>CM060982.1:105956618-115029118 GCA_030765065.1 Deroplatys truncata
AAGCACATACATATCTCTTAATAGCTGGTTGCTATGTGCAGCACCATTCTTTTTGCCACAGATTAATACTGTTTGCATATCAAAGACAAAAAAAAAATGAATAACGAAGTCCCATTTGAGAAAATAAATATTGGAAAATTAACAAACAATATCTCGAAAACGGTTCACTCAACAACAAAAATGTATATTACATAAGATGTGTATTTTAACGCGATCTACATTTTTTGTGTAGTAAAATTTTGTCTATCTCTTACGGTTTTTCAGTTATGAAAAAGACGTTCACAATGAAGAATACTTTTGGAGACATTCCCAGAAAATTCGAGATATACATTTCATTTCTCACGACATTATATTAAACATACGATATTTTTCATCAAAATCGTTAGAGCCATTTTTTTTTAATACAAAGAGAACGGGATTTCACAAGTGAAACAGTACTGTGATAACGATACCAACAAAACTAATTATTATTCACCCACTGAAACACATAAAAAAAATCTGATGTGTAACACTCACATGACTTTTCTCATCTCTTGTACAAAGTATTTTTACAAACGCTTATTCCCCATCTAGTTCATGTTAATCGAGATAAACATTTGCAAACTCTATTTTATTGCTAATTTTCTTGTAGATGTAGGGAAAATATATTTACAAGGGGAATATAGAAAAACAGTAGCCTTTAAGCACATACATATCTCTTAATAGCTGGTTGCTATGTGCAGTACCATTCTTTTTGCCACAGATTAATACTCTTTGCATATCAAAGACAAAAAAAAAATGAATAACGAATTCCCATTTGAGAAAATAACTATTGGAAAATTTAAGTAAATAACAAGCAATATCTCGAAAACGGTTCACTCAACAATAAAGATGTATATGACATAAGTTGTGTATTTTAACGCGATCTACATACTTTCGTACTCACCTATAAGATATAGAGGGTAGAGGTCGTACGAACGTAGCACTTTGAGAATTTATATTCAACAGTTGGTGTTACTCCTTAGAAAGGAAGTATCTGCTGATTTTTATTTAATTCTTTACATTTTACATAACACGTATGCACTGGCACAACACAAAAGCACTACACACGATACTCAGTTTTAATATTTGCACTAATAACATCAGGAATAACTGAAGTCTGCAAACAGTCATTTCCCATGTGCAGCCTTACGTACAGAGAACGTGTGTGGCTGATCTATGTGTAAAAAGAGCCTGAGAGCGGATGTACGTCAGCGGTAAAATCTTTTAAATGCATTTTTATTGGCGATGGTAGAAATCGTGCAGTGGTGGATCGTGAAAATTCATATAAATGGATGTATCACCTCATAATAAGCCTCTATATACCAAGAATATTGAGTTTTTAAAAAGTCAGCAACTGTACCTGTGTTTCTATACGTGAACGTCAGATGGCAGCTTCGATACGTGTCCACGGAGACCTTAGTGCTAGGCAACTGTACCTCTGTTTCTATACGTGAACGGCAGATTGCAGCTTCGATACGTGTCCACGGAGACCTTAGTGCTAGGCAACTGTACCTCTGTTTCTATACGTGAACGGCAGATTGCAGCTTCGATACGTGTCCACGGAGACCTTAGTGCTAGGCAACTGCACCTCTGTTTCTATACGTGAACGGCAGATTGCAGCTTCGATACGTGTCCACGGAGACCTTAGCGCTAGGCAACTGCACCTCTGTTTCTATACGTGAACGGCAGATTGCAGCTTCGATACGTGTCCACGGAGACCTTAGTGCTAGGCAACTGTACCTCTGTTTCTATACGTGAACGGCAGATTGCAGCTTCGATACGTGTCCACGGAGACCTTAGTGCTAGGCAACTGTACCTCTGTTTCTATACGTGAACGGCAGATTGCAGCTTCGATACGTGTCCACGGAGACCTTAGTGCTAGGCAACTGCACCTCTGTTTCTATACGTGAACGGCAGATTGCAGCTTCGATACGTATCCACGGAGACCTTAGTGCTAGGCAACTGCACCTCTGTTTCTATACGTGAACGGCAGATTGCAGCTTCAATACGTGTCCACGGAGACCTTAGTGCTAGGCAACTGTACCTCTGTTTCTATACGTGAACGGGAGATTGCAGCTTCGATACGTGTCCACGGAGACCTTAGTGCTAGGCAACTGCACCTCTGTTTCTATACGTGAACGTCAGATTGCAGCTT
This sequence comes from Deroplatys truncata, assembly GCA_030765065.1. Taxonomy (NCBI): domain Eukaryota; kingdom Metazoa; phylum Arthropoda; class Insecta; order Mantodea; family Mantidae; genus Deroplatys; species Deroplatys truncata. The sequence goes on from CM060982.1 coordinate 105,958,795, forward strand.
CGATACGTGTCCACGGAGACCTTAGTGCTAGGCAACTGCACCTCTGTTTCTATACGTGAACGGCAGATTGCAGCTTCGATACGTATCCACGGGGACCTTAGTGCTAGGGAACTGCACCTCTGTTTCTATACGTGAACGGCAGATTGCAGCTTCAATACGTGTCCACGGAGACCTTAGTGCTAGGCAGCTGTACCTCTGTTTCTATACGTGAACGGCAGATTGCAGCTTCGATACGTGTCCACGGAGATCTTAGTGCTAGGCAGCTATACCTGTTTCTATACGTCAACGGCAGATTGCAGCTTCGATACGTGTTCACGGAGACCTTAGTGCTAGGCAACTGTACCTGTGTTTCTATACGTGTCCACGGAGACCTTAGTGCTAGACAACTGTACCTCTGTTTCTATACGTGAACGGCAGATTGCAGCTTCAATACGTGTCCACGGAGACCTTAGTGCTAGTGCTAGGCAACTATACCTCTGTTTCTATACGTGAACGGCAGATTGCAGGTTCGATACGTGTCCACGGAGATCTTAGTGCTAGGCAACTATACCTGTTTCTATACGTGAACGACAGATTGCAGCTTCGATACGTGTCCACGGAGACCTTAGTGCTAGGCAACTGTACCTGTGTTTCTATACGTGAACGTCAGATGGCAGCTTCGATACGTGTCCACGGAGACCTTAGTGTTAGGCAACTGTACCTCTGTTTCTATACGTGAACGGCAGATTGCAGCTTCGATACGTGTCCACGGAGACCTTTCGCTTCAGGTGACAAAATAACACTAGGCACTTGTGTGCCGTGGTGTAAGCCGCAATCACGGTATTGGTAGCGTGGATCTCCTTGGGGCTCTCCTCGGAGTTACCTCAACACCACGTACATGACCTGGTTCGTCACGGGTACGCAGGTCTGCACTACCACTTCCTCGGCGTTGAGCAGGCCCAGGAGGCGATCGTACCGGTACACCAGCTAGCACGTGGACATGTTATCGCGCTGTGGTGTTGCGTGTGCGAGGTATGGAAACTCAAGGACGCAAAACATGCACGACCGAGGGTTAAAAAGCAGAACAAGTAGTGACGTGGAGCGTTGTGATTGGTGTAAATAAGACGATCTCTGATAGGTGGACAAATTGAAATAACGTGATGTGATAGGCGAAAATAAAATCAAAGGTGATTGGATGAAAAATGACGAGAAGGAATTAGCGGTGAATTTGTGAACTAAGATGGCGAAGATTTTTTTTTTAAAAAAAAAGGATAATATAAGTACGGCAACTGTAACGGTTTACGGCAAACGCGCGCCGCGCAATGCGTCACGCCCGGGCAATAAAACAAAAATCATATTGAGCAAGATGCCCGGCGTGACGCATTGCGCGGCGCGCGTTTGCCGTAAACCGTTACAGTTGCCGTACTTATATTATCCTTTTTTTTTAAAAAAAAAAATCTTCGCCATCTTAGTTCACAAATTCACCGCTAATTCCTTCTCGTCATTTTTCATCCAATCACCTTTGATTTTATTTTCGCCTATCACATCACGTTATTTCAATTTGTCCACCTATCAGAGATCGTCTTATTTACACCAATCACAACGCTCCACGTCACTACTTGTTCTGCTTTTTAACCCTCGGTCGTGCATGTTTTGCGTCCTTGAGTTTCCATACCTCGCACACGCAACACCACAGCGCGATAACATGTCCACGTGCTAGCTGGTGTACCGGTACGATCGCCTCCTGGGCCTGCTCAACGCCGAGGAAGTGGTAGTGCAGACCTGCGTACCCGTGACGAACCAGGTCATGTACGTGGTGTTGAGGTAACTCCGAGGAGAGCCCCAAGGAGATCCACGCTACCAATACCGTGATTGCGGCTTACACCACGGCACACAAGTGCCTAGTGTTATTTTGTCACCTGAAGCGAAAGGTCTCCGTGGACACGTATCGAAGCTGCAATCTGCCGTTCACGTATAGAAACAGAGGTACAGTTGCCTAACACTAAGGTCTCCGTGGACACGTATCGAAGCTGCCATCTGACGTTCACGTATAGAAACACAGGTACAGTTGCCTAGCACTAAGGTCTCCGTGGACACGTATCGAAGCTGCAATCTGTCGTTCACGTATAGAAACAGGTATAGTTGCCTAGCACTAAGATCTCCGTGGACACGTATCGAACCTGCAATCTGCCGTTCACGTATAGAAACAGAGGTATAGTTGCCTAGCACTAGCACTAAGGTCTCCGTGGACACGTATTGAAGCTGCAATCTGCCGTTCACGTATAGAAACAGAGGTACAGTTGTCTAGCACTAAGGTCTCCGTGGACACGTATAGAAACACAGGTACAGTTGCCTAGCACTAAGGTCTCCGTGAACACGTATCGAAGCTGCAATCTGCCGTTGACGTATAGAAACAGGTATAGCTGCCTAGCACTAAGATCTCCGTGGACACGTATCGAAGCTGCAATCTGCCGTTCACGTATAGAAACAGAGGTACAGCTGCCTAGCACTAAGGTCTCCGTGGACACGTATTGAAGCTGCAATCTGCCGTTCACGTATAGAAACAGAGGTGCAGTTCCCTAGCACTAAGGTCCCCGTGGATACGTATCGAAGCTGCAATCTGCCGTTCACGTATAGAAACAGAGGTGCAGTTGCCTAGCACTAAGGTCTCCGTGGACACGTATCGAAGCTGCAATCTGACGTTCACGTATAGAAACAGAGGTGCAGTTGCCTAGCACTAAGGTCTCCGTGGACACGTATCGAAGCTGCAATCTCCCGTTCACGTATAGAAACAGAGGTACAGTTGCCTAGCACTAAGGTCTCCGTGGACACGTATTGAAGCTGCAATCTGCCGTTCACGTATAGAAACAGAGGTGCAGTTGCCTAGCACTAAGGTCTCCGTGGATACGTATCGAAGCTGCAATCTGCCGTTCACGTATAGAAACAGAGGTGCAGTTGCCTAGCACTAAGGTCTCCGTGGACACGTATCGAAGCTGCAATCTGCCGTTCACGTATAGAAACAGAGGTACAGTTGCCTAGCACTAAGGTCTCCGTGGACACGTATCGAAGCTGCAATCTGCCGTTCACGTATAGAAACAGAGGTACAGTTGCCTAGCACTAAGGTCTCCGTGGACACGTATCGAAGCTGCAATCTGCCGTTCACGTATAGAAACAGAGGTGCAGTTGCCTAGCGCTAAGGTCTCCGTGGACACGTATCGAAGCTGCAATCTGCCGTTCACGTATAGAAACAGAGGTGCAGTTGCCTAGCACTAAGGTCTCCGTGGACACGTATCGAAGCTGCAATCTGCCGTTCACGTATAGAAACAGAGGTACAGTTGCCTAGCACTAAGGTCTCCGTGGACACGTATCGAAGCTGCAATCTGCCGTTCACGTATAGAAACAGAGGTACAGTTGCCTAGCACTAAGGTCTCCGTGGACACGTATCGAAGCTGCCATCTGACGTTCACGTATAGAAACACAGGTACAGTTGCTGACTTTTTAAAAACTCAATATTCTTGGTATATAGAGGCTTATTATGAGGTGATACATCCATTTATATGAATTTTCACGATCCACCACTGCACGATTTCTACCATCGCCAATAAAAATGCATTTAAAAGATTTTACCGCTGACGTACAAACGCTCTCAGGCTCTTTTTACACATAGATCAGCCACACACGTTCTCTGTACGTAAGGCTGCACATGGGAAATGACTGTTTGCAGACTTCAGTTATTCCTGATGTTATTAGTGCAAATATTAAAACTGAGTATCGTGTGTAGTGCTTTTGTGTTGTGCCAGTGCATACGTGTTATGTAAAATGTAAAGAATTAAATAAAAATCAGCAGATACTTCCTTTCTAAGGAGTAACACCAACTGTTGAATATAAATTCTCAAAGTGCTACGTTCGTACGACCTCTACCCTTTATATCTTATAGGTGAGTACGAAAGTATGTAGATCGCGTTAAAATACACAACTTATGTCATATACATCTTTATTGTTGAGTGAACCGTTTTCGAGATATTGCTTGTTATTTACTTAAATTTTCCAATAGTTATTTTCTCAAATGGGAATTCGTTATTCATTTTTTTTTTGTCTTTGATATGCAAAGAGTATTAATCTGTGGCAAAAAGAATGGTACTGCACATAGCAACCAGCTATTAAGAGATATGTATGTGCTTAAAGGCTACTGTTTTTCTATATTCCCCTTGTAAATATATTTTCCCTACATCTACAAGAAAATTAGCAATAAAATAGAGTTTGCAAATGTTTATCTCGATTAACATGAACTAGATGGGGAATAAGCGTTTGTAAAAATACTTTGTACAAGAGATGAGAAAAGTCATGTGAGTGTTACACATCAGATTTTTTTTATGTGTTTCAGTGGGTGAATAATAATTAGTTTTGTTGGTATCGTTATCACAGTACTGTTTCACTTGTGAAATCCCGTTCTCTTTGTATTAAAAAAAAATGGCTCTAACGATTTTGATGAAAAATATCGTATGTTTAATATAATGTCGTGAGAAATGAAATGTATATCTCGAATTTTCTGGGAATGTCTCCAAAAGTATTCTTCATTGTGAACGTCTTTTTCATAACTGAAAAACCGTAAGAGATAGACAAAATTTTACTACACAAAAAATGTAGATCGCGTTAAAATACACATCTTATGTAATATACATTTTTGTTGTTGAGTGAACCGTTTTCGAGATATTGTTTGTTAATTTTCCAATATTTATTTTCTCAAATGGGACTTCGTTATTCATTTTTTTTTTGTCTTTGATATGCAAACAGTATTAATCTGTGGCAAAAAGAATGGTGCTGCACATAGCAACCAGCTATTAAGAGATATGTATGTGCTTAAAGGCTACTGTTTTTCTATATTCCCCTTGTAAATATATTTTCCCCTACATCTACAAGAAAATTAGCAATAAAATAGAGTTTGCAAATGTTTATCTCGATTAACATGAACTAGATGGAGCATAAGCGTTTGTAAAAATACTTTGTACAAGAGTAGAGAACGTCATGTGAGTGTTACACATCAGATTTTTTTTTATACAAGAAAATTAGCAATAAAATAGATTTTGCAAATGTTTATCTCGATTAACATGAACTAGATGGGGAATAAGCGTTTGCAAAAATACTTTGTACAAGAGTTGAGAAAGTCATGTGAGTGTTACACATCAGATTTTTTTTTTTTTCAGTGGTATCGTTATCACAGTACTGTTTCACTTGTGAAATCCCGTTCTCTTTGTATTAAAAAATGGCTCTAACGATTTTGATGAAAATATCATATATTTAAGATAATGTCGAGAGAAATGAAATGTATATCTCGAATTTTCTGGGAATGTCTCAAAAAGAATTCTTCATTGTGAACGACTTTTTCATAACTGATAAACCGTAAGAGATAGACAAAAGTTTGCTACACAAAAAATGTAGATCGCGTTAAAATACACAACTTATGCCATATACATTTATTTTGTTGAGTGAACCGTTTTTCGAGATATTGCTTGTTATTTCCTTTAAATTTTCCAATACTTATACTTTTTCTCAAATGCGTTATTCATTTTTACTTTCTCTACTACGTATAGTAAGTAGGGGAAGTATTGCATTCCACCCAAAAATTCGATACCGAGATTTCACTGGAAATACATGTTTTGAGAATCACTGAATCCAGAAAAAAAAAGCATTTTTGGAAACATGTCCGTGTGTGTGTCTGTCTGTGTGTCTGTGTGTCTGTCTGTCTGTGCGTCTGTGTGTCTGTGAACAGCATAACTCAAAAACGAACAGTCGGATAAACACCAAACTTGGTATTTAGGTTCAGTATGCATAACTGGTAAACCATAAGAGATAGCCAAAATTTTACTACACAAAAAATGTAGATCGCGTTAAAATACACAATTTATGTCATATACATTTTTTTTTAGTTGAGTGAACCATTTTCGAGATATTGCTTGTTATTTCCTTAAATTTTCCAATACTTATACTTTTTCTCAAATGCGTTATTCATTTTTACTTTCTCTACTACGTATAGTAAGTAGGGGAAGTATTGCATTCCACCCAAAAATTCGTTACCGAGATTTCACTGGAAATACATGTTTTGAGAATCTCTGAATCCAAAAAAAAAAAGCATTTTTGGAAACATGTCCGTGTGTGTGTCTGTCTGTGTGTCTGTGTGTCTGTGAACAGCATAACTCAAAAACGAACAGTCGGATAAACACCAAACTTGGTATTTAGGTTCAGTATCTTCCAGAGATGCGACACGAAGGTTTTCAAGAAAATCCCCCCACCCCAGACTACCCTTTACATGGAACATTTTTCGAAAATTTTAATTTTCTCAAAAACGGCTCTAACGATTTTGATTAAAACATCATATGTTTAAGATATTGTCATGTCAAATAAAATGTATATCTCGAATTTTCTGGGAATGTCTCCAAAAATATACTTCATTGTGAACGACTTTTTTGCATAACTGGTAAACCATAAGAGATAGACAAAATTTTACTACACAAAAAATGTAGATCGCGTTAAAATACACAACTTATGTCATATACGTTTCTTTTGTTGAGTGAACCGTTTTCGAGATATTGCTTGTTATTTCCTTAAATTTTCCAATACTTATACTTTTTCTCAAATTCGTTTATTCATTTTTTTTATGTCCTGAACATGCAAACAGAATGGAATTCGCCACATAGCAACCAGCGTTAAAATATTTGACTATCGCTTAAAAGCTACCAATTAGATTGTACAAGAGTAGAGAAAGTCATGTGAGTGTAACACATCAGTTTTTTTTTATACGCTACTATTTTAGTGTGTGTGTGTGTGTGTGTGTGTGCGCGCGCGCGCGAGTACGTGCCTAGTATCCGTGCGCCACAAGCCAAAACGACGACGTTATAGAAAAACTTTATCATTTGCCTACCGGCCAGGGACAACCGCTAAAAGACCTGAAAAAAGCTCTAAGAGTATTCTAACGCTTACCGATCTGGAAAACCCGTGAAAACAAGATAGTACACTTTTGAGGTATTGCTTGTTATTTCCTTAAATTTTTCAATACTTTTTTACTTTCTCTACTACGTATAGTAAGTAGGGGAAGTATTGCATTCCGCCCAAAAATTCGATACCGAGATTTCACCGGAAATACACGTTTTGAGACCTCCTGAATCAAAAAAAAAAAAAAAAAAAAAAGCATTTTTGGAAACATGTCCGTGTGTGTGTGCCTGTCTGTGTGTCTGTCTGTCTCTCTGTGTGTGTGTGTGTGTGTGTGTGTGTGCGCGCCAGTACGTGCCTAGTATCCGTGCGCCGACAAGGTAAAACTTCATCATTTGCCTACCGGGCAGGGACAACCGCTAAAAACCTGAGAAAACCTCCAAAATTAGAAACGCCTTCGTCAACCAGTACAGAAAACGCCTACCAACCAGGGAAAACCTATGAAAAAGCAGAAAGAGCTTGCATTTGTTTACCATCCGCAGAAAACTCCCCAAAAAAAAAAAAAAAAAAAAAAAGGAAAAAGACGAATAATATAAGTATGGTAGAAACAGCTTGCATTCGTCTACCAACCAGAGAAAACCCCCGAAACACTAGTTATTTAAAATTGCTGATGAGTTCTGGATAGGCTTTTGCAAATGTTGTTGGTAGCAAAACTTGCCTTTTCCATCACCTCCAACATACCCCACTCCCACACCTTTTTTTCTTTCCACCAATCATAATCTCTCTTATTCTCGCCAATCAGCAACTTTCATTTGTTCCTTTCCACCAATAACATCACTTCTTATTCCCACCAATGACAACTTCACACGTCACTTTCTGTTATACTTTTTATCCCTCGTTCGCCATCTTTCCCCCTCTTTCAGACCCCAACCGCCGCACAGTCAACACCTCGCCGCTCCTTAACCTCAACTTCGTGCCTCCGCCATCTTATTTAGTTCACATTTTTACCACCGCGCCTCTCATCTCTCAACCAGATTGCCTGCAAGAACAGATCTCGTTCATTCGCACCTCGACGGTTGCCTCGGCAGCAGCTACTGCCAACACCTACGTCGTACACGTTTTTGACCGCTTTCGACCGGCTATGAGAACCCTGCTCCTACGTACGCTAGCGACCATCACGATGGTCCAGTACCAGGTTTTTGGTATAGTTAAATTACGCCTCTGCAAAGGGTGTCTGTACCGCTTTAAAAACCTAGGTATATCAGTGCGTAGTGATGTTGGTTGATCTTAAAGCTGGTTAAGCATTTTCAAAAACAGTTTGCTTTTATTTTTCCGTCTCGCGTGCCGCGCTTTTGGTGACGCATCCACACCGGTAACAGGTAAGTAACACACGCATAATTATTTTTCGGACCTGCTTGGCGTAGGAATATATCCTTTCGTGTTTTGGTACTGTAACCTCAAACCTCCTTACCCACCTCTTGCGTCCGCCATCTTGTTTAGTTCTCACCGCATCTCCTTGTCGCAGACCCTCCGCCATTTTTAGTTCCCGCTATTTTAACCTCAAAATCTACTCTTCTAACCTCTTGCTACCGCCATCTTCTTTTAGTTCCCATTCTCACCACCGCGTCTCCTTACCCCCACCTCTTGCGACCGCCATGTTCACCACTAACCTCCAAATTTCCTCGTCCTTAAACCTCTTGTCTCAACCACCTTGTTTAGTTCCCATTTTCGCCACCGCATCTCATATCGCCCCATCTCTCTATCCACTCAAGAAAACTACCATCCAACGTTCAAAAAATTGCTGATCAGTTCACGACAGGCTTTTGCAAATCTTGTTGCTAGCAAAACTTACCTTTCCCATCACCTCCAACATACCCCACTCCTTTTTCTTTCCACCAATCATAACCTCTCTTATTCTTACCAATCAACAACTTTCATTTGCTCCTTTCCACCAATAAAATCACTTCTTATTCCCACCAATCACAACTTCACACGTCACTTTCTGTTACACTTTTTATCCCTCGCTCCCCATCTTTTCCCTCTTTCAGTCCCGACCTCCGCACAGACAACACCTCGCCGCTGCTCACATCTCCGAACCAAATTGCCGGCGAGAACAGATCTTGTTTATTCACACCTCGACCGTTGACTCGACAGCAGCTACTGTCAACACCTACGTCGTACACGTTTTTGACCGCTTTCGACCGGCTATGAGAACCCTGCTCCTACGTACGCTAGCGACCATCACGATGGTCCAGTACCAGGTTTTTGGTATAGTTAAATTACGCCTCTGCAAAGGGTATCTGTACCGCTTTAAAAACCTAGGTATATCAGTGCGTAGTGATGTTGGTTGATCTTAAAGCTGGTTAAGCATTTTCAAAAACAGTTTGCTTTTATTTTTCCGCCTCGCGTGCCGCGCTTTTGGTGACGCATCCACACCGGTAACAGGTAAGTACCACACGCATAATTATTTTTCGGACCTGCTTGGCGTAGGAATATATCCTTTCGTGTTTTCGTACTGTAACCTCAAATCTCCTTACCCTCCTCTTGCGACCGCCATCTTGTTTAGTTCTCACCGCATCTCCTTGTCGCAGACCCTCCGCCATTTTTAGTTCCCACTATTTTAACCTCAAAATCTACTCTTCTAAAACTCTTGCTACCCCCATCTTCTTTTAGTTCCCATTCTCACCACTGCGTCTCCTTACCCCCACCTCTTGCGACCGCCGTGTTCACCACTAACCTCCAAATTTCCTCGTCCTTAAACCTCTTGTCTCAACAACCTTGTCTAGTTCCCATTTTCGCCACCGCATCTCATATCGTCCCCATCTCTCTATCCACTCAAGAAAACTACCATCCGACGTTCAAAAATTGCTGATCAGTTCAAGACAGGCTTTTGCAAATCTTGCTGCTAGCAAAACTCACCTTTCCCATCACCTCCAACATACCCCACTCCCACACCTTTTTCTTTCCACCAATCATAATCCCTCTTATTCTTACCAATCAACAACTCTCATTTGCTCCTTTCCACCAATAAAATCACTTCTTATTCCCACCAATCACAATTTCACACGTCACTTTCCTTTACACTTTTTATCCCTCGCTCCCCATCTTTTCCCCCATTTCAGTACCGACCTCCGCACAGACAACACCTCGCCACCCAGCTCCTCTCCATCACGCGACCTCCATACTCCTCCATCTCCCTTCCTCCATCTCCCACCCCAAATTAACGAACCAATCAAAACACTCCACGTCACTTCCTCAATTCTTTCAACTCGTCCCGGATGAGCCAACCGATTTAACGATAATCCTAACGCTCAGGGCGCTTTTCAAACTTACCGCCGCCGCCGTCGCACGCAGCGACACTAGCGACACTAGCGCCCCTAGCGGCAGGATTATCGTTAAAACAATTGGCTCATCCGGGACTATTACTACTCACGTGCTTTATCATAAGTGAGGTTGAAAATGTGCTCTATCGACCCATTTCTGGCATCAACTCAGGAAATTTTCATTTACACTCTGAAATTGAGTAAATTTTTTCCTGGGTGTTTTCTTTTAGTTCTTCCAGTGGGCCTTGTTGCATACACTTTATTTTTCACTTGATAATAAGAGTGGAGTGAATTTCTGTAATTGAATTTTGCGAAATGTTAATGATAAGAGTAATTGACCCACGCTTAACATTCTTCTTTGATGATGCATGGTTCTATTTACATGGCTATGTTCCGTCGTAAAATAATAGATACTGAAGCACAGAGAGACCACGTTTTACACATGATATTCCTTTGTATGACTCGAAAATTGGTGTGTAGTAAATCCCCCCAAAAATGGTAGGAACAAATTGTGAACAAATAATAAATGCAGAAATATGGGAATGACTTGCTACTTTTTACTTTCTCTACTACGTATAATAAGTAGGGGAAGTATTGTATTCCATCCAAAAATTTGATACCGAGATTTCACCGGAAATACATGTTTCGAGACCCCCTGAATCCAAAAAAAATTTTTGGAAACATTTCCGTGTGTGTGTGGGGGGGTGGGTGTGAGTGCGCGTGCGTGCGTGCGTGTGTGTGTGCGCGCGTGTGAACAGCATAACTCAGAAACGAACAGTCGGATAAACACCAAACTTGGTATTTAGTTTCAGTATCTTCCAGAGATGCGACACGAAGGTTTTCAAGAAAATCCCCACATCTCATATTACACTTTACATGGAACATTTTTTGAAAATTTTAATTTTCTAAAAAATGGCTCTAACGATTTTGATTAAAATGTCATATGTTTAAGCTATTTTCATGACAAATGAAATATATATCTCGAATTTTCCGGGAATGTCTCCAGAAGTATTCTTCATTGGAAACGACTAGTAAACCATAAGAGATAGACAAAATTTTACTACACAAAAATGTAGATCGGGTTAAAATACACAATTTATGTCATATACATTTTCTTTGTTGGGTGAACCATTTTCGAGATATTGCTTGTTATTCCCTTAAATCTTCCAATACTTATACTTTTTGTCAAATTCGTTATTCATTTTTACTTTCTCTACTACGTATAGTAAGTAGGGGAAGTATTGTATTCCACCCAAGATTTCGATACGGAGATTTCACCGGAAATACATGTTTTGAGACCCCCTGAATCCAAAAAAGCATTTTTGGAAACATGTCCGTGTGTGTGTCTGTGTGTCTGTGAACAGCATAACTCAGAAACGAACAGTCGGATAAACACCAAACTTGGTATTTGGGTTCAATATCTTCCAAGGATGCGACATGAAGGTTTTCAAGAAAATCCCCCATCCCAGAGTACCCTTTACATGGAAGATTTTTCGAAAATTTTAATTTTTTCAAAACTGGCTCTAACGATTTTGATTAAAATATCATATGTTTAAGATATTTTATGACAAATAAAATGTATATCTTGAATTTCCTGGGAATGTCTCCAAAAGTATTCTTTATTGTGAACGACGTTTGCATAACTGGTAAACCATAACAGATAGACAAAATTTTACTACACAAAACATGTAGATTGCGTTAAAATACACAATTTATGTCATATACATTTTTTTGTTGAGTGAACCATTTTCGAGATATTACTTGTTATTCCCTTAAATTTTTCAATACTTATTTTCTCAAATGGGAATTCGTTATTCATTTTTTTGTCTTGGATATGCAAAGAGTATTAATCTGTGGGAAAGGGAATGGACCTACCAACCAGTTATTAAGAAATATGTATGTGCTTAAAGGCTACTGTTTTTCTATATTGCCCTTGTAAATATATATTCCCCTTACATGTACAAGATAATTAGCCATAAGATAGACTCTGCAAATGTTTATCTCAATTAACATGAAGCATATGGAGAATAAGCGTTTGTAAAAATAGTTTTTACAAGAGTAGAGAAAGTCATGTGAGTGTAACACATCAGATTTTTTTGTCCTGGTAATGCAAAGAGAATGGAATACTCCACATAGCAGCCAACTCTTAAAATATTTGACTATCGCTTAAAGCGTAGCAATTCCCCTTGCATCTACAAGAAAATTAGCAATAAGATTAACATCTCGATTAACATGAAGCATATGGAGAATAAGCGTTTGTAAAAATAGTTTGTACAAGAGTAGAGAAAGTCATGTGAGTGTAACACATCAGATTTTTTGAATAGATGAGCGATGCTGAGTGTTAGTCTGGGTATTTGTAACAAGACGTTTTGCAACCGAGTATACGCTGACGAGTCATTAAGTTTAATACAGTAAATCTTATAAGACTGGGTAATTAGTACAGGATTATGGCCCTTAAGATACTCTAATTTAACTGTTTGCGATTTTCACTAATGAGGCAAGTTTAAAAACAAAGTGTATGCAACACACCGGAAGAACTACAAGAAAACATCAGGCGAGAAGTTCACTCAATTTTCGATATTAAACTCTCGAGTGTAAATGGGAATTTCCTGATGAGGTACGTGCTTATTATCATTGTAAGTAAAGGGTAATTAAATTATTTTCGAACCCACTCGCGGCCTCTCTACTGCGCGAGAATGCTGAAAATGTTGACCTTCTGCTCTCAAACAGTGTAAATATTCTCGCTCAGTCTCCGAAGCTCAGCAGCTGGAATTCTAGTGATTTCTTGCACAATGATTTCTCTAAGTTCCTGTAGTGTGCGAGTATTGGAACGATACACCTTGTCTTTTGAAGAACCTCATAAATAAAAATCACAGCTTATTCGGTCAGGAGAACAAGGGGGCCACAAATCAATACTAATTATTCTGTCATCAAACACCTCTCTTATTGGATGTAATGATTCGGTAGCAGTATATGCTGTTGCAGAATCTTGCTGGAACCAACCATACGATTTCTCTTCTTCTGCCAAGCGATTGTAAAAGGCCTCAGAATTAACCTCTGATATCTCTCTGCATATTGTTTTATCAAGAATATGGGCCCTATTATTCTTCTAGCACTTATCGCACCACACTCCAATTTTCTGATCATGAGGCGTTTTAATACACGAATTCCTGCTGCTGAACTTCGGAGAGTGAGCGAGAATATTTACACGATATATGCTGCCTGTTTGAGAGCAGGTCGTCAACATTTCCAGCATATATTACAAGATAAGTATTTTACTCCGCCTCTGCCGACCTAATTTCCCCGGCGACTGCCGGCTGTCTCACGCAGTAGAGAGAGGCCGCGGGTGGGTTCGAATATAATTTAACTACCCTATATAACTGTAAATATGAGAACATGGAGGCGGTTGCGCGGATATTATAATGTTTCAACAGGAGTCTTTGTCGTATCGGCCAGGGCGAGAGCAGCCGAGCGGTGACCGTAGTATAGAAGAAAAGCACTCTTATTGAAACGTAGGACATAAACCTTTTTATATATCCGGCTGTTTGAGTTCATTTTTACTTTAGTGTCAACAAAAGATACGATTGAGTGAATGCGTTGAAAGTTCTACAAACTTTTACTTATGTTTATGTATGATTTGCATTAACTTTTTGGAAACAATGAAGAATTTACTAATGCCCATTTTAAAAGCGCTGCGTGCACGGTGAGAATGGAGCCAGCAAAAAGCTAATAACAGAGGCACCTCGGTCTGCTATTTTCTGCTCTCAACTTTACGCGTCAAGTATTTCAACAGAAGGGGCTAATTTTTTTGGTCAATTGCTGAGGGGGAAATGGAGGGCAAATAACCACAGAGGCGTCGCGGCGGTTCATTACACACAGTCAGAGTCTGTTATCCAACAGGCCGTGACGTACAAATTGCATCTCCATGGGACGTCACCTGACTCTGTGTGTACCGTGCCGGCCGAATACAGTCTGTTCCGTTATAACGCGCTTTTATTTTGTCTCATAGCACCAGGCCAAAATTGCAGTTGTGAACTTTCATGCTCATATGCAAGGTAATACGAATCCAGAGCTGCCAACCTAATCTACATAACAGCCCTAACTTTTAATGTTTTTATTATTTCAGACTAGGCAATTACTATTCGCAATGGTTAGGTTGCGAATGAGTCGCTCTAATTAAACCCTATATTTTTAATAGGCTGACACTTCAAAAACTTCATAGTTTACACGCTTTATGTAAGCCGACAAAACCAAAATGACTGTGTATACAGTGTCTTCATTTGGACGCGAAACCGGCCTAACGGAAATTTTCTTGACACCGGGAAGCACGTTGTTTACCGGCGGAGTCTGATATTCATAGCCCCTTAATTCAAGCGCATAGATTTCTTACGCAAATTATAACTACAACCACATACCTTACCAAGCGAGATGGCTCCGCGGTAACGTATCAACCTCGCATTCGAGGGTTCGACTCCCGTCGACCGCACACTCTAACCTTGGATTTTTCATGGTTTTCCCTGGTCGGTAGGTGAATACTGAGATGGTTCCTCGTCTACCATGGCTTCCTATCCATTGTTTCCCTTTCATTCCCTTTCCTTCTCGACATTTAGGTGTGCTTCTAGGTTTCGTGGTGTATGGCGGTGCTGTGCAGATGGCTGCTTGGTCGACGGTTCGTTAATCACCCTCTCTAGGCAGTTCCAACAGTGGGATGGGTCCTTGAGTCTAGAAATCTTAGGGACTTCTGCGTGTCCCTGTGGCCTGTCTCCCTGCGGCATGTAGCTTCCTGTGGTTCCCTCACTTCATCCCTTCCGCCACAATAGATGTGTGTAGGTTGCAGTGCTCTAGGTGTACCCCTACTTTGTATAACCTATAACTACGAGGGTAAGTCAAGAAGTATCCATACATAATTGTTTAATTTTATTATAACAACAATGGAACAATTACCTCATTTTTCAACGTAGTCTCCTTGCTTCTCAATGACGTGTTCCATCCTTGCACAAGGTTTCTGATGCCCCCAGAAAAAAAGTTTTTACGGTTGAGCAGCAAACCATGTATGCACAGCTTCTTTCACTTCTTGGTCTGTGATGAAACGATGGCTCCTTAAGACATTTTTAAGTGGACCAAAAGTATATGGTTTGCTACTTCGACAGTCAATCTTCGATTCTCTGAATCAGGATACGGAATTGCTCATTGTTGGTGTCACTAGTTGATATGGATGGGCGTCCTGTTCTTTCCTCGTCCTTTATGGCTGTCCGACCATTTTTGAACTTTTCAATCCATTCGTACACATTTCGCCTGGTAAACATTGCCCCCAAATTGTGCGGAAAGTCTTCGATTGATCCTGGCTCCTGGTACAGCTTCAGACGACCAAAGAAGGGACAACCTCGAGCTGTTCTTCTTTGGTACAAACGGTGAGCTTTGCAGCAATGCTTATTATGCAACAATGCAGCACTTTATTATTAAAGGTTTATTTAAGATCTTTTTGACTACATGGTCTTATCACGACATGTTATCATAAAAATACATTATGGTATACAAAGGGATTGGACAACTTTCTGAAGTGCTAAGGATATTGACCCGGGTACCAGATATGCCAGTAAAACATTACAGACCATGTATGAAGCAATGGTTAGGTCCTCATTACTATACGGCAGTGAAGTGTGGGGATGGGAGAGGGTGGATAATGTAAATAAAATACAATGCAATTTCTGAAAACGCATTCTAGGGTTGGGGAGGGGTACTTCAAACTACGGAGTTCTTCGTGAGGTAGGATGCTCGGAAGATACTGTATTTGCTAAACTAAACGTAGTTAGGTACTGGCTGCGAATAATTAAAGGTGATCAAACAACTCTGAGAGCAATATGTTATCGTCATCAAATGAACAACATAGAGCATCCAAAATGGTGGGCGGCGGGGTTGCAACGCGAATTATCAAAAATTGGCTTAAATGATATCTGGCAAAGGGGTAATGAAAATACACACAGTGCCGTGAGAAAAGTCAAAAGACGACTTTACGATATAAGCAGGCAGAAAATAGAATCTGAATGTAGACAAAGATCAACATTAAAAACTAGGTGGGATAAGGAAACATATATTTTGGAATTGAGTATAAAACAGAGGACGGGAATAGCATGGCTTAGGTTGGGAGGGTGGAAAGCTCGCAAGATTGCTGATGATGGCAGGAGGATTTGCCCATTATGCGGGGAACAAGAAGACTGGACGCATATTTTGGCAGCATGCGTGCAGACGGAGGGTATTAGGAAAAAACTATTACCGGAAGTATTTTTGGTTTCCAACAGACGGAGGACAGCATGCTGGGACTTGATTCTAAACAGCCAAAACTGGCCAAGCTTGGGCACATACTTAATGGAAGTACGTGTACTAAGAGATAAGGTGTTTATGTAAATTTTCTTTAAACATATGTGGTGCTTGAGTACTTGTGCGCGACTGTGTGTGTGTGTGTGTGTGTTTGAGTGTGTAATTCAGAGTGTTTATTCAATTTTATATGTATGTATATAGTGTGGTGATTATAAAAAATAGTTGTTTTCTGGTCGATAGTGCAAGTCGCGTATACAGTCCAGGTATTTTTCTAGGGTCTTACAACGCATGTGACTGTGTTATGAAATTAATGTAATACTAAATACTTAATAGATACCACTACTACCACTATATATAATACTTAATGATATAGATTAATTTACAATTGCATAAACTTGAATTAAGTAAACATTTACAGAAGATCAGAGAGTTTTGTATCCCTTAAAACTGTAGCATCTTCTTGAGCATATTGGGTCTGTTATCTGCATTGGTAGGATTGGAAATGCCGGCTTGTTGTCTACATCTATTGTGCTGTGGACAGTCTATAAGGATGTGCAGAATGGTTAGAGGAATGTTACAGCTGGTACAGTTTGGTCCTTAATGAGAAGATAACAGTGCGTTAGTTTGGAGTGCCCAATTCTAAGCCGGGTGATGATAACTTCATCCCTTCTTTTGAGAGTTTGGTAATGCTGAAAAGGTTGTATGCAGCCTGAGCGAACTTCATGAAGTTTGCTGTTGATTGATAACCATTTCAATTTCCATTTTTGCATGTACATGTGTTTAATGAAACTGATGACGTGGAGAGGCAATTGATGAATCACTGATGGGATGTTTAGTTGCTTCTTTTGCAGCTTTATCTGCTGCTTCATTACCTTTTACGTCAATGTGATTGTGTGTCCATACAAATGATACCTTTTTATCTGTCTTATTTAAATTGTAACTTAACAATGCAACACTCACTGGAAGTGATAACGTCCAAACATTCCACAAGCGGAGACAAAGGAACAACATGTCGACGTGCGCGCGCACAAACCCATACAGCCAACCTACAAAAAATTAAAAATAGTTGCGGATACTTGACTTACCCTCGTATAACCACATATCTACGTCATATAAGATGTTGTTAATGATGCCTTGCACCGCTTCACAGCTCTCGCATCTTTAAAGAAAATTTGCATTACCAACACTCATTAATTCTTCCTGGCATGTAAAAAAAAACCATCCTTCCTCCGAAAAGAATTAAACGCTGGTGAATAGAACAGCCATTAGTATTGTCCAACAACCAATTACAGAAATTGACACTACTCACATTATCGCCTGATTGCAATTCCTGAACTACCATTAAATTTATAGGGTTTTTATTTTAAAGTTTAGTGGGATTCTGAAACATCGTTCTAACTTTTCTCCACGGTCATTTTCAAACCTCGTAAAAATCCCATAAATTCTTCGCTAGCAAGTCTTAAAACTTCATAATATTCTCAAATTTAATATGGATTTTAATCCTCATACCATTCACAACTCATTCGTCATTGTATGTAGCACTGGAGCAGTTGAACTCGTGGGACCTATCACATGTGTTTGTTAGATACTCTTCGACTCCGACTGGCTGATGGCAGGCTTAGTTTTAGCCCGAGTGAATTTTTGCTGCGTGCTCACCCTCATCAGGGTTTTACCGCAGGATGACTATTTCAGTAGGAAATTATGGTTAAGGATGACGGTTTATGTTTAGGTAGTAATAATAGAAAGGAGGAAGCATATAGCTCCTCGAGCTGCCTGTTAGGATGCAGCGGCCCATCTGCACCCTGGTGTGTGTGTGTGTGTGTGTGTGTGTGTGTGTGTGTGTGTGTGTTTATCAACTTCTTTGGTTGGGATTGGATTTTGAGACCAATCATCTCTTGAGTAGGATTACTTTGGAGTTCAGCTTTAGCTTTAGCTGCTGTTGGTGTAACTCCTTGGTTATCTGATGTGCCCGCATGCCATGCAAGGAACCCGATGACGCCGAAGATGGCGATTTCTAGGGTTGTAATCCCCAAGTGATCTGACCAAGTTACTCTGATGGTTTGGTAAACTGGCGTAAAATTTAGTAGCCCGGCGCCTAATTTCATCTTCCACATATGGAAGAGATGAGGCTTCGTGTAGTAGTCTCACGGGGAAGGAGCGGCCGACAGAATAGATGGACCGAAGTCCTCTATTCTGCGCCAGTTGCAGCCATAGCAGCCAGCTGTCTGCGACCACGACCCAGATCTCGTAGTCGTAAAGCATGAGGGGAACTATCAGGGCTCGGAAAAGGTGTATCCTCAGGCGAACAGGAATCCTGGATCTCAGCATCGGGTACAAGGAGGCAATCGCCCCCCTGCGCCCGTGCCGAGACATCTCGGATGTGCTCGCGAAAAGTTAGACCCTTATCCAACTTCACTCCCAGGTAGGTTATAGAATTCCTCCATTCAATCCTTCGGCCTCGAAATTGAAATGAGTGGCAGTCTGCGGGGATGTGGCGCTTCTTTAGAAGCATGGCGTGGCTCTTGTCCGCGTTAACGGACATGCGCCAACGCCGGCACCACTGCTGGATGAGACGGAGGTGTGTGTGTATTGAGTTGAAGGCTCTGGTTAAGGTTTTCTTTGAGCAATACAGCAGCACGTCGTCAGCATACTGGGCCATTTCGACTTGCTGCTGCGTCGGAAGGTCTGACATGAGGACGCTGAAGAGCGTGGGGATAGAACAGAGCCTTCAGGGACTCCGTCTCTAACTGGCCTAAGTGTAGATGTTTTCTCCGCAACTGAAACTTTAAATGTTCGGTGTCGTAGAAAACTGTGTAGGAAGTTGTTAACCTGTGTTGGTAATTCGGTGTAATCATCCCCTTTATATCTGGACAATAATGTCATGTGCCTATTTGAGTTAATTCATTTGACACTACCTCGCTCAAATATAGAAAATTATTGACTGTCTACCTGACTTCTTATTATAACACGCAAATCTAAAAGTTTATTTAATTTAAAAGATAGAATCAGGCTGAAGAATTCAATGATTTAGCCTGGATTTGAACCAGGGAGTTACTTGGCAACATACCGGTACGACATTAAATTCCCAAATATCTTGTAGTTTTCCCGGTAAACCATAAATAATGTGCTCTCAAATTCATTGTTTGAGATTATATACCCAAAGGCGACTTACAATCTCATAAGTGCTTTAAGACCCAGAGTCCATAATCAAACTCTATTAGGTCAATAAATGCTAATTATTCTTTTACACATGTTCGTGTGTAGGCTGAAGTTGGAATGATAGAAGCAAACTGAAAAATTGAATTTCATAGTCGGGATTTAAACCACGGATCCTCGGCTTACGTGCTACTGCTGTAATCAACTAAGCTGCCATTTGAAAGCAATGCATTGATTTATAAAATATTATGGAAATATAATTTCAATCTTTGAAATTAGGGGGGCCTTGAAGATTTTAAAGAAATTCCTCCAAACCTAAAACTACCCCTCACATGAAGAAATTTTCGCAAGTACTTTATTTTTTTAGAAAATGGCCTTAAAGTTTCGATTAAAATGCAATATGTCTGCGACATTAACTAAAAAAATAAAATATATAATTTGAATTTTATGCAATAGCCTGAAAATTCCGTTTAATTTAATGAAATTTATACAAATTGTTTATATAACTAAGAAACCTTGAGAGATATACAAGACCTTTACTTCAGGAAAAATCAGAAATTGTATAGCACTTGTCAAATAAGCTTTTATTTTCATAGCATTACCCATCTACGAGATATTTAGTAATCTGAAGGTTTTTTTTAGTATTTTATACAATATACCTACTTTCCCTGAACTGAGGCAAAGAGCATTTAATATTTTTATACCCGATACAAAATGTATATTTAAGTAGTATCTAGCAACGTGTACTATAATTAACAGGAACTAAATAGAAAAACAAGATTATTTCTAATAATTTGTGGATTATATATGAAAATAAGTGATAGCGGATAGAGAAAGTCGTGTGATTGTAACCCGAAGGCTTATACTGAAGCTTTGATTTATTACATCCATGTATACCTAAGCATATATAGTTACAACTGGTTGCATAAGCACAAATGTGGCATGACCTTTTCGTCTAGGAACCCCTTTATGAAGAAGAATGATTTTAATGCTCTCGCATGATAGGGAATAATTACAAAATTTGAGAAAATTTAAATATGAGACAAACCCCTGCTACGCCCTCTTTAATATACGGTATATACAGTGATATTTTTTAGTTTGAAGTATCAATGAAAATATCGTTGCTTAATTAAATTCATATCTTTGCTCCTGTTCTCGACATGTTTGCGCACATTGCCGCAGGTACAAATACGTCATCAACATTATTAGGGCAAAAGTACCTTCCTTTTAATTATTTCTTGTTCTGTATTTTGCCTGCCGGGGCCAAAAGTCAAAAAAATTAATTACATATAGCAGTACTTTATGTCGTTTTGTAAAAGCAGAAAAATATTTAATTTATTCATCTCGAAGTACACTAATCTTATAAAGATTTGTTAAAACATAATGTGCAGGATTAAAAAAAGGATGTTACATTCATATGACGTTCTCTACCCTCTCTGACACTTATTATTGGGTATACAAATTATTATCTAATTTTATTCTCCAACCTATTTCATTTAAATCGAGATAAATACTTCCGGAAATAGCTGTATTACACATTTGCTTACAGATACAAAGGGAATAGAGATAGTCAAATGTTTTAAACTGGACGTTTAAAATTGCATTCTCTTTCCATGACATCGTGAGAAATAAGAGAGAATCGACAGGACTTAGAAAGAATAGCTAAGTATTGAACAATTCGCTTAACCTTGCCAGTTATATAAGATTATACAAAATTCGTTCCGCTTGAAGGGGACTTCACAGGCTATTCCCAAAAAATTCAAGATGTGCATTTTATTTGACATAAAAAAATTGAAAAAATGCTCCATGTAAAGGTAGTATGAAGTGGGGGATTTTCTCAAAATCTTCGTGTCGCATCTTTGGAATCTACAGTACCTAAATACAAGTTTGGTGTTTATCCGACTTTCGTTTTTCAGTTAATGCTGTTCACACAAACGCACACACGGGCCTTTTTTTTAAAAAAAAATTGGGGGCTTTCAGGGGCCTCAGAACATATTTCCTGTGAAATCTCGACAATTTTTGGGTAGAATACACTACTTCCCCTACTTGCTATACACAGTAGAAGAGGTACAAACATGTTTCAGTCCCTGTGCTAATGGATAGCATACCATATTATGATCATATTTTCTTGATAAACTCATCTTCAGAAACTCTTTGTTTACGGGCTAGAGCATCCTAAATGGCAAGGCTAATGATTTTAGCTAATGTTCTTAACATTATTTTGTGTTTGACTCGAGTATAAGCTGTTTAATGATTATACACCATTTATTTGAATAAAGAGGGTTTAAAGGGTATTTGCAGAACATTCAAAATATGACTTACTAGTCATGCAAATATCTGGGGGAGGGTAATATAGCTAACCCTCTATCTGAGCAGTGGCGAAATACAATTCTTAATTTTGAAAAGCTAGAAATAGCTATTTATTAAAATGCAAGGTGTGCATCAAATGACAAAACAAACTCAAGTGCTTTATTCATTATTATTCCTACAATAGAGGTTTGAAACTGAAAATATTTCATACCTACTTGTTATTAAATTGTACAAATAAATATAATATCGCTTATAAATAAACAAACAATACGCAATACTTACAGTTTTTACAGTAAATAAATATCTTGCTGTGATTGAAGTTGTTGACTTAGTAATTGCAGCAAGGGTGTTATCCCATATTTTCTACCTTCTCTATCCCTACCTAGCAGTTAGAGAGGTATTGCATTCTACCCAAAAATTTGATACCTAGATTTAACAGGAAATAAAAGTTTTGAGGCCCCCTGGATAAAGAAATAAATAATAAAAAAAGGCATTTTAGAAAAATGTCCGTGTGTGTATGTGCCGTTAACAGCATAACTCTGAAACGAAATCTGGGATAATTATTAAACTTGGTATTTAAATTCAGTACCTTCCAAAGATGCGACACGTAGATTTCCAAGAAAATTCCCAAATTTCCCTTTATATGGAACATTTTTCGAAATTTTTATTTTGTAAAAAATAGCTCTAACATTTTGAATAAAATACCATATTTTGACTTACCAAAACATGGCTCTTAACAGTTTTGATTAATATACCATTTACCGGGTGTTTCAAAAATACTTTTACAAACTTCTGGTATGGGTTCCTCACACCAAAAGAAGGAAAAATGTTCATATGAACATATGTCCCATAATCCTTGGCTTTCGCGTTATTCCTGTCACAATGAAAGTGTGACTTCAACGGCCTTCGGGGCCAACCTCAAAACTTCATTTCTCTATGCATTCATGGAAAGCGTTGAACCCATTGTACTACATACGGTAGATGGCGAAGTGTTGCAAGTGTTGCAATGGAGACTTGTTTACGTTTGTCATTAGTCTGTCTTCAACGTTTCAATTGTATACATGTAGTGAGTTAACTGCACGTGTTTCGTTCCACCATGGCTGGATATTCATTTCGTGAACAGGCAGACATGATTTTTATGTATGGTCACGTGAATGGTAATGTACGCGAGGCTGCACGGCTCTATCACATGGAGTTTCCAGACCGAAGAAAACCGAGTCATCCAACCTCTGTCGCTGTTTATCGTCGTCTTTCTGAGACAGGAACCGTTGCACCACGGACTATTGATCGAGGAAGACCAAGAGACCAATGGATAGGCAGAGGAGAACCAGTTCCATGGCCTGCACGTTCTTCCGACCTCAATCCTGTGGATTTTTACCTCTGGGGGCATCTTAAATCATTGGTTTATGGAACAGTCATCCTGGATGCAGAAACGCTACATCGACGTGTCATGGAAGCCTGCGAAACCATTCGACACCATCCCGGAGTTTTTGACAGGGTGGGATATTCCATGATTCGGCGTGCATAGAAGCAAGAGGAGGACATTTCGAGCATTTATTACGAGTTTTGTGTGTTATAAGTGTACCACTCCTAACGAGAAAACAAAGGATTATGGGACATGTGTTCATATGAACTTTTTTTCTTCTTGTGGTGTAAGGAACTAATACCCGAAGTTTGTAAAAATATTTCTGAAACATCCTGTATTATCTAAAGATATTTAGATTTAAAGTAAAATGCATATCTCGAAATTTCTGGAAATAGCCTGTAAAGTCCTCTTCATTCGGAAGGAATTTTATATAATCTTGTATAACTGGTAAACGTTAGGAAAACGTAATACACAACACGTGTAAATCTCTCTCTTAAAAAAAAAGATCTAAACACATACACAAACACACACAACACATTGCAGCATCTTGGTATGCTACAAAATATGCAACCGCCCATTCTTCCCTAAATGTCCTATCAATTCTTGTGGAATGCATCTTGTAGTTCCGTTAAGCAGTGTTCCACTACTAGATTAGAAGACTGCTTGACAGGTGACACGTGGCGTCATGAATGAACATCCCTGATTTACACACACGAGGAATTATTTTAAAAATATTTTTTGAATTCAGTGAAATGAAAACTTATGTTTTAGGTGAAACCTCGATATAGTGTCTTTTATTGGAATATTATACCTCCTCTACATACTTTAGGCAAGTGTTAAAGAAAGTAAACAGAGCACATCCCTTAAACCTTAAGAAGCATAAAGATAAAGCATGCGAATATTTCAAAATGGCTGTAAAAATACTAACTGCTTTAATGGTTAAAAAAAATGCGATATAATAGTCAAGTCCCTTTAATTCATCTGCAGCAGTTAGCGAGATATTGTAACTTTACACAACTAGCCAACGCAAATGATTGTTTCTAGCTTATAAAACAAAGAAGAAACAGCAATTGTGCAGATGATTATTAAAACAAAGGCCATAAAGCTATAAATGTCAACATGGCATCATAAAGCGAGATTAGGTACATCATAAACGTTTGCCGTTTTATTGCTTTATGGTCATGTGCACCCAGCGTAACCCTATTTCATTTATTGCTCCGGATTTGTCTGTGGCTATGTTGTGAATCATATAAAAGTAATGGGCTTGATTCATTTTCTTTTTCCTCTTTGAGATTATAAAATTTCGTTGCGCTATTCAGTACATATTTCCATTAAGGGATAACTTATGTCTGGAGATAAAATATGATTGACAATGATTTGGTGACATGCGATTAAAATCTTGAATTTATTAATTCGAGCTACAGCCCACGGAAATGCTCGATGCATATTTGATACGCCATCTATATTCTCGGAAATTGAAATCATGAATGTACTTTGATTTCGTTTCTGAACCGTATTTTTGAACGACATTCAATCGTTATAGCATATTCAACAAATGATGGCGAACTACTGAATGGTAAGAAAAGCTTTGGACAACAGAAAAACATGATTTGAAAAAATCATGTGCCGTTGTCTACTTATTACTATTTTAAGCTTATTCAACATATAATCCATAAAATGGTATTTACTACCTTATAATTACGATAAATATTTACAAGAAATTATTGATTAAAATGTCATATATGAAAGATATATACATGAAAAATAAAATATAAGTCTTGAATTTTCTTGGAATAGTTCAGAAAGACCTCTTCATTCGGACGGAATTTTGTGTTATTTTGTATAACTTGTAAACGTCAACGATAGACGGAAACGTACCACACAAAAAATGTAAACACACAATTTACGTAATGTAAGTTTTTTATGACATACGCCGTTTCTGAGATATCCGTTATTAAATGTTCGAATTGTTCAGTACTTATTCTTTTAAAGTCTTATCGATTTTCAGATGTTTCTCTGATTGTATGGAAACAGTATGGAATTTTAAAGCCAGCGTACAGTTTGTTTTTAAACATCTCACTATCTCTGTTCTCTTTGAATGTATAACGAAATGTTTAATGCAGCTATTTCTGCAAAGGTTTATTTGGATTAAAATATATAGGCAATAAAAATAAGCTTGATAAGAATGATTTGTATACCCACTGATAAAAGATAAGAGGGTAGAGAATGTATCACTTCAGGTTTTTCTAAAGGCGAGTAGTAAAACCAGGGAAGAAATAATTACAATGTTTGGTATTTATCCTAGTTTTTGTTTTTGAGTCAGGCTATTCTCATACATACATGCATATAGATACAAACACTACGTGATCAAAAGTATCAGGACACCTGGCTGAAAATGACGTAAAAGTTCGTAGCGCCTCCATCGGTAATGCTGGAAGTCAATATGGTGTTGGCCCACACTTAGCCTTGATGACAGCGTTCACTCTCGCAGGCATACTTTCAATCAGGTGCTGGGAGGTTTCTTGGGGAATGGCAGCCCATTCTTCACGGAGCGCGGAACTGAGGAGAGGTATCGATGTAGGTCGGTGAGGCCTGGCACGAAGTCGGCGTTCCAAAACATTCCAAAGGTATTCTATAAGGTTCAAGTCAGGACTCTGTGCAGGCCAGTCCATTACAGGGATGTTTTCGTGTAATCACTCCGCCACAGCCCGTGCAGTCGCCATCCCCGAATTGCTCCTCAACAGTGGGAAGCAAGAAGGTGCTTAAAACATCAATGTAGGCTGCGCTGTGATCGTGCCACGCAAAACAACAAGGGGTGCAAGCCCCCTCCAGAATAAACACGACCACACCATAACACCACCACCTCCGAATTTCACTGTTGGCACTACACACGCTGGCAGATGACATTCACCGGACATTCGCCATACCCCCACACCCTGCCATCAGAATGCCACATTGTGTACCGTGATTCGTCACTCCACACAACGTTTTGCCACTGTTCAATCGTGTAATATTGACGCTTCTTACACCAAGCGAGGCGTTGTTTCCTGCGTGATGGGTGGCTTATGAGCAGCCGCTCGACTATGGAATCCAAGATTTTTCACCTCACGACTAACTACCATAGCACTTGAGTGGATCCTGTTGCAGTTTGGAATTCCTGTGTGATGGTCTGGATATTACACGTTACGACCCTCTTCAATTGTCGGCGGTCTCTCTCAGTCAACAGACGAGGTCGGCCTGTACGCTTTTGTGCTGTACATGTCCCTTCCGTTTCATCTTCACTATCACATCAGAAACAGTGGAGCTAGGGATGTTTAGGAGTGTGGAAATCTCGCGTACAGACTTCTGACTCAAGTGACACCCAATCGCCTGACCACGTTCGAAGTCCGTGAGTTCCCGGAGCGTCCCATTCTGCTGTTTCACGATGTCAAATGACTACTGAGGTCGCGGATAATGAGTACCAGGCAGTAGGTGGCAGCACAAGCACCTTAGATGAAAAACGTATGTTTGTGGGGTGTCCGGATACTTTGATCACATAGTGTACATATAAGTACATCTTTTTTTCCCCCAAAGATTCCGTTTTTACTTTCTCTATCATGGACAAAGCAAGTATAGAAGGTATTGCATTCCACCCAAAATTTCGATACCGAGATTTCACTGGAAATGCATATATTGAGGCCTCCTGAATTAAAAAAAAGCATTTTAATACTTCCAAAAGTTGCTTTATCCTTTATATGGAAAAAACTTCGAATTGTTTATTTTTTGAAAAATAGCTCTAAGGATTTTGATTAAAATGCCATATATTAAAGGTAATTACATGACAAATGAAATGTAGATATATATAAATATCAATATGAACTTTCTGGGAATACCTTGTGAAGTCCTCTTCATTCGGAAGTAAATTTGTATAATCTAGCATAACAGGTAACCTTTAAGGGATAGACGGAAACGTGACACAAAAAAATGTAGATTTCTTTAAAACACACAATTTATGTCAAATAACTTTTTGTGGCATTAACCATCCCAGAGATATACGTTATTAATGGCTCGAATTAGGAATTTTAAGGCTAGGGCATAGTGTCCAGTTCTTAGACATTTGACTATTCTGTTCCCTTTGTATCTATAAAACGAAATGTGTAATGTACTATTTCTGCAAAGGTTTATTTGAATTAAAATTATGTAGATAGAAAAATAAAGTTTAGTAATGCTAGTTCTGTACCCACGAATAAACGATCGAGGTTAGAGAAAGTCATGTGAATGTATCCATCATATCGGACGGTGAAGAAATGAAATAGCTGAAGTGATGCTCAAATGGCCTGGGATCCATTGAGTTTAGCTACCCCACATTCATCTTCTTATGATAAGAGAAAATCGCAGAAAAACCTTACCCAGGTAACTCATCCTAACTGTGATTCGAACTCTGAACCTTTGGATGTGAGGCAGACAGCCACCCATACTCCACGGAGGCGGGCAATGCATAAGTTCTCGAGGGCTGGCGATTTTCTCCTTATGGATGGAACTAAGGAGAACACGACTCCAAACGAAGGGTATGAGGTGATGAAGGAAGGATATTATCGGAAAGCAGGTGTCCCATTTCTCAAGAATATTCAGGTTTAATTGATGAAAGCATGCTTATAAAAATACTACCATCATTATACTGTGCATATCGTACAGGAACAAGGAGGCAGAAATCCCACACCATGTAATTCTTCTTGCTTTTATTACCTTCCTCTATCTTCCACGCACTCTTCTTGTCTCTCTCTTTAATTTTCTTCGCCCCTTGCTATCTCAAGTTCAACCCCGTGGATCATTACTGCGCTAATAACAGTCTTGGTGGTATTTAAATTGCTTGTGCTTACAATATTTTAGTACCAGGGTTTAAAATCCATCTGTTTTAAGTGCAATGGACCAAGTTTCTGAAAAAAAATAAACAGCACCTCATTAAAATTTTATTTACGAACATGGATCAAGATAACTAACTAAATTTACATCAGATGTTCAAAAATGAACGTTAAAGAAATTTTGATGACTACGTTTTCCCTCTATAGCTCGGAAAGTGATTTATGCTCTCTCCCTTTACCAGCTCGAAATAGAACACAAAATATCCTGAAAGATCGAGCAAGATACCAGCAAGATTAACAGGACAGCTGATTATTACAGAGTGAACTACAAGGCGTTATGTATGGACGAGCGAAGTTAATAATAATAATAATAATAATAATAATAATAATAATAACAGTATTTTTAACACTTAAATAATTTCAGTCTAATTATATAATGTATAAATTCAATAACAGCCCGCTTTAAAGCAATATATGTATGTAACAATATATAAAAGTGTATATTACAGTCATTGTAAATGTTTATATTATTGTATTCATGTGTAATAATGTTATGTGAATGTATTACGTAATTTAATAATGTAGGAGATGTGAGAAATAGGTTTAAAGTGGCTAACAATGAGGTAACAATGAGGTAACCTTGAGGCAATAATGACTAAGAAAGTTTAATAATACTACTAGTCATTATTAGAGCAGCAATAATGTAAATTTTGAGAAAGTTTAAAAAAATAGCCAATCAACAACCAGAAAAAGCTTAAGTTAAATGAAGGTATTCTATTAGATTAGGAATAGCCAAGCAGAGACTTGAAATACATAAATTTACAAAATGTGGCGGTAGAAATCTGTTCAGTTGCCTGAGACAGCGTTACTAACCAGCCGCAAAACGTAATTTAATACGTATTCGTGTGAGGCAAAAATAGTTTGTGTTAAAAAGTGCAAGTAATTAATTAAAAACATCTCGCATCTCTATATCAGTGGTGTTATTTAAATCGTGTCAAGCATTAATAAAAGGAGTGAAGTAAAATTATAATCTGTGTAGGCCTACATTCTTGCTGCACCACAACCCTGCCAAGAGAAACATGTCTCTAACAATAATCTGACGCAGCCGAGGCAAACATAAATATATAATATCTAAAGAAACAGTCAAATTACTAAGCTAATATTTTTAAACTTGGGGCGAAGGCTACCGGAAACCGGGTACTATACGTACGATTGCAACTACTTCAAATTCGGCTCCCCAACAGTTGAAATATAATACAACTCATACAATACGACCTACTTCAAATTGACGTCCAAAGCGTGTTGCAAACAACGTAAAGACAATACTTCTTCAAATTGGCTTCCTAAAACGTGGGGCTAATAATAACAGAAAAACACCTGCTTCATAATATTAATGTTACATATTCTCTGCATGATCCACTACATGTGTAGTAGATGCTCTTAACGAATCTTACATTACTGTATAAATAACATAATTTACTTTTGATAGATACATAACATTTGCTGATGGCTATGCATTTGCTATGGCAAATCTTTATTATCCAGCGCCGTGGCGCTGTGGGCTGGAGCATGGAGCCACGGAATGCTCCCGGGTTCGGTCCCACCTATGGAGGTACGGATTTTAAGTTAAGGGACAGGTAGGGCGGCGCCATGGCCGAGTAAATAGACCACTCGCCACCCACCAAAGTTTCAATCTCAGGAGTGTGGGATTTGTAATATCGAAGCGGTCTGGGCGGGTTTGCTCCGATTTTCCCTGTCATTCATTCCATCATTTGCTTCATCCTTATCTTTCCTTGATCCATTTCGTCTTCATTCCATACACTCTCCCTCACTCATATCTGGCTACGGGCCGATCGCTCGTTAAGGGTTCTTCCATTCTCTGATTCAGTGTTCGTCTGCTCCTCTTGGGCCTCTAACCGTTTGCGGCAGTCACCTCCTCCTCTGCGCTGCTGTTGGCTTACCTTGATGCATCTTCCATGTTGGTTCCAGAAGTTCGCAGTGTGCTGGTTCTCTGCAATTTTATCCTCGGCTAGCCGCAGTAATTTTCTTTAAACTATATGGGAGCATGGACTTATCCTTTGTAAAGGAAGCGTCGATCTTGGGTGGTGATATAAGAAGACATAGACGTGCTTTGGTTATGAAAAGATGACACTGCCGTTTCTTTTTATTTAACCAACCCACGTAGTATACAACACTGGTATTGCCGCCGTTAAAATACTGTCCACCGCTGTTAAAACGCGGCGCGGATATGACACGAAGTTTAAATATGCTTATTATCTCTTTACGAGTAGCGGTTCTTAGGTGTGTTTCTAAAACTGTCTTTATTCCCTTTTTGGCACGATATCTCACACATCCTGCAGCATCTCTCCCTGACCACACATGACAAAATGCCAAACTGAAATGAAATGCCAAACTGCCATGCCAAACTGCCCCGAATTTGCTCCAAACAGATCCATTTATAGTCGCAGACTTCTGGGAATGCTTCCTTTCCTATTGGTCCATTTTTAGCGCCACTCGACGCGTCTCACTTTTTCGTATAAACTTCCAGGGATCTCATTGGTCCAAGTTTAATATAAATCGCGGCTTTTCCTAAATTTACCGTTAAGCTATCTGTCTCTCTCACTTGGTCACGGCGAATTGTCAAATAAAGGGACAAAAGCGCTACACCCTCGCTGTAGGAATAATGGCCCTGCGACCAGAGAGACGTCATAAACTAGATTTTCTGCCTTCGAAGGCACTATTCCTGTAGCTAAAACATTTCGTCGTGGACAATATTTTAACATAGCGCTTAAATTATTTACATTAAACCATTTATAACTCTTCTAATATTAGTAACCTAGATACATACATAACGTTAAATCACCCTTCTTAAACTATACAAGCAGTATAAGAAAAAGATATGTACATAGTATGATTTAACATCAATAAAAATTAATTAATAAATTATCTATAATTACAGTTCTCGGGCTCGGCCTCGGCCTAGAGTTGCCGTTTCACATAGGCACGGTTGTAAGTCCTGGGGATGTAAGCACTACGTACGAGAAGGGTAAATTCAAAGAATAGGATACGTGCCTACCCAGCATCGTGAGGAAAGCGAGGAGCTGCGATAGGGAGCGATCCCGAATACGCAGACCAACATTCTGGCTAGGGGACGCGTAATACTGACCACACAGTTCCCCATATCGGTTGGATGATTTCCCTCCTCTGCCGTGCGTACGTGGGCGTGAGGCCGGTTGCTGGGTAGGCAGCTCTAGTATCTTCATGAGCTGTAGACCACAAAATTACTATTATTATTATTATTATTATTATTATTATTATTATTATTATTGTCTTAATTATTTTTAAATTCTTGAAAAGTCTAAAAAGTCGATTTATGTTGTGAATTGGTTTTAAGCACTTTTTGATTAGAATAGTCTTATGCATTGGCCAGTTTATTGTTAAAAACATTTTTTATTAGGATTTCTTTCTCACTTTTAACTGCACTATACTCAAATATTAAGTGGTCCAGTGTTTGGGGTCCTCTGTTGCAGGGACACTCTAGGCTGCATACGATCTTGAGCCTGTGCATGTATGAGTTGATGTTTCCATGTTCAGTTACTGTTGTCATGTTTGGGGAGAGGCTTATTTTCGTTATTATTATTATTATTATTATTATTATTATTATTATTATTACCATCATTATTTATTATTAGAAGCAGAAGTAACTTAATTTAAATACCTAGGATGCGACATAAGTTATACATACGATAACTATATTTCCAAAATAAATTGCAGGATTTCTAGATAATATGCGGCACAGTAATAGAACTTCCGGATTTTTTTTTAAAAATCTGATGTGTTACACTCACATGACTTTCTCTACTGTTGTACAAACTATTTTTACAAACTGTTATTCTCCATATGCTTCATGTTAATCGAGATATCGAGATATTTATCTTATTGCTAATTTTCTTGTAGGTGCAAGGGGAATTGGTAGGCTTTAAGCGATAGTCAAAATAGCGATAGAGCTGGTTGCTATGTGGAGTATTCCATTCTCTTTGCATTACCAGGACAAAAAAATGAATAACCAATTCCCATTAGAGAAAAAGTATAAGTATTGGAAGATTTAAGGGAATAACGAGCAATATATGGAAAATCGTTCACTCAACAAAAAAAACTGTATATGACATAAATTGTGTATTTTAAGGCGATCTACATTTTTTGTGTAGTAAAATTTTGTCTATCTCTTATGGTTTACCAGTTATGCAAAAGTCGTTCACAATGAAGAATACTTTTGCGGACATCCCAGAAAATTCGAGATATACATTTGATTTGTCATAAAAATATCTTAAACATAAGATATTTTAATCAAAATCGTTAGATCCATTTTTGAGAAAATCAAAATTTTCGAAAAATATTCCATGTAAAGGGTAATCTGAGGTGGGGGGATTTTCTTGAAAACCTTCGTGTCGCATCTCCGGAAGATACTGAACCTAAATACCAAGTTTGGTGTTTATCCGACTGTTCGTTTCTCAGTTATGCTGTTCACAGACACACACACACGAACATGTTTCCAAAAATGCCTTTTTTGGATTCAGGTGGTCTCAAAACATATATTTCCGGTGAAATCTCGGTATCGAATTTTGGTTGGAATACAGTACTTCCCCTGCTTACTATACCTATTAGAGAAAGTAACAAGGAGTGACACAAAGATGAAATGTTACAACATTGAGGCCGCACAACTGTTTTTATACGTATCGGGTTATGACTATCCGAGAACGAAATGGTGGTGGTGGTATTTATCTCCCGTTCTTATTGCATAAGAAAGCACGGGTGATGGAAACTGACAATACATGCGATTTTGGAAAGGAATTTTGGGAAGGAAACGTGCTAGGCCTAAGTTTAGGGTTCCTCCCGGCACATTGAGGACTAAGAAAAACCGGGGAGAACGGACCTGGCGGGATTTGAACCTTAGACGTCCCGAATGATAGCCTCGCACCTCACCACGGAGGCACCTCGCTCGGTCAAGAACTAAGTAAAATAGAAACAACAAAAATGAGATTTTTAAGAGATGTAAAAGGGTACACGAGGCAGATGGATTTCGAAATCAAGACATTAGACCTGAACTAAACATTTACACAAACATTTAATAGACGAAAAGAAAATTAAATCGTACGAACATATTGAAGAATGGAGAACAATAGAATTCCCAAGAAGGGAGCAAAATATATAACTAAAGGAAGATGATGTTTGGGATGTCCAAGGAAAAAATCTGATGTGTTAAACTCACATGACTTTCTCTACTCTTGTACTAACTATTTTTACAAACTCTTATTCTCCATCTATTTCAAATTAATCGAGATAAACATTTGCAGAAACGATCTTTTGCCATGCAAAGAGAATTACATTTTACACATAGCGACCAGTTCTAAAAATATTTGACTATCGCTTAAGGCGTACTATGTTCTCCTTGTTTTGTATTTGCAACGGCAATATAGAAATACAGTAGCCTTTAAGCATCGATATATCTCTTAATAGCTGGTTGCTAGGCGCAGCACCATTCTCTTTGCCACAGATTAATACTTTTTACATATCCAAGACAAAAAAATGAATAAGGAATTCCCATTTGAGAAAATAAGCATTGAAAACTTTAAGGGAATAACAAGCAATATCTCGAAAATGGTTCACTCTACAGAAAAAATGTGTATGACATAAATTGTGTATTTTTACGCGATCTACAATTTTTATGTAGTAAAAGTTTGTCTATCTCTTATGGTTTACCAGTTATGCAAAAGTTGTTCACAATGAAGAATACTTTTGGAGACATTCCCAGAAAATTCAAGATATACATTTTATTTGTCATAAAAATATCTTAAATATATGGTACTTTAATCAAAATCGGTAGAGCCATTTTTGAGAAAACTAACATTTTCGAAAAATGTTCCATGTAAAGGGTAATCTGGGGTGGGGGAATTTTCCTTGAAAACCTTCTTGTCGCATCTCTGGAAGATACTGAACCTAAATGCTAAGTTTGATGTTTATCCGACTGTTCGTTTCTGAGTTATGCTGTTCACATACACACGGAATGTTACCAGAAATGCTTTTTGGGGGGGATTCAGGAGGTCTCAAAACATATATTTCCGGTGAAATCTCGGTATCGAGTTTTTGGGTGGAATACAATACTTCCCCTACTTACTATACGTAGTAGAGAAAGTAAATATGGTAGGACCCTTGAAGCCGGAACAGTCAGTGTTGACAATCTCATAAAGAGCTGACGATTATCATTATTATTATTATTATTATTATTATTATTATTATTATTATCGCTGTATGTTTAGTATTTATGACTCAATTTTCTGTTCCAGATGTTATAACAAGAAGGTCTGGCGTACTTGAGTTTAGAAAACCGTACTTACTATGTAGCTCCGTATAAGACATCCTAGCGTAGCAAAAAGTTCTTTAGTATTAAATTTCCCGAACGAACAGAAGGGCTCGGCTATTGCTCCCAAACATGTTAGCTAAGGCAGATCGCCGCTGATCGTCTTATCAGCTTGTGCTTGATCTTGTTTCCCAAACTGCGGTACGAGAGCAATGCAACTTAATGGTGAACTTTGAAATTTGTGAATTTCAGCGGAAGGCTTCCACAATAAACGTAGATAAACCCTCGGGAGGCTACGAATTATCTGATGAAATATAATCTGGAATAGGAATTCTTAAATCTATACTGAAGTAGTATTGTTCTTACGTTTATTTATTTAGCTCCACGTATGGACGTCAATTTTGAAGAAGATTGTTTGTTACGTAATATGCTGCTACGTATGTAAAGCTGACTTTGAAGATGTATTTTGTTGTTACACTCCAAGTTTAAAAAAATTAACTATGTTATTAAACTGCTTCTATAGATAATATTTATGTTTATGTTTGCCTCGGCTGCGTCAGTATTGTTTTAGAGTCACGTATCTATTAGACAGGGCGTGGTACGACAAGAATGTAGGCTTACACAGATTTTAAGTTTAAATTCACTTCTTTTTATTAATCCTTGACACAAATTAAATAGCACTACACTGATATTAAAAGCTGTGAGGTTCTTTTATTTTAATACTTGCACTTTGTTAACACGTATACATTTTCGTTTCACACGAATACGTAATATTTCTCTAGAGAACACATCTTCCATCTGGTTACTACCAAGGTCTGTAGGCAATTGAACATATTTTAACCGTCCAAACCCATAACCTTCTGTATTTCAAGTCTCTGATTGGCTAATCCTAGTCCAATAGAATATCTGCATTTTACTAAAGCTTTTTCTGGCTGTTGATTGGCTATTTTTAAAACTATCACAAAATTTACATTATCGTTGCTCTAATCATGACTAGTAACATTTAAACTCTCAAACTCATTATTGCCTCAAGGTTACCTCATTGTTAGAGCAACTTTAAACTTATATTTCGCACAGATCTTACAATATTAAATTAGTAATGCATTCACTTAACATTATTAAACGTGTTTACAATAATATAAGCATATGCAATGACTGTTACATACATTTTTACAAATTATTACATACATATTGCTTCAAGGTGGGCTGTTATTGAAATTACATATTATATAATTTAATTGAAATTATTCAAGTGTTAAAAATACTGCCTCAATACCATGAATTAAATGTAACAGATTATATAAATAATAGTTAGTTTTTTACTTCTTTATTTTCAGTTATATCAACTCACGGCATACCTAGCTACTAAGTGAATGAAGAATCAAATTTGTTACGGAATACTATCCAATACTACCAACAATGGGGATGACAAACTTCAAAGTTAAGGTAAGCTAAATCAGAACACAATAGACACCCCCCAAGAACACATATATGCGGAAACTAACACATTTTCAAAACTGCAAATTGAAGTAAACTCTGTTTTCGGCAATAGATATTGAAATGGAATGGACTGAAGTGCATACTAATAAAATTACGCTTCCGTAACAGATTGAAGTTTCATCTGATGAAATCGCATCCTTGGTAAGCCCATTATAAGACAGATGAACTTGAATGGTCGATATCCGAAGTATTGATAAACGTTATTGGTGAGTACCAAATACGCGGCGTATAATTTCTCTTGAATGATGCGACTGGTAGCCCGCCGTTCCCACGGCACTGTTTTATAAATCCATTCATGTAGCAGCCGCTAACCGGCCGGGATATTTCTCCGCTACAATAATGCTAGCGATGGGAATCAATGTGGATACCTTACGGTTACCTTATGTTATAAAAGGTGTTCGAAACGGTGTTTTATATAATCTGTACAGGTCTGGTATCAGTTGAGAACATTCTTGAACACTCGAAGAATTTCTGTAGCCAAAATTAGAAAAATGCACCTCCGGATACTGTTGCCTTAACTTCGTTGAAAATTCCTCACATGTGTCATTAAAAACACATTCTAATGCAAGGCATTTATGACGATTGTTATTTTTAATTATTATCTACGCTTGCTTGCAAATGCCATGCTCTTAGATTTATCTATTATACTTTTATTATTTAATTTTTTCGATTTTAGGATCATTTTTATTAATTTATTTATATTTTTAAATATCAATTTCGCTATTTTAATCTCTGGTTGATAATCTGACAATTCTTGGTGATTTATCTCTTACTTTCCATCACTCCCTGTTTTGTGTCTTGTCAAGCTGTGAAATTTGGAAAATTTGTATTTCTCAAAAAATTGGTTTGATCCTGGAAAGGTAAAATAAGAATTCAATGGCATAGGCGGAATTTGAACCACGGATATCTACCGGTATCCTTCCGGCTGAGCTACCATGGCAACATGCCGGCACGACATTATTTCGCATTCTTCCCGGTAAGCCACAAGGAGATCTCAAATGTTGCAAGTACATTTAAGTCCCGGGCTTCATAGTTTCAACAATTATTAGGACAATTAATTAAATTGATTGTTCTTTCATACAGGCCATGTGTTGGACAAGGTTGGAAAGGTAGAATCAGACGATTGAAATTGACCTAATAGTGGTTAAAACTATGAAGCCGGGAACTTAAAGTACTTGCAGCAATGTAAGTCGCCATTGGGGTATGTCATCTCAATACAATTTGAGATCTCCTTGTGGTTTACCGGGAAAAATGCGAATCAGTTGGAGAATTTAATGTGCTGGCATGTTGCCATCGTAGCTCAATGGTTAGAGTATCGGGACGGAGACCGGGAGATCCGTTGCTCAAATTCCGGCTATGGCATTGAATTTTTCAGTCTTCTGATTCTACTTTTGCAACCTTGTCCAACACACGGTCTATGTGGAAGCACAATTAATTAAATTGGTTTGATCCTTTTACTAAAGATACATAATGCATTCTATAACAAGCTTTCAAATTTTCAGATTGATGCTTAAAGCGGCCCTGGGAGAAAAAGCAATTCTTTTTGGGAACTAAAGGAAAACCTTGCGATGCTTTTTAAAAATTTTGAAATCAAATTTCACTTTTGTGCGCCATATATCTGTCTACACCGACATCAATAATGAGGTTGCTCGGGCGGAACCCCATCCACTTTCCGAAATTCCTTTCAAAACCCCTAAAATATTATTGTATTATTATAATTATTGTTGGTGGTGGGGTGGTACATTACAAAATCTGTCCTAAATTAACTAATTTACATCTCTGCGACGCATAAGTCGCTCGACACTAAAAGAATGCAATCATTTGCTGGGTATGCATCCCCTATATATTCTCAGCTTACCACCTGCAGATTCGATTCCAGCTTCCGTTGTGCCAGGGCTTTACAATATGCAATATGGAAAAAATGAACATGAATGAGTGAGGGTGCCTATAGTTGAGCCCTGGCTTGTTGGATTTCTACCCCTTCCTCCGCAACTAATTCACCCCTCGTCCTCTCGCTTTGTCACCCCGTCACAAGGACAATTTACCCCCTGGCACGAACTGAAATTACCGAGAAAGGAAAGGGGAGGGTGCTAGATTAAGAGGGAGGTAGAAAATGGTTAGCATCTAAATAGAGGTACAATTTCTGTTCACCTCCTGCTGGTACCCAAATAAGATACAAGTTGCCCTTGGGAACAAAAAAATTCCAAGGTGAAAAGAGAATGGCCTCACAGGTTACATTAAACAAGGGAGTTGGGCTTATTGCTGTGACCTTATGCATAGCCAGAGGACTCTAATTAAAACAGACCTTCTCCCCCAAGCGTTGTAACAGGTAGAGGTAATGACCTCAGTAAGCTTATAGAGATATTGTCTCGGCTTGGTCCTTGTGGAGCAAGGAGGTCATCACGGCGTACTAATTTCTGAAACTTTGTTGTAATGGATATGGAGGCCATTCCCTATAGTGATGTACCTATACTGGGAAGTCATAAGATTAACCGCTTCTAAACTAGGTTACATTAGCGTAACGCTCTAGGCAAAAATGGCAACAAAAGTTCTACTCAAAGGGCGTTTTATTGGCTTTCGGAGATATTTATAAGATGAACGTGTCTGAAAAGAAGTTTTCAGATTACTATCAAAGTATTCAACATCCAAATATCTTAATTTCTTAAACCATGAGGCAGTGTTTTTTTAACACTTAAATGATTTCA
Source organism: Deroplatys truncata (assembly GCA_030765065.1). Taxonomy (NCBI): domain Eukaryota; kingdom Metazoa; phylum Arthropoda; class Insecta; order Mantodea; family Mantidae; genus Deroplatys; species Deroplatys truncata. The sequence continues at coordinate 105,997,578 of CM060982.1, forward strand.
GTCAAATTATATAATATGTAAATTGAATAACAGCCCTCCTTGAAGCAATATGTGTATGTAATAATTTGTAAAATGTATGTAACAGTCATTGCATATGCTTATATTATTGTAAACATGTTCAATAATGTTATGTGAATGTATTACGTAATTTAATAATGTAGGAGCTGTGAGAAATAGGTCAAAAGTTGCTAACAAAGAGGTAACAATGAAGTAACCTTGAGGCAATAATGAGTAAGGAAGTTTAAACACTACTAGTCATTATTAGAGCAGCAATAATGTAATTTGAGACAGTTTGAAAAATAGCCAATCAACAACCAGAGAAGCTTTAGTTAAATGCAGCTATTCTATTGGAGTAGGATTAGCCAATCATAGACTTGAAATACAGATATCTACAAATTTAGGCGGTGGAAAACAGTTCAGTTGCCTCTAAACAATGCTCATAACCAAACGTGAGATGTGTCCTCGAGAAATTAAAGACGTATTCGTGTTAAAAAAGTGCAAGTATTAAATAAAAGAATCTCACATCTCTCGATATCAGTGAAGTGCTATTTAATTTTGTGTCAAGGATTATTAAAAATGTGTGAATTAAAACTAAAAATCTTTGTAAGCCTACATTCTTGTCACATCACAACCCTGCCTAAGAGTGTCTCTAACAGTTATACTGACGCAGCCGAGGCAAACATAAATATAATATCTAAAAAAACAGTCAAATTACAAGGCTAATGTTCTTTAAACTTACGGCAAAGGCCACCTGAAAGTACATTTGGGGCGAAGGCTACCGGAAACTGTTTACTATACTTGCGGTTGCAACTACTACAAGTTCGGCTCCCCAACGGTTGAAAATAATACAACTCCTACTTCAAATGGGCTTTTCATACGTGTAACAAACCAAACTACTTTAAATTGCCTTCCATACGTGTTGCAAATAAATTACAACAAAACACCTTCTTCAACCTATGACACAATGAACAGAAATTTAAAATTCCTTTAGACACATTGTCCTTGAAAAAGCATATTTTAAATACAGTGTGTATAATGTGTGTTTATTCATCAGTTATTAATTAGCACTGTGGTCGAGCGTCAAGTATACTTTCATTTTGTATGTGTTTTTAATCCATTAATCTTCTGTTGAAGGGGTAAATCCAAATACTGAACATTTTTATAATGTGACTTTGCGTGTTTTTTTATTTCACTAGAACAAACTTCTTCTTTCATCACATATCTCTTATTGAGTTTTGTTTATTGATCACCCATACACAGAAGTATAAATTAATATTAACTAAAGTGCATAGTATGCTTAGTACTGTATTAATTGCTTTAAGCTCCTTGTATAATTGAAATTATGGAATTTTATATTTCAGATTTTTACATTCTGTACTACCTATAGCAAGTAAGGGAAATACGGCATTCCAACCAAAAACTCCATACCGAGATTTCACCAGAAATGCATGTCTTGAGTCCCCCTAAATAAAAAATGCACTTTTAGAAAAACGTCCGTGTGTGTGTCTGTGAACAGCATAACTCAAAAACGAAAAGTCGGATAAACACCAAACTTGGTATTTAGGTTCAGCATCTTTCAAAGATGTGACACGAAGATTTTCAAGAAAATCTTGTCACTCAGATTACCCTTTACATAAAACTTTTGATTTGCTCAAAAAGGCTCTTATGATTTTGATTAAAATACAATATATTAAAGATATTTACATGCTCTTTAAAACATACAATTTATTTCAAATAGCTTTTGTGCAACAGCCATGTCCGAGATATGCGTTATTGATGGTTCGAATTGTTCTATACTTAGCCGTTTTACTTTCTGTACTACGTATAGTAAGTAGGGGAAGTATTGTATTCCACCCAAAAATTCCATACCGAGATTTCACCGGAAATACATGTTTTGAGACCCCCTGAATCCAAAAAAAGCATTTTTGGAAACATGTCCGTGTGTGTGTGTCTGTGAACAGCATAACTAAGAAACGAACAGTCGGATAAACACCAAACTTGGTATTTAGGTTCAGTATCTTCAAGAGATGCGACACGAAGGTTTTCAAGAAAATCTCCCCACCCCCGATTACCCTTTACTTGGAACATTTTTGGAAAATATTAATTTTCTTAAAAATGACTAACGATTTTGATTAAAATATCATATGTTTAAGATATTTTCATGACAAATGAAATGTATATCGCGAATTTTCTGGGAATGTCTCCAAAAGTATTCTTCATTGTGAACGACTTTTGCATAACTGGTAAACCATAAGAGATATACAAAATTTTACTACACAAAAAATGTAGATCGCGTTAAAATACACAATTCATGTCGTATACATTTTTTTTTTGTTGAACTATTTAAGAGATATTGCTTGTTATTCCCTTAAATTTTCCAATACTTTTTCTCAAATTCGTTATTCATTTTTTATGTACTGGACATGCAAAGAGAATGGAATGCTCCACATAGCAACCAGCTCTTAAAATATTTGACTATCGCTTAAAACCTACCATATTCCCCTTGCACCTACAAGAAAATTAGCAAAAGATTAACATCTCGATTAACATGAAGCATATGGAGAATAAGCGTTTGTAAAAATAGTTTGTACAAGAGTAGAAAAAGTCATGTGAGTGTAACACATTAGATTTTTTTAAGTACTGTGGATTTTCAGCTGTTTCCCCTTGATTGTATGGAAAGCGTTTGGAATTTTAAGGACAGCGTACACCGTCCTTTGTATCTATAACGAAATGTGTACTGCAGCCATTTCTGGAAAGGGTTATCTCGAATGAAAGGAAATAGATAGAAAAAGAAACTTTCGTAAGAATAATATGTATATCCACTAATAAGCATAGAAGGTAGAGAAAGTCGATTATTAAACATCTTATCAATTTCATTAATCTATCGATCTGCATACTAGGAGTTATTCATGGGACCTCAAAAAGGGTATTTCCAGAGAAATCTCTGTATAAAATTCTTCCTCTACTTACTGTAGGTAAGTATAAGTAAAAATTGTTACACCCAAATGACTTTCTCTACTCTTGTACAAATTATTTTTACAAACGGTTATTCTCTATCTACTTCACGTTAATCGAGATAAACATTTGCTAATTTTCTTGTAGGTGCAAGGGGAATATGGTAGGCTTTAAGCGATAGTCAAATATTTTAAGAGATGGTTGCTATGTGGAGCATTCCATTCTCTTTGTGCAGGACATAAAAAACGAATAACGAAATCCCATTTGAGAAAATATATCTTTTGGAAAATTCAAACAAATAACGAGAAATATCTCGGAAATGGTTCACTCCACAAAAAAATTGTGTGTTTTAATGAGCTCTACATTTTTTGTGTAGAAAACCTTTGTCCATCTGATAGGGATTACCAGTTATGCAAAGTCATTCAGAATGAAAAGTACTTTTGGGGATATTCTCAGAAACTTCAAGATATACATTTTATTTGTCATGAAAATATCTTAAACAAAATCGTTAGTCATTTTTGAGAAAATAAAAGTGCTTCATGTAAAGGGTAGTCTAGAGGGAGGATTTTCTTAAAAATCTTCATGTCACATCTTTAAAACACACTAAACCTGAATAACCAAGTTTGATATTTATCCGACTTTTGTTTTTGAATTTTGCTGTTCACAGATAGACACACACACGCGGACTTTTTGGATTCAGAGGGCCTCAAAACATGTATTTCCGTGAAATCTCGATATAGAATATTTGGGTGGAATGCAATACTTCCCCTACTTACTATACATACTAGAAAAAGTAAAAATACCTATTAAACTGCTAATTTTGATACTTGAGTGTGTTTGTACCAATAATAAAATGTTACTGCAGACAAAAGTTGAGATCACTGGTAATTTCACCCTTGAAGAGCGCGTAGTTTTGTTTGTTTTTTATCTCACAAAGACACATGTATTTTCGACTATCTCCAAAGCACGGTTAACTCAACTGTATATCAATAGGCATATACTGACAACCGTCAGTATTTTGTTTTCCTCCCAAAAGCAGGGTAAGATCATTCCTACTCTCTTATTTCACTAGTCCCCCTTTTTGAGAAGCAGAAGGAAGCCACGTATGTAAGAAGTAAACCATTTCATATTCCAGGCCCGCCTCGGAATCAAAGATCAACAATTTTTACCCTCGTCTCCTTTTGCTGCAACGCAAGAAGAACATAAATCACTGGGGCATAAGGGAAGTGGAGAAGGGGAAAGAGTTTGGCGGATCTAAAAGCTTACATAATTATATTAGATGCATATCGATTATGGTAGTGATGGATGGAAGATCGATATGTCGTCCATTAATGTTAATATGGGAGGGCTCTCAAGAAGTGTAGAGGGGAGATGCCCACAAAACATTGATCCAAGCTGGGACGTGCCACACCGGATCTGATCGCAGCTTGTAAGTAGCAGGGGTATGGCAACAAGTGTATTTCTTATGTATCAGGGTTGTACAACTTTTTCTTATTCTTCATTATAATTGTCTCTTTTTATAGTTTATTGCGTGCGTTCCATCATTGACTAAAAATCACTTAAGCCTTACTTTTAATATTAATACCAATTATGTTTCAGTTTTACTTATTAAAATCGTTATATTTATTTCCATTAGTTTACAACACTATTTTTTAACTTTAAAAATCTACCAGACGAAAAAATACCAGGTTTCTCTTCAATGGCGCGACTGGCAATCACTGGGTCTGACTCCCAGCACGTATTGGTTTGAAAGACCTCGCTCTGCGGTAGCTCAACTCTCACTCCTGCGGAAGGTAACACCATTTGCTGCTTACCTAACAGTGTTTGGTGTGTACATAGCGAGAATAAAGGTATATGAAACTGTCTGTTGATTGAGTTCAATGTGTGTCGTTATTATGGTGTGTATTACATATCTTACGTGTGTTTACTGCATTACATTTTGCTTCAACGGAGTCGCATGTGGACTATTTAAACCGACTGGGTCCACAAAAAAAAAATCTGATGTGTTGCACTAACATGAATTTCTCTAATCTTGTACAAAATATTTTTACAAATGCCTATTCTCCATATGCTTCATGTTAATCGAGATATCGAGATGTTAATCTTAATGCTAATTTTCTTGTAGATGCAAGGGGAATTGCTAGGCTTTAAGCCCTATTCAAAAATTTTAAGAACTGGTTGCTATGTGGAGTATTTCATTCTCTTTGCATTACCAGGACAAAAAAAAATGAATAACGAATTTGAGAAAAAGTATAAGTATTGGAAAATTTAAGGGAATAACAAGCAATATATCGAAAATGGTTCACTCAGCAAAAAAATGTATATGACGCAAGTTGTGTATTTTAACGAGATCTACATTTTTTGTGTTCTAAAAGTTTGTCCATCTCTTATGGTTTACCAGTTATGCAAAAGTCGTTCACAATGAAGAATACTTTTGGAGACATTCTCAGAAAATTCGAGATATACATTTCATTTGTCATGAAGATATCTTAAACATATGATATTTTAATCAAAATCGTTAGAGCCATTTTTGATAAAATTAAAATTTTCGAAAAATGTTCCATGTAAAGGGTAATCTGGGGTGGGAGGATTTTCTTGAAAACCTTCGTGTCGCATCTCTGGAAGATACTGAACCTAAATACCAAGTTTGGTGTTTATCTGACCGTTCGTTTCCGAGTTAGGCTGTTCACAGACACACACACACACACACACACACACACACACACATACAGACACACACGGACATGTTTCTAAAAAATGCTTTTTTTGATTCAGAGGGTCTCAAAACATGTATTTCTGGTGAAATATCGGTATCGAATTTTTGGGTGGAATACAATACTTCCCCTACTTACTATACGTAGTAGAGAAGGTAATAAACATGTACAGCAAGCGAGGAAAAATTACACGAAATAGGAACGATCGGTGAAAGAACTCCAAGAAAATCGTTTCCTCGCATTACAGCGTGCTTTTGATGACAGGATAATGGATTGGTCTGCTCACACTTTAGTTCTCAGTCCCTGTGATTATCATCTGGATGAAATGCTCAAACTTGAGGATTATGCATCAAAGCTCCACACGTTCGGAGAATTAGAAGACAATATTCCAAAAATTTGTAGAGTATTTAATAATGTGTTCAGCGGGTGCACGTAAGCGTTACCTCGTGAGTAGTCGACGGGACGGTTCACCGACACTTTACCAATGGCTTCGTAAAGCGTGCCGTGGTACCGGGGAGCTACCATCGCGTAAGAAAGGATACTGGTATGCATAATATGTGGCCCACAATGGAACGGAGTTGTTTATGTAGTCACCCTCTCTACCAGCGTGAACACCTCTGTGTTTCAAGCATAATTCGTCACTTGATTTGATTAGTACTTTACCTCCCCAAAGTATAGCGAAGGGTAACATTACAACTTAAACCTTATATTTTTACGCTACACTACCGTTTTCTTAATGACGGTTTTCTTAATGTCGTTTATAGCAGCAATAACTTAACCTTCATCTCCATGTCGCTGATGCAAACTTTGAGGCAGTATGCTTAACACCTATAGGATTTCAGTCAAATTATATAATATGTCAATTCAATAACAGCCCGCCTTGAAGCAATATGTGAATGTAATAATTTGTAAAATGTATGTAACAGTCATTGCATATGATTATATTATTGTATCCATGTGTAATAATGTTATGTGAATATATTACGTAAATTAATAATGTAGGAGCTATGAGAATAATAAGTTAAACGTTACTAACAATGAAGTAACAATGAGGTAACCTTGAGACAATAATGAGTTTGAGAGTTTAAAAGTTATTTGTGATTTTTGGAAGCATTAATGTAATTTTAGTGAACAGTTTATAAAAATAGCCAATCAACAACCAGAAAAAAGCTTTAATTAAATATAGGTATTCTACTGGAGAAAAAATAGCCAATCAGGGACTTGAAATACAGAAATTTACAAGTTTAGACGATTGAAATCTAGTCAGTTGCCTGCAGACAGTGATTGTAACCAGATGCTTGTGTGTCCTCCAAAGATTTAATACGTATTCGTGTGAGACAAAAATAGTATATGTGTTAAAAAGTGTAAGTATTAAATAAAAAAATCTCTCAGCTCTCGATATCAATAAAGTGCTATTTAATTTGTGTCAAGGATTAATAAAAAGGAGTGAATTAAAACTTAAAATCTGTTAAAGCCTACATTCTTGTTGCATCACGCCCTGCCAAGACTTCCATATCTCTAACAATAATACTGACGCAGACGAAGCAAACATAAATATTTAATACTTAAAGAAAAGTTATACTATATGTACTATATGTGCGATTGCAACGAATTTCAAGTTCGGCTCCCCAACAGTTGAAATATAATACATCTTCAAACTGACTTACCATACGTAGCAGCAACATCTTCTTCAAATTGGCTCCAATACGTGGGGCAGAAACCAACTACTTCAGCTTTCAAATATACAAATGTCGTTTAGTTTAACCGCACATGCTAATAATTCTTCACCCCTTCCTCTAGAAGGCCGAATTATTCGTAATTGGTTTAGCCTTTCCTTGTGTTCCAATCGTGGTAAAAATCTTTCATAAAAATGTATCCTGACCACCCCTCAGTAACACATAGATTATAAGCATTTTTCATTTGCTAGTTTTATGTCCCTGTATTGCTTTCCAAGCCAGTCGCACATAGAACTGATACAGGCTGGACAGAGTCGAAAGTTGGTTACCTGAAGGTGAAAAACACTTTCTCGATCTAGGGTAATGGACCACTTTTTATGCATGACAGTGTATGTTACACATATTTGGATGCAAAAGATCTGATGTGTTACACTCGCATGACTTTCTCCACTCTTGTAAAACTATTTTTACAAACACTTATTCTCCATATGCTTCATGTTAATCGAAATATCGAGATGTTAATCTCATTGCTAATTTTCTTGTAGATACAAGGGGAATATGGTAGGCTTTAAGCCATAGTGAAATATTTTAAGAGCTGGTTGCTATGTGGAGTATTCCATTCTCTTTGCATGTCCAGGACAACAAAAATGATTAACAAATTTGAGAAAAAGTATAAGCATTGGAAAATATAAGGGAATAACAAGCAATATCTCGAAAATGGTTCACTCAACAAAAAAATCTATATGACACAAATCATGTATTTTAACGCAAGATACATTTTTTGTGTAGTAAAATTTTGTCTATGTCTTATGGTTTACCAGTTATGCAAAAGTCGTTCACAATGAAAAATACCAGAAAATTCGAGATATACATTTCAATTGTCATAAAAATATCTTAAACATATGATATTTTAATCAAAATCCTTAGAGACATTTTTGAGAAAATTAAAATTTTCGAAAAATGTTCCATGTAAAGGGTAATCTGGGGTGGGGGATTTTCTTGAAAACCTTTGTGTCGCATCTCTGGAAGATACTGAACCTAAATACCAAGTTTGGTGTTTATCCGACTGTTCGATTCTGAGTTATGCTGTTCACAGACATAGACACAAACACGGACATGTTTCCAAAAATCCCTTTTTTTGATTTCAGGGGGATCTCAAAACATGCATTTCCGGTGAAATCTTGGTATCGAATTTTTGGGTGGAATACAATACTTCCCCTACTTACTATACGTAGTAGAGAAAGTAAAAAGATAAAAGTTATTTTCGGCTATGGCTTTTATGAGGAGGTGAAGAAGAATTCTCTTCGAGTATTTTTACGCAAATGTTAAGAAGACCAGGAATCCAAGTGAGAAAGTACTGCGCATTTTGTCAGTGTCAATAACACAAATAAAATAATCTTCGTGATGCTCTTTTACAAGTTGTTTGTATAATGCTTATATTTAATTATTACTGTTATTATTGCCAAAAACTTCCTAGATAACACTATTTAAGTTTCAGTATAGTTTAATTAAAATATGTTAAATATTAACCTTACAGAAGGTCCTTCCCTATTTTAGCATTATAAAAATGTAGGTATATATTTTTACTTTCTCTACTACGTATAGTAAGTAGGGGAAGTATTGCATTCCACCCAGAAATTTGATACCGAGATTTCACCGGAAATATGTTTTGAGACCTCCTGAATCCCAAAAAAGCATTTTTGGAAACATGTTCGTGTGTGTATGTGTCTGTGAACAGCATAACTCAGAAACGAACAGTTGGATAAACACTAAACTTGGTATTTAGATTCAGTATCTTCCAGAGATGCGACACGAAGGTTTTCAAGAAAATTCCCCCACACCAGATTACCCTTTACATGGAACATTTTTCGAAAATTTTAATTTTTTTCAAAAACGGCTCTAACGATTTTGATTAAAATATCATATGTTTAAGATACTTTCATGACAAATCAAATGTAGATCTTGAATTTTCTGGGAATGTTTCCAAAAGTGTTCTTCATTGGGAACGACTTTTACATAACTGGTAAACCATAAGAGATAGACAAAATTTTACTACACAAAAGATGTAGATCGCGTCAAAATACACAACTTATGTCATATACATTTTTTTGTTGAGTGAACCATTTTCGAGATGTTGCTTGTTATTCCCTTAAATTTTTCATTACTTATTTTCCCAAATGGGAATTCGTTATTCATTTTTTTTGTCTTGGATGTGCAAAGAGTATTAATCTGTGGCAAAGAGAATGATGCTGCACCTAGCAACCAGCTATTAAGAGATATGTATATGCTTAAAGGCTACTGTATTTCTATATTGCCCTTGTAAATATATATTCCCCTTACATCTACAATACAATTAGCAATAAGATTAGAGTCTGCAAATGTTTATGTCGATTAACATGAAGTAGATGGAGAATAAGCGTTTGAAAAAATAGTTTGTACAAGAGTAGAGAAAGTCATGTGAGTGTAACACATCAGATTTTTATACTTTTTCTCAAATGGAAATTCGTTATTCATTTTTTTTGTCCTGGTAGTGCAAAGAGAATAGAATACTCGACATAGCAACCAGCTCTTAAAATATTTGACTATCGCTTAAAGCCTACCAATTCCCCTTGCATCTACAAGAAAATTAGCAATAAGATTAACATCTCGATTAACATGAAGCATATGGAGAATAAGAGTTTTATAAAAATAGTTTGTACAAGAGTAGAGAAAGGCATCTGAGTGTTACACATCAGAATTTTTTGAACAAATTTCTTTAAAATATGAAACAAATGCAAAAGTGAGGTAAACTATTAAATTTCAGTATAACACGCATAAACACAGCAACAATGGAGTTTAAAAATATTTCATAATATTTTGACTGCATCGTCTTTCATAAACTTAAACGTATAGTATTTCCTAAAGCTTCTCACTACAAAAATGCTGATTGCCTTTTCCTAATGCCGTTTACATCAGCTGTTACTTGCCGACAAGTAACGCCACAACTGCGTGTTCTATACAGTTCGGCATGTACGCACATGTATCCTCTCCCTTATGTATAATTAAATGCATATTCATTACGTATGTGTCCCTGGTTTCCGCTTAACGACGGATAACATGACGAAAATATACCAATGTGCCTTGCGTATAGTCTAGGGGATTTAACAAAGAAACAAGTCGAAACTGGATCGCAACGACTTTGCGGAGTCTACTACTACACAATACGGGTTCCGAAACCAATAAACAAATACTTATGTGGAAACAATTTAGTGGAAAACCGAGAAATATTAAAAATCTTATGAATAAAATATGGTTAAAAAAACTTTGTAATGAACTGTCATAAATGTTTAGAGAATTTTATTCCCCCATATTGGGAAAAGTAAAAAGTAGTACTCAGCCACGATGTGAATGCGTGCGGTGGGAAGAGAGACTAAACAGTTGCGAAACAAGGACAGTCAGGAAATAAGACATTCGCAGTTCTGAGTTGTTTACTATCGAGGCTGAGGCCTGGAAAATGTAATGTTTTCGTTGTGCAACTGTCATTTACCTATCGCCTTGGCGCCCTCCTCCAAGTGCATTCATAACGTGGCAGACTAGCATTTTTTAAAATAATGAATAAACTTTGTTCAAAATCATCATAAACATGTTCTTGAAGGAAATAAATAATTCGGGTCTTATTGCATTCATTAACAGACTACTTCTACTTTCAAAACAATTAATTTCAATCTGATGTACTAACCAATACTTACGATGATATAAACTTAATCATTTGCGAATTTGTCGGTTCTCGTGAACGCGCTAGGGCGGGGCGTTGGTGCACGTTGCTCAGGGGCTGCGGGTTCGAGTTCCGCTTCAGGCATGCATGTTTGTGCCTATGTAAATGTGTTTCTGGTTGTGTACTGTCGGCGTCTGGGACAAGTTCAAATCGGGTGCTTCCGTGAGCGCTCGGGACAACCAAGCTTTGTTTACAAGACTGGTATATTCTTGTAGTAGTTATAATGGGGAACACACTTATAATAACAAAAATCTTCCGAGAAAATAATTAATATACAACAATTTTAACACATGTTTCAGTGTTTCAACACTGAATATTTGTATCGAAAACACACTTTATTGATTTATGGTTCACACATGAGTATGACTAAAGCTCGTTACAATGCAACGATTACTACAACACTTTTAGCTCAATGGTAGAGAGTTAGCTTACTGTTGCTGAGGTTGCAAGTTCAAATCTCTGTGAAGCTACTCAACTTTAAATACATGCGTAAAAATATAACAGTTTTTCTTCATTTCTTATGTATGTGGGGTTTATTTGGTAGTTCTTCATACCGGTAGATGGCAACTATGATATTGATTTATCGTTTGGGAAGAGGTTTCATACTCAGTAAATTTAATTTTGTAACCACAAATTTCCAATCATTGTAATTATATTTGTAAGTACATTGAAGTAACACAAGCAAGATTATTTAACTATATTACAGTAAAACGAGTTGCTGCTTGCGTAGAAGTTAAGTAGCTTAACTACTGTTACATGCCAAGCACAATGTGGAGGTGGCCTAAATCAGTGCCTTATGCTTGTATTATAGAGTTAGCTAAAGCAGCGCACAGAAATTGACGGTTGTGAACCACGATCTCACTCGACGAGATTTTAAATACAATCTGATGTGTTACACTGACATGACCTTCTCTACTCTTGTACAAACTATTTTCACAAAAGCTTATTCTCCATATGCTTCATGTTAATCCAGATGTTAATCTTATTGGTAATTTTCTTGTAGATGCAAGGGGAATATGGTAGGTTTTAAGCGATAGTCAAATATTTTAAGAGCTGGTTGCTATGTGGAGTATTCCATGCTCTTTGTATTACCAGGACATAAAAAATGAATAACGAATTCCCATTGGATAAAAAGTATTGGAAAATTTAAGGGAATAACAAGTAATATCTCGAAAATGGTTCACTCAACAAAAAAAAAGTATATGACATAAATTGTGTATTTTACCGCGATTTACATTTTTTGTATAGTAACATTTTGTCTATCTCTTATGGATCACCAGTTAAGCAAAAGTCCTTCACAATGAAGAATACTTTTGGAGACATTCCCAGAAAATATGAGATATACATTTCATTTGTCATGAAAACATCTTAAACATATGATATTTTACTCAAAATCGTTAGAGCTATTTTTGAGAAAATTAAAATTTTCGAAAAATGTTCCAAGTAAAGGGTAATTTGGGGTGGGGGGATTTTCTTGAAAAGCTTCGTGTCGCATCTATGGAAGATACTGAACCTAAATAACAAGTTTGGTGTTTATCTGACTGTTCGTTTCTGAGTTATGCTGTTCACAGTCACACACACGGACATGTTTCCAAAAACATGGGTGTAATACAATACTTGCCCTACTTACTATACGTAGTTGAGAAAGTAATAGGACCCGGATCCTTTACGTGGAAGAATTATCGAAATGTTTTATTTTCTAAAAAATGGCTGCCGATTTTGTTTAAAATACCATATACGAGTATTAAAGATATTTACATGACAGAATGTATGTATTGAATATTCTGGGAATAGCCTATGAAGTCCTCTTCACTCGGATGGAATTTTGTATAATCTTGTATAACTGGCAAACGTCATTATTTTAGTGTGAAGGTATAAATTTAAAAATACAATTAAATTTGTAAACTATTGTTATAATAATGTATTGAGTAAGTTTGGTTATATATTAATTTAACTGCATAATAGAATAAAAAAACTTATTTAAGCTAAAACATTTTGGTAAATGGTACTGGATACCAGTATGTAACCGTTGGATACAGTGGAGTAATTTTTATCTTCATAGTAAGTTCGTACCAGTTGCTTTTATGCTGGTTACCAGTATTAGTTTAGATTTTATAATTGTTATTTATTTACATCTTTACTATATATTATTCATTTTCCTATTTTATGTTCTTTCTTTGTTTGTAGTTAGGTAGTAGTTATAGACTTAACCTCTAAAATTAATTCATATAAGAACTGAAAAAAATTGATTCAATAAATAGAAAATTTGGATGTATGCCCCGGCATAGTAACCTAGATGCTGGGGTGGAATATTCAGATTTTATTTTATTTTTTATTTTTTTATTTTGTTTTGTTTCTCGCGATTGCATGGAAAGAGTATGGAATTTTCAGGCAGTGTATAGTGTCCAGTTTTTAAAAAATTGACTATTGCTATTCGCTTTGTATCTATGACAAAATGTGTAATGTAGCTGTTTCTGTAAAGGTTTATTTGGTTTAAAATGAAGCATTTAGAAACATAAGCTTAAGTAAGATTAGTTTGATAGCCAATAATAAACGATAGAGGGTAGAGAAAGTCATATGAGTGTGTAAAATCAGATTTTTTAATATAAATCTATCTTGTAAGCAAATGCAAGTTCAACAAAGAACACGAACAGCTTTCTTCTCTTGGATCTGGAGAAGCCATGTTGACATGTGCCGGAGCATCATCTTGCAACCTCATGAGGATCACCCTTCTCTGTCACACATGCACGCTAATGCTTCGTATTCATGCAAGGCTACGCCTCCAGAAGCAAAATCCTTCCCTTCATACCTTCCTTTAATACCAACTTTAGTGGCACACAATCTCTCCACCCCTCCCTAATAAAATTCCATCTCGTCATTTTATACATCTTCCCCCATCTTCTTTATTCGGGGATAAAAGGAAGAATAAATTCTTTACATCTTCGCCTGCGATATCCATTTGTGGAGGTAGATACACGACTGAAAATTTGATGTGCGGCAGAGCGAGGCCTAACAAGCCAGTTAGGAGAACTTATTATCAGCATGTCTTCTAAAACAGAAATTATACATAAATCATGGCGAGATAGCTTGCCTTAACCCTTTTACTGCTAACACGAACATATCCGCCGTTATCATCTGCAATTCCGTTTCGTTTGGTTTCTTTCCTCGTGCTCTGGAATGTATGTCTGTGTTTAAGACGTTTTCCCCCTTTTACTTTTATTTTGTGTATACTACTTTTTCTCCCCAAGTTTTGAGACGCCCTAAATCCAAAAAAAGCATTTTTGGAAACATGTCCGTGTGTGTGTGTCTGTGAACAGCATAACTCAGAAACGAACAGTCGGATAAACACCAAACTTGGTATTTAGGTTCAGTATCTTCCAGAGATGCGACACGAAGGTTTTCAAGAAAATCCCCCCCAGCCCAGATTACCCTTTACATGGAAAATTTTTCGAAAATTTTAATTTTCTCAAAAATGGCTAACGGTTTTGATTAAAATATCATATATTTAAGATACTTTCATGACAAATAAAATGTATATCTTGAATTTTCTGGGAATGTCTCCAAAAGTGTTCTTCATTGTGAACGACGTTTGCATAACTGGTAAACCATAAGAGATAGACAAAATTTTACTACACAAAAATGTAGATCGCGTTAAAGTACACAATGTATGTCATATACATTTGTTTTGTTGAGTAAACCATTTTCGAGATATTGCCTTTTATTCCCTTAAATTTTCCAAATTCTATATTAATTTTTTTTTGTCCTGGTAATGCAAAGAGAATGGAATACTCAACATAACAACCAGCTCTTAAAATATTTGACTATCACTTAAAGTCTACCATATTCCCCTTGCATCTACAAGAAAGTTAGCAATAAGATTAACATCTCGAACATGAAGCATATGGGGAATAAGCGTTTGTAAAAATAGTTTGTACAAGAGTATAGAAAGTCATGTGAGTGTAACACATCAGATTATTTTTTGTCTGTATCTAAGATTCGAGAAGAAGAAATCGCGTTAGTAGTATCGTTGGTTTCAGGGAATGTGTATTGAAACTAGTATCTGGAAGACATAATTTTGTTATAGAGTAGCTGAAATGAAACAATTGTGAATCCAAGTTAATATGGTTTTAGACAAAACCGACGTCTCATTATTCATGTCCTTCAAGAATCTTTCGTGCATGTATCCCATATGTCCCCTAAGAGATTATCACAGATGATTTTAATACAGAAAAATTTAACAGCTACTCATTTCTTAGATGAACTGACGGTGGAAGTCTGTGACGAGGTTCTAAAACACTTATGATATTCTAAGACAATGTTCGAAAAAATTGGTAACTAGCAGAAACGTAGTGTAAGGTTTGAAGAAGTTAGGTATAAAGTAAACTATCGGAAAATATTTTATAGTTCATACTTTATTGCAAAACTAACCTTACTTTTAAAATACCCCTCGTACTTATATGATACGTTAGTACCTATTTAGTTTATATTTGACGTAAATATGTTACCTGTAAGGGTAACAGATGCCCTATAAAAAATACGTAAAAGAAAAATAAGACAATGCTTAGCCCGGTTTCGATTAGAGGTTTGAAAACTAAGTGTGTGAGGAGAGAGGTTATTCCTGTAATGTTGAGGCAGTATTTTTAAGACTTGAATAATTTCAATTGTGTTATATAATATATATCATTTCAACAAACGCCCGCCTTGAAGCAATATGCATGTAATAATTTGTAAAAATGTATGTAACAGTCATTGCAAATGCTTATATTATTGTAAACATGTTCAATAATTATATGTGTATGCATTAGGTAATTTAATAATGCAAGAGCTGTGAGAATAATAAGTTTTAAGTTGCTAACAATGAGGTAACAATGAGGTAACCTTGAGGCAATAATGAGTTTGAGAGTTTGAATGCTACTAGTCATTATTAGAGCAACGATAATGTAAATTCTGTGAGAGTTTAAAATTAGCCAATCAACAGCCAGAAAAAGCTTTAATTAAATGCAGGTATTCTATTGGATGAGGATTAGCCAATCAGAGACTTGAAATACAAAAAGTTAAAAGTTTATACGGTTGAAATATGTTCAGTTTACTGGCAGACCTTGATAGTGACCGGATGGAAGATGTGTTCTCTAAAGAAATATTACGTATTCGTGTGTAACGAAAATTAAGTATACGTGATAACAAAGTGCAAGTTTTAAATTAAAGAATCTCACAGCTCTTAATATCAGTGTAGTGCTGTTTAATTTATGCCAAGGATTAATAAAAAGAAGTGAATTTAAAACTTAAAATCTGTGTAAGCCTACATTCTTGTCGTACCACGCCCTGATTAAGAGAAACATGTCTCTAAAGTAAGACTGACGCAGCCGAGGCAAATATAAATATAAATACTATCTATACAAGCAGTTTAATAACAAAGTTAATAAATGTTTTTAAACTTGGAGCGTAACAACAAAAATACATCTTCAAAAAATCGGCTTCTCATACGCAGCAGCATATTACGTAACAAACAATCATTTTCAAATTGACGCCCAAACCGTGGTGCAACTCCTTCAACTTCAACAATAAACTCCAACAGTTGATGAACATAACTTCTTCAAGTTGGCTCCCAAGTGACACTAATAAATTACATAAACAAAACACCTTCAATGTGCCCTATATGTGAGGGAGGAAGATGAAATTAATATGATTATTCAATGTAAAGCCACTAATGACTGGAGGGCAAGCCTAATAAGTAAGGAATGTTTACTGAGAATAAAAAAAACTACACATATAAAGGTTTTTGTACACCAGAAGCAGATTCACAAACTAGGGTAACTTTTATGGAAAGTATGGTTGAAATGGAAATGGTCAGTTGAAAAACATTCAAATTTAGATTAATTTTTTAGTTGACAAAGGACATCTATTTAATTAACTTCTGTATTTGTATACTGAAATAATTATGACTGGCCAAATAACCACGGTTAAGGTCAGTCCATAATCATGAATGAACTTAGCACTTAAATAAATAAATAAAATAAAAAATGTCAGAGGAAGTAATAACCATAGGAAGAAAATAATGATAGAATAAAAGATAAGCTAATTAAGAAAGAATAGAGAACTAGAAAATGTAGAAATATTAAATAAGTATGTAAATAATTAATATAAGAATATTATGTATGACCGCGGAATAAAATATATTATAAAGGGAACGTTTTTACAGAAAGCTTGCTAACACCAAAGGTGATTGACAGACCGCATAGTGTAGTTGGAAAAAAAAACCGGTCATAGGAATTACACTAAATAAGTGACCGACGAGCACAGGGTTTAGTATAAATAGTGATATTTATAAAGAGACAGAGATAGCTCGGAATCCCCAAGGTATTCACGTTTTCCCAGAGAAAAATACGTGAATGGTTTTATTTTCACGGAAATGGAGACGCCAAATAGTAGCAAATTGAGAAGTTGTACTGTTGTTCTTATGTTGGGGAGCCGAACTTGAAGTTCGTTGCAACCGCACGTATAGTAAAAAGTTTCCGGTAGCCTTCGCCCCAAATGTACTTTCCGGTGGCCTTTGCCCAAAAATGTTTAAAAAAAATATTAACTTTGTAAGTTTGACTGTTTCTTTAAATATTATATATTTATGTTTGCCTCGGCAGCGTCAGTATTATTTTTAGAGACATGAATTTCTTAACAGAGCGTGATGCGGCTGAAGAATGTAGGCTTACACAGATTATAATTTTTAATTCACTCCTTCTTTTTATTAATTCCTGACACGATTTTTAATAACACTTCACTGATATAGAGAGCTGTGAGATTCTTTTATTAATTACTTGCACTTTTTAACACGTAAACTATTTTCGTCTCACACGAATAAGTATTAAATTTCTCGAGGACGCATCTCGCGTCAGGAACATTGTCTACAACCAACACGTCCAGTTATGAGTGCTGTCTACAAGCAACTTACTCGATTTCTACCGCCTAAATTTGTAAATTTGTGTGTTTCAAGTCTCTGATTGGCTATTCGTAATCCAATAGAATACTTTTATTTAACTTAAGCCTTTTCTGGTTGTTGATTGGCTATTTTATAAACTATCTCAAAATTTACTTTGTTACTCCAATAATGACTAGTAGCATTATTAAACATTCTTACTCATTATTGCCTCAAGGTTACCGCAACTTTTAACTTATTATTTTCACAGCTCCTACATTATTAAATTACGCAACACATTCACATAACATTCTTACATGTATACAATAATATAAACATACACAATGACTGTAATATACAATTTTTATATATTGTTGCATACACATATTGCTTTAAGCCGGGCTGTTATTGAATTTACATATATAATTCGACTGAAATTATTTAAGTGTTAAAAATACTACCTCAAATTGAAAAAAAGGGGTATGTTACAGCGGAAAATTATTCTGCCTGACAGAGTATAAAAGGTGGACAATTCTGGGAAAACGCTCTCAATAAGAGGTCGACTTCACGTAGATCACTTGTGCGGGTGGGAAGCCATGATCTCGGATGTAGTTTGAACTTGGATCGGGGGTTAACGGGAAGTAATATGTAATCCGGGGAATTGCAAAGTGGTCCGGACAAGAGCATATAATGTCTAACTGCCAACAGCTTCATTATTGTTATTTATTTAACTGCATTAAATCCAGACAAGCAGTAACACGTGGCTTTATTCAACTCTCATGATCCGACTGAAGATGGAGAGTACATAGGCAAACACAGACAGTTCAGGGCAACAACAACGATGACGAGAGATAAGAAGCAGCGAGCTTCGAGCCAACATCCTGCATACCACTACAGACGGCATTACTTGTACCACTACAGGAATACCGACATGGTTCATATTCGCTTTCTGCAAATGCAGAACGTGTATCGCATACCTCGGGTGATGTTGATTACCTGCTAATCAAGAGGCCAAGCGAGACAAAAGAATAAATATTGTCGTGACCTCTACATTTTCAAATAAATCACGGTGGGTAGAGCACGGTACCGGAGTTTTAAGACATCACAAACTACACGAGGTCCGACGGGGCGAGCTCAACAAAGTTCCTAAACACCTAAAAATTCCTAAAAAAAAAAAAAATGCCTAGATCATTGTAGGGAAGGAAAGAAGGATCAAACTACTTCAATAATCTACGTAGTGTTAATTTGGATTATTAATTATATTGAGGATAAAGAAAGATACAGAATACCTTCAGCTGTTGAAGGAGTGTCTCCTATGCTAGAACAGCACTGTACCGTAGTTACATTGCAAAGAGGGTGAGCGTCAGACGCTTGCTACTGAGAACCAGTTTTCCCCCCACTACCATTACATCATTCCGGTCTGTGTTGCCAACCCAAGAACCATCAAACAAACATTACCATAACCACAATATTTCAATCAATGCCACACTGGGAGGATCAGTATCTAATTATTTTTACAAGCTAAGGAATATGGAGTTAGAACTTAACAACAAAATGCATAAACTTAAAAGGAATCTGGTATTAACAGCTCGGTCGATTATCTGCTTACACATACAAAACTGTGGTGTTATTACCGCAAGATAGACTATGTGTTGTTAAAACAGTGTTGTTTTTGACCGCAACTTAAAGATTCATAAGGGCATTAATTTGTTAGGAACTGTTTAATTTGGCAGCTCTTAAATTAAAGCCTTGTTGATAAATTAGGTTTCATTAACTTTATAAACGTAACTTTGAATTATAATAAATGTAACCCACTATGATTTTAGATTTTTATTTTGGTTTCTAAGAAATTATACTAGAGGCAACATGTAAAATCTTATATAATTATAGTCATCCTCCGTGGTATAGTGGTTACAATGCTAGCCTCTAGTTCCCGAGGTCACGAGTTCAAACCCAGAGGGTGATGGATTTTTTCGGCTGTAAAAATCCTTAGCATGGCTTCCCTCCGAAGGGAAGTAAAACAAAGCCGGTGATTCCTTGTAGATTTACGGCACGTAAAAGAACCTCAAGCCTGATAAAGAGGCCTCTGAGCAAAATTACCGGTCCTTGACGCCCAATATAGAAGGGACGCTAAGGACCACAGCAGTTAAAGAGCGTCCATAAATACAACTTAATTTAATTTATTCTATATAATTATAACCTTTTCCTCAGCAGTTAACCTAAGTGTCATACTATTCAATAATTCGGCCATAATTAATGTTTGCTAATGTTATCAAATTGTACAAAAGCATTTATAGCGTTAAGGATTACTTAGAACTTCAACATGACTAGACTCTCTAAATGTATGGAGTATAATGAGCAATATTCCATTTAATATTGGTAAATGTGTAAAAATGTCCTTCGCCAGAAACAAAAAAACCTTTAATATGTTTATAATATCTATTAATAGGACACCACTCGTGGAAATGGTTGAGAATAATGATTTAGGATTACATTTTGCAAAATATATCAAGATTGAACACACACACTGTATTAATCTAGGCTTTATTATTCAAAATTTGTACACATTTAAAGAAAAAACATTAATTAGCTTTACAACTCATTCGTTAGGCAAAATATTAAATATTTACCTATCATTTTGAATCCCAAGACCAAACATGCCGATTTAATACAAAAAGTAAACTCAAAATTTTAAAAGTATTTAGTGTATAAAGGAATTGGGTATTATCCTAAATATAGTAATTATGAAATTGTATTAGAAATATTTATATTTAAAGCTTTAAAGGTATTTCAGAAGGGACATTGTGGGATTAATATTTCTGTATGAAGTTGTGCATTCGATTATTAATGATATGCATATTAGAGGGGCACTATTTATTTTTAGAGCCTAATAATTAAAACAAAGTAATTTCTAATTGAAAACTGCTTTATTTTTTTCAGAATATTTCCTTTAAGATCAATACACTTTTGCATCCGTTTGAACCATTTGTCAAAGCATTTATTCCAGTCTCCATGAGATACCCCCAAAACATGGCTTTTGAAGGCATCAACGGCTTCTTCTGCCAACGAAAATCGTTGTCCACGCAATTTATTCTTGATGTTCGAGAACAAAAAGAAGTCATTGGGTGCCAAATCAGGACTGTATGGCGGATGACCCATCAATTCGTTTTTTGAGCCTTCAAATACTCTGTTGTTAGACGAGATGTGAGTGCGCTCGCATTGTCTTGATGAAGAACGATCCTACGGTTGTTGTTGGTTTTCCTTACTTCACCGAATATTTCTGGCAAACAAATAGTTATGTAGCATTCGGCATTGACCATTTTACGTTTCTCTAAAGGCGCTGTTGCCACATGGCCAGTTTTGCTGAAAAAACAGGCGACCATTTGCTTCGAAGTGCTTCGAGTGCGAACAACTTTTGTTGGATTTGCTTCATCTTAAAACACCCATACAGTCGACTGCTGTTTACGTTCCGGCTCATACGCATAGATCTATGATTCCTCACCAGTTACAATCTTATATATGTCTTTTGAGGCACCGCCATTGTATTTCTTGAGCATTTTTGTACACCAATCGACACGAACATCTTTTTGAGATTATGTGGGATCCAACGAGAGCAAACCTTTTTCACGGTTAAATAATCATGCAATATTTTATATATGCTGGTGGAACTAATGCCTAGGGTTGCCTCAATCTCACAATATGTCGCATGATGATCTTTCATTATTAGTTTTTTCACAGCATCAATGTTTTCTGGCACAACAACTGATTCTGGACGACCTTCACGAACTTCATCATTGAGCGAACGGCGGCCATGATTAAATTCGTTATACCAGCGTTTCACAGTGGCAAAGGATGGAGCTTCGTCGCCAAATGTGGAAGTTAGTTGATCGATTCACTCTTGCCTTGATAATTCACGTCGCAAGTCGTAATAGATCATTACACGAACATTTTCACGAGTTAATTCAATTTTCAAGTTAGTGTAAACAAAACAAATGACGCTCTATTGACAAAATGTTTGAAGTAGATTATGGTAAAAAATGTCAAACTTTCCATTGGAAACGTCAGATGGCACCTACAACATTCAGGGTTGCCAAGGCTCAAAATGTAAATAGTACCCCTCGTGCTACAAAGATAACCTTTTACACACCAAGTAAAACAAGTAAATTAGAAAAACGTGTTTTCGGCCTCGGACTAAATGCAGAAATACATAAAAAGTAAGCATTAAATAGAATAAGCATTTATATAGCTAAGTTCATTATTTTGAATGCAGATATTTTCAGCATGTCTGAAATTTAGTTCAAAGTTGCTGTAGCTAATAATTACTTATTTGTAGATTAAGATAAATATTGAGCTTAAAAATTGATTAGTTAAGAACCATTCCACCTTCTCCTTCTTTCTTTCTCAGTTATTTATGTTCAAATTTGGTTTGTTTTTACATTAGCTAGATATTAATATTTTAAGTGACTGTATTTTATAATCAATAATTTAATTGGACTTATGCCTGTTATGTTTAAAGTAAATAGTTTTATTTATAAAAAAGGTTTATTAATGCGCCATCAACCTAATGGGGGTGAACATTTCAGAAAAACTTAATGAAAGTAGCATCTTAAAGAATATTTTCAATGTTACAAGATCCTCAAAAATACCTTATTAAAATATCAATCAGGATTCAATTGTTTAAATAGTGTCATTAAGTCGTAAAAGTTGGAATAATTAAAAACGAAAGTGCAATCTAAGTCGTATTTTGTGTTTTCTGAGGTTTAATTATCTTCGGACAGTTTTTTTAATCATTGAAATATTTACAGGTTTATGTAAATTTAAAAGGGTTGTGTGTATATACTCCGATTCCAGATAAATTGTTGAATATAATTTTCTTTAACGTGTAATATTTGGGCATGTAGTTTTTATGTAAATCTCCTTAAATTTTCACAAGTATTTTAACGATGAATTAAAAATTGATTCGACCTTGAATACTTGAATAGCGTAGCAAAATGTTATACTGAAATTTTGTATTTTTATACATGAATTATTTTTATGCATTACTTTATTAAAAAACTCCAGAACTACTTATTTTTGTTTTCTCTATCACGTAGATAGTAGGTAGAGAAGTTTATACATTCCAAAAAAGAAATTCGATTTTATTGGAAAAACATGTTTTACAAAATGGTCCGTGTGTGTGTCTATGAACAGCTTAACTCTAAAAGATAAGGTCGGATAAACACCAAAATTGGTATTAGGCTCACTACTTTCCAAAGATGCGACACCAAGTTTTCAATAATATCCCCCATCCAAAACTACCCTTTACATTTTCAAATTTTTGTTTTTCTAAAAAATGGCTAAAGATTCTAATTAAAATACCTTATATTAAATGTATTTACGTTACAAACAAAATATACCTATATCTTGGATTTTCTGGGAATAGCCTACGTAGACCTCTTCATTCGAAAGGAATGTTGTATAATCTTGTATAACTGCTAAACGTTAAGCGATAGACGAAAATGCACTACACAAAAGTTATAGATCTCTTTAGAACGCACAATTTATGTCAAATAACGTTTTTGTAGCATAAGCCATTTCTGAGATATCCGTTATTAATGGTTGGGATTGTTCATTACTTGGTATTTCTTTTAAAGTCCTGTCAATGTTCAATTGTTTCTTGCAATTGCATAGTAACAGTGTGTAATTTTAAGGCCAGCGTATAGCGTCCAGTTCTTACACATTTGGCTGTCACCGTTCGTTTTGTATCTATAACATGAGGCAGTATTTTTAACACTTAAATGATTTCAGTCAAATTATATAATATGTAAATTCAATAACAGCCCGCCTTGAAGCAATATGTGTATGTAATAATTTGTAAAATATATGTAACAGGCATTGTATATGTTTGTATTATTGTATCCATGTGTAATAATGTTATGTGAATATATTACGTAATTTAATAATGTAGGAGCTGTGAGAATAATAGGTTAAAGGTTGCTAACAATGAGGTAACCTTAAGGCAATAATGAATTTGAAAGTTTGAATGCTACTAGTCATTATTGGAGCAACAATAATGTAAATTTTGACAAAGTTTAAAAATAGCCAACCAGAAAAAGTTTTAATTAAATGCATGTATTCTATTGGATTAGGAATAACCAATCAGAGACTTGAAATACAGAAATTTACAAGTTTAGGGGTTGAAATCAGTTCAGTTGCCTGCAAACAGTGTTCCTAACCGGGCGCGAGACACATCCTCAAGAGATTTAATACTTATTCGTGTGAGACGAAAAAATAATTTACGTGTTAAAAAGTAATTCATAAAAGAATCTCACAGCTCTCTATATCAGTAAAGTGTTATTTAAATTAAGTCAAGTATTAACAAAAGGAGTGAAGTAAAACTATAACCTGTGTAAGCCTACATTCTTGTCGCACCAAAACCCTGCTAAGGGAAAAGTGTCTAACAAATACTGACGCAGCCGAGGCAAACATAAATATATAATATTTAAAGAAACAGTTAAATTACAAAGTTAATATTTTCTTTAAACTTGGGGCAAAGGCCACCTGAAAGTACATTTGGGGCGAAGGCTACCGGAAACTGTTTACTATACGTGCGGTTGCAACTACTACAATTTCGGCTCCCCAACAGTCGAAATACGATACAACTCCTTCTAAAATATTCCTTTCTCAAACAAAATGTCTAATGTAGCTATTTCTGCAAAGGTATATCTCGATTAAAATGAAGTAGATAGAAAAATAAGCTTTAGTAAGATTAGGAAAGGTAGAATCAGACTACTGAAAAATTCAATGCCATCGCTGGACTAATCCTCAATTCGCATTTTTCCCGATAAAGGAGATCTAAAATCGTAATGAGATGACATACCCGAATGGCGACTTACAATGCTGCACGTACTTTAAGTCCCGGGGTTCATAGTTGCGACTATTATTAGGTCAATTAATGGAATTAACTGTTCTTCCACACGGGCTGTGTGTTTGGACAGGTTGATAGTTCAGTGGTTAGAGCAACCGGACAGAAACAAGGAGATTCGTGGTTCAAATCCCGACGATGGCATTGAATGGGTTCTACCTTTCCAATTTCCAACACACGGCTTGCGTGGAAGAGCAATTAATTCCTTTAGCAAGATTAGTTTGTATACCCACTAATGTACGACAGAGGGTAGATAAAGTCGTGCGACTGTGCCACATCAGAATTTTCTTTTAAAAGCATACAACTATGTTTTGATTCGAAATATTTATTTGTTTACTGTAATATGCATTTTGATAAAATTCAAGCTTTACTTTTAAAAAATGAAATAACATACTCAAAGCGTAATGCTACCAGATTTTACAGGTGAAATTTGTATTGCATACTCATATCATATTCAATATGTGAGGTTGATAGGTTAAGAGTAACAGATTTTACTACCTTCAGAGATGCGATACTAATAGAGTTAATAGGTCTTTCTCACAATGCTAGTCGATGCTAGAGATTCTGACATAGGATTGGCTAGGGAGAGACTCGGCACAGATCCACATAGGGCATATTGTACCTACACCCCACAAGGGGGCGTCAACGCAATGAAGAATGAGGGGAGAGTAGACACCGGACGGCCGGAACCGGGAGTTTTTTTAATTGAGTTTTATATATGGACGCTCTTTAGCTATTATGATCCTTAGCGTCCCATTCTATATTGGGCGTGAAAGACCCGTAATTTTGTTTAGAGGCCTCTTTATCAGGCTTGAGGTTCTTTTACGTGCCGTAAATCTACGACACGGGACCACTGGCTTTACTTCCCTTCCGAAGGAAGCCATGCTAAGGATTTTTACGCCCGAAAAAATCCATCACCCTCCGCCGAGTTTGAACTCGCGACCTTGGGAACTAGAGGCTAGCACGGTACCACTAGTCTACGGAACCAGGAGTGACGGCACACGAATGGTAGTATCCCAAAGTTTCCAGATAGACTCCCTGGCAGACAGACAGGTAGACCGGTGGCCCCACCCCACACAGAGGGCGTCCAACGCCCCCCAAGGTGGTTCGGAGATCCCCGGCAGCCGGCTGAATGCCGAGGGACGTAGAGAGCATCCTTTTTCCCTGCCACACTGCACCAAAAGACCATCGCAGATGCTTCCAACCCTGAAAGAAACAAACGGATGAAGTGAAATGTTAATGAACATGAAATGGAGAGTCAGGAAATTGGGCAGATATGAGAATCCTTCTCAACATTTGCCTGGCGATCCGGGAAAACACCGGAAAAAACCCCATGGACCAGAAGGTCAGCCATGTAGGAATCGAACACACGACCTCCAGAATGCTGGCTACAGACAAAATCTCTTGAGCCATCCCGCTCGGTTTCTGACGTAGGACTAATAGCTTTAACTAATTAACAAGTGCGTTTTGTTAGTTTGTTTAATGATTTAAACGTTTTAGTTTAAGAAATTGAGAATGTAGTTGTATTGTAGTTCTTATGTTGGGGAGCCGAACTTGAAGTAGCTGCAACCGCACGTATGGTACCCGGTAGCCTTCGTCCCAAATTTAAAAATATTAACTTTGTATTTTTACTGTTTCTTTAATAATTATATATTTATGTTTGCCTCGGCTGCGTCAGTATTATTGTTAGAGACATGGATTTCTTTGCAAGGCGTGGTGCGGCTGAATAATGTAGGCTTACACAGATTATAATTTTTAATTCACTCCTTTTTATTAATTCTTGACACGATTTACATAACACTTCACTGATATAGAGAGCTGTAAGATTCTTTTATTAAGTACTTGCACTTTTTAAACACGTAAACTATTTTGGTCTCACACTGAATACGTATTAAATTTCACGAGGACGCATCTCGCGTCTGGTTAGGAACACTGTCTATAACCAACGCGTCCAGTTATGAGCACTGTCTACAAGCAACTGACTTGATTTCTACCGCTTAAATTTGTAAATTTCTGTATTTCAATACTCTGATTGTCTATTCCTAATCCAATAGAATTCTTTTATTTAACTTAAGCTTTTTCTGGTTGTTGATTGGCTATTTTATAAACTGTCGCAAAAATTATTGAAATTATAAGAACACTACGTAAATACCGAACGCGAAAGTTGTAAGATTCCAATATGAAAGTGAGAACACACTTGTGAACAGCCTGGTCGTTAAAAAGAGCCGGTCATGCCTCCTAACGAGCCCTCATTCATCAATCACTCTCTCAGTCATCAGAAGCTTAAGCGCTTCTCTCGCCGAGAAATACTCCGAAAAGAAAAGAAGAAAGGGATTCGTCTCTTCTTAGGAAACTGTCGCCTTTCTTCCTTGTTGTCAACCCCTAAGGGTAAGGAGGGGAGTCGGATGGCGTTTAGATGGGCACCCACAAAAGGAAAATTTGCAATTTTTTCCCCCTTTTTCTTATATTCGTTCTTTTGTGAATGTCCCTCCAACTGGCTATTTCCATGGAGACGGGGGGGAAAAAACACGCGTCACGGAGTTCAATATTACGAATGAACCGGTTATAGCGCATCAGTAAACTGCACCCTCTGGTCAAACAATGGGCAGGAAAGGGTGCTCCCCCGCTTCCACGTTTTATATTTAAAATTTATAAGGTAGTGACAATTGCGTTGCTTGTTGCTAGGGTACTAAATTGTGCAACAGATGTTTTAGAGCTATTTCAATTGTATTAAAACTGCACCATAACAGTTAAAGCTTCGATCAAGTTTGCAGTTGTTTAAATAAGTTTTGTATTTACTTTTTTAGTTTCTCTACTAAGTACGTGGTAGGCAGAGAAAGTACTGCATTCCTCCCAAAAATTGGATGTGGAGCTTTCACCGAGAATACTGTTTTTAGGCCTCTGAATAAAAGAAAGAAAACATTTTTAGAAAAACATTGTTTTACATTCACATGACCTCTGCTCACTCTTCTACAGACTATTTTTACAAAATGTATTATTCTGCCTACTTCTACTTAATCCAGATAACCGTTCACTTCAAACTCTACACATTTCCGATGGTCAGATTTTTAAAAACTTGTCGCTATGTGATGGCTTTGAAATTCCATGTTCCTTACATGACCACGAGAAAAAACCGAATAACGACTTCCCAGCTAAGAAAAATGTAAGTATTTGAAAACTCAAAACAATAAGGAGTGTATCATAAATTGTGAACTCAAAAAACACATGATGCGATACATTCACATGACTTTCTTTATGCTCTATCGTTAATTTGTGGGCTACAAACTTCTCTTACTAAAGCTTATTTTTAATTTTGATTCAAATGAACCTTTGCAGAAATATATAGGTACATTACATATCTCGTTATAGATACAAAACTGGACGCTAATGCTGACTTGAAAATACGGTTTCAATGGAATCGCGAGAAACTACTGAATGTTGACAGGACCTCAAAAGAATGGCCAAGTATTGAACAACTCCAGCATTAGCAACGCATATCTCGGAAATGGCTGATGCTACAAAAAAGTTATTTGAAATAAACTGTGTGTTTTAAAGGGATCTATTATTTTTTGTGTAGTACGTTTTCGTCTATCGCTTAACGTTTACCAGTTATACAAGATTATACAAAATTCCTTCCGAATGAAGAGGACTTCAAAGGTTATTCCCAGAAAATTCAAGATATATATTTTACTTGTCATATAAATATCTTTTATATATGGTGTTTTAATAAAAAAGAGTTCCATGTTAAGGGTAGCTTCAGTGGTTCGATTTTCTTAAAAACCTTTGTGTCGCATCTTTGGAAGGTACTGAACATAATTACTAAGTTTGTTCTTTCCAACTTTTCGTTTTTTAGTTATGCTATTCATAGACACACCGCGCGCGCGGGCTTTTTAAATTTTTTACTTTCTCTACTACGTATAGCAAGTAGGGGAAGTATTGTATTCCACCCAAAAAATTCGATACCGAGATTTCACCGGAAATACATGTTTTGAGACCCCCTGAAAACAAAAAAAAGCATTTTTGGAAACATGTCCGTGTGTGTGTGTATGTGTGTGTGAACAGCGTAACTCAAAACGAACAGTCGGATAAACACCAAATTTTGTATTTAGGTTCAGTATCTTCCAGAGATGCGACACAAAGGTTTTCAAGAAAATCCCCCCACCCCAGATTACCCTTTACATTGAACATTTTTCGAAAATTTTAATTTTCTCAAAACGACTCTAGAGATTTTGATTAAAATATCATATGTTTAAGATATTTTTATGACAAATAAAATGTATATCTTGAATTTTCTGGATGTCTCCAAAAGTATTCTTCACTGTGAACGACTTTTGCGTAACTAGTAAACCATAAGAGATAGACAAAATTTTACTACACAAAAAATGTAGATCGCGTTAAAATACACAATTTATGTCATATTCATTTTTTGTTGTTGAGTGAACCATTTTCGAGATATTGCTTGTTATTCCCTTAATTTTTTCAATACTTATTTTCTCAAATGGAATTCGTAATTCATTTTTTGTCTTGGATATGCAAAGAGTATTAATCTGTGGCAAAGGGAATGGTGCTGCACCTAGCAACCAGCTATTAAGAGATATGTATGTGCTTAAAGGCTACTGTATTTCTATATTGCCCTTGTAAATATATATTCCCCTTACATCTACAAGAAAATTAGCAATAAGATAGAGTTTGCAAATGTTTATCTCGATTAACATGAAGTAGATGGAGAGTAAGCGTTTGTAAAAATAGTTTGTACAAGAGTAAAGAAAGTCATGTGAGTGTAACACATCAGATTTTTTATTAAGGGGCCTCAAAAATGTATTTTCGGTGAAATATCAGTATTTCTATATGCTATCTACGTGGTTGAGGAAAAAAAACAAGCAAGCAAGCGTTAACGAGCCAAAATTTTTTGTGTAGTAAGATATTGTCTAGTCCTACGGCTTACAAATTATACAAAAGGCATTCAGAATGAAGAGCACTTCACAGGCTATTCCCAGATAATTTAAGATATACATTTCATTTCTCATGGAAATATCTTAAACCTATGGTATTTAATCCAAATCATTAGGCATTTTCAGGAAAATCAAAATATTCGAAAACTTTCTCATGTAAAGGGTAATTTGGGGCGGGGAATTTTCTTCCTCAAAAGTTGTTGAACTTAAATACTAGGTTTAGTATTATACGGAATTTTCATTTTGATGTATGCTGTTCACACACACACACACACACGTACGCACATGCGCGCAGACCTCTTTCTAAAAATGCTTCTTGTTTGTTTCAGGGAACCAAAAGTTGTATTTCCGGTGAAATCTTGATTTCTAATCTTTGTACAACATAATTTGAAAACGAAATGTCGGATAAATACAAAACTTGGTAATTAATTTTAGCATCTTACAAGGATGCACCCTCACCCCAAACTACCTTTTATGTGGAGATTGTTTCAGAAACTTTGGTTTTCTCAAAAATAGCTAATGACTTTGATTTAAATTACCATATATTTAAGCTGCTTATATTACAAATAAAACGTACATCTTGAATCTTTTGAGAAAGAATTAAAGAATGAGACGAAAGCGTACTATTCAACATATTTAGATCGCTATAAAACATGCAATTTATTTGAAATCATTTTTCTTTTTCGGCATCGGTCAATTCCGAGATATCTGTTGTTGCTTGTTTGAGTGTTTAGATGCTTTTGTTACCTTTAAAGTAATGCCAGCCTTTAGCTGTTTTTCGTAATGTCTTGAAAGAGCATGTCATTTTAAGGCTAGTAAAATGCGTCCAGTTCTTAAACCTTTGACTATCGCTTTTTCCTTTGTATCTTTAACGAAACGTCTAATTAAACTATTAAGTAAACTTTATCGCGATTAGCTTGTATTAAGTGGAAGAATAAGCTTTTGCAAAAATAGTTCGTATAAGATTTATAAAAGTAAACCATGGTGCGTAGAGAAAGTTAGGTGAATGTAACATTAAGATTTGTTTTGTTTCATGGCTTATTACATTACGGATTTATTTTGTGCATCAGAGTCTATGTCAGAAGCTAAATAATGCGAAGACTGTTTATGATATTGCGTGATAATATTGAAAAGTCTTCCCATTTTCCCAATTGTTGCAGTAGCAGGGATTAATGGGAAATAGGGTTTTTCTCGGTGTCGCGTTTCTTGCTCGGAAGGATTGTTGTTGTTGCCGGCTACTGAGGTAGAGGATTGTTGGTTGGGTGAATCTTATCTCAGGGAATGTGGATGGGAGTTGACGTGATTCCGCCTATCATCCCCAACTATTGTTTACGTGCTTTACCCTTTCCTAATTATCTTTAGAAGTTCAAATATACCACGACGTGAATTTAATGACTTGACTTTTGTCATTCATAGCTATCCTTTCCTCACTTTTACCTTAACACTAACTATCAAATACATAAATCCTTAAGTTTCACATCTACACTGTTTCCCTATCTGACACGAAATGCTTTGAAGCTCTACATCTACTCTTCCCACTGCACGACACGAAGTGATGTGAATTCCTACATCTATCCTGCTCCCCTGTACGACACGAAGTGATCCATCTTACACACTTCTGAAACTGCTCTCCGTCATAGATAATTTTTCTATTCTACGCCTCTAGTTTCATTCCTTCTCTTTACTATGCACGTGACTTTTATAATTTCTCATTCGTCATTTTTCTAAATTTTTCTCCGTTTTCCATTGGTTCGTCGCGCTGACCTTGCCCGCGTCTACCATTACCGCCTTACGTTCGCTTGATTAGGTTTTCTGTGCGCTTGACTGCACTCGACTTACGTTCCGTTGTTCTAGCTTCCTGTGAGTTTCACCAGATTTCTATAGGAGTTAAGCGTTTGCTAATGTTTCCTTTCCTGTATTTCACCCTTTTACAGTTTTCACCGTGTGTCTCCTCGTTCTAAAATACGCGTTTTCCTACATTTTATTTCACGTTCTTATTATTCATTCGTATCTGCTCTTTACTTTATTTCTTTCGTAATGATTTTATTCACCCCTTTTCTAATTGTTAATATTATCTTTTATTCTTCCTTAATTAGTATTACCATCCTTATTTCTTTGATTATGATGATTATTAACATTATTATTATTATTATTATTATTATTATTATTATTATTAGGACAGATCTTATCACTTCATTGCCTAGATTAATACGGCTTTGGAAGTGACTGGAGCCAAATATTTCTGCGAAAGCAACCTCAGAAGCCTACTGCTCTCCATAGTATTTATTTATTTTGCACAGCCACAATATATAAATTTTGGTATCAACAACACGTTTAATTACTATGTCATAACTAGACAGGAAAGCTATGACATTTTTTGCCAAAATATGTAGAAAAAGATCCAAAAATATTCTGAAATATACCGTGTCTTCAGATTTATTCGGCCTTTACCGCCAGTTGATTTAAATGAATGACATCACTGTTAGTTTAGTGAGCCCCTTGTTTCAGAGGGGAGATGCAGCATTTAACCTCGAACTGCATGGGTTTCCGACTTCGTAAACAGGTTGATGTACTGCGGCGGTGCAAAACTGTTTTTCACTAGGACATTTTTTACATTCTTTGCAAGCAAGATGGAAGTGACCACCGATCACAGAATTTGCATAGTTGCGTGCTAAGTGAAGACATTCTACGCTACAAAAACTGTCCAATTATTTGAGCTACCTATTAGCATACATACTGAGATAGCAAATTTACGAACGCAAGCTAAAGACGCTCCAAGTGTAAATACTAGAAGGCACAGGTCCCATTTCACTAAGTTGGCCTCGAAACTGTTGGTATGGTCTCTTGCACTACTCTTTCGCTAGTCCTCTGTCAGAGGCGTGGTGATAAACTCGCTTCAAAGTACTGCTATGTGCAGACAACCCCGTATATTTTAGAGCCAAAACAACTTGTTCCTTAAGGATTTGAAGCAGGTTCACTTCAGTAGTTGTATAATTTTGTCCATATTTAATAATGACATATCAAATTGAATACAACGAATATAAATTCTATAGATTTTAAGCATTGTGAAACCCTTAAACTTAGCAAAAACGAAAGAAAAGAAGTTACTCGTCTTTTCTTAATACTAATTACAGTATGCCATTTAAAGTACCAGTTCGCGAGAACAAAAATCCTTCAAATATAGAGGGGTTTAATTTATCATGTGACGTGACATAGAGGAAATATTACATTTTCTCAACTGTTCCTGACTTATTGGAAAGGGGGTGCGGGTTTTTGCAGATGCCTTTGCTAGAAAGAGTGGCTTGGGTTTACTAAATTAGTTTCACTCGAAATGTTTATCTAGAAAGCCCGGTTCATTGCTAATAAAAATTATTTTAAAAGCAAAAATTTGTAAATATTACAAAATATAAAGAAATAGGAAGATTTTCATAAAATATGAATATTTCACCAAAATACTATAAAATACTGTGATCACGCGCGCTAGGTACTATGCGTCGGCGGTGAGAACACATCCCGACTAGCCTACCTGGTCGCCTGGGTGCGGATAAAGACCGGTCCCTTTATAATAATAGTTGCATAACGAGCTCATTACCTGCCACTTTCCCACAGTTTAGGTAATTACAGTTTCAGAATATTCCTTTGGGCCGTTCTAGTAACCTTCCTTCCTAGAACGTTCCACTTTGTATGCGGGTGGTATATAAGGGGTCGCTCTTGCCCCGAAAATCAGTTCAGAGTTAATAAGTTACGAAGTAAAAGTGTACTGCAGCAGTACATTTCAGTTATGAGTTGTGACTCGGTAGTTCAGTTGTGTTGTCTTTCGAGTGTGTTTCAAAACGGACTCAAGTGTAACGTTTGTGCTACTCTGAGTGCCTAATGATAAAGTGTGTTTCACAGTAACGTTTGTTACAATTGAAGCAGTATTTTTAACACTTAAATGATTTCAGTCAAATTATATAATAAAAAAAATATAATAACAGCCCGCTTTAAAGCAATATGTGTATGTAACAATACATAAAAAGTGTATACTACAGTCATTGTATATGTTTATATTATTGTATACGTGTAATAATGTTATGTGAATGTATTACGTAATTTAATAATGTAGGAACTGTGAGAATAATAGGTTAATAGTTACTAACAATGAAGTAACAATGAGATAGCCTTGAGGCAATAATGAATTTGAAAGTTTAATGCTACTGGTCATTATTGGAGCAACAATAATGTAAATTTTGAGACAGTTTATAAATAGCCAATCAACAAACAGAAAAAGCTTTAGTTAAATGAAGTTATTCTATTGGAGTAGGATTAGCCAATCAGAAGTTAAAATATAGCAAAATTTGCAAATTTAGGTGGTAGAAATCAAGTCAGTTGCTTGTAGACAGCGCTCATAACTGGACGCGTTGGTTGTAGACAGTGTTCCTAACCGGACAGCGAGATGCGTCCTCGAGAAATTTAATACGTTGAGACAGAATGTGCCAGATTTAATTTTATTATGTGCTAATTTTTTCAGTGTTTAATTTAATCTATAAATTATATATGTGTACAATGTGAAAACAATGTGAATAGTAATTTTTGTATAATGTAATATTTGTCGTGTACATAATGTTCCTGTTTCACTAGGTTTAAAACGCCTTGAAAGCTGCAGTTAAGGTAGAAACGTGATGTTCACATGGTCAGCGAAAACGTGATCTTTTGTGTATAAATAGAAGGGTAATGTTTTATGACTCTGTTTGTTTCCGCTCCGGATGTATGGAGCGAGGCAAATATAATATAACGGCAGTTTTTACCGTTGACTTTTAGTAGAAAGCAGTGCATAATTGACATTCAGTAGAAGGCAGTATTCAGTAGAAGACAGGATTCAGTAGAAGGCAGTGCACAGTAGAAGACAGTACACAGGGGAAGACAGTGGTGATATGTGAACAGGAACAATTATGTAGTGTTAGAGTGAGGAGTTAACAATAAATAGCCATAAACCAAACATTACACTGTGTAGTCAATTCCTCTATAAGCTCCCAGTACCACAACTGAGATCGACGAGCTTATCAAATATCATGAGTCCATGCTAAAATCACCACTGAGAACCAACTAGCCAGGGTAACAGCGAGAAGGACTACAAGACGAAGCCACGTCGGATAGAGAAAAGGTACCGTGAATTTAATATTAATTTTATCTCTACCACTATACCGCGTTCGACTCCAACCCGAGCGGGCATGGAACTCGGGACTGCCACCAACGGCGCAGTCGTAGAAACAAAATATGCAGAGGTACCGACGCAACGTATTCGTGTAAGACGAAAATAGTTAACGTGTTAAAAAGTGCAAGTAATTAATAAAAGAATCTCACAGCTCACTATATTAGTGAAGTGTTATTTAAATCCTATCAAGCATTAATAAAAGGAGTGAAGTAAAATTATAATCTGTGTAGGCCTACATTCTTAGCCGCACTCCCTGCAAAGAAATCCAAATCTCTAACAAAAATACTGACGCAGCCGAGGCAAACATAAATATATAATATTTAAAGAAACAGTCAAATTACAAAGTTAATATTTTTAAATTTGGGACGAAGGCTACCGGGTACCATACGTGCGGTTGCAACTACTTCAAGTTCGGCTCCCCAACAGTTGAACTGCAATACAACTCTTACTTCAAATTGGCTTAACCATACGTGAAGCAACTACCAACTGCACAATAAGAAAATTTTGTTGCGTGTATTGAATTTCTGCACACAGAAAAACGTAAAATTACGTGTTCCCATAATAAGAGTAAGCATGGTTTAGATTATGAAATTTCACATTTTGCCTGTCTCTAATTACAACCAGTAGAATAAAGATAAAATATCACATGATTTAAAGTCTTTCAAATCTTGAGCGACTTTTTCTATATCCATTTATTTTTAATTTTATGTACATATTCCGCCAACAACTTAATTTTACATATATCTTCAAATATTCTCCTGCATGCTCTTTCTTTACTCATTTTAAGCGATTTTGGCTTGATTAAATTACATTTCCATAACTGTGTCCCAGTAAAGCCTTGCCTCCTTCCTTTCTGCAAATCTGACAATCCATCTTTCTTGAATCTTTGGATCTCCATAAGCCATATATTTCCCTAATATTACAGTTATCTTCCCGACCATTCTCTTTTAGGATCAAACTAACAGCTGCATAAAATTTAAGAGAGCTCTTGATTTCATTGAAGCATGCATAATTTAAGTATCCATATTCTCGAACCGTTTTCGTACCCTCTGCTAAAATCCCCTTTGTGAACTGTTTCTCCTTGCCCAGATATCTCCCATCTCTTCAGTTTATAATACTGAATTGAATTGTATTTGTATCTCTTATTTTACATACAGTTATTGCAATATTATTTCTTAGCTACCAGCTTATCCTATGTACAAACAGTCTGGCTATCTATATATGCACCATATGTACTACTCAGATGGCCTGGAGCCTCGGCTTATCGCTCCACTGAGTAGCCCTTTGACAACTTTAGCACCCTGTAACGGTTCCTCCTTGGTAGAACTCCACTACGTTGATGATGATGATGGATGCTATATTACATACTTGTAGGTCATCTTGATGCCCGTACTCGCGTGACGTATCTCGACGTTCTCGTAGACTGGAATCTGATGGTCGTATATCTGTGTTCTTGTGTGTGTTAGTATGTTGTAATTATTATTTTATAGTTGTGCCACGGTTACTGTATTTGTATCGGAGAGCACTTGTGTCTTGTCAGGGCTGGGTATGGAGCATGTTAAAATATTTTGCACACACGCTGTTAATTATTTCACTTTTATTTTAGATAAACCACATATGATATTCCCAATTCACTATTACATTTCTTATGTTAAAATATGTATAACTGGTAGACTTTAAATACGTAGTTTTAGCGTATATTTAGAGACGAGTTTATACACAGCCTTGCTGCTTGAGCACTGACAAGCTTCTGTTAGCGTTCCCTTCAACCGTTCTTTTTAACGTGCGTGTTTGAATTATAGGAATGTATCAATGTACCTAATTGGTGCTACTGTCCAATAACAGTTTGTTACATATATATATTGAAGAAATTATTTTGTTGTGTTGTTATTTTTACGTTATTATTTGCCCCACACTTTGGGAGCCAATTTGAAGTAGATTTGTTGCTGCTACGCATGGAAAGCCAATTTGAAGTTGTTGAATTGTTTCGGATGATTTTTTATTGTTACGTTATTTGCACTACGCTTTGGGCGTCAATTTGAAGTAGTTTGTATTGAAGGAGTTATATTATATTTCAACTGTTGGGAAGCCGAATTTGAAGTTGCAACCGCACGTATGGTAAAAAATTTCCGGTAGCCTTTGCTCCAAGTTTAAAAAATATTAACTTTGTAATTTTGACTTTCTTTAAATATTATATATTTATGTTTGCCTCGACTGCGTCAATATTTATATTTTTTTTATAGAGATATCAATGTCTTAGCAGGGCGTAGTGCGGCTAAGAATGTAGGCTTACACAGATTATAATTTTACTTCACTCCTTTTATTAATGCTTGACACGGTTTAAATAACACTTCACTGATATTGAGAGAGCTGTGAGATTATTTTATTAATTACTTGCACTTTTTAACACGTAAACTATTTTTGTCTCACACTGAATACGTATTAAACTTCTCGAGGACGCATCTAGCGTTCGGTTAGGAACACTGTCTACAAGCATCCAACCAGTTATGAGCGCTGTCTACAAGCAACTGAATTGATTTCTACCGCCTAAATTTGTAAATTTCTGTATTTCAGTTCTCTGATTGGCTATTCCTAATCTAATAGAATACTTTTATTTAACTAAAGCTTTTTCTGGTTGTTGATTGGCTATTTTATAAACTGTCACAAAAATTTTTCATTGTTGTTGCTCCAATAATTACCAGTAGTATTATTAAACATTGTAATTCATTATTGCCTCAAGGTTACCTCATTGTTAGCAACTTTTAATCTATTATTCTCACAGCTCCTACAGGCTAAACTCTACATCTCTTTCTCCAGCAAAAACTACCATGTGCTTTCGTTTATAAAGTTTAACATTCGGTCCGATTTACATCTTGTACCAAATTTCTCTTGAACGACGCAACTGATGTCCCGCCGCTCCTACGGCACTGCTATATAAATCCGCTTCTCGTGTACCGGTGGACTGCCCTATCGTCTGCCTTCTAGTTAATACTAATAAAGGCGAATGTATACACATATATTTTACACTTACCTTTGGCTATGAACGATGTCCGAAATGTCTATTTAAGTCTGACACCTGTTGGACAGATTTACGCAACCGAAATATTGTTACATGCTGGGATGACGGCCAAAAGGTTTCCAACAAATTACTACATTTTGATCATACCCAACACGCACATGGGGGAAGTGTAGCTACAAACAGCGAGAGGACCGGGACCTTGGTGTCTACATTCAGAAGAAGGCGTGAGGTTTTTTACGAAAATACACAAATATAACATCACAGATATTACCTGTGGTTTATTAATAAAGCCCTTGGCGAATCTACATTACACTCAGGGAGACAAAGGACTGAGGGGAGATGCCTCGCCGTCAAGGACTGGCCACACGCAACCTGCTTCTTACACACTCACAAAGTGACGCTAACATTCAAGTAACTCTAATGATACAACCTCCCCCCATTCCAGCCGTAGCTGGCATGCTAGCTAGCTAGAGCTGGCGTCATACCAGGCGGAAATTCCAACAAAGCCTACTCTCTCTAGCGTGGTCCGCGCCAAAGGAGGAAGCGTTAAGCCGAAAGAAATAATAAAAGTCGTGCAATAATACTGTCGACAATGCGACACAATAATGCGTCTGGTATGACAATGCTTACTGATACGCCAAAATATTGGAAAGTTTAGAGCAAATGTCCTCTAATTTGTCGAGCGTATAGAGATATGTTGCAGATCTTTAAGTATCTGGAGAGCGAGCAGGCCAGTCAATTTTCCGTCATCAAAAACACGTTATGCGAGGCAGGTGTTTGGACTGCTTCCCATGACAATCCCTTGCTGGTCTATTTTCTACTCGGTCTGTTTATCTGATGCAGACCAGCCAATTTTATTTTTTCTAATAATCTATAAAAGATTATTCAATGCCATAGCCGGGATTTGAACCACGGATCTCTCGGTCTCCGTGCGGTTGCTCAAACCACTGAGCTACCATGGCAACATACCGGCATGACACTAAATTCTCCAGCTGATTCGCAGTTTTTTCCGGTAAACCACAAGGAGATCTCAAATTGTATTGAGGTGACATACCCCAATGGCGGCTTACTTATTAGTTATGCTGTTCAGTCACACACATACAGACGGGAATTTCTCTGAAAATGCTTATTTGGATTTAGGGAACTATGTATTTTCGGTGAAATATCGGTATCGAATTTTTGGGTGGAATGCAATATCCTCTCTACCTACTAAGTACGTGGTAGAGAAAGTAATATACAGAGCTTTCGTCTGGATGCTTGGCCAGCATGACGAAATTTTCTTGCCACAGGGAAGCACGCTGAACGGTGTTGGGTATTCACAGTTCCTTAAATTCAAGCTCCTACTTTCTTCATGCAATAACCATATACTTTGGTCACAGAAGATGTTGGAAATGATGTCCTTGTGCTGCCACACATCTCTCGCACCTTTTAAGAAAATTTGTATTAAAGCTCGTTAATTCTTCAACGCCATGTAGGTAAAACCATGCTTTGTCCGCAAAAACTCAAAAGCAGGTCAATATATTGTCGTATGCCTCACTTAAATTAACTCAGAAATTCAGATGGGAGCAACTCGCTTATGAGAGGGATCGTTAAATTAACAAAAAAACTTTAAACTCGAGGCAACGACGAGGACGCAGCTAAGTTAACTTTACAAAATAGTCTTACACCAACATATTATCTGGCTGAAGGGAGAGGAAAGGAACTCTATTATACCATAATTAAAAGTTAAAAGGCGTGGATGGCACACAATTTATTGGATGAAGTTAGTTACATACCTTTGCCCATTGCCTGCCGACGAGGCTGCCATGTCTTTTGGCAGTTGTCCGTTTGACTCACTCGAAGCCTAGTCACAGAATAATGATACTGAAGCCAAGCTAACATTCCAAGCGTCAGTAACGCCATATCCCCACCAATGAGACTGTTTCCCCTTAATCGCCCCTCTCACAGATAAACTGCGACGCTTCGGCGTCCAGAGAGCGTATTACCATTAATATAATCTGTGCACATGCCACATCTCCCCCTGGCCACCGAAGTCGACGCCCTCGTCGACATAAGGAAAATAAATATAATAAACATGAAAAGAACAAAACAAAATGACATACACATGTGTGATGAACCAAAATATAACAACAATATACATGTGTGGTAAGCACCCAGCCGACGACACAATTTTGCTGGGCGATAACGAGATACGAGAGACGTAAGTGCTGTCGACTAGTATTGTTAATGCACTTATCTTTAGCACCCCGCACACGCGCACACCACGCTGCCTCAGTTCACAGGCACACTACACTGCGCAAAATAACGATGGTCTGCCGTAACTGTTTGTGGGCGAGTTTAGACAGTGCCCACAACGACGATTTGTCCTGGTGTAGAATTATCACCGCAGGTCTCTGGTGATTCGAAGTTCAGGCTTGCGAAATTCCTGATTCCTTTGCAGCCTTTCTCAGAGATTTCTTTGGATTTCGTCTTAAATTTTCTCCTATGTCATAGAGTAAGATCCTGGGGGATTGCTTTCGGCTTCATATCAAGAATAGACCCGTTTCCCTAAATATATTCACATAATTACAAACCGTTTCTCTGTGAGGTACAGGGAATCGGTCTATAAATCGCCGCCTCACTTCTCTACAAGAGTTTGTTGTCGTGTCATACACGAAGATTTGAGTGCTAAAGTTTACCGATTGTTTAGCATTGCAATAACACTAACACACTATAACACAACCATATTGTTATACACCGCCGTGAGGCCAAAAGGTTTGCAGCTAAAATATTAAATTTAGTTACTCCGACATAAACATTGAGGGACGTAGCTAGAGAGACAAGCGAAAGATACCAAGAACTTGCTGCACAAAACTAAAGCGGGCGTGGAATATTTATAAATAATTACATTTGAATTCACATTTTGCTCAGGTTTATTATAAATTAAGGTGCTCTACATGGTACACGAAAGGGTTACAGACAAAACACACGCACACACATGCCAACACGCACTCTTACACACATGCTAACGCACACGACTCTCTGGCTACAACTGACGCCAAGCCAAGCCACTACACAAAGAGGATATTCTTTCACTTGCCTTCAGCCCCCCCAACTAGAAGATGGAATTGCCGCGTCGGACAAGAATTCAACACACAAACGCAACAATTAGCTCAACAATATTATACACAGTAATAATATGTCCGACACAATACATACATATGCGCTACAATATAGTCTTAAAACACATCAACCTTTCGCGTCAATTGATTAGCCGGCATACGGAGAGGAAACAGAACTGGTTAGAAATAGTGCAATACAGGCCAAGAATTCCCTCCAACACGGTATCTTCCAAACGAAGGGTTTGTAAATGAGAAACGTATGTAGTTTATGTTCATCCAATTCCATGGATGTGATTTATTTGCATTCTTAAACGATTCTGGATTTAAAACGAAATTAATATTCAACCTAGTTTACTTGTTCGAATCAAGCTATACTTTCGGCATGTTTTAGTTTAGGAAATTCCAGCATGCTAACTTCCGGTGATATCTTGATCCAAAACCTTGGGGCGAATAGAACACTTTCTCTACATTACGTACCTATCTCTGAGGAAAAGAACGTAAAAATGTGCAAAAACTTGTTAAAGAGTTATCTGCATTGCTTTAGCAGCTCTAAAGAGCGTTTTAAAACTCCTACTGCTGAAGTAGCGTTAGTCTTTCACTGAAATAAATAACAGCTTGTGTGTTTTGTTTTACTTGGGCGGAAAACACTCTAGAAGCGGAATTGCAGGGAAGATCTCGATAACAAATGACGAGCGTGTTTGTAACACTATTCCCCCTCCTTGGCTGAGAAAGGGCTGTGAGGTGCTTGGTGCTGCCCGACAATGAGTTCGAGAGGCAAATGAGTGAATTCGCGAGTGAACGAAGGCGTGAGAAATGATGTTATGATGCAGCTTCAAATTCGACACCTGAAACAATTATCGCTTGCTTTCTCCTAATGCGCTTCATCATTTCCATGCATTTGCAGATAACGTGTACTGCCTAAGCTCAAAGTAATCGTAAGTTAGCATTTGTATTAGGTGAGCACCAATTAATTAATGATGACCATTCATATCTTAGCTTTTATGTTAGTGCTTTAATTTGAATCTTATGAGACGAGATCACCCAAAAATTCGATACCGAGATTTTACCGGAAATGTATGTTTTGAGACCCCCTGAATCCAAAAAAAGCATTTTTGAAAACATGTCCGTGTGTGTGTCTGTGAACAGCATAACTCAGAAACGAACAATCGGATAAACACCAAACTTGGTATTTAGGTTCAGTATCTTCCAGAGATGCGACACGAAGGTTTTCAAGAAAATCCCCCCACCCCAGATTACCCTTTACATGGAACATTTTTCGAAAATTTTAATTTTCTCAAAAATGGCTCTCACGATTTTGATTAAAATATCACATGTTTAAGATTTTTCATGACAAATGAAATGTATATCTCGAATTTTCTGGGAATGTCTCCAAAAGTATTCTTCACTGTGAACGACTTTTGCATAACTGGTAAACCATAAGAGATAGACAAAATTTTACTACACAAAAAATGTAGATCGCGTTGAAATACACAATTTATGTCATATACATTTTTTTGTTGCGTGACCATTTTCGAGATATTGCTTGTTATTCACTTACATTTTCCAATATGTTCTCTCAAATGGGAATTCGTTATTAATTTTTATATGTCCTGGACATACAAAGAGAATGCAATGTGCCACATAGCAACCAGCTCTTAAAAGATTCGACTATCGCTTAAATACTACCATATTCCCCTTGGACCTACAAGAAAATTAGCAATAAGATTAACATCTCGATTAACATGAAGCATATGGAGAATAAGCGTTTGTAAACATAGTTTGTACAAGAGTAGAGAGTGTGAGTGTAACACGTCAGATTTTTATTTTAATTAACGTCTGATAATATTTTAATGAGTGATATTTAACTATTTCTTTTCCATCAGAATTATCGCCTCGTATCACACTGACAAATTCAATGCCACAACCGGGATTCTACCTTTCCAACTATAACGTACACACGATGTCTGCACAAGAACAAATAATTAGAATTTAGTTTACTACGAAAGTGTGGATACACTGTCTGAATTTTTATTTAAGGCAAAATCTCACTAAGTCACGATTTCTTATCCGAGTGCTCATTTGATAAACGAATCAAAGAACAGTTTCTCAAGAACCCGATAAAATAACTGCGATGGCATTTCTTCTGGCCCCACGTTGGGCGCCAATTTGCGGTGGTATTTCGGTTTTACGGTACGGGATTTTTAGGAATGGTCCCGATTTCGGTACTAGCTCAGGGTTCTTTGCATGGATCTTGGATCTCGGGTTAGTGGTGAACACGACTGTTGGTTTTTCTGCTCGTTTATTTTACCATCACCATTTTAACATTTGATTCCTGCTATTTACTTCGACACACACACGTGCGCTTTCTTATTTGTTACACTTCATATCATTGCGCCTATCCGCTGTCTTCTAAACTTTTCTGCCGCCCATCTCTAAGTAGCTACTACAGCCAAGTGTTCATTTCCAAATCTCACGACCAAGTGAAGTATTCCAAAATCTTCCGTTTCTCTGTTTCAAACGTCCTATATCTCCTCATTCCACTGTCACCTGATTCCTAGCTTCTTTCATTGGAGGCCTAAAGCTATCTGGCCCTTTGGCGAACATTGACCCTTTTCTGCTAGCCTGCATTCCCA
The DNA here is from genome assembly GCA_030765065.1 of Deroplatys truncata. Lineage (NCBI taxonomy): Eukaryota > Metazoa > Arthropoda > Insecta > Mantodea > Mantidae > Deroplatys > Deroplatys truncata. Next base: position 106,041,387 of record CM060982.1, read on the forward strand.
GCAACCTAACGGGACGCTTAACAATAGAGAACAAACACCCGTTTCCGGCCGCTGATGGCTTTGCCTCCCGACCCTTATTTCAATTTACAGTAACATTCGCTCGCCAGTTTTATTTAATAGTATCCTCGCCGTTACTGATGTGTATTCTCCCTATGATCTTAATTTTATTTCATTACTCAAAATATACTGCTTCAGAACGAACAAGGTCGCACACACAATATACTGTGAATATTTCAAGATATAAAGGCTGTCAGATTAGGATTTCATGGTCATCGACTTCAATTACGCACTTTTTATGCCAACCTTTTACTTCACGCACTGCCAACGTTGTGTGAAGATAGGCTTTACGCACTATCGTAGAAAAAATCTCTGCACTAGACGCAGAAACTCTGCGCTGGTTTTCTGCAGATTTCCTAAATGACGCACCTACAGTATAACATTTGTACAATTGCGCAAAACCCTTTACTATTCGTATTAATCCTCATAAAGTACTTTGTTTCAACAATCACGGAAAGCAAGTTTTTTTTGATCTCCCTAATCCTTTTCCGTATGGAAATCTATAAAATGCTATAGTTCATAAATAATTAAGAGAATATAGGTAAGTAATATCCCGAGTATCAAAAAATTAGTTTTATTTAAACGTAATAAAGAATTTTTAAATCTAATCACCTTATCTCTAATCTCGTAGTAGTATTGGTGGTAGTAGTAACGGTGCCAAAATTTCAGGTTAAGAAAGGAAAAATCCTTCATATGAAATAGAAGTAACAAGGGCAGATACGAAGAATACTTATCCCCTAGTCCACCAACTTAAAATTATAGTAATTGTTTTGCAATTATCGGAAATAAAATAACTAAATTAAATGATTAAACAGTAACTTACCCCGATTTACAAAAACTGATTATTGCCAGTTGTCGAGGACTAAGCCTATAGAATACAGGCCATAAAATATATTCAAAATCTGGTGCGATACATTCATATGACTTTTTCTCTATCATTTATTACTTGGTATACAAATTAGTATTAAGCTTATTTTTATATCCACTTCATTTTAATCCAAATAAACGTTTGCAGAAATAGCTACATTACACATTTCATTATAGATACAAAGGGAACAGCGATAGTCAAGTGTTTAAGAACTGGACGCTATACGCTGCCTTAAAATTGCATACAATCGCCAGAAACAACTGAATGTTGACAAGCTTTAAAAGAAGGCTAAGTATTGAACAATTCTAACCATAATAGCGGATATCTCGGAAATGGCCGATGCAATAAAAAAAGTTATTTGAAATAAGTTCTGACGCAGGTAATTCTTTCTGCCCCAAGTTTAGTTGCAATATGACGCAGCCACGCTCCGTTCTCCAACAATGAAGCAATACCTTTGCCTCACGGTTGCTGCTTGTCTCCTCCCAGTTGGTTCTTCTTTTGCCACGGCTGCTCCAGCATGAAACCTTAACCTCAGGGTATGCGTGGATGTGTACAGAGAAACACACAAACACTGTCTTGGAACACTTTTATTCACTATTTAAAATAATACTTTAGGTTTGCCGATCACTTTTAACTGCATACGATGATATGTTGTCTTTATCAAGACCGAAGAATATCAAATACAGCTAAGCGTTCTACCCTCTAGCATGTTCGCCACCAATGTTCACAACTCGACGAGAACGTCGTCCCGTCCTCGCCAGGCACTCAGGACAGAATGATCTACCCACGCTACACAAGGAAAACAAACGCCTCAACTTCCCTTCTCTCCCCTCAAACTTAGCGTCATGATGCTTAGGGTGGCCTTCACCAGGCTAAGTGCAGCTGTACTCGGCTAGTTACCAGGAAAAACTTGCTTCAATGGTATTTACCCTTTCTACCCGAGGCTGGTCTCTAATTAACAAAACTGTGCCTGTCTGGTCTTTCTGTCGCTTTTACAGTCAACAATTGTCACAATGCTTCTCCTTTTTATACATACACTGATTTTAAATATATTATTACTTGTTTTATATCACTATACTTCTCAGATTATTATGATAATTATTGCCTTTATAATTCCGGCTTCAATTCTGTGTTTTAAAGAGATCTACATTTCTTGTGTAGTACGTTTTTGTTTGTCCCTTAACGTTTAAAAGTTATGCAAGATTGTACAAAATTCCTTCCGAGTGAAGGGATATAGCCTTCAATGGCTATTTCCAGGAAATTCAAGATATGTATTTTATTCGTCATGTAAATGTATTTAATATATGGTGTTTCAATCAAAATCGTTACAGCTATTTTTTAGAAAATAGAAAACTTCGAAAAGTGTTCCATGTAAAGGGTAGCTACATGGGGTAGGTCACACACACACACACACACACACACACACACACATACACACACACACACGGTTTTATTTTTCTGAAAATGTTTTTTTTCTATTCAGGGGACATAACAACATGTATTTCCGGCGAAATCTCATACAGACTTTTTGGGTGGAATGCAATACCTTCTCTAACTACTAGGTACGCGGTAGAGAAAGTAAAAAAATGAGTAAATTAAATAATATAGCAGAACATATAGAACAGCAGTGTGTTTTAGGAAAAATGGATCGTTTATTGACTGTGTATCCCCCTTAAGCCAGCTTGTTGAAAAGCACAGAGGATATAATATTCCAACTTGCATAGGCTTTCTAGATTATAAAAAGCACTTGACAAGTCAGCTGTACAAAATAGGGATCTCATAGCACTTGGTGCAAATAACAGAGAGTTTATGTATGCGCACAAAAATCGCGGTTAAAATAAATAATGTTACAAGTGAAACCAGTAGAGAGATATCAAGAGGTGTAAGACAAGGTTACTCTTTTTATCACCCACATTATTTAACATATAAATGAAGTTACCAGAATTTGGCAACAAAATCTGAAACTTAATTTTACTATAAAATACACACCTCTCAATACTTAACTATTTGCCTACGATCAGATTGTTTTAGCTGAAGCAGAAGATACTTTACAACGCAAAAAACATTTATTATTTATAGATCTAGAAAAAAGCTTGACAATGAGCCGATTAAAATAAAATGAATTCTTAATAAATACAATAAACTAACAAATAATAAATAATATTAAGAAGTTATATTCTAATTCTACAATCAAGATTACAAAAGCAAAAATATGATCAAGGGACTTGTTTACACAAAGGATGGTGTAGGCCCCCAACATTATTTAAAGTTTACATTCCAAAAGATATGGAAAGATAGAAGAGAAGGTGTAGTAGATTAGATTTGATGATTGGAGGTAATATTATATAATGCATTGGTATTTGAGGATGGTAAAATGGTCACAGCTGATGATTTAGATGACTTAAGCACAGTCGGGGGTGCAAGAAAATGTGCCAATGTGAGTAACCGTTTTAAGCTGGCAATCAATAATTAACACGCCTCTGCCGCGCCTTCCATCCCTCATTTGGTTACAGAGGTTAATGCTTGAATGCCGAACCAATAAGAGCCGGACACATTCAGGGGTTAGTATTGAGGCAGTATTTTATATCACGACACTTTGAATGCCAGAGTGATTGTAGTGTAAATTAACATTATTGTATGACAATGATTTTAGATGTTTGTTAGCCATGAGCATTGTTAGGAAATAAGTTTACACGGCCTCACTGAAACGGACAATAGAAGTGGGTAACAATGAACCGATGGGGTGAGTTGTTTATCACTAATAAGACACAGACAAATGACGTCAGGGTAGCGTGCCTTTCTTTAGAAATGGAGGGAATATCTTCCCTTGAGCACATGTGTTAGTAATTGTGACTGACTGACAAAACAGACGCTAATTTTGGCCCGATTTGGTAACCAATAGCAGCTGTATTATAATGGTTAAGCATTTCGAGGTGAAGGAGTATATATTCTCGAGCTATAAGCATGTTTTACGCAGTTCTAAAGAATCATTCGCGAGGTACACATCACGCAGTTCTATGAAATCATTCACGAGGTACACGTCGCGCAGTCTTGAAGAATCTATCGTGAAGTGCACATAATACAGTTTGGAAGAATCTCTCGCGTCGTAAAGTTAGTTACAAAATGTGAAGTACGCGGCAATTAATACGACAGTAATTACATTCGGAAATATAAGTTTCAGTCAGGCGTGTATAAAGATTGAAGATGTGAACTATTAATTAAGTGTGACGGCAATAAAAGTGTGAAAATAAATTCTTTTATCAGTGTTATCTTTTAGTAACAACTCCTTTCCGTTCACACGCCCTGCCCAGAGATATTTGCTCGACTGAGTAATAATAGCTAGCCGGAGGACAAAGCACCCAAATCTTAAAATAATAAAACAATAACAGGAGCCCAGCAAATAAGATAACACGAGCCGATCACTGCGACAGTATGGACAGTCTTTAGGGGCATATTGTTTCAACCATTCATGTGACATATACCGATTCTCCACCCCTTTCATCGCCCAGCTAGGCCTGTCCTTTCTTCAGAGTGTAATGCTAGCTAAATACAATTAGAGGATAACTCACTAAGCAGGGGGAACACAAATTATGAGATTCTGCCAATATTCAAGAATGGAAAACACTAAATGTAAACAAAAGCATCTGCAGGTTTTTTCTGCACTCGACCGTACATGGTAGAACTTTGAAAGAAGAATTCTATAAATAAATATGGCTAAAACTATATTGCAATATTTGAAAATGGAACAATAGAATTGATTAATGCAAGCATTTACTACAATGATGCTCATATTGAAACTGAGGTTAGAAAAATGCTTCTTAAAGGAAAATAAGTGATAAATTAAATGGAATCTTATGTAATAAGTATATTATTAAAACAACAAAAATAAACACATAAGTAATAACCTATGGAGTAGAAGTATGAATATTAAATTTAAACGTGAAATTTAAATTGAAAATCACTGAAATGGATATTCTCAGGAGGTCTTCAACATTAGTTAAGATGAGAAATGAGCAGAAAACTGCAATATCAGAATTCTATTATGGCTGATATCCGAAATAAACGGTTAACCTGGTGTTGCCACCTCCAGAGAATAGATTGGGAAGACAATTGTTGGAATGGATAACTGACGGAAGAGAGGAATACCCGAAGAACGAGGTTAAAGATATTATTAAAACCATGAAACATAAAGGAGACAGGCAGGATAGAGAAAAATCTTGTGTGTTACATTAACATGACCTTCTTTACCCATCCTTCTACAAATTATTGTTATAAAAACTTATTTTCTATCCGCTTCGTGTTAATTGAGATACACATCGTTTTGTTATTTCAACTGTTGGGGAGCCGAACGCTTGAAGTTGTTGCCACCGCACGTATGGTAAACAGTTTCCGGTAGCCTTCGCCCCAAATGTACTTTCAGGTGGCCTTTGCTCTAAGTTAAAAAAAATATTAACTTTGTAATATGACTGTTTCTTTAAATATTAAATATTTATGTTTCCCTCGGCTGCGTTAGTATTTGTTACAGACACGTTTCTCTTAGCAGGGTTTTGGTGCGGCAAGAATGTTACACAGATTTTAAGTTTTTTCTTCACTCCTTTTATTAATAATTGATACGATTTAAATAATACTTCACTGATATAGAGAGCTCTGAGATGACTTTTTACTAATTAATTACATTTTTTTTATTACGTAAACTTATTTCGTCTCACACGAATACGTATTAAACTTCTTGAGGACACTTTTTGCGTCTGGTTACTAACGCTGTCCGCAGGTAACTGACTTCTAGATTTCTAAATTTTGCTGTATTTCAGTTTATGATTGACTAATCCTACTCCAATAGAATACCTTCATTTAACTAAAGATTTTTCTGGTTGATTGGCTATTTTGTAAACTGTCACTAAAATTACATTTTTGTTACTCCAGGAATCAGAAGTAGTATTGTTCAACTGTCTTACTCATTATTGACTCAAGTTTACCTCATTGTTAGCAACTTTTAACTTATTATTCTCACAGCTCCTGCATTATTAAATTACGTAACATTATTATACGTGGATATAATAATATAAACATATGCAATGACTGTTACATACATTTTACAAATTATTACATACACATATTGCTTCAAGGCGGGCTGTTATTGAATTTACATATTATATAATTAGACTGAAATCATTTAAGTGTTAAAAATACTGCCTCACTGTAGGCTTAAGCCAGTCAGATATTTTAAAAGCGTGCCGCTTTGAATATCCGTTGTCTTCGCATGACCACAAGAAAAAAGGAAAAGAGAAGAAAATATCTGATGTGCTACACTCACATGACTTTCTCTGCTCTTGTACAAACTATTTATACAAACGCTTATTCTCCATCTACTTCATGTTAATCGAGATAAACATTTGCAGACTCTATCTTATTGCTAATTTTCTTGTAGATGTAAGGGGAATATATATTTACAAGGGCAATATAGAAATACAGTAGCCTTTAAGTACATACATATCTCTTAATAGCTGGTTGCTAGGTGCAGCACCATTCTCTTTGCCACAGATTAATACTCTTTACATATCCAAGACAAAAAAAATGAATAACGAATTCCTATTTGAGAAAATAAGTATTGAAAAATTTAAGGGAATAACAAGCAATATCTCGAAAATGGTTCACTCAACAAAAAAAAATGTATGACATAAATTGTGTATTTTAACGCGATCTACATTTTTGTGTAGTAAAATTTTGTCTCTCTCTTATGGTTTACCAGTTATGCAAAACTCGTTCACAATGGAGAATACTTTCGGAGACATTCCCAGAAAATTCAAGATATACATTTTATTTGTCATAAAAATATCTTAAACATATGATATTTTAATCAAAATCGTTAGAGCCATTTTTGAGAAAATTAAAATTTTCGAAAAATCTTCCATGTAAAGAGTAATCTGGAGTGGGGGTATTTTCTTGAAAACCCTCGTGTCGCATCCCTGGAAGATATTGAATCTAAATACCAAGTTTGGTGTTTATCCGACTGTTCGTTTCTGAGTTATGCTGTTCACAGACAGACACACACACACACGGACATGTTCCCAAAAATGCTTTTTTTGGATTCAGGGGGTCTCAAAACATGTATTTCCGGTGAAATATCGGTATCGAATTTTTGGATGGAGTACAATACTTCCCCTACTTACTATACGTAGTAGAGAAAGTAAAAATAATTAACAGCGACTTAGTAATTGAAAATAGTATGAAGTATTTGATAATTAAAACCAATAATAAAGAAATCTCGGAAAGGTTAGGTTATGCCACAAAATTACTTGACATTTGTGTTTTAATTAGATCTACAGATTTTTACGGTTTATAAATTGTACACATTTCATTCCAAAAGAAGAAGACTTCACAATCTATTTGCAGAAAATTCAAGATGTACATTTTATTTTTCATGCAAATGCCTTCAACATAAGCCATTTTTGAGAAAATACAAAATAAGGAGAAAATTTCCATATAAAGAGTAATTTTGGATGGAGGAATTCTCTTTATAATCCTCGTGTTTCATCCCTGGAAGTTTCTAAACATAAATATAAAGTTTGGTATTTAACCGACTTTTCTTTTTACTTCCTCTACCACATTCTGTGATCCTTTCATGAGAATGTGTCTGTAAGGAATGTGTTGACATCAACAATTCTAGCGCAATCTTTCAACATATCAACATCACTTATTGCTTCTTAGAAAACAAGCACTGTTCTGCTAGTAATGCTTAACGACCAGTTTCTTTAGTTTGGTTTTTTGTCCTGCTTTTTGCAGTTGTTGGAATGAATCTTTGAAGGAAGGGGCAAGAGAAGAACGTGGGGAATATGTGTGGGAGAAATTATTAAAATTAAAACCCTCCTCCAAGCTCACCCGTATCGTTGTCAACTAGTAAATAACTTGATGCCACCTGCTTAAGAATTCCTATGCCTGTTTCTAATAAAGAGGTATGACACTTTGGGAGAACAGAGTACCAAGGCAGTTGTTGGCATGAATCCTTGAAAGAAGAGGCAAGAGAAGACCGTGGGGAACATGGGTGGGAAAACTTATTAAAACTGTTAAATATAAATGATCGGCAGCAAACAACTGGCAGGACAAGAATCATTTGAACACAGGAAGATGCTTAATTATTAATTAACCGGTTATTATTTTTAAGTTGAATGAAATAGAAACTAAGAATAAAGTTAATATTTACTCTGAGACATCTGTTTGTGGTGGGTGAGAGATTCGGCACGCAGAGAGAGTTTATAAAGTTGGTAGTCATTTTTGCAAATGTATGAGATATGAGAGAGGCTGTTCTCGGTCACTACGCCTACAGGGGAGTGTGAATGCTGCCAACTGACGCCACTCAACATTTCCCCTCCATCCTTTCTGTTTCCCCCAGCTTCTCTTATCGTCGAGTTTCGCTGCTCTGCTACATTCTTTTCTCCTCGATACCAAACATCAACACTGCCATCATCACCATTACCATCATTACATCATCACCCCTACCACATCATTACCACCTATAAACAGTAGGGTGTGATTGAAAGGGGCTGTGAAAAGACTTTCAATGTTTGGGCTGCTCATTGAAAAAGCATTTTTAAAAGCATTTTAAAATAATGTAGATGCTACTAGCAGATAAGAGATGCTTTCTCACATCAGCAACAGGAAACGTGTTGCGATATTGTAATCATGTATGAAACACAGACAAACGTTAGCCTAGGATCTATAACTCTGCAACAACTAACACAATATTCTGTGTTTGGTACAGTGAGTGCACGGAAACGTGACGATTATTTTGGTTTCCTATAGTACTTTTCTTTATTTAATGTTGGCAGAATCTCTTTATAGTGTGTTCCAAACCAGCCCTGGGTAAGCCAATCTTTTATTGGTTTTTAAATTCCAGTCTGATACACACGCATTGGCCTATAAACAAAGATCAGCCCTACGTGAGCGGCAAAAGGGGATGAAATATTCCCAGCTACCTGGATTGATAGCCTTAAGACTGAATTTGTTAAGGATAGTCGTTGGTAAGGAGTCGAACTAGGTCGTACACAAGGAGAGCAGGAGGTACTTTGGTGATTTCAGAGACTAACTCAGAAGAAGAAAAAGAAGATTCATTAAGCAAACGGACGTAGTGTCCTGTATACCTCTCTTGTTGCGAGTCCCCCGCAGTTACAATTTTAGGGCTATTTATACAAATCTGAAGGCAAGTGCTGAGGGCGTTGGCTCTTGGCAACATATAGTTAAATAAATATATACATTTGAGAATTTTCTAGAATAATGTCGCGCAGTATTTCCTTATAAGGACATACACACATGTGGACACACACGACATTCATGCGTGTACAGCTTGACCTCTTGACCTGTGATATGACAGTTCCTTACACAAGAGAACCAGACTTCTTAACACAGGTACATGTTATATTTACTAAAATCTGTTTTTATTACAAATTTGTGATACCTACATTACATACTCTTATTTCAATTGTATTCACACATGAGTCACACATACATGTTACAGTTGTATTCATACATGTTACCCCCCCCCCAGGGGCTCACCTTTTGTGAGTACGAGTTAGGCGCACCCGGGGTACCCGAGCCATCCATAGCCATTTTCACCCTTTCATCCCCATCCGGTCGAGGTGGGTTCTTCTCGTGACCGGTGGACACAAGGTAGGCTCTCGTGCGTTCTTTGCATTATATTCATACCGCACCTCACCATCGTTTCTTTCTTCTCTTCTATTTCTGCACATTTCGCCCCACGCCCATTCATTTACACGTCTCTTTTACTTCTTCGCCGGCCTACCTTGAGTGCGAAACGCCCACACACTTTTAGTTTCTTTTAACCTTTTATGTCGTCCTCCGTGGACTAGTGGTACCGTGCTAGCCTCTAGTTCCCAAGGTCGCGGGTTCGAACCCGGCGGAGGGTGATGGATTTTTTCGGGCGTAAAAATCGTTAGCATGGCTTCCTTCGGAAGGGAAGTAAAGCCGGTGGTCCCGTGTCGTAGATTTACGGCACGTAAAAGAACCTCAAGCCTGATAAAGAGGCCTCTGAGCAAAATTACAGGTGTTTCACGCCCAATATAGAACGGGACGCTAAGAACCATAGTAGTTAAAGAGCGTCCATAAATAAAACTCAAACAAATAACCTTTTATTTTAATCCTCCGTGGACACAGCCTGACGGATACCCGCGCACTGGGTGCGCAGCTGGGTGAGTGGGTAATGGCGTCATCCCCACCACCCGGGGTCGTCATGTAGGGTGTATGTTCGTATCCGCTGTTCAACTGCAGTCCCGCGGGGGGCCATTGCATGAGCTGCTGACTTCCGACGGCGATTGGGTCCCTCTGTCTATGTTCTGGGAGGTGTGACCTGGGGTGAGCTAGGTATAGATAGGCCACTCACCCAAGCCGGGGTAACGCCCGAAAAACTTTTGTAACAGAAGTAGCACCGCCAACAGCTGGTTGTTACTTAGTGATTACCCGTACAGAGGAGGGACAATCATTCGAGAAGGTGAACCCTTTTATCATCCAGAAGGGCGTTGACTCAATTGTTGGTCCGGTTCTTTCCTGCACTCGGCTTCGTAATGGTTCGTTATTAGTTCAAAGCAAATCCGAGGCACAAAGTAAGTCCTTGTTGAGCGCCACGCTTCTCCACGGTTATCCTATCCGTATTGAGAAGCACCGCACCTTGAATTCTTGTAGAGGCGTTGTCACCACGCATAGCCTAGATGGCATCTCTGACGAAGACCTGGTCGAATATCTTGCAGACCAGAGGGTGACAGCGGTTCATCGAGTGCAGGCCAAACGCGACGGCGTGTTGGTACCCACTCGTACCCTGTTTATTACATTTGATGGTGTCGATCTGCCCACGAGCATTTCCGCAGGGTACGAACGGATTTCTGTGAGGCCTTATATTCCTAGACCTCTGCGTTGTTTTAAATGCCAACGTTTTGGGCATACGCAAGTCTCATGTAAGAGTGCCGTTAACATCTGTGCAACATGTAGCCAGCCCTCAAACGAAGGTACCTGTTCAACAGCCCCCGTCTGCGTTAATTGTAAAGGGTCTCATTCTGCTTCGTTTGCCGACTGTCCGCGGTACTTGGACGAGAAGACGATCCAGGAGATCCGGGTAAAGGAAAAACTCTCCTTCGCTGAAGCCCGGAGGCGTTACCATGCGCGCCAACCTTCACTCCTGCGATCTGGCACATTTAGTTCTGTTGTTGCCTCGCCAGTACCACGAGTAGATGCCGAAACTCAGACCTGGACCATGACTGAATTAACCGCCACTAACATCAGGCCGTCCATTAAAGCTACTGTTACCAAGCCCTATAAACCTGGTCCAAAGTCCATGAAGTCGCAAGCCGCTGAAAAGAAGCCCAAGCAGAAACTTCGTAGGGAAGATTTTTTGAAAGACCCTCCGCGTGCGCGCGGTAACAAAAGTTCACCTTCTCCTCCTCGGAGGTCGCTGTCCCAGGAAGGTCCTGGGACAAGCCGCGCTCAGCGGCACCCCTCACCCATCGCCACCCAGAACCGATTCACGGCGCTTGAATCGGTTTCTGGCACTGAGCGCGTGGGCCCTCCCTCCGAGGAAGCTATGGAGTCTGACCAACTCCATACAAAAAGCCCGAGCCCAAAGGTTAAGCAAAAGATTCTTTTAAGCCGCCCTTCTAAGTAGACAGTTTATCCCTTTTATTCATGGCTATCCTGACCTGGAATGTACGTGGTGTTCGATCGCATAGGGCGGAACTGCAACTTTTATTGCGTTCCCATTCGCCTATGGTCGTATGTTTGCAGGAGACTAAGCTTCGCCCTCACGATCCTTTTGATCTCCGAGGATATACTCCGGTTCGCTACGACCTTGAACCGGAGGAGGGTACTCCTGCTCATGGTGGTGTCATGATTTTGGTGCGTAATGACGTTCATTTTAAAACTATCACACTTACGTCCGACTAGCAAGCTGTTGCCATTAGACTGCAGTTACCCGGTTTCTTCTTTTCTGTTTGTTCTGTGTATTCACCTCCATCGTCTCCCCTCGCTCCCGCGGACATTCGAGCTCTTCTGTCCGCTCTCCCAACACCAGTTCTTCTGTTGGGAGATTTTAATGCCCATCACCCACTATGGGGTTCGCCAAGGGCTTGTGCGAGGGGAACTCTTCTTTCCGACATTTTTTACCAGTTCAATCTTTCAATCCTCAATACAGGTGAGCCTACTTTTATCTCTGATTCTTCTGGTACATTCTCACACCTGGACCTTGCCGTTTGCTCACTCCAGCTTGCTAGTCGTCTGCAGTGGAACGTCGTCGCTGACACCTACTCCAGCGACCATTACCCCTGCATCGTTTCTCTTCTGTCACACCACGTACAACATTCCAGAGTACCTACCTGGATATTCCCAAAAGCCGACTGGAGTTTGTATTCCAGCCTCGTGCATTTTGACGACCAGCCCTTCACCGACATTAACCAACTAGTGCAGTGCCTTACGTCTACTATTTTCTCTGCTGCCGAACGCGCAATTCCCCGTTCATCCTCTCAACCTCGGCGAATGCCTATTCCGTGGTGGAACGAGGATTGTCGGGCCGCCGTTCGTGCTCGTAGGAGTGCACTTAGGGTGTTTCGGCGCCACCCTACACTTGATAATTTGGTGACTTTTAAGCAATCGCGCGCCAGGGCTCGTCGCATTATTCAGGATAGCAAGAAGGCATCGTGGGCTCGTTTTGTCGAGTCTTTTAATCGCTTTACGCCTTCATCTGTTGTTTGGGATAAACTTCGTCGCTTCTCAGGTAAAGTGTCGCATTGTACTGTTTCTGGCCTTCAGGTTTCCAATGCCATCATAGTAGATCCGGCTGCCATCGCTAACACCCTAGGATCTGCCTTTGAGGCGGTTTCCTGTTCAGACCGTTATTCCGCCGGTTTTCGCTGTATTAAGGACCGGCTGGATTCCGCACCATATACTTTTCGGTCTGGTAACACCGAATGTTATAACGAACTTTTTACAATGAGGGAGCTGGAGCACGCTCTTCATTGCTCTAGGCACTCCGCTCCTGGGCCGGACGGCATTCATGTCCTGATGTTAAAGCACCTTTCAGCCGACAGTAAACTCTTTCTCTTACAGGTCTATAACCGTATTTGGCAAGACGGCATTTTTCCTTCCGTTTGGCGCGAAGCCACCATTGTCCCTATTCTGAAGCCTGGGAAGGATCACCGACTACCTTCCAGCTACCGCCCTATCTCCCTCACCAGTTGCATTTGCAAGGTGATGGAGCGCATGATCAACGGGCGGTTGACATGGTGGCTTGAGTCTCAGAAACTTTTAGCGAACGCTCAGTGCGGATTTCGTCGATTTCGCTCTACCGTCGACCATCTGGTGTCCCTGTCGACGCATGTTATGAATGGATTTCTGAGAAAGTGTCAAACCGTGGCTGTGTTTTTTGACCTGGAGAAAGCTTATGACACTTGTTGGAGGGGCGGCATTTTACGTACACTTCACGCATGGAATATCCGCGGTCGTCTTCCCATATTTCTTCGGGAGTTCATGACGGACCGCGTCTTTCGTGTACGTGTGGGCTCGGTTTTATCTAGTCGTTTTATTCAAGAGAACGGAGTACCGCAGGGCTCTGTACTCAGTGTCACACTTTTTGCAATTGCTATCAACCCCATTGTTGATTGTATTCCACCTGGCATTTCATCGTCCCTTTTTGTTGACGATTTCGCTATTTATTGCAGTTCACGACGGACCTGTCTACTCGAACGCCGTCTCCAGAGCTGTATCGACCGTCTCTACGCCTGGAGTAACGCCAACGGCTTTAATTTCTCCGCCGAGAAATCCGTCTGCATCAACTTCTGGCGCCGGAAGTATTTCCCTCCGCCCTCTCTCCATCTTGGGCCAGGGATACTTCCGTTTGCAGACGAGGCGAAATTTTTTGGGTTGATTTTTGATAGAAAGTTGTGCTGGACCTCGTACGTTTCCTTTTTAAAAGCAAAGTGTGACCGTTCTTTTACTCTTTTACGTGTTTTAAGTGGCACATCCTGGGGAGCTGATCGGACCGTCCTTCTTCGCCTTTATCGCTCTTTGGTCCGATCCAAACTTGATTACGGGTGTATTGTTTATTCGTCGGCACGTCCATCTGTGTTACGTCGTTTGAATCCCATTCATCATCGTGGTATTAGAGTCGCTACAGGGGCCTTTCCAACCAGCCCCGTGGCCAGTCTTTACGCTGAAGCTGCAGAGCCTCCGCTGTCCTCCAGGCGTGAGATGCTCTTGTGCAACTATGCCTGTCGACTCTCCAGCTTACTGACCACCCGTCTTTCGTGGCATTTTTCGAGGATTCACTTGACCGGCAATATTTAGTTAGCTCCTCTGCATTGCTCCCTCCAGGGGTTCGATTTCGACTGCTACTTCGGCATTTGGACGTTACGCCAGCGCCGGCCCTTCCAAGGGGGGAAACCCGTTTTCCTCCATGGTCGCGCGCTGAGGCCCTCTGTCACCTTGGGTTATCGTCAATGCCGAAGAATGAGACCCCTTCTTCAGTCTTTAGATCAGCGTTTTTAGAACTTCAGTCGCAATTTGGGGACTTGCCTTTTATCTTTACTGATGGATCTTTACTGATGCTGGAGTAGGATGTGCCTTTTTTGTGATGGAAATAGTTTTACCTTTCGTTTACCAGAGCAATGTTCGATTTTTACCGCCGAACTTTTTAGCATTTATCAGTCTCTTTTATATATTCAGCGGCACGACTTACGGCACTGTTTTATTTGTTCCGACTCCCTGAGTGCTCTTCAAAGTATTCGCGCACTGTACACTTACCACCCCCTCGTACAGCGCATACATGACCTGCTCCACTCGCTTGGTGCCTCTGGCATCAGCGTCTCTTTTATGTGGATTCCAGGTCATGTGGGCATCTCAGGGAACGAGTCAGCCGACGCCGCTGCGAAATCGGCTATTTTATTACCCAGATTTTTTACCCCTGTTGTTCCCTCGTCAGATTCGTGTGTTATTTTACGTCGCCGCATCCTCTCGCGCTGGCGCGATGAGTGGACGGCCCTCCGGGGGAACAAGTTGCGGGAGGTTAAACCTCTTCCGCTAGTCTGGGCTACCTCTTCCCGTGCTTCTCGTCGGGAAGAGGTACTTTTAACACGCCTTCGTATCGGACATTAGTAGGTATATATAGAGAGATCGAGCGCAGTTTTTTGCGTTTATATGGGAAAGGATAGGGAAATAGAGGCTAGATGCGACGGTTCAAGGAGGAAAATGCGTTTATATGGGCGAGATAGGGAATACGAGGACTGACGCTAGGCTAGACAGTGGTAGGAGGGGGAGTGCGCTTTATATGAGAAAGATAGGGAATACGAGGGGAGGTGCTAGGCTAGACAGAGGGTGAGTAGAGTATAGTTTATATGAGAAGTATAGGAAAACGAGGGGAGGTGTTAGGCTAGACAGAGGCTGAGTAATGTATGGTTTATATGAGTGGTATAGGAAAACGAGGAGAGGAGTTAGACTAGACAGAGGTCGAGGAGCAGAGTATGGTTTATGTGAGAGTCATAGGTAAACGAGAGAGACGTTAGGCTAGACAGAGCTAGAGAAATAGAGTATGGTTTATATGAGAGGTATAGGAACAGGAGAAGAGGTGTTAGGCTAGACAGGTAGTGTAGCAGTAGGAATATGGACTTATATACAGGAGAGATAGGGAATACCAGGGCTGATGCTAGGCTAGTCAGATGCTAAAGGAGGGAGGGATATGCTTTATACGAGAGAGATAGGGAATACAAGGAAAGATGCTATACTAAACAGGACTTGAAGGGTAGAATATGAGCGATATAGCGAACCGAGGAGAGGTATTAGGATAGGAGTTTTGAATGATGGAGTAGGCGTTTATATGCGAGAGATAGGGAATACGAGGGTCGATGCTAGGCTAGACGGTGTTGAATGAGGGAATGCATCTTATATGAGAGAGATAGGGGAATATGAGGAGAAGTGCTAGGCTAGTCAGGAAGGTCTGAATGAGAGATTATACGTCTATATGGGAAAAGATAGGGAAAACGAAGGTAGGTGCTAGGTTGAGAGAGTCTTCAAGGAGGAAAATGCATTTATATGGGCGAGATAGGGAATACGAGGACTGACGCTAGGCTAGACAGTGGTAGGAGGAGGAGTGCGCTTTATATGAGACAGATAGGGAATACGAGGGGAGGTGCTAGGCTAGACAGAGGCTGAGTAGAGTATAGTTTATATGAGAGTATAGGAAAACGAGGGGAGGTGTTAGGCTAGACAGATGCTGAGTAATGTATGGTTTATATGAGTGGTATAGGAAAACGAGGAGAGGAGTTAGACTAGACAGAGGTCGAGGAGCAGAGTATGGTTTATGTGAGAGTCATAGGTAAACGAGAGAGGCGTTAGGCTAGACAGAGCTAGAGGAATAGAGTATGGTTTATATGAGAGGTATAGGAACAGGAGAAGAGGTGTTAGGCTAGACAGGTAGTGTAGCAGTAGGAATATGGACTTATATACAGGAGAGATAGGGAATAGGAGGGCTAGACTTGAAAGCGACTTTAGACGTGAACTTAGTGGAAAACTGTTTCATGTCAATGTTAGAACGCTAATTCTAGACATGCCCATCACGTAACCTATTCAGGGAAAAGGTGACTCGTTCAGGGGAAAAAGGTGACTGCTCAGGGAAAAAGGAGGCCCACAAAGGGAAAAAGTTGACTAGCAAAGGGAAAAATGTGACCAGCAAAGGGAAAAATGTCACCAGCAAAGGGAAAAAAGGCGACCACCAAAGGGAAAAAGGTGACCTGCAACGGGAAAACCTAACCCACTAACACTAACAGGTAAGTAATTCAGATAGTATTGCAAGAGGCTGACTGGATCATAGCAGTGTATGATTTCACAGGTAATTCAGCTAGTATCGTATGTTTTTAGGCTAATTCGTCTAGTAACACAGGATAGATTCCAGATGCTAACTGCATCATAGCTATGCATGATTTCACAGCTAATTCAGCTAGTATCGTAGGTATTTAGGCTAATTCAGCTAGTATCACAGGAGGTTAGATTCCAGGGTTGGGTATAGCATAGTTTCATATTTCACAGGTAATTCAGAGGGTATCGTAGGTATTTAGGATAATTCAAGTAACATAGGTGTTTAGAGTAATTAAGCAAGCATTACAGGAGGGTAGGTTCCAGGGGTTGGTTATAGCCTAGTTTCGTATTTTGCAGATAGTTCAGGTAATATCGTAAGTATTTGGGTAATCAGCATAGTTTCACAGATGCTCGTGATAATTTCGATCAGAGATTTGTATCACAGCTGTTTTAGGTAAATGCAGGTGATTCATGTTGTATCAATGGTATTTGTGTCATTTTAACAGGTAATTCAGTTAGTGTCTAGGTATTTGGGCGATTCAAGCATCATAGGTGTTTAGAGTAACTCAGCTAGTATCACAGAAGGCTAGATTCAATGATCAGGGTTTCGTATCAGAGCTATTTAATGTAATTTCACTTGATTCGAGCAGTATCACAGGTATTTAAGTCATTTTAACGGGCAATTCAACTAGTATCACAGGTACTCATGGTAATATAGAGAGTAATTAAATTATAAAACATTTCTCATCCAACGTTACAACAATTTATATACTTTTTTCTAAATCTTACAAACTTATTATATGTTAAACAGTTATTGTACGATGCGGAGAGGGATAAACTGCATATTGGTTCACAAATTGAAAAGCTTTACGTCAACATACCTTTATTTTAGTTCGTTGTAGATGTCTCTCCCCTTTTATCTAGGCTTGAGACTAGCACTAGGATTGCTCCTAATGGCAGGGTTACCACCTTCCCTTCCATCTTCTTCTTTCTTCATCAGGCGTCAGCTATCTGCATATACAGCACACAGATAACCTTCTTTTTTAAGATTGTAGACTCACGAGAAAATCTTTATCTTTAACTTACATTCTTTTAAGCACTGTTTGTAATGGCGTAATGTCCATATGCATATGTCGTTATCCCATCCTCAGCAATAATTCTTTTATCATCAAACGGAGTCAATGCAATTTTATTCACTTGCACTGTAGCAAGAGCATGCTTTCGTGATAGGATCAGATTCATAGGTGTTCTGATGATTTCACAGGTTTTAAGACAGTCTGTATAGCTGTCAAACGAAATGTACTGCTTAATAGCGCTACGTTTTATACCTTTAATCTTTTTTATCATTGACCCTTGAATATCTAAGGCATACATCTTAGGACGTAGTCCAACAAAGCGTAGGATGATTTTACTATTAGCCTCATCTTTAAATTTTCCCAATACCTTCTTGTTCTGAGTAGAGTAACATATATGGTTGGCAGGGTAATCAGCTGTATCGAGATGTTCAAGAAAACGTAGCTTGTCCTGGTACACATCTTCAGTTGTTACACCATGAATGAACGAATCAGTGTCCATATACATAAGCTTCAGGTTTTCAGCTCCATAATAAGGCAACAAAACGTCGTAATGATAGTTATACATTAATGTCTTGGAGATGTCCAACACACTCATACCATGTGTATGAGTGTGTTGGACACACCCATGTATATAGGCTTGTTGAATACAATCTGACGAGAGGCCATATGTACAGCAGCTAGATTATCAGCATATATCGTCCTGTCGATAAACGTAGGCTTGGCGATCAGCTTCTCTAGAGTTTTTTCATTGGTCACCAGTCGTATATCCATACGATTACGCAGGTTCTCCATAGTTTTTCCAAACATAGCGTTGTTAAAGAGTTTGTAGAGATCCTTCTCGAAATCATTTGCAGCTTGTTGTCGTAGCCTGTTGTTAAATTCCACATAAGGTTTCAACCACTGAGACTGTCGGAATTGTAGCACACGATGGATTTTTGTTAGTCGTAGTCCATGACTAAGAGCTTGCTTCAAAGCCATGTAATGCACTACATACTTCTTTCGAGGTCCAAGATGAGGTATCAGTTTCTTTGTAGATGATTCCAATGGTTTCATACACTCTGGCAGGAACGGTAGATCGTTGTGTAGATCGTGAAGTTCAGCAGGATACTCGATGTCGACTTCTAATATGTACCCATGAGGATCATCTTCTTGTAGTGTTTCTAAGTTGATTTCTTCAGGCGACACCCACTGAAATCCACCAAAAGGAAGGGCGTGACACATTGCCCACCCATATTGGTTATTAGCGTCCTCGTATGTGATAAATTGGGTTGGTCTCGACGGATCAAACTTATCCATATAAGTGTTATTAGCCTCAGCATACCGATGGGAAACTTGGCATAAACCTCCTCTTATACCTGATTCCACCATGAGTAGTTGATCATAATCTTGTAACAGTTCCAGCTTAATTCCAGTATACAGTAATATGGCGTCCCATGTAAGACCTGGAGAGGTAAAATAATGGGCAGGATCAACTTTGTGTGTTTTAAGGGTTTGCTCTCTGAACGTCTCAAAGACATCAGCTAGGAGAAGTACATCCGAAGTTAAGTAGAGATCGCTGTACTCTCCCAGGTTTCTCACATTAAACAGCTCCCATACATTTCTAGCATGATCGTAGTCAGTATCAGTAATTTCTTCTTCATTTAATCTATTGTAGAAGTAGTCCTTAGGAGGCAAGCAGGTCTCGTTCAGGACATCCCATGACGTAACAAAATCATAGGGAAATACACCCTTACGGGTCATCAACTTCAATTTGTCTTCTCCAAAGTACTTTAGCGTTTCAGGATACGAGGTTAGATTTTTTACCAACTTATCCAAGCTTGTACTGAGGAATCGGAAGCTATCCACAAATCGAAGCTTTATATCTCCTACATACTTGGTGAATGAGATATAGCTTTCTTCAGAGTTAGGAATTACCTCCACACGTTCACTTGTACAACCCAGCTCCTTAACAATGAAATGAGAGTCATATCCGCTAAGGTTATGCATGAAGACTGGTATATATTTAGGTGTTTTACAGGCTAAATTACATTCATTATGAAGACTTCCACGATATTCACCGCTGATGTGATCATGGTCGCGTACTTTATAGTTCTCTTCTGTAAAGGGTTTTCCACACAAGTAGCATGTCGTAGAAGATTCGAAATCCTTTTGCTGTTGATCCGTAAGTTTCAGAGGCTTAGCAGATTTGTATATATTACCAATCATTTTTGCAAGAGATGTCAGGTACAGCATAAACTTCTGAGCAGCATCAGCACCACGATACACATAGGGTTGCTTAGGAAGACCAGTTTCGAGATGTTCAACACTGGATGTAGGCTTCACGTAAACACAGAAGCTCATTGGTGTGTGCTCTTGATAAGGGGTTGTATAGGAAGTTTCAGGATTGGGTATACACGTATGGCATGGAGTGAGAATACTCTCAAAATCCGCATAGATGACATAAGGTACTTTCAGCATCCTCTCAACATTTTTAAACTGTACAATTGATTTCTCCTTGGTAGGCATAACTACCCTTGCAACACCATGTTGAATACAGACGGCTGCATGTTCTTGTAGTTTTTCCTGTCCACTTCGTCCGCTCTGGTCATCAAAATGTGTAAAGCAGCGCTTACAAGTATAAACCCGTCCATTATGGTTAGTTTTCTGGCGTCGAACGAGTTTCTCAAAATTCTTTATATACACGTAGTGATGTTTTCCACTGCTGTCATTCAATAGTAGCAGGTCGCGATGTTCAGGTAGTTCAATATCAGCAACCTTTATCGGATACACTTCGAGCTTCTCATCCAACCCGAAAACGTTAATAGACATATTGTTAAACTTCTCAAATTTAGGTATTTGAGAAAGTGGAGTAGGGTAGGAAACACAGCTGAAGTCGTACTTATCTTGAAGTTGTTTGTATTTGCTCACACGTTGCGCATCCTTCCCTATGAATTTAGCTAATATAGAGTACATGAAACATTTCTCGTCGGTAAAGTTCTGAATGTTTATACACGTTTCTTTAGCTCCGACAGATGACGGTAGTGGTATGTAGCTACTTCCTCGTAACGGGTTGTACTTGTTGATACGAAGTCGAACTCCTTCCACAGCAAGCAAAGCCCAGCTGCTACCCTTAAGCTGAGACTCCTCCATTTCAGTCACCAATTTCTTGAATTTCACTTCAATCGTTGACTCCAGTTCTGTTTCTAGAAACACAGCTTGATTCCGTGTTTTAAATGTTTTGTCACAGGTTTCTCCAATACTGTTAACAAATCGACACTCAGCCAGCAGATTAATTTTAACACTCTTATGAATGGTAAGCTCTTTATGCACAGCCTGGATTATACGTTGTTTTGCCTCTTGCAGATACATATTTAGGTCCTTAGCTGATTCGCATCGTATAAAATACGATTTCAATCGTCCTTCGAATGAAGTTTCGTATTCTTTCATATCACAGTCCTCCATTGTTGACAGCAACTGATGTTTAGTTGGCTCCAATCTTCTTTTCTTCTGAGGGCTGCTTATTTCACATATATCTTCGTGTCGCTGTCCCTTATAACAATCTTTGAAGGTTACATTACAGTGTTTACATTTGAAGAGCTTCTTGCAGCTCATCTCGTGTCTTCTCTTGTCATAACCTCGGAGGAACTTCCTCCCACATTTTCCGCATGCATATCCAGTAGCGCTTGGAATAATATCCTTATACGCTGAGTTATTCATCTTTATTCTTGATGTAATAACGTATTATTCACTGATCAATGAAATGTAGACCTCTTCACCTTGACACCACTTTAGAAAGCTGATTATTCTTGGAGAGAACACGATGTTAACACCTCAAGACTAATTAGCACAATGAAGTCCAATGCCCTAGATCACCATATTTATAGAGGGAGCACGAACCTTTTAGATCAATCATAAACTCGTTTCACAACCAGATGTATATGATCGCTCAACGTGTATTAACCCCCCCAGCCATATAACCTCAAGTCCAGAGACAGGATGTTTATGACGTCACACCCAGAGACAGAATGTCTGGCAGCATCAAACATGTTTAAACTCGTCTCATAACTACCTGCTTATGCTGTCACACCAGCAAGAGAAGTATTCCCACACGCTCATTCAGACATATATTTCAAATTCAAGCCTATCACCACTACCACCACCATCACCACCTATTGCACCAAGGTTAATTCAAGCTGTATTATCACAATACTTAAAAGTAAAAGCTTAAAAGGAAACCTAGAAGATTTTTCCTTTTATTTACTTAATTATTTCATGTTTTCATTCCCTTTTCAATTCTTCCTTTCCATCTTCTCACAGAAAGACCATTACATTTCACTACAATCATGAGAAAAGCAATTTTTCCAGAGTTACACAGATTCTAAGCTTCTAAATCGAACCCGGTAATACTTTTAATAAATGTATTTTAGCTCCCCAATATCAGCATCTACCATTTAATCTTTACTCGAACCTGATATGATCCATAAGCTTGAAGATATATGAAATCGCCCTTCGGGATTCGATCTGAGTACTTTAAAGTAATATTTGTCACGATAACGATATTTAAGGACTAGATACTCTGTTTGCGTTTACCTTGACATGTTTATCTAAATTAAATTACGAGTTATTAATTTTTTGCAAGTAAATTTCATTGAATCGGTATTCGAACCCAGAACACCAGGAACAAGATAATTTATAATATTAGTCTGACATGTTAAACAAAGTTGTATGCAGTTACATCATCGATCTAAGTGATATATTCTAGTGTACAGAGGAAAATTAAGAAAGTCATTAAAAAATCGGAATCGAACCAAGCACAACTGATTGGCAATTATATACAGCATTAATCACCCAGTACAGAACCTATCAATCATGCTTTGCTGCACTCCTCTACCTCACTTAGTTCCCGAGATAATGAAAATTTAAAAATTAAGGATCGAACCCAGGACGTCAGGTATCTAATTACACATTTACAAGATACTACCTAATAACATAAACACAATAAAGTTTATTTGGCGTCTTTATCTTAATTGGTTTAGGAGTTATTAAATTTATAAGTAAATTCCATCGAATCAGTATTCGAACCCAGAACACCAAGAACAAAATAATTTATAATATGAGTTTGGTATGCTTAAAGGTGCTGTATGTAGTTACAGCATCAATCTAACTGATATTTTCTAGAGTATAGAGTAAAATTAAGGAAGTCATTAAAAAATCGGGATTCGAACTAGAGACAACCGATTAAAAATTATATACAGTATTAATTACACATTATAACAGCTATCAAACATGCTTTGGTCAACTCCTCTACCTCTCTTAGTTTCTGAGATAATAAAGTTTTTAAAATTAAGGATCGAACCCAGGACACCAGGTACCAAAATATACATCCACAAGAAACTACCTAATGACATTAATGTAATAAAGTTTATTTGGCGTCTTTATCTTAATTAGTCTCCGAGTTATTAGAAGATGAATTTGCATTCACTCCTAGGATTCGAACCCAGGCATCCCGGTCAACTTGGAACAAGGTCCTAATGACGCGGCGCATTCCAAAGAATTGATTAGTTTCTATCCCAATGTTCTATCTCTTGTCATTCAGGAGATATAAGCGATTAAACAGTGGAAATAAAATGGGCGGAGCTTGCCGGCATAGATCAAAGAACTTTATCAGATGTCGGCATCTCTCTGTGGGCTCAAGTCGCCATTATATTTCT
Organism: Deroplatys truncata; assembly: GCA_030765065.1. Classification (NCBI taxonomy): domain Eukaryota; kingdom Metazoa; phylum Arthropoda; class Insecta; order Mantodea; family Mantidae; genus Deroplatys; species Deroplatys truncata. The sequence continues at coordinate 106,064,918 of CM060982.1, forward strand.
ACTGTTTAATCGCTTATATCTCCTGAATGACAAGAGATAGAACATTGGGATAGAAACTAATCAATTCTTTGGAATGCGCCGCGTCATTAGGACCTTGTTCCAAGTTGACCGGGATGCCTGGGTTCGAATCCTAGGAGTGAATGCAAATTCATCTTCTAATAACTCGGAGACTAATTAAGATAAAGACGCCAAATAAACTTTATTACATTAATGTCATTAGGTAGTTTCTTGTGGATGTATATTTTGGTACCTGGTGTCCTGGGTTCGATCCTTAATTTTAAAAACTTTATTATCTCAGAAACTAAGAGAGGTAGAGGAGTTGACCAAAGCATGTTTGATAGCTGTTATAATGTGTAATTAATACTGTATATAATTTTTAATCGGTTGTCTCTAGTTCGAATCCCGATTTTTTAATGACTTCCTTAATTTTACTCTATACTCTAGAAAATATCAGTTAGATTGATGCTGTAACTACATACAGCACCTTTAAGCATACCAAACTCATATTATAAATTATTTTGTTCTTGGTGTTCTGGGTTCGAATACTGATTCGATGGAATTTACTTATAAATTTAATAACTCCTAAACCAATTAAGATAAAGACGCCAAATAAACTTTATTGTGTTTATGTTATTAGGTAGTATCTTGTAAATGTGTAATTAGATACCTGACGTCCTGGGTTCGATCCTTAATTTTTAAATTTTCATTATCTCGGGAACTAAGTGAGGTAGAGGAGTGCAGCAAAGCATGATTGATAGGTTCTGTACTGGGTGATTAATGCTGTATATAATTGCCAATCAGTTGTGCTTGGTTCGATTCCGATTTTTTAATGACTTTCTTAATTTTCCTCTGTACACTAGAATATATCACTTAGATCGATGATGTAACTGCATACAACTTTGTTTAACATGTCAGACTAATATTATAAATTATCTTGTTCCTGGTGTTCTGGGTTCGAATACCGATTCAATGAAATTTACTTGCAAAAAATTAATAACTCGTAATTTAATTTAGATAAACATGTCAAGGTAAACGCAAACAGAGTATCTAGTCCTTAAATATCGTTATCGTGACAAATATTACTTTAAAGTACTCAGATCGAATCCCGAAGGGCGATTTCATATATCTTCAAGCTTATGGATCATATCAGGTTCGAGTAAAGATTAAATGGTAGATGCTGATATTGGGGAGCTAAAATACATTTATTAAAAGTATTACCGGGTTCGATTTAGAAGCTTAGAATCTGTGTAACTCTGGAAAAATTGCTTTTCTCATGATTGTAGTGAAATGTAATGGTCTTTCTGTGAGAAGATGGAAAGGAAGAATTGAAAAGGGAATGAAAACATGAAATAATTAAGTAAATAAAAGGAAAAATCTTCTAGGTTTCCTTTTAAGCTTTTACTTTTAAGTATTGTGATAATACAGCTTGAATTAACCTTGGTGCAATAGGTGGTGATGGTGGTGGTAGTGGTGATAGGCTTGCATTTGAAATATATGTCTGAATGAGCGTGTGGGAATACTTCTCTTGCTGGTGTGACAGCATAAGCAGGTAGTTATGAGACGAGTTTAAACATGTTTGATGCTGCCAGACATTCTGTCTCTGGGTGTGACGTCATAAACATCCTGTCTCTGGACTTGAGGTTATATGGCTGGGGGGGTTAATACACGTTGAGCGATCATATACATCTGGTTGTGAAACGAGTTTATGATTGATCTAAAAGGTTCGTGCTCCCTCTATAAATATGGTGATCTAGGGCATTGGACTTCATTGTGCTAATTAGTCTTGAGGTGTTAACATCGTGTTCTCTCCAAGAATAATCAGCTTTCTAAAGTGGTGTCAAGGTGAAGAGGTCTACATTTCATTGATCAGTGAATAATACGTTATTACATCAAGAATAAAGATGAATAACTCAGCGTATAAGGATATTATTCCAAGCGCTACTGGATATGCATGCGGAAAATGTGGGAGGAAGTTCCTCCGAGGTTATGACAAGAGAAGACACGAGATGAGCTGCAAGAAGCTCTTCAAATGTAAACATTGTAATGTAACCTTCAAAGATTGTTATAAGGGACAGCGACACGAAGATATATGTGAAATAAGCAGCCCTCAGAAGAAAAGAAGATTGGAGCCAACTAAACATCAGTTGCTGTCAACAATGGAGGACTGTGATATGAAAGAATACGAAACTTCATTCGAAGGACGATTGAAATCGTATTTTATACGATGCGAATCAGCTAAGGACCTAAATATGTATCTGCAAGAGGCAAAACAACGTATAATCCAGGCTGTGCATAAAGAGCTTACCATTCATAAGAGTGTTAAAATTAATCTGCTGGCTGAGTGTCGATTTGTTAACAGTATTGGAGAAACCTGTGACAAAACATTTAAAACACGGAATCAAGCTGTGTTTCTAGAAACAGAACTGGAGTCAACGATTGAAGTGAAATTCAAGAAATTGGTGACTGAAATGGAGGAGTCTCAGCTTAAGGGTAGCAGCTGGGCTTTGCTTGCTGTGGAAGGAGTTCGACTTCGTATCAACAAGTACAACCCGTTACGAGGAAGTAGCTACATACCACTACCGTCATCTGTCGGAGCTAAAGAAACGTGTATAAACATTCAGAACTTTACCGACGAGAAATGTTTCATGTACTCTATATTAGCTAAATTCATAGGGAAGGATGCGCAACGTGTGAGCAAATACAAACAACTTCAAGATAAGTACGACTTCAGCTGTGTTTCCTACCCTACTCCACTTTCTCAAATACCTAAATTTGAGAAGTTTAACAATATGTCTATTAACGTTTTCGGGTTGGATGAGAAGCACGAAGTGTATCCGATAAAGGTTGCTGATATTGAACTACCTGAACATCGCGACCTGCTACTATTGAATGACAGCAGTGGAAAACATCACTACGTGTATATAAAGAATTTTGAGAAACTCGTTCGACGCCAGAAAACTAACCATAATGGACGGGTTTATACTTGTAAGCGCTGCTTTACACATTTTGATGACCAGAGCGGACGAAGTGGACAGGAAAAACTACAAGAACATGCAGCCGTCTGTATTCAACATGGTGTTGCAAGGGTAGTTATGCCTACCAAGGAGAAATCAATTGTACAGTTTAAAAATGTTGAGAGGATGCTGAAAGTACCTTATGTCATCTATGCGGATTTTGAGAGTATTCTCACTCCATGCCATACGTGTATACCCAATCCTGAAACTTCCTATACAACCCCTTATCAAGAGCACACACCAATGAGCTTCTGTGTTTACGTGAAGCCTACATCCAGTGTTGAACATCTCGAAACTGGTCTTCCTAAGCAACCCTATGTGTATCGTGGTGCTGATGCTGCTCAGAAGTTTATGCTGTACCTGACATCTCTTGCAAAAATGATTGGTAATATATACAAATCTGCTAAGCCTCTGAAACTTACGGATCAACAGCAAAAGGATTTCGAATCTTCTACGACATGCTACTTGTGTGGAAAACCCTTTACAGAAGAGAACTATAAAGTACGCGACCATGATCACATCAGCGGTGAATATCGTGGAAGTCTTCATAATGAATGTAATTTAGCCTGTAAAACACCTAAATATATACCAGTCTTCATGCATAACCTTAGCGGATATGACTCTCATTTCATTGTTAAGGAGCTGGGTTGTACAAGTGAACGTGTGGAGGTAATTCCTAACTCTGAAGAAAGCTATATCTCATTCACCAAGTATGTAGGAGATATAAAGCTTCGATTTGTGGATAGCTTCCGATTCCTCAGTACAAGCTTGGATAAGTTGGTAAAAAATCTAACCTCGTATCCTGAAACGCTAAAGTACTTTGGAGAAGACAAATTGAAGTTGATGACCCGTAAGGGTGTATTTCCCTATGATTTTGTTACGTCATGGGATGTCCTGAACGAGACCTGCTTGCCTCCTAAGGACTACTTCTACAATAGATTAAATGAAGAAGAAATTACTGATACTGACTACGATCATGCTAGAAATGTATGGGAGCTGTTTAATGTGAGAAACCTGGGAGAGTACAGCGATCTCTACTTAACTTCGGATGTACTTCTCCTAGCTGATGTCTTTGAGACGTTCAGAGAGCAAACCCTTAAAACACACAAAGTTGATCCTGCCCATTATTTTACCTCTCCAGGTCTTACATGGGACGCCATATTACTGTATACTGGAATTAAGCTGGAACTGTTACAAGATTATGATCAACTACTCATGGTGGAATCAGGTATAAGAGGAGGTTTATGCCAAGTTTCCCATCGGTATGCTGAGGCTAATAACACTTATATGGATAAGTTTGATCCGTCGAGACCAACCCAATTTATCACATACGAGGACGCTAATAACCAATATGGGTGGGCAATGTGTCACGCCCTTCCTTTTGGTGGATTTCAGTGGGTGTCGCCTGAAGAAATCAACTTAGAAACACTACAAGAAGATGATCCTCATGGGTACATATTAGAAGTCGACATCGAGTATCCTGCTGAACTTCACGATCTACACAACGATCTACCGTTCCTGCCAGAGTGTATGAAACCATTGGAATCATCTACAAAGAAACTGATACCTCATCTTGGACCTCGAAAGAAGTATGTAGTGCATTACATGGCTTTGAAGCAAGCTCTTAGTCATGGACTACGACTAACAAAAATCCATCGTGTGCTACAATTCCGACAGTCTCAGTGGTTGAAACCTTATGTGGAATTTAACAACAGGCTACGACAACAAGCTGCAAATGATTTCGAGAAGGATCTCTACAAACTCTTTAACAACGCTATGTTTGGAAAAACTATGGAGAACCTGCGTAATCGTATGGATATACGACTGGTGACCAATGAAAAAACTCTAGAGAAGCTGATCGCCAAGCCTACGTTTATCGACAGGACGATATATGCTGATAATCTAGCTGCTGTACATATGGCCTCTCGTCAGATTGTATTCAACAAGCCTATATACATGGGTGTGTCCAACACACTCATACACATGGTATGAGTGTGTTGGACATCTCCAAGACATTAATGTATAACTATCATTACGACGTTTTGTTGCCTTATTATGGAGCTGAAAACCTGAAGCTTATGTATATGGACACTGATTCGTTCATTCATGGTGTAACAACTGAAGATGTGTACCAGGACAAGCTACGTTTTCTTGAACATCTCGATACAGCTGATTACCCTGCCAACCATATATGTTACTCTACTCAGAACAAGAAGGTATTGGGAAAATTTAAAGATGAGGCTAATAGTAAAATCATCCTACGCTTTGTTGGACTACGTCCTAAGATGTATGCCTTAGATATTCAAGGGTCAATGATAAAAAAGATTAAAGGTATAAAACGTAGCGCTATTAAGCAGTACATTTCGTTTGACAGCTATACAGACTGTCTTAAAACCTGTGAAATCATCAGAACACCTATGAATCTGATCCTATCACGAAAGCATGCTCTTGCTACAGTGCAAGTGAATAAAATTGCATTGACTCCGTTTGATGATAAAAGAATTATTGCTGAGGATGGGATAACGACATATGCATATGGACATTACGCCATTACAAACAGTGCTTAAAAGAATGTAAGTTAAAGATAAAGATTTTCTCGTGAGTCTACAATCTTAAAAAAGAAGGTTATCTGTGTGCTGTATATGCAGATAGCTGACGCCTGATGAAGAAAGAAGAAGATGGAAGGGAAGGTGGTAACCCTGCCATTAGGAGCAATCCTAGTGCTAGTCTCAAGCCTAGATAAAAGGGGAGAGACATCTACAACGAACTAAAATAAAGGTATGTTGACGTAAAGCTTTTCAATTTGTGAACCAATATGCAGTTTATCCCTCTCCGCATCGTACAATAACTGTTTAACATATAATAAGTTTGTAAGATTTAGAAAAAAGTATATAAATTGTTGTAACGTTGGATGAGAAATGTTTTATAATTTAATTACTCTCTATATTACCATGAGTACCTGTGATACTAGTTGAATTGCCCGTTAAAATGACTTAAATACCTGTGATACTGCTCGAATCAAGTGAAATTACATTAAATAGCTCTGATACGAAACCCTGATCATTGAATCTAGCCTTCTGTGATACTAGCTGAGTTACTCTAAACACCTATGATGCTTGAATCGCCCAAATACCTAGACACTAACTGAATTACCTGTTAAAATGACACAAATACCATTGATACAACATGAATCACCTGCATTTACCTAAAACAGCTGTGATACAAATCTCTGATCGAAATTATCACGAGCATCTGTGAAACTATGCTGATTACCCAAATACTTACGATATTACCTGAACTATCTGCAAAATACGAAACTAGGCTATAACCAACCCCTGGAACCTACCCTCCTGTAATGCTTGCTTAATTACTCTAAACACCTATGTTACTTGAATTATCCTAAATACCTACGATACCCTCTGAATTACCTGTGAAATATGAAACTATGCTATACCCAACCCTGGAATCTAACCTCCTGTGATACTAGCTGAATTAGCCTAAATACCTACGATACTAGCTGAATTAGCTGTGAAATCATGCATAGCTATGATGCAGTTAGCATCTGGAATCTATCCTGTGTTACTAGACGAATTAGCCTAAAAACATACGATACTAGCTGAATTACCTGTGAAATCATACACTGCTATGATCCAGTCAGCCTCTTGCAATACTATCTGAATTACTTACCTGTTAGTGTTAGTGGGTTAGGTTTTCCCGTTGCAGGTCACCTTTTTCCCTTTGGTGGTCGCCTTTTTTCCCTTTGCTGGTGACATTTTTCCCTTTGCTGGTCACATTTTTCCCTTTGCTAGTCAACTTTTTCCCTTTGTGGGCCTCCTTTTTCCCTGAGCAGTCACCTTTTTCCCCTGAACGAGTCACCTTTTCCCTGAATAGGTTACGTGATGGGCATGTCTAGAATTAGCGTTCTAACATTGACATGAAACAGTTTTCCACTAAGTTCACGTCTAAAGTCGCTTTCAAGTCTAGCCCTCCTATTCCCTATCTCTCCTGTATATAAGTCCATATTCCTACTGCTACACTACCTGTCTAGCCTAACACCTCTTCTCCTGTTCCTATACCTCTCATATAAACCATACTCTATTCCTCTAGCTCTGTCTAGCCTAACGCCTCTCTCGTTTACCTATGACTCTCACATAAACCATACTCTGCTCCTCGACCTCTGTCTAGTCTAACTCCTCTCCTCGTTTTCCTATACCACTCATATAAACCATACATTACTCAGCATCTGTCTAGCCTAACACCTCCCCTCGTTTTCCTATACTCTCATATAAACTATACTCTACTCAGCCTCTGTCTAGCCTAGCACCTCCCCTCGTATTCCCTATCTGTCTCATATAAAGCGCACTCCTCCTCCTACCACTGTCTAGCCTAGCGTCAGTCCTCGTATTCCCTATCTCGCCCATATAAATGCATTTTCCTCCTTGAAGACTCTCTCAACCTAGCACCTACCTTCGTTTTCCCTATCTTTTCCCATATAGACGTATAATCTCTCATTCAGACCTTCCTGACTAGCCTAGCACTTCTCCTCATATTCCCCTATCTCTCTCATATAAGATGCATTCCCTCATTCAACACCGTCTAGCCTAGCATCGACCCTCGTATTCCCTATCTCTCGCATATAAACGCCTACTCCATCATTCAAAACTCCTATCCTAATACCTCTCCTCGGTTCGCTATATCGCTCATATTCTACCCTTCAAGTCCTGTTTAGTATAGCATCTTTCCTTGTATTCCCTATCTCTCTCGTATAAAGCATATCCCTCCCTCCTTTAGCATCTGACTAGCCTAGCATCAGCCCTGGTATTCCCTATCTCTCCTGTATATAAGTCCATATTCCTACTGCTACACTACCTGTCTAGCCTAACACCTCTTCTCCTGTTCCTATACCTCTCATATAAACCATACTCTATTTCTCTAGCTCTGTCTAGCCTAACGTCTCTCTCGTTTACCTATGACTCTCACATAAACCATACTCTGCTCCTCGACCTCTGTCTAGTCTAACTCCTCTCCTCGTTTTCCTATACCACTCATATAAACCATACATTACTCAGCCTCTGTCTAGCCTAACACCTCCCCTCGTTTTCCTATACTTCTCATATAAACTATACTCTACTCACCCTCTGTCTAGCCTAGCACCTCCCCTCGTATTCCCTATCTTTCTCATATAAAGCGCACTCCCCCTCCTACCACTGTCTAGCCTAGCGTCAGTCCTCGTATTCCCTATCTCGCCCATATAAACGCATTTTCCTCCTTGAACCGTCGCATCTAGCCTCTATTTCCCTATCCTTTCCCATATAAACGCAAAAAACTGCGCTCGATCTCTCTATATATACCTACTGACATTGCCTTTTTAGTCATAGATACCTGCTTAGTGGTGATCCCGCACCTCTGTGTGGTCAGTGTTCTATGCCATTAACGGTCCGTCACATTTTAACCGAGTGTCAAGTTTTAGCTCCACTGCGCGTTCGCGTGGGTCTGCCTGTTGGCCTAGCCAACGTGTTGGCAGACGACGCGCATGCTGTAGAATGTCTTTTACGTTTTATCACTGACATTGGTTTTAGCCGTCGCATTTGATGCGCTGAGCGCCTTTTAGCTGTTTGATTTTATATTGTTAGTTTTAATGGGGCCCTTCTCCCCGGTCATAAGGCGCTCATGTTCCTTGCATTCTACAGTTCTTGACACGTTTTATTCTTTTAGTGACCATGATTTTAGTGTGTAGATTTTAGTCTTTGGTGTGTTGTTTTTTAGTGTTTTGACCAAGCCGGTTTGTGTCTGGTTTTTTAGTTTTTTGACCTTTCAATTTTATATTTTATAAAATGTAAGGGCGCTAATAACCAATGTAGTTGAGCGCCCTCAAGCTCCACCTCATCATCATCATACATGTTACAGGGATGAGTATGGAAATATATCTGAGTGGTTGGAAGGCATGTTTCGCAACGATTATCCACACCAGTCTCTGGATGAGTACGTCTCGTATTGGTTTAATGTCAAAGGTCTGGCACTCATAAATTAACCTATGGCTCAGGAGCGAAGAAAAGGGGAAGAGTAAGATATACATTAACTAGAATCCTAGAACGAGGTAAGGCGTTGGGCGTGGCAGAACCTATTTAATATAAACTACTGTGGATTATAACAACAGTCTATTCACTCGACTGTACATCGTATCCAGTCACATTTCCACCTGGGAGCATTTCTTTCTTACGATTTTCATTGTATTTAAAACTAAATATAATTGAAGTTTCACAAATATAATACCGTTACCATCATAAGATGGGATGGCCGATTAGCAAGTTTATTCCCACAACATCAGTGGTTTGGATAGAGATGTGAATCGAGGCATCTCGATTATTTTTCGATCGGCTTTTAAAACGAGATAGGAGACATGTACAGATCTGCTGTTATCAGTGCTCGCATATCAACCCACAAACTTATTTCATAAGGAGATATGAAATGGTGTTTAAGATACTCAAATGTTAAGGGACTGCAGTAGTTTTATATTTAATTTATATTCGTATGCTATCACATACGTCTATCCCTTGTTTAAAAAGTACCCCTGATCTTTTAGTCCATTTTTAGTACACTTGTTTGGAATTTTACTAGAAGTAAATCGTAATTCATTACGGATTGTGCAATTTGATCCACACTAACAGCTTAATAGAAATTGAATTTTACATGGCTCAACTTTAAGTATACATATATAAACGAAAATGTTAAATATGACTCTTACTACCGGATTTATATTCAACGACGTGACGGGCGGCTGCCGGGTCTGACTTTTCGAGGGCATCGCTCTGCGGTAGCCTAGGTCGCGTCTACGGAGTGTTAACCGCATTTGTAGTTGAGGTTTGTGTACAGTTTTGGTCGAACGGAGTTACGCATTTACTGTCAGCTTGAATTCATTCAGAAATTCCTTGATGTCTTTTCTTAATAGATCCACTTATTCTTAAGAGATGCTGGGTCCGTGTTAGACAAAACGAAACACACCCTAATCGAGGAAAAGTTAAACGAGAGAGAAATTCTTCGCATGTTCAACAGGTGTTACGATTATATGGACTGTGAGAGGCAGTTTTTATAACCAAAAGAAAGCTTCATGCCCTTTTGCATCTTTAGCATCATCTAGTTGAGAAACGGCGGAACGGTCCACCACTCTTCGAGAACGGATTCGTATAGCAGTGCCGTAGGAGCAGCGTGCTGCCAAGAAGCTCAGTTTCATTATATTAATATAAAAATCTGATGTGTTACACATATGAGTTTCTCTACTCTTCTACAAACTATTCTTACAAACGCTTATTCACTATCTACTTCATATTAATCTAGATAAACGTTTGCAGAAACGATCTTATTGCTAATTTTCTTGTAAGTGCAAGGATAACATAGGTTTTAAGCCAGTCAAAGAGCTGGTTGCTATTTGGAGCATTCCGTTCTCTTTGTCACGTCCAGGACATAAAAAAAACGAATAACGAATTCCCATTTGAGAAAAAGCATAAGTATTGGAAAATTTAAACAAAAAACAAGGAATATCTCGGAAATGGTTCACTCCACAAAACAAAAACAAAAGTATGACAAATTGTGTCTTTTAAGGAGCACTAAATTTTTTGTGTAGAAAAATTTTGTCATTCTCTTAGGTTTACCAGTAATGCAAAAACCATTCAGAAAGAAGACGAGTTTTGGGGACAGTTCCAGAAGATTGAAGATATGCATTTTGTTGTCATGAAAATATGTTAAATATAATATATTTTAATCAAAATAGATGGAGCCCTTTTGATAAAATCAAAATTTTCTAAAAGTGTTCCACGTAAAGGGTAATCTGGGATAGGGGGGTTCTTCAAAATCTTTGTGTCGCATCTTTGAAAGATACTGAACCTAAATACCAAGTTTGGTATTTAACCGACTTTTCATTTTTGAGTTATGTTGTACGCAATCACACACACTCACACACGGACCTTTTTCTAAAAGTGCCTTTTTGGATTCAGGGGGCCTCAAAACATGTATTTCCGCTGAAATCTCGGTATAGAATTTTTGGGTGGAATACAATACTCCCCCTACTTACTATACATGGTAGGGACAGTAAAAAGTGATTCTTCCATCCACGTTGCTTTATTCACGATACACCACTTTTTCTCTACCACCTATATAGTAGGTGGAGGACGCATTATATTCTACCCGAAAATTCATATCGAGATTTCAAAGGAAATACTCAAATTATGGTCCACTGCATCTACCAAAAAATGTCTTCTTTGAAAAATGTCGATGGAGGTATATGGGATAACGAAAAGTCGGTATATACAAAATTTCGAGCTTTAATGAGGCAGTGCTTAAGCATGCCATGTGAATTTTTTTAAGATAATGCCCCCACCATATAGTAAGCTTTACAGGGAAAACCTTTTTTATTTAATTTTTCCAAAATTAACTAACGATTTAAGTCGTCTTTATTCTGGTTTAATTTTCGTGTAATTTTATATAATTGTGAAATCAAATGAGATAGATATAAACTCCAGGGAAAATGTTGGCTTTTTTGGAGATATAATTAAATATATGCACAAATCACATTATTAGAGAATAGTTTAGAATCCTTCATAATCTTATTGAAATAATATCAGTGCTTGTCATCTGAATACTTCAATTTTGTAACTGAATTCAAATCCACAGTTCAGTGAACTTTAATTGGCAACCGGAAAGAGGTTACCTCACGTCCAACATGCCCCGTTAACACGTAAATTCAAGTTGCAGACAAGAAGAATATTAATCGATTGGAAAAGCGAGCTCTTGATGTGGAATATGCCAGGAAGCGCCTGTCGAGACGCTTTCAATTAATCATTGTTTTCCATTGTAATGATGTGAAGGCGCCACCAGACTGCGCCGTTGACTGCTCGATTTTCGTTGCTAGGCAGTGAGACAGGGGTGTAAAAAATGTTTCTTAAGAATATAAAAAGAAAAGGCAACAGGTGACGAGGCACATGTCATTAAGAATGTTTGGAGAAATTACTACAGCTCCAGGATGAAAATTATCTAAATACTTCCACATAGTCTCTAACGCTCCCCATATATGGCATATGACTAGGGATGGCAATTTTTGGCAAATACAAATGCGAAATGCTAATAAAAGCTGCTTTCTTGTACAGGGTGATTTATGAAGAACTGACACATTTCTTTCTTTAATTATTCTGTTCGAAATTCAGCCAGTGTTCCAATTTTAGCACCAAATTAAGCAGAATGTTCTAGAGTTTTGATTGTCTGTCACTAGATGCGTAGATGTTCATGTTTTATTCGTAATTGTTAGTTTTATTGTGGCAACTGTTTGAGATTTTGTTCTTGTGAAAATGGAGTACACACTAAATGAACGGCTCTTCCTTATAAAGCAATTATGAATTCAATTACAGCTACTCAAAGGGCATACCAGAGAGAATTTGGTGTTCGGAATTCTCCCCAAAGAAACACAATACTGGGACTGGTAAAAAAGTTGGAAACAACTGAACCTCTGGTGAGTGAAGAAGGCAAAACTCGTTCATCTATGCTTCCCACGGTTGTTGACGTAAGAGCACGACTGGATCAGTCACCCAAAAAAATCATTAAGACATTTGTCGCAGGAGACAGGGTACAGCTACTCAATATGTCAGAGAGCTGTGAAAAGTGCAGACATAAAGCAGTATAGGATTACAGTTGTCCATCAGTTACAGGAACCAGATAAGGATAGGCGACTGAATTATTGTCGTTAGTTTCAGGCGTTCATTGTGTGAAATCCTGCCATATTGTCTATCATATGGTTCACAGAAGCATAGTTCCATTTATCCAGCTATGTAAACTCAAATAACTCACGCTACTGGGCCAGCGAAAATCTACATGATACTCATGAAGCACGTATGCACCCGGTTAAAATAGAATTTTGGTGCGTTATATCCGCACAGAGATTAGTTGGACCAATTTTTTTTAAAACAATGTGAACACTGCAGAGTACCAACGGATTTTTGGGGAGTGTGCTGAGCAACTAGACGATGTAGAGCTGAGCCAAGAATATTTTGAGCAGGACGGTTCTACAGACATGGCACTAATTGCAAGTTTCTTTGACAACCGGTTAATTCCCAAGAACCTGTGGCCACCGAGATTTCCGGATTTGACATCACCGGACTTCTTTCTTTGGGGTTACTTAAAAGACAGGGTTTATGCCACACGTCCCCAGACAATGGACGATCTGAAGCACAACATTGCACAGGAGATTCAAGCTATTGACAACAGAGACCTCCAACGAGTGGCCAGTAACATGGAACGACGTGTTGAGTTGTGCCTTATGCAGGATGGGGGACATTTGTTATCGAGGTAAATAATCTCCCAAAATTCCTCTGCATTTCAGGTATAATAAGTTGTCGCTAGCATAACACGTTTTGATACAATTAAAGAAACAGATGTGTCAGTTCTTCATAAATCACCTTGTATTTTAATTTTTAGCACCTATAAACACTTTTAATATGCTTTAAAAATGCGATAAAATGCAAAATTAGCTCAAAGTTCGAAAATTATACCAAAATACTATTTAAATACGAAATCCACGATTTTTTTCAAATAAAACCTTTCCTTCTTTGTTCTGATTACTTCAACTGCGGAGTTTTTACACTCTTTGAACGTTAATGGCGCATCTGATTACCATTCTGAAAGGGGAATAGTAACTCGAAAAATCTTATGTGCTACATTCACATAACCTTCTCTTCCTTGTATCGTTTATTAGTGGATATACAAATTATTCTTGCTAAAGCTTACTTTTCTATCCACTTCGTTTTAATCGGCATAAGCCTTTGCAGAAATAGCTACATTACACATTTCATTATAGATACATTGCGATAGTCAAATATTTAAGAACTGGGCGCTAAATGCTGTGAGGCAGTATTTTGAACACTAAAATGATTTCAGTCAAATTATATAATATAAAATATAATAGCAGCCCGCCCTAAAGCAATATGTGTATAATATAATATATAAAATGCATGTAACAATCATTGTATTAATGTTTATATTATTATGTACATGTTCAATAATGTTATGTGAATGCATTACGAAATTTAATAATGTAGGAGCTGTGAGAATAGGTCAAAAGTTGCTAACAATAAGGTAACCTTGAGGCAATAATGAATTAGAAAGTTTAATAATGCTACTAGTCATTCTTGGAAATAATAATGTAATTTTTGAGGCAGTTTATAAATAGCCAATCAACAACAACCAGAAAGAAGCATAAGTTAGATAAAAGTATTTTATTGGAGTAAGATTAGCCAATCAAAAACTGCAATGGAACAAAATTTACATATTCAGAGTTCAGTTGCTAGCAGACAGCGTTCATAACCGGATGCGAGACGCATCCTCGAGAAGTTTAATACGTATTCAGTGTGAGACAAAAATGGTTTACGTGTTAAAAAGTGCAAGTAATTAATAAATAATCTCTCAGCTCTCTACATCAGTGAAGTGTTATTTAAATCGTGTCAAAGATTAATAAATGGAGTGAATTAAAAATTATAATCTGTGTAAGCCTACATTCTTCAGCCGCACCACGCCTTGTTAAGGTATTCATGTCTCTACAAATTAATACTGACAGTCCAATTACAAAGTTAATATTTTTTAAAAAAACTTGGGGCGAAGGTTACCGGAAACTTTTTACCATACGTGCGGTTGCAACAACTTCAAGTTCGGCTCCCCAACAGTTGAACTACAATACAACTCCTGTTTCAAATTGGCTTTCCATACGTGAAGCAACAACCTATGTTCTCAACATTGCATACTCTTTCCATGCAATCGCGAGAAACAACCGAAAAAAATCGACGAGAAACGAATGATAAAAGTGAACAATTCGAACCATTAACAACGGTCTGAGAAATGGTTTAAGCCACAAAAAGTTATTTGAAATGAATTCTGTGTTTGAAAGAAATCTACATTTTCCTGTGTAATATGTTTTCGTGTAACGCTTAACGTTTACCAATTATACAAGATTATACAACATTCCGTCCGAATGAAGTGGATTTCACAGGTTATTCCCAGAAAATGCTGATATACATTTTATAAGCCATGCAAATATCATTTATATATTGTATATTCGTATTAATCAAAATCATTAGAGGCATTTTTGAGAAAATAAAAGATTTCGAGGGTGATTAGGGTGAGGATATTTTCTTGAAAATCTTCGAGTCGCATCTTCAGAAGATACTGAACTTAAATACCAAGTTTGGTATTTATCTAAAATTTTGTTTTTGAGTTATACTGTTCACAGATAGACACACACACGCGCGTGAAATCTCAACATTAATTACTTTCTCTACTACGTATAGTAAGTAGGGGAAGTATTGCATTCCACCCAAAAATTCGATACCGAGATTTCACCGGAAATACATGTTTTGAGACCTCCTGAATCCAAAAAAAGCATTTTTGGAAACATGTCCGTGTGTGTGTCTGTGTGTGTGTGTCTGTGAACAGCATAACTCAAAAACGAACAATCGGATAAAAACCAAACTTGGTATTTAGGTTCAGTATCCTCCAGAGATGCGACACGAAGGTTTTCAAGAAAATCCCCCCACCCCAGACTACCCTTTACATGGAACATTTTTCGAAAATTTTAATTTTCTCAAAAATGGCTCTAACGATTTTGATTAAAATATCATATGTTTAAGATAATGTCATGAGAAATGAAATGTATATCTCGAAATTTCTGGGAATGTCTCCAAAAGTATTCTTCATTATGAACGACTTTTGCATAACTGGTAAACCATAAGAGATAGACAAAATTTTACTACACAACAAATGTAGATCTCGTTAAAATACACAACTTATGTCATATACATTGCTTTTGTTGAGTGAACCGTTTTCGAGATATTGCTTGTTATTCCCTTAAATTTTCCAATACTTATACTTTTTCTCAAATTCGTTATTCATTTTTTTATGTCCTGGACTTGCAAAGAGAATGGAATGCGCCACATAGCAACCAGCGTTAAAATATTTGACCATCGCTTAAAAGCTACCATATTCCCCTTGCATCTACAAGAAAATTACAAATAAGATTGACATCTCGATATCTCATGAAGCATATGGAGAATAGGCGTTTGTAAAAATACATTGTACAAGAGTAGAGAAAGTCATGTGAGTGTAACACATCAGATTTTTTTAGGTGGAATACAATATTTCCCCTACATAACTATACGTAGTAGAGAAAGAAAAAATCTGATGTGTTACACTCACATGACTTTCTCTACTCTTGTACAAACTATTTTTACAAACGCTTATTCTCCATATGCTTTATGTTAATCGACATGTTAATCTTATTACTAATTTTCTTGTAGATGCAAGGGGAATTGGTAGGTTTTAAGCGATAGCCAAATATTTTAAGAGCTGGTTGCTATGTGGAGTATTCCATTCTGTTTGCATTACCAGGACATAAAAAACTGAATAACGAATTCCCATTTATGAAAAAGTATAAATATTGGAAAATTTAAGGGAATAACAAGCAATATCTTGAAAATGGTTCACTCAACAACAAAAAAAGTATATGACATAAATTGCATATTTTAACGCGATCTACATTTTTTGTGTAGTAAACTTTTGTCTATCAGTTATGCAAAAGTCGTTCACACTGAAGAAAATTTTTGGAGACATTCCCAGAAAATTCAAGATATGCATTATATTTGTCTTGAAAGTATCCTAAATATATGCTATTTTAATCAAAATCGTTAAAGCCATTTTTGAGAAAATTAAAATTTTCGAGAAATGTTCCATGTAAAGGGTAATTTGGTATGGGGGATTTTCCTGAAAACCTTCGTGTCGCATCTCTGGAAGATACTGAACCTAAATGCTAACTGTTTATCGGACTGTTCGTTTCTGAGTTATGCTGTTCACAGACAAACACACAGACACACACACGAACATGTTTCCAAAAATACTTTTTTTGGATTAAGGAGGCCTCAAAGCATGTATTTCCGGTGAAAAGTCGGTATCGAATTTTTGGGTGGAATGCAATACTTCACCTACTTAACTATACGTAGTAGAGAAGGAAATAAAGCATGTTGGCACCTCGAATTTCCCTGTTTATTATAATTTACATACTTCCATGACTATTCTACGAATTTACTCGTATAAAGCCTCATTGCACTGTTTGCTTTCTGCAATGATTAATGGAAAGTGGAGGAGGATTTCGGCACTTGATACAGAGGGAGACCATATCCGGGCTCAGACATAGTGTCTCTAACGCCTCCGGACGTCCTGCTGACCCCACCACAAGCCTACCTTTCCACACGGAGAGGTGTCTCCGAGGGTCCGTCCCACACCGAACGCCATGATAAACTCTACCGCTATACGCTTCTCCCACCGTCCACTCGCCTGATCCTTCGGTCCTGAAACCTGATGAGGAAATGAAATTACAGGGAAATTCGCGTTATTATATACTCCAGCACTGCATTCGGATACTAACCAGGGAAAACTGCAAAGAAAAAACCAAGGTTAGGTGTCCAGTTCATCGAGAATCGAACTAGGAACACCCCCCGAATGAGAGTCTAGGCGTTATTACGGTGCGATCTATCCCGGTTTCGGTTTATGTTAATCATAATACGAATCTGAAAACCAGCTCTTACCACAAAAACAAACATTTTTTTTTCGGGTTGAGGTAACTTTACTCTTGTAAAGATTTGTTCCGGAGGGTAGCACTTCTTTAAATTATAGGCTTTCACTCTTGAAAAATGTGATTTTGGTATACAATCTGGGCTTTCATACTAGTACCCGTACGTTCTTGTAGCTTTTCCAGAGTGCTCGAAACGTGTTTTTTTGTGTTAAACGAAATACTTCGAAGTCATATTGTAGAAAATGCAAGGGCGGCTTTTTGTTTCAAAAGACTTAGAATAGACACATCGGAACTTCAGCTCAAAACTAGAAAAGAAGTAGCATACAAGTTTGATTGTAGGCTTCCTCTGTGGTTTGGTGGTTAGTATGCTAGCCTTAAAATCCAGAGATTACCGGTTCGTTTTCCGCTTGAAGGGTAGAATTTTTCTTTAGCCAGAATTATTTCCTATCCTCCCAAGAGAGAGAGAGAGAGAGAGAGAGAGAGAGAGAATGTGTGTGTGTGTGTGTTTGTGTATGCGTGAAGTTAATGTTTAATACCGACACGACGATTAACACGGATGTAAACGACTGGACATCACTTTGAAGAATAATTTTTCCGAAGGTAAAAAGCCGCCGGTATAAGCTGAGATGTTAAAGGTGGTACATAAATGGATCAAAAAAGAAAATAAAATCTTGTGTGTTACATTCACATAACTTTCTCTACCCTCTATCGCTTATTAGTGGGTACAGAAATTATTCTTACGAAAGTTGATTTTCCTATCCTATTTTAATCGAGATAAACCTTTATAAACACTTCATTATAGATACAAAGGGAATACCCATAGTCAAATGTTTCAGAACTGGACACCACTTAAAATTCCGTACTCGTTCCATTACATAGCAACTGAAAATCGACAGGATTTGATGTGTGTTTTAAAATGATTTTCATGTTTTATGTGTATACTTTTGTCTTATCATTTAACGTTTAGCAGTAAGCTAGATTAATTTACTTTCACAAAGTATTCCCAAAAAATTCATGATATACATTTTATTTGTTATGTAAATATCTTTAACACATCGTATTTTAATCAAAATATTTAGCTCTTTTTTCTAAAATCAAAAAAATGTTCTATGTAAAGGGGGTTGGGGTGGAGGGATTCTGTTGAAAATCTTCGTTTCGCATCTTTGGAAGCCACTGCGCTTAAATACTAAGTCTGGTATTTATCTGGCATTTCGTTTTTGAGTTATGTTGTTCAGACGTACCATTCACGGACATTTTTCAAAATAATGTTTTTTTTTATTCAGAGTGCCTCAAAACAGTATTTCCGGCAATTTTTTTGGTGGAATACAGTAAATAGCTTCCATACCTACTGTGTAGTGGTAGATAGACTACAACGAAAATTGATTGCAGTGAGTTTATATTAATATTTTATTTAAACCACATTCATTATTTTGCCTTCTAGTCATTAGACTCTAGAAAACCGTCCTGTCTGAAGCACGCAGTACATGTTTTGTGGTTCAGTTTCCGGCCTGCAGAGTGCAGGTGCGACGTTGGACAGAACAGCAGCATGATGGTCGAGTGGTTAACCGGAAGCTCAGTCTATAATCCCTGCAATGAGACCGCAGATGGATGGAAATGCAAACACTGTAATACACTTTTAAAGGCAATTCACGTCCGAAAAGGGAATTCGAAATCAAATAGCTGGAAACATATGTGTCCATTTTAATGCGGAGAGATTGGTTCTGTGGAACAAGCGATTTATAAGAGCCATGAGCAAACTTTTGGATCAGTAAAGCAACTGGAAATGCACAAATTCTCTCAAATGAGTTTTGCGTATGTTCATTAAACGAGACATACAGCAACGATGTTTGCTACCTTCTCGAATTATCCATATTTCAGTTATGAGCTAAAGTGATATTTTGAAGGCATTTTGCCATAATCAAGAAGAACTGAGATTTTCATCACGTGAGGCGACAATTGGGCTACATTTCTCCCAGTTGCAGCTGCTATATCTTGAGCACAAGAGCAAGTGAAAACCCTTGCTTTTGGCTATTTTTTCTTTCAATGCTACGAGGGCGGATCGAAAAGTAACGCAAAATAATGTTTTTTACAAAAACTTTTACCTACTTTTCGACATAGTCACTAAATTTCTCAACACATTTCTCCCATCGTGATACAGTTTCAATGTGCGCTGTCCATAGAAGTCCGTTTTCTGCGGACGCTGATTTCATTTCCGCATCTATCCCAAAGCGTTGGCCGGCCAGGAATTTCTTCATGGGACCAAACAGATGAAAGTTCTACGGTGCAAGGTCCGGACTGTATGGTGGATGCTGGAGCACCTCCCAACCAAATTTGGTGATTTTCTGGCGAACAGCAGCAACATGGGGGCGAGCTTTTTCATGAAGAATTTTGACATCGTCAGCATTCATGTTGTGGTGTTTATCACGAAGGGCACGACGCAACTTCAAAGTTCTCATGTAGGCTGCAGCATCCACAGTATTTCTGTGTTCAACCAAGTCCACAATACAACACCATGCATATCCCAGAACACCATCACAAGTACTTTCCTAGCAGATTGAGTCACTTTGAATTTTTTCTTCACTGGGGAACCAGCATGTTTCCACTCCATACTTGCCTGCTTGGTTTCGGGTGTGTAGTGGTATGCCCACGACTCATCACCAGTGACAATTCCTTTCAGAAAGTTATGCCCTTCTGCGGTGTACCGCGTTAAGTGACCCAAGCTCATCATTCGCTGGCACTTGTGGTTGTCTGTCAAGTTATTAGGCACCGAGCGAGCACTAACTTTACGAAATTTCAAGGTGTCATGAACAATATCGTACACTGCACCATAGGAAATGTTGAACTGTTGCGATAAGGTTCACAGTTGCACACGCAGGTAATTCAAAATTTCCGCTTCATTGCCTCTGACATTCTGCGGGGTTGCAGCTGTTACCGGTCTCCGAAACGTGGCGAATCACTAAGGTTCACACGGCCCTCTAGGAATAATTGCTAGGTCCATAAATTCATCCCCATACACGCCACGCATGTCCCTGTGAATATCGCTCGATTTATGGTCTTTGGCCCACAAATATTGAACCACACCTCTCTGCTCTTCACACATGGACGACAGTAACATGCGCGCCATCTTTGTTGCTAGTTCACGCTTCTCTCTCTAGAGCTGCACATGAAACAAAAGTACCCTCTGTAGGGAAAACTTCAAACTATATCGGTGTGAAATTGCAACATTCCAGCTGCAATACCAAGGCAGAAAAAAAATACTGTGCGTTACTTTTCGATCCGCCCTCGTATTAAACGTAACGAGTGGTGGGAATAGTGTATCTTTCTTAAGATTCTGAGAGAAGCGGTTCGCGCGTGCAAGCCGATCTTTGGAATAGTGGACATCTCCCCTCACCTTTCATATTTAATAATCTAGTTTGGGAAATAAATCTAGGAATGTGTAAGTAGATTTCTGTTGTGCATTTTGTACAGTGAAAAAACCACGCCTTCCTCTCAACCTCCACACCACGTTTCGGTCCTCAGCGGCCAGGTGCGTATACGTCCCCTCAATGTACATGCTGGGTACTAAAATTTAATTTAGGCCTCTACCCATGTAACAATATCACTACAAGTTTACGTCAATGCCACTAAGTGATAGCACACTACAGCAGAAGTTAGTTACTGTAGTAGAAGTAAGTAACGTGCACAAGCGCGGAAACATCTCCCTATTTCTCCATATCATTCATAATATCAAAGAAAATTAATTTACACATTATTTCGTTCTTCGCTAACACGGTATATTTAATTATACAGTGCCTTCGTTTTATGCTAAGGCCACAACCACCTTATATGCGCATCGACCGAGACGGCAGTGAACTTGGTATTACGCCACAACGCAAAAGCGGTGCAGGACGTGTGAAGGGTACGTTTATCAGCTGTGAGCTGTCTCGGTCATTGCTTTGTCTTTGTGTTGTGAAATGTTTCGACAATGCGTATGTTGTGTGTGATTTCCTTAGGAATATTATTCTCTTATTACTCCACGGAAATGCCTGGCAACAAATTCATGCTTAAACAACGTATTTTTATGTATAAGTGGAAACTGAATCTGCAGACAAGTGTGTAGGAAATTTCAGCAGCAGTTTTCTGGTTATCCAGTTCCGGGTAGAGACACTCTGAAATGTTTGGGCAATATATTTAGAACTACGGAATCGCTAAATGCTAAAAAATAAAGTTTATAGTAACTATCCCCACACCATAGACGAAATTAAGGACAATATAAAAGCAAAACTATGAACATTACGCAAGAAGAACTTATGTTTTTGAACGGTAATTTCATCCGACGATGTCAAGAATGTCTTCGCGCACATGGACAGCACTTTCAAAAACGCTTATAACAAGGCTAGTACTCATGGCATACTGTTACTAACATTCGTGAATAAATAACGCGGGATTTGCGGAACGAAAAACCCCGCAGTGTAGTGAACTGTGTGCGGAGCACGCATTCGCGCGATCCGCGGCCTTGGCATAAAACGAAGACACTGTATACACAACTCCAAATATCCACAAAATATCCTCCTTTTAGTCAGGTAAGTTATTATTATTATTATTATTATTATTATTATTATTATTATTATTATTATTAGCGGCTTTAGTTGTATCGATCCATAAGTGTAACACAGCAGATGGTATTTCACATTTTCGGAGCTATCTGATTACAATTTTGTGAACACTCAAAATGTAGGTATACTCACGAGGAGCTACTGCATTTTCTCTTCAGTATGAAACTAATATTACCGTTGGTTGTAGGTATGAAGGATTACTGTGCAACACATAACATTTATGCAGAAGCAAGACGATGCTCGACAATAACGTACTATGCTACCTGCTTCTGATGTCGGGTCTCCTAGCTCGCTGTTACTTCGTGCGCCAGCTACTCTAGTGGTATAGCTATGAGATCCTTCTCTCAGGATATGCATGGGTGGATGTGAAAAGACAACACCAGTTCAAATTGACTCAGAAATTTAATGTGTTCTGATACCGAGGCAGTATTTTTAACACTTAAATGATTTAAGTCAAATTATATAATATATGGTTCAATAACAGCCCGCCTTAAAGCAATATATTTATGTAACAACATATAAAAAGTGTATATTACAGTCATTGTAAATGTTTATATTATTACATCCATGTTCAATAACGTTATGTGAATATATTACGTAATTTAATAATTTAGGAGCTGTGAGAATAATAGGTTAAAAGTTGCTACGAATGAGGTAACAATGAGGTAACCTTGAGGCAATAATGAGTTTGAGAGTTTAACAATACTACTTCTGATTCTTGGAAGCAATAATGTAATTTTAGTGACAGTTTATAAAATAGCCAATCAACAACCAGAAAAAGCTTTAGTTAAATGAGGGTATTCTATTGGAGTAGGATTAGCCAATCAGAAACTGAAAAGGAGATAATTTTACAAATTTAGAGTTGAGTTGCCTACAGACAGCGTTACTAACCAGACGCAAAAAGTGTCCTCAATAAATATAATGTGTGTTCGTGTGAGACGAAAAATAAATTTACGTGTTAAAAAGTGTAATTAATTAATAAAAAGAATCTCACAGCTCTCTACATCAGTGAAGTGTTATTTAAATCGTGTCAATCATTGGTAAAAGGAGTGAAGTAAAATTATAATCTGTGTAAGCCTACATTCTTGTCGCATCACAACCCTGCAAAGAGAAACGTGTCTCTAACAATAATACTGACGCAGCCGAGGCAAACATAAATATATAATATTTAAAGAATATAACGAAACAATTCAACAACTCCTACTTCTATTTAAATGTTTGAAATAACTATTTCCACAATAAAGAAACTAGAAGCGTAACTTGCCAGAGTCGTTAAAATGCTTAATGAAAAAAATCCTTCACAATACCTGCTAAATCTTACACAAGCGCGTCACTAACCGCTTAAATAACACACGAGTCGTCACAAGTATCCAGAGGGACGAGTCGATCAGTACCAGTGCCAGAGTAACACACTGGTTTAGATTGGACGCCTTTGTTACTTAAGCTTCGCCTACATTAGAACTACTCCCACTTACGTTATTTCACGCCCGGGCCAATATTCAATTCTCTTCATGTGAGTCTCTTACTTTGTTACTAGGGAGCCAGGCTAAACTATCGGAAATGCCGTTCATTTCTCTTTTTCAGAATAGGCCTACGTAACCGAGGATATGCACTCAACTTATAACCTAACTGCATTCCGGGAAACTTTAAGCTAATGTGTACTATACTCGGCTGATACTAATAACTTCCGTTAACATTGAAGAAGTTATGTTCTTCAACTATCGGAGTTTATTGTTGTTGAAGTTTTAGTGTTGTTGTTAGCCACACGCTTGGGAAGCCAACTTGAAGTAGTTATTGTCTTGGAGTTTATTGTTTGTTTATTTATTTACTCTGCTCCATGTATGAACGTCAATTTTTTAAGTGGATTGTTTATTATGTAATATACTGCTACGTATGAAAACTCGATTTGAAGATGTATATTTTGTTGTTACGCTCTAAGTTTAAAAACAAGTGTTTAACTTTGTTATTAAAGTGCTTCTATAGAAATTATTTATGTTTGTTTTTGCCTCGGCTGCGACAGTATTATTTTAGAGTCGCGTATCTCTTAGACAGGGTGTGGTACGACAAGAATGTAGGATTTTAAGTTTAAATTCACTTCTTTTTATTAATCCTTGACACAAATTAAATAGCACTACACTGATATTAAGAGCTGTGAGATTCTTTAGTTTAAAACTTGTGCTTTGTTAACGCGTATATATAATTTTACGATTCACACGAATACGTAATATTTCTTTAGAGAACACATCTTCCATCCGGTCACTAGCAAGGTCTGCAGGCAACTGAACATTATTTCAAGCGTCAAAACCCGTAAGCTTCTGTATTTCAAGTCTCTGATTGGCTAATCCTAGCCCAATAGAATATCTGCATTTAATTAAAGCTTTTTTCCAGCTGTTGATTGGCTATTTTTAAACTGTCACAAAATTTACATTATCGTTGCTCTAATTATGACTAGTAACATTTAAACTCTCAAACTTATTATTGCTTCAAGGTTACCTCATTGTTACCAACTTTAAACTTATTATTCTCACATCTCTTACATTATTAAATTACATAATGCATTCTTATAACATTATTAAACATGTTTACAATAATATAAGCATATGCAATGACTGTTACATACATTTTACAAATTATTACATACACATTGCTTCAAGGCGGGCTGTTATTGAATTTATATATTATATAGTTATTTGAAATTATTCAAGTGTTAAAATACTGCCTCAGCATGACTTGCTAATTACTTTCTTCTTTCCGGACAAACATTTCAACTCAGGCTTATTATATTATACATTTATTTAATACACAGAAATGATTTATTGAAATTATTTCTTTATCTTATTATAACTTCTTTATTTGTTTATTTATAGCTTGTTGTCAATTATTACAGTATCACAGTACATTGGTAAATAACTCATGAATGAAGATTGCTTTATTGATTGCCGCGGATTCCGCGGTTTGTTTACCTTGTCATCCCCCTTCCCGTTTCGGAGGATCTTTCGCGTAGGTAAAGTGTTTCACGTGGGATTATAAACAAAATATGATGATATGGTACATACATACCGACCAACAAATCTTGTAACATAATATGTAATATAGTTATGCATTAATGAACGGTAAGTTTGTGTTTGTGCTTATTCTTCTTTACCAGTATCATCAATTTTATCGCGTGAGGCTTCTCATCCTGCGGATTGGTAACTAGGCAATCCTGTATTTTACATACGATGCGAGATGCAGTTGCTGACACTGCATTCACCAGCCCGCTGTTTACGTCTACGGTGGTGCTCGTTGACGTGTTCTAGTAGCGCAATAGTTAACGTGCTGGAAAATCTGGTGAAGCTCTGAAGTTCAAATCACGCCTGTGAATTAACGAGTTTTTTTACTTCTCTACTACGTATAGTAAGTAGGGGAAGTATTGTATTCCACCCAAAAATTCGATACCGAGATTTCACCGGAAATATGTGTTTTGAGACCCCCTTGAATTTAAAAAAAAGCATTTTGGAAACATGTCCATGTGTGTGTGTCTGTCTGTGAACAGCATAACTCAGAAACGAACAGTCGGGTAAACACCAAACTTGGTATTTAGGTTCAGTATCTTCCAGAGATGCGACACAAAGGTTTCCAAGAAAACCCCCCACCCCGATTACCCTTTACATGGAACATTTTTCGAAAATTTTAATTTTCTCAAAAATGTCTTTAACGATTTTAATTAAAATATTATATGTTTAAGATATTTTCATGACAAATGATATGTATGTCTTGAATTTTCTGGGAATGTCTCCAAAAGTATTCTTCATTGTGAACGACTTTTGCATAGTTGGTAAACCATAAGAGATAGACAAAATTTTACTACACAAAAAATGTAGATCGCGTTAAAATACACAATTTGTCATATACATTTTTGTTATTGAGTGAACCATTTTCGATATATTACTTGTTATTCCCTTAAATTTCCCAATACTATACATTTTCTTAAATGGGAATTCATTATTCATTTTTTGTCCTGGTAATGCAAAGAGAATGGAAGCTCCACATAGCAACCGGCTCTTAGAATATTTGACTATCGCTTAAAGCCTACCAATTCCCCTTGCAGCTACAAGAATAATAGCAATAAGATTAACATCTCGATATCTAGATTAACATGAAGCATATGGAGAATAAGGGTCTGTACAAGAGTAGAGAGAGTCATGTGAGTGTACACATCAGATTTGTTTTATTAATTTCTGTTTATGTTTCGAGAACGTTCTAGAAAATCATTTCTATCCGAATGCACTAGAAAGCGGACTTGCATATTCTAACAAGTAACAATCTTGTGTTTTAATGAAGTTCACATAATTAAACTAATTAAGTGGAACGACACTTCCATGACAAACTATCAGTTCTCATCAAATTTACTAAACATAAAAAGTACCTTCAAGTGGCAGTATTTGAACCTGGGACATACAAAACTGAAGGCCAACACGCGCACTGTTGGCGCTAGTGCATGTCGTTGCTGTGCAAAACAGTCATTTCGGCCGAAATTCATACGAAGCGATGCAGTGGACAAATGTTTACGGCATAGCCTATACAACGCTGCGACTGCATAACTTCTCAATCCGTAGGCTGAGAACACTCGCCCGGTATAAGCATTTCTAGCAGTTTTCTCTCGAACGGGGGTTAAACATAAATTTGCCTAAGGGCTTGAAAGTCCCAGCGCCGCTGATATCATGGTGCATGTTTTTAACATACACGCTGTTTCATGCATTATATGTCTTCGAGTTTTAACTAGTCTCATCACTTTCTCCATTCGTGTTTATCTTGCATAAAGCATAAAATTTCAATATATTAATATTCCGAACCTCCTATTACTTCCTTTTATTTTATAGGATTCCAACTCTTTGTGATGCAGGTAGCTGAGTGCTGTCGTGTGCCTATTACATCCTGGCTTATGGATACCCCATAATTAAATTTGCTCAAAATTTTCCAAAAGTTCATAAATATTTTGAACCATTAGCTTCAATTGCTGAAGCAACATACAGTGCTAGCCACGGACAAACTAATACGATAACTCATTAATGTAATAAAGTATCACACATTAATAATTTCTTTCTTTAATATTTTTGTTCTAAGTTTTTACGTGTTTATTTTTTGCTAATATTGTACGTATAATAATTAAGAGGATGTTAAGAACACACATATTCATAATGTTCACATGGTAGAGAACAAGCATATAACATATAAAATATAATAAGAAAGGGAAAGGCAATTGTTAGCTATATAACCGATAATAAAAATTACGAGAAATGCAGTAGTATCTACGTAAGCCGTAACGAACCTTGGATTCATAACTAAGACAATGGAAGTCTGTAAACACACACACACACACACATATTTAACATAAACTGTTATTGGACAGTAGCACCAATCAGGTACATTGATACATGCCTATAATTTTAAATACGTACGTTAAGAACGCTTGAAGGGAACGCTAACAGAAGCTTGTCAGTGTTCGAGTAGGAAGGCCGTGTATAAGCTCGTCTCTAAATAGACGCTAAATCCACGTATTTAAAGTCTACCAGTTATACATATTTTAACATGACAAAGGTAATAGTGGTTTGTGAATATCTACATGTGGTTTATCTGAAATACAAGTGAAACAGTGGACAGAATACGGGTGTGTGCAATATATTTTAACGTTCTCTATACCTAACCCTGACAAGACGCACGCGCACACACACACACACACACACACACACACACACACTCAAGAATATAGATATTCCATCGTCAGATTCCATTCTAAGAGAACATCGTGATATATCACAAGAGTACGGACATCAAGACGACCTACAGGTTCGTAATACAGCATCCATCATCTCAACGGTCCATCATCAACTTAGTGGAGGCTACCACGAAGGAACCGCTACATTACATACTACGAATGACAATTTAAATGCCCTAAAAGCTAAATGGTCTATTGGTCTATGGTTAATTCCAATGACTTATACTCGACTTGGATTTGTTTCCACTTTTGCACTTTAAAAATGCTTCACATGAAGTAGTTTGTAGCCAACCTTGTTAAAATTTTCAGGAGAAACTCTGAGAGAATGAACTTTAAATAACTGGCATATGGTTTTTGTTACACATTTAAATTTCTCAAGATATGGCATAATTTGATCATTAAGGATAAATTGTTTAAACAATTTTTTTCTGAAATAATCAGAAGGGTAAATAAAATTCCATATGTCAGGTTGCTATAGTATGATATTTAAATCATATAGCAGTGTTTCAAAATTTGTCGCAGTAATCTGTTCGTGTTATCTTATTTACTGGGCGCCTGTTATTTTTTTATTATTTTTTTAAAATTTGGGTTCTTTGTCCTCCGGCTAGCTATTATTACTCAGTCGAGCAAATATCTCTGAGCAGGGCGTGTAAACGGAAAGGAGTTGTTACTAAAAGATAACAGTGATAAAAGAATTTGTTTTCACACTTTTATTGCCGTCACACTTAATTAATTTCACATCTTTAATCTTGATACATGCCTGAATGTAATTACTGTCGTATTAGTTCCTGCGTTCTTCACATTTTGTAACTAACTTTACGACGCGAGTGATTCTTCCAAACTGCATGACGTGTACTTCGTGAATGATTCTTTACAACTGCGTGATGTGTACCTCGCGAATGATTCTTTACAACTGCGTGATGTGTACCTCGCGAATGATTCTTTACAACTGCGTGATGTGTACCTCGCGAATGATTCTTTACAACTGCGTGATGTGTACCTCGCGAATGATTCTTTACAACTGCGTGATGTGTACCTCGCGAATGATTCTTTAGAACTGCGTGATGTGTACCTCGCGAATGATTCTTTAGAACTGCGTGATGTGTACCTCGCGAATGATTCTTTAGAACTGCGTGATGTGTACCTCGCGAATGATTCTTTACAACTGCGTGATGTGTACCTCGCGAATGATTCTTTAGAACTGCGCGATACATGCTTTTGGCTCAAGAATTTATACTCCCTCACCCCGAAATGCCTAAACATTATAATATAGCTGCTATTGGTTACTAAATCGCGCCAACATTAGCGTCTGTTTTGTCAGCCAATCATAATTACTAAAACGTATGCTCCATTTCTAAAGAAAGGCACGCTTCCCTGACGTCATTTGTTTGTCTCTTCTTAGTAATAAACAACTCACCCCCTCGCTTCATTGTTACCCACTCTATTGTCAGTTTCAGTGAGGCCGTGTAAACTTATTTCCTAACAATGCTTATGGCTAACAAACATCTGAAATCATTGTCATACAATAATGTTAATTTACACTACAATCACTCTGGCATTCACAGTGTTGTGATATAAAATACCGCCTCAAATTAAGAGTCTAGAACACCTAATTAATTAGCATAATTAACGTAATATACTTTTGTTTTGCTTAAAAGTATTAATGATATCTACATGAAGTATAAAACGCGCTTATAATGGTAGTGGATCGGTGTGTGATATAATTTTGAAACATTTACATAAAAGCTGCAAGCTTTAGAAACTTCGCCTATGGACACCCTTAAGATGTCATTCAAATATGTTTAAACACGATCTCGTAAAGGAAGTCTATATATTAACTGTACAAAAACCCTACAGCGACAAAATTCTGGGTTACTGGTGACACTAATACACCGACATATGATACCCTCACTACATAAACTTAATATTTAATTCCTTTGGCATAATAATCCGAGGACTTTGCTTATACCATGACCACTGTATCCTTGCTTTCGTCAACACAAGATCTCGTGTGTAGAGGACACTACTCTGGACAGCATGTTCTCAGCATATAGAACCCTGATGATCCTTAGGCAAAATTCGCAGAATAGGGACATTAATTCTCAATGGAATATCTCCTCAATTACTCCTAAGCAACTCAACGGGTTGACTGCACACCGTACTACACCTTCCAGCATGAGAAAATCGCAATGCTGTTACCGGGAAACAAACACAGAAACCATCGAACACCAGGCTTCTATCCTAGTGCAGTGCTGTGGGCATGGTCACATTTCACTCAACTTTCTCTATACTCAATCGCTTATTAGTGGGTATACAAATTATCCTTATGAAATGGAATTAATTCTTCTTCCACACAAGACGTGTGTTGGACAAGATTGGAAAGGTAGAATCAGACGACTGAAAAATAACATCGCCGGGATTTGAACCACGGATCTTTTTTTAAACAAAACAAAATCAATTACACAAATAAAAGTAACATTTTTTCAAAAACGTTCCAGTAGAAAAAAAATAAAACATATATAAAAATATTTACATTTCTCAAAGAAACTATTTCTAAAACTATATCTTTTGAATAAAAACAGGGTTCTGTCCGTTGCTCAAACCACTGAGCTACAATGGCAACATGTCGGTAGATATTAAATTCCCCAACTGATTCGTATTTTTCCGGTAAACCACAAGGAAATATCAAATTATATTGAGATGGCGTACCCCAATGGCGACCTACAAAACTGTAAGTACTTTTAACTCCTGGGTTCCATAGTTTCAACCACTCTTAGGTCAATTGATGGAATTAATGTTCTTCCACACAAGATGTGTGTTGGACAAGGTTGATAAGGTAGAACCAGACGACTGAAAAATTCAATACTACTAATAGAGGTCGATATTATGAAACCTGGGACTTAAAGTACTTACAGCATTGTAAGTCGCCTTTGGAGTATGCCATCTCAGTATAATTTGAGATATCCTTGTGGTTTACCGGAAGAAATGCGAATCACACGAGGAATTTAATGCCGTACCGGCATTTTGCTATGGTAGCTCAGTGGTTAGAGTAGCCGGACGAAACTGGGGGATCCGAGGTTCAAATTCCGGCAATGGTATTGCATTTCTCAGTCGTCTGATTCTACCTTTCTATCCTTATGAAACTTTATTTTTCTGTTAATCGAGTTAAACCTTTGCAGAAATAGCTACACTCATTTTGTTATAGATGTTAAGGAAATAGCGATAGTCAAATGTTTAAGAAAAGGACGCTATATACTGGACTTAAAAACTCCATATTTTTCCGCGACATCGCAAGAAAGAACTGGAAATCGACAGGACTTAAAAAGAATGGCTAAGTATTGGACAATTCGAGCCACCACCTTCGTTGGCTTAAGATTAGGACCAGGTGTGGCAGTTTTCTCAGTTTCCATATTACTGAAATATTTGTTTGGAATATATAATGTATTAAAAATAGTGAGTGCACAAGGCTTTGTTTTCAGAATGTACAACGTGTTCTTAAATAATTCTGCTATACCAAACCAATACTCTACCGCACGTGTAAGGCGAGACTTTTGCAAGATGAGTTACAAAGAAACACGCATGTTACTTGGGCGGACCAAACGAATGACCTCTTTGTAAGAGTAAGGAACACCAGCACGTGGGGAACGCCCCCCTCTCTTATACCAGCAAAAAGAAAGACACGTCGAGGGGTAGGAAAATTAAGGAAGTGTAATGGAGGAGCTAGGGTGGCCACTTAATTCCTACTCACCCTTCTGCTATAACACTAATGTTTTATTCATGACGCTCCTCCCCCCTCGCATATCTTGACACATTATCACAAGGACATACCCCATTTTCTTTATTTATGTCAACGTAAACACCAAATGCGTTCATTAGGTCTGCCAAGAAGCCTAGAAATCTGGCACAAGAGTCGCTGGATATGTATTCAGTATGGGAGAGATTATCGAAATAAGCATGAAAGCAATAAAACCGACATAACAAGCGTACAAAAATTATTTAATTGATGTTGCCATAGCCTTATCGTGATACATTTTATTTACTGTATTTATAGCCAGTAAATAAAAATAAAACAAAATTCTAGTGTATAACACTTACTCGGCTTTCTATATCTATTACGAATATTTCTTATATAGATCTACTAAAAGCCCAATTTCGCTAATGTTAAATCTCCTGTATTCATGACCCATTATCTCGGAAACTATTTAAGATATCTGACTGACATTTTTGTAGGATGTAGACGAACTCCAAATTCATTGATCTTCTTTTATATATTAAGTTAATTTATTAAGCTAATGCATCTAAGAAACAACTTGGAGTATCCTCAGTATATAAGATATTTTGCTGAAATTTGACAGTAATTGCACACGATAAGGTTTTGTAAGTTTAAAAATTAACTATCATGGCTATTTAAAGACTAATTTTTATTGTTTAAACTCATTTTGTAATAAAAGTGCTACACACGATACATTTTTTAAAACATTCAGATTAAAAATTTAAATTTTACGGTAAATGAGTTTACGAAAGGCTCTATCATATCGGAGTTATTATATTAACCACTAATTATTGTCTAAAATTTTTTTGTACTCCTGAAATTCTTGATTTTTCAAATGTTAATAATGCATTTCTAAAAATTGGAGCATTATTTTAAGATGGTACCTTCATTTACTTTAATGTTCTTTAGAGAAGCAGTACAAAACCTTTGAAACAAATTATAGTTGAACTTAGAAAAAATACTTGGGAGAGGTAACTCTCTAACTGCCTTGGACAAGCATGCCTCTTCTACTCCGTCTCGAATTGCTGCATAAGTACCACATGCCATAGTTTGGCCTAGCCTATGTTTTATTTTATTTTATTCTCACAAAGTCATTTATCAGAACACTCTTGCAACTATTCAACTGTAGAGACAAGGATAAAGACACAAGAGCATTGCAACAAAAATGCTGTGTTTGTAGAATGATGTGACAGGCCACGCAACGGGTGTGAAAACAAATGTTTGCATATAACTAGCGATAGCATTTCACATACATGCGGTATTATCATGGGATATCTTCCAAAAGTTAATTCACACTTTTTATAGTACTTCATAGCCTTCGCTCTCCCATCTATCTCTTCAAGGAAGAAAGTTCCTCGCTGATTTATTTTCATAGCACAAATTATTCAATTGAAGTTTTACAAAGAAAACTAGCGGCTTTAATTATTATCTCAAAACTGTAGTCTTTGATATACCTGTTACAGAACAGGAATAAGGATTTTAGTTTTTGAGTTATCACGATGTAAACAAGATCCTATTATTTTTTTCTACACTACAAAATTGCTGTGTTCATAACAGTGACGTGACACTTGTTTCCCGCGTATCAGCCCACTTCTTCTTTAAGACATCTCATTGGATAATTTAGTAGCTAGAGGCAAAAGACAAATAGAGTGGGAGTGATTTATCAGTCCTGAATACTCGTACAGTCCATAGACCAAGGGATGTTGCTAAGTTGTTATACTATAGTAAAAAGTTGCGTTGTGTGAAACATTCTGAGTAAGGAAAAATTCAGATAAAAAGTTTGTTAGAAACAAGGTGTCAATTTGGACGTACATCTTAATAAGCATGATCCAGTTAATTGGTAGTTTAAGTGCATCAAGTGGAAACAACTATATCGATGACTGTTTGTTAAAAGATCTTATCCACCAAATCACAAATGTTTCAGGACAGACAAAATGCTGTTTTTATCCTTGTCCGTCTGTAATATCCATTTGTAATTGGGAATGAATAGTCTTCATAGGAATAGACATATTCGCCATGCATCACATTAAATTACACACAGTTTCCTTAATATAGTTCTTAAGATGTTTTGATGGACAGGACACGTCTTGTTATTTTTATCTTATCATGCAAGAGACACTCACTGATCATAACAAAACAAACAAGTGTGAGGCAGTATTTCTAACATTTAAATAATTTCAGTTTAATTATATAATATATAAATTCAATAATAATGTGTATGTAACAATTCAATAACATAAAGCAATATGTGTATATAACAATATATAAGGAGTGATTATTAGTCATTGTATATGTTTATATTACCGTATCCATGTGTAATTATGTTATGTGAATGTATTACGTAATTTAATAATGTAGGAGCTGTGAGAATAATATGTTAAACGTTGCTAACAATGAGGTAAGCTTGAGGCAATAATGAGTTTGAGAGTTTAATGATATTACTTGTGATTCTTGGAAGCAATAATGTAATTTTTGTGACAGTTTATAAAATAGCCAATCAACAACCAGAAAAAGCTTTAGTTAAATGAAGGTATTCTATTGGTGTAGGATTAGCCAATCAGAAACTGAAAAGGAGAAACGTTTACAAATTCAGAAGTCAGTTGCTGTAAACATTGTTCCTAACCGGACGCGAGATGTGTCCTCGAGAAGTATAATACGTATTCGTGTGAGACGAAAATAGTTTACGTGTTAAAAAGTGCAAGTAATTCATAAAAGAATCTCACAGCTTCTCTTTCTATATCAGTGAAGTGTTATTTAAATCGTGTCAAGCATTAATAAAAGGAGTGAAGTAAAATTATAATTTATGTAAGCCTACATTTTTAGTCGCACCACAACTCTGCAAAGAGAAACATGTCAAACATAAATATTAAATATTTAAGGAAACAATCAAATTACAAAGTAAATATTTTTTTTAAACTTGGGGCAAAGGCTACCTGAAAGTACATTTGGGGTGAAGGCTACCGGAAACCGGATACCATATGTGCAGTTGCAACTACTTCAAGTTCGGCTCCCCAACAGTTGAAATATAATACAACTCCTTCAATACAACCTACTTCAAATTGGCTTCCATACGTGGGGCAAATAACAGTACAACAGAACACCTTCTTCAATTGCTGTAATGCTTTTAATAGTGTTCATAATTCTGTTGTATTGAAACGATATTACATCACAATATAATTATTACAAAATCCTGTATTGAAGTAAAGTAAAAAAATTAATTATATTATCTCCGAAAAGGAATCAAAAGTAATATCTTAGCAACCATCAGGTTTGTCTTAAGAGCCAGAATTGTTATCTTAAGAGCCACTTGGGAACACAAAGTATGATGGTCAAGCGTTAAGATGATTTGTTGGTCACTAAAATAAAATATTGAACAGTTAAGATAAAATGCAAATCTTGTTTTCTTTGAACCTTTTAAAGGGTCGCTCGCGATGTTTTGCCGGGATGTGCGTCTAGATTTTCCGTATTCGTTACGATAAAAGGAGCATTTGTCCAAAAATGGCGTTAAGCTGTTCTGCAAATATGTTTTTCTAATCTTAGAGTTCATATTATTTTATTATAACAATTTGATATTTTAATTCTTCAAATTTTTTGGTCAAACTTCCCAGATGCATTAGCTTAAATTATAAATGATATTTTCTCTCAGGTATAGCACCTTTTGATTAAAATGTATCAGTAATATTTTTTTGAAAACCAACCACCAACTATATTATTAACACAAAATTAGATCCACAATAGCAGTTAGAGATTACTATTATAAACATAAAATTTAATTTAGTTATCTTCAATATTTTCTGAGAAAACGGGATATTTATGCTAGAAAATTTCATTTACAGAAAAATCTGTTCAAAACAAAAATTCAGAAAACAAACGCGTATAAATTTGCAATGATAGAGAACACTTGGCTTGAGCACACATAAGTCATATTTAAAAGCAGTGTCAGTTTGTAGAGCAAACATTGTCCTTAAAGATGGGTTAAAGTTTACCTCTCTATTCCAAAATGTGTAAAAATAATTATGAGTTTTTGAGCCTTCAAATACTCTGTTGTTAGACGAGATGTGTGTGCGCTCGCATTGTCTTGATGAACGATCCTACGGTTCTTGTTGGTTTTCCTTATTTCACCGAAGACTTCCGGCAAACAAATGGTTGTGTACCATTCGGCATTGACCATTTTACGTTCTTCTAAAGGCACTGTTGCCAAAAGGCCAGTTTTGCTGAAAAAGCAGGCGACCATTTGCTTCGAGTGCGAACAACTTTTGTTGGTTTTGCTTCATCTTGAAACACCCATACAGTCGATTGCTGTTTGTATTTATTGGTCACTTTTCTGCACCAATCGACACGAACATCTTTTTGAGATTGCGTCAAATTATGTGGGATCAAACGAGAGCAAACCTTTTTCACGGCTAAATAATCATACAATGTTTTATATATGCTGGTGGAACTAATGCCTAGGGTTGCCTCAATCTCACAATATGTCGCATGACGATCTTTCATTATTAGTGTTTGCACAGCAACAATGTTTTCTGGCACAACACATGATTTTGGACGACCTCCACGAACTTCATTATTGAGCGAACGGCGGCCACGATTAAATTCGTTATACCAGCGTTTCACAGTGGCAAAGGATGGAGCTTCGTCGCCAAATGTGGAAGTTAGTTGATTGATGCACTCTTGTCTTGATAATCCACGTCGAATGTCGTAATAAATCATTGCACGAACATTTTCCACGAATTAATTCCATGTTTTTGTTGACACACAATTTTCAAGTTAGTGTAAACAAAACAAATGACGCTCTATTGACAAAATGTTTGAAGTAGATTATGGTCAAAAATGTCAAAACTTTCCATTGGAAACGTCAGATGGCACCTACAACATTCAGGGTTGCCAAGGCTCAAAATATAAATAGTGCGCCTCGTATAAGAACTAAAAGAAACCTCAAGCGAGAAATTCACTCAAATTCGGATATTGAACTCTCGAGTGCGAATGAAAATTTCCTGAAACATGACGGACGCACGTATGGGCAAGCACTGCCGGTGTCCGTTGTTACTAGCTTCCGTAAAAACGATGTGCGTCAAGAAAGATTCTATATTATATTTTAATCAAAAGCGTTAGATACAAACTTGAAAAAATAACGAAAGTTTTGCCATAAAAAGAATGCTTTTGAATGAAGAAATATAACATTTGATGTTTGACTTTTCGTATTTGTATTATGACGATGCATAAAGGCGCATACCGATTATTTCGAAAAACCTGATTAGTTTTATGCACATAACCATTTCTACGAACCATTCTTACAAAGGCTTATTCTTCCGTTTACTTCTTGTTAATTGAGATTAATTTTCATCGCACATTTATGCACTTCGTTGTAGTATAAGAACACACAGGGTAAATCGATAGTTACTACGTTCTTCTATACTACGTATAGTAAATAGGGGAAGTATTGCATTTCACCTAAAAATTCGATACTGAGATTTCACCGGAAATACATATTTTGAGACCCTCTGAATCCAAATAAAGCACTTTTAGAAAAAGGTCCTTGAGTGTGTGTCTGTGAACAACATAACTAAAACCGAAAAGTCGGATAAATACCAAACGTGGTATACCGGTTCAGTATCTTCAAAGATGCGACACCAAGATGTTCAAGAAAACCCCAGACTACCCTTTATATGGAACATTTTTCGAAAATTTTGATTTTCTCAAAAATGGCTGCAACGATTTTGATTAAAATATCATCTTCTTAAGATATTTTCACGGCAAATAGAATGCATATCTTGAATTTTATAGGAATGTCCCCAAAAGTCTTCATTCTGAACGGTCTTTGCATAACTGATAAACCGTAAGAGATAGATAAATCTTTACTAGACAAAAAATGTAGATCTCATTAAAATACACAGTTTGTTATTCACATTTTTTTAGTGAACCATTTCCAAACTATTCCTTGCTATTCGTTACTCTTTATTTATGTCCTGGACATACAAAGAGAATGGAATGTTCCACATAGCAACCAGCTTTTAAAAGATTTGACTATCCCCTTTCACCTACAAGAAAATTAGCAATAAGATAATTTCTGCAAAATTTTATCTCGATTAACACGAAATAGGTCGAAATAAGTGTTTGTAGAAATAGTTCGTGCAGGAGTAGAAAAAGTCATGTGAATGCAAAATATCAGGGCCTCTATTGATGGTTTTTAATTTCCATGGTATTTGCATGATAACGATAAATACGTTTGAAAATTCAAACCTACAGCAAAGAATATTTCGGAAATACTTAACTCTACAGGAAATGTTATTTGACAGAACTTGTATGTTTTAACAAGATCTCCATTTTTTGTGCAATAAGTCTTTGCCTATTACTGTTTACCTCTTATACAAAAGTCATTCAGAAGAAGAGGATTTCACAAGCTTTTCTCAGATAAGTGAAGATATATATTTAATTTGACATGTAAATAGTTTAAACATATGATATTTTAATCAAACTCGTTAGCCATTTCTGAGAAAATAGAAAATAACGAAACATATTCCAAGTAAAGGGTAATTTGGAGTGGGTGAAATGTCTTGAATATCTTGGTGTTTTATCATTGGAACATGCTGATGTTAATTACTAAGTTTGGTACTTAACCGACCGTTTGCTTCTGAGTTATGTTGTTCATACACTCCTTTTTATAAAGTCTCAAAACGTGTATTTCTGGTGAAATCTAGGCATCTAATTTTTTAGGTGGAACACAATAGGAGCAGTACAGGAAGTAAAAATTCTTTTTGGGGGGTTCGTTGTATGTCAAAACGTATTCCTGATGAAATCTCGATGTTGAATGTTGGGTGAAATTTAATACACTGTATGTATAGGAGAAAGTAAATGTGCTGTGTCTATGATTTCAAACGGCGTCGTTAATGTGGTTCTTAGATGTAATTAAATTAGTATTAGAAAAATCCTCCCTGCCTTTCTGGTAAGATTTAATCTGGTACTAATAATAGCGGTGCAAATTGAAATTATACTAGCAATTTCCATAAACATTTCTTTACGAATTCATCAAAACACGAGTGTATTTTCCTTGAGGCACTGAAGGAAGCTTATATGCCTCATTCAGTCTCTTATGTTTCTGGTGAGTGAGAAAACGACCAAGGAGAGGACCAAGGGCATAACAATGTTTATCTCATCGTCTGTGTTTATCTCGCGGTTCTCCACAGCCCCTTTGAGATGGATGTATATTGCATACCTTCCCCTCCCCTTGGCCAAACTTTCCATCCACCACCATGTTTATTTTCTCCGCGCGTCGCTTAGTTCCTATGCAAACGCCCCTTTCATTAGTGCAAATGCACCAAAGAGCTTCAGGTTTGGTGCTGCTGTGCTTCTTAGCATAAATTTCTTCTTATTACTGCGACACATGGGCATATTTTGTTTTTGCGAGACGGAATCTGCAGTTTTCTTGACGTCTTATTCTCTTTCTGTCTTCCATGGATTAGGTGCATAGCCTCTTTCGGCATCCGATCTACGCTTACTTGGTCTTCCTGTATTTTTCTTTCCCTTCTTGGTGTATATTTTAGGTGTTTTTATTTGACATCCTCTTTTTACTTTCTCTACTACGTATAGTAAGTAGGGGAAGTATTGCATTCCACCCAAAAATTCGATACCGAGATTTCACCGGAAATATATGTTTTGAGACCCACTGAATCCAAAAAAAGCATTTTTGGAAACATGTCCGTGTGTGTGTCTGTGTGTGTGTGTGTGTGTCTGTGTGTCTGTGTGTCTGTGAACAGCATAACTCAAAAACGAACAGTCGGATAAACACCAAACTTGGTATTGACGTTCAGTATCTTCCAGAGATGAGACACGAAGATTTTCAAGAAAATCCCCCCACCCCAGACTACCCTTTACATGGAACATTTTTCGAAAACTTTAATTTTCTCAAAAATGGCTCTAACGATTTTGATGAAAATATCATATGTTTAAGATAATGTCATGAGAAATGAAATGTATATCTCGAAATTTCTGGGAATGTCTCCAAAAGTATTCTTCATTATGAACGACTGTTGCATAACTGGTAAACCATAAGAGATAGACAAAATTTTACTACACAAAAAATGTAGATCGCGTTAAAATACACAACTTATATCATATACATTTTTTTTGTTGAGTGAACCGTTTTCGAGATATTGCTTGTTATTTCCTTAAATTTTCCAATACTTATACTTTTTCTCAAATTCGTTATTCATTTTTTTATGTCCTGGACATGCAAAGAGAATGGAATGCGCCACATAGCAACCAGCGTTAAAATATTTGACTATCGCTTAAAAGCTACCATATTCCCCTTGCATCTACAAGAAAATTACCAATAAGATTGACATCTCGATATCTCCATTAACATGAAGCATATGGAGAATAGGCGTTTGTAAAAATAGATTGTACAAGAGTAGAGAAAGTCATGTGAGTGTAACACATCAGATTTTTTTATAACTTTACCTACCGGTAAGACAGAGAAAATATTACATTCCACCCACAAATCCGATATAGAGATTTAACCGGAATAAAAATAGTTGATAAAAGTGTGTATGTGCGTCAGTGTGTCATATAACTACCAAATGTTTCCCTTTTAAGGTTGTGAAGTTTACGACTAATTCCCTTGCAAACTAAACAACCATTTCCCTGAAATATTTGTAATTTTTACTGTCTCTGTTTAGAGGAAATATTGCATTTCACCCAAAAATTCGAAATGGAGATTTCACAGGAGAGACATGTTATGAGACTCCCTGAATAAAAAAAAGTTAGCGTTTTCAAAGGATGTGACACAAACAACCCTCCAATCCAAACCACCCTTTACATAGAATAATTTTCGTTATTTTTTATTTTCTCAAAAATGCCTCAAACGATTTTAATTAAAATAATTATATGTTTAAAAACTTTACCTGATTATCTATAATTTTCTAGGAATAGTCTGTGAAGTACTATTCATTCTAAATAACTTTTGTACAACTGGTAAACCTAAGATACAGGCAAAATGTTACTGCAGTACACGACAGAACGCAATACATGACAGAATTGATGTAAAATAATACCTTTTTTTAGATTGAGATCACTGATTTAAACATCTTAACTTTATTAAAATATAATATAAATTCTGTTCCCAAAATACTATCTTCTTGGCGTTAGCCATTTCCGAGATTTGTTATTGGTTGCAATGTTGAAATACTTGTAATTCCTTTTTTCAAGTGGTGAATCACAATTCATTTCTCGTGGTCAGGAGAGAGCATGTCATATCAAAGTCATCACATAGCAATCCGCTACATATATCCGTATATTTAGGATATTGTGACTGCGCAAGCGAAGTTACCTACGGGTGCCGGTGAGCGCATCCTAGCCCGATGCCCGGGTACGGCTTTCGACCGACCTTTTAGTGCAATGTCTCGGGCAACAAACTCATTATGTGCCGCCTCCCCTCAGGTTGGCTAATTACTATTACAGAAGGTTCCTTTGGCAGGTTCAAGTAGCTTTCCCATCGAGAACATTCCCTTTGTATGCGGTGTCTATATAAGGGACTACTCTTGCCCGGAGAGTTAATTAAGAAGTTACGAAATTAGAGAGTGAAGAAGTGTTGAAGAGTTTGGACAGTTAAAAGGGACAGTTCAAAGTGCAGTTCAGTTGTGAGTTGTGATTCGAGAGTTAAGTTGTGTTCTGTTCTGAGCATGTGTCAACAGTGACTCCAGTATAATTTTTTGTGCTATACTTGAGTGACTAAATAAACCGTGTCTCGCAGCAACTGTTCTCATTTGTTACAATAGATTAAATGTTTATTGCTTTGCTTCTCTGTGGTCAATTGCAATTGTAATTATTATTTCTACTTATAACTATGAACATGCCTTTTAAATGGATGATTTTTGTGTTAGTCTACAAAATAAATTTCAAGATATAAGAACATATAACCGTAAATTATAAGAACTGAAAGTATTTAGAACAGTTAATTTTCTTTATTAACAGGAATCTGTAAGAAAAACAATTTGTAGAACAAATGATGGGTTGTGATAGGCGGTGAGGATCACAAAAGCTTTTTTTCTGTTCCGTTTCACGCGCAATTTTATGGTTTCTTTACTGTCCGCTGTTTCAATCTTTGGAGCAATTTCAGAGTTACTGTTGGGGAAGGTTTTTAATAATTTTTTTTAATTGTTGCATTTGTATATCTCGCTTTAACCCCTATGGTAATATCGACTAGGAATGTTATCACTGTTTGAACTGTAAGTTTTAAAATTGGTTTTATCCGTTTTAATCACGAAACAGTCGCACTCAATTTCATATTTCCAGACTCTGCGGAGGGAAGGAATGATTCCTCCGCCCCAGCCACGAATTGAACTCTGTACTGAAGAACTCGCTCGCTTATCACTGGGCACATCACAGTGGCAGTATATTACTAACATTTTTTCTCGAAGTGAAATTTATACCTTTTATCGTGAAGCAATTCAGTTTTATACTACAATATACAACATGCAATTTATAACTTAAAAATAACAATTATTATTGTAATTATATTAATAATTATCATTATTTTTATTCTGTTAGCGTGTTACATTCACATGATTTCACTACCCTCTATCGTTTATTAATGAGCATGAAGACTATTCTTACGAAATCTTATTTTACTATCTACTTCATTTTAATCGAGATGAACCTATTGCAGAAACAGCTATTCAAAATAAATTTTGTATTTCAAAAAGAGATCCAGATTTTTTTGTGTAGTACGTTTTTGTCTATGTTTTACAAGATTATACAAACTTCACTCAGAATGAAGAGAACTTCACCTACTACTCCCAGAATATTTCTATATACAGGGTGGACCATTTAAGCTGAGATTGTACAATATCTCCAAAACTAAGTGCTGTAGAAAGAAATGTCTTTAATAAACGTTGCTTGATATTATGGGGAAAAGTACATGTCAGGACTAATGGCATTTATTTTCCCTCCATGTGAAGCAACTTTTATTAAAGATGTTTCTTTTTACAGCACTTAGTTTTGGAGATAAGGTACAGTCTCAACTTAAATGGTCCACCCTGTATACTTTATTTATCATGTAAATGTTCTAAAGTATGGTATTTTAAACAAAATCGCCAAATTATTCTTGAGGAAACCAAAAGTTTCAAAAAATGTTCCACGTAAAGGTGGTTTGGGGTGGGAGTATTTTATTGAAAAACTTCATGAGCTTCTTTGGAAGATACTGAATTCAAATACCAAGTTTGGTATTCAGCTGAGTTTTTGTTTTTAAGTTTACACACACAATCCTTAAATGCTTTATCGACACCATGGGACCTAAAAACGATGTTACCGATTAAAACTTGGTATCGAATGTTTGTGTTGATAACAATATTTCCTCTATCTAGTCTAGGAAATGATAGGGAAACTTGAAACCACAAAAATACCTCTTCCAGTCAATTCAACCCAACTAAGATTCGAACTCTGGATTAAGATATACCACTAATGATCTTGTAGTTTGTACCTCAAGCTTAGGTGTAACGAATAATAGATACGTGGCTCCAAAAGCTTATTTTCTACCAAACAGTAAAATTGCATTTGTTTTAATTACATTTTATGGTAAAATAATGGTTATTTTCGAGAGAGCTGTCTAATGAAATATGGGTATCGTTTTCCCGTAACTTTGTCCCAAGCGTCAATAATTCACTTAATAGCTGGAGCCTGTAACAGATAGATACTGCAAATCTATACAAGAGTAAATAAAGAAGTTGTTTATTTCATTCCATAACCTATATTTTATATACCGTTGCAAGATTACTAAAACAACGCAACAAATTTATGTGCTTTAGAAATCCTTA
The DNA here is from genome assembly GCA_030765065.1 of Deroplatys truncata. Taxonomy (NCBI): domain Eukaryota; kingdom Metazoa; phylum Arthropoda; class Insecta; order Mantodea; family Mantidae; genus Deroplatys; species Deroplatys truncata. The sequence continues at coordinate 106,108,466 of CM060982.1, forward strand.
ATGATTTACGCTATCATAAACTACAAAAGTTATGCCTATAGACACCGGGGCTGCTATCTGCATGTAAATTGCAAAGTTTGCGCTTTGGTTCAAAGCAACTTAGTTGTAAATCTTATGTTTATACTAAACCTATACTTGATTTAGAGGATATGCACTATCACTTTTTATGGAACTAGTTGGCGGTAACGTGTGAGGCTCGTATTCGGGAGGTTCTGGAATCGATCCCCGGCCACCGCCCAATCTGCCCTATGGGTTTTTCATGGTTTCCCCGGGTCGGCAGGCAAATGCTGAAGTGGTTCACGTTCTACTATGATTCTCCTGCGCCCCATGTCCTGTATTTGTTATCTGTTTCAGGGTTTCAGGACCAGCGACAATGTTCGGCGGGTTGCGGCTGGACGGTGTCTGTGCGCTCTGTGGAAGTTTCAATCTGATGTTGTCCAGGGACTCCTGGGCTGCAACCCGCCTCTGGGTGCTTTTGGGCGGGAGCTGGGACCCTGGAGGTTCGGGGCCCAATAGTGTGGGCTCGGCTGATCAATATGGAAACATTAGGGACCCCGTCTGTGCTTGCGATCGTCATCCGGATCTGGCCACTCTTCGGGTCTCTCCCCTCATTCTTCCCTCCCTCCCGGAGATCACGGTAAAAGCATAAGGGACCGGCTGGCCTGTGTACGGTGCTCTGCCCCCTCCGTTCCTCTGTACCATTAACTTTCACTGTCACTTTTTGCTCGAAATTATTCATCCGATTTCAATCACTTCTTCAATAATGCAGGCCTTAATGATATTTATATTTATAAAGAAAATTCAATATTAACGTTAAATTTTAGGGGAACAACTATTTGGATAGCAATTCTGAGTGCCCATATTCCATAATACGAGGGCGGATCGAAAAGTAATAATATATTTTTTCCTTCCTTGGTATTGCAGCTGGAATGTTGCAATTTCACACAGTTATACTTTGACGTTTTCGCTACATAAGGTATTTTTTTGTTCCATGCTAACAAAAGAAGCGTGAACTACGCAACAAAGATGGCGCGCATGTTACTGTCGTCCACGTCTGAAGAGCAGAGAGTGTAGTTAGATATTTGTGGGCCAAAGGGCATAAACCGAGTAATATACACAGGCACATGCGTGACAAGCATGGGGATGATTGTATGGACCGTAGCAATATCTCCAGGTGGTGTGTATTCTTCCTAGAGGGCCGTGTGAACCTTGTGATTCCCCACGCTCCGGGAGGCCGGTAACAGCTGCAACCCCGCAGAATGTCAGAGGCATTGAGGCGGCAATTTTGAACGACCAGCATGTACAACTGCGAACCTTATCGCAACAGTTCAACATTTCCTATGGTGCAGTGTACGATATAGCTCATATCACGTTGAAATATCGTAAAGTTAGTGCTCGCTGGGTGCCTAAGAACCTGACAGACAACCACAAGGGCCAGCGAATGATGAGCTTGGATCACCTAACACGGTACACCGCAGAAGGGTACGACTTTCTGAAAGGAATCGTCACTGGTGGTGAGCTGTGGGAATACCACTACACACCCGAAACCAAGCAGGCAAGTATTGAGTGGAAACATGCTGGATCCCCAATGAAGAAAAAATTAAAAGTGACTCAATCTTCTACGACAGTGCTTGTGACGGTGTTCTGGGATATGCATGGTGTTGTATTGGTGAACTTTGCTGAACACAGGACTACTGTGAATGCTGGAGCCTACAGATTCGGTACTACTATACGTAGTAGAGAAAGCAAAAATTTTAGTTTGCGTTGAGGTGATTTTCTTTAAAATCTTTATGTCGCATCCTTGGACGACTCTGAACTTCCTGTCTATTCAACGACGCTTTAGCTAGTGGGGTGGCTTAACTGTCAAAGATTTAGCTGGTGGGATGGGTACACAATATACTGGACTTGTGCGGCGCGTGACGCGTATAGTTGAAAACGGCCATCAGCCTTTCACTATCGCGTCTTTACCACTCACTTGCCACAGACCAAGTAAGCACTACCTCTTTCCAGTAACTAAACCCCTACCTGCTTGATAGGTATGTATTGTATGTATTGTATTGTAGTTTGAAAAAGGGGTGGGTTTTATGCCGAAGCACTACGACCTTTTCCAAGATCTATTGTGCATCCCCCCTTTCATCAGTTAAGTAGTCTGTTGCTTGTTATGAACTTAACCAGACTGTTAACTGAGGCTTTCAATAGTTCATCTACCTTTGGAAAGTGATTGCCAAAAATACTTGCTTTTTGATAGCAGATGAGTAACAGTTTCATCTCCTTCTAGGCATCTACTACAGATAGGGTTGTTAAACAATCCCATTCTGTATAGATTAAACTTTAGGGCACAGTGTCCTGTAATGAATCCTGTTGCCCATGCAAGTCTTCTTCTACTAAGACCGCACAAGTACTTTGCTCGGCTGTTATCCAGGTCTGTAATAAACAACTTGGAATGTCTGCAACCCTCAATGGAGCTCCAGTAGTTCTTGTGTTCTGCTTGAGCCTAACACTTAATAGCCTGTTTCACTGCTCTGTAGGACACCCCCAGTACTGGCTCCGGACCCAAAAATGGGATTTCGCTGCCAATCTTGGCTGCTTCATCTGCTTTCTCATTGCCTGGTATACCTCTATGTTCTGGCACCCACATAAGTTGAACCTTATTGTGTTCAGCCCGTGCCATTAAGGATTCCCGGCATTCTGAGACGAACTTTGATTTTATTGATGGGATTTAAGTGCTTTAAGAGCAGCTTGAGTGTCTGAGAGGATAAGAACACTTCTATTCTTATATCTCCTTTTAATGCTTTCCATGACACTGGCTAGGATTGCATAAACCTCAGTCTGGAAAACTGTAGTTAGGTATCCAGACTATAAGAAATCTTGGTGCCATTACCTTAACCTGCTTGTTAGGACTCCTCCATCCACAAACTAAAACATCGCGGAACAGACACTAAACACCAGGTTTGAGATTTATCCGACATGGCGTTTTTGGGTTATGCTATTCACAGACATAGCATCATATATCATTCGAGATTTTACAGAAAATATAAATTTTGAGGCCCCTTGAAGCCCCCAAAACCTGTTTTAGAAGAAGGTCCGTGGTATGTCTGTCTGTGTCTGTGTGTGTGTGTGTGTGTGTGTGTGTGTGTGTATTAACAGCATAACTTAAAAACGAAAAATCGGTTAAAAAACAAACTTGGTATTTAAATTTAGCATCTTTCAAGAATGCTACACGAAGTTTTTCAAGAAAATCCCTAAGCCCAAACTACCCTTTATATGGAAAATGTTACCAGAAGTTTTAATTTCTCAAAAATGGCCCTAACAATCTTGTTTAAAATACCCTATGTTTAAAGCCGCTCGTACACGATCAAATTTTTGTCAAATTCAATACTTTACAAGACTTTTCAAGAGTTGTCACAACTCCACAACTTTTCTTGTCAAATTACTTCCAATACGTTTAAAGTCTTTGAAAGTCTTGAAAGCAAACAAGGACATGCTCTAAACGGTCAAAGATTTCACAATGATTTGATGGCTTTGGCCAATGAAATGCGAGTATTCGCAGTGCGCAACGAAATCTGCAGCATGGCTGAAAGCGAAAAATAAACAAAAATGGCTACCCAGCGAAGGTATGTCGAATGCGAAGTGATTAGGTTATACATAGCTGGCCATGTATGTACATCGAGAGATCCGTTGATTACCACAAGATGGAGCAGATGAAGGCGAATATGAAGTAGTTGCCAGGCAGTTTTCCGAACTAAGTCTACATTAATGTAATGTTATATAGTGAGATTAACCTGTCGGTTGGTGTTATTTTCATTGTATTCCACACTCGTAATGTGATTTCATTGGATATAATACGCGAAAGTGCTACACAATATTAGTACAGAGCAATATTTCATTGCGAATTGTTATACTGTGACGCATATACTAAATTGCTTTGCGCGTGATAAATTATCAATGTGTTCTGAAGGGTTTCAGTTTAGCGAAAAGACAACATTTTTGACATTCTCAAGTCTTGGCAGATCTTTTCCAAACTTGTCACATATTGAAAAATATTTCACAATTTCTCTTGTAAACTCTTGGATTGAAAGAAAAGTTTGATCGTGTACAAGGGGCTTAACATATTTTTTTGGGTGACAAGTATACAGCACTTTCGCCATATTATTTTAATCCATAGGTGTTCTCAACTGCAGTGACAGAACTACAACCAGGTTCTTATGCTGGGTCGTCAGTCCGGCGTAGTTTAGCTTAATTTGAATAACTGGACTTAACTAAAGCTGTCTGTATAACAGGTCCGGCGACGAACTCCAAATAGAGAACCACGCGCGCTGACCATGCTTGCATATCCATTGACGGTCCTGGCTTTCCAGTTTTTTGTTACATGGAAACGCTACGCTTGAGGGCTTCCTTATACCTACATTTACAGAAAGAAGTCTCCAACTCCTCTCAATAGCCGTGATCGTCTAGTGGTTAGGACATTGCGTTGTGGCCGCAATAACCCAGGTTCGAATCCTGGTCACGGCAGTGGTAAACACTGTCACGGGAGAGGTTATTTTTTTCAAGTTTCACTGCTTCAAACTTTCAACTTATGAATATTTAAATGCTTCTTTAAAGAAATACCAAGCAAAATAGGAAGGCTTGTGTATATGAAAAATGAAAATAGGACATGACGTCAGAGTTTCACTTCAACCACCTTATTATCTAACATAATTTGCATAAATGAAGAAAAAACGTTTTACTTTCTCTACCATGTACCCAGTAGGTAGAAAGGTATCGCATTCCAACCAAAAATTCGATATCGAGATTTCACTGGAAATTCATGATTTGAGACCCTTGAATAAACAAATAATAAAAAAAAAAAACAGTGTGTGTCTATATATGAACAACATATACTGTACTGTTCTCCAAAGATAGGACACTAAGGTGTTCAAGAAAATCTCCCATCTCCAACTACCCTTTACATGGAACATTTTTTTAATTTTTTTATTTTCTGCTGATTTTGAACAAAATACCACATATTAAAGATGCTTATATGGCAATATCTATAATTTTCTGGGAATAACCCGTGAAGTCCTCTTCATTCGGAAGTGATTTTACATAATGGTGTATAACTGGTAAACGTTGAACATAAAAACATTCTTTATAAAAAATGTAAATCTCTTTAAAAAACACAACTTATTTGAAATATCTTTTTTGTGACATAAGCTATTTCTGAGATATATATTATTAATGGTTCACACTGTTCAATACTTTGTCATTCTTTTAAAGTCTTGTTGACATTAATATTTTTTTTTTTTTTGCATGTGGCGTCCGTTTCTTAAACATTTCACTACCTCTGTTGCCTTTGTTTCTATAACAAAATGTGTAATTTAGCTCTTTCTGCAGGATTATCTCGATTAAAATGAAGTAGGAAAAAAATAATTTGTACACATACTAATAAACGATAGAGGGTAGAGAAAGTCATGTGAATGTAACGCATCACATATTTAAGTGCAGGGTTATTCAAAAAGAAGGAAGATACTTTACATGCTTTTAATGAACAACAATAGATAGCGACACATACAACACGTTGAATAGAGGAAAGTTCAACGTTTTAAGACCCATCTATTAGTTTCAATCAGTGCCTACAGAGGCGTTGGGTTTGTTTACGAGAAAATGGCGGCCCAGGAAAAGTCGTTTTGTGTGCTGCAGTATGCAAAGAGTGAATCCATTGTTTCATTGCAGCATGCATTTCGTTGTAAGTTCAACAACGAGCCGCCTCGTCATAAAAAATTACAATTGATACAATAAATTCGTAGGAGATGGTTGCGTATGCAAACGGAAAATCACTGATCGTCCTCTCATAACAAATGCTGCTCATTTTGAATACAAAAAAATCTGATGTGTTACACTCACATGACTTTCTCTACTCTTGTACAAACCTTTTTTACAAACTCTTATTCTCCATCTATTTCATATTAATCGAGATAAACATTTGCAGAAACGATCTTTTCACATGCAAAGAGAATTACATTTTAAACATAGCGACCAGTTCTAAAAACATTGACTATCGCTTAAGGCGTACTATGTTCCCCTTGTTTTGTATTTGCAAGGGCAATATAGAAATACAGTAGCCTTTAAGCATAGACATATCTCTTAATAGCTGGTTGCTGTGTGCTACACCATTCTCTTTGCCACAGATTAATACTCTTTGTATATCCAAGACAAAAAATGAATAACGGATTCCCATTTGAGAAAATTGTTGAAAAATGTAAGAAAATAACAAGCAATATCTCGAAAATGGTTCACTGAACAAAAACAAATGTATATGACATAAATCAACGCGATCTACATTTTTGTGTAGTAAAATTTTGTCTATATCTGATGGTTTACCAGTTATGCAAACGTCGTTCACCATGAAGAATACTTTTGGAGACATTCCCAGAAAATTCGAGATATACATTTTATTTGTCATGAAAGTATCTTAAACATATGATATTTTAATCAAAATCGTGAGAGCCATTTTTGAGAAAATTAAAAGTTTCGAAAAATGTTCCATGTAAAGAATAATCTGGGGTGGGGGATTTTCTTGAAAACCTTCGTGTCGCATCTCTGGAAGATACTGAACCTAAATACCAAGTTTGGTGTTTATCCGACTGTTCGTTTCTGAGTTATGCTGTTCACACACACACACACACACACACACACACACAGACACACACACGGACATGTTTCCAAAAAAATTTTTGGGGGTTCAGGGGATCTCAAAACATATTTCCGGTGAAATCTCGGTTTCGAATTTTTGGGTGGAATACAATACTTCCCCTACCTACTATACGTAGTAGAGAAAGTAATAAAATGTTGAACTTTCCTCTATTCAGTGATGTATCCATGTGTCGCCATTTATTGTCGTTCGTTAGAAATAAATAGTTAAAGCCTGTTCCTTCTTTTTGAATAACCCTGTGTATTCTAGAGTAAATAGATTAGGTTTGGCGATAAATTCCTTAGCGGTAGTAACAGGGCGTCAACTAGCGAGCGATCTGTGCTCCAGTAAGGAGGTAGGCAGGTGGAGAAAGGCATGTTACACTGAAACATTAGTCATTGTCACTGCAACGCCACATCTGCCGTAAAATTATGCAGTTAATAATGAATGACACATTCTGGGTACGTGTATGAGACTAGTATACGTGGCAGTTATATCTGCTGCAGAATAGCTCACTATATCAACACACGTGCATCTTACACCTGTAACACGAGGCGGATCTAAATTGTTGTATCACATAGTCATGTCTGTCTGGTAGCAAATATGTTTCTTGACGGTCTTCGTCCCCTTTTTGTGATCTTGAAATTAGGTTGTGATTGGGTTTGTGGTATGAAGAATTAAGTACATGATTACAACATACGTTTTAATTACTTTCTCTACCACGTGCTTAGTAGTCAGAGGAAGTATTATATTCCATACAAAAACATACAAAGTTTCACCAGAAATACATGCTTTGAGGCCCCTGAATAAAAAACCTGATATGTTACACTCACACGACTTTCTCTACTGTTGTACAAACTATTTTTACAAACTCTTATTCTCCATCTATTTCATATTAATCGAGATAAACATTTACAGAAACGATCTTTTGACATGCAAAGAGAATTACATTTTACACATAGCGACCAGTTCTAAAAATATTTAACTATCGCTTAAGACGTACTATGTTCCCCTTGTTTTGCATTTGCAAGGGCAATATAGAAATACAGTAGCCTTTAAGCATAGACATATCTGTTCTTACTATGTGCAAAACCATTCTCTTTGCCACAGATTAATACTGTTTGCATATCCAAGGCAAAAAAGTGAATAACGAATTCCCATTTGAGAAAATAAGTATTGAAAAATTTAGGGAATAAAAAGCAATATCTTGAAAATGGTTCACTCAACAACAACAACAAAAAATGTATATGACATAAATTGTGTATTTTAATGCCATCTACATTTTTTGTGTAGTAAAATTTTGTCTATCTCTTATGGTTTACCAGTTATGCAAAAGTCGTTCACAATGAAGAATACTTTTGGAGACATTCTCAGAAAATTCAAGATGTACATTTTATTTGTCATGAAAGTATCTTAAACATATGATATTTTAATCAAAATCGTTAGAGCCATTTTTGAGAAAATTAAAAATTTCGAAAAATGTTCCATGAAAAGGGTAATCTGGGGTGGGTGGATTTTCTTGAAAAACCTTCGTGTCGCATCTCTGGAAGATACTGAACCTAAATACCAAGTTTGGTGTTTATCCAACTGTTCGTTTCTGAGTTATGCTGTTCACAGACACACGCACACGAACATGTTTCCAAAATGCTTTTTTTTTTGGATTCAGGGGGTCTCAAAACATTTATTTCCGGTGAAATCTCGGTATCGAGTTTTTGAGTGGAATACAATACTTCCCCTACTTAGTATACGTAGCAGAGAAAGTAAAAATTGCTTATTAGTGGGCATACAAACTATTCCTACTAAAGCTTATTTTTCTATCTACTACATTTTAATCCAAATAAACCTTTGAAGAAATAGTTACTTTACACGCTTCGTTATTATTCAAAGTGAATACTGACAGTCAAATGTTTAAGAACTGGATGCTATACACTGGCTTTAAAATTTCATACTGTTTTCATGCAATCGCGAGAGACAACTGAAAATCGACATAACTAAAAAGAATGACGAAGCAATAATAACGAATATCTCGAAAATGGCTGATGCCACAACAAAGTTATTTGGGATAAACTGTGTGTTATAAAGAGATCTGCATTTTTTATGTAGTACGTTTTCGTCTATCCTTGAGTATACAATTTATACAGGATTATACAAAATTCCTTCTGAATGAAGTGGACTTCACAGGCTATTTCCAGTAAATTCAAGATATGCACTTCATTTGTCATGCAAATATTTAATGATATTTTAATCAAAAACATTATAGCATTTTATAGAAAATAAAAATTTCCAAAAATGTAAAGTGTTGGGGGAGTAGGGGGGATTTTGTTGAAAATCTTCGTGTCGCATCTTTGGAAGATACTAAGTGCAAATACTAAATTTGGTGTTTATCCGACTCTTTGTTTTTGAGTTATGCTGTTCACAAACACACATAAGAATACTTTTCTGAAATGCTTTTCTTTAATTCAGGGGATCTCAAAACATGCTATATCCAGAAAATTCAAGATATGAATTTTATTTCTCACGCAAATATTTAATGTTATTTTAGTCAAAATTATTAGAGCCATTTTATAGAAAATAAAGTTTTCGAAAAATGTTCCATGTAAAGGGTAATCTGGGGTGGGGGGATTTTCTTGAAAACCTTCGTGTCGCATCTCTGCAAGATACTGAACCTAAATACCAAGTTTGGTGTTTATCCGACTGTTCGTTTCTGAGTTATGCTGTTCACAGACACACATGAGCATGTTTCCAAAAATGCATTTTTTTTGGATTCAGGGAGCCTCAAAACATGTATTTCCGGTGAAATCTCGGTATCGAATTTTTGAGTGGAATGCAATACTTAAACTACTTACGATATGTAGTAGAGAAAGTAAAAAAAAGAAGTAGTAGTGTGTATTATTCATTAATAATATTGGTAGATTTACTTGTAATTTTAACGTATGCAGACTTTACAAATTAAAAGTTTAGAAGAGATCCTTCATGTAGTTTCATTGTGTTACACGTTCAGGTGGCTGCACCAGTTCTAGTTCTAGTTCTAGTTTGAGAAGGGGTGGGTTTTATGCCCAAGCACTGCGACCTTAAGATCTATTGCGCATCCCCCCTTTCATCAGTTAAGTAGTCTGTTGCTCGATATGAACTTAACCAGACTGCTAACAGAGGCTTTCGATAGTTCATCTATCTTTGGAAAGTGACTGCCAAAAATACTTGCTGTTTGACTCGTAAGAGCAGGGCAATCACATAGCAGATGAGTAACAGTCTCATCTCCTTCTAGACATCTACTACAGATAGGGTTGTTAAACAATCCCATTCTGTATAGATTAAACTTTAGGGCACAGTGTCCTGTAATGAATCCTGTTGCCCATGCAAGTCTTCTTCTACTAAGACCGCGCAAGTATTTTGCCAGCTGTTATCCAGGTCTGTAATAAACAACTTGGAATGTCTGCAACCCTCAATGGAGTTCCAGTAGTTCTTGTATTCTGCTTGAGCCCAGCACTTAATAGCCTGTTTCACTGGTCTGTAGGACACTCCCAGTACAGGCTCCGGACCAAAGAATGGGATTTCACTGCCAATCTTGGCTGCTTCATCTGCTTTCTCATTGCCTGGTATACCTATATGTCCTGGCACCCACATAAGTTGAACCGTATTGTGTGGTTGCACTAACAAGGTATATTGTTTTGGTCACCCTCTGAGGAAGCTTGTTCGAATCACGTTTGGCAATAGTGAAAGGAACGCGATGCAATAAAACCAAACGGCAGCAATTGTATCTCTCCCCAATATGTTTGCCTAATAGCCGAGTGTGTTTTATCTAAAACTGGGCATCTTCCCGAAACACATGCCAGCGGGCAAGGGATCAAATTTAACGTTCCCAATCTTGGCATCTCAGACTTACCCCAGTCAGCGGTCTTATCGAGGGGTGAATGTTGTTCTAGCCAAAGGGGAGGATAGGAAACTTCCCGTTATCAGTTATTTATAATGCATACCCTCTCCTAACCAGAGCCCGAGAGATGTCTGCCGGATAATGGGGCACATTCTTTCAGCCAACTTGGTTGGAACAACTTTACGAAGAGTGAGACATCTCTAAACTGCAACATACAAGCTTGTGCTAAGGGCACCCAGATCTAAACAGAACCTTCACGTGGTTCGCGAAGCAAATTTTTATATGCCACTTCACATTAATTATATTGTCACCATAGTATACTTCCTTTCCTCTGAAGGTATTAAAGCAGTAATTTAAAAGTTAAACAGGTTTTCTGATGTACAACCAGCACCTAGATATCATTTCTACATCTTAAGTTTATACTGACAGAATTAGCTCCCTTTTCCATTCCATAAAAGGCAGTTACGTAATTTTTAGATTTAAGGGGACGAAACTGGAAACTTTGTGTCTTGTGTATTTATATACCGAAGTTATTTTCCACTGCTTGTGCTTTAAAGCTTGCCACGAGACCATTCAAATGACTGGTTTAACTTTAAGGTAAAAAGCCTTATCCCAAACACTAAAAGTTCTTTTTCTCATAATGCAGTTTTCTAAAGCTTGTGAACGCTCAAATTGCTCCTTGCTGTGCTAATTTCAACCTATCAGATTTTTGAACCTGAGATCCTTAACATCCTGATTCATAAACGTAATCGGTGGAATTGTTTAATCAAGTAGAATTCACTATGTACCAGGTGTCCCAAACAAGGCGTCCTTTATAGCTTTATGTTTTCCGCATGCATAGGTGCAAAAGAAGTTGCCGTATCACTGCTGTTCAAAGGGGCAATGCGGTTACAAAGCAAAAGCTTACTGAGATAGTACTGCTAAGCGTCGCGTAGTCGCCTGCATGTAGTTGGAGCCAGGTCATTCAGACAAAAAGGTCACGTTCATCAATAATGAACACACATATATGGCTAAGATCTGTGCGGATTGCGACAGTACCATCTCCTGTCCGATGTTCTCTATCTTCGGCTAGCTGTAGTAATTACTGCAATATGTAAGAGCAGGGACTTTTCCTCGGTAAAGGAAACGTAGATCTCGGGTGTGGTAACGGAAGGAAATAGACGTGCTTCAGTTACAAAAAGACGACACCACTGTTTTCTTTATTTTATTACTTCTAGTAGTTCACAACACTGATATTGTCGCCGTTAAAACACTGTCCACTGCTGTTGTAACACGGCGCTGATATGACGCGAAGTTTATATACTTAACAAGTATCTTTACTCGTAGCGATTCTTATATGTGTAGCGAAACCTGTCTTAATTCACTAACTTTTGGCGCGACATCTCTTAAGTATCCGGCAGCATCATTCCCTGCCTGTAGTTTCGGAGTAACTCCCTGATCTTTGGTCTTAACAGATCTATTTATAGTCGCGGGCTTCTTAGGCTACTTAATTTCCCATTGGTGCATTTTTTGCGCCGCTCAACGCGTCTCACTATTTCATATCGATTTACTTGGATCTCATTGGTCCTATTCCACCCCCTCTTGCTCAATTTTAACATGAAATCACGGCTTTCCCTAATTTTACCGTTAAGCTTGTTGTCTCACTCACTCCGATCACGGCGAATTACCGTACAAAAGCACAAAGGCTCTACACCCTCGCTGTACGAACAATACTTTTGCTACCAGAGAGACATCGTAAAACTCACTTGTTGGCTCCGGAGACCCTTTTCCTGCATCTAAGATATCTCGTCGTGGACAGTATGTTAACATAGAACTTAAATTATTTACTTTAAACATACTCCTCTAATATTAGTAACATCAATACAAGCATATCATTAAATCACCCTTCTTAAGCTACACAGGCAGTAAAAAGAAACATAATTGTACATAGCGTAATTTAATTTCACTAAAAAGTAATTACCCGAATTATTAATAATTCTATAGCTCGGGCTCGGCCTAGAGTTGCCGTTTCAGGATACGCATCGAAATGCAGCTGAGAGTCGAAGTCTGTGTTCTGAACATTTTCAAAGGCAGCATCTGCTTTTACGCACTTTTTTTTTCTGTACATACAAAAATAATAGTAAGAAATGATGGATCACTCCAGGTAGAACGTGGGCCTTAGAGACCCTTACATCAATTCGTCCACCAAGGCGGGCATTTTTTGCACATGCTTATTATGAATAATGCACTACTAGAAATATTTTAATTCTAACGCGCCTTTAAGAGTACATTAATATAATAAAAATAGAAGTTTGTTTAATTTTGTTACCTTTGCGGCACCAAATGGTGCCATGTCGTTTACTGATTGTACTCTATAGTGGAACTAAATGATTTAACACGTGTGCTCAGGTTTGCGTCAAGCGGCAATCCTGAATCCTTGCTATTTGGCGAATTCCTTATTAAATAACCGGTAACATCCCCCCACACACATACATAGGTACTCTCACGCTCAGCCACCAGACTCTGGGCACATTGTGAAATGTTTCTGTTTAAAGACAACTTTCTGGACTTCCCCAGCCAGGAATCGAACCCGAAACACCTCAGGCAGTTCTAACAAATGAGTTCTAGGACCAGCAATAGCAGTTAAAGTGTTGATTTTCAAGCATTTAGCGGTCTCCTCTGTCGATATGGAGTCTCTTTTACACTTCCGCTTAGGCAAGCCTTTTGGCATCGGTGTTATCCGGTATAAACTAACTTAAACTAAGGACGGCTTGTGTGGACCACCTGGTATATGTATATATACAGTGCTTTTCCTTCACACTGAGGCCGCCGTAGCGGACTCCCGCCGAAAGAATTATAATATCCCCGCAACTGCCTTACTTTCTCATATTTATAGCAATTACAATCATAATAAGCACATACTTTATCATAACAGATGTTGGAAATGTCGTTTATCTATACATTTCTGGCATCTTTTCAGAATATATCCTTTTAATTCTTACGTCTGAGGGTTCTGCATCTTAATTTTACTTTCTCTACTACGTATAGTAAGTAGGGGAAGTATTGTATTCCACCCAAAAATTCGATACCGAGATTTCACCGGAAATATAGGTTTTGAGACCCCCTAAATCCAAAAAAAGCATTTTTGGAAACAGGTCCGTTTGTGTGTGTCTGTGAACAGCATAACTCAGAAACGAACAGTCCGATAAACACCAAACTTGGTATTTAGGTTCAATATCTTCCAGAGATGCGACACGAAGTTTTCAAGTAAATCCCCGCACCCCAGATTACCCTTTATATGGAACATTTTTCGAAAATTTTAATTTTCTCAAAAATGGCTAACGATTTTGATTAAAATATCACATGACAAACAAAATGTATATATGTTGAATTTTCTGGGAATGTCTCCAAAAGTATTCTTCATTGTGAAGAATGGGCTGCCATTCCCCAAGAAACCTTCCATCACCTGATGGAAAGTATGCCTGCGAGAGTGAATGCTGTCATCAAGGCTAAGGGTGGGTCAACACCATATTGACTTCCAGCATTACTGATGGAGGGCGCCACGAACTTGTGCGTCATTTTCAGCCTGGTGTCCCGATACTTTTGATCACGTCTAGTAAGCAGGAACAACGAGGGGTGATTCGATTTTTAGCGGCGGAGGGAGTTGGAGGCCGTGAAATGTATCAACGGATGAAGGCTGTGTACGATGAGTGCAGTCTGTGTCGTTCAAATGTGGTGGAACGGCACAAAAGATTTCTTGAGGGCGCGAGTTACTGGAAGACGATGCTCGTCCTAGACAGGCTCATCGTGTCATCAGACCTGAAATGATTGCGGAAGTGAATGCTTTAGTCTTGGGCAACCGCAGAATCCGCGGAGGAGATCCATCGGTTACTGGGTATTAGCGTGGGCACCATTCACACCATAATGCATAAACATTTGAAATTTCGAAAAGTTTGTGCGCAGTGGGTTCCCCACCAACTGACCGCCGAGCAGCGCAATATTCGAAAGGCGCTGTCTTTCAGTCATCTGCAACGTTTTCATGAGGAGGAACACGGCTTTCTGTCGCATATTGTCACTGGTGACGAAACATGGTGTCACCATTTTGAACCGGAAAGCAAGCGTCAGAGCAAGCAGTGGAAACATGCGACTTCACCACTTCCAAAGAAATCAAAGGCCGTGCACACCAGTTCTGGTAAGGTCATGATGTCCTTTTTTGACCACAAGGGCCCACTGTTTGTCGAGTTCCTGGAACGGGGAACCACCATCAATGCCCAGCGTTATCAAGCCACTTTACAGAACCTTAGACGAACCATCAAGTCGAAACGCCCAGGCATGTTGTACAATGCCGTTATTCTCTTGCATGATAATGCCCGCCCACACACTGCCAATGCGGTGAAGACGACATTGCAGCAGTTTCGTTGGAAAACGCTGGAACATCCACCGTACAGTCCAGAACTTTCACCGTTTGACTTTCATGTTTATGGATCTCTAAAACAAGCTATTCGCGGACATCGATTCACAACGGACGACGAAGTGTGTGAATGGGTCCAGGCCTGGATCCGACAGCAGCCTACTAGCTTCTTCAAAGATGGAATCGACCGGCTAGTGTTGCAATGGGATAAATGTGCCATCAGTTTTGCAGATTGTTTTTTAGTTAATAAAATCGTTATCGTTACTTTACACAAGTGACCGGGTTTCATTTGAATGAACCTTATATTTTAAATTTATTATAACAACAATAGAAATTTACAATTACCTAATTTATCAACGTAGTCTCCTCGCTTCTCCATGCACATGGTCCATTGTTGCACAAGTGTTCTGATGCGCTCGGAAAAACAGTTTTTTCGACTGAGCAGAAAACCATATATACACCGCTTCCTTCACTTCTTGGTCTGTGGTAAAGCGACGGCCCCTTAAGGCCTTTTTAAGTGGACCATAAAATATATGGTTTACCACCTTCTCGAAAGTCAATCTTCGGTTCTGTGAATCAGATACGGACTTTCTCATTGTTGACGTCACTAGTGGATATGTATGGGCATACTGCTCTTTCCTCCTCCTTCACAGTTGTCCGACCATTTTTGAACTCAACCAATTCCTACACATTTCGCCGGGGTAAATATTATCCCATATTTTGCAAAAAGTCTTCGACGGATTTCATCTCCTGGTACACCTTCGCACGCTGTTCTTCTTTGGTGCAAACGGCGTGGGGTGCTGCCATGCTTATTGTGCAACAATGCAAGACTCACTGGAGTAATAACGTTCAATTATCCCACAAGCGGAGACAAAGAACAACATGTCAACTTGCGCGCGCACAAACCGATTCAGCCAACCTAAACAGAATTAAAAATAGTTTGCGAATACTTCTTGACTTACCCTCGTATAACCAGCTGATACACATAACCTTGAGCAAGGCATACACCTTTATTGAGCAGCGTAAAAATACCAAGGTCACTGCAGTGCAGGCGGAGCATGCATACACGCGATCTGTAACCCCGCCATACAGAGATGCTCTGTAGATGGCTGTCTTCTTTATTTTAACTGAATTTAATATAACAAAATAATAAAATAACACCAAATTTTCTCAGAAAAAAGTGTTCATTAAAACATTTAATTTATGTGAAATTTAGCAACGCATATGCTGTAACTGTGGATTAGTAAATACAGAGGTTGTAACGCATTAAAATGTTTGTGGTGGTATTAGTGCTTGTTCTAAATTCATATAAACTGCAGTACTTATTGTAAGGAGCGAAGCGGTTATTTGTGCACGAGATTGTTCCGACTGTGTTTAGCTTAATCTGTAGATCTCCATTGCCAGAGTTCGTTTGTATGTAGTGAGATAAACACTTTTATGTTTCGCTAAGCTCTGAGAACGGGAACACGTCACGCGCTGGTATAATCTGCATTTTTATATCAACATAATAATAATTGTATAGGATCGCAACTGGGAATAGCCGCTCGCGTATGGAGCTGTTTAAAGGGCTCGATTTGTGAACGCTGCCACTGCGAGAAACAACGATACATGTACTTCTAGAGAATCTGTGACGACTGATCAGCATTTCGCTACTCAACCCGGCAGTCCCGGGTTCGATTTTAGACAGGAAGGAGCAATTTTGTTTAATTAGAGTCATTTGCTACCCTCCATTGAGTATGGAAGTGGTATACGGGAGTAAATTTGAGTCTCTTATAGTAAAAATCTGTATCACATTCACATGACTTTCTATACAACTACAGCTTATTGCTTTCTCTACTACGTATAGTAAGTAGGGGAAGTATTGTATTCCACCCAAAAATTCCATACCAAGGTTTCACCGGAAATATATGTTTTGAGGCCCGCTGAATAAAAAAAGTATTTTTGGAAACATGTCGGTGTGTGTGTGTCTGTCTGTCTGTCTGTCTGTCTGTCTGTGAACAGCATAACTCAGAAACGAACAGTCGGATAAACACCAAACTTGGTATTTAGGTTCAGTACCTTCAAGAGATGCAACACGAAGGTTTTCAAGAAAATCCCCCACCCCAGATTACTCTTTACATGGAACATTTTCATTTTCTCAAAAATGGCTATAGTAATTTTGATTAAAATATCATATATTTAAAATACTTTAATGACAAATAAAATGTATATCTTGAATTTTCCTGGAATATCTCCAAAATTATTCTTCATTGTGAACGACTTTTGAATAACTGGTAAACCATAACAGATAGACAAAATTTTACGACACAAAAAATGGAGATTGCGTTAAAATACACAATTTATCTCATATACTATTTTTTATTGAACGAACCATTTTCGAGATATTGCTTGTTATTCCCTTAAATTTTCCAATACATATGCTTATTCTCAAATGGGAATTCATTATTCCTTTTTTTTGTCCTGGTAATGCAAAGAGAATGGAATACTCCACATAGCAACCAGCTCTTAAAATATTTGACTATCGCTTAAAGCCTATCAATTCCCCTTGCATCTACAAGAAAATTAGCAATAAGATTATCCTCTCGATTAACATGAAGCATATGGAGAATAAGCGTTTGTAAAAATAGTTTGTACAAGAGTAGAGAAAGTCATGTGAGTGAAACACATCAGATTTTTGTTTTCTTGTAAAGGTTTTAAACGTGGGATACTTTAATAAAACTCATTAGGAGAAACAATATTTTTCCATGTAAAGTATAGTTTGTGAGAGAATTTTCTTTAAACTGTTTTAGGTGAAATCTCTGTATCGAGTTTTTTGGTGGAATGCAATACGAATACAAGAGCTAACTCAGGGTGCTAGAGTTTTAACATTATTACTAACGCTGACTGCTAACTCTAATTATTGTTTACCTTTAACAAATATTTCAATAATAATCTAATTTCACTCTTGAGTTCAACTTTCGATTCATTTAAGCTTTCTGTAACCAGTTTTGAAGAAATGAATTTCAGACACAATAATTTCATTGAAAACTAAGCATATGTACTGTCATTTTGAGCAAACGATGACCATGAGTGACACTGAGGTTAAAGTAAAGTACGGGCGAACAGAGGGGCCCCGCATCCGAGGCAAAGCACCGTAAATAGGACACAATAACCCTCTTGGGGGAGAGACAGAAGGACGACCAGATCCGGATTACACGGTGTAAGTATAGACGGAGTCCATAACGTTTTCAGAGATGAACGCATTCGACGCCATACGGGCCCATCCACAAGCCACCGAATCCTTCGCGGTCCTTCGGTGCAGGGCCTATATGAAGAGAGACCTAACTGAGCAATCGCCAAGGGAAGAAACTCCTACAAAGCGCACGTCCACTGCTCAGCCGCAACCAGCCGAACGCCGTCACCTGGCCTTACAACCATGAAATATATGGCAAGGAAAATTATGGATACAGGAAATGAGCGGCAGGGTGTCGTGATAGAAGATGAACAACCCCAACATTTGCCTGCCGACCCGTGGGAAACTACAAAAAACACATGGATCAGAGTGGGTGGTCGATATCGGACCCAGGACCTCCCGAATGCGAGTCGCATACGTTACCGCAGCGCCACTTCGCCTGGTGACACTGAGGTGGTTGTTAGACTGAAGCGATCTGCGTGAGTAGCTTATATACGAAGTGTTGCAAATGGTTAATGAAGCTAGTAAAGGAATCTGTCATTTTTAAAAAGAGAGTAACTGTAATCACACTTCTACGTGCAAATGAATGCGAAATAATATAATGATATACCATTGTGTCTGGCATATTTCATCTCCAATGATTGGTAGTCTGCCGAAGGCAGGTCTGAACCCCCTAGGCTATGCTGCGGGTGACAACCGCGATTTGCCTATGGGCACACTATGCAAAGTGATACCACAATGGCTTACAAAGAACACACATCGATGGTAATGCTAGCTGAAATAATTTAACTATTGGCGATATTATGAGTTGATCGATTGATTTTCCTTCACGTCGTGACAGTTTGAGGTTCCTATAATTATTAACGAGCCGTTAATCCCTCTTGACGTGCTTATATTTTCACTATTAGACGAAGTATTACATTTCTTTCACAGATCAGGCATTTTGTCTTTAATTATTAAATATAATGTCACTAAAGAGCTTCAAATTATCAATAAATACTAGAAACATAAGTGATTGATCATTTACTAGGGCTATATCAAGAATAAAATATATAAAATGCTTAAAATGAGGCAGTGTTTTAACACTTAAATGATTTCAGAGAATTATATAATATATAAATTCAATAACAGCCCGCCTTGAAGCAATATGTGTATGTAATAATTTGTAAAATGTATGTAACAGTCATTTCATATGCTTATATTATTGTATACATGTTCAATAATGTTATATGAATGAATTACGTAATTTAATAATGTAGGAGCTGTGACAAATTGGTCAAAAGTTGCTAACAATGAGGTAACCTTGAGGCAATCATGAATTATAAAGTTTAAATGTTACTTGTGATTCTTGGAAGCAATCATGTAATTTCAGTGACAGTTTATAATAATAGCCAATCAACAACCAGAAAAAGCTTTAGTGAAATGAAGGTATTCTATTGGATTAGGAATAACCAATCAGAGACTTGAAATACAGTAATTTACAAGTTTAGGCGGTTGAAATCAATTCAGTTGCCTGCAAACAGAGTTCCTAACCGGACGCGAGATACGTCCTCGAGAACTGTAATACGTATTCGTGTGAGACGAAACTAGTTTACGAATTAAAAAGTACAAGTAATTAATTAAAGAATCTCACAGCACTCTACATCAGTGAAGTGTTATTTAAATCGTATCAAGCATTAATATAAGGAGTGAAGTGAAATTATAATCTGTAAGTCTACATTCTTAGTCGCACCACAACCCTGCTAAGAGAAACGTGTCTCTAACAATAATACTGACGCAGCCGAGGCAAACATAAATATTTAAAGAAACAGTAAAAATACATTTGGGGCGAAGACTACCGGAAACTGTTTGCGGTTGAAACTACTACAATTCGGTTCCCCAACAATTGAAATATAATACAACTCCTATAATAATATAACATCTTCAACAATAAATAATAAATTAACCTCAAAACATGTTAACATACTGAACATCATTTAAATACTTCTCCGTTTATCTCTCTCGTTAGTTTTCAAATCTATTAATATAAGTGCGAGTTTCTGTGTTAGCATTTGATGTTCAGTTCATAACCTTTAACTTGATTTATTTCTGTTTTGTAACTTGGCCAAATGTTTTAGACGCCATTTTGTCGTTTGAATTTAACGCTTGTTTCCCCCTGCACACATAATCATTATACCCCATCTCTAAATAACACGGAGTAATATCTCAGGAGCTATACGTATAATCCTCAATTATCGATACAGTCACGATTAGTTGATATTTGAAACTTTTATCAGATGGCTGACACACGAGTCGAAGTCCTTATAATCTTCGTATTCTTTTACTTAATCCTTTGTTACAAAAATATGTAAATGCATCTGTGATTTTAGCGTTCATGCTTTCTGCATTTGTGAACTAAAACGCTTTGTAGGTATCCTGCCCCTCATTGATTAAATTAAATTGAGTTTTAATTATGGACTCTCTTTAACTGCTGTGATCCTTAGCGTCCCATTCTATATTGGGCGTGAAAGACCGGTAATTTTGCTCCGAGGCCTCTTTATCAGGCTTGAGGTTCTTTTACGCGTCGTAAATCTACGACACGGGACTACCGGCTTTACTTCCCTTCCGAAAGAAGCCATGCTGATAATTTTTACTCCGGAAAAAAATCCATCGCTCTCCGCCGGGTTTGAACCGCGACCTTGGGAACTAGAGGCTAGCATCCCTCGTTCTGATCATGTTACTTTTAAAATAAACAAATGTTACATTGTGCCTGATTAGATTATCATAGTAAATAAAACGAAATTGCACATGTAAAATCTTGCAAGTATGCATTGTAGTATCAAGCTTTCCTTAGCTGTATATTTATTTGTTTCGAAACTGTTCTATTTGCCTATCCTAGGTAAAGCTGTACATGTAACTCTTGCCAAGCATCAGTTTTACGACACACTGTCTGACATTTTGGTCAGGAGGTGGGGTAAATCTCTCAAGTAAAGCTTTGGCTAGTGGGAAGGATACACAGTATGCTGAATTCGTGCCGCGTGTTACGCGTAAAGTGGAAAACAACCAACAGTATTTCCTCTGTAGCATGTCTTTTCACCCCCATTTGCCTCATTCCAAGTAAACAGCACCTTCTAAACCCTTACCTGCTTGGAAGGACTCCTCCACCCACTAGCTAAAACGTGTTGAACATATTGTTACAAATAGAATTCAATTCAAATGTATTCCTTGATATTGCATATATAATCGAATAAATAAATACGTTCCTGTTAAGCCCAATTTACCTTCTTACTCATAAGAAATTAAAAACATTTGTATAAAGCATGTTGCAATTTTTCTTTGACCACGTAAATAACAACGAAAATTCTGATTGGCTGTGTACGAAGAGCGCAATGAATGGTTGGACCAGCCATTGATGGTCATTTGAGGATCAAGTTACCTTTCTAGTTGGGAACGAAAATTTTTTATTTTGTTTCCTTATTCCTCCTCAGCTTTTTATAAATCATTTTTTAATGAGAAAACAACATACAAAATGTAGGTTCCCATTTAAAAGAATTAAATTGACCCTAAAATGACCATCACAATGTCCTCCAAACAAAACACAACTAATGGCATTTACTTTCCCCCATAATATCAAGCAACTTTTATTAAGGACATTTCTTTCTACAACACTTATTTTTGGAGATATTTGTACAGTCTCAAATTAAATACTCCACCCTGCATTAAATTCCTTCCAAATGAAGAGGACTTCACAGGTATTTCCAAAAAAAAAAAAATTAGACATATTTGGTCACGTAAATATCTTTAATATATAGAATTTTAAACAAAATCATTTGAGCTATTTTTTAGAAAATCAATTTTGGGGGAATTTTGTTTTCGTCGCATCTTTGGACAGTTCTGAACCTAAATACCAAGTTTGGTATTTATTCCACTTTTCGTTTTGAGTTATGCTGTTCATAGACACATACACGGACCTTCTTCTAATTTTTTTTTGAGGCGTGTCAGGGGTCTCGAAGCATATATTTCCAGTGAAATGTCGACATCAAACTTTTGGGTGGAATACAATACTTAGCTACTTACTATACGTAGTAGAGAAGGTACCAAAGATACAGGGTACGTGTGTGCGTTTGTCTGTGAGAAGCATAAACTACAAAAATGTAAAGTCGGATAAATACTAAGATTGGTATTTAAATTTAGTATATTAACGGGATACGACACTAAGAGTTTGAATAAAATACTCCTATCCAAACTACCCTATACATGGAAACCTTGATTTCCTTAAAAATGGCTCTAAGGAGTTTGATTTTAAAAAAATCATATACTTTAGATATATTTACATGCAGATAAAATGCGTATAGTAGCCTGTAGAGACCTGTTCACTCGGAGGAAACTTTAAATAAATTTGTATAACGGATAAATCAGAAGAGATACGCAAAAAACTTATTGCACGTTAAATGGTAGAGATCTTTTTAAAGCACAATTTATTAGAAATAACTTTTTTGTGGCATCAGAAATATCCGTTATTATTAGTTTGAATGTCTCAATATTTTATCATTTTAAGTGCTGTCGGTATTCAGTTGTTTTTTGCGATGTCATGGTAAGAGTATGGAATTTCAAGGCTAGCATATAGCGTCTCGCTTATAAACATTTTACTGTCGACTCTGTTTCCTCCATTCCTCTTGTACCTACAACGAAATGTATAATGAAACTAAGTCTGCAAATTTTTATCTCGGTTAATATGAAGCAGTTAAAAAAATAAGGTTGCGTAAAAATAGTTTGTAGAAGTTATAAAGTAACAGATATATAGAGGATAGCGAGTCAAGTGAAAGTAACACATAGGACTTTTTCACACGTGATCTTGTAAAGAAAACTAAATTTCAGAACAATCACATTGCAACCAACATTAAAAAAGATTGGTTCCGCCATAACGCGTGAGGCTTGTATTCACAACTTGATACCGTAATTATTGACAGGAAGATATAAAGAATTAAATAAAGAAATGCTAGTAACATAAATAAATAATTACAATAAATAATTTCCACATAGTGAATCAACGCATACTGGAAGAAGAAAGGGTGACAACTTTTAGGTGAATAAGGAAGTCAGTACCAGGCAGATACGGGTTCAGGAAAACTAATTAGTTAAAGTGTAGAGCAGTTAAGGCAGTTAAGCATTCCGGCGAACTTAAGTCAAGAAAAAACCCATTACCTCAAGGTTCAGGTAGCTAGAATTCAAGAGGTTAAGAAATAATATATGTGTGAAGAATGGGAGGAAGAATTCTTAGCATTTGGCAGTCAACGAGTAAACGTTGTGTATGTGTCAGATGCCTAAGATTTGGTAACGTGCAATGTAGGAACTTTGGTTATGGTTTCGAGTGCTACGATTTATCTTCAAATGGTCGGCAACTCGCTTCAATAGTTCATGCGTTAGGTCACATTAAACTTCTCAGTCAATTTAAACTGGTGTTAGCCTTTCACATTACGCCCGAGGAGATTCTGAGAGAAAGATCTCATAGATCTCTCGGGTTCAATTCTCATCGACCGTCCACTCTGACCTTGGGGTATTCGTGGTTTTCCCTGATCGGTAGGCAGATTCTGGAATGGTTTCTTTCATCTATCACCATTTACTTTCCCTTATTTCCTTTGCATTCTGTTTCCTTCTCATCTTTCAGGTATGCTTCTAGGTTTTGTGGCGTATAGCGGTGCCGGACAGATGGATGCATGTTCAAAGGAAAGAGTACAACCTGTGGCTGCTTGGTCACGGGTCGTTATCGCCCTTTCTAAGGCAGCTTCGGTCTTCGAGTTGTTAGATACAGGCATATCTGCCTGCAGCATGTATTCTCCTGTGGCTCCTTCACTTCATCCCTTCCTTCTGGGGCTATTAACCATAATAGATTTATGTAGATCGCAGAGTACGAGGTGTTCCCTTCCTTGTGTAACCTACACCTACTGGCTAAGCCTACTGTATTCTCCTTGTATCAATAAAGGTAATAATATCATTTATGCAAAAACTTATCTCGATTAACTTGAAACAGATACGAGAATAAGCCTTTGCAAGGCTAGTTTGTAGAAGAGTGAGCGGAGAAGGTCATGTGAATATATACATCCCAATGTATTTTTTAGAAATAAATCATAATAGCAATATTTGCATGGAAAATAAGTTACAATTGATAAGCATGTTTCAGGTTTCCACAATATGGGATGAATTTACATTATACGAGTACATAATGTTAAAGAAAAACCATTCCATATTTTGAGAGGTGGTAGTTTGGACCAAAAAAAGAAAAAAATGTGCAGTAAACATGGGCTCTAAAATGTACACCTTAAGGACTATGATCACTTGTTCATCTTCGCCTCTGTGAAACGTCTCCTCTATGGCAAGCTCTTTGCTATTACGCATGACCTACACAACGCAGTAAACAAATGAGGACACATTACTCTGTTACTGTGAAACAGCATAGTTTCTACTGTAATCTGCTTGTGATTACATACGACCTGCACTTGTGAACCATCGCTAATGTAGGTGCTTAATATGATGCCCATTCATAGCAAGGCATGCTCCTGTCCGACGTCTTAGGAAATCACGCGCTCTCTGAAAGTCTCCAGGTTGGTCACGGATGCTCTGGCAGGCATTGATGTCCCTTCCTGTAGTGTTTATATATCATTAATGGGGGCTGCATACACCATAAATTTAAAGATAAAACTGATTCCATTAGAGCTAATAAGAATACGCGCAGCACTTACCCAGAACTGTGAATACGGTTTACAGTAACAACACTAACAGATGTTTACTGCATGCTGTGTCCGTGCACAATAACAGAGTAATGTGTACTCATTTGTTTACTGCCTACTGTAGGTCGTACTTAAGTAATATCAAAGAGATTGCAGTAACAAAGATGAGCAAGTGGAAAAATGCATTTTAGAACCCATTCTTTTCTTGTTTTGGTCCATACCACCACCTCTTAAAATACGTAATAATTTTTTGTAACACCTGGTATACATAGGATTTGGACCAAAGATTTGAGGTATTTTCTCAAAAGAAATATCACCACCCTGACCAATACACGAACCCCCATCTCTTTGTATCTTAGCCAAAATCATTTATCACAAACCACAGGAACAAACACTACATTTTTATTTCCAAAGGTGTATAGTCTAGAAATAAAAGCTACATACAAACAAAAGCTCTATTTACTTTCTCTACCAGTACATACTAGGTAAAGAAGGTATTGCATTCCATACAAAAATTCAATACCAATATTTCATCGTAAATACACATTTTGAAGCCCCTTGAATCCAAAAAGAATTTGTAAAAAAGTGTGTATGTCTGTGTACAGCATAGCTGAAAAACATAAAATCGGATAAATACCAAACTTGGTATTGACTATACATTTCAAAAATGCGACACGAAGATTTTCAAAAGAATCCCCCTACACTAACTACCATTTACATGGGACATTTTTCGAAATTTTTTATTCCTAAAAAGTCGCTCTATGTTGATTAAAATACCATATTTTAAAGATACTTGCATGACAAATAAAATGTATATCTTGAATTTTCTGGGAAGTCCTCTTTATTAGGAACGAATTTTGTATGACATTGTATAACTGGTAAAGGTTAAGCGACAGACCAAAATGTACTGCACAAAAAATGTAGAGCTTTTTAAAACACACAGTTTACTTAAAATAACTTTTTTGTGGTATAAGCCCTTTCCCAGATATCCTTTATTAATGGTTCGAATTGTTCAGTACTCATTCTTTAGTGCTGTAGATTTTCAGTTGTTTCTCTCGTGATTCTATGGAAAGAGTATGGAGTTTTAAGACTAGCATATAGCGTCCAGTTCTTAAATATTTGACTATCGCTGTTCCCTTCATATCTATAACAAAATTAGTAATGTAGCTATTTCTGCAGAGGTTTATCTGGATTAAAATAAAGTAGAAAAAAATCTGATGTGTTACACTCACATGACCTTCTTTACTCTTGTAAAAACTATTTTTACAAACGCTTATTCTCGATATGCTTCATGTTAATCGAGATATCGAGATGTCAATCTTATTGGTAATGCTCTTGTAGGTACAAGGGGAATATGGTAAGTTTTAAGCTATAATCAAATATTTTAAGAGCTGGTTGCTATGTGGAGTATTCCATTCTCTTTGCATCAACAGGACAAAAAACATGAATAACGAATTTGAGAAAAACTATAAGTATTGGAAAATTTAAGGGAATAACAAGCAATATCTCGAAAATGAGTCACTCAACAACAACAAAATGTATAGGTATGACATAAATTGTGTATTTTAACACGATCTATATTTTTGGTGTAGTAAAATTTTGTCTATCTCGTATGGTTTACCAGTTATGCAAAAGTCGTTCACAATGAAGAATACTTTTGGAGACATTCCCAGAAAATTCGAGATACATTTCATTTGTCATGAAAATATCTTAAACATATAATATTTTAATCAAAATCGATAGCCATTTTTGAGAAAATTAAAATTTTCGAAAAATGTTCCATATAAAGGGTAATCTGGGGTGGGGGAATTTTCTTGAAAACCTGCGTGTCGCATCTCTGGAAGATACTGAACCTAAATACCAAGTTTGGTGTTTATCAGACTGTTCGTTTCTGAGTTATGCTGTTCACAGACACACACACATGGATATTTTTCAGAAATGTTTTTTTTTTGGATTCAGGGGGTTCAAAACACGTATTTCCGGTGAAATCTCGGTATCGAATTTTTGGGTGGAATACAATACTTTCCCAACTTACTATAGTAGTAGAGAAAGTAATATGTTTTACTAAGAATAGCTTGTATACCCACTAATAAACAATAGGGTAGAGAAAGTCAAGTGAATGAAACGCATCAGGTTTTTTCTTAATAAAGACGAGTTTTTAATGCTCAGATTGAAATCTAATAAAAACACTGCATGGAAGCCGTTGTTCTCTGGTAGAGAACTTTATTAGTTTTGCAAATGGGATCCTCAAGTTGCATGATATGAAGCCTTAAAACATTCCTGCAGGACTCGCACACGCATAATAAACCTGATATACGCATTTCTATATTAAACGGCACAGAGAAGCCCTTCATAACAACCTTCTCACGCACTGCAATAAAAACGAATTGTGGGAGAAAATGAAATCTGCCTCCTTAATTTCGTTCTCGGAGATAAACAACACAACAACCTCCCACTTCAACCTCTGTTGAACGAAATTCTTCACAAGTTATTAAAGGTGTGTATTTGGGATTCTTATTGCAAATTATTCTTCGCTAATGTTGGGTGTTGAGTAACAGCACACAAATAATGTGCTTAAAGTGAACCTAAGTTTTGGTTTCATTTCTACCTCCAAGACACGTGATTTTAAAATCCAATGTTACAGTCACTTGACTTTCTCTACCATAATTTTTTTTGAAAGCAAAGTCTGCAAAGTATTTATACAAAATCTGATGCGTCACACACATCTATTCATATAAAAGATTATTTCTTTTTTACTTTCTCAACTACGGGATGTAAGTAGCGGAAGTATTCCATCTAAAAGTTCTATGTCAAGATTTCACCAAAAATATATGTTCCCAGCCCCTGGACCCCAAAAAAGAATTTTAGAAAGAGATCTTGAGGCAGTATTTTTAACACTTAACTGATTTCAGTCTAATTATATAATATAAATGCAATAACAGCCCACCTTAAAGCAATATGTGTATGTAATAATATATAACAAGTGTATATTACAGTCATTGTATATGTTTATATAATTGTATACATGTTCAATAATGTTATGTGAGTATGTTACGTAATTTAATAATGTAGGAGCTGTGAGAAATAGGTCAAAAGTTGCTAACAATGAGGTAACAATAAGGTGACCTTGAGGCAGTAATGAATTGGAATGTTTAATAATGATACATGTAATTCTTGGAGCAGCAATAATATAATTTTTGAGACAGTTTACAAATAGCCAATCAACAACCAGAAAAAGGTTAAGTTAAATAAACGTTTTCTATTGGATTAGGAATAGCCAATCAGAAACTTGAAATACAGAAGTTTACAAATTTAGGCGGTTGAAATCAATTCAGTTGCTTGTAGACAGTGTTTCTAACCGGACACTCGAGAAGTTTAATACGTATTCACTTGAGACGAAAATAGTTTACGTGTTTAAAAAGTGCAAGTATTTAATAAAAGAATCTTACAGCTGTGCGAATCAGTGAAGTGTTATTTAAATCGTGTCAAGAATTAATAAAAAGGAGTGAATTAAAAATGATAATCTGCGTAAGCCTACATTCTTCAGCCGCACCACGTCTTGCAAAGAAATCCATGTCTCTAACAATAATACTGACGCAGCCGAGACAAACATATATAATATTTAAAGAAACAGCCAAAATTACAAGGTTAATAATTTTTTAAACATTTTTTGGGGCGAAGGCTACGGGAAACTTTTTACCATACGTGCGGTTGCAACTACTTCAAATTGGCTCCCAAAGCGTGGGGAAAATAACAACACAAACAAAATAACTACTTCAATCTCTATGTGTGTGAACAGATAACACAAAAACGGAAAGTAAGATAGACACCAAACCTAGTGTTAATGTTCTATCTTCCAAAGATGCGACATGAACCTTTTTAACAAAATCCCTCCACCCCAACTACCCATTACATGGAACATTTTTTCAAAACGCTTTATTATCTAAAATGGCTCTAAAGATTTTGTTTAAAATACCATATATTATAGATATTTAGATGACATGGAATTTTCTAGGAATAGCCTGTTAAGTCCCCTTCATTCAGAAGGAATTTTATATAAACTTTCGTAAACGTTGAGGGATAGACGAAAACGTTACTACACAAAAATATAGATCTCGCTAAAACACAATTCACTTAAAATAGCTTTTTTGTGGCATAAGCCATTTCTGACATATTAGTTATTAATGGTTAATATTATTCATTACTTTATCATTCTTTTAAATTCCTGTCGATTTTCAATTGTTTCTCGCGATTACAGGAGAAAAGTGTGGAATTTTAAGAACAGCATATAGCGTCCACTTCTTAAACCCTTTACTATCGCTACTCCCTTTATATCCTAATGAAATTTAGAATGCAGGTATTGAGGCAGTATTTTTTAACACTTAAATTATTTCAGTCTAATTATATAATATATAAATTCAATAATAGCCCGCCTTAAAGCAATATGTGTATGTAACAATATATAAAAATTGTATGTAACAGTCATTGTATATGTTTATATTGTTGTGTACATGTATAATAATGCTATGTGAATGTAATACTAATGTAATAATGTACGAGCTGTGAGAATATAGGTCAAAAGTTGCTAAAATTGAGGTAACCTTGAGGCAATAATGAATTAGAAAGTTTAATAATGTTACTAGTAATTCTTGGAGCAACAATAATGTAATTTTTGAGACAGTTTATAAATAGCAACAACTATAGAAAGGCTAAAACTTAAATAAAAGTATTCCATTGGAGTAGGATTAGCCAATCAGAGGCTTGATATAGATGAAAATTGCAAATTCAGGCGGAAGAAGCCGGTTTCTAGTAGACAGCGTTCCTAACCGGACGCGAGACGCGTCCTCGAGAAGTTTTAATACGTAGTGAGACGAAAATTTATTATAACGTTTACGTGTTAAAAAAAGTGCAAGTAATTAATAAACAATCTCACAACTCTCTGTATCAGTGAAGTGTTATTTAATCATGTGAAGGATTAATAAAAGGAGTGAAGTAAAAATTATAATTTGTTAAAGCCTACATTCTTTAGCCGCTACACTCCCTGTTAAGAGAAACATGTTTCTACAAATTAATACTGACGCAGCGGAGGCAAACATAAATAAATATAATATTTAAAGAAACATAAAAATACAAAATTGATTCTTAAACATTGGGGCGAAGACCACTGGAAAGTAAACTTTGGGGCAAAGGCCATCGGAACTTTGTACCATACGGGGCAGTTACTTCATCAATTGTTCTGCTCCCCAACAGTAGAACAACCATACAATCTACTTCAAATTGGCTTCCATACGTGGTGTAAATAACGTAACAATACAACTCCTCCTTAAAATAAACCTTCAGTATTTTTGCAAAGATGTATTGGGATTAAAATGAAATAGATAAAAAATAAGCTTTAGAAAGAATAGTTTGTATACACACTAATAAATGTGTGCGGGTAGGGAAAGTCATGTGAATGTAACACATAAGATTTTTCATTTTTGCTTTCTCTACTACTTACTACAACCAAAAATTTGGTACCGAGAATTGACTTGAAAATACACGTTTTGAAACCTTCCCGAATCCCCCCCAAAACTGTTTTAGAAAGAGATTCACGCGCGCGCGTGTGTGTGTGTGTGTGTGTGTGTGTGTGAAAACCAAAAATGTTCCATGTAAAGGGGTGGTCTGGGGCGTGGGGATTTTTCTGAAAATCTTATTGTCGCATCCTTGGAAGACTTTGAACTTAAGTACAAAGTTGGGTATTTATCCGATATTTCGCTTTTTAAACATTTTTCTACATATCCCTTTTTTAGATTCAGGGTGCTTCAAAACATGTTTTTCGGATGAAATATCAGCATAGAATTTTTAGTTGCAATGCAATACTTCCTATATTTATTATAAGTAAAGATTCAGGGTGCCTCAAAATATTGATTTCGGATGAAATGTCAGCATGGAAGTCTTAGTTGGAATGCAATACTTCCTGTATTTATTATAAGTAAACAGCAGTAGAGAAGGTAAAAATGCCATTTTTAGATTTAGGGTGGCCCAAAACTTGTACTTCCAATAAAATATCGAATATTGAATTTTTGAGTGGGTTTCAACACTTTTCTCTAGCTACTGGAAACATGGTGGAGAAAGTAAAAATTGCATGGAGTAGGACATTTTAAGCGTTGGCAGATATTTAAGAATTTATAAGGGAGAAAAGCTTAATTTAAAGTTGAGACAGTAACTATGGTTATATGTGCCATGTATATAATAATATGAATTATAATGTGAAATGGTATTAATAAGCAAAACACTTGTTGTATAAATAGAAGTTAAGGCATAAGTTTTATGTATGTGCAAGTGTAGCTGGAGCTGTGGAACCCTTGTTAAAAGCCGACAAACATATCTTTGTGTTAGAATTAGGGTCCAGGCAAAAAGGACTTGTACGGGAAAGTCATAAAAGCCAGACCTTGTGTCTTTGTGAAATAGGCTACAAGCAAATACAACATATTTTTGTAGAGAGGTCACATGTTTGCAAACAACGAAAAATAGCCGGGTAAGTCTTCTAGAAGGTTCCAAGCTGAACCAAGACAGACAATGAAATTTTAAGGAAGAATATGTTTACAATGTTTAAGCGCAGCAAAGTTAGTTGTAGCGTCCCCATCAGCCAAGGCGGTTGAGTATAAAGTGCTGCGATGTGAATAACATACATGTAAGCTCTCAGAAGCAGGCGTTATTAGTTAATTCTCATAATGTAGTAGGAACGTTGAAATGTTATCAGTTTAAAAGTCCATAGGAACGTGTGATAAATATTACAATTATTTCTAGAGCACGTATAAAATACTTGATTGCTCAGCGACCGCAAGTTTGGCGCACGAACGTGGTAGGGCTCGACCGTTCTACAGCTCCAACTAACAAAAGTAACTGTGTAGCTTATTACTAAAAGCAGTAAATGCGTGTGCCATTAAATCATAGTGTTCTTCACTAACTTAATCCATTGTTAGAGTTTTACTTTTTACCTTCCTTCCCGTATCACACCCTGCAAAGCTAAACAAGCTCTACCAAAAACCCAAATAACAGCAGCCATGGCAAGAAATAAAAATAACACTTTAAGAGTAACAACTAAAACACAAGTTAATTATCAGTATCACCATAGTTCATATATTAATATATCGGACATACTGCGAGTTATGCTTTCCCACCACGAGTATACTGCAAGGTAGGATAACTGACTCGTAGCAAAAGGTATTTAAATTGTCACGTGATGGGTTCAATTACTAAATGCAATTAAGGTAGCTCTATAAAACTTATCGCAGGTAATTATAGGAAATAACAGGGGTAAAACTAAAGAAATCTAATGTGTTACATTCACGTGACTTTTCTGCTCTATAGTCTATTTTTACGGAAGCTTATCTATCTGCTTCAGTTTAATAGAGATAAACCTTTGTCAGAAACAGCTAAATTACATATTTGGTTATATATACAAAGAGAACAGCGATAGTCAAATGTTTTAGAACTGCACGCTATATGCCGGTCTTAAAATTCCACACTCTTCTAATGCAATCGTGGGAAACAAATGAAAATCGACAGGACTTCAAAAGAATGGGTAAGCATTGAAAAATCTGAACCATTAATAACGGATATCTCGGTAATGGCATATGCCACAAAAAAGTTATTTGAAGTAATTTGTGCGTTTTAAGAGATCTACTTTTTTGTGTAGTACGTTTCTGTCTATCTTATGCGCTACTGAAGGTAAAAATGATACGATAGCAGCTAGAGAAAATCATGTGAATATGAGATCAGGGTTTTCTTTCACTGAAACGCTCTTTTTATTATACATAGAGCAAGCGGCGGGAAACATTATTCGCTTTTTCAACTGTTTTCAGACGCGTTTGATTTCATAACGTGCCTTTAATCTTTGAGCTGAACAATTCCATTAGTTTCGTTGGTTGAAACGCGCCGAGTTTTGTCAGTTATGCCATTTGGGGAATAACATCCCATTCATCAGGGGATACATATCCGTGACGTGTATGGGTCTTTGTCTTTCATTGTTGGAAAACTGGAAGCGAATGGGTTGACGCGCACAGGTCATTGGCGGTATTGAGGCAGATACAACACCTCCACTAATGCCGGTCGCCTTGTGCACTGGAGCGGTGAAGAAGATAAGGGCTTGACAAATGTATCACATCACACAAGATAGCATTGAAACCAGCTGTAGCATTCGATAATTCGGCTAATGTATCTCCCTTTCATTATTAATGCTAGCTTGTTTTTGTACTCTCTTCCTCCTTAATGGCTTCCTAAATGCAGAATGTTAATAAATGATGCTAATAATGTAATATTCCTGTTCCGCTTTTGAAAACAGAAAAATCGATAGTGGCCGTAGTAAACTGTTCCACTAAATGATTTTATTTGATAACCTAACAAAACTCACAACATAATTGCACAGTTTCAAGTGCGAGAAGTGAAAATGCTTCATATTCAATGTCTTATACAGGTTCTTCCGGTTTAAGACACGCTTTATAATTATTCAGTTGTTTATGCGCAATACAAAGCCATAAAACACGCAATATATTTTCATTTTAATTTCTTTACTACTTATAAGTAGGGAAAGTATTGCATTCCAACCAAAAATTGGATACCGAGATTCCACTGGAAAACCATGTTTTGAGGACCCCTGAGAAAAAAAATTCAGAAAAAGGACAAGGTGTGTCTATGTGTAAACAGCAAAATCAAAAATCAAAAGTCGAATAAATACCAAAGTTGGTATTTACTTCAGTATTCTTCAAAGATACGACCCAGCCTACCTTTTACATGTAACATGTTTCGAACATTTTGATTTTCTGACAAATGGCTCCAACGATTTTGATTAAAATATCAAATGTATATCGATGAATTTTCTGGCAATGTCTCAAAAAGTCCTCTTCATTATGAATGACTTTAGCATAACTGATAAACCGTAAGAGAGTTTACTACACAAGAAATGTAGATCTCGTTAAATCACACAATTTATGTCTCGTAATTTTTTACTTTCTCTACTACGTATAGTCAGTAGGGGAAGTAATGCATTCCACTCAAAAATTCGATACAGAGATTTCACAGGAAATATATGTTTTGAGACCCCTGAATCCAGAAAAAGCATTTTTGGAAACATATCCGCGTGTGTGTGTGTGTGTGTGTGTGTGTGTGTGTGTGTGTGTCTGTGAACAGCATAACTCAGAAACGAACAGTCGGGTAAAAACCAAACTTGGTATTTAGGTTCAGTAGCTTCCAGAGATGCGACACGAAGGTTTTCAAGAAAATCCCCCACCCCAGATTACCCTTTACATATAACACTTTTTGAAAATTTTAATTTTCTCAAAAATGGCTCTGACGATTTTGATTAATATATCATATGTTTTAAGGTATTTTCATGACAAATGAAATGTATATCTCGAATTTTCTGGGAATGTCTCCAAAAGTATTCTTCATTGTGAACGACTTTTGCATAACTGGTAAACCATAAGAGATAGACAACATTTTACTACACAAAAATGTAGATCGCGTTAAAATACACCATTTATGTCATATACATTTTTGTTGTTGAGTGAACCATTTTCAAGATATTGCTTGTTATTCCGGACAAAAATGTCTCACGTTTTACAATTTGCTCGCATGATTTCATTTACAAGCCATAAAAAACATTCACAGTAAATTAAAAATATCTGATGTGTTGCAGTTACATGACTTTCTCTACTCGTGTACAAACTGTTTTTAGAAACGCTTATTCTCCATCTACTTCATGTTTATCGAGAAAATAAAAATTTGCAGAAACTATCGTATTGCTAGTTTTCTTAACGTGCAAGGGGAATATGATAGACTTGAAGTGATAATCAAATATTTTAAGAGCTGTATGTCCACAACATTAAAAAAATCTGATGTGTTACATTAACATGACTTTCTCTACTTTTGTACAAACTATTTTTACAAACGCTTATTCTCCAAATGCTTCATGTTAATCGAGATGTTAATCTTATTGCTAATTTTCTTGTAGATGCAAGGGGAATTGGTAGGCTTTAAGCGATAGTCAAATATTTTAATAGTTGGTTGCTATTTGCATTACCAGGTCTAAGAAAATGAATAACGAATTTCCATTTGAGAAAAAGTATAAGCATTGGAAAATTTAAGGGAATAACAATCAGTATCTCGAAAATCGTTCACTTAAAATGATGTTCAAACGAGCTCATGATCTTTAGAACTTAGAGCTTTTATTCGCTTTCTCAGGATAAGGGAAACCCCCGGAAAAACTTTATCCGGGTAACTCACCCTAACCGAGATTTGAGTTTGGTCCTCTTCAATGTGAAGGAGACACGCTACCTCTACACCGTCTGTAGTGAGCTTTACTATATCCATTTACAATGTGTAAATGTGTAACGAAAGTTGATCTTGATTAACAAGGATTAGATGGAAGAATAAGCCTTTGTAAGAAGAGTGAGTAGGGAAAGTCATGTGAATGCAGAACAAAAGATATTTCTTTTTCAGTTAAAAACTTATCTTCCACAGAAAATAGTTGTGCGTATTATTAAGCGTTTTACACAAAGTATTTTCTGAATATGTGTATAAACGCACCCCATAAAAGAAACTAAAATCTAACAAAATTTAAAACCATATTTGGTGTTAGGAAAAGCGCTTTCGTACAGTATAGTACTGTCCAAAACTAGTACCAGATCAGTAATTTTTACTTTATCTGCCACAGACACAGTAGGTAGAGAAGGTTTAGCATTCCACCCAAAGATTCGATACCAAGATTTCACCAGAAATACATGCTTTGAGGCCCTCTTAATCAAAAAGAAACATTTTTAAAAAAATCTGATGTTTTACACTCGCATGACTTTCTCTACTCTTGTACAAACCATTTTTACAAACGCTTATTCTACATATGCTTCATGTTAATCGAGATGTTAATCCTATTGCTAATTTTCTTGTAGATGCAAGGGGAATATGGTAGGCTTTAAGCGATAGTCAAATATTTTAACAGCTGGTTGCTAAGTGGAGCATTCCATTCTCTTTGCATTACCAGGACAAAAAAATGAATAACGATTCCCGTTTGAGAAAAAGTATAAGTATTGGAAAATTTAAGGGAATAACCAGCAATAACTCGAAAATGGTACACTCAAAAATAAAAAAAAACATTGTAACTGACATATATTGTGTATTTTAACGCGATCTACAGTTTTTGTGTTGTAAAATTTTGTCTGTCTCTTATGGTTTACAATTTATGCAAAAGCCGTTCACAATGAAGAATACTTTTGGTGACATTCCCAGCACATTCATGAAAATATCTTAAACATATGATATTTTAATCAAAATCTTTAGAGCCATTTTTGAGAAAATTAAAACGTTCGAAAAATGTTCCATGTAAAGGGTAATCTGGGGTTGGGGTATTTTCTTGAAAACCTTCGTGTCGTATCTCTGGAAGATACTGAACCTAAATACCAAGTTTGGTGTTTATCCGACTGTTCGTTTCTGAGTTTTGTTTTTCACAGACAAACACTCACGGACATTTTTTCCAAAAATTCTATACGTAGTAGAGAAAGTAAGAAGGGCTGTGTTGGTATCTGTCCTTGTGTGCCTGTGAACAGTATAAATAAAAAACGAAAAGTCAGACAAACCCAAAATTGGTATTTAGGTTCAGCACCTCCCAAAGATGCGACACGAAGATTTTCAAGATCATCCGCTTATTCCAGAGAGAGCCAAAAACCTACGGATCGGCTGCGCGTGTTTTACTTGTCGGCATCCTCCGCGCTCGTTGCCGTCTGCCGTAACCATAGCAACGCGCGGATGAAACCATACAACATTTTTAAAACTATTTTTAAAGCTTTACTTACACACTTTATGAAAGGCGATGTTTAAACTGGCCACCGTCGTTGTCCATACATTTTTGGCACCTCTTTAGGAAACTATCCATCGCTCCCGTAGTTCACGGTGAGAAATGCTGGTAATTTCCTGGCAGATATTTTGTTTTAATTCTTCCAGGGTGTGTGGGTTTGTCTTGTACACTTTGTTTTAAGTTACCCCAGAGATACAAATCGCAGGAAGTTAGTTCGGGGGACCGAGGGGGCCACAAACCTCTACTAATAATTCTGTCCTCAAACCTACCTTCAATTGTTCTCATCTAAATATTGGCCGTATAAGCTGTTGCAGAGTCTTGTTGGTGAAAATGCAAAATCACGCTCCCTATCTGTTAATTCTTTAAAAAAGAAAAGGGGGGGCAAAATTATATTCACATATGCACGGGCGTCAAATGTTGACTCGAAAAAAAAGTTGGTAAGTAAAGCCTTTAAAAGTAGTTTTAAAAATGTTGTATGGTTTCATCCGCGCCTTTTTATGATAGCGGCAGACGGCAACGGGCGCCGAGGATGCGGACAGGAAAAACACCGCGCAGCCGTTTGGTATTTTTTGGCTCTCCCTGTACCATTTACATGAAAGATTTTATCAAAATTTTTTATTTTCTATAAAATGGCCCTCACGATTTTGATTAAAATGCCATTTATTTAATGTACTTAAATGACAAATAAAATATATATCTTGAATTTTCTGGAAATAGCCTCTGAAGTCCTCTCACACAGAAGAAATTTTGTATAAGCTTGTATAACTGTTAAACGTCAAGCGATAGACGAAAACGTACCAGACAAAAAATTTAGATCTCTTTAAAACACCTAATTTGAAATAGATAGCATCTTTACGTTATTTACCCCAAGTTTTGGGCGTCAATTTGAAGTAGGTTGTAATGAAAGAGTTATATTATATTTCAAATGTTGGGAGCTGAACTTGAAGTTCGTTGCAACCGCACGTAGCCTTCGGTAGCCTTCGCCCCAAATGTACTTTGTGGTAGCCTTTGTCCCCAAAAAATGTTTATAAAATTGTAACTTTGTAATTTTACTGTTTTTTTAAATATTATATTTATATTTGCCTCGGCTGCGTCAGTATTATTGTTACAGACATGGTTTTCTTTGCAGGGTTGTGGTGCGACTGAAGAATGTAGGCTTACACAGAATATAATTTTTACTTCACTCCTTTTATCAATGCTTGACACGATTTAAATAACACTTCACGGATGTAGAGAGCTGTGAGACTTTTTTATTAATTACTTGCACTTTTTAATACGTAAAACTATTTTCGTCTCACGCGAATACGTATTAAATTTCTTGAGGACGTGTCTCGCGTCCGGTTAGGAACACTGTCTGCAAGCAACGTGTCCAGTTATGAGCGCTGTCTACAAGCAACTGAACTCTAAATTTGTAAATTTTGCTATATTTCAGTTTCTGATTGGCTAATCCTACTCCAATAGAATACCTTAATTTAACTAAAGCTTTTTCTGGTTGTTGATTGACTATTTATTAAACTGTCTCAAAATTTACATTATTGTGCTCCAATAATGACTAGTAGCATTTAAACTTTCAAATTCATTATTTCCTCAAGGTTACCTCATTGTTAGCAACTTTTAACCTATTATTCTCACAGCTCCTACATTATTCTTCTTCTTCAGCCAACGCCAGTCCTTGGCCGGTCTGCCATTCGACGCCGTGCCTCCCAGTACAGCCGTGACCTTCCTTCCATAGAATCTTCAACTATAACAGTCTGCAGGACAGTGCAGGAGGCCAAATGGTCAGCAGTGCCTTCTTGCAAGCAGAGGGGACAAATTGGGCTATCAACCACACCGATTTTATGCAGGTGTTTTTGCAAATAATCGTGCCCTGTAGTTATACTAAAGGTGGCTGCTGCCAGCTTCCGGGGCAGGTTGTTGGGGATGGTGTTTTAAGCAAGCATTTCCCATCTTTTACCAGCTGCCGCTACCTTCTAAGAGTCTACAATTGCTCCTTTGATTCGAGATGTTATGACGCTACTGATGTTTGAGTATGTCATTGGTACAACTGGCTGCTCCATTGAGCACCCTTCCTTGGCTAAAGCGTCGGGTTTCTCATTTCCATCAAGGTCGCAGTGGCCCGGGACCCATTGCAAACGAACTTCTGTCAATTCTTGCAGTTTATATAGTCTGTCTTGGCATTCAGTGACCAGATCGTCCTCATGTTGGTTTCCTTGCGAGCAGAGAGCCCGAATGGCTGAAGTGGAGTCGGATAAAAAGACCACTTTACACTGTACATTCATTGATATTAAGGCGATAGCTGCCTCACTGATAGCGGCAACTTTGCCGTCGAAATTATTCCTCATCTTACCTACAGGAAAGGCTCTACTACCTAAAGTAGAACACTAGCCCGAGCGTGCACAATCATTTTGGGCCGAGCCATCCGTATAGACGTGAAGCCATTCTGATGGAGGGTAAATTGTAGCTATCGTCTCAGGGGCTGCAGCCTTAAGTAGGTAAGGGGGGTTGTCAATTCCAATGATAGTTATTCTAGAGGGCATCTCTTTAAAATCAAGGTGGAAGTTCCTTTTTACTTTCTCTACTACGTATAGTAAGTAGGGGAAGTATTGCATTCCACCCAAAAATTCGATACCGAGATTTCACCGGAAATACATGTTTTGAGACCTCCTGAATCCAAAAAAAGCATTTTGGAAACATTTCCGTGTGTGTGTCTGTGTGTGTGTGTGTGTGTCTGTGTGTCTGTGAACAGCATAACTCAAAAACGAACAATTGGATAAACACCAAACTTGGTATTTAAGTTCAATATCTTCCAGAGATGCGACACGAAGGGGTTCAAGAAAATCCCCCCACCCCAGACTACCGTTTACATGGAACATTTTTCGAAAATTTTAATTTTCTCAAAAATGGCTCTAACGATTTTGATGAAAATATCATACGTTTAAGATAATGTCATGAGAAATGAAATGTATATCTCGAATTTTCTGGGAATGTCTCCAAAAGTATTCTTCATTGTGAACGACTTTTGCATAACTGGTAAACCATAAGAGATAGACAAAATGTTACTACACAAAAAATGTAGATCGCTTTAAAATACACAACTTATGTCATATACATTTCTTTTGTTGAGTGAACCGTTTTCGAGATATTGCTTGTTATTTCCTTAAATTTTCCAATTCTTATACTTTTTCTCAAATTCGTTATTCATTTTTTTATGTCCTGGACATGCGAAGAGAATGGAATGCGCCACATAGCAACCAGCGTTAAAATGTTTGACTATCGCTTAAAACCTACCATATTCCCCTTGCATCTACAAGAAAATTACCAATAAGATTGATATCTCGATTAACATGAAGCATACGGAGAATAGGCGTTTGTAAAAATAGATTGTACAAGAGTAGAGAAAGTCATGTGAGTGTAACACATCAGATTTTTTTAAAACACTGGCCCTCTAATAATTGAATATTATATTTTGCCTGCAGGGCTTCTGCCCGAGCTATTGGGATTTCTTGTGTTTTTAGC
This sequence comes from Deroplatys truncata, assembly GCA_030765065.1. Classification (NCBI taxonomy): domain Eukaryota; kingdom Metazoa; phylum Arthropoda; class Insecta; order Mantodea; family Mantidae; genus Deroplatys; species Deroplatys truncata. The sequence continues at coordinate 106,148,622 of CM060982.1, forward strand.
CTGAGACTAGGTGGCTTATACTGTCGCCAGAAATTATCTGAAGTCCTATAACTTCTTTCAAAGAATTTCAGCAAGGCACTGTCTCGTCTGTACTCCAGTGGTTCAATCTCAGTCTGGCTTTCAAGGGCAGGAATTTGCGTTGATTTTGCGGCGCCGGTAAATATGCGCAATGCATTGTTTTGGCTGACGCTTAATTTATTCATTGCAGTTTTACTTGCCGTACTATAAGCTTCACAACCATACTCTAAAAAGGGTCTAATATATATCTTATAGGTAGTTGTCAATACGTCCTGCGTTGCACCCCACTCAGATCCAGGGAGTCTTCTGAGTATGCACTGCCTCTTAGTTGCCTTTGCAGAGGCACCTTCAATGTGGTAATTCCAATTGAGTTTTCCATCAAGCTGCATTCCAAGGTATTTTGTGGCCGGGAGTATGTTCAGATTAGACCCGTCATATTTAAGTTCGATCATGTGATTGCTTGTGGATGTGGTGAATAGCTGGGCTGATGTTTTATCACTGCTTACGATCATATCGTTGTCTGTACACCATCGTTTAAGAATTGCAAGAACCGAATTCATGGCTTCTTCCATTGCGGTTATGTTACTATTGTCAGCCAGATTGTGATGTCATCGGCGTAACAGAAGACCTCGATACCAGGAATGGTTTTAAGCTCTGGGATCAGGTTATTTATCATAATATTAAAAAGGGTGCAGCTAAGAACAGTCCCCTGTGGTAAACCTCTTCTCTGTTGGCGGTATCTAGACTTTATGCTACCATATCTGACCTTTACAAGTCTTTGACTTAGGAAGCTGTTTAGCCAACGTAGTAGGTTACCGTAATGCTCAAATCGTTTAGCTTATTCATAAGGATTTTTCGGCTGACAGTATCGTACGCTCCTTGGAAATCTATGAAGCAAGCAAGTGTCGACATTTTCCTGTGGAAGCCATCTTTGATCTGTTGAGTGAGCTTTATTACTTGTGTCGTTGTTGACATATGTCTTCGGTAGCCAGCCTGTTCATCTTTAATTACGTTATGCTTCTCAGGGAAGATTTGTAAGCGGTGGTTAACCATTCTTTCAGTAAGCTTACAGAGTGTTGAGGTGAGGCTAATAGGTCTGTAATTCTTGACTAAGTTTGGGTCTTTCCCTTTCTTATGTATGGGAATTATTTCAGCTTTGCGCCACGCATCGGGTACTCCCATTACTTACATTATTAAATTACGTAATACATTCATATAACATTATTACACATGTATACAATAATATAAAAATTTATAATGACTGTAATATACACTTTTTATATATTGTTACATACACGCATTGCTTTAAGGCCGGCTGTTATTGAATTATATATTATATAATAAGACTGAAATCATTTTAAGTGTTAAAAATACTGCCTCAAATTCGTCAAATATTGTTTTGGCATAAACCATTTCTGAAGTGTTCATTATTTTGGTTCGAACTATTCATTACTTAGCAATTCTTTTCAAAGTCCGGTCTACATTCAGTTGTTTCTCGCGATTGTTTGGAAACAGTATGGAACTTTAAGGTCAGCATATAGCGTCCAGTTGTTAAACATTTGACTATCGCTGTTCCCTTTGTATGTATATCGAAATGTGTATTGCAGCTATTTTCCGAAAGGTTTATCTCGATTAAAATAGTGTAGATAGAAAAATAAACCTTCTAGGAATAATTTGTACATCCACTAATAAGAGTAATGTGAGTGTGTCACATCAGATTTCTTTTAAAGTCCCAAGCAGATTTCTAAAGCAGAAAGCAGTGTATTGAACGATTAAAAAATGAAACGGAATACAATTTTGGGAGACAACGAGAAAGAAGGGAGTAATAGAACTTCCGGTTTGTCAAGAACGACCGAGTGTCATTTGTTCCGAATAGACCGCTTTTGCTCTCACGTGCCTTATTGGATCCGTTATCGCTGCGTAATTTGCTCGCCTCGGCACTAGATTTTGTTTTTTGATTTTGCTTAATCCATAATGGTTCCGCAAATGTAACGTTACAGAAAAACAAAAAGCGGAATCATGAATATAAAGGAAGTAGTTTGTAGAATTATACATGTGTAGCTAATAAATAAAAGTAAATTGTGAATGCTCAGAATATCGAGAGTTATCAAATATATTTTGTATAGAAATTCATATGAAGACAATAGAAAGAACATTTCAAGTTACATGTTTGGAAAAAATTAGATATTCATGCTATCTGGTGATATTGCAGCTGAAGTTAGTGAATAAAATGCAAAGAAAGACTAAATTATGCTGTGAAAATGTCCTACGCTTAGTAAGATCGTTCTATCTACATGTTGCGAAAGAGGATTTCAACTTCGCGACTGAAGTGTTTTGGGGTGATCAATGCCCTAATCTCACTAATGATGTGTTTCAAATTATGATGCTGATGATATTTTCTACTTGTATAATGAAACTGTTGCAACAAAGGGTAACAACGAGTTTGTTCTCTCCTAAACATTACTATAACTTTCTTAGTGAAAGTGTTAAGACACCTGGATGTTTTCATGGACTCTTGTAGGACAAAATAAAAGCTTCACTGTAATTTGTTTCGTTCATTACCTCTGCAATGTAAAACAAAGATTTAGCTCTAGCTGTTTATTTTCCTGTAGGAGGTCGTTCATATATGGAACTTGATAAAAATACTCGCAACATAAACCAGAAGGTTACGCTTGAATTACCAGATGATTGAATTAGTCAAGTCGCTTCAAACCGTCTCCTTTAAAAACTGTTAAATTTGTCCAGTCAATGTTCCACAGTTGAGGAGAATGCTTCCCAAAAATTGGATTATAAATAAAGGGCTCACTTTGAAACTAGGAAGTTCACTTCTCAAAATATGCAGAGTTCCAGTCTCAAGAACATTACATTACCCCTTCTTATTGAATGTGGACACCAGATTACTTCAGAAGGTAGTGAAATGAAGAGTTTATATTCATTACCTTTACCAGTAACTGGTAACCAGTATGAAGATTTCCAGATTCTCAAGAAACTTTATACGCCTGACGTTCAAAAATCCTTTTCAAACCTTACACACATGTAAGACAACTATAAAGTGTATTATTTAATGTTGAACTTAAAATGATAATCAAAGTGAAAGAAGTGAATAACAATAAAAAAGTACAAGCACTTTACGGTACAATTATATTTTGTTGCATGCACATTACCATTTGAAACACATACTTGGCTTTGTTTTTAAAATTATAGCACAATATTATATTGAGTATTTAAAATTTAAAGTGCTAATATCTCAGAAATATATGTTGTGACTTAGAACGATCTTTCTATGTGGTATTTATATACCTTATACTTACCAGTATAGAAAGTTTTAAAATTTATGAAGCCAACGTGTAATTTTATAAAAGAATTTGTGTGTAAAAGCTACAGAAGATAAACAATATTTTATAAGGCAATTTAAAAGGATAGTCAGATAGATAGTGTGCGTGTGTGTATTCAGGGATCTGCTATAGGTTAAACAACGGAGAGAGATACCTCGCACACTGCGGCCCAGTGTGGCTAACATTCATCCCGGAGGAAGCGATGTAGTGAAGGAACCACAGTAGGCTACAGGCCACAGCGAAGAACAGTGAAACGCGGGGTAGTCCTAACAGTTTCAGTTGCAGTAGGGTTTTGCTTCACGTATGGAAAGCCGAGTTTGAAGTAGTTGCAACGCACGTATAGTAAAAAGTTTCCGGTAGCCTTTGCCCCAAATGTACTTTCCGGTGGCCTTTGCCCCCCCCCCAAAAAGTTTAAAAAATATTAACTTTGTAATTTTTGACTGTTTCTTTAAATATTATATATTTATGTTTGCCTCGGCTGCGTCAGTATTTATATTTTTTTTTAGAGACATGAATGTCTTATCAGGGTGTGGTGCGACTGAAGAATGTAGGCTTAGACAGATTTTAAGTTTTTCTTCACTCTATTTATTAATGCTTGACACGATTTAAATAACACTTCACTGATATAGAGAGCTGTGAGATTCTTTTGTTAATTACTTGCACTTTTTAACACGTACACTATTTTCGTCTCGCACTGAATACGTATTAAACTTCTCGAGGACGCATCCCGCATCCGGTTAGGAACACTGTCTGCAAGCAACGCGTCCGGTTATGACCTCTGTCTACAAGCAACTGAACTCTGAATTTGAAAATTTTGCTATATCTCAGCTTCTGATTGGCTAATCCTAGTCCAATAGAATACCTTCATTTAACCAAAGCTTTTTCTGGTTGTTGATTCGCTATTTTATAAACTGACACAAAAATTACATTATTGTTGCTCCAAGAATGACTAGTAGCATTATTACACTTTCTTGCTCATTATTGCCTCAAGGTTACCTCATTGTTAGCAACTTTTAATCTATTATTCTCACAGCTCCTACATTATTAAATTACGTAATACATTCTCATAATATTATTGCATGTTTACAATAATATAAACATATACAATGGCTGTAATATACACTTTTTATATATTGTTACTTACACGTATTGCTTTAAGACGGGCTGTTATTATATATTTTTATTATATAATTTGACTAAAATCATTTAAGTGTTAAAAATACTGCCTCATAGTCTCGAGGACCTGTCCCACTGCTGGAGCTGCCTAGAGAGGACGATGAGGGATCCGTCGACCAAACAGCCCTCTGTTGTCCACAGGCAGTAGTTTTTCCTTTGAGCAAGGATCCACGTCATCTATCCGGCACTGTCATATTCCACGAAACCTAGAAACACGCCTACAGATGAGAGGGGAACGGAATGAAAGAGAAATTATGGAAAGCGAATCATGGTAGACGAGAAACCACACCAGCATTTGCCTATCGACCATTGAAAACCACCAAAAGCCCAAGATCAGAATGGTATGTTCGATAGGAATCGAACCTTGGACCTCCCGATTGCTACACCGCGGAGTCCTCTCTCTTGGTGTATCCAGGGACCTAAATCGCTTAACCAATTCTTCTTCTTATTATTATTATTTCACTGTCTTCAAAAGATTTAACATGAACTAGGGGAATTTTTGGTATGCAATATCCAATTTTAGTGACTAAATTAAATTAAATTGTGTTTTCTTTATGGACACTCTTTAACTGCTATGGTTCTTAGCGTACCATTCTATATGGGGCGTGAAAGACAGGAAATTTGCTTAGAAGCCTCTTTAACAGGCCTGAAGTTGTTTTACATGCCGTAAATCTACGACACGGGACCACCGGCTTTACTTCCCTTCCGAAGGAAACCATGCTAAGGATTTTTACGCCCGATTAAATGCATCGCCCTACGCCCGATTTGAGCCCGCGAACTTGAGGCTAGCATCGTACCCCTAGACCACGGAGGAAGACAAATTCAGTGAATATTAATATAAACTGATACTTTTATACATTCAGGCTTTCAAGGATAAGGTGATTGTTGAGCACACTTCTCATCCCAGACGTCCGGATTGGATTCCCAGCTGGGGCATATATATTTCCCTTCAATTAGAATCACTGTGTGCCCACCAAAGAGCCTGGAAATTTGAACAGGGAAGTTAATTCAAGTTTGTTTCAGTTATAATGTGTTTAAGCGGTGTTTATTACCACCATTACTGTTTCTAAAGGCAAAACCCACATATTTAACCACAGTTGTTTCAAGTTTGATCACTGCGCAATGCGCTACAGAAACCCAAAAAATTAAGATACTGACCAAATTTCACTACTAGTGTGTATTGCTCAACCTCGTATATACACACACTACGTGATCAAAAGTATCCGGACACCTGGCTGAAAATGACGTACAAGTTCGTGGCGGTGCCCTCCATCGGTAATGCTGGAAGTCAATATGGTGTTGGCCCACCCTTAGCCTTGATGACAGCGCTCACTCTCGCAGGCATACTTTCAATCAGGTGCTGGAAGGTTTCTTGGGGAATGAGAGCCCATTCTTCACGGAGTGCGGAACTGAGGAGAGGTATCGATGTAGGTCGGTGAGACCTGGCACGAAGTCGGCGTTCCAAAACATCCCAAAGGTGTTTTATAGGATTCAAGTCAGGACTCTGTGAAGGCCAGTCCATTACAGGGATGTTATTGTCGTGTAACCACTCCACCACATCCCGTGCAGTATGAACAGGTGCTCGATCATGTTGAATGACGCAATTGCCATCCCCGAAATACTCTTCAACAGTGGGAAGCAAGAAGGTGCTTAAAATGTCAATGTAGATCTGCGCTGTGATCGTGCCACGCAAAACAACAACGGGTGGAAGCCCCCTCCAGGAAAAACACGACCACACCATAACACTACCACCTCCGAATTTCACTGTTAGCACTACACACGCTGGCAGATGACGTTCACCAGGCATTCGCCATACCCACACTCTGCCATCGGATCGCTACATTGGGTACCGTGATTAGTCACTCCACACAACGTTTTGCCACTGTTCAATCGTGTAATGTTGACGCTCCTTACACCAAGCGAGGCGTCGTTTAGCATTTTTCTGCGTGATGTGTGGCTTATGAGAAGCCGCTCGACCATGGAATCCAAGGTTTCTCGCCTCACGCCTAACTGTCATAGTACTTGGAGTGGATCATGTTGCAGTTTGGAATTCCTGTGTGATGGTCTGGATAGATGTCTGCCTATTACTCTTTACGACCCTCTTCAAATGTCGGCGGTCTCTGTCGGTCAACAAACGAGGTCGGCCTGTACGCTTTTGTGCTGTACATATCCCTTCACGTTTCCACTTCATTATCACATCAGAAACAGTGGACCTAGGAATGTTTAGGAGTGTGGAAATCTCGCGTACAGACTTCTGACACAAGTGATACCCAATCACCTGGCTACGTTCGAAGTCCGTGAGTTCCCCGGAGCGTCCCATTCTGCTGTTTCACGATGCCTAATGACTACTGAGGTCGCGGATAATGAGTACCAGGCAGTAGGTGGCAGCACAATGCACCTAAGATGAGAAACGTATATTTGTTGGAGTGTCCGGATACTTTTGATCACATAGTGTATATATACATATATACTTATATATGTGATTATAAATATATGCAGCGTGGACCATTTAAATTGAGACTGTACAATATCTCTAAAACTAAGAGTTATAGAAAGAAATTTCTTTAATAAAAGTTGCTTGATATTACGGGGGAAAGTAAATGCCATTAGTCATGTTTTATTTGGAAGACGTTGTGAGGGTCAATATAACTTTTTTAAATGGGAACCTACATTTTCTATGTTGTTAGATTACGAGATTGTAAGCCACCATGGGGTATACGAGTATTTTCTCAAAACTAGTTTGACAATACCTTGAGGTTTATTAGGCAAAATGCAAGTCAGTTGTGGAATTTAATGTCGTGCTGGCATGAAGCCATGGTCGCTTAATTGAAAGATCCGTGAACAAATCCCGGCTAGGATATTAACTTTTTCAGTCTGAATCTAACTTTCCAGCTTTAACCTACACACGACATGTACGAAAGAACAACTAATTATCGGACATAAACTGCTGCAGGAAGTATGGAGTATTTGATGTATCAATTTCTCAAATACTTTTTCTTGACGTGGGAATTTAGATTTATATTTCCAAATTTAAGTTCGACATCTAAAGGGCATGCTCGAAAGTTCGCGATTTTTATTTGTTTTCTCTTCCTTCGCAAGACTGCATTACTACGACTTTTAAATTTCTACCTCCATGCTTCTGATATTAATATTTGAATGTTGTTTTCCTATTTTGTATTAACTAAGCATCTATCGTTATATTTTAAATAATTTCTGGGTCAAAGGTATCCTATTAACGTAATGTGCATAGCATAATGATTTTTAAACTAATACTTTGTGAAAGGTTTGCTTAGTGTTTATATAAATAGTTATAGTCTTTATAATTCCTTACACCTATCTCATTTATACCGATATTCTTTTTATTGGGTAAGAACATTATAACCATAATATAATTACGAAGACCTATTGAGGAAGTTATTGTTTCACGTATGGGAAAGCCGATTTGAGAAGATGTTTTGTTATATTATTTATTAGCATCGCCCTTTGGGCTTTGGAGTTGTATCGTATTTCAACTGTTGGGGAGTCGAACTTGTAATAGTTGCAACCGCATGTATATTAAGCAGTTTCCGGTAGCCTTCGCTCCAAATGCACTTTCAGGTGGCCTTTGACCCAAGTTTAAAAATAATAGCTTTGTAATTTGACTGTTTCTTTAGATATTATATGCTTATGTTTGCCTCGGCTGCGTCAGTATTATTGTTAGAGACATGGAAGTCTTGGCAGGGTTGTGATACGACAAGAATGTAGGCTTACACTGATTATAATTTTACTTCACTCCTTTTATTAATACTTGATACGATTTAAATAACACTTCACTGATATAGAGAGCTGTGAGATTCTTTTGTTTAATTAATTTATTACACTTTTTAACACGTAAACTTAACTTTCGTCTCACAAGAATATGTATTAAATCTTTTGAGGACGCACAAACAACGCACCCAGTCATGAGCACTGTCTGCAGGCAACACGTCTGCTTATGAGCATTGTTTGGAGGAAACTGAATTGATTTAAACCGTCTAAACTAATACATTTCTGTATTTCAAGTCTGTGATTGGCTAATCCTTGTCCAATAGAATACCTTAATTTAACTAAAGATTTTTCTGGTTGTTGATTGGCTATTTTTAAACTGTCTCAAAATTTACCTTATTGCTGCACTAATAATGACTAGTAGTATTTAAACTTCCTTACTCATTATTGCCTCATTGTTACCTCATTGTTAGAAACTTTAAACCTATTTCTCATAGCTCCTACATTATTAAATTATGTAATGCATTCACATAACATTATTAAATATGGATACAATAATATAAACATGACATAATATTACAATGACTGTAATATACACTTTTTAGATATTATTACATACACATTATTTTAATGCCGGCTGTTATTGAATTTACACGTTATATAACCAGACTGAAATCATTTAATACTGCCTCACTATATAATTAATAACTAATAATGCATTATCCCTGGTTAAGAATAGTGTATCACGCCTTGTAAATAAAAATATATTTCAACACGTAAACGAGGAGCATTGTAATTTCACATGGTGCTACGTGTGTTATTCAAAACGGTTCTACATAAATAAGCAGGGACCCTTATATCCAAGACTATACATTCCGGAAGATACCTACATACATACATTCAGCTTCTGCTGACAGTTTTAACACTTCCGTTGACAACCGCTTCCTCCTCTATTCCTTTTTTATTGACATTGTGTAAATGACACAATACACTGACTGCAGGAGCAAAAACAATTTATAACCGAGGTCAGTTAGCTGACAGTTCCCTGTTGCCACATGTCGGGGTGTTTTCTTGGCTGAAATCTAATCCTGCTGCTTCTCTCCTAGTCTGTGCGCCACATGTTGCACCCCCAGCCGCCCCCGCAATGGTTCTTGTGCTCTAGAAACCTCAGAGCGATAGTCTCTGCTTAGCTGATTTATTGAACTACTTTTGAGATACGATGCGTTTGCTGCAGTAAATGCCAAAACACTTCAAGTGCCAAAAAAGGTCATATCTAGTACTAAACAAAATTATTATATTTTATGTTTCTCCTTTTTTGTGTCTTTCAGAATTCAGGGTAGAGAGGGCTAGTATTGTGAGGCAGTATTTTTAACACTTAAATGGTATCAGTCTAATTATATAATATAAAATGTAATAATAGTCCGCCTTAAAGCAATATGTGTATAATATAATATATAAAGTGTATGTTAGTCATTGTATTATGTTTATATTATGTAAATATATAATAATGTTATGTGAATGTACTACGTAGTTTAACAATGTAGGAGCTGTGAGAATAGAAGCAAGCTGCTTTCCGTATCAAACAGAATTACAAATTAAAAGCCGAAAGTTGCTAACAATGAGGTAACTTTGAGACAACAATAACTTAAAGAGTTTAATAAAGGCTACTAATAATTCTTGGAACAATACTGTAATATTTTAAACAGTTTATAAATAGCCAATCAAAAACTAGAGAAAACTTAAGTTAAAAAAAAAGTATTCTATTGGAGTAGGCTTAGCCAATCAGAGACTTGAAATAGTGGAAATGTACAGATTCAGGCGGGAGACGCTACAAGGAAGAGTACCCAAGCAGTCAGATTTGAAACAGGTTCAGTGTGAGACATGAAATTTTATTGCGGTGAGAATAATATAAAGTTTACGTGTTAAAAAGTACAATTAACAATCTCACAGCTCTATAGTAAGATATATCGGTGAAGTTATATTTAATCGTGTGAAGGATTAATAAAAAATGTACAATACAATTATAATTTGTTTAAGCCTTGTTCTTTAGCCGTACCAGTCCTGCTAAGAGATACGTGTTCTGCAAATTACTATTGACGCAGCCGAGGTATACATACATAATTATATACATAAACATTAAAATATAGTGTATTTTAAACGTGAGGCGAAGGCCACCGGAAACTTTGTACCGTACGTGGGGCGAACACTCTTAGAAATATCTCCCGCAAAATTTGCATGCATTACGTGTGTGGTCAAAAACAGCTTTAAGTTTGTACTAAACGAGGTGCAACAACCACAACAATTTAAACCCTTCAATTGATAATTCCTAAATGTGTTCGTGTCTACCAAATCCAATTTTATTATCAGAACAGACAAAGAATCTTGATGTGTAGATAACTCTCGGGGCTTTACCATACCATTTACTTGCTCGTTTATTTCACAATTTATTGTGAATATTGTGTATCGCTATATTTAGTGTATTATGATTCAGGGGTAAAAGATGGGTTTTATTTGGAGGAATGTTTGCAGAACGAAGGCCGTAGGCCTACTCTGCATTCACTCTTAGGTTGATCCGCGCCAAAATAAACGCACGTGACCAGTGCACTGTGGTACAACACTGTAGCAATGCGTGCAGGAAAATAGTCCCATGCTAATAATCTAAATTTTATAATGAATTTATCCTTAAATGATATAATATTCTATACAAATTCCTAAAAGTCTAATTAACGCTAATTTGTACCTTTAAACAGAGCTACAAGCCCCAACATGCAATTCATACAAGTACCTGAGATCCGGGTGTGCTCAGAATGTTGTTTGTAGCCAGAAACCAGCAGTATCATTGCGGACGGTGATTTGCTCTTGCGTTTTCGTCCATTGCGTAAAGCATATGCGGACAAACCATTGACTTAGTGGTGAAAAAACAATAGGGTTGGAAGTTTATTGTAAGTTATGTGAGAAATATCTAACACTTCCCATGAAAGAAGTGGTGAAATTAACTTCAGAGTTCACCAGTGTTTCGAGTACAAGTATAAACAGTGCTCGTTTAAGAAAAATCTGAAATAGGAGTGTGGTTACACGCGGGAAAAACTGAAAGCGTTAGAAATACGCGATGCAAGAATGGGACAAGAGTGTAATTCACGTAATAATATACAATTGTTTTTTACTTTCTCTACTACGTATAGTAAGTAGGGGAAGTATTGCATTCCACCCAAAAATTCGATACCGAGATTTTACCGGAAATACATGTTTTGAGACCTCCTGAATCCAAAAAAAGCATTTTTGGAAACATGTCCGTGTGTGTGTCTGTGTGTGTGTCTGTGTGTGTGTGTGTCTGTGTGTGTGTGTCTGTGAACAGCATAACTCAAAAACAAACAGTCGGATAAGCACCAAACTTGGTATTTAGGTTCAGTATCTTCCAGAGATGCGACACGAAGGTTTTCAAGAAAATCCCCCCACCCCAGACCACCCTTTACATGGAACATTTTTCGAAAATTTTAATTTTCTCAAAAATGGCTCTAACGATTTTGATGAAAATATCATATGTTTAAGATAATGTCATGAGAAATGAAATGTATATCTCGAATTTTCTGGGAATGTCTCCAAAAGTATTCTTCATTGTGAACGACTTTTGCATAACTGGTAAACCATAAGAGATAGACAAAATTTTACTACACAAAAAATGTAGATCGCGTTAAAATACACAACTTATGTCATATACATTTCTTTTGTTGAGTGAACCGTTTTCGAGATATTGCTTGTTATTTCCTTAAATTTTACAATACTTATACTTTTTCTCAAATTCGTTATTCATTTTTTTGTCCTGGACATGCAAAGAGAATGGAATGCGCCACATAGCAACCAGCGTTAAAATATTTGACTATCGCTTAAAAGCTACCATATATTACCAATAAGATTGACATCTCGATATCTCGATTAACATGAAGCATATGGAGAATAAGCGTATGTAAAATTAGATTGTACAGGAGTAGAGAAAGTCATGTGAGTGTAACACATCAGATTTTTTTTTAAAATGAGTCGCTAACAGTTGATAAAAGTGCCGCTTGGAGTGAGCGAATAAATGTAAGACACCGCATACCTGTTACTTTCTTTTTAGCTCGTTCCTTTTAGAATTAATTATTATTATATGTGCAATCATTTATTTTGTTACAACTATCAATCTTTTCACCTTCAACCCTAACAGAGTATGCTAGTCGGAGTAGTTATCTCAGAGTATGTTGTCGGACCATGTTTGCCTGTACTCTGTCACATGGTCGTGAAAATGACAGTATTTCTGCCGCGAATGGCGGAAGGATACATTACAACGGTGCATTGGCCACCTGGGCTTTGTTTTGGTGCGGATCAACCTAAGAGTGAATACAGTTTAAGCATATATTATTTTTAGAAAGCGTTCGAATTTGTAAAATATCAATAATATTATATTGATTCCTGAAACTAACAGAGCTCATGCTTAGAACGCGGTTCTTGAAGCAAAAAGACGAGATGTCAGGTGCTTCGATGTTTTGTTGATTCGCTAGCAGTCATTTTCAGTGAAATTATTTATCCTTACACCATCCAATGAAGCATTAATTGCTATATCACATTGTTTCCTAGATTTTTTGGTTAAATACTTTTAGTGTTATTCTTTCTGCTGCGTCTGTAATTTCACCCGTCTCTTCCATTTTAGTTTCTTCTGAGTTCATAATTTCCGCCATTGAAACCTTATGTAGGTTAGATAGATAAAAGAATAACGGATTAGATCAGCAGAAGGCGCCTAATATAACGTACAGGTTAACTGTATAACAAATTGCGATAAATTTAAGTATGACGATTTGTATTGTGAACAGATAATGAAAAATCTGATGTATTACACTCACATGTCTTTTTCTACTCTTGTACAAACTATTTTTACAAACACTTATTCTCCTTATGCTTCATGTTAATCGAGATGTTATTCTTATTGCTAATTTTCTTGTAGGTGCAAGGGGAATATAGTAGTATTTAAGCGATAGTCAAATATTTTAAGAGCTGGTTGCTATGTGGCCCATTCAATTCTCTTTGCATGTCCAGGACAAAATAAAAAATCTGATGTGTTACACTCACATGACTTTCTCTATGTTGTACAAACTATTTTTCAAACTCTTATTCTCCATCTATCTCATATTAATTGAGATAAACATTTGCAGAAACGATCTTTTGACATGCAAAGAGAATTACATTTTACACACTGCGATCAGTTCTAAAAGTATTTGACTATCGCTTAAGGCGTACTATGTTCCCCTTGTTTTGTAATTGCAAGGGCAATATAGAAATACAGTAGCCTTTAAGCATGGACATGTCTCTTAATAGCTGGTTGCTAGGTGCAGCACCATTCTCTTTGCCACAGATTTAATACTCTTTGCATATCAAAGACAAAAAAATGAATAACGAATTCCCATTTGAGAAAATTATTGAAAAATTTAAGGGAATAACAAGCAATATCTCGAAAATGGTTCACTCAACAAAAAAATGTACATGACATAAATTGTGAATTTTAACGCAGTCTGCATTTTTTGTGTAGTAAAATTTTGTCTATCAATGCAAAAGTCGTTCACAATGAAGAATACTTTTGGAGACATTTCCAGAAAATTCAAGATATACATTTTATTTGTCATGAAAATATCTTAAACATATGATATTTTAATCAAAACCGTTAGAGCCATTTTTGAGAAAATTAAAATTTTCAATAAATGTTCCATGTAAAGGGTAATCTGGGGTGGGGGAATTTTCTTGAAAACCTTTGTGTCGCATCTCTGGAAGATACTGAACCTAAATACCAAGTTTGGTGTTTATCCGACTGTTCGTTTCTGAGTTATGCTGTTTACAGACACACACAGACATGTTTCCAAAAATGCTTTTTCTGGATTCAGGGGGTCTCAAAACATATATTTCCGGTCTCGGTATCGAATTTTTGGGTGGAATACAATACTTCCCCTACTTACTATATGTAGTAGAGAAAGTAAAAATTCCTCATATAAAAAGACACAATGAAAAGCAAAACATAATCAAACCAAGTCGAGTTATTAAACATGTGATTGGACTTGAAACCAAAGTTGGTCGCATTGAAGATTATCGCACTAGTCGGATAATATAAAGCTTTTAGCTCGTGTGCACTGTGTTAGAAGTTCCACTTTTAGACCATGCTATCTAAAAACTTGATTTACCTACATACTTTAATGTAATAAAAATTAACATTATGCGAAATTGATTTCAGTTCTGTAATTCTACGGTATATAAAACACTCACTTATTGCTCGATAATTATATGCTAATCATAATATTACGTATATTTTGTACGAATTCCTGATAAATATAATATGAACAATTCGCCTTTCAGGCTATACTATTTATAATGCAAAGAAATTCAAGTTAAAAACTGCGAATATTTCGGAAAAACTTAATTTCAGTCATCTGATTCTGGCTTTCCAACCCTGTCCAACACACGGCTTGTGTGAAAGAACAATTAATTCCATTAATCGACCTAATAGTGGTTGTAACTATAAAGCCCGTGACTTAAAGTACTTACAAAGAATGTAAGTCGCCATTGCGGTATGACATCTCAATACAATTTGAGCTCTCCTTGTGGTTTACCGGGAAAAATGCGAATCAGCTGGAGAATTTAATGTCGTGTCGGCATGTTGCCATGGTAGCTCTGTGGTTAGAGCAACCGGACGGAGACCGGGAGATCCGTGGCTATGACATTGAATTTTTCAGTCATCTGATTCTACCTTTCTAATCTCATAATTTTTATTGCTACCGTTTACTTACCTGCCGTAGCACAGTGGGCTAGAGCGTGGCGCTCTGGATTCCCGATCACGGAGATTTTAAGTCCCGGACATAGGACCGGTGCCCACTCAGCATCGCGAGAAAAGTGAGGGGCTGCGATAGGATCGCGGCCTCGGAGGCCAATATACTGGCTGGGAGATGCGTGACAGTCACGGGCCTAAGTGCGGCAGTTGAGTTGGCAGGTTTAAGTCCTTCGTGGTCTACAGGGCCAAGGGATTGTTATTGTAATTATTATTATTATTATTATTATTATTATTATTGACAGTAAGTATTGTTTTCCACTGAAAAGTTCGTTATCGAGATTCCATCGCCAGTACAGGTATTCAGACACACTGTATACAAAGAAAGCATTTTAGAAAAGGTCTGTATATGTTGTTGTTTTACGTCCGTTCTTATTGAATACAGTACCATAGGCGGTGGACACCGATGATACATGAAATGATAGTTGGGAAAGGAAGTTTGGAAAGGAAACGTTTCAACCCTAACTTTACGGTACCTCTGCGGCATTTGTCAGCTATGAGTACTGAAGAAAACCTGGAAAAAAACCTCAATCAGGGAGGACATCCTGGTGGGATTTGAACCGCAAACCTCTTGTTCTCGAGACTGCCTTAATAGCCTCTACTCCGCCGCCTACGTCGGTACTGCGCCTCCTGCAACGGCCACGGCCACTTCACCGGGCAAGCGCAGTGCCTACTATACCCAAGAAGCCATCGACCGCCACCGCCTGAAACCATCTACACAGCTCCAGCCGCTCCTCCGACGCCAACGGCACCTCCAGCTCCGGCGATCACCGACACCACCCTACGAGATGAGGTCCGGGATCTCCACAGGGAGGTACTCAACAACGGATCCCGCATCTCTCTACAGGAAGAACTCATCACATCACTCACCACCGCCGTCAACTCCGCCACCTCGGAACATCAACTCCGCCGACTAGCCGCCATTGAATCTGGACAAGATCTACACGCCATCACCACCGCCTTCTCATCCACAGTCAACACTTTCACCACCAGCTCCTCAATCAGTGGCCTGGGCGAAGTCATCGCCAGTCTGCTACCTACACCAGCACCGCCAGCTCCTGCGGACTGCCTGGAGGAGTTTAGGCACACGATTTCAGGCCTAGCCGACACACTGAAGACCCTGCACACTACGATGGCCGAGTGGACTTCTGTCCTCACCGGCCTGAAGAGTGGGCAGGAACGACTGTCCACCTGCATGATGTCAATTGAACACACTGTCCTCTTTCCGAATACAAGATTCAGCCACCATCGTCAAACCTCAGCGCACCTCACGAGGGGCGCTCTACAATACCGAAGTTCATTGCAATAAAGACAAATAAAGTTCCTTACCCATTCCCGTCACACCCCGGGGGGCAGTCAGGGCCCTGGCACGGTCATGGCTGTCTCCCGGACATTTCCACACTCTCTGCCAGCGAAATAAGCTGCCAGTTACCTTCCGCTTACTATCGGGGGTGCTCAGCGGAACTCCACCACCTTTCCTCACTTGTCCCTTCAATTTCCTCTCCATAAATTCTCCTTCCTACACCCGTCACTACCCCCTCCCAAAAGCCACCAGTGTGTGTGTATGTGTGTGTGTGTGTGTGTCTGTCTGTAAACAGTTTAACTCAAAAACGAAATGTTACATAAATACCAAAATTGATGTCGCTTAAGTTCAGTCTCTTCCAGCGATGCAACACGAAGCTTCTCAACAAACTCCTTCCACCCCAAACTTTACCTTTACTGACTAACAATGCCGATTAAAATAACATATGTTTTAGTTTCTGCAAGACAAAATGTATAGGTTAATGGACTTCTCTACGAATAGGCAGTAAACTACCTACTCTTTATTCTGAACGTATTTTTCTATACGTTTGTAAAACTGTTCAATCTCCAAAGAAATATTCCACTAACATGACTTTCTCTACTCTTGTACAAACTATTTTTACAAACGCTTATTCTCTATATGCTTCATGTTAATCGAGATATCGAGATGTTAATCTTATTGCTAAATTTTCTTGTAGATGCAAGGGGAGTTGGTAGGCTTTAAGCGATAGTCAAATATTTTAAGAGCTGGTTGCTATGTGGAGCATTCCATCTCTCTACATGTCTAGGACATAAAAAAGCGAATAACGAAATCCCATTTGAGAAAAAGTATAAGTATTGGAAAATTCAAACAAATAACAAGAAATATCTTTAAAAAAAATGTATATGACATAAATTGTGTGTTTTAACGAGATCTACATTTCATGTGTAACACAATTTTGTCTATCTCTTAGGTTTACCAGTTATACAGAATTCATTCAGAGCGAAGAGGACTTTTGAGAACATTCCCAGAAAATTCAAGATATACATTTCATTTGCTATGAAAGTATCTTAAACATATGATATTTTAATCAACATCGTTAGAGCCATTTTTGAGAAAATCAAAATTTTCGAAAAATTTTTTATGTAAAGGGTAGCCTGGGGTGAGGGGATTTTGTTGAAAATCTTCGTGTCACATCTTTGAAAGATACTGAACTAAATACCAAGTTTAGCGTTTGTTTGACTTTTCGTTTTTTATTTATACTATTGACAGAAACGCACACACACCTACCCGGACCTTTTTCTACTTTTTTTAATTCCGAGATAATAACATACTACACTACTGTTTATGAAAATTGCAGTACCGTGAAAGAATTCCCCGAATGAATCCCAACTTGGTGGATATGTAGAACAGTGTGCGAGCAATAAGTGATTAGGATTGCAGAGAGGTGGGGTACACTTTGAACCCAGCAGGGCCCTCGTGTTTGTCCGACAAGGTCGTGTTACGCTAAGTGTAGTCGGTGAAGAGCTGTGAAACAAGGTGTAAACGTGAAAGTAAGTGCCAGTATGGCTCGTACATGTCAAAGGACGCAGTATAAGCATTCGAGTTCGAACGGAGCAGAATGATAGGTCTCCGGGAAGCGGGTTTATCATACCGTGACATCTCGGCTCGTACAGGGCATGCGTGTGTGGAAGCAGTGGATAGAAGAGGGTCGTACGCAGCGTCGAGCGGATGACCGCAGCTCGGGATGACCGCCATCTTGTCTGCATGATCATAACGGACCGTACAGCTTCATCTACAGCGTTGGCTCTAGGCTGGAGCACTGTAACAGGTGTAAACCTGTCTGCATCGACGGTTCGTCGTCTGCTGCGGATTGGGCTGATTGCACACAGTCCATTACGTTGGCTTCTATTGTCCAGAAACTACAAGCGCCTCCGACTGCAATAGGCATAGAATGCCGTCACTGGCATGCTGAGCGGCAAAATGCAGTATTTCCAGACGAATCCTGTTTCAAACCGTCTTACAGTGGTGGCCGCATACTTGTTCGACGGTACCGTGGCGAGCGGAATCTGGCTGCTTGCATTGTTGAGCGGGGCATAGTGGACAAACACCAGGTATGATGGTTTGGGGAGTTGGTTTCAACAACCGATCTCGCTCCTTGTGTATTGAGGAAAATCTGAACAGCAATTGGTACATGAGGGAGGTTTTGGACCTTTAGGCAACTCCGCACGCAATATTTCAGCAGGACAATGCCCGGACACATATTGTGAGGAATGTACAGGCCTTCTTCGAAGTACTTGCTTCCCTGACATGTCGCCCATCTAAAAGTGGGATACGGTTGGTCGGTAACTTGTTCGTCACGGTCCTCCAGTAACCAATGTCAATGATTTGTGGGCTCGCATACAAACTGCGTGGAGGGAAATTCCCTAGGAACATATCCAGAACCTGTTTTTATTCCATGCCACGGCGTTTAGCGGCCCTAATTGCAGCACGTGGACACTACACAAAATACTGAGTATTCGGGCTCTAAGATCATGTATATTTGTAAACCTAATCATTTGTTTATTGTCATGTACCTAATCTGTGGCATAAAATTCATTTCAATCATGCCTTTCTTTCTTACGGCCTGTATTACGATCTCCGGTTAAGGTTTGGGATAAGATTTACCTGAGAGTTACGTACTGCGACTGTATTACAATCTTTGGTTAAGGGCTACCCGGGAGTTATTTTTGGAGGTAAACTAACCACCACCTCAAGTGGTGGATAAAGATGATACCTTGGAGTTAACTCGTATTTCCAAATAAAACATGGCGTACCACCGGCAGAGATTGATTATTGAGAGTGATTCAGAATATATTTTCAAGTTTTTGGAAATGTTATCTATACATTAGAATAGTTCACTCCAACACCCAGTCTTAAATATTACTGTCAGGGCGTATGGAACTAACCATTGTGCTTGGATTGTTTTTGGAAGGCCAAACATTTTAGGTTAAATGACAAGCAGTGTGGGCAAAGGTAAACGTATTTTGCGTGTTAGTTTATATTTAGGTTGGTTTTTAAAATTGTCGAATGGCTTTCCACGTTAGTTTTAAGTGATATTCATGAAATGTTTGCGTCAAAAGACTATGGTTTTCGGTTATTAAAGTGATATTCGTAAAATTTTTACGTCAAAACTCTTAACACTATTTTTAACGAAACTTTGAAGTGTGGCATAGTTTTCCAAAATAGAATAACCAAGGAACGGTATTAGAAAGATGCAACAAACTTAAGAATATTGTGTTGAACTTAAATGTCAGGCAACATGTGTAAATCCGAATCAACTTAGAACCATCGATGTTGCTTTTCTATAAATATAATAGCTTTCGCGAACGGAAAAGCTAATAAAAAGGTAATTATAACTATTGTTTACGGTATCCTATTGTAGCTCAGTAATCCAATAACGTACTAGAACCGCATCTTGTGTGCTCAATGACATGTATATAAATTACATTTTAGGTTATGTTCATGTCAAAATTCTCTAAAAAATCTCCAAAACCGTTCACAATCTATAATAGTCTGTCCGCTCGCCTTGTTACTAATGACCAATAATGACGCTATAATGTTGCAGATTACCACGAGATAGCGTTGTATAAACAGTGAAATCACTCAAAAAACTATTGCCAAGGAGAAATACATATCTCTTTGGTGTTGCCAACTTCTCGCCCAGCATCATAAACCTTAGGGTTACTAACCATCGGTTGATATGCGTTTGTAATACGCGGCAATGCACCTAACCTTCAGGTAGCGATAACTGATAGGTTACAAACCATGACTTTTAACCGGAGATCGTAATACAGGCCGTTAGTGTCGCAAATTTTACAAACAATAATGTATAATGAGCACTAACCTTGATGTAAGTGGTGTTGGAATTGCTGTCCATCTGCATGAAGACATTTCTGGCATCTTCGAATGAAGTTTCCATTCACACGTATAAGTTCTTCTTGCGTAATGTTCATAACTTCTGTTTTTATATTGTCCTTAAGTTCGTCTATGGTGTGGGAATAGTTTCCATAAAACTTTGTTTCTAAGTTCCCAAAAATGATCCACCAATTTCGTCAAATTTCCATCGTTAGAACATTTCGTTTTCGCTTCTTATGTTTAGCGTTTAGCGATCCCATTGTTATAAACCTATTAACCAGACGTCTAACAGTTTCTCTACTTGTAACTGCAATACCAGATCATTTTTATTGAAATTGTCTACCCATCTGTCTACATGATTCGCGTTTTACATATGTATCGCACATAAAAAATTCGTTGTTCAAGCGTGAATTTGTTATGAATTTGCAGTGGACTAATAATAAGACACTAACACTCATAAGCAAATCACACACTACACAGATGTCTTGAATACACTTTCATCTTTGAGATGCACAATGTCATCTCTCTTTACAGCACGTACATAAAGCAGCGACTGAAGCACACATAAAGATAGCCTTCAATGTGTATACACCGCCAGTTGCCATCACAAAGGTACCGAGGTCACTGCCGTACAGCACGCTGTGCATTTAGCCTCCCTGTGGCCTCACCTTAAAACGCCTGTACGGTATCTACAATATTAAATATATTAAATCGAAATAGCTTCCACATTTACGCCGAAGGTTCCAAAAGCAAAGAGTGTGCTATAGTGTGCGGTCGTAAGAGCTTCCAGTACAAATTACCATAGTGTTTTCAGTCTTCAGCTGTGAATTGCATGCCATTAAAACCTACATTATCACACCTATCTTATCAACAGTAACTCCCTGTCTGCTTTAAAATTCCCCCAAAACATTTACTCTACCAACAGCATCGTCCAAGACATACATTCGCTCTACACCAACCTACCTACCCTGAACAAAATCTGTATTATTGTTATATGGGTACCATCTCATCAGAAAATGATAGGAAATGAAAAAGCGGACACTGCTGCGAAGGAATCAATATGTCTACTTACACAGGATCCAACCATAGCTACACCCTATTATGATGCAGCTACTCACTTCAAGAGACAAATAAAAAATCAGTGGTGGAATAGTTGGATACATAACAACAATGGTAAACTTCACAATGTGTGCCAGACTTCTGCTACAGAGTATACAGTTAAAAACCTCAAACGTAGAGACCAAATTACAATAACCCGCCTACGAAATGGCCACACCAGAATTACACACTCCTACCTGTTAAACAGAAGTCCTCCACCCGCCTGTGATGAGTGCCAAACAGCACTAACAGTTAGAACATATACTGAGATGTTCAAAGTTTCAAAAGCAGAGAAAACAATTTGGTATACCAATAAACCTTCATGCTGCACTCAATGAACCCTCTCACTGTCGAAATATTATCAACTTCATTAAAGCAATTGAATTATGTAACCATATTTAATCAAAAGAATTAATAAATTGTTTTTGTTATTATAAAATTACTATAATGTTCATTGTGTATTAATTGTTCTTGTAAACCATTGTTATGTTTAATTGTAAGGCTATCGTTATTTTAAATGTGAATTGTTATATTCTTGTCAATCATGGTAAGAAAGGTTTGTAAAATCGTCCTACTGAACCTAAATTGGTCGCGATTAGACCAAAATGGTTAAAGCGACCTTAAAGAAATAAATAAAAAATATTAAATATATTGTATATATTAAATATGTATATACGTAACCAGCTGTTCACTGATTTGACTTCATCGTCGGTATTAAAAGTGCTTACCTTTGAGTTGGAGGAACATGTGAAAATCACTTGGGGCAAGCTCCGGTGAATACGGAGGATGCCAGAAAAATTCCAAATTGAATCTTGACCCACGCGGAGCTCAGAAGATTCAACTTGGAAGTTTTCTCGCATCCTCCGTATTCACCGGAGCTTGCCCCAAGTGATTTTCACATGTTCCTCCAACTCAAAGATCATCGTGGAGGTAAGCACTTTAACACTGTGACGACGATCATTCAGAAGTGAACAGCTGGTTGCGAGCACAGGACCCGACCTGGTACAACACTGGCTTGGAAAGACTTGTGTCACATCCCCAAAAATGCTTGTAAAACATGTTGACTATGTAGAAAAGTAACAGAAGGATTTTACAATATAAATAAAATTAATTCAACATGATCAATTGTGTGTAATTTTTACTTTCTCTACTACGTATAGTAAGTAGGGGAAGTATTGCATTCCACCCAAAAATTCGATACCGAGATTTCACCGGAAATACATGTTTTGAGACCTCCTGAATCCAAAAAAAGCATTTTTGGAAACATGTCCGTGTGTGTGTCTGTGTGTGTGTGTGTGTCTGTGAACAGCATAACTCCAAAACGAACAGTCGGATAAACACCAAACTTGGTATTTAGGTTCAGTATCTTCCAGAGATGCGACACGAAGGTTTTCAAGAAAATCCCCCCACCCCAGACTACCCTTTACATGGAACGTTTTTCGAAAATTTTAATTTTCTCAAAAATGGCTCTAACGATTTTGATGAAAATATCATATGTTTAAGATAATGTCATGAGAAATGAAATGTATATCTCGAATTTTCTGGGAATGTCTCCAAAAGTATTCTTCATTGTGAACGACTTTTGCATAACTGGTAAACCATAAGAGATAGACAAAATTTTACTACACAAAAAATGTAGATCGCGTTAAAATACACAACTTATGTCATATACATTTCTTTTGTTGAGTGAACCGTTTTCGAGATATTGCTTGTTATTCCCTTAAATTTTCCAATACTTATACTTTTTCTCAAATTCGTTATTCATTTTTTTATGTCCTGGATATGCAAAGAGAATGGAATGCGCCACATAGCAACCAGCGTTAAAATATTTGACTCGCTTAAAACTTACCATATTCCCCTTGCATCTACAAGAAAATTATCAATAAGATTGACATCTCGATATCTCGATTAACATGAAGCATATGGAGATTAAGCTTTTGTAAAAATAGTTTGTACAAGAGTAGAGAAAGTCATGTGAGTGTAACATATCAGATTTTTTCTATAAAATAGGGAAACTTACTTATTGGACGGCCCTCGTACATAGAATTATGTAATTCTAAGTTTTATAATTATGCGATGCAAACCCTCCACCTTAAGTAAAACCCTTGGCGAAACACCTATGCACACAATCTACTCTTGACCATAACAATGAGTACAAGGTAGCAACCCCAAATGAAGAATTACACTTCGGAAAAGAATTTAAATAAATAAAATCTAATAGCTTTGTAGCGTTGGAATGTCCTTTTTGGGAAGCCTGAGGACCTCCTGTAAGATTACATTGCTTCCAATTATCCGATGGCAGTCCTCAGCAGCTAATGTTGCAGTTTGTTCTGCCATATGGCCAATTGTGTCGCTAATTAGTTATCCCAGGAGCTGGTCCGAGAAAAGAGCTCAAGATAAACAAACTTTCCTCATTTTTGTACATAAATCCTGAAAACGCTACGTCGACAAAGTTATCTACGGTCACACGTGTGAAAATGCTTGTGTCTCACGTGTTAGCACTTTTAGAGATAAATCTTCCCAGAAATAAAATAGGGTCAGAAGAGGAATTGCGAGTCGAGACAGGAGGTTCTTAAGGGTGGTTTCCGGTGGAATCTCCGTAGTTAAAATGTGTCGCGGTAATCAGACGTGTTATCGTTTTTTTACTTAGCGCCTGTTATTGTTTTACTATTTTGAATTTTGGGTTCTTTGTCCTCCGGCTAGCTATTATTACTCAGTCGAGCAAATATCTCTAAGCAGGGCGTGTAAACGGAAAGGAGTTGTTACTAAAGATAACACTGATAAAAGAATTTGTTTTTAACTTTTCTTGCCGTCGCATTTAATTAATAGTTCACATCTGTAATCTTTATACACGCCTGACTGAAACTGTTATATTTCCGTACTTCACATTTTGTAACTAACTTTACGACGCGAGAGATCTGTAGAATTGCGTAATTGTACCTCGCGAGAGATTCTGTAGAACTACGCGATACTTGCTTTTGGCTCAAGAATTTATACTCCCTCACCCCGATATGCCTAAACATTATAATAGAGCTGCTATTGGTTACTAAATCGCGCCAACATTAGCGTCTGTTTTATAAGCCAATCATAATTACTAATACATATGCTCTAGGTAAGATATTCCCTCCATTTCTAAAGAAAGGCACGCTACCCTGACGTCTTTGTTTGTCTCTTCTAAGTGATAAACAACTCACCCCCTCGCTTCATTGTTACCCACTCCTATTGTCAGTTTCAGTGAGGCAGTGTAAACTTATTTCCTAACAATGCTTATAGCTAACAAACATCTAAAATAATTTTCATGCAATACTGTTAATTTACACTACAATCACTCTGGCATTTACAGTGTTGTGATATAAAATACTGCTTCAAATGAGAGTTGGATAGTATAACAGAATCGATTATTTGGATTATCTGTGGTATCGAAATCCACATTCCGGATGATCAATTCACATTTAATACAGCGGTGAACTGAATCATCATATTTTGTGCTATTAACACGTATATTTGGTAAACAAACCATAAACATAATTTCACGGAGTGTTGACAAAAAAATGTATATAATCAGGAAGATATTTATTTGCCCCACGCTTTGGGCGTCAATTTGAAGAAGGTTGTTTGTTGCTGCTACGTATGGAAAGCCAATTTGAAGTAGGTGTTGTATTGAAGGAGTTGTATTATATTTCTACTGTGGGGGAGCCGAACTTGAAGTTTGTTTGCAACCGCACGTATGGTAAACAGATACCGATAGTCTTCGCCTCAAATTTAAAAAAATCTGATGTGTTACACTCACATGACTTTCCCTACTCTTGTACAATCTAATTTTACAAACGCCTATTCTCCATATGCTTCATGTTAATCGAGATATCGAGATGTCAATCTTATTGGTAATTTTCTTGTAGATGCAAGGGGAATATGGTAGCTTTTAAGCGATAGTCAAATATTTTAACGCTGGTTGCTATGTGGCGCATTCCATTCTCTTTGCATGTCAGGACATAAAAAAATGAATAACGTATTTGAGAAAAAGTATATTGGAAAATTTAAGGAAATAACAAGCAATATCTCGAAAACGGTTCACTCAACAAAAGAAATCTATATGACATAAATTGTGTATTTTAACGCGATCTACATTTTTTGTGTAGTAAAATTTTGTCTATCTCTTATGGTTTACCAGTTATGCAAAAGGCGTTCACAATGAAGAATACTTTTGGAGACATTCCCAGAAAATTCGAGATATACATTTCATTTCTCATGACATTATCTTAAACATATGATATTTTCATCAAAATCGTTAGAGCCATTTTTGAGAAAATTAAAATTTTCGAAAACTTTTCCATGTAAAGGGTAGTCTGGAGTGGGGGGATTTTCTTGAAAACCTTCGTGTCGCATCTCTGGAAGATACTGAACCTAAATACCAAGTTTGGTGCTTATCCGACTGTTCGTTTTTGAGTTATGCTGTTCACAGACACACACACACAGACACACACACACACACACACACACACACACACACAGACACACACACGGACATGTTTCCAAAAATGCTTTTTTTGGATTCAGGAGATCTCAAAACATATATTTCCGATGAAATCTCGGTATCGAATTTTTGGGTGGAATGCAATACTTCCCCTACTTACTATACGTAGTAGAGAAAGTAAAAATTTTAACTTTCTAATTTGACTGTTTCTTTAAATATTATATATTTATGTTTTCCTCGGCTGCGTCAGTATTATTGTTAGAGACATGGATGTCTTGGCAGGGTTGTGGTGCGACAAGAATGTAGGCTTACACAGATTATAATTTTTACTTCACTTCTTTTATTAATGCTTGACACGATTTTAAATAACACTTCACTGATATAGAGAGCTGTGAGATTCTTTAATTAATTACTTGCACTTTTTAACACGTAAACTATTGTTGTCTCACGCGAATAGGTATTAAATTTCTCGAGGACACTTTTTGCGTCTGGTTAGTAACGGTGTCTACAACCAATTGACTTCAAAATTTGTAAAATGTTTCTCTTTTTCAGTTTCTGATTGGCTAATCCTACTCCAATAGAATACCTTAATTTAACTAAAGCTTTTTCTGGTTGTTGATTGACTATTTTATAAACTGTCACAAAAATTACATTATTGTTGCTCCAATAATGACTAGTAGCATTATTAAACATTCTTACTCGTTATTGCATCAAGATTACCTCATTGTTACCTGATGGTTAGCAACTTTTAACCTATTATTCTCACAGCTCCTACATTATTAAATTACGTAATATACTCACATAACATTATTGCACATGGATACAATAATATAAACATATACTTACAATGACTGTAATATAAAGTTTTTATATATTGTTACAAACACATATTACTTTACGGCGGACTGTTATTGAATTTATATTTTATATAATTGGACTGAAATCATTTAAATGTTAAAAATACTGCCTCAATAATGCAACACGTGTACTGATGAAAATGTCCTGTTCCTAAGCTTGTATTATATAGACACTAAATCTTTTCTAATGTTGAAAAACGAGGTTTACTGTCCTAACGAGATTTATCGTCCTATATAAAATATTCCATTGACATTATCAAATGTTAAATTTACACGATTTTCTCTACTCGCTCTTCTTCAAGCTATTCTCAGAGTTCTACTTCTTGATAATTGAGATAAAGTTTGCAGAAAGGGTTTCATTACGCATTTTTTGTAGTTACAAGAGGGGTATAGGAGGCTATAATGATAGACATCTTTAGAAAGTGGGTCGCTATGGACTGGCTTTGGAGTTCTATTCTTTACACGATCGCAAGAAGCAAACAAATGCTCGGAAATAGTTAATGCAAAAAATGGATATAAATGGTATATTAACGAGATCTATATTTTCGATTAGTAATCTTTTGTCCAACTCATGATTTACAATTTAAACAAAATTATATAAAACTCACCCAGAATCATGAGGATATTAGCAAAAAATTCAAGATAAATTCAAGATTCAAAATCATTAAGCGGTATTTGATAAAATGAAAACAGTAACACATTTTGCATGTCTTCTGGGCTAGAAGAATTTCTTTAAAAATCTTCAAGAGGTGAACTTAAATACCAAGTTTAGTATTTACGCAACATTCCCTTGAGTTAAACTGGCGAAAAGGACATACACGGTCCTTTATCTTGAAAGTTTCTTTTTTATTCAAGGCGGCACAAAACGTGTATTCCGGTGGAATCTCAGTATCGACTTTTTGGGTGGGATACAATAAACTATTTTAAATAGATAAGTAATGGAGGAATTAATAATCATTTCTTTAAAGATGCATATTATTCATTTATCTGATAATCGCGCATACAATTGTCATATTAATTTTGTTGTTAGTTTGAGTTGAAAAGAAAACAATTAAAAAATAATTTTAAAAACATAATTCGAGACTCATAATTTTAAAATGTACATTTTACTCTAATATAGATAATAGTAAAGGTAACAGTAGTGTCATGGAGGGGGTTTCGGGAACACGGCAGAGCACCGCACGTAGTTGGCCCATTGTGCTTCCAACGTGACCCCTGGGAAGGGAGGATGAGGGGACAGACCTGATGGGCGCCCAGATCCGGATGCCGACGGGCGCAAGTATGGACGGGGTCCCTGACGCAGAACGCATCCGCCACCGCAGGTCCCTGCCCACAAGCCACTAACTTCCCTAACTGAGCGGTACCACAGCGACGCCAGGAAAAAACCTTTACAGAGGTCAGGCTACCGCCCAGCCGCAACCGTCGCCTGGTCCTACAACCCGAAACAGATGACTAGGAAGATGAGGATACAGGAAATGAGAGGAAGGAGAGTCATGGTTCAACCCAGCATTCGCCTGGCGACTTGGGGAAACCACGAAAACCCATGGGCCAGAGGCGGTCGCCAGGGATCTATCCCGGGACCTTCCGAATGCGGGCCACAGCGTAACCGCCTGCCATCCCTCTCGGTTCTAGTATCTATAACTTGAAAACCCCTCACAATACACAAGTTTTAATTATTTGAGTTTTCAGAATGTACATGTTTTGTAGGAACTGAAGGGGACCTCTATCGTGTGGAATATTTTTATGAGCGAAAATGCTGCGAAAGATACTTTCCAAAGTTTAATTTAGTGAATATAAAAATAAGCATTTATAGCATCGAGTGAAAATTAAAATTTAAATCATATGCCCCACATATTTATTGAATGTACAATCCAAGTTTAATTTCTCAGAGAAATTCACTAAATTTCACTAATGTTGGAACCATTCTAGCTTCAATAGAACAACACTAAGAACTTACAATTATAAAGATGCATTACCTAGTACTTCAATTTCCTGCAGCTAATTCGACATGTATACAGCGTTACCGAATCGTCGTCCACTTTGTTCGAAAGGCAACTCAAATGATATCTGGAATGGTAAAATATCCCTAAACGGTTTATCATTACATTACGTAGGCTACTTGCTTCTGTTTCAGTCATTTTATTTAAAAGCATTCTGGTATTCCTAACACTATCAGCACGTACGAGGCAAGTGTGTTTAGTGTATTAACATTTAGTTTTGATTGTTACATCGATTTAACATACTGTGTGTACTAGTAATTGTATATTTGCTATAGCGTTATAATGTTTATAATATTTCCTGCATTATGATGTTTACTGCATTTTGTAGGTCATACGTAATAGCAAAGAGCTTGCTGCAGAAGAGATGCTTCACAAGCGAATATGAACAAATGCTCATAACTCTTAAGGTACCTATATGATCAAAGTATCCGAAACCCCACAAACATACGTTTTTCATCTTAGGTGCATTGTGCCGCCACCTACTGCCTGGTACTCATCCGCGACCTCAGTAGTCATTAGACATCGTGGAACAGCAGAATGGGATGCTCCGTCGAACTCACGGACTTCGAACGTGGTCAGGTGATTGGGTGTCACTTGTGTCAGAAGTCTGTACGCGAGATTTCCACACTCCTAAACATCCCTAGGTTCACTGTTTCTGATGTGATAGTGAAGTGGAAACGCGAAGGGACATGTACAGCACAAAAGCGTACAGGCCGACCTCGTCTGTTGACTGACAGAGACCGCCGACATTTGAAGAGGGTCGTAAAGTGTAATAGACAGACATCTATCCAGACCATCACACAGGAATTCCAAACTGCATCACGATCCACTCCAATTACTATGACAGTTAGGCGTGAGGTGAGAAACTGCTCATAAGCCACACATCACGCAGGAAAACGCCAAACGACGCCTTGCTTGGTGTAAGGAGCGTCAATATTACACAATTGAACAGTGGCAAAACGTTGTGTGGAGTGACGAATCACGGCACACAGTGTGGCGATCCGATGGCAGGGTGTGGGTATGGCGAATGCCCGGTGAACGTTATCTGCCAGCGTGTGTAGTGCCAACAGTGAAATTTGAAGGTGGTGTTATGGTGTGGTCGTGTTTTTCCTGGAGGGGGCTTGCACACCTTGTTGTTTTGCGTGGCACGATCAAAGCGCAGACCTGTATTGATATTTTAAGCACCTTCTTGCTTCCCACTGTTGAAGAGCAATTCGGGGATGGCGATTGCATAACATCCCTGTAATGGACTGGCCTACACAGAGTCCTGACTTGAATCCTATTGAACACCTTTGGGATGTTTTGGACCGCCGACTTCGTGCCAGGCCTCACCGGCCTACATCGATACCTCTCCTCAGATCCGCACTCCCCATTCCCTAAGAAACCTTCCAGCACCTGATTGAAAGTATGTCTGCGAGAGTGAACGCTACCATCAATGCTATGTGTGGGCCAACACCACATTAACTTCCAGCATTACCGATAGAGGGCGCCACGAACTTGTACGTCATTTTCAGCCAGGTGTCCGGATACTTTTGATCACGTAGTGTAGGTACTTTAGAGCCAGTGTTTACTAAACATTTTTTGTTGTTTTGGTTCATACTACCACCTCTCAAAATATGGAATGCTTTTTTTAATATTCTATATAGGTAGTTGCAGTAGATGTCTCTTAGGTCAAGTTTGAAATTTTTATAACATATTTTGTATTTTTTGTTATAGGCAGGGCTTGAGGTAAATATTTATATTATTTATGTACCTCAGAAATACTGCCTCAAGAGAAGGAGAAAGAAAGTGTGTGTGTTTGCTTAACAGGTCCATAATATGCGCGCATTATGTAGTAGTAAATTCTGAATTTTCCCTTTGTTTTAATCCATGAACATGTTTTCATACAGTAAATTCTTACATCTTTCGTCAAATTTTTATTTATTTATTTCGTTATTCCTTTATAGGCTGTTAATTTTCTCTACAGATTATAACTGTGCCTATCCTACGGTAGACTACAGCAAATCTACAGATGTTCCTGTCATTTAATGTCATTACCGTTCGCATGCACCTAGGCAGCTGGACGTTTACAGAAGGGCCACGCTTGTACTTCTTTGATTTCTTTAAATTTTGTTTAAAACCTTAACTTTAACGAACACTGGAAATATGTTCTGAAGTAGTTTGTTTCGTTATTCATTTATTTAGCTCCACGTATGGAGAAGCCGATTTGAGAAGTTTGTTTTCTTTACGTTATTTGCACCACGCTTTCGGCATCAATTTTAAGTAGTTTGTATTGAAGGAGTTGTATTATATTTCAACTGTTGGGGATCCGAACTTGTAGTAGCTGCAACCACACGTATGATACCCGGTAGCCTTTGCCCAAATTTTTAAAAATATTAACTTTGTAATTTGACTGTTTCTTTAAGTATTAAATATTTATGTTTGCCGCGGCTGCGTCAGTATTATTGTTAGAGACATGGAAGTCTTGGCAGGGCGTGATGCGACAAGAATGTAGGCTTACGCAGATTATAAGTTTTAAGTCACTCCTTTTTATTAATCGTTTACGCAAATTAAATAGCACTTCACTGATATAGAGAGCTGTGAGATTCTTTTTATTAATTAATTACACTTTTTACCACGCAAAATTATTTTTCGTTTCAAACGAATACATATTAAATCTCTCGAGGACGCATCTTGCATCCGGTTGCTATCACTGTCTGCAGGCAACTGACTAGATTTCAACCGTCTAAACTTGTAAATTTCTGTATTTCAAGTCTCTTGATTGGCTAATCCCATTCCAATAGAATACCTGCATTTAACTAAGGCTTTTTCAGGTTGTTGATTGGCCATTTTTAAACTGTCACTAAAATTACATTATTGCTTCCAAGAATCACAAATAACATTTAAACTCTCAAACTCATTATTGCCTCAAGGTTACCTCATTGTTACCTCACTGTTAGCAACGTTTAACTTGTTATTCTCACAGCTCCTACATTATTAAATTACGTAATATATTCACATAACATTATTGCATATTTTTACAATAATATAAGCATATGCAATGACTGTTACATACATTTTACAAACTACCACATACACACATATTGCTTCAAGGAGGGCTTTTATTGAATTTTAATATTATATAATTAGACTGAAATTATTTAAGTGTTAAAAATACTGCCTCAGTTCTCAGCTAAACAAACAGTGTAACGGTAAACGCATTTCAAATGACATAATTTAGTTCTGGCACTGTAATATTTCTGATTTCACTTCGTACATTTTTCTGGAAATATTCGTGTGTATGAGGATTTTATTTGTATACTTCATCCTCTGGGCCAACCCAAAAATAAAAATCATAATGTGTTAATTCTGGGGAACGCGAGGGCTAAACACCAGCACTAATTACTCTTATCTTCAAACACTTCCCCAAGTTTAACCATGGACTCATCCGCTCTATGAGCAGTAGTGGAATCTTGTTGAAACCACCGATATGATTTCTCTTTTTCAGTCGGCTAATCAAAAAATTCTTGTTATATCCACACGACTTTTTCTGCCCATTAGCATTTGTTTTATATAGCTAGCTTCTATAAACTATTCTTGCAAAAACTTATTTTTCTATCAGCTTCATGTGAATTGAGATAAATCTTTGAGGAAATAGATTTGTTACACGTTTTTTTTGTACATATAACGGGGATATAGTAAATGGGATCTTTAGTGGGATGTTTAAAAGCTGTTTGCAATACGCTGATCTTAAAGTTTCTAAAAGATTTTGTTTCACGTATGGAAAAGCCTATTTGAAGTAGGAGTTGTATTGTAGTTCAACTGTTGGGGAACCGGACTTGAAATTCGTTGCAACCACACGTATAGTAAAGTTTCCGGTAGCCTTCGCCCCAAATGTACTTTCCGGTGGCCTTTGCCCCAAGTTTAAAAAAAATATTAACTTTGTAATTTAAACTGTTTCTTTAAATATTGTATATTTATGTTTGCCTCGGCTGCGTCAGTATTTTTTCAGAGACACGTTTCTCTTAGCAGGGTTCTGATACGACTAAGAATGTAGGCTTACACAGATTGTAATTTTACTTCACTCCTTTTATTAATGCTTGATTGACACGATTTAATTAACACTTCACAGATATAGAGACAGAGAGCTGTAAGATGTTCTTATTAAATGCTTGCACTTTTTAACACAAACTATTTTTCGTCTCACACGAATACGTATTAAATCTCTCGAGGACACTTTTTGCGTCTGGTTAGTAGCTCTGCCTACAGGCAACTGAACTGATTTCAACAGTCTAAACTTGTAAATTTCTGTATTTCAAGTCTCTGATTGGCTAATTCCACTCCAACAGAATCCCTTCATTTAACTAAAGCTTTTTCTGGTTGTTGATTGGCTATTTTATAAACTGTCACAAAAATTACAGAACTTCCAAGAATCAGAAGTAGTATTGTTAAACTCTCAAACTCATTATTGCCTCAAGGTTACCTCATTGTTACCTCATTGTTAGCAACTTTTAACTTATTATTCTCACAGCTCCTACATTATTAAATTATTCACATAACATTATTACACATGGATACAATAATACAGACATCTACAATGACTGTTACTACATTTTACAAATTATTACATATATATATTGCTTTAAGGCGGGATGTTATTGAATTTACATATTATATAATTA
Organism: Deroplatys truncata; assembly: GCA_030765065.1. Lineage (NCBI taxonomy): Eukaryota > Metazoa > Arthropoda > Insecta > Mantodea > Mantidae > Deroplatys > Deroplatys truncata. The sequence goes on from CM060982.1 coordinate 106,182,005, forward strand.
GACTGAAATTATTTAAGTGTTAAAAATACTGCCTTAAATTCCATACCCTTTACATGACATTGCAAAAAGTAACTGAATGCGACAGAACGGCAAAGAATGACAAAGTATTACGTAATTCACACTAATAAAAACGGTTGTCTCCAAAATGGCTCACGCCACAACAAAAGTTATTTAAAATAAATAATGTGTTTTAAAAATATCTACATTTTTGTGCAGTAAGTTTTAAGTATTTTGAATCAACAGTTATACTAATGTGTGCGAACATTTTATTACGTAAATAACTTAAATTGTGGTATTTTAATCAAAATCGTTACAGGCATATTTCAGAAAATAAAAAGTATGGAAAAGTATGGATGTCAAACATGGTTTGAGGTGTGAAAATTTTCTTTAACATCTTCAGGTCAAATTTTTGGAACGTACTGAGCTTAATAGTCTACATTGGTATTTAAACGAGTTTTAGATTTTGAATTATGGTGTTATATCTCGCTTACATACACACATACCTTTTTATACAAATATTGTTTTATTCAGGAGGCCCTCAAAACATGTATTTCCATTGAAATCGTGATGTCTAGCTACTAGATTCGTGGTGGAGAAAGTAAAAATGGTTAGTATGTCATTTCGTATCTTTATACATTTACCATTTGCTCATACAAAATCAGAACAGTTAAGCGACTTGTGCTAATAGCACATCAAACTCCAATAATTACGTCACAAAGATAGTTCCTTGTATACAATGTTGGAGGTTTTTAGTACCTAATATCACGTTGCGAATATTCACACGACTACTTTCTTCATAACATTGTGAACTGTGGTCCTGGAAGGAGGCAACCGCCTGATTAAATTGTTCTAAACTCGACTCTCTTGCCGTATTCGCGAAATGTATCTGGCAATTCCTCGGGAGGCCGGTAGACGGCCATTAGTGGGGAGAAGAGGCTGCGTTCACCGAGACGTAAAATCGTGTGAATGGTAGGACTAGAACCAGGAGCGGAGGGGGGATTAGCACCTCGACCTACCTAAGCACTTTGTGCTTAGACACAAGATCTTTTGTGTTTAAGCCCTGACGGGAGGGGAGAGGTGGGGTGAGAGGCGATAGAAGGCACGGCACGGCAGGGCAGCGGGCAGGGACCCTACCTTTTTCCAGATTGAAATTTCCCGGATGGCACCCAGTACAAACGGCTCCCCTCACCCCCTGCAGGCCTGCACAACCCACTAGGATGCCCGGGATTCGGAGACCGCCACCATTCCTAGAGATGAAGTGTTACAGAGAGCATCCTTTTCCTCTGCCACACAAGCCGAGACTCCCGCCGACACTTGCAACTCTGAAAGATGAAGAAAAATTAGAATGGAGGCACAGAAAATTTGGGGAATGTAATGAACCTTCCCAGCATTCGGGGAAACCTCGAAAAAACCAATGAGTCAGCCGCGGAATTAAACCCATGACTTCCCGAATGCGGTCCACAGACGTTGCCGCATAAGCCATCCCACTCCGTGTGGGAGTGGTGAAGATACAGATCTTTCGTTTGGACGAGTGGCCGTATTGTGGGAAACTGTTTGCCTTACACTGCGCTGTTTCTAACCGGTTCTGTTCGTCCTCCCATTCCCTCCTCTCCATCCACTGGCTAATGGTTTGACGCGAAACGTTTGTACTTTATACGTTGTGTGACCACGTGTTTCAGTGTTATAGTGTGTTAGTGCAGTTATTATGCCAAAAAGTCTGTATACTTTAACACACAGCATCTTCATGTATGATTCCTATATGATAAAAGCTTGTAAAGAAATGAGACGGTGGCTTATAGACAGAATCCCTGCCGTTCGTACGAATCAGTGGGAAACTATTCGTAATCTTGTGAATGAGATCAGGAAAACAGTATATATTTTTGATAAGAAACCAAAAGTAAATCGCTATGTTCTTACAGAGAAAACATTTGATAATATCGGAGGAAAGTTAGAACGAAAACCAAAGAAGTTTCTGCAGAGGAATTAGAAATTTCAAAAATTTCCGCTTGGAATATGAGGCAGCATTTTTAACACTTAAATAATTTCAGTCTAATTACATAAAATGTAAATTCAATACCAGCCCGCCTTAAAGCAATATGTGTATGTAAGAATAAATAAAAAGTGTATATTACAGTCATTGTATATGTTTGTACTATTGTATACATGCGTAATAATGTTATGTAAATGTATTACGTAATTTAATAATGTAGGAGCTTTGAGAATAATAGGTTAAAGGTTGCTAACAATGAGGTAACCTTGAGGCAATAATGAAGTTGAAAGTTTAATAATACTACTTGTAATTCTTGGAAGCAACAATGTAATTTTTGTGACAGTTTATAAAATAGCCAATCAACAACCAGAAAAAGCTTTAGTTAAATGAAGGTATTCTATTGGACTAGGATTAGCCAACCAGAAACTGAAGTATAGCAAAATTTACAAATTCAGAGTTCAGTTGCTTGTAGACAGCGCTCATAACTAGACGCGCTGGTTGTAGACAGTGTTCCTAACCGGACGCGAGATGAGTCCTCGAGGAATTTAATACGTATTCAGTGTGAGACGAAAATAGTTTACGTGTTTAAAAAGTGCAAGTAATTAATAAAATAATCTCACAGCTCCCTATATCAGTGAAGTGTTATTTAAATTGTGTCAAGGGTTAATAAATGTAGTGAAGTAAAAGTTATAAGCTGTGTACATTATTCAGACGCACCACGTCTTGCAAAGAAATCCATGTCTCTAACAATAATACTGACGCAGCCGAGGCAAACATAAATATATAATATTTAAAAAAAACTGTCAAAATTACAAAGTTAATATTTTTAAACTTGGGGCGAAGGCTACAGGAAACATTTTACCATACGGCGGTTGCAACTGCTTCAAGTTCGGCTCCCCAACAGTTGAACTACAATACAACTCCTACTTCAAATTGGCTTTCCATACATGAAGCAACAACGTACTTCAAATACCACTAAATTTTAAAAGTATGTACAAGATAACTGTAGTTCAGAGATTGCAACGTCGCGATAATCTGAGTGGAGTTAATTTCTGCAATTAGGTGTTTGGATAATGTTAATGATCGCCTTATAGGCCCACATTTAATTATTTTACGAACGAAGCATGTTTTTATTTATATGGCCATGAAGAATTAATGAGTATTATGCAAATTTTCTTAAAAGGTGTATGAGATATATGTGGAAATCATTTCCAACGTCTTTTATGACGAAGGTATGTGGTTACTGTTGTTATAATTTGTATGAGAAATCTATGGCTTAAATTTAAGGGACTATGAATATCCGACCCCGCCGACAAACAGCTTGCTTTCTGGCGCAGCAAAGATTCTGCCGGCCACGTGTCCAAACGAAGACTGTATATTCTGAATTCACGATGGTATAGAAAATACATACATTACATTTTACCGGAAACCAACCTTAAGTTTACTCTTCCTTTCGTCTTTGTTCCTATATAGCTAACCTGACCTTCCACCCGTTTCCTGTAATGGCATTTCCTAGCGTCTAGTTGTCACTTAAAAGCAACTTTTCAGCGGTTTCTTCCCCTCACGAAATGTTGAATGTGGCATTTAAACGTGTGTGACACTTGATGCCCGTTACCCGGCCAGCACACATGTTCCACTGGATGCGTACGTAAGGGAACCCTCGTAACACATTGCTTTTAGAGGCCTTAACTTCTAACATTATCCATCATTATCACTTTTTTATGACACACATAAACGACACGTGGAAAACAAACACCAACCTTTCCTCTAAAAATTGGTTTGTGAAACCGTCTAAATTAGGTACTGTAAAGCCTGAAATATATTACAAAATATCTGTTCTCATTAAGTTTAGACTGCGTAATTATGTCCTTGACTTGTTGTATATTTGTATAAAATTACTTAAGTTATAAAAAAGAATATCAAGTTTGTATTATGAACTGATATTAAGGGGACAAGTTATTCTGAAATGGTAAACAATCACTTTTTGTTTTATGCACGAATAAAATCTCTATTATTTCCAGTTTCAGAAAATATATACTTTTTGGGAGCTACGAGGTTTTTAAGACATTTAAATACCATTTAAACGCTAGTCTGCATTCCTTTATAGCTGTCATGCATCACCCCTTTTTAGAACATTTTTGTATCTTTCAACAACGAATGACCATATCATGCCCAGCGAACAGTTCAGCAATTAACAAAAAAGGGCAGGAGCAAGAGAAGGCATTTAGAAAAGCTGAAGCAATCCAGGAATGAAGGTGCAGATGATTATGACCCTGGAATGTACTGAAGTGTGTCATAATTTTAATGTTCAAGCTTTAAATTCAGTTTTCTCAAAACAACATTTTTGGTTACTTTTGTACCTTTTTCTCAGAAAGTATAAGAGGTAGAGAGCTGAAATTTTTAGTACATGTATACAATACATAGTTAAACTTTCTGAACCAGAATCATAACTTTATAATGTATATTAGTGATATTAAGAACGCAACCACATTGCAAATTTTCCACATTTTTGCTTTTTTGACTTTGCAAATAATTTTTTTTTCAATTTCTAGTGAACTGATATACTTAACTAAATAATTGAGGTTCAGAAGATAACTAATTATACTAAGAACAAGCATGCAAAAGTGTTATTCTGTACTGCAAGTAGTATCAGAGAAAAAGGTACATTAATTCACATGTTTTAAGAGTAAATTTTATTATGAAATAATTTTTACGGATTTAACTAAATAAGCTATCAATGCAAACAGCCACTTGAAATAATTTTCATGATTTATAAAATAACTCAACAATTTCAGGAAAAACCATTGAGAACTTTAAGAGCAGTGGTAATTTAACACACTTAAGGTGTAATTTCCATGTGTTCAGACTACCTTGTCCCCTTAAAACTCGGAAACTCTTAGAGAAATTAAAACCTCAACAATACGAAAGGAGTTATTCGACATTCCCTCTTGTTTCCGACGATTAAAAACTGGGTTACTGAATTTAAACGTGATCGGGCATGCATTCAAGATAATGAGCACCAGGGCGTCCGAAAACCGCTACCACCGAGGATATTGTGACAAAAATTCACAATGTTGTACTAAATTATCACCGACTGAATATATTGGCTGACATTACAAAGACCAGAATAGGCTGTGTTCAGCGCATTTCACACCAAGTTTCCGCTCGAGGGCTGCAGCGTTTGTTAACAATGGACTAAAATACATTCAAATGAACATTTATCAAGAGCATTTAGACTTGTTAAAACGCAGTTCCAGTGAGTTTTCTCCGAAGTAGAAATGGCATATGAAAGATTCATCGCAACACGCTAGAGACGAAGGAGCAGTCAAAACTGTAAGTGGTCCATCAAAAAGAGCAAAAAACAGTTTTATCTGCAGAAAACTCATGGCTGCTGTTTCCGGGATGGTACGGTATTCTTAGACCACCTCCAGAAGTGCAGAACCATCACCGATGAGTATTATGCTGAAGAAAGTTCTTTTGCATCACTATGAAGTGCCTTCACACGCGTCTAGGATTGTTGTTGCAAAACTGCATTATGTTTGCTTCCAAGTGCTTCCAGATCCGCCATATGCCCAGATTTGACTCCCAGCGATTACTTTTTGTTCTCAAACATGAAGAAATGGCTAGGTAGATGAACATTTACATCAAATGATGAAGCTAAGGGCTATAGAGATGCTTATTTTGCTCAGTTGGCAAATCACATTTTACTAAGGGTACTAATACTTGGAAAGTCGTTGCTCTAACTAATTTACAAGGGACTATGAAGAAAGAAAGAAACTTTTCTCTTAAGAAATGCCTCTCATACTATAGATGCGCTTTTTTATGCACCCTGATGTTTATGGAAATTGGTCACTGGCATCGGTCGCCCATTGTTTTCTTGCGATGTTATGGAAAGAGTATGGAATTTTAAAGCTAGCACATGGTGAGCAACTTTTCAAAGCTTTAACCGCTGCGTCTGCCTTCTCGAATAACTTTAAATAGTTAAAAAATATATTTTATAAAAATAGTTTTTGCAAATACACAAAAACAAACCGTAACGGATAGAAAAATATGTGTTCTATCCACATGACCTACTCTACTCTCTATAATTTATTAATGTGTATATAAACTATTCTTACAAAAGCTTATTTTTCTATCTACTTCATTTTAATCGAGACAAACCTTTGCAGAAATAGCTTCATTACACATTTCGTTATAGATACAAAGGAAACAGCGACAGTCAAATGTTTAAGAACAGGACGCTTGTACTAGCTTTAAAGTTACATACTCTTTCCATGCAACTACAAGAAACAACTGAATGTCGACAAGACTTTAAAAGAATGACAAAAGAATTGAATAGTCCAAAGTATCAACAACAAATATCTCGGAAGTGAGTAATGTCACAGGCAAGTTATTTGAAATAAATTGTGTGTTTTAAATAGATCTAATTTTTGTGTTGTGCGTTTTCGTCTATTGTTTAACGTTTATCAATTACACAAGATTATACAAAATTCCTTTTGAAGGAATAGGACTTTACAAATTATTCTCAGAACATTCAGGATATACATTTTATTTGTTGTGTAAACATCCTTAATATATGGCATTATAATTAAAATCGTTTGAGCAATTTTTTAGAAAAAATTAGTTTTTGTGTTATGCTGATGACACACACACACACACACACACACACACACACACACACACACACACACACACACACACGGACCTTTTTCTAAAAATGTTTTTTCGGGGTTTAGAGGGCCTTAAAAACTATATTTTCGGTGAAATCTGATACCGAATTTTGTGTGGAATGCAATTTCTTCTCTGGTTACTACGTACCCAAAAATTAGATGCCCAGATTGCACTGGAAATATATGTTTTGAGGGCCCTTGGATCCAAAAGATCACTTTTAGGAAAAGGTCCGTCCGCACGCACGTGTGTGTTTGTGAACAGCATAACTGATAAAACAAAGTCAGATAAATACCAAATTTAGTATTTTTTTCAGCATCTTCCAAACCACCTTTACATTTAGCATTTTTCAAAATATGAGATTTTTTAAAAAATGAGTAATGATTTTGATTAAAACACTATAAATTAAATGCATTTACATACAAATAAAATGTATATCTTAAATTTTGGGGGGAATAGCCTGTTAAGTTCTCTTCATTCAGAATGAATTTTGTATTATTTTGTGTAACTGGTAAATGTTAAGCGAAGCGAAAATGCACTGCACAAAAAAATGAGGTCTCTTTAAAAATATAATTTAGCTGAAATAACATTTTTTGTGCAGCAATCTTTCTGAGCTACCGTAATTAATGGTTCGAATTGTTCATTACTTTGTCATTCTTTTGAAGTACTGTCAACATTCAGTTATTTCTCGCGATTGCATGGAAACAGTATGGGATTTTAAGGCCAGCGTATAGCGTCCAGTTCTTAAACACTTGACTATCGCTGTACCCTGTGTATCTATAACGAAATGTGTAATGTAGCTATCTCGATTAAAATGAAGATAGGAAAATAAACTTTCGTAATAATAGAATTAACTGTTCTTCCTCATAAGCTGTGTGTTGGACAAGGTTAGAGAGGTAAAATCTGATGACTGTAAAATTCATTGCCATAGCCGGAATTTGAACCACGGATCTCATGGTTTCCGCCCGGTTGCTCCGGTTTTTCAGGCATCTGATTCTATCTTTCTAAGCTTGTTCAACACACGACTTGCGTAGAACAATTAACAATTAGATTAACAATTCTATTAACTTATCTAATAGTGGTCGAAACTAAGAAGCCGTGGACTTAAAGCACTTACAATATTGTAAGTCGACATTGAAGTATGTCATCTCAAAACAATTTGGGATCTCCTTGTATAGTTTAATGGGACAAATGCGAATCAGCTGGGTAATTTAATGTTTGTACCCGCATGTTACCATGGTAGCTTATAGGTTGAGACAGAATGTGCCGGGATTAATTTTATAATGTGTTAATGTATTTAGTGATTACCTTGATATATGAATGATAATGTGTATAATGTGAATGCCGTGTAAATAGCCATTTTTACTTTCTCTACTACGGAGAGTAAGTAGGGAAAATATTGCATTCCACCCAAAAATTCGATATCGATATTTCACCAAAAATACATGTTTTGAGACCCCTGAATCCAAAAAAAAAGCATTTTGGAAACATGTCCGTGTGTGTGTGTGTCTGTAAACAGCATAACTCAGAAACGAACAGTCGGATAAACACCAAATTTCATATTTAAGTTCAGTATCTTCCAGAGCTGCGACACGAAGGTTTTCAAGAAAATTCCCCCACCCCTGATTACCCTTTACATGGAACAATTTTCTAAAATTTTAGATTTCTCAAAAATGGCTCTAACGATTTTGATTAAAAGATCATATATTTAAGATATTTTCATGACAAATGTTATTTATATCTCGAATTTTCTGGAAATCTCTCCAAAAGTATTCTTCATTGTGAAGGAATTTTGCATAACTGGTAAACCATAAAAGATGGACAAAGTTTTACTACACAAAAAATGTAGATCGCGTTAAAATACACAATTTATGGCCTATACATTTTTTTGTTGAGTGAGCCATTTTCGAGATATTGCTTGTTATACTTATACTTTTATTATACTTTTTTTCTCAAATTCGTTATTCAATTTTTTTGTTCTGGTAATGCCAAGAAAATGGAATGCGCCACATAGCAACCACCTCTTAAAATATTTGACTATCGCTTAAAGCCTACTAATTCCCCTTGCATCTACAAGAAAATTACTAATAAGATTAACATCTCGATTAACATGAAGCATATGCAGAATAAGCGTTTGTAAAAATAGTTTGTACAAGAGTAGAGAAAGTCATATGAGTGTAACACATCAGATTTTTCATTCATGTGATTCTACCTTTCTTTCATAAGGATAATTTGTATACCCGATAATAAACGCTAGAGGATAGAGAAAATCATGTGAATGTAACACATTACATTCCATTTACGTGAACCAAGATTAGTAAAGTAGGTACCAGAGAATGTGTGACAAATGCTTCCTACTGTAGGACTCGGAAACTTGTCATTCCCACAAGTGTTCCGGGCCTATGATAGAAACTAATTAATGAACTTTACAAACTTCTGTGCCATAAACTTGAAATTTTCCTCTTTCAAGGGTGCAATTTGCAGAACCTCCCTCACCTACCATTAACTCAGATTAATGCGTGAACTGAACATTGCGTTGCAAATCTGAGGAGAAGGAGAAGCGCGTTTTGGGGCACCGTGTCACCGGAATGGAAGGCGAAAGAGAGAAAACTGACGGAGGAAGAGGTCGCCGTCATTAAGGGATTCGTTCGCCCGGAACAAAGCGATTCTCGATCCTGTGGGACAAATAAGGCGGATTAGGCCAGGAACACAATTAAAATAATTTGGGCCGGCATGTCTGTGCCTCTGTTCCTTCAGGGTACTATAAAACATGCGTAAAAATGGATATGTAAAACAGCGTTTTTTCCGTTCTTTTCGGAATAAAAATAACAAGAACAAAAGTTATGTTAGAGAGGACGCGCTATGGTTTGCGCTAAACGGAAACGCTTTTGCTTTGTAAAGGAAATATTTGTGGCTTTAATTTAAAACGTTTTGAACTTCGTTGGAAACAGAGGATTTTTACCAGGAAAGTACTTTTACGCATGACTGTGCTTTGACATGTTCTTTTCATTGATGCCCACATGTCAGACAAACAGTTTTCCTGCATTCAGGGTTACCAACCTCCAGCACCTAACATATTGTATATATTTTACCCAATAACAACTATTCATACAACATATCTTAATGTTTTGTTTATTAAAGACCTGTATTATAATAATATTGTTAATTTAACTTTTATTTTTACTTTCTCTATTATTTACTATAGAAACTAGAGCAAGTATTGCATTCCACCCAAAAATTCGATAGAGATTTCAGCATAAATATGTTTCGAGGTCCCTTTATAAAACATGTTTACCATTTCTATTATTTGCCTATAGAAGTAGAATAAGTATTGCATTCCACCCAAATTTTTTTAGGGATTTCACCATAAATACCTGTTTTGAGGTTCCTTTAATGAAGCATTTTTACCATCTCTATTATTTACCTATAGAAAGTAGAGCACGTGTTGCATTCCACCCCGAATCTTTTTATAGATTTTAATAATAATACATGTTTTGAGGTCCCTATAATAAAACATTTTAGCATCTCTATTATTTACCTATAGAAAGTAGAACAAGTATTGCATTCCACCCAAAATTTCCATAGAGATTTCACAATAAATATGTTTTGAGGTTCCTTTAATAAAGTGTTTTCTTTCTCTGTATTACTTACAGAAAGTAGAGCAAGTATTGAATTCCACCCAAAAATTAGATAGAGATTTCACCATAAATACATGTTTTGAGGTCCCTTTAATAAGGCGTTTTTCCTTTCTCTGTTATTACGTATAGAAAGTAGAGCAAGCATTGCATTCCACACAAAAATTCGATAGAGATGTCACTTGAAATACATGCTTAGAAATCTCCTTAATAAAAACATTTCTGCTTTATCTACTGTTTAGATATAGCAAGTAGAACACGAATATTTCACCGAAAATGAACATTTTGAATTCAAAACAAGAATTTTTAGAAAAAGGTGTGTGTGTGTATTTATGAACAGTAGAATTTAAAATCGAAAAGTCTGTTAAATATGAAACTTAGTGTTTAAGTTCATTTTCCAACGGATGCGACCGGACGATTTTCAAAATCCGTTCATCTCAAATTACCCTGTACACGGAAAATTTTTCGAAACATTTAATTTTTACAAAAATGGATTAAAATATCATATATTTAAACATTTTCATGACAAAATGTGTAACTGCTGTGAAGTCCTGTTTGCAATTGGTAAACCGCAAGAGAAACAAAAACCTTGCTACAAAAAGAATGTAAATCTCGTTAACACACAATTTATATAAAATAAATCCTTTGTGGCGTTAAGCATTTCCGAGGTATTCTTTGTTATTGGTTTGGATTTTTATATACCTTATACATTTCTCAACTGCAAATTCGTTTTCTTTCTTTCCTTCCTTCTTTCTTTCTTGATCGATCTACCTACCGACCCACCCACCTACCTACCAATCCAGAGCAATCCAATTCAATCTATCGATATACCTACCGATCTATCTAATCTATCGATCTACCTATCTATCTAATCTATCGATCTATCTATCTGTCTATATATATATCTATCGATCTATCTATCTGTCTATATATATCTATCGTTCTATCTATCCATCTATCCATCCATCGATCCATCTATCTACCTATCTATCTATTTATCTAATCTATCGATCTACCTATCTATCTTCTAATCTATCTATCTGTATCTGTCTATCTACCTGTCTATATGTATCTATCTATCCATCGATTGATCGATCCATCTATCTATCGATCTACCTATCGATCTATCTATCTATCTATCTGTCTACCTGTCTGCATATTTATCTATCTATTTATCGGGTTGGTTATTATGCTTTCGTGTTCATGCAAAAGGAATAGAATTTTAAGCCATCACAGCCATCGGCTTTGAAAAGATTCGGCTATCACTTAAGCTTACTGTATTCATGTACCTACAACGAAGCATTTAGGTGTGTAATGAAGGTTTCTCTGTATTAACAAGAAGTAGATAGAATAATAGGCTTTGTTAGGAATACTTTGTAGGAGAGTGAGCAGAGAAAATCATGTGAATGCAACACATCAGACTTTATAAAATTAATTTTCACGCAAAGTACGCTCATTGTCCATTGATTCTGCTGGCACAAGAATAAATTACAACAGAGACAGATAGTTGCAGTATGTACCCAGTAAGTGAACTAATGGAAGCAGAGTTGCTGTTTGTTTAGCGACAGCTTGAAACAGGTGTTGTGGTTTCGTTGTATTCAAGTCCTCCCAGGCGTATCGTGCAGCCGATTCATTTTTCACCAGTCGCTAATTGAAGATTAAAGCTGCTATTTTTGTCACTCATATGTGATGAAAAGGGTGTCCTGTACAGCTCTTTCTGATGTTGATTAATGATGATAAACATACCGGATTATAACATGTCGTTAATAAACTTAATCTATTTCACAATATAATGGGAGGTTTCAAGCTGGAACACGCAATTCCATGGAGTTTGTGACAATATCCAATATCCTGCATTGTACAGAAAAAAATTTTGATGTGTTAAACTCACATGACTTTCTCTACTCTTGTACAAACTATTTTTACAAACGCTTATTCTTCATCTACTTCATGTTAATCGAGATATCGAGATTTAATCTTATTGCTAATTTTCTAATAGATGCAAGGGGAATTGGTAGGCTTTAAGCGACAGTCACATAACTTAATAGCTGGTTGCTATGTGGAGTATTCCATTCTCTTTGCATTACCAGGACAAAAAAAATGAATAACGAATTCCCATTTGAGAAAAGGTATAAGTATTGAAAAAATTAAGGGAATAACAAGCAATATCTCGAAAATGGTTCACGCAATAAAAAAATGTATATGACATAAATTGTGTATTTTAACGCGATCTACATTTTTTGTGTGGTGAAATTTTGTCTATCTCTTATGGTTTACCAGTTATGCAAAAGTTGTTCACAATAAAGAATACTTCTGGAGACATTCCCAGAAAAATGGAGATATACATTTCATTTCTCATGAAAATATCTTAAACATATGATATTTTAATAAAAATCGTTAGTCATTTTTGAGAAAATTACAAGTTTCCAAAAATGTTCCATGTAAAGGGTAATCTGGGGTGTGGGATTTTCTTGAAAACCTTCGTGTCGCATCTCTGGAAGATACTGAATCTAAATACCAAGTTTGGTGTTTATCCGACTGTTCGTTTCTGAATTATGCTGTCCATAGACACACACACACGGACATGTTTCCAAAAATGTTTTTTTTTGGATTCAGGGGGTCTCAAAACATGTATTTCCGGTGAAATCTCGGTATCGAATTTTTGGGTGGAATACAATACTTCCCCTACTTAGTATACGTAGTAGAGAAAGTAAAAATGATTATATTCCACGACACAGTAGACAGTACCGCGTAGATCCTTTCATCTAACGAGTTATGTTTATCAGAGTTCGAACGTTGCCCCGTTCTCAGTCCATTCGTATGGTATACCGAACGAATTGGTGTATCATTTCCTGTTCTAACGCCCAGTGCCACCAGCCGAAGGCGAAGGCTCAGTCTGTTTGCTACATTGGCCTTGTTGCTGCGGCCTAAGTTCGTGTGATATTCCGATATAAAGTTCCATGATACAAGTGAAAATGTTTTCTTAAAACTAAATTAAGGAGTTTATCAGTTAATTTAACCCAGAAAAGCTCTGCAGGATTTATATTGAGAGAAGATATAATAGTAATAATATATTAATAATTTATAATATAATTATTAATAATATAATTTTAATTATAAGAAGCGCTTAAGTGTTCTTTGAAGATGATATTGTCTTTACTTTGAAGTTGTTTGTTACGTAATATGCCGCTACGTATGAAAAACCCGATTTGTTTTGTTGTTACTCGCCAAGTTTTTCACGCGAATACGTAATATTTCTTTAGAGAACATATTTTCCATCCGGTTACTACCAAGGTCTGCAGGCAACTGAACACATTTCAACTGTCGAAACCCGTAAACGTCTATATTTCAAGTCTCTGATTGGCTAACCATAGTCCAATAGAATACCTGCATTTTACTAAAGCTTTTTCTGGCTGTTGATTGGCTAATTTTAAACTGTCACAAATTTACATTATTGCTGTCCTAATCATGACTAGTAGTATTTAAACTCTCAAACTCATTATTGCCTCAAGGTTACCTCATTGTTACCTCATTGTTAGCAACGTTAAACTTATTATTCTTCACAGCTATTACATTATTAAATTACATAACGCATTCACATAACATTATTAAACATGTTTACAATAATATAAGCATATACAATGACTGCTACATACATATTACAAATTATTACATACATATTGCTTTAAGGCGGACTGTTATTGAATTTACATATTATATAATTTAATTGAAATTATTCAAGTGTTAAAAATACTGCCTCATCTTAGATTTAGTTTTAAGCAAACACTTGTTGGTTTTATTTCTATATTGCTTATATTATTTGAGATTTCTTTTATAAAATATAAAGGAGCTCTCAAATTATCCTTAAATAGTTGAGAGGGATATCTGTCATTTCCGAGTTTATTCTCAAGTTTGTTAATTTTCATCTCGTGGGAACAAAACCCAATTTTAATTAGATACAACAAACTTTCTATTCAGCAGTGTAACTACAGGGTCTTCGGCGTAAAAGCTGACCGCTCCCACGGGATTTTGCGTCTGGGTAGCACGACATGTCACAGCCGGCCGTGCCAGCACTCTGTCTTCACTTCTTAAACCTGTACATAAAATGTAACAACATTAACTCTTACCTCGTAGCAGATGCTGTATGTGCAGAAGTCACTGTGAGGCAGTATTTTTAACACTTGAATAAGTTCAATTAAATTATATAATATGTAAATTCAATAACAGCCCACCTTGAAGCAATATGTATGTAATAATTTTTAAAATGTATGTAACAGTCATTGCATATGCTTATATGATTGTATACATGTTCAATAATGTTATGTGGATGTATTACGTAAGATAATAATGTAGGAGCCGTGAGAAAAATAAGTTTAAAGTTATTAGCAATGAGGTAACCTTGAGGCAATAATTAGTTTGAGAGTTTGAATGCTACTAGTCATGATTAGGGCAGCAATAACGTAAATTTTATGACAGTTTAAAAATAGCCAATTAACAGCCAGAAAAAGCTTTAGTAAAATGCAGATATTCTATTGGACAAGGATAGACCAATTAGAGACTTGAAATACAGAAAGTTAAAAGTTTATACGGTTGAAATATGTTGAGTTGCCTGCAGACCTTGATAGTGACCGGATGGAAGATGTGTTCTCTAGAGAAATATTACGTATTCGTGAGAAACGAAAATTAAGTATACGCGTTAACAAAGTGCAAGTATTAAATAAAAGAATCTCACAGCTCTTAATATCAGTGTAGTGCTATTTAATTTGTGTCAAGGATTAATAAAAAGAAGTGAATTTAAACTTAAAATCTGTGTAAGTCTACATTCTTGTCGTACCACGCCCTGATTAAGAGAAACGTGTCTCTAAAGTAATACTGACGCAGCCGAGGCAAATATAAACATAAATAATATCTATAGAAGCAGTTTAATAACAAAATTAATATATGTTTTTTTAACTTGGAGCGTAACAACAAAAATACATCTTCAAATCGGCTTTTCATACGTAGCAGCACATTACGTAACAATCTTCTTCAAATTGGTTCCCATTCGCGGGGCACAACCTACTTCAAATTGACGCCCAAAGCGCGGTGCAAATAAATAAACTCCAATAACAAAACCTACTTCAAATGAAACCCGAACTTTTTGTGATAACTGCGAAAGTGATTTTGGTGGTGAAAGTTTGTTTTCACCATTTCGTCTAATGCTCCTTTTGTTAACACTTTGTCTTTGCACCGAACTAGTGGTCTCAAGTTTATTCACAAGATCGTGAATTGAAGTTCTGGAAGCAGGCAATTTGCAGGAAACCTCAAGATGAATTCTTCATGAACGCGATGAATCGACTCGTGTTTAAAATAACATTTACATACCAATATACATAGTTCTAAAGATGCCTTCCCATATTCGCAAATGAAAATGGACTACTGTTGCTAATGTCCACTTCCGCACTTCAATGGGGGTGTCGTTGGGAGATTATTCCACTTGTGTCCAGGTGGTGTCTCCCGACTGTTACCATGCCAGGACTGATGCCATTTACTGGTTGAGAGAGGATTTGAATGAAATGGACTGTGGTTTGACGGTGGTTTCAGTAGGGTTTGGGAAATGTTTTGTGTTTAGGGTGAGTGTTTCTGGGTTGGTTGTGATGGATAATTGTGATTGTGGTGATAATGGGGTAGTGTCTGTAGTCATGATTTTTGTTTTGTTTGACTTAGTGCCTGCTAAGCACAAGTCTGGGGCGCTTGTAGCGTTCCCCGGTGTCGATGTCGTACTCCCCGAGGCCGCGGATGAGGACATTGAAGCTTTGAGGAAGGGAGTCAAAACTTTTGGAATAGGGACAGGATGTAGTCTGTTAGGGTGGGGATTTGAAGGTAGCGATGTATATCTTTGTTGGGCATGTACCAGTCAGCGTTGACGACGGTACGGAGAAATCGGTTCTGGAGGGTTTGAAGGCATTGGAGGTGGGTCTTAGCAGCAATACCCCAGACCTGGCAGGCGCAGGTGATAGTGGGGCGAAGCACCTGCTTGTACAGAGCACTTTGTTGCGCACGGACATAACAGAATTTCTACTGTATAAAGGATACATCATTGCCATCCTACGATTCACTTTGGATGCTAGTTCTTCTACGTAGGGCTTCCATGTGAGTTTGTGGTCCAACGTGACGCCTAGGTATTTAGCCTGTGTGGTCCAGCTCACGGTTCCACGGTCTAGTCGGAGTTCAGGCACGTCATTCAGTTGGAGCTTTCGGGTGAAGGTGACGGCCTGAGATTTTGTGGCGTTCACTTTTAGACGCCAAATGTTGAACCACGTGGTGAGGATGTCCGCATAACTCTGGAGGCGGTGTACCGCTACCCTGTGCTTCAGGGAAGCGGAGGCGATGGCTGTGTCGCCAGCAAATTGGAGCATGGAACAGCCTTGGCAGGATGCCAATGGTTAATAAAAACCAAAAAGAGAAGCGGGCCGAGGGTAACTAAAGACATAAAGCATTTCAAGAGTGTGGGTGTGGGGGTGAGAAAACCAGCCGGCATTGGCTTTGACGTACAACACCGTGTGAGCGGTCAGATTTTATACCTGAAAGGGGATATACCACAAATCAATATCAAACAAGAATTTTACACAATAATATAATTCAGCAAGAAAGATATTAGAATATTTAGCAGCCAAGAGATGTACAAAGCAGATTGTAACTTAGATGAAAGGGACGGGCGAGCTAGCTAATTCCAGGTAAAGGTAATTCTAGGTAGAAGTGCATCTTTCACCAAACTAATGAGCATGGAACTTGAAGGAATAACAAGAAATAGAAAGAGACCGATATAAAATGTAAAGAGACAGAGATACTGAATTTGCTTCCGGACGCGCCACTTGGACGCGTGTGCGAAAAGTTTTGGAGCAGAATATTTTCATACATAATAAGGTAACGCGGTCCAATGACCAATTTGAAATGTCGTTACATTTTCAGTCGCGAAGGTGAGCGTCACTGGGTTTAGGTATAAAAGGGGGAAGCGGGCCCCAGATTTTCACTCTCTCTTATAGAATCTCTTCGACACTCAGTGATACTCTGTGGACGACGGATGCACGTGTGTGAATATGGATGGGGGAGTGTGTGCAGTTAGATTAGGCTCTTAATTTTTTATTATTATGGTGGGAGTTGTTACAGATTGGAAAAGCTAGCCGCCCATAAGTATTTTACTGATAATAAAGCACATTTTAAGGGAAATGCAGTGTATTTTAATTTGCCTCAGCTACGAAACCACTGAAATCAGTGAAATTAGTTAGATAGGTAATTTATTAGCAATGGAAAAATCGTCAGCCGCTGAGCAGAGGTAGCCGGAGACCAGGACACTGCAGCAGAGGGCATCAACTAAGAGGACCGTTTTCCCGCCACAAAAGACGCCCAACGTTTTCCCGCTACATACCAAAGACACAGTAAATTTATATAGCATTAATATAAAGCAAAAATGTTTGACTTAATTAACCTTTATTTGTTTTAAAGGTTGGTTAATTTACTTTCCCAATAGTTGTGCAATTTTTTGAGAAAAATCATTATTTAATTTATTGTATTTTATATATATAATGTGTATTGCTGATGTAACTGTTTATGCAGATGACTGGATTGTTTTTACGATCTCACAGAAATTCTGAAATAAACTGTATATACAAATTACAAGATACTTTATACATTTTAATATCTCTTTGCTAAGGGGTAATTGAAGAAGAAAACGTGACAAACTAGAATTTTGTATCATAATGTAGTAAAAGAAGTGAAAGGGGATATATTATACATATATAGAGGAATTGTACATATGAAAGGGTAACCACACATAAGAAT
The DNA here is from genome assembly GCA_030765065.1 of Deroplatys truncata. NCBI lineage: Eukaryota > Metazoa > Arthropoda > Insecta > Mantodea > Mantidae > Deroplatys > Deroplatys truncata. Next base: position 106,200,119 of record CM060982.1, read on the forward strand.
TGTACAGTACTAATTTAATTCACTATCATGTTAAAATATTCAACATCTAACATTTGTACAGAGCTGATTGTAAGACACGGGCGAGCTAGGAAGAATTCCAAGAAATCATAAAGCCCGTACCTGTCACCGAGCGGTACAACGCTACATGATGGCGCCTAAGCGCACGAATCTGAAGCCACACATTCTCATACATGTCAGGGTACGCGGCCTGAGGGCCAATAGGAAACGTCGTTACATTTTTAAACGCAGAGGTGAGCGTCACTAGGCTCCCGTATATAAGGGCAGGCAAAGCATCAGAGCCCGCTCTTGTTCTAAATATATCTCATCGAGAAGTCACGTCGACACGAGGTGCTACAGATGCACGTGGGTGCACAAGGGTGGGGTGCGTGTGAATATAGCTAGGCTCCTGACTGACTTAAAATGGTGGGATTATTATAATAATGGGAAAAGCTAGCCGCCCATAACTAGTCAATGAAGTTTATTTCACACTTTGATTAAGGTAAACTTGCAGTGTATTTTTTAACTTGCCTCACCCACTATAACCTGAGATTCAATAATTAGTTAGGAATGGAATACACAACAACCGACGAGCACCAATAGCCGAGGAAGAAGAACACTGCAACAGGCAACAATAACCCAAGGATCGACGATTTCCCGCTACAAATGGCGCCCAACGACTGTTTCCCCGTACAGAAGTTTTGATCCCAACCTTGAGTAGAAACAGAAAGAAAACGCAGTAAATGGCATATACTATTGCCATTCTTTTGCTTTGACAGGCTGAAGCAATGCACGTGACAACAATGCTATGATGTGTAATGTCGAACGAGTAAATGCCCATTCCCAGCAGAGCGCATATAGAGCAGAGCAACCATAATTTGGTATATTCGTTGCTGCTTTTCCAACGAGTTAGACTCTAAGAAATGAGCGACTCTCATTATGTACCACATCAAACGAACGATTAAAACGCATGTCCTTGACAGCTTTTCACCACGTTTATCTTGAATGATGCAACTAGTAGCCTGCCGATATCACGACACTGTTTTTGCAGTAGTGGCGGACAGCCCACAAAAAGATCGAATTGATATAAATTGTTTTTAAGAAATCTAGATGTTTTGTAATAAGTTTTTGTCTATCTTCCGAATGAATGTTCTATAACTATAAGTTATGAGGAAGAATGAAGAGAAATTCACAGAAAATTCAAGATATACACCTTGCTATTCAAATATCTTACACAGCAGATATTTAAATCAAAATATTTAGAGCCATTTTTTGGGAAGATAAAGAAATAACGAGTACTTTTCCATATAAAGGGTAGCTTGGTATAGAGCGATTTTCTTGAAAATTTTCGCGTCACATCACTGCAAGATACTGAACTTAAATGCAAGTTTTCGTTTTGAAAAATGATTTATTTTATTCTAGTAGCCACAAAATATGTATTTATGGGGAAATCTCGGTATGTAACTAATGGGTGGAATTCAATACTTGCTCTTCTTACTATAGGCAAGTAAAATGCAACTTTTCTTTGTTTCAGGATAACTCATTAAAATCATGTACCGGTATCTAATGTGTTCGAATACAATAATCCTTCAGCTTAGGTAGACAAACGGAAAGTGAAGGCATCCCAGTACATGGAAAACTGGAAGCAATTAGGAGTAATAACAACCGGAGCATAGCACTACACGTAGACCATAGAGGATCCTTTGTGCTTCCAACGTGGTCCTTGGGAGGGAGGGATGGATAGAGGGGAGACTCGAAGGGCAATCAGATCTTATGGACGAAGCGCGCTAGCAAGGAAGGGGTCTCTAACGATGCCAGCATGACACCAGTCCTGACGCCGTTTAGCCCTCCCTTAGTCACACGTAATCCGGGAATGGAGGAGACACAACTAAACTGTATTCATTCTTAGGTTGATCCGCGGCAAAACAAAACCCAGGTGACCAGTGCACCGTTATAAAGTATCTTTCCGCCATTCGCGTCAGAAATAGTCATATTTTCATGACCATGTAGCGAATACACGCGGTACATAATGAAAAAAGAACAGAGCCCTTATTCCGACAACTTAAACGGTGACTTGCATATTATTTTGGGAGTTAAAAAAGATAAGATTCATAGTTATAACAACATAAACATTTGCACATATCATAATAGTTTTAATTATAATAGAAACGAGCGAAGAGGAAAGTAATCTGTATGCGATAAGCTACATCTGTTAGTTCTCTAGAAGCGGCACTTTATCAACTGTTAACGGCTCATTTTTAAACAATCTGATGTGTTACACTCACATGATTTCTCTAGTCTTGTACAAATTGTTTTTACAAACTATTATTCGCGATCCATTTCATATTAATCGAGATAAAGATTTGCAGGAATGACCTTTTGACATGCAAAGAGAATTACATTTTACACATAGCGACCAGTTCTAAAAATATTTGACAATGGCTTAAGGCGTACTATGTTCCCCTTGTTTTGTAATTGCAAGAGCAATATAGAAATGCTGTAGCCTTTAAGCATCGACATATATCTTAGAGTTGCTAGGTGTAGCACCATTCTCTTTGCCACAGATTAATACTCTTTGCATATCCATGACAAAAAAATAAATAACGAATTCCCATTTGAGAAAATAAGTATTGGAAAAATTAAGGGTATAACAAGCAATATCTCGAAAACGGTTCAGTCAACAAAAAAAGTGTATTTGACATAAATTGTGTAAAATAAATGAGTCGAATGATATTAAAAGCCTTCACTTACATCATGATGGATTTGCAGAACGTGAGACCTTGAAGTCTCGAAACGATCGTCCAGATTTTTTACCATCATGATGTAAGTGAAGGCTTTTAATATCATTCGACTCATTTATTTTATCAATTGACTTCTTCACTGTTAAGACAAGTCGTTTTTAATTTTGATAAATTGTGTATTTTAACACGATCTACATTTTTTGTATAGTAAAATTTTGTCTATCTCTTGTGGTTTACCAGTTATGCAAAAGTCGTTCACAATGAAGAATATTTTGGAGACATTCCCAGAAAATTCGAGATATACATTTCATTTGTCATGAAAATATCTTAAACATATGATATTTTAATCAAAATCGTTAGCCATTTTTGAGAAAATCAAAATTTTCGAAAAATGTTCCATGTAAAGTGTAATCTGGGGTGGGAGGATTTTCTTGAAAACCTTCGTGTCGCATCTCTGGAAGATAGTGAACCTAAATACCCAGTTTGGCGTTTATCCGACTGTTCGTTTCTGAGTTATGCTGTTCACAGACATAGATACACACACGGACATGTTTCCAAAAATGCGTACTATACGTAGTAGAGAAAGTAAAAATGTGAGCATAGTTAATATGCAAGACAGAGACAACGAACCACTTTTGGCTTAAACCAATGGTATTGGCAAGTAAAATGCCACTTGTCATACCTCATTTCTGTGTAGACTATTAATGAAGTAATAATGGTGAATGAATGTTCTAAGGAATCCACAGTCCAAGGAGTTTTATAGAAGTAACATTTGTCTTATTGTAGTTATTTTCTTAAACATCCTATTATTTACCCCTGCGTTTCCAATCACATTCTAGTTTAGCTTGGAAACCCATTCTACTGCTTCAGGATGCGAAGTAATACTCTTTGTGGCAGAAAATTAATGATACACCTACGTAAGTGTAGGAAACCAACCATGACCTTGGAAGCTATCTGTTTCCTGGCGCCTTGTTATCCTTGTCTTTCATCCAGACCGACCCCTTGATATTCCCGACATTCCGTCAGCCTCCCATGGGAACCCATCTCCCTTGTCTTCTATCCCTCAAACCGACATTCAAAAAGCGATTCCCAAGTTCCCAAAATGTTTTCATGATTCACTTACCAATTTCTCCCCTTCCTCCTTGTTGCAGGATCTCCCTCTCACAGAAACCCTCTTGCCCCCTCCACGTCCATAACTGTACTGTCTGATCTGAAAACATAAACCGATGCTTTCGTGGTCAGAACTGAACCTGTAATCAAACATAGGTCCTTAAGGGAAAGGCATCTTATTTTATTTAAATAACAACAGCTGTCGAATCAGTTCTTTACTATAAGAGCCAAGATGTTTAAATTCGCTATACCTAACCAATTATGACTGAATTTTAACGATAACCAATACAGTCGAAAATAGTAACTTTACACTCTTTTAATTTATTTTTCAAGAAAGATGACCTTTGTTCGTTTTTGCCGATTTCAACGGAAATGTCCAACCGTTTGAGGGCCAGTGGTAAACATAATTTGACCACTAGTTTAGTACATTAAAAAATCTTTGTATTGTTCTAATTTTATATTAACTGTATAGTGTAGCTGAGGAACAGCAGCAAATTAACCTTCAGTTAGTTAAGACCGCATGGGTGTTATCAGGACCAGACTGGCAAGTGCAATATTTTCGTTTCTGATGGTTAAGTTATAAGGATATATTTACGCCTAATAGAAAACGGAGAGCCTCATTTTCAGAGCTATTCTACAAATTGATAACAGAAATGTTAATTTTTGTTTCTATGTCCTCCTGGTTGTGATAAATATTTGCCAGGAATTGCTTCAATGTATTTTTATTGTGAATACAAAAGAATTACAGAAGACAGAAACGATAGTTTCAGTGTTAAAATTGCATATATTTGTATGAGCTCCCTTCTACTAAAGCAGAGCCTGAGATTTTGGTTATTTTAAAAACATTTGCATTCTAGATGGTTAAAAAATACCACAATATGCAACTTATTTACTTTTAAATGATTACAAGAATAAAGAGAACTAACAAGGCCTGGATATTACAATATGAACCTGTTGTTGGAACAGAAAAAAGGTTTAACTTTGTCTTCTTGTTCTTCTTATTCTTATTACTCATATAGAAATAAATCATCCATGGTTGCTTAACAAAAATCACCCGAGAAAAAGCCGAGTATACTTCCTTCCAAGTTCTGAGCCCTGGTGCTGTGAGCTGGAACGTGGAGCTCTGGTTCCCGGCCACGGAATGCGCACGGGTTTGATCCCACTTATGGGAGTAAGAATTTTAAGTCCCAGGTATAAGACCAGTGCCTACTAGCATCGCGAGGAAACTGAGAAGTTAGATAGGCAGCAAACCTGGCCACGGAGGAGAACATTCCGGCTGGGATGCTTAATGCGGGCCACACCATCTCCGCGTATGGGTTGGATGATCGCCCACCTCTGTTGTGTGTATGTGGGCGTGAGGCGGGCAGTCGGGTTGGCAGGTCTAGGCTGTTCATGGACTGTAGCGCTACGGGATGATGATGATGATATTATTATTAAATTTCCTTCCAAACATAGTCCACATATGACCACTATATAACAGTTCCTCTTCAGGCTATAGAGGAATGTAAGCAAACAGCAGATACAGTGAAATAAAACATAGTCAGATCCTCCTTATAACGGTACAACACACGTGTTGAGTTCATTTATTTAACTTACAGTTTATCAATGGTGTAGATGTGAAGTCAGTATCAAAATCTTTTGAGTAGTCTATATTCTGATTCTATAGTTTTATGTAGTGAAGTTCCTGGATGTCCAAACGTTTTCATAATCCGTAGGTAGATATTTGTTGTATTCTCTGCATATGGCATATTCGAGTTCATCTACATGTACCAACTCGTACTCGGTTCTTTTAATTTTATCACCCCACCTTCATTGTGCCAATTTTTAAATTTTTATTTCACAAAAGTATTGGAGTATTTTTGTAATAGCCCTCTCCTACAGAATTTTTACTTCGATACTACAGAATGTGTGCCAAATTTGAACCGAAGTTGGTTCAAGGATGTAGGAGTCTATTAGGAACGAACACACACACATTCACTGACACTGACTTCTATATTGATGTTCCCGAACCGCCGTCCGCTTGTTCGAATAGGCAACCCAAATAACAGCACCTGAAATTGTAAAATGTCTACTGTTTTACCATTACATTGCGCAGGACTACTTGCTTCTCTTTCAGTTATTTTATTTAAAAATGTTTTGGTATTGCTAACACTGTCAGCGCCTACGAGGCAAGTGTATCTGGTATACTAACATTTGCCTTTAACTGTTACATTGATCTAAACAACATGCTGTTTGTTTACTTCGTATACTGTTATAATGTAATATTCCTTAATACATTGCAGTGTAATAATAATAATAATAGTACTACTACTAATAATAATACGAACCGCCTGTAATGAATCAGACATCTGAAGATTACCTGCTAGGTAGGTGCTTTCACCTGCATATCTGCAATCGTGCTTTATGTACGAACAGGTTTCTAACGAAGACGCCGAGTTCGAATCTTTAAATCGAGTTGCGCAGATTCTTTTTTCCTAGGAAAGAAGCGTTTCTAAAAAGTTTTACTTATTTTTTTTTAGGAATTTTAATGTTGTTACGTGCTTAACTTATATTTAGTTATTTTGTTTAATTAATGAAATTTTTTAAATGTTCCGTTATTTAAAAGTAGAAACGTTTTATTCTCGCTAAATTTGTTTGTTTTAATATTATATTATATGCAAATGTATCCTGTTTCTAGAGTTCTATATATGTAATATAGAGGGTGGACCATTTTATGTTGATACTGTACAATATCTCCAAAAATAACCGTTGTTGAAAGAAATGTCTTTAATAAAAGCTTCTTGATATTATGGGGTGAAAGTAAATGTCATTAGTCATGTTTTGTTTGGAGGACATTGTGATGGTCATTTTAGGGTCAATTTAAATTAACTTTCTTACTTCCCCCATAATATTAAGTAACTTTTATTAAAGACATTTCTTTCTACAACGCTTAGTTTTGGAGATATTGTACAGTCTCAACTTAAAAGGCCCATCCTGTATACTGTAATTTACGTATACATGTATGTACATGGCCACAAATAGTAACTGATTAAAATTTCTACCACCTTTGAAACCCCTGCAACATATAACCAACATTACCGACGTGTCTTGCGCAACTATGAGACACTTTCAAGAAGTGGAAGGGGTATCGGGAACACAGTGTAATCATATACTATGAATATTACTGTTTCTTTGTAATTATAGATCATATGTCTTGTACAAAATGTTCAAAATGCTAGCTTAGAGAGTGGGTTATTTTTAAATACACCAGTTTATATTTTAATTTGCATTAACAATTCAGGTAAAAGGTTCTTATGACATGTACGTTGCACAGAGTGAGAGAGAGGCATTAAAGAGGGAGAGAGTGGAGAGGGGAGTAAAAGAGGGAAGAGGTAGGAAGAGAGAAATCTACGCAGTTAATTCAAACAACCCGAACTGAGCTTTGGATTTTGCTACTAATACTTTAAATATCGGAGAAGACAATGAGAGAGGATTAATGAAAGCACTCTTCCCACCCATTAAGGCCATTTCTCGGACGTGCTGAAAATGTGTCCGCTTGAACGGCAGCAAGGTTGAGGATACCCCAGCGCCGCGCCGATCTGTCTCTAATCTGCACTTGATGTTTTCTGAACGACTGTCGTTGTACAGGAACAACATACAACGGCTGTGGAGGTTCCCAGCTTTGCTTTCAGCAATCCCTTTCCCTCTCAAAGTTGCTGGAGCATTGTCACCATGTTACAAGTACAGATTCACCCTCCTCCTCCTCGCCATATGCGCGTCGGGAGACAAATTACATGTCCGATATCTCTTCCAAGAGAAATCGAATACACATCGAGTGTACTTAGAGACAACAGTCTGGCTTATGGGGAAGTAAGTGCTCTCGTGTATATATCTTAGCTTCTGTTGCAGCACTGGTATTCATATACATCAATAGTTTGTAATCTAAGAAGTCTTGGAGGACATTAGCACTAACTCAAAAATTCGTAAGAGAAGTTTGAGGCAGTATTATTAACACTTAAATGATTTTAGGCAAAATATATAATATGTAAATTCAATAACAGCTCGCCTTGAAGCAATATGTGTATGAAATAATTTGTAAAATGTATGTAACAGTCATTGCATATGCTTATATTATTGTATACATGTTCAATAATGTTATATGAAGGTATTACGTAATTTAATAATGTAGGAGCTGTGAGAATAATAGGTTAAACGTTGCTAACAATGAGGCAAAAATGAGGTAACCCTGAGGCAAGTATGCGTTTGTGAGTTTAAATGTTATTTGTGATCCTTGAAAGCATTAATGTAATTTTAGTGACAGTGTACAAAAAAAAATCTGATGTGTTACACTCACATGACTTTCTCTACTCTTCTACAATCTAATTTTACAAACGCTTATTCTCCATATGCTTCATGTTAATCGAGATATCGAGATGTCAATCTTATTGCTAATTTTCTTGTAGATGCAAGGGGAATATGGTAGCTTTTAAGCGATAGTCAAATATTTTAACGCTGGTTGCTATGTGGCGCATTCCATTCTCTTTGCATGTCCAGGACATAAAAGAATGAATAACGAATTGGAGAAAAACTATAAGTATTGGAAAATTTAAGGGAATAACAAGCAATATCTCGCAAACGGTTCACTCAACAAAAGAAATGTATATGACATAAATTGTGTATTTTAACGCGATCTACATTTTTTGTGTAGTAAAATTTTGTCTATCTCTTATGGTTTACCAGTTATGAAAAAGTCGTTCATAATAAAGAATACTTTTGGAGACATTCCCAGAAAATTCGAGATATACATTTTAATTATCATGACAATATCTTAAACATATGATATTTTAATCAAAATCGTTAGAGCCGTTTTTGAGAAAATTAAAATGTTCGAAAAATGTTCCATGTAAAGGGTAGTCTGGGGTGGGGGGATTTTCTTGAAAACCTTCGTGTCGCATCTCTGGAAGATACTGAACCTAAATACCAAGTTTGGTGTTTATCCGACTGTTCGTTTTTGAGTTATGCTGTTCACAGACACACACACACACAGACACACACACACACACACACACACACACACACAGACACACACACGGACATGTTTCCAAAAATGCTTTTCTTGGATTCAGGAGGTCTCAAAACATGTATTTCCGGTGAAATCTCGGTATCGAATTTTTGGGTGGAATGCAATACTTCCCCTACTTACTATACGTAGTAGAGAAAGTAAAAATGAATAACGAATTTGAGAAAAAGTATAAGTATTGGAAAATTTAAGGAAATAACAAGCAATATCTCGAAAACGGTTCACTCAACAAAAGAAATGCATATGACATAAGTTGTGTATTTTAACGCGATCTACATTTTTTGTGGAGTAACATTTTGTCTATCTCTTATGGTTTACCAGTTATGCAAAAGTCGTTCACAATGAAGAATACTTTTGGAGACATTCCCAGAAAATTCGAGATATACATTTCATTTCTCATAACATTATCTTAAACATATGATATTTTCATCAAAATCGTTAGAGCCATTTTTGAGAAAATTAAAATTTTCGAAAAATCTTCCATGTAAAGGGTAGTCTGGGGTGGGGGGATTTTCTTGAAAACCTTCGTGTCGCATCTCTGAAAGATACTGAACCTAAATACCAAGTTTGGTGCTTATCCGACTGTTCGTTTTTGAGTTATGCTGTTCACAGACACACAGACACACACAGACACACACACACACACAGACACACACACGGACATGTTTCCAAAAATGCTTTTTTTGGATTCAGGAGGTCTCAAAACATGTATTTCCGGTGAAATCTCGGTATCGAATTTTTGGGTGGAATGCAATACTTCCCCTACTTACTATACGTAGTAGAGAAAGTAAAAATAGCCAATCAACAACCAGAAAAAACTTTAGTTAAATGCAGATATTTTATTGGAGTAAAAACAGCCAATCAGAGACTTGAAATACAGAAATTTACAAGTTTAGACGGTTGAAGTCTAGTCAGTTGCCTGCAGACAATGTTCGTAACTGGATGCGAGATGTGTCCTCGAGAAAAGTAATACGTATTCGTGTGAGACGAAAACAGTATACTTATCAAAAAGTGCAAGTATTAAATAAAAGAATCTCACAGCTCTCGATATCAGTGAAGTGCTATTTAATTTGTGTCAAGGATTAATAAAAAGGAGTAAATTAAAACTTAAAATCTGTGTAAGCCTACATTGTTGTCGCATCACGCCCTGCCAAGACTTCCATGTCTCTAACAATAATACTGACGCAGCCGAATCAAACATAATATATAATACTTAAACATTTTAAATTACAAAGCTATTATTTTTAAATTTGGGGCGAAGGCTACCGGAAACCGGGTACTATACGTGCGGTTGCAACTACTACAAGTTCGGCTCCCCAACAGTTGAAATATAATACAGCATCTACAAACTGACTTTCAATTCGTAGCAGAACTAACTGCTTCAAATTGACGCCCAAAGCGTGGTGCAAAGTAACGTAACAAACAACCTACTTTCAATCGGCTTTTCCATACGTGAAACAATAACTTCAAGTTGAAGTGGTAAGTGCGTTATAACTAAATTGCTGATTTTTAGGCACTAAAACAGTAGAAATAGGCCCGCAAAATAGGCATTTAAAAATACACTAATAATACACATTCTTACCACAACTATTAAAACCATACCACAACATTTACACACTCTGTTTGGCCCAAATTTCTTGACGTTTCATGACAACCAATACGGAGTGACCGCGTGGTTGCCAAACTTCACTTCCCTTCGTCAGAACGTTACGCGCTTGTTATAAATGCCATTGCAGTGTTCGCTTAAAAACCACAAGAAAACAAGAAGAGACACAATAATGGAAATGTAATGCACAAATAGAGAAATAAAAACCATTACTTTTCTATACGTCCTATGTTATTCACGTGGCACAGCTAATGGCACGCCACCCGTGCCTTAATGAGCCCTCTTCAGCCGTAAGTTCTTGACATTTCGTGAAGTTAAGATTTTTGCGGTTTTCTTCGTTGGCATACCTTTTAAAGAAATTATATACACTGAAGACAACAGCCCTAAACTTAGTGTTATATCAACTGTTACTGCTGGGCTGACTAAGCGACATTTTCATGCAGGAGTTAGCTTTATAAACACTAGGACAAAACCTAACACACTGTAAAAACTGAGTACACCGCATCTGAATTCACAACTGAGTCGTTCGTTTAACCCTCCAGCAAGCACGCTGTAAAATGTACACCAGTAGTATTTTTGCTTTGTTGTTTTGTTTTAACCTTGAACTATCGCGTCAATGGTGCAATGAATTCCATTGTTGATGCTTCCTCGAGAATTTGATGACAATTGCGATTCTTTGCTTAAAGTTCTCGGTTGGCTTATTCTTTTCTTTTTTCTTTCTTTCTATTACTATCTCTACTACGTATAGTAAGTAGAAGAAGTATTGCATTCCACCCAAAAATTCGATACCGAGATTTCACCGGATATATGTACTTTGAGACCCCCTGAATCCAAAAAAAAAACATTTTTAGAAACATGTCCGTGTGTGTGTCTGTGTGTGTGTCTGTAAACAGCATAACTCAGAAACGAACAGTCGGATAAACACCAAACTTGGTATTTGGGTTCAGTATCTTCCAAGGATGCGACACGAAGGTTTTCAAGAAAATCCCCGCACCCCAGACTACCCTTTACATGGAACATTTTTCGAAAATTTTAATTTTCTCAAAAATTGATCTAACGATTTTGATTAAAATATCATATGTTTAAGATATTTTCATGACAAATGAAATGTATATCTTGAATTTTCTGGGAATGTCTCCAAAAATATTCTTCGTTGTGAACGACTTTTGCATAAGTGGTAAACCATAAGAGATAGACAAAATTTTACTACACAAAAAATGTAGATCGCGTAAACATACACAAGTTATGTCTTATACATTTTTTTGTTGAGTGAGCCATTTTCGAGATATTGCTTGTTATTCGCTTAAATTTTCCAATACTTGTACTTTTTCTCAAATTCGTTATTCAATTTTTTACTTTCTCTACTACGTATAGTAAGTAGGGGAAGTATTGTATTCCACCCTAAATTTCGATACCGAGATTTCACAGGAAATACATGTTTTGAGACCCCCTGAATCCAAAAAAAGCATTTTTGGAAACATGTCCGTGTGTGTGTCTGTGTGTGTCTGTAAACAGCATAACTCAGAAACGAACAGTCGGATAAACACCAAACTTGGTATCTGGGTTCAGTATCTTCCAAGGATGCGACACGAAGGTTTTCAAGAAAATCCCCCCACCCCAGAGTACCCTTTACATGGAAGATTTTTCGAAAATTTTAATTTTCTCAAAAATGGCTCTAACGATTTTGATTAAAATATGATATGTTTAAGATATTTTTATGACAAATAAAATGTATATCTTCAGTTTCCTGGGAATGTCTCCAAAAGTATTCTTCATTGTGAACGACTTTTGCATAACTGGTAAACCATAAGAGATAGACAAAATTTTACTACTACACAAAAAATGTAGATCGCGTTAAAATACACAATTTATGTCATATACGTTTTTTTTTGTTTAGTGAACCATTTTCGAGAGATTGCTTGTTATTCCCTTCAATTTTCCAATACTTATACTTTTTCTCAAATCCGTTGTTCATTTTTTACTTTCTCTACTACGTATAGTAAGTAGGGGAAGTATTGTATTCCACCCAAAAATTCGATACCGAGATTTCACCGGAAATACATGTTTTGAGACCCCCTGAATCCAAAAAAAGCATTTTTGGAAACATGTCCGTGTGTGTGTGTCTGTGTGTGTGTGTGTGTGTGTGTGTGTGTCTGTGTGTCTGTGAACAACATAACTCAGAAACGAACAGTCGGATAAACACCAAACTTGGTATTTAGGTTTAGTATCTTCTAGAGATGCGACACGAAGATTTTCAAGAAAATCCCCCCACCCCGACTACCCTTTACATGGAAGGTTTTTCGAAAAGTTTAATTTTCTCAAAAATGGCTCTAACGATTTTGATTAAAATATCATATGTTTAAGATATTGTCATGACAAATAAAATTTATATCTCGAATTTTCTGGGAATGTCTTCAAAAGTATTCTTCATTGTGAACGACTTTTTCATAACCGGTAAACCATAAGAGAGACAAAATTTTACCACACGAAAAATGCAGATCGCGTTAAAATACACAATTTATGTCATGTACATTTCTTTTGTTGAGTGAACCGTTTTCGAGATATTGCTTGTTATTCCCTTAAATTTTCCAATACTTATACTTTTTCTCAAATTCGTTATTCATTTTTTTATGTCCTGGACATACAAAGAGAACGGAATGCACCACATAGCAACCAGGGTTAAAATATTTGACTATCGCTTAAAACCTACCATATTCCCCTTGCATCTACAAGAAATTATCAATAAGATTGACATCTCGATATCTCAACCGACTGAGCTACGGGGCCAGGCCGCAACAATGTTATGCTCCCAGTATTGACTAATTTGCACACTTGTAGCACTGAGTGAAGCTTGAATGCTTTATCACAGGAATGCACAAAACGATATAAATATCGCAGGACTCAACTTGCGCACAGCTTAAATAAAGCTGCAGTACTAATTCTAAGCTACCATAGCATCAACCGCTTTTCTTACAATAACCTGTATAAAGTATAAATTATACCACACAAGGCAAAACGCCTTACCACAATGAAGTGGGTTGTAATCTGAGTTCCACCTGTAACTTGCGTAGTATCTATCTACTATGTAGGCAAAAGGGTAATCAACAATTATAATCAACCTTGTGAGAAAACAGAAATCTGCGGTCACAAATATATTAAAGATGTAAGGGATGTGGAATCTGCAATTTCGCTGCGTTAGGTTCAAAATATAATGTTTTTTATTATTATTCTTATTATTATTACTCTATTTTACGTCACTATAACTCCTTGGTCATATCGCGACGGATCTGTTAGTGGATAATTCTTAGAACGATGTGTGATGGACAGATAACCTTCTAGGTCTCATCCCTGTAACCACCCGCTCCGTCACCTGTCACAGAGACCCTAGTACATAGCTACTGGAGCTTCTGCTTCGTGCCGTGCAGATGGCATTTGGGTGCCGTCGGTCTAACTGTCGCTCTCATATAGAAAGGCGGACAGTTAGCCTTCTAGGTCTCATCCCTGTGATCACGCGCTGTGATCACGTCACATGTTATAGAGACCCTAGCTCATAGCTACTGGATCTTCTGCCTCGTGCCGTGCAGATGGCGTTAGGGTGTCATCCAGTCTAGCTGCTTACATTGTCTGTGGATAGATGACACAGCATTAACTATAACCACCTATTTTTCATTTTACTATTGTTTTAGTCTTAAGCTGGAAATTTCAGTCGTGGTATTAAATATCCAATCCGGTATTTACCTTGGTGACTGAGGGAAATCACGAAAAAACCTCATACATTTGTCGGCCCACGGGATTTGAACCCGGAACCTCCCGAATGCGGGCCACCTGAGCCATTTGTTGTTATTTAGCACTTTCACTTAAAGTTACGCCTTTATAAAGCCCTTATCTTACCTCTGATGCTCTACGCCTGTGAGGTGTGGGACATGGCAGTAGATTCCTGGCTTCTCTGGCTACAGCGGATTCAGAATAGGGGACTTCGGTCCATCTATTCTGTCTGTCGTCGCTTTCCAGTCAGGCTACTTCACGAGACCTCGGTCATCTCTTACGTGGAGGATGTGATTAGACACCGGGCTCAAAAATTCTACGGCAAATTGATTTAGATGAGAACACCCTTGACAGATCCCTGGGGGACTACTTGCCTCAGGAACGTCAATACAGACGCTACCGCGTTCCTCGCATGGCTTGCGGGCACCCCCGGGTAACGAAGGCTTCAAACTGTCAACAGCAAAACAAAAAAAAAATGCTGTCACTAAGTACTCCCCCCTCCCTATGGGAGTGGTCAATCAAACTTCAACCAATGAAAATTGCAGTAAAATAAACACCAACGGAGTAGGGCACTGGCGCTGCTCCTGAAAAGGCAGACACGAGGAGCTTATAAAAACTTAGCGCTACCTCCCATCACACCCCAACATCAACACCAAACCGTCACCTTACAAAAATCCATCCTACCTATGGTAAAGCCCTTCCAAGGGTAGGTACTTAGCAAAACTCACTAGGCTCACCACGAGCCTACCAGATTGAAGTCCGAGTCAAAGAGTATATCTGTAGCTAACACAAGGTTTGGAAATCGTTGCAAATAGCGGCAACATCGTCAATTAATTCTCACTCTTTCTCCCATTGTTAACTCATAAGCCAATCCTCTGGGCAACGCCAGGTATTCGTCTTGACATGACTATAACCCCAAAACGATACCTTTGTTCGCTCTCTTCTAATAGAAGACAGCTTCTACACTGCGAGAGTAACATAGATACTCGGCGGAACTGCACCAACACTTACCTTTCAAACTCCTTTCCAAATCTTACGAATAAAAGCTTCCTCCCCTTATACTCTCCCTTCCCTGGCGAAATAAGGCAATCTTTCATCTCCAAATCTCTATCTCCCATTCTGGGGAGAAAAACAACCTGCGATGCTTGTATCTTGAGGTTTTCTATTACCTATCCTGAACCTTATTTTAACAAGTACTCTGATCATTAAAGAAGCTGTGTAAACAAAGTTGAGGCTTGCGATTTCGTTAAAAATTATAATTCCTTAGATACCAGTCGGCCACGATACGAGTGCACTTGGAAGAGGGCGCCAGTGTTTTTGTTGACAGTGCGTAACATCATCAAGGCTAAGGATCAGAGGGGAGTGAGAGGCAAGCTGATAGGGGAATGTACAGTTGCACAATGAAAACAGTACTTACATTTGCAGGCCTTAACCTCGCTAGTAAATGCAACCCGAATATTTCTTGTTTTCTTTACCTGACTATGCTTTCGAGGCACCACCACTTGTTCCGTAACTGTTTAGTTTCTCTTTCCACCGCACGCACTCATATCGTGGCCGACTAGTAACTACGAAGTTCTTAGATTTTAGAGCATACAATGCACTTTTCAGTGAACATTCATCCGTAAGTGCGTGGCCGTGTTTGGCGGCTGGAAGGACAGCGTTTGCCAATAGAATGGTATATTCACAGCCCCATTAATTCCTGTACATAGATTACTTTCAAAATTACACATCTCGTAATCACTACCCCATTGTTCACCTCAGTCTATAACGCCATTTAAAAAACATGTCCTAGGTAAGGGCATGACGTTATACTCCCTTTTACTTAATCCGTTCTAAAGAATATAGACAGAACATTTATGAGCTGCAGGAACACCCTAACATTTGGGGAAATATCGGATTTCACCCAAAAATTCACTATCGAGATTTCACCAGAAATACTTTGTTTGAGATACTCTGAATACAAAAAAAAATTAGAAAAGGTATGTGTATGTGTGGTTTGTTTTCTTTTTTGCTTTTTTATTTTTATTCAACAACATGATTTATAATTTCTTGTCTATCCTAATTTATACAATGCTAACAATTATCTGTGTGAAGCAGTGTAATGTAATTGCATAATTATAATTCATTTCCCTGTAAGCTTATTCTCTTATGTTTGAATTTAAAACACCTTACACCAATCCCTATCAATTACATACTATATTTGCAGTCTTATATTATTCCTGTCAAGTTCATACTATGTTTACTTTACTTGTAGTTTGAGGCAGTATTTTTAAACACTTAAATGATATAAGCCTAATTATATAATATATAAATTCAATAACAGCCCGCCTTAAAGCAATATGTGTATAATATAATATATAAAATGTATGTAACACTCATTGTATTATGTACATGTATACTAATGTTATGTGAATGTATTAAGTAATTTAACAATGTAGGAGCTGTGATAATAGAAGCTGAAAGTTGCTAACAATGAGGTAACCTTGAGGCAATAATGAATTGGAAAGTTTAATAATGCTACTAGTAATTCTTGGAACAATAATGTAATATTTAAAAAGTTTATAAATAGCCAATCAAAAACCAGAAAAGCTGAAAGTTAAATAAAAGTATATATTGGAGTAAAATTAGCCAATCAGAAACTTGAAATAGAGAAATGCAAATTCAAGCGGTAAACGCCAGACGATAGTAGACAGCGTTCCCAAGCAGTTCAATACGTATTCAGTGTGAGACATAAAGTTCATTACAGCGAGAATATTATAAATTTTACGTGTTAAAAAGTGCAAGTAATTAATAAACAATCTCACAGCTCTCTATATCGGTGAAGTGTTATTTAATCGTGTGAAGGAGTAATAAAAGGAGTGAAGTAAAAGCCTAACATGCTTTAGCCGCATCACCCCCTGCTAAGAGATACATGTTTCTACAAATTAATACTGACGCAGCCGAGGAAAATCTAAATATATAATATTTAAATAAACATTCAAATTACAAAGTTGATTCTTAAACGTTGGGGCGAAGGCCACCGGAAACTTTGTACCATACGTGGGGCAGTTACTTCATCAAGTTTGGCTCCCCAACAGTGGAACTACAATACAATACAACCTTCAAATTGGCACTTAAACGTGGGACTAATAACGTAAAACTTACACTCCTTCAAGTTTTCCTATAGTCATTCTCGTTGTGTAATGTCTATTGATCTAATAAATCTCGTGATAATTTGAAGATGGTTGCGGATGAATTGATCCCTAGATGTGGGCCAGTATCCTACGCTCATTATTATGGCTCGTATCATTAAGTTTCTTTGTGCACAATGATGTATTAAGTGGTTAACGGTCTCTTTCCCATCATTACATACGCGGACCGAGTTGTTTGTAAATTTAAATCTGTTGCGGTATGATCTTAATTTTCCATGTCCTGTCAACATATGCAAAACAATACATTTAGTATTTGCTTTTCTTCTAATTCCTCTCGCTGGTTCCATGCCCAATATTGCCAAAGAGAAAACTCTGAACTTCCCCTGGAAGGGCCTCCGTTATTGGCACATTCCTCAAACGTCTTCTTCATAATCAGTTTCGAACTACGGAATGCATGTTTATAATATACATCTCTGGGACCTCGGGACATCATTAAAACTAACTCTTAAACTGAAAGTATGTTAGACATCTTTCATACTTGGCTTGGAATTTACAGTAACTCAAGAATTGCCTTCTACAAACTTTTCATAGCTCACTTGACGCGCTTTTGAACTTTGAAGTGTATATTTGATGGCTTATTTTGAAAGTTTATTGCCTAAACTGGAGCTGCAGTCGTTAGCCATTTAATTGCCGCGCAGCATCCAGTTACTGCAGTAATGAGCCCACTGACAGGCTGTTACAAGTGGGGGAGTGGGACCATTTGAGCGTGTTTCTGAGAGCGGTGCTCTTCATGTATGGCAACATGTCAATGTAAATCTATCACTGAGGACAATGATTTGTTAAACCATTTACAAAAATCTGATATTTAACAATCTCACGACTTCCATTACCTGTTATCGTTTACGTGCATATGTATTCCAGAAATTATTATCACTAAAATATCTTACGTAGAGTAAGGGAAGTATTGCATTCCACCCAAAGATACCATATCGAGATTTCATCGGAAATACGAGTTTTGAGGTGCCCTGAATCCAAATAAAGCATTTTGGAAACATATTCATGTCTGTCAGTCTGTGAACAGCATAACTAAGAAACGAAAAGTCAGATAAATGCCAAACTTGGTACTTGATTTTACTATCTTTTAAGGATACGACACGAAGACTTTTAAGAAAATTCTCCCACCTCAGAGTACCCTTTAATTGGAACATTTTTCGAAAGTTTTTTTTTTCAAAAATGGCTCAAAGGAGTTTGATTAAAATATCTTGTGTTTAAATATTTCCATGGGAAATAAAATGTATATCTTGAACTTTCTGGGAATGTCCCCAAAAGTCCTCTTCATTCTGAATGACTTTCCCATAAGTGGTAAACCGTAAGAGATTGACAAACTTTTACGAATCAAAAAAGTAGATCTCGTTAAAACACATAATTTATGCCATATACATTTTTTTGTTTGTGGAGTGAACCATTTACGAGATATGCCTTGTTATTTGTTTCAATTTTCCAATACTTATACTCTTCTCAAATAGGAATTCTTTATTCGTTTCTTTTTTATTTCCTGGACATGCAAAGAGAATGAAATGCGCCACTTAGCAACCAGCTCTTAAAAGATTTGACTATCCCTTAAAGCCTACCATACTCCACTTGCACCTACACTATGTGATCAAAAGTATCCGGACACCCCACAAATATACGTTTTTCATCTTAGGTGCATTGTGCTCCCACCTACTGCCTGGTACTCATTATCCTCGACCTCAGTGGTCATTAGACATCGTGAAACAGCAGAATGGGGCGCTCCATGGAACTCACGAACTTCGAACGTGGTCAGGTGATTGGGTGTCACTTGTGTCAGAAGTCTGTACGCGAGATTTCCACACTCCTAAACATCCCTAGGTCCACTGTTTCTGATGTGATATTGAAGTGGAAACGTGAAGGGACATGTACAGCACAAAAGCGTACAGGCCGACCTCATCTGTTGACTGCCAGAGACCGCCGACATTTGAAGAGGTTCGTAAACAGTAATAGGCAGACATCTATCCAGACCATCAAGCAGGAATTCCAAACCGCATCTGGATCTACTCCAAGTACTATTGACAGTTAGGCGTGAGGTGTGAAGCCTTGGATTCCATGGTCATGCTGTTGCTCATAAGCCGCACATCATGCAGGAAAATGCCAAACGACGCCTCGCTTTGTGTAAGGAGGGTCAACATTACACGATTGAACAGTGACAAAACGTTGTGTGGAGTGACGAATCACGGTACACAATGTGGCGATCCGATGGCAGGGTGTGGGTATGGCGAATGCCCGGTGAACGTCATCTGCCAGCGTGTGTAGTGCCAACAGTGAAATTCGGAGGTGGTGTTATGGTGTGGTCGTGTTTTTCCTGGAGGGGGCTTGCACCCCTTGTTGTTTTGCTTGGCACGATCATAGCGCAGACCTACATTGATATTTTAAGCACCTTCTTACTTCCCACTGTTGAACAATTCGGGGATAGTGATTGCATCTTTCAACATGATCGAGCACCTGTTCACTGCACGGGCTGTGGCGGAGTGGTTACACGACAATAACATACCTGCAATGGACTGGCCTGCACAGAGTCCTGACTTGAATCCTATAGAACACCTTTGGGATGTTTTGGAACGCCGACTTCGTGCCAGGCCTCACCGACCTACATCGATACCTCTCCTCAGTTCCGCATTCCGTGAAGAATGGGCTGCCATTCCCCAAGAAACCTTCCAACCCTGTTTGAAAGTATGCCTGCGAGAGTGAACGCTGTCATCAAGGCTAAGGGTGGGCCAACACCATATTGACTTCCAGCATTAACGATGGAGGGCGCCACGAACTTGTAGCACACAGCAGGTTGAGACACGATAAACTGCTCATTATATTCCGCCCATTCTCTCAAGAAAGAAAAGAAAAGAAATCGGGTGTGTTGCACTCACATGATTTTTCCACTAACTCTTCTATAAACTATTCTTACAAAGGTAGGTAAGGAGGCACCTTGAGTGTATATGTAACAGGTAATAGGTTATGCTGTTATAGCTGTGTTCCAGACTTAATAATGTAAAATATGGTTGTAACAATGTATTACAATTATTGTATTATTTAATCAATGTAAAGCATACAATGTATTATTATTATTATTATTATTACTATTATTATTATTATTGTACTCGTATGTATGGATATAAGCCGCGATATGATCTAGAAGTCAAAGTGACTATAAATAAATAAATTGTCTTATTGCATAATTTCCTTGTAGGTACCTTAGGAATAAGAGATACAATAGGCTTCAAGCGATAGTCAAAGCTTTCAAGAGGGGGTCGCTACGTAGTGGCTTAGAAATTCAGTTCTCTCTGTATGGCCAAGAGGAGGTGGGAGGATAGCAATTGAAAAGTATAAGTATTTTAAAATGCAAACCAATAACAAGAATATCTAAGAAATGTTTAACTCCGCACAAAAAATCGTTTCGCATAAATTGTGTGCCTTAACGAAATTTACATTTTTTGTGTAGTAAGATTTTGTCTATCAATTGCAGTTTACCAGTTACACAAAAGTGATTCAGAATGAAGAGGACTTCACAGGCTATTTCCAGAAAATTAAAGATATATATTTCATTTGTCATGAACATATCTGTAATATTTGGTTAATTGTTAAGTCACTTTCGAGGAAATAAAAGTTTTCGAAAAATGTTGCATGTAAATTGAGAAAGGTATTTGCCTCGCTGTTAGAAAGCCAAACTTGATGATTGAATGTCTCACGTATGGTACAAAGTTTCCGGTGGCCTTCGCCCCAAATTTACTTTCCGGTGGCCTACGCCTCGACTTTACTTTTCGGTGGCCTACGCCTCAACTTTTAGGAATCAACTCTGTATTTTAATGTTTTCTTTAAATATTATATACATTTATGTTTGCCTCGGCTGCGTCTATTAACTTGTAGAAACATGTTTCTCTTAACAAGGGGTGGTGCGGCTGAAGAATGTAGGCTTACACAAATTATAATTTTTACTTCACTCCTTTTATCAATCCTTCACACTATTAAATTACACTTCACTTATATAGAGAGCTGTGAGATTATTTATTAATTACTTGCGCTTTTTAACACGTAAGCTTTATAATATACTCGCCGTAATGAACTTTCGTCTCACACTGGATACGTATTAAAATTCTCGAGGACGCGTCTCGCATCTGGTTAGGAACGCTGTCTACTAGCAACTGAATTCTACCGCTTGAATTTGTACAATTTGCTCTATTTCAGTTTCTGATTGGCTAATCCTACTCCAATAGAATACCTTCATTTATCTTAAGCCTTTTTCTGGTTGTTGATTGGCTGTTTATAAAATGTCTCAAAAATTACATTATTGCTGCTCCAAGAATTAATAGTAGCATTATTAAACTTTCCAATTCATCATTGCCTCAAGGTTACCTCATTGTTACCTCATTGTTAGCAAATGTTGACGTATATTTTCACAGTTCCTACACTATTAAATTACTTAATACATTCACATAACATTATTAAACATGTACATAATAATATAAACATAATACAATGACTGTTACATACATTTTATATGTTATTTATACACATATTGCTTTAAGGCGGGACGTTATTGAATTTATATATTATATAATTAGACCGATATTATTTAAGTGTTAAAAAAACTTCCTCAAAGTAGTAGTTTTGGGTGGCAGAATTTTCTTGAAAATATCCGTAACGTATTCTTGGAAGTTGCTGAATTTAAATACCAAGTTTAGTTTTTAACCGACTTTTCTTTTACAGCTATGCCGTTTACAGACACACACGCAAACACGGACCTTTTTCTACAAATGCCATTTTTGGGTTCAGGGGTTTTAAAACATATATTTTAGGTGAAATCTGCACATAGCATTTTTGGGTGGAATTTTAACATTGAAGAATATAAAGGAATATGTATGTTTTCAGAGATAAGAGTGATTTTAAAACAAACTCGAAGTGAGCAGGTTTGAAACGAGAAAATGCTTTTGGAGGGAGGTATGTACGTACACGAATTAGGACATGAGGAAACCAAACTTGTTAACTAATTTAGGTGAAAAAGAGTTTATTGGTTTTATGTAAATATTTGAATAAAGAATATGCTCCGGAAAAACATATCTGTAAGTCTATAGGAGGAATGTGATTATGTTTGGACAAAAAGAGGGTCACACAAAGCTACTTGTCCAGCATGAAGAAACAAACTTTCAGCAGTACCTTTTAAGAAAACTGAGCTATTAAGAGAGGATCTAGATAAAAACAAAAGCAAATTTAAAAACTATGAGAAATATTGAAAAGAATATGAGAGTAAACTGGAGAATGTCCGACGTACTTGAAACAACCTCAGTTTAACCTATAACACTAAACCTCATTATGAGTAATTTTTGTCAGTAAGCTTTCCACCCAACTTAAAAGAAAACGCTTAAATAATATCACGTGTTTTTGTTGACAATCAAGGCTGGGAATTAGAGGGGAATTAAGTTGAGAGGCACTCCCCTCTAATTCCCAGCCTTGATTGTCAACAAAAACACGTGATAATATTTAATTTTTTTTAAGTTGAGGGGCACTCCCCTCTAATTCCCAGCCTTGATAGTCAACAAAGAACACGTGATAATATTTAAGTTTTTTTAAGTTGAGGGGCACTCCCCTCTAATTCCCAGCCTTGATAGTCAACAAAGAACACGTGATAATATTTAAGTTTTTTTAAGTTGAGGGGCACTCCCCTCTAATTCCCAGCCTTGATAGTCAACAAAGAACACGTGATAATATTTAAGTTTTTTTAAGTTGAGGGGCACTCCCCTCTAATTCCCAGCCTTGATAGTCAACAAAGAACACGTGATAATATTTAAGTTTTTTTAAGTTGAGGGGCACTCCCCTCTAATTCCCAGCCTTGATAGTCAACAAAGAACACGTGATAATATTTAAGTTTTTTTAAGTTGAGGGGCACTCCCCTCTAATTCCCAGCCTTGATAGTCAACAAAGAACACGTGATAATATTTAAGTTTTTTTAAGTTGAGGGGCACTCCCCTCTAATTCCCAGC
Organism: Deroplatys truncata; assembly: GCA_030765065.1. Lineage (NCBI taxonomy): Eukaryota > Metazoa > Arthropoda > Insecta > Mantodea > Mantidae > Deroplatys > Deroplatys truncata. The sequence continues at coordinate 106,223,575 of CM060982.1, forward strand.
CTTGATAGTCAACAAAGAACACGTGATAATATTTAAGTTTTTTTAAGTTGAGGGGCACTCCCCTCTAATTCCCAGCCTTGATAGTCAACAAAGAACACGTGATAATATTTAAGTTTTTTTTAAGTTGGGTGAAACAGTACCACAATTGCAGACCTCAGCCTCGCCAGTAAGTGCAACTCGGAATTGCGCATGTATTATTTACCTGACTGTCCCGCCGAAGACCCGCCCTCTTGTTTCGTGACCTTTTAATTCCTCTTCCCACCGCATGTACTCATATCGTGGCCGACTAGTAATAACAGTATCCGGCGTGTTGCTTTGGGTTAGAGCATAATGTAAATAAGCTTGCACAGTCTTTTGGGTTATGTCATACTGAATTTCTCTGGCAAAGCGTAGTGCATTACATGATGATATACCTCAAAGTAAGCTGTGGATAACTGCTACCCCAGGAGAGACTAACATTTGTAATATTCAGTTGAAAAACGCGATTTTATTAATTCAACATTAAATTCAGAGTTAGATGGAATTATACTTAACAAATATTATTCAGAATGGCGTCTACTAAGGTCGGATTAAAGCATGGAACTTACTTCAGGTAGTGTATAGTTTTAGGGAACTTATTTCAGACTTGTTCATTTCATAAGTATGTAAATTAAAGAAAATTGATGTAATATTTAACACCTTGTATCATAAAAGCTTCAAATGTTATACTCAAATACCTTTCTTTACCCACTCTTCTACAAACTTTTCTTTCAAATGCTTATGTTAATCGTGATAAACGTTTGCAGATATAAATGAATTCTTCTTCCACGCTAGTCATATATGTAGGACAAGGTTGGAAAGATAGAATCAGAGGACTGAAAAGTCCGCGATTTGAACCGCGGATCTCCCGGTTTCCGTCCGGATGCTCTAAACACTGAGCTACCATGTCAACGTGTCAGTAGGACATTAAATTCTCCAGCTGAGTCGCATTTTTTTCCAATAAACCACAATGAGATTTAAAAAAATTTTAGACGACATACCAAAATGGCGACTTACAATGTCCGAGCTTAATTAGTTTTTCATTATTTCTTTTTCATTCAACTAACTTTATTAGTTATCAGTTCAGTTAGTGAATGAATACAAATATACAAGTTACAACTGCTCACTTTAATTTTTATATTTTCTACCACGTACATAGCAGATAGAGAAGGTATTGCGTTCCACCCAAAAATTGGACCGCCATTTCACCGTAAATATACGTTTTGAAGCCCCCTGAATCCAAAAAAATAGAAAAATGTCCATCAAATTGTGTGTGTGTGTGTCTATGTGTGTCTGTATGTGAACAGCATAGCCCAAAAATGAAAAGTTGGATAAACGCCAAACTTGGTATTTAAATGCAATACCTTCTGATGATGTGATTTGAAGATTTTCAAGAAAATCCCTCCACCTCAAACTACGGTTAACATGTAACATTCTTCAAAATTTTTATTTTCTAAAAACTGACTCAAACGATGTGATTAAAATACCATATATTAATTATATTTACATGAGAAATAAAATGTATATCTTGAATTTTCTGGGAATAGCCTGTGAAGGCCTCTTCATTGGAAAGGAATTTTGTATTATCTTGTATAACTAGTAAACGTTAACCGATAGAAGAAAACTTACTGCACAAGAAATGCACAATTTATTTAAAATTATTTATTTGTTTAAAATAACTTTTTTGTGGCATCAGCCATTACCGAGATATCGCTTATTAATGGTTCGAATTGTACATTACATGGTCACTCTTTAAAGTCCTTTTAACATTCAATTGTTTCTCGCGATTTCAAGGAAGCTTATGAAATTTTAAAGCCAGCGTATAGCAACCAGTTCTTAAACACTTGACTGTCGCTGTTCCCTTTATATCTATAACGAAATGTGTAATGTAGCTGTTTATGCGAAGGTTTATTTGGATTAAAATGAATTAGTTGAAAAATAAACTTTAGTAAGAATAGTTTGTATACCCACTAATAAGCGATAGCAGGTAGAGAAATTCAAGTGAATGCAACACATCAGATTTTTTGCTTCTTCTCTTGCAGTCCTTAATTATTTGGTCCATAAATGTTGTAAACAGTAATAGACTAAGGCTATCTGCTTGAGTTTAGTTTTCTTATATTAAATAATACATAATTAGTAAATACTAAAGCAGTTTCAGTTGCATAAGAAAGTTCACTTTTACGTTTTCTCATTTATGTATTATTTTAGCCGTCTCCATTTTAAAACATAATTGAAGCTAAACTGTAGTAGAGAAAATAAAAATTAAGGAAATTAATAATATTTGAGAAGATGGTTTGTTACGTTGTTATTTGCCCCACGTATGGACGACAATTTAAAGAAGGTAGTTGTTTAGCTCCACGTATGGACGCCAATTTGAGAAGATGTTTTGTTATGTTATTTATTAGTACCACACTTTGGGCGTCAATTTGAAGAATGTTGTATTGAAGGAGTTGTATTATATTTCAACTGTTGGGGAGCCGAACACTTGAAGTAGTTGCAATCGCACGTATGGTACCCGGTAGCCTTCGTCCAAAATTTAAAAATATAAACCTTGTAATTTTACTGTTTCTTTAAATATTAAATATTTATGTTTGCCTCGGCTGCGTCAGTATTTATTTTAGAGACATGTTTCTCTTAGCAGGGTTGTGATGCGACAAGAATGTAGGCTTACACAGATTATAATTTTACTTCACTCCTTTTATTAATGCTTGACACGATTTAAATAACACTTCACTGATATAGAGAGATGTGAGATTCTTTTTTTAATTATTTGCACTTTTTAACAGGTAAACTATTTTCGTCTCACACGAATACATATTAAATATCTTGAGGACGATTTTCGCGTCTGGTTAGTAACGCTGTCTACAACCAACTGAACTGATTTCAACCGTCTAAACTTGTGAATTTCTGTATTTCAAGTCTCTGATTGGCTATTCCTAATCCAATAGAATACCTTAATTTAACTAAAGCTTTTTCTGGTTGTTGATTGGCTATTTTATAAATTGTCTCAAAATTTATATCATTGTTGCTCCAATAATGACTAGTAGCATTTAAACTTTCAAACTCATTATTGCCTCAAGGTTACCTCATTGTTACCTCATTTTTAGCAACTTTTAACTTATTACTCTCACAGCTCCTACCTTATTAAATTACGTAATACATTCATATAGCATTATTGAACATGATAATTTAAACTGAGTCGTTATCATATGATAACATCACATTAAAAAGTACTTCTGTGCATTATAATTATTGAACATGTATACAATAATATAAGCATATGCACTGACTGTTACGTACATTTTACAAATTATTACATACACATATTGCTTCAAGGCGGGCTGTTATTGAATTTACATATTATATAATTTGACTGAAATCATTTAAATGTTAAAAATACTGCCTCACATGCATTTGTGCACAAACGATAAGTTGGACGTACTTTTTCGCTGTTACTGATTCAATTGGAACCCTATGCGGTAAAATACAATTTTCACGTTGGAAGGCCAACTATTCTGCCCCGTTAATATCCATTTCCATAGCTGGGTACACATAGCGCTAGTGTTAAGTGTATAATCTGTATCAAAGTTTTGTTTTCACGGAAGGCTGACCCGCTACGCGGCGCGGCGGTCACGCCCGGAGTAGCGAAGTTTCAAGTTTTGGGAATGGCTTATCAGTCGCAGTTCATCAACAAGTTTCCGGGGCAGGGAAAGTCAGCTGAAATAATATTTCCTCCCGTGAACATCAAAATGTTAATGCATGCAGATTGTTCCGCGCGCGCCCATTCCCTTGTAACGTTGCATTTTAATTATGCGATTTGAAATTGAATACCGTCGCTTGCAGTGTCGAGCCCTAACTCGCCCCCACCTCTTTGATAAGACCCGGACTTCACCCACGCATGCGCACGCGGAACGTGTAGGTAATAAAGAGAGGTGAGACTCCAATATATGCGCATATTAAATACACACAGTCGTATATATTTTCCGAAAATACATTTCCTTGAACCCGACTTAATTAGAATTTGGCTAATGGATTTCTGAAGGACTGCAACGCTTGGTGATACGGCGTACTTTGCCATTCGAATACCTAGTAGAGGTTTTGGAACTAAATTCAGTCTTTTCGTTTTATGATTAAAGCGAGCAACATCATTTATGGAATGGAGCTCATTAAAATACATTTAAAAAATACCGTTTCTGTAGCTGCAGATTGTCATTAAGATTTCGTTTTATGCAACCCCAGAGTATTTTTGTGTTTGTATCTTCATCATCTTCCTTTTGTTATCGGAGTTCAGAGATATGGGTGGAATTATTAGAGATTTCAGCAAAACTAAACGCTAAAGTATCTGCACACATTGTGTAACGTTCTTGCACGGCCGTTTTAGTAGTAGTAGATGCATAGAAGTCACAATTACTTAAAAAAAATCAGGTATGTTACACTCCCATGACCTTCTCTTGTACAAACCATTTTTACAAACGCTTATTCTCCATATGCTTCATGTTTATCGAGATATCGAGATGTTAATCAAGGAGAATTGGTAGTCTTTAAGCGATAGTCAAATATTTTAAGAGCTGGTTGCTATGTGGAGTATTCCATTCCCTTTGCATTACCAGGACAAAAAAATGAATAACGATTCCCATGTGAGAAAAAGTGTAAGTATTGGAAAATTTATGGGAATAACAAGCAATATCTCAAAAATGGTTCACTCAATAAAAAAAATTTATATGGCATAAATTGTGTATTTTAACGCGATCTACATTTTTTGTGTAGTAAAATTTTGTCTCTCTCAGTTATGTAAAATTCGTTCACAATGAAGAATACTTTTGCAGACATTCCCAGAAAATTCAAGTTATACATTTTATTTGTCATGAAAGTATCTTAAATATATGATATTTTAATCAAAATCCTTTAGAGCCATTTTTGAGAAAATTAAAATGTTCGAAAAATGTTCCATGTAAAGGGTAACCTGTGGTGAGGGGATTTTCTTGAAAACATTCGTGTCGCATCTCTTGAAGATACTGAACCTAAATACCAAGTTTGGTGTTTATCCAACAGTTCGTTTCTGAGTTATGCTGTTCATAGACACACAGACACACACACGGACATATTTCCAAAAATGCTTGTTTTTGGATTCAGGGGGTCTAAAAACATGTATTTCCGGTGAAATCTCGGTATCGAATTTTTGGGTGGAATGCAATACCTCCCCTACTTACTATACGTAGTAGAGAAGCGTAGTAGAGAATAAGCGTTTGTAAAAATGGTTTGTTCAAGAGTAGAGAAAGTCATGTGAGGGTAACACATCAGATTTTTTTTATGTCCTGGCATACAAAGAGAATGGAATGCTCCACATAGCAACCAGCTCTTAAACGATTTGAGTATCGCTTAAAGCCTACCATATTCCCCTTGCACCTACAGGAAAATTAGCAATGATGAGCTTACTATAATTTCTTTATTTAATTATTCTCCAATCAATAATTACACTATGAATTGTTAGTCCTTGATTTTGTTTTCAATTGTAGGTTTTCTTTTGTAGCCTAAAACGCCGGATTCTTATTTTTTATATTAATTTTGCAAGATTCATTCCACTACGGTGCCCTTCTCCTCGAGTTGGAAAACCTTATTTTGGGAACGCTTTGGCTGCAGATTCAATTAAAACGTCTGTGAAATGTTTACGATGCTACTTTTGCGTTTAGTGGTAAACTTGTCGGGAGGTACCAGGCTATTTAAGAGGTTGTTAACGCTGTTTCTATACTTCTGCCAATCTGAGCTGCATAAATTCCACTTTGTAATACGGAACTCATTAAATGTTAAGAGAGGAGCTGGCGTCACTTTGAATAATTATGGGAAGGTTATCGCTTCCATGTGGTGATTCATAGACATACCAGTTGTTCATAGATGTCAGATGTGCATAGGGTGAAATCTATGCTGCTGGTAATTCCATGGACAGTAAAGGCTGGTTCACAACCACCCGGTAACGGTAACCAGAACGGAAACGAGAACGGGAAGCAAGAAATTTTGATTCACAACAGCCCGGTAACGAGAACGGGAACGGGAATGCATATCGATCACAAAGTGAAAGTCGATTTTGCGCATTGGGATTTCATTTGTTTTTAACTGACCAATGTCATTTTTTCACTACTTCCAATTTAGCCAAGCCGTCAAAATTCGAGAGTAAACATTATCTAAATGCATATTCATTACATTTCCGATCCCTCTACTTATACCAAACTTTCATTCCTTCATTTAATGGCATACATTAAAATTGTTTATTCTTTTTTCATTTCCACCGGATTTAGCTGTTCTTTGTAGCTTTTGCATTATTTTTTAGGTAATAGCCAGTTTGAGTTGCATATAAACAAACTACAAATGATCCATTCACCAGAGGAACCAACGTTGATTAGATTTGCGGGTATCGGGATGAGGTTAGGAAGCACATTTACTACTAATTCCTTCCAGTTTCATGTTTCCAGCTTGCGACTATAGAGAGAAGTAGTGGCTGTTTCATGTCACGGCCGCTTAGAATAACCTCTAGAGTGAAGAGTCTAATATGCACAATAGGGATCTAATATGCCGTGCCCGGGAACGAGAACGAGAAAGTTAAAAGTTGGGCAACTCTTCTTCCCGTTCCTGGGGCCCGGGTAGGCTTCCCCTCGGTTGTGGACACTCCCATTTGAATACATGTATTTCAACTTTCCCGTTCTCGTTCTGGTTACCGTTCTCGTTGGTTGTGAACCAGCCTTAAGACCCAGGGGCAAAGGCCCCCGCTGTATCTAGGGAGGAGGGCGTCATCCGAGTGGCTCTTCCACCACCGAAGGCTTTTTCAGTAGGCGGCAACTGAAAATTTAAATCGCCCCCTTCCCAAAGGGGAAGACTACCGAACAACCTTGGTGGGCTCGACAGTCCACTAGCGGTCTGCCTACTAGCTCTCCAGGGTGGTACCGGAGGACCTTGAGACAACTCACAACTCCACCTGGACGGAAAACCGCCCAGACGTACCCAATCTCCCATGGGTATCAGGAACCACTGTCCCGCCGAGTCCAACCCAATCCAAACAACACCCTCACGGATAGGCTCGGATGTTTAGCCCGGCATACTTCTAGTAGCGTCAGAAGTACTACGAGTGATCAAGGTCCGCAGCACTCGCACCACGGCAGCTGAAGTGTTCGGGGGAGTTCCATGGACAAAGCGAGTAGGCTCTGTCTAATTCATCAATGCCAAATCTAAATCTTCCAGTATTACCGCAGCTGCATAAGCTGCCGTGGCTGTTACAGTTACTGATCAAAATGAAAGATTTATGTATTTGGTGTATAAGATTTCTTAAAGCGTCATTCTGTCTGAAGCGTATAACTATTCGGAAGATAGGTATTGCTAATACCAACAGTCGGTAGTAAATTTACTAAAACTGCCACTACTTTTTTTCCTCCACGCTTTCCGCTTTTCAGTGATTGCCTTTTATTTCTGTTGCAAGTCTCCAAGATCTTCTGTCGTGCCAAACCCTCCTGTTTGCATTGCTTGACTCCATACATCCAGGTAAAACGTGCCCTTTTATGCTTCCTCCACCATGATTTGACCAGTTGACAACACTCTGGCCATCGTTTCTCATTCATTGTCTTTACGTGCCAGCACCATTGTAGAAATCTGGCTTCCAGCCCATCAATGAACATTCCTTCTGCATCCATTTCCAGTCTTGTATTATCATTCCTGATATGCTGAATTTTTTATATTCTCGTGCTCCTTCATAATCCCTAAATTTCTAATGTCAACATTTTTGAGCGAATTTTGATTTTTTCTACTACGTTTAGTAAGAGAAGTGTTGCATTGTATCAAAAAATTCAATACGGAGATTTTACCGGAAAGATGTTTTTGAAAACGTCCGTATTTGTGTCTGTGAACACGATAACTCAACAACGAAAAGTTGGACAACTTGGTATTTTGGTACAGTATCCTCCAGAGATGCGACACCAAGGTTGTCAACAAAATCCTCCCACCCCAAACTATCCTTCACATCGAACATTTTTCGATAACTTTGATTTAAACAAAATGCTCTAACGATTTTGATTAAAATACCGTATATGAAAGATATTTACATGGCAAATAAAATGTATATCTTGAATTTTCGGTGAATGGTATACGAAGTCCTCTTCATTCGGAAGGAGTTTTGTATATTCTTGTATAACTGGTAAACGTTAAGATCTCTTTAAAACACACAGTTTATTTCAATAAGCTTTTTGTAGTATAAACTGTTTCTGAGATCCGATATTTAAGGTATGAATTGCTGATTTTTTGGTCATTCTCTTAAAGTCCTTTAAACTTTCATCTGTTTCTCAGGATTGCATGGAAACAGTATGGAATTTTCTTGTTAAATTTTATTTTTGTCAGATCAGCAGTAATGCTGTACAGACCAGAGGTGAAGTATCAGTAAATACATAACATCCGAGGTTGACCATGTAGTGTCCTCTAATTGAACTATAAATTATTTACAAATGGTGGATAATAACATTAATGTACATAACTGTACAATGAATAGATGAAATAATTTATAAAATGAACATAATAATGTAAATACTGATTTTTAATGAAAGTCATCTGTGACACTTGATTGTACATGTTTGTGGTAGTTTTCTTTTCAGCCTTTTAACTAGAGATCTGTTGTTCAGATTGTAGGCTTGAGCTGCTGTAACGTTTTTTACTTTACTGAAGAATGACATTGAGAGATGTTTTATATGCTGTTTTTATTGGAAGAATGTTAAATTCGTGATGCATTTAAGTATTTATTATAAACCATGGAGCATTTGTTGCTGTCCGCAGAAATTTGTTCTATATAACTTGCAGTCTATGGGTATTTGTTTTACTTGTGTGTCATATGGGAGCTGCATAAGTCAGCAATGGTCGAATTAAATATTTATAGAGGAGAGTAGAGCAGTACAATCGAATTCTGAAGCGTCTGTTGATTAATGGGTACAGCTTGGTAAGTCTTGACCTAGCATGTATTGTTATATGTGTAATATGATTATCCCATGTCAGTTTTGTGTGCAGAAATATGCCAAGATACTTTACTGGGGTTTGGTATGGAGCCAGGAAAGCTGTTTGTTCAGAAGATGTATGCATCAAGGGTTTTTTATGGTCTTAAAAGAGTATATCTTTACTTTTGTTTTGTGTATGTTGAGAGAAATGCGCCAAGTTTAAAGCCATTCTGTCAGTAATGAAAGGGTGCTGTATTTAGTGTGAAGTGTGAATAAAATAAGACAGTATTCTCTGTGTACATGGCTATAGAAGTAGGTTGTAGCTCGAGAATATCATGTGTTAATATATTAAACAACAGAAGAGCGAGAACTGCTCCTTGTGGTACTCCTGCAGCAATTGTTCATGTTGTTAATTTGAAAGGAACAATGCAAATTAGAAATTTTTTTATTGATAGAAAGCTTCGTATGATCTGAGTTAGATAATCTGGTAGTCCAATTCTATAAAGTTTCATGAGAAGTACCTCGTGTCACACTCGATCAAAGGCTTGAGCGACAGTGTACTGTTTCTTTTCAAATCCATAATTATTGAATTAGGGATCCTTAGTAATTGATGTGTAATAAAATGCTTAGGACGAAACCAAATTGAAAATATGGAATTTTGTGATTGCTGACTAAGAATATCATGAATGATTTTTTTTCAAGTAATTTGGATAACGTTGACAGTAGACTAATCGGTCCATAGCTGAATGTGTGATGTTTTGGTTTGTGAAACACAATAATTTATGTAAGTTTTCAGGACTGTGGAAAGTAAACAAACCTCTGAAGTGCATTGTAAACTGTAGCTAAGTAGCCCAAACTCTATTAGTGAGCTTTTTAACACTATATTGGGAATCATGCCCTAGGGTTTTTTTGAGCGGAAGTTGATTGATAAGTCATTTTAACTCTTTTGCAGACGTTAGAGTAAATCTGTTTGGTACCATTGGCTTGTTTATATGTTGTTGAAGTTTGTCTATGATCGTAATGGTTCTGTTCATTATCACTGTTGGTTTTAAACCTGTTTTTATAGTGCAAAGCTAGCAGGTTGCATTTAGATTGTGTATCAGTGACGGTGAGGTTATTTGCATGTAGTGAGGGATTCACATTTGGTACTCAGAGTATTCGTTTAGTAACCTGTCAAAGAGTGATAAGAGGATTGATATGATTTTAGCCGAAATTGTTCTAGCTCATGCTTAATTATTCGCATAAAATTATTAAGTTTCCTTTTCTGACAAGGTTGTTGTTTTCTTTGACATCTTCGTCGCATGTGGTGATTTTTTCTGAATTAATCGCAGAATATGTTAAGGTGGCATCTAAAGCAAGCTGTTGATTTATTTACACATGAACAAACTGTTTCAGTAAAGTTTTAATAGCATTATCAATATCTGCTGTTGTTGCAGGAGGATAAGTTGATTGCAGATTAAAATCCAGTGCTGGCTGGAACCGGTTCCATTGAACAAAACCATTAATGAGCCTTGGTGTGAGCATTAAGATATTATCCGCAGTTGAAAATTAATTAAAACTGGGCAGTGATCGGAATCAAGTGCTGTTAAAGTTGTGATGAATGTTGGCAGCTGTATGTTTTTGTGAATTCCAACATCAAGTATATCGAGTGGATTGTTTATATTATATGAATAGTATGTTGGTTCATCTAGAACTATTATGTGTATATTATGATTGTTAATGCACCCGTAGAGGCGACGGCCATTTGGGTTTGTTGTTCAGCGTCCCCAAGAACTATATTTGCAGTCAAGATCTCCCAGCAGTAATGTTGAACCAGTCGCTGGAAAGAGCCAGGACTGATAGATTGTATTGAGCAAATAGGATGGTGGTTTATAAGTGCAAAGTCGTATAAACTCATTGTGGCGACATTGCACTTGAATCCCAAGAATGTCCAGATTGTCGAAGTTGGTATAAATACTATATTATGACCAATATTGTGACGTATTCTTATTGCTACTCCTTTGGAAGCATTTTAGCAGTACTATCATTCTTATAAACTTTGTGACCAAGAGTTTTAAAAGAGCCATTTGGTATAAAGTATGTTTTGGTAACGCAGGCTATGTTGTGAATTGTTAAAAAGGAAATAAAAGAAGCACGATTAGAGCTAAGATCATTTGCATTCAAGTTGATAATTATTAACAGACAAATATTTACATGCTGCCATTTTGAGAGAGTGAAGATAGCATAGATATAATGAATTGTTGAACTTCTGGTAAATGTTTAATTACTGACAATGTGAGGGATGGCATTGGTTAACAGAATAGTGAAAAAAGAAGAGACTGAATCTGAGTTTAAGACGTGTTTTACTCTGGATTATTGTCTTGGTTTGCGAGTTGTTAAGTCTTTTCCAGCATGTATAGGATTGAGAATCTGAGGGTTGCGTCGTAACCCCTGCATATTGTTTCGACGACTGCGCCGTTGGTGGCATCCCCGGGTTGGTGGCAGCCCCGGGTTGCCCACTCGGGTTGTAGTCGAACGCGGTATAGTGGTAGAGATAGAATTAATGTTAAAACTCACTGTACGTTTTTCTGCATCCGACGTGGGTTCGTCTTCTAGTCCTTCTCGCTGTTAGCCTGGCTAGTTGGTTCTCAGCAGCGATTTTAGCATGGACTCTGCCTATCATGATATTTGATAAGCTCGTCGATCTCAGTTGTAGTACTGGGAGCTTATAGAGGAATTGACTACACACTGTAATGTTTGCTTTATGGCTATTTATTGTTAATTCCTCACTCTAACACTACGTAAATGTTCCTGTTCACCTATCACCATTTTGCGCGCCAATTGTTAACTGTGAACTGCTTAACAACTTCAACTTTCTTCCACTGAGTACTGTCCACTACTGAATGTCAATTATGAACTGCTTAACCTAAAAGTCAACGGTAAACTGCCTTTATATTATATTTGCCTTGCTCCATACTTCCGGAGCGGAAACAAACAGAATCATAAAACTTTACCCTTCTATTCTAACACAAAAGATCCCGTTTTCACTGACCATGTGAACATCACGTTTCTACCCTAACTGCAGAGTTCAAGACGTTCTAAACCTAGTTAAACAGGAATATTATGTATACCACAAATATTACATTATACAGAAATTATTACTTACATAGTTTTCACATTGTAAACATATATCATTTATATATTAGATTAAACATAGAATAATTTAGCACATAACAAAATTACCTCGGGTACACTCTGTCTCAGGGTTTGCTGGGGGCAGTTGTGTGCTGCTCTGTTACATTTAAGTTCCTGACACTTGTTGATTGCTGTATTGTTGAAGCCGAGTCGAGGTTGGTGGTGATTATTGTGAGATTGTCCGTCCTTTATTTGCAAATAAACTCGACAACTTCGATAGTCGGCAGAGTTATCTTCTTGACAATTGATACACTTAGGAGGCGTGGTTTTTGGATTCGGGCATTCAGAATAATAATGTGTTCCTACTCACATTGGGTACATATATAGTATCTGTATAACTTCTGTGTGTCTCATCCTTGATCAACAGCAAGCAATTTAGGTTTAAGATTGTTTTGCCTAGTTCACTGCATTCAAGATCTACTCACATAAAGGGATAAGCTCTTTGGTCCCTTCCAAATAAATGTGCTACTTTGAGAACAGAAAGTTCATTTCTTGTAGTGCATGCATAGCTTCCCGGTTACTAATAAAGCATGGAAAGTGGCGTAGCATTTCTGAGAAGTTTTTATCAGCGAATTTTTATGTGTAATACTCCTGATGAATCGAGTCAAAGTAAGTAGTCAGTGCTCAGAAGTTGAAGCAAATACTTTGGTAATGGAGCCTCTTTTTTCCGAATGAAAATCAGACTTATAACTTTCTCTACTACGTATAGTAAGTAGGGGAAGTATTGTATTCCACCCAAAAATTCGATACCGAGATTTCACCGGAAATATGTTTTGAGACCCCTGAATTAAAAAAAAAGCATTTTTAGAAACATGTCCGTGTGTGTGTGTCTGTGAACAGCATAACTCAGAAACGAACAGTCGGATAAACACCAAGCTTGGCATTTGTTCAGTATCTTCCAGAGATGGGACACGAAGGTTTCCAAGAAAACCTCCCACCCCAGATTACCCTTTACATGGAACACTTTTCGAAAATTTTAATTTTCTCAAAAATGCCTCTAACGATTTTGATTAAAATGTATATCTCGAAAGTATTCTTCATTGTGAACGACTTTTGCATAACTGGCAAACCATAAGGGATAGACAAAATGTTACTACACAAAAAATGTAGATCGCGTTAAAATACACAATTTGTCATATACATTTTTGTTGTTGAGTGAACTATTTTCGAGATATTGCTTGTTATTCCCTTAAATTTTCCAATACTTATACTTCTTCTCAAATTCGTTATTCATTTTTTTATGTCCTGGACATGCAAAGAGAATGGAATGCGCCACATAGCAACCAGTTCTTAAAATATTTGACTATCGCTTATAACCTACCATATTACCCTTGCATCTACAAGAAAATTAGCAATAAGATTAACATCTCGATTAACATGAAGCATATGGAGAATAAGCGTTTGTAAAAATAGTTTGTACAAGAGTAGAGAAAGTCATGTGAGTGTAACACATCAGATTGTTTTTATTGTTTATGGTTTGTATAAATAATTGATAATTATCTATGTTGCTCAAGTAGATGGGAGGTATTTTAATTTCAGTCTGTACATTTATTCTCGATATCTTGATTTGTTAAAATTTGAAATCTATTTCTAGTGGAAATATCATTATTAATTGAACTGGTGTTCTGTTGTTTGTATTGCATTGCTGCCAATCCATTAGGGGAAGGAAGTGACATATTTTCTTTGCCTACTTGGTTCAGAGATAAGTTTGAATCTTTGGCTTTCTTAATTGGTTGTTCACTTGTCTCCTTTCGTACTTTTGTTTGTTTATTGTTGTCCTTAGCAGTTGAGAATTTATTTATAACTGTACTATAGGAATCAATATCAGCACTTACAGTTTCCATGTGGAGGGAATTCAGTTCCTCAGAGGAGCTGTTGACAGTCCAATCATTAATATTGTTAGTATTGGCGAAATTTGCAATAACATCGCCGTTTATTTCAGTGTCCATGCCCAAGATCACTCAAGTAAGCACTCGCACTTAAAGTGGAAATTACACACCAAAATACAGCAATACTAACTAGAATTTGTCGCGGTATCGCTCGTGTTATCTTATTTGCTGAGCGCCTGTTATTGTTTTACTATTTTGAATTTTGGGTTCTTTGTCCTCCGGCTAGCTATTATTACTTAGTCGAGCAAATCTCTTGAACAGGGTGTGTAAACGGAAAGGAGTTGTTACTAAAAGATAACACTGATAAAAGAATTTGTTTTTACACTTTTATTGCCGTCACACTCTATTAATTTCACATAATTTCTCTTGATACACGCCCGACTGAAAGTGTTATATTTTCGAATGTAACTATAATTACTTATTTGCCGCACATTATTAATTCGAGTATTTCACATCTTTTAACTAACTTTACGACGCGAGAGATTCTGTAGAATTGCGCTACGTGTAACCCGTGAATGATTCTGTTGAACTGGGCAATACTTGTCTCTGGCTTCATAATTTATACTCCCTCACCCCGATATGCCTAAACATTATAACAGAGCTGCTATTGGTTAATAAAACGCGCCAACATTAGCGTCTATTTTTATATCCAATCAAAATTACGAACACATATGCTCTAGGGAAGATATTCCCTCCTTTTCTAAAGAAAGGCACGCTACGCTGACGTCATTTGCTTGTCTCTTCTAATTAATAAACAACTCACCCCCTCGCTCATTGTTATCCGCTCCTATTGTCAGTTTCACTGAGGCCGTGTAAACTTATTTCATAACAATGCTTATAATTAACAAACATCTCAAATCACTGTTATACAATAATGTTAATTTACACTACAATCACTCTGGCATTCACTGTGTTGTGATATAAAATACTGCCTCATATAGTATAGATGTGTAGAAGAATAAAAGAACAGTAACTTCAAGTATAAAAACGATCTTTCAAAGCTTTGAATTTTAATTTACAGCGATTTATAGGCCCACTGCATCTTGGTATGGAATTTTAAGGTTTGCATATAGCATACAATTTTTAAACATTTGAACTATCGCTGTTTCCTTTGTATGTATCTATAACGAAATGCGCAGTGTAACTATTTCTGCAAAGGTTTATTCGGATTAAAATGTAGTAGATAGAAAAATAAGATTAAGTATGAATAATTTGTATACCCACTAATAAATGATAGAGGATAGAGAAAGTTATGTGAATCTGTCACATCAAATTTTTTCACTTATAGTCCAACTCCCCCTCTTAGTTCAAGAGGTCGTGGGTTCAAACCCGGGAAGGGCGATGGGTTTTTTTCGGGCGTAAAAATCCTTAGCATGGCTTCTTAGGAAGGGAAGTAAAGCCGGTGGTCCCGTGTGTGGATTTACAGCACGTAAAGTAACTTCAAACCTATAAAGAGGCCTCTAAGGTCTTTCTCGCCCAATATAGAATGGGACGCTAAGGCTCACAACAGTTAAAAAGCGTCCATAAAAAACTCCCCCTCCCCATGTGTTAAAATACTTTCTATTATTGTCTTTATTATATTTAATCTTGTTTTCCTTGTCAATTTTCAGTTCCAAAAGAATACATTTAACGACCTAATTCCCTTTCTTGCAGGATTATGTCTATTAGATATATTTTACTTTCTCTACCGTATTGTAAGTAGGGGAAGCTCTGTATTCCACCAAAAGTCGATACCATTTCACCGGAATTTTTTTTGGAAATTGTCCGTGTGTGTCTGTAAACAACATCACTCAAAAATGGAAAATCGGATAAATATCAAACTTGGTATATAGGTTCAGTACCTTCCAAAGATGCAACAAGAAAATTTCCAACAAAATCCCCAAACACCAGACTACCCTTTACATGGAACGTTTTACGAAACTTTTGATTTTCTAAAAAATGGCTATAACTATTTTGATTAAAATACCACATATAAAAGTTATTTATATGTCGAATAAAATGTATGTCTTGAATTTTGTGAGAATAGCCTGTGAAGTCACTTCATTTAGAAGAAATTTTGCATAAACTTATATAACTGGTAAACGTTAAGCGAAAGACGAAAACGTACTGCTCGAAAAATGTAGATCTCTTTAAAACAGAATTTATTTCCAATAAGTTTTTGCCGTTTCTGAGATATCCATTATTAAAGGTTAGAATTGATCATTTCTTGGTCGTTCTCTGAAAGTCCTTTCAACATTCAGTTGTTTCTCGCGATTGCATGGAAACAATGGAATTTTAAGTCAAGCATATAGCGTGCAGTTCTTAAATATTTGATTACCATTTTTACTTTCTCTACTACGTATAGTAAGTAGGGGAAGTATTGCATTCCACCCAAAAATTCGATACCGAGATTTCACCGGAAATACATGTTTTGAGACCTCCTGAATCCAAAAAAAGCATTTTTGGAAACATGTCCGTGTGTGTGTCTGTGTGTGTGTGTGTCTGTGAACAGCATAACTCAAAAACGAACAGTCGGATAAACACCAAACTTGGTATTTAGGTTCAGTATCTTCCAGAAATGCGACACGAAGGTTTTCAAGAAAATTCCCCCAACCCAGACTACCCTTTACATGGAACATTTTTCGAAAATTTTAATTTTCTCAAAAATGGCTCTAACGATTTTGATTAAAATAACATATGTTTAAGATAATGTCATGAGAAATGAAATGTATATCTCGAATTTTCTGGGAATGTCTCCAAAAGTATTCTTCATTGTGAACGACTTTTGCATAACTGGTAAACCATAAGACATAGACAAAATTTTACTACACAAAAAATGTAGATCGCGTTAAAATACACAATTTATGTCATATACATTTCTTTTGTTGAGTGAACCGTTTTCGAGATATTGCTTGTTATTCCCTTAAATTTTCCAATACTTATACTTTTTCTCAAATTCGTTATTCATTTTTTTATGTCCTGGACATGCAAAGAGAATGGAATGCGCCACATAGCAACCAGCGTTAAAATATTTGACTATCGCTTAAAAGCTACCATATTCCCCTTGCATCTACAAGAAAATTACCAATAAGATTGACATCTCGATATCTCGATTAACATGAAGCATATGGAGAATAGGCGTTTGTAAAAATAGATTGTACAAGAGTAGAGAAAGTCATGTGAGTGTAACACATCAGATTTTTCTCTTTGTATCTATAACGAAATATATAATGTATCTATTCTGCAAAGGTTTTCTAAGAATAGTTTTTTGGATTCACGGGGCTTTAAAACAAGTATTTCCGGTGAAATATCGGTATCGAATTTTTGGGTGGAATGTAATACCTTCTCTACCTATATGTACGTGGTAGAGAAAGAAAAATCTGAAGTGATACATTAACGTGACTCTCTCTACCCTCTATGGTTTATAAGTGGCTATACAAATTATTCTTTATCCAGCATAACTTTCTATCTACTACATTTTAATCTAAATAAACCTTTGCAGAAATAACTAAATTACACATTTCGTTACAGATACAAAGACAACCTGGATAGTCAAATGTTTAAGAACTGGACGCTATACGTTGGTCTAAGAATTTCATACTGTTTCCATACAGTCGCGAAAAAGAGCTGAAAATCGATGGAACTTAAAAAGAAAAAGTACTCAACAATAATAACGGATATCTCAGAAACTGCTACAAAAAACTTATTTTAAATAATTGTTTGTTTTAAAGACATCTACACATTTTGTGTAGTACGTTTTCGTCTATCGCTTAACGTTTACCAGTTATACAAGATTATACTAAATTTCTTCTGAATGAAAAGGACTTCCTAGGCTATTCCCAACAAATTCAAGGTATACATCTTATTTGTAATGCAAATATCTTTAATTTATATTGTTTTAATCAAGTAGTTAGGGTCATTCTTTTTAAAATCAAAATTTTCCAAAAATGTTCTATGTAAAGGGTAATTCGGTTGGGGAGTTTCTTGAAAATCTTCGTGTTGCATCCTTGGAAGATACTGAACTCAAATACCAAGTTAGGAATTTATCCGGCTTTTCGTTTTTGAGTTATGTTGTTCACAGAGACACATACACACACACATACACACACACACGGACATATTTCCAAAAATGCTTTATTTTTATTCAGGGGCACCAAAACATACATTTCCGGTGAAACCAGCATCGTCCAAGATTGGCACACAAATATTTTCAAGAAAATCCGTCCAGCCCTTTATATGAAAAAATGGTTATTTTTTATTTTCTCAAAAATGCCTCTTAATAATTTCATTAAAGTGACACGTTTTCAATATATTATTGCAAATGAAATGTGTATCTTGAATTTGTTGGGAACATCCTGTTAAACTCTGTTCATTCTAAATGGCTTTTGTAGAATTGGTAAACTGTAAGAAATGCACAAAATCTTTCTACACAAAAATTATAGGTCTCGTTAAAGTATACATTTTATGTCTAATAAATTATTTATATGGAGTTAACCTTTTCCGAGATATCCCTTGCTATTAGTTTAGATTTTCAAATACTCATATTTTTCTCAAATAGGAAGTCGATACTCATTTTTTCTCGTGACCATTCAAAGAGCATGAACTTTCGAAACGTTCTTTAAAAATCTGACTAGCGCTTTTCCTACTGCATCGTACAACGAAATCTGTAAGTATGAATTGAAAGTTCTGAATTAAGTAGTTACCACAATATGATTCTGTAAAAATAGTTTGTAGAAGAGTGATTAGAGAAAATCATGTGAATGCAACACAGATTTTTTGGGACATACTACATTTTGAAGAAGAAGAATGTTAGGAGAAGTTGTATTATATTTCAACTGTTGGGGAACCGAACTTGAAATTCGTTGCAACCACACGTATAGTACCCGCTTTCCGGTAGCCTTCGCCCTAAGTTTAAAAATATTATTAACTCCTCGTAACATTCTCCTTCTTCAAATTGGCGCCACACGTTGGGCGCCAATTTGAAGATGTTGTTTCGTTGTATTGTTATTTGCCCCACGCTTTGGGCGTCAATTTGAAGTAGGTCGTATTGAAGGAGTTGTATTATATTTCAACTGTTGGAGAACCGAAATTGAAATTCGTTGCAACCACATGTATAGTACCCGCTTTCCGGAAGCCTTCGCCCTAAGTTTAAAAATATTATTAACTTTGTAATTTTGACTATTTCTTTAAATATTACGTATTTATGTTTGCCTCGGCTGCGTCAGTATTTATTTTAGAGACATGGATGTCTTGGCAGGGTTGTGGTGCAACTTAAGAATGTAGGCTTATACAGATTGTAAATAACACTTCACTGATATAGAGCTGTGAGATTCGTTTATTGATTACTTGTACTTTTTAACACGTAAACTTATTTTTTGTCTCACACGAATACGTATTAAATCTCTCGAGGACGCATCTCGCATCCGGTTACAAACACTGTCTGCAGGCAACTGAATTGTTTCAACCGCCCAAACTTGTAAATTTCTGTATTTTAAGTCTCTGATTGCCTATTCCTAATCCAATAGAATACCTTCATTTAACTAAAGTTTTTTCTGGTTGCTGATTGGCTATTTTTATAAACTGTCACTAAAATTACGTTATTGCTTCCAAGAATCACAAGTAGTATTGCTACACTTTCAAATTCATTATTGCCTCAGGGTTACCTCATTGTTAGCAACTTTTAACCTATTATTCTCGCAGCTCCTACATTATTAAATTACGTAATATATTCACATAACATTATTACAAATGGATAGAATAATACAAGCATATTCAATGACTGTTACATACATTTTACAAATTATTACATACACACATTGCTTCAAGGCGGGCTGTTATTGAATTTACATATTATATAATTAGACTGAAGTTATTTAAGTGTTATAAATACTGCCTCAATTTCTGTATCATGTAAAAACATTTAATTGCCACAAAAATGTAATTAACTTTTCTCTTGTGATCAATAATTAATATAAAAACTTAATCTCGATATTCAGCTAGTAGAACAATCCGAGATAGGAATTTAAACCAGTTTGATCTAAAATATAAAACATTTGGGAATTTCGTTCCACACAGAATTTCTATAAGCAAAAAGAAACTTTCTTGCCTGTCGTCCATTGCATGTTTATGGGCGCAAATTCCACTTCATGTCAAAATAGCGCATAAACACACATTCGGTGGAATAAACAGTAGTGACATTTGACTAACGCTTCCTGCTCGCACAAGATAAGAGCAAAATGCTGAATGACGCAAGACAGGCTGCAGTAAACAGAGATGACAATTCTGCTGCCAAAGCTGCCAGTTGCCCATAAACTACCCGATCATTGGCGATTTCCACAAAAGTTGAATTCTGCATACGAATGCAAACCTAGGAAAACGCCACGTTTTCTTATAGCGCACAAATTACGATCTGCGGAGGTTTATTCCATTAAGGCGGTGCACTATTTTCTCAAGTTTTTGTCCAGTTTGGCTGAACATTTGATATAAAGAGGCTTACTTAAAATTGAATGGTTTTAAATTTCGGTTTGGTACTTTTTTATAGTTTTCAAGTTATTTAATTTAAAAACTAATTGTATTCTCCAAAGTTTCATGTTAACATTTTAAAAATAATATTTATTTTAAATAATTCTGTTATTTGTCTGTTTAAAGCGCTCATTGTAATATACTTTTTAATTCGTAGTTTTACTACAAAATAAAACAAGTTTTTAAAACTTATCATTGGTATTTCTGTTGTTCAACCTAATCTTGTTGCTTTAAAAATCAATAATTCAAAAACCCATTAGAGCAGAGAAACTTTGTTGAGGCAGTATTTTTAACATTTAAATGATTTCATTCTACTTATATAATATATAAATTCAATAACAGCCCACCTTAAAGCAATATGTGTATGTAACAATATATAAAAAGTGTATATTAAAGTCATTGTATATGTTTATATTATTGTATACATGTGTAATAATGTTATGTGAATGTATTACATAATTTAATAATGTAGGAGCTGTGAGAATAATAGGTTGAAAGTTGGTAATAATGAGGTAACCTTGAGGCAATAATGAGTAAGAAAGTTTAATAATGGT
Organism: Deroplatys truncata; assembly: GCA_030765065.1. Taxonomy (NCBI): domain Eukaryota; kingdom Metazoa; phylum Arthropoda; class Insecta; order Mantodea; family Mantidae; genus Deroplatys; species Deroplatys truncata. Next base: position 106,244,671 of record CM060982.1, read on the forward strand.
ACTAGTCATTATTGGAGCAACAATAATGTAAATTTTGAGACCGTTTATAAATAGCCGATCAACAACCAGAAAAAGCTTTAGTTAAATGAAGGTATTCTATTGGAGTAGGATTAGCCAATTAGAAACTGAAATATAGCAAAATTTACAAATTCAGAAGTCAGTTGGTTGTAAACAGTGTTCCTAACCGGACGCGAGATGTGTCCTCGAGAATTTTAATACGTATTCAGTGTGAGACGAAAAATAGTTTACCTGTTAAAAAGTGAAAGTATTTAATAAAAAAAAATCTCACAGCTCTCTCTCTCTCTCTCTCCCTCTCTCTCTCTCTCTCTCTCTCTATATATATATATATATATATATATATATATATCAGTGAAGTGTTATTTAAATCGTGTCAAGCATTAATAAATGGAGTGAAGTAAAATTATAATCTGTGTAAACCTACATTCTTCAGTTGCACCCCTCCCTGCTAAGACATTCATGTCTCTAAAAATAAATACTGACGCAACCGAGACAAACATAGATATATAATATTTAAAGAAACAGTCAAAATTACAAAGTTAATATTTTTAAACATTTGGGGCAAAGGCCACCGGAAAGTACATTTAGGGCAAAGGCTACCGGAAACTTTTTACCATACGTGCGGTTGCAACTACTTCAAGTTTGGCTCCCCAACAGTCGAAATATAATACACTTTCTTCAAACTGGCTTTCCATATGTAGCAGCAACAGAACTTCATTGTTTGAAAAGAGTAACTTTGGTTATTATTTCTGATCTCAAACCTATAAACAGAGACTATGTAGTCAGGAGACAGCTAATTAATAAATGAATAATTTATTTGTACATTTTACACCACGTTAATTTGACAATATATTCCATGTTGCAGTGCTTGTTATTCTAGTATCCTATATAACTAACACCTATTATTGGTTTCTCTTCTTCACCGCTTCTCTCTTACCTTCCCGACATACTTTCCAAATTGTTCCAAAAATTCAAATTGTTTTCTAGCGATGAGACAGTAACTATGGTCATATATACATATTAATAATAATGTAAAATAATAGTAATACGCAAAATACTGATTATGTAAATAGGTGTTGAGGAAAGTTTTATGTATGTGTAGAAGTTTAGCTGGAGCTGTGGGACACTTGTTAAAAACACACAAACATGTTTTGTTAGAATTAGGGTGCGGGCAATCCGACTTGTAGTGAGATGACACAATAGTAGAACCTTGAGTCATTGTGTAGGACAAAATCGCAAGCTAGCTCAACGAATATTTTTGAAGAGAGGTCACATGTTCGGAAACAGCGAATGATAGCCTGGTAAGTTTTCTAGAATGTTCCAAGCAGCCAATAAGATTTTAATGTTAAAATGTTTGTTTAAAGACGTTAGAGATACGAGGGGCACTATTTATATTTTGAGCCTAATAATTAAAACAAAGTAATTTCTGATTGAAATTAGTTTTATTGTTTTTCAAAATATTCTCCTTTATGATCAATACACTTTTGCATCCGTTTGAACCACTTGTCAAAGCATTTATTCCAGTGTTCTTGAGACACCTCCAAAACATGGTTTTGAAGGCACCAACGGCTTCTTCTGCCAACGAAAATCGTTGTCCACGCAATTTATTCTTGATGTTCGGGAACAAAAAGAAGTCATTGGGTGCCAAATCAGGACTGTATAGCGGATGACCCATTAATTCGAGTTTTTGAGCCTTAAAATACTCTGTTGTTAGACGAGATGTGTGTGCGCCTGCATTGCCTTGATGAAGAGCGATCCTACGGTTCTTGTTGGTTTTCCTTACTTCACCGAATATTTCCGGCAAACAAATGGTTGTGTACCATTCTGCATTGACCGTTTTACGTTCCTGTACAGGCACTGTTGCCACATGGCCAGTTTTGCTGAAAAAGCAGGCGACCATTTGCTTCGAAGTGCTTCGAGTGCGAACAACTTTTGTTGGATTTGCTTCATCTTGAAACACCCATACAGTCGACTGCTGTTTACGTTCCGGCTCATACGCATAGATCCGTGATTCGTCACCTGTTACAATCTTATATACGTCTTTTGAGGCATCGCCATTGTATTTCTTGAGCATTTTTGTACAGCAATCGACACGAGCATCTTTTTGAGAATGCATCAAATTATGTGGGATCCAACGAGAGCAAACCTTTTTCACGGCTAAATAATCATTGCAATATTTTGTATATGCTGGTGGAACTAATGCCTAGGGTTGCCTAAATCTCACAATATGTCGCATGACAATTTTTCATTATTAGTTTTTGCACAGCATCAATGTTTTCTGGCACAACATCTGATTTTGGACGACCTTCACGAACTTCATCATTGAGCGAACGGCGGCCACGATTAAATTCGTTATACTAGCGTTTCACAGTGACAAAGGATGGAGCATTGTCGCCAAATGTGGAAGTTAGTTGATATCGATGCAATCTTGTCTTGATAATTCACGTCGAAGGTCGTAGTAAATCATTGCACGAATATTTTCACCAGTTAATTCCATGTTTTTGTTGACACACAATTTTCAAGTTAGTGTAAACAAAACAAATGACGCTCTATTGACAATATATTTGAAATAGTTTATGGTCAAAAATGTCAATCTTTTCATTGGAAACGCCAGATGGCACCTACAACATTCAGGGTTGCCAAGGCTCAAAATATAAGTAGTGCCCCTCGTAGCGTCACCAAGCTAAACAGTTATGTATAAAGTGCCGCGATGTGCAGTACATACGTGTAAGCTCTCGGAAGCAGGAGTTACTAATTACCTAGCATAATGTAGTGAGAACTTTGTAATTTAATCAATTTAAAGGTACAAGTTATGAGAAGGGAAACAAAGTATAGTTTAGGAAACTTGTGATAAATACTACCAGTATTAAACGAGCACTTATTAAATAATACATGATTGCTAAGCGACCTTTCTACAGCTTCAACTAACTCAGTAATTTATGAAGTAACGGTGTACCTTCTTAATACCGCAGAAAATGCGAGTGTCATTAAAGCATTGTGTTGTTCATTGATTTAATCTTGTGTTAGTGTTGTTACCACATACCTTCCTTCCCGTACCAGACCCTGGTAAGTTATACATGCTCTACCATAAACCCAATATTAATTCAGATATTAATATATGAGCATGGAAACCTACTGAGAGTTATGCTACTAACAAGAAGGTACACCCCAGCGATTCAAAAAATTTTAATGTCAAATATTCTTTCTGTAAATTGGCCAATTTTTTGTTCCATACTGTCTCCATATTCTATCTTCTGGGCATTATGCTATACAATTTACTTTTTTATCATGTTAATCAAGCTAAACCGTTTCAAAAATAGCTTCATTACAGATTTCATAGTAGGTGCGAGAGAATACAGAAAACAGAATGTCGGTGTGGGTGGCTCAGTTGCTTAGACGCTGGCCTTCTGATTCCAAGGTCATGGATTTAAATCCGGCCCAGATCTATAGTTATTAAGTATGCTTAAAAGTGACAGGTCATGTCAATAGATTTACTAGTACGTTAAACATGTTTTGCAGGACGAAATTCCGCGCCCTGGCGGCGCTGATATGTTCCTGGTAATTGACAGCATCGTTAACAAGCAAAATATTTAAATACTTCTGAAAACAGAATCAATAGTCAGATGTCGCTATATTATGCTGTCCTTGAAATACCATACTCTGTCCATGACATCATGATAAAGAAATGAATAGCGACAGCACTTTAAACAATGACAAAGGTATTAAAAAAATTCAAACGAATAATCCTTGAAATGGTCGATGCCACAGAAAAAGTTACTTACCCTTTATGTGAAATTATATAAAACTCCTTCCGGATGAAGGAAAGTTTATAGGATATTCCCAGAAAATGAAAGACATACGTTTTATTTGTGACGTAAATATCTAAAATATATGGTATTTTAATCAAAATTGCTAGAGCAATTTTTAAGAAAACAAAACATTTCAGAAAAACTTCTACTAAAAGGTAGTTTGGTAGTTGGGGAATTTTTTGGAAGGACTTAAATATAAAGTTTAAAATTTACCGAACATTTCGTATTTGAATTATATTCACACACACGTACCATTTTACAAGAATCCTTACTTTGGATTCAGAAGGTCTCAAAATATATATTTTCGGTGAAATCCTGGTATCAAAATTTTTGGTGGAATGCAATATCTTCTGTACCTACTAGTTACGTGAAAGTCGGATAAATACCAAAATTGATATTTAAGTTGAGTATCTTCCAAGGATGTGATGCATCTTTTCAGAAAATTCTCCCAGACTATCCTTTCCATAGAAAATTCTTTATATTTTTTATTTTCTCAAAAATGGCTCTAAATATTTTGATTAAGATACCATGCGGTTAAGATATTTATATGTCCTGAATTTTCTGGTAGTAACTTGTGAAGTCCTTTTCTTTTTCTACTTTTTTTTAAATAATGTTGTGTAATGTATGACGAGCAAAGCATAAGAGATAGACAAAAGCGTACTATACAAGATATATATATATATATCTTTTTAAAACCCACAATTTATTTCAAATAACTTTTGTTGACATACGTCGTTTAAGAGAAATTACTTATTAATGCTTTGAATTGTGCAAGAGCTTTATCATTTTTTTTAATGATGTCCATATTCAGTTGTTCCTTGAGATGTCATGTCCTCTATCTCATTTTATAACTACAACATAATATATAATGAAAGTATGTGTGCAATAGTTTAACTCAATTAGCATGAAGTACATAAGAGAATAACCTTTCATAAGAATAATTTGTAGAAGCTACACAAAAATAAACGATAGTGGGTATAGAAGGTTATGTGAATGTTACACATCAGAATTTTTTGCTGATAAATTACGAGCTAGAGCAACCGGACGGAGACCGGGAGATCCGTGGTTCAAATCCCGGCTATGACATTGAATTTTTCAGTCATCTGATTCTACCTTTTCAATCCTGTCCAACACATGGCTTGTGTAAAAGAACAATTAATTCCATTAATTGACCTAATTTTGGTTGAAACTAAAAGCCCGGATCTTAAGTACTTACAAAGAATGTAAGTTGCCATTGGGGTATGACATCTCAATACAATTTGAGATCTCCTTGTGGTTTACCGAGAAAAATGAGAATCAAATGGAGAATTTAATGTCGTGTCGGCATGTTGTCATGGTAGCTCTTTGGCTAGAGCAACCGGACGGACACCGGGAGATCCGTGGTTCAAATCCCGGCTATGGCAATCAGTCATCTGATTCTACCTTTCCAATCCTGTCCAACACACGGCTTTTGTGAATGAACAATTAATTCCAATAAATTACGACTCTCTCTACATTTTGACATATTTTCCAGCTCATAAACACTGAAAATAAGTTTTAACAGAAATTTAAATCGGAAACACATTTGAAACTTCTATTACTAACCAAACATATGCTCTGGCTTTCAATTCTATAAACTTACTTTTCCAGCATCATAATTCTAAAGGATGAAGATTGGCATTACTTGATCAATATATGTATAGGAAAAAGTTTCAGACGTTTTTATTCCCAAAAGTTTTCTTTAAGACACATTAAATTTTATATAATATAACATTATAATCCCCACTGCTTTGTTTTATTTACGAAAAATAATAATTATCAGTGCTTCCAGATTGTTTTCCTCTTCATTTCCTTAAATAGTTTGCATATCCTTTATCATTAAGGTGCCAAGCACTACCGTTAATGTGCATCTCCATAATGTTAGATTATGATACCGGGGGTAAAATTAGGGTTTTATTTTGCGAGTAGGAATTTTTGTGAGAAAAGACGTTAAAAAAGGGAGATGTCAGATGTTTTTTTGTTCGCTAGCAGTCATTTTCAGTGAAATTATTTTCACCATGTTTTGCCTTACACCGGCCAATGAAGCTAGTAAATGTTATATCGTATTGCTTTCTGGATTTTTTGGGCAAGACTGCTGATGTTATTCTTTCTGCTGCTTGTTCTGTTTGTTTTTTTTCTAAATTCATAGTCTTCGCCATTTAATCCTCGTTTAGGTTATACTAGATAAAGAATAACGTGCCAGATAAAAGAAAGCAGAAGACTGCCAATATAACGTATAGGTTAAAACTATAACAAACTGCAATAAATTGGTTTATAACGATTTGTATTATGAAATGATAATTCGAGCGGAATGAGAAATCAATCACGTAAGAAGACATAATGAAAACTAAAACATAATCAAACCAAATCGAGTTTTAAACATGTGCAAATACAAAGTGTAATTGCCATGTAATTGGATTTGAAACCAAAGTTGGTCATAATGAAGATTTTGTATCTCGTGTGCACTGTGTTAGAAGTGCTATTTTCAGGCAATGCTGTCTAAAAATGTCATTATGCAGCTGTAAGTTGTCGCGGTAACTTTCGTGTTATTATATTTGCTGAGCGCCTGTTATTGTTTTACTATTTTGAATTTTGGGTTCTTTGTCCTCCGGCTAGCTATTATTACTCAGTCAAGCAAATCTCTTGAACAGGTTGTGTAAACAGAAAGGAGTTGTTACTAAAAGATAACACTGATAAAAGAATTTGTTTTTACACTTTTATTGCCGTCACACTTTATTAATTTCACATAATTACTCTTGATACACGCCTGACTGAAACTGTTATATTTTCGAATGTAACTATAATCACTTATTTGCCGCGCATTATTAATTCGCGTATTTCACATTTTGTAACTAACTTTACGACGCGAAAGATTCTGTAGAATTGCGTGACGTGTACTTCGTGAATGATTCTGTTGAACTGCGCGACGTGTAACTTGTGAATGATTCTGTGGAACTGCGCGACGTGTAACTCGTGAATGATTCTGTGGAACTGCGCGACGTGTAACTCGTGAATGATTCTGTGGAACTGCGCAACGTGTAACTCGTGAATGATTCTGTTGAGCTGCGCGATATCTGTCTCTGGCTCTAGAATTTATACTCCCTCACCCCGATATGCCTAAATATTATAACAGAGCTGCTATTGGTTAATAAAGCGTGCCAACATTAGCGTCTATTTTTTTATCCAATCAAAACTACGAACACATATCTCTAGGGAAGATATTCCCTCCATTTCTAAAGAAAGGCACGCTACTCTGACGTCATTTGTTTGTCTCTTCTAATTGATAAACAACTCACCCCCTCGCTCATTGTTACCCACTCCTATTGTCAGTTTCAGTGAGGCCGTGTAAACTTATTTCCTAACAATGCTTATGTCTAACAAACATCTCAAATCAATGTCATACAATAATGTTAATTTACACTACAATCACTCTGGCATTCACAGTGTTGTGATATAAAATACTGCCTCAAAGTAAACGTTGTGCATATTAATATTCGCTTTTAAAGGTGCTCTAACGAATGGCTGATTTATTGTTACTCTATGTGCTGTCGTATAAGGTTGACTAACAGACTTGAAGGTAGTCAAGTTCTTAGCCCTTTTTATTTTCCTTTATGATGCCCTCTCTCAGTTCCAGATCGACAAACATGGACAAACAACGATGCCTGTAGGCGATGATAATGAGAAATGAAAGTTCTCTTTTAGATTCCCATTTGTCATAACCAAGCTTCGGAAAAGTTGCTTCTCTTCTCTGGCGAAACTTTATTATATATCGCTTATAGCATTTCCTTTCTTATAGGGCTTCTCGCCAGACCGCAAGAATAGGGGCAAAGGAGGAAAAACTTGCACAAAGGATATCGGCAAGAAATATGGAAGCTTCAAAAAAAAAAGGCAAGTACGCCGCTCAAATTTGATTAATCCTGAGATGGGATGCAGGCAGAATGGCAGGAGAATGTAATACACATCCAGAAACTTTGGTTAGACTACTTTCCGAAATATGGCAGACGCTGTTCAGCGGTAAGATAAAGATAAGATAAATTTACTTCTTCAACATATATACATACATATTTATATTCAACTGGATAACCTTACTATTGGTCTTGCTACCAGACCACCCCCTGCAAACTATATTTACCCACTATATATTTCCAGAGAATGACAGAATAGCTTAAATGCACATTTTGAGGGAGTATTTTTAACATTTAAATGATTTCAGTCAAATTATTTAATATGTAAATTCAATAACAGCCCGCCTTGAATCAATATGTGTATGTAATAATTTGTAAAATGTATGTAACAGTCATTGCATATGCTTATATTATTGTAAACATGTTCAATAATGTCATGTGAATGCATTACGTAATTTAATAATGTAGGAGCTAACGTTGCTAACAATGAGGTAACCTTGAGACAATAATGAGCACGAATGTTTAATAATGCTGCTAATCATTATTGGAGCAACAATAACGTAAATTTTAGTGACAGTTTATAAAATAGCTGATCAACAACCAGAAAAAGGTTTAGTTAAGTGAAGGTATTCTACTGGAATAGGATTAGCCAATCAGAAATTGAAAAGGAGAAACATTTACAAATTCAGTTGTCAGTTGCCTGCAGACAGCGTTATTAACCAGACGCAAAAGGTGTCCTCAAGAAATATAATATGTATTCGTGTGAGACAAAAAATAAGTTTACACGTGAAAAAGTGCAATTAATTAATAAAAAGAATCTCACAGCTCTCTATATCAGCGAAGTGTTAATTTAAAATCTTATCAAGCATTAATAAAAAGAGTGAAGTAAAATTTGTAATCTGTGTAAGCCTACATCTTAGTCGCACCACAACCCTGCTAAGAGAAACGTGTCTCTAACAATAATACTGACGCAGCCGAGGCAAACATAAATATATAATATTTAAAGAAACAGTTTAATTACAAAGTTAATATTTTTTAAACTTGGGGCAAAGGCCACCGGAAACTTTTTACCATAATTGCGGTTACAGCTAATTCAAGTTCGGCTCCCCAATATTTGAAATATAATACATCATCTTCAAACTGACTTTCCATACGTGGAGCTAATAAACCATCCAATCTTAAATTTTAAGATAAATATTATTTTAGCTGTAATGTTATTTGCAGACGATCTGGTCTTAATAAGTGACCCAGTATTAAATACGGAAAAAACTCTATATCAATTAAACAAAGTAAGCCAAACAATATCACCACACAAAAGTAAAACAATGGCTTTCAGGGGGGCCGCATCATATCTGGATATCATATATGCGGGGAGAGGGTATTGAATAATTACTTTCTCTACTACGTATAGTAAGTAGGGGAAGTATTGTATTCCACCCAAAAATTCGATACCGAGATTTCACCGGAAATACATGTTTTGAGACACCCTGAATCCAAAAAAAAAGCATTTTTGGAAACATGTCCGTGTGTGTGTCTGTCTGTCTGTGAACATCATAACTCAGAAACGAACAGTCGGATAAACACCAAACTTGGTATTTAGGTTTAGTATCTTCCAGAGATGCGACACGAAGGTTTTCAAGAAAATTCCCCCGCCCCAGATTACTCTTTACATGGAAGATTTTTCGAAAAGTTTAATTTTATCAAAAACGATTTTAATTAAAATATCATATGTTTAAGATATTTTCATGACAAATAAAATGTATATCTTGAATTTTCTGGGAATGTCTCCAAAAGTATTCTCCATTGTGAACGACTTTTGCATAACTGGTAAACCATAAGTGATAGACAAAGTTTTACTTCACAAAAAATGTAGATCGCGTTAAAATACACAATTTATGTCATATACATTTTTGTGTTGAGTGAACCATTTTCGAGATATTGCTTGTCATTCCCTTAAATTTTTCAATACTTATTTTCTAAAATGGGAATTCGTTATTCACTTTTTTGTCTTGGATATGCAGAGAGTTATAATCTGTGGCAAAGGGAATGGTGCTGCACCTAGCAACCAGTTATTAAGAGATATGTATGTGCTTAAAGGCTACTGTTTTTCTATATTGCCCTTGTAAATATATTTTCCCCTCACATCTACAAGAAAATTAGCAATAAGATAGAGTCTGCAAATGTTTATTTCGATTAACATGAAGTAGATGGAGCATAAGCGTTTGTAAAAATAGTTTGCACAAGAGTAGAGAAATTCATGTGAGTGTAACACATCAGATTTTTTTTTTAGTTCTATCAGTTGTACGTTCACTATGTAGTTACATTTATTGTATTTGTTCATTTCTGTGTTTTAAGATTTCCTGTATTTTTACGTAATATATGTGTTTATTATTTAGGTTACTTATTGTATTTATATATTACTGACTTTTGAGATGTCCTGTATTTCTAACACATCCTTGTAAAGTAGGGCTCTTATTCTTGGAGATTTAATAATCATAATTATAATAATAACGTAAACAACAGCAGCCAAGGGTTTCTGTTGGCAGGTAAACTGTCTGGTGAATTCTGTCTTAAAACGCCAACAGATTGCACGAGGTATGGGGGATGGTTTGTTACCTGCGAAGTCCCTGCCTTAAGTCCAGTAATAGTTCCACTTTATTTCCTTTCGTTCTTACTTTAATGCCTGGAAATGTCTACGCCGGTTATAATATAACTTTCTCTATAGCTATCTATGGCGGGTAGAGGAAGTGTTATATTCCACACAGAAATACATGTTCCCCTGAGCTCCCCAATAAAACTGTTTAGAAAAATGTTAGTTTGTGTGTGAATGTGAGAGAAAGAGGAGAGGGAGATAAAGAGAGTGTATGCATGAGAGAGAGAGAAAGAGAGAGAGAGACAGAGACGGGGGACTCGTGAACGGAAGTTTGGATGCATTAGAGCATTTCATATTTGAGTTGGGTACTGCTTAAGGAAGTAAAAAGGGATTTTCGACAAAGTATCTCATGCTAAACAGTATTTTTGTGGAATACAAAATTACTTTGATGCTTTTGCTTAAAATATTATATACTTAAAACATTAGTATGGCAAATGTAGATATATATATATATATATCTATTTTTTCCTAAATAGTCTGTTAAATCCTCTTCATTCTCATTGAACTTTGTGTAAATGGAAATCCACAAGAGAGAGAAACTATTTAGAGGAGTTGGAGTTTATGTCCAACAAAGTTTTAAATATTCCTCTTTAGGCTTAACATTTTAACCTATTTAAGTTTACTTTGATAAATATGCACAATTCTTTATTTTTCACTTGTGTATTATTTTTAAAAAATGTTCCTGTAATATAAACATTTGTATGTGCACTAGCTAATATGAAACAATTTATTGGTCAATATCTATAATGAATGACATAAACTGGATAGAAGAAGAAATGTTTATATGGATAGTATGTGAGGCAGTATTTTTAACACTTAAATGATTTCAGGCAAATTATATAATATTTAAATTCAATAACAGCCCGCCTTGAAGCAATATGTGTATGTCATAGTTTGTAAAATGTATGTAACAGTCATTGCATATGCTTATATTATTGTAAACATGTTCAATAATGTTATGTGAATGTATTACGTAATTTAATAATGTAGGAGCTGTGATAATAATATGTTAAAAGTGGCTAACAATGAGGTAACCTTGAGGCAATAATGAGTTTGAGAGTTTAACAATACTACTTGTGATTCTTGGAAGCAATAATGTAATTTTAGTGACAGTTTATAAAATAGCCAATCAACAACCAGAAAAAGCTTTAGTATAATGAAGGTATTCTATTGGAGTAGGATTAGTTAATCAGAAACTGAAAAGGAGAAACATTTACAAATTCAGAAGTCAGTTGGTTGCAGTCAGCGTTACTAACCAGACAGAAAAAGTCTCCTCAAGAGATTGAATACGTATTCGTGTGAGACGAAAAAGATAAGTTTTACGTGTTAAAAAGTGCAAGTAATTAATTAAAGAACCTCACAGCTCCCTATATCAGTGAAGTGCTATTTAAAATCGTATCAAGCATGAATAAAAGGAGTGAAGTAAAATTATAATCTGTGTAAGCCTACATTCTTGTCGCATCACAACCCTGCTAAGAGAAACGTGTCTCTAAAATAAATACTGACGCAGCCGAGGCAAACATAAATATATAATATTTAAAGAAACAGTCAAATTACAAAGTTAATATTTTTAAACTTGGGGCAAAGGGCACCGGAAAGTACATTTGGGGCGAAGGCTACCGGGTACCATACGTGCGGTTGCAACTACTTCATGTTCGGCTCCCCAACAATTAAATATAATACAACTCCTTCAATACAATTTTCTCATATGATATATTTAGTCTTAATTTCGCAAAATTATTGGACTAGTAAGTAGTACGCTGAAATACTGCCACTTTCACGTTCACCTAAAGGCATCCTGACGACAAACCAAATGTTTGATTGCATAGCGAAATGAACCTGCCTATACCTACGGAAAAGCCGTGTATTTGTAATGAGTATAAAAAGTCATTTGTGTGTTTTAAATATTTTAAAAAATATGTATAAAACCCAGTGGTATATACCGGGTGTTTCAGAAATACTTCTACAAACTTCGGGTGTTGGTTCCTTACACCACAAGAAGGAAAAAAGTTCATATGAATATATGTCCCATAATCCTTTGTTTTCTCGTTAGGATGTGTTCAACACAGTGGTGCACTTATAACACACAAAACTCATAATAAATGCTCGAAATGTCCTCCTCTTGCTTCTATGCATGCCTATACTCGTCGAATCATGGAATGTCGCACCTTGTCAAAAACTCCGGGATGGTGTCGAATGGTTTCGCACACTTCCATGACACGTTGATGAAGCGTTTCTGCATCCGGGATGGCTGCTTCATAAACCAATGATTTAAGATGCCCTCAGAGGTAAAAATCCATAGGATTAAGGTCGGGAGAACGCGCAGGCCATGTAACTGGTCCTCTTCTGCCTATCCATCGATCGTGGTAGATACCAGTCAGTGAATCTCAAACAATGCGACCAAAATGTGCCGGAGTCAGGCATTTATCACTTTTATCAGCAAGGCGACGATAAACAGCGACAAAGGTTGGATGACTCGGTTGTCTTCGGTCTGGAAACTCCATGTGATAGAGCCGTGCAGCCTCGCGTCCATTACCATTCGCGCGACCATACATAAAAATCATGTCTGGCTGTTCACGAAATGAATATCCAGCCATGGTGGAACGAAACACGTGCAGTTAACTCACTACATGTACACAATTGAAACGTTGAATACAGACTAATGACAAATGACAAACATAAACAAGTCTCCATTGCAACACTTCGCCATCTACCGTATGTAGTACAATGGGTAAACGCCTTCTATGAATGCATAGAGAAATGAAGTTTTGAGTTTGGACCCCGAAGGCCGTTGAACTCTCACTTTCATTGTGACAGGAATAACGCGAAAACCAAGGATTATGGGACATATGTTCATATGGACTTTTTTCCTTTTTTTGGTGCGAGCAACCCATGCCCGAAGTTTGTAAAAGTATTTCTGAAACACCCGGTAGATGTGTACCATGTGATCATATTTTCTTAATAAACCCATGTCCAGAAACTCGTTTACGTGCTAGAGCCTCTGTAGACGTGGGATTCATCAGCCAAGAGATGTTCACAAAATATATTACTACAGCATACCTACAGCCAAGGATAGTGTTTATGGTATTATTCTGTTTAGAGTTTCGTACTTAACAATATTCATTTGTGTCACTGTCATCAAGTGGAGATGAACAACGGCGACCTTGTACACAAATTGAGTACACCGAGATACTTTTCATCTATGGACTGCAAGGTAAGCTCTATCAACAACGTTCCCCCAACGGGCGTCACTCAACCCACACCATGTTTCAAAGTTGAACTCCTTCCAAGAGTTCGATAACACCCAACCAGGCGATTACAAAATGTAATGAAGTTGATGGCAGTAATTTTTAGCACCTTCAGTAGTGATTAAAATGTCATCCGTTTACATACAATGTTTCAGTGTACTTTTCTTCTTCTTTCTGCATTTTGTGTCTATAGTTCAGAGACCCAAGCAGGCATTTCTGGACATGGGTTTGTTAATAAATCACAAGTATACATCTACCCCTACCGAACCTTATAACATGCATTTATTTACACTCTGTATATCAGATTTAAGCTGCAGTGACTATACTTTTACTTAATTAAGTGAAAATGTGATTAAGCTGTTATTCTTTACTTTAAATAAATGTGACGATTTTTAAAACAGAGCTTATAAATTAAATGCAAACAACTAACAAATCGGTTTTGCATGTAGCAGCTATATTTTGATTGCAGTTTCATGCCTATTTGCTAATCCTCACTTTGTTTTTTTTTTTTTTGTGTATTAACGTATCTAACAGTAGCGCTGCAAAAATTCAATCAACTTCGCTTTTTCAATAAGCATCCTTGATTTATTGGATATATGGGTCTCTTTCTGGTGGAATAAAAGCGTTTTGCTCAATTGCAAAAACGTTTACACAAATATCAGCTCTATATTGCTCACCATTGCATAATACTACTATGTTTATAAGCGAGAAGTTAACATTCTGGTTTTATTCATAGTTTTTCTTCAGTTAATAATAGAAGAATAAAATATAGACCATGCGATGCAATGTTGTGAAGATTTTTGGTTTTTAAAACCTGCCATGTTAAGATTTTATTTTCTTCTATATCACCAAAATATTACTGAAATCTCTTTGAATAAATAGAGCTGCCCTTCAAGGAGCTAAGAGTTTATGCGAATGTTTAGCATTCTGGTTTATAATAAATCAATTACCAAAACCTCTCTAAGATTTTAGGCGTTCTAGTTAGGCCACAAACTAAGATTTTAAATGCATTGAAACATATGTGTATTTGATACTCTGTTTACCATTTTGGAAGCTTTTAAAAATAACTTCAAATGCCACATTTTATGTACAATTTTCCTTAAAGGTTGTGGCATTTACTAGGAGGTTAAATAAGGCTTCTATCGTAGATAATTTATATTTTTGTTGCTTTTTGAGTTACAGATATTTTATTTATTTTTACAAAATAATTCTGAGTTAGCCAGTTTTGAAAAACTGCATAATTCAATAAATCTATTTCATGTTTATTTAAAAAAAGAGTGGATTTTAAATAATATAAGGCGCTTAAATCGGATATTTTGGGTTGAAAGTGGCTTCTGTTTCCTTTTCTATTGGCAGCATTATTCGTTTTGAAATATACATCATTGTGGTATGCACAATTTTGTATTATACTAAGCATTTGAAATGTGTTCTGGTTAGTAATAGCTTGCTTGCTTTCGTCCGTAATGATTATATTTAACTTAACTGAGAATTGACTTAGAAATGTTAAAACTGCTCTGTAGCTGGGAAAATAAAATCTTAAATTGGGTTCAAAATTCGTGAAGAAATTATTGTGAAATCCGTGATCCGACTAATACAACACTTTTCTTTCACACTGCGGCCAACGCACGCCAGCTAAGGTGCCGGCTAACGGGGCTCAGACTCCCGCCGAAACATTTTTAATATCCGCGGAACCACTTTATGTTCTCATAATTACAATAGGAAGATAAAAAGCACATACTGTATCTTCAGATGTTGGAAATCTTATCCTTCTCTTTCCACACATTTCTGGCATCTTCTTAAGAAATTTTCATGCACGTTAAGACTTACACATCTGAAATGAGTGAAGTTCTCTGTGATGTTTTCCTTTAGTTTTTCCACTTTATGGGTGTATGTTGCATACACTTTATTTTTCAAGTTCCCTCATTGACAAATATCGCATAGTTATATCAGGGAATCGTAGGGAATCCGCAAGAATTTCCAGAATTAAGCTTAAGACTCATCAGCTGTATGCGGGAGAGCAGAGTCTTGCTGGAAAAATCTAGACTGACATTCAACGCCTTCACTGTTCAAAAAATCTGATGTGTTACACTCACATGGCTTTCTCTACTCTTGTACAAACTATTTTTACAAACGCTTATTCTCCATATGCTTCATGTTAATCGAGATATCGAGATGTTAATCTTATTGCTAATTTTCTTGTAGATGCAAGGGGAATTGGTAGGCTTTAAGCGATAGTCAAATATTTTAAGAACTGGTTGCTATGTGGAGTATTCCATCCTCTTTGCATTACCAGGACAAAAAAAATGAATAACGAATTCCCATTTGAGAAAAAGTATAAGTATTAGAAAATTTAAGCAATATCTCGAAAACGGTTCACTCAACAACAAAAATGTATATGGCATAAATTGTGTATTTTAACGCGATGTACTTTTTTGTGCAGTAGGATTTTGTCTATCTCTTATGGTTTACGAATTATGCAAAAATCGTTCACAATGAAGAATACTTCTGCAGATATTCCCAGAAAATTCAAGATATACATTTTATTTGTCATGGAAGTATCTTAAATATATGATATTTTAATCAAAATCGTTAGAGCCATTTTTGAGAAAATTAAAATTTTCGAAAAATGTTCCATGTAAAGGGTAATCTGGGGTCAGGGGAGTTTCTTGAAATCTTCGTGTTGTACCTCTGGAAGATACTGAACCTAAATACCAAGTTTGGTGTTTATCCGACTGTTCGTTTCCGAGTTATGCTGTTCACAGACACACACACACGGACATGTTTCCAAAAATGCTTTTTTTTTTTTTTTTTTGATTCAGGGAGTCTCAAAACCTATATTTCCGGTGAAATCTCGGTATCGAATTTTTGGGTGGAATACAATACTTCCCCTACTTACTGTATGCAGTAGAGAAAATAATTAATATTTCAAAAATGGTTTGACATTGCGTATTAAAATGTTGTATGTTCAATTTGTTTTATAATTTTCACATATAATAAATTTTTCAAGGTAATCAAATGAAAAATCTTTAGTTTTCCACAGATGTACTGTCTTAAACCTCCGCTAGTTTGAGGGAGGCTTGTAATTTAGATACATTTTGACTTGAATACTTGAGATCAAAGAAACGCGAGCAGTGGCTTGTTAGTTCTAAAGACCACTAACTAGACTATTGTGATACTAATTAACCTCTGTTACCCAGAACGCACAATGGAGACATTCTTACAGTGGGTGGGACTGCGTTACGCCCGTCAGAGAATAACTACCAGGGCGCCTTTCTGGCGAAGTAAGGTAAACACTGCGAAGAAGCTCTGGTAGAGATCTGCTTGTTGCATCTCATCAAATTTCTGTTAATGTTTGTTATGTGAAATTTTTACTGTTTGCTTTGAATTTATTTATAATAGTATACGCGTACACGTGCGTTTTACAGCAGAATTGCTATAAATTTCGGTAATATTATTCAGGTTAAGGGGTATGCAAAACGAACGAGGAGGCGCTGCGGTAGCACATAACATAATATCTCAATCTGTAGACCCTATAGTGAGCTAGATCAGCTAAAAAAAGCTAGTCTACTCTAGGATGTAGATTACGTCATAAATACATAATTCCATTGTGTACTTGTATGTAAATAAATTGTAGTTCTTATGTAGAGTACGTTAGAGCTAAAAAAATTTAAAACAATATTATTTATACGTAATGTATTTATAAAATTTGGTATGCAGAGATAATCTTTCTTCGCAACTTTAAAACTCCCGCTGTGATTTTCGTTCTCAGAAGATCGAAACCCATGAACCAAATACCGGCATGTGAGTTAGCTTTATGCAGCACATAACATGTGATTCGCATTCGGGAGATCTAGGGATCGATTCCCGGCGACCTCAGAAACCTCAGACCCATGTATTTTTTCCGGGTTTCCCTGGGTCATCAAGAGAATGCTGGAGCTGTTTCTTTCAGCCTCCAAATTTCTTGTCCCTCCATTTGATTCCATACATCATTTCAATTATCCTTCAGTCCATTAGGTTTGTTTCAGGGTTGATAGTGTCGGTGAGGGTGTTTCGATGCGGTTAACAGGGGAAAAGGAATGCTGTCTATGGAACTTTCTCGGCTTTCGGCTGGTTGCTGGGGGTGTTGACCATCTTTGTGGAGCCTGTCTGTCTATCCGACTGTGAGACTCTCAATCTTCCAAGTGTAAGGACCCTGTCATTGCTGTCCCAACACTCCTGGTTCCGTCCGCACGGTGTCTCTTCTCATCTCCTCCTCCCTCTAGAGGGCGCCCCTCTTGTGGAGCGTAGGTACAATAGCCACACAGGAGCAATGTCGAGTCTCCTCCGATAATCGGAAAAAGGAAAGAAATTAGGAAAATATCTTACTTATAACGAATTTTTGTAAAAGGATCAATATTTGACAGATTTTATCAGCATAATATTTTTCTGGCAATTTTTGTTGTTTATAAAATTCTACTTAACACAGTAATACTTTTCCAATATGATTTAACATTTGTTGGTAAGTTTAACGCCCATTCTTACAACATACGGCACCACAGGCGGTGCACACTGATGATACATAAAATGATAATTGGGAGAGGAAATTTCGAAAGGAAACGTTCCAGGCATAAGTTTAGAGTACGACGCCGATATATGAGAGTTATTAGCACTGAGGAAAACCTGGAAAAACACATGTAAGGAAGTACGATGCTGGCGGGATGTGAACCGCGGACCTAACGCTTAGAATTCGTGTTTTAACGATCTCGGCCACCCGTGTAGGTACGAGTTTAATATGTTGTCAGTTGAGGTCAATGTAGCATTAAAAGTGAGAAATGAAACAACATTCCATTTAAAAACAAATTAAAATCACCCTAAAATGACCATCTAATGGCATTTACTTTCCCCTATAATATCAAGCAACTTTTATTTATGACATTTCTTTCTACAACACTTAGTTTTGGAGATACTGTAAAGTCTCAACTTAAATGGCCCATCCTGTATAATTAGCCAAAACGGCGCACAGAAGTTGACGGTTGTGAACCTCGCGCTCACTCACTCAACTTCTCAAGAGATCAGCCGCTTTTAGTCTGACAGTGTGGACAATCATGTACCTATATGTAATGGTTATAATAATTTGAATGAGAGTAAACAAATGGCTGAATCATCGTTGAGGTATAATGAAACATACGAGGTGTTATCAAAAAGTTTCTGGAATGGCTTCACAACAATGCTGAAGCTGAGATTTCGTTAATTCTTACCCAGACTACACATGCAGCGATCCTTCCCGATAAAAAGAGAGGTCACGTGACTTCCTGACACCATGCAATGAAGAGGTAGACGCTCTGAAGTGAACACGAGTTTTGCACGTGCTGCGATTTTTCCGCGTAGCAAAAATGTCAAATTACGAAGAACAAAGAAGGACATCAAATTTTGCTTTAAACTCAGTAAAACTGCAACAGAAACCTATGAAATATTAAGAACAGCATATGGGGAGGAAGTAATGGGCAAAAGTCAAGTATCTGAGTGGTTTTCGAAATTTAAAAGTGGCGTGACATCAGTTAAAGATGCAGATCGTTCGGGGTAACCCTATTCCAGCAAAACTGATGAAAATATCAATCAGTTGAGGGAAATGGTCTTAAATGTTAGGCGCATTATAATAAGAGAACTTTTTGACTCATTAGAACTCTCCTTTGGAAGTGTACAAAGCACTTTGAAAGACAATTTGGACATGTTCCTGCATCATGACAATGCGCCCGCGCACAAAGTTCTTTCTGTTCGCCAATTTTTGGATAAAAATAGGATGAATACTGTTCTCCATCCCACCTATTCTCCAGATTTGGCACCAGCGGACTTTCCCCCCCCCCGCAACTTAAAATGCGGCTCCGAGGACACCGTTTTGAGGACACTGATGTCATCCATCGCGAATCGCAGAAGGCTCTGAACATGTTGAAAGAAGAGGACTTCTAGAGGTGCTTTCAGTAGTGGCAGCGGCGCTGGGACAAGTGTATCAACTCCCAAGGAGACTACTTCGAGGGTGACAGTGCAGATTAGGCAAAACAAACTGTTGTGTAGTATTTATAACGTCATTCCGGAAACGTTTTGATCACACCTCGTATTTATTGATTTATAGGATCACCGCATATATAAATATTGCAAATGATTGGTTATAAAGCGTCTTACTGAATGTTTGTATATTTTGTTTCAGAATGGGGAAGAAAATTGTAAGGAGTTTACATTCACAAATACGTGAAAAATAATTCCTACGATTCTAAATTTGCTGCGTGTATCTTGTATCTACTTGAAGCAAGCTAGCAGAAATTTTATATATCTGTTCAATATTTTTTAGAGAATTACATACAATAAAGCATCGCCTTAAGGGTAGATTAAAAGCCCTACCTGCCAATGTTAAATTTACGAAATTCATGATCCATTACGCTAGAAAATATTTAAGATATGAGAATGAAATTTTATAAGATTATCTAGTATACAATCAAGTCCATTATTACTGAAGATAGAAATTTTTCTTAAATATAAAATTTTTACTCAAGTTTATCAGCAACTTTTTAAAATTAACCAACCATATTAATAACAATAAAGTAGACAAAAATTAAGATATTATTACCATAATTCCAAATTTTTCTCGGCTATCTTTAACAGTTCATAAGAAAATGGGTCGCTTACATCAGGAAATGATTTATAGAAAAAAACGTATTGTCAAACTAAAAATGGAGTAAAAAGAAAACAACTATAGCCTATTTGCATAAAAAAACACATCGCTGGACACACGGAATCTACCTCATCACCAGTATCAAGAGACCAAAACTTTCCTAAAAGATGAGCTAAAATTTATCTTCCTACCACATAGAGATGCGAAATTCAGAGTATATAAAGGCAGGTCCGGTGCCATTAAAAATAGATATAAAATACAGTTAATTGCATACAATGATACAGCATATATAAACTTAATGAGAAAATTCTAGTTTATAAGACAGCAGAGAAATCAAAAACTGATGTGATACATTCATATGACCTTCTCTACCTTCTCCCTTCTTACTAAAGCTTAGTTTTATATCTACTCTACTTAATCCAAATAAACCTTGCAGAAATAGCTACACGACGCATTTCGTTATAGATAGAAAGGGAACAGCGATAGTCAAATGTTTAAGATCTTGACGCTATATGCTGGCCTTAAAATTCCATACTGTTTCCATGCAACTCCGAGAAACAACTGAAAATAGAAGGGTGCTTAAATAAGTGTTGAACAATTCGAATGTTTAATAACGGATATCTTAGAAACCGCTTATGCCACAAAAAACCTTATTTTAAGTAAATTGTGTATTTTAAAGAGTTCTATATTTTTGTATGATACGTTTTCCTCTATCGTTTCACGTTTACTAATTATAAAAGTTTATACAAAATTCCTTTCGATTGAAGAGGACTTCAAAGATTATTCCTTGGAAGATACTGAACTGAAATACCTGCGTGGTAGAGAAAGTATAAAATGTAATTCCTTGGATTTTCACAATTTAGTTCCCCGCATTCTAATTTTTTAATCGTTACAGCTTATTTAAGTATTCACCTTGCCCAAGCATAATGGACCCTGAAATATAAGTATCTCAATGTTGCATCCAATAACAACTTTGTTTTTTTATTCTCTCTACTACGCATAGTAAGTAGGGGAAGTATTGTATTCCACCAAAAAATTCGATACCGAGATTTCACCGGAAATACATGCTTTGAGATCCCCTGAATCCAAAAAAAACATTTTTGGAACCATGTCCGTGTGTGTGTTTGTGTGTCTGTCTATGAACAGCATAACTCAGAAACGAACATCCGGATAAACACCAAACTTGGTATTTAGGTTCAGTATCTTCCAAGGATGCGACACGAAG
Organism: Deroplatys truncata; assembly: GCA_030765065.1. Classification (NCBI taxonomy): domain Eukaryota; kingdom Metazoa; phylum Arthropoda; class Insecta; order Mantodea; family Mantidae; genus Deroplatys; species Deroplatys truncata. The sequence continues at coordinate 106,266,193 of CM060982.1, forward strand.
GTTTTCGAGAAAATTCCCCAAGCCCAGAATACCCTTTACATCGAAGATTTTCCAAAAATTTTAATTTTCTCAAAAATGGCTCTAACGATTTTGATTAAAATATCATATGTTTAAGATATTTTTATGACAAATAAAATGTATATCTTGAATTTTCTGGGAATGTCTCCAGAAGTATTCTTCATTGTGAACGACTTTTCCATAACTGGTAAACCATAAGAGATAGACAAAATTTTACTACACAAAAAATGTAGATCGCGTTAAAATACACAACTTATGTCATATACAATTTTTTTGTTGAGTGAACCATTTTCGAGATATTACTTGTTATTCCCTTAAATTTTTGAATACTTATTTTCTCAAATGGGAATTCGTTATTCATTTTTACTTTCTCTACTACGGATAGTAAGTAGGGGAAGTATTGCATTCCACCCAAAAATTCGATACCGAGATTTCACTGGAAATACATGTTTTGAGACCCACTGAATCCAAAAGAAGCATGTTTGGAAACATGTCCGTGTGTGTGTCTGTGTGTGTGTGTGTGTGTGTGTGTGTGTGTGTCTGTGTGTGTGTCTGTGAAGAGCATAACTCAAAAACGAACAGTCGGATAAACACCAAACTTGGTATTTAGGTTCAGTATCTTCCAGAGATGCGATACGAAGGTTTTCAAGAAAATCCCCCCACCCCAGACTACCCTTTACATGGAACATTTTTCGAAAATTTTAATTTTCTCAAAAATGGCTCTAACGATTTTGATGAAAATATCATATGTTTAAGATAATGTCATGAGAAATGAAATGTATATCTCGAATTTTCTGGGAATGTCTCCAAAAGTATTCTTCATTGTGAACGACTTTTGCATAACTGGTAAACCATAAGAGATAGACAAAATTTTACTACAAAAAAAATGTAGATCGCATTAAAATACACAACTTATATCATATACATTTCTTTTGTTGAGTGAACCGTTTTCGAGATATTGCTTGTTATTTTCTTAAATTTTCCAATACTTATACTTCTTCTCAAATTCGTTATTCATTTTTACTTTCTCTACTACGTATAGTAAGTAGGGGAAGTATTGCATTCCACCCAAAAATTCGATACCGAGATTTCACCGGAAATACATGTTTTGAGACATCCTGAATCCAAAAAAAGCATTTTTGGAAACATGTCCGTGTGTGTGTCTGTCTGTGTGTCTGTGTGTCTGTGTGTCTGTGTGTCTGTCTGTGTGTCTGTCTGTGTGTCTGTGAACAGCATAACTCAAAAACGAACAGTCGGATAAACACCAAACTTGGTATTTAGGTTCAGTATCTTCCAGAGATGCGACACGAAGGTTTTCAAGAAAATCCCCCCACCCCAGACTACCCTTTACATGGAACATTTTTCGAAAATTTTAATTTTCTCAAAAATGGCTCTAACAATTTTGAAGAAAATATCATATGTTTAAGATAAAGTCATGAGAAATGAAATGTATATCTCGAATTTTCTGGGAATGTCTCCAAAAGTATTCTTCATTGTGAACGACTTTTGCATAACTGGTAAACCATAAGAGATAGACAAACCTTTACTACACAAAAAATGTAGATCGCGTTAAAATACACAATTTATGTCATATACATTTCTTTTGTTGAGTGAACCGTTTGCGAGATATTGCTTGTTATTCCCTTAAATTTTCCAATACTTATACTTTTTCTCAAATTCGTTATTCATTTTTTTATGTCCTGGACTTGCAAAGAGAATGGAATGCACCGCATAGCAACCAGCGTTAAAATATTTGACCATCGCTTAAAAGCTACCATATTCCCCTTGCATCTACAAGAAAATTAGCAATAAGATTGACATCTCGATATCTCCATTAACATGAAGCATATGGAGAATAAGCATTTGTAAAAATAGTTTGTACAAGAGTAGAGAAAGTCATGTGAGTGTAACACATCAGATTTTTTTGGATTCAGGAGGTCTCAAAACATGTATTTCCGGTGAAATCTCGGTATCGAATTTTTGGGTGGAATGCAATACTTCCCCTACTTACTATACGTAGTAGAGAAAGTAAAAAACATTTTTGGAAACATGTCCGTGTGTGTGTCTGTGTGTGTGTCTGTGTCTGTCTGTGAACAACATAACTCAGAAACGAACAGTCGGATAAACTCCAAACTTGGTATTTAGGTTCAGTATCTTCCAGAGATGCGGCACGAAGGTTTTCAAGAAAATCCCCCCACCCCAGATTTCCCTTTACATGGAAGAGTTTTCGAAAATTTTAATTTTCTCAAAAATGGCTCTAACGATTTTGATTAAAATATCACATCTTTAAGATATTTGCATGACAAATTAAATATATATCTTGAATTTTCTGGGAATGTCTCCAAAAGTATTCCTCATTGTGAACGACTTTTGCATAACTGGTAAACCATAAGAGATAGACAAAATTTTACTACACAAAAAATGTAGATCGCTTTAAAATACACGATTTATGTCATATAAATTTTTTTTGTTGAGTGAACCCTTTTCGAGATATTGCTTGTTATTCCCTTAAATTTTTCAATACTGATTTTCTCAAATGGAATTCGTTATTCATTTTTTTTGTGTTGTATATGCAAAGAGTATTAATCTGTCGCAAAGGGAATGGTGCTGCACCTAGCAACCAGCTATTAAGAGATATGTATGTGCTTAAAGGCTACTGTATTTCTATATTGCCCTTGCAAATATATATTCCCCTTACATCTACAAGAAAATTAGCAATGAGATAGAGTCTGCAAATGTTTATCTCGATTAACATGAAGTAGATGGAGAATAAGCGTTTGTAAAAATAGTTTGTACAAGAGTAGAGAAAGTCATGTGAGTGTAACACATCAGATTTTTTATGTCCTGGACATGCAAAGAGAATGGAATTCGCCACATAGCAACCAGCGTTAAAATATTTGACTATCGTTTAAAAGCTACCATATTTCCCTTGCATCTACAAGAAAATTACCAATAAGATTGACATCTCGATATCTCGATTAACATGAAGCATATGGAGAATAGGCGTTTGTAAAAATAGATTGTACAAGAGTAGAGAAAGTCATGTGAGTGTAACACATCAGATTTTTTTGTCTTGGATAGTATTAACCTGTGGGAAAGGGAATGGTGCTGCACCTAGCAACCAGCTATTAAGAGATATGTATGTGCTTAAAGGCTACTGTTTTTCCAAATTGCCGTTGTAAATATATATTCCCCTCACATCTATAAGAAAATTAGCAATAAGATAGACTCTGTAAATGTTTCTCTCGATTAACATGAAGTAGATGGACAATAAGCGTTTGTATAAATAGTTTGTACAAGAGTAGAGAAAGTCATGTGAGTGTAACACATCAGATTTTTTAAATCTTTGCATCTGTCAGGGTCTGGGCCAACTGTGCTTCAACCCCACGGTTGCGTTATCAATTAATCTCGCCATAAAAGCATCAGAAAAATAATCGTATGAGGCAATACTCATGCAAGGAACGTTCCACCCGATGGAACTTAATTTTTGCGCATGCACAAAGTGGTCCACAGGGAGATATTAAAGCAATAATATAACTTGACAAGGTGTTTTATTAACATTTGTTCCTATTGCTCCTGAGTGTACAATACATGAACTGATAAGCCGCTGCCTCAGGCCGTGGCCATCAGCCCCTCTCCACTCCCCCGCGGTTATTGGTCTGCAACTTTTCCTGTGTGGAATGTAAAGCCACTTATATTCACTATAATGCGATCTGTTTGCTCAGCCGAGCACAAATATACGCATACATGTGCAGTGTAAATACCAGCGCAGTGTTATTGCGGAATTCCAATGATCAAGGCTATAAACGTAGATGATCCAAATTTAGCTATATGTTCCCACGGGATGAATCGGTAGCGCATCCCTTTCGTTATCTCTGTAATCTAAACATACATACTCATATACTTGGGGCCTAGGATATGCTTGTATTGATGCCATGGTTTACCCTCGTCTGCTTTTAGAACGTGGTATACCAATAAAATCGGTTTTAATATCTGTTATGGCAAAAAAATTAAAGGTACCAGGTATTCTGAAATGGTCAAAAATCAATTTTTTGTTTTCGGCACTAATAAATTCTCTATTTACAGTTTCACAAAATATATGCTTTTTGGGGATTAAGAGGTTTTTAAGACATTTACATACCATTTAAATGCTAGTCTGCATTCCTTTAAAGCTGTGATGCAACGCATCTTTTTAGAACATTTTTGTCTCTTGAGGCAGTATTTTTAACAGTTAAATGATTTCAGTTTAATTATATAATATATACATTCAATAACAGCCCGCCTTAAAGCAATATGTTTATTACAGTCATTGTATATGTTTATATTATTGTATACATGTGTAATTATGTTATGTGAATGTATTACGTAATTTAATAATGTGGGAGCTGTGAGAATAATAAGTTAAACTTTTCTAACAATGAGGTAACCTTGAGGCAATAATGAGTACGAAAGTTTAATAATGCTACTAGTCATTATTGGAGTAACACAATAATGTAATTTTTGCGACCGTTTATAGAATAATCAATCAACTACCAGAAAAAAGCTTAATTTAAATAAAAGTATTCTATTGGATTAGGAATAGCCAATCAGACACTTGAAATACAGAAATTTACAAATTTAGGCGGAAGAAATCAAGTCAGTTGTTTGTAGACAGCGATCATAACTGGACGCGTTGGTTGTAGACAGTGCTCATAACCGGACGCGAGATGCGTCCTCGAGAAATTTAATACGTATTCGTGTGAGACGAAAATGGTTTTACATGTTAAAAAGTGCAAGTAATTAATAAACAATAATCTCACAGCTCTCTGTATCAGTGAAGTGTTATTTAAATCGTGTCAAGCATTAATAAAATGAGTGAAGTAAACTTATAATCTGTGTAAGCCTACATTCTTCAGTCGTACCACTAAGATATTCATGTCTCTAAAAACATATAAATACTGACGCACCCGAGGCAAACATAAATATATAATATTTAAAGAAACAGTAAAAATGACAAAGTTAATATTTTTTAAACATATGGAGCAAAGGCCACCGGAAAGTACATTTGGGGCGAAGGCTACCGGAAAGTGGGTACTATACGTGCGGTTGCAACTACTTCAAGTTCGGCTCCCCAACAGTTGAACTATAATACATCATCTTCAAACCGATTTTCCATACATAGCAGTTACCAAAAATTCTACTTCAGTCTTTCAACAACGAACGACTAATACATGCCCAGCAAGCAGTTCAGCAATCAACGAAAGAGGCCAGGACCAAGAGAAGGCAATCAGAAAAGCTGAAGCAATCCAGGAATTAAGGTGCAGATGATTATGACTCTGGAGTGTACTGAAGTGTGTCAGAATTTTAATGTTCAAACTTTCAATTCAGTTTTCTCAAAACAACATTTTTGGATACTTTATATGCCTTTTTCTCAGAAAGTATGAGAGGTTGAGAGCTGAAATTTTCAGTATATGTATACAACGCATAGTTAAACTTTCTGAATCACAATTATCATTTTATAATCTATATTAGGGATATTAGGAAGCAACAAAATTGCAAATTTTCCACATTTACGCTTTTGACTTTGCAAATAACTTCTTTTTTCAATTTCTAGTGAACTGATACACATAACTAAATAATTGAGGTTTATACGACAGCTGATTATAGTAAGAATAAGCATGTAAAAGTGTGATTCTGTATTTCAAGTAGTATCAGAGAAAAAGGTATATGAATGCACATGTTTCAGGAGTGCATTTTATTATTTTTCTGCTGAATGAAATAATTTTTACGGACTCAAACTACATAAGCTATCAATGCAAGCAACTACTTGAAATCATTTTCATGATTTATAGAATAATTCATACACATTTCAGGAAAATCCATTGAGAAGTTTAAGAGCACTGGTAATTTAACACACTTAAGGTGTAATTTCCATGTGTTCACACTACCTTGTCCCCTTAAGTGAATCTTTTAAACTCTTATGATTTCTCATCCCTGAAGTCTCGGTTAGCAAAGTTTTATTTTCACTAATTCTGTAAATATGTATTGGTATGTGAACGTAATATCCGAGTTTTTCTTCCGACACCGCATTTACATTGATGCCTGGTCGACAGTATATCTGTCCTTACCACGCACAGAACAAATCGCGAAGCGCTGTGTTTACTGAGCTGTAATTTTATAAATAAAGTTGGAAAAATTTCCACACTTTTTTAAATTCTGATTGAACACAACAAAATTTTAGGGAATCAGTAGAAATTCAAATAAACTTACAATTTATTATCTCTTGCAGTCGCTTAAATAGGTAAGTTACAGGGTTAGACGCTTCTGACGTGATGTGCATAAGGGCGGGGAGGGAGGGAGGGAGAGAGAGACTCACGAAAAGTCAGATAAATACCAAATGTAGTATGCAATTTCAGCATCTTTAAAGTATGTTCGAAAAATCCCTCCCACGTAAAACTAACCTCCACAAAGATTACTTTGTTATATTTTAGTTTTACTGTCTCTACTACGTATAATTAGGGGAAGTATTGCATTCACCCAAAAATTCGGTAACGAGATTCCACCGGAAATACATGCTTTCCAAATAAAGCATTTTTGGAAACTTGTCCGTGTGTGTTGTCTGTCTGTCTGTCTGAACAGCGAAACTCAAAAACGAAAACTCAGATAAATACCAAAGTTGGTATTTGAGTTTAGCATCTTCCAAGGATGCGACACGAGGATTTTCAATAAAATCCCCCACCCCAGACTACCCTTTACATGGAACATTTTTTGGAAATTTTTTATTTACTCAAAAATGACTAACGATTTTGATTAAAATATTGCATGTTTAAGATATTTTCGTGACAAAAGAAATGTATACCTGGAATTTTCTGAGAGTGTCCCCAAAAGTCCTCTTCGTTTTTAATGACTTTCGCATAACTGGTAAACCGTAAGAGATAGAAAAAAGTTTACTATAAAAAAATGTAGATCTCCTTAAAACTACAATTTATGTCATATACATTATTTTTGTCGAGTGACCCATTTCCGAGGTATTGCTTGTTATTTGTCTGAATTTCCCAATAATTTTTCTCAAATGGGAATTCATTATTGGTTTTTTTATGTCCTGGACATACAAAGAGAATGGAATGCTCCACATAGCAACCATCCCCTAAAAGATTTGACTATCGTTTAAAACCTACCATATTTCCCTTGCACCTACAAGAAAATTAGCAATAAGATAGTTTCTGCCAATTTATCTGAATTAATTTGAAGTAGATGGAGAATAAGATTTGTATAAGAGTAGAGAAAGTCATGTGAGTGCAACACAGCAGATATGTTTCAAACACGCTCTAACGATTCTTATTAAAATAACATACCTTAAGATATTACTCAGAATTTTCTGCCAATAGCTGTGAAATATTCTGATAGAATTTAGTACGTATCTTTAAGATATAGACAAAAGCATACTGAGCGAAACTCAAAATACAATTAAGTCCTCATTATACAATTAACGTTAAAGAGATTTTTCTGTAGCATTAGCCGTTTTTTAAATATCCATTTCTGCATTTTTAAGTTAAATTAAGTTGAAGACGTGCAGTATTTATAAAACATCTTACGCGATTCTTCTTTTTTTTCCTTCAAGGTTCACGTTTTCCATGCATGCAAACAAGTCAATATGGCTCAGTTTCAGATTGTTTTCTAGTCAAAAGTTAATGGTATGTAATATGAAGAAATAATGTGAAGATTTAAAAAAGTAGGAAAAGTGTGACAGTCGGATAGGATTATAAAGCGAAAAGGAAAGAAAGTAATAAGTAAAGAAAACTCGACTCCGTGAAGCTGCCCTTCTGTATTTTAATCAACGGTAGTTTACGGTACGAATAATTTATATAATATATCACTCTATGAGCAAAAACGTGGCTATTGAACATACAACAAGAAAGAAAAGAATTAACGACAGAGATGGAATTTTGGCAGAAGGCTTCTATAACGTCAAGAAGAGATAAAGTTATAAATATAGAAACTCGGAAAACAATGGATGTAAACAAGAATGTATTGGAAATAATAGAAGAAAGAAGTTTAACATGGTTCGCCAGGTGAAAGGAGTTGGAAACCATGAAATAGTAAGAATGGTGCTAGAATCGGAAATTGAGGGAAACAGAGGATGGGGAAGCTCAAGAGAATAATGGATGGATGGTGTGAAAAAGCATGCATCTAGAGGACTAACAAATGAAGAAGCAGGGTGCGGCGGTGTTGTGTGTTAATAAAATTCTTTTTAATTTTTTAATTATAATGTTTTTTAAATCCTCGGCTGCGTCAGTGATATCTGGTAGCGCAAGCATCTCTAAATAGAGGTGGTACGGCTGCAGAATAATTTTACACACTTTACACCAATTATAGTTGTAAATTCTTACTTCTTCACGGCAGTTGAATAGCAATTTACTGACGTATTTAAATATGGAACTGTGAGATATTATTCCTATGTACATTTTATTAAAGATCAAAATTTATCCATTATCCGCATTAAATTCTCACATCTGCATACTCTGAGATGCAACCACTGAACTGAACTGTTTGGGCACGCCACCTCTTAGCGTCTACAGTTTAAATTTTCACATTTTAATCTTTATAGTTTCTGGTTGGCTAACCCTACTCTAACAGAACACCTTTAGTTTTACTTTGATTGGCTTTCTGCACCCTCGTGACCATTTACAAAGGTTTTTGGACGTTACATCGGTATTGTTCCATGTACTGTTGGTAGCCTTTCTAAGTTATTGTTGCCTCAAAGTTATCTTATTGTTAGCAACCTTCGGCTTCCACTTTACGACTCTGCTACAAAAGCAGCTTGCTTCTATCCTCACAGCTCTTATATTACTAAACTAGCAAATATATTCAAATAACATTTTATACATATATAAATATATATAATAAACATAATACAATGGCTGTAATATACACTTTATATACTGTAATATACGCAGATTGCTTGTAGGCAGGCTATTATTTTTATACTGTATAATTAGAGTGATATCAGTTAAGCGATAAAAAATAATGCTTCAAGGGGATAGGAATTTATAGAGATATAAAACTATGAATGGATTGTAGGAAAGCTGTTTTATGGTAGAGAATTCTTGAATGAAAATAATTTATGGCCTTCTCTTTCTTTAAATATAAGTGCGATCAGTGAAATTTATGACTTAGTTCTATTATTATTATTATTATTATTATTATTATTATTATTATTATTATTTTGGATAAGCGTTGTAGAAGTGCCGCGTGTTAAAAATCCATAACCGCACACTCCTCAGAGATTGTGAGCATCCACGCCTGTAACATCATATTTTCGTTACGGACGGAACTTTTAAATGGAATTGTGATCGCATACAGCTCCAGGCGGTGGTGTTGAAAACACTCTTATCATGGGATCGAAAAACTAATAAAAATCTCATTTCCTTTAGGGTAAACTTAGCTTTGGTTTAAAGCGCTGTTTTGCAAAGTGCTGTAGCGAACTCCGATGTGATGTAATTGCCTCCGAACTTAATGGAACAGACCGCAGCCCTTTTTCAATCGGGGCGCTATTTTAAATCTACTGCGAGGGATGCCGCGAGCAGCTTCCACATCCGGTGACGAGTAGCTCCTTTGTTCGCTAAGGCAACCGCAAGTGATCCAGGTCCTTTGATGAAACTTTGCAGAACAGAGACACTCTTTATTGTTGTTAATATCAAGATCACGGGAGGTTCTCAGAACATTAAATATTAGGCGTGCCTGTATATCTGCATGTGTGTGTATTATTTTTCAGAAATAAAGCAGATGAACTGGTAAAATTTACCATGGATGTTATGGAAAATAACATGTTACAAGGTTTATAGTTATTCTTTCGTAAAAAGAACACTCAGCTTTTCGGGAACGGCTTCGGGACGAAAACGGCTGGTCCTTCGGTGCTGCCACTATTGCTTGGAGAGATAAAACTGGAGCTGCTCTCGGCCGACGTAAATTCATTAAGAGAAATCGAGAACCAAGGAGACATATCTAGATAATTCCTTCCTACCTCCCGCGAACCCTCTCGAAGCTCCTGCCATTGTATATTGGCGAGTGTGCTCACAACAATCAGTTAATGAGTGAGGTTGCTTGTATGGCAGAGTGAGTGCTACTCTGCGAGCGTAGAAGAGAAGTCCTGTGGTCGACAGTTACCGAACGACCGGAAAAGGGAAGCGGAGTCCTGCGTTCACATTCCAGCGAGTGATGAGGAAGGATATTGAGCAGAGAGATTGCAGTTGGACGAACGTGTTCGTGTGCATTTTATTACCAATTCCTACTCTTTACCAACCTGTTGACACCATTCATACACTCCTGCCTGTAATAGTGTTTGTGTACCATACTATGCTTGCAGTCTATGCCAAATTTCAGCAGGCTTCACCTTCTTCTTTACAAGGTATTTTCATTGTACACCACAGCAACAAATACAGCATTTACTGCCATCTTTGTTTACATAACAAATCACGATCTGCTGCGGAGGTTATGAGCGCTGCATCTACTCATTAATATTTTACACACGAAAGTCTCGGACAGCCTTGAACGATCCTTGTACATAATAGTTGCGCCAGAATACTTATTCTTTGCATGTTATCAGGAAGCGGAGGGGGATTTAGACACTTAGGGCACGTGAAGGTCTACTGTGTTTCTGGAAACCTCCAGGAGGAAGGGGTAACACGAAGGAGGTGCAGAGGTCTACGAGACCCGGTGCGGGGAGCTCGGACATAGGCGAAGTCTCAATCTCTCCAGATATTACTCGTACATCCTGATTCCTATGGAGAGGGTTCCAGAAAAGATTTCGTCACACACTGAACGCCAGGACAGACATTTCCACATAGTAAACTCCACCCCCACATGCCGTGATCCCCGTTCACTCGCCTGATCCTTTTGAAACATAATAAGGAAATTAAATGACAAGAAATGGGAAACAGAAAAACTCGCGACATTATATAATACACAACAGTATTCGCGTACTAAACGGGGAAAACCGTGAAAAAAATCCAAGATCAGATACTGTCTCTTCCTAAGTTAACACCTACTGGAGGAGTGTCTATTACAGCAACAGCGAACCGCTAGTTTCAGTCATGATGGCGCACCCACTCACCGCTACAGGCGATTACTAGAATTAGAACGATCACATACACTACGTGATCAAAAGTATCCGGACACCTGGCTGAAAATCACGTACAAGTTCGTGGCGGCGCCCTCCATCGGTAATGCTGGAAGTCAATATGGTGTTGGCCCACCCTTAGCCTTGATGACAGCGCTCACTCTCGCAGGCATACTTTCAATCAGGTGCTGGAAGGTTTCTTGAGGAATGACAGCCCATTCTTCACGGAGTGCGGAACTGAGGAGAGGTATCGATGTAGGTTGGTGAGGCCTGGCACGAAGTTGGCGTTCCAAAACATCCCAAAGGTGTTCTATAGGATTCAAGTCAGGACTCTGTGGAGGTCAGTCCATTACAGGGATGTTATTGTCGTGTAACCACTCCGCCATAGCCCATGCAGTATGAACAGGTGCTCGATCGTATTGAAAGATGCAATCGCCATCCCCGAATTGCACGTGATAGTGCCACCCAAAACAACAAGGGGTGCAAGCCCCCTCCAGGAAAAACACGACCACACCATAACACCACCACCTCCGAATTTCACTGATGGCACTACACACGCTGGCAGATGACGTTAACCGGGCATTCGCCATACCCCACCCTGCCATCGGATCGCCACATTGTGTACCGTGATTCGTCACTCCACACAACGTTTTGCCACTGTTCAATCGTGTAATGTTGACACTCCTTACACCAAGCGAGGCGTCGTTTGGCATTTTCCTGCGTGATGTGTGGCTTATAAGCAGTTTCTCACCTCACGCCTGTCATAGTACTTGGAATGAATCCTGGTGCAGTTTGGAATTCCTGTGTGATGGTCTGGATAGATGTCTGCCTATTACTCTTTACGACCCTCTTCAAATGTCGGCGGTCTCTGTCAGTCAACAGACGAGGTCGGCCTGTACGCTTTTGTGCTGTACATGTCCCTTCACGTTTCCACTTCACTATCACATTAGAAACAGTGGACCTAGGGATGTTTAGGAGTGTGGAAATCTCGCGTACAGACTTCTGAACAAGTGACACTCAATCACCTGACCACGTTCGAAGTCCGTGAGCTCGACGGAGCATCCCATTCTGCTGTTTCACGATGTCTAATGACTACTGAGGACGCGGATGAGTACCAAGCAGTCACACAATGCACCTAAGTTGAAAAACGTATGTTTGTGGGGGTGTCCGGATACTTCTGATCACATAAAGTACATCCGAGGAGGTGGATCGCGTTTAATGGACTTGACTCCATTTCGTTTCTTTCAAAGGGTTCACTTGAAGAGTTACAAGAGGAAGCCAGAAACCCACCTCGATCTGCCACGTGGTCGTCACTCAGCTGTTGCACCATGTCCACCCGACGCAGAAGTACATACCTCTCCACAGGTGTCTGTAGGAGCAATGACGTCGCTTCGAGCAGCGTTGGTGACTTCCTGTATAGTGTCGTAGTTTAATTTAACCGTATTCTTGGTTAATGCCATGACGTGATGATGTTACGGTAGTGCCTCTAGAAAATGTATTTAGAAATACCTATCTGGAATTGGACAAAGTTTGAGTTAAAATAATACCCTCTCTGTTTTATCCGTTTCTTATTCCAAAAATCTGATGTGTTGCACACCTGACTTTCTCTACTCTTGTACAAACTATTTATACAAACGCTTATTCCCCATATGCTTCATGTTAATCGAGATATTAATCTTATTGCTAATTTTCTTGTAGATGCAAGGGGAATATGGTAGTATTTAAGCTATAGTCAAATCTTTTAAGAGCTGGTTGCTATGTGGCGCATTCCATTCTCTTTGTATGTCCAGAACATAGAAAAATGAATAACGAATTCCCATTTGAAAAAAAATATTGGAAAATTTAAGGAAATAATAAGCAATATCTCGAAAATGGTTCACTAAAAAAAATGTATATAATTGTGTATTTTAACGCGATCTACATTTTTTTGTGTAGTAAAACTTTGTCTATCTCTTATGGTTTACCAGTTATGGAAAAGTCGTTCACAATGAAGAATACTTTTGGAGACATTCCCAGAAAATACGAGATATGCATTTCATTTGTCATGAAAATATCTTAAACATATGATATTTTAATCAAAATCGTTAGAGCCATTTATGAGAAAATTAAAATTTTCGAAAAATGTTCCATGTAAAGGGTAGTCTGGGGCGGGGGGGATTTTCTTGAAAACCTTCGTGTCGCATCTCTGGAAGATACTGAACCTCAATACCAGTTTGGTGTTTATCCGACTGTTCGTTTCTGAATTATGCTGTTCACAGACACACACACACATACACACGGACATGTTTCCCAAAATGTTTTTTTGGATTCAGGGGTCTAAAAACATATATTTCCGGTGAAATCTCGGTATCGTAGTAGAGAAAGTAAAAACTAATTTAGGTTTTGGAATACTTATTAAGATGTAAAATCAATAGATAATACAGGTTTAACGGGACTGGAACCCAAGACCAGCCGGATGACAGCTTCCAGATTACTGTGGAACCATCTCGTTTGTTCATTCTTTACATAAAAGCTACAAACTCTAATTTAGAACTTTATTATTTTTGACGTGTAGAAAAACATAATAACGCTTTAGAATAGGCACATAGAAACCTGAAGAGCATTGTTTGTCATTATCACGTTATAAATGCCTGTCTGCTTCAGAGCTTATGCAGCACATCTCGCTCATCTATCATAAAGCAGGAACCACATGTTGTCAGATAAACAAAGGCCGATCGCTACTGCGGAGGCGCTCTAATCTTTATGTAGATCCGCTTGCACAAAGAAAGGAAGGGGATGTTAACGAGGGTGGAATTATCTTCCTCCACCATGCTCACGAGATGCAACACCCTAACGGAGTGGTCAGTACAATGAGAACCCTACATTTCAATTAAAACTTTACCACTTGGTCCAGACTCTGACGCTGCGTAAATCTCTCTTTTGAATGAAATGTCAAGCATACTGTAAGTGGCTATTGAGAAGTACTTAGTTCTGATTGCATATTTGCATTTCTGGAAAATCATACCCCAAAATATTGGAGAGTGCAGAATAGTGTTGAATACGTGCTATACCTAAATTGTCGAATATATGCTATATTGCCTAAGATAAACGTGGGGTTTACAAAGCCGACATATATTCCACGTTTCAAAACCTAAGTGCACAAAGTACTAGTTAAAGTTTGGTTTTTATTGTTTTAGGGCTTACGTTTGTGGACGAAGTACCTATTATTTTTATTACTCTATTTATTTTACGTCCCTTTAACTACAGGGTATCGCGACGGATCTGTTAGTGGATAACACTTAAATCTTCTAGGTCTCATCTCTGTAGCCACTCGTTTCGTCGCGTGTCCACAGAGACCCTTGTGCGTAGCAACCGGATCTTCTGCTTCGTGCTGTGCAGATGGCATTAGGGTGCCGTCCAGTCTGACTGCTTTTCATATAGAAAGTCAATTAGCTTCTAGGTCTCATCCCTGTAACCATGCTATCATGCTTCTTCACGTGTCCACAGAGACCCTAGTGCATAGCAACCGGATCTTCTGCGTGCAGATTGCATTAGGGTCCGTTCAGCCTATCTGCTTTCATTGTCTATGGGTTCGCTATTATCACCTATTCTTCATGATTACTATTGTTTTAGACTTTAAGGTGGAACTTTGGGTCGTGATATAATATCCAATTCGGTATTTACCTTAGCGGCTGAGGGAAACCACGTAAAAGCCACAGTCGGACTGGTCAACCCACGGATTTGAACCCGGGAACTCGCGAAAGCGGATTACAGACGTTAACGCCTGAGTCATCCCGCTCGGTGTGAAGTACCTACTGCATTCGACTAAAATGCTCATAACCATATAAGACTGGAAATGCAATTTTGAGCTTTCTATACAAAAAATCTGATGTGTTACACTCGCATGACTTTCTCTACTCTTGTACAAACTATTTTTACAAACTCTTATTCTCCATATGCTTCATGTTAATCGAGATGTTAATCTTATTGCTAATTTTCTTGTAGATGCAAGGGAAATTAGTAGGCTTTAAGCAATAGTCAAATATTTTAAGAGCTGGTTGCTATGTGGAGTATTCCATTCTCTTTGTCTGTCCAGGACATAAAAAAAATGAATAACGAATTCCCATTTGAGAAAAAGTATTGGAAAATTTAAGGGAATAACAAGCAATATCTCGAAAATTGTTCACTCAACAAAAGAAATGTATATGAAATAAATGATGTATTTTAACGCGATCTACATTTTTTGTGAGGTAAAATTTTGTCTATCTCTTATGGTTTACCAGTTATACAAAACTCGTTCACAATGAACAATACTTTTGGAGACATTCCCAGAAAATTCGAGATATACATTTCATTTTTCATGAAAATATCTAAAACATTTGATATTTTAATCAAAATCGTTAGAGCCATTTTTGAGAAAATTAAAATTTTCGAAAAATCTTCCATCTAAAGGGTAATCTGGGTTGGGGGATTTTCTTGAAAACGTTCGTGTCGCATCTCTGGAAGATACTGAACCTAAATACCAAGTTTGGTGTTTATCCGACTGTTCGTTTCTGAGTTATGCTGTTAAAAGACAGACACGGACATGTTTCCAAAAATGCTTTTTACTTTCTCTACTACGTATAGTAAGTAGGGGAAGTATTGCATTCCACCCAAAAATTCGATACCCAGATTTCACCGGAAATACATGTTTTGAGACCTCCTGAATCCAAAAAAAGCATTTTTGGAAACATGTCCGTGTGTGTGTCTGTGTGTGTGTGTGTGTCTGTGTGTGTGTCTGTGTGTGTGTGTGTGTCTGTGTGTCTGTGAACAGCATAACTCAAAAACTAACAGTCGGATAAACACCAAACTTGGTATTTACGTTCAGTATCTTCCAGAGATGCGACACGAAGATTTTCAAGAAAATCCCCCCTCCCCAGACTACCCTTTACATGGAACATTTTTCGAAAATGTTAATTTTCTCAAAAATGGCTCTAACGATTTTGATGAAAATATCATATGTTTAAGATAATGTCATGAAAAATGAAATGTATATCTCGAAATTTCTGGGAATGTCTCCAAAAGTATTCTTCATTGTGAACGACTTTTGCATAACTGGTAAACCATAAGAGATAGACAAAATTTTACTGCACAAAAAATGTAGATCGCGTTGAAATACACAACTTATATCATATACATTTTTTTTGTTGAGTGAACCGTTTTCGAGATATTGCTTGTTATTTCCTTAAATTTTCCAATACTTATACTTTTTCTCAAATTCGTTATTCATTTTTTTATGTCCTGGACATGCAAAGAGAATGGAATGCGCCACATAGCAACCAGCGATAAAATATTTGACTATCGCTTAAAAGCTACCATATTTACCTTGCATCTACAAGAAAATTACCAATAAGATTGATATCTCGATTAATATGAAGCATATGGAGAATAGGCGTTTGTAAAAATATATTGTACAAGAGTAGAGAAAGTCATGTGAGTGTAACACATCAGATTTTTTTTTATTCAGGATGTCTCAAAACATATATTTCCGGTGAAATCTCGGTATCGAATTTTTGGGTGGAATACAATACTTCCCCTACTTATATACGTAGTAGAGAAAGTAAACAAACGTAAAGGCGATAGCTTGTTTACTGAATTAGTTCTTCTAAGTAGTTTTCTGTGCATAAACGCATGTACCTAATTTTGTACTGTATGCTAAATGTAATTCCAAAACTCCTCCTGTTTGACATTTTCAATTGGCAAAAAAAAAAATATTTTGAGATTCCTGCAGGCTATATATTCCCTATTTTCGCCAGGCTAATAATAATAATAATAATAATAAAATAATAATAATAATAATTTATTTGATTCTCTTTATTATGCAACTATATTTTGTGCTGAAAACTTTCTTTTAAAGAATTTTCTATGCATATTACGGAACTTAGACGTACAGTAAACCCGTAAGCTCGTGACTTGAGTTTGACTCACGTAAATCCAAGCTAACAGACAGAAGGAAAGAAAAAATATTTCCATTGTGTTGCATTATCTCACGTCATAAGTTCTGATTTGTTTCTTCTGGGTGAATCCACAGATTCTGGTCACTGGAGTAGGTAAATGTAATAGCTAAGAGTGAATCGCCAAGTCAGATTATTGCAGAAACGTGATTTAATTTGTCAGTTAAATCAGCTTCATTCATAGCCGAGTTAACGCTCTTCAGAAGAAACATTGATTCACACACAGGGAACACAGTCAAGGTTTATCAAGAACTATAGTCGGGCAACACTTTGGGGACACTTTGAAGCAGTGTTTTTAACACTTAAATGATTTCAGTCTAATTATATAAAATACAAATTCAATAACAGCCCGCCTTAAAGCAATACATGTATGTAACAATATATGAAAATGTATGTAACAGTCATTGTATATGTTTGTATTATTGTATCCAAGTGTAATAATGTTATGTGAATATATTACGTAAATTAATAATCCAGGAGCTTTGAGAATAATAGGTTAAAAGTTGCTAACAATGAAGTAACCTTGAGGCAATATTGAATTTGAAAGTTTAAATGCTACTAGTCATTATTGGAGCAACAAGGTAAATTTTGTGACAGTTTAAAAAATAGCCAATCAGCAACCAAAAATGTTTTAGTTAAATGAAGGTATTCTATTGGAGTAGGATTAGCCAATCAGAAACTAAAAAGGAGAAAAATTAAAATTTAGAAGTCAGTTGCCTGCAGACAGTGTTTGTAACCGGATGCGAGATGCGTCCTCGAGAGACTTAATAGGTATTCGTGTGAACGAAAAATAGTTTACATGTTAAAAAGTGCAAGTAATTAATAAAATAATCTCACATCCCTCTCTATATCAGTGAAGTGTTATTTAAATCGTGTCAAGCATTAATAAAAGGAGTGAAGTAAAATTATAATCTGTGTAAGCCTACATTCTTCACCCGCACCAAAACCCTGCCAAGACATCCGTGTCTATAAAATAAATGTTGACGCAGCCGAGGCAAACATAAATATATAATATTTAAAGATACAGTCAAATTACAAAGTTAATCTTTATTTTTAAACTTGGGGCAAAGGCCACCTGAAAATATATTTGGGGCGAAGGCTACCGGAAACTGTTTACCATACGTGCGGTTGCAACTACTTCAAGTTCGGCTCCCCAACAGTTCACCTATAATACATCTCCTACAACAATACAAACTACTTCAAGTTGACGCCCAAAGCATGGTGCAAATAACTTAACAAATCATCTTTCTCAACTTGTGAGACAATAACGTTAAGTCTCGACTCCTTTCATTCCTTATCCAGCATAAAGTTAAACATAATAACTTTCAATAATGCAAAATTTAAAAAATTAGAAGTATCGAAGATTTGTCTCAAAGTATTAGACATATTTCGATACCACCGGGTATCGAGGTATATTCCTAGTATTGAAATATCCATTCTATAGTTATAGAGCAACCGAGGAAAGTCACAAAGTATCTGAATCGAATTGGCTGTGTTGCTAAATTTTAATAATCAAGCCATTTTGATTAGTGTTCGAATCTATGAATCCGTGAAACGTCGCCTAACATTGGCGTATTACATAGCAATGTATTCCAGAAACTCGTAAACATTTTGTGGAATTGGAAACTTTGGCGTCGTAAAAGTAATGAGCTAGAATTTATTTCCTCAAAGAAAATATACATTTATATCTAAAATCATGAGACTTACTTGTGAGGTAAACTACCTACGTATGTTTTTACTTTCTTTACTCCATATAGTAAGTAGGGAAAGTATTGTATTCCACCCAAAAATTTGATACCGAGATTTCACCGGAAATACATGTTTTCGGACTCTCTGAATACAAAAAAAGCATTTTTGGAAACATGTCCTTGTGTGTGTGTGTGTGTGTGTGTGTGTCTGTGAACAGCATTACTCAGAAACGTGAGGCAGTATTTTATATCACAACAATGTGAATGCCAGAGTGATTGTAGTGTAAATTAACATCATTGTATGACAATGATTTGAGATGTTTGTTATTTATAAGCATTGTTAGGAAATAAGTTTACACGTCCTCACTGAAACTGACAATAAGAGCGGGTAACAATGAGCGAGGGGGTGAGTTGTTTATCAATTAGAAGAGACAAACAAATGACGTCAGAGTAGCGCGCTTTTCTTCAGAAATGGAGGGAATATCTTCCCTAGAGCATATGTGTTCGAAATTTTGATTGGATAAAAAAATAGACGCTAATGTTGTCGCGCTTTATTAACCAATAGCAGCTCCATTATAATGTTTAGGCATATCGGGGTGAGGGAGTATAAATTCTGAAGCCAGAGACAACACAGCTGAGCAGCACGCCCAAGAAGTCCCCGAGTGGAAGGCTCCCCACCCGGGGCGGATCGGGGAGAGAGGGCAGCCCCACCATAAGACGAACAAGCGCGCACAAGGACTAGACAGGCACAGAATTAGGATAGAGAAAAAAACAAAAAAAAAAACAATAAAAATAACAATAATACAGACAAGCTTACGTAAACATACGCGAAATAAACAATTATAAAAGTGTATATAAACTATGCCCCCCATTGCGCATATCCCTTTCTTCCAAAATTGTATCTAGCATGTTTCAGGACCATCAGCAGCCAGCTGAAGAAGAACAACTCAACTCCCTCTCCGGTTGAAGCCACAATACACAGGTAACGTACCACCATCACTACTTAAGCATGACACCTCAATCACATTCCTTCTGCATGAGCATGAATACCACACTAACAATAGGTCCCTGGTCTGGGCATCTGCCAAGGCCAGTACCTACTCCCCACTCTGTCTGCATACTCTCTTGTATGCAGGCGTCTTTGTAATAATCACCCACCAACCTCCGGTTTGCTTCGGCGGTACCGGAAACCACCTTACCTTCGATTCCCTTCCATCACTGTAGTGTAGTTAGTGCATGGTAGGGGAGACGATGTAGATCCCTTTCGGATGATCGTCACCTGGTGTGGCGGAGGAGGGGCCACACCATTTGAAAAAAAAAAAAAAAAAAAAAAAAAGGTAACGCTCATTTCAACAGAATCATTCACGAAGTACACGTTACGGAATTCTACAGAATCTCTCGCGTCGTAAAGCTAGTTATAAAATGTGAAATAAGCGAATTAATAATTTGCGGCAAATAAGTGATTATAGTTACATTCGAAAATATAACAGTTTCAGTCAGGCGTGTATCAAGAATAATATATATGAAATTAATAAAGTGTGACGGCAATAAAAGCGTAAAAACAAATTCTTTTATCAGTGTTATCTTTTAGTAACAACTCCTTTCCGTTTACACACTCTGTTCAAGAGGTTTGCTCGACTGAGTAATAATAGCTAGCCGGAGGACACAGAATCCAAAATTCAAAATAGTAAAACAATAACAGGCGCTCAGCAAATAAGATAACAAACGAAACCACGACAAACGAACAGTCGGATAAACACCAAACTTGGTATTTAGGTTCAGTATTTTCCAGAGATGCGACACGAAGGTTTTCAATAAAATCCCCCCACCCCAGATTACCCTTTACATGGAACATTTTTCGAAAATTGTAATTTTCTCAAAAATGGATGTAACGATTTTGATTAAAATATCATATGTTTAAGATAATTTTATGACAAATGAAATGTATATCTCGAATTTTCTGGGAATGTCTCCAAAATTATTCTTCATTGTGAACGACTTTTGCATAACTGGTAAACCATAAGAGATAGACAAAATTTTACTACACAAAAATGTAGATCGCGTTAAAATACACAATTTATGTCGTATACATTTTTTTGTGTTGAGTGAACCATTTTCGAGATATTGCTTGTTATTCCCTTAAATTTTCCAATACTTATACTTTTTCTCAAATGGGAATTCGTTATTCATTTCTTTTGTCCTGGTAATGCAAAGAGAATGGAATACTCCACATAGCAACCAGCTCTTAAAATATTTCACTATCGGTTAAAGCCAACCAATTCCCCTTGCATCTACAAGAAAATTAGCAATAAGATTAACATCTCGATATCTCGATTAACATGAAGCATATGGAGAATTAGCGTTTGTAAAAATAGTTTATTTTTGCAGTCCATACATACAGGACTGATAGAACACCGCAAGTGTTTGCTGGTCTGTCCGGGAAAAGCGGCACAGCAAACGTGTCAGAGAACTCCCCTCCCCCCAAAAAGAATGGATTATTGCATATATCCGTGTCAAAGGACAAAGCATAAACGAAGAGATCGAATGTGCGGATGTGTCAAAATGTACCGTCATACAGATCTATCGCCAATGATGGACATCCAAGTCAACTCGCTTATCAACGCCAGAATTGTGGTCAAAAGAATGCTCCCCTGCAGCGCCACTAGCTCTGTGTTCGCAATCAGTTCACAATAATTGCTGCAGGCATTCAGTGCAGGGCACTGTAATCTATATCCTATTATTTGTTCAGTCTCAAGAAAATACAGCACAGTCAGTTATATATCAGTCAATGATACCTAATTATTTGTCCTCCCATCCATCACTATATGCAGCATTTTGCCAAAAACAAATAATTTGCAACGCAATGTGTCGCCACATAGCAACACTGCCTATCATGAAAGGCCAGCTGCCTTATAATACAAGTGCGTCATTGGAAAACAAGGAAGAGTTTGAAAGTACGTAGAGCGTTTTCTACTTCCGAAATTCTCCAATGCACCACATGTATATTGCATACTACAGGATGATTTCTGAACTGACATATCTATTTGTTTAATTATTCTGTTCGAACTTCACTCAGTGCCCCAATTTTAGCACCATATTAAGCAGAATGTTCTGGAGTTTCAATTGCCTGTTACTAGATGCTCAGATGTTCATGATTTATTCGTAATTGTTAGTTTTATTGTCGGCAACTGTTTTGGGGGTTTTGTTCTAGTCAACGTGAAAATGGAGTACACATTAAATGAACGACTCTTCCTTGTAAAGCAATACTGGATTACAAATACAATTACAGCTACTCAAAGGGCATACCAGAGAAAATTTGGTGTTTGGAATCCTCCCCAAAGAAACACAATACTGGGACTGGTAAACAAATTGAAAACAACTGGATCTCTGGTGAGTGAAAAGGTAAACCTCGTTCATCTAGGCTTCCCACGGTTTTTGTTGATGTAAGAGCACGACTGGATCAATCACCCAAAAATCATTAACATGTTTGTTGCGGGAGATGGGGTTCAGCTACCCAATGTGTTAGAGAGCTGTGAAAAGTGCAGGTCTAAAGTTTATAGGATTACGGTTGTCCATCAGTTTCAGGAACCAGATAGGCATAGACTACTAAATTATTGCCGTTGGTTTAAGGCGTTCATTGTGCAAAATCCTGCCATATTTTCCATCACATGGTTCACGCTATTCGACCAGGGAAAATCCACATGTTCTTCATGAAGCACCTATGCATCCGGTTAAAATCGGAGTTTGGTGCGCAATATCCGCACAGAGAATATTGGGACCAATTTTTTTAAACAATGTAAACACTGCGAGTACCGACGGATTTTCATGGAGTTTGCTGGGCAACTAGACGATGTAGAACTGAGTCAAGGATATTTTCAGCAGGACGGCGCTACATGCCATACATCAAATGAATCCATGGCACTAATTGCAAGTTTCTTTGACGACCTGATAATTTCCAAGAACCTGTGGCCATCGAGATCTCCGGATTTTATATCGCTGGAATTCTTTCTATGGGGTTACTTAAAAGACAGAGTTTATGCCACACGTCCCAAGACATTGGACGATTTGAGGCACAGCATTACACAGGAGATTCAAGCTATTGACAACAGAGTCCTCCAACGAGTGGCCAGTAACATGGAATGACGTGTTGAGCTGTGCCGTATGCAGGATGGATGACATTATCATCATTTGCTATAGAGGTAAATAATCTCCCAAAATTCCTCTGCATACTCAAATTTAACTTTTCCGTTCATTTGTTTTCCGTCAAACTATGAATACAGTGGCACTGCAATGAACATATGAAACATATGACTGCGTCCATGTCCTGTCACTTTTTCGTTTTAATGTAGTTCGCCTGCATTGGGAGTTCACTTCACTAAGGTGAACCAATTCAATTCTCCGTCACATGACGGCGGACGGTTCACTTTACTCGAGAGTCGAACACAAGACCTCCACAATCCGTCGCTCCGCAGCAGCACTTGCTGTAGTCTCAACAGTTGTCACCAGATCACTCGGAGGACGACTTGATGTTGCACGGTACTCTCACCCGCGAACTCTCTCGCTCACACCTGACCAACGCCATTCAACTCGATTGACGCCACTCGCCGTGACACGCACTCACTTCCCGCGAGAGCGCTCGCTTATAAAGGCAGTGAAATTTTCCACAGAAGCTTCTCGAACGTTCTATAACTATGTCGATACACTTTCTGGAGGAAGAGGGGGCAGATAAGCCTTCCAGAAAGTTCTAGTTATCCGCCGATAGCGCGCCCAGTGTTTACGCTGGTATGCGAACATTATTTTGTTTACTTCGACCGCTCGGCGCCGACCTCCCAATAACCTGGGCCATAACAGCTGCGCCAGAATTTTTAATACAATATTTAATATATAAAATATTTTCGACATAATACGAAACAAAATATTGTATGCAAGTACAGAAAACTTTTTTTCAGGTCTAGTTTCAATATTTCTGCCTCAGCTTCACTTCAGCTTTAAAGATCTTACTCGACCTGTAAAATTCACTTTCCTAAACAGTTACATAAATAACTAGTTTAGAGATAGTGAATAATACAAACAGTACTTACCCGAAAATAAAATTAATTACTAACTCCTGTTGGACATGGTGGTTCCAGCAGCAAGGTCACCAAGATTAACCTTGGTGGCGATCGATTATCCCCACCTGGTTGTACTTACCTTATTCTAGGTAAGTAGTCTGTTATCTCGAGTCGATTCCAATAACGCTGCGCATGGTGGTATATGCCCACACTTGCACAAGGAGCATAATAAAATATCTTAGATTCTGAACAAAAGAAATAGCTAACGTAAACAACACAAAAAATAACCCTGATGTATTGCATTCACATGAGTTTCTCTACTCTTCTTGAAAACCACTTCTCTCGTATGAAATGTTATTCATCTATATACTTCTTGTTAATGACAGTAAATAAGATAGTCAAATCTTTTAAAAGTGAGAACACACACAAACAGACACAAAATAATAAAATAAGTTTAAGGTATTTGAAGATTCAAATAAATAACAGAGAATATCTCAGAAATGCTTAACGTCAACAAAAATTATTTGACATAAATCGTGTGTTTTACGGAGATTTATATGCTTTGTATAATAATATTTTGTTTATCTCGTATGGTTTACCAATTATACAAAAGCCATTCAGAATGAAAAGAATTTCAGTGGCTATTCCCAGAAAATTCAAGACATGTTTAATAGCTGCATGACAAATACAATGTATATGGTATTTTAATAAAAATCCTTAGACATTTTTGAGAAAATAAAAAATATCGAGAATTTTTCCAAGTGTAAACATAAAGGTAGTTTGGGAGGGGGGATTTTCTTGAAAATATTTGTGTCGCATCCTTGGGAAGACACTAAACTTAAACACCAGGGTTGGTGTTTAACCCACTTTTCGTTTTACAGTTTTATGCTGTTCAGACACAAGAACCTTTTTCTAAAAATTCTCTCTTTGAATACGGAGGATCTCAAAACGCGTATTTCGATGAAATATCCGTATCGAATTTTTGGGTTGAATAAAATACTACTACTTACTATAGGTAAGCAGTAGAGAAAGTTAAAAGCAAATGCCATCCTATGTTCCGAACGAGCGCCTCTATTCCACTGGGAAACTCAATGAAATCATAAGTAAATACTCAGATAGGTGTTAAGTGATGAAATTCGGGAATTGAATTTGATTATATTCCATGTCTTCAATAATAAATATATAAAAGTTTGTATATTCAATATAGTTCATGTATATACGTGCAGTAAAATAGATAGGTGAGGTAAGCTTACTAACAGTGAATGGAGAAAATTCCAACTTTCCATTATGACAGCATGAACAGGAAGTGCATCAAACATCATTATCGTAAAATATGAAGTAAACAACACCATTCCTCACAGGACTTAATGTAGTTTAAAACGCATTTGTGCTGATATTTAACTAGTAAAGTAGAACAATCACTCAGGTTAGATAATAACGAGAACGTAATGCAGGAAAACGAAATGGAAACACTGATATAAGCACTCGTAGAATGCGTTCGTTATACTGTCGGGCCGCGAGACACCCGTGTGCGTGCTCCGCACACTGTCTATCACACTGGGAGGTTTTTCTGTTCTAAAAACTTCGTTCCGTTATTTATTCACGAGTGATAGTAACATGCGCTATAATAAGTACTAACCTTGTTACAAGTGATGTCCATCTGCATTGAGATGTTCCTGGCATCTTCGGATGAAATTTCCATTCACACGCATAAGTTCTTCTTGTGTAATTATAATAATTTATGTTCTTATATTATCATTAGGTTCGTCTATGGTGTGGGGATCGTTCTTATAAACGCCTACAAGATTCAATTTCTACGTATGTATCGTATACAAACACTCTTTGTTCAAACACGAATTTTTCAGAATTTCTCACACATCACAGATGTCTTGAATAAACTTTCACTTTTGGGATGCACAATGAACAAATTCCAGTCTTTACGGTTCGAACATAGGTAGCAACTGACAGTATAACAAGGCTGATAAACGTAGCCTTGAGAGAGCCATTCACCGCTAGTGCGCTAACACAACATACCGAGGTCACTGCAGTGATAGCGAGCTACGCATATGCGCCATCTGTGGACCGGCTATAAGTCGAAAGATGGTACTTTACAAATTATTCTGAAAATACAACTTGTCTTTAGGCAACCTGTTTTTTATGTATATTCTTACTTGCTCACACAGAATTCGTGTGAAAATTAAAAATACCATATCCATACAAATGCTATCCGTGGTTCAGAATTCCTGTCATGGGGCCATGACACACATTCATAATATTAAGTCCGTTTGTTTCAGACACATATGTCCGTAAACAACTTAGTATGGAATTTAATCTATCCAAGGTATTATTGGTTTCCATATTTTATCCTCTCAACAGAGGAATACATTTTTCTGAATCAAGAATATTTGGGTGGTATTAAAGTATATTCGGGAGTTACGATTCACATTTCACATTTCTACACTGATTACGAAGAGGTCACCTGGAGATATCTTCGGCTAGACAATTTAAATTAATAAATACCAGCCACTTTTAGCTGGTCCCCCACTACTCTGCCAGTAAGTTTCAACTGTCTGTGTTGGTTATTTAGTTGTGCTGCATTATTTGCCGCCATATCAATTACTAATCCCGTCGACTATGAGGTGTGCTCCGTCATTCGGTTTTTAAATATAGAAAATACTTAAATTTATCGACGAAGTATTCCAGTGTATGGGGAAGGTGTGACGAATGATGGAAATGTGAGTGAGTGGTGCAGGACGAAGGTAAAGGGAGGACGAGCGTTCATGATGATCGATCTTGACGACCTTCTGTCATCACTGAAGAGTTTACACATAAAGTTCATGAGGCGCTTCACTATTGACGAGCTTTATCAACATTTCCCTCCAGTTTCAAGGTCAGTAATTTTAGCAGGTTACTGACAAACTTCGATACAAAAAATGTGTGCAAGATGGACTGGCGGCAGAGCTGTGTGATGACGTTAACCAAAAGCTGGTGCCACGAATGAACAAGTGTTTAGACATTAATGATGACTATGTAGGAAAATAAATTAATGCTCATACTTTCATTTCCTATAAACGTTATGCTCATAAATAAAATATTTCTTGTGCTGTAAGAAAACGGTTCTTACTTTAAAAAATATGATCTGTTACACTAACATAAGTTTCTCTTCTCTTGTACAATCTATTGTTACAAACCTCCACTACTTCATATTAATGGAGATAAACATTTGCAGAATCTTATTACAAATTTTCTTGTAGGCACAAGTGGAATATGGTAGGTTTTTAAGCGAAAGTCAAATCTTTTAAGAACTGGTTTCTATGTGGAGCATTCCATTCTCTTTGCATGTCCAGGACATAAAACAACGAATAACGAATTTCCATTTGAGAAAAAGCATAAGTATTGGAAAATTTAAACAAATAACAAGGAATATCTCGTAAATGGTTCACTCCACAAAAATTATATTATACAAATTGTGCGTTTTAAGAAGCTCTACATTTTTGTGTAGCAAAATTTTGTCTATCTCTTACGGTTTACCAGATATGCAAAATCAATTCAGAAAGAAGAGGAATTCTGGGGCATTTCCAGAAAATTAAAGATATACATTTTATTTGTCATGAAATGATCTTAAATATATTATATTTTAACTAAATGAGTTAGAACCATTTTGGAGAAAATAAAAATTTCCGAAAAGTGTTCCATGTAAATGGTAGTCTCGGATGGGGGATTTTCCTGAAAATCTTCGTCTCGTATCCTTGAAAGATACTAAACTCAAATTCCAAGTTTGATATTTTCGTGTTTGAGTTATGCTGTTAGACACAGAGACACAGACACATGCACCCTTTTCTAAAAATGTTTTTTTATATTCAGAGCGCCTCAAAACATGTATTTCCGGTGAAATCTCGTTATCGAATTTTTGGGTGGAATACAATACTTCCCCTACTTACTATACGTAGTAGAGAAAGTTAAAAACTACCCTCCTACATTTGTTCATGCTTACTGTGTGTAGTTTTCGTTCATTATTATACACCAAAGATCAACAGGTGTTTGTTGTGCTAATTGTGTGAAATTTCAGCCTGCTTTCATACAGAAGTTTCCCTGCATGCGTATTCCCAATAATTCAACGATATGCAGATTACTAAATATATTTCAAAAGACTG
This sequence comes from Deroplatys truncata, assembly GCA_030765065.1. Lineage (NCBI taxonomy): Eukaryota > Metazoa > Arthropoda > Insecta > Mantodea > Mantidae > Deroplatys > Deroplatys truncata. The sequence continues at coordinate 106,294,174 of CM060982.1, forward strand.
AATCCGTGTTTGTTGAGGCCGACTTGCTCAAATGCTCAATGAGTAACTCTTATCTCAGGGTAACTGGGATTGCCACGTGGAAATGAAGATTTCAGATTTACGTTGCTTCACGCATTTGAGTGTATGTAAAGTTATTTTCCCCCTCACTGAATAAAAATAAAAGTGTGTTAGATTCACATTTATTTTTAACCTTGTATAATTTATTAATAAGTATACAAACTATACCTAGGAAAGCTCATTTTTACTTTCTCTACTATGTATAGTAAGTAGGGGAAGTATTGTATTCCACCCAAACATTCGAAACCGAGATTTCACCGGAAATATATGTTTTGAGATTCCCTGAATCCAAAAAAAGCATTTTTGGGAGCATGTCCGTGTGTGTGTCTGTGTGTCTGTCTGTGTGTCTGTGCGTCTGTCTGTGAACAGCATAACTCAGAAACGAACAGTCGGATAAACACCAAACTTGGTGTTTAGGTTCAGTATCTTCCAGAGATGCGACACGAAGGTTTTCAAGAAAATCCCCCACCCCAGATTACCCTTTACATGGAACATTTTTCGAAAATTTTAATTTTCTCAAAAATGGTTCTAACGATTTTGATTAAAATATCATATGTTTGAGATATTTTCATGCCAAATAAAATGTATATATTGAATTTTCTGGGAATGTCTCCAAAAGTATTCTTCATTGTGAACGACTTTTGCATAACCGGTAAACCATAAGAGATAGAGAAAAGTTTACTACACCAAAAATGTAGATCGCGTTAAAATACACAATTCATGTCGTATACATTTTTTTTGTTGAGTGAACCATTTTCGAGATATTGCTTGTTATTCTCTTAAATTTTTTAATACTTATTTTCTTAAATGGGAATTCGTTATTCATTTTTTTGTCTTTGATATGCAAAGAGTATTAATCTGTGGCAAAGGGAATGGTGCTGCACCTAGCAACCAACTATTAAGAGATAAGTATATGCTTAAAGGCTACTGTATTTCTATATTGTCCTTGTAAATATATATTTCCCTTACATCTACAAGAAAATTAGCAATAAGATAGAGTCTGCAAATGTTTATGTCGATTAACATGAAGTAGATGGAGAATAAGCGTTTGTAAAAATAGTTTGTACAAGAGTAGAAAAAGTCATGTGAGTGTAACACATCAGATTTTTCCATTTATATACTTCATTTTAATTCGGATAAATCGTTGCAGAAATACCTACATTACACATTTGGATATAAATGCAAAGGGAATAGCGATAGTCAAATGTCTCGGTTCACAGACTATTCTCAGAAAATTCAAGATAAGCATTTTGTCATGCAAATATCTTTAATATACATGTATTTTAATAAAAATCATTGAGTCATTTTTTTAGAAAGTCGAATTCAAATAATCTCCTATATAAAGGGTAGTTAGGAATAGAGGGATTTTCTTGAAAGTCTTTATGTTGTATCTTTGGAAGGGGCTGAGTTTGAATACCAAGTTAGGTATTTTTCCGAATTTTCGTTTTTGAGTTGTATTATTCACAGACACACACACACACATACATACACACACACAGACACGCCTTTCTCTAAAAATCGTTTCTTTTTAAATCAGGAGTCTCGAAACGTATATTTCTGGTGAAATCTCGTTATCGAATTTTTGGGTGGAATGCAATACTTTCTCTACCTGGTAGATAAGTCGTAGAGAAAGAAAGAAACTCTATGTTACTTTCACATGACTTTCTCTACTCTCTATCGCTTACTAGTGGGTATACAAACTATTCTTATTAAAGCTTATTTTTATGTCTACTTCATTTTAATCCAAATAAAACTTTGCAGAAATTTTCACATTTTGTTATAGATACAAAGCGAACACTGATAGTTAAATGTTTTAGAACTGGACGCTATATGCTGGCCTTAAAATTCCACACTGTTTCCATGCAATCGCGAGAAACAGCTGAATGTTGAAAGAACTTACAGGAACGACCAAGTAATATCAATTCGAACCATTTCACAATTCGAACATTTTCTTCTATTGCTTAAAGTTTACTACTAAAGACTGAGACTGATTTTTTTCACAGTATTTACCTCTCCATTTCAATGTTGACATGATATTTTTCAAAGTAGTCCCCTCCTACTTGAATGCACTTTTTATAGCGTCTCTGCCAGTCCTCGAACACATGGTGCAGGCCATTCTTTGTCAGGTCTTTGAGAATCGCCTCACTTTTCTTCAGCACTGCTTCAGTGCTCTCAAATCAAATGCCCCGGAGCTTTGCCTTTAGTGATGGGAATAAAAAACAAATCACAGGGGGCAAGATTGGGTTATAAGGCGGATGCAGTACGCAGGTGATGTTGAATTCCTCGACTAGATTTGCGACGTGAGGCCATGCGTTGTTGTGATGAAGTCGCCACCCATTCTGATGAAGTTCTGGATGTTTCCTTGCAATGTGCTTCCTCAGTGTAGCCAATACTGGCATGTAGTACGCTGCTGTAACAGTAGTGTGAGGAAGAACAACAATCACAGCAGCTGTGTTGATGTTAACTTTAGTCATAGCAGAAGCCGAAGCACCAGGCCCAGCTTGCTTAACACAGAGGACTTGCCCTTCTTTGAAGTCCTTGAACCACCTAAACACTGTTGCACGAGATAGTGCATCTTCACCGTATGCTTGCTTCAGCTTTTCCAAAGTTTCAGAGGCTGTATGATTTAAACGAAAACAAAATTTTATTGCTCCTCTCGTGTCGAGTGGTATGCGAAATTCAAGTAGGGTCAACAATATACAGCATTACTACCAACCTACCGATACAAGAGTGCTGCTGTCTATGGACATTACACATGAAACCTCGCTATTTTCAAATATTCATGGTAGAGACAGGAAACTCTCAAGAAAGCTACAGGAAAAAATCAGTCTGTCTTTATTGATCACCCTCGTAGTTATACAAGATAATAAAAAGTTTCTTCCAAATGAAGTGGACTTCACAGACTATTCCCAGAAAATTCAAGATGTGCATTTTATTTGTCATGTCCTAAAGTTCATTAATGGGGGATTTTCTTGAAAATCTCCGTGTCGCATCTCTAGAAATTATTGGACCTAAATACGAAGTTTGACATCTATCGCACGTTTTGTTTTTGAGTTATGCTGTTCAGACACATAGACAGACACACACGAATTTTTTTCCAAATTTTAATTCTTGATTCAGGCGGACTATAAACGTATATCCGGTGAAATTTCGATATCGAATTTTTACTGCAAGTACGTACTACAGAAAGTTGAACATGCCCTTCCATCTCCATTTCTCTAGGATATCATAATACTCCTTAATGACATTCTCTTCCAGTTAGATAATTGCATGTAAATCCTAGTTAGGTAGCAATTACTTACTTTATTATAGATAATCATAGTTGCCTCTATTAGCTTATAATCCTTTGAGTAACTAAAGAACTCTAAATGTAATATCTCGAATGCTTGTCATTAGCCACGTTGTGAACTTAGTTAAAGCGCATGTTCGGAATTCCGCCGAGTGGACAAGCAAAATTAATTGACACTGCGGTTTGTGGAAGTGGTCATTACAAACCAACGCTGTTGTTAGCGGCCGTTCACTCTAAACACAGGTACTTAATTTCTTTTTCTCCTTCATGAGTAATGCTGCGCCATTAGTAACAAGCAACGGTCACGTCATTTGTGTGCCAAGTGATAATGAACAAACCTAAGCACAGATGGCAAGCTTCTCTCGCTGCAGATGTATAAAATGCATGTCGGGTTTTAATTAGAATCGTAGTGTCACATAGCGACACATCCAATATAGAGTTGGTATTTCAGATGCTGCTTTCGAAAAATCAGAAAATATTTGGACTGCCATGACAACGTCTAGAAATTAACCTCGATCTGAAGCCACAAAAAACCAATATCGTTCCTATAGATATCAGATATTTGTGAACGTATACCTTGAAGAAGTTATTTTTCTTGGATTTTAACTGTTTTATTGTTAGCCACACGCTTGGGAAGCCAGTTTGAAGTAGTATTACTGTGTTTTGTTGTTGATTTATGTAGGAGTTTACCTCGGCTGAGTCAGTCATTTTAGAGACACTTTTCTCTTAATCAGGGCGTGGTATGACAAAAATGTAGGCCTAAACAGATTTTAAGTTTAAATTCACTTCTTTTTATTAATCCTTGACACAAATTAAATAGCACTACTCTGATATCAAGAACTGTGAGATTCTTTAATTTAATACTTGCACTTTTATATCGCGTATACTTATTTTACGTCTCACACGAATACGTAATATTTCTTTAGAGAACACATCTTCCATCCGGTTACTACCAAGGTATGCAGGCAACTGAACATATTTCAACCTTCCAAGCCCGTAAGCTTCTGTATCTAAAGTCTCTGATTGGCTAATCCTAGTCCAATAGAATACCTGCATTTTACTTAAAGCTTTTTCTAGCTGTTGATTGGCTATTTTTAAACTATCAAAAAATTTACGTTATATCTGCCCTAATCATGACTAGTAGCATTTAAGCTCTCAAACCCATTATTGCCTCAAGGTTACCTCATTGTTAGCAACTTTAAACTTATTCTTCTCACAGCTCTTACATTATTAAATTACGTAATGCATACGCGTAACATTATTAAACATGTTTTACAATAATATAAGCATTTGCAATGACTGTTACATACATTAGTATAACATACATATTGCTTTCAAGGCGGGCTGTTATTGAATTTACATATTATATATATATATATTAATTTAAATTATTCAAGTGTTAAAAATACTGCCTCAACCTAGTCATTAGGTGATAAACCGCATCATTAGTATTGATTTTATAAACGGCAGGTTTTTATAAGAATAAGTTTTTTAAAAGACAAACATTCATATTTTGAATGAAGGTCACGAATAAAATAGTTATTTAGAGTACTAGTTACTAAACTTAATTTGTAACGTGTTTTCTACAATATTTTATCTAGTTCGAGTATTTTAGTTTATATTGTATATTTAGTATATTTAATGAAATTTATTTATTGCGGAAACGATATGCTGAAAAAGATTAATGTGGGCTTTGAAGAGGGAATATTGTAGTTCCACTGTTGGGGAGTTAAAACTTGAAGTAGTTGCAACCACGTACGATACAAACTTTCCGGTGGCCTTCGCCCCAACGTTTAAAAAAAATCAACTTTGTATTTTAATGTTTCTTTAAATATTATATATTTATGTTTGCCTCGGCTGCGTCAGTAGTAATTTGTAGAAACACGTATCTTTTAGCAGGGCTAGAACGGCTAAAGAATGAAGGCTTACACAACCTATAATAGTATTTAATTTCGTTTTATTAATCTTTCACACGATTATATAACACTTCACAGATACATCCAACTGTAGAGCTGTGAGGGTTTTGTTAATTGTACTTTTTAACTCGTAAACTTTATAATATTCTCGCCGTATTGAATTTTATATGTCTCACGCTGAATACGTACCGAGCGAACTGCTCGGGAACGTTGCATTCTAGCATCTGCCGTCTACCGCTTAAAATTATAAATTCCTCTATTTCAAGTCTGATTGGCTAAATCTTACTCCAATAGAATACTTTTATTTATCTTTCAGCTTTTCTAGTTTTTGATTGCTATTTATAAACTGTTTTAAATATTACATTTTTGTTCCAAGAATTATTAGTAGCATTATTAAACTTCCTAATTCATTATTGCCTCAAGGTTACCTCATTGTTAGCAATTTTCGGCTTCTATTCTCACAGCTCCTACATTGTTAAATTACGTAATACATTCACATAACAAACATTATTAATTATGTATTTAATATAAACATAATACAATGACTGTTACATATATTTTATATATATTATATTATACACGTATTGCTTTAAGGCGGGATGTTATTTTTTATATTGTATAATTAGACAGAAATCATTTAAGTGTTAAAAATACTGCCTCAAAAAGACATTCAGGGAACATAATTTCCAAAAGTGATTTGCTGTAAACTTATGGGCAGGAATACACGAAACGTTCTACAATCCTGAACCATGCGTCAGCGAAAGTGACCTGATCTACTTCTGGTTTTTAAAGTAGGAATTCCACCTCCGCTCCCAGCTACCGTTCGGCTACCATACGCAACAACGTTGCCAGCGTGTGCGTTTTATATTCTCAAAAACCTAAAAAAGATGCCACAAATCAACAAACTTTGTTATTATATTCTGCAATTTTGGATGCTACTTTAATATGTGGATTTAAAGTAAAAATAGGCGAAGAATGTGATTTTCACAGTTCATCAGGAAAACTTTTAATAGCTGTCTAAAATGCAACTATTAATATACTTCCAGAAAAGTCAAGGAAAGCTTATTTATGTAGATAGTGGATATTCAAGGACTGGTGTGTGGGCAATGAAGCTGCTGTAAATTAAGATTGTTTGTAATAGTTGTAATACTACATTAACTAGCAATTTTGGTAGAAAGTTTTTGTTTTAATGCAAATTATTATAAAGGAAAATAAGATATGGATGATCATCATTAAAGTATATTTTACGTTTTGTTGAACCTGTATTATATGTTTTGATAGCCTGTAGCGGTCTCCCTGGTGTAATGGTTACCATGCTAGCCTCTAGTTCCCGAGGTCACGAGTTCAAACCTGGCGGAGGGCAATGGATTTTTTCGGGCGTAAAAATTCTTACTTCGGAAGGGAAGTAAAACCGGTGGCCCTGTGTCGTAGATTTACCACACGTAAAAGAACCTCAAGCCTGATAAAGAAGCCTCTGAGCAAAATTACCGATGTTTCACGCCCAATATAGAATGGGACTCTAAGGACACTGCAGTTACAGAACGTCCATAAATAAAACTCAATTTAATTTGATAGCCTGTTTTGTGTTTTGTTAGAGTATAATGTATAGGTTTTGTTTGTAACTAAGTAAAGTATCGCTGATTAACACAGTAGTAGATAATTGTAGATATTGTTTTCGTAGTCTGTTATTCGAAGATATGATGAGTATATCGTGAAGGGGAAATGAACAAAATGAGCTATGCATCAAATGTATTAAAATACAGTATAACCTCAGTAAAACATTTTCAAAGGGTGAAGTAATTTATAAACAGAAAACGTGGATGTGAATTTTCTTATAGAATTAGAACTCTTTTATTAAATTATTTCTAAACTAAATGTGTATAATTTAATACAGGAAAGCAATAAATGCAAGAAAGACATACATAACAAACATACATACTATTTAAAGTACTAACATACATAACAGTAGTGTTCTTACTTTCTCTACGATGTATAGTAAGTAGGGGAATTATTGTATTCCACCCAAAAAGTCGATACCGAGATTTCACCGGAAACACATATTTTGAGACCCTCTGAATAAAAAAATCTGATGTGTTACACTCACATGACTTTCTCTACTCTTGTACAAACTATTTTTACAAACGCCTATTCTCAATATGCTTCATGTTAATCGAGATATCGAGATGTCAATCTTATTGGTAATTTTCCTGTAGATGCAAGGGGAATATGGTAGCTTTTAAGCGATAGTCAAATATTTTAACGCTGGTTGCTATGTGGCGCATTCCATTCTCTTTGCATGTCCAGGATATAAAAAAAATGAATAACGAATTTGAGAAAAAGTATAAGTATTCGAAAATTTAAGGAACTAACAAGCAATATCTCGAAAACGGTTCACTCAACAAAAGAAATGTATATGACATAAGTTGTGTATTTTAACGCGATCTACATTTCTTGTGTAGTAAAATTTTGTGTATCTCTTATGGTTTACCAGTTATGCAAAAGTCGTTCACAATAAGAAAATTTTTGGAGACATTCCCAGAAAATTCGAGATATACATTTCATTTGTCATGACATTACACTAAACATATGATATTTTAATCAAAATCGTTAGAACCATTTTTGAGAAAATTAAAATTTTCGAAAAATCTTCCATGAAAGGGTAGTCTGGGGTGGGGGGATTTTCTTGAAAACCTTCGTGTCGCATCTTTGGAAGATACTGAATCTAAATACCAAGTTTGGTGCTTATCCGATTGATCGTTTTTGAGTTATGCTGTTCACAGACACACACACACACACACACACACAGACACACACACGGACATGTTTCCAAAAATGCTTTTTTTGGATTCAGGAGGTCTCAAAACGTGTATTTCCGGTGAAATCTCGGTATCGAATTTTTGGGTGGAATGCAATACTTCCCCTACTTACTATACGTAGTAGAGAAAGTAAAAAAATCTGATGTGTTACACTCACATGACTTTCTTGTACAATCTGATTTTACAAACGCTTATTCTCCATATGCTTCATGTTAATCGAGATATCGAGATGTCAATCTTATTGGTAATATTCATGTAGATTCAAGGGGAATATGGTAGCTTTTAAGCGATAGTCAAATATTTTAACGCTGGTTGCTATGTGGCGCATTCCATTCTCTTTGCATGTCCAGGACATAAAAAAAATGAATAACGAATGTGAGAAAAAGTAAAGTATTGGAAAATTTAAGGAAATAACAAGCAATATCTCGAAAACGGTTCACTCAACAAAAGAAATGTATATGACATAAGTTGTGTATTTTAACGCGATCTACATTTTTTGTGTAGTAAAATGTTGTCTATCTCTTATGGTTTACCAGTTATGCAAAAGTCGTTCACAATGAACAATACTTTTGGAGACATTCCCAGAAAATTCGAGATATACATTTCATTTCTCATGACATTATCTTAAACATATGATATTTTCATCAAAATCGTTATAGCCATTTTTGAGAAGATTAAAATTTTCGAAAAATTTCCATGTAAAGGGTAGTCTGGGGTGGGGGGAGTTTCTTGAAAACCTTCGTGTCGCATCTCTGGAAGATACTGAACCTAAATACCAAGTTTGGTGCTTATCCGACTGTTCATTTTTGAGTTATGCTGTTCACAGACACACACAGACACACACACAGACACACACACGGACATGTTTCCAAAAATGCTTTTTTTTGGATTCAGGAGGTCTCAAAACATGTATTTCCGGTGAAATCTCGGTATCGAATTTTTGGGTGGAATGCAATACTTCCCCTACTTACTATACGTAGTAGAGAAAGTAAAAGCATTTTTGGAAACATGTCCGTGTGTGTGTCTGTGAACAGCATAACTCAGAAACGAACAGTCGGATAAACACCAAACTTGGTATTTAGGTTCAGTATCTTTCAGAGATGCGACACGAAGTTTTTCAAGAAAATCCCCCCCCCAGACCACCCTTTACATGGAACATTTTTCGAAAATTTTAATTTTCTCAAAAATGGCTCTAACGATTTTGATTAAAATATCATATGTTTAAGATACTTTCATGACAAATAAAATGTATATCTTGAATTTTCTGGGAATTTCTCCAAAAGTATTGTTCATTGTGAACGACTTTTGCATAACTGGTAAACCATAAGAGACAAAATTTTACTACACAAAAAATGTATATCGCGTTAAAATACACAATTTATGTCATTTACATTTTTAGTTGTTGAGTGAACCATTTTCGAGATATTGCTTGTTATTCCTTTAAATTTTTCAATACTTATCTTCTCAAATGGGAATTCGTTATTTATTTTTTTGTCTTGGATATGCAAAGAGTATTAATCTGTGGCAAAGAGAATGGTGCTGCACCTAGCAACCAGCTATTAAGAGATATGTCTATGCTTAAAGGCTACTGTATTTCTATATTGCCCTTGCAAATACAAAACAAGGGGAACATAGTACGCCTTAAGCGATAGTCAAATATTTTTAGAACTGGTCGCTATGTGTAAAATGTCATTCTCTTTGCATGTCAAAAGATCGTTTCTGCAAATGTTTATCTCGATTAATGTGAAACAGATGGAGAATAAGAGTTTGTAAAAATAATTTGTACAAGAGTAGAGAAAGTCATGTGAGTGTAACACATCAGATTTTTTAAATTGAAACCAAAATAAGATTCAGAATACTAGTGCTTTACACATGCATAATAAGCATTTTATACATAGTGTTCCAAGTACTAGCATGCATACAGGCACTGTTATTCATAGTTCAATGAAAAATAAGATTCTCTGTACTGGTGCCTTATCCACAAGAGGTGGTGCCATGATGACGTATGCGACTTGCATTTGAGATTTCCCGGTTTCGATTCCCGGAGACCATTCACTCTGACCAGTGGTTTTTGTGGTTTCCCCGGCAGGCGAATCTGGGGTGATTTCTTCTTTCCATTCCAACATTTCCCTTTCATTCATTTCCTTCTCATCTTTAAGGTGTGCTTCTAGGTTTCGTGGCGTTTGGCGGTGCCGAACAAACGGAGCGAATGCATGCTCAATAGAAACAATATTCCCCTTGGACACCAGAGGGCTGCTTGTTGAGTCGTCCTTCGTCCTATCTTGGTGACTCAGCAGTGGGACGGGTCTGCGAGCTTGGAAATGTGTCTCTGTGGTCTATCTGCCTACGGCCTCTAGCTCCTGTGGCCCCTTCATCTCATCCGTTCCTTCTGGGGGTAGTAGCCGCAATAGATCTGTGCAGGTTGCAGCGAGCAAGCTGTCCCCTTTGATTGAATCACCTCTACCTCTGCGGGTGCTTTGCACATGTTTAAAACAATTCAATTTTTCTTTGCTTCTTTGAGTTTTCCATACAGTCATACACTAGTCGATTATATGGATTAAGCACAGAAACGCTATCCACATTGAAGCAGTATGTTTTGAGTAGTTAAATAAAATTACAATCATAGGGAGAATAAGTATCAATAACAGTAAGGATAGTGTTAAATAAACTGGAAAGCTAATGTTACTGTAAATGGGAATGAGGGTTGAGAAAGACAGTGGCATCAGTGGCCGCAAACGGGTGGTTTTTCCCTCTATTGTTATGTGTCCCGTTAGGTTGCTGGAACGCAGAGGTGTAGAAAAGAGTCAATGTTCGCCAAAAGACAGATAGCCTTAGGCCTCTAATGAAAGAAGCTAGGAATCAGGCGATAGTGGAATAGGGAGAAATAGAACGTTGGACAGAGAGAAACAGGAGATTTTAGAATACACACTTTGACGTTGTAGCTCCTTGGAGATGTTTGTCAGGAAAATGTGTAGGAAAGTATAAAATACAACTTGGTCGTGGTAGTTCCTTAGAGATGGTTGTCAGAAAAGTTTAGAAGACAGCGGATAGGCGCAATGAAATGAAGTGTAACAAATAAGAAAGCGCGCGTGTGTGTATCGAAGAAATAGCAGGAATCAAATTTTAAAACGTTGACGGAAAATAAACGAGCAGGAAAACAAACAATCGTATTCACCACTAACCCGAGATCCAAGATCCATGCAAAGAACCCTGAGCTAGTAGCGAACCCGGGACCATTCCTACAAATCCTGTACCGTAAAATAGCCACATACCACCGCAGAATCGACATACCACCGCAAATTGGCTTTCTAACGTGGGGCCACAATCAACAACCAGAAGTTCCACTGCAACATTTAGAATTTAGAATGATAGAAGTAGTTGTGTAATTTCTAGAACTTGAGTTGCCTCAAGAACGCTCATTATTTAGGACTACGTCTTCATCACCTCCTCACCAGTTTCATCAGACACAATCAGGGGAAGAATGATCTTGCCCGACGTGTTTTATTTTATTTATTTTACGTAGCATTAAGTACGTGGTCACAAGTCTCTGATAATTAGCTCTGTACCATCTATCTTGCTTCGCCACGTGTCTACAGAGGCCTTAATGCCAGGCAACTGTACCTCTGCTTCTGTGAGGGCCCGCTGTCAGCTTTTATACGTATCTATAGAGATCTTAGTGTTAGACAGATGGCTTTAGGGTGCCGTCTAGTCTACTTGCTTCATTATCTATGTATAAATGACAGAGCATTCACTATTAACATTTTCATTTTTACTATCGTTTTACACTTAAGTTGGAACGTTGGGTCGCGGAATTAAATATCCAATCCGGTATTTACCTTAGTGACTGAGGGAATCACGAAAAACCCGGGACCTACCGAACGTATTGTTAACACGTGGACAGCAGTAATGCGTTCCGAAAATATTGAGCCTCGCCCAACATGCCTAATGCTTTGTGCTGTGACAGCAAGTACATAGTATATAGAAGCCATACATAATATATTTTAGTATAAACATAACATATAAACGAACGGGTGCATTTATATATTTCGTATATGGGTACAAAAAATGCCTCTTATAATGAGAACACATATAACCGAAAAACCTGTAATTGAGGTAAATAAAAAACAGACAAATTTCGATGCCCAAAAAATTTAACGTATGCGTGTGAATAACGTAGAAGTGAATAACGTTTAAACGTGGTTCAACTGTACACTAGACACCTTTGCAAAAACTTCAAAGCTTTACTTACAGTTTATTTTAATTTATTCTGCTACTGTAGCCTCGTTGTGTCAATTTTCGTTCTGATTTTAACCCGAGTTGTAATTGTTGTGAAGTGACGAAGCTCTGAGATATTTGAACTAACAGAATTTCGGATCGACCGTCATTCATCTCTCACTCACCGAGCGGGATGACTAAAGCGGTAACGTCTGTGGACCACATTCGGGAGGTCGTGGGTTCGATTCCTGCGGCTGAGTTTCCTGATCCCATGGGTTTCTTTTAGGTGGTTTCCCCGAGTCGCTAGGCGAATGTTGGAAAGGTTCATTACATTTCCCGAAATTCCAGTCCCTCCATTTCTCTTCACGTTTCATTTCCTTGATCTTTTCAGGATTGAAAGTGTCGGCAGGAGTCTCAGCGTTGCATGACAGAGGAAAAGGATGCTCTATGTAACCCTTTGTTCCCGGAATGGGGGCCGTCTACGAGTCCCGGGTTCCCCAGGGATGTGCAAGGCCGCAGGGAGGAAGGGGAGCCGGTTGCACCAGCTGCCATCCGGGACTTTCAATCTGCAAAAGGTAGGGACCCAGCCCACTGCCCTGTCGTCCCCTCTGTTCTCTCGCACCTCACTCCTCTTAGACACAAAATATCTTGTAAATCCAGGTGCTCAGTTCCCGTCCGTTCCTACCCCTACTCCACTGTCAATCTCTTTTAATCGCGTCTCCGTCTCTCTAGCATATGCTTAATTCAAATAATGTGAAGCGAACTCACAGGATCAATTTTCGTCAGCTCCCGAACATTTCAGAATCCACTAACCAGTATCCGAATCTGTTTCGGCCCAGCTGCTTTCCGACTCTGGGCTGCTGAGCCCGACAGAGGTGCCGGAGGCGTTCTCAGATGTACTGCCAATTTCTGAGGATAAGTTTCCCATTTTCTGGGCTCAGTTCGGCTTCAGAAATTATATTTCATGGAAACTATTGTGACTTTGTCCAGTTTTTAACTGTCACTTCATTTAGTTCTATCACTTCACTTTCTTCTTGGCGTAGTGGCGTAAGGAAATACGCACGACGTAGTCTGTTCTTCCCTACGGTTTACCCGTGGGAGTCGAACACAAGTCTTCTCCAATATCTCGCGGAAGCAGCATTCACTACACGTTACGGTAGTCGCCACAAACTCGCTCGGAGAACAGCACTTTTCGTCGCACCAAAAACTCTCTTACAAGAGCGCTATCTTATTCGAGAAGGAGAAACATCCAAAAGATTCTGGTTATATGATGATAGCGCTTCCGGCGAGCGCTACTTATCGTTGTTTATCTCCGACTGCTCGGCGCCGACCTACCGATAACCTTGAGCCACAGTTGCTGCGTCACAATATTTTTTTTCCTAAAAAATGTGTAGTGTAGCTATTTATGCAAATGCTTATTATTTCGATTAAAATGTAGTAGATAGAAAAAAATCTGATGTGTTACACTCACATGACTTTCTCTACTCTTGTACAAACTAGTTTTACAAACGCTTATTCTCCATATGCTTCATGTTAATCGAGATATCGAGATGTTAATCTTATTGCTAAATTTCTTGTATATGCAAGGGAAATTGGCTTTAAGCGTTTAAGAGCTGGTTGCTATGTGGAGTATTCCATTCTCTTTGCATTACCAGGACAAAAAAAAATGAATAACGAATTTGAGAAAAAGTATAAGTATTGGGAAATTTAAGGGAATAACAAGCAATATCTCGAAAAAAGTTCTCTCAACAAAAGTAATGTATATGACATAAATTGTGTATTTTAACGCGATCTACATTTTTGTGTAGTAAAATTTCGTCTATCTCTTATGGTTTACCAGTTATGCAAAAGTCGTTCACAATGAAGAATACTTTTGGAGACATTCCCAGAAACTTCGAGTTATACATTTCATTTCTCATGAAGATATCTTAAACATATGATATTTTAATCAAAATCGTTAGAGCCATTTTTGAGAAAATTACAATTTTCAAAAAATGTTCCATGTAAACGGTAGTCTGGGGTGGGGGGATTTTCTTGAAAACCTTCGTGTCGCATCTCTGGAAGATACTGAACCTAAATACCAAGTTTGGTGTTTATCCAAATGTTCGTTTCTGAGTTATGCTGTTCACACACACACACAGGCACACACACGGGCATGTTTCTAAAAATGCTTTTTTGGATTCAGGGGGTTTCAAAACATGTATTTCCGGTGAAATCTCGGTATAGAATTTTTGGGTGGAATACAATACTTCTACTTACTATACGCAGTAGAGAAAGGAATAAGCTTTAGTAAGAACAGTTTGTATACCCACTAATAAAGACAGGGAGCAGAGAAAGTCATGTGAATGTATCACATAATGTTTTATCTCTACTTGTTATCAGTAATAACCTTGTAGAATCTAGCAGACAGTAAGTCTCTTTCTTACCAGGATGGGTAGTCCAAAAGGAAGTATGTGGCAGTTTCCTCTCCTCTTTGCACATTCTACAGATAGGTTCACCCTTGTAAAGTCTTACTTTACGTGGTCATGTTCAGAAATTAATGCAACCACTTTCCTTATTCCAGTTCTAGAATTTACTTTATCGATTGTAATCATCCTATTTTTAAAAGGTTTTATTATTCAATACACCGATTTGCCCTGAAACATCGCAATTACCTGCGATTAACTTCAATACAGTGCGGAAATTATGGCTATATGAACTTATGCGATAATCTCGAAATCTCTTGTGATATTACGTATAATAATATTGGCTTTATTTATACATGTTATTGCATTATTCACGAAATACTCTAATTAAATACCACTTGAATGTTGATTTATCGAGATTATTACAGATAATAATGCTTCCGACGAAAGGTAAAATATGTGTTTTATGTCCAAGCTTGTCGTAAGAGCGTACTTCATTATGCATTTTGAAATAACAAACGCTCTTGGGGGTAGAGACAAAAAAAATAAAAGAGCGCTCACCGAAAGCCGAATTATTGATAGAAAACACATGCGGTCTGCTAGTGTGGGTATAAATACTCTTAGTTAAACATGAATATCGAGAATTGAACGACCTACTAGTTATTATGTTTAATTTGCGGGTTCAATTTACGCTTTGAGATAAACTAACATATCCTAAATGTCGTCTCGCTGAGAGTTTGAACCTCGGACAGGCAAATCAGCTCGTGTAATGCTGCTAATGAACGGGAGGGATGGGGCTGGTGATGTCAAAAGCGCGCTGTTTTATGAGGGGATGTAAAACACATTGCCCTCGCAGTAACTGGCGGCAATTTGCTCTAGCATATAGCTATATAGGGGAATTAGACAAAATCACTGTGCACCCGTTCTGGGTGAGGTTCATCTCTAAACAACCGAATCATCACAAGCTCTTATTTTACGTTAGGCCTAGTCCCATATGCTTGCTTCACTATTTATCAGCGTAAGATAAGCGAGGGTGATAAGAGGCGCGTTTTGAAAAATGGGCATAATGAACAGATAACATTAAAAACAAGCTGATACTACTGTCCATTCCAAACCAGAGTGCCTTTGACTGAAAACATACTCTTTATATTATCCGCGCGAAAGTAGTTCGCAATCCCCGCCCCTAAGGCAGCTCACGTGCTTGTTAAACACTGTTTAAATCTATAAAAACGGGCCCTGTGTGAGAATCATAGTTCAAAATGCAACCTGAGGTAACAATCGTTTTATAAGTATGCGGCAATGAACATTTTACTTACGTTAAACACAATCCTCGGGCAAAAGTGCAACACCCAAATCCGAATGCTCCGAAGATGACTCAGCTGCCATATCGGAATCAGAACTACTCTCCAAAATAATGACAAGCTTATCCGCAATTCCACAGCACTGTTGCACACAAAACAAGTTCCCACATTTTATCCTCTTCTATGTTCTGTTATGTCTTTTTATATTCCCTGCTCGCTTTGGTTACACTTCTCACTGAAACGCCTGTAAAATCCGATATTAGTTTCGTAATATGCACTAATGCAAGTGTCGAGTATTTTTCTAATAGTGAGTTGAATACATGAAGTATTGTTTGTTTTTCGCCACTTTTTAACTGTTTCCCTCTTTTGTGTTTCAGCAGTTTATTCGCACTACACGCACCTTCCTCTGCCATGTGAACTCAAATACCAACTGACTAAATCACAAGACTTGACCTGAGCTGAGCATATGTGTGCTAGCGTATTATGAATGGCTGTTCGCTTATCATATATCCTGTGTTACGCAAAGTGTTTATTCGGTACTCAGATAGCATCTCTGGGAATTCATTGCTGCATTTCTCGTATATGTAACAGAGTGGCAGTCGTGCATACAGTTGGTATTAACAAGCAAGATGCTCTCGGCGTTAGCGCAATAGCAGACGAAAATAATATATTGTAATCTTTTAACAGCTAGTATGTATCCGTTACCTTTAACGATGAGTTCTTATGATAACAGTAATAAAATGTGCAGTTCTATACCTTTCCTGCTCCAATATTCCATCATACAATACATATATTAAGGAATTATTTACGTTGGCGTAAGAGTGTGTTCTTGGGTTCGTGACAAACAGAAGCAAGTGCTTCTGTTTACATCAGAGGAAACTCTGGTTTGGAATGGACAGTAGAAATATGCACCATACAGACCTTTTCTCTCACATTGCGGCCATCACTCGGCGGCTCGCACGCCGATCGCCTCGACTCCGTCTACCGCTGAAGAGGTATAATATTCCTGCAACACTTCACGCCCTCATAGTTACAATTGCAACGATAATAAACACATACCTTATCATAAGAGATGCTGGAAATATTGTTCTTCTCTGTCCACATATTTCTGGCATCTTCTCAGAAAATTTGCATTCACACTTGAGAGTTATATATCCGAAATAGAATGAAGCTCTCACCTCACGTTTTCTTTTAGTTCTTCCAATGTATGGGGGTTTGTTGCACACAATTTATTTTTCAAGTTCCCCCATAGATAAAAATCGCATATACGAGAACGGATCGAAAACTAACGCACAAGAATTTTTTTACAAAAAAGTTTAATAGTTAAAACAACAACAAGAATCACGAATGACCTTACATCTTTTACCTACTTTTCGACATGATGACCAAGTTTCTCAGTACATTTCTCCCATCGTGATACCAGTTTCAATATGCCCTGTTCGTAGAAGTCCGTTCCCTTGGAGTATAGCCATCTGCGGACTGATGATTTCACTTCCGCATTTGTCGCAAAGCGTTGGCCGGCCAGGAATTTCTTCATGGGACCAAACAGATAAAATTCCGACGGTGCAAGGTCAGGTCTGTATGGTGATTTTCTGACGAACAGCAGCAGCATGGGGGCGAGCATTGTCATGAAGAATTTTGACATCGTCAAGCATTCCTGTTGTGACGTTTGTCACGAAGGGCACGACGCAACTTCACCAAAGTTTTCATGTAGGCTGCAGCATTCACAGTGGCCCCTTGTTCAGCAAAGTCCACCAATACAATACCATGCATATCCCAGAACGCCGTCACAAGCACTAGCACCGTCCTAGTAGATTGGGTCACTTTGAATTTTTTTCTTCATTGGGGAACCGGCATGTTTCCACTCCATACTTACCTGCTTGGTTTCGGGCATGTAGTGGTATGCCGACGACTCATCACCAGTGACGATTCCTTTCAGAAAGTCATACCCATCTGCGGTGTACCGCATTAGGTGATCCAGGCTCATCATTCGCTGGCCCTTTTAGCTGTCTGTCAGGTTCTTAGGCACCCAGTGAGCACTAACTTTACGAAATTTCAACTGCCATGAACAATACCGTACACTGCACCATAGGAAATTTTGAACTGTTGCGATAAGGTTCGCAGTTGCTCACGCCGGTCATTCAAAATTGCCGCCACAGTGCCTCTGACATTCTGCGAGGTTGCAGCTGTTACCGGCCTCCCGAAACGTGGCGAATCACTAAGATTCACATGGCCCTCTAGGAAGAATGCACACCCCCTGGAGACATTTCTACGGTCCATAAAATCATCACCATACACGCCACGAATATCCCTGTTAATATCACTCGGTTTATGTCCTTTGGCCCACAAATATCGAACCACACCTCTCTGCTCTTCACGCGTGGACGACAGAAACATGCGCGCCATCCTTGTTGCGTAGTTCACGCTTCTATCACTAGAGCTGCACCTGAAACAAAAACTACTCTCTGTAGTGAAAACTTCAAACTATATCTGTGTGAAATTGCAACATTCCAGCTGCACTACCAAGGCAGAAAAATATCATTGTGCGTTACTTTTCAATCCGCCCTCGTAGTTAAGTCAGGGGATCGCGAGGGCCATAAACCTTTACTAATTATCCTATCTTAAGACATTTCCTGAATTAAATTTAACGACTCCTCAGCGGCATGCGTGGTAGCAGAGTGTTATTGGAAAAATGCAGAATGACATTCTGGATTTGTTAAAAAGAATAGTGTCAGTATGGCATTCCTGTATCCTCTCTGCATTTATTGTTTGTTCAAAAATGTATAGGTCCTGTTGTTCTGTCTGTATATACACATGGATTTTCGTGTCATGCAAGGTGATCTCGGGTGTAAAATTGGGTTTCTCTGTATTCCAATATTTGTTATTTTGTGACGAATTTGGATTGCGATGGTGAAGGGGTTGGGATTCGGCACTGATCCAAGAAAGAGGATATTGTACCGATGCTGCATAAGGGGGCGCCCCCGAGATGGAGGAATGTGGTGAAGAGTGACACCGGGCGGTCGGAACCGGGAGTAACGGCCGTCCTTACTGTTTCAGTTGGAGACGCCCTGGCAGTCGGATAGGCAGACTGGGTATCCCGCTCCACACAGGGTCCAACGCCCCTAAGGAGCGGTTCTTATACCCCGGCAACCGAGGGACAGAACGTTCACAGAGAGTATCCTTTTACCGCGCCACGCTACACCGAAACACCATCCCGACACTTCCAACCCTAAAATAGATAAAACGGGGTGAAGGGTGAAGGAAATGATTATTGGAACGAAATGGAGGGACAGAAAATTTGGGGATGAAAGAAACCACTCCAGCATTCGGCTGACGACTCGGGTAAACCCCGAAAAAACCCATGGGTCACAGTGGGTGGTCGCCCGGGATCTTCATAATGTGAGCCATAGACGTTACCGTCTGAGCCATCTCGTTCGGTTTTGTGACGAAATATAGCCACATAAATGGAACAATGCTTCATCAGAGAAGAATATTAAGCATGTGTCAGTTATTCTATAATATGGCAAAATTAATTAGAAAATCTACCCCATTCTGATGAACTCATGAAAAATGAGGTTTATGCAACAAATCCCCATAGATTGTAAGAACGAAAAGAAAAGATCAGTTCGAATGCTGAACTCTGGAAATTGAATGAAAATTTCCGTAGAAGAGGCCAGAAATCTGTTAATAGAGAAGGACATTTCCAACATGTCTTATGGCAAGGTATGTGTTTATTATCATTGAACTATGAGAACATGTAGTGGTTGCGGGGATATTGTAAATGTTTCGGCGGGAGTCTGAGCCGTGACAGCCGGCGCGCGAGTAGCCGTGAGGTGGCCACACTGTGAAGGAAAAATACTTTTATTAGTTTCTTGACAGTAAATATGAGTCAATGAGACAGGCATGACTCATATTAATTGATAAAATTTTGAATTATATAAAAAGGTGCGTTTGGCAATACCTCCTAACCATGGTGAGTGATATGGCTTATGTGAAACATGCAGTACAAAGACCTTCAATAGCTTTACAAGTCAACAAACTATGAATGCAACGTTATTTTGGACATTTACTTTTATTATCTTGCCTTCTTTTCAAGTCTTCCACATAAAGAACATCCAAGTCCCATTCATCCGATCTTCCGTTTATCCAAGGTGACCAGACGTCCCATATTAGCCGGGACAATTCCCTTTTGTTTCGAGTCTCTGTCGCGTCTTCTTGCTTTCTCTATTACGTATAGTAAACAGGGGAAGTATTGCATTCACTCAAAAATTCGATACCGAGATTTCACCGCAAATATATGTTTTGAGCCTCCTGAAACGAAAAAAAGTATTTTTGGAAACAGGTCTGAGTGTGTGTGTGTGTGTGTGTGTTTGTCTGTGAACAGCATAACTCAGAAACAACAGTCAGATAAACACCAAACTTGGTATTTCGGTTCAGTATCTTCCAGAGATGTGACACGAAGGTTTTCAAGAAAATCCCCCCACCCTAGATTACCCTTTACATGGAACACTTTTCGTAAATTTTAATTTTCTCAAAAATGAGTATAACGATTTTGATTAAAATATCATATATTTAAGATACTTTCATGACAAATGAAATGTATATTTCGAATTTTCTGGGAATGTCTCCAAAAGTATTCTTGATTGTAAAACGACTTTTGCATAACTGGTAAACCATAAGAGATAGACAAAATTTTACTACACAAAAAGTGTAGATCACGTTAAAATACACAATTCATGTGATATACATTTGTTCA
The DNA here is from genome assembly GCA_030765065.1 of Deroplatys truncata. Lineage (NCBI taxonomy): Eukaryota > Metazoa > Arthropoda > Insecta > Mantodea > Mantidae > Deroplatys > Deroplatys truncata. The sequence goes on from CM060982.1 coordinate 106,314,929, forward strand.
GTTGAGTGAACCATTTTCGAGAAATTGCTTGTTATTCCCAATACTGTATTTTCCAATACTTATACTTTTTCCAAATACGTTATTCATTGTTTTTGTCCTGGACTTACAAAGAGAATGGAATACTCCACATAGCAACCAGCTCTTAAAATATTTGACTATCGCTTAAAGTCTACCAATTTCCCTTGCATCTAGAAGAAAATTAGCAATAAGATTAACATCTCGATATCTCGATTAACATGAAGCATATGGAGAATAGGCGTTTGTAAAAATAGTTTGTACAAGAGTAGAGAAAGTCATATGAGTGTAACACATCAGATTTCCTAAGGTGGAAACGGAACATCAAAATGTCCCTTTTTTGTTGAAATGACTTGTCGGCATAAAAATCCTTAACTATACTTCTCAAAAATTCAAAATATCTGTTTTGCATCACTTTGATGAAAAATTTAAAGATACTAACAACTAACAAAGCAAAGCCCTGTTTATGTTATGCGTCTACAATACATATGCACCTGTAACCGTGTGGAGACTTCGCTTAGAAAAGTACATTTGCGGATGACAATTGAACTGGCCGGTCTGCGCTGTCAACAAACAAATCGTAATCACTCGTGTTTGATGTGAATGCCGCCAACAATAAGGACAACTGTAAACGCAAACATATGCTCCAGTCAAAAGAAATTCATTACATTTGTGACTTTGGTAGAAGACAGTACTGTGCTCTGCATTTATGAAATGATGTTCACATGTTTCAGCTCAGATATTCGATGCAATAAGTGTGCATCTACTTTCAGTAAAAGGGGCGATCCTATATACAACATATAAACAGTGAAAACATCATAAAGGAATGGTGTATGCAAGTGCTTCTTCTAGCACCGAATTGACTAATTTTTTTAAAAGTGAAAATTGGTGATAAAGATATGAAATTAACAGCTGTTGAAGGAGCGTTCGTTTACCATACTGACCACTACAGCCAATCTCTCAGCTCAATGTACTTTACTTCTAAACCTATTCAGTGTATGAAGAATCACTCCTACACTAATAATTTTACAGGGTTGTTTGTCTGGAGAGAATTCAGAGTGTATATATGTATGTTACATTTATTTATTTATTATTAGTTTCGAAACTGTATTTATGACGAAAAAATTTTACGCATTCCCTTATGTCCCTTGTTTCACATTTAAAAGGTCCCGTTTTCTTGTTCCAAAAATCTGATGTGTTACACTCACTTGACTTTCACTACTCTTGTACAAACTAGTTTTACAAACGCTTATTCTCCATATGCTTCATGTTAATCGAGATATCGAGATGTTAATCTTGTTGTTAATTTTCTTGTAGATGCAAGGGGAATTGGTAGGCTTTAAGCGATAGTCAAATCTTTTCAGAGCTGGTTGCTATGTGCAGCACCATTCTCTTTGTATGTCCAGGACATTAAAAAAGTGAATAACGAATTCCCATTTGAGAAAAAGTATAAGTATTGGAAAATTTAAGGGAATAACAAACAATATCTCGGAAATGGTTCACTCAACAACAAAAAGTATATGACATAAATTGTGTATTTTAACGCGATCTACGTTCTTTGTGCAGTAAAATTTTAACTATCTCTTATGGTTCACGAATTATGCAAAAGTCGTTCACAATGAATACTTTTGGAGACATTCCCAGAAAATTCGAGATATACATTTTATTTGTCATGAAATTATCTTAAATATATGAGATTTTAATCAAAATTGTTATAGCCATTTTTGAGAAAATTATAATTTTCGAAAAATGTTCCATGTAAAGGGTAATCTGGGGTGGGGGGATTTTCTTGAAAGCCTTCGTGTCGCATCTCTGGAAGACACTGAACCTAAATACCAAGTTTGGTGTTTATCCGACTGTTCGTTTCTGAGTTATGCTGTTCACAGACACACACACACGGGCATGTTTTCAAAAATGCTTTTTTTTTGGATTCAGGGGGTCTCAAAACATATATTTCCGGTGAAATCTCGGTATCGAATTTTTGGGTGGAATACAATACTTCCCCTACTTACTATACGTAGTAGAGAAAGTAAAAATATAGTCACCTTAGTTTAATCCGACCTGGTCGGCAGAAAAAAGTCCATAAAATCACATTGTTGAGCATACAGGAGTAAGCAGCGTTCGCGCTTCCTTTGACTACGCAGTTGATTGTATACTGCCGCCCGCCATGCCATTATTAGACCCAACTGGCCACCTATCGACTGTTACAAAACGAAACAGTAAACATTGTGCGGTTTAAGAAATACGTACGTGGAACAGCTGGAGGAAATTTCATCAACGGTATTTCTTCTGCAGACACTGCTGCGAAATCTACCTGGGAGAAAACGTCAAACAGCGGGCAAACAAAAGTCAATACGAACATTTTTCATCAGGTTTGATTCTCTTTCATATATAGTTTTTTGTAGACCGTTCATTGTAGTGTATACAGTACTTATTTGTAGTTTGTTCAAACTATACACTAGTGCATATACATATATTTTGTCAGTTTTAAATGTATTTGTTGCTTTCTGCGTCATCCGACACTTCCGATCATCTGACGAGGCCAGTTTAAGTCAGCTAATCGGGACTCTACTTACATGCATTTTGTAATCATTACAGTGATTCCAATCTGAGTTGAAAGTTGTCTCGTAGTAAATTTCAAAACGTTAAACGCATGTCTTTTTGTATTACTTGGTTATATTTAGAATATTTCATCGCAGTTAGCCTGTATACATACGCATTACCTCGGAGTCTCCTGCCTTAGTGTTGCGTCATATCTCCAAAAACCATGATGCAATGGATAGGAGGAAGCGACATGGCTGGCATTAGTGCGACATTAGTGTAACTGTGGGATTTTATACATCAAAGTTTAAACAGCACTCCACAAAGCTTTAAGCCCTTCTCTCATTTTTCTTCTTAAGCATTTTCTGTCTATTATCGAAACAAATAGAATCTGATGTGTTACACTCACATGACATTCTCTACTCTTGTACAAACTATTTTTACAAACGCTTATTCTCCATATGCTTCATGTTAATCGAGATGTTAATCTTATTGCTAATTTTCTTGTAGGTGCAAGGGGAATTGCTAGGCTTTAAGCGATAGTCAAATATTTGAAGAGCTGGTTGCTATGTGGCGCATTCGATTCTCTTGGCATGTCCAGGACATAAAAAAAATGAATAACGAATTTCCATTTTAGAAAAAGTATAAGTATTGAAAAATTTAAGGGAATAACAAGCTATATCTCGAAAATGGCCCACTCAATAAAAATTGTGTATTTTAAGGCGCTCTACATTTTTTGTATAGTAAAATTTTGTCTATCTTTTATGGTTTACCAGTTATGCAAAAGTCGTTCACAATGAAGAATACTTTTGGAGTCATTCCCAGAAAATTCAAGATATACATTTTGTGTTGAAAGTTTCTTAAATGTATATTTTAATCAAAATCATTAGAGCCTTTTCAGAGAAAATTAAAATTTTCGAATAATGTTCCATGTAAACGGTGATCTGGGGTGGGGGGATTTTCTTGAAAACCTTCGTGTCGCATCTGTGGAAGATACTGAACCTAAATACCAAGCTTGGTATTTATCCGACTGTTGCTTTCTGAGTTATGCTGTTCACAGACATACACACACAGATAAGTTTCCAAAAATGCTTTTTTTTGCATTCAGAGGGTCTCAAAACATGTATTTCCGGTGAAATTTCGGCATCGAATTTTTGGGTGAAATACAATACTTCCCCTGCTTACTATACGTAGTAGAGAAAGTAATATGACCGCAATGCAACAAGAAACTTAAACATGTTACTTCTTCCCGCTACCTCAAATCACCCTTACCTTATATGGGTTAACCAAAGAGTAGAACGGATCTGTTTTGTAGGTCAGAACTACAAGCTCCATAATCGGAGTATCATAAGTTCATAACCTTAAAAAGTTGCAATTCCGAAAATAGTTTAAAGCACATGGGACCTGTTGTACCTACTGAACCTCTTGGAGGAGCGGGTGAAGCGAAGGGTACATAAGTCGACCAGATCCAGTGGCTGACTCGGATGCAGGGTGGGGGACCCCAAAGTCTCCAGGTGTGTGATTGCGACGCACTAGCCTCTCTTCCGTAGAGGTCTTGCTGGAAGATCTTCATATCGGACGTCAGGACAAATGGTTGCTCAAGGGGATGGGTAGTTGATGGCTGCTTAAGCGCCTCTATTTTTCAAACTATTGCAGATAATTACATACAAATTTGCGCCGTGTAAAGCTAACTAAAATTATATAATAGGAAATTATTACCTTATAAACTGATTTTTAAAGCCTTCTTTTTTACTTTCTCTTCTACGTATAGTAATTAGGGGAAGTATTATATTCCAAAAATCATTTTTGGAAACATGTCCGTGTGTGTGTCTGTAAACAAGATTAACATCTCGATTAACATGAAGCATATGGAGAATAAGCGTTTGTAAAAATAGTTTGTACAAGAGTAGAGAAAGTCATGTGAGTGTAACACATCAGATTTTTAAATGAAAGGTTCTCGTACCAGCCGATACTCTTTTCTTTGTAAGCTGGATGACACGTGCTTTCCCTAGTTTCGCAATAATGAATGGTTTGACAATTAATACATAATTCCAAATAGCAGTCAGATGTTCGGCTATGTAATGCTTGTTAATGCCAAATGGGGCATTAGGAAAGACTGATCAGTCATTTATAGGGTCGACGTTCCTACAGAGTGCTCGTAAAACCCTCTTTGATGTGTGAGAGTAATAGTGATGGATAGCATTTGGAAATTACACGTTACCTGCTTTGTTTTACGCGTCTCGTGCACATCTGATTTATTTTACGAGTCATTCTTAATTTGTAAGAATACCTTAAAACTGAGAGATATCGAACCTGGCTGATTTTTCACAAAAATAGTGCAGCGTATAGGTTAAAATAAACTGTTAAATTTAGAAATATTCTGTAAAGGTGGAACCGACTGGAAAATGCAATGCTATAGCGGTATTTGAACGAGGAGCTTCGGTTTACCGTGGTTTAAATCCCGGACTATGTCATTGAATTTTTCAGTCAGATTCTATTTTCCAAACAACCTACACATGGCACGTTTGGAAGAACAATTAACGCTAGAAACATTCTGTTCCTACTTCTTTGAACGGAACTTCTTTCTCTTTTTCGTCGTCCTTGCAACTTGACTATAATAATCTATTTAGTCTTTTCTCTAAAGATTGGCACCTTTTCCACGACTTATTTACTTTCTTTGCTGCGTATAGCAAGTAGGAGAAATGGTGTATTCCATCCAAAATTTCGATGTCGAGATTTCAACAGAAATATGTTTTGATGCCCCGAACCCAAAAAAACAAACCATTTTTACTTTCTCTATTACTAGAGTAAACAGGAGGAATACTGTATTCTACCAAAAAATTCGGTGTTGATGTTTCATCGAAAATATGCTTCGAGGCCCCCTGAACTCAAGAAAAGCATTGAAAAATCTGATGGGTTGCACTTACATGACTTTCTCTACTCTTGTACAAACTATTTTGGTAGAGAAAGAAACGTGGTAGAGAAAGTACAAATGCAAAATTCCTCATAACCCTGAAGAAGATAGTTACTTCGTTTTGTTATTTACCCCACGTTTTGGGAGGCAATTTGAAGAAGGTTTGTTGCTGCTACGTATGTTAAGTCAGTTTGTAGATGTATTATATTTCGACTGTTGGGGAGCCGAACTTGAAAGTTCGTTGCAACCCACGTATAGTACCCGCTTTCCGGTAGCCTTCGTCCCAAGTTTAAAAATATGAACTTTGTAATTTTGAATGTTTATTTAAATATTTATATTTATGTTTGCCTCGACTGCGTCAGTATTATTGTTAGAGACATGTTTCTCTTTGCAGGGTTGTGGTGCGACTGAAGAATGTAGGCTTACACAGATTATAATTTTTACTTCACTCCTTTTAATAATGCTTGGCACGATTTAAATAACACTTCCCTGATACAGAGAGAGCTGTGAGATTTTTAAAAATTAATTACTTGCACTTTTTTAACACGTAAACTATTTTTATCTCACACTGAATACGTATTAAATTTCTCGAGGACACATCTCGCGTCCGGTTAGGAACACTGTCTACAACCAACGCCTCCGGTTATGAGCACTGTCTACAAGCAACTGACCTGATTTCTACCGCTTAAATTTGTAAATTTCTGTATTTCAAGTCTCTGATTGGCTAATCTTAGTCCAATAGAATACCTTCATGTAACTAAAGCTTTTTCTGGTTGTTCATTGGCTACTTTATAAACTGTCTCAAAATATACATTATTGTTTCTCCAATAATGACTAGTAGCATTATTACACTTTCTTACTCATTATTGCCTCAAAGTTACCTCATTGTTATCTCACTGTTAGCAAATTTTAACCTATTATTCTCACAGCTCCTATATTATTAAATTACGTAATACATTCACATAACATTATAGAACATGTATACAATAATATAAACATATACAATGATTGTAATATACACTTCTTATACCTTGTTACATACACATATTGTTTTAAGGCGGGCTGTTGTTATATTTTTTTATTATATAATTTGACTGAAATCATTTAAGTGTTAAAAATACCGTCTCAAGCCCACAGCGCACTCTGCATACACATAACGGTGATGCAATTCAATCCTTTTACGTTGTAACATCAGACGAGTTATTTTTTGGAAAGCTCGAGTAATTACTTTCTCTACCAGTACCTAGAGAAGGTATTGCATTCTATTCAAAAATTCATTTTTGGAAAAAGGTCCGGGTGTGTGTCTTGTCTGTATGTGTGCAAATCTAAATAACGAAAACTCGGAACAACGCCAAATTTAGTATTTAAGTTCACCACCTTACAAAAATGCGATACGCAGATTTTCAAGAAAATCCTCCACTCAAAACTATCCTTTACATGAAACATTTTTCAAAATTTATTTCCTAAGAAAATGGCTATAACGATTTTGATTAAAATATCATATCTTGAATTTTCTGGGAATAGCCTTTGAAGTTCCTCTTCGTTTGGAAGGAATTTTGTATAATCTTGCATAACTGATAAACGTTAAGCGATAGATAGAAATGTTTTATTCAAGAAACGTAGATCTGTTTAAAACACACAATTTATTTCCATTGACATTTCTTGTGGGATAAGCCATTTCCAAGATATCCGTTAATAATTGTTTGCACTGTTCAATATTTGGTTATTCTTTTAAAGTTCTGTCAACATTTAGTTTTTTCCCGCGATTGCATGGAAACAGTATCGAATTTTAGGACCAGTATATAGCGCCCAGTTCTTAAACATTTGATTGTCCCGTTTGTATCTATAACGAAATGTGTAATGTAGCTATTTCTGCAAAGGTTTATTCGGATTAAAAGTAGTAGAGAGAAAGATAAGCTTGAGTAAGAATAATTTGTGTACCCACTAATAAATGATAGAGAGTAGAGAAAGTCATGCGAATGTATCACATCAGATTGTTTTAAATTTCAGATCATCCATGTTCCCGGGTTTCTGCCTTTAAACAAACCCCGGAGGAAGAAGTCGGGAGGGGTTGGGTCTTTAATTGGTCCGTTAGGACCACAGCATATGCGACTGAAAGCGGTATTTAGAAAATTACAAACCTCCCATGTCCGTTGAGGGGATGTATATTTTTTTACTTTCTCTACTACGTATAGTAAGTAGGGGAAGTGTTGTATTCCACCCAAAAATTCGATACCGAGATTTCACCGGAAATACATGTTTTGAGATCCCCTGAATCCAAAAAAAGCATTTTTGGAAACATGTCCGTGTGTGTGTCTGTCTGTGAGCAGCATAACTCAGAAACACCAAACTTGGTATTTAGGTTCAGTATCTTCCAGAGATGCGACACGAAGGTTTTCAAGAAAATCCCCCCACCCCAGATTACCCTTTACATGCAACGTTTTACGAAAATTTTAATTTTCTCAAAAATGCTTCTAACGATTTTGATTAAAATATCATATGTTTAAGATATTTTATGACAAATGAAATGTATATCTCAAATTTTCTGGGAATGTCTCCAAAATTATTCTTCATTGTGAACGACGTTTGCATAACTGGTAAACCATAAGAGGTAGACAAAATTTTACTACACAAAAAATGTAGATCGCGTTAAAACACACAATTCATGTGATATACATTTTTTTGAGTGAACCATTTTCGAGATATTGCTTGTTATTCCCTTAAATTTTCCAATACTTTACATTTTCTCAAATGGGAATTCGTTATTCATTTTTTTTGTGCTGGTAATGCAAAGAGAATGGAATACTCCACATAGCAACCAGCTCTTAAAATATTTGACTATCGCTCAAAGCCTACCAATTCCCTTTGCATCTACAAGATAAACATCTCGATTAACATGAAGCATATGGAGAATAAGCGTTTGTAAAAATAGTTTGTACAAGAGTAGAGAGAGTCATGTGAGTGTAACACATTTTTGGAATTAAAATGCACATATTCTTGTCTTGCTCAAGTTGTGACAACAGAAACGACTACAGCATATGCAAATAAGATCAGCATACGTTAATTTTTGGACTTGATCTTTGAAGCTCATAGGAGGCATTTGGACTTTTCTTTGGCCCAAAAACGCAGTTTATAAGGGTTTACTCTCCAGCTTCATCTGTCCATTTCTTTCACGTCCTTCGTCTGTCTTCGTCCATTTTTTGCAAAAGTCGTCATCAACTTCAATCCATGGGTACATCATGTAGAAAATTGAACCAGCTTCATGGTCCTCATCCTGCAAGTCTTGTAAACGTTGTAAGTGAATGAGTATAGTTGAGTAATTTCGAATATGCCGACAGGAAGTATTTGGTGCATTTATCTCTGCTGACAGTCGCTGTATTGGCTTCTCATGGCTTCAGAGATAGCTGCTTCTCCTTCTATAGAGGTTAGTCTAGTGCAAAATTGAAGCTTTTCCACCATTATGGGATAAGACAATAGATAGAATCTGGACGATCTTTGGGTTGTTAGGTTCCATTCATAATCGGCAATTCCTCCACAAATATGCACCTGTTACATGCATGTAGATATTGGGACTGTTAGTTATATTGTACCTGTTACTCGCAGATGTTCAAACTCTCCACGCAGACCATTTATTCACCAATTGAAACATTCGTTATAGTATTAATTATATTACAATTTATATTAGAATAGTTATATTAATTAGGCTAATTTGATGCAGTAATTTGTATCACAAGTTATTTAAATGTAAAGAGTGATTATAGTATGAATATGCATTATTATGTGACATTGATTTGAGATGTTTGTTGATTGTAATTATTGTTGGGAAGTAAGTTTATACTGCCTTACTAAAACTGAGAATAATAGCGTGCAATAATGCAGCGAGGGGGTGAGCTGTTTATCATTATTGGAAACGAGGAAGTTACGTAATTTTGGCGCGTTTTTCTTTTAGAATCTTCTGGAACATTTCCCTAGAGCATATGTATTCATAATTTTCATTGGATATTAAAATAGACGCTAATGTTGGCGCGTTTTATTAGCCAATTGCAGCTCAGTTATAATCTTTAGGTATATCTGGGTGAATGAGTATAAAAAGAGTAGGTTAGAGGTAGACCCCGTCAGTTCATCAAAAATCTTTATACACTACACGTCGCCTCCAGTCCGTCAGTTCATCGAAAATATTTGTAAAGTACACATCGCCTTCAGTCCGTCAGTTCATCAAAATTCTTTGTACAGTACACGCCTTCAGTCCGTCAGTTCATCAAAAATCTTTATACATTACACGTCGCCCTCAGTCCTTCAGTTCGTCGAAAATATTTTGTATGATACACGTCGCCTTCAGTCCAGCAGAAATATTACACGTCGGCTATCGATTCGCAAGTTACGCGTATAAGAGTTATGAAAAATCTCAAGTATGGTAAAGTTAATTATACAAAAGGTTGAAGTATGTGGATTAAGATTGATGAGTAATGAAGTTATTATAACAGTTTCAGTTTGGCGAGTGTCAAGATCAATGTGTAAATGTTATAGTAAATGTGTTCGACAATAAAAGTGTAAAACAAATTCTTTCATCAGTGTTATCTTTGGATAAGAGACTCCTTTCCGTTTACACAACCTGTATAAAGAGAAGTGCTTGACCAAAAAGATCGTAGCTAGCTGGAGGACAGAGAACCAAAATTAAATAAAATAACAGTAGCATTCTTTCAAGCGAACACTAATACTGCCGCAAATTGCTAACACCAGATGGAGCTAACAAGCCTAACAAATGAATCACGTCACAAGATGGCTTCATCACATGAAGTAAACACACATACACAATAAACAAATAAAAAAAACATTAATAATTCCACGTCAAATTAGCTCCCAAATGTGGGGCTAACAAATACAAACATATACAAATAACATTATAAATTTACCATCTCAAATTGGCGCCCAACGTGGGGCTCAATAAATAAATACAACATAAATACCGCCGCAAATTGGCACCCAGAACGTGGGGCAGAATAACCAGGAAGGAGCAGAATTAACCAGGAAGAAGTGAGATAACCAGGAAGGAGCAAAGGAATCAGGACGGGGAGCGAATGGAGCAGTGAACTGAACTACAAGACGCAGATTCCAGAAACAACTATAGGAACGACAGACTACGCGGATGATTGGACATCGTAATTCCGAGATTAAAAGGCAACAGGGGAATTCAAATACAGAACACCAAAACGACGTAGATTCATCATGATACGACGCAGAAGCGACATACAAACCTAGGAGAGAAGGGCAGGAAGCTGGACATCAAAGTAACAGCAACAGACAGCATCACAAAGGTCAGAGTATAGTAATTTTTTTTTAGAAAACAAAATTGTAACATTCAAATGTACTTGAGGAGTGGTAGGATAAAGAAAACTATGTCCACTAATAATACAGAAGAAACAATGATGGAAAGGGATAGTGTAACAGTTAGCTGTAATTCAATACAGGTTACAGAAAATAGCTCAAACAATGTAGTATTTGAGGGAGGAAATGTTAGTGCAGAAAGTGAGAATAGAACAGCAGGATATGTAAATTTTGATGTTAGTATGATGATGGAAATGCTGAGAAATATGAATGAGAATATGGAAAAGAATAATGAGAAATTAGAACAAAAACTAACTCAGAATATGGAAAAGAATCAGAGGGAATTGAGGGAAGATATTAGCAAGAGTTTAGAACAAAAACTAGATCAGAATAGGAAAGAATTAAGGGAAGATATTAATAAGAATAATGAGAAATTAGAAAAACTAACTCAAGATATTGGTAAAAATAATGAGAAATTAGAAAAGAAAATAGATCAAAACAGCGAAGATATGCAAAAGAGTCATAGGGAATTAAGGGAAGATATTGGTAAAAGCTTAGAACAAAACAGGGAAGAAATTGAAAAGAAATTCATGGACCTAGATAGTAGTATGATGAGAATGAGAAATGAAAATCAGGAAATGATAGCAAATGAAATAGGTGAAGTTTCAAAGAAAATGTCAGAAATGAGCAGGGAAATATCAAACCAAAAAAGTGAGGTTAATAATAAAATCGAACATGTTGATGTAAAATGTACAGAATTAGGTAGCCGACTGAGTAGCATTTCAAGTGAGTTAAGAGAGATGATGGAGGCTACAAATGCAGATTTAATTCAGGTGCAAGTTAATTTCAGAGGGGAAATATCTGAAATTCAGAAGGAGTCAGAAACACAGAGAAATAAATTGTCTGAAGAAGTTAAACATTTATCTAAATATTTGAATCAAAAGCTAACTTCCGAAATTAACAAACACCAAGCTGTTCAAAATGAGAATAATAAAAAATTGGAACAGACAATAGAAAATCTGCAAGGTACTGTAAATAGGTTAGAATTGAATTCAAGGGCAAATATATGTGATGTGAATGTATCAGATGTACAAAATAATGATAGAGGTAGTTCCTCAGGTATGACAAATAATGTGAGTGATGCGGCAGCTTCATCTATAGCTAATGCTGAAACTCAGAGTACACAAGTAACACTAGAGAATTTAAATATGGGAGTAGGGAATTTGCAAAATTACAATCATATCTTAAGTGATTTTCCACTTCCAAAATTTAATGAAAACTCCAGTCCAGTACAGTTTATTGCAGACTTATCAGAGTATTTTCAAATTAAAAAGATACCTGAAGCATTAAAAATGTTAGTTGTCAAAAGATGTTTGGACCAGAAAACTCTAGATTGGTTACAAATGGTATCAGGGGGTGAAATTTCATATGAATCCTTTAAGAGGTTATTCATGAACAGATTTTGGAATGTTACGGTACAGCACAGAATTCGAGCAATGCTTAATCATGGTCAATTTGATCCACTCGAGGGAATATCAATGACTGATTACTTACTGAAATATGCAAGTCAGGTTAGGAACTTGTCACCTCCAATCAATGAGGAAGATTTTGTGAGTTTGCTCACAAGGCATTAACCTTTAAGGATACAAAATTACTTATTAATTGCAAAACCACGTAGCATCTATGAGATGACAGAATTAATGACAGCTTTGGAACAACAGGAAGAGGATATATCTCGAGAGTGGGAGCATAGATTTTTAGATGTGCGAGATAGACGAAATTACCAAGGTAGTTATCAGCAAAGTAGAGGACAAGACAGACGTCATGAAAATAATACCAGACAACGGTATCAATCATACGTTCCACAATTTGAAAGATCGAGGATAGATGGGAGACCAGGTCGACAGGAACAAATAAATTATGTCAGGACAGAAAGATTGCCTGAAAGAGGGCAAAATTATGGAAGGCGGTACATTAGACAAAGGGGAAATTTCACTCACTGGAGGGAAAACAATAACAGGGAAAGATCTGAGGAACGGCAAGAAAATTAGGTGCCAAGGGGACATAATTTCAGAAATCGAGGATTTCGAACTCGAGGAAGGGGAACTCAAAACAATGGTAGCGACAATGAGATAGATTTAGCTCCTGTTAGGAATGGCAGTCCCGTACGTGAACATGGAAGTAACCAGGAAAACTGTTAATAGACTCCTGTGCAGTAGGTTCTCAGCACGTCTTTAATAATTCAGTATCCATTACCAATACAAATAATATGCCAACACACACACCCTGTAATAAGATTGCAGCAACACAAGATAAAGGAGAAAATTTCGAGTCACCTCATATTAGGATAGAAATTGCGAAGAAAGAGATCATTGCAACTATAGATTCTGGTTCGTCAGCTTCAATTTGCTCACAGAAATTTTACATAAATTTGATTAATGAAGGTAACAAAATTATGGCTCTTCCCACTAGTAATTTAGTTTGTCGTGTTGCAATCGGAAGAACGACACAGGTCATAAAAACACAAGCTCTACTTAACATACTTATCGGCGGAGAGAATTTTGAGGTTATGTTTCTAATTGTAAACCATCTGATTTGTGACATAATTATAGGATGTGATTTCCTACATGAATATGAAGCACGTATAGATTTTAAACTTGAAGAGTTAAAAATAACAAAAGAAGATAGAGAAATAAAGGTACCTTTTATAAAAGAGGAAGTTTCTGTGATTGAGATGACAAAGGATGAGAAAAATCTTTGTGACCAAGAGTTTTTTGTACAAATAACAGAGACTGATACAAATAGTCAGATAAAGCAGGTAGTCACAGAATATGAAGGGAATACCACGCCATATTTTCGACAGCTAGCAGAAATGCCAGAGAAAGTAGAGAAATTTACAATCCAAACAAAAGACGACCATGTGAGCGAGACAGACAACAGCTGGGAAGAGAAGAGAAATGAGGAAATAATACACAAGTGTGAAGAAGCTTATAATATTACGATAACGCAAAAACAAATCCTTCATGATGTTTTGATGAACAATAGTTCAGTATTTAGTAATATCCCAGGCAGATGTAATGTATATCAGCATACATTTCAAGTAGGAGACGTACCACCATATAGGCACAAGTATGACAATTTACCTATAAGTCTTCGGGACAAAGCTAGACAACTAATAAATAGCATGTTAGAAAATGGGATTATTGAGCAAAGTAATTCTCAGTATATAAATTCAATCTGCTGGAGTATTAAACGAGATGGTAGTTTGAGATTAACTTTAGACGGTAGATATGTCAACAAGTATATGAAGCCAGATCATTTTCAAAGTGAGGGAATTGAACAACCAATTACGAAACTTTCAAGAGGGAGATTTCTGACATCCATTGACCTCACTGCTTCATATTGGCAAGTGGAATTAGATCCACAAGTGCGTGATTACACTTCATTTCAATACTCGGGGATCCAGTATCGTTTTTGTGTAAATCCTTTTGGTTTAAAGAACTCAGGAAGTGGATTTTTGAGAGCCATTCACAGTATCTTTGGAAATTCTGCAGATGACTTCTTAATAAAGTATATTGACGACTTCCTAATCATTAGTCAAACATTTGAAGAACACCTGAATAACGTCCATTATGTGTTAAACAAACTGCAACAACATGGTATGACTGTAAATATACAAAAATCAAAATTTTGTGTCAAGGAAATAAATTTTCTGGGTTATGTAGTGGACGAACGATGTATAAGACCTAATCAGAAGAGAATAGAAGCAATAATGAAAATTCCACCACCAAGGAACGTAAAGCAAATTAGACGTCTCTTAGGGGTATTGAACCTTCAGAGTAAGTTCGTACTAAGATATTCGGCTGAAATAGAACCACTGTGGCAGCTACTCCGAAAGAACAATAAGTGGAAATGGACAGAGGATCATCAGAAATGTTTTGAGAGAGTAAAAGAACTCTTTGCTAAGTCCATATTGCTCGAGAGGCCCAGAGAAGATTTGGAATATGAGATTTATGTCGACGCATCAATGCAAGGATACGCCGGAATTTTAGGACAGCGAGACATCAATAATGACTTTCACGTCATTAGTACAGCTTCTAGAGGACTTATAAATATTGAGCGGAATTCTTCAGTGACTCAGCTAGAAATTGGAGCACTATATTTCTCATTAATTCGTTTTAAAACCTATATTTATCAGCAAAAGGTGAAAGTATATTCAGACCACATCAGCTTAACTTTCATACAACGGTGTAGATTATGTAGTGGAAAACTTGCTAGATACATTCATGCAATATCTGCATTCGATATTGAGATTATACACATTCCTGGCAAAAATAATACCTTCAGTGATTTGCTATCAAGATTGAACTACAACCCACAAATTCCCGAAAATATTGAAAGGCCTAGAAATGAAGTCAAAATATTGACAATTGAAATTCCTTTAAGCAAAGAAATGATTAGAAAATTGAAAAATATGGGGGAAATTCAAAATGAGGACGCAAAATTATTAGAACTTAAAGAAAAGGCACCACTAATTGAAGAGGCAAAGAAAGAAATTGTAGCAATTCGGGATGGGACATTATACAAGAAGCATGGAAAAGAAGTGCCTAGTTGGAAGGTAATGGTTCCGAAAAGCATGAAAAAGGAACTAATTAAGAATTTTCACGAAGGGCTAGCACACTCAGGGACTGACCGGACAACTTCTATGATTTTAGAGAATTTATACATATCCAAATTGCGTCAGAAAGTTCGAAAATTTATATCGTGCTGCAACCTGTGTCAGAAGGCAAAGCAAATAAATGCAGCATATGCATTTGAGACTAGTTCGGTTATAAGGGATAAGCCGAGATGCGTAATTAGTATTGATATTCATGGTCCGATGCCTCCAAGTCAATTTGGAAATAAATATATATTTGTCTGTTATGATATATTCAGCAAATATGTAAGAATTTACCCTTTGAGAAAACCTACAGGTTTAGCATGTTTGAATAGACTACTCAAGTCATATGTGATAGAAGAAGGACCTATTCAGTCTGTATTGAGCGATAATGCTTCGTACTTCACAGGAAAAAAATTTATGGATGGACTGAAAGAAAATGGCATTAAACAATATTTTTCGTCAAGATACAGACCGAACTCCAACCCAGTGGAGAGGGAAATTAAGGAAATTTCAAATTATTTAAGGGTGCTGTGTCATCGAAAACAAACCCAATGGTATGGATATGTGAGTTTCGTTCAGAATCTACTAAATGAAACCGTAAACAATGTGACAGGATACAAACCATGTGAACTTAAGTTAGGAAAGAAGATCAATACAATGTGTAAGAAAATTCCAAAAGCCATTCCAGATGCGCATTCGATACCACAAACAGAAGAAGAGATGTTCCGAAAAGCATTCGAGAGGATGAAGAAAAAGGCCATAAAAAGAAAAATGAAACATGAAGAAAAGAAGAGAAAGGAATGGAGGATCAAAATAGGAGATTTAGTTTTGGTTAAAACTAAGAAATTGTCGGATAAAGCAAATAAACTTTATTGGCGAATGTTTCTCAAATACCATGAACCATATGAAGTTGTTGAAGTATATGGAACAAATACATATGAGTTATGTAATCCAACAACTCGAAAAAGCATTGGAAAGTTCCATATTGAGATGCTGAAGCCATACAACAATGACGATAAAGGTGAAACAGAAGACAAAGATGATAAATAGTAAATGCTGGATAGTTAAAGACGAAATGCAGAGCAATGTATTGGAACGTAAGAGGGTTAATTATGTATGTATGTCATAAGAAAGGCGAAATAAATTTTGGACATAACTAAATGCTTAAAAGGAAAATAACATTTTATTAGTAACTGTAACAGCATTTGAAATAAAGCGTGATGTTATATTAAAGTAAAGTATGTAGATATAATTCCAAGAGTATTGTGAATATACAGTACAAAACAACAAAAATGGGGTAAAAGTCATTAAAACAAATATTTATGTAGCAAACAGAACATGTGAAACAGTGCCTAGATTTAAGATATGTAAATATATTTGTGTAGAGGGTGAATATTTTAGTAAATATGTATAGTAATTACAAAAATTCTTAAATGCACAAATTTTTATCAACAACTTACGAAAAGTAAACAATTTTGTAACAGTAACTAAATAATTCAGGGTACAGTATTTGCTATAAAAAATTGTAAATGTCAGATAAATGTCTAAATACATTAAACCAGAGCCAGTAAGTAGTGGCGAGATAAAAAAAAACATATGTCGTGTGTTAAATACGTGCCAAGTGTCAAGTGAAAGTGATAGCGTGTGTTCCAAGATTTAGGAGACTAAAAACCCAATTATAAAATTTCCAAACAAGTTGTAAATATTTATAATTATGTTTCTAGTGGAGCATATGATACAGTAATTTGTATCACAAATTATTTAAATGTAAAGAGTGATTATAGTATGAATATGCATTATTATGTGACATTGATGTGAGATGTTTGTTGATTGTAATTATTGTTGGGAAGTAAGTTTACACTGCCTTACTGAAACTGACAATAATAGCGTGCAATAATGCAGCGAGGGGGTGAGCTGTTTATCATTATTGGAAACGAGGAAGTTACGTAATGTTGGCGCGTTTTTCTTTTAGAATCTTCTGGAACATTTCCCTAGAGCATATGTATTCATAATTTTCATTGGATATTAAAATAGACGCTAATGTTGGCGCGTTTTATTAGCCAATTGCAGCTCAGTTATAATCTTTAGGCATATCTGGGTGAATGAGTATAAAAAGAGTAGGTTATAGGTAGACCCCGTCAGTTCATCAAAAATCTTTATACACTACACGTCGCCTCCAGTCCGTCAGTTCATCGAAAATATTTGTAAAGTACACATCGCCTTCAGTCCGTCAGTTCATCAAAATTCTTTGTACACTACACGCCTTCAGTCCGTCAGTTCATCAAAAATCTTTATACATTACACGTCGCCTTCAGTCCTTCAGTTCGTCGAAAATATTTTGTATGATACACGTCGCCTTCAGTCCAGCAGAAATATTACACGTCGGCTATCGATTCGCAAGTTACGCGTATAAGAGTTATGAAAAATCTCAAGTATGGTAAAGTTAATTATACAAAAGGTTGAAGTACGTGCATTAAGATTGATAAATAATGAACTTATTATGACAGTTTCAGTTTGACGAGTGTCAAGATCAATGTGTAAATGTGATAGTAAATGTGTTCGACAATAAAAGTGTAAAACAAATTCTTTTTATCAGTGTTATCTTTGGATAAGAGACTCCTTTCCGTTTACACAACCTGTATAAAGAGAAGTGCTTGACCAAAAAGATCGTAGCTAGCCGGAGGACAGAGAACCAAAATTAAATAAAATAACAGTAGCATTCTTTCAAACGAACACTAATACTGCCGCAAATTGCTAACACCAGATGGAGCTAACAAGCCTAACAAATGAATCACGTCACAAGATGGCTTCATCACATGAAGTAAACACACATACACAATAAACAAATAAAAAAAACATTAATAATTCCACGTCAAATTGGCTCCCAAATGTGGGGCTAACAAATACAAACATATACAAATAACATTATAAATTTACCATCTCAAATTATACGAACATTTAATTATTATTAGGCTGATAGATTAGTATTAATCAAGTACTATGTCTTACTCTTGCAGTTAACTAGAAATATTAACTATTTTATCAATTTTTAGCGTAAGCATTGTCAGTTTGTGTGAGATTTTATTTTTAGAGAAAGATGATCTGAGTCGAAGAAAACAAAGAAATGTAATTGTTTGGTTTAGGTAAGTACGCCAAAATCATGTTAAAAAGCTGACCTCTCGTAGCCGTGATCACTTGAGCGTATAGCTTAGGCGCTCCACCAAGCTTAGGGTCACGGGTAAAATCCTGCCATGGACATTGTATTCCATCCAAAAATTCGATACCGAGATTTCACCGGAAATACATGTTTTGAGACCTCCTGAATCCAAAAAAAGAAAACATTTTTGGAAACATGTCCATGTGTGTGTCTGTGAACAGCACAACTCAGAAACGTACAGTCGGATAAACACCAAACTTGGTATTTAGGTTCAGTATCTTCCAGAGATGCGACACGAAGGTTTTCAAGGAAATCCCGCACCCCAGATTACCCTTTACATGGAACATTTTTGGAAAATTTTAATTTTCTCAAAAATGACTCTAACGACTTTGATTAAAATATCATATGTTTAAGATAACGGCGGCGCCGTGGCCGAGTGGTTAGACCGCTCGCCTCCCATGTAGGCGGCCCGGGTTCAATCCCAGGGACCTGCATGTGGGATTTGTGGTGGACGAAGCGGCGTCTGGGCGGGTTTTCTCCGGGTTCTCCGGTTTCACCCGCCATTCATTCCACCAACTGCTCCATCATCACCTTTCCTTTCATCCATTTCACCAACATTTCATTTCATCTACTTCCTTCATCCCATACCAGGCATCGGGCTGATCACCTATCCTGGATGCTCTGTCTGATCCATGAGTATCTGCTCCTCGACGGGCCTCTGACCCCAGGCACCCGCTTGTAAGTCCTGGGGGGTGTAAGTCCTACATAAGAGGAGGGTAAACTGATAATGAATGAATGAATGAATGTTTAAGATATTCTCATGACAAATAAAATGTATATCTTGAATTTTCTGGGAATGTCTCCTAAAGCATTCTTCATTGTGAACGACTTTTGCATAACTGGTAAAGCATAAGAAATAGACAAAATTTTACTGCACAGAAAATGTATATCGCGTTAAAATACACAATTTATGTCATATACATTTGTTTTGTTGAGTGTAACATTTTCGAGATATTGCTTGTTATTCCCTTAAATTTTTCAATACTTATTTTCTCAAATGGGAATTCGTTATTCATTTTTTGTCTTGGATATGCAAAGAGTATTAATCTGTGGCAAACAGAATGGTGCTGCACATAGCAATCAGTTATTAAGAGATATGTATGTGCTTATATTGCCCTTGCAAATACAAAGCAAGGGGAACATAGTACGCCTTAAGCGATGGTTAAATATTTTTAGAACTGGTCGCTATGTGTAAAATGTGATTCTCTTTGCATATCAAAAGATGGTTTATGCAAACGTTTATCTCGATTAATATGAAGTAGATGGAGATTAAGAGTTTGTAAAAATAGTTTGTACAAGAGTAGAGAAAGTCATGTAAGTTTAACACATCAGATTTTCTTTCTTGCCACGTACGAAAACTCCTGACTTTTAAGAAAACATTACCAGCAAAAAAGATCTTTTACTATCTTATTAGCGTTTATTAATATAGGAAAGGTAGAATCAGATTACGTGTCTGTGGAAGAACAATTAATTCCAATATTAATATTATCCACGTCCAAAGGGCTCACGTAGTAGATTTATTTTCTGATGATATTGCACCCCTTAGCTCTGTAATTATGTTAATTCAGCCAAAGATCAATCTACTATATGAGAAGATCGAGAAAACTTGTCACGAAGGAATAAAAGTAGCAAATGAAATGCACACAGAAAGAAAGAGAGACGGAGAAGAAGGGTAAACAAGAAGAGAAAGGGATAAACTAAGGATAAGATAGACCGTTGTAGCAACAGTTTCCCTATAGACTTGCTCGTTTACTGTATTCCCGATGTCGAGGTAATTAGTAAAAGAATTTAATTAGCATCGAATCCCCCTCCAGGAAGTGTCATGGTAACGAACAGGCTTCCCACCAGAATGCGCTGCTTTACCAATTAACTTCCACCTGTCCCGTTTTGGGTATACGGCCTCGTGCTTCTCCCGCTCTGCTGCCTTATCGTCCTGGGAGGGCGTTTGTGTCCGGATCCTGGAGTTGCACCTCTCTGATTTGCGTTTTCGCTCTTCACTCCAACCACACAGCAGTTTTTACAAGGCAGTGCTTTTATACCTTGACGTCTCAATTCAAGTACACAACAGCGCAAAATATGCATTTCAAAATCGTCGAATAACCTGTAGCATTTTAAAAAAGGATCTGTTACATTCATATGACTTTCTCTCCCCTCTATCCCTTATTAGTGGGTATACAAATTATTCTTACGAAAGTTTATTTTCCTGTGTACTTCATTTAAATCGAGATAAATCTTTCCGAAAATAGGTACGTTACACATTTCGTTATACATACAAAGGGAATAGCGATAGCCAAATGATTAAGAACTGGACGGTATGCACTGCTTTATAATTCACACTGTTTCCATGACGTCCCGAGAAACAAAACAAAACAAAACAAAAAATATATAAAAATAAAATCTGTAATACTAAACCTGGCATCTATTTTCTTATATTATCAGACCTTGTAATTTATTCAATCTCAAAAACATTGTTTATTTAATGTTAAATTTTTGTTTAAATTTATATATCTAAATCCTGTAAAAGTAACCCTGTAGTTAAATAGTTTTACAAACATTTATAAAAATTATAATAAAATCAATAGTTTAAAATTTTATTTCATTTTTACAAAATACCAAATTTACTTTAATCGAAATAATAATAAAACAATTTAAATAGTAATAAAACAATTTAAAATTAAAATTCTTATAAATTTTAATCCAGCTTGTTACATTTTAAATTTATTTTAATTTTAATCTTTAAATTTTAATTTATTTTCATTTAATATTTCAAAATGCAACAAATTAATAGATATTAATTAAATATTAAACAGTCAAATATAATTACTGGTATCCAGTTATTAGCTAATTAAAATTAATCTAAATCTATACCCTAAGCTGCCGGTATCCGGTGGCCACCTATTAGTAATGTTATCCAGCACTTATCTAAATTCCCATCGCTAACATTTAAAGTGCAATTTATATATATATATATATATATATATATATATATATATATTCACAAGTCATTTATCTTGTCCTAATATGTGTACAATTATACTAATTTTCAATACACTTTACATTAATTTCTCCTCATTTAATTTTAATTGACTTCACTTCATTAATTTAACCATTTTAATAAACTTCTATCATTCCATCACTTCACTTTTATTCACAGTAATTATTTTAAAATTAATTCTCTTATATATCTCTTCACTTTTCCCTATCAATATTACAATACTTAACATCTCTATACATTTCATTTCATTACACAGTAGCAATTTACTCCGTTTATAAAAATTCTACTCTCCATCTTAAAAATTCCTTCCCCACATCTCCCATTATCCCTAACCTTCATCTTCCGAGAAACAACTGAATATCGGCACGGCTTAAAAAGAATGACTAACCATTGAACAATTCCAGTCATTAAAAACGAAAATGTCGGAAATGGCTTATACCATAAACAATTATTTGAAAAAAAATTGTTTGCTTTAAAGATATCTACACTTTGTGTAGTGCGCTTTCGTTTATCACTTAATGTTTACAGTTATACAGGATTATACAAAATTCCTTCGAATAAAGAGAAATTCACAGGCTATTCCCAGAAAATTTAAGAAATTGATACTTAAATGTAAATAATGATTGTAATATGAATATGCATTTTTATGTGACATTGATTTCAGATGTTTATTGATTGTAAATATTGTTGAGAAGTAAGTTTATACGGCCTTACTGAAACTGTCAATAATAGCGCGCAATAATGCAGCGAGGGGGTGAGCTGTTTATCGTTATTGGAAACGAGGAAGTTACGTAATGTTGGCGCGTTTTATTAGCCAATAGCAGTTCAGTTATAATCTTTAGGCGTATCTGGATGAAGGAGTATAAATAGGGTAGGTTAGAGGTAGCGTCATGTCAGTTCATCAAAAATCTGTGTACACTACACGTCGTCTTCAGTCAGTCAGTTCGTCGAAAGTATTTGTACGGCAAACGTCGGGTATCGATTCACAAGTTACGCGCAGCAGAATTATGAATAATCTAAAGTGTTGTAAGGTTAATTATACAAAAAGTTGAAGTACGCAAATTAAGAGTGATCAGTAAGAAGTTATTATAACAGCTTCAGTTTGGCGAGTGTCAAGATCAATATGTAAATTTGATAGTTAACGTGTTCGACAATAAATGTGTAAAACAAATTTCTTCATCAGTGTTATATTTGGATAAAAGATTCCTTTCCGTTTACACACCTTGATCAAGAGACATGTTCGACCGAGAAATAATAGCTAGCCGGAGGACAGTAAACAAAATTTAAATCAAATAACAGTCGCATTCTTTCGAACACTAACACTGCTGCAAATTGCTAACACCAGATGGAGCTACAAACCGAACAAATGAATGACGTCACAAGATGGCTTCACATGAAGTAAACACACATACACAAACATCACAAGTAATAACATTATAAGTAATACCGCTACAAATTGGCTCCCAAACGTGGGGCTCAAAACATATACAAATAATGTTACTACAAATTGGCTACCACAACGTGGGGCTACAATAAATAAATAAATACAACATCAAGAATACACTCGCAAAATTCATTTTATCATGTGAATATTTTTACTTTCTCTACTACGTATAGTAAGTAGGGAAAGTATTGTATTCTAACCAAAAATTCGATACCAAGATTTCACCGGAAATACATGTTTTCAGACCCCTGAATCCAAAAAACGCATTTTTGGAAACATGTCCGCGTGTGTGTGTCTGTGTGTCTGACTGTGAACAGCATAACTCAGAAACGAACAGTCGGATAATCACCAAACTTGGTATTTAGGTTCAGTATCTTCCAGGGATGCGACACAAAGGTTTTCAAGAAAATCCTCCCACCCCAGAGTACCCTTTACATGGAAGATTTTTCCAATATTTTAATTTTCTTAAAAATGGCTCAAACGATTTTGATTAAAATATCATATGTTTAAGATATTTTCATGACAAACAAAATGTATATCTTTAATTTTCTGGGAATGTCTCCAAAAGTGTTCTTCATTGTGAACGACTTTTGCATAACTGGTAAACCATAAGAGATAGACAAAAGTTTACTACACAGAAAATGTATATCGCATTAAAATACACAATTTATGTCATATACATTTTTTTTGTTGAGTGAAACATTTTCGAGATATTGCTTGTTATTCAATTAAATTTTTCAATACTTATTTTCTCAAATAGGAATTCGTTATTCATTTTTTTGTCTTGTTTATGCAAAGAGTATTAATCTGTGGCAAAGGGAACGGTGCTGCACCTAGCAACCAGCTATTAAGAGATACGTATGTGCTTAAAGGCTACTGTATATATATATTCCCCTTACATATAGAAGAAAATTAGCAATAAGATAGAGTTTGCAAATGTTTATCTTGATTAACATGAAGTAGGTGGAGAATAAGCGTTTGGAAAAATAGTTTGTACAAGAGTAGAGAAAGTCATGTGAGTGTAACACATCAGATTTTTAATATATGGTATCCTAATCAAAATTTTAGAGCCATTTTTTGAGACAATAACAAATTTCGAAATAAGTTGCAATTAAAGGGTAGTTTACTGTTGCTGTAGGGGCGTTCTTAAAAATCTTCTTGTCTCTTTTTGGAAGGTACCTTCCTTAAGCGAACATTTGGCTAAAGCATTTTATTCAGATAGTCGATGGTAGCGATTTTAAGCAGGAAAGGAAGAAAATAATTTTATTACAAATATATTTAATAATGTTTAAAAATACCACTACACTATATACTAATACAAAATATATTACAGTGTTTAAAAAACTAATTTATAAAATCTGTATTTTTTTGTTTTGTTGTTCTTTTTAGCTTTCTTTTTGCAACGAGCAACTATATCACGCCAGCGCTTGATAAGCATTATAATCTATTCACTGCAAGTCAATCTAAAAAAAAATTATGTGTTACGTTCATATGACTTTCCCCACCTAACGCTTATTTATGGGTATACAAATTATTCTTACGAAAGTTTATTTTAATGTCTACTCATTTTAATTGAAATAAGCAGAAATAGCTGCATTACACATTTCGTTATAGATGCAAAGAGAACAGCGATAGTCAAAGTTTAAGAAAGCCATACGCTAGCCTTAAATTCCATACTGTTTCCATGACATCGCGAGAAACAACTGCAAATCGAAGGACTTTAAAAGAATAACTACGTATTGAACGATTCGAAACATTGATAACAATATCTAGAAAATGGCTCATCACAACATTTATTTGAATTAAGTTGTGTGTTTTAGAGGAATCTGCATTTTTTGTGTAAGTGCGTTTTCTCTATCTAATTCCAGTGATACAGGATTATATAAAATTCCTTCCGAATGAAGACGTCCTCGCAGACTACTCCGAGAAAACTCAAGACATAAATTTTATTTTTCATGTAAATATCTTTATTATATGGTATTTTATTCACATCATTAGAGCGTGTTTTAGAAAATACAAAATTTCGAAAAAAATTCTATTTAAACGGTAGTTTGGGATGCAGAAATTTTCCTGAAAATCTTTGCTTAGATATTTGGAAGGTACTGAAATGACTTTTCGTTTTTTGAGTTATGCTGTTCACACACACACAAACATACACACACATGAATGTTTTTCTAAAAATCTGATACGACTTTCCCTACTGTTGTACAAACTATTTTTACAAACGCTTATTCTCAATCTACTTCATGTTAATGCAGGTAAAAATTTCCAGACTCTATCTTATTGCTAATTTTCTTGTAGATGTAAGCGAAATATATATTTACAAGGGCAATATAGAAATACAGTAGCCTTAAGCACATACGTATCTCTTAATAGCTGGTTGCTAGGTGCAGCACCGTTCCCTTTGCCACATATTAATACTCTTTACATATCCAAGATTCCCAGAATATTCAAGATATACATTTTATTGTTATGAAAATATCTTAAACATATGATATTTTAATCAAAATCGTTGGAGCCATTTTAAGAAAATTAAAATTTTCGAAAAATGTTCCATGTAAAGGGTAATCCGGGGTGGGGGATTTTCTTGAAAACCTTCGTGTCGCATCTCTGGAAGATACTGAACCTAAATATCAAGTTTGGTGTTTATCCGACTGTTCGTTACTGAGCTGTGCTGTTCACAGACACACACACACACACGCACACACACAGACAGACAAACACACGGACGTGTTTCCAAAAATGCTTTTTTTGGGATTCAGGGGATCTCAAAACATATATTTCAGGTGAAATCTCGGGAATACAATACTTTCCCGTACTTACTATACGGAGTAGAGAAAGTAAAAATGTTTTTTTTTTCGATTCAAAGGGTTTCAAAACATGTATTTTCGATTAAATCTAGGTATCAATTTTTGGGTGGAATGCAATACTTTCTCTACCTACTATAAATGTGGTTCACAAAGTAATAAAGGGTGGTAGGCAGAGAAAGTCGTGTAAATGTCAGATTTTTCAGTTATGCCTTTTTAAGGAAGTAACATAGCAGCCTTCGGAATGTTCCACTCCATACAGTAGACTGTGATTCATACATTGGCTACACTGTCATCCTCGCTTTCGATACATATCGAGGATGACAGCGGGAAAAGAATGTGGAAGAAAGAGGGTTGTTTTGATTTGTGTCTTTGGTATATCTTGGAGGTTTTTGTTTATTGTTTGATTTGCAGCGATATAAAGTGCAATTTGGAATATCCTCGTTCTAAAGACTAGGAAATTTACCTGAAACATTCATACAAGACGAAAAGAAGTGAATGTGAATCTACATAACCTCAATACACAATGTGCCTTTAAAAAGAAGCTTACTTGTTTAAGCAACGTTGATAGTGGTTTAAATACGGTATATACTGTGGGCCAAAATGATAGTGATCATAATACATACTTTCAGACTTAGTGAAAAAGCATGTTGTAGCCAAGACTCTGCCACGACACACAAAACAAACGTAGAGGAAGCATGAAGAGGAGGAAGCTGATAAACAGGATGACTTTGGACTCGGTAAATATTGGGGTATATTTGAAAACATTAAATTATGATTTTTAGCTAGGTATATTTTTCTTTAAATGACTTTTCTCCAAAACTAAATTTTTTCCAGCTGTATGCACAGTTTTTACAAGAACTGCTTTATAAATTTAAATGAAGCCTGGTATAAATGTGCTTTGATACTGTGTGATTAATTTGACGAAGAATTATTCTATCGTTTTTAGTATAGTAGTGAGTTAAAATATGTGAAAAAATTATGATGTTTTAGCTTGAGTATAATTGACATTTTTGTGAAGGCCCCGATTATGCTAATATTTTAATTTTCCGTCAATTTTAACATTATGTTATTGCAAGCCTTTATAATATATTTCATAGTTATGTGTGATAGTTCCTAGAAAAAACGTACATAAAGTTTGAATAAAGAGTCATAAAAATCTCGGTAATGTTGCTGCCAGCCTCTCCCTGTCCTACGTCATCGTATGCTGCCAACACGCTAAATTAAAACCACTAGAAATACGCGAGTGGCAGAAACGCATTATGTATAAATGCCAACTAGACGGAGAAGACCGCGGGAAAGTCGTTGTTCAAAATGGCTGACTATTACGTATTACTTGGTTTCATTTATCTCAGCTTAATCACGTGAAGATCTGGTTGGGCTGACAATTATTCATAAAGTTACGATTATTATTTACTTTAATTACGTCTTTTACTGTCATATGTATTAACTGTTAGCAACACACCAGCTTTATTTGATAGTGGCATGTTGCGTATGCATTACATTTCTTAATTCAACCCAAAACATAAGATTGAACAGTACAATTGCAGAATAAATGAGGGCGTCTTCATATTGTGGTGAAATATACCTTGGTTAAGCTATATACCGCAAGTAGGATATATAGAGGAATTCGAGCACAGTTTTTTGCGTTTATATGGGAAAGGATAGGGAAAACGAGGCTAGATGCTAGGTTGAGAGAGTCTTCAAGGAGGAAAATGCGTTTATATGCTAGAGATAGGGAATACGAGGGTCGATGCTAGGCTAGACGGGGTTGAAGGAGGGAATGCATCTTATATATGAGAGAGGTAGGGGAATATGAGGAGAAGTGCTAGGCTAGTCAGGAAGGTCTGAATGACAGAGTATACGTCTATATGGGAAAAGATAGGGAAAACGAAGGTAGGTGCTAGGTTGAGAGAGTCTTCAAGGAGGAAAATGCATTTATATGAGAGATATAGGAAAACGAGGAAAGGTGTTAGGCTAGGCAGAAGTCGAGGAGTAGAGTAAGGTTTATATGAGAAGTATAGGAAAACGAGGAGAGGTATTAGGTTAGGAGAATTGAGTTTGTGTTTATAAGGAGAGACGAGAAAACGGAGAGAGATCCTATGCTAGGATAGACAGGTGTTAAAGTTAGGTTAGATAGGAAACCAAGGAGTGATACTCAGCTAGAGGGGGGGCAGGAGGGAATGAGCTTTTGAGAGGTAGGGGATACGGGGAGTGGTGTTAGACTAGACAGGGCTTGAAACGTAGGGCATGGTTTATATGTATGAGAAGTATAGGAACAGGAAGAGGGGTGCTAGGCTAGACAGAAGTTGAGGAGTAGAGTATAGTTTATATGAGAGGTATAGGAAAACGAGGAGAGGAGTTAGACTAGACAGAGGTCGAGGAGCAGAGTATGGTTTATGTGAGAGTCATAGGTAAACGAGAGAGGCGTTAGGCTAGACAGAGCTAGAGGAGTAGAGTATGGTTTATATGAGAGGTATAGGAACAGGAGGAGAGGTGTTAGGCTAGACAGGTAGTGTAGCAGTAGGAATATGGACTTATATACAGGAGAGATAGGGAATAGGAGGTGCTAGACTTGAAAGCGACTTTAGACGTGAACATAGTGGAAAACTGTTTCATGTCAATGTTCTAGACATGCCCATCACGTAACCTATTCAGGGAAAAGGTGACTCGTTCAGGGGAAAAAGGTGACTGCTCAGGGAAAAAGGAGGCCCACAAAGCGAAAAAGTTGACTAGCAAAGGGAAAAACGTAACCAGCAAAGGGAAAAAGGCGACCAGCAAAGGGAAAAAGGTGACCAGCAAAGGGAAAAAGGCGGCATGCAACGGGAAAAAGGTAACCAGTAAAGGTAAAAATGTCACCAGAAAAGGGAAAAAGGCGACCACCAAAGGGAAAAAGGTGAGCCATAAAGGGAAAAAGGTGACCTGCAACGGGAAAAGCTAACCCACTAACACTAACAGGTAAGTAATTCAGGTAGTATTGCAAGAGGCTGACTGGATCATAGCAGTGTATGATTTCACAGGTAATTCAGCTAGTATCGTATGCATTTAGGCTAATTCGTCTAGTAACACAGGATAGATACCAGATGCTAACTGCATCATAGCTCTGCATGATTTCACAGATAATTCAGCTAGTATCGTAGGTATTTAGGCTAATTCAGCTAGTATCACAAGAGGATAGGTTCTAGGGTTGGGTATAGGATAGTTTCATATTTCACAGGTAATTCAGAGGGTATCGTAGGTATTTAGGATAATTCAATAACATAGGTGTTTAGAGTAATTAAGCAAGCATTACAGGAGGGTAGGTTCCAGGGGTTGGTTATAACCTAGCTTCGTATTTCACAGATAGTTCAGGTAATATCGTAAGTATTTGAGGTAATCGACAGAGCTTCACAGATGTTATTGATAATTTCGATCAGAGATTTGTATCACAGCTATTTAAGGTAAATGCGGATGATTCAGGTTGTATCAATGGTATTTGAGTCATTTTAACAGGTAATTCAGATAGTATCACAGGTGCTCGTGCTAATTTAGAGCAGGAATTCGTATCAGAGCTAGTTAAGGTAATTTCACATGATTCGGGTAGTATCACAGGTGCTTAAATCATTTTCATAGCCAATTCAGCTAGTATCGTGAGCAGTTAAGCTAATTCAGCTAGTATCACAGGAGGCTAGATTCCAGAGGCTAACTGCATCATAGCTATGCATGATTTCACAGCTAATTCAGCTAGTATCGTAGGTATTTAGGCTAATTCAGGTAGTATCACAGGAGGCTAGATTGCAGGGTTGGGTATAGCATAGTTTCATATTTCAAGGTAATTCAGAGGGTATCGTAGGTATTTAGGATAATTCAAGTAACATAGGTGCTTAGAGTAATTAAGCAAGCATTACAGGAGGGTAGGTTCCAGGGGTTGGTTATAGCCTAGTTTCGTATTTTACAGATAGTTCAGGTAATATCATAAGTATTTGGATAA
The DNA here is from genome assembly GCA_030765065.1 of Deroplatys truncata. NCBI lineage: Eukaryota > Metazoa > Arthropoda > Insecta > Mantodea > Mantidae > Deroplatys > Deroplatys truncata. Next base: position 106,344,817 of record CM060982.1, read on the forward strand.
TCAGCATAGTTTCACAGATGCTCGTAATAATTTCGATCAGAGATTTGTATCACAGCTATTTAAGGTAAATGCAGCTGATTCAGGTTGTACCAATGGTATTTGAGTCATTTTAACAGGTAATTCACATAGTATCACAGGTGCTCGTGCTAATTTAGAGCAGGAATTCGTATCAGAGCTAGTTAAGGTAATTTCACATGATTCGGGTAGTATCACAGGTATTTAAATCATTTTCATAGCCAATTCAGCTAGTAACGTGAGCATTTAAGCTAATTCAGCTAGTATCACAGGAGGCTAGATTCCAGGGGCTAACTGCATCATAGCTATGCATGATTTCACAGCTAATTCAGCTAGTATCGTAGGTATTTAGGCTAATTCAGGTAGTATCACAGGAGGCTAGATTGCAGGGTTGGGTATAGCATAGTTTCATATTTCAAGGTAATTCAGAGGGTATCGTAGGTATTTAGGATAATTCAAGTAACATAGGTGCTTAGAGTAATTAAGCAAGCATTACAGGAGGGTAGGTTCCAGGGGTTGGTTATAGCCTAGTTTCGTATTTTACAGATAGTTCAGGTAATATCATATGTATTTGGATAATCAGCATAGTTTCACAGATGCTCGTAATAATTTCAATCAGAGATTTGTATCACGGCTGTTTAAGGTAAATGCAGCTGATTCAGGTTGTATCAATGGTATTTGAGTCATTTTAATAGGCAATTCTGATAGTATCACAGGTGCTCGTACTAATTTAGAGCAGGAATTCGTATCTGAGCTATTTAATGTAATTTCACACGATTCGGTTAGTATCACAGGTATTTAAGTCATTTTAACAGGCAATTCAACTAGTATCACAGGTACTCATGGTAATATAGAGAGTAATTCGATTATAAAACTTTTCTCATCCAACGTTACAACAATTTATATACTTTTTTCTAAATCTTACAAACTTATTATATGTTAAACAGTTATTGTACGATGCGGAGAGGGATAAACTGCATATTGGTTCACAAATTGAAAAGCTTTACGTCAACATACCTTTATTTTAGTTCGTTATAGATGTCTCTCCCCTTTTATCTAGGCTTGAGACTAGCACTAGGATTGCTCCTAATGGCAGGGTTACCACCTTCCCTTCCATCTTCTTCTTTCTTCATCAGGCGTCAGCTATCTGTATATACAGCACACAGATACCTTCTTTTTTAAGATTGTAGACGCACTAGAAAATCTTTATCTTTAACTTACATTCTTTTAAGCACTGTTTGTAATGGCGTAATGTCCATACGCATATGTTGTTATCCCGTCCTCAGCAATAATTCTTTTATCATCAAACGGAGTCAATGCAATTTTATTCACTTGTACTGTAGCAAGGGCATGCTTTCGTGATAGGATCAGATTCATAGGTGTTCTGATGATTTCACTGGTTCTAAGACAGTCTGTATAGCTGTCAAACGAAATGTACTGCTTAATAGCGCTACGTTTCATACCTTTAATCTTTTTTATCATTGACCCTGAATATCTAAGGCATACATCTTAGGACGTAGTCCAACAAAGCGTAGGATGATTTTGCTATTAGCCTCATCTTTAAATTTTCCCAATACCTTCTTGTTCTGAGTAGAGTAACATATATGGTTGGCAGGGTAATCAGCTGTATCGAGATGCTCAAGAAAACGTAGCTTGTCCTGGTACAGATCTTCAGTTGTTACACGATGAATGAACGAATCAGTGTCCATATACATAAGCTTCAGGTTTTCAGCTCCATAATAAGGCAACAAAACGTCGTAATGATAGTTATACATTAATGTCTTGGAGATGTCCAACACACTCATACCAATGTATATAGGCTTGTTGAATACAATCTGACGAGAGGCCATATGTACAGCAGCTAGATTATCAGCATATATCGTCCTGTCGATAAACGTAGGCTTGGCGATCAGCTTCTCTAGAGTTTTTTCATTGGTCACCAGTCGTATATCCATACGGTTACGCAGGTTCTCCATAGTTTTTCCAAACATAGCGTTGTTAAAGAGCTTGTAGAGATCCTTCTCGAAATCATTTGCAGCTTGTTGTCGTAGCCTGTTGTTAAATTCCACATAAGGTTTCAACCACTGAGACTGTCGGAATTGTAGCACACGATGGATTTTAGTTAGTCGTAGTCCATGACTAAGAGCTTGCTTCAAAGCCATGTAATGCACTACATACTTCTTTCGAGGTCCAAGATGAGGTATCAGTTTCTTTGTAGATGATTCCAATGGTTTCATACACTCTGGCAGGAAAGGTAGATCGTTGTGTAGATCGTGAAGTTCTGCAGGATACTCGATGTCGACTTCTAATATGTACCCATGAGGATCATCTTCTTGTAGTGTTTCTAAGTTGATTTCTTCAGGTGACACCCACTGAAATCCACCAAAAGACACATTGCCCACCCATATTGGTTATTTGCGTTCTCGTATGTGATAAATTGGGTTGGTCTCGTCGGATCAAACTTCTCCATATAAGTGTTATTAGCCTCAGCATACCGATGAGAAACTTGGCATAAACCTCCTCTTATACCTGATTCCACCATGAGTAGTTGATCATAATCTTGTAACAGCTCTAACTTAATTCCAGTATACAGTAACATAGCGTCCCATGTTAGACCTGGAGAGGTAAAATAATGGGCGGGATCGACTTTGTGTGTTTTAAGGGTTTGCTCTCTGAACGTCTCAAAGACGTCAGCTAGAAGAAGTACATCCGAAGTTAAGTAGAGATCGCTGTACTCTCCCAGGTTTCTCACATTAAACAGCTCCCATACATTTCTAGCATGATCGTAGTCAGCATCAGTAATTTCTTCTTCATTTAATCTATTGTAGAAGGAGTCCTTAGGAGGCAAGCAGGTCTCGTTCAGGGCATCCCATGACGTAACAAAATCATATGGAAATACACCCTTACGGGTCATCAACTTCAATTTGTCTTCTCCAAAGTACTTTAGCGTTTCAGGATACGAGGTTAGATTTTTTACCAACTTATCCAAGCTTGTACTGAGGAATCGGAAGCTATCCACAAATCGAAGCTTTATATCTCCTACATACTTGGTGAATGAGATATAGCTTTCTTCAGAGTTAGGAATTACCTCCACACGTTCACTTGTACAACCCAGCTCCTTTACAATGAAATGAGAGTCATATCCGCTAAGGTTATGCATGAAGACTGGTATATATTTAGGTGTTTTGCAGGCTAAATTACATTCATTATGAAGACTTCCACGATATTCACCGCTGATGTGATCATGGTCGCGTACTTTATAGTTCTCTTCTGTAAAGGGTTTTCTACACAAGTAGCATGTCGTAGAAGACTCGAAATCCTTTTGCTGTTGATCCGTAAGTTTCAGAGGCTTAGCAGATTTGTATATATTACCAATCATTTTTGCAAGAGATGTCAGGTACAGCATAAACTTCTGAGCAGCATCAGCACCACGATACACATAGGGATGCTTAGGAAGATCAGTTTCGAGATGTTCAACACTGGATGTAGGTTTCACGTAAACACAGAAGCTCATTGGTGTGTGCTCTTGATAAGGTGTTGTATAGGAAGTTTCAGGATTGGGTGTACACGTATGGCATGGAGTGAGAATACTCTCAAAATCAGCATAGATGACATAAGGTACTTTCAGCATCCTCTCAACATTTTTAAACTGTGCAATTGCTTTCTCCTTGCTAGGCATAACAACCCTTGCAACACCATGTTGAATACAGACGGCTGCATGTTATTGTAGTTTTTCCAGTCCACTTCGTCCATATCGATTATCAAAATGTGTAAAACAGCGCTTGCAGGTATAAACACGTTCATTACATTTAGTTTTCTGGCGTCGAACGAGCTTCTCAAAATTCCTTATATACACGTAGTGATGTTTTCCACTGCTATCATTCAATAGTAGCAGGTCGCGATGTTCAGGTAGTTCAATATCAGCAACCTTTATCGGATACACTTCATGCTTCTCATCCAGCCCGAAAACGTTAATAGACATATTGTTAAGCTTCTCAAATTTAGGTATTTGAGAAAGTGGAGTAGGGTAGGAAACACAGCTGAAGTCGTACTTGTCTTGAAGTTGTTTGTATTTGTTCACACGCTGTGCATTCTTCCCTATGAATTTAGCTAATACAGAGTACATGAAACATTTCTCGTCGGTAAAGTTCTGAATGTTTATACACGCTTCTTTAGCTCCGACAGATGACGGTAGTGGTATGTAGCTACTTCCTCGTAACGGGTTGTACTTGTTGATACGAAGTCGAACTCCTTCCACAGCAAGCAAAGCCCAGCTGCTACCCTTAAGCTGAGACTCCTCCATTTCAGTCACCAATTTCTTGAATTTCACTTCCATCGTTGACTCCAGATCAGTTTCCAGGAAAACAGCTTGATTCCGTGTTTTAAATGTTTTGTCACAGGTTTCTCCAATACTGTTAACAAATCGACACTCAGCCAGCAGATTAATTTTAACACTCTTATGAATGCTAAGCTCTTTATGCACAGCCTGGATTATACGTTGTTTTGCCTCTTGCAGATACATATTTAGGTCCTTAGCAGATTCGCATCGTATAAAATACGATTTCAATCGTCCTTCGAATGAAGTTTCGTATTCTTTCATATCACAGTCCTCCATTGTTGACAGTAACTGATGTTTAGTTGGCTCCAATCTTCTTTTCTTCTGAGGGCTGCTTATTTCACATATATCTTCGTGTCACTGTCCCTTATAACAATCTTTGAAGGTTACATTACAATGTTTACATTTGAAGAGCTTCTTGCAGCTCATCTCGTGTCTTCTCTTGTCATAACCTCGGAGGAACTTCTTCCCACATTTTCCGCATGCATATCCAGTAGCGCTTGGAATAATATCCTTATACGCTGAGTTATTCATCTTTATTCTTGATGTAATAACGTATTAATCACTGATCAATGAAATGTAGACCACTTCACCTTGACACCACTTTAGAAAGCTGATTATTCTTGGAGAGAACACGATGTTAACACCTCAAGACTAATTAGCACAATGAAGTCCAATGCCCTAGATCACCATATTTATAGAGGGAGCACGAACCCTTTAGATCAATCATAAACTCGCTCCATAACCACCTGTATATGATCGCTCAACGTGTACTAACCCCCCAGCCATATAACCTCAAGTCTAGAGACAGGATGTTTATGACGTCACACCCAGAGACAGGATGTCTGGCAGCATCAAACACGTTTAAACTCGTCTCATAACTACCTGCTTATGCTGTCACACCAGCAAGAGAAGTATTCCCACACGCTCATTCAGACATATATTTCAAATTCAAGCCCACCACCACCATCACCACCTATTGTACCAAGGTTAATTCAAGCTGTATTATCACAATACTTAAAAGTAAAAGCTTAAAAGGAAACCTAGAAGATTTTCCCCCTTATTTACTTAATTATTTCATGTTTTTATTCCCTTTTCAATTCTTCCTTTCCATCTTCTCACAGAAAGACCATTACATTTCACTACAATCATGAGAAAAGCAATTTTTCCAGAGTTACACAGATTCTAAGCTTCTAAATCGAACCCGGTAATACTTTTAATAAATGTATTTTAGCTCCCCAATATCAGCATCTACCATTTAATCTTTACTCGAACCTGATATGATCCATAAGCTTGAAGATATATGAAATCACCCTTCGGGATTCGATCTGAGTACTTTAAAGTAATATTTGTCACGATAACGATATTTAAGGACTAGATACTCTGTTTGCGTTTACCTTGACATGTTTATCTAAATTAAATTACGAGTTATTAAATTTTTGCAAGTAAATTTCATTGAATCGGTATTCGAACCCAGAACACCAGGAACAAAATAATTTATAATATTAGTCTGACATGTTAAACAAAGCTGTATGTAGTTACATCATCGATCTAAGTGATATATTCTAGTGTACAGAGGAAAATTAAGAACTCTCGGGAACTAAGTGAGGTAGAGGAGTGGACTAAAGCATGATTGATAGCTTCTATGATGGGTAATTAATGCTGTATATAATGCCAATCAGTTGTGCTTGGTTCGATTCCCCATCTTTTAATGACTTTCTTAATTTTCCTCTGTACACTAGAATATATCACTTAGATCGATGATGTAACTACATACAGCTTTGTTTAACATGTCAGACTAATATTATAAATTATTTTGTTCCTGGTGTTCTGGGTTCGAATACCGATTCAATGAAATTTACTTGCAAAAATTTAATAACTCGTAATTTAATTTAGATAAACATGTCAAGGTAAACGCAAACAGAGTATCTAGTCCTTAAATATCGTTATCGTGACAAATATTACTTTAAAGTACTCAGATCGAATCCCGAAGGGTGATTTCATATATCTTCAAGCTTATGGATCATATCAGGTTCGAGTAAAGATTAAATGGTAGATGCTGATATTGGGGAGCTAAAATACATTTATTAAAAGTATTACCGGGTTCGATTTAGAAGCTTAGAATCTGTGTAACTCTGGAAAAATTGCTTTTCTCATGATTGTAGTGAAATGTAATGGTCTTTCTGTGAGAAGATGGAAAGGAAGAATTGAAAAGGGAATAAAAACATGAAATAATTAAGTAAATAAGGGGGAAAATCTTCTAGGTTTCCTTTTAAGCTTTTACTTTTAAGTATTGTGATAATACAGCTTGAATTAACCTTGGTACAATAGGTGGTGATGGTGGTGGTGGGCTTGAATTTGAAATATATGTCTGAATGAGCGTGTGGGAATACTTCTCTTGCTGGTGTGACAGCATAAGCAGGTAGTTATGAGACGAGTTTAAACGTGTTTGATGCTGCCAGACATCCTGTCTCTGGGTGTGACGTCATAAACATCCTGTCTCTAGACTTGAGGTTATATGGCTGGGGGGTTAGTACACGTTGAGCGATCATATACAGGTGGTTATGGAGCGAGTTTATGATTGATCTAAAAGGTTCGTGCTCCCTCTATAAATATGGTGATCTAGGGCATTGGACTTCATTGTGCTAATTAGTCTTGAGGTGTTAACATCGTGTTCTCTCCAAGAATAATCAGCTTTCTAAAGTGGTGTCAAGGTGAAGTGGTCTACATTTCATTGATCAGTGATTAATACGTTATTACATCAAGAATAAAGATGAATAACTCAGCGTATAAGGATATTATTCCAAGCGCTACTGGATATGCATGCGGAAAATGTGGGAAGAAGTTCCCCCGAGGTTATGACAAGAGAAGACACGAGATGAGCTGCAAGAAGCTCTTCAAATGTAAACATTGTAATGTAACCTTCAAAGATTGTTATAAGGGACAGTGACACGAAGATATATGTGAAATAAGCAGCCCTCAGAAGAAAAGAAGATTGGAGCCAACTAAACATCAGTTACTGTCAACAATGGAGGACTGTGATATGAAAGAATACGAAACTTCATTCGAAGGACGATTGAAATCGTATTTTATACGATGCGAATCTGCTAAGGACCTAAATATGTATCTGCAAGAGGCAAAACAACGTATAATCCAGGCTGTGCATAAAGAGCTTAGCATTCATAAGAGTGTTAAAATTAATCTGCTGGCTGAGTGTCGATTTGTTAACAGTATTGGAGAAACCTGTGACAAAACATTTAAAACACGGAATCAAGCTGTTTTCCTGGAAACTGATCTGGAGTCAACGATGGAAGTGAAATTCAAGAAATTGGTGACTGAAATGGAGGAGTCTCAGCTTAAGGGTAGCAGCTGGGCTTTGCTTGCTGTGGAAGGAGTTCGACTTCGTATCAACAAGTACAACCCGTTACGAGGAAGTAGCTACATACCACTACCGTCATCTGTCGGAGCTAAAGAAGCGTGTATAAACATTCAGAACTTTACCGACGAGAAATGTTTCATGTACTCTGTATTAGCTAAATTCATAGGGAAGAATGCACAGCGTGTGAACAAATACAAACAACTTCAAGACAAGTACGACTTCAGCTGTGTTTCCTACCCTACTCCACTTTCTCAAATACCTAAATTTGAGAAGCTTAACAATATGTCTATTAACGTTTTCGGGCTGGATGAGAAGCATGAAGTGTATCCGATAAAGGTTGCTGATATTGAACTACCTGAACATCGCGACCTGCTACTATTGAATGATAGCAGTGGAAAACATCACTACGTGTATATAAGGAATTTTGAGAAGCTCGTTCGACGCCAGAAAACTAAATGTAATGAACGTGTTTATACCTGCAAGCGCTGTTTTACACATTTTGATAATCGATATGGACGAAGTGGACTGGAAAAACTACAATAACATGCAGCCGTCTGTATTCAACATGGTGTTGCAAGGGTTGTTATGCCTAGCAAGGAGAAAGCAATTGCACAGTTTAAAAATGTTGAGAGGATGCTGAAAGTACCTTATGTCATCTATGCTGATTTTGAGAGTATTCTCACTCCATGCCATACGTGTACACCCAATCCTGAAACTTCCTATACAACACCTTATCAAGAGCACACACCAATGAGCTTCTGTGTTTACGTGAAACCTACATCCAGTGTTGAACATCTCGAAACTGATCTTCCTAAGCATCCCTATGTGTATCGTGGTGCTGATGCTGCTCAGAAGTTTATGCTGTACCTGACATCTCTTGCAAAAATGATTGGTAATATATACAAATCTGCTAAGCCTCTGAAACTTACGGATCAACAGCAAAAGGATTTCGAGTCTTCTACGACATGCTACTTGTGTAGAAAACCCTTTACAGAAGAGAACTATAAAGTACGCGACCATGATCACATCAGCGGTGAATATCGTGGAAGTCTTCATAATGAATGTAATTTAGCCTGCAAAACACCTAAATATATACCAGTCTTCATGCATAACCTTAGCGGATATGACTCTCATTTCATTGTAAAGGAGCTGGGTTGTACAAGTGAACGTGTGGAGGTAATTCCTAACTCTGAAGAAAGCTATATCTCATTCACCAAGTATGTAGGAGATATAAAGCTTCGATTTGTGGATAGCTTCCGATTCCTCAGTACAAGCTTGGATAAGTTGGTAAAAAATCTAACCTCGTATCCTGAAACGCTAAAGTACTTTGGAGAAGACAAATTGAAGTTGATGACCCGTAAGGGTGTATTTCCATATGATTTTGTTACGTCATGGGATGCCCTGAACGAGACCTGCTTGCCTCCTAAGGACTCCTTCTACAATAGATTAAATGAAGAAGAAATTACTGATGCTGACTACGATCATGCTAGAAATGTATGGGAGCTGTTTAATGTGAGAAACCTGGGAGAGTACAGCGATCTCTACTTAACTTCGGATGTACTTCTTCTAGCTGACGTCTTTGAGACGTTCAGAGAGCAAACCCTTAAAACACACAAAGTCGATCCCGCCCATTATTTTACCTCTCCAGGTCTAACATGGGACGCTATGTTACTGTATACTGGAATTAAGTTAGAGCTGTTACAAGATTATGATCAACTACTCATGGTGGAATCAGGTATAAGAGGAGGTTTATGCCAAGTTTCTCATCGGTATGCTGAGGCTAATAACACTTATATGGAGAAGTTTGATCCGACGAGACCAACCCAATTTATCACATACGAGAACGCAAATAACCAATATGGGTGGGCAATGTGTCTTTTGGTGGATTTCAGTGGGTGTCACCTGAAGAAATCAACTTAGAAACACTACAAGAAGATGATCCTCATGGGTACATATTAGAAGTCGACATCGAGTATCCTGCAGAACTTCACGATCTACACAACGATCTACCTTTCCTGCCAGAGTGTATGAAACCATTGGAATCATCTACAAAGAAACTGATACCTCATCTTGGACCTCGAAAGAAGTATGTAGTGCATTACATGGCTTTGAAGCAAGCTCTTAGTCATGGACTACGACTAACTAAAATCCATCGTGTGCTACAATTCCGACAGTCTCAGTGGTTGAAACCTTATGTGGAATTTAACAACAGGCTACGACAACAAGCTGCAAATGATTTCGAGAAGGATCTCTACAAGCTCTTTAACAACGCTATGTTTGGAAAAACTATGGAGAACCTGCGTAACCGTATGGATATACGACTGGTGACCAATGAAAAAACTCTAGAGAAGCTGATCGCCAAGCCTACGTTTATCGACAGGACGATATATGCTGATAATCTAGCTGCTGTACATATGGCCTCTCGTCAGATTGTATTCAACAAGCCTATATACATTGGTATGAGTGTGTTGGACATCTCCAAGACATTAATGTATAACTATCATTACGACGTTTTGTTGCCTTATTATGGAGCTGAAAACCTGAAGCTTATGTATATGGACACTGATTCGTTCATTCATCGTGTAACAACTGAAGATCTGTACCAGGACAAGCTACGTTTTCTTGAGCATCTCGATACAGCTGATTACCCTGCCAACCATATATGTTACTCTACTCAGAACAAGAAGGTATTGGGAAAATTTAAAGATGAGGCTAATAGCAAAATCATCCTACGCTTTGTTGGACTACGTCCTAAGATGTATGCCTTAGATATTCAGGGTCAATGATAAAAAAGATTAAAGGTATGAAACGTAGCGCTATTAAGCAGTACATTTCGTTTGACAGCTATACAGACTGTCTTAGAACCAGTGAAATCATCAGAACACCTATGAATCTGATCCTATCACGAAAGCATGCCCTTGCTACAGTACAAGTGAATAAAATTGCATTGACTCCGTTTGATGATAAAAGAATTATTGCTGAGGACGGGATAACAACATATGCGTATGGACATTACGCCATTACAAACAGTGCTTAAAAGAATGTAAGTTAAAGATAAAGATTTTCTAGTGCGTCTACAATCTTAAAAAAGAAGGTATCTGTGTGCTGTATATACAGATAGCTGACGCCTGATGAAGAAAGAAGAAGATGGAAGGGAAGGTGGTAACCCTGCCATTAGGAGCAATCCTAGTGCTAGTCTCAAGCCTAGATAAAAGGGGAGAGACATCTATAACGAACTAAAATAAAGGTATGTTGACGTAAAGCTTTTCAATTTGTGAACCAATATGCAGTTTATCCCTCTCCGCATCGTACAATAACTGTTTAACATATAATAAGTTTGTAAGATTTAGAAAAAAGTATATAAATTGTTGTAACGTTGGATGAGAAAAGTTTTATAATCGAATTACTCTCTATATTACCATGAGTACCTGTGATACTAGTTGAATTGCCTGTTAAAATGACTTAAATACCTGTGATACTAACCGAATCGTGTGAAATTACATTAAATAGCTCAGATACGAATTCCTGCTCTAAATTAGTACGAGCACCTGTGATACTATCAGAATTGCCTATTAAAATGACTCAAATACCATTGATACAACCTGAATCAGCTGCATTTACCTTAAACAGCCGTGATACAAATCTCTGATTGAAATTATTACGAGCATCTGTGAAACTATGCTGATTATCCAAATACATATGATATTACCTGAACTATCTGTAAAATACGAAACTAGGCTATAACCAACCCCTGGAACCTACCCTCCTGTAATGCTTGCTTAATTACTCTAAGCACCTATGTTACTTGAATTATCCTAAATACCTACGATACCCTCTGAATTACCTTGAAATATGAAACTATGCTATACCCAACCCTGCAATCTAGCCTCCTGTGATACTACCTGAATTAGCCTAAATACCTACGATACTAGCTGAATTAGCTGTGAAATCATGCATAGCTATGATGCAGTTAGCCCCTGGAATCTAGCCTCCTGTGATACTAGCTGAATTAGCTTAAATGCTCACGTTACTAGCTGAATTGGCTATGAAAATGATTTAAATACCTGTGATACTACCCGAATCATGTGAAATTACCTTAACTAGCTCTGATACGAATTCCTGCTCTAAATTAGCACGAGCACCTGTGATACTATGTGAATTACCTGTTAAAATGACTCAAATACCATTGGTACAACCTGAATCAGCTGCATTTACCTTAAATAGCTGTGATACAAATCTCTGATCGAAATTATTACGAGCATCTGTGAAACTATGCTGATTATCCAAATACTTATGATATTACCTGAACTATCTGTAAAATACGAAACTAGGCTATAACCAACCCCTGGAACCTACCCTCCTGTAATGCTTGCTTAATTACTCTAAGCACCTATGTTACTTGAATTATCCTAAATACCTACGATACCCTCTGAATTACCTTGAAATATGAAACTATGCTATACCCAACCCTGCAATCTAGCCTCCTGTGATACTACCTGAATTAGCCTAAATACCTACGATACTAGCTGAATTAGCTGTGAAATCATGCATAGCTATGATGCAGTTAGCCTCTGGAATCTAGCCTCCTGTGATACTAGCTGAATTAGCTTAACTGCTCACGATACTAGCTGAATTGGCTATGAAAATGATTTAAGCACCTGTGATACTACCCGAATCATGTGAAATTACCTTAACTAGCTCTGATACGAATTCCGGCTCTAAATTAGCACGAGCACCTGTGATACTATGTGAATTACCTGTTAAAATGACTCAAATACCATTGATACAACCTGAATCATCCGCATTTACCTTAAATAGCTGTGATACAAATCTCTGATCGAAATTATCAATAACATCTGTGAAGCTCTGTCGATTACCTCAAATACTTACGATATTACCTGAACTATCTGTGAAATACGAAGCTAGGTTATAACCAACCCCTGGAACCTACCCTCCTGTAATGCTTGCTTAATTACTCTAAACACCTATGTTATTGAATTATCCTAAATACCTACGATACCCTCTGAATTACCTGTGAAATATGAAACTATCCTACTTTTTCTCTTTGTGGGCCTCCTTTTTCCCTGAGCAGTCACCTTTTTCCCCTGAACGAGTCACCTTTTCCCTGAATAGGTTACGTGATGGGCATGTCTAGAACATTGACATGAAACAGTTTTCCACTATGTCCACGTCTAAAGTCGCTTTCAAGTCTAGCACCTCCTATTCCCTATCTCTCCTGTATATAAGTCCATATTCCTACTGCTACACTACCTGTCTAGCCTAACACCTCTCCTCCTGTTCCTATACCTCTCATATAAACCATACTCTACTCCTCTAGCTCTGTCTAGCCTAACGCCTCTCTCGTTTACCTATGACTCTCACATAAACCATACTCTGCTCCTCGACCTCTGTCTAGTCTAACTCCTCTCCTCGTTTTCCTATACCTCTCATATAAACTATACTCTACTCCTCAACTTCTGTCTAGCCTAGCACCCCTCTTCCTGTTCCTATACTTCTCATACATATAAACCATGCCCTACGTTTCAAGCCCTGTCTAGTCTAACACCACTCCCCGTATCCCCTACCTCTCAAAAGCTCATTCCCTCCTGCCCCCCCTCTAGCTGAGTATCACTCCTTGGTTTCCTATCTAACCTAACTTTAACACCTGTCTATCCTAGCATAGGATCTCTCTCCGTTTTCTCGTCTCTCCTTATAAACACAAACTCAATTCTCCTAACCTAATACCTCTCCTCGTTTTCCTATACTTCTCATATAAACCTTACTCTACTCCTCGACTTCTGCCTAGCCTAACACCTTTCCTCGTTTTCCTATATCTCTCATATAAATGCATTTTCCTCCTTGAAGACTCTCTCAACCTAGCACCTACCTTCGTTTTCCCTATCTTTTCCCATATAGACGTATACTCTGTCATTCAGACCTTCCTGACTAGCCTAGCACTTCTCCTCATATTCCCCTACCTCTCTCATATATAAGATGCATTCCCTCCTTCAACCCCGTCTAGCCTAGCATCGACCCTCGTATTCCCTATCTCTCGCATATAAACGCATTTTCCTCCTTGAAGACTCTCTCAACCTAGCATCTAGCCTCGTTTTCCCTATCCTTTCCCATATAAACGCAAAAAACTGTGCTCGAATTCCTCTATATATCCTACTACCGCATAACCTCAAATAATTATTACATCATAACCTCAAGTAATTCCCCAATAGGTAACTAACCTTAAAATGTGACATCGTAATATTCGCTTATTTAACCTCAAATAATTATTAAATCATAACCTCAAGTAATTCCCCAATAGGTAAATAGCCTTAAAATGTGACATCGTAATATTCGCTTATTTAACCTCAAATAATTATTAAATCATAACCTCGAGCTATTCCCCAATAGGTAAATAACCTTAAGATGTAACATATCGCAATATTCGCTTATTTAACCAACACGCAGTTCCAGTACTAGTGTGGCTGACAAACGCTATACTTTAAATATCTCGTCGTACCAAATACCATTCATTTTAGAAAATTTATGAGGATTTGCGTAAAAATCCAGTCGCAGGACCCCTTTTTCCTCCTATCCCAACTGCCCTTTACGGGGAACATTTTTTGAAAATTTCGATTTTCTAAAAAATGGCTGTAACGATTGTGATTAAAATACCGCATTTGAAAGATATTTACATAACAAATAAAATGTATATCTTGAATTTTCTAAGAATAGCCTAGGAAGCCCTCTTCATTCGGGATGAATTTTGTAGAATCTTGTGTAACTTGTAAACTTTAACCGATTGACGAAAACGTTGATCTCTTTAAAACACACAGTTTACTTTTTTGTGGCATAAGCCGTTTCCGAGATACGTTATACGTTCGAATTGCTCATTACTTGCCCTTCTTTTAAAGTCCCTTTGATTTTCAGATGTATTTCGCGATTGCATGGAAACAGCATTGAATGTTTTCTATTTTATAGAAAAATAATCTTTAATAATAGCTTGTATACCCACTAATAAAAATAAAGCTGCAGAAGATCATGTGCATGTATCAGATAAGATTTTTTTATATCTGCTTCATTTGAATCTAAATAAATATTTGCAGAAATAGCTGAATTACACATTTCGTTATAGATACAAAGGGAGTAGCGACAGTCAAAAGTTTTAGAACTGGCAGTATACGCTGACCTTTAAATTCCATACTCTTTCCGTGACATCGCTTGAATAGCTAAGTACTGAAAAATTGAACCATTAATAACGGATACTTCGGAAGTGGCATAAATTGAGTGTTTTAAAGTGGTCTACATTTCTTGTGTGGTACATTTTCGTCTGTCGTTTACTAGTTATACTTAAGTATACAAAATTCCTCCCGAATGAAGAGGACTTCAAAGACTATTCCCAGAGAATTAAAGCTAAACATTTTATCTTTCATGTAAATATCTTTAATATATAATATTTTTATCTAAATCATTGGAGATATATTTTAGAGAATAAAAAATGTCGAATAATTTCCATGTAAAGCGTAGCTTGGGGTAGCGGAATTTTCTTAAAAAGCTTTGTGTCACATCTTTGGTGGATATTGAACTTCAATACCAAATTTCGTGTTGATCCGACATTTTTTTTTCATTCTGAGGACCTCTAAATATGTATTTGTGTTGAAGCTTCGGTATCGAACTTACTTAGTAGTAGTAATAAACGAAAGTCGGTATAAAAGGTAATGTGAATGGAGCACATCAGATTTTTGCACATGAGTAGGGCTCATCGGTTGCAAAAACAGCAAAAGGGATGAGTACGTTAGGTTGGATGTAACGAATGCGGGAAAGGGACAATCGACCAAAAATGTAATTAATTTTAGACGAAAGACACAGATACACCTTGTTCTTGGACTACTTTTGCCAAGAGTTGAAACCGGAGAATGCGGACCGCGCCTTGTGGATTGGATTCCTGGCGGAACTCTAACCAACATCTCTCCACTCTACCTCCTATTGGACTTAATGGAATGCTACCAATGTGTCCACTCCTCGGAAAGGAATCCACACCATGCGGAACCAGCCTGTTGCGGTCTTCCTGACCAAAGTCGGAGACGTTGGACAACAGCAATGCAAATAATGGTATGCTAATTAAACACACCTGCTGTATTTTTAACAACAGACGAAGTTTCATGGAAGTCCACAACAAACGGAGTAAATCTTGCGTTATATCGAGTTCAAAGTTACGCTGGAGAAATGTTTACTTTTTCTAGCACTACTTATACTAGGTAGAGAACGTATTGCATTTCACCAGAAATCCATGTTTTGAGGTCCTATTAAACAAAAATCTGATGTGTTACACTCACATGACATTCTCTACTCTTGTACAACCTATTTTTACAAACGCTTATTCTCCATATGCTTCATGTTAATCGAGATATCGAGATGTCAATCTTATTGCTAATTTTCTTGTAGATACAAGGAGAATATGGTAGGTTTTAAGCGATAGTCAAATATTTTAACCGCTGGTTGCTATGTGGCGCATTCCAATCTCTTTGCATGTCCAGGACATAAAAAAAATGAATAACGAATTTGAGAAAAAGTTTAAGTATTGGAAAATTTAAGGGAATAACAAGCAATATCTCGAAAATGGTTCACTCTACAAAAAAAATGTATACGACATAAACTGTGTATTTTAACGCGATCTACATTTTTTGTGTAGTAAAATTTTGTCTATATCTTATGGTTTACCAGTTATGCAAAAGTCGTTCACAATGAACACTTTTGGAGACATTCCCAGAAAATTCGAGATGTACATTTCATTTGTCATGAAAGTATCTTAAACATATGGTATTTTAATCAAAATTGTTAGAGCCATTTTTGAGAAAATAAAAATTTTCGAAAAATCTTCCATGTAAAGGGTAATTTGGGGAGGAGGATTTTCTTGAAAACCTTCGTGTCGCATTCTTGGAAGATACTGAACCTAAATACCAAGTTTGGTGTTTATCCGACTGTTCGTTTCTGAGTTATGCTGTTCACAGACACACACGGACATGTTTCCAAAAATGCATTTTTTTGTTTCAGGGGGTCTCAAAACATGTATTTCCGGTGAAATATCGGTATCGAATTTTTGGGTGGAATACAATACTTCCCCTAATTACTATACGTAGTGCGTGTGTGTTAAGGGTAGATTGTGGGAGATGGCGATAGTTTTTAAAATGTTGTATTATACGAATAATTTTGAAGGAAAAACATGTGTTTAAGTTATGTTGCTGCTACGTATGGAAAGCCAGTTTGAAGATGTTTTATATTTCAACTGTTGGGGAGTCGAACTTGAAGTAGTTGCAACCGCACGTGTGGTAAAAAGTTTCCGGTAGCCTTCCCCCCAAGTTTAAAAATATTAACTTTGTAATTTTGACTGTTTCTTTAAATATTATATATTTATGTTTACCTTGGCTGCGCCAGTATTTATATTTTTTTAGGGACATGAATGTCTTAGCAGGTAGTGGTGCGACTGAAGAATGTAGGCTTATACAGATTATAACTTTACTTTACTCCTTTTATTAATGCTTGACACGATTAAAATAACACCTCACTGATATAGAGAGCTGTGAGATTCTTTTGTTAATTACTTGCACTTTTTAACACGTAAACTAGTTTCGTCCCACGCTGAATACGTATTAAACTTCTCCAGGAAGCATCTTGCGTCCGGTTAGGAACACTGTCTATAAGCAACTGACTTCTGAATTTGTACAATTTGCCCTATTCAGTTTCTGATTGGCTAATCCTACTCCAATAGAATACCTTCATTTAACTTAAGCTTTCTTTCTGATTGTTGATTGGCTATTTATAAACCGTCTCAAAATTTACATTATTGTTGCTCCAATAATGATTAGTAGCATTATTAAACTTCCTTACTCATTATTGACTCAAGGTTACCTCATTGTTAGCAACTTTTAACCTATTATTCTCACAGCTCCTACATTATTAAATTACGTAATCTATAAACATAACATTGAACATGTACATAATACATGCATTTTATATATTATATTATACAAATATTGCTTTAAGCAGGGCTGTTATTATATTTTATATTATATAATTTGACTGAAATCATTTAAGTGTTAAAAACGGATTGCCTGAAGATTAATCTTTGTAATAGTAAGTGCTCATGATCATACAAATTTATTTACCACAAAAAAGTCCTCAGTTTTATAAACGTATGCATCAACCATTTTGGGCACACATTTTTCGTACTTAAACAGCAGGTTTAATGATTTAATAGAGTAGCAATAATTATGCAATACATGTTTTAAGTTTTTTATTAGTTATTCCTGCAGAAAAAGGTTGAGAGAAAACTGTATAATAAATATTATTTTAATTTTTCTTCGTTATAGTTTCAGCCCAAGTTCTTCGCGAAGTTGTATGCTAGAGTGTGAATTTCATCTCTTGTTAGAGAAAAAATATACTTCTGTATTTTCTTAATATATCGAACCAGTTTCTCTCCATTTTCATTGACCAAACATTCACTTGGTCCCGTTGGTTCTTTTGAGACATTGACAGTTTTCACCCTTCGTTCCTGAATCTTTCGTGGTGTATTGAATGTTATAGATAAATCTTTCGAAATACAGCGAACACTGCTTGACTTTCTTTTGTGTTTTGTCGGCATCTGAAAAGCATAACAAAGATGTGCAATTATAAAAGTTATTTAAATCATTTACTTCACTACAACCCGGTTATGCACCAGTGATAAAACATTAGTAATAATGACGAAATGGGGTGTCAGAATAAAAAGAAACAAATAAAATGGAGAATATTTATTTGAAAATACAAAATACAATGAAAATACGTCTCCGGAAAAGCTGGTCAACTCTCCTTCAAGATTGTAGGCCATCTCTCCATTTGTTGTAGAGGTGAGATGACCACAACAAAACTAGGAGAATGTTATAATAATGTACGCAATGCCAGTAAAATAACATACCCGGAGAAAAGTCACGCTATTCTTTTTATAAAGAGCCGCTTCCCAGCCAACCTCCCCTCATTCATTTATCTCGCTCCGGGACATGGGGGCTGTTCCCCATGCTGGGGTCTGAGATGCCAACTCCATTTAAGTTGCGCCTATTCCAAGCACTAATATTAAAAATGCATCCTTTATTTTTCATACAAATATCTTAAACATATGGTATTTTAATCAAATAGTTATAGCATTTTTGAGCAAATGAAATGTAAACATATCAGCGTATGTTCTACATTTTTAATTTCTCTACGGTTATTAAAGGTAGTATTCTCTTCAAATATTAAGTAGAATTATTAAACTGAGATCCATGAATAAAATTAGAAATTTAGTGAGGTAGGTGGGTGGTTGGGTGGGTGGGTAGGTAGGTAAGTAGGTAGGTAGGTACGCCATAAGCCAAAAAGGAAAAGTCAGATAAATGCCACATTTCATAGTTTAGTCAGACATCTTTAAAGGATGAAAAGGAAAATTTTCTATACTTTTATATTTTCTCAAAAATGGACGTAATTATTAATTAAAATATAGTGCTCGACATATTGACATTATTAATGAAGCATACATATTGCATTATTCCTAAGATATGCAGTAAAGTTCTCACTGAATTTTACGCACGAGTAACTAAGAAATGGTTAGAGATATACAAAATCAGAGTGTTACATTCACACGACTTTCTCTACCCTCTATCGTTTATTAGTGAGTATGCAAACTATTCTTACGAAAACATATATTTCTATCCACTTCATTATCTATAAACCTTTCCAGAAATAGATTCATTACACGTTATGTTATACATACAAAGGGGATAGCGACAGTCAAATGTTTAAGAACTGGAAGCTTTACGCTGGCCTTAAAATTACGCAATTTTTCTTTTTTGTAAGGATTTCTTTAAAATCGCTCGACTGTTGGGTCTTATTGCGACTTAAGCGAATGTTAAGCAATAATACAATGTTTACATTAGATAATTTGGATAATAACAATATAAATTTTAGATTTTCACAATCATAACAGAGTTATTGATTATTACTAGTAGAGTTTACAATTATTGGCCATTAATCTGAAAAAAAAATTATTAGAGAATCTCAAATAACATCATTGATTGAGCAGTATACGTTTATTTCTTCAGTAGATGACTCAATTTCTGCTATATGGGGTTGGCTAATTCAGTAGAGTTCATGAAGTGTAGAATGTCTATTGTTTTGTTGGGTTTTGATGTGTAGTTTCCTGTACTTGGCGCACAGTGGACATTCTGATATTGTGTTTGAAGTCTGTGCTGTTTTTCCGTGTGTGCATTGAGGATTTTTTACTTTTTGTTATATGTTAGGAATGTGTCAACATTCTATGGCCTATTCTTGAACGGATGATTAGGATTTGTTCTGACCTTTTGAGGTGAATTATGTGGTAGTAAGCTGATGATGCTTGAATTAATGAGTACAGCTTTGATGAATTCCATACTCTTTCCATGCAATCGCGAGAAACAATAAAAATAGACAGGACTTGAAGAGAATGACAAAGTAATGAACAACATGGTCCTTAATAACGGATATCCTGGAAATGGCTTATGCCACAAAAAAGTTATTTGAAATAAATTGCGTGTTTTAAAGAGGTCCACATATATTGTGTAGCACAGTTTCTCAATCGCTTAAATTTTACCAGTTATACAAGATTATACGAAACTACTTCCAAATGAAGAGGACTATAGAAAATTCAAGATATACACTTTATTGTCTTATAAATGTATTTAATATGTGTCATTTTAATCAAAATCGATTGTGGCATTTTTAGAAGAAAAAAAGTTTCGAAAAATGTAAAGAGTAGTTGAGGTGGGAAATTTTTTGAAAATCTTCGTATGGCATCTTTAGAACTTTTCCATTTTGAGTTATGCTGTTCCGCTCTGTATCTCGTCGTGAGGAGGTGATTTTGGCGAAGGTTGCGTATTGACCACCACAATTTTACGCACGGTTATGTTTTTAAGGGTGATACTGCTCCCTGCTTTGTAGCAAAGGTCTGTCGGATAGACTGTTCGGGGCTCTCTGCTCCCATCACAAGTTCCCCCAAGTTAAGAAGTATCGGGCTTGGTCACTAGTTTGAGTGACCGTCTAGCTGTCTTGGATATTCCTCCAACCCTAACCCAAATTCCATCCTACTTCGCTGCCATGCCAGCCTGCTTAACTTGATCACCACGCAAGCGGCCGCCAAAGTTAAGCAGTAATTGGGCTGGTTACTACTTGGACACATGACCTCCCAGGTGGGTTTGCCGAGACCCAGCCAATGGCAGTGCAAAAAGCTAAACTCCGCCCATTGACCACAAACATAAAAGCTTGCCTAAATCTTTACCGTCATTTCCGCGTACACAGCATATATACTAACAAACCTCCGTACTAACACCTCTAACCAACACACTACATATCATTTACATGCAATTAATCACTTGCGCCACTCAGGTTGTCATGGGTGGCGCCCAGCAATCACGTTGACACGCTCGCATGCTTGCATGCCAGCACTACTACTAACGCTACTAACCGGGGTGCTCAAGCGGAACCCGTCCCAACTAATGCAAGAACACCATATACTAACCGGAGCACCCCCCATGCATGTTATTAGTTATTAACAGCATGTGCATGGGGAGACGATGTAGCCTCAGCGGATGATTGTCACCGGGGGCGGCGGGTGCGGAGCCGCCCCTATTAAAAAAAATCTGATGTGTTACACTCACATGACTTTCTCTACTCTTGTACAAACTATTTTTACAAACGCTAATTCTCCATATGCTTCATGTTAATCGAGATATCGAGATGTCAATCTTATTGCTAATTTTCTTGTAGATGCAAGGGTAATATGGTAGGTTTTAAGCGATAGTCACATATTTTAACGCTGATTGCTATGTGGCGCATTCCATTCTCTTTGCATGTCCAGGACATAAAAAAAATGAATAACGAATTTGAGAAAAAGAGCAAATATTGGAAAATTTAAGGGGATAACAAGCAATATCTCGAAAATGGTTCACTCAACAAAAAAAATGTATGCGACATAAATTGTGTATTTTAACGCAATTTACATTTTTGTGTAGAAAAATGTTGTCTATCTCTTATGGTTTACCGGTTATGCAAAAGTCGTTCACAGTGAAGAATACTTTTGGAGACATTCCCAGAAAATTCGAGATATACATTTCATTTCTCATGACAATATCTTAAACATACGATATTTTAATCAAAATCGTTAGAGCCATTTTTGAGAAAATTAAAATTTTCGAAAAATCTTCCATGTAAAGGGTAATCTGGGGCGGGGGGATTTTCTTGAAAACATTCGTGTCGCATCTTTGGAAGATACTGAACCTAAATACCAAGTTTGGTGTGTATCCGACAGTTCGTTTCTGAGTTATGCTGTTCACAGACACACACACACGGACATGTTTCCAAAAATGCTTTTTTTGTATTCAGGGGTCTCAAAACATATATTTCCGGTGAAATCTCGGTATCGAAATTTTGGGTGGAATACAATACTTCCCCTACTTACTATACGTAGTAGAGAAAGTAAAAATTGCCTACTGTATCGCACAGGCAAAACCGCATTTGCGGCTAGGTACTGTGGCGATTTGCATCCCGCTCAGGTAAACCTGGGCGACCTGCTCTCGATTGCTGGACTCTCTGCAACTGGCGGCCAGTCTTGCAGTGGTCTTAACGGACGATAAGCAAGCGGTTGATAGGATTTTTAATTTTGTGTCAAAGGTAAATTTCCAAATGCGGATATTATGTGTTGCATACTTCTCGGTTTAGTTTTATGTATTTATATTTGGTTCTGACTTTAACTATGTTTTTTATATCGAACATTATCTCTAGCGTTTGCTACGATTTTTACATTCATCTTTATCTCTGGTCTTTTCCATGATCTGTTTTACAAGGACGCTAATGGCCCAGTAGTTGAGCGCCTTTAAACACAAATTATCTTCGCATCATCACCTCAGACACACACACAGAACTTTTTCTAAAAAGTTTTTTATCAGGGGGCCTCTAAACATGCATTTCCGGTGAACTCTCGGTATAGAATTTTTTAATGGAATGCAATACCTTCACTACGTATCATGTAGTGGTAGAGAAAATAATAAAAACATGTAAATATTGGTCAGAGATGTTTTATCTCAAGTGTGTTCACAACTGGATGTTAACATAGACTGTAATAATAAATCGCTGGATACACGGCATGGCGCTAGAAATACAAAGATACAAATCAGTCATTTTCAACCGAAACCGTCCGTATTATCAACGTACTAAAGATGGTAATGACTGATAAGGTGTTTCTGCTGGTAGCGAAGACGTAATGATGAAGGCGATTTTTTCTTGAAGAGAAATGGCCTCTTTTCACTCTTCGGGAGCTCTCCCCCTTTCACTTTTTATTTTCAGAAGGCAGTGGATACAAAACGAAAAGAAGGAGAATGGATGAAACCAAGGCTTCTTGACATAGTTTTATCTTCCGCTGAATGGAGCACACAGAGGCATCCTGCAGTGATGTAAAGTCTAGCATCCTATGTTAATCATTGAGTGTTTGGAATGAAACATTCTTCATGCATAATCTGCTATCTACACTGCTCAAGACTCATAATAAAAAAATTCTGATGCGTTACACTCACATGGCTTTCTCTACTCTTGTACAAACTATTTTTACAAACGCTTATTCTCCATGTGCTTCATGTTAATCGAGATGTTAATCTTATTGATAATTTTCTTGTAGATGCAAGGGGAATTGATACGCTTTAAGCAATAGTCAAATATTTTAACGATGGTTGCTATGTAGCGCATTCCATTCTCTTTGCATGTCCAGGACAATGAATAACGAGTTTGAGAAAAAGTATAAGTATTGGAAAATTTAAGGGAATAACAAACAATATTTCGAAAATGGTTCATTTAACAAAAAAGATGATATGGCATAAATTGTGTATTTTAACGCGATCTGCATTTTTTGTGTAATAAAATTTTGTCTATCTTCTATGGTTTACCAATTATGCAAAAGTCGTTCACAATGAAGAATACTTTTAGAGATATTCCCAGAAAACTCGAGATATACATTTCATTTGTATGAAAATATCTTAAACATATGATATTTTAATCAAAATCGTTAGAGCCATTTTTAAGAAAATTAAAATTTTCGAAAAATGTGTCTTGTAAAGGGTAATCTGGGGTGGGGGGATTTTCTTGAAAACCTTCGTGTCGCATCTCTGGAAGATACTAAACCTAAATACCAAGTTTGGTGTTTATCTGACTGTTCGTTTTCGAGTTATGCTGTTCACTCACACACAGACACACATACGGACATGTTTCCAAAAATGCTTTTTTTTGGATTCAGGGGGTCTCAAAACATGTATTTCCGGTGAAATGTCGGTATCGAATTTTTGGATGGAATTCAATACTTCCTCTACTTACTATACGTATTAGAGAAAGTAATAAAGGATACTGCTTGAAAACTCTTTAGCTCACAATTTTGTGAGTTACAAAATGTCTACAAAATATTCTTACAAAAGTTTATCTTCTATCCAGTGCTTGTTAATCGAGATAAAGGTTTCCAGAAATGGTTTTATTACATTTTACATTCTAGATGCATGGGGATATAGGAGCCAGCAGCAATAGTCAAGGTTTAAAAGCGGATCACTATGCGATGGCGTTGAAATTTCAAATGGTTTCCACGACGTTACGAAAAACAACCGAATGGGAACAGCACTTCAAAAAATGACAACGGATTCATTTGAAATGGTTTGTCACAAAAGATGTTATGTGTTTATATATATTTTGTGTTACCAGCTTTACTCTCTCATTCAGTTATACAGCTCATCGCCAACTATTTAATGAATTACATGACAGATATGGAAAACATACATCAACCTACACAGACGGATCAAAGTGTAATGATAGAAATGCTTGTGCTGTTGTTTATCCAGACCACACTATGTTATTCAGGCTTTCTGATTATCATACCATCTTCTCAAGTGAACTGTTTGTAATTAAACAAGCTGTGATTTATGTTTTGAATACTTGATGCTCTAAGTTATTTGCTATATACTCGATTCTAAAAGTGCACTACTTGCAATAAACAATCTGTCATCAACCCATATTCTTACACTAAACATCCACTAAGTGACCCAACTATAACTACACCAGCCCATGATGTTATCTCAACCATTAAAAAGAAGCTCTACCAACAGTGGAAGACAGGATGGCTTGACTCCACAAGAGGCAAACTCCGTGATATAACATCGAGTTTTTCGATACATCTTCCCTGTAATTCTTTCCAGACAAGATCAGGTTTTAATATCCCGACTGAGAATGGGCCATACCAAGATCACGGACAGTTAACTTCTTTCAAAGGACCAACCACCCATCTGTCACCAGTGTAACATACTGTTAACACGAAACACATAATCGTGGGATGCCCACAATACAATCAATGGAGACAACACTACCAGATACCCAATGAGTTACAACCAGCACTCAACTATTCGATGTACCCTAAGATAGTTGAATTTTTCAAAAGCATAAATTTATATAAAGATATAACGTTAAATCAGTTTGATTAATTATAGTGTCACAATTTTTACTAGTTCATTGTAATGGTTCAAAACTGCCAATACGTTAAATAACCTCATTGTTTTATTGTTAAATATGTATTTTAAAAGTTGTAAAGTTGCGATATAACTAATATGTTAAAGCGACTATAAACTTTCAAAATAAAAAAAAAAAATAATATTCTGTCCAAATAAAGAGGAC
The DNA here is from genome assembly GCA_030765065.1 of Deroplatys truncata. NCBI lineage: Eukaryota > Metazoa > Arthropoda > Insecta > Mantodea > Mantidae > Deroplatys > Deroplatys truncata. Next base: position 106,370,280 of record CM060982.1, read on the forward strand.
TTCACAGGCCATTCCCAGAAAGCACAAGATATACATTATTGTTGCGATGTAAATATCTTGAATACATTATAGTGTTTTAATTAAAATCATTAGAGCCTTTTTGAGAAAATAAAATATAGAGAAATATTTTCCAGTAAAGGGTAGTTTGGGGTGGAGGATTTATTGAGTAAATACTGAATTTAATTCCAAGTTTCGTATTTGTCCACTCACTCTCACTCTCTCTCTTTTTCGGAACTTTTTCCTAAGAATGTTTCCTACCTGGATTCAAAAGGCCGCAAATCACGTATTTTGTGTGAAATATGATACTGAAATTTAGGATGGATTAGATACACAGAAGAAAAGAAAATTATTTATTCACGTGACATTTTTTTACGACATATATTTGCATAGATTTTCAAATTAAGCAGAAGGGGCTGGATATCATTAACATGCGAGCATTAAAATGGGGACCATCTCTGTAGCGGAGTGTCATTCTAAGGGGGATAGAGGGAAACGAATCGATAGGTCGATGTTTAAAAGCATATCGCTAAATGCTACTTCCGTAATATCGCGAGAAACAACTGAAAGCACTTTTAGAAAAAGACAAATTATTGAAAAAGTCAAAGTAATGATAAGAGATATCTCGGAAATGGTTGATGCCACAAGAAAAGTTAAATTAAATAAATTATGTGTTTTAAATGGTCTATTCCTTTTGTTCATTTGTGTAGTACTTTTTTGTCTATCTGCTATGGTTTGTGCGTTATCTGAGAGGACTTTGCTGTCTATTTCCAGAAGATACATGGCAAATAAGATGTTTATCTTGAAAGTATATTAAATATATTTTAATCAAAATGGTTAGGGCCGTTTTTGAGAATATCACAAATATTGGCAATGTTTTCATGTAAAAGGTGGTTTAGGGGGGGGGTACGGTTGTAGAAAATATTCGTGTCGCATCTTTGGAAGATACTGACTTAAATACCAGGTTTGGTTTTTATCCATGGTTTTCTTTTATAGTTATGGTGTTCGCACAGGAAAATACATACGCGGATATTTTTCTAATTTTTTTTATTACTTTCTCTACTACACATAGTAAGTAGAAGTATTGCATTCCACCCAAAAATTCGATATAGAGATTTAACCGGAAATACCCCTGAATCCAACCAAAGCATTTTTAGAAAAAGTTCCATGTGTACCTGTGAACTGCATAACTCAAAAACGAAAACTCGGATAAATACCAAACTTGGTATTTAGGTTTTGTATCTTTCAAAGATGCAACACGAAGATTTTCAAGAAAATACCCGACCCAGAATACCCTTTACATGGAGCATTTTTCGAAAATTTTGATTTTCTCAAAAATGGCTCTAACGATTTTGGTTAAAATATATCTTTAAGATACTTTCATGGCAAATGAAATGTATAATTTGAATTTTCTAGGAATGTCCCAAAAATCATCTTCATTCTGAATGAATTTTGCATAACTGGTAAGCCGTAAGAGATAGACAAAATTTTACTACACATAAAATGTAGATCTCGTTAAAACACACAATTTATGTCATATACATTTGTTTTTTGTCAAGTGAACCATTTTCTAGATGTTCCAAGATAGTTTCTGCAAATTTTTATATCGATTAACATGAAGTAGATGGAGAATAAGTGCTTGTAAAAATAGTTTGTACAAGATTAGAGAAAGTCATGCGAGTAACTTATCAGAATTTGCTTTATTTATTATTCAGGAGGCCCGAAAACATATGTGCGGTGAAATATGGACCTCGAATTTTTTAGTGAAATACGAGAATTTCTCTTACCTACTATAGGTAGGTGGTAGAGAGAAAAAAGCTAATTATTGTTAAAGATAACAGTTACAGATAACTGGTACAAGTGCCTTCACTTATTGGATTTATATTTTTTTTAAAAAAAGTTTTAAGATATTGAAGGATACAAATGAAAAGAAATACGAGTATTATCAGTATCAACTTGAGTATTCTAAGAACAAAATGAGTGCTGGAGTAGGATTGATAAGACATGTACGAAAGTGAGACCAAATACCGTTTATTATCAAATTCAGCGGGAATGCATGTGGCGTGAACTTTTTTTGCAGTGTTATAAAGAATGCTCGTATCGGGGAGAAGGCCTGAGCCGAGCGGCCGGGGTAGGGCGCCACAGTGCGCATGTTAAGGTCTGCTAGGGGTGAATGTATTCCGTTCAGACCGGGCAGGCAGTCGGTCGACTGCTGGTGCTCGCAGAGACACGCGACAATCCCGTGGTTCAACCCGGCCGGCCGGGAGTTGGCTTCGTAGTGCGGTTTTACGGCCTTCAACTTGCAGCGGCAGTGTTTTGTTTACTTCGTGCGGCAAGATCGTCAGTCAGATGTTCCCGCAACTTAACAGGTACCACCGCCTTTTTAGACAGTTTGTTGTTATAGTACTTAAGAGTGTAATTTAGGTTATGTTTTCTGCTACGCTTAAGGATTATTTTACATAAAAGGGGACAATCCCTTATTAAAGTAAATGTGCCAGGCTTTATTTTTGTTTTAATTATTCTGTAGAGTATGTACTGAAATATAAATTAATTCACAACCTCCATATTTTGGTAATTGAGAGATCTTAAACACTTAAACTCCATCAAATACTAAAGAAGAAGAAATTATATTTGCAGTTACCAAAGATATATAGCTTAGCCAAATTTTAGTTTTCAAAATGATTTTATGTCTAAACTAACTTTAATTATCACCACATTTAGATTGTATTGCTATTTATTTGAAGATTTGGCTTCAACTGAATAATAATATACAGTGCATGATTTTAAATTCTGCCTTTTTTCCTTAAACTTTAATGCAGATTGCTGAAAGTTGTTTTTTTATATACACATTACATACAAGAATATATTTGCACACACCGGCTCAGTTCAAACATGACTGACATAATTAAACCTATAATATAACTGATGTACGTGTCGTAAAGGAGTTTCTACAATTAAAAATAGCAATTTTTAGAATTTTTGTTTGCATGTGCGTATGTTTGTAGTATATTGTTGTGTACTTTGTGATAAATAATCTGAGAATTATGGATCTGTTTTGTTGATAAATAACTTAGTAGGTTTTGCTTGGAGAATGGTCTGCATGGTATGTTATTACTATTCCCAAATTCTAATTGGGCTCAGAGTGACATTTCAGAATATTTAATTTATTATTGGCTTTGGCTAGAAATGCTATTTATAACAAAGCTTTATAATGACAGCTTTTAATTTCTCTACTACGTATAGTAAGCAGGGGAAGTATTGTATTCCACTCAAAAATTCGACATCGAGATTTCACCGGAAATAAATGTTTTGAGGCCCCTGAATCCAAAAAAAGCATTTTTGGAAACATGTCCGTGTGTGTGTGTCTATGAACAACATAACTCAGAAATGAACAGTCGGATAAACACCAAACTTGGTATTTAGGTTCAGTATCTTCCAGAGATGCGACACGAAGGTTTTCAAGAAAATCCCCCCAACCCAGATTACCCTTTACATGGAAGATTTTTTGAAAATTTTAATTTCCACAATAATGGCTCTAACGATTTTGATTAAAATATCATATGTTTAAGATATTTTCATGAAAAATAAAATGTATATCTTGAATTTTCTGAGAATGTGTCCAAAAGTATTCTTCATTGTAAACGACTTTTGCATAACTGGTAAACCATAAGAGATAGACAAACGTTTACTACACAAAAATGTAGATCGCGTTAAAATACACAATTTATGTCATATACATTTTTTTTGTTGAGTGAACCATTTTGGAGATATTGCTTGTTATTCCCTTAAATTTGTCAATACTTTTTCTCAAGTGGGAATTCGTTAGTCATTTTTACTTTCTCTACTACGTATAGTAAGTAGGGGAAGTATTGCATTCCACCCAAAAATTCGATACCGAGATTTCACCGGAAATACATGTTTTGAGACCTCCTGAATCCAAAAAAAGAATTTTTGGAAACATGTCCGTGTGTGTGTCTGTGTGTCTGTGTGTGTGTGTGTGTGTCTGTGTGTGTCTGTGTGTGTGTGAACAGCATAACTCAAAAACGAACAGTCGGATAAGCACCAAACTTGGTATTTAGGTTCAGTATCTTCCAGAGATGCGACACGAAGGTTTTCAAGAAAATCCCCCTACCCCAAACTACCCTTTACATGGAAGATTTTTCGAAAATTTTAATTTTCTCAAAAATGGCTCTAACGATTTTGATGAAAATATCATATGTTTAAGATAATGTCATGGGAAATGAAATGTATATCTCGAATTTTCTGGGAATGTCTCCAAAAGTATTCTTTATTGTGAACAACTTTTGCATAACTGGTAAACCATAAGAGATACACAAAATGTTACTACACAAAAAGTGTAGATCGCGTTAAAATACACAACTTATGTCATATACATTTCTTTTGTTGAGTGAACCGTTTTGGAGATATTGCTTGTTATTTCCTTAAATTTTCCAATACTTATACTTTTTCTCAAATTCGTTATTCATTTTTTTTATGTCCTGGACATGCAAAGAGAATGCAATGCACCACATAGCAACCAGCGTTAAAATATTTGACTATCGCTTAAAAGCTACCATATTCCCCTTGCATCTACAAGAAAATTACCAATAAGATTGACATATCGATATCTCGATTAACATGAAGCATATGGAGAATAGGCGTTTTTTAAAAATAGTGTGTACAAGAGTAGAGAAAGTCATGTGAGTGTAACACATCAGATTTTTTTATGTCCTGGACATACAAAGAGAATGGAATGCACCACATAGCAACCAGCGCTTAAAACATTTGACTATCGCTTAAAGCCTACCACATTCCCGTTGCATCTACAAGAAAATTAGCAATAAGAATAACATCTGGATTAACATGGAATATATGGAGAATAAGCGTTTGTAAAAATAGTTTGTACAAGAGTAGAGAAAGTCATGTGAGTGTAACACATCAGATTTTTTTCAAGTGTGTTGCTTTGCAAAATTTCGATAAGGTAAACATTTATTGAATTAGACTAATTTTTCCTTATTACATATATTTGCAAAGCAGTACACCATTTTCACTTCTGATCAGCATATAAACAGGGTAGATTTGCATCCAAATAGGGATACTTTTGAGACTTCATTTTAAATGCAAGTTCTTAACCCAAAGCTGTCATTCTTCACTGATGGTTTCCAATTTTAAGTGTTTAGAATTGTTACTCGCATAAAATTACACACATTTTCTATACAGTAGGTAAATGTTAAAATATTTCATACATGTTTAATAAAATTAGCTGTGTTTGTTTTCTGGTTTGTTTTGCCCGTTTATTGGTACTACATATAAGTTTGTAGTGTTACCTGATATTTATTTAATTACAACTTTTACGTAAAAAACCGTCAGTTTTATTTCTGACTTGGGAAAAACTACTTGAACAGATACGAGAGAGAGAGAGAGAGAGAGAGAGAGAATAGTGGTTTTGTTATGCAGTATTTGTGTGAATCTGTATTATAAGTTACTATGAAATCTTCCGTAATAGAATACATTATAGTGTGAAAACTGATAGACAGGTCGCTAGTCCATGGATATCATTTTAACCAGTTGTACTGTTTACCGTCTGTTGTTATAAACGTTATATACCAAGATTTCACTTATATTTGTATGTAAAGCACAACCTATACTTCTCCGTAGTCTGTAGTTGTTGCGACTCATATTCCGGAGAATCGCGAGTTCCGATCTCGGTTGCGGTGATTTGCGTAAATATGTTTTCTTTTGAATTGTTTCCAACGGTTTACCTTATCCGGAAAATAATAGCTATTAGGTGACTCATACTCTATGGAACTTGAGGTCATTTGGCTACCATTTCGCAAATTTTATTTACTCACCGTCCTGTATGGGGGCACCAGGCCAAGCATTTCAGAGAATTTTACCAACCTATTTATTGTTTAAAACTTTTTCATTGCGACTAAACAAGCTTAAGATAACGCAGATTTCAAAGGAAGCTTTGTATATAGTTCAATTTCCACTCGGGGAATACGTTATGTGGCAATTTACTCAAAATTGGATTTTAAGGGGTAGAAAGTGAAAACATCTGATGTGTTACACTCACATGACTTTCTCTACTCTTGTACAAACTATTTTTACAAACTCTTATTCTCCATCTATTTCATATTAATCGAGATAAACATTTGCAGAAACGATCTTTTGACGTGCAAAGAGAATTACATTTTACACATAGCGACCAGTTCTAAAATATTTGACTATCGCTTAAGGCGTACTATGTTTCCCTTGTTTTGTAATTGCAAGAGCAATATAAGCACAGACATATCTCTTAATAGTTGGTTGCTAGGTGCAGCACCATTCTGTTTGCCAAAGATTAATACTCTTTGCATATCCAAGACAAAAAATGAATAACGAATTCCCATTTGAGAAAATAAGCATTGAAAAATTTAAGGGAATAACAAGCAATATCTCGAAAATGGTTCACTCAACAAAAAAAATGTTTGACATAAATTGTGTATTTTAACGCGATCTACAGTTTTTGTGTAGTAAAATTTTGTCTATCTCTTATGCTTTACCAGTAATGCAAAAGGCGTTCACAGTGAAGAATACTTTTGGAGACATTCCCAGAAAATTCAAGATATACATTTTATTTGTCATGAAAGTATCTTAAAGATATGATATTTTAATCAAAATGGTTAGAACCATTTTTGAGTAAATTAAAATTTTCGAAAAATGTTTCATGTAAAGAGTAATCTGGGGTGGGGGGTTTCTTGAAAACTTTTGTGTCGCAATTGCGGAAGATACTGAACCTAAATACCAAGTTTGGTGTTTATCCGACTGTTTGTTTTTGAGTTATGCTGTTCACAGACACACACACACGCACATGTTTCCAAAAATACTTTTTTTGCATTCAGGGGGTCTCTAAAATGTATTTCCGGTGAAATCTCGGTATCGAATTTTTGGGTGGAATACAATACTTCCCCTACTTACTATACGTAGTAGAGAAAGTAAAAATTGAGATATGTCGATTGACATTTATGATATATGTAACAAAACATAATTTTTTAAGCCTTGTTTTTCTGGCACTATTTATTATTTTAAAACTTTAAGACAGGATGGATATTAAACAAGTGAAGCAATTTTTTATCGTTGCAGTGTTCTTGCAGAGCATACTTCTGTTAACGTTTATTATATTACGCACACACACATGCCAAGTTTAACAGCACCGTTTTTTACAGCAACTAAACAACACCCATCCATTTGTATAGGGTAGGATCAAGAATAAACCCATGTTTACAATCGCGTAACTTCACTCATGGCAGAATTTATTTTCATACATGTATATTTTTTCCCTCCAAATTATCCGTATAGATAGCTTGTTTTTCGGCAATGTTTTCAATACAAATGTTTTTGTACATACATAGAAACAAACAGGACGCAAGAGGGACAGTTAAATGTTTAAAAAGAAGCAATATGTATGTTGTATACCTACTCCTTTTAGGGCATAATTAGAACACGCGGATACGACATTACAGGGTGTATATAGTTTGGTTTAAAACTGGATATTTTAAAATCCCCTGTTTTTTTCCAGAAGTATCTTATGTATGCTTTACGGTTTCATAACTATATAAAATTACTGAGATTGAAGTAATCTTCAGCATGTTCACAAAACAATTCAAAATATGCTTTTTATTTCTCATGTCAATATGTCAAATACGATTTAAAATCGTTTGGCTGTTACTGATAAAAAATAAAAAAAATCTGATGCGTTACGTGACTTTTTCTATTCACGATTCTACAAACTGTTATATTATCTGCTTCTTGTTAATCGATGTTAACATTTGTAGAAATGGTCACATTATACAAGAGGGATAGAGCAGGTTGAAGCGTTAGTCAAATCCTTAAAAAGCGAGTCGCTATACGATGGCTTGGAAATTCCAATCTTTGCATGACGAAAGGAAGAAAGAAAGGAAACACAAAAGCAATTGCAATATAGTACTTGTCGTAAAAAAAGGTATTTGAAAATTCAAACTAATGATAATGAATATCTTGGAAATAGTTAATGCCACAAACATTTGCCATAAAATTTTAATGAGATATGCAATTTTTTGTAGTAAGCTTTCGTTTTATCTCATACTGTTTACAAGTTGTATTCATACCGAAGAAAAGTAGTTCATAGGCTATTCGCAGAAAACTCAAGATAACTATATACATTGTCATGCAAAAATATCAAACATTCGTGTTATTTTAATCAAAATATCAAGAACCTTTTTGGGAAATTTAAAAATTCCAAAATCCGACCTTTAATGGATGGCTTGAATTTCGGGATTTTCCTGAAAATTTTCGTGTTTTATTGCTGGAAAATGCTGAATTTAAATGCCAAGTTTGGTATTTAACCGGCATTTTGTTAATGAGTTACGCTATTCAGATACCAATGCGCGCGCGCGCCCGCACACAGACACACACACACACACACACACACACACACACAATTTTAAACTACTGCCTAAAAATTGCTTTTAAGAGCGGGATTCAGGAAACCTCAAACCTGTATTTGCGGTGATATCTCGAGATCTAATTTTTGGGTTCAATACAATACTTTCTCTATTTACTGTAGGTAAGCAGTACAGAAAGAAAGAATAAAATCTGATATTACATTCACATAACTTTCTCTACCCTCTACTGCTTATAGTGGGTATTCAAATTATTCTTCGAAAACTTTCTTTTCCGTCTACGTCATTTTGATAGAGATAAACCTTTCCGGATAAAGCTACATTACTCATTTCATTATAGATACAAAGAGAACAGCGATAGTCAAATGTTTATCAGCTGCACACTATATGCTGGTCTTAGCGTCCATACTGTTTCCATGCAATCGCGAGAAACAATTGAATGTTAACAGGACTTAAACAGAATGACTAAGTATTCAACAGTTCCAGCCGTTAATAACGGATTTCTCGGACATAGCAAACATTTTTTATGTAATACGTTATCATCTATCACTTAACGTTTATCGGTTATACAACATTAATTCAGAATAAAGTATACTTCATAGTCTAACCCCAGAAAATGCCGAATTATTTATTATGTAGGTATCTTCAATATGTGGTATTTTAATCAAAATAGTTACAGCCATTTTTGAGGAAATAAAAAATATCGAAAAATGTTCCTTGTAAAGAGCAGTTGGGAGGTGAGGAATTTTCTTGAAAATCATCATGTTGCATCTTTGGAAGATAACAGCCAAAACTACAAATTTGGCGTTTATCGGACCTTGTTATAAAAATGTTTTATTTATTTATTCGGAAGGGTTGAAAAAATATATTTTCGGTGAAATATCATATTGAATTTTTGGGTTGAATACAATACTTCCTCTGTTTACAGGGGACGAGTGGAATTTTCTTCAAAATCTTTGTGGCATCGTTTTAAATACCGAGTTTAGTATCTAACCATTTTTTAGTATACGTAGTAGTTCTGCTCGCCCACACCCGCGCGCACTCTTTTGTTTGTAGTCGCAGTAGACGTGTATTTACGTAGGAATCGGTATGTTTGAATTTTAGTTCTTCCTCTGCCTATTATAGGCCTATGGTGGAGAAAGTATCGATCACGATAGAAATAAAAAAATCTGATGTTACACTCACATGACTTTCTCTACTCTTGTACGAACTATTTTTACAAACGCTTATTCTCCATATGCTTCATAATTTTCTTGTAGGTGCAATGGGAATATGGTAGGCTTTAAGCGATAGTCAAATCTTTTAAAAGATGGTTGATATGTGGCGCATTCCATTCTCCTTGCATGACCAAGACATAAAAAAAATGAATAACGAATTTGAGAAAAATTTAAGGGAATAACAAGCAATATCTCGAAAATGGTTTACTCAAAAAAATTTATATGACATAAATTGTGTATTTTAACGCGATCTACAATTTTGTGTAGTAAAATTTTGTCTATCTCTTATGGTTTACCAGTTATACAAAAGTCGTTCACAATGCAGAATATTTTTGGAGACATTCCCAGAAAATTCAAGATATACATTTTATTTGTCATGAAAATATCTTAAACATATGACATTTTAATCAAAATCGTTAGAGCTACTTTTGAGAAAATTAAAATATTCGAAAAATGTTCCATGTAACTGGTAATCTGGGGTGGGGGATTTTCTTGAAAACCTTCGTGTCGCATCTCTGGAAGATACTGAACCCAAATACCAAGTTTGGTGTTTATCCGACTGTTCGTTTCTGAGTTATGCTGTTCACAGACAGACACACACACGTACATGTTTGCAAAAATGCTTTTTTTGATTCAGGGGGTCCCAAAACATATATTTCCGGTGAAATCTCTGTATCGAATTTTTGGGTGGAATACAATACTTCCCCTACTTACTGTACGTAGTAGAGAAAGTATAAAAGAACATTTCCACTGTCAAAGTATTACTTAGGTACCAAAAATCGAAGTAGATGATAAGCAAACACACAAGTTTTCTATTTTTCTGATAACTAGATCACTTGAAACGTTAACACCATACGCAGCCTTGCCAAGTCTTAAGTCGTTGTGCAGGTTGTCTTGCGAAAAAGTTGCGCATTTCTTACGTTGTTTCAGTCATACGCTTACTCGTGTAATTTAAAGAATGGCTATTAATATAGGAGCTGTGCTTAGGGGCCATGTTTTCATAATCCTTGCATTATCTTCACCTTGGTTTTCTATTCATTAAGAACCCGCATAAACTCTGTTATTGTAAACTCGAGCTGGTGACAAGTTTGACAGCGCAACTGCTGTTGCTAAAACGTCGTGTTTCAGTTGTTTACAGTAGAAATAACATTTGCTACTACGCAGCACTTCATATCTTCGGAATATCCTGTCTTTGCGAACAGTTTCACGCACAAAGTTGAGTCTTATAGAATTTGTAAGAGCTTTATTAAATCCATGCAAAATTAAGGTAACTTTTGTATTGAGACCCTTAACAAAGTTGGCGAGTTTTAGGCGAAGACGAAGCTGATATTTTCAAAATACAATTGTCCGTGGGAGTGAATGCCATTAGGTTTCATAATGAGAATAAATAAAAGCAACATTAAAAACCTGCAGTCTACGATTTATAAACGCTATCAGTTTTTCTAAAGTGAAAGCTCCGATATGGCCTTAAGTTACGAATGAAAGAATTTAAAAAAAATCTGATGTATTACACTCACATGATTTTCTCTACTCTTGTACAAACTATTTTTACAAACACTTATTCTCCATATGCTTAATGTTAATCGAGATATCGAAATGCTAATCTTATTGCTAATTTTCTTGTGGATGCAAGAGAAATTGGTAGGCTTTAAGCGATAGTCAAATATTTTAAGGGCTGGTTGCTATGTGGAGCATTCCATTTTCTTTGCATTACCAGTACAAAACAAAATGAATAACGAATTTGAGAAGTATAAGTATTGGAAAATTTAAGGGAATAACAAGCAATATCTCGAAAATGGTTCACCCAACAAAAAAAAATGTGTATGGCATAAATTGTGTATTTTAACGAGATCTACGTTTTTGTGTAGTAAAATTTTGTCTATCTCTTATGGCTTACAAGTTATGCAAAGGTCGTTCACAATGAAGAATACTTTTGGAGACATTCCCAGAAAATTCGAGATATACATATCATTTGTCATGAAAATATCTTAAACATATGATATATTAATCAAAATCGTTAGAGCCATTTTTGAAAAAATTAAAATGTTCGAAAAGTGTTCCATATAAAGGGTAATCTGGGGTGGGGGATTTTCTTGAAAACCTTCGTGTCGCATCTCTGGAAGATACTGGACCTAAATACCAAGTTTGGTGTTTATCCGACTGTTCGTTTCTGAGTTATGCTGTTCACACACACACACGACACACGGACATGTTTCCAAAAATACTTTTTTTGGATTCAGGGGTCTCAAAACATGTATTTCCGGTGAAATCTCGGTATCGAATTTTTGGGTGGAATACAGTACTTCCCCTACTTACTATACGTAATAGGGAAAGTAAAAAATATGTGATACATTCGTGTGGCTTTCTGTAATGTCTATCTTTATTAATGGCTATATAAACTATCCTTACTAAATCCTAAATCTTATTTTTCTATCTACTGCATTTATTCCAAATAAATCTTTGCAAATATAGCTGCATTACAGCTTTCGTTATAGATACAAAGAGAACAGCGACGTCAAGTGTTTAAGAACTGCACGCTATATGCTGACATTAAAATTCCGTACTGTATCCATGCAACCGAGAGAAACAACTGAAAATCGATGGACTTTAAAAGAATGACAAGTATTGAACAATTCAAACCTTTAATAACAAATATCTCAGAAAGGCTTATGCTACAAAAGGTTCTTACTAGTAAATGTATGTTTCAAATAGATCTACATGGATAATGAGTGCTTAAAAAGCTATACACATTCTTCTTACTATTAAAGCAAATGCGATGTAGATCTGATCGGTTTGCAAGCATAAGGAAGGATGTAGCTGCTTTATACTTTCTCTACTACGTATAGTAAGTAGGGGAAGTATTGTATTCCACCCAAAAATTCGATACCGAGATTTCACCGAAAATATATGTTTTGAGACTCACTGAATCCAAAAAAAGCATTTTTGGAAACATGTCCGTGTGTGTGTCTGTGTGTCTGTGTGTCTGTGAACAGCATAACTCAGAAACGAACAGTCGTATAAACACCAAACTTGGTATTTAGGTTCAGTATCTTCCAGAAATGCGACACGAAGGTTTTCAAGAAAATCCCCCCACCCCAGACTACCCTTTACATGGAACATTTTTCGAAAATTTTAATTTTCTCAAAAATGGCTCTAACGATTTTGATTAAAATGTTATAAGTTTAAGACAGTTTTATGACAAATAAAATGTATATCTTGAATTTTCTGGGAATGTCTCCAAAAGTATTCTTCAATGCGAACGACTTTAACTGGTAAACCATAAGAGATAGACAAAATTTTACTACACAAAAAATGTAGATCGCGTTAAAATACACAATTTATGTCATACACATTTCTTTTGTTGAGTGAACCGTTTTCGAGATATTGCTTGTTATTCCCTTAAATTTTCCAATACTTATACTTTTTCTCAAATTCATTATTCATTTTTTATGTCCTGGACATGCAAAGAGAATGGAATGCGCCACATAGCAACCAGCGTTAAAATATTTTACTATCGCTTAAAAGCTACCATATTTCCCTTGCATCTACAAGAAAATTACCAATAAGATTGACATCTCGATATCTCGCATAACATGAAGCATATGGAGAATAGGCGTTTGTAAAATTATATTGTACAAGAGTAAAGAAAGTCATGTGAGTGTAACACATCAGATTTTTTTATTAATCTTTATTAACATCTCAGAATAGTTGTATTACTGATTTTCAAACATTGCATAATATACATGTTGCACAGAGAGAGGGAGAGTTGTAGGTAAAGGAAGGAGGGGAAGAGAATTAGAAAATAGGAGATAGCGAAAGCGAGGTAGTGAGATGGAGGAAGGATAAGAGACGAAGAGGGAAAGAAGTAGGCCGCAAAGAATCTCCGCATTTAATGCCATCTTTAATGAAAGCATCTATGTTTGAGGTAATGGTGCAATGAATAAAAGGCGATGAATTTTCTAAAAATAGCTGGTGATGGTTTTCCCAATAATTAGGTATTTTAAGTTATCTGAGAAAGCACTATAATTGTAGCTCTTGTAGAAACTTTTTATTTTGTGTCAGATTATTAACCATTTCCGAAATATTCGTTTTTGGTCGTTGTTTTGTTTCTCAATATAAGTTTGCAATATAAGTCATGGTAAGGTTATATTGACTTTCTATGGCGAATTTTTTTAAAAACTGGCTGTTGTTTTAGCTCCCGCATACCTAATAATAATAATAATAATAATAATATTATTATTATATATAATTGAAAACCTAATTTAAAGCATTGTAGGCGACTATTATTACTATTAGCTATTAAAGATGTATACGAGTATAAACATAAGTTACTTTGTGCATTTATACACTGAAGATGTCAACTGATTTTATTCTAGTCGTAACAAGAAAAGAATTTAATGGATTTTATTGATCCAGGTGTCAAATTCCGTGTAGATTTGATATCTTATACAATAAATCGTGGACATCGAAGAACAAGAAAGGCTCTTACAGTACAGCCTTTGCTTTCGGCCTACTTTACGGAATTATTTATCATGGCCCTCAACATTCTTTGTGTATAATCACGTTTGTTATGTTCTCTACCTCATACTTAGCAACAAGTAGAGGAAGTACTGTATTCCACCCAATAATTTGATATCCAACTTTCCCCGGAAATACATGTTTTAAGAACATCATATATTCCAAACTTGGTATTTATTTTCAGCGTTGTTCAAACAAGCGGCTCGAATATTATCAAGAAAATCTATTTACCCTAAACTATCCCTTACACGGAAATTTTACAAAATTTTAGATTTTATAAAAACCGTCAGAAAGGATTGATTAAAATGCCACGTATTTAAAATATTCACATGACATAATATATATTTCAAATTTACGGTAATTAGCCTGTGATGACCTCTTTGCTCGGAAGAAATGTATAATTTTGTATAAATTGTAAACTTCAAGAGATAGATAATAAATGCTCCACACAAAGGTATCGCTCTTTAAAACACACAATTCATATCAAATAACCATTTTAGGGGAATTAACCATTTGCAAGGTATCCATTAATATTGATTTAAAAATTTCAATATTTAGCATTATTTTAAAGTGTTTTCGCTATTCAGTTGTTTCTTGTGATGTCATGGGAGGAGTCTGGAATTTTAAAGCCAGCCTATTGCGATCCGCGCCTAAACATTTGACTCGATTGGGATTGCTGTATCCACCTTGTACAGAAATGACAGGGAGATATCAACACGGCTTCCCTGGACAAACCGCATTTGTTAACCGTTTATATGGTACTTGCTATCACTCCTTGTGCTGTGTATCGCACCAATAAGCATACCTCTGCTAGTTCTGTTAACTCAGTTGCGAGTTACGAATAGGTATAAGTGAGGAATGGCGACCGATTCTGTCGATCTTTCGCGAGTTTAATTGCAAATGTCTTTTTGGAAATGCTATTGAATATGTTGGCGATTTAGCACTCAAACATCAGTTATAGGTCCTCTTATAAACTAGCGTTTCTTAGCTATTTACATATCCTTAAAAGGCAAGCTATAACCTCCTTCAACACACTAAGGGTGAAGGAGGCGCCAGCGGATATCTCAAGTCATACTCTATTAATGCCCTTATAGAGATCAGAAATCGGATGTAGAATACTTCTTGTGGGATGTGTATCTACAACTAAATATATAATGAAAGTATTCCTGTGAAGGTTTTGAGTTAACATGAAGTAGAGAGATTAATAAGCTTTCGAAGGAATAGTTTATAGAATGAACTTTCTCTACTATTTTTACAAACGCCTATTCTCCATATGCTTCGTGTTAATCGAGATATCGAGATGTTAATCTTATTGCTAATTTTCTTGTGGATGCAAGGGGGATTGGTAGGTTTTAAGCGACAGTCAAATATTTTAAGAGCTGGTTGCTATGTGAAGTATTCCATTCTCTTTGCATGTCCAGGACATAAAAAGAATTAATAACGAATTCCCATTTCAGAAAAAGTATAAGTATTGCAAAATTTAAGGGAATAACAAGCAATATCTCGAAAATGGTTCACCCAACAACAAAAATGTATATGACATAAATTGTGTATTTTAACGCGGTCGACATTTTTTGTGTAGTAAAATTTTGTCTATCTCTTATGGTTTACCAGTTATGCAAAAGTCGTTCACAATGAAGAATACTTTTGGAGACATTCCCAGAAAATTCGAGATATACATTTAATTTGTCATGAAAATATATTAAACATATGATCTTTTAATCAAAATCGTTAGAGCCATTTTTGAGAAAATTAAAATTTTCGAAAAATGTTCCATGTAAAGGGTAATCTGGGGTGGGGGGATTTTCTTGAAAACCTTCGTGTCGCATCTCTGGAAGATACTGAACCTAAATACCAATTTTGGTGTTTATCCGACTGTTCGTTTCTGAGTTATGCTGTTCACAGACAGACAGACGCACACACACACACACGGACATGTTTCCAAAAATGCTTTTTTTGGATTCGGGAGGTCTCAAAACATGTATTTCCGGTGAAATCTGGGTATCGAATTTTTGGGTGGAAAACAATACTTCCCTTACTTAGTATACTATAGTAAAGAAATTAATAAAGAATAGTGGATGCAGAAAGAGAGTATAACATATCAAATGTTTTTATTGAAATAAACATTTTTGCCAACGGTTTTAGAAACAGTTTGAGTGACACCAATCATACGTCTGAGTTTCACTGGAATACGAGAACCAAACACTGATCGAAGTCTAATAATTACATTTTCTGTATAACTCATAGAAAATGGTTAGAAAATATAGTACTCTCGATCAGTTTGCTCGATTAAGAGCAACGTGCTCACTGGTAATTTTTAAAAGCTCTGACATTAAATGACGGTGGGTATATAAAACTTTGTGACTATTACACAAGGTCTGTAGTTATATCTTGTGTTCCAATATGATACAAGTAGGAAGTCTCTTGAACAAAGCCATCCTTACAAAGGTTTATATCGACTATTCCATTCATATGTCGATATTTGATGCTGACCAATAACGTTTACCTATGCCTTGGATATCGACCATTCGCGGTATTTTGTCTTATAATATGCTCTACAGGAATGCGAGTTTATCTGATTAAACGTCGGTTCGTTACTGAATCGTGATAGAATCAGTATGCATTTCAGTCCAATCCACTTCAGTTTTCATTATCCTAAACCAGATTCTCTCAACTTTGAAAACTGTGTTTCAAACATAGAAAATGCCCCACAATGGAACGCACTGTTTATGTTGGTACTGACAAATCTAGCCCCAACCTCTTGTAGAGGTAGTATTTTTAACACTTAAATGATTTCAGTCTAATTTTATAATATATAAATTCAATAACAGCCCACCTTAAAGCAATATTGTATGTAACAATATATAAAAATGTATGTAACAGTCATTGCATATGCTTGTATTATTTTATCCATGTGTGATAAGGTTATGTGAATGTATTACGTAACTTAATAATGTAGGAGCTTTAAGAATAATAGGTTCAAAGTTGCTAACAATGAGGTAACCTTGAGGCAATAATGAATTTGAGAGTTTAAATGCTACTTCTGAGTCTTGGAAGCAATAATGTAATTTTAGTGACAGTTTATAAAAATAGCCAATCAACAACCCGAAAAAGCTTTAGTTAAATGAAGGTATTCTATTGGATTAAAAATAGCCAATCAGAGACTTGAAATACAGAAATTTACAAGAAAAGGCGGTTGAAATCAGTTCAGTTGGTTGCAGACAGCGTTACTAGACGTAAAAAGTGTCCTCAAGAGATTTAATACGTACTCGTGTGAGACGAAAAGTAGTTTACGTGTTAAAAAGTGGAAATGATTAATAAAAGAGTCTCACAGCTCTCTCTCTATATCAGTGAAGTGTTATTTAAATCGTATTAAGCATTAATAAAAGGAGTGAAGTAAATTATAATCTGTATAAGCCTGCATTCTTAAGTCGCAGCACAATCCTGCTAAGAGAGACGTGTCTCTAACAATAATACTGACGCAGCCGAGCCAAACATAACTATATAATATTTAAAGAAACAGTTAAATTACAAATTAACATTTTTTTTTTAAATTTGGGGCATAGGCCACCTGAAAGTACATTTGGGGCGAAGGCTACCGGAAACTGTTTACTATACGTGCGGTTGCAACTACTACAAGTTCGGCGCCCCAACAGTTGAAATACGATAGAACTCCTAAAATTAACCTTTCTCAAGAGTAATCTCCTTTGTTCCTTGAGCATAATTCTTGCCATTGGATTGTCATGGTACTTTACCTCCCCCAAAGTATAGCCGAGCAACCGAAGTTAATAGTACGAGCTAATGGTCTATGTTCTCACTAGCGGAGTGATACAGCAATTTCGGCACAAAATTAAAATATGGTTATAGAATCTTATGAAAACGAAAGTTAAAAGCCTTTTTTTATTATTTTAAGACACTGGATATCCATTTGTGAAATTATGATTTTTTTTGCAAATGTTCCAGATTTTTAATGAATTTAAAGGAGTGGTAGTGGGGACTTAAAATATTTTAGAATCGAGTTATTTTAGGGGGATTATATATATCGTTCATATCATCGCATTTCCGTGATATTTCACTGAAGTTTTATCAAGTAATACTTTTTATGTTATTTTGACAAAACCAAATACATTTGGATTATTGAAACTGACAAAAATGATAAGTACCCTTACATTCACTCTCCATTTTCAACCCCTAACATACAACTCAACATTCTTTGGACTCTAAAACCCTACCCCAAAATATTTTCAACCCCTTATGTACAAATCACCACATCATCAACATAGTACACAAATACAATAGGAGTTGACAAAAACCATACGTTACGTTATAACTTCCAAAAATCACGTAATTATATACTACTCCAAATTTTTAAAAGTTACCCTTTGTTTTCAACCCCTTATAGATAAAAAACACTTGATCAACCAGGGCACAAATTGGATTATAGGACTTGGGGAACATTAAAGAATACTATAAAATCTCAAAATGCTAGCCAAACTAAAATTTTTCAACCCCTTGTCCAATCCGGACAAAACTTTGGACATTTACGCTTTAGGTACAAGTAAAAATTACAGACTACGCACTGCTTTAAAAAATGATCCCCAACTTATATATGTACCAAAGTAGTACCAAAGTAATGCTCGGTAACAGGGATGCCCATCCTCCAAACGCTATGGCGTATTCCTCTCCTAAAAATATTGTCCTCCGTGGTGTAATGGTTTTCATACTAGCCTCTAGTTCCCGAGGTCACGGGTTCAAACCCGGCGAAGGGCGATGGATTGTTTTCGGGCCTAAAAATTCTTAGCATGGCTTCCTTCGGAAGGGAAGTAAAGCCGTGGGTCCTGTATTGCAGATTTACGGAACGTAAAAGAACCTCAAGCCTGATAAAGAGGCCTCTGAGAAAAATGTCCGGATTTTCACGCCCAATAGAGGTCCAATGGGGCCCTAAGGACCACAACAGTTAAGGAGTGTCCCTAAATAAAACACAGTTTAATTTCCCTCTAAAACAACCAACTCGCCCCTCTCTAATATTTCTAACAGGTCAGTTTCAACTATGTAGTTGGTTTTTTATGCCGCAGGAAGCCTTTGCTAAGGGGCCATCATATAGATACTATAGGGATTTACACAATTAAAGCTTAAACAAATAAATATATTCGGCAGGTGGTGTATTTTATTTCTCGGTATTTCACTGTATGCTACTGTATCTATCTAAATAGACCAATATATTAAGTGTAATACTTCTATACGTCCTGAACATCCGCATAATTTATTATTATGGAAAACTAATAAAATTAATTAAATATACTTCTAAAGGCCATCCCGGCTAGGGTATGCGAAATAGAGCCAGTTGAAAAATTCAGTGTCATAGCCAGGATTTGAACATGGTTCGGTTGCTTGACCACTTAACTACTAATAGCATGCCGGTAGGGTTTGAATGCCTCAACTGACTCGGGTTTTCCCTAGATGATCCAACCAAGGAACCTCACATTAGAGAGGCATTCTTGACGACTTGCAATTTGCAAGTATGTACTTTGTCCCTGGGAAGTACATACGTAAGCAAGTACACTTAGGGGCAAAAGTTGTTATGCACAATTAATGAAATTAATTATGTTTTTAACGGTCTTGCCGGCTATGGTATGTGAAATAGAGCCAGCTGAAAAATTCAGTTTAATACCAGGATTTGAACACGGTTCTCCCGCTTTCCGTACGGTTGCCCTAACCATTGACTACTATTCAAACTGGTCAGTTGAATTTAATGTCCTACTGGCATGGCTTGGAACAACCACACGGAAAGCGGGAGAACCGTATTCAAATCCCGGCTATGACAATGAATTTTTCAGCTGGCACTATTTCATCTACATACCTACCTATACTGTTATAGTTGCTTTTATACATTTTCAAAAAAATTATTGACACGCCACGTTATACCATACAGCATGAATTGTACTTCAAATTCCTCTTTTTGGAGAGGGGCTTCGAGTTTAACGTCCTTTAACTTAGCCATGACATTGGACGATAAAAATATGAATGAGTGGGTAAAATGATGCTAAAATGAGACCACGATCCATGAAGGCTCAAAGTTATGCACTAATAGTCTTCTCAGGATAAGGGAAAACCCCGTAAAAACCTTATCGGCGTAACTCGCCTTAAACGAGAATCGAACTCGGGACCTCTCGAACGTGCACACACTACCTTCACAGCATAGAAACGTGTATTTTTACACAGCACTACAAATTGAGTTAATTATAGTACTCATTTAAAAATCTGATGTTTTACACTCACATGACTTTCCCTACTCTTGTACAAACTATTTTTACAAACGCTTATTCCCCATATGCTTCATGTTAATCGAGATATCGAGATGTTAATCTTATTGCTAATTTTCTTGTAGATGCAAGGGGAATTGGTAGGTTTTAAGCGATAGTCAAATATTTTAAGAGCTGGTTGCTATGTGGAGTATTCCATTCTCTTTGCATTACCAGGACAAAAAAAATGAATAACGAATTCCCATTTGAGAAAAAGTATAAGTATTGGAAAATTTAAGGGAATAACAAGCAATATCTCGAAAATGGTTCACTCAACAAAAAAATGTATGACATAAATTGTGTATTTTAACGCGATCTATATTTTTGTGTAGTAAGCTTTTATCTATCTCTTATGGTTTACAAGTCGTTCACAATAAAGAATACTTTTGGAGACATTCCCAGAAAATTCAAGATATACATTTTATTTGCCATAAAAATGTCTTAAAATATGATAGTTTAATCAAAATCGTTAGAGCCATTTATGATAAAATTAAAATTTCGAAAAATGTTCCATGTAAAGGGTAATCTGGGGGGGGATTTTCTTGAAAACCTTCGTGTCCCATCTCTGGAAGATACTGAACCTAAATACCAAGTTTGGTGTTTATCCGACTGTTCGTTTCTGAGTTATGCTGTTCAGACAGACACACAGACACACACACGGACATGTTTCCAAAAATGCTTTTTTGGATTCAGGAGGCCTCAAAACATGTATTTCCCGTGAAATCTCGGTTCGAATTTTTGGGTGGAATACAATAGTTCCCCTACTTACTATACGTAGTAGAGAAAGTAAAAATGTAATAGATGTCTTTAGAATATATAGTTAATTTACTTACATATTTTTGTATTCCCCCAAATGCTCGTTATGGCGCATCTTGTGCCGTGAGTTCCTCTCATTGCCGGTAAGATAGCCAGTGTATTTGTATAATCTGTTACATTTTGGAATAGTCTTAATAAACCCGTCTCGAGGGATTGTGCTGAAGGAAAATGCGGACCAAAAGCTATTCATTTCTCATAAATAGCGCCCTATCATACGGAAGAAGTAAGCAATTGGCATAGGACTGCAGAAGTGAATAAATCCTTGGGGCTGACAACATTACTCTCGCATGAACTGCTACAGACCAATCAGGACCTCATATATTACAGAAAGGATGAAGGTCGTGACGGAAGGAGCAGGATTTACGTTTCTTTTCTTCTTGCCTTATCATTGGCTTTCTTCTTTTTTCCCCTCCTTCTACCTCCACCTACTCTCTATGCTTTTCCCATTTAGGCTTCCTTTAATGAAGAAAGGGAGGGGGAACTCAATATTAGTGCCATGTCGCTCAGAGTTGATGGACCCGGCTTTCTCTGGCTGTCTAGCAAATTCCTAACGACAGACGCGCACAAAAAAGTAATATCAGATGGCATTACTGCGACTTCAAGTGTCTGCAGCCAGTTCTCTTATATATATATATATATTTTAAAAAATCTTATATGTAAATATCTTACAAATTTCTCTGCCAATTATTACCTTTAATAACTATTTCACGAATCATTCATGCAAAACGCATTACTTTCTCTACCATTTACATGGTTTATGCCCCAGAAATCCAAAAAGAAAAACCTTTTAAGAGAGAGAAGAACAGTCGGATAAATTCTAAATTTCATACAAGACGTAGGTGAACTTCTCTACGCCTTTATATTTTTGTTTTTTCAAAAATGTATTTATGAGTTTTATTACAACAAAATCTGATGTGTTACACTCACATGACGTTCTCTACTCTTGTACAAACTATTTTTACAAACCCTTATTCCCCGTATGCTTCATGTTAATCGAGATGTTAATTTTACTGCTAATTTTCTTGTAGATGCAAGGGAAGTACGGCAGACTTTAAGCGACAGTAAAATAGTTTAAGAGCTGGTTGCTATGTGCAGTATTCCATTCTCTTTGCATTACCAAAATGAATGAATAACGAATTTAAGAAAAAGTATAAGTATTGGAAAATTTAAGAGAATAACAAGGAATATCTCGAAAATGGTTCACCCAACAGAAAAAATGTATATGAGATAAATTGTGTATTTTAACGCGATCTACATATTTGTGTAGTAAAATTTTGTCTATCTCTTATGGTTTACCAGTTATGCAAAAGTCGTTCACAATGAAGAATACTTTTGGAGACATTCCCAGAAAATTCAACATATACATTTTATTTGTCATGAAAATATCTTAAACATATGATATATTAATCAAAATCGTTAGAGCCATTTTTGAGAAAATTAAAATTTTAGAAAAATGTTCCATGTAAAGGGTAGTCTGGAGTGGGGGGATTTTCTTGAAAACCTTCGTGTCACATCTATGGAAGATACTGAACCTAAATACTAGTTTGGTGTTTATCCGACTGTTCGTTTCTGAGTTATGTTATTCACAGACAGACATATACACGGATATGTTTCCAAAAATGCTTTTTGTTTATTCAGAGGGTCTCAAAACATTTAAATTCTCATTATTATTTACTTTTTATAAGTTTTATAACTGGGGAATCATAGGAAGCTTAAACAAAACATAAAGAGGTTATACGTTTGTTTCAAAGCTTCATTTACGTTAGTAGCCACTTTAAAAGTACTCATTGCTACATACTTTAAGTGTTCTAAGATTGGAATGTGAAACTACATTTCTAAAGAATTTTTGAGAGTATGCAATTCTTTTTCTCTCGCGGTAATAAAAACAAACTTGTAGAATGTTTGCGGAACAAGACTTAAAGCTGTGTGTGGCAATCCCAGGAGTAAAATAAAATAACTTTTAATGTGTGTAGTCATGTACAATTTTATAGACAGGCTTGAGTATTAAATTATAAAGTATCCAGTTGAAATTTGTGTGGAATTAGCGGTATACATTCGGTTACATGCAATGGTGAGCTCTAGTCTGTTGTTTGACTTCCATAGCACCAGTGTTGACAATGGTCACTTACACCATGGGTAGGGAAAACGCCTTCCTTCCATGAGTCACAAAATATGCAACACGCACTGCATCACTCAGCAGCATGTGAAAAACAAAGGGACAGTGGCAGAGAGGGAACGGCGCATTTTTAACACTTAAATGAATTTAGTCAAATTATATAATAAAAAATTTAATAACAGCCCGCCTTAAAGGAATATGTGTATATAACAATATATAAAAAGTGTATATTACAGTCATGGTATAGGTTTATATTATTGTATATTTTATAATGTTATCTGAATGTATTACGTATTTAATAATGTAGGAGCCGTGAGACTAATAGATTAAAAGTTGCTAACAATGAGGTAACTTTGAGACAATAATGAATTTGAAAGTTTAACAATACTGCTTGTAATTCTTGGAAGCAATAATGTAATTTTTATAACAGTCTATAAATACCAGTCAACAACCAGAAAAAGCTTTAGTTAAATGAAGGTATTCTATTGGAATAGGAATAGCCAATCAGAGACTTGAGATACAGAAATTTACAAATTTAGGCGGTAGAAATAAAGTCAGTTGCTTGTAGACCGCTCATAACTGGACGCGTTGTTTGTAGAGTGTTCCTAACCGGACGCGAGTTGCGTCCTCGAGAAATTTAATACGTATTCGTGTGAGACGAAAATAGTTTACTTGTGTGTGAACAGCGTAACTCAGAAACGAACAGTCGGATAAACACCAAAATTGGTATTTAGGTTCAGTATCTTCCAGAGATACGACACGAAGGGTTTCAAGAAAATCCCTTCTCCCCAGATTACCCTTTACATGGAACATTTTTCGAAAAATTTAATTATCTCAAAAACGGCTCTAACGATTTTGATTAAAATATCATATGTTTTAAGATATTTTCATGATAAATGAAATGTATATCTCGAATTTTCCGGGAATTTCTCCAAAAGTATTCTTCTTTGTGAACGACTTTTGCATAACAGGTAAAACATAAGAGATAGACATAATTTTACTACACAAGAAACCTAGATCGCGTTAAAATACACAATTTATGTCATATACATTTTCTTTGTGGAGTGAACCATTTTCGAGATATTGCTTGTTATTCCCTAAAATTTTTTCAATACTTCTACTTTTTCTCACTGGGAATTCGTTATTCATTTTTTTATGTCCTGTACATACAAAGAGAATGGAATGCTCCACATAGCAACCAGTTCTTAAAACATTTGACTATCACTTAAAGCATATTCCACTTGCACCTACAAGAATATTAGTAATAAGATTAACATCTCGATTAACATGAAGCATATGGAGAATAAACGTTTGAAAAAATTGTTTGTACAAGAGTAGTGAAAGTCATGTGAGTGTAACACATCAGATTTTTTGCTAAAGTTTTACTGCTCTTTCTAAATTTAACAGGCAACAATGGTTTATACAGATTAACATAGCAAACTAAATAATATGACTGAAAGAAGCAGCATTTTGCTCATAATGTATTTTGCACCAGCAATATTTTGCATTTTTTAAGCTCAGCTTATATTTCAAGGAAAAACATGGGAGTCACATGATAAATTATCTATGTGCAACAATCTCTCGCTGTATTATGCATATGTCAATGTAATGTCAAGAGGCCATGGGGTGAAATGATGCAAATTCCCTTTTAACAATGGCTTATGTAGGTGATGTTGATGGCTAATGTCAAACATTGTATTCATTACTTAGATATGAAATTAGAAATAAACTTATTAAAAGTGTTAATTAGTTTGTATCATAGTTTTTCATTAGTATTTTATAATTAGTATCTCATATTTAGAATGTTTTATTTTTTTTTCATAGGTCCTATTTAGGCAATTTATAGATCAACTTCCAGACTATTCAGGTGCTAATAAAAACTATTCCATATTCTAAGAGATGGTAGTATGTACGAAAAGAAGAAAAAAGTATCTAGTAAACATGAACTTTAAAATGCATACCTTAAGAGCTATGGATTCATCTTGGCTACTGTGAAACATATCTTCTACTGCAAGCTCTTTGCTATTACCTACCTACAACCTACAGCAGGCAGTAAACAAATGAGGACACAGTACTCTTGTTATTGTCCATGGATACAACGTGCAGCAAAATTTATTGGTGTTGTTACTGTAAACCGTACACACATCAGGCGTCATCAATGCCTGCCAGAGCATCCGTGACCAACCTGGAATGGTGAGAGCGTGCGATTCCTAAGACGCCGGACAGAAGCATGCCTTACTATGAATGGGCACCACATTGAGCACCTCCTTTAGTGATGGTTCACAAGTGCAGGTCGTATGCAATCACAAGCAGATTACATTACAAGCTATGCTGTTTCACAGTAGCAGTGTAATGGTTGCTCATTTGTTCATTGCATTCTGTCGGTTATACGTAATAGCAAAAAGCTTGCAGTAGAAGAGATGTTTCACAGTAGCCATATTTGTTTAACATTTTTAGAATCCTTTTTTATTAGACTTTTTGTTGTTTTGGTCCATACTACCATATCCCAAAATATGGAATAATTTTTCTTTAACATTCTGTATATAACATAACGCAATAAGGAATGTACCTTTTTACTTCAATACCATAACGCAACGGATATGCGAATCTGTCATTAGTAGAGAAAGTCATTTCATTGTATCACTTCATATTCTTCTTCTTCTTCTTCTTATTATTATTATTATTTTCATTTTAATCCAGTAAATTTTCATAGAAGCTTTTCTTTAATTTGTAATTTGACATTCCGTTCGGGTATTCTATTTTATGGAGTTTAACTTGCGGGTTATACAACACTGTTCAATTCTTTATTTCCTTCCACTAAAGCAATATAACTTGATACGAGGAGAAAATGCTTGTTGCTACCAAACATATTGCCTCCTAGTGTTGACATTCGAGAACAACAGTTTGCTCTCAGTTGTATTGAAGGAAATACCTTTTTTTTTTAGTTATTTCTCTCTTCTTTCCCTATGTCTGTATAACAGACGATCCAGATGGATATATGAGCCTAACGTCCTTCCTGAGCGTCCAGACTATTTATTTTGTGACTGTGCGCTACTCCTGTAGGATATCAACATTTTTCATGCGGAAACATTTCTCTGCTGACCGAAATGCTCATCTTGCCGTAAAATTAGCTGAAGCTGTAAATTATCTACATTAGGGATGCATTTGTACGAAGTATCCTGTTTCATACAACTTTCGCTATAAATCCTACTGCGTTAATCATTTTTTTTTTACAGAGAATCTATATCATTTCACTAAAAAGTTCGACGTAGATATTTCACTGAAACACAGTCTCCTGAATCAAAAAAAAGAATAATTTAATTTATAGGAAATACGGAGATGGAGAGAGTAAAAAACGAGAAGTCGAATAAATACAATATTGTAAGTCCAACACTTTTCTACGATGCAACATGAATATTTTCCAGAAATTATCCTACCCCAAACTAAAATTTACGTAGATTTTTTACCTTTATTTTGAATTTTCTCAAACGACTCTGACGCCTTTATCTTAAATATAATATATATGTTCGATTTATTGACTTAGAACTGACAGGTTGAATTTTGATAAGTTTGCATCACTGAAAAATGCTAAGATATGCACATAAACATACTACATTTTAAAAAGCACTATTGCTGTTATATAACGTTTTATAACTTCAGTCGCTTAGGTGATATTCTCTGGTTTGGAATGGATTTTCTCAGAATTTTAAGCACTACGAATTCGACACATTCTTTCGTAATGTTTCTCATCAGTGCAACCATAGATTATGCACTGTCAACCTGCTCTCTAAACATTTGAGTGTTTTATTTTTCTGCATGTTCCAGTTCACGTACAAGAAAGTATTCCAGCTAGTATGTGTAATGATCGAGCATAGGAATTCTTAACCATTTGGCTTCAAGTTATCTAGGCTCAATCAAAAAATTGAGTTTTATTTATGGACGCTGTTTAACTGTTGTGGTCCTTAGTGTCCATTCTATAATGGGCGCAAAAGACCGGTAATTTTCCCCAGACTTTATCGAGTTGAGGTTCTTTTAAGTGTCGTAAATCTACGACATGGGACCATCGGGTTTACTTTCCTTCCGAAGGAAGCCATGCTAAGGATTTTACGCCCGAAAAAATCCATCGTCCTCCCCGGGTTTGAATCTGCGAACTCGGGAACTAGAGACCCGTTGGTTACTATAGCTCGCCTATGGGTTAGGATGGGGTGGACCCAAGTTAAATAATCGGTGGTACGGCATCCCTGGATGATGACAGAACAGGTAGAAGCACCCAGTGTGATACGTGTTTTGTACATTTTCGAAATATATACTATATTCATTCATTCATTCATTACCTGTTTACCCTCCTCTTATGTAGGACTTACACCCCCAGGACTTAAGCCGGGTGCCTGGGGTCAGAGGCCCGTCGAGGAGCAGACACTCATGGATCAGACAGAACATCCAGGATGGGTGATCAGCCCGATGCCTGGTATGGGATGAAGAAAGTGGATGAAGCGAAATGTTGGTGAAATGATGATGGAGCAGTTGGTGGAATGAATGGCGGGGGAAACCGGAGAACCCGGAGAAAACCCGCCCAGACGCCGCTTCGTCCACCACAAATCCCACATGCAGGTCCCTGGGATTGAACCCGGTCCGCCTCGGTGGTAGGCGAGCGGTCTAACCACTCGTCCACGGCACCGCCCGAAATGTATACTATATTCACTTTTGAAAATAAATTGCATTTTCGGCTTTCTTTAGTAAACCATTACATTATTTGAAAGAATTTAGATACAATTTTAATGCTATAATCAATAATATAAACTCAAACTAACAAACACAGAGCTGGTGCCTGCTCGAAAAAGCAGATTGGCACATTTGCATGCTAAGGTGCTTAAATTTTTATACGAAATTAGAAGTGGAAAAATAAACAAAATACTCTCGGAACATGTGCTCAAATGTCTAATCTATCAAATAAAAATGTTAGAAAAAATGAATTTTTGACAAAACTTGCCTACATCTCTCGTTAACAGGAAGAACATGGGAAAATAAACTTTTCATGAAGAATTTGCAGAATAGTTATGAAATGACAGTGGGTAGGGAAAGTGGTGGGTTTGTAACAAATAACACCTTTTTTCTCTCCAGAGTAAATATTGTATTCGGTGAGTATATTTACGCTTTCACAGGAAGTATGGATTTAGAGGTCCTTTCAAACCAAGAAAATGGTATGTTTCTGTATGTGAACAGTTTATCTTAGATAGGAAACATCGGATGAGTAACAACAATACAAAACAAGGATTTTAATTATGAAAATCTAATTATTTTCTCCAAAATTACAAATTATTCATGAGATGTTTCTTTTAAGGTAGAATTGGAGTAAGATGCATACATTGTTTTTTTTTCACCTGTACATATCTGGAAATACTGCTAGAGGAAGTAATCTATTCCACTCAAAAATTCAATACCGAATTTCACCAGAATCCCTGAATAAAAAAAGCGTTTTAGAGAAAGGTATTTATCTTCAGTATCTTCCAAACTATTCTTTACATATAACCTTTTTACAAAAATTTTGGTTTCCCAAAAATGGCTCTAAACATTTTCATTAGCATATATTTTTAAGATATTTGTATGTGAATAGAATGTTTATCTTGAATTTTGTGGGAATATCCTGTGAAGTCCTTCATTCGGAAGGAATTTTTTATAGTTTTGTATAAGTGGTAAACAATAAGAAATAGACAAAAATTTACTACACGAAAAATGCAGGTTTCTTAAAAGCATACAAAACTACTGGAGGAAAATGAGATTCTAAAGCAGTGCTTGGTTGTACAGGAGAAAATAAGGAAACAAGAAAATTAGATGCACAATATGCACACAACGTTGGAACAAATAAGAATCGGGGGGAAGATGGAAAGAAAGAAACTACGAAAATAAGGGTTTCTGAAAAGAAATTAGAACAAGTGGTCTAACAGGGAGATGAAGGGGGGGGAGATGTACTACATGAAAATTGGCGTTACATGTTGGAATGCCAGGACACAGATAAAGGAAAAGCGAATTTTATACTAGTGAAATGGAAACATTTACCAATACAGATAAGAGTTAGGAAGATTTTTAATACAAGACCAAATGGATATATGGTGAAAGCAGGAAAATATTTAGGAAAAATTAGGTTAAAGTGGTAAGGAACTTTGAGAAAATACGGAAAATGGATAATAAGGTAAAAAAGTAAATAGTAGATACATTATACTTCCCATTATATATCCAACAGAGTGTTAAATATAAGAGAAAGAGATATAATAAGCAGCTCCACTGTATGGTAAACATTGTATAAATTGCATGTAAGTACAAAGTAGACAATAAATCATTCATTCATAAAAGCACACAATTTATCTAAAATAACTTCTTTTTCTGCAACATAAGTAGTTTGTATACCCACTAATAAACATAGAGGATAGAGAAAGTCATGTGAATGTAACAAGTCACATTTTTTTAACGATGTAAGGACTTTTAACCAGATAATATACGAGGGGCGTCCAATAAGCAAGCTTCCCTGTTTTATAAAAAAAAAAAAAACATTACACACAATTGATCATGTTGAATTAACTTTATTTATATTATACAATCCTTCTGTTACTTTTCTACATGGTCAACATGTTTTTACAAACATTTTTGGGGACGTGACACAAGTTTTTCCAAGACAGTGTTGTATCAGGTCGGGTCCTGTGCTCGCAACCAGCTGTTCACTGATTTGACTTCATCATCGGTATTAAAAGTGCTTACCTTTGAGTTGGAGGAACATGTAAAAATCACTTGGGACAAGCTCCGGTGAATACGGAGGATACGAGAAAACTTAAGTTGAATCTTGACCCAGGCGGAGCTCAGAAGATTCAACTGGAAGTTTTCTCGCATCCTCCATATTCACCGGAGCTTGCCCCAAGTGATTTTCACATGTTCCCCTGTCTCAAATGTCTTCGTGGAGGTAAGTACTTTAACACCGCGACGAAGATAAATCAGAAGTGAACACTTGGTTGTGAGCACAGGATCCGATCTGGTACAACACTGGCTTGGAAAAACCTGTGTCATGTCCCCAAAAATGCTTGGAAAAAATCTTGACTATGTAGAAAAGTAACAGAAGGATTGTACAATATAAATAAAATTCATTCAACATGATCAATTATGTGTAAATTTTGTTATAAAATAGGGAAACTTACTTATTGGATGCCCCTCGTAAAAACCCATTACTCAGCATGTAGGTAAACGTGTCAGAAATTACTTAATGTATTTAATAATATATTTTAGGTGCAACCGCACTTAAATACGTTGTAAGGGATGCTAGCCATAAAGGAGTTGAACTACTGACAGTTAATTGAAAGCCAGGGTACGCACAGCTTCAATTTTCTCCCTAGACTTTTATTCCATTCTCCAGCACCAACTTTTGTTCCATTTTCTTCCTTTGTACTTTATCAAACTTCATATTCGCTCTAATTTTTTTCTTTCCTCTATTCTAGTCCGTTTTTCTTTTCTGACATTTCCTCTCAGTTTTTGAATTCTAACTTCCTCATCCTTTGCTCCTTTTTTGTTATTTCATTTCCGCCCTCCAAGTTTATCAGTGTTCCCTTATATTTTATTCCGCGAAAACCTCCCCATCCCCATTTCCTGCTAGACTTCATCTTTGCAGTTGCCTTTATCGCCGACCTCGTTTTAGCGCGCGGTGAATATTATGGCGGAGTTGGGTTAACTTGTTGGCTGTTGCAACATTAATGTAACTAGGGCCTTTCACAGGCCTCCTTGATGGAGTACACTTCGTTATCTGCTACACAATGCCTCTAGTTCATCTCCACTCTTTCAAAAATAAACAACTGACAAACGTACTTACATTTGTAAACTTCGTTACGCTTTCCTCATCAAATCTGAAACGGGAGGTGGGTACGTTCAACAATAACATTTTACAGTTTTATCTGTGAGAGATGTTTTAATATCGTCAAAACACTCTGTACTGACATTCATAATTTCTACAGATTTTATCCAGTTTAGTTGGAATGTATCTCTTGGATTTGTTCAACAGAAATGATAAGAAATTAACTGGGTGCTCGCAAAAACGTGCTAATCATAAATACTTAAAAAGTCTGATGCATTGCGTTCACATGACTTTCTTTCTCATTTTTCTACAAACTCTTCTTTAACTATTCAAATTTACACATTTCGTTGCTTTGAAATTCCATGCTCTTTTTTCCTTTGCATGACTAAGAAAAAAAATTCTGATGTGTTACACTCACATGACTTTCTCAACTCCTGTACAAACTATTCTTACAAACACTTATTCTCCATATGCTTCATGTTAATCAAGATGTTAATCTTATTGCTAATTTTCTTGTAGGTGCAAGGGGAATTGCTAGGCTTTAGCGATAGTCAAATATTTTAAGAGCTGGTTGCTATGTGCAGTATTCCATTCTCTTTGCATTACCAGAACGAAAAAAAAATTTCCATTTGAGAAAAAGTATAAGTATTGGAAAATTTAAGGGAATAACAAGCAATATCTCGAAAATGGTTCACTCAACAACAAAAATGTATGACATAAATTGTGTATTTTAACGCGATCTACATTTTTATAGCAAAAGTTCGTCTATCTCTTATCGTTTACCAGTTATGCAAAAGTCGTTCACAATGAAGAATACTTTTGGAGACATTCTCAGAAAATTCGAGATATACATTCCATTTGTCATGAAAATATCTTAAACATACGATATTTTAATCAAAATCGTTAGAATCATTTTTGAGAAAATTAAAATTTTTGAAAAATGTCCCACTTAAAGGGTAACCTGGGGTAGGGGGATTTTCTTGAGAACCTTAGTGTCTCAGCTCTGAACCTAAATCCCAAGTTTGGTGTTTATCCGACTGTACGTTTCTGAGTTATGCTGTTTCAGACACACACACGGACAGGTTTCCAAAAATGCTTTTTTTTTTGTATTCAGGGAGTCTCAAAACATACAACCACAAGAAGTAATCAAACTTATTTTGAAATTAAATATTCCATTCTAAGAAAAAAATCTGATGTGTTACACTCACATGACTTTCTCTACTGTTGTACAATCTATTTTTACAAACGCCTATTCTCCATATGCTTTATGTTAATCGAGATATCGAGATGTCAATCTTATTGCTAATTTTCTTGTAGATGCAAGGGGAATATGGTAGCTTTTAAGCGATGATCAAATATTTTAACGCTGGTTGCTATGCGGCGCATTCCATTCTCTTTGCAAGTCCAGGACATAAAAAAATGAATAACGAATTTGAGAAAAGTATAAGTATTGGAAAATTTAAGGGAATAACAAGCAATATCTCGAAAACGGTACACTCAACAAAAGAAATGTATATGACATAAGTTGTGTATTTTAACGAGATCTACATTTTTTGTGCAGTAAAATTTTGTCTATCTCTTATGGTTTACCAGTTATGCAAAAGTCGTTCACAATGAAGAATACTTTTGGAGACATTCCCAGAAAATTCGAGATATACATTTCATTTCTCATGACATTATCTTAAACATATGATATTTTAATCAAAATCGTTAGAGCCATTTTTGAGAAAATTAAAATTTTCGAAAAATGTTCCATGTAAAGGGTAGTCTGGGGTGGGGGGATTTTCTTGAAAACCTTCGTGTCGCATCTCTGAAAGATACTGAACCTAAATACCAAGTTTGGTGTTTATCCGACTGTTCGTTTTTGAGTTATGCTGTTCACAGACACACAGACACACACACAGACACACACACAGACACACACACACACACACACAGACACACACACGGACATGTTTCCAAAAATGCTTTTTTTGGATTCAGTGAGTCTCAAAACATGTATTTCCGGTGAAATCTCGGTATCGAATTTTTGGGTGGAATGCAATACTTCCCCTACTTACTATACGTAGTAGAGAAAGTAAAAATGAATTTTTAAAATGTGACTATATTTGCATACAGATGTGTTGGTCCGTTTAAGGGTCTGTTTTGGACATTTAAATGGCCAAAAGGACGAAACCGTCAAGTAATTGTTTACAATTATTTCTAAGAAAATTAAAAAAAACTCATTGTTTTCATTTATTAAAAATTCGGTATGGAGATAAATTTATGCGACAAAATAAACAACAGACCTTTTAATCAAAATAATGAAATATGTATGCTGGCTTTCAATTTTCTCGTTGTTTGACTACAATTACCCTAATGTTTACCTTGGTAGTCTGGAAGAGGGGGAATGTTCATATTTAGTTTCACTTTATTTCGTTTTATATTAATTCCAGTGGTTTCTGTATTACATGAAAACTGTATATACTTTGTTATTAAATAACTACGGGCCAAAGAAGGTATAAAGTTTAAAATACGGTAAGCCTACTGTGATTTTCATAGTTGCTTCACCGCTAATAGTACAATTAGCAACAAACTGTAATGGTAGTAATTAAGACGTGACTGTATTTATGAAACGTGGGGTAGCGAGTTTCATAATTTTCATGCGAGCGTCTTAATTGCATTATTATAACGTGGTCGACCAACAATATACTTAAAAGCTATACAACATTTCCAGAACCTGAAGACTGTCGAGCAAAGGTTAAAGGACTCGCGAATACAACATTCGCCGGTACTTCATCGTTTTGTGAGAATATCGGGAATTTTTTAATACGTTATTAGGAATACACGTGGCCTAATTAAATTAAGTTTCTATTGAGTAAAGGGTACGATTTACCATTAAAACTTGTCGTCCTCCGTGTGTAGTGATTACATGTTAGCCTCCAGTTCCCGAGGTCGCGGGTTCAAACCCTGGCGGAGGGCGATGGATTTTTTTTTCGGGCGTTAAAATCCCTAGCATGGCTTCATTCGGAATGGAAGTAAAGTCGGTGTCCCGTGTCGTAGATTTACGGCACGTATAAGAACCTCAAGCCTGATAAAGGGGCCTCTGAACAAAATTACCGGTCTTTCACGCCTAATATAGAATGGGTCGTTAAGGACCACAGCAGTTAAAGAGCGTCCATAAATAAAATTCAATTTAATTTCGTTTTTTACCACTAAAACCAGTTAGGTAATCGTACAACAATTTCATAAAGAATAACAGGTAAATAAAACAGAACCTTCATTCGAGGTTGAAAAAAGTCATCCATGCAACACCGTGTAAGTCTGCTAGCATAACAATAAGATTACAAAAGTTTTTACTTTATGGATATTTATCCAGAGAAAATAAAAAAACGACAAGGAATTATGTTATATTACCAATAAAAGGATATTATGGCTTTATCCACTTTTTACTTTCTCTACTACGTATAGTAAGTAGGAAAAGTATTGTATTCCACCCAAAAATTCGATACCGAGATTTCACCGGAAATACATGTTTTGAGACCCCCTGAATCCAAAAAAAGCATTTCTAGAAACATGTCCGTGTGTGTGTCTGTATTTAGGTTCAGTATCTTCCAAGGATGTGACACGAAGGTTTTCAAAAAAATCCCCCCACCCCAGAGTACCCTTTACATGGAAGATTTTTCGAAAATTTTAATTTTCTCAAAAATGGCTCTAACGATTTTGATGAAAATATCATATGTTTAAGATATTTTTATGGCAAATAAAATGTATATCTTGAATTTCCTGGGAATGTCTCCAAAAGTATTCTTCATTGTGAACGAATTTTGCATAACTGGTAAACCATAAGAGATAGACAAACGTTTACTACACAAAAAAGGTAGATCGCGTTAAAATACACAATTTATGTCATATACATTTTTTTAGTTGAGTGAACCATTTTCGAGATATTGCTTGTTATTTCCTTAAATTTTCCAATACTTATACTTTTTCTCAAATTCATTATTCAATTTTTTATGTCCTGGATATGCAAACAGAATAGAATGCGCCACATAGCAACCAGCGCTTAAAAGATTTGACTATCGCTTATAACCTACCATGTTCCCCTTGCATCTACAAGAAAATTAGCAATAAGATTGACATCTCGATATCTCGATTAACATGAAGCATATGGAGAATAAACGTTTGTAAAAATAGTTTGTACAAGAGTAGAGAAAGTCATGTGAGTGTAACACATCAGATTTTTTCTCTTTTATCTGTCACTGTTTCACTGGCAGTTCATTTCACTAAGGCGGATTAGCTCAAGGCTCCGCAACTTCATTTCCTTCGTGACGTAGTCTCTTCATGCCCGATGGTTCACTTCACTCGAGTTGAACACAAGACCACCTCCACAACCCGTCACTTCGCGTAGCACTCGTTGCACGTCGCCAACTAGCTCGGAGAATCGCTCTTGATGTCGCTCCCGAGGCGCGCTAGTTTGCTCGCTCACTGATCCAACAACTCTCACTCGACTCGCAGTCAACTCGCTTCCACTCGCAACTCACGAACTGCCCGTGAGAGCGCTCGCTTATATAGTCAGCGAAATCTTTCCACAAGGTTTTTGAACGTTCTAGAACTATTTCGACACACTTTTTGGAAGAGGAGAGAAGAAGAAGAAGAAGAAGCTTCCAGAAGGTTCTGGTTATCTACGGATAACGCGCCCGGTGTTTACGCTTGCGAGTGGCCGTTATCATTGTTTACTCCGACCGCTCAGCACCGATCTCCCAATAACCTTGTGCCATAGCCGCTGCGTCACAATGCACGTTCTGTAAATTACAGTCCTCATTTGGAAATAACACTATGGAATCTAATCGCTTTCAAACAGAATTCATACTTTTAATACTTGTTCTTTCACACTAGCCTACATGAAACAATAGTAAAACATTTGAAACAATCGCATTTGAGATGTGATATCTTGAGTATTTGCGATCGTTTCGAAAGCTTACAGGGTCACTTGAGTCAGATGAGGAGGGTTACATTTCCTTGTGGTGGTTCAAGCAGTAAGAGCATTGGCACGGAGGGCGTAATGTTTTTAGTTTAAGTCCTAGCCGTGACATTTAATTTTCAAGAATTCCCACTTTTTAAAAACCAGCAAAAATCAGTATAAATGGCACAAATAAGAGAATGGAAAACCCAAAACTTAGAAATAGCTAACAGAAGTTTCCGAAATCGATAAAAATAAAAACAGAATATTAATTAATTCACCTACTAGTGGTTAACTATAACCCCAGCTTACGGGTGCTTACGCATCGCCATTGGAGTATGCTATCTTAAAATGAATTTGACAAGGCCTTGTATATTACCGGGATAAAATGTGCCATTTGGGGAATTTAGTCTTGTTACAGCACGTTGCCATGGCAGCTCAGTTGGTTAGAGCACCGTCACGGTAAACCAAAGATCTGTGGCTCCACTCCCCGTTATGGCACTGGATTTTTCAGTGTGATTCTACGTCTCCAACTTAGCCTACACACGGTATGTTTGATTGACCTAATAGTGTTTACTATTAAGCCCGGAACTTTTAGTACTTAAGAGTTGTAAGTCGCCATTGGAATATTTAATTTCAAAATACGTTTGATTACTCCTTGTGGTTTACCGGAGAAAATGTAAGTCATTGTGACTCAAATCCCGGCTAAGGATTTCATTTTTACTTTCTCTACTACGTATAGTAATTAGGGGAAGTATTGTATTCCATCCAAAAATTCAATACCGAGATTTCACCGGAAATATATGTTTGAGACCCCCTGAATCAAGAAAAGCATTTTTGCAAACATGTCCGTTTGTGTGTCTGTGAACAACATAACTCAGAAATGAACAGTCGAAT
Organism: Deroplatys truncata; assembly: GCA_030765065.1. Lineage (NCBI taxonomy): Eukaryota > Metazoa > Arthropoda > Insecta > Mantodea > Mantidae > Deroplatys > Deroplatys truncata. The sequence continues at coordinate 106,407,339 of CM060982.1, forward strand.
AAACACCAAACTTGGGATTTAGGTTCAGTATCTTCCAGAGATGCGACGCGAAGGTTTTCAAGAAAATCCCCCCATACCAGATTATCCTTTACATGGAACAGTTTCGAAAATTTTAATGTTCTCAAAAATGGCTCTAACGATTTTGATTAAAATATCATATTTAAGATGTTTTCATGACAAATGAAATGTATATCTCGAATTTTCTGGGAATGTCTCCAAAAGTATTCTTCATGGTAAACGACTTTTGCATAACTGGTAAATCATATGAGATAGACATTTTACTTCACAAAAACTGTAGATCGCGTTAAAATACACAATTTATGTCATATACATTTTTTGTTGAGTGAACCATTTTCGAGATATTGCTTGTTATTCCCTTAAATATTCCAATACTTTTCCTTAAATGGGAATTCATTATTCATTTTTATGTACTGGACATACAAAGAGAATGGAATGCGCCACATAGCAACCAGCTCTTAAAATATTTTGACTATCGCTTAAAGTCTACCATATTCCCCTAGCACCTACAAGAAAATTAGTAATAAGATGAACATCTCGATTAACATGAAATAGTTTGTACAGGAGTAGAGAAAGTCATGTGAGTGTAACACATCAGATTTGTCTTTTTAATTGGGACACCTTAGTGTGTGTTTCGTTTGAGCTTTTTTTATCAGATTGGGTCAAATGCAGTGTATCTAACTGCTGAACTAAACACTCCTTCAGCGAAATAAACATTTTTATCCTACATATATTAGTTTAGGTATTAAATATAAATAAAGGCATTCCCTTATAGCGCGACAAAATAAAGGTCTTTTATTGATAACGTTGATTTTAGCTTCCCCAGCAAACGGCTTTCTGCAAGCTAAATACCACCACTCCGTTTTCAGGATTTTATCGAGAGGGTGGACTGTCCATAAATCTACCCAGTGCGCGGTATTCCTTTACAGAAAGAGCTAATACCACAATAATTCTTTTATTTGTTTGATATCTCGAGAGAATTAAATCCTGGTACATATAGTATGCAATAATTATATCCGTTGGTGTTTTATTTGGTTTTATACAAACCCAGAAAAGTCAGTTCTCATTCTCAAACAGGATTAAAACATCTATACACTTTCAGAAAAATCTGATGTGTTACACTCACATGACTTTCTCTACTCTTGTACAAACTATTTATATAAATCGCTTATTCTCCATCTACTTCATGTTAATCGAGATAAACATTTGCACGGTCTATCTTATTGCTAATTTTCTTGTAGATGTAAGGGGAATATATATTTACAAGGGCAATTTGGAAATACAGTAGCCTTTGAGCACATACATATCTCTTAAAAGCTGGTTGCTAGGTGCAGCACCATTCCCTTTCCACAGATTAATACTCTTTGCATATCCAAGACAAAAAAATGAATAACGAATTTCCATTTTAGAAAATAAGTATTGAAAAAATTAAGGGAATAACAAGTAATATCTCGAAAATGGTTCACTCAACAAAAAAATGTATATGACATAAATTGTGTATTTTAACGCGATCTACATTGTTTGTGTGGTAAAATTTTGTCTATCCCTTATGGTTTACCAGTTATGCAAATGTCGTTCACAATGAAGAATGCTTTTGGAGACATTCCCAGGAAATTCAAGATATACATTTTATTTGTCATAAAAATATCTTAAACATATGATATTTTAATCAAAATCGTTAGACCCATTTTTGAAAAAATTAAAATTTTCGAGAAATCTTCCATGTAAAGGGTACTCTGGGGTGGGGGGATTTTCTTGAAAACCTTTGTGTCGCATCCTTGGAAGATACTGAACCTAAATACCAAGTTTGGTGTTCATCCGACTGTTCGTTTCTGAGTTATGCTGCTCACAGACAGACACAGACACTCAGACACACATACGGACATGTTTCCAAAAATGCTTTTTTTGGATTCAGGGTGTCTCAATACATGTATTTCCGGTGAAATCTCGGTATCGAATTTTTGGGTGGAATACAATACTTCCCCTACTTACTATACGTAGTAGAGAGAGTAAAAAAGGAAATTAGAGCTTTGTTATTCCTTCGTTATACGACTATCATGTACTTACGACTGCTTACCAGATATTATTTCAGTAATTTAATGTTTTATGGAGTAAAAGGAAAGGATGTCGCCTTAATTAAATCCTATCTCTGAAATAGACTGCAGTTTGTGAGAGTAAGTTGAAGCTTATCTCCTTCTTAGTCATTTTGTTTCTTTTTCCTCTCTATTATTTATATTACGTCGCTTTAACTATGTGATCATATCGTGACGGATCTGTTAGTAGATACCTCGTGAATCTGTGTATGGTGGACAGTTGGCCTTCTAGGTCTCATCCCTATACCATACATCTTGCTTCGTCACATGTCCACAAAGACCTTAGTGCATAGCAACTGTATCTCTGCTTCGCTATTACCATCTATTTTTCATTTTTACTTCCTCTACTACGTATAGTAAGTAGGGGAATTATTGTATTTCAAGCAAAAATTCGATACCGAGTTTTCACAAGAAATACATGTTTTGAGGCCTCCTGAATCCAAAAAAAGCATTTTTGGAAACACGTCCGTGTGTGTGTCTGTGAATAGCATAACTCAGAAACGAATAGTCGGATAAACATCAAACTTGGTATTTACGTTCAGTCTTGCAAAGATGCGACACGAAGGTTTACAATAAAGTCTCCCCACCCCATATTACCTTTTACATGGAACATTTTTCGAAACTTTTAATTTTCTCAAAAATGGCTCTAACGATTTTGATTAAAATATCATATGTTTAAGATATTTTCATGACAAATAAGATGTATATCTTGAATTTTCTGGGAATGTCACCAAAAGTATTCTTCATTGTGATCGACTTTTGCATAACTGGTAAACCATAAGAGATAGACAAAATTTTACTGCACAAAAAACGTAGATCCGGTTAAAATACACAATTTGTCACGTACATTTTTTTCGTTGAGTGAACCATTTTCGAGTTATTGCTTGTTATTCCCTTAAATTTTCGAATATTTTTACTTTTTCTCAAATGGGAATTCGTTATTACTTTCTCTACTACGTATAAAGTAGGGGAAGTTTTGTATTCCACCCAAAAATTCGATAACGAGATTTCACCGGAAATACATGTTTTGAGACCCCCTGAATCCAAAAAAAGCATTTTTGGAAACATGTCCGTGTGTGTGTTCTTCTGTGAACAGCATAACTCAGAAACGAACAGTCGGATAAACACCAAACTTGGTATTTAGGTTCAGTATCTTCCAGAGATGCGACACGAAGGTTTACAAGAAAATCCCTCCACCCCAGATTACCCTTTACATGGAAATTTTTTCGAAAACTTTAATTTTCTCAAAAAGAACTCTTAACGATTTTGATTAAAATATCACATATTTAAGATACTTTCATGGCAAATAAAATGTATATCTCGAATTTTCTGGGAATGTCTCCAAAAGTATTCTTCATTGTGAACGACTTTTGCATAACTGGTAAACCATAAGAGATAGACAAAATTTTACAACACAAAAAATGTATATCGCGTTAAAGTACACAATTTATGTCATATACATTTTTTTTTGAGTGAACCCTTTTCGAGATATTGCTTGATATTCCCTTAAATTTTTCAATACTTATACTTTTTCTCAAATGGAAATTCGTTATTCATTTTGTTTGTCCTAGTAACGCAAAGAGAATGGAATACTCCACATAGCAACCAGCTCTTAAAATATTTGACTATAGCTTAAAGCCTACTAGTTCCCCTTGCATCTACAAGAAAATTAGCAATAAGATTAACATGAAGCATATGGAGAACAAGCGTTTGTAAAAATAGTTTGTACAAGAGTAGAGAAAATCATGTGAGTGTAACACATCAGATTGTATTAATTATGCTGTTCACACACACCCCTAAACGTTTTCTAAAACTGATTTTTGGAGTTTCGGGACCTCAAAACATGTATTTCCGGTGAAATAGCAGCATTGAATTTTTTAGTGTAGTTCAACACCTTCTCTACCTACTAGGTTATGTGGTAGAGATAATAAAAATTACTGTATTCATATTTATTGGTTTTGCTTCATTTGTATCAAAAACGTATTCCGGGTTTAGCGAGTGGAAATAATTAATTATACCGAAATTTAGCGGAGAAAGAGAATTTATATATTTTTTTCTTTATCTCAGTTATGAACTGACGTCAGCTCCTGAAGGTGGCAGACACGGTGTCCAAGCTTCGTAACAGCTTGTTGCACAAGAAAGATATTAGGTGGATATGACAGATGTCGCTACCTGTTGCAGTAGTATAAGAAAAAGGAGTGCCTTTTATTTCTGCTACAAGGTTATGACGATTAAGCTGCTCGTCAAATAACTGTATTGTAAGTAATGGGAATGCTATCAACTCGATAAGACAACATGGCGTAATGAAACCTTCTGGTCATTAACTCTTAAAATGGAAGCCCAACAATTGATTAACAGTAATGATTTCTTTCTTAGTTTTCTATTTAAGAAGCTTAAAAAAATTTTTTATGTAGAGCATTCATGTGACTTTCTCTATGCATTCTTCTAGAAATTATACTCTTAAAATCGTACTTGTGTGTTTCCTTATGGTAATCGAGGTAAACATTTGCAAACGATAATTTAAACCAATAACAACGAATATCTCGGAAATGGTTAATGACACAAAACGTTTACTAAGTAGCATATTTTTGTCTTTGTCTTTAAGATTACTAGCTCTTCAAAAGTATACTGCACATTGTTATAAGATTCTTACAGGAACTAAAATGTCAAAAATCCGTTTTGAAAAGTTCGTTTGCCTCTCAAGAGCTCATATCGGTCTTTTACTTTGCATTTCACTCACAATTCGACACAGAAATTTCACTGGAAATGCAATTTTGAGGTCCTGAATACAAAAACAAAATAATAAGGGAATAATAAGTGGTAATAATACTAATTATAATTATTTATTTTCTACTATTAGGTAATACAAGGCGACAGGTTTATGTCGTAAATGTACAATTGCATGCTAAATACAAAATGAATTATCAATATACTCTTGTACGGCTTAGAAGTTATTTGTTAAAAGCATATGCCCTATTATTCGTTTCAAAATATCGATATCATAGGTAACTTCAGCAATTTAAAAGCTGAACGAATATTAACTTCACTTATACCTGAAAGTTTGTGTTTAAAAATAACTAAATTGGACTTATTTCTAGTACCATGATCAGGCAAATGTTTGCTAACATTTCTTCTCTACGGTCCCTAAATTGGCCTAAACATAAAGAAAAGAAAGAGCTAAAAATCCAATTCCTTTAAAAATAATCCTTTATTCAATATCCTTAATATTCTTAATAAAAATAATACGTCTGCCAGTTTTAAACACACATAGTAGGTCATTGTCAAGTGAAATCACAGTAAATCAGCTTTTAATTCATGTCTTGTATTACTACAGAGATTTGGTATAATATCACATGCTATTTCCCACGAAAGAGGAAGGAAGGAAGCTTTTAGAAATTACGGAATAGTTAGAGCTATATTAGCTATTGGTTTTCTAAGATTTGTTGTATGAGCTCATCATATATTTACAGTAGGAATAGTATTGGAAAATTTAAGGAAATAAAAAGCAATATGTCCAAAATGGTTTGCTCAACAAACAAAATGTATATGACATAAATTGTGTATTTTAAGCGATTTACATTTTTACTTTCTTTACTACGTATAGTAAGTAGGGGAAGTATTGTATTCCACCCAAAAATTTGATACCGAGATTTCACCGGAAATACATGTTTTGAGACCCCCTGAATCCAAAAAAAGCATTTTTGGAAACATGTCCGTGTGTGTGTGTCTGTGTGTCTGTCTGTGAACAGCATAACTCAGAAACGAACAGTCGGATAAACACCAAACTTGGTATTTAGGTTCAGTATCTTCCAGAGATGCGACACGAAGGTTTTCAAGAAATCCCCCCACCCCAGATTACCCTTTACATGGAAGATTTTTCGAAAATTTTAATTTTCTCAAAAATGACTAACGATTTTGATTAAAATATCATATGTTTAAGATATTTTTATGAAAAACAAAATGTATATCTTGAATTTCCTGGGAATGTCTCCAAAAGTATTCTTCATTGTGAACAACTTTTGCATAACTGGTAAACTATGAGTTAGATAAAATTTTACTACACAAAAAATTTAGATCGCGTTAAAATACACAATTTATGTCATATACATTTTTTTTGTTGACTGAACCATTTTCGAGATATTACTTGTTATTCCCATAAATTTTTCAATACTTATTTTCTCAAATGAGAATTCGTTATTGTTTTTTTGTCTTGCATGTGCAAAGAGTATTAATCTGTGGGAAAGGGAATGGTGCTGCACCTAGCAACCAGCTATTAAGAGATATGTATGTGCTTAAATGCTACTGTATTTCCAAATTGCCCTTGTAAATATATATTTCCCTTACATCTACAATAAAATTAGCAATAAGGTAGAGTCTGCAAATGTTTATCTCGATTAGCATGAAGTAGATGGAGAATAAGCGTTTGTATAAATAGTTTGAACAAGAGTAGACAAAGTCAGGTCAGTGTAACACATCAGATTTTTGGGTAGTAACATTTTTTCTCTCTCTTAATGGTTTACCAGTTATGCAAAAGTCGTTCACAATGAAGAATACTTTTGGAGACATTCCCAGAAGATTCGAGATATACATTTCATTTGTCATGAAAATATCTTAAACATATGATATTGTAATCAAAATCCTTAGAGCCATTTTTGAGAAAATTAAAGTTTTCGAAAAATGTTGTATGTAAAGGGTAATGTGGGGTGGGGGGATTTTCTTGAAAACCTTCGTGTCGCATCTCTGGAAGATACTAAACCTAAATACCAAGTTTGGTGTTTATCCGACTGTTCATTTCTGAGTTATGCTGTTCACAGACAGACACACGCACAGACATGTTTCCAAAAATACTTTTTTTGGATTCAGGAGGCCTCAAAACATGTATTTCCGGGTAAATCTCGGTATCGAATTTTTTGGTGGAATACAATACTTCCCCTACTTATTATATGTAGTACAGAAAGTAACAAAGAGTCCGATAAATTACAAAATTTGTATTTACTCATTTTCTAAAAATGCGACACAAAGGTTTTCAAGAAAATACCCCCAACAGTAACTACCCTTGTCACGGACAATTTTAGTTACTTTTGATTTTTTAAAATTTAATGATTTTGATTGATACACCGTATATTTAGGATATTTTCATGACAAATGTACATCTTAATTTTCTGGAAATAGCCTGTGAAATCATCTTCATTCAGGAAGAATTTTGTATAATTTTTGTATAACTGGTAAACGTTAAGAGAGCAACAAAAAACGTACAACACAAAAATGTACATCTCTTCAGGACGCATTTCCGAAATATCCGTTATTGTTGGTTTGAAATGTTCAATGTTTTGTCATTTGTTAAGGTGCTTACTACAGAAGGGCAGCTAGTCCAAAATTTGTGTATTCCCTTTTCTGACGGTTATGATTTTAAGTGTGTCGGGGATGTTTTCCACAGAAAGTAACTTTTCTACACGTCAGCACAGGCTTGGCAATGCCTTCAAGATTGTATTTACTGCAGATACGGAAGGTTTTATTCAGTTCTTTGTCTCTACTCTTAAATTAAGAAGTGTGGTTATGATGCTTTACTGCAATAACCGGTTCATATAATAAGTCGGTTTTACACATCTGACTGCTGGCCTAATCCTTGCGAGCATGAAGAGGTAGTATACACTCATGTAGTACTTGTTTAATATACAGGATGTTTCAGAATTAGTTTTACAAACTTCGGTTATGGGTTCCTTACACCACAAGAAGGAAAAAAGTTCATATGAACATATGTCCCATAATCCTTCGTTTTCTCATTAGGAGGTGTTCCACACAGTGGTACACTTATGACACACAAAATTCATAAGAAATGCTAGAAATGTCCTCCTCTTGTACTCGTCGAATTATGGAATGTCGCACCCTGTCAAAAACTCCGGGATGGTGTCGAATGGTTTCGCAGGCTTCTATGACGCGTCGATGAAGCGTTTCTGCATCCGGGATGGCTGCTCCATAAACCAATGAGTTAAGATGCCCCCAGGGTAAACATCCACAGGATTGAGGTCGGGAGAACGTGCAGGCCATGGAACTGGTCCTCCTCTGCCTATCCATCGATCATGGTAGATACCAGTCGTTGCATCTCGAACAATGCGACTAAAATATGCCGGAACCCCATCACGCATAAACCACATGTTGTTTCTTATTTGCAGGGTCACATCTTCGTGAAGTAAGTCGGGAAGAGTGTGCAGGATAAAGTCCCTGTAGACAGCACCAGTAAGACGTGCTAGTAAAGCGTATGGACCTACCAGAGAGTCACTTACACATTCAGACTGAACTGTTGCTGATGTCTAGACTAAAGTACAGCATGAGGATTACGATCTGCCCATACGTGTACATTGTGGATATTAGTAACTCCATCTCTCCCAAACGTTGCCTCGTCTGTAAACAAAACTGACGAGACAAACAATGGATTGGCTGTTTGTACTACAAACCATCGGCAAAAGTTATCCCGTGGTGGATAATCGGCAGGCGAAAGGCCCTGCACACATTGAATATGATATGGATACAGGAGCTGCTCGTGAAGTACCCCCCCCCATGCTGTCACGTGTGATGTACCAGATGTCATAGCCAATTGTCTTGTATTGATACCTGGATCGTCTTCGAAACACTTTAACATCTGTTCCTCGCGTTCCGGCGTACGAACAACTCTTGGTCTTCCTCGATCAATAGTCCGTGGTGCAACGGTTCCTGTCTCATCAAGGCGACCATAAACAGCGACAAAGGTTGGATGACTCGTTTGTCTTCGGTCTGGAAACTCCATCTGATAGAGCCGTGAAGCCTTGCGACCATTACTATTCGCGCGACCATACATAAAAATCATGTCTGCCTGTTCACGAAATGAATATCCAGCCATGGTGGAACGAAACACATGCAGTTAACTCACTACATGTACACAATTGAAACGTTGAAGACAGACTAATGACAAATGACAAACGTACACAAGTTTCCATGGCAACACTTCGTCATCTACCGTATGTAGTACAATGGGTCAACGCCTTCTATGAATGCATAGAGAAATTAAGTTTTGAGGTTGGACCCCGAAGGCCGTTGAACTCAGTTTCATTGTGACAGGAATAACGCGAAAACCAAGGATTATGGGACATATGTTCATATGAACCTTTTTCCTTCTTTTGGTGTGAGAAACCCATACCCGAAGTTTAAAAGTATTTCTGAAACACCCGGTATAATTACAGTTTCGTAACTTTGTTCCACAGATACCAAGTTCCGTTGCACAGCTTATACATTTATTGCACTATGCGTTCATTTCAGAATCGGAGTTTTCGTAAACTAGTCGCGGGCATCCTTTCCCCAACCGGCTTCAAAGCGAACGGAAAGCTTTGAAGCCTGACCATAAACCCATCAGTAAACGATTAGTAGGGTCTTCCCATCCCTTAAACACAACACGTGGTCCTTTCTCCAGCTCCACCAAAGCAAAGCGTTGTTAAGATTTTATGGTGCTTGCGGTTAGGGAGGGTAGGGAACAAGTGTTTGGCTACTGCACAAAGGTCGCCGCTTGGGGATCCGAAGGCTGCGATGACCATACTATGTTGTTATCCAGCACAGCGAGACTTCTACGATTATGAGTACATACTCGTACCTCTCCGCTGTATTGCTTATTTCTTCAGCCACTAGACACGTCAAGATCTCTATGAATGTTTTCGTGGCAAACCGAACTGCAGTGACAGTTCCTCTCAATATCTCATTTTGGATGTTTGATGCATCCCCAAAGCTGTGCTCCATACGCCCACAGGAGTTTTAGCACTTGGTTATATAAAAGCAAAGCGTTATATACACTACGTGATCAAAAGTATCCGGACACCTGGCTGAAAATGACGTACAAGTTCGTGGCGTCCTCCATCGGTAATGCTGGAAGTCAATATGGTGTTGGACCATCCTTAGCCTTAATGACAGCGTTCACTCTCGCAGGCATACCTTCAATCAGGCGATGGAAGGTTTCTTGGGGAATGGCAGCCCATTCTTCACGGAGTGCGTAACTGAGGAGAGGTATCGATGTAGGTCGGTGAGGCCTGGCACGAAGTTGGGGTTCCAAAACATCCCAAAGGTGTTCTATAGGATTCAAGTCAGGACTCTGTGCAGGCCAGTCCATTACAGGGATGTTATTGTCGTGTAACCACTCCGCCACAGCCCGTGCAGTATGGACACGTGCTCGATCGTGTTGAAAGATGCAATCGCCAATCCCGAATTGCTCTTCAACAATGGGAAGCAAGAAGATGCTTAAAATATCAATGTAAGTCTGCGCTGTGATCGTGTCACGCAAAACAACAAGGGGTGCAAGCCCCCTCCAGAAAAAAAAATCACACCATAACACTACCACCTCCGAATTTCACTGTTGGCTCTACACACGCTGGCAGATGACGTTCACCGGACATTCGCCATACCCACACCCTGCCATCGGATCGCCACATTGTGTACCGTGATTCATCACTCTACATAACGTTTTGCCACTGTTCAATGTTGACGCTCCTTACACCAAGCGAGGCGTCGTTTGGCATCTTCCTGCGTGATGTGTGGCGTATGAGCAGCCGGTCGACCATGGAATCCAAGGTATCTCACCTCACGCCTATCTGTCGTAGTACTTGGTGTGGATTCTGATGCAGTTTGGAATTCTTGTGTGATGGTCTGGATAGATGTCTGCCTATTACTCTTTACGACCTTCTTCAAATGTCGGCGATCTCTCAGTCAACAGGTGAGGTCGGCCTGTACGCTTTTGTGCTGTACATGTCCCTTCACGTTTTCATTTCACTATCACATCAGAAACAGTGGACTAGGGATGTTTAGGAGTGTGGAAATCTCGCGTACAGACTTCTGACACAAGTGACTCCCAATCACCTGACCACGTTCGAAGTCCGTGAGTTCCACGGAGCGTCCCATTCTGCTGTTTCATGATGTCCAATGATTACTGAGGTCGCGGATAATGAGTACCAGGCAGTCGGTGGCAGCAGAATGCACCTAAGATGTAAACCGTGTGTTTGTGTTTGTGTACGGATACTTTTGATCACATAGTGTATATATATATATATATATATATATATATATAGGAATGAAGTGATGGTGGAAATGACAGAGGAAAAAGAAATTAGCAGTGATAAAATGAAAAGGGGCTATGTAAACCGTTAGAGATTATAAAAGTGGAGTACCTAAAATAAAAGTCAAAGGTTAGAAAAAGAGGTCATTAAACTCAAAATATTATATGATATTGAGATATGGAGACTAGGTGGAAGAGAGGAAATCATAGATATTGCACACAGGATGCAATTCGCCGGGATAACATAAAGCTTTAAGTTGTAACGGCTGACCTAGGTCTGTCTTCCGTTCCACGATCTGGTACTATGCCAGACGCTGCAGTAAACGCATGCAAGATTCCACCAGAGTAATTAAGGTCATACTTCTCAGGAATCGTAATATCGAATTCGAAACTAACAATTAAAATGCACAATAAACATGAATTAGAAGCATAATTATTCATGTTTAAACAGTTTTTATATGAGAATGTAGGCTCGATTTGGAAACAAACTATTACAATTACTTTTCACATTGTTCTAAACTTTAAAGATTCCAAACACATCTTTATAATACATTCTTATAAAGAAATACAGTATTATTTAATTGGCATTTACATGCATACACATATTATTAGTGGATCATTCTAATTTGTAAATAACCTTTTCTTGTCGAACTTGGGCATGACAATAGGATGCAAATATAAAGGAAGTGGCCAATATAAAGGAAGGAATTCTGGAGGAATTGGAAAAACAATGCATTAGGAGAAATTTGAAGAAGAGAAAATAATGGTGTCCTTTTTAGAAAGAAACAAGATGGGGATTTGAGCAAAAACCTCTTCAGTGAGCGACTAAAGATTTTGATGGGTTTTATTCACATAACTTTCTCTACCCTCTGTCGTTTATTAGTGTGTAAACAAATTATTGTTACGATAGTTTATTTTTATTTCTACTTCGTTTTAACCTAGATAAACTTTTGCAGAAATAGCTACATTACACATTTCGTTATAGATACAGGGGCAACAGTGATAGCCAATTGTTTAAGAACTGAACTCTATATGCTGACCTTAAAATTCCATAGTGTTTCCATGCAATCGTGAGAAAAATAAAAAAATCTATGGGACTTAAAAGAATGAAAATTAATGAACAAATTGGACCATTAATAGCGGAAATCTCGGAAATGGCTGATGCTACAAAAAAATTATTCGAAATAAATTCTGTGTTTTAGAGAGATCTACAGTTCTTGTGTAATATGTTTTCGTCTATCGCTTAGGTTTATCAGTTATCTATAGAGCATTATACAGATTTCTTCGGAATAAAGAGGACTTCATGGGCCATTCCCAGAAAATTCAAAATATTTATTTTATTCGTCATGCAAATATAGTAAATATGTGGTTAGCCATTTTTTAGAAAATAAGAAGTTTCGAAAAATGCTCCATGTAAAGGGTATTTTAGGGTGAGGGGATTTTCTTGTAAACCTTCATGTCGTATTACTTTCTCTACTACGTATAGTAAGTAGGGGAAGTATTGTATTCCACCTAAAAATTCGATACCGAGATTTTACCGGAAATACATGTTTTGAGACCCCCTAAATCCAAAAAAACATTTTTGGAGACATGTCTGTGTGTGTGTGCGTGTGTGAACAGCATAACTCAGAAACGAACAGTCGGATAAACACTAAACTTGGTATTTAGGTTCAGTATCTTCCAGAGATGCGACACGAAGGTTTTCAAGAAAATCCCCCCCAGCTCAGATTACCCTTTACATGCAACATTTTTCGAAAATTTTAATTTTCTCTAAATGGCTGTAACGGTTTGGATTAAAATATCATGTGTTTAAGATATTTTCATGACAAAATGTATATCTTGAATTTTCTGGGAATGTCTCCAAAAATATTCTTCACAGTGAACGACTTTTGCATAACTGGTAAACCATAAGAGATAGACAAAATTTTACTGCACAAAAATGTAGATCGCGTTAAAATACACAATTTATGTCATATACTTTTTGTTGTTGAATGAACCATTTTCGAATCATTGCTTGTTATTCCCTTTAATTTTTCAATACTTATACTTTTTCTCAAATGGGAATTCGTTATTCATTTTTTGTCTTGGATATGCAAAGAGAATGGTGCTGCACATAGCAACCAGCTATTAAGAGATATGTGTATGCTTAAAGGCTACTTATTTCTATATTGCCCATGCAAATACAAAACAAGGGAGACATAGTACGCCTTAAGCGATAGTCAAATATTTTTAGAACTGGTCGCTATGTGTAAAATGTAATTTTCTTTGCATGTGAAAAGATCGTTTCTGCAAATGTTTATCTCGATTAATATGAAATAGTTGGAGAGTAAGAGTTTGTAAAAATAGTTTGTACAAGAGGAGAGAAAGTCATGTGAGTGTAACACATCAGATTTTTTTATATTCAAGATGTCTCAAAACATGTATTTCCGGTGAAATCTCACTATCGGATTTCTGGGTGGAATGAAATAATCTACTAAGAGACGATATCGCATGGCTAAGATTAGGTGCATGGAAATTAAAAGGAATAAAAAGCTGTGTCTTACAGAATCGGCGCCCTACTTGTGGAGGAATGCAGTTACTGAACATACGTTATTTGTGTGTAACGGGGCTGATCTATGGAGAAAGGAGTTAAGAAATCAGAAGTAGTTTAAATTGATAGATAAATAGGTTTGAAATCAACAGAAGGGACAATAAAAACCTGTTCTTAAGTAAAGTAAGAAAAGTGGAATTGGTCTGTTAAAAGAGAGGTAACAGAAACATATCTTCGTAGTAGATTTTAATATTTTGTAATTTTTAAGAAGCCATTTTAAATCGTATACACAAATTATTAATATGACTGGCTAAGTGTCTGAGTGCCTTGTCAGTTCACATGTACTATTTAAAGGATAAATAGAGACGAGTATAACAATATAACAATAGTTGCTTATTCAGTGCTTGTTTCAGCTAAATAAAACTTCTCACTTTCCGTTTCCTTAACCTTTATTTTATGGTTTTTATAAATTATTAATGATGATATGCTGGTTGTTAGGTTAGTATATTCAGTATCGTGCATGACTGACTGATTATGGAACGCGTGCCAATAATAACAATGTATTACCTAAAGTAATGACGTAATTTTGGTATTCAAAGTTACCGTGGCTTCTAGAGAGAAAACAAAACAGTTTTGTTATATTATTTTCTCAGAGCACGAAGGTGCAAAAACCTCTCTACATTATTAAATATATAACAGTTAAGATCGGATTTATAACTACTATCGGCCACGATATGAGTGCCTTCGGTGGAAGGAGGAACTAAACACTTACGGAACAAGTGGACGGGGCATTTGAAGGACAGCCTGGTAAAGAAAACTTCTGCAATTCCAAGTTGCATTTACGAGTTAGATTGAGGCCTGCAAATGTAGTACTGTTTCCATTGTGTAGCTGTACATTCCCCTATTGCCTTGCCCCTCACTCCACTCTGATCCCTAGCCTTGATGTTCTCGTTGTCAAAAGAACAGTGGCGTCCTCCTGCAAGAGCATTCATATCGTGGCCGATTAGCACAGTCCGTAACACCTGCTCACTTCTGTCCCAGGAAGAGAATGTATGCAAGTGGCTCTTGTTTAGCGGTTCAACAAGCCAAGTAATAACAAATGAAATGCAGAGAGATAAACTAATGTCTCATTTACGAGCACATGAAGACGCTGTTCATTTATGTCAGCTATGGATGCCGAACTATTTCATGATTTATTTCCTACAATTTATAATGTTAAGATTGCATAAAGCGTTGCGTTCAACTCTGGGTAATCTTAATATGACTTTTGTAACAGTTCACTGTCATTCGTGCAAGTCATTCACTCGTGCCATAATCAACATTATCCACCTGTTGCATAATTACTTTCAAAAATGTCTACAGGGCACTTGTTATGCAACTTTCAGTCACCTTAGGGCCTCGCTTCACATTTTGAGAACCACTAGAGTAGGTGACATTGTATTTCCTTGTCTTACTGTTTCCTAAGCCCCAGCATGTCCGATTTTAAAACAAAAAAGTGAACACCGTGACCAGAATCTCTCAGCAGTGTTACTCCTCGTTGCAAAGGCAACGTTGTTTGTACTGGCAGTCTAATAAATAAACGCTTACGGAAAGGAAGTTTGAAGCACGCTGCATTAAAAAACAATTTTCTTCTTTGAAACTGTGAATCTTTGTCACCAGCACCGCGCCATTGTAAGAGTTGATGATGTAATCATGAATTATTCATTATCTTTTTGCTTTGGTCTCATGTTGGGGAAAGGAAAACAGCTTTCGCTTCTGGAGGCCCATCTTCTCAAGCAACTTAACCAAAACCGCTTCCTGGAACTTACCAAAGTTAGCAAACCTTTCCCTCGAAGTCTGTTTCACTTACAGGAAGGGTCGCACCAACTTAACATTGTCCGCTAATTCAACGCTTTCCGTCCATTTATCTCCGGCTATACTTCGCTATTTAGCTGTCTAACTTCTTTAGCCTTTGAACTGTTTTGCTGCTGCTTTATTTATGCAAAAACGCGAAGTTAACACTACGTCAAAGTGTAAACGAGGCGTGCTAAAAATGTCTTCCTTCTCCGAGTCCCAATAACAGGCAGTCCGCATAACACCAACAAACAATATGCGATATAAATCAATGGAAATTTGCGTGAACCTGAGGAAAATCCAAATGCCATCATTAACCTTCTTTTGTGACCTGGTGTAAAGGGGGGGGGTGAATGCCAACTGCAAACCAGTTGGTGGGACAGCTGCTTTCCAGTAGAAGTAGTAGAATAATTACAATTTTGTGTTTTACTTGCCTAATTAGGTTAATATTCAATCTGTACATTGAGTGAAAACAAGTTATGTGCGAAGACGTAAACAATAAACAATTAATTTGGAATATACGTCCTGGTTAGATATTAGATTTCAGAATAATATTGTTATATGCTGGGTAGATGGTCTGAAAGTTCACATGGAAATTGGATTAATTTTCAATACCCAGCACGTACCATGAGGGGGCGTATACTTGACTGCGGAGGACCGAAACGTGGTGTGGAGGTTAAGAGGAAGGCGTGGGTTTTTACTGCACAAAATCCATAACACAAATCTATTCACGCATCCCTTGATTTATTCCCAAACTATGGGGTTCCTACATTATCAAAAATGCAAGGTGGGAGGAGTTGTCCACCGATCCAAAGTCCGGCTTACACACGCGGTCCGTTTCTCACGGAATCCTAACTGAGAGTAATTCTATCCCCCACTAATCGTGGCTAGCAAGCGACTAGCCAAGACTGACGTAAACAACAATGTGCCTGGAATGACAATGTCGAACAATAATGCAACCCCAAATTATTAATACGCCATATCATATTACAGATTTATTTTATTTTTAACTGCGTTTATTGCATTGTTAATTATTAGCTCAGAATGTAACATATTGTGACGCTGTAACTATGCCCAAGATTATCGGGTGGTCATGTCACCAGTTGAAGGTAAACAGAGATAAGCAACGCTGTCGCCCGGCGTAAACATTGGGAGCGCTATCAGCAGATAACCGGAGTTTTTTTGCAGTTTCTTCCCCCCCCCTCCTCCAGAACATGTGTTAAGATAGTTCCAGAATGTTCTGTGGAAGATTACATTGACTATACCATGTGAGTCAGCTGCGCCTATTTATTTTTGAATTTATGCAACGTGCTAAGCGACATATGTGACTTACGCCTTTCTTGAATGCCTTCTAATGGCTGATTGGCATAACACTTTATAGAGGAGGGAAACATAATTCAGTGCATAAGTGTTTTACTGGACAGAATGTAATCGCTATGTATGTCGATGCAAAACACATCCCACCCTGACACTGGGAGCAGCAGTACCAATTTTAGCGAAACTTTTATTCTTTAACGTACATCCATGCAAGCCTTTGAAAACGCCCCTGAAGGAACAACCTATCACCTGCATCGGTTAACAATACCATTTGAATACAAAATGGCAGATCTAGTAGTGCGACCAATGGGATTTAAGCCGTTAGTCAATGTATAGCCTCGTCAAAAAAAATGCTAAGTATAGGTAGATAATTTCTCTTATTTCACAAATCATTGCGTATTTCAGATCATATAGTAATTGTAATAACTGATGCAGTTTATTTATTTGAATTAAAACTACCAAACCGAGCTCAAAACACTGTACGACGCTGCAAAATGCGTGTAAAGATTCGAGGTGGGGTCTGGTTCTACGATTACTAATTCGTATAGGAACCTCAGCTAGCAAGGTAGCATGGTATTATCGTGGTTGCTTTAACACTGTGCCACTTTAATTTGTGTTCAAAACCTTCGGTTTAAGTTCAAACTTTGTATTACCTTTTGTTTTATCTCTTTGGGTCTATAATTTGAATTATGCTATAAATAACATTTGATAACATTATAAGTGTGTACAAAATAGAATAATCGTCACGTTTTCCACCGCAAAGCCCAAATCATATACGGGTACACGCATACGTGAAGAATGCAGGTAGATTACACCGCGCATGTTAACAGCATGCAAGGAGGTCTCTCCGGCAACGTACACAAATGTGCATTGATGAAGGGGGTCGTCATTTTGAACTTTTACTTAATTGATGAAATCCACGCTTTTAACAATTTATTATTCTGTTTACCCGTGAACTTAGCACATTTACAACTCCGTTGTCAGTAGAAGAAGTGAAACGTAAGGTTGGAACATGAAACAAAAACTGTTAGATTTAATATCCTCGATATGCGCCCAAGAGAATGAAAGCTAACTAGGTAACACGGTTTACTGTTAACCAGATACTGTACAGATTTTTAGGGTAAACAAGATACACAATTATCTGATTGTAATTCTTATGTCTTTGGCTCACAACCTCCGAAGCTAACCTTTGCTTCATCACATTCCGGCAACTAAACCACTCGGCCAGAACACACATAGTCTATCCCGCTCTTCGGGAAGATGTTCCTCTATCTCCTTTCAAGCATTATATCCATGAAACGCCGTCTTTATTAAGGTTTTCGTAGCTCTTTGGTTCTCATTTAGGCCTTTAATCATTAATGTTAGTTGCGTACAGTACCAAATAGAAGGGCAGAGCTACAATAACAGTTTGTTTGCTAAAAGGCTAAATGAATATAAACTTCGGGTTGCATAGATACGAATAACTGGGGGGCAGCTGACTCACCTGATATAAGCGAGCGTTCTCGCGAGAAGAGTCAGTCAGTGGGTGAGTGACGAGTTATGAGTAGGTTTCTGGTGTGACGAAAATTGAGCTTTTGGGGCAGCTGTAACGTGCAGTGAGTACTGTTGCTGCAGAAGGAATCGAAGCCCTGTGTTCGACTCCCCAGCGAGAGAAGTGAACCGTCCGGAAGAATAAAGAAAGTGAAAGTGAGGGGAAATTGAACTACTTCATATTAGTGAAGTGGCAGTGTAAACTCCCATAAAAACAGTGAAATGACAGTTGAAGAACTAGACAAAGCCTCAATACAGTAACCTAAACACACTTTCATGTGATTGCCACCTTCTGTACTCTTACAGCTAAATGTGTATTACGAGGGGCACTATTTATATTTTGAGTCCTGGCAACCCTGAATGTTGTAGGTGCCATCTGACGTTTCCAATGGAAATTTTGACATTTTTTACCATAATCTACTTCAAACATTTTGCCAATAGAGCGTCATTTGCTTTTTCACTCTAACTTGAAAATTGTGTGTCAAAAACATGGAATTAACTCGTGAAAATGATCGTGCAATGATTTATTACGACTTTTGACGTGGATTATTAAGACAAGAGGGCATCGATCAACTAACTTCCACATTTGGCGACGAAGCTCCATCCTTTGCCACTGTGAAACGCTGGTATAACGAATTTAATCGTGGCCGCCGTTCGCTCAATGATGAAGTTCGTGAAGGTCGTCCAAAAACAGTTTTTGTGCCAGAAAACATTGATACTGTGCAAAAACTAATAATGAAAGATCGTCATGCGACATATTGTGAGATTGAGGCAACCCTAAGCATCAGTTCCACCAGCATATATAAAATACTGCATGATTATTTAGCCGTGAAAAAGGTTTGGGCTCGTTGGATACCACATAATTTGACGCAATCTCAAAAGATGCTCGTGTCGATTGGTGTACAAAAATGCTCAATAAATACAATGGCGGTGCTTCAAAAGACGTATATAAGATTGTAACAGGTGACGAATCATGGATCTATGTGTATGAGCCGGAACGTAAACAGCAGTCGACTGTATGGGTGTTTCAAGATGAAGCAAATCCAAAAAACGTTGTTCGCACTCGAAGCACTACGAAGCAAATGGTCGCCTGATTTTTCAGCAAAACTTGCCATGTGGCAACAGTGCCTTTAGTGGAACGTATAGCGGTCAATACCGAATGGTACACAACCATTTGTTTGCCGTAAGTCTTCGGTGAACTAAGGAAAACCAACAAGAACCGTAGGATCGTTCATCATCAAGACAATGTGAGCGCACACAGATCTCTTCTAACAACAGAGTTTTGAAGGCTCAAAAAATCGAATTGATGGGTCATCCGCCATAAAATCCTGATTTGGCACCCAATGACTTTTGTTCCCGAACATCAAGAATAAATTGCGTGGACAACAATTTTCCTTGGCAGAAGAAGCCGTTGAAGCCTTCAAAAGCCATGTTTTGGAGGTGTCTCAAGAAGACTGGAATAAATGCTTTGACAAATGGTTGAAACGGATGCAAAAGTGTATTGATCATAAAGGCGAATATTTTGAAAAACAATAAAGCAGTTTTCAATCAGAAATTACTTTGTTTTAATTATTATGCTCAAAATATAAATAGTGCCCCTCGTACATCAAGTGAGCAATCTTTAGGAGACCGGTTTCGAGGCGTGCGGCCAGCCGGAGAGGCTGAGTGCTGTGTCGGCGGTGCGGATGTTAGGAAGTTCGCAGTAAATACATTACGGTTTGTCGCGTAAGTTAGTGTTCACGGGGAATATTCTTTCATTGTATCAAGCATCCGCACCATTTCTCCGACACCGTCTCACGCCACGAAACCTAGAAGTGCACCCGAGACCGAAGGAAACGGAGTAAAGGGGAAATTAGGGAAATAAATAATTATAGATGAGAAACCATCCCAGAATTCGCCTACCGATCAGTAAAAACCGCAAAAAACCCAACATCAGAGTGGGAATCGAACACAGGACCTCCCGAATGCGAGTCTCACGCGTTACCCAAAGCCAGCTCACTTGATTCTACCTACCATAGGTAGCCAGAAGAGAAAGTAAAAATGTTACAAGTAATTTTTGAAAGCGCTGGGCTGATACTGTTGTATGAAAAGCAGTTCGTTTTCATTTATCTGAATTCCCGGACTTGTGGGAATGTGGCCTGTGCTATGCTCCAGATTAAGGTGAAACTAAAATCCCGGCCATTATGAAGCTTTAATCTGGGCCTTTTCACATAGTGAACATGTAATTGAAAATGTAAATCGTTTAGCTTGCATTTCTCCATATTTTCACATCGCTTCATAAACAGCTATTGATTTACCTTGCAACCTCCAAAGGATTTGGAACATTTAATCACGGGCAAGCGGATTATTTGACCCTTGTATTATTCACACGTGTGCTCAACACATTCAACTCAATCCAGGAGAGTGGGGGTGTTGAAAATCTCCATTTTAAACGTTTTGTTATTCGCTTGTTTTTGTTTGGTGTTACGAGGGTTTGCAAAACCCACAAAATCTTTGCGTTTAAATGCGGTTTACAGTATCGAATTTATTTAACAAGACACAACGCAGAGATTGATAGAACTCAATAGAGGATTGAGTACAAAGCCATCAACAGGGATGTGATTGAAATTTCTAACCAGTCAGTTTAAACACTAGGGAGGTATGCATTCGTGTTAATGTATTTATTGAGAAGGCTGTTCGATTATAAACTGAAAGTAATCGACAATACACGGCCAGGGTATTTGTTAGTCATTGTTATGGTGAAGCCATGTTTTGACACTAAGAGGAGTTTTCATATTTTGTCCTATGTATTATTTAATTCAATAACTCACCCTTTAAATATTTTTTTACTTTCTCTACTACGTATAGTAAATAGGGATGCATTTCATCCAAAACTTCGATATCGAGATTTCACCGGAAATACGCGTTTTGAGACCCCTGAACCCAAAAAAAACATTTTTTGGAAATATCTCCGCGTGTGTGTCTGTGAACAGCATAACTCAAAAACGAAAAGTTGGATAAATACCAAACTTGGTATTTGGATTCAATACCTTTCAAAAATGCGACACAAAGATTTTAAAGAAAATCCTCCCACCCCAGACTACCCTTTACATGGAACATTTTTTGGAAAATTTTGATTTTCTCAAAAATGGCTCTAACGATTTTGATTAAAACATCGTATGTTTAAGATGCTTTGATGTCAAATGAAATGTATATCTTGAATTTTCTGGGAATGTCTCCAAAAGTGCTCTTCATTTTGAATTAATTTTTCATAACTGGTAAACCGTAACAGATAGATAAAATTTTACTACATAAAATGTAGATCTCGTTAAAACACACAATTTAGATCATATACAGTTTTTTTTGTCGAGTGAACAATTTGCGAGATATTGCTTGTTATTCCCTTAAATTTTCTAATACTTATACTTTTTCTCAAATTCGTTATTCATTTTTTTATATGGACATACAAAGAGAATGGAATCCTTCACATAGCAACCAGCTCTTAAAACATTTGAATATCGCTTATAACCTACCATATTCCCCTTGCATCTACAAGACAATTAGCAATAAAATTGACATCTCGATTATCGTGAAGCATATGGAGAATAAAGGATTGTAAAAATAGTTTGTACAAGAGTAGAGAAAGTCATGTGAGTGTAACCATCAGATTTTTTAGTTTAACGTCCTTAACCTGATAGGTTACATCGGGCGATGAATGAAATGGTTAAAATCCTACTCAAATGAGCCCGGGGACCATAGAGCATAGTTACCGATCCGATATTAATTTTTTCACTTAGGGATGGGATATCGATACCGTCGATACCTCATACTCTCGATAATGATTGGTATCGAAGTGTGTAATACTTTGAGATAAGCCTTCGATACTTTTTCGATACCTAAGTTTTGCATTATTGAAGGTGGTTTTTGTTTATCTTTCTGCTAGATAAGGAATGAGAGACTTCATTTATTGCCTCGCACGCGTCCCCGGAGTTGCTGGACTATAGTTCTTAATAGACCTTGACTGTGTTTCCTGTGGGTGAATGCAACATTCCTTAAACTCTAGGTCTAAACATACAAAGCAATGGAGGATGGGTAGAGATACTCATGTAACATGAAGCGTTAATGGTTTGTGAATAAAGCTGATTGAGCTGATGCGCTAAGTCACATTTCTGCAATATTGGCATTTGGTGACTCACTCTCATCCATTATATATACCCACTCCGGTGACCAAAATCTGTGAATCAGCAGAAACAAATCAGAACTCAATCGTATGGAAATATTTGTTATTTTTAGTAGTTTTGAGTTTAGTTTCATGTAAAATATATATTAGTTTATGTTTTCAAGGTTGCAGAACAAAGCAGAGTTGCTAATACTTGTTTTGCATAGAAAATTCTTTAAAAGAAAGTTTTCAGCAAGAAATGTGTTACATAAAAGGAGAAGCAAAGAGATTATTATTATTTGTTATTATTATTTACTAATCTTCTTCTTCTGCCTTTCAAGGATTAGGCCTATCGACCCGTTCCGACCTCAATTCCATCTTTTAACTGACCTTCCTATGTCCCTCTTTCCTATAGGTATATTATAAGGCCATCTTTGGAATCCTTCTTTCGTCCATTCTTTTCAAATGTTCTTTCCATTTTTGATTTTGTTCTTCTAGTTTATCCTTCACTGCAGAAATATTCAGTTCTTGCCTAATTACTTCATTAGGGATCCTGTCCAATTTAGTGCAACCTTTAACTGTTCGTAAAAATGTCATTTCTGCAGCCTGAACATGACTACAATCTTTTCTCCTCATCACCCAGGATTCATGCCATTACCCTTTGCATGGAACATTTTTCGAAAATTTTAATTTTCTCAAAAATGGCTAACATTTTGATTAAAACATCATATATTTAAGATGCTTTCATAACAAATGAAATGTATATCTCGGATTTTCTGGGAATGTCTCCAAAAGTATTCATCATTGTGAACGACTTTTGCATAACTGATAAACCATAAGCGATAGACAAAATTTTACTACACAAAAAATGTAGATCGCGTTAAAATACACAATTTATATCATATACAGTTTTTTTGTTGAGTGAACCATTTTCGAGATATTGCTTGGTATTCCCTTAAATTTTCCAATACTTATCCTTCTTCTCAAATTAGTTATTCATTTTGTTTTGTCCTGGTAATGCCAAGAGAATGGAATACTCGACATAGCAACCAGGTCTTAAAATATATGAATATCGCTTAAGGCCTAGCAATTCACCTTGCATCTACAAGAAAACTAGCAATGAGATTAACATCTCGATTAACATGAACCATATGGAGAATAAGCGTTTGTAGAAATAGTTTGTACAAGAGAAAGTCATGTGAGTGTAACACAGAGTTTTTGGTAGGCATTTCAGAGGACTGTTAGTAAAACAAAAATAGTAACAATAATGAGAATAGGACTGGCCTCTTAGCTCAGTCGGTAGAAAACCTGCCTGCTATGCGAAGGGTTCGATTATCGGTTAGGAGGTAGGGGGTTTTCTCTAGGCAAGATTATTCCCTATTCTCCCTAGACTCTGGAAGTATGAACGTGTGTGTGTGTGTGTGTGTGTGTGTGTGTAGGGGGGGAGGGATCTAATGTAGGACGTTAAGGCAATAACTATCCACACATTATTTTTAATTGTTTGTAGGTTGGCTCCTCGGTTTGTGCGCGCGCACGTGGACATGTTGTTCCTTTGTCTCCGCTTGTGGAATGTTTGACCGTTATCACTCCAGCGAGTGTTGCATAATAAGCCTGGCTGCATCCTTCGCCGCTTGCACCAAAGGACAAAAGTGTGCGGTTATCTGTTTTTTTTTCGTCTGAAACCCATCGAAGACTTCAGAATAGATTGAAAGGTTCAGAAATGGTCGGACAACTGTGAAGGACGAGGAAAGAGCAGGATGCCCATTCATATCCACTAGTGACGACAACATTGAGCAAGTCCGTATCCTGATTCAGAGAACCAAAGATTGACTCTCAATAAAGTGGCAAACCATATCTTTTTTGGTCCACTTAAAAATACCTTAAGGGCCGCCGATTCACCACAGACCAAGAAGTGAAGGAAACGGTGCATACATGGCTTGCTGCTCAGACGAAAAAAGTTTTTCTGAGGGCATCAAAAAAAACTGAACGATGGACCATGTGCATTGAGAAGCTTTAAAAATGAGGTAATTGTATGTTTCTATTGTTATAATAAATTTAACAAAGTATGTGCTGGTACTTATAAAACCCAAAGAAAGACCAAAAATTAAATTACAGCGGTATACGAGTTAATAGCATTGCAAATAGGCAACATGTTCCAAAGTAAAAGGCCGCCGTTATGACCACTGCAGTTAGACGGGATATAAATGGAACAAAATAATAGTAATGATGATAATAATAATAGTGATAGTAATAGTAATACTCTGAAACAGGTATTCACACACAACACAGGTAACTAAATAAGCGTTCATTTTTGAGATTACGCAATGAATAAACTCTAGTGTTTTAAGCTCGAACAGAAGGTAGCGTTGACAAAGCGTTGCCTCGAGCCGGTCATTCACCGCTAGTGAGCAAGCGGAACATACCGAGGTCAGTGCACTGCAAGCGAAACACGCACGCACGCAATCGTGGCCGGTTCACAAAGTGACCGCTTGTTATTATCAAACGGTAATGCACGTTTGGCATAAAAAAGATTAAAAAAAATTAAAAATTACTTTCTCTACCCACTTTCCTACATTTTTATATAACTTCCTCAAACTATTCTTACAAAAGCTTATTATTCTATTGACTTCATGTTAATCGAAATAAACATTTACACATTTCGTTGTAGATATATTCAAATGTTTAAAACTGAATCCCTTTACAATGGCCTTGTAGTTCAACACTCTTTTCATGGCATCGCGAGAAACAAAAATGTCACAGAACTTTAAAAGGTAAAGTATTAAAAATTTGAATTGAGTTGTGTGTTTTAAAAATGTCATTTTTTCTCGTATGATTTCCCAGCTATACAAAATTCTACGGCATTGCATCCGAATGAAAAAAAATCAAGATATATATTTTATTTGCCATGTAAATACGTGACATTTTCTATTTCTGAGAAAATAAAAAATAACGAAAAATTCTCCATATAAAGCGTAGGGGAGGATTTTCTTTAAAATCTTCTGTCGCATCCTTGGAAGTTATTGAACTCGCCAAGTTATATAAATTTATTTATCCGACACTTCATTTCTGAGATATACGCGTGCGCGCACGCACACACACATATACAGATGCACATTTTTCTAAAAAATATATTTTTGGATTTAGGGGGCCTCAAAACATGTTTTCGGTGAAATCTGGATATCGAATTTTTGGAGGAATGTAATACCTACTTCTTCACCTACTAGATAAAGGGCAGAGAAGTAAAACAGAGCTACATCTTTGGAAAACTATTTGAAACTGTAGTAATACATACGGGACATGTTTTTAAAGTAATTACCCTTTTTACATTTTGCCACTGCAACGCTGGAGTCGCGATTTTGAGCATGCACGATCACTTCCTCTGTTCATTAGGAAGTCAGACGCAGTTGTGAGCGATCACTTTGTGTTTTCCTGTAGTTGGAGTGCTTCGAAATGTTCAAAACAATCGAACGACACGCCGAGTGTGAAATCAGATCAGTGATTCATGTTTTGAATGCGAGAAATGTTACGCCAGCGAACAATTGTGTGAGGAAACAATAATGAGTGATAATTCCCGACTAAACACAGCCAAACAAACTCAATGTATAACCACATTATTTGGTTGGAACAATTCGACCACCCTCCCTACAGTCCACATTTGTTACCAAGCGATTTTCATGTGTTTCTTCATCTGAGGAAACTCTTTGGTAGAAAACATTTCAACGATGATGATGATGATGATGTGAAACAAGAAGTGCAGACTTGGCTTTCATCACTGTCGGCATCATTCTTTGACGAAGGCACACAAAAACTGTTTCCCGTTACAAGTATCTGAATAACGGCGGTGACTACTTGTAGAGGTAGTATGAGGTGTAAGGTAATGAATGATGATAAAGTACGGAAAATAATACTCTGTTATTTTTTTAAACGTTATCGGCGCTTTGGAAACACGCCTCATATCTCTTGTCCACAGATCAGTCTCCCCTAAAACTGCATTACCATACTTATTTCACCATTTCGGATCTCTCTTTGGTTTAAATTAATTTATTTTCTTGTTCATGTTATATAAATAAGCGGTTTTTTTTTGCTGAAAAATGCTGCTCACCTTTATTCAAATTCATATACAAACTTTCAAAGTGTTCTCCCTCTGACACAATACAAGGGTTCCAGCACTCTTTCCATTGTTCAAATCACTCCCCAAAGTCCCTTTTGGATAGTAGGTTGAATGTATCCGAAATTGTAAGGTTTAACTCACGTTCACTATGAAAATGGCAACCCCGAAGATATTTTTTTACTTTAGAAAATAGGTGGAAGTCACACGGTTCTAGGTCCGGGGAATAAAGTGGATGTGGCATCACCTCAGTGCCTTATTGCGTGATTGTTTTTTGAGTCTTCAAGGCGCGATGAGCGGGTGCATTATTCTGATGAATGATCCATCCCATTTGAGTAAGGTTTGGCCTTTCCTTGGCAGATTTCCTCCTTAATGGTCCTGTCAATACTTCACAATAGTAATCAGCAGTAACCTACGTTGTTTATCCACCACGTGACCATATGCAATGCCTTTCTTATCAAAAAGACAAGATACATGATTTTTCCTGCACTTGGTTGAGCTTTGGCCTTTTTGGGTCTTGGGCTTGAAGGATGAAACCAGGCTTCATTGAATGTGATAACTCGGTTCTCAAATCCATTGTTGACATGCCATCACGCAGTGAGCCTCCTATTCATCATTAATTACAAGAGGACCCACATTGCAAATTTCCTGTAGCCTAGAACATTTCGTACAATGTTTTCAGCTGATCATAGAATACATTCATAATCTCTGCAATAACGATAAACGACAGTCTTCGCGCAGCATGACATCAATTGTGTTGACAGGTGTCAGTCTTCAAAGTTGAATGTCTTCCTCAAGATCTGTTTTTCTCATGACTTACTGCATTTCCAATGTTTCTGATCGAGTTTTATCAAGTGGAACGCAAAATCCAATTGATGCACGTTGCTGCAACTTAAGATCCATTTTGGGTACAGTAAACAGGCTCTTCTGCTTCACCTGCTTCCCTCCAGTTTAGGACAGTCAGGAGAATGACGCGCCTGACATTTCGTCGCTTAAGGTCAGACCTTTCCAGTGCTGCCAACACTAAACTCAAGCTCGGGTGCATTACAGTACAAAAAATAATTTGTTTATTTTTGACACCCCCTCTTTTGAACTCCCACTAAACCCATTGTTTATGAAACCTGTATTTTGCTTTCTTGTTTTTTAATCAATGTCCATATTTCACTTCCAGAGGAAAAATAACTGCAACCATGATTTTGTAAAATTTTAATTTTATATTTGTATATAATTATAGTTTCTCAAATTTACATGAATTGTTCCACAATCCTCTGGAATGTATATACACCACTAACTTGTGGGTGCTGCCTTTCTACTCAACAGTTTTCTGCCGATTGTTCTTCCGGAACCAGTATAGGAATTGCAATGTGCCAATCTTGATAGTCATAATGAAAATGCCTGTGGTTCTTTGTCGCATTGACTTCCGGATACGCTGAAGTATTTCCTGAATATCATTGTGTCCCTTAACCATCTATAATACCATCACGAAGGTCCCCCAGTGTCTAGAACTGAAGCTGCATACACAATGCTTCCGGTCCAGTGGATTTACTGTGGAGATTACATGTGGCGGTCGTGGGGTGACATTCCAAATAAAAACAAAAGTATCCCTAACCTGCGTGAGGCTCAAACAGATGACTTGATAAGGGGCTCTAGAAGACAATATGAAACACTTTGTATAACACGCAGGTTCCTGTGTTCGGAGAATGCTTAAGGGAAGAGATTACTTAAGATCTTTTGTGCATGCTTAAACAATTATTTTAACAATCTCTGTGTTTGTGAAAGACTGTTAGGAAAACTAGCTTCTCCACTTTAATTTGAAATAGTCTTGGGAGCACAATTCTCTGGGGTACATGATCCACAAAAGTAGGATTTAAAACATATACATTATAATCCATTTTTAAATAAATTTAATTCATTTTTTCACGGAATGTTGCCAACTAAATTATCTTTTGTTTAAAGTTTTATTTAGGGTCGTTTTAACTTCCTAGGTTATATCACGACCTTTCATGTACAGTTGTTTACATTATTGGATTACACTATAATACTTGCACGTTATGTATACATACAGGTTACAATGGTTAAATGTATTGATGAATATTAATTAATTTAAGATAAATAATTACTTTCTGGATGAAAGTTGCATAATTGAGTGCTGCAGAAATATTTCTGGGCATACCAAACTTACTACGTTGTTTTCAAATTTTGGTCATATTAGTATAATATGTACTGCTTTTAATGCTGTTTTACATGTTTCACAAATTGGTAGAGAGCTTCTATTTAGCAAATAAGAGTGTCAGTTTAGTACAGAAAGTACAGAAAGTAAAAAACTACAATTTTGAAAGTAAAATAACTACAAGTTCCAATGCATAAACTAATACTTCTTTCAGCTTGGTCGCCAATGATCCATAAAGCTAGTGCAATGTAAAATTAATTCTTCCACACATGCCGTGTTTTAGACTAAAGTGGAAAGCTAGCAACAGATCGAAAACTTCAATACTATAGACGAGTTTTTGACCACCGTATCTTCGGGTTTCTGTGCCGTTGCTCTAACCACTGAGCGGTGCAACATTAAATTTCTCCAACTGATCTGTAGTTCATATCCCGGCTATGATGTTGAATTCTACGTTTAGCCTATATGCGGTTTGAGAAGGAAAACAATTATTTAACACTGAATGACCTAATAATGGTGAACTACGAAGCCTAGGATTTAGTGCTTATGAGATTGTAAGTCGCCATTTGGGAAATGTCTCAGAATAAATTTGAAATCGCCTTGTGCTTTATTGGAAACAATGTGATTCAGTTAGGGAGTTTAATTTTGTACAGGCATGTTGGCATTATAGCTTAGTGTTTAGAGTAATGTCGTGGCAAGCCGAAGATCCGTGGTTCAAATACCGGCTATGGCATTTAGGCAGTATTTTTAACACTTAAATAATGTCAGTCTGATTATATAATATGTAAAGTATAATAACAGCCCGCCTTAAAGCAATATGTGTATGTGATAATATATAAAATGCATGTAACAGTCATTGTATTAATGCTTATATTATTACGTACATATATAATAATGTTATGTGAATGTATTACGTAATTTAACAACGTAGAAGCTCTGAGAATAGAAGCCGAAAGTTGCTAACAATGAGATAACCTTGAGGCAATAATGAATTGGAAAGTTTAATAATGCTATCAATAATTCTTGGAACAATAATGTAATATTTAAAACAGTTTATAAATAGCCAATCAAAAACTAGAAAAAGCTTAAGTTAAATAAAGGTATTCTATTGGAGTAAAATTAGCCAATCAGGGACGTGAAATATAGTAAATCTACGAATTTAAGCGGTAGAAGCCAGACACTACTAGACTGAGCACTTCGATACAGGTTAAGAGTGAGACATAAAACTCCATTACGGCGTGAATAATATAAATTTTACATGTCAAAAAGTGCAATTAATAAGTAATCTCACGGCTCTACAGTATGATATATCAGTGAAGTGTTATTTTATCGTGTGAAAGATTAATAAAATGAGTGAAGTAAAAATTATAATTTGTGTAAGCCTTCATTCTTTAGCCGCATCACTCCCTGTTAGGAGATACGTGTTTCTACAAATTACTACTGACGCAGCCGAGGCATATATATAATATTCAAATAAACATTAACAATTACAAAAATTTGATATTTTAAACGTTGGGGCGAAGGCCACCGGAAGGTTTGTAACGTGCGTGGCATAAACAACTTCAAGTTTTGGCTTTCCAACAGTGAGACATTACACCTACTTTAGCATTTAATTTTTTAGTTTGATTCTACATACATTGTACTAAAACTTCCCTGAAAAGTGCTCCATTTTCACTGTATAGCTGTAATCAAATTGAATATAACAGTTTTTAATATGTTTAGTTTCAGTTCATAGTAGTAGCAGTCCTCTAAATGGCATAACTTAGTACACGTAATGAATATTGATTTAATAACAGGATGTTATGATGCTTGTGTTCGTTTAACGAGACTGTAGTTGATGGCTCTGCCGAGGATTGTGTGGTTGTGCGTGTTTGGAGGGGCGATGTACACGACAAAGCCGGTTTGGTACACCGCAGACCTAACACAAACAAGTAGGTGGAGACGTGGCGGGCACAAGCAAATCCGGGGGATGGATGTGGCTATTTGCATGCAGTCTTCACCTCTGGAGTAACAATCGCTGCTGTAGTTGTAGTGGTTATGACAATATCCCTGCGTGCAGAGCTTGCAGAGTGTCATTAAAAGGTGCGTCACGTTATAGATCATTGGGGTCCTACTAAGGTTTTAGTGAAATATGCTGAAAATTTTTGTCACTGCAGAGTGTCATTAAAATATCCGTCGTTACACCTTAAATCGGTGAGAGCCTACTAGGATGAGAATTTTTGTCTTTGCAGAAAGTCATTAAAAGGTCCGTCGTCACATTTTAAATCAGTGGGAGCCACTAAGATTTTATGATGAGAATATTTCTCTTTGCAGAGCGTCATTAAAATGTGTGTGAAATTTTAGATTGAAACGGCAACTCTAGTCCGAGCCCGAGAACTGTAATTATAGATAATTTATTAATTAACTTTTATTGATGTTAAATCATACTATGTAAATATCTTTTTCTCATACTGCTTGTATATTTTAAGAAGGGTGATTTAACGTTATGTATCTATCTAGGTTACTAATATTAGTAGAATTATAAATGGTTTAATGTAAATAATTTAAGCGCTATGTTAAAATACTGTCCACGACGAAATGTTTTAGCTACAGGAATAGTGCTTTCGAAGGCAGAAAACCTAGTTTTATGACCTCTCTTCGGTCGCTGTGCCATTATTCCTGCAGCGAGGGTGTAACGCCTTTGTCCCTTTATTTGATAATTCGCCGTGACCAAGTGAGCGAGACAGATAGCCTAACGGTAAATGTAGGAAAAGCCGCGATTTATATTAAAATTGGACCAATGAGATCCCTGGAAGTTTATTCGAAATAGTTAGACGCGTCGAGTGGCGCTAAAAATGTACCAATTGGAAAGGAAGGAGCCTCAGTAGCCTGAGACTATAAATGTTTCTGTTTGGAGCAAATTCGGGACAGTTTTTGTCATGTGTGGTCAGGGAGAGATGCTGCAGGATGTGTGAGATATCGCGCCAAAAAGGGAATCAACACAGTTTTAGAAACACACCTAAGATCCGCTACTCGTAAAGAGATAATAAGCATATTTAAACTTCGTGTCATATCCGCGCCGTAGTTTAACAGCGGTGGACAGTATTTTACGGCGGCAATACCAGTGTTGTATACTACGAGTGTTAATTAAATAAAAAGAAACGGCAGTGTCATCTTTTCATAAACAAAGCACGTCTATGTCTTCCTATATCACCACCCGAGATCTACGTTTTCCTTTACCGAGGATAAGTCCATGCTCCTATATAGTTTAAAGAAAACTACTGCAGCTAGCCGAGGATAAAATTGAAGAGAACCAACACACGGCGAACTTCTGGAATCAACGGGAGAAGCATCAAGGTAAGCCTAACAGCAACGGACGAAGGAGGTGACGGCCGCAAGATCAGTGGGATCCTCCTAAGATTTTAGTGAAATATGTTAAATTTTTATCGTTGCAGAACGCCATTAATAGGTGCGTTGTCACATTTTAGGTCATTGGGATCCTAGTAAGATTTTAGTGATAGATAATGAGAATTTTTATTTTTGCAGAGCCCTGTTAATAGATGCGTCGTCGCATTTTAGGTCATTCTGATCCTCGTAAGATTTTAGTGAAATATGATGAGATTGTTTATCTTTGCCGAGCACCATTAAAAGGTCCGTCGTCACTCTTTAGATCAGTAGGAGCCTACTAGGGTTTTGGCGAAATACTAGTATGATGAGAAGTTTTGCCTTTACAGAGCGTCATTAGTTCATTGGGAGCCTACTAACCGCTCGCCTCTCACCGAGGCGGCCCGGGTTCAATCCCAGGGACCCGCATGTGGGATTTGTGGTGGACAAAGCGGCGTCTGGGCGGGTTTTCTCCGGGTTCTCCGGTTTCCCCCGCCATTCATTTCACCAAGTGCTCCATCATCACCTCTCCTTTCTTCCATTTCACCATCATTTCGTTTCATCTACTTCCTCCCATACCAGGCATCGGGCTGATCGCCCATCCTGGATATTCTGTCTGATCCATGAGTGTCTGCTCCTCGACGGGCCTCTGACCCCAGGCACCCACCTGTAAGTCCTGGGGGTGTAAGTCCTGCATAAGAGGAGGTTAAACAGAGAAAGAAGAAGGGAGCCTACTAAGACTTTAGTGAAACATGATGAAAAATTGTGTCTTTGCAGAGCGTTATTAAAAGGTGTATCGTCGAATTTTAGATAATTGGGAGTCTACTAAGATTTTAGTGAAATATTATGAGAATTTTTGTCTTTTACGAGCGTCATTAAAAGGTGTGTCGTCGAATTTTAAATCATTGGGAGGCTACTAAGGTTTTAGTAAAATATGAAAATTTTTGTCTTTGCAGAGCGTCATTAAAAGGTATGTCGTCGAATTTTAGATCATGGGAGTTGATTTTAAAGGTCGAACAGACCCAGTTATTAAACATCTGCATTCAAAACTAATCTTAATCCTGCATATATAAATAACAATGCTTTAAATAGAGCATGGGTTAGCCAACTTCGTATTTAGTTTCAGTACCTTCCAAATATAGAACACAAAGTTTTTCAATAAAATCCCCCACTCCAAACTACCCTTTACGTGTAATATTTTTCGACATTTGTTATACTTTAACAGATGGCTCTAACAATTTTAATTAAAATAACATATATGAAAGATATTTACATGCTAAACAAAATGCATATCTTGAATTTTCTGAGAATGGCCTGTGAACTCCGCTTCATTCGGAAGGAGTTTTGTATAATCTTGTATAACTGGTGAACGTTAAGGGATAGACGAAAACGTACTACACAAAAATGTAGATCTCCTTAATTCACACAATTCATTTCAAATAACCTTTTTGTGGCATTAGCCATTTCCGAGATATCCGTTATTAATGGTTCGAATTCTTCAATACTTAGGCATTGTTTAAAGTCTTGTCGATTTTCATTTGTTTCTCGCGATGTCATGAAAAGAGTATGGAATCTTATGGCCAGCGATTAGACGTCCAATTCTTAAACCTTTGATTATAGCTGTTCCCTATTTGAGAAGATGGTTTGTTGTAGTTTGCCACACGAATGGAGGCCAATTTGAGAAGGTTATTGTTTCACGTATGGAAAAGCCAATTTGAAGTAGGAGTTGTATTGTATTTCAACTGTTGGGGAGCCGAACTTGTAGTAGTTGCAACCGCACTTATAGTACCCGCTTTCCGGTAGCCTTCGCCCCAAATGTACTTTCCGATGGTCTTTGCCTCAAATGTTTAAAAATATTAACTTTGTAATTTAACTGTTTCTTTAAATATTATATATTTATGTTTGCCTCGGCTGCGTCAGTATTATTGTTAGAGACACGTTTCTCTTAGCAGGGTTGTGGTGCGACAAGAATCTAGGGTAACACAGATTATAATTTTACTTCATCCCATTATTAATGCTTGATTCGATTTAAATAACACTTCACTGACATAGAGAGTTACGAGATTCTTTTTATTAATTAATTACAGTTTTAATACGTAAATTTATTTTTCGTCTCACACGAATACATATTATATTCCTTGAGGACACTTTTTGCGTCTGGTTAGTAACGCTGTCTGCAGGCGACTGAACTCTAAATTTGTAAATTTCTATTTTTCAAGTCTCTGATTGGCTATTCCTATTCCATAGTATACCTTCATTTAACTAAAGCTTCTTCTGGTTGTTGAGTGGCTATTTTATAAACTCACTAAAATTACATTATTGCTTCCAAGAATCAGAAGTAGTATTGTTAAACTCTGAAACTCATTATTGCCTCAAGGTTACCTCATTTTTAGCAACGTTTAACCTATTATTCTCGCAGCTCCTACATTATTATATTACGTAATATATTCACATAACATTATTACAAATGGATACAATAATATAAGCTTATGCAAAGACTGTTACATACATTTTTATATATATATACACATATTGCTTCAAGGCGGGATGTTATTGAATTTATATTTATATAATCAGACTGAAATTATTTAAGTGTTAAAAATACTGCTTCAATTTTAAGGCCAGCGATTAGGCGTCTAGTTTTTAAACTTTTTACTATCGCTTACTAAATCTTAATGAAAATTTAGTAGAAAATAAGCTTTCGTAAAAATAATTTATATACTCACTCATAAGCGATACAGGCTAAAGAAAGTCATTTGAATGTAACACATAATTTTTTTTTAAAAAATTGTTTGCTTTATATAGTTCTCTCTAAGTTCTGAGGTCATATCCCTGTAATTCTTAGAAATCCATGATCGTTTTTTTTTAAATTGGAATCAGAATATTTTTTGTCCACTCTTCAGATAAATTTAAATTTCTCTTGAAAATATAAATTATCAATTTTCTTTTTGGTTTTATTAATTTTGAATCGTATTTAAAGGTTCATTATTAATATTCATTATTAGCTCAGATGCATTGTGACTATAAGGATATTTGTCATATGACATTACCACAGATTTTTAAAATAGTTAGGTGATCATGTCTTTATATTATTCAATGACACATTGTCTCTAAACTGTCTCTTATTTGAATGTTTTTAAGCCGTGTAGGTTAGCGGTTTGCGTTCCATGTATCTACACTGTATTCTCTCTTACAATAATACTTAATTTTCATATCTCTCTTTAGCTTTAAAATTTATATTCCTCTCCGATTCTGCTTTTCCTATCTGCTCTTTATAATTAATGGGCGTTTTAAACGCAAAATAGAAACGTTTTTCAGCTACAAAGTGTGAAATGTCCGTGATGTTTGATGATAAATTTTATAGAAGCCGCGTAACTTTAAACACACGCGCTGAATTAAAGCGTGGGAAAAGGTCATACTGCATTTTATCTCTCAAAGGGCGTGTCAATACTTGCTCGCTACAAGGAAACCTTGCCTTTATAGGAGAATTAAATGCTATTTTAATGAGAAACATAAAAATAATATTCTCCGTCTACCTCGTGGCGTGGAGATAACATTATGGATTTAAATTTCCTGTAAAATAAATTTAGTTTTATTTATGGACGCTCTTTAATTACTATGGTTCGTAGTGTCCATTCTACAGTGCCTTCGTTTCATGCCAAGGCCGAGGATCGTGCGAATGCGTGCTCTACACAGTGGGGTTTTCCGTTCCGTAACTCCCGCGGTGCTTACGAGTGTTAGTAACATATACACTATGAGATCAAAAGTGTCCGGATACCCTCACAAACATATGTTTTTCATCTTAGGTGCATTTTCCTGCCACCTACTGCATAGTACTCATTACCCGCGACCTCAGTAGTCATTAGACATCGTAAAACAGCAGAATGGGACCCTCCGTGGAATTCACGGACTTCGAACGTGGTCAGGTCATTGGGTATCACTTGTGTCAGAAGTCTGTACGCGAGATTTCCACACTCCTAAACATCCCTAGGTCCACTGTTTCTGATGTGATAGTGAAATGGAAACGTGAAGGGACATGTACAGCACAAAAGCGTACAGGCCGACCTCATCTGTTGACTGACAGAGACCGCCGACATTTGAAGAAGGTCGTAAAGAGTAAAAGACAGATATCTATCCAGACTATCACACAGGAATTCCAAGCTGTATCAGGATCCACTCCAAGTACTATGATAGTTAGGCGTGAGGTGCGAAACGGTCGAGCGGCTGCTCATAAACCACACATCACGCAGGAAAATGCCAAACGACGCCTCGCTTGGTGTAAAGAGCGTCAACATTACACGATTGAACAGTGGCAAAACGTGTGGAGTGACGAATCACGGTACACAATGTGGCGATCCGATGGCAGCAGGGTGTGGGTATGGCGAATGCCCGGTGAACGTCATCTGCCAGCGTGTGTAGTGTCAACAGTGAAATTTGGAGGTGGTGGTGTTGTTATGGTGTGGTCGTGTTTTTCCTGGAGGGGGCTTGTACACCTTTTTTTGCGTGGCACGATCACAGCGCAGATCTACAGTGATATATTAAGCACCTTCTTGCTTCCCACTGTTGAAGAGCAATTCGGAGATGGCGATTGCATCTTTCAACACGATCGAGCACCTGTTCATACTGCACGGGCTGTGGCGGAGTGGTAACACGACAATAACATCCCTGTAATGAACTGGCCTGCATCCTGACTTGAATCCTATAGAACATCTTTGGGATGTTTCGGAACGCCGACTTCGTGCCAGGACTCACCGACCTACATCAATACCTCTCCTCAGTTCCGCACTCCGTGAAGAATGGGCTGCCATTCTCCAAGAAACCTTCTAGCACCTGATTGAAAGTATGCCTGCGAGAGTGAACGCTTTCAGCAAGGCTAAGGGTGGGCCAACATCATATTGACTTCCAGCATTACCGATGGAGGGCGCCTCGAACTTGTACGTCATTTTCAGCCAGGTGTCCGGATACTTTTGATCACGTAGTGTATGTAATGAGTACTAACCTTGTTATAAGTATTATTGAAAGTGGTGTCCATCTGCGAAGACTTCTACATTGTCGGATGATATTACCATTCACACGCATAAGGTCTTATAGCGTAATGTTCATAATTTATGATTCTATATTGTCCTTAATTTCGTCTATGGTGTGAGGATTATTTTCATAAACTTTATTTTTTAGCGTTTAGCGATCCCGTCGTTATAAATTTATTGACAAAACATTTCAATGTCTACCTGGAATTGGATAACCAGGAAGTTGTTGCTGAAATTGTCTATACACCTGTCTATATGATGCAGTTTTTACGTATGTATCTACATAAAAATACGCTGTTGTTTAAGCCTTGTTGGCAGGCTTTTCGTGACTAATAAGAGAATAACGTTCCTAAGGAAATTACACAAGGCACACGTATTGTCGAAATACTTCACAGCACGAAGACAAAGCAATAATTGAGACAGCTCACAGCTAACAAGCGTACCTTTGACACGTCCTGCGCCGCTGCTGTGCAGTGGCATAATACCGAGGTCGCTGCCGTCTCGGCCGATACGCATATAAGGCGGTTGTGGACTTGGTGTAAAAAGAAGGCACTGTATATTGTCGCAACCTCTACATTTTCAAATAAATCACGGGGGGTAGAGCATGGTACCGGATTTCAAAACATCACAAACTACACGAGGTCCGAAGGGGCGAGCTCAACAAAGTTCCTAGAACACCTAAACCTTCCTAAAATATGCCTAGATCATTGTGTGGAAGGAAAGAAGGAACTAACTACATTATTAATTTACATACCAGGAATTTAGATGGTAAGTATATATATTGAATTAGGTCAGATACATTTTACCTTCTGCTGACGGGCGTCTCCTAGCCTAACAATTCCATGTCTGCACGCCTCGATGGTTACAAGAAGATAGCGAGCGTCAGACGCTTACTACTGATAACCGGCTTTACTCCCACTCTTATTACGCCATTACCGGTCTGTGTTGCCAGTTCTAACATATAGCCATACACTGCTGCCAACTGAATTACAATATTAACACTCTCACATGCCACAATATTGGGCGTGAAAGACCGGAAATTTTGTTCGGAGGCCTCTTTATCAGGCTTAAAGTTCTTTTACGTGAGGTAAATCTATGACACGGGACCACCTGCTTTACTTCCCTTCCGAAGGAAGCCATGCTAAGGATTTTTACGCCCGAAAATGCGTTACTTTCTCCACTCAGTATAGGTAGGTGTAGCGGAAGTAAGGTTTATGATGTGTTACACTCGCATGACTTTCTCTACTCTTGTACAAACTATTTTTACAAACGCTTATTCTCCATATGCTTCATGTTAATCGAGATGTTAATCTTATTGCTAATTTTCTTGTAGATGCAAGGGGAATATGGTAGGTTTTAAGCGATAGTCAAATCTTTTAAGAGCTGGTTGGTATGTGGCGCATTCCATTCTCTTTGCATGTCCAGGACATAAAAAAATGAATAAAGAGTTCCCATTTGAGAAAACGTATAAGTATTGGAAAATTTAAGAGAATAACAAACAATATCTCGAAAATGGTTCACTCAACAAAAAAATGTATATGACATAAATTGTGTATTTTAACGCGATCTACATTTTTGTGTAGTAAAATATTCTCTATCTCTTATGGTTTACCAGTTATGCAAAAGTCGTTCACAATGAAGAATACTTTTTGAGACATTCCCAGAAAATTCAAGATATACATTTTATTTGTCATGAAAATATCTCAAACATATGATATTTTAATCAAAATCGTTAGAGCCATTTTTGAGAAAATTAAAATTTTCGAAAAATGTTCCATGTAAAGGGTAATCCGGGATGGGGGATTTTCTTGAAAACCCTCGTGTCGCATCTCTGGAAGATACTGAACCTAAATACCAAGTTTGGTGTTTATCTACAGGGACATGTTTCCAATACAATACTTCCCCTACTTACTATACGTAGTAGAGAAAGTAAAAAAGCAGTCATCATTGTTAATGAGGAGAGATTGCGCTGAAATTGTGAACACACAAAGGAGTACTCAG
The DNA here is from genome assembly GCA_030765065.1 of Deroplatys truncata. NCBI lineage: Eukaryota > Metazoa > Arthropoda > Insecta > Mantodea > Mantidae > Deroplatys > Deroplatys truncata. The sequence continues at coordinate 106,446,534 of CM060982.1, forward strand.
AATCATTTGTAGAGCAAACTGAACATACCTCTATCCTCCAAAACAGCAATTATATCTGCGAGCAAGCATTAGGAATGTTGGTTGCTTTCAATTTTAATGTTGTGCTATGCGTTTTAATGGAAAGTGTTTATGATGCATATACAGAACGCATTACTGTCGCGTTGGTGATCTGAAATTCATACCAGTCACTGACGTTGTTTATGTATTCATGCTTTAGGTATGTAATGGAATGTGTCCATCAATAAAGCCGGAATCGCTGGACGTCATTAACTTGTAGCCAAAGTATTTATTGCTCGTTTAATGGTTCTACGGTGAGTTATGCGCATGCTCCAGTAATTAGCCTGCGAGTGAGTTCAGTGAGTGAGGTATGGCTGTAATGCTTGAGTTCACTTCCGCCAACATAGCTTTATTTTGCGATTCCGGTTGACTCGTTTGCTTCAGCTGGATAGATGTGTTGTTTTCTTTGATTTATTTCACTGCAACTCCCAAAATCTTAAGTGCATAGTGCTTAGAGCATGCGCACTGTTAGCTAAATTGTAATACGTAAATATGCTGATATATTGACTTTAAAGCCATCGCATGATTATTTCTAACTCTACTACGTATAGTAAGTAGGGGAAGTATTATGTTTTAAGACCCCCTGAATCCAAGAAAAAGCATTTTTGGAAACATGTCCGTGTGTGTGACTGTGAACAGCATAACTCAGAAACGAACAGTAGGATAAACACCAAACTTGGTATTTAGGTTCAGTATCTTCCAGAGATGCGAAAGGTTTTCAAGAAAATCCCCCCACCCCAGATTACCCTTTACATGGAACATTTTTCGAAAATTTTAATTTTCTCAAAAATGGCTCTAACGATTTTGATTAAAATATCATATGTTTAAGATATTTTCGAGACAAATGAAATGTATATCTCGAATTTTCTTGGAATATCTCCAAAAGTATTCTTCATTGTGAACAACTTTTGTATAACTGGTAAACCATAAGATATATCAAGATTTTACTACACAAAAAATGTAGCTCGCATTAAAATACACAATTTATGTCATTTACAGTGTTTTTGTTGAGTGAATCACTTTCGAGATATTGCTTGTTATTCCCTTAAATTTTTCAATACTTATTTTCTGAAATGGGAATTCGTTATTCATTTTTTTTGTCTTGGATATGCAAAGAGTATTAATCTGTGGCAAAGAGAATGGTGCTGCACCTAGCAACCAGCTATGAAGACATATGTCGATGCTTAAAGGCTACTGTATTTCTATATTGCCCTTGCAAATACAAAACAAGGGGAACATAGTACGCCTTAAGCGATCGTCAAATATTTTTAGAACTGGTCGCTATGTGTAAAATGTAATTCTCTTTGCATGTCAAAAGATCTTTTCTGTAAATGTTTATCTGGATTAATATGAAATAGATGGAAAATAAGAGTTTGTAAAAATAGTTTTTACAAGAGTAGAGAAAGTCATGTGAGTGTAACATAGATTTTTAATATTGACGAGCAGAGGTTAAGAATTTCAGATATACAACATCCATCATATTTCATTCCCATTTCCGTCAATATCATGGACTTTATGACATTATTGTAAATATCAGAACCCGCTATGTAATTATAGTATTAAGGGATGATAATTTCACTGTGCACTGTAGAGTGTAGAGAATCGTGCCAGGGTTTGGGTTTCCTCTAGTGCTTTTCTTTATTTAATGTTGGCAGAATTTCCGTATCTTTGTTTTACAACAGGCATGAGTTTGCCAGTCTCTTATTTATTTGAATTCAAATCCCACACACACACACGCATTAGCATATAAACAACGGTTAGGCCTAGGTAAGCGGCGAAAGGTTAGGAGTATGTAAACATTTCACCTGAATGCCTGGAAGCATGCTTCGTAACGTCTGTCCATACGCTTCTGAATGAGTCCATCCGTATTGGTTTGATGTCGGAAACTGGGCACTCGTACATTAACCTACAAATACAGGCTCAGGAGCGAAGGAAAAGGGGGGAGTAAGACAAACATTAAGTGGAGTGCTAGAACCAGATAAGGAGTGGGAGCTGGGCGTGACAGAAGCAATCACGCGACAGAAGTTTATCACTTTCTTTACCATGTACATAGCAGATTCCACCCAAAAAAAAGCTGATGTGTTACACTCACATGACTTTCTCTACTCTTGTACAAAGTATTTTTACAAACGCTTATTCTCCATCTAGTTCATGTTAATCGAGATAAACATTTGCAAACTCTATCTTATTGCTAATTTTCTTGTAGATGTAGGGGAAAATATATTTACAAGGGCAATATAGAAAAACAGTAGCCTTTAAGCACATACATATCTCTTAATAGCTGGTTGCTAGGTGCAGCACCATTCCCTTTGCCACAGATTATAACTCTTTGCATATCCAAGACAAAAAAATCTGATGTGTTACACTCACATGACTTTCTCTACTCTTGTACAATCTATTTTTACAAACGCCTATTCTCCATATGCTTCATATTAATCGAGATATCGAGATGTCAATCTTATTTGTAATTTTCTTGTAGATGCAAGGGGAATATGGTAGGTTTTAAGCGATAGTCAAATATTTTAACGCTGGTTGCTATGTGGCGCATTCCATTCTCTTTGCATGTCCAGGACATAAAAGAATGAATAACGAATTGGAGAAAAACTATAAGTATTGGAAAATTTAAGGGAATAACAAGCAATATCTCGCAAACTGTTCACTCAACAAAAGAAATGTATATGACATAAATTGTGTATTTTAACGCGATCTACATTTTTTGTGTAGTAAAATTTTGTCTATCTCTTATGGTTTACCAGTTATGAAAAAGTCGTTCATAATAAAGAATACTTTTGGAGACATTCCCAGAAAATTCGAGATATACATTTTAATTATCATGACAATATCTTAAACATATGATATTTTAATCAAAATCGTTAGAGCCGTTTTTGAGAAAATTAAAATTTTCGAAAAATGTTCCATGTAAAGGGTAGTCTGGGGTGGGGGGATTTTCTTGAAAACCTTCGTGTCGCATCTCTGGAAGATACTGAACCTAAATACCAAGTTTGGTGTTTATCCGACTCTTCGTTTTTGAGTTATGCTGTTCACAGACACACAGACACACAGACAGACACACAGACAGACACACACACGGACATGTTTCCAAAAATGCTTTTTTTTGGATTCAGTGAGTCTCAAAACATGTATTTCCGGTGAAATCTCGGTATCGAATTTTTGGGTGGAATGCAATACTTCCCCTACTTACTATACGTAGTAGAGAAAGTAAAAATGAATAACGAATTCCCATTTGAGAAAATAAGTATTGAAAAATTTAAGGGAATAACAAGCAATATCTCGAAAATGGTTCACTCAACAAAAAAAATGTATATGACATAAATTGTGTATTTTAACGCGATCTACATTTTTTGTGTAGTAAAAGTTTGTCTATCTCTTGTGGTTTACCAGTTATGCAAAAGTCGTTCACTATGAAGAATACTTTTGGAGACATTCCCAGAAAATTCAAGATATACATTTTATTTGTCATAAAAATATCTTAAACATATGATGTTTTAATCAAAATCGTTAGAGCCATTTTTGAGAAAATTAAAATTTTCGAAAAATCTTCCTTGTAAAGGGTACTCTGGAGTAGGGGGATTTTCTTGAAAACCTTCGTGTCGCATCCTTGGAAGATACTGAACCCAAATACCAAGTTTGGTGTTTATCCGACTGTTCGTTTCTGAGTTATGCTGTTCACAGACACACACACAGACAGACACACAGACACACACACGGACATGTTTCCAAAAATGCTTTTTTTGGATTCGGGGGGTCTCAAAACATGTATTTCCGGTGAAATCTCGGTATCGAAATTTTGGGTGGAATACAATACTTCCCCTACTTACTATACGTAGTAGAGAAAGTAATACGATACCGATTTTTTTTGAAAATACATGTTTTGAGGCCCCCTAAATATAAACAGAACATTTTTAGGAGGACCGCCTATGTGTGTGAACAGCATAACTCAAAAACGAAAAGTCGGATAAATTTATTATCTTTCAAAGATGCGACATGAACATTTTCAAGAAAATCCTCCCACTCCCAACTACAGTTTTACATGGAACGTTTTTCAAAAATTTTGATTTTCTAAAAGTGGCTCTAACAATTTGATTAAAATACCATGTATTAAAGATATTTACAAAAAAATAAAATAAGTCTTGAACTTTCTTCCGAATGAATAGGACTTCACACTCTTCATTCGGAAGAAATTTTTTATAATCTGGTATAACTGGTAAACGTTAAGCGGTAGACGAAAACGTGCTACAGAACATGTACATCTCTTTAAAACACAAAATTACTTCAAAGAAGTTTTTTGTGACGTAGGCCATTTCTGAGGTATCCAGTATTAAAGGTTGAAATTCTTCTTTGCTTGGTCATTCTTTAAAGTCCTCCATCCTTTGCCACTGTGAAACGCTTGTATAACGACTTTAATCGTGGCCGCCGTTCGCTCAATGTTGAAGTTCGTGAAGGCCGTCCAAAATCAGTTGTCGTGCCAGAAAACGTTGATGCTGTGCAAAAACTAATAATAAAAGATCGTCATGCGACATATTGTGAGATTGCGGCAACCCTAGGCATTAGTTTCACCAGCATAATAAAATATTGCATGATTATTTAGCCGTGAGAAAGGTTTGCTCTTGTTGGATCCCACATAATTTGACGCAATCTCAAAAAGATGCTCGTGTCGATTGGTGTACAAAAATGCTCAAGAAATGCAATGGCGGTGCCTCAAAAGACGCATATAAGATTGTAACAGGTGACGAATTATGGATCTATGCATATGAGCCGGAACGTAAAAAGCAGTCGACTGTATGGGTGTTTCAAGATGAAGTAAATCCAACAAAAGTTGTTCGCACTCGAAGCACTTCGAAGCAAATCGAGTCAATGTCGAATGGTACACAACCATTTGCTTGCCGGAAGTCTTCGGTGAAGTAAGGAAAACCAACAACCGTAGGATCGTTCTTCATCAAGACAATGCGAGCGCATACACATCTCGTCTAACAGAGTATTTGAAGGCTCAAAAAATCGAATTGATGGATCATCCGCCATACAGTCCTGATTTGGCACCCAATGACTTCTTTTTGTTCCCGAACATCAAGAATAAATTGCGTGGACAACGATTTTCGTTGGCAGAAGAAGCCGTTGATGCCTTCAAAAACTACGAGTTTTCTGGAGGTGTCTCAAGATGACTGGAATAAATGCCTTGACAAATGCTTCAAACAGATGCAAAAGTATATTGATCATAAAGGAGAATATTTTGAAAAACAATAAAGCAGTTTTTAATCAGAAATTACTTTGTTTTAATTATTAGGCTCAAAATATAAATAGTGCCTCTTGTAAAGTGTTGCATTTGTTAACAATTCTATCATCAGCTGGCATTTTAAAAGTTTTGTGATGTTCAAATAATATGCTCGGAGACGACAATCTATTTTCAACTTTTTACAATTTAAGTTGTCTACAAATCGAGAATATTTCTGAAACATCCACTAATACAAGGCAATGTTACACGAAGTGAAAAATATAAATGATTCTCCCGTAAATGTGGATTTAGAAACAAAAATAAAAAAGTTAAATTTTGTAGCTTACCAAACAGTTGAAAATAATTTAGAAAAGCCAAAATGTTAGTCTTGGTGGATTACGCCAAATCTCGCCGTCAAAAAACCAAACCATGAGCCTGGGTGCTATCCACTCGGTCGCTGGCCAAAGAGTGCCCCTGCTGCCTGCCCAGGAGTTGCTGAAGTTGACCACGAGCGTGATAGCGCTGCCGTTAGTGGCGTGAAGCAAACCAGCCAATTGTAACTCTGCACGGGCTTCGAGTTGCGGAATGATGAAATACGTCATGCATGACGACAACTTTCTCGAAGCTTCGGAAATAACTGTTTCTCTCGATGACGCATGTGGTCATTTCCGAAGCATTGGGCCGTTCTTGAGCCGGTTGGATAAGCCATGACCAAGGGGGAGGTGGAAAATGGCACAATTCATTGTGAAAACTGTGTGGAAAGAAAGCTTAAATTATATAAAATGGAATAAAAAGTTAGCCAAAATATCTAGTATTTCTTATTTAATTCCATATAGTCAACTAGTCGACTCACTCGTCACTGCAGACTTAAAAAGTCACCCGTGTTACATCGGTTATACTCTTTTTAATACTTTTAGCACTATAATGCATTTACTTGATCAAATCTTTGTTTTCCTTGTTACAGGTTGCAAGAACAACTGAAATAACGAGAGAATGCTTCATCACTAGAACAACATATGGCACGAAGCCGCCGATATGCCACCTGAAAAAGAACTTGAAGTTGAGAGAATCTTTTGGAGGGTAGTGCACAATAATTAACAGCTGATATAACTCTTCAGTTTAGAGATAGGCCGTTGTATATGGTTTATGTAAACCGGTTGATGAAACTTCAAAAACATGCCCACAAACAGTCTTCGTTTAACAGATCGTGTGTGGACAGCCTCGTAAATAGGTGTATAAATTTGTAAATATGTGGTTATCAGATTCGATGGAGTTAGGCGTAACATCTATGTGTCTATATAGTTGGAATTTGTGTTAGATCATTAGTTACTACGAGGTAATCATGATAGTTTATTGAAAGAGAAACTAATAAGACATGGGTTTTAAAACCAGACAGTTCACAAGAATGAAAAGCTTGAGTGTGCCGTAAGAAAATCATCAGAAATGTGGTGGGGCTCATTAGTGATTCTACACCTCTTTCTGGTGTGCAACAGCAGTGGTCACCTCAACATCTTCATCAGCCAGGAGGAAGTGAGGAAACTCTTGGGTGAGTCAAGTTTTATTATTTGGAATTTGTTTTATTTCTAAACCCTAATGAACATGTGATCACCAGGAATTCATTATTATGCTTGATTAAGTTGGTATACATCATTTGTTTATTTTGTGAAGTTTTGAACAATTTAAAAATATAGTATAGCTAATAACAGTTGTACCAACTATGCCATACCAAAGCGATTCATAAACATATTCACAGTGTAACGTATTTTAGGATACGTGACGTCAATTCAATGCGATGTTTAGACTGAATACTCGTATTAGTCATCGCAGGCAAAGGATCCCCAAGGGGCGGCCTTTGTGCAGTAGCCAAATACTTGTTCCCTACCCTCCCTAACCACAACCATCATAAACATTTTAGTGACATCCATGTGCACATGTGCGTTCTTGCCACAATTAAAAATAGTTTTAAAAGCAAAACTTTGCAACTGATTTCCACATGTACAGAATACAATCATGCAGTTTGTCTGCTTGCTTTACACAGAAAATAACTATGTAAATAACTATGCATCGCATAGTAATTACATTATGTAATTATGTTACAAACGCTTCAAAATATAACTGAACCAATGGATGATATGATCTAATATACTGCGCTACAAGAATGAAAATGCATGTTAGCATATCCGAGAGAAACTTAGAAACATGTTCCGAAGAAACTATACATTATTGGACTATCATTAAATAATTAAAGTTCATAAATATTTTTTATTTTGAAAGGAACTCTTACTCCCAAATCAAAGCATCATTTTTGATTATGCTGTGAGCGGAGCTATGGTAAAAGTATTCTTTATTTTGTTTGTCCTGCAACCATAGAATGTAGACAAACCAAGTTCCAGAAAATGTAAACAAAACAGGTGAAAAAAGTAAAGGGAACACAAGTCTTTTATCACTTGTATCACAACAATGTTCTATTAATATAAAGCTAATACAAGAAGTTATGTATTGTTTAATGTGTAAGATTTATAAGCATGACACCTTCTGTTTACTTAAATGAATAGCTTTATTATAAAATGCAGGATAAGTAAAAATACGAAGGCAAAAGAAAGAAAATAAAACAAATCATGTATTATATTCACAAGATTATCTCTACTCACTCTTCTACAAACTACATTTACAAAAGCTTATTCTTCTATCTACTTCTTCTCAAACAAGATAAAATTTCATTGCACATATCGTTGTAAATATAAAGATACATAGGCTAAAGCGAGTCAGATTTTTAAAATACAGATGACTGAAATCCATGCTCTTAGCATGACCACAAACAGGGTCTTCCAACTTGTATTTCAAAATTCAAAACAATAACAAAATATTTCTCGGAAATGGTTAACACAATTTGACCTAAAATATGTTCTTTACCGAAATTGCATTTTACGCGCAATAAGATTTTATCTATCTCTTAGAGTTTACCAGTTATACAAAAAGTTGAGAACGAGAAATAATTTACAAGTTATTCCCAGAATATAAAATTCAAGATACAAATTTTATTTTTCCTGCAAATATCTTAAACTTGCGGTATTTTACTAAAAACCGTTATAGCTGTTTTTGAGAAATTCAAAACAATAACAAACATTTTCCACGTAAAGGGTTCTTTTCTACATGTTCTTGAACATTACACACAAAAATCTGGCTTTGCTTATTCAAAGTTTTTGCAGCTCTTTTCTTCGTGGTCTTGGCACTACTGGTATTCGGCAGAGGGTCATTTGCTGGTGCGGCCGGAGGGGCAGCAACTTGGTTCGTTTCCCAAGGTCTTCACATATTAATTAAACGCTAATAACTATTAAACACTGCTAAACTTACAAAATTGCACTAGTAAAACACTATATAACTTCTCTGAAGAAGTAAGATATAAGCTTAACTAAAAGACGAAAGAAAAGCACGAGCGAACAGTCACAACTGCTAAAACCGAAGAAACAACAGAAATGACATTGCAACAACGCTTTGCTTTGGTGGAGCTAGAGAAAGGACCACGTGCTGTAGTTGATGGATGGGAAGACCCTACTAATCGTTTACTGATGGGTTTATGGTCAGGCTTCAAAGCTTTCCGTTCGCTTTGTAGCCGACTGGGGAAACGTTGGCTGCGACCAGTTTACCAGTTGGTACGACGTCTAGCAATGCATTTTCACTTTCGTTCTACTAGCATGTGTAGCTCAGCAGAAATGATATTTTCAGCGTTTCACCGATATTTTAAAGATCATTTCTGGAATTCACAAGGCATAATGAATGCAGCATGTGACGGCAAGAAGCGAAAATCCGTTGGGAAAATTATAATAACTAATCCTGATTATATTTACAGCACTTTATTGTTAGAAAATAATTGTTATTTTTATGTGATGCTTTACACATATACACATAAATTTTTATTGTTCTTCCAGCCACGGTTAAGGTCGAAACCTGTTCCGTTCTCACCTTTCCCAACGTTTCCTTGGTCGTCGGATTGATCGTCATGCTGTAGGTTTGTAGTTGAAGGCTTGCCTAGGAGTTCGTTCTTCTGCCATTCTTTGTAAGTGTATTGTCCATTTCTGTCTGTGTTTAGCAATCAAGTCGTAAGCTGGTCTGTGCACCTAATTGTCGTCTAATTCCTTCACTCCTTAGAAGTTTATCTCTTGTGCAGCCTTTGACTGAGCTTAAGGCTCTTTGTACACCATCAAATTTTTGTCAAATGCAATACTTTACAAGACTTTTCAAGAGTTGTCACAACTTTTCTTATCAAATTGCTTCCAATTTGCTGCGAAGGCCTACCTGGGCAAGAGCCAAAGCCCAAGCCCCCTCCTAACAGCCCAGGGTCAGCATCATTCGAGTGGCTCTCCGACCGTGGGGGTTTCCCATGAGGCCAATACCTTGTTTCCTAAAAAGTGGGGGACTTACGCGTGTCACCCTTAAAAAGAGTAACTACCGACAGCAATCTAGCATGCCGTCTACAAACTCTCTCATGGTTGGTGCCGGAGAACATCGAGACGTCTCACAACCCCGCCTGGGCGGAAAACCAGCCAGACGTACCCAATCACCCTTGGGTATCGGGAACCATTGCCCCGCCGAGTCCAACCCAATCTGAACAACTCCCTATCGGGAGGGGCTCGAATGTTCGGCCCAGCGTACTTCTAGGAACGGCAGAAGTACCACGAGTGCTCAGGGTCCGCAGCGCTCACACCACAGCTGAAGGGGTCGGAACCCCTCCCCTACTTTAAAGTCTTGAAAGCAAATAAGGACATGCTGTAAACGGTCAAAGATTTGACAATGATTTGATGGCTTTCGCCAATGAAATGCGAGTATTCACAGTGCGTCACGAAATCTGCAACATGGCTGAAAGGAAAATAAACAAAAATGCCTCCCCGGCGAAGGTATATCGTATGCGACTGATTAGGTTATACACAAGCTGACCATGTCTGCACGGCGAGGGCTCCGTGGATTACCACAACAGGATGAAGCAGATAAAGGCGGTTAGGAAGAAATAATTTCCAGGCAGATTTCTGAACTAAGTATACATTAATGCAATTTTATATAGCGTGGTTAATCTATCAGTTCCATTGTATAGTCGTAATTATAAATATATATTGCATATTCGTAATTTGTATTTCACCGTAATCAATTTATTTGGTTATAATATGTAAAAGTGCTACATAACATTAGCAAAGAACAACATTGTGTTGCGGATTTTTATACCGTGACGCAAATAATAAATTGCTTTGGGCGTGATAGATTATCAGTGTGTTCTGAAGGATTTCAGTTTGGCAGAGACAACCTGTAAGGACATATTTATGACCTTCTCAAGTCTTGCAGGTCTTGTCAAGTGTTCTCCAATCTTTTTACATATCAAAAAATATTTGAAATTTTTCTTGTAAACATTTGAATTGATAAGCTTTGATCATGTACAAGTAGCTTTAGAATCTTATTTCAGCTGCTTGAAGTTTACTTTTATGTTTCTCTTCAGGTGTCCATGTCTCACTTCCAGGCTGAATGACAAGTATGACCATATTTGGTTAAAATCTTGTCTTTGTCTCATTTCTGATTTTATTTTTAAATGTCTGTTAAATTGTTCCAAAAATTGCTTGAAATTTAATTTTTTTATCTTCGCCATAAGTTAAATCACATATGTATGTTTTTCTTTAACAAATTATAATAAAGCTTAAAATTATATAATAATATTTTTTCACATTTAAGTTCATCATTATTAGGGGAATTTTCCAATGGAGACCTCTGAATTTTTACACACTAGTGCTTGTGGTCACATGTTACGCTGTCTAGTCATTTAGCTCTTTTCAATAGTCCAACTTCTCACTTATTTACAGCTTTCAACATTTCGATGTTCTCATGAAGTAGGACTCTTCTCAAATATTTCTTTTCGGACTGAGAAAGGTATATTTTAGAAGGAATTTTATCTATTTCGACTTTTGGGGAGCCGAACTTGTAGTAGTGCAACCGCACGTATAGTTCCCGGTATCTGGTAGCCTTCGCCCCAAATGTACTTTCAGGTGGCCTTTGCCCTAAGTTTAAAAAATATTATTACTGTTTCTTTAAATATTATATATTTATGTTTGCCCCTCGGCTGCGTCAGTTTTTGTTAGAGACGTGTTTCTCTTAGCAGGGTTGTGGTGCGACAAGAATGTAGGCTTACACAGATTATAATTTTACTTCACTCCTTTTATTAATACTTGATATGATTTTAAATAACACTTCACTGATATAGAGAGCTGTGAGATTCTTTAATTAATTACTTGCACTTTTTAAGACGTAAAACTATTTTCGTCTCACACGAATACTATGAAATTTCTTGAGTACACTTTTTGCATCTGGTTAGTAACGCTGTCTGCAACCAACTGAATAGATTTCTAGCGTCTAAAATTTTCAAATTTCTGTGTTTCAAGTCTCTCATTGGCTATTCCTAATCCAATAAAATACCTTCTTTTAACTAAAGCTTTTTGTGGTTGTTGATTGGCTGGTTTATAAACTGTCACTAAAATTAATTATTGCTTTCAAGAATCACAAGTAGTATTGTTAAACTCTCAAGGTTACCTCATTGTTAGCAACTTTTAACCTATTATTCTCACAGCTCCTAGATTATTAAATTACGTAATATATTCACATAACATTATTACACATGGATACAATAATACAAGCATTTGCAATGACTGTTAAATACGTTTTTTATATATTGTTACATACACATATTGCTTCAAGGCGGGCTGTTATTGAATTTCTATATTATATAATTAGACTAAAATTATTTAAGTGTTAAAAATACTGCCTCAGGACCTTATTTCTTCCTCAACTATGTCAATCTTGAGATCTGTATGTATAAATGATCACTGCACACTTACAATGGTGCATTAGCTATTGTTCTTAGAACTTTATTTTTAAATGTTGTATGTGCTTGATATTGGTCCTCTTGATGAGTTGTATCCTTTAGTTCAAGCTAGTACCTGTTTATATATAACTAACTTGTTATGTGCATCACGTTCTGAATTCCTCCCAACGAACACATACAGTTTCTTATATTTAACTCAAATTTAACTTAGAGTCTAGGTTTATGTTTGAGGTTTTGGAATTATGTGGTTATTTCTTTTTACTGAGAGTCCCTTTATTTTACTAACCGTATAATTAATACGTTCAGCTTCAAATTGCTTTGGATTAACACGCCAGTTGTTTGACTGCTTGACTGTTTATAGCTTTTAGTTTACATATATGGCACCAAATGTATTATTCTTCTTCAACGGATTGGCCTCTCAAGGACTTAAGGCCAATGCCTTGGGTTAGTGGCCTATCGAGGAGCAAGCAAACTCTTATAGTAGCATATCCAGGACGGGTGATCTGCCAATGCCTGGTGTGATGGCGAGAAGAAGGAAATCAAATGTAATCAAGGATGATGGTAACATTCATGTATCAAATTATCCAATCCAGCATTCACCTAGCGACCGAGGAAAGCCGGTCAGATTACTCGGCTCTGGAGGTTTGAACTCAGGACCTCTCAAATGTGATCGAATTAAATTAATGTATTGTTTATTTTTTTATTTTCTCTACTGCGTATAAATAGAAGTATTGCATTCCAACCAGAAATTCGATACCGAAATTTCACTGTTTTGAGGTGCCCTGAATCCAAATAAAGCATTTTTGGAAGCATGTTCGTGTGTGTATCTGTTTGTCTGTGAACAGCATAACTCAAAAACGAAAAGTTGGATAAATACCAAACCAGGTATTTGAGTTTAGTATCTTCCAAAAATACGACACGAAGATTTTCAAGAAAATCCCCCATCCCAGACTACCCATTACATGAAATATGTTTTAAACATTTTGATTTTCTAAAAAAATGGCTCTAACGATTTTGATTAAAAATCATATATTTTAAGATATTTTCATGGCAAATGAAATGTATATCTTGAATTTCGTCCCCGAAAGTCCTCTTCTTACTAAATGACTCGCATAACTTGTAAACCGTAAGAGATAGATAAACGTTTACTGCACAAAAATGTAGATATTGTTAACACACACAATTTATGTTATGTACATTTTTTTTGTCGAGTGATCCATTTCCAAAATATTCCTTGTTATTTGTTTGAATTTTCCAAAACTTCTCAAATAGGAATTCGTTGTTCGTTTTTTATGTCCTGGACATGCAAAGAGAATGGAATTCTCCACATAGCAACCAGCTCTTAAAAGATTGGACTATCGCTTAAAGTCCTTGCAGCTACAAGAAAATTAGCAATAAGATATGAAATAGATGGAAAATAAATATTTGTAAAAATAGTTTGTATAAGTGCAAAGAAAGTCATGTGAGCGCAACACACCAGCTTTTTTATACACGTATGTTTTGTTTTTGATGTGCATTTGTTGGCTTTTTCTCTAGTCACTATTCTGGCAGATATTAACTATGTTATACTGTGCACAGATGTTACTTTTACGAGCATTTGGAGCACAGTGTTTAATAGAAACAAGCATCAATAAGCAATATTGCACATGTGCTATTAAAACCCCCCAGGTGATGTGCACGCTAGATGGAAAACTGAAGGGTCAGAGGTGCCGCTGAGGAATTCCATTACTTGTATCCGATCCCTTGCGTCGCTTGCCATTTGTGACGGAATGCGGTATCATCATTAACCTCTCGTTACCCTAACGTAATTGTACCTAGCTTTACGTCAACTGAGAGTTTGATTTCACCAAAGTGTTACACTTCACCCTGCCGACATAGAGGCCCAACGTAATCAAAGCCAAAGCTTGTCTGTCCGTAGTCGTGCTCCGAATTCCACCATCATGAATGAATGTATCCCTCGACTCGCCTCGTCATTTCTGCGTTCAATCTAAATGTAGCAATCTTGTACATTGATATTCTTGGGTGGAAACGAAGTGTACCCACAGGATTTTCCCAACCTCTATTGTTTACATAGCTCTTGTACAAATTATATTCAGTATCATGCATAATTGGTTATTATGGCTCGCGTGCTAATACTAGCAATGGCATAATACAGGTATTCCAATTTACCGTCGCTTATAAAGAGAACATGACCATTTTGTGATATTTTCTTCTCTGAGCAACAATGCAACGGCTATGGACCAAGATTATCAGGAGGTCGGCGCCGGCAACGCTCTCGCCCGGCGAAAACACCAGAATAGCTATCATCAGATAACCAGAATCCTCTGGAAGTTTCCTTCCCCTCCCGGCTTCCAGAACGTGTATACAGAAAGTTCTAGAATGTTCAGTAGAAGATTCCACTGTATACAAGCGAGCGTTATCACGAATGCGGATCAGTCAGTCGGTCAGTGTGTGAGTAAGCGAGTTGATGACCACTGTTGTGAGTGCTGCTGCGGAGCGAGAGATTGTGGAAGTCTTGTGTTTGACTCTCCAGCGAGTGATGCGTCCTGGAGGAAAGTTGAAGTGATAGGGAAATTGAACTAGTTCATATTAGAGGTGACTGTGAACTAAGAAGTCCCAGTAAAAGTTGAACCAGTTGAAAACAGTGACATTGACAACTGAGAGAAGGGACAGCTGAAAAACTGGGCGGTCAGAATAATTATAGAATAATTAAGACCTGAATTTATTATTACTTACCACACTGCACTAATAATAGGTTGCATCACAATCCGTAGCACCTGTTCACTTCTAACCCAGGAAGACAGTGCATGCAAATGGATGTCTTGTTTATTGGTTCAAAACGCCAGGTAACCACAAATGAAATGCTGGGAGAGAAGCTAATGACTCATTTACAAACATATGAAGACGTTCACACTTGTCACCTATGGAAGCCTCGTGGGTAATGTTAATGTGACACTGGTGAACTCGCTCGTGCCATAATCAAAATTATCTACTTTTTGCATAAACTATCTCGTATTTCCTATTCATCAGAAAAAGTATTCTAAACGATTTAAGTTCAACTCAGGAGCTTCAGAAAAAAACATGTGATACATTCACAGACATTCACTACCCTCTATCGTTTATTATTGGGTGTGCAATCCATTCTTACTAAAGATTATTTTTCTATCTGCTTCAATTTAATCTAAATAAGCTTCTTCAGAAATAGCCACATTATACAAAGGATACAAGGGAAGACAATAGTCAAATATTTAAGAACTGGACGGTATATGCTGAACTTAAAATTCCATCGCGAGAAACAAATGATTGTTGATAGAACTTAAGAGAATGACTAAGATATGCACAATTCGAATCATTAATAAGAGATATCTCAGAAATGGCTTGTGTCACAAAAAATCTTACTTTAAATAATTTGCGTGTACATTTTTTGTGTAATACGTTTTAGACTATCGCTTAACGTTTACCAGCTATTTAAGATAATGCAAAATTTCCTCCAACTGAAGCGAACTTCACAGGTTTTAGAAAATTTAAGTTATACAACTTATTTGTAATGTAAATATCTTTAATAAATGACATTTTTACCAAAATCGTCAGAACCATTATTTTAGAAAATAAAAAATTTCGAAAAACCTTCCGTGTAAAGGGTAGTCTAGGATAGGGTGATTTTCTTTAAAATCTTCGTGTCATATCTTTGAAAGGTACTGAATCTAAATACTAGTTTGGTATTTATTGGACTTTTCGTTTTTGAGTTATGCTATTCACAGACACACACACGGACCTTTTTCTAAAAAAACGACTTTCTCTACTCTTGTACAAACCACTTTTACAAACGCTTATTCTCCATCTACTTCATGTTGATCGAGATACATATTTGCAGAAATTTGATCATTTTCTTGTAGGTGCAAGGGGAATATGGTAGGCTTTAAGCGATAGTCAAATCTTTTAAGAGCTGGTTGCTATGTGGCGCATTCCATTCTCTTTGCATGTCCAGGACATAAAAAACGAATAAAGGATTTCAATTTGGGAAAAAGTATAAGTAGTATAAGTATTTGAAAATCCAAAATATAACGGGACATTTTTTGGGCAATAAAATTTTGTCTATCTTTTACTGTTTACCAGTTATGCAAAAGTCATTCCAAATGAAAAAGACTTTGGGGCAATTTCCAGGAAATTATGCGTAATGTCACATAGCACTTTCATGTATTATAAGCCCATGAAATCTGATTACGATTAAAGAATGCATTGGCAATAATACGAATTGATAGATTAACTACACTAATGTTGCATTAATGCATTATTGTACACTTTGGAAATCTGCCCGGAAATTTCTTCATATGCTCTCGCTTTCATCTTGTGATAATCCACGAAAAGCCCATGACTCTCAGAGATGGTCGCTTTTCGTATAACCTAATCAGTTCCCAGGTAGCAGTTTTTATTTATTTTTTTGTTTTCAGCCATGTTGTAGATTTCGTGACGCACTGTAAATAGCCGTATTTCATTGGCCAAACTCATCAAATCATTGTCAAACCTTTGATTGTTTAGAGCATGTCCTTATTTGATTTCAAGACTTTCATACTTTAAAAGCACTGGAAGAAATTTAACAAGAAAAGTTGTGAAATTGTGAAAACTCTTGGAAAGACTAGTAAAGCATTGTATTTGAAAACATTCTGATGTGTTACACTCACATGACTTTCTCTACTCTTGTACAAACTATTTTTACAAACTCTTATTCTCCATCTATTTCATATTAATCGAGATAAACATTTGCAGATACGATCTTTTGACATGCAAAGAGAATTACATTTTACACATAGCGACCGGTTCTAAAAATATTTGACTATCGCTTAAGGCGTACTATGTTCCCCTTGTTTTGTATTTCCAAGGGCAATATAGAAATACAGTAGCCTTTAAGCATAGACATATCTCTTAATAGCTGGTTGCTATGTGCAGCACCATTCTGTTTGCCACAGATTAATACTCTTTGCATATCCAATAACGAATTCCCATTTGAGAAAATAAGTATTGAAAAATTTAAGGGAATAACAAGCAATATCTCGAAAATGGTTCACTCGACAAAAAAAATGTATAAGACATAAATTGTGTATTTTAACGCGATCTACATTTTTTGTGCAGTAAAAGTTTGTCTATCTCTTATGGTTTACCAGTTATGCAAAAGTCGTTCACAATGAAGAATACTTTTGGAGACATTCCCAGAAAATTCAAGATATACATTTTATTTGTCATGAAAATATCTTAAACATATGATATTTTAATCAAACTCCTTAGAGCCATTTTTGAGAAAATTTTTCGAAAAATGTTCCATGTAAAGGGTAATCTGGGGTGGGGGGAGTTTCTTGAAAACCTTCGTGTCGCATCTCTGGAAGATACTGCACCTAAATACCAAGTTTGGTGTTTATCTGACTGTTCGTTTCTGAGTTATGCTGTTCACAGGCAGACACATACACACACATGTTTCCAAAAATGATTTTTTTGGATTCAGGGGTTCTCAAAACATGTATTTCCGGTGAAATCTCGGTATCGAATTTTTGGGTGGAATACAATACTTCCCCCTACTTACTATACGTAGTAGAGAAAGTAAAAAATTATGTACAAGGAGTTTAAGATTTTAAAATATCTTGAAATTCTATTTGTTTATGTAAAAGCTGTTAGGCGACATAACTACAACAGTACGAGTACCACAGACTTCTGAAGGATTATCTCTTGTCACTGAGATTTAATAAGCGATGCGCAATGGTAACTCTAGAAAAGCTGTGAATTGATTCATTTCTTGTAAGACTTGTGTAACCACTGATGAGTCTGGGACTTTCAAGGCGAGAAAGATACAAGTTTACTTTAGTGCTGAATTTCAATTTGTGGTTTTATGTGTGGTTTAAACGTTTAATTCTGATAGGAGTAAACAACTGAAAACTAGAAGAGGAATTGCGGACAAAGAAAAACTAACACTGCAGAGAAACACAACTAGAATGGGAGAAGCATCAAATAAGGTGTAAAAGAAACGGAAAAAGGAGGAAAAAGTGGATGGTTCTTGCGTTGCACAACCTCGAAACTCTAACATTTCCTCAGTGACAAAAGAGCGATCCTAACCTCAAATCTGAGTAAGTTGCCAAACAAGTTTCTCTCAGTTCCTTATTACAGGCCTGCAGCTAACAACACCTCGTTAACAGCCCTTCCCCCAGTTTTTCAGCACTACTGAAGTTCGCCTTGCAATCCTCTCCCCACTTCCCCAACACACACACACACACACACACACACACACACACACACACACACACTAGTCTCGCATTACATCAGCCGGCTACCCTATACTGCAGGCTCCCGTCAATCCTTCGGTAAACTACACTATACTGCCTAATCTTCAGTTTCCAATCACTGTGGTAATGAGACTCCCTGCTGGTCCAATCTCGGTTTAGTAACGTCTCTCTCACACGAGATAACATTCCAACTCTTAATTGCATGGGTACATTTTCCTTTTGAACTTCTGTATTAAGATTTTGAACGAGAAAAGAGATTTATTTTAGAAATTGTATTGCACGTTGTTTTAATAAAATAGATATTTTATTTGCTGACTCAGATAATCGTTGCTTAAGCTGAAATTATTAAGAGCAACATCCATATAAAAAAAAATACTAAGTTGAAGAAAGATGTTTTTTTTTTTGTATTGTAGTTCAACTGCTGGGGAGCTGAACTTGAAGTAGTAGCAGCAACCGCACGTATAGTAAAAAGTTTCCAGAAGCCTTTGCCCCAAATGTATTTTCCGGTGGCCTTTGCCCCAAATGTTTTAAAAAAATATTTAACTTTGTAATTTGACTGTTTCTTTAAATATAATGTGTTTGTTTGCCTCGGCTGTGTTAGTATTTATTTTTAGAGACATGAATGTCTTAGCAAGGAGGTAGGCTTACACAGATTATAATTTTTAATTCACTCCTTTTTTTTTTTATTAATTCTTGGCATGATTTTAAGAACACTTCACTGATATAGAGAGCTGTGAGATTCATTTGTTAATTACTTGCACTTTTTAACACGTAAACTATTTTCGTCTCACACGAATACGTATTAAATTTCTCACGTCTGATTAGAAACACTGTCTGCAACCAACGCGTCCAGTTTCTGTATTTCAAGTCTCTGATTGGCTATTCCTAATCCAATAGAATACTTTTATTTAACTTAAGGTTTTTACTGGTTGTTGATTGGCTATTTTATAAACTGTCACAAAAATTACATTGTTGTTACTCCAAGAATGACTACTAGCATTATTACACTTTCTCACTCATTATTGCCTCAAGGTTACCCCATTGTTAGCAACATTTAACCTATTATTCTCACAGATCCTACATTATTAAATTACGTAATACATTGACATAACATTGTTACACATGTATACAATAATATAAACATATACAATGACTAATATACACTTTTTATATATTGTTACATACACATATTGCTTTAAGGCGGGCTATTATTGTATTTTATATATTATACAATTAGACTGAAATTATTTAAGTGCTAAAAATTTACTGCCTCAAAGTCTATTATTACTCCGCTAGTAATTAGTGCCCAGTAATAAATGAATAAACTAAATATATGCAAGTAATTAGTAAACAGGTATGGAAATTCTTAAGTAGTTGGCTTCAAGTTATGTATAGTCAATACAATGAACGTAACATTAGCGGTCAAGGTCACTGACGACAGGTAAACACGGTCTGTTGAGTGCTGTCTCTCAACTCAAAGAGTGCCAAGGAATGGGATTGGCTTGTTACCTGCGACATCCCAGCCTAAAATACAGTAACCATCAAATTTATTTCCATTCGTTCTGGCTTTAAGCTTAGAAACTCCAATGCCTGCTAATAAGAAGTATCAAATCAGAATAAACGTGGTAATGACAGGAAAGGAAATATTTAATAGTAATAACGACACAGTATGTGATTGTAAAACTTTAAATTTGTTTATGTGTGTTAATTCTTATTTAAAACTTCATGTAACGTTTTGATGAGACTAGGAACTGGAAAAGAGAGAAAGATTAACGCTTTGCGAATGGGAAGTAATTAGTGGCTTAGACCGGTGTCAGCTATTAGCGAGGTGCAAGGTAAGGGTTTTAAATTCCAGGTAGATGCACGCAGAATCGGGGATCTGAGAATAACGTATCAGTATGAAAGAGAATGTCCTAAACCGGGAGGCGGAGCGTAATTGAAATAAAAAGGCGATGTCGACGCGCTTCGTTTGATTCGGCATTCAGGACTCAGTCCATGCTTCTCACCTTTTCAACTTATTTGACTAGCGGCGATATAAACAGTGTAAGTGTTCTTGAATAATGTAGTTAGCGATATTAAATGCTTGAAAGTAACACAGCAACAGGAAAATGTTTATTCGGGTAACGCAGCAATGTTCACAACTGAAATAACAGTTACGTACAATTTAACCTCATCATCCTTCAATTATCCATATTTTAATTTTAACGAAGTGAGTCAAGTTTAAAAGATCTTACTATTTCATAAGTATCCTTTTTACGTTATACCCTTTGTATAAAAGGTTATTCAGCAGGAAGATCGACCATAATTTCTCTTTCTGAAATACTATAATTCAAATGAATTAATTTATAATCAGGAATTACATACGTTATTTGTACGCTGGCTGATCAACAAAGACTGAGACTGATTTTTTTCACAGATGTTTATTACTCCAATTCAATGTTTACATGATCTTTTTCAAACTAGTCCCCTCCTACTTCAATGCACTTTTTATACCGTCTCTACCAGTCCTTGAACACGTGCTGCAGAACATTCTTTGTCAGGTCCTTGAGAATCGCCTCACTTTTCTTGAGCACTGCTTCAGAGTTCTCAAATCGAATACCCCTAAGCTTTGCCTTTAGTGATGGGAATAAAAAAAGTCACAGGGTGCAAGATCGGGGCTATAAGGTAATGTTGAATCGAGCCAGAAACTGCATGACTTGATTTGCGACGTGAGCACGTGCATTGTCATGATGAAGTCGCCACCCAGTCCGAGAAAGCTCTGGTCGTTTCTTTGCAATGTGCTTCCTCAGTGTAGACAATACTGACGTGTAGCATGCTGCTAGTAAATCATTCCATTACAGTCAAAAAATGTGATCACCATCACTTTCCCTGCAGATGGAACAACTTTTGCCTTTTCTGGTGTTGGAGAACCTGGCGATTTCCACACTGTGCTGGCTTGTTTACCTTCAGGATCATAATGATGCAGCCATGACTCATCACCGGTGATAATCGATTTAAAAAATGCATCACCTCCATTGTCTGGTATGCGAAATGCACGTAGGGTATACAAAATAGAGCATTACTACCAACCTACCAATACGAGAGTGCTGCCGCCTACCAACATTAAACATAAAAACCCTTTCTTTTCAAATATTTATGTTACAGATACGGAACTATCACGGAAGCTACAGGAAAAATTCAGTCTCAGTCTTTGTTGATCAGCCCTCGTATATTTAGGAAAATAAAAGCTTATTCTACTTTGGGAACATTTGTATATTGCAGATATTTCAAACAATCTAATTAGGGCCACACTCTATAAGTAAAGCCAGAATTTAGGATTAACAAAGACTTACGTCAAGGATACTGTTTATATCCAACACGATTCAAATTATATAGAAGAGTAATTAAAAGTCTGACAAAATAAATGTAAAGGAATGGGTGTTAAGTTTGTTGACAGGTTCCTTTGCAATTTTCTGCTAAAAAATGTGATGATTCAAAATATAAAAAGCTAATATGAAAAGTCTGTACTAGGATTTAATTTTAAAAAATCTGATGTGTTACACTCACATGACTTTCTCTACTCTTGTACAAACTATTTTTACAAACGCTTATTCTCCATATGCTTCATGTTAATCGAGATATCGAGATGTCAATCTTATTGGTAATTTTCATGTAGATGCAAGGGGAATATGCTAGGTTTAAAGCGATAGTCAAATATTTTAACGCTGGTTGCTATGTGGCGCATTCCATTCTCTTTACATGTTCAGGACATAAAAAAAACGAATAACGAATTTGAGAAGAAGTATAAGTATTGGAAAATGTAAGGAAATAACAAGCAATATCTCGAAATTGGTTCACTCAACAAAAGAAATGTGTATGACATAAATTGTGTATTTTAACGCGATCTACATTTTTTGTGTAGTAAAATTTTGTCTATCTCTTATGGTTTATCAGTTATGCAAAAGTCGTTCACAATGAAGAATACTTTTGGAGACATTCCCAGAAAATTCGAGATATACATTTCATTTCTCATGACAATATCTTAAACATATGATATTTTAAACAAAATCGTTAGAGCCATTTTTGAGAAAATTAAATTTTTCGAAAAATGATCCATGTAAAGGGTAGTCTGGGGTGGGGGGATTTTCTTGAAAACCTTCGTGTCGCATCTCTGGAGGATACTGAACCTAAATACCAAGTTTGATGTTTATACGACTGTTCGTTTCTGAGTTATGCTGTTCACAGACACACAGACCACTGACACACAGACACACATACAGACAGACACACACACAGACAGACACACACACGGACATGTTTCCAAAAATGCTTTTTTTGGATTCAGTGAGTCTCAAAACATGTTTTTCCGGTGAAATCTCGGTATCGAATTTTTGGGTGGAATGCAATACTTCCCCTACTTACTATACGTAGTAGAGAAAGTAAAAATCTAACTATATTGTTAGAGGAATATAGTTGAAATTATAGGAATATAAATTATAGACAAATATAAATACTTTGAAAGTATTATTACTGATGTTGGAAGAAATTATACATAAATTAAACATCCGAAGAAGGAAAAAATATGCGGCAGTTATGTAAGTTTCGTAATATTGTTGGATAAGACTTGTATAAAGAAACAAGACATACAATATATAGCATTAATTGTCCTTGTGTTGGACAGGGTTGGAGAGGTAGAATCAGACGACTGAAAAGTTGTATGCCATCACCGGTGTTACATTCCACCCAAAAATTCCATACCGAGATTTTACTGTAAATACATGTTTTAAGGCCCCTGAATAAAAAAGGGCATTGTGTGAACAGCACAACTCAGAAACGAAAAGTCGGATAAATACCAAACTTGGTATTTAGGTTTAGTACCTTCAAAAGATGCGACAATAAACCCACCCCAAACTATCTTTTATATAGAACATTTTTCCAAATTTTTTATTTTCTAAAAAATGGTCCTAAGGATTTTGATTAAAACTGCGTATAATAAAGATGGTTACATAACAAATGAAATATATATCTTGAACCTTCTGGAAATAGCTTAAGAATTCGTCTTCAGTCAGAAGAGATTTCTTGTCATTTTGCATAACTGTAAACGTCGAGGAATAGACTAAAACGTATCTAACAAAAAATGTAGATCTTTTAAAACACAAAGTTTATTCCAAATAAGTTGTTTTGTGGCATAATCCATTTCTGAGATATGTGTTATTAAAGGTTCGAATTGTTCATTTCTCTTAAGTCCTTTCAACATTCAGTAGTTTCTCACGATTGTATGGAACAGTATGAAATTTTAAGGCCAGAATATAGCGTCCAGTTCTTAAACATTTGGTTATCGCTGTTTCCTCTATATCTATGATGAAATGAGTAATGTAACTATTTCTGCAAAGGTTTATTTGGATTAAAATGTAATAGAAAAATAAGGTTTAGTAAGAATAGTCTTTATACCTACTTATAAAGTTAGGGTAGGGAAAGTCATGTGAATGTAACACATCAGATATTACTTTCTCTACTACGTATAGTAAGTAGGGGAAGTATTGCATTCCACCCAAAAATTCGATACCGAGATTTCACCGGAAATACATGTTTTGAGACCTCCTGAATCCAAAAAAAAGCATTTTTGGAAACATGTCCGTGTGTGTGTGTCTGTGAACAGCATAACTCAAAAATACTCAGTCTGATAAAAACGAAACTTGGTATTTAGGTTCAGTATCTTCCAGAGATGCGACACGAAGGTTTTCAAGAAAATCCCCCCACCCCAAACTACCCTTTACATGGAACATTTTTCGAAATTTTAATTTTCTCAAAAATGGCTCTAACGATTTTAATGAAAATATCACAGGTTTAAGATAATGTCATGAGAAATGAAATGTATATCTCGAATTTTCTGGGAATGTCTCCAAAAGTATTCTTCATTGTGAACGACTTTTGCATAACTGGTTAACCGTAAGAGATAGACAGAATTTTACTACACAAAAAATGTAGATCGCGTTAAAATACACAACTTATGTCATATACATTTCTTTTGTTGAATGAGCTGTTTTCGAGATATTGCTTGTTATTCCCTTAAATTTTTCAATACTTATTTTCTAAAATGGGAATTCGTTATTCATTTTTTTGTCTTGGATATGCAAAGAGTATTAATCTGTGGCAAAGGGAATGGTACTGCACCTAGCAACCAGCTATTAAGAGTTATGTGTATGCTTAAAGGCTACTGTTTTTCTATATTGCGCTTGTAAATATATTTTCCCCTTACATCTACAAGAAAATTAGCAATAAGATAGAGTCTGCAAATGTTTATCTCGATTAACATGAAGCATGTGGAGAATAAGCGTTTGTAAAAATAGTTTGTACAAGAGTAGAGAAAGTCATGTGAGTGTAACACATCAGATTTTTTTTGTTTTATAGTCAGGGGGCTGAGGATGTATTTTTGGTGAAATCTCAAGATCGAATTTTTTGGTGGAATGCAATATTAGTTCACCTCCTAAGTACTGGCTGAAATATAAAATGGTCATTAACGTTTCAAAGTGGAATTAAACGAACGCCTGTGAATATTTCATGAATTGATAATGCTACAAAAAGCAATTACCGAGCGGGATGGCTCAGACGACACCGTCGGGAGGTCTCGGGTTCAAATCCCGTGGGCCGACCAATCTGGCTGAGGTTTTTCGTGGTTTCCCTCAGCCGCCAAGTTAAATACCGGATTGGATATTTAATACCACGACCCGAAGTTTCATCTTAAGCCTAAAACAATAGTCTTTTTCTACTTCTTCTACTTCACGGTTTTAGGCCATTTAGCCTGTTCCGGCTCCAAAATCTTGTTGTGTCCATCTCTTTTTGGCCGTCCTGGGTTTCTGTATCCTTGTGGTCTGTAGTTATATGTTGCTTGGGGTATCCGATTTAATGACATTCTTTGAGTGTTGTTTCCAGTTCTATATTCTATTATTACTTTATTTAACTCTTCTATTTTTAACTTTTGCCTTACTCAATGTTTCGTTTTTATCCAGTCCTGTGTATCATGCTATAGGTCTGAGAAATTTCATTTCAGTTGTCTGTATCCTTCTTTTATTTTCTGCTGTCACTGTGCACGTTTCAGACCCATAAGTTACTGTGGGGATGGCCATTGCTTTATACAATTTTATTATTGAATCTTTTCTAATTCTATTACTTTCTCTACTACGTACAGTAAGTAGGGGAAGTATTGTATTCCACCCAAAAATTCTATACCGAGATTTCACCGGAAATACATGTTTTGAGATCCCCTGAATCCAAAAAAAGCATTTTTGGAAACATGTCTGTGTGTGTCTGTGTGTCTGTCTGTCTGTGAACACCATAACTCAGAAACGAACACTCGGATAAACACCAAACTTGGTATTTAGATTCAGTATCTTCCAGAGATGCGACACGAAGGTTTTCAAGAAAATCCCCCCACCCCAAACTACCCTTTACATGGAACATTTTCCCAAAATTTTAATTTTCTCAAAAATGGCTCTAACGATTTTGATGAAAATATCATATGTTTAAGATATTTTCATGACAAATAGAATGTATATCTTGAATTTTCTGGGAATGTCTCCAAAAGCATTCTTCATTGTGAACGACTTTTGCATAACTGGTAAACCATAAGAGATAGACAAAATTTTACTACACAAAAATGTAGATCGCGTTAAAGTACACAATTTATGTCATATACATTTTTTTGTTGAGTGAACCATTTTTGAGATATTGCTTGTTATTCCCTTAAATTTTTCAATACTTATTTTCTCAAATGGAAATTCGTTATTCATTTTTTGTTGTCTTGGATATGCAAAGAGTATTAATCTGTGGAAAAGGGAATGGTACTGCACCTAGCAACCAGCTATTAAGAGTAATGTACATGCTTAAAGGCTACTGTAGTTCTATACTGCCCTTGTAAATATATATTCCCCTTAAATCTACAAGAAAATTAGCAATAAGATAGAGTCTGCAAATGTTTATCTCGATTAACATGAAGCATATAGAAAATAAGCGTCTGTAAAAATAGTTTGTACAAGAGTAGAGAAAGTCATGTGAGTGTAACACAGATTTTTTTGTAATGTTTTCTTTATGGTTCCTCTTATGTAATTGAATTTATTTAGCTTTTTATTAATGTCTATTTCAGACCCATATGTTATTTCACATCCCAGAATTTTTTATTAAAAAATGAAAACCAGTAAAAATTAAAAATAGGTAGTAATAGCAAATGCTCTGCCATCTATCCACAAACAATGAAAGCAGGTAGACTGAACTGCACCCTAATGCCATCTGCACGGCACGAAGCAGAAGATGCGGCTGCTATGCACAAGGATCTATGTGGATGCGTGACGAAGCAAGATGGCATGGTTACAGAGATGAAACCCAGAAGGCTAACTGTTCGCCACACCTCGATCTAAGAGTTAGCAACTAACTGATCCGTCGTGATATGACCATGTAATTAACGCGACGTAAATTAAATAAATAGGGAAAAAATAATTAGAAATAAATTGTTTATTTCAACGAGCTCTGCTGACGTATTATCTATTCAAGCCGTAATTTCTCTAAGTTCAAGCTTCTTAATTGCAGCTAATTCTATAGGAATGAAGAGGACTGCGCAGTGCAGTTAGAGAAAATTAAATATATACCTTTTGTGTTCGCAATAATCATTAGATAGATATATGAACTATCAGAACAAAGAACATGATTATCTAGTCATTCATCAGCATAATTCCAACCAATTAGCTGCTTTAGTTGAGAAGTAATATATCACATTCAAGTACCTTCAAAATCTTTCAGTGTATTTGCTTTACTTTTGATGCATTTTGCGGAACATGCAGAGGGTTAAACGTGGCATTTACCATATTACAAAGCGAAGATTACTGCGTCATATCCGGGCTCCAGCAGCCTATCGCGAATAATTTCCGGTGCTTCCTAACGACACTAATGGGCACACAATCAGCCTCTGAGTTGTCTAAAATTAGGCAACACGTGGAGCTTTACGCTTGAGACATCCATTTCCTGCTGCGAACCTCATTTAGTGCTTCAAACGACACACCATATTTCTTTCAGAAATGAAATTGTCACTGCTGCCATCTCATGGCCTTAAGTGAAAGTTTAAAATTCGGATATTTTAAAAGTACATAAACTTAAAGTTAAGAAATCTGAAGTGTTACTTTAACTTGACTTTCTTTACCCACTATCGTTTTTACTTTCTCTACTACGTAAAGTAAGTAGGGGAAGTATTGCATTCCACAATATCTGTGTGTGTCTGTCTGTGAACAGCATAACTCAGAAACGAACAGTCGGATTAACACCAAACTTGGTATTTAGGTTCAGTGTCTTCCAGAGATGCGACACGAAGGTTTTCAAGAAAATCCCCCCACCCCAGATTACCCTTTACATGGAACATTTTTCGAAAATTTTAATTTTCTCAAATATGGCTCTAATGATTTTGATTAAAATATCATATGTTTAAGATATTTTCATGACAAATGAAATGTATATCTCGAATTTTCTGGGAATGTCTCCAAAAGTATTCTTTATTGTGAACGACTTTTGCATAACAAACCATAAGAGATAGACAAAATTTTACTACACAAAAAATGTAGATTGCGTTAAAATACACAATTTATGTCATATACATTGTTTTTTTTTTGTTGAGTGAGCCGTTTTCGAGATATGCTTGTTATTCCCTTAAATTTTGAAATACTTATAGTTTTTCTCAAATGGGAACTTGTTATTAATTTTTTTATGTACTGGACATGCAAAGAGAATGTAATGCGCCACATAGCAACCAGCTCCTAAAATATTTGACTATCACTTAAAGCCTACCAAATCCCCTTGCACCTACAAGAAAATTAGCAATAAGATTAACATCTCGATATCTCCATTAACATGAAGCATATGGAGAATAAGCATTTACAGAAAAGGTTTCATTACATTTTTCAAGTCAGCGTTGATAATTCCATACTCTTTCCGTACATCCAGAGAAGCAATTGCATAGTGATCACTTAAAAAATAACAAGAATTGAACAATTCAGCACAATAATAACAAATATCTCGGAAATAGTTGATGCCAAAAAAGTATTGGAAATAATTTGTGGGTGTTAAAGAAATCTACATTTTTTGTCTACCAAATTTTGTCAATATCCTATGGTTTATCCATTACACAGTTATACAAAATTCATTCCGAATGAAGAGAACTTCAGAGGCTGTTGAAGGAAGCTCAATATACAGGATGTTAAAGAAAAAGTATTCCATATTTTGAGAGGTGGTAGTATGGATCAAAACAAGAAAGAAATGTCCTAGGCTCCAATAGGTATACCTTAAAAGATGATGAGCACTTGTTCATCTTCGCTACTGTGAAACATCTATTCTACTGCAAGCTCTCTGCTATTACGTATGACCTATATAATGCAGTAAACAAATGAGGACACATTACTCTGTTAGGTGAAACAGTATAGCTTCTTATGCAATCTTCTTGCAATTACATGCGACCTGTACTTGTGAACCATCACTAAAGGGGTACTGAATCTGGTGCCCATTCATAGTAAGGCATGCTTCTGTCCGACGTCTTAGGGAATCATACCACTCGCACCACTCATGGTTGGTCACGAATGCTCTGGCAGGAATTGATGACATTAATGTTTGTAGATTACATATGGTTGTAAATACCAAAGATTTGAAGGTAAAACTGCAATGTAAAAACATTTCACAAACTTATCAAAACACGAAGTGATTCCATTAGAACTAGTAAGAATATGCGCTGAACTGCGAGTACGGTTTACAGTAACAACACTAACAGATGCTTACTGCCTGCTGTAGGTAGAGCCCGTGTTTACTGGATTTTTTTTTATCTTGTTTTGGTCCACGCTACCATCTCTCAAAATACTTTTTTGTATCACTTGGTATACATGTTATTTTGCATGAGAATACCTTAAAGAGTAGTTTAATAAAAATGTTTAGCCATTTTTGAAAAAATAAAAACATTACGAAACATTTTCCATATAAAAGGTAGTTGGAGGAGAAGAATTTTTCTTGAAAATTTCATGTCAAAGTGGAGATTCTAAATGAAATAGCATATTTGATATTTATTATACTTCTCATTTAAGTGCTATTATACATACACGGGGCGTTTTTTAAAATTATTTGTTTCCATTTATGGAACTTCAAAACATATATTTCCGGTAAAATCTCGAATACTCTCCGATCTGTGGAAGGTGACATTTAACGTGTTGCAGCCACAAGTCCTTTACTACATAATAAATTATAGTGGATAGAGAGAGTCATGTGAATGTATCAGCATACTCTTTAGTGTCTTTTGCAGCTTACCTATGATCTTGTTTTGCTTGTGCATGGTATTCATTAATTAATAGACCATTTTCTACAACAGCCAGCGTTTTCCCACGTTTTCTATGCTACCTGTGCGCCTCACAATTGGTTTTAAATACTTTTATTAGTTTCTTTTGCGTTGCATCTTTTTGTTAGATGTATTTTACTGTAAGGAGTATAACCTGTGAAATTTGGAAATCCCGCTTTTCTAAAGCAACTGTTTGATCTTTTAACAGATATTTGTCGTATGTTCAACAAATTTCCAGATTTTCAAGTACATTTCTTACGAGGTTCCTAAGAAAATATATTTTCTGCTTTTTAATGATTTATACGATAAGTTCCTTATGGTGCAGTTTTAAAAATTTGGAACCAAATTTAAATTTTTTCTACCAAACATCTTATAAAGTTATCACAAGCTTTGTAAATAAAACATTAATTACTTTTGAAAACAATTGCAATGTATATAATTCATGCTTTTCACAACTTTTAGTTAATAAAATGATTTCTAAATGTATCTACTTCGCCATTTTTACTTTCCTTAAAGTGTACAATGATAAGGTTTGTTTATTATCTTATGTCTCCTTGGTGAATATTTCAAAATTTCGTTATTTTAAGTATAACGATCACTGAAGAAAATAATTAAGGAGGATTAGAATGAAGGGGACACCTAGCATCTCGACTCACACAGGGATCTTTTGTTTATACACCCCCCCCCGGAGAAGCGGATGCGATGAAGGAACGCATGGGCTGCAGGACCGGTCGACAGAGACGTGCAGAGTTCCCTAAGAGTTATAAACTTGACCACCCGGTCGGAGAGCGCTCAACGGTGGCCCTCGAATGGCCGTCATCTGACAGGGCCGAGGAGTTCCAACACGCAGTCCTCTGCGTCAATTTCCGCAGCCGAATGACACACAGCCCCGGAGACAACCTGTAATATGACAAAGGAAGTTGAAATGAGAGGGAATCTGGGAGAGAGAAATTCAAGGAATGTAATGATCTTTCCCAGCATTCGTAGCGAGCCGGGAAAACTCCAGAAAAAAACCCATGTGTCAGAAAGGTCGGACGCGGGAATCGAACCCGCGACCTCCCAAATGCGAGCCTCAGACTTACCGCCTGGGGCAGATGCTCGGTAAATAATTAAGAAAGTTGCGTAGAAGGGTGATTTTAGACTTCAGAACTGCACTCCCGTGTTCTAATGCTACCTAACACTAAAATCATTTTAGTGTCTGCACCATTATATAACTACCCCTCTTTAAAAACAGTAAAAATTATTACGGAGTTTTCGACGGATTTCACGGGCTGGTCTTCTTAAAGGGTTTTGTGAAATATTGGGGAGATTTGGGAATTTATGGGGCACCGCATCAAGATTTTGTTATCATTAAATTTTTGGCATTTCAACAGATTTGCCCTTAGGTTACAACAAAGGAGTCCAACCTCACTGATACATCTTCTCAAAAATTGGCATCACATACGTAACATCTTGTAGTGAGATTCCTATCTATTCTAGGTATTGCATCATTATAACATGAAAATACTGCCTATAGGATGTTGTATAACCTGGCATAAAGCAAGCTGGTATTTTATAATATTCCACTCTTGCACTTAAATTGCACTTTATTACTCTCACATGTTCAGTGTAAATAAACGCTACTATATATATTGATATTATGCTTCACAAAAAATTAGTTTATAATTGGAAACACATTAACGAGGATGTTAATTTTAAGTACAATCAGAACTGTCATGGAAGATTGCAAAGGCGCTGACATCTGCCGGCATTACGTCTAAATATCTCCTATGCTAGCATTGCACCGAACGAGATACACTACGTGAACAAAAGTATCCGGACACCTGGCTGAAAAAGACGTACAAGTTCGTGGCGTCCTCCGTCGGTAATGATGGAAGTCAATATGGCGTTGGCACACCCTTAGCCTTGATGACAGCGTTCACTCTCGCAGGCATACTTTCAATCAGGTGCTGGAAGGTTTCTTGGGGAATGGCAGCCCATTTTTCACGGAGTGCTGAACTGAGGAGAGGTATCGATGTAGGTCGGTGAGGCCTGGCACGAAGTCGGCATTCCAAAACATCTCAAAGGTGATCTATAGGATTCAAGTCAGGACTCTGTGCAGGCCAGTCCATTACAGGGATGTTATTGTCGTGTAATCACTCCGCCACACCTCGTGCAGTATGAACAGGTGCTTGATCGTGTTGAAAGATGCAATCGCCATCCCCGAATTGCTCTTCAACAGTGGGAAGCAAGAAGGTGCTTAAAATATTAATGTAGGTCTGCGCTGCGATCGTGCAACGCAAAACAACAAAGGGTGTAAGCCGCCTCCAGGAAAAACACGACCACACCATAACACCTCCGAATTTCACTGTTGGCACTACACACACTGGCAGATGACGTTCACCGGGCATTCGCCATACCCACACCCTGCCATCGGATCGTCACATTGTGTACCGTGATTCGTCACTCCACACAACGTTTAGCCACTGTTCAATCGTGTAATGTTGACGCTCCTTACACCAAGCGAGGCGTCGTTTGGCATTTTCCTGCGTGATGTGTGGCTTATGAGCAGCCGCTCGACCATGGAATCCAAGGTTTCTCACCTCACGTCTGTCATAGTACTTGGAGTGGTCCTGATGCGGTTTGGAATTCCTGTGTGATGGTCTGGATGGATTACTGCCTATTACTCTTTACGACCCTCTTTAAATGTCGGCGGTCTCTGTCAGTCAACAGACGAGGTCGGCCTGTACGCCTTTGTGCTCTACATGTCCCATCACGTTTCCACTTCACTATCACATCAGAAACAGTGACCTAGGGATGTTTAGGAGTGTGGAAATCTCGCGTACAGATTTCTGACACAAGTGACAGCCAATCACCTGACCACGTTCGAAGTCTGTGAGTTCCACGGAGCGTCCCATTCTGCTGTTGCACGATGTCTAATGACTACTGAGGTCGTGGGTAATGAGTACCCGGCAGTAGGTGGCAGGACAATGCACCTAAGATGAAAAACGTATGTTTGTGGGGTATCCGGATACTTTTGATTACATAGTGTAGCTCCGCTGTAACTTGTGAGGCTCGCATTCGGAGATCCCTGGTTCTAATCCTTTTAGTTCGGCCACCCTGATCCTGTTATTTTGTTTTCCAGGTCGGTAGGCGAATGCTTAGGTTGTTCCTCTTCTGCCACAAATTTCCTATTTACTTCCTGTCTCTATAATTTCCTTTCATCTGTTTCACCTTGATATAATTCAGAGTTTCAGGACCGGCTGGTGCTTCCGGGTTGAGGATGGTTCACTCCGTTAAGATTGGTTTCATCCTTGCTGGCGTGCATCGTCGTCCGAAGCTGATCGGCCTTCGGCACTTCCCTTCATCCCTTCCTCCCAGGCGTCAAGACACAGTGGGACTGCTGTAATGACCTATGTGCGGTGCTAAGCCCCAGTCCCCCCCCCCCCACACGTCTGACTAACCTAACTATGCCGGCATTGACTGCGCGTCTTCTTATTTGTATACATTCTGCTTCATTGTTGGATTTTTCTTCAGAGTAAGAATCTCGAAATTGTCCGCACAATTTAGTCCATTTATAACTCGGAACTATCACATTTCACCGTAAACAGCAAGAACGTTCTCACATAAATACACCCTGAGACAGTCTATCGCTTATTGGCTAGGAAGCACGTGACTATATCGTCGCAGAATTTTTGCTACTGCGCAACCGCCTTCGTTTGTGACACAGAGTAGTTATTAAAATAACACACAAACACACACACACAGTAATATTCACATATTTCGGACATGCCGAGGAGCATTGTTTAGCAAAGAAATGTTTCTTCCACCCGAGACCCTTGGAAAACCGAGGCCTCATGTATATAAACACTTGTTTATCATTTGTTTTTAATATTTTATAAAACTATGGCAGTGCCATTGCATCTTATGGAGCCAAGACCTGGGCCGTGAAAAAAAAATCTGATGTGTTACAACTCGCATGACTTTCTCTACTCTTGTACAAACTATTTGTACAAACGCTTATTCACCATATGCTTCATGTTAATCGAGATGTTAATCTTATTGCTAATTTTCTTGTAGATGCAAGGGGAATTGGTAGGCTTTAAGCGATAGTCAAATATTTTAAGAGCTGGTTGCTATGTGAGTATTCCATTCTGTTTGCATTACCAGGACAAAAAAATGAATAACGAATTTGGGAAAGAATATAAGTATTGAAAAATGGAAATAACAAGGAATATCTCGAAAATGGTTCACTCAAAAAAAAGTGTATACGACATAAATTGTGTATTTTAACGCGATCTACATTTTTTGTGTAGTAAAATTTTGTCTGTCATGGTTTACCAGTTATGCAAAAGTCGTTCACAATGAAGAATACTTTTGGAGACATTCCCAGAAAATTCGAGATATACATTTCATTTGTCATGAAAGTATCTTAAACATATGACATTGTAATCAAAATCGTTAGTCATTTTTGAGAAAATTAGAATTTTCGAAAAATGTTCAATGTAAAGGGTAATCTGGTGTGGGGGAATTTTCCTGAAAACCTTCGTGTCGCATCTCTGGAAGTTACTGAACCTAAATACCAAGTTTGGTGTTTATCCTACTGTTCGTTTTTGAGTTATGCTGTTCAGACACACATACGGACAATTTTCCAAAAATGCTTTTTTGGATGAAATACAATACTTCTCCTACTTACTATACGTAGT
Organism: Deroplatys truncata; assembly: GCA_030765065.1. Lineage (NCBI taxonomy): Eukaryota > Metazoa > Arthropoda > Insecta > Mantodea > Mantidae > Deroplatys > Deroplatys truncata. Next base: position 106,480,969 of record CM060982.1, read on the forward strand.
AGAGAAAGTAAAAATTGGAAGCCGAAATGAAAATTTTCAGATTTGTAGCTGCCTGTACTCTTAAAGTTCACATTAAAACAAAAAACAAAACAATTAATGTATTAATTTAAGTGATAAAATCATGGAATATAAAATGAAATGGAGAGGATATATCTCTCGAATGCCAGAGAAAAGACTGACAAACCGGGCCTTGCTATACAAACCAGTTGGCACTAGTTGGAAGACCATGTAGACGCTGGGAAGATACCTTCTGAGAAGAAAAATGATTAATCCTCCAGATAAAGAGTGGTTTAAAAATAGTATGATGATTCTGATATATTTAGTGCATTTATAATTACCAAAAACCAATGTGGAAGCACCAATTTCAGGATCTTGATAATTAATTTACTTAGTATAAAAAGTACTTTTGCTTTCCACTCAAAAAGTGGCGTATGGCCTATCTAGAAGCTTGATAAAGATGGTATTTAATATGAGCGAGAGATTAGAGTATATGCTATCATTGATTATACTGTAACTTTCAGTATACAGTGAAGTAGGCAGTTTCTGCCCTACGTATGGAAAGCCAATTTGAAGTAGGTTGTATTGAAGGAGTTGTATTATATTTCAACTGTTGGGAGCCGAACTTGAAGTTTGTTTGCAGCCGCACGTATGGTACCCGGTTTCCGGTAGCCTTCGCCGTAGTTTCAGGTGGCCTTTGCCCCAAGTTTAAAAAAATATTAACTTTGTAATTTGACTGTTTCTTAAATATTACATATTTTTGTTTGCCTCGGCTGCGTCAGCATTATTGTTAGAGATATGGATGTCTTGGGAGGGTTGTGGTGCGACTAAGAATGTAGGCGTACACAGATTATAATTTTACTTCACTCCTTTTATTAATACTCGATACGATTTAAATAACACTTCACTGATATAGAGAGGCGTGAGGACACTTTTTGCGTCAGGTTAGTAACGCTGTCTGCAGCCAACTGAACTGATTTCAACCGTCTAAACTTGTAAATTTCTGTATTTCAAGCCTCTGATTGGCTATTCCTAATCAAATAGAATACTTTCATTTAAAACTTTCTTACTCTTTATTGCCTCAAGGTTACCTCATTGATAGCAACTTTTAACCTATTATTCTCACAGCTCCTACAATATTAAATTACGTAATACATTCACATAACATTATTAAACACGGATACAATAATATAAACATATACAATGACTGTAATATACACTTTTTATATATTGTTACATACACATATTGCTTTAAGGCGGGCTGTTATTGAATTTATATATTATATAATTAGACTGAAATCATTTAAGTCTTAAAAATACTGCCTCAACATTGTCAATTAATGGCACAATAAAAACTATTTCTGAACCTCTTTAGTCGCCCGTAGTTGGTGAATCATGTTTTGCACTGCTCTATTTGTGAGCAATAAGAGAAGGTCGTATGAGGCAGGAAATGGAGGTGGAAAGGGCGGCCACCCCTAAAGTCCTGGCGACATTTACAGCTGAATGCTAATTTACGTCCTGCGAAAATTCGGAAATCGAGTTACCTTCCCCTCCTGCAGAAGCGGAAGTAGGAAAAAACTGAGTAAGCAAGTTAGTTCAGCCGGAGAAAGGTTAATAAGGAAGTGGAGACTGTTGCCGATTTTCTGCCCGAAATGCGACGTCCCCTCTTTCCGAGCTTGTTAACAGGAGGTTTTCATCGAAACGTTGTGGCTGCAATTCGGTTTCATACAGGATGTTTGCTTGGAAGTTATAACTTCCAGCATTACAGTTGTTGGATCAGGATAAAAGGTCCGTTTGTGTCAATAAATATGATTTAGGAAGAGAGCTTCTCACGTACGAGTTGGCTGCTGGTCGTTTGGCATATATAACTTTCATATATCGACGGACCGGCAAACTAGTACGCATGAAACGCTATATAATCCTTACTGCTTGTTTAAACAATTCATAATAAACTCCCACCGGGTTCTATTCTGGGGCTTATGGGTAGTAGCGGCTGCTGCATAAGTGCCCAAGATCATGTGAACATCCTAACTTTTGATACATTGTGATTTATCGTTATTTTTCCTTTGAATGTATTAAACGTAATGCATACATCCGCTCAAGAACTGTTCGTCTTGAAGAAGCAATTTATTAGCTCCACGTATGGACGCCAATTTGAGAAGATGGTTTGCTATGCTATTTTTTTTTACCACGCTTTGGGCGTCAATTTGAAATAGTTTGTGTTGAAGAAATTGTATTATATATCAACTGTTGGAGAGCCGAACTTGTAGTAGTTGCAACCGCACGTATAGTAAACAGTTTCCGGTAGCTTTCGCCCCAAATGTACTTTCAGGTGGCCTTTGCCACAAGTTTAAAACATATTAACTTTGTAATTTGACTGTTTCTTTAAATATTATATTTGTGTTTGCCTCGGCTGCTTCAGTAGTATTGTTAAAGACACGTTTCTCTTGGCAGGGTTTTGGTGCGACTAAGAATGTAGGCTTACTTCACTCCTTTTATTAATGCTTGACACGATTTAAATAACACTTCACTGATATAGAGAGAGCGGTGAGATATTTTTATTAATTACTTGCACTTTTTAATATTTCAACTATTTATGTCTCTCACAAAATACGTATAAAATCTCTCGAGGACGCATCTCGCATCCGGTTACAAACACTGTCTACAGTCAACCGACTTCTGAATTTGTAAATGTTTTTCCTTTTCAGTTTCTGATTGGCTAATCCTACTCCAATAGAATACCTTCATTTAACTAAAGCTTTTTCTGGTTGTTAATCGGCTATGTTATAAACTGTCACAAAAATTACATCATTGTTGCTCCAATAATGACTAGTAGCATTATTAAACATTCTTACTCATTATTGCCTCTAGGTTACCTCATTGTTACCTCATTGTTAGCAACTTTTAACCTATTATTCTCATAGCTGCTACATAATTAAATTACATAATGCATTCGCATAAGATTATTGAACATGTATACAATAATATACAATAATATAAACATATACAATGACTATAAAATACACTTTTTATATATTGTAACATACACATATTGCTTTAAGGTGGGCTGTTATTGAATTTATATATTATATAATTTGACTGAAATCATTTAAGTGTTAAAACTACTGCCTCAACGTAACGTATACATCCCTTCAAGAAGTATTCGTCTGCGCTTTAACAAAGTTTAGCAGCCAAATTAATAGGGCAAAGCTTCTAATTCTTTCTGGAAGAGAAACATCAAATGGTAGTAAACTGACGTGTTTTGGCGGTTTTTAGAAATCTATGTCAAAATTCCACTTTTTTACACGTAGTATTTTAAAAAATTATCTTCCATGCATTGGATAGACCGTTTTTTGTGCATAAATCCATACACTTTCATCGAGATGTAAGTTAAACTATATACATTCGCGAAGACTAAAAAGTGAGTCGAAAATGAGGAATTAAGGGAAAAAAACGTTGAAAATTCCCAAATTTGACATTTTATTCCTCCATCAATGAAATTATATTTTCACCGCAAAATCAGGCAATACAAAAAAAATATGGTGTGTTACACTTACATGATTTTCTCTACTCTTGTACAAACTATTTTACAGACGCTTATTCTCCATATGCTTCATGTTAATCTAGATGTTAATCTTATTACTAATTTTCTTGTAGGTGCAAGGGGAATTGGTAGGTTCAAGCGATAGTCAAATATTTTAGGAGCTGGTTGCTATGTGGAGCATTCCATTCTCTTTGCAGTAAAAGGACAAAAAAATGAATAACAATTTTGAAAAAAAGTGTGAGTATTGGAAAATTTAAGGGAATAACAAGCAATATCTCGAAAATGGTTCACTCGACAAAAAAAATGTGTATGACATAAATTGTGTATTTTAACGCGATCTACAATCATGCGTAAATATGTTCTTCAAATCAATGAAAGAACACTTCTTAAAAGGAAAAAATCTTAATTATGGAATAAGACGGCATTTAAATATATTGAATAATGTGATTTCCCAAAACAGGGGAAAGTGGAGAAACCACGTTCTAAGCATAGATAACAACACAATTCCAAAGCTTGCCCGGGAATACCTTTCTACTGGAAGAGAATATAACAAGAGAAAGTTACATACCAGCTCATCATGACCTGAGATGTTACGAGGTCTGAAAGGTCGGAACAGGGCAATAGCTTAATCCAAAAACGAAAGGTAAAGTAAAGCTTGATTATCTTTTGTTTTATCAGTAGTTCTACTGCTTTATTTATTTGGTGTTTTATACTTTAAAAATTCACATGAGCGAGGCAGTATTTTTAACACTTAAATGATTTTAGCCTAATTATATAAAATATAAATTCAATAACAGCCCGCCTTGAAACAATATGTAATAATTTGTAAAATGTATGTAACAGTCATTGCATATGCTTATATTATTGTATACATGTTCAACAATGTTATGTGAATGTATTACGTAATTTAATAATATAGGAGCTGTGAGAATAATAGGTTAAACGCTACTAATAATGAGCCAACAATGAGGTAACCTTGAGGCAATAATGATATTGAGAGTTTAACAATACTACTTCTGATTCTTGGAAGTAATAATGTAATTTTAGTGACCGTTTATAAAATAGCCAATCAACAACCAGAAAAAGCTTTAGTTAAATGAAGGTATTCTGTTGGAGTAGGAATAGCCAATCAGAAACTGAAAAGGAGAAAACTTTTTTAAATTTAGAGTTCAGTTGCCTGCAGACAGCGTTACTAACCAGACGCAAGAAGTGTCCTCAAGAAATATAATATGTATTCGTGCGAGACGAAAATTAACTTTACGTGTTAAAAAGTGTAATTAATTAATAAAAGAATCTCACAGCACTCTATATTAGTGAAATGTTATTTAAATCGTATCAAGCATTAATAAAAGAAGTGAAGTAAAATTATAATCTGTGTAAGCCTACATTCTTGTTGCATCACAACCCTGCCAAGACATCCATGTCTCTAACAATAATACTGACGCAGCCGAGGAAAACATAAAATATAATATTTAAGGAAACAGTAAAATTACAAGGGTAATATTTTTAAACGTTTTTGGAGCAACGGCCACCGGAAGGTATATTTGGGGCGAAGGCTTCCAGAAATCGGGTACTATACATGCAGTTTCAACCAACTTCAAGTTCGGATCCCCAACAGTTGAAATATAATGCAACACCTTCAATACAAAGTACTTTAAATTGACGCCCAAAACGTGGGGCTAATAAATATTCTTCTTCAAAATTGGCTTCCATACGTGGAGTTAACAAATCTTTCTTCATGAGTTACATTCGTATGACTTTCTTTACATTCCATCGTTTATTAGTGGGTCTCCTAACTATTCTTAGTAAAGCGTGTTTTTTTTTACATCTACTTCATTTTAATCCAGCTAAACCTTTGCAGAATAGCTAAACCACACATTTCGTTATCGATACAAAGAGAACAGCGATAGTCAAATGTTTAAGAACTCGAAGTTATATACTTTTTCGATGCAATCGCGAGGAACAACTGAACATCGACAGGACTTCAAAATGAAAACGTGTTGAACAATTTGAGTGATTAATAGCGGGTATCCCGGAAATGGCTTATACCTCAGAAAAAGTTAGTTGAAATAAATTGTGTGTTTTAAAGAGATCTCCTACCCTTGTTTAGTAGTTTTCGTCTATCGCTTAACCTATACGAATTATGCAAGATTGAAGAAGACTTCACATCGTATTCTTAGAAAGTTAAATATATATATACTTTATTTGAAGACGTTTTGTTGTATTATTATTTACCCCACGTTTTGGGAGCCAATTTGAAGAAGGTATACTGCTGCTTTGCATGGAAAGCGAATTTTAAGCAGGAATTGTATTGTATTTTATCTGTAGGGGAGCCGAACTTGTATTAGTTGCAACCGCACGTATGGTAAAAAGTTTCCGGTAGCCTTCGCCACAAATGTACTTTCCGCTGGCCTTTGCCCCAAGTTTAAAAAATATTAACTTTGTAATTTGACTGTTTCTGTAAATATTATATATTTATGTTTGCCTCGACTCGTCAGTATTATTGTTAGAGACATGGCTTTCTTTGCAGAGGGTAGTGCGGCTAAGAATATAGGCTTACACAGATTATAATTTTACTTCACTCCTTTTATTAATGTTTGATACGATTTAAATAACACTTCACTAATATAGAGAGCTGTGAGATTCTTTTATTAATTACTTGCAACTTTTAAACACGTAAACTATTTTCCATCTCACACTGAATACATATTAAACTTCTCGAGAACAAATCTCGCGTTTGGTTAAGAACACCTGTCTATAACCAACGCGTCCAGTTATGAGCGCTGTCTACAAGCAACTGACTCGATTTCTACCGCCTAAATTTGTAAATTTCTGTATTTCAAGTCTGGCTATTCCTAATCCAATAGAATACTTTTATTTAACTTAAGTTTTTTTCTGGTTGTTGATTGGCTATTTTATAAACTGTCTCAAAATTTACATTATTGTTGCTCCAATAATGACTATTAGTATTGTTAAACTTTAAAATTCATTATTGCCTCAAGGTTACCTCATTGTTAGCAACTTTTAACCTATTATTCTCACAGCTTCTACGTTATTAAATTACGTAATACATTCACATAACATTATTGAACATGTATGCAATAATATAAACATATACTATGACTGTAATATACACTTTTTATATATTGTTACATACACATATTGCTTTAAGGCGGGCTGTTATTAAATTTATATATTATATAATTAGACTGAAATCATTTAAGTGTTAAAAATACTGCCACAAATTGCGTGTAAATATCTTTAATATGTGGTATTTTAATAAAAACGGTTAGAGCAATATTTATAAAACAAGAAAAAGAATCAAAAATGTTTATGTAAAGGATAGTTTGGTGTGGGGTATGTTCTTGAAAATCTTTGTGCATCTTCGGAAGATACTGAAATACCAAATTTGGCATTTATCCTGTACTGTTCACTGACACCCGTGGTCAGTTTTATAAAAATGCTTTAGGGGCCTCAAACATTGTATATCCAGTGAAATCTCTGTATCGAATTTTTGGTGGAATGCAATATAGGTATATAGGTATATAATAGAGAAAGTAAAAATAGATACAGCAACAAGTAATCCTATTGAACAAAAATTTCATAATGCCAAGTACCTGGAACGATAGTATAAATTGCTTCATACCCCAAAAAATGTACTTAATATTTTAGATTAGCTGAGATTAGGTTAAGAAAAAATCTGATGTTAAATCATCACCTGACTTCCTTTACCCTCTATCATTTATTAGTGAGCATATAAACTATTCTTATTAAAACTTATTTTTATATCTATGTACTACGTTTTAATCCAAATAAACCTTTGCTGAAATAGCTACTTTACACATTCGGTTATAGACATAAGGAGAACGGCGATGGTAAATGTTTAAGAATGGACGCTATATCTGATCGTAACATTCCATACTATTTCTATGCAACCACGAAATAAAGCTGATTGTTGAAAATGAGGCAGTATTTTTAACACTTAAATGATTTCAGTCTAATTATATAAAATATAAATTCAATAACAGCCCACCTTAAAGCAATATGTGTATGTAAAAATATATAAAAAAGTGTATATTACAGTCATTGTAAATGTTTATATTATTGTATCCATGTGTAATAATGTTATGTGAATATATTACGTAATTGAATAATGTAGGAGCTGTGAGAATAATAGGTTAAAAGTTGCTAACAATGAGGTAACAATGAGGTAACCTTGAGGCAATAATGAGTTTGAGAGTTTAATAATGCTACTTGTGATTCTTGGAAGCAATAATGTAATTTTAGTGACAGTTTATAAAAAGGGCCAGTCAACAACCATAAAAAGCCTTATTTAAAAGAAGGTATTCTATTGGATTAGGGATAGCCAATCAGAGACTTGAAGTACAAAAATTTACAAATTTTAGGCGGTAGAAATCTATTCAGTTGGTTGCAGACAGCGTTACTAACCAGACGCAAAAGGTATCCTCAAGAAATTTAATACGTATTCGTGTAAGACGAAAAATAGTTTACGTGTTAAAAAGTGCAAGTAGTTAATTAAAGAATCTCACAGCTCTCTGTATCAGTGAAGTGTTATTTAAATCGTGTCAAGCATTAATAAAAGGAGTGAAGTAAAATTCGACATTCTTGTCGAACCACAACCCTGTCAAGACATCCATGTCTCTAACAATAATACTGACGCAGCCGAGGCAAACATGAATATATATATATTATTTAAAGAAACAGTCAAAGTTAATATTTTTTAAAACTTAGAGCGGAGGCTACCGGAAACTGTTTACCATACGTGCGATTGCAAACAAACTTCAAGTTCGGCTCCCCAACAGTTGAAATATAATACAACTCCTTCAATACAACCTACTTCAAATTGACGCCCAAAGTGTGGGGTTAATAGTTATCAACTTCAAAAGGACTGTAAAAGTATGAATAACAAATGAACAGCTCGAACCATTAATAACGGATCTTCCATAAATGACTTATGCCACAAAAAATTATTTGAAATAAATTGTGTTTTAAGGAAATCTACATTTCTTGTATAGTACGTTTTCGTCTATCCCTTAACGTTTACCAGTTAGACAAGATTATACAGAATTTCTTCCGAATAAAAACGACTTCAAAAGGTATTTCGAGAAAATTCTAGGTATAAGTTTTTTTTCATGTAAATATTTTTAATGCATTTTAATCAAAATCGTTACAGGCATTTTTTACAAAATAAAAAGTCCTAAAAACTTTCCATGCAAAGGGTATTTGGGGTGTGCGATTTTCTTGAAAATGATCGTGTCGCATCCTTGGAAGAAATTGAACTTAAATACCAAGTTTGGTACTTAACCGACTTTTCGTTTTTAAATTATGCTGTTCACAGACACACAATACCCACATACGGAAGTTTCCAAAAATGCTTCATTTGGATTAGGCGGCCTCAGAACATGAATTTTCGGTGAAATTTCAGTATCGAATTTTTGGGTGGAATGCAATACTTGCCCCCCTTACTATACATAGTAGAGAAAATAAGATGAGTAAAAGCAAAATTACTATAATGATTTTTCCATAAGTCTCTCATTATTGGTGAAAATGAAGCAAAATTTCGATTAGGTAATTTAAATGAAATTAATTTTTGCTAGTGCAGCATTAACACACAATGAAGCGCGAGATTAATTAAATAATATTTAGTTAAAACCAGTCTAAGGCAAAACCTTCACGACGTTTTTAGTTTCTCTACTACGTATAGTAAGTAGGGGAAGTATTGTATTCGATATTGAGATTTCACCGAAAATACATGTTTTGAGGCCCCCTGAATCCAGAAAAGTTCCGTGTGTGTGGGGTGTGAACAGCATAACTCAAAAACGAAAAGTCGGATAAATACCAAACTTAGTATTTAGGTTCAGTATCTTTCAAAGATGCGACACGAAGATTTCCAAGGAAACCCCACCCCAGGGTACCCTTTACGTGCAACATTTTTCGAAAATTTGTATTTTGTCAAAAATGGTTGAAAATATTTTTATTAAAATATCATATATTTTAGATATTTTCATAACAAATAAAATGTATATCTTGAATTTTCTGGGAACATCCCCAAAATTCCTCTTCTTTCTGAATGGGTTTTGTGTAACTGGTAAACCCTTAGAGGTTGACAAAAAATATAGAGCTTGTTAAAACACAATTTATGTCATATACTATTTTTTTTAGTAAACCATTTCCGAGATATTCCTTGTTATTTGTTTGCATTTTCAAATACTTATACTTTTTCTCAAATGGGAATTTGTTATTCGTTTCTTTTCGGTTTTTTTATGTCCTGGACATGCAAAGAGAATGGAATGCTCCACATAAACTATGTTCATCAAGAGGTCAAAGTAATCATAAAAAAAACCTCGTCCGTTTTAACCGCAGCGTGCCTTCTTCACGGTTTGCTTGATGCTTCCGCCCTCTAAATAGTTCCTTGAAAAGTGTTACTAAATACTAAGGTTTGAAGCTCACTTAATTTCATAAAGCACAAACTATTGAGTATTAAGCATAGTTCAACTCAATATGTTAAATGATAAATAAATTAATTTGTAACTAGCGTTACTCAATTTGTAACGGCGCTAATTGGTTGCCGATTGAAGTGGAAGGAGAAAAAAACAAAACACTCGGTATGTATCAACATGGCGGAAATAACCAGTGTTGTTAAACATAAGCGCGGAAAACCTTTATGAAGAGGAGAGAAGACAATAGTTTTGAAGTGTATAACAAGTTCTACGAGAAATATCCAGAAGTTGCAATCGATGATGTGAAATTAACGTCTGAGTTTACCGGTGTGTCAATTTCAAGTGTTTACAGCGCACGCAAAGAAAAATCCACAGTTGGTGAGGTTATAACTCCTGGTAAGAAGAGACCACGTGCGAGACGAGTGCTGGATGTTGTTTGTGATGAATGTGTGAGGTCAGCAATCCGCAGAACCCCCCACCTTAAAGTTGTTTGCAGTTAACTCTGATCCGGACCTCCCGAACTTAAAACGAACCTGTATGTTTTTTAGAGTGAATAAATATGTCCTAGTGGTGAAAAAACTCATATAATAGTTACCGTATGGGTAAATGTGTTCAATAAACTGAACATAATTAACTACTGATACCTGATGGAGGGTGGTCGTAACTTCATTTGGAACGCACGTGGCCGCGGAGTGATACAACGGGTGACTTGTTTATGTCTACTTTATTCTCCTGATGTACAGAGTTTACGAACCAGCTCTTAAAATATTTGACTATCGCTTAAAGCCTACGATATTCCCCTTGCACCTACAAGAAAATTAGCAATACGATAGTTTCTGCAAACGTTTATCTTGATTAATACGAAGTAGATGGAGAAAAAGCGTTTGTAAGTTGTGGCAGTAATTTGTATCACAATAATGTAAATGCCAGAGTGATTGTAGTGTAAATAAGCATTATTGTATGACATTGATTTGAGATGTTTGTTAATTATAAGCATTGTTAGGAAATAAGTTTACACGGCCTCACTGAAACTGACAATAAGAGCGGGCAACAATGAGCGAGGGGGTGATTTATTAATTAGATGAGGCAAACAAATGACGTCAGATTGGCGCGCTTTTCTGTAGAAATGGAGGAAATTTCTTCCCTAAAGCATATGTGTTCGTAAATTTTGATTGGATATAAAAATAGACGCTAATGTTGGCGCGTTTTATTAACCAATAGCAGCTCGGTTATAATCTTTAGGCATATCGGGGTGTGGGAGTATAAAAAGCTAAAGTCAGAGGCAGATTTCGTCAGTCCAACAGAAGCATTCGCGTGTAATACGTCGATCAGTTCAACATAAGTAGTATTCGTGAGTTATACGTCGCGTAGTTCAACGGAAGCATACATAAAGTACACGTTACGCAATTCTATAGAATCTCTCGCGTTAAGTTAGTTATTAATGTGAAATACGCGAATTAATAATGTTCAGCAAATAAGTGATTATAGTAACAGAAAATATAACAGTTTCAGTCTGGCGTGTCAATTTGTGAAATTAAAGAAGTGTGACGGCAATAAAAGTGTACAAACAAAATCCTTTATCAGTGTTAGCTTTGAGTAACAAATGTTTCCGTTTACACATCCTGTTCAAGAAATGTGCTCGACCGAGAAACAATAGCTAACCGGAGGACAATGAACCCAACATTTAAAGTAGTAAAACAATAACAGGCGCTCAGAAATAAGATAACACGAAGTGACCGCGACAAATTGGCTTCCATACGTAGGGCATATAAACATGAAGCGTCTTCCAACTATCAACAATATTCCACTTCAAAGTATAGTTTGTACAAGAGTAGAGAAAGTCATGTGAGTGTAACACAGATTTTTTTATCGCTTCATTCTGCATTTTCCTCTAATTACAAAAGATGACGTCGAGAATGGTGTGCTGATATTCTTATTTTTAAAATGAGCTTAGTTATCGACGTAATTATTCTCCTCAAAGCTATTTGGAGAGCATTTCATTATTCAGTTGCACATGAAGGGAATTTATATGCAGCCTCTGTGGAAGAGGTAGTCCATCCGTTCAACTAAATTAAAAAAGGCGGAAAGGAAGCAGAAAGGAGAGGGAGACGCTCTTACCGGTGTAGCGTGGTGCCAAATGAAATTTATGTACCTACATTTACCGTACCTCTTTACATCGCCCTTTCCAGTATTTTTCTCAGACGATGCATATATACATAATGTGCTCTCCCTTTACCAACTTTTGAACAACTTTCCTTTTCATGAAAACAAGAGTCGCTTTTATTCTCATCTTACATTCCGCCTCGCTTTTTCTCGTTTTCTTTTCACACTGTATTTGTAATACACACTCTTTGCAAGTAGTAAGTCTGTTGTTGGCTATTCCAGCTCGGAAACTGTGAAGGGAGATATCAATGAAAAGATCTGTAAAGGATTTTATTTTCATCTAAATAAGGGTTATACACCCTGCAACTTTAGCCACTTCAATTATTTACTCGAAAGTTTAAATTCTCTAATAATCAAATGAGACATAGCGTCACCTTTGTACCTCTTATGCAATTTTTCTTTTATGTATTTAAAAATCTGGTGTGTTATATTCTTACTAAAATTTGTTTTCCTATTTATTTCATTTTCATCAAGATAAACCTTTCCGCAAATAGTCGCAGTACACACTTCTTTATAGATATAAAGGGAATAATGATAGTCAATTGTTTTAGAACTGGACGCTATACGCTGGCCTTAAAATGCCATACTCTTTGCATGACATCACGAGAAACAACTGAAAATCGACAGGACTTTAAAAGTGAACAATGTGAACCATTATTAACGGATATCTCGGAAATGAATAATGCCACAAAAACGTTATTTGAAATTAATTGTGTGAATTAAGCGCTTAACGTTTACCAGTTATACAAGATTATACAAAATTCCTTCCGAATGAAGAAGACTTCAAAGACTATTTCTAGAAAATAAAAGATATACATTTTATTTGGCATGTAAGTATCTTTAATTTATGGTATTCTAATAAAATCGTTAGTCATTTCTTAGGAAATAAAAAATTTCGTAAAATGTTTCACACACACACACACACACACACACACACACACACACACACACTCACACACGTATTTCTGAAAATGGTTACTTTTGTTTATTTATTCATTCAGGAAACACAAGACATATATTTCCAGTGAAATCCTGGTATCGAATTTATGGGTGTTTTGTATCATCTTACATAACCGATAAACGTTAAGTGATAGACGAAAATGTACTATGTAAAACTTGTAGAGCTCTTTAAAGGACACAATTTATTTCAAAAAACTTGTTTGTGTCATAAGCTATTTCCGAGAAAAGGATTATTATGAAGAAGGTGTTTTGTTGTATTGTTATTTGCAACACGCTTTGAGCGTCAATTTAAAGTAGTTTGTATTGAAAGAGTTGTATTATATTTCAACTGTTGGGGAGCCGAACTTGTAGTAGTTGCAACGGCACGTATAGTAAACAGTTTTCGGTAGCCTTCGCCCCAAATGTACTTTCAGATGGCCTTTGCCCCAAGTTTAAAAAAAATATTAACTTTGTAATTGGACTGTTTCTTTAAATATTATATATTTATGTTTGCCTTGGCTGCGTCAGTATTTATTTTAGAGACACGTTTCTCTTAGCAGGGTTGTGGTGTGACTAAGAATGTAGGCTTTCACAGATTATAATTTTACTTCACTCCTTTTATTAATGACTGACACGATATAAATAACAATACACTGATAAATATATATATATATATATATATATATATATATATATATATAGAGAGAGAGAGAGAGAGAGAGAGAGAGAGAGAGAGAGAGCTGTGAGATTTTTAACAGAACCTATTTTTTTGTTTCACACAAAATACGTATTATACTTCTCGAGGACACATCTCGCATCCGGTTAAAAACACTGTCTACATCCAACGCGTCCAGTTATGAGCGCTGTCTACAAGCAACTGCCTTGATTTCATCCGCCTAAATTTGTAAATTTCTGTATTAACAAGTCCCTGATTGGCTATTTCTAATGCAATAGAATACTTTTATTTAACTTAAGCTTCTTTCTGGTTGTTGATTGGCTATTTTATAAACTGTCACAAAAATTTATATTATTGTTGCTCCAATAATGACTAGTAGCGTTTAAACTTTCAAATTCATTATTGCCTCAAGGTTACTTCATTGTTACCTAACTGCTAGCAACTTTTAACCTATTATTCTCACAGCTCCTACATTATTAAATTACGTAATACATTCACATAACATTGTTAAACATGGATAAAATAATATAAACATTTACAATGACTGTAATATACATTTTATATATAGTTACATACTCTTTAAGGCGGGCTGTTATTGAATTTACATATTATATAATTTGACTACAATCATTTAAGTGTTAAAAATACTGCCTCACTATAAATTGCGGATTTCTTAGGAGCGGTGACAGCACGGAATTTTTGTGTACATAAAGCTCAATTCAAGAAGAATAGACGCTGTTCTCTAGTATACACCGTGATAACTACATACAGTAAGCGGATTCAATAGACAATTTCCTACTATACACCACGCCTATCCATGTTAGACTGTACTACCAATGCCATTATCCTTTGTAAACACGTGGGTTAGGCTATCGTAGAGCAAGGGCATTAAACCTGCTAGTGACCCTGTGTTCACCAGTCGCATCATTAAAGGTAAATTCGGTATTTGTTATATAAGAGAGAAAATTTTCATACAAAAAGTACAACACACGGTCATTTGCAATATTTTGCCGAGGCGTTTTGATTCTCGATAAAACTGGCCCGTTACATAGCTTAACATTTTACCCTCTTCTACTTTCAAGCTTATTTTTCCAACTGATCTTAAACAAATGTTACGAAATATAAAAATTGTGTAAATTTCGCGAAACAAAGAAGAAAAGCAGTACGTTTGCGGCGGATAGACGTAAGTAAATTTAGTATGGGTTTGCACCGTTTTAAGACCCAATAGGAAGGCTTTATTTTAGCAGTAGTATTGAAAGATTTATTATTCGTCATTTAAAAGGCAGAATGGGGTATGGCGTTGGCACTGGAAGAATGAAGGACTTAACCTTTCAGCGGACTTTACTTCGGGGATATATTACTCATTAGTGGATCACATGAAGTTTAAAATACATTTCAGAAAAGGCATCATGCTAAACAGTGGTGCGCTGCTGGAAAATTAATAGAACATAAATGTTAAATAAAGTTAGTACTTTAAGATTGTCAAATTTAATTATAATATTACATCTACCTGAAAAATTTCTACGGAAAATTTCTGTGCCATTTCTAGCCGTTCTCCCTCCATCTCCGGATTATGATAGTGGCTTGTCAAGGAGACGACGACAAGAAGAAGGAAGCGCGCAATTAAGTTGAGTTGGGTAGTACGTCAGGAGATGGTGATCGTCGACTGCGCACGCGTCGCAAAGTTGCAGCTCTCCTCAACGTGCACTCCGCAAGGCTGATCAGTCTTTCTTCGACGGCGAGAGAGATCACGAGGGAAACAGCAGGACAGCGTTTAGACAGAAGGCATTCCGGACGGCTTGTTATTCCGGAAGAAATTCGGCTTGTTAATTAATTATGTAATATGTTCTTACGTACAGATATGCCATTATTTCTTCGTTCAATCCATTTCTTCTTGAATTAGAAAAACACGTTTCAAAATGGCTAATCAGTTCAATGTACCGGCTAATCAGTTGACGCAAAGTCTTTGTACAGAGGTTGATATATTGTAAGGCCATGTGTTTCAGTGTTATAGTGTGTCAAAAAGTGCGTATACTTAGCATTCATAATCTTCATGTGTGTCTCACAGCGAAACAGTTCGTAATCTTGTGAATGGATTAGGGAAACCGGATCTGGTCCTGATAAGAAACCGAAAGCAAACTGCCGAGTTCTTACAGAGGAAAAATTCGACGAAATCGGAGAAAAGTTGGGACAAAGTCTAAAGATATTTTTGAGAATGCTTGTACAGATATCAGGAATTTCGCAAACCTAGACTTGGTATGCTACTAAACTTTTAAAATTAAAACACTATTAGATAACTGTAGTACAGGAATTGCAGCTACACCGTAATGTTACTGCAGTTAATGTATTTAATGTATGCAATTAGGATTTGGATAACATTAATGATTGCTGTATAGATTCATGTTTAATTATATTCCCAAGGACGAGGCATGAATAATTAATGAGTGTTTATGCACATTTTGTTAAAAGGTGTGGGAGATATGTGGCGGCACAAGGACATAATTTACAATATCTTCTATTGTATTTATAATTTGCATGAGATATGTATGCGCTGGAATTAAAGGGTCTATGAATATCCGATTGTAGTAAGGGGATGAGACACTCTTAGCTCATCCCAGGGAGAAGTTGCGCTTGCAATTGTGACTTCCAGGTCCCACTGACACGTTGGGTAGCACCGGTTAAGGACCTCTTCCTTCTGGTTACGTGGAGGTCAGGAAAGGCTCTTCAACCGCAGATAAGGCAACTTTCTTAGGGGTAGAAACCCCAAAATCAAACCGGTCCACCAGAGTAGAAAAATAGAAAGCTCATAAGCTCCAATTAAGCTAATAGAATGAATGATTTATTATCTATAGGGTCTTTCAACAACAGTGTCCTATCGTTGAACTTATAAAACACATATCAACGATAGAGGTTTATTATTTTTATTTTGTAACATAATTAATGTCATTACGTGTGGAAGAGAACACCAGTTAACTAACCGCCGCGACTTCGTTGGGTTGCGCGTATACGGTTGACCCAATTTTCAATGACAGAAGAACGTAAATTAGGTCCAACTTCACGAATAACACGCGTGATGCTATTCATAAGATCATTTACTGTTTCTGGCTTGTTGACATAAACTCGAGATTTAACATAACCCCACAAGAAGTAATCCAACGGCGTTAAATAACAAGACCTCGGGGCCAGTTAACATCACCACCACGGTAAATGATGAAACCTCTGAGCTTTTCCTTCAAAGGATCGATTGTTTCGAGAGCAGTATGACATGTGGCACCATCTTGTATGAACCAGATGTTTCCGAGATCCATACCATCCAATTGAGACCTAAAATAGTCCCTTATAAGAGCCCGGTATCTTTCTCCATTGACAGAGATTCTCCATCTTCATCTTGGAAAAAAATATGGACCAATGATTCCACCATACCAAAATCCACACCACACAGTAACCTTTTGGGGGATGAAGTGGTCGTTCTTGAATCTGCGTTGGATTGTAATTGCTCCAACAGCGGCAATTTTGTTTGTTAACACAACCATCCATCCAAAAGTGGGCTTCGTCGCTGCAGATGATTTATCGACAAAAATCCAGATCAGCTTCCATAGCCCAGTCAGCGAATACACGCAGCAACCTATGGTCGTTGGGCTTTAGTTCTTAAGTTAACACCATTTTTTAACCGTGAAAATTCAAGTCCAGATGCAGAATTGGCCAAGTTGTGGTCGACGAAAGCCCCAATTCTTGCACTCGACGAGCAATTGATTTGTTTCCGTTCTCTCGCAGGGACGATTATGCACACCGTAAACTGCATGCAATACACAGAAGGTTTGGCGAACAGATGATTCATTTTGATAATAAACGTTGTTATTGAGTTACATCAGTCATTTTTTTCATGTGGTTACAGTTGTTATTGACAAATAGCGATGGAACGTTACAGCATTCAGCAGAAATTGTGAAAATTTATACAGGGTTTACAATACAATGGAGTGGCCTATTATTTCTCTTGCCCTTATATTTAACATTCTCTTGTATATATAATGGGGAAGTATAATTTCCCAATATTTACTTTTTTGCCTTGTTACCCTTTTTCCGTATTTTCTCCAATTTGCTTCACATCTCTTTTAACCACTTTAATAACCTAATTTTTCCTAAATATTTCTCCATGTATCAATTTGATCTTATATTAAAAATCTTGCTAACTTTTAGCTCTATTCGTAAATTTTTCAATTTCTATAGTATTAAATTCTCTCTTCCTTTATCCGTGTCTTCGCATTCCAGAATATAATGCCAATTGTCATGTAATCCATTACATTTAGTACACCTCTCCTCCCTTCTTCTCCCTGTTAGACCACGTACGTCTGTCCTCGCCCACGCATACCCCATTCTGGTCTCTTTGTGGTATACTTCGATGTATCTTTCTTTTCCCCATTCCGTTTAAGCTAATAGAAATAGCAGCAGATGAAAATGGTCTACTAAAAGTGTATACAGTTTATCAAACAGCAAAGTATAATCTACAAAAATCAGAAAGCAAAAGTAAAGTGATGACTTTGTATGGTAAGCAAAAGGCTTACATTGGAGGCGTGTTTTTAAACGTAAGTACAGATATTTTACTTAAACTAACAGAACGTTATTTTCCAAATACTTTATCATTATTCATTACCTGCACTAGATATCTAAAATTGTTATTGATACTTCGCACTCTTATATTCGTCCTTTTGTGATAGAAATAAGCAATATCTATGGAGTGTGAAGTAGTATAACATTCCTTTCTTACTTTCACTAGAAAGTAAAACAGTTAATTCCAAGAATAAGGTAGACGAAGTGTAATCGCGTGAAATAGCCCATCCTAGGAAATGAGGTTGTACATGCTGTTAGAAATTGGAACAAGGTAAACACGATAAAACTTGGCATGGATATGACATTGGTTCTTACTCAAACAGAGCACGTACCGGAAGGAGAGGTACTTGGCCCGTTGAACTGTTCCCCAGGGAGCCATCTCTTCCCCAGCGCTGCTGATGCGCCGCTACGCCAGCTCCACCCAGCTCCTGTGTGACCATACACTGAGAGCATTCTTTATGGTTTTGCTCGTCTTGTCCACAAATCCTTCACCTGCTGGCGTGACCCAGAATATATACCTTTACGTGATCCAATATGCAGTTACTCTAATAAAACCTATTTGGTAAGCGTAATTCATTCTTTACTATAGGCACTAAGACCTGAACGGTTGTTTTAGCTTTTTTAGAATTTGCAAAATAACATAGGCTTGCACATAAAACAGAATTTCCCCACCTGCTCTACTGATTAGCAGGCGTAAAATTAGGCGATCACGATATGTAAATAATTTGGCAATTAATAGCTTGAAACCCTTCTTTGTACAGATATTCCAAACTAGTATTTCAGAAGTAACTTAATTATAAGCTATAAATTAATAAACATACAGAAACATACACGTTAGCAACAAAGAACAGTGTTTATTACGAAATATGGTGTAGGTATAGTTATTTGAAGCTTTTACTCCTTTCTAATAAAACTCTATGGTTCATAGTCATTCACTAACTCAACCGAGTATTTGCGTTACTTATACTTATTTATATGTTTATATTTTCTTCGTGCATGTATTACTTTCTCTACTACGTATAGCAAGTAGGGGAAGTATTGTATTCCACCCAAAAATTCGATACCGAGATTTCACTGGAAATTAATGTTTTGAGACTCCCTGAATCCAAAAAGAGCATTTTTGGAAACATGTCCGTGTGTGTGTGTGTCTGTGAACAGCATAACTCAGAAACGAACAGTCGGATAAGCACCAAACTTGGTATTTAGGTTCAGTATCTTCCTGAGATGCGACACGAAGGTTTTCAAGAAAATCCCCCCACCCCAGATTACCTTTTACATGGAAGATTTTTCGAAAATTTTTATTTTCTCAAAAATGGCTCTAACGATTTTGATTAAAATATAATATGTTTAAGATATTTTCATGACAAATAAAATGTATATGTTGAATTTTCTGGGAATGTCTCCAAAAGTATTCTCCATTGTGAACGGCTTTTGCATAACTGGTAAACCATAAGAGATAGACCAAATTTTACTACACAAAAAATGTAGATCGCGTTAAAATACACAATTTATGTCATATACGTTTTGTTTTCTTTTGTTTGGTGAACCATTTTCGAGATATTGCTTGTTATTTCCTTAAATTTTCCAATACTTTTTCTCAAATTCGTTATTCATTTTTTTTGTCCTGGTAATGCAAAGAGAATGCAATACTCCACATAGCAACCACCTCTTAAAATATCTGACTATCTCTTAAAGCTCACTATATTCCCCTTGCACCTACAAGAAAACTAGCAATAAGATTAACATCTCGAATATCTCGATTAACATGAAGCATATGGAGAATAAGCGTTTGTAAAAATAGTTTGTACAAGAGTAGAGAAAGTCATGTAAGTGTAACACATCAGATTTTTTTAGTTCCATTTATACCCCGCTTTTAACTACATTGGTCTTATCGGTGGCCTTTTCCTTTGGAAATTAGTGCCTATTGGCCATGGTGTTAGCTCGTATTCTATTGTCGTTGGGTTTCTTACACTTTTGGGGTCTTAACCATTAGATCACACACACATATACACTCGCATTCATACTTCCAGGCTCTGGGGAGGAGGGACTAATCTTGGCTAGAGAAAGGTTCCCAACGCCATCCGGGAATCGAACCCGTTACCCCACTCAGAAGGCAGGTGCTCTACCGACTGAGCTACGTGGCCTGCCTAAGTATATTTATTCCGTATTAACACCACGTATACAATTGTGTCATTAAACTGAGGCAGTATTTCTAACACTTAAATGATTTCAGTCTAATTATATAATATATAATTCAATAACAGCCCGCCTTAAAGCAATATGTGTATGTAACTATATATAAAAAGTGTATATTACAGTCATTGTAAATGTTTATATTATTGTATCCTGTTTAATAATGTTATGTGAATGCATTGCGTAATTTAATAATGTAGGAGCTGTGAGAATAATAGGTTAAACGTTGCTAACAATGAGGTAACAATGAGATAACCTTGAGGCAATAATGAGTTTTAGAGTCTAACAATACTACTTCTGATTCTTGGGAGCAATAACGTAAATTTAGTGACAGTTTATAAAATAGCCAATCAACAACCAGGAAAAGCTTTTGTTAAATGAAGGTATTCTATTGGAGTAGGATTAGCCAATCAGAAACTGAAAAGAAGAAAATTTTACAAATTTAGAGTTCAGTTGCCTGCAGACAGTGTTTGTAATCGGATGCGAGATGCGTCCTCTAGAGATTTAATACGTATTTGTGTGAGACGAAAAATAAGTTTACGTGTTAAAAAGTACAAGTAATTAATAAAAGAATCTCACATCTCTATAATATAGTGAAGTGCTATTTAAATCGTGTCAAGCATTAATAAAAAGGAGTGAAGTAAAATTATAATCTGTGTAAGCCTACGTTCTTAAGTCGCACCACAACCCTGCCAAGACATCCATGTCTCTAAAATAAATACTGACACAGCCGAGGCAAATATAAACACATAATATTTAAAGCAACAGTCAAAATTACAAAGTTAATAATATTTTTATACTTAGGGTGAAGGCTACCGGAAAGCGGGTACTATACGTGCGGTTGCAAACAAACTTCAAATTCGGTTCCCCAAAAGTTGAACTATAAAACAACTCCTTCAATACGACCTACTTCAAATTGACGCCCAAAGCATGTTGCAAACAAGTTACAACAAAATACCCTGTTCAAAACAGGCTTGTTGTGCACAGTTGTACTAAACCTCGCACTAATGCTACAAATGGTTAACTAGTATTCCATGACGTCATCACCTCCTCCACAACATACTTTTGTTCAGCTTACTTGAAAGAAAAAGTTAAAAGTCTTTACCCTGAGAAGCATAGCAACATTCAAACATAAGTCACAAAATGATTACTATAATCCATAACATTGAATTATTGACTATGGTCTGGTGGTTAACACGCTAGACTTCAAATCCTGGTTGAACGATCGGAATTTTTCTTTAGCTGGATTAGAGTCCGGAAGTATGAAGTAATTAAATGTGTGAGTTTAAACCCAATGATTAGCTCAAAACAGTAAACGAGTGAACGACAGTGCCATTAACAGTTGTTCCAAATGCGGAGCCGTCGGTGTGAGCTAAATGTTAAACGCGGTATATAAATGGAACAAAGAAATCGGACTTGTTGCACTCACAGTACTTTTTCTACTCACTCTTGTGCAAAGTATTCTTACAATCATTTATTCTTCTATCTACCTCATATTAATCCAGGTAACCGTTTGCAGAAATTGTTCTACTGTATATTTCCTTGTAGTTACAACACCGTCCTACGTGGTCTAGGGGTAGCATGCTAGCCTCTAATTCTCGAGATCGCGAGTTCAAACCCGGCGGAGGGCGATTGATTTTTTTATGGTTATAAAATTCTTAGCATGGCTTCCTTCGAAAGGGAAGTAAAGTCAGTGGTCCCGTGTCGTAGATTTTGAAGTGAAATATTTGTTAGCCCCACGTTTGGGAGCCAAATTTGAAGTGTGATATTTGTTGGTAGTTGAAAGATGCTTCATGTTTATATGCACCACGTATGGAAGGCAATTTGTCGCGGTCACTTCGTGTTATCTTATTTCTGAGCGCCTGTTATTGTTTTACTACTTTGAATGTTGGGTTCATTGTCCTCCGGCTAGCTATTATTTCTCGGTCGAGAAAATCTCTTAAACAGGGTGTGTAGACGGAAAGGATTTGTTACTGAAAGATAACACTTATAAAAGAATTTGTTTTTACACTTTTATTGTTGTCCAACATTATTCAATTTCATATATTGATTCTTGATACACGCCAGACTGAAACTGTTATATTTTCTAATGTTATTATAATCACTTATTTGTCGCACTTTATTAATTCGCGTATTTCACATTTATAACTAGCTTTACGACGCGAGAGATTCTGTAGAATTGCGTAACGTGTATTTTAAGTATGCTTCCGTTGAACTACGCGACGTATAACCCGCGAACGATTGTGATGAACTACGCGACGTTTAACTTCTGAATGATTCTGTTGGACTGGACAATACTTGCCTCTGACTTTAGCTTTTTATACTCCCACACCCTAATATGCCTAAAGATTATAACCGAGCTGCTATTGGTTAATAAAACGCGCCAACATTAGCGTCTATTTTTATATCCAATCAAAAATTACGAAAACATATGCTCTAGGGAAGAAATTCCCTCCATTTCTAAGAAAAGCGCGCCAATCCGACGTCATTTGTTTGTCTCTTCTAATTGATAAACAACTCACCCCCTCACCACATTGTTGCCCGCTCTTATTGTCAGTTTCAGTGAGGCCGTGTAAACTTATTTCCTAACAATGCATATAATTAACAAACATCTCAAATCAATGTCATACAATAATGCTTATTTACACTACAATCACTCTGGCATTTACATTATTGTGATACAAATTACTGCCACAATTTATGGCACGTAAAAGAACCTCAAGTCCGATAAAGAGGCTTCTGAGCAAAGGACCATAGTAGTTAAAGATCGTCCATAAATAAAACTCAAATTCAACTTGTAGGTACGTACAACGGGATTAGGGGAATACAGTAAACTTTAAGCGATAGTCAAATATTTTAAGAGCGTGTTACTATGCAATGGCTTTGAAATTCCGTTCTCTTTTTTGCCAAGAGAAAACAAATAATAAAATTAAGCGACTACCGTTTTAAGAAAGGAATGTGTTTAAAAATGCAATCTCCAGTAACAAGAAATATCTCCGAAATAGTTTACGGCACAAAGAGTGTATTTGAGATAAATTATGTGCTTTAACGAATTCTCCATTTCTGTGTAATAAGAATTTGTCTATCTCTTACAGTTTACCAGTTATGCAAATGTCATTCACAATGAAGGAGACTTCAGAGGCTATTCTCAAAAAATTGAAGACGTGCATTTCATTTGTTGTGAAAATGTCTTAAACGGCGTTTTAATCAAAACCGTTAGAGCAATTTTTAAGAAAATAAAAATTTTCTAAAAATATTCCATGTAAAATGTAGTTGGGGTGGGGGGATTTTCTTGAAAATCTTCGTGTCGCATGCTTGGAAAATGCTGAACTTAAATCCCAAGTTTGGTTTTCAAGTTTTCCTTTTTACTTTCTCTACCACATACCTAGTAGGTAGAGAAGGTATTGCTTTCCACCTAAAAAATTCCATACCAAGATTTCACCGGAAATACATGTTTTGAGGCCCCATGAATCCTGGAAAAGCATTTTTCGAAAAAGGTCCCTGTGTGTGTCTGTGAACAGCATAACTCAAAAAATCTGATGTGTTACACTCACATGACTTTCTCTACTCTTGTACAAGCTATTTTTACAAAAGCTTATTCTCCATATGCTTCATGTTAATCGAGATATCGAGATGTGAATCTTATTGGTAATTTTCTTGTAGATGCAAAGGAAATATGGTAGGTTATAAGCGATAGTCAAATATTTTAACGCTGGTTGCTATGTGGCGCATTCCATTCTCTTTGCATGTCCAGGGCATAAAAAAAAATCTGATGTGTTACACTCACATGACTTTCTCTACTCTTGTACAATCTATTTTTACAAACGCCTATTCTCCATATGCTTCACGTTAATCGAGATATCGAGATGTCAATCTTATTGGTAATTTTCATGTAGATGAAAGGGGAATATGGTAGCTTTTAAGCGATAGTCAAATATTTTAACGCTGGTTGCTATGCGGCGCATTCCATTCTCTTTGCAAGTCCAAGACATAAAAAATGAATAACGAATTTGAGAAAAAGTATAAGTATTGGAAAATTTAAGGGAATAACAAGCAATATCTCGAAAACGGTTCACTCAACAAAAGAAATGTATATGACATAAGTTGTGTATTTTAAGGCGATCTACATTTTTTGTGTAGTAAAATTTTGTCTATCTCTTATGGTTTACCAGTTATGCAAAAGTCGTTCACAATGAAGAATACTTTTGGAGACATTCCCAGAAAATTCGAGATATACATTTCATTTCTCATGACATTATCTTAAACATATGATATTTTAATCAAAATCGTTAGAGCCATTTTTGAGAAAATTAAAATTTTCGAAAAATGTTTCATGTAAAGGGTAGTCTGGGGTGGGGGGATTTTCTTGAAAACCTTCGTGTCGCATCTCTGGAAGACACTGAACCTAAATATCAAGTTTGGTGTTTATCCGACTGTTCGTTTTTGAGTTATGCTGTTCACACACACACAGACACACACACACACACACACAGACACACAGACACACACACGGACATGTTTCCAAAAATGCTTTTTTTGGATTCAGGAGGTCTCAAAACATGTATTTCCGGTGAAATCTCGGTATCGAATTTTTGGGTGGAATGCAATACTTCCCCTACTTACTATACGTAGTAGAGAAAGTAAAAAAAATGAATAACGAATTTGAGAAAAAGTATAAGTATTGGAAAATTTAAGGAAATAACAAGCAATATCTCGAAAACGGTTCACTCAACAAAAGAAATGTATATGACATAAGTTGTGTATTTTAATGCGATCTACTTTTTTTGTGTAGTAAAATTTTGTCTATCTCGTATGGTTTAC
Organism: Deroplatys truncata; assembly: GCA_030765065.1. NCBI lineage: Eukaryota > Metazoa > Arthropoda > Insecta > Mantodea > Mantidae > Deroplatys > Deroplatys truncata. The sequence goes on from CM060982.1 coordinate 106,506,371, forward strand.
CACTTATGGAAAAGTCGTTCACAATGAAGAATACTTTTGGAGACATTCCCAGAAAATTCGAGATATACATTTCATTTCTCATGACATTATCTTAAACATATGATATTTTCATCAAAATCGTTAGAGCCATTTTTGAGAAAAATGAAATTTTCGAAAAATCTTCCATGTAAAGGGTAGTCTGGGGTGGGGGATTTTCTTGAAAACCTTCGTGTCGCATCTCTGGAAGATACTGAACCTAAATACCAAGTTTGGTGCTTATCCGACTGTTCGTTTTTGAGTTATGCTGTTCACAGACACACAGACACACACACAGACACACACACACACACAGACACACACACGGACATGTTTCCAAAAATGCTTTTTTTGGATTCAGGAGGTCTCAAAACATGTATTTCCGGTGAAATCTCGGTATCGAATTTTTGGGTGGAATGCAATACTTCCCCTACTTACTATACGTAGTAGAGAAAGCAAAATCGAACAGCAGGACGTATACCAAACTTGATATTTAGGCTCAGTATCTTCCTAAGATGCGACACGAAGATTTTATAGAAAATCCCCCACCCCAAACTACCCTTTACATGCAACATTTATCGAAAGCTTTTATTTTCTCAAAAATGACTAACGATTTTGATACCATATATTAAAGATATTTACGTTAGAAATAAAATGTATATCTTGAATGTAGATCTCTTTAAAACACAATTTATTTCAAATAACTTTTTCAGCATTTCCGAAATATCCGTTACTAATGGTTCGAAGTGTTCAATATTTTGTCATTCTTTTTAAATATTTTATAATCAGTGGTTTTTCGCGATTGTATGCAGAACATGGAATGTTATGGCCAGTATATAGCGTCTAGTTCTTAAACATTTGACTATCGCTATTCCCTTTGTATCTGTAACAATATGTGTAATGCAGCTGTTTTCGGGAAGGTTTATCTCGATTAAAATGAAAATAAACTTTCGAAAAATAATTTGTGTGGCCACTAATAAGCGATAGTCGCGTGAATGTATCATATCGAATTTTTAAATTATGCTGTTCACAAACACACATACAGAACTTTTTCTAAAAAGGCTTTCTTTTTTATTCAGAGGGCCTGGAAGGATATTTCCGATGAAACCTCGGTATCAAATTTTTGGGTGGAATGCATACCTTCTCTACCGACAATGTACATGGTAGAGAGTAAAAATATATGTTACAAGGCTGGGCGGTAGATAGATGTGTACCTTGTATTTTGTTTATAAACACACATCCAGGAACTGTTTGTTTACGTGCTAAAGCTTCTAAAACTGGATGGGGAATGACTGTAGGTAAACAAACCCTAGACTTCGCGACAAGCAGTAAATGTCGCATTCATTAATAAAGAGTTGTTTACAAATGGTAACAGCATCGTGATACAGAGCAGTTCCTCAACATACATATGACTAACGGTAGTGTTAACAGTATTATTTTAATAGCTTCATGGTTTACAGTGTTAATTTGTGTGGCTATCGTCAAGTGGGAATGAACAATGACGGCCTTATACACAAAATGCATAATACACACAGATGCTTCTCATTTAGGGAAGCTTCCAAGTGATGCAAAACAAGCATCTATCAACACGCGTTGCCCAGTTCGCACCGTGTTTCCAAGATTGGAGATTTTGATTAAAATATCATATATTAAATATATTTACATGACAAATAAAATGTATATCTTGAATTTTCTAGTAATAGCCTGTGAAGTCCACTTCCTTTTATACTTTCTTATATAACTGATAAACGTTAAGCTATAAATGGAAACATACTACACAAAAAATCTATGTGTTACTCGCATGACTTTCTCTACTCTTGTACAAACTATTTTTTACAAACCCTTATTCTCCATCTATTACATATTAATCTAGATAAACATTTTCAGAAACGATCTTTTGACATGCAAAGAGAATTACATTTTACATATAGCGACCAGTTCTAAAAATATTTGACTATCGCTTAAGGCGTACTATGTTCCCCTTGTTTTATATTTGCAAGGGCAATATAGAAATGTAGTAACCTTTAACCATTCACATATATCTTAATAGCTGGTTGCTAGGTGCAGCACCATTCTCTTTCCCACAGATTAATACTCTTTGCATATCCAACACAAAAAAAATGAATAACGAATTCCCATTTGAGAAAGTAAGTATTGAAAAATGTAAGGGAATAACAAGCAATATCTCGAAAATGGTTCATGCAACCAAAAAATGTATATGACATAAACTGTGTATTTTAACGAACTACATTTTTTGTGTAGTAAAATTTTGTCTATCTCTTATGGTTTACCAGTTATGCAAAAATCTTCACAATGAAGAATACTTTTGGAGACATTCCCAGAAAATTCAAGATATACGTTTCATTTGTCATGAAAATATCTTGGATATTTTAATGTGATATTTTAATCAAAATTTTTTAGAAAATTAAACTTTTCAAAAAATGTTCCATGTAAAGGGTAATCTGGGATGGGGGGATTTTTTTGAAAACCTTCGTGTCGCATCTCTGGAAGATACTGAACCTAAATACCAAGTTTGGTGTTTATCCGACTGTTCGTTTCTGAGTTATGCTGTTCACAGACACACACACACACGGACATGTTTACAAAAATGCTTTTTTTGGATTCAGGGGGTCTCAAAACATATATTTCCGGTGAAATCTCGGTATTGAATTTTTGGGTGGAATACAATACTTCCCCTACTTACTATACGTAGTAGAGAAAGTAAAAATGTAGATCTCTTTAAAACACACAATTTATTTCAAATAGGTAACTTACTTTTAGTGGCATCTGTCATTTCTGTCATATCCGTTTTAATGGTTGGAATTGTTCATTGCTTTGTTTTAAGGGAAGACATACCCCCGACAGGATAAACTGGCCCCGTAGCTCAGTCGATGGTGCAACTGCTCAGTCGGTTCGATTCCTGGCTGAGGGGTGGGAATTTTTCTCTAGCCAAGATTGTTCCCCATCCTCCCCAGAGTATGTGCAAGAAACGCAAAGAATACGAGTTAACACCATAAGCAATAAGTTCCAAAGGAAAGACCGATAAGACCAATGTATTTAAAGGCGGGGTATAAATGGATCTTAAAAAAACTAAATAATATGAAACAATAACTAAGATATGAATAACTAATAATGTAATATAATATTGTGAAATAACTTGTATAACAATGTAATTAGTAAGGAGGCGAGCATATAAGGAACATTCTAATTAGCAAGCAGGCGAGCTAGCAACAGAGGTAAAAGTCCATCATCCACGTTAATGCACGCAGGATTAGGCGAAACAGCAGTAAACAGAGGTGGGAGTACAATTCTTGGAACGCCAGGGGAGTTGGAAAAAGAGTCAGTTGGAAAAAACCAGAGTTGTGAGTCAGAGATAGTAGATACTACCAGAGGAGAAGCTTGACTTCTAGAACTGGATAATTTTGTTTTCTTAGCACGCCAGGTAAATCACCAATAGGAATAATGGTTACATAAAAAGGCGCGAATGTTGGCCTCATACAAAAAGATGAGATTGCCCCAGATTAAACACACTCTTACTGACTTTCATTGACGTATCTCATGTGAGTTAAGGCGGAAGATTTGTGCGTGTGTTTGGGTGGGAGATACAGCGGAGGATATAATATACAGCTGTTATATTTCTTATTATTGTCAACCGGGGAAGCATTGCTAGCGGCTGCGATATGTATTGTGTTAAAATAAATTAAGCTGTTTTAGAGAATCCAGTTTATTAATTGTCTTCACTCTCAAAATCCCGAGATTTGCCAAAGATAGGTAGGTAGCTAGGAAGGCATTTCTTCTCAGTTCAACGGTTGGTAGCCCAGGCAGAGAACATTAGGGAACTTCGGAGAACTTGCACCTTTGAAACAGCATCCAGGTAAGACAGCACGCGTTGGTTACGTGCAGCACATATTTCCCGCCACATTGTCATTCTTTTCAAGTCCTATCGACGTTCAGTTGTTTCTCGCGATGTATTGTTTCTCTTCATGGAAAGAGTATTAAGTGCAGATATAGCATCCAGTTCTTAAAACATTTGACTATCGTTATTCCCTTTGTGTCTATATCGAAACGTGCATTGTAGCTGTTTCTGTAAAGGTTCTTCTTGATTGAAATGAAGTAGACAGAGAAGTAAGCTTTCGTCAGAATAGTTTTTATACCCATTAATAAACGATAGAGGAATGTGATACGAGGGCAGTCCCAGAAGTACCCGACCTGGCGTATAGATAGTGGTGGTTGTTTCAAGCAAATGACTATGGTAGAAAGTACCACCCTTATAAAGCTCAAGTTTGAAGTTTAATGATGCTACGTTGTTTAGTAATTGTTTGGAAGCCATCAACAGTGAACGCTCTCAGCGAATTTGTAAACATGGATAAAACTGGCCATCGTTATGTGATACAATACTTTAATTTGAAAGGTCTTAGTCCAACTAATATTAAAGCTGAGCTAGATTCTATCCTGGGGAAGTCTGCTTCTTCGTTTACAACAGTTGTTGAGTTGAATGCGAAGGTCTACCCGGGGCAAAGCCCCCTTCTCTGCCCAGGGTTAGCGCCATCCGAGTGGCTGTCTAACCGGGGTTTCCCCATGAGGACAATACCTGGTTTCCTAAAAAGCCCCCCCCCCGCTTAGGCGGAGATGGACGTGGATGGACTCGCATCATCCCGAAATGGCGTCTACCGATAGTAAAATATTGGGTGGCAGAGTTTAAGCGAGGCCGTAAGAGTTGCCAAGACGAACATCCAGTAATCGACCAAATGAGGTGACCATGCCAGAAATTGTGAGGAAAATCCACAAAATGGTATTGGATCACCGTAGACTGAAAATGCGTGAGCTTGCAGACACCGTAGGCATTTCAAAAAGTGCTGTACATCGCATACTAGCTGAAAACTTAGACATGAAAAATCTGTGCGCAAGATGGGGCCGGGTTTACTCACAATGGAAGTACAAAAGCAGCTTCGTGAGGATGCTTCAGTCGAGTGTTTGGCGATGTTTCGCTGCAATAAAGCCGAGCTTTCGCGTCGATTCATAACCATCGATGAAACATGGGTTCATCACTTCACACCTGAGATGAAGGAACAGTCAAAAAATGGATTGAAAGGGGAGAATCGACTCCAAAGAAGGCGAAGACAGTTCCATTTGCAGGCACGGTCATGGCGTCTGTTTTTTTGGGATGCGCGTGGGATAATTTTCATCGATTATCTTCAACAAGGAAAAGAAATCAATGGAGAGTATTATGCAAAGTTATTGCAGCGTTTGAATTATGAAATCAAGCAAAAACGGCCGCATTTAACGAAAAATAAGGTTCTGTTTCGTCAAGACAATGCACCAGTTCACACATCCATTATCGCCATGGCCAAAATCAATGAGTTAAAGTTCGAATTGCTTCCTCATGCACCCTATTCGCCAGACTTAGCCCCCTCTGATTATTTTCTGTTTCCAAATTTGAAGAAATGCCTTGATGATAAAATATTTGCCAACAACGAAGAGGTGGAGTTTGCAGTTGATAGCCATTTTGCAGAACTCGACGGTTCTTGCTATAAACAGGGTATCGAAGCTATTGAACATTACTGGGAAAAGGAGACTATGTAGAGAAATATAGATGTTTTTTTCCCAACTTTGTGTTTTCTTTGTTAGGTCGGATACTTCTGGGACAGCCATTGTACATCAGATATTTTATATCCTGTATATTGTGATGGAAGATAACACCTGTGAATCCAACAGATTTGTGCAACTAGACGAATAAACAAAAGTTAAGAGAGAATTATTCTCCCAGTTCAGTATAATTAAATATATTATGACAGCCTGTGAATGATTTTCTCCGCGTTTATTACGAGTTAGGTATGGAAAGTCTTGTTGAGAGAAACGCACACAACTGGCGGTATGCTGAAAGAATTCCAGCGAACGTCACACTCGCTGTGCCCTTTTTGTTTATCAGCGTGACGGGGATAACAAATGAAAGTCATGTTTTACCCCTTGTTAATGGGATACATTTATTTACATCTGGCTAGATTATTTCTAGCGAGGCATGGTGCGGGTGTCCTCATCACATTTCACTGCACAAACTAGCACAGAATTTTTGAACGCTCAATAAACGAGACCAAAGCCAAACAAAACTGATAAATATAATGGTTAGTTGCCTTTTGATGCAACGATTACCGCTATTCCATATTTAATACGCTTAGTCTTCTTGTTTGCATTTTCACAAATATGAAATAACGCATACATATCCATTGTCATTTCAGTTTGAATGTTAAAACTTGTTTTATTTTTAATCATTTAAACTGTTGAGCTTAAATGTTCTATTGTACAGGGTTTCCGAGAATGAATGGTGGGGTTTTACGAGTTCACTGTGAACTTAGTATTATATGCAATTGATTGAAAGTACTTTTAGTTAATTAAATAATTCAAAAAGTTTCCAAATAGCATTAGTTAGTTTCAATATGGGCACCATTCACTGCACGACAGACGTCTAAGTGAAATTCAACTTCAGCCCACGCTCTGACAAGAACATCTGGCTAATGCTTGCAATTGCTTGTCTGATTATTTGTTTTAGATGTCGGTATTCTCAATTCTTTCACTGTAGACCTCATTCTTGACAAAGCCTCAAGGTAGAAGTCAATTAAGTAAGATCTGGACTTCTAGTTGGCCATGAAATTGGTCCATTTCTTCCAATCCATCAATCTGGAAATCACTTTGCGAAATGGCACGGTGCTCCATCTAATTGAAAGATTACACTAGTCTGCATGATATCGGATGACTGAAAACTAATTAGTGATTCTGACTCACTTTATTATGCTGATTTTAGAACTGATTTTAGTTTTTTACTATCACGTACAGTTTTTTTTTCACAATTTCACTTCAAAAATATAGAGATATAAAGATATTGCTTCCGCCACTACACAGTCTGCTAGCAACTGAACTCTGAATTTGTGCAATTTGCCCTATTTCAGTTTCTGATTGGCTATTCCTACTCCAATAGTATACTTTTTTGTAATTTAAGCTTTTGTCTGGTAGTTGATTGGCTATTTATAAACTGTCTCAAGATTTACATTATTGTTGCTCCAATAATTACAAGTAGCATTATTAAACTTTCTTACTCATTATTGCCTCAAGGTTACCTCATTGTTAGCAACTTTTAACCTATTATTCTCACAGCTCCTACATTATTAAATTACCTAATACATTCACATAGCATTACTGAACATGTACATAATAATATAAACATTAATACAATGACTGTTACATGCATTTTATATGTTATTTATACACATATTGCTTTAAGGTGGGCTGTTATTATATTTTATATTATATAATTAGACTGAAATCATTTAAGAGTTAAGAATACTGCCTCAATTGTGCTGAATGAAATAAACAAGTATGTTCGTTAGGTGTTAATTCTCTGAAAATAAATGTTGCAATTATTTATTTATTGAAACAATAATAACTCCTGTATTTATGGCCTGCCATCAAGGACAGAGTAAAGCAGACACGCTATAAATTAATTCTTTACATCAAAAGCATTAATAAAATTGAAACATTACTGTAATGTCGATTTTTCAATTTTTTTTCCACTTAATATAGCCCAAAAATGCCAACTAAAAGTTGCAAAAGGACTGCAAAATGTGCTAATAGAAGGAAATTATTTATGGCAAGGGAACACACACACACACACACACACACACACACACACACTCACTCACTCACATGGAATATGCGTACCTATTAGAAGTAGTGGATTGGTGAAAAAAAGAAAGAAAAAAAAATCAGTCTAGTAATTCTTGTTGCATTAATCGTATACCACATTCCTGTTTTCAAGTCACACAAAGGCTTTTCGGAACTCCAATATCAATTATTCTGAGAATTCACGTAACCCATAAATGTAGCTTGGGAGAAACGAAAGCTGAGTCAGGATTTTTACTTAAATGATATATCTAATTGTATAATATAAAATATAATAATAGCCCGCCTTAAAGCAACATGTGTATAATAATATATAAAAGTATATTACAGTCATTGTATTATGTACATGTATAATAATGTTATGCGAGTGTATTACGTAGTTTAACAATGTAGGAACTGTGAGAATAGAAGCGAGCTGCTTTCCGTAGCAAACATAATTACAAAGTAGAAGCCGAAGGTTGCTAACAATAGGGTAACCTTGTGGGAACAATAATAATGTAATATATAAAACAGTATATAAATAGAGAATAAAAAATTATAAAAGCTAAAAGTATTCTATTGGAGTAGGATTAGCCAATCAGAGACTAGAAACACAGAAAATGTACAAATTCAAACGGTAGACGCTACAAGATAGCGTACCCAAACAGTTCGGTTCGGTACGGGTCAGTGATTGTATGTGAGGCATGAAAATTTATTGCGGTGAGAATAATATAAAGTTTAACTGTTAAAAGTGCAATTAATAAGCACAGCTCTATAGTAGGTTACACCAGTGAAGTGTTATTTAATCGTGCGAAGGATTAATAAAATAATGTAAATTACAATTATAATTTGTAAGCCTTGTTCTTTAGCCGTACCAGCCCTGTTAAGAGATACTTGCTCTACAAAATACTACTAACGAAGCCGAGGCATATTTAATATTTAAATAAACATTACAAATAAAACGTTGATTCTTAAACGTGGGGCGAAGGCCACCGGAAAGTTTGTACCGTACGTGGTGCAACCGCAACAACAAATTAACACCCCTTCAAGTTTAAGAAAGAAAAGAAAACAGAAAAGAAAGAAAGAAAGAACATTTCAGGCTCAACCTCCCCATCATGTACAGACTGCAATAGCCAGCTGCAGTATTGACGTCGAGCAACAGCAGTGTAACGCAGCTATGATCCAAACTAATCGTGTGAAATGTGACTGACTGACTGGCCGCTTGAAGAGATAAGAGGAGATAAGGAAACGGAGGAGCGCTCTCCCCGTGACATAAATTCAGAAGTGCTATAGAGAGATAAGGGGACTTCTCTGGGACCTTTTTTCCCCCTCCCAAGAAGTTACCAGCAATTCTCGCAGTTGCATATAAGCGAGCGTACTTGCGAGTGAGATAGTTGTTCTTGATGCGACATAAAAATGTTGGTTACTCTGTGCCCTATTAGTGAGTGTTGCTACTGCGAGAGATTAGAGAGGTCAGTGTTCGACGCTCCAACGGCTAAAGCGGAAAGAAGCATTTCATTAGGCCTTTACGCGAGGGCGAGGAAAAGTGAAGTAACAGTAAAATTTGAACTAAATCACCTTAGTGAAGTGACAGTTGGAACTGAACTAAATCATATTAGTGAAGTCACAGCGGAAATTAAACAAAGTAATAATACCCAAAATGGTCAGTCTATGCATGCGGTCACTTTATAGTGTTTGAGTTTGTCTAATAACAGGTAAAGGGAAAATAAAAACGAAAGAAATTAATTTAGAAGATTCCTTTAGAGCAACAATGTTGAAATGCCCAGAATATATAAAATATATGTATTCATAAGAGTGTTAATACTAGTAATAGTAAATAAATGCTTTCTCTGGCCAATTTCGAATAACGTTACAACAAACTTCGCCCCAGGATTTCCTAGATTGAGTGCAGTAATAAGGGCGGCATGCGGTCAATAATACAGTATGACATCAACATGTCGCATGGGATTCCAAGACCTCGGTTGTCACTAATTCCGTTGGGTGGCTTCTCATTTCGTACCAAGGACCTGAGTGCATACCTTATCAGGCCCCCCAGCACGGGAAAAAATACCCATGCTGGTACCGGAAATCGAACCCGAATTCCTTCGCACCGCTGGTAGCAGTGCTTTATGGAATGGTGGTGGTGATGTTGGTAAATAACTGCAAAATAGTTTTATTTAAGCAAAATCGAACCGGGTGATACACTATAGGGTATTCTGGGCTCGTGTTCGGTTCAGACCTTGAGTCTGAAGTGCTAAAAGATTAGCTAGGACTTTTTACTTTCTCTACTACGTATAGTAAATAGGGGAAGTATTGTATTCCACCCAAAAATTCCATACCGAGATTTCACCGGAAATACATGTTTTGAGACCCCGTGAATCCCCCAATTTTTTTTTTTGGAAACATGTCCGTGTGTGTCTGTGTGCCTGTCTGTGTGTCTGTCTGTGTGTGTCTGTAAACAGTATAACTCAGAAACGAACAGTCGGATAAACACCAAACTTGGTATTTAGGTTCAGTATCTCCCAGAGATGCGACACGAAGGTTTTCAAGAAAATCCCCCCACCCCAGATTACCCTTTACATGGAAGATTTTTCGAAAATTTTAATTTCCTCAAAACTGGCTCTAACGATTTTGATTAAAATATCATATGTTTAAGATATTTTCATGACAAATAAAATGTATATCTTGAATTTTCTGGGAATGTCTCCAAAAGTATTCCTCATTGTGAACGACTTTTGCATAACTGGTAAACCATAAGAGATAGACAAAATTTTGCTACACAAAAAATGTAGATCGCGTTAAAATACACAGTTTGTGTCATATACATTTTTTTGTTGAGTGAATCATTTTTGAGATATTGCTTGTTATTCCCTTAAATTTTTCAATACTTATTTTCTCAAATAGGAATTCGTTATTCATTTATTTGTCTTGGATATGCAAAGAGTATTAATCTGTGGCAAAGGGAATGGTGCTGCACCTAGCAACCAGCTATTAAGAGATATGTATGTGCTTAAAGGCTACTGTATTTCTATATTGCCCTTGTAAATATATATTCCCCTTACATCTACAAGAAAATTAATCTCGATTAACATAAAGTAGATGGAGAATAAGCGTTTGTAAAAATAGTTTGTACAAGAGTTAAGAAAGTAATGTGAGTGTAACACATCAGAATTTTTTTGCAAGGTTTTATGTTTTCCTCGGTTAGAGCGAAAACATATCAAATCTCTTGAATTGTGGAATAATTGGGAACACGTACGCCGGGAAATTTCGGTATGAAAGCAAGCCTACATTCCACTACACAGAGTAAGAATGAACAAAGGTATACTCACAGGCAAACGAGACCTGCACACATTGTTTACAGTTAAGACGCCTGACTGTCCAGAAATAGGCGATACCGCCAAGCAGCGAGTGCTGCCTCTCTCCAGTGACCCACTTTCTGCGGAAAGCCGGAGACCAGAGGTTGCATCATACGTGAGAAAGCAATTATCCAATGTATTACCGGTGTGCAAGATCCTTTAAACCTGGGAAAACTCTCGAGTACATCAGAAAAATTTGAGCACAAATTTTTATAATACACTCTTCGGAAGGAGGATGCGTTTGGCAGAAGTTCGCATCACCTTTCAGGTGAATGAGCAAATTCACAATGGAGGGGTAGGTCACGTTTCCCTCGCAACACAAACTGCGGCGAGATTTCAAAAGGTGCATTACAGGAGTGAAATTAACTTTTGTTTGTGGTATTTAGAAAGTTCCTTGCGTCGAATTAAACAAAGGAGATAAAGTCCAAACATTTGCTGTAAGTTTTAGTGAGGGAACGAAAGAATATACACGTAAATGCTTTAACATGAGAGTTTCTTTACCTACTTAAAACAGAAACGAAATATGCCCAGTAGTCTTTAACTGTCAGATACAAGAAACAAAATGTCAATGTGTTTTCCTAAGCATTCAACGAAAACGCACAAGGCAAAATGTATGCTTTATTTCACACCATTCAAAGTTAATTTTATTTGATTATTTTCATAGATGGGTCTGAAACTACGTTACCTTACTTTTATATTATTCTTTTCCTGTTTACCCTCCTCTTATGTAGAACATACATCCCCCAGGACTAACAGGCGGGTGAGGAGCAGACACTCGTGGATCAGACAGAGCATCCAGGATGGGTGATCAGCCCGAAGCACGATGCCTGTATGGGATGAAGGAAGTAGATGAAACGAAATGATACTGAAATGGATGAAAAGAAAGGTGATGATGGAGCAGTTGGTGGAAAAAATGGCAGGGGAAACCGGAGAACCCGTGGAGAAAGCCGGCCCAGACGCCGCTTCGTCCACCACAAATCCCACATGCAGGTCCCTGGGATTGAACCCGGGCCGCCTAGGTGGGAGGCGAGCGGTCTAACCACTCGGTCATGGCGCCGCCTACTTTTGTATGAACCTACAGAAAAAAATCTGATGTGTTGCACTCACATGACTTTCTCTACTCTTGAACAAAATATTTTTACAAAAGCTTATTCTCCATATGCTTCATGTTAATCCAGATATCGAGATGTTGATCTTATTGCTAATTTTCTTGTAGATGCAAGGGGAATTGGTGGGCTTTAAGCGATAGTCAAATATTTTAACCGCTGGTTGCTATGTGGCTCATTCCATTCTCTTTGTATGTCCAGGACAAAAAAAATGAATAACGAATTCCCATTTGAGAAAAAGTATAAGTATTGGAAAATTTAAGGGAATAGAAAGCAATATCTCGAAAATGGTTCACTGAACAACACAAATGTATATAACATAAATTGTGTATTTTAACGCGATCTACATTTTGTGTGTAGTAAAATTTTGTCTATCTCTTATGGTTTACCGGTTATGCAAAAATCGTTCACAATGAAGAATAATTTTGGAGACATTCCCAGAAAATTCGAGATATACATTTCATTTGTCATAAAAATATCTTAAACATATGGTATTTTAATCAAAATCGCTAGAACCATTTTTGAGAAAATTAAAATTTTCGAAAAATGTTCCATGTAAAGGGTAATTTGGGGTGGGGGGATTTTGTTAAAAACCTTCGTGTCGCATCTCTTGAAGATATTGAACCTAAATACCAAGTTTGGTGTTTATCCGACTGTTCGTTTCTGAGTTATGCTGTTTACAGACACACACACACACACACACACGGACATGTTTCCAAAAATGCTATTTTTTTGGTTTCAAGGGGTCTCAAAACATTTACTTCCGGTGAAATCTCGGTATCGAATTTTTGGGTGGAATACAATACTTCCCCTACTTACTATACTAATAGAAAAAGTAAAAAGAATGAAAAAGAAAATAGCAAAGACGCATCGTGAAGTATTTACTCATATTTTACACAGAGTAGTACCACAAGTGTCTGGATCGAGTGCTAAGTCATGGCTGTAAGAAAGAGCGCATAGTTGCAGTTCATTAACCCTCATGAGAATTAGAATTAATACATAACAAAAATACTAAATTGTAGTACACTAAAGTTAGTCAAGATAAAAAAAGGCATAAATTAGCAACGCATATTTAACATAGAGTCGCTTTTTAAGAGGATATCTATACTCCTACCTGGTGTATTGCAGATTTATATGAACTATATTACTTTTGAAAAGAGTATTCTACGAGTATCTTAAGGCGACCAAGGAAATTCTGTGCTTCTTAAGCAATTAGTTTGATTTTACCGGGTATTGGTAACATATTGCAACTTTGTTCAGTTTTCACTGTCACTTCACTAATGTGTTTTGTTCTCACTGCCATTTCAGTGATGTGATTAAGTTCATTATTTGCACCATCACTTCACTTTAACTAGCGCGATAGCTGTGAAATGGATCGCGCGCAAATGAGTTTCTTCCTTCTGCTTCATTCGCTGAAGCGTCGAACACAAGACTTCTCTAAATATCTCTATATGCTCGCAGTAGCAGCACTCACTGTAGGTATGTTACAATTGTCGTCACAAACACGATGAGTAACCTGCACTTCATGTCCCATCCAAGAACTCGCTCTCTCACACACTGGAGTTTAGAGAGAGTTCAAGAATGTTCGCGGGAGGCGGGGAGAAGGAAACTTCCAGAAAAATCCCGTTAACTCTCGGTAGCACTTCTGGAATTTACTTCTGGAATATACCCTTCCATTTCCTTATCTCTTAAACCGGTCAGCCGTTCGGTTGCCTTCTATTCGATAAGTTGGTACATAGGTGCGTCACAGTAGAAATTTCAAATTTTCTCAGGAGCTTGAGTAGCTCTGAGAAAAATCGAATACTTTGTTTTATTAATACTATCCATGAAAATCCAATTACAATGCAGGTTTTAAAACTTTGGAACCAAATTTCGATTTTATGTTACAAAACTTATATCTTTAACTTATTTGGAAATATAACATTAATTACAGAAGATGCACTTCTATTCCTCAACATTTCCAGCTATAACGTTTATCATCATCGTATGATTCCTTTATGAAATTTTCAGAGCAAACTGCAAAGTTTCGGCTGTAAGGAATAGTTCTAATAATGAATACTGCAAAAATTAAAAAAAATAATACTTTTAAGGATAGAGAGATGATTTTGGACTTTTGTGGTGGGTGGCACTTTAATGATTTTAATGCTTTATATTATACATATACGTCTAAAAGCACCAAAGTTTATTAATACACAAAATTTATATTTTTCAGAATTTTCGCAAGTTTCACAAATTCGTTCCCTTAAAATATTTTAGGCACTTAGATATCTGCATACATCTGATTTGAAACCTCATATTTCGAAGAACTTAATGAGCTGCTTAGTTTTGCAGGACAGGAACATGTTATGTTTTTATTTAATATGAATTTAGTAACAACAGATTCGTTAATAAAAGTCGATTGTGATATGTTCACATGACATTCTCTACCCTCTATCGTTTATTAGTGGTAACACAAGCTATTCTTACTAAAGTTTAGTTTTGTACCTAATACATTTTAATCCAAATAAACCTTTGCAGAAATTACAACATTTGCGGCGGTATTATTCATAATGTTTGTGTATTTGTGTTTACTCCACGTGGTGAAGCCATTTTGTGACGTGATTCTTTGTTAGGTTTGTTAGCTCCATCTTGTTTAGAAAAATGCTACTGTGATTTTATTTAATTTTGGTTCACTGTCCTCCGGCTAGCTATGATCTTTCTGATCGAGCACTTCTCTTTATGCAGGTTGTGTAAACGGAAAGGAGTCTTTTATTCAAAGATAACACTGATGAAAGAATTTGTTTTACACTTTTTATTGTCGAACACATTCACTATCACATTTACACTTTGATCTTGACACTCGCCAAACTGAAACTGTTATAATAACTTCATTACTTATCATTCTTAATTCGCGTACTTCAACTTTTTGTGTGATTAACTTTACAACACTTGAGATTTTTCATAACTCTGCTACGCGTAACTTGCGAATCGATAGCCGACGTGTACTGTACTAATATTTCTGCTGGACTGAAGGCGACGTGTAACGTACAAATATTTTCGACGAACTGACGGACTGAAGGACTTTACCTCTAACCTAGCCCTTTTTATACTCCTACACCCCGATATGCCTAAAGATTATAACTGAGTTACTATTGGCTAATAAAACGCGCTAACATTAGCGTCTATTTTTATATCCAATGAAAATTATGAATACATATGCTCTAGGGAAAATGTTCCAGCACATTCTAAAAAAAAAAAAACGCGCCAACATTACGTAACTTCCTCGTCTCTAATAATGATAAACAGCTCACCCCCTCGCTGCATTATTGCACGCTATTATTGTCAGTTTCAGTAAGGCAGTATAAACTTACTTCTCAACAATAATTACAATCAACAAACATCTCAAATCAATGTCACATAATAATGCATATTCATACTATAATCACTCTTTACATTTAAATAATTTATGACACAAATTACTGAATCACGTTACACGTTTCGTTATAGTTACAAAGAGAACAGCGACACCAAATGTTTAGCAACTGGGCGCTGTATGCTGGCTTAAACGTCCATACTGTTTCCAACAACATTATTGAACGTTGACAGGACTAAAGAGAATGGCCAAGTAATGACAATTCCAACCACGGCTAATGGATATCTCAGAAATTGTTTATGCAGCAAAGTAAACTTATTTGAAAACAAGTGTGTATTTTAAACAGATCTATAGTTTTTCTGCAGTAATGCTAATGCTTAAGCAGTTAAACAAGATTATACAAAATTCCTTAAGTATGAAGAGGACTTCACACGCTACTACCAGAAAATTCAAGATATGTATTTTATTTCTCATATAAATACATTAATTCATTCATCTTATACAGGACTTACAGGCGGGTGCCTAGGGTCAGATGCTCGTCGAGGAGCAGACACTCATGGATCAGGCAGAATATCCAGGATGGGTGATTAGCCCGATGCCTGGTATGGGAGGAAGGAAGTGGATGAAAGGAAAGGTGATGATGGAGCAGTTGGTGGAATGAATGGCGGGGGAAACCGGAGAACCCGGAGAAAACCCGCCCAGACGCCGCTTCGTCTACCACAAATCCCACATGCGGGTCCCTGGGATTGAACCCGGGCCGCCTCGGAGAGAGGTGAGTGGTCTAACCACTCGATCATGGCAACTAAAAAATAATACTAAAAAATCTGATGTGCTACACTGTAGTCGTAACTGTTGGTAGTTGGAAGATGCTTCATTTTTATCTGTCGCACGTATGAAAGAATTTGTCACGGTCACTTCGTGTTATCTTTTACTGAGCGCCTGTTATTGTATTTAATTTTGGGTTCACTGTCCTCCGGCTAGCTATGATTTCTCGGTCAAGCACTTATCTTGTACAAGGTGTGTAAACGGAAAGGAGTTTTTATCCAAAGATAACACTGATAAAAGAATTTGTTTTACACTTTTATTGTCGTAACACATTATTCACTTTCACCTATTAATCTTGACACTCGCCAAACTGAAACTGTTATAATAACTTCTTTACTGGCCATTATTAATTCGCGTACTTCAACTTTTTGTGTAATTAACTTTACGACACGAGAGATTTTTCATAAATTTGCTACGCGTAACCTTGATGAACTGCGTGCGACGCATACTCCATGAATGCCTCCGTTGAACTACGTGAAACTTGACTCTGACACTGAATTTATACTTCCTCGCCCCAATATGCCTAAAGATTATAACCGAGCTGCTATTGGTTAATAAAACGCGCCAACATTAGCGTCTATATTTATATCCAATCAAAAATTACGAAAACATATGCTTTAGGGAAAATATTCCCGCTATTTCTAAGAAAAGCGCTCCAATCTGACGTCATTTGTTTATCTCTTCTAATTAATATTCAACTCACCCCCTCGCTTATTGTTATCCACTATTATTGTCAGTTTCAGTGCGGTCGTGTAAACTTATTTCCTAACAATGCATATAATTAACAAACATCTCAAATCAATGTCATACAATAATGCTTATTTACACTACAATCACTCTGGCATTTACATTATTGTGATACAAATCACTGCTTCAACACTCACATGACTTTCCCTACTCTTGTACAACTATTTTTACAAACGCTTATTCTCCATATGCTTCATGTTAATCGAGATATCGAGATGTTAATCTTATTGCTAATTTTCTTGTAGATGCAAGGGGAATTGGTAGGCTTTAAGCGATAGTCAAATATTTTAAGAGGTGGTTGCTAAGTGGAGCATTCCATTCTCTTTGCATTACAAGGACAAAAAAAATGAATAACGAATTTGAAAAAAAGTATTGGAAAAATTAAGGGAATAACAAGCAATATCTCGAAAATGGTTCACCCAACAAACAAAAAAAAATGTATATGACATACATTGTGTATTTTAACGCGATCTACATTTTTTGTGTAGTAAAATTTTGTCTAACTCTTATGGTTTACCAGTTATGCAAAAGTCGATCACAATGAAGAATACTTTTGGAGACATTCCCAGAAAATTCGAGATATACCTTTCATTTGTCATGAAAATATCTTAAACATATGATATTTTAATCAAAATCGTTAGAGCCATTTTTGAGAAAATTAAAAGTTTTGAAAAATGTTCAATGTAAAGGGTAATCTAGGGTGGGGGGATTTTCTTGAAAACCTTGTGTCGTATCTCTGGAAGATAGGGAACCTAAATACCAAGTTTGGTGTTTATCCGACTGTTCGTTTCTGAGTTATGCTGTTCACAGACACACTGACACACACACGGACATGTTTCCAAAAATGCTTTTTTTTGGATTCAGGGGGCCTCAAAACACATATTTCCGGTGAAATCTCGGTATCGAATTTTTGGGTGGAATACAATACTTCCCCTACTTACAATGCGTAGTAGAGAAAGTAACATTTCTGCTAATACATTCACATGTCTTTCTCTACCCTAGATCTTTATTAGTGGGTATACAAACTTTTGTTACTCAAGCTTATTTTTCTATCTACTTCATTTTAATCCATAAAAAGACCTTTACAGAAATAGCTACATTACACATTTCGTTGTAGATACAAAGAGAACAGCGATAGTCATATGTTTAGGAACTAGACGCTTTATGCTGACCTTAAAATTCCATACTATTTCCATGCAACCGCGAGAAACAAATGAATAACCTACTTACAATGGGACGTTATTAACAGTGAAGTAACAAATTGATTTAATTTTTAGTCGACATAATATTAAAAGCCTTCACTTATATCATGATGGTATTCTTCATTGTGAAGACTTTTCATAGCTGGTAAACCATAAGAGATAGACAAAATTTTACTACACACTAATGTAGATCGCGTTAAAATATACAATTTATGTCAAATACATTTTTTGTTGTTGAGTGAACCATTTAGATATTGCTTGTTATTCCCTTAAATTTTCCAATACTTATTCTTTTTCTTAAATGGAAATTCGTTATTCATTTTTTTTGTCCTGGTAATGCAAACAGAATGGAATACTCCACATAGCAACCAGCTCTTAAAATATTTGACTATCGCTTAAAGCCTACCAATTCCCCTTGCATCTACAAGAAAATTAGCAATAAGATTAATATCTCGATTAACATGAAGCATATAGAGTAAGCGTTTGTAAAAATAGTTTGTACAAGAGTAGAGAAAGTCGTGTGAGTGTAACACATCAGATTTTTTGAATGGTATTTAACGTTTGCTGCACTTACTATAGGCAAGTTCTAGCGAACGTGAAAATACGTCTTGAGTTTGGGGATATCCAAGCGTATACTGCTCGTGCCAACTCAATAGTACTAAGTAAGCATTAGACAAAGTAATAGTAGTTAAAGCTCGTACCTTATTCTTATACTGCTTCTCTCGCAAATCCATTTTCTGCTCCTAAGTTCTTTGCTCACTCAACTGGAACACTGCATCTCAAAGATTAATGCGGAAATGGAAGTTTTCTCAATTCCCGAATAAAGCCCCGCTGATATACACACGTATAATAACATTCCGCTCCTACAAAATGAAAGCTGCGACTTTACATGAATGAGGGCCTTAATGAAGGAAGTTTTAATTAAAATGTCTCTACTGGGACCAGTAAGAAACATAAAGCTGCGGGTTTTAAGATAAAAATTGTAAAAACTTTTTATGAGGTAACCCTAAGGTATTTAGATGCTAAAACAGTAAATTTTGATATGGGATGGGTTTTATCCCTTAGGAAGATGCCATCGTTTTATCGGCTTTGCAATATTTAGTAATATTAGAGAAATGTCATTAAAACACTATATTATTTTATACTTTACAATGTCAGGTGTGAATAAGCCTCTTCCAGTTACTGTGTCTGGAGAGATATGATGGGGAGGGCCCAGGTTCGATTCCCATCGACTATCCAATCTAACCTGGAGTTTTTCGTGGTTTTTCCTGATCGGTAGGAGAATGTTGGGATGGTTTCTCATCTTCCACGATTTCCTTTCAATAATTTCCATTTTATTCCGTTTCCTTCCCATGTTTCTCGTGTGCTTGTTGGTGTTTGGCGGTGCCGGACAGATGGCGCGGATACTTGCCCTAAGGAAAGGGTATTCCCCTGGACAACGAGGGCTACGTGATAGCACGGATCATTAATCCTCCTCTCTGGGCGGCTCCAGTAGTGGGACGTGTCTTCGAACAGGAACTTTAAGGATTTCCGCGCGGGGAGAAATTATGAGAGCATTCAATAGACCTGTCTATTTGTGTTAAAAAGTAACACTGTACGATTTGAACATATACCTTCTCATAAAATAAAAACGAATATAACGACAGCGTCAAAATAAATTATTAATATCTCTTGGGCCTATCTACCTGCGGCGTGTAGCCCGCTGTGGTTCTTTCGCTACATCCCTTTCCATTGGGGGATGGTAGCCGCAATACATCTGTCGGTCTCCGTGGTGCAGTGTTTACTATACTAGCCTCTAGTTCCCGAGGTCGCGGGTTCAAACCCGGCGAGAGGGCGATGGATGTTTCAGGCGTAAAAATCCTTAGCATGGCTTCCTTTGGAGAAGTAAAGCCGGTGGTCCCGTGTCGTAGATTTACGGCACGTAAATGAACCTCAAGCCTATAAAGAGGCCTCTGAGCAAAATTACCGGTCTTTAACGCCCAATATAGAATAGGACGCTAAGGACCACAGTAGTTAAAGAGCGTCCATAAATATAACTCAATTTAATTTACGCAATAGGTCCCCCATAGGTCGCAGTGCGCGAGCCGTCCCCCTATATACCGGGTGTTCCAAAATGAATATCAGGTGTGAATAAGTCTCTTCCAGTTATGTCTTCACCGAGCGAGATATGAGGCTCCCATTCGGGAGGTTTCAGCTTCGATTCCCGTCGACCCACTCTGATCTTAGGTTTTTCGTGGTTTTCCCTGGTCGGTAGGAGAAAGCTGGGATGTTTCTCATCTACCACGATTTCTTGGTTGAGTTTTCTTCACATGTTTCACGTGTGCTTCTAGACTTGTCTAGGTTTTAAGGCTTTGTGGTATTTATTATATTTAACTTAAAATTATAAATCATATATGAAATGAAAGAGCAACTCAGTTTTTTTTTGGGTACTGCATGCACTGTTTCATCCGTCTGTCGTTAGAAAACGCTAGTAACAAAGATAGCGAGTATGCTTTTTGTGTTTTCCAGTTTGCTAAGACAAAATCTGTAGTTACAGTGCAATGTGCATTCCATATTAAGTTCTATTGTAATCCTCAAAGTGATAACATCCGCAGATAGTAGCATCGTTTGAAGACACCAGCTGTCATTAAAGGGAAGAGTACGGGACGACCAGGAATGACTGAAGAGCGTGTTGAACGAGTGAGAGAGTCTTTCACGCGTACCCCCCAAGAAATCATTTCGTTAGGCTAGTCTTGAATTGCAGTGACGTCTGTATGGAGAGTTTTAAGGAGACGCCTAGAACAACGTCCTTATCGTTTGCAGGTGTTACAAGCTCTAAAGCCTGCAGACTATGGTTTACGTGCCAACTTTGCAAACGAAATGTTGCTGAAGGTTTTATGGATCGTGTCGTCTGCAGAGATGAATCGACATTTCGCCTAAATGGAAATAAGAACATTCATAATGTGCGCACCTGGATGGTTAGCTAATCCCCACGAGATGGTACAGTTGCAACGAGACTTCCCAAAATGTAATGTTTTTTTGTGCCATATCCCGGCCGAAAGTTTATGGGTCTTTCTTTTTCGGTAAAGCAACTGTAACTGGTGTTTCTTACCTTGATGCGCTACAATTATGGCTTTTCCCTCAATTGGAAGAAGCTGAACCAGAGAAGTTTATTTGGCAGCAAGATGGTGCGCCGCCTCATTGGCATCACTCAGTACGCATCACGTTGTACACAGAGCGCCAAAGAAAATCTTCGGTGGATTTTGTATCGTTTTCTGGGGTCTTTTGAAGCGTGTCCTTCACCTTACTTATCGCAGAACGAGGTGGCTTGATAACACAGCAATAATGGGGAAAAGAGGGGAGGTTGATGCCGTTGTTTTTTCTGGTGTTATTGAAACCAAAACATGTTTGTTTTCTCAGAACCAGTCATACCGTATACTATCGAAATTACGCGTGGACGTAAAATAAATTAAATTGAGTTTTATTTATGGACGCTCTTTAACTACTGTGGTCCTTAGCGTCCATATTGGGTGTGAAAGACCGGTAATGCTCAGAGGCCTCTTTATCAGGCTTGAGGTTCTTTTACGTGCCATAAATCTACGACACTTTACTTCTCTTCCGAAGGCAGCCATACTAAGGATTTTTACGCCTGAAAATATCCATCGCCCTCCGCCGGATTTGAACCCCGACCTCAGGAACTAGAGGCTGGCATGGTAACCACTACACCACGGAGGACGACACTCGTGGATGCATCATGAGTATGTGGGAGGTTGGTCGCACTGTTACAATTGCAATGGCAGTGTATAAAAGTGTTTTTATAGTAAATTACTGGATAAAAATATTCCAGAAAAGTGGGGAAGATGGTCTACATACTCGTCAGAAAGTGGGCACTTCCCGTAAAACATCCGCAGATGATGATATTCATTTACTAAATGCAAATTGCTTATGTTTAGAAACCATAGGTAATTATGTATATGGTTTACTGAATATAACATACATATTGTGGCAACAAAACTGGGTTATATTTTTGTCTATAATTCTGTTGTATTCCTATAATCTGCAACATGTTGGTAAAGATAACAAATTATAGTTTGAATTACAGGGAAAACATGCTGCTTTGTTTATTTATTATTTAGTTTTGTTTGCTTCTATGCAGCAACAAGCATTGATATCAATGTGAGAATACAGTTATGTTTATTTTTTGTTATAAATTACTGCATTGCTATGTATTTAATGAATACCATTCAAGTTTTAATTTGCACCCCCTGAAAATTTGGCTAACCTGGGCGCTCATCAAGCTTTCCCCTTAGCTTTTAACCCTTTCAAAGGCGTGTTCTGCACTAGCCGATAAGGTATGGTCTACCAATCACGATAAGAACTGAATGACTCTCTCTACCTCTTTCTCTTTTAGCCTAGACGATCGAGAGCGTAAATATATATTTCGTTTCTACGCCCTTTTGTAAATCTTGTTGTGGTTATTGGTGTAACTGTTTAGTAGAAGGAGTGGCGCACCCTTGTACCCTGGCCTAAAGCAACCAATGAATTGGCCATGGCTTCACAAGGCCACGTACAACGATAAATAATGTGACATAAACGCGAGGTGCAATGAGATTGTCGGATGACAGCTTGTTTCGCATGGCCTCCACGTTCACCCTATCTGACGCCATGCGACTTTTACCTTTGGGGTTCATAAAGGATCATGTGTGTGTGCCTCCACCACCAGCTGACCTACCCGACTTAAGAAACAGGGTTCAAGCAGTTGTTGCAACAATTACTCCAGACACACTGATCAAGGTTTGGGAAGAACTCGACTGGATGTGTGTCGTGACCAATGCTGTTCACATTGAATAGTTCTAGGGAAAACTGTTTGAGTTGCTCTTTCATTTGATGTATTGTTTATAATTGTAAGTTAAATGTAATAAATATTACAAAGTCTTAAAACCTCTACATTCATTTTGAACAACCTGTACTGTTTCTTCACTGTGGAATATAATTTTAACCGTATACAGCCTCCGCGGTAATTTGAAAGACTCGCTTTTAGGAGGTCCAATTTTGCTGTTCTAGGAATTGAGTCTACTGCCACTTGGATATCGTTGACAGGGGATGTACATCGCGTTTGATTCTTCGTGTTTTTAAACACGAACCTGTGTAGTCTGCACGTTGACCTAAAACACAGCCGTAATAGGATTCCGTGCAACACTTTCGCTCCAAGAGAGCAAACTGTATTAAAGGTCATTTCGCAAGCGGTTTTATGCAATTCCCTTGTTCACCATAAATCTGATGCAACGTCGAAAAACGTCACTTTTGCGCACAGAAAACAAATTATATGCGCGAGATGCAACGTTCGGGGACAACAAATCAAAGGCAGGGAGTGTAAACAACGCTAGCCGCCCATATGTTTCAATTTACCAAGCCTCTGGGCATCCAATCGCTCCCTCTGGGAGTTTGAAGCCGTCAATTGAAAAACCTTTCTCGCTGGTGAAGTGGTATTCGGTTGCTCCCCCCTCCTACTCATGACGCTATAAAAGGACTTTGTCACTGCTAATGAAAAACAACGGCCATGAAAACTGGGGCACAAAAAAATCTCTAACTGCATTGTAGCATACCTTTACACAACTTTTTTTTTGTTTAAAGCCAAAACCAAATTGGAATTGCCTTTCCGCCGATGTATTTTGAAATGAATCGCAACTCGACGCTGAAAAGAGAGAGACAAAATATTGTCACACAGAAAAGCGTTAAACATTGAACAGGTAAGAAAACAAAAGCTTACAAAAATGTAGCACACTACATATTACTTAACCGTATACCTATGATATTTAGAGGAACTACTGTACTCCATCAAATATGTATTTCACCTAAAATACATGCTTTTAGTCCCCTGAATAAAAAACAAATATTTTTAAAAAGCCATCTGGTATGTTACATTCACAGAATCTCTATACCCTCTATCGCTTATTAGTGGGTGTGTAAATTGTTCTTACTAAAGTTTATTTTCCTATCTACTTCATTTTAATCAAGATAAAGCTTCACGTATATAGCTGCATTACACATTTCGTTATAAATAAAAAGGAAACAGGGATAGTCAAATGTTTTAGAACTGGTTACGCTGGCCTTAAAATGCCATGTTCTTTGCGTGCAATCACGGGAGCAACTGATATTTGAAACGACCTGAAAAAAATCTGATGTGTTACACTCACATGACTTTCTCTACTCTTGTACAAACTATTTATACAAACGCTTATTCTCTATCTACTTTATGTTAATCGAGATAAACATTTGCAGACTCTATCTTATTGCTAATTTTCTTGTAGATGTAAGGGGAATATATATTTACAAGGGCAATTTGGAAATACAGTAGCCTTTAAGCACATACATATCTCTTAATAGCTGGTTGCTAGGTGCAGCACCATTCCCTTTTCCACAGATTAATACTCTTTGCATATGCAAGACAAAAAAAATGAATAACTAATTCCCATTTGAGAAAATAAGTATTGAAAAATTTAAGGGAATAACAAGTAATATCTCGAAAATTGTTCACTCAACAAAACAAATATATATGACATAAATTGTGTATTTAAACGCGATCTACATTTTTTGTGTAGTAAAATTTTGTCTATCTCTTATGGTTTACCAATTATGCAAAAGTCGTTCACAATGAAGAATACTTTTGGAGACATTCCCAGGAAATTCAAGATATACATTTTATTTGTCATAAAAATATCTTAAACATATGATATTTTAATCAAAATCGTTAGAACCATTTTTGAGAAAATTAAAATTTTCGAAAAATGTTCCATGTAAAGGGTAATCTGGGGTGGGGAGATTTTCTTGAAAACCTTCGTGTCGCATCCTTGGAAGATACTGAACCTAAATACCAAGTTTGGTGTTTATCCTACTGTTCGTTTCTGAGTTATGCTGTTCACACACAGACACACAGACAGACACAGACACACACACGGACATGTTTCCAAAAATGTTTTTTTTTGGATTCAGGGGGTCTCAAAACATATTTCCGGTGAAATCTCGGTATCGAATTTTTGGGTGGAATACAATACTTCCCCTACTTACTATACGTAGTAGAGAAAGTAAAACTGACAATTAATAATGGATATCTCGGAAATGGTTGCCGTCTTCCATGGTGTAGTGGTTATCAAACTACCTCTAGTTCCCGAGGTCGTGGGTTCAAACCGGCGGAGGGCGATGGATTTTTTTCGGACATAAAAATCATTAGCATGCCTTCCTTCGGAAGGGAAGTAAAGCCGGTGGTCCCGGTCGTAGATTTACGGCACGTAAAAGAACCTCAAGCCTGATAAAGAGGCCTCTGAGAAAAATTACAGGTCTTTCACGCCCAATGTAGAATGGGGCTCTAAGGACCACAGCAGTTAAAGAGCGTCCATAAATAAAACTCTATTTAAATTTTTAGAAATGGCTGATGCCACAAAAAGGTTATTTGAAAGAACTTGAGGGTGTTAAAAGATATCTACATCTTCATCTATTACTTAACGTTTACCACTTATACAGCATTATTGTAAATTCATTCCGAATGAGGTGGACTTCACAGGCAGTTTCTAGAAATTTAAAGATATACATGTTATTTGTGAATGAAATATCTTTAATATATGATATTTTAATCAAAATTGTTAGCCAATTTTTGAAAGTAAAAAATTCGATAAACTTTGCATTGTAAGGCAGTTTGGAGTAGGGGGATTTTCTTGAAAATCCTCGTGACTCATCTTTGAAAGGTACTCTACCGGAATACCAAGTTTGGATTTATCTGACTTTTCGTTTTTGGGTTTCACACACACACACACACACACACACACACACACACACACACAAACATGGACCTGTTTCTAAAAATGCTTTTTCTGGATTCAGAGGGTCTCAAAACACGTATTTACGGTGAAATTTCGATATCGAAGTTGAAGTAGAATGTTTGTTGGTAGTTGGAAGATGCTTCATGTTTATCTGCCCCACGTATGGGAGCCAATTTGTCGCGGTCACTTCGTGTTATCTATTGCTGAGCGCCTGTTATTGTATACTAGTTTGAAATTTGGGTTATTTGTCCTCCGCCTAGCTATTATTACTACTCAGTCCAGCATATCTCTTGAACAGGGTGTGTAAACGGAAAGGATTTATTACTGAAAGATAACACTGAAAAAGAATTTGTTTTTACACTTTTATTGCCGTCACACTTTATTCATTTCACATATTGACTCTTGATACACGCCAGACTGAAACTGTTATATTTTCTAATATCACTATAATCACGTATTTGCTGCACATTATTAATTCGCATATTTCACATTTATAACTAACTTTACGACGCGAGATATTCTGTAGAATTGCGCGACGTATAACGCGTGAACGATTCTCTTAAACTGTGCGAAGTATAACCTTTGTATGATTCTGTTGGACTGAACGACGTATTACCCGCGAATCCTTCTGTTGGAATGAACGAAACCTGTCTCTGGCACAGAATTTATACTCCCTCACCCGATATGCCTAAAGATTATAACCGAGCTGCTATTGGTTAATAAAACGCGCCAACATTAGCGTATATATTTATATCCAATCAAAATTACGAACACATATGCTCTAGGGAAGAAATTCCCTCCATTTCTAAAGAAACGCGCGCTACTCTGACGTCATTTGCTTGCCTCTTCTAATTAATAAACAACTCGTCCCCTCGCTACATTGTTGCCCGCTCTTATTGTCAGTTTCAGTGAGGCCGTGTAAACTTATTTCCTAACAATGCTTATAATTAACAAACATCTCAAATCAATGTCATACAATAATGCTTATTTACACTACAATCACTCTGGCATTTACATTGTTGTGATATAAAATACTGCCACAAAGTTTTGGGTGGAATGCAATACATGCTCTACCTACTATATACGTGGTAAAGAAGGTAAATAGAAGTATGTGTGTGTAAACATGGAGTTTTATTTATGGACGCTCTTTAACTGCTGTGGTCCTTAGCGTCCCATTCTACATTGGGCGTGAAAGACCAATAATTTTGCTCAGAGGCCTCTTCGCCAAGCTTGAGGTTCTTTTACGTGTCGTAAACCTACGACACAGGACCACCAGCTTTACTTCCCTCCTGAAGGAACCCATGCTAAGAATTTTTACGCCTAGCATGGTAACCACTACACCACGGAGGACGACATGTGTGTGTGTATGTGTGTGTGTGTGTGTGTGTGAGAGAGAGAGAGAGAGAGAGAGAGGGGAGAGAGAGCACAACATAACCGAAAACGTTTGATAAACCTCAAGCTTGGTATTTATGTTTAGCACCTTCCAAAGATTCGACACGAAGATTTTCAAGAAAATTGTGCCCCCTTTATATGGAAGCGTTTTTTCTAAAAAGTGATGAAAATACCATACGTTTAAGTTTTTAAATGGCAAATAAAATGTATTTCTTGGATTTTCAGGGAACTACCAGTAAAGTTTGAAGTTGTTTTGATGTATTGTTATTTGCCCCACGTATGGAAGCCAATTTGAAGAACGTATTTTCTTTTAACTTTTACGTTGTTTGCAACACGCTTTGTGCGTCAATTTGAAGTAGTTTGTATTGAAGGAGTTGTATTATATTTCAACATGGGAGCCGAACTTGAAATAGTTACAACTGCACGTATGGTACCCGGTAGCCTTCGTCCAAAAATTTAAAAATATTAACTTTGTAATTTGCCTTTCTTTAAATATTATATATTTATGTTTGCCTCGGCTGCGTCAGTATTATTGTTAGAGACACGTTTCTCTTAGAAGGGTTGTGATGCGACAAGAATGTAGGCTTACACAGATTATAATTTTACTTCACTCCTTTTATTAATGCTTGACACGATTTAATTAACACTTCACTGATATATATATATATATATATATATATATATAGAGAGAGAGAGAGAGAGAGAGATAGAGAGAGCTATGAGATGTTTTAATTAAATACTTGCACTTTTTAATACGTAAACTATTTTTGCCTCTCATAAAATACGTATAAAATTTCTCGAGGACGCATCGCGCGTCCGATTAGGAACACGATCTACTAGTAACTGACTTCTGAATTTGTAAATGTTTCTCCTTTTCAGTTTCTGATTGACTAATCTTACTCCAATAGAATGCCTTCATTTTACTAAAGCTTTTTTCTGGTTGTTGATTGGCTATTTTATAAACTGTCAATAAAATTACATTATTGCTTCCAAGAATCACAAATAGTATTGTTAAACTCTCAAACTCATTATTGCCTCAAGGTTACCTCATTGTTACCTCATTGTTAGCAACGTTTAACTTATTATTCCCACAGTTCCTACATTATTAAATTACATAATACATTCACATAATATTATTACACATGAATACAATAATATAAGCATATGCAATGACTGTTACATGCATTTTACAAACTATTACATACACATATTGCTTCAAGGCGGGCTGTTATTGAGTTTATATTACATAATTAGACTGAAATCATTTAACTGTTAAAAATACTGCCTCAAGTTCTCTTAATTCGGAGGGAATAAACCACAAGAGATAGACAAAAATGTACTAGACCAGATATGTATATCACTTTAAAATCCATAACTTATTTCAAATACTTTTGGGTATTAACCATTTCCAAAATATCCGTTGTTATGGGTTTGAATTTACAATACTTTGCCACAGTTATTTCTCACGATGTTAAGGAAAGACAGTACATAACGACCAGAATTCTAAACTTCTGACTCTCGCTTCGATTTCCTGTATCCGCCCCTTGCACCTTCAAAAAAATGTGTAATTTAAATATTTCTGTAAAGGTTTATTGCGATTTACATGAAGTAGATAGAAAATAAGTTTTCATAAAAATAATTCGTAGAAGCTATATAAACACAAATGATAGTAGGTAGGGAAAGTCATGTGAATGTAACAATGGGACATATATTTTGTTCCTACATCATTAGTCAACACTTTTCCCTTTTGCTTTAATACCCAGTTGTAATGAGTTAAAAATGCTTATATGTTACACTCGCGTGACTTTCTCTACCCTTTGTCGTTTATTAGTGGCTAAATTTTTTTTTCTACAAAGGTTTATTTTTCTATCTCCTTCATATTAATCGATATAAACCTTTGCAGAAATAGCTATATTACATATTTCGTTAGGATACAAAGAGAACAGCGATGGTCATATGTTTAAGAACTGGAATACTATACTTTAGCCCTAAAACTCCATACCGTTTCCAGGCAATCGTGAGAAACAACTGGAAATCGACTGGACTTTAAAAGAATGCCAAAGTATTTAATAACTCGAAACATTAATTACGGATATCTCGGAAATTACTTATGCCACAAAAAACTTATTTGAAAAACTTGTGTGTTTTAGAGAGATTTACATTTTTTGTGTAGTGCGCTTTCGTCTATCGCTTAGCGTTTAGTGTTATACAAGATTATACAAAATTCATTACAAATGAAAAGAACTACATAGGCTATTTACAGAAAATTTAAGGTGTACATTTTATTTGTCATGTAAATATCTTAAATATTGTTTATATTTTTGAGAATGTTTTACGTAAGGGTAGTTTGGGAACTGGAGATTTTCTTGAAAATCTTCGTGTTGCATCTTTGGAAGGTCTAAATACCAAGTTTGGTATTTATTCGACTTTTCATTTCCGAGTTAATGCTGGTTATAGACACACATACACACGAACGGTTTTCTAAAAATACTTGTTTGGTTTCAAGAGGTCTCAAAACATGTATTTCTGATGAAATCTTTATGGAATTTTTGGTGGAATGTGATGGTGCTAGGTAGAAAAGGTAAAAATCTGATGTGTTACACTCACATGACTTTCTCTACTCTTGTACACACTATTTTTACAAACGCTTATTCTACATATGCTTCATGTTAATCGAGATATCGAGATGTTAATCTTATTGCTAATTTTCTTGTAGATGCAAGGGGAATTGCTAGGCTTTAAGCGATAGTCAAATATTTTAAGAGCTGGTTGCTATGTCGAGTATTCCATTCACTTTGCATTACCAGGACAAAAAGAAATGAATAACGAATGTCCATTTAAAAAAAAGTATAAGTATTGGAAAATTTAAGGCAATAACAAGCAATATCTCGAAAATGGTTCACTCAACAAAAAAATGCATAAGACATAAATTGTGTATTTTAACGCGATCTACATTTTTGTGCAGTAAAATTTTGTCTATCTCTTATGGTTTACCAGTTATGCAAAAGTCGTTCACAATGAAGAATACTTTTGGAGACATTCCCAGAAAATTCGAGATATACATTTAATTTGTCATGAAAATATCTTAAACACATAATATTTTAATCAAAATCGTAAGAGCCGTTTTTGAGGAAATTAAAATTTTCGAAAAATGTTCCATGTGAAGGGTAATCTGAGGTGGGGGGATTTTCTTGAAAACCTTCGTGTCGCATCTCTGGAAGATACTGAAAATGCTTTTTTGGATTCAGGGGGTCCCAAAACATGTATTTCCGGTGAAATCTCGGTATCGAAAGTAAAAAGGCTGAAAATCTCGTATTAAATAAATAACATCCATAAACATCATGTGATCATTCTGTTGTTTAACTTATGTGTAACAATGTCTAGTAATATTATCCAGCATACGATGGCGCTAGTTGTGCGAAACAAATTAAAATGAATGGTAGTCAATTGTCATTCGACCATCATAACCTATTTTTACAAGTGGTATGCAAAATATGAGCATGTATTCTGTGTTTTTAGCTTTTGGATGACATAATGTAACTGACAGAGTCAGACATTTTAATCTGCAATAATATTATCACTGGAAAAGTAGCAGTTATCTTGACAACACCACTCCAGCGCCGAGCTAAAACTAAATGGTGGGCTTTGTGCATTGCTCTGAACACGAAAAACAAACAAACATCTGTTGAAA
The DNA here is from genome assembly GCA_030765065.1 of Deroplatys truncata. Lineage (NCBI taxonomy): Eukaryota > Metazoa > Arthropoda > Insecta > Mantodea > Mantidae > Deroplatys > Deroplatys truncata. The sequence continues at coordinate 106,537,506 of CM060982.1, forward strand.
ATGTGTATCGTACAGCGAAACAAGGATTATTGAGTTTAATTTTGGAAAATAAAATCTGTACACATTTTTAAAGAGAGGAACTGTTTTCATTATTGCGTGCAGTAGGGCTCCATTAGGCCTAACATTTTGGTTAACTCTATCGGCTGCAGCATGAAACGGTTGCAAGGCGTGTTTTGTTATCAGGAGTTCTGCGCACGTCCAAACGCTTTCATGGCTTGCGGTTGCGTAATTCTGTTCAGAAGTTGTTACAGCGGACTCCTGGCCTGCATATTCTACACATTTCTCCACATTTTGGCGGTCCTTCTGTGGGGAAAACGTCGACACGGTTTCCTCTGTGATAATTTGTTCCACTTCCTGCCAGTTGTGGTGGTCGGCATTATTGCATGCCAGCTAATGATGAACAAACCTCTTTTGATGTAGTACAGACTTGTATTGCTAAATTACTTTTGTCAACATCATATGCTTGGGCAAGAGGATATGTAGTTTAAGGCAGTGGTTCAGAAATATAATTCCACTGCCCTAGAGTAGCGTTAAAAATATTATTATTGTTATTATTATTATTATAATACCCAACCTGACTTTGAAACGAGCTTTTTAAGAAAATACGCCACCCCAAACTGCCCTTTACAGGAAAAAGTTTATTATTTATCTTTAACTTCCTCAAAATCCACTCTATATTGATAAAAATGCCATACATTTTAGATAATTACATGCCAAATAAAGTGTATGTCTTTAACTAGGAATAGTCTGTTAAATATCGAAAGGAACTTGGTATAATTTTGTTGAAGGTGTTTTGTTGTAATTGTTATTTGCAACACGTATGGAAGCCAATTTAAAGTAGGAGTTGTATTATAGTGCAATTGTTGGGGAGCCGAACTTGAAGTTTGTTTGCAACCGCACGTATGGTACTCGGTTTCCGGTAGCCTTCGCCCCAAATGTACTTTCAGGTGGCCTTTGCCCCAAGTTTTAAAAAAAAATATTAACTGTGTAATTAAACTGTTTCCTTAAGCATTTAATATTTATGTTTGCCTCGTCTGCTTCAGTATTATTTTAGAGACATGGGTATCTTGGCAGGGCGTGATGCGACAAGAATGTAGGCTTACACAGATTTTTAGTTTTAATTCACTCCTTTTTATTAATCCTTGACACAAAGTAAATACCACTTCACTGATATACAGAGCTGTGAGATTCTTTAATTAATTTATTGCACTTTTTTTAATACGTAAAGTTTTTTCGTCTCACATGAATACGTATTAAATCTCTCGAGGACGCACAAGCAACGCATCCAGTTATGAGCACTGCCTGCAGGCAACTCGTCTGGTTATGAGCACTGTTTGGAAGCAACTGAATTGATTTCAACCGTCTAAACTTGTAAATTTATGTATTTCAAGTCTTTGATTGGCTAATCCTACTCCAATGGAATACCTGCATTTAACTAAAGCTTTTTCTGGTTGCTGATTGGCTATTTGTTTTAAACTGTCTCAAAATTTACATTATTGCTGCTCTAATAATGACTAGTAGCATTTAAACTTCCTTACTCATTATTGCCTCAAGGTTACCTCATTGTTAGCAACTTTTGACCTTTTTCTCACAGCTCCTACATTATTAAATTACGTAATGCATTCACATAACTTTATTGAACATGTTTACAATAATATAAGCATATGCAAATTATTACATACACTCATTGTTTCAAGGCGGACTGTTGTTGAATTTACATATTATATAATTTGAGTAAAATCATTTAAGTGTTAAAAATACTGCCTCATTGCATAACTGTTAAACCATAAAAGATTCTTCTTCTTCCTCTTCACCTTCTTTAACAGATTACACCCTTCCCCAAGGACTTGCTTTAGGTCAGTAGCCTGTGGAGGAGCAAGCAAACTCTGGATCATAGCAAATCCAGGATGGATGATCAGCACAAAGCCTAGTATGGCGGTGAAAAAAAGGAATGAAATGTACTGATTAAAAGAGTGATAGGAAAATTCGCAGAACAAATTATCCAACTAATCGTTCACTTAGCGATCGAGGAAAACCGCGAAAAATACCTTCGATGAGATTGCTCGGCCCGAATGCAGGCCATAGATGTTATAACTGAACCATCCTGCTCGGTGACAATAAAAGGATTTTAATATATAAAAATACAGAACTCTTTAAAACATGCAATTTTCAGTTAGTTGTTTTGTTTGTGGCATCTGCCATTTCCGAAATATTTGTTGTTATTGGTTTGAATTGTTTTAATACTTTGTAATTGTTTGAAGTGCTGTCATCATTAGCTGTTTATCGCGATGCTATGGAAATAGTATGGAATTTCAAGGCCAGTATATAGCGACCCACTTTTGAACATTTGACTCTTCCTTCGCACTCCTCTACCCCTTTTATGTATACCTACAACAAAACGGTAATGAAACTATCTCTGCAAACTGTTTCTGAATTTTGCAAGAATTGTTTTAAGAGCTCTAGGTATAAAGATAGTAGATAAAGAATGTTATGTGAATGTAACAAAATTTTTGGTTAGTGATACTTTACGCTGTAAGTACTATGTAAGTACTACTCTAAAACTGAAACATCTTGATACGTCTATTGCATACTAGTTCCTTCTTCTTTCTCGGCTTACCCACTCCGTTTTGAGGACATACACTCCCCAGGGCTTATAACCCAATGCCTGGGGTAACAGGCCTATCAGGTGCAGGCAGACTTTTGGATCGGATAGAAGAACCAGCATGGGTAATCATCCCGAAGTCTGGTATGAGGGTGAGGAAGGAAGTGATATGAAATGACGGTGAAAGATGAAAGGAAAGGTAATGGTGGAGTAGTTGTTGAAATGAATGGCGGGAGAATCCGGAGAAAACTATCACGGAAGCTACAGGAAAAAAATCAGTCTGTCTTTGTTGATCAGCTCTCGTACCAAAAGGAGTGAGAGGTAACACTTATGAAATGCTATTAATTTATCCATCTAAGTTACTGACAATTAGTGTAGAGCAGAAAAACTCTACTTCCTGCTCCGACACCTTTTATATGCTCAGGTGCACTTGGGTGCCAAAAAGTGTACCGCTACAATGAACTGCGTGTTAAGTTGGTAATGGATTCATAACGTACTATTCCCTATTCATAGCTCCACCCCACCCCTTACCTGTTCTAGTAACCCAAGTTGATTGGAGGCTTTTGCATAGCATTTTTATTCGCGATGGTGGGGTAAAAATTGAGTTGTGTTTTATTTTTGGACGCTCTTTAACTGCTATGGCTCTTACCGTCCCATATATGGGCGTGAAAGATCGAAATTTTGTTCAGAGGCCTCTTTATCAGGCTTTAGGTTTTTCTACGTGTCCTAAATCTAAGACACTGGAATTTATTTCCCTTCCGAAGGAAGCCTTGATAATGATTTTTACGCCGAAAAAATCTTTCTCCGCCGGGTTTAAGACTAGGGTCTAAGGCAGTTTTAAATTCGTTGAGAAAACGTAATACATTCAGTTTTTTAATTGTTCTTCCGTAGGCTGGAAAGGTAGAATCAGAATGAAAAAGTACGTAAGTCGACATTGGGGCATATAATGTTAAGAGAAGTTAAGAATGTCTTGTGTTTAACCGGGAAAATTGGAGTCATATGGAGAATTTCATGACGTGTTATCATATCGACATCGTAGCTCAGACGGCGGAATAGCGGTACGGGAAGCTGAAGATCGGCGTTCGAATCCTGACTATAGCATTTTTTCCGATTTCACCTTTCAATAATTAAATCATATTTAGTATTATCTTACATAAATTATACTACAGAATTTTGCAAGAATAGAAATATAAAGAAGTCGCTAACCCGTTTCAAGTAATGCAAAATTCTTTATTTTTCGACTCATTTGTAATGTTTTTTCGTTTTACGTGTTCAATTCGTATAGCTCAGTTCTTTAGACTGTTGTTGGTGATATTTTCTAATTCAAAATGAATATGTCTATTGCTCTTGTTGCTTTGCAATATTATTGTTAGAAGGTAATAGTAATAACCAAATAATGTTCTAACCTATTAAGTGAGTTACTCAAAGTAAAATACCTTTTGTATCTCTACTCAAAAAATTTTCTTTAACTGTTTCTTTCACATGTCCTTTAATTTTGCTTTGTACCCCTCTGTGATATGTTTTTGAAGCAGACTGCATTATCCATAGCTCCGCAGCTCTCACTGCGCTATAACCTTGCACGTTAAGGGCAATAATTTTCTGTTTGTTGTCCATATCCTTTATTGTTTTCAAATGACGTATATTATAAACATTGTTTACAAGCCAATTTTATCCAACCACTTCCCTTTATTAATTATTGTAATGAAAGTGTGCCATGATTTATATGCACTTAATTTAAGTTTGTAATTGTATATGACTTAGTCTATGGCTTGTAAGCTCTAAAAGATAAGCACCAGACTTTTGACATCAAACCAATAACAGACGGACTGATTTGGCGAGTGTCTGGCGAGTACTTGCTCAGGTAAAATGCCTCGGTTTCCCATCCCTTTTGCCGCTCACTTTCTTCAAACCAATAAGACATTATCTCATCCGGGTAGGTCTGATAAGGGGATTCTGCCAACATTAAAGACATCGGCAGATTTTTTTGTATCGGGCTGTACATGAAAGCATTGAAGTGCAAGTCATTATTCGAAAGCTGTTCTAATCCTGAATTAATGACTGTATTTATGAAACTTCCTTTGACGTACTAAAATTAAATGCGTTTCTGAATATTCTTTCTTATTTCAAAATCACAGTGTAACAAATCATTCTGGCTTTCACCCATAACACTAGCATAGTGTTTAATTTTATACATTACTGTCTAGCTTTCCTAATATTTATAATACAGTTTATAAAAATCCCTATATTTTGATTAACTGAACAGAAAAATTAACTTTAGTTTTGCTCTTAACAGAAAATGGTGGTTTTGTTTTCATTTATCTGCTGAATTCCAACATTAAATCAAAATTTCCTATCAGATGATATTTTGTTGGGAAAATATTTCATAGTTCTTCCAATAACTTAGATGTTTCTTTAACGACGAGGTACATTGCAAGAAAACTGTTCTACAGTTATACTACTATCCTACTTTACAATCTTAACTCGTTGGAGATACGAATAGCATTACTTTAAGTTCTTTCTTTAAACACAGCTGCCGATAAGACCACTAAGTAATTACTGGACCCTTAACAATGGTGTTCACTTCCATTGCTAAACTGTAAACAGAAAGCTCTTGACAAGTACTGTCGTCCTCCGTGGTGTAGTGGTTACCATGCTAGCTTCTAGTTACCAACGGAGGGCGATGGATTTTTTCGGGCGTAAAAATCCTTAGTATGGCTTCCTTTGGAAGGGAAGTAAAGCCGGTGGTCCCGATCGTAGATTTACGGCACATAAAAGAACCTCAAGCCTGATAAAGAGGCCTCTGAGCAAAATCACTAGACGCTAAGGACCACAAAAGTTAAAGAGCGTCCATAAATAAAAAACTCAATTTAACATATACTGTAAAGCTAAGCTACGACTGAACGGCAATAATTGAGCACGCATTCTCTCATCATGCTAATAGAACTTCGTCGCATCATCATGCATCTCCCCTCTAACTTCTTGAACTATTGCACAACCAAATGTTTTGCTCATGTTTTAGTCTCTCTCTTTAAATGGAATATTGTAAAATAATGGAGATTTAAACACTACCTTTCCCGAGTCTAACACAACAAACTAGAACTGTAAAGACAATTACGAATACCTTTATGGTCATATTAACCATTAAGTACAGCTATGTTGAGTCCTTATGGAACAAATAAGCCGCCAACAATGAATGTGGGTCTTAAAATTCTTCACCTTCCTGGATTCTCCGCTAGCTCGGTGTGTTTAACTTTTAGTGCTGCAGAGCGCTGCAGGCATAATCCTGGCATTACCGGTTCTCCCCAAAGGGTTTTATTTTTAAAATACACCCTTTCATGGTGCCGCACCATAAAGCTAAATCTTCCGAACTCGCAGAGAATTAAAATGACAAAGCTCCTTTATTGCCATTTCGTATTTGCATAGCGCACTGCATTCGAAAACATTTGTCATTTTTATTACTCTGTGGGCTGCGACACAGTTGCGCTCTCTAGGATATAAGCGAAAAACTTGAGACGAAATCAAAGCAACACATGGGTGTTGTGACGTCAGAGCCACCTGTTACGACAAGTTTATCCACGTCAGCAACTGGGACGCTTTATCATCCCCCTTACAGTCCCGTCTTCCGAGCCATCATTCATTTATGGCGGAAATAAAAGCGTGTAAAGTAATAATGGAGGGAAGGAAAGAACGGGGCTATTTCTCACTACCAAAATAGGTCAGAGAAGAGGCAGGATGACCCCTCTTATCGTTTACGTGGCTTAGGGAAGAGTAATGTGCATTTCAGCATCTTGACGTGACAAGAAGTCGTTTGAGCGAACAGTTAATGAGTGTCAGCTAGTGAAGGATGTCTTGCTGGAAAGTGACAAAAGCCGTACGTGATTAAGCTACTCACATCTGACGTTATGACTTACTAACTTTGTGGCAGAAATTGTAGATCGCCGGACGTGTAGTCTGCGATTCATAGCAAGTCTTGTCTCGAAGTTAACTGAGAGACACTAATGAGATTAAATAACTATATTGAAACTATTAAAATTTTCTTAGGATGTGGACAGCATAAAATAATTTTATTTCTGTTGAGTTATCGTTCTGCATTCCTTTTTACCTTCTCTACCACGTACGTAATTGGTAGATAAGGTACGCATACCACCGAAAAATTCGATACCGAGATTTCACCAGATATACATGTTTTGAGGTCCCCTGAATAATTTTTTATAAGGCCCATGTGATTATGTGTCTGTCTGTGTGTGTGAACAAAAAGTGAAGAGTGGATAAATACCAAACTTGGTATTCAAGTTCAGTATCTTCCAAAAATGCAACACGAAGGTTTCAAGAAAATCTCTCCACTCCCAATTACCATTAAATCGAACTTTTTCGAAATTTTTTATTTTCTAAAAAAACGCTCAAAATAGTATAACGCAGCGGCTGTGGTTCAGGGTTATCGGGAGGTCGGCGCCGAGTGGTCGGAGTAAACAACGACGACGGCTCGCCAGCGTAAAAATCGGGCGCATTATCGGCAGATAACTTGAAAGTTCTGGAAGCTTCCTCTGCTCCCTTCCCCAGAAAGTGTGTCGAAAGAGTTCTAGAACGTTCGAGAACCTCGCATTAATCAGGGCGAGTCAATTCGGTTGCTACAGTGGAGTGCGAGTAGTGTTGTTGAGCCAGTAGTGAGCGAGCAAGTTAGAGATTCTCCGAGCGAGTTGGTGAGGCTGTTTGGCGTGCAGTGAGTGCTACTGTGGAGCGACGGGTTGTGGAGGTTTTTAAGGCAGAGAAATTCGAATGATTTGGAAACTATCCGATTTTGTTTCTTTAAATCTCGTAAAGGTTCAACTTGACGGTTAATTACTTTTCATCACCTTACCTATTATTTTTGGCTCAAAGCTTCAGTATTGTAATTTCCCAAAACATTGTTGTACAGAAGTTGTACAATAATTTAATTGAGTTATAGAGACAGATTGAAAAGAAAAAAGTCTTAGCCCGATATTCAAATCGATCATGTGCCAGGAGCTCCCCACTATGCTTCTGATGTTTACACTGCGACGTTATTTCTTATAATGTTTGTGTATTTGTGTTTACTCCACGTGGTGAAGCCATTTTGTGACGTGATTCTTTGTTAGGTTTGTTAGCTCCATCTGGTGTTAGCAATTTGCGGCAGTATTAGTGTTTGTTTGAAAGAATACTACTGTTATTTTATTTACTTTTGGTTCACTGTCCTCCGGCTAGCTATTATCCTTTTGGTCGAGCACTTCTCTTTATATAGGTTGTGTAAACGGAAAGGAGTCATTTATCCAAAGATAACACTGATGAAAGAATTTGTTTTACACTTTTTATTGTCGAACACATTCACTATCACATTTACACTTTGATCTTGACACTCGCAAAACTGAAACTGTTATAATAACTTCATTACTGATCACTCTTAATTCGCGTACTTCAACTTTTTGTATAATTAACTTTACAACACTTTAGATTTTTCATAACTCTGTTACGCGTAAGTTGCGAATCGATAACCGACGTGTACTGTACTAATATTTCTGCTGGACTGAAGGCGACGTGTAACGTACAAATGTTTTCGACGAACTGACGTGAATACGACGTGTAGTGTACAAAGATTTTCGATGAACTGACGGGGTCTACCTCTAATCTAGCCCTTTTTATACTCCTACACCCCGATATGCCTAAAGATTATAACTGAATTGCTATTGGCTAATAAAACGCGCCAACATTAGCGTCTATTTTTATATCCAATGAAAATTATGAATACATATGCTCTAGGGAAAATGTTCCAGCAAATTCTAAAGAAAAACGCGCCAACATTACCTAACTTCCTCGTCTCTAATAATCATAAACAGCTCACCCCCTCGCTGCATTATTGCGCGCTATTATTGTCAGTTTCAGTAAGGCAGTATAAACTTACTTCTCAACAATAATTACAATTAACAAACATCTCAAATCAATGTCACATAAAAATGCATATTCATACTATAATCATTCTTTACATTTAAATAATTTATGATACAAATTACTGCATCAACACCCAACTCCGGTAAACCACCTGAAGGCCAATTGCCGTTTCACGTTCGCTACAATCCTTAATCTTAACAATCTATATGGGACTAATGTTAAATAACAAAAGGCAACAAATTGATCTTCAGCCGATTTGCTGGACCTTAATATCAACATCAGTAAGGTGTGATAAGTTATCGCGTGTTTTCATTTCTTAACTTTTATGGCTATGAATCAGAGTCGTTGCGCTTCCAAGAACTAATATTTAAGATGCATTGCCTCTGATTTATCCATTTGCTTTCATGTTGAATGTCATATATTATTTAAATTGGTGTTCTTTTTTTTGAGAAGCTTTATGGACTATTTTTGATTCCAGCTATTAGTTTACTTTAAATAAATATTTGTGGTTAATTTATTTTTACGGACAAGAAAGAGGGGAAAAAATCGCAGTAAAATACAATTTTTAAAGAACGTAATGGAATTTTTTTTCTATAATTAAAATTATTTTTAAGCTTCAGCTTTCTATGTTATAAAATACATAAGAATAGAACATCTTTTAGTTTTATAAATGAACATATAGAAATATGATGGGCATATGAAACTGGAAAATAAATCAGATATTGAGGTGACTAATGCACAAAGGCGCATAGGAGATAACCACAAGGAGATCTCAAAGTATTGAGATGATATACACCAATGTCCTTGTGGTTTACTGGAGGAATATGCGAATCAAGGTCCATGTGTGTATCTGTGTGTCTATGAACAACATGACTTCAAAAAACGGAAAATAGCTAAATACTAAACCTGGTATTCAAGTTCGTTCTGAGAAAGATATTTTCTGACCCACGTATGGAAGCCAGTTTCAGATAGATGGTTTTTTTTACATTATTTATTATCACCACGTTTTGGGCGTCAATTTGAAGTAGTTTGTATTGAAGGAGTTGTATTATATTTCAACTGTTGGGGAGCCGAACTTGTAGTAGTTGCAACCGCACGTGTGTTAAACAGTTTCCGGTAGCCTTCGCTCAAAATGTACTTTCAGGTGGCCTTTGCCCCAAGTTTAAAAAATATTAACTTTGTAATTTGACTGTTTCTTTAAATATTATATTTATGTTTGCCTCGGCTGCGTCAATATTTCTTAGAGACACGTTTCTCTTGGAAGGGTTGTGATACGACAAGAATGTAGGCTTACACAGATTATAATTTTACTTCACTCCTTTTATTAATACTTGATACGATTTAAATAACACTTCACTGATATAGAGAGCTGCGAGATTCTTTAATTAATTAATTGCACTTTTTTAACACGTAAACTTATTTTTCGTTTCACACGAATACATATTAAATCTCTGGAGAACGCACAAGCAACGCATCTAGTTATGAGCACTATCTGCAGGGAACTGAATTGATTTCAACCGTCTAAACTTGTAAATTTCTGTATTTCAAGTCTCTGGTTGGCTATTCCTAATCTAATAGAATGCCTTCATTTAACTAAAGCTTTTTCTGGTTGTTGATTGGCTATTTTATAAACTGTCACTAAAATTACATCATTGTTACTCCAATAATCAGAAGTACTTATTGCCTGAAGGTTACCTCATTGTTAGCAACGTTTAACTTTTTATTATCACAGCTCCTACATTATAAAATTACGTAATATATTCACATAATATTATTACACATGGATACTATAATATAAACATATACAATGACTGTTACGTACATTTTGCAAATCATTACATACACATGTTGCTTCAAGGTGGGCTATTATTGAATTTACATATTATATAATTAGACTGAAATTATTTTAAGTGTTAAAAATACTGCCTCAGTTCTTTTAAGCATGCGGCACAAAAATTTTCAAGAAAGTTTACTCACATAAAACTACCCTTCACAGAAACATTTTGGTTATCCTCGATTTTCTCAAAAACGGTCCTAACGGTTTTGTGTTTACCATTTGTTTAAGAATTTGCATGGTAAACAAAATGAATATCTTAAATATTCCTTGAATAGCCTGTGAAGTCTCTTCATTCTGAATAAATTTTGTACAAACTTTAAGCCGTAGGAGATGGAGAAAACCACAAAACATGTAGATATCGTTAAAACATCCAATTTATATCAAACTTTTGTTGCATTAACAATTACCAAGATATTGTTTATTATTGATATTTTTACAACTGCTAAGTCACTATTAGCGTTTTTACATTCTGCGCTATGTATAGTAAGTAGGGAAAGTATTGCCTTTCACCCAAAAATTCGATACTGAGACTTCACTGGAAATTTTTAGAAGAATGTGTGTGTGTGTGTGTGTGTGTGTGAACAGCATAACTCAAAAACGAAAAGTCGGATAAATACCAAACTTGGTATTTAGGTTCAGTATCTTTTAAAGATGTGACACGAAGATTTTCAAGAAAATCCCCCATCCCAGATTACCCTTTACATAGAACTTTTTCGAAAATTTTGATTTTTTCAAAAATGGGTCTAACGATTTTGATTAAAATGTCAAATGTTTTAAGATATTTTCACGGCAAATAAAATTTATATCTTGAATTTTCTTGTTATATCCCCAAAACTCCTTTTTATTTCGAATGATTTTTACATAACTGTAAAACTGTAAAAAAATGGACATACTTTTACTGTACACAAAATTTAGTTCTCGTTAAAACGCACACATATACAATTTTATTTTGGCTAGTGAACAATTTCTGAGATATTCCTTGTTATTTGTTTCAATTTTTCAATACTTACTTTTTCTAAAATGCGGATTCATTATTCTTTTTTTTATGTCCTGGACATGCATATAGAATAGAATGCTCCACATAGAAACCAGCTCTTAAAATAATTGACTATCGCTTAAAACCTACCATATTCCCCTTGCACCTACAAGAAAATTAGCAATAGGATAGTTTCTGCAAATTTTTCTTCCATTGACATGAACCAGATAGAAGAATAAGGCGAAGAATAATTTGTAGACGATTCGGTAGAGAATGTCATATGAATGTAGCACAACAGTTTTTTTAAAGGGAATCCATACCGTCAAGTCACCATCCATTAGCTAATTAACATTTCCTGAAAGAACAGGTCTTAGTCTAGTAATATTAGCTACCGTCGAGGGTTTTAATTGTACTAAAAAAACGCTGTACGCGAGGGGTGTGTTAGTAACTAATGAAGTTCAGCAGCATTTTGCACGACAACCCCGTCATATCAAGGAATATACACCTGTTACGTCACGGCCACGGTCATACATAAAAACTGACGTGAGTTATTACTCAATTTTATTCGAACTTTACGTGCGAGCCCGCAGTTACATCAAGAATGTCTCCGAAAAGGGTTTCCCCTTGGAGGTCAACAACCAGCTAAGTGACCCCGCAGCATTGATTTCACTTTAATTTCTCTAAGCAGTGCTTATTTTTCTTCTTTGCGTATGTAGAGACTATGAACATTGGGAATGTTGTCAAGGGTTGTATGAAAAAGCATTTTTACTTTCTGTATTAGTTACACCGACGTGCATAAAATGTGGCCCATAAAAGTAAGGGAGCGGCTTATGTTGGTACTGGGAAAATCTATGCCCACCCCCTACCAGCTTGACCACCTCTGTTTAGCCACTGGATTGTCAAGGTATTTTACCTCCCTCAAAGTATGATCGAATTGCCGAGGGATAACATCAACACTTAAGTCTTATACCTTTATGCCACATTGTTGTTTTCTTACTACCAGTTTTCTTATTGCCGTTTAGTAGCGGCAATAACTTAAATTTCGTCTCAATATTGAATAAGTTTTATTGCTGTATTCTTATTTGCCCTACGCTTTGGGAGCCAATTTGAAGTAGTTTTGTTGCTGCTACGTATGGAAAGCCAGTTTGAAGAAGATGTATTATGTTTCGACTGTTTCTTTAAATACTATATATTTATGTTTGCCTCGGCTGCGTCAGTATTATTGTTAGAGACGTGGATTTCTTTGCAAGGCGTGGTGCGGCTGAAGAATGTAGGCTTACACAGATTATAATTTTTAATTCACTCCTTTTTATTAATTCTTGACACGATTTAAGTAACACTTCACTGATATAAAAAGCTGTGAGATTTTTTTATTACTTACTTGCACTTTTTAACACGTAAGCTATTTTTCGTCTCACACCGAATACGTATTAAATTTCTCGAGGACACATCTTGTGTACGGTTAGGAACACTGTCTACAAGCAACGCGTCCGGTTAGGAGTGCTTTCTACAAACAACTGATTTGATTTCTACCGCCTAAATTTGTAAATTTCTGTATTTCAATTTCTGATTGGCTAATCATACTCCAATAGAATAGTTTCATTTAACTAAAGCTTTTTCTGGTTGTTGATTGGTTATTTATAAACTGTCTCAAAATTTACATTATTGTTGCTCGAAGAATGAATAGAAGCATTATTAAACATTCTAATTCATTATTGCCTCAAGGTTACCTCATTGCTACCTCATTGTTAGCAACTTTTAACCTATTATTCTCACAGTTTCTACGTTATTAAATTACGTAATACATTCACATTACATTATTACATGTATGCAATAATATAAATATATACAATGACTGTAATATAAACTTTTTATATATTGTTACATTCACATATTGCTTTAAGGCGGGCTATTATTATATTTTATTTTATATAATTTGACTGAAATCATTTAAGTGTTAAAAATACTGCCTCAATATCGCTGATGCAAGCTCTCATACAATGGCATAGCTGTCATTCAGTTTAACGATACATATAAATAACTCTTTACGCCTTCCTCTAGAAGGACGAATTATGGAACCTTTGCATAGAGGTGGTATGAGAACCACCCCTTCATTTCACATCGATTATAACATAGCTCATTGGTTAGTTTTTGTGTCCCAGGATTTCTTTTCAGGCCAGTCACGAGAGAACCGACACCGGCTGGGTGGAGTAAGAGGTTGGTTTCCTGAAGGTGCACTATTGCGATCTAGCGAAATGGACAACTTCTGATGCACGTTAGTGTACCTAGCAAGAAGAGGAAGTGTTGCATTCCACCCAAAAGTTTGATTTGAGAATTCACTGGAAATGCATGCTTTGAGGTCCTTGAATAAAAAGCATTTTTACAAAAAGGCGCGCGCGCGTGTGTTACAGAGAGAGAGAGAGAGAGAGAGAGAGAGAGAGAGAGAGAGAGAGAAAGAGAAAGAGAAAGAGAGAGTGTGAACAGTATAACTCGAAACACAAAATGTCTGATAAATGCCAAATTTATAAGATATTTACATGATAAAGTAACTGTATACGAGGGGCACTATTTATATTTTGAGCCTTGGCAACCCTGAATGTTGTAGGTGCCATCTGACGTTTCCAATGGAAAGTTTGACATTTTTGACCATAATCTACTTCAAACATTTTCTCAATAGAGCGTAATTTGTTTTGTTAAACTAACTTGAAAATTATGTGTCAACAAAAACAGGGAATTAACTCCTGAAAATGTTCGTGCAATGATTTATTACGATTTTCGACGTGGATTATCAAGGCAAGAGTGCATCAATCAACTAACTTCCACATTTGGCGACGAAGCACCATCCTTTGCCACTGTGAAACGCTGGTATAACGAATTTAATCGTGCCCACCGTTCGCTCAATGATGAAGTTCGTGAAGGTCGTCCAAAATCAGTTGTTGTGCCAGAAAACATTGGTGATGTGCAAAAACTAATACTGAAAGATCGTCATGCGACATATTGTGAGATTAAAGCAACCCTAGGCATAGTTCCACTAGCATATATAAAATATTTCATGATTATTTAGCCGTGAAAAAGGTTAGCTCTAGTTGGATCCCACATAATTTGACGCAATCTCAAAAAGATGCTCGTGTCGATTGGTGTACAAGAAATACAATGACGGTGCCTCAAAAGACGTATATAAGATTGTAACAGGTGACGAATCATGGATCTATGCGTATGAGCCGGAACTAAACAGCAGTCGACTGTATGGGTGTTTCAAGATGAAGCAAACCCAACAAAAGTTGTTCGCACTCGAAGCACTTCGAAGCAAATGGTCGCCTGCTTTTTCAGCAAAACTGGCCATGTGGCAACAGTGTCTTTAGAGGAACGTAAAACGGTCAATGCCGAATTGTACTCAACCATTTGTTTGCCGGAAGTCTTTGGTGAAGTAAGGAAAACCAACAAGAACCGGGATCGTTCTTCATCAAGACAATGCGAGCGCACACACATCTCATCTAACAGAGTATTTGAAGGCTCAAAATTAGAATTGATGGGTCATCCGCCATACAGTCCTGATTTGGCACCCAATGACTACTTTTTGTTCCCGAACATCAAGAATAATTGCGTGGACAACGATTTTCGTCGGCATAAGAAGCCGTTGATGCCTTCAAAATCTATGTTTTGGAGGTGTCTCAAGAAGACTGGAATAAATGCTTTGACAAATGGTTCAAACGGATGCGAAAGTGTTTTGATCATAAAGGAGAATATTTTGAAAAACAATAAACCAGTTTTCAATCAGAAATTACTTTGTTTTAATTATTAGGCTAAAAATATAAATAGTGCCCCTCGTATCTTGAATTTTCTGGGACCATCATTTGAAGTTCTCTTCCTTCAGAAACAATTTTCACATAACGGATAAGTTCTATGAGATAGACAAGCACGAGTCCACAGAAAAAGTATATATATAAAATATACAACTTGTTTCAAATAACCTTTTTGTGGCATCGATCGTTTCTGACCTGTCGCTATTCGCTTGTTTCTCGCGATGTCATAGACAGAGTATGGAAATTCAAGGCCAGCATATAGCGATCTGCTTTCAAATATCTGACTGTTGATTTGTATTCCTGATCTTCTTGTACCTACAAAGAAATCTGTAATGAAAATGTTTCTGAAAAAGTTTATCCATTAACATGAACTGCACAGAATGGTTTGCAGAAGCTGTATGTAAATAAACGATAATGTTTATAGAGATATATGTGAATGTAAGATATCATATTTTCAATTCTTGGTTCTTAGCCATTCTGCTAGAAAAATTGTTATGTTACGTAAACATACCTTAGTATCAGTATTTATACCTTCGGCTTCATACCCTTTAAAAATGCATTTAAATACCCAATGGGGAAGAAGTTTTTTAAGAGGTTGCAATAACACGGCTTTCTCTATTCATCCTCATTTATTTTCATATATATTCTACAAACTATCCATACAAAGGTTAATGTTTAACTGTACTTCCTGTTAGTTATTGTAAATGTTGGCACAACTAATATTTTGCAGCAGGTACACAGGCAACTGCTTTGTATAGGCGTGCCTTGATATTACATACTCTTTGCATTAGCTAATCAGAAACAAAAGAACGGCATTGTGTTGCCTTAAAATGCTCTAAAGTTAATATTTTGGAAATGACAGACGTTACAAAGAAATCCTTTTGGACAAAGATTATAGATTTAAATCGGCTGTTCATTTTTCTGAAGTAAGAGAGAATTCTTCTGAAGGCCTCTTAATATGGGTTTCCAAGCATATAAAAGTACGCAAATTTAATGAGATAAATAAAACTGTAATTCATAAAAAATTCAGCACGTACATATTGTAACGACCCACGATGATTTAATTAAATCGTTAAGATATATTCTGAGGAAATTAAAACTTACTAAAATATGTTCTTATCCAGGGTAGCGAGGTTTTATAACAATATTCGTTCGGCATGCTGAAACATGGTCTGACTCAAGTATGATTTTATGGTATTAAAGGGACTTTAACTTATGGATTTCTGATAAAGCTTGAAATAAATTTTAGGTGGAATACAATACTTTATCTATATCTACCTACCTTAGGTAAGTGGTAGATTACTCGACGGAGGGCGATGGATTTTTTCGCTCCTTAAAATCCTTAGCATGGCTTTCTTCGTAAGGGAAATAAAGTCGGTGGTACCGTGTGTAAATTTATGGCACATAAAATAACCTCAAGCCTGATAAAGAGGCCTCTAAGAAAAATTTCCGGGCTTTCACGCCCAATATAGAATGGTATGCTAAGGACGTGACAGTTAAAGAGCATCCATAAATAAAACTCAATTATTAGGTACATAAATTAAGAAGCAATAAAGGGCTAGAGCAACAATTTACTAGGTACAGTTCTAAAAATTGAAAAATTGGAGATCGAACTTAGGACAATATTGTGAATATTTATACTCGTAAATAAATGCCACTTTCTTACTAACTACAGAAATATGTTGTACATTACTGTGTAGAAGCTGTTTTTATTTTCTCTACCACGTACGTATTTAAGTTCAGTATCCAACGATGCGACCCAAAGTTTTTCAAGAGGATTACCCCCACACACCAAATATCCTTCACAAGGAACATTTTTCGAAAATTTTAATTTTCTAAAAAATGGTTGTAACGATTTTGATTAAACTACAATGTATTAAAGATATTTACATGGCAAATAAAATGTACAACTTGAATTTTTGCGAATAGCCTTAAAGCCCTCTTCATTTGGAAACAATTTTGTACAATCTTATATATCTGTTAAACATTAAGCGATAGACGAAGAAATGTAGCTTTCTTTAAATCGTACAGTTCATTTCAAGAGATCTCAGCTATTAATGGTTCGAATTGTTCATTTATTGGTCATTCTATAAAGGCATTTCAAATACCTATAAAGGTATTTCTCGTGATTGCGAGATGTGTAATGTGGCTACTTCTGCAAACGCTTATTTGGATTAAAACGTAGTAGATATAAAAATAAACTTTAGTAAGAGTAGTTCGTATGCATTCTAATAAACGATAGAGGGTAGAGAAAGTCACATGAAAGCATCGCGTAAGATTTTTTTACTTTCTCTACTACGTATAGTAAGTAGGGGAAGTATTGTATTCCAACCAAAAATTTGATACCGAGATTTCACCGGAAATATATGTTTTGAGAGCCCCTGAATACAAAAAAAAAACATTTTTGGAAACATGTCCGTGTGTGTGTGTGTCTCTCTCTCTCTCTCTCTCTCTCTCTCTCTCTCTCTCTGTGTGTGTGTGTGTGTCTGTGTGTCTGTGAATAGCATAACTCAAACGAACAGTCGGAAAAACACCAAACTTGGTATTCAGGTTCAGTATCTTCCAGAGATGCGACACAAACGTTTACAAGAAAATTCCCCCACCTCAGATTACCCTTTACATGGAACATTTTTCGAAAATTTTAATTTTCTCAAAAATGGCTCTAACGATTTTGATTAAAATATCAGATGTTTAATATATTTTCATGACAAATGAAATGTATATCTCGAATTTTCTGGGAATGTCGCCAAAAGTATTCTTCATTGTGAACGACTTTTGCATAACTGGTAAACCATAAGGGATAGACAAACATTTACTACACAAAAAAATGTAGATCAGGTTAAAATACACAATTTATGTCATATACATTTTTTTTGTTGAGTGAACCATTTTCGAAATATTGCTTGTTATTCCCTTCAATTTTTCAATACTTATTTTCTCAAATGGGAATTCGTTATTCATTTTTTTGTCTTGGATATGCAAAGAGTATTAATCTGTGGCAAAGAGAATGGTGCTGTATCTAGCAACCAGCTATTAAGAGATATGTCTATGCTTAAAGGCTACTGTATTTCTATATTGCCCTTGTAAATATATTTTCCCCTTACATCTACTAGAAAATTAGCAATAAATTAGAGTCTGAAAATCTCGATTAACATGAAGCATATGGAGAATAAGCGTTTGTAAAAATAGTTTGTACAAGAGTAGAGAAAGTCATGTGAGTGTAACACAGATTTTTTTCTCTACTTCTTTTTTACGTCGCTTTAACTAGTCATTTCGCGACGGATCTAGGAGATACCTCGTGGATCGGTGTACTGTTAGCCTTCTATGCCTCATCCTTGTACCATACCATCTTACTGTGTCACATGTACACAGAAGCATGTGCATAGCAACTGTACCTCTGCTTCTGTGAAGAGTAGATAGCATCTTCGACACGTTCCACACAGACCTCAGCGCATAGCAACTGTATCCCTGCTTTTTCATGTGCCGAACAGATGGCAATAGGCGTCCAGTCTACTTACTTTCGTTATCTGTGGATAGATGGCAAGGCATCCATCTATTTTTAATGTTTACTTTTATTTTTTAGACTTAAGGTAGAACTTCGGGTCGTAGTATTAAATATTCAATCCGTTATTTACCTTGGCGACCACGAAAAAGCCACCGTCGGGATGTGAACTCAGAGCTTACGAATGCAGACCAGAGATATTACCGTTCTGAGCCATCTCCCTCGGTTCAGTGATGTTGAAGTAAATATTAACAACTAAATGGTATGTTGTTTCTTTTTCTGCGAATGTTGTTCAGAAGGGTTTGAGAAGTGGATTACGTTAGATGACGGCCTCTATCATAAACTTATTCTTTGAGGAACTATGTAGGAGTTTAACATACTCACAGGTTTATGAAAGGTTATCTAGAACTGGGCATAGTTACAAAAAAGACTGATGTGTTACTCACATGACTTTCTCTGCTATTATATAAAATATTTTTACAAACACTTATTCTCCATCCCCCTCAAGTTAATCAAGATATGGAGTTGTTAATCTTATTTCTAATTTTCTTTTAGGTGCAAGGGGAATATGGTAGGCTACCAAATCTTTTAAGAGCAGGTTGCTATGTGGAGCATACCATTCTCTTTGTATATCCAGGACATAAAAAAACGAATAACGAATTCTCATTCGAGAAAAAGTATAAGTATTGGAAAAGTCAAACAAATAACAAGGAATATCTCGCAAATAAATCACTCGACAAAAACAAACGTAAATGTCAAAAATTGAGTGTTGTAATGAGATCTGCATTTTGTGTAGTTTGTCTATCTCTTACGGTTTACCAGTCATGCGAAAGTCATTCAGATTGAAGAGGACTTTTGGGGACAATCCCAGAAAATTCAAGATATACATTTCATTTGACATAAAATATCTTAAACATATGATATTTTAATGAAAATCGTTAGAGCCATTTCTGAGAAAATCAAAATTTTCCAAAAATGTTCCATGTAAAGGCTAGTCTGGATGAGGGAATTTTCTTTAAAAACTTTGTGTCGCATCTTTGAACAATACTAAACCTAAATACCAAGTTTGGTATTTATCCGACTTTACCTTTTTGAGTTATGCTGTTCACAGACACAGAGACAGACACGGACATATTTCCAGAAATGCTTTAACAAGTATTTCCGATAAAATCTCGGTATGAATTTTTGGGAGAAATGCAATACTTCTACCACTTACTCTACGTAGTAGAGAAAGTAAAAAGCTGTAAGTTGAAATAATATTCACTATCTAGCTGAGGAAGCTTTTAACTTCCTACAGCTCAATGTTTTGTAAGTTTGCTAGCCTCGGTATTTGAGAGAATTTTAAAGTGAGAGAAACAGAAAAGCTATTTTGAGTTTCACTCAGGTGCTTTCATAATCTGTGATTATCAATATTTATAAAGCGACAGTTTATTTTGAACAAAATGGAGCACGTTTACCTTTGATAGACTATGGTTATCTCGCTGAAGGCGGACATGGTCGTCAATTTTTGTGACCGTACCTTTTGGTTCAAATTAGATAACAGTTTAGGTTACCTGCCTTGTTGATAAGTTTTATGTCTTCACCTCGTAGCTAGTTCTGTGTTGTCTCGTGCGCCAGCTGCTCCAGTGGTATGCGCGAGTTTATTTTGAAAGGATAACACCAGTTTAGTTAGCTGAGAAATTTTAATGTTTACTAAAATGCTCCGTTTGAGAAGAGTCGCCGATTGTTGAATTTACGAATTAATTACTTCTATGACAATAGTTAAACGAGGCTTAATTTGCCTTAAGTCGCAGAAATATTGCTCGGAAAGATCCTTCTCAACAGACGGTAAATATTTCTAATAAAAGCGCATCACTTAAAATAACACACGTGTAAGTCACTTAGCTGAATAAGTCTCAAGAGAGAGTGTTTCTGATTTAGAATGCATGCTAGCTCCGCCTACCTATCGCAACCCTACCAATGTTACTATTCAAGTGACCCAATCTTAAATTCTACGTGTGCGTCTCTGACACTTACCATGCGATACCTTCCTGAATCTTAAGAATTTCATTTACCTTTCTCTTTTATAGAATTTTACGTCACTGTGCAAGCGTGCTGAACTTAAACCTTAACTGCATTCTAGGAACCTTTATGCTAATGTTTTCTATCCTCGGCTGTTGCTAATGACTGCTTAACATGACACGCTAATGATCTGTTTCTCTGGACAAGTCTTTCCAACTCAAGCTTCTTACATTACACCTGGATTAAATATACAGAAATTATTTATTACAATAGTTTCTCTATCTTACTATTATTCCTTTAGTTTTTTATATCTTCCTGTCAAGAATTACAGGCTTATCGGGTGCTTGTAATTAAACTAAGATAGTATCAGATTTCTTACTACAATTTAGTGTAGAGGTTAAGGGGACACTGCTCTTAAAGTTCTCAATGGTTTTTTCTGAACTTTTTATGAGTTATTCTATAAATCATGACAATTATTTCAAGTGATTGTTTGCATTGTTATCTTATATAGTTGAGTCTATAAAAGGTACTTCATTCAGCAGAAAATTAATTACGTTTACTCTTATAACATGTAAATTCACGTACCTTTATCTGTAATACTAGTTGCAATATAGAATCACACTTTTGCATGCTTGTTCTTAGTATAATCCGCTATCTTCTGAACCTAAATTAATTATTTATGTATATTAGTTCACTATAAATTGAAAAAAATTATTTGCAACGTTGTTGCTTTCTTAATATCACTAATATGCATTATAAAATTATGATGGTGGTTCAGAAAGTTTAACTATGTGTTATATACATGTACTGAAAATTTCAGCTCTCTACCTCCCATACTTTCTGAGAAATAGGCACATAAGTATCCAAAAATGTTGTTTTGAGAAAACTAAATTTAAAGTTTGAACATTAAAATTCTGACACACTTCAGTACATTCCAGAATCATGATAATATGCACCTTCATTCCTGGATTGTTCAGGCTTTTCTGATAGTCTTCTCTTGTCCTAGCCTCTTTTGTTAATTGCTGAACTGCTCGCTGGGCATGATATAGTCGTTCGTTGTTGAAAGATACAAAAATGTGTATGACAATTCTAAAGGAATGCAGAGTAGTATTTAAATGGCATTTAAATATCTTAAAAGCCTCTTAACTCCCAAAAAACCTATATTTTTTGAAACTAGAAATAATAGAGATTTTATTAGTGCCTAAAACAAAAAATGTGATTTTTGACCATTTCAGAGTACCTTGTCCTCTTAAATGCTTCACAAAAGGAGAGCATCAAAGATATTTTATATATATGCTTAGTATGAATCAAAAAACAATCTAAGCTGAGGAGCACAGTAATTCTATACGCCATAGCATAGCTTTCTTTCAACTCTAGTGAATCAGAATTGATATCCTTGGTAATGCTGGATGGTTGCAACATTTATCTTCAGTGCGAACAAGGGAGGACATCTTAGCTTAGGCCCAATCGATCCCGAATTCATTAAGCGAAAGTAATTCATTTGAATTGCCTCAAGAAAAAGAAGCAAGGAGAGGAACAAAAGGAACGAATTATAGTGGAGAAAGGAGCAGAGAATTCTTTTCAGACATTTTACATTTCTCTTAAATGTGATGGATATTTTCCTGGTAGCAGAACATGGAGTTATAGAATGGCCCGGAAATGCTAGTAATGAAACGGATGAAAAATATCTGATGCAATACGTACACATGACTTTCCCTATTCTCTGTCTTTATTAATAGGTATACAAACTATTCTTACTAAAGCTTATTTTTTGGTCTACTACAATTTAATTCAAATAAACCTTTGCAGAAATAGCTACATTACACATTTCGTTATAGATACAAACAGGACAGCGATAGTCAAATGTTTAAGAACTGGACACTATACGAGGGGCACTATTTATATTTTGAGCCTTGGCAACCCTGAATGTTGTAGGTGCCATCTGACGTTTCCAATGGAAAGTTTGACATTTTTGACCATAATCTACTTCAAACATTCTATCAACAGAGCGTCATTTGTTTTGTTTACACTAACTTGAAATTTTGTGAACAAAAATATGGAATCAACTCGTGAAAATGTTCGTGCAATGATTTATTACGACTTTCGACGTGGATTATCAAGACAAGAGTGCATCGATTAACTAACTTCCACATTTGGCGACGAAGCTCCATCTTTTGCCTCTGTGAAACGCTGGTATAACGAATTTGATAGTGGCCGCCGTTCGCTCAATGATGAACTTCGTGAAGGTCGTCCAAAATCAGTTGTTGTGCCAGAAAACATTGCTGCTGTGAAAAAACTAATAATGAAAGATCGTCATGCGATATATTGTGTGATTGAGGCAACCCTAAGCATTAGTTCCACCAGCATATATAAAATATTGCACGATTATTTAGCAGTGAAAAAGGTTTGCTCTCTTTGGATCCACATAATTTGACGCAATCTCAAAAAGATGCTCGTGTACAAAAATGCTCAATAAATACAATGGCGGTGCGTACAATTGCGTGGACAACGATTTTCGTTGGCAGAAGAAACAGTTGATGCCTTCAAATACCTTGTTTTGGAGGTGTCTCAAGAAGACTGGAATAAAATGCTTTGACAAATGGTTCAAACGGATGCAAAAGTGTATTGATCATAAAGGAGAATATTTTGAAAAACAAAGCAGTTTTCAATCAGAAATTACTTTGTTTTAAATATTAGGCTCAAAATATAAATAGTTGCCCTCGTATGCTGGCCTTAAAATTCTACTGTTTCCATGCAAGCGAGAGACACAACCGAAAATCGATGAGTTTTTAAAACAACATATCCTAACGAAATGTGTAATGTAGCTGTTTCTGCAAAGGTTCATTTGGTTAAAATGTAGTCGATAGAAAAAATAAGTTTTAGTAAGAATAGTGTGTATACCCACTAATAAACGATGATTTTAGAATAAGTCATTTGAATGCATCATATCATACATTTTTTATTAAATCTTGTTTGCAGATTGTTTTTTCAGTGAATAGTGGTTTAACTAATTGATACGAAATTAGGCATTCAATACACAGCGGGTTCCGCCTAAGCAACGGGCCTAGTTGCAACATAATTAGCACCATCAAGGTCAGCTACAAGGTACGAAGTGAAAAACTCGAAATATGTACTTGTTTTGTGAAACAAAATCTAAATGACAAAGGTTTATGAACAGAGATTTTTGAAAAAGTTTTGTCATTTTAGAAATCTTGACGTGGTGGATGTTCAAATTATGGTACATCTATAACAGGAAGATGAAATATATACCTATTTCCAATATGATGGTGCAACGTATCCCCGGGAAAAATACATCCTTGATTACTTTAATTACACACTTGATGACAACTGGTGGCTTGAGGTGGACACATTATGTGGCCTCCAAATTTTCCACATCTCATTCTTCTGAGGTTTAGTGAAGCTGGCTGTAAATGCACTAAGGCCTCTGTGAGTATTCATAATCTCAAAGGAAACATTTCAAAGTCTGGAAAAGTTACAACTGCAATGCTAGATCACACATGGGAGGTAATATTCAGGCTCTGTACGTAATGGTGGACATGTTGTAGTCAAATCTGAACTCAACTAACATTCTTATGCAATAATTAAAAATTGCAGAAAAATAGGCTGCATCGGTGGAAGATTTTCAACGTATTTGCTCGTATGTATTGGTTATTTACTTAAATGATACAGTAATATACATTTCTGAAGTTTATTTAGGTTATATATTTGGTGCAGACAAAAGGCAATACTAATTATCGTAGTTATACAAAATGTTTTCTTCCTACCTGCATTTGGAACATGTATTGATCCCTTTCTGTCCTTGCTGTCATTGTGGTATGTTAAATTTCCAGAATTCAGTAAGCTAACCTACCTGCGCGTTTAGTCTATTTTACTGCACGTATGTGCATGAACTATATTATATCCTCAAGCTTTCGATGTATTTATTATTTTAGACATGCGGCATAATCATATTTGATAGCTGAATTTTACCATTTAATTCTTATCTGGCTTTTTAGTTAGATTTAATTGATGTAACAGGCAAGTTTGACGTGTAGGTTTTATTTTTTTAAAGTCAACAACAAGGCATATATATATATATATATATATATATATAATCGATCGCCACTTTGCCATCAAGGTTCATGATGTTACCACTGGAAGCACCATGTTCAACAGCTATTAGTAAATTATTAAATTTATTTTCCTATACGTGTTACTATTTCTGTTGTTATCGTCGAAAACAATAGTATGCACTGCACACGTTTTAAGTGTATTGGAGAATCTCGGAAGTAGGAAATATTCGACTTCGTATTTTCAAACTTTTCCTCGTCCAAAATTACATTTGCCGTATTTGTATCGCAATCTCTATTGTTAAACGTGACTTCTGATGTATTCATTATATTTAGTCGGATTTGTTTATTATGCAACAAGACTTTAGTTACCATTATAGTCAAGCTGCTTACGACCATTTTTGTTCCACCACAAAATTTTGAGTTTTTACAAAAGTATTTTACCTTGTTAATTACGTGTAACTAAATGATGATAGGATGGCAGTACTGATGGCAGGACCTTGAGCGTGTTTACGAGTAGTGTAACAGATGACAGTATTGTTGAGTCCACGCCATATTTATTGGCGTTTTGTAGGTAACGTGAAAGCAACACACATTGAACCAAAGGAAATGGACTCAATTTATTATAAAACTAAAATTGTAATAAACAATTTATTTTATTTTAAATACACATATTTCATTGTTTATCTGGGGAATGGCTCTCAGTGAATTGCTGCTTTGAAGGTTTAGGTATGGGCAATAGGGGAGCTGCACGCGCCGCCGCGTAAGAGCATAATTAGTCGCTGAAGTATTATGGACACCATAACAGTGTTACGTCACATGCAATTGAAACTATTTAATTATTTTAAATTTAAAAAATCCTTCTGGAAGGAATACCAAGTCCTCTGATGCTTGGAAACAGTTCATGTCACCCTTTCTGACATACCCATAGCAATTTAAGGTCTGTGGGAGCCACTTTGTGTATCTGCAATCTGTAAGAGTTTATACAATTTTGCATTTCTGGGAACATTTTCGTTAATTTAGTATTTGTAATAGAGGAAATTCCGGGTTCCCTTTAAAGTTACGAACCAGTAACTCTCGCTTTAACCAGTATTAGTTACCTAAATGCGAGGGCGGATCGAAAAGTAACGCACAATAACTTTTTTACAAAAAGGTTTAATGGTTAAAACAACAACAAAAATTACGAATGAACTTACGCCTTTTACCTACTTTTCGACATAGTCACCAAGTTTCTCAACACATTTCCCCCCATCGTGATACCAGTTTCAATATGCCCTGTTCGTAGAAGTCCGTTTCCTTGGAGTATAGCCATCTGCGGACTACTAACTTCACTTCCGCATCTGTCGCAAAGCGTTGGCCGGCCAGGAATTTCTTCATGGGACCAAACAGATGAAAGTCCGACGGTGCAAGATCCGGACTGTATGGTAGATGCGGGAGCATCTTCCAACCAAATTTGATGATTTTATGACGAACAGCAGCAGCAACATGGGGCGAGTATTGTCATGAAGAATTTTGACATCGTCAGAATTCATGTTGTGGCGTTTGTCACGAACTTCACCAAAGTTTTCATGTAGGCTGCAGCATTCACAGTGGTCCCGTGTTTAGCAAAGTCCACCAATACAACACCATGCATAACCCAGAACACCGTCACAAGCACTTTCCTAGCAGATTGAGTCACTTTTAATTGTTTTCTTCACTGGGGAACCAGCATGTTTCCATTTCATACTTGCCTGCTTGGTTTTGTGTAGTGTATGCCCACGAATCATCACCAGTGACTATTCCTTTCAGTAAATCATACCCTTTTGCGGTGTACCGCGTTAGGTGATCCAAGCTCGTCATCATTTGGTTGTCTGTCAGGTTCTTAGGTATCCAGCAAGCACCAACTTTACGAAATTTCAACGTGTCATGAACAATATCGTACACTGCACCATAGGAAATGTTGAACTGTTGCGATAAGGTTCGCAGTTGCACACACCGGTCGTTCAAAATTGCCGCCTCAATGCCTCTAACATTCTGCGGGGTTGCAGCTGTTACCGGCCTCTCGGAGCGTGGCGAATCACAAGGTTCACACGCCCTCTAGGAAGAATGCACACAACCTGCAGACATTGCTACGGTCCATACAATCATCCCCATAAACGCCACGCACGTCCCTGTGAATATCACTCGGTTTATGCCCTTCGGCCCACAAATATCGAACCACACCTCTCTGCTCTTCACACGTGGACGACAGTAGCATACGCGCCATCTTTGTTGCGTAGTTCACGCTTATCTCGCTGGAGCTGCACGTGAAACAAAAGTACCCCCTAGTGAAAACTTAAAACTATATCTGTGAAATTGCAACATTCCAGCTACAATACTGAGACAGAAAGAAATTATTGTACGTTACTTTTCGAACCGCCCTCGTATATGCAGATAACACACTACAAGAAAACTACGAGGTAAATGAGAGACGCTTACACGGATATTGCCCCATAGCGCTGTTTTGCCCACATTTTTATTTTCTTTGCATGTCGTCACGAGAAATCGCTTAAAGACAGCTATTATATAACAGCACACACATGCTATGGGACATATCAGAAACTTTACTGTCATTATCTATAATTTAACCACATTTCCATTTCTTTCTCCCCTCTTTAGGGCCGTATGGGAGAGAGAAAAAAACAAGGGGTTGCAGATATCCATTTCAAGGTTTGCTTCATACAGGTCATTAGCTATTTTGTTCCCCCTCCATCAGATTACGACCCTTGCAGATATCAGACATTCGGTCACATCTGCTCTGCAAGTAATGAACTAATGACTTCCTGACTAATTAGAAGAGCATCCGGTGATCACATTTACATGTTTTATAAACGTTAAAAATTGAAAAATGCCATCTAATTTTTGCCTCCACTGCATTCACATGTGGGGGAAAAATAAAAGATTCCATGATGGCATTCTATTCCCTAAAGCAGGGGTACAGAACTTGGAAAGCAAAGGTGAAATAGGTGGAGGGGACGGAACAGATTCTCCTTCCACGCATACAGTATAGTGTCTTTATTACATATAAGCAAACAAGTGGTGATTAATAAACTCTGTAAAGGAGGGACTATGTGGAACATCTTATAAGTTATTTTGCTGTCTGAAATTGAGGCAGTATTTTTAACACTTAAATAATTTCAGTCTAATTATATAATATGTAAATTCAATAACAGCCCGCCTTGAAGCAATATGTGCAGGTAATAATTTGTAAAATGTATGTAACAGTCATTGCATATGCGTATATTATTGTATACATGTTCAATAATGTTATGTGAATGTATTACGTAATTTAATAATGTAGGAGCTGTGAGAATAATAAGTTAAACTTTGCTAACAATGAGATAACCTTGAGGCAATAATGAGTTTGAGAGTTTAATAATACTACTTCTGATTATTGGAGTAGCAATAATGTAATTTTAGTGACAGTTTATAAAATAGCTAATCAACAACCAGAAAAAGCTCTAGTTAAATGAAGGTATTCTATTGGACTAGGATTAGCCAATCAGAAACTGAAATATAGCAAACTTTTCAAATACAGTGTTCAGTTGCTTCTAGACAGCGCTCATAACTGGACGTGTTGCCTGCAGACAGTGATTGTAACCAGACGCAAAAAGTGTCCTCGAGAGATTTAATACGTGTTCGTGTGAGACGAAAAATAATTTACGTGTTAAAAACGTGTAATTAATTAATAAAAAGACACTCGCAGCTCTCTATATCAGTGAAGTATTAATTAAATCGTGTCAAGCTTTAATTAAAGGAGTGAAGTAAAATTATAATCTGTGTAAGCCTACATTCTTGTTGCATCACAACTCTGCCAAGATATCCATGTCTCTAAAATAAATACTGACGCAGCCGAGGCAAACATAAATATTAAATATTCAAAGAAACAGTTTAATTACAAAGTTAATATTTTTTTAAAATTTGGGGCAAAGGCCACCTGAAAGTACATTTGGGGCGAAGGCTACCGGAAACTGTTTACTATGCGTGCGAATGCAACCAACTACAAGTTCGGCTCCCCAAAAGTTGAACTACAATAATGCATCTTGAAATTGGCTTTCCATACGTAAAGCAACAACCTACTTCAAATTGGCTCCCAAAGCGTGGTGGTAAAAATTAATGTAATAAATAAATACATTTCTCAAAGTTCCACACCTCTACATTATATACTTAATGTTTTTACAATCTCTCTTTGAGAAATAGATTCGTATAAAATATCTGTTTGCACGACACATTTATCATGTAATTATTCCGCGGTACGTTTCAATATAAAAGCGCACTTAAGGCTATGAATAGCCTAAAAGAAGCTGAATACATCTTTCTTCTACGTCTTTTTGGCAAAACCAAGAAATTCGCATAGTTTAGAGTTAAAATTTCCACATAATCGTAATTTTGTGGTGTACTGTTACTGAAAATACTGGACTCTGCCTCTCTTTATTCGTTCTATCTACGCGGCAAGGTGGGAAAGTCGTCTTTAACATATACAATAGAAGTAGTACATTGCACTGGAAACGCAAGTTTATGTTTGTAAATATACATGCGCGCGCATTAATACAGGGTTATTCAAAAAGAATGAACAGATTTGAAATGTTCATTTCTAATGAACGACAATAGATAGCGACACATACGACACAGCATTGAATAGAGGAAGGTTCAAAGTTTTAAGTCCCACCTATTAGTTCATTCAGTGCCTACAGCGGCGCTGTGTTTGTTTACGAGAAAATGGCAACAACACAGCTAAAGTCGTTTTGTGTGCTCCAATATGCAAAGAGTGAATCCATTGTTTCATTGCAGCGTGCATTTCGTTGTAAGTTCAACAACGATCCGCCTCGACATAAAAAAATCTGATGTGTTACACTCACATGACTTTCTCTACTCTTGTACAATCTATTTTTACAAACGCCTATTCTCCATATGCTTTATATTAATCGAGATATCGAGATGGCAATCTTATTTGTAATTTTCTTGTAGATGCAAGGGGAATATGGTAGCTTTTAAGCGATAGTCAAATATTTTATCGCTGGTTGCTATGTGGCGCATTCCATTCTCTTTGCATGTCCAGGACATAAAAAAATGAATAACGAATTTGAGAAAAAGTATAATTATTGGAAAATTTAAGGAAATAACAAGCAATATCTCGAAAACGGTTCACTCAACAAAAAAAATGTATATGATATAAGTTGTGTAGTTTAACGCGATCTACATTTTTTGTGTAGTAAAATTTTGTCTATCTCTTATGGTTTACCAGTTATGCAAAAGTCGTTCATAATGAAGAATACTTTTGGAGACATTCCCAGAAATTTCGAGATATACATTTCATTTCTCATGACATTATCTTAAACATATGATATTTTCATCAAAATCGTTAGAGCCATTTTTGAGAAAATTAAAATTTTTGAAAAATGTTCCATGTAAAGGGTAGTCTGGTGTGGGGGGATTTTCTTGAAAATCTTCGTGTCGCATCTCTGGAAGATACTGAACGTAAATACCAAGTTTGGTGTTTATCCGACTGTTAGTTTTTGAGTTATGCTGTTCACAGACACACAGACACACACACACACAGACACACACACAGACACACACACGGACATGTTTCCAAAAATGCTTTTTTTGGATTCAGGAAGTTTCAAAACATGTATTTCCGGTGAAATCTCGGTATCGAATTTTTGGGTGGAATGCAATACTTCCCCTACTTACTATACGTAGTAGAGAAAGTAAAAATTACGATTGATACAATAAATTCGTAGAAGATGGTTGCGTATGCAAAGGGAAAAGCACTGGTCGTCCTCGCATAACAAATAGTGCTCATTTTGAGTACATAAAATAAAATTCAGTGATGTATCGCATGTGTTGCCAACTATTGTCGTTCATTAGAAATAAATACTTAGTCTGTTTCTTTTTGAATAACGCTGTATGTGCAAAGGAAGAGGTGGCTAGAGTTTATGAAGTTAAATTTTAGAGCAAAAAATCTCCAAGTCGTGTTCAGCACATAAATAAGAATTGGTTTCTTATGTTTGGAGACAGAGCGTATACTATCCAGGTGTCCTTGAAACAGAAGAATGTTTTCTGCAGTTGAGAGAGTAAGATCTGGTAACGAACAATGGACACATACTTTGCCTCCTTGAAGCTTCCTAATTAGTCGTTTTATGAATTTTAGTGTAAACCTGAGGCAACCAAAGACCTTAAAATTACGAACGAGTGCAATATTCCAATGATAGGAAGTTTAAACTATGAATAGGCTGTCTTAACGCCTATCGTATCAGGATCTGGAAATAACATGTCAGATACTAGTGACACATGATATTTTATTTTACTTTTTTTAACTTTCTCTACTACGTAAAGTAAGTAGGGAAGTACTGCATTCCACCCAAAAATTCGATACCGAGATTTCACCGGAAATACATGTTTTGAGGCCCCATGAATCCAAAGAAATCATTTTTAGAAAAACGTCCGTGTGTGGTCTGTGAAAACACAATTAAAAAACGAAAAGTCGCATAAATACAAACTTGATATTTAGGTTCCATAACTTTCAAAGCTGTAACACAAAGATTTTCAAGAAAATTCCCCAACCCAGACTCGGAGTGGAGTTGATCTGGTAAGTTCGTGGTGAACCTAAGTGAGTTTGCTATGTACCTACCCTTGGAAAGGCTTTACCATAGGTAGGATGGATTGTTGTAGGGTGACGGTTTTTGTGCTGAAGTTGGTGGTGTGATGGGAGGCAGCTCTATGTTTTTATTTTTTTTTTCGAGTGGAGGAGAAAATGATTTAATCACTGACCTCAGCCCGATGGGAGTTGGGACTGAGAGTGTGGAACTCACCGAGAGATCGGCATACCCACTAAAAACTCCTCCACCGGAGAGGGAAAAGTCAAGAGTGAAGGTGAGGCAGTACCGCATTAAGCACCTGCGGATTCAAGATAATAGGTATTGTTCGGCAGGCAGAGCCTAAGCCGGGTGAAGGAAGGTGCCAGGATGCAAGCATGACCGAGGCCCTACTTGCCCCTTGGGAATTTAGGGTGAGAAAAATGTAGGAAGTTAGAGTGGGTGTATGACAGGATTGTAGGGTGATTACCTGGGCTTCCGACGTCCTCGGAGGTGAGTGGCCGGAGCATTCTCAGTGGGGCCCCATGGGGGCTTGTCTTGTTCCTTTGGCAGTTCTTTGTTTAGAACGCCATCCAGCGTCGTCTGGAGGGCTGTTACCTCCTCCTTGATTAGCCTTCTGACGTTCAGGTAATGTTCCTCTAAGTCGCGTGTCGCTAAGGTTCGTAAACTGCAAAGTCCTGGTATTAGTTTAGCTGCTAGTACTATGGAATGGTGGTTCTCTTGAAGGTAGTCAAGTGCCTCCTCCATTTGGGCCAGTTTTGTAGTGATATTGAGGAGCTCCGCCTGCACATCCTCCAGCTTCTGAAGAATTTCAGGCGAGGGCTCCGTTGAGGTATTCCTGTCGGCGATGTTTTGTAGCGTTTCTACTACTGCAGTAGGCTCGCTCTGCTCGGTACAAGGCAGGCCGGCCTTCAGCTGCGGCGGTGTTGAGCGGCTGCGTGGATGTAGCGGGCAGCAAGCTTGCCCGGTGAAGTGGTCGTGTCTCCAGCAGGTTGCACAGAAGCGGTGGAGACGAGTTAAATCGTGCTGCTGGCAGACAGACGTCACATTGGGTACCCCACAGTAGTGGCACCGTGGCTGCGCAGTACAGCCTACCTCGCTGTGCCCGTAAAGGCAGCAGCGCTGGCAGGGCGGCGTCCATGTTGAGCGGCTTGGTTCAATTCTTAAGCTCCTGCCCAAGAACTGCAGGCCGTCGGAGAGGGCAGCGTCGTAGTGTGCCGGCCCTTCCGAGATTGGATCCTCGAGGCCTTGAAGGCTGATGGCCAAAGCTGCTGTACGCTGCTTAGGATGGTCTGCGTCGGTAGTTGCTGGTGAACACCCACTGCCACAGCGCTGAAGAAAAGACAGCGCTGGGCTTGGCTTTCACCAAGCGAGGCGGCGTCAGGCACACTGTCGTTCGGGACTTCAGTGTGATCCGGCGTTGGCGGCAGGCTGGCGGAGCCAGCTGCGGCGGTTGCTTCGTCGACCGGCGAGTCAGATTCGTCGGCGGAGGTCTCTCTGCCACTGCAGCCCTGCGTTGTCTCCTTCTTCCCATGGTGCTTAGAAGGTCTTGTCGAGTCGAAGGATCCAGCCGAAGTCGTGTATGTTTTTATGAAATAGCGGCAGTATTTATACTCAGGCTGTTTTCACGCGATTGGTCCGGCTGGAGGTGCATGTGCCGTGGCGGCGAGGGGGAGGGGAGGGGGTTAGCCACTGCGGTGCTCCCGCTATTTCAGCCAACGAGTCAGTTGCGAACAAACCTTCACCGAGAAGAATTAGACCACGCCACTGAGGAAGTTCACTGCAGTCTGAACGAAACGTCTGGACCTGACAACTCCAGCAGACCACGGCTGCTCAGCCCGGAAAATTCTTCTAGTTATAATTTGGACTCTGGCCGTGAAAGCTTACGACTACTGGTGGTATATTGTCCAGTTCTTAAACATTTGACTATCTCTGTTCCTTTTGTATGCATGAAAGGTTGTTCACGATCTATGGTAACAATATCAAACGAGCACAATAGCTCCGCTCTGACACATGTGGAACCAAATGAAAGTTCAGCAGTATGAGTGTATCACTGAGTTTTCTCAGTTGTGTGCTCTTGTTCTTGCTGCATCAAAAAGAACAATTCTGATAAGGGATCATTATTGCCTTTTCCGATGCAAAATACTTGTGTTCTAAGATTATTAAGCAGTGCAAGAGGCGTGGTTTTACCGTATCCAAGAAAGTGATCTCATGTCACTCAACAAACAAGGTGAGGCCACATCAGGACTCATTCCAAAGTGCATGAAACAGAGAAATCCATGACCGGTCACCAGTCGCACCTCGGAGATAATTTGGAAGGTGAAGGCCTTGCCTCTGGACCAAATCCGCAACTCTGAGGGCCAATGCATGTAATTACCGATCTCTGTTACTACTGTGAACACCATAATCAACCAGGATTTGAATCTAGAAAAGTGTCATAAGAGCCGGGGATATAAGCTGTTGCCTAAACAAATTGCAGAACGTGCCACTAACACCAGAAAGCAGTATGAACGATACTTGGATGTCTGTTGTCTTTTTAGACGAGATACATGTTTATCTAAGTGACTGCAACAAACCCTGGGTTGTGTATTACCCACCAGGGGGGGAATAAATTTGAAATTGGTATAAGAAAACTAACGAACATTTTCCCAATGGTTTCATGGTTATAGCAAGCTACAGTTACACTGGAAAATTAACCATTCGTTGCGTATAAAAGCTGATATGTTACACTCACATGACGTTCTCTACTCTTGTACAAACTATTTTTATTAACGCTTATTCTCCATATGCTTCATGTTAATCGAGATGTTAATCTTATTGATAATTTTCTTGTAGATGCAAGGGGAATTGGTAGGCTTTAAGCGATAGTCAAATATTTTAAGAGCTGGTTACTATGTGGAGTATTCCATTTTCTTTGCATTACCAGGACATAAAAAATGAATAACGAATTCCCATTTGAGAAAAAGTAGAAGTATTGTAAAATTTAAGGGAATGACAAGAAATATTTCGAAAATGGTTCACTCAACAAATAAGAATGTGTATGACATACGAGAAATTGTGTATTTTAACGCGATCTACATTTTTTGTGTAGCAAAATTTTGCCTATCTCTTATGGTTTACTAGTTACGCAAAAGTCGTTCACAGTAAAGAATACTTTTTGGAAATTCCCAGAAAATTCAAGATATATATTTTATTTGTCATGAAAATATCTTAAACATATGATATTTTAATCTAACTCGTTAGTCATTTTTGAGAAAATTGAGTTATGCTGTTCACAGACACATACACGGACATGTTTCCAAAAATGCTTTTTTTTGGATTCACGGTGTCTCAAAACATGTATTTCTGGTGAAAACTCGGTGAAAACTTACTATACGTAGTAGAGAGAGTAAAAATGTGAAAATCAGCTCGGCATACTATCAGGTTAACGCCATGATACCAATTTTCCATACAGAAATCCTTACTCTCTGTGGTGCAGATGTAAATAAAATCTAGTTGCATCAGCGTAAGACATCAAGCCATATGTCTGCTTCCACTTACAAATTTTGGAGAACTTAGAGAAATGGGAATACACATGCCTTTTAGCGACATCCATGTTGTCATCTGATGCATCACTAATGAAGTTTTGTTCATTTGGGTTACTGAAAAGAGCCCTTGGAAACAGACGGCCCGAACTTTGGTTGGTCTCTGGAAAACTGCCAGGAGGAATGGAATAACTGGATATCCCTGTTTTTCGTAACAGTTTACTCCATGGGAAGCTGTGTTGCAGATTGATAGCTCACACTAAAGGCTGCCAGATAGAACATAACTGCTGGTAGAGGCGTGATTTCTCGTAAGAGGGTCTTAAGTTTCTTACCGTAGATTGCAAACTACCCTCTGTGTAACGAAATGTGGAATGCAGCTGTTTTCGAAAAGGTTTATCTGGATTAAAATGAGGTAGATAACAAACTAAACTTTCGTAAAGCTTGTATAGACACTAATAAGTGATAGATGGCAGAGAAAGTAATATGAATTTAACATCAGATTTTTGTAAAATTCTTAAAATATTCTCATAAAATGTATCTCGAAGATGAAGAGGTGGCAGAATACCCGAGAAATACTTTTTTCCCACGTTAAATTCCTATGTCCAGTGATTTTATTTCCAACTTATGCATGTATGGTATGCTGTGTTCATGACTAAAAGCAAACAGATAAGCGCACCGCGTAAGCGAACGCACCGAAACTTATTCGCGTCAAAGGTTATCTGCCAAGGAAGCTTCTACAAAAGCACAACAATGCTTATAATTTATTGCTCTCTTCCTACAGAGCACATGGTAGGATATAATTCAAGCGCATGCGCACGGAATTCAGAAGCATCTTTGTTGTCTTCTAACATAATTCAAACGTAAAGCATCACGACCTGCTGGAGTTCTTTGGGATGCAAATGATGCTAATTGTTATAAATGTGCCTCCCCTTGAAAGCTTGTATCTCTTTAATGTATTCTACGAATTAAAATTTAAAATGATACAAATGCGCAGTCTGCATATTTAGCTTTCGGAACGATGTTGTGTGGTAAAACACATTCATTATATTACCATACAGACGATCTGAAATATGAATATATCGTGTGTAAATCGGAAGTTAAGAGGTAATATATCATCTCGTTCAAGTTATCACGGAAATGGAAGATTTACTAGTAATATTTGAGTAAAAGACAAAGGCTTAGGTGTAAAATGGTGAAATTCTACACTATTCCTTTTCTGGATAAGAATATTACTTAATTTTCCTATTTCAGGATAGGTATGTAGCTAATTGGACACTTAAATGTTTAATTATTTTTAAAAATGTGAAAATGTAGCAGCGATACCACTTAACCAATTGGTATTCATAGTCATCCTCCGTGATGTAGTGGTTACCATGCTAGCTTCTAGTTTCCGAGGTGACGGGTTCAAACCCGGCGAGGGCGATGGATTTTTTCGGATGTAAAACTCCTTAGCATGGCTTCCTTTGGAAGGGAAGTAAAGCCGGTGGTCCATGTAGATTTACGGCATGTAAAAGAACCTCAAGCCTGATAAACAGCCCCTGAGCAAAATTACCGGTCTTTCACGCCCAATATAGAAAGGGACGCTAAGGACCACAGCAGTTAAAAACATCTATAAATAAAACTCAATTTAATTTTTACCACAGGTGGTGGACACTCGTATATATGCAATGAAATGATAATTGGAAAGAAAATGTTGGAAGAAATATTCCAACCTAATTTTAAAGAACCTCCCCGAAATTTATGAGTTATGGGGACTGAGGAAAACCTGAAAAAAACCTCAGGTAAGATAGTTTGACCGAATTTGAACCACGGATCTCACAATAAGCTCGGCCGCCTGTGTATTTTATTAGAGTAACTACGTTGTTTTTGCAGTAGTGATGTGTCATGACCAGGCATAGGATATTCTTAAACAGCTGGCTTTATGTTATCCACACTCAAACCATATATGAATACAGAAAATGTATACAACAACGGCCATGAGTCGCTGATGACAGATGAACACGGTCTGGCGAGTGTTGTCTGACAACGCAACAGACTCTACGAGGGACGGGGAGTGGTTTTTAAACTACGACGTCCCTTCCTGGCTTATAAATTCCTATGCCTGTTCATTGCCCTTAAAACAAATCTCTTATATTTCACGTATCTGCCAAAGCAGATGTCCGACCTTCGGATAAGAGAAAGAAAACTACATTACCAAAACTATTGACTTAGGGGACGATGCGATGATGCTTATGTGATATGTTGTATTATATATATTACACACTAGGTGGACCATTTAAGATTAGACTGTACAATATCTCCAAAACTAAGCGTTATAGAAAGAAATGTATTGAATAAAAGTTGCTTGATTATTAATGTGTCGGACGTTGTGATGTTTTTTTTAGGTTAATTTAATTTGACCCTAATTGTTGGTTCCCTTTAAAAAATTAAATTTACCTTAAAATGACTTATCATAACTCCAAACAAAACTAATGGCATTTACTTTCCCCCTAATACCAAGCAGCTTTTATTAAAGACATTTCTTTCTACAACGTTTAGTTTTGGAGATATTATACAGTCTAAACTTAAATGGTCCGCCTTGTATAATGCAACTTGATTAACACTCCTATCCACAAGTTGTAAATTATATTTATTTGCAACCATAACAAAACCAGCATAGATAACTAAATAGTTTTAAGTGCAGGAAGCATAGAACTTCCTCTTCAATGTTTTATACTCAATTCGGGTCCTTAACTCTCACAATATATTTTCATTTTCATTCCGCCAGTTACCGTTTGTTCCCTATGAAGCGATGAAAATGCTTCCACTCGTAAGAAAACCCTACTTCATCCACATGTTGCGTAAATAATGTTTTACGGTTTACTTACAATTGCTTTTTAATCAGAGCGTGTAACTAAAACGTGCCATCCAGGCTTTACTTTCTTCCAGGATGTGGTAACTGAACACTTCTCGAGTCGGTCACCTGCAGCGCCATTAAGTTTATGATTTAATAGGAAGGAACAGAGAAAAGAATGATGGAGTCCCGGCCAGGCACGAGATAAGTTTGATATGGCCCGGCTCCATTATGTCGTCACGCAACCTTCAGGCAACTTTACCCACTGACACAATTATTATACAATGTTTCTATTTATAAAAACAGTTCAAATGTTTGCATACCGTTATATTTACAGTAATTCAAAATATATGATGCTCGGATGTAGCGTTTTTTACTTTCTGTACTACGTACATAGTAGGTAGACAAGGTATTGCATTCCACTAAAAAAATCTGATGTGTTACACTCATATGACTTTCTCTACTCTTGTACAAACTATTTTTACAAACCCTTATTCGAGATATCGAGACGTTAATCTTATTGCTAATTTTCTTGTAGATGCAAGGGTAATAGCTAGGTTTTAAGCGATAGTCAAATTTTTAAGAGGTGGTTGCTAGATGGAGTATTGCATTTTCTTTGCATTACCAGGACAAAAAAATGAATAACAAATTTGAGAAAAAGTATAAGTATTGGAAAATTTAAGGGAATAACAAGCAATATCTCGAAAATGGTTCACTCAACAAAACAAATGTATATGACATAAATTGTGTATCTAAATGTTTTGTGTAGTGAAATTTTCTCTATCTCTTATGGTTTACCAGTTATGCAAAAGTCGTTCACAACGAAGAATACTTTTGGAGACATTCCCAGAAAATTCGAGATATACATTTCATTTGTCATGAAAATATCTTAAACATATGATATTTTAATCAAAATCGTTAGAGCCATTTTTGAGAAAATTAAAATGTTCGAAAAATGTTCCATGTAAAGGGTAATCTGGGGTGGAGGGATTTTCTTGAAAACCTTCGTGTCGCATCTCTGGAAAATACTGCAATTAAATACCCAGTTTGGAGTTCATCTGACTGTTCGTTTATGAGTTATGATGTTCACAGACAGACGAACACACACACACACACACACACACAGACACACACACGGACATGTTTCCAAAAATACTTTTTTTGGATTCAGTATGTCTCAAAACATGTATTTCCGGTGAAATCTCGGTATAGAATTTTTGGGTGGAACAAAATACCTCCCTTACTTACTATACTAGTAGAGAAAGTAATTAGATACCTATCGAGATTTCACGAGATATATGTTTTGAGGCCCCCTGAAAAAAATTTAGAATCTATGTTAATCCAGGTAAATGTTTGTATATTAGGCTTTATTACACATTTCGTTGTAGTACGAGACATGTTTTTAAAGTACATACATACCGTTTGAATATTTTGAACATGCGCGAACACTTTCTCTTCATTAGGAAGCCAGATGCAGCTATGATGATCGTCAATTTGTGTTTCTTATTGATAGAGCCTTCCGAAATGTTAAAAACAATCGAACAGCCCACGACTGTCAAGTCAGATCAGTGATTAGTTTTTTGAATGCGAGAAATGTTACGCCAGCAAACATTCATCGCCAATTGTGCGATATTTACGGGGAAACAATGAGTGGAAATGTCTGGCCACGCACAGCCAAACAGACTCAAGATCTGATCGCATCATTTGGTTGGGAACAATTCGACTACCCTACCTAAGTCCGGATTTGGCACCGAACGATTTTCATTTGTGTCTTCAGCTGAAGGATTCCTTGGTGGAGACATTTCAACGATAATGATGTGAAACAAGTGGTGCAGACTTGATGTTTATCACAGGTGGCATCATTATTTGACGAAGGCATACAAAAACTGGTTTCCCGTTACGACAAATGCGGAATAACGGCGGTGACTACGTGGAAAAGTAATTTAAGGTAATGCATGATAAAGTCTTTGGAAAATAATGTTCTGCTATTTTTTAAAAAATTATTGGTACTTTAAAAGTACTCTCGTATAAGTTGGATAGAAGAGACTGAAGCGATACGCTGCCCCTGAAATTCTATAATATTTCAATGACCTCATTAGAAAGGACCAAATCAGACAGCACTTCAAGTAATGACAATGTTGAAAACTTCAAATAAATAACAACGAAGATCTCGAAAATGGCTGTTTCCTCAAACAAGTTATTTGTAATAAATTATGTTTTAGAGAAATCTACATTTTTGAAACAGTAAAGTCTTGTCTATCTCTTCTGATTTACCAGTTATACAAAAAAGTATAACATTTAATTACATTGAAGAGGGCTTCGCAGGCTCTTCGCAGAAAATTAAAGATGTACATTTTATTAGTCATAAAAATATATTAACCATATAATAATTGAATCAAAATCGTTTTGAGTTTTTTAAACATTTTGAAAATAACGAAAGATTTTCCATGTAAAGGGGACTTTATTAAAAATCTTCGTGTCGTATCCTTGGAAGATACTGAACTTAAATACTATTTGGTATTTGTGTAACCTTTTGTTTTTGAATTATGCTGTTCACAAGCATACAGACCTTTTTCTATACATCCTTAAGGATTCAGGGTCCTTTAAACTGCAATTTTGGTGAAATATTGTGACGTATGCAGAGATTATAGGACATACGTCTCTCTGGTCACCGGAATTTGAGATGGCAGTTGGAGTTTGGAGTAGGGGGAACTAGGCACTTTAGGAGGGGATGAGTTTGTTTGGCTTTCCTGACGCTTAGAGTAGCGTCACTTGGAACGAGTCAGGGTGTGACCTTCGAGCTGTAAGGACCTGCAACTGCCATGCGGCCTCGCCGTCGGACATGTGGGCTAAGAGTGTAAACACTACGTTATCTATCTTTATATAATAAATTGTGAGCCATCCATTCTCTGGAAGTTTTAATTATGTTAGTGTAGAGTCCTTTCCTTCCTTTAAGCCATGTAACATTTCGGATTAGTAATATTTTCTGTACTTTCTTTAGCTGCGTCCCTCATCGTAGCCTCGCCGTGTAAGAAGTTTGATTAATTTCCCGGTACATTCTTTGCAAGCGAGTTGCCCCATCATTTTTGAGTAAATATAAGAAGAGGCTAGGACAATATTAAAATCATTAAATATTTGGCTGGAATGCAATACTTTCTCCACCTACTAGGTACGTGGTAGAGAAAGTAAAAATTGTTCAATTCCTTCTTAATATGTATTAAAATTATTACTTTCTCTACTACGTATAGTAAGTAGGAGAAGTATTGTACTCCACCCAAAAATTCGATACCGAGATTTCTCCGGAAATATATGTTTTGAGATCCCCTGAATCCAAAAATGGCATTTTTGGAAACATGTCTCTGTGTGTGTGCGTGTGTCTGTCTGTCTGTCTGTGAACAGCATAACTCAGAAACGAACAGTCAGATAAACACTAAACTTAGTATTTAGGTTCAGTATCTTCCAGAGATGCGACACGAAGGTTTTCAAGCAAATCCCCCCACCCCAGATTACCCTTCATATGGAACATTTTTCGAAAAATTTAATTTCTCCAAAATGGCTCTAACGATTTTGATTAAAATATCATATGTTTAAGATATTTTTATGACAAATAAAATTTATATCTCGAATTTTCTGGGAATGTCTCCAAAAGTATTCTTCATTGTGAACGACTTTTGCATAACTGGTAAACCATAAGAGATAGACAAAATTTTACTACACAAAAAATGTAGATCCCGTTAAAATACACAATTTATGTCATATACATTTTTTTTTGTTTAATGAACCATTTTCTAGATATTTCTTGTTATTCCCTTAAATTTTCCAATACTTTTTCTCAAATGGGAATTCGTTATTCATTTGCCCTGGATATACAAAGACAATGGAATGCGTCACATAGCAACCAGCTCTTAAAAGATTTGACTATCACTTAAATACTACCAAATTCCCGTTGCACCTACAAGAATATAAGCAATGGGATTAACATCTCGATTAACATGAAGCATATGGGGAATCAGCGTTTGTAAAAATAGTTTGTACAATAGTAGAGAAAGCCATGTGAGTGTAACGCATCAGATTTTTATGTTTAATTCAGCACATATTTTGCTTTTTTCATTGAGACGCTCGTTCGCAAAATGGTACTTTGGTATGACATTTCGCTAGCAATTGCTGTTTGGAAGACGACGACTCTTGGAAATATTGGACGTTCACGAGTGCACACCTAATAACAGAGATCTATACTACCAGCTATATTGGAGGGAATATGTGACGTAGAGGGTCACGTGCGGCGCGTGTATCTGAAAAATTGGATGGCTTGGTATGCGGTTAAGAGAACAGGCAGAGAACAAGTTGAAGTGCGCGAAAAACAGGTATTAGTCTCAGTTTATCCTAGCTAAGCTTAAAATTGAATTTGCGACTAAATATTATAACGATATGTACCTTAAACCTCTTATGAGACAGTATTTTTAACACTTAAATGATTTCAGTCAAATTATATAATATGTAAATTCAATAAAAGCCCGCCTTGAAGCAATATGTGTATGTAATAATTTGTAAAATGTATGTAACAGTCATTGCGTATGCTTATATTATTGTATATATGTTCAATAATGTTATGTGAATGCATTACGTAATTAATAATGTAGGAGCTATGAGAATAATAAGTTAAACGTTGCTAACAATGAGGTAACCTTGAGGCAATAATGAATTTTAAAGGTTAAATACTAATGGTCATTATTGGACAACAATAATGTAAATTTTGAGACAGTTTTAAAATAGCCAATCAACAACCCGAAAAAGCTTTAGTTAAATGAAGGTATTCTTTTGGAGTAAGAATCGTCAATCAGAGACTTGAAATACAGAAATTTACAAGTTTAGACGGTTGAAATCAATTCAGTTGCCTCCAAACAGTGCTCATAACTGACGTGTTGCCTGCAGACAGCGATTGTAACTGGATGCATTGCTTCTACGTCCTCAAGAAATTTAATATGTATTCGTGTGAAACAAAACATAAGTTTACGTGTTAAAAAGTGTAATTAATTAATAAAAAGAATCTCACAGCTCCCTATATTAGTGAAGTGTTATGTTAATCGTATCAAGTATTAATAAAATGAAGTGAAGTAAAATCATAATCTGTGTAAGCCGATATTCTTAGTCGTATCACAACCCTGCCTAAGAGAAACGTGTCTCTAACAAATACTGACGCAGCCGAAGCAAACATAAATATATAATATTTAAAGAAACAGTTAAATTACAAAGTTAATAATATTTTTTTTGAAACTTGGGGCAAAGGGAACCTGAAAGTACTTTTGGGGCGAAGGCTACGGGAAAGTGTTTTCTATACGTGCGGTTGCAACGAACTACAAGTTCGGCTCCCCAACAGTAGAAATATAATACATCATCTTCAAACTTACTTTCCATACGTAGCAACAACGTAAAAAATCTTTTCTCACTTATCATTCTCTCTCTCTCTCTTTCTCTCTCTCTGCCCCTTCCTCTCCTTCCCTGCAGCGTATCTGTTAATGTGGTGTTTCGTAATAAAATTCAGCTTTCAGATTGTAGCGGGAAATGGTGGTCGACTCTTGCAGCGTGGTGTTGTAATATTTTTTTTTCCTCGGCTAGTGATGCTCGTCGGTAGTTGAGTATTCCATTCCTACCTAATTGCTAAGTCTCTTTAATCTCAGGTTCTTGTGGGTGAGGCAAGTTAAAAAAAACACTGCAAGTTTTCCCTTTATAACTGATGTTTATTTCATTATTCGAATAAATATGGGCGGCTAGCTTTTCCCATTTACTTTATCCCACCACTTGAATATTTATCAGGAGCCTATCTATCTTCACACGCATCCTCACCCTTATATGCACCCACGTGCATCTGTAGCACCTTGCTTCGGCGTGACTTCTTGTTGCGCTGAACTGGTAGTAAGTAAGAGTGCCCCCTCGGCAAAATCTGGTCTTATATAGGGCGGCTTACCCACGCTGTCTTCTACGTTTGAAAATGTAACGATGCTTCCCATTGGCCCTCAGGGCGCGTTACCCAAGCATGTATGAAAATATGAGGTTTCAGAACCTTGCGCTTCAGCGCCATCATGTAGCGTCGTACCACTCTGTGCCAGGCGCGGTCGTTATGAGTTCCAGGAATTCCCATTCAATTAGATAGCGCACCCGTTACTTACAAATAGCTCTGTACAAAGTTACATGTTGAATGTTTTAACATTCAGTGAAATAAATTATTGCTATACAATTCTTATGTGTAGTTCCCCTTTCATATGTACAATGTATAATATGTATGATATATCTATCCCCTTTCAAGATTTACTGCTAAAAGTTAAACTATAGTTAGATTATATAATGTTCTCTAACGCTGTGATGCAATAATGGAATATTAATAACATTTGTTGAAGTTTAGTTAATAAAACATATTGTCTCTGCTTTATTTAATACTTGTTTAGTAATTTCCAGAGAGTATTATATTCAAATCAAAAATTCAATATGGAAATTTAATTGTAAATACAGAAAGAGAACAGTATAAATAGTCGTAAAAAGACAAAACTTGCTACTAAAGTTCAGCATATTCCAAAGATTTTAATAGAATCCCTGCATCCTACTACTACTTTCTTCTTTCCCTTTTATCCTCCTCGTATTAGGACTTACACCCCCCCTGAACTTGGGCCTGCAGTCATAGGCCTGTCAGAGGAGCAGACACTTTGGATAAGATAGAATGA
The DNA here is from genome assembly GCA_030765065.1 of Deroplatys truncata. Classification (NCBI taxonomy): domain Eukaryota; kingdom Metazoa; phylum Arthropoda; class Insecta; order Mantodea; family Mantidae; genus Deroplatys; species Deroplatys truncata. Next base: position 106,581,888 of record CM060982.1, read on the forward strand.
GCGATCAGGCCGATGCCTGCTATGAGAGTGAGAAAGTAGATGATATGAAATGATGGTGAAATGGATGAAAGGAAAGATGATTATGGAGTTGGTGGAATGAATGGCCGTTTTATCCACCACAAATCTCACATTGAGTCCCTGGGATTGAACATGAGCCGCCTTGGTGAGAAGTGAGTCACCTAACCACTTGACCACGGCGTCCAACGATGAGCTGGAAAGATCAATTTATAATTTGAGACCGGAATAGTCCAGTACGTCTGAACCATGATGATGTAAGATATTTATGTACTAATAATGTGCTTATTTTCAGTTTCTGTGAATAGTCTGCCAATCCCTCCTCATTCTTAATCAGTTTTGTATAATTTTGTATATCTGGTGCATTCATGTAGGAAAAATTTGTATTCTTTAAGAGAGAAAGTCATGTAATTTTTTTGTACGATTACACATTTTCGAGATATTCGTTACCTTTGGTTTTACTTTTGCAATGCTTTATCATACATTTTAAGTGCTAAATCACCACTCTTTTCTTGAAAACCTTCGTGTCCGGTACTCCAGTTCACGCACGCGCGCGGAAATTTTCCTAAAAACGTTTCTTTTTATCATGGGCCTTCAAAACATGTGTTTCCGGTGAAATCTCCTTATTGAACTTTTGTGCGGAATGCAATACCTTCTCTACTTACTATGTATGTGGTAGAGAAAGTATATATATACTTCCCATGTGCGTGTATGTTATGTCCGGAAGTAAGCACATCCTTTTAAAATGTTATCGTTTCCAGGCCACTCTTTAAAACGACTGACAAGGACAATTTCTGATAAGCATAAATGAAACTCAAATAGAATTTAACGGCTAAAATTATTGTGGGCTTCTGAATTTTTATCATAATGCCAGTTTAAAAGTGTTTCTAAGGATTTCTGTGCTTTTGGTTTTCTTACTCAAAAAAGTCCTCGTAAAGTGCTAATGCTTTTTAAATTCTTGAGGTTGACATCGTAATTATTGTCAGGAAGATGTAAATACTTAAATAAATAACAGTAATATAGAGAAATAATTGTAATAAACAATTTGCGTATAGGTATTAAATCAAGGTATAATGTAACACGCTTGAGTTGAAAGGATTTGTCCAAGGAAAAGGTCATTAGCGAGTCATGTTAAGTAAAGCTGTTAGCAACAGCCGAAATAGCAAACCGATACTATAAAAGTTCTTGGAATGTAAAAGGGTGAATTCAGTGTGTTTGAACAGTCACATATACCGAATTCTGAAAAAGAGAAAGGTAATAAAATTATGAGAATCAGGGCGGTACCGCATTGCAACGAGTAACAGACGCACACGCAAGAATTTTAAGATTGCCTCCACGTAGGAAGGAAAGTTGGTAACTGAGCAATATTAGCCGGAGCTTGAGCTAACACAAGGACGTGCAATATTAATCACAGACACATTCGTTATATATTTGTAACACACAATCTTGAGAATTAGCCTCAGTGTCGCGCTTGTGTGAGTAAGATTTAGCGGCTATCGCGAAAGGTTTTACCGGCAAGCATTTTAGCGACTCACGGCAATTTACGTTTATTGTTTCTTTTATTGCGTAAACATATATTTAAACCCGCAGTATTGGTACTGCAGAAGTAAGCAGGTATAACAATTCAATAGTTCCAGTATTAGATCACATTAAACGTCTAACGTGTTATCCTTTACATTACACTCACGCATACCCCAAGAGCTATGCTCATAGCTCTACCGCTGGAGCAGCTGGTAAAAACAGGTAAAGTATACTGCTTTGAAACTGTCGCACCATCGCGAGGCTTTAAAATATCCTCAATCAACAATTTTAGCTTAAGCTTCTATTCATTCATTATCTGTTTACCCTCCTCTTATGTAGGACTTACACCCCCCAGGACTTACAAGCGGGTGCCTGGGGTCCGTCGAGGAACAGACACTCATGCATCAGACAGAGCATCCAGGATGGGTGATCAGCCCGATGCCTGGTATGGGATAAAGGAAGTAGATGAAACGAAATGTTGGTGAAATGGATGAAAGGAAAGGTGATGGTGGAGCAGTTGGTGGAATGAATGGCGGGGGAAACCGGAGAACCCGGAGAAAACCCGCCCAGACGCCGCTTCGTCCATCACAAATCCCACATGCAGGTCCCTGGGATTGAACCCGGGCCGCCTCGGTGGAAGGCTAGCGGTCTAACCACTCGCCCACGGCGCCGCCCCTTAAGCTTCTATTCTGATTTATTAAATTCTACTTAAATTATATTCCCAAACTTCACTGAAACACCTGTGACATAACGGAGCGAAGTTCTTGCGTCGTGGTACTAATTTATTAAATACTTTACAGGTGAGATTCGCTTCTCCGGGAGAAGTACAAGAATACAAAAAACTGAGCACATTTAAAAGATCATGAAGGGAAGAAAATCTTTCACAAATTCACTACTACAGTTTAATATTCCTCGTAGTGATTTTAGGTTGCGTGTTTCGTGTGCACAGGAAAATATGGTGTTTTAACTCAACTCTTTCTTTTTTTACCTTCATCTTGAATTAAAGTTTCTCATTTCTTTCCTAAAAACTGCAGTGCAGTACGATGTAATCATATTAAGTTGATTTAGAAAGTAGCAGAAATGAGAATTTCCTCCGATTTGGAACAGACCTAAGTGGAAAGGCGCAATGAAAAGGTTTAAACGCGAAAAATATTCGTTCTTACACAAATTTCATCAAGTTAGGCTGGTATGCTTCGCTGCAAACGAGAAACAAAGAAATGCCACTTGAGCACGGCGTCGATGGGAATACGCTTTTCAATGTGTAGCTTTAAATCTGAAGTAGGTAGAAAAAATTCACATACTCGTAATATCAGCGTTTTATATGGATGAGATGAGGGTACTTATGTGTACTAATTTAAAATCAATCAGTTGTGAAATACGCTCCAAGGTACGTTTTCATTGTTTTTATTATATATAATCTTTTGAATGTGTCATAAATGACATTTAATTATACAATTAGGTTACTGAATCACTAACACCTCGTGATTTACATTTTAATGTATTATTTTTATTCCATACGTATGGTAGATAAATCCGAGCTTTAAGGACAACGGTAAGTTAAACTTTTATAAATTTGTGGCAGTTCATATGCTACTGGATGGCGGTGAATTTTGGACACTTAGGCAGAAATGAGGAATAATTTTGAGACAGAATGTGCCGGAATTAATTTTATTATGTGATAATTTATTCAGTGTTTAATTTAATATATGAATGATATATGTGTACAATGTGAAAACAATGTAAATAGCAATTTCTGTATAATGTAATATTTGTAGTGTACATAATGTTCCTGTTTCACTAGGTTTAGAATGTCTTGAAATCTACAGTTAGGGTAGAAACGTGATGTTCACATGGTCAGCGAAAACGGGATCTTTTGTGTATGAATAGAAGGGTAACGTTTTATGACCGTTTGTTTCCGCTCCGGATGTATGGAGCGAGGCAAATATAATATAATGGTAGTTTTACCGCTGACTTTTAGGTTAAGCAGTGTATAATTGACATACAGTAGAAGACAGTATACAGTAGAAGACAGTACACAGTGGAAGACAGTTGAAGAGTTCGCAGTACACAGTAGTAGACAGTACACAGTGGAAGACAGTTGAAGTTGTTAAGCAGTTCACAGTCAACAATTGGCGCGCAAAATGGTGATAGGTGAACAGGAACATTTATGTAGTGTTAGAGTAAGGAATTACCAATAAACAGCCATAGACCAAACGTTACAGTGTGTAGTCAATTCCTCTATAAGCTCCCAGTGCCACAACTGAGATCGACGAGCTTATCAAATATCATGATAGGCAGAGTCCGTGCTAAAATCGCCGCTGAGAACCAACTAGCCAGGGTAACAGCGAGAAGGACTACAAGACGAAGCCACGTCGGATAGAGAAAAAGGTACAGTGAATTTTAACATTAATTCTATCTCTTCCACTACACCGCGTTCGACTCCAACCCGAGCGGGCATCGACTGCCACCAACGGCGAAACAATATGCAGGGGTAACGACGCAATTTCATGAATGAGATTTTTAAGAAACATTACCGATTATATCTTATTAGAACAAATATAATGAGAAAATTAAATATTTTCAATCAATGCAACGAATACACCCTTGCAGAATCAACTGATGAGAATATGTACATATATGTAGGACAACCGCACTTCTAAGGTAATTTTAGATTATAGATCTTTGGGTAGGAGAAGTTGGGTACTGATTTTTATCATTACGCGACCGGAGCAGGCCCTGTGTGCACCATTCTCGATAAAGATTTTACCGTGATAAAATATATACTTTACCGCGGTGAACAGGTATTTGTGGTGCATCGACGCCGGTAAAAGTTTATCGAGGATTTTACCGCGGTTAAATCCGACCGGCCATGAACGGCCGGTTTTCTTCCATTATTTCCAACTTTACTTATGCCGAAATGTTAAAATGGCGGAACGGTATAGGTTAGAATTCCCAAAGAATTCATTTTCGCCAATGAATACATCCTGATAAAGTTACTTTAATGTTGTTTGTAATGTTTAATGCTTTAAGGCCTATCTGTGCGACAGGTGCCAAATATCTTGTCCCAGGACGTGACGAAAATCCACAATCACGGCATTGCATATCACAATAATATCAGTTGAAGCATAGTTCCAAGAACAAGGCAGAAATAAGGAGAGTAAGGAATGGATTTAGTACAGTTACTACATTTACAGGAATATTAAGGATATTGATTACACAGACAACCTGAAGAGATCAGTACCGAAGTCTAAACTATGCAGTTGTCATTGTGGTGTCGGGGTAGCGTGTGCGCCTCTAATTCAAGAGGTTGTGGTTTCAAATCTTATTTGGGAATAAATCATTTTTTTTCTTTCATTTTTCTGCCTGTCTTTTAGTGAATATCGCCTAAGCTATCAGGAATTTAGTCAGTGTGAAAAGAAAGGAAAAAAAGTCTACAATAGTTCAGCATATTTTTCTTAGCAATTCTAAGGCCAGCTTTTCCCACATGTCCATCTTAGTTATTGCTTCCATCTCTGTACTTTCTATCTTATCTAAAGAATTGATGTTAAATTTAATAACGTAATAGAGAAACTTGGGTATGCTTTTGTTTTCCTCCATTGCACGCTGAACAACATCCATGCACTTCAGCAAAGAGGTAGAACAAGTGAAAAACAGACGACGTGATGTACAACCGGGTGTATTCAGTAGAGTTTATCCGTAAAGAACGGTGCGCTCAACCAAGATGAGCGCCTGTCAGGTAACCGCGGTCAACTAAACTGCAGTGAACATTGGTACACCGCTGTGTGATGATTACCCCAGTCAAATTCTTACCGCGGTAAGCTGAAGGTCCCTGAAGGGTTTGAGGATGGTGCACACGGCCATTAAACTCTGTAATTTATGATTTTCAAAATCACCAACTTTTTAAAGCGTTATACTATGAACGTTAAATTATAAAAGTGCAGCTGGCTGGCTTTCTAAAACTATGCTTATTTCTATTAACAAGGAGCCTCTAAACAGTTATTATACAGTGTGTTGGTAAATCGGCCGGAACGTTCCGCGGTGGCCTTGGATTGGGTGATGCTTGGCGCGCCTTCTGCCAGAGTTACACGTAAACGACCGGCAAATCATGACTACGGAACACTTAACCACTGTACTAACTTATATTAGGCTTACCTACATCACCGCCGATGTTGAAATTGATGACTTTCAACGCGAACACATTCCATATATCTCCGAAAACAATTCTGGTTTACTCGCAAAAGTGCATGTTGACTGATTGCCTGTGATTCTCCCCTGATGTTGTCCTTCAATTCTTGAGACGTGTGTGGATTTGATGCTTACACTTTGTTCTTTAACGTTCCCTATAAATAAAAATTGCATGGAGATAAGTCAGGGTAACGAGGTGGCCACAATCCTCGACTGTCACTATACTCGCTTCGAAATTCATGTACAGAATTCGTAACAGTGTTAGCTGTAATTGAATCCTGTTGAAACCAGGCACACAATCTTTGATTTCTTGTTAGTTGCGGAAAAAAAATTATTTGAAATTGAATTTACATAAACGTGTGAATCAACTGTTGTGTCGAAGAATATGGGACCGATAATTCCACGCGCACTCACTGCGCACCAAACCCCAACTTTTGCAGCGTGGTGAGGAACTTCATGAATAACCATGATTCGGTAGCCCAGTATCTATTGTTCTGAGTAGAATCATAACCGACCTTGAAGTTAAACCACGCTTCATCAGCGAAGAACGTTAAAAGTGCGGCAGCGCTACTCCCTGGCGGCAGGCGCGCCACTCCTTACCCAGTCCAATACCGTTCAATTGATTCCTGATTATGAAACTTAACTTATTTCAGTAGTCAAAACTTCGACTTGTTACACTTCTGGCCTTAGATTGCAAATCTTTATTTACTTTCCTAAGCTTAGATTTTCAGTTTCTCTACTGCTTACCTGTAGTAAGTAGAGGAAGTACTGTGTACTACTAAAAGTGCCGAAATACAGGTTTGGACGTTCACTGCATTAAAAATAAGAATCTTTATAAAAGCGTGTGTGTATGTGCGAGAAAGGGAGAGAGAGAAAACGGCATAATTTAAAAACCTAAATTAGATTAAACCGAACATTTACTGTGCTTGGCTTAGGAGAATGGCTTTGTCCTTGAACTGCAAGCGTGCAGTAGACTAGGGAGCTTCTTGCCTACGATGAAAATAGCGTAACACAAGCAGTTAAAAAGTATTGTCAACATTGCAGTTTCACATGTGTATGGTCGTAATTGTATTGTTCTACATGTATGCTGGTTTTACGTTTTACTTTTTGAAAATATAATTGTAATTGTTTTGTTTGAAGCGGTGATATAATGCATTAATGAATTACATATTTACGGTTCCGGGCAAGAACGGAGAAGTACCTTTTGAAAGAGGTTGTAAAATAAAACAATAGAGGGAAGAACAATACAGCGCTGGCTCAAGCTCACTTACACTACGTGATCAAAAGTATCCGGACACCTGGCTGAAAATGACGTATAAATTCGTCGCGCCCTCCATCGGTAATGCTGGAAGTCAATATGGTGTTGGCCACCCTTAGCCTTGATGACAGCGTTCACTCTCGCAGGCATACTTTCAATCAGGTGCAGGAAGGTTTCTTGGGGAATGGCAGCCCATTCTTCATGGAGTGCGGAATTGAGGAAACGTATTGATGTAGGTCGGTGAGGCCTGGCAAGAAGTCGGCGTTCCATAGGATTCAAGTCAGGTCAGTCCATTACAGGGATGTTATTGTCGTGTAACCACTCCGCCACAGCCCGTGCAGTATGAACAGGTGATCGATCGTGTTGAAAGATGCAATCGCCATCCCCGAATTGCTCTTCAACAGTGGAAAGCAAGAAGGTACTTAAAATATCAATGTAGGTCTGCGCTGTGATCGTGCCACGCAAAACAAAAACGGGTGCAAGCCCCCTCCATGAAAAACACAATCACATCATAACACCACCACCTCCGAATCTCACTGTTGGCACTACACACGCTTGCAGATGACGTTCACCGGGCATTCGCCATAGCCACACCCTGCCATCGGATCGCCACATTGTGTATCGTGATTCGTCACTCCACACAACGTTTTGCCACTGTTCAGTCGTGTAATGTCGACGCTCCTTAAAGCAAGCGAGGAGTCGTTTGGCATTTTCCTGCGTAATGTTGGCTTATGAGCAGCCGCTCGATCATGGAATCCAAGGTTGCTCACCTCACGCTTGTCACAGTACTTGGAGTGAATCCTGATGCAGTTTGGAATTCCTGTGTGATGGTCTGGATAGATGTCTACCTATTACTCTTTACGACCCTCTTCAAATGTCGGCGGTCTCTGTCAGTCAACAGACGAGGTCGGCCTGTACGCTTTTGTGCTGTACATGTCCCTTCACGTTTCCACTTCACTATCATATCAGAAGCAGTGGATCTAGGGATGTTTAGGAGTGTGGAAATCTCGCGTACAGACTTCTGACACAAGTGACACCTAATCACCTGACCAAGTTCGAAGACCGTAAGTTCCACGGAGCGTCCCATTCTGCTGTTTCACGATGTCTAATGACTACTGAGGTCGCGGATAATGAGTACCAGGCAGTAGGTGGCAGCGCAATGCACCTAAGATGAAAAACGTATGTTTGTGGGTGTGTCCAGATACTTTTGATCACATAGTGTACGCTAACCACAAGGTCATAGCTAACTAAACTACTCAGTCAAACACAGTAGCATCTTCCTAGTATGTGACACGAAGTGGCCAGCCGAGCTTCATTGTGCTTCTCTTGCTTATCAACAAAGACGATGAGCGGATTGTACTCGTTGAGAGGCACTTTCCAGGCTTGCAATAGAATACACAGTCCGTGAGGACCACTTTAGTGTCCTGTCCGTGATGATAGACAAAAATGGACCTAAAAAGTCTTAGAATATTTTCCACTTCAGTTACACAGGCTTTGTTTTCTAGGGCATACACTCACTTTTCTCACTTTTTAGACTGACACATAATTAAAATGTCTTTATTTTACCTATCCGTACCGGAACATAGCTATCTTTTTGTGTTCAGGTTGTTGTTGCCTATCATTGCGGATCATAAGCAACAAACGTGAGAGCAGTTGGTGTATTACTGATATTTTTTTCGCTTGCTATTACTAATATTATTATTATAACCATCATCATCTAACGGTACTATTATGCTGACATCATCCATGAAATAGGTGTTCGAAATTTTTCCCCTGTTGATTGATACCACGTTCCAACCTTCTCCGAGTATGCATTTGGACGTTTCTAGGAACCACTACAGTGATAGTGATAGTAGGTTTTTAGAGCGCTAATGCGTCAGTTCGCCACTGACCTGTTTACTTGAAATTGCCCTGTTGAGTTCTGCAACTCTTTTAACGCACGAAGGGTTATCTACACACGTCAATTAGGGCGCGGTTAGGCCACCTGGTATTTAAAACTAAATCTGTAAGAAAAGTATTTCCCCTACCGTTTATTTCGGTTAACGTGGAGTAGATAGAAAATAGTAAGTTTTGATTGAGAAAGTAGTTTGTTTGTCTTTACGTTGTTTGCTGCTACGTATGAAAAGGCCGATTTGAAGTAGGAGTTGTATTATAGAGTTGTATCGTATTTCAACTGTTGGGGAGCCGAACTTGTAGTAGTTGCAACAGCACGTATGGTAAACAGTTTCCGGTAGCCTTCGCCCCAATGTACTTTAAGATGGCCTTTGCCCCAAGTTTAAAGAAAATATTAACTTCGTTATTAAACTGCTTCTTTAGATATTATTTTATGTTTGCCTCGGCTGCGTCAGTATTATTTTAGAGACACGTTTCTCTTAGGCAGGGCGTGGTGCGACATGAATGTAGGCTTACACAGACTATTAGTTTTAATTCACTCCTTTTTGTTAATCCTTGTCACAAATTAAATATCACTTCACTGATATAGAGGGCTGTGAGATTCTTTTATTTAACACTTGCACTTTTTTAATGCGTATACCTATTTTTCGTCTCACACGAATACGTATTATATTTCTCTAGAGGACACATCTTGCATCCGGTTACTATCACGGTCTGCAGGCAACTGACTAGATTTCAACCGTCTAAACCTGTAAATCTCTGTATTTCAAGTCTCTGATTGGCTAATCCTACTACCTGCATTTAACTAAAGCTTTTTTCTGGCTGTTAATTGGCTATTTCTAAACTGTCTCAAAATTTACATTATTGCTGCTCTAATAATGGCTAGTAGCATTTAAACTCTCAAACTCATTATTACCTCAAGGATACCTCATTGTTAGCAACTTTAAACTTATTATTCTCACAGCTCCTACATTATTAAATTACGTAATGCATTCACATAACATTATTGAACATGTTTACAATAATATAAATATATGCAATGACTGTTACGTACATTTTACAAATTATTGCTTCAAGGCGAGCTGTTATTGAATTAACATGTTATATAATTTAATTGAAATTATTCAAGTATTAAAAATACTGCCTCATGATGTAGAGTCAACTGAAAACTTCAATGCCACAGCCGGGATTTGAACACGGTTCTCCCGCTCTCCGTGCGATTGCTGTAATTATTGAGCTACTGTGACAACATGCCGGTAGAAAATTGAATTCCCCAGACAAAGGCATTTAAAAATTATAGTTTAATTATATAAATAATAACAATAATAATATCATATATTAGCTTCTGTAAGAATATTTTCCAGAAGAAAAATAAAAATAAACGATGCTCTATGGAGAAAAACAATGTGAATTTAATATAGTAGAGTTCTTTTTTATTCCTTTCAGATTAAATGTTTCCCCGTTGTGCATAGGGTAACACCTAAACCCATAATTTATTTGTACTACAAGAAGCTAGGCTAGCTACTTGTGCAAGGGTTATTTATTAACATTTTAGCTCTTATTCCCCTGGTAATGTATCTAAAAGAGATTTAATTAAGCGTACACTTTTTAGGTAACATAAATTCTTGTGGCTGCGAAAGTCGTTTGATCCACGAGATCCCTGCGTAAGGCAGAGTCGGTTCGCTTGTAAACAAAATCATTAAGAGGCAGCGCCTGGCAGGTCGGCAAGGAAGTGTAGCGGGCTTGTAGTATAACCAGGCGCCGAGTTGATACTTCCCCTATCCTCAATGAGGGGATAATGACAACGTGGGGAGCGGGATGCTCAATAGGAAGCAAGGTGCAGGAAACCCGATTCGTCCGAGGAATGAAAAGCGAATGAAAAGGGACCGTGCTGAAACGTTTGTTAGTGTGAGACCCTAAGGGGTGCGTATGTAATTGGAGACACCCAACACCGTACACTGGTTAAGTATCTTGGGGTTTCCACACGATGAGATTCATTGGTTGAGAGGTCAGGTCAAAACACTGTTTGGAGAGGAAAAAGGAAAATAATTTAAACGAACAACACTTTAAAGTTGTGTTGAATAGGAGGGATATGAATCCATTAAATCCACCGTTGGTGTGTAAGCATCTCATTTTCAACCATGAAGGCAAAAATCCCACGTGTGAAATTCACATAATTTTCTCTATTACTATCGCTTACCTTGTACCTTGTAGGTACACAAAGTATTGCATTCCGCCCAAAAATTAGATATCCAAATTCCCCTGCAAATACACGTTTTGAAGCCCCTGAATAACTTTTTTTTACTTTCTCTACTACGTATAGTAAGTAGGGGAAGTATTGTATTCCACCCAAAATTTCGATACCGAGATTTCACCGGAAATACATGTTTTGAGACTCACTGAATCCAAAAAAAGCATTTTTGGAAACATGTCCGTGTGTGTGTCTGTGTGTCTGTCTGTGTGTCTGTGTGTCTGTGAACAGCATAACTCAAAAACGAAGAGTTGGATAAACACCAAACTTGGTATTTAGGTTCAGTATCTTTCAGAGATGCGACACGAAGGTTTTAAAGAAAATCCCCCCACCCCAGACTACCCTTTACATGGAACATTTTTCGAAAATTTTAATTTTCTCAAAAACGGCTCTAACGATTTTGATTAAAATACCATATGTTTAAGATATTGTCATGACAAATAAAATGTATATCTCGAATTTTCTGGGAATGTCTCCAAAAGTATTCTTCATTATGAACGACGTTTTCATAACTGGTAAACCATAAGAGATAGACAAAATTTTACTACACAAAAAATGTAGATCGCGTTAAAATACACAATTTATGTCATATACATTTCTTTTCTTGAGTGAACCGTTTGCGAGATATTGCTTGTTATTCCCTTAAATTTTCCAATACTTATACTTTTTCTCAAATTCGTTATTCATTTTTTTTATGTCCTGGACATGCAAAGAGAATGGAATGGCCACATAGCAACCAGCGTTAAAATATATGACTATCGCTTAAAAGCTACCATATTCCCATTGCATCTACAAGAAAATTAGCAATAAGATTGACATCTCGATATCTCCATTAACATGAAGCATATGGAGAATAAGCGTTTGTAAAAATAGTTTGTACAAGAGTAGAGAAAGTCATGTGAGTGTAACACATCAGATTTTTTTAAATTAAAATACCATATATTAAAGATACTTACAAAAACTTTTTTAGGAACAGTTTGCGAATACCTTTCGGAAGTAATTCTGTATAACTGGTAAACGTTAAGCGATAGACGAAAACCTACTACACAAGAAATTTACATCTCTTTAAAACACACATTTATTTCAAGTAATTTTTTTGTAGCATAAGCCGTTTTAGAGGTAACGGTTATTAATGGTTGAAATTGTTCATTATTTGGTCATTCTTAAAGTCCTTATAACATTCAGTTATTTCTCGCATTATGGAAGTTTAAGGCCAGCATTAGCGTCCACTTCTTAAACATTCGACTATCGCTGTTCTCTTTGTAACTATAACGAAATGTGATGTAGGTATTTTTGGAAACGTTCGTACGGATTAGAATTTAGATAGAGAGTAGAGAAAGTGACGTATCGTATCGGAGTTTTTATATAACGTCTACGCAATATTCTTGCAAAAACTTATTTTTATATCTACTTTAAGTTATTCGAGATACGTTTGCATAAACGGTTTCATTATACATTTAGTTACAGGTAAAAAGGTAACAGCGATAGTCAAATTTTATACTTGTCTTGATTCTCCAAATTCTAAGACTTGAGAAACAAGCGAATAGCGACGACACTAAAAAAAGGCTATTACGAGATATTGGAAAATCTCAAACCAATTTCAATAGATATTTCGGATATGGCTGATGCTACAATACTTATTTGAAATAAATTGTGTATTTTAAGGAGCTCTGCATTTTTTATAATAACTATTTGTCACGGAGACATGATGAATATTCGGTATATTAACCAAAATCGTTAAGAAGTTTGAGAAAATAAAAAATATCGAAAGGCTAGTTTGTTGTGGGGTAATTTTCTTTGAAAATCTTCGTGTGCATAATGAAGATACTCATTTAAATATTAAGTGTAGTACTTTTGAGTTATGCTATTCATACACACAAACACATTTGTTTCTAGAAATGCATTTTTGTCTTCAGTGGGCCTCAAAATATGTATTTCCAGTGGTTTGACATCGAATTTTTGGATGGAATGCGATACTTCCCCTACTTACTAGATACGTGTTAAAGAAAGTAATACAGGTGCATATGTGTACAAAGTTATCAAAATGAAATATAAAATTTATCTGCAATAAATGAACAGCTTATGTATCCCTAAAAATTGTGAGAAGTCATATTGCTTTCCACACTACGAGCCTAGTAAGTAAATGAAGTATTGTATTCCAAATTATATCGATATATTCATCAGAAATAAAGGTTCTGGAAACCTCTGAAATAAAGAACGAGCATTGTTTGGAAAAGGCATGTGCGTGCATGTCTATCTGTCTTCCTCTCTGTCAACAGCATAACTCAAAATGGAAAAGTCGGTTGAATGAGAAACTGGAGCATTAACTTAACAAGGATGCAGCACTAAGATTTTCAGAAATATCCCCCATCCCATGCTATCCTTCACATAAAACATTTTGATTATTACTTTCTCTACTACGTATAGTAAGTAGGGGAAGTATTGCATTCCACCCAAAAATTCGATAGTGAGATTTCAACGGAAATATATGTTTTGAGATCCCCTGAATCCAAAAAAAACATTTTTGGAAACATGTCCGTGTGTGTGTGTCTGTGAACAGCATAACTCAGTAACGAACAGTCGGATAAACACCAAACTTGGTATTTAGGTTCAGTATCTTCCAGAGATGCGACACGAAGGTTTTCAAGAAAATCCCCACGCCCCACATTACCATTTACAAGGAAAATTTTTCGAAAATTTTTATTTTCTCATAAATGGGTCTAACGATTTTGATTCAAATATCATATGTTTAAGATATTTTCATGACAAATAAAATGTATATCTTGAATTTTCTGGGAATGTCTCCAAAAGTATTCTTCATTGTGAACGACTTTTGCATAACTGGTAAACCGTAAAAGATAGACAAAATTTTACTGCACAAAAATGTAGATCGCGTTAATTTACACAATTTATGTCATATACATTTTTGTTGTTGAGTGAACCATTTTCGAGATATTGCTTGTTATTCCCTTAAATTTTTCAATACTTACTTTCTCAAATGGGAACTCATTATTCATTATGTCTTGGATATGCAAAGAGTATTAAGTTGTGGCAAAGAGAATGGTGCTGCACATAGCAACCAGCTATTAAGAGTAATGTCTATGCTTAAAGGCTACTGTATTTCTATATTGCCCTTGTATATATATTTTCCCCTTACATCTACAAGAAAATTAGCAATAAGATAGAGTCTGCAAATGTTTATCTCGATTAACATGAAGTAGATGGAGAATAAGCGTTTGTAAAAATAGTCTGTACAAGAGTAGAGAAAGTCATGTGAGTGTAACGCATCAGATTTTTACTTTCTCTACTACGTTTTGGAAACATGTCCGTGTGTGTGTGTGTGTCTGACTGTGAACAGCATAACTCAGAATCGAACAGTCGGATAAAAACCAAACTAGGCATTTATTTAGGTTCAGTATCTTCCAGAGATGCGACACGAAGGTTTTCAAGGAAATCCCTCACCCCAGATTACCCTTTACATGGAATATGTTTCGAAAATTTTAATTTTCTCAAAAATGGCTCTAACGATTTTGATTAAAATATCATATGTTTAAGATATTTTCATGGGAAATGAAATGTATATCTCGAATTTTCTGGGAATGTCTCATAAAGTATTCTTCATTGTGAACGACTTTTGCATAACTGGTAAACCATAAGGGATAGACAAAATTTTACTACACAAAAAATGTAGATCGCGTTAAAATACACAATTTATGTCATATACATTTGTTTGTTGAGTGAACCATTTTTGAGATATGGCTTGTTATTCCCTTAAATTTTGCAATACTTATACTTTTTCTCAAATTCGTTATTCATTTTATGTCCTGGACATGCAAAGAGAATGGAATACTGCACATAGCAACCGGCTCTTAAAATATTTGACTATCGCTTAAAGACCAATTCCCCTTGCACCTACAAGAGAATTAGCAATAAGATTAACATCTCGATTAACATGAACATTTAGAGAATAAGCGTTTGTAAAAATAGTTTGTACACGAGTAGAGAAAGTCATGCGAGTGTAACACATCAGATTTTTTGAGTTTAACTCCTGTAATGCCGCTGGCAAGAACCTAATCAACAATCGAAAAAAATTCATAAATTTAATCAAAGTACTGAAGTGTGTAGCGGTAAATATGGAGAACTAAACGAAGGTAATTGGACTAAGCTCTATTTTACATCAATAAGCGACTGTCCAGTACAATATATGGGATCCTCTGGGTCCGTAATAAGTGCTAGTTATTCCCTCATTGCTGTTTAATAGCCAGCTCCTAGTGAGACAGAGTAGAGTCATTGAACTATGACGTCATGCAGTTTACAGCGACATAGTCACTACGGTTAAAACGGGAGTGCCAAACTAAACGCGTGTTTTTAGTTTGTTACCAAGTTTTATCGAAGCAGATTACAGCAGATTGACACTTAATTTTTTCCTTCTAACAGTGTCATAGAAGGAAATTGCTATACATGAGATGGGTTTACTCATTTGATAAAACCTGTTAGGACTATAAACGCATCTATAGCTTGGACAAGCATTATATAACTACCTAAAACTTTATCATCTCGATAAAGCGTCCTTTTAAATCATAGATCGAAAAGCGGACCTTAAACTGCCAAAGATTTACTAACCAGAACTTCATCCAGCTACGTTGCATCTTTCAAGGAATTTCGTGATACTGTTGACAAGAAAATTTAAAAAAAATGCTTTTTTGCCATGTTATGACATTTCTATTTTATGATTGAAATATGTGTGTATGCATGAAACCACATTATTGTTATTCTTTATTTTCTCACTAGCGGTTGTTACGATTTGTATTAAAATCGATAGTAATATTATAAAACGAGTATATTTGTGTGTAATATAATGTATGTGTGTATGTGTAAAGTTTGATACACGGACATGGACTACAAAACACCCTATAATTGGAATTAATAAACTGAAATACGGAAAAAGATTTGCAAGGTATACATATTAAAACACAATATTGCCA
Organism: Deroplatys truncata; assembly: GCA_030765065.1. Taxonomy (NCBI): domain Eukaryota; kingdom Metazoa; phylum Arthropoda; class Insecta; order Mantodea; family Mantidae; genus Deroplatys; species Deroplatys truncata. The sequence continues at coordinate 106,597,996 of CM060982.1, forward strand.
TGGAGTAGCAAATAGTAGTTTACTCCAGGAAAATGCATATAAAATATGAGAAATGCCGATATCTTATTCCCCCCCCCCACACACACACACACACAATATGTATACTTATTTCATGCGATCCTTATAAACCTGAACTAGTTTCGCTCTGAAAGCTCCTAGAAATGTGAAATTTGTTTTAATGATCTAATTGCCTCTGGAAAAATCGGCAGCACTGCTATTTATTGAGTATTTTGTGGATTTCGATGGCAATTACGGGCACTGTTGACAGTCTTCAGTTTCCAGTGGCTTAGTGAACTCTCCAAAGAAATCGTTGCGTCGATCGAGCCAGGCTATTCATATGGCACGTGTCAAATGAAGAAGAAGGTTTGGTAGCTGCTACGAATGGAAAGTCAGTTTGAAGATGTATTACATTTCGACTGTTGTAGAGCCGAAATTGAAGTAGTAGCAACCGCACGTATGGTAAAAAGTTTCCGGTAGCCTTCGCCCCAAATGTACTTTCCGGTGGCCTTTGCCCCAAGTTTAACAAATATTAACTTTGTAATTTGACTGTTTCTTTAAATATTATATATTTATGTTTGCCTCGGCTGCGTCAGTATTATTGTTAGAGACAAGGATTTCTTTGCAAGGCGTAGTGTGACTGAACAATGTAGGCTTACACAGATTGTAATGTTTACTTCACTACATTTATTAATCCTTGACACAATTTAAACAACACTTCACTGATATAGAGAGCTGTGAGATTCTTTAATTATTACTTGCACTTTTTAACACAAACTATTTTCGTCTCACACGAATACGTATTAACTTTCTCGAGGACACAGCTCGCGTCCGGTTAGGAACAATGTCTACAACCAACACGTCCAGTTATGAGCGCTGTCTACAAGCAACTGACTTGATTTCTACCGCCTAAATTTGTAAATTTCTGTATTTCAAGTCTCTGATTGGTTATTCCTAATCCAATAGAATGCTTTTATTTAACTTAAGCTTTTCTCTGGTTGTTTATTGGCTAATTTATAAACTTTCACAAAACTTTCACATTATTCTCACAGCTCCTACATTATTAAATTACGTAATACATTCAGATAACATTATTACATGTATTCAATAATATAAATATATACAATGACTGTAATATACACATTTTATATATTGTTACATATACATATTTCTTTAAGGAGGGCTGTTATTATATTTTTTTATTATATAATTAGACTAAAACCATTTAAGTGTTAAGAATACTGCCTCACAAAGAGCTACAAAGAAATCGGGATTGCAACCATACAGAGTGCATACGGTGCAGCAATTGAAGAAACAGATCATGCAAAACGAATGCGTTGTTGTCGATGATTTCAGGGTTTTCTTATTCCACGTCCAGACATTCTCTCCATAACTGGTTTAAGGATGATACGAAACACCAATTCATTATGAAAAGGTTGGAGTATGGTGCGAGGTATCAACTTCCAGTATTGTTGGCCCCATTGTCTTTGGTACAACTGTAGACACTGTAGTTTACACGGGCATCTTCAATGCATTTGTGGAGCAGCTGGATAATATCGAGGTTATTTCCAGCAAGATGGAGCAACATGTCATACATCTAACTCCTCCATGCAACTTGTAACCAGTTTATTTGATAATCGAATAATCTAAAAAGGTCTGTAGCCCCCAGATCACCTGACCTAATCTCGCTGGACTTTTTCTTATGGGAGCATCTTAAAAATAAAGTGTATAAGAATAGACCTCGGACAACTGCTGAACTCCGTGAATCCATTAGTAACAAAATCTGTTGTGTTACACTCACATGACTTTCTCTACTCTTGTACAAACTATTTTTACAAACGCTTATTCTCCTTATGCTTCATGTTAATCGAGAAGTTAATCTTATTGCTAATTTTCTTGTAGGTGCAAGGGAAATTGGTAGGTTTAAGCTATAGTCACATATTTTATGAGCTGGTTGCTATGTGGAGTATTCCATTCTCTTTGCATTACCAAGACAAAAAAGATGAATAACGAATTTGAGAAAAAGTATAAGTATTAGAAAATTTAAGGGAATAACAAGCAATATCTCTAAAATGGTTCACTCAACAAAAAAAATGTATATGATATAAATTGTGTATTTTAACGTGATCTACATTTTTTGTGTAGTAAAATTTTGTCTATCTCTTATGGTTTAACAGTTATGCTAAAGTCGTAGACTTTGGAGACATTCCCAGAAAATTCGGGATATACATTTCATTTTTCATGAAACTATTTTAAACATATAATATTTTAATAAAAATCGTTACAATTTTCTAAAAATGTTCCATGTAAAGAGTAATCCGGGGTGGGGGGATTTTCTTGAAAACCTTCGTGTCGCATCTCTGGAAGATACTGATCCTAAATACCAAGTTTGTTGTTTATTCGACTGTTCGTTTCTGAGTTATGCTGTTCACAGACACACACACATACACAGACATGTTTCCAAAAATGATTTTTTTTAATTCAGAGGGTCTCAAAACATATATTTCCGGTGAAATCTCGGTATCGAATTTTTGGGTGGAAGCAATACTTGCCCTACTTACTATACGTAGTAGAGAAAGTAAAAACTCATACCATGCACTATCTAAGCTAGCGATTATTGCTATTCTCCTTGTTTTCATCGCAAAATCTTGCTACCAAGGATAAATATTTGAATACTCTTTCCATGTGTTGTAACTAAGCACATCTTGCTTAGTTTGAAATCATTCCAAGTGTGATGTGTTACAATCACATGACTTTCTCTACGCTCTGCAATCGGAAAGAATTCAAGAAAGCAGTTCAAACTACCTTGTTGCGTATCCTCTATATAGTGTGGGTGAATTTTATAAAATAGACTGTTCTTAATGTTCCTTAACTTATTGCCCTCCTCTTTGTAAGACTTACATCCCCAAAGACTTACAAGCCAATGTCTTGGGTCAGTTCTTCCTCTTCTTTAACTTATTGCCCTCCTCTTTGTTGTAAGTCCTCTTGTACCCCTAATGACTTTCAAACCAATGTCTCGAGTCGGTAGCCTGTCGAGGAGCAAGCAAACTTGGGATTATAGGGTATACGATGGGTGATCAGCCTATATGGTATGGCCATGAAGAAGAAGGAAATTAAATGCAGTGATGAAAATTGAGGCAGTGTTTTGAACACTTAAATAATTTCAGTCTAATTATATAACGTATAAATTCAATAACAGCCCGTCTTAAAACAATATATGTATGTAACAATATCTAAAAAGTGTATATTAAAGTCATTGTATATGTTTATTATACATGAATACAATAATATAATGTTATGTGAATATATCACGTAATTTAGTAATGCAGGAGCTGTGAGAATAATAAGTTAAACGTTGCTAACAATGAGGTAACCTTGAGGCAATAATGAGTTTGAGAGTTTAAATGTTATATGTGATTCTTGGAAACATTAATGTAATTTTAGTGACAGTTTATAAAACAAATAGCCAATAAACAACGAGAAAAAGCTTTAGTTAAATGCAGGTATTCTATTGGAGTAAAACTAGCCAATACAGAAATTTACAAGTTTAGACGGTTGAAATCTAGTCAGTTGCCTGCGGACAGTGTTTGTAACTGGATGCGAAATGGGTCCTCGAGAAATCAATTACGTATTCGTGTGAGACGAAAAATAGTACACTTATTAAAAAGTGCAAGTATTAAACAAAAGAATCTCACAGCTCTCGATAGCAGTGAAGTGGTATTTAATTTGTGTCAAGGATTAATACAAAGGAGTGAATTAAAACTTAAAATCTGTGTAACCCTACATTCTTGTCTCATCACGCCCTGCCAAGACATCCATGTCTTTAACAATAATACTTACGCAACCTAGGCAGACATAAATATTTACTACTTAAAGAAACAATAAAATTACAAAGTTAATTTTTTTTTAAACTTGGCGCAAAAGCCACCTAAAAATGCATTTGGGGCGAAGGCTACCGGAAACCGGGTACCATACGTGCGGTTGCAACTGCTACAAGCTTGGTTCCCCAACAGTTGAAATATAATACAACTCCTTCAATACAAACTACTTCAAATCGGGTTTTCATACGTAGCAGCAACAACGTAAAGACAAACATCTTCTTCAAAATTCACGGATCAAGCTATCCAACTCAACTTTCGCCTTGTAACCGAGGAAAACCATGATAAAACCTTCTACCAGATTAATCGGCCCCGCGGATTTGAACCCAGGACCTTCAGAATGTGGGTTATAGACGTTAACGGCTGACTCACGCCGCTCTGTGGTCTTAATGTTCCTTTCCGTGACCATTTGGCTTTTCTGAATAAATAAATATAAATAAATACATATCATTTCCATCGCAGAAATATTGCATTGGGTGTTATATCTTCCATTTCTAGTGCAAGGTGTCCATAATAACAGTTTATACACAACAGTTTACCTGCTACTGTATTGGCTTGTTGTACATTCGCTAGTTTCCGCGCAGTATAGTTAGGTAGGAAATAACAGTGTTAATTGTGAGAGATGTAAGTTGAAAAGTAGGGCTCTGAATGTAATTAGCATTTGCTTTAAGGTAAGTGGTATGTACGTGCTAAGTACGTTGTTCTCCTTATGTTGCACGACTCGTGAATAGCAGTTAGAAATGCATGCATAGCTATGAAAACGCTCTTATAACTTAATGAGAATATAATGTTATAGCAAGTCACTGCTTGTTCGCGGTCTTTTTTTAAAAAGTGCTGATCCTTATAATTTGCTTTAATTTGTTCATTCCAGCAGCTGTAATAAACACTGCCTCACCTTTGTTCACAAAACTAGCGCAACAAAACTGAATAGAAATGCAAAAATATTACAGTTAGCGGAAATAGCAGTTTCCCTAGCTTTATACCCTTAAGCGTGGAAGCGTGCTGGGCCCATAACTCAGAGGTGCGTGGATCGAAACCACGCTCTGCTACCATTTGCTACGTTGGACTATTCCATACCAATAAGCGTCCTTATGATGTGGCTCATGTACTATTACGTATGAGCTAGGAGTTGGACGGAATTGCAGCAAATATTGAAGAAGATGTTGTATTGAAGGAGTTGTATTGTGGTGGGGGAGCCGAACTGGAAGTAGTTGCAACCGCACGTATGGTAAAAGGTTTTCGGTTGCCTTCGCCCCATATGTACTTTCCAGTGGACTTTGCCCTAAATGTTTAAAAAATATTAACTGTTTCTTTAAATATTATATATTTATTTTTGCGTCAGTACTTATATTTTTTTGAGACACGAATATCTTAGCAGGGAATGGTGCGACTGAAGAATGTAGGCTTACACAGATTTTAATTTTTTTATTCACCCTTTTTATTAATTCTTGACACGATTTAAATAACACTTCACTGATATAGAGAGCTGTAAGTTTCTTTTATTAAATATTTTCACTTTTTAAACACGTAAACTATTTTTGTCTCACACAAAATACGTATTAAATTTCTCGAGGACACATCTCGCGTCCGATTAGGAACACTGTCTGCAAACAACGCCTCCAGTTATGAGCGCTGTCTACAAGCAACTGACTTGATTTTTAGCGCCTAAATTTGTAAATTTCTGTATTTAAAGTCTCTGATTGGCTAAACCTAATCCAATAGAATACCTTCATTCAACTAAAGCTTTTTGTGGTTTTTCATTGGCTATTTTATAAACTGTCATAAAAATTACATTATTGCTTGCAAGAATTACAAATAGTTTTGTTAAACTTTCAAATTCATTATTGCCTCAAAGTTACCTCTTTGTTAGCAACTTTTAACCTATTATTCTCACAGCTCCTACATTATTAAATTACGTAATACATTCACATAATATTATTACACATATATACAATAATATAAACATACAATGACTGTAATATACACTTTTTATATCTTGTTACATACACATATTGCTTTAAGGCAATTATTGAATTTATATATTATATAATTTTACTGAAATCATTTAAGTGTTCGATATTAAATAATGCAACTGCAATTGACAAAATATAGTGTATAAATGCTTCTCCCGGAAATACTAATTTCGAAACACCAAGAGTAAGAATTGAATTTTGAAGCTTATCAAACGTTTATGAATAATTTAGAAAGACCGAAACATTATTCTTGGTGAATTAGGCAAACAATTCGCCGTCACGAAGAGAACACCAAAGCTCTGACAGGCTGTATTCTCGACTCCTGTACGAAGACTGCCGATCCATCCTGCCCGGGAGTTGCTGTTTGCCACGAGCTCAATGGTGCTGCAATCAGTGGCGTGAGACAATGCAGCCAATCGTAGCCCTGAACGATCATAGTGTAGTGTTACAGTAAGCTACGTCAGGAATGACGACATGTTTCTCGAACCTTGTTACTTGCTGATCTCGACGAATTACGTCGTCATACTAGGAGAATTGTGCCGTTCATGAGCTGGTTGCATCTGCCACGACCAGGAGAAAGGGGGGACGACACAACTTATGGGATGTCTTTCATGTCAATATATTTTAGTTTAGTTTGAGAGGTTGGGCAACACTGTGACCTTTGCAGTCTATTGCGCATCCCAGTCTTATTAGCGAGCAAGAAGTCTGACTCTGGACCGCGATTGTTGAAAACTATTCCAATTTTAAAAATTGGCTCTCCAAAGTAAGAGCTGCTTAGAGAGCCAGTGCCAGGCACTCGCACAATAGATGGGGAGCTGTCTCATCTGCCTGTTCACACCGTCTGCTGTAGGATGCACTTGCTGTCTCAGATCACAGTGTTCTGTAAAAAGGCCCGTTGTCCACGAGAGTTTCCCTGCAGAGCAGTTCTCAGAACCTACATCTGTGCAACATCTGCACGAGAGCTTCGGAGTGCCTGAAACCTACATATGAATTCCAGTTGCCAAAGGATGTATAAGCTTCCAGCACAAGATATCCTCACAAGATTCTGCTAGCGTTGTTAAGTAAATTTAAGGGTAGAGAGAGCTCAAAGTTGATAATTTTATAAAATGTCAGTTTTTCTGTTAACTATTACTTACCTATATTAAGAGGAGAAAGTATGGCCTTCCACTCAAACATTTTATATTGAAATTTCACTGGAAATATATTTTTTGAATCTAAAAACACCATTTTTAGAAAATGTGTGTGTAAGGAACATAATTAAAAAAACCCGATGTGACATACTCACATGACTTTCTCTACACTACCATTTATTAGTGGGTATACAAAATAGCCTTACTAAATCTTATTACTTTCACTACTTACAGTAAGTAGGGGATGTATTGTAATCCACCCAAAAAAGTCGATATCGAGATTTCACTGGAAATACATGTTTTAAAGTGCCCTGAATCCAAATAAAGCATTTTTGGAATCATGTCCGTGTGTGTGTCTGTGTCTGTGAACAGCATAATTCAGAAACGAACAGTCGGATAAACACCAAACTTGGTATTTAGGTTCAGTATCTTCCAGAGATGCGACACAAAGGTTTTCAAGAAAATCCCCCCACCCTAGATTACACTTTACATAGAACATTTTTCGTAAATTTTAACTTCCTCAAAAATGGTTCCAACGATTCTGATTAAAATATCATATATTTAAGATATTTTCATCACAAATGAAATGCATATCTCGAATTTTCTGGGAATGTCTCTAAAAGTATTCTTCATTGTGAACGACTTTTGCATAACTGATAAACCATAAGAAATAGACAAAATTTTACTACACTAAAAATGTAGATCGCGTTAAAATACACAATTTATGTCGTATACATTTTTGTTGCTGAGTGAACCATTTTCGAGATATTGTTTGTTATTCCCTTAAGTTTTCCAATACTTTTTCTCAAATGGGAATACGTTATTAATTTTTTTAAGTCGTGGACATGCACAGAGAATGGAATACTACACATAGCAACCAGTTCACTTAAGCCTACTATATTTCCCTTGTACCTACAAGAAAATTAGCAATAAGTTTAACATCTCGATTAACATGAAGCATATGGAGAATAAGCGTTTGTAAAAATAGTTTGTACAAGAGTAGAGAAAGTCATGTGAGTGTAACACATCAGATTTTTTTCTTGAGTTTGAAAGATATAATTAATAATTTTAATTATTGTATCATAAATATTAAGAATTTTTAATTAGTAATCAAATGTTAATCGTTTATTAAATAAGATTCTAAATTATTGATTAAAACCGCTTAACTTTAAACCGCAAGAGGGAAGGGAGCTTTCTTGACAGTCACTTCACATTTTTATTTCATTTGCTAGGCTCAGACACGCTTAATTTTACATCTGATTGAATCTGCTGTCGGCTGATGTCTAAGTATTACCTTCTTCTGGCACTTTTCCACATGTTTTTGTCGTTTACTTCACCTGTTTGACTCTAAGAGTTTCTGAAAGACTCTGTCCGTCACTGAAAAAGGACCGTGAGTGTTTTTGGATATAATCTCTATGTATAATCTTCAATGGATTACCCTCCTCTTACAAACCAATGCCTCGAGTCAGTACCCTGTCGAGCAACAAGCAAACTCTAAAGCGTAGCATATCCAGGATGTGTGATAAGCCCAATGCCTGGTATGGCGGTGAAGAAGAAGTAAATGAGAGGTAATGATGATAGGGGTGATAGGAAAATTCGCGGATCAAACTATCCAACCCAGCATTCGCCTAGCGACCATGGAGAACCGCAATAAAGCTTTGGTTAGATTGATCGTCTCCGGGGAACCTCCCAAATGGACCTTCTATAAACGTTACCGCCTTGGTCATCCCGCTCGATATACTTATATTAACATGCATAAAAAGTACCAACAATGGAGCGCAGCTGTTAATTTGTTACTAAAAAATCTAGCTCCACCCCCTGCAAGCGTGACCTTCTCAGCTCCTCGAGCATAATTATAGCCGCTGAATTGGTAGAGCACTTTAGGAAAGGACAGGACTAGGAGTGGAGGGGAGCGTAGCACCTCGACCTACACAGATCTTTTGCACCTAGGCACCTATAGGGCGCTTCCGGGAGGGATGAGGTTAGATGAGACAGAGGGCGGACGCAGCAGGAGGCACAGCAGACAGAGTGCAAGGTCCCAACCGTTTAGACTTAAACTCCTTGGATGGCAGCTGTTGCTGCTGGCTCCCCTCCTCTCTGTGGCTTACACTTCCCTTAGGGTGCCCGGGACCCGGAGACCGCCCCATTCCGAGGGGCGAAGGTTTTCTCAGAGCATTCTTTTCTCCTGCCACGCACACGCCGAGACATCCCGCCGACACTTGCAACCCTGAAAGAGACCAAGCGATGAAAGCTGAAGTGAAATGAAAATGAAGATGAAATGGAGGGACAGGAAATACGGGGGATGTAATGATCCTTCCCAGCATGAGGCTAGCAACGCGGGGAAACCCATCCCACTCGGCTAGAGTACTTTACCTCCCCCGAAACGGACCGAACTACAGAAGGCTGACATTACAAGCTATCACTAGCTGAGTGCCATTAAGGCAATGCTTCGTTGGATTTTGGTGCAAAAATAAAATATATAATAAAAACTTAGAAATAAAGAACTCAATATTGTACATATTTTCATGCCATACTATCTTAATGTCTATTTTTATTGCTCTTCGAAGGAGGCAATTAATTAAACCTTCGTCTTCCTGTCGTAATTGTTTCTTTTAACAGCACATACATATAATTCATCATCCCGTCTCCTAGAAAGTCTAATTAATTCTTTTGTGTTAGTTTATCGTTTCTTTGTGTAGAAATCGTGGCGCAGAGGTGGTATCCGAACCATCCCTTCTTTTCACATAGTTTATAACACCGTTTATTGGTTCTGTTTTGGTTCAGCAATTGTTTTTCACATTGAGAACTGACACCGACTGAGTGAATTAAAAGGCTGGTTATCTGAACTTCAAAACCTTACGGAGGGAAAACACTATGAGTGTTGTGATCTAGGTGAATGTGCCACTTTTTATGCATGTCAGTGTACGTTATAACGAGTTTAAAAGCATCAATAAAAAAACCTGATATGATACAATTGCATGACTTTCTGTACCTTCTATCTTATTACTGGGTTTACAAACTATTCCTGCTAAAGGTTATATTTCTATCTATTACTTTTTAATCCAAATTCACTTACAGAAACAAAGAGAGCACGATAGTGAAATGTTTAAGAACAGGATGCTGTATGCTGGCCTTAATATTCCATACTGTTTCCATGTAATCGCGAGAAACAACTGAATGTTGAAAGGACTTTAAGAGAATAACCAAATACTGAACAATTCGAACCATAATAACGCATATCTCAGAAATGGCATATGCCGTAAAAAAACTTATTTGAAATAAATTGTGTGTTTTAAGAAGATATACATTTTTTGTGTACTGTGTTTTCGTCTATCGCTTAACGTTTACCGGTTATACGAGATTATACACTTCTGCCGAATAAAGAGGTCTTCACAGGCTATTGCCAGAAAATTCAAGATATGCATTTTATTTATCATGTAAATGTCTTTAATATATGGTATTTTAATCAAAATGTTTAGACCCATTTTTTTTAGAAAAGGAAAATTTCGAAAAATGTTGCATGCAAAGGGTAGTTTTGGCTGGATAATTTTCTGGAAAATCTATGTGTCTATTTAGCTCACTTTTTGCACACACACGCGGAAATGTTTCCATAAATGCTCTATTTTAGGGGACCTCAAAACATGTATTTGCGGTAAAATATCGATATCGATTTTTAGATGGAATGCAACACTTTCTCTGCCTGCTATGTACATGGTAGAGAAAGTAATAAATACGAGTATATGCTTATATAAAACGCCTGAACAGTTGTGTCATTTCGGATAACATTATAATCAGCTAGGAGTGCACCCAATCGCTGTTTGCGAGTCCATTAAGTAAAGTTTAATGTGGAATATTGCCAGTCACTTCACATACAGAGTTACCGCAAAGCTGGTTGTACACGGATAGTAACGTTTCCAACATGTCACATACACGTTGCCGCAAATGTATCAGGCGAAATGAGCGTGAACACTGGGTTTAGTTAAATCACGTTGAAGAGAACACTTTTACTTCCATGTTCCACTACAGGGTATCTCGTGGTTGTAATAACATTTTCTTTTGTGATAAAAGTAGATAACATATAGTTTAAAACCATATCCAGATTTTATGCAGTTGCTAATAATTTCCTGCCTGAAATTATTGACTCAAAATCTAGGAGGACAAGAAGGCAATTAACTCATGGTAAACGAGTTTGAGAAAAGCTTGGCTAAGCTGTATTAAATATAACTCTTTGTCACATGGTATGTACTTAATTAAGCAAACCAACAGCCAAAAGTACTCAGGAGTATTGTTTGTGACTCGTATTTGGAAGGTCATTGCGTCAAATCGGTTGTGGTGGAAAAACTGAGTATTTTTCTTAATGGCTTTTAAATCTCCCAGATAAATATTGGATTTAATACTTACTACTACTACTAGTACTACTACTACTACTACTACTATAACTACTACTACTACTACTACTACTACTACTACTATAACTACTACTACTACTACTACTACTACTACTACTACTACTACTACTACTCTTACAGTTCTAATCCTGTAAATACAGTAATAATTAAAACAGGAAAGCGAGTATGCTAGAAATACGTCGGACCTAATTTCTGAACTTCTCACTTCGGGGAGTCATTTGGATTGCGTTGGACTCGATGGTACAGTGTTTCCCGATATCCATATGAACTTAAATAAATTTGTACAGTGATGTTCGGACGGGATTCTGAAACTCTTCAGTTCCTGTGGTACCAGCCTGGAGAGCTGGGAGATGATGAGCTTGACACCATCGCCCTACAGAGGTTCTTTAGTAGTCTTTCCCTTTACGGTTGACGCGCATAAATGGCGCGAACAGTATGGGGGAGGTTTTAGAAAACGAGGTGTTGACCTAAACGAAAAAATTCTTACAAGACCTTCTCTACTCATCTACAAACTTTTTGCAAAGGCTTGTTCTCCATCTACTTCATGTTAATCGAGATAAACATTTGCAGAATATTATTGCTAATTTTCATGTAGGTGCAAGGGGAATATGGTAGGCTTTAGACGATAGTCAAAACTTTTAAGAGCTGTGGAGTATTCCGTCCAGGACATAAAAAAACTAATAACGAATTCCCATTTGAGAAAATGTATAAGTATTGGAAAATTCAAACAAATAAGGAGGAATATCTCGAAAATGGTTCACTCCACAAAAACGTATATGACTTAAATTGTGTGTTTTAACGAGCTCTACAATTTTTGTGTAGAAAATGTTTGTCTATCAGTTACGGTTTGCCAGTTACGCAAAACAATTCAGAAAGAAGAAGATTTTTGGGGACATTCCCAGAAAATTCAAGATATACATTTTATTTGTCATAAAAATATCTCGAATATATGATATTTTAATCAAAATCGTTAGAGCCATTTTTGAGAAAAGCAAAATTTTCTAAAAATGTTCCAGGTATAATGTAGTCTGGGGTGGGGATTTTCTTGAGAATCTTCATGTCACATCTTTGAAAGATATTGAACCCAAATACCAAATGTGGTATTTTTCTGACTTTTTGTTTTTTGAGTTATGCTGTTCACAGACACGCAGACACACGGAACGTTTTCTAAAAGTGCTCCTTTTTGGATTCAGGGTACCTCAAAACATGTATTTTCAGTGAAATGTCGGTATCAAATTTTTGGGTGGAATAGATACTTCCCCTACTTATACGTAGTAGAGAAAGTAAAAACTCGGAACGAGACCACTCGAATGGCGACATAGGCTCCGGATAGATCTTTGCCTGTAACTAGTGGCTGTGGTCATCTATCCGACATCAAAATGTGTACGTACTACTCGTAGGATAATAACCACACGGTCACAAAAAGTTCACCGTCTAACAAAACCAATAGCAACAAAATACCAGCCCGGCTCATAGCAGATATTGGTTAAAATGACCTCGCTCTGCGATAGCCTAGCTCACGCTCTGCAGAGGATGTCATTTGCATTTCATTCTAACGTTGTTTGGCTTGGTGATTAGTGAGAATAAAATTACATAAATCTGTCTGCTGACTGCATTTACTGTGTCTACACTACAGAAAAATGCGAGTATGTGTTAAGTTTTACTCGAACGGAGTCAAATGTGGACTGTAAAATTGAATTTATACAGAAATTCCCTTATGTCACCCTTCCAAAAAAATCCACAGTTTATATTAGGAACCCAAGGAAAAACAGACGAGATAGTGACTGTGGTGGAAAGAAGTTAAAGCAAACAGCTGTTCTGCATTATAACATGTTTTTGATGACAATATTTGGCTCGCTCTTCAGATCTATCCATGTAATTGTTTGCTTGGAGAATGCTTAAAGATATAGTTTATATATCAAATTCCCATAGCTTGAAGAACTAAAATAGAGTATGCGACTTCATTTTGAAATATTTCGGCTACACGAGTGTTTAATAATGCGTTCAATAAGTACCAGACTTGTATAGATGCAGATGAGCATAATTTAGAACACCTCCTGTAACGAAAGCTAACATATTCATATTAGTTCGCACCTTTAGCATTATCTAGGCAGAAACATTGGCGGTCTTCCGCTACTACAGAACGTATTTGTATAGCAGTGCCTTGGGAGCAGCGAGCTGCCAGTCGGGTCATCCAAGGGAAACCCGATAGAGGAGCAACTAAAGCCATCTAACATAAGTTACTCTACTGTATGGCACACGCTGTATCATGTGTATCAAGGCATTGTCAGGTAAATGTTCAGGATATTACTTGCATTATGAAGCGACGTCAAAAAATATGATGTGACAAACTCACATGACGTTCTCTATCCTGTATCGTTTAATAGTGGGTATACAAATTATTCTTACTGAAGCTTTTTTTTCTATCTACTTCATTTTTATCCAAATAATCTTTGCAAAAATAGTTACATTACACATTTCGTTATAGATACAAAGCGAACAGCGATAGTCAAATGTTTAAGAACTGGACGCCATACCCTGGCCTTAAAATTCCATACTGTTTTCGTGCAATCGCTAGAAATAACTGGATGCAGACAGGACTTCAAAATAACGACCAATTAACGAACCATTAATAAACTTATGCCATAAAAAATTATTTGAATGTGTTTTAAAGAGATCTACAATTTTTGTGTTGTACGTTTTTATCTACCGCTTGATGTTTAGCAGTTGTATAATATTATACAAAATTCCTTCCAAATGAAGAGGACTATTCCCAGAAAATTCAGGATATTCATTTTATTTGTCATATAAATATCTTTAATATATGATATTTTAATCAAAATCGTTGGAGCCATTTTTAAGAAAATAAAAACATGGTGAAACATCTTCCACGTAAAGGGTAGTTTGGGATAGGGATATTTTCTTAAAAGATCTTTGTGTCGCATCTTTGGAAGGTACTAAACCTAAATACCAAGTTTTGTGTTTATCCGACTTTTCGTTTCTAAGTTATTCTGTTCACAGACACACAAACAAGGACAGGAACCTTTTTCTAAAAATGCCTTTTTTTGATTCAGTGGACCTCAAAACTATTATCGAGATTATAGCTTAACATTGGGAAGTAAGAAAGCACCGCACGGTTGAGATTGCTAGCACGCAGGCCGAAAGTGTTACAGTATCCCCGCAACAGCCTCATTTTCTCATAGTCACAATTATAATGACAATAAGCACACATACCTTATCATAAGAGATGTTGGAATGTTGTCCTTCTGTATCTACACATTTCTGGTATCTTATAAGTAAATTTTCATTCACATTCGAGAGTTATCCTAATTGAGTGAATTTCTTTTCTGGTGTTGGATGTTACAAAATGACAAAATAACTGCTCCACTCCTTAACATTCTTCTCTGACAAAGCATAGTTCCATTTATACAGGATGTATCTCTATTGGTGTCATATATTTGGAGGACGTGTTCCTGACATCAAAACAGTAAAAAACGTTCATATGAACATGGGTCCAAAAATCATTCATCTCAGAGTTACAACACAAAATCGAAAGTTAGCAAAATTGCTCGAAGTGGCTTCCTCTTGCTTCGATGCATGCAGTAAGCCTGCGTTCCATGCTCTGGGGTACTCCTTTGAAAATTCCTGGTGTGTTTCGTATTTGGTCAAATCCAGTTTGGATACGTCCTCTCAAAATGTCAACATCAGGTACAGGAGTCACATAAACCGCGGGTCGGCGGGTCGTTCCATTGTTTTGAATATTTATAAACGTTCTAACAACAACAAAACACAAAGTGACGATCGTACACAGCTGTGTCTGGCTTCCTAATGCGTGGAGGAAGAGATCGCGGATGCTCAAAATCGCGACTGCAGCGATTACTTTAAACGTCACTTTAAAAAGACGCCTAGTACAAAGCGTTTATGGGTTGTCACCAAAATTCAAAGTTGCATACATTTCCATAAAGGTATTAAATTAGGGTTTAAGCCCAAATAGCCGTTACTACGTGATACTCAAGCAGTTATGAAAATAAATGATAATAAAGTAAGTTAATGTTCTAGATCTTAACGTGAACCTGCTTTTCGTAGGAATACTATAAAGAAAAGACGAGCAGAAATTAATTAAATTTATCTCCTGAAGTCCATAGTAGTAACCAATGTATCAGGGTCCATTAATAGAAGAGCATCGATATATCACAGAGTTGGCGGTGCTGGCTTTGCTAGCCATTATTCATTATCTGTGCATATTTCAACAGCTAAGTCCACTTTGGCTTACAGAATGAAGGTTTGGAGTCGCTAATGAATTGAGGTACACGTCGCGTATTTGTTGGCCAGATAATAATTCAAAATTAAAGTTTCAGTTTCAACGACAAAAAACAATCGCAATTCCCTTTGAGTACACTTTGCATACAGCACCTGCTATTCTAGAGGAAAAATGTGGAATGTATAGAAGTCTTTTAACACTGTTTAATAAAACTGTTCATGGCTTTAGTTCATTAGCCATCCCTTCATGGTAAGTCTACAATGTATCAATTAGGTTAAAATGTATATTTCCAACGTTACACTAATTTTTAGGCGCGTTTGCTGCTTTGGAGTACCTGAAAGCTGTTTGTCAAGTTCTTTCTCTCACCCTCCCTCCCTCTCTCCCCTCTCTTTCCCCCTATCCCTGAAACAGATAACCAAACCATTACACTTTCTGAAACAGGATTATTTCAAAATCATCTAATTACTTAAATTAATAAAAATTAACTGAAATATGCTACCCATTTTATACAAATCTGTGTTACATTCACATGATTTTCTGTATCCTCTCGCCTATTAGTGAGTATACAGTCCATTCTTATTAAAGCTTATCTTTCTATCCACTTAATTTTAACCCAAATAAACCTTTGCAGAAATAGCTACTTACAAATTTCGTTAAAGATACAAAGGTAACATCGATAGATGTCTTAAGAACTGGAATGCTATTTGCTGGCCCTAAAATTCCATACTGTTTCCATGCAATCGCCAGAAACAACTGCTTGTTAAAAGGACTTTAAGGAGTGACCAAATAATGATCAATTCGAACAATTAATAACGGATATCTCGGAAACGGCTTTTGCTACAAAAAAGTTACTTTAAATAAGTTGTGTGTTTTAAGATCTACATTTCTTGTGTAGCACATATTCGTCTATCGTTTTACGTTTACCAGTTATACAAGATAGTTTAAAATTGATCTGAATGAAGAGGACTTCACAGGGTAGTCCCAGAAAATTCAAGATATACATTTTATTTGTACTGTAAGTATCATTAATATGTTCGTTATAGCGATTTTTTAAAAAATAAACAATTTCGAATTTTTTTTCATTTAAGAAGTAATTTGAGGGGGGGAATTTTCTTGAAAATCTTCGTGTTACATCTTTGGAAGTCACTGAACCTAACTACCAAGCTTGGTGTTTATTCAACTTTTTTGTTTTAGAGTTACGCTGCGCACACTCAAATACACACACGGGTCTTTTTCTAAAAATACTTTTTTGGATTCAGGGGGCGTTAAAACATGTCTTTCCTGTGCAATCTCGGTATCGAACTTTTGGGTGAAATGCAATACCTTCTCTGTCACTATGTATGTGGTAGAGCAAATAAACGTATACCGGAATAATTATAATGCATATAACTGAGGTATAATGTGTGTTTAAAATACCACAGGCTAAAAGCAGAGTTTACCAAAAGCCTACATCAGACACAAATTTAGTTATTTGGGAACATGCAACTTTAAAAGAATGGGTAATATTTCCAGAACGAAAAAAATTGTTATATTCACAGGGTTTCTCTACCCACCTCTCTACAAACCGTTCTTACAAAGACTTATTCTTCTATCCGCGTTATGTTAATTGAGATAAATTTGGTTTGCAAAAATAGTTAATACTTTCATTATATACTTGGCAGTAGGTACAAAACGCTTAAGTGATAGTCAAAGCTTTCAAAAGTGGGTCGCAATGTAATGGCCTTGAAGTTCCATTCTCTTAGTATGGCCACGAGGAAAAACAAAAGAATAAGAAAAAAGGAACATCGACTTAGCAGTAGTGTAAAAAGTATGAGTATTTCATAATTCAGCCTATGTTAAGGAATATCTCTGAAATAGTTAATGGGACAAAAAATTTATTTGACATAAGTTGTGTGTTTTAACAATGTTTTTTGCAGTAAAACTCTTACGATTTATAAGTTATACAATATGCTTTCAGAACGAAGAGGAGTTTATAGGCTTTTCGCAGAAAATTTAAGATATAAATTTTTTTTTGTAATGTAAATATCTTTAAAATATTGTAACTTTGTTCAACTTTCACTATCACTTCACTGATGTGAACTGGTTCAGTTGTCACTTCACTAATGTGATCTGCTTCAATTTTCACTGTCAGTACACTTCTCGCGACGTAGCGGCATAACAGAACGCGAGAAGCAACTTCTTTCCGCTTCACTCGCTGGGGCGTCGGACACAAGATCCCTCTAATCTCTCGCAGTTGAACGTCCCAACTGTCCACACAACCTCATTCTTAGAACAAGCACTTTATGTCGCATCAAGAACAACTTGCTATCTCACTCGCTCACTGACTGTCTCAAGCACGCTCGCCGATATATAAGCTCCAGGAGGTCGAGAGAGTTATAGAATGTTCGAGGGAGGCGGGATGAAAGAAACTTCCAGAAAAATCCCATTATCTCTCGATAGAGCTGCGTTGGGTGAATGCACTCTTCTGGCCAGTCGGTCCTCCATGCTATAACTCGGACCATAGCTGCATCACAATATGATACCATAATCAAAAGCATTATAACTATTTGTGAGAAAATTAAAAATAAAGACAAATGTTCTATACCGAGAGGAATGTCTCGGGCAGTAACATCTCTGGCCCGCTTTCGGGATGTCTCGGGTTCAAATACCGTATAGTGATCAATGATTTTTTTTCGCAGTGTCCCTAAGTTACTAAAATAAATATCGGATTTTATATCTCATACCTTAGCCCAAAGTTCCATCCTAAGTAAAAATAATAGTAAAACATGAAAAAACAATGGTAAACGAAATGTTCGGCCATCTATCCGCAGATTATAAAAGCAGGTAGACTGGGTGCCACCCTAATATCATATGCACGGCACGTGTATAAACAGAGGTACAGTTGCTATGCACATGCTCTGTGGGTATGTGACGAAGTAAGATGACAGGTGCAGGGATCAGACCTAAAGGGCAAACTGTCCACTACACACCGATCCGTAAGGTCCTCCTAACAGATCCGTCCGATATGGCCACGTAGTTAAAGTAACGTAAAATAATAAATAGTGAAAAAATATGTTCCATGTGAAGGATAGTTTAGGAGGAGGGGCGTTTGTTAAAAATCTTCGTATCACAGTGTCCTTAGAAGGTGCTGAACTTAAATACAAAGTTTGGTATTCATCCTACTTCTTATTACTTTCTCTACTACGTATAGTAAGTAGGGGAAGTATTGCATTCCACCCAAAAATTCGATACCGAGATTTCACCGGAAATACACGTTTTGAGACCTCCTGAATACAAAAAAAGCATTTTTGGAAACATGTCCGTGTGTGTGTCTGTGTGCGTGTCTGTGTGTGTGTGTGTGTCTGTGTGTGTGTCTGTGTGTCTGTGAACAGCATAACTCAAAAACGAACAATCGGATAAGCACCAAACTTGGTATTTAGGTTCAGTATCTTCCAGAGATGCGACACGAAGGTTTTCAAGAAAATCCCCCCACCCCAGACTACCCTTTACATGGAACATTTTTCGAAAATTTTAATTTTCTCAAAAATGGCTCTAACGATTTTGATGAAAATATCATATGTTTAGGGTAATGTCATGAGAAATGAAATGTATATCTCGAATTTTCTGGGAATGTCTCCAAAAGTATTCTTCATTGTGGACGACTTTTGCATAACTGGTAAACCATAAGAGATAGACAAAATTTTACTACACAAAAAATGTAGATCGCGTTAAAATACACAACTTATGTCATATACATTTCTTTTGTTGAGTGAACCGTTTTCGAGATATTGCTTGTTATTTCCTTAAATTTTCCAATACTTATACTTTTTCTCAAATGCGTTATTCATTTTTTTTATGTCCTGGACATGCAAAGAGAATGGAATGCGCCACATAGCAACCAGCGTTAAAATATTTGACTATCGCTTAAAAGCTACCATATTTCCCTTGCATCTACAAGAAAATTACCAATAAGATTGATATCTCGATTAACATGAAGCATATGGAGAATAAGCGTTTGTAAAATTAGATTGTACAAGAGTAGAGAAAGTCATGTGAGTGTAACACATCAGATTTTTTTTGAATTATACTCTTCACACAACACACACGAACCATTTTCTAAAAATCTGATATTTTACACTCGCAATACTTTCTCTATTCTTGTATTAAATATTTTTACAAGCGCTTATTCTCCAGCTACTTCATATTAATAGAGATAAACTTTTACAGAAACCTATTGCTAATTTTCTTGTAGGTGCAAGGGGATTATGTTTTAAGCGATAGTCAAAGGTTTTAAGAGCTGGTTGCTATGTGGAGCATTCCATTCTCTTTGCATATCCAGGACATAAAAAAATCCCATTTGAGAAAAACTATAAGTATTGAAAAATTCAAACAAATAACATGATATATCTCTGAAATGGTTCACTAGACATAAAAAAAATGTACATGACATAAATTGTGTGTTTTAACGAGATTTATATTTTATATGTAGTAAACTTGTGTCTATATCTTACGGTTATGCATAATTCATTCAGAATGAAAACGACTTTTGGGGACATTCCCAGAAAATTCAAGATATACATTTCATTTGCCATAAAGCACCTTAAAATCTCTAGGGGGGGATTTTCTTGAAAAAATTCGTAGCACATCTTTGAAAGATGTTGAAACTAAATTGAGGCAGTATTTTTAACACTTAAATGATTTCAGTCTAATTATATAATATGTAAATTCAATAACAGCCCACCTTAAAGCAATATGTGTATGTAATAATTTGTAAAATGTATGTAACAGTCATTGTATATGCTTATATTATTGCAAACATGTTCAATATGTGAATGTATTACGTAAATTAATAATGTAGGAGCTGTGAGAATAATAAGTTTAAAATTGCTAACAATGAGGTAACCTTGAGGCAATAATGAGTTTGAGAGTTTAAATGTTACTTGTGATTCTTGGAAGCATTAATGTAATTTTAGTGACAGTTTATAAAAATAACCAATCAACAACCAGAAAAAGCTTTAGTTAAATGCAGGTATTCCATTGGAGTAGCATTAGCAAATCAGGGACTTGAAATACAGAAATTTACAAGTTTAGACGGTTGAAATCTATTCAGTTGCCTGCAGACAGAGTTACTAACCAGATGCGTGATGTGTCCTCGAGAAATAAAATACGTATTCGTGTGAGACGAAAATAGTATATGTATTAAAAAGTGCAAGTGTTAAATAAAAGAATCTCACAGCTGTCGTTATCACTGAAGTGCTATTTAATTTGTGTCAAGGATTAATAACAAGGAGTGAATTAAAACTTAAAATCTATGTAAGCCTACATTCTTGTCGCAAAGATTTCCATGTCTCTAACAATAATACTGACGCAGCCGAGGCAAACATAAATATAATACTTAAATAAACAGTCAAATTACAAAGTTAATATTTTTTAAACTTGGGGCAAAGCCCACCTAAAAATACATTTGGGGCGAAGGCTACCGGAAACTATTTACTATACATGCTGTTCCAACTACTAGAGTTGAAATACGATACAACTCCTTCAATATTCCTACCTCAAATCGGATTTTCCATACGTGAAACAATAACCTTCTAAAAATACCAAGTTTGTTATTTGTCTCGCTTTTAGTTTTTGAGTATGCTGTTCACAGACACACAGACCATTTTCTAAAACCCCCTTTTTTTATTCAGCGAGCCTCAAAACATGCATTTCTGGTGAAATCTATATATCGAATTTTTGGCTGGAATACAATACTTCTCCTACTTACTATGCGTAGTAGAGAAAGTAAAAATGCTTATTAGATTCAGGGTAGCTCAAAACTTGTGTTTGTAGTGAAACCTGATATCAAATTTTTTGGTGGAATCCACTACTGTAGTAAAAATATTGAAGAATGATGTTGTTTCAGAATTAGTTCACTGTATGGCATGGCTTAGTGATACTTCATACAAGGGATAGAAAAGCTGTAGATGATATTCTCTTTGTGCTGTGAAATAATATAATTTATCAGCTTCTTGGGTCAGAAGTAGGGGGATAGATTAGCAGCTAACAAGAGAAATGCGGCTCCAAAGTGCTTCATGAGGAGACAACAACAATATTAATGAGGCATGTCAAGGGAAATAGCCAGCTGCAAGGCTCCGCTCGTTAATAATAATAGCGCACGTACCTGAGAGAAAACACACAATGAAGAGACAAAAATAATTCATCTTGAGCGTGTACGCGATGCGGTTGAAGAAAACCTCCCTAGCATTCTTTTGTCTCGACTTGCATTCCCGGTCTTTATGGAACACTCACAGTGCATGAAAAAGCTTAATTTATTTTGGGGAAATCCATTCTGTGCGTGTGAACGTCAGCGTTTCCACAAATAGTGTGATGAAAGAAGCAACAAGAACGTATGGGGAGGAAAGAGAATATTATATCTCTTCGTGGAGGCTGCCAATATATCCCTGTCCAACATCCCCTTCTATTTGTAATGCCCAATCTCTCAATCGCCTGTATTGATTGCAAGAACCATTTAATTGCAATGAACTACTTAATCCATTCTGTAATTAAAACTGCGCTACGTCGACATGTTTACACTCCATCACTTGGTTCCGAAGATGGTGTGTATGAAACGTTTTCGAGGTTGTAGGGGCGGGGTGTAGCTCTTCCACGTATACACGCGATATCTTGTCGCAGTTCTCGATGGCTTGTTATATCTTATTTGTTGGGCGCTTATTGTTTAATTATTTTTTTAAAATTTGGGTTCTTTGTCCTCCGGCTAGGTATTATAGCTCAGTCGAGCACGTGTCTCTAAGTAGGGTGTGTAAACGGAAAGGAGTTGTTGCTAAAAGATAACACTGATAGAAATTTAAATCTGGACTTTTATTGCCGTCACGCTTAATTAATAATTGACATGTTTAATCTTTATACACGCCCGACTGAAACTGTGATATTTACGAATGTGACTACAGTCGTTTTAGTTGCCGCGCACCAATTACTTCGCGTACTTCACATTTTTGTAATTAACTCTGCGACGTGCACCTCGTGAGAGATTCTTCAGAACTGTGCGACACTTCCTTATGGCTCGAGAATATGTAATCCTTCACCTCGAATTGCCTAAACATTATAATATAACTGTTATTGGTTACCAAATTGCGCCCACTTTAGGGTCTGTTTTGGTCAGCCAATCACTACTATTAACATATATGCTCTAGGGAAGATATTCCTCCCATTTCTAAAAAAGGCACGCTACCCTGACGTCATTTTGTTTATCTCTTCTTAGTGATAAACAACTCACCCCCTCGGTTTATTATTACCCACTTCTATTGTCAGTTTCAGTTAGGCCGTGCAAACTTATTTCCTAACAATGCTTATGGCTAACAAACATCTAAAATCATGTACATACAATAATATTAATTTACACTACAGTTATTTTGGCATTCAAATGTTATGATATAAAATATTGCCTCAATCTAACCTTTATAATGAGTTCCGGATTGAAGTTCTCTGCCTCTGCTGTGAATAAATTCCTGTCCCTAGCTATCTGTACTTCAGTATATTGCAGGTGAAGACAATTAATAAGCTGAATGCCTTTAACGATTTTATTTATTCTAACACAAAAAAATATTGAAGCAGCTAGCACGGTTCACCTTTGAATAATAATGAAGTAGTCTATAAGCTTCAATATACATTTTCCCGCTACTTTGAACGTTGCAGTGGAGCTATGTCAGAGAATATCTTTCCCACCCACACGCTTATGCGTTACAGCACCTGTCTCCAAATAGTTCACATGAGAGAATATAACAGGGTATTGAGATCTGTGGCGGACCTATATATTATACCTTGCTGTTATAACGCTAACTTTTGCGTCATTTTACTTAATCTTTTATTTTGTCTCTGTTTTGCATTATCTCTGTTTCACTCACAACTCTCGCTCTTTCTGATTTCCGACTTCTTATCCAACTCCCTTGACTTTCCAGGAATTGTCCCTCTATCTCCGTCCTCGTTTCTCTTCGGACCTCTCTTTCAGCTTGATGGAATTCTGCTTAATCCTGTGCTTGTTAATCTATGCTACTAGCTCGCGTCTAGTTAATTACAATGTTTCTTACATCTGTCTGCATTTTATGGTAAAATTATCGTAGTGTGTTATATTATTACATATTCCTATCTTGATTATTGATTTATGATTTCTCTTATTAGGGTGTAGTTCCTCATCTTCAGCTGAAGGTAAACTGCTAACTTAGATGCAGGGTTAATATGTCGACATAGCGCAGCTTTAGTTACGGAATGCTATCAGGCTCACTGTGGACATTGCTTCTTTTTATCATCAAATAATTAATACTGAAGAAGTTATTTTGCTGAATTGTTATTTTCCCCACGCTTTGGGAGCCAATTTAAAGAAGGTTTGTTGCTGCTACATATGGAAAGTCAGTTTGAAGAAGATGTATTATATTTCAACTGTTGGGGAGCCGAACCTGAAGTAGTTGCAACCGCACGTATGGTAAAAAGTTTCCGGTAGCCTTCGCCCCAAGTTTAAAAAATATTAACTTTGTAATTTTGACTGTTTCTTTAAATCTTATATATTTATGTTTGCCTCGGCTGCGTCAGTATTTATATTTAGAGACATGAATGTCTTAGCAGGGAGTGGTGCGACTAAAGAATATAGATTATAATTTTACTTCACTCTATTTATTATTGCTTTATACGATTTAAATAACACTTCACTGATATAGAGAGAGCTGTGAGATTTTTTTAACACGTTAACTATTTTTGTCTCACACAAAATGCGTATTAAATTTCTCGAGGACACATCTCACGTCCGATTAGAAACACTGTCTATAAGCAAACTGACTTGATTTCTACCACCTAAATCTGTAAATTTCTGTATTTGAAGTCTATTATTGCCTATTCCTAATCCAATAGAATACCTTCATTTAACAAAAGATTTGTCTGGTTGTTGATTGGCTATTTTATAAGCTGTCACAAAAATTACATTATTGTTGCTCCAAGAATCACAAGTAGTATTGTTAAACTTTCAAATGCATTATTGCCTCAAGGTTACCTCATTGTTAGCAACTTTTGACCTATTCTCACAGCTCCTACATTATTAAATTATGTGATACTTTCCCATAACATTATTACACATGTATACAATAATATAAACATATATAATGACTAATATACACTTTTTATATTGTAACACTCCCCCTGTGTAATCACCTACTGCGGGGGTAACCACCCCCGTGGGGTGTTACAATATTATATTATACACATATTACTTTAAGGCGGGCTGTTGTTATATTTTATATTATATAATTTGACTGAAATCATTTAAGTGTTAAAAATACTGCCTCAATACTCTTAGAGAAGTGAATCGTTCTGAAGCCGTTGAAGTTGATGAGCTTTCTTTTATCAACATTCAGGAACAACTACGTACTTGAATACCACATATAATGCTCCAGCATACGAAATACTGTCTGTTCAGCGATGATTTAGCTAGAGGGTGGAGATGCCCTTCCAAGCAGGTAGGGTTTAGATACTGGGAGGTAGTGTTTACTTGGTTTGAAGCAAAGGAGTGTAAAAACGCGCGGCACCAGCTCAGCATGCTGTGTACTCCTCCCACCGCTAAAGTTTTACTTGAGAAATAAGTCACCCTACCTCCAGCTACGACGACACACATTTTATTCCCTTAGCTCCAAATTTGGGTAGTAACATTAAACAAGTCAATATCACGGTGAACAAGAAAAATAATTATATAAAATTAGGCTTTCTTATTTAAATATACAGACATAAAGACTCATATTTATGCATAGGTCTTTAACTTTCATAAAATACTAGTTTTACGTTTTCCACAACGTACCTAATAGATATAGGAAATATTGCATTCCACCCAAAAAATTCGATAGCTATATTTCACGTTCTGAGGCCGTTAGAATTAAGACAGAAATAATTTTTGAAAAAATATTTGTGAACTCAAAAACGAAATGTTTGATATATACCTAACCTGGAGAAAAATCGTCCCTCACAAAGTGCCCTTTGCGTGGCAATGCTTTCGTTTTCTTTTCTAAAAATGGTTTTTAAGTTCTTATAAATAACAAATAAGCTGTTTATCTTGAATTTTCATGGAATAGCTTGTGAAATTCTCTTGCTTAATAAATAATTTTACATAATTTTATATAAATGGTAACAAAACTTATTGCACAAAATTGTAGATCTTGTCAAAACGCATAATTTATGTAAGATACAATTTTTTGTGGCGTTAACCATTTTCTAGATATTCTTTGTTGTTGGTGTGGATTTTGAGATAGGTACTTATACTTTTTTTTTCTTCGGGGTCTGCAGAGAACATAGAATTTCAAAGCGATCATATAGCGATTAGCTTTTTAAAAATCTGATGTATTCCACTCACATGACTTTCTCTACTCTTGCACAAAGTATTTTTACAAACGCTTACTCTCCATCTACTTCATGTTACTCGAGATAAACATTTGCAGAAACTTATTGCTCTTATTGCTAATTATCTTGTAGGTGCAAGGGGAATATGGTAGGCTTTAAGCGATAGTCAAATCTTTTAAGAGCTGGTTGCTATGTGGAGGATTCCATTCTCTTTGTTCCTCAAGGACATAAAAAAACGAATAACGAATTTGTATTTGAGAAAAACTGTATTGGAAAATTAAAATAAAAAAAATAACGAGGAATATCTCGGAAATGTGTGACTCGACCAAAAATAAGTATACGACAAATTGTGTGTTTTTATGAGATCTAAATTTGTTGTGTAGCAAAATATTGTATCTCTTACAGTTTATGCCAATTATGCGAAAATCATTCAGAATGAAGAGGACTTTTGGGGACATTCCAAGAAAACTTAAGGTATACATTTCATTTACCATGAACATATCTTAAACAAGTGATACTTTAATCAAAAATTTTAGAGTTCTAAGAAAATAAAAATTTTCGAAAAACGTTCCATGTAAAGGGTAGTCTGTGGTGAGAGAATTTTCTTAAAGATCTTCGTGTTGCATTCTTGGGAGATATTAGACTCAAATAGCCAGTTTAGGATTTATTCCACTTTTCATCTTTGAGTTAGTATGTTTACAGACTGACATACAGACGCACACGCGGACATGTTTCCAAAAATGCTTTATTTGGATTCGGGAACCTTAAAACATGTATTCCCGGTAAAATCCTGGTATCGAATTTTCGGATGAAATGCAATACTACCCCTGCTTACTATCGTAGTTGAGAAAGTAAGAATCTGAACTATCGCTCGATTAATACGAAGTAGATAGAATAAGCTTTTGTAAATGAGTGAATAGAGATAGTCATGTGAGGGTAACACATGATGTTTTATTATGTGTGAAGACTGTGTTGTCCTTCACCTTCCTGTCATCCTGTAGTGTAGTGGTTACCGGTTCAAACCCGGCGGAGGACGATGGATTATTTTCGGGCGTAAAAATTTTTAGCATGGCTTCCTTCGGAAGGGAAGTAAAGCCGGTGGTCCCATGTCATAGTTTACGGCACGTAAAAGAACCTCAAGCCTGATAAAGAGGCATATGACCAAAATTACCGGCCTTTTACGCCCAATATAGAATGGGACGCTAAGCACCATAGTAGTTAAAGAGCGTCCATAAATAAAACTCAATTTAATCTCTTCACCTTCCGTTCATAGATAATGTAACGTCCAGATATGTAAAACGTTCAACAAGTCCTACTGCAAGGAATTGCCCATCCTGAGTAAATCCGCTACACACTGTAAACTAGGTTTATACGTGACTACGTCGGTTGGTAGAGGATAACATCTTTTCTATACATTCTGTGTTCATATTTCCGAAGTGGATTAAAAATGGACACCGCCCTCAAGGTTAATTAAACAATGCAGGTAATTAGGAGTAATTACAAAGCTGTACAGCACAGAGATGAAATGTGAGGATTTTTTTTCAATTAAGTGATTCATAATTGAGTACCAGTAATAAAAGTTCTTTCCAATCATCAGGTTTTTTCATTCCATGTCCGTTATTCATTAACCGTGATTATTAACATTCCTGATCATATCATGTCAATGCTTCAAGAACCGACGTAAATTGCCATGATTTAATTGAACGTTAAAGTTCAATATGATGGCTTCCATAAACCTGGAGCGTTTTATGGCTTTCATACAGTAAATGACGTAATGAACATAAGCTTTATTATTTAAATATCCATCTGGCACTTGACACAGCGTGTAGAGTAGAACACTTTTATTGCAGAGAAAATACACTACTTGATCAAAAGTATCCGGACACCTGGCTGAAAATGACGTACAAGTTCGTGGCGCCCTCCATCGGTAATGCTGGAAGTCTTAGCCTTGACGACAGCGTTCACTCTCGCAGGCTTACTTTCAATCAGGTGCTGGAAGGTTTCCTGGGGAATGGCAGCCCATTCGTCACGGAGTGAGGAACTGAGGAGAGGTATCGAGGTAGGTCGGCGAGGCCTGGCACGAGGTTGGCGTTCCAAAACATCCCAAAGGTGTTCTATAGTATTCAAGTCGGGACTCTGTGCACGCCAGTCCATTACAGGGATGTTATTGTGTAACCACTCCGCCACAGTCCGTGCAGTATGAATAGGTGCTCGATCGTGTTGAAAGGTGAAATCGCTATCCCCGAATTGCTCTTCAACAGTGGGAAGCAAGAAGTTGTTTAAAATATCAATGTAGGTCTACGCTGTGATCGTGCCACGCAAAACAACAAGGAGTTCAAGCCCACTCCAGGAAAAACACGACCACACCATAACACCAACACCTCCTAATTTCACTTTTGGCACTACACACGCTGGCAGATGACGTTCTCCGGACATTCGCCATACCCACACCCTGCCATCGCATCGCCACATTGTGTACCGTGATTCGTCACTCCACACAACGTTTTGCTACTGTTCAATCGTGTAATGTTGACGCTTCTTACACCAAGCGAGGCATTGTTTGTCATTTTCCTGCGTAATGTGTGGCTTATGGGCAGCCGCACGACCATGGAATCCAAGGTTTCTCACCTCACGCCTAACTGTCATAGTACATGGAGTGGATCCTGATGCAGTTTGGAATTCATGTGTGATGGTCTGGATAGATGCCTGCCTATTACTCTTAACGACCCCCTTCAAATGTCGGCGGTCTCTGTCAGTCAACAGACGAGGTCAGCTTGTACGCGTTTGTGCTGTACATGTCCCTTCACGTTTCCACTTCAGTATCACATCAGAAACAGTGGACCTAGGGATGTTTAGGAGTGTGGAAGTCTCGCGTACAGACTCCTGACACAAGTGTCACCCAATCACCTGACCACGTTTGAATTCCGTGAGTTCCACGGAGCGTCCCATTCTGCTGTTTCACGATGTCTAATAATGACTACTGAGGTATCGGATAATGAGTACCAGGCAGTAGGCGGCAGCACAATGCACCTAAGATGAAAAACGTATGTTTGTGCGGGTGTCCGGATACTTTTCATCACATAGTGTATATCTATCCGTTTTAAGGTAGGTTTAACATTGTAAAAAATTAGAGGAAATGTATGCAGTGAGCCATCTCAAAAGTTTCTAGTGTAACTTGAGTTTTTAAATATGTGATGTCCTACACAGGCTTTCACTAGCCACTATCGTTTATTTTTATATAGTTTCTAGCCATTAATCTTGCAAAAGCTTCTTTTTCCATCTATACTGCAATCACTCTTAGCTTGATCCGCCTCAAAACAAACGCACGAGACCATTTGAGGCAGTAGTTTTAACATGAAATAATATCAGTCTAATTATGTAATACAAAAAGTTAATAACAGCCCGCCTTAAAGCAACATGTGTATAATATAATATATAAAGTGTATGTAACAGTCATTGTATTATGTTTATATTATGTACATGTATAATAATGTTATGTGAACGTATTACGTAGTTTAACAATGTAGGAGCCCCGAGAATAGAAGCAAGCTGCTTTCCGTAGCAAACAGAATTATAAAGTAGTAGCCGAAAGTTGCTAACAATGAGGTAACTTTGAGGCACCAATAAATTGGAAAGTTTAATAAAGGCTACTAATAATTCTTGGAACAATAATGTAATATTTAAAACAGTTTATAAATAGCCAATCAAAAAGTAGAAAAAGCTTAAGTTAAATAAAAGTATTCTATTAGAGTAGGCTTAGCCAATCAGAGACTTGAAATAGAGGAAATGTGCAAATTCAGGCGGCAGACGCTACAAGATTGCGTACCCGATCGGTACGATACGTATTCAGTGTGAGACAAAAAATTCATTGCGGTGAGAATAATATAAAGCTTACTATTTAAAAGTACAATTAACAATAATCTCACAGCTCTACAGTAGGATATATAAGCGAAGTGTTGTTTAATCATGTGAAAGAATAATAAACAAAGTATAATAGAATTATAATTTGTGTAAGCCTTCATTCTTTAGCCACACCAGCCCTGCTAAGAGATACGTGTTCTAAAAAATTACTACTGAAGCAGCCAAAGCATACATATATAATATTTAAATAAACATTAAAATACGAAGTTAATCTTTTAAACGTGGGGGCAAAGGCCACCGGAAAAGTGAACGTGGGGGAAGGCCACCGGAAAGTTTGTATCTTACGTGGGGCGAACACTTCTAGAAACAATCTCCCGCAAATTGGCATCCGTTACATGTGTAGTCTAAAACTACTTGAAGTTTGGCTCCCATACGGAGCAGCAACAACTTCAAGTTTGGCGCCCAAAGCGTGGTGCTAATAACGTAAAGATATTCTATTTCACAATGTACCGTGGTACAACAATGTAGCAATGCGTGTGTAGTTCCACGCTAATAATCTAAATTTTAGAATGAATTTGTCCTTAAATGTTATAATATTCTATACAAATTCCTAAGAGTTTAATTAACGCTAATGTATACCTACCCTTAAACAGAGCTACACAGCAACAACATGCAATTCATATTAGTATACATGACATCCAGGTATGCGCAGAATATTGTTTTTAGCCAGAAACCAGCAGTTTCAGATTAGTATCATGGTGGACGGTGATTTGCTCTTACGTTTTCGTCGATTTACGTGAAAAGTAGTAGTGAAAAAACAATAGTGTTGGATGTTTATTTAAGTTATGTGAGAAATGTATAACACTTTCCGTGAATTAAGTCGTGAGTTCACCGATGCTTCGAGTACAAGTGTATACAGTGCTTGTAAAGAAAAATCTGAACGGGAAAATGATTACACCGGAAAAAAGAAAGCTTGTGAAATACGCGAAGCAAGAATGTGACGATATTGTGAAGAATGCAATTCACGTAACAGTATACAATTTATTTTTTAAAAATCAGCCGCCAACATTTGGATCAAGTGCCGGTTCAAGAGAGCGAATACATGTAAGTTATCACATATGTTACTTTCTTTCTAGCTTGAGTCTTTTAGAATTTATAATTATTATTATTTTTATTTTTATATGTGGAAACTTTCACTTTGTAGCAACTATCAATCTTATCACCTTCATCCCTAACAGAATATGCTAGTCATCATTACGTGGACGTGCTCTGTTCTTTTTAACATTACATGCCGCCTGCACTCGTCACATGGTCATGAAAGTATGACAGTATTTCTGGCGCGAATGGCGGAAGGATACATTATTACGGTGCACTGGTCGCCTAGGTTTTGTTTTGGTGCGGATCAATCTAAAGACGGGTTTTCCTAGCGGCGCACTTTGTTATGTCGCGCGTAGCTTAAAACGCCGACCTTAAACGCATCACGTAATGCGCTGCGTATTGTTTTTTCCTACAAACGGATAAAACGCGGCTTGTCACAGTAACTCTCCAGTTGAGAACAGCTTAAAAATGAATTGTGTGTCAAAACAGAACAAACTGTGCTTATTGTGGCTGTTAGAAGACTCTGAAGATATAGAAGACGAAATTGATTATGTAGTTGATCATTATTGCATACTAAGTCTGTTTGAATTGTTTTCTTATAGAGAAAACGTGGGAGTTTTTAAAATAATAATTGAGAAACACCTATTAGAAGACGATGTGAAATTTAAAGCATACTTCAGATTCAGCCGAGAACAGTTTAGTTTCCTGGTTAACCTAATTCAAGATGATTTATATACAAAACCATACAATCGAATGAAAATGCCCATTTGACCAGCAGAAGAACTTTCCCTACCTCTGAGGTATATATTAGGAAGAAAAGTTGCATTTCTTAATTGATTAAGAATTTAATGAATAAGTGGTTTGTCTATTCCTTATACTAGTACACAAAAAGTACTACTGAAAGTACACATTATCGTAACTTTCTTCATTGTTGGCCGTGGTGCCAGATGAGTAAGATGTGCGTTCCCCACTGTTGCAGTGGTGAATCCTTCTAAAGTGTTTTTGAAGTCTGCATCCGCCATATTCTACAAAATGGAGTGTTCAGCAACCAATTCAATTAGCTGTTCGTCTTCTACTGCGGAAAGTTCGAAAAGTAGGAAGTGTCATTTTGAAACCATGCACGATATATATCAAATACAACTTCACACACAAGCATCTATCACGCAGCGCACAACGCTCTAGATTCCTCTTGATGCAGTAGGTCTGTCGCGCCAGGCGCATTACGCTGGCGCAAAATGAACTGCGTAGTTTAGGAAAACATTTCAATTATTTCTCATTGTTTGAGTCTGCCACGTATTGCGCTGTACGTATTACGTTGCACGCGGCGTAGAATGCATGGCTAGGAAAACCCGCCTTAAGAGTGAATACAGTTTAGGTACTTCATATTGAGGCAGTGTTTTTAACACTTAAATAATATCAGTCTAATTATATAATATATAAATTCAATAAAAGCCTGCCTTAAAGCAATATGTGTATAATATATATAATGTATGTAACAGTCATTGAATTATGTTTATTTTTATTATGTACATGTATAATAATGTTATGTAAATGTATTAAATAATTTAGCAATGTAGGAGCTGTTAGAATGGAGGACGAAAGTTGCTAACAATGAGGTAACCTTGAGGCAATAATGAATTGGAAAGTTTAATAATTTACTAGTAATTCTTGGAACAATAGTGTAATATTTAAAACAGTTTATAAATAGCTAATCAACAACGGGAAAAGCTGAAAGTTAAATCAAAGTATTCTATTGGAGTAGGATTAGCCATAGACTTGAAATAGATGAAATTTGCAAATTTAAGCGGTAAACGCCAGTCGCTAGAAGGCAAGGTACCTGAGCAGTTCGTTCGCTCGGTACGTATCCAGTGTGAAACGAAAATTCATTACGGGGAGAATATTATAAAGTTTACGTGTTAAAAAGTGCAAGTAATTAATAAATAATGTCACAGATCTGTATATCAGTGAAGTGTTATTTAATCATGTGAAGGATTAATAAAAAGAGTGAAGTAAAAATTATAATTTGTGTAAGCCTACATTCTTTAGCCGCATAACCCCCTGCAAAGACATACATGTTTCTACAAATTGCTACTGACGCAGCCAAAGCAAACACAAATATATATAATATTTAAAGAAACATAAAAATACAAAGTTGATTCCTGAACGTTGGGGTGAAGCCCACCGGAAACTTTGTACCATACGTGGGGCAGTTACTTCATCAAGTTTGACTCCCCAACATTGGAACTACAATATATTCTCCTTCAATATTGATGGAAATAAATGTTGGCAGAAATGGTTTAATTACACATTTCGTTTTAGATATATTGGCGTGCGTAGGATGTGGCCCATAATAGAATGAAGTTGTTTGTTGTTAGTAAAAAATTTAGCCGCACCCTCTACGAGCGTGACCAGCTCTATTTTCAAGCACAATTTTATCCACTGGATTGGCAGGACACTTTAGCCTCCTCAAAGCATGGCTGAACTGCTGAAGGGTAACATTACAACTTCAACCTTATATTTTCCTGCTACACTACAGTTTTCTTAATGCTGGTTTTCTCATTGCCGTTTAGTAACGGCAATAACTTAACCTTCGTCTCCTTGTTGCTGATGAAAGCTCTCAAATATGTAAACGTCGTAGCTGTTGTTCAGTTTAACCACACATGCAAATGATTCTTCATCCCTTCCTCTAGCAGGGCGAATTATTTGTAGTTCGTTTAGTCTTTCCTTATGCACCAATCGTAGCGAAATCCTTTCATAAAGGTGGTATCCGAACCACCCCTTCATTTCACATAGACTGTAAACATCGTTCATTGGTTAGTTTGCACGTCCCTGTATTACGGACCTGATACCGGCTGGGTGGAGTTAAAAATTAGTTACTTGAAGGCGGAAAACTTAGGGAGAGGAAAAACAATGGTGAGCTAGGGGAATGGGCCACTTTTTGTGTACGACAGTGTGAGGGATGTGGGTATCGCTAGGTGTTAACCTAAAAATTCTATACTCTTTCCACGACATGGCGAGAAACAACTGAATGACACAGCACTTTTAAAATGACAAGCGTTTTACAATCCAAACCATTAAAGGCGGATATGTTGGAACTGATCAACACCACAAAAACTTATTTCAAATAATAAATTGTATGTTTTTCTGACCTGCATTTTTAGTTTCTCTACTACGCATAATAAGTAGGGGAAGTATTGCATTCCACCCAAATATGCGATACCGAGATTTTACTGGAAATACATGTTTTGAGGTGCCCTAAATCCAAATAAAGGATTTTTGGAAACAGTCGGTATGTCTGTGTGTCTTGTCTGTGAACACACAACTCAAAAACGAAAAGTTGGATAAATACCAAACTTGATATTTGAGTATCATGCAAGAATGCGACGCGAATATTTTAAAGAAAATCCCCCCACCCTAAACTACCCGTTACATAGAACATTTTTCGAAAATTTTAGTTTGCTCAAAAATGGCTCTAATGATTGATTGATGATTAATTAAAATATCATATGTTTAAGATCTTTTCAATGCAAATGAAATGTATTTCTTGAATTTTCTGGGAATCTTCTCTTGTTTCTGAATGACTTTAGCATAACTGGTAAACCGTAAGAGATAGACAAAATTTTACGCCACAAAAACTGTAATCTCGTTAAAACGCACAATTTATGTCATATACATTTTTTTGTGGAGTGAACCATTTCCGAGATGTTCCTTGTTATTTGCTTCAATTTTCCAATACTTTTTCTTAAATGGGAAGTCGTTATATTTTTTTTATGTCCTGGACATACAAAGAGAATGGAATGCGCCACATGTAACCAGCTCTTAAAATATTTGACTATCGCTTACAGCCTACCAATTCCCCTTGCATCTACAAGAAAATTAACAATAAGATAGTTATTGCAATTATTTATCTCGATTAAAACGAAGTAATTGGAGAGAAGCTTTTGTAAAAATAGTTTGTACCGGAGTAGAGAAAGTCATGTGACTGCAACAATCGGATATTTTTTGAAAGTATGTATTCGTATTTGTACTTAGAAAGTACCATATTTAAGAAACTGGTGCAATATAGTGCTGAGATATACAGGATGGAAATCATAACTCTGAACATATGAATTGCCATGATATACCAGTTTTTCTTTAGTTCTCCCTTACTGTATTGAAAATCTTACAAGTCTTATGCAGTAAGAGTTAAAATGTGAATCTGAACTCAGTGTTAATATTTTGTTTTTATTTAATAATATTTTCTATCAACAGTGATGAAGTACAACGATAACATTAGTTATTTTCTATGTGTAATCCAAGCTCCCATAATCTACTTTTATATAAATGATTCTCATTTGTTACAAACTTGTAGTGAATCATGGACCACGATAATAAAACAAAATTAATGATATAAAGAATTAACAAAAGCTTTCTTTTAAAGTATAGTGTTCTTTTTACCTGTTAGGCTGGTATCCATAAAGCTTAAAAGTCTTCTCAGGATAAGGGAAAACACACCCTAACCGAGATTCGAACTCGGGATCTCTTGTATGAGAGGCAGACATGCTATCCCCAAAAATAGAGGCGGGGTAGTAAAAGTTGTCATATTTTTACCTTCCCTAAAATAAGCAACAAATCAATTTGCTCCTTTTGGAATCTATTCCTTTTCTAATACTGATTTTCCGTGTTAAATTCCTATATCTAATGATTTGTTTTCCACACCGTGTGTTCATAAATGTTGTGAAAATAGCATATCCATGCTTCGAGGTCCAGTTTGTTCAACAGAAGAATTTAAGAATGCACCATTGTCCTTGGTTAGCATGCTAAACTCCAAGTCTGATGGTCCCGGGTTCGATTCCCAGCTGGAGAGTGGGAATTTTTCTATAACCAGGATTATTCCCTAACGTCCCTAGAGTCTGAAAGCACGAATGAGAGAGACAGAGACAAAGAGAGAGAGAGTGTGTGTGTGTGTAAATTTAATGTAATAACCAACCCTAAGATTAACACAACGTAAACGAGTGAATATCATTCCTGATTATCAATTGTTCCAAAGGTAAAAACCACCGATATGACCCAAGATGTTATGGGTGGCACGTAAATGGGGAAAAAAATTCTGTTGTGTTACACTCACATGATTTTCTTTACTCTTGTACAAACTATTTATACAAACGCTTATTCTCCATATGCTTCATGTTAATCGAGATGTTAATCTTATTGCTAATTTTCTTGTAGGTGCAAGGGGAATATGGTAGGTTTTAAGCGATAGTCAAATCTTTTAAGCGCTCTTTTCATGTCCAGGACATAAAAAAATCTGATGTGTTACAATCACATCTGGTATGGGGGGGGGATTTTCTTGAAAACCTTCGTGTCGCATCTCTGGAAGATACTGAACCTATTTACCAAGTTTGGTGTTTATCCGACTGTTGGTTTTTGAGTTATGCTATTCACAGACACACACTCACCGACATGTTTCCAAAAATGCTTTTTTTTGGATTCAGGGGGCCTCAAATGAAATCTCGGTATCTAATTTTTGGGTGGAATGCAATAGTTTTCCTGCTTAGTATACGTAGTAGAGAAAGTAATAAAAGCAACATTCTCATAATCTTTCTTCTTTAACACGTTACCGTTCTCGTCACTTAAGCGAACAAATGGACAACAGACTTCAGATAAATAATAAATTATTCACATCATATTTATTAATATCTGGAAACGTCTTATAAGAACGCTCGTTTTGCAAGTAACCGCTTTACGACATGTGTCATACGTGGATTACTGTAGGTTTAAAGCAGACGAGGTGGGTTAATACCGAGACTGGGCTAACAGAGAAGCTACATTAAGCTAATTGTCTTGAGGTTTCCTTGAGTAGTACTCGGGGGTATTCACTGTTTTGACCCGAAGCTTCCACTGTGTAGGTAAGCAGCTGTGACCTCTCGGGATATGAGCTGTGACAGAGAGGTGAGAGGCGAGATTTCGACCATACTTCATACTTTATAAAATTCAAAATACTCTGATTATTACTTAATTGCTGTACCGTGTGTGGAGAAAAAAGTGGCCCATTCCCCAAGGTTTCAGTAAATGTTTCCATTTATCCAAACTTAGTTTCCACCAAGTTTCCATCACGCCTCTCTATGATTGGTTGGTAAAAAAAATGAGGAATGTTTACTCCATATGCAAAGAAGTAGGGGTCAGAAATAACCTCTCTTAGTGAATTCTACTTCGATTCGTGTAAACAAATACAGGGATAGCGCAGGGAAGCACTCGGCCATAATATTTATAACAAACGTTTTTTTTTCTGAATTAGACTTGAAACAAACTTGAAATCCACATATAGAAGCAAAGTATATGATGTCTGCATTTCCAGGCCAGACTTCAACACTGTCATTTTAACCGCAAAGATAAAGTTATATTAACATTCACTTATATTAACACTATATATTGGTCATCTTCTTCTTCTTCACTCCGTGGTTTAGATCATCGGTCTATTCGCCTTCTAGTAAGTCTTTCCATGTCTTTTGGAGCTTGCCTATATCTCCTTTTCCTATAGCTTGCTAGTTTTGAAAGTCTCTCATGTGAAGGTGTACTTGTTTTAGGAGCTGTATTGTATTGTAGTACAACTGTTGGGGAGCCAAACCTGATGAAGTAACTGCCCCACGTATGGTACAAAGTTTCCGGTGGCCTTCGCCCCAAGTTTAGGAATCAACTTTGTATTTTAATGTTTTCTTTAAATATTATATAGTTAGGTTTGCCTCAGCTGCGTCAGTATTCATTTTTGGAAACGTGTGTCTCTTTGCAAGGGGTAATGCGGCTGAAGAATGCAGGCTAACACAATTTATAATTTTTACTTCACTCCTTTTATTAATCCTTCACACTATTAAACAACACTTCACTTATATAGAGAACTGTGAGATTATTTATTTATTACTTGCACTTTTAACACGTAAACTTTATATTCTTGCCTTAATGAATTTTCGTCTCACACTGAATACGTATTAAACTTCTCGAGGACGCTTCTCGCGTCCAGTTAGGAACGCTGTCTACTAGCAACTGAACTGATTTCTACCGCCTGAATTTTCATCTATTTCAAGTCTCTGATTGGCTATTCCTAATCCAATAGAATACTTTTATTTAACTTTCAGGGTTTTCTGGTTGTTGATTGGCTATTTATAAACTGTCTAAAACATTACATTATTGTTGCTCCAAGAATTACTAGTAGGAATATTAAACTTTCCAATTCATTATTGCCTCATTGTTACCTCATTTTAGGCAACTATTCTCACAGCTCCTACATTATTAAATTACATAATACACTCACATAACATTATTAAACATGTACATAATATAAACATTAATACAATGACTGTTACATACACTTTTTATGTTTTTATTTATACACATTGCTTTAAGGCGGGCTGTTATTGAATTTTATATTATATAATTAGACTGAAATCATTTAAGTGTTAAAGGTACTGCCTCACTCATTATTCATTCTCTCTACAAGTGAAAAACACTTTTTACTTTATCTACTCCGTATGGTAAATAGGGAAGGTATTACATTCCATCCAAAAATTTGATATCGATATTTCAAGGGCAATACATATTTTGAGGCACCTGAGTCTAAATAAATAAATCATTCATTCATTCATTCATTCATTCATTCATTCATTATCTGTTTACCCTCCTCTTATGTAGGACTTACACCCCCAGGACTTACAGGCGGGTGCCTGGGGTCAGAGGCCCGTCGAGGAGCAGACACTCATGGATCAGACAGAACATCCAGGATGGGTGATCAGCCCGATGCCTGGTATGGGATGAAGGAAGTAGATGAAACGAAATGTCGGTGAAATGGATGAAAGGAAAGGTGATGATGGAGCAGTTGATGGAATGAATGGCGGGGAAACCGGAGAACCCGGAGAAAACCCGCCCAGACGTCGCTTCGTCCACCACAAATCCCACCCGGGCCGCCTCAGTGGGAGGCGAGCGGTCTAACCACTCGGCCACGGCGCCGCCCCAGTCTAAATAAATCATTTTTAGAAAAAGGTCC
The DNA here is from genome assembly GCA_030765065.1 of Deroplatys truncata. NCBI lineage: Eukaryota > Metazoa > Arthropoda > Insecta > Mantodea > Mantidae > Deroplatys > Deroplatys truncata. The sequence goes on from CM060982.1 coordinate 106,636,973, forward strand.
GTGTGTGTGTCGGTCTGTCAGCATAACTCAAAAACGAAAAGTCAGATAAATACCAAACTTGGTATTTAGATTCAGTATCTTTCAGAGATGTGACACCAAGATTTTCATAAAAATCCCCCATCCCTAGACTACCCTTAACATGGAAGATTTTTAAAAAAAATTGCTTTTTTCAAAAAGAGCTAACATTTTTTATTAAAATATCATATATTTAAGATATTTTATGGTAAATCAAATATATATCATAAATTTTCTGAAAATGTCGCCAAAAGACCTCTTTATTGTGAATGACTTACATAACTGGAAAACCGCAAGAGATAGACAAAATTTTACTACACAAAAATGTAGATGTCGTTAAAACACATAACATATGTCATATACATTTTTTTGTGGAATAAACCATTTTCCAGACATTCCTTGTTATTTGTTTGAATTTTCCAATACTTATACATTTTCTCAAATAGAAATTCGTTATTCATTTTTTATGTCCTGGACATACAAAGAGAATGGAATACTCCACATAGCAACCAGCTCTTAAAATATTTGACTATCGCTTAAAGCCTAGCAATTCCCCTTGCATCTACAAGAAAATTATCAATAAGATGTTCGTGTGAGTGTAACACATGAGACCGGAACGCTTTTAACTAGCTTAAGCAGAACAAAGTAGCCCTACGTAATGTATTGATAAAATAGTCGAAATAATTTACTATTGGCTTTCAGACCTACGTTATTATTTGTCTTACGAGCACATTCTCGTTATTTCTAAAGTAGTTAGTTTAAATGGGTTGCAAGTTGTACGACAATGGTGTTTCGTGTAAGGTGTTATAGATTTAAAAATGCTGCTTTGAGTTTAAGACCCAATTAGTAAGGCAAACTATTACGTCCCCAAGTTCTAAAATTTCTGAAGCCTTGCATGCGATAATAGGAGTTGAAAAGCAATCCTGGTTCTAAATAACTGTCATTACCTGAAGGGAAATGCAACAAGAAGCAGAACGTTAAGTTGCTACTTCAACTCCAGTCATTTCCTACAAACCGGAGTCTTGTCATTAAAGGAAAATCGAAAGTTTCTTGCACCGCGACAATGCCACACAACACCAGAGTATCGGATTTTGAATCATTACCGAGTTTTTTTTCTTCTTTTCTTTCTTTCCCTCTGCCTGCTTTTAACTTCCGTACACAAACTTCACAACTACCTTCTGCTGAAGATAACTACTTGGCAAGAAGGAAAAGGAAAGGAGAATGACACCAGTACTGCCTAATCCTCCTCGGTGACAGCCGAAGTGTCTATAATTGAGATTTGCAGGATCTTGCTAAAAGACGAGACATTCATAGAACTTGTTTACAGTAGAAGGATCACGTGTCTTCTCAACTTCTTTATCGCACACTAGCAGACCCCTACCCGAGGAAGATGTTTTTCCTTCTTTCTTTTTATTCCTCTTTCTCCATTTTTGTCTTTCCCACTATTAAGTTGTCTTAATTAAAAATTTTATTCCTTTCTATTTGCATACTGGTTGATTAAACATATGCATTAATGTTCAATAGGGTTAACAGAAAAATTAGTTGCATTCATATAATTTTCTCTACCCATTCTTCTTATTATATATATTGGAAAGAAAATCTGATGTTACTCTCGCATGACTTTCTCTACTCTTGTACAAACTATTTTTACAAACACTTATTCCCATCTACTTCATGCTAATCGGGGTAAACATTTGCAGAAACTATCTTATTGCTAGTTTTCTAGTAAGGGCAAGGGGAATATGGTAGGCTTTAAGCGATAGTCAAATCTTTTAAGAGCTGGTTGCTATGTGGAGTATTCCATTCTCTTTGCGTGTCCAGGACATAAAAAAACGAATAACTAATTCCCGTATGAGAAAAAGTATTAAGCATTGGAAAATTCAAACAAAGAACAAAGAGTATCTCGTAAATGGTTCACTCGAAAAAAAAATGCATATGACATAAATTGTGTGTTTTAACGAGATCTACATTTTATGTTTAGTAAAATTGTGTCTATCTCTTGCGGTTTGCCAGTTATGCAAAAGTCATTCAGAGTAAAGAGGACTTTTGGCGACTTTTCCAAAAAATTTATCATATACATTTCATTTACCACAAAATATCTTAAGTATATGATACTATAATAAAACATTTTAGCCATTTTTGAGAAAATTATAATTTTTTAAAATCTTCCATGTTAAGGGTAGTCTAGGGGTGTGGGATTTTCATGAAAATACCACGTTTGGTATTTATCCGAATTTTCGTTTTTGAGTTATGCTGACAGACCGACACACACAGGGACCTTTTTCTAAAAGTGATTTATTTAGACTCAGGTGCCTCAAAACATGTATTGTACTTGAAATCTGGATATCAAATTTTTGGGTGGAATGCAATACTTCCCCTATTTACCATACGGAGTAGATAAAGTAAAAAGTGTTTTTCACTTGTAGAGAGAATGAATAATGAGTGAGGCAGTATTTTTAACACTTAAATGATTTCAGTCTAATTATATAATATAAAATTCAATAACAGCCCGCCTTAAAGCAATATGCGTATAAATAAAAATATAAAAAGTGTATGTCTATCTTTTACGGATTACCCAGATATGTAAAAGCCATTCAGAATGAAGAGGACTTTTGAGGACATTCCCAGAAAATTCAAGATATATATTTTATTTGTCACGAAATGTCTTAAATATATGATATTTTAATCAAAATCGTTAGAGCCATTTTTGGGAAAATCAAAATTTTCGAAAAGTGATCCAACTAAAGGGTAGTCTGGGTTGGAGGAATTATCTTTAAAATCTTCGTGTCGCATCTTTTAAACACACTGAACCTAAATACCAAGTTGGTATTTATCTGACTTTTCGTTTTTGAGTTATGCTGTTCAGAGGCACACATCCACGCACACAGACACACACACAGGCCTTTTTCTAAAACTGCCTTTCTGGATTCAGGGTCCTCAAAACATGTATTTCCGGTGAAATCTCGATATAACATTTTTGTGTGGAATGGAATACTTCCCCTACTTACTATACGTAGTACAGAGCGTAAAAAGCGATATTCACAATTTTAAAGAGCGTGTGGCTGTTTTGTAGCGGTATGAAATAAAATACCGTTTAATTTTATAATTTCCTTTAGTTTACCATATTCATTTGAAAGGAGTTCTAAAGGGGTTGTATTTATTAAAAGTATCTGTTTTAAAAGCGGAAAGAAATAGGTCATTGGGGGGTATGTTCATGGCTGGGAAAAGCCAGGCGCGGGAATGAAGACACTGTTCTGGGCTGGCAATTGCCCGGTGCAGTTCTTAAGTATTGCAGACACCAAGGTTAGGGCCTTGAATGGCCGAGTACGGGTGTGTAGGGGAACCCAGTGAGTTAATATGCAGCCACAGTATGGTATAGGTCGAGCAATTAAGACCGTTAATGGCTGTTATTGGAATAAAGTTTCTCACTAGTGGATAGTGCAATCCACGTTATTACATATTGGGCAACTGTGCAAATATGATGGACATTTAAGTGACTGTGAAGCATGTCAATGTACGTTGTAGTACAAGTTTAGATCGTATGAACATGCTTATGGAAGCTAGAGGTCTGTAGTTACGTTGTCCTTGCTGATGAGACGAAGGCGATGTTGGCACATCAAGAAGGTTTTGCTTGGTGTATACTGCCCCATTAATTACTGGAAAGGGCGAAGGTGGTCTTCGATTAACGTCGTAGTACTTCCCATGCAAGAATAGAGAATATTCTTGGAGAAGAATATGGTTGAACAGATGGCGAGTTGTCGGCAAGATTTCAAACTGTTAATATGTGGAAGTGAGGTGGCAGCAAGTTCACAGTATGGGGGATGTCTGCATCTCTGCGATTTACCTGGTCCAGTCTAGACAACTGTATATTGGAGTTCGGGCAAGGAAATTCTAAGGCTTAAAATGGTAAATGCTTTCTGTCTAATTTATTTAAAATCACGGGGTTAAAATTGGCATGTCAGCTTCAAGTTGTGCAATTAAGTCAGATATAGTCAATTATGTTTCCCTATAATGTAAATTGTTTCAAAGAAATATGAAATTATGTCATAGATACGCAAATTAAATGTTTACGGAATATTTAGAGTATCAATGGATGTGCTCTTAAATTATTTAATAATTTGAAAACTGGTGTAAAGTCAAGGGGTGGGAGTTACTTTGTGATCATAGAAGTGGGGTTCCAAATAACCAAATTGTATGCTCTAGTTGCATAATAGTAGTTACTATTGTTTAAAATGGCTTTCGCAATGGCAGGCTTTGGGTAATGAAAACTTATTGGTAAAAATTGTGGATTCACGTTTTAGCCAGCAAAATGTGTGATTTCTCTGAGAAATGTTGTCATACGGTAACGCTGTAGTTACTCTAAAAGTATTTTAGCATTTATTTTATAAATGCTGTAAATAACTTGATAGATAGATAAGGTATGTTTATTGGTTTCAAATTATTGAAGTTATTTCACAAGTATTTAGTGCATGGGTCATTGACCATACATGCATATTTAGGATACAATAGGGTGACAAAATAAACAACAGAGAAAGAAAACACAAGAAAAAGGGAAATAGAGATAAATTATCTTGTCTAACTGAACAAATTTGACCTAGCTTCGTGCACTTTAGTCAATAAATTGTCCATGTTTTGCCAGTTCCTCTGGTCAGCCAGCCCAACATGCCAATCTCTTTCTTGAGGGACTTAAGAATTTTTCTTTCAATTTAATCGTTCGCTGGTTCTCCCACTGTGCACATTCCGCCAAAATATGTACCCAGTCCTCATCCAAATCACAGAATGGGCAGATTCTCCCGCCGTAATTGTCAGTTATTTTCTGTGCCCTCCGGTCCCCCAGTCTAAACCATGCCATTCCTGATGTTTCCTTTCTTCCTAAATTAAGTTGTTATAATTGTGTGAAGTTCAATTGTCATTGGTTAATGAGGTTTTAAAAGGTGTGAAACTTAAGCAAAAATGTTAATAGAGTACTTAATATGTGTCTCAGGGTGAATTATTTAATGATTACGTAACCAAGCGATAGTATGTTAAAGGGGAGAGTAAGACAAGCATTAAGTGGAGTGGAGTCTGGGCGTGATAGCATTTCCTTACCAATCACTGAGCATTATATCGGTACGATTCCATACACCTACTTTACATGTGCCGGACAATTATTATTTATCTTCAGTGAACATTCTCGTCATTAGTTTCGTCAAAATCACAGTTTTCACCCCTCGTAACGATAATAGGCGTAGGTATAGCCAGAGCAGTCCAATCTTATCGCTTATGAGCTGATGACGCCATATTGTTGCTTACCCCACCCCTTTCGTTTTGTGTTAGGAAGCATTTCCCCTTCACTCACTCACTAACGGCAGGTCGCAATGACATGTTACATGGTAACCAAACGTTGGAGCACATGAGCACATGAATACGTCATACCTCCGCGAACAATGCTTGGGGGTGAATCCGTCCTCCCGTTTCGTTTATGGTAGGGCATTACTGGGTATAAGTGTAGGATATTCAACGCACTGCGACCTATGCAGTTCTATTGTGACTACCGCCCCCTGGAGGAAGGGATGAGATGAATCATAAGAGGCTACAGGCCACAAAGACGCGCGGAAGTGTCTAACATTTCCAAGCTAACAAACCCGTCCAACTCTGGAGCCGCCGATAGAGCAGCCCTGTAGTGTTCGTAGGGAATGCTGTTTCCATTAAGTATGCATCCTTGCCATCTGTCGGGCACCGCCTTACACCACGAAACCTAAAGTACATGTTGTTGAGCGAAGGTCTACCAGGCCAAGAGCCTTAGCCCAAGCCCCCTCCTGAACCCAGGGCTAGCGCCAGCCGAGTGGCTCTCCTACCGTGGGGGTTTCCCATGAGGTCAATATCTTAAGTCTAAAAAGGCCCCCCCACTTACGCGAGGACGTAAGTGGATACGCCACTTACGCACGTCATCCCGAAACCACGGTAGGACCGACAGCAATCTAGCATGCCATCTACCAACTTTCACTCCTGGTTGGTGCCGGAGAACTTTGGGGCGTCTAACAACCCCGCCTGGGGCGGAAAACCAGCCAGGCTACCCTCTCCCATGGGTATCGGGAACTACTGCCTACCGAGTTCAACCCAATCCGAACAGCTCCCCATTGGGAGGGGCTCGTATGTTTGGCCCAGCGTATTTCTAGTAACGTCAGAAGTACCACGAGTGCTCAGGGTTCGCAGCGCCCGCACCACGGCAGCTGAAGGGGCGGAAACCCCCTCCCTTACGGGGAACCTACAAGTACACCTGAAAAATGAGAAGGAAACAGAATGAAAGGGAAATGACAGAAAGGAAATTGTAGTAGAGAAGAAACCACCCCAGTATTCGCCTGCCAATCATGAGGTAACTTTGAAAAAGCCATGGGTTAGAGTGGGCGTCGTCGGGGTTCGAACCTGGTACTCCCGAATGCGAGTCGCACACATTACCGTGGCGCCACCTCACTTGGTGCTTTCGATAATGCACTGTACGAATCTGTATTGCCCCAAGGGCATAACAGCGGTTATCCTCCCCTTCCATTTTGCCCACCTCTCCCCTAATCATGCAAACTCACCGGGAGAAACACGACCCAATGCGTGCCATTATGCAAAAAAAAAGAAAAGGCATTGTGTTTGTTTACGAGGATGAGGCTTCCAAATAACTATGTAATTTGATGCAAATTATTTATTTATTGTTGTATAATGAATGTAGTGACCTGTAAGCTTACAGACAGAACCAACACCATTTTGTGATTGATTGTGGTTAAGCAGCACAGTTACACTCAAACACGGAAATTAATAAATTACGCAGTGAAAAGCCCCCTTCTGTGATTGACGTTTTTAGTAGCCATTAAAATGGAAAGCATACGCGAATATCAACCACATAAAAGCTGCAGTTCGGCGTTTACTGCTGTTTAAATCCGCTCACACTCACTCTGGTGTAAATGAAGTGAACGACTTGTTATGATCATAAAAGCCGCCAGAGTTCGCTGAGAAAAACCGCAACCAGACTGTTTTTGGCACTCTCTCACTTAGCTGTGTCACTTGATAAAATTATGTATCTGTTGAAACACCATTATCAAAGGAAAATGGCCCCATTATTTGCTGTAGAGGCAGTGAACAATGTGTATCGCTTTTCGCATTACCATACCGGTTTATCGCGCTTACAGGGATTTGCCAAAGCCTGTTTAAAAAAATTGAAACTGGAATTTTTCTCCCCTTCGTTCAGCTGCATATTTATGGTTATTCAAACGCATAGAATGCGCTTTGTAAAGGAGGATTGAAAAGGGCTTCTGGTGTGCATTTGTTCTCGGCTTTAGAAGTAAAACTTTTATTTTGTTGTTATTAACACAATAGACCCTATCCTGAGTACAGCTACCCAGGAAAAACAAACATAAAAAAATCATACGTGTTACATTCACATGATTTTCTCTACCCTCTAGCGGGTATACCAATTATTCTTACGAAAGTTTATTTTCCTATCTTCTTCATTTTAATCGAGATGAAACCTTCCGGAAATAGCTGTATAACTCATTTCGTTATAGGTGCAAAGTGAAGTAGGTTGTTTGCAGCTACGTATGAAAAGCCAATTTGAAGTAGGAGTTACGTATATTGTAGTTCTTATGTTAGGGAGCCGAACTTGAAGTTTGTTGCAACCGCACGTATAGTACCCGCTTTCCGGTAGCCTTCGCCCCAAATGTACTTTCCGGTGGCCATTGCCCCAAAATGTTTAAAAATATTAACTTTATAATTTGACTGTTTCTTTAAATATTATATATTTATGTTTGCCTCGGCTGCTGTGGTGCGACTGAAAAATGTAGGCTTACACAGACTATAATTTTACATCACTCCTTTTATTAATGCTTGACACGATTTAAATAACACTTCACTGATATAGAGAGAGCTTTAAGCATTTTTTATTAATTACTTCCACTTTTTAACACGTAAACTATTTTTGTCTCAAACAAAATACGTATTAAATTTCTCGAGGACGTATGTCGCGTCCGGTTAGAAACACTGTCTGCAGGCAACGCGTCTAGTTATGAGCGCTGTCTACAAGCAACTGAATTGATTTCTACTGCCTAAATTTGTAAATTTCTGTATTTCAAGTCTTTGATTGGCTAATCCTAGTCCAATAGAATACCTTCATGTAACTAAAGCTTCTACTGGTCGTTGATTGGCTATTTTTAAACTATCTCAGAATTTACATTATTGTTGCTGCAATAATGACTAGTAGCATTTAAACTTTCAAATTCATTATTGCCTCAAGGTTACCTCATTGTTAGCAACTTTTAACCTATTATTCTCACAGCTCCTACATTATTAAATTACTTTATACATTCACATAACATTGTTGAACATGTATACAATAATATAAACATATGCAATGACTGTTATATACACTTTTATATATTATTGCATACACATATTGATTTAAGGCAGGCTGTTATTGAATTTATATATTATATAATTAGACTGAAATCATTTTAAGTGTTAAAAATACTGCCTCAAAAGGAATAGCCATAGTTCTTGTCGTCCTCCGTGGTGTAGTAGTTACCATGCTAGCCTCTAGTTCTCGAGTTCGCGGGTTCAAACGATGGATTTTTTCGTGCGTAAAAATCCTTAACACGGCTTCTTTCGGAAGTGAAGTAAAGCCGGTAGTCCCGTGTAGTAGATTTACGGCACGTAAAAGAACCTCAAGCCTGATAAAAGAGGCCTCTGAACAAAATTACTGGTCTTTCACGCCCAGTATAGAATGGAACGCTAAGGACCACAGGAGTTAAAGAGCGTCCATAAATAAAACTCAGTTTATGGAATGAATTGTTCATCCACACAAGCCGTGTGTTGTGCAGGATTGGAAAGATAGAATCAGGTGAGTGAAAAGTTCAATGCCAAGCCGGTTCCTCTAACCACTGAGCTACCATGGCAACATGCCGGCACGACACTAAATTCCCCAACTGATTCGCAATTTTTCCCGGTAAACCACAAGGAGATCTCAAATTGTATTGAGATGACATACCTCAATGGCGACTTACAATGTTGTAAGTACTTTAAGTCCCGGGCTTCATAGTTTGAACCACTATTAGGTCAGTTAATGGAATTAATTGTTCTTTCCCACAAGCCGTGTGTTGGGCAGGGTTGGAAATTGAATTTTTCGGTCGCCTGATTCTACCTTTCCAAAACTCAGTTTAATTTAGCCACAGTCCAATGTTTTAAAACTGGACGGTATATGCTGGCCTTAAAATTCCAAACCCTTTCCATGACATCCAGGGAAACAATGGAAAATCGACAGGACTTTGGAACCATTGGAAAAATTGGAACCATTTATAACGAATATCTTGGTAATGACTGATGCCACAAAAAGTATATTTAAAATAAATTGTGTGATCTGTATTTTTTCTATAGCACGTTTTTTTAATTTTTTTTATTGCTTAACGTTTACCAATTATACCAGATATATAAATTTCCTTCCGAATGAAGAGGACTTCACAGGCTATTCCCAGAAAACTTAAAATATACATTTTATTTGTCAAGAAATATCTTTAATGTATGGTATTTTAATAAAAATCGTTAGTCATTTTTCAAAAAATAAAAAACTTCGAAAAATGTTCCATATTGGGCTGGGCTAATTTTTTTAAAGCCTCCATGTCGCATCTTTGGCAGATACTGAAGTTAAATACCAAGTTTGATACTTTTCCAAATTTTAGTTCTTGAGTTATGCCGTACACAAACACAACCACAACCCCACACAGACCTCGATTTGGATTCGAGAAACCGAAAAACGTGCATTTTGGTTAAATATTGGTATCAAACCTTTTACACCTACTATGCACGTGGTAGAGAAAGTAAAAAACAGTCTTTCTCCCTTAGATTCAAAATATGTATGAAATATTCTGGGTTCTCTTGGAAATGAAGGAAGTAAGAAAATTTAGTTTAATGTACGAGTCATTGCATTAAAAGGATGGCATGTAACACATCAGATTTTTACTTTCTGTAATAATTCCCTAAAGTAAGTAGAAGTATTGCATTTCATCCAAGGATTTGATACTGAAATTTAACTGCAAATACATATTTTGAGGGACCCTGAATTCAGAAAAAAGTTATTTTTAGAGAAAGGTCTGCGTGCGTGTGAACAGCATAACTCAAAAACGAAAGGTCGGTTAAACACCAACTTTGGACATGACACGAAGAGTTTTAAGAAAATTCCTTACCTTAAACTACATTTACAAAAACGTTCGTATTTTTTTTTAAACATTGGCGCTAACAATTTTGATTAAATACATATGTTTAGGATATTTTCTCGATAAATAAAATGTGCAACTTGATTTTTCTGCAAATAGCCTGTGAAGCCCTCTTCATTCTGAATTACATTTGTATTATTGGAAGAGATAAACCAAATCTTATTGCACAGAAATGTAGATCCGTTAATGCGCACAAGTTGTCAAAACTGTTTTGTGCTGTTAACAATTTCCAGTTATTCCTTTTTATTGGGTTGAGTTTACAAATACTTATACTTGTTTCAAGTGGTAAATCTTTATTTTTTCTTCTCGTAGTCACTGAAAGTGTGTAGAATTTCAAAGCCATCACATAGCGACACTTTTTTAAAAATCTGCATCCTTCTTGTACGTACAACAAATGTATGTCCACGTTTATCTAATTTAACAAGAAGTAGGACTAGGTTTAGGCGTGGATGGGAACTTAGCACCTCCATCTGCATCTCTCGGGAGGGAGGGTTGAGTTGAGAGGAGACATAGGGCGACCGGATCAGGAGGTAGTTCAAGGGCAGGAGAGAGAGGCTGCCCTCCCCCTGCAGGCTTGCACATGTCACTGGGCGACTCGAGACTTGGAGAACCATTCCGGGAGACGAAGTGTCATATAGAGCATCCTTTTCCCTTGCTATGTAACGCTGAAACTTCCAACCCTGAAACAGACCAAGCGGATGAAAGGAGAAGTGAAGTGAGAATGGAGGTGAAAAGAAGGGACAGAAAATCCGGGGATGTAGTGAATCATCCCAGCAATCGCCTAGCAACTCGGGGTTCGAAAAAGACTATGGTCCAGTAAGGTCGGCCAGGGGATTCGAACCCCGACATCTCGAATGCAGGCCACAGACGTTACCGTAACAAGAAGTATATACGTAGAAGAATAATTTTTTGGAAAAGAAGTTTTAAAAGAGTAGTGAAAAATACGTGAATTGAACATATAAAGATTATTTTAGGAAAATGTGTCAGTTGCAAAACAATATTACCTCCCTCATACGTAAAATAACATTACGGTAATTTTCTATTGTAACAAAATATTCTACATTCTATAGTGGTCTGAAATGGTTTAACCTGCCAGTTCACCTTTCTTCACATACATGAATTAATGAGCACTGTCAATTGGAAATAATGCAATCTAGTTACACAGCAAGCTTTCTGCTACACATGTAATTTAAAACTAATGCAATATCTTTTATTTAAAAAATGCTGACGTTACCTATCAACTGCCATATGATGCCAATAATAGAAAATAATGACGTTGATGTGTTTTGTCACAAAAAGGCGACAAAGAAATTAATGATGTTGCAGCAAATGTTGCATACTGCGTACATTAACAGAATAAATCACCGGGACTGTATTAAAAAGAGCAATGAAGCATTGAGTGTGTATTAAAAAGCATTGGACAGGTCATACTTCACGGGACATCACTGTCAGAATATTAAATGGTTTTTCCATCAGTTTTTGAAATATTGTTCATACCTTACCCACGTTTATATTCAAGCCAATATTTGTACAGAAAGAGCTGCAGATAGATTTGAAAATATTTTAAGACTGAATAATGATTTGGGTCAGATTTTGCGTTTCTTTCATGTCAGAAATGAATAGCATGAGGCGGGAGTACACGTAGACTCTTATACCTTCTGGATCTCTGTTGTTTTCTAGACATTCTTGCCGGCTGCCAGTTGTACAGCTGAGGAAAGAAATCCTGTCTATTCAGCTTCCTCAGTTTTTATCGCTCCTGAAGATTCCTTTCGGCCGTTTCTAGTAGCTTCTCCTTCTAAATACTTCACTTTTATACGGGGCATATACAAGGGAGATACTGTTACCCGACAGAGTTAAATTAGGTGCTGTCAAGAAGTCTAAGAGTTTGGACAATGCCGAGTGCAGTTGTGACTCGGCGGATCAGTTGTGTTCTGTTCGAGTGTGTGTCAAAAGTGACTCAATTGTAATATTTGTTCTAGGATCAGCACCTATGTGACACCGTGTTTAGAAGCAACTGGTTTTTACTTTCTCTACTACGTATAGTAAGTAGGGGAATTATTGTATTCCACCCAAAAATTCGATACCGAGATTTCACCGGAAATATATGTTTTGAGGCCCCCTGAAGCCAGAAAAAGCATTTTTGAAAAGATGTCTGTGTGTGTATTTCTGTCTGAACAGCATAACTCGGAAACGAACAGTCGGATAAACACCAAACTTGGTATGTAGGTTCAGTATCTCCCAGAGATGCGACAGAAGGTTTTCAAGAAAATCCTTCACCCCAGATTACCTTTACATGGAACATTTTTGGAAAATGTTAATTTTCTCAAAAATGGCTCTAATGATTTTGATTAAAATATCATATGTTTAAGATATTTTCATCACAAATCAAATGTATATCTTGAATTTTCTGGTAATATCTCCAAAAGTATTCTTTATTGTGAACGACTTTTGCATAACTGGTAAACCATAAGAGATAGACAAAATTTTACTACACCAAAAATGTAGATCGCGTTAAAATACGCAATTTATTTCATATACATCTTTTTGTTGAGTGCACCATTTTCGAGATATTGCTTGTTATTCCCTTAAGTTTTCCAATAATTATTACTTTCTCTACTACGTACAGTAAGTAGGGGAAGTATTGCATTCCACCCAAAAATTCGATACCGAGATTTCACCGGAAATACATGTTTTGAGACCTCCTGAATCCAAAAAAAGCATTTTTGGAAACATGTCCGTGTGTGTGTCTGTGTGTGTGTGTGTCTGTGTGTGTGTGTGTCTGTGTCTGTGTGTGTGTGAACAGCATAACTCAAAAACGAACAGTCGGATAAACACCAAACTTGGTATTTAGGTTCAGTATCTTCCAGAGATGCGACACGAAGGTTTTCAAGAAAATCCCCCCACCCCAGACTACCCTTTACATGGAACATTTTTCGAAAATTTTAATTTTCTCAAAAATGGCTCTAACGATTTTGATGAAAATATCATATGTTTAAGATAATATTATGAGAAATGAAATGTATATCTCGAATTTTCTGGGAATGTCTCCAAAAGTATTCTTCATTCTGAACGACTTTTGCATAACTGGTAAACTATAAGAGATAGACAAAATTTTACTACACAAAAAATATAGATCGCGTTAAAATACACAACTTATGTCATATACATTTCTTTTGTTGAGTGAACCGTTTTCGAGATATTGCTTGTTATTTCCTTAAATTTTGCAATACTTATACTTTTTCTCAAATTCGTTATTCATTTTTTTATGTCCTGGACATGCAAAGAGAATGGAATGCGCCACATAGCAACCAGCGTTAAAATATTTGACTATCGCTTAAAAGCTACCATATTCCCCTTGCATCTACAAGAAAATTACCAATAAGATTGACATTTCGATATCTCGATTAACATGAAGCATATGGAGAATAGGCGTTTGTAAAATTAGATTGTACAAGAGTAGAGAAAGTCATGTGAGTGTAACACATCAGATTTTACTTTTTCTTAAATTCGTTATTCATTTTTTTTGTCCTGGTAATGCAAAGAGAATAGAATGCTCCACATAGCAACCAGTTCTTAAAATATATAACTATCGCTTAAAGCCTACCAATTCCCCTTGCATCTACAAGAAAATTAGCAATAAGATTAATATATCGATTAGCGTTTGTAAAAATAGTTTGTACAAGAGTAGAGAAAGTCATGTGAGTGTAACGCATCAGATTGTTTTAATTTGTTGCAGTAGCTATCTCTAGACGAAAATAACTTGCTTTTGTTTGGTTGTTTCAATGTTGGTATGCTTGACAGGGTGACTCAAGGTTTTGGTTCTTATAGGTAACTTGTATAAAAATGCATACATAAGGCGGTAATGATGCGATTCCTTAGCATTTATTAAACCACGCATGCCATAATTAGGAGATGATACAGGGTTCTGAATGTGATAACTGCCTACTAGGAGTAAGGAATACCTAATTGCCCTGTTATCTCCAATACGTTTGAAATTTGGTGGATGCCCGGGCATCAGGGCATCTATGGAAGCGAAAAAGCGGATAGCTGACAAATAAGAATACGGCCCTAAACCCATGGTTGGAATCAGTACACGCACTGCTGTAACCTCGGTAAAAGCATGGATTTGAAAAAAAAACACCAACTCAGATGGAAAACATATCCTAGACAAAGACAAACCAGTAAACTGGTCTTAAGTCCATACAACACTCCTTCCTCATCTTTCCTGAGATTGGACAGCACGGGAGGAAAGTAGTTGCATTAATTTCTGAACATTAACGAAACGTAAAGTAGGACTCTACAAGGAAGAACCCATTTGTGGAATGTGCAAAGACGACGAGGAAACTGCCTCGCACATCCTCTTTGACTGCCCATTCGTGGCAAGAAACGGACTTGTTCTTTATACAACTAGAGAAGATGCCATTGAAACGAAGATATTATACTTGTCCAGGGAACAGACTTTGGGAAACAATGAAAGCATCCTTTCCAATTGGGTTACACTAGAAGACTTTTAGGCGGACATACGGGAGGTCATCAAACCTGCTACAAACCCCGCCCCGAAATCTCTAATCTCCCTACTAATAGTGCAGGGATTCCAAAAATGTATTTACTTCTCTGATTAGCTTTTGACTTAAATTGGTATTTCAGAGTGAACAATGATCTAGAATGCGAAACAAGAAAAAACAAATTCGAAACTGCGTTAGTTAGATTTGTGAAAAATTATGACACTTCTGCAAAGAACTAAACAGTCTCAACAACATAAAAAAGTTAATCTCTGCATTCTTTAATTCTTCTAATTTTCATAAAGGAAAGTGAAACCTAAGAAAAATCGGCTTTTTATACTGTGTATACTTTTCACACTGCAATAGAATATGCTTCTAAAAATAGTTTTTCGACTTGCCTTATGCAAGCACTTTGAACCTGGTAACAAAAATATGATGCGTCACACTTACATGACCTCTGCTCTTGTACAAACTATTTTTACTAACGCTTATTCTCCCTCTACTTTATGTTAATCGAGATATCGAGATGTCAAACTTATTGCTAATTTTCTTGTATGTGCAAGGGGAATATGGTAGGTTTTAAGCGATAGTCAAATATTTTAACGCTGGTTGCTATGCGGAACATTTCATTCTCTTTACATGTCCAGGACATAAAAAAGCGAATAACGAATTCCCATTTGAGAAAAAGTATAAGTATTGGAAAATTCATACAAATAACAAGCAATATCTCGAAAATGGTTCACTCGACAAAAAAAGTATGACATAAACTGTGTATTTTAACGCGATCTACATTTTTTGTGTAGTAAAACTTTGTCTATCTCTTATGGTTTACCAGTTAAGCAAAAGTAATTCAGAATGAAGAGGACTTTAAAGGACATTCCCAGAAAATTCATCATATACATTTAATTTGCCCTGAAAATATCTTAAACATATATTTTAATCAAAATTGTTAGATCCATTTTTGAGGGGGTGGGGGATTTTCTTGAAAATTTTCGTGTCGCATCTTGAAAGATGCTCAACCTAAATATCAGGTTTGGTATTTATCTGACTTTTCGTTTTTGAATTATTTTGTTCACAGACACGGATACATACGGGAACCTTTTTCTAAACTGCGTTTTTATTCAGGGCACCTCAAATCATGTACGAGGGGCGTCCAATAAGTAAGCTTCCCTATTTTGTAAGAAAAACATAACACATAATTGATCATGTTCAATTTCATTTATATTGTACAATCCTTCTGTTACTTTTGTACAAGGTCAACATGTTTTTACAAGCATTTTTGGGGACGTGACACGAGGTTTCCCAAGCCAGAGTTGTACCAGGTCGGTTCCTGTGCTCACAACCAGCTGTTTCCTTATCTGACTTTACCATTGGCGTTAAAAGTGCTTACCTTTGAGTTGGAGGAACATGTGAAAATCACTTGGGGCAAGCTCCGGTGAATACGGAGGATGCGAGAAAACTTAAAATTTGGATCTTGACCCAGGCGGAGCTCAGAGGATTCAACTGGGAAGTTTTCTCGCATCCTCCATATCTTTTCCTAAGTAATTTTCACATGTCCCCCTGACTCAAAGGTCATCATGGATGTAAGCACCTTAACACCGTGACGAAGATCAATCAGAAGTGAACAACTGGTTGCGAGCCCAGGACCCGACCTGGTACAACAGTGGCTTGTAAAAACGTGTTGACTATGTACAAAAGTAACAGAAGCATTCTACAATATAAATAAAATTAATTCAACATGATCAATTGTGTGTAATGCTTTTTATAAAATAGATATTCTTACTTATTGGACGACCCTGTATTTCCGTTGACATCTCGGTATCGAATTTTTGGGTGGAATGCAATACTTCCCCTACTTACTATACGTAGTACAGAAAGTAAAAAGGTACCTTAGTTTTAAGAATATCGTTATTTTGACAATTATTATTTATTTTCACGTGTATTTCAAATAGGTTAAAAAAACTAATCTCTCATTCTAACTCCAGTTAACAATGGATAATACATATAAACTATAAATGATTTCAAAACACGTTTTGTAGATAGAGCATGCATAGGCTGAAATGAAAGTCCTTTAAAAAGGACTTGATTGTATTGAACTTCATTTGAATGGGTTCATGTTAAATGAAAAATGAGCCTTTACATTTTAAATTGCCAGCTTAAAATCTTGTAAAATTCTAAGAGAAACATCGAGTATTTCCGAAATGGCTACTGACAATGAATAATGCTTATTCCACTTAAATTGCATATTTTAAATAGATTTACATGTCTTCCTACTAAAGCTTTCGTGCATAATCGTTAGTCTCCAGTTAAAGAATAGAATGAAAAGGACTTTTAGGTTACTTATGTACAGTGTATTGGACATGTCCATATCTGAAACCTACGGTATTTTATGCAAAACTATTGGAATCAGTTGTGAGAAAAATAAAAATAAAAGTTTTCCTGTTTGGAGGTGCGTGGAATTCCTGAGAAATCTCTTTTAAGCCTTTTCAGATATTTCTAGACAATTACCGCAAAAAATATAAACCATAATGGCTAATTTCTAGTACATCTCTAAATGAGGAAGTATTTCTTCGACTCAAGAACTGTATATTGAGATTTCATCGGAAATACACGCTTTGAGATTCCTAAATGAAAAAACAACACATTTAAAAAATGCGCGCTCGTATATTTGCGTGTCTGTATACTACAAAAATAAAAAATGAAAATCTGAATAGATAATCAAACTTTGTATTTAAGTTAAACATCTTCCAAAATTTGGTTTTCGGGGAAAACGTTTCGTAATTTTTTATTTTCTGAAAAATGGCTATAAGGATTTGGATTAAACCACCATATCTTTGATATTTGTATGGATAACATAATTTATATTTTGGGTTTTCTGGGAATATCCTCTAATACCTCTTCATTTCGGAGTATAATTTTGTATTACTGGTAAACCATACGAGATTTAGAAGATTATTTCGCAAAACTGAGAGGGATGGTTCAGGCAGTAACGTCTGTGGCCCGTATTCGGGAGGTTGTAAGTTCGAATCCCGTGGCCTAGCGTTCTGACCCCGGTGTTTTATTGGGGGTTTCTCCGGGTCGCGAATGCTGGGAAGGTTCATTACATCACCCGAATTTCTGTCCCTTCATTTTACCTCTATTGTGTTTTCACTTCACCTTTCCTCTGCTGGATCTCTTTCAGGGTTGCAAGTGTCGGCGGGAGGTCTTGGCTTTGCATGGCAGGGGAAAATGTATGTAGCCCTTTGTCCCCCAGAATGGGGCGATTTCCGAAGCCCCCCAGTGAATGTACAAGCGCGGAGGGAGGGGGAGCCGATTGTAATATCCGGAAGTTTCAGTCTAAAAGGTAGGGACCCTGCCCTCTGCCCTGACATTGCTCCTAGTTCGCTATCTCGTGGAAAGTTTTTATGCAACTTCAAGGCCAGCATATAGTCACCGCGTCTATCTTTTCAACCAGCTGTATTCCCTTTGTATCTAAAACTAAATGTGTAATGAAAGTATTGCTGAAACGTTCATAAGGTAGATAATAAACTTTCATAAAAACAGTTTTATTAGACATATAAAATTAAGCGACACTGGATAGAGTCATGTGAATGTAACACATCAGACCTTTTTACTTTCTCTACTACGTATAGTAAGTAGGGAAGTATTGTATTCCACCCAAAAATTCGATACCGAGATTTCACCGTAAATATATGCTTTGAGACCCCCTGAATCCAAAAACAGAATTTTTGGAAACATGTCCGTATGTGTGTGTCTGTGAACAGCATAACTCAGAAATGAACAGTCGGATAAACACCAAACTTAGTATGTAGATTCAGTATCTTCCAGAGATGCGACCCGAAGGTTTTCAAGAAAATCCCCACCCCAGATTACCCTTTACGTGGAACATTTTTCGAAAATTTTGATTTTCTCAAAAATGGCTCTAACGATTTTGATTAAAATATCATATGTTTAAGATATTTTTATGACAAATAAAATGTATATCTTGAATTTTCTGGGAATGCCTCCAAAAGTATTCTTCATTGTGAATGACTTCTGCATAACTGGTAAACCATAAGAGATAGACAAAATTTTACTACACACAAAATGTAGATCGCGTTAAAATACACGGTTTATGTCATATACATTTTTTTGTTGGATGAACCATTTTCGAGATATTGCTTGTTATTGCCTTCAATTTTCCAATACTTATACGTTTTCTCAAACTTGTTATTTATTTTTTTGTCCCTGTAATGCAAAGAGAATAAAATACTCCACATAGCAACCAGCTCTTAAAATATTTGACTATCGCTTAAAGCCTATCAATTCCCCTTGCATCTACAAGAAAATTAGCAATAAGATTAACATCTCGATATCTCGATTAACTTGAAGCATATGGAGAATAAGCGTTTGTAAAAATAGTTTGTACAAGAGTAGAGAAACTCATGCGAGTGTAACACATCAGATTTTTATCATTACATTGACAAATGCTTTGAATCCTCTGTAAGGCATATAAAGCATCTGGGCGTATAGCAGGTAAAACGGGCTTGCGCCACAATCCTTGTAGCTGTATTTTCCTCCGCAGCTCTGCACGCCTCTCTTTCCTTAACGATGCAGTTACAAGAACCTAACGGTTTTCGCTAGATTTGGTAGCACATAATCCATTACATAAAGCATAAAACTGTGTGTTTACTTCCACCACTGCGGTCCTACAAGTGGCGATGCTATTAATTCTGTTTTACCCTCTAAGCGTTCTATAAAACGAGGATATTATCATTCTTTAAACGTGTAGTTTAATGGCTGGACCTCAGTACTTAATGCAGATTTAAGCTTGGGATTTCTGGAATAACGCGTAATGACATTGTAGGAAGGAAGTTGGCAGCTCTGGGCTGCCATTACACCCTTTAAACGCGCATAAAAATAATTTGGAAAGAACAGGCATTTCAAAATCGGATAGAAGCCGATGTAAAGCTACTTCAGTAGGCAATTAAGCGCTGTAGATTTGTTTAATCATCTGATACACTCTAGCACTAGCAATATAATTGTATCAATACGTTGTTGAGATTACACAGGAGTTGCATGCAGTATTTAATGTAACCCTTAATTTTTGAATGGACATTAATTATTGTGACGACGCCGGGCCTTTGCTTCGTGAATAGCGGGCACGTCCTTTAGTGCTAGCCGGCGCATGTTGGTTGGAGAGGAGAGTGTTACTTATCTTGTAAATGAAGAATTACATCTAATCCTAAAGCTCTATTGCTAGAAATTCATTTCTTGAAGTACTTTGAATCCAAAATTTAGAGAAAATTCCGTTGGCGGCTCTCTTTGAGAGAGAAGAAGAGGGAGTAAAAGTTAGCAAATACTTGAATTGTTTTGAAAATTATAATTAAGGGTGCAGTGTAAAGATTTTTGCAAAATTCCCACTCCCAAAACATCCGTTTATGTGGGAAAAGATTTAGCCTTTTTCTCAAAATGCTACAGCGACTTCCCCTTTATTTTCAAACCCTTTCTCGTACTCTAATTATGCACTTACGACACTAGTATTACAATATGCTATTATTTCATCCAAAAATATATCAATAAGGAATATCTCCCTCTGTAGCCAGTGGCGGCTGCTGCATAAGGACACATTGCGCGTGAACACCGTAACTTTTGACACCTTGCGGATTTATGGGTTATTTTTTCTTTGAAATCTATTAAACCTAACGTGTATGTGATATATTAAAATATACGGCGTTTAAATCCACTGTGCTACTCCTCTAAACTCGATTAAACATATGGCAACAGGGTTGCTAGCTTTTAAGGAGCTTCTACGCATGCACAACTGATATGACGTGATTACTTTATGGGGCCAAATACGTAGGTTCGTGTACACTGGATGTAATGCACTAGGGCGCGAAATGTTTTCCACTTCCTATTTCCATTATCATTGTATTTTTACGTCAATCTACTGGTGTTAGCACACTACGCAGAAGTTAAGTCACTGTAGTAGAAGTAACATGCGTAAGCGCGGAGCTACCTATCCATAATCTCAAACACAATTTAATTTACACATTACTTCGTTCTTGCCCTAACACGGTGTACTTAATTATGGACATATTCAACAAATATCCACAAAACAAACCTTTCTTTTGTCAGACAAGTTATGCATTATTATTATTATTATTATTATTATTATTATTATTACTTTCTCTACTACGTACATAGTGCGTAGATAAGGTATTGTATTTAACCTAAAATTCGATACCGAGAGTTAACCGGAAATACATGTTTTGAGGCACCTTTAATCTACAAAAAATATTTTTAGAAAAAGGTCCGTGCATGTGTGTCTGTGAAAAGTATAACTCAGAAGCGAAAAGTCTGATAAATACCAAGTCTGGTATTTAGGTTCAGTGCCGTCCAAAGACGTATTAAAGATATTTATATGACAACGTACCTAATGTACATTATGACGAAGCCAGCCGCTATGCTGTGAGATTCAACCCAACGCGATCGACATCTTAATGAGAGACTGTCCAGTTGATGTATACAATTCCAGGAAGGTCTTCTAGCCATAAGGTGATCGTTCTAGATCCTTTTGTAGTTCTGGGACTTTCCAGTATATTCAGCATGACTTTCCAAAAACTCTGCAGTCGTATTCAAGCGAGCGCTCACGCGGCAGTCGAGTGCGAGGTGGTGATGATGTTAAGTTTAAGTGAGTCAGTCATTGAATGATTCTCCGAGCGGGTTGTTGTCACGTGTAGTGAATACTACTGCGGAGCGACGGGTTGTGGAGGTCTTCTGTTCGACTCTTGGGTGCAGTGAACCGTCAGGCGTGGAGAGCTGTGTCACGAAGGAACTGAAGTAGTTCACCTTAGTAAAGTGACATAGTCATAGTAAGAACTGAGCAAAGTGACAGTTGAAAAACTTGACTATCACAATATTTTAATTTTCTGAGAACAGCCTGTGAAGTCCTAAGGAATTTTGTGTAATCTTGTATAACTAGTAACGCTAAGCGATAGACGAAAACGTAGTACACAAAGAGTGTAGATCTCTGTAAAACACATATTTTATTTCAAATAACTTTTTTTTGGCATCGGCCATTTTCAAGATAACCGTTATTAATAGCTCGATGTGTTCAACAGTTCATCGTTATTTATAAATCCGTCGATTTTCAGTTGTTTCTCCTGATTGCATGGAAATAGTATGACCAGTATATAGTGTCCAGTTCTTAAACATTTGACTATCACAGTTCTTGTGTACCCTAACGGAATATGTTAGATAAGATATTTCTGGAAATGTTTATCTCGAATAAAATAAAGTAGATTTATAGTGATTTGTATACTCAGTAATAAACGATAGAGGTTAGAGAAAGTTGCATGAATGTAACACATCAGATGTTTGTTGTTATCGTCAGGAGCGCCTGCAGTTGTATGAATTTCACATTTCAAGGCGCTCATAACATATGGATCTGAAATAGACATTAATAAAAAGCTAAATAAATTCAATTACATAACGGGAACCATAGAGAGAACACTAAAAAATAAAATTAGAAGAGATGCAATAATAAAATTGTATAAAGCAATGGCCATCCTCACAGTAACTTATGGATCTGAAACATGGACATTGACAGCAGAAATTAAAAGGATACAGACAGCTGAAATGAAATTTCTCAGACCTATAGCAGGATATACAAGACTGGATAAAAAGCCAAACAACGAAATAAAGCAAAAGTTAAAAATAGAAGACTTATAGAGTAATAATAGAATATAGAATGAAGAAGTAGGTTTGTTGTATTATTATTTGCCCTACGCTTTGGGAGCCAATTTGAAGTAGAATGTTTTGTTGCTGCTCCACGTATGGAAAGTCAGTTTGAAGAAGATGTATTACATTTCGACTGTTGGGGAGCGGAGCCGAACTTGAAGTAGTTGCAACCGCACGTATGGTAAAATGTTTCCGGTAGCCTTCGTCCAAAAAAAAATGTTTAAAAAATATTAACTTTGTAATTTTGAGTGTATCTATAAATATTATATATTTATGTTTGCCTCGGCTGCGTCAGTATTAGTTTTAGAGACATGTATTTCTTAACAGGGAGTGGTGCGACTGAAGAATGTAGGCTTACACAGATTATAATTTTTAATTCACTCCTTTTTATTAAATCTTGACACGATTTAAATAACACTTCACTGATATAGATAGAGCTGTGAGATTTTTTTTAATTAATTAGTTGTGCTTTTTAACACAAACTATTTTTTTCTCACACAAAATACGTATTAGATTTCTCGAGGACGCATTTTTGCGTCTGGTTAGAAACACTATCTGCAAGCAACGCGTCGGTTAGAAGCGCTGTCTACAAGCAACTGAACTCTAAATTTGTAAATTTTACTATTTTTCAGTTTCTGATTAGCTAATCCTACTCCAATAGAATACCTTCATTTAACTAAAGCCTTTTATGGTTTTCGATTGGCTATTTATTAAACTGTCTCAAAATTTACATTATTGTTGCTCCAATAATGACTAGTAGCATTAAAATTTCAAATTCATTATTGCCTCAAGGCTACCTCATTGTTAGCAACTTTTAACCTATTATTCTCACAGCTCCTACATTATTATATTACGTAATACATTCACATAACATTATTACACATGGATACAATAATATAAAATGTACGATGATTGCAATATACACTTTTTATATATTGTTACACATACATATTGCTTTAAGGCGGGCTGTTATTCAATTTATATATTATATAATTAGACTGAAACCATTTAAGTGTTAAAAATACTGTCTCAACTAACTGGAAACAACATTTAGAAAGAATGTCATTAAATAGGATACCCCGAGCAACATATAACTATACAAAAACCCCAAGGATACAAAAACCCAGGACGACCAAAAAAGAGATGGCAACAACATTTTGGAGCCGGAACAGGCTAAACGGCCTAAAACCGCGAAGAAGAAGAAGAAGAAGAAGAAGAAGGGCGCTCTCTTTGAAATTTGTTGAACACCTTAACTGTACATTCGCGAGCCGCTACTGACTGCAAACTAAAATATTCCATACATCATAATAATAATAATAATTGTGAGGAAGTCAAATAAAACAAAATTAAGTTTTCTAGGAACTAATTTTTACTTTCTCTACTACGTATAGTAAGTAGGTGAAGTATTGTATTCCACCCAAAAATTCGATACCGAGATTTCACCGGAAATACATGTTTTCAGACCCCCTGAATCCAAAAAAAGCATTTTTGGAAACATGTCCGTGTGTGTGTCTGTGTCTGTGTCTGTCTGTCTGTGTGTGTGTGTGTGTGAACAGCATAACTCAGAAACGAACAGTCGGATAAACACCAAACTTGGTATTTAGTTTCAGTATCTTCCAGAGATGTGACACGAAGGTTTTCAAGAAAATCTCCCCACCCCAGATTACCCTTTACATGCAACATTTTTTCGAAAATTTTAATTTTCTCAAAAATGGCTCTAACGATTTTGATTAAAATATCAGATGTTTAATATATTTTCATGACAAACGAAATGCATATCTCGAATTTTCTGGGAATTTCTCCAAAAGTATTCTTCATTGTGAACGAGTTTTGCATAACTGGTAAACTATAAGAGATAGACAACATTTTACTACAGAAAAAATGTAGATCTCCCAATTTATGTGATATATTTTTTTTGTTTGGTGAACCATTTTCGACATATTGCTTGTTATTCCCTTAAGTTTTCCAATACTTTTACTTTTTCTCAAATTCGTTATTCATTTTTTTTGTCCTGGTAATGCAAAGAGAATGGAATACTCCTCATAGCAACCAGCTCTTAAAATATTTAACTATAGCTTAAAGCCTAGCAATTCCCCATGCATCTACAAGAAAATTAGCAATAAGATTATCATCTCGATATCTCGATTAACATGAAGCATATGGAGAATAAGCGTTTGTAAAAATAGTTTGTACAAGAGTAGGGAAAGTCATGTGCGTGTAACACATCAGATTTTTGCCTTAGTCTACTACGCAATTATATCTTATGACTATAGCTTACGGCTTAGTGGTTAAAGTTTCAGGAAATGTTTTAGAGGACACATTAAAACTCGCGTCTTTGCTAGACAATAGCCTTTCACTTGAAAACTTACTTTTTTGCTAGCTATTTTCACAATGAAGCTATGCTTAGTGAAAGAACTAAGCAAGGGAGAGGCTGTAGAAGAAAGGATAAGCAAAGGGACAAAGAACAAAGAAAAACGATTTAGGAAGGAAGCAAGATATATAGGTAAAAGCTATTAGAGGATGAAAAGAAAAAAAGAAATGGAGGAAGCGTGGTGGAAACGATGCGAGCAAAAACTAAAGAAAATGCGAAGGAAGGGAGGGGATAGATTGTGCCATATAAAAAAGCCTGGAAGCTAGCTTATAAAAATTAAAATGGGGGGAAGAAAGAAGTAGCTCTTTAATCTTGAACGCAAGGAAATTTACACCTACGTCTTAATGCTCTCGTTTGGAACGGAGCAATTCATTATGAGGGTTTAGCTGGAAGCCTTGTACTATGCACCAATCAGTGGCGCACAAGTTTACAGAGAAAACAGTTCCAGCTCCTCGCTTAAGCGTTAAATTTACAGTTTCCACGATGCGGCTTTCCCAAATGAGAGAAATCTGTTTTTACTGCGAGCTGCGGAACCGAAACTGTTCTATTGTCATTCAGCTCTTTGAGCTTTGAATAGAATTAACTGTGAACAGCGACGGTTTCTGTGGGATGCTCTAAACCGCTCATCGCCAACAGCCTGCATGTCCGACGATGCAAGCCCGCAATACATAGGAGCGATAACTTGCATTGCGGTTAAATATTAGAGCAACGTCACAGCTAAGGTAGCACAAACAGTCGCTTCGGCCGTTTCTGTTCTTGGGCTTACTGCACACGGTGAAGTAATACATACAGGGATCTCATTATCTATACCCCAGAACTAGCATAGTTTTAACATTTGCGTTATAGTGCTGATCAAAAAGCTGCGACTTGGTGACATAGTAAAGTATAAAGAATGTTTCAGAAATACACATTAACACAAAGTTGGGTATTTTTACTTTCTCCACTACGTATAGTAAGTAGGGAAAGTATTGTATTCCACCCAATAATTCGATACCGAGATTTCATGGGAAATATATGTTTTGAGACCCCCTGAATCCAAAAAAAGCATTTTTGGAAACACATTGTGTGTGTCTGTCTGAGTGTGTGTGTGTCAGTGAACAGCATAACTCAGAAACGAACAGTCGGATAAACACCAAACTTGGCGACATGAAGGTTTTCAAGAATATCCCCCTACCAGATTACCCTTTACATGGGGCATTTTTAGAAAATTTTAATTTTCTCAAATTTTGCTCCAACGATTTTGATTAAAATATTATATGTTTAAGATATTTTCATGACAAATGAAATGTATATCTCGAATTTTCTAGGAATGTCTCCAAAAGTATTCTTCATTGTCAACTACTTTTGCATTACTGCTAAATCATAACAGATAGACAAACATTTACTACACAAAAAATGTACATCGCGTTAAAATACACAGTTTATGTCATATACACTTCTTTTGTTGAGTGAAGCGTTTGCGAGATATTACTTGTTATTCCCTTAAATTTTCCAATACTTATACTTTTTCTCAAATTCGTTATTCATTTTTTTTATGTTCTGGACATGCAAAGAGAATGGAATGCGCCACATAGCAACCAGCGTTAAAATATTTGACTATCGCTTAAAACCTACCATATTCCCCTTGCATCTACAAGAAAATTATCAATAAGATTGACATCTCGATATCTCCATTAACATGAAGCATATGGAGAATAAGCGTTTGTAAAAATAGTTTGTACAAGAGTAGAGAAAGTCATGTGCGTGTAACACATCAGATTTTTTTATGTCCTGGACATACAAATAGAACGCAATGCTCCAAATAGCAACCAGCTCTTAAAATATTTGACTATCGCTTAAAGCCTGCCAATTCCCCTTGCACCTACAAGAAAATTAGCAATAAGATTAACATCTCGATTAACATGAAGCATATGGACAATAAGCGTTTATAAAAATAGTTTGTACAAGAGTAGAGAATGTCATGTGAGTGTAACACATCAGAAATTTTAATACAAGATCCCGGATTTAATTTTATAACTTCGTTGTACCTTCATTCTGATTCAAATAATACCACAAAAACTATTTATTGAGTTAAAATAACAAAACAATGGAGATACTTGTTTTAGCAAGTTGTTACGTGATACGGCTTATCATATCAATACATTTTGTGAGTGTGATGTACAGGAAGTTGAGACAGTACTACATCTCCAAGTGCCGTAGAAGGAAATGTCTTGAATAAAAGTTACTAGATATTATGGGGGAAAGTAAATGCCATTAATAGTGTTTCATTTGGCGGACGTTGTGATGATAATTTTAGGGTGAATTTAGTTTGACCCTAATTGTAGATTCCCGTTAAAAACAATTCAATTGATCCTAAAATGACTATCATAAAGTCCTCTAAACTAATCACGACTAATGACATTTATTTCCCCATAATATCAAACAAACCTTTTACTTTCTCTACTACGTATAGTAAGAAGGGGAAGTATTGTATTCCACCCAAATATTCGATACCGAGATTTCAGCGGAAATACATGTTTTGAGACCCCCTGAATTCAAAAAAGTATTTTGGGAGACATGTCCGTGTGTGTGTCTGTGAACAGCATAACTCAGAAACGAACAGTCGGATCAATACCAAACTGGTATTTAGGTTTAGTATCTTCCAGAGATGCGATAGGAAGGTTTTCAAGAAAATCCCCCATACCAGATTACCCTTTACATGGGACACTTTTAGAAAATTTTAATTTTCTCAAAATTTGCTCCAACGATTTTGATTAAAATATCATATGTTTAAGATATTTTCATGACAAACAAAATGTATATCTTGAACTTCCTGGGAATGTCTCCAAAAGTGTTCTTCATTGTGAACGACTTTTGTATAACTGGTAAACCATAAGAGATAGACAAAATTTTACTACACAAAAATGTAGATCGCGTTAAAATACACAATTTCCGTCATACATTTTTTGTTGAGGGAACCATTTTCGAGATATTACTTGTTATTCCGTTAAATATTTCAGCAGTTATTTTCTGAAATGGAAATTCGTTATTCTTTTTTTGTTTTGGATATGCAAAGAGTATTAATCTGTGGCAAAGAGAGTGTTGCTGCACCTAGCAACCAGCTATTACTATATTCTCGCTGTACGTGCAACAAAATGTGTAATAAAAGAATTTCTGAAAAAGTTTATCTTGATAAGTTTTTGTATGAATAGAGGATGGGTGGAAAAGGTTACGTAAATGTAACGCATACATTTTTTTTCTACTTTGAAGTAAAGAGTTGTTCCTTGATATAACCGTAAATGCCTTCCTGTATGAATTTTATTTATACCTGAATAGTTTCATTTTCACTTGGGTATATTTTTAGACACCGTATTAGCCATTCTAACAGGGTTTCCTATGAATTCTTGTAGCGGTTCCTTCATGGTAGGACCTCACTAAGTTGATGATGATGGATGGTGTATTACGTACCTATAGTTCGTCTTGACGTCCGTACTCTGGTGACGTATCACGACGTTCTCGTAGACTGGAATCTGATGATCGTGTATCTGTTTTCTTGTGTGTGTTAGTATGTTGCAATTATTATTTTATAATCGTGCCACGTCTGCTGTATTTGTGTCGAAGAGCACTTGTGTCTTGTCAGGGTTGGGTATGGAGAAGGTTAAAATATTGTTGCACACACGTATTCTGTTAATTACTTCATTTATATTTTAGATAAACCACATATAGATATTCACAAACCACTATTACCTTTGCCATGTTAAAATATGTATAACTGGTAGACTTTAAAATATATATAGTTTTAGGTCTATTTAGAGACGAGCTTATACACTACCTTCCTGCTCGAAGACGACAAGCTTCTGTTAGCGTTCCCTTCAACCGTTTTCTTAACGTACGTATTTGAATTATAGGTATGTATCAATGTACCTGATTGGTGCTACCTTCCAATAACAGTTTATATATAATGTTTACAGAGTTCCATTGTCTTAACTATGCATCCAAGGTTCGTTACATGCTTACATAGATACTACTACATTTCTCGTAATTTTTATTACTGGTTATATAGCTAACATGGTCTTTCCCTCTCATATTATTTTTATATGTTATAACGTTATATACTTGTTCTCAACCATATATACATTATGAATATATGTGTTTTAGCATCCTCTTAATTATTATACGTACAATATTAATAGAAAAGACGTAACACGTAAAAACGTAGAACAAAAATACTAAAGAAAGAAATTATTAATGTGGTGATGCTGTGAAGCTGTGAATTATATATCTTAATACATTAATGATTTATTGTGTGAGTTTGTCCGTGGCTAGTACTTGTATGTTGCTTCAACCTGTACGTTTTTATTTACTTGTTTAGAGGCTAACTCCAGACTGCACGCAACTAGGTTTGTTGTGTTGAAACCCCTATTTATTGTGCAGCTTTCCACAGATTGAATTTTGTTTAATTTAGGGGGGTGGCCGTGTATAAGAACCATAAACAAAACCACTAATTCCGTTCCAGCCAGGAATGGGCTCGCAGCCAGAACAAGATGCAAGGCTTGGTGCCAGTACAGTGTCACATCCACAATGAAATTGGCTCCTGGTCCGGCGAAAACATCCCTTTTTATTGCTTAACGTTGTGTTGTCAACTCGTGACTCCGGTATTCGACGTAATGAAAGGGGACGATGGCGTAGAATTGCCTCAGGTCACTCTCCTCAACGATGAGTATGCAGGAACGATTTGTCACGTGAGCCAAATATGGCCCAAAACCAGATACGGATCTACGAGATAAAATCCTATTACGCGGGAGGATCCAAAATTAATTTTTAGACGATTACTTTTTATTGTATTATATTTGCTTCTTAGTTCTGGTGATAGAAATATGCCGCTTTTTCAGTGACGGATTATACTACGTTCTAAGCAACATTTTAGAATGATGTTAATCTTATTATTTATTCTCCAATAACTATTTGAAGCAGATTGCACCAAATGTCATGTTAAGGTTATAAATACACATACAATTCAAGCAAACAAATTAAATTACTAAAAATAATTAAATGGATGGATAAATGCAAGAAATAAAGAATATAAGAACAGGTGCAACGTGATTTAGTGAATAATTTTGCCAATGGGTGCGAATAATTGATTTTATAATGCTGGAGATGATCCAGTAGGATGTATGTTATAGAGGTTGTTAAAAAAAGGTATTCCATTTTTACTTTCTCTACTACGTATAATAAGTAGGGGAAGTATTGTATTCCATCCAAAAATTCGATACCGAAATTTCACCGGAAATACATGTTTTGATACCCCCTGAATAAAAAAAAGCATTTTTGGAAACATGTCCGTGGGGGTGTGTGTGTATGTGAACAGCATAACTCAGAAACGAACATTCGGATAAACACCAAACTTGGTATTTAGATTTAGTATCTTCCAGAAATGCGACACGAAGGTTTTCAAGAAAATCCCCCCACCCCAGATTACCCTTGACATGGAACATTTTTAGAAGATTTTAATTTTCTCAAAAATGGCTCTAACGATTTTGATTAAAATATCATATGTTTAAGATACTTTCATGACAAATAAAATGTATATCTCGAATTTTCTGGGAATGTCTCCAAAAGTATTCTTCATTGTGAAAAACGTTTGCATAACAGATAAACCATAAGAGATAGACAAAATTTTATTACACAAAAAATGTAGATCGCATTAAAATGCACAATTTATGTCATATACTTTTTTTGTTGAGTGAACTATTTGCAAGATATTGCTTGTTATTCCCTTAAATTTTTCAATACTTTATTCTCTCAAATGGGAATTCGTTATTCATTTTTTTTGTCTTGGATATGCAAAAAGTATTAATCTGTGGCAAAGAAAATGGTGCTGCACATAGCAACCAGCTATTAAGATATATGTCTATGCTTAAAGGCTACTGTATTTCTATATTGCCCTTGCAAATATCAAACAAGGGGAACATAGTACGCCTTAAGCGATTGTCAACTATTTTTAGAAGTGGTAGCTATGTCTAAAATGTAATTCTCTTTGCATGTCAAAAGATCGTTTCTGCAACTGTTTATCTCGATTAATATGAAATAGATGGCGAATAAGATTTTGTAAAAATAGTTTGCACAAGAGTAGAGAAAGTCATGTGAGTGTAATACATCAGATTTTTTAAAATTACATTTAAAATATAATTATTAACATGGCAATGGTAAAATGTATATCATATTAAAGAGGAATTCTTCTAAGGATGTTACTTTTGCAACTTTCAGAATTTAGCTTTCAGATTTTGTATCTCTAAACCGCATCAATATGCATAAGAATAATTTTTAATTGTAAAAAAGTATAGACTCTCAAAAACTTGCAATAGTCATAGGTTATGGAGTTTATGAACTCTTCAACAAGCTCCCATTGAATGTTACAAATATAAACAATTTAATAAATTTAAAAGAGAGTTTTGTGAAATTCTTATTCATGTTATTTTTACTCTGTTCAGAAGTTTCTTTATTGTAAGATATCTTGACTCAGCCTGTTGTAATTGTGTTAATGAATGTTTATGTAGTATTATATTGCAGTATATTTCGAGGTATCTTTAAAGTCACTATTTTCGTATAGAAACAGAAAATAAAACACAATAATATATTACGCACTCAAAAAAAATTACAAAATATTAAAAAAAGTTTAACCTACAACAGCGAATATCTCGGAAATGGCTAATGCCAGAAGAAAGTTATTAAAACAAGTTGTGGTGTAGTACGTCTTCGTCTATCTGTTTCATTTTGCCAGTTATACAAAATTACACAAAATTCCTTTCGAATGAAGGGTGTTTCACAGACTATTCCCAGAAAATTCAAGATAAACATTTTGTTTTACATGCAAGTGTCACAAACTTATGACACTTTAATAAAAAATCGTTAAAGCCATTTTTGGAAAAATCGAAAATTTTGAAAACTGTTCTATTTAAAAGAGTTGTTTGGGGTAGAGGAGTTTATTGCAAGTCTTCGTGTTACATATTTATAAGATACTGTACCTAAATAGCAAGTTTAGTATTTATCAAACTTTTCTTTTTCATGTTAAGCTGTTCACACACACACACACACACACACACACACTTTCATGGTCCTTTTTCTAAAAATGATTTTTTATTATTATTGTTTATTATGGGGCAGTAACGGGTCATGTGAATGCTTTTGTGTGTCTACAAGATTTTAGATTCAGACAGTCCTGAAAATGTGAAATATATGCCGCATAGTACTGTTATGAACAATTTGATGCAACTGTAGCTGCTACAAATAATAATAATAATAATAATAATAATAGTAATAGTAATAGTAATAATAATAATTAATAACTTGTGTGACGAAATAAAGGGTTATTTTTGTGTACATAATTAAGTGCAGCGTTTTAAGGCGAGAACCAAGTAACGTATAAATCAAATTGTAGTTGAGATTATGGATGGCCTGGAGTAAGCGGGAAGTTTCCGCTCTCATGCACGTTGCCTACTTTTATCATGCTGAACTACCACTTAGTGGTATTGACGTAAAATTGTAGGATATATTGAAACATAGCACAATGAAGCTTCGCGCACTACTGCACGCCTTCAAGTGTGCAGACCCATATGTATTTGACCCATAAGGTAATTGCGCATGCGCAAAAGCTCATTAAGACGTGTACAATTCAAGATGTGCTAGAGACCCTCTTGGCTTGTTTCATCGAGTTTAGCGCAGTAGTACGGTAGATTTGAACGTCCTAAAATTTAAATTATTGCATGTATGTTTCGTTTAATAACACTCAAAGAAATACGCAAAATTTAGGGTGTTCGCGTAATCTTTTGCTCGTATATAGCAGTCGCAAATGTTCAAGGTGCCTCAAAACATGTATTTCGGTGAATATTCGAGATCGAAATTTTTTTGGAATACATTACTTCTCTACCTACAAGGTTCCGTGGTAGAAAAGGTAAAAGCACTGGGTAAGAGCGAAGTTTGTGCCGAGAGAACTTTTCAGATTCCTTCAGCAGTCCTCGTTTTAAAGTAGGGACCAACAAATAGTAATATACATTCCACAAAATGCTGGTAACCGGCCACGAAAGTCATAGAGAGACCTAAGAATTCCTATAAACTGCGTGACATTCCACTGGATTGACATCAAAAGGAAGCAATGTCTTCCAATTTCTTGTTCTTGTTTCACAGAGCCATACATCAGGGAAGGAGACGGTTCCGTAACCTCCCTAATGTGGGGCCCATGCGTCAGGTAATGTTTTGTAAATAACCGTACGTCTTGGGGAGTCGCTCTCCAAGGAATAGCGAGCATTTTCTGACTGACGGAACACACGATATATTAATGTTGACAGTCGAGACATGTATACCGTCTCTACAAACACATAAACTTGCATTACCGGGCATACCACGAGATTAAAAAGAGCAGCAGGGCTGTCGCTACACGCCTGTTTGAATGACTTAATGCAACCTGTCTTCCTTTCCAATGTTTCGCCCTACCTGCCTAAGCGCTTGGGCACCAGAAAATGTTTAAACAGCTGTGATGGTGAAAATGGCATTCGAGAGCTTTTAGCTAATATTACTAATCTTTTTACTCCTATTTTCCCACTCTAACCTACTATTTTATGCCATTTAATACTTATGATTGCTTCACCAATGCACAAAACCAATTAAACGTTTTAAGACTAGCAAGTATTTCCCATCTGAGTATCTTAATGTATAACAAACTAGATACTTGAATAAAAAACTTAAAGAATCTTTTAAAGGTAAACTAAGAAAGCCACTTCCAAAAAAGAAATAATTACATATAAATGACAATTTAAATGAACCATTTTTCCATAATCACATAATTAAAGTACTAGATTATTTAATTTTGTTATTCTGTGACACAGTATTTTTGTAAACAAACTGACATGTAATTCTTACTAAGAATTATTTTAGTATTACTTGCTGTAATGTAAAATTTCTACATATCCAATCCTGACGTATCCAAAAAATAATGTAAGTTGTTTTCAAAGGATGAAATAAATAAATAAAATATGACTTACTCAAAAATACAATGCAACCAGTTCAAAATAAATTAGAGTGAAGAACTAAAACATGAAACAAATACAATTTCACTTGCAGTCTTTTTATTTTATCACCTACATGGTAGGTGGAGAAGGTATTGTATTCCACTAAAAGTTTTGATACCGAGATTTCATCGGAAATACACGTTTTGAGACCCCTGAACCCAGAAGAAGAATTTCTACTTTCTCTACTACGTATACTAAGCAGGGGAAGTATTGTATTCCACCCAAAAATTCGATACCGAGATTTCACCGGAAATATATGTTTTGAGATCCCTGAATCCAAAAAAGCATTATTGGAAACATCTCCGTGTGTGTGTCTGTGTGTATGTGTATGTGTGTGTGTGTGTCTGTGAACAGCATAACTCAGAAACGAACAGTCGGATAAACACCAAACTTGGTATTTAGGTTCAGTATCTTCCAGGGTAACGTTTTTAAGTCGGCCCTACCCAAGCCTTCACCTCTGATTTGTTCATGTAGCCCAACGTGGTTCTGAGTCCACGGTATAAGCTGTAGGTCCTCTTATTCCACAGTCATCATCATCACTCTACTATCAAAGGTAACGGATTCCGACCGCTAGATGCCTCCATTTCAGAAATCGCTTGGTGCAATGAGGTAACCCCTGAAGGTCATATGTTAAATATTTCAGAGTTAGAAGCATCGGTATTTTATTTTAACTGTCCTTTGATATTTTATATTTAGTATTAAGAATTAGTTTAACCTAGAAGGCAGAAAGGGAAGAAAGCAAAATCCGGTACGCAAGCATACTTTTAAGCTTTGGCTGTATTCATTTTGTGACGGAAATAATAAGGTAGTTTTTGCGAATTAATCATTTCGGTTGCTTTGGGAAACAATTCCAAAAATCGAAAAATTCCTAAACGTCCTTCCATAAAAGTAATTCTTAATTCTGTACCGATTTCAGCTTATTTAAAATATAGCTTGTAAGCTCTTATATACAGGGTGGACCATTTAAGTTGATACTGTACAATATCTTCGAAACTATACGTTGTAGAAAGAAGTGTCTTGAATGAAGGTTGCTTGATATTATGGGGGAAAGTGAATGCCATTAGTCGTGTTTTATTTGCAGGATGTTTTAGGTTCGCATTTTAAAAACTTAAATGACCCTAAAAGTCTATCATACTCATCCAAAAAACACGGTTTTTTCTTTCCTCCATAATATTGATTAACTTTTATTAAAGACATTTTCAACGCTTAGTTTTGGGGATATTGTACAATTAAATGGTCCACTCTGTATAAGGTACTGAGAGATTATGTAATAAATCACGTCTAGTAACAGGAGAAAGAATTTTGCATTTCATCCTATGAAAGGTCTGATATTGCGAACCTCAAATAAGGGTTGTTTTGCTCCAGAAAGTGATTTAAACAAAACACACTCGAGTACATTAAGATAAAGTAATACAGTGATATTACTCCCGCTGTGCACTGTGCGGTAACCTAACTCACGTGCTTACGGAGATTAACAAAATTTGTTGTTCAATCTAACGTCGTTTGTATTGGTGTGTAATGTGAATAACGTTATCTGAAACGGTCTGTTAATCGTATATAGTTGTCATAGTATATACAACAGAACTGCATGCTAAAATTTGAACAAACTTTTCCTGGTAATACCACCCTAACAGTTCCACAATTTTTAGGCTGTACGAAAAATCAATACAATGGGTTTGTGTTAAGCAAAAAGAAGCAGATCGAGAAGTGCTCTAACGTAGAAAAAATCTGATGTGTTACACTCACATGACTTTCTCTACTCTTGTACAAACTATTTTTACAGACGGTTATTCTCCATATGCTTCATGTTAATCGAGATGTTATTCTTATTGCTAATTTTGTTGTAGATGCAAGGGGAATTGGTAGGCTTAAGCGATAATCAAATATTTTAAGAACTGGTTGCTATATGGAGTATTCCATTCTCTTTGCATTACCAGGACAAAAATAATTAATAACGAATTTGAGAAAGAGTATAAGTATTGGAAAATTTTAGGGAATAACAAGCAATATCTCGAAAATGGTTCACCCAACAACAAAAATGCATATGACAAATTGTGTATTTTAACGCGATCTACATTTTGTGTGTAGTATAATTTTGTCTATCTCTTATGGTTTATCAGTTATGCAAAAGTCCTTCACAATGAAGAATAATTTTGGAGACATTCCCAGAAAATTCGAGATATAAATTTCATTTGTCATCAAAATGTCTTAAACATATGATATTTTAATCAAAATCGTTAGAGCCAGTTTTGATAAAATTAAAATTTTCCAAAAATGTTCCATGTAAAGGATAATCTGGGGTGGGGAGTTTTCTTGAAAACCTTCGTGTTGCATCTCTGGAAGATACTGAACCTAAATACCAAGTTGGGTGTTTATCCGACTGTTCGTTTCTGAGTTATGCTGTTCACAGACACACATACGGACATGTTTCAAAATATACTTTTTTGTGGATTCTGGGGGTCTCAAAACATGTATTTACGGTGAAATCTCGGTATAAAATTTTTGGGTGGAATTCAATACTTCCTCTACGTAGTAGAGAAAGTAAAAATTAGACGAGATAGGAACTGTTGTGGAAAGAGTTATAACTAATCGGTGCCTCGCTTTACGTGTTTTGTAGCACAACAGTTGAATGATCTTCTCGCTCTTCAGATCTAAATACATTTGTGAGTATTATATTAGGGAATGCTTAAAGATATTCCGCACACGCTCGACGAATTAAAACACAGTATCCAAAGTAACTTTTCCAATATTTCGGCTACAAAGTTCGCCGAGTATTTTTACTTTCTCTACTACGTATAGTAAGTAGGGGAAGTATTGTATTCCACCCAAAAATTCGATACCGAGATTTCACCGGAAATACACGTTTTGAGACCTTCTAAATCCAAAAAAAATCATTTTTGGAAATATGTCCGTGTGTTTGTGTCTGTGAACAGCATAACTCAGAAACGAACAGTCAGATAAACACCAAACTTGGCATTTAGGTTCATTTTCTTCCAGAGATGCGACACTAAGGGTTTCAAGAAAATCCCCCCACCCCAGATTATCCTTTACATGGAGCATTTTTCGAAACTTTTAATATTCTCAAAAATGGGTATCGATTTTGATTAAAATATTATATGTTTAAGATATTTTTTTGACAAATAAAATGTATATGTTGAATTTTCTGGGAATGTCTCCAAAAGTATTCTTCATTGTGAACGACTTTTGCATAACTCGTAAATCATAAGAGATGGACAAAGTTTTACTTCATAAAAAATGTAGATCTAGTTAAAATACACAATTTATGTCATATACATTTTTTTTGTTGAGTGAACCATTTTCGAGAATCACGGAATCGAATCACGGACCTCAGTACGAAACGAAATCACTGTGCTGCCCAGTGTCCAAATAAAATGTTAGTTTTTCCGACGTGCTTTCATTGGAGAAAATCTCCAAAAAACGAAACTTCGTTACAACTGTTCTTTGTCCAAGTAAAACATCCTATATGTAGGTCACAGATTATGTGCAAAGGAAACGGTGATGCAAGCAGATAGTTGCTTGGAATCAAAGTAACAAAAGAAAGTTGCTATTGTTAATGAATAGCGTGTTTCAGAGAAAACAAATACAAAAAGAAAGCAGAGAAATGCTGCTGCGAGACATAAAATCATAAAAGATCGCAGCCAAGGATGCTTGATATGAAGAATGTTTGTGCCTCTGAATAAGACAAGAACTACTTTGAAGTAGATCAAAGAGGAACCCTTTAGAGGAGTGATAGTAATTGTGAAGTACGAATGAGTGGCCTTAACCCCACTTGAACGAACAAAGATGTCGGTTCTCCTCTATCGCTTCACCCCATTGCTCTGTTTGAACACTGTAGAATTCAAAAGAGGTTGTTTTGTACCGCATATACCTTCCTCATCCTTTCATCTTGCGGTTATTAGCCAAAGTATTCCATCATTCGGTGTTTAAAATAACAAAGCTTTATATAGCTTTAGAGAGAGAATAATAATTAGTTACTAGTACTCCCAAAAAGAGACACCGTCCAGCTTTGATGTGGAAGTATCGCATACTTTTTACTTTATTGCTTACGTAAGATAGAGGAAGGGTTAAATTCAATTTAAAAGTTTTATGTCGAAGTTTCGTGAGAAGAAAACGTTTTGAGGCCACCTGAATAAATAAGTGTTTTAGAGAGAAGAGCATATCTCAAAATCTCTTTGATTAAACAAATATCAACCATCTTTAAGGGGAATTACAAACAAAGATAAAAGGGATTTATTTCAAACCTAAACAAACCATTTCATGAAACATCTTTCTAACATTCTGTTTTCTCGACGATTTTGATTGTCGCAAGTTGAGATATTGACTTAAGGAATAAAGAACAAATTTTCTGTGAAAGGCTAGTTACGCTTATATAAATGACAAATCATAACAAATGGGGGGAAAAAACTCACTGCTGAAAAAATGCATACATTTTGTCAAAAAACAACGGGAAAACCTTTTTTATTGGACACCACGTTTTTTAATTCGAATTTAACTACAAACTTTCAAAATACCCACCTTCTGAAGCTATACACTGGTTCCAATGTTATATCTACTTTTCAAAACACTCGGAGAAGCCCTTATTTGACATCCTTTTCAGTATACCCGAAATACACTATTTAGTTTTTTATCGTTTTGAAATTGGCGCACACGAAGTATTTTTTCACTCGTGGAAACGGGTAGAAATCCGGCGAATATGGTGGGTGGGGCATTATTTCGATACTGTTGCTTGTGTTGCTATGGCTCGATGAGCAGGGGCGTTGTCCTGGTGGAGGATCTATTCATTTGCAAGTTCTGGTCTCTTCTTAGCCATTTTCATCTTGAGTGGTCCTTTAAGTACCACTAGTATTGCGAAGTTTTTGTGGTATATTTAGGAAACACGTGATCACAAATTACCCCAATTTTTGTCAAAAAACACAAGGTGCACCTTTGCTTTTTTGGCCTTGGGCTAGAAGGATGTTTCCATTGTTCACTCTGTTGTTAGTTTCCGTATCGTAGTGATAAAACCAGCTCTAATCACATGTGACAGCCTTGGCCAGAAAGTTGGGTTCCCTCCGAAGCCTTATGATCCATTGCTGGTAGGTCATGACCCGATGAGAAATCTGTTCCTCACGAAGCACTCGTGGAATCCGTTTTGGTGCCGCTTTTCTGTAGCTCAAATCATTACGAATTACACTACGTGATCAAAAGTATCCGGAAACCCCCACAAACATACGTTTTTAGTCTTAGGTACATTGTGTTGCCACCTACTGCCACGTACTCATTATCTGCGACCTCAGTAGTCATTAGACATCGTGAAACAGCAGAATGAGACGCTCCGTGGAACTCATGAACTTCGAACAGGGACAGGTGATTGGGTGTCGCTTGTGCCAGAAGTCTGTACACGAGATTTCCACACTCCTAAACATCCCTAGGTCCACTGTTTCTGATGTGATACTGAAGTGGAAACGCGAAGGGAAATTTACAGCACAAAAGCAAACAGGCCGACCTCGTATGTTGACTGGCAGAGACCGCCGACATTTGAAGAGGGTCGTAAAGAATATAGGCAGACTTCTATCCAGACCATCACACATGAATTTCAAACTGCATCAGGATCCACTCCAAGCATTACTACAGTTAGGCGTGAAGTGAGAAACCTTGGATTCCATGTTGAGCGGCTGATCATAAGGCACACATCACGTAGGAAAATACCAAACGACGCCCCGCTTGGTGTTAGGAGCGTCAACATTACGCGATTGAACAGTGGCAAAACGTTTTGTGGAGTGACCAATCACGGTACACAATGTGGCGATCCGATGGCAGGGTGTGGGTATGGCGAATGCCCGGTGAACGTCATCTGTAAGTGTGTGTAGTGCCAACAGTGAGATTCGGAGGTGGTGGTGTTATGATGTGATTGTGTTTTTCCTGGAGGGGGCTTGCACCCCTTTTTGTTTTGCGTGGGACGATCACAGCGCAGATCTACATTGATATTTTAAGTACCTTCTTGCTTTCCACTGTTGAAGAGCAATTCGGGGATGGCGATTGCATCTTTCAACACGATCGATCACCTGTTCATCCTGCACGGGCTGTGGCGGAGTGGTTACACGACAATAACATAACTGTAATGGACTGGCCTGGACAGTGTCCTGACTTGAATCCTATAGAACACCTTTGGGATGTTTTGGAACGCCGACTTCGTGCCAGACCTCGCCGACCTACATCGATACCTCTTCTCAGTTCCGCACTCCGTGAAGAATGGGCTGCCATTCCCCAAGAAACCTTCCAGCACCTGATTGAAAGTGCGCCTGCGAGAGTGAACGCTGTCATCAAGACTAAGGTTGAGCCAACACCATATTGACTTCCAGCATTACCGATGAAGGGCGCCACGAATTGTACGTCATTTTCAGTCAGGTGTCCGGATACTTTAGACCACATAGTGTATGTCTTCAGCTGACCCATATAAATGCGCATAAAGTCTGCAATTTCGCTATTGTTAATCGTGTTAATTCTGTAACATGACGTCAATGGTGTTGCAGTTCACCTCAGTTTTTGATGTGGAGGTCCGTTCTGGATGTGGAGCATTTTCAAGACTTTTTCGCCATCTTGAAATTGTTTATGCCTTCAAAAACACGTGTTTTTGATAAAGCTTGGTCTGAATATGCTTTCTGTACCATTTGCAGCGTCTTTGTTCCTGATTTTGTCAGAATAACACATATAGTATTGACACTGGTTGTTCTAACTTGAAATCCATGTTGGGTCACTGAAACACGGGCGTACACAATGACTCCCTTAGACCAACTGAACAGCACACTGACAATGTCACGCATAACCCAGCTTCAGTCATGGTCAGGCTTGTCCGTTACCAGATTGAAACCTTACACGCGCGTATTTAAACAGAAAAAATTGCGTTATTTTTTGACTCACCCTTGTAATTACTTTTATGGATGATGATGAGATGCGGTTTAAGGGAGCTAAACAGCTAAGGTCATCAGCGCCCACTTTTGTGGAGTTAACCATATTCAAATACATTTTTGTTGGATGTTTAGGTTTTCCCCAGGTTGAAGAGCATTTTGGAGTGTGATCTATAAACATTCGAATGGAAGTTCTTCTTTCGTACATAAGCTCATAAGCAATGGGTTTTTGATTTATAGGCGGATATTTGGCCTGATTAATTTAAAGTGGAGAGGAGTATTAGTTTTCTATATGAAAACGGATAGAAAAGAGAACTGCGTTAGACTTGCGCATTAGAAATATTAGATTTTTATTTATGGAAGCTCTTTAACTGCTGTGGTCCTTAGCGTCCCATTCTATATTGGGCGTGAAAGACTGGTAATTTTGCTCAGAGGGCTCTTTATCAGCCTTGAGGTTCTTTTACGTGCCATAAATCTACGACACGGAACTACCGGATTTACTTCCCTTCCGAAGTAAGCCATGCTAAGGATTTTTACGCCCGAAAAAATCCATCGTCCTCCACCGGGTTTGAACCCGCGACCTCGGGAAATAGAGGCTAGCAGGGTAACCATTACATCACGGAGGATGACATGGGAGTGAAACTTCTTAGCTTCTAGCATTTGTTGACGATTTTATTATTTCAAGCTTAGGAAAGGGTTATATGGAATTTGATTGAAGAGAATCTCTCTTAATTGAATGAAATACTCCTTTTATTCTTAAA
This sequence comes from Deroplatys truncata, assembly GCA_030765065.1. NCBI lineage: Eukaryota > Metazoa > Arthropoda > Insecta > Mantodea > Mantidae > Deroplatys > Deroplatys truncata. The sequence goes on from CM060982.1 coordinate 106,678,525, forward strand.
TGCCCATTAATTCATACTCTTAGAAAGAAATTATGGGTTTTTGATAGCTTCACGCGGTGCATGCGCATAGATTGTATCTGACGTATGCCACAAATGCCGATTGGAGTCGGAGAAGGTGAAGCGTTTCACTTTTCGTCTAATCGAAGTCAAATTTCCCTACCGTGTCTAAAGAAGTTTCACTTTAAAACTCGTATGACTTTCACACATCAAGCTGGTAACATTTTTCATCATCTACTTAATGCAAAACTCTGATAACGCTGTTTCTTTGGGAATGCATGTTTTGAATCACTTTTAACAAAATAGAGGAGACAAGGCGATGGAGAAAGGACTGTCACTTAAAGCGAAACCCCATAGACATTCATTAATTGCTATTTGGCAACCCTTAAGAATACAAGAAAAGATTTGTCGTCGCTTCCTCTCTCTCTCTCTCTCTCTATCTCTCTCTCTCTCTCTCTCTCTCTCTCTCTCTCTGCAAATAGACCTTTACATAAAAAAATCTATGTCTTGTTTTTATAAACATTTTTCAAACAATTGATTAGAATGTTATAGTTTCACGAACTAGTATAAAAAATAAAATACGTCTCTTCAAGAAATATCTGTTAATACTAAAAATGTATTTAGAAGCTTCTAATCAACATAAAAACCCAATAACCTATTTATATAGGTTATAGAAACTATGCAGCAATAAAAATAAATTGAATCTAAGTTGCATATTGATAGAAAATTTTCATTTCATATTCTAAATATCTCTTAGTTTACTTTATATTATTTTCCGTATCCTAAGTCTTTTAACAGTTGTACGTTTTAATTTCCACTGAAATACAAAATCTAGAAAGCAATGCGTGTTCATTGGCTTTTGGAGTGGAGTAATACAAGAGATAACACAAATTCTGGTTCACTAATAGCCTTAGGGAAATTTTATTCAAGTAACTTCATACTCACAAAAGCGTTCATCGATAGAAGATTTAAAAGCAGAACCGAAACTTTAGCAGTTCTACTGTGCTTTACCGACTCACTTCCAACACATTGCACTTTAATTTCCTGTGTGGGAATCTCTTTGTGTAACTTTATAGAAATTTATAAAAGACCAGAGCATTATATTGTGATGGCGTCGCTATATGAATCAGAGACTTGCATGCAGAACGTAAAGATAATTAGAAAATGCGGAGATGACATTCTTCACAGAAAGGCATGGAATTTTAAAGCGGAAGAGAAAATTAATGAGGAAAGTAAAGAATAAACCAATTGGTAGCAAAACTCGCGGCGGTCAGGTTATGATTCGGCCGGGAGAAATCAATAAGTGGTATGTAGTGTGGTTGTTATTCTATAACGTTCGGTTTATTTTTATTAATACGTAAGTAAAAGTTCAACCGTAACAGTTTAGTTGCGACATGTGTCGATTTTTTGAAACGCCTACTTTTTTAGATAGAGGTAGGTATGCAGGGATTTTTGGTAAATTTAGGAGAATGTTTTAAAGCTGCCACAATTTCACCTACTTTTACTTCTCTAAGCACCAAATTTATTTCTCTAGAAGGTACTTATAGTAAGTATAGGAAGTTTGCATTCCACTCAAAAATTCTATGTTCATGTTTCAACAATAAAATACGTTTTGGTGTTCCCATAACAAAAAAGTTAGGAAATGTTTCGTGTGTGTATATACAGTATAATTCAAAAACTAAAAGTTGGTTAAATAGGAAACTTGGTATCTAAGTTCAGAGTTTCCGAGGATACAAGATTTTGAATAAAATTCCCCCACCCCAAACTACCCTTGCATGGGAACATTATCCTTATTTTTTGATTTTCTCAAAAATAGCTCTAATAATTTTTATTAAAATACCATATATTTAAGCTATTTTCATATAAAAATAAAACGTTTATCTTGAATATTTAGGAAATAGCCTGAAGAGAAAAAAATTACAAAAACAAATCTCGCTGCAGCAGTTCTTTTTTCTATATTTTATGCAAGCAGTTTAAAACTATCATATAGTCACCACTTAAAAAAATATGATGTGTTACACTCACATGAGTTTGTCTACTCTTGTACAAACTACTCTTACAAACGCTTATTGTCCATATACTTCATGTTAATCGAGATGTTAATCTTATTGCTAATTTTCTTGTGGATGCAAGGGGAATAGCTAGGCTTTAAGCGATAGTCAAATATTTTAAGAGCTAGTTGCTATGTGGAGTACCAGGGCAAAAAAAAAATGTATAACGAATTTTCATTTGAGAAAATGTGTAAGTATTGGAAAATTTAAGGGAATAACAAGCAATATCTCGAAAATGGTTCACTCAACAACAACAAAATAAGTATATGACATAAATTGTATATTTTAACGCGATCTACACTTTTTGTGTAGTATAATTTTGTCTATCTCTTATGGTTTACCAGTTATGCAAAAGTGGTTCACAATGAAGAATACTTTTGGTGACATTCCCAGAAAATTCGAGATATACATTTCATTTGTCATAAAAATATATTAAACATATGATATTTTAATCAAAATCGTTAGAGCCATTTTTGAGAAAATTAAAATTTTCGAAAAAGGTTCCATGTAAAGGGTAATCTGGGGTGGGGAGATTGGTGTTTATCCGACTGTTCGTTTCTGAGTTATGCTGTTCACAGACACACACACGGACATGTTTCCAAAAATTCTTTTTTTTTTTTGGATTCAGGGGGTGTATTTCCGGTGAAATTTCGGTATCGAATTTTTGGGTGGAATACAGTACTTCCCCTACTTACTATACGCAGTGGAGAAAGTAAAAATAGTACCAAATAAATGCCTGCAATGGATTTAAAACGTCAAAGTTTATAAATATTACTATGTATTCTTTGAAATTATGATATGAGTGTTCCATAATAATCCGAACGGAATATAATTACCTAAATAGTCGCCATTCTTTCAATGTAAATTAAATTTTACTTCCCTCCCTTTACTATAATTTACGAAGAATTTATTGTATGAGTATTAGAAAAGGTACAGCGAGATTATTACTTAAGATTTAGTAATAGTCATTCACATAAAAAGAAATGCTTTGGGGCGTAAAACAGGGCCCTGAGCAACCCATGCTCAAGTAGCCCGTATTCAAAAAATAAACCAATGTATTAAACTATTTTATATTTAACTTTAAATACGTATGGAAAAGAGCACTTGCCGATTTATTAAAGCCACAGTAGCTCGCTTTGTGTAGTAGGGTAATGGGACATACCCTATCAAATGCTCTAGTTAAATCATAAAATTTAAAACAAGAAATGTTAACAGTCAAATGTTAATTACTAGTTTATTAGGGGTACTGCAGGCAGCTTCTAAACTTTTGAAATTCCAACAGTGGATGTATTATAAGAATATGTTGGGCAAAATTGAAAACATTTGCATCGATGGACCAGAAAATTATCTTTTCGTGTGACTAGGCAGTACGGCAATACAGCCAAAGTAGCGAAGCAGAAGGTAAGGATTACCGGAGTGTGGGGTAAGAAGATACGTTGGTAGAACTGCGAAAAGGCGCCATCAACAAGAGCAGGACTTACAATAATAATAACAACGATAATTTTGTCTCTTGTGTTATCACTTTCCTTGAGCACTTCCTCTCCACGTTCTTTTGTTTGCTAGCACCCTCAGGGCCCCTCTCCGTCTGGGAGGAGAGAGATAAAATTTAAATCTCTGCTACTTGAAAAGGATTTACAAGAAACTTGTCCCCATTTCCCTAAAGGAGATATGTCAATGTGCGTATAATTACAAATGAGATCTGGGTATGCGTTCTTTGCAAACTCAAAATTTTTGGTTTGTCATGTTCAGATCCATTCTGTTCTTCCCCGCTTTGTCTCTATAACCGCGAATTCTTACACTGACTCACATGAATAATGGAAAAACCTGAGTTGGAAATATGAGAGAGATTATTTTCTAAGCCTAATAGTTTTTATATTGCAGAAGCAGTTTGCCCACTCATAAATGCAAGACGAGGGACAGGATACCAAAAAGAGCGGGACATTTCACAATTTTCAGGGACACAGCACAGCGTGAAATTAAGTTTTGATTCTAAAGTCTAATACAAAAACCCTTATATATTTATGTTTGCCTCGGCTGCGTCAGTATTATTGTTGGAAACACTTCTCTTATCAGGGTTGTGGTGCAACAAGAATGCAGGCTTACACAGATTTTAAGTTTTAATTCACTCCTTTTTGCTAATCCTTGACTCAAATTAAATAGCACTTCACTGATATAGAGAGCTGTGAGATTATTTTATTTAATACTTGCACTTTATAACACGTAAACTATTTTCGTCTCACACAAATAGGTATTTAATTTCTCGAGGACACATCTCGCGTCTGGTTATGAGCACTGTCTAGAAGCAACACGTCTGGTTATGAGCACTGTTTGGAGGCAACTGTACTGTTTTCCATCGCCTAAATTTGTAAATTTCTGTATTTCAAGTCCCTGATTGGCTAATCCTAGTCCAATAGAATACCTTCATTTAACTAAAGCTTTTTCTGGTTGTTGATTGGCTATTTTTAAACTGTCTCAAAATTTACATTATTGCTGCTCTAATAATGATTAGTAGCATTTAAACTTCCTTACTCATTATTGCCTCAAGGTTACCTCATTGTTAGCAACTTTAAACCTATTTCTCACAGCTCCTACATAATTAAATTATGTAATACATTCACATAACATTATTACACATGGATAAAATAATATAAACACATACAATGACTGTAATATACACTTTTTATATAATGCTACATACACATATTGCTTTAAGGCGGGCTGTTATTGAATTTACATATTTATATAATTAGACCGAATTATTCAAGTGTTAAAAATACTGCCTCACTTGCTAGCTTTTAATGGAATGTAAACATATTGCACATCTTTTTAATAGAAAGACAATTTCAAAAACAAACATTATGCAAGGCTGAATCCAACTTGAAGCAATCAGTTTCACGTTGACGCTCTATTACAGACTCTTGACCTTCAGCTACCGAGCGAGGTATTGCCACGTATACATCTGCAGGCAGCAAGAGAATTTGTCACAGATTTGATACTTTACTATATTGGACAATACTATATGGGGCAAACTCTTACATTTTAACACATTTGGTCATTTTTATATTTCATCAACTTTCTTGACTTGGGATTGTAGTTGAAGCTAACTTATAACAGGAAATCGTGGTCTGCACTTCCCTTGACATTTCAAAGGGATTTCACCAAGTCATCATTTCCTTAGGAATACGTGCCTTTCTGCATACCACCCGCTGGATCACACGATCCTTAGGAAAACCTGAGCCCACACACATTCAGGTCGGCGACACACCATACTTGGCATCATGGCATGATAGTCGCGACCCTCCTAGGCAATGACTTTCTTTATAAGGAGCTGCAGACCCTTGCTGGGGGGTTGTTCTTATTCTGAACTCTTCTCAACGCCCATTGAAAGCCAAGGAGTGGGGTGAATGGTCTTCTTGCCCTTCAATGGGCAAAGGTATAGGGAATTTTTGCTGCTACCCTATTAGTAATGCGTGGCTTCTGAAACCTTGGCTACTTAAGCCATCAAGGTTTACAGAGGCACTCAAATTTCGAACCAATACTCAAGCATTTAGAGTCGTCAAGTCCCGATACAATCCTCAAGCCGATGTTAATTGCCGGCGGTGTGGTGCTGCGGTGGAGACAGCAGGTCATATTCTTGGCCTGTGTGTTTCCACTAAATCCGCACGGATAAGAAGACATGACACCGTGGTAAACGAGGTTAAGAATAAGATTATACAAAATAATCCGCCTCCAACCACGGTGTATCGTGAGACCTCATTCCTGGCCGTAGATGGACAGCGCCTCAAGCCCGACCTAGTGGCGGTTAGAGAAACGGAAGCTTTCGTTATCGATGCTACCATTAGGTATGAGGATGGTGAGTCCCTGCCAAAGGCAGAAAGGGACCTGCAACATGATACCTGACAACTCTCCAAGGTAAGATCCCATTAGGGGAACTCACAATATTTTATGTAATATTTAAAGACTACATCATTATATGTTATGTGTGTTGAGCCTTCAGTCATTCCAAGTCTGAATGTTAAGTCCCTTGAGAACTAGATTTGTTAAAGGCATAACTGGTCTCTTCTAGACCTAAAACTGGGAACTGAAGCCCAGCATCATCATGTTCTAGTTAATATAATAAAATGGGCCACCAGAAACATTGCAAGTTATTTGTTCTACTCTACCTTCACCTCTAAGCTACGTTCCCCAGTCACAATCCCTAAGGTTATGACAATATCCATAAGAGCAAGGTTGCAGTCGCCTTTGAGCTACATCTCTAAAACCTCTTGTACATGATCAAATTTTTTCAATTTAAGAGTTTACAAGAAAGGTTATCAAACTTTTTTCAATATTTGACAAGATTGGACAAGACTTGGCAAGAACTAACAAGACTTGATAATGTCATAAATGGTATTTACACGCTGTCTCCTTACCAACCTCTACAGAACACTTGATAATTTATTACTATTAGGGTCACTGTATAACAATTTGCAATAAAATATTGTTCTTACGTAATATTACATAGCACTTTCCCGCATTATAGTCCATGAAATAGGATTACGATTAAAGAAAACAATGGAAATAACACGACTTGATAGATTATCTACACCATATAACATTGAATTAACGCACATTTCGGAAATCTGCCAAGAAATTTCTTCATATGCTCTCACTTTCATCTTGTAGTAATCCACGGAAAGCCCATGACGTACAGACATGCCGAGTTTTCGTATTACCTAATAAGCTCACATATGACATCCCTTGCCAGGCAACTATTTTTGTTTACTTTCGCTTTCAGTCAAGTTGCAGATTTCGTGACACACTGTAAACAGTCGCATTTCATTGGCCAAATCCATCAAATCATTGTCAAACATCTGATCGTTTGGAGCATGTCCTTATTTGCTTTCTAGACTTCCAAAGAATTGAATAGTATTGGAAGTAATTTGACAAGAAAGATTGTAAAGTTGTGACAACTCTTGTATAGTCTTGTAAAGCATTGAATTTGACAAAAATTTGACGGTGTACAAGAAGATTAATATTCGAGACTACCTCGTTTACTGAGATACTTGAATCAGAGAGTACTTTATCTCACCATGATAGCGCAAGCCAAAGCAGCATTGGCACGGAGACCGCATGACTCATTATTCAAGGCCAGGCCGAGACTTTGAATTTTTTAAATTTTATTCAAAATTCAAACTTACTGCCAGGCCTAATGCTCAAAAGTTATGAAGTAAAATATTTTATTCGTAGACCTACAGGTTCACTTTTGAGGTGCATATTCTCAGCCTAAAGGTAGACTTCTTGCTTCTTTTTGCAGATGCATTTAGTATGAACCGTCTTGAACAATTCCAGTAATTTTTGTATCAGTTTTCACAAATGACAAGGCCTTAAATCCAACATGTGACCAATCAAGGAACCTAGAAGCAGGAAATTTGGTAGAAGTGACAATTCGACTCTAGCAATCAGCCAAGCTTAAGTTTTCGTCAGGAATTCAGTTTATTATTTCACTGACCAATCTTTTATAAAAACACTTTTGAATTTGGACAAATAATAACTGTATTCTGCTAGATTTTTCGCCTTAATTTTACCCTTTTCATTTTTTCAGTCGACGTGTAATTATTTTAATGTTAGTGTCGCCAATTGCTGTGTTATTCGCATATAGTTTTGATTTCCTTTTATGATTCACAATATTTCTTAAACACACTTTATAGATTTATGGTTTGATTCTCATGATTAAATTTACGATTTGTCAAATAAATGCAAATTTAGATCTCAGAAGATAATGAATATAACTGAATTTATCGATAAATTCATAGTCTTATTACCACAGCAAAATGTTATACTCAAGATGCCCCCACCAATAAGTTGCAATAGATGAAAGGTGCGATTTAACTTTGTAATGAAATGCCAGCTCAGCCCTTTTAAAATATGTTTCATAATAAGTCTGCAATTTCATCAGTTTTCTACTTTTACTCTTGTATAATTTTAATCACCTGATTGACAAGTTGCTTATGTCATCCCAAAAGATTTGTAGAGGTTAAACTGCAAATAAGTTGTTTTAGTTTCTGATTAGTTTTGTTACGTTAGGTTAAAAATAATCATGATAACAGTGAATAGGTATGGCGATTAGTGACCATTTATTTAATGCGATTTGAGTGTCAAATCTTTGCCGTGGTGAAATTATTGTGCAAAAACTAAAACAGTAATGATGATAATGAATAATCGTATGATGAATTGTATTATTTTTTATGTATATAAATGTTTTTGGACCAAAGTACAGGGTGGGCGAGAAGTCCCCGTCCTCTCTAGTAGCAAATGCTAATTGATTTATTTTAACACAAGTACTTACGTATTAAGTGTCTAATATATCCGTATGTTCACCATAATGCTGTAAACACAGTTCCATTCGCCTCCATGTTCTTCTTGATACATTCTTGAGCATGTCCGGTGTTATAGTTGCGAAATTTATCCTCGACGGCATTGCGTAGTTCTTCGTTTGTAGCATAACGACATGCAGATGCATGCGTCTTAATGACTCCCCATAACTACATAAAAGCTAAGGACGAAAGTAATCTTCGCATGCTGTGACACTGCCAAGTAACATGGCTCGATGAAACTTTAATCATACATAGAGGGAACTGCTACAGTAGGCAACTAAACGAAATATGCAATGAGACGAACAGAAATGCCACTTTTATTCATAGACCATAAGCTACACTAAAGTCATTACGACATATGATAACTCTCTAGATTTACAGAAACAGATACGTGGTACTTAAAAGGATGTATGATCACCACGGATAGCAATGCATGCTCTGCATCGTGCTCCTATGCTGGCCACAAGATTGGTAAGCAGTTGTTGTGGTAGGGCGTTCCATTCCTCCACCAGCGCTGTTGACAACTGTTGGATGGTCATTGGTGCATGTGGATGTGCTGCAATCCGTCTCCCCAAAGCATCCCGCACGTGTTTGATGGGATTTAAATCGGGGGAACGGGCAGGCCAGTCCATTCGCCGAATATCCTCTCGTTCCAAGAAATCCTCCACCTGCGCTGTTCGATGCGGTCGCGCATTGTTATCCATAAAAATGAAGTCGGGGCCGACTGCACCCCTGAAAAGACGCACCTAGGGAAGGAGTACAGTATCATAATAACGTTGACCAGTGAGCGTACCGTGTTCAAAGATTTGGAGGTCCGTGCACCCATGCAATATTATGCCTTCCCAAACCATAACACCCGGACCACCAAAACAATCATGTTCAAGGATGTTCCTGGGTTCATTACCTCTTCCCACCTCTCACTAGATGAGCGAACCTCGAGAATCACTGCTTGACTGAACCTGCACGCGACCTCATTCCTCGTTGGTCCAATTTTGATGCTCTTGGGACCATCGCATACGGTGCCGCCGATGTGCGGATGTCAATTGAACACAATATACTGGCCGTCGGGCAAAGAGACCACGACTGTGTAGTCGCCGTGCCACTGTGTATCATGAGATTGCGTGCCTAGCTGTCCTGTTAAATGTGGTTGCAATTGCACCCGCTGTTTGGCGTGGATTCATTCTTACCCGTTGCACAATGTAGCGGTCATCTGCTGCTGTAGTTGAGCGTGGTCGACCACCACCTCTCCTTGGGATAGCAGTGCCTGTGGGTTGGAAGGTTCCCCATGCACCGAAACAATGCTGTGAGCAATTCCAAACTCCTGAGCAACACTCGTCACACTTCTCCCTTCTTCCAGTTTCCTGATGATTCTTCACCGTGTGAAGTCATACAAATGGTGTCTATAGGCCATGTTGTAATGAACAACACCACTACAATGCACCGTAACAGCTCGCTAATTGCCACACACCGTATTGTCCTGTTTCGTCAACTGCCCCGTGTTCCGGGACCAGATCCATTTGGCACTATATGCTCGCTACACTCAACGCCATGTGACGTCCAGCTTTCTGTGTACGTGTGAGACCTTTAGCAACATGCTCGCGCATCGTCATCTACTTCCATCAAGTAGTTCATTTGTTATGTTACTTTACACATCTCTTCCTTAGGTTTTGCACCCCAGTGTAGTTGTCAGGTGTGCTGAGTTCAGGACTACTTGGTGGTCATTTCAAGGCAGCTGGTGTTGCTGAAAAACAACGACCTTTCCGCCATCCTGGAGAGTGTTCACTTAGGAACTCGCGCACTGCAAGAGCGTAGCGAGGAGGAGCTCCATCTTTGTGCAACCATGTGTGTTCTCTGAGGCCCCTGTCCCTTCCCAGAGGGGAATCGCGGTTTCCTCCTTGGTTACGCTCTGAGGCCTACTGTCACCTTGGGTTAACGTCGCTGCCGAAGAATGAGACCCCTTTTTCGGTCCTTAGATCCGCCTTTTTAGAGTTTCAGGCTCAATTCGTGACTTTCATTTTTATATACTGATGGGTCTAAGAATGATGTTGGAGTAGCGTGTGCCTTTATTTTTGGTCGACGTGGCAATGTTCGATTTTTACCGCCGAAATTTTTAGTGTTTATTAATCAGTTTTATACATTCAGCGGCACGACTTAGGCACTGTGTTGTTTGTACCGACTCCCTGAGTGTCCTTCAGATTATTAACGTGCTGTACAATTATCACCCCCTCGTAATGCGCATACATGACCTGCTCCACTCGCTTGGTGCCTCTGGCATCAGCGTCTCCTTCTTGTGGATTCCAGGTCATGTGGACATCTCAGGGAACGAGTCTGCCGATGCCGCTGCCAAATGGGTAATTTTATCGCCCAGGATTTTTACCTCTGTTGTTATCTCCACTGATTTCTATGTTCATTTACGACACCGCATTCTCTCGCTTTAGCGCGATGAGTAGACGGCTCTCCGGGGGAACAAGTTGCGCGACGTTAAACCTCTTCCGTTATTCTGGGGTACCTCTTCTCGTTCTTCTCGTCGGAAAGAGGTACTTTTAGCACGTTTACGAATCGGACATTACCTTTTTAGTCATAGATACCTGCTCAGTGGTGACCCTACACCACTCTGTGAGCAGTGTGATGCGCCCTTAACGGTGCGTCAAGTTTTAGCTCCATCGCGCGTTCGTGTGGGTCTGCCTATTGGCATAGCCAACGCTTTGGCAGACGACGCGCATGCTGTAGGATGTCTTTCGCGCTTTATAAGTGACAGTGGTTTTAATCGCCGCATTTGAGCCGCTGAGGGTCTTTTGTCTTTGTGATTTTATATTGTCTGTTTTAATGGGAGCTCTTCTCCCCGACGGACACATGGCACTCATGTCCCTTGCGTTCTACAGTTCTTGACACGTTTTAATCTTTTCTTGTTCTATTTACCATGGTTTTAGTGTGGAGTAATTTAGAATTTGTCTTGTTTTTAGTGTTTTAGACTATGCGCGTTTGTGTCCCGTATTTTAGTTTTGGATTTTAAATTTTATACTTTGTAAGGGCGCTGATGACCTTATATGTTTAACGACATCATCATCACTGTGAGGCCCCTTTCCTCAATCTGATGTATTAGCCAATGTTTGTAACATGTAACATGTCGAAAAGGTCTGAGCTTTCGTGTGTTCTCGTATTGTTGTCTTCGGTATACCGAGTTCCAAAGGTTTACGTGACAACTTCATAGGAGACTGTTCAATCGAAGCAGAAACTCCGCCACATGTTTCTAGCATTCGATACCAGGGGGTATGGGGATTTCTCTTCCAACCTGTAGTTGTTAAAGTAGACAAATAAATAGTAGCCTGTTGCTTGATTATTTGCAATAACAGTGTCACTAAGTTCAGCAGCGTTGTAGCGTTACAACCTTATGGAATGGCAGCTATATGTTTAGACTTCGTTTCCAAGTCTGCTTCAAAAAAAAACGCCGGACGTAAATATTATGTCTGTTGTACATTTCAAGAGCCGCAGGTAACTCATTTAGCATCCACTCCTCCCTCTGAAAGGTCGCGCTAATCATATTGCATTGCAGTTAGTCCGTTTACACCGTTAGAGCAGAATTTATTCTGAATCGCCTCCTTTTGTTTCACACTGAACATCACATCATGGCTCTTTGGTTCGTGTTTGTTTATTGGAATTTACATCCAATAGAGGGCGGCGATAATGGCTGGCTGGTTGAGTGTTAGGTAAATTCGGAAACCTAACGGAAGCAAAAGCACTATTTGGAATCTAGAGATATTTACCACTATGTTGCTCTGAAGTCTAGAACGCAGTATTATAGAGTATCGATATCACCGAATTACTTGTTTTTAGAATGCACACTAAAGGGAAACAGCAGTACAATAGGTAATAAAATTCCGTACGTGTGGTCATACTATACCAAGTAAACGGTTAAAAATAGCAGCCAGAAAATGATCATTTATTCGTGACAGAATACCTATCCTATTATTGGTTGAGTGGACATTGTATATTCCCAGTCCGAGAACAATAATATCGACTATCTGACTCGAGACAAATACCAACGTATTTATTCCAATGGAGATACGAAAAGTAGAATTAGGCTGAAAAATTCATTGCGAATCAGCTGAGAAATTAAGGTACGTACCGGGATGTTACCAGGCAGCTCAGTTAGTTGGCGCAGTGGAACGGTAATGCGAAGATCCGTAGTTCAAAACCCAGTTTTGGTATTGAAATTTTCAGTCTGATTCTACCTTTCCAACTTAGCCTATACACGGTTTGTGTGGATGGGATTACCGAGGGGACTTGGCACTACACCACATAGAGGATATTGTACCTACACTCCACGAGGGGGCGTCCCCGGGAGGAAGGATGAGGTGAGCGGAGACACAGAGTGGCCGGAGCCAGGAGTGACGGCACAGGAATGGTAGGGTCCCTAAGTTACCAGAAAGACTCCTCGGCAGACGGACAGGCAGACCGGGGACCCCAACGCACACAGCGGGGGTTCGCATAACCCCAGCAGTCAGTCGAAAGCCGAGGGACGGAGAAAGTCACAAAGAGCATTCTTTTCTCCCGCCACGCTGCACCGAAACACCATCGCCGACACTTCCAACCCTTAAAGAGACCAACGGATGAAAGATGAAGCGAAATGAGAATTGAGATGAAATGGAGAGACAGTTTGGGGATGTGAGAATCCTTTCCAGCATTCTCCTGGTGTCCGGAAAACCCCCTGAAAAAACCCATGGGTCAGGAATGTCATGGGAATCGAAACCACGACCTCGCGAATGCGGGTCACAGACGTTACCGCCTGAGCCATCTCGCTCAGTGGTTTGTGTGGAAGAACAATTAATTAGTGTTACGTATTTGTTACTTTGTTTTAAAACGTGACTATTTAAATACAGTTGAGCTCGGACACAGCTATGGCTAATAATAATTACTTTGTAAAGATATTCCTCGCTGCTTTTATATATTACATTACAGCAACTCACGACAGGAAGCAAAATTATAACGTGACAGAAAGCGGATTCTTTTACCGTAGCTTTCGAAAATTTCCGGACTACTCATTCTAAGTGAAACGTAATGTATTTTTACATGCTTCAAGTACCACACAACCTTTTTTTCACAGTTTTGAACACTTTTTCAAGTGCTGAGTACACAGAAGTGGCGTATAAAAACAACCAGTATGTACCTGCGTCTGTTTATTACCGCGGGCAGGATGGCAACCTGTTTAAGTGTTTTCACACAGCTAAACTTGTTATTCAATTATACTTCACAACATTTAGTTTTTAATATTCTTTGGGAATAGTTAATTTTGAAGCTGTTATGTTTCGCAGCTTAGACAACATATTCAAAATATAATAGTGAGGCAAATTTCTAATAGATGTGCTGTTAATAGTTACAATCGCCTTATTTGAAACGCAGATCTCCCGATCACAACTTCGTGCCTTAATGTCCTCGGTGATGATCATTGCAACAACCCTGAAAATGTTAGATTGTTACGCCTAAGATGGAATACATGTTTTCAAATAAATAAATGAATACATACCAACTTTAAATAGATTGCAACTTTCCCTGCCGTAAATTATTTTGGAAAATACACAAGAAAAGTCAAAGTACTCGTCGAAAATCAGCAGCAGTTACATCTAATACTTCCAAATATTTAAAACTGTGGGTTTTGGAAAGAAGTGATATTGAGGGTGGAAGATATCGAGAAACAAGAGATATGGGCTAGTTTTGAGCATAAAAAATCATTGATCTTGTATAAATCAGTTAAAATAAATTGGGGAAGGGAGAAGTATGTAGATATATGCAATCAATTTGGTAGAATAGGTCTTGCGTGGATGCGCACAGGAGTAATATTTTTAAAAAGGAATGGATATAATTGTTCGGGGAGATGTATTATGTGTGATGAACCGGGTAGTACTTTTCATTGTCTAATAGAATGTGATAAGGTTAAAAGGTGGAGAGAGGTTATATGGAATAAAAATGGGACAAGCTAAACAAAGAAGGAGTAGCATTAAGAATGTTGGAAAGCACAAAAGTAGAAACAATTAAAATGATGGGGGCATTTTTAGGCAACACAAGGGATAAGTGGATAAGGAGCTTAAGAAAGGTACAGCAGAACGGGCATAGTTTGGAAAGTGGAGAGATGGTATAGTAGCTTTATCCCATATATACAGCCTAGGGGCTAAATATGGGGGAGCTAGAAAACTGGTGCACTAGACATAAGTTTTAGATGTAAGCTTTATTTGTAGTATTATAATAATGATGAAATAAATATTACATTACATTACACATTTAAAACTGGTTGCAATTGAGATGCACATTCCATATTGATAAAAATGTACTAAGGCGCTGTTCTTTCTGACGGACATAGGCTATAGAATAAAGTATCATCATCAACTTTGCAAGGATTAGGCACTCTTGTTCTTTCCGACTTCACAGTACTATGACCATCTCTTCCTCGAGCTCCAAGATCTCTTCTACCTTGAGGCCGATAGCTATTCATCAAGGCCGGGATTCTTTCAGCTACCTAGGTGGTTCTAGTTGTCTTTATATACTCGTATTTATTTATTGTCTGTTTTAAACATTATACATTCAATTTATGTAATTGAGTTGATTATTATTTCTTTTTCTCATATGTTTAACATTCTGTTATGTATATAATGGTTTCTTACCCTTTTTTCGTATTTTCGCTAATTTGCTTTACATTTCTTTTAACCTAATTTTTCCTAAATATTTTCCTGTTTCCTCCATGTATTCATTAGATCTTGTATTAAAAATTTTCCTCACTTTTAGCTCTATTGGTAAATTTTTCTATTTATCTAATATTAAATTCTGTCTTCCCCTATCCGTATCCTCGTATTTCAGAATATAATGCCAATTTTCGTGTAATCCATTACATTTATTACGCCTCTCCTCCCTTCTTCCCCCTATTAAACCTCTTTAACTCATTACTCGCCCATGTATACCCCATTCTGGCCTCTTTGTTGCACACTTCAATGAATCTTTCTTTTCCCCTCCGTTTTAAAATATTTATAATTATTAATGACCTTTTCCCTTGAAAATACTTATAGTTTCTTGCTTTCCAATATCCTCTACTCTTGTTCTTAATGTTATATTCACTTATATAAAACTAGTAAACATAATTTGTCTTGAAAGTAGCTAAAGAGGCTTTCTGTAAACTTGTTTAATACATTAGCTTAGCTTAGATTTTCTGCCCATGTTCTCTTCGTAAATGCCAGGCATTTGTATGGAAGACAGCGTTTGAAAGGCAGCGTCTTTCCTGCCACTCTACGTGTCTCACTGATATTTGTTAGTAGTTCAGATTTACTTCAAATAAAAAAGGGACTAGTTTATCAAGAGGCTGTGGTGGTCATCAGATGAAGCTTTGAGGAAAGTAGATAAGGAAAAACGCCAAAGGAATATATAGCTTGTCTCAACCAAAAGTATAGAGGTAAATGGGATATTTCTGTCTTTATTTAACGCAACATGTTCGTCCGTTTCTAAATTTTGCTAAGTTGCTAATAACATAGTGTACACATTCAGTTGTTATAATTTTCAGCTTTGAACACATCCTATTCGAATATTTTTCTCTAGCACATTACCTATAATTTTTATTGACCTTATAAAATTTTGGATCCAAATTTCTAAAGAAAAGTGTTTGCAGTAAAAGTCCCATATTTACGTTTCTATGCTTGTAAAGCAGTAACTCCAACAAACTAAGGGGTAGAGCACAACAATATATGCTTCCTAGCTAGGGTAAACTAGAGTACTTATACCTGACTACTTTGAATTCTCTATCCTTTATAAGATGATTGTTGTAATTTTTAAATTAATTCTTTTTGCAAAATTCTATATCTATACAGTAGAAAAGTTAGTTTTTCTTTTTGGTTTACAATGGATACCAAGCGAGAGAAATTGAGGAGGATTGGAGACAGTTTTTAAAATAAGCCGGAATCCTCTAACTTCCTGCATTGTGTATAGCAAAAAAAAAGTCATCCATCTATTCAGATAAAAGGTCCCAGGAGGCAGCAAAAGATAGCATCGGTTGTAAGGAAGAGGTTCGTTTATAGGTATGGAAAACTGTGAAGTGCTCGAGGTACTAAAAGTAAACAGAGGAGAGGTAAAATAGAGGTGAAAATCAAATACTCAGTAGATAGCCTTAAATAGCAGTGCAGATATTTCACTATTTGGTGATGTATCGTTTACAGGATAACATTAAATTTGAGAAAGTGGTTTCTTATAGGAGTTGTTTACACCACGTATGGACGCCAATTTGAGAAAGAATGTATCTTTGTTACGTACATACTGAGGCTTTCACGGCCGGCATCATAACTAATAAATGAATTACTACTATCCGGGCTTGTAGGCCGTGGTCTAGAAGCATCCTGGATACCGACGTTTCGCCAAGTACAGCGCTTGGCATCTTCAGGGTGAAGTGATTCAGTGTCTGCGGTGGTCGGAGTAATTGTAATTGTAATTCATTTATTAGTTATCTTTGTTACGTTATTTATTAGCACCACGCTTTGGGCATCAATTTGTAGTAATTTGTTTTGTTCTTTACATTATTTGCTGCTACGTATGAAAAGTCAGTTTGAAGTAGTTTGAATTGTTGTAGTTGTTTATTTATTTAGCTCCACGTATGGACGCCAATTTGAAGAAGAATTGTTCTTTACTTTGTTTGCTGCTACGTATGAAAAGCCGATTTAAAGTAGGTTGTATTGAAGGAGTTGTATCGTATTTCAACTGTTGGGGAGCCGAACTTGAAATTTGTTGCAACCGCACGTATGTAAATAGTTCCCAGTAGCCTTCGCCGCAAATGTATTTTTAGGTGGCCTTTGCCCCAAGTTTAAGAAATATTAACTTTGTAATTAAACTGTTTCTTTAAGTATTAAATAATTATGTTTGCCTCGGCTGCGTCAGTATTATTGTACGAGACACGGAAGTCTTGGCAGGGCGTGATGCGACAAGAATGAAGGCTTACGCAGAGTTTGTTTTAATTCACTGCTTTTTATTAATCCTTGACACAAATTAAATAGCACTTCACTGATATCGAGAGCTGTAGGATTCTTTTATTTAATAGTTGCGCGTTTTAATACATATACTATTTTCGTCTCACACGAATACGTATTTAATTTCTCTAGGACGCATCATGCATCCGGTTACTATCACTGTCTGCAGGCAACGGACTAGAATTCAACCGTCCAAACTTGTAAATTTCTGTATTTCAAGTCTCTGATTGGCTAATTCCACTTCAATAGAATACTTGCTTTTAACTAAAGCTTTTTCTAGTTTTGATTGGCTATTTTTTATAATTTGTCACTAAAATTACATTATTGCTTACAAGAATCACAAATAACATTTAAACTCTCAAACTCATTATTGCCTCAAGGTTACCTCATTGTTACCTCATTGTTAGCAACGTTTAACTTATTATTCTTACAGCTCCTACATTATTAAAATACGTAGTATATTCAGATAGCATTATTACACATGGATACAATAATATAAACATACAGGATGGCTGTAATATAAACTTCTTAGATATTGTTACATACACATATTGCTTCAAGGTGGGCTGTTATTGAATTTACATATTATATAATTTGACTGAAATCATTTAAGTGTTAAAAATACTGCCTCAGATTGGTACACCAAACGCAGCTGAGTGCAAATTTGCGAGCATGCCTATAGTTTTGTGGCAACAGTGCGCCCCATTTAACTTGTACTGTCTTTTAAGCGTGAGACGCAGTATAGGTAAATGTTCACGATTCCGTACACTCGACCGCACATAGTCTTCCCAACTGGCACTTGGCAGTCACCTGGCTTACGATGTGACCCTGTCGCGTCTACAGACACCAAGTTTTCCTTTATTAACGGTGCTAATCATCGTGACGTTGCGGATTTCCATCTGCAAACTCAATGAGCCGTGCATATTTAAGACCGCCCTGGGGGAGTATCCAGCGGAAGGTAAACCTCCAGCATCAAGTATGTAACACTTACCAGCAGGCGAGTCTCGCAGATAATGATGCTTGTTTGTTAAGGCCACAGCTGTGGCCCGGAAAGTGCATCGCAATAGCTTCGAGATCAATGTAAGGGTTAACTGTTGTGGTGCAGCTAATTATGGACAAAAACAGTCTGGATCCATAAACTAATTACGCTGCAACTTGCAGAGCTATTAAACACAAGCGGTGAGGAAATCGTCAATAAACGTATAATGCATTAATGAGGTGTTGCTAATTATTTAAGAATATGTGTCTTTGTAGTTATTTAAACCTAGATGGATTTCAAATACGGTAATTATTTGATATATCATGACAAGGATTTTAGTAGTACAAACTCATAGAATCGATGTTTTTTCGGATGTAGTCCCACCCGAAACGGAGGAATTAATTAAGCGGGAGATATTGCCTCGAAGAAGTCATTTTGCACATCGCCCTCCCTTTTTAAGGATGCTTTTTAAGTAGTCGAAACTGGCGACATTTTAAGGGGCAAAGGTACTCTGAAATGGTAAAAAAATAACATTTTTTGTTTTAGGCACTAATAAAATCCCTATTATTTTCAGTTTCAAAAATATATACTTTTTGGAGGTTAAGAGGTTTTCAAGACATTTAAATACCATATAAATGCTGGCCTACATTCCTTTAAAGCTGTCATGCAACGCCCCTTTTTACCTTCTCTACTACGTATAGTAAGTAGGGGAAGTATTGTATTCCACCCAAAAATTCGATACCGAGATTTCACCGGAAATATATGTTTTGAGATCCCCTGAATCCAAAAAAATCATTTTGGAAACATGTCCGTTTGTGTGTGTGTCTGTCTGTGAACAGCATAACTCAGAAACGCACAGACGGATAAACACCAAACTTGGTATTTAGGTTCAGTATCTTCCAGAGATGTGACACGAAGGTTTTCAATAAAATCCCCCCACCCCAGATTACCCTTAGCATGGAACATTTTTTGAACATTTTAATTTTCTCATTAATAGCTCTAACGATGTTTATTAAAATATCACATGTTTAAGATATTTTCATGACAAATAAAATGTACATCTTGAATTTTCTGGGAATGCCTCCAAAAGTATTCTTCATAGTGAACGACTTTTGCATTACTGGTAAACCTTAAGAGATTGACAAAATGTTACTACACAAAAAATGTAGATCGCGTTAAAATACACAAGTTATGTCATATTCATTTGTCTGTTGAGTGAACCATTTTCGAGATATTGTTTGTTATTCCCTTAAAATTTTCAATACTTATTTTCTCAAATGGGAATTCGTTATTCATTTTTTTGTCTTGGATATGCAAAGAGTATTAATCTGTGGCGAAGAGAATGGTGCTGCACATAGCAACCACTATTAAGAGTAATGTCTATGCTTAAAGGCTACTGTATTTCTATATTGCCCTTGTAAATATACATCTACAAGAAAATTAGCAATAAGATAGAGTCTGCAAATGTTTATCTCGATTTACGTGAAGTACATGGAGGATAAGCGTTCGTAAAAATAGTTTTTACAAGAGTAGAGAAAGTCATGTGAGTGTAACACATCATATTTTTAGAAAATGTTTGTAGCTTTCAACAAGGAACGAGTATATCATGCCCAGCGGGCAGTTCCGGAATCAACAAAAGAGGCCAGGTCCAAGAGAAGGCAATCAGAAATATTGAAGAAATCAAGGAATGAAGGCTGAGATGAATATGGCACTGGAAGTTACTGAAGTGTGTGTCAGAATTTGAATGTTCAAACTTTAAATTCAGTTTCTCAGAACAACATTTTTGGATACTTATATACCTTTTTAGAAAGTATGAGAGGTAGAGAGCTTAAATTTTCAGTACGTATATAAAACATATAGTTAAACCTCCTGAACCACAAATATAATTTTATAATGTATATTAGTGATTTTAAGAAAGCAACAACATTGCAAATTTTCCACATTTTTACTTTTCTGACTTTGCAAATAATGTTTTCTCAATTTCTAGTGAACTGATATACATAAATAAATAAATGAGGTTCAGAAGATAGCTCATTATACCAAAAACAAGTATGCAAGAGTGTGATTCTGTATTGCAAGCAGTATCAGAGAAAAATGTTGCCTGAATTCATATGTTTTAAGAGTAAATTTTATTATTTTTCTGCTAAATGAAATAATTTTTACGGACTCGACTACATAAACCAGCAATGCAAACAACCACTTGAAGTAATTGTAATGATTTAATAATTAAAACACATTTCAGGAAACCTCATTTAGAACTTTAAGAGCAGTGGTAATTTTAACACACTTAAGGTGTAATTTCCATGTGTTCAGACTACCTTGACTCCTTAAGTGAAGTGTTGTTAACCAAACAAGGTAAAAGGCTGCTAATGAATGCCGCCAACATATGAAAATGTAGCTGGAACATTGGGGTTTAGCCTCACAGATCCTACGGTTACGCCCTGTCGTTGCTCCGCAGTTGCGGACGTGCTTCACTCCTCTACTTATAAAAAACATCGTTACGCTCTGCGGCTTATGGCCCTCATTCAAGGCTATTCTGTAACGTTTGTTTAAGCTTAAAAACTGTTAAAATCGCTAACCAGTTAATCGGCATTCTGTAACTTCATAACAAAACAAAATTCTGTTAAGAATAAGGATTTGGTTGTTGAACGCAACAAACCCCAAGACACTCACGCTATCGCGTTTGTTACACAACAGATTCGCAGATGCATCGTTTTAATGCTGCTGTAAAAGGAAAAGCACGATGGATGTTTGTCATATTAATTATAAAATGTTTGTTTATTCGTTTTAGTGTAAAATATAAATGTTACGGATTATGCTTGAGGAAGCAATGTTCAGCATGATGGCATTGGTAAATGATGCTCCAAACATATCTTTTAAGAGATGAGTTTTAATAGGAAAATAAATGTGCTTCTTGTATCGTAATAAAAACTATAATAGTTATTAAGAATTTTTAGGTTTAAACAGTGATAAATCTTTTGTTTTTTGCATGGTTCACGGGTTTGTTTGCCTCATTTTTAGGTTAAGGTTAGGAACTGAACCCTTTTGGGAGCTATAGGATAGTACATCGATACATTTTCGTTTCCATAATTAGTTGAAGATAATTCTGGTAAAATAATTGCCTACTAGAAAGCTAATTACAAATTTCTCGAAACCATATGCGTATGAAAAATAATCCGAAATAAAAACAAACTTTAAATATTTATTTTTAATGAACGACAATAGATGGCGACACATGCGATACATCACTGAATAGAGGAAAGATCAAAATTTTATTTTGTGTGTTCAAAATGAGCACCATTTATTATGCAAAGACGACCAGTTCTTTTCGGTTTGCATGCACAACGATCTTCTAGCAATTTATTGTATCAATTGTAAATTTTTTATGACGAGGTGGCTCTTTGTTGAACTTACAATGAAATGCACGCTGCAATGAAACAATGGTTTCACTCTTTGTATACTGCAGCACACAAAACGACTTTTCCTGTGGCTTCGCCATTTTCTCGTAAACAAAACCAGCGCCCCTGTAGTACTGAATGGAACTAATAGGTGGAGACTTAAAACTTTGAATTTTCCTCTACTCAAAGTAGTGTCGTATGTGTTGCTATCTAATGTAGTTCATTAAAAATAAATATTTAAAAATCTGTTACTTCTTTTTGAGTAAACCTGTATGCTGAAAGTTGTGAATTATCTTCACTATTTTGTATTATTGCTATATTATCTGTATATAACATGTTTAAATGTTTATTTCTATTTAGTAGTATAGTTGTGTGTACCTCATTCATCCATTTACTAATTACTTCATCAATGTAATACAAAATAAAGAATAAAGCAAATAATTTCAATTCATAAAAGATTAAAAAGGAGTTACTACAACACTGTCTTTTAAAGGCTGCCCTCCATACTGATACGTCTCATTTACAAACTGAACGTAGATATCAGATCTCATTTACTTTTTAAAAATAAACATCTTTTAGTTTTATTTGTTTTTGCTCCAATGTGTTTTGTAACTAATCTCAGATTATTAATTATAATTTAATATTTTAGAATAAATGGATTGGTTCATAAATTAAACTGAAGTATGTGGCACAAATTAGTTTATTAATATAAAGTATAATTATAGTTTGGTAGGAACAGTCTATGACCTAATAGTTTTTGAAGCTAGTGTTATTTATTATCTTGTATGACAGTATTAACACTGTAAAGAGCTTAGTACAAATAGACAAATAAATAAACTCGAGTGTAATGGCTACTAACCACATGTACGCACTAATTTGCATATTCCTTTACTCAATAAATAGCTACACATCCTGATGTTTCTCTCAAGAAGGCAATTTTAACCAAAATGCGTGGTGTTATGGCACATTAAAGAACTTAGTGCAATTAGTCTGCGACTGCAGAAGGCTGTCTTAATAGCAGTTTGCAAATAAGAAAAAGCAGAAAACATGAAAAGGTAGAAGAGAAGTCACTTTCCATTCTTTATACCAGAAGCCAGCATGTCTGCCCTAGAAGACAGTTCTGCATCCCTCCCTCTCTCCCTCCAAGAGACTGTCTCCACTTGCGACGTTTCCAATTTCATGCAAATTAGTAGCCGTACCAGCGCTTTGCACCCCAACCCACTAGCATTTTTATAGCAAGAGTTGGAAACCAGGCACTGTGCTTTGCAACTCCGCGGCGTTAAAAATATTGAGTTATGAGTAAACCACAGCGCCTCGCATATTCACGACTTCAGAGAGAAAGAGAAGCTTACCTTTTTACATTCTACTCTCCAAGCTCTTTGCATATGCGTCCAGGATTTGAATTCGTGTTCACCTCAGGTGTCTTTATATTACTAATTCTTTGCTTATTTTATAACAATAACACCTGTTACACTCGCATCCCAGCATCTTTTTACTTTCTCTACTACGTATAGTATTCCACCCAAAAATTCGATACCGAGAGTTCACCGGAAATATGTTTTGAGACCCCCTGAATCCAAAAAAAAAGCATTTTTGGAAACATGTCCTTGTGTGTGTCTGTGAACAGCATAACTCAGAAATGAACAGTCGGATAAACACCAAACTTGGTATTTAGGTTCAGTATCTTCCAGAGATGTGACACGAAGGTTTTCAATAAAATCCCCCCACCCCAGATTACCCTTAGCATGGAACAT
Source organism: Deroplatys truncata (assembly GCA_030765065.1). Taxonomy (NCBI): domain Eukaryota; kingdom Metazoa; phylum Arthropoda; class Insecta; order Mantodea; family Mantidae; genus Deroplatys; species Deroplatys truncata. Next base: position 106,702,053 of record CM060982.1, read on the forward strand.
TTTTTGAACATTTTAATTTTCTCATTAATAGCTCTAACGATGTTTATTAAAATATCACATGTTTAAGATATTTTCATGACAAATAAAATGTATATCTTGAATTTTCTGGGAATGTCTCCAAAAGTATTCTTCATTGTGAACGACTTCTGCATAACTGGTAAACCATAAGAGATAGACAAAAGTTTATTATACAAAAAATGTATATCGCGTTAAAATACACAATTTATGTCATATACATTTTTTTGTTGAGGGAACCATTTTCGAGATATTGCTTGTTATACCCTTGGGGAACATAGTAGGCCTTAAGCGATAGTCAAATATTTTTAGAACTGGTCGCTATGTGTAAAAAGTAATTCTCCTTGCATGTCAAAAGATCGTTTCTGCAAACGTTAATCTCGATTAATGAAATATATGGAGAAAAAGAGTTTGTAAAAATAGTTTGTACAAGAGTAGAGAAAGTCATGTGAGTGTAACACATCAGATTTTTACTTCCACTACCACTTTTCTACAGGAAGTTTGTATCCCACCAAAAAAATTCGGTATAGAGATTTTTACCAGAAATACTACTCGAGGTTATGTGTGTGTATGTGTGAGGGGGAGGGGAAAGCATAACTAAACTTGAAAAATGCTGAACTTAAATTTAAGGATATGGCAAGAATGTTTTTCATGAAAAGTCTTCGCATGAAAAACTATTTTGATTTTCTCAAAAAATGACTTAATGTTTAAAGATGTTTGCATTACTAATAAGTGTATATCTTGAATTTTCTGAGAATATCCTTAAAATTCTCTTCAGACTTACTGAATTTGTATAATTTTATGTAATTGGGAAAGCATAAGCAATACAAAAAATATATTACTAGTTAAGGTGTAGTGTACCAAATACATTTTTTTGGTAGCGTTAACCGGTTTCAAAATATTTCACGTTGCATTACACTTTCTCAAATGCGTCACCTGATGAATACGTTTTAAAGCTTACGATTCCCTTTTTTATTATTCTACTATGCATAGTAAGGGTTTCGCAGGAAATACATGTTTTGAGGCCCTCGAATACAAAAAGGCATTTTTAGAAAACGGTCCGTGTATGTGTGTGTGGATGTGTGTCTTTGAACAGCATAACTCAAAAAGTAGAAGTCAGATAAATACCAAACTTGGTATTTAGGTTCAGTATCTTTCACAGATGCGACACGAAGATTTTTAAGAACCCCCCCATCCCAGACTACCCTTTACATGGAATATTTTTCGAGGATTTTGATTTATTTAAAAATGGCTCTAACGATTTTGATTAAAGTGTATGTTTAATATACCTCATGGTAAATGAGATGTATAGCTTGAATTTTCTGGGAATGTCCCCAAAAGTTGTCTTCATTCTGAATGGATTTTGCAAAACTGGTAAACCATAAGAGACAGACAAAAGTTTTCTACACAGAAAATGTAGATCTTGTTAAAGGAAACAATTTGTCATACACATTTTTTTTGTTGAGTGAACCATTTCCAAGATATTCCTTGTTATTTGTTTGAAGCTTTTTAATACTTATACTTTTTCTCAAATGGGAATTCGTTATTCTTTTTTTATTGTCCTGGACATACAAAGAGAATAGAATGCTCCACATAGCAACCAGCTCTTAAAATATTTGACTATCGCTTAAAGCCTACCATATTCCCCTTGCACCTACAAGAAAATTAGCAATAAGCCTTTCTGCAAATGTTTATCTCGATTAACATGAAGTAGATGGAGAATAAGCGTTTGTAAAATATTGTACAAAAGTAGGGAAAGTCATGTGAGTGCAACACATTAGATTTTTTTTCTTTCCATTGCAAGAGCCCGTCTCAATACCACTACCAAACGAAACTTTTGATACTGTATGTAACTAAACACGTATTGCTTAACCTTCTATTGCATTATTTATTTTACTACATATGTCACTCTTTCTCTGATTACTAACCCGGTTCTTATATCCCTTAATGTAAATAACTCAAATAATCATGATCATAAAGTTGAGACGAAATGGACTGGGCATTCATTCAAAGCTATTCGAACCCTATCGACTATAGTCAAGACGTGCTTGTGGTAAGGGATGGGGAGGGCCCATGTAAAATAACCGGTGTGGTGGCAGCGGGTATGATGACTAGGTTGCATTTGACTGCATTTTTTTATTCTAAAAATAACCAACAATTACAGTAATATTGAATTAATTTAAAAAGCTTTTCTATATAAAATAGCTACAAATACTTGCATTTTATTGTTAAATGTTAGTATTATATGAAAGCAACAAGAAACATTATTAAATAATCTAAAACCGTGACCAAATATTTTGTTGCCAACGTGCAAAACTATGCAACAAAACTTTAATTTGAAACTTGTTTCTAGGCAAAAATGTATCGCGAATAATGTAACGTGGAAAAATGAATTAATTTATATGAATAATATAAAATATGACGTAAAATACAAAATTGACATGTAGAAATGTCTGGTGAGTGTTCGTATCTTCGTTATCTAGCTAGTGGATGCCAGTTCACATCCAAAGATATTTTCCAGTGTCGGTGAAAGACGTGAGAATGACTTTCAAACACGAGTGGTGCTTATATGTGATTTTGTTTTCACTATGCCTAACACTCGGCAATTCTTCCTCCCCGGTATGCATTTCGTATATAAAACTATGCTTCTAACCACTGAACGTTAATTACGACGCATGTTACATACAACACACACAGTCAATACTTAGCAATTTGCTCCAGAATATAATTTTTGATAGTAACGAGTTGAGGCAAAAGCAAAAAAGGAAGAATGGTAAATTTTAAAACACGTTACATAGATTACGCGTCAAATTGTACTTCAACATAGGAAACCCTAAGCGCACATCACGGATATTTCAGAAACGGCTAATACTACGAAAAAATAAAAAATGGATTATGTAATTTAATCGGGTCTAAATTTTCTCTACGGTAACTTTTTGTATGTGTCCTATGTTTTTTACGGATGTTAGAAATTCAACGACAATGAAAGGTACTTCTTGGTATATTCAGATCAATTATAAATTTCATTAGCTTTCTCAGTATCCGAAACTTAATATTTTAATCAAACTCCATAGACATTTTAATAAGAAAAAAATAGCAAAAAAGATTCAATGTAAAGTTTGTTTGGGAAGGGGGGATTTTCTTGAAAACTTTCTGTCGTATTCTTGGAAGGTACTGAACTTAAATACGACATTTGATATTTATCCTACTTATCGATTAAATATTGCAAACGCGCGTGCGTGTGCTAAATATTTCTTTCTTTCTTTTCTCTTTTTTTGTAAATCAAGGTGCCCTAAACATGAATTTGCTAGAGAATGTACTAATGTCATGGCTCAAGATAGTCATGGTCATAAAGGTAGTCCACACTGATAACAAAAGCCACGTTAACAATGTGGAATATGGTCGTCAGCATCCGCTTGATAAATGAAGGGCTGTGTACGGGGCCATTCACAATGAAAACTAAGCATTAATATAACGACGTAGAACATGGACCCAAGGCGATATATTGTCATTCACATCGACAATAGCCAATCGCAACAGAGTTTTGAGAATGAACACAATGAAATGTTTAAAATTTAGATCTGATCAATGTACCTTTTCAAAATATTTTCCATTGCATTTTAAAAAACACCTCAACCGTTCAAATCACTTTTCAAATGCCGACGCCATTTTATTTGGAGAGTGCAAATACATTTTTCGTGGGTAACCACTGGAACTTTAGGTGATTGAGGCAGTATTTTAAACATTTAAATGATTTCAGTCTAATTATATAATGTATAAATTCAATAACAGCCCGCCTTAAAGCAATATGTGTATGTCACAATATATAAAAAGTGTATATTACAGTCATTGAATATGTTTATATTATATTGTATTCATGTGTAATAATGTTATGTGAATGTATTACGTAATTTAATAATGTAGGAGCTGTGAGAATAATAAGTTAAAAGTTGCTAACAATGAGGTAACCTTGAGGCAATAATGAATTAGAAACTTTAAATGTTACTTGTGATTATTGGAAGCAATGATGTAATTTTAGTGACAGTTTATAAAAATAGCCAATCACAACCATGAAAAACTTTAGTTAAATGAAGGTATTCTATTTGACTAGGATTAGCCAATCAGAAAATAAAAAGAAGCAAAATTTACAAATTCATAAGTCAGTTACTAGTAGACAGTGTTCATAACCGGACGCGAGATGTGTCCTCGAGAAATTTAATACGTATTCGTGTGAGACGAAAATAGTTTACGTGTTAAAAAGTGCAAGTATTTAATAAAAGAATCTCACAGCTCTCTATATCAGTGAAGTGTTATTTAAATAGTGCCAAGCATTAATAATAAATGGAGTGAAGAAAAACTGTGTAAATCTGTGTAAGCCTACATTTCTAAGTCCTTGTCAAGACATCCAACAAAGTTAATATTTTTTTTAAAAAACTTGGGGCAAAAGCCACTTGAAAGTACATTTGGGGCGAAGGCTACCAGAAACTGTTTACTATATGTGCGGTTGCAACCAACTTCAAGTTGGGCTCCCCAACAGTTGAAATATAATACAATCCACTTCAAAATGGCTTTCCATACGTAGGGCTAATAGAAATCTGCTTCATTAAACAACTTAGGCAATAGGGCGGCCTGCGAAGCGACCATCGACGAAAGAGGTTATGTACGAGGGTTACTGTGAAGTGTTGAGAAGCAACACAATGAAATGTTTAAAATTTAGATCTGATCAATGTACCTTTTCAAAATATTTTCGATTGCATTCTACAAAACACCTCGACTTTTCAAACCACTTTTCATATGCCGACGTCATTTAGATTTGGAGAGTGTAAATACATTTTTCGTAGGCAGCCACTGGAACTTGAGGTGATTCAAATCATTGATCTCGAATTTTTATTTGATTTTGGGAATTTAAGAAAGTCGCATGGGGCAGGTTCTGGACTGTAGAGAGGATGGGGCAAATATTTGACTCCTAACTCCTGAAGAAATTGGGTTGTTTCTGTGGAGGAGGTGTTTTTGTGGTACAACAAAATCCCATGCAAACCAGTCCTAGGACGCTTTGCTCTCATTCCATTTAAGACTTGTGGCAGACATTTTGTGGTGTAGCATCTAGCACTAACACTTTTGTTTTCCTCAAGGGGAATTGTCACAATATGGCCACTAGCTGAAAAGAACGAACAGATTACCTTCTTGCCAACTCTTTTTGCTTGCCTCACTTTTGTTAGGGGATCCTCTCCTGGGCCGATGACTGTCGCTTAGTTTCTGGATCATACTGGTATATCCGGCTTTCATCACCTATTACGATGTTAGTATGTTTTTGGATCTTCCTCCGATGATATTTTTAATTACCACAATACACATGTATGGTGCGTAGAAAACCCACATGCTGTTCATGAGTCAACATACCAGCAATGTTTTTCATCAAATGTGTGGTTAGGGTACTAAGTGATTGTCTCACAAGGATATACGTTCTTCCGACAAAGCTCAATGGACAGAGCTACCCTCGGTTTCTGCAGCGGAATCTTCCAGAATTGCTTGAGGATGTTCCCCTTGAGCAGTGTCGGAGTATGTGGTACTACATGATGGAGCACCGGCACATTTTGCTGCTAATGTAAAAATACATATAACGCGAAGATGTGGTATAAGATGGATAGATCAAGGAGGGCCTGTACCTTGGCCTCCTCAATCACCTGATCGCAATCGTTTGGATTTTACTGTAAGGTTACTTCAAAAGTATAATGTACAGCACTCCTGTTGATACCGTTGAAGTACTGGAGCAAGGAATTATACGTACCTGTCAACAATTTCGAGATGATCCGGCAGTGTTTGAAAGAATTCGAAACTCACTGTAGAGTCGAGTGCAGTATTGCATCCAGGTGCAAGGACGACACTTTGGGCACCTCCTTTAATAGGGAGAGTGTACAGTATTAATAACACGTAACTTACTAAAGTAGAACTGTATTCATAATTAAGTTCAGTTTGAGTGAATTGTGAATCAACTTAAAATTGCAAATAAACGAAAAGCCTACCTTTCAAATTCATTTGTACTTATTAGGACGGTGTTTCTTAATGAAGTCAGTGGCTGCTCAGAACCACACATTCGCAGTAATAAATCTCGCAGACGGTTTGTTTGCGGACCCATGTTTACTGGAACTTTTTTGTTTCTCTTATCGTATACTTTCAACCGTTGCGGATAATTGTTACATCCTGTATATAAAATAACTGACTCATAATACTGTAGGCCTCTGACGAGAAAATGTGTCCAAGGTGTTCTGCTCTCCGGAAGAGTGAGGGGGGATAGTACCACGTGGCAGCTCACGATGATGTCATGATGTAGCGTATGTGTGTGCATTGTCACGTCGGACACATTATTGCTGTGTATAATGATATTGTTGAACTAATTATTTCGTTTGTAACTTTGGATTCTTGTCCGACGCGCAGACTTCCCTCCAATTCTTAGTCAAGGGGGTTGAAGACAGGTTGTGGGAAGAGCCTCTTTGTCTGATAGCGTGGGTCTGTGATAGCGTCAGTCTAGCGTAGGTGTTCTGAATGTGTGGTTTGTATGTAGCGTGCGTGGACTCTGTGCGTGGGGCATCTCCCACAGTGTTTGTGTGTAACCTTTTGGGAACTATGTAGGATGACTAAGGTAACTTTATAATAATCTAAAATTAGACGTGAATTCATATGTATTATTTATAAATATCCCACTCCCGCTTAGTTTTGTGCAGCAAGTTCTTGTGTTCCTCTGAGTCTACGTTCCCGAATGTTTATCTGGGGTAACTAAATTTAATATTGTAGCTGCAAACCTTTCGGCCTCACCCCGGTGTATAACAATATATATACTATTTACATTAAAAACACGGCGCAACGTTAGTATCCCCGGTTGTTTCATTTGGAACAGCGCGTAAGTTTTTTCTAGCGATTTATAAAGTTATTTACAATGCCCAGTAAGAACTCTACAGAGTCAAGACCGAGAAATAGTTGCTAACGCTGTTAAAATCTGTTACGACGAAAGCAAACAAAAGCAACTGGCCATTCAGGATTACTTGGAGAAGAGCTAGTTTTATAAGAGGCCTTAAGTCTTGTTGATATGCTGAAAGTAGAACCGTAATCTTTCTCAGATAACGCTAGAATTGCTGATGTCAACACATTCCTTACAGACACATTCTCGTGAGAGAAACACAGTACTAGGAGAAGACCGAAATAATGTGCTGTTTGTAAATAGGTTATTCTGATAATTTGTCTAGTTATATATCTAGTGACTCGAGTTAGAACGTTGGTTGCCCTGACATGCGGCATCAGTCATCTGTTTTCTAGTAACCTGAGTTAGGCTGCATCACCTATATATTGATAACAGGATGGCTGTCAGCTCCCACTCGACACTTAGTACTCTCCCATTGAATAGAAACATGGGCTAAAGCATAAAGTTTAGTAGCAAACTATACAATGGAGGTATGGCATACGTTGCCGTGTGGTTGATAGGTGGTCGTAAACATGACAGGCACACAAAGCTATGTAACGCTGAATGCCGGATCACCGCCCTCACGATTAAATTATCATAATGTCACTATAATTTTGAGTTTAAATAGAGAGGCTAGACACAACGATTAGTATTTATTAAGATTATTTGACAGATTAAATCCCATAAAATAAATTTTTCTACAATAGCATTTTGTTTATCCACTTTCTGTTCTTGCTAGCATGGTGTAAAGTTGAATTTCCTACATTCAGTACTGGTAACTTAACCTACCTCTATGATTTGCCTATTTTGCTACACGTATATCCCTGAAATTAATGGTCTTAGGTTTTTATGTATTTATTATTCCAGACAGGGAGTCTAGTTATATGTGATAGACAAATTTTATCGTTTAAACCTCAACTGGAACGTTATTTACTTATTATTACGTTCTCTACCACGTAAATAGAAGCTAGAGAAGCTATTGCATTGCACTAAAAATTCTATACAAGATTTCACCGGAAATACACATTTTGAGGACCCATGAATCAAAATATTTTTAGAAAAAGGTACGCGAGTGTGTGTATGTGTATGTCTGTGAACAACTTTAGTCAGAAACGAAAAGTCTGATTAACACCAAACTTGGTATTTAAGTTCAATATATTCCAAGGGTGCAGCATAACCCAAAACTACCCTTTACATGAAACTTCTTTCAAAGATTTTGATTTTCTAAAATAACATTTTGGTTGAAATAACATATATTAAAGATATGCATATTTTTAATTATCTGGGAATAGCCTTTGAAGTCCTCTTCATTTGGAAGGAAATTTATATATTCTTGTATAACTAGTAAACGTTAAGCGATAGACGAAAACCACAATACAAGAAATGTAAATTCCTTTAAAACATACAATTCATTTCCAATAATGTTTTTATGGCATCAGCCATTTCCGAGATGTCCCATATTAATGGTTCGATTTGTTCAAGCCTTTGTCATACTTTGCAGTTGTTTCTCGCGATTGCATGGAAAGAGTATGGGGTTTTATTTCCTTTACACTGTAACAAAATATATAACCTAGCTATTTCTGTAGAGAATTAAGTTGAAGTAGATAAAAAAATCTGATGTGTTACACTCACATGACTTTCTCTACTCTTGTACAAACTATTTTTACAAACGCTTATTCTCCATAGGCTTCATCTTAATCGAGATGTTAATCTTATTGCTAATTTTCTTGTAGATGCAAGGGGAATTGGTAGGCTTTAAGGGATAGTTAAATATTTTAAGAGCTGGTTGCTATGTGGCGTATTCCACTCTCTTTGTATGTACAGGACATGAAAAATGAATAACGAATTCCCAGTTGAGAAAAAGTATTGGAAAATTTAAGGGAATAACAAGCAATATCTCGAAAACGGTTCATTCAACAACAAAAATTTATATGATATAAATTGTGTATTTTAACGCGATCTATATTTGTTGTGTAGTAAAAGTTTGTCTATCTCTTATGGTTTACCAGTTATGCAAATGTCGTTCACAATGAAGAATACTTTTGGCGATATTCCCAGAAAATTCAAGATATAAATTTCATTTGTCATGAAAATATCTTAAACATATATTATTTTAATCAAAATCGTTAGAGCCATTTTAAAAAAAATAAATTTTCGAAAAATGTTCCATGTAAAGGGTAATCTGGGGGGGATTTTCTTGAAAACCTTCCTGTTAATCTCTGGAAGATACTGAACCTAAATACCAAGTTTGGTGTTTATCTGACTGTTCGTTTCTGAGTTATGCTGTTCACAGACACACACACACACGGACATGTTTTCAAAAATGATTTTTACTTTCTCTACTACGTATAGTAAGTAGGGGAAGTATTGTATTCCACCCAAAAATTCGATACCGAGATTTCACCGGAAATACATGTTTTGAGACCCTCTGAATCCAAAAAAAGCATTTTTGGAAACATGTCCGTGTGTGTGTCTGTGTGTGTCTGTGTGTCTGTCTGTTTGCGAATGCAAGACATCAGATTTGTTTTCTATTATAATACACCGCGAAAAAATAGCATACAATACACATCCGTTTAAGTGCAATGGCGAATCTGATAATCTCGACTTCTCTACGTATTTTCAAACTGTTCCTCGTTCTCCACTGTTGTACTTACTCCACTTGTGTCGCAATGTATTAAAAACTATACAGATGCGACAGCAACATTTTGTGACTTTGTCTAGTTTTTCACTTAAGTTCTCGATACCACTTCCCTGTTCTTATCTAGTTCCACTTTCACCGGAACTTCACTAGTTCACACTGCCAGTTCACCAATGTGAACTAATTCTCCCCTTCATTTCACTTAGTTTTCACTCACTTCAATTTCTTGCTGGGGAGTGGAACACAAGGCTTCTTCAATCTCCCCTGCAGCAGCACTAGCTGCGCGTCATAGCTGTCATCACAAGCTCGCCAGGAGAACTGCACTTTTTGCCGCACCAGAAACGCGGTCGCTAACACGCACTAATTCACTTTTCGCGAGAACGCTCGCTTGTATAGTCAATGGAATCTTCCACGCAACATTCTAGGACTATTTGGACACATTCTGGAGGCGGGTTAAAGAAACGTCAAGAAGATTCTGGTTATCAGCCGATAGAGCTTCCTATGTTTACGCTGGCGAGTCCTACTTATCTTTGCTTATCTCCGACTACTCGCGCCGAACTCCGGATAATCCTAGGCCACAGTTGCTAACAATGAGGTAACCTTGAGGTAATAATGAATTTGAAAGTTTAAATGCTACTAGTCGTTATTGGAGCAACAATAATGTAAATTTTGAGACAGTTTAAAAATAGCCAATCAACAACCATAAAATGCTTTAGTAAAATGAAGATATTCTACTGGACTAGGATTAGCCAACGAGAGACTTGAAATATAGAAATTTACAAGTTTAGGCGGTTGAAATCAGTTCAGTTGGTTGACACAGCGTTACTAACCGGACGCAAACAGTGTCCTCGAAAAATGTAATACGTATTCGTGTGAGACAAAAAATAGTTTTACGTGTTAAAAAGTGCAAGTAAGTAATTAAAGAATCTCACAGCTCTCTATATCAGTGAAGTGTTATTTAAATCGTATCAAGTATTAATAAAAGGAGTGAAATAAAATTATAATCTGTGTAAGCCTACATTCTTAGTCGTACCACAACCCTACCAAGACATCCATATCTCTAATAATAATACTGACGCAGCCGAGGCAAACATATATATATATATTTATATTTAAAGAAACAGTTAAATTACAAAGTTAATATTTTTTTTAAACTTGGGGAAAAGGCCACCTGAAAATATATTTGGGGCGAAGGCTACCGGAAACTGTTTACTATACGTGCGGTTACAACTACTACAAGTTCGGCTCCCCAACAGTTGAAATACGATACAACTCCTTCTAAAATACTCCTTTATCAGGGAATAACTTTGGCTAAAGTAAAATTCCCATCTCTAGTCGGGAATCGAACCCGGTACCTCTGAATTTGGAAGCTAGCATGTAACCACTAGACCAAAAAGACAGTCATTGGTATTGACAATCTGGTTGAGTGAATTTTTGCATTTCTTCTTCCCTCTTAAAGGTATCCTACTTCCGGTCACATTAGGATGAGGATGTTCTCCCGAAAGTTTTCTTCAGTAAACGCTTGCGCAGTTCTTTTGTTTTCATACGACTTTGGAAACCATGTTCTTATATCTGAAGGCTTTCTTTCCCAAAAGGGCTGGCCCATTAAACTGGGAAACTAATGCAACGGGTCGTTTCACTGGCAGTGAAGTGAAGACAAAAACTTGAGTGGGGGGTCTAGTGCTGTGGAGCTGAGGTGTGCATTTTGTCCGGGCGAAACTTTACTGACTACTTTACTTATTGTGAAGTCTTTTGGAACAGACTGCTGCCTGCGCTTTTGGCAAGAATGTCTTAATTAGTACTTCAAGGCCCTTCTTAGTCTCTGAAGCAGAGATTCAAACTGCTTATTAAGGGCCAGCTACTTTCTTATTTCAATATTTCAGCATGTCAAGACTTGAGAATGTATGTTATATAAGTTCGATTTTAATTTTCCAGATAAAACAGTCTATGTTACATTCATATGAATTTCGTTACCTACTAGCGTTTACTTTTATACAGCTTTTGTAAACAATTCTTACGAAAACTTATTACTTACGTATGAAATAAAATGTATATCTTGAATTTTCTGGGAATATTCTGTGGAGTTCTCTTCATTCGGAAAGAAATTTTGTATAATCTTGTATAACTGGTAAAGTTTAAACGATAGACGAAAACGTACCGCATAAGAAATGTAGCTCTCTTTAAAACACACAGTTTATTACAATAACTTTTTTGTGGCATAAGCCATATCTGAGACATCGCTCTTAATAGTTCGAATTGTTCATTTCTTGACCATTCTTTAAAGTCCTGTCAACATTCAGTTGTTTCTTAAACATTTGACTATCGCTGTTCCCTTTGTATTCTATAACGAAATGTGTAATGTAGCTATTTCTGCAAATGTTTATTTGGATTAAACTGTAGTAGCTATAAAAATAAGCTTATGTAGGAATAGTTTGTATATTCATTTATAAACGACAGAGGGTAGAGAAAGTCATGTAAAAGTACCACATCAGATTTTTAATGGTTCAAAATGAATTATGAATTGAAGTATTAGGTCCTCATAAACTTTAAAAGGATATTTAATAATTGTGAGATTTTTCCGTGCAACCATTTTGTGTTTCAAATATACATTTACATAAGCTGCGTTTTTAAATGCCTGAAGTATTTATTATTTTAAAGTCTAATACCCGAAAACTGGAGAAGTAAACGTTTTTTAGTTTGCTTATAATTTTTACTCTCCAAATTTATTCATGTAAAAATTAGTGGTGCGAAAGTGTTTGTTTAAGAAGCTATTGTAATACCAAGTCACTCACCCTAGATGAAATTTTTTTCAGGATGGCTAAAAGATCTGTTCCCAACTTTAGCAATATACTTGGTGGAGAGTATAACCAGCTTCAGTGATTATATGCCAAAGTGTATTTAAATAAGTGAATTATGAGAAAAAATCATAGAGTGATATCCTCAAGTTGCTTCAAACAAAACAGATATTTTTATTCGTTGCGAAATCACAAACAAGGTCTCGCACGTTTATAACTGCCATTTTTATTGTGATATAAGCGATGCGTGATTTGAAATATCCGAGCTAATAGCCTAGCAGTGAGAAATACATTTTACTGGTGAAAGAGAGAAAGTTTTTATGCTAAAGCTGAGCGAAACGTATCAGGTGCGGAATTATTTGATGAAGTGACAATGATTTTATGTAACCATCTCACATTCTGATTAAAATAGTAATAATAAAAAACTTCCCCATTTGTTGTAGACTAAGCTGCCTGCAAATTTTACTATATATGTATTACTTCTTTCCGAAATTACTTTTTCTCTTTGGTTTGTAGGTACTTATATGTTAAGGTAGCATAGCTACTTGCATATAACCTCTAAAAAGAATGAATTTTCCTTTAAATTCTTCGGTTTTATCATGTATCGAATAGATAAATAACTTTGTTCTTGCATTATTTTTATTATCTATCCTGTTTAACTCTTTAAAATGCTTTAGTACAGGGTGAGCCAAAAGACTCCGAACCGCCTGCATAGTGTTTTTCCTGTCGCGTCCTCGGCGCTCGTTGCCGTCTGCTGCTATCATAGAAAAGCGCAAATGAAACCATACAGCATTTTTAAAACTACTTTTAAAGGCTTTACTTACCAACTTTATGAAAGGAAATGCTGAAACTGGCCACCGTCGTTGTCCATACATTTTTGGCGCCTCTTTAGAAAACTATCCATTATGGAATTTTTGTTTCTGTGTTATAAACCGAACGCCGTCTTTTAGATTTCTTAGCCTGAACACTTTCTGTGCTCCAAAATTTTCTGTAAAGTTAATGGAACGGCCTGGAACTTTTACTTGGAAATCTTTCTGCAAATCGTATTTTTACTTGCCGACTGACCGAGTTAACGCCGTCTTTTAGATTTCTTAGCCTGAACACTTTCTGTGCTCCAAAATTTTCTGTAAAGTTAATGGAACGGCCTGGAACTTTTACTTGGAAATCTTTCTGCAAATCGTATTTTTACTTGCCGACTGACCGAGTTAACAAATACAAATCATAAATAAATACATGCTGTGCAGTAAAAAAATATACAGAGCCATAATATACTTTGTGACTAAGTACAGGACAAAATAATAAATAACTCGTAATAACTGAACTACATTACATCACCGTCAACTCAAAACTGCGCTTTACACTGCACAGCAAAACCACAACAGCGTGACTTTGTTTATAGCAGCAGTTCGTTATCATGTTTTTATCATATTTCCACACGCCCAGTGGAAAAACACCGCGCAGCCTGTAGTGTTGTTCATAAAATACCTCTCCGGGGTAACTTAAAACATAAAGTGTACAAGACAAACCCACACCCTGGGAGAATTAAACAAAATATACGCCAGGAAAATATCTCCGTGAACTACGGCGAGTGATGGATAGTTTACTAATAAGGTGTTAAAAACGTATGGACAATGACGGTGGCCAGCTTCAGCATCTCCTTTCGTAAAGTTGGTAAGTAAAGCCTTTAAGAGTGGTTTTAAAAATGTTGTATGGCTTCATCCGCACATTTGTATGACAGCGGCAGACGGCAAAAGCGCCGAAGACGCGGACAGGAAAAACACCACGCAGGCCTTTGGCCCACTCTGTACTTTTAATAAAGTTCATATATGCTGTCACTCCTCGGATTTCATCAGTATGAAGACAGCCATTGGTTTTTTAAACAATTTAAATCCCATACCCTCCATACGAGTTTATCACGTATGATGCAATCTTTCCTGAAGGAGCCGATTGAGTGTACGTTACCGTCATCCATGATTTCGTCTATGGGCTGACGATTGCGCTACTTCAGCGAAATTGTGTACTCAGCAAATATTTTAGTAGTAGCATTATAAATTGTTTTAATGACATTTACTCTCTGATTTTATCTAAACCCTTGTAATTATAATTTGTAGGGAATTCGCAAATTATACTGTCTATCAAATTAGAGTTAAAACAACATTTTTGGAAGGTTTTTTTTCTTCAAAAGTTCTGCAATAGAAACCGTTGATCGTCCATAAGTTCACCATATTTGAAGCTTGTCTTCAGGCTAACCTTAAGACATTAGTAGTGCTGCTTACTTTGGAAGAAATGCCGGGTCTCTCATCTACTGCACTGCTTAAGTTAAATATGATAAACTTGATATATATTGGTAAAATTTCCCATGAAGACTATTAAAATAGGAGGGTCACTTGCAAGTCCTTTCCAGATATTCATTCATTCATTATATATTTACCCTCCTCTTATACAGGACTTACACCCCCCAGGACTTACAGGCGGGTGCCTGGGGTCAGAGGCCCGTCGAGGAGCAGACACTCATGGATCAGACAGATCATCAAGGATGGGTGAACAGCCCGGTGCCTGTATGGGAGGAAGGAAGTAGATGAAACGAAATGTGGGTGAAATGGATGAAAGGAAAGGTGATGATGGAGCAGTTGGTGGAATGAATGGCGGGGGAAACCGGAGAACCCGGAGAAAACCCGCCCAGACGCCGCTTCGTCCACCACAAATCCCACATGCAGGTTCCTGGGATTGAACCCTCGGTGGGAGGCGAGCGGTCAAACCACTCGGACACGGCGCCGCCCCTTTCCAGATACTGTGTGTCCAGAAACATTACAAACTCTTAAGTGTTACGTTATTGTTACTTTTTCTTGGTATGGCAGATAAAATTAAGTCTTCGTTTGGAGGTGTGGCCGTAACACGAGGGAGATGCTTTGTCGCAGCTCTCAGATGGCTTGTGTTATCTTATTTGTTGGGCGCCTATAGTTTTAGTATTTTTAAATTTGGGTTCTTTGTCCTCCGGCTAGCTATTACAACTCAGTCGAGCACGTGTCTCTAAGCAGGGTGTGTGTACGGAAAGGAGTTGTTGATAAAAGATAACACCGATAAAAAATCTGAATGTAGACTTTTATTGCCGTCACGCTTAATTAATAATTGACATATTTAATCTTTATACACGCCTGACTGAAACTGTGATATTTTTTAATATAACTACAGTCGTTTTAGTTGCCGCGCACCAATTACTTCGCGTACTTTACATTTTTGTAACTAACTCTGCGACGTGCACCTCGTGAGAGTTTCTTCAGAACTGTGCGACACTTGCTTATGGTTCGAGAATATATACTCCTTCACCTCGAATTGCCTAAACATTATAATATAGCTCCTATTGGTTACCAAATTGCGTCAACTTTATTGTCTGTTTTGGTCAGCGCCAATCACTACTACTAACATATATACTCTAGGGAAGATATTCCCTCCATTTCTAAAAAAAAGGCACACTACCCTGACCTCAATTTTGGCTTTCTCTTGTTAGTGACAAACAACTCACCCCTCGGTTTATTGTTACCCACTTCTATTGTCAGTTTCAGTAGGCCGTGTAAACTTATTTCCTTTAAGGCTAACAAACATCTAAAATCCTGTACATACAATAATATTCATTTACACTACATCACTTTGGCATTCACAGCATGTTATGATATAAAATACTGCCTCATTCTTCATTCACAGTGAACATGGTATAACTGGGAAGCTAAAAGAGATTGAAATATTTACTGCAAAATAAATACACAGCTCATTAAAATGTAGTTTCTGTTAACTGACTTACTGGTAGCATCTATCATTTCTAAAATATACGCTGTTTGTGTTTAACTTTTCCCGAATTGAAGGGGTTTTTTGTGCTAAATTATTATGAATGTGTCATTTTTCTTCAGTGCTTTGTTCACAAAATGTATTTACGGTAAAACATCTGTGTTTCCGCATGTTTTTTGTAAGCAAGTTCGTACCAAGCGAGATAGCTCAGGCCGTCACGTCAGGCCCTCATTTGGGTTGCAAATCCCGTGGGCCAACCAATCTGATTGGTCGTGTTTTTCGTGCTTTCCGTCAGTCGCCAAGGTAAATACCGAATTGTGTCTATAATGCCAAGGCCCAAAGTTCTAGCTTAAAGTTGAAGATAGTTATGTTCTGTTGTTGTTAGCCACACGCTTGGGAAGCCAACTTGAAGGTGTTTTGTTTACGTAATTTATTGTTACGTAAGTTATTAGCCTCACGCTTGGGAAGCCAATTTGTAGAAGTATTGTTCTTCAACTGTTGTAGTTTATTGTTGTTGAAGGTTTACCTCACGCTTGGAAAGCCAATTTGAAGTAGTTATTGTCTTGGAGTTTATTTATTTAATCAGCTTTGTTATTAAACAGCTTCTATAGATAGTATTTATGTTTATGTTTGCCTCGGCTGCGTCAGTCTTACTTTAGAGACATGTTTCTCTTAATCAGGGCGTGGTACGACAAGAATGTAGGCTTACACAGATTTTAAATTTAAATTCACTTCTTTTTATTAATCCTTGGCACAAATTAAATAGCACTACAGTGTTATTAAGAGCTGTAAGATTCATTTACTTCATACTTGCACTTAGTTAATGCGTATATTTAATTTTCGTTACACACGAATATGTAATATTTCTTTAGCGAACACATCTTCCATCCGGTTACTGAAAGATTTCAACCGTCCAAACCCCGTAAGCTTCTGTATTTCAAATCTCTGATTGGGTAATCCTAGTCCAATAGAATATCTGCATTTAATTAAAGCTTTTTCTAGCTGTTGTTTGGCTAATTTTAAACTCACAAAATTTACGTTATTGCTGCCCTAATCATGACTAGTAGCATTTAAACCCTCAAACTCATTATTGCCTCAAGGTTACCTCATTGTTAGCAACGTTTAACTTATTATTCTCACAGCTATTACATTATTAAATTACGTAATGGATTCACATAACATTTTTAAACATGTTTACCATAATATAAGGATATGCAATGACTGTTACATACCTATTTTCTTACAAATTATTACATACATATTGCTTCGAGGCGGGCTGTTATTGAAATTATATATTATATAATTCAAGTGTTAAAAATACTGCCTCAAAGTCCAAAACAATAGTAAAAGTGAAAATAAATGGTACTAGCGAATGCTCTGCCATCTAATAAAAACAGGTAGACTGAACGATAACCTAATGCCATTTGCCCGGAATGTGCAGAATCTAGATGCAGTTTCCTGGCACAAAGGTCTCTGTGGAAACGTGTGGAAGCTAGCATGTGCCCTTAACAAAAGCAGAAGTATAGTTGCCTAGCATTAAGGCCTCTGTGAGCACGAAGTAAAGTCGGTGGTCCCGTGTCGTAAATTTAAGGCACGTAAAAGAACCACAAGCCTGATAAAGAGGCCTCTGAGCAAAACTACCGGTCTTTCACGCCCAATATAGACAGGGATGCTAAGATCACAGCAATTAAAGAGCAAATCTTAGGCGGATTTTGTATAGTTTTCTGGGGTCTTTTGAGGCGTGTCCTTCACCTTACCTTTCGCAGAGCGTGGTGGTTTGATAACACCGCAATAAGGGGGAAAAAGCCTTTGCTTTTTCTGGTGTTATTGAAACCAGAACATGTTTATTGTCTCAGAACCAGTCTTGCGTATACTAGCAAAATTACTCGTGAACGTATCGTGGTATGTGGAAGGCTGGTCGAATTGTTACAGCAATTGCAACGGCAGTGCATAAGTGTTTTTATGATAAATTATGAATAAAATATTCCTGGAAGGTGGGCTACATACTCTCAGAAAGTGGGCACTCCCCGTAAAACATCCGCAGATGTTTACTAAATGCAAATTACTCTTTCGTTATAATTGACTAATCATGTTTAGAAACTAGAGATAAAAAATGTGTATATGGTTTACCGAATATGACATACATATTATAGCAATAAAAGTAGGTTATATTTTTGTCTATAATCATGTTGTATTCCTATGATCAGCAATATGTTAGTAAAGGTATATTAGCCAATTATAGTTTGAATAAAAGGGAAAACATGCTGCTTTATTTATTTATGATTTAGTTATGTTTGCCTCTTTGCAGAAACAAGCGTCAATGTCACTGTGAGTATACAGTTCTGTTTATGTTTTGTTATTTAGTGTTGTCTTTCTATGTATTTAATGATTACCAATCAAGCTTTAATTTTCACCCCCTGAAAACCTTCTCACACTACACATTCTTAACCTGGGTCCTCATCAAGTTTTCCAATTAGCTTTTAAAGGCGTGTCCTGCGCTAGCCGATAAGGTATGGGCTACCAATCACGATAAGAGGTGTGTATGACAAACTGAATGTACTCACTCTACTTCTCTCTCTTTTAGCCAATACGATCGAGAGCGTAAACATATATTTCGTTTCTACGCCATTTTGTAAACTTTGTTGTGGTTATTGGCGTAACTGTTTAGCAGAAGGAGTGGCGCAACCTTGCATAGTGGCCATGGCTTCGCAAGGCTACGTACAAAGATAAATAATGTGACATAGACGCCAGATGCAGTAAGTTGTTCTTTGGCGTTTTGTACAAGCGTGAGATCTGGAAGGCTAGCTGTCCCTCCACATCGTTGTAAGAGGTATCTTCTAACAGATCCATTGTGATGTAGTTAAAGCGGCGTAAAATAAATGGAGAAAGAAGAAGACCGTGTTGCTTGACTTGAAACAATTTCTAGGATTTAACCTAGTCTGTGCTGCCTAATTTGAATTCGATTCTGGCTAAGATAAACTAAGAAAAGTAGAATGACCTTTTACTTTCTCTGCTACGTATAGTAAGTAGGGGAAGTATTGTATTCCAACCAAAAATTTGATACCGAGATTTCACCGGAAATATATGTTTTGAGATCCCCTGAATAAAAAAAAGCATTTTTGGAAGCATGTCCGTGTGTGTGTCTGTGAACAGCATAACTCAGAAACGAACAGTCCGATAAACTCCAAACTTGGTATTTAGGTTCAGTATCTTCCATAGATGCGACACAAAGGTTTTCAAGAAAATCCTCCCACCCCAGATTCCCTATTACATGGAACATTTTTCGAAAACTTTAATTTTATCAAAAAATGGCTTTAACGATTTTGATTAAAATATCATATGTTTTAAGATATTTTCATGACGAATGAAATGTATATCTCGAATTTTCGGGGATGTCTCCAAAAGTATTCTTCCTTGTGAACGACTTTTGCATAACTGGTAAACCATAACAGATAGACAAAATTTTATTACATAAAAATGTAGATCGCGTTAAAATATACAATTTATGTCATATACAGTTTTTTTGTTGAGTGAACCATTTCCAAAATATTGCATGTTATTCCCTTAAATTTTCCAATACTTATACTTCTTCTCAAATTCGTTATTCATTTTTTTTGGCCTGGACATGCAAAGAGAATGGAATACTCCACATAGCAACCAGGTCTTTAAACATTTGACTATAGCTTAAAGTCTACCATATTCCCCTTGCATCTACAAGAAAATTAGCAATAAGATTAACATATCGATATCTCGATTAATATGAAGCATATGGAGACTAAGCGTTTGTAAAAATAGTTTGTACAAGAGTAGAGAAAGCCATGCGAGTGTAACACATCAGATTTTTAAATTTTTATAGTGCGTAAAGAATACTTGTGAATTTCTGGCGAGTAAGACAAAGTCTTGGGATTCTCACACATTAGATGTTTTCTTTATTCCGTCTGCTAGCTCCGTTTAATTTCTTGCTCCAATTCAAAGAGTTTCCTAAGCGGAAGTTAGCGAAAGTCCAAGAATGCGAGGCCTGCACGTATAAATCACTGAGTGAAAGTTCCTTATTATGTCGGTAAGTCAATGAAGAGCCGGTTCTAAAGGAGGTAACGCTCCAACCTCTCCGTATTGATCCGTTTTATACTACAGGTCCCAAATCCAAGAGCCGTGCAAAACTTTGTCCCACGGTTTGTCTTCTTTTTCTGAAGATTATAATCCACAGAAAGCTGACAATCTCCGGGCTTTCCTTATCTCCAATGTAAATGCGATCATCAAGCCGCGAACCTCCATAAGCGGCGGCAACAGCGGAAAAATAAATGATGGCAAACGCTTCGTATTAAGATAATCTGTGGCTGACGTACTGTTTCGTTAAATCTCAAATATGATTTACTTGTCAATCCCTGTATTACCTTCACATGGGTGGAGATTCTTAAGCATTGCAAATTCAAAAAGTGGTATTTCATACGATAATTTAATCTTGATCTTTTACGTTCTGCTGCTGAATACATTGTACTTTTGCCCCTTTTTTAACCGAGGGAGAGATGGCGCTGGGGTAACGTATATCCCGGTAACTTATGTGGCCTGAATTCGGAAGATCGTGGATTCGATTACCGTAGCCGATCTTATTGACCTATGGTTTTGTTTCGGGTTTCTCCAGTTCCCAAGGCGAATGCTGGGAAGGATTTTCCTGTCCCTCTATTTCACCTCCATTCTCATTTCATTTCACCTTTCATCTGCTTGGTCTTTTTCAGGGTATAAATGTCGGCAGGAGGTCTCGGCATGAGGCAAAGGTTGCTCTGAGGAAACCTTCGGTCTCGGAGTCCCAGGGGATGTGTAAACGCACAAAGAGGACACGGGGAGTTCCAGTCTGTAATTGGTAGGGACCCTGCCCCCTCTGTCTCCTCTCACCTCATCCCTCTTTCCGGCTTATCCGCCAGGGGCCTAGGTACAAAAGATCTGCGTAGGTCGAGGTGCTAAGTCCCCCATCGTCCCTATCCTATCCTACCGAGCGGTCCTTGTTCGTACTCCTAACATCGATGGGCGCCAATCGTCACCCGGATCTGGTTGCCCTTCGAAACTCTCCCCTCATCCCTCCCAGTGGTCACGGTAGAAGTAAATAGGGCCGTTGCGGGGCCCCTCTGTACCTTTATCTTTGTCCAATTTTCACTGTCACTTCACTCGCTGGGGCGTCGAACACAAGACCTGTCTAATCGCAGCACTGTAGTCACAACTGTCGTCGCGATTTCTATAGTAGAACGTAGTCACTAACTGACGAGCACGCTCGCTTATATAGAGTCTTCAGATTCATTCCGCCTTTACCGTTTATAGGAATGGGGTCATTATTAATTCTACAAGTCGCTTGTCTCAAAGGGGAAGTGCAGAACTGAACTTCGGACTGTATGTGTTTCTGGCTTCGTAAACTGGTTGATGTACTGCGGCGGTGCAGAACTGATTTTGAGGCAATATTTTATATCATAACGTGCTGTGAATGCCAGGGTGATTATAGTGAAAATTAATATTATTGTACATACATGTTTTTAGATGTTTGTTAGCCATAAGGATTGTTAGGAAATAAGTTTGCACGGCCTAAGTGAAGCTTACAATAGAAGTGGCTAACAATAAACCGAGGGAGTGAGTTGTTAGTCACTAAGAAGAGAAAGCCAAAATAAGGTCAGGTTGGCGTGCCTTTTTTAGAAATAGAGGGAATATCTTCCCTAGAGCATATATGTTAGTAGTAGTGATTGGTTGACCAAAACAGACGCTAAACTGGGCGCAATTTGGTAACCAATAGCAGCTATATTATAATGTTTAGGCAATTCGAGGTGAAGGAGTATATATTCTCGAGCCATAAGGAAGTGTTGCACAGTTCTGAAGAATCTCTGACGAGGTGCACGTCGCAGAGTTAGTTACAAAAATGTAAAGTACGCGAAGTAATTGGTGCGCGGCAACTAAAACGACTGTAGTTACATTCGGAAATATCACAGTTTCAGTCAGGCGTGTATAAAGATTAAAAATGTCAATTATTAATTAAGTGTGACGGCAATAAAAGTCTAGATTCAAATTTTTTTATCAGTGTTATCTTTTAGCAACAATTCCTTTCCGTTCACACACCCTGCTTAGAGACACGTGCTCGATTGAGTTATAATAGCTAGCCGGAGGACAAAGAACTCAAATAAATAAAAATAATTAAACAATAAGCGTCCAACAAATAAGATAACACAAGGCATCTGAGAACTGCGACAATTTTTACTAGTACATTTTGGCGTTCTTAGCTCACGGTGTTAAAGTGACCACCGATCACAATTTGTGTTGCCTATCAGCATACATGCTGATATTGCAAGTTTACGAGGCGCAAGCGAAAGACATTCCAAATATAAATACTAGAGGTACGATACAAGTCCCAACTCGCCAAGGTGACCTCAAAACTGTTGACATCCACTCATTCTACTCAAATTTCGCTAGTCTATGCCAGAGACAGGTGATAAGCTCCCTTCAAAGTATTGAAGTCATGTTCATGGGACGACTGGGGGCAATGGCCGAATAAATCTGAAGATTTACAGTTTCGAGAGAGTTCTGGAATGTTCATTGGAGGCGGGGAGAAAGAATCTTCCAGAAGAATCTAGTCATCTTTCGATAGCGCTTCCGGTGTTTACGTTGGGTGAGAGCGCTACCCAGGCTACTTATCTCTTCAACCGGCCAGGCGGCACATTCCACGCTATAATTGAGGCTCATGGATGCGTCATAATTTGAAAGCCATACAAGCTCCACAAATAAACGAATTATAATAATGCAATTTTGAATCGCTTGTTACACTAGAATTGTCTTTTAGGCATCTCCCATTTTAATTCCAAATTCATTTGACAGTAAGAGGTGAAAATAGTTATTTACGCAACTTGTGGCTGAAGAAAAATTTCTTTATTATGAGTGCAAAGAGTTTTATCAGTGACTTAAGCTCGTGATGAAAATTGCACTAGTGTAATAAGATCACAGAAAAAATATTGTGTTTGTTAACGACACTATCAATTGCCAGGATTATATCAGCGCCGCCAGTGTGCCGGAATTTCTTTCCGCAGGGGTTCTTTTACATGCCAGTAAACCTAGTAGCACGAGGCCGTCGCTTTCAAGCACACTTAAAAATGATTTTATTTACACATCATTACAAAAGTTCACAAAAAACAGTTTCGTTTAATAGAAATGAAAACATTTTGTGAGTTTCGGGGCACTATTGAGCATAAACACAGTGTGCCCTAACGAGGGAGTTTCTATTTTAGCCACTGAATTTGAAAAAATAATTGTACTTGTCGCACCTTAAACTCTTCAATTATGCTGTCGTTTTTGCTATGGTCGTAAATAAATATAACTTTTACCCACCTTAAAGTAAAAGTAAAAATTTACAACACAGTAACTCAAACTAGAAATCCTAGTATTTTTCTTGTTGTTTTGAGACTGCCTGAACTGATTAAGTAGTTGTTTCTTATATTTTTTTCCCATCGCATGGACATGGCTAAGTAAGCGTAAATGTTAACTCTTTATTTTCGAATTACTTTGATAAGCTGGTTAGAAGCTTTGATGGACCATATTGTGGCATGTGGCGGTGGTAACACTGTAAGAATGTGGTGTCGTAACATTGTGTGGTTAACTCTTAGGTTGGCAATGAAAACTGGTAGTGACTTAGAAGGGGAGGGGTTAACTGGTTTTATCTTGAGGTAGCATGTGCTCGCGTTCTCTTTGAGCCTTGCTTGTGGGACTGCAAGACGTATTTAGGATGACGCTTCGCCGAACAAGAAGGTAACCTGTATCACTCTTATTTGGTATAATATATTTGAAGAAATTATTATATTTTAGTTCAAATTGTTGGGGAGACGAACTTGAAGTAGTTGCAACCGCACATATGGTAAAAAGTTTGCGGTAGCCTTCGCCCCAAATGTACTTTCCGTGGCCTTTGCCCTAAATGTTTAAAAAATATTAACTTTGTAATTTTGACTGTTTCTTTAAATATTATATATTTACGTTTGCCCCGGCTGCGTCAATATTTATATTTTTCTAGAGAAATGAATGTCTTAGCAGGGAGTGGTGCGACTGAAGAATATAGGCTTACACAGATTATAATTTTACTTCACTCCTTTTATTAATGCTTGACACGATTTAAATAACACTTCACTTATATATAGAGAGAGCTGTGAGATATTTGTATTAATTACTTGCACTTTTTAACACCTAAACTATTTTTGTCTCACACAAAATACGTATTAAATTTCTCGAGGACGCATCTTGCGTCCGGTTTGGAACACTGTCTATAAGCAACGCGTCCAGTTATGAGAGCTGTCTACAAGCAACTGACAATTGAATTTGTAAATTTTGCTTCATTTTAGTTTCCGATTGGCTAATCCTATTCCAATAGAATACCTTCATTTAACTAAAGCTGTTTCTGGTTGTTGATTGGCTATTTTATAAACTGTCAGAAAAATTAAATTATTGTTGCTCCAAGAATTACCAGTAGCATTTAAGCTTTCTAATTCATTATTGCCTCAAGGTTACTCATTTTTAGCAACTTTTAACCTATTATTCTCACAGCTCCTACATTATTAAATTACGTAATACATTCACATAACATTATTACACTTGTATAAAGTGATATAAACACATATAATGACTGTAATATACAGTTTTTATATCTTGTTACATACACATATTGCTTTAAGGTGGGCTGTTATTGAATTTTTATATTATATAATTAGACTGAAATCATTTAAGTGTTAAAAATACTGCCTCATATTTGACCTCTTAACTTCATACTATGGCCCTCCTAGGCCATGATGATTTAATATTATTTTGGTGGTTTTCAGGTGTGTTATAAGTATTTTGTTAGCTTTCCCCCGTCGGACCTCGTGTTAGGAATGTGCGATGTGTTGCTTTAGATCTCGGTCCTGTGCTCTACCTCCCGTAATGGAGAGATTATAAAGGAGGTTTCGAGAATATTTACCGATTTGGTAATTTATACATGGATTTTTAATATGGAGTCATCTGAAAAATTCCATGTCACAGCCGGGATTTGAACACGGTTCTCCCGCTCTAAGTGGGGTTGCTCTATCCATTGAGCTACTGTGACAACATGCCCGTTGGACATTAAATTCCCCAATTAACTCAAGTTGTTTTCCCGATAGACGACAAAGGGAAGGTCTCTAAAAATCATCATTAACTTCAGTTAATTATATACATAACAATTAAAAAAATGACCTGGTTTACTATATAGGATATGCTCTAAATGTATAAGTTGACCACATAAACACTAACTGATTGATCTGATTTACCCTGAAGTCTGAGTAAAATCTACGTTTAATCGTATTTTTATATATAATTTAGAGGTTTTCTTTCATAATGCTTACATTATCAAACCAATGCTTATTATTATATGAGGAGAGACAAGTAGATCAGAATTATTATCGTAATATTTGTTTAACCATGCTTTTAACTACATAATTTCTTGAATCCTTAATAAAGGGAATTTATTTATAGCGTCGCCTTTAAATCTTCGTACATTTGCCAACTGATCCGTTTTCATTGTCGAAATTTTTGAAATTAATTTGAATGCTGATTTCTCCATATAAACTTAGAAGATTGTAAATTTAAATTAGAATTTTATAGATTCATAAGCGTTGACAACATTATTTTATGTGTGTTTTCTAATAATTAATACAGTATACTTGTGGATATAATTTCAGTTGAATAAATAAACAAGTTTTATTTAATTGAATTTAATTGTACTGACTCAAATTTTACGATAAACCCTGTTCCAGCTCCAAATGATAATATTGAAAGTTGATCCAAACGACCAGAAGCAACTTTACTAGACGTAAACGTGAGCTATTGCATAAATGAATTAGTAGGTGTATTCGATTACAGAAAGGAAAATCCATCAATCCCTATGTTATATATACGGTGTAGGTCATGGATTAATGAAGGTCATGAACAGGTACAGAAATCGATAACATCCCAGGTGATTATTGCGCATCTCTGGTTCTCTTCAACTCGGGGAGCAAAGAAGTTGGACAGAGTTAAGGTCCATATATGTAGGTATCGTGAAATGAAACTAGCTGATAAACGTTACACAGTAAAATACTTACTATACTCGTGAATCGTGTAATTATTATTCTAATCTGAAAAGAACTGTATGATACAGATTAAAAGCAATATTACTATATTGTCCGTACGAGATTACTCGAGAAATAAGACGCAACTTTTATTGCCTGTATTATTATTTAGCGGGTTTCTCTTGAATGACGCAACTGGCAGCCAACCGCTCCCACGGCAAAATAATAATAATCCCTTCGTGCATTAGCGGCAGAAGCGTCTTACCCCTAGAGAATATTAACTATTTGAATTAATAGGAATAGGTTACGCTTATCTCTCGTTATAGATTTTCTAAATGAGCCCCTGTGCGTCTACACAAAACTGGCACCTGTGGAACCCATCTCGGAACATTCGACGAATTTCTGTAACCGAAAAGTTTGAAAACCCGCGACGTAGACCGTCTTTAATTTGTCGTATGGGGATTTGTTGCATTAACTTTAATCGTTAAGTGTTCCCAAGTTAAAATCACATGGATTTAGATCTGGAGAAAACGAGTTGGCGAATGGATTATTGTTCTAAAACGCATTGTAATGCGAGGTAGCGATATCTTTGGACTGGTTTTCAGATTTCCCCAATCCAGTTTAACATAGACCTAGCGTGTTTAAATGTTTTAATGTATACATTGTGTATTTTTTATGAACAATCACCAGGGGTCTGTGCCCCCACGCGACCCTGGGAAGAGGGCATCATCCGAGTGACTCTCCCTCCTCCGAGAACTTTTCCAGTAGGCCGGCACCTGAAAATTAAATCCGGCTCCCATTACAGGGTGAATGTAGATGTGCTACTTACGCGCGTCCACCCAACCCCTAAAAGGGGAAAACTACCGAGGCCTCGTGGGAATGACACAACTTAACAGACTGTCTACCGGCTCTCCAGGGCGGTACAGGAGGATCTTGGGGCGTCTCACAATCCCGCCTGGACGGAAAACTGCACAGACATACCCAATCTCCCATGGGTATCGAGAACCACTGCCCCGCCGAGTCCAACCCAATCCATACATCTTTACGGGTGGGGCTCGGACGTTTGGCCCGGCGTACTTCTAGTAATGTCAGAAGCACCACAAGTGCTCAGGGTCCGTAGTGCCCCTATGGGGATTTGTTATGAGCACTGACACCAGGGAAGTTTGTATAAATTCAAGCTGACAGTCCAAATGTGACTATATTTGAGTAAAACTTAGTACAATAAACATACGCTGACCTGTTGCACTATGATAGCTGCATACAAAATACTCAATCTAGAGACAGTTTCACATAACGTTATTCTCGTTATACACTAAGCTAAACAAAGATCCTCAAATGCCTTTACTCACCTAGGAGCTTGAGATATACTACCACAGAGCGAGTTTATTCAACCTGATACCTTTAGGAGTCAGACTCAGCGGCGCCAGTCGCAACATTCAAAATAAACCCACCACTACTCTTCAAGTATTAAATGTTGCAGTAACATTTTCTTTGAGGTCCCGTTTAACTCTTGATTGTTGAACGTATAAGAAACTAATGGAAACAGCGTGTTAGACATTTTAGTTACCTACTTAATACATTTTATTTAATTTATAACTAAATAAAAACCTTAGCATTCTAAGAGCCGACAGGCATTACTATCAACATCCTAGAGCAGAGCGCGAACGAATACCGTTTTGTTACGAAAATATCGCTGGTTTCATCTTTGACCGCTGCCCATAGCTGTCTCCGTTTAGGAGACTCAATGTAACGTTCTAATACTCCCTATCTAAATTGAAACTTATAAAACAATGGAGAATGAGAAATATAATCTGCAGCGTTAACTGAGTCGTAACTGAAACTGATTTAGCTGATGCAGCACACTTGTATTGCTTCTGTAATCGCCTAGCTAGATGTCTCGACCTCAGCCTTTGCATTTACTTTGGTAATGAGGTTTTTTTTTAGTTTTTTTTAATTATCGACGCTCTTTAACTACTATTGGTCTTAGCGTCCCATTCTATATTGGGCGTGAAAGATCGGTAATTTTTCTCAGAGGCTTCTTTATCAGGTTTGAGGTTCTTTTACGTGCCGTAAATCTACGACACGGGACCACCGGATTTACTTCCCTTCCGAAGGAAGCCATGCTAAGGACTTTTACGCCCGAAAAAATCCATCGCCCTCCGCCGGGAGCTAGAGGCTAGCACGCTACCACCAGTCCACGGAGGACGACTAAAATAGGTGAATCCAGCAGAAACTAATCAAAGCTTCAGACGTGAGACAGTATAGTGTTTGAAATTGTTTTTCTTTCAGTCTGCAAGTTTGATCTACGCATTCACACTCGGGTCATACTCTCCATATATTTTTAGCCCACGCTGTGTATTGTATTTTAAACATTTTGTTTAGTTTGATACTTTAGGTGTAAAGTTATATTAAATAAAATATGGATAAGTATGAAAGCATTTTGAGATGAACCAAACGAATAAAAACAGGGCGGTGTGTAAAATATTAGGAAAATGTTTTTGTGCGGTGTTAAATGCCATAATACATACAATTTAAAGAAGCATATTACAGCTATACAAAGAATAAAGCTTACTCCATTGACAAAACAGTGCTGCTGCAGAAGCCTGATACTGCTGATTCTGCAAATGAGCAATCAGATAGTCCATATACAGTCCTGTAGCTTCAAATAAAATAGTACAATATATTCACATTCAGCCCTAGACGTAATTGTAAACGATGATGATAATAATAATAATAATAATAATAATAATAATAATTAATAATAATTCATCAATAACTAAACCATTTTTCAGTTTCTTTATGATACAGCTTACCATATCAATGCATTGTATATATAGTTGACATAATTTGACGTTATAAAATATATTTCATAAATTTTATACAGATTCATTGAGAAAGAAAGTCTTATTTGTTACATTCACACGACTTCCTCTACTCTCTATCTCTATAAACTACTGTTATTTTTAAAATTCCATACGCTTTCCATGCAATCGCGAGAAACAACTGAAAATCCACAGGACTTATAAAGAATGACAAAGTAGATAGATAGATAGATAAGGTATCTTTATTGGTTTCAAATTACTGAAGTTATTACACAAGTATTTAGTGCATGGGTCATTGACCGTACATGCATATTTAAATGACAAAGTAATAGACAATTCGAACAATTAATAACGAATATCTCGGAAATGGCTCATGCTACAAAAAAATTACTTGAAATAAATTGTGTGTCTTAAAGAGATCTACATTTTCTTTGTAGTACGTTTGCGTCCATCCCTTAACGTTTACCAGTTATATAGGATTCTTCAAAATTCGTTTTCAATGAAAAGAAGTTCATAGGCTATTCTCAGAAATTTCAAAATATACATTTTAATTGCTATGTAAATATTTTTAATATATGGTGTTTTAATCAAATCGTTGGCCATTTTTTTAGAAAATAAATTTCGAAAAATGTTCTAAGTAAAGTATATTTGGGGTGGGGGGATATTCTTTAAAATCTTTGTTTCGCATCTTTGAAAGATACTGAATTTAAATACCAGCTTGGTATTCATCCCATTTTTCGTTTTTGAGTTATACTGTTCAGAATCAGACACATACACGTGGATCTTTTTTTAAAAATGCTTCTTTGGGTAGGTGGCCCCAAATCATATATTTCTGGTAAAATCTAGACACTGAATTTTTGGGTGGAATACAGGACTTCCAAGTAAAAAAACACACCCACACAGGTGATTAATTACTCTCGATATAGGTCTTTGTTTTATATATTTATGATAAATGATTTATATCGAATCACTAATTATATTGGCTATTATGGATAACATATTTTGTTTCTGTGGACCTAATTTATAATGATTTATTTTTTAAATAATAATAACTTTTTATATTTATTCATTAGATGTGATAATCTGTAGCTTTATTAACTGGAAAAAGTATTGCTGCCGACGAGGAATGCAAAGCAGCAATTTCATAGAATTAGCATGTAATAACGTATTAGTAATAAAGATTTATACACTGATATCAAAGCTATCAGCATAATAATTCAGTGATTAAGCTATAAGTCTTCAGAGGTTTTTATAAAGTTATTATTGAATATCGGTGTTCAAATATCAGTATCAGTACGCAGTATGCATCGAGAAATAGTATGCCGTTCACCTGCTTACTGCCAACAATGATTAAAATCTCATGATATTATTTAGTATATGTTTTATATTATCATAAAAATTGAAATATTTATCTCATTTATTGTAAGAGGACTGAAGGATGAGCTGAAGAAAAGATTGTGTGAAAATTAGCGGATAAAAATGTGTTTTTAAATTCCCTTTAAGTCACTGCTAAAGCGTTTATCGTAAACATTTTGAAGAACATCAATCAAACCTCATACTATTAACATTTGACAAACAAGAAAAATTCAAAATTCTGACTAAAACAATAATTTTCCCACTGCGATAGTCAATTTTTTTACATCAGCTTTTCCTGTTGCTGCGGTGACAATGGCAGTGTTTTTCAGCGTTGTGCTTCAGCACGGAAATTGAAATGCGATTTGATCAGCACTTTCATTATATAAAATCACTTTTCTCAAAAGAATAAAAGCAGTATTATTTTTTGCAGTTCCTGAATGAGGTATTATTGATCGGTACAGGATATTTTTGCGAGTATAAAACGGCCCAGCGTTTCCGCAATATGCGACGCCACTGGTATGAGAAGATGTATGCTAATGTACAACCCTAGGCAACCAAATTGCTTCGCTCTTAATTTCCTGTATTGCTCTGGCTCGGCGGCGTTACAAATCGTTGCAGCAAGGCAGAGTTAAAGCGCCGATATTGGTTAAATCCCGGGAAATGGTTTCTGATTCCCTCCAGAGTGACACACAAGCGGGCGGGCGTGTATTGTAATTGATTTTGTGATGAGAAGAAATCCCACTGCGGCCATATGAGGGAATGCTGCGAGAGTCTGATATTATTTCTTTATCGAGAGTAATCGACCGTCGCGGCCTGCGTCATGTCGTCAAAAGATTTCCGTCGACATATGAGTCGGACGACTGGGGCACAGATTGCTGTTTTTCTTGCTTATATTCTTGATTTTGGGACACATTTTGTTTTTTTATTCTCTACTTAAATTAAAACATTTCTTTAATGTTATGCTTTACTTTGTCGCACCTTTAAAATACTGAAATTATTAATCAAAACATGTAAAAGATACACTATTTCTGAGGCAACATTTTTTAACATTTAAATGATTTCAGTCTAATTACATAATATATAAATTCAATAACAGACCGCCTTAAAGCAATATATGTATGTAACAATATATAAAAAGTGTATATTACAGTCTTTGTATATGTTTATATTATTGTATACATGTGTAATAATGTTATGTGAATGTATTACGTAATTTAATAATGTAGAGCTGTGAGAAAATAGGTTAAAAGGTTGCTAACAATGAGGTAACCTTGAGGCAATAATGAATTAGAAAGTTTAAATCCTACTGGTAATTCCTGGAGCAACAATAATGTAATTATTGAGACCGTTTAATAAAATAGCAAATCAACAACCAGAAAAAGCTTTAGTTAAATGAAGGTATTCTATTGGACTAGGATTAGCAAATCAGAAACTAAAATGGAGCAAAATTCACAAATTCAGAAGTCAGTTGGTTGTAGGCAGTGTTCCTAACCGGACGCGAGATGCGTCCTCGAGAAATTTAATACGTATTTTGTGTGAGACAAAAATAGTTTACGTGTTAAAAAGTGCAAGTAATTAACAAAATAATCTCGCAGCTCTCTATATCAGTGAAGTGTTATTTAAATCCTGTCAAGCATTAATACATGGAGTGAAGAAAAACTTAAAATTTGTGTAAGCCTACATTGTTCAGTTGCACCTCTCCCTGCTAAGACATTCATGTCTCTAAAAAATATAAATACAGACGCAACCGAGGGAAACATAAATATATAATATTTAACGAAACACTCAAAATTACAAAGTTAATATATTTTTAAACATTTGGGGCGAAGACTACCGCAAACGTTTTACCACACGTTCGGTTGCAACTACTTCCAAGTTCGGCTCCCCAACAGTCGAAATATAATACACCTTCTTCAAACTGACTTTCCATACGTAGCAGCAAGAAACCTTCAAATTGGCTTCCAAAGCGTGGGGCAAATAACAATACAACATAAAAAAGTTCTTCATTTCTAATGAATCAAAAACCAAAATAATAGATTGTAATAATAAATTTTATGCGATCCTAAAGCCAAAATTAAAGAGGATGTGTCTAGGCAAATAGATGAGGTAACTAAATAAATATACACGTTTTTAAAATAAATTGCATACTTGGTCTCATGTTTGTAAACTACCAGATTGTGAGGCAATATTTTATATCATAACATGCTGTGAATGCCAGAGTGATTGTAGTGTAAATTAATATTATTGTATGTGCAGGATTTTAGATGTTTGTTAGCTATAAGCATTGTTAGGAAATAAGTTTGCACGGCCTAACTGAAACTGACAACATAAGTTCACTGACAACCGAGGGGTGAGTTGTTTATCACTAAGAAGAGTTAAACAAAATGACGTCAGGGTAGCGTGCCTGTTTTAGAAATGGAGGGAATATCTTCCCTAGAGTATATATGTTAGTAGTAGTGATTGGCTGACCAAAACAGACGCTAAAGTGGGCGCAATTTGGTAACCAATAGCAGCTATATTATAATGCTTAGGCAATTCGAGGTGAAGGAGTATATATTCTCGAGCCATAAGCAAGTGTCGCACAGTTCTGAAGAATCTCTCACGAGGTGCACGGCACAGAGCTAGTTACAAAAATGTAAAGTACGCGAAGTAATTGGTGCGCGGCAACTAAAACGACTGTAGTTACATTCGGAAATATCACAGTTTCAGTCAGGCGTGTATAAAGATTAAATATATGAATTATTAAGTAAGTGTGACGGCAATGAAAGTCTAGATTCAATTTTTTTTATCAGTGTTATCTTTTAGTAACAACTCCTTTCCGTTTACACACCCTGCTTAGAGACACGTGCTCGACTGAGTTATAATAGCTAGCCGGAGGACGAAGAACCCAAACTTAAAAAAAGAATTAAACAATAAGCGCTAAACAAATAAGATAACACAAGCCATTGAGAACTACGACAATTGTAATTATTTATATCAAGTAAAGAAAATAACGTAGAAATGACTGAACGAATGACGAGTAAATTTCTGTTTTACACTTCGTTAAAGCTACCACCTTAAGTTTTTTTTAATTAATTTATTTATTTATAGTCGATAAAACATCATAGGTCTTATAGAGACTTTTATAAGGTAGTACATATTACAGTAAGTAACATGTTATACAGTTATCTTCTTCTTCTACTTCACGGTTTTAGGCCGTTTAGCTCCAAAATCTTGTTGTGTTCAACTCTTTTTTGTTCGTTCTGGGTTTCTGTATCCTTGGGGTCTGTAGTTATATGTTGCTCGGGGTATCCTGTTTAATGACATTCTTTCTAAATGTTGTTTCCAGTTAGTTCTATATTCCATTACTACTTTATTTAATTACTCTATGTTTGAGTTATGCCTTATTTCGTTGTTTGGTTTTTTATCCAGTCTTGTGTATACTGCTATAATTCTCAGAAATTTCATTTCAGCTGTCTGTATTCTTCTTTTATTTTCTGATGTCTCTGTCCATGTTTCAGACCCATAATTTACTGTGGGGATGGCCGTTGCTTTATACAATTTTATTATTGAATGTTTTCTAATTTTATTTTTTAGTGTTCTCTTTATGGTTCCCGTTATGTAATTAAATTTACATTTAATTAGCTGGGTTACACAGTTAACTCGAACGCTAGAGGTGAAGGGAATCCAAGTGGGTTCACAAGGGTGGATGTGACTCGTCAGCTCAGGTCAGCAACCGATCTAGGAGAAGGAAACCCGGAAGACAAACCTAGGTAACCATGACTCAATAGCCTCAAAGGTAACTTGACTAGGAGAAGGAAACTCGGAAGACAAACCTAGGTAGTTATGACTCAATAGCCTCAAAGGTAACTTGACTAGGAGAAGGAAACTCGGAAGACAAACCTGGGTAGTCATGACTCAATAGCTTCAAAGGTAACTTGACTAGGAGAAGGAAACCCGGAAGACAAACCTAGGTAACCATGACTCAATAGCCTCAAAGGTAACATGACTAGGAGAAGGAAACCCGGAAGACAAACCTAGGTAGTCATGACTCAATAGCCTCAAAGGTAACTTGACTAGGAGAAGGAACTCGTAAGACAAACCTAGGTAGTCATGACTCAACAGCCTCAAAGGTAACTTGACTAGGAGAAGGAACTCGTAAGATAAACCTGGGTAGTCATGACTCAATAGCCTCAAAGGTAACTTGACTAGGAGAAGGAACTCGTAAGATAAACCTGGGTAGTCATGACTCAACAGCCTCAAAGGTAACTTGACTAGGAGAAGGAACTCGTAAGACAAACCTGGGTAGTCATGACTCAATAGCCTCAAAGGTAACTTGACTAGGAGAAGGAAACTCGGAAGACAAACCTGGGTAGTCATGACTCAATAGCCTCAAAGGTAACTTGACTAGGAGAAGGAACTCGTAAGACAAACCTGGGTAGTCATGACTCAACAGCCTCAAAGGTAACATGACTAGGAGAAGCAAACTCGGAAGACAAACCTGGGTAGTCATGACTCAACAGCCTCAAAGGTAACATGACTAGGAGAAGGAAACTCGGAAGACAAACCTAGGTAGTCATGACTCAACAGCCTCAAAGGTAACTTGACTAGGAGAAGGAAACTCGGAAGACAAACCTGGGTAGTCATGACTCAATAGCCTCAAAGGTAACTTGACTAGGAGAAGGAACTCGGAAGACAAACCTAGGTAGTCATGACTCAACAGCCTCAAAGGTAACTTGACTAGGAGAAGGAACTCGTAAGACAAACCTGGGTAGTCATGACTCAATAGCCTCAAAGGTAACATCACTAGGAGAAGGAACTCGTAAGACAAACCTGGGTAGTCATGACTCAATAGCCTCAAAGGTAACTTGACTAGGAGAAGGAACTCGTAAGACAAACCTGCGTAGTCATGACTCAATAGCCTCAAAGGTAACATGACTAGGAGAAGGAAACTCGGAAGACAAACCTAGGTAGTCATGACTCAATAGCCTCAAAGGTAACTTGACTAGGAGAAGGAAACTCGGAAGACAAACCTGGGTAGTCATGACTCAATAGCCTCAAAGGTAACATGACTAGGAGAAGGAAACTCGGAAGACAAACCCCTACTTCTAAGAATTAGAAGTTGTGCAAAGGGCATTACATAATTATGTTTTGGATACATTGAGAATAACATTGAGTGAATTACATAGTAATACTGTGATGAATGACAGTGAAATCAGTAACTGTAACAAGTGCAATTTAATGGTTAGTGTAGCAAATGATCAGCGTGATTTACAGTTTATTTAGTATTCTGAGGAAGATCTTCAACTTACAATAAGCAGAGGGGTTTCCGATTGCTTTATGGAGTTCGAAGGGGAATCCATATCTTTTCCTCTAAAAGTCGATTTGTTGGTATTTTATGACTAATGTGGTCTATTGGGCGGCGCCGTGGCCGAGTGGTTAGACCGCTCGCCTCTCATCGAGGCGGCCCGCGTTCAATCCCAGGGACCCGCTTGTGGGATTTGGGCGGGTTTTCTCCGGGTTCTCCGGTTTCCCCCGCCTTCCATTCCACCAACTGCTCCATCATCACCTTTCCTTTCATCCATTTCGCCATCATTTCGTTTCATCTACTTCCTCATCCTGGTTCTTCTGTCTGTTCCATGAGTGTGTCTGCTCCTCGCTGGGCCTCTGACCCCAGGCACCCGCCTGCAAGTCCTGGGGGTGTAAGTCAGTCCTGCATAAGATGAAGTTAAACAATGAATGAATGTGTTTTATTGTCAAGGTAGCAGAGCAGAAGGAACATTTCAGTGTTTCATCTTTAGTTATGAGAACGATATGAGTCAGTCATGAGTTGTCTATACGAATCCTTGTTGTTATGATTTGATCTTGGAATTTTATGATATTGTAAGGAAAAGGTTAACGTGTAGTTTGCTGTTGTTGCCATTGAAGTTTCCAATTGTTGCGTAGAAATCCCTTGAGGTGTGATGTTCTTAAGTTGTATGTCTACTTAGAATACAATAAGCAATCATTTGGCTGAGTTTCTTTCTATAAATTTATTAGTTGTTGAACTATTAAAATTTAGTTTTACTTTCTCTACTACGTATAGTAAGTAGGGAAGTATTGCATTCCACCCAAAACTTCGATACCTAAATTTTACCAGAAAATACATGTTTTGAGACCCCCTGAATAATAAAAAAGCATTTTTGGAAAAATGTCCGTATGTGTCTTGTTTGTGAACAATATAACTCAAAGAAAAAAGCCGGATAAATACCACACCTGGTATTTAGGTTCAGCATTATTTAAGGGTACGGAACGAAAATTTTCAAGAAAATCCCCCAACCCAGACTACCCTTTACATGCAGCAGTTTTAGAAAATTTTGATTTTCTCAAAAATGGCTCTAACGATTTTGTTTAGGATATTTTCATGGACAATGAAATGTATATCTTGAACTTTCAGGGAATGTCCCGAAAAGTCTTCCTCATTCTGAATGACTTTTGCATAACCGGTAAATCGTAAAAGATAGACAGAGTTTTACTACACAGAAAATGTAGATCTCGTTAAAACACACAGTTTGTCATATACAATTGTTTTGTCAAGTAAACCATTTCCGATATTCCTGCTATTTGTTTAAATTTTCCAAATACTTATAGTTTTACTCAAATAGGAATTCGTTATTCGTTTCTTTTATGTCCTGGACATGCAAAGAGAATGGAATGCGCCACATAGCAACCAGCTCTCAAAATATTTGACTGTCGCTTAAAGCCTAGCAATTCCCCTTGCATCTACAAGAAAATTAGCAATAAGATAGTTTCTGCAAATGTTTATCTCGAATAGCATGAAGTAGATGGAGAATAAGCGTTTGTAAAAATAGTTTTTACAAGAGTAGAGAAAGTCATATGAGTGCAGAAAATCAGATTTTTTTTTAAATTACATACTCTAAAATGGATTAATCTCAATATTTTGCTAAACGATTGCAGATTTTTTTCAAAAGTCAAGAGATGTGTTCAAAAGAATTTAATTTATTGAGCTTGTAATATGCTGAAAATTTAATCATGGTAATATTAAATTCCTACAGGCGTTATAATTAGGGTAGGTTGCAGACATAATCTGAGTATCTGGTATTTTTATTGCAAGAAACTGAAAGATGCACCTAGTTTCATCCAAACATCTAATAAATAAGATAAGCCAATATAATTTAACTTTTTCCCAAAACTTTTATTTTATAACCCACATTGTAGATTGTAAATTTGTAGTAAATAATGAACATATTGAGGTATTTAATTTACTTAAATTTTTTAACATATATATTTTCTAAGATAAATTTTAAGCTGGATTGTTTTAACAATATTAATGACACGATCAATATAAGTCTAGTTACAAAAGTAATACAAGCAACAAACAGTTTTTAACAGTTATGGCATTAACAGAAAAGCTTCATTATAGTAAATGATGGAGATAAAGGAAAAGTATAGAAGAGAATACAATCTCTGTAATGGGTTTACTAAAACAGTCCTTAGGAGTCATTAGAAGATATGTAGAATAAAGAATGAGGACGTGATACAGCAATTAAATTAACAAAACTTAAAAGAAAAACAACAACCACTACTACTGCTTCTACTACTACCACTACTACTACTACTACTACTACTACTACTACTACTACTACTACTACTACTACTACTATTACTACTGCTAGTGATAGAACTACTACTACTAGCACTACTACCACTGCTACTACTGTTACCCCTACTGCTACTACTAGCACTACTACCACTGCTACTACTGCTACCACTACTACTACTACTGCTACTGCTAGCACTACTACTAATAACACTACTACCACTGCTACTACTATTACCACTACTGCTACTGCTAACACTACTACTAGCACCACTACCTGCTACTACTGTTACCACTACCACTACTACTACTGCTACTGCTATCACTACTACTACTAGAACTATTACCACTGCTACTGCTGTTACCACTACTGCTACTGCTAGCACTACTACCACTGCTACTACTGTTACCACTACTGCTACTACTAGCACTACTACCACTGCTACTACTGTTACTACTACTACTACTACTGCTAACACTACTACTAGCAATACTACCACTGCTACTACTGTTAATACTACTGCTACTACTAGCACTACTACTAGCACAACTACCACTGCTACTACTCTTACCACTACTGCTACTACTAGCACTACTTATACTGGTACTGCTGCTACTGCTAGCACTACCACTACTAAAAACTTCTACTACTACCACCACTACTACTACTACTGTCACTACTACTAGCACTACTACCACTGCTACTACTGTTACCACTACTGCTACTACTAACACTACTACTGGTACTGCTGCTACTGCTAGCACTACCACTACTACAACTTCTACTACTACCACTACTACTACTACTACTACTACTACTACTACTGTCACTACTACTGGTACTGCTGCTACTGTAAGCACTACTATTACTGTTACCACTACTGCTACTGCTAGCACTACTATTAGCACTACTACCTCTGCTACGACTGTTACTACTACTGCTACTACTAGCACTACTACTACTACTGGTACTGCTGCTACTGCTAGCACTACCACTACTAAAACTTCTACTACCACTACTACTACTACTGTCTACTACTGCTACTACTGGTACTACTGCTAATACTAGCGCTACTGCTACTGCTACTACTGGTACTACTGTCAGTACTACTGTTACTACTACCGCTACTATTGGTACTGCTGCTACTACTACTACTAGCACTACTACTGGTACTGCTGCTACTGTAAGCACTACTGCTACTATTACTACTACTAGAACTACTACTACTGTTACTACTACTGGTACTGTTACTACTATTAGCACCAGTACTACTGCTACTACTGCTACCGCTAGCACTACTACTGCTACTACTAGCACTACTGCTGCTACTACTGCCACTGCTAGCACTACTACTGGCATTACTGCTACTACTAGCACTACTATTACTACTACTACTACTACTACTAGCACTACTACTGCTACTACTAGCGCTACTGCTACTGCTACTACTGGTACTACTGCTACTACTAGCACTACTACTACTATTAGCACTACTACTGCTATAACTAGCACTATACTACTGTTAGCACTACTACTGCTACTACTGGTACTACTGCTACTACTAGCACTGCTACTAGCGCTACTACTACTAGCACCGCTATTACTACTAGCAGCGCTACTACTACTGCTACTACTAAAACTACTACTTGTTCTACTGCTAGCACTACCACTACTACTAGCACTACTACTACTGATACTGCTGCTACTGCTAGCACAACTACTACTAGCGCTACTATAACTACTACTACTGCTGCTACTTTTATTACTACTACTACTACTACTACTACTACTACTACTAGCACTACTGCTACTACTACTGCTGCTACTGTTATTACTACTACTAGCACTACTACTGCTACTACTACTAGCGCTACTATAACTACTACTACTGCTACTGTTATTACTACTACTACTACTACTACTACTACTACTACTACTAGCACTACTACTACAGGTACTGCTACTACTACTACTACTACTACTACTAGCACTACTACTACTAGCACTACTACTACTGGTACTGCTGCTACTGCGAGCACTAATACTACTACTAGCGCTACTATAACTACTCTACTGCTGCTACTTTTATTACTACTACTACTAGCACTACTGCTACTACTTCTAGCGATGCTATAACTACTACTGCTGCTACTGTTATTACTACTACTAGCACTACTACTACTACAACTACTACTACTGCTGCTACTGTTATTACTCCTACTACTACTACTAGCACTACTACTGGTACTGGTACTGCTACTAGCACTACTACTACTGGTACTGCTGCTACTGCTAGTCCTACTACTACTACTACTACTACTACCACTACTACTGGTACTGCTGCTACTGCTAGCACTACTACTACTACTACTGCTGCTGCTACTAGCAATACTACTACTGCTACTAATACTACTACTTGTACTAGTGCTAGCACTACCACTACTGCTAGCACTACTACTACTACTACTACTACTACTACTACTACTACTATTACTTGCAGAGCTACTACTGCTAGCACAACTACTAATGCTAGCACTACTACTACTGGTACTGCTGCTACTGCTAGCACTTCTACTACTACTACTACTACTACTACTACTACTACTAATAGCGCTACTATAACTACTACTGCTGCTACTGTTACTACTACTACTACTACTACTACTAGCACTACTGCTACTGCTGTTGCTGCTACTATGTAAAGTTAATTGCAGATATATATCGCTAGCCACAAAATTTTAAAAAGCGCCCATTGATTTGCTTGATCTGACTCTTAAAGAGTGGAGGAGAAGGAGAAGAAGAAGAGAAAGAAGAAGAAAAAGAATGGTTGTACCTCGATGCGTTTCACGCTTAAAAGTCAGCGGCACGTTAAGTGGAATGCCTTTTTGTCTGGCGTACTGCATGCGGAGTTGCATTAACACGGACGCAAGGTGCATTAAAGCGTTCAGAATATGTACGAATTTATTTTTTCTTCGCCTGCTGAAATAAGGTTAATTAAACGCATTCTTTACCCCTCAGAAGACGTGACCAAAATCATATACAAGTTTTTCGTTATATATATATTTTTTTTTCATAATTACGTTTTCTGCACACTGCAATTAACTAATCTAATAAAATTGAAATAAAATGTCTTTATCAAAAGCTAACACTCAAAATGATGGTGGTGAAGCATGTGGCCAAAGCTTGAAAACTTTTAGATAGTACTACTACAGCTACTGCTACTACTGGTACTACTGCTACTACTAGCACTACTACTACTACTACTACTACTACTAGTACTACTACTACTACTACTACTACTACTACTAGTACTACTACTGGTAATGCTGCTACTGTAAGCACTACTGCTACTATTACTACTACTAGAACTACTACTATTGCTACTACTAGCACTACTACTACTACTAGTACTACTACTGGTACCGCTGCTACTGTAAGCACTACTACTACTATTACTACTACTAGAACTACTATTGCTACTACTACTAACACTACTAGTACAACTACTACTACTACTACTGGTACTGCTGCTACTGTAAGCACTACTGCTACTATTACTACTACTAGCACTACTACTACTACTACTACTACTACTACTACTACTACTACTACTACTAGTACTGCTGCTACTGTAAGCACTACTACTATCATTACTACTACTAGAACTACTACTGCTACTACTAGCGCTACTAGTACAACTACTAGCACTACTACTACTGGTACTACTACTAATACTAGCGGTACTGCTACTGCTACTACTGGTACTACTGCTACTACTAGCACTACTACTAGTGCTACTATTACTACTACTAGAACTACTACTGCTACTACTAGCACTACTAGTACAACTACTACTAGCACTACTACTACTATTAGCACTACTACTACTGGTACTACTGCTACTACTAGCGGTACTGCTACTGCTACTACTGGTACTACTGATACTACTAGCACTACTACTACTACTGTTACTATTAGTACTTCTAGCACTACTACTACTGCTAGCACTACTACTGGTACTGCTTCTACTGTAAGCACTACTGCTACTATTACTACTACTAGAACTACTAGCATGTGGCCAAAGCTTGAAAACGTTTAGATAAAACAGCAATTTCACCTATGGATGCCCTGAAGAGAAATACGTTTATTACTAAGCACTATATAGCCAAGTATGCTGTTTGTGACGACTGAAATATGGCAGCCAAATGCACGTACTTTAATTTACAGATAAAGTAAACTGTACGAATATCTCCATAGCAAAGTAACATCGCCCATAAAAAGCTATAAAGGCTCGACTTCAAAGCGAGTCTATGCTTGTATGACCCCGGCTTTTGTACGTAGTTCAGGTGAATTACGCTCATTACATTATTCATCCAAACACACAACGCTCATTTCATAGTAGTCGGTGCGGTTTAAATGAAAGTTTAAATACATTATGTACAGGCTATCATTACCTGGCGCTGCAGCCGAAAATTATATTTGAACCTTCCAAAGAGAATTAGAATGGCAAAGTTTGTCATCTATCATTTACAAGGACGTGATAGCCAGCTTCTAGCTTTAGGAAATATTAACTAGTTACACACTGTTCAAAACTTTTGCGCGTAAAAAATGTATCACTACGCTGAACGTCATTCAGCTGTTTCTTTTTACTTTCTGTACCGAAACGCTGTATCTCCTAAAGGTACAAGATTAAGATATGCATAATTTCACTAAATAGCATGCGAAGTCCTCTTCATCGCATTGAATGTTATACAGGGCTATTCAAAAAGAAGGAACAGATTTTATACATTCATTTTTAATGAACGACAATAGAGAGCGACACATACGACACATCATTAAATAGAGAAAAGTTTAAAGTTTTAAGCCTCACCTATTAGTTCCATTCAGTGCCTACAGTGGCGCTGTATTTATTTACGAGATGATGGCGACGCCTCAGGAAAAGTCGTTTTGTGTGCTGCATTATACAAAGACTGAATCATTTGTTTCTTTGCAGCGTGCATTTCGTTGTAAGTTCAACAACCTGCCGCCTCGTCATAAAATATTTACAATTGATAAAATAAATTCCTAAAAGATGTTTGCGTATGCAAACGTAAAAGCACTAGTCGT
Organism: Deroplatys truncata; assembly: GCA_030765065.1. Classification (NCBI taxonomy): domain Eukaryota; kingdom Metazoa; phylum Arthropoda; class Insecta; order Mantodea; family Mantidae; genus Deroplatys; species Deroplatys truncata. The sequence continues at coordinate 106,745,179 of CM060982.1, forward strand.
ATAACAAATGGAGCTCATTTTGAACACATAAAATAAAAAATCAGATGTCTTAGACTCACATGACTTTCTCTATTCTTGTACAAACTATTTTTACAAACTATTATTCTCCATCTATTTCATATTAATCGAGATAAACATTTGCAAAGAGAATTACATTTTACACATAGCGACCAGTTCTAAAAATATTTGACTATCGCTTAAGGCGTACCATGTTCCCCTTGTTTTATATTTGCAAGGGCAATATAGAAATACAGTAGCCTTTAAGCATATACATATCCCTTAATAGCTGGTTGCTAGGTGCAGCACCATTCTCTTTGCCACAGATTAATACTCTTTGCATATCCAAGACAATAAAAGATGAATAACGAATTCCCATTTGAGAAAAAAAGTATTAAAAATTTAAGGGAATAACAAGCAATATCTCAAAAATGGTTCACTCAACAAAAAAAATGTATATGAAATAAATTGTGTATTTTAACGCGATCTACATTTTTTGCGTAGTAAAATTTTGTCTATCTCTTATGGTTTACCAGTTATGCAAAAGTCGTTCACAATGAAGAATACTTTTGGAGACATTTCCAGAAAATTCAAGATATACATTTTATTTGTCATAAAAATATCTTAAACAATGATATTTTAATCAAAATCGTTAGAGCGATTTTTCAGAAAATTAAAATTTTCGAAAAATGTTCCATGTAAAGGGTAATCTGAGGTGGGGGGATTTTCTTGAAAACCTTCGTGTCGCATCTCTGGAAGATACTGTACCTAAATATCAAGTTTGGTGTTATCCGACTATTCGTTTCTGAGTTATGCTGTTCGCAGACACACACACACACGGACATGTTTCCAAAAATGCTTTATTGGATTCAGGGGGTCTCAAAACATGTATTTCGGATGAAAGATCGGTATCGAAATTTTGGGTGGAATACAATACTTCCCCTACTTACTATACGTAGTAGAGAAAGTAAAAATATACCGGTCAGAAACCCTCTAGACAAAATCAAATTTTATATTTAACATGGCGTTCGGAAACTGACCAAAGTTGCAGATATGTCCGCTTGCACAGTTAAAGAAAGGTCCTTGCCCACGTGAAGCGCCAGGGGAGGCAACTAGGCCAAACCCGAAGCACAACCCGCGGAGAAATATTAAATTACGAAGAGCGTAAGGCCACCTGACGTAATCCATTCACAGTTTGTGGCATCGGCACACAATTTAAGATAATTTTTCGTTCCTTTAGCCCCTTACAAAATGGTATTTGTTGTTATTTTATCTTCCCAGCACGATTTTCACGTTGTAGGATCTTCTATATCACCTGTTTAAGAAGGCGCGATTATTTTTTGTTTTCCGTATAGCACATTAGTAACAACTTATGCTGCGGTCTGGGGTTCAAATCCCGTCCTTCGTGACAGGTCTTTTTCCATCTTCCTCATATCTGAAATGCCGGAAAGGTGCCCTGAACTTAGTTCTGGAACTTTTGTTCCCAAATTTCCTTTCCAGACTATTATAAACTTCTTTCAGGTATCACCAGTGTCATCGCCTATGCTGACATTTGAAGAAAGAGAGGCCTTAAGCAATATTTAAAATAAGTAGCAACTTATGATATAAGGCAGTGGTTCCAAAAAGCCCCAGCTGACGCCTCCCGTTACAGTTATTACAAATCTTCCCCGCACAGAAAAACTTATACTAGGGCGGATTGATAAGTACATGACTTTGACGAGATATAGCGTTCTAATCACAGGTTTCTTGTTTGCACCCAAGTCTTACAACTATTTTGGGTATAATCGCAGAAATTCGTCTTCATTTCTTTCTTAGAACATTTTTGAGAGCTTCTAATATAAGAAGATGTGTGTTGCTTCGTAGAAAATGGAGAATAATGAATTTCGTGTTCTAATAAAGGACTACTTTTTGCATGGTAGGACGCTGAAAGAAATGAAAGAAACCTGAACAAGTATTATGGGGACTCTGCTCCATCATATGGCATGGTTCATAAGTGTTTCACAGAATTTCGGTGTAGCTGTTCGACCACAAGAGATGCCGTGCGCACAGGATGGCCGAATGAGGCCACAACAGAAGAAATGGTGAACTAAGCTCACGATATTGTGTTAGAAGACCGCCGAGTGAAAATCCGTGGGATAGCCAAAACCGAAAGAATCTCGAGTGAACGGGTGTATAACATTCTGCACAAATGTTTGCGTATGAGAAAGTTGTCAGCAAGATGGGTGTCGCGACTGATCACAGTTAAGAACAAGCGGAATCGTGTGAGCATTTCACAGGGATGTTTGAACAAGTTCCAGTGCCACCCAAATTAATTTTTTGCGGCGTTACATCACGGCTGATGAAACTTGGATCCTTACTATAACCTGAAATCAAACAACAATCAAAGAAGTGGATTTCCATCGGCGAACCTGCTCCAAAGAAAGCGAAAACCATTCCGACGGCAAAAATCATGACAGCTGTCGTTTGGGATTCACAAGGGGTGATAGACATCCACTACCTGGAAAAGAGTAAAACTATCACAGGTTAATATTATGCCGCAATGTTGGATCAGTATCACAAGGAATTGTTAAGGAAACGACCCCATTTGGTGAAGAAAAGTTCTCTTTCACCAGGGTAATGCACCCGCACACAAGTCAGCCATTACCATCGCAGTATTTGTGGAATAGGTCTATGAACTGCTACCTCACCCACCATATTCTCCAGATTTGGCTCCGAGCGACTTCTTCCTCTTCGCAAACCTGAAAAATTGGCGCCCTGGGAATAAATTCACGTCCAGTGAACACATTATGGCAGAAACAACCTCATATTTTGCAGATTTCGAAAAATAATGTTTTTGGAAGGGTTAAAAAAATTGTAGAAATGTTGGGCAACGTGTATTGAATTAAAGGTAAACTGTGTTGAGAAATAACACTGATTTGTTGGAGAAAAAAATTGTTATTTTCTTTAAAAGGTCACTGACTTATCAATCCGCCCGCGTATTTGATGATAATATAGAGAGAGTTTTAAAATTCACGATAGTAGAATACATAATTGCAACATAATTTACAATGTGCTGGAACAAAAGGGATAAATAATAATCGGAGTTTCATAAACGTAAGCTCTTTAGGTAGGGACGATCTAGTTACGCTGTAAGGTTTGGCGTCTCTTATAACAACTTGGGTCTGCAGAGACGGTTAACGAAATAAGTAAAATGATCCTTTCAACCCGGAGCAGAGACTAAGTGGATAGTTGCTTCAAATAATGAAGGAAATCTTTTAAAGAAACCTCACACCAGCGAGATTCATATTAGGATCCTCCAGATTTGATGGCAGGTACGCTACCTGTACTAGTTTTACAGCTAATTATTTGCGTATTTATCAGAGTTATTTTCTTATCAAAAAGCAATGATGTCTAAACAAAATAATGAAACACCAGCCTCCTCCTCTGCTGCTGATGACGATATTCTTTGTTCTTCTTGGGAAATACCTGCATTCCTCAAAATTGAAATCGCTGATAGAAACAGCCGAATGTGTTTTCTTAGATTATATCAGCCTAGTGTCACAATTATAACATATCTGTAAGTAAATATTTATCTTAATTAAAGGGTAGTGGGACGTGAGGACTGTATATAAAGATGCACCTAACCTAAGAAATCCATCTTGCCTGAATAAGCTATTTATTTATTTACTCCTTCAGCAGGGCATTGGCAAATAAAAAATCTGATGTGTTACACTCACATGACTTTCTCTACTCTTCTAAAAACTATTTTTACAAACGCTTACTCTCTATATACTTCATGTTAATCGAGATATTGAGATGATAGTCTTATTACTTATTTTCTTGTAGATGCAAGGGGAATTGCTAGGCTTTAAGCGATAGTCAAATATTTTAAGAGCTGGTTGCTATGTGGAGCATTCCATTCTCTTTGTATGGCCAGGACATAAAAAAATGAATAACGAATTTGAGAAAAAGTATGTTTTCGAAAATTTAAGGGAATAACAAGCAATATCTCGAAAACGGTTCACTCAACAAAAGAAATGTATATGACATAAATTGTGTATTTTAACGCGATCTATATTTTTTGTGTAGTAAAATTTTGTCTATCTCTTATGGTTTACCAGTTATGCAAAAGTCGTTCACAATGAAGAATACTTTAGGAAACATACCCAGAAAATTCGAGATATACATTTCATTTCTCATGTCAATATCTTAAACATATGATATTTTAATCAAAATCGTTAGAGCCATTTTTGAGAAAATTGAAATCTTCGAAAAATGTTCCATGTAAAGGGTAGTTTGGGGTGGGGGATTTTCTTGAAAACCTTCGTGTCGCATCTCTGGAAGATACTGAACCTAAATAGCAAGTTTGGTGTTTATCCGACTGTTCGTTTCTGAGTTATGCTGTTCGCAGAGACACACACAGACACACACACACACGGACATGTTTCCAAAAAATGCTTTTCTTGGATTCAGGTAGTTTCAAACATGTATTTCCGGTGAAATCTCGGTATCGAATTTTTGGGTGGAGTACAATACTTCCCCTACTTACTATACTTAGTAGAGAAAGTAAAATTAATAACGAATTCCCGTTTGAGAAAAAGTATTGGAAAATTTAAGGGAATAACAAGCAATATCTCGAAATTGTTTCACTCAAGAAAAAAATGTAATGACATAAATTGTGTATTTTAACGCGATCTACATTTTTTGTCTAGTAAGGAAGATACTGAACCTAAATACCAAGTTTGGTGTTTATCCGACTGTTCGTTTCTGAGTTATGCTGTTCACAGACAGACACACACGCGGACATGTTTACAAAAATTATTTTTTTTTGGATTCGGGGGTCTCAAAACATGTATTTCCGGTGAAATCTCGGTATTGAATTTTTGGGTAGAATACAATACTTCGCCTACTTACTATACGTAGTAGAGAAAGTAGAGATATAAACAAAATACATACAGATAAAATAAAAGCAAACAAATCTAGCAATCAGTAACGACCATATCTAATTAAGATAGAGTTCTTTTGATAACATTTAAATGAAGAAAACTCACTTTCCAGTAATATTTTGTTTTACATTAAACACATTCTCAATAAATTACAATCCTTATATGATATTGACCTAGGAATCTGACAGATAAAATGAAAACGTAATCTTAGGTTCTAATGCCTTACATTAAAGTTTAATTGTTCTAAGAAGGATGGATTAGTTAACCAATTTATAAAGTAACATTTGATGAGTAACTGCTCTTCTAACACTAATTTTGTCAATGTTAAATTCACTTAAAAGGTCCTGGTAGTGCAGACCATCATTGATCTAATATAGTTTTTCCAACAAAGAAATCTAAGAAACTTGTTCTGAATTATTTCGATTTGTTTACAAGAATCTGAAAATATGGATTGCAAATTGGTGGAATATATTCGATTTTAGACCCATGGGCAACATTGATTATTGTAGTGTTCACACGGGTTTCTCTAAAGTTCAGCTAATATAGCTGATTTCCTGCGAGATATCACATCTTTTAGGTTTCCCTGCACGTAAAACTTTAGGAGCGTTGAGTCGAGTAAACGATAGGGAATTCAGAATGGTCTTGCGTTGCTCGAAAGTCAAGTATGTCTCTGCCATTTTGAGTCATTTGCTCTTATCATGCCCACATGGATAATATAACAACTGCACACTTACTGACATTTTATATAAAAATCACAATATTATAAAGCTGACGTTAACACTCCTGGTGGAATCTCAAATAAACTATAGATAGCCATTATCAAAGAATGTATACTGGCGTGCATCAAATGAGGCCCATAATGGAATGGAGCTGTTTATGTTGGTACTGACAAAAGCTAGCCCCACCCCATACCAGCGTGACCACCTCTGGATTGGCAGGATACTTTACCTTCCCCAAAAGTATGGCCGAACTGCCGAAGGGTAACATTACAACTTAGATTTTATATTTTCCTGCTATACTACAGTTTTCTTAATAGCGGTTTTCTTATTGCCGTTTAGTAGCAGCAATAACTTAACCTTCGTCTCCATGGCACTGATGAAAGCTCTCATATATGTAAATGTCGTAGCTGTCTTTCAGTTTAACCTTACATGCAAATAATTCTTCACTTCTTCCTCTAGAAGTTCAATTATATTATAATTGGTTCAGCCTCTCCTTGTGTATCAATCGCAGCGAAACTCTTTCATAGAGGTAGCATCCAATTACTTCTTCATTTCACGTAGATTTTAAACATTGTTACTTTGTTAGTTTCTATGTCCCTGAATTTTTAGGCCATTCAGATAGAGAACTGATACTGGCTGGGTGGAGTCAAAAGTTGGTTACCTGAAGGTGGAAACCTTACGGAGGGAAAAACACTATGATCTATCTTTGGGCCACTTTGTATGCAGCTCAGTATACCCATTCTTCAACACATTATTAGGGAAGCATGCTCTTGCAAATGAGGTGAATATTTCCAGTTGTTATTGTGTATTTATATTTAGTTGCTAGGAAGTTAGGAAATAAATCTTTTCATAAAATCAGTTTTTGGAAAACAAACAATGAAAAGTGTAAATGAAGGAGCCACCGGTACATCAGGAAATGCATGCTGTGTGAATCCAGTTTTTGTATACAAACTCGATTCTGATTGCAGTGCAGGACATGCTGATAACTATACAGGTGTTATTGTGTAAACAATGAAGTGTGCAGGAAAGAATAATATATGGCGATTGTTTGTTGTTTCCACGACAATGGAATAAACCGATATTTTATATCTAAATATGGATCCGTAACTACAAAGAGAGTAGGAAATTACCTCACAGTTCGATTATGTATAGTTTTCTAAATGCTGTATTACTAATTATGGCATGAATATTGCCTGAAGTAAAGTGCCACTTTTATCTCCTAATTATATCCGCCATTAATCGCTGCAATTTATCGAAGTTTCCTAGAGGTAACTTATTTTCTGCGTTGAAATGGGTATATGTATTTATTTTTGCTATAAAGCAACAGATTTATAGTACCATTTCCTTTACATTTGCTGCACAAAATTTTCATACTTTTAATTTACTGAATTTGGTATTGATATAGGTGCTACAAGCTTCTGATTTTCTTCTTGAAGGCAAATAACTTGAATTACAACTTACCATTCCTCTGTAACGCAGAGAAAGATTTTATTAATCCTTTTCCTATAACATATTTCTGAAATACTGATGATATAATAAAATTATTAGCAAATATATTTACAGGAAAAAACCCATAACAAGGCAATTTTTTCTCTCCTGTTTAAACATGGCTTTTTGGTATTATATAGAACTAATTTTTCTGAAAATAAGTGATGTTGAAGTACTTTTTGACTGAATAGTCTATGTCGAAATTATTTTATGGCGAAATGGTGAATAATAATAATGATAATAGTAATAATTAAAAAATCTGATTTGTTACACTCACATGACTTTCTCTACTCTTGTACAAATTATTTTTACAAACGCTTATTCTCCATCTACTTCATGTTAATCGAGATAAACATTTGCAGACTCTATCTTATTGCTAATTTTCTTGTAGATGTAAGGGGAATATATATTTACAAGGGCAATATAGAAATACAGTAGCCTTTAAGCATATACATATCTCTTAATAGCTGGTTGCTAGGTGCAGCACCATTCCCTTTGCCACAGATTAATACTCTTTGCATATCCAAGACAAAAAAATGAATAACAAATCCCCTTTTACGAAAATAAATATTAAAAAATTTAAGAGAATAACAAGCAATATCTCGAAAATGGTTCACTCAACCAAAAAAATATATGACATAAATTATGTATTTTAACGCGATGTACATTTTTTGTGTAGCAAAATTTTCTCTATCTCTTATGGTTTACCGGTTATGCATAAGTCGTTCACAATGAAGAGAACGTTTGGAGACATTCCCAGAAAATTCAGGATATACGTTTTATTTGTCATGAAAATATCTTAAATATTTGATATTTTAATCAAAATCGTTAGAGCCATTTTTGAGAAAATTAAAATTTTCGAAAAATCTTCCATGTAAAGGGTATCCTGGGGTGAGGGGATTTTCTTGAAAACCTTCGTGTCGCATCCCTGGAAGCTACTAAACCTAAATACCAAGTTTTGTGTTTATCGGACTGTTCGTTTCTGAGTTATGCTGTTCACAGACAGACACACACACGGACATGTTTCAAAAATGCTTTTTTTGGATTCAGGGTGTCTCAAAACATGTATTTCCGGTGAAATCTCGGTATCGAATTTTTGGGTGGAATACAATACTTCCCCTACTTACTATACGGAGTAGGGAAGGTAAAAATTTATATTAACTAGGTGCTATTAGGGTACGCTTAGTGTTATACATTTTCTATACACGAGTACATTGCATAGTTTTATTTCAGTAATAGTGGATCAGAAATTTAATACAGGAGTACTGTCACATTTCTCAGCAACCGTTGCATTGCTGTAACCTTTTATAATAAGAGTAATTACTTTTGGTTTGCTGTCCACATTGACTCGGAATTATGTACACCGCAGACTTACAAGGCAATGCCTTCCAGCCGCTCAGATTAAAGTTTTCATTACTACTCTTTTCTCACTTATAACTGACCTATGTTCATAGGTAAATGTTTATATGCTGTAATTTACTTAACAGAATGATTCAGCAAGGTGGTGGTATCAAAGAATGAGATTCACAGATAAGAAAGCATACTATCTAACTGCATCGGTAAGATTCTATGCATTCGAGTGTACGTAAACTAGTATTCCTATGGACTTTTTGAGACAATTTACCCGACATCAAACTGGAGAGTTCTTGCTTATATAAAATCAAAAGGACTGCTTGATGTTGTCGCCGTAACTTCGTGTTATCTTATTTTCTGAGCGCCTGTTATTGTTTTACTATTTTGTATTTTGAGTTCTTTGTCCTCCGGCTAGCTATTATTATTATTATTATTATTATTATTATTATTATTATTATTATTATTATTATTCAGTCGAGCAAATCTCTTGAACAGGGTGTGTAAACGGAAAGGAGTCGTTACTAAAAGATAACACTGATAAAATAATTTATTTTTACACTTTTATTGCCGTCACACTTCATTAATTTCACAGATTTGCTTTTGATACATGCCTGACTGAAGCTGTTATATATTCGAATGTAACTATAATCACTTATTTGCCGCACATTATTAATTCGCGTATTTCACATCTTTTAACTAACTTTACGACGCGAGAGATTTTGTAGAACTGCGCGACGTTTAACGCGTGAATGATTCTGATGAGCTGGGCAATACTTGTCTCTGGCTTCATATATTTATACTCCCTCGCCCCGATATGCCTAAACATTATAATCGAGCTGCTATTGGTTAATAAAGCGCGCCAACATTAGCGTCTATTTTTATATCCAATCAAAATTACGAACACATATGCTCTAGGGAAGATATTCCTTCCATTTCTAAAGAAAAGCGCGCTCCTCTGACGTCATTTGTTTGTCTCTTCTAATTGATAAACAATTCACCCCCTCGCTCATTGTTATTCGCTCCTATTGTCAGTTTCAGTGAGGTCATGTAAACTTATTTCCTAACAATGCTTATAATTAATAAACATCTCAAATCAATGTCATACAATAATGTTAATTTACACTACAATCACTCTGGCATTTACAATGATGATGATGAGATGGGGCTTAAGGGCGCTCAACTGCGGCATTTACAATGTTGTGATATAAAATACTGCCTCAATGTATATGTTGTGACTATATTGCGCATTGAGGACATAGTATATTACACAATAGTTCAGCAACTTATAAAAACTTTGGGAGGGGTAACTCACATGGTCATGCATTCCCCTCTCTAACTGCCTTGGGCGGGCATGCTTAAGTCGTTGCTTAAGTAGCGTACGCCATAATTTCGCTTAGCCCTATTTCATTCTCAGAAATCGTTTATCACTTAATCACACCACTGTTGTAACAATCGAACTGTAGAGGCAGGACTAAAGACACAAGAGCATTGCAACAAAAATGATGTGTTTGTAGATTGCTGTGACAGGCCACGCAAAGAGTAAGGTGCAACGGTGTGTAAGCAAATGTTTGCATATAACTAGCGATAGCATTTCGTATAAATGAGGTGTTATGGAATATCTTTCAAAAGTTAGTTCACACTTTTTATGGTATTCCATAGGCACCATCTATCCCTGATTGATTTTCATGATATAAATTATTTCAATTAAAGTTTTACAAAGAAAACTGACGTCTTTAATTGTTTTATAGGGAGACCAATCACACATCATCATCTCAAAACTATGCTCTTTAACATATTCTTATAGATCTGGAATAAGGATTTTAGTTTTGGGGTTATCACGATGTAAACAAGATTCTATTAAATTGTTCTACGCTGTAAGATTGCTGTGTTCACGAGTGACGTGTCACTTGTTTCCCACGTATCAGCCCACATACTCTTTAATACACCTCATTGGATAACCCAGTAACTGCCCGAATACTCGCGCAGTTCGTAGACCGAGGGATTTTACTAAGTTGTTTTACTATAGTTAATGCTAATTTAAACTGGCAGAACCCACATTCTCTCTCCCCCTGTCTCTGTGTATCACTAAAATATGCAGGCATTACTAATGCAGTCCTATTAAAACATTTGTATGGGAAAGTAACTCAAATTTCTTCTGTTTCAGGTAAGAACAACAGAACAGCACAGAAAATTATCTGTTAATGCTACATATAAAGTAAGTAGGTAAATCTCATATGTTTGTGTTATATTATTATTTCGGTTCATTACCTGTAATATATGCCAGCTCTTTTTGACCCCTTTGTTACGTGTTTGGAATTATATAATTTCTCGCTACAAAATGACTGTATGAGACACTACTGGCTACTTAAACTTGGGTGAAAAATGTGACTCATATAGGAGCAGGTGGTTTACGTTGATAATGCGATATGTACCTCTGGCAGTCATCCCTTTATCCTCCCCTTCTTACGTAATTCTAGGCACTTGAGTTGTGTTGACTGTCTCTTTAGCCTACTTTTACCCTCTTGTACTTATAACGAAATGAGTAATAGAAGCATTTCTGCACATGTTTAACATGAAATGGATAGAAGAATAAGCTTTTGTAAGAATAGTTTGTAACAAGAGTGGGAAGAGAAAGCGATGCGAGCGTAACGGATCGGGTTTTCTCTTTATTAAAGTGTTTATCATTATTATGATTTATCCTTGTCTTCACTACACAGTCTTCTAAATTAACTGTGCAGCGTGTTTACACTTCTTGGAATAAAAATCTTATATGTACACTTACATGAATTGTCTACCCATTTTTCACAATCAAGTTTTACAAGAGGTTATTCTTCTATGCATTTCATGCTAAACGAGATAAACATCTGCAGCTTTATTACATATTTTCATGTACATTCAAGGTGAATATGCGAGGGTCTAGCTGTTTTTATCTCACCTGTTATCATGCTTAATCCCTTTATGTTGCAAATTCTTATTAAATTCCCCAAATCAGTTCGGGAATATTAATTCCATTAATTGACCTAATAGTGGTCGAAACTATGAAGCCCGGGACTTAAAATACTTACAGCATTGTAAGTCGCCATTGGGGTAGGTTATCTCGATACAATTTGAGATCTCATTGTAGTTTACCGGGAAAATTGCGAATTAGTTGGGGAATTTAATGTCACACCGGCATGTTGCTATGGTATCTGAAACGGCAACTCTAGGCCGAGCCCAAGAACTATAATTACAGATAACTTATTAATTAACTTTTAGTGATGTTAAATCGTATTATGAAAATATCTTTTTCTCATACTGCTTGTATATTTTAAGAAGGGTGATTTAACATTATGTATCTATCTAGGTTATTAATATTAGTAGAGTTATAAATGGTTTAATGTAAATAATTTAAGCGCTATGTTAAAATACTGTCCACGAGGGAAAGTTTTAGCTACAGGAATAGTGCTTTCGAAGGCAGAAAACCTAGTTTTATTACCTCTCTCCGGTCGCTGTGCTATTATTCCTACAGCGAGGGTGTAGAGCCTTTGTCCCATTATTTGATAATTCGCCGTGACCAAGTGAGTGAGAAAGACAACCTTAACGGTAAATGTAGGAAAAGCCGCGATTTATATTAAAATTGGACCAATGAGATCCCTGAAAGTTTATTCGAAATAGTTAGACGCGTCGAGTCGCGCTAAAAATGGACCAATAGGAAAGGAAGCAGCCTCAGGAGCCTGAGACTATAAATGGATCTGTTTGGAGAAAATTCGGGGCAGTTTATGTCATGTGTGGTCAGGGAGAGATGCTGCAGGATGTGTGAGATATCGCGCCAAAACAGGGAATCAAAATAGTTTTAGCAACACACCTAAGATCCGCTACTCTGAAAGCGACAATAAGAATAGTTATATTTCGTGACATATCCACGCCATAGTCTAACAGCGGTGGACAGTATTTTACAGCGGCAATACCAGTTTTGTATACTACGAGTGTTAAATTAAATAAAAAGAAACGGCAGTGTCATCTTTTCATAAACAAAGCAAGTCTATGTCTTCCTATATCACCACCCGAGATCTACGTTTTCCTTTACCGAGGATAAGTCCATGCTCCCATATAATTTAAGGAAAATTACTGCAGCTAGCCGAGGATAAATTGAAGAACCAACACGCTGAGAACTTCTGGAAGCAACGGGAGAAGCATCAAGGTAAGCTACAGCAACGGATGAGGAGGTGATCGCCGCAAACTGGCGCCATAACGTGCGGCTCGAAGGGAAGAACGACACGAACGGAGGACTAGGAAACAACGAACAGACGAAGAATCTTCAGAGGAAAGGGGCACAGCAGAACAAAAATTACAACGCGAACTTCTAGTCTACCTACGTGGGACAACAAAACAGCTGAGAACATCGCTTCTAGAACTTCACCAGGATTCGAACCCGGAACGCATCAGTTAACATTGAAAAAAAATACAGGTTAGAACTTTTATTCAAAAACAAACAAAAAGGCATGCAGAGTAGTGACTCAGTTTTGTGAACACATGTTATTGAGAGGGGGTAAAGTCATTACTAGGGAGGTAGAACTTGCTAACGGAACCATGAGTAGGTCAAGGGAAGATTTGGAAGAACTGAATGGGGAGGCTATTGTCAGCATAACAACAGATGGAGAAAATATGGGTGCAGCTGAAGTAGAAGTTAGGGAAAGGCAATCACCGATTGAGCAGGTCATTGACGCAGGTCAAAACCAGCTGCTAATATTGCTTCAACATTTGAGCGCAAAGATAGATGAGCAGAGTAAGGAGTCAAAAAGAAATTTGAGTGAACAAATTAACAATTTAGAAGGGAAATTAAATGAGCTGAGTAAGGAGTCAAAAAGAAATTTGAGTGAACAAAATAAAAATTTGGAAGGGAAATTAAATGAGCAGAGTATACAGATAGGTGAATATGTCAGAGAGGAAAACAGGAAGATGAGAGGGGAATTAGCTCAGGAGATGAGGGAATATTTAGGTGAACAGGTCACCCGATTACAAAGTCAATTGGACTCCAAATTCAGTCAGCAAGGGATGGTAGTGCAAGAAATTCAGGCAGGACAACTATGTCTAAGAAACGATGTAGAAAAACTAAGGAAGGATGTAGAAACAGAATTAAGTGTTTCCAGCTTAGCCATAAAGGAACAATTGGATGATGACTTAAGAGCTGTAAATGTTTCTTTAGAAAAAAAACAAAGTACCTTAGAATCTAACATTCAAAGGGAGTTCAAAGAATTTAGAATAGTGTTAGAAAAGGATCAGGGAAAGATGAATGAACTTTCGTCAAAAATGACTGAACAGCTCTCAAATCATCATGAAATTGTGAAGAGGGTGGAAGAGCATGAAAATTGTGTAAAGGAGTTAAAACGCTCTATTGGTAGACTAGGGATAAGTGTGAGACAGAGTGATGATAGCTCACCCAGTGAAACTAGCACCACTTTTAGGGAGGTAAATGGAGGCCAAAGTCCAGCTGCCGACCCATATAATTTTAATTCAGGGCACCAATGTACATCTAACCATGCAAGTAATGCAAACTACCATTTATTAAATGAGATAGGGGTACCTACTTTCGAGGAAAATTCGGCTGATAATCCTAAACAATACCTAAATGACCTTGAGGAGTATTTCCGTTTGAAGCAGATTCCGGACGAGCTAAAGATGTTAATCGTTCGTAAAGGTTTACGTCAAAGGGTTCTCCAATGGGTAAGATTGACTTTGGGGGAGAATAATAATTTTGAATATTTCAGAAGGGCATTCTTGAATAAGTACTGGAGTACTAATACTCAGAACCAGGTGAGATCTATCCTAGTTAATGGCAAGTACGATGAACGCGGAAACCTAAGCATGGTAGATTATTTGCTAACTAAAGCACAGAGTAGTAGACTAATCGAGCCACCCATAAGCGAGAGGGATTTCATTAATATGATTGTACCACATTATCCAGAACGTATACACCATTACCTACTCATTGCGAAGCCAAATTCTATTCCCGAATTGATTGAGTTGGTATCATCATTCGAGACAAGTAGTAGGAACCACGTACAAAACTATACAGTTCGAACATTACCGGATAATTCAAGGAATGCGAATTGGAGAGGAAACGCGAGAGGGAACTATAACCCCAGAGAGAGATACTGGAACGACGTACCTCAATCCGGGAACAGAAACTGTCAAAATAACCGTTTCAGGAGGGAAGGTGATAACCAATATCACATAAATGCTATACAAACCAGACCAAGATATAGTGGCCGTTTTAATTATAGGAGAGGCAGAAACAATGAAAACAGATCCAGAGAACATTATTTTTCTGACCGAGGGGAAAGTGATGTAGGAGAAAGGTATGACGAAAATTATCCAGAAAGAAACGAAAGGAGAGAGAGACATTCCCGGGGACATTTTAGAGGAAGCAGAGGAAACTATAGGCAAATGCAGAGAGAGGGAAATGTGGAAGAGACTAGCGGAGCACCAAATAGTGTCGATAACCCGGAAAACTAAGACAGGATCCATTCAAGAGCTCGGAGCGGATTCTAAGCGCGCAAAATTCTCAAATAAACAGAAAATGTGAAACAGGGCTCAAAAATGAATTTATACTGGGAGAACTGATAACTACTATTCAAAATCACTCGGAAAAGGATCTGACAGATTCCCCTAGCATAAAGGTAGTATTATTGGATGAAGAATATAACGCTTTAATAGACTCTGGAGCCAATGTGAGTGTATGCAGCCTGAGGTTATATCAGAACCTGGTAAATAAAGGAATTAAGCTAATGACATTACCCATAAGGAACACGGTATGCCGGGTAGCAGTTAACAAAGAGGTTACCCGAATAAAAATGCAAGTAATGTTGAACATGAAAATAGGAGAAGAAAATTTTGAGTTTATTTTTCTGGTAATCAATAATTTGATTTGTGACATTTTGATTGGGTGTGACGTTTTGTTTGAATTAAGAGCTAGGGTTGATTTTGCTGATAAAGTTTTGAAAATAGAGAAGAACAGAAAAACATTAGAAATCCCTTTTGTAGAGGGTATGAAGCAGGATACTTATAACAAAACCCAAGGAGAAGAAGATATAGCCGAAGGAAGATTTTTCGTACAATTATTACAAACAGGTAGGAGTGAGAAATTAATTGCTATAGTACAAGGGGAAGAAACCGATGAGATGCATGCGTTCGCTGACAGGTTTTACAACGGGTATACGGAGCACAATGAGAAAGATTATGGTTACGCCCGAAATAAAGAATTCCAAGATACCGGCAGCCAGGTAGAAGCAGTAGAGGAGAAAATGACCCTTGCCGAGAACCTCACAGAGACACAAAGGCATCTATTAAGGCGAATGTTACAAGAAAACAAAGCGGTATTTTCGGACGTCCCAGGCAAGTGCAAAGCATACAAACACAGTTTTAAGGTACAAGATATTGCACCCTTCACACACAAGTATCGGGATATTCCGATTGCATTAAGAGAGAGATACCATAAACAGTTGCTCAAACCGTACAAATGTTTAGAGAATGAGAAGGGTGAAGAATATAATGAAAAGAATCAGGTTAGTTTTACTCGAAATGAGGTAACACCCCTGTGAACAAATAGTAAAGGTAATACACCCGATAAATAAGGATGTAAAGAAATAAATAAAGGCATAATAATTATGTACCAATATGTATGTAAATAGATTTAATTTTAGAACTTAAATTGGGTATTAGAGTATTTGTATGCGTCACAAGTTATTCGTGTGCGGGAAATGTATTGTGTATAAGAATGTCTCTCGGAAACCTGTTTTTAAAGGGAGAGTGTAGAGTGAATGACCCAAATATAAACATCACCGGTTTGTCAGAGCCCTTGTGAAGGAGCAGGTATAGCGAAGGGTCTCTGTCAACAAAACAAACGAACAAAGGCCATAATCAGAGGAATTATTCTGTAAAAGAAAATTGTATCAAGTGTTGAAAAATTTATTCTTTTCCAGAACAGGGCAATTTGAAACGGCAACTCTAGGCCGAGCCCAAGAATTATAATTACAGATAACTTATTAATTAACTTTTAGTGATGTTAAATCGTATTATGTAAATATCTTTTTCTCATACTGCTTGTATATTTTAAGAAGGGTGATTTAACATTATGTATCTATCTAGGTTATTAATATTAGTAGAGTTATAAATGGTTTAATGTAAATAATTTAAGCGCTATGTTAAAATACTGTCCACGAGGGAAAGTTTTAGCTACAGGAATAGTGCTTTCGAAGGCAGAAAACCTAGTTTTATTACCTCTCTCCGGTCGCTGTGCTATTATTCCTACAGCGAGGGTGTAGAGCCTTTGTCCCATTATTTGATAATTCGCCGTGACCAAGTGAGTGAGAAAGACAACCTTAACGGTAAATGTAGGAAAAGCCGCGATTTATATTAAAATTGGACCAATGAGATCCCTGAAAGTTTATTCGAAATAGTTAGACGCGTCGAGTCGCGCTAAAAATGGACCAATAGGAAAGGAAGCAGCCTCAGGAGCCTGAGACTATAAATGGATCTGTTTGGAGAAAATTCGGGGCAGTTTATGTCATGTGTGGTCAGGGAGAGATGCTGCAGGATGTGTGAGATATCGCGCCAAAACAGGGAATCAAAATAGTTTTAGCAACACACCTAAGATCCGCTACTCTGAAAGCGACAATAAGAATAGTTATATTTCGTGACATATCCACGCCATAGTCTAACAGCGGTGGACAGTATTTTACAGCGGCAATACCAGTTTTGTATACTACGAGTGTTAAATTAAATAAAAAGAAACGGCAGTGTCATCTTTTCATAAACAAAGCAAGTCTATGTCTTCCTATATCACCACCCGAGATCTACGTTTTCCTTTACCGAGGATAAGTCCATGCTCCCATATAATTTAAGGAAAATTACTGCAGCTAGCCGAGGATAAATTGAAGAACCAACACGCTGAGAACTTCTGGAAGCAACGGGAGAAGCATCAAGGTAAGCTACAGCAACGGATGAGGAGGTGATCGCCGCATATCTCAGTGGTTAGAGCAACCGGACGGAAACCGTGAGATCCTGGTTCAAATCCTGGTTGTGGTATTGAATTTTTCAGTCGTCTGATTCTACCTTTACAACCTTGTCCAGCACACGGCTTGTGTGAAAGAACAATTCTTTCCACTTTGTTGTTTTACTGTGGGTTGATGTGGCATTAACTAGCTATTGTTTGCAGTCGAGCAAGTATCTCTTAAGGTGTGAATGATCGGGGAGGATGTAATGATTATTGATAACAGTGGAGACTTTTCTGGAAATTTATTACTAAAACCCAACACACTATGGATATGTACTACACTGGTGTGCAAAACTTAAGGACGAAAGTAATCTTCGCATGCTGTGACACTACCAAGTAGATAGCTCGATGAAACTTGAATCATACATAGAGGGAACTGCTACGGTATGCTACAGTAGGCAACTAAACGAAATATGCAATGAGACGAACAGAAATGCCACTTTTATTCATAGACCATAAGCTACACTAAAGTCATTACGACATATGATGGCTCTCTAGATTTACAGAAACAGATACATGGTGCTTAAAAGAGTGTAAGATCACCACAGACAGCAACGCAAGCTCTGCATTGTGCTCCCATGCTGGCTACAAGGTTGATAAGCAGTTGTTGTGGTAGGGCGTTCCATTCCTTCACCAGCGCTGTTGGCAACTGTTGGATGGTCGTTGATGCATGTGGATGTGCTGCGATGCGTCTCCCCAAAGCATCCCACACGTGTTCGATGGGATTTAAATCGGGGGAACCGGCAGGCCAGTCCTTTCGCTGAATATCCTCTCGTTCCAAGATATCCTCCACCTATGCTGTTCGATGCGGTCGCGCATTGTAATCCATAAAAATGAAGTCGGTGCCGACTGCACCCCTGAAAAGACGCAGATGGGGAAGGAGTACAGTATCACAATAACGTTGACCAGTGCGTGTACCGTGTTCAAAGATTTGGAGGTCGGTGTGCCCATGCAACATGCCTCCCCAAACCATAACACCCGGACCACCAAAATGATCATGTTCAAGGATGTTTCTGGCTTTATTACGTGTTCCCACCTCTCGCCAGATGAGGGTACGTCGACAATCACTACTTAGACTGAATCTGCTCTCATCCAAGAAGAGCACGTAATCCCATTCCTCGTTGGTTCAATTTTGATGCTCTTGGGACCATCGCAAACGGTGCCGCCCATGTGCGGATGTAAATGGAACACAACGTACTGGTCGTCGGGCTAAGAGACCACCTCTGCGTAGTCGCCGTGCCCTGTGTATCGTGAGATTGCGTGCCTAACTGTCCTGTTAAATGTGGTTGCAATTGCACCCGCTGTTTGGCGTGGATCTCTTTTTGCCTATTGCACAATGTAACGATCATCTGCTGCTGTAGTTGAGCGTGGTCGACCACAATCTCTCCTTGGGACAGCAGTGCCTGTGGTTTGGAAGGTTCCCCATGCACGTGAAACAATGCTGTGAGTAATTCCAAACTCCTGAGCAATACTCGTCACACTTCGCCGTTCTTCCAGTTTCCCGATGATGCTTCCCCATGTGAAGTCTTCCAGGTGGTGTCTACGGGCCATGTTGCAATGAAGAACACCACTACAGTGCACCGTAACAGCTCGCTAATTGCCACACACCGTCTTGTCTTGTTTCGCCAAGTCCCCCGTGTTGTGGGACCAGACCCATTTCGCACTATAGGCTCGCTACACTCACGCCATGTGACGTCCAGCTTTCTGTGTACGTGTGAGAGACCTCTGGCAACATTCTTCCACACCATCATCTACTTCCACCAGGTAATTCATTTGTTATGTTGCTTTACTCATCTCGTCCTTAGGTTTTGCACACCAGTGTATGTACCATATTCACAAAATGAACAATCTTTCCGGCCTTCGCTGAAACTTTACGTAGATTTAGGCTACTGTTATTTGGAAACCCCATGCTAACTAATAATCTACCTGAGAATCTAAGTGACTTACTTAGGTAATCGCGTACCATAAATACTATAGATCATTTTGTTGTTTCAGTGCTAATTTAAACTATTTGTTACGAGTGCAACACTTTACATTAGGCATTACATCTTGACACGTCCAGTTGAATGTAAACTACTTACGCGTGGTAAAATTTACCCTTAGCGATACGTGTTCTGTAGCGGATGTAATGTTGAACTGACGAGTCTTCTGGTTTGCTCCCGTAATTTATAGTTTTGCGTTAAGTTTTTGCCTAAGCGCTTACAATTTTTAGGATTGGCTGAACATTCGCGCTACACTTAGCGTCTAATTTTTTGAACCAACCAACGTTGAGGTTACAGTCTCTCTTAGGTTTAGTGGTTACCATACTAGCCTCTAGCTCCCTCAAGCCTAAGTCCAATAATTATAGAATTGGACGCTAAGGACAATAGCAGTTAAGGAGCATCCATAAAAAAAAATCAATTTAATTTAATTTTTTGAGTTTGAACTCAGGCCAACTTTCTAAACTGCAACTTTCTATATCACTTCACCAAACTGGTACTCTTTTTAGTTAAAGGCTTTGTTTTTATTTTTAGCTACTCCATTGTCATGATTCTTCTTGCACTAAATTTCCCCTCTTAATTTCAGCTTTTGGCTTGCTACTAAAACTCTGC
The DNA here is from genome assembly GCA_030765065.1 of Deroplatys truncata. Taxonomy (NCBI): domain Eukaryota; kingdom Metazoa; phylum Arthropoda; class Insecta; order Mantodea; family Mantidae; genus Deroplatys; species Deroplatys truncata. The sequence continues at coordinate 106,765,286 of CM060982.1, forward strand.
TATGTTACATGAATATTTTTTGTACATTTTATCTTAATACATGTTATCACGGTTATTACCTTAATTGCTACATGTTATACACCGGTTATATTTGTCGTCGTGCAACAGTTAATTATCAACTGTAATACTGCTGCAAATAAAGGGATAAGGTAGGCTTAAGCGTTCGACAAATCTTTTAAGAACACCTCTGAAATTTCGTTCTCTTTGCATAAACACGATAAAATAAAGAACACCGATTTTGCAGTTGGAAAAAGTATGAAGTATTTGACAGTTCAAACCAATAATGAAGAATATCTCGTAAATGGTCAATACCACAAAAATGTTTATTTGACATAAATTGTATGGTTTAATAGATTCTATTTTCAGTAAAACTTTCTCTCTTACTTTTACCAGTTGTACAGCATCATTTAGAATGAAGAGAACTCCACAGGCTATTCTCAGACAATTCAGGATGTACATTTTATTTAGCATGAAAATATGTCAAACATGTATTTTAATCAAAGTCAGTATAGCCATTTTTGAAGAAATTAAAAATAACGAAAACTTTTCCATGTAAAGTGTGATTTGGAATGGGAGGATTTTCTTCAAAATCTTTGTGTCGCATCTTTGAAAGATACAGAAGTTAAATACCAAGGTTGGTATTTATCGGAACATTTTTATAAAAATAATTTCTTGGGCACAGGGGGCCTCAAATCCGGTGAAATATTGGTATTGAAGTTTTGGAAGAAATACAATATTTCCTCTACTTACTGTAAGTAGATAGTAGAAGAAGCAAAAATGCACCAGTATCAGGTACGAGTTGGTTAATTTACTTTATGTATGGATGTAAATGAAAAGACTAACGTTTCTAAGTGAATGCTACCTAAAGCGCGACTTCAAAGCCTCGACATTTTCTGAAGAAGTTAACAGTCAGTGTCTTTGACTAAACTTTAACAGCTTCATTGTTAAAGTGGGTTTATTTCGAGCACGCGACGTTCATTGTTTTCTTAGCACTTGAAATGCGTACAACGCCTTGTATAAAGTTTTGAATTCGCAGCGGTATAAAGATGGAGACAGTTTTTGCTGCTGAAAAAGCAATTTATTTTAAAATAAGAGGACTCCAACAAGTGAAATGCGGATGTAAGTAATTTGCATTGCCAACAAGTGCTCAGGTGCGGCAACGTTTCAGAGAAGAATTGCCTTTGAATTCCCTCTCTAGCGAGTTGTCTGTAAAACAAATTGACCGGCAAGAGCTGAGCACTAAAACACATTAAGTTTGCGAGAAAACTCATCTCTGCGAGTGGTTACAACTTTGTACTGTACAAGCTTCCTGTGGCGAGACGCAACGGAAAAACGGTTCAACTAACCACTAGGAAGGTAAAGTTGTTGTTGCCACTGCTCTTGATTGTCTGCTGTTTCTGTGGCTGCCTACACTTGCATTGTGCAGGTAAATACTCTGTGTATAGCTGTCCTATAACTCTGTGCCTTACATACATTAACAGTATTACACATAAAAAGTATATATTACAGTCATTGTATATGTTTATATTATTGTATACATGTATAACAATGTTATATGAATGTATTACGTAATTTAATAATGTAGGAGCTGTGAGAATAATAGGTTAATAGTTGCTAACAATGAGGTAACCTTGAGGCAATGAGTAAGAAAGTGTAATAATGCTACTAGTCATTATTGGAGCAACAATAATGTAAATTTGTTGTGACAGTTTATAAAATAGCCAATCAACAACCAGAAAAAACTTAAGTTAAATAAAAGTTTTCTATGAATAGCCAATCAGAGACTTGAAATGCAGAAATTTACAAATTTAGGCGGAAAAAATCAATTCACTTGCTTGTAGACAGCGCTCATAACAGCGTTGCTAGCAGACAGTGTTACTAATCAGACGCGAGATGTGTCCTCCAGAAATTTAATACGTATTTTGTGTGAGAAAGATAGTTTACGTGTTTAAAAAGTGAAAGTATTTAATAAAAGAATCTTACAGCTCTCTATACCAGTGAAGTGTTATTAAAATCGTTCAAGAATTAAAAGGGAGTGAATTAAAAATTATAATCTGTGTAAACCTACATTCTTCAGTCGCACCGCTCCCTGCTAAGATATTCATGTTTCTAACAATAATACTGACGCAGCCGAGGCAAACATAAACATATAATATTTAAAGAAACAGTCAAATTACAAGTTAGTATTTTTTAAATTTTTGGACGAACGCTACCAGGTACCATACGTGCGGTTGCAACTACTTCAAGTTCGGCTCCCCAACAGTTGAACTACAATACAACAAAATAACTACCTCAAAATTGGCTCCCAAAACGTGGGGCAAATAACAACGTAAAAAAATGTTCTTCTTCAAATTGACGCCCAAAAGCGTGGTGCAAGTCTACGTATAAAAACAGTAATTCCTTTCTCAACATCAGCTAAACAATCTGGGCTAGAAATGATAAAATATTGTATTTTTGCTTTATTGTGACTTAAGGAAGAAACTCTACTGAAATGAGTATTGTTTTACTTTCTCTACTACGTATAGTAAATAAAGTAGGGGAAGTATTGTAATTTACCCAAAAATTCCATACCGAGAACAGTTATGAACAGCATAACTCAAAAACGAAAGCTAGGATAAATATCAAACTTGGTTTTCGAGTTTAATATCTTCCAAGGATACGAACGAAGAGTTTCAGAAAATTCTCCGCCCCAAACTACCCTTTACATGGAACATTTTTCAATTTTTTTATTTTCTCAAAAATATCAACAGATAAAATATCAATAGATATATCTTTAAGATATTTTTATGACATATGAATTATACATCTTGAATTTTCTGGGAATGTCCCCTAAAGCGCTCTTCATTCTGAATGACTTTCGCATAATTGGTAAAGTAAGGGATAGACAAAGGTTTACTGCGCAAAAAATGTAGATATCGTTAAAAATACAATTTATGTCATATACTTTTTTTTGTCCAGTGAACCATATTCGAGATATTCCTTGTTATTTGTTTGAATTTTCTAATACTTTTTCTCAAATGGAAATTCGTTATTCTTTTTTATGTCCTGAACTTGCAAAGAGAATGAAATGCTACACATAGCAACCAGTTCTTATAAGATTTGATGACTATCGCATATTCCCCTTGTACCTACAAGAAAATTGGCAATATGTTTCTACAAATGTATATCTCCATTAACATGAAGCATATGGAGAATAAGCATTTGTAGAAATAGTTTGTACAAGAGCAGAGAAAGTCATGTCAGTGCAACACATAAGATTTTTTTTAGGAAAATTCCATGTTTTTACTTTCTCCATTACTTATAATAAGTACAGAAAATGTTGTATTTCACGCAAAAATTCATCATAGAAATTTCATTAGAAATATATATTTTAGACCCCTGTATAAAAAGGAATGTTTAGAAAAACACTCGCGCACGGTCGACTGGGGCTATACGTATAACGTAAACAAAGCTAATACAACGAGTAATAGTTAGCCACGCTATGAGTGCGTTCGGTGAGAAGAGGAACTAAACAATTACAGAACAAGTGGGCGGAGCATCGGAAGGGCAATCAGGTAAAGAAAACACCCGCATTTCTGAGTTGCATTTACTAGCAAATGTACTATTGTTTTCATTGTGTGACTGTACATGCCCTATCACCTTGCCCCTCACAACCCTCTAATCCCCAGCCTTGTACTATACTAGTCTGCATGATATCGAATAACTGAAAACTAATAAGTGATTCTGACTCACGTTTTTATGCTGATTTCAGAACTGCTTTTAGTTTTTTTCTCACAATTTCACTTCAAAAATATAGAGATATAGAGATATTGCTTCCGCCACTACACACATAATTGGACTTGATGAAGCAATTTGTAAGGGCTCTACCACAGGATGGACCCTGCTTCAAGTACCTTTCGAAGAAATTTTCCTTCATTACACACGACAAATTAAAGGCTGGAATTTTTGTTGGTCCTCAAATAAAAAAATTGACGAAGGATGAAGATTTTGAGAAGACAATGAACGAGAGAGAAATAGAAGCACGGACCGCCTTCCGATCAATTACTGAAAACTTCTTAGGCAATAAAAAGATCCTAATTACAAGGCCATTGTCGAAACAATGTTGGAAAATTTCAAGAAGGCAGGTTGTAACATGAGTGTAAAGGTGCATTTTGTGCATTCACATATCGACCACTTTCCAGAAAATCTGGGACATTATAGTGAAGAGCAGGGTGAACGTTTTCACAAAGATATTAAGGAAATGGAGAGGATGTACCAGGGGAGATGGAATGAAACTATGATGGCCGACTACTGTTGGATGTTGAGGAGGGACAGTCATCTTCAAGGATCTGCAAGGAAGTCAAAGAACAGAAAGTTTGAAAAAAAAAATTAAATGAAACACTTCGGCTTATGTTTTGTTAAAATGTAGTCATGAAATGAATTAGGGGAGTTCTTGAGAGTATTCTTAAAATGTTTCTTGAATAAAAACTTACCTTGTGTGAAATGGTATTTGAATAATTTTCTACGCTCAATAGTAAAATTTTCAAAACATAACTTATTTTGTGTAAAAACCTGACGTGATAGAAAAAAACGGAAGTTATTTCTGGAATCAGCATAAAAACCTGATTTAAGAACACCTACTTTTATGAAATCATCTGACAAAAAGTTTGAAAATGCAGACTAGTGTTATCAACGAAAACGTCCTCCTCCAAGCGCACTCATATCGAGGCCAACTAGTACTCATTGACAGTACCTCTGTATTGGTAGGAGGTGATTGTTGACATTAAATAAAGGTCGCTTAGCACACAAGGTCTCGACTTCCGGGCCTGACCGATAACGGAGAAACCAGTGCGTCCAAAACAATTCTTAATCTACCAAATACTGTACGATTTCGGAATTAATATTCTCAGTTTTGTTTAGCTACGTTCATAGAAGATGTCCTCACCTCACATTATATAAGTTTGAGTGGCTAACCTGTTCAAAGTTTTTACATTACAGGCATCCGCAATACACTAGGTCATGAAATTTGGGACCCATTTATCGACCAGCGAGTAAAACAAAACAAATCGTTAATTTAGATGCTGTGTGGATTTCACTTTTCGCCAGAAAATTCTGCTATTCCCAGAATTTTTACTTTCTCTACTACGTATAGTAAGTAGGGGAAGTATTGGATTCCACCCAAAAATTCGATACCGAGATTTCACCGGAAATACATGTTTTGAGACACCCTGAATCCAAAAAAAAAAGCATTTTTGGAAACATGTCCGTGTGTGTCTGTGAACAGCATAACTCATAAACGAACAGTTGGATGAACACCAAACTTGGTATTTAGGTTCAGTATCTTCCAGACATGCAACACGAAGATTTTCAAGAAAATCCCCCACCTCAGATTACCCTTAACATGGAACATTTTTCGAAAATTTTAATTTTCTCAAAAATGGCTCTAACGATTTTGATTAAAATATCATATGTTTAAGATATTTTCATGACAAATGAAATGTATATCTCGAATTTTCTGGGAATGTCTCCAAAAGCATTCTTCATTGTGAACGACTTTTGCATAACTGGTAAACCATAGACAAAATGTTACTACACAAAGAATGTAGATCGCGTTAAAATACACAATTTATGTCATAGACTTTTTTTGTTGAGTGAACCATTTAGAGATATTGCTTGTTATTCCCTTAAGTTTTCCAATACGTTTTCTCAAATTCGTTATTAATTTTTTTTGTCCTGGTAATGCAAATAGAATGGAATATTCCACATAGCAACCAGCTCTTAAAATATTTGACTATCGCTTAAAGCCTATCAATTCCCCTTGCATCTACAAGAAAATTAGCAACAAGATTAACATCTCGATATCTCAAATAAGCGTTTATAAAAATAGTTTGTACAAGAGTAGAGAAAGTCATGTGAGTGTAACACATCAGAATTTTTTTATTCATGACGCTAACACTTAGCTCTAATATGAAGCCTGTATATATGCTAGGGGTTGTCTTACAGCATTACCTACCTCTTTCTATGAGCACATTTTAAACGTTTATTTTATTACCGTGTTTTCCCTGCAGCAGTTGGAGTATATCATTTATACCTAAACGGAAGTCTTCTAAAAATTGCTTTCCGAGTTATCCACCTCACTTCCGGTTTTCTCTCCAAACCATTCCTTTCATTTAATTGTTTTTTACGAAGCTACACACTGGTAATTCGTATACTCGCAATTATTTTTATGCACACGCAGGTTAAGGTAAAGCCTTTGTAAATCGAAACACAAATCCCATTGTTTAAGCTATGTAAGAAGAGCCCTTTGAATCTTAATTAGCTTAAGGCAGCCTCCTGCGATTCCAAATGTTTGAGTGGCTGGAGGGTTTAAATTTCATTTTTCTTTCACTTGCGAGTAACGTTTGAGACTGACGGATGGTAGAAACGTTGACGAAGAAGCCTTTAAAATAAATTCATCAGCTACTGTTTTATACGCAGCTGTAAAATTTAATCTTTTCGCACTATTGCTCAAAAAGTTACTGCTCAGTTTAAAGAATAAGTATTAAAGAACTTAAAGAACAACAAAATAAATACCGAGCGAGATAGCTCGGCGAGGGTTGCAGCGTCTTTGGTCCGCATTCGATTCTCGCGGCCGATCTTCCTGATCTATGGTTTTATGGGGTTTTCCCAAGGTTAGAATGCTGGAAGGTCCATTACATCCCCCGAATTTCCCACCCCTCCATTCCACCCACATTTTCATTTCACTTAACCTTTCATCTGGTTGGTTTTCAGGGTTGGAAATTCGGTGGGAGTCTCGGCGTTGCATGACATTGGAAAAGGATGCTCTCTGTAACACTTCGTCCTCCGGAATGGGGGTGATCTCCAAGTTCCATCCCCCCCGTGGATGTGCAAGCCTACACGGCGGAGGGGAGCCGGTTGCACTAGCTGTCACCGGTGAGTTTCGACTTGGGGCCGGCACGACTTAGGGCACTGTGTTGTTTATTCTGACTCTCTGAGTGCCCTTCAAAGTATTCGCCCGCCCATACATCGCATTTATCACCTGTTCCACTCCCTTGGTGCTTCTGGAATCAGCGTCTCCTTCGTGTGGATTCCAGGTCATGTGGGCATCTCAGGAAACGAGTCTGCCGACGCCGCTGCCAAATCGGCAATTTTATCACCCAGATATTTTACCTTTGTCGTTCCCTCCACAGTTTTGTTTGTTATTTTACGTAGCCGCATCCTCTCGCTTTGTCGCGATAAATGGATAGCCCTCCGGGGGAACAAGTTGCGGGACGTTAAACCTCTCCCGTTAGTCTGGGGTACTTGTTCTCGTTCTTCTCGTCGGGAAGAGGTAAGTTTAACTCGTTTACGTATCGGACATTGTCTTTTTAGTCATAGACACCTGCTCAGTGAGCAGTGTGATTCGCCCTTAACGGTGCGTCACATTTTAGAAGAGTGTCAGGTTTTAGCTCCGTTGCGCGTTCGTGTGTGTCTGCCTGTTGGCATAGCCAACGTTTTGGCAGACGACGCGCATGCTGTTACATGTCTTTTACGTTTTATAAGTGACAGTGGTTTTTATCGGCGCATTTTATGCGCTGAGCGTTTTTTAGATTTGTGATTTTATATTGTCTGTTTTACTGGGGGCTCTTCTCCCCAGCGGACATATACTTTTAAGCATTCTGTGTGTTGTCTTTTAGTGTTTTAGAGCTTGGATTTAAATTTTTATACCTTGTAAGGGCGCTGATGACCCTTGATGTTTAGCGCCCTTAACCCCATATCATCATCATCATCACGACCTGGGGTGCCCTGTGCTTAGGTACAAAAGATCTTCATAGGTCGAGCTGCTAAGTTCCCCTTCACGCCTAGTCCTAGCTCGGCGGTAGAGTTGGCTCGCATTTGGGAGGTAACGGGTTCAACGCTTGCAGCTCTCCATGCTCGCATGAGTAAAACTAACCGACACTAACCGGGGTGCTTGTGCGGAACCCGCACACCATTTTCACTTCTCCTTCCCTACGCTAATGCACACCTACTACTGTACTGTACTGTGTAATTTGATTGTGGTTTTTCATGGTCTCTCTCAGTTGCAGGAAAATACTGGATTGGATATCCAATAGCAGGACTTACAGTACTAACCACAAAGATAAGAAAGAAGGAGAAAAGAGACCTGAATTACTCTAAGCACATAACATTTTAATCAGCTACTCAAAATAGCATATAAAAAACTGCAAATTTTTAAAACTGCATGAAAAAAACTGGTTATGTGATGTCGAACTCTCGGAAAGTGAATAACTTGTGCTACAAATAAGCGATTTAACATTTAATATTTTAAGAAACTTGGACTAAACCATGTCTCCTATGATTTCATAATTATACAGAACTGAACCAGATCTTCACAGGATTTCACCGAAATTTCAAGGTACAAAATCTTTTCCTCATGTTGATATTTCAAACATACAATATTTAAATCAAAGTAATTTTGAGAAATAGAAAAATAATGAAACAATTTCCATATAAGGTTTATTTGGTGTGGAAGGATTTCCTAGAATATTTTTTGTCTGACCCTTGGAAGATGCTGAACTTAATTCAAAGTTTCATATCACGCTTTTGTTCTCGAGTTGTAATGTTCTCCTTCCTCCCTCCCTCTCTCTCTCGCTCACTCTCTGATATAACTGCCTGAGAGAATAATAGCCTTTTATATGAATTTATCTTTGGTAAAGTTATTGAATGTATCGCATCAAATTCATTTAAATATTATCAAACTTAATTTCTTATTGCGATGTCCTGGAGATCGCATGGAATTTTAGGGCCCGTTAATAAACATTTGACGAAATTTGAAATTAAGCAAATAAGCAAATATTTGACTCAATTAACTTGAAGCAGATAGGATAATAAACCTTTGTACGAATAGTTTGTAGAAGCCTTCTAGAGTGGTACCCTCTATCGTTTATTTGTGGCAGTACAAACTATTCTTACGAAAGTTTATTTTTCTATCTACTTCATTTTCATGGAGATAAACCCTTGCAGAAATAACTGCATTACGAATTTAGGTATAGATACAAAGGGAGCAGCGATAATCAAATGTTTAAGAACTGGACGCTGTATGCTGGCCTTAAAATTCTATACTGTTTCCATGTAATCGCAGGAAACAACTGAATGTCGAAGAACTTGAATAAAAAAGTAATTTTCTTCTTCTCTTAAAGTTTAACGTCCTTTAAGGTAGGTCATATTTGACGATGAACGATATAGGAAAACACCGAAAAAAATCTTATCCAGATGATTCGCCCTAACCGAAATTCGAACTCAAAACCTCTTGAATATGAGGCAGACAGGCTACTCCTGCACCATAGGTGCGCAATGCGGACCATTAATAACAGATATCTCGGAAATGGCTTATGCTGCAAGAAATAGTGTTTAAATAAACTGTGTCTTAAGGAAATCTACATTTTTGTGTGTTACGTTTTCATCTATATCCGTTGTACAACATTATACAAAATTCTTTTCGAATGAAGAGGACTTTGCATGTTATTCTCAGAAAATTCAAGATATACTTTGTCATGTAAATGTCTTCAATATATAGTATTTTATCAAAATTCTTAGAACCATCTTTCAGAAAGTAAAAAGTTTGGAAAGATGTTACTTGTAAAGGGAAGTTGGGGTGGGGGTTTCTTGAAGATTTTCGCGTCTATTTTTGGAAGATGCTGATTTTAAATACCGAGTTTGATATTTATTCGACTTTTGATTTACTTTCTCTGTTACATATAGTAAGTAGGGGAAATATAGAATTCCACCCAAAAATTCATATCGAGATTTCACAGGAGGTACATGCTTAGTTTCCAATAATCCCCCCCAAAATGATCATTTTTAGAAAAATGTCCGTGTGTGCATCTGTGTGTCTGTGAACAGCATAACTCAAAAATGAAAATTCGGATAAATGCCAAACTTGGTATTTAGGTTCAGTATCTTTCAAAGATGCAACACATTGATTTTCAAGATAATCACCATACCCCAGACTACCCTCTATATGGAGCATTTTTCAAACTTTTCATTTTCTCATAAATGGTTCTAACGATTGTTATTAAAATATCACGTTTAGGATATTTTTATGGCAAATGAAATGTATATCATAAATTTCCTGGAAAGTTCATTTTCTAAAAAAAAACGGCTAAAGATTTTGTTTAAAATACCATATATTAAAGATGTTTACATGACAAATAAAATGTATATCTTGAGTTTTCTGGAAATAGCCTGTGAAGTACTCTTCAAGGAACTTTGTGTAACCTCGTATAACTGGTAAACGTTAAGCGATAGACGAAAACGCACTACACAAAAGGTGTAAATATCTTTAAAAAACACAATTTATTTCAAATACGTTTTTCTGTAGCCTAAGCCATTTCTGAGATATCTGTTATTAATGGTTCGAATTGTTCATTTCTTGATCATTCCCTTGAAGTCCATTCCCTTCAGTAGTTCCTTGCGATGTCATGGAAACAGTATGGAATTTTAAGGCCAGCATATAGCGTCCAGTTGTTAAACATTTGACTATCGCTGTTCTCTTTGTATCCATAACAAAATGTGTTATGTAGCTATTTCTGCAAAGCTTTATTTGGATTAAAACATAGGAGATATAAAATAAGTTTAGTGAGAATAGTTTGTATACCCACTAATAAATGATAGAGGGTAGAGAAATCCATGTGGATGTATCACATCAGATTTTTCCTAGCTGTTTTATCCCGGATTTCAATTTATAGGTGATGTTTCACGACCAAGAAACTGATTTTCGGGAACTATAATTATTGCTACCAAACATTATAACAGACAATATGTTTCAATAATTGTGGTTTAAAGCGCTAAAGTAATTTCACTACGTAGCACACAGGTGTTCGGTGTTGAGCTAGCCAGCTGCGCAAACAGTGAAGGTGAAATCACAACGTGCTCCACTGAACTACGTATTATAGTAACGAATTATCCGAAGTTTACGCATATAGCTGTGTAGTATGTCTATTCTTTGTGTTTCTTTTGGATATATTGCATTACTCTGTGGAGGTTTACCGGAATACGTGAAGCAGATGAGAATGACTTCGTGTGCCTTCGGATATCTTTTTAGAGATAGCGCTAGTGCATCAGAAAGGAAAGTCTTATTTCTCTATACGTATCTGGTAGGTGGAGTAAGTATTACATCCCGTATAAAATTAAATGTCAAGATTTAACCGGAAATACATGTTTTGAGGTTCTCTGAATCCAAATAGAGCATTTTTACTTTCTCTGATAACATTATGGCAAACACAGCTTTTACTTTCTTTACCACGTACATGGTAGAGGAGTGCATTCCGCCCAAAAATTCAATACCGATATTTCATCGGAAATAAATCCTGTGAAACATTTTTGGAAACACATCCGTGTTGTTGTCACTGTGTCTGTGTATCTATCAACAGTATAACTCAAAAACGAATTTTATAAAAATGGCTCTTAACGATTTTGATTACAATACCATATTTAGATTACAAATAAAAGGTATATCTTGAATTTTCTGAGAATGCCCTTGAAGTCCTGGAATTTTGTATAAACTTGTATAACTAGTAAATGTTAAGCGACAGACGAAAACGTACCCACCAAAAATGTAGATCTCTTTAAAATACAAAATTTATTTTAAATAATTTTTTGTGGCATAAGCCGTCTCTGAGATATACGTTATTAGAGGTTCGAATTGTTCAATATTTATTCTCTTAAAATCCTATCGATTTTCAGTTGTTTCTCGCAATTGCATGGAAACAGTATGGCATTTTAAGGACAGCATATAGCGTCCATTTTTTAAACATTTGGCTATCGCTGTTCTCTTTGTATCTATAATGAAATGTGTAATGTGGCTATTTTTGCTAAGGTTTATTTGTATTAAAATGTAGTAGATAGAAAAATAAGCTTTAATAAGAATATTTTACATACTTACTAATAAAGATAGAGGCTAGAGAAAGTCATGTGAACCTATAAATCAGATTTTTTGTGACGTTTACCCAATTGTAGTGCTTGTAGTTTTTTCAAGTGGTAAGTCGCTATTCGGTTTTTCTCATGGTTCATGGCAGGTGTATGAAATTTCAATGTCGTCACATAGCGACCTTCTTTATAAGAATCCGAATATCACTTTAGCCTTATTATATCTACAACAAAATGTATAAATGTGTAATAAAGCCATCTGGGTTAACAAGAAGTGGTAAAAAGAATAAGCTTTTGTAAGACATGTTTGTACAAGAGTGTCCAGAGAAAGTCATATGAATAAAACATATTTTTATTTTTGTAAACACGATCCAAAGTTACGCCTTAAGTCTAAAACAATAGTAAAAATGAAACATAGGTGGTAATAGGTAAATGCTGTGTCACCTATCCAGACAATGAAATCAGGTACACTGGACGGCACCCTAATGCCATCTGCACGGCACGAAGCAGAAGATACAGTTGCTATGCACTAAGGTCTCTGTGGACACATGACGACGCAAGATGGGATGAGACCTAGAAGGCTGACTGCCCGCCTTTCTATCAACAGAAATGCAAACAGGTAGACTGGATGACACCCTAATGCCATCTGCACGGCACGAAGCAGAAGATACAGTTGCTGTGCACTAAGGTCTCTGTGGACATATGACGACGCAAGATGGGATGAGACCTAGAAGGCTGACTGCCCGCCTTTCTATCAACCGAAATGCAAACAGGTAGACTGGACGACACCCTAATGCCATCTGCACGGCACGAAGCAGAAGATACAGTTGCTATGCACTAAGATCTCTGTGGACACATGACGAAGCAAGATGGTATGGTTGCAGGGATGAGACCTAGAAGGCTAACTGTCCGCCACACATCGTTACACAAGTTATCTACTTACAGATCCGTCGCGATATGGCCATGTAGTTAAAGCGACGTAAAATAAATAGATTAATAACAACTGTTCATTGTTAATATAAATGAAGCTCTGAGATTTGGAACGAAACACCTGACTCCATAGTTGTGGCCTCCACGGTACTGAAGATATTGCACAACCTCCAGTAACTTCCTCTGCAGAATTTTGGAGTCTTGCAAGTTTATCAACACCTTTTTTTCCTGAATTAACCGCAAGAGCATTAGGAATGCGACCAGGTCAGTAGATGCAAATTAACTCTCCGCTGTGAAACATTAAAAGCTGCGAGTGTACGCCATTAACGCTCTAGAACGTACCTCCATGGCGCATTATTTCTGTTATCTCTGGAAACAAGAACGCGAAGATCAGGTGGCGCAATATCGGCGCAGTACTCGTGTCTTAACGAGATCCATAGAGATAAATATGAAGGAGAGGAGAATGATAGGGGTTACAGCGAGGAAATGGTGGATAGAGAAGGAGGAGGAGGTTAATCCTAGCAGCGTGTCTTGTTTTCTGCTTCCTGGAGTTGATTATTGTAACACTACTCCACCCTAGTCTCCAGGAGTTCCACGACAAAAGACAGAGAGTGTAGAGTTACACTTGTTGTAGGCAATTGCGTGTGTAGGGGGAGCAATTTGTTAAGAAAATCTTGTATTACTGATTACAACTGCTCTCTGAAACTCCCATAAGCAGAAACAAAGGCGCCTTAATTCTATATGCGTCTTGGTTGTCGGCGACACCTGGCCTTTGTAATACAACCACGCCCTCTAAAGTAAGCCTTGCATGTGATAAATAGTTGGCCATAACAGTTGTTAATTCTGGTCGCTTTTCCTTATAACTTACTCTCCATTGCTGGGCCAGTTCCGACCTCTGCAGTATGGGAAGGCTGTAGAAATTCACATAAAACAGAAATCCTTAGTAATTGGTGATTTATAATACTCAAATCACTTTCTTTACCAATTAAAAGGCCTTACTATTTATCTACAATAGAGAACTACAAAATCTCATATGAGTATCCCCTTAAATTTATGTTCCTTAGAGTGTTATTTGTTTTATTTCTTAGCATAACTGCAAGTCGTATAGTACTTAGCCTTGCTGAACAATATATATAGATATTTCTCTGGCCCAAACAATTATTACAAAGGTCCTTGCGATTGTAAACAGCAACATAAATTAAAAACAAAGTTGCTTAGATACCAAACTTGCTAGTTTATCGTCTTCAGGATTCGACACAAACATTTTCAAGAAAATTCTCCATCCCAAACTATACCTAGAAACATTTTCGTACTCGAACATCTTAACGATTTTGTTGTTATTTTTCTGTATTTATAGTCGTTTTGTCTACTAGGTCATATCGCGACTTATGTGCATACATACGAATACAATAATAAAATATTGTATACTTTTATTGATTAAATAATGCAATAATTGTAATACATTGTTATAATAGTGTATTATGCAACGAGACTATAATGTAGTAATTAAAACGCGAGTATTATTATTAATCGAGCGAATGAAGCAAAACGAGCGTTTTAAACACCATTACAGTAAAGTTTCATACGACTGTTTATGCTCCACCATGTATCTAAATTAAAGGTTTAATAAGTATTCGTTTCTGGTATGAGTGATGGGTTACAATTGTTATTCCTTTATCTATGGTTATAATACAATGACCTTGTAGTACCTGTGTCAAACAAAGTTGCTAGCGTTGTGAGAGGTACTACGCAGAATATTCGATACTTGCGCTTTCACAATGTTACTTGGCCACTTCTGATTGGTCGAATACTTTAATGAACAGGTGTACTTTAATGGGCCAGTCGTATAAATACTACATTTTGGCACGGTCGAGCATAAACATATTTTACATTATTAAGTCTTGAACACAGCTAGAACAGTATAACCTATTATCTATTATACATATTTATTTGATGTGTTGTATTTAAATCTTGTTATACAGTTTGATGTCTTTCAAGAAAAAAATAATATTTTTGAAACGAGTAGGGATCTTTAAAGCTAACAATATATTTTCAGGGATGTCCTGTCTTCTTCTCTCCATGGTATAACTTCTGCATTAAAATACTATGATGATATATACATGAACAATATAATGTATATCTTGGATTTTCTGAGAATATCCTGTGAAGCCTTCTTAATTCTGAATGACTTTTGTATAATTGGAAAAATTAGCAAAATCTTACTACATAAAACATATAGATCTCCTTAAAGCTCACAATTTTATTAAAATAAACTATTTTGCGACATTAACCATTCTCGAGATATTTTTTGTTACTGGTAATTTTAAAATACTTAATATATTTTACTTCTCTGCTACTTACCTTACTAAAACTTCGATACCAAGATTCCACCCGAAATACACGTTTTGAGGCTCCCTGAATCCAAAAAGAAATATTTAGAAAAATGTGTGTGTGATCTATAAGCAAATTCAGCGTCTTTCAAGCATTTTAGGCGAAGATTTTCAAGAAATCGAAGATTTACATGGAAAATTTTTGGTTATTTTTTATTTTCTCAAAAATTCCTCTTAACTGTTTTTATTAAAATACCATGTGTTTAGAATATTTGCATTATATATAAAATGTACAACTTGAATTTTCTGCGAATGGCCTGTTAAGTCCTCTACATTCTGAGTGACTTTTGTTTTAATTGGTAATCCATAAAAGAGACAAAATTTTACTAAAGTACACAAATTACGTGAAATAAAATTATTTGTTACGTTAACCATTTCCGAGATATACCTTGTTATTGGTTTGAGTTTTCAAATACTTGCACCTTAAAGCCTATCATATTACCCTTGTACCTGCAAGAAAATCAGAATAAGATTTTCTGCAAATGTTTATTTTGATTAACATGAATTAGATGGAGAATAAGCATTTGCAAAAATGGTTTGAGAAAGTCATGTGAATGCAACACACCAGATTCTTTTTTTTTTTTTTTGCATAGGTAACTAAGGAATAGATCAGAACTTACTGCATCAAAATTGGAGATCTCCCTAAAACACTCAATTTATGTAATAAATTTTGTGTGGAATTAATCATTTTCTATGAGTTATAAGGATAATTTGGAGAAAAGGGATAAAAATTAAAGATATTGGCAGAGAAAGGCAGAGAAAGTACACAAGAGAATTTTAACGCTCAAGGGTTCGCAGTGCACAATGCTGGAAACATTATTCAACCTAAATTGGCACCTTCATTCTGCAATTAATTACCATTTGCAGCCTCTAAGGGATTTACTCGCTGTGTGAGAAGAAGTAAGGCTTCGGTAGGTTAGGATGCAATCAGAGTAACTGTAAGGAAGAGCAGTATTGATTGACTAGAAAAAAACTGGAGGCCGTTCTACAGTGCGCAATTCAGAGTATACCGGCTATTCCCAGAGCAATTACTGTAGGAGGCGTTTGGATCCTTGCCTGGAAGAAGAAGGAAACTGTTCCACCAGCGTTTTTATAGCACTTTTCCCGGGATTGTAAAACCGAAAAACTTCGCCAGCTATTATGCACTGCGTTTCTTCTTTTAGTTATATAGTTCCTCTATGGCCGAGGCTAGCTCTTCACGGAAGTTGGTCCCTTTCTTGCGAATTATGGACTCACTGGCCGATAAGCGAAAAGAACTAAAAAGAAAACTGCCTCAAAAATATCCCAACGGTATTTACCCTAGCAGTTCTGCTTTAGGCAGTATTTTTAACACTTAAATTATTTCAGTCTAATTATATAATATATAAATTCAAAAACAGCCCGCCTTGAAGCAATATGTGTATAAATAACATATAAAATGTATGTAACAGTCATTGTATTAATGTTTATATTATTGTGTACATGTTTAATAATGTTATGTGAATGTATTAGGTAATTTAATAATGTGGGAGCTGTGAGAATATAGGTCAAAAGTTGCTAACAATGAGGTAGCCTTGAGGCAATAATGAATTGGAAAGTTTAATAATGCTACTAGTAATTCTTGGAGCAACAATAATCAATCAACAACCAGAAAAAGCTTAAGTTAAGTAAAAGTATTCTGTAGGATTAGCCAATCAGAAACTAAAATAGAGCAAATTGTACAAATTCGGGCGGCAGTTGCTAGTAGACAGCGTTCCTAACCGGACGCGAGACGCGTCCTCGAGAAGTTTTATACGTATTTAGTGTGAGACGAAAATTCATTACGGCGAGGATATTAAGTTTACGTGTTTAAAAAGTGCAAGTAATTAATAAATAATCTCACAGCTCTCTATATCAGTGAAGTGTTATTTAATCGTGTCAAGGATTAATAAAAGGAGTGAAGTAAAAAATATAATCTGTGTAAGCCTACATTCTTTAGCCGTATCACACCCTGTTAAGAGAAACATTTTCTACAAATTAATACTGAAGCAGCCGAGGCAAACACAAATATATAATATTTAAAGAAAACATTAAAACATAGGGTTGATTCTTAAAAGTTGGGGCGAAGCCCACCCGAAACCTAGAATTTTACTTTATCTTATATTGACAAGTAATTAATCCACATAAAATGTACATTTAACCAATGAATTTAAACTTTCTTTAAATGAGAAAGTATAATACGTGGTTGCAACTACATTAATTTCTTTTTGGCTCCCCAACAACGGAACTGCAATATTACTCCTCCTTCAAAATAAACCTCCTTCATGCTTATAATCTAGCGTTTGAAATTTACGAAACATCAGTGTCTTCAGAATAATTGTAACGTCTCATAATTTCAAATGCGTAGAAATGAAAATGGTTAAGACACTATAGCATACAAGGTCTACTGGAAGCCTGTTGCCGTTTTCCAAACGAATTATTCTTAAAATCTATTAAAGTCATTGACCCTTAGTAACTTTCGGTGAAGGTCACTTTACGCTTGATAAAATAGCCAACGTTTCGCCCTTCATCTTGGCTTCTTCTGGCCGCTGCAAACAGACCGTTGCTTGCGCTCATATTAATACTACAAAATGCAGTCCCTCCTACTCGTGCTCCTAATTGGCTGGTGGCTTGCTACTAATTTTGTGTTCTGTGAGCAGCGCTTTCCATGCTTAAGGGGTTTTCCACCATCTCTATTCAATAGACTTTTATGTTTATAAAGTTCTACATTTTTCGTACTAATCTGTGCGAGAAGTGGCCACATACAGCTAAGATCGCAATATTGTTGTCAAAGTCGATATGTTGGCCTGTTTTATAAAAATGTTCAGTCAATGCTGATTTTTCAGACTGTCCGTGTTATAGGAATCTGATGTGTTTGTTGCAGTCAAACATGACACGGCCTTCACCAGAAGACAGTAAAGTAATTATGGACAACGGCGTAGAAGCCTACAGTTTTATTTAATTTCGTTTACCCATGTTTACTCATGTAACCTGGTAGCAGGCAGTCTGAAACCGAAACATAATGCCATATCCAATGCACTCCAGATCACAAAATGCGTAGAAGTGGGATTATCATCTTAGACCTACCAAAGGTATGGGAAGTAACGCTTCTGTACAGATAATTCTATATCTGGATTAATTTAGCAAATTATGTCAGTGACAGTCACAGAGCGAGCTGGTGCCGCGGTAACATGTGTGACTCGCATTCGGGAGGCCAATCACTCTGACCCATGGGTTTTACGTGGTTTCCCCGTTTCGGTAGGCGAAAGCTTGGGTGGTTCATCTTCTACCACGACTCTCTGCGCCTCATTCCCTTTACCCGTCATCTTAGTGTCATATAATGGCTATGTGTATGACAGGGATGAAAAATGGTATTACAAGGGGCTAGAACTACAAAACGTTAAACATTTCTCCTATTTAGGAGTAATGTTTAATATGAGAGGAAAATGGCACAAACGTCTATCAGTAACTAATTATAAAGCACGAGGGAAGTTAAATGAATTATTACGCACCCTCTCGCGGATACCGGATGTACCTGTAGACACATTAGAAAAGATGTATAACTCTATGATAAGGCCGATTTTGTTATACGGAAGTGAAATCTGGGGATGGGAAAGAGCAGAGCAGGTAAATAAAACGCAGGTAGCATTTTGTAAAATAGTTCTTGGCGTTTTACAAGGCACATCAAATTCGGGGGTATTGAGGGAGGTGAGATGTTATGAAGGCACAATACACTGAAAAATAAAAGCAGTGAAGTACTGGCTGAGGCTGATGCAGGGGGATACCTCCACATTACTATCCATATGTTATAAATACCAGCGAAAAAACTTTCTCCTAAGTTTTGGGCAGCTGATTTGGAAAGGGATTTGACGAGGATTGGGGTCAGTATGGCAAAGAGGTGTAACAAATGACAAATCATATGGAAAGGAGTCAAAAGAAGACTAAGAGACATCAACCAACAGGAAATAGAATTGGTTTGTAAAATTAAACCTTCTCTAAGTCTAGCAAATGAAATAAAATTGAATCGGGGTAAAGAGGCATATATACTTAACTTAGGAAGAAATGAAAGATGGAATGGGATGGTTTAGACTGGGAGGCTGGAGGGCACAGAAAATGACTGACGATTCCGGCAGGAGTATCTGCCCATTTGGATGAGGACTGGGTGCATATTTTGGCGGAATGTGCACAGTGGGAGAACCAGCGAACGATTAAACTCAAAGAAAAATTCTTAAGTCCCTCAAGAAAGAGATTGGCATGTTGGGAGCTACTGGTTGACCAGAGGAACTGGCGAAACATGGGCAATTTCTTGGCTAAAGTGCGCGAAGCTATGTCAAATTTTTCAGTTAGTCAAAGGTAATTTATCTCTATTTTCCTTTTTCTTGTTCTTTTTGTTTTCTTTTTATGTTGTTTATTTACACCATATTTGTATCTTAAATATGCATGTGCGGTCAATGATCTATACACTAATTACTTGTGTAATAACTTCAATAATTTGAAATCAATAACCCACCCACCTACCTAATGTCTTCTGTTTCCGGTTGTAGGACCAGGTTACGGTATGCGACTGGGCGATGTCTGTGCGCTTTGTACAGGTTTCTTCCTAAAGTCGTACCAGGGGCCCTAGCGGTGTTGGATGTGCTCAATCTGGAAGCTTTGGGAACCGTCCACGCTTGCGCTCGTCGTCACCGCATCTGGTCGTCCTTCTGGTATCTCCCGTCTTCCCTCCCTCCTAGGGGTTACAGTGGCCTGTGTGTGTTTCTCTGCCCCGGTTTCAGAGCCCCTTCGTCACTACCTTTATGTCGTTGACGATCAGTTGCTATTGAACAGAAGAGTTTTGTTCAATAGCGACGTAAACAAACAAGAGATGGACTGATCATTCACAATGTCCAGGTTCGAAGGATAAACAGGTTACTTTGAGGCAGTATTTTTAACACTTAAATGATTTCAGTCTAATTATATAATATAAAAATTCAATAACAGCCCGTCTTAAAGTACTATGTGTATGTAACAATATATAAAAAGTGTATATTACAGTCGTTGTATATGTTTATATTATTGTATACTTGTAATAATGTTATCTGAATGTATTACGTAATTTAATAATGTAGGAGCTGTGAGATTGATAGGTTAAAAGTTGCTAACAATGAGGTAGCCTTGAGGCAATAATGAATTTGAAAGTTTAATGCTACTAGTCATTATTGGAGCAGCGATAATGTAAATTTTGTGACAGTTTATAAAATAGACAATCAACAACCAGAAAAAAGCTTTAGTTAAATAAAAGTATTTTATTGGAGTAGGATTAGCCAATAAGAAATTGAAATATAGCAAAATTTACAAATTTAAGCGGTAGAAATCAAGTCAGTTGCTTGTAGACAGCGCTCATAACTGGACGCGTTGCTTGAAGACAGTGTTCCTAACCGGACGCGAGATGTGTCCTCGAGAAATTTAATACGTATTTTGTGTGAGATGAAAAATAGTTTACGTATTAAAAAGTGCAAGTAATTAATAAACAAAATCTCAGTTATCTCTTTCCTTATCAGCGAAGTATTATTTAAATCGTGTCAAGAATTAATAAAAAGTAGTGAAGTAAAAATTATAATCTGTGTAAGCCTAAATTCTTCAGCCTCATCACGCCCGGTTAAGAAATTCATGTCTCTAAAAATAATACTGACGCAGCCGAGGCAAACATAAATATATAATATTTAAAGAAACAGTCAAAATTACAAAGTTAATATTTTTTTAAAAATTTGGAAGGAAGGCTAACGGAAACTTTTTACCATACGTGCGGTAGCAACTACTTCAAGTTCGGCTCCCCACAGTTGAAATATAATACAACTCTTTTAATACAACCTACTTCAAATTGGCGCCCAAAACGTGGGGAAAATAACGTAAAGAAACTATCTACTTCAACTTACCCCAGTGGTGGATGGTAGTTTAGAAATGCAGGTTTTGGAAATGAGTTTATTGTTAAAGGAACACACAGTGTAGGATAAATTACAAATCTGACTTTTGTAGAATTTATTGGTCTTCTTCTTTAACGCTGGTAAAACTTCACTTACTAAAATAATTAAATACTAACCTACCAGTATTTACAATAAATATGCATTTGAATGTTACTTAAAATATGACACAACTTGGAGGTACTTGTCACTGGAATAATTTCTACAATTTTCACCTAATTTAGCTAAAAATAGCTTTTCAAGAAAAGCGTTAAAAATTAAAATTGATGAAATGTCCCACGTGTTGAAAAGTTTTTCATCTAGAGCTTATATTTCTGTCACTTTCAAACTTTCTTTTGAGTGTGAGGCACGGTATATACATCGCAGATAGAATTATCTCGAAGCGAAATAAAACATCTCTTTCACACTGTGGCCACGCAGCTCGGACTCCCGCTAAAACAGTTTTAATATCCCCGCAACCTCCTCAAGCTCTAATGGTTACAATTACAATAATAATAAGCATGTACCTTATCATAGGATAGTTGAAACTGCTGTCCTTCTCTATCCATACATTTCTGGCATCTTCACCCTCGAGAGGTGTTGAAAACACCTTAATTTTCATCTGATCATCACAGTCGGGTAAATTTCCGTAATTGGATTTTGCGAAATGGTAGAGTAATTGACTCACGTTTAATATTATTCTCTGACGAAGCAAGGTTCCATTTATATGGCTATGTTTCGTCGCAAAATAACAGACATTAGAGCACGGAGAAACCCGATTTTACGCACGAGATTCCCTTACACGACGCGAAAATTGGTGTGCAGTAAATGTATACAGAATAATAGGACCTATACGTATATTTTTTAACAAATAATAAATGTAGACAAGTTATATGAATAACTTACACCATTTTTGAACAGCTGACCGACGTTGAATGTCAATCTGGACAAGACTTAACACCGATGAGTCATGAAATTCAATTCAGGAATTTGTTTAAAGAAAGAGTAATTAGTAAATAAGTATGCACTCTGATCTGGTTTAACTGTATATGACTTTTATCTTTGGGGATTTAAAACATAAGGTTTATGCAACAAATCCATACATTTTAAGAACTAAAAGAAGACATGAGGCGAGAAATTCACACAATTTCGGATATTGAAATCTGGAGTGTGAATTACAAATTTCTTGAAGATGCCAGAAATGTTTGGATAGAGAAGGACAATAATTAAAACATCTGTTATGATGAGGCATGTGCTTATTATCATTTCAATTGTTAATTAATTGTTCCTCCACACAAACCGTGTGTAGGATAAGGTTGGAAAAGTAGAATCAGACGACTGAAACATTCAATGCCACAGCTGGGATTTGAACCACGGCTTCCGTCCCTCTAAACCAACTGAGCTACTATGGCAACATGCCGGTACAACATTTAATTCCCCAAAGAACTCGCATTTTTTCCGGTAAACCACAAGATGATTTCAAATTTGAATTTGAGTCTTTTTCTTAATTTATGGATGTCTTTAACTATTGTGGTCCTTAGCGCCCCATTTTATATTGGTCGTGAAAGACCGGTAATTTTGCTCAGAGGCTTGAGGTTCTTTTACGTGCCGTAAATCCACGACACGGAACTACCGGCTTTACTTTCCTTCCGAAGGAAGCCATGCTAAGGACTTTTACGCTGGAAAAAGTTCATCGCCCTCCGCCGGGTTTGAATCCGCGACCTCGGGAACTAGAAGCTAGCATGGTAACCACTACACCACGCAGGACGACTAAATTAATTTGAGATAACATACCTCAATGACGACTTACAAGTACTCGTAAGTATTTTAAGCCCTGGGCTTCAGTTTAACCAACTATTAGTCAATCAGTGGTTAATTAATTGTTCTTCCGCACAAGCCGTGTATATGTCAGAAAATTGTAATTGTTACTATAACTATGAGAACGTGAAGCGGCTGCGGGGTATATAACTGTTTTGGTGGGAGTCCGAGCTGTGGCGGCTGCAGTGTGAAAGAAAGACACTGAAAACTAAGCCAAATAAAACATCTGGAGGTTTTTATTTGTGAATGTTTGTAAACATGCAGTAGTTATTTTATATTCAAGGTACGTTTTTCCTACTGTTTTTAGTTCGGAAATAAGAGCATTTTCGCTTAGTGTAAAACAAAACTTAGCAAGATATCCTGTGTTGTCCAGAACATGTGTTGTTTAAATTGTGCCAAAATAAGGTCCTCTATTTGCTAAACCACCGAGTTTTGAGATGAGCCTCGGTAATCTGTTGATACATGACACCAACAAGAACATCTGTTGCATGTAGACGTAAACTGCATTATTTACTGTGTTACATAACAAAGTATGTTGGTAGAACTGGCGCCAGCTTCAGCAAGTGACGTCGGAGCCAAGCGTTAATTAACACATCATCATTCCCTCTCGCTCTAATTGCTTCCAAAGAGCAGACTGTCCGACTACTTGAAGGGCGTGAATTTCATCCCGTTACTGCCACCGTAATTGCGTTACTGGGTCAAAGAGCAAAGGGGTGTTTTGCATTGCAAAAAACTGCATCTTTCATTATCCGAACTTTCTAAGGCACAATTTTGTTGTCGAGTCAGGTTTCTGGAACATTCTTTTGTTACTAGAACCTACGATCCAGAAACTGTTGAGGCTGTCATATCAGGCATTCCATGGATTAATTTGTAGTAGTCTTCATCTCTGGGAGGGAAGTTCTAGACTCCTTTTCTAACCAACTGCCAACATAGTTTCATAACAGATGAAACAACATAGTAAATGTTGAGACAGTAACTATGGTTATATATGCCATGTATATAATAATGCGAATTATAATGTGAAATGGTATTAATAAGCAAAATAATGTTGTTTAAATAGAAGTTAAGGTGCAAGTGTAGCTGGAGTTGTAGAACCCTTGTTAAAAGCCAACAAACATATCTTTGTGCTAGAATTAGGACCCAGCCAAAAAGGACATGTACGAGAAAGTCATAAAAGGCAGACATTGAGTCTTTGTGAAATAGAAAAGGCGACAAGAGAACACACCATATTTTTGTAGAGAGGTCACATGTTTGAAAACATCGAACAATAGCCGGGTAAGTCTTCTGGAAGGTTCCAAGTTGAACGAAGACCGACAATGAAATTTTAAGGAAGAATATGTTTAAAATGTTTAAGTACAGAAATGTTAGTGGTAGCGTCCCCATCAACCAAGGCGGTTGGGTATAAAGTGCTGCGATGTGAATAACATACATGTAAGCTCTCAGAAGCAGGCGTTATTAGTTACCTCTTATAATGTAGTAGGAACGTTGAAATGTTATCAATTTAAAAGTCCATAGGAAAGTGTGATAAATACTACAATTATTTCTAGAGCACTTATAACATACTTGATTGCTCAGCCCCGCAAGTTGGGCGCGCGAACGTGGTAGGGCTCGACCGTTCTACAGCTCCAACTAACTTAAGCAACTGTGTAGCTTATTACTAAAACAGTAAATGCGTGTGCCATTAAATCATAGTGTTCTTCATGACTTAATCTATTGTTTGAGTTGTTAGTTTTTACCTTCCTTCCCGTATCACACCCTGCAAAGTTAAACAAGCTCTACCAAAAACACAAATAACCGCACCCGTGATAAGAAATAAAAATAACACTTTAAGAGTAACAACTAAAACAAAAGTTAATTATCAGTATCACCATAGTTCATATATGAATATATCGGACATACTGCAAGTTATGCTCCCCCACCACGAGTATACCGCAATGTATGCAACCATTCATCTTCAGTGCTTTAGTGTTGTAGTAGAAGTATTGCTTCAGCAGTTAGTAAAACTTGTATGTGGATGTTTTTTAAATAACCCTAAAATTCTAAAGCTTTGGGAGGGTTCTCTATATAAACTGACATTAATTTTGCACCAACACAAACCAAATTTGAAATCAAAGTGCCGAAAAATTACGTACAGAGAATTTCAAGATAAAAAATATATGTTCAAAATGAAGTATTTTATCATAGAAACTGACCTGGTGGCCGCAGAAGCTGCTACATTTCTATATGCATCAACTTGAACAATTTTTTGTGAAATTACGAAAATCTTAGGGTTATTTATAAATGTACTGATTAATGCACCGTATCTTAAGAGAAGAATAATTGGCGAAAATTACCAAAATTGACCCTTTGCTTTTTGATACTGTTTTATTAATTGGAGTTTCCTCTTTACTTATATATACCGTGTGAGCCTTCTCATCCTACGGATTGGTAACTTGAAGTTGGTTTGTTGCGTTATTGTTATTTGCAACACGTCAATTTGAAGTAGTTTGTATTGAAGGAGTTATATTATATTTCGACTGTTGGGGAGCCGAGCTTGTAGTAGTTACAACCGCACGTATAGTAAACAGTTTCCGGCAGCCTTCGCCCCAAATGTACTTTCAGGTGGCCTTTGCCCCAAGTTTAAAAAAGTATTAACTTTGACTGTTTCTTTAAATATTATATATTTATGTTTGCCTCGGCTGCGTCGGTATTTATTTTACAGACATGGATGTCTTGACAGGGTTGTGGTGTGATTAAGAACGTAGGCTTACACAGATTGTAATTTTACTTCACTCCTTTTATTAATGCTTGATACGATTTAAATAACACTTCACTGATATAGAGAGCTGTGAGATTCTTTTAATTAATTACTTGCACTTTTTAACGCGTAAACTATTTCGTCTCACACGAATACGTATTAAATCTCTCGAGGACGTGTCTCGCATCCGGTTACAAACACTGTCTGCAGGCAACTGAATTGATTTCAACCGCCTAAACTTGTAAATTTCTGTATTTCAAGTCTCTGATTGGCTATTCCTAATCCAATAGAATACCGTCATTTAACTAAAGCTTTTTCTGGTTGTTGATTGGCTATTTTTATAAACTGTCACTAAAATTATATTATTGCTTCCAAGAATCACAAGTAACATTTAAACTTTCTAATTCATTATTGCCTCAAGGTTACTTCATTGTTACCTCATTGTTAGCAACTTTTAACCTATTATTCTCACAGCTCCTACATTATTAAATTACGTAATACATTCATATAACGTTATTGAAGATGTTACAATAATATAAGCATATGCAATGACTGTTACATACATTTTACAAATTATTACATACACATATTGCTTTAAGGCGGGTTGTTATTGAATTTACATATTATGTAATTAGACTGAAATTATTTAAGTGTTAAAAATACTGCCTCGGGCTATGGAATTCCATGTTATTTGTATGACCACAAGAAAAATTTTTGATGTGCTACATTCACATGACTTTTTATACCCTCTATCCCTTATTAGAAGGTATACAAAATATTCTTGCGGAAGTTTATTCAGAATCGTGCGGAAGTTTCTCTTTCTAGAACGTCCTGGAACTGGGAACTTCCAAAGGATTCTATTCTCTGACGATAGTGCTTCCGGTGTTTACGCTGGGCGAGCGTGCCCCTTATCTCTGTCTGCCTTTCCATTGTCCGGCACCAGCCTCCCGATAACTTTGAACCATAGCAGCTGCGTCACACACATCCCCTCCTGACACCAATGTGAGTTTGTCAGCTTTTAACTGTCATTCCACTAAGTTCTCACTGTCACTTAATAACCTGATATAGTTCCAATTTTTACTGCGACCTCATTTAGTTCATGCTGGCATTTCACTAATGCAAACTAGTTCAATTTCCCTTATCACTTCTTCGCAATGAAACGACATAATGAAATGCGCACGAAGTAGCTTCTTCCGGACGGTTCAATCGCTGGGGTATCGAACAAAAGATTTCTCCTATATCTCCTGCAGTAGCAGCACTAACTACACGTCATGGCAGTCATCATAAATTCGCTTGGATACCAGTACCTTTTTCGCACCAGAAATGCACTCGCTAACTCATTCGCGAGTTCCAGAACATTCCAGAAATGAAACCTCCAGAAGATTCTGGTTATGTAGCGATAGCGCTTCCGGTGTTTGCGCTGGGCTAGCGCGCTAATTATCTCTGTTTACCTCCCAATTGCTCGGCACCGACCTACGGGTAACCTTGGATCATAGCCGCTGAGTAATAATATAAATAAGCGTCTGTTGTTTCCTTTCGCATTGGCCCACAGTGGCCTAGGACTGGAACGCTGAATCATATTTGAAAAATCTGATGTGTTACACTCACATGACTTTCTCTACTCTTGTACAAACTATTTTTACAAACGCTTATTCTCCATCTACTTCATGTTAATCGAGATAAACATTTGCAGACTCTACCTTATTGCTAAGTTTCTTGTAGATGTAAGGGGAATATATATTTACAAGGGCAATATAGAAATACAGTAGCCTTTAAGCATAGACATTACTCTTAATAGCTGGTTGATATGTGCAGCACCATTCCCTTTGCCACAGATTAATATTCTTTGCATATCCAAGACAAAAAAATTAATAACGAATTCCCATTTGAGAAAAGTATTGAAAAAATTAAATGAATAACAAGCAATATCTCGAAAATGGTCCACTCAACAACAAAAATGTATATGACATTAATTGTGTATTTTAACGCGATCTACATTTCTTGTGGAGTAACATTTTGTCTACCTCTTATGGTTTACCAGTTATTCAAAAGTCGTTCACAATGAAGAATACTTTTGGAGACATTCCCAGGAAATTCAAGATAAACATTTTATTTGTCATGAAAATATCTTAAACATATAATATTTTAATCAAAATCATTAGAGCCATTTTTGAGAAAACTAAAATTTTCGAAAAACGTTCCATGTGAAGGGTAATCTGGGGTAGGGGGATTTTTCTTGAAAACCTTCGTGTCGCATCTCTGGAAGATACTGAACCTAAATACCAAGTTTGGTGTTTATCCGACTGTTCGTTTCTGATTTATGCTGTTCAGACACACACATAGACACCCACACGGACATGTATCCAAAAATGTTTTTTGTTGGATTCAGCGGGTCTCAAAACATATATTTCCGGTGAATCTTGGTATCGGATTTTTGGGTGGAATACAATACTTCCCCTACTTACTATACGTAATAGAGAAAGTAAAAATTAAATGATATATCCTATAGAATATTAACTAGAAGTCAGGATTTGTGAATATTTCTAGCATTGTAAACATTTATCTCGTCTTTTCTAATTCTTCCTTGGCTCTGTTAAAGCATCGCGATATATTATCTCAGTAATTGGACAACTACCGGTGTGGTAACTTTTGAAACAGTGTTTCTCCAAAAAGATTAAAGTTTGAGGACTTCGGAATATTTTATTAGGTCTTCTGTGCATCGTCTGCAAAAGAAAATATTCTCTAAATTTAGGCTCTTTGAGAATGGTACCTAATATACCTCCATTATGTAAAATAAACCGATAACTGTGGACCACACAGTACAAAAGATTCCATGGGATTTGTGTACTGTTAATTACAAGTTTACACATGGTTGGTTTTTCACATCGACATATGTCCTCTTTGTCCTTCTTTCTGTTTTAATAGGACAATGCAGAGCCCCTGCATATGCCGTATTTTGTTATCTGTCAATTGAGGATTTATTTATGGAACCAAAAGCGTTGATGTGTGGCAGGGCTCGATATTCAGTTCCACAGAGGAGGCCATGTCTCTGTAAATCTGCCGGATCAAGCCCTCAATATTTTGAGTTTGATTCCGGACTTCACAGGAATTCTCAATTTGATTTTCCTGCTTGAGAAATAAAACGTAACAAGGCGTTTGTAGAGCGTACGTACGATGCCGCAGGATGTAACTATAAAACAAATATATGAAGATACATTTACATGAATTTCTGTATGAATGAGAAGTATTATTGTGTTCCACCCAAAAATTATATACCGAGATTTCACTGAAAATACATGCTTTGAGTTCCTATGAATCCAAAAAAGCATTTTTAGAAGGTCCGTCTCTCTCTCACACACACTCTCTCCCTCTCGCTCTCTGTCTGTGTGTGTGTGTGTGTGTGTAGCATAACTCAAAAACAAAACGTCGATAAATACGAAACTTAGTATTGTAACTGTTGACCCATTTAGGGCATAAGTTGGATTTGTTACATAACGTGAATCATATGGGTTATACAAGATGTTTCAGAAATACTTTTACAAACTTCGGGTATGGGTTCCTTACACCGCAAGAAGGAAAAAAGTTCATATGAACATATGTCCCATAATGTTTTGTTTTCTCGTTAGGTGGTGTTCAACACAGTGGTACACTTATAACACACAAAACTCATAATAAATGCTCGAAATGTCCTCCTCTTGCTTCTCTGCATGCATATACTCGTCGAATCTTGGAATGTCGCACCCTGTCAAAACCTCCGGGATAGTGTCGAATGGTTTCGCAGGCTTCCATGACACGTCGATGAAGCGTTTCTGCATCCGGGATGGCTGCTCCATAAACCAATGATTTAAGATGCCCCCAGAGGTAAAAATCTACAGGATTGAGGTGGGGAGAACGTGCAGGCCAAGGAACTGGTCCTCCTCTGCCTATCCATCGCTCATGGTAGATACCAGTCAGTGCATCTCGAACAATGCGACTAAAATGTGCCGGAGCCAGGCATTTATCACATTTATCAACAAGGCGACGATAAACAGCGACAACGTTTGGGTGACTCGGTTGTCTTCGGTCTGGAAACTCCATCTGATACAGCCGTGCAGCCTCGCGTCCACTACCATTCGCGCGACCATACATAAAAGACATGTCTGCCTGTTCACGAAATGAATATCCAGCAATGGTGGAACGAAACACGTGCAGTTAACTCACTACATGTACACAATTGAAACGTTGAAGACAGACTAATGACAAATGACAAACGTAAACAAGTCTCCATGGCAACACTTTGCCATCTACCGTATGTAGTACAATGAATGCATAGAGAAATGAAGTTTTGAGATTAAACCCCGAAGGCCGTTGATCTCACACTTTCATTGTGACAGGAATAACGCGAAAACCAAGGATTATGGTACATATCTTCATATGAACTTTTTCCTTCTTTTGGTGTGAGTAACCCATACCCAAAGTTTATAAAATTATTTCTGAAACACCCGGTATAGGAACTAGGTGCAAAATATTTCACACAAAATGTGAAACGGTTTATTATAGATGACCTTTATGTTTTTACAAGCCAATAGAATTCAAGAAAGCTTGCAGTATATTTAAATATTTAATAAAAAATCAAGGTTAATACCTTACAGATAAGTCATCCTGTATTCTTCTCATTTCACCATATGTTGCGACATTTAATTTGTTTTACAGTATCATAAGTATTTAATTTTCTGCCATTGCAAGAGCAATATGAATACAAATTACAAATAACCTCGCTTCTCTCGCGAGTATAAATTTTGAAAACCAAGGGTAGAAAGTTAAATTTCGAATGCTTACCAAAAGATGGGATTAAATTTAGAAGTAGCCCGAAACATTACCCTAGGCAACCCTAAGAAAAAATCTCGCCGAAGTCCAACAGAGCTAAAAGCCCTCGTAGCTCGCTCGCTCGCTCAGATCCCTCATTGGTAGCTGTCTTCTCGTCCCGCACAGGAGCTTCACGTTCTACTGACACATAGAAGGGCGCTGTGATGAGTATAAAAAACAGTCAATAGTAGCGATGGACGATCATAATGACGTTTTACCTGCTGCTACGCCAAGAATGACATCTTTCGAAAACGTTCCTTGTGTTCAGAGCTCACGACTATTCCACCGGCAGGGGAGGGGAGTAGAAACGGTACAATAAATAAGTTCAGTGCTTTCCAAGGATGCGACACGAAGATTTTCAAGAAAATCCCTCCATTCAAACTACCTTTTACATGGGAATTTTTTCGAAATTTTCAATTTTCTCAAAAATGACTGTCGACATTCACTTGTTTCTCGCGACTATATGGAAAGAGACTTGCCTATAGCTTCCAGTTCTGAAACATTTGACTATCGCTATCTCCTTTGTGTTTGTAACTAAAAGTGTATGTAGCTATTTCTGCAACAGTTTATCTCGACTAAAATAAAGTACACAGAAAGCTAAGCCTTGGTTAAGTAAATGTTAATATCCACTAATAAATTATATAGAGTACAAAAATTCTTTGAATGTAACGCATCACATTTTTTTCTTCTATCTAGTCATTGCATGTTAATCCAGATAAACGTTCCGCATTTCATTGTAAGCACAAGGGTAAACCAAAGAAGTAGCCAACTGTTTTAAACCGTGTTGCTATTTACTGGCTTTTATAACGGGAAGTTTTTCCCCTAAGATAATTGCATTTAGAATTATAAATTAAGGGGTAGGGCCTCGTGAAACAGGATAATACAGAATTATGAGATATTATGCCGATTGTACAGGTTTTCGTGCGTGGGATAGACATTTACATCCAGCATTTTAGCCACGGTTAGGGGCGAGGTCTTTGTTGTTATACTTTGGTCAGTCTCTTTTGAAACAGTGTAAAGCAAAGGTAGAAAACAGATTTCTCGTTTTGATCTGTTACATTGGCGGCACTTTGCGGCAGCTACCGGTCCGTCCATGAAACGCCCTTATCTACCCCTTCTACTGTCTCAAAAAAAACTGACCAAAGTATAAGTTGTAGAAAAGAAGTCAAGGACATAGACGCTGTCCCAAACGCTAAAGAAAAATACAAACTCGGTGCAGAAAACCAATGTTAAAAATTTAAAATACCTACACTTAGCTCCGAATGAATCTGCTACATTTATATACCAGCATACCACCAGACTGATGTTGCAGCGAGGGGTCCAAAGAGGTTGACCTCCAATCCAGCTAATGCCATTATCGCCATTTATTTGGTTTGTTGCAAGATTCTTGTATTGTAATATGTTTTCCTTTTTATATTTTCAACCACATCTGTATAACGTCAATGGCGCTGTTCGATTTAAATAGAAGAAAATCTGTTACACTCACATGATTTTCTCTACTCTTGTACAAACTATTTTTACAAACGCTTATTCTCCATCTACTTCATGTTAATCGAAATAAACACTTACAGACTCTATCTTATTGCTAAACTTCTTCTAAATGTAAGCGGAATATATATATATATATATATATATATACGAGGGCAATATAGAAATACAGTAGCCTTTAAGCACATACATATCTCTTAATAGCTGGTTGCTAGGTGCAGCACCATTCTCTTTGCCACAGATTAATACTCTTTGCATATACAAGACAAAAAATGAATAACGAATTCCCATTTGAGAAAATAAGTATTGAAAATTTAAGGGAATAACAAGCAATATTTATAAAATGGTTCATTCAACAAATAAAATATATATGACATAAATTCTGTATTTTAACGTGATCTACAGTATATGTCTAGTAAAATTTTGTCCATCTCTTATGGTTTACCAGTTATGCAAAGTCGTTCACAATGAAGAATACTTTTGGAGACATTCCCAGAAAATTCAAGATAAACATTTTATTTGTCATGAAAATATCTTAAACATATGATATTTTAATCAAAATCGTTTGAGCCATTTTTGAGAAAATTACAATTTTCGAAAAATTTTCCATGTAAAGGGTAATCTTGGGTGAGGGGATTTTCTTGAAAACCTGCGTGTCGCATCTCTGGAAGATACTGAACCTAAATACCAAGTTTGGTGTTTATCTGACTGTTCGTTTCTGAGTTATGGTGTTCACAGACACACAGACACGCACACGGACATGCTTCCAAAAATGCTTTTTTGGATTCAGGGATCTCAAAACATATATTTCCGGTGAAATCTCGGTATGGAATTTTTGGGTGGAATACAATACTTCCCCTACTTACTATACGTAGTAGAGAAAGTAAAAGAGCAGACAATAACATTTAAAGCAAAGATTCAACATTTCCAAATTAGGGGACACTGGAAAATTCATACGGAAGGATCATCTCTTAGGAGAGGTAATCGGGGTGCATCAGACGTGATGGAGGTGAGGTCTCCGCGAGAAGATAATGCGGGATGGGGTTTTCCGGAGTTCAGAACTATAGTTGAGGTCCATACGCAATTAAC
The DNA here is from genome assembly GCA_030765065.1 of Deroplatys truncata. NCBI lineage: Eukaryota > Metazoa > Arthropoda > Insecta > Mantodea > Mantidae > Deroplatys > Deroplatys truncata. The sequence continues at coordinate 106,798,405 of CM060982.1, forward strand.
TTTCTGCTTAAGATAAATTTTAAATTACGAAGCCGGCGTCATGGACAACTACTGACTTAGCGGCCGAGAAAGCGATGAGTGCGCCGACATTCACCTCACCTTGAAATTCCACAAACTTTCTATGATACAGCAAGAAAAATACTAATGTGGCAGCACTTAAAAATTACATATTGAAAAATTCAAACCAATAACAGCGGAAATCTCGGAAATGGCTAATGCTACAAAAAGAATTGCGTATTTTAAAGAGAAATGCAAGTATTGTTTAGTAAGCTTTTGTCTATATTTTGCGGTTTACAGTGATACCAACTTCCTTTAGAATGATGAGGATTCCGAATGCAATTCCTGGTACGTTCAAGATATGTATTTTATTTATCATGGTAATATCTTAAATTTATAGTGTTTTAATTAAAATTTAATTTTTGAGAAAATAAAAATTTATGAAAAATTGTCGGCTTACAGGGTAGTTAGTTTGGGGGCATTTTTTCGGAATCTTCCGTGTCGTATCATGGGAAGACACTTAATTTTGATATTTAACGTGTTTTATTCTGAGTTATACAGATCTTTTTCTAAAACTGCATTTTTACATTCTCTACTACGTATAGAAAGGAAGGGAAGTATTGTATTCCACCCAAAAATTTGATGAGATTTCACTAGAAATATATGTTTTGAGGCATCATGAACCACATTTTTAGAAAAATATCCATGCGCGTGTGTGTGTCTGACTGTGTATCTATGTGTGTGTCTGTGAGCAGCATAATTCAAAAACGAAAAGCCGGATCTGTATCAAACTTGGTATTTAGGTTGCGATGGTACATTTATAATGTTATTTGTGTATGTGTGTTTACTTCATGCGATGAAGCCATCTTGTGACGTGATTCATTTGTTAGGCTTGTTAGCTCCATCTGGTGTTAGCAATTTGCGGCAGTATTAGTGTTCGTTTGAAAGAATGCTACTGTTTTTTTATTTAATTTTGGTTCTCTGTCCTCCGGCTAGCTATTATCCTTTTGGTCGAGCACTTCTCTTTATACAGGTTGTGTAAACGGAAAGGAATCTTTTATCCAAAGATAACACTGATGAAGAAATTTGTTTTACACTTTTATTGTCGAACACAATAACTATCACATTTACACATTGATCTTGACACTCGCCAAACTGAAACTGTTATAATAACTTCATTACTGATCACTCTTAATTCGCGTACTTCAACTTTTTGTATAATTAACTTTACAACATTTTAGATTTTTCATAATTCTGCTACTCGTAACTCGTAAATCGATAGCCGACATGTAATATTTCTGCTGGACTGAAGGCGACGTGTATCATACAAATATTTTCGACCAACTGACAGACTGAAGACGACGTGTAGTGTACAAAGATTTTTGATGAACTGACGGGGTCTTTACCTCTAACCTACCTTTTATACTCCTTCATCCAGATATGCCGAAAGATTATAACTGAGCTGCAATTGGATAATAAAACGCGCCAACATTAGCGTCTATTTTTATATCCAATGAAAATTATGAGTACATATGCTCTAGGGAAATGTTCCAGAAGATTAAGATAAACGCGCCAACATTACGTAACTTCCTCGTTTCCAATAATGATAAACAGCTCACCCCCTCGATGCATTATTGCACGCTATTATTGTCAGTTTCAGTAAGGCAGTATAAACTTACTTCCCAACAATAATTACAATCAACAAACATTTCAAATCAATGTCACATAATAAAGCATATTCATACTATAATCACTCTTTACATTTAAATAATTTGTGATACAAATTGCTGCATCAAGGTTCAGTACGAACAACGCGAAGATTTTAAAGAAAATTTCCCACCAGTATACCCTTTATATACAACGGTTTTCGAAATTTTTGATTCTCTAAAAAATGGATCTAATGCTTTTGGCTACAATACCACGTATTAAAGATATTTCCATGACAAATAAAATGTGAATCTTGCATTTTATGGGAATATCCTATGAAGACTCTTTCATTGTGAAGGAATTTTGTATAATGTTATATAAGTGGGAAACGATAGACGAAAACATACTACACAAATAATGTATATTTCTTTAAAACACACAATTTATTTCAAATACCCTTCTGATGAAATAAGCTACTTCTGAGATATCCGTTATTAAAGGTTCGAATTGTTCATTTCTTGGTCATTCTTTTCAAGTGCTGTCAACATTCAGTTGTTTCTCGCGATTACATAGAAGCAGTATGGAATTTTAAGGGCAGCGTATAGTTTCCACTTTTTAAACATTTCGTTATCATTGTTCCCTTTGTGTATAAAGAAATGTGTAATGTGGCTATTTTTGCAAGGTTTATTTGACTTAAATTGAAGTAGATATAAAAAAAATCTGATGTGTTACACTCACATGACTTTCTCTACTCTTGTACAAACTATTTTTACAAACGCTTATTCTCCATATGCTTTATGTTAATCGAGATATCGAGATGTCAATCTTATTGGTAATTTTCTTGTAGAAGCAAGGGGAATATGGTAGCTTTTAAGCGATAGTCAAATATTTTAACGATGGTTGCTATGTGGCGCATTCCATTCTCTTTGCATGTCCAGGACATAAAAAAAATGAATAACGAATTTGAGAAAAAGTATAAGTATTGGAAAATTTAAGGAAATAACAAGCAATATCTCGAAAACGGTTCACTCAACAAAAGAAATGTATATGACATAAGTTGTGTATTTTAGCGCGATCTACATTTTTTGTGTAGTAACATTTTGTCTATCTCTTATGGTTTACCAGTTATGCAAAAGTCGTTCACAATGAAGAATACTTTTGGAGACATTCCCAGAAAATTCGAGATATACATTTCATTTCTCATGACATTATCTTAAACATATGATATTTTAATCAAAATCGTTAGAGCCATTTTTGAGAAAATTAAAATTTTCGAAAAATGTTCCATGTAAAGGGTAGTCTGGGGTGGGGGGTTTCTCTTGAAAACCTTCGTGTCGCATCTCTGGAAGATACTGAACCTAAATACCAAGTTTGGTGTTTATCCGACTGTTCGTTTTTGAGTTATGCTGTTCACAGACACACAGACACACACACACACACACACACACACACACACAGACACACACACGGATATGTTTCCAAAAATACTTTTTTTGGATTCAGGAGGTCTCAAAACATGTATTTCCGGCGAAATCTCGGTATCGAATTTTTGGGTGGAATGCAATACTTCCCCTACTTACTATACGTAGTAGAGAAAGTAATAAGCATTAGTAAGAATAGTTTGTATACCCATTAAAATAATAGAGGGTAGAGAAGGTCCTGTGAATGTATCACATCAGAAACCTTTTCATTTATTCAGCAGTCTCAAAAGTGTGGTATTGGTGAAAATAAATCTCAGTATCGAAATTTTGGATGGAATGGAATAGAATGCTTAACAGCTTTTATAAAGCTATACTTAACCTGAGCATTAAAAGCTCCTGTGCATTGTTTAACAAAGTAACTTTGACACTAAAATTCCTCATCAAGGATTTTAATCCCCCTCACTGTACACCGTGGTAGTATGCTGTGTTTAATAGTTTTAACTTTCCGCCCTTTGATTTATTATTCTCGCAAAATTATAGCCTGGAATCGTCATCAGAGAGCAGAGGTATATGTTTAGCCTCTGCCGCGGGCACTCATTTCTGTCATTTTTTAATCCCCTTTCCTCTGTTTTCATTAAAAGTTACATTAAAGCTGGTAATAAATGAAACGGAATTCGAAGTTAATTTTACAGAGACTGTATGTACAGAAAATGTGTAGCGTATGCATGGCCGAGAGTTGCTAAAATTGAACAGTTCGGAGCACAGCACTATTTATAGTTTTAAACAGTTCAGCTGGTATTAGTAGAGGGCGGAATAGTGCGACCTGGTCCGTGATTTTAAGTTACTGATGCAGAGAGCATCTTGACACGTGTCCCCAGTACGCGTGGTGGGTAAAGAAATATACCATAGTAAGCATGCTGGTCCGCTTCGCAAAAATTTGAAATATATCAACCGTTGATATAAGTGTACTATTCCATCCATCTATTACCGCTTGCGATATCGAAAGGAGTTTCTCACGATATAGTGTCGCGGTAACTTCGTGTTATCTTATTTGCTGAGGGCCTGTTATTGTTTTACTATTTTGAATTTGGGTTCTTTGTCATCCTGCTAGCTATTATTATTCAGTGAGAAAATCTCTTGAACAGGGTGTGTAAACGGAAAGGAGTTACTAAAATATAACACTGATAAAAGAATTTGTTTTTACACTTTTATTGCCGTCACACTTTATTCATTTCACATAATTACTTGATACACACCCGACTGAAACTTTTGTATTTTCGAATGTAACTATTATCACTTATTTGCCGCACATTATTAATTGGCGTATTTCACATCATTGTAACTAACTTTACGACGCGAGAGATTCTGTAGAACTGCGCGACGTGTAACCCGTGGATGATTCTGTTGAACTGCGCGACGTTTAACCCGCGAATGATTCTGTTGGACTGAGCGTTAGCCGTCTCTGGCGTCATATATTTATACTCCATCACCCCGATATGCCTTAACATTATAACAGAGCTGCTATTGGTTAATAAAACGCGCCAACATTAGCGTCTATTTTTATATCCAATCAAAATTAGGAACACATATGCTCTAGGGAAGATATTCCCTCCATTTCTAAAGAAAGGCACGCTACTCTGACGTCATTTGTTTGTCTCATCTAATTGATAAACAACTCACCCCCTCGCTCATTGTTACCCGCTCCTATGGTCAGTTTCAGTGAGGCCGTGTAAACTTATTTCCTAACAATGCTTATAATTAACAAACATCTCAAATCAATGTCATACAATAATGTTAATTTACACTACAATCACTCTGGCATTCACAGTGTTGTGAAATAAAATACTGCCTCAATAGCTTTTGTTTGAGAGAGACGGAGAACTTCACTTTCGATAATCTCCGCATGCCAGACAATGTGGTATTCACTTTATATATCCGGTGTATATACATACCTATACATATACACCATGTGATCAAAAGTATCGGGACACCCCCACAAACATACGTTTTTAATTTTAGGTGCATTGTGCTGCCACCTACCTCCTGGTACTCGTTATCCGCGACCTCAGTGTTCATTAGACATCGTGAAACAGCAGAATGGGACGCTCCGTGGAACTCACGGACTTCGAACGTGGTAGAAGATTGGGTGTCACTTGTGTCAGAAGTCTGTACGTGAGATTTCCACACTCCTAAACATCCCTAGGTCCACTGTTTCTGATGTGATAGTGAAGTTATAAACGTGAAGGGACATGTACATCACAAAAGCGTACAGCCCGACCTCGTCTGTTGACTGACAGAGACCACCGACATTTGAAGAGGGTCGTAAAGAGTAGTAGGCAGACATCTATCCAGACCATCACACGGAATTCCAAACTGCATCAGGATCCACTCCAAATACTATGACAGTTAGGCGTGAGGTGAGAAACCTTGGATTCCATGGTCGAGCGGCTGCTCATAAGTCACACATCACGCAGGAAAATGCCAAACGTCGCCTCGCTTGGTGTAAGGAGCGTCAACATTACACGATTGAACAGTGGCAAAACGTTGTGTGGAGTGACGAATCACGGTACACAATGTGGCGATCCGATGGCAGGGTGTGGGTATGGCGAATGCCCGGTGAACTTCATCTGCCATCGTATGTAGTACCAAAAGTGAAATTCGGAGGTGGTGGTGTCATGGTGTGGTCGTGTTTTTCCTGGAGGGGGCTTGCACCCCTTGTTGTATTGCATGGCACGATCACAGCGCAGACCTGCATTGATATTTTAAGCACCTTCTTGCTTCCCGCTGTTGAAGGGCAATTCGAGGATGGCGATTGCATCTATCAACACGATCGAGCACCTGTTCATACTGCACGGGCTGTGGCGGAGTGGTTATACGTCAATAACATCCCTGTAATGGACTGGCCTGCACAGAGTCCTGACTTGTAAAATGCATATCTGCATCCAATTGAAACCCGTCGACATCCAACCATGCCGTCACACCGCTTGCTTTAGTTGGACCCTCCCCATCCTTTACCACAGTTTCAATTGAATGCAGAATATGCATTTTACCGGGTTTCGATCTTACGACCCTTGGTTTGATAAGTTAGCTACTCCTATCGTGCCTTAGACCGCATGGCCATAAATCCCGAGCTTGCGCCGCCATATTTAAAGGGTTTACTAATCGGTGACATACCATGTTATATATAACATTTTAAAGCTGAGTTGTACAAAAATAGGCGTGGCAGGCATTTAAATTTCCGTGCATGATTTTAAAAATGCCTGCCAAACCCTTAAAAAAGGTTTTTATCACCATCAAACGCATTCAAATGTTTGACTAACATTATAAAGAGTTTATTTTTGCAGACATCAAAAACTGAAAATGTTGACCATGTTGACTAATAAATCTGTCCTAGGTCCCCTTAAACTTCAAAATTGTATGCAATTTTGCTGCAATGGGGTAATGAGTGCATTTCAGGAGCCATGCCCACCCGCACTTGAGTATTTAAATCATGACGTAACGGCCTTTTAAATGGTGATGTGGGTACACTACAACAGATTCTGAAAGTACAAAGCATAAACATAAATTTATGGCAAAAAACGTAAAATCGGATTTTTCATTATTTTTGCCCTAATTTCACCGATGCCTCCCCTTAAGGGAATAACAAGCAATATCTCGAAAATGGTTCACTCTACAAAAAAACATGTATACGACCTAAATTGTGTATTTTAAGGAGATCTACATTTTTTGTGTAGTAAAATTTTGTCCATTTCTTATGGTTTACCAGCTATGCAAAAGTCGTTCACAATGAAGAATACTTTTGGAGACATTCCAAGAAAATTGAAGATATACATTTCATTTGTCATGAAAATATCTTAAACATATGATATTTTAATCAAAATCGTTAGAGCCAGTTTTGAGAAAATTAAAATTTTCAAAAAAGGCTCCATGTAAAGGATAGTCTGTGGTGGGGGTATTTTCCTGAAAACCTGCATTTTGCATCTCTGGAAGATACTGAACCTAAATACCAAGTTTGGTGTTTATCCGACTGTTCATTTCTGAGTTATGCTGTTCACAGACAGACTCAAAGACAGACAGACACACACACGGACATGTTTCCAAATATGCTTTTTTTTGGATTCAGGGGGTCTCAAACATGTATTTCAGGTGAAATCTCGGTATCGAATTTTTGGGTGGAATACAATACTTTCCCTACTTACTATACGTAGTAGAGAAGGTAAAAATGAGGTAACTGTAAGTTTCTGTTATTGTCATAATAAATTTAAAAAATCTGATGTGTTACACTCACATTAATTTCTCTACTCTTGTATAAACTATTTTTACAAACGCTTATTCTCCATATGCTTCATGTTAATTGAGATATCGAGATGTCAATCTTATTGCTAATTTTCTTGTAGATGCAAGGGGAATATGGTAGGCTTTAAGCGATAGTCAATTTTTTTAAGCGCTGGTTGCTATGTGGCGCATTCTATTCTCTTTGCATGTCCATGTCATGAAAAAAAATGAATAACGAATTTGAGAAAAAGTATAAGCATTGGAAAATTTAAGTGAATAAGAAGCAATATCTCGAAAATGGTTCACTCAACAACAAAAATGTTTATGAATAAATTGTGTATTTTAGCGCGATCTACATTTTTATGTAGTAAAATATTGTCTATCTCTTATGGTTTCCAGCTATGCAAAAGTTCGTCACAATGAAGAATACTTTTGGAGACATTCCCAGAAAATTCTAGATATACATTTCATTTGTTATGAAAATATCTTAAACATATGATATTTTAATCAAAATCGTTATAGTCATTTTCGAAAAATGTTCCATGTAAAGGGTAATCTGGGGTGGGGGATTTTCTTGAAAACCTTCGTGTCGCATCTCTGGAAGCTACTGAACCTAAATGCAAAGTTTGGTGTTTCTGAGCTATGCTGTTCAAAGACAGACACACAGACACACACACGGACATGTTTCCAAAAATGCTTTTTTTATTCAGGGGGCCTCAAAACATGTATTTCCGGTGAAATCTCGGTATCGAATTTTTGGGTGGAATGCAATACCTTCTCTACTTACTATACGTAGTAGAGAAAGTAAAAATCCTTGTGTTGGCGTTAAAGGTACGAATTTAGCATCATGTTTGGAGCATCGGAGGAAAGTGAATCGTGCTAAGATACTAGTAGAGCCGCAATCCACTGTAAAAAGCGATATCTATGGTATCACGTATTGCGCTGCTGTTGCAAGATCCCGATTCTTTTTCGATTCCTTGCAGTGAGACATGTTACTAACTCTTTTGGAAGCTTTCTTTTAGGTTATATTCATCTTTTTAAAGGCCCTAATACTAAAATGTAAACTTTGCGATGACCAAAACATCAAAATATGCAGATTAAGTTTTTGGATCAACATTTTTTGTAGCAATATGCTATTTTACGTTCTATTTCTAAAAAAATCGGTAATTGCTTTAATTATATCTATTGCTGTTTTATTTTTTATACCAACAGACTATAATACCACCAAATTCATTAAGTTTTAAGATTATGTATATGTTTAATTAGAGGATCCAAGTAATCATAACTAAAAATATATCTTAATGCTATTAAAAATAACCCACATTTATTAAAAAGTGTTTTTACTAGGACCTGATCATCCCAAAAAATAAAGTGTTAATGAATTTCTTGTTTCCTAAATAATCTTGGATAACTGTAGGTAATACTTTATTGATGTAGATAGCAACACAATAGAAAATAAAACACATACTTGTCTAAATCCTTTATTATTTGTATTTGCGTATTTTCAAAAATAAGAACACTGGCTTCCTGTAATGCGTAATTAACTCCGAATGAAGAGGACTACATTTTATAGTCATTGAACATATGGTATTTTTCAAAATAAAAGCATAGTACATTTTACCACGTAAGGGGCAGTTTGAGGTGAACATATACGCAGCTACATTGACAGATACACGCAGAAGTTTCCTAAAACATTCTTTTTGGATTAATGGGGCCTTAAGTTGCATTTCCGGTGAAATCTTGATGTAGAATTATTGGTTGAAATATATTATTACTTTTCCTATACTTAGGTAGATGGTAGAGAAGGTAGGGATCACTGAAATTCTCCAAATGCGTTCATACTTTCAACCTTTGCACTACATGCGTATAGGTTATACAACGGAGGGGGGCACATCGCCTACTGTGACCTACATAGATCTATTATGGCTACCACCCCAAGAGGAAAGGATAAAGTGAAGGAACCACAGGAGGGTATAGGCCACAGAGACGCGCGGAAGACCCGTCCGACTACTAGAGCTGCGTAGAGGGGAAGATGAACGACCCTTCAATCAAGCAGCCCTCTTGTGTCCAAGGGGAGTACTCTTTCCTTTCAGCAACCATCCGCGCTATTTGTTCAGCACCGGCATATGCCAGGAAACCTAAAAGCACACGTGAAAGATGAGAAGGAAACGGAATGAAAGATATCGTGATAGATGAAAAACCACTCGTGTGCACCTACCGACCAGGGAAAATTACGTAAAACCCAAGGCCAGTGAACCTCCCGAATGCGAGCCTCGCACGTTAACACGGAGCCATCTTGCGCGGTTTTGCACTACAATGAATCACATGCTGATACCAACATATTATAGTTAAAATATTTTTGTAAACAGTGGTCTTTTTTTTTAATCCAAGTTATGGACCTTTGGACTAAAATCTGAAATCCTGATTTCATGAAGAAAGAGCAAGTGCGATAGCGTGAATGTTGTTTTAGCTGCAAGGTCTGGCGTCATGGACAGCAAATGATTAACAGGCGGCTTTGTGGAGATCCAGGTGTGTTTGTAATTTACGCTGAGTGAGGTGTAACAGTAAGTTGGGAGAGGTAATACCGACAATTAGCTAATTGCTTGCTTCTGGTTGTACTGTGTATTTTGCTCCGCGCTGGTGCCAATAGTAGCGTTAAATTAATGTTGAAAGCTAAGCCTTACGTTACATTAGAACTGTGTGTTTAATAACAAAGCAATATAATACATTTTATTAAAATTTTATTTAAGAACTGCAAACATCAAATTATAACTACTAATATTAATGCATACCATCCTTGATTTAAAGTCATTTTTGTGCTAGGTAGATTGGAGTGGTTTGGGATGGATGAGACCGACGGACCGCTTATTCTTCAGAGCTTTTTACTTCTTGACGACACAAGATGGAGTGTGATTGTATTAAACACTTCCCTTCATTGGTCAAAAGGATTTGGGAGACACTATACTTTCCAAATCATCAACAGAAAGGATTAGCCTCAATTTCGAAAATGTGCCTACACGAAAACCTAGTTAATCCACGTGTATTCACTAATGAACATTACCTGGACACTAGAAACACTGCCCATAAACTTCTATAGTTCTTTGCGACCTACAAAAATGATTTTACTATCGTCAAAACAACAGGGAACATGGTTGTTGCACTCCATTAATTATTTATTGGATGTGCATGTTCTGAAGTAAGCAAATTTAGTTTATTTAGGTTTACAGAAGAGGCTTTAATTAAGTTGAAATTATTTGCAAACAGAACTATTTGGGCGGATAAAAAACCCTTAGATAATGGCCCAAGTTGAGTAGCTGTATTAGCAGGTACGGCCCATTAAGACTTGAAGTTCAACAATATGTTTTGGCCCTTGCAGCAGCCTTGGCTGGAAGACATTTCCTCAGCTCCCACCGGGATGTCCGCTGTTAGCCAAGATACAAGGCGCTATCGTCGCTGCAACGTCATCCCACGTGACATACTTCCGCGTGTGCCCCGAGGATGAGCCAAAGACCAAGAGAAGCGGAAAGACTTCTTCGCGCTCTGCCTCTTGGAGCGACCGGCTCCAAACTTTTTCGGTTCTGTCAAAATTATTCGCATTGTATTCTTGTCGTAAGTAACTTCTACATTCATTTTCTTGTGTGCGGAGGCTTAAATTATATTACACTCGTACGTATTTTGGTACTTTGAAATTGTATTAAATTCGGAAACATGGTGAAAGAAGAACAGAACTTAAAATATTTATTGAGAATATCACAAGTGTTATTTTCTTTGTTAACGCTGTTATACTTTTGCATTAATATATTTATTGTTATTCAGCTGCAAGTGAACTAGTGATTTTATTCTAAGGAAGTGTACTAAATCCTTGTGTTAATTTCTTCCTAACGTCATTTTCTGTAAAACAATTATTTCTAGGGGGAATAATTCATACGCAAAAGTGCTCTAAAATGGGCCCAGCACATATTAGTTAATGCTTGTTATTCGCTGGGACTTGAACTCTGTTAGTTTGCACATAATCGAAATAATCGTTTAGGGTAATTTTCAAATTAAAAACTTTGTAGCACGAACGTGCAGTGACCGCATTTAACGTAGTATGTAACGATTAAGCAATTCAATAAACCAAATTTCAATTTAAATCATGCAGATCCTCATTATTGAGCTTTTGACTGGTCATAGAAGTTAAAGTACCTACTTCGATTAGAGTTGACTATATAATGCATAGTCTCAAATACTTCATAATTTAAGGTGGTCAACCACTGGAGGGAAGGGTCAAATTGTCGATTTTTATCCTGTAAAATTCTATGTGCTTTTGCCATATGTGCTTAATTTATGACACTCTTGCATCGTATATATCCAAAAATCTGAGTCATACTTTAAACACTGGGCCCATTTTTTTCAAAAAACTGTGTATTTAAGATATGTTGAACATTTGTATTTAACATGTAGTGGTAAATTGATTAAAATATTAACATTCAATCATTCATTCATTATCTGTTTACCCTCCTCTTATGTAGGACTTGCACCCCCCAGGACTTACAAGCGGGTGCCTGGGGTCAGAGGCCCGTCGAGGAGCAGACACTCATGGATCAGACAGAGCATCCAGGATGGGTGATCGGCCCGATGCCTGGTATGGGATGAAGGAAGTAGATGAAACGAAATGTTGGTGAAATGGATGAAAGGAAAGGTGATGATGGAGCAGTTGGTGGAATGAATGGCGGGGGAAACCGGAGAAAACCCGCCCAGACGCCGCTTCGTCCACCACATGCAGGTCCCTGGGATTGAACCCGGGCCGCCTCGGTGGGAGGCGAGCGGTCTAACCACTCGGCCACGGCGCCGCCTAAAATATTAACAAATATATGCAAAAATTACATGTTAATTTCATATTTAATTTCTCAGATTTTATGTTTATTAATACAGTAATTAGTGACATGCTTTCCTAATAGAAATTATTCTACCATGCAAAATAAGTAGCTTTAAACAAAGTACTGCAAACATTTTAAACATTTGTTACAATTTTGTATTGATTAATTTAACATGAACAATACAGAAATTGTTGATTCACCACAATTTTTGAATGCAGAGAAAACATTAAAAGAAGGTATACGAGCTTGGCTTCAAAGCAAAAAAATCATTTCACTCCATGTGAAGTTAACAATGACTGAAAGACTTCCGAGAAGCAAAGGCAATTTGTATGTTAACCATTAGACTAGCTCTGTATTCTCGACCTCGAGTAGTAAAAAGCGATAAAAGTGACTAACTTAAAACCCTACCCTGTACCTCTAAGAGCTCCATTTTTTATGACAGCGCCGTATAAATCGTAATCTTCGTATAAAATTTAGCATCTTCTAAGGATAAAGGCGAAGGTTTTCATGAAATTCTCAACCCAAAACCTGGAGAAACTGTTTCAAATAATGTGACATACTTGATACTTAGATACGGTAAGTAAGATGCAGGTTTTGAATATTATTTTAACACTGGAATGCCTAGAGGGATCAAAATGACCCTTTTTACTTTCTCTACTACGTATAGTAAAATATTTTCATGACAAATGAAATGTATATCTCGAATTTTCTGGGAATGTCTCCAAAAGTATTCTTCATTGTGAATGACTTTTGCATAACTGGTAAACTATAAGAGATAGACAAAAGTTTACCACACAAAAAATGTAGATCGCGTTAAAATACATAATTTATGTCATATACATTTTTTTGTTTAGTGAACCATTTTCGAGATATTGCTTGTTATTCCTTTAAATTTTCCAATACTTATACTTTTTCTCAAATGGGAATTCGTTATTCAGTTGTTTTGTCCTGATAATGGAAAGAGAATGAAATACTGCACATAGCAACCAGCTCTTAAATATTTGACTATCGCTTAAAGCCTACCAATTCCCCTTGCATCTACAAGAAAATTAACAATAATATTAACATCTTGATTAAGATGAAGCATATGGAGAATAAGTGTTTGTGAAAATAGTTTGTACAAGAGTAGAGAAAGTCATGTGAGTATGACACATAGTGTTTTTTATCATCCTAAAATTTAATTTAGCCTGAAAAAAACGAGTCAGAAAACGTTATATACATGATAAATTTTAATCGAAAGATGCTATAATGAAAAAAAAACTCCTATCTTCATAAACAAAATTATGGGTTAAAACTTGACCAGTGAACTTAAAAATTACATACCTATATCCAGTAAAATTTTCAGTCTGTAATCTAAATAGTTTCTGGGATAATGAGACTTAGATTCAGCAGATTTAAATTGCAATACGACTTATATTGTACCCTTAGAAGAAGAAAGGATTGAATTTAACAAATTTATAAACACTAATCATAATATGATTTTTTTCCTCATGCAGCTTGAAATTGAAATAAAGATCTCGTAGTTTATCAAATGATTTACGCACTGTTCTATATTTTATCAAAGGACAGAGTGCCTTTTGGGTTAATCTAGAAACGCAACAGTTAAAAAAGGAAGCAAAGCAACACGAAACTCCAGGTGGTTTGGATTCCACCGGTAAGTTATTGCTTTCCTCGACCTCATATTCATCGATCATCGTTAGTAGCCAATTCGGAGTGCTCTTGCTGCAGAAATGGATGGAGTTAATCTTCTGCTTGAACAAAGTTACACATTCCTTAGCAAGATCAAGCTGGTAGTGTTTACTGAACTAATATTAAAGTGTAGTGCATTACAAATATTGATATCGGTGAAACCTAAACGCAGCGATCCTGTAGGTTGCACCGGAGCGTGTAATCTTTCTTTTAAGTGCTAATGGCGAGATTGCGATGGACATAACGTAACTTATCTTATGTCAATCTTTCCGAATGGTTACTTTTTCTACCACGGACATTTACATAGAGAAACTATTGCATTCAACCCAAAAATTCTATACCGAAATTTTACCGGAAATACATGTTTTGAGGTACCTTGAATCCAAAAGAGAAGCATTTTTAGAAAAAAAGGTGCCAGTGTGTGTCCTGAACAGCATAACTCAAAAACAAAAAGTTGTATAAATACCAAACGTTTTCAAGGAAGTCCCCCCAAACCAGACTACCCTTTACATGGAACATTTATCGAACATTTTTATTTTCTCAAAAATGACCTTAACGAATTTGATTATATCACATGTTTAACATATTTTCATGGCAAATGAAATGTATATGATGTATTTTCTGGGAATATTCTCAATAGTCCTCTTCATTCTGAATGACTTTTGCATAACTGATAAACCGTAAGAGATAGACGAAATATTACCACACAAAACATATAGATGTCATTAAAACATACATTCTTTTTTGTCGACTGACGCATTTCCGAGATATTCTTTGTTATTTTTCTGAATTTTCCAATACTTAACACTTTCCTGGGAATTCGTTGTTCATTTTGTTTATGCCCTGTACATGCAAAGAGAATGGAATACTACCACATTCCCCTTGCATCTACAAGAAAATTAGCAATAAGTTTATCATGTCGATATGTCGATTAACATTAAGCGTATGGAGAATAAGCGTTTGTAAAAATATTTTGTACAAGAGTAGAGTCATGTGAATGTAAAGCATCAGATTAAAAAATAAGAGTTCGTGTGTGTGTGTGTGTGTGTGTGTGTGTCTGGAAACAGCATAACTAAAAAAAAAAGTTGAATAAATACAAAACTAGGAATTTATGTTTAGTACCTTCAAAATGTGACACGAAAATTTTCAAGAAATTCTCCCCACCCCAAGCTATCCTTACATGGACATTTTTTCTATTTATTTAAAAACTGCTTCACACGATTTTGATTAAAACACCGTATATATTAAAGATTCTTGCTGAGAAATGAATTATATACCTTGAATTTTCTGGAACAGCCTTTGAAGTCTTCATGCGGTAATAATTTTGTATAATCTTGTATAACTGCTAAGCGTTAAGCGGTAGGCGAAGGGTACTTTAAAAAATGTAGATCTCTTTTAAACACACAATTTAATTAAAATAACTTTTTCTTACGGCGTAAACCATTTCTGAGATATCTGTTATTAATTGTTCAAATTGTTCAATAGCTTGTCATTCTTTTTAAGTCCTGTCGATTTTCATTTGTTTTACGCGATTGCATGCTAGGAGTATGGAATTTTAAGGCCAGCATATAGCGTCCAGTTTTTAAACATTTGACTATCTTTGTTCCCTTTTTACTCTAACGAAATATGTAATTTTTCTTTTGTTCCATTTATACCCCGTGTTTAACTACATTGGTCTTATCGGCAGCCTTTCCTTTGGAACTTATTGCCTATTGGTAATGGTGTTAACTCGTGTAGCTCTTGTCGTTGGGTTTCTTTCATTTTGGTTTTTAATCATTAGATCATACACACATTCACACTTTCATTCATACTTCCAGACTCAGGGAGCATAAGGTATAATTTTGGCTAGAGAAAAATTTCCACCCTCCAGTCGGGAATCGGACACGAGACGCCTAGTACAACAGGTAGTTGCTCTACAGACTGAGCTAGGCCCAGCCGAAATGTGTAATGTAGATGTTTCAGCAAATATTTATCTCGATTAGAATGGAGTAGATAGAGAAATAAACTTTCGTAAGAATACCTTGTATATCCACTAATAAAGGATAGAGGATAGAGAAAGTCACGCGAATGAATCACGTCAGATATTTACCTTCCTGTTGCGTTAAGCTTCACTGATACGTGGCTAATGTGAACCGGTGTATAGTGAGCATAAGCCTGAAGTAATAAATTTCGTTACTCAGTGAAGCTATTTACAATTTTATGCTATTTTTATATTTGTTCATAAATCATGTAGCGGAAAGACCAAAACTAAGGGAACAAGATGTTTATTAAAGATTATCAAACGTATGATAACTGCATTATTAGCACACATTCAGTGTAGCGTCATTTTGTATGTATAGTGCGTATATGTATATGATATAAAGTGTGTATTTTAACGCGACCTACATTTTTTGTGTAGTAAAATGTTGTCTATCTCTTATGGTTTACCAGTTATGCAAGAGTCGTTCACAATGAAGAATACTTTTGGAGACATTCCCAGAAAATTCAAGATGTACATTTTATTTGTCATGAAAATATCTTAAACATATGATATGATCAAAATCGTTTGAGCCATTTTTGGGAAAATTAAAATTTTCGAAAAATGTTCCATATAAAGGATAATCTGGGGTGGGGGGATTTTCTTGTAAACCTTCGTGTGGAATCTCTGGATGATACTGAACCTAAATATTAAGATTGGTGTTTATCCGACTGTTCGTTTCTGAGTTATGCTGTTCACAGACACACAGACACACACACGGACATGTTTCCAAAAATGCTTTTTTTTGGATTTAGGCGGTCTCAAAACATTTATTTCCGGCGAAATCTCGGTATCGAATTTTTGGGTGGAATACAATACTTCCCCTACTTACTATACGTAGTAGAGAAACTAATAAGCTGTTGTAAGAATAGTTTGCAGAAGCTATACAAAAGTAAACGATATTGGGTAGAGAAAGTCATGTTTTTGTGCATAAGGCGAAAATAGATATACTCTCGCCAGTTTACACGGTCATCTTAGCTTCACTTGTTTAAAGTAAAGAGGCAATTACCAGTCTATAAGCTGCGTATTTGCACAGAATTATTGTTGACGATGAAATCAGGCATCAAGTTTCTCGGCAAGTTTCTGCTTGTTTCCTAAACGTCCTAGCAACTGTTTACGGATTGCCGTTCTTCTTCTTCTGCATCATTAACTTAAGTTTGTTTATACAGCCCCAGAGCCTCGGCTCTACATATTATGACGTGCAAATTTGTGTTTTGTCACGATTCCAGTGCATGGCGCCACTTGTTTGTATTTGGAGTTAGGAGTTTAATTAACAGCAGCGCTTAAGCAAAGTCAAGGGGCTCGTGATTATAATCCTGTGTATATGGAGGAGGAGGGTAGAGGGAGAGAGGGAATTCCGCCAGGAGGATAGAGCTATTATC
Organism: Deroplatys truncata; assembly: GCA_030765065.1. NCBI lineage: Eukaryota > Metazoa > Arthropoda > Insecta > Mantodea > Mantidae > Deroplatys > Deroplatys truncata. Next base: position 106,815,692 of record CM060982.1, read on the forward strand.
AAACTATAAAGCCTAAAATACATTTTTCCTTAGAGGACTTTTAACAATTAAAATCTTCTTAATTAGAATTGTGACATACAATACCTTGAAGATCTTTAGAATGGAGACTTAACTGTAATTAGTTGGTAAAGAAGTGTAAGAAAAGAAGTGAAAGCCATATCCTAAGTGAAAAATCTGATGTGATACATTCACATCTCTTTTTCTATCCTCTATCTTTATTAGTAGGTGCACAAACTATTCTTCTTAAAGTTTATTTTTCTGTTAATTACATTTTAATTGCAGCAATAGCTACATTACACATTTCGTTATAGATACAAAGAGAATAGCGACAGTCAGATGTTGAAGAACTGGACGCTATACGCTGGCCATAAAATTGGATACTGTTTGCATGCAATTGCGAGAAACAACTGAAAATCGATGGGACTTAAAATTAATAAGCATTGAACAATTCGAACCTTTGGATATCTCAGAAACGGCTTACGTCACAAAAAATTATTTGAAATAAATTGCGGATTTAAAGAGATCTATGTTTTTGTATGGTGCGTTTCCGTTTGTCGCTTAACGCTTACCAGTTATACAAGTTTATACAAAATTCCTTCCGAATGAAGAGAACTTTAAAGGCTATTCCCAAAAAATTCCAGATAACGCGTTTTATTTGCAATCTAAATATATTTCATATATGGCATTTTAATTATAAAAGTTAGAGCCATTTTTAGAAAATCAAGATTTTTAAAAAATCTTCCATAAAAAGGCTAGTTGGGGGATTTTCTTGAAAATTTTCGTTTTGCATCCTTAGAAGATACTGAACTCAAATACCAATTTTGGTATTTATCCGACTTTTAGTTTTTGAGTTATGCTATTCACAGGCACACACTCATACGGACTTATTTCCAAAAACACTTTCTTTGAAATCACAGAGCCTCAAAACATGTATTTCGGTGAAATTTCGGTATCGAATTTTTGGGTAGAATGCATACCTACCTATTATGTACGTGGTAGAGAAAGTAAAAACTGAATTAATGCTTCTTAGGGATATCGAAATGCACAAAACTTAACATACTGCCAACGTTAAACCTATCACAGAACACATAATGAATTAAAGGTTTATGCTGGTGAAATTATTAGAGTAAGCTTAGCTTATAGCTTATACAACGGAAGGGAACACCTCGCACAGCCACAGGAGGCTACAGATCGCAGGCAGACAGGCCATAGAGACGCAAGGAAGTCCCTAACAGTTCAAGGCTGGGAGACTAAACATTCTTATTTGCCTAATTTTTAAAAATAATGTTTGTGTTACATAAATTGTTAGCTATTATTTACTCTTAGTGCCTAGCGCTGACGGATTTTAAACATATAACAATTTTTATTTATTTATTTTTATACGTTTTGCATAATTATTGAGCTACAGTGTATCCTAAGCGTTTGCTAATGGGTGTATGACGGCAGTGTTTTTAGAAATGTCGAATTTTAGGCTGTTTTGTTTTACAAAGGTGTGAAAATTATTATACTCGAAACTAAGTTTTGTTTATTTACTTTCCGAGGTTGAGTATCCAACATGTTTTAGGTTTATTGTGCTAAATGCTTATAGAATTTGTCACCAATTAAAATAAGATTCTGTCAATGTGAAAGTATGAAATAAATGTACTGAGTTGACTGCTGGATAGAGAAATTTATTTTTTATCTATGAAATTCTGCTGATTGCACATTACTTTTTTTATTGGGTCATTTCCGCTATTAATCACTGAAAGTGGTGTGTCGGTTATTTTCGGTGCCTGGCTTCGGTCGTCCTTCAACTAGCTCGAGTTCGTTTCTACCAGTGTGAATGACACATCTCTTTTTACTTTCTCTACTACGTATAAGGCGGCGCCGTGGCCGAGCGGTTAGACCGCTCGCCTCCCATCTAGGCGGCCCGGGTTCAATCCCAGGGACCTGCATGTGGGATTTGTGGTGGACGAAGCGGCGTCTGGGCGGGTTTTCTCCGGGTTCTCCGGTTTCCCCCGCCATTCATTCCACCAACTGCTCCATCATCACCTTTCCTTTCATCCATTTCACCAACATTTCGTTTCATCTACTTCCTTCATCCCATACCAGGCATCGGGCTGATCACCCATCCTGGATGCTCTGTCTGATCCATGAGTGTCTGCTCCTCGACGGGCCTCTGACCCCAGGCACCCGCTTGTAAGTCCTGGGGGGTGTAAGTCCTACATAAGAGGAGGGTAAACAGATAATGAATGAATGAATGAATACTACGTATAGTAAGTAGGGGAAGTATTGTATTCCACCCAAAAATTCGATACCGAGATTTCACCGGAAATACATGTTTTGAGACCCCTGAATCCAAAAAAAGCATTTTTGGAAACATGTCCGTGTGTGTGTCTGTGAACAGCATAACTCAGAAACGAACAGTCGGATAAACACCAAACTTGGTATTTAGGTTCAGTATCTTCCAGAGATGCGACACGAAGGTTTTCAAAACAATCCCCCACCCCAGACTACCCTTTACATGGAACATTTTTCGAAAATTTTAATTTTCTCAAAAATGGCTCTAACGATTTTGATTAAAATATATGTTTAAGATATTTTCATGACAAATGAAATGTATATCTCGAATTTTCTGGGAATTACTCAAAAAGTATTCTTCATTGTGAACGACTTTTGCATAACTGGTAAACCATAAGAGATAGACAAACTTTTACTACACAAAAATGTAGATCGCGTTAAAATACACAATTTATGTCATATACATTTTTTTTCGTTGAGTGAATCATTTTCGAGATATTACTTGTTATTCCCTTAAATTTCCCAATACTTATACTTTTTCTCAAATTCGTTATTCATTTTTTTTATGTCCTGGTAATGCAAAAATAATGGAATACTCCACATAGCAACCAGCTCTTAAAATATTTGACTATAGCTTAAAGCCTGCCAATTCCCCTTGCATCTACAAGACAATTAGTAATAAGATTAACATCTCGATATATCGATTAACATGGAGTATATGGAGAATAAGCGTTTGTAAAAATAGTTTGTACAACAGTAGAGAAAGTCATGTGAGTGTAACGCATAAGATTTTTTAACATTGTGTCATTCATTTTATTTTGGTTCGGTCATTTGATTTTTATATGTAATGTGGGAGTCCCTATAACCGTTTTAGACAATATTTAATTGTTTTAATTCTTGTGATTTTATTAAACTTTATCCAAATTTTTAAATTGTTCCAAGTTTGTCTAAATTGTTAATTTGTCCAGTGTTTACCTAAATTGTTAGTTTGCTCAGTGTTTAAATTGTTAATATGTTAAGAGTACGTATATCTAATTATGTATATTTCATGAGGGACTTACTTTGTGGCAGCACGGAAAATATCTCGTGTTGTTCTATTTAATGGCCAGGCAAGATAAGGTGAAGAACTGAAGTGATCGAGTAAAACGGTGCAACTATATTACGTATTTGTTAAGATAATTACATGATTTGTGAGAACTAGTGTAAGAATATAATGGTTAGTGAAAACTTACGAGTATGGAAATTTTGTGTGTTCACGCTGGATATGATGATGTATATTGTCCTGTGGCAAACATTCGTAAATCAAATCATATACTCAAGTTTGACTGTTGTGAACATGCTTCGGGAACAGTCCTGTTACCTAGTATTGGTCTTGCCATAACCCCATATCCAAGGTCCTTGTACTTCTAGTTGAGGCATCTCATTTTAATAATTGAACAAAGTGTCGCAACCACATGTATAGTACAAATTTTCCGGTAGCCTTCGCCCCAAATGTACTTTCAGGTGGCCTTTGCTCCAAGTTTAAAAAGATTATTAACTTTGTAATTCAACTGTTTAAGTATTAAATATTTATGTTTGCCTCGGCTGCGTCAGTATTATTTTTAGAGACAAGGATATCTTGGCAGGGCTGTGGTACGACTGAAGAATGTAGGCTTACACAGATTTGAAGTTTTGATTCACTCCTTTTTATTAATTCTTGACACAAATTAAATAGCACTTCACTGATATCGAGAGTTGTGAGATTCTTTTATTTAATACTTTCACTTTTTAACACGTATACTATTTTCGTCTCACACGAATACGTAATTAATTTCTCGAGGAAACATCTCGCGTCTGGTTGTGAGCACTGTTTGGAGGCAACTGAATTGTTTTCAACCGTCTAAACTTGTAAATATCGATATTTCAAGTCTGTGATTGGCCAATCCTAGTCCAATAGAATACCTTCATTTAAGTAAAGCTTTTTTTGGTTGTTGATTGGCTATTTTATAAACTGTCACTAAAATTACATTATTGTTACTCCAATAATCATAAGTAGTATTATTAAACTCTCAAACTTATTATTGCCTCCAGGTTACCTCATTGTTGGCAACTTTTAACTTATTATTCTCACAGCTCCTACATTATTAAATCACGTAAAATATTCACATAACATTATTACACATGATACACTAATATAAGCATATGCAATGACTGTTATATACATTTTACAAATTATTACATACGCATATTGCTTCAAGGCGGGCTGTTATTGAATTTACATATTATATAATTTGACTGATATCATTTAAGTGTTAATAATACTGCCTCATAATATGGGTAAGAAACACGATAAAAAGTGCAAAATGTAGGCAAATTGATTTAAACTTTGCCAGGAACGGATCTTAAATAACCGTTTACAGTCGTTCTTCCCCTCAATATTATCTGTGAAAATTCAAAGCAATCTGTAAATTATATATTAACACATTTGCTCTATGATGTGTACCTTTTATGCTATGCAGATTGTACAAGCCATTTGGAAGTATGTTTCACCAAGAAAATTACTAATGCAATGATCGATTAATTTCTCCTCGGTTAGATATAATGGCTGTTTTGTTTCTTTTTGTATGACGACATACATAGTTTAAATTTATCTAAATTCCTGTAAATTGTGAATTTGTTTGGAATGCGGAAGTTCATATAATAACACACGCTATTCTGGAGGGCAGTATAGTCTGCTTCACATAACGTTATTCCCGTTACAAACACGCCGATAAGCTTTAGGCTGAGCTGTTAATACCCGTATCATCCTTAGGCGCGTGAGTAGATGTCACACAGTATTCAATCCTATACTCCTACGAGTCAGTCCCTACGGCTGCAGGTTGTATCATGTCTGGAGTTTACAATGCACATACACTATGTGATCAAAAGTATCCGGACACCCGCACGAACACACGTTTCTCATCTTAGGTGCATTGTACTGCCAACCACTGCCTGGTACTCATTATCCGCGACCTCAGTAGTCATTAGACATCGTGAAACAGCAGAATTAGACGCTCCGTGGAACTCACGGACTTCAAACGTGGTCAGATGATTGGGTGTCACTTGTGTCAGTAGTCTGTACGCGAGACTTCCACACTCCTAAACATCCCTATGTCCACTGTTTCTGATGTGATAGTGAAGCGGAAACGTGAAGGGACATGTACAGCACAAAAGCGTACAGGCCGACCTCGTCTGTTGACTGACAGAGACCGCCGACATTTGAAGAGGGTCGTAAAGAGTAATAGGCAGACATCTATCCAGACCATTACACAGGAATTCCAAATTGCATCAGGATTCACTCCAAGTACTATGACAGTTAGGCGTGAGGTGATAAACCTTGGATTCCATGGCCGAGCGGCTGCTCATAAGCCACACATCACGCAGGAAAATGCCAAACGACGCCTCGCTTGGTGTAAGGAACGTCAACATTACACGATTGAACAGCGTTAAAACGTTGTGTGAAGTGACGAATCACGGTACACAGTGTGGCGATCCGATGGCAGGGTGTGGGTATGGCAAACCGGTGAACGTCATCTGCTAGCGTGTGTAGTGTCAACAGTGAAATTCGGAGGTGGTGGTGTTATGGTGTGGTCGTGTTTTTCCTGGAGGGGGATTGCGCCCCTTGTTGTTTTGCGTGGCACGATCACAGCGCAGACCTACATTGATATTTTAAGCACCTTCTTGCTTCCCACTGTTGAAGAGCAATTCGGGAATGGTGATTGCATCTTTCAACACGATGAGCACCTGTTTATTTTGGACGGGCTGTGGCGGAACGGTTACACGACAATAACATCCCTGTAATGGACTGGCCTGCACAGAGCACTGACTTGAATCCTATATAACACCTTTGGGATGTTTTGGAGCGCCGACTTTGTGCCAGGCCTCACCGACCTACACCGATACCTCTCCTCAGTTCCGCACTCCGTGAAGAATGGTCTGCCGTTCCTCAAGAAACGTTCCAGCACCTGATTTGAAAGTATACCTGCAAGAGTGAAAGCTATCATCAAGGCTAAGGGTGGGTCAACACCATATTGACTTCCAGTATTACGATGGAGGGCGCCACGAACTTGTACGTCATTTAGAGCTAGGTGTCCGGATACCTTTGATCACGTAGTGTAGAAAGATTCCGAACAAATTAGACTAATCTCAACTGTCTTACAGATTAACGCTTTCGACGTCTTCTAACACCCATTACCACCCTGACATCACTCATAAAGCTCTGCTTGGTCAGTTTGCTGTTCACTTCCTTCCACACCTTGATATGCTTAAAACCACCACAGGGGAATGGTTGAAGGCAATTTCTTGACGTTTTACGAGAATGAAAATTTGCAAATCTTTGCAGCCTTTTACAACCACTACTTCATTACAGGTCAGAATTGCTTATCTTTGTAAATAATTATATTGCGATTGTGTCCAGTTTTTCCACTGTCACTTCTCTCACTTCTCACTGTCACTGTTTTTACCTGGTGCAACTTTCACTGAGACTTCACTGTTCACATTATCACTTCACTAAAGTGAACTAGTTCAATTTCTCCACCACTTCACTTTCTTCGTGACGTGGCCTCCTCTTCCGGAACGGTTCACTCGCCGGGGAGTGAGACACAAGACTTCTACAAGTAGTACTTGCTGCACGTCACAGCAGTCGTCACCAACTGGCTCGGAGAACCGCACTTGGTATCGCAGTAGAAACACTCACCAACTAGCTTACTCATTCACTAACTGATACAACTGACTGCACTCGCGAGAACGCCCGCTTAAATAGGCAATTTAATCGTCTACAGAATATTCTAGAATTATCTGGACACACTTTTTGGAGGCGGGGGAAATAAAGTTGCAGAAGACTCTGTTTATCTGCCGATAGCGCTTCTGGTGTTTACGCCGGACGAGAGCGCGACTTATCTTTGGTTACCTCCGACTGTCTGGCGCCGGCCTCCCCATAACCTTGGGTCATAGCCGCTGCGTCAGAATCATAAATTCCGCACCTTGTAAACATCACAACTGGAATTTAACAAAACAATGGCGGTACGCACTCTAACATAAGCTTGCGAAAACTGGACACTTAACAGATCAGATAAACAAAGGAATATGCTGAAATGAAGTTCTTACTTCAACAGCAGGTTATACATTACTAGACAAAAGACACATTGAGGAAATAAGATGTGAATTAAACATTTATAACCTGTTAGAAACAATTCAATATCTAAGATTTAACTGTTAGAACGTATATAAAAAATCTTATGTGTTAACGCACATGACTTTCTCTACTCTTGTACAAACTATCTTTACAGACTCTTATTCTCCATCTGTTTCATATTCATCGAGATAAACATTTGCAGAAACGATCTTTTGACATGAAAAGACAATTACATTTTACACATAGCGACCAGTTCTAAAAATATTTGACTATCGCTTAAGGCGTACTATGTTCCCGTTGCTTTGTATTTGCAGTGGCCTTTAAGTATATACATATCTCTTAATAGGTGGTTTGTAGGTGCAGCGCCATTCTCTTTGCCTCAGATTAATACTCTTTGCATATCCAAGACAAAAAAAAAATGAATAACGAATTCCCATTTGAGAAAATAATTTAAGGGAATAACTAGCAATATCTCGAAAATGGTTCACTCAACAAAAAAAAATGTATATGACATAAATTGTGTATTTTAACGCGATCTACAATTTTGTGTAGTAAACGTTTGTCTATCTCTTATGGTTTACCAGTTATGCAAAAGTCGTTCACAATGAAGAATACTTTTGGAGACATTCCCAGAAAAATTTAACACATACATTTAATTTGTCATGAAAGTATCTTAAACATATAATATTTTAATCAAAATCGTTAGAGCCATTTTTGAGAAAATTAAAATTTCTGAAAAATGTTTCATGTAAAGGGTAATCTGGGGTGGGGGATTTTCTTTAAGACCTTCGTGTCACATATCTGGAAGATACTGAACCTAAATACCAAGTTTGGTGTTTATCCGACTGTTCCTTTCTGAGTTATGCTGTTCACAGACAGACACACACACGGACATGTTTCCAAAAATGCTTTTTTTTGGATTCAGGGGGTCTCAAAACATGTATTTCCGGTGAAATCTCGGTATCGAATTTTTGGGTGGAATACAATACTTCCCCTACTTACTATATGTAGCAGAGAAAGTAAAAATGGGCTTCCACATGTTTTACTTCAATGCCAACCCAAAGGTAAAAGAAATGTTGGCCGACCAATTACAAGATGGAAAGACTCAATCCCTTGATGTGGAAACAGGTCTAAAGCCTAATTCCACAAGGAAGAAGAAGTTTGTTTGCCCACTGAGCCATCCGGAGTTGGTTCTGTTTGCGATGCAAGCTGGAATTCGAATGAGTCAAGACATCTGGTCCAGGGAGTGTTTTCCAGTTGTAATGAGCTAATACTTGTACTTGCCGCATTGTCTCTCCAGTACGACGTAGTAAAATGTAGAAGTATCGTATCAGATTCTAATAGCTGTCGTCAGTTCTGTAGTAATTTTAGCGCAATTTTGTATACAGTAATAACAACCACACATCTCCATGGAGACGGGAGAGCAGGGCAGTGTGGGTTAACCAATAATTTTAAAACAATAAGTCCTCACATTTTTACTTTCTCTACTACGTATAGTAAGTAGGGGAAGTATTGTATTCCACCCAAAAATTCGATACCGAGTTTTCACCGGAAATACATGTTTTGAGACCCCCTGAATCCAAAAAAAGCATTTTTGGAAACATGTACGTGTGTGTGTCTGTGTGTGTGTCTATGAACAGCATAACTCAGAAACGAACAGTCGGATAAACACCAAACTTGGTATTTAGGTTCAATATCTTCCAGAGATGCGACAGAAGGTTTTCAAGAAAATCCCCCACCCCAGATTACCCTTTACATGAACCATTTTTCGAAAATTTTAATTTTCTCAAAAATAGCTCTAATGATTTTTATTAAAATATCGTATGTTTAAGATATTTTCATGACAAACGAAATATATATCTTGAATTTTCTGGGAATGTCTCCAAAAATTCTTCATTTTGAACGACTTTTGCATAACTGGTAAACCATAAGAGATAGACAAAATTTTACTTCACAAAAAATGTTTATATTGTTAAAATACACAATTTATGTCATTTACATTTTTTTTGTTGAGTCAAACGTTTTAGAGATATTGCTTGTTAGTCCCTTAAATTTTTCAATACTTATTTTCTCAAATGGGAATTCGTTATTCATTTTTTTTTGTCTTGGATATGCAAAGAGTTATAATCTGTGGCAAAGGGACTGGTGCTGCACCTAGCAACCAGCTATTAAGAGATATGTATGTGCTTAAAGGCTACTGTATTTCTATATTGCCCTTGCAAATATATATTCCCCTTACATCTACAAGAAAATGAGCAATATTATAGAGTCTGCAAATGTTTATCTGGATTAACATGAAGTAGATGGGGAATAAGCGCTTGAAAAAATAGTTTGTACAAGATTAGAGAAAGTCATGTGAGTGTAACACATCAGATTTTTTTTTTTTTTTTTTTTACTCTTGAGTGATACTCTCAAAATGTTATTCTCTTCACGTCTGTAAGATATATATTTATTTAAATAGAGTGAACTTGATGTTTAGAACACACATTATCCCATATAATTGAACATCGAGGTAAACACGTCTTCAGATATATGTACAAATAAATCGTTTTATAAACTTAATATATAGATAATTGATAAACACGCTTTCATTCATGCAAAAAATAAATAACCATAAGGAAACTTTCAATTTGGTTTTTGTCTGCAGTATCCTCTAATATACCTAGGTATAGTCTGATTTTCATGAATGAGTTCAAAATATTTCAATGAATATGATGAGAAAGTGAAACGTAAGAATGGAAATTATAACGTAATTCTGACAAAGCCATATCCTCAGAAGAAAACCATGAAATTAGTTCACATAATGTTCAAATATTTATTAAATACTCACACTTTTTCACGAGATACACACGAGTAGAAATACTACTGTCAAAGTGAAGGCTGGAATTCTCCTATCCGTTTACATTGAGAATTAAAATTCAAGAATATTTATCGCTTGAAGGTTATTTGATATTTACCATTAATTTATTGCCAAAACTCTTATTGTAAGAAAATACTTTGCCTTCAAAATTAAAATCAATTAATGCTATTGTTGATGGCATAAGTGTTCAATGCATAAGAAATTAATTTGAGTGGACTGAATTATTGTGGTATGTAACCCACGTGCCTTTGAGGCAGTATTTTTAACACTTAAGTGATTTCAGTCTAATTATATAATATATAAATTCAATAACAGCCCGCCTTAAAGCAATATTTGTATGTAACACGATATAAAAGTGCAGATTACAGTCATTATATATGTTCATATTATTGTGTACATGTTCAATAATGCTATGTGAATGTATTACGTAATTTAATAATGTAAGAGCTGTGAGAATAATAGGTTAAAAGTTGCTAACTATGAGGTAACAAAGATGTAACCTTAAGGCAATAATGAATTTGAAAGCTTAATAATGCTACTTGTGATTCTTGGAAGCAATAATGTAATTTTTGTGACAGTTTATAAAATAGCCAATCAACCACCAGAAAAAGCTTTAGTTAAATGAAGGTATTCTATTGGACTAGGATTAGCCAATCAGAAACTAAAATGGAGCAAAATTTACAAAGAGAGAAGTCAGTTGTCTTGTAGACAGTGTTCCTAATCGGACGCGAGATGCGTCCTCGAGAAGTTTAATACATATTCAATGCGAGACAAAAATATTTTACGTGTTAAAAAGTGCAAGTAGTTAACAAAAGAATCTCACAGCTCTCTATATCAGTGGAGTGTTATTTAAATCGTGCCAAACATTAATAATTGGAGAGGAAAACTTAAAATCTGTGTAAACCTACATTCTTCAGTCGCAGCACCCCCTGCGAAGACATTCATGTCTCTAATAAAATATAAATACTGACGCAGCCGAGGCAAACAAATATATAATATTTAAAGAAATTTAGGATATGTGCTTAAGGTCTAATCTGGATTTGCCTTCGTATTTTAACCAAAGGATTTCTTTAAATAAAGTAAACTCCTATGGAAAATGCTCGTACTGAGCACACAATTTTTAATTTACAGGCTTTTTATGTAGAACTTGTAAACTTATATTACCTCATTAATAAATAGTGACAGTCTTTTGACAACTGTTTTTAATTTCTTGGTTTGTCTGTATATCTGGGGAGGCTGGCACAATAACCGGGAGAAATAATACAATTTTATTAAGAAGTTTTGAAACGCTATTATCTGAGTGGAAGCAGATAATACATGCTTAAATATTTTTTATAAAATGTTTAAAGAAAATTAATTGAGAAAAACAGGCGAAAGTCAAGATGGATACAAAATGGGTGAAGTAAGATCAGAGCCATTTAATACAAGTAGAGGTAAATAAAATATATAATAATATTTGAACCCAAAGAGTGAGGAATGAAAAGGCATTTAACTTGTCTTTAGCTACTCTTAGGAATTCGGAATAAATGCGGAAGAGAGCTTTTAATGAGAAATGCTTTTTGTCTGTCTGGCAAGGGTTGGGACACTGTGTCGGTACTTTTAATTATGTCGATCTACGGGGCCAGGCGGGGTAAACGGGGCAGAGGAGGTTACTCGCCCTAGAGACGACTACGGTGACGACAGCGTCGCAATTAAATAATTACAATAAAAATGGGGAGGCTTTTCCTAGCTCCCGTTCAGGCTGTGAACCGTGGAACTAATTATTATCCGTCTCTTCCGACTCGCTCATTCACTCCGACATTCAGTCTCTCATTCCAAGCTATTGCCACGTGGCGATATTGCGTTCCTCCTTCGGCAGACCGTAGCTCATTTTGCACTCAAAATATCGAAACCAATAAACAAGCATGCAATCGAAAGACTTGGGAACAAATACAATAAGAGAGGAGTTCTAGTATTGTTTACTACACACTAAAATAATTTTGGCAAGAAGAATAATGGATAACGGAAGTGTTCTATAGGCCAGAGAAACATCTGTACATTGAAACATTTTTGTAACATAAAAATAAAATAAAGTTATTACAAAGCAAAAATGAATTAAAATGAGAAATATTTCATAACTGTGCTTTGCCCTCCCTTGGGTGGGATAGCGTTGGACTGCATTTGAAAAAGTCATTGCCACAGCTGGGACACAAACTAGATCTTCGACTTTCCCTCTCGATTCAACAGCGACAGTGCGGTTTCACGCCGAAGAGAAGGAGGTCACACAAGTTATCGCCCACTACTGAACATGAAGGCGAGTAAGCAGGAACAACGAGTAGTGATTCGATCTTTAGCGGCGGAGGGAGTTGAAGGCCGTGAAATGTATCGACGGATGAAAGCTCTGGACGGTGAGTACAGTCTGTGTCGTTCAAGTGTGGTGGAATGGCGCAAAAGATTCCTTGAGGGGCGCGAGTTACTGGAAGACGATGTTCGTCCTGGACAGGCTCATGTGTCATCACATCTGAAATGATTGCAGAAGTGAATTCTTTAGTCTTGGGCATCGGCTACTGGGTATTAGCGTGGGCACCATTCACACCATAATGCATCAACACTTGAAATTTCGAGAAGTTTGTGCGCAGTGTGTTCCCCACCAACTGACCGCTGAGTCATTTGCAACGTTATCATGAGGAGGAATACGGCTTTCTGTCGCATATTGTCACTGGTGACGAAACATGGTGTTACCATTTTGAACCGGAAAGCAAGCGTCAGAGCAAGCAGTGGAAACATGCGACTTCACCACCTCCAAAGAGATCAAAGGCCGTGCACACCAGTTCTGGTAAGGTCATGATGTTCTTTTTTGACCACAAGGGCCCACTGCTTGTGGAGTTCCTGGAACGGGGAACCACCGTCAATGCCCAGCGTTATCAAGCCACTTTACAGTACCTAAGACGAGCCATCAAGTCGAATTGCCCAGGCATGTTGTCCAATGCCGTTATTCTTCTGCATGATAATGCCCGCCCACACACTGCCAATGCGGTGAAGACGACATTGCAGCAGTTTCGATGGGAGACGCTGAAACATCCACCGTGCAGTCCAGACCTTTCACCGTGTGACTTTCATGTTTATGTACCTCTAAAACAAGCTATTCGTGGACATCAATTCACAACGGATGACGAAGTGTTTGAATGGGTCCAGACCTGGATCCGCCAGCAGCCTACTAGCTTTTTCAAAGATGGAATCGATCGGTTAGTGTCGCAATGGGATAAATGTGCCAAGAGTTTTGGCGACTATTTTTGAGTTACTAAAATCGTTACCGTTACTTTACACAAGTGACCGGGTTTCATTTGAACGACCCTTATAGATGCATCGCCAAAATTTCTTGCACTGGACTGTACTTTTGTAACGACTATTAACCTGAGCGCATTTACTAGAGCAGCGTCCTAATAACACTTGGGCTGCTTTCAACGTAGAACTGCACTTACAGAAATATTTGCGAATGTTGCAACAGCTTACTTGGATCGCCATTCGCGGGTTCTCGTCTTGAGATTGCCAGCACAATTGCACTTTCTTCTTAGGCGTAAAAAGAAACTCTACTTAAGCAAAACGTCCGTGTCCTTTCTCTCGCTGTCTAGAAGATTTCGTCCTAGTAAAAGAAAGTATTGCATATAAGAAAATTATCCAAACCAGCCTTGGCTATAGAATGCATAGCACCCGTTACTTCATTCTGGACGAACGTATTAATCTGATAGGTTAGATTCGCATAAATTTTTCTATCCTTTATTGCTTACCAGTGGTTATAAACGTTATTCTTATAGTAAGTAGGGGAAGTATTGTACTCCACCCAAAAATTCGATACCGAGATTTCACCGGAAATACGTTTTGAGACCCCCTGAGTCCAAAAAAAGCATTTTTGGAAACATGTCCGTATATGTGTGTGTGTGTGTGTCTGTGTCTGTGAACAGCTTAACTCAGAAACGAACAGTCGGATAAACACCAAACTTGGTATTTAGGTTCAGTATCTTCCAGAGATGCGACACGAAGGTTTTCAAGAAAATCCCCCTACCGCAGATTACCCTTTACATGGAACATTTTTCGTAAATTTTAATTTTCTCAAAAATGGCTCTTACGATTTTGATTAAAATATCATATGTTTAATATATTTGCATGACAAATGAAATGTATATCTCGAATTTTCTGGGAATGTCTCCAAACGTATTCTTCATTGTGAACGACTTTTGCATAAATAGTAAACCATAAGAGATAGACAAAAGCTTACTACACAAAAAATGTAGATCGCGTTAAAATACACAATTTACGTCATATACATTTTTTTTGTTGGGTGAACCATTTTCGAGATATTGCTTGTTATTCCCTTAAATTTTTCAATACTTATTTTCTCAAATGGGAATTCGTAATTCATTTTTTGTCTTGGATATGCAGGGAGTATTATCTGTGGCAAAGGGAATGGTGCTGCACATAGCAACCAGCTATTAAGAGATATGTCTATGCATAAATGCTACTGTATTTCTATATTGCCCTTGCAAATAAAAAACAAGGGGATCATAGTACACCTTAAGTGATAGTCAATTATTTTTAGAACTGGTCGCTATGTGTAAAATGAAATTCTCTTTGTATGTCAAAAGATCGTTTCTCAAAAGTATATCTCTAGTAATATGAAATAGTGTGTACAAAAGTAGAAAAAGTCATGTGAGTGTAACACATCAGATTATTGTACATTGTTTTTCAGCACTTTGTATATAGCTGATAGAATAATCAGATGTTCCGAAATTAACATAATATGTAGCATTGAAAGAGATCTTTATGCTGTACAGAGTAACAGAGATGACCTTGAAGGTTTACCTGTGGGCTGCTGAGCGTTTTGGAGTATCGTCAAGTGGCACATATGGTAACGCGTGCGGCCGATTGAACCGTCTATGGTTCAATTCCCGGGCTCACTAAAGAAGTTTTGAAAACTTGATCATTTTTCCAATCCAATCAGATTGGTGGGGCAAAGAATTTCAACTCTGATAATTCCAGAATGCTAATCTTATCACCGATCCTTTGCGGCGGTATTTTTAACACTTAAATAATCTCAGTCTAATTATATAATATGTAAATTCAATAACAGCCCGCCTTAAAGCAATATGTGTATGTAATAATTTGTATAATGTATGTAACAGTCATTGCATATGCTTATATTATTGTATCCATTTGTATTAATGTTATGTGAATATTTTACGTAATGTAGTAATGTAGGAGCTGTGAGAATAATAAGTTAAAAGTTGCTAACAATGAAGTAACATTGAGGTAACCTTGAGTCAATTATGAGTAAGAAAGTTTAACAGTACTACTTATGATTCTTGGAGTAACAATAATGTAATTTTAGTGACAGCTTATAAAATAGCCAATCAACAACCAGAAAAAGCTTTAGTTAAATGAAGGTATTCTATTGGAGTAGGATTAGGCAATCAGAAATTGAAATACAGAAATTTAAAACTTTAGACGGTTGAAATCAAGTCAGTTGCCTGCAGACAGTGTTTGTAACCGGATGCGCGATGCGTCCTCGAGAGATTTAATACGTATTCGTGTGAGACAAAAAATAAGTTTACGTGTTAAAAGGTGCGAGTAATTAATAAAAAGAATCTCACAGCTCTCTATATCAGTGAAGTGTTATTTAAACCGTATCAAGTATTAATAAAAGGTGTGAAGTAAAATAATAATCTGTGTAAGCCTATATTCTTAGTCGTATCACAAACCTGCTAAAAGAAACGTGTCTCTAACAAAAATACTGACGCAGCCGAGGCAAACATAAATATATAATATTTAAAGAAACTGTCAAATTACAAAGATAATATTTTTTTAAACGTGGGGCAAAAGCCACCTGAAATACACTTGGGGCAAAGGCTCCCCGAAACCGGGTACCATAAGAGTGGTTGCAAACAAACTTCAAGTTCGGCTCCCCAACAGTTGAAATATAATACATCATCTTCAAACTGACTTTCCATACGTAGCAGCAACAAACATTTCTCAAATCGACGCCCAAAGCGTGGTGCAAATAACGTAACAAAACTCCTACTTCACCTGCTCCCTCGTCAAAGTGTGATTTATTCTTGTGAAATTGAAGTGAAACGAGTTATCACTGAAGAAGATGTGTATCACTTTTAACGTTTTCTTAATGTTTATGCCCTCTTTCTTCCGCTCAACCCGCTCAGTCATCGGGTTGAACGAGCTTCATAGCGCCAGATGTTCTATACCAGTTTCCCGATGTCGTTAGCCTTCCTTCTGCTGTGAGATGAGTAATTTTACTTGCAGTTTGTTGCTTCTGAGAGATACATTAAGCTAAATGATAGTACAGTCTGGCGTTATAGAAACACATAACGTGCTGAGGTAAATCAGAATGTGTTAAATGAAACTAAATGGTTTCAAACGCATATGAAAACATATTTGGACGTTTGTGCCGTTTATAAAGCGAAAGTCAATACTATAATAAGTAAGAAAGTATAACTTGAATTTTATATTGTTTATAGAATGGCAGAAGGGTTATATAAATAGAGAAGAAAATATAATGAAATATTTATTTAGTTACACTTTTTAAATCCAACATGTATGTCCTTACAACACATTACAGCTATGAAGAACCAGAAATAGTTCTGAAAAATCTGATGTGTTACACTCACATGACTTTCTCTACTCTTGTACAATCTAATTTTACAAACGCCTATTCTCCATATGCTTCATGTTAATCGAGATATCGAGATGTCAATCTTATTGGTAATTTTCTTGTAGATGCAAGGGGAATATGGTAGCTTTTAAGCGATAGTCAAATATTTTAACGCTGGTTGCTATGTGGCGAATTCCATTCTCTTTGCATGTCCAGGACATAAAAAAAATGAATAACGAATTTGAGAAAAAGTATAAGTATTAGAAAATTTAAGGAAATAACAAGCAATATCTCGAAAACGGTTCACTCAACAAAAGAAATGTGTATGACATAAGTTGTGTATTTTAACGCGATCTACATTTTTTGTGTAGTAAAATTTTGTCTATCTCTTATGGTTTACCAGTTATGCAAAAGTCGTTCACAATGAAGAATACTTTTGGAGACATTCCCAGAAAATTCGAGATATACATTTCATTTCTCATGACATTATCTTAAACATATGATATTTTCATCAAAATCGTTAGAGCCATTTTTGAGAAAATTAAAATTTCCGAAAAATGTTCCATGTAAAGGGTAGTCTGGGGTGGGGTGATTTTCTTGAAAATCTTCGTGTCGCTTCTCTGGAAGATACTGAACCCAAATACCAAGTTTGGTGTTTATCCGACTGTTAGTTTTTGAGTTATGCTGTTCACAGACACACACACAGACACACACACACAGACACACACACACACACAGACACACACACGGACATGTTTCCAAAAATGCTTTTTTTGGATTCAGAAGGTCTCAAAACATGTATTTCCGGTGAAATCTCGGTATCGAATTTTTGGGTGGAATGCAATACTTCCCCTACTTACTATACGTAGTAGAGAAAGTAAAAATTTGGTATGATACCTACAAGTCGAGTATAAAGTAAGTCTTGAGGCTGGAAGAATATTTCTTAGCGAAAATGATACATATTACATAATATACACTACTAATCTGTACTATCATTTATTTTGTTATTAACAAGAACAAGGAAAAAAGTCAGCGATACATTCACATAACTTTCTCTACCTCTATCGTTTATTAGTGGGCACACAAAACTATTCTTACTAAAGCTTGTTTTCTGTCTACTATATTTTAATCCTGTAAGCCTTTGCAAAAATAGCTACATTGCACATTTCGTTATACACACAAAGGGAATTGGGCTCTGGGCTTAAAATTCCATATTGTTTTCATGCAACCGTGAGGAACAGCTGAATGTTGAAAACACCTAAGAGAATGACCAAGAAATGTACAATTCGAATTTTTAATAACGAATATCTCAGAAATGGCTTATGCCACAAAAAAGTATTTCAAATATATTATTTGTTTTAAGGATATTTTTATTTTTAATTTCTATACTACGCATAGTAAGTAGGGAAAGTACTGTATTCCACCCAAAAATTCGATACCGAGATTTCACCGGAAATATAAGTTTTGAGACCCCCTGAATCCAAAACAATCATTTTTGAAAACATATCCGTGTGTGTGTCTGTAAACAGCATAACTCAGAAACGAACAGTCGGATAAATGCCAAACTTGGTATTTAGGTTCAGTATCTTCCAGAGATGGGAAACAAAGGTTTTCAAGAAAATCCCCCACCACAGATTACCCTCTACATGAAACACTTTTCGAAAGTTTTAATTTTCTCAAAAATGGCTCTAACGATTTTGATTCAAATATTATACGTTTAAGATATTTTCATGACAAATGAAATGTATATGTCGAATTTTCTGGGAATGTCTCCAAAAGTATTCTTCATTGTGAACGACTCTTGCATAACTGGTAAACCATAAGAGATAGACAAAATTTTACTACACAAATCGCGTTAAAATACACAATTTATGTCATATACATTTTTTTTTTCTGTTGAGTGAACCACTTTCGAGATATTGCTTGTTATTCCCTTAAATCTTCCAATACTTACACTTTTTCTCAAATGGGAATTCGTTATTCATTTTTTGTCCTGGTTAATGCAAAGAGAATGAAATACTCCACATAGCAACCAGCTCTTAAAATATTTGACTATCGCTTAAATCCTAGCAATTCCCCTTGCATCTACAAGAAAATTAGCAATAAGATTAACATCTCGAAATCTCGATTAACATTAAGCATATGGAGAATAAGGTTTGTAAAAATAGTTTGTACAAGAGTAGAGAAAGTCATGTGAGTGTAACACATCAGAATTTTTTTTATATCCTGGACATACAAAGAGAATGGAATACTGCACATAGCAACCAGTTCTTAAAATATTTGACTATCGCTTAAAGCCTACCAATTTCCCTTACATCTATAGAAAATTAGCAATAAGATTAACATCTCGATTAACATGAAGAAAATGGAGAATAAGCATTTGTAAAAATAGTTTTACGAAAGTAGAGAAAGTCATGTGAGTGTAACACATCAGAATTTTGTGTAGTACGTGCTCGTCTATCGTTAACATTTACCAGTTGTACAAGATTGTACAAAATTCTTTCCAAATGAAGTGGACTTTATAGGCTATTCCTAGAAAATTTAAGATATACATTTTATGTTTATCTAAATATCTTTAATATATGGAATTATAATAAAAATCATTACAACCATTTTTTAGAAAATACAGTTTCGAAAAATGTCCATGTAAAGGGTGGTCTGGGGTTATAAGATTTGGCATGTTTATAGGCTACCGAACCTAATATAAAGTTTGGTTTTTATCCGATTTTTCATTTTTTTTAGTTACGCTGTTCACAGGCACACAGATAAAAACACGCGCGCGCGCTGATCTTTTTCTAAAGAAGCGTTTTCGATTCATGGAGCCTTAAAACATTTATTTCCGGTGAAATTTCGATATCGAGGTTTTGAATGGATTATAATACACCTACCTACTATTCTTTGTAGTAGAAGCATGCGACCCAAGGCCATCTCTAGGCTACCCGTGTTGTCAACATTAAAACCGTACGTTCATATGTATATATCAAAGAACGTCAGTATTTTCGCGGTGAAAAAGCTAGCAATACTTCAGAGATTAATGAAGGCCAGATAAACGTAATATAAACAGATTAAGTATGCATGCAGAACTAAGTATTGCGAAGGATAAAATCTGTGCGTAAACTTGTATAATAGAAAAACGCGATTAGCAAACGGATCACACAAGGTGGCTAGGAGAAACCCATTAGGAGAGTTTAGCTTAAATATGTGATTGAAGTTTACATGGATTAGATTAATTGATTAGAGTTGGTAAGACGGACAATATTAGAGACAGAGATAACTGTCGAAGAAGTAGTCAAGTTTTCTTAGAGAAAAATACAGGAATGATTATAGTATTATAATAAAACCAAACCCAGTAGCTAAAAAGAACATATACAGCACTTTTCCTTCATACTGTGGCCACCGAACGGCTACTCGCGCGCCGGCTGGCCCAGCTCAGACTCTTGCCGAAAAAGTTATAATGTTCCTGCAACCGCATCACGATCTCATATTTACACTTACAAATACAACGATAATAATCACAAGGGATCTTGGAAAGGTAGTCCTCTATCCACACATTTCTGGCATCTTTTCAGGAAATTTCTACTTACACTGGAGAGTTCAATATCCGAAATTGATTTCTTTGATTGTTTTCCTTTAGTTCTGACAAAGTATGGGGTTTGTTGCACGCGCTTTTTTTTTCAACTTCCCCCATAGATAAAAATTATATACCCTAAACTCAGGGGATCGTGAGGGCCATAATTTTCCACTAATTATCGTAGTTTCAAAAATATCCTGAATTAAATTTAATGACTCGTCAGCTGTTTACGAGGTGTAAAGTCTTGTTGAAAAATCCAGAGTGACATTCAAACAGCTGCTCAAAAAATGGTATGAGTAATATATTGTTTGTCAAAAAATATAGGTCCTTTTATTGAATATCGATTTTTCCATAGTGCAAGGCAATCACGTGTGCAAAATCGGGAAGAGAAGAATGCAAAGCGTGGGTCAATTACACTTATCACTTCGCAGAATCAGTTATTACAGAAATTAACCCAACCCTAATGAGCACATGAAAAATAAGGTGTATGCAATAAACCACATATAGTGTAAGAACTAAAAGAAGACATCAGGCGAAATTTTCACTCACTTTCGGATATTGGGGCAATTGTGAATGCCAGAGTAATTGTAGTGTAAATTAATATTCTTGTATGTACAGGATTATAGATGTTTGTTAGCCAGAAGTATTGTTAGGAAATAAGGTTACACGGCCTAACTGAAACTGACAATAGAAGTGGGTAACAATAAACCGAGGGGGAGAGTTGTTTATCACTAAGAAGAGATAAACAAATGACGTCAGGGTAGCGTGCCTATTTTTTAGAAATGGAGGGAATATCTTCCCTAGAGTATATATGTTAGTAGCAGTGATTGGCTGACAAAACAGACGCTAAAGTGGGCGATATTTGGTAACCAATAGCAGCTCTATTATAATGTTTAGGCAATTCGGGGTGAAGGAGTAGGTATTCTCGAGCCATAAGCAAGTATCGCGCAGTTCGGAAGAATCTCTCACGAGGTGCACGTCGCAAAGTTAGTTACAAAATGTGAAGTACGCGAAGTAATTTGTGCGCGGCAACTATAACGGCTGTAGTTACATTCGGCGTGTATAAAGATTAAATATGTGAATTATTAATTAAGTGTAACGGCAATAAAAGTATAGAAACAAATTATTTTATCAGCGTTATCTTTTAGCAACAACTCCTTTCCGTTTACACGCCCTGCATAGATACGCTTGCTCGACTGAGTTGTAATAGCTAGCCGGAGGACAAAGAAAATAATAAAACAAGAATCGCTCAACAAGTAAGATAACACTAGCCAAGAGAACTGCGACAACATTGAACTCTCTAGTGTGAATGAGAATTTCCTGAGATGGCAGAAATATGCGGATAGGGGACATTTTCAACATCTCTTATATAGACATGTGCTTATTATCATTGCAAATTGTAATTGTAAATATGAGAAGTGAGGCGTTTGCGGGATATTATCACTTTCGGCAAGAGTCCGAGCTGCGACGGTCGACGCGCGAGCCACTATGCGGTGGTTAGTGTGAAGCTTGGGCAATTCCGAGAAACGTTCTTCCATTTCTGATTTTCAAGAACTCTACTTCACGTGTAAAACTCGGGTGTAGATTCAATTTAGTTCTTGACAAAGTAGCGCGGAGTTAACCGGAAATAATATGTAATTTGGGGGCAAAGTGGTCTGTACAAGTATAATATGTAATTGGCTAGAAGCCAATTGTTATTACTTTTTGTTACTTATTGTTGTTCAGTTAATTATAATAAATCCAGACAAATAGTAATACGAGGCTTTATTCAACTCGCATGACAGGCGAGATAACAGTAGCTAAGCAAATTAAAGCAATTAGGGGAAACAATAATGACGACGTAAAGAAGAGAGTTGGTGAACTTTGAGCCAGCAAAGAACCTCAAGCCTGATAGAGAAGCCCCAGAGCAAAATTACTGGTCTTTCACGCCCAATATACGAGGGGCACTACTTATATTTTGAGCCCAATAATTAAAACAAAGTAATTTATGATTGAAAACTGCTTTATTGTTTTTCAAAACATTCTCCTTTATGATCAATGCACTTTTGCATCCGTTTGAACCATTTGTCAAAGCATTTATTCCAGTCTTTTTGAGTCACCTCCAAAACATGATTTTTGAAGGCATCAACGGCTTCTTCTGCCAACGAAAATCGTTGTCCACGAATTTATTCTTGATGTTCGGGAACAAAAAGAAGTCAATGGGTGCCATGTCAGGCTTTTATGGCGGATGACCCATCAATTCGATTTTTTGAGCCTTCAAACACTCTGTTGTTAGACGAGATGTGTGTGCGCTCGCATTGTCTTGATGAAGAACGATGCTACG
Organism: Deroplatys truncata; assembly: GCA_030765065.1. Lineage (NCBI taxonomy): Eukaryota > Metazoa > Arthropoda > Insecta > Mantodea > Mantidae > Deroplatys > Deroplatys truncata. The sequence continues at coordinate 106,838,518 of CM060982.1, forward strand.
GTTCTTGTTGGTTTTTCTTACTTCACCGAAGACTTCCGGCAAATAAATGGCTGTGTACCATTCGGCATTGACCGTTTTACGTTCCTCTAAAGGCACTGTTGCCACATGGCCAGTTTTGCTAAAAAAAACAAAAAAAAAAAAAAACAGGCGACCATTTGCTTTGAAGTGCTTCGATTGCGAACAACTTTTGTTGGATTTGTTTCATCTTGAAACACCCATACAGTCGACTGCTGTTTACGTTCCGGCTCATACGCATAGATCCATGCTTCGTCACCTGTTACAATCTTATATACGTCTTTTGAGGCACCACCATTGTATTTCTTGAGCAGTTTTGTCCGCCAATCGACACGATTATCTTTTTGCGTCAAATTATGTGGGATCCAACGAGAGCAAACCTTTTTCACGGCTAAATAATCATGCAATATTTTATATATGCCGGTGGAACTAATGCCTAGGCTTGCCTCAATCTCACAATATGTCGCATGACGATCCTTCATTATTAATTTTTGCACAGCATCAATGTTTTCCGGCACAATAACTGATTTTGGACGAGCTTCACGAACTTCATCATTGAGCGAACGACGGCCACGATTAAATTCGTTATACCAGCGTTTCACGGTGGCAAAGGATGGAGCTTCGTCGCCAAATGTGGAAGTTAGTTGATCGATGCACTCTTGTCTTGATAATCCACGTCGAAAGTCGTAGTAAATCATAGCACGAACATTTTCACCAGTTAATTTCATGTTTTTGTAAACAAAACAAATGATGCTATATTGACAAAACGTTTGAAGTAGATTATGGTAAAAAATGTCAAACTTTCCATTGGAAACGTCAGACGGCATCTAGAACATTCAGTGTTGCCAAGGCTGAAAATATAAGTAGTGCTCTTCGTAGAATGGGACGTTAAGGACCATTATAGTTAAAGAGCGTCCATAAATAAAACTGAACTTAATTTAATCCCAGAATTCAGTACAAATTCACAGCATTACCTGATATGGTTGCGTGACCTAGGGGAATGGGCCACTTTTTCTGCTCCAAAGTATGCACATGGACAGTGGACGCGCATGTTTGCTATGACAGAAAGTGGATACAATAACAATCAATTCTGCTACTGCTATTCGAGGACAAATATGCAGTAGATATTCATGCTTCTGATTTGATTTTGTCCGATTTTCAAGTCGGGAAATCTGTAATGGTAACTCTGTACAACGCAGAGGCACATGAAACCATTCTAACAAAAGAATTTCGAATTCTAGAGCCGTCGGTGAAGGAAAGCCCCTCTATTCATTGTTTCTAGTAAGCTCTTTTGGTCAATTGGCAACCCTGCTTATAGAGCTGTGACTAGGAAGTGTCTTGTAAAGTGTTTGCCGTCTCGGCAGAAATGAAATGCAGGCTGTTTGAGAATGGCAGAATGATAAATCTCTGAGGAAAGAAGCTCTCTTGTTGTGTAGCAGCTTTGCACTAAACGTCAAGCAGTGGCGGTGTAAACGAACTTCAGCCTTGTGGAAAAACTGTTTTCCCTGGTGGCTGACACGATCGGTGCTTCTTAAGCGCTCAGTGACATTCTAACCCGATTAGTTTGATCCGGCTTGATAAAACGGTATGTTGTATGTGCTTTGTACAGCGCTGTACATGGTCCTCTATAATTGAAATGGTGCTATGTACAGAAAATGAGCATAGAAAACTGTAGAGTTAAAGACAGTACCACAATAGGCATTTTGAGGACAGGAAAAAGGGACTGGAGGTGTTTTTTTTAACTGCGCTACTATCTTAACATTAAATCCTTTATGTTAGAGTCTCTAGTTGTGAAACCCGTTTGTGACTTTAAGATGTAAACAAAACGCACTCTTATATACACTACTTTCTCTCTTAGGTTGATCCGCGGCAAAACAAACCCACGTGGTCAGTGCACCGTGGTGCAACACGGTAGCAATGCGCGCAGGAAAGTAGTCCCATGCTAATACTCTGAATTTTAGAATGAATTTATCCTTAAATAGTATAATATTCTATACAGATACCTAAGGTTTTATTTAACGCTGATTTATACCGTAAAACAGAGCTACAAGTCCCGTGATGCAATTCGTATGAGTCACCTGACATCCGGGTAGGCGCAGAATATTGTTTACAGCCAGAAACCAGCAGGGAGAGTTTAGTATCATGGAGGACAGTGAATTCGCTCGTGCTTTCGTTAAATTACGTAAATTATTAGCCCCGCAAGCCATTGACTAGTGGAGAAAAACAATAGTGTTGAATCTTTATTATAGGTTATGTGAGAAATATCCAACACTTTCCGCGAAAGAAATGGTGAAATAAACTTCTGAGTTCATCGGTGTTTCGAGTACAGTATAAGCAGTGCTTGTGCAGAAAAATCTGAAACGGGAAAAGTGGTTACACCTGAAAGAAAAAAAGCATATGAAATACGCGATGCAAGAATGAGGTGATTTTGAGAAGAATGCAATTCGCGTAACAGTGCACAATTTCTTTTTTAAAATGAGCCGCCAACAGTTAATAAAGTGCCGCTTCCAGAGAGCGAATAAATTAAGCTATCGCATACCTGTTACTTTATTTTTCGCTCATTTATTTTAGAATTAACTATTATGATATGCGCAAACATTTATTTTGTTGCAACTATCAATCTTATCATCTTTAACCCTTAACAGAATATGTTAGTCACCGTTTCAGTTGTCAAAATAAGGAATCTGTTCTTTTTGCAGTACCTGCCGCTTGTACTGGCCACATGGTCTGAAAGTGTGACAGTATTTCTAGTGCGAATGGCGGAAGGATACATTATAACGGTGCACTGGTCACCTGGGGGTTTGTTTTGACGCGGATCAACCTAAGAGTGAATACAGTTTAGTAGATATTAGTCACCATCACCGGGTGTGTTTGATGTAAAGCCTACTGGATGATACGGTAATACCGAAAGCTCGTCTTGTTCAGTACAGAGAGTAAGTACAATACGACGTTCGGGAGGTCCCGGGTTCTATTTCCGTAGGGCCGGTCAATGATGATGGGTTTTTCCTGATCGGTAGGCGTATGCTGGGGTTGTTTCTTTTCTACCACGAATGTACTGTCCCCAACATTACATTTCATATGTTTTAGGGCTGAAGGACTAGGCTACGGAGGTTAGTGTGTTGCTGTTGGACGGTGGGTTGTGCGCTTCGGAAAGGTTTTTCCCTGACGTTTAGTGAGCCTGCTGGTGCTAGGACAGGGAGAGAACCCCGGGGGTTCGAGGAGTAGGCAGTGCTAGCCGACGCTAGAATGCGCTTAATCTGGAATCGTTAGGGACCCTGTCCGTCCTAGCGTACTTCGTCGTCCGAATATGGTTGACTCTCGGGTCTCCTCATCCCCTCCTCCCAAGAGTCACATTGAAAGTAAAAAAGGGACATTGTGGCCTACTCCAGTAGGCCACAATGTCTAGTATTGTGCTCTAGTTTCTGGAAGCCTGTCCATCTTGTCTACCCCTACAGTACAGTAGGCGCATGTAATGGTTAGTTTCTCATTGTGTATCAGTACTCAGTACTTGAGACAGTTCGTATACATTTGTCGTGTGAGTTACATTTCATTTTTTCTGGCAAATGAAGATGTTTCATAAAGTGAGATTTAAATCATGTTAATCCAGCGGTGCTGTTATGCAACTCCGCCTCCTTACTCCTAAGCTCGGAATGCTTGCTTTGTTATTTGCCTTTCTATTCTACAATTTTCTGCACGTTATTTTCTCGCACCCTGTGTAATGTTGATAGTGAAGCCGCTGTCACCTGGCTCAGAAAGCTACGTAGCATTTGCTTTTATTCCACGCTCAATCAAATGCAAGCAATGCTATTAAAATTTATTTCACAGCTGTGTCAGTGTGTCTGTGTGTGTGTCTGTGAACAGCATAACTCAGAAACGAACAGTCGGATAAACATCAAACTTGGTATTTAGCTTCTGTATCTTCCAGAGATGCGACACGAAGAGTTTCAAGAAAATCTCCCCACCCCAGGTTACCCTTTACATGAAAAGGTTTTCGAAAATGTTAATTTTCTCAAAAATAGCTCTAACGATTTTGATTAAAATATCATATGTTTAAGATATTTTCATGACAAATTAAACGTGTATCTCGAATTTTCTGGGAATGTCTCCAAAAGCATTCTTCACTGTGAACGACTTTTGCATAACTGGTAAACCATAAGAGATAGACAAACTTTTACTGTTAAAAACACAATTTTTGTCATATGCATTTTTTTCGTTGAGTGAACCATTTCCGAAATATTCCTTGTTATTCGCTTAAATTTTCCAATATCTTTTCTCAAATGGGAATTCGTTATTCCCTTTTTTTTGTCCAAAGAGAACCATATAGCAACCAGCCCTTAAAATATTTGACTATCGCTTAAAGACTATCAATTCCCCTTGCATCTACAAGAAAATTAGCAATAAGTTTAACATCTCGATATCTCGATTAACATGAAGCACATGGAGAATAAGCGTTTGTAAAAATAGTTTGTACAAGAGTAGAGAAAGTCATGTGAGTGTAACACATCAGATTTTTTAGTTTCATATCTAGTCCACAAGACTTTATAGGTTTTGAATATAACACTGCAACTTTTGCAGCGTGGTGAGGAACTTCATGAATAATATGGGGATTTTCTGTAGCCCAGTATCTATTGGAGTAGAAACGCGACCTTAGTGATAAAACCACGCTTCATCAGCGAAGAACGTTAAAAGTGCGGTATTTACAGCGCTACTCTCTGGCAGTAGACGCGCCACTCCTCACGCAGTCCAATGCTGCCGCGGAACGGTCCGGCCGTTCTGCAAACGCTCGGTAGTTAAAGAGCGTCCATAAATAAAAAGGAAAGAAAAAGCTTAAGCTCAACTCGCTCGGTTAGATACAGAGATATGTTACTTGTCTGACTAAAGGAAGGGGCTGGGAGAGGGAGAGCCTGTTTGACATTTCGATTGCAACCGAAATTCTTCCACTCCAGTATCAGCAAGGGTTTTTGCTCATTAGTGTACAGACTGAGCGTCGAGTAGCTTTTAGTTTTCTTTCCTTCTACCTCTCTTTGCGACAGTTATTAATTCCTCCGATTGTTACTAATTGTGAATGTTCACTGGCGCGTCGCAGTGTAATTTAACACGCAATACCCGATATTATCTGGGCAATGGCATTCCCGAGATAACAGCCTTTACCTCCGTCCCCAGCAATTACTAAAGCCGGATACCGAATTTTATAATGGACAAAAGAAGATGGAGAACAATGGGTCTGGTCCCACGCCACTGAAGACATCAGGGAAGTGGAGAGGAACGGGGAAGAAGAATTACAAGTCGGCAGCAAGAGAGGGAAGAAAGTGAATTGGAAAATTCCTATTGGATCCTTTGCCCCGATTTTTTTTCTTTGGGAGGTTGAGGGGGGTCAGCTGAAGTGGGTCTCTGGCCCCGTTTGTATTCCCCTAGCACCATTCACAAAGACGCAGTAGCGACAAGAATGAAAGCACCCCCTCTTTTGTTAAATTCGGGTTGCAAGAATTCCTTTCACCGTGTGGAAACAGTAGCAGTTAAATGGGATGGTCCTTAGAGATGTTCATTGCCCTACGTTCATCTCTTCCTCTTCTCTATCGCTCACACTTCCTCTTCTGGATTCTTTACATCCATCCTGTCTTTGTTTCTTGCTGTGCTAGGTACATTCCACTGAACGCAGGATGTAACAAGGGAAATAGCCCAACTGGACAAGCCTCATTTGTTTCTAAATCGGTATATACGCAGATTTTTGTGCCGATAGGAGCACGGTAGAAACCATTCCCTCCGTAAGTTTCCATCCAGCATTTGACTCCACCCAGTCGCTATCAGTTCTGTGGAAAAACTATTCAGGGATATCACAATGAACCAATGAAGAATGTTTTAATCGTGAGAAATGAAGGGGTGCTTCGGATACCGCCTCTTTGGAATACTTTCGCTACGATTGGTCATACCTATGCTGCTATGCCAAAGAGCCTTGGCTGTTTGGCTGCTCTCTTGTTATAAGTAATGGTTCCGCTACTTGCCCATTGACGCTGAACGCTGAAGAAGCTTATTTCTTTACGTTATTTTTTGCATCACGCTTTGGGCGTCAATTTGAAGAATGATTTGTATTGCAGTTCAACTGTTGGGGAGTCGAACTTGAAGTAGTTGCAACCGCATGTATGCTACCCGGTAGCCCTCGCCCCAAATGTACTTTCCGGTGACCTTTGCCCCAAGTTTAAAATAATATTATCTTTGTAATTTTGACTGTTTCTTTAAATACTATATTTTATGTTTGCCTCGGCTGCGTCAGTAATATTTTTAGAGACATGAATTTCTTTGCATGGTTGTGGTGCGACTAAGAATGTAGGCTTATACAGATTATAATTTTTAATTCACTCCGTTTATTAATGCTTGACACGATTTAAATAACACTTCACTGATATAGAGAGTTGTGAGATTTTTTAATTAATTACTTGCACTTTTTAACATGTAAACTATTTTTTTGTCTCACACAAAATACACTTCTCGAGGACGTGTCTCGCGTCCAGTTATGAGCACTGTCTACAAACAACTTAAAGTTTTAAATTTTGCTATATTTCAGTTTCTGATTGGCTAATCCTAGTCCAATAGAATACCTTCATTTAACTAAAGCCTTTTCTGGTTGTTAATTGGCTATTTTTTGAACTGTCACAAAAATTACATTATTGTTGCTCCAATAATCACAAGTAGCATTAAACTTTCAAATTCATTATTGCCTCAAGGTTACCTCATTGTTAGCAACTTTTAACCTAGTATTCTCTCAGCTCCTACATTATTAAATTATGTAATACATTCACATAACATTATTACATGTATTAAATAATATAAACATATACAATGACTGTAATATACACTTTTTATATATTGTTACGTACACATATTGCTTTAAGGCGGGCTGTTATTAAATTGATATATTATATAATTAGACTCAAATCATTTAAGTGTTAAAAATACTGCCTCAACGCCGGCCATCGCCTGTCCAGTGACTCACTGCTGTAACATTATAATCGCAAAACTTTCCGACTTTTGAGGTTTGGCATTGAAGTATTCGGCTTCTCTTCATTTCTGTTGTAGCCGCGATGTTGCTGAGAATAGCGAGAGTGAAACATCTCCATATTAGTTCACTAATGGCCTGTAGGCTTCCTTCAAACATAAGGCAGCTTGTAATAGATATTACTGGTCATACGAGTACATACATTTCCAGTGTCTTTGTGACACAGAATTTTGACAGCTTTACTGTAGCACTCGCAATAAACCCTTCTAGCAGAAACATTACAAACCTTAGAGAAGGAACTGAATTTCCGTCCCAGTATTATATTACAGCCTTATATTACAGGGTGAGCTATAAGACTCCGAACCGACTGCGCGGTGTTTTTCCTGTCCGCATCCTCGGCGCTCGTTACCATCTGCTGCTATCATAGAAAGGCGCGGATGAAACCATACAACACTTCTAAAACCTCTTTTAAAGGCTTTACTTACCATCTTTATGAAAGAAAATTCTGAACTGGCAACCGACGTTGTCCATACATTTTTGGCACCTCTTTAGGAAACTATCCATCATTGAATCTTTGGGGAGAATTTTCCAAACGATTACTCATGTCATCTAATATCTCCTGGTAAGAACCGAATGCTATCCTTTAGATTTCTTAGCCTGCACACTTCCTGTGGCCTAAAATTTCATGGATTGTTGTACGGCCTGAAACTTTTACACCTGGAAATCTTTCTGCAAATCGTACTTTCACTTGGCGAGCTACCGAGTTAACACATACGAATCATAAATAAATACACGATGTGAAGCAGAAAACACATACTATGCGTAATATACTTTGTGCCTGAGTACAGGATAAAATAATAAATAACTCATAATAACTGAACTGGATCACATCACCGTCAACTCAAAACTGCACTTCACATTGCACAGCAAAACCACAGCAACGTGACTTTGTTTATAGCAGCAGTGCGTTATCATGTTTTTATTTCCACACGCCCAGTGGAAAAACACCGCGCAGCCGGTAATATTGTTCATAAAATACCCCCCAGGGGTAACTTAAAACATAAAGTATGCAAGACAAACACAACATCCTGGAAGAATTAAAACAAAATATTCGCCAGGAAATTTCTCAACGTTGAGGCAGTATTTTTAACACTTAAATAATTTCAATCTAATTATATATAATTTCAATAACAGCCCGCCTTAAACCAATATGTATATAATAGTATATAAAATGCATGTAACAGTCATTGATTAATGTTTATATTATTGTATACATGTTCAATAATGTTATGTGAATGTATTACATAATTTAATAATGTAGGAGCTGTGAGAATAATAGGTTAAAAGTTGCTAACAATGAGGTAGCCTTGAGGCAATAATGAATTTGAAAGTTTAACAATACTACTTGTGATTCTTGGAGGCAATAATGTGATTTTAGTGACGGTTCATAAAATAGCCAATCAACATCCAGAAAAAGCTTTAGTTAAATGAAGGTATTCTATTGGACTAGTATTAGCCAATCAGAAACTAAAATGGAGCAAAATTTACAAATAAAGAAGTCAGTTGCCCTTAGACAATGTTCCTAACCGGACGCGTTGCTTGTAGACAGTGTTTGTAACCAGGCATGAGATGCGTTCTCGAGAAATTTAATACGTATTTTGCGTGAGACAAAAATAGTTTACGTGTTAAAAAGTGCAAGTATTTAATAAAAAGAAATCTCACAGCTCTCTCTCTATATTAGTGAAGTGTTATTTAAATCGTGTCAAGCATTAATAAAAGGAGTGAAGTAAAATTATAATCTGTGTAAGCCTACATTCTTCAGTTGCACCACTCCCTGCTAAGATATTCATGTCTAAAGAAAGTATAAATACTGACACAGCCGAGGCAAACATAAATATATAATATTTAAATAAACAGTCAAAATTACAAAGTTAATGTTTTTTAAACATTTGGAGCAAAGGCCACCGGAAAGTACATTTGAAGCGAAGGATACCGGAAACTTTATACCATACGTGCGGTTGCAATTACTTCAAGTTCGGCTCCCCAACAGTTGAACTATAATACATCTTCTTCAAACTGACTTTCCATACGTGAAGCAACTAACCTACTTCAACGTGAACTGCGGCGAGGTGCCAAAAACATATTGACAACGACGGTGGCCAGTTTCAGCATCTCCTTTCGTAAAGTTGGTAAGTAAAGCCTTTAAAAGTAGTTTTAAAAATGTTTTGTGGTTTCATCCGCGGCAGACGGCAACGAACGCCTAGAACACGGACAGGAAAAACACCGCGCAGCCGGTTCGGAGTCTTTTGGCTCACTCTGTATAAGACTTACCAGAGAAGAATTGCACTTCATGACAGATACTGTCTCAGTTCACAGTAACACGCAATTTCTGCAATATATTTTACTCGCTATAAATCCTTCTGCATGTACAAGCCAGAAATGAACGACAAATTTATATTTCATTTGGAGCTATAATTGAAAAGTGACATCTACTTGCAGATATGATAAAAAATAACAGTAGTAATAATAATTTTATTGATTATTATTCAAACAATAGAGAATTTCTCTTTACTATCGATTGCTCTTGTTCTGCAATTTCTTTTCTTACTGTTGCTGCTTTAGATACTTTATGAGGTAGATAATGATGGATAATACAGGTTTATTTAAAAATAAGGAACATACTTTAAATATTTATTTCTAATGAACGACAATAAATGACGACAAATGCGATGCATCATTGAATAGAGAAAAGTTCAAAATTTTATTTTATGTGTTCAAAATGAGCACCATTTGTTAAGCGAGGACGATCAGTGGTTTTCCGTTTGTATACTGAACCATCCCCTATGAATTTATTGTATCAATTGTAAATTTTTTATGGCGAGGCGGCTCGTTGTTGAACTTAACAACGAAATGTACGCTGCAATGAAACAAGGATTCACCACTTTTAAATCAGAATACATAGTGAAAAGATTAAATATAATATATAGAAGTGGTTGCAAATGTACAATTTCACTACAATAAGTTCAATACCTCAAACTAGTTTCGAGGAATCACTTCCTCATCGTCAGCTGTTTGCAACTGGTTGGCTTTCCTCTGATGGTTACAGATGTCCCTTTGTCCCTCTAGTGGTGGTTCTACAAGTTTAGTGATGAAATTGTTGTCCATAGGGATGTCGAAATTCATTAACTTTAGACGAAATTTTCAAGGAAATATTTTCTTCCAAACGTTTAATTCCGTAGGTTTTTGTGCCTGCTTGATAATTGATACTGTGTCCTCAATTGTATGTCCCTGTATCCAAAAATGTGCTGCAACTGCTGTTTTTCTTCTTCCCTAGATTTGATGTTTCGAAAATGTTCCTTAAGCCTCGTTTCTATGTTACGCTTGGTTTGACCAATATAGATTTGTTCACAATCCTTGCAATCTATTCTATAAGTCCCGGATTTTTTATAAGCTGGCATTTTTTTCTTTTTGGTTTGCATTTATGACGCATTTTATGCTGAATTTATTTTCGGGGATGAGTGCCACATTGCTATCATTGATAATTTTCTTGAATTTGTTATGTGCCCATGGGTGAAATGTGACTTTTTTGTATGTCGGATTTTGTTTGTGTGATTTTAGGGTTGTATACTGAGGTATTGAACCTATTTTAGTGAAATTGTATATTTGTAACCACTTCTATATATAATAACGGATTCACTCTTTGCATAATGCAGCACACAAAACGAATTTTGCTGTTGCGTCGCCATTTTCTCGTAAACAAACACAGTGCCGCTGTAGGCACTGAATGAACTAATAGGTGGGGCTTAAAACTTTGAACTTTCCTCTATTCAATGATGTGTCGTATGTGTCACTATCTATTGTCTTTCGTTACAAATGCATATTTAAAATCTGTTCTGCTCTTGGCTTAATTATTTCACTAAAATGTGCGCTACAGATTAAAAAATCTGATGTGTTACACTCACATAACTTTCTCTACTCTTGTACAACCTAATTTTACAAACGCCTATTCTCCATATGCTTCATGTTAATCGAGATATCGAGATGTCAATCTTATTGATAATTTTCTTGTAGATGCAAGGGGAATATGGTAGCTTTTAAGCGATAGTCAAATATTTTAACGCTGGTTGCTATGTGGGGCATTCCATTCTCTTTGCATGTCCAGAACATAAAAAAATGAATAACGAATTTGAGAAAAAGTATAAGTATTGGAAAATTTAAGGGAACAACAAGCAATATCTCGCAAACGGTTCACTCAACAAAAGAAATGTATATGACATAAATTGTGTATTTTAACGCGATCTACATTTTTCGTGTAGTAAAATTTTGTCTATCTCTTATGGTTTACCAGTTATGAAAAAGTCGTTCATAATGAAGAATACTTTTGGAGACATTCCCAGAAAATTCGAGATATACATTTTATTTGTCATGACAATATCTTAAACATATGATATTTTAATCAAAATCGTTAGAGCCATTTTTGAGAAAATTAAAATTTTCGAAAAATGTTCCATGTAAAGGGTGGTCTGGGGTTGGGGGATTTTCTTGAAAACCTTCGTGTCGCATCTCTGGAAGATACTGAACCTAAATACCAAGTTTGGTGCTTATCCGATTGTTCGTTTTTGAGTTATGCTGTTCACAGACACACACACACAGACAAACACACAGACACACACACGGACATGTTTCTAAAAATGCTTTTTTTGGATTCAGGAGGTCTCAAAATGTGTATTTCCGGTGAAATCTCGGTATCGAATTTTTGGGTGGAATGCAATACTTCCCCTACTTACTATACGTAGTAGAGAAAGTAAAAAGAATTCGATACACTGTTTGGTTTGCAGTCTAACCACAGCTGGCATAAGTCGTGATACAGAAAATTCATAACTAACTACTTTCGTTGTGCACTTCGTATGGTTAAAAACGGCCCCCATCAACCGAAAGAGTACCAGAAGTATCTTAGTAATTTGTGAAGTGTTGGGAATATTGTCCTGCAATTTTATATTTAATGGGTTAACTCCTATGCCTAATTTATGTTAAAATCATCTAATATTCACCATTTAATAATCCAAAGCAAATCTTGGTGTCACTAATTATAATGCCACATCAAGGGTGTTCAAAAACTCACTGTGCAGTTACAACATATGTTGGAAATGTCCACGGGCAGATATACAACCCTTAACCCGCTTAATTTTATTGGAAAACACTTTTCGCCGATCTGTTTGTGAATATGTCACAAAGCAACCGGGGGGAATGGCTGAGGCGGTACGTCTGTGGCCCGCATTCTGGAGGTCCCGGGTTCAAATCCCATGGACCGATTAATCTGTCTGAGGTTTTTTCGTGGTTTTCCTCAGTCGCCAAGGTAAATATCGGATTGGATATTTAATACCACGACCCAAAGTTCCACCTTAAGTCTAAAACAGTAATAAAATGGTAATAGCGAATGCTGTGCCCTCTATCTAGAGACAATGTAAGCAGTTAGACTGGACGGTACCCTAACGCCATCTGTACGGCACGAAGCAGAAGATCCGGCTGCCATGTGTTGGGGGTCTCTGTGGGCACGTGACGAAGCAAGACGACATTTACAGGGATGAGACCTAGAAGGCTAACTGTCCACCTTTCTGTGTGAGGGCGGCGGTTAGACTGGACGACACCCTAATGCCATCTGCACGGCATGAAGCAGGTGGTTACAGGGATGAGACCTAGAAGGCTAACTGTCCATCACATGTCGTTCTAAGCGTTATCCACCAACAGAACCGTCGCGATATGACCATGGAGTTAAAGCGACGTAAAATAAAATAGAGAAAAAAAACGTCACAAAGCGTGCGTGGGCGATAGCAAGTCATTACAGACTTTGCTGCTCCCCAAGTAAAGTTTGGTTATACACGAAACTTCAATACAATGAACTTTTATGAAGATATAATAATTTCCTTTACTATCTTTGGTTTTTTATTCCATTATCCCAAATGGGATAAAATCAATGTGGCAGAAATGAAATACTGTGATCAGTATAGAGCAAAACAGGTTGCGCGACTCTTAGCCGGCCGACGGTGCTGCTTGCTATGCGCGCTGAGCGGGTGACAGCACGTTCGCAGTAAATACGAGGTATTATAAGGTAAGGATTTTAGTCCGCTTCTGCCAGCGTAATTTCCCCTGCGACTGCCAGCTGTCTCACGCAGTAGAGAGAGGCCGCGAGTGGGTTCGATAATAATTTAATACCCTATATATGTTAAGAGAGATAATGGAAGACCGATGAGAAGATGAAAAGAGACATGAGGCTCGAGCAGGAGATATCTCCTACTCCTTGAAGAGATTATTATTATTATTATTATTATTATTATTATTATTATTATTATTATTATTATTATTATTATTATTATTATTATATTTGGTTTTAGTGCTTAACAGACACTCTCACTATATGTGGCATCACAGGCGGTGCACACTGGTGATGTATGCAAAGAAAGGATAGTTGGGAAAGTAAGTTTATGAGGAAATGTTTTAGGTCTAAATTTAGTATTCCTTCCCGGATAGCCATAAGGACTCAGGAAAACTCAGTCAGGGAGGACGGACTTCCGTTTACGAGTCCTGCCTTAACCACCTCGGCTAGCCGTGAGAGTTTACTCTTTTTCAGAGTAAATAAGGTAGTTATTTTGAAAAAGAGTTATGTTCCAATCACTTAAAAATATAAGGAAGAGATAAGAGTTTATGTATTAAGTATTTTATCTATGTTTTAATTTGTATTTGCACTCCAAAAGAAGACATTTATTTGCCGCCGGCTTTCTAAGCATCACGTCACATATAGGTTGCACAAAAAGGATAAAGGTATAGTGGCAACGGAGAGAGAAAAAGAAAGTGAATAAAGCAATGCAATAACGCGTTCAGAGGTGTAGCGTCTGCAAACAACAAAGATTACTGGTAGCCAATATTCTTCTCTGTTTCAGTTTTTATATTTCTGCAATATATTTTCTTTGTTAGTAAGGCAACTTCTGCTGATTCAATTTTCTCTTAAACGCAGGCAAATGTCTGACGATACAATTTAAACATACCTCATGTACTAACCACGTTTGCAATAACGCCAACATCTCTGCGGGAGAGCTGCAATCGACTACCTGCCACTGTTTTTATTTTGGAACGGACATAAATTTTGTGTATGAACGTCTATAATTGATATTCCAAATAATTCATATATATGCATTACCCCATCTAATGTAAACAAACTACGCCTCTGTTGTTGGCAAACCTTCATTTGGTAAAACGTGTCTGCGAAATTGATTTAATTTCATTCCATCTGTTTCTGCCGTCCGTTTTAATTAATATTTATAAAATACTTCCACTTTCCCCGCCCCTCAGATCGCTACAGTATACTAAATTGTATTCGAGATCCGTTAGCCTGTCAGAAGCCTTTTGTATTTTCTCGTAAAAAAAAAGAGGTTGTTTCCCCAGTCTCTTTCTAAACAACTGATTTCTTTTCGTCTCCTTTGTTTCACATCCAATCATCAACTTTGTGCGTGAAAGGCATATTCTTTTCTCTTCCTTTGATTAAAAGGAACTAACCTGGTTTTAAAGGGTATAAAAAAGTAGCAAGAAAGGCAGAATGGGGAGATTCTACTTTCGTTTTTTCAAATTATGAGGCACGTTAACCTCCATTAATTATGTCTTCCTAAGAGAAGGGTTTCTTGATACGATAACCGCACGCACTTGGAGGTAATAACGAACTTTCTCTTCTTGTGTTTTCGTATTTTTAGCCTTTTAAACATTTTTCTTAAATTTTTCAGCTTTACTGTATTCTTTCAGTAGATGTAAGCGTAGAACTGTTATATCCATCATCTGCTATATATTATACGGTCCTAAAAGAATTATGTTGATCATTATACTGCTTAGAAATGGTTTCCAAAGAGGAAATATGAAGTTAATTACATGCTAGACATAACAAGGAGTAAAGAAAGAAATAAACTCTCGCCCATTTTGAAGCATGTCCTACAGGATGTAAATAGATACACGTTTACAAGACAGTAGACTTGAATGGTATTTAACTCATAAATGCGATCATATTTTGTTAATAATTTCATTCATTCACTGTTTATTCTCATCTTATGTAGGAGTTACAGGCGGGTGCCTGCGGTCAGAGGCCCGTCGAGGAGCAGAAACACTCATGGAACAGACAGAATGTCCAGTTTGGGTGATCAGTCCGATGCCTGGTATAGGATGAAGGAAGTAGATGAAACGAAATGATGGTAAAATGGATGAAAAGAAAGGTGATGATGGAGCAGTCGGTGGAATGAATGGCGGAGGAAAGCGGAGAACCCGGAGAAAACCGGCCCAGACGCCGCTTCGTCCACAACAAACCGCACATGCGTGTCCCTGGGATTGAACACGGGCCGCCTCGGTGAGAGGCGAGCTGTCTAACCACGCCCGTTAGTAATTTCATGTCCGTAAATGTTTCTCTACTTGCTAGGACGTCTGAAATATGGAGGACGCACGCACCACAAAAGATAAGAAAAAAATCTGATGTTTCAAATGACTTTCTCTGCCCTCTACAGTTTATTAGTGCGTATACAAATTATTCCTAAGAAAGTGGCTCTAACGATTTTGATTAAAATATCATACATTTAAGACATTTTTATGACAAATGAATTGTATATCTCGAATTTTCTGGGAATGTCTCCAAAAGTATTCTTCATTATTGAACGACACATATACACTTTTTTTTGTTGAGTGTGTCATTTTTGAGATATTGCTTCTAATTCCATTAAATTTTCCAATACTTATACTTTTTCTCAAATTCGTTATTCATTTTTATGTCCTGGACATGCAAAGATAATGGAATGCGCCACATAGCAACCAACTCTTAAAATATTTGACTACCGCTTAAAGTCTACCATATTCCCCTTGCACCTACAAGAAAATTAGCAATAAGATTAACATCTCGATTAACATAAAGCATATGGAGAATACGCGTTTGTAAAAATAGTTTGTACAAGAGTTGAGAAATCATGTGAGTATAATACATCAGATTTTTGTTAAGAAGAATACGCCAGGTTAAAACGGTAGTCAAATGTTTTAATAAGAGGTCGCTATGTGATGACTGAAATTTCGAGAAAAATAAACTAATAGCGATTTTCAGTTGAAAAAGGTATAAAGGTATAAAGTAATTAAAAACTTAAACATAGCAAAAATATCTCGAAAACGATTAATGCCATAAATAACTGTCATAAATGGTTTGCTTTAACGAGTCCTGAATTAATTCTTTTACCAAAATTATACGAAAGTAATTCAGAATGTAGGGGGTTTCACAGACTACTCCCAGAAAAATCAAGGTACGCATTTTAAAATATCGTTAGTTGTTTTTGAAAGAATAAGAAATGACGACATTTTTCCATATAAAGGGTAGTTAGACGTAAGGCGATTTTATTGAAAATCTTCGTGTCGCATCCTTGAAAAATGCAAAATTTAAATATTAAATTTGATTCCGTTTTTTAGTAATGCTAATTAGACACATGGACACACACACATACACAAACGGACACTTTTTAAAAAGTGAGCTTTTGGATTCAGCAATCTCAAAGTGATAATTTCCAATGAAATCTCGATAATCCAGTTTTTGAAATGAATACAATGCTTCCTCTAGTTGTTATAGGTAAATAGTAGAGAAGGTAAAAAGGAGTTACACAGCATAATATACGTGCGGTATTCCAGGTGCTGTCCGTATATTATATTATACTATCCAAACTGAATTTTCACAAATTTCCGAAAACATGCCTTTCTTGGGAAAAATATTCAAAATTTGTTGAACCAGGATGCATTTGGGATTTGCCCTTTCGGCCATTTATTCCCAGACGCGACGTTTCAGTGGCATACGCAAGTATGCCCAAACACCTCCAGGGTTTGAGACTTCATGTTTTCGTTTTTATTTTCTTATATTAACGCCACTTGAAAACGGTCCTTGTGCTTTGTTTTAAAATTTCTTTCCATTGAAAGTAGCTGAAGAGATTTAAATTTCTTTTTTATATCAAACATAGTTTCAGAATTAGCGTTTTTCTAATTGTTAATGGAAAGCTTTTAATTTTACAAAAAGAAACGTTTGAGAGCAATGAACTGCATTCAAGAAACAATATGCCAAATATAAAAGCTTAAAATGTTCAAATTTTCATCACGTGAGACATTTTACGTATGGTTCCTATTTTTTATTTACATTTCTTGAAAACTGTTCTCATAGTAATTAACTTGAACACATCTATAATACCAATTTCAATAAAATGGCTGAAATTGATTGAAATTAGCAATTTTAGTCCCAGTACCTACTTTTAAACAAACTTTAATTGTAACTATAAATACTATTTTGTTCAAGTGCCATACAAGATGTTCCGGAATTCCAGCACAGTTTCCCCAGTATTGTATCCTATGAAATAATCAGAGGCAGAACTGTTTAAATAAATTGTTGCCTACAACTTTCTCGTACCATAATCACAAAATATTAATCTGAAGATGCTAATCCCATCACACGCTAACCTTAGGGACTTCTAAGCCTGGCAAGCCGGTTAAGATCAACTTACCACACTGTCATTCGTTTTCTCAAGGTATCAAGCTACAAGGTTTGGCAAAGCATCTACTCAACTGTGGTTGGATTAACAACAAGCTTGGCAGCAGCTGGCCATGAAATTGAATCCTTCTATTCGACGATAATTCGAAGATAATTCAGCATTTTTTCTCCATGATTTGTCCCTAGAATACAATCTTGAAATATTGGTTTGTGAATGCATTTCCAAAATTTGAGCAATCTAGAGATTCTGCATATAAACATATCTATGGATTTCAATTGCACCTCAAGTGTGTTAATATATTTTCTTGAGTTATATATAGAACGTTTATTTTCATAATTCAGCTATTCGTGAGTGGTTTCATGTTTGCAGATAAACGAATAAATGAGTAGGAGCTCCGGACCTAAAAACTATTGGTGTGAACAACCTTACCGATAAATAGGAAACATCTGGAAAATGTTATTTGCAACCATGGTTAAAGGAGGCCTTTTAAGAAAATCAAAGCTCTGCAATGAAATATTGAGCTCTACCTGGAGATCGTGTTACCTTTTGAAGTCGTGCAGTAAAAACAAAACCGGGGGCTTCAGGAGCGGAATGCACTTTGTGCTGTGACAGCGTCCCCTGAAAGGGATGATGAAAACGCTGTGTGCAATTTGACATGCGTTTCGGTTGAACGTGAAGCTATCTGGTGTCACAAACACGCAGAAATGGTAGATCACGCCATTATGCACAAAAGCTATAAGGATTCAAAGAGCATAACCTTTCCCTAACGTTACCACAAACCTGGCTTTCATCCTATGGAAGCCAAAACATATTTCGCCAACGCAAAGGGAGTTACAATTTGATCTGACGCGGTGGAGTTTTTGGGATGGGGTGGGGACACACTCTGATTGGTCCTCGCAACGCCACACCCTTGGGTCATATGGGTTGATCAGTGAGGTTTCACACAGATGAGCCGAAACCAATTAATTTAGCGAAATATTCGAGCATTCGTTTGAACCGCTACTACCTTTTGTAAAACTAAACTAGCAATGTAACTGGGAAATCCAACCGAGCGCAAATGAATAGCGGAGGGAGGGCAAAAAGTTCATTCAGTCGTGTGTAACGGACTGCAATTTGCCCCCCCTTTTTTGCGTGTATCTGAAAAACGTGTATGTCTATGAAGCGTATACAAGTCATATTTGTTTTAGAATAAATTGTTTCCATGTCCTGGGAGGAGGGAAATGGGAGAGGGAGAGCGCGGGGGTGGGAGCACGTCACAATGACCGTAATAGCAAAACCATTGTCTTGCATGATGGAGCATTGATTACTTTGGAAAACAAGAGACCGGTAATACTTAACGGATGAACATACCTGTAGCGAATATGCAGCATGAACCATCGAGTTGTGACGCTTAACGTGGAGCCAAAAATATATAAAGGTACGAGGGCAGTCCCAGAAGTACCCCACCTGACGTATATATATAGCGGTTGTTGTTTTCAAACAAATTACTATGGTAGAACTTATAAAGCTTAAGTTTTAAGTTTGACGATGCTACGTTGTTTAGTAATTGTTTGGCAGGCACCAATAGTGAATCTCTCAGCGAATTTGTAAACTTGGATAAAACTGGCCATCGTTATGTGATACAATACCTTCATCTGAAAGGTCTTAGTCCAACTAATATTAAAGCTGAGCTAGATTCTACTCTGGGGAGTCTGCTCCTTCGTTTACAATCCTTCGTTTACAACAGTAAAATATTGGGTGGCAGAGTTGCCAAGACGAACATCGCAGTGGTCGATCAAATGAGTTGACCACGCCAGAAATTGTAAAGAAAATCCACAAAATGGTAATGGATGATCATCGACTGAAAGTGTGCAAGCATCGTAGGCATTTCAAACAGCGCTGTACATCGCATACTGACTGAACATTTTGACATGAGACAGCTGTGCGCAAGATGGGTGCCGCGTTTACACATAATGGAACAAAAGCAACGTCGTGAGGATGTTTCAGTCGAGTGTTTGGCAATGTTTCGGTGCAATAAAGCCAGCTTGCGTCGATTCATAAATATAGATGAAACATGGGTCCATTACTTCACATCTGAGACGAAGGAACAGTCAAAACAGTAGATTGAAAATGGGAAAGTCGGCTCAGAAAAGGCGAAGACAGGCAAGGTCAGTTTTTTAGGATGTGCGTGGGATAATTTTCATTGATTATCTTCAAAAAGGAAAAGCAATCAATGGGAGTATTATGCAAACTTATTGCAGCATTTGAATGATGAAAGCAAGCAAAAACGGCCGCATTTAGCGAAAAAGAAAGTTCTGTTTCATCAAGACAATGCACTAGTTCACACATTCATTATCGCCATGGCCAAAATCAATCCGTTAAAGTTAGAGTTGCTTCCTCATGAACCCTATTAGCCAGACTTAGCTCCCTCTGATTATTTTCTGTTTCCAAAGTTGAAGGAATGCCTTGGTGGTAAAAGATTTGTCAACAATGAAGAGGTGGAGTTTGCGGCTATTTTGCAGAACTCGACGATTCTCAATATAAACAAGGTACGAAGCTATTGAACATCGCTGGAAAAAGTCTGTCGAGCTGAAAGAAGATTATGTAGTAAAATAAAGATTTTTTTTCCCAAAATGTTTGTGTTTTCTTTGTTAGGTCGGGTACTTCTGGGACAGCGCAGTACAAGTTATTTTTATAATAATGCATGCGATTATAGTATGGCGAATTATACTGTGTCAAATGATATGTTATTGGGTTCAATCCTGAATAGAGAAAAACGCTTGAGGGTTCTTCCCATCGACCTGTCCTTGCTTCCCACTTCTGGTGGTCATGATGTCTATCCCAGGATGCCAGTTTCACGAAGTATGCTAGAAGCGCATGAAATTAACACAGTTTTCCCTTAATTATGTGGTATACTCTGTACTTCATATACACAAATACATCACTACACTGCACAGTGGTCCGGAGACCGCGAAAACCTGGCTAAAACCTGTATCTCCTACTGTAAGGTAACTGCATCGAGGCACACCAATTATAATAAAAAAAATTAAATAAGAAAATGGTCCATGGATAGTAAAGTTTTTATTTATGTTTTATATTTACTCCTACATATTCATTCAGTATCATCTAATGGTTGGGGCTTCCGTACCACTTTCAGCTGACTAAGCATAGATGGAGATCTTTCTAATATCTTTCTGTCATTGGTTCCCTGAGAGTGCAAATCTTAGTCACTCGAGACCAGTAGCCAGCACACCTCTTATATCGTCTCGCCTCTTGGACATCGGAAGTAATATTTTCAGAAAAAGAGCAAAAACAAGCAAGATTCATATACTGATTCTAAAAGAGGAGGAAAAAGAAATCTCAGCCGTTACAGTGACAGTAACATTTAAACTCTTACAAATTAAGAAATAAGCCCATTCCTTCTTACTCGCCAAAGAAAATGCTCCTCACTACGAGACCTGCAATTGCCGTATCACCATCGAACATCTCATCACTAACTATGGAAAGAAGAAGATATAATATCCTTGAATATATATTTTTATCTTTAAACAACCCGAATCATTTCAAAAACATTAATTTTTTCTTCAAAGACATCAAACTGTATAACAAGATTTAAATATAACACATCAAATAATCTGATGTGGTACACTCACATGACTTTCTCTACCCTCGTACAAACTATTTTTACAAACACTTGTTCTCCATATGCTTCATGTTAATCGAGATGTTAATCTTATTGCTAATTTTCTTGTAGGTGCAAGGGGAATATGGTAGGTTTTAAGCGATAGTCAAATATTTCAAGAGCTAGTTGCTGCATTCCATTCTCTTTGTATGTCCAGGACATGAAATAAACGAATAACGAATTTCCATTTGAGAAAAAGTAAAAGTATTGGAACATTTAAGGGAATAACAAGCAATTTCTCGAAAATGGTTCACTCAACAACAAAAATGTATGTGACATAAATTGTGTATTTTAACGCGATCTACATTTTCTGTGCAGTAAAAGTTTGTCTATCTCTTATGGTTTACCAGTTATGCAAAAGTCGTTCACAATGAAGAATACTTTTGCAGATATACATATCATTTGTCATGAAACTATCTCAAATATATGATATTTTAATCAAAATCGTTAGAGCCATTTTTGAGAAAAGTAAAATTTTCGAAAATGTTCCATGTAAAGGGTAATCTGGGGTGGGGGGATTTTCTTGAAAACCTTCGTGTCACATCTCTGGAAGATACTGAACCTAAATACCAAGTTTGGTGTTTATCCGACTGTTCGTTTCTGAGTTATGCTGGTCACAGACACACACACACACACACACACACACACACACACACACACAGATGTTTACAAAAATGCCTATTTTGGATTCAGGGGTCTCAAAACATGTATTTGCGGTGAAATCTGGGTATAGAATTTTTGAATGGAATGCAATACTTCCTCTACTTACTATACGTAGTAGAGAAAGTAAAAAAGAGTAAAGTTTTGCCGCAACCTACTTGAATGTAATCCTTTAATTCCGGTATATAAACTTCATAGTCGCTGACATGAAACACACGGATAATTATAGTGCTCGAGCAATGATTAACTTCTGGTGACTGAGAAATATAAACTTTAAGTCTAACCTGTTAGGTTGGAATAATACCCCAATTGATTAATCCTTGGATTAAGGTTTTCAGGATACATTGTGCACTGGCATAGAGTTTTGCGTTTCGACCCAGGCCGGCTCCCCTCCCCGCTCACGGACGCATGCCTGCCTGTTTATAGTTTGTTGTGGATTGGCGCAAGACAGGCTATTCAGTAGGCCTGATTGGACTATAAAGAGACATGGTAGTAAATGACATTCCGCTATTTGAGCAATTGGTAAATTGAAGTAGATATTTTGTTGTGTTATTGTTTGCCCCACGCTTTGGGAGCCAATTTGAAGTAGGAGTTGTATTGTTGTTCAACTGTTGGGGAGCGGAACTTGAAGTAGTTGCAACCGCACGTATGGTAAAAAGTTTCTGGTTGACTTCGCCCCAAAAATGTACTTTCCGGTAGCCTTTGCCCCAAAAATTATTAAAAATGTTAACCTCGTAATGTGACTGTTTCTTTAAATATTGTATATTTATGCTTGCCTCGGCTGCGTCAGTATTTATTTCTTTAGAGACATGTTCCTCTTAGCAGGGTTGTGGTGCGACTGAAGAATGTAGGCTTACACAGATTATAATTTTACTTCAGTTCTTTTATTAATGCTTGACACGATTTAAATAACACTTCACTGATATAGAGAGCTGTGAGATTCCTTTATTAATTACTTGCACTTTTAACACGTAAACTATTTTCGTCTCACGCGAATACGTATTACATTTCTCGAGGACGCATCTCGCGTCCGGTTAGGAACACTGTCTACAACCAACGCGTCTCTGATTGGCTATTCCTACTCCAATAGAATACCTTCATTTAACTTAATCTTTTTTCTGGTTGTTGATTGCCTATTTTATAAACCGTCTCACAATTTACATTATTGTTACTCCAGTAATGACTAGTAGCATTATTAAACATTCTTACTCATTATTGCCTCAAGGTTACCTCATTATTAGCAACTTTTAACCTATTATTCTCATAGCTCCTACATTATTAAATTACGTAATACATTCACATAACATTATTACATGTATACAATAATATAAACAAATACAATGACTGTAATATACACTTTTTATATATTGTTACATACACATATTGCTTTAAGGCGGGCTGTTATTCAATTATATATTATATAATTGGACTAAAATCATTTAAGTGTTAAAAATACTGCCTGAAAATTAAGAAACGTGTTAGAGATATAGTGGTTAGTGCTGGTGTATGGCCCTCTCGCTTAACAGATCTATAAGTTAGTGATTTATACTTTATCTACTACGTATAGTAAGTAGGGGAAGTATTGCATTCCACCCAAAAATTCGATACCGAGATTTCACCGGAAATAGGCGTTTTGAGGTGCCCTAAATGCAAATAAATTTTTTTTTTGGAAACATCTCCGTATGTGCGTAGGTGTGTTTTGTCTGTGTGCCTGTGAACAGCATAACTCAAACAAAAATTCGGATAAATGCCAAACTTCTTCCAATGATGCGACACGAAGATTTTCACGAAAATCCCTCAACCCAATTAGCGTTTACATGAAACACTTTTCGAAAATTTTTATTTTTTCAAAAATGGCTCTAACAATTTTGATTAAAATATCATATACTTAAGATATTTTTATGACAAATAAAATGTATACCTAGAATTTTCTGGGAATGTCACCGAAAGTCTTCTTCTTTCTGAATGGCTTTTGCATAATGGTAAACCGTTTTTACATATATAGAAATGTAGAGCTCGTTAAAGCACACAATTTATGTCATATACATTAATTTCGTGGAGTGAACAATTTCCGAGATATTCTTTTGTTATTTGTATGAATTTTCCGATATACTCTTTCTCAAATGAATATTCCTTATTCTTTTATTATATACTGGACATACAAAGAGAGTGGAATGTTACATACAGCAACCAGCTCTTAAAAGATTTGACTATTGCTTAAAACCTATCATATCGCCTTGCACCTATAAAAAAGTTAGCATTAAAATTAGCAATGTTTATCTCGATTAACATGAAGTAGATGGAGAAGAAGCTTTTGTAAAAGTAGTTTGTACAAGAGTAGAGAAAGTCATGTGAGTGCAACACATCAGTTTTTTCTGGAGTGGCCTGAAAGACAAAGTGTAAAGAAAAATCTTTACACATTGAAAGAACTTTAGGAAAACATATAAAATGAACTGAGCAGCATTAGAGTGCCCAAATTAAATCATGCCAATTGTAATACGTATACCAGTTAGAATGTGTGTTTAGCTGAGGAAGGAAGACATCTTGAACATTTTTTCTAAGGGAGATTTTACACATACTTAAATGTGTAAAAATCGCATGATTTTCTCCAGCCATTACATATCTTCTTCGTAAATGACACATTCAATATCTTAATTCTCTATCTGGTTCTTGTTAATTAATACACAACAGCAGACAGGATGCTGTGACGATAGTCAACTATTTAAAAAACATCGTATTCTTGATAGTTTCATCCTTTTCATGAATCCGTGACAAAGAAAAGAACGACCACCTTACGCTTCCACGTGTACTCTTTGAATGCTGCAAAATTCAAACGAATAGTGCCGAATATTCCAGAAATGTCAAATGCCGCAAAAACGTTTATTCGACATTCCTCTTGCTTTTTAATGAACTCTAGATTTTAATGTTATAAGGATTTACTACCGGTATTATTACGTTTACTATGTACACAAAAATCAACATGAATGAACATTACCGGAAGTATTATATATATTCAGTAAATACGTTTTGTCATGCTTATCTGAAATACATATTAATAAGTATATTTTAAATCGTTGGAGAATTTTGAAAAACAAGCGAATAAATAACAAAAAGAAATTACATTTTAGAGTTTCTTATGCTGCAGAAACTCCTTTAACATCTTCGCCATACGTCGTAAAAGGTTGCAAAGTTTAAATGTGAAATTTGGCACACGCACGAAATATTTTCGCAAATTTTTTTCTATATTCTGATGATGGATTTATTATTTGGGCGTCAATTTGATAAAAGTTTAATTTCAGCCCCACGTATGGACGCCAATTTGAAGAAAGAGAATTTAAGAAAGAGTTGTATTGTATTTCGACTGTTGGTGAGCCGAACTTGAAGTACTTTCAACCGCACTTATGGTACTCGGTAGCCTTCACCCCAAGTTTAAAAATATTAACTTTGTATATTTACTGTTTCTTTAAATATTATATATTTATGTTTTCCTCGGCTGCGTCAGTATTAATTTGTAGAGACATGAATATCTTAACAAGGCGTGGTGCGGCTGAAGAATGTAGCCTTACACAGATTATAATTTGTACTTCACTCCATTTATTAATGCTTTAAACGATTAAGATAACACTTCACTGGTATAGCGAGCTGTGAGATTCTTTCATTAATTACTTGCACTTTTTAACACGTAAACTATTTTTGTCTCATACTGAATACGCATTAAACTTCTCGAGGATGCGTTTCGCGTCTAGTTAGGAACACTGTCTGCTAGCAACTGACTTCTGAATTTGTACCATTTGCCCTATTTCAGTTTCTGATTGGCTAATCCTACTGCAATAGAATACTTTCATTTAACTTAAGCTTCTTTCTGGTTGTTGATTGGCTATTTTATAAACTGTCTCAAAAATTACATTATTGTTTCCAAGAATGACTAGTAGCATTATTAAACCTTCTAATTCATTATTGCCTCAAGGCTACCTCATTGTTAGCAACTTTTAATCTATTATTCTCGCAGCTTCTACATTATTAAATTACTTAATACATTCACATAACATTATTAAACATGAACATAATAATATAAACATATACAATGACTGTAATATAAACTTTTTATATATTGTTACATACACTTATTGCTTTAAGCCGGGCTGTTATTGAGTTTATATATTATATAATTAGACTGAAATCATTTAAGTTTTAAAAATACTGCCTCAATTCAAGAGCCTCAAGTAGTAGAGAATGGCAACAATAACATGAGAGAAGTTTAATTGCGCAAATAGTTTCGTACCCACTACCGCACTTGGCTAGCGAGAAAATCAAATACGTCACCTTCCAGTCGGAAACGGAAGTGGAGTGAAGAACCTTTAGTGTACTGATATTCCTCATGCCTGAATTAAAAGACCCTCAGCTACATATTACGGTATATATCGCAACCTGTAATGTATGTATAACGAGTTAACTAATTGGTTTCTTCTGAAATTTGCGGATCCGGTTCATAAAATGACCTGACTAAACAAAATACGAGGTGTGATCAAAAAGTTTCCGGAATGGCTTCACAACAATGCTGACTTTGAAATTTCTTTAATTCTTACCCAGACTGTACATGCAGCGTTTCTTCCCAATAAAAAAATGAGAGTTCACGTGACTTCCTGCGACCATACGGTGACGAGGTAGACGCTCTGATGCGATCACGTGTTTTGCATGTGCTGCGATTTTTCCGCGTAGCAAAAATGTCAGATTACGAAGAACAAAGAACGAACATCAAATTTTGCTTTAAACTCGGTACAACTGCAACAGAAGCCTATGAAATGTTAATAACAGCTTATGGTGAGGAATATATGGGCAAAACTCAAGCAAAACTCAAGCATTTGAGTGGTTTTCGAAATTTAAAAGTGGTGTGACATCAGTTAAAGATGCAGATCGTTCGGGGCGACCCTGTTCCAGGAAAACTAATGAAAATATCAATCAGGTGAGGAAAATGGTCTTAAATGATAGGCGCATTACAATAAGAGAACTTTCTGACTCATTAGGACTCTCCTTTGCAAGTGTTCAAAGCATTTTGAAAGACAATCTGGACATGTTCTTACATCATGACTATGTGCCCGCGCACAAAGTCCTTTCTGTTCGCCAATTTTTTGATAAAAATAGGATGAATACTGTTCCCCATCCCACCTATCCTCAAGATTTGGCACCAGCGGACTTTTTTGTTTTCCCGCGACTTAAAATGCGGCTCCGAGGACACTCTTTTGAGGACGCTGATGTCATCCATCGCGAATCGCAGAAGGCTCTGAACATTTTGAAAAAAGAGGACTTCCGGTGCTTCCAGTAGTGACAGAAGCTCTGGAACAAGTGTATCAACTCCCAAGGAGACTACTTCGATGGTGACAGTGCAGATTAGACAAAACAAACTGTTGTGTAGTATTTATGACGTCATTCCGGAAACTTTTTGATCACACCTCGTAACATCCAGAGTACCGACTTTTTCTTGAAGAACGCGACTGGCGTCATCGATTTTAACTCGTAGTAGGTATTGGTTTGAATGACATTGTTCTGCGGTAACCTAGCTCAAGCGCCTATCGCACTTACAGTTAGGTCTAACTTGTGTCATTTTCATATGGTTTTTACGCTAACAAGACAAATATGATCATATGGAATCCATCTCTTAATCGAACGTTGTAATGTGTATTTATTTACGCCTGTAGTGGATACATATGCTACATGTTTTAAAGAAACTGAAAGATATTCAGTTATAAAAATTCAACGATATGGACGGAACTGGAATCACGGATCTCCGATTTACAATGTATATTGTAGCCATACTTATGTAGTATGATAGGCACGACCCTGGAGGAAGTATTTCCATTCCGCAGAAACTTATTATTACTATTATCATCATTA
Source organism: Deroplatys truncata (assembly GCA_030765065.1). Classification (NCBI taxonomy): domain Eukaryota; kingdom Metazoa; phylum Arthropoda; class Insecta; order Mantodea; family Mantidae; genus Deroplatys; species Deroplatys truncata. The sequence goes on from CM060982.1 coordinate 106,866,278, forward strand.
TTATGGCATCGATTGTTAAGTGAGAGTTGAACTATGAACGGGAAAGAACATGCTGGAAAATACACGCAAATATAGAAACAAATTAAATTGAGTTTCATTTATCGACGCACTTTAATACTATGGTTCTTAGCGTCCCATTCTGCATTGTACGTGGAAGACCGATGATTTTACTCAAAGGCCTCTTTTATCAGACTTGAGATTCTTTTACGTGCCGTAAATCTACGACACGGGACCGCCGGGTTTACTTCCCTTCCGAAGGAAACCACAATATAGAGGCTAATTTAATTTATATCACGATAAAAAAATCTGATATACATTCTCATGGCCTTCTCTACCCTCTAGTGGTAATACAAACTAGTCCTAAATTTTTAAATCCCACTTATTCTTATATCTACTTCATTATAATCGAGATAAACCTCTGCAGAAATAACTACATTACACATTTCGTTATAGATACAAAGGGAACAACGGCAGTCAAATGTTTAAGAACTGGACACTATATGCTGGCCTTAAAATTCCATACTGTTTCCATGACATCGGGAGAAACAATTGAAAATACACAGGACTTTAAAAGAATGGATAACTATTGAACAATGCGACCCATTCATTAATCACGATTCCTTTAGAAATTACTTATAATGAAAGTTATTTGAAATAAATTCTGTGTTCTCTTTAAAAGCATGCAATTTATTTGAAATAATTTTTGTAGCATCAGCCTTTATCGATATATCCATTATTAATGATTTTATTTACTGAATACTTTTAAGTCCTGTCGATTTTCAGTAGTTTCTCGCGATTGCATGTAAACAGCATGGAATTTCAAGCCAGCATATTGCGTTTAGTTCTTAAACATTTGACTATCGCTGTTCCCTTTGTATCTATAACGAAAGGTTTATCTCGATTAAAATGAAGTTCACAGAAAACTAAACATTCGTAAGAATAATTTTTAGATACACTAATAAACGATAGAGGGTAAAGAAAGTAATGTGAATGTAGCACATCAGATTTTTTTCGAGTTAACAGTTCGTAGCAAAAGTACAACACAAAAAGATTCATTCTAGTTCTCGAACCAAGTTTGGAAACGGTATGCTAGAACTGAATTCCCAACAATTCGACACGTTATCATTCCTTATCGTGCGAAATGAAATCGCATGCATTAATGAGGCCTAAAACATGCATTCTGAGCACATTATAAAGCCCTTAAGCATCCTGCTTGTTTAACATTGGTACATATTATGTAAAATAACAAATGACGTTAGATACAGATGACGAGATAATTCACAAATCTGTGCACTAAGAAATGAATATTGAACATACCAAATACAGTTAATTACTATTTCTCTTCTATTAATGAAATTTTAAAACAATTTAAAAACAAAGTCGCTTGGTTTTTCTCGGGTATTGGGAGGGAAATCAAATACTGTTTCACAATTAAAAATAAATATATATTTTAACTGCCATTTAGAGCTCTCTAAAAGACAAAGTCCAAGAAAAGAGAACACAAAACCATTGTTAACACAGTATTAAACAGTTAAACAGTGTTATTTTTATAACGTACGGAAATGTATTAAAAATAGTTGAATAATTCTGTTCACAATCGGCATCTTCTGTTAATATTTCAATTCACTTGAAGACCTTCAGAAGAGAAAGCATTATGAACTTGAGGATATCACTTCCTTTCCATTTAGGAGAAGCATTCAGTTGTTCGTGAGATCAATTGGTTTCCGGTATTTGGTTCTGTATTTACTTTAGCTCCTTTCGAAACCCTTGTTTATTCTTGTGGAAACTTTCATCGTCGACGATTTTTCGAATTATAAACCTCTGAAGTCCGTGTCTGTGCATCGTTTTCTCTTTTGTTTGTTATTTTACTGTTGTATAGAACCTGCAGGCGCTTCTCGTTTGTTTATTTCTAACGATTCTTCTCTGTTCTCTGATAATACGTAAGCAAACACATGAATGTAAAAATATTTTATATGGGTTATGCTCTAGAGCAAAAATTCTCAGCCGTGTCCAACGACTCTGGGGAGGCAGGGCATTTGTTCTTACACTAACTTACTTAGTTGAGTTTAGTTGAGTTATGAACGTTATGTTCATATGACTTTCTCTACCCTCTTTCGTTTATTAGTGGGTATACAAGGTATTCTTACGAAACCTTACTTTTCTGTATATGTACTCCATTTTAATGGAGACAAACCTTTGTAGAAATAACCATATTACACATTTCGTTATAGATACAAAGGGAACATCAATAGTCAATAGTTTAAGAACTGGACATTATCCTGGTCTTAAAAATGGAAAGAGTAGGATTTCATACTCTTTCCATGCAATCGCTAGAAGCAATTGAAAATCAACAGGACTTAATAGGAAAAAATCTGATGTGTTACACTCACATGACTTTCTCTACTCTTGTACAAACTATTTTTGCAAACGCTTATTCTCCATCTACTTCATATTAATTGAGATAAACATTTGCAGGCTCTATCTTATTGCTAATTTTCTTGTAGATGTAAGGAGAATATATATTTACAAGGGCAATATAGAAATACATTAGCCTTTAAGCATATACATATCTCTTAATAGCTGGTTGCTAGGCGCAGCACCATTCCCTTTGCCACAGATTAATACTCTTTGCATATCCAAGGGGTGGGGGGATTTCTTTGAAAACCTTTGTGTCGCATTTCTGGAAGATACTGAACCTAAATACCAAGTATGCTGTACACAGACATACACACGGACATGTTTCGAAAATGCTTTTTTTGGATTCAGGGGGCCTCAAAACATATATTTCCGGTGAAATCTCGGTATCGAAATTTTGGGTGGAATGCAATACCTTTTCTATCCACTATATTCGTGATAAAGTAATACGATGCCAATTAAAATACTTGATGATGTCACAACAATGCACAATAATGCCTAAAAATGTTTCTTTTTTGTAAAAATTCCCTTTCAAATTTTAATATCACAGCATTTTTTAAAAAAATGACTTAGTTTTAGCTTTATTTGCATTATTCCTCACTTATCTCCTCAAACTGTACAGCACCTGATTTTTGAGTGTTCTGTGTTTGGAAGATGAGGATTTATATACCCTGGAACTTTTGTGAGAATGAACTGACAAATCCTCTATTTAACAATTCAAAAAACATTGCTGTTATTCTCACTTTCTAACATTCATTCATCACGTTTTTAAAAGTTTCCATCATAAAGTTCAATCTGTTTGTTAATAGTATGTAGTTGTTTGCAGAGGAAATGAATGGCCCAAAAGTAGACGATGTCTGAATTCCTGTACTTTTATACGCAGTAGGTATAACTATAAACAAAATATAATAAAAACATGGGCAATTACAATGACATTATAAATTTGATCATCTCCAATTAAAGACCCGATGACATGACAATTTTGTTCAGTGACGATAGAAGGATTACAGAAAGGTATTAATAGGTTGCAAGAATATTGTAAACAATGGGGTTTGGTGGTAAACACTAATAAAACGAAAACGATGAATTTAAAAAATGGCTATGTGTGTGGCATGGATGAAAAATGGTATTACAAGGGGCTAGAACTACAAACCGTTAAACATTTCTCCTATTTAGGAGTAATGGTTATAATGAGAGAAAAATGTAACGAACATCTATCAGTAACTAATTATAAAGCACGAGGGAAGTTAAATGAATTATTACGTACCCCCTCGCACATACCGGATGTACCTGTAGATACATTAGAAAAGATGTATAACTCTATGATAAGGCCGATTTTGTTATACGGAAGTGAAATCTGGGGATGGAAAAGAGCAGAACATGTAAATAAAACACAGGTAGCATTTTGAAAAAGAGTTCTTGGAGTTTCACAAGGCACATCAAATCGGGGGTATTGAGTGAGGTGGGATGTTATGAAGACACAATACACTGCAAAATAATAGCAGTGAAGTACTGGCTGAGGCTGATGCAGGCGGATAACTCCACACTACGATCCAAATGTTATAAATACCAGCGATAAAATCTGTTTTGGGCAGCTGATTTGGAAAGGGGCTTGAGGAGAATAGGAATGGGGTTAGTATGGCAAGGAGCTGAAACAAACGACAAAAACATAATGGAAAGGTGTTAAAAGAGACATCAACCAACAGTAAATAGAATCAGATTGTAAAATTAAACCTTCTCTTAGTCTAGCAAGTGAAATAAAATTGATTTGGGGTAAAGAGGCATATATACTTAATTTAGGAACAAAGGAAAATCAGGAATGGCATGGTTTAGACTGTGGGACTGGAGGGCACAGCAAATGACTGACGATTGTGGCAAGAGTATCTGCCCATTCTGTGATTTGCATGAGGACATATTTTGCGGAATGTGCATAGTGGCAGAACCAGCGAACGATTAAACTCAAAGAAAAATTCTTAAGTCCATCAAGAAAAGGATTGGCATGTTGGGAGCTACTGGCTGACCATAGGAACTGGCAAAACATGGGCAATTTCTTGGCTAAAGTGCGCGAAGCTAGGTCAAATTTGTTCAGTTAGTCAAAGGTAATTTATCTCAATTTTTTTTCTTGTTCCTTTTTGTTTTCTTTTCTTTTTCTGTTGTTTATTTTTTCACCATACCTTGTATCTTAAATATGCATGTACGGTCAATGACCCAAGCACTAAATACTTGTGTAATAACTTCAATAATTTGAAACCAATAAAGATACCTTATCAATCTATTTAATTGTTAAACTAAAACCCTAATATGCTAAGCACAATAGGCTTTATTTCTGTTTTCTGGAGTTTCAATAATAACACTTATGAAATACCTTGTATTGAGAGTACATAAATGCAAAGCATACCTGAAATACGGTTTTTCGATATTCATGAAGGCTGTATGACACCGAGCTTGAACTTTCACTAACCTATTTTCCGATCCCTGGTCTACGATACGCCATGTACCGAACAAAAAATAGCAACCCAAAAGGACACGCCTCTTCACGAAGGCTTGTTTAATTCGTTTTCTTTGACGGAACTGCATCGTCACGGAGCAGAATAACAAACAAGACAACGGGTAACGAAAACAACGGGAAAACAAGGTAAAGGCAACTGTTTTTCCCCCTTTTTTCCTTCCTGGAAGCAATGTTGCTAGGCAATGGAATATGCGACAGAAAAAAGACCGATACTTCGGAGTAAACTGTCGCAGGATTAAGTTACGTGACGGGTGGGGCCTGTTACATGAACGTTGTTCCCGGCTGATTTTATTTTATCGTAGCTGGCTAAGTACCCTCAATACAGCACCACTTTCTCTACCGTAAACAAAGTAATAGTGGATGTGTTCGTACCGTGGAACAGCGACCTACGAACAGCTACATACAGTATCCTCTACAATCATATTCCACGACAGATCAAGACAAATATGAGAGTGATTCTTAGTTATCAATTTAAAGGACTGACCAATCAGAAAGCTCCAATCCCATTGCTTACCCACACGACACACTTTTCTGTATACACGGTAGACCATTTAAGTTGAGACTGTACAATATCTCCAAAATTAAGCGTTTAAAAAGAAATATCTCTAATAAAAGTTGCTTGATGTTATGGGGGAAAGTAAATGCCATTAGTCGTGTTTTATTTGGAGGACGTTATGATGGTCATTTTAGGGTCGATTCAACTTTTTTAAAATGGGAACCTACATTTTTTATTGAGGCGCTATTTTGAACACTTAAATAATTTCAGTCTAACTATATAATATATAAATTCACTAACAGCCCGCCTTAAAGCCATATGTGTATGTAACAAGATATAAAAAGTGTATTTTACAGTCATTGTATATGTCTATATTATTATATACATGTAATAATGTTATGTGAATGTATTGGAGCACCAATAATGTAAATTTTGAGACAGTTTATAAAATAGACAATCAACAGCCAAAAAAAGGCTTAAGTTAAATAAAAGTATTCTATTGGATTAGGATTAGCCAATCAGAGACTTGAAATACGGAAATTTACAAATGTGGCGGTAGAAACCAAGTCAGGCGCTTATAGACAGTGCTCCTAACTGGACGCGTTGGTTGTAGACAGCGTTTCTAGGACGCGAGACAGGTCCTCGAGAAGTATAATACGTATTCAGTGTCAGACAAAAAATGGTTTACGTGTTAAAAAGTGCAAGTAATTAATAAAAGAATCTCACAGCTCTCTCTATCAGTGAAGTGTTATTTAAATCGTGTCAAGCATTAATAAAATTGAAGTGAAATTATAATCTGTGTAAGCTACATTGTTCAGTCGCACCACTCCCTGCTAAGACATTCGTGTCTCTAAAAAAACAATAATACTGACACAGCCGAGGCAAACATAAATACATAATATTTAAAAGAAACAGTCAAAATTATAAAGTCAATATTTTTAAACTTGGGGCGAAGACTACCGGAAAGTACATTTGGGGCGAAGGTTACCGGAAACCTTTCACCATACGTGCGGTCACAACTACTTCAAGTTCGGCTCCCCAACAGTCAATATATAAGGCATCATACTTTAAACTAACTATCCATACGTAGCAGCAACATACAAACCTTCGTCATTGTATAGTTTTCTCATTAGAAAGTGGTTAATAAAAAGCTGTTTATTTTGTGATAAGGAATAAGTAAACAAAATAAAAAAATGTTGATTCCCAATTACGAAACATAACTTGACCCTTTAATGACCATCCATGGATAGTCCAAACGCTCGTTGCGCTCTCAGAGTTTTTGTTGTTATTTACGTTGATGTAAGAACAATTGCAAAGTGCTTTATAAAGAAGTTTAGTTTTTTATGAGGTGTGAGAAAACAACATAAAAAAATCTCATGTGTTACACTCACATAACTTTCTCTACTCTTGTACAACCTAATTTTACAAACGCCTATTCTCCATATGCTTCATGTTAATCGAGATATCGAGATGTCAATCTTATTGGTAATTTTCTTGTAGATCCAAGGAAAATATGGTAGCTTTTAAGTGATAGTCAAATATTTTAACGCTGGTTGCTATGTGACGCATTCCATTCTCTTTGCATGTCCAGGATATAAAAAAAATGAATAACGCATTTGAGAAAAAGTATAAGTACTGGAAAATTTAAGGAAATAACAAGCAATATCTCGAAAACGGTTCACTCAACAAAAGAAATGCATATGACATAAGTTGTGTATTTTAACGCGATCTACATTTTTTATGTAGTAAAATTTTGTCTATCTCTTATGGTTTACCAGTTATGCAAAAGTCGTCCACAATGAAGAAGACTTTTGGAGACATTCCCAGAAAATTCGAGATATACATTTCATTTCTCATGACATTATCTTAAACATATGATATTTTCATCAAAATCGTTAGAGCCATTTTTGAGAAAATTAAAATTTTCGAAAAATCTTCCATGTAAAGGGTAGTTTGGGGTGGGGGGATTTTCTTGAAAACCTTCGTGTCGCATCTCTGGACGATACTGAACCTAAATACCAAGTTTGGTGCTTATCCGACTGTTCGTTTTTGAGTTATGCTGTTCACAGACACACACACAGACACACACACAGACACACACACGGACATGTTTCCAAAAATGCTTTTTTTGGATTCAGGAGGTCTCAAAACATGTATTTCCGGTGAAATCTCGGTATCGAATTTTTGGGTGGAATGCAATACTTCCCCTACTTACTATACGTAGTAGAGAAAGTAAAAATATGATACGTTGCAATCACATGACTTTCTCCATTCTTATAGAAACCATTTTATAAAAGCGTATTATCCATCTACATCATGTTAATCGAGATAAACATTTGCAGAAGCTTATTGCTAATTGTCATGTAGGTGCAATGAATATGGCAGGCTTTAAGCGACAGTCAAATATTTTAAGAGCTGGTTACTATTCTCTTTGAGAAAAAAATGTAAGTATTGAAAAATTCAAACAAATAACAAGGAATATCTCGGCAATAGTTCACTCGAAAAAAAATGCATATGTTATAAATTGTGTTTTAACGAGGTCTATATTTTTTTGTGTAGTGAAATTTAGTCTACCTCATAGGGTTTACCAGTGATGCGAAGGTCATTCAGAATGAAGAGGAATTTCGGGGACATTCCCAGAAAATTCAAGATATACATTTCATTTGCCATGAAAATATCTTAAACATATAGCATTTTAATCAAAATCGTTAGAACAATTTTTGAGAAATTCAACATTTTTGAAAAATGTTTCATCTAAAGGGTAGTCTGCGGTGGGGTCATTTTCTTTAAAATGTTTGTGTCGCATCATTGGAAGACACTTAACTGTATTACCAAGTTTGGTATTTATCCGACTTTTCGTTTTTTAGTTATGGTGTTCACAAACACACAGACAGACAAATATGCGTATGTTTCCCAAAATTTTGTGTTTGTAGGATAAGTATACGTACATAGAAATCATAATAACGGGGAATTTAACATAGTAATAGGGGAAAGAGATAAGCAGAGAATGTAATTAAAATTATTGGAGAAACTAATGTGAGTAAAATATGGAAGGGTATAAAATCAATGTATCTAAAGAAAAAGAGATTAGGAGAAAAGAAAGTTCATGGTATGGAATGAATAGGAATAAATGGATATGGATGGTAAAAAGAAGAAAATAATGTAAATATAAATACATATAAGAATTACTAATTGTATTAACATGTAATAGTAATCCGAGAAGGAATATAATATGTAATAACTTAATGCTCAATAGATCAATATATTATTACTATAATCAAAGGAGGGGAGATGACTATAAAATGGCCAGGGCCAGAAGCAGTCACTCCCAATATGATTTTGGCACTCAATAAATATTACATTACATTACATTCAGGGCACCTCAAAACGTGTGTTTCCGGTGAAATCTCGGTATGGAGTTTTTGGGTGGAATGGAATACTTGCCCTAGTTACTATACGTAGCAGAGAAAATAAAAAGGTAGATTAAATTGACCATCATAATATCCTGCAAACAAAACACGCCTAATGACATTTACTTTCCCCCATAATATCAAGCAGCGTTTATTCAAGACATTTCTTTCTACAACGCTTAGTTTTGGAGATATTGTACAGTCTCAACTTAAATTGTGCAACCTGTATACCTAGATCTGGAAAAACTGTTGAAGATCATTTTGTTACTCTTCTTTCCTTCCTCTGCTACAGCCTCTAGCCAGGAACCTAAATAACGCCAGTAAGGGACTTTGAAAGAGCTACAAGCTGACATTTAGCTAGTTAAGCTCCTTCATTTGCACATCTTGTCCACTTAATGGCTCAGCGACCAGCGAATCAAGTAGGGTTCAAATTTGCTGGCTCTTATTAGATGGAGAGAATTTAGTCGTTGTGATTAAAGAAACTAACAAACGAACTCGCCCAATGTTATACGATCTTGATGGTGATGATAATGGCGGATTTAAGGGTTTATTTCACCCCTTAGTTGCTTCATGGGTTATCGCCCTTCAGCCGCTTTATTTGAACTAGGCAGGGAAGGCATAAGGAGTGCCTCTCTCTGTTCTTTTGATAATTCAACTTTGTTACATAATATAATAAATCCCATGGCGCTACAGCCCATGTAGGGCCTTTACCTGCCAGGGTTCAGGTCCACATACGCACGACAGAGGTGGGTGATCATCCAATTGTTACGGGGAGATGATGTGGCCAGCATCACGCATCCCCCAAACAGAATTCTGGCCTCCATGCCTCCTCACTTTTCTAACGATGCTGAATGGGCACTGGTCCTATACACGGGAATTAAATTCCGCGCACCCATGGAATCGAAAACGGGGGCATTCTATGACCGGAAACCATAACTCCACGTTCTAGCCCACTATGTCATTGTACAGGACAAACTCTATTACATAACACTGTCATATTGCCATTTTGGTTTTTTATAAACCAAACCATAGGTTTATTGACATGTATCCTGACCCAGTGGTCTGTCTAGGTGTCTTCTTATTTGTCCGTCTTCTTCACGATTGTTGTTTGTGGTGAATCGCAGGGCCGTGTCTTGTTACTGAGTTGTTTTCTCTTCTGTTCTCATGCTCGTTGAATTATTAGCTTCCTTCTGTACGGATGGTGTCGTCCATGTACTTCGTTGTCTTTTTGTTTTTGGCATCTTTTTTATATTTCATAGGTTTCGTTGTTTCGTGACCAAAATGGTAGTTTCTGTATCATTCGTACTACGCTTCCTAAATAGCAAATTTTGGACAACTTCTTGTTCCTCCGAGCTTCTTCATGGTTATATAATTCAGGACTTCTGAGTTAAAAATGTTAATGTCATATTCATAAGATCAATAATTCTCAAGGAAGTTAACATATACCTATACATTCGATAATTATGTCTATATATATATACTTATTAATACAGAGCAAAGAGGCAAATATTGGCCATCCTATTGTTTCTTACAATATTTTCATGGTTCTTATATAACTCCGGCCTTATAAGTTCAAACATGTTAATGTGATATTCATATCATTAATAGCTCTGGAGAAAATTAACATATAAGTTAAAGAAATACACACTTATTAAATACAGAGAAAAGTGGCAAATATTGTTTGTCCGAGTTTTTTTTGTGCATATTTTCGATATAAATCAAGCAAGTATATAAAGTGGGATGTGTTTCAACATGTTGACTTGGCAATCAAATAGTTAAAAATAAAGTTGTGATCGTGGTCTAGTCCTCCATCATGCTTGTATTCCACCTGCCCTGATAACATAATTCCAAGTTCTTCATATCTTGGGGTCGTGCATGCTAGGGCTACCATACTAGCATCTAGTTCCCGAGGTCGCGGGTTCAAATCCGGCGGAGGACGATGGACTTTTTCGGGCGTAAAAATCCTAGCATGGCTTCCTTCGGAAGAGAAGTAAGGCCGGTGGTCCCGTATCTAGATTTACGGCACGTAAAAGAACCTCAAGCCTGAAGAAGAGACGTCTGAGCAAACTTTCCGGTCTTTCTCGCCCAATATAGAATTGAACTTTAAGGACCATAGTAGTTAAAGAACGTCAATAAATAAAACACCCTTTTTTCATATCTTAATTGAATTGTTCTCCATGTTCATCGCTCACATCACCCAAATTTGGTCTAAAGTACTCCAAATTTGAGTAATTTGTAATTATGTTGAACTTATGCAACCTAAGTTACATTATGCATTCAGAAAGTTCGCAATCAACTCTCAGTAATTGGGGCTTTCGTTGTTTCCGAAGTGCTTGCGAGGCACTTTTTTTGACTGTTCTAAGTCAGCGGACTCCAGCATCTGAGGTCCTATCAAAACTCCAGCAAATACTCTTGCATGAGACAAACTGGAAATATGGAGCGAATGTGTTGCAAAGCATCTGAAGATTTGACGTACTGGTTTACTAGTCCCAATTTAATATGGAGAGGTTGTAGTAAGATCTTTTTTCTGTCAACTAGAGACACATGAGACAATTTTGCTGTTCTGGAACAAGTTCTTCCTTAAAGTCACTATCGTTGATGTAGTGTTTGTCATTTGCTAGGCTGTCCCATAGGCAAAGGAAACAGGGATACTTAGTGGATCCTCCTTGGAGTCTCAGCAAAAAACCCAGCATCTTAAGGTCACCACAAATGTCGCAATTAAAGTGACTGTACTAAAGTTTTTCTAGTAACAATTTAACAGTTATGTAATTATCTTTCGGTAAAACAGAATGGCCAACATAGATGGATATTGTTGCCATTATGCAACAACACAGCTTTCAAGCTCCTAGCTCAGCTGTCTATGAAAATATGCCTTACAGCAGAATTGTTTTCTGTTCCAATTGCATCAAAAGGACTGCGGATATACTGAAGTAACAGAGGCAATCATCATACTTGTAGTATGTGCGAATGTATGATGCCGCTTCCTACATTTCGAGACCTTACAGCTACTTCCCAACAAATTCCACCCTTGGAGGCGGGATGCTAGGAGCTCTGCTTTTGATTTAGGTAAATCAAGATCACGTATTAGATCATAAAGTTCCTCCTGGTTTGGAAAACCATGTTTCATAGTTGAATCATAGAGTAGCTGCTTTCTAGCAAGGGTTCAAGCTTCATTAGGCGATGAACTAGCTTCTGTATCACTGGCAGGTGGTCCAGGAATAGGAAGTTCTGACCCATGTGGGAGAGAGCGATGGGCGATAGAATATCTGAATACTACAGTCTCCTCGTGTTTTAATTTTTTAAAGGATGACAAATCAATCTTGCAGAAGCAGCAATCATCATGGTGGTTCGTTGGCGCTCTCCAAATTCTGGGAACTGCAAATGGCAAGCACTTCCGAGAACCGCATAGCCATCCCTCCAAAGTTGATTTACAGAAACTGCAGCAGGCGTGTGGAGTCCACGCATGATTTGTCCTGGTCGCTTATTGCAACTCAAAAGTAAACATTGTAAGCTATGTAATATTTAGTCCCTGGAGTTATTTTGTACTTTTTCTGCTTTGCGCTTATGAAATATCCGTCTACATAGCAGAAAGAGTCCGGAAATTTCCTGCAGTTACTGCTGGAAGCCATCCTCTTCTATTAATCTAATCTAAAATCGAAAGAAAGAAACATTGACATTCCAATAGAACCGTTATAATTTGGAGCAAACTAATAACATATTTGAAATCAGTGCAAAAGCAGAGTCAGAAACACTTAAAATATCGATAGGAAGATTTTCATTGTTGTCCAGTGTTATCAGTAAGCGGGGTAGTCCACGCACCGAGGTGCAATGAGATTGGCACATTCTAATTGATTTAACTAGAATTATTGTAAAATGTGAACTTCTACAATTAGAGAAAGAAAGTTTTAGGGCTTTATCTTCTGCCACAGTAGGTAGGGGAAGCTACAAGTTCGATACACGAAGTCTCTGAACCCCACAAAAGACCATGATTACAGAAACGTTCTCACGAAATTTCCCGACCTCAAATGTGTCGTAAGTTTTTATTTTATAAGAAACGGCTCTTAATAAATTTGTTTAAGCTGTCATATTTTTAAGAAATTGGAACTACAAATAAAACATATATCTTGAATTTTCTTTGAGTATCCTGAAAGTTCTCTTCTCTTTTAGTTTTTCTTAGAGAGTTTATATACCTGGGAATAACAGGGATAAGAAAATCTAACATTTAAAATGCAGATTTAGTTCAAATACACATTTATCCCTGATAAAGCTTTTGCGGTGTTAACCAATTCTGAGGTTTTGGCTGTTTGAATTTTTCAGCATTTTAAATCATACGAGGGGTGATCAGAAACTAAGGTTACAAGGCCATATTCCTGGAGTTTCGTCCGTTATAGAGAAATTAGTAATACATGCGGTTTCAGCCACCCGCCGCCTCAGCACTAGTTGTAGGTAAACACAAATGGCGACTCGTTTGGAAAACTGGTGTCCAGAAGAAATCCGCTCCGTTATTGGATTACTGTGGGCGAAACAGCTGAAGTTTGTCGGCAGCTGACTCTAATGTCTTGTCAGCATGTAACAGAATGGTGTCGAAAGTTTGCGGCCGGTAGAGAAAACGTCACGAACGAGGATTGCAATGCCGACCCAGCACGGCATCAACAGATTTGAACACAGCTCGTGTGAAGGAGCTGATTCAGGACACTAGAAGGATCACGTTACGGCATATAACGGTAGAATTGGGAATGTCGTTCAGAAGCGTTCGTCATATTGTTCACGATATTCTGCAGTACCGGAAAGTTTGTTCCCAACGGGTTCTCGAAATCTGTCCAACCAACACAAGGAGAAGCGCATGGGGGAAGTAAGCGATCGTCAGTAGAGTGGGAACACCCCTCCTCTGCAAAGACAAAGAAGTTTAAGATGACGCTATCGGCCGGGAAGGTGATGGCCACAGTGTTTTGGGACAGCGCAGATGTCATACGTGGGGTTTTTGAAAAGAGAGCACACAGTGACCGCTGACCGATACTGCGCGACCTTTACACGATTACGCAAAGAGGGACAAAACTGTAGGATGAAAAATGTACCAACCCCAAACCTGCGATTCAAAAATATGGACTGGAGAAGCCAGATTTGAAAATACTAATGTGATACGTCCCCATGTCTTTTTCTACACATTCTCCTACAAACTATTCTTACAAAAGATTCTTCTTCTTTTCATGTTAATAGAGATCAACATTTGTAGAAATGGTTTTATCACAGATTTCGTTGTAATCAAATCTTTTACAGCTGTTCACTATGCGATAACTAAAACTCCGTTCTGTTTGTGTGACCTAAGGGAAACAAATTAAATGGCGACTTATCAGTTGTAAAACTCTTGAAGTATTTAACCGTTCAAACCAATAATAAAGAATATCCCCGAAATGGTTTATACTACAAAAAAATCTGATGTGTTACACTCACATGACTTTCTCTACTCTTGTACAATCTAATTTTACAAACGCCTATTCTCCATATGCTTCATGTTAATCGAGATATCGAAATGTCAATCTTATTGGTAATTTTCTTGTAGATGCAAGGGGAATATGGTAGCTTTTAAGCGATAGTCAAATATTTTAACGCTGGTTGCTATGTGGCGCATTCCATTCTCTTTGCATGTCCAGGACATAAAAAAATGAATAACGAATTTGAGAAAAAGTATAAGTATTGCAAAATTTAAGGAAATAACAAGCAATATCTCGAAAACGGTTCACTCAACAAAAGAAATGTATATGACATAAGTTGTGTATTTTAACGCGATCTATATTTTTTGTGTAGTAAAATTTTGTCTATCTCTTATAGTTTACCAGTTATGCAAAAGTCGTTCAGAATGAAGAATACTTTTGGAGACATTCCCAGAAAATTCGAGATATACATTTCATTTCTCATGATATTATCTTAAACATATGATATTTTCATCAAAATCGTTAGAGCCATTTTTGAGAAAATTAAAATTTTCGAAAAATGTTCCATGTAAAGGGTAGTCTGGGGTGGGGGGATTTTCTTGAAAACCTTCGTGTCGCATCTCTGGAAGATACTGAACCTAAATACCAAGTTTGGTGTTTATCCGACTGTTCGTTTTTGAGTTATGCTGTTCACACACACACAGACACACAGACACACACACACACAGACACACACACACACAGACACACACACGGACATGTTTCCAAAAATGCTTTTTTTGGATTCAGGAGGTCTCAAAACATGTATTTCCGGTGAAATCTCGGTATCGAATTTTTGGGTGGAATGCAATACTTCCCCTACTTACTGTACGTAGTAGAGAAAGTAAAAATGCATTTAACATTGATTGTGGGTTTTAACAAGATCTTACGTTTACAAGTTATAGGAAATTCATTCAGAGTGAAGACGACTTCAAAGGATGCTCTCAGAAAATTTAAGTTACACATTTCTATACAAATACCTTAAATATTTGGTATTTTAATAAAAACTTTTAGGGCCATTTTGGAGAAAATAAAATATAACTAGCATTTTTATATGTTAAGGTTAGTTTGGGGTGGTGAGATTATTTTGCAAAGCTTCCTGTCGTATTCTTGGAAGACGCAGATCTTAAATATCAATTTTGGTTTTTGAGTTATGTTGTTCATATACACACAAATATTTTTCTTTAAGTATATTATTATTATTATTATTATTATTATTATTATTCAGGGAGCTTCGAAATGGAATTTTTAATAGAAATAAATACTTCTTCTACATACTACAAATCACTAGTAGAGAAACTAAAG
The DNA here is from genome assembly GCA_030765065.1 of Deroplatys truncata. Lineage (NCBI taxonomy): Eukaryota > Metazoa > Arthropoda > Insecta > Mantodea > Mantidae > Deroplatys > Deroplatys truncata. The sequence goes on from CM060982.1 coordinate 106,881,884, forward strand.
GATCGGTGCTACGTGACTAGAACCACAGATCCACAACTCTTCATTCCGGTGCTCTTACCGGTTGAGCTACCATTGCGGGGTTCCCATAGGGCATTAAAGCATTAATTCGGGTTAGGTATTCTACGCAGGATAGAGTGAAAGAATATTAGTTTATATAAAGCAAATTATACACGACGTGTTCGCTGCTAAGGCCGATATAATATAACACAAAGCAAAGGCGGTGACATTTGTTCGTCCCAGTGTACGTTAAACAGTTTGCAGAAGCTGTGCTTGGCTATTTCAAGCAATTCATGTGTCCTCTGTACGCTCTAGTTATTCAACTGCGGAAATGGTGACGTAAATCCCATAAAATAAAAGCTATCTCCCTTAGAGGGGGGAGCTATTCTCAGCAACCGTCTATTTCCGTGAACTCCATACGTTACGAAACTCGCATAACATATGAGGCTTTTGTGAAGCCCTTGTTATTGACAAGCCAATATTACGGGACACTCCCAACCGTTTGGTTTCCCGTTTCCTCTCTCGCCATATTTCTTCTCTGTTGTAGCTCGACAGAAATCAAACATTACAATGTATGTTCAAACGGTGGCTGTCGGCTTTGGAGGCAGTAACGTACAAACGGTTCGCTGCCTCTAATGCTTTATACGGGAAAAAATGGCGAGCGTTAGGGTGGCCATAACAATTCAAACGCAATGTTTCCTTTATCTTCACTGCTGACAATTGTCGATCAAAAAACTAATATCGCCCTTTCTGTGACATAAACCTGCTCATTTAGTTTTTTATACGACAAAGGCTTACGCGTAACTTTGTTGAGCTTGTAAAGGAATCTGATTTTTGTGATGTAACAGCGTGGATGGAGTTAAATCTGAAGAGATAATTAAATCTAGTTCTTCCCGGTATAAAATTCTTGCTCTTTTTGGCAACTTGCTACACAATTCTAATGGTTGCATTTTATTGTGGCACTAGCTGAACCCCCAACTGCACTCGTGTATTTCTTTTGGGGAGATTGTTTTGTGTCTCTTTTTTCCACACTCTACTCCTCCATGGACCGCATTCTAGTTCTAGTTCTAGTTTGAGAAGGGGTGGGTTTTATGCCCAAGCACTGCGACCTTAAGATCTATTGCGCATCCCCTCTTTCATCAGTTAAGTAGTCTGTTGCTCGATATGAACTTAACCAGACTGCTAACTGAGGCTTTCGATAGTTCATCTATCTTTGGAAAGTGACTGCCAAAAATACTTGCTCTTTGATTCGCAAGAGCAGGGCAATCACATAGCAGATGAGTAACACTCTCATCTCCTTCTAGACATCTACTACAGATAGGGTTGTTAAACAATCCCATTCTGTATAGATTAAACTTTAGGGCACAGTGTCCTGTATTGAATCCTGATGCCCATGCAAGTCTTCTTCTACTAAGACCGCGCAAGTATTTTGCCCGGCTGTTATCCAGGTCTGTGATAAACAACTTGGAATGTCTGCAACCCTCAATGGAGTTCCAGTAGTTCTTGTGTTCTGCTTGAGCCCAGCACTTAATAGCCCGTTTCACTGGTCTGTAGGACACTCCCAGTACAGGCTCCGGACCAAAAAATGGGATTTCACTGCCAATCTTGGCTCCTTCATCTTCTTTCTCATTGCCTGGTATACCTATGTGTCCTGGCACCCACATATGGATCGCATTACTTCTCTCTCTATATCTTGATGGTTTGAAAAGCTGCAATACTTTTATAGGGTGTTAATAAAACGAAATTTTATAAGCTGAAGGTTAAATATCAAGTTTCACGGCTGACAGCCCTTCAAGGCACTGCTAAACGAATCCGTTCGTCCAGTAACGGCGGATAGGGTCTCTGTTTCTTCCTTAGAAAATGTTAACGATACAAAACGATAAAACGGTTATTTTACAAGCATATAATAAATCTAATTTTATGAAGTTCGAGATATCCAGGACAAAATTTAAGTAAATCTACGAAATTGGCTTCAGAATTCTTCCCAGTGGTTTCTCGGCTGCTCAAATAAGCAGAGGTTAGACCGTATTATTTTTGGGGAAAACGATCACCTCAGGCTCTTGGTAAGTTTCACATGTAGGTGGATTATACAAATCATGCTAACACCCACTTACGTCAGTGCTGTCTAAAGCACTGCTCAGCATGTTCCTCGAGTATTTAAACTTAATATTTAACGGCTCGCTCTTTCTGCTAGATACGTACTAACAGGAATCTGCGACACAAAGTCTTTTAATCTATAATGTAATCTTCAGCTACGCCGCGAAACCGCCGAAACTTAGAAAAACCCAAGTGTTTTCGTCTCCAGGTAAGCTTGTCTCTTGCAGCTTTATAATTGGCAGACGTGTTTGTAGTACTACAGAGAGGAACGTAGGCAACTAAATCTGCTGACATCTTTATTGTAGTGTGGAATAGTACTGTAGATAACTGAACTAAATTTAGAATCAGAGTTACACATCGATAATTTGTCACCCTTCATCACTGCTCCTTCTCGGTTACTCCTCTCCCATCTGGACACCCAGACTTTCTCCCTCATCCCATCCAGTGAAGTCACCGTGGCGTCGTCACAGACTATTGCACTTACGTTCCTTTATAAAGAGCGCTAGAAATGATGCCGTTCTGCGTCTCTACAGGCACGCAGTATATAATCTTTGCATGAACTTCTATAGCTGAAAGATGGAAAACACACGTCCTGCATTGTATTTTAATTCATAGAGCGTTTAGAGATTTGTTGAAAAAACCTCATCGTTCAACATTCCCCACAGAAAATAATCGCATGGATTTAGATCTGGAGAGTGAGCAGGCTAGTTAACTATTCTGTCATAATAAAAACATGTGATTCAACATTCTGTCTAGTTTAATTTTTGTTTGATTAGAACTATTGGTTTCCGTTTCCTTTCGTATAACACAGATAAGTCCGTTTATGTATTTCTAACTTAAAAATAATGAATTTGTTAGGAATAATAACACCACTAGATGTGTGCATACATGCAAGCTGACATCCAAATGTGACTCTGTTCAAGCAAAACTCAACACAATAAACATACGCTATTATTCTGCGTACATCATGATAACTACACACAGAAAGCACAATTAGGAGGCATCTTCACATAGCGTTATTCCCACTATACACTATGCCAAACAACGTTAGCCTGGTTCAAAGGTCCCCTGATAAATAATGCGGAGCGCCTCGGAGTTGATGTTCCAAGTAGACCTAGTTGCAGAGCCTAGAGCAGTCAGAAACTTGTTGACTTTTTTCTAAAGTTTTGAGATGATATTTAAATGTCATTTTCTCATCTAAAATAACGCCAAGATATTTAAGACGATTAATATCCTTGATTGTTTGGCCATTCGTAAAATAGTTGGGGTATCGCTTTCTGGAGACCAGCATTGCTGAAGTCTTCTCAGGATTCAAAGCTAACTTGTTGGTACACCGCCATTCAAATATAATTTGAAGTACAGTATTTGCTGTATGTGTCGAGGAGCTTGTATTATTTCTATCAGACACAAAGCATCATCGAAGGTAAGTATTCCACAGTTTGGTGGTAGCTGCTGTTTCAGAACATCTCGCATATATCACAGTCCAGGATTGCAGGCTGAGCCCTGCGGACATTCCTTAGCTACATGCTTGTTTATTGTTGTCGATTCCAATTGTAACAAGAGATTTTCTTTGGGAAAAGTAATCGCAAACCAGCTTAAACAAGTTAAGAGGACAGTCCCTATTTTTAATTCTAGTAATATCTTTGGCAACCAGGCGTTATCGAATGCTCCTGTAAGATCCAATGAAATTAGGAAACCCAATTACCTTAGAGTTAGTGTTTTCTAAGACCAATCAACCACTCTTAACGCTGCATCCTCTGTAGACTTCTGTGGGGTAAACCCAAACTTGATTGGAACTTAAAATATTGTTGTACATATGAAATATAATCCTGTTTATACAAGGTTTCTCTAATACTTTCCCCATAAAAGTGAGGGGAGAAATTGGTCAATAAATATTAGGGGTAGTCTTATCTTGCGAGTGGAGTTTGGGTATAATTTTAACAATAGCGATCTTCCAACAATCAGGAAAACTATTCAATTCCAAGCATTTATTATACACATCCAAAAGTAAAACTGGATAACAGGGATGCACATGCTTTACTGTGTTTGCTGAAATTGCATCTACACTAGGAGATTTGTTATCAGTGAGATTCTTAATAATTCTATCTACTTCATACGTGGTAAAAGGACAATCATTTGATGTGTTAGGTACTGTTTCAGATTCTTTTAGTATTTTCTGATGAATTTTAGAATTTTGAGTGTCCGCGGGAAAGAACCTCTCCATGAAAACTACCGCAGTTTCATATACATCATTAGTATATCTCTTCTCTGTTTTAATGGAGGTAAGGGTTTTCTTGAAATTCTCTGGTTTTCCACATATTCCATAAACTAGCCCCCACGGATTTTAAGATGTTTGTGTAGAGCAATATTCTCTCCATGCAACAAGCCTTTCCTGTGAAATTATATATTTATATTCTGTTATAACGCAGAAAGGCATATTTACACTTTTTCAGACGTATGTAACACGCTAACACATGTTTTCTCTTGACTGCAAGTTCATCATTCCACCAATAATTTTTACAGGGACTCTGCGATTTCTTTGGTAAGTGGCTGTCGCATATATCAGGTACTATATTGGTTGTGTTTATGTCAAAATTATTAAGAGATTCCGGTGATGAAATGTTCTTATCTGTGTTGTTAAAGGTCGAAGCCTGGTCTCACCGCGCGTTGAAAGTACATTTAACATTATTTGTTTTGTAAACACACGTAAAGCTAGATTGGTTTGTGGGCCGAGATTCTGATTTTATACAAATTGTAATAAGATTATGATCGGATAGTGTACATAAGTCAACTACTGTTGACTCATAGATGTTTAGGGGGCTTGTTGTGAAATAACTTATAATACTTAACGGAATGTTTTAGTACTTTCTCATTGAGTTTGATACTTATGTGTCTCGACATATAATAAATAAACAATATAATAAAAACTTATCTCTACCAGTAACCATGTGTTATGCTTTACATAAAAAAATCTGATGTGTTATACTCACATGACTTTCTCTACTCTTGTACAAACTATTTTACAAACTATTATTCCCCATCTATTTCATTTTAATCGAGATAAAAATTTGCAGAAACGATCTTTTGACATGCAAAGAGAATTACATTTTACACATAGCGACCAGTTCTAAAAAAATTGACTTTCGCTTGGCGTACTATGTTCCCCTTGTTTTGTATTTGCAAGGGCAATATAGAATACAGTAGGCTTTAAGCCTAGACATATCTCTTAATAGCTTGTTGTTGGTGCAGCACCATTCTCTTTGCCACAGATTATATGCAAGTGAAAAAAATGAATAACGAATTCCCATTTGGGAAAAAGTATTGAAAAACTTAAGGGAATAACAAGCGATATCTCGAAAATGGTTCACTCAAAAAAAATGCATATGACATAAATTGTGTATTTTAGCGCGATCTGCATTTTTTGTGTAGTAAAATTTTGTCTATCTCTTATGGTTTACGAGTTATGCAAAAGTCTTCACAATGAAGAATACTTTTGGAGACATTCTCAGAAAAAGGTATGCATTATATTTGTCATGAAAATATCTTAAACATATGATATTTTAATCAAAATCGTTAGAGCCATTTTTGAGAAAATTAAAATTTTCGAAAAATGTTCCATGTAAAGGGTAATCTGGGGTAGCGGAATTTTCTTGAAAACCTTCGTGTCGCATCTCTGGAAGATACTGAACCTAAATACCAAGTTTGGTGTTTATCCGACTGTTCGTTTCTGAGTTATGCTGTTCACAGACAGACAGACACACACACAGATACACACACACACATACACACACGGACATGTTTTCAAAAATACTTTTTTTGGATTCAGGGGGTCTCAAAACATATATTTCCGGTGAAATCCCGGTATCGAATTTTAGGGTGGAATACAATACTTCCGCTACTTACTATACTTAGTAGAGAAAGTAATAAATATGAATGAGCTAAGCGTTGCTTATACTTTAAATCAAATTCAAGATACGTGTTTTATTTTTCATTTTAATGTCACATAATCAGGTTTTAATACCCTTTGGTGAGATAATAAAACATGTCGGAGTTTTCTATAAGTTTTCAATGCGAAAATTTCCTGAGGATTTTCTCTAAGTTTGTTGTTTAAATTTACAGATAGGGAAATGATAGATGCGCGTGAAATAATCATTTGAAATATTTTAATCTAATTTAATAGCCTGTATAGTTATGAGTATTAGTATTTCGGGTTTCTCAAAGAGAATTGCTGTATTGGTGGTATGAGAAAGATGCGAGTGCAACATAATAAATGGAAGGGGAAAATACACGTGAATAATTGTCAGTAAATAACACACCGTTTAGAGCATAAGGTGTAAATTAACAATAACCATAATTCAGAGCTGACAAGTAAACTGGTTGTTGTATACATTGATAGCCACAAAAAGCATTTGCAAACAGCGCTTCCTTTAAATGATCACAATTTCATTACGGCGATGAACGACCTGACTGAACTTTTATTTCAAACAACAAAGATAAGGAAAATGTTTTCACTGCCTATTATGTAACAATGTTTATAATCGAATAGACTCACCACTTACACGAGTTTGATCTGCAAAGTACTGTGGGCAAACAATGGCATACAGTGGGCGTGGCAAAATGACTTCAAAGTGGTGGGCTTTGAAGTCTTTCTCTACCCATGGATTATTGCTTCCGCCTCTGCCGGGGCTATCGAACCCTCTTGGAAGAGAGTACTTTAGAAAGTTCAAAAGCAAGAAACAATCATGCTGTAGTTTACGCTTTCATATTACCTTCAAATATTCAAAATATTTATTAGTACTAACATAATATCACTGTTACGATTTTGAATAATCCGGTAGACGCAGTTTTCCTTTATGTTTCCAAATTTTATAATGTCATTGTTATTATTCTTATTCGGAAATGAACTTCCCAAGGCATATAAAATTACAAAGCACTTTAATAAACGGGAACGGGACGTATTACAATTAAATTTAATAATAAAGAACCAAAAATAAACACCAATATCAACCATTATGTAGTTCTGATAACAATATAGGAACTGCAAGAAGTGATCCAAGAAGTTAAAAACAAAAAATCGCCGGGTACTTATTAATATTATAATGAAGTTGATAAATATGCTTCTAATCAACTAAAGCATAGAATTTTAAATTTTAGGAATGTTTGCCGGCATGTACTAGAAGAGTGGAATAAATCTTTGATACCCTATTCATAAGAGAGGAGATAAATCACAATGTGCAAATTACGGAGGAAAAAATATGTTAAATTTCTATTATAAATCATATGCCAAAATTATAAATACGAGAATAAGATCAATTGTAGAAGCAGAATGTTAGAGGTACAACATGGTTTTAGAAAAGGTAGATCATGAGCTGACTGTATATTCAGTTTGGGTCAAATAACTAAGAAAATAAGATTACCAACTTACTATGTGTTTTACTACGAGAAAGTGTTTGACAACGTAAAACGCAAAATGTTATGAGGGTCGTTAAAAGAAACGGGAATTCCATCACATTTGATTACGGTAATTTAGTCATTATACAAAAATATTAAAAGAAGGATCCGAAATACAAGAAATGTGACAGAGTGGACCAATATTAATCACCGAGTTAGACAAGGATGTCCACTCTCCCCTTCATTTTTTAATGTTTATATTGACGATATCATTCATAAATGGGTAACTATATTGAATCATACAATAAGTAATGATAATTTTAATTTCATGAGGCTATTATTTGCCGATGATTAGATAGTAGGAGAACCTGAAGACGAAGTCAAAATTGTAGAACATAAGTTGAGTCAAATTGTACTAATTGTAGAATGAGAATATCGAGAGATAAAACAAAAGTGACGGCATTTAGAGAATTGGAACGTATAAGATTAAACTTGTTATAGACGGAGAAATAGTTGAACAAGTAGAGAGTTTAAATATTTAGGATGTAATTTTAAATTTACTAAGTCAGATTATATAGAGCTGAAATAGGCTAGATTCAGATATTACTGTTGAACTGTACATTATAACGTAATGTGCGGAAAAAGACGTTAATTAAATTTTGCAAAGAAATATCCTTGCCTTTGCTACGTACAACAAATTGAATCATCAGAGATGAAGTTGCTCTGACTTTTAGCAGGATATTCATTACTGGATCATAAAAGAAGTACTGACATTAGAAAATAACTAAACGTAGCATCTTTTACAGCTTTAATTGAAAAATACAGACTAAATTGGAGAGATCATGTCCAATAATAGAATAACAAAAGCTGCAATGTTATATAACCCAACAGGAAAGGTGAACATTGTACGTCATTTAAAGAGATGGTGTGAACAATTCTGAGGCGGAACAGACCAAATGATCTAATTCTTGAAGACGATGATGATTATTCTTATTGGTATCCATTTGGTCGAAGTTGGTAATAGTCAGGTGAAGGTTAAGCTCAGTTTTATAAACAGGAGAAGGTAAATTCAGACTTTCAGTAAGGGTGGTGCCACTTACTAATGTCCAGTAACTTTACTGTAGTTGGGCTACCGGCGTCGGTTGCTGCTAGTTTGCATTTCTGCCGTTACATCTTGCTCTGTCAGCGCCACCCGATGACAAACCTTGAGGTTACATTGCCTCTAATTTAGGTTATAGCTAAATACCTCAAAAATGTTAATTTATTCTAATCTACAAGAGAAATCAATCTCCTACATAAAAATATTTTGTATTTTAAATGCAATTTTTTTATAAGACAGTTATGTACAAGTTGCAACAAATAGTGCAACGCAAGATAAATGTTGGATAAAAGGGCGGCAAACTTTAAATTGATTCTGTATAAAGCTAGAGGTCATCTTGCAGTCAGACAAGTAAGTGGTGTCCACGACCAGGGTGGGTCTGTACAAGATTATTGCTCGGGGCAAATATAGAATCATGGGGGATGTGAAGCACATCCTACTTCATGTATAAAAGTCTCTTTGTGGTATTGTTAATTTATGAAGTGTTATCAAGATACATGATGCTGGCGGCTTGGATTCTTTTCATTGTTACATGCTTTGTATGCACTTACGTACTTCATGCTGATCTTGGGGTAGAAAATATATATAATGGTTTGCATACGAAGATGATCCTAGAAACAATGCACCGATATTTTTAATACAGTTATCTCAATATGTTAAAATTATTTCTTAGTAGTTTAAAGAATTATGGTACCCGATGGATGCCGTTTCTCTCGGACTGAGGCCATCTCTGTATTCTGATCACAACGCAATGAGACGTCGAGCTTAAATTCATTTAGGGAGACGGTGAGCAGGTGAACTCATATTCCAACTGTAAGTAGGTGAATGAGTGTTTCCCAATTGCAGTCGTTCAGCACTTATTCCCATGGCATTGCATTAATATCGGCAGCAATAATAATAATAATGTGCTTTCATACACGAGCTACCTGGCATGCACTGTGAAACCACTCATACTCGGGTGACAAAACATCCTCTGATCGCGCATTTCGCAACATTCCTTTTGACAGTTTATTGCACTGACCACATTTTTCATAAATTCTATGAAGACATTCCAAGAAATAATCACGTGGAGAAGTAACAACCTTTCGCCTCTGAAGATGCTCTGTTATAAAGAACATCCAGAAAGTAAAGAACGATGTGGCATAACTAAATAATAACGAAAGTTATCAACACCAAACTTTATTTACAAAGATACAGCACCTTAATCTCTTTCTCAATGTAATCGCCATTACTGTCAAGGCATTTATTGTAACGTGGTACCAGCTTTTCAATGCCGGTGTTACACTCTTCTACCGCCGAAGACTGTCACTGCTTCTTTGAGATCTTCACCACCCAAACAATCTTTAGTTTCTGAAACAATGAATATCCTGAATGCTTTCATCAACATTTGCTGTCAACTCATCCGTAATGAGTGATGGCCTCCCACACCGGTCTTCTTCGTGCACACTGGTTCTTCCTTGGTTAAACATTATGCACCATTTCCTCACTGAAGACTCGTTTATTGCATTATTAGCATACTTTTGTACCATTTGCCCATTCAGAAAATGAATATTACTGCACACTTCACATTTGGTGGGATTTTCAATTGACGCTGCCATTTGGATTTTGTAGAACAGACAGGCGTGACCTCACAGCAACGAAACTCGACTCACACTGAGATGGAGTAAGGAGCGAACTAGCGTGCATGCAATTGTGGTGATGGGGTACTGCCACCGAGCGCGATGTGCAATTGTTCTTTACTCTCTGGATGTCCCTCGTAAAATACGATATATCGGCATTGTGACGGATATATGACAACCACGACCATCTGTTCACAAGCCGAAAACTTCTTTCTGCAGTCAAGTCCTATGATGATACCGATATTCTGGGGCATTAATTATACTCTGTATTAATAACAACGCTTAATATTTGGTGCTATGTTCCACACAATTCTCGAAACAATCCATAAATTTCAATCAGCACCGATCACAACTGCTTAAAGATTCTATGTGTAACACCTATTGGAACTTCGTTGCCAATTTCTCTGGCTTAGGAGTAAATAAAATTTTAGCAAACCAGATAACCAGGCACATACATGGGGATGAGAGAACGTATCTAGTAACGATATCTGTTAAAACCCACTTGTTTCTCTCTCCAGATCGTTGCTCTTCTTTGATTAAATATCCTCGTTCCACGAAGTTTGATTTTTCAACCGTTACTAGGAATTTGCGCTATAAAAAGCGACAACGTATAGATATGTTTCCTGGAATATTTCGATTATGATTTACCTTTCTGTTTGACCTCTTTGAGTTATATTTACCAGAAAAATGAAATGACCACATATTTATATTCCGGTATGGAACTGTACTTTAGTGTCAGGCAGGCAGCGATGAATCAGGGATAAAACCCTCTAAAGACGGTATTACTTTCTCTACTACGTATAGCAAGTAGGGGAAGTATTGTATTCCACCCAAAAATTCCATACCGAGATTTCATGGTAAATATATGTTTTGAGGCCCCTGAATCCAAAAAAGATATTTTTGGAAACATGTCCCTGTGTGTCTGTGAATAGCATAACTTATAAACGAACAGTCAGATAAACACCAAACTTGGTATTTAGGTTCAGTATCTTCCAGAGATGCGACACGAAGATTTTCAAGAAAATCCCCCTACCCCAGATTACCCTTTACATGGAACATTTTTCGAAAATTTGTAATTTTCTCAAAAATGGCTCAAACGATTTTGGTTAAAATATCATATGTTTAAGATATTTTCATGACAAATAAAATATATCTTGAATTTTCTGGGAATGTCACCAAAACTATTCTTCATTGTGAACAACTTTTGCATAACTGGTAAACCATAAGAGATATTTTGTGTTACTAAACAAAAAATGTAGATCGCGTTAAAATACACAATTTATGCCACATACATTTTTGTTGTTGAGTGAACCATTTTCCAGATATTGCTTGTTATTCCCTTAAATTTTCAATCCTTTTTTTCTCAAATGGGAATTCGTTATTCATTTTTTTGTCTTGGATATGCAAAGAGTATTAATCTGTGGCAAAGAGAATAGTGCTGCACCTAGCAACCAGCTACTAAGATATATGTTGATGCTTAAATGATACTGTATTTCTATATTGCCCTTGCAAATACGCAAGGGGAAAATAGTACGCCTTAAGCGATAGTCAAATATTTTTAGAACTGTTCGTTATGTGTAAAATGTAATTCTCTTTGCAAATGTTTATCTCGATTAATATGAAATTGATGGAGAATAAGAGTTTGTAAAAATAGTTTCTACAAGAGTAGAGAAAGTCATGTGAGTATAATACAGCATTTCTTCTGCTCTTTAAATGCCAAGTGGATGCTGTCAATTATGTTTACAACTTCGTTGTGTTTTTTGTTTCCGGTGGCTATAGCAGGTGACACCAACACCTTCAAAATACATAAATAGCAACTGAACGATATGTATAATAAAAAAGGTGTTATTTTCCAAACAAAAACTACTAAAGTAATAGAGTGAGTGCTATAAACTGCACTTTGCCTACAGCTTATACATAATAAATAGAGGAAGTATTGCATTTCACTCAAATTTTATGCCGATATTTCACCGAATACAAGTTTTGAGGCTCGCTGAGTCCAAAAAGAACATTTTTAGAAGAAGGTGTGAGTGTGTGTGTGTGTGTGTGTGTGTGAACAATATAACCCAAAATTTAAAACTGGGTTAAATAACAGATTTGTTATTTATGTTCAACATATTCCAAGGATGCGACATGAATTTTCATCCTCATCCTAAAATGCCCTTTACATGGAAAATGTTTCGTTATTTCTTCTTTTCTCAAAATTACCATATGTTTAGGATATACAGCGCTCAGCATTTAAGTTGAGACGTACAATATCTCAAAACTAAGCGTTGTAGATGAGGCAGTATTTTTAACACTGAAATGATTTCAGTCTAATTGTATAATATATATATATATATATATATATATATATATATATATATATATATATAATTCAATAACATCCCGCCTTAAAGAAATATGTGTATGTAACAATATATAAAAAGTGTATATTACAGTCATTGTATATGTTTGTATTATTGTATCCATGTGTAATAATGTTATGTGAATATTTTACGTAATTTAATAATGTAGGAGCTGTGAGAATAATAGTTTAAAAGTTTCTAACAATGAGGTAACCTTGAGGCAATAATGAATTTAAAAAGTTTAAATGCTACTAGTCATTATTGGAGCAACAATAACGTAAATTTTGAGACAGTTTAAAAAATAGCCAATCAACAACCAGAAAAAGCTTTAGTTAAATGAAGGTATTCTATTGGATTAGGAATAGCCAATCAGAGACTTGAAATACAAAAATTTACAAGTTTAGGTGGTTGAAATCAATTCAGTTGCCTGCAGACAGTGATTGTAACCGAATGCGAGATGCGTCCTCGAGAGATTTAATACGTATTCGTGTGCGAAAAAAATAGTTTACGTGTTAAAAAGTGCAAGTAACTCATAAAAGAATCTCACAGCTCTCTATCAGTGAAGTGTTATTTAATTCTTGTCGGGCATTAATGAAAGGAGTGAAGTAAAATTATAATCTGTGTAAGCCTAAATTCTTAGTCGCATCACATCCCTGCCAAGACATCCATGTCTGTAAAATAAATACTGACGCAGCCGAGGCAAACATAAATATTAAATATTTAAAGAAACTGTCAAATTACAAAGTTAATATTTTAAATTTTTGGACGAAGGCTACCGGGTACCATACGTGCGGTTGCAACTACTTCAAGTTCGGCTACCCAACAGTCGAAATATAATACAACTCCTTTAATACACCTTCAAATTGACGCCTAAAGCGTGGTGCAAATAACGTAAACATACTATCTACTTCAAATTGGCTTCCATACTTGGGGCAAATAACAATACAACAAAACACCTTCTTCATGGAAAGAAATGTCTTGAATAAAAGTTGCTTGATATTATGGGGGAAAAGTAAATGCTTTAGTCGTGTTTTATTTCTAAGACGTTGTAATGGCCATTCTAGAGAGCCTAGTTGTAGGTTCCCATTTAACAACAATTAAATTGACCCTAAAATAACCATCATAACGTCCTCTAAATAAAATATGACTAGTGGTTTACTTCACCTCATAATATCAAGCAACTTTTATTCAAAACATGTTTTTCTACAATGCTTAGTTTTGGACAAACTGCACAGTCTCAACTTAAATGGCTCACCCTGTATACATGGCAAATAACATCCTTATCTTTAATTTTCCTGGAATAGCCACACCAAAGATGCAGATCTCGTTAAAACACATAATGTATGTGAAAACTTTTGTTCACCATTTCCGAGATATTGCTTGTCATTGATAATTGATAATTCATTATTGTTTCACACATGTCGTGTGTAGGCTGAAGTTGGAAGGCTGAGAAGTACATTGACATAGCCGGGAATTGAACCACAGATCTTCGGCTTTTGTGTGTCTGCTCTAGCACATAACTACCATGGCAACATACCGGTACTCTAATGAGTACGAAGAATGTTCTGTTATCTTTGTATCAATGGAGCCAATTTTCAGAGCTGCTTATGAAATACAGGAGGAATTACTCTATCCACGATCTCTTTGATCAGAATACTTCACCATTTAGTACCTCACTACGCTGATATGTAGTTGAAGCACACTCAAGTGGTGCTCCCAAACATTAGGGTGCTCCAATCCTTCTCTACACACAAAACATTCGGCTGATAGTATTCAGTGACCCCTCTAACTTGAGAGAGAACACATGACATGAATTGCCAACTTGTTTCTCTATTCAGCATATGTTGTCAGTATTTTGTTTGCAGCTCAAGTATGCTATGTGGTTCAGTTTATACCAATACATTACTGCAGAAACATTCGTTGCTTTTCAAATCAAGATTAGCTTCAGATATACTTACCTCAGTTTAGTTGGAATAAGAAGGCGCAATGAACCGCCTCGTTCAGTATCTTGTAAACGTAAACGTGATATATTAAGATATTATACGAAGGTAGTCCCAGAAGTATGCGACCTGACGTATAGATAGCGGTTGTTGTTTCAAACAAATGACGTTGTTTCAAATTACCAACCTTATAAAGCTTAAGTTTGAAGTTTGACAATGCTACATTTTTTAGTAATTGTTTGGCAGGGATCAATAGTGAACGCTCTCAGCAAACTTGTAAACATGGATAAAACTGGTCATCGTCATGAGATACAATACTTCCAGTTGAAAGGTCTTAGGCCAACTAATATTATACCTGAGCTAGATTTACTTTGGGGGAGTCTGATTCTTCGTTTACAACAGTAAAATATTGGGTGGCAGAGTTTAAGCGAGGCCGTACGAGCTACCAAGACGAACATAGCAGTGGTCGACCAAATGAGGTGACCACGCCAGAAAATGTGAAGAAAATCCACAAAATGGTATTGGATGACCGTCGACTGAAAGTGCGCGGGTTAGCAGAAAGTCCTGTAGGGCACACTGACTGAAAATTTTGAATGAGAAAGCTGAAAGCTGTGCACAAGATGGGTGACGCGTTTACTCTCAATGGAACAAAAACAGTGTCGTGAGGATGTTTGAGTCAAGTGTTTGGCAATGTTTCGCTACGATAAAGCAGAGTTTTTTTTGCATCAATTCATAACCTTGGATGAAACATGGTTCCATCACTTCACACTTGAGACGAAGGAACAGTCAAAACAGTGGATTGATAGGGGAGAATTGGCTCCAAACAAGGCAAAGAGAGTTCCATCTGCAGAAAAGTCATGGCGTCATTTTTTGTGATGCTCGTAGGATAATTTTCATTGATTATCTTCAAAAAGGAAAAACATTCAATGGTGAGTGTTATGCGAACTTATTGTAGCGCTGAGTGATGAAATCAAGGAAAAACGGCTGCATTTAGCGAAAAAGAAAGTTTTGTTTCATCAAGACAATGCACCAGTTCACACATCCATTATCGCCATGACCAAAATTAGTGAGTTAAAGTTCTTATTGCTTCCACATGAACCCTATTCGTCAGATTTAGCCCCCTCTGGTTACTTTCTGTTTCCAAAGTTCAATAAATGGCTTGGTGGTAAAATATTTGCCAATATTGAAGATGTGGATTCTGCAGTTGATGGGTATTTTGCAGAACACTATCGAAGCTATTGAATATCGCCGGGAAAAGTGTATCGAGCTGAAAGGAAACTGTGTAGAGAAATAAAAATGTTTTTCCCAAAATTGTTGTGTTTTATTTGTTACTTCGAGTACTTCTGGGACAGCCCTCGTATATAGATTATAGAAACAGACAAATTGAGATTTTTGAGAAGTGTGGCCGGTTGTAGGCTCTTAGATAGAAGAAAAAATAAGATATTAGAAATGAGTTAAATATATTTAAGCTGATGAAGAAAATTGATCAATTTAGAAGTAACTTAAGAGAACATGTCCAAAGATTGAAAGAACTTCGCTTACCAAAGATTACCTGTATTGGATTATAAGGTGAAAGGTATGTTGGTAGACCGAAAAAGAGATGGATTCAGCTTTTTGATTGAAAATATATGAGACCGGAACAAGCTTTAAAAGGCTTAACCCATGAATGATGATACCCGAGTCCCAGCTGTGGTAGTGAACATATCAAGTCTGATTCAACTATTCTTTCTCGATTCACTAGGTAGTTGGCCAACTTGGCTACGCTTCAGGTCCCACATAATGAAAGCTGATATTCTGAATTAAACAGAATCCAAATAAAGATAGCTTCTGGCCTTTTACCTGGCCACTGGAATCTCAGAAATCACCTGCATAAAATGGTCGTCTATAAAGAAAACTTCTTTGCAGGTTATGTAAAAAGGAGGAGGAATCAGTCACTCACATAGTCTTGGAATGCAAAGCAATATTCAAAAGGAGACATAAACACCTTGGCATTAGTAAACATGACAAGGAGATACCCAATAATAATTTAGCAATTAGCTTTTTAAACCTCATTAAAGACACTAATCTAATGGAACTATGAAGCTAGGAGATAACATTAGACCAGGGTTAGGGTATAACTAACTCAAGCCCGACTTCATTATAATCTAGCCTAATGCCTCAACCGGATAAAATCTGAAAGGAATTCCTTCAGACATTTAAGCATATAGTTTATTTTTGGACGTGTTACTGCACTGTGCGCAAACAATAGTCTCGTTGTATTTCTTCAACTATTTCACTCGCCAAATCCAAACAGGAAAGCTAGTATTATAGAATGTAATTTCTGACCCAATACACATCCTAGAATTAACTAACCTCGTTATAGATCCAGAGATTGAAGCCATATATTGTCTCTTTTCACTTTCTCTACTACGTACATACTCGTAATAGCCAGAAATGGTATTGCATTCCGCTCAAAAATTGAATACCGAGATTTCACCGGAAATACATGTTTTGAGACCCCTGAATAAAAAAATAGCGTTTTTAGATAATGGTACATGTGTATGTATTAATGTGTGAACAATATAACTCAAAAACGAAAAGTAAGATAAATACCACACTTCCAAAAGCGATTTTCAAAAAAATCCCCCACTCCAAACTACCTATTACATTGAAGATTTTTAGAAATGTTTTATTTTCTAAAAAATGGCTCTAAAGATTTTGATTAAAATATCATATATTAAACATACTTAGTTTAAAAATAAAACGCACAAGTTCGTGGCGCCCTCCATCGGTAATGGTGGAAGTCAATATGGTGTTGGCCCACCCTTAGCCTTGATGACAGCGTTCACTCTCGCAGGCATACTTTCAATCAGGTGCTGGAAGGTATCTTGGGGAAAGGCAGTTCATTCTTCACGGAATGCGGAACTGAGCAGAGGTATCGATGAAGGTCGGTGAGGCCTGGCACGAAGTCGGCGTTCCCAAATATTCCAAAGGTGTTCTATAGGATTCAAGTCAGCCCTCTGTGCAGGCCAGTCCATTACAGGGATGTTATTGTCGTGTAACCACTCCGCCACAGCCCGTGCTGTATGAACAGGTGCTCGATCGTGTTGAAAGATGCAATCGCCATCCCCGAATTGCTCTTCAACAGTGGGAAGCAAGAAGGTGCTTAAAATATCAATGTAGGTCTGCGCTGTGATCGTGTCACGCAAACCAACTAGGGGTGCAAGCCCCCTCCAGTAAAAACACGACCACACCATAACACCACCGCCTCCGAATTTCACTATTGGCACTACAAACGCTGGCAGATGACGTTCACCGGGCATTCGCCATACCCACACCCTGCAATCGGATCGCCACATTGTGTACCGTGATTCGTCACTCCACACAACGTTTTGCCACAGTTCAATCGCGTAATGTTGACGCTCCTTACACCAAGCGAGGCGTCGTTTGGCATTTTCCTGCGTGATGTGTGGCTTATGAGCAGCCACTCGACCATGGAATCCAAAGTTTCTTACTTCACGCCTGTCATAGTACTTGGAGTGGATCCTGATGCATTTTGGACTCTGTCAGTCTAGAGACGAGGTCGGCCTGTACGCGTTTGTGCTGTACATGTCCCTTCACGTTTCCAGTTTACTATCACATCAGTAACAGTGGACCTAGGGATGTTTAGGAGTGTGGAAATCTCGCATACAGACTTCTGACACAAGTGACACCCAAGCACCTGACCACATCCAAAGTCCATGAGTTCCACAGAGCGTCCCATTCTGCTTTTTCACGATGTCTAATGACTACTGAGGTCGCGGATAATGAGTACCAGGCACTAGGTGGCAGCACAATGCACCTAAGTTTAAAAACGTATGTTTTTGGGCGTGTCCGGATACTTTTTATCACATAGTGTATATCTTGAATTTTCTAGGAATAGCCTGTGAAGCCCTCTTCATTCGAAAGAAGTTTCATATAATCTTGTATAACTGGTAAACTTTAAGCCATAGACGAAAACATACTTTAAAGAAATGTAGATCTCCTTAAAACACAATTTATTTCAAATACCTTTTCGTGGCATCAACCATTTCCGAGATATCCATGTTTAATAGTTCGAATTGCTCAATACTCTGTAATTCTTTTCAGATCCTTGCGATATTCAGTTATTTCTCGCGATTACATGCAAAGACCATGGAGTTTTAAGTTAAACATTTGACTATTGCTATTCCCTTTATACCTACAACGAAATGTGTAATGCAGCTATTTCCGAAAACCAAAAACCTCGATTAAAATGATGAAGATAGGAAAATAAACTTTCGTAAGATAATTTGTATACCCACTAATAAACGCTAGAGGGTAGAGAAAGTCATGTGAATGTAAGAATTTTGGCGTTTCATACGACTGGGCCACCTTGATCCAGTGACATAATGAAGACACACATTTTCTGCAGTAACCATTCAGATTTAGAAAAGGTGTATGGAGTGTTATATGGCAAGATCCGAATAGCATAATAAACTAAAAAAATGATATCAAGAAACTACATCATGATTCTATCATCAGAATTAAAAAAGTTACATTTTATATATAATCGATTTCTTGTTATCAAAGGTTTATACCAAGGACGTTGTATATTTGAGTATTATTTAAAATTTATTTTCAAACAGCAATGGAAACTTGAAAGAGAAAATTTTATAGACAGTTCTATATGCACATTCTGTTCGCGGATGATCAAGTGGTCTGAGCTGATGATTTATTTATATTCGAAACAATCAAAAAAGAATTAAGAACTGAGCGTGTATCAATAAATATGTTCAAAACTACCTATATGACTACTGGAACTGATTAGATAAATTATTTAGTTTGGAACAATTGTATTGATAAAAGGATGTGAAGAATACCAATATTTAAGAACAAAAATTACTAATGATTTTGTTATTGGAACTAAAATTAGAGAAATATTTCTTAAACTAAAATCAGTAATAAGATAAGATGGAATCTTGAGGGATATATGCATTTTTAAAACAAGAAAAACAAACATACATGTCATTACTTTAGAGCGTGATAACTTGCGGAAATAGTATGAGTATTCAGTTCAAACTTGAAATCTGAATTGGAATCCACGGAGACGGATATTCTCAGAATGCCTGGCCGATGTTCTAGATCAGATAAGATGAGAAATAAGGATAAAATTTGAATATAAACATTCTGTAATGGTTCACATCCGTTATAAACAGTGACCTGGTATGGCCATGTCCAGAGAATAAACTAAGACATACTTAGAGTGAATCCTTGAAAGAAGGGGGCAAAAGAGTAAGAGCAAGGAGAACACGGCTGGAGAAATTATTATTAAAACCATGAAACATAAAGGATTGACAGAAGTAGACTGGAAAAGAGGAATTTGAGCGTTTATCGTCCGTCCCGCGCGTGCGCAGTGTTTTCCTGTGTATACGATGATGCAGTAATTTGTATCACAAATTATTTAAATGTAAAGAGTGATTATAGTATGAATATGCATTATTATGTGACATTGATGTGAGATGTTTGTTGATTGTAATTATTGTTGGGAAGTAAGTTTATACTGCCTTACTGAAACTGACAATAATAGCGTGCAATAATGCAGCGAGGGGGTGAGCTGTTCATCATTATTGGAAACGAGGAAGTTACGTAATGTTGGCGCGTTTTCCTTTAGAATCTTCTGGAACATTTCCCTAGAGCATATGTATTCATAATTTTCATTGGATATAAAAATAGACGCTAATGTTGGCGTTTTATTAACCAATTGCAGCTCAGTTATAATCTTTAGGCATATCTGGGTGTAGGAGTATAAAAGGTAGGTTTGAGGTAGAGCCCGTCAGTTCATCAAAAATCTTTGTACACTACACGTCGTCTTCAGCCCGTCAGTTCGTCGAAAATATTTGTATGATACACGTCGCCTTCAGTCCGTCAGTTCAGCAGAAATATTACACGTCGGCTATCGATTCACAAGTTACGCGTAGCAGAGTTATGAAAAATCTAAAGTGTTGTAAAGTTAATTATAAAAAAGTTGAAGTACGCGAATTAAAAATGATCAGCAATGAAGTTATTATAACAGTTTCAGTTTGGCGAGTGTCAAGATCAATGTGTAAATGTGATAGTGACTGTGTTCGACAATAAAAGTGTAAAACAAATTCCTTCATCAGTGTTATCTTTGGATAAAAGATTCCTTTCCGTTTACACAACCTGTATAAAGAGAAGTGCTTTACCAAAAGATCATAGCTAGCCGGAGGACAGTGAACAAAAATTAAATAAAATAACAGTAGCATTCTTTCAAACGAACACTAATACTACCGCAAATTGCTAACACCAGATGGAGCTACAAACCTAACAAAGAATCACGTCACAAAATGGCTTCACAACGTGAAGTAAACACACATACACAAATAACATTATAAATTTACCATCGCAAATTGGCTCCCAAACGTGGGGCTACAATAATGTTAAATAAATATAACAAATAATACCACTCTCAACGAGGAGTATTCGAGAAGCATCCAACAGATCTTTTATTTCTACAGTCCCTCCACCAAAAAAACTGTGTCGCAGTAATCTGGCTAGTATTATCTTATTTACTGGGCGCCTCTTGTTTTATTATTTTAAATTTGGGTTCTTTGTCCTCCGGCTAGCTATTATAACTCAGTTGAGCAAATGTCTCTAAGCAGAGTGTGTAAACGGAAAGGAGTTGTTGCTAAAAGTAACACTGATAAAATAATTTGTTTCTACACTTTTATTGCCGTCACAATTAACTAATAATTCACATATTTAATCTTTATACACGCCTGACTGAAACTGTTATATTTCCGAATGTAAATACTGTCGTATTAGTTGCCGCGTACTTCACATTTTGTAACTAACTTTGCGACGTGTATCTCGCGAGAGATTCTTCCAAACTGTATGACTTGCACCTCTCGAGAGATTCCTTAGAACTGCGCGACACATGCTTATGGCTCGAGAATATATACTCCTTCACCTCAAATTGCCTAAACATTATAATAGAGCTGCTATTGGTTACCAAATCGCGCCAACATTAGCGTCTGTTTTGTCAGCCAATCACTATTACTAACATATATACTCTAGGGAAGATATTCCCTCCATTTCTAAAGAAAGCCACGCTATCTTGACGGCATTGGCTTATCTCTTCTTACTGATAAACAACTCACCCCCTCGCATTATTGTTACCCACTTCTATTGTCAGTTTCAGTGAGGCCGTGTAAACTTATTTCCTTACAATACTTATGGCTAACAAACGTCTAAAATCCTGTACATACAATAATATTAATTTACACTACAATCACTTTGGCATTTACGACGTTGTGATATAAAATATTGCCTCAACAATTATTGTTATTTATTTATAAATTATAAATAATTCTAGTAATAATAATATAAACTTATCAGTAGCTATTGATTTATATAATTTTATAACGACTGTCCAGAGTCCTGAACTGCATAGTTGTTCATCCACGTCGTACTCAAAGGGCACCTCACCTTTAGTTCTCTCTGATGTTCGCACTGATGAAGCACCTCCTTCTAAAGGATTGCGTTTCTGTATACAAGTGGAATGGTGGAATTCCTGTATCCATGATTTTATCGTTTTGTGTTCCGCTTCTACTCTGTAGCATGGAATCTACAACCTGCCAGCGATGCTCATGTTTTCACTACAAGGAATGCTGTTGGTTCCCAGAGTTATATCGTTAATAAAAACAGTGTTGCCACCTAAGAAAATTTAACTTAATGTGGTATTGGATTTCTCGATTATATAATGAAACAACTAGTTTATGCTAGTTAAAGAGTTATCGATATTCTTCATTTTGAGGCAGTATTTTTAACACTTGAATAATTTCAATTAAATTATATAATATGTAATTTCAATAACAGCCCGCATTGAAGCAATATGTATGTAATAATTTGTAAAAATGTATGTAACAGTCATTGTATATGTTTGTATTATTGTATCCATGTGTAATAATGTTATGTGAATATATTACGTATTTTAGTAATGTAGAAGCTGTAAGAATAATGAGTTTAAAGTTGCTAACAATGAGGTAACAATGACGTAACCTTGAGGCAATAATGAGTTTGAGAGTTCGAATGCTACTAGTCATGATAATGTAAATTTTGTGACAGTTTAAAAATAGCCAATCAACAGCCAGAAAAAGCTTTAATAAAATGCAAGTATTCTATAGGACTAGGATTAGCCATACAGAGACATGAAATACAGAAGTTTACGCGTTTGGACGGTTGAAATATGTTTAGTTGCCTGCAGACCTTGGTAGTGACCGGATG
The DNA here is from genome assembly GCA_030765065.1 of Deroplatys truncata. Lineage (NCBI taxonomy): Eukaryota > Metazoa > Arthropoda > Insecta > Mantodea > Mantidae > Deroplatys > Deroplatys truncata. The sequence goes on from CM060982.1 coordinate 106,904,658, forward strand.
GAAGATGTGTTCTCTAAAGAAATATTACGTATTCGTGTGAATCGTAAATTAAGTATACGCGTTAACTAAGTGCAAGTATTAAATAAAGGAATCTCACAGCTCTATATATCAGTGTAGTGCTATTTAATTTGTGTCAAGTATTAAAAAAAAGAATTGAATTTAAACTTAAAAATCTGCGCAAGCCTACATTCTTGTCGCACCACGCCCTGATTAAGAGAAACGTGTCTCTAAAGTAGTACTGAAGCAGCCGAGGCAAAAAAAAACATAAATAATGTCTATAGAAGCAGTTTAATAACAAAGTTAATATTTATTTTTAAACTTGGAGCGTAACAACAAAAAAATTACATTTTCAAATCGGCTTCTCATACGCAACAGCACATTACGTAACAATATATCTTCTTCAAATTCACGTCCATACGTGGAGCTAAATAAATAAGCAACTCCAAAGTAAAGACAATATCTACTTCAATCTATTGCATTATACAAGATGAACCAAAGCTTTATAATGTTAGAGTATCTTTTAAATGCTTTGGCAAAATGGTTAAGAAAGTAGTGCTCTGGTTTGAGCCCATGTACGGGTTTGCGATATTTTGAAACATATATCTGACCGGCGTCACTCAGCTATTTGAGAAAGATACGAGGCTACGATACGTAGTGATCTGCGAGTACAGTAAATAAAATGTCAGCTGGGGAAGTTGATGCTGACCAACACTCTTCGCATCATTCGGATAACCCCCCATTTGTGCCACGTTCATATGGATATGGATGGTGAAGTCGGCGATCGCGTTGGTCAACTATGGGCCGTCAAGATTTTAAAGTTACAAATTATTATTATTATTATTATTATTATTATTATTATTATTATTATTATTATTATTATTATTATTATTATTATTATTATAATCATTAAGCACTTGGGTTAGATTCATTCCTTGGGTATGTAGCATATCTCAAATACAGTTTTACTTTCTCTACCACGTGCATAGTAGGTAGAGAAGGTATTGCATTCCACCCAAAAATTTAATATCGATATTGCATCGGAAATGCATGTTTTGAGGTCCCTGAATCTAAAAAGGTATCTTCAGAAAAAGGTCAGTGTGTGTCTGTGAACAGCATAACTCAAAAATGAACTGTAGGATAAATACCCAACTTGGTATTCAGGTTTAATATCTTCCAAAGAAGCGACACAAAAACTTTAAATATAATCCTCCACCCCAAAATACACTTTGCAGGAACGTTTTCTTGATTTTTTGATTTTCTGAAAATGTCTCTAAAATTGTTACTTTCTCTACTACGTATAGTAAGAAGGGGAAGTATTGTATTCCACCTAAAAATTCGATACCGAGATTTCACCGAAAATATATTTTTTGAGATCCCCTGAATCCCACAAAATAGCATTTTTGGAAACATATCCGTGTGTGTATGTCTGTGAACAGCATAACTCAGAAACGAACAGTCGGATAAACACCAAACTTGGTATTTAGGTTCAGTATATTCCAGAGATGCGAAACGAAGGTTTTTAAGTAAATCCCCCCACCCCAGATTACCCTTTACGTGGAACATTTTTCGAAAATTTTAATTTTCTCAAAAATGGCTAACGATTTTGATTAAAATATCATGTGTTTAAGATATTTTCATGACAAATAAAATGTGTATCTTGAATTTTGGGAATGTCTCCAAAAGTATTCTTCATTGTGAACGACTTTTGCATAACTGGTAAACCATAAGAGATAGACAAAATTTTACTACACAAAAATGTAGATCGCGTTAAAATACATATTTATGTCCTATACATTTTTTTGTTGAGTGAACCATTTTCGAGATATTGCTTGTTATTCCCTTAAATTTTTCAATACTTATTTTCTCATATAGGAATTCGTTATTCATTTTTTGCCTTGGATATGCAAAGAGTATTAATCTGTGGCAAAGAGAATGGTGCTGCACATAGCAACCAGCTATTAAGAGATATGTCTATGCTTAAAGGCTACTGTATTTGTATACTGCCCTTGCAAATACTAAAAAAAGGGTAACATGGTTCACCTTAAGCGATAGTCAAATATTTTTAGCGCTGGTTGCTATGTGTAAAATGTAATTCTCTGTGCATGTCCAAAGATCGTTTCTGCAAATGTTTATCTCTATTAATATGAAATAGATGGAGAATAAGAGTTTGTAAAAATAGTTTGTACAAGATTGGAGAAGGTCATGTGAGTGTAACGCATCAGATTTTTATTAAAATATCATTTTATTTATAGCAAAAATAAAATGTATATCTTGAATTTTCTGGGAATAGCCTATGAAGTCCACTTCATTCAGAAGCAATTTTGTATAATCCTGTATAAGTGGTTAAGCGATACACGAAAACGTACTACAAAAGAAATGTAGATCTGTTTAACACACACAATTTATTTAAAATAACGTTTTTGTGCCTCAGCCATTTTCAATATGACCATTATTGATGGTTCATACCTTTGTCATTCTTTTCAAGACCTTTCGATATTCAGTTGTTATTGCATAGAAGCCATTTTAAGGCCAGCATATAGCGTCCAGTGCTTAAACACTTGACTATCGCTGTTCCCTTTGTACCTATAAGAAAATGTGCCTGGTGAATTAAAATGAAGTAGGTAGGAAAGTAAACTTTCTAAGAATTACTTGTATACTCTCTGATATGTGATAAGAGGGTAGAGAAAATCACGCGAATATAATACATTAAATTTTCATTTCTCTAGCTCGTACTTATAGTATCTAAAAGATGTACTGCATTTCATCCAATGATCAAATCCAAAGGTAACGCAAATACACTTTTACATTCTTGATTAACATTAAATCATTTTCGCTTTCTCTACTACGTATAGTAGGTAGGGTAAGTATTGTATTCCACCCAAAAATTCGGCATCGAGATTTCACGGAAAATACATGTTTTGAGGCCCCCAGAATGAAAAAAGGTGTTTTTAGAAAAACGTCCGTGTGTGTGTCTGTGAACAGCATAACTCAAAAACGTATATCGGGTACCAAACTTGGTATACTCAAGATCTGTATCAATCAAAGATGCGACACGAAGACCTTCAGGAAAATCCCCCACCTCAGTCTCCTTGTTATTTGTTTAAGTCCTCTAGTAATACTTTTTCTCAAATCGGATTTCTTTATTCGTTTGTTTATGTCCTAGACATACAAAGAGAATGGAATGCTCCACATAGCAAGCAGCGCTTAAAACATTTGACTATCACTTAAAGCCTATCATATTTCCCTTGTGCAAAAAAGAAAATTAGCAATAAGATAATTTCTGCAAACGTTTATCTCGTTTAACATGAAGTAGATAGAGAATAAGCGTTTGTAAAAATAGTTTGTACAAGAGTAGAGAAAGTCACGTGAGTGCAACACATTTTTTTCTATATAGTTTGCTAGAGATTTTGCTGTAGGTACAATCGGAATGGGGAAAGCAAACCTATTATTAGAGATTTTAAAGCTATTCGCTACATTCTGACCTTGAAATTCCATACTCTTTCCAAGACAACGCGAGAAGCAATTGAATAGCAACAGTACTTTAAAAAATACTAAAGTATTGAAAAATTAAACCAAAAATATCAGATATCTCGGAAGTGGATGATCCACAAAAGGTTGAGATAAATTGTTTATTATGAAAAGATCTATGAATATCATGCAAAAGTCTTATCTACCTCTTATAGTTTACCTGTTATACAGGATTATACAAAATGTTTGTCGAATGAAGAGCACTTCACTGGCTATTCCCAGAAAATGCAGAATTACATCTTATTTGACATGTAAATATCTTAGATGTACTAACTAGGTGTTAGAAAAAAGCTTTCCATATTTTGAGAAATACGTAATAGCACAGTAGAAATGTTTCACAGTACTAAAGATGAACAAGTGCTAATAGCTCTTGAGGTATGCAGTTTAGATTTAATAGACCTTCTTTTTTTGTTTTGGCCCATACTACCACCTCTCAAAATGTGGAATGAATTTTATTTAACATTCTGTATATGGTATTTAAATCAAAATCATTAAGAGCAATTTCTCCATATAAAGGGTAGTCTCAGGTGGGTGGATGTCTTGAAAATCTCTGAGCAAATCTCTTTGGAAGATGCTAAGCTTAAGTACCCAGTTTGGTATTTATCCGATATTTCGTTTTTGAGTTACGCTGTTCACAGACACATGCATAGATGGAATTGTGTCTTAAAGTGCTAGTGTTTCAATTCAGCGAGCCTCAAAACGTGTATTTCTACTGATATCTCGGTATTAAATTGTGGGATGGAGTCCAATACTTCCTCTATCTGTTATGTAAGTACTTGGTAGAGAAAGTAAAAAGTGAATGAGTCATAGATTTGAAGTGTACGATGTAAAGTGAGAATTAACGCAGCACGTTTTATGTTATTTGCTCCCAAACGTGTTCTAAGATCATAGGATTTTACAGTAATATGTGAAAAGCTTCACTGATATTTACTACTACTATCATTTTTCGCATATTTTCTCTATATTATGTGCCCAGTTTTTTTTCTCCCAGATAATACGTCGTGACCGTCACATGTCAGAGATAACAAGCTATCTCTTACTACGTGCGTGTGACGGAAACAGGTGAACTGGAAAGTATATAAAGTAACAACCGCGATTATAACCACGGAAGCTAGGTTTACACTGCTAATACAGGATTGCGTGACTCGGATAGTTCGATGACCCACAGATTTGTTTTATCGATCACAGTAGAAATAATACACATTTCATCAAGAATTGAACGTTTTTGTTCCAAAATATAGAGCTAAGAGCATCATAACGTACCGGCTATGCTAGCGAGCGGAATGCTCCGCTTTCGGGAGGTCCCGAGTTCGCTCCCCGGCGATATCCCACTCTAGAGTGGTATCAGGCGTAGGCATATGAGGGTGGTCTGAAAAACTTCCGACCTAATAAAGATAAAAGACATTTTTTCAGAATTTTTTTTATTTTTCAACATAGTCTCCTTGTAAATCTACACACTTCTCCCAGCGATGCTCCCATCTCTGTAACCCGTTCAAATAGTACTCGGCGTTTTCCTCTGCAAAATAATTGTTCGCGAAGGTGATTGCCTCTTCATTTGACGAAAATCTCTGTCCTCCGAGCGCAATTTTCAGATTAGGGAACAAAAAGAAGTCGCTTGGGGCTAGATCGGTGAGTAAGGCGGATAGTCAAGCAGTTCAAACCGTAATTCGTGGATTTACGCCATTGCAACCGTTGAGGTGTGAGACGGTGCGTTGTCTTGGTGAAACAGGATTTTCTTTTTCTGCAAATGTGGCCGTTTTTCCGCAAGTTCTGCCTTCAGCTTGTCAAGTAATGATGCGTAGTATGCTCCTGTAATGGTTTTTCCTTTTAGAAGATAATCGATTAAAATAACTCCATGACTATCCCAAAAAAACAGTGTCCATCACTTTCCCAGCCGAAAAAAACAGTTTTTGCTTTTTTTGGAGCCGGTTCCCCCTTTGCAGTCCACTGTTTGGAAAGTATTTTTGTTTCGGGCGTATAATGGTGTACCCAAGTTTCATCTACAGTAATTAATCGGCGCCAAAACTCGGATTTATTGCGCCTAAACTGCGCCAACAAAGCGTTGGAAATGTTCATTCGAACACGTTTTTGGTCAACGTAAGCCAACGCGGCACCCAACTCGCGGACAGCTTTCTCATGTCTAAATGTTGATTTAATATGTGACAAACACGTTCTTTTGACATATTCATAGCCTCTGCTATCTCTCTCACTTTAATTCGGCGGTCGTCTAGCACCATTTGGTGAACTTTGGCGATGTTTTCGTCGGTAGTTGCAATTTTTGGACGTCCCGAACGTTCATCGTCTCCCAAGCTCTTACGGCCACGTTTAAATTGAGCTGTCCAAAATTTCACTGTGGTAAATGATGGTGCAGAGTCCTCATACTCAGAATCCAACTCATCTTTGATTTGCGTAGGCGTATTGCCTTTCAAAAACAAATATTTAATGACAGCTCGATACTCGATTTTGTCCATGTTCATAAAAACACTCACATCACCTCACTCAAACGACTGTTACATAAGAACTGAGCGTCCAAAATGGCTGAAACTTTGGTGCGTAACTGTCAACAGATGAACAACAAAATTCACTAGCTTTTATTTACGAGTGCTGCCATCTTCATGTTGAGGTCGGAAACTTTTCAGACCACCCTCGTATTAATGGAAATAAGATTGTCAGCTAACTTAAGTTCAAGGTATATAAAAAATGTTCAAACAATCAGGCAGAACAACTAGCAATAATAATTAAAGTTTGGAAAGTATACATAGATTGGTAGACGCTGTTAATGGTATCCGCTCGGCAACTATGTATACGGAAATCAAAATATCTTTGGACTTCATCAAAAATCCTAAAAAGCACAAATCATTAATACACAGTGTTTGTAAGGATATACAAAATTAAGTAAAAATAGCCGGAAAATGTATTTCAAATGGATAAAGGCACATGTGGGGTATTTTGGTAATGAAGTGGCAACTAGCGAAAGAGGCAGCAGATAACAATGTTCTAGAACAATGCTACAATAAAATGCCAAAATGTGAAATATACAATCAACTGCAGAACTTAGATTACGAGAAATGGCAAAGAAAATGGTAATTCAAATACAGCTCTTAAAAACAAACATTGTAAAATGTGATACGATTCATCATTATGCTCTATATATAAATAATATACTAACAGTAAGTGAAACATGACATAAAATAGCATAAGAAATAAAGCACCAACATCCACTCTGTACGTTTAAATCTGCTTACACCCCTCTTTCCTGCCTTCACAGACCTTCACTGCCTCACCTTAAGTACAAATGTACCTATCCTTTCCACCTATTTCGCCTACCAGTAGCATCCAACATACCCTTTTAACACTCCGCAGGAGAAAGTTCGCAGGAAAAATTTGTTCTCCATTCTTCCTACCCAAGATATGCTCTTAAAACTCCTCCTAAGGACCAATCGGGAGGAACAAAATTATAAGTCAAAGAGCCGTATCGAAACAATCTCGGCGCAGGCGATTGTTTTAACTATTACACTATGGAAGTCGTGCATTATTGTAACCTATAAAGACATGGAAACCGTTACAACTACTGCGCAGAATTGCACTGAGGTTTTGAACGGACTATTATGATAAAATTAAATAAAACGGTTTTTGTGTCCCCTGCCATGAGTTGCAGTCAATTACGAATAAAATGTTTGATTGCACTGTGTTCTAACAAATGAGAACACAATTACTGCAAAACACACTTAATTGAAACGTAGCACAAACGTTACACTTGAGTCACTTTTGGCACACACTCACATCAAACACAGCTGATCCGTCGAATCAAATCACAACTGAACTGCGGAGTAACAACTCACAACTAAATTGCACTGATACTGTTCACTTTTCACTTCGTAACTCTGTACTGAACTTTCCGGGCAAGAGCAGTCCCTTATATAGGACCCGCATACAGAATGGGACGTTCTAGAAATGCAGGTTACTAGAGCTGGCCCAAAGAATTTTCTGGAACAGTAATTATCTAAACTAACCGAGCGGGATATCTCGGGCGGTTACGTCTATGGACCGCATTCGGGAGGTCGTGGGTTTGATTGCCGTGGGTGACCTTCCTGACCCATGAATGATTTTCGGGGGTTTTCCGGTGTCGCCAGGCGACGAATGCTGGGAAGGATTCTCACATCTCCCGAATTTCCTGTCCTTCTATTTCATCTCTATTCTCATTTCACTTCGTCTCCTCCGTTGGTCTCATTCAGGTTCGAAAGTATCGACGATGGTGTTTCGATGCAGTGTGGCAAGGGAAAAGGAAGGCTCTTTGTGACTCTCTCCGACTCTCAACTTTCGGCTAGCTGGCGGGGGAATCCGAATCCCCTTGAGGGGCGTTGGACCTCCTCTGTGCGGGGTAGGGTCCCCTGTCTGCCTGCTCGTCTGAGTCTCTATCTGGAAAACTTAGGGACCCTCCTATTCCTGTGCCGTAACTCCTGGTTTCGGCCGCCCGGTGTCTCCTCTCGCTTCATCCTTCCTCCCGGTGACGCACCCTTGTGGGGCGTAGGTACAATATCCACTCTGGATCGGTGCCGAGTCTTCTCCGTAGCCAATCCAATCCAACTACGTATGTGAACTAAGTAGCATACAATGAGCTCATTACGCTCCTGTTATTCAGAAGGGTCCGGTCATTAGTCATACTCAGCCGGACAGGTAGGCGTGTCGGGATGCGCTTGCACTGTCATCCCCTAGGTAGCTCGCGCACTTAATTTTAACTAATTAACGTTTCAAGCCTTTCGGAAACATTTGCCTGCATCACTTTAGAAACATTAGGCTATAATAAATTAGGGAGCTTTAATTCGATTTTAATACATTAAATGGAAATAATTTACAGTTTTTGGACAGTCTGGAAGATAAACGCTTTCAAAGTAAGCCAAAAGCTTGTTATATGCCTCAATAGAACGCCGTGACTAAAGGGATCTCAAAAATTCCCATTTGAAATACACAGGGCCGAATAAGCGTTTTAAATATAAGATATTTAAAATGCAAAATGGCAGCTTTTAGCTGATATTGCAAGTTAACCCTCTTTTGTTTACAGCGCAAACTTGTTAATATGGCAGGCATGCTCGTAGATTTTAATTGCCTACTCGCAGTTTAAATGTTACAAGAGATGATGACGATGATGATGGTTGAGCTATATAGCAGCAATTAAAACCAGTCTGGACTCAATTTCCAATAAATACTCGCTAGTTTCATTTGCGTGCAGAAATCAAAGCTGAAAGGAAGAGACTTAATTAAAACAGATTTTTTTTTGGACTAAAATACAAAGAAGGGTAGTTAATATGAGCAAAACTGGATGGAATATTATATCGCTACACAGGATGGTAAATAATAATATCGTTATTGGAGATGTTCGTGTCCGTTTTATCTCGTTCAGTAAATGGTTTAGAGAAACGTGAAAATATGGTAAAATATACAAGTGCTTGGAAAGGTTTATCTGTGGATCGTGACAAAGAGGGGCAGGAGGAAAGAAGGATTTTGCATTTTTAAAATTGTGTGTGTATGTGAGGTGAGTTTTCGCGCAATAATGGGTGATTTCAGTGTGATGAAACTTGGTGTAAAACATAGGTGCCTAGAAAATAGGCTATAGGGAGCCTTGATTACTTGCCCCAAAATGGGCGGGGTCTATTGGGGCGTAAAGTAAATATCTCATAAAACCTAGCCTATCATTCATTATTTTTACTTTCTCTACAACGTATAGTAAGTAGGGGAAGTATTGTTTTCCACCCAAAAATTCGATACCGAGATTTCTCCGGGAATACATGTTAAGAGACCCCTGAATCCAAAAAAATGATTTTTGGAAACATGTCCGTGTGTGTGTCTGTGAACAGCATAACTCAGAAACAAACAGTCAGATAAACACCAAACTTGGTATTTAGGTTCAGTATGTTCCAGAGATGCGACACAAAGGTTTTCAAGAAAATCCCCCACCCCAGATTACCCTTTACATGAAGATTTTTCGAAAATTTTAATTTTCTCAAAAACGGCTCTGTTTTGATTAAAATATCATATGTTTAAGATATTTTCATTACAAATAAAATGCATATCTTGAATTTTCTGGGAATGTTTCCAAAAGTATTCTTCATTGTGAACGACTTTTGCATAACTGGTAAACCATAAGAGATAGACAAAATTTTACTACACACAAAATGTAGATCGCGTTAAAATACACAATTTATGTCATATACATTTTTTTTGTTGAGTGAACCATTTTCGAGATATTGCTTGTTATTCCCTTAAATTTTTCAATACTTATTTTCTCAAATGGGAATTCGTTATTCATTTTTTTGTCTTGGATATGCAAAGAGTATTAATCTGTGGGAAAGGGAATGGTGCTGCACCTAGCAACCAGCTATTAAGAGATATTTATGTGCTTAAGGCTACTGTATTTCCAAATTGCCCTTGTAAATATATATTCCCCTTACATCTACAAGAAAATTAGCAATTAAGATAGACTCAGCAAATGTTTATCTCGATTAACATGAACTAGATGGAGAATAAGCGTTTGTATAAATAGTTTGTACAAGAGTAGAGAAAGTCATGTGAGTGTAACCCATCAGATTGTTTTATCTTGGATATGCAAAGAGCATTAATCTGTGGCAAAGGGAATGGTGCTGCACCTAGCAACCAGCTATTAAGAGATATGTATGTGCTTAAAGGCTACTGTATTTCCATTTTGCCCTTGTAAATATATATTCCCGTTACATCTACAAGAAAATTAACAATAAGATAGAGTCTGCAAACGTTTATCTCGAATAACATGAAGTAGATGGAGAATAAGCGTTTGTGAAAATAGTTTGTACAAGAGTAGAGAAAGTCATGTGAGTGTAACACATCAGATTTTATTTTTTAAAAAATTGTAACAGAATCAAAGCTTATAAGCATGATGCTATTCACAAGCTTTGTTATTAACAAAACTTCGATGATCATAATTAGTTTTTGTGAGTAGTTGTCGCAGTTCTCGTTGCTAGTGTTATCTTATTTGTTGGACGCTTATTGTTTAATTATTCTTTTTAATTTCATAACTCAGTCGAGCAAGTGTCTCTAATCAGGGTGTGTAAACGGAAAGGATTTGTTACTAAAAGATAACACTGATCAAAAAATTTGAATCTTGACTTTTATTGCCGTCACACTTAATTAATAATTTACATATTTAATCTTTATACACGCCTGACTGAAACTGTGATATTTACGAATGTAACTACAGTCGTTTTATTTGCCGCGCACCAATTACTTTGCGTACTTCACATTTTTGTAACTATGAGACGTGCACCTCGTGAGAGATTCCTTGGGACTGAGTGAATGGCTCGAGAATGTATACGCTTTCACCTCGAATTGCCTAAACATTATAATATAGCTCCTATTGGTTACCAAATCGCGCTCACTTTAGTGTCTGTTTTGGTCAGCCAATCACTAATACTAACATATATGCTCTAGGGAGGATATTCCCTCCACTTCTAAAAAATGCACGCTACCCTGACGTCATTTGTTTTTCTCTTCTTAGTGATAAGCAACTCACCCCCTCGGTTTATTGTTACCCACTTCTATTGTCAGACTTATCTTCTAACAATGCTTATGGCTAACAAACATCTAAAATCCTGTACATACAATAATATTAATTTACACTACGGTCACTCTGGCATTCACAGCATGTCATGATGTAAAATATTGCCTCATAGTCATACAAAGTAAAGAAAGACACGTCATGTAGAGTTCAAGAATTCATTCATTTGAACTAAATCTGCACAAATATATAATTTAATCATTGAAATATTCAAGACTATAACAACATTTAAGAAGGTTCAGTTTAAACAGTTTCTAAAATCCTTGAGTATCAGTTGTATTTAGGAAAGAAGCAGGCATTTTATTCACTAATTAACAGAACAGATGGCTCTTGCCTTGTCCTGTATTGTTTGTTTCCATGTTTTCCACCATTTACTCCGAACGCACTTCAGCCTATAGGGAACGAATAGGTGTCTTTATTAACACTGATTTTTTAAAGTTATCGCGGAACCATCTCGTTCGCTAAGCCAGCATATAGTGACCAGGGCTTTTTAAAGCTTTGACTATATCTTCAGTCTTTTTATCCTCTTGTCCTACCAACTGACGCAGCCGAGGCAAACATAAATATATAATATTTAAAGAAACAGTAAAAATACATTTTGGTGCGAAGGCTACTAAAACTGTTTACTATACGTGCTGTTGTAACTACTTCATGTTGGGCTCCCCAACAGTTGCAAATAACGAAATAATTCAACGTCTTCTCCAAATTGACGCCCAAAGCGTGGTGCAAACAACTCCAACAAAACAACTTCTTCACAGTTAGCAAAGTATATGGATGAATAATGGAATCAGCAACAAGCATTTGAATACAATTCAGAAGATCGACATTCGATTGGACGACCAAGAACCAGATGCTAATTTATTTTTGCGGTGGAAGAGGCTTTATAGCTTAATCTTATAGTGGAAAAAGGAGAAGAAGCAGACAGAAAAATAAGCCTTTATGTGAATTTTTTGTAGAATAGACAGAGAAAGTATGTGAATGTAATACATAAAAGTTTTCCTGCTAATGATGGTGTATGCCTTGGAATTAGACGATAGTTACATGAAACTTTCGTACAAGAAGAGACTATACCGGTTGTCTGACGATTTTAACCCCAGATCCTGCAACCCTCTTTACATTTACAAGTCAGTTCCTTGAGAAAACACAAGTTCCGTCCAGAGTTTGTTTTGAGAGGAGGAAATGGGAAGGATGAAGGAAAATAAAGCCTACCAGCGGAAGACTAATACAAGGGGGAACTTATTTTAAAAAAAAAAAGCCTCTCAGGATTTTCGTTTTCCTAATTTCTGATAGAGTGGAGGTAAGGAAAACTTACTAAAGAAATGCGGAAGTCGGTAACAGAAATAAAAACCAAAATGGGATTATCTATGTACAATAAATATTGCTTAACACCAAAGTTACTACATGGTGAACCTCTGTGAATTCAGGAAAAACGTCATTTTTAGTTCTTAACATTAAAATGGTTTGATCTATATCATTGAAAAATTAAGAACACAAACAAATGAAAAAAGAAAAGCAGCTGGCTGTAATAAATGCATTACGAACAATAATATTATACTATAATAAACGTAATAATTTACGTAATTCTTTAAGTATTCTTCTAATATTAAACCTTAATTGGTGAAGTTTTACAAGAAAATTAGCAATAAGATAGTTTCTGCAAATATTTATCTCGATTAAGATGAAGTAGATGGAGAATAAGCGTTTGTATAAATAGTTTGTACAAGAGTAGAGAAAGTCATGTGAGTGTAACACATCAGATTTTTGTTTATTAGTTCCATTTACTGCATTGGTCTTATCGGCGGCCTTTCCTTTGGAACTTATTGCCTATTGGCAATGATGATAGCTCGTGTAACTCTTGTCGTTGGGTTTCTTTGCACTTTGGTTCTTAATCATTAGATCATACACACATTCATACTCTCAGTCATACTTCCAGACTCTGGGGAGGATTGATGAATAATCTTAGCTAAAGAAAAATACACACCCCCAGCCGGGAATCGAACCCGGAACCCCTAGTACAACAGGCAGGTGCTCTGCCGTCTCACTATTCTTGTTCTCTCCTTTTGTTATGATTCAGAATTAAAGTGCATTCTTATTTGTGCAAAACGTTTAACAGCCATCAGCGGGATTGCAGAGTTCATTTGCGTCCAAAAAGAGTTTTAACTGCAATGGCACTAATCCGCGACGTTAGGCATTAAAGGATTAATCCAAAGTCTACTTTAAAAAGTATTTATACATTTACTTGGAATATTAGGTGGTAGAAATTGCGCAGGTTTAGTTGGACGGTTTCTCGACGTTATGCAGAGCGCGCGCTACGCGATATAATCAATGCGTTCTCTCGAGTGCTGAAGCCTAACTACAGCTCTCAACATCCGCTCTTGAATATTAGTGGAGAGCTCTTCACTCACATGCACGGAATGTCGTAACGGGCTACAGGTAAGCCGAAGTATCAGTAATTTGCTTAATGTGTTCCAGCAGTCCTTAATGTTTCCGCTACCTCAGCCAATGACTTTCTAACTGCTGCTTCGAAATGTGCAAGGCCCTTACCTCTAAAAAGTGTAGTAGTAGCTATAAACAGCGATGTAGAAGTTGAGGATATTGCAGCAGTTCCACTGAACGATCTGTATGAAATCACTGTTTGTCTTACACGGTGTTGTAAAGTAAATTACTTTCTCTATCGCTTGCCAAACGCAGTAGGCAGTATCGCATTCGACCTACAAGTTCGACTTCGCTGTGAAAACAAGTTTTAAAACTCCTTGGATCTAAAAAAAAAAGGAGGTCGTTTTTAGAAAAAGGTGTGCTGCGTGTACTCGTATCAGCAGCACAACTCAAAAGGTCGGATTATTGTCAAACTTGAACCGAGTAAATCACGATCTGATAAGGAAGGAAATTGAAAATATTCCCAGCAGTAAAAAATCTCCACATGGAAAAGTTTTTATTACTTTTGTTATCTCAAAATGTAATATGTTGCATTCACCTTGGATTGGATTGGGAACTCTGCACTGATCCACAACGTGGCATCCCAGGGAGGAAGGATGAGGCGAGAGGAGACACCGGGCGGCCGGAACCGGGAGTGACGTCACATGAATAGTAGGGTCTTTATAGTTCCAGATAAACTCCAGACCGGGCACCCCACCCCGTACAGAGGGGGTCCAACGCCCCTCAAGGGGGTTAATATACCCCGGCAACCAGCCGAAATCCGAGGAACGGAGAGAGTCTCAAAGAGCATCCTTTTCCCCTGCCACACTGCACCGAAACACAATCGCCGACACTCCCAACCCTGAGACCAACGGATCAATGAGAATAGAGTTGAAATGGAGGGACAGGAAATTTGGGGATGTTAGAATCCTTCCCAGGCATTCGCCTGCCGACCCAGGAAAACTCAGGAGTTGACCACGGAATCGAACGCTGGACCTTCCGAATGCGGGCCACAGGCGAAACGGTCTGAACCATCCCTGTTGGTTGCATTCACCTTACTTTCTCTAAATATTCTTCAACAAACTTTTCTCTGTTGCTTGAAGAGGAAATAATGCACTTCACCCAGAAAATCGACATTGAGATTTCACCGAAAATACATGTTTTGAGGTCCCGAACACCAAAAAAGTATTTTTATAAAAAGGTCCGAGTGCATGTGTGTCTGTGAACAGCATAACTAAAAAACGAAAACTCAGTTACATACTAAACTTGGTTTAAGTTCACTATCTTTCAAATATCGAAACAAGATTTTCAAGAAAATCACCCAACCACCAGCGAACCCTTTATATAGAACATTTTTCGTAATTGTTGATGTCGCAAAAATGGCTCTAACAATTTTGATTAAAATACCATATGTTAAACATATTTACATGACAAATAAAATGTATATCTTGAATTCTCTGGAAATAGCTTCTGAAGTCCTGTTCATTTAGGAGTTTTGTACAAACTTGGTAAACGTTAAGCGAGGGGCACTATTTAATGTTTTGAGCCTAATAATTAAAACAAAGTAATTTTTGGTTGAAAACTGCTTTATTGTTTTTCAAAATATTCTCCTTTATGATCAGTAAACTTTTGCATCCGTTTGAACCCTTTGTCAAAGCATTTATTCCAGTCTTCTTGAGACACCTCCAAAACAAGGTTTTTGAAGGCATCAACGGCTTCTTCTGTCAACGAAAATCGTTGTCCACGCCATTAATTCTTGATGTTCGGGAACAAAAAGAAGTTATTGGGTGCCAAATCAGGACTGTATGGCGGATGACCCATCAATTCGATTTTTTGAGCCTTCAAACTCCGTTGTTAGACGAGATGTGTGTGCGCTCGCATTGTCTTGATGAGGAACGATCCTACGGTTCTTGTTGGTTTTCCTTACTTCACCGAAGACTTTCGGCAAACAAATGGTTGTGTACCATTCGGCGTTGACCGTTTTACGTTCCTCTAAAGGCACTGTTGCCACAGGCCAGTTTTGGTGAAAAAGCAGGCGAACTTTTGCTTCGAGTGCGAACAACTTTTGTTGGATTTGCTTCATCTTGAAACACCCTTACAGTCGACTGCTGTTTACGTTCCGGCTCATACGCATAAATCCATGATTCGTCACCTGTTACAATCATATATACGTCTTTTGAGGCACCGCCATTGTATTTCTTGAGAATTTTTGTACACCAATCGACACGAGCATCTTTTTGAGATTGCGTCAAATTATGTGGGATCCAACGAGAGCAAACCTTTTTCACGGCTAAATAATCGTGCAGTATTTTATAAATGCTGGTGGAACTAATGCCTAGGGTTGCCTCAATCGCACAATATGTCGCATGACGATCTTTCATTATTAGTTTTTGCACAGTATCAATGTTTTCTGACACAACAACTGATTTTGGACGAGCTTCACGAACTTCATCATTGAGCGAACGGCGGACACGATTAAATTCATTAAACCAGCGTTTCACAGTGGCAAAGGATGGAGTTTCGTTGACAAATGTGGAAGTTAGTTGATCGATGCACTCTTGTCTTGATAATCCACGTCAAAAGTCGTAATAAATCGTTGCAGGAATATTTTCACGAGTTAATTCCATGTTTTTGTTGACACACAATTTTCAAGTTAGTGTAAACAAAACAAATGACGCTCCATTGACAAAATGTTTGAAGTAGATTATGGTCAAAAATGTCAAACTTTCCATTGGAAAGGTCAGATGGCACCTACAACATTCAGGGTTGCCAAGGCTCAAAATATAAGTAGTGCCCCTCGTACACAAAAAATGTATATCTCTTTAACACGCAACATTTATTTCAAATAGTTTTTTTTTTGGAATCACCATTTCTGAGATATCTGTTATTAAGGGTTAAATGAGTGCAATAATTTGAATGAATGATAGAGTCCTGTTGATTTTCAGATGTTTCTCGCGATGTCATTGGAAAGGGTATGGAATTTTAAGGCTAGCGTGTAGCGTCCAGTTATAAAACGTTTGACTATCGCTATTCCCTTCGTGTCTATAACGAAATGCACAATGCAGCTATTTCTATATAACACATGAGATTTTTACCTCCATATTTCCGCTGAGATTGTTCTTCTATCCTGGACTTACCGTAGCGCTTCTTGTGTAAAAAGAGAACTGACGGTGGTGTAATATCGAGTTTCACAGTTAGTCACGTCGTGTTTAACTCGAGAGGGCATCACCTCAAAATAACCGTCACTGGAAACCGAATATTGGAAACGAAATCGAAAGAAAACGCTAGCGGTTGAGTTCTCAGTGCTTGCCAATAGCAACTGGTGAAGGAGTACAATGTATTGAGGAGGAAGAGATATAGGAAAAGTGGAACGGAATATATAGCCTACCTTCACAGTCCACATTGAGACTTCTTTCACTATTGAAACAAAAATATGACCATTAGAAATTAACAGTTATTTATTTTCACTGGATTTCCAAAAATTATATTTATAAAATCTTCTTTTATTTAATATTTGCAGAAATGGTTTCAGTAACTCGTTACGGCACAAAGCGAAAGCTACAGTAACAGTCGATTGTTAAAAATATGTGATACATGTATACAACATACTCTCGCACATCTGTTATGATTTGAGGCAGTATTTTATATAACACTGTGAATGCCAGAGTGATTGTAGTGTAAATTAACATTATTGTATGACAATGATTTTAGATGCTTGTTAGCTATAAGCATTGTTAGGAAATAAGTTTACACGGCCTCACTGAAACTGACAATAGGAGTGGGTAACAATGAAGCGATGGGGTGAGTTGTTTATCACTTAGAAGAGACAAACAAATGACGTCAGGGTAGCGTGCCTTTCTTTAGAAATGGAGGGAATATCTTCCCTAGAGTATATGTGTTTGTAATTATGATGTGCTTATAAAACAGACGCTAATGTTGGCGCAATTTAGTAACCAATAGCAGCTCTATTATAATGTTTAGGCATATCGGGGTGAGGGAGTGTAAATTCTTGAGCCAAAAGCAAGTATCGCGCAGTTCTCCAGAATAATTCACGAAGTAAACGTCGCGCAATTCTACAGAATCTCTCGCGTCGCAAAGTTAGTTACAAAATGTGAAGTACGCGACAACTATTACGACAGTAATTACATTCGGAAATATAACAGTTTCAGTCAGGCGTGTATACAGATTACAGATGTGAACTATTAATTAAGTGTGACGGCAATAAAAGTGTAAAAACAAATTCTTTTATCAGTGTTATCTTTTAGCAACAACTCCTTTCCGTTTACACGCCCTGCTCAGAGATATTTGCTCGACTGAGTAATAATAGCTAGCCGGAGGACAAAGAACCCAAAATTCAAAATATTAAAACAATTACAGGCGCCAAGTAAACAAGATCACACGAACAGATTACTGCAACAGATTATATTATTCACATAAAGAAGTGTTCCAATCATGTTAGGTTATTGAGACATAGTTTTGTTTGGGAATGATTTTAAATTAAGCAAGAAGTGCTTAGTTACAACACGTGGAATATCATTCAAATGTTCATTCTTGGTAGTAAGTTCCCACAATGGAAACATAAGAAAGAAAGTAAAAGGATCGCAAGCTTTCAAGGCTGTCCGTCAAATGACGACTCACACTTGGGAAAAGTGCAAACTTGCAACATACTAACGGCTAACGCTAAGACAATAATTTGATATAACTTGCGTATTGAGAAGATGGTTTGTTACGTTATTGGTACCACGCTTTGGGCGTCAATTTTGAAGTTGTATTGAAGGAGTTGTATTATATTTCAACTGTTGGGGAGCCGAACTTGTAGTAGTTGCAACCACACGTATGGTAAACTGTTTCCGGTAGCCTTCGCCCCAAATGTACTTTCAGGTAACCTTTGCCCCAAGTTTAAAAAAATATGAACTTGTTAATGTAACTGTTTCTTTAAATATTTTAGATTTATGTTTGCCTCGGCTGCGTCAGTATTATTGTTAGAGACACGTTTCTCTTAGCAGGGTTGTGGTACGACTAAGAATGTAGGCTTACACAGATTATACCATACGTGCGGTTGCAAACAAACTTCAAGTTTGGCCCCCCAACATTTGAACTATAATACAACTCCTAAAAAAACTAGTTCAACTTGACGCCCAAAGCGTGGTGCAAACAACGTATAGACAATATCTTTCTCATAAGCTTATTAACCAGATATCTAAGAGTTTCTCTTTCTGAAACTGGAATACCAGGGAATTTCTCCTGTAATGGTCTACACACCTGTCTACATGATTCGGGTGTTACGTGTGTATCATACATAAATATTCATTGTTTAAGTCGTGAATTTGTCTGCAAGCATTGCTGTGGTCTAATAATAAGACATTAACACTCTTAAGCAAATCTCGTACAACAAAACTTCCCCTTTGAGATGCCCAAAGCAAAACTCTCTTTCTAGCACGGACATAAAGCAGCGAGCGACTGAAGCACAGCTGATGAACATGTCATGCTACTAAGTACCGACATCACTGAAGTACAGTGTGCTACGCATATAGCCGATCAGTGGCCTCGCCTTAAAATGACCGCACTGTGCCAAAGACAATTACGTGATCAATAAAATGTATATCTTGAAATCTCTGGAAATAACCAATGAAGTCCTGTTCATTCGGAAGGAATTTTGTATAATCTTGCATAACTGATAATCGTTAAGCGATAGATGAAAACTGAAAAAGTAGTTTGTTGTTTCACGTATGGAAAGCCAATTTGAAGATGGTTTGTATTGTATGTTGCTTGCAACACGCTTTGGGCGTCTATTTGAAAAAGGTGTATTGAAGGAGTATTATTATATTTCAGCTGTTGGGGAGCCGAACTTGTAGTAGTTGCAACCGCACGTATTGTAAACAGTTTCCGGTAGCTTTCGCCCCAAAATGTACCTTCAGGTGGCCTTTGCCCCAAGTTTAAAAATAATAGCTTTGTGATTTGACTGTTTCTTTAGATATTATATATTTATGTATGCTTCGGCTTCGTCAGTATTATTTTAGAGACGTGGATATCTTGGCAGGGCGTGATGCGACAAGAATGTAGGCTTACACAGATTTTAAGTTTTAATTCACTTCTTTTTATTAATCCTTGATGACACAAATTAAATAGCACTTCACTGATATCGAGAGCTGTGAGATTCTCTTTTTACTTTCTCTACTACGAATAGTAAGTAGGGGAAGTATTGCATTCCACCCAAAAATTCGATACCGAGATTTCACCGGAAATACATGTTTTGAGACCTCCTGAATCCAAAAAAAGCATTTTTGGAAACATGTCCGTGTGTGTGTCTGTGTGTGTGTCTGTGTGTGTGTGTGTCTGTGTGTGTGTCTGTGTGTGTGTCTGTGAACAGCATAACTCAAAAACGAACAGTCGGATAAACACCAAACTTGGTATTTACGTTCAGTATCTTCCAGAGATGCGACACGAAGATTTTCAAGAAAATCCCCCCACCCCAGACTACCCTTTACATGGAAGATTTTTCGAAAATTTTAATTTTCTCAAAAATGGCTCTAACGATTTTGATGAAAATATCATATGTTTAAGACAATGTCATGAGAAATGAAATGTATATCTCGAAATTTCTGGGAATGTCTCCAAAAGTATTGTTCATTATGAACGACTTTTGCATAACTGGTAAACCATAAGAGATAGACAAAATTTTACTACACAAAAAATGTAGATCGCGTTAAAATACACAACTTATATCATATACATTTTTTTTGTTGAGTGAACCGTTTTCGAGATATTGCTTGTTATTTCCTTAAATTTTCCAATACTTATACTTTTTCTCAAATTCGTTATTCTTCATTTTTTTTTATGTCCTGGACATGCAAAGAGAATGGAATGCGCCACATAGCAATCAGCGTTAAAATATTTGACTATCGCTTAAAATCTAGCATATTCCCCTTGCATCTACATGAACATTACCAATAAGATTGACATCTCGATATCTCGATTAACATGAAGCATATGGAGAATAAGTGTTTGTAAAAATAGATTGTACAAGAGTAGAGAAAGTCATGTGAGTGTAACACATCAGATTTTTTATTAATTAATTACACTTTTTAACACGTAAACTTAATTTTTCGTCTCACACGAATACGAATTAAATCTCTCGAGGACGCACAAGCAACGCATCCAGTTATGACAACTGTCTGCAGGCAACTGAATAGATTTCAACCGTCTAAACTTGTAAATTTCTGCATTTCAAGTCTCCGATTGGCTAATCCTACTCCAATAGAATACCTTCATTTAACTAAAACCCGCTCCGTTTGTTGACGGGCTATTTTATAAACTGTCACTAAAATCACATTATTGCTTACAAGAATTACAAGTAACATTTAAACTCTCAAACTCATTATTGCCTCAAGGTTACCTCATTGTTACCTCATTGTTAGCAACTTTTAACTTATTATTATCACAGCTCCTACATTATTAAATTACGTAATACATTCATATAACATTATGGAACATGTATACAATAATATAAACATATGCAATGACTGTTAGATACATTTTAAAAATTATTACATACACATATTGCTTCTACGCGGGCTGTTATTGAATTTACATATTATATAATTTGACTGGAAAAGTGTTAAAAATACTGTCTCAAAACCTACGCCACAAAAAAATAAAAAAGGTAGATCTGTTTAAAACACACAATTTATTTCAAGTAACCTTTTTGTGGCCTAAGCTATTTCCGAGATATGCTACATTAATGGTTCGAATTGTTCAATACTTATTCTTTTAAAATCACTATTTAGTTGTTACTCGCTATGAAAGAATATGGAAGGTCAGCTACAGCGTCCAATTGTATGACGTTTGCCTTTGTATCTAAGTAAAACGAAATATTAATGCAGCTATTTCCGGAGAGGTTTATTTCGATTAAAATGAATGGGTAGAAAAATAAACTCTCGTAAGAATACAAGCCGTGTTTGGACAGGATTGGAAAGGTAAAATCAGACGTCTGAAAAATTCTATGTCACAGCCGGGATTTGAACGACAGATTTCTCGGTCTCCGTCCGGTTGCTCTAAACACTGAGCTACCATAGCAACATGACGGTACGACATTAAGTTCCCCAGCTGATTTGAGTTTTCCCAGTGAATCACAAGGAGATCACGAAATGTATTGAGATGGCATACCCCAATGGCGACTTACATTGCTGTAAGTACTTTAAGTTCCGGGCTTCATTAATTCCCTTAATTGACCTAATAGTGGTGGAAACAAGTTGCTAGACTGTATTGCGCTTTCAGATCATCGGGACTCTCTGCAACTGCTGGACATCTTGCAGAGGTTTTAGCGGATGATAAGCAAGCGGTTGATAGGATTTTTAATTTTGTGTCAAGAGTAAACATTTCCAAAAGCGGATTTAGTCATCTTAGTAGCAGGTGTTTCATACTAATCGATTTAGTTTTATATATTTATATTTATTTATGGCTTGTGCTATGTTTTATATACTGATATCTATCTCTGGTTTTTGCTTTGATATTTATATTTAAGTTTGTCTCTGGCCTTTGCCATGATCCGTTTTATAAGGGCGCTAATGACCTAAACTGCATTCACTCTTAGGTTGGTCCGCGCCAAAACAAATGTATCTTACCAGTGCACCTCAGTACAACACTGTATCAATGCGTGCAGGAAAATAATCCCATGCTAATAATCTAAATTTTAGAATGAATTTACCCTTAAATGGTATAATATTCTATACCAATTCCTAAATGTATAATTAACGCTAATTTGTACCGTTAAACAGAGCTACATGTCCCAACTTGCAATTCATATATGTACCTGACATCCGGGTATGACATTGTTTCTAGCCAGAAACCAGCATTTCTGTTTAGTATCATGGCGGACGGTGATTTGCTCTTGCGTTTTC
Organism: Deroplatys truncata; assembly: GCA_030765065.1. Classification (NCBI taxonomy): domain Eukaryota; kingdom Metazoa; phylum Arthropoda; class Insecta; order Mantodea; family Mantidae; genus Deroplatys; species Deroplatys truncata. Next base: position 106,927,089 of record CM060982.1, read on the forward strand.
GTCGACGTACGTAAAACATTAGCGGACAAACCATTGACTAGTAGTGAAAAAACAATAGGGTTGGAAGCTTATTGTTAGTTATATGAGAAATATATAACACTTCCCGTGCAAGAAGTGGTGAAATTAACTCCTGAGTTCACCAGTGTTTCGAGTACAAATATAAACAGTGCTTGTTAAGAAAAATCTGACACCCTAGCCATTACACACGGGAAAACAGAAAGCGTGTGAAATACACGATGCAACAATGGGACAAGAATGCAATTCACGCAACAAAACACAATTTCTTTTTTGAAAATGAGCTGCCAATAGTTGATAAAAGCGCTGCTTCCAGAAAGCGAATAAATGTAAGATATCGCATACCTGTTACATTGTTTTTCGCTTGTTTCTTTTGGAATTAACCATTATTATATGTGCAAACATTTATTTTGTTGCAACTATTAATCTTATCACCTTCAACCCTAACAGAGTATGCTAGTCACCGTTTAAGTTGTCGGACCATATTCTCTTTGGCTGTACTCGTCCCATGGTCGTGAAAATAAGTATTTCTGGTGCGAATGGCGGAGGGATACATTATAACGGTGCACTGGTCACCTGGATTTTGTTTTGGTGTGGATCAACCTAAGAGTGAATACAGTGTAGCAGTTGAGCGCCCTTAAACAAAACAACCCCCCCAAAAAAATACAATTTCAGGTCTCCTTGTGGTTTACCGGAAAAAATGCGAATCAGTGGGGGAATTTTACGTCGTGCGGGCATGCTACCATAGTAGCTCAGTGGTTAGAGCAACCCGACGGAAACCGCTATGGCATTGAATTTTTCAGTCGTTTGATTCTACCTTTCCAATCTCGTAAAAATAATTTGCATGCCCACTAATAAGCGATAGAGGGTAGAGAAATTTATGTGAATGTAACACATATTTTTTAAAAGAAATATTTATACCTTTAGGAAAGGCTTGAGTGCTGTAAAACAATTTCATAGTCACAAAAATGTTTTCACGTACATCAAGGTACATTGGCTTCAATCACGAACTTCTAACACCCAAGTTTAAACAAACTTATTAGAACTCTTTCGTTATCCTGGTGTAGATTAAACTTTCTCTCTCACTTCCAGTACACACTGTAATAGCAATAAAACTTGTGCCAAACGTCCCTTATACATGCGAGAAGCTTTGAGGTTAAGTTTGGAAGTAGGACAAGTGTGATTTCCTGCTGATTTGCTATTTCCTCTTCCTTCTTCCTCGTTCAAACTTTCTCCATGAGAATGGAATAGGGCGCTGCTGGCGTTTTTTGCATGACTGAGTTAATCAAAGAGTAACTCCAGCGCCAACTCTACTTCTGAGAATTTCCTGCACCAGTAAGCATTAACGGTGAAAGTCGTGTTTCATTTTTTTGCCTGCACGCTTACCGCTCGCCCCCACGAGATATATCTTTCGTTTAGTGGGACTGGGAGTATGTGTGTGTGTGTGTGTGTGTGTGTGTGTGTGTGTGTGTGTGTGTGTGTGTGTGTGTGTGTGCAGTACTAGGGTGATACAGTTTTTTATTCTTTTCGCATTTTTTTTTTGCATCCATGTTTTCTGGTTTTTATATATTCGAAGCCTTCATCTTCTTCCACGTTGATACAAGCATCTCACGGGAATTTCAGCGCTACGTACGGAATATGTAGTAACTTTTTGTTGTTCCTGCTTTTGAAAAGCAATACTGTTATTAAGGAAAATAAGCTTGGTGATACACGGGATTAATTAGAGAACGTGAATACCTGTATACTGAACGAAATATTCTTTCACAACACGTAGGGAGACACAAAACCCTCTATTTTTCACTTTTTGAGGGATGCCGGGCTCCTATATAGAACAGGAGGGGAGCCAAATGAATTCTTTTAGCATAGAAACGTATGTATGTAACTGTAAAAGAGGCTGTTGATTTTAATATTAATATTCAAAAGTAGTATACTTGCTGTCATAAGCCACTCTCGATTCTGTTTGTAAACACAGAATGTTTACGGTATGTGAGTAACAAGTAATTATGTGGTGGATAAATATGTAATCAGTTTAGGAATTATGACTCTATCCTTGCCTTAAAAGGTAAAACAACATAATTGTATAAGTAAGGTTATGAAGGTAGTAAATGCAATAGTCTTTAATTTATCACCACTAGTGCTGCTTGTTTGTTTGTGGTTTACTCTAAACCACTTAGCTAGACAGAAACTCGTAGCTTCCCCTTTTAAGAAACTAAATGTTATTACTCCTGGATCGAATGGGGAAGCAGTGACTTAACAAAGCAGAAATCTGTATTGAGCAAACAAGAAAACAACATAATTATTGTGGCTTAATTTAGTCTTCACTTTCAGTTCACTTTGTTTTGCGTGTAGCGATGGAGTATCAAACACTGGAGTTTATTAATCGCACGCCGAGCAACACCCTCTGTACGTCATAATGTGGAGAATACCGCTTTTATGTTGCATCAACAACATGAACTCGCTGATTTGCTAATCTAATGACTTCATATACATAATAGTAGAGTGTACCCGACTGTTCTTGGGAGGCGGGGAGAGATATTTTCTAGAATTTCTGGTCGCGTCTCGAAGGCGTTCCTAGTATTTACATCAGGGAGAGCGCTTGGGCCCCTCACCCTCTCCAATTAGTCGCTGGCGAGCATTGAAGGGCACATTCCCACCTGCCGCTGGACTGAGTTGGATCCCTCACAATATAAATAATTTTAAAAAAATCTTATGTGTTACACTCACATGACTTTTTCTACTGTTGTAAAAACTATTTTTACCTACGCTTATTCTCCATATTCATATGTTAATCGAGATGTTAATATGGTAGGCTTTAAGCGATAGTCAAATATTTTAAGAGCTAGTTGCTGTGTGGCGCATTTCATTCTCTTTGTATGTCCAGGGCATAAAAAATGAACAACGAATTCCATTTGAGAAAATGTATTGGAAAATTTAAGGGAATAACAAGCAATATCTCGAAAATGCTTCACTCAACAAAAAAATGTATATTATATAATTTGTGTATTTTAACGCGATGTACATTTTTTGTGTAGTAAAATTTTGTCTCTCTCTTATGGTTTACCAGTTATGCAAAAGTCGTTCACAATGAAGAATACTTTTGGAGACATTCCCGAAAATTCGAGATATACATTTCATTTGCCATGAACATATCTTAAACATATGATATTTTAATCAAAATCGTTAGAGCCATTTTTGAGAAAATAAAAATTTTTGAAAAATGTTCCATGTAAAGGGTAATCTGGGATGGGGGGATATTATTGAAAACCTTCGTGTCTCATCTCTGGAAGATACTGAACCTAAATACCAAGTTTGGTGTTTATGCGACTGTTCGTTTCTGAGCTATGCTGTTCACAGACACAGACACAGACACACACACGGACATGTTTTCAAAAATGCTTTTTTTGGATTCAGGGGGTCTCAAAACATATATTTCCGGTGAAATCTCGGTATCGAATTTTTGGGTGGAATACAATACTTCCCCTACTTACTATACGTAGTACAGAAAGTAATATTAAATCATAGATATGTGTTATAATAATTATTTCAACATCTTGAGTATTAACAATGCAACCTAGTATAATCATAGAAAAAATCAGACATTGGTTTTGAAAATATTGAAGTGTATAACAAATCTAAAATTGTATAGCAACTGACAATGAACCATACATCAAATAGTGTATGAGTGTTAGCCCTATGGCTTCTGACCCTAGAGGTCTCCTTTTCTATTCTCGGATTGGTTGTAGAATTTTTGTTTAACCACAATCATTCCCTTTCTCCCACAGAGGTTGGAAGCATGAAAATGGAACGCAATGAGAGAGTGTTTAATAGTAAAAATCTGATGACAGATTCATGCGGCTTCCTCTACCCTTTATCGTTTATTAGTTTGTATTCAAACTATTCTTTCTAAAGATTAGTTTTCTATCTACTCAGTTTAATCCAAATAAACCTTTACAGAAATAGCTACTTTACACATTTATAGATACAAAGAAAACAGCGATAGTCAAGTGTTTAAGAACTGGACACTATATGCTGGCCTTAAAATTCCATACTGTTTCCATGGAATCGCGAGAAAGAACCGAATTTTGACTGAGCTTTAAGAGAATAACCAATAAATGAACCATTCAAACCTTTAGTGACGCATATCTCAGAAATGGCTTATGCCACAATGAAAATTATTTGAAATAAAATTGTATTTCAAAGAGATTTACATTTTTTACGTAGTAAATCATGGAAGATTTTCAGAGTTTTTTTATATAAAAATGGCTCTAACAATTTTAACTAAAATATCATTAATTAGAGATGAAAAGTACATGTTGACTTTTCTGGCAATAGTTTATGAAGTCTTCTTCATTTAGGAAAAACTTTGTATAAACTGATATAACTGGTAAAAGTTAAGCAATAGCCTAATTTTCTCTTAGAAGCACACAATTTATTTCAATTAACTTTTTGTGGGATCAGCCATTTCCAAGATATCAGTTATTAGTAGTTGAATTGTTAAATACTTGGTCATTCTTTTAAACTCCTGTCGACTTTTAATTGTATCTCAAGAATACATGAAATGTAATATACCGTCCAGTTCTTAAATACTTGGCCATCGCTATTCGTTTTTTATGTATAATGGAGTGTGTAATGTAACTATTTCTGCAAAAGTTTTACCCGATTAAAGCGAAGTAGCTAAAAAAGTAAAACATCTAAGAGTAATTTTTATAGTCTGAGGCAGTATTTTTAACACTTAAATGATTTCATGTAGTTATATAATATATAAACTCAATAACAGCCCGCCTATAAACAATATGTGTATATAACAAGATATAAAAAGTGTATATTACGGTCATTATATATGTTTAATTATTGTATGCCTGTTCAATAATGTTATGTGAATATATTACGTATCAATAATGTAGGAGCTGTGAGAATAATAGGTTAAAAGTTGCTAACAATGAGGTAACCTTGAGGCAATAATGAGTAAGAAAGTTTAATAATGCTACTAGTCATTCATGGAAACAAAACAATGTAATTTTTAAGACAGTTTATAAAATAGCCAATCAAGAACCAGAAAGAAGCTTAAGTTAAATGAAAGTATTCTATTGGAGTAGGATTAGCCAATCAGAAACTGAAATAGGGCAAATTGTACAAATTCAGAAGTCAGTTGCTAGTAGACAGTGTTCCTAACCGGATGCGAGATGTGTCCTCCAGAAATTTAATACGTATTCAGTGTGAGACGAAAATAGTTTACGTGTTAAAAAGTGCAAGTAATTAATAAAAGAATCTCACAGCTCTCTATACCAGCGAAGGGTTATTTAAATTGTGTCAAGCATTAATAAAAGGAGTGAAGTAAAATTATAATCTGTGTAAGCCTACATTCTTCAGTCGCACCACACCGTGTTAAGAAATTCATGTCTCTAAAAGTAAATACTGACGCAACCGAGGCAAACTACTTCAAGTTTGGCTCCCCAACAGTCGAAATATAATACATCTTCAAACTGACTTTCCATACGTAGCAGCAACAAACCTTCTTCAAATTGGCTCCCAAAACGTGGGGCAAATAACAATACAAGAAACCTTCTACTTCAAGCCACTAATAAATAGTGGCTATAGGTTGAGATGTGAATATAATATATCAGATTTTTAAAAATAAAGCACGTAGCTGTGAAATAAGAGAAATTTCAAGATTACAATATATAAAGCTATAAATAATAATCTCGTGGCACTACAGCCCATGTAGGGCCTTCACTTTCCAACCCGACTGCCGGCCTCACGCCCATGTATGCACAGCAGAGATGTGTGATCATTCAACCGATACAGGGAGGTGGCCAGTATCACGCATCCCACCGCCAGAATATTGAACTCCGTGGACGGGATCGCTGCCTATCGCAGCTCCTCACTTTCTTCAAGATGCTGAGTCGACCCCGGTCTTATACCCAGAAATAAAATCCGCATCGCCCAAGGCGGGATCGAATCTGGGGCCATTACGGTGGCGGGAAACAAGCTCCACCCTCTAGCCCAAAGCGACAAGGTATAGGACATGTAAAGCAATCCTTTGATGAAATGGACAACGTGTGAATATAAAGTACACCAATCTGAGATGCCCAAAATAACATATTATTCAAACTCTCAGCAATTACTTCACTTAGCCGAATCGTATAAAGTAAACTTTAAAAACTACCAAATCATCCTAAGCTTGCCTCATAACACGTTAATTGTACAACACGTGTATTTTTAAAATAAATGACAATTGCCCAAGTCACATTTAAATCCATTTACGAAATTTAGAAATTAAACTTTAACATAAAAAAATCTGATGTGTTACACTCACATGACTTTCTCTACTCTTGTACAAACTATTTTTACAAACTCTTATTCTCCATCTATTTCATATTAATCGAGATAAACATTTGCAGAAACGATCTTTTGACATGCAAAGAGAATTACATTTTACACATAGCGACCAGTTATAAAAATATTTGACTATCGCTTAAGGCCTACTATGTTCCCCTGGTTTTGTAATTGCAAGGGCAATATAGAAATGCAGTGGGCTTTAAGCATCGACATATATCTTAATATCTGGTTGCTAGGTACAGCACAGATTAATACTCTTTGCATATCCAAGGCAAAAAAATGAATAACGAATTCCCATTTGAGAAAATAAGTATTGAAAAATATAAGGGAATAACAAGCAATATCTCGAAAATGGTTCACTCAACAACAAAACTGTATATCGACATAAATTGTGTATTTTAACGCGATCTACATTTTTTTGTGTTGTAAAAGTTTGTCTATCTCTTATGGTTTACCAGTTATGCAAAAGTCGTTCACAATGAAGAACACTTTTGGAGACATTCCCAGAAAATTCAAGATATACATTTTATTTGTCATGAAAATACCGTAAACATATATTTTAATCAAAATCCTTAGAGCCGTTTTTGAGAAAATTAAAATTTTCGAAAAATCTTCCATGTAAAGGGTAATCTGGGTTGAGGGGGATTTTCTTGAAAACCTTCGTGTCGCATCTCTGGAAGATACTAAACCTAAATACCAAGTTTGGTGTTTATCCGACTGTTCTTTTCTGAGTTATGCTGTTCACAAACAGACACACAGACACACACACGGACATATTTCCAAAAATGCTTTTTTTTTATTCAGGGGGCCTCAAAACATGTATTTCCGGTATCGAATTTTTGGGTGGAATACAATACTTCCCTTACTATACGTAGTAGAGAAAGTAATAACACCCTATATGATTCACTATGCTATGAACTGTTGATGAACATGAACGTTAGAGTAAATGAAGGTGAATGCTATTCAAGGTAAATACTATTCATTCCCAAGGCAGAATTTGATGCTCTTAAGGTGTGCTTCACTTAACCCCGTATTACGATATTTATGACAATATTATTCGTACAATGATCTATACAATAACAACTTAGTAAATTCCCTCGATCTATGGACTGCGCGAGCATTCAGGAGGAATAAATCGCCCCCACTCTACTTGTTTTTTGCTTTTAGCTACTGAATTACCCAATGAGGTGTCTTAAAGAGAAAGTTGTCTGATACGTGGTAAACCACTGTCACATCACTGTTGTGAACACAGCAATCTTCTAGTGTAGAAAAATTTCATAGGATCTTGTTTATATCACGATAAGTCAAAAACTAAAATGCTTATTCCAATTCTGTAAGAGATATGATAAAGAGCGCACCATCCAGATGCCGATGATGTGTGATTGGTCTCCCTGTAAAAAATTAAAGTCGCTAGCTTTCTCTGTAAAACCTCAATTGAAATAATGTGTATTATGAAAGTCAATCAGTGAGGAATTTTTTCCTTGAAGAGACAGATGGGAAAGGCCATAAAATACCCTAAAAAATGTTAATTAACTTTTGAAAGATATTCCATGACAATGCCGCATATATGTGAAATGCTATCGCTAGTTATATGCAAATATTTGTTTTCACACCCGCTGCACTTTGCTTTTTGCGTGGCCTGTCACAAAGTCCACAATAACAGTATTTTTGTTGCAATGCTATAGTGTCTTTAATTCTGTCTGTACCATTGGATAGTTACAACAGTGGTAGGTGAAATTATGGCGTAAGATGCTTAAGCAGTGATTCTGAGGCAGAGTAGAAGAGCATGACTGCCTAAGGCACTAAGAGGAAGTTGCTGAAGATTTTGAGGCCGTATTTTTAACACTTAAATCATTTCAGCCTAGTTATATAATAAACAAATTCAATAACAGCCCACCTTAAAGCAATATGTATATAATATAATATATAAAATGCATTTAACAGTCGTTGTATTAATGTTTATATTATTATGTACATGTTCAATAATGTTATGTGAAGGTATTACGTAATTTAATTATGTAGGAGCTGTGAGAATAATAGGTTAAAAGTTGCTAACAATGACATAACAATGAGGTAACCTTGAGGCAATAATGAATTAGAAAGTTTAATAATGCTACTGGTAATTCTTGAAGCAGCAATAACTTAAGTTAAATAAAAGTATTCTATTGGAGTAGGATTAGCCAATCAGAAACTGAAATGGAACAAAATTTACAAATTCAAAAGTCAGTTGCCTGTAGATAGCGTTCCTAACTGGACGCGAGACGCGTCCTCGAGAAGTTTAATACGTATTCAGTGTGAGACGAAAATAGTTTACGTGTTAAAAAGAGCAAGTAATTAATAAATAATCTCACAGCTCTCTATATAAGTGAAGTGTTATTTAAATCGTGTCAATAATTAATAAAAGGAGTAAAGTAAAAATTACAATCTGTGTAAGTCTACATTCTTATCCGCACCACTCTTAGCAAAGAAACTCATGTCTCTAACAATAATACTGACACAGCCGAGGCAAACATAAATATATATATACATTTATTTAAAGAAAAAATTAAATACAAAGTGGATTCTTAAACATTGGGCAAAGGCCACCGGAAAGTAAATTGGGGCGAAGGCTACCGGAAACCGGGTACCATACCTGCGGTTGCAACTACTTCAAGTTCGGCTCCCCAACGTTCGAAATACAATACAACTCCCATTCTCAATTTATATGATGAATCCCTTAAACCATCATGGCTGTAGTTTAGTAATCTCCCTATGATATTCCCAATAACAAGAAGATCCCCCGATATTGACAAAGTTGGATGTAACATCAGCGGAATTTGTGTTTTGATTTCAATGATTTCCCAATGACAGTCTTTAAGGTTGTGGAATGTTGTAGGATCTGTAAGTAAAATAACACGAAAAACAATTGCATGTTTTCCAATTCATGGTATTCTAACAAGTGAAGTATCCTAACTGGACAGGCTCGATTTCTTTCTAAATGGGTATATATAGATGGACTTTTGTTGATAAAACATTGGTAAAAGTAATTTCGCTAGCTATTTCACCTATTGCGTTAACACGTAAAGCGGGCCATCTGGTGTTACAAACGACACATAACTACTTTTGTGTTCGTGGAATAGACAGTATGATAACGCCATCTTTAATGACAAGTAAGCCAATAACAATGATGTTACACAACAAAAGAATTGGGACTCAAATCATTCTTCCAAAAACAACATTCGTGCAGATCCTAGAATTATATTTTTTGACAGAATAAGGTTCTGACTAAGAAGTGTTCAGGAATAAAATATTAGCTACAGAATAGAAGTTTTATAATGAAATTGCATTTTGCTGTGTACCTACCACCTGTTTACTTCGCAATCTTGAAAGACATGCTGATATATGCACGGTAAGTGTGTATACATTATTGAAAAACGAGCGTAGTGTTTTAAATATCCTCGAAACATTGTTCCTTGTTAAGGCGCAAACAATTTATTTGAAATACATTGTGTGTGTTTAAAGAGAGCTAAATTATTATATTAGTACGTATTCATCTACAGCTTATGATTTACCAGTTATACAAGATTATGTATAACTCCTTCCGAATGAAGAGGACTTCACCGTCTGTTCCCAGAAAATTCAAGATATATATTTTATTTGTCATACAAATATCTTCAATATATAGCATTTCAATCAAAATTGCTAGAGCCGTGTTTTAGAAAATAAAAGCTTCCGAAAAATGTTCTTTGTAAAGGTGATTTTGGATTGTGGGATTTTCTTGAAAATCTACGTGTTTTGCATACACATTACCATCGATAAAGTCAGTGATAGAGATAGTCCAAGCTAAACATTATCCATAAGTATAAACTACAAAAACATCTACCCCGTAATTATGATAGTATGAATCGATCAAGGTACTGGGTTCGATTCCTGGGCCCGGTCACTCTGATTATGCGTTTTTCGTGGTTTTCCCTAGTTGGCAAGGCGAATGCTGAAGTGATTTCTCTTCTATGACAAATTTTGGTTCCCTAATTTTCTATCCTTTCGGTTTTCATGTTGCAGGTAGGCTTGCTGTATAGTGTCGCTAGGTGTCGGGCAGATGGCGCATATACTTGCACGTTGCAAAGCTCTTCTTGACCATGCCAGATGGCAGCCTTCTCAGAGTCACCTCCGTTGGGTGGAGTTCTGGAAGCCTTTCCGAACAGCCGGCTGCTGTCACCGAGTCAACAATAGGCCTACATGCGGCCTATAGCTATGGACTCTGCGATTTCTAAACCTCTCCATTCATCCTAGGGTGATAAGCACAAAATATACGTGTTGCATCGAGGTGCATAGTGTGCCCTCCGTTCCCTGGTCATATCCATTGTAATCTGAATGAAGTAGTTGCCACCAAAACCTCTTATCCCCTAAAAATGACTATTCTGAAATTGGCAACATTATACAAGTTTTACATAACAGCGCATCATCCCCAAGAAGTGCACTTAGGCATGTAGCGAAACTTGGATAACAAACCCGACGACATAACGGAATATCGCTTTATGTTCTCGAATTTTCCTTCTAATAGACATGATGAATATTGCTCGTGAAGGAACGGCAGGGTGAAAAGCCGTGGCTGGATTAAATTAATGCCACACCAATCTGTTAAGTGAAGCAAAGGAAGGTAAATTAGATTTCTAGCTTAGGTTGCCGCTAAACTGACATTTATTGCGCGTGGAAAGTAAGTGCTGCTGTCATTGATTATCAACTCTCTTTAAAGAACAGCCAGAATTTTTTTTCGGAAAAAGTCTCGATTTTTAAACCGCTGAAACACTTTTAACATGTTAAAGAGAAACCGAGCATTGCCAAAAACAATTGCATAATTATTCAGCTCTTAAATAGTCACTGATTAGGTTTATTTACTTTTATTATACATGAATATATTATGATGTTTGTCACCTATCGCTTACCTAGGAATTACTACTGCTATCGACATTTCACCGGACGATATATACGGGGGCGGATCGAAAAGTAACACACAATAATTTTTTTCTGCCTTTGTATTGCAGCTGGAATGTTGCAATTTTACACAGATATAGTTTGAAGTTTTCACTACAGAGGGTATTCTTTGTTTCATGTGCAGCTCTAGCGAGATAACAGTGAACTACGCAACAAAGATGGTACGCATGTCGCTGTCGTCCACGTGTGAAGAGCAGAGAGGCGTGGTTCGATATTTGTGGGCCAAAGGGCATAAACCGAGTGATATTCACAGGGACATTCGTGGCGTGTATGGAGATGATGAAAGTACTTTGAAGTCCAATGAAGCTACAAACATGTTATTTAACATAACTTTTTCTGAAAACGTCGCATGTGTCCGTTATACGCTACAGTAGTCATATAACACCCATTGCTTAATGTTATGTTATTTATGATATTTTTGCAAAGTTATGATTTAAAACTAAGCAAGGAAGGCATATTTACTGAGTAGGCTTACCTCCTCGTATTTAGGGCTTACACACCCTAGGACTTGCAACAATGTCTAGGGTCAGAAGACTGTAAAGGAGCAGACGGACAACGTCAGAGAATGAACCCAGAATGGCGAATCGGCTTGTAGCCAGATGTGAGAGTGAGAAAGAAGATATGAAATGAAAGCGAAATGAATAAAAGGAAAGGTCAGGATGGAAGAATTGGTGGAATGTATGACGGGGAAAACCAGAGAACTTGGAGAAAACCACCCAGACGCCGCTTCGTCCACCACAAAACCCAGATGCGGGACCCTGGGATTGAACCCCGGCCGCTTTGGTGGGAGGCGAGCCACGGGCCGCCATGCTTAGTTACATGTGGGAATAAAAAGGCCTACCAATATCAAGGAATATTAGGGAAGTGCCTGTTCCCACATAAAGGTTATTTGTGTGTTCTGAAGTAGTATTTTATTAGTTACACATATGGACGCCAATTTGAAGTAGATATTGTCTTTACCTTGTTTGCACCATGCTTTGGGTGTCAATTTGAAGTAGGTTGTATTGAAGGAGTTGTATTATATTTCAACCGTTGGGGAGCCGAACACTTGAAGTAGTTGCAAACGCACGTGTAGTACCCGGTAGCCTTTGCTCCAATTTTTAAAAATATTAACTTTGTAATTTGACTGTTTCTTTAAATATTATATATTTATGTTTGTCTCGGCTGCGTCAGTATTATTGTTAGAGACACGTTTCTCTTAGTAGGGTTGTGATGCGACAATAATTTAGGCTTACAGAGATTATAATTTTACTTCACTCCTTTTATTGATGCTTGATACGATTTATATAACACTTCACTGATATAGAGAGGTGTGAGATTCTTTTTATTTAACTAATTACCTTTTTAACACGTAAACTTATTTTTCGTCTCACACGAATACATATTATATTTCTTGAGGACACTTTTTGCGTCTGGTTAGTAACGCTGTCTGCGGGCAACTGAACTCTAAATTTGTAAAAGTTTCTCCTTTTCAGTTTCTGATTGGCTGATCCTACTAAAATAGAATCCCCTCATTTAAGTAAAGCTTTTTCTGGTTGTTGATTGGCTATTTTATAAACTGTCATTAAAACTACATTATTGCTTCCAAGAATCAGAAGTAGTATTGTTAACCTCTCAAACTCATTATTGCCTCAAAGTTTACCTCATTGATAGCAACGTTTAACCTATTATTCCCACAACTCATACATTATTAAGTTAGGTAATGCATTCACATAACATTATTGAACATGTTTACAATAATATAAGCATATGCAATGACTGTTAAATACATTTTATAAATTGCTACATACACATTGCTTCAAGGCGGGCTGTTATTGAATTTATATTATATAATTAGACTGAAATCATTTAAGTGTTAAAAATACTGTCTCAGTTCTAAAGTTAAGATTTACACAAAGTGCTTAGTGTATTTTAAAGAGATCTACTGGTTTTGTGTCATAAACTCTATCTCTTTTGGTTTGAAAGTTATTCAAAATTATATAAAATTAATTCCTGATGAGGTGGGTTTCACATGCTAGCAACGTAAAGTTCAGAATGTGCATTTCATTGGTCATGTAAATACATTTAATATGTTTTAACTATGTCCAGTTTTTAATGTTACTTTACTAAATTCTCACTGTCGCTTCGTTAGTGTGTTCTAGTTCAACTTCTCACTAGCACTTCACTCTTTTCGTGATGTAGTGCGTAACGAAATATGCACAACGAGTCTCTTCTTCCGGACCATTCACTCGCTGGGAAGTCGAACGCAAGACTTCTCCAATATCTCGCAGAAGCAGCGCCTCAGAGCGGTCGTCACAAACTCTAAGAGAGCAGAACTTTTCGTCGCCCACTCGCTAACTTGCTCACTAAATAACTGACGAATTCCTGATTAACTGATAAACCCTCTGGCTTATATAGCCGGTGGAAGTTTCCACAGAACATTCTGGAGTGTTCTGCATACACCTTCTGGTGGCGAGGGAGGTGGAGGGCGTTCTTTATCTGTCAATAGCGCATCCACTGTTACCTGAATGAGCGCCTTGCTTATCTCAGACTGATCGGCAACGACATCCCGATAACCTGGGGTCATACCGCTGCTTCACAGTATGGTATTTTAATCAAAATCCAGGCATTTTGAAAAAATAAACCATAGAAAAATGTTGCATGCAAATGGTACTTTGATTGCGGTAGATTTTCTTGCAAATCTTCCTGTCGCATCCTTGGAAGAGGCCAAAGTTTAGTACTAAAATTGGTATTTATCTTTTCTTTTTTATTATTTTAGTTATGTTGTTCAAAGTACACAAACGAGCTCGGAGCTACTTTTTCAAAACGTGTTTTTGCGGTGAAATCTCGGTATCGAATTTTTGGGTGGAATGCAATACTTTATCACCTAACTACCTATATAAGTGGGTGCTAAAAAGTAAAAATGCATTCATGGGGGTAACTAGAATCCAAAATGAAGGCATTCCATCTGCGCCAGAACATTGGTTCGTAGGTTAACAAGTTTTTGGATTTTTTTTAAAGCATGGTTGGTGAGTAAGGTCTTTATAGGCTGAGAGAAAAAACATATATTTAGAAAATAATGGATTAACAGAAACTCTTTAATGCAAGTAAACTCATACTTTCCAGTCAAGTGCAGCTTAGATCATCAGCACACGTGATTTACAGCACGACGACCACTACCACTGCGACCCATACACCTCTAGTTCCCATTGTAGTATCGTCCCGATAGAAAATGAAAACTGATTTCTGCTCCAGCTATCAATTTATAGATATGCTTGAAAATAAATAACTAATTCTTTCATAACTTTATATAAAAAGAACAATGCAGCAATAGGACTTTAGAGAAATAATTATAGAAGTGAACTATGCATGCCAGTATATTTCATCTTAAACAATATTTTGTACGATTATAATTCTTCAACAACTGTTCGAAACACATTAATTTAATTAAACTTATTCCAAAAATCTGGTGTGTTACACTTACATGACTTTCTCTCCTCTTGTACAAACTATTTTTACGAACTCTTATTCTCCATCTACTTAATATTAATCGAGATAAACATTTGCAGAAACGATATTTTGGTATGTAAAGAGAATTACATTTTACACATAGCGACCAGTTCTAATCATACTTGACTATAGCTTAAGACCTGATATGTTCCCCTTGTTTTGTATTTGCAAGGGCAATATAGAAATACAGTAGCCTTTAAGCATCGACATATCTCTTAATAGCTGGTTGCTAGGTGCAGCACTATTCCCTTTGCCACAGATTAATGCTCTTTGCATGTCCAAGATAAACAAATCTGATGTGTTACACTCACATGACTTTCTCTACTCTTGTACAAACTATTTTTACAAACGCTTATTCTCCATCTACTTCATGTTAATCGAGACAAACATTTGCAGAGTCTGTCTTATTGCTAATTTTTTTGTATATGTTAGGGGATAATATATTTACAAGGGCAATTTGGAAATACAGTAGCCCTTAAGCACATATATATCTCTTAATAGCTGGTTGCTAGGTGGAGCACCATTCCCTTTCCCACAGATTAATACTCTTTGCATATCCAAGACAAAAAAATCTGATGTGTTACACTCACATGACTTTCTCTACTCTTGTACAAACTATTTATACAAACGCTTATTCTCCATCTAGTTCATGTTAATCGAGATAAACATCTGCAGACCCTATCTTATTGCTAATTTTCTTGTAGATGTAAGGGGAATATATATTTACAAGGGCAATATAGAAAAACAGTAGCGTTTAAGCACATACATATCTGTTAATAGCTGGTTGCTAGGTGCAGCACCATTCCCTTTGCCACAGATTATAACTCTTTGCATATCCAAGACAAAAAAAATTAATAACGAATTTGAGAAAAAGTATAAGTATTGGAAAATTTAAGGAAATAACAAGCAATATCTCGAAAACGGTTCACTCAACAAAAGAAATGTATATGACATAAGTTGTGTATTTTAACGCGATCTACATTTTTTGTGTAGTAAAAGTTTGTCTATCTCTTATGGTTTACCAGTTATGCAAAAGTCGTTCACAATGAAGAACACTTTTGGAGACATTCCCAGAAAATTCAAGATATACATTTCATTTCTCATGACATTATCTTAAACATATGATATTTTCATCAAAATCGTTAGCCATTTTTGAGAAAATTAAAATTTTCGAAAAATGTTCCATGTAAAGGGTAGTCTGGGGCGGGGGGATTTTCTTGAAAACCTTCGTGTCACATCTCTGGAAGATACTGAACTTAAATACCAAGTTTGGTGCTTATCCGACTGTTCGTTTTTGAGTTATGCTGTTCACAGACACACACACACACACACACACACACACAGACACACACACAGACACACACAGACACACACACAGACACACACACACACACAGACACACATACGGACATGTTTCCAAAAATGCTTTTTTTGGATTCAGGAGGTCTCAAAACATGTATTTTCGGCGAAATCTCGGTATCGAATTTTTGGGTGGAATGCAATACTTCCCCTACTTACTATACGTAGTAGAGAAAGTAAAAAATGAATAACGAATTCCCATTTTAGAAAATAAACATTGAAAAAATTAGGGGAATAACAAGCAATATCTTGAAAATGGTTCACTCAAAAAAAATGTATATGACATTAATTATGTATTTTAACGCGATCTACATTTTTTGTGTAGTAACATTTTGTCTATCTCTTATGGTTTACCAGTTATGCAAAAGTCGTTCACAATGAAGAATGCTTTTAGAGACATTCCCAGAAAATTCAAGATATACATTTTATTTGTTATAAAAATATCTTAAACATATAATATTTTAATCAAAATCGTTAGAGCCATTTTTGAGAGAATTAAAATTTTCGAAAAATCTTCCATGTAAAGGGTAATCTGGGGTGTCGCATCCTTGGAAGCTACTGGACCTAAATACCATGTTTGGTTTTATCCGACTGTTCGTTTCTGAGTTATGCTGTTTACAGACAGACAGACAGACAGACACACACACACACACACACACAGACAGATACACAGACGGACATGTTTCCAAAAATTCTTTTTTTGGATTCAGGGGGTCTCAAAACATATATTTCCGGTGAAATCTCGGAATCGAATTTTTGGGTGGAATACAAAACTTCCCCTACTTACTGTACGTAGTAGAGAAAGTAATAATGAATAACGAATTCCCATTTGAGAAAATAAGTATTGAAAATTTAAGGGAATAACAAGCAATATCTCGAAAATGGTTCACTCAACAATAAAAATGTATATGACATAAATTATGTATTTTAACGCGATCTACATTTTTGTGTAGTAAAATTTTGTCTATCTCTTATGGTTTACCAGTTATGCAAAAGTCGTTCACAACGAAGAATACTTTTGGAGACATTCCCCCAAAATTTGAAATATACGTTTCATTTGTCATAAAAATATCAATATAAAAATCAAAATCGTTAGATCTATTTTTGAGAAAATTAAAATGTTCGAAAAATGTTCCATGTAAAGGAAAATCTGCGGTGGGATGATTTTCTTGTAAACCTTCGTGTCGCATCTCTGGAAGATACTGAACCTAAATACCAAGTTTGGTGTTTATCCGACTGTTCGTTTTTTAGTTATGCTGTTCACAGACACACACACACACACACACGCGGATATGTTTCCAAAAATGCTTTTTTTGGATTTAGGGGGTCTCAAAACATATATTTCCGGTGAAATCTCGGTATCGAATTTTTGGGTGGAATACAATACTCCCCTACTTGCTATACGTAGTAGAGAAAGTAAAAATTTGTACTATATTTATCGCTCTTTTGTATAACTGGCTTCTATTGCTAACCAGTTTTGATCAGTTACAAGCAAAAAATCTTAATTCAGCGCGAATTGAAAATTAAACAGTACAGATTCTTCCTGACTGTGAATACTGTATTGTTAGTTGAATTTTCTAAAATGCTTCATATGAATACAATTAAAATTAATTATAATCTAAATTAACTTAGATATCAAATACATAAAATAAAGCTTTAGCGGACTAATTAAGTACAGTGTGGTCGTTTTATGGTGAGGCCATGGATCGCGCGTATGCGTGACCCGCACACTATTACACTGGGGAGTTTTCGTTCCATAACTCCTGCCTTACTTATTCACGAGTTATAGTTGCATGCAGTATAATGAATACTAACCCTAGTGGTGCATATAGCGCATTTAGTCGGTCTGTGGCCTTACCTAAAAAGACCGCACTGTATTTATGACGACAAATAAGCAGAGTCCGCTAAAGCTTGCTCACTAGTCCATACACTAGTTAATAGTAAAACCTCTCTAAATCATATTAAACAAAAGAAATAAATCTAGTATAAGTACTATATAAATATAAAAGGAATAGTCAGTCATTAGTTTACATATTCTCAGAGCCACCTAAATCCTAAGCTATGAACCGTATCAGCGCCTCCTAGGAAGCGTTAACAATACGAGATGCATATGTCAGTTCTTATTCTTAGCGTTCGTTTCTAAGAACAAGCTTGTGACTGATAATGTGGGTAGGAAGCTTCAATTCAAGACAGAAACATTGAATCAGAGCTGCTACCAGCAAAACCTCGGCAGCATAATTAGAAGAAATATACAGGGTGGAGCATTTAAGTTGAGACTGTACCACATCCCCAAAACTAATCGTTGGAGAAAGCAACTTTAATAAAAGTGAATGCTATTAGTCGTGTTTTGTTTAGAGGACGTTGTGATGGTCATTTTAGGGTCAATTTAATTTTTACTTTCTCTACTACGTATAGTAACTAGGGGAAGCATTGTATTCCATCCACAAATTCGATACCGAGATTTCACCGGAAATATGTGCTTTGAGGCCCCCTGAATCAAAAAAAAATCACTTTTGAAAAACGTGTACGTGTGTGTGTGTCTGTGAACAGCATAACTCAGAAACGAACAGTCGGATAAACAGCAAACTTGGTATTTAGGTACAGTATCTTCCAGAGATACCACCAAAGGTTTTCAAGAAAATCCCCTCAGCCCAGATTACCCTTTACATGGAACATTTTTCTAAAAGTTCTAACAATTGTGATTAAAATATCATATGTTTAAGATATTTTCATGACAAATGATATGTATATCTCGAATTTTCTGTGAATGTCTCCAAAAGTATTCATTGTGAACGACTTTTGCATAACCGGCAAACCATAAGAGATAGACAAAATTTTACTACATAAAAAATGTAGATCGTGTTAAAACACACAATTTATGTGATATACATTGTTTTTATTGAGTGAACCATTTTCGAGATATTGTTTGTTATTCCCTCAAATTTTCCAATACGTATACTTTTTCTATAATTGGAATTCGTTATTCATTTTTTTATGTCCTGGACATGCAAAAAGAATGAAATGCGCCACATAGCAACCAGCACTTAAAATATTTGACTATCGCTTAAAGCCTACCAATTTCCCTTGCACCTACAAGAAAATTAGCAATAAGATTAACATCTCGATTAACATGAAGCATATGGAGAATAAGCGTTTGTAAAAATAGTTTGTACAAGAGTAGAGAAAGTCATGTGATTGTAACACATCTAATTTTTTTTAAAACGGGAACCTACATTTTGTATGTTGTTTTCTCATTAGAAAATTGTTTGTAAAAGGCTGTTTATTTTGTGATCAGGAATAAGGAAACATAACAAATAATTTTGGTTCCCAATTACGAAACATAACCGTTCATTACATTGTTCATACACAGCCATTCAGAATTTTCGTTGTTATTTACGTTGCGTAAGAACAATTCCAAAGTGCTTTATACAAATGTTGTTTAATTTTTTATGAGAAATGAGAAAACAGCATAAAAAACGTTGGTTCCCATTAAAAGAATCTGATGCGTTACACTCACCTGACTTTCTCTACTCTTGTACAAACTATTTTTACAAACGCTTATTCCCCATATGCTTCATGTTAATCGAGATATCGAGATGTTAACCTTATTGCTAATTTTCTTGTAGATGCAAGGGGAATATGGTAGATTATAAGCGATAGTCAAAGATTTTAAGCGCTGGTTGCTATGTGGCGTATTCCATTCTCTTTGCAAGTCCAGGACATAAAAAAAATGAATAACGAATTTGAGAAAAAGTATAAGTATTGGAAAATTTAAGGGAATAACAAGCAATATCTCGAAAACGGTTCACTCAACAAACAAAATGTATATGGAATAAATTGTGTATTGTAACGCGATCTACATTTTTTGTGTAGTAAAAGTTTGTCTATCTCTTATGGTTTACCAGTTATGCAAAAGTCGTTCACAATGAAGAACACTTTTGGAGACATTCCCAGAAAATTCAAGATATACATTTCATTTCTAATGACAATGTCTTAAACATATGATATTTTAATCAAAATCGTTACAGCCATTTTTGAGAAAATTAAAATTTTCGAAAAATGTTCCATGTAAAGGGTAGTCTGTGATGGGGGGATTTTCTGGAAAACCTTCGTGTCGCGTCTCTGGAAGATATTGAATCTAAATACCAAGTTTGGTGTTTATCCGGCTGTTCGTTTCTGAGTTATGCTGTTCACAGGCACACAGACACACACACGGACATGTTTCCAAAAATGCTTTTTTTGGATTCAGGGGGTCTCAAAACATGTATTTCCGGTAAAATCTCGGTATCGAATTTTTGTGTGGAATACAATACTTCCCCTACTTACTATACGTAGTAGAGAAAGTAAAAATTATCCCAAAATGACCATCGCAACCTCCTCCAAACAAAACATGACTAATGGAATTCACTTTCTCCCATAATATCAAGCAACTTTTATTCAAGACATTTATTTCTATAACGCTTAGTTTTGGAGTTGTTATACAGTCTCAACTTAAATGGTCCATCCTGTATTGCATTTAAAGACCGGTGCAAGGTAAGCAATGCCGCGCTTGTGAACGAAGATACGATCACTGCCATTTTGGATTTTGTTTATTGCACCGCCAAAGATTTACACGGCCTAGACCGCTAAAGCACTATTTTTCGACGTGTTAACGGACCGGCAAGAAGCTTTTATAATGTGTTCTAAAAAGATATTCAGGTTTAAATGCGATAATTGTTACTTTAAGTTATACGCACATGCTATGTAAATGCCAATCCTATGTTTTATGTTGTGAATTCCTTCCAATAACTGTTCCTCTTTGTCGTTTTTCAGGATTGCAAGCGGAACTGTTCTACGTTCGTGAAGGTGTAGTCAACACTTATGCCATGAACTTCGTGGTACCTGTACCGGCACACATTTCTGATTTGGAATTTTCTTGGCAGTCCCTCACAAAGCACCCGGTAAGTGCAGATAGTTCATTTAACAAATATTTTCTTATTATGTAGCGCTGCAATGTCATGGGTTTGCTTGGGTAGGTATTTCTCTATGTCCACTGACACAGCTTTCTGTTCTTTTTTGGGGAGGGTGGGGGAGAAGAAAATGGCGCAATATGAAGCTATAGCAACTTGGAAAAGAAAAACGGTTTGGATTAAATTTGTTGGTTTTCGAAATTTGCAAAATTAAATTTGACTCAAGAAAGAATGATGATTCAAAAATCGTTAAATCAATATTATGAATGGAATGATAAAACTAGGAAAAAGAAGTTTTCTCAGATTAAAAAATGCTGTCGCAGCCTCCCTGGATGTGACTTGGGGGTGTAGAGCAGGGATATGAAATGTATCAACAGCAAATAATTATCTCTTCATATTATATTATATTTTACTGATTAGCCGAATGTGTCTGAGATGCATGGTGTACAAGTATTAAGATCTGCTTATTTAAGTTTACAATAAAGAAGATGTCTTAGAATATTCCCCATCGGGGCTTACCTTAAGGAAATGGCACAATATCGTCTCAGAGGAGCTGGGTCCTGCAGCAAGCGGACCGAAGTTACCGACGTCTCTCGACGAGCGACCAACGACAAATCGAACGGGGGAAGCTCGGAGCGCTCGCTTATATCTGCTCGTTTCCTACCGGGGTCTCCGAATTATGACGGCAGCATTTACCATATATGGTGGGCCACCACCCAGGATTTACATGGATTTTCAGGATTTTCCTAGAGATGCGTGACATCTTGTAATTAGCATAATGCAACATTGTGAAACATTATTCTCTGAGTTTCTATCCGGGACCTGATGTCACGGTAAAGTCCTGGGGCTATCATAGGATGGGGTAAGCCACTTATATCCTGTCACGTACACAGCTTAACAAAGTTTCAGACAAGTCAGAAAAGTATGAAATACAATTCTGTGTAAAATTAGAAAATTGTGACATGTTCAAAAACCGATATAAACTAATATATAATAATAAATTCAATAATCAGAAGCTCTTCCCATACGTATCGTGACAATACAAGATGGTTTAATTCAAAGAAAGTGTTTAAGCTGTTAGGATTCAAAAATAAATATTGAAGTTCTATCAGTACGATCTAAAAATAGGTGAAAATAATGTGTGAATTAATAAAAGCAATATTATTATCTATATTGTTATTGAAGGTAAAACAGAGGTTTTTAAAATAGAAGTGTGATATAAGAAATATGAGTTCATTCAAAGCAAAACAAAAGACATCTTTAATAAAGTAAATAAAGTATGCATCCATAAGTATAAAACCAAGATTTACTAGCAAATGAAAAAGTCTTAAATCAAATGAGAAAAAAGAAGAAAAACAACAAAAAGTATAGTCTTATTGAAATAAAAGATCATTGAAGTAATTAATGTGAATATCAAATGGATTGGTACTGAAATATAAATAAAATACAATAAGAATTTAATGTAATGAATCATTTAATATTGTTGGTATAAGACGTTAAAGAGATCAAGGCTATCTCATAACGTCGTTAAATATGGAGGAGAAGAAGAAGCCTTTTGTTTAAAACGAAAACACACTTTATTAACAGCCATCTTCAACCCATAAACATGGCATTTTTGCCTGCTGTTATAATGTGATTATAATATTCCAAGATAAACAACGTAACCTTTTATAAATGAAAGAATGTTTATGGGAATTTACTAATAAGATTTTGTGAAATGCTGTGAAAAATAATTCTTCTCGGCGAGAAGGGGATTTTTTATTCAACACTTTTGAAACTTTTTATGCAGATCCTGAAAATTTAAAGAATTAAAACTATTATATAACTTTTACACACTACGAATGTATCAATAATTGCTTTCAGAGCATATAGAAGATGTAAAAAATAGAAGTTTACAATGACTATTTTGCTCATGTCGCAAGTGGGAGATAATGACCAATCACGTTTAAAGAAATGTAGTTTTTTAACCAATCACGGCCATGATACTCCTTAGTTGTTATCGAAATATCTTCTTCATTGGGCTCCTTCTTTTATTAATACTCTGAGGAGATTGGTGTGTCATTTAGAGGTGACTCAAGCACCAACAATCAATGCCGCTACGTTTAAACTTAAACATGGCAGAAACGAGATTTGGTATCGCTTCAAATAAAGATATAGACGAGATTATTAGTTAGGTATGCTAATTCTAGAGCAGCGTTAAGGAAGGACTTGAAGAAGTAGGTTTGTTGCTGCTACGTATGGAAAGCCGATTTTAAGTAGGAGTTGTATTGTAGCTCAACTGTTGGGGAGTCGAAATTGAAGTAGTTGCAACCGCACGTATGGTAAAAAGTTTCCGGTAGCCTTCACCCCAAAAAATTTAAAAATATTAACTTTGTAATTGGCTGTTTCTTTAAATATTATATATTTATATTTGCCTCGGCTGCGTCAGTATTTATATGTTTTTTTAGAGACATGAATGTCTTAGCATGGAGGTGGTGCGACTTTCAATTTTTTTTATTCACTCCTTTTTATTAATTCTTGACACGATTTAAATAACACTTCACTGATATAGAGAGCTGTGAGATTCTTTTATTAAATACTTTCACTTTTTAACACGTAAGCTATTTTCTCACACTAAATACGCATTAAATTTCTCGCGTCCGGTTAGGAATACTGTCCAACCAACACGTCCAGTTATGAGCGCTGTCTACAAGTAACTGACTTGATTTAAACCGCCTAAATTTGTAAATTTATGTATTTCAAGTCTCTGAAGTCTCAGTCCTAATCCAATAGAATACTTTTATTTAACTTAAGCTTTTTTCTGGTTGTTTATTGGCTATTTTATAAACTGTCTCAAAAATTACATTATTGTTGCTCCAAGAATGACTAGTAGCATTATTACACTTTCTTACTTATTATTGCCTCAAGGTTACCTCATTTTTAGCAACTTTTAACCTATTATTCTCACAGCTACTAGATTATTAAATTACGTAATACATTCAAATAACATTATTACATGTATACAATAATATAAATATATACAATGACTGTAATATACACTTTTTATATATTGTTACATACACATATATATTATATAATTTGACTGAATTCATTTAAGTGTTAAAAATACTGCCTCAGACTTCATTTTTAATCCTTCAGGGGTATTCCTATCACATAAGTAGATCATTGTTTCTTATTCTTCGGACTTTAAAACCACTTCACTAACCTTTCTTTTTTTTCCGGTAAGTTTTGGAGCCGTTTTCTTTTCGCATTCCTTGCATTTCTCGCTTCTTGAAACTCCTGGACTTCAAACTTTATATGATATTACTTAAAATACATTTCTTGTAGCAATTTAACTGTGATATTCCACATTGTTTTTATAGCATCAATATGACAAAATCAAACTGAAAAGAGTACAAGGAATACACTTGAAGCCGGAATTATAAAGCAATAATTATCATAATATTCTGAGAAGGATAGCGATATAAATAAGTAATAATATATTTAAAATCAGTGTATGTATAAAAATCTGATGTGTTACACTCACATGACTTTCTCTACTCTTGTACAAACTATTTTAACAAACATTTATTCTCCATATGCTTCATGTTAATCGAGATGTCAATCTTATTGCTAATTTTCTTGTAGATGCAAGGGGAACATGGTAGGTTATAAGCGATAGTCAAATCTTTTAAGCGCTGGTTGCTATGTGGCGCATTCTATTCTGTTTGCATATCCAGGACATAAAAAATTGAATAACGAATTTGAGAAAAAGTATAAGTATTGGAAAATTTAAGGAAATAACAAGCAATATCTCGAAAATGGTTCACTCAACTAAAAAAATGTATATGACATAAATTGTGTATTGTAACGCGATCTACATTTTTTGTGTAGTAAAATTTTGTCTATCTCTTATGGTTTACCAGTTATGCAAAAGTCGTTCACAATAAAGAATACTTTTGGAGACATTCCCAGGAAATTCAAGATATACATTTTATTTGTCATAAAAATATCTTAAACATATGATATTTTAATCAAAATCGTTAGAGCCATTTTTGAGAAAATTAAAATTTTCGAAAAATCTTCCATGTAAAGGGTACTCTGGGGTGGGGGGATTTTCTTGAAAACCTTCGTGTCGCATCCTTGGAAGATACTGAACCTAAATACCAAGTTTGGTGTTTATCCGACTGTTCGTTTCTGAGTTATGCTGTTCACAGACACACACACACAGACACACAGACAGACAGACACACAGACACACACACGGACATGTTTCCAAAAATGCTTTTTTTGGATTCAGGGGGTCTCAAAACATGTATTTCCGGTGAAATCTCGGTATCGAAATTTTGGGTGGAATACAATACTTCCCCTACTTACTATACGTAGTAGAGAAAGTAAAAAGGAGAAGCATTGTGAAAATTGTTGACTGTAAAAGCGACAGAAAGACCAGACAGGCACAGTTTTGTTAATTAGGGACCAGCCTCAGGTAGAAAGGGTAAATAACCATTGAAGCAAGTTTTTCCTGGTAACAGCCGAGGACAGCTGCACTTAGCCTGGCGAAGTTCACTCTAGGCTTCAGGACGCCGAGTTGTGACGAGCGTTTGAGGGGAGAGTAGTGGAAGTGAGTAGCTTGCTTTTCCTTGTGCAGCGTGGGTAAAGGCAGTCTTTCCTGAGTGCTTGGTGAGAGCGGGATGATACTCTCGTCGTGTGGAGAAGAATGATGGCGAACATGCTAGAGGGTAGAACGCTTAGCTGTAGTTAATATTCTTCGGTCTTGGTAAAGACAAAGTATCATCGTATGCATTTACAAGTGATCGGCAAACCGCAGTATTATTTTAAATAGAGAATAAATGTGTTCTAAGACAGCGTTCGTGTTTCTCTGTACACATCCAAGCAGACCCTGAAATTAAGATCTCATGCTCGAGCAGCGTGGCAAAGTATAAAAAAAGAACAACTAGGAGGAGAAGCGCAGCAATCGTGAGGCAAAGGTAGTGCTTCATTGTTGGAGGACGTAGCGTGGCTGCGTCACACTATAAAATTAGATAATTGTGTTTTTAAATAATGTTCATAATACAACAATGAATTGAAGCAAATTAACATCATAAGTTTTATAAAGAAGGTCGTAACCTATAATTTTGATAATATAAGTTTTGTTTGTTTCACGCTTTCTCCACTAGGAGCATTCTTACATTCATAGACAAAAGAACAGCAAATTCCTGCTGCTAGTTCTGCATGCCAGATAGCAGAAAATAATATCTGTGTGATCAAGTTGCACTGACCAAACAAACAAAACATAACCACACGATTCTAACTTGTTTTAGAAAACAACGCCACTTATATTGCAAATAAATGTAAGTATTTTATAACTGTATTATAATAACGTTTTTTGGATGAAACACTACATTTTATTCGTAAAATAATTTTAACAAATACCACTCGCATTATTATAAATAATTACGAGAGCGACTTTTAAGAAACTTACGGTCTCATTGATGCCTTATTTACCAATTAGTATCAGATTTGATCGATAGTTTCAAAGCATGATACTCCAAAAACTAACAAATGATTAGTCCTACATTCAGTTTTTTAATCCTATAATCTCTGCTTCGACTCGATTAGGGATCTAGGAAGCCTATTCTCATGCAGTTTCCTGTTTACTGTTCACTAAATGTAAAAGGCGAGATTTGGTGATCTGCGAATTCAAAATTTAAAAGACGCTATACAAGATCTGACGCAATATAATACGAAATGGATAGGTATTGCAAGTTTATTTAGGTAATTTAATTGAGCTTTTAAACTCGTGCAAGTTGCCATTAGATCATTCTTTCTCGACCTTCAGTTTCAAAATAATTATAATAACAAGATTCCTTAACTTCAATAAAATCAAATTACCGAAAAGCTATCAGCACTCGTAGTACTATTGAAGATACGTTTTTGAAGGTTATTTTCTCTTGAAATAAAACTACGAATAAATATGCGACAATTTCGTGTGAAATGAATAGATAAACAGCACGGTTACTTACATAAAAATGTCATCATGTGGAACATTTGGCGTAGGACAATAAAAGTCGTTTTTGAAACTCATTGATGAAAACTAAAGAAGATAAGACTTTTTTACTTTCTCTACTCCATATAGTAAGTCGGGGAAGTATTGTACTCCACACAAAAATTCGATACCGAGATTTCACCGGAAATACATGTTTTGAGACCACCTGAATAAAAAAAAGCATTTTTGGAAACATGTCCATGTGTGTGTCTGTGAACACCATAACTCAGAAACGAACAGTCGGATGAACACCAAACTTGATATTAGGTTCAGTATCTTCTAGAGATGCGACATGAAGGTTTTCAAGAAAATCCCCCCACCCCAGATTACCATTTACATGGAAAATTTTTCGAAAAATTTAATTTTCTCAAATTGGCTCTTATAATTTTGATTAAATAATCATATATTAAGATACTTTCATGACAAATAATATGTATATCTTGAATTTTCTGTAAATGTCTCCAAAAGTGTTCCTCATTGTGAACGACTTTTGCATAACTGGTAAACCATAAGAGATAGACCAAATTTTACTACACAAAAATGTAGATTGCGTTAAAATACACAATTTATGTCATATACATTTTTTTGTTGAGTGAACCATTTTCGAGATATTGCTTGTTATTCCCTTAAATTTTCCAATACTTTTTCTCAAATGGGAATTCCTTATTCATTTTTTATATCCTGGACATACAAGAAAGGAATGCTCCACAAAGCAACCAGCTATTAAAATATTTGACTATCGCTTAAAGTCTACCATATTCCCCTTGCACCTACAAGAAAATCAGCAATAAGTTTAACATCTCGATTAACATGAAGCATATGGAGAATAAGCGTTTGTAAAAATAGTTTGTACAAGAGCAGAGAAAGTCATGTGAGTGTAACACATCATATTGTTTAGAAAATGGACGACCTTTAGCCAGAACTCCATCAATAGTAGTATATATTATTCTGCCCGATCAAGATATAAAACAACTTCTCTTTTGCTTCAAATCCGTTGATCATCGCATTATTTATATACTTCGGCTAACGCTATTTCACATAAAATATGTAATACAGAAAAGGTAAACTAATGCATACGAACCGAACTGTAGACTACATAATTGATGAATTGATCGACATTAGCTCAATTGATGAGCAGTTCCCGGGGCCCCCGGCGGTGCGGTTCCTTTTCCCTTTGGGAAGAATGGGATATTTCAATTATCTAGACTCGTGGATCCCACTCCAGGCACTAAAGTTTCGCTTTAACTGTAGCATATGTGAGTAGCAGAGTTTTACCCTCGAGGACTTTGTTACCCTGTACCTTTGCTTCGTCAAGCATGAAACTCCGGTCCTGATTTTTAGATTACTAGAATACAAATTGGATACTAAATAAGGAGTAACACTATAACGGCATAAAAATTTGCGTTACGGCATATGTAATCTCTAGAAGAGCAAAGAAAATATAAGGAGTTCCAGGAGTGAATTTATCTAGGAAATTTAAAATCGCAAGCAATATATACGAATAAAACGTAATATATATAACCAATAGATCTTATGTATAAATATAACAAAAGAATAAAGGAAAATATTCCCGTAATTTTCGATTTCAGTTGAATAATGGATGTTAGTGTATAATGGCTATTCTAAGGACAAAACATCCAATTTTTAAAAAAGTTTTCTGTGTATGTTGAAGTCGGTCTTGTTCTTTAAGTTCGGTATCTCCAAAGATACGACAAGAATTTTTCAGAATTTCCCCACTTCAAACTACTGTTTACGTGGAACACTATTCAAATCTTTGATTTTCTAAAAACTCTGATGTGGTACACATACCTGACTTTCTCTACTCTTGTACAAACTATTTTTACAAACTCTTATTCTACATCTATTTCATATTAATTGAGATAAACATTTGCAGAAACGATCTTTTGACATACAAAGAGAATTACATTTTACACATAGTAACCAGTTCTAAAAATATTTGACTATCGCTGAAGGCATACCATGTTCCCCTTCAAGTTAATCGAGATAAACATTTACAGACTCTATCTTATTGCTAATTTACTTGTAGATGTAAGGGGAATATATATTTATAAGGGCAATATAGAAATACAGTAGCATTTGAGCATAGACATTATTCTTAATAGCTGGTTGCTATGTGCAGCACCATTCTCTTTGCCACAGATTAATACTCTTTGCATATCCAAGACAAAAAATGAACAACGAATGAAAGAGAACGGAATTTCAGTCATCACATAGCGATCCGTTCTTTAAAAGGTTTTAAAATCGCTTAAGCCTGCTATGTTCCCTTATTCCTTTGTACCCACAATGAAACATTTAATAAAACCATTTCTACCATTTATCTCGATTAGCACGCAGTAAAAAGAAGAAAATTATTTTGTAAGAATAGTTTGTTGAAGAACGGGTAGAGAAAGTCGTGTGAATGTGACACATAAGATATTTTTGGGGGTTTCTCCTGAGCTCAAACCTAATATAGACTAGTTTTGTAAAGCCTTGAATGTCATCTCAGCCTCCTATACTTTTAGTCTATAAATGATAAAGTATACGGAAATGCGTGTGATTGTTTATCAGTTTTTACTTTCTCTACTACGTATAGTAAGTAGGTGAAGTATTGTATTCCACCCAAAAATTCGATACCGAGATTTCACCGGAAATACATGTTTTGAGACACCCCGCATCCAAGAAAAGCATTTTTGGAATCGTGTGTATCTGTGTGTGTGCGTGCGTGCGTGTGTCTGTGTCTGTAAACAGCATAACTCAGAAACGAACAGTCAGATAAATACCAAACTTGGTATTTAGGTGCGACACGAAGGTTTTCAAGAAAATCCTCCCACCCAAGATAGCCCTTTTCATGGAACATTTTTTAAAATTTTAATTTTCTCAAAACTGGCTCATAGATTTTGATTAAAATATCATATGTTTAAGATATTTTCGTGACAAATGAAAGGTATATCTCGAATTTTCTAGGAATGTCTCCAAAAGTATTCTTCATTGTGAACGACTTTGGCATAACTTGTAAACCATAAGAGATAGACAAAATTTTACTACACAAAAAATGTAGATCGCGTTAAAATACACAATTTATGTCATATATATATATATATTTTTGTTGAGTGAGCCATTTTCGAGATATTGCTTGTTATTCCCTTAAATTTTCCAATACTTAAACTTTTTCTCAAATTCGTTATTCATTTTTTTTTTTTCCTGGTAATGCAAGAAGAATGGAATACTCGACATAGCAACCAGCTCTTAAAATATTTGGCTATCGCTTAAAGGCTAGTAATTCCCCTTGCATCTACAAGAAAATTAGCAATAAGATTAACATCTCGATATCTCGATTAACATGAAGCATATGGAGAATAGGTGTTTGTAAAAATAGTTTGTACAAGAGTAGAGAAAGTCATGTGAGTGTAACACGTCAGATTTTTTTCATTTACTGATGTCCCCAGTTTGTACATGAAGCCTGCTTTAGATTCACTCTCTGTACTCGTATCAATCTCAAAGACACTAGATGGGGTGTGACCCATAGAGGTCAGCTCGGCTTGGATTTCCAGCGAGTATAGGCACTTATACGAACGCAGGTGGGCCACACCAGTGACCTGTGCTATATGCAGTACGTGCCGAGCGTGTATGTGCTGGACGTGCCGTCAGGATGAGCAAGATCTGCAGAGAATTGGGAAATGCGAAACACTGAAGCCGTATAGGATGATTGTACCGCCCCTACAATCTCTGTTTCCAGCACTCGGCTGTTGCCAGCTAAGCGAAGATGATAAGGCATATGGCTATGGGTTGTATTCACAGATGCGTGTAACTGCCGGCTCTTACTCTGTTATCTGTTTCAATATGACTTTAATTAATATCGAACTCAATATATTTTTGGGCAAGGGTTATATCATCTATTTAAAACGAGATTTAACGTTTAAATCTTATAAATCTTATAATATTTTAGTGAAGAAACATGCTCATTTGAGTTGTATTTTTATTTCCATTTATACATTCACCACTTTGGCTAAACTTAATTTAGAAAGTATTGCATCAGGAACTTTAAGGTGCAAGCCATGATTTGAAGAAGTTTGTTTATATTATTATTTGCCCCACGTTTTGGGAGCCAATTTGAAGTAGATTGTTACTTCACGTATGGAAAGCCAATTTTAAGTCGGAGTTGTATTGTAGTTCAACTGTTGGGGAGCCGAACTTGAAGTAGTTGCAACCGCACGTATGGTACCCGGTAGCCTTTGCCCCAAATGTACTTCCGGTGGCCTTTGTCCCAAGTTTCAAATAATTAACTTTGTAATTTGACTGTTTCTTTACATTTTATATATTTATGTTTGCCTCGGCTGCGTCATTATTATTGTTAGAGACATGGATTGCTTTGCAAGGCGTGGTGCGGCTGAAGAATGTAGGTTTACAAAGATTATAATTTTTAATTCACTCTTTTTTTATTAATTCTAGACACGATTTAAATAACACTTCACTTATATAGAGAACTGTAAGATTCTTTTGTTAAATACTTGTACTTTTTAAACACGTAAACTATTTTCGTCTCACACTGGTACGTATTAAATTTCTCGAGGAGGCATCTCGCGTCCGGTTAGAAACACTATCTACAACTAACGCGTCCAGTTATGAGCGCTGTCTACAAGCAACTGAACTGATTTCTACCGCCTAAATTTGTAAATTTCTGTATTTCAGTTTCTGATTGGTTAATCCTAGTCCAATAGAATACCTTCATTTAACTAAAGCTTTTTTTGGTTGTTGATTGCTTATTTTATAAACTGTCAAAAAATTACATTATTGCTT
Source organism: Deroplatys truncata (assembly GCA_030765065.1). NCBI lineage: Eukaryota > Metazoa > Arthropoda > Insecta > Mantodea > Mantidae > Deroplatys > Deroplatys truncata. The sequence goes on from CM060982.1 coordinate 106,959,036, forward strand.
CCAATAATGACTAGTAGTATTATTAAACTTTAAAATTCATTATTGCCTCAAGGTTACCTCATTTTTAGTAACTTTTAACCTATTATTGTCACAGATCCTACATTATTAAATTACGTAATACATTCACATAACATTATTAAACATGTATAAAATTATATAAGCATATACAATGACTGTAATATACACTTTTTATATCTTGTTACGTGCATATATTGCTTTAAGGCGGGCTGTTATTAAATTTATATATTATATAATTTGACTGAAATCATTTAAGTGTTAAAAATACATCCTCAGATTCTAGCAGAAATGTTACGATGCATATGGTCCATTGTTGTTGAGAGAGGTATGGAATTTGCATACAGTTAAGCTATAGCACTATTGTAACTAACACAATAGTTGTGGGTATTCAAATTAAAGTTAGTATAAATTTCAAAATGACCACGTAATACATTTTTATGTATGTAATATTGCTTATATTCAGATATATTCTATATTCTAAGAAGAAATATATCCGAATTGGTTCACTGGAAAAAAATGCATATAACATAAATTGGGATGTTTAACTAGTTCTACATTTTTTGTGTAGTAACATTTTGTGTATCTCTTACGGTTTCCAGTTATCTATGCAAAAGTCATTCAGAATGAAGAGGACGTTTGGGAACATGTCCAGGAAATTCAATCTATACATTTCTTTTTCAATAATAATATCTTAAACACGATATTTTAATCAAATTCCTTGGAGCCATTTCTGAGAAATTAAAAATTTTCGAGAAATGTTCCATGGAAACGGTAGTCTGAAGTGCGGGTATTTTCTTGAAAATCTTCATGTCGCATCCTTTGAAGACACTAAACTTAAATACCAAGTTTGGTATTTATCCAAGTTTTCGTTTTAGTGTTATGCTGTTCACAAACACATGCGCGGACGTGTTTCCAAAAATGCTTTATTTGGATTCTCGGCCCTTAAATAACGTATTTCTGTTGAAACCTCGATATGGAATTTTTGAGTGGAATATAATACTTTTCCTACGTACTGTACGTAGTAGAAAAAGTAAAACTACTTTTCTTTTTGGATTCTCAGGCCTTAAAACACGTATTTCTGGCGAAATATCGGTATGAATTTTTGAGTGAAGTGTAATACTTTCTCTACCTAATATGTAAGTGGTAGGCAAAATAATATATACTTATATAAGTATTTTGTGTATATTAATAATAATATATATATAATCAAATTAAAGAGAAAATTCAAATTAATAAGATCACGAAGCATCTTAATGTAAAAATAAATGCAACATAGCTTGATATTCTCTCAAAACAAATTCACTCGCAGCTTGGTTTATCGATAAAATCTGGAGCTCTCGTTATATTGCCCCAGATAAAACAGTAACGGAAACAGAGTCCGTTAGAAGTGCAATGCGCAGCCCGAGGACATTTCCTATTTCAGTTCACAGGCTTATCTGTGTGGAGGTGCGCCCTCGTGTCCCAAGAGCAGTACACAGTTCCTCTCTAACACTCGACGTCGAGTGGAAATAATAAAAAAGTTTCATCGTCAGTCTAGATATTGAACGTTGGGGTCGCGTTGCCGGGCAACTTTGACTCACATGCGTACGGTACAAATCTCGCTCAACAAACAACAAGCTTTCAAAGAGAAAGTAACGGCGAGCCGCTACTGGAACCAAAATGAACAAGTGTTGCGATATACAAGCAAGCAGAGGTCGCTTTTATTAAACTTGTACCTGTTCCAAGCACGTGGAGAGCTGTTAGGTGGTTACTGCGGTCCAACGTGGCGCTTTAGTTAGCAGTTTCCACGGAAAATAGGGCATTACACCCATACAGAAACAGCTCCATGGATTCAGAAATCGGGATACTTTGGGTTTTGTGTGGTATTTGCTTTCTATAAAATCTGTTGTGTAATAGCCATAGGACTTTCTGTAACCATTACCGATTCATATGTACACCGTCGTGCAAAAAACTAGCCCATTCCCATAGATCTCATTGCGTTTTCTCTCCGTAAGGTGTGGTTACCATGCTAGCCTCTAGTTCCCGAGGTCACGGATTCAAACCCAACTAAGGGCAATGGATTTCTTTTTGTTTCGGGCGTAAAAATCCTTATTATGGCTTCCTTCGGAAGGGAAGTAAAACCGGTGGTCCCGTGTCGTAGATTTACGGTACGTAAAAGAACCTCAAGCCTGATAAAGAGGCATCTGAGCAAAATTACCTGTCTTTCACGCCAAATATTTAATGAGACACTAAGGACCGCAGCAGTTACAGAGCGTCCATTAAAGAATAAAGCACACACACACATATATAAAAGTAAGGTTTTCACCTTTAGATAACCAACTTTTGACTCCACCCAGCCGGTATCAATTCTCAATACAACAGGCCTAAAAACAATTCATGGACATTCAAACTAACCAATTAACGATGTTTACAACCTATGTTGTGGCAGGACACAACTTCTATGAAATAGTTTCGGTACGGTTTCCACACAAGGAAACCCTAAACCAATTACAATATAATTTGGCCTTCTAGAGGAAGGGGTGAAGAATTATTTAAATTGAACGACAGCTACGACATTTACATGTACAGAGTGGATCATTTAAGTTGAGACTGTATAACATCTCCAAACTAAGCGTTGTAGAAAGAGATGTCTTTAATAAGGATCACTTCTCATAAAAACTAAACAGTATTTGCATAAAGTACTTTGCAATTGTACGTAAATAACAACGAAAATTCAGAATGGTTGTGTACCAAGAACGCAATGAATGGTTCGACCATCCATGGATGGTCATTTGAGGGTTAAGTGACGTTTCATAATTGGGAACCAAACTAAACAACTTCTTATACACCATTTTAATAACAAAACATACAAAATGTGAGTTCCTATTTAAAAGGTAAATGACTATCATAACATCCTCCAAACAAAACACGACTAATGGCATTTATTTTGCCCCATAATATCACACAACTTTTATTAAAGACATTTCCTTCTACAATGCTTAGTTTTGAAGATATTCTACAGTCTCAACTTAAATGGTCCATCCTGTATGAGAGCTTTCATCTCAACATGGAGACGAAGGTTAAGTTATTGCTGCTACTAAACGGCAATAAGAAAACCGGCGTTAATAAAACGGTAGTGTAGCACGAAAATATAAGGTTTAAGGGGAGATTAAATGATTATTTTGAAAGTTGCACTTTTTTTTCACAGTCATATTAATATTTGAAATCTGCTGTTCAATTTGGTGTATAATTTATGTTCTTTGGACAATTTTAAGTACTTCAAATGCTTTTAATTTGTATGCAGGTTACAACTAGAAGTGTTAACATCTTTCTCTTTAAATACCGTTTTCGCAAAACTACATGATTACTTTCTCTACTACGTATAGCAAGTAGGGGAAGTATTGGATTCCACCCAAAAGTTCGATATCGAGATTTCACCTGAAATACATGTTTTGAGGCTCCATGAATAAAATAGTTTTTTTTATAAATAGGTCCATGTGTGTGCTTGTGTGGATATGAAAAGTATAACTCAAAAACGAAAAGTCGGATAAATACCAAACTTGTTATTTAGGTTCAGTATTTTTCAAAGATGCGCCACGAAAATTTTCCAGAAAATCTCCCCCACCCAGACTATCCTTTACGTGGAACACTATTCGAAGCTTTTGATTTTCTCAAAAATGGCTCTAAGGATTTGTATTAAAATGTAATGGATATATTTAAGGTATTTTCATAACATATAAAATGTATATCTTTTTTTTTCTGGGAATGTCCCCAAAAGTCCTCTTCTTTCTAAATGGCTTTTGATGACTAGTAAACCGTAAGATAGACAAAATTGTTTTACACGGAAAATTAGATCTCGTTAAAACACGCAAGTTATTTCATATACTTTTTTTTTTGGTGGAGTGAACCATTTCAGAGATGTTCCTTGTTATTTTTTTGAATTTCAATACTTGTTCTTTTTCTTAAATGGAAATTCGTTATTCAGTTTTTATGTCCTGGACGTGCAAAGAAAATGGAATGCTCCACATAGCCACCAGCTCTTAAAATATTTGACTATCGCTTAAAGTCTACCATATTCCCCTTGCACCTGCACGAAAATTAGCAATAAGATAGTTTCTGCAAATGGTTTATCATGATTAACAGGAAGTAGATGAAGAATAAGCGATTGTAGATAATAATAGTTTATACATGAGTAGAAAAACCATTTGAGTGTAACACATATTTTTTTTATATATGCCCCGTTTTCTCTGGAACTATAACTGATAGAAGGATGAAATTTTACACATATTGACAACATAACATCAATGAAATTTAACCACAATAACTGTATGTATTGGTTTGGTCACAATACATTATTTTAAATAAAGAAAAGTAATTATTAGAATCAACAATATTTTGTAAAATCATACCATTTCTTTTTTCTTTTAGGCATTCCTTCATAAATGTAATTCAGTTTACTTATGAATATTGTAACTTCCCAATAAAAATTTCAAATTGATATCTTCAGTAGTTTCTAAGTTCAACGGCATTGGGCATTATGCTCTCCTTGACTTGTGATGTTACCCTTCGGCAGTTGGGCTACACTTTGGGAGAGGTAAACCACCCGCCAATTTAGTGGCTGTAGTTATGCTCGAAAAACAATTGTGATCACGCTGTTAGGGGGTGGGACTCGATTTTGTCAGTAGCTACATATGCAGCTTGTTCCATTATGAGGCACATTTTATGCACGTCAGTATACAGCGGCTCATATAAAAAGTGGTCTATAATAAAACGCAACTGTTCATATTGGTACTTCAAATCTAGCCCCATTCTCTTCCAGCGTGGCCATGGCTGTTCCCTGAGCATAATTATACAGTGTCATAGTACTTTACCTCCCCAAAATATGGCGGAACTGCTGAACGGTAACATTACAAGCTAGATGTTCATATTCTCACTAGCGTAGTACTGTTAGAGCTATTCTTCGTTGAATTTTGGTGCATGAAGAAAATATCGTATAATAAAAGCTTAGAAATAAAGACGAAAGTTAAGAAAATGTTTTTACTCTTTTAATACATTTAAATGTTGTACACTCATGCTACTCTTCCATTTTCTTAATATCAGTTTTGTTATTGCCATTCGATGACAAAAATAAATTTAGCCCCCATCTCTGTGCTTGATGAAAACTCGCGTATAAAGCCGTGGCTTTAGAGAAAGTCGTGTGAATGTAACACTTCAGATTTTTATAATTTGCATATTTTATAGTAAAAAAAAGTCTTGCCAATTTTTACATCTATAGCAAATGCTGAAAATGTCCTCCGTCCTGCATAAGGCACAACTCAACCCGTCGTTCCATGTTACTGGCCACTTGTTGGAGGACTCTGTTGTTAATAGCTGGAATCTCCTGTGTAATGTTGTGCTTCAGATCGTCTAATGTCTGGGGACGTGTGGCATAAACCCTGTCTTTTAAGTAACCCCATAAAAAGAAGTCCGGCGATGTCAAATCCGGAGATCTCGGTGGCCACAGGTTCTTGGAAATTATCCAGTCTTCAACTTGCAATTAGTGCCATGGATTCATTTGAAGTATGGCATGTAGCGCCGTCCTGCTGAAAGTATCCTTGACTCAGCTCTACATCGTCTAGTTGCTCAGCAAACTCTATGAAAATCCCTCGGTACTTTGAAGTGTTCACGTTGCTTAAAAAAAATGTTCCCAATATTCCCTGTGCGGATATTGCGCAACAAACTCCGATTTTAACTGTGAACATAGGTGCTTCATGAATAACATGTGGATTTTCGCTGGCCCAATAGCGTGAGTTATTGTAGCTCACATAGTCGGATAAATGAAACCATGTTTCATCTGTGAACCATGTGATGGACAATATGACAGGATTTTTCCAAATGAACACCTAAAACCAGCAAAATAATTCAGTCGTCTATCCTTATCTGGCTCCTGTAACTGATGGACAACCGTAATCCTATACGGCTTTAGGCCTGCACTTTTCACAGCTCTCTGACATATTGAGTAGCTGTACCCTGTCTCCTGCGACAAACGTCTTAATGATTTTTTTTGTGACTGATCCAGTCGTACTCTTACGTCAGCAACAACCGTATGAACTCTAGATGAACGAGTTTTGCCTTTTTCACCAATGTGCCAATTTGTTTACCAGTCCCAGTATTGTGTTTCTTTGGGGAGGACTCCGAGCACCAAATTCTCTCTAGTATGCCCTCTGAGTAGCTGTATTTGAATTCGTAATCCAGTATTGCTTTACAAGGAAGAGTCGTTCATTTAATGTGTACTCCATTTTAACGCTGACTAGAACAAATTCTCAAAAACAGTTGCCGACAATAAAACTATTACCAATAAAACATGAACATCTGTGCATCTAGTGACAGGTATTCGAAACTCCATTCTGCTTAATTTGGTGCATTGATTGAATTTCGAACAGAATAATTAAATAAAGAAAGAAATCATCCTGTACAAGCTCCACATCACGATGTTAATTCTATGAAGGGCTTTATATATGTTGCAAAATTCCTCTCTAATCTTCCCTATGAAGTTTTTTTTTTTTTGTTTTTTTCTAATTTTAGTTCACTCCTTTTATTAATGCTTGATACGAATTAAATAAAACTTCACTGATAGAGAGCTGTGAGATTATTTTATGAATTACTTGCACTTTTTAACACGTAAACTATTTTTTTTTGTCTCACACGAATAGGTATTACTTTTCTTGAGGACACTTTTTGCGTCTGGTTAGTAACGCTGTCTGCAACCAACTTAACGGATTTCAACCGCCTAAACTTGTAAATTTCTGTATTTCAAGTCTCTGATTGGCTGTTTCTAATCCAATAGAAAACCTTCATTTAACTAAAGCTTTTTCTGGTTGTTGATTGGCTATTTTTATAAACTGTCACTAAAATTAAATTATTGCTTCCAAGAATCACAAGTAACATTTAAACTCTCAAACTCATTATTGCCTCAAGATTACCTCATTGTTACCTCATTGTTAGCAACTTTTGACCTATTATTCTCACAGCTCCTACATTATTAAATTACGTAATATATTCACATAACATTATTACACATAAATACAGTAATATAAACGTATACAATGACTGTAATATACACGTTTTATATTGTTACATACACATATTGCTTTAAGGCTGCTGTTATTGAATATATATATAATTAGACTGAAATCATTTAAGTGTTAAAAATACTGCCTCACCTAATAGAGATAAAACAATAGATCTAGCACTTCAATGGAGTCATAAGTACACTTTTACAATATCTGCATTTCCTACTACATATCATAGTCGATATTTATCTCGAACTAACATAGCGAACTATAAAACCTGTGACAACCTTTATCTGCTATTGACAAAGTCCTCTGTGCGTTTATTCCCATTCCAAACGCCTCTGATTTAAACGCACATAGAGGCAATTTGTTAGGAAGCCGTGATATGCCTCACTTTTGTCCGTTTGGAGATCAGTTGGTGACCAGAACCGGCCAATTTATGCAACCCTAGGGAACAGCAGGAACTGCGGCAGTGTATGTACTTTATCTGCGGATAGCACACAGGCAAAGCTCTACCCGCCCACGCAGATAAAAGCTCCTGCTTTGACTACATGTGTTATCTTACGCTTACCTTACACTCACCTGAAGGGGTAACTACATTTTTGTTAGAAATAACATCTATTATACAAAATGTGAGTGAAATAATGTCTCCTGTTACAAATTGTGACCATGCATATACCAGGCTAATTGCCAAAAACTACCGTCGTGAAAAATTTCAAAACACAGATGCAGGGGATGCGCTGTTCTCATGTAATTTAATTTTATATATTGAAGAAGGTAGTTGTTTTGTTGCTGCTACGTATGGAAAGTCAGTTTGAAGATGATGTATTATATTTCGACTGTTGTGGAGCATTTATGTTTGCCTCGGCTGCGTCAGTATTTATATTTTTTCAGAGACATGAATGTCATAGCATGGAGGTGGTGCGACTGAAGAATGTGGGCTTACACAGATTTTAATTTTTACTTCACTCCTTTTATTAATGCTTGACACTATTTAAATAACACTTCACTGATATAGAGAGCTGTAAGATTTTTTTATTAAATAATACTTGCACTTTTTAAACATGTAACTATTTTCTCACACAAAAATACGTATTAAATTTCTTGAGGACACATCTCGTGTCAAGTTAGGAACACTGTCTGCAAGCAACGTGTCCAGTTATGAGCGCTGTCTACAAGCAACTGACTTGATTTCTACCGCCTAAAGTTGTAAATTTCTGTATTTCAAGTCTCTGATTGGCTATTCCTAATCCAATAGAATACTTTTATTTAACTTAAGATTTTTCTGGTTGTTGATTGTCTATTTTATAAGCTGTAACAAAAATTACATTATTGTTGCTCAAGAATGACTAGTAACATTATTAAACTTTCTTACCCATTATTGCCTCAAGGTTTTCTCATTTTTAGCAACTTTTAACCTATTATTTTCACAGTTCCTACATTATTAAATTACGTAATACATTCAGATAACATTATTACATGTATAAACATATACAATGACTGTACATATAAATGTTGCTTTAAGGCGGGCTGTTATTGTATTTATATATTGTATAATTAGATTGAAATCATTTAAGTGTTAAAAATACTGCCTCAAAATATATATATATATATATATTGTGGCGAGCACATGTCAGGTTGGTAGGCCCGGCTTTGAGTCAAGCCTTCGTAAGAACTAGTGTGGTACACCTGATTATATTTGTATACCGGAAGGCTTGATTCAAATGTTGGTCCTACTGATTTGTTAATTGGATGTCTGGAATGCTCCAGTAGATTGGAGTTTATCAGGAAGTTGGGTTGAGGATAACGAATTATAAAATGAGTTGAAATAGTGTGATTCGCTCTCTTTTGGGTTTGGGCATAGTGAGAACAACATGTGAGTGTGCTTGACCTTCGTCTACCCCGTGGTAGGACATGGCTTCAGAATTATCCTGGAGATTGAATATACTTCTTGAATTTATTAATAAATTAGTTATTTGTAATTGAATCTTTTTCATTTAGGCTTCCCATACAATATTTCCTGGTGCTCGGTATTACACAGCCAAGCGGGTAGGTGTTAGTTTTTACGTCCTCTTTGTCCCGCTGAGCTAAGAGGTTAGGATTCGGAATGATTATGGTATAGTCCAGGTATCGTGGTTTTGGCTCTCCTTGTGGTTGGAGCTCCTTTGTGTTTCGCCTTAAAATTTTAAGTTAGAGGTGTGATTTAAATTTATTATAGAATTCCTGTAGCACCAAAGTTATATATTCATTCTATTTTCAAATTTTCTCATTTACTTGCTCTGGTAATAGGTTATTTGTGCATAATATCTTTAGCACCATGTGCTTCTGATAGCCAAGTGGGTAGGTGTTAGTTTTTACGTCCCCTTTGTCTGGCTGAGGTAAGAGGTTAGGTTTCGGAATGATTATGGTATAGCCGTGACAGGATATATGGAACTTGTGTAATACTTGACGTCCCCAATTATAAAGGGGAAAAGACAAGGGTGAACTTTATCGCCCACTCTTTATAATATTGTTATAGATGACACTATCCGAAAATGGGGAGAAAGAGTACCAAAAGGAATATACATAACCAAGAATAAATACATTAATATACTATCATATGCTGACGATATTGTATTAATTACAAATTCTGAAAATGAATTACAAAAATCAATCCATCTTTTACGTATATTTGAATATTAATATTTTGATTATAATTTTAATATATCAATAAATAAAACGAAGACAATGGCATTCCATGGTAAATAGCCGGTAAGATGTAAAATAGCAATTGAAAATTGGGTCTTGGATCAAGTTCAACATTTCAACTATTTAGGAAGTTATATTACTTTTAACCAAAATAAGGGCACAGACATTAAGTTACAGACTTTTACGAACAGTTAAAGGTTGCACTAAATTGGACAGGATACCTAATGAAGTAATTAGGACAATTTAGAAGAACAAAAACAAAAATGGAAAGCACATTTGGAAAGAATGAAAGAAAGAAGGATTCCAAAGATGGCCTTACAATACAAACCTATAGGAAAGAGAGACATAGGGAGGCCAGTTAAAAGATGGAATTGAGTCCGAAACAGGTCGATAGGTCTAATCCTTGAAAGGCAGAAGAAGAAGAATCATATATCTGACGACTGAAAAATTCAATGCCATCGCCGGGATTTGAACCATGGATCTCACGATTTCCGTCTGAGCTACCATGGCAATATTCCGGTACGATATCAAATTCCCCAACGATTCACATTTATCGCGGTAAAACACAAGGAGATCTCAAATTCTATTAAGATGACATATCACAATGGCGACTTACAATGCTGCAAGTACTTAAGTCCCGGGTTTCACAGTATCGACCACTAGTAGTGGTATTGAATTTTTCAGTCGTCACACACGGCTTGTGTGGAAGAACAATTAATTCCATTAATTGAACTATTGGGGTGTCATCTCAATACAATCCTGGATCCTGGAACAAATCCCGGCGATGGCATTGAATTTTTCAGTCATCTGATTCTACGTTTCCATCACACGGCTTGTGGGGAAGAACAATTAATTATAACCATATATCTATATGACAATGAAGAAATGTAATTTGATAATATCAATCAAACAGATAAAAATAATGATCTTCCAAGGGAAAGAACCTATACGATGTAAGACTGTTTTAAACTCTTCTGCAGTTGAACACGTCAACTGCTTTTAAATATTAGTGATATGAGTGTTGATAATTCTATGAGTATATATTAAACTTAATAACTTTCAACTTGTGTGTGGGACAATATGAGGAACATTACTTATGAAAGCTAGAGTTCAAACAATGGCTGCACCTACGTTGCTTTATCGATCCGAATGCTGGACTCTGACAGAGATGCCAAAGACGATTAGAAGCAGCGGAAAAGCTATTTCAAGAAGGAATTTCAGGATACAGAAGAACTAATCACATACCGAAAAAATGACAGGAATGGAAACAAAGAGATAACTTAAAATATTCTACAAATATAAAGCCAAAAGACTTAGGAAGACCGTGTTCTGTGAATTCCAAATTTGTGATGTTGGATTGGATTGGCTAATAGGGGCACTCGGCACTGATCCACATAGGGAATGTGGTACCGACGTCTCGCAAGGAGACGTCCCCAGGAGGAAGGATGAGGCGAGAGGAGACACTAGGCGGCCAGAACTAGGGGTGACGGCACAGGAATGGCAGCGTCCCTAAGTTTTCCAAAAAGAGACTCCCCGGAAGGACAGGCAAACCGGGGACCACCACCCCCAACAGAAGGGGTTCAACGTCCCTCAAGAGGGTTCGGATACCTCCGACAGCGTGCTGAAAGGCGAGGGACGGAGTGTGAGGATTCTTTACCTTGCCACGCTGCACCGAAATACCATCGCCGACACATCCAACCTTGTAAGAGACGAACGGATGAAAGTTGAAGTGAAATGAGGAGGAGATGAAATGGAGGGACAGGAAATTCGGTGGATGTGAGAATCCCTCCTGGCATCGCCTGGTGACCCGGGAAAAAACCGAAAAACCCCGTGGATCAGGAACATGATCTTCCAAATGCGGACTACAGACGAAACCACCTGAGCCATCCCGTTCAGCAATTTGTGGTGTGCAAGAATACTTTATATGTGAATTGCTCAAAGACAAAGTTGTTCCTCCCGCTTAGGACAGTGTGTAGAAAAAGATCACATATGTGTTGGGAAAGTGCATTCTTGCCTTACATATGTGTCTACGATGTAATCAAGAAATTCATCTAATATAATTATGATCCGGAGGCTTGACAGACGTCAAGTCATGTACAAATTGTAGGAACTAACATACGCCATTTCTCAGATATTATAGGAATTCACAACGACCCAAGAGGACGACAAGTTTTGCGGTGGAGAGAAAACTTTGAAGATTTCCTTGAGGACGGAACGGTCTAAGAAGACCACTCCCTAAAATGAAGAAGCAGCATATATGCAGGCTTTACGAAGATTAAAAGAAAATAATGAAAATGTGCTTTTAGCATAAAAAGTTATTCCTTTAGACAATAGAATGTCCTTGGAACTCAAGAAAATAAAACAGAATGTTACCTACACTGTCAATAGCATATTTTGCAAATCCAAACAGTTAACATGATATTATCAAAATGTGAATACCTGGTTATTTACTTCATTTAAACTGAGTTCTTCTTGATAAAAACTAAAACATAAAAAAGAATCTGATGTGTTACACGCGCATGACATTCTCTACTCTTGTACAAACTATTTTTATAAACGCTTATTCTCCATATACTTCATGTTAATCGAAAGAGCGGTTGCTATGTGAAGTATTCCATTCTCTTTGCATGTCCAGTACATAAAAAATGAATAACGAATTCCCATTTGAGAAAAAGTATAAGAATTGGAAAATTTAAGGGAATAACAAGCAATATCTCGAAAATGCTTCACTCAACAAAAAAAACTGTATATGACATAAATTCTGTATTTTAACGTGATCTACATTTTTTGTGTAATAAACGTTTGTCTATCTCTTATGGTTTACCAGTTATGCAAAAGTCGTTCACAATGAAGAATACTTTTGGAGACATTCCCAGGAAATACAAGATATAGATTTTATTTTTCATGAAAATATCTTAAACCTATGATATTTTAATCAAAATCGTTAGAGCCATTTTTGAGAAAATTAAAATTTTCGAAAAATCTTCCATGTAAAGGGTAATCTGGGGTGGGGGGGATTTTCTTGAAAACCTTCATGTCGCATCCTAGGAAGATACTGAACCTAAATACCAAGTTTGGTGTTTATCCGACTGTTCGTTTCTGAGTTATGCTGTTCACAGACAGACAGACAAACAGACACAAACACGGACATGTTTCCAAAAATGCTTTTTTTGATTCAGGGGGTCTCAAAACATGTATTTCCGGTGAAATCTCGGTATCGAAGTTTTGGATGGAATACAATACTTCCTCTACTTGCTATACGTAGTAGAGAAAGTAAAAATGAATAACGAATTCCCAATGGATAAAAAGTATAAGTATTGGAAAATTTAAGGGAATAACAAGCAATATCTCCAAAATGGTTCACTCAACACAAACATGCATATGACATAAATTGTGTATTTTAACGCGATCTACATTTTTTGTGTAGTAACATTTTGTCTATCTCTTATGGTTTACCAGTTATGCAAAAGTCGTTCACAATGAAGAATACTTTTGAAGACATTCCCAGAAAATTCGAGATATACATTTCATTTGTTATGAAAATATCTTAAAAATATGATATTTTAATCAAAATCGTTAGAGCCATTTTTGAGAAAATTAAAATTTTCGAGAAATGTTCAATGTAAAGGGTAATCTGGGGTGGGGGTATTTTCTTGAAAACCTTCGTGTCGCATCTCTGGAAGATACTGTACCTAAATACCAAGTTTGGTGTTTATCCGCCTGTTCTTTTCTGAGTTATGCTGTTCACAGACACACATACACACACACATACACACACACACAAACTCACACAAGGACATGTTTCCAAAAATGCTTTTTTTTACTTGCGGGTCTCAAAACATTATTTCCGGTGAAATCTCGGTATCGAATTTTTGGGTGTAATCCAATACTTCCCCCTACTTCCTATACGTAGTAGAGGTTAACATGTAGTTTTGGGAAAACGGTATTTAAAGAGAAAAATGTTAACACTTATAGTTAACACTTACTATGCATAGTAGAGAAAGTAAAAAGGTATAACATTACATTAATCTATCAGTCCTTGTATTAATGTTTATATTATTATGTACATGTTCAATATTGTTATGTGAATGTATTAGGTAATTTAATAATATAGGAGCTGTGGGAATAATAGGTTAAAAGTTGCTAACAATGAGATAACAATGAGGTAGCCTTGAGGCAATAATGAATTACAAGGCTTAATAATGCTACTAGTCATTCTTGGACACAATAATGTAATTTTTTGAGACAGTTTATAAAAATAATACTGACGTAGCCGAGGCAAACATAAATATATAATAATTAAAGAAGCAGTAAAAATACAAAGTTATTTTTATAATTTTTAAACTTCGGGCAAAGGCTACCGGGTACCATACGTGCAGTTGCAACTACTTCAAGTTCGGCTCCCCAACAGACGAAATGCAATACAAATCCTCCTAAAATTCTCCTTCTTCAAATTGGGTTCCATACGTGGGGCAAATCAACCTTCATCAAGTTTACGTAGAATATCTTGGTTTTCAGCAATATTTATTTGTTTAAACGTTAACTTGAGCATTGCAATTGTTATAAAGTTCACCAAATAAGTTAGATGTTTCAAAATATATCATTAATATTCCCATTATATCATCTACTGTTTCCCTGAACACCGTCGTAATTAACGTTTATCTATGTCGAAACACAGAAGGTGTAAACTGCATAAATTATGAATTATAAAATTCGGTGAATTACATTACCCCTCTCCAGAACCACTCCCCCCTATTTTCTTCGTATCGTGTCCGAACCTTACCCGGAAGTTGTCTCGTTCACAAACGTTTAATGATGGGGAGTTTCGTTTCACATAGGGCGTATCACGATATGCAAATGGACAGCTACTGCCTTAGCTCGAATTTGTGTATCAGCACATTAATCTAATTTATCTATTTAAAATCCCAAGTCTGGAAATTATTTAGCTAATCTGTGGATGTTTATGCATTTATTTATTTTTTTTAGAAAGGAATCTATAGAAATTGGCCGATACTGCGGTGAGTAATTTCCATGAATAAATCATAAAAGGAAGTAATGCTGTCTGGGTCGCATTGCAGGCCATACTTATGGCAGCGCTATTCTGGTTGTTCTCAACAGCAGGTTAGACGACAACACAGCTTAACGGATTCTACTACGTCACATTTTTAAGCACTTGTTTATACAGGGTGATTCAATGAACCAACTTTTTACCGCAGTCATAGTGGTTCCAGAAAAATAGTGCAACAGCACACACTGCCAGAATTTCCTTGTGTAACGGCACGTTTCAAGTCATTAAGAATCTGATGTGTTACACTCAAATGACTCTCTCTACTCTTGTACAAACTATTTTTACAAAGTCTTATTCTCCATCTACTTCATGTTAATCGAGATAAACGTTTGCAGACTCTATCTTACTGCTACGTTTCTTGTAGATGTAAGGGGAATATATATTTACAGGGCAATATATAAAAACAGTAGCCTTTAATCATAGACATATCTCTTAATAGGTGGTTGCTATGTACAACACCATTCTCTTTGCCACAGATTAATACTCTTTGCATACCCAAGACAAAAAAAATGAATAGCGAATTCCCATTTGAGAAAATAAGTATTGAAGAATTAAGGGAATGACAAGCAATATCTCGAAAATGATTCACTCAACAAACAAAAATGTATATGACATAAGTTGTGCATTTTAACCCGATCTACATTTTTGTGTAGTAAAATTTTGTCTATCTCTTATGGTTTACCAGTTATGCAAAAGTCGTTCACAATGAATACTTTTGGAGACATTCCCAGAAAATTCAAGGTATACATTTTATTTGCTATGAAAATATTTTAAATATACGTTATTTTAATCAAAATCGTTAGAGCCATTTTTGAGAAAATTAAAATTTTCGAAAAATGTTCCATGTAAAGGGTAATCTGGGGTGGAGGATTGTCTTTAAAACCTTCGTGTCGCATCTCTGGAAGATACTGAACCTAAATACCAAGTTTGGTGTTTATCCGACTGTTTGTTTCTGAGTTATGCTGTTCACACACACACAGACACACATTTGGGTGGAATACAATACTTCCCCTACTTACTATACGTAGTAGAGAAAGTAAAAATGGAGAAATTGTATGGCACACAAGATCCCCCAGATATCTTTGTGTTTACTTTTCTGGTGACAGACCCTCACAGAGAAATTTATGCAATTCCGATTGAAATACTAAAAATGTACCCTGATCGACTGTCTTAAACGGAGCTGTGGGTTCTGCTAGTTTAAAAATAAAAATGCCATTTACTTCTAATTTTACTTTATCTCCTACTTATAGTAGGTAATAGTAAGTATTGTATTTCACTTCACCCAAAAATTTCATGTAGAGATTTCACCATAAATGATGTAGCGTGTATGTGTCTGTATTATCACGCCAGACACAGTATTGCTTCGTTAACGACTTGCCACTGTGTAGCTGGTGATCCTGAGCTAGCGGTGGAGAGTGGGGGAAGTGAGCGTTATTTCTTTGTGTGCTGTGTGTTAGCGTCACTTCTGGTGAGTGTCTGGTGTGGAAGGTTGTATGTGAATGTAACCGCGTGTGTGAAGCATCTCCCTTCAATTTCTTCCTTTTTATCTTTTGTGTGTGATGTAGGGGCACCATGTTAGACTAAATAAACCACAGCCAATATGATTAATGTGAAATTCTGTATATTTTATGCCTACCAATGTATATGCTGGGGTAACTAAAATTTAATATCTAGCTACAAACATTTTGGCCTCACCCCAGTATATAACAATATTCAAAGTGAGGCCTGGAAAAAATTAGAAAAACATCCTTGTGTGTCTGTGTGAGTTTGTGAATATATAACTCAAAAACGAAATGTCGGATAACTACCAAACTCGATATTTAAGTTCATTATCTTCCAAAGGTGCGACACGAAAGATTTTTAATAAAATCCCCCATCCCAAACTACCCTTTATCTAAATCCTTTTTAGAAAGTTTTGATTTTCCCAAAAATTGTAATTGTAATAAAAATACAATATATTTCAGATATTTACATAAAACCTTGATTGTGAATCTTGAAATTTCCGGGAATAACTGTAAAGTCCTCTTTATTTGGAAGGAAGTATATAAATCATAAATAATAGGAAAAAAAAACGTGTTACACAAAAATGTCACTTTGAAACACAGTTTATTTCATTTTTTCTACCACGTACATATCAGCTAGAAGGTATTATATGTACAAACATTTGTCGATATTTCACCACAATGCATGTTTTGAGGGCCCTGAATCCTAAATAAGCATTTTAACTTGTCTACTATGTACATAGTTCCACTCAAAAATTCATTACCGAGATTTCGACGGAATTTAATGTTTTGAGGCACCCTGAATTTAAATAAAGCAATGTTGGTAACATGTCCAACATTGTGTGTGTGTGTGTCTCTCTCTCTGCCTCTGTGCGCCAGTCTACGTGACTGCTAACAGCATAACTCAAAAACGAAAAATCGGATAAATACCAAACGTGACATTTAGGCTCAGTACCTACCAAAGATGTGGCACAAAAATTTTCAAGATAATCCCGCCACCCCGACTACCGTTTACATGAACAAGTTTTCGATTTTTTTTATTTTCTAAAAAATAACTTTAAGAATTTTGATAAAAATACCGTATATTTAAGAGATTTACATTAAAAGTAAAATGTATATCTTGAATTTTCTAGCCAGTGAAGCCCACTTCATTTGGAAGAAATTGTATATGATCTTGTATAACTGGTAAACGTTAAGCGATAGACGAAAACACACTACACAAAAATGTATATCTGTTTAAAACGCGCAATTTATTTCAAATAAGGTTTTTGTGTCATGAGGCATTTGTGAGATATCAAAAATTCAAGATGTACATTCTATTTGTCATTCCAATATCTTTAATACATAATTAATAAGAACACCAGTTACTACGAAAACGCACTTTATTTATCACAAGGCACTCAACGTAACACAAACTTACACTTGAGTCACTTTGGCACACACTCAGAATAAAACACAACTGATCCGTCGAATCAAATCACAACTGAATTGCACGACTCACAACTGAATGCTGAGTTGCAACTCACAATTAAATTGCACTGTCAATACTTGACTCATTCCAACACTGCTCGTCCTGGCAATAGCAGTCACTTATATAGTGCTCACATACAAAGCGGAATTTTCAAGAACAAGAATCTACTAGAACATGCCGAAACAAAGTTTCTGGAACAAGTAAGCGGCACATAAAAGGGCTTTTTGTTCCACACTCGCTACTGTTCTGTTGTTTCCGCGCTGGCCATTGACCCGTCGGCCTGTCGCAGGCTCCATCCATGTCCCGAACCGGAGGGTGACCTAAAGGTATGGCTGCACAGGGGTCACAATATATGGTATTTTAATCAAAATCGTCAGAGCCACTTCTGAGAAAATAAACAAAATTGAAAACTGTCGCACGTAAAGGATAGGGTTGGGGGATTTTGTTGAAATTTTTTCGTATCGCATCTTTGAAACGTGTTGAACTTGAATACCAAATTTGGTATTTATCTGAGTTTTCGATTTTTAGTATGCTGTTCAAAGACACACAACACGTACTTTTTCTATTAATGCCTTTTTTGGATTCAAGGATTTTCAAAACATGTGTTTTTATAAAATCTTGCTATGAAATTTTTGGGTGGAGTGCAATACTTCCCCTACTTTAAGTACGTAGTAGAGAAAGTAATAAGGTTTCATAAGAATAAGTTGTAGAAGCTGTATAAAAATAAACGATAGTGGGTAGAGAAAGTTATGCAAATGTAACTCACCATATTTTATATTAAAGCTGTCCAGGTCAAGTAAGATAGTCGCGTATAAATTGCAGCCTTTATTGAATATTGATATTTTTTTCAACTCAAAACCGTGTTTACTAAATTACCACTTCTCCCCTCTCAGACGTGGAGCGAGTTTTAGCCATGGATACGTCATTAGCACGCGCGAGCTAGGTTGGGCACGGCCGATCTTGATAGTAGTAAGTGGAGAACGGTATTTATCCAAAAATAGCGAATTCTAATGCATAGTTCCGAGCTTTACTGGACATGGAAATACTGGAACGGATAATAACACTACTGACAGAAAATAATCGACAGCTTTATGAACAGAGGACATGAAATATACGTTGCGATATACCATCATAAACTGTGTTCGTAATTATGCACTACAACATTGAATGCCCACCGTTGCCCTTTAGCTACAGAGGTACCAATCTAAGAGTTTAACCGTAAGAGTGACAAATATTGAGATACCTATAGTTTTGTTTTTAATGTTGAAAGCAAGTCCTATCGCATATTTAAATCATTGTAACCTATCTATAACGTTTTAAAATATTAAGTTTATGCCAGTTTAAAACTTTATTCATAACTTTTTACTTTCTCTACTACGTATAGTAAGTAGGGGAAGTATTATATTCCACCCAAAAATTTGACACCGAGATTTCACCGGAAATACATGTTTTGTGACCCCCTGAATCCAAAAAAAGCATTTTTGGAAACATGTCCGTGTGTGTGTGTGTGTGTGTGTGTGTCTGTGAACCGCATAACTCAGAAACGAACAGTCGGATAAACACTAAACTTGGTATTTAGGTTCAGTATCTTCCAGAGATGTGACATAAAGGTTTTCAAGAAAATACCCCCATCCCATATTACCCTTTACATGGAACATTTTAACTTTCTCAAAAATGGCTCTTAACGATTTTGATTAAAATATCATATGTTTAAGATATTTTCATGACAAATGAAATGTATATCTTGAATTTTCTGGAAATGTCTCCAAAAGTATTCTTCATTGTGAACGACTTTTGCATAGTTGGTAAACCATAAAAGATAGACAAAATTTTACTACACAAAAAATGTAGATCTGTTAAAATACACAATTTATGTCATATACATTTTTTTGTTGTTGAATGAACCATTTTCGAGATATTGCTTGCTATTCCCTTAAGTTTTCCAATACTTTTTCTCAAATGGGAATTTGTTATTCATTTTTTATGACCTGGACATGCAAAGAGAATGGAATGCTCCACATAGCAACCAGCTCTTAAAACATTTGAGTATGGCTTAAAGCCTACCAATTCCCCTTGCATCTACAATAAAATTAGCAATAAGATTAACATCTCGATTAACATGAAGCATATGGAGAATAAGCGTTTGTAAAAATAGTTTGTACAATAGTAGAGAAAGTCATGTGAGTGTAGTACAGAAGTAGCCAAGAGATAATCCATGTTTTATGTTTTGAAAGTTTAATTTCTATTCATATTGTTTATTAATGCAGCATCTTCTGCATAAGATTATTACTTCATTTCCCATTTCGTAACCGGTTTATGTTTGAGACAATCAATTAAAGGAAGTAAACAGGCGTAAGCTCCATGAATCTCAAAGGAGCTACGTGAACAGCTTTTAAGAGGAAATTAAAAAAAAAAGCAAAAACAAACAAAATAAGGTATTTCAAAGTTATTTTCCTATTGCATCTTTGAACTTAATATATCATATCATATAATGTTATTTCAGGGTTGATTCCATTTGTAAAACCTTTGCTAACTTTTAACATTTAGCAACCAACAATGAAGAAAATTGTCTGTAGAATTGGTGAATAAACACGTTCGACATAAATATGTTATGGAAAGGTGGAATCAGACTGAAAAATCCAATGCTATACCCGGGAATTGAACCACGGATCTTCCGGTTGCTGTCCGGCTGCATCAACCAAGCTACCATTGCAAATGATGGCACATATGTTAGAGAGTTTAATGTCGAGCCGACATGTTGCCATGGTAACTCACTAGGTTACAGAAACCTGACGAACATCGGAAGATGCGTGTTTGAATTTCGGTTATAGCATTGAATTTTTCAGTCCGATTCACGTTTCTAACCTTGTTCTACAAACGGCTTGTGTGAAAGAATAATTAATTAGCATTATCATCTTATGTTGAAAAGGTAGAATTAGACTGAAAAATTCAATACATTATTTGGAATTTGAATCATGAATCTTGAGGCAGTATTTTTAACACTTAAATGATTTCATTAAAGTATATAATATATAAATTCAATAACAGCCCGCCTTAAAGCAATATGTCTATGTAATAATTTGTAAAGTTTATGTAAAAGTCATTGCATATACTTATATTATGCTCAATAATGTTATATGAATGTATTACGTAATTTAATAATGTAGGAGCTGTGAGAAATAGGTCAAAAGTTGCTAACAATGAGGTAACCTTGAGGCAATAATGAATTAGAAAGTTTAAATGTTACTTGTGATTCTTGGAAGCAATAATGTAATTTTAGTGACAGTTTATAAAAGTAGCCAATCAACAATCAGAAAAAGCTTCAGTTAAATGAAGGTATTCTATTGAATTAGGAATAACCAATCAGAGACTTGAAATACAGAAATTTACAAATTTATGCTGTTGAAATCAATTCAGTTGCCTGCAAACAGTGTTCCTAACCGGACGCGAGACACATCCTCGAGAGATTTAATACGTATTCGTGTGAGACGAAAAATAGTTTACGTGTTAAAAAGTGCAAGTAATTCATAAAAGAACCCCACAGCTCTCTATATCAGTGAAGTGTTATTTAAATCGTGTCAAGAATTAATAACGGAGTGAAGAAGAACTGTGTAAGCCTACATTCTTCAGTCGCATCGCTCCCTGCTATGACATCCATGTCTCTGAAAATAAATACTGACGCAGCCGAGGCAAACATAAATATATAATATTTAAAGAAATAGTAAAAATACATTTGGGGCAAAGGCTACCGGAAACTGTTTACTATACGTGCGGTTGCAACTACTATAAGTTCGGCTCCCCAACAGTTGAACTATAGTACAACTCCTACAACAAAATAACTTCTTCAAATTGGCGCCCAACGTGGGGCATTCTCCTAAACAAATCATCTTTAATCTTCGGCTTACCTTGCCGTTTCCCAAACCGGGTTATCCTCCAGCTGTCTCGCATTTTATCCGGTAAACCACAAGGTATTTTAAAGTTCATTTTGAGATAACATACCCCTATGACGACTTTAGAATCTCGTAAGTACTTTTAATACTCAAGCTGGATCGATTACCACTATTGGGGTCAATCAATTTCAATTAATTATTGTTCTTTCTCTCATGCTGTGTACAACTAAAGTTGGAGAGGTAGACAAATACTGAAAATGTAATACTATGATCGAGATTTGAACCCTTCACGAGATTGTAAGTCTCCAAGATCCGTGGTTTAAGTCCCTGCTATACAACGTATCCATTTTCTCACTAGTGTCGGATCGGTCCGTCATTTCTTCACAAGCTAATGCTAAATATGCGAAACAATAGGAATTGTTATGTTTACTTTTCGTTATAAAGTTATTCGAATTAATGCATCCCTGGTACCTATTGAACATATTCTTGAACACTCCAGGAACCAATAGCAACTACTTTCATAATCTTTAACTTTAAGGATTCCCCGAGGCAATCAATAATTCTGTCAAGAAAATACACGCGGTAATGCGAGGCAGTGATTTCCACGTATTTCATAAAATTTTTCTTCAGTTACAACTCCTGGTTGTTTGTTTCTTTAGATCTAACACGAGCTCATTCTGTTTAAATTCTAAATTGTGGGTTTGATAGGCAGGTTTCACTAGGAAATTTCTGTAAAAATTCAAACTGATGGTAGTACACATGCAGTGTTCTGTAGAATACACCATAATAAGAAAATTAAAAATTGAATTGAGTTATGGACGTTCTTTAACTGCTATGGTTCTTTGCGTCCCATTCTATATTGTGCGTGAAAGACGGATGGTTTTACTCGGAGGTCTTTGAGATTATTTTACGTGCCGTAAATTTACGATACGGGACCACCGGCTTTACTTCCCTTCCGAAGGAAGCCATGCTAAGGATTTTTACACCCGAAAACATCCATCGCTCTCCACTGTTTGAACCCGCTACCTCGGGAGCTAGAGGCTAGCATAGTGGCCTTAGATCACAAAGGCCTTAGATCAGCCTTTTAGGCTGACGTGCAGGAGGTCGATGGAACTTAAAAAGATCATCCGTCCGTCCATCCACCACTTTGTAATTATTTACCAGGTAGTCACATTTTTAAAACTCATTAGACTTTGAACTAAAGGTACAATTTAAAGAAAAAAGACAGCCTTTTTGGCACACGGGGTATAGTTATCAACTTAAATGAAGATATTTACATAAGAGTATATATAGTTTGAGTCAATATAGATATAAGCATTTTCAAATTTAGTTTCCAAATACAAATTCTTGTTTGGCTTTTTGAGTAGTTTAACACGTGTCAAACTAAAAGACAACCTCAAAACATACCTAAACAAGGACGGAATGCCTTTAAAATGGCACGCCAGTAATTGACTAATTTCTGAATACACACTTTGAGGGTGAAAACTTCTCCCGCATTTTGTCGACCATTTTGCAGTCGACAAAAACATTGTTGGGAATCATTGACCTATAAACATTTGAAATTGTATAAAGTTTGTTTATGCTCTTCTGACATAATGAACGCACTGATTGTGAGTGGTTAACCGCTCCATTTCTCTTGTTTTTGTTTTCTTCCAACACCTTCATCAGCCTAGCTTGTCTACTGATGCACAAAACATCGGCAGCCTAACCGCCAATCACCAAATTACAATGTCAACTGAAATGTGAGGTGACGTTACATGTGACATTAATTAGATTCGTTATTATTGATTTTGAAATTATTCACACAGTCTTCCTAAATTAACTTTTGCTCAGCTGATCTGTATGCGGAGCACGTTTATATCATTGTGTTTGTTATCTGCAGAAATCGAATAAATATGCATCATTTTTCTCTGTATGCATATATTCCGGAATCAGAAGCCATCATTTCTATTTTTGGGTGACCATGTCAATTTGAAACGAGCAGGATGGTTCGCGCTGTAACATCTGTGGCTTCAGGTTCCGGGTTCAGTCCCCGTGCTTGGCATCCTAGCCGAGGGTTTTTAAATCGTTTTCTTCAATCATTGTGGGTGTGTATCATTTGATCATTTCCATAACAGTGGTCTTTCATAGAATCTGGTAAGTACTTGGTGTGGTTCCATGCGGATATCTACGAAATGGCTTATGCCACAAATAAGCTATTTGAAATAAATTGCATATTTTAAAGAGATCTACATATTCTGTGCAGTATGTTTACGTCTATCGCTTAACCTGCTACGGGTACACAAGATTATACAAAATTTCTTCCAAATGAAGAGGACTTCACAGGCTATTCCCAGAATAGTCAAGATATACATTTTATTTGTCATGTAAACTCTTAAATATGGGGTATTTTAATCAAAATTTTTAGAGCCAGTTTTCAGCAAGTCAAAAAGTTCTAATAACTTCCATGTAACGGGTAGTATGGGTGGGAGATTTTGTTAAAAATCTTCGTGTCACAGCTTCGAAAGGTTCTAAACTTGAATATCAAATTTCGTATTTATCTGACTTTTCATTTTTGAGTTATGCAGTTTACAGGCGCACACATTCGGCCATTTTTCTATTTTTAGGAGATCTCGATGAAATATAGATATCAAAATTTTAGGTGGAATGCAACACCTTCTCTATCTACTAGGTATGTGTTTGGATTGAATTGACTACGGAGGGAACTCGGCACCGATCCTAAGTGGACATTATACCTACGACCCACAAGGGGGCGTCCTCGGGAGGAAGGGGAAAGCGAGAGGAGACACCGAATGGCAGGAACCAGGAGCGACGGCACAGCAATGACAGGTCCCGGTTTCCATATAGACACACCGGCAGACCGATAGGCAGACCGGGGACCCCATCCCCGGCAGCCAGTTGAAAACCGAGGGACGGAGAGAGTCACAGAGAACATCCTTTCCCCCTGCCACGCTGCACCGAAATACCATCGCCGACACTTCCGACCCTGAAAGAGACCAACGAAATGAAGAATGGAACGAAATGGAGGGACAGGAAATTTGGGGAATGAAAGCAGCCATTTCAACATTCGCCTGTCGACCCGGGAAAGCCCCCGTAAATATCGTTGGGAGTGGTTTGTAATCTTGTCCTTCAGTAGATGTATTGTTGGCCCACTGTTGGAAAGCCAAAATTGAAGTAGTTGCACCCTAAACACGTAATGGATGCCAATTTTGCGGAAGATTGTTCCTGGGAGTGTTCGCCCCACGTATGATATAAACTTTCCGGTGGCCTTCGCCCTACGTTTACTTTTTCCGGTGGCCTTTGTCCCACGTTTAAGAATCAACTTTTTATTTAAATGCTGCGTCATTAGTCATTTGTAAAGCACATATCTTTTAGTAGGACTGGTACGGCTAAAGAACAAGGCTTACACAAACTATAGTGGTATTTAACTTCGTTTTATTAATCTTTCACACGATTAAATAACACTTCACTGATGTATCCTTCTATAGAGTGGTGAGATTATTGTTAATTGTACTTTTTAACTCGTAAACTTTATATTATTCTCACCGCAATAAAGTTTTATGTCTGACACTGAACACATACCGAAACTACTCGGGTACGCAATCTTGTAGCGTCTACCGCCTGAATTTGTATATTTTCCGTATTTCAAATTTCTGATTGGCTAAGCTTACTCCAATAGAATAATTTTATTTAACTTAAGCTTTTTATAGTTTTTAATTGGCTATTTATAAACTATTTTAAATATTACATTATTATTGTTCCAAGAATCATTAGTAGTGTTTCTAAACTTTCTAATTTATTTTTGTCTCAAGGGTACATCATTGTTAGCAGCTTTGGGCTTTTACTTTGTAATTCTGTTTGCTTGCTTCTATTCTCACAGCTCCTACATTGTTACAACTACGTAATACATTCACAACATTTTTATACGTGTACTTAGTAATATAAACATAATACAATGACTGTTACATACACTTTATATAATATTACATACACATATTGCTTTTAAAGTGGGCTGTATTATATTTTATCTTTTATAATTAGACTGATATCATTTAAGTGTTAAAAATACTGCCTCAGTCCTAAAGAATATGTGTGCTAAATTTGTTATAAACCAGTGCAGGGGTTTAGAAGCCTATACAGAGCATAAACACTATTTCACATACGTACAAATGCACATTTATACATATCCATCCGTCCCTCCGGCTTATAATAATACACAATAAAAGACAGCATGTTTCCAACACATCTCTTCGGATTGCAGGAAACAGAGCGACGTATGTAAAGCCCAGTAACAGAGTAGTTCATATTCTTCATTTTATCATTGGAAAACCTTCTGTTTCTCTCTCTCTCTTATTCTTTGGGAGATGTTTTCCGCACACTCCGTAAAATATGCGGCACTGTAAGTGTATGCGTCGGTCGTAAATAACCTTTTATTTTAAATTGCTCCGAGAGATACACGTTTTCTGAAAGTTAATACTGAAGGCAACGGTTAGATCAATAACTTCAGCGCTGTTTGTTATAATTCTTGTGTCGCGATAAAGTTTCTATCGTTTTCCAATATGGTGGGAAGGCTGCATTTGTGATAGGATACGAGTTCCATAAGTAAAGCAGATTTTCAGAGTCGAGGCACAGTCTCGAAAGTTAACGATGTTTTTCAAACTAAGAGACACTCTTGGTGCAGCAGGTTTCCTTGAGATAAAAATAAAAATGCGGTCGTTAAATCCTAATACAAAGAGCTTCATAAAATATATATATTTCTACAGAAGCGTTAATTAATCAGTAGTTAAGGAAATACTCAACACAGTGAAGTAGATATTGTCTTTACGTTGTTGCTGCTACATATGGAAAGACACTTTGAAAATGATGGTTTGTTACGTTATTTGCACCACGCTTTGGGCGTCAATTTGAGATAGTTTGTATTGTAGTTCAAGTGTTCGGATGCCGAACTTGTGTAGTTGCAACCGCACGCATAGTAAACAGATTCCGGTAGCCTTCGCCACAAAATGTACTTTCAGGTGGACTTTGCCCCAAGTTTAAAAAGATTAACTTTATAATTTGTTTGTTTCTATAAATATTTATTAATGTTTGCCTCGGCTGCGTCAGTATTATTGTTAGAGACACGTATCTCTTGGCAGGGTTTTGGTACGACTAAGAATGTAGGCTTACACAGATTATAATTTTACTTCTTCTTTTATTAATACTTGATACGATTTAAATAACACTTCACTGATATCGAGAGCTGTGAGATTCTTTTATTTAATACTTGCACTTTTTAACACGTATACTATTTTCGTCTCACACGAATACGTATTTAATTTCCGCGTCTGGTTATGATCACTGTCTAGAAGTAACACGTCTGGTTATGAGCACTGTTTGCAGGCAACTGAATTGATTTTAACCGTCTAAACTTGTAAATTTCTGTATTTCAAGTCTCTGATTGGCTAATCTTACTCAAATAGTATACCTTCATTTAAGTTAAGTTTTTTCTGGTTGTTGATTGGCTATTTTATAAACTGTCACTAAATTTACGTTATTGTTACTCCAAGAATCACAAGTAACATTTAAACTTACTAATTCATTATTGCCTCAAGGTTACCTCATTGTTAGCAACTTTTGACCTATTTCTCACAGCTCCTAAATTATTAAATTACGTAATGCATTCACATAACATTACTGAACATGGATACAATAATATAAGCATATGCAATGACTGTTACATACATTTTACAAATTATTACATACACATATTGCTTCAAGGTGGGCTGTTATTGAATTTACATATTATATACTTTGACTGAAATCATCTAAGTGTTAATAATACTGCCTGAACAGCAAAGTGAAAGTAAATTTACGCTCGCATTACAACATTATACGTAGTGATGTCTGTCAAGCGGTGACATTTTGTCGCTCGTATTCAGCAGATCTTGCATTCAATTCTCCTTGGACCGGTCACCCTCGCGGTTTCGTGGTTTTCTCAGGTTGGTAGGCGAATGCCTACATAATGCCGCGAAGTTGGAATACGCACGATTTATTTAGAATGGTTAGGGAACCCACCTTCGCTTAGCATGCTCCGCATTCCGGATTTGAAAACCCTATCCTAAACCTGGTAAGCAGAGAAGACGAGGAGAGAACAGGAGAACTTGTTGTTAAGACAAGAGAGTTGAGGTCTAAGAAGCCTCATATTAGGGGAAGGGGTGTAAATAGAGCTAAATGTACCCTTATGCGTGTTGATGGCAGAATTAAAAATATGATCATCTTGCTTGTTACATTCACAGGGCTTTCTCTACCCACTATTCTACGTACTATTTTTATTCTTCTTATACGAAATATTCTTCTATATACGAGGTGTGATCAAAAAGTTTCCGGAATGGCTTCACAACAATGCTGAAGCTGAGATTTCGTTAATTCTTAACCAGACTGTACATGCAGCGTTCCTTTCCGATAAAAATGAGAGGTCCCGTGACGTCCTGTGACCATACAGTGACGAGGTAGACGCTCTGAAGTGAACACGTGTTTTGCATGTGCTGCGATTTTTCCGCGTAGCAAAAATGCCAGATTACGAATAACAAAGAATGAACATCAAATTTTGCTTTAAACTCGGTAAAACTGCAACAGAAGCCTATGAAATGTTAAGAACAGCTTATGGGGAGGAAGGTATGGGCAAAACGCAAGCATTTGAGTGGTTTTAGAAATTTAAAAGCATTGAGACATCAGTTAAATATGCAGATCGTTCGGGGTGACCCTGTTCCAGCAAAACTGATGAAAATATTGTTTAAGGTGAGGGAAATGGTCTTAAATGATAGGCGCATTACAATAAGAAAACTTTCTGACTCATTAAGACTCTCCTTTGGAAGTGTTCAAAGTTGGACATGAGAAGAATTGCCGCCAAGTTCGTGCCCCGCCTGCTTTCAAATGACCAAAAGGAAAGCCGTGTGTTTGCTTGCACAAATCTTAAAGAACAGAAACAAAATGACCCACAGTTTATGGAGAAAATTATTGGTGGTGATCCAGTAACGATCATGGGTACGATTCAGAAACGAAGCAACAATCTTCACAATGGAAGAGTCCTTCATCTCCACGCCCGATCCAAAGTGAAGTCAATGGTGATTGTGTTTTTTGACATTAAAGGCATTGCACATAAGGAATTTGTGCAACAGGGTCAAACAGTTAATCAAATATTCTACAAACAAGTGCTGCAAAGATTAAGGGAGAATGTGCGACGCAAACGGCCGCAGAAATGGAGGAGTGGTGACTGGTTCCTGCATCATGACAATGCGCCCGCGCACAAAGCCCTTTCTGTTCGCCAATTTTTGGATAAAAATAGGATGAATGCTGTTCCCCATCCTGTCTATTCTCCAGATTTGGCACCAGCGAACTTTTTTCTTTTCCCACGACTTAAAATGCGGCTCCGAGAACACCGTTTTGAGGACATTGATGTCATCCATCGCGAATCGCAGAAGGCTCTGAACATGTTGAAAGAAGAGGACTTCCAGAGGTGCTTCCAGCAGCGGTAGAAGCGCTGGGACAAGTATGAACTCCCAAGGAGACTACTTCGAGGGTGACAGTGCAGATTAGACAAAACAAACTGTTGTGTAGTATTTATGACGTCATTCCGAAAACTTTTTGATCACACCTCGTACTTTAGTTAAATGAGATAAGTGTTTTAGAAAAGTTTTGTGCTGTATGTACAAGAGATACACAGAAGGTTAAATTAAGTCAGATCTTTAAAGGCGGTTCACTGTGTGATGACTTTGAAATTCCACTCTTTGCATGACCACAAGAAAAATAAACGAATAATTCTCAGCACTTGAAAGCAGTATCAAGTACTTAAAAATTCAAATTAATAACAAACGTTATCTCGGAAATGGTTAATGCCACAAAAAACGCATTTGAAATAATTTGTAAGCTTTAACGAGGTATGCTTTTTGTGAAGTATGGTTTTTTCATATCTCTTACAGTGTACCATATATACAAAATTATACAGAATTCATTCTGAATGAAGAGGGTTTCAAAGGTTATTCACAGAAAATTCAATATGTAGGGTAACCTCGGGTGAATCGGGACAAGAGGTGAATAGGGACAATTTTGAGAAATGGAAGCCGTGACATTTACGGTTAGCATTAGTACTTGATGCATCATGAGACTACCAAACCGTCGTCTGAGTAGGTTCGCTTTCTGCAGATCGCAACATAAAGGGAGCAGTCGATAGTAAGAAAGCGATATATTTCTTACTTGTAATATTTTATTTTTGTGTGAAGAGTATTTTTAACAATTTCTTGCTCTGATTGCGGATTAGTATGTTCTCAATAATAAAACATTCATCTGGAAAGAGGTTAAGACAGTTTCTTGTTTGTCGACAATGGACAAGGTGTTACAAAACTATAAAAAATAAGTCACTACATTTCGGGTGTATAGGGACACTAAATTATGGCTGAAGAGGGACTACATATTTTGCTCATTTATTTTATTATTTTATTGCATACGGGTACTGAAAAAATAGAAAATAATAGCCACAAAGCTGTTAATTGCATTTCACCGGGGAGAAGTGTGCGCCATGCAGCATTTGGGGTCCCTCATTCCTGTCTCCATAGTCGTCTACAATGTGATAGTGGCATTCCATTGAGTATTAGTCCGAGATTATCCACAAGGTAACAATGATCACTACTTTTAACCTTCCCAGAAAATATTTGCCTTGAAAAGAAAAAATCTGATGTGTTACACTCACCCTTGTAAAAATATTTTTACAAACGCTTATTCTCCATATGCTTCATGTTAATCGAGATGTTAATCTTATTGCTAATTTTCTTGTAGGTGCAAGGGAATATGGTAGGCTTTAAGCTATTTTAAGAGCTGGTTGCTATGTGGCGCATTCCATTCTCTTTGCATGTCCAGGACATAAAAAAAATGAATAACGAATTTGAGAAAAAGTATAAGTATTGGAAAATTTAAGGGAATAACAAGCAATATCTCGAAAATGGTTCACTAACAAAATAAATGTATATGACATAAATAGTGTATTTTAACGCGATCTACATTTTTGTGTAATAAAATTTTGTCTATCTCTTATGGTTTACAGTTATGCAAAAGTCGTTCACAATGAGGAATACTTTTGGAGACATTCCCAGAAAATTCGAGATATACATTTCATTTGTCATGAAAATATCTTAAACATATGATATTTTAATCAAAATCGTTAGAGCCATTTTTGAGAAAATTAAAATTTTGAAAAATGTTCCATGTAAAGGGTAATCTGGGGTGGGAGATTTTCTTGAAAACCTTCGTGTCGCATCTCTGGAAATTATTGAACCTAAATACAAAGTTTGGTGTTTATCTGATTGTTCGTTTTTGAGTTATGCTGTTCACAGACACACACACACGGACATGTTTCTGAAAATGCTTTTTTTGGATTCAGGGGGTCTCAAAACATGTATTTCCGGTGAAATCTCAGTATCGAATTTTTGGGTGGAATACAATACTTCCCCTACTTACTATACGTAGTAGAGAAAGTAAAAATGAATAACGAATTTGAGAAAAAGTATAAACATTGGAAAATTTAAGGGAATAACAAGCAATATCTCGAAAATGGTTCACCCAACAAATAAATGTATATGACATAAATTGTGTATTTTAACGCGGTCTACATTCAGTGATGTATCGATGTGTCGCCATCTGTTGTATATTAGAAATTAAT
Organism: Deroplatys truncata; assembly: GCA_030765065.1. Lineage (NCBI taxonomy): Eukaryota > Metazoa > Arthropoda > Insecta > Mantodea > Mantidae > Deroplatys > Deroplatys truncata. The sequence continues at coordinate 106,990,395 of CM060982.1, forward strand.
AATTAAAGGCTGTTCCTCCTTTTTGAATAACCCCCTCTCTCTTTATAACCTATATCCAATAGCCTATGAAGTCTTATTCATTCGGAAGGAATTTTATGTAATCTTGTATAACTAGTAAACGTTAAGTGTTAGATGAAAACGCTCTACACAGCAACATATAGATCTGTTTAAATCTTTAAATTTATTTTAAATAAAGTTTTGTGGCATAAGGCATTTTCGAGATATTTGTTATTAATGGTTCGAATTGTTCAATACTCTTGTGCTCAAAGTCCTGTCGAATTTCAGTTGTTTCTCGCTATTGCATGAGAGATTAATAATTATAGTGTAGTTATTTCTGCAAAGGTTTATCTCGATTATAACAAAGTAGGTGGAAAAATAGGCATTATAAGAATTTGTATACCCACTAATAACCTTGAGGGTAGAGAAAGTCACGTGAATGTAACACATTTCAGAATTTTTAGTTATGTGTCTCTGCCACAAACATACACATATTTCTAAAAATGCCATTTGTGGATTCAGGAAACTTCAAAACTTGCATTTCCACGTAAATGCTCTACCTTAGGTAAGAAGTGATACGTTGTACATCTGATTAGAGAGAAAGTCATTAATTATCCACGAGACAGAACTTGTGGCTGGACTGGGTATATCATCATGGCTGATCCCATTTCCATTCGGTTAGCCTCCGAATCATTAACTGCGCGAAGCCCTCACTAATTACTCGCGTAACATCTTTCATCAAGTGGATGTGGCCGTGATTCATGAGAACATTACGTCGACTAAATCAGCTGATGATATCGCTAAAGAGAGGAAATTATCTACATACGTATCGAAATCATAAAGGAAGCTGTCCATGAAGCTGTCAGACGTGTGCCGTAATTAGCTTAAGAGGTCGTAGCATGACAAGCACTGCGTCATGTTGCTCCCTGGAGTGAGCGGGGGGAAGGCGAGAAGGTTCACACAGAAGGACTTGTCATTTGTGCAAATATATTCTTACATTTGTCTTACACTAGGGGGAAAAAATCCACACACTATTCTTATAAAAGTCAATTCTTTTATCTACTCTGTGTTAAACGATTTCAGAAATGATTTTAGGCTGAGGCGATGGTGAAATCTTTAAAAATCAGATTGTTATGTGAAGGCTTTGAAATTCCATGATCCCTGCAATGATTATAAGAAAAAATTCAATAGTGACTTAGCCCCAAAAGAAGTTATGAAGTATCTGAAAATTTCAAACAATAACAAAAATATTTCGGAAACTAATAAAGTCACTACAATGGCCTAGATCTCGTTAAACGGAATTTATACTTTTTGTAGTTAGTATTTGTCTATCTCTTATGACTTACCATTTATATAAAATTTTGCAAAATTCACTCAGAAAGCAGAGGTTCTCACAGGTTAATCCCAAAATAATTCGATATACATTTTCCTTGTGATGAAAATATATTAAATTGTATATTTTAATCAAAATCATTTGAAGTATTTTTGAAAACATAAAGAATAACGAAACAGTTTCCATGTAAAGTGTGGTTTTCAGTGGGGGAAACCTTGAAAATCTTCCATTTACATCCTTGGAAGATGTTGAACTTACACCAAGTTTAGAATTTCCCGGGAATTTCGCTTTTGAGTTATGTCATTAACACAAAAACACACACGTTTTCTAAAAATTATATTTTCGGTTAAGAGAGCTCAAAACCTGTAGATATTTCCGCTGAAATCTCGTCAAATTTTTGGGTGGAATCCAATAATTCGTTTTTTTACGTGTTCCATTGATATGTCGCCTTTAATATCTTAGGTCATATCCGCGGATTTTTACCTTTGGAGCAATTGCGCATTAACAATCATGTTCACTCGTTTTCAGTAGTGTTAATCTTTGGGTTGGTATTACTTTTGGTTATTACATTAAATTCACACATGCATTTACTCTCTCATTCATACTCCCAGACTCTTGGGAGAAAGGGGAATAATCCTGACTGAGAAAAATAAACCCCTCATCCAGCTGGGAACCGAACCAGGGACATCTAGATTTGAAGGTTAGCATACCAACAACCAGACCACAAAGCAGTCTATTCGGTTTTTTTTTTTTTTTTTTTTTTTTACTTTCTCTACTACGTATAGTAAGTGGGGGAAGTATTGTATTCCACCCAAAAATTCGATACCGAGATTTCACCGGAAATATATGTTTTGAGACCCCCTGAATCCAAAAAAAACATGTTGGAAACATGTCCGTGTGTGTGTGTGTCTGTCTGTCTGTCTGTGAACAGCATAACTCAGAAACGAACAGTCGAATAAACACCAAACTCGATTAACATGAAGCATATGGAGAATAAGCGTTTGTAAAAGTAGTTTATACAAGAGTAGAGAAAATCATGTGACTGTAACACATCAGATTTTTACTATTGGTTTAGTCCTAAGGCGGAACTTCAACAGGTACTAATAATCCAATCTGATATTTACTTTGGCGACTTAGGGAAACCACGAATAAACCCCAGTTATGTTGGTAGGTCCACGGGATTTGAACCCGGTATTTCCCGAATGCGGGACACAGACATTACCTCCTGAGCCATCTCGCTCGGTCTTGCATATTAATTAGTTTTTGCGGAAGGAAGGAAGTTTTACCACTCCCGGATTACAATATTGCTCTTCCTTAATCCGCATTACTTTGTTCTTTTCTCACGCTCCAGTTTTCTTCATATATACATTTCAAACCTCTCCAATTCATCAGGAGTGTCGCTACAGTTGATAGTCAACAAGTTCACTTTTTATTGGTTAAGGACATGGCACAATAACTATGTTGATCAGTTGACTAAACAGAGATTTATACTGGGAGAAATCCAAGACATCAGACTTCCTTATAAGGATTTTAGTCAGCATTACGTAGCGTTGTTTTAGTGCTGGAGTGAGGAATGGTCATTTACGAAAGGTTCAAAAGACATTTATGCGAACATTCAGGAAAATATACCAATAGTGCCATTTTCTTATATTTACCATATTACCGAGCAATATAGCTCGAGAAACACGCATTCAGGAGATCCCGGGGTCAATTTCGTGTTTGGGACACTGGTGCTTCGATATAAATATGTGTAATAATATAAATAATATTATACAAGTGTAAACATGTTACATGGAAAATGTAACAGAAGCTAGCTAGCCGTGCAATTTTGCAAGCCACGCGGTACCAGGCGGAGATATAGAGGGTGGCTCGAAGCACAGAGTATCGGTTGAATGTGACTAGCAGACGCTTGAGTGAGAAAGACGAGTAGAGGTTGAAAAAGGATAACGAGAGGCCGTACAGAAATGAATATTATAATACTCCAGAATATGCTGGCTTTAATATACCGTTTAGTTGTTAACAATATAGGCTTCAGCGTGCTACCTTCCTCATTGTGTTTTAATCCTTATTGCTTCATTTTCCTGTTGCGTCAACTCTTTATTACATACTCCTCGGAAACACGTTATCATGCTTAATTCAATTCCTCCAAGACACCTAGTTTCAGCTATAATCCCTCCTGCTGTGTTTGCTCTCTTCCTCTGTAATTTTTCTGATCAGTGCTGTTGTGTCTGATGGCTAATTGGTTCTTGACCTAAGCTCCCACTAGAAAAAATCTGATGTGTTACACTCACACGACTTTCTCTACTCTTGTACAAACTATTTTTACAAACTCTTATTCTCCATCTATTTCATATTAATCCAGATAAACATTTACAGAAAAGATCTTTTGATATGCAAAGGGAATTACATTTTACACATAGGGACCAGTTTTAAAAATATTTGACTATCGCTTAAGGCGTACTATGTTCCCCTTGTTTTGTATTTGCAAGGGCAATATAAGCACACACATATCTCTTAATAGCTGGTTGCTATGTGCAGCACCATTCTCTTTGCCACAGATTAATACTCTTTGCATATCCAAGACAAAAAAATGAATAATGAATTCCCATTTTAGAAAATAAGTATTGAAAATTTAAGGAATAACAAGCAATATCTCGAAAACGGTTCACTCAACAAAACAAATGTATATGATGAAACTTGTGTATTTAAACGCGATCTACATTTTTTGTGTAGTAAAATTTCTTATGGTTTACCAGTTATGCAAAAGTCGTTCACAATGAAGAATACTTTTGGAGACATTCCCAGAAAATTCGAGATATCCATTTTATTTGTCATGAAAGTATCTTAAACATATGATATTTTAATCAAAATCGTTAAGAGCCATTTTTGAGAAAATTAAAATTTTCGAAAAATATTCCATGTAAAGGGTAATCTGGGGTGGGGGGATTTTCTTGGAAACCTTCGTGTCGCATCTCTGGAAGATACTGAAACTAAATACCAACTTTGGTGTTTATCCGACTGTTCGTTTCTGAGTCATGCTGTTTACAGACACACACACGCGGACATACTTCCAGAAATACCTTTTTTGGCTTCAGGGGGTCTCAAAACATGTATTTCCGGTGAAAACTTGGTATCGAATTTTTGGGTGGAGTACTTACTATACCAATGTTTTATTTTAATCTATTAAAACATTTTATGTTAATAAATTTTTATTTCAAAACTTAATATTCATGCAATTGCTATTAATAAAGCAACATCACCAACTCGATTAGATAAAGCATACCAGTCAGCCTGCAGCTAACATCCATCCTGGCCAAGTCAGTGGAATGGAATTGATAACAATACTTACGGGACTATGTGTGAAAGAGAAACAGCGGTAAGTTGACCTTTAGCCAGGTAGACGGGTAACCCGCATAGGTGTTTTCAGCAAGCTGGTAGGTACGTAGATTTAAACTCTGATGCAATATAACGGCTTTACATCGGTTAACTTTTAATGGCTATAACTTATATGTTCTATTAAACTGTTTTGATCTTTCATTTTAAGGACAATTATGCACTGCAGCCATTGGCTTATTGTGCTGCCCTTTAGCTCTATCCCATCGATTCTGTATCCTTCATGAATAGATTCAGTCCTGTGAGGGGAAGAGCTTGCAAATTCTCAGAATCCGAGATATCTGTCTTCATGAGCCAGTGCTTCACAGTTTCTGGTGATATGATGCGCTGTTTCACTCTCCTCTTGCAGAATCTTCAGGGCAGAGTCCCTTAATACATACTACTTAAGTGTTTCCTTACTGGTGCATGTCCTGTAAGAAATGCCACTACTGTTTTGAGCTGGTATCTGTTGAACTTCAACGGTTCTCCAGCTACTTTTGAACATGGTTTACTAATATACATTATGTCATGTTTCCAACCTGATCTGTTTCAAGTTTTTGATTGGTCCTTCTTTTAACTCTCCCTCTCCCACATACCTACACTACGTGATCAAAAGTATCCGGACACCCGGCTGAAAATGACGTACAAGTTCGTGGCGCCCTACATCGGTAATGCTGGAAGTCATTATGCTGTTGGCCCACCCTTAGCCTTGATGACAGGCATACTTTCACTCTCGCAGGCATACTTTCAATCAGGTTCTGGAAGATTTCTTGGGGAATGGCAGCCCATTCTTCACGGAGTGCGGAACTGAGGAAAAGTATCGATGTAGGCCGGTGAGGCCTGGCATGAAGTCGGCGTTCCAAAACATCCCAAAGGTGTTCTATAGGATTCAAGTTAGGACTCTGTGCAGGCCAGTCCATTACAGGGATGTTATTGTCATGTAACCACTCGGCCACAGCCCGTGCGGTATGAACAGGTGCTCGATTGTGTTGAAAGATGCAATCGCCATCCCCGAATTGCTCTTCAAAAGTGGGAAGCAAGAAGGTGCTTAAAATATCACTGTAGGTCTGCGCTGTGTTCGTGCCACGCAAAACAACAAGGGGTGCAAGCCCCTCCAGGAAAACCATGGCCACACCATAGCACCACCACCTCACGAATTTCACTGTTGGCACTACACACGCTGGCAGATGACGTTCACCGGGCATTCGCTATACCCACACCCTGCCATGGATCGCCACATTGTGTACCGTGATTCGTCACTCCACACAACGTTTTGCCACTGTTCAATCGTGTAATGTTGACGTTCCTTACACCAACCGAGGCATCGTTTGGCATTTTCCTGCTTGATGTGTGGCTTATGAGCAGCCGCTCGACCATGGAATCCAAGGTTTCTCATCTCACGCCTGTCATAGTACTTGGAGTGGATCCTGATACAATTTGGAATTACTGTGTGATGGTCTGAATAGATGTCTGCCTATTACTCTTTACGACCCTCTTCAAATGTCGGCGGACTCTATCAGTCAACAGACGAAGTCGGCCTGTACGCTTTTGTGCTGTACATGTCCCTTTACGTTTCCACTTCACTATCACATCAGAAATATTGGACCTAGGGATGTTGAGTGTGGAAATCACGCGTACAGACTTCTGACACAAGTGACACCCAATTACCTGACCATGAGTTCCACGGAACGTCCCGTTGTGCTGTTTCACGATGTCTAATGACTACTGAGGTCGCGGATAATGAGTACCAGGTAGTAGGTGGCAGCGCAAAGCACCTAAGATGAAAAACGTATGTTTGTGGGGATGCCCCAAATTTAGGGATCAACTTTGTATTTTTATGTTTCTTTAAATATTATATATTTATGTTTGCCTCGGCTGCGTCAGTATTAATTTGTAGAAAAATGTATTTCTTAACAGGGTGTGATGCGGCTAAAGGATGTAGGCTCACACAAATTATAATTTTTACTTCACTCCTTTTATTAACCTTCACACGATGAAATAACACTTCACGTGTATAGAAAGGTGTGAGATTCTTTTATTAATTACTTGCACTTTTTTAACACGTAAACCTTATAATATTCTCGCCGTTATGAATTTTATATGTGTCACACTGAATACGTATTTAACTGATTGTGAACGCTGTCTACTAGCGACTGGCGCCTGAATTTGTACAACTTTCTCTATTTCAGTTTCTGATTGGCTAATCCTACTCCAATAGAATAATTTTATTTAACTTCAGGTTTTCTAGTTGTTGATTGGCTATATATAAACTGTTTTAAAAACTACACTATTATTGCAAGAATTACTAGTAGCATTATTAAACTTTCCAATTCATTATTGCCACAAGGTTACCTCATTGTTACCTCATTGCTAGCAACTTTCGGCCTCTATCCTCACAGCTCCAACATTGTTAAATTACTTAATACATTCACATAACATTATTAAACATGTACATAATAACATAAACATAATGCAATGACTGCTACATATATTTTATATGTTATTTATACACATATTGCTACAGGGCGGGCTGTTATTGAATTTTATATTATATAATTAGACTGAAATCATTTAAATGTTAAAAAATACTGCCTCAATGTCTGCTATCTATATGCGAAATCAACCAATCTTCATTTATCTATTGTGAATTCTCATATTTTATAATGTATATTACCCTTATTAAATAAGTCCCTTAGCAAGGGATATTTTGTTGCATTCGAGATATAAAGCCTATGATTTTTGCTCCTAATTTCCTGTTTTGCCACTATTTTCTGTTAACTTACTTTAATTGATATAGCTGTGGCAGATACATTATATTCCTTTGCTCCCTAGCTTATAATTTATTCTTTTTCTTCTTGTTCTACTTCACGGTTTTAGGCCATTTAGCCTGTTCCGGCTCCAAAATCTTGTTGTGTCCATCTCTTTTTTGGTCGTCCTGGGTTTCTGTATCCTTGGGGTCTGTAGTTATATGTTGCTCGGGGTATCCTATTTAATGACATTCTTTCTAAATGTTGTTTCCAGTTCTATATGTTATTGTTACTTTATTTAATTCTTCTATTTTTAACCTTTGCCTTATTTCGTTATTTGGTTTTTCTATACAGTCCTGTGCATCCTGCTGTAGGTCTGAGAAATTTCATTTTAGCTGTCTGTATCCTTCTTTTATTTTCTGCTGACCCATAAGTTACTGTGGGGATGACCATTTCTTTATACAGTTTTATTATTGAATCTTTTCTAATTTTATTTTTAGTGTTCTCTTTATGGTTCCCGTTATGTAATTAAATTTATTTAACTTTTTATTAATGTCTATTTTAGGCCCATATGTTGTTTCACATCCTATAAAATTAAATATTGGCACTTGTTCTATGATTTTATTTTCTATAATTATTTTAGTCCGGACCAAGTGAGTATCTTTAAATGCCATAACTTTAGTTTTTTCAGTCAAAATTTCCATGCTGTATGTTTTTGATATTAAATTTAGTTAAACCCTTAACAAATTTATTTCATTATCCCCTTTCCTTTATCTGCAAATTACATCAAAGAAAAATCCATAATATATGGTTACCTATAGATTCCATATACATTTAGACGCTAGAAGGCTATTAGTAGGGTTTGCCACTATTTTCTGTTAATTTTGTTTAATTGATATATCCGAGGGCAGGTAGATGTTATTTCTTTGCTTCGTAGCTTATAATTTAAACCCTTAATAATAAAAAAAGCATTTCATTATCGCCTTTCCTTTATCTGCAAATTACATCAAAGAAAAATCCATAATATATGGTTACCTATAGATTCCATATACATTTAGACGCTAAAAAGCTAATAGTTTTAATGTTCTGTAAAATTTGGTGAGATAAATTAGACATATAATTCATAATAAAATTCTGGTGAAATGTGTGGAGTAACGTTTAAGATCTTTACATGTTGGGTATGCGGTTTATATAAAAATGTTTTTCTATACTTAAAATCAAGATATTACCAATTAAATGCGGCAAGATTTTCTCAAAATTATCTCTGGTCATATAAAAAGGTTTGTTGCTTTAATAAAAAAATTGTAAATGTTTCATTTTGAAGTGTGCTGATTCCTCAAAAGATAAATTTTAATAGCTCAAAGCTAAAAGCTGCACAGAAATGAAACTCCGCAAAATCATTATTTAATGCAGCATAAGTATATATATATTAAGATTGTAGCTTCAAAATACGGAGAATTGAAATTTCACATATTACCCCGCTTAAGAAATGTATTAATGATTTGTATGGCACAATTGTTTTAACTGTAGCGCAATATACCCTTTACATAGCATTATTTGCATTTCTTAAATGTTATACTCGTATTTTTACTTTCTCTACTATGTATAGTAAGTAGTGGAAGTATTGTATTCCACCCAAAAATTCGATACCGAGATTTCACCGGAAATACATGTTTTGAGACCCCCTGAATCCAAAAAAAAAACATTTTTGGAAACATGTCCGTGTGCGTGTCTGTGAACAGTATAACTCAGAAACGAACAGTCGGATAAACACCAAACTTGGTATTTAGGTTCAGTATCTTCCAGAGATGCGACACGAAGGTATTCAAGAAACTCCCCCCACCTCAGATTACCCTTTACATGGAACATTTTTCGAAAATTTTAATTTTTCAAAAATGGCTCTAACGATTTTGATTAAAGTTTCATATGTTTAAGATATTTTCATGACAAATGAAATGTATATCTCTAATTTTCTGGTAATGTCTCCAAACGTATTCTTCATTGAGAACGACTTTTGCATAACTGGTAAACCATAAGAGACAGAAAAACTTTTACTACACAAAAAATGTAGATCGCGTTAAAATACACAATTTATGTGATATATATTTTTTGTTCAGATTTTTTTGTCTTGGATATGCAAAGAGTATTAATCTGTGGCAAAGAAAATGGTGCTGCGCATAGCAACCAGCTATTAAGAGATATGTCGATGCTTAAAGGCTACTGTATTTCTATATTGCCGTTGCAAACACAAAACAAGGGGAACATAGTACGCCTTAAGCGATAGTTAAATATTTTTAGAACTGGTCGCTATGTGTAAAATGTAATTCTCTTTGCATGTCAAAAGATCGTTTCTGCAAAAGATGTTTATCTCGATTAATATGAAATAGTTGGAGAATAGGAGTTTGTAAAAATAGTTTGTACAAGAGTAGAGAAAGTCATATGAGTGTAACAAATCAGATTTTTATTTACTTGTAAATGTTGGACTCTCTTAATTTTCGTGGTAATTATTTACGATAAATGGATTTTACAAGTGCTTTTAACCGGCGTTCTGCGTTTGTTGAACTAACATCTCGTGTTAAAAGTACTTAAAGACCAGTCTAAGCGCCTATCTGCTCCGATTTGTTTTTTTATACCTACATAAAGCTCAGAATTTTATAAAAGTTGCCATAGCAGTGAACAGCCGCTTTTTAAATCCCCATTAATCTTTCGAGAGAAACATCTGAAGAGCTGCGTAGTCAATGCCGCCTTTATTTTAATTAGTACCACTTAGGTTTTTGATGTGAAAAAGTAATTAGGCGAACTGGCATTATGCTTATATTTGCATTTGTACTGTATAAAAATACTCAGTTTTTACTTTCTCTGCTATTTACGTCGTCCTCTATGGTGCAGTGGTTACCATGGAAGCCGTTCCGAGGTTGCGGGTTCAAACCCGGGATGGGCGATGGGTTTTTTCGGGCGTAAAAACCCTTAGCAATGGCTTCCTTCGGAAGGGAAGTAAAACCGGTGGTCCTGTGTCGTAGATTTATGACACATAAAAGAACTTCAACCCTGATAAAGAGGCCTCTGAGCAAAATTACCGGACTTTCACGTTCAATATAGAATGGGACGCTAAGGATCACAGCAGTTAAAATGGGTCCATAAATAAAACTCGATTACAATATTACATTCCGCTCAAAAATTGGATAACAAGATTTCATTGGAAATTTAGGTTTTGAAGCTCTCTGTATAGATAGATAGATAAATAAATAAATAAATAAATAAAAGCATTTTAGAAAAATGTCCCTGTGTGTGTCTGTTTGTAAACAGCATAACTCAAAAACGAAAAACTCAAATTTGGTATTTAAATTCGGTATCTTCCAATGATACGACACGAAGATTTTCAAAAATGTCCCTACACCCCAAACTGCCTTTTACATGGAAAACGTTTCGTTTTGATTTTATCAAAAATATATTCTAACGATTTTGATAAAACTGCCGTGTGTTTAAGTTATTTGCACGATAAATAAAGTGTATAATTAATTTTCAAGAAATCGTCTGTTAAGACCACTTCATTCTAAATTACTTTTGTACAACTGGTAAACCGTAAGAGGTGTTTTTGTGACATAAACAACCATTTTCGAGATAATCTTTCTTGTTGAATTAAATTTTCAAATGATTATACTTTTTAAAGTGGTAAATCACTATTCGATTTTTCTCTTAGCCATGTAAGGAGCGTCAAATTTCAAAACAATCGCGTACCAATCTGCTTTTTAAAAATCTCACCATCACAATAGCTTGCTGTATCTTTCTTAATACGTAAACCTTCAATAAAGGTTTATCCCGATTAACAAGTAGTAGGTAGAAGAATAAGCTTTTCGATGAATAGTTTAGGACTGAGTATAGAAAATAATACGAGTGGAATACATCAGATTTTTATAGTGGGTATTCTTGTTTTGTTTCTCTTTCGGCTGTCAAAACTATGTGCAATGATTCCAAAAAGAAATCTGATGTGTTAAACTCACATGACTTTCTCTACTCTTGTACAAACTATTTTTACAAACGCTTGTTCACCATATGCTTCATGTTAATTGAGATATCGAGATGTTAATCTTATTGCTAATTTTCTTGTAGATGCAAGGGGAATTGGTAGGCTTTAAGCGATAGTCAAATATTTTAAGAACTGGTTGCTATGTGGAGTATTCCATTCTCTTTGCATTACCAGGACAAAAAAATGAATAACGAATTTCCATTTGAGAAAAAGTATAAGTATTGGAAAATTTAAGGCAATAACAAGCAATATCTCGAAAATGGTTCACCCAACCAAAAATAATGTATATGACATAAATTGTGTATTTTAACTACATTTTTTGTGTAGTAAAATTTTGTCTATCTCTTAAGGTTTACCAGTTATGCAAAATTCGTTCACAATGAAGAATACTTTTGGAGACAGTCCCAGAAAATTCGAGATATACATTTTATTTGTCATGAAAATATCTTAAACATATGATATTTTAATCAAAATCGTTAGAGCCATTTTTGAGAAAATTAAAATTTTCGAAAAATGTTCCATGTAAAGGGTAATCTGGGGTGGGAGGATTTTCTTGAAAACCTTCGTGCCGCATTTCTGGAAGATACTGAACCTAAATACCGACTGTTTGTTTCTGAGTTATGCTGTTCACAGACCCACAGACACACACACGGACATGTTTTCCAAAAATGCTTTTTTATGGATTCAGGGGGTCCCAAAACATATATTTCCGGTGAAATCTCGATATCGAATTTTTGGGTGGAATACAATACTTCCCTACCTACTATACGTAGTAGAGAAAGTAATAAACAGTGATGCATATGTTAAAAATTCCTAGTCCAGAATGTTTAAATATTCAAAATAATTTCGTTTCATTTAAGTCGAGAAAGATATCAAGGAAAATCTCAGGTCTCTTTCCTGAGATGTATAAGGTTATTTTCAGTATTGCTTCCGAGGTGAACAAAGCTGGGGCAGTTGAATATGCCCCTTCGCTTATAACCCTACTTGTGCACGGCAGGTATCGAACCTGGCACATTAATGTGAGGGAGGGAACGTGAGATCGTAACAGATGATAATAATTGCCAGTGACGGCGGCGCCACTAAGCGACTAATGGCGCCAAAGCACGAGACGTTGGGTTATGGCGTGATTACACCAGCCTCTCTAAAATAAATACACTATCCTTTTTACCTTTTTCAAATTGTAAAAAAAGCATTTAAAAGCTACTTATAAAATAGCCACTTTAAGCGGAAACGACGTACGTATAGGATGTTTAAGAGAATCGTCATCACCCACATTTCTGAAAATATATTAAATACATCAGGCATGGAAAAGCTCCTTTGTTCATACGACTCACGGGAATATCGCATGCGCATAACACCGACAGTCAACAGAGTGGCAGCCCAAATGTAAATCATAAGGCACCTTTTTGCCGCGTCTGAAATGAGCTTAGGTGAAACAATCTGATCGTTTACGTTCACATGACCTTCTCTACCCTGTATGGCTTATTAGTGGGTGTAAAACTAATGTCACTAAAGGTTATTTTTCTATTTACTTAATTTTAATCCAGATATACCTGTGCAGGAATAACTACAATACACTTTTCGTTATAAATACAAAGCGAACAGCGATATCAAATGTTTAAAAACAGGATGCTATAAACTGGCCTAAAAATTCCATACTCTTTCCATAACATCGCCAGAAACAACTGAATATTGACCACTTATACAACCAATAATACTAGATATTTCGGAAATAGTCGATGCCACAAGCCTAATGCCTGATTTTTAAGCATTTCACTGACGTTTCGTCCCCTGTATTCCTATTCTACCTACAACAAAATGTATAAGGAAATTATTTCCGCAAACGTTTCTCTCAGTTAGTGAAGCAGATAGAAAAATAAGGTTTTGCAAGAATATATTCTAGAAGACATATAAAAAAAAATTCTGATGTGATACAGTGAAGATGTAGTTGCTGCTACGTATGGAAAGTCAGTTTGAAGATGATTTATTGTAGTTCAACTGTTGGGGAGCCGAACTTGAAGTTCCTTGCAACCGCACGCATGGTAACCGGTAGCCTTCGTCCAAAAATTAAAAAAATACATTAACTTTGTAATTTGACTTTTCTTTAAATACTATATTTATGTTTGCCTCGGCTGCGTCAATATTTATATTTTTTACTTTCTCTACTATATATGTTTCTCTACTACGTAGGGGAAGTATTGCATTCCACCCAAAAATTCGATACCGAGATTTCACCGGAAATACATGTTTTGAGATACCCTGAATCCAAAAAAAGCATTTTGGAAACATGTCCGCGCGCGTGTGTGTGTGTGTGTGTGTGTGTGTGTCTGTGAACAGCATAACTCAGAAACGAACAGTCGGATAAACACCAAACTTGGTATTTAGGTTCAGTATCTTCCAGAGATGCGACACGAAGGTTTTCAAGAAAATTCCCCCACCCCAGACTACCCTTTACATGGAACATTTTACAAAAAATTTAATTTTCTCAAAAATGGCTCTAACAATTTTGATTAAAATATCATATGTTTAAGATATTTTCATGACAAATAAAATGTATATCTTGAAATTTCTGGGAATGTCTCCAAAAGTATTCTTCATTGTGAACGACTTTTGGTAAACTGGTAAACCATAAGAGATAGACAAAATTTTACTACACAAAAGATGTAGATCGCGTTAAAATACACAATTTATGTTATATACATTTTTGTTGTTGAGTGAACCATTTTCGAGATATTGCTTGTTATTCCCTTAAAGTTTTCAATACTTATTTTCTCAAATGGGAATTCGTTATTCCTTTTTTTTTTCTTGGATATGCAAAGAGTATTAATCCGTGGAAAAGTGAATAGTGCTGCACCTAGCAACCAGCTATTAAGAGATATGTATGTGCTTAAAGGCTACTGTATTTCTATATTGCCCTTGTAAATATATATTCCCCTTACATCTACAAGAAAATTAGCAATAAGATAGAGTCCTCAAATGTTTATCTCGATTAACTTGAAGTAGATGGAGAATAAGCGTTTGTAAAAATAGTTTGTACAAGAGTAGAGAAAGTCATGTGAGTGTAACACATCAGATTTTTTCTTTTAGAGACATGAATGTCTTAGCAGGGCGTAATGCGGCTGAAGAATGTAGGCTTACACAGATTATAATTTTTAATTTACTCCTGTTTATTAATTCTTGACACAATTTAAATAACACTTCACTGATGTAGAGAGCTGTAAGTTTCTTTTATTAAGTACTTGCACCTTTTAACACATAAAACTATTTTCGTCTCGCACGAATACGTATTAGATTTCTCGAGGACGTGTCTCGCGTCCGATTAGGAACACTGTCAACAACCAACTGGCAACTGAATTTGTAAGTTTTGCTCCTTTTAGTTTCTGATTGGCTAATCCTAGTCCAATAGAATACCTTCATTTAACTTAAAGCTTTTTCTGGTTGTTGATTAGCATTATTAAACATTCTGACTCATTATTGCCTCAAGGTTACCTCATTATTACCTCTATTACCTCATTGTTAGCAACTTTTAACCTATTATTCTCACAGCTCTTATATTATTAAATTACGCAATATATTCAGATAACATTATTACATGTATACAATAATATAAACATATACAATGACAGTAATATACACTTTTATATATTGTTAAATTACACATTGCTTTAAGGTGGGCTGTTATTAAATTTATCTATTATATAATTAGGCCGAAATTATTTAACTGTTAAAAATACTGCCTCAACAGTCATATCACTTTCTCTACTCTGTGTCGTTTATTAGTGGCTATACAAACTAATCTTACTACAGCTTATTTTTCGATTTACTACATTTTAATCCAAATAAACCTTTGCAGAAATGTTTAAGAACCGGGCGCTATATGCTGTTCTTAAAATTCCATGCTGTATGTTGTTATTTTTCTTCATTTATAGTCGATTTGACTACTAGGTCATATCGCAACTTATATCCCTACATACGAGTACAATAATCATAATAATACTAATAAATTTTATACTTTACATTTATTAGAGTAATACAATAACTGTAACACGTTGTTAGAAACATATTTTACATTATTAAGTCTTGAAGAGAAGCAAAACAGAATAAGCTATGGCCTATTATACATTTTTGTTTGATGTCTTTCAGAACAAAATAATGTTTTTGAAATGTGTAGGATTATTTAAAGCTAAAAATATATCTTCAGGGATGTTATTCCTTCTTCTCTCGATGGCATAACTTCTGCATTTAGTGATGAGGTGTTTGATGGTGATACGGCAATTACAGGTCTCGCAGCGAGGAGCATTTTCTTTGGCGAGTAAGAAGGAATGGGTTAGGCGTGAATGGCCTATTCGTAAACGTGATATAATCAGTTGATCTTTTCTTTTTAAAGTCTGCAATGTGCAGGGTTTTGTGGAGCCTATCCTAACTATGTGGAGTTGGCTTGATGTTTAATGGCCCAATCTTACTTTCATTTGACAGTTGATCTGCTAAAAAAATAACTTTGAGCAGCTCTGTAGGGCAGTTCTTCAACTGGAGGTAGCAAAGTTTAAAATTCCATACTGTTTCCATGCAAACAACTGAATGTTGACGGGACTTAATAGAATAACCAATTCCAAACTTTAATAACTGATAGCAAGAAAAACGTATTGGAAATAAATTGTGTGTTTTAAATTAAAAAAAAACATTTTATTTTGTCATGTAAATACCTTTTATATACGATATTTTAATCAAAAGTGTTCGAGCCATTTTTTTTAGAAAATAAAACATTTCGAAAAATGTTCCATGTAAGACGTAGTTGGGGTGGGGGATTGTCTTGAAATTCTTCGTGTCGTATCCTGGAATGTACTAAACTCAAATACCAGGTTTGGTATTTATCAGACTTTTCGTTGGTTATGCTGTTCATAGATACACACTCAAATGTATTTGGGTTAAAAACATGTTAAATCTCGGCATCGAATTTTTGGGCAGAATGCAATATCTTCTCTACCTATTGGGTACGTGGTAGAGAAAGTAATAAATGATAGTGGATAAAGAAAGACAAGTAAATTCAACATATCAGATTCATATTACTTACCTTCAGAGTAACCCAGCGTCATTGCGATCATATTGCTTTGCCCTTAGTTCATTTCTGTAATTATCACTAACTTTCTACGAGGCCCCGAGTTCGAATCTCGGCTAGGGTGAGTTACCAGATACGGTTTTTCCTAGGTTTTCCCTTATCCCGAGAAGAGACTGTCGAGTAACTTTTAAGCTCTATGGACCTTGGGCTGTTTTGGCCATAATTTCACTCATTTCATCCATTCATTGTCAGATATGACCTACCAGGTTAAAGGACGTTAAACTTAAAAAAACATATGATTTATATCTATGCCACACATATTCTTTACCACCTCGCACCTCTTAACCTTGCCGAAGGGTTTTAATATGAATCTTGATATTCTAATCTGAGGTAGATGAATGACTTTCTTTCTTAATCAGCCCTCAGTGCCTTTGATACGGGTATGACTCCCACATGTCTGAGTATTAAGTAATAATACAAATGGAAAGTTTTTTTTAACATTCATTCAGTAAACAGGTGGAAAGTGGTACCAATTTTAGCTGCTTCTTCACCTTTAAGGATCAGGGCCCTCAGCCCTTTGCATAAAGGGTGCGCTAACGATGTCTCATACCCACAGTATTGTTGCTCAGGTTGTAAATAGTGCACTGTAGTCTTTTGTATTTACTATTCTCTTTTTGTTTTTACGCTGGGTAAATTTGAATGTGGGAAGGATCCCCACAAAAACCACAAGGATAGGGCTAACAAAGTTAACTTCCTGACAAGTAACCGTCCCAATTTAACGATGTAACTCTTTGTATATTTCTGAAAGAAACGAATACAATAATTGATTAAGAAAGTTATACTACTTGATGCCTCTTTCTGCATAAATATGTTTAATTGTTCTCTACGACACGGACCTCTAGGATAATGAGATAGGCTGGTACAAAATGGTTACTCAACATATACAAAACTGCTCCCATACTACAGCACGAGAAGTGCTCCCAAAATTCCCATCACTTAGTATTAGCACACACAGCCAGTAATTCAGTTGACTATAATCAAAATTCAGAAATACATCAAAAGACCATACATTACCTAACAAACAAAAAAAACCGCTTTTCATGACAAAAAAGTAAAATAGTATAAACATTAACAACAAACACTATAAAATTCCTGAACATTCCCCTTAAAATATGCCCTCAGATTAACACCAAATCTGTTTCTCCACTTGTGTTCCATAAAATATTAAATGGTTTAGAGAGACGAACACGAAAAGTGAAACGATCAAAAAGACCAAAAGATCAGGCGCTTGCACTAAGCACAACTACATATCTTTAGAAAGAACTCGCCAAGATTATTTACCGAGACACACACTAACGGTCCGGAGAATAATTCCCAGAGTTAGGCAGCTACATTCCGTAGCTAAACTCTGTTTAAAACATTGACGTTACCTGGCAACCCAAACAAAAGAAGACCAGGCAGCGCTCATATCCCACACACAGCCTTCACCTCATGTAACGCGAAAGCTAAATCATACAAAATTAGCACAGTAGTAATCTTTTTACTATTCTTACTAATTTTTCATAATAATTTTGCTGATTGTACCATTTCAGGTGTGCTTGGAATTTGTTCAGTGGTGTAGAGGAGACTTAGAATATACTTCACACACATTTTCATATACAACGATACCAACTTGGATGTCGTCCTCCGTGGTTACCATGCTAGCCTCTAGTTCCCACGTCGCAGGTCAAACCCGGCGGAGGGCGATGGAGTTTTTTGGGTGTAAAAACCCTTAGCATGGCGTAGATTTACGGCACGTAAACGAACCTCAAGCCTGATAAAGAGGCCTCTGAGCAAAATTACCGGTCTTTCATGCCCAATATAGAATGGGACGCTAAGGACCACAGCAGTTAAAGAGCGTCCATAAATAAAACTCAATTTTCAATGTATCGACTTGGATAGCCAAAGCCAATGAGGCACGGACTCGTAATTGGGAGGTCTGCGGTTAAAATCGTGCCACGAAGTTTTTTCCCAGATGTTTCTCATTCCTTATAACTGGCAAATGCCGAGAAGGTACCCTAAACTTAGGCCTGGAATGTTTCTTTCCAAATTTGCTTTCACAGTTATTTCATTCATATATTTTCATTTTCATTTTCTACCGCCTGTGGTGTCTAATGAAGAGCGGGTGTTAAACATTATTAAAATAACGCACACTCAGATATATATTTAGTAACGCAATAGATTTACTCTTCTATGTTCAAATTTATAAGGCCTTCCTTAACTCTTTCTTAGCAACTGCTATCTTGCCTCTTTGACACTAACTTTAGACATTATTCATGGCAAAGGGTTCTTTCAGAAACTGTTGTCTTCCTTTTTTTTCTCACACGGTAAGTACGAGGGCAAATCAAAAAGTCTTTGCCCCTATTTTTTCTGGTAACATAAGATACATACAGCCAACTAAACATGTATATATTATTCCATATACCTTTCACTATTTTTCCACATAGTCCCCGTGCCGGTTCAGACATTTTTCCCATCGCAGCAATAATTTTGCGATGCCACTGTGGTAGAAGTCGGCCGTCTGACTACGGATCTACTGTCGCACTGTTGTCTTGACTTCGTCGTCGCAGGTGAATCGTTGTCCTGCCAGGAACTTCTTCAGCGGGCTGAAAAGATGGAAATCACTAGGGGCAAGATCCGGGCTGTATGGTGGATGCTCTAGAAACACCTAGTAAAAGTTCGTTAGCTTGCCGACGATCTTGTTTGCCACATGTGGTCTCGCATTGTCACGTTGTCAACGTTGAGAATCCCGCGACGCTTCTTTCTGATCGCAGCCTGCAGAAGTGACAGTGTGGAATAGTATCTGTCGGCATTGATGGTGGTACCTCGCGGCATGAAATCCAGCAGAAGCGGTCTATGGCAATACTAGAATGCCGTTTACATCACTTTGAATGTGCGGTCTCCTCGCACGCTCATTGTCATGCAAATTTGCACGGCCATTTTCGAACTCAGAACACCACTATCTCACACTTCTCAAAGCAAGACACCTTTCCCCATATGAAGGCTGCATTTCCCTGTGGATCTCGATGGCCGTTCGTCCCTTACTCCATAAAAAACAGATCACACTTCGTTGCTCGTAAGCCGTGGACGTGTTAAGCACACCTACCATTTTTAATGCACTGACAGCAACGCTGCCGCCGGCAGCAGCTGAAAACTTTGAGGAGAGGCCCATGAAAAGTCCACTACTTCGAATGTATGTGTTGAGTTTTGTTTTACATTCGTAATTTGGCCGAAAAAATAGGGGCAAAGACTTTTTGAATTGCCCTCGTAATAAGTGTGGCAAGTTTGATTGAAATCGTCGGTGGGTTCAGAAGACATGTGGAACATTAATACTCGCACACGAGAGATAGGCGATTTACTCTTGTATGTTCTAATTCACACAGTCTTCCTGAACTCTGCTAGAAGATCTGTGTATCTTACCCCTTTGGCTCTAACTTTACACATTACTCTTTTGGTAAATGGCAAAGGGTGCTTCGAGAAACGAGGAAACTGTTGTCTTCCTTAGAGCTGAGAAGTTTGCATAAAGACCTCGTATATTCCTGTACAAGTTATTGTTCTTGTGGATGAGTCCCACATCCGGAACAACATTTCTGCTCCCTTGCACTCTCTGAGTATGAAAACATCAGGAATGCTCCCTAATAACTATCTAACATCACTCGGTTTGTTACCAGCAACTTCCCTTGTGTACCTACAGTCAATGTTGATAGATAACGGAGGCAGGCAGGGTGGGGAACAGAGAAAAGATGAATATCAACTCCCGCAAAGTAATCCCCTCCCCTCTCCGCTCCCTGGAGCAGCTTGAGTTTTGAAACATTTCCCTTCTCATGAATAATGTAAGCAAAACTTGTTTGTAATTTGGCTCCTGAGATACAGTGTGTAATGTTTCTTGCTATCAATCACGTGCTGGATGCTGTTTATCACCAATCTATGGTTTCTTAACCCTCTTAATATCCATATTTTGTCAACAAACACGGTTTCTTTTAAATGTTGTGTAATTTAAGCATAAAAAACCCTTAACCTGAAACATACCGTTTGCGGGTATTTTCAGTTACTTTTACCGTGTCTTTATTAGCCTTCATACCTTTTAATAGTTATACAGGATGCCCATAGTTTAACTGGGAATTGTATATGATTTATTTATTTAGGAATTATCTAACATACAGTAGTTTTCCTACAACCCATTCATAATTTTACTTTTCTATAACTCCCTATCCTCTGTATCTTCATCTGTTAGTCCTCTAGATGCCATTCTTCTTCATACCCCATTCATCAATTGTTCTCTTGGTCTTCCCCGTCTTCTGTTTCCTTCAGCCTCCCAGCATCATTTACGAGGGTGGATTGATAAGTCAGTGGCTTTTTAAAGGAAATAACATTTTCTTTCCAAAAAAACAATTGTCTCCTTTCAATTCAGTACTCGTCCAACATTTCTTCAATTTTTTAACCCTTCCAAAAATTATTTTTCGAAGTCTGCAAAATATGAGGTTGTTTCTGCCATGGTGTGTTCACTGGAGGTGAATTTCTTACATGAGAGCAATTTTTAAGGTTTGCGAAGAGGAAGACGTTGCTCGGAGCCAAATCTGGAGAATATGGTGGGTGAGGTAGTAGTTCATAGCCCAATTTCACAAATTTTTGCGATGGCAATGACTGACTTGTGTGGAGTGCATTATCCATGTGAAAGAAAACCTTTTTATTCATCAAATGTGGTTGTATCTTTAACAATTCCTCGTGAAACGTATCCAGCATTGCGGAGCCTAATATGAACTTTTGATCGTTTTACTCTTTTCCTGGTAGTGGATGTCCATCACACCTTGTGAATCCCACAAGACAGCTGTCGTTTTTTCCTGCTAAGGGAATGGTTTTGGCTTTCTTTGGAGCAATTTCACCGTAGGAAATCCACTACTTTGATTGTTTTTTTATCCAAGTTTCATCAACCATATATAACGCCACAAAAGCTCATTTGGGTTGCGCTGTAATATGTTCAAACATTCCTGTGAAATGGTCACACGATTCCGCTTGATCTCAACTGTGAACAGTCGTGGCACCCATCTTGCTGACAGCTTTCTCATACCCAAAAATCCGTGCAGAATGTTATACATCCGTTCACTCGAGATATTTACGGTCTTGGCTATCTTTCACTCGGCCGTCTTTCAACACCATATCGTGAACTTTGTGACCTCAATCGGTCGCCCTGTGCACACGGCATCTCTTGTCCTCGAACGGCCACATCAAAATTCTGTGAACCACTTGTGAACCATGCAATTTAATGGAGCAGAGTCCCCATAATACTTGTTCAGCTTTTCTTCCGTTTCCTTCACCGTCTTACCACGCAAAAAGTAGTGCTTTATCAGAACATGTAATTCAGTTTTCTCCATGTTCTACGAAGCAACACACATCTGCTTATTTCAGACGCTCTCAACAATGTTCTAAGAAACAAATGATGACGAATTTCTGCGATTATACCCAGAATATATGTAAGACTTAAGTGCAAACAAGAAACCTGTGATTAGAACGCTATCTCTCGTCAGAGTCATGGAATTATCAATCCGCTCTAGTATACTATTCTATCGTTTCTCATTCTTTTCACATGATCAAGCCATTTTAATCTTCTCACGTATATGCTGAATGAAAAATTCTAGTAAATTTATCTCTGAACACCAGATTTACTTGATGAATCATTTTGTATCGGCATTTTATCACATCTTTTTTAATGGTTTTTAATGCTCACTATTACTTCTACGGAAACACAGGTGACGACACTGGTAATATATAAAATGGTATTGGGAAAGAAAATTCGGGAAGGAAA
This sequence comes from Deroplatys truncata, assembly GCA_030765065.1. Taxonomy (NCBI): domain Eukaryota; kingdom Metazoa; phylum Arthropoda; class Insecta; order Mantodea; family Mantidae; genus Deroplatys; species Deroplatys truncata. The sequence continues at coordinate 107,012,769 of CM060982.1, forward strand.
CGTCCCAGGCCTAGGTTTGGGGTACATCCCCGGATTTGTCAGTTATGAGTACTGAGGAAAACCTGAAACAAATCTGAGTATCGGTATTTATCACATCATTATGTCGGTATATCATTAAACAGGAAAGTACATTTAAGGCTATGGACCGTTTAAAAGGGTTGAATAAATTTTTACCTCAGCATTGTTTTGCTGAAGTCATTATGTTTTGCACAATTTGTAATGTAACTTTCCACACATTTGCAATTTTACGTAGTATACCGTATGTGGCAGAGCCAAACAATGGATCCTTTCAACTCTGATGTGGCACAACAATGACGTGGGTTAGCTGAAGGTGATTCATAACAGCTGTTAAAGACAGTTGCAGTGAAGAGATTTGCGTTCGTTGGAATACTTGTGAACCTTATTAAGTTATATTAGTTAACAAAATCTTTGAAATTTGTTGGATCGATGTGGTTCAGTGGAGAAGTATTAAGAAAGAAGATCGCTTAAGTTCATACAAAACACACTAAACAGAAAAATATATTCTATAGCCAATGGATTAAAGAAAAAATAATTAAAATAAGGTAACTGATTCTGTTACGGGATTGAAATGTTATAAATATGTTGCTTGTAGAATTGTACCGTTATCTCTCAATCAACGGTTTAAAAAGTTGGTGAAACTGTGGATAGACATTGGTCCGTGGATGCTAGTTAAAACATGAGAGAAATAATGAATACTGTGTCGCGGTATCTTTCGTGTTATCTTATTTGCTGAGCGCCTGTTATTGTTTTACTATTTTGAATTTGGGTTCTTTGTCCTTCGGCTAACTATTATTACTCAGTCGAGTAAATCTCTTGAACAAGGTGTGTAAACGGAAAGGAGTTGTTACTAAAAGATAACACTGATAAAATAATTTGTTTTTACACTTTTATTGCCATCGCACTTTATTAATTTCATATATTTACTCTTGATACACGCCCAACTGAAACTGTTATATTTTCGAATGTAACGATAATCACTTATTTGCCGCGCATTGTTAATTCGCGTATTTCAGATTTTATAACTAACTTTACGACGCGAGAGATTCTGTAAAATTGCGTAACGTGTATTTCGTGAATGAATCTGTTGAACTGCGCGACGTGTAACCCGTGAATGATTCTGTTGAACTGTGCGACGTGTAACCTGTGAATGATTCTGTTAAACTGAGCGACGTGTAACGCGTGAATGATTCTCTTAAACTGCGCGATACCTAAAAAACAACAAACAAATGCGTAATTTAGGTTAGCCTAGGCTAACCATGGCCGGTTAGGGTTTATGTCCCTCTTCAGCCAAATGGTTATTTTTATTTGGGGTGGCTTCGACCCTCCGCAGTCACTTGGCAACAGCAGTTTGATGGTAATGATGGTTTGGGGAAGGGGGCAAAGGAGAAGGTGAGGAGCGCGCAGGTGCCGAGTGTCGAGTCTTGGGTTTTGCTGTGGTGACCATTGCTTCTTAGTTTGTGTGTCTATTTATTTGAGTTTTAATTATTATTATATATATATATATATATATATATATATATATATATATATATTTTGTTTTTTTTTTATTAAGGCTATCATAGTTTTGTATGGCTTTTTTTTTGTTTTTTTTTTGTTTATTTAATTTTTTAATATATATATATATATATATTTTTGGTAAATAGAACACACTTCTCGGTCTGGTGTTTGTATTTGTCTTGGGACTAGGATGAGGGTTATTTGTCTGTGGTTGTTCATTTTTATTTGAAGGTGTGGTAACCATGGCCAGTCATTTTAATATTGTATGTTGATATTCTTCTTGCTTCATTGAAGGAGTTTCTGGAGATATAGCGTTGCTTCCATTTGGTCTTGTGTCTCTCTCTCTTGGACTAGTGCCCTTATGTATGCTAGGGGTGGTGTCGTGATTTTTTTGCACTGGTTAGGTGCGTCTTTCTTGTAATTTTCAGAATTTTGCAGTAGTTGTTGCCTGTGTTGGAGTTTGCTTGCTTTTGCTGCGTAGTTGAGGAGCCCTCTCTCTATGAAGTCTGGCAGCGTTTCGGTCTTTACTAGTTGGTATAGTTTCCTGTTGGAATAACAGTAGGGCACCTTTGCTGCTATCCGAAGGTATTTACGTTCTACTGTCTGTAGGAGATGTATTGTTGTTGCTGACGTTATGGGCGCCAGCGCTGTTGTTCCATAGGTTAGTACCGGCCTGACGAGTGCTACATATAGATGGAGTAGGGCTTTTGTGGTGAGGCCTGCGTTAGTTTTGTTTGCCAGGTATCTCATTGTTGATAGCATGGCTTTGGTTTGCTTTATTTTCTGATTGAAGTGCTGGTTAGTTTTTAGTTTATTTGTGATTGTAATGCCCAGATATTTGGCCGTTTCTTTTGATTTAATGAGTTTCCCATCGATGTTGACGCGAAGTGCAGTCTTTGCAAAGCGGCCTTTTCTCTTGATGGTAAGTATTTGGGTTTTATCCGTGTTAATTGAAATTCGCCAGTTTTTTGCCCATTGTACGAACTCCTTAAGCTGGCGTTCCAGTCTTTTTTTGGCTACTGTTGGCCTGAACTCCGAGCACCAGTAGAGTGTATCGTCGGCATATTGCGCTAGATTGACGGTGGGTACTATTGGTTTTGGCGTGTCAGCAGTGTAGATTATATACAAGAGGCCGGAAATGGCGCTCCCTTGCGGCGTGCCGGCTTTTAGATGAATTGTATCCGATAGTGTGTTGTTGATTTTGAGATTGGCTGTCCGATTCTGCAGGAAGCTGGCCGTCCATCGTATATTCTTTCTCGGAAGGTTAAGAGAGGTCATTTTGTATAGGAGGCCGTTGGTCCAGCATTTATCGAACGCGGATTTTATGTCCAGAAAGGCTGCAACGGTTGTCTTGCTTTTATTGAAGTTGTCTTGCATGTCTGATATCACCCTGAGTAGTTGGTGCTGTATTGTTATATCGTTTCTGTAGCCCGCCTGAGTTTCTGGAATTATGTTGTGGTGCTTGAGATAAGACTGCAGACGAGTGACCAGTATTTTTTCCAAGATTTTTGATAGCGTTGCTGTGAGTGAGATAGATCTGTAGTTTTGGTGATCCGTGTGGTCTTTTCCTGGTTTTTCGAATAAGAGGATATGCGCATGTTTCCAGTTGGTCGGGTGGTAGCCATGATGAATGCAGGTGTTGTAGAGTTGCAGCAGACGGTTTATTATGCTATCTGGTAGTTCTTTTAACATTTGGTAGGTTATCTGGTCAGGCCCGGGGGCAGTATTTCCTTGGATTTGTATTGTGGTCTTCAATTCATTTTTGGTGATGGGTTTGGCGGGACCGTCCGCTTCAGGGGGCTCGCATAATTGCTCCTGCGGTGTGTACAGATGTGGGCTATTGTTGACATGATAGTTGATTCGATTGAAGTATTGGCTATTAAACTTTGGGTCATCTGGCGTTTTAAATACATTGTCATAATGTGTTTTAAAAACGTTTAGTTTCTCTGTTGTGTTCCAGATGTGACGTCCATTTTGTTTGAGTGGGTATGTGGTGTGATGTTTACCTCTTGTTGCTCTGATTAGCTGCCAGAATGTCCGCGGGTCATTGGTTCTTTTTTCATTTAGTGTGTTGATGTAGTGCGTCCATTTTGATTCCCTATACTTTGTAATTGCTGTTTTAACGGCCTCCTGCAGGTGATTTAACACCATTTTGTCATATGGGTGATGCGTGTTCATGTACTGCCTGTGGGCCTTTCTCTTCTGCTTGATGACGGCGATTATGTCTGGTGGGAGTGTATTAATATTTCTGTCCGGGTTCCTTTTGGTTGTTGGTATAGCGTGCTGTTTAGCGGCTGTAATTATGTTTCGTAGTGTTGCTTCTTCTGTTTCTATCTGTTGCACGATGGTGCCCTGGGCGTTTGGAGGTGTGTTGTTGATTTGTTCAGTTATCTTTTGTCTGTAGGCCTTCCAGTCTGCTCTGGTGAAGTCCGGTACTTCGTATGGTTGTCGCACTTCATAGTGCCATCTTTGGGTGGCCAGGGTAACTATTACAGGCAGATGGTCGGTGTTGATGGGTACGTCGGTGGTTATGCCGGTTATTTTGTGGTATAGCTGTGGTGAAGTTAGTATTTTATCCGGTGATGAGGGTTGCTGATTTCTTGTACCGATTCTGGTGGGTCCTGGTATTAGTGCAACTTGCAGTGATGTGTTGGATAAGAGTTTGAGTAGTTGCTTTCCATAATAGTTGGTAGTTACATCCAGGAGGCTCTGATGTTGGGCGTTTAGATCCCCTACTACCAGGAGGCTGTTGTATTTGGCGTCCATATATTTAAGCAGAGCTGCAGGGAAATGTTTATTCTTTGTCGACATGTTCGTCGGTGTGGCATAAATCGTGGCTATATGCAGTACTTGCGTGTGGATTTTAATTTGGACTAGCACTGCCTCTTCTGCTTTAAATTGGTCCGGTAGTGATATGAGTTTAGTCCGGTGTTGCGGTTTGATTAGCATAAGTACTCCTCCTCCTGGTTCTGATTGGTGGTCATGTCTGTATACCTGGTAGGGGGGGAAACTGAAGGTGTTGTATGGCTTTAGTTTTGTCTCATTTGCCGTTATTATGTCGGGATCGTGTTGTGTAAGCAGTGCTTTGAGCTGTTCTTTCTTTGACCGTATTCCATTTATGTTGATATGAAGAATTATGAGGTTGTCCTTCCCTATGATGCGAGCCATAATTCTTGATCAGGAGGGGGCTGGCGGTTACTAAGCTGTTGCTGTCCTGTTTGCCGCTTCAGCTTGAGTTGGCGGTTCGGTGGCGCTGATGAGCACTGCGACTTGCGGGCCGATGTTTGTCAGGTTTAGTATTTTGTTCATTGTTTTCTTAATCGAATCTTGCATGGTTTTATTCACCTTTGTTTTCATGTCGGGAGGAGTTACTGCCTGTATTATCACTGCTATGTTCTTCAGTAGCTGTTCCGCTACATGGTCGACCAGTTGTTTTACATACTTTGTGATGGCTGCATGCATTTCCTGCATTTGCATCTGAGTAGTGTTGATGTGTGCGCATGTTGCCTGCGTAAGGTCCTTCAGTGTTTGCGTCACCTCCTGTTTGCCCATTTCTTTCTTGTCCACCGGTATTCTTGGTATGACCGGTTGTTGTTCTGGAGCTGGTGTTGGTAAGGATGGCGGGGGTGGTGGGGGTGGATGGTTGTGTGGGAATATTTTGGTGGCAGGGGCTTGTTGAGCGGTTATTGGTGTGTTCGTTGGGTATGCTGGGCATCGGACCTGTCCGGTGTAGTGCCCGGTTTGGTCACAGGTGGCGTAATATGGTTCGGATGATTCTTTAGCTGCGTGTTGGCAGATTAGGGTTGGATCTGGGGAGCCACAATAGAAGCATTTGGGTTGGTTTCTGCAAGATTCCATGGCGTGACCATATTCCTGGCATTTGCGGCACGGCACATGCCGCTCATTGGTTCTGGCCGGTTCGACGCGGTATAATTGGTGTTCAATGATGATTCCTCGGTTGAGGGCATTTTGCAGTGTCTCGATGTCGTCAGTGAAAATTCGGAACAAGGGTGTTGGCTTGTTGCTTGCCCGACTGACTATTCTAATGGCGCGATTTATGGCTGGTTGCTCTCGCTGAATGGCCGCGGTAACTTCCTCATCGGAGAAACCCAGCGGTACGTTTTTTAGTACCGCCGTCAGTTGGCGCTTCCTGGGCGTTGTCTGTGTGGTCGGTGCAGGTGGTGGCAGACTTGTTGCGTATTGGGCATTTCGTCCAAATTTTGATTGTGAAATGGCTTGCTGAAAGGTTCGCCCTTGTTGCTCTGTTTTAAATATAAGAGCTAGTGTGTTTTGTGGCTTGTGTATCTGTTGTATCTTGACAATTCCTACATTGTCATTTTTTGGAAATTTTTCCTGTATGAGCTGTCGCACATGAAGGGAATGGCGGCACTTCTCTTCGCAGTTTTTTACATATAGCGCAAACTGTCCGTGCGGTAGCGTTAAGAGTGTTGGTGTCCACTTTTTGTTGGTGGTGACCATATCCTTGTTGGTGGTAGTGTCAGTTGGTGCGGTGTTTGTCGCATTGATGCTGTTATGGACAGCTGAATCATATGTTTCTTCGTCAGTATCCGTGCTGGTGTCCGTCAAGTTTAGGTCCGATTCGACCGTGGCTGGTGGCGATGTGGCTCTTTGATCTCCATCCATGTTTGCTCTTGTTTTCCTGCGATCAGCTTTGGGGGCAGCCTGTGTGCTCTTTAGGTTGGATCTCGAGGTACCCGCTATGTCTGGATCGGGTGGTTTAGCCGACTTAACCATGGTTAACTAGTTGTTAGGGGCTTTTTGGTTAGTATGTGTTTCGATTCAGTCAGTCGGTCAGTCAATGGGGTTAGGATATTGGTTATGAGTGGAAGGAGTAGCTGCTAAAAAGCGCGCCTGGTATGTCGCCTCGGCCGAAGCCGCCTAAGTGTAGTTTAAGGAAACTACGGGTTTATAGAAATAAACCCTTTGACTAAGCACGAGTGCTTAGGGCTAGTACCAGGCTGGCTACAGGAGTGGTATAGGTTAGTAGGTAGGCGTGGGTAAGATGATGATGGCGATGATACTGTCCGACCTGGAAAGGCAAGAAAAGATTAGTATTACCGCAGGACCGCAGGACCGTGGGCGGCTGACTGGATACTCTGCGACTGGCTGACGCTGCTGAGGTAGGCGGGACGCTGTAGCTATCTCCGCCACTCGCTCGTCGGCTGCTACTCGAAGACTCAAGAGAAACCCAGTAGACTCGCTAACTGCACTGCTCGGCGTCACGAAGCGGAATGCGCGATACCTATCTCTGGCTTCATAATTTATACTCCTTCACCCCGATATGCCTAAAGATTATAATCGAGCTGCTATTGGTTAATGAAGCGCGCCAACATTAGCGTCTATTTTTTTATCCAATCAAAATTACAAACACATATGCTCTAGGGAAGATATTCCCTCCATTTCTAAAGAAAAGCGCGCTACTCTGACGTCATTTGCTTGTCTCTTCTAATTAATAAACAACTCACCCCCTCGCTACATTGTTACCCGCTTCTATTGTCAGTTTCACTGAGGCCGTGTAAACTTATTTCCTAACAATGCTTATAATTAACAAACATCTTAAATCAATGTCATACAATAATGTTAATTTACACTACAATCACTCCGGCATTTACAATGTTGTGATATAAAATACTGCCTGAGCTGTTTTGTTATGTTTTACCAAGGGTGTTATTTTCCGTCTCTTAACCATTTTTGACCAGAGGAGAAGTCAAAAGGCAAGTGCATTTTCAATACTATTTATAACACCCTACTTTGATATGATTCGTTTTACTTTATTTTCTTTGTAGAGTTCAACAATATCTAACTTTGTATTATTGCTCGCATTTCTGCTTGGCATTATGGTTAAGTAGTCACAGCGACAACTTACGGAAAAAAGGAAGGAATGTAGTAAAAATCCAAATCGTTTTTCTTTTCTGATCTGGTTGGGAGCAATTAGGTTATAAAACCTACAGCCCTCTCTGCTACATAGCATCAAGTGCTTTCATTTTATTCAGCGTTTGAAGGTGTATCAGGTTTTCGTGAGGAACAACTAAAAGGGTTTCCTCACTTGGGAAGTCGTCCTCCGTGGACTAGTCTCTAGTTCCCAAGGTCGCCGGTTCAAACCCGGCGGAGGGCGATGGATTTTTTCGAGCGTAAAAATCCTTGGCATGGCTTCCTTTGGAAGGGAAGTAAAGCAGGTGGTCCCGTGTCGTAGATTTACGGCACGTAAAAGAACCTCAAGCTTGATAAAGAGACCTCTGAGCAAAATAACCGGTCTTTCACCCCCAATATAGAATGGGACGCTAAGAACCATAGTAGTTAAACAGCGTCCATAAATAAAACTCAATTGTTTTTTCACTTGGGAAGTAATTCTATGAAGACGTCTTAAGCGTTTGGTGGCCCGCAATTAAACGCTCATAAGTAATAAAGGAAACTATTTGAACTAGTAAAAGTCGTCTGAAGTCCAATGATAAACTAGTCTTGAAACTACTTCATGCTTTTAAATAATACGCTGGGTATTGTTTCAAAAACTGCAGCTCATGTACCATTTTTTTCCCTTCTTTATTTCAGCCATTTTCAGAGTATTAAATACAGTGTTGTTGCGGCCACCTTTAATTTAGTATGCTGATCTGTGCCATGTTAGGGGTTTAACTCGGAAGATTAAATAGTGTTACATGCTTTATAATACCACCACTACCACACCACGAGGGCCATTACAACCACTAGTTTGAAAAAGTTGGAAGCAGGTGGCTTTCCAATCTTGTATATGTGTGGTAGATTTCGACCTACAGTTGCAGGTAAAAAGTTCCAAAAGCAAGCGTTCCACAAAGGACAGGGGGTGTATATTTCGTTAAGCTTTTATACTCTAACATGTAGGCCAATATTATTAATACAGTAAAGCTCGTGTGGTGTTTTACTGAGGTCCTAATACGGAACTTTAACTTTGGTATACTCGTATTTAGCGAAGGATTAGGCGAGTGGGTGGAGTGTTGCGGCAGAAAATTGCTTTCAGTAAGGGCCATTTACAATGAAAATTAAGTACTAACATAACGAGTAAAACTTCGATATAAACTTAGCGCGATCTGTGGTCCTTCACATCAACAAATGCAAGTATGAACTGTAATCAATAGCAAGGGAGCGTTAAACACCTGATCTAATATGGGGCCTGAAAAGCGACCACCGACAAAAGAGGCTATCCACATGTTTCAAAACGAATAAGAGCTACGAGCTACTAGATTAAAGAACAAACTCTCAAAATCACATATACACAGGATGTATCATAATTAATAGAGCAAACTGAAACAGTTGAAAGAATACGATAATAGAAGCAAAAATGTTCCAGCAAACAAGCCACGTGTAATATTTATTATTGCCAATATGTGCTTATGAGCAGCCACTGACATGAGAATGTTCCTCTTGAGCAACGTCGAAGTATGCGGTACATGCATGATGGAGCTGCTACTGTAAGAAGAAATCTAACTTGGATGGATAGGTCGAGTAGGATCTGTGCCTTGGCCTCCACGATCACCTGATCTCATTCCCTTGGATTTTTACTTTCTCTACTACGTATAGTAAGTAGAGGAAGTATTGTATTCCACCTAAAAATTCGATACCGAGATTTCACCGGAAATACATGTTTTGAGACCCCCTGAATAAAAAAAAGCATTTTTGGAAACATGTCCGTGTGTGTGTCTGTGTGTCTATGAGCAGCATAACTCAGAAATGTGAACAGTCGGATAAACATCAAACTTGGCATTTAGGTTCAGTATCTTCCAGAGATGCGACACGAAGGTTTTCAAGAAAATCCCCCCACCCCAGATTACCCTTTACATGGAACATTTTTCGAAAATTTTAATTTTCTCAAAAATGGGTCTAAAGATTTTGATTAAAATATCATATGTTTAAGATATTTTCATTACAAATGAAATGTATATCTCGAATTTTCTGGGAATATCTCCAAAAGTATTCTTCATTGTGAACAACTTTTGAATAACTGGTAAACCATAAGAGATAGAGAAAAGCTTACTACACAAAAAACGTAGATCGCGTTAAAATACACAATTTATGTCATATACATTTTTTGTTGAGTGAACCATTTTCGGGATATTGCTAGTTACTCCCTTAAATTTTCCAATACGTATACTTTTTCTCAAATTCGTTATTCATTTTTTTTGTCCTGGTAATGCAAAGAGAATGGAATACTCCACATAGCAACCAGCTCTTAAAACATTTGACTATCGCTTAAAGCCTACCAGTTCCCCTTGCATCTACAAGAAAATTAGCAATAAGATTAACATGAAGCATATGGAGAATAAGCGTTTGTAAAAATAGTTTGTACAAGAGTAGATAAAGTCATGTGGGTGTAACACATAAGATTTTTCTGTATTGGGTCACCTCAAAAATGTACGTACAGGACTCCCATTAATACCGTTGAAGTACTGGAGGGAGAATTGTACGAGATGATCTGGGGGTGTTTGAAAAAATTCGAAACCCAGTGCAGAGACGAGTGCAGTATTGCATCCAGGTGCAAGGACGATACTTTGAGCACTTCCTTTGACAGAGAAAGTGTACATTATTAATAACATGTAACATTTCTAAAGTAGTATCGCATTTCTTGTTAAGCTATGAGTGAACCATGTTACTCGAACGTTTTTGCTTCTATTTGCGCTATTAATTAATGCACCCTGTAATATATCGCCTATAACACAATTTGTTTTGCTGCGAATTTTGTAGATATTCCCTATGTTTCCCCCGTTATCTTACACAGAAAGCAAGTTAGCGAGTACATAGATGGAGATCTGAACTGATCTGAAATGGTAGAATTATCACATAAAAGAATCGCTCTGTAATTGGCTAGTTTCTTATGTTTGACGTAGACATATACTTAAAAGATAGGACCTTACAAGCTTCTAAATTTACGTGTAATTAAATGTTTATGTTTGTGTTTGTGTGATTCATTGTGAATGAATTCATTGCAATACATATACTCTGGTTTTTAGGTTCACATTATGCTTGCGGTTTCCTTGTAAATGGGGCTTAACTGCCTGTTGTGATGTCCGGTGTATGATTAACACCAGCGAGACCTCACCTTGGGGAGAGAGACTGCGTGGTTCCCCCGGCGTTGGGATCTCACATCTGGAGACGTTAGAGACCCCGCCTGCCGCAACGTATCTGGTCGCCCTATGTCCTTCGCTCAACCTCTTCCTCCCGGAGGCACAATACGCCTGCAATGTGCTTCCGTGGCGAAATTATCCTCCTCAACTTATCTACTCTACACCTGTCTTCAAAAGCTTAACATTACCATGCTTCGATTTATAGCCCGACCACAGATCGCGTATATGCGTAGCTCGCTAGCACTGCAGTGACCTCAATATAGTTTCACTAGCACACTAAGGGTGAATGACCCGCTCAAGGCTACGTTTATCAGCTGTGTTATACTCGTACTACGTTCGTTGTTACCTTCTGTTCGTGCTGTAAGAACTAGAGTTTGTGCATTGTGCATTTCAAAGTGACAGTTTATTTAATACATTTGTGTTGCGTATGAGTTACATTAGAATATTCTGATTATTCCACTAAAATGCCTACCGAAAATTCACGCTTTCTCCAAGAAATTTTATGTACGATACATAGTAAAAACTGAAGCCTGTATACAAGTTTGTAGACAATTTCAGAAGATATTTCCTGGCATTCAAACTCCAGGTAACGAAATTCTTTAGATGTAGGCTAATAATCACTAAACGCTAAAAAGAAGCTATGTTCCAACAGAGGCAATTTTGATGAAATTGGTGTATCATTCGAACGCTCCACAAAGAAGTATCTTAAACGTGTTGCACAGCAAATGGGTGTTTAAAAAACCTGTGTTCATAGTGTTGCTAAAACTTTAAACCCCACAGAGTGACTATAGTTCAAGAATTACAACCTCATGACGAAGAGAATATCAGAAATATCTCACTGTAAATGAACACCACTTTCACACAACTTATAACAAGTTTTAGTAGTCATTATAATGAATCTCATGAGTAACGCGGGAGTTTTAGAACGGAAAACCCCACAGTGTAATATACAGTGTGCGGAGCACGTATACGCGCGATCCGTGGCCCGGCAATGTAACGAACGCACTGTATAATTAACCAACTACGTAGTTTACTCTGAATGAAGTATTAAAATGCAAAGTAATTGGAAATATACATACCCAATTCATTTAGGTTTCGCTACAAGTCGCTACAAAGACCCCATGTATCGATTACCCAACGGAGACAAACTCAGAGCCGAAACTACCCCTACCTGTTGGACTTGAACGTTTATTCTGAATTGCACAAATAACCCGTCTGCTAAACAGATAGATAGTATGAAAAAAATGTGATGTTGACTTACATGATTTGTTCTACTCTTGTGAAACTATTTTTGCAAACACTTATTCTCAATCTACTTCTTTTTTATTGATATAAAATTTTGTAGAAACTATTTTATTGCTAATTTTCTTTAGCTGCAAGGGCATATGGTAGGCTTTAAGCGATGGTTAAATCTTTTGAGAGGTGGTTGCTATGGGGAGCATTCCATTTTCTTTGCATGTCCAGGACGTAAATTCAACAAATAACAAGGGATATCTCGGAAATAGTGCACTCGACAACAAAGTGTACCGGACATAAATTGTGTGTTTTAACGAGATCTACATTTTGTGTGTAGTAAAAGTGTCTTTACGGTTTACCAGTTGTGCAAAAAGTATTCAGAATGAAGCCTTTGGTGACATTCAGAGAAAATTCAAGATATACATTTCCTTCGCCATGAAAATATCTGAAACATATGATATTTTAATCAAAATCGTTAGTCATTTTCGAGAAAATCAAAATGTTCCATGTATAGGGTAGTCTGGGGTGGGAGGATTTTCTTGAAAATCTTCGTGTCGCATCTTTGAAAGATACTGAATCTAGGTACAAGTCTGCTATTTATTCAGGGGGCCTCAAAACATGTATTTCCGGTGAAATTTCGGTATCTAATTACTTTCTCTATTACGTATAGTAAGTAAGGGAAGTACTGTATTCCACCCAAAAATTCGATAGCGAGATTTCACCAGATATATATGTTTTGAGACCCCCTGAATCCAAAAAAAGCATTTTTGGAAACATGTTCGTGTGTGTGTCTGTCTGTGTGTCTGTGGACAGCATAACTCAGAAACGAACAGTCGGATAAAACCAAACTTGGTATTTAGGTTCAGTATCTTCCAGAGATGCCACACGAATGTTTTCAAGAAAATCCCCCACCCCATATTACCCTTTACATGGAACATTTTTAGAAAATTTTAATTTTCTCAAAATGGCGCTAACGATTTTGATTAAAATATCATATGTTTAAGATATTTTCATGACAAATGAAATGTATATGTCGAACTTTCTGGGAATGTCTCGAAAAGTATTCTTCATTGTGAACGGCTTTTGAATAACTGGTAAACCGTAAGATATAGACAAAGTTTTACTACACAAAGAATTTAGATCGCGTTAAAATACACAATTTATGTCATATACGTTTTTGTTGTTGAGTGAACCATTTTCGAGATATTCCTTTTTATTCCCTTAAATTTTCTAATACTTATACTTTTTCTCAAATTCGTTATTCATTTTTTATGTACTGGACATCCAGTATGTACTGCACATAGCAACCAGCTCTTAAAATATTTGACTGTTGCTTAAAGTCTACCATACTCCCCTTGCAACTACAAGAAAATTAGCAATAAGATTAACATCTCGATTAACATGAAGCATATGGAGAATAAGCGTTTGTAAAAATAGTTTGTACAAGAGTAGAGAAAGTCATGTGAGTGTAACACATCTTTTTTTTCGGTGGAATACAATACTTCCGGTACTTACTATACGTAGTAGAGAAAGCAAAAATTACACAAACTAGTGTACGAACGTTACATTTTCTCTCCATAACAGCAACAAAGTGACGCATATGACGCAAGCGAAGCCGTGGGTGCTCCTAGTTATTGATAATGCTGCAGAAAATTAATTTGTTAGTAGCCAAACTTGAACCCGACAACATGCAACAGTTTCAATATAACGCTCCATTGCCCCGTCCTCTTTCATTAGGTTTTTGTTTGATCGGAAGGCCGGTTACTCCAGGGAGCATAACTTCCGCTTACAACTCGCTGCACAGTAGCGGCATAGTCAGTTTTCATCCCGGGTCATTGGTTTGGAGTTCAACATAGTCGTGTGTGTGCGAAGCTTCATACATGGAGACGGCAAGCAAATCCAATGAACCACGTGCAACACGGGAGGTCATCCCCACCACCGCTGTTGGTAATTAATAATAATACGGAAGATATTCAGGCCGTGAGGCAGAACTGCGTGCGTAGCGTGGTGGGATGGCAAGATTCGCCCTTCTAAATCAACATTCCATCAATAATAAAATTGAAATTTTCTGGTACGGCCTGAGGCGCTACTGCTTCTCTGCCCTTCTGCCATTTCGTCTCCCTCATTGCCTTCGAGATGTATCCATTATCCTCTCGTGGTTGGAGAAGCTGCGAGCTATCTGCCTGCAATGCTTTCAACATTTAGGATGTTCTCCTGGATGCGCAGAGGAAACTAACACACCTTAATGAAACGAAGGAAACATCTGTAAATTCAGACAATCTGCTTTCGTTGTAAATCATAAGAGCTCTTAAATCTATTAGCCCTTCACAGCCTGCACTACTATATTTGATACACAGATTTTTTGACTTTTTAATTGCCCTTTTTTTATAATTTCCTATTGTACTAACATTTAAGAATAAAACACAGGTATTTATATCTCTTTTAAAGTATAAAAACATTAACTTTTGCTTTCTCTACTACGTATAGTAAGCAGGGGAACTATTGTATTCCACTCAAAACTTCGACACCGAGATTTGGCCAGAAATACATGTTCTGAGGCCCCCTGAATCCAAAAAAAGCATTTTTGGAAACATGTCCGTGTGTGTCTGTGAACAGCATAACTCAGAAACGAACAGTCGGATAAACACCAAACGTGGTATTTAGGTTCAGTATTTTCCAGAGATGCGACACAAAGGTTTTAAGAAAATCCCCCCACCCCAGACTACCTTTTACATGGAACTTTTTGGAAAATTTTAATTTTCTCAAAAATGGCTCTAACGATTTTGATTAAAATATCATATATTCAAGATATTTTCATGAAAAATGAAATGTTTATCTCGAATTTTCTGGGAATGTCTACAAAAGTATTCTTCATTGTGAACGACTTTTGCATAACTGGTAAACCATAAGAGATAGACAATATTTTACTCCACAAAGAATGTAGATCGCGTTAAAATACACAATTTATGTCATATACATTTTTTTGGTTGAGTGAACCATTTTCGAGATATTGCTTGTTATTCCCTTAACTTCTCCAATACTTAAACTTTTTCTCAAATTCGTTATTCCTTTTTTTGTCCTGGATATGCAAAGAGAATGGAATGCGCCACATAGCAACCAGCGCTTAAAATATTTGACTATCGCTTATAACCTACCATGTTCCCCTTGCATCTACAAGAAAATTGGCAATAAGATTAACATCTCGATTAACATGAAGCATATGGAGAATAAGCGTTTGTAAAAATAGTTTGTACAAGAGTAGAGAAAGTCATGTGAGTGTAACACTTCAGATTTTTTTGTCTTGGATATGCAAAGAGTATTAATCTGTGGCAAAGAGAATGGTGCTGCACATAGCAACCAGCTATTAAGAGATATGTCTATGCTTAAAGGCTACTGTATTTCTATATTGCCCTTGCAAATACAAAACAAGGGGAACATAGTACACCTTAAGCGATAGTCAAATATTTTTAGAACTGGTCGCTATGTGTAAAATGTAATTCTCTTTGCATGTCAAAAGATCGTTTCTGCAAATGTTTATCTCGATTAATATGAAATAGATGGAGAAAAAGAGTTTGTAAAAATAGTTTGTACAGGAGTATAGAAAGTCATGTGAGTGTAACACATCAGATTTTTAATAATAAAAAGCAAAATCCCTGAAACTGCAGTCAAATGTAACCCAGTATCCAAGCGTGCCCTCACACCGCTTATTTTACCTTGGCCCTCTTCGTCCTTTACCATAGCAACTCGACTGCAGTCGCTGGGACTCGAGATCGCGACGTTGACTTGGAATTAATGGCCAAATTTCGTTTCGCTGTAACGATCCCGATTATTCGAATCGCTTCGATTGTGGTGCCGGTGAAAGAGATATAAAAGTCGGTTTAGGAATTAGATTAAAGTAATATTCGATAAAATAATATTATATTGATTCCTGAATCTAAACAAAATCAGGTTTAGAAACATATTAACTTAAGTGTATAACGAGATTCATGAAACAATTGAAATTACATTAAAAACGAGAGCAACTCTCGTGTGCAGCGAGATGTCGGAATCTTTTATGTTTTGTTGACGCGCTTTCATTTCAGTTTCATCTGAATTTATAATTGCTGCCGTTTAATCTTTATGTAGATTACAGTAGATAAAAGAATAATGTTATAGTTCAAAGAAAGCACAAGGGTACAAATACAACGTATAGATTAACTCCACAATGAATTGCGATAAATTGAAGTATGACGAAATGTATTGTAAACAGATAATGCGACCGCCATGAGAAATTAATCATGTAAAAAATCAATGAAAAGTAAAACCTAATCAATCCAAGTCGAGTTATTAAACAGGTGCAAATACAAAGGTAATTACAATGACGCAATCCAGCAATCGAGAGCCGGTCGCCCAGGTTTACCTAGGCGGAATGTAAAATCGCCACAGTATCTAGCCGCCAGCGGCTTTACCTGTGCGGATTAATAGGTTTTTTTTTCAGTTTTCGCAAGTTTTTATGTCGGATGTCAGTGGGCGGATCTTAGCTTTCTGTGTTGCCATTGGCTGAGTCCTGGCGAATCATCCAGCGGACAAGCATTCAGGTGATGACCAAGCCCAATACTGCTTAATTTCTGCAACCTCTTGCATGGCTGTGAAAACAAGCAGGCCGATTGGCAGCGAAGCAAGAAAGTATGTAGGTATAGGATTTAGCTAAGAAGAGTTACTGTTGAACGATCACTCATCCAGCTAGCGACAGCTTAACTTGGTGAGAGTTAGATGGATTGGTAGCCCTTGTGCAAGCGGTCCCATGGCTTCTTTGGGTAGATGTAGCTCTTCTGTCTTCTGGGAGCCCTATGGTGATAGTGATCCAGGGCGTTTACCAGCTGATTGAGATGGGTTGCTAGTTTCGTGTGCATGGTGCGGAATCTCTCGCGCACCATGTCCACGATGTATTTGAGTCCGGAACGGGTGTGTAGGATGTGTGATGGAAACCTACTCCAGTGTCATAGATAATCCTTAATGCACTGTTTCTGAACGGTCTGCGGATGGTGGACGCTGCCACCGATCCCCATACCTCGCATCAGTACAGAATCGGTGACAGGATGATTGCTTGATATAGGCGTAGTTTTAGCTGGAGCGTTTGCACCATATTCCTGCCAACCGATAACATTTTACTTTCTGCTGAACTGTGAATTCCGCATTCTTGTCATACCACGCGCAGGCGAACTAGCGTCATAATATTCATTGTTATAGAAACTTGAGAGAGTTTCTCAAGATGAAAATCATACTGCCAACTTTACTGGGTGAACGATATTCACACTTATTGGCAGTGAATAAAAAGGATACCTGTATTTTATCTGTGGTATACAATATGATTTTGAATCATAATTTAAATTGAAGAGAAATGTGGAAGTTTACATAACACAAATTATAAGTTGAGGCAGTATTTTTAACACTTGAATTATATAAAATATAATTTCAATAACAGCCCGCCTTGAAACAATATTTATGTAATAATTTATAAAAAATGTATGTAACAGTCATTGTAGTTGCTTAGTTTTATTGTAAACATATTCAATAATGTTATGTGAATACATTATGTAATTTAATATTGAAAGAGCTTTGAGAATAATGAGTTTAACGTTTCTAACAATGAGGTAACCTTGAGGCAATAATGAGTTTGAGAGTTTGAATACTACTAGTCATGATTAGGGCAGCAATAACGTAAATCTTGTGACAGTTTTTAAAATAGCCAACCAACAGCCAGAAAAAGCTTTAATTAAATGCAGGTATTCTATTAGCCAATCAGAGACTTGAAATACAGAAGCTTACGGGTTTGGACGGTTGAAATATGTTCAGTTGCCTACAGTCCTTGGTAGTGACCAGATGGAAGATGTGTTCTCTAAAGAAATATTACGTATTCGTGTATAACGAAAATTAAGTATACGTGGTAACAATGTGGAAGTTTTAAATAAAAGAATCTCACAGCTCTTAATATCAGTGTAGTGCTATTTAATTTGTGCCAAGGATTAATAAAAATAAGTGAATTTAAACTTAAAATCTGTGTAAGCCTACATTCTTGTCGTACCACGCCCTGATTAAGAGAAACATGTCTCTAAGTAAGACTTTCGCAGCCGAGGCAAACATAAACAATACTATCTATAGAAGCAGTTTAATAACAAACTTAAAAATAGTATTTTATTAAACTTGGAGCGTAACAACAAAAATACATCTTCAAAAATCGGCTTCTCATACGTAGTAGCCTATTACGTAACAAACAATTTTTTTGTAATTAACGCCCAAAGCGTAGTGCAAACTAACTCCAACAACAGTAACTCCTACGTAAATTATCAACAAAACATTTTCTTCAAATTGACGTCCATATGTGAGACAAATAAATGAATAAACTCAAACAATAAACTTCAAGCACAATACTTCTTTAAGTTGGTTCCCAAACGTGGAGCTAAATACCTACTTCAAAGTGTTTAATATATAATCAATTTGTGAATCGGCATTAATCCAGCCGGTTGTCCATTTCTTGCCACACTGACGTTACCATGATTGCTGCAACGGATCCTATAGCAACAATAATTCCCCATCTCTGTTGACGTTTTCGTAACAGCTTCCTGTCATTGTTAGAATTGCTAGTTCTTGACTCGATGGACATTAAGACCAAAAATTCTCTTTTACGCCCTTTGAACTGTAAACAATGAATTATGTTTCGCGAATTTAAAGATACCAAAATTCTTTTTGCACGTGAGTAGCTATGTTTTGCTTATTTCGTTGCTATGTCTACAAAACAAAAGAAAGTATGCTTGTGTAGAATTCAAACTTACATAGTTATTCTTCAATTTCTGATATAAAATTATAGTGTATATCGCAGAGAAGAAAATATTAGCGTAAAAGCTGTATAATTATTTGTTACGCACTATACAGGATGTTTCAGAAATACTTTTACAAATTTTGGGTATGAGTTCCTTACACCACAAGAAGGAAAAATGTTCATATGAACATATGTCCCATAATCCTTTGTTTTCTCGTTAGGAGGTGTTCAACACAGTGGTATACTTATAACACAAAACTCATAATAAATGCTCGAAATGTCCTCTTCTTGCTTCTATGAATGCCTTTACTCGTCGAATCCTGCAATGTCGCATACTGTCAAAAACTCCGGGATGGTGTCGAATGGTTTCGCAGGCTTCCATGACACGTCAATGAAGCTTTTCTGCATCCGGGATGGCTGCTCCATAAACAAATGATTTAAGATGCCCCCAGAGATAAAAATCCAAAGGATTGAGGTCCGGAGAACGTGCAGGCCATGGAACTGGTCCTCCTCTGCCTATCCCTCCATGTTGTTACGTGTGATGTACCAGATGCCACAGCCAATTGACTTGTACTGATACCTGAATCGTCTTCGACACACTTTAACATCTGTTCTTCGCGTTCCGGCGTACGAACAACTCTTGGTCTTCCTCGATGAATAGTCCGAGGTGCAACGGTTCCTGTCTCAGCAAGGCGATGATAAACAGCGACAAAGGTTGGATGACTCGGTTGTCTTCGGTCTGGAAACTCCATCTGATAGAAGCGTGCAGCCTCGCGTCCATTACCATTCGCGTGACCATACATAAAAATCATGTCTGCCTGTTCACGAAATGAATATCCAGCCATGGTGGAACGAAACACGTGCAGTTAACTCACTACACGTACACAATTGAAACGTTGAAGACAGACTAATGACAAATGACAAACTTAAACAAGTCTCCATGGCTACACTTCGCCATCTATCGTATGTAGTACAATGGGTCAACGCCTTCTATGAATGCATAGAGAAATGGAAGTTTTGAGGTTGGATCCCGAAGGCCGTTGAACTGACACTTTTATTGTGACGGGAATAACACGAAAACCAAGGATTATGGGACATATGTTCATGTGAACTTTTTTCCTTCTTTTGGTGTGAGGAACCCATACCCGAAGTTTGTAAAACTATTTCTGAAACATCCTGTATAATCCACAATTTGTTACTTTCTGAGCCTCTTACCTTTGATAGAGAGTGGTTATTCGACCTAACCATTCGGTGTCAAGATTTCAACGAAAGCGACACGTTTTGAGATCGCCAAATCTCCAAAAGTAGAAAAATGTGTGTATGAAGAACACAACTAAAAGTGATAAAAAATCTGTTACATTTACATAACCCTTTCATGCCACTATCGTCTATTATTTCCTTCTTTTTCTTTTTATTTCAAGTGATTCGAGATAAACATTTGTTGATGTGTTTTCATTACACTTTTAGTTGTGGGTATAAGGGGGATATACGAGGCTGAAGTAATAGTCAGATCTTTAAAAAGCGGGTCACTAGATTTTGGCTTTGAGATTGCGAGAAACAATGTGATGACAGCACTTGAAAATGTAAAAGTATTGGAATGTACGTACCGTGCACGAGGAATATTTCCTGAATGGTTAATGACCCACAAAAAATGGCCAATTTGTATAAATCTGCATTTTTCGTGTAGGAAATTTCATCTCTCTCCAATGGTTTACGAATTATTCAAAATTGTGCACAGTTCAGAGCACAGACACATACAAAGTCTATTGGCAGAAATTTCAAGAAATTTATTTTAATTTTCGTTAAGCATGCGGCACTTTAATCAACATCGTTAGAACTATTTATGAGATAATTTAATACAACGGGCATTTTTCCATGTAAAGGGTAGAAGATATTCTTGAAAATGTTCGTGTCGTAACCTTATTAATTGATACTGAAGTTAAGTGATAAAATTAAATTTCGTTTCTGAGTTCACAGACAGAAGTAGGATATATAGGAGAGAGCTGGCACAGTTTTTTGCGTTTATATGGGAAAGGATAGGGAAAACGAAGGTAGATGCTAGGTTGAGAGAGTCTTCAAGGAGGAAAATGCGTTTATATGGGAGAGATAGGGAATACCAGGGCTGATGCTAGGCTAATCAGATGCTAAAGGAGGGAGGGATATGCTTTATATGAGACAGATAGGGAATACGTGGAGAGGTGCTAGGCTAGACAGAGGCTGAGTAATGTATGGTTTATATGAGCGGTATAGGAAAACGATGAGAGGTGTTAGACTAGACAAGGCTTGAAACGTAGTGCATGGTTTATATGAGAGATATAGGAAAACGAGGAAAGGTGTTAGGCTAGGCAGAAGTCGAGGAGTAGAGTAAGGTTTATATGAGAAGTATAGGAAAACGAGGAGAGGTATTAGGTTAGGAGAATTGAGTTTGTGTTTATAAGGAGAGACGAGAAAACGGAGAGAGATCCTATGCTAGGATAGACAGGTGTTAAAGTTAGGTTAGATAGGAAAACAAGGAGTGATACTCAGCTAGAGGGGGGGTAGGAGGGAATGAGCTTTTGAGAGGTAGGGGATACGGGGAGTGGTGTTAGACTAGACAGGGCTTGAAACGTAGGGCATGGTTTATATGTATGAGAAGTATAGGAACAGGAAGAGGGGTGCTAGGCTAGACAGAGGTTGAGGAGTAGAGTATAGTTTATATGAGAGGTATAGGAAAACGAGGAGAGGAGTTAGACTAGACAGAGGTCGAGGAGCAGAGTATGGTTTATGTGAGAGTCATAGGTAAACGAGAGAGGCGTTAGGCTAGACAGAGCTAGAGGAGTAGAGTATGGTTTATATGAGAGGTATAGGAACAGGAGGAGAGGTGTTAGGCTAGACAGGTAGTGTAGCAGAAGGAATATGGACTTATATACAGGAGAGATAGGGAATAGGAGGTGCTAGACTTGAAAGCGACTTTAGAAGTGAACATAGTGGAAAACTGTTTCATGTCAATGTTCTAGACATGCCCATCACGTAACCTATTCAGGGAAAAGGTGACTCGTTCAGGGGAAAAAGGTGACTGCTCAGGGAAAAAGGAGACCCACAAAGGGAAAAAGTTGACTAGCAAAGGGAAAAACGTAACCAGCAAAGGGAAAAAGGCGACCAGCAAAGGGAAAAATGTGACCAGCAAAGGGAAGAAGGCGACATGCAACGGGAAAAAGGTGACCAGTAAAGGGGAAAATGTCACCAGCAAAGGGAAAAAGGCGACCACCAAAGGGAAAAAGGTGAGCCATAAAGGGAAAAAGGTGACCTGCAACGGGAAAAGCTAACCCACTAACACTAACAGGTAAGTAATTCAGGTAGTATTGCAAGAGGCTGACTGGATCATAGCAGTGTATGATTTCACAGGTAATTCAGCTAGTATCGTATGCATTTAGGCTAATTCGTCTAGTAACACAGGATAGATTCCAGATGCTAACTGCATCATGGCTCTGCATGATTTCACAGATAATTCAGCTAGTATCGTAGGTGTTTAGAGTAATTAAGCAAGTATCACAGGAGGCTAGATTCCAGGGTTGGGTATAGCATAGTTTCGTATTTCAGAGGGTATCGTAGGTCTTTAGGATAATTCAAGTAACATAGGTGTTTAGAGTAATTAAGCAAGCATTACAGGAGGGTAGGTTCCAGGGGTTGGTTATAACCTAGCTTCGTATTTCACAGATAGTTCAGGTAATATCGTAAGTATTTGAGGTAATCGACAGAGGTTCACAGATATTATTGATAATTTCGATCAGAGATTTGTATCACAGCTATTTAAGGTAAATGCAGCTGATTCAGGTTGTATCAATGGTATTTGAGTCATTTTAATAGGTAATTCTGATAGTATCGCAGGTGCTCGTACTAATTTAGAGCAGGAATTCGTATCAGAGCTAGTTAAAGTAATTTCACATGATTCGGGTAGTATCACAGGTATTTAAATCATTTTCATAGCCAATTCAGCTAGTATCGTGAGCATTTAAGCTAATTCAGCTAGTATCACAGGAGGCTAGATTCCAGAGGCTAACTGCATCATAGCTATGCATGATTTCACAGCTAATTCAGCTAGTATCGTAGGTATTTAAATCATTTTCATAGCCAATTCAGCTAGTATCGTGAGCATTTAAGCTAATTCAGCTAGTATCACAGGAGGCTAGATTCCAGAGGCTAACTGCATCATAGCTATGCATGATTTCACAGCTAATTCAGCTAGTATCGTAGGTATTTAGGCTAATTCAGCTAGTATCACAGGAGGTTAGATTCCAGGGTTGGGTATAGCATAGTTTCATATTTCAGAGGGTATCGTAGGTATTTTAGGATAATTCAAGTAACATAGGTGTTTAGAGTAATTAAGCAAGCATTACAGGAGGGTAGGTTCCAGGGGTTGGTTATAGCCTAGTTTCGTATTTTACAGATAGTTCAGGTAATATCGTAAGTATTTGGGTAATCAGCATAGTTTCACAGATGCTCGTGATAATTTCGATCAGAGATTTGTATCACAGCTATTTAAGGTAAATGCAGATGATTCAGGTTGTATCAATGGTATTTGTGTCATTTTAACAGGTAATTCAGATAGTGTCTAGGTATTTGGGCGATTCAAGCATCATAGGTGTTTAGAGTAACTCAGCTAGTATCACAGGAGGCTAGATTCAATGATCAGGGTTTCGTATCAGAGCTATTTAATGTAATTTCACTTGATTCGAGTAGTATCACAGGTATTTAAGTCATTTTAACGGGCAATTCAACTAGTATCACAGGTACTCATGGTAATATAGAGAGTAATTAAATTATAAAACATTTCTCATCCAACGTTACAACAATTTATATACTTTTTTCTAAATCTTACAAACTTATTATATGTTAAACAGTTATTGTACGATGCGGAGAGGGATAAACTGCATATTGGTTCACAAATTGAAAAGCTTTACGTCAACATACCTTTATTTTAGTTCGTTATAGATGTCTCTCCCCTTTTATCTAGGCTTGAGACTAGCACTAGGATTGCTCCTAATGGCAGGGTTACCACCTTCCCTTCCATCTTCTTCTTTCTTCATCAGGCGTCAGCTATCTGCATATACAGCACACAGATACCTTCTTTTTTAAGATTGTAGACTCACTAGAAAATCTTTATCTTTAACTTACATTCTTTTAAGCACTGTTTGTAATGGCGTAATGTCCATACGCATATGTTGTTATCCCGTCCTCAGCAATAATTCTTTTATCATCAAACGGAGTCAATGCAATTTTATTCACTTGTACTGTAGCAAGGGCATGCTTTCGTGATAGGATCAGATTCATAGGTGTTCTGATGATTTCACTGGTTTTAAGACAGTCTGTATAGCTGTCAAACGAAATGTACTGCTTAATAGCGCTACGTTTTATACCTTTAATCTTTTTTATCATTGACCCTTGAATATCTAAGGCATACATCTTAGGACGTAGTCCAACAAAGCGTAGGATGATTTTGCTATTAGCCTCATCTTTAAATTTTCCCAATACCTTCTTGTTCTGAGTAGAGTAACATATATGGTTGACAGGGTAATCAGCTGTATCGAGATGCTCAAGAAAACGTAGCTTGTCCTGGTACACATCTTCAGTCGTTACACGATGAATGAACGAATCAGTGTCCATATACATAAGCTTCAGGTTTTCAGCTCCATAATAAGGCAACAAAACGTCGTAATGATAGTTATACATTAATGTCTTGGAGATGTCCAACACACTCATACCAATGTATATAGGCTTGTTGAATACAATCTGACGAGAGGCCATATGTACAGCAGCTAGATTATCAGCATATATCGTCCTGTCGATAAACGTAGGCTTGGCGATCAGCTTCTCTAGAGTTTTTTCATTGGTCACCAGTCGTATATCCATACGGTTACGCAGGTTCTCCATAGTTTTTCCAAACATAGCGTTGTTAAAGAGCTTGTAGAGATCCTTCTCGAAATCATTTGCAGCTTGTTGTCGTAGCCTGTTGTTAAATTCCACATAAGGTTTCAACCACTGAGACTGTCGGAATTGTAGCACACGATGGATTTTTGTTAGTCGTAGTCCATGACTAAGAGCTTGCTTCAAAGCCATGTAATGCACTACATACTTCTTTCGAGGTCCAAGATGAGGTATCAGTTTCTTTGTAGATGATTCCAATGGTTTCATACACTCTGGCAGGAAAGGTAGATCGTTGTGTAGATCGTGAAGTTCAGCAGGATACTCGATGTCGACTTCTAATATGCAGCCATGAGGATCATCTTCTTGTAGTGTTTCTAAGTTGATTTCTTCAGGTGACACCCACTGAAATCCACCAAAAGGAAGGGCGTGACACATTGCCCAGCCATATTGGTTATTAGCGTCCTCGTATGTGATAAATTGGGTTGGTCTCGACGGATCAAACTTCTCCATATAAGTGTTATTAGCCTCTGCATACCGATGGGAAACTTGGCATAAACCTCCTCTTATACCCGATTCCACCATGAGTAGTTGATCATAATCTTGTAACAGCTCAAGCTTAATTCCAGTATACAGTAACATGGCATCCCATGTAAGACCTGGAGAGGTAAAATAATGGGCAGGATCAACTTTGTGTGTTTTAAGGGTTTGCTCTCTGAACGTCTCAAAGACATCAGCTAGGAGAAGTACATCCGAAGTTAAGTAGAGATCGCTGTACTCTCCCAGGTTTCTCACATTAAACAGCTCCCATACATTTCTAGCATGATCGTAGTCAGTATCAGTAATTTCTTCTTCATTTAATCTATTGTAGAAGGAGTCCTTAGGAGGCAAGCAGGTCTCGTTCAGAACATCCCATGACGTAACAAAATCATATGGAAATACACCCTTACGGGTCATCAACTTCAATTTGTCTTCTCCAAAGTACTTTAGCGTTTCAGGATACGAGGTTAGATTTTTTACCAACTTATCCAAGCTTGTACTGAGGAATCGGAAGCTATCCACAAATCGAAGCTTTATATCTCCTACATACTTGGTGAATGAGATATAGCTTTCTTCAGAGTTAGGAATTACCTCCACACGTTCACTTGTACAACCCAGCTCCTTAACAATGAAATGAGAGTCATATCCGCTAAGGTTATGCATGAGGACTGGTATATATTTAGGTGTTTTACAGGCTAAATTACATTCATTATGAAGACTTCCACGATATTCACCGCTGATGTGATCATGGTCGCGTACTTTGTAGTTCTCTTCTGTAAAGGGTTTTCCACACAAGTAGCATGCTGAAGAAGACTCAAAATACTTTTGCTGTTGATCCGTAAGTTTCAGAGGCTTAGCAGATTTGTATATATTACCAATCATTTTTGCAAGAGATGTAAGGTACAGCATAAACTTCTGAGCAGCATCAGCACCACGATACACATAGGGTTGCTTAGGAAGACCAGTTTCGAGATGTTCAAAACTGGATGTAGGCTTCACGTAAACACAGAAGCTCATTGGTGTGTGCTCTTGATAAGGGCTTGTATAGGAAGTTTCAGGATCGGGTATACACGTATGGCATGGAGTGAGAATACTCTCAAAATCCGCATAGATGACATAAGGTACTTTCAGCATCCTCTCAACATTTTTAAACTGAACAATTGATTTCTCCTTGGTAGGCATAACTACCCTTGCAACACCATGTTGAATACAGACGGCTGCATGTTCTTGTAGTTTTTCCTGTCCACTTCGTCCATATCGATCATCAAAATGTGTAAAGCAGCGCTTACAAGTATAAACCCGTCCATTATGGTTAGTTTTCTGGCGTCGAACGAGTTTCTCAAAATTCTTTATATACACGTAGTGATGTTTTCCACTGCTGTCATTCAATAGTAGCAGGTCGCGATGTTCAGGTAGTTCAATATCAGCAACCTTTATCGGATACACTTCATGCTTC
Organism: Deroplatys truncata; assembly: GCA_030765065.1. NCBI lineage: Eukaryota > Metazoa > Arthropoda > Insecta > Mantodea > Mantidae > Deroplatys > Deroplatys truncata. The sequence continues at coordinate 107,039,332 of CM060982.1, forward strand.
TCATCCAGCCCGAAAACGTTAATGGATATCTTGTTAAACTTCTCAAATTTAGGTATTTGAGAAAGTGGAGTAGGGTAGGAAACACAGCTGAAGTCGTACTTGTCTTGAAGTTGTTTGTATTTGTTCACACGCTGTGCATTCTCCCCTATGAATTTAGCTAATACAGAGTACATGAAACATTTCTCGTCGCTAAAGTTCTGGATGTTTATACATGCTTTCCTTGCTTCAACAGCTGACGGTAGTGGTATGTAGCTACTTCCTCGTAACGGGTTGTACTTGTTGATACGAAGTCGAACTCCTTCCACAGCAAGCAAAGCCCAGCTGCTACCCTTAAGCTGAGACTCCTCCATTTCAGTCACCAATTTCTTGAATTTCACTTCCATCGTTGAGTCCAGATCAGTTTCCAGGAAAACAGCTTGATTCCGTGTTTTAAATGTTTTGTCACAGGTTTCTCCAATACTGTTAACAAATCGACACTCAGCAAGCAGATTAATTTTAACACTCTTATGAATGCTAAGCTCTTTATGCACAGCATGGATTATACGTTGTTTTGCCTCTTGCAGATACATATTTAGGTCCTTAGCTGATTCGCATCGTATAAAATACGATTTCAATCGTCCTTCGAATGAAGTTTCGTATTCTTTCATATCGCAGTCCTCCATTGTTGACAGCAACTGATGTTTAGTTGGCTCCAATCTTCTTTTCTTCTGAGGGCTGCTTATTTCACATATATCTTCGTGTCGCTGTCCCTTATAACAATCTTTGAAGGTTACATTACAATGTTTACATTTGAAGAGCTTCTTGCAGCTCATCTCGTGTCTTCTCTTGTCATAACCTCGGAGGAACTTCTTCCCACATTTTCCGCATGCATATCCAGTAGCGCTTGGAATAATATCCTTATACGCTGAGTTATTCATCTTTATTCTTGATGTAATAACGTATTAATCACTGATCAATGAAATGTAGACCTCTTCACCTTGACACCACTTTAGAAAGCTGATTATTCTTGGAGAGAACACGATGTTAACACCTCAAGACTAATTAGCACAATGAAGTCCAATGCCCTAGATCACCATATTTATAGAGGGAGCACGAACCTTTTAGATCAATCATAAACTCGCTCCATAACCACGGGTATATGATCGCTCAACGTGTACTAACCCCCCCCCCCAGCCATATAACCTCAAGTCTAGAGACAGGATGTTTATGACGTCACACCCAGAGACAGGATGTCTGGCAGCATCAAACACGTTTAAAATCGTCTCATAACTACCTGCTTATGCTGTCACACCAGCAAGAGAAGTATTCCCACACACTCATTCAGACATATATTTCAAATTCAAAGCCTACCACCACCATCACCACCTATTGTACCAAGGTTAATTCCAGCTGTATTATCACAGTACTTAAAGTAAAAGCTTAAAAGGAAACCTAGAAGATGTCCCCCTTATTTACTTAATTATCTCATGTTTTCATTCCCTTTTCAATTCTTCCTTTCCATCTTCTCACAGAAAGCCCATTACATTTAACTACAATCACGAGAAAAGCAATTTTTCCAGAGTTACACAGATTCTAAGCTTCTAAATAGAACCCGGTAATACTTTTAATAAATGTATTTTAGCTCCCCAATATCAGCATCTACCATTTAATCTTTACTCGAACCTGATATGATCCATAAGCTTGAAGATATATGAAATCACCCCTTCGGGATTCTATCTAAGTACTTTAAAGTAATTTTTATAACGATAACGATATTTAAGAACTAGATACTCTGTTTACGTTTACCTTGACATGTCTATCTAAATTAAATTACGAGTTATTAAACGTTTGCAAGTAAATTTCATTGAATCGGTATTCGAACCCAGAACACCAGGAACAAAATAATTTATAATATTAGTCTGACATGTTAAACAAAGCTGTATGCAGTTACATCATCGATCTAAGTGATATATTCTAGTATACAGAGGAAAATTAAGGAAGTCATTAAAAAATCGGGAATCGAACCAAGCACAACTGATTGACAATTATATACAGCATTAATCACCCAGTACAGAACCTATCAATCATGCTTTGCTGCACTCCTCTACCTCACTTAGTTCCCGAGATAATGAAAATTTAAAAATTAAGGATCGAACCCAGGACGTCAGGTATCTAATTACACATTTACAAGATACTACCTAATAACATAAACGCAATAAAGTTTATTTGGCGTCTTTATCTTAATTGGTTTAGGAGTTATTAAATTTATAAGTAAATTCCATCGAATCAGTATTCGAACCCAGAACACCAAGAACAAAATAATTTATAATATGAGTTTGGTATGCTTAAAGGTGCTGTATGTAGTTACAGCATCAATCTAAGTGATATTTTCTAGAGTATTTTCCGGTTTGAGCGCAAAGGAAGATGCCGACATCTGATAAAGTTCTTTGATCTATGCCGGCAAGCTCCGCCCATTCTATTGCTACTGTTTAATCGCTTATATCTCACGAATGAAAAGAGATAGAACAATGGGAAAAAAACTAATCAATTCTTTGGAATGCGCCGCGTCATTAGGACATTGTTTCAAGTTGACCGGGATGCCTGGGTTCGAATCCTAGGAGTGAATGCAAATTCATCTTCTAATAACTCAGAGACTAATTAAGATAAAGACGCCAAATAAACTTTATTACATTAACGTCATTAGCTAGTTTCTTGTAAATGTATATTTTGGTACCTGGTGTCCTGGGTTCGATCCTTAATTTTAAAAACTTCATTATCTCGGAAACTAGGAAAGCTAGAGGAATGGACCAAAGCATGTGTGATAGCTCCTATGATGAGCAATTAATACTGTATATAATTTTTAATCAGTTGTCTCTAGTTCGAATCCCGATTTTTTAATGACTTCCTTAATTTTACTCTATACTCTAGAAAATATCACTTAGATTGATGCTGCAACTACATACAGCACCTTTAAGCATACAAAACTCATATTATAAATTATTTTGTTCTTGGTGTTCTGGGTTCGAATACTGATTCGATGGAATTTACTTATAAATTTAATAACTCCTAAACCAATTAAGATAAAGACGCCAAATAAACTTTATTGCGTTTATGTTATTAGGTAGTATCTTGTAAATGTGTAATTAGATACCTGACGTCCTGGGTTCGATCCTTAATTTTTAAATTTTCATTATCTCGGGAACTAAGTGAGGTAGAGGAGTGCAGCAAAGCATGATTGATAGGTTCTGTACTGGGTGATTAATGCTGTATATAATTGTCAATCAGTTGTGCTTGGTTCGATTCCCGATTTTTTAATGACTTCCTTAATTTTCCTCTGTATACTAGAATATATCACTTAGATCGATGATGTAACTGCATACAGCTTTGTTTAACATGTCAGACTAATATTATAAATTATTTTGTTCCTGGTGTTCTGGGTTCGAATACCGATTCAATGAAATTTACTTGCAAACGTTTAATAACTCGTAATTTAATTTAGATAGACATGTCAAGGTAAACGTAAACAGAGTATCTAGTTCTTAAATATCGTTATCGTTATAAAAATTACTTTAAAGTACTTAGATAGAATCCCGAAGGGGTGATTTCATATATCTTCAAGCTTATGGATCATATCAGGTTCGAGTAAAGATTAAATGGTAGATGCTGATATTGGGGAGCTAAAATACATTTATTAAAAGTATTACCGGGTTCTATTTAGAAGCTTAGAATCTGTGTAACTCTGGAAAAATTGCTTTTCTCGTGATTGTAGTTAAATGTAATGGGCTTTCTGTGAGAAGATGGAAAGGAAGAATTGAAAAGGGAATGAAAACATGAGATAATTAAGTAAATAAGGGGGACATCTTCTAGGTTTCCTTTTAAGCTTTTACTTTAAGTACTGTGATAATACAGCTGGAATTAACCTTGGTACAATAGGTGGTGATGGTGGTGGTAGGCTTTGAATTTGAAATATATGTCTGAATGAGTGTGTGGGAATACTTCTCTTGCTGGTGTGACAGCATAAGCAGGTAGTTATGAGACGATTTTAAACGTGTTTGATGCTGCCAGACATCCTGTCTCTGGGTGTGACGTCATAAACATCCTGTCTCTAGACTTGAGGTTATATGGCTGGGGGGGGGGTTAGTACACGTTGAGCGATCATATACCCGTGGTTATGGAGCGAGTTTATGATTGATCTAAAAGGTTCGTGCTCCCTCTATAAATATGGTGATCTAGGGCATTGGACTTCATTGTGCTAATTAGTCTTGAGGTGTTAACATCGTGTTCTCTCCAAGAATAATCAGCTTTCTAAAGTGGTGTCAAGGTGAAGAGGTCTACATTTCATTGATCAGTGATTAATACGTTATTACATCAAGAATAAAGATGAATAACTCAGCGTATAAGGATATTATTCCAAGCGCTACTGGATATGCATGCGGAAAATGTGGGAAGAAGTTCCTCCGAGGTTATGACAAGAGAAGACACGAGATGAGCTGCAAGAAGCTCTTCAAATGTAAACATTGTAATGTAACCTTCAAAGATTGTTATAAGGGACAGCGACACGAAGATATATGTGAAATAAGCAGCCCTCAGAAGAAAAGAAGATTGGAGCCAACTAAACATCAGTTGCTGTCAACAATGGAGGACTGCGATATGAAAGAATACGAAACTTCATTCGAAGGACGATTGAAATCGTATTTTATACGATGCGAATCAGCTAAGGACCTAAATATGTATCTGCAAGAGGCAAAACAACGTATAATCCATGCTGTGCATAAAGAGCTTAGCATTCATAAGAGTGTTAAAATTAATCTGCTTGCTGAGTGTCGATTTGTTAACAGTATTGGAGAAACCTGTGACAAAACATTTAAAACACGGAATCAAGCTGTTTTCCTGGAAACTGATCTGGACTCAACGATGGAAGTGAAATTCAAGAAATTGGTGACTGAAATGGAGGAGTCTCAGCTTAAGGGTAGCAGCTGGGCTTTGCTTGCTGTGGAAGGAGTTCGACTTCGTATCAACAAGTACAACCCGTTACGAGGAAGTAGCTACATACCACTACCGTCAGCTGTTGAAGCAAGGAAAGCATGTATAAACATCCAGAACTTTAGCGACGAGAAATGTTTCATGTACTCTGTATTAGCTAAATTCATAGGGGAGAATGCACAGCGTGTGAACAAATACAAACAACTTCAAGACAAGTACGACTTCAGCTGTGTTTCCTACCCTACTCCACTTTCTCAAATACCTAAATTTGAGAAGTTTAACAAGATATCCATTAACGTTTTCGGGCTGGATGAGAAGCATGAAGTGTATCCGATAAAGGTTGCTGATATTGAACTACCTGAACATCGCGACCTGCTACTATTGAATGACAGCAGTGGAAAACATCACTACGTGTATATAAAGAATTTTGAGAAACTCGTTCGACGCCAGAAAACTAACCATAATGGACGGGTTTATACTTGTAAGCGCTGCTTTACACATTTTGATGATCGATATGGACGAAGTGGACAGGAAAAACTACAAGAACATGCAGCCGTCTGTATTCAACATGGTGTTGCAAGGGTAGTTATGCCTACCAAGGAGAAATCAATTGTTCAGTTTAAAAATGTTGAGAGGATGCTGAAAGTACCTTATGTCATCTATGCGGATTTTGAGAGTATTCTCACTCCATGCCATACGTGTATACCCGATCCTGAAACTTCCTATACAAGCCCTTATCAAGAGCACACACCAATGAGCTTCTGTGTTTACGTGAAGCCTACATCCAGTTTTGAACATCTCGAAACTGGTCTTCCTAAGCAACCCTATGTGTATCGTGGTGCTGATGCTGCTCAGAAGTTTATGCTGTACCTTACATCTCTTGCAAAAATGATTGGTAATATATACAAATCTGCTAAGCCTCTGAAACTTACGGATCAACAGCAAAAGTATTTTGAGTCTTCTTCAGCATGCTACTTGTGTGGAAAACCCTTTACAGAAGAGAACTACAAAGTACGCGACCATGATCACATCAGCGGTGAATATCGTGGAAGTCTTCATAATGAATGTAATTTAGCCTGTAAAACACCTAAATATATACCAGTCCTCATGCATAACCTTAGCGGATATGACTCTCATTTCATTGTTAAGGAGCTGGGTTGTACAAGTGAACGTGTGGAGGTAATTCCTAACTCTGAAGAAAGCTATATCTCATTCACCAAGTATGTAGGAGATATAAAGCTTCGATTTGTGGATAGCTTCCGATTCCTCAGTACAAGCTTGGATAAGTTGGTAAAAAATCTAACCTCGTATCCTGAAACGCTAAAGTACTTTGGAGAAGACAAATTGAAGTTGATGACCCGTAAGGGTGTATTTCCATATGATTTTGTTACGTCATGGGATGTTCTGAACGAGACCTGCTTGCCTCCTAAGGACTCCTTCTACAATAGATTAAATGAAGAAGAAATTACTGATACTGACTACGATCATGCTAGAAATGTATGGGAGCTGTTTAATGTGAGAAACCTGGGAGAGTACAGCGATCTCTACTTAACTTCGGATGTACTTCTCCTAGCTGATGTCTTTGAGACGTTCAGAGAGCAAACCCTTAAAACACACAAAGTTGATCCTGCCCATTATTTTACCTCTCCAGGTCTTACATGGGATGCCATGTTACTGTATACTGGAATTAAGCTTGAGCTGTTACAAGATTATGATCAACTACTCATGGTGGAATCGGGTATAAGAGGAGGTTTATGCCAAGTTTCCCATCGGTATGCAGAGGCTAATAACACTTATATGGAGAAGTTTGATCCGTCGAGACCAACCCAATTTATCACATACGAGGACGCTAATAACCAATATGGCTGGGCAATGTGTCACGCCCTTCCTTTTGGTGGATTTCAGTGGGTGTCACCTGAAGAAATCAACTTAGAAACACTACAAGAAGATGATCCTCATGGCTGCATATTAGAAGTCGACATCGAGTATCCTGCTGAACTTCACGATCTACACAACGATCTACCTTTCCTGCCAGAGTGTATGAAACCATTGGAATCATCTACAAAGAAACTGATACCTCATCTTGGACCTCGAAAGAAGTATGTAGTGCATTACATGGCTTTGAAGCAAGCTCTTAGTCATGGACTACGACTAACAAAAATCCATCGTGTGCTACAATTCCGACAGTCTCAGTGGTTGAAACCTTATGTGGAATTTAACAACAGGCTACGACAACAAGCTGCAAATGATTTCGAGAAGGATCTCTACAAGCTCTTTAACAACGCTATGTTTGGAAAAACTATGGAGAACCTGCGTAACCGTATGGATATACGACTGGTGACCAATGAAAAAACTCTAGAGAAGCTGATCGCCAAGCCTACGTTTATCGACAGGACGATATATGCTGATAATCTAGCTGCTGTACATATGGCCTCTCGTCAGATTGTATTCAACAAGCCTATATACATTGGTATGAGTGTGTTGGACATCTCCAAGACATTAATGTATAACTATCATTACGACGTTTTGTTGCCTTATTATGGAGCTGAAAACCTGAAGCTTATGTATATGGACACTGATTCGTTCATTCATCGTGTAACGACTGAAGATGTGTACCAGGACAAGCTACGTTTTCTTGAGCATCTCGATACAGCTGATTACCCTGTCAACCATATATGTTACTCTACTCAGAACAAGAAGGTATTGGGAAAATTTAAAGATGAGGCTAATAGCAAAATCATCCTACGCTCTTTTGGACTACGTCCTAAGATGTATGCCTTAGATATTCAAGGGTCAATGATAAAAAAGATTAAAGGTATAAAACGTAGCGCTATTAAGCAGTACATTTCGTTTGACAGCTATACAGACTGTCTTAAAACCAGTGAAATCATCAGAACACCTATGAATCTGATCCTATCACGAAAGCATGCCCTTGCTACAGTACAAGTGAATAAAGTTGCATTGACTCCGTTTGATGATAAAAGAATTATTGCTGAGGACGGGATAACAACATATGCGTATGGACATTACGCCATTACAAACAGTGCTTAAAAGAATGTAAGTTAAAGATAAAGATTTTCTAGTGAGTCTACAATCTTAAAAAAGAAGGTATCTGTGTGCTGTATATGCAGATAGCTGACGCCTGATGAAGAAAGAAGAAGATGGAAGGGAAGGTGGTAACCCTGCCATTAGGAGCAATCCTAGTGCTAGTCTCAAGCCTAGATAAAAGGGGAGAGACATCTATAACGAACTAAAATAAAGGTATGTTGACGTAAAGCTTTTCAATTTGTGAACCAATATGCAGTTTATCCCTCTCCGCATCGTACAATAACTGTTTAACATATAATAAGTTTGTAAGATTTAGAAAAAAGTATATAAATTGTTGTAACGTTGGATGAGAAATGTTTTATAATTTAATTACTCTCTATATTACCATGAGTACCTGTGATACTAGTTGAATTGCCCGTTAAAATGACTTAAATACCTGTGATACTACTCGAATCAAGTGAAATTACATTAAATAGCTCTGATACGAAACCCTGATCATTGAATCTAGCCTCCTGTGATACTAGCTGAGTTACTCTAAACACCTATGATGCTTGAATCGCCCAAATACCTAGACACTATCTGAATTACCTGTTAAAATGACACAAATACCATTGATACAACCTGAATCATCTGCATTTACCTTAAATAGCTGTGATACAAATCTCTGATCGAAATTATCACGAGCATCTGTGAAACTATGCTGATTACCCAAATACTTACGATATTACCTGAACTATCTGTAAAATACGAAACTAGGCTATAACCAACCCCTGGAACCTACCCTCCTGTAATGCTTGCTTAATTACTCTAAACACCTATGTTACTTGAATTATCCTAAAATACCTACGATACCCTCTGAAATATGAAACTATGCTATACCCAACCCTGGAATCTAACCTCCTGTGATACTAGCTGAATTAGCCTAAATACCTACGATACTAGCTGAATTAGCTGTGAAATCATGCATAGCTATGATGCAGTTAGCCTCTGGAATCTAGCCTCCTGTGATACTAGCTGAATTAGCTTAAATGCTCACGATACTAGCTGAATTGGCTATGAAAATGATTTAAATACCTACGATACTAGCTGAATTAGCTGTGAAATCATGCATAGCTATGATGCAGTTAGCCTCTGGAATCTAGCCTCCTGTGATACTAGCTGAATTAGCTTAAATGCTCACGATACTAGCTGAATTGGCTATGAAAATGATTTAAATACCTGTGATACTACCCGAATCATGTGAAATTACTTTAACTAGCTCTGATACGAATTCCTGCTCTAAATTAGTACGAGCACCTGCGATACTATCAGAATTACCTATTAAAATGACTCAAATACCATTGATACAACCTGAATCAGCTGCATTTACCTTAAATAGCTGTGATACAAATCTCTGATCGAAATTATCAATAATATCTGTGAACCTCTGTCGATTACCTCAAATACTTACGATATTACCTGAACTATCTGTGAAATACGAAGCTAGGTTATAACCAACCCCTGGAACCTACCCTCCTGTAATGCTTGCTTAATTACTCTAAACACCTATGTTACTTGAATTATCCTAAAGACCTACGATACCCTCTGAAATACGAAACTATGCTATACCCAACCCTGGAATCTAGCCTCCTGTGATACTTGCTTAATTACTCTAAACACCTACGATACTAGCTGAATTATCTGTGAAATCATGCAGAGCCATGATGCAGTTAGCATCTGGAATCTATCCTGTGTTACTAGACGAATTAGCCTAAATGCATACGATACTAGCTGAATTACCTGTGAAATCATACACTGCTATGATCCAGTCAGCCTCTTGCAATACTACCTGAATTACTTACCTGTTAGTGTTAGTGGGTTAGCTTTTCCCGTTGCAGGTCACCTTTTTCCCTTTATGGCTCACCTTTTTCCCTTTGGTGGTCGCCTTTTTCCCTTTGCTGGTGACATTTTCCCCTTTACTGGTCACCTTTTTCCCGTTGCATGTCGCCTTCTTCCCTTTGCTGGTCACATTTTTCCCTTTGCTGGTCGCCTTTTTCCCTTTGCTGGTTACGTTTTTCCCTTTGCTAGTCAACTTTTTCCCTTTGTGGGTCTCCTTTTTCCCTGAGCAGTCACCTTTTTCCCCTGAACGAGTCACCTTTTCCCTGAATAGGTTACGTGATGGGCATGTCTAGAACATTGACATGAAACAGTTTTCCACTATGTTCACTTCTAAAGTCGCTTTCAAGTCTAGCACCTCCTATTCCCTATCTCTCCTGTATATAAGTCCATATTCCTTCTGCTACACTACCTGTCTAGCCTAACACCTCTCCTCCTGTTCCTATACCTCTCATATAAACCATACTCTACTCCTCTAGCTCTGTCTAGCCTAACGCCTCTCTCGTTTACCTATGACTCTCACATAAACCATACTCTGCTCCTCGACCTCTGTCTAGTCTAACTCCTCTCCTCGTTTTCCTATACCTCTCATATAAACTATACTCTACTCCTCAACCTCTGTCTAGCCTAGCACCCCTCTTCCTGTTCCTATACTTCTCATACATATAAACCATGCCCTACGTTTCAAGCCCTGTCTAGTCTAACACCACTCCCCGTATCCCCTACCTCTCAAAAGCTCATTCCCTCCTACCCCCCCTCTAGCTGAGTATCACTCCTTGGTTTCCTATCTAACCTAACTTTAACACCTGTCTATCCTAGCATAGGATCTCTCTCCGTTTTCTCGTCTCTCCTTATAAACACAAACTCAATTCTCCTAACCTAATACCTCTCCTCGTTTTCCTATACTTCTCATATAAACCTTACTCTACTCCTCGACTTCTGCCTAGCCTAACACCTTTCCTCGTTTTCCTATATCTCTCATATAAACCATGCACTACGTTTCAAGCCTTGTCTAGTCTAACACCTCTCATCGTTTTCCTATACCGCTCATATAAACCATACATTACTCAGCCTCTGTCTAGCCTAGCACCTCTCCACGTATTCCCTATCTGTCTCATTTAAAGCATATCCCTCCCTCCTTTAGCATCTGATTAGCCTAGCATCAGCCCTGGTATTCCCTATCTCTCCCATATAAACGCATTTTCCTCCTTGAAGACTCTCTCAACCTAGCATCTACCTTCGTTTTCCCTATCCTTTCCCATATAAACGCAAAAAACTGTGCCAGCTCTCTCCTATATATCCTACTGACAGACATACAGACATACACGCGTGCGCGCAGACCCTTTTTCTAAAAATGCTTCCTTTTGGATTCAGGGATCTCAAAACGCGTATTTTTTATGGAATCTCTATATTGAATTTTTAGCTGGATTGTAATACTTCCTGTACTTATGTAGAGTAGTTCCTGTACTTGTAGAGAAATTAAAAAAAATGTGTTGCACCCAAATGTCCTTCTCTACTCTTATACAAACTATTTTTACAAACGCTTATTCTCCATCTACTTCATGTTAATCGAGATGTTAATCTTATTGCTAATTTTCTTGTAGATGCAGGGGGAATTGCTAGGCTTTAAGCAATAGTCAAATATTTTAAGAGCTGGTTGCTATGTGGCGTATTCCATTCTCTTTGTATGTCCAGGACATAAAAGAACGAATAACGAATTCCCATTTGAGGAAAAGTATAAGTATTGTAAAATCAAACAAATAAGGAATATATCGGAAATAGCTCACTGGACAAACAAACAAAACAAAAAATAATGAAACATAAACTGTATGTTATAACGATATCTATATTTTTTGTGTAGTAAACCTTTGTCTACAACTTATGAGAAAGTAATTCAGAATGGAGAGAGGGCTTTTGGGAACATTCCTAGAAGATTCAAGATATCGTAAAATTCTGATGTGTTACACTCACATGACTGTCTCTACTCTTGTATTTTTACAAACGCTCATTCCCATATGCTTCATGTTAATCGAGATGTTAATCCTATTGCTAATTTTCTTGTAGATACAAGGGGAATATGGTAGGTTTTAAGCAATAGTCAAATATTTTAAAAGCTGGTTGCTATGTGGAGTATTCCATTCTCTTTGCATTACCAGGACAAAAAAAATGAATAACGAATTTGAGAAAATTATTGGAAAATTTAAGGGAATAACAAGGAATATCTCGAAAATGGTTCACTCAACAAACAAAATGCATATGACATAATTTGTGTATTTTAACGCGATCTACATTTTTTGTGTAGTAACGTTTTGTCTATCTTTTATGGTTTACCAGTTATGCAATGAAGAATACTTTTGGAGACATTCGCAGAAAATTCGAGATATACATTTCATTTGTCATGAAAACATCTTAAACATATGATATTTTAATCAAAATCGTTAGAGCCGTTTTTGAGAAAATTAAAATTTTCGAAAAATGTTCCATGTAAATGGTAATCTGGTGTGGGGGGATTGTCTTGAAAGCCTTCGTGTCGCATCTTTGGAAGGTACTGAACCTAAATACCAAGTTTGGTGTTTATCCGACTGTTCGTTTCTGAGTTATGCCGTTCACAGGCACACACACGGACTTGTTTCCAAAAATGCTTTTTACTTTCTCTACTACATCTCGGTAAGATGAATGCAAACTAATAATAATAATAATAATAATAATAATAATAATAATAATAATAATAACAATTTCCTAAGTTGTGTATGTTAAGGAGAGCTGGTTTTTAGTGTAGTAAGTTTGTCTCTCATTCGTATACCATACAGAATTCATTGGGAACGAAGAGGATTTCACGGGATATTCGCAGAAAATTCATACGCTTTATTAGTCCTTCAGATTATCTAGAACATAATGTACTTTAATTGGAAGCATTAGAGCGAAGTTAAACATAACGAAATCTTCCATGCTAAGACCAGCTTAACATAAGTAGAATTTTCAAAAATCTTTCTATCCCATCCTTGAAGACGAACACACACGTTTACACACGCACGCACACACACACACACACTACATGCATGTATCTTTTCTTAAAAATGCTTCTTTTTGGATTCAGGGGAACATGTATTTCCATATTATTACGTTCTCTTCTACGTATAGTATGTAATGGAAGTGTGTTCCACTCGAAAATTCAAGTTCAAGATTTCATTGAAAACGCATGTTTTGAGGCCCCAGAATAAAAAAAAAGCATTTTTAGAAAAATGTGTGTATGTATCTCTGCCTGTGAACAACATAACTCAAAAACTAAAAGTCGTATCAACATCAAACTTGGTATTTAGGTTCAGTACTTTCCAACCTTCCAAAGATGCGTTATGAAGATTTTAAAGAAAATCCCAACACCATAAACTACCCTCTACATAGAACATTTTTAGAACATTTTTATTTTCTAAAAACTGGCTCTTAACGATTTTGATTAAAATATCATGTATAAAAGATGTTTCCGTGATAAATAAAATATATATCTTGAATTTTCTGGGAATAGCCTATGAAGTCCACTTAATTTGGAAGATATTTTGTATATTCTTGTATAACTAGTAAACGTTAAGTGATATACGAAAACGTGGTACACAAAAAAAATGTAGATCTGTTTAAAACACACAATTTATTTAAAAAAGTTTTTTTTGTGGTATAAGCGGTTTGTGGATATCCGTTATTAAGCACCTTGTACACGATCAAACTTCTTTTTTAATTTAAGAGCTTACAAGAAAAATTGTGAAATGGTTTTCAATATGTGACGGGATTGGAAAAGACTTGCCAATGTCCAAAATGTGTATTTAAAAGCTGTCTTTTCGCCAAACTGAAACCCTTCAGAACACACTGATAATTTATCATGTGCAAAGAAATGTACTATTTGCGTTACAGTATAACAATTCGCAATGAAATATTGTTTTTACTAATATTATGTAGCACTTTCACGTATTATATCCAATGAAATCACATTACAAGTGTGGAATACAATGAAAATAACACCATCCAATAGGTTAACACACTATATAACATAATGTATACTTGGTTCGAAAAACTGTCTGACAATTATTTCTTTATAATCGCCTTCATAATTATGCTCCATCTTGTGGTAATACATGGAGCTCTCGACGTACAGACATGGCTAGCTTATGTATAACCTAATCAGTTCGCATACGACATACCTTGGCCGGGTAGCCATTTTTGTTATCTTTTCGCTTTCAGCCATGTTGCAGATTTCGTGACGGACTGTAAATATTCCCATTTCAATGGCCAAAACCATCAAATCATTGTGAAATTGTGAAATTTTTGACGTTTAGAGCATCTCCTTTAAAAGTATTGGAAGCAATTTGACAAGAAAAGTTGTGAAGTTGTGACAACGCTTAAAAGGTCTTGTAAAGTATTGAATTTGACAAAAATTTGATCGTGTACAAGCGGCTTAAAAGGTTGGAATTGTTCATTTTTTGGCCATTCTCTTAAGTCCTAGCAACATTCACTTGTTTCTCGCGATTGCGTGGAAACAGTATGGAATTTTAAGGCCAGTATATAGCGTCCGGTTCTTAAAAATTTGACTATCGATCTTCCGATGTGTAGATATGTAGTGTAGCTATTTCTGCAAAGGTTTATTTGCATTCAAATGTAACGGATAGAAAAATAAGCTTGAGGAAGAATAATTTGTATAACAGTAATAAGGGATAGAGGGTAGAGAAGGTAACTGGAACATGCTAGAATACTAAAGATCAGTGCTGTACATTCATGAAGTACTTCTGACCGCAACACAGATAGAGGAAAGGAAGGACACGTGACGGCGACAATAGTGGGCATGTACCCCAGTACAATGGTTTTCCATTCACTTAGGAACGTTTTCACAAGGACAAATCTGAACACGCGTGGAGCGTGTGTTTATTGCAGTGCATTATGCGAATGAGTTATGAGGCGCTATTGTCCACTGACAATATTAACTGCAGTAAAATACAGGTTGCGTATTACTCGGGATAATCAGACAGCATTGGGGCGGTGTGTTTCCGTGCGTGCTGGATTAACGGCTCTGTCACACATAACGGACGCCGAACTGAATCCTGGCCAGTGTTCTGCTTTTGTGACAGCAACTAGCGGTATCATCCTGGTGTGGTTTTAATCATATTAAAGGTATTAAAAAACAAAACAAATAAAAAATTACTATGTCTTACATTCACATGCCCTTCTCTACCTACATCGTTTATTACTTTCTCTACTTGAGGCAGTATTTTATATCACAACACTGAGAATGTCAGAGTGATTGTAGTGTAAATTAACATTATTGTATGACAATGATCTGAGATGTTTGTTAATTATAAGCATTGTTAGGAAATAAGTTTACACGGCCTCACTGAAACTGACAATAGTCGCGGGTAACAATTGTGCGAGGGGGTGAGTTGTTTATCAATTATAAGAGACAAACAAATGACGTCAGAGTAGCGCGTTTTTCTTTAGAAATGGAGGGAATATCTTCCCTAGAGCATATGTGTTCGTAATTTTGATTGGCTATAGAAATAGACGCTAATGTTGGCGCCCTTTATTAACCAATAGCAGCTCGATTATAATCTTTAGGCATATCGGGGTGAGGGAGTATAAATTCTAAAGCCAGAGACAAGTATTGCACAGTTTAAGAGAATTATTCACGCGTTACACGTCGCACAGTTCAACACAATCATCCACGGTTTACACGTCGCGCAATTCTACAGAATCTCTCGCGTCGTAAAGCTAGTTACAAAATGTGAAATACGCGAATTAATAATGTGCGGTAAATAAGTGATTATAGTTACATTCGAAAATAAAACAGTTTCAGTCAGGCGTGTATCAAAAGTAAATTTGTGAAATTAATAAAGTGTGACGGCAATAAAAGTGTAAAAACAAATTCTTTTATCAGTGTTATCTTTTAGTAACAACTCCTTTCCGTTTACACACCCTGTTTAAGAGATTTGCTCGACTGGGTAATAATAGCGGAGGACAAAAAACTCAAAATTCAAAATAGTAAAACAATAACAGGCGCTCAGCAAATAATGTAACACGAACGATACCGCGACATACTACATGTAGGAATTAGGGGAAATATATTCCATCCAAAAATTCGATGCTGAGATTTCACCGAAAATATGTTTTGAGGCCAGCTGAATAAAAAGCAAAAGTATGTTTAGAAAAAGGGGTCTATATGTGTAAGAACAGCATAACTCAAAAACAAAAAGTGGAATGAATACCAAACTTGGTATTTAACTTCAATATCTTCCAAAATGGACAAGTAGATTTTCAAGAAAATCCCGTACCCCAAACTGTCCTTTACATTGAGCATTTATAGTACATTTTGATTTTCTAAGAAATGGCTGTAACAGTTTTAATTAAAATATCACATATTAAAAGATATTGACATGACAACTAAGATGCATATCTTGAATTTTCTGGTAATAGCCTGTGAAGTACACTTCATTCAAAACGAGTTTTGTATAATCTTGTATAACTGGTAAACGTTAAGCGATAGACAAAAACTCAATTCACAAAAAAATGTAGATGTATTTAAACACAGAATTTACTTCAAATAACTTTTTTCTGACATTAACCATTTCCGAGATGTGCGTTATTAATGGTACGAATTTTTCAATACTTGCCTTTATTTTAAAGTCCTGTTACTTTTCAGCCATTTCTCGCAATGGAAAGAATATGGAATTTTAAGGCCAGTATATAGCGTCCAGTAGTAAGTAGGGGAAGGATTGCATTCCACCCAAAAATTCAATACCGAGATTTAACCATAGATACATGTGCTAAGTACCCTGAGCGCAAATAAAGCATTTTTGGAAACATATCCGAATGTGTGTCTGTGACGTTTGTTTGTTTCTGAAACGCATAATTCAAAAACGAAAGGTCGGATAAATACCAAAGTTGGTATTTGAGTTTAGTATCTTCCAAGAATGCGACACGAAGGTATTCAAGAAAATTCTCTCGCCCCAGACTAACGTTTCCTTGGAACATTCTTCTAAAATTTTGATTCTTTTCCTAAAATGGCTAACGATTTTGATTAAGTTATCACATGTTTAAGATATTTTCATGAAATATATATCTTGAATTTTCTGGAAATGTCCTCAAAAGTCCTCTTCATGCTGAATGACTTTCGCATAACTGGTAAACCGTACGAGATAGACAAAAGTTTACAACACAAAAAATGTAGATCTCGTTAAAGCACACAATTTATGTCATATACATGTTTTTTCTGGAGTGGACCATTTCCTAGATATTCGTTGTATTTGTTTGGATTTTTCAATAATTATAATTTTTTCTGAAATGGGAATCCGTTATTCGTTTTTTTTATGTCCTGGGCATGCAAAGAGAATGAAATGCTCCACATAGGATTTGACTATCTGTCATATTCCCCTTGTACCTAAAAGAAAGTTAGCAATACGGTAGTTCCTGCAAACGTTTATCTCTGTTAACATGAAGTAGATGGGGAATAAGCGTTTGTAAAAATAGTTTGTACAAGAGTAGATAAAGTCAATTTAGTGCAACTCCTTAGTTTTTTAAACCTATTTTTATTGTTCAGGGATCTTTAAACGTGCATTCCAGTGAAATCTCGCTGTAGTTTGGGTCGAATGTAGCAAGGAGTAAAGAATGTAAAAAGCAAATGAAAGTAAGGAAGAATGTTCCGCATTAGTGAAGTCAAAAAGCTCAAGTCGTCCTAAAAGGTTTAGCCTTAAACATGAAGATAATTTTGCGAAATGTTTCAAGTGCCGTGCGTCTTTTTCATCAGACGTTTAAGTTTTATTTAAATAACCTTGCTCTTAAAACGTATCTTCCGACGATGTCGTTTAAAATGAAAACATTTCCCTTTGAGTTTTTCCAAGCTCAGCTCTTCGTTTTTTAACGGGGACCACTTTGCCACATCTGTTGGAGTGACGTAATGGAATCCCCCTTTACCCCTTCCCACTGGTAGAAGTGGAAGTTGCACGGAATGATAAAAGAAAATGAGACACTTAGTCTCAGCCCAAGTGCCGGAAAACGTTAAGTGTGTTAATTGAACTATTAATCAACTTGCATAAAAAATGCATACGAGTAAATAGCTTTACTCCATAAGCCCATGTCTGCAGTTTTAAATTGCCTGTGTTAATAGGAAATGGGTAACACCAAATGAACAGGCGTGTTGAAAAAGCTATAATGAAGGCTTAATTCAAGGAGTAAAGTACTTACATACCACGGGGAAAGCTAAGTGTTCTCTTGGATGCACATTTTTAAAATGTTTGCCAATCGAGACCTTCACCTTTGTACAGTATACCACATTAATGCCCTCCCCTTCTGACTACGTTACATTGTCAGGCTTCTCTGCGAGCCTATGTATAAAGGACGGTAGATATTGTTGTTTTGTATTAAGTTTAACATCCCTTAACCTGGTAGGTTATATCCGACAATGAATGAAATGGAGCTCAAATGAGCCCGGGGTTCATAATTTTAAAAGTTACCTGACATTACTGAGCGAGATGGCTCAGGCGGTCTGTGGCCCGCAATCGGGAGGCCATGGGTTCGATTTCCGCGGACGACCTTTCCGACCCATGGGCTCTTTTATGGTTTTCTGGCGTCTCTAGGTGAATGTTGCGGAGTAAGACAGTACATATTATACAGGGTGGACCATTTAAGTTGAGACTATACAATGTCTCTAAAACTAAGCTTTGTAGAAAGCGTTTTTTTAAATGGTAACCTACAATTAGAGAAAAATTAAATTGACACAAAAATGACCATTACAACGTCCTCCAAATAAAACAAATTTCCCCAATAATAGCAAGCAACCTTAATGAAGACAATTCTTTCCACAACGCTTAGTTTTGGAGATGCTATACATTCTCAATTTAAATGGTTCAGCCATATATACAGGGAGACCCAACCGTTGCGCGGTGTTTTTCCTGTCCGCATCCTCGGCGCTCGTTGCTGTCTGACGCTATCATAGAAAGGCGCGGATGAAACCATAAAACATTTTTAACCCCCTGCGATTTCTATCTCTGGGGTAACTTAAAACAAAGTGTACAAGACAAACCCACACACCCTGGAGGAATTAAAACGAAATATCTCCCAGGAAATTGCCAGCATTTCTCAACGTGAACTACGGCGAGTGATGGATAGTTTCCTAAAGAGGTGCCAAAAATGTATGGCAACGACGGTGGCCAGTTTCAGCATAAAGCTGGTAAGTAAAATCTTTAAAAGTAGTTTTTAAAATGTTGCATGGTTTCATCCGCACTTTTCTATGATAGCGGCAGACGGCAACGAGCGCTGAGGTTCGTAGTTTTTGGCTCTCTTATATGGATATACATACATAGTGAGTAGTTAGAAGATAAAACAATTTATATTTATAAAGGTTTTAGTTATAAAAGTTGTTTATAAGTTTTAGTTATAAGAAACTGAATGTAAGTGTAAAACTGAGACGTAGTGGCGCCGCTAGGCTGACTTCCTGGACACACCTCCTTCAACAGGACACAAGGGTGGACGAAGCAAGTGGGGTGAGAGAAATAACCTGCCAAATGACTCGAAAATTCATTGACATGTGGGGGGGTGAGAGATTCCAGGGGTCTCCAAGGATGTTTGCTGATTTGAACCAATAAGAGTAGGCAAAACAGATTTAAAATATATGAATGAGCGAATGAAATTCAATGTATCTAAACGCCCAGGAAAAACAGTGTTTGTAAGCGTGCAGTCGAGTTCAACATTAATAAAGTCAAGCGTCATTCAATAAAGCCTAGTGTCAATAATTAACGAAGTCAAGTGTCAGTAATCAGTGTCCATTCATCCACCTGCACGACCACACCTGAGATAAGAGCGAATATGAGGGCAACGAAGACTACATCTTGCAGCTAATAAGTCAGTATTTTCCAGAGATGCGACACGAAGGTTTTCTAGGAAATCTCCCACTCCAGAATTACCCTTTACATGGAATATTTTTCGAAAATTCTGATTTTCTCAAAAATGGCTCTAACGATTTTGATTAAAATATCATATGTTTAAGATATTTTCATGACAAATGAAATGTATATCTCGAATTTTCTGGGAATGTCTTCAAAAGTATTCTTCATTGTGAACGACTTTTGCATAACTGGTAAACCATAAGAGATAGACAAAATTTTACTATACAAAAAATGTAGATCGCGTTAAAATATACAATTTATGTCCTATACATTTTTTTTGAGTGAACCATTTCCAAAATATTGCTTGTTATTCCCTTAAATTTTCCAATACTTAAACTTTTTGTCCTGGTAATGCAAAAAGAATGGAATACTCCACATAGCAACCAGCTCTTAAAATATTTGACTATCGCTTAAAGCCTACCATATTCCCCTTGCATCTACAAGAAAATTAGCAATAAGATTAACATCTCGATATCTCGATTAACATGAAACATATGGAGAATAAGCGTTTGTAAAAATAGTTTGTACAAGAGTAGAGAAAATCATGTGAGTATGACACATCAGATTGTTTACGTCAATATCTCTAACATTTGAAATGTTAATCAAAATAGTTAAGAGATATTCCAACGAAAATACGAAAAGAGCAGATTGGAGGTGGAGTGTTTTATGCAAATTTTCGTTTTTCAACGTTAGAACATACTGGAATTAAACACGGAGTTTAGGATTTATCCGACTTCTTTTAAAGGTTTCATTTTATCTACTACTTACCTATAATGAGTACCTAGAGCAAACATTGCCCTCCACCCAAAAATTCGATGCGATGCAGTATACATATTCTGTTTTCTTTTTGCTTTCTTGTTTTAGGGAAACTGGTAGTTAAAATTTTGTTTTACTTTCGTATGTTTACTTTCCTATTCCACCCAAAAATTGTTACCGAGATTTCACCGGAAGGAGGTGTTTTGAGGCCTCCTTATCCCCAAAAACGAATTTTTAGAAAAAGATTCCCGCTTATGTATATGTTTCTGTCTTTGTAAACAACATAACTCAAAAACGAAAAGTGGGATTAAATACCAAACTTAGTGTTTACGTGGTTCAGCATCTTCCAAGGATGCAAAAATATCTCAGCCCCAAACTATCCTTTGTGCAGCAAATTTTTCGAAATTCTTTATTTTTCCCAAAATACCTCCAAGAATTTTAACTTATGTATGTTTAATATATTTACATAAATTAACTGTATATCTTGAATTTGCTGGGAACAGTCCCTAATGTCCTCTTTATAAGAAATTACGTTTTCATAATTGTTAAATCATAAGAGATAGACAAAATGATATCTCGTTAAGCACACAAGCTGTTTCAATTTCTATAAGTTTACTACTTCCGAAGTATTCATTGTTATTGATTTGAATTTTAAAATACTTATACTTTTCTTAAATGCAATGTCATTCGTTCCTCCTTTCTTTTCTGGTCATGTAAAGACAACGGAATTTAAAAGTCATCACATAGTGACAAGATCTTAAAAGATTTGATTGTCGGTTAAGCTAACTGCATTCCTCTATTCCCTTAGCACCTACAAGGAAAAATGCATTATGCTAATGTGCAAAACCATTTCGGCAAATGTTTATCTCGATTAATATGAATTGGATAGAAGAATAAATAACAGTAAGAATATTTTATTGAAAAATGGGAAGAGAAAGTCATGTAAATGTAGCACATTCAGATTTTTAAAAACGTTTTCAAGTTTTATTGACTTACGTTTTTGGAATGTTCCTCAAATACAAGTCCGTGTAGCACTTGGAGGTAAAACGCCTTTGAAAGGGTTTGCAACACACATTGTAGTTTAATGATGTAGGCATTGTTATAGAGCGCAGCGTCACACACTAATGACACTGTTGAAACAAAGCCAAACATCACGGTTCCCGATGAAATTGCGCGCGTAAACCCACAGCTGGCAGGGTGCGCGTGCTGTCTGTAGAGTATCGTGACGGTTCACTCGCTGGGGAGTCGAACACAATCTCTTGCTCGGCAGTACCACTCGTTACACGTCACAACAGTCATTACCAACTCGCTCGGAGAACAGCACTTGATGTCGCAGCAGAAACGCGCTTACCAACTAACTTAGTCACTGAGCGACTCAACTGACTGACTGCTTTTATAGCCAATGGAATCTTTCACAGAACATCCCAGAACTATCTGGATGCACGTTCTGGAGGAGGGAGCAAGAAACATTCAGAAGTTTCTGGTTACCTGCCTGTAACGCTTCCAGTGTTTACACCGAACGAGTGCGTTGCTTATCTCTGTTTACTTCCGGCCTACCGCGCCGATCTTCCGTTAGCCTTGGGCCATAGGCTTGCGTCGTAATATTTAGAATAGAATTTATGTATTGGTTTTTCGGTTGGGAGATAATACTTCCTCTAAGTGGTAAGAAAAATAAAATTACTTAATATAACAGTTAACAGGGCATTTGTCTTACTAAAATTACATTTTTTCATTAAAGATGTATACTGTCGCGCATAAAAAGTTGTCAATTCTCCTAGATCGCGTAATGCTTTTCTCTCCTTCAGGTAACCAGCTTTTGACTCCGCCGGTTGGTATCAGTTCTCTGTGTGAATGGCCTGAAAAACAATTCAGGTGTCTAAAAATTATTGAATGGACTATGTTTATAATCTATGTGAAATGGAGGGGTACTTCGAATACGCCTCTAAAGAGTTTCGCTACGATTGGCACACAAAGAAAAGTCAAGCCAATTATAAATAATTTGGCCTTCTGGAGCAAGGGGAGAAGAATCATCCGCATGTCTGGTTCAACATTTACATATACAAGAGCTTTCATCAGCGACATGGTGACGAAGGTTAAGTTATTGCTGCTACTAAACGGCAATAAAAAACGGTATTGTAGCATGAAAATATAAGCTATAAGTTGTAATATTACCCTTCGGCAGTTCGGACATACCTACTCTTGGGGAGGCTAGAATTATCCTTAAAAAGCAGAGTTCGTCACCGAGATTTCACCAGAAATATATGTTTTGAGACCCCCTGAATCCAAAAAAAAAGCATTTTTGGAAACATGTCCGTATGTGTCTGTGTGTGTCTTCTGTCTGTCTGTCTGTGAACAGCATAACTCAGAAACGAACAGTCGGATAAACACCAAACTTGGTATTTAGGTTCAGTATCTTTCAGAGATGCGACACGAAGGTTTTCAAGAAAATCACCCCACCCCAGATTACCCTTTACATGGAACAATTTTTCGAAAATTTTAATTTTCTCAAAAATGGCTCTAACATTTTTGATTTAAATATCATATATTTAAGATATTTTCATGACAAATAAGATGTATATCTTGAAGTTTCTGGGAATGTCTCCAAAAGTATTCTACATTGTGAACGACTTTTGCATAACTGGTAAACCATAAGTTATAGACAAAATTTTACTACACGAAAAATGTAGATCACGTTAATATACATAATTTATGTCATATACATTTCTTTTGTTGAGTGAATCGTTTGCGAGATATTGCTTGTTATTCCCTTAAATTTTCCAATTCTTATACTTTTTCTCAAATTCGTTATTCATTTTTTACTTTCTCTACTACGTATAGTAAGTAAGGGAAGTATTGTATTCCACCCAAAATTTCGATACCGAGATTTCACCGGCAATACATATTTTGAGACTCACTGAATCCAAAAAAAGCATTTTTGGAAACATGTCCGTGTGTGTGTCTGTCTGTATGTCTGTCTGTGTGTCTGTGTGTCTGTGAACAGCATAACTCAGAAACGAACAGTCGGATAAACACCAAACTTGGCATTTAGGTTCAGTATCTTTCAAAGATGCGGCACGAAGGTTTTCAAGAATATCACCCCACCCCAGATTACCCTTTACATGGAACAATTTTTCGAAAATTTTAATTTTCTCAAAAATGGCTCTAACAATTTTGATTAAAATATCATATATTTAAGATATTTTCATGACAAATAAAATGTATATCTTGAAGTTTCTGGGAATGTCTCCAAAAGTATTCTTCATTGTAAACGACTTTTGCATAACTGGTAAACCATAAGAGATAGACAAAAGTTTACTACACAAATATGTAGATCGCGTTAAAATACACAATTTATGTCATATACAGTTTTTTTGTTGTGTGAACCATTTTCGAGATATTGCTTGTTATTCCCTTAAATTTTCCAATACTTCTTTTCTCAAATGGGAATTTGTTATTCATTTTTTTTGTCTTGGATATGCAAAGAGTATTAATCTGTGGCAAAGAGAATAGTGCTGCACTTAGCAACCAGCTAGTAAGAGATATGTCTATGCTTAGAGGCTACTGTATTTCTATATTGCCCTTGCAAATACAAAACAAGCAGAACATAGTACGCCTTAAGCGATAGTCAAATATTTTTAGAACTGGAGGCTATGTGTAAAATGTAATTCTCTTTGCATGTCAAAAGATAGTTTCTGCAAATGTTTATCTCGATTAATATGAAATAGATGGAGAATAAGAGTTTGTAAAAATAGTTTGTACAAGAGTAGAGAAAGTCATGTGAGTGTAACACATCAGATTTTTTTATCTTATTTGTCATTGTACTCCTAAGATTACGGTATCTAGATAGTTATTAAGACTTCTTTACCAAACAAATACACGATTTAGCCAACAAACTCTGCACTGAGAGGTGGCAAATACTCTGGAACAAATCTAGAGAAAATAAATTGATTAAAAACGTTATGCGAATGTTGCTGGCTTTCGAATGGAAAGGCTCCGGGGTGAATTGCTTTGAAATACAGAAATGGGCAGCAGAATGCTCAAAACGTAGACTCTATGAAATAAAATGCGGTGTGGGTTAGCAGTGTATCGCTTTTGTGTAGGTCGTTTATGTGATGTAACAAAAACTGCCTTTGTTTCGAAGCAAACAAACACAGGATTTGTGTGTTTACAACAATGTAGTTATAGTCTGCAATAAAGGCAGTTTTACACCGCATTTCTATGACAATTTTTTTTCTCTCTCTCTGTTACGCAACTCTGACAGCCCAATAATTTTTAAATGCTTTGAATTTCTGCTTCAATTTTAATGAAGAAGTATTTAATTTAGGATCAATGACTTAAATGTGTTGTTATCAAATAAAATCGCTAGAATAAGAAAGCAATTGAAAACTTAATTTTACTCTCTCTTGCGTCTACTTATAGTAGGTAAAGAAAGTATTGCATTCCACCCAAAAATTCGAAATAGACATTTCATAAAAATACATGTTTTGACGCCCGTTGAATCCAAAAAATAGAATTTTTAGAAAAAGGTCCGTGTGGGTGTACTCTGACGATTATTCAATCCTCACATACAGGAAATACATTCAGCTTTATATATCACGTCATAATAGATTACGAAGAAAGAGTGCTGCCAGTGATTTCGACGTGAAGGGCTCCGCGGAGTGATATTAAGAGTTGAAAGAGGTTAACTCGCGGTGCCTAGCGACATGTGTCACATTGAGTAGCTGAGACCACCTTTAGTATCAGTACAGCAGTCTTCGTACACATAAAGCAAAGTGAAGTCTTGAATTGCATGTTATGCAGCTGTGTGTTTACTTCAATGCAGTAAATTTCAGTCTTCTCCTGCATGCTTTAACGTATTAAATTACGAAGAGAATATTATTTGTCTGCGGTATATTAGACACAACTGTGAGTTATTACCATGTTTGCAGCTTGTCTTCACTACTTCAAAGATTTCCAGGATAATATTTAAAAAAAAGAATTCCATCATACAAGCAGCACTGTACACGACTTGTAGAAGTTTTGGCTGGCTGTAAGATTAGTCAAATGTTCCTTGCAACATGAGAAACGACAACCTTTCTAGAACATTGATAGTGAAGGTCAACCATCTGCTTTACATGGCACACCACCTAGACATCCGCCACTGCAAATTATCCGGTAAAAACGTTCCATTTGACTTAATACGTTTTAGTTTTCAGCTGTAAGGATACTTCAGTTTAACCTGTTTATGAATTGGTCGGTAGGATGTATTGTGAATTAATTTGGTAGTCAGAAAGCATGCTAAAGAATTGTATGTTAAAATCTGAACGATTCTCTTTACATCTCAGCTGTTGAAAGGTGCGTGCAGTGAAAGAGAACTTGTGGGCATTATAAGCCACAGTGAGAAGTTAGGGAAATTATAAGCTTAAACTCAATTAAACAACAAACTACAGAATGCAAGAAAATTTAAATTAGAAGTTATCATTTTATGTTGGAAGGTCATTATGAGGTTTTAATGTTTAAAGGTCAATTTATATCTACACTGGTGTGCAAAACCTAAGGACGAGATGGGTAAAGTAATATAATGAATGAACTACTTGGTGGAAGTAGATGAGTGTGCGGGAGCATGTTTCCAGAGGTCTCTCACACGTACACAGAAAGCTGGATGTCACATGGCGTGAGTGTAGCGAGCCTATAGTGCCAAATGAGTCTGGTCCCGCAACACGGGGCAGTTGACGAAACAGGACAAGATGTGTGTGGCAATTAGCGATCTGTTACGGTGCACTGTAGTGGTGTTCTTCATTTGCAACATGGCCCGTAGACACCATCTGGATGACTTCACACGGGGAAGAATCATCGGGAAACTGGAAGAAGGGCGAAGTGTGACCGCCAGTGCTGCTCAAGAGTTTGGAATTGCTCACAGAATTGTTTCACGTGCATGGGGAACCTTCCAAACCACAGGCACTGCTGTCCCAAGGAGAGGTGGTGGTCGACCACGCTCAACTACAGCAACAGATGAAATCTACATTGTGCAACAGGCAAGAAGGGATCCCGCCAAACAGCGGGTGCAATTGCAACCACATTGCAACCACGATACACAGTGGCACGGCGACTACACAGAGGTGGTATATTTGCCCAAAGACCAGTACGTTGTGTTCCATTGACATCGGCGGCACCATTTGCGATGGTCCCAAGAGCATCAAAATTGGACCAACGAGGAATGGGGTCGCGTGCTCTTCTCGGATGAGAGCAGATTCAGTCTTAGTGATTCTCGACGTACCCTCATCTGGCGAGAGGTGGGAACACGTAATGAACCCAGGATCATCCTTGAACTTGACAACGTTATTGTGATACTGTACTCCTTCCCCATGTGCGTCTTTTCAGAGGTGCAGTCGGCCCCGACTTCATTTTTATGGATGACAATGCGCAGGTGGAGGATCTCTTGGAACGAGAGGATATTCGGCGAATGGACTGGCCTGCCCGTTCCCCCGATTTAAATCCCATCGAACACGTGGGGTGCTTTAGAGACGCATTGCAGCACATCCACATGCACCAATGACCATCCAAAAGTTGTCAACGGCGCTGGTGGAGGAATGGAACGCCCTACCACAAGAACTGCTTACTAACCTTGTGGCCAGCATGGGAGCACAATGCAGAGCATGTATAGCTGTCCGTGGTGATCTTACACTCTTTTAAGCACCAAGCCGTCATATGTCGTATTGACTTTAGTGTAGCTTATGGTCTATGAATAAAAGTGGCATTTCTGTTCGGCTCATTGCATATTTCGTTTAGTTACATACCGTAGCTGTTTCCTCTATGTATGCTTTAAGTTTCATCGAGTTTGTTACTTGGCAGTGTCACAGTATGAGTATGTGAAGATTATTTTCGTCCTTAGGTTTTGGTTAAAATTAAATGCGTCACGAGTTTCTCTTTATAATTAAAAACCCACGTCCTCTGGTGGTAGTTGTGCCAATAATTGTTATAAACCTTCACTACCCAAAAAGAAAGTTGCAAAATGAATAGTACGTTGCAGTATGTTAACGTATCTCGTGTATGCTTGCCTGTGAGTAGCATAACCCAAAAATAAAATTTCGGATAAATACCAAATTTGGTATTTATTTTCAGTGCCTTCTAAAGATGCAACACGAAGATTTTGAAGAAAATCCACCCATCCCGAACTCCCTTTATATGGAATACTCTTCGAATTTTTTCTAAAAATGGGTTTAATAGATAATTGTTTTTGAAATACAATATATTAAAGATATTTACATGAAAAAATCTGACGTGTTACACTCACATGAGTTTCTCTACTCTTGTACAAACTATTTTTACAAACGCTTATTCTCCATGTGCATCACGTTAATCGAGATATCGGGATGTTAATCTTATTGCTAATTTTCTTGTAGATGCAAGGGGAATTGCTAGGCTTTAAGCGATAGTTGCTATGTGCAGTATTCCATTCTCTTTGCATTACCAGGACAAAAACAACATGAATAACGAATTTCCATTTGAGAAAAAGTATAATTATTGGAAAATTTAAGGGAATAACAAGCAATATCTCGAAAATGGTTCACTCAACAAAAACATGTATTTGATATAAATTCTGTATTTTAACGCTATCTGCATTTTTGTATCATAAAATTCTGTCTATCTCTTATGGCTTACCAGTTATGCAAAAGCCCTTCACAATGAAGAATACTTTTGGAGACATTTCCAGAAAATTCTAGATATACATTTCATTTGTCATGAAAATATCTTAAACATATATGATATTTTAATGAAAATTGTTAGAGCTATTCTTGAGAAAATTAAAATTTTCGAAAAATGTTCCTTGTAAAGGGTAATCTTGGATGGAGGGATTTTCTTGAAAATCTTTGTGTCGCATCTCTGGAAGATACAGAACCTAAATACCAAGTTTGGTGTTTATCCGACTGTTCGTTTCTGAGTTATACTGTTCACAGACACACACACGGACATGTTTCCAAAAATGATTTTTTGGGTTCAGGGGATCTCAAAACATGTATTTCCGGTGAAATCTCGGTATCGAATTTTTGGGTGGAATAAAATACTTCCCCTACTTACTATACGTAGTAGAGAAAGTAATAAGACATATCTTGAATTTCCTGGGAGTAGCCTGTGAAGGGAAATTCTATATAATCTTGTAAAACTGGTAAATGTTAAGCGATGGACGAAAACGTACACCACAAGAAATATAGGTATCTTTAAACACACAATTTATTTCATATAACTTTTATGTGGATCAGCCGTTTCCAAGATATCCTTTCGAATTGTTCAGTACTTAGCCGTTCTTTTGGTCCTTATTTTAATTTCTTTCACTGGATATCATTGAAAGAGTATCAAATTTTAATGCTAGTGTATAGCTTGCATTTTAAAACATTTTACTATCGCTATTCCCTTTTTATCTCTAACGAAATCTGTAATGTAGCTATTTCCGGAAAGGTTTATCTGGATTAAAACGAAGTAGATAGGAAAATAAACTTTCCGATAATTAATTTGTATACCCACTAATAAGTGATATAGGGTAGAAAATGACATGAGAATGTAACACATCAGAGTTTCTTTAAATATGTCCTGTGTGTGTGTGGGGGAAGGTGGCCTCAAAAAACGAAAAGTAGGATGAAAAAAAACTTATATTGAAGTCGAGCATATTCCAAGAATTTAACACGAAGATTTCCAAGAAATTCCTTTCACATCAAACTATCCTTTATATGGGGAAAAATGCGTTATTTTCTACTTCCTGAAGAATGGATATAATGATTTTGATAAAAGTACCATAAGTTTTATATATTTATTTGCCTGGATAAATTTAAGTTTCTAATTTTCTGCGTGGGAAGTCCACTTCATTCAGAATGCAGTTTATATAATGTTGTACAACCACAAGACAAACACTTGTACACAAATAATTTCCGATATTTGTATGGCTTCAGCATATCTTGGTATTGGTCTGAACATTTCAAGGTTTTTGAAGCTCTGTCATTATTCATGATTTAATGGAAAGGATTGGGATTTCATTGCCACCATATTAAAATTTGAGTATCTCGTCACTTTCGTATCTACGAGGAAATGTGTAACTTTACTCGATTAACATGAAGTAGATAGAAACTTAAGCGTTGGTAAGAATGTTTTGCACAAGGTGAGTAGAGAAGGTCATGTGAGTACCACGCATCAGATTTGTAGAGAATTCAATAATCCAAAAGTTATGAAATGTATCCCAATGAACCAATTAATATCAATAACAAGAGATTATTGTACACACAAAAATAAGCCTCTAGCCAAACGAATTGAAAACTAGTGTTCACATTTGACCCTCCCTTAGGAAGAATACAAAAAAGCGTTA
Source organism: Deroplatys truncata (assembly GCA_030765065.1). Taxonomy (NCBI): domain Eukaryota; kingdom Metazoa; phylum Arthropoda; class Insecta; order Mantodea; family Mantidae; genus Deroplatys; species Deroplatys truncata. The sequence goes on from CM060982.1 coordinate 107,069,224, forward strand.
ATAAAAAACATCTAATGTGATACATTCTACCTTTATTAGTGGATATACAAACTATTCTTACTAAACCTTACTTTTCTATCTACTATATTATAATCTAAGTAAACGTTTGCAAAGATAGCTACATTACACATTTCGTTATACACAAAACAGAACAGCGATGGTCAAATGTCTAAGAACTGGTCGCTATACCTGGCCTTATAATTCCATACCGTTTCCATGCAATCGCGAGAAACAACTTAATGTTGAAAGGAAATGACTAAGTAATGAACAATTCGAACCTTTAATAACGAATATTGTTATACACCGGGGTGAGGCCGAAAGTTTTGCAGCTAAAATATTACATTTAGATACCCCGGCATAAACATTGAGGGAGTAACTCTGAGGCGGCGAGAGATACCAAGAACTTGCTGCACAAAGCTAAAGCGGGCGTGGGATCTTTAGAACATAAAAATACATAAATTCACATTTACCTCTGATTTATTATAATTAAAAAGGTGCCCTACATTATACACAAAAAGGTTACAGACGAACACTGGGGGAGATGCCCCACGCGCACACACCCATCATACACACGCAACCAAACACTCAGAAGACCTACACTAGACTGACGCTACCACAGGACACTACTGGCTGGTCCCACGCTATCAGACAAGGCTCTTCCCTCAATTGACCTCACCCCCCCCCCCCCCCCCCCCCCGACTAGGTGTTGGAGAGAATTGTCAAAGTTACAAACGAAATAATTAGTTCAACAATATATTATACACAGCAATAATGTGTCCGACGCAACAATGCGCACACATACGCTACAATATCTCAGAAATGACTTATGCCACAAAAAAACTTATCTGGGATAAATTGTGTGTTTTAAAGAGATCTACATTTTTTGTGAAGTACGTTTTCGTCTATCGCTTAACGTTTACTAGTTATGCAAGATTATACAAAATTCCTTCCGAATGAAGAGGACTTCATGGGCTATTTCCAGAAAATTCAAGATATACATTTTATTTGTCCTGTAAATATATTTCGTACATGTATTTTAATCAAAGTCGTTAGGAATGTTTAAAAAAACAAAAAAATTCGAAAAATCTTCCACGTAAAGTGTAGTTTGGGTTGGAGGATTTTCTTGAAAATCTTCATGTCGCATCTTTGGAAGATACGGAACCTAAATACAAAGTTTGGTATTTATACGACTTTTCGTTTTTTTACTTTTGCTATTCACACACACAGCCATTTTCCTGAAAATGCTTTTTTAGATTCAGGGGACCTCAAAACATGTATTTTCGGTGAAATATCGATATCGAATTTTTGGGTGGAATTCAATACCGTCTCCAGGTTCGTAGTGGAGAAAGTAAAAAAAATGGGTTTTACTCTCTATTAAAATGTAAAGATAAATGAATTCTAGTAGGAAAGATAAAACTAAATCTTTAACCTTGTTTTTGTCACAACGCAAGTTTTTAATATGTGCTGTTCTTACTTAGATTTAAATGTTAGTTTTTTTGGAAAACGGTATTAACAAATTTCCCTTTTATCCTCATTTTTATGAGCTTTTGTTGATGGTTACTGAAGCGACGCTCAAAGAAATTTCAACGGACGCGGCTTAGAAACGGCCTGCATTGTTATGTAATGGTGGAAAGGGGAAAGCATATTTTATTTTAGCTACAGCAGCGCGAGGAATTTGAAAACAAAAGCTTATGGAACGTAACAAATAATATAGGCGCATCCTTTTTGCGCCAAAGCGTTCTCCATACAGGTAACCACTACCATACACCTCGCATTTTCTCTGTGCTTTGAGCACTCTACAAAGTCTAGTTTGAACATATGAAAGAACTTTCTAGAGAGCCTTCTAACGAAATAAAACACGCGGCTGCTCATTTATTTTTATGGTAGCTTTTTGCATCCAACTTGGCGCCCTCTACCAGAGAACCGTGTATTAGCCAGTCTTTTAACTGCCCACACCTTACTTCTCACATGCACACGGACTTTTTAAAACTCTCTTTGGCCTCTTTCACTGAAAAAGTTGAATTATTAATTTATAAAATCACAACATGGGCTAGAAGAGCTTCTAAAATTTGTTTAATGCAGCATTTCAAAGAGAAGATTTTCTTACCGCCTTTCCTTCGGTTAGAAATCTCCTAAAGGTTTACATAATCATGAATTAATGTCTTTAAATATTTTCTATGAAATCCTAATTTAAATAGCATGATATTCTGTAAAGACACAATATTTGGCAACAAGCATAACCACTTTTAGATTATTAGAGATATTAACAAACGCCAACTTCAGTTTAATTCCATACCAGAGCAGCATAAAAATATGCAAAAGGACCCAAGTGCCCGATTTAGAATTTTACAGGGAAGGAAAAAAAGTCGTACAGATAATATAAATTAAGAGAACTTTATTACATTTTGCAACACTACCTGAATTTGAAAACATAAGAAAAATATTTGACTTTATGTCCTGCTACAGTGCCCTTCCCCTTTGCTCGGATTGGGAGGTATAGTTTGGAATCGTACTAAACCCTGTTAGAGTTGAGGCAGTATTTTAACATTTAAAATTATTTCAGTCTAATTATATAATATATAAAACATAATAACAGCCCGCCTTAAAGCAATATGTGTATGTAACAATATATAAAAATGCATGTAACAGTCATTGTATTAATGTTTATATTATGTACATGTTCAATAATGTTATGTGAATGTATTACGTAATTTAATAATTTAGGAGCTGTGAGAATAATTGGTCAAAAGTTGCTAAAAATGAGGTAACAATGAGGAAACCTTGAGGCAATAATGAGTTAAGAAATTTTAATAATGCTACTTGTAATTATTGGAGCAACATTAATGTAAATTTTGAGACTGTTTATAAATAGCCAATTAACAACCAGAAAACAGCTTAAGTTAAATAAAGGTATTCTATTTGAGTAGGATTAGCCAATCAGAAATTGAAATAGGGCAAATTGTACAAATTCAGAAGTTAGTTGCTTGTAGATAGCGCTCCTAACCGGACGCGAGATGCATCTTCGAGAAATTTAATACGTATTCAGTGTGAGACAAAAATAGTTTACGTGTTAAAAAGTGCAAGTATTTAATAAAAAACAAATCTCAGAGCTCTCTCTCTATATCAGTGAAGTGCTATTTAAATCGAGTCAAGCATTAATAAAAGGAGTGAAGTGAAATTATAATCTGTGTAAGCTTAAATTCTTCAGTCGCACCACTCCCTGCTAAGACATTCATGTCTCTAAAAAAATATAAATACTGACGCAGCCGAGGCAAACATAAATATATAACAGTCAAAATTACAAAGTTATAAACATTTGGACCAAAGGCCACCGGAAAGTACATTTTTGGGGCGAAGGCTACCGGAAACCTTTCACCATACTAGCAGCAACAGACCTTCTTCAAATTGGCTCCCAAAGCCTTGGGCAATAACAATACAACAAAAATAGCTTTTTCAGAGTGAGTCAATACTGGAAGCATTACTAAAGAGTGACCCCCATAGAAAAGTTAATCTAGATTGCAGGTTATGGAACGTGTTGCATAAATACAATTAAATCACTTGATTGAAAACTTTAAAACAATTACACGCATTAATATTTGTGTTTGTAGAAAAATCGTAAAGTTGGAAGGAACGGGGTAGCAATCGCCCAAATGTATTGGCATACAATGATGCTGCAATCGTATTAGTAATTTATTTTAATGTGAATGGGATTGGACTTCAGCACACGTCCAATTGTAATGAATTCTGTGGTGCTGCTACTCTTGAGTGTGATGTACTTATCTGTTAGAACTGTCTTTCTGGGTTGCCCAGGCCTTGAATGATACTTCAGAAGACCAATATCTGCATATCTGGAAACTGGTATGCATCACCAAGATAAACCTAAATGCTTCAGTTGAGCTATTTCAGTCATGGTGTGCCCTGCATGTGGTAGTGCTATAATTATAGAACTCTGTTATGGCTCGTAGTACAAATCCACATTTGGAAAGTATTGGCATCTGGGTCCTTTTGTATATTCACCCTTCAATTGTACAGTCCTTCAGAAATTAAAATAACATTTCGGTTCCCAAAAATGAAAAGCTCAGAAAAATCCAAGAGAGAAAGGTGGAAATGTTACGTGTGTGCAAGACAAATAGGGGAAAGGTCCCTATATTGAACCACTTAAGCCTAAACAGTAAATAATAATTATAATTTCAAATCAAAATTTTTAGAAACACAAGCGTTAAAGGGACAAATCCTTGAGCTATAAATATCCTCAACACAATTTAGAATTAATATAATTATCAATTAAATAACATTTAAAAACTGAAAAGGTGTAAATCGGTTCAAATTAGGAACGTGGTCCTTAAATTGAACCAACTGTGTCTTAAAATGAACCACATACTTTTAAATTTAAAAGTATTTTTATTTATACAAGATTCACATATTTTATTGTACTTCAAAACAAATATGCTCTCAGAAACATAAGTAGGGTCCAAAATTGTGATAAGAATAGCAATTTCCTTGAACATTTTGAATTTTTATATAATGACAATATATAGAGGTGTTACTAATTTTTACTATCATACAGAAGAGTCCAATTATACACAGTCTTCACAATAAAACACTTTATTCTTGGCACTAACTTTTCCAAACTTTTGGTGAAGCTATATCCTACTACTCACACACTGGATCATGTCCATCATTTCAGACAATTCACATATTCATGTCATCCACTGTTTATAACACGATTTTTGATATTTATTCACACGATGTACTATTCGCAGTTGAGTAATCCTAGAACTTCAATAGGTTTCCTAAATTGGACCAGTTCAATATAGGGTTCAAACAGTGGTTCAATTTACGAGCCACGCCATTTTGGAAGCTTTAGCATCTATGTGACAAGGAGAAACGCTGCTTGAAAAATCGTATGCATAAATATTTTTGCTAAATAAACACTTTATAACTTGTAATATATATATATATATATATATATAGATCTCAAACTTGCCTAATTGGTCGTATAAGCTTAGCTAGATGAGTCAAATATTACTTCTGAAGCACCAAAAACACACAACACTTCATACAACTGAAACCACAGCTCCGAATGCAAAGTCAACAACTGCAAACATTCATAGCTGTACACGCTACGCTTCTCTGGTAGGATTATGGTGCCATCTGTCGAACGGTTTGGAAAATATGGAGCAGTTCAATTTATGAGACGGTTCAAATTAGGGACCTTTCCCCTAATGCTGATGTTAACTTGAGATATTACACGCTTTACAGCAGTAGCAAAGCAGTTGCCGTCATTGCAGGCTCTTGTTCTCTTGTGCAGTTTGCTGTTAGTGATGGGCCAGAGGCTTCATTTGTCATTTTAAAACAGTCGACCATTGTTAGATATTATAGGGTGATTGTTCTGCCAATTTTAAATTTTCTAACTTGATAACCCATTATCTCAGAAGCTATTTAAGATCTAAGACTGAAACTTTTACGGGATATAGCTATAGATGCATGCCTTCTAAGGGCGTTGATTCACTGTTACACAGTAATGTCGTTTATTAAGGAAGATAATGGTTGGTTAATTAAACATTTTTATTTAAAATTTATTACATTAATTCTTTATAATAATAAATATACTAACACAAAAGCAGATCATTAACAGAATTGTGGTACTGTTTTAATGATATCAACGTTTCATTTAGCTGTTTCCCATAGTCCTGAGAAGGTGAGTCAGTTATACAGAAAATGTCATTCAAAGAAAGGCTGTTCAAATTTGTTACACTCACATGACTTTCTGTACCCTCAGTGGTTTATTAGTAGCTATACAAATATTCTTACTAAAGTTTATTTTCCTATTCACTTCATTTTAATCAAATAAACCATTCCGGAAATAGCTGCATTATACATTGAGGCATATTTTATATCAGAACATTGTAAATGCCAGAGTGATTGTAGTGTAAATTAGCATTATTGTATGACAATGATTTGAGATGTTTGTTAATTATAAGCATTGTTAGGAAATAAGTTTACACGGCCTCACTGAAACTGACAATAGGAGCGGGTAACAATGTAGCGAGGGGGTGAGTTGTTTATTAATTAGAAGAGACAAACAAATGACGTCAGAGTAGCGTGCCTTTCTTTAGAAATGGAGGGAATATCTTCCCTAGAGCATATGTGTTCGTAATTTTAATTGGATATAAAAATAGACGCTAATGTTGGCGCGCTTTATTAACCAATAGCAGTTTTGTTATAATGTTTAGGCATATCGGGGTGAGGGAGTATAAATATATAAAGCCAGAGACGGGTAATGCTCAGTCCAACAGAATCATTCACGGGTTAAACGTCGCGCAGTTCTACAGAATAATTCACAAGGCAAACGTCGCGCAGTTTTACAGAATTATTTACAAGGCAAACGTCGCGCAGTTCTACAGAATCTCTCGCGTCGTAAAGTTAGTTAAAAGATGTGAAATACGCGAATTAGTAATGTGCGGCAAATAAGTGATAATAGTTACATTCGAAAATATAACAGTTTCAGTCGGGCGTGTATCAAGAGTAATCATGTGAAATAAATAAACTGTGACGGCAATAAAAGTGTAAAAACAAATTCTTTTATCATTGTTATCTTTAGTAACAACTCCTTTCCGTTTACACACCCTGTTCAAGAGATTTGCTCGACTGCGTAATAATAGCTAGCCGGAGGACAAAGAACCCAAATTCAAAATAGTAAAACAATAACAGGCGCTCAGCAATAAGATAACACGAAGTAACCGCGACAACATCTCATAGATACAGCCAAATGTTTTAGAGCTGGACGCTATGCGCTGGCCTTAAAATTCCATATTCTTTCAATCACATAGCAAGAAACAACTGAAAATCGACAGGACTTAAAAGAGAGTGACAAAGTATTGAATAATTTTAAGTCATTATTAAAGCATATCTCGGAAATGTTTTTGAAATAAATTGTGGATTTATAGGGATCTACATATTTTGTGTAGTAAGTACGTTTTCATTTATCGCTTAACATGTAGGGTAAGGAAACCTTATTTGGTGACATACCTAAGTTGGTGATAAGGTTTATTTGCTCTCTCGCTAACTAAGGTTCCCGCCATAGTACCTGAAATGTTTACTGATAGACAGTGTTGGTTCTTAGGATTACACCAGTGATCTTGTGGCTTTCTTCAACGTAGCGGGAACTTCTCGGGAGAAAGAAACAAGAAGTCGTGCGTGTTTGTTGGCAGTTTATCATCATTTTGTGAATTCTGTTGAGAATACTTTTATTGTCCTTGCATTGTTGCTGTAATCATCCAACAATACTGCGGATTCTTGTTAGGAATTGTGGAAGAAAATTAAGGTAAATATAAATATCTAATATCTATAATAGTTGTTATGCAATAGCTTAAGAGCAGAGGCCTGATTCTTAGCATTTGCGGAGCGGTTTCAATAACTGATACCAAATTTCAAAATTTATTTCTCACTTTCATACCATAAAATTTATAGCTCTTATGTAACTGTAGCGTAGTGCTTGTATTAAACTTATGGTTATGAGTGTTCAATTCATAAAAGACAGTATCACCAAATTAGGTACCCAAGATTTTTTAATACGTAACGATTAAATTAAATTACACTTATTACTACTACTTTAAATATATGTATTCATATTGGCCTGAATAAATAATTAGGAGTGAATAATGTATTACTTAACGTGTAATTAATGGTTATAAATTTAATTTTGATACAGCTTTTTTTTAATTCCTAGGTTGATTGTAAGTTAAGAAAAATGCTAATTCGAGGAAAGTATACAGAGATTACAATAGTGCTGATATGTTAGAAGCTGTTAGATTAGTGAGGGAGCGTCAAATGAGTCTGGACAAGGCTTTAAAGGAAACAGGCGTACCATGGAATTCTCTAAAACGATTTTTGACGGAAAGTGATAAAACTGGTCCAGTTGTAGGCATATTTAAGAAGTTAGGGAAGCCTTCTGCATTGAGAATGGAAGAAGAACAGAAACTTTTCAAATACGTAATTACTATGCAAGAACTAGGATCCCTTCTGAATGAAGAGGACTTCACAGGCTATTCCCAGAGACTTCAAGATGTACATTTCACTAGTAAACATCTTTAATACATGGCATGTTAATCAACGTCATTAGAGCCATTTTTTAAAGTAAAACATTTCGAAAACTGTTTCATATAAATGGTAGTTTGTGATGGAAAAGCTCTTTGAAAACTTTGGCATCGTATTTTTGGAAGGTACTGAATTTAAATACCAAATTTGGTATTGTCCGAGGTTTCATTCTTTGGTTATGCGTTCTCATACACAGATAATGACCTTTTTCTAAAACTGTTTTTATTCAGGGGTCACAAAACACGTGAATATTTGGTATGAAATTTTTGGGTGGAATGAACTACCTTCTATCTACCAAATACGTGGTAGATAAAGTAATTAAAATTGAGGATATAACACAAATGCTTACAAAAAAACTTTCATACTTCTTGAATATGCGGAAGCTGCTGTATTTAGGTGTAGTACCAATTTGTAGAGTAAACTGTCCCCTAAAGATGAACAAAAAGTACCTCTGTTCTCTAAACAGCATAAAAGTTATGATTGTTTCTGTGAAATGGTGCAGAATTCAGAGTACAAAATGGCAGATGTATTTTTAAAATATAAGTATTGTGTCTAAATTAATACAGTGCATGTCAAATTAAAGAGAAAATTCCAATTTATAACATTACATACATACTAAAAGTATCCCTTTTACGGAATATTTGCTATTTGGTCCCCGGTAGACCAAAGTGAACTAATTTTATGATTTAGGACATGCTAATATTTATCTTTAGGTAGTATTTTTAACCCTTAAATGATTTCAGTCAAATTATATAATATGTAAATTTAATAACAGCCCGCCTTGAAGCAATATGTGTATGTAATAATTTGTAAAATGTATGTAACAGTCATCGCATATGCTTATATTATTGTATCTATGTGTAATAATGTTATGTTAATATATTGCGTAATTTAATAATGTAGGAGCTGTGAGAATAATAAGTTAAACGTTGCTAACAATGAGGTAACCTTGAGGCAATAATGAGTTTGAGAGTTTAAATGTTGCTTGTGATTCTTGGAAGCAATAATGTAATTTTAGTGACAGTTTATAAAAATAGCCAATCAACAACCAGAAAAAGCTTTAGTTAAGTGCAGGTATTCTATTGGAGTGGGATTAGCCAATCAGAGACTTGAAATACAGAAATTTACAAGTTTAGATGGTTGAAATCTAGTCAGTTGCCTCCAGACAGTGATAGAAACCGGAAGCATGATCCGTCCTCGAGAAATTAAATACGTATTCGTGTGAGACGAAAATAGTATATATATTAAATAGTGCAAGTATTAAATAAAATAATCCCACAGCTCTCGATATCAGTGAAGTGCTATTTAATTTGTGTCAAGGATTAATAAAAAGGAGTGAATTAAAACTTAAAATCTGTGTAAGCCTACATTCTTGTCGCATCACGCCCTGCCAAGACTTCCATGTCTCTAACAATAATACTGACGCAGCTGAGGCAAACATAAATATTTCATATTTAAAGAAACAATCAAATAACAAAGTTAATTTTTTTTTAAACTTGGGGCAAAGGCCACCTAAAAATACATTTTGGGCGAAGGCTACCGGAAACTGTTTACTATACGTGCTGTTGCAACTACTACAAGTTCGGCTCCCCAACAGTTGAAATACGATACAACTCCTTCAATACAAACCACTTCAAATTGACGCCCAAAGCGTGGTGCTAATAAATAATGTAACGAATATACATTCTTTCTCAAATTGGCGTCCATACGTGGTGCAAACAGCGTAAAGAATACCCTTTCTTCAATCTGTAAAATGTGAAATGTTTAAATTCAATGAAGCACTTCTGTGAATAAATTACAGTTGAAAAACAAAATAAAATTTTGAAATCAATGCGTGCACTTGTACTGCTGTATTTATACAGATTCTTTTGTTTGTTATTGACACCAACAGAATATTAACTATTTAGAGGTTCCATTGTGTCATTACCATGCTCTGCTCATATTTGTAAAATATAATATACGTTTCATTTAGAATCCTGGATAAACAGGATGTTTAGGCATGTACATTCATATGACATCTACGCACTCATTTATTTTATATCTCCTCTACAAAGTATTATTAGAAATGTTTAGTTGTCCATCCTGATTTATTTTAATGAAGATAAACATTTGTATTTTACATTTCGTTGTAGGTACAAGGTAAACGGAGGATTCTGAGGTGATATTCGTATCTTTTAAGTCTTTAAAATATTGAAGGAAGTTCAAAGTAGATAAATAAACATATACAGGTTTATTCAAAAAGAAGGAACAGACTTTAAATATTCATTTTTAATGATCGACAATATATAGCGACACATACGACGCATCATTGAGTAGAGGAACATTCTATTCAGTGCCTACAGCGGCGCTGTGTTTGTTTACGAGAAAATGGTGACGCCACAGGAAGTCATTTTATGTGCTCCATTATGCGAAGAGTGAATCCATTGTTTCATTGCAGCGTGCATTTCGTTGTAAGTTCAACAACGAGCCGCCTCGTCATAAACAATTTACAATTGATACAATAAATTCGTAGAAGATGGTTGCATATACAAACGGAAAAGCACTGGTCGTACTCGCATAACAAATGGCGCTCATCTTTAACACATAAAGTATAATTTTGAACTTTTCTCTATTCAGTGATATATTGCATATGTCGCCATCTATTGCCGTTTATTATAAATAAACATTCAAAGTCTGATCCTTCTTTTTAATAACCCTGTATTTAATATAATAATTACAGCAGCTATAGTAAACATTTTCGTCTACTCCAAATTGTATTCATTTGGATCTGATACCTTTTATTAAAACGAATACCTCAAACGATCACGCTGTCCTTTAACGATTGTTATAATTTTTACATTTTATGACGTCTTAAAAATCTAAAGGCATATCAGCGGCTTGGAATTAGGAAACAATAGCACATCATCACTGAATTACACTCCTTTTGTATTTTATGTTAATCATGGAGCTTTATTAACGTCCATTGTGGGACTAAGAATCTTTTTTATACCCACGCCCTTATAATTTCAAATTCTAGGGGGATAGAGAGTAAACCTAATTCAAGAAACCCCTCCCTTCCAGTAAGAAATTGTATCCCGTGTCTCTGGATTTAGGGGCTAACACGCTATCTACTAGACCGAAAAGACTAATTACCTTTGATTGACCTAATAGTGGTGAACTATGAATTGTGGAGCTTAAAGTAGATACTTAAGAGATTGTAAGTCGCTAATGGGTACGTTATCTCAAATTGAATTTGAGAATGTCTTGTAGCTACCGGAAAAAATCTAATGTGTTGCACTCACATGACTTCCTCCACTCTTGAGGAAACTATTTTTACAAACGCTTATTCCCCATCTACTTTATGTTAATCGAGATAACATTTGCTGACTCTATCTTATTGCTAATTTTCTTGTAGATGCAAGGGGAATATGGTAGACTTTAAGCGATAGTCAAATATTTTAAGAGCTGGTTGCTATGTGTAGTATTCCATTCTCTTTGCTGGTTCAGGACATAAAGAAAAATATAGAAAAGGTATAAGTATTGGAAAATTCAAACAAATAACAAGGAATATCTCCGAAATCGTTCATTTGACAAAAGAAAAATAATATATATGACATAAATTGTGTGTTTCAATACAATCTACGCTTTTTGTGTAGTAAAATTCAGAATGAAGAGGACTTTTTGGAAAATATTCCCAGAAAATTCAAGATATACATTTCATTTGACAAAATAGCTTAAACCCATACAATTTTAATAAAAATTGTTAGAGCTATTTTTGAGAAAATGAACAATTTGCAAAAATGTGCCATGTAAAGGGTATGCTGGGGTGGGGGATTTTTTGAAAATCTTCGTGTCGTATTGTTGGATGACACTAAACTGAAATACCAAGTTTTTTGGTTATTCGACTTTTCGTTTTTAGCTTATGCTGTTGACTGACTGACAAGCAGCCCCACACGCACACACGCACGCACGCACGCACGCACGGACACGATTCCAAAATGCTTTATTTGGATTCAGGGCACCTCAAAACATGTATTTCCAATGAAATCTGAAGAAGATGCTTTGTTATTTTTTACCACGCTTTAAGGTCAATTTGAAGTGTTTTGTATTGAAGGAGTTGTATTATGTTTCAACTGTTGGGGAGCCGAATTTGAAGTAGTTGCAACCGCACGTATGGTAAACAGTTTCCGGTAGCCTTCGCCCCAAATGTACTTTCAGGTGGTCCTTGCCCCAAGTTTAAAAACATATTAACTTTGTAATTTGACTGTTTTTTTAAATATTATATATTTATGTTTGCCTCGGCTGCGTCAGTATTATTGTTAAGACACGTATCTCCTGGCAGGGTTGTGATGTGACAAGAGTATAGGCTTACACAGATTATAATTTTACTTCTTTTATTAATACTTGATACGATTTAAATAACACTTCACTGATATAGATGCCAGTGAGATTCTTTTTATTAATTAATTATACTTTTTAACACATAAACTTATTTTTGTCTCACACGAATACGTATTAAATCTCTCGAGGACAGTTTCTGCGTCTGGTTAGGAACACTGTTTGAAGGCAACTGAATTGATTTCAACCTCCTGAATTTGTAAATGTCCGTATTTCAAGTCTCTGATTGGCTATTCCTAATCCAATAGAATACCTTCTTTTAACTAAAGCTTTGATTGGCTATTTTATAAACTGTCACTAAAATTACATTATTGTTACTCCAATAATCAGAAGTATTATTAAACTCTCAAACTCATTATTGTCTCAAGGTTACCTCATTGTTAGCAACGTTTAACTTATTACTCTCACAACTCCTACATTATTAAATTACGTAATGCATTCACATAGCATTATTAAACATGTTTACAATAATATAAGCATATGCAATGACTGTTACATACAGGTTACAAATTATTACATACACATATTGCTTCAAGGTGGACTGTTATTGAATTTACATATTATATATTTTAACTGAAATTATTTAAGTATTAAAAATACTGCCTCAAATCACGTTGTCAAATTTTTGAGTGATATGCAATGCTTTCCCTACTTATTGTACGCAGAGAAGGTAAAAATGATTCATTTGGTCCAGCCAGCTATTACCTTGTTAGATCAGTTGGTTAGACCAGTAACACGATAAGCTGAAGATCCGTGGTTCAAATCCCGGATGTGGCATTAAATTTTTTAGTTCTATTCTAGCTTTCCTACGGTTTATTGTGTTTTCGAGATAGGCGAATACCACTGAGAGGTTCAAACACCAACCCCTCAAAAATATGGCAGATACTTTCATTAAGGAGTCTTGTCTCGAGGGTGATGCATCTCGCGTCAACACAAAATGGTTTTGTAATAGAAGGTCAAGACGGAATCCAACAGGTGTAACATTTTTTATCTTCCCTCGGACCAGAAGCTTAGCGGTACCGAGCCGGTGGCTCCTGGGATAAACGTGTTTTATTGTGAACAAAAAAGAGACGCTCAGGAAAGCCATGTCGCAAGTGTTTGGCAACTTGCTGCTACATTTTGGTTAACTAAATGTACTCGTACTAGACAGAACCCAATAGCTTATGCATTAAGAAACATAAAATTTTTAAACAGCCACTACTCAAATTAACTTATATCACTTATCAGTTTTTTTGTCCCAAATGAGGATTTAAACGTGAATTTTGAGGCAGTATTTTAACACTTAAATGATTTCAGTCTAATTATATAATATAAAATGTAATAACAGGCCACCTTAAAGCAATATGTGTATGTAATAATATATAAAAGCTGTATATTACAGTCATTGTATATGTTTATTTATTGTATACATGTTCAATAATGTTATGTGAATATATTACATAATTTGCTAATGTAGGAGCTGTGAGAATAATAGGTTAAAAATTGCTAACAATGAGGTAGCAATGAGGTAACCTTGAAGCAATAATGAATTTAAAAGTTTAACAATACTACTTGTAATTCTTGGAAGCAATAATGTAATTTTTGTGACAATTTATAAAATAGGCAATCAACAACCAGAACAAACTTTAGGTAAATGAAGGTATTCTATTGGACTAGGATTAGCCAATCAGAAACTAAAATGAAGCAAAATTTACAAATTCACTTGTCAGTTGGTTGTAGACACTGTTCCTAACCGGACGCGAGATGTGTCCTCGAGAAATTTAATACGTATTTATGTGAGACGAAAATAGTTTACACGTTAAAAGGTGCAAATAATTAATAAAAAGAATCTCACAGCTCTCTCTATATCAGTGAAGTGTTATTTAAATTGTGTCAAGGATTAATAAATGTAGTGAAGTAAAAATTACAATCTATGTAAGCCTGTATTCTTCAGCCGCACTACTCCCTGCAAAGAAATGCATGTCTCTAACAATAATACTGACGCCTCCGAGGCAAACATAAATATAATATTTAAAGAAACAGTCAAATTACAAAGTTAATATTTTTAAATTTGGGACGAAGGCTACCGGGTACCATACGTGCGGTTGCAACTACTTCAAGTTCGGCTCCCCAACAGTTGAACTACAATACAACTCCTACTTCAAATTGGCTTACCAAACGTGAAGCAACAACATACTTCAAATTGGCGCCCAAAACATGGGACAAATAGCAACACAACAAATTAACATCACTTCAATTTCGGCGAATCCGCGAAAACGATCCATACTCTCCCAATGTAACTTAAACAATACAAAAATGAAACGAAAAGTTCGTTTCCCGGAACATCTAAATATTTTTAGCAGCTCCTTAGGAAAGTTTCGTCACACTCATCATATTATGTTTTGCAATTGAGTTAATTTCTCACCTCCAATTTCTTTCAGTTCTTCTAATGGGCCTTTTTCTTTCATCTCTGCGTAGCATCTCTTCTCTTCAGTAAACGCTAGCTTTTTTACTCTCGGTCTTTTATCGACAGACTACTCCGCAACTCTAAGATTATTAATATTTATACTCATAGTATTTCTATATGTTCCACCTAGATCTTGAAATTATTTTAAGATACTTATTAGCGGTATTCCAATGATTTGTTTTCATATACGAATGGGAAAGGTTAAGTAAGTTGTATAAGAACTGAGAGCACGTTTAACAAATTATGACGGAATATCAAGGTTGCATACTGGTGGCAATAGTACGGGCGATGCTACGGTGGAGTACTACAACATTCACTCTCTCTTCTAAATGTGTTACTATATACTGTTTGTTTCAAAAGTATGAGGGGCTTTCAAATGAAACCCGGTCAATGCGTCTAACTTTCCACTACACGTAAGGTGGCACCACGTAACTGCGTGTATGGTGGCACCATCTATTGGTAGAGCGACTAGAGCGTATGCAACGTTTGACGTTGCATAGCAACAGTGTGGTTTCACGCAGAAGAGAAATTGGTGACACTAGTTATCGTCCACTACTGAACATGAAGGCGAGTAAGCAGGAACAACGGGGAGTGAGTCAGAGCAAGCAGTGGAAACATGCGACTTCACCACTTCCAAAGAAATCAAAGGCCGTGCACACCAGTTCTATTAAGGTCATGATGTCCTTTCTTGATCACAAGGGCCTACTGCTTGTCGAGTTCCTGAAACGGGGAACCACCATCAATGCCCAGCGTTATCAAGCCACTTTACAGAACCTTAGACGAGCCATCAAGTCGAAACGCCCAGGCATGCTGTCCAATGGCGTTATTATCCTGCATGATAATGCCCGCCCACACACTGCCAATGCAGTGAAGATGACATTGCAGCAGTTTCGATGGGAAACGCTGGAACATCCACCGTACAGTCCAGACCTTTCACCGTGTGACTTTCATGTTTATGGACCTCTAAAACAAGCTATTCGCGGACATCGATTCACAACGGACGACGAAGTGCGTGAATGGGTCCAGAACTATATCTGACAGCAGCCTACTAACTTTTTCAAAGATGGAATCGACCGGCTAGTGTCGCAATGGTATAAATGTGCCAACAGTTTTGGCGACTATTTTTGAGTTAATAAAATCGTTACCGTTACTTTACACAAGTGATCGGGTTTCATTTGAATGACCCTTATAATTTGCCATTTTTCCTGCTAACTAAGAGATCTCTACCACAGGGATAAAAAGTAAAAGTAGAAGCATTTCCAAGCTTTTCGAGACCTATATAATATCCCGGTCATATAAAGCTGCGTTTCTGCTTTTCACAGAGACTTCCTGACAATGGAAGATGATTCACGCCGTAGCGTCTGTGGATTCCATTAGGAGGTCGTCGGATCAAATCCCATGTACCGGCCAATCTGACGGGTTTATTGTAGTTCTCTCAGTTTTATATTCAATACTACGATCTAAAAGCTGCACTTTCCCATCTAAGGAACAAAAGAAATAGTGGTAGTGGTGTCAAACAGTTATATACTATACTTGTAAATTACAATTGCATGAGTCTCATGGTTATACATGCTTTTCCTGTTCCTGGAGTTTTACAGTAAGAATACAGTACTAAATGTCTAGATTTGGTTACTGCATTCTAACGTAATCGGAAGAAAGGAAAATGAAAATGGGGGGAGGCAGCGAACCGACAGAGAATTATTGAATACTGCATATGCAGAAGAAGAAGAATTAATTAAAATGAAGCAAAATTACAAACGTAACATTAAATATATACACTGCCCTGCCTTTGGCAAATCTCAACTATAAATGACTACATTAGATGGTAGAGGAAGAGTCTACGCATTAAGGCTGTCTATCAATAAGATATCGAAGAAGGTGATACAGGAAGGCGACTACACAACTAAGACCGTCCGCCCTCATTCTGAGACAGCATGAACATTCAAAGAACAGCCAGCAGTTACACGATCCTAAGGCCCAAAATCAATAGCAACAAACTAGGTGGTGCAGGAATTGCATCTACGCAACTAAGGCTATCTGCCAGTCTTACACGCACTGAGGTAAACCAATGAACCTACAGTAACCTTCGTGATTAAGAAGTTAAAGCGACATTAAACAATTGAAAATGTACATATCTAAATCCGTCTTCTAAATATTGTTTCTTACTTACAGTTTAGGGATTAAGAAGTGTAATTTTCGGATTTGTGAGTGTGTAGTTTAAGAGTCATAACTAACGTCAGTTGAATCGTCTGCCTAAAAGAATAATCCTTGTGTGATGTTTTTACAGTAGCCAATCTAATCTCTGTTTAGTCTCTAAGAGGAGAATTTTAGGTTCGAAATACACCTATATTTCTAATCCTATTTTCATAAGTGTCTTCACTAAAGCACCTTAGATATTCTGCCATAGCCTCCTCTGGAGAATCCCTTTGAAGCCGGAGCTGATATTAAATTCCCACAGCGGGTAACCAAGCCACAGTTGGATTAGCTCGGTGAGAAATCGGTTCCAGGCCTTGGAAATTATTTATCAGGTGAGGCCGATCTGTATATGTACACAACACATGAGCAACAAGTACAGCATATTAACCTTCCCAGAGAGAAATCTCAAGCAAAGCAAGCAGCAGAAAAATGTGATATATGACAACCATATGAGGTTCAACACACTTTATTTATTTTTAGGGTTATTAAGCAGGTACTCTCACAAAAGCCTGTTTATCCTTCGTTCACATTTTATTGACATTTGCATATTCTTGATATCCGATACTGTTTGTATGAGCTAACTAGAAACAAAAGAACGCACTTCTAGCAATTCAATTTTCACGCTTCAGTTACTGCAAAATTCAACACAGCTAATATTCCGGAAATAGATAATGAGAGAAGAATTTTAAATACGAGGTGTGATCAAAAAATTTCCGGAATGGCTTCACAACAATACTGACGCTGAGATTTCTTTAATTTTTACCCAGACTGTACATGCAGCGTTCCTTCCCGATAAAAATGAGAGATCACGTGACTTCCTGTGTCCATGCAGTGACGAGGTAGACGCTCTGAAGTGAACACGTGTTTTGCACGTGCTGCAATTTTTCCGCGTAGCAAAAATGTCAGATTACGAAGAACAAAGTTTTGCTTTAAACTCGGTTAAACTGCAACACAAGCCTATGAACTGTTAAAAGCAGCTTGTGGTAGGGGGAAGTTAAGGGAAAAACTCAAGCATTTGAGTGGTTTTTGAAATTTAAAAGTGGTGTGACATCAGTTAAAGATGTAGATCGTTCGGGGCGACCCTGTTCCAGCAAAACTAATGAAAATATCAATCAGGTGAGGGAAATGGTCTTAAACGATAGGCGCATTACAAAGGGAACTTTCTGACTCATTAGGACTCTCCTTTGGAAGTGTTCAAAGCATTTTGAAAGACAATTTGGACATGAGAAGAATTGACGCCAAGTTCGTGCCCCGCTTGCTTTCAAATGACCAAAAGAATGGCCGTGTGATTGCCTGCACAGATCGTAAAAAACAGCTACAAAATGACCCACAATTGATGGAGAAAATTATTACTGGTGATGAAAGATGGATTTATGGGTACGATCCAGAAAGAAGCAACAATCTTCACAACGGAAGAGTCCTTCATCTCCAAGCCCTGAAAAGGTCAGAAAAGTTCGATCAAAGTGAAGTCAATGATGATTGTGTTTTTTGACATTAAACGCATTGTACATAAGGAATTTGTGCCACAGGGTCAAACAGTGAATCAAGTGTTCTACAAACAAGTGCTGCAAAGATTAAGGTAGAATGTGCTACGCAAAAGGCCGGAGAAATGGAGGAGTTGTGTCTGGTTCCTGCATCATGACAATGCGCCCGCGCACAGAGCCCTTTCTGTTCGCCATTTTTGGATAAAAATAGGAAGAATACTGTTCCCCATCCTGCCTATTCTCCAGATTTGGCATCAGCGGACTTTTTTCTTTTCCCGCGACTTAAAATGCGGCTCCGGGAACACCGTTTTGAGGACATTGATGTCATCCATCGCGAATCGCAGAAGGCTCTGAACATGTAAGAAGAGGACTTCCAGAGGTGCTTCCAGCAGTGGCAGAAGCGCTGGTACAAGTGTATCAACTCCCAAGGAGACTACTTCGAGGGTCACAGTGCAGATTAGACAAAACAAACTGTTGTGTAGTATTTATGACGTCATTCAGGAAGCTTTTTGATCACACCTCGTATATCTGCATGTTTGGCTAAGCAAGTAATATAAAAATAGCAATATAAAAGTGAAATCGCCACACAATCTATAAAAAAACTTTATGGTATATATGTACTCGAAACTTACCACAAAAGTTTGATTGTCTTTTATTATTTTGAGTGAGCAGAATTTTCGAAAAATTGTGCCTTCATCCTTAGAAGACACTTAAGTCTGATTTTTCGTAAGCATTGGACTTAATGTTTTTCAGCTATGCTATCCCCCTCTCTCTACCTTCCTCTGTTTCCCTCTCTGCATACACACTCTTAGACATACAGGTGTGAAAAAACAAAGCGCAGAAAATTGTAGAGTAGAAGGGCAGTATCAAACTAAGCCTTTTGAGTTTAGGAACATGGAGTCACAGATGCAGTATAATAACACGAACGCTGCATGAACATAATTGAAATCTGACCTTATGAAACATCTCCATTTGGCAATCAAAATGAAATGTAACTCACACTACAAGTATGTACACTGTCGTGCATAAAAAGTGTTCAATTTCCCTAGATTCCATAGTGTTTTTCTCTCCGTAAGGTTTCAATCTTCAGGTTGAATTAACTTTTGACTCCTCCCGGCCAGTATCAGTTCCCTATGTGACTGGCCTGAAAAACAATTCATGAGGTAATTGCTAACAAAGAACTATGTTTATAATCTATGTAAGGTAGACTAGTTCGGAAACCTCTCTATAAAAGTGTTTCGCTTCGATTGGAACACAAGGAAAGGCTAAACCAATTACAAATAATTTGGCCTTCTAGAGGAAAGGCTAAAGAATCATCTCCATGTATGGTTAAACTGAAAGACTGCTACGACATTTGCATATATGAGAGCTTTTATTAGCAACATGGAGACGAAGGTTAAGTTAATGCTGCTACTAAATGGCCTTAAGAAAACGTAGTGTAGCATGAAAATATAAGGTTTAAGTGGTAATGCTATCCTTCGGCAATTCGGCCATACCTACTTCTGGGGAGGTAAAGTACCTTGCTAATCCAGTGGCTAGAATTATGGTCGAAAAATAGAAGTAATCACGTTAGTAGGAGCGTGGATAGATTTTTCAGTACCAGCATAAACAGTGAGGCAGTATTTTTAACACTTCAATGATTTCAGTCTAATTATATAATAAATAAATTCAATAACAGCCCACCTTAAAGCAATATGTGTATGTAAGAAGATATAAAAAGTGATATATTATAGTCATTGTATATGTATATATTATTGTATACATGTGTAATAATGTTATGTGAATGTATTACGTAATTTAATAATGTAGGAGCTGTCAGAATAATAGGTTAAAAGTTGTAACAATGAGGTAACCTTGAGTCAATAATGAATTTGAAAGTTTAATAATGCTACTTGTGATTCTTGGAAGCAATAATGTAGTTTTTGTGACAAAAAAAGCTTTAGTTAAATGAAGGTATTCTACTGGACTAGGATTAGCCAATCGGAAACTAAAATGGAGCAAAATTTACAAATTCAGAAGTCAGTTGCTTGTAGACAGTGTTTCTAACCGGATGCGAGATATGTCCTCGAGAAGTTGAATATGTATTTTGTTAGAGACAAAAAATAATTTACGTGTTAAAAAGTGCAAGTACTTAACAAAAAAAATCTCACAGATCTTATATCAGTAAAGTGTTATTTAAATCGTGTCAAGCATTAATAAAAGGAGTGAAGTAAAATTATAATCTGTGTAAGCCTACATTCTTAGTCGCACCACTCCCTGCTAAGAAATTCATGTCTCTAAAAAAATATAAATACTGACGCAGCCGAGGCAAACATAAATATTATATTTAAAGAAACAATCAAACTACAAAGTTAATATTTTTAAACTTGGGGCAAAGGCCACCGGAAACTTTTTACCATACATGCGGTTGCTACTACTTAAAGTTCGGCTCCCCAATAGTCGAAATACAATACAACTCCTTCAATACAAAAACTAATTCAACAGCTCCTATTGAAGTGAGTGCATTTTGTTTACATCTGACACGCCAAAAAAGGGTTTCACAATCGGAAACTTTAACATGACGTATTTAATGAGTGTGTTTTACAGGCACTTAAATCTCGAAATTTATCACAAGGAATGTGTCTTAGGGAACACCATCTTTTACTAAGTAAACGTAAAACAGGTTTGTGTTTCAAAGTTTTACACATATACACGTATACTAAATATTGAAGTGATGTATTTTGCAACTACATGCTTTTCTCTTTCTTGGTTTAACTTTGATTTGATTAGAACCTGAGAGAGAACTTATACACCCTGTATGCTTAAAAAGGGTCCATCATGTTAGTATCTTAACACTACAATGCGCTCATAGCTACGCCGCAACCATGGTGATCTTTGATCCTATTGTAGACCTTAGACATTATTGTACAAAAGGTAAAGTCAAAGTTACGAGGAACGGAGGGACCCCTGCAACCGGGGCAGAGCACCACAAATAAACTATAACAGCCCTTTTTGCTTATACTGTGACCCCGGGAGGGACAAATGAGAGGACAGACCCGAAGAGCGGCCAGATTCGGATGACGACGGGTGCTAGCATGGGCGGGGTCCGTAACATTTCCAGATCGAACGTATCTAGCGCCGGCCGGGCCCAGCCAAAAAGCTCCGATCCTCCCGTTTGAGCCCATTCGAAGACAGGTACTAACTGATCTGTCCCGCAATGACGCCAGGGAAAGAAACCCCCATAGAGCACACATCCACACCCCTGCCGCAACCAGCCGATCACCGTCACCTGGTTCTATAACCCCGAAAAATATGACAAGGAAGACAATGGGTACAAGAAAGTGGTGGTAGAAGATGAAGCACCCCACCATTCGCCTGTCGACCAGGGGAAACTATGAAAAACTCATGGGTCAGAGGGGCGGTCACCGGGAATCGAACCCCTGACCTCCTTAATGCGAGTCGTACACGTTACCGCGGCGCCACCTCGTTCTTTTATTAAAGTTGGATAAATAAGCTTTTCTTTGTTTTAATTTTCCAAAAAACATTGCAGAAAATATAATTTCAAAGAATTTAATTTATTATCTGGTACTTATGCATAGAGTTAGTGAGATGCTCTTCGTCCGCTTTAATCGTATGTGATCATAAACAAAAGTATAATATTTGCTACTCCTACTATTACAATGTAGGTGATTTTGAAAACTGCAGGTAATCCTTAATGCTAGATACAGTTATATGAGTGCAGTTTCCAATATGTCAATTTAACAGTCGACCGTGATTCGGAAATCCATTCAGCCATAACACGAATGATTTTTCCTCTGGGACAAGATTTACCTGAACTGTAAAGCTTGCCGCAGGGCACTCTATATCCAGTCAATCTACAAGCAGAGAGTTTTATTTCCTTTGAGATTCCCCGATTCTGCTATGTTTGGCCGTTGTAAAAATGTATGTACACAACAGCATATTAACTTTAATGTAAAGCTCCATGGTACTTGCAAACATAGGTTTTGTTTTCAGAGCTAAAGTCCAGCAATCCCCCCCCCCAAAAAAAACTTGGTTGCTTAAGTAAACGCTGGATTCACAGCATCGTAAATTTTAGGTTCGTTACTACATTTATAGTGAGTCATATGCATGCCACGGCGGCGCCGTGGACGAGTGGTTAGACCGCTCGCCTCCCACCGAGGCGGACCGGGTTCAATCCCAGGAAACTGCATGTGGGATTTGTGGTGGACGAAGCGGCGTCTGGGCGGGTTTTCTCCGGGTTCTCCGGTTTCCCCCGCCATTCATTTCACCAACTGCTCCATCATCACCTTTCCTTTCATCCATTTCAGAACATTTCGCTTCATCTACTTCCTTCATCCCATACCAGGCATCGGGCTGATCACCCATCCTGGAGGTTCTGTCTGATCCATGAGTGTCTGCTCCTCGACGGGCCTCTGACCCCAGGCACCCGCCTGTAAGTCCTACATAAGAGGAGGGTAAACAGATAATGAATGAATGCATGCCACATGTGTACATTAACATCCTTTAAAGAGACATGTAGGCAAATTTTGTAAAAAAAACTGATTTTTTTTCTAATATTTTTCTTTTTTAGGGTAATTTCTTCGTTTTACCACCTCTAATTTCATTTAAAAATTTAAAAGTCATAGCGGTGCAAATGTGCTACGTCCCTTTTCAAACACACACCAGCTTAAATAACCTAAGTAGTTTATTGCAAGTAACCCCAAAATGCAATACTACTTAAAGAAGAAGTCTAATGTGATACACGCACATGACTTTCACTACCCCCTATCGATTATCACTGAGTTGTTAAAGGCTAAGGGTGGTAATGCAAAGAGAATGGAATACTCCACATAGAAACCAGTTCTTAAAATATTTGACTATCGCTTAAAGCCTACCATATTCCCCTTGCATCTACAAGAAAATTAGACATAAGATTAACATCTCGATATCTCGATTAACATGAAGCAAATGGAGAATAAGCGTATGAAAAAATAGTTTGTACAAGAGTAGAGAAAGTCATGTGAGTGTAACACATCAGATTTTCTTTCTCAGAAAATAGCCGATTGCTGACTCGCACAAGAAGCTATCTTTGCTTGGCTAGCCTAAACGCATTCTTACTCAACGGATGTCTAGTGTCTCATATCATTAGACCAAGGCTAGGTAGATCCACTTTTGACGTATGAAGGGACCAGAACGCCTCCCTCATTTCCTGCCCTACACGTGACTGGGAATAGCTGGTGCGTAAACATGTCGAGATCATTCTAACACCTACAGAGCGGATCTGCTTAGTCCTGCACAAGTGGCATTCAAGTATTATTCAAGTCACAGTGCCTGCTTTGTCTAGTAGTACTAAATAATTAACTACGCAAGTGCTCATGCTGTAATTATATGTTTATAGTACTGGAATGAGTGGTTTTAAAATATTATTAGTTATCTAATCAGTAAACTAAAAGAAATCTAGTATTAAAATTTGTTGTTATTGAAGCATTTCTCCGTTAAACCTTAAAAGCTACATAGTTTTAAGAGATTATACTTAACCGTAGTGTTTGCTTCAAACAGAGATTTTTAGTACGTTTAAGAAATTAATGTTTAAGTGCATAACACAGACTAATTTTATTTTTCTTTTCAGGTGAGTAAACAAGATTTGGCATCATATCAAATGTAAGTGAGAGAAGTTTTATTTCATATAAGTTGATGTTAGACCTTAAAAACAAAAATACCACCAAGATATTCCGGTAAGAGTAAGGCAACGCGGTCTTACAGAACTTGAAGAGGGAGATAAAATCGTATCTTTTACACTACTGATATTCTGTAGTGATAGAGCTCTATAGTATTAGATGATCCTGATCTTGGGGATGGTATTACATGAAATGATAAATAGATTTCTTGTCGACAAAATGACATTGCTGTAATGCTCGAGTGAATTTTGCGTAGTCAGGCATTAATAACTCATCCTGACTAAAGCACCAGTGAAGGTACTGTAATTAGAAACATTACTTACCTAAAAGTGCAATGTTCATTTATATTTGTTTTAAAATACCCTAATCCCAAATCTTGGAGTTTTGTAATACAATATCAATGAAGAATTTGAGGCTATTTTGAAAATACATTTGATGATACTTTGTGAACTCTTAAGTGTATTTTAAATAAAATAATATGGATAAAGTGAAAGCGATTATTAGTTTTAATTTGGACCAGCAGTTACTTACATTAGTAAGCAGTAACAAATAAATTCATTTTACTATGCATACAAGGCACTGACAACTAACGGTAATGTAGCATATACGTGATGGCTATATCAAAAAAGGCATTAAGAAAATTAAATGCTAAAGTAAATAATACGAGAAGCACCCTATTTTGGCTGGTTTCCTAAGGTTTGTAATTTAAGTTCTATCCGTTCCGTGGCATTTTAGCTAGGGGATGGTGTGGCATATTTCTCAGGTAAAACTTAGCTGGTGCGAGGGTACAGAGTATGCTGAACTCCTGCGGCGCATGACGTTCTGGCGGGAATTCGTCGATCCTGGATTGTTATGGTCTTCTACAGTGTTCTTCCTCGGCTATTGGTGCTCGTCGGTGTAGCGTAATCCATTCCTAACTTATCTAATTATTAATTCTCAGGTTATAGTGGGTGAGACAAGTTAAAAAATACATTGCAAGTCTCCTTTAATCAATGAAGTATATTCACAGTTGGAAAATTATGGGTGGCTAGCTTTTCCCCATTATTATAATCCCACCACTTTAAATTAGTCTGGAGCCTAGCTATCTGCACACGCACTCCCACCCTTGTGCATCTGTAGCACCTCGTGTCGACGTGAATCCTTGAAGATCAGTTAGAGAGAGAGTGTGGGCTGGGGGCCTTGCCTGCCCTTATATACGGGAGCCGTGACGCTCACCTCTGCGTTTAAAAATGTAACGACGTTTCCTATTGGTCCTCAGACCGCGTTACCTTAACATGTATGAGAATGTGTTTCTTCAGATCCGTGCGCTTAAGCGTCATCTTGGAGCGTTATGAAGCCGTTTCCATATCTCCGTCTCTTACTTTCCTCTATCTGTCTCTTTCTATTTCTCCTTAGCGTTACCGGTTCCCTGCCTGTTCGCTTGGTGAAAGGTATGCTCTACTTAGGATTATGTTTTCTTGGAATTTTGCTAGCTCGCGCTTTTCTTACATTCAGCTCTGTACAGATGTTAGATGTTGAATAATTTTAACATGTTGGTGAATTATATTATTACTGTACAATTCTTGTATGTATGGTTCCCCTTTCATACGTACAATTCCTATATATGTATAATATATCCCCATTCAATGTGTACAGTGGAAAACAGGCAACAGTCATTCATCATCGCGCATCTTTACCCCTCACTTGCCTGTAAATAAGTGAATACTACCTCCTCCTTCCAGCAGTTAAACTCCTACCTGTTTGGAAGGGCATCCCTATACCTAGCTAAGTCAGTATTTCGTGTGTCGAGCATTCTTTGAATATTTTCTTTTAAATTTTGTTTTCCTTTTTCTAGTTTATTACTAATTCGGAATGTATTTAAGGTAATATTAACATATGAATTCACAAAACTCACATTTTCCTTAGATCAACCACAAAACCCCAAATTAATATTACAAAAGCTATTCTGGTGTAGTGTTTTTCCGAAAACGGTTAAGAAATGAATGTTATGTTCAACTGTTACTTTTCAAATTTTGATACAGCTTATTAATTAATCCTGTGCATTATGTATACAATGTATATTTGCTCAAAACTTTCAGAGCATAGAGAAACAATCTTTAGACTCTGTGAGGCAAAAATGTTGCCTGTAAGCCTAAATTTAAAATTTTCGTTTTCAGGTACATAAATACCAGCTTTTATAGTTTTCAAAAACAGTTCTTAGTGTTTACAATTAGGAATTTTCTGAAAGACTGTGCTAATACACATTCAGCATTAAAGTGTTTCAGAGTACTTTAATACAGATGAATACATGAAAATGTGCACTGTAAATGAGGCTTTTAAAGATTTTCTTATGTTTTACGTTTCTGTCCCCACAATTTATTTCTGAATTGTTCCATGGCAATAATATCCAAAGTGGTTAAAATCTCTACAAAATCCAGTAACAGCTGGCAGCCTGAGTTGCACGGGTAGCCTTTTAAACTTGTATGACAAAATTAATTTAATTTATCTCCCCCTGTTCTTTATGAAATTATTGTATAGTTATTTATAAGCTTTTTTACTTTTTCTACTAGGTATAGTAAGTAGCGGATGTATGGTATTCCACCCAAAAATTCGATATCGAGATTTCACCGGAAATACATGTTTTGAGACCCCTCAATCCAAAAAAAGCATTTTTGGAAACATGTCCGTGTGTGTCTGTGCGTCTCTGTGTGTGTGTGTGTGTGTGTGTGTGTGTGTGTGTGTGTGTGTGTGTGTGTGTCTCTGTGTCTGTGAACAGCATAACTCAGAAACGAACAGTCAGATAAACACCAAACTTGGTATTTAGGTTCAGTATCATCCAGAGATCCCCCACCCCAGATTATCCTTTACATGGAACATTTTTCGAAAATTTTAATTTTCTTAAAAATGGCTCTAACGATTTTGATTAAAATATCATATGTTTAAGATATTTTTATGACAAATAAAATATCTTGAATTTCCTGGGAATGTCTCCAAAAGTATTCTTCATTGTGAACGACTTTTGCATAACTGGTAAACCATAAGAGATAGACAAAATTTTACTGCACGAAAAATGTAGATCGCGTTAAAATACACAATTTATGTCATATATTTTTTTTGTTGAGTGAACCATTTTCGAGATATTCCTTGTTATTCCCTTAAGTTTTTCAATACTTTTCTCAAATGGGAATTCGTTATTCATTTTTTTTGTCTTGGATATGCAAAGAGTATTAATCTGTGGGAAAGGGAATGGTGCTGCACCTAGCAACCAGCTACTAAGAGATATGTATGTGCTTAAAGGCTATTGTATTTCTATATTGCCCTTGCAAATACAAAACATGGGGAACATAGTACGCCTTAAGCGATAGTCAAATATTTTTAGAACTGGTCGCTATGTGTAAAATGTAATTCTCTTTGCATGTTAAAAGATCGTTTCTGCAAATGTTTATTTCGATTAATATGAAATAGATGGAGAATAAGAGTTTGTAAAAATAGTGTGTACAAGAGTAGAGAAACTCATGTGAGCGTAACACATCAGATATTTTATTGTGACTCCTTCCCCTTGCCCCTTAATTTCGTACAGACCCAGCGATTGCTAAAGGGTGAAAAATCCCCCTGATACGCATACAAAATTATATAAAACATCGACGGAACTTTTGAATTCCTTAACCTCCCCCCGAGAGTTTTTCAAGTTTTGGAAACTCTATATATCGGAATGTTCGAGTAACTTGATAGGCAATTACAGTAGGTGAATTTTAAAAAGTTTGTATTTTCTGTTTGGTCCCGTAGTTATTTAATAACATAAAAGGTACAGTTTTCACATAATACAGAAACTAACATTATTCAACGAAGTAGAGGTGAAGCTGGTGAATATGTATAATCTGCACTCCCAGGCCAGCAACTTAACCTCTTTGAAAAATACTTACGTACAATCTGCAACCTTTGATAAAAACAATCTGAGTTGTTAATTAAAAAATATATGTTCACTAATTTATGTCAGCAATCTTCTTTATACAATTATTTATTATGTCCTGTTAACGAAGCTTATTACAACATAAGCACAAGGGAAATAAACGTGAAGCTGTCTTACATGAGGGTTATTAAAGTATGAAGAAGTATTTTTGCTTCTGTTATTTTCCCCACGCTTTGGGAGCCAATTTGAAGAAGATGGTTTGTTACGCTCCACGTATTGACGACAATTTGAAGAAAGGATAGTTTTAACTCCACGTATGGAAGGAGTTGTATTATAGTTCAACTGTTGGGGAACCGAATTGTAGTAGTTGCAACCGAACGTATGTCCGGTAGTCTTCGGCCCAAATGTACTTTCAGGAGGCCTTTGTCCTTGCCCCAAGTTTAAAAAAAATATTTAGCTTTGTAATTTGACTGTATCTTTAGATATTATTTATGTTTGCCTCGGCTGCGCAATATTATTTTAGAGACACGTTTCTCTTAGTCAGGGCGTGGTGCGACAAGAATGTAGGATTACACTGACTATTAGTTTTAATTCACTCCTTTTTATTAATGCTTGACACAAATTAAATAGCACTTCTCTAATATATAGAGCTGTGAGATTCTTTAATTAATTACTTGTTCTTTTTAATACGTAAACTTATTTTTCGTCTCGCACGAATACGTATTATATTTCTCTCGAGACGCATCTTGCATCCGGTTACTATCACGATCTGCAGGCAACTGACTTTATTTCAACCGTCTAAACTTGTAAATTTCTGTACTTCAAGTCTCTGATTGGCTAATCCTAGTCCAATAGAATACCTTCATTTAACTAAAGCTTTTTCTGATTGTTGATTGGCTGTTTTTAAACTGCCTCAAAATTTATATTATTGCTGCTCTAATAATGACTAATAGTATTTAAACTTCCTTACTTATTATTGCCTCAAGGTTTCCTGATTGTTACCTCATTGTTAGCAACTTTTAACTTATTATTCTCACAGCTCCTACATTATTAAATTACGTAATACATTCACATAACATTATTGAACATGTTTACAATAATATAAGCATTTGCAATGACTGTTACATACATTTTACAAATTATTACAATCACATATTGCTTCGAGGCGGGCTGTTATTGAATTTACATATTATATCATTAGACTGAAATTATTTAAGTATTAAAAATACTGCCTCAAGTATTGCGACATTATAGTTTTATTTTAAAAGATAAATATGATTTTATAAAATTTTAGATATTCGGGACAAACTTTGTTTAAGCAAATCCAGGAAATTGGTTTTGGATTTCTTGCGTGTCATTTCCCGGAAGTTGATGTAAGCAGTGGTTTGGTAGCACGCAGTTTAGGGTAAAAAGGCCACTTTCATATCTGACACGTGGGTGAGCTACGTAATTTCGTAATGCTGGCAGATGCTTATGTCAGTTACAAGCTAGTCACTAATCAGCATTTTGTTGGGTATTTAAACTTAGGATTTTTTGACAGTGCTCTCTCGACCAACCACGTACCTAGCCGGACTATTTACTGGTCAGTTCCTTAAATTTATTTAGAATTAATTTGCAACCTCGACATAGGCGCCAGGCATGACGAAGTACTGCCAGACTTCCTCCGACAGTCATATAAACTCACAAGCTGTTTAATTCTTTCCCTCAATTGCAGTTTAGTTTATATTAGAAAGATTAAAGATTAAAAATATTGGGAGCAGAAATTACATGTCTTATAACGTTAACCTTACACCATTCTCTCAGCTCCGCAACCTGTCATCCTGTACTACTGCCCCATTCTCTACGTGACGTCTTATAAGGCGCTGAGGTCGTTGTCGCCACCTTTATGTCACAGTATTTTGATATTGGTGTTGTATGCGTATCGTAGCGTTAAAAACACATTCGATTCTCTCTTGTTTTTCTGCGTCTCAATTGCTAAATCGTGACTATCCACATAATATGTTGCTTGGAATTAAATATTCGTGGCGTTTATGTTGTTTTACTTGCTTATTCTGTAGAATAACTATTTTCTACTCCATGGCATCCCCACCTAAATTCAAGGCCTTCTTTAAAAGAATGTATTTAGAGCTCCATTGTGAACGTAGTCACAGGGTACTTTAAAAAATTTTTTTAATCTTTTAGTAACTTATGAAATGAAATTAGATGGTGTTATATAGTCCCATGTCTCCAGAAAGACTTCGGCTTTTCAGTGCTAAAAGAATTATCAAAATCGCTTGAGTTACCCTACATAGACACATTTTCTCTCTTTATAATATTAATATAAGTAATAATAGTAATAATCTGTATTGTACTAAGCCATGTACAAGTAAAGTAGAAGTAATATGACCTGCATTCAGCCCTGGGTCTTTACCAGTAATATTTATATTACAATACTTCCTTTTATCTACTTACTTTACTTAATATTTCCTTAAACGTATTTAACCATATTTGCTGACATGTTCACTGACCAAATTCATTTGTTTTTAACTTTACTCAAGTATTGCCCTATATTCTTACTATCTTTTTGAATCATCTCAAATATAGCAATATTTCTATCCACCTTAAACTATTTCTTTTTAATAAACTCCTTTCTACAAATTTCTGTACGTTTGCACTTAAAGGTTTGATATCTTCATTTCCACCACATACGGGACATTATGATAATCTATTGACATTTTAATTATGACTGGTTTTTCCATTATCTTAGTTTGTTCACAGTAACAAGAATACTAAGAGTTTATGCCGCTGATAAGAGCGTTACAGCGGCTTAGACAGACAAGTTATTTTGGCTGTTCTGAATGCTGGAAAATCATGTTATGTAGCATTTGAATATCAATGGTAAGGCCACGAATAAAACCCGATTTCCAAAGCTAAAAGCTATTTTAGTTGCATTTATGCATAACAAAAGTGTAGATACGTATTCCATTTCTTTGTGATTTGAATTTTTATTACACACAAGCCCTTTGAAAGCACTAGAAATGTATATTTTAATATTGCTGAACTGAACTGGCTTTACAAAAATCCATGGAGCTAAGTGACTTTATAGATTGGATACTGAGGTCTTGCTGAATATTTCCGTGTTGTAAAATGGGTAGGGCATTCATGTGTGATGGGTAAAAATCCCTTTTTTACACGTTTATGGTTTTTCATTGAGCCCGGAGGAAACACTGCAACGTGATATAGGAAGGGTGTATGTTATCTTTCCAGTCGCTTGCTTGTATTCGGTTCGACAAACCACACCCTACAGAGAGGGCTCGTATGATTGGGTTATGCAAAAAGGCCACTCCAGTCGGACATGCACAAGACGCACACTCTACTGGTCACGCTACAAAAGTCCTTATCCTCCTGCTTCAGTTATAAACCACGTGTATCTAGGCTATATGCCCTTCTCAACAACAAAGAACGTTCATATGTTAAATGCAGCAATAAATCAGCCAGTATATATATATATATATATATATATATATATATATATATATATATATATATATATACAATGGGTGGGATGTTTGAACGCTTTAAATAGTTGAAATTAAAAAAAAAATGTTGCTTAATACCAACTTTTAATACACTTAATGGAAACGTAAACTCCAAAATATGTTTATATGAATTTATAACATTTACATTAGATTCATACAAGAAAACCATTGTATTTTTGTTAGAAACCTAAATTTTATTTTCAACTAACTGAAATACCCATTTAGTCTTAGGTTGTACTTGCCCAATAGCCTTGCATTTCTTTGGAGGTATACAACAATTATTAAACAAGACACTTAAAGAATTAATTAAAACTCTCAAGACACCATAAATAAAGAAAAAGTACTATGCAAGAGCACTATTGAATAACCACAAATACCACAGTGTGTAAATATAATTTCTCGTGAATGCAGGCAAGTGACTTCCACGTTGTTGCATTTGGGCTTCTTCGTGGCTATTTCTATTGAAAATCTCAGTTGGGAAGAAATAACAGCAGTTTCATTAATGTCAATGTAATCTTGTTTATTCACAAAACTACTAACAAAAGAACAGCAAAAATTAACGTACAATGATGGAGGGGAAAAATAAAAATCGCTGTGTTACACTCGCATGACTTTCTCTGCTCTTATACAAAATATTTTTACAAACGCTTATTCTCTACATCACAGGTGGCGAAAACGTGACTCGCAGGCGCACGTTCCCTCTCTGCAACCGTCCGTTTGATTTCCACATGCTGCTGAGTGATGCAGTGCGTGTTGCATATTTAGTGACTCGCGGAAGGAAATCGTTTTCGCCACCCTTGCTCATGTTAATCGAGATATCGATATGATCATCTTATTGCTAATTTTCTTGTAGATGCAAGGGGAATTGGTAGGCTTTAAGCGATATTCAAATCTTTTAAGAGCTGGTTGCTATGTGGCGCATTCCATTCTCTTCGTATGTCCAAGACATAAAAAAAATGAATAACGAATTCCCGTTTGAGAAAAAGTGTTGAAAAATTCAAGGGAATAACAAGCAATATCTCGAAAATGGTTCACTCAACAAAAAAATGTATATGGCATAAATTGTGTATTTTAACGCGATCTACATTTTTTGTGCAGTAAACTTTTGTCTATCTCTTATGGTTTACCAGTTATGCAAAAGTCGTTCACAATGAACAATACTTTTGGAGACATTCACAGAGAATTCGAGATATACATTTCATTTGTCATGAAAATATCTTAAACATATCATATTTTAATCTTAATCGTTACAGCCATTTTTGAGAAAATTAAAATTTTCGAAAAATGTTCCATATAAAGGATAGTCTGGGGTGGGGGGATTTTCTTGAAAACCTTCGTGTCGCATCTCTGGAAGATACTGAACCTAAATACCATGTTTGGTGTTTATCCGACTGTTCGTTTCTGAGTTATGCTGTTCACAGACACACACACACGGAAATGTTTCCAAAAATGCTTTTTTTTTGGATTCAGGGGGTCTCAAAACATATATTTCCGGTGAAATCTCGGTATCGAATTTTTGGGTGGAATGCAATACTTCCCTTATCTACTTTACGTAGTAGAGAAAGTAAAAATTAGACGAGGCACTTAAGGAATTAATTAAAACTCTCAAGACACCATAAATAAAGAAAAGGTAGTATGCAAGAGCACTATTGAATAACCACAAATACCACAGTTTGTAATGATAACTTCTCGTGAATTCAGGCAAGTGACCTCCATGTTGTTGCATTTGAGCTTCCTTCTAGAGAAAATCTCGGTTGGGAAGAAATAACAGCAGTTTTATTAATGTCAATGTAATCTTGTTTATTCATAAAACTACTAACAAAACAAAAGAAAAGCAAAAATTAACGTACAATGGAGGAGGAAAAAAAGAAAAAAGTGGTATTTAGTCTAGTTTGATGCTGTTGCTGTTATAATAGTCTAATATAACACAGCTGGAAATGTTATTATTTTTTCAACCAAACTTTTAGATTTGCGCATTCATAGACACAGGTGTCATAGTTGTAATTTATTTATTTGACTCTTTTACTCCATGATGGATGTCAGAGAGGAGAACAACGAATATTATGTGAACTCGCTGTTCCTTTGTTTATGTTGTAAGGCCGTGTAAACCTAAGTAATTATTATTCTTATGTTGGTAATATTCGAGCTACTATAATAGTCGTTGAG
This sequence comes from Deroplatys truncata, assembly GCA_030765065.1. Classification (NCBI taxonomy): domain Eukaryota; kingdom Metazoa; phylum Arthropoda; class Insecta; order Mantodea; family Mantidae; genus Deroplatys; species Deroplatys truncata. Next base: position 107,103,057 of record CM060982.1, read on the forward strand.
AAAGATTATGGGTGGTCTTGCGAGGTTTTTTAAGCACCAAATAAGATTTAATAGCTAATCGTGTAAAATGGGGCGAATTTTCGAATTCTAAGCTAGACAGTAATTTTTGCCTTGTGTCAAAGATTAACTGTGCCAAATTTGGTTGAAATTGGTACAACGATGTAGAAGGCATTAAGGAACACATACGCACACCACAATATACACATGAACTTTTATATATTGAGATATGGAAGAACGAAAGGAGGGAAAATATTATTTGAAAGTTTGGGTTTCAAAGAACTGTCGGAACTTACATAATGCTATATAAAATAATGTTTATACAAACCTTAGACTTTTGGGTATTTAATTGAAATTGAGTTTTATTTATGGACGCTCTTTAACTGCTATGGTTCTTAGAATCGCTTTCTATATTGGGCGTGAAAACCCGGAAATTTTGCTCAGGTGCCTCTTTATCAGGATTGAGGTTCTTTTACGTGCCGAAAATCCACGACACCGGAACCACCAGCTTTGCTTCCCTTCCGAAGGAAGCCATGCTAAGGATTTTATGCCCAAAACAAATCCATCGCCCTCCGCCGGGTTTGAACCCGCGATCTCGGGAACTAGAAACTAGAATGGTACCACTAGACCACGGAGGACGACTGTTCAGTATCCGAAATTGAGTGAATTTTTCGCCTGATATTTTCTTTTAGTTCTTACAGTGTAGTCTTTTTGTATACACTTAATTACTTTTTCTACTACGTATAGTAAATAGGGGAAGTATTGTATTTTTGGAAACATGTCCGTGTGTGTGTCTGTCTGTGAACAGCATAACTCAGAAACGAACAGTCGGATAAACACTAAACATGGTATTTCGGTTCAGTATCTTCCAGAGATGCGACACGAAGGTTTTCAAGAAAATCCCCCCACCCCAGATTACCCTTTACATGGAAGATTATTCGAAAATTTTAATTTTCTAAAAAATGGCTATAACGATTTTATTAAAGTATCATATGTTTCAGATATTTTTATGACAAATGAAATGCATATCTCGAATTTTTTGGGAATGTTTCCAAAAATATTCTTCATTGTCAACGACTTTTGCATAACTGGTAAACCATAAGAGAGAGACAAACTTTTACGCCACAAAAAATGTTGACCGCATTAAAGTACACAATTTATGTCATATGCATTTTTTTGTTGTTGAGTGTACCAGTTTAAGGATACTGCTTGTTATTCCCTAAAATTTTTCAATACTTACATTCTCAAATGGGAATTCGTTATTCATTTTTTTGTCTTGGATATGCAAAGAGTATTAATCTGTGGCAAAGAGCATGGTGCGGCGTATAGCAACCAGCTATTAAGAGTAATGTCTATGCTTAAAGGCTACTGTATTTCTATATTGCCCTTGTAAATATAGATTCCCCTTACATCTACAAGAAACTTAGCAGTAAGATAGAGTCTGCAAATGTTTATCTCGATTAACATGAAGTAGATGGAGAATAAGCGTTTGTAAAAATAGTTTGTACAAGATTAGAGAAAGTCATGTCAGTGTAACACATCAGATTTTTTTGTATACACTTAATTACTTTCTCTACTTCGTAGAGTATGTAGGGGAAGTATTGTATTCCACACAAAAATTCGATACCGAGATTTCACCGGAAATACATGTTTTCAGACCCCCTGAATAAAAAAAATCATTTTTGTAAACATGTCCGTGTGTGTGTCTATGTGTCTGTGTGTCTGTGAACAGCATAACTCAGAAACGAACAGTCGGATAAACACCAAACTTCGTATTTAGGTTCAGTATCTTTCAGAGATGCGACAAGGTTTTCAAGAAAGTCCCCCCACTCCAGATTACCCTTTACATGGAACATTTTTCGAAAATTTTAATTTTCTCAAAAATGGCTAACGCTTTTGATTAAAATATCATATGTTTAAGATATTTTCATGACAAATGTATTTATATCTCGAATTTTTTGCTAATGTCTCCAAAAGTATTCTTCATTGTGAACGACTTTTGCACAACTGGTAAACCATAAGAGAGACAAAATTTTACTACACAAAAAATGTAGATCACGTTAAAATGCACAATTTATGTCATATATGGTTGAACCGTTTTCGAGATATTGCTTGTTATTCCCTTAAACTTTCCAATAATTATACTTTTTCTCAAATTTGTTATTCATTTTTTTATCCTGGTAATGCAAAGATAATGAAACACTCCACATAGCAACCACCTCTTAAAATATTTGACTATCTCTTAAAGCCTACCAATTTCCCTTGCATCTACAAGAATAAGAATAACATCTCGATATCTCGATTAACATGAAGCATATGGAGAATAAGCGTTTGTAAAAATAGTTGGTACAAGAGTAGAGAAAGTCATGTGAGTGTAGCACATCAGATTTTTTTTCAAGTTCCCCAGTGGATGGAAACCGCATAAATTAAATCAGGGGATCTTAAGAGCCATAATCCTTTACTAATTAGGCTGCCTTCAAAACATTTCCTGAAGGAAACGTTATGCTCATCAGCTTATGCATGGCAGTTTCTTGTCAGAAATACCCAGATAGACATTTAACTTGGCCAGGTATTGAAAAATTGTGTCATTTCGATACTTTTCGGCACTTATTGTTCGTTCAGAACATGACCATATTGTTCTGTATGCATTTACTCCACAACACACACCAACTTTTGCGTCATACAAAGGAATATCGTGTGTAAGATCGGGTTTCTCTGTGCTTCAGTATCTCTTACTTTACGACGAACATAACCATGGAAATGAAACCATGCTTCGTCAGAGAACAATACTACGTGTGGGTCATTTCGCAAAATGACATTTCGCAAAATCCAATTACAGAAATTTACCTTACTCTGATGATTATGTGCAAAATGAAGTGTAGGTATGCAGCAAACCCAGAAATTCTGACGAAAAATTCATTCAACTTCAGATATTGAACTCTCGAGTGTACATGAAAGTTGATACCAGAAATGTGTGTCTAGTGAAGCACATTTCTACCATTTTCTTACGATGATATTTGTGATTATTATCATTTATTGTAAATATGAGAACGTGAAGCGTTTGGGCAGGTATTATACGAGTAAATGTTTCGGCGGTAGTGAGTGTGAAGGAACAACACTGTATTTGCACGTTTTAATGCATTACATTATACAAGCATAGCTTCAGGTTCTGGCTTGTGGAAGTTGAACCGATGCTAAGTTACTGTTTGCAAGACTCAATACGTTCAAATTGACTTATTGGAATTTCCAAATCAAACTAACCATCTTGTGCTAAAAGCTTCCAGTACCACCGCACAATACACAATTTCAGAGATCAGCAGTACCAACATCATGACTGCACTTTAATATAAACTCGAGTTTTGGCTACAAAGTTGAGGAAGATTCTTGTGGCAGGTGTTCAAGATGGGATGTGTGCAGTTAAGTGTTTACTTAGCTGAGTGAAGTCGAGGTAGATTCGGTTCGATAGCAATTACCACTGTACAAACAAGATAGCTTGCTCCCTTTACTTGGGGAGGAGGAGATACTTCCAGACTGGGGGAAACCCCGTCCTGGCAGCTCAATCAACAATGTTTGCGTTACTCGTAGTGATGAGTTGATGCATGTTCTATATACCTACAAGTAAACCTCAGGTGCACAAGTTACCAGCTCTACGGAGTTTGTTTGCATCAATGACATGCATCTGCGGTATTGACATCCAGAACGTTCGCTGATGGCAGAACAACTCATGGCTGTAATTTCAGTTAAACTGGTTATTTCCCTCCGTATTAACTCAGGCATTTATCTGCAGTACCTTTGGTAGGTAACAGCGCCAACGTTTCATTGCGCTTGCCTTGAACTTGGTGTTATTTGATACAGGCAAAGTAAAGGATACATAGTGTAGATGTGGCTGTCGTACAAGGCATCCGGTGAGTTGAAACTTCGTTCATGTTATTAAACATGGAGGTAAATTACAGTCCCATCTTATTACAGGGCCATTTGAAAGCTTGGAATAAAGCATAAAGTAATACCACCGATTTCTTAAATTGCTCGTATTTTCCAACATAGTCTTCCTTAGCATCAAGGCACATGGTCCAGCGATGATCCATGGTCTTTATCCCACTATGGAGGTCAGATTATTCCAAAGTTCTCCTCAGCTGACAATTTAAGTACTTCATCGGATGAAAACTCCTTTTCACCAAGGAACCTTCTGAGTTTAAGGAACTCATGGATGTCTAATGGAGCTAAGTCAAGGGAACAACCTACATTGTTCAGCAAACAACGTATGTTGTTGCAGCAAATTACTTTCAGACTTCGTTGATTTTCGCCATTGCAGCATCACATGTGTGAGGGCAAGCGTTTTGTTGCTGAAAGATGACGTTCTTCTTTGCTAAACCTTGCATTTGGTATTCACTTGGTCCAAACGACTAGCATAATGCACTCTGGTGATTGATTTTCTTCCAGGGAGCAGATAATAAATTAATAGCACATCTTTGGTATACCAAAAAACCGACACCACTATCTTCCAGGCCGATACAGGGTCACTCACTCAAAATTACCACCCAAATATCTCCGAAACAAGAATAGGATTTGAGAAGCGATTTAACATTAAAATTTAAAGGGATGTAACTCAGCTCAAACGCCTTTCTTAATATTTTTCATTCTATCAATAGCGTCAAAAATATTATGAGGTTTCCACGAAAAAAAAACATAATCTTATGTTGAAAATCCTATTTGCTTATGTTTTGGAGTGACCTATGTATTCTAATCAGTCTCTGCCCAGTCTTCATGCCTATGAAAGTCATGTTTCATTCAGTTCCTAAATAGGTATAGGACAGTTCCAGGCTCAAAGACCGGTCCCACTGCTGAAGCCGCCTAGAGAGGGCGATGAATGAACCTGTCGACCAAGTACCCTCTAGTGACCACGGGGAGTACTCTTTCCATTGAGCAAGCATCCGCGCCATCTATTTGGCACCGCCATACGCCACGAAACTTTGAAGCACACCTGAAAAATGAGAGGGAAACGAATGAAAAGGAAATTATGGAAAGGAAATCTTGGTAATGAGAAATCATCCTGGCATTCGCCCACCGACCAGAAGAAACTACGAAAAACCCAAGGTCGGAGTTGGCGATCAACGGGAATCTAACCTCCCGAATTCGTTATTCAAGCCAGTTACAATAGCTATTATTGTTAAAATTACATCAGGTTGTTAATAATAATAATAATAATAATAATAATAATAATAATAATAATAATAATATTAAGGGACGGAACCTCGATGCTCTTGTTACTCGGTGGTATCGAAATATGTCTAAAACAAACTTTCCATACTTTTTTCGGTACCTAAAAATTTTTAAGCTTTGCATTATTGAAAGTTGTTGTGTTTAACTTTATTTATGCTGTATAAGGAATGAAAGAAATGGGACTTCACGTTATTGCCTCGCCCATGTCCCCAAAGGCTTCCTGTACTATAGTTCTTGATAGACCTTGACTGCGTTTCTTGTGGTTGAGCCAAGGCCATAGTCCATAGACTCTTGTGTCCAATCGAAAACATGCAAAATGAGGATGTTATGTTGTCTTTACGTTATTTGCCCCACGTATTGGCGCCAATTTGAAAAAGTTGAATTGTTGCTGCTACGTATGGAAAGTCAGTTTGAAGATGATGTATTGAAGGAGTTATTTTATTGTTGTAGGAGTTGTATTATATTTCAACTGTGGGGAGCCAAACTTGAAGTGGGTTTGCAACCGCACGTATAGTACCTGGTTTCGGTAGCCTTCGCACCAAATGTACTTTCAGGTGGCCTTTGCCCCTTTGTAATTTGACTGTTTATTTAAGTATTAAATATTTATGTTTGCCTCGGCTGCGTCAGTATTATTGTTAGAGACACGTTTCTCTTAGCAGGGCGTGATGTGACAAGAATGTAGGCTTACACAGATTATAATTTTACTTCACTCCTTTTAATAATGCTTGATACGATTTAAATAGCACTTCACTGAATAGCGCTGTGAGATTCTTTTATGAATTAATTACACTTTTTAACACGTAATCTATTTTTGTCTCACACGAAAACGTATTAAATCTCTCGAGGACGCATCTCGCATCCGGTTACAATCACTGTCTGCAGGCAACTGAACTGATTTCAACCGCCTAAACTTGTAAATTTCTGTATTTCAAGTCTCTGATTGGCTAATCCTAATCCAATAGAATACTTTCATTTAACTAAAGCTTTTTCTGGTTGTTGATTGGCTATGTTTTTAAACTGTCACAAAAATTACATTATTGCTTCCAAGAATCACAAGTAGTATAAACTTTCAAACTCATTATTGTCTCAAGGTTATCTAATTGTTACCTCATTGTTAACAAGTTTTAACTTTTATTCTCACAGCTCCTACATTATTAAATTACGTAATATATTCACAGAACATTATTACACATGTATAAAATAATACAAACATATAAAATGACTGTTCCATACATTTTTATATATTGTTACATACACATATTGCTTTAAGGCGGGCTGTTTATGAATTTACATATTATATAATTAGACTGAAATTATTTGTGTTAAAAATACTGCCTCAAATCCTACTCCAATAGAATACTTTTATTTAACTTAAGCTTTTTATAATTGTTGATTGGCTGTTTATAAACTGTTTTAAATATTACATTATTTTTCTAATCAATAGTATCATTATTGCCTCAAAGTTACCTCATTGTTAGCAACTTTCGGCTTCTATTCTCACAGCTCCTACATTGTTAAATTACTTAATACATTCACATAACATTATTATATATGTACACAATAATATAAACATAATACAATGACTTTTACATTCATTTTATATATTATACACATATTGCGTTAAGGCGGCCTGTTATTGTATTTTTTATATTATATAATTAGACTGAAATCATTTTAGTGTTAAAAATACTGCCTCAACTACTATTAATACTACTACTACTACTACTACTACTACTACTACTACTACTACTAATACTTATACTACTACTACTACTACTACTACATTAGCAGTATTAAATAACATTAATGACATATTAAATAACAGTAATAACTATAAAATATGAGCTGGACGTTTCAGACATGTCACCTTGAATCTGTTTCCCTAGAAAAGGAGCAAAAATGTGATTGCAAACGTAAAAATGTTGCAGAATTCAGGCAATTCTGAACAATCTTGGAAATGAATACGAATTTAGCGTTTGCACAAGCACGTCCTTCTAAATTAGTAAAATTGTTTTTGTATAGGTCCAGAATCGAGTTTGCTAATCCCGTTACATGGCTGTGGTGAGTTCTATGGTAGAAGGATGGTAATTAGGGCATAGTTTGTGAAGTGCAGCTCGCCGGAAACCATAAATTGTTGCAAACGAGGTAAAAAGGTCACGGCGGACGGTTAGACACAAAGGGAGGATAAAAAGAGTAGAAAGAGGAGACTGTAGAACAAGAACTAAACCGTGATGTTGGTAACTTTATTCTTGTTCATAGGTCGAATATTTTAAAAATAATGGGAGTTGGTAGACCTGCGTGATAATATATCTCACCTAGCTTTTTATACCTTATTCAAAAGCAGTCTTGGTATACCATCCTCTTTCATATGCATGGGACATAAGGCTTTTTATGGCTGGTATCTTCCACAAATAACAGCTCCCAAAAGGCTTTTCTGCCAGACATTTAATTAGCAGCCCTCTCAGGTTTCAACAACAAAATATATAGCAGGACCAGAAGCAGGCTTATGGTAAGAATTAACGATGTGTTGCCATTGAAATTACTTAACTCTGCAGTTCAGAGAGGTAAATCATGGCTTCTTCACCAGTAGCCATTTTCAATAACCTCACAGGAAAGGATGAGCATATTGAAACCTGATATCTGTAAGTTTTATAAATATAATTAGCTAAACATGCAAATAATTATAGATTAATAGAAAAATATTCATTTGGTAACAAACTCCAAAATATATAAATTAACTTTAATCGCTTTAGACCATACCAAAATTAATAATTCTTGTTTGATAGGAAAAAATCTTGTGTTACAGTCACATGCCTTTCTCTACTCTTGTAAAACTATTTTTATAAACGCTTATTCTCCATATGCTTCATGTTAGTCGAGATATCGAGATGTCAATCTTATTGCTAATTTTCATATAGGTGCAAGGGGAATTGGTAGGTTCTAAGTGATAGTCAAATATTTTAAGAGCTGGTTGCTATGTGGAGTATTCCATTCTCTTTGCATTACCAGGACCAAAAAAAAAAGAACGAGTATTGGAAAATTTAAGGGAATGACAAGCAATATCTCGAAAATGGTTCACTCAACAACAAAAAATGTATATGACATAAATTGTGTATTTTAACGCGATCTACATTTTATGTGTAGTAAAATTTTATCTATCTCTTATGGTTTACCAGTTATGCAAAAGTCGTTCACAATGAAGAATACTTTTGGAGACATTCCCAGAAAATTCGAGATATACATTTCATTTGTCATAAAATATCTTAATCATACGATATTTTAATCAAAATCGTTAAAGCCATTTTTGAGAAAACTAAAATTTTCGAAAAATGTTCCATGTGAAGGGTAATCTGGGGTGGGGGGATTTTCTTGAAAAGCTTCGTGTCGCATCTCTGGAAAATATGGAATCTAAGTACCTTCGTTTCTGAGTTATGCTGTTCACAGCCAGACACACACACGGACATGTTTCAAAAAATGTTTTTTTTTTTGGATTCAGGGAGTCTCAAAACATATATTTCCGGTGAAATCTCGGTATCGAATTTTTGGTTGGAATACAATACTTCCCTTACTTAGTATACGTAGTAGAGAAAGTAATAACGCCCTTAAAACCTAGATGACAAGAAGAGAGTTCAGTATCAGCACAAGTTAAGTAAAAATAGCATGACTTTTACTTACTCTACAACGTACATAGTAGGTAGAGAATGTATTGCATTCCACGCAAAAATTCGATACCAATATTTCACCGCAATATATATTTAGGGGCATCCTGAATCCAAATAAAGCGTTTTTAGAAAAACTTGTTATTTAAGTTCAGTACCATCCAAAGATGCGACACGAAGATTTTAAAGAAAATACCCTCACCCCAAACTACCCTTTACATGGAACATTTTTCGAAATTTTGGATTTTCTAAAAAAAAAAGGGCTCAAACGATTTTGATTAAGATACCATATGTTAAACATATTTACAGGACAAATAAGATGTACGTCTTGAATTTTCTGGAAATGACCTTTGAAGTTCTCTTCATTGGGAACGAATTTTGTATAAACTTGTATAACTAGTAAACGTTAAGCGATAGACGAAAACGTACCACAAAAATGTAGATCCCTTTAAAACACACAGTTTATATGAATAGCTTTTTTGTGGCATCAGCCATTTCCTAGATATTTGTTATTAATGCTTCGAAATATTCAATACTTAGCCATTCCTTTAATGTCCTTTCAAAATTCAGCTGTTTCTCGCAACTGCATGAAAACAGTAAGGAATTTTAAAGCCAGAATATTGCGCCCAGTTCTTAAACATTTGACTATCGTTGTTCCCTTTGTATCTATAACAAAATGTGTAATGTATCTATTTTCAGAAAGGTCTATTTCGATTAAAATGTAGTAGATAGAAAAGTAAGCTTTAGTAACAATAGTTTATGTACCCAGTAATAAAAATAGAGGCTAAAGAAAGTTATCAGAACGTATCACATCAGATTTTGTACTTTCTCTACTACGTACATAGCAGATAGAGTAGGTATTGCATTCCACCCAAAAATTCGATATCGCGATTTCCAGAAATGCATTTTTTCAGCTACCCTGAATAAATAAACAAAGGATTTTATAAAAATGTCTTTTATCTATAACGAAATGTGCAATGTAGCTATTTCTGCAAAGGTTTATTTGGAATTAAGTGTAGTAGATAGAAAAATAAGCTTTAGGAAGGGTTGTTTGTGTACCCACTAATAAATGAATGAGGGTAGAGAAAATAATGTGAATATATCACATCAGAAATTTTTTTTCTTCTGTATCCGAAGGTGACTGGATTAGCTTTAGCTGCAGGTAATCAGGTTGAAATAGTTATTTACGTAAACGCAGGAAAGTGTTTTTTTCTTCAAGACTCCTTTCGCACAAATATTGTTTCATACTTTAATATTGGTTAAATATTGTACTGCATATTATGTTGGACATAGTCATATGTTTCGTATGCTCATTGCTGGGCCAATGTATTCGTATGTTGGTATTGAAGTAGGGAAAATAACTGAACGGAGAAGCTAAATTTGATGTACTGGCTGGAGACAAAAAAACATGAGATTCCAGACAGTGTGAAACAAAAGGGATTTTAACACGTTTTGTTATGCTAGCCAAAAACTCTGAGAAAGATAATTAGCTCCACGTATAGAAGCCAATTTGAAGAACGGGTTTTCTTTTAACTTGTTTGCAACACGCTTTGGGCGCCAATTTGAGAAGATGGTTTGTTTATTTATTTGCACCACGCTTTGGGCGTCAATTTGAAGTAGGTTGTATTGAAGGAGTTGTATTATAATTCAACTGCTAGAGAGCCGAACACTTGGAAGTAGTTGCAACCGCACGTATGGTAAACAGTTTCCGGTAGCCTTCGCCTCAAATGTACTTTCAGGTGGCCCTTTCCCCAAGTTTAAAAAAAATATTAACTTTGTAATTTGACTATTTCTTTAAATATTATATATTTATGTTTGCCCCTATTGCGTCAGTATTGTTGTTAGAGACACGTTCTCTTTGCAGGGTTGTGGTGCGACTGAAGAATGTAGGCTTACACAGATTATAATTTTACTTCACTACATTTATTAATGCTTGATACGATTTAAATAACACTTCTCTGATATAGATAGCTGTGAGATTCTTTTTATTAATTAATTACACTCTGTAACACGTAAACTTATTTTTCGTCTCACACGAATACGTATTAAATCTCTCGAGGACACTTTTTGAGTCTGGTTAAAATTACTGTCTGCAGGCAACTGAATTGATTTCAACCGCCTAAACTTGTAAATTTCTGTATTTCAAGTCTCTGATTGGCTAATCCTACTCCAATAGAATACCGTCATTTAACTAAAGCTTTTTCTGGTTTTTGATTGGCTATTTTTATAAACTGTCACTAAAATTACATTATTGCTTAAAGAATCACAAGTAACATTTAAACTTTCAAATTCATTATTGCCTCAAGATTACCTCATTGTTACCTTATTGTTAGCAACTTTTAACCTATTATTCTTATAGCTCCTACATTATTAAATTACGTCATACATTCACGTAACATTATTACACATGGATACAATAATATAAACATATACAATGATTGTAATATACACTTTTTAAAATTTGTTACATACACATATTGCTTTAAGGCGGGCTGTTATTGAATTTATATATTATATAATTAGACTGAAATTATTTAAGTGTTAAAAACACTGCCTCAACACGTAACCTGTGATAAGATGAAGCTTCGTGTTTACACGCACTACATCTGTGCCGTTTTGAATTTAGCTCAAGAACTAGATAAAGTTACACATATTTTAATGTCATTTTAATTAGTTTTATTTCTGAACCTATTAAATGGTACGGTCAAGGTATTCATACCCTGAAGTTGCGTGCCAGCCACTATATATCCGTTCCTTATATATCCATTCAACTTTTCGAAATAAGGCCATAATCTTGTGAAGTATACTCGATGTGAAAGTTCAGAACTTTAGGCTACGTTCAAAGGTATCATTGTTCAGCAACATATGACACTGTAGCAATGACACTACAAATTTGTATTTGTAAGCAGGTAATAGTCCGAACTCTACTCAGACGCATTGGCTATGAGATCGGAAGCTCTCTTCCCAAGTCAACCATTGGAATATCTGTCTTCCAAGTAACGTCAACATTAAATTGCATGAGTGCCTCGCTGATACGCATTCTTTATAAGTGTATTAAACGTTCACAATTTCGTGGAATTTGCAAAAGGAATATCTGATGATGGTTACTTCTTCCTTCGTTACGAATGTAAAGCTTTAAAATTAGTATTCCAAAATATGTAAATACAGAACTACGTTTCAAACAAACTTTCTCTTGCAGGACCCGCCAACTGGATTTGTAGGAACATTAAAAATATTACGATTAAAATCCTGCGCTCTGGCTTCTGCTTTTCGCTGTTAAAATTAAAACAATGGAGAAAGGTTCTATTAGAGAACTGCATCTATTGCCTACACTACTGCAGATATAATCTAAGCACTCGGTATTTAGGGATGTCTCAAATCAGCTCTAATTCCCTTGTCGTGACAGCCGAGAAAACGCAAACGTCTTCTGCGCACGTAAGTGGTAAGAACTGCCAGTTCAGTTATCTTAGAGGATGCACAGTACTGAAAAAGGCAGCTCCATAACAGCTCAATGTAGTAAATGCAGAGCAATGTAAAAAAATCTGATGTGTTACACTCACATGACTTTCTCTACTCTTGTACAAACTATTTTTAAAAACGCTTTTTCTCCATATGCTTCATGTTAATCGAGATATCGAGATGTTAACCTTATTGCTAATTTTCTTGTATATGCAAGGGGAATTGGTAGGCTTTAAACGATAGTCAAATCTTTTAAGAGCTGGTTGCTATGTGGAGTATTCCATTCTTTTTGCATCACCAGGACAACAAAAATAAACAACGAATTCCCATTTGAAAAAAGTATAAATATTGAAAAATTTAAGGGAATAACAAGCAATATCTCGAAAATGGTTCGCTCAACAAAAAATGTATATGACATGAATTGTGTATTTTAACACGACCTACATTATTTGTATAGTAAAATTTTGTCTATCTTATGGTTTACCAGTTATGCAAAAGTCGTTCACAATGAAGAATACTTTTGGAGACATTTCCAGAAAATTCGGGATATACGTTTCATTTGTCATGAAAATATCTTAAACATATGATATTTTAATCAAAATCGTTAGAGCCATTTTTGAGAAAATTAAAATTTTCGAAAAATGTTCCATGTAAAGGGTAATCTGGGGTGGGGGAATTTTCTTGACAATCTTTGTGTCGCATATCTGGAAGATGCAAAACCTAAATACCAAGTTTGGTGCTTATCCGACTGTTCGTTTCTGAGTTATGCTGTTCACAGACACACACAGGGACATGTTTCCAAAAATGCTTATTTTGGATTCAAGGGGTCTCAAAACATGTATTTCGGGTGAAATCTCGGTATCGAATTTTTGGGTGTAATACAATACTTCCCCTACTTACTATACGTAGTAGAGAAAGTAAAAATCGAAGAAGATGTAGCCGGTTTGCAGGGGTTTCATTGATTGTTTCCCTATTGACCTGCACGAACCTCCCCTCTAACATAAATGCTTAGCAATAGTCACCCTATCCTTAAAGTACACATGTGCTGTTAACAAGTAGTAACTTGAAGTATAATAGTCTAGAATTTGGTGGTTTAATTAGCAGAGATATCACTTTAACTATCAGTAGCTCTAATTAAGTATCACGAGTTAACAACTCTGAGGAAAATATTGAAATAAATTTCACTGTTTATATCATATATCGGATTTGCTAGAAAGATCTTTAGCTTAAATATAAAACAGTGAACATTTAAAACGGCTAATGGTACAAAAATTACTTCATATAAATTACCCATTATCTTAAGTTATATGTTATTTCTTACTTTGACCGTTGGTTAATCGCTTAAAATTTCCAAGTTGTATCACATTACGCAAAATTAAACTAAAATGAATAGGATTTCAGAGGCTATTCTCAGAAAATACAAGTTAGGTATACCTTGTATTGATCACACCCAAATTTCAAATATATTAGATTGAGTTTTAAGAAAACAAATAACGAGATTTTCTTTTGTACACTATGCTTGGAATGTATTGGTTTTAACCAAACTTAATGCTAACTGACTTCTAGTTCCTAAGCAACGCTCACAAACAGCGGCTTCAAAACGTATATTAAACGTATATTGATATATAATTTGTAGATGAAACGCAAAACTTCATATACATATTACGACTTTGTCCAGGTTCTTTTTTTTGTGCTATCACTTCTCCAAGTTCTCACTGCCACTTTGCTAGTTTGAGGCAGTGCTTTTAACACTTAAATGATTTCAGTCAAATTATATAACATATAAATTCAATAACAGCCCGCCTTAAAGCAATATATGTATGTAAAAATATATAAAAAGTGTATATAACAGTCATTGCATATGTTTGTATTAATGTATCCATGAGTAATTATGTTATGTAAATATATTACGTAATTTAATAATGTAGGATCTGTGAGAATCATAGTTGTAAGAATGAGGTAACAATGAAGTAACCTTGAGCCAATAATGAATTAGAAAGTTTAAATGTTACTGGTAATTCCGGGAAGCAATAATATAATTTTAGTGACAGTTTATAAAAATAGCCAATCAACAACCAGAAAAAGCTTTAGTTAAATAAAGGTATTCTATTGGATTAGGAATAGCCAATCAGAGTCTTGAAATACAGAAATTTACAAGTTTAGGCGTTGAAATCAGTTCAGTTGGTTGCAGTCAGCGTTACTAACCAGACACAAAAGGTGTCCTCAAAAAATTGAATACGTATTCGTGTGAGACGAAAATAGTTTACCTATTAAAAAGTGCAAGTAATTAATTAAAGTGAAGTGTTATATAAATCGTATCAAGTATTAATAAAAGGAGTGAAGTAAAATTATAATCTGTGTAAGCCTACATTCTTAGTCACATCACAACCCTGCTAAGAGAAACGTGTCTCCAACAAATACTGACGCAGCCGAGGCAAAGATAAATATATAATATTTAAAAAAATAGTTAAATTACAAAGTTAATATATTTTTAAACTTGTGGCAAAGGCCACCTGAAAGTACATTTGGGGCGAAGGCTATCGGAAACTGTTTACTATACGTGCGGTTGCAACTACTACAACTTCGGCTCCCCAACAGTTGAAATACGATACAACTCCCTACAACAAAATACCTTTCTCAAGTTCAACTTAGCGACGTAACCAAATACGCACGTCGTAGCCTCTTTTTTCGGACAGTCTATTCGCTGGGGAGTCGAACACAAGACTTCTCCAATCTCTCCTGCAGTAGCAGCACTCCTGCACGTCACACCAGTCATCACAAACAGCACTTTTCATCGCACAAGAAATGCATTCGCTCACTCACTCATTGACCAACTGGCTGACTTCAGAACGTTCTAGAAGGGGAAATTTCCAGAAGATTCTGATTATCTGACGATACCGCTTCCGATGTCTACCTTGAACGAGAGCGCTGCTTATCTTTGTTTCTCTCCGACTGTCCAGCGCCGACCTTCCTAAGCTTGGGTCATAGCCGCTAAGTCACAATATCGTATATATGCGGCAGAGAAATGAAGACAACTAATTAGAGATAGGTATATGTGAAAAGCATAAACTCTAAATAAAGCATAGTTTAATTGATGCACTTAACACTTTAAAAAGGTTTAACTAATAATAATACGGGAGGGAGACGATAATAATTACCGAAAATATGTTAGACATTTTGGGAAATTTAACGTCGTACGGGCATATTGCCATTGTAACTCATTTGATTGAGTAGTGGCACGGTATGTCGAATGCGTGTTTCAAATCCTGGCTATGGCATTGAACTTTTGTGTCTGATTCTATCTTTAAAAATCAACCATTGCTCTAATTCATGAATTATTATTATTTTTATTGTTATTAATCTCTCTACCATGTACATACTAGATAGAATAGGTATTGCATTCCATCCCAAAATGTCAATATTGAGATTTTACTGGAAATATGTATCTTAAGGTCTCCTGAATCCCCCAAAAAGAAATATTTTTATAAAAATATGAACAGCATAACTCAAAAAGTAAATTCCAAATAAATCCCAAAATTAGTATTTATGTTCAGTACTTTACAATGATGCGAAACAAAAAATTTCAAGAAAATATCTCCACCTCAAACTACCCTTTACATGGAACATTATTAGAATTATAAAATGTATATCTTGAATTTTCTGGGAATAGCTAGTGAAGCCCTCTTCATCCGGAAGGTAATTTATATAATCTTGCATAACTGGTAAACGTTAAACGTTAGACCAAAAAGTATTATACAATCAAATATAGATCTCTTTAAAACGCATAAATTATTTCAAATAACGTTTTTTTGAGCATCAGCTATTTCAGGGATATCCGTTATTAATGATTCGAATTGTTCAATACCTTGTCATTCTTTTCAAGTATTTTTACTTTCTCTACTCCGTGTAGTAGAGAAGTGTTGTATTCCACCCAAAAATTCGATACCGAGATTTCACCGGAAATACATGTTTTGAGACCCCCCTGAATCCAAAAAAACATTTTTGGAAACATGTCTGTCTGTCTGTGTGTCTGTCTGTGAACAGCATAACTCAGAAACGAACAGTCGGATAAACACCAAACTTGGTATTTAGGTTCAGTATCTTCCAAGGATGCGACACGAAGGTTTTCAAGATAATCCCCCTACCCCAGATTACCCTTTACATGGAAGATTTTTCGAAAATTTTAAATGGTTCTTTACGATTTTGATTAAAATATCATATGTTTAAGATATTTTTATGACAAATGAAATGTATATCTTGAAGTTCCTGGGAATATCTCCAAAAGTATTCTTCATTGTGAACGACTTTTACATAACTGGTAACCATAAGAGATAGACAAAATTTTAGTACAGAAAAAATGTAGATCGCGTTAAAATACAGAATTTATGCCATATACATTTTTTTTTGTTGAGTGAACCATTTTCGAGATATTGCTTGTTATTCCCTTAAATTTTTCAATACTTATTTTCTCAAATGGGAATTCGTTATTCATTTTTGTCTTGGATATGCAAAGAGTATTAATCTGTGGGAAAGGGAATGGTGCTGTACCTAGCAACCAGCTATTAAGAGATATGTATGTGCTTAAAGGCTACTGTATTTCTATATTGCCCTTGTAAATATATATTCCCCTTACATCTACAAGAAACTTAGCAATAAGATAGAGTCTGCAAATGTTTATCTCGATTAACATGAAGTAGATGGAGAATAAGCGTTTGTATAAATAGTTTGTACAAGAGTAGAGAAAGTCATGTGAGTGTAACACATCAGATTTTTTTATTTTTAGCTGTTTTTCGCGACGTTAGGGAACGGTTATAGCGTCCAGTTCTAAATCATGGACTATCATTATTCTCTTTGTATTTATAATTAAATTTAATAATTTTATCTCGATTAAAATGAAGTAGATAGGAAAATAAACTTTGGTAAGCGTAATTTGTTTGCCCACTAATAAGCGATAGAGGGTAGAGAAAGTTGTGTGAATGTAACACAACAGATTTTTATTATTATTGTTATTATTATTATTATTAATATGTCGTGCGCTCCATCTTTTCGCCGAGCCCAATCTCTTGAGGTAGGTACCGAAGAATTCGCGTAACCGCAGCCGAGTCGACTTCTTCCGGTTGATTCGGCAAAGCGAACGCGGGACTTAGCCTCTCTTGCTCTCTCTTTTTTCCCCCGCAGTCATACGTGTGAAACAGACGCTGCAGGCTTGCCCGAAGTGAAATATTGAGCCACATGAAAGCAGGGCAATTTCCTGCAGTTGATGTCTCCCGGAACAAACTTTTCAAAGTGATGGATTGGAGGAAGACGGCAATGCGCTTCAAAGGCTGAAAAAAAAGGAAATTTTCTCTCAGATTTTAAACATCTCCTGCGAAATGGCAAGGAAGTACGCAGAGATTCTAAAGTCTTTAAGCAGAAGCAAACTCAAAAGAGCTTTCATTTAAACTTTGTGAGGTCTAGTTAGCCGCATTTCCCCGCCGTGTACCCTTAACTTGGATTTCATCTTCGTCTTGTGCAAATTGTACAGTTCTGTTGAAAAACATTAGTACTGATACAAGTAAGGAAATGTTTTATACGATATACTTCTTAAACTTTCTATAAAGTATAGAATCTTCCTATTGGCTTAAATTGTTCAACATATGCATTCATCAGGTGTAAGAATGAGTCCACCATAACCAATCAGAGCCAGGATTTACTTAAATTTACAGAGATATATAAGACATGTCCAAAAAGTCTTTGCAGCAACTTGTACAGGGTGGTTCGTATAAGATTTGGATAAGCATGTATCTAATTATTAGGTAGATGGCTTCCTCGATTAACTCTGACCTTGTGGTTTCTCCTGTCGTTGGGTGAATGCTGGGGTGGTTTCTCCTATATGGTGTAGTGGTTACCATGCAAGCCTCTAATTCCCGAGGTTGCGGGTTCAAATTCGGCTGAGGGCGATGGATTCCTTCGGAAGGAAAGTAAAGCCAATGGTCCCGTGATTTACGGCACGTAAAAGAACCTCAAGGCTGATAAAGAGGCCTCTGAGCAAAATTACCCGTCTTGCAGGCCCAATATGGAATGGGATGCTAAGAACCATAGTAGTTAAAGAGCGTCCATAAATAAAATTCAATTTTCCTCCACCAAGATTTTCTTTCCATCGTTTCCCTTTCATTCCGAATCCGTCTCGTCTCTCGGGCGTGCTTCTAGGTGGCACGAATGCTTGTTCAAAGGAAAGACTACTCTCCGTGGATATTACAGGCTACTACTTGGTCGACGGGTTGTTCATCACCCTCTCTAGGCAACTCCAGCAGTGCGGCGGGTCACCGAGTCTGAGACTGTTAGGGACTTCCGCGCGTCTCTGTGCCTATCTCCCTGTGGTTTGTAGCCTCCTGTGGTTCCTTCACTAGCTATGATAAACCTATATAGGTCGCAGTGCCCAAGGTTTCTACCTCCGAGGTATAACATATACCTGTGTTTCTAGTTCTAAAGAATGCCTGTCATTTGTTGTTATTGTAAGATCATTAAGATCTCCAATGTGAACTGTTAAAAAATTATCATCCTCTTGTACTACTACAGTCACCACTACACTTTCGTGAGCTGGAGAATAAACTCCCTGATTCCCTTAAAGGTAAAATCTGATGTGTTACATACACATGACTTTCTGTACCAACTATTTTGATAGAAATTTTGCAGACTATGCTTGCAAAAGCTTATTTTTCAAGTAAATCGAAACAAACTTTGCACAAATAATTTGAATACGCATTTAGGAAGCCCAATCGATAGCCAGGTGTTTAAAGCTATTCTGTATCTGATAGCCTTGAAAGTTATACTCTTTCTGTGACATTACGACAAAAGCTGAAGAGCTATAGCACTCCAAGAAAAAGATTAGATACTGAAAAATTCAAATCAATACTAATTGATGTCTCAGAAATGGTTGATGCCACAAAAACATTTATTTGTAATAAACTATGTGTTTTAACGGGATTTGTCCGTTATAAAAATATTATACGAAACTTCTTCCAAATGAAGAGGACTTAAGAGGTTGTTTCAGGAAAATTCAAGATATGCATTTTATTTATGATTGAAATATCTTAAATATAGGCTATTTTAATAAAACTGTTTTTCAAAAAATAAAAAAATATTGAACATTTTCCATGTGAAGGGTAGTTTGCAATATCTTTGTGTCATTTCTGTAGAATATACTGAACATAACTACTAAGTTTGGTGTTTAACCGAATTTTTTTATTTAAGGCGCGCGAAGCTTTTTCTAAAATTGTGAACCTCAAAACTTGTATTTCCGGTGTATCTCGATATCCAATTTTTACTTTCTCTACTACGTATAGTAAGTAGGGGAGGTATTGTATTCCACCCAAAATTTCGATACCGAGATTTCACTGGAAATACATGTTTTGAGACTTACTGAATCCAAAAAAAGCATTTTTGGAAACATGTCCGTGTGTGTGTCTGTCTGTGTGTCTGTGAACAGCATAACTCAGAAACGAACAGTCGGATAAACACCAAACTTGGTACTTAGGTTCGGTATCTTCTAGAGATGCGACACAAAGGTTTTCAAGAAAATTCCCCCACCCCAGATTACCCTTTACCTGGAACATTTTTCGAAAATTTTAATTTTCTCAAAAATGGCTCTAACGATTTTATTAAAATATCATATGTTCAAGATATTTTCATGACAAATAAACTGTATATCTTTAATTCGTCATTGTGAATGACTTTTGTATAACTGGTAAACCATAAGAGATAGACAAAATTTTACTACAGAAAATATGTAGATCGCGTTAAAATACCCAATTTATGTCATATACATTTTTTGTTGAGTGAACCATTTTCGAGATATTGCTTGTTTTTCCGTTAAATTTTTCAATAATTATTTTCTCAAATGGGAATTCATTCTTTGTCTTGGATATGCAAAAAGCATTAATCTGTGGTAAAGAGAACGGTGCTGCACCTAGCAACCAGCTATTAAGAGATATGTATGTGCTTAAAGGCTACTGTATTTCTATATTGCCCTTGTAAATATATATTACCCTTACATCTACAAGAAAATTAGCAATAAGATAAGAGTCTCGATAACATGAAGTAAGTGGAGAATAAGCGTTTGTAAAAATAGTTTGTACAAGAGTAGAGAAAGTCATGTGAGTGTAACACATCAGATTTTTTGTGTAATGCAATACTTCCCTCTACCTACTGATCACGTGGGAGAGGCATTAAAAACAAATCTTTGTGATTGTGATACAGCAAGTATTTTATATGTCGTTTCTAATTCTTCCGATAAAATTAAAGTTAGGTAATCCAAGCGTTTTTTAAAGGATTTGTTAAATATTAGGTCTAGAGATTACCTGTCGTTTTCGAACTTTTGTAGCTCACGTGGAGCTAAATGAACTTTAAAATGCAAAGCAGAATCAGGAATGGTACACAAGCTCTCTAACGTTCACGACTTTTTCCGCAACCACACACCAAGTGTTTTTCAGGGTTTGTTGTGTATTATGTTAGGTTACATCAAGGTACGATTTTGATTAAAATACCATACATTTAAGGTATTTTCATGATAAATGTAATCTATATCTTGGTTTACTAGGAATATCCCATGAAGTCCTTTTCATTCGGAAGGAATTCTGTATAACTGTTGAAACATAAGACATAAATATAAAATAACTGGAGAAAAAATGCAGATCTCTTAAAAATATACAATTTATTGCAAGTAACTCTTTTGTGGCATCGATCATTTAGAAGATATCCTTTGTTATTGGTGTGAATTTTTCAGTATTGTGTCGTTTTTTGCAGTGCTGTCGTATTCAGTTGTTTCTTGCGATGTCATGGAAAGAATTTCGAGGTTAGTATCTAGCGATCCGCTTTTAAAACTTGACTACCGCTTCGGTTTCTTGTGTGATGTAACTAATTCTCGATTAATATGTTGTAGATGGAAAAATTGGGTTTTGCACTAACTATTCAGCGAGTATTAGTTAGTAGGTGGGGGGATTTTCTCTTAGGTAAAGCTTTAGCTGGTGGGAGGGGTACACAGTATGCTGAACTCGTGCCGCTCGTGGAGCGTACAGTGAAAAACAAGCAACAGTATTTCACTAACGCGCGTCTTTACCTCTCACTTGCCTTAGACTAAGTAGACATTATCTCCTTTTAGCAGTTAAACCCTATCTACTTGGAAGGGCACCCCACTCACTACCTAAAACATCGCTGAACAGACAATTTGTAGGAGCTATATAACAATAAACGATAGTGCGTAGAGAAATTCATGGGAATGTAGTAAATCGTATTTTTTTAATTCATCAGTTAGACTTATAATATGGGTTACTATAGGAAAACAATACCTGTATTTAAAATCTCTAAAGACTGTATTACGTATTACACATTTTATCGTTTCGATGGAGCTAAGTGGATATAAAACAGTACTTGCTAACGACCTGGAAATGCCTTGTACTGCACGTAACCTACTTCCCATTCAGACTAAGGTGTGAAAGGTGTCAGAGGTATCTAAAGGTATTAAAGTGGTTCGGTAAGTTTGAAAAACATCACTTGGCTCCACGTGCCCGTAACATCGATCCGCACCGTTTCCCCGAAGAGACCTTCCACCCGCGCAGCAGCAGTAGCATCTGGTGGCATTAAATCAACGATAATGCTCACTGGGGGAGCACTTAGCTATAATCAAATGCCGTCCTCCAATCAACCACGCCGACACACTGGCCTCCTTCACGTTTTCTGTCTCCGGGGACACTACAAGTCTTTCTCCGTAGGTAAACAACACTTTTCATTATTAGTGTCGGGGAATATACAACCAAGGTTTGGTTAACATGTTTAAATCTTCCGAGATTACCTCTGTTTCTCTTGAGCTTTATTGGTCGTTTATATACACAGTATATTGTATAAATATACTGGAACACTAAAATTGTTCTAAATCGATTTTCTGTTGTGTATCTTTTAAGATGAAAATAAGAGTTAATACTTTGAATCATGCAGCAATGAAAACACTGCTGTGCGAGGAGTCCCGGGTTCAATTCCCAGCTGGAGGGGATTTTTCTCTATCCAAGTTTATTCCCTCTGGAAGCATGAGCAGGAGTATGAATGTGTGTGTGTGCGTGCGCGCGCTTGTGTGTGTGTGTGTGTGTGTGTGTGTGTGTATGTGTGAGTGTGAGATCTAATGTATAAAACCCAAAGACAGAACTCCAATGACAACTGTACAAGAGTTAACAGCATAGCTAAGAGTCAATATGTTCAAAGGTAAAACGCCGCGATATGATCATTCCAGTTAAAGGCGGAGCATAAATAGAACAATAAGACAATCCAAGACACTAAATATAAAAAATCTGATGTATTGCACTCACATGTGAAGTCGTTTGTATTGAAGGAGTTGTATTATATTTCAACCGTTGGGGAGCTGAACTTGTAGTAGTTGCAACCACACGTATAGTACCCGCTTTCCGGTAGCCTTCGCCCCAAATGTACATTGCCTCAAGTTTTAAAAAAAATATATTAACTTTGTAATTTAACTGTTTCTTTAAATATTACATATTTTTGCCTCGACTGCATCAGTATTTGTTAGAGACACGTTTCTCTTGGGCAGGGTTGTGATGCGACTAAGAACGTAGCCTTACATAGATTATAATTTTTACTTCACTCCTTTTATTAATACTTGATAAGATTTAAATAACACTTCACTGATATAGAGAGCTGTGAGATTCTTTTTATTAATTAATTGCACTTTTTAACACGTAAGCTTATTTTTCGTCTCACACGAATACTTATTATATTTCTTGAGGACGCACAAGCAATGCATCCAGTTATGAGCACTGTCTGCAGGCAATTGAATTGATTTCAACTGTCTAAAGTTTTAAATTTCTGTATTTCAAGTCTCTGATTGGCTAATCCTATTCCAATAGAATACCTGCATTTAACTAAAGCTTTTTCTGGTTGTTGATTGGCTATTTTTAAACTGTCACTAAAATTACATTATTGTTGCTCCAAGAATCACAAGTAGTACTGCTAAACTTTCTTACTCATTATTGACTCAAGGTTACCTCATTGTTACCGCTTTGTTAGCAACTTTTGACCTATTCTCATAGCTCCTACATTATTAAATTACGTAATATGTACACATAACATTATTGAACATGTTTACAATAATATAAGCATATGCAATGACTGTTACATACATTTTACAAATTATTACATACACATATTGCTTCAAGGCGGGCTGTTATTGAATTTACATATTATATAATTTGACTGAAATCATTTAAGTGTTAAAAATACTGCCTCACATGACTTTCGCTACCCTTGTACAAACTATTTTTACAAACGCTCATTCACCATCTACTTCATGTTAATCGAGATAATCATTTGCAGAATC
The DNA here is from genome assembly GCA_030765065.1 of Deroplatys truncata. NCBI lineage: Eukaryota > Metazoa > Arthropoda > Insecta > Mantodea > Mantidae > Deroplatys > Deroplatys truncata. The sequence continues at coordinate 107,126,754 of CM060982.1, forward strand.
TTATTGCTAATTTTCTTGTAGGTGCAAGGGGAATTGGTAGGCTTTAAGCGATAGTCATATGTTTTAAGAGCTGGTTTCTATGTGCAGCATTCCATTCTCTTTGTATGTCCTTCACTGGGAGTTCGCTTCATTAATGACGCTTCACTAAGGTGATAGTTCATTTCTATATCACTTGACTTCCTTCGTGACGTAGCCTCTTCACTTCGCTCGGGAGTCGAACACAAGATCTCAACATCCCGACGCTCCGCAGCTGCATTCGCTACACGTCACAATAATCGTCACCAACTTGTTCGGAGAATCACTCATGTTGTCGTACCAGATGCGCAGTCGCTAACTCGCTCGCACACTGATTCAGCAACTCTCCTCATCTCATACTGACTCGCAACTTACTAGACTGCACGCGAGAGCGCTCGCTTATATAGTCAATGAAATCATTTCACAGGGTTCTCGAACGTTCTAGAACTATTTCGATACACTTTCTGGAGGAGGGAAGGAGAAACACTTTTCAGAAGGTTCTGGTTATCTGCCAATAACGCGCCCGGTGTTTACGCTGGCGAGTGGTCGTTATCGGTGTTTACTCCAATCTCTCGGCATCGACGTCCCGATAACCTTGGACCATAGCCGCGTGTTACCGTATGTCATTAAGACAGGACCATTTAAATAGAGACTGTACAATATCTCCAAAACTAAGGCTGTAGAAAAAAATGCATTTAATAAAAGTTGCGTGATATTATGGGGAGAAATAAATGTCATTAATCGGTTTTGTTGGAGGTCATTATGATAGCCATTTTAGGCTAATTTTTTTTAATGGGAACTTATATTTTGTATGTTTTCTCATTAGAAAATGCTTAATAAAAAGCTGTTTATTTTATGTTGAGGAATAAGGAAGCAAATTAAAAAAATGTTGGTTCCCGATTGGGAAACGCAACTTGACCCCCAAATGACCATCCATGGATGGTTCAATCATTCATTGCGCTCTTCGTACACAGCCATTTCGAATTCTTGTTGTTATTTACATTGGTGTAGTGCTTTATACAAATTTGTTTAGTTTTTTATGAGTAGTAAGAAAAAACAACATTAAAAAACGTAGGTTTTCATTTTAAAAAGTTAAATTGACCCTAAAATGGCCATCAGAACGTCCTCCAAATAAAACACGACTAATGGAATTTACTTTCCTCAATAAGATTGTCCAACTTTTATTAAAGACATTTCTTTCTACAACGCTTAGTTATGGAGATACTGCAAAGTCTCAACTTAAATGGTCCATCCTGTATAGTCTTATAAATTAGAATTTCTTTTTAATCAGATATGCATTTTGAATTGTAGGCACAATTCTTATATTTTAAATATATTACTTTCCCTACTACGTATAGTAAGTAGGGGAAGTATTGTATTCCACCCAAAAATTCGATACCGAGATGTCACCGGAAATATATTTTTGAGACCCCCTGAATACAACAAAAGCATGTTTGGAAACATGTCCTTGTCTCTGCAACATTTCACAGAAAGGAATTTAAGTTTCCGACTCCTTGGAGCAAAGAGGTACATTTTAGTCTCTTAGGAGAAGTGATGCTCTACAAATTGGTCCCACTTTTAAACATTGAAGCTTTCGTATGCTCAATCAATGTGGTATTTTCTTTCTAAATATATGTGGGTTTCTTTCTCCATTTTTTGAACAGTTTTTTCTGTGAATAACAGTTTCTGATATAAACAATCCCTATTCTCAGGAAATATTGAAGATAGCTTAATTAAATTTTAGAGTGATATAGACAACATTAGCTCCTTAATGCTCTTATGGATCTACTTTGGATAGCTATTTGTTTGTTCTTTTAAAAAGCGGATTGGTTATAAATTTTAATTAAAATTCTATGTTTAAGACATTGTAGTGGGAAATCGTCGATCCTTGGGTTGATGTTGTCTTCTGCAGTGTTCTTCCTCGGCTATTGGTGCTCGTCGGTTGTTGCGTATTCCATTCCTAACTATATCTAATTATTAATTCTCAGATTATAGTGGGTGAGGGAAGTTAAAGTGTACACTGCAATTTTCCCTTAATCAATGAGGTTTATTAACAATTGAAATAATTATGGGCGGCTAGCTTTTCCTATTATTATAATTCCACCACTTGAAATTAGTCAGGAGCCTAGCTATCCTCACACGCACTCCCACCCTTGTGCATCTGTAGCACCTCGTAACGACGTGAATTCTTGAAGATCAGTTAGAGAGAGTGTGGGCTCTGAGGCCTTGTCCGCTCTTATATACGGGAGCCTAGTGACACTCCCCTCTGCGTTTAAAAATGTAACAAAATTTCCTATTGGTCCTCAGACCGCGTTACCTTAACATGTATGAGAATGTTTTTCTTCAAGTCTGTGCGCATACGCGTCACCTTGGAAAGTTGTGAAGCCAGTTCCATATCTCCGTCTCTTTCGTTTCTCTATCTGTCTCTTTCTTTACCGGTTCCCTGCCTGTTGGCTTGTTGAAAGGTACGCTCTTTATGTTTTCCTGGAATTTTTGCTAGCTCGCCCGTTTCTTACAATCAGCTCTGTACAAATATTAGATGTTGAATATTTTAACATGTTAGTGAATTATATTATTACTGTACAATTCTTGTATGTATGGTTCCCCTTTCATATGTACAATTCCTATATATGTATAATGTATCCCCTTTCAAAATAAATGATATTTTTATTAATAAGCGACATTATTGTATAAAATCATATTCTTAAACTTACAAGACAAGCTAATGTATGTTGCACAAATTTCAGTCTTATTTATTAAATATATTTAAGAGATAATGTAGTCATGAAATTATCAAATTTGACATTGGCAGAATAGGACTTTAAATCTCATTTTTAAAAACTGTTTAAAGATAATCCTTCATAATATTTTATTCATTAAGATTACCCAGAGATTTTAGGAATCTTGCCTAAGCGATTTATATATAAAATTATTACACCGTTTAAGCAGAGTGTAACAATAGAGGGGGGACGTAGGTGTGAGAAGAATGCAAAATTTCAAACCATTGGCTATACCTCTAATGTTTTTAAGATGATGTAATGAAACTTGCATCAGCGTTGTTCACTAATTCTGATGTTCACATCATACAATATTTTACTAATGCTAAAAATTGGAAGCTTACTCTGGGATTTTAATAACATTCAAAAGCAAAAATTAAAAATTATGTTTTCTCATTGTATCTTTCCTGAGAATTCAACCTATCAATTGTAATAAAGCGTTGTGGTCAAGTTCCTTATACAGTGGTGATAAATTGAGTGCAGCAAAATGTACATTAAGGTACTAGTTTATTAAATAAAAACGTTGCAGTTTTGGTTTGAAAATATCGTTACATTTCTTGGCATACATTTTAGTTTAGATTAGATATTTGATAGGGAAATGAACAGGAGGGCCATGCCCCTACCTGATCGCACTGAAACTTTAGGTTTATGTTACGATTTCCTCCCTGTTTTTCTAATCATCATTTCCCTAAGCTCTAATAAGTCTTAAGAGTCCAATGATTAGGTTTTATTGGATACTATCTCATTTGGATCAATAGTTCCAAATTGATTGCATCTATTCACTTCCAATGCTTCACAATGGAATATTAAGTGCGAGGCTGTTTCCCCCTCTACACCACACACCCTGCATCTTGGGTCTTGTAAAAGCCCCATTATCTGCAGGTGTTTTGGAAACTTCCCATGACCAGTCATCAAACATACCATGAACCTCAGCTGCTTCTGCTTAATTTAAGAACTGCAGTCTTTCAAGAATGGCGTTGCTTCATTAGGTATACATAATCATAAATACAATTATTTACATAAAAAACTAATGCACAAGATTGTTTATTGTATGAATTTAGAATATACTACCAGGTTTCACTTCTCTGAGTTAAGTAGTTCCAGAGCAAAATATAATATTTGTGGAAAAATATCATGTTCTAGAAAATTGTGCAGAAGATCTGCATTTTTAAAAACAGTGTAGTAATATTTAAATAGTTATTTATGATACAAGTATCAAAATGGAATTTTATGTTATGAGTAGCAATCGTACGAACAAAATAAAATTTATTTTTAACATGGTTTATACTACTTTTAGAACCCTGAATATTAGATTATAAGGTACCCAGCGGAAATTCGTGTGGTAGTAGCAATATGCATTCGGACTGCACAACGGTAAGCTCTGGTGTTTTGTTGTTTGGCCTTCGTTGTTGTTTGACTTCATAAAACCAGTGCTGACAACATGATCGCATTATTAGAATGAATGGTTCGTGTAATTATTTTATACGAATTTTATCAATCTGTTGTTCTCAATGTCGTACTGTTTCCTCGACTTCTTTGGTAACGATTCCAACTTTATGCATTCCACTGGTTGAAAAACTTCTGGTTTTGTTGAATCCATTTCCCACTCATTCAAATAATCCGCCATTACATCAATCGATAAAAGCTCTCTGCTTAATATGCACATAATTTTCTCATATGAAACAAAGTTGGTAAAATGAAGTGCTATAAAATTTTTATTCTACCTAGTGTTATAATCTTCAAATTTTAGTATGAGTTGCTCGTGTTAAAAACTCCATTTTTAGTGCCAGCTGTCTAAGAAAGAATTTAAAACTATAGGGGAATAAATAACAATATAGTAATATAAACACACTAGCAAAAGCACAGCTAATGTTTGATCTGAAAAGGAGGCGTGGCAAAATTGTACTGCCAAGGTATTTAAATTTTCAAATGAACCTAGTGGTGGAACAGAATATCCACGGAATATGTTCTCAAATGCATAAATTAGGAAATATAAATTTGAGGAATGAAGCTTATGTATTGCATTCACGTGAATTTCTCTAACCCTCAATCATTTATTAGTGTGCATACAATTTATTCTTACTAAACCTTATTTATCTATCTACTAAATTTTAATCCAAATAAACCCTTGCGAAAATACAACATTACACATTTCGTTATAGATAGATAGAAAGGGAACAGCGGTATGCAAATGTTTAAGAACTTGAAGCTATCTTTGTTTTTGGTTAAGGTTTTATTTAAGGTCGTTTTGACTACATGGTCTTATCACTGCTTATAAAATTACATTATGATATATACAGGGTGGATAATTTAAGTTGATACTGTGCAATATTTCCAAAACTAAGCGTTGTAAAAAGAAATGTATTTAATAAAATTTGCTTGATATTATGGGGGAGTAAATGCCATTAGTCTTATTTTATTTGGAGTAGGTTGTGATAGTCCTTTTTGTAACCTAGGTTCCCATTAAAAATACTAAATTGACCCTAAAATGTCCATCGCAACGTCCTCCAAACAAAACATGACTAATTTACTTTTTACTTTCTCTACTACGTATAGTAAGTAGGGGAAGTATTGTACTCCACCCAAAAATTCGATACCGAGATTTCATTGGAAATACATGTTTTGAGACCCCTGAATCCAAAAAAAGCATTTTTGGAAACATGTCCGTGTGTCTGTCTGTGTGTGTGTCTGTGAACAGCATAACTCAGAAACGAACTGTCGGATAATCACCAAACTTGGTATTTAGGTTCAGTATCTTCCCAGGATGCAACACGAAGGTTTTCAAGAAAATCCCCTCACCCCAGAGTACCCTTTACATGGAAGATTTTTCGAAAATTTTAATTTTCACAATAATGGCTCTATCGATTTTGATTAAAATATCATATGTTTAAGATATTTTTATGACAAATAAAATGTATATCTTGAATTTCCTGGGAATGTCTCCAAAAGTATTCTTTATTGTGAACGACTTTTGCATAACTCGTAAACCATAAGATATAGACAAAATTTTACTACACAAAAAATGTAGATCGCGTTAAAATACAAAATTTATGTCATATACATTTTCTTTGTTGAGTGAACCATTTTTGAGATATTACTTGTTATTCCCTTAAATTTTTCAATACTTATTTTCTCAAATGGGAATTCGTTATTCATTTTTTGTCTTTGATATGCAAAGAGTATTATTCTGTGGCAAAGAGAATGGTGTTGCACCTAGCAACCAGCTATTAAGAGATATGTATGTGCTTAAAGGCTACTGTATTTCTATATTGCCCTTGTAAATATATATTCCCCTTACATCTACAAGAAAATTAGCAATAAGATAGAGTCTGCAAACGTTTATTTCGATTAACATGAAGTAGATGGAGAATAAGCGTTTGTATAAATAGTTTGTACAAGAGTAGAGAAAGTCATGTGAGCGTAACACATCAGATTTTTTACATTTACTTTTCCCCATAATATCAAACAACTTTTATTACAGACATTTCATTCTACGACGCTTAGTTTTAGAGATATTGTACAGTCTCAACTTAAATAGTCCACCCTGTATATAATATACATATATGTATATACATACATTAAATTTACAATTGCACAAGCATGGAATTAGGTATACATTTACAGTAAATCAGAGTTTTGTATCCATTAGAAAGTGTAACGTCTTCTTGAGTATATAGGATCTGTTAACTGCATTGGGTAGGTAAATTCTATACTGTTTCCATGCAATTGCGAGAAATAACTGAACGTTGACAGGACGTTAAGAGAATGACTAAGAAATTACTTCGAACCTTTAATAACGGATATCCCGGAAATGGCTTATGGCAAAAAGAAAAACAAACATTATTGAAATAAATTGTGTGTTTTAAAGAGATTTACTTTTTTTAGTGCATTTTTGTCTATTGCTTAACGTTTATCAGTTAAACAGAATTATACAAAATTCCTTCCGACCGAAGAGGAGTTTACAGGCTATTCCCAGAAAATTCAAGATATACATCTGTCTGTAAATATATTGTGACGTACGAGCATTGTTACGTATGTGACCTGGCTGCCCGGATCGGGTATTGCGCAGTAGTGGAGGGGATAAGCGAGCATAGCGTCACCACGCCGAGTTGAGCGTGGGGGTTCAGTAGAGTCGAGGCTAGTGACTGTTCAAGGCAAGACGTGTGTGTGCGCGCTACCCATGCGTACAAGCATGGCGTCCTCACCGACAGACATGGAAACAAGGAGGTACTGTATCCCTTTACATCAATAAACCCACTTACCGTCCATCGTCCTTATGTTTAAATTATCCCTCATCCACGCCATGTATTAATAGTTTTCCTAGAAGTATTCTAAATATTTTTCATATTTCTCTTAGCTGCGTCCCCCGTCTAACCTCGTATAATGTAAATTGTTAACTTTAAGATCTTTCGGTACCGAGTTGCTCTACCCCCCATTGAGGTCACGACAATATTTAATATGTAGTATTTTAATAAACTTCGTTAGATGGATTTTTTAGAAAATAAACAATTTCATAAAATGTTCCATGTAAAGGGTAGTTTCGGGTGGGGGGGATTTTCTTGAATACCTTCGTGTACGTCATTGGAAGGCACTGAACCTAAGTACCAATTTTATGTTGTTCAATACACACACACGAACCATTTTATAAAATTCTTCAGGGTTCCCCAAAAAATGTATTCTCGGTATCGAATTTTTGGGTGGAATACAATACCTTCTCTACTCACTATGTACGTGGTAGAGAAAATAAAAATTAAGTTTTTTGACACAATTTGCCTATTTACCTTGAAGCTACATATACTGCTGACGTATGGCAGTCTTCGTTTGCTTTATTTACAAAACTGTCAGTATTGGATACACTCGAAGGGATTCTTCTGTTCCGCGCCGCTTGCAGTACGTTGATAGAGAAAGACCTTTTGAGTGGAAATCAGAATTCCTTCGCCTACACTCCATCTAAAACGAAAAGAGGTCAGAGTTCAGCGAGCAGTAATGCAGTCGGAGTGCATTATCGAGAAATTGCTCGATGCTGTTCGGAGGAGATAAGCTGGAGAGGGAATAGCAATATCCTCAGATGCAAGGACCTTCAAGACGCTTCGAGTATATTGCTTCCTTCTTTATACGGAGAGAGATGTCTCGCACTCTTTTGGAGCTTGGTTCAAGGAGATAGCAATAGCATTTATAAGAACTAAGTTATTACTATACTCCTCTTTCGTTTAAGGAAAACCTAAAACATTATTTTACAACATATTAGCAAAGTAGGCTCACCTTATTGATGTTTCTGGATGTCGTAACTAGTCATCAGAAATACATTTATAAAATCCTGATAACCAAGAATTCATAATGTGCTATTATGTAATATCTGATGCCTTACATTCACGTTACATTCTCTATCCTCTATCGTTTATCAATAGGTATACAAAATATTCTTACGAAAGCTTATTCTTCTATTTACTTCATTTTAATTGACATAAACCTTTGCAGAAATAGCTACATTACACATTTGTCTTTAAGAATACAAAGGGAATAGAGATAGCCAAATTTTTAAAAACAGGCCTTAAATTTTCATATTTTTTCCATTCAATCGCGTAAAACAACTGAATATCAACAGGACTAAAACAATGATAAAGTATTTAACAGTGCAAACCATTAATAACGAATATCTCGGAAAGGGATAGTGCTACAAAAACGTTATTTGAAATAAATTGTGTGTTTTAAAGAAATATACAGTTTTTGTGTAGTGGTTTTAGTCTATCGTTTACCAGTTATACAAGATTATACAAAATTTCTTCCAAATAAGCTCTTCCGAGAAAATTAAAGATATACATTGTTAGAGCAATGGTTTTGAAAAGCAATAATTTAGAAAAATGTTCCGTATAAAGGGTTATTTGGGATTAGGGAGTTTTATTAAAAATCTTGCTGTCACATCTTTGGAAGGTACTAAATCTAAATACCAAGTTTGGTATTTATCCGAATTTTCGTTTTTGAGTGATGCTGTTCAGACACACACGACGTTTTGCTAAAAATCACCTTTTTAGGTTCACGGGCCTCAAGACATGCATTTCCGGTTAAATGTTGAAATCGAAATTTTAGGTGAAATCTCTATCTTCAGTGTACGCGGGTAGAGAATGTAATGTGAATGTGCACAATAAGATGTTTTTTTTTAAAATTAATGATGATTTATAGACATGCCAGCAATTGCTTCCAGAATACAGGGATATTCAAAAAGAAGGAATATATTATAAGTATTAATCTCTAATGAATGACAACAGATAACGAAACGCACGATACATTAGTAGATAGACGGAAGTTCAAAGTCTAGGGAGACCTCACCTACTAGATCCAGAGGCGCTGTGGCTTATTTACACGATAATGGCGACGCTACAGAAAAAGTCGTTTTGTATGCTGCAGTATGCAAAGAGTAAATCCGTTGTTTCAGTGCAGCGTACACTTTGTTGCAAGTTCAACACGGAGCCGCCTCTCTAAACAGATTTGCCATTGGCACAAGAAATTCATAGAAAATGGATCCATATGCAAAGGTGAAAGCACGGTTGTCCTCGCATAACAAAAGGTGCTCATGTTGAATGTATGAAATAAAACTTTGAACTTTCCTCTGTCCAATAATGTATCACACGTGTGTCTATCTGTTGTCGTTGATTAGACATACATATTTAAAACCTGTTCCTTCTTTTTGAATAACTCTGTACATTGAAGAAGGTTTGTTGCTGCTACTTATGGAAAGTCAGTTTGAAGATGATGTATTATATTTCGACTGTTGGGGAGCCGAACTTGAAGTAGTTGCAACCGCACGTATGGTACCCGGTAGGCTTAGCCCCAAATGGACTTTCCGGTAGTCTTCACCTCCCCCAAAAAACGTTTAAAAAATATTAACTTTGTAATTTTGACTGTTTCTTTAAATATATATTTGTGTTTGCCTCGGCTGCGCCAGTATTTACATTTTTTTTAGAGACATGAATGCCTTAGCAGGGAGGTGGTGCGACTAAAGAATGTAGGCTTACACAGATTATAAGTTTTACTTCCCTTTTATTAATGCTTGACACTATCTAAATAACACTTCACTGATATAGAGAGAGAGAGCTTGAGATTTTTTTATTAAATACTTGCACTTTTTAACACATAAAACTATTTTCGTCTCACACGAATAGGTATTAAATTTCTCGAGGACATATCTCGCGTCTACAAGCAACGGACTTGATTTCTACTGTCTAAATTGGTAAATTTCTGTATTTCAAGTCTATGATTGGCTAATCCTAGTCCAATAGAATACCTTCATTTAACTAAAGCTTTTTCTGGTTGTTGATTGGCTATTTTATAAACTGTCACAAAAATTGCATTATTGCTTCTAAGAATTACAAGTAGTATTGTTAAACTTTCAAATTCATTATTGCCTCAAGGTTACCTCATTGTTAGCAACTTTTAACCTATTATTCTCACAGCTCCTCATTATTAAATTACGTAATACTTCACATAACATTATTACACATGTATACAATAATATAAACATATACAATGACCGTAATAAACACTTTTTATATATTGTTACATACACACAGTGCTTTAAGACGGGCTGTTATTGAATAAATATTATATAATTAGAACTGTAATCATTTAAGTGTTAAAAATTTGCCGCATTATTTTGCTCTTACATCGATTTTCCCTTAATAAGGTTGCTGGGAACTACGAGATGAAGCGTGCAAATTGTGAAATGACAGGCAATAATGACGTGTTTATCGTTGTGTGCGAATATACACAATAAATGAGATAAAGCTGGCAGGAAAGACATTGATCCGTGTATAGTGTGAAGGAATTGAGCCGAGCGTCACTAGATATTGGCGTCTACTCGCACCTGCTGCAACACATCAATATTAATACCGAGGGGAAGGGCTTGCTTAGCCTCCTATTCATATGGTAAATGCCTCACCCGGGCTTACTGCTCTCGAAAAACCAGAACGTGTAAATGTTAAGACCATAATTCCCTGCCTTCAGTGGCGGATTTCAAAATGTTATTTTACCACAGCTTGACAAGGAAACTCCGTGATAAGAGGGAAGCATATGAAGCGTGCTAATTATCACGTTTTGGGTGCTTTTGGCCTACCTACATGATACACTGAGTGCTTATTAAAAATTATTTTAAATTGCTGAGATGAAAATGTGTTTTCTTCTTCTTCTTCTTACCAAGAATTAGGCTTGTAGAGACTTAGCTTTTACGTTATGCTGTTCACATAGTACACACAAAAACAGGGACCTTTTTTACTTTCTCTACTACGTATAGTAAGTAGGGGGAGTATTGTATTCCACCCAAAAAATTCGATACTGAGATTTCACCGGAAATACATATTTTGAGACATTTTTGGAAACATGTCCGTGTTTGTGTGTGTATGTCTGTGAAAAGCATAACACAGAAACGAACAGCCGGATAAACACCAAACTTGGTATTTATGTTCAGTATCTTCCAGAGATGCGACACGAAGGTTTTCAAGAAAACTACCTTTGACATGGAACATTTTCCTAACATTTTAATTTTCTCAAAAATGGCTCCAACTATTTTGATTAAAATATCATATGTTTAAGATATTTTCATGACAAATGAAATGTATATCTCGAATTTTCTGGGAGAACGACTTTTGCATAACTGGTAAACCATAAGTGATAGACAAAATTTTACTACACAAAAAATTAGATCGCGTTAAAATACACAATTTATGTCACATACTTTTTTTTTATTGGGTGAACCATTTTCGAGATATTGCTTGTTATTCCCTTAAACTTCCAATACTTATACTTTTTCTCAAATGGGAATTCGTTATTCATTTTTTTGTCCTGTTAATTAAAAGAGAATGGAATACTTCACATAGCAACCAGCTCTTAAAATATTTGGCTGTCGCTTAAAGCCTACCAATTCCCCTCGTATCTACAAGAAAATTAGCAATAAGATTAACATCTCGATTAACATGAAGTATATGTAGAATAAGCGTTTGTAAAAATAGTTTGTACAAGATTACAGAAAGTCATGTGAGTGATTTTTTAAGTTGTGCTGTTCACATACACACAAACACACAAACACACACGCACACACACGGATCTTTTTACTCAAAAGGTTTTGTTTTATTCAGGGTAACTCAAAACCTGTACTTCCAGTGAAACCTCAATGTCAAATTTTGGCTTCTCTATGTACAATAGGTAAGCAGTAGCAAAGTAGAAAACAGTGAAAATGTGCTTTTGTAATAGTTAACGAATTAATATAAAATAGAATTAATTGTTCTTGCACGCAAGCCGTGTGTTGGTCAGGATTGGAAAAGTAGAATAAGAAGACTGAACAATTCAATGCCATAGCCGGGATTTGAACCACGGATCTCCCGGTCCCCGTCCGTTTGCTCTAACCACTGAGCTACCCTGGCAACTTGCGGGTACGACATTAAATTCCCCAACTGATTCGCATTTTTCCCGATAAACCAAAAGAAGATCTCAAATTGTATTGAGATGACGTCCCCAATGGCGACTTACATTGTTGTAAGTACTTTAAGTCTGTGTCTTCACATTTTCAACCACCATTAGGTGGAATTAATTGTTGTTCCACACAAGCCGTGTGTAGGACAGGGTTAAATTTAAATTTTAATTGAGTTTTATTTATGGACGCTCTTTAACTATATGTATAGTGTCCCATTCTATATTGGGCGTGAAAGACAGGTAATTTTGCTCAGAGGCCTCTTTATCAGCTTGAGGTTCTTTTACGTGCCGTAAATCTACGACACGGGACCACCGGCTTTACTTCCCTTCCGAAGGAAGCCTTGCTAAGGATTTTTACGCCCGTAAAAACCATCGCCCTCCGCCGGGTTTGAACCCGCGACCTTGGGAACTAGAGGCTAGCACGGTACCACTAGTCCACGGAGCACGACATTGGTTGAAAATATAGAATCAGAACATACAACATTGTAGGTCGCCAATACAATTTGAGATCTCCTTCGGTTTACCAGTAAAATGCGAATTAGTTGGGGAATTTAATTCAAGTTGCCGTGGTAGCTCAGTGGTTAGAGCAACCAGAGGGAGACCGGGAGATCCGTTGTTCAAATCCCGACTATTGCATAGAATTTTTCAGCTGTCTGGTTGTACTTTTCCTACTATAAAATTATATTCATGAAGATTTCTTTACAATCAGAAAGTCGTTAAATATGTATCTTAGTGGTATGTAATAGTTATTTAGAGGACTAGTTACAAAATTGGACTTTTATCCACTCGCTTAGTAACGAGAGGCTCAAGTTAGAACACGACCGAGGAGATTTGTCTACAATTTTATCTACGTTCAGAGTATTTTAGTATATGTTGTATATTTAGTATATTTAATGAAATTTCTTTATTGCGGAAACGATATGATTAGAGAAACAGTAATTCTCCAGCTGATTCGTATTTTTGTTCCATTAATTGACCTAATAGTGGTCGAAACTATGAAGCCCGGGACTTACAACATTGTAAGTCGCCATTTGGTTATGTCATCTCAATACAATTTGAGATCTCCTTGTGGTTTACCGGGTAAAATACGAATCAGGAGAATTTAGTGTCGTTCTGGCATGTTGCCATGATAGCTCAGTGGTTAGAGCAACCAACGGAGACCGGGAGATCCGTAGTTCAAATCACGGCTATGGCATTGAATTTTTCAGTCGCTTGATTCTACCTTTCCATTCCCCTTTAACATCAGTACATTTTTACATTTGATGAAACCAGTCCCTAAAGCAAAGATGCCATTTTTCCTGAGGTACTTAGGAACCAGGTTTTTATATAATAATCCACTGCTTCATCTGATGACGAAACAGTGATTCCACGCATTTTATCTTTAATCTTAGGAAAGAATCACAAGATGCTAGTTCACGGTTGTATGGTAGACGGTGCTGCCTTTATGGCTTCCAAATACTCAGTTTTGCTGTATGCACGATGCGTTGATGTAACATTATTTTTCCTTTTCGGCGTTTTTGGCGAGCTTTTTTAAAACTTTGATGTTAACATACATTTGTGTACCAATCGGCAGTAATGGTAGCAACATGGCCCGTTTTAGAAAAAAAAAACTAGCAACCATCTTACCAGCATTGTGAATTTGTCGGATTTTTATAGGCTTAGGTTGTGTTCGAGAGACCCACAAGCCAATCGAGTTTTGTTTTAGAGATCATAACAATAAATTCAAGATTCATCACCAAATATTCCCAACCAAATTGAAGTACCACTATGGAATTTTACGAGAGTTTTACTGCATCAATCTATGCGTTGTTGTTTTTGAGTTTATGTGGAATACATCGGCAACAAAGTTTTCTCACGTCTAACTTGAGGCAGTATTTTTAACACTTAAGTGATTTCAGACTAATTATAAAATATATAAATTCAATAACAGCCCACCTTATAGCAATATGTATATGTAGCAATATATAAAAAGTGTATATTACAGTCATTGTATATGTTTGTATTATTGTATATATGTAATAATGTTATCTGAATTATTACGTAATTTAATAATGTAGCAGCTGTGAGAATATAGGTTAAAAGTTGCTAACAATGAGGTAACCTTGAGGGAATAATGAGTAACAAAGTATAATAATGCTACCGGTCATTATTGGAGCAACAATAATGTAATTTTTGACAGTTTTTAAAATAGCCATTCAAAAACCACAAAAAGCTTTAGTTAAATGAAGGTATTCTATTGGAGTAGGATTAGCCAATCAGAAATTTAAATACAGAAATTTACAAATTTAGGCGGTAGAAATCAAGTCAGTTGCTTGTAGACAGCGCTCAAACTGTAGGAGTTGCTTGTAGACGGCGTTCCTAACCGGACACGAGATGCGTCCTGGAGAAATTTAATACGTATTCAGTGTGAGACAAAAATAGTTTGTGTTTAAAACGTGCAAGTATTTAATAAAAGAATCTTATAGCTCTCTATATCAGTGAAGTGTTATTTAAATTGTGCCAAGCATTAATAAAAAGGAGTGAATTAAACATAATCTGTGTAAGCCTACATTCTTCAGCCGCACCACGCCTTGCAAAGGAATCCACGTCTCTAACAATAATACTGACGCAGCCGAGGCAAACATAAATATATAATATTTAAAGAAACAGTCAAAATTATAAAGTTAATATTTTTAAACTTGGGGAAAAGGCCACCTGAAAGTACATTTGAGGCGAAGGTTACCGGAAACTTTTTACCATAGGTGCGGTAGGAACCAATTCAAATCCGGCTCCCCAACAGTCGAAATATAATACAACTCCTTCATACAGCATACAAACCTTCTTCAAATTGGCTCCCAAAACGTGGGGCAGATAAATAATAAAGACAATAACTTCTTCAAACTATTGATGTAAAATGTTTTGGGGTTGCCTCATACCAATGCCTAATGTCGCCCGAATAAATTCATAAGCAGTTCGTGGATTTCCTTCTAGCATTGCACGAACAGCGGCAATATTTTCCTCAGTAACAGCAATTCTTGGGCGTCCTTCAACAAATTCATCACTAAGATAAAGCAAATCTGATTTTAATTCGCTGTACCAATTATAAATTATGGCTTTAGATGGGGCTTCTTTGCCAAATGCATTTCTAAGTCAATCTTCACATGAAGGTAAAATCTCATAGACCAAAATGTTCTCTAGTCAAATTAATGTTTTTTGACACAATCTATTAGAGCAAATCGAACAAACTGCACGACAATCAACTCGAAAACTATTTTAAAAAATCTGATGTGTTACACTCACATGACTTTCTCTACTCTTGTACAAACTATTTTTACAAACGCTTATGCTCCATATGCTTCATGTTAATCGAGATATCGAGATATTAACCTTATTGCTAATTTTCTTGTAGATGCAAGGGGAATTGCTAAGCTTTAAGCGATAGTCAAGTATTTTAAGAGCTGATTGCTATGTGGTGCATTCCATTCTCTTTTCATTACCAGGACAAAAAAAAAGAAGTATGAATTCCCATTTGAGAAATAGTATAAGTATTGGAAACTTTAAGGGAATAACAGGCAATATCTCGAAAATGGTTCACTCAACAACAAAAATGTATATGACTTAAATTGTGTATTTTAACGCGATCTACATTTTTTTGTGTAGAAACATTTTGTCTATCTCTTATGGTTTACCAGTTAAGCAAAAGTCGTTCACAATGAGACATTCCCAAAAAATTCAAGATATACATTTTATTTCTCATGAAAATATCTTAAGCATATGATATTTTAATCAAAATCGTTAGAGCCATTTTTTTAGAAAATTAAAGTTTTAGAAAAATGTTCCATGTAAAGGGTAATCTGGGGTAGGGGATTTTCTTGAAAATCTTCGTGTCGCATCTCTGGAGGATAATAAACCTAAATACCAAGTTTGGTGTTATCCGACTGTTCGTTTCTGAGCTATGCTGTTCACAGACACACACACACGCGCGCGCGCGTACACGTTACCAAAAATGGTTTTTTAGGATTCAGGGGGTCTCAAAACATATATTTCGGGTGAAATCTCGGTATCGAATTTTTGGGTGTAATTCAATACTCCCCCTACTTACTAAACGTAGTAGAGAATGTAAAAATATTATAATAAGTATTAGAACGTAGCTGTGAAATATAAACATAATTCATTTGTTTTTAGAATCATGGCATTCAAAAGAAATTCAATATCACCCTCATAAGGAGCTTAGGGAAACGTTTTTCTCATTTATTCCATAAAATTTGTATTAACTGTGAAAATTTTTCTCATTGTCAATGAATGCTATGTACACATTTTTGGTGGATATATCCAACTCACGGTAGACAAAAATGTCTTACCTAAGGGAATAGTGTAGTCTACATTCAACTCACGCACCTTAATTAGGAAGGCTACATTACGTTTAATGATGATGTGATTATGGGCACGAGGTTGAAGAAGCCAGAGCAGTTGGCGGAATGAATGGCAGAGTAAACCGGAGCACTGGGGAAAAACTGTTCCATGCCCTGCATCGTACTCGGCAAATCCCTCCACAACCGCTATTATCAATTTTGTTCACCATGAAGTCTCTTTAAATATGCTAATTTCTTCTTTTTTTCCATAAATGAAATTCGCTGAAATCAGCATATCTCTTCATTCCCCAAAGCTTTTTAAAGTTTAAGAGGGCATTCATAATAAAATTTAAGCGTTAACATAATGACGTGAAACTTGAGCACAAACCTAATGCAGTATATTATCATTCACAAGGATAAACAGAAACAAACAGTAACCAATCGCAAGGAAGTGTGAAACAACTGAGCTAATAACAGCCTGCGAAGGGAGCACCGACAGTACATACGACAAAAGAGGTTTTGTACACTCCGAATATTGCTTGTTTTACTTTATTTTACCTACAAATATAGTTGGTGAAATTTGTAGTTATAAAATTAAAATGATTGAGTATTATAGTGGTTCCTACGTGGTAGGTTCCCTCAAAACAGATGATGTATGCTGTGTTACGTACCTGCAGGTGGTCTTGATGCACGTACTCTTGAAATGTATCATGAAGTTCTCGTAGACTGGAATCTGATTATCGTATACAGTTATTCTTGTATATGTGTTAGAATGTTGTAATTATTTTATAATTATGCCACGGCTGCTATATTTTTGAGTCGGAGAGCAATTGTGTCTTGTCAGGTTTAGGTATGGGGAATGTTAAAATATTTTGCACACACTTGTTCTGTTAACTATTTCACTTGTATTTTAGATAAACCACATATAGATATTCACAAATCGCCATTAATTTTGTCATGTTAAATGTATACCTGGCAGACTTTAAATATAGTTTAGCGTCTATTTAGAGACGAGCTTATACACGTATTCCGCTCGAAGTCTGACAAGTTATTTGCATCCCGCTTTGGTCGTCAATGTGAATTAGGTCGTATTGAAGGAGTTGTATTATATTTCAACTGTTGGGGAGCCGAACTTGTAGTAGTTGCAACCGCACTTATAGTAAACAGTTTCCGGTAGCGTTCGCCCCAAATGTACTTTCAGGTGCCTTTGCCCCAAGTTTAAAAAATATTAACTTTTTAATTTAACTGTTTCTTTAAATATTATATATTTATGTTTCCCTCGGCTGCGTCAGTATTGTTGTTAGAGACACGTTTCTCTTAGCAGGGTTGTGGTGCGACTTCAGTATGTAGGCTTACACAGATTATAATTTTACTTCACTCCTTTTCTTAATATTTGATACGATTTAAATAACACTTCACTGATATAGAGCTGTGAGATTCTTTTATTAATTACTTGTACTTTTTAATACGTAAAACTATTTCCGTCTCACACGAATACGTATTAAATTTCTTGAGGACACTTTTTGCGTCTGGTTAGTAACGCTGTCTGCAACCAACTGAACTGATTTCAACCGCCTAAACCCGTAAATTTCTGTATTTCAAGTCTCTGATTGGCTATGCCTAATCCAATAGGATAGCTTTATTTAACTAAAGCTTTTTCTGGTTGTTGATTGGCTATTTTTAAACTGTCTCAAAATTTATATTATTGCTTCCAAGAATCACAATTAACATTATTAAACTCTCAAACTCATTATTGCCTGAAGTTACTTCATTGTTAGCAATTTTCTCATAGCTCCTACTTTATTAAATTACGTAATGTATTCACATAACATTATTACACATGGATACAATAATACAAGCATTTACAATGACTGTTATACACAATTTTTATATATTGTTACATACACAGATTGCTTTAAGGCGGGCTGTTATTGAATTTATATATTATGTAATTAGATTGAAATTATTTTAGTGCTAAAAACACTGCCTCGCCCTTCAACCGTTTTTTTGGCGAACGTATTTGAATTATAGGTATGTAACAATGTAGCGGATTGGTGCTACTATCCAATAACAGTTTATGATCGTCTTAATTATAAATCCAAGGTTCGTTACATGCTTACGTAGATGCCACTGCATTTTCAGCAATTTTTAATACTGGTTATATAGCTAACAATGGCTTTTCCCTCTCTTATTATATTTTATAACGTTATATGTTTGTTCTCTACTTTGTGTACATTATGAATATATGTGTTTATAACACCTTTTAATTACTACACGTACAATATTAGCAAAAAATACATAACACGTAATGCTTAAAACAAGTTATTAAAGAAAGAAATTATTAATGTGTTGACAATGAGACTGTGAATTAGATATTTTATTATATTAATTAGCCATTGCATTAGTTTGTCCGTGGCTAGTAATGTATCTTGCTTCAGTATGAAACCTCCTCCCGACCGTTAAATGAATGTCATGGTGGCCATCTGCTGGTATGATGGACTAGTAAACGGAGCCACATGCATAAAAAATCTGATGTGATTTCTCACATGACTTTCTCTACTCTTATACAAACTATTTTTACAAACGCTTATTCTTCATATACTTCTTGTTAATCGAGATGTTAATCTTATTGCTAATTTTCTTGTAGATGCAAGGGGAATTGCTAGGCTATAAGCGATAGTCAAATATTTTAAGATCTGGTTGCTATGTGGAATATTCCATTCTCTTTGCATTACCAGGACAAAAAAAATGAATAACGAATTTAAGAAAACGTATAAGTATTGCAAAATTTAAGGGAATAACAAGCAATATCTCGAAAATGGTTCACTCAACGGAAAAAATGTATATGACATAAACTGTGTATTTTAAGGCGATCTATATTTTTGTGTAGTAAAGTTTTGTCTATCTCTTATGGTTTACCAGTTATCCAAAAGTCGTTCACAATGAAGAATACTTTTGGACACATTCCCAGAAAATTCGAGATATACATTTCATTTGTAATGAAAATATCTTAAACATATGATATTTTAATCAAAATCGTTAGAGCCATTTTTGAGAAAATTAAAGTGTTTCATGTAAAGGGTGATCTAACGTGGGGGGATTTTCTTGAAAACCTTCGTGTCGCATCTCTGGAAGATACTGAACCTAAATACCAAGGTTGGTGTTTATCCAACTGTTCGTTTCTGAGTTATGCTGTTCACAGACACACACACACAGGCGCACACACGGACATGTTTCCAGAAATGCTTTTTTGGATTCAGGGGGTCTCAAAACACATATTTTCGGTGAAATCTCGGAATTGAATTTTTGAATGGAATGCAATACTTCCCCTACTTACTATACGTAGTAGAGAAAGTAAAAGTGAAGAAAACCTGTTAAAGGTTTAATGATGTATTTAAAATGAAAGGTAAAAAGAGTTTGAGTAACTCCACTAAGATTTGGAGTTGCAACCGCAGAAACAGTGAGCTAACTCTCTACCACTGAGCTAATAATGCTGCAGTAAGTGACATCGTAGCGAGCTTTATTCGTACTACATTCAAGAACCATAAAATTTGTTTTGGATACAAATATTTGTAACTCTGAAACATCTGTTTGCAATCTCGTATATGATTTATTTTCTCTGAAGGTTTTTGTAGTTATAATTGTGTGCCACAGTATAACTACTACAACAAATACTGTCTTGTAAGCAAGGCCTGGCTGTCCCGAGTTCTCATTGAAAGACCCGATTCGAACTATGTCTCTCAGGCGTCGGCCAGTTTTAAATTGATCGAGGATACATGTATCCCCCCAAAATAACGCCTTAAATCATAATTTGTTTTGCTTTAATTGTTATAGATATTCCAGGGATTTCTGCTCCATAATCTTACAGAGAAAGACAGTTTGCCAGTCAACACATGGCAACGGCAAATCTGATGTGAGATGGCATATCACGTCTCTATTGTAATAAGGCGTGTATTAAGAGGCAGTGTTTTATATCACAACACTGTGAATGCCAGAGTGATTGTAGTGTAAATTAACATTATTGTATGACAATGATTTGAGATGTTTGTTAATTCTAAGCATAGTTAAGAAATAAGTTTACACGGCCTCACTGAAACTGACAATAGGAGCGCGTAACAATGTAGCGAGGGGGTGAGTTGTTTATTAATTAGAAGAGACAAGCAAATGACGTCAGAGTAGCACGCTTTTCTTTAGAAATGGAGGGAATATTTTCCCTAGAGCATATGTGTTCGTAATTTTGATTGGATATAAAAATAGACGCTAATGTTGGCGCGTTTTATTAACCAATAGCAGCTCTGTTATTATGTTTAGGCATATCGGGGTGAGGGAGTATAAATTATGAAGCCAGAGACAAGTATCGCAGTATAATAGAATCATTCACGGGTTACACGTCGCCCAGTTCAACAGAATCATTCACACGTTACACGTCGCACAGTTTATTAGAATCATTCACGGGTTACACGTCGCACAGTTTAAGAGAATCATTCACGGGTTACACGTCGCGCAATTCTACAGAATCTCTCGCGTCATAAAGTTAGTTACAAAATGTGAAATACGCGAATTAATAACGCTCGGCAAATAAGTGATTATAGTTACATTCGAAAATATAACAGTTTCAGTCTGGCGTGTATCAAGAGTACAGATGTGAAATTAATGAAGTGTGACGGCAATAAAAGTGTAAAAACAAATTCTTTTATCAGTGTTATCTTTTAGTAACAACTCCTTTCCGTTTACACACCCTGTTCAAGAGATTTGCTCGACTGGGTAATAATAGCTAGCCGGAGGACAAAGAACCCAAAATTCAAAAATAGTAAAACAATAACAGGCGCTCAGCAAATAAGATAACACGAAAGTTACCGCGACAGTTAAGATAGCATAAAACAAGTTTCTATACCTACCTTATGTTTATGTCTTATTTTAATTATGAGAGCTTCTTTACTTAATGACTTATTTTACGCATAACTTGTTACCGTAAAAGTATTTAGACGAAACATTCGTACGTTATTGGGTTTATGGACACCTACAGCAGCGGTTTCGCCCAGTAGGATAGATCAAACCTTCACATAACTTCTTCCCATTCTCAGCCAGTTACAAATGTTCATGAACGCTTGCTTTCAAAGTGAGTGGGAGTCAAAACACTTGTACGAACCAAAACATCCAGATATGTGAAAATGTTTAGTACATATGTATGCGGTTCTTCCGGTGAAGAGAGAATATGTGTGTCCCCTTTGCAGCTAATATACCTTCTGCGCAGAAGACGGCTAGAATTACTCTTAGCCATTTTTCATGTCTTGCTTTTTTGCCACTTTCTTTCCTCAACTTTTACAGACTTGATGACATTTCTCCATTCTCATAGTCATCCACAATAGTGCATGTCCTTTCTTCTTTTTAGCCCCGTATGTTTTCTTCCCTTGACAGATGTCCCACTTTTACTTACCTTTATAATGTGATAACATTTTTACTTTCTCTACTACGTACAGTAAGTAGGGGAAGTATTGTATTCCACCCAAGAATTCGATACCGAGATTTCACCGGAAATACATGTTTTGAGACTCCCTGAATCCCAAAAAAAGATTTTTGGAAATATGTGCGTGTGTGTGCTGTGTGCTGTGAACAGCATAACTCGGAAGCGAACAGTCGGATAAACACCAAACTTGGTATTTAGGTTCAGTATCTTCCAGAGATGCGACACGAAGGTTTTCAAGAAAATCCCCCACCCCAGATTACCCTTTACTGGAACATTTTTCGAAAATTTTAATTTTCTCAAAAATGCCTCTAACGATTTTGATAAAATATCATATGTTTAAGATATTTTCATGACAAATGAAATGTATATCTCGAATTTTATGGGAATGTCTCCAAAACTAATCTTCATAGTGAACGACTTTTGCATAACTGGTAAAGCATAACAGATATAAAAAATGTTACTACACAAAATGTACATCGCGTTAAAATACACAAATTTTGGGGTTATTGCTTGTTATTCCCATAAATGTTACAACATTTTTTCTCAAATGGGAATTCGTTATTCATTTTTTTGTCCTGGTAATGCAAAGATAATGGAATGCTCCACATAGCAACCAGCTCTTAAAAGATTTGATTATCGCTTAAAGCCTACCATACTCACCTTACATCTACAAGAAAATTAGCAATAAGACTAACATCTCGATTAACATAAAACATATGGAGAATAAGCGTATGTAAAAATAGTTTGTACAAGAGTAGAGAAAGTCATGTGAATGTAACACAGATTTTTTAATGTAGTACTTGTTGATAAAGTCTAGTGTGGCAATTTCAGGACCTTTCTAGTCTACCCATTCGCAGCTGTGCTTTACATTGAATTATTGATAAAAAAACGTATGTGTTGTATTCTCATGTCTTTATCCATCCACTCTTCTACAAGATATTCTTATAAACATTAGTCTTATATCCACTTCATGTTAAACGCTTGCCAAAATGATTTTATTTACACATTTGTCTGTAAGTACGATAGGGTTATAGTAGACCGCGTAGTAAGTTAAAGTGATAGTCAAATATTTTAACAGCAATGACCACCAGAAAAAAATGAATAGCGACTTAACACTTTAAAAACAGTGTCATATATTCCAAAATTCAAAACAATAATAAAGAATATTTGGAAAATTGTTTGTGATAAGGTATTTTCTCTTTCATTTTATAACTTACGTAAAAATACTTCAGAATAAGTATGTCCTCAAACGCGATTTGCAGAATATTCAAAATAGATATTTTCTTTGCTATACAAATATCTTAAAGCCATTACAGTTATAATAAGTGGGTAGTTTGGGTTGGGAGATTTTCTTGTAAATTCTCGCTGTTGCATACTTGGAAGATACTAAACTTAAACACTAAATTTTTTTAACTGACTTTTCATTTTTAAGTTACGCTGTTCACGGACAGGCAAACGGAGACATGTGCGGATATTTATTAAAATTCTACTTTTTGGATTCAAGGAACCTCAAAATGTGTATTTCCAGTGAAAACCCCAAATGGAACACAGTACTTCTAGATAAATAGTAAGGAACGTAAAAATCAAGCGCGTCACGCTCACCCAACTTTCTCTATCCATGACAATTTCATGTAATTCCTTTATACCTATTACAATACTCATATATAACGCTTCTATTCACGTTACGTTACTCACGATAAACGTTTACAGGTGGCGCCGCGGTAACGTGTGCGACTCGGATTCGGACGGTCCAAGGTTCGATCACCGGCGACCGCCCACTAGGACCCATGGGATTTTCGTGGTTTCTCCGAGTCAACAGACGAATGATAGAGTGGTTTATCTTCTACTACGACTCCCCTTCCCTCATTTCCTATACCCATCATCTTCTTTGGTATCTGTTTCAGTGTTGTAGGACCAGGCGACGGTATTCGGCGAGTTGTGGCGGGGCGGTGGATGTACGCTTTGTAGAGGTTTCTTTCCTAGCATCGTTACGGGACTGCTCAGTTAGGACCAGCCTCCGACTGGGCCCCACCTGAAGCTCGGAGGCTTGTGTGTGGCCCGGGCGGCTTAGAATGCGTTTGATTTGGAGACGGTTAGGGTCCCGTCAACTCTTGCGCCGTCGTTGTCCGGATCTGGTTCGCCCTTCCGATCTCTCCCATCATCCTTCCCTCCCTGGGGTCATGGTAGAAGCAAAAGGGGCTCTTGCGGACTACTTGCGGTGCTCTGCCCCAAGATTTCACCGGAAATATACGTTTTGGCACTTCCTGAAATAAAAAATCAGTTTTAAGAAAAAAGGCCTGTGTATATGTGTGTATGTGTCATAACCTAAAATAAAAAGTCATTTAAATACCAAACTTGGTACTTAAGCTCAGCATCTTGCAAAGATGCGACAAAAAATCTTCAAGAAAATCCCCTACTCAAAACGACCCTTTACATGTATAAATTTTCGTTATTTTTTTTATTTTCTCAGAAACATCCTAACAATTTATTAAGTTTAAGGTATTTACATGACAAAACTTATATTTTAATTTTCTGGGAATAATCATTCTAAATGATTTGTGTAATTGGTATACCGTGGTAAAAACAAAATCCTGCTACACAAAAAAAAAAATTCTGATATGTTACACTCACTTGACTTTCTCTACTCTTGTACAAACTATTTTTACAAACGCTTATTCTCCATATGCTTCATGTTAATGGAGATATCGAGATGTCAATCTTATTGATAATTTTCTTGTAGATGCAAGGGGAATATGGTAGGTTTTAAGCGATAGTCAAATATTTTAACGCTGGTTGCTATGTGGCGCATTCCATACTCTTTGCATGTCCAGGACAAAAAAAAAATGAATAACGAATTTGAGAAAAAGTATTGGAAAATTTAAGGGAATAACAAGCAATATCTCGAAAACGGTTTACTCAGCAAAAGTAATGCATATGACATAAATTGTGTATTTTAACGCGGTCTACATTTTTTGTGCAGTAAAATTTTGTCTATCTCTTATGGTTTACCAGTTATACAAAATTCGTTCACAATGAAGAATACTTTTGGAGACATTCCCAGAAAATTCGAGATATACATTTCATTTCTCATGTCAATATCTTAAACATATGATATTTTAATCAAAATCGTTAGTGCCATTTTTGAGAAAATTAAAATTTTCGAAAAATGTTTCATGTAAAGGGTAATCTGGGGTGGGGGGATTTTCTTAAAAACCGTGTCGCATCTCTCGAAGATACTGAACATAAATACCAAGTTTGGTGTTTATCCGACTGTTCGTTTCTGAGTTATGCTGTTCACAGATACACAGACACACACACACACACACCCACACACACACACACAGACACAGACACACACGAACATGTTTCCAAAATGCTTTTTTTGAATTCAGGGGGTCTCAAAACATGTATTTCCGGTGAAATCTCGGAATCGAATTATTCGGTGGAATACAATACTTCCCCTACTTACTGTACGTAGTAGAGAAAGTAAAAATGCTTATGTCGTTAAAGCATACAACTTGCAAACTTTTTGTGGGTTAACACTTTATGAGGTATTCTTTGTTAGGTTTAAATTTTCAAATACTTACACTTCTTGGTTTTGGTGGGGTTATAGAAAGAGCATGGCACTTCGAAGCTACATATCTATCCGATTTTTACTTTCTCCACCACGTACATAGTATGTAAAAAAGGTATTATATTTCACCGAAAAATTCGATACCGCGATTTCACCGGAAATGCATGTTTGAGAACATCTAATCCAAAAAAAAGCATTTTGAAAACATATCCGTGTGTGTGTGTGTGTGTGAACAGCATAACTTAGAAACGAACAGTCGGATAAACACTAAACTTGGTATTTAGGTTCAGTATCTTTCAGAGATGCGACAACAAGATTTTCAAGAAAATCCCCCCACCCCAGATTACCCTTTACATGGAACATTTTTCGAAAATTTTAATTTTCTCAAAAATGGCTCTAACGATTTTGATTAAAATATCATATGTTTAAGATATTTTTATGACAAATGAAATGTATATCTCGAATTTTCTGGGAATATCTCCAAAAGTGTTCTTCATTGTGAACGACTTTTGAAAACCATAAGATATAGACAAAAGTTTACTACACAGAAAATGTAGATTGCATTAAAATACACAATTTATGTCGAATACATTTTTTTTGTTGAGTGATATTGCTTGTTGTTCCCTTAAATTTTCCAATACTTATAGTTTTTCTCAAATTCGTTATTCATTTTTTTTGTACTAGTAATGCAAAGAGAATCGAATAATCGATATAGTAACCAGCTCTTAAGATATATGACTATCGCTTAAAGCCTAGAGTAGAGAAAGTCATGTGAGTGTAACACATCAAATTTTTTAATAAATTATTTTCTATTCCGTGTTGCCTAGCAGACATATGGTGTTGGCCGCTACGTCTAGAGTTATGACGTTTCTGGCACTTACTACAAGTCTAAAGCTTGCGTATAGGACGTAACGAAGCATAGTTAGACTGTCTTGTTGCACACAGAAGCACGAACTGCTATTCAATCCGTATTGAATGATGGTTATGCTAGTTGGCTCTTCTCATTGAATTGCCAGTCTGTTCCCAGCTTCAATAGTGCCACTCTCTTTAGGTGGCGTCTGTATTCTTTCCACTTCCTTTTCACGGAGTCTGAATGAAACACGCTCCGGTACATTTTCCAGTTCGCACGTTAATCAAACGGAATATTGCAGCGATTCAACAGCAATCTTTCCCCTTCGGATATCCAAGAAGGTTTCGTTAGTATTTCTTGCAAGAAGCAACTTTGGAGCATAAAAAATATGATGTGCTACACTCACATGACTTTCCCTATTCTTGTACAAACTATTTTTACAAACGCTTATTCTCCATATGCTTCATGTTAATCGAGATGTTAACCTTATTGCTAATTTTCTTGTAGATGCAAGGGGAATTGCTAGGCTTTAAGCGATAGTCAAATATTTTAAGAGCTGGTTGCTATGTGGCGCATTCCAATCTCTTTGCATTACCAGGACAACAAAAATGAATAATGAATTTGAGAAAAAGTATAAATATTGGAAAATTTAAGAGAATAACAAGCAATATCTCGAAAACGGTTCACTCAACAAAAAAAAAATTATATGACATAAACTGTGTATTTTAACGCGATCTACATTTTTTGTGTAGTAAAATTTTGTCTATCTCTTATGGTATACCAGTTATGCAAAAGTCGTTCACAATGAAGAATACTTTTGGAGACATTCCCAGAAAATTCGAGATATACATTTCATTTCTCATGACAATATCTTAAACATATGATATTTTAATCAAATTCTTTAGAGCCATTTTTGAGAAAATTAAAATTTTCGAAAAATGTTCCATGTAAAGTGTAGTCTGGGGTGGGGGGATTTTATTGAAAACCTTCGTGTCGCATCTCTGGAAGATACTGAACCTAAATACCAAGTTTGGTGTTTATACGACTGTTCGTTTCTGAGTTATGCTGTTCACAGACACACACGGACACACGGACACACACACACGGACATGTTTCCAAAAATGCTTTTTTTGGTTTCAGTGAGTCTCAAAACATGTATTTCCGGTGAAATCTCGGTATCGAATTTTTGGGTGGAATACAAAACTTCCCCTACTTACTATACGTAGTAGAGAAAGTAAAAAATCTGATGTGTTACACTCACATGACTTTCTCTACTCTTGTACAAACTATTTTTACAAACGCTTATTCTCCATATGCTTCATGTTAATGGAGATATCAAGATGTCAATCTTATTGATAATTTTCTTGTAGATGCAAGGGGAATATGGTAGGTTTTAAGCGATAGTCAAATATTTTAACGCTGGTTGCTATGTGGCGCATTCCGTTCTCTTTGCATGTCCAGGACATAAAAAAATGAATAACGAATTTGAGAAAAAGTATAAGTATTGGAAAATTTAAGGGAATAACAAGCAATATCTCGCAAACGGTTCGCTCAACAAAATAAATGTATATGACATAAATTGTGTATTTTAACGCGATCTACATTTTTCGTGTAGTAAAATTTTGTCTATCTCTTATGGTTTACCAGTTATGAAAAAGTCGTTCACAATGAAGAATACTTTTGGAGACATTCCCAGAAAATTCGAGATATACATTTTATTTGTCATGAAAATATCTTAAACATATGATATTTTAATCAAAATCGTTAGAGCCGTTTTTGAGAAAATTAAAATTTTCGAAAAATGTTCCATGTAAAGGGTAGTCTGGGGTGGGGGGATTTTACTGAAAACCTTCGTGTCGCATCTCTGGAAGATACTGAACCTAAATACCAAGTTTGGTGTTTATACTACTGTTCGTTTCTGAGTTATGCTGTTCACAGACACACACACACACGGACACACGGACACACAGACACACACACACGGACATGTTTCCAAAAATGCTTTTTTTGGTTTCAGTGAGTCTCAAAACATGTATTTCCGGTGAAATATCGGTATCGAATTTTTGGGTGGAATACAATACTTCCCCTACTTACTATACGTAGTAGAGAAAGTAAAAAATCTGATGTGTTACACTCACATGACTTTCTCTACTCTTGTACAAACTATTTTTACAAACGCTTATTCTCCATATGCTTCATGTTAATGGAGATATCAAGATGTCAATCTTATTGATAATTTTCTTGTAGATGCAAGGGGAATATGGTAGGTTTTAAGCGATAGTCAAATATTTTAACGCTGGTTGCTATGTGGCGCATTCCGTTCTCTTTGCATGTCCAGGACATAAAAAAATCTGATGTGTTACACTCACATGACTTTCTCTACTCTTGTACAATCTAATTTTACAAACGCCTATTCTCCATATGCTTCATGTTAATCGAGATATCGAGATGTCAATCTTATTGGTAATTTTCTTGTAGATGCAAGGGGAATATGGTAGCTTTTAAGCGATAGTCAAATATTTTAACGCTGGTTGCTATGTGGCGAATTCCATTCTCTTTGCATGTTCAGGACATAAAAAAAATGAATAACGAATTTGAGAAAAAGTATAAGTATTGGAAAATTTAAGGAAATAACAAGCAATATCTCGAAAACGGTTCACTCAACAAAAGAAACGTATATGACATAAGTTGTGTATTTTAACGCGATCTACATTTTTTGTGTAGTAAAATTTTGTCTATCTCTTATGGTTTACCAGTTATGCAAAAGTCGTTCACAATGAAGAATATTTTTGGAGACATTCCCAGAAAATTCCAGATATACATTTTATTTGTCATGACAATATCTTAAACATATGATATTTTAATCAAAATCGTTAGAGCCGTTTTTGAGAAAATTAAAATTTTCGAAAAATGTTCCATGTAAAGGGTAGTCTGGGGTGGGGCGATTTTCTTGAAAACCTTCGTGTCGCATCTCTGGAAGATACTGAACCTAAATACCAAGTTTGGTGTTTATCCGACTGTTCGTTTTTGAGTTATGCTGTTCACAGACACACAGACACACAGACACACAGACAGACAGACACACAGACACACAGACACACAGACAGACACACACACGGACATGTTTCCAAAAATGCTTTTCTTGGATTCAGTGATTCTCAAAACATGTATTTCCGGTGAAATCTCGGTATCGAATTTTTGGGTGGAATGCAATACTTCCCCTACTTACTATACGTAGTAGAGAAAGTAAAAAAATCTGATGTGTTACACTCACATGACTTTCTCTACTCTTGTACACACTATTTTTAAAAAACGCCTATTCTCCATATGCTTCATGTTAATCGAGATATCGATATGTCAATCTTATTGGTAATTTTCTTGTAGATGCAAGGGGAATATGGTAGCTTTTAAGCGATAGTCAAATATTTTAACGCTGGTTGCTATGTGGTGCATTCCATTCTCTTTGCATGTCCAGGACATAAAAAAAATGAATAACGAATTTGAGAAAAAGTATAAGTATTGGAAAATTTAAGGAAATAACAAGCAATATCTCCAAAACGGTTCACTCAACAAAAGAAATGTATATGACATAAGATGTGTATTTTAACGCGATCTACACTTTTTGTGTAGTAACATTTTGTGTATCTCTTATGGTTTACCAGTTATGCAAAAGTTGTTCACAATAAAGAATACTTTTGGAGACATTCCCAGAAAATTCGAGATATACATTTCATTTCCCATGACATTATCTTAAACATATGATATTTTCATCAAAATCGTTAGAGCCATTTTTGAGAAAATTAAAATTTTCGAAAAATCTTCCATGTAAAGGGTAGTTTGGGGTGGGGGGATTTTCTTGAAAACCTTCGTGTCGCATCTCTGGAAGATACTGAACCTAAATACCAAGTTTGGTGCTTATCCGACTGTTCGTTTTTGAGTTATGCTGTTCACACACACACAGACACACACACAGACACACACACACACAGACACACAGACACACACACGGACATGTTTCCAAAAATTCTTTTTTTGGATTCAGGAGGTCTCAAAACATGTATTTCCGGTGAAATCTCGGTATCGAATTTTTGGGTGGAATGCAATACTTCCCCTACTTACTATACGTAGTAGAGAAAGTAAAAATGAATAACGAATTTGAGAAAAAGTATAAGTATTGGAAAATTTAAGGGAATAACAAGCAATATCTCGCAAACGGTTCGCTCAACAAAATAAATGTATATGACATAAATTGTGTATTTTAACGCGATCTACATTTTTCGTGTAGTAAAATTTTGTCTATCTCTTATGGTTTACCAGTTATGAAAAAGTCGTTCACAATGAAGAATACTTTTGGAGACATTCCCAGAAAATTCGAGATATACATTTTATTTGTCATGAAAATATCTTAAACATATGATATTTTAATCAAAATCGTTAGAGCCGTTTTTGAGAAAATTAAAATTTTCGAAAAATGTTCCATGTAAAGGGTAGTCTGGGGTGGGGCGATTTTCTTGAAAACCTTCGTGTCGCATTCCTGGAAGATACTGAACCTAAATACGAAGTTTGGTGTTTATCCGACTCTTCGTTTTTGAGTTATGCTGTTCACAGGCACACAGACACACACACAGACAGACACACACGCACGGACATGTTTCCAGAAATGTTTTTTTTGGATTCAGTGAGTCTCAAAACGTGTATTTCCGGTGAAATCTCGGTATCGAAATTTTGGGTGGAATACAATACTTCCCCTACTTACTATACGTAGTAGAGAAAGTAAAAATGAATAACGAATTCCCATTTGAGAAAAATTATATTGGAAAATTTATGGAAATAACAAGCAATATCTCGAAAATGGTTCACTCAGCGAAAACAATGTATATGACATAAATTGTGTATTTTAACGCGAGCTACATTTTTTGTGCAGTAAACTTTTGTCTATCTCTTATGGTTTACCAGTTATGCAAAAGTCGTTCACGATGAAGAATACTTTTGGAGACATTCCCAGAAAATTCAAGATATACATTTTATTTGTCATGAAAGTATCTTAAATATATGATATTTTAATTAAAATCGTTAGAGCCATTTTTGAGAAAATTAAAATTTTTGAAAAATGTTTCATGTAAAGGGTAATCTGGGGTGGTGGGATTTTTTGGAAAACCTTCGTGTCGCATCTCTTGAAGATACTGAAGGTAAATACCAAGTTTGGTGTTTATCCGACTGTTCGTTTGTGAGTTATATTGTTCACAGACACAGACAGACACACACGGACATGTTTCCAAAAATGCTTTTATTGGATTCAGGGGGTCTCAAAACATGTATTTCCGGTGAATCTCGGTATCGAATTTTTGGGTGGAATGCAATACTTCCCCTACTTACTATACGTAGTAGGGAAAGTAAAAAAATAACGAATTTGAGAAAAAGTATAAGTATTGAAAAATTTAAGAGAATAACAAGCAATATCCCGAAAGTTCTTCACTCAACAAAAAAAATTATGTGACATAAATTGTGTATTTTAACGCGACCTACATTTTTTGTGTAGTAAAATTTTGTCTATCTCTTATGGTTTACCAGTTATGCAAAAGTCGTTCACAATGAAGAATGCTTTTGGAGACATTCCCATAAAATTCGAGATATACATTTCATTTGTCATGAAAATATCTTAAACATATATTTTAATCAAAATCGTTAGAGCCATTTTTGAGAAAATTAATATTTTCGAAAAATTTTCCTTGTAAAGGGTAATCTGGGGTGGGGGTATTTTCTTGAAAACCTTCGTGTCGCATCTCTGGAACATACTGAATCTAAATATCAAGTTTGGTGTTTATCCGACTGTTCATTTCTGAGTTATGCTGTTCACAGACACACACACGGACATGTTTCCAAAAAGCTTTTTTTGGATTCAGGAGGTCTCAAAACATGTATTTCCGGTGAAATCTCTGTATCGAATTTTTGGGTGGAAAACAATAGTTCCCCTATTTACTATACGTAGTAGAGAAAGTAAAAATGTGTAGTGCTTTACTTACACATGACATTCTCTACGTAGTTTTCTTATAAAACCTTATTTTTCTAACTGCTTCAAGTTAAATGCAAATTATTCTTACGAAATATTACTTTTCTATCCAGTTCTTTTAATCGAGCTAAAACTTTGCTGAAATAGGTGTATTACACATTTCTTTAGGGTACAAAAAGAACAGCGATAGTCAAGTGTTTTAAGAACTGGACGATTAAAATGTTTACCTTAAAATTCCATTACTATTTCCATTTAATCACGAGTAACAAATAAATATCGACAAGAAACAAAAATAACGATAAAGTAAAATTCCACCCATTAACAACGGATATCTTGGAGATTGCTGATGCCACAAAAATGGTACTTTGAATAAATTCTGTCTTTTAAAGAGAGCCACATCTTTTGTGTAGTACGTTTCCGTCTATCGCTTTACGTTTACCAGTTATACAAGATTGTACAGAATGAAGAGGGCTTTACAGGTTATTCCCAGAAACTTCAGGATATATATTTTATATGTCATGTAAATATCTTTAATATATGGTAGTTTAATCAATATCGGTACACGTTTTTGAAAAAATCAAACTTTGGAAAATGTCACATGTAAAGGGTGATTTTGATGGGCAACTTTCTTGAAAATCGGCATATTTTTGGAAGATGCTGAACTTAAAACTAAAGGTTGGATAAATACCAAATTTGGTATTTGAGTTTTGCTGTACGCAGGTACACCACACAGAGCTTTTTCCAATTTTTTTTTACTAAGCGACCTCAAAACATTGAAGTAGGTTGTTGCTTCTTGTATGGAAAACCAATTTGAAGTAGGAGTTGTATTTTATTTCGACTGTTGGGGAGCCGAACTTGAAGTAGTTACAACCTCACGTATGGTAAAAAGTTTCCGGTAGCCCACGACCCAAGTTAAAAAATATTAACTTTGTAATTTGATGTTTCTTTAAATAATATATACTTATGTTTGCCTCGGCTGCGTCAGTATTTAGAGACATGAATGTCTTAGCAGGGAGTAGTGCGACTGAATAATGTAGGCTTACACAGATTATAATTTTATTTCAATCCTTTTATTAATGCTTGACACGATTTAAATAACACTTCACTGATATATAGAGAGAGCTGTGAGATTTTTTTTATTAATTACTTGCACTTTTTAACACGTAAACTATTTTCGTCTCTCACGAATACGTATTAAATTTCTCGAGGACGCATCTCGCGTTCGGTTAGGAACACTGTCTACAACCAACTGACTTCTGAATTTGTAAATTTGCTATGTTTCAGTTTCTGATTGGCTAATCCTAGTCCAATAGAATACTTTCATTTAACTAAAGCTTTTTCTGGTTGTTGATTGGCTATTTTATAAACTGTCATAAAATTTATATTTATACTGTTCCAAGAATGACTAGTAGCATTATTAAACCTTCTAATTCGTTATTGCCTCAAGGCTACCTCATTGTTAGCAACTTTTAACCTATTTTTCTCACAGCTACTACATTATTAAATTACGTAATACATTCACATAATATTATTACACATGTATACAATAATATAAACATATATAATGACTGTAATATACACATTTTATATTTTTACATACATATATTGCTTTAATGTGGGCTGTTATTGAATTTATATTTTATATAATTAGACTGAAATCATATGTGTTAAAAATACTGCCTCAACATGTATCTCCAATAAATCCCAATATGATTTTTTTTATTTGAATGCATTACATTCTCTATCTACTATGCACGAGGTAGAGAAAGTAAAAATGAATAGCTGGGGAAATTATGAAATATTTGCCAATTCGTACCAATATTATAGAATAGCTTGCAAATATTTCATACCACAAATTTACAAATCTTTTTGACGTAATTGTGTGTTCTAACGAGATATACATTTTCTGTGTAGTCAGTTTTTGTCTATATTCTATGGTTTACAAGTTAAATAAAATTCATTCCGAATGAAAAGGATTTCACAGGCCATTCTCAGATAATTGAATATACACATTTTATTTGACATGCAAATATCTTAAATATGTCGTCTTTTAATAGTTACAGCCATTTTGGTAAAAATAAAGGATAACAAAAATGTTTCTAAGCAAGAGTATAGGGTGGGGAGACTGAGAGACATTGGGGAAACCCCACGCGTGCACTCGGTGACATTTTTCTAAAAATGAAGTCTCAAAACGTGTATTTTCGATAAAGTCTCGGTAATCGAATTTTCGTGTAGAATGCAATACTTGCTCTACTTTAAATAAGAAGCAATAAATAAGTAACAACCAAAAATTAAATAAGTAATAGCAGCGAGCGAGATGTCTCTGTGGTAACATGTAGGGTTGTATTTGATAGGTTTCGGGTTCGATTACTTTCGATCGTCCACTCTGACCTTGGGTTTTTCGTGGTTTTCCCTGGTCGGTATGCGAATGCAAGTTTTTTTTCTCGTCTACTGCGATTTCCGTTCCATCACTACAGCTTCGTTTTGTTTCCTTCTCATGTTTTATGTGTACTTCTAGGTTTCGTGGCGTAAGGCGGTACCGTAGAGGTGGCGCGGATGCTTTTTCAAAGGAAAGAGTACTCAGAGTGCTGCTTGGTTGACGGGTCGTTCACCGCCCCTAGGCAGTTCTAGGAGTGGGATGGGTTCTTAAGCCTGGAACTCTGTGTCATATCTACCTGCTGCGTAGCCACCTGTGATTCTTTCGCTTCACTCCTGGGGGGTGGTAGCAGAAATCCAGTTGTATAACCAGTGATACAATACCATAACGTAATAACTTATTAACAGTATATTAATTTTAAGTGAGATTTTGAATTAATATGGATTTTGAAATATCAGAGTACCTTTGAGGTTACACAAACAGCCAAGTTTTAATTGATTTTTCTTCCACACATGCTAAAGTTGGAAAGGTAGAATCAGACTGCAAAGAATCAATACTTAGCCGAGACTTGAACAACGGATCTTCCGCATTCCGTGCTGTTGCTCTAAGCATCTCAGCTATTATGGCATAACATAAACTCTCCAATTGACTCGTAGGTTTCTCGGCAAACCAAAATACGTTCTCAAAACTCAATTTGAGATAATATACTCCAATGACGACTTACAATTTCGTAAATTCTTTGAGTCCAGGGCTTCATGCTTAACCACTATGTAGTCAATATGTGATAATTAATTTCCCTTCAACATATTACACCGGTTGCAGCCTTAAGTTGGAAAGGTACAATCAGGCTTAAGAATTCAACGCCATAACTGGGATTCAGCGCTCTTAACTGAAGAGCGGGCCATTCCCTAGAAATATTTTTTTAAAACTTCCCCTAAAACACACTCAATGGCGTACATATAGTGCATTTTGCCTCAGTTTGAACTTCGATTTTGTGGAAATTACCTCTTTTCTCTACATTTTCCTTTATCCTGAAAAAATAAATATTTCAAAACTCTCAGTTCTATGAGGCAGTATTTTTAACACTTAAATGATTTCAGTCTTATTATATAATATATAATTCAATAACAGCCCGCCTTAAAGCAGCGTGTGTGTGGTATAGTATGTGAAATGCATGTAACAGCCATTGTAGGAATATATGTTTGTATTATTGTATACATGTAATAATGTTATGTGAATGTATTACGTAATTTAATAATGTAGGAGCTGTGAGAATTATAAGTTAAAAGTTGCTAACAATGAGGTAACAATGAGGTAACCTTGAGGCAATAATGAGTAAGAGTGTTTAATTGTCATTATTGGAGCAAAAATAATGTAAATTTTGTAACAGTTTATAAAATAGCCAATCAACAACCAGAAAAAAGCTTTAGTTAAATAAAAGTGTTCTATTGGATTAGGAATAACCAATCAGAGACTTGAGATACAGAAATTCACAAATTTAGGCGATATAAATTGTCAGTTGCTTCCAGACAGTGTTACTAATCAGACGCGAGATGTGTCCTCGAGAAATTTAATACGTATTCGTGTGAGACGAAAATAGTTTAGGTGTTAAAAGGTGTAAGTAGTTAATAAAAAAAATCTCACAGCCCCCCCTCTCTCTCTCTCTGTCTCTCTCTCTCTGTCTCTCTCTCTCTCTCTCTCTCTATATATATATATATATATATACATATATATATATATATATTATCAGTGAAGTGTTATTTAAATCGAGTCAAGCATTAATAAAAGGAGTGAAGTAAAATTATTATCTGTGTAAGCCTACATTCTTTAGTTGCACCACAACCCTGCAAAGGGAAACATGTCTCTAACAATAATACTGACGCAGCCGGGGCAAACATAAATATATACTATTTAAAGAAACAGTCAAATTAGAAAGTTAATATTTTTAAACATTTTTGGGGGGGGCAAAGGTTACCGGAAAGCGGGTACTATACGTGCGGTTGCAACGAACTACAAGTTCGGCTCCCAACAGTTGAAATATAATACAACCCTTTCAATACAACCTACTTCAAATTGGCTCCCAAAGCGTGTGGGCAAATAACAATTACAACAAATAACTACTTCAAATTGACGCCCAAAACGTGGTGCAAACAACGTAAAGACAGTACATTTTCTCATCTGTGGACCACGGAATTATTTCATCTGTTTCATTCATTGTCTTTGAAAACTTCAGTTGTGAAAAAGTTAAAATAAATAAGTCGCACACTCAAAAAATTCGTTTTTGGATTCATGTATTCTCAAAATATGTTTTTAGTGGAATCTCAACATAAAATATTTGTGTTTTGGAGAAATAAAACTATTTATAAAATTTGTAGTGCAATGTATGGGTTAAAGGATGTATAATTATCCCTTCAGGTATATCTTAAGGCATGAATAAGGGTATACAAGACCTTAAACATTCAAGTTTATTGTTTTTACTCTTGGTGTGCTTTGTTTTTACCCCGTTGTCTTGAGGTTCTATCCAAGTTCTGATTACAATCACAATGTTGTACCTCGTAGCGGAACGCTGGCATGAAGTCCGTGACACGACCATGATAAGCTCAGTTGCAACACTATAATTCCTTAGAACGTTAGCTAACCACCACAGCGATAATTCCCAGGACAATAGATTTGGTTGGAAGCCGCAGGTTTTGTTTACACAGATAATAGAACAATCCCATTAGTTGCGACAATTCAGCCTCCTACATAGCCCGTCCAAAATGCACATTGTGGCGCTGTCGTGTTCAAATCTCACCTCAAACAGATGACAAGAATGTTCTTGCTAGTACCAAAACATTCCCCCTTCCCTCTCTTTCTCCATTTTACCTGTCAAGTACAAACTTCTTCTCTCATCTCATTGAAATGTTTTTACTTTCTCTAACATCTGCTTCTATTGTGCTCAAAAATTTGATATCGAGATTTGACAGGAAATACACGTTTTGCGAATCCAGAAGTCCTCACGTGTTGCCTTCATATGACTTTCTATAAGTACTCGCTCTTCTAAAAACTACTCTCGAAAACTTATTTTATCTACAGTTCGTTCCTTATACTGCCGGGCCTGCATCGCGTGTATGCGTGCTCCGAGTACAGTCTATTACACTAGAGGATTTTCTGTTCTGAAACTTTGCCCGCGTTATTTACCCCTGAGTGATAGTAACATACACTGTAATGAGTATGAAAGTAATATAAGTTGAAAGTGGTGTCACATTCATGGCATTCCTCACCGTCACGAGATTATAATTCATGAAGAATAGTCACTCTGTAGGGTTTAAATTTTAAAAGTTTAGTAGCTCTATGAACAGAGGGTTTTGAAACACCACTTGTATGCAACACGTCATAGACACTTCTTTGGTGAGCGTTCGAATGATGCACCGATTTCGTCAATTTTTCTCCCTGTTACAACACTGTCTACGTGATTCAGTTTTTACGTGTGTATCATACATAAAAAATCTTTCTTTAAGCTCGAGGTTTTAGGTAGGCATTCCAGCGTACTAATAAGAATAACGTAATGTAATTTGACGCAGCCACGCTACGTCCTCCAATAATGAAGCAATGCATTTGCCTCACGATTGCTGCGTTTCTCCTCCTAGTTGCTTTTTTATACTTTGCCACGGCTGCTCGAGCATGAGATTCTAATCACTGGGTATGCGTGAGTGTATGCACATAGAAACACGAACGCTTTCTTGGGACACTTTTATTCACCATTAAAATAAGACTTAAGTTTTGCTGATCACTTTTAAATTCTTACGATGTTACTGTGTCTTTTCCAAGACCGAATATTATCAATTTCATCTGATCGTTCGATCTTCTTGCAAGTTCACACCCAGAGGATGTTGTTTTGCACCCCAAGAGTGCCCCAGCGAGAGTATGTCCTCACCACACGAGCGTCCCAGCGAGAATCCTCTCACCACTCGCGCGATACAAGGAAAGAACTCCTAACTTCCCCTCTCTCACCTTAAACATTTCGTACCAAAACTGAGCGTCATGAAGCTTTTATTGACCTTCACTTCCTGGTTAGTGCAACTGCACCCATTATTTTCAGGAGAAACTGGCTTCAGCGGTTTTACCCTTTATAACTGGGGCTTGTCCCTAATTAGCTAAACTGTACCTGTCTGGTCTTTCTGTCGCTTTTAACAGTCAACAATTTTCTCCTTTTAATACATGTACTGATTTTAAATATTTTATTATTTATTTTATTTCGCTATCCTTCCCAGATTATTTAGATAATTATTGACTTTATAATTTCGGCTTCAAATTCATATACAACACAGATGTCCATAATGCAACTGATAAACGAACCTTGAGCGGGTCATTCAACGCTAGTGCGCTGCTAAAATAATACCGAGGTTACTCTAGTGAAAGCAAACCACGCATATACGTGATCTATGAATGCAGTAGGCTAAAGCGACAGTCAATTTTTTAAAAAGCGGATCGCTATGTGGTGGCTTTGAAATTTTACCTTTACATGACGACGAGACTTTGTGGAAAATTCAAAACAACAAGGTTATCTCGGAAGTTTTTGACGTTCATAAACAGTTTTGTTTTATAAAAATTATGTATTTTAACGCGACCTATATTTTTTTACGTTGTAAGGTTTTGTCTATCTGTTACGTATTGCCAGTTGTACAAAATTCATTCAAAACTAAGAATTCGGTACACTTATATTTTAATTATTATGCAAGTATAAGAGTATGGTATTTTTATCATATTCATTCGATCCATTCCACAGAAATAAAAATATCAACCGTTTTTTCCAGGTAAAGTATAGTTTATGGTGGGTAGATTTTTAAAATATCTGTATCGCATCCTTGGAAGAGACGCATTTAAACATCAAGTTTGGTATTTAACCGCCTTTTCTTAAACACATCCACATCAACACTTCTTGTATTTAAAAAAGCTGATGTGTTACACTCACATGTCTTTCTCTACTGTTGTACAAAATATTTTTTACAAACGCTTATTCTCCATATGCTTCATGTTAATCCAGATATCGAGATTTAATCTTATTGCTAATTTCCTTGTAGATGCAAGGGGAATCGGTAGGCTTTAAGCTATAGTCAAATATTTTAAGAGCTGGTTGCTATGTGCAGTATTCCATTCTCTTTGCATGTCCAGGACAAAAAAAAAGTGAATAAGGAATTCCCATTTGAGAGAAAGTGTAAGTATTGGATAATTTAAGGGAATAACAAGCAATATCTTGAAAATGGTTCACCCCCAAAACATGTGTACGACATAAATTGTGTATTTTAACGCGATCCATATTTTTTGTGTAGTAAAATTTTGTCTATATCTTATGGTTTAGCAGTTATTCAAAAGTCGTTCACAATGAAGAACACTTTTGGAGACATTCCCAGAAAATTCAAGACATACATTTCATTTGTCATAAAAATATCTTAAACATATGATATTTCAATCAAAATCGTTAGAGCCATTTTTGAGAAAATTAAAATTTTCGAAAAATGTTCCATGTAAAGGGTAATCTGGGGTAGGGGGATTTTCTTGAAAACCTTCGTGTCCCATCTCTGGAAGATACTGATCCTAAATACCAAGTTTGGTGTTTATCCGTTTCTGATTTATGCTGTTCACAGACAGACACACACGGACATGTTTCCAAAAATGCTTTTTTTTGGATTCAGGGGGTCTCAAAACATATATTTCCGGTGAAATCTGGGTATCGAATTTTTGGGTGGAATACAATACTTCCCCTACTTACTATACATAGTAGAGAATGTAAAAATGTAACTTCAGTTCCATCATTTCAAACGCTAGATGCCCAAACAAGACATTTGAATTATTGAACCTAGTCTGGTCCTTTGTATGCATACCAATCACACGAATCACACTGATATTGTTTTCATCTTTCTCATACGGCCACTGGTAAGTTTGAGACACTCTAATTCCAGACGTGCAAGGAGATGGTTCTACTGGTCATTCACTTCCTCTCTGTCATATCCGTTCAAGCTCAATGCTCTATCGGAAACTGTTTTGGTACCCCGTTTCTTTTTGTCTGCTTTCTTCTATCCTCTTATTTCTTGTAGCATTTCCACGAGGCAACCGTCTAACGAGGAACCAATATCAGGAACATTTGCGATAACTGTTGTAGGATTAAATGATTAGCCAGTTAGCCAGTGTTCCTCAGTGCAGGCCCAAGTTCCTCCGGGTGCCAATGTTCATCAATTTTACGACACTTAATTCAGAAAACATGAAAATAGGCTATAAAATCTGTCCGCGTGTCTTTGTTCCAGTGCCCCTGTAGTTTCTCGATCATGGCGTGAT
Organism: Deroplatys truncata; assembly: GCA_030765065.1. Taxonomy (NCBI): domain Eukaryota; kingdom Metazoa; phylum Arthropoda; class Insecta; order Mantodea; family Mantidae; genus Deroplatys; species Deroplatys truncata. The sequence continues at coordinate 107,167,932 of CM060982.1, forward strand.
ATGTCATTTGTACATTATTTTTTACTAACTTGCGTTTAATGCAAATGAAAGTTGGTTCTACCTGTTTGCCCCCTCCTACATTATCTGCAGCATCTTTTCCATCCATCATGTAATGGAGACATTTGCGAGGCAACGCATATTCAACTGTTTATCGGTTTTCACTGCAGTAACAAAGAACTCATTTGCACATAATGCACTTAAAATTAGTAAGATTTTACCACAATCTTCTGTCTAATATTTCACTAAAGATTTTAAAAGTTTACAACAAATAATAATGAAAGCACAAATTGGAATGGCATAAATAATCATTTATTAGAAGCTTCAGGACACACGGTATGTGATACATTTATTAATTCGACACCTTATGACATAACGTAGTAATAAAATCGAATTAAAATAAATCACCCTTTTACTTACATTCGCTAGGGGATGCACTGTGCTATCTGCCATCATGTTTATTAAGAGGAGTAAATTCTCATGCGAACTTACTTACTTACGAAAACTTTTTACTTTATCTCATTTTTGGAAACATGTCCGTGTGTGTGTGTCTGTGAACAGCATAACTCAGAAACGAACAGTCGGATAAACACCAAACTTGGTATTTAGGTTCAGTATCTTCCAGAGATGCGACACGAAGGTTTTCAAGAAAATAACCCCACCCCAGATCACCCTTTACATGGAACATTTTTTGAAAATTTTAAGTTTCTCAAAAATGGCTCTAACGACTTTGATTAAAATATCATAGGTTTAAGATATTTCATTACAAATAAAATGTATATCTTGAATTTTCTGGGAATGTCTCCAAAAGTATTCTTCATTGTGGACGACTTTTGCATAACTGGTAAACCATAAGAGATGAACAAAATTTTACTATACAAAAAATGTATATCGCGTTAAAATACACAATTTATGTCATATACATATTTTTTGTTGAGTGAACCATTTTCGGGATATTGCTTGTTATTCCATTAAATATTTCAATACTTATTTTCTCAAATGGGAATTCGTTATTCATTTTTTGTCTGCGATATGCAAAGAGTATTAATCTGTGGCAAAGAGAATGGTGCTGCACCTAGCAACCAACTATTAAGAGATATGTCGATGCTTAAAGGCTACTGTATTTCTATATTGCCCTTGCAAATACAAAACAAGGAGAACATAGTACGCCTTAAGCGATAGTCAAATATTTTTAGAACTGGTCGCTATGTGTAAAATGTAATTCTCTTTGCATGTCAAAAGATCGTTTCTGCAAATGTTTATCTCGATTAATATGAAATAGATGGAGAATAGGAGTTTGTAAAAATAGTTTATACATGGGTAGAGAAAGTCATGTGAGTGTAACACATCAGATTTTTTCTCTATCTGCTTCATTTTAATCCAGATAAACATTTGCAGAAATAGATGCATTACACATTTCGTTATATATACAAAGAAAACAGCAATATTCATAACTTTAAAAACTTGACGCTGTGTGTTGGCCATAAATTTCCATACTCTTTCCATGCAGTTGCGAGAAGTTATTGAATGTCGACCACTTTTAAATGAATGACAAGTTATTGAACAATGCGAACCGTTCACAACGGATATATCGGAAATGAATTATGCCACAAAGAGTTATTGAAAATAAATAGCGTATTTCAAAGATACCTACATTTTTTGCGCAGTGCGTTTTTGTCTATCGCTTAACATTGGCCTGTTATACCAAGTATACAAAATTCCTTCCGAATGAAGAGGGCTTCACAAAAAAATTCACTTGAGTTCCCAGAAATTTCATAATATAATGTTATTTTCCATATAAATATATTCAATATAAGGTATTTTAATTTAATATCTTAAGAGACACTTTTCAGAAAATAAAAAATTACTAAAAATCCTCCATCTGAACTCTAGTTTGGGGGACGGGGATTTTCTTTAAACCGTCGTGTTGCATCTTTGAAAGATACCGAACTTAGATACTGAATTCCATATTTATCCAACTTTTCGTTTTTAAGTTATGCTGTTCACAGAAACACACACGAACCTTTTCCTAAAAACTGATTGTTTGGAATCAGGGACATCAAAACATGTATTTCTTATAAAATATGTATATAGAAATTTTGGCTGGAATGCAATACCGTCTCTACCTACTATGTTTAGTAAATAGGAAACGTATTGTATTCCATCCAAAAAGTCGATGTCTTACAGCGACATACAACTTGAAAAAGGTCTTAAGTACTCGAAAATTCAAACCAATAACAAAAATATCCTGAAAATGGTTAACACCACGGAAAATGTTAAGATAAATCATGTGTTTTGCCGCCATCTACACATTTGTGTAGTAAGATTTTGTCTATGTCTTACGATTTACCAATTACACAAATGAAGAGGATTTCAAAGGCTATTCGCAGAAAATTCAAGATACACAATTAATTTACAATGCAATAGAGGGTCTTTCAACAAGAGTGTCCCATCTTTAAAATGTGATAGCTGCCGTTGTTATTGAGTTGCAGCAGTCATTTTTTCCATGTTGTTTCAGTTGTTATTGACAAATAGCCATGAAACGTTACAGTATTCAGAAACGCGTAGAAATGGTGAAAATTTATTATCAAAATGGATCATCTGTTCGCCAAACCTACCGTATATTGCGTGAACTTTACGGTGTGCATAATCGTCCCTGTGAGAGAACCATTCGGCGTTTGATCGATAAATTTGAAAGAAGTGGTTCTGTCAGGGATCAAACAGCGCCTGTACGTAATCGACGTAAGCACTCCAACGAAAACATAGTCGCCGTTCGTGAGTGTGTACGCAAGAACGGAAACAAATCAATTGCTCATCGAGCGCAAGAATTGGGGCTTTTGCGGACCACAACTTGGCGAATTCTGCTTCTGAACTTGAAGTTTCACGCTTATAAAATGGTGTTAACTCAAGACCGAAAGACCATTGGTTGCGCCGTGTATTCGCTGACTGGGCTATGAAACAATTGGAAGCTGACCCGGAATTTTGTCGAAAAATCATCTTCAGCGACGAAGCCCACTTTTGGATGGATAATTGTGTTAACAAACTAAATTGCTGCTATTGAAGCAATCACAATTCAATGCAGATTCAAGAACGACCACTTCATCCCCAAAAGGTTACTGTAGTGTATATTTTGGTATGGTGGAATCATTGGTCCATATTTTTCCAAGATGAAGATGGAGAAGCTCTAACTGTCAATGGTAAAAGATACCGGACTCTATTTTTGGCCTCAATTGGATGATATGGATCTCAAAAACATCTGGTTCCAGCAAAATGGTGCCACATGTCATACTGCTCTCGAAACAATCGATCTTTTGAAGGAGAAGCTCCAAGGTTTCTCATTTCCCGTGGTGGTGATGTTAACAGGTCCCCGAGGTCATGTGATTTAAAGCCGTTTTATTACTTCTTGTGGGGTTATGTTAAATCTACAGTTTATGTCAACAAGCCAGAAACAGCAAATGATCTTATGAATAACATCACGCGTGTTATTCTTGAAGTTGGACCTAATTTACGTTCTTCTGTCATTGAAAATTGGGTCAACGTATACGCGCAACCCAACGAAGTCGCGGCGGTCACTTAACAGATGTTCTCTTCCACAGGTAATGAAATTATTTATGTTCCAAAATAAAAAAATCTGATGTGTTACACTCACATGACTTTCTCTACTCTTGTACAATCTATTTTTACAAACGCCTATTCTCCATATGCTTCATATTAATCGAGATATCGAGATGTCAATCTTATTTGTAATTTTCTTGTAGATGCAAGGGGAATATGGTAGCTTTTAAGCGATAGTCAAATATTTTATCGCTGGTTGCTATGTGGCGCATTCCATTCTCTTTGCATGTCCAGGACATAAAAAAATGAATAACGAATTTGAGAAAAAGTATAAGTATTGGAAAATTTAAGGAAATAACAAGCAATATCTCGAAAACGGTTCACTCAACAAAAAAAATGTATATGATATAAGTTGTGTATTTTAACGCGATCTACATTTTTTGTGTAGTAAAATTTTGTCTATCTCTTATGGTTTACCAGTTATGCAAAAGTCGTTCATAATGAAGAATACTTTTGGAGACATTTCCAGAAATTTCGAGATATACATTTCATTTCTCATGACATTATCTTAAACATATGATATTTTCATCAAAATCGTTAGAGCCATTTTTGAGAAAATTAAAATTTTCGAAAAATGTTCCATGTAAAGGGTAGTCTGGGGTGAGGGGATTTTCTTGAAAATCTTCGTGTCGCATCTCTGGAAGATACTGAACGTAAATACCAAGTTTGGTGTTTATCCGACTGTTAGTTTTTGAGTTATGCTGTTCACAGACACACACACACACAGACACACACACACACACAGACACACAGACACACAGACACACACACAGACACACACACGGACATGTTTCCAAAAATGCTTTTTTTGGATTCAGGAGGTCTCAAAACATGTATTTCCGGTGAAATCTCGGTATCGAATTTTTGGGTGGAATGCAATACTTCCCCTACTTACTATACGTAGTAGAGAAAGTAAAAATTAATAAACCTCTATCATTTATAGAACGTGTTTCATTCAAGTTCAAAGATAGGACACTTTTGTTGAAAGACCGTTTAGGTTCCAGGATGTTTTGTCCAATTCATTACTTACATGGACATTATGATAACTGATATAAGGGCAATAATAACTCGTCCACAGACATTTGAAACATTTTGCCCATAAGATATTTCACCAAATGACATTTCTTCCATGAATTATTTCATCATATGAGAATTTGTTCATTAAAACTTCGTTTCCCAGCAACTATTTACATTATTAAATTCGAAATTTTCTGTTCACATTACTAAACACGAAGGTTATTCTTCACATTGTTGCATTATAAAATGACCACTATGTTAGTGAATTCCACTAGGGGAAAACCCATTTTGGAGCATCAACATTACAGGTACCATTTTCACTTATGTAACAAAAATAGGACTATAAAATACACAACTCCAACCGTCAATATTTCTCAGCGACTTCCAGCTAGCAGTCATGCATCTAGCAAGGACAGCCTTCCCCGGCGTAATGTTTTGAATCAGGAACGTATTGAAAAAATTATCAGCTAATATGAAGAGTACAAAGAGCAGGATAACATACTAATATGGCTCATAGGCGGTTACGTCTGTGGTCCGCATTCGGGATGCCGTGGGTTCTATTCCCCTGACCGACCCGGGGAGATTTCCCGGTGGCCAGGCGAATGCTGGGAAGGATTCTTACATCGGCGATGGTGTTTCGGTGCAGCGTGGCAAGGGAAAAGGATGCTCTTTGTGACTTTCCGTCCCTCGGCTTTCGGCTGGCTGCCGGGGGTATCTGGTGGAGTCCCCGGTTTGCCTGTCCGTCTGCGGGGGATTCTCTATCTGGAAACTTAATAACCCTGCCATTCCTGTGCTGCCAATCCTGTCCAGCCGCACGGTGCCTCCTCTCGCCTCATCCTTCCACCCCGCTTGTGGGGCGTAGGCACAATATCCCCTCTGTTGATCAGTATCCCCGTCCCCTCCATAGCCTATTCAATCGAATACTATAATATTTAGGGGCGAGGAGTTAGAATGTGAAGTTGTATTCGGAGACAGAAGAACAGGGTGATTAATAATAAATGTATTGACTAATGTCATTGTATAAATAGTATTAAATGATGAAAAACGGCTGGGTAAAAACTTCATGAACAAAATATCGCATGCGAAAAATTTTTGCATGTCAAAACGTGGTATGGACATATTAATGGACGAAATGTCCCTGGACTAAACGACCGCGCACCTGCAAATTTCTTAAAAATGTTGAATTTTAATAAAAATCTGAATAGTCATTCTTGAAAAAAAAAAACATAATTTTTTTTTCATGCCAAGGGTAGTTGTGGTAAGCAATTTTATTGAAAATCCTGTACCATCTTTGGACGATACCAAACTTGAATATCAACTTTGGTACTTAACGGAGTATTTGTTTTAGAGTTATGCTGTTCACACACACACACACACACACACACACATGAATGGTCTTTTTTTTTAAACTGTCCTTTTGACCTTCTCTACTACGTATAGTAAAGGTATTTAGGTTTAGTATCATCCAGAGATGCGACACGAAGGTTTTCAAGAAAATCCCCCACCCCAGATTACCCTTTACATGGAACATTTTTCGAAAATTTTAATTTTCTCAAAAATGGCTCTAATGATTTTGATTAAAATATCATATGTTTAAGATATTTTCATGACAAATAAAATGTATATCTTGAATTTTCTGGGAATGTCTCCAAAAGTATTCTTCATTGTGTGCCACTTTTGCATAACTGGTAAACCATAACAGATAGACAAAATTTTACTACACAAAAAATGTAGATCGCGTTAAAATACACAAGTTATGTCATATACATTTTTTTGTTGAGTGACTCATTTTCGAGATATTGCTTGTTATTCTCTTAAATTTTTCAATACTTATTTTCTCAAATGGGAATTTGTTATTAATTTTTTTGTCTTGGATATGCAAAGAGTATTAATCTGTGGAAAAGGGAATGGTGCTGCACCTAGCAACCAGTTATTAAGAGATATGTATGTGCTTAAAGGCTACTGTATTTGTATATTGCCCTTGTAAATATATATTTCCCTTACATCTACAAGAAAATTAGCACTAAGATAGAGTCTGCAAATGTTTATCTCGATTAGCAGCAAGTAGATGGAGAATAAGAGAGAATCATGCGAGTACAACACATCAGATTTTTGTATTAAGGAGACCTCAAAATGTGTATTTCCGCATAAATCTCGGCATGGAAGTTTTGGATGGAAAGCAAAAGTTTCTTTGCTTATAAGGTTTGATAGAAAGTTTGAGAGAAAGTAGAAAATCCTATGTCTTGAGGGAGTATATTTAACACTCAAATTGTTTCAGTCTAATTATATAATATATAAATTCAATAACAGCCCCCTTGAAGCAATATGTGTATGTAACAATATATAAAAAGTATATACTACAGTCATTATATATGTTTGTATTATTATATACATGTGTAATAATGTTATGTGAATGTAGTACATAATTTAATAATGTAGGAGCTGTGAGAATAATAGGTTAAAATTTGCTAACAATGAGGTAACCTTGAGGTAATAATGAATTTTAAAGGTTAACAATACTACTAGTTATTTTTGGAGCAACAATAGTGTAATTTTTGTGACAGTTTATAAAATAGTCAATCAACAACCAGTTCAGTTGCTTGTATACAGTGCTCATAACTGAACGCGTTGGTTGTAGACAGTGTTCCTAACCGGACGCGAGATGTGTCCTCGAGAAATTTAATACGTATTCAGCTTGAGACGAAAATAGTTTACGTGTTTAAAAAGTGCAAGTATTTAATAAAAGAATCTCGCAGCTCTCTATATCAGTGAAGTGTTATTTAAATTGCGCCAAGGATTAATAAATGTAGTGAAGTAAAAATTATAAACTGTGTACATTATTCAGCCGCACCACGCCTTGCAAAGAAATCCATGTCTCTAACATTAATACTGACGCAGCCGAGGCAAACATAAATATATAATATTTAACGAAACAGTTAAAAAATTACAAAGTTAATATTTTTAAATTTTGGACGAAGACTACCGGGTACCATATGTGCGGTTGCAACTACTTCAAGTTCGGCTCCCCAACAGTTGAAATACAATGCAACTCCTACTTCAAATTGGCTTTCCATACGTGAGGTAACAAAATCTTCTTCAAATTGGCTCCCAAAGCGTGGTGCAAAATTAACGTAATAATAATAATTATAAATAAACTTCTTCAAATTTAGTGAATTTCAATCTAAATTCCTTGAAAGCCTATGTCATTCCAAATAAACACAGATCTTGATGCATTAATAAACGAAGAGAACACATTTTTCGGGTCATTTGTTCTGAACATGAATCGTAAATGCTTACAGATTAATGAAATATAAACCAACCTCAGTAATTTAGAGCGTTTAAATTAAAATAATAAATATCTATAATATGTTTACCACGCAAATCCATCATCAGATTTTGCTATTAACATTCCTGCTCATTTGGCATTGCCGCTAAATTTAGGTTTTTGTTTTATAAATTGCAATTAATATTGGAACCTCAGATAAATGTATAGCTTATAAGCTCAATTGTTTGTATATGAATTAGTACTCATAATGCTAAAGGGCTAAATCTATCATTACACTGCTTTGAAAATCAATTCGGATTACTATTTATGTTTCTCTGTGGGCAACTGTTACATCTCGTTGCACTTCAGAGCTTCATTTAGTCATTTGTTTTGCTCTTCTACAGGGTGATTTATGAAGGACTGAGACATTTATTTCTTTAGTTGTTTCATAACGAGTTATGCTAGCAACAACTTATTATACCTAAAATGCAGAGGAAGTTTTGGAGATTGTTTACCTCTATAGCAAATGTTGAAAATGTCTTCCATGCTGCATAAGGCACAACTCAAAACGTGAGGCAGTATTTTTAACACTTAAATTATTTTAGTCTAATTATATAATATGTAAATTCAATAACAGCTCGCCTTGAAGCAATATGTGTATGTAATAATTTGTAAAATGTATGTAACAGTCATTGCATATGCTTGTATTATTGTATCCATGTGTAATAATGTAGGAACTATGAGAATAATAAGTTAAAAAATGTTAAAAATTAGTTAACCTTGAGGCAATAATGAGTAAGGAAGTTTAAATGCTACTAGTCATTATTAGAGTATTTTTGAGACAGTTTAAAAATAGCCAATCAACAACAAGAAAAAACTTTAGTTAAATGAAGGTATTCTATTGAAGTAGGATTAGCCAATCAGTGACTTGAAATACAGAAATTTACAAGTTTGGACGGTTGAAATCAAGTCAGTTGCCAGCAGACAGTGCTCATAACTGAATGCGTCGCTAGTGCGTCCTCGAGAGATTTAATACGTATTCGTGTGAGATGAAAAATAAGTTTACGTATTAAAAAGTGTAATTAATTAATAAAAAGAATCTCACAGCTCTCTATATCAGTGAAGTGTTATTTAAATCGTATCAAGTATTAATAAAAGGAGTTAAGTAAAATTATAATGTTTGTAAGCCCAAATTCTTGTCGCATCACGCCCTGCCAATATATCCATGTCTCTAAAATAAATATTGACGCAGCCGAGGCAAACATAAAAATTAAATATTTAAAGAAACAGTTTAATTACAAAGTTAATACTACTTTAAACTTGGGGCAAAGGCCACCGGAAAATGTTGCAACTACTACAAGTTCGGCTCCCCAACAGTTGAAATATAATACAACTCCTCCAAAAAATAACCCTTCTCAAACGTCGTTCCATGTTACTGGCCACTCGTTGGAGGACTCTATTGTCAATAGCTTGAACTTCCTATGTAATGCTGTGCTTCAGATCGTCCAATGTCTGGGGACGTGTGACATAAACCCTCTCTTTGAAGTAACCCCATAGAAAGGAGTTCGGCGATTTCAAATCCGGAGATCTCGCTGGCCACAGGTTCTTGGAAATTATCCGGTCGCCAAAGAAATGCCATGGATTCATTTGATGTATGGAATGTAGCGCCGTCCTGCTGAAAATATCGTTGACTCAGCTCTACATCATCTAGTTGCTCAGAAAATTCCATGAAAATCCGTCGGTACTCTGCAGTGTTCACATTGTTTTAAAACAAAATGGTCCCACTATTCTCTTTGCGAATATTACGCACCAAAATCCGATTTTAACGGGGTGCATAGGTGGTCCAATAACATGAGTTATTTGAGTGCACATAGCCATGCTTCATCTGTGAATCACGTGATGGACAATACGGCTGGATTTTGCACAATGAACGCCTGAACCTATCCTTCTCTGGTTCCTGTAACTGATGGACAACAGTAATCCTATACGGCTTTAGGCCTGCACTTTTCAGAGCTCTCTGACACATTGAGTAGCTGTACGCTGTCTCCTGCGACAAACCTCTTAATGATTTTTTTTTGGGTGACTGATCCAGTCGTGCTCTTACGTCAACAACAACCGTGGGAAGCCTAGATGAACGAGTTTTGCCTTTTTCACTCACCAGAGATCTAGTTGTTTCAAATTTTTTTACCAGTCCCAGTATTGTGTTTCTTTGGGGAGGATTCCGATCACCAAATTCTCTGTATGACCTTTGAGTAGCTGTAATTGAAATCGTAATCCAGTATTGCTCTACAAGGAAGAGGCGTTCATTTAATGTGTACTCCATTTTCACGTTGACTAGAACAAAATCTGAAAAACAGTTGCCGACAATAAAACTAACAATTACGAATAAAACATGAACATCTGCGCATCTAGTGACAGGCAATCGAAACTCCGGAACATGCTGCTTAATTTGGTGCTGAATTTGGAGCATTGAGTGAATTTCGAACAGAATAATTAAAGAGAGAAATATATCAGTTCTTCATAAATCATCTGTAACACTTAATATTATGCAATAGTTTGTTTTAACTGTTTGAAGTCACGTATATTTAAAAAGCTCTTATTTTTTGCTTCCTCCTTACATGAATTTTCCTACTCCTCTACCAAGTATTCTTACAAACGCTTATTATTCTAGTATCTCTTATTAATCCAGATAAACCTTCAAATCATGTTTACGCATTTCGTTGTAGGATACAGTAGATAAAGGGATAGCCAGATTTTTAAAGAGCGCGTCGCTAAGTGATAGCTTTAAATTCCATGGTCCTTACATGATCACTTGAAAAAACGAATAGCGTCCACTTGAAACGAGATGATGTTACATTCACTTGGCTTTGTTTACCCACTATAAGTAATTCATGTTCGTTTAGGTATATATACAGGATAGACCATTTAAATTGAGACTGTACAATATCTCCAAAACTAATCGTTGTAGAATGAAATTCCTTCAATAACAGTTGCTTGATATTATTGGGGAAAGTAAATGTCATTAGTTGTGTTTTGTTTGGAGGATGTTATGGTGGTCATTTTAGGGTGAATTTAATTTTTACTTTCTCTACTACGTATAGTAAGTAGGGGAAGTATTGCATTCCACCCAAAAATTCGATACCGAGATTTCACCGGAAATACATGTTTTGAGACCTCCTGAATCCAAAAAAAGCATTTTTGGAAACATGTCCGTGTGTGTGTCTGTGTGTGTGTGTCTGTGTGTGTGTGTGTGTCTGTGTGTGTGTGTGTGTCTGTGAACAGCATAACTCAAAAACGAACAGTCGGATAAACACCAAACTTGGTATTTAGGTTCAGTATCTTCCAGAGATGCGACACGAAGGTTTTCAAGAAAATCCCCCCACCCCAGACTACCCTTTACATGGAACATTTTTCGAAAATTTTAATTTTCTCAAAAATGGCTCTAACGATTTTGATTAAAATATCATATGTTTAAGATAATGTCATGAGAAATAAAATGTATATCTCGAATTTTCTGGGAATGTCTCCAAAAGTATTCTTCATTGTGAACGACTTTTGCATAACTGGTAAACCATAAGAGACAGACAAAATTTTACTACACAAAAATGTAGATCTCGTTAAAATACACAACTTATGTCATATACATTTCTTTTGCTGAGTGAACCGTTTTCGAGATATTGCTTGTTATTCCCTTAAATTTTCCAATACTTATACTTTTTCTCAAATTCCTTATTCATTTTTTTATGTCCTGGACTTGCAAAGAGAATGGAATGCGCCGCATAGCAACCAGCGTTAAAATATTTGACCATCGCTTAAAAGCTACCATATTCCCCTTGCATCTACAAGAAAATTAGCAATAAGATTGACATCTCGATATCTCGATTAATATGAAGCATATGGAGAATAGGCGTTTGTAAAAATAGATTGTACAAGAGTAGAGAAAGTTATGTGAGTGTAACACATCAGATTTTTTTTAAATAGGAACCTACCTTTTCTATGGAATTTTCTCACTTCATAAAAAACTAAACCACATTTGTATAAAGCGCTTTGCAATTGTTCTTACTCCAACATAAATAACGAAAATTCTGAATGGCTGTGTACAAAGAGCGCAATGAATGGTTGGACCATCCACGGTTGGTCAGTTGAGGGTCAAGTTACGTTTCGTAATTGCGAACGAATATTTTTTATTTTGTTTCCTTATTCCTCATCACAAAATAAACCGTTTTTATAAACCATTATCTATTAAGAAAATAACACACAACATTTAGGTTCCCATTTACAAAATTAAATTGACTCTATAGTGACCTCTAAGCAAAACAAAACTAATTGTATTTACTTTTCCCCATAACATTAAGAAACCTTAACCAAAGACATTTCTTTCTACAATCTTATTTTGGAGATACAGTACAGTCTCAAATTAAATGGTCCACCATGTATACTATATATCTTACGAAAGCTTGTTTCTTTCTCTACCAGAGAAAGAGGAGGTATTGCATTATATCCCAAAAAAATCTGATGTGTTACGCTCACATGACTTTCTCTACTCTTGTACAAACTATTTTTACAAACTCTTATTCTCCATCTATTTCATATTAATCGAGATAAACATTTGCAGAAACGATCTTTTGACATGCAAAGAGAATTACATTTTACACATAGCGACCAGTTCTAAAAATATTTGACTATCGCTTAAGGCGTACTATGTTCCCCTTGTTTTGTATTTGCAAGGGCAATATAGAAATACAGTAGCCTTTAAGCATAGAAATATCTCTTAATAGCTGGTTGCTAGGTGCAGCACCATTCTCTTTGTCACAGATTAATACTCTTTGCATATCCAAGACAAAAAAAAATGAATAACGAATTCCCATTTGAGAAAACAAGTATTGAAAAATTTAAGGGAATAACAAGCAATATCTCGAAAATGGTTCACTCAACAAAAAGATCTATAGGACATAAATTGTGTATTTTAACGCGGTCTACATTTTTGTGTAGTAAAATTTTGTCTATCTCTTATGGTTTACCATTTATGCAAACGTTGTTTACAATGAAGAATACTTTTGGAGACATTCCCAGAAAATTCAAGATATATATTTTATTTGTCATGAAAGTATCTTCAACATATGATATTTTAATCAAAATCGTTAGAGCCAAAAAATGTTCCATGTAAAGCGTAATTCGGGGTGGGGATTTTCTTGAAAACCTTCGTGTCACATCTCTGGAAGATACTGAACCTAAATACCAAGTTTGGTGTTTATCCGACTGTTCGTTTCTGAGTTATGCTGTTCACAGACACACACGGATATGTTTCCAAAAATGCTTTTTTTGGATTCAGGGGGCCTCAAAGCATATATTTTCTGTGAAATCTCGGTATCGAATTTTTGGGTGGAATAGAATACTTCCCCTACTTACTATACCGAGATTTCAGCGGAAATTAATGTTTTGAGTCCCTCTGAATTAAAAAACAGCATTCTTAGAAAAAGGTCTTTGTGTGTGAACGGCATAACTCTCAAATGTATACCATAATTGGTATTTAAATTCAGTACCTTCCAAAGATGCGACACAGACATTTTCAAGAAAATCCTCCACCCCAAATTACCGTTTACATTGAATATTTCTCAATGTTTTTGATTTTCTAAAAATGCCTCTAACGATTTTGATTAAAATACCATATATTAAAGATATTTGGATAACAAATTTTATATCTTGAATTTTCTGGGAATAGCCAGCGAGGTTCTCTTCAAGTCTTTTCGATATTCAGTTGTTAAACATTTGACTATCGCTGTTCTTTTGTATGCATAACGAAGTGTGTAATGTAGCTATTTCTGCAAAGTTTTGGTTGGATTAAAATGAAGCAGATACAAAGATAGGTTTCGAAAAAATAATTTGTATAGCCACTAATAAACGATAGAGGGTAGAGAAGGTCACGTAAATGCAACACATTAGCATTTTTTATCTTCGTCATTTAATTCGGTTTACGTAAACCTTTGTAATAGCTTCATTAAACATTTCGTTGTAAATGGAATGGGCCTAGAGGAAACCGAATCAATATCGAGATTTTTAAAACTGTGTCGCTATATGTTGGCCCTATAATTCGATACTCTTTCCATCATATTGCGAGAAACAACTGAAAAGGGACAGCACTTGAAAATCTGATGTGCTACAAGCACATAACTCTCAACCCATAAAGAAGAAGCAGACTTTAAATGTTTATTTGTAATGAACGACAATAGATGGCGACACATGCGATACATCACTGAATAGAGGAAAGTTCAGCTTTTTATTTTGTGTGTTCAAAATGAGCACCATTTGTTATGCGAGGACGACCAGTGCTTTTACTTTCTCTACTACGTATAGTAAGTAGGGAAAGTATTGTATTCCACCCAAAATTTCGATACCGAGATTTCACCGGAAATACATGTTTTGAGACCCCCTGAATCCAAAAAAAGCATTTTTGGAAACATGTCCGTGTGTGTGTCTGTGTGTCTGTGAACAGCATAACTCAGAAACGAACAGTCGGATAAACACCAAACTTGGTATTTAGGTTCATTATCTTCCAGAGATGTGACACGAAGGTTTTCAAGAAAATCCCCCTACCCCAGACTACCCTTTACATGGAACATTTTTCGAAAATGTTAATTTTCTCAAAAATGGTTCTAACGATTTTGATGAAAATATCATATGTTTAAGATAATGTCATGAGAAATGAAATGTATATCTCGAATTTTCTGGGAATGTCTCCAAAAGTATTCTTCATTGTGAGTGACTTTTGCATAACTGGTAAACCATAAGAGATAGACAAAATTTTACTACACAAAAAATGTAGATCGTGTTAAAATACACAACTTATGTCATATACATTTCTTTTGTTGAGTGAACCATTTTCGAGATATTGCTTGTTATTTCCTTAAATTTTCCAATACTTATACTTTTTCTCAAATTCGTTATTCATTTTTACTTTCTCTACTACGTATAGTAAGTAGGGGAAGTATTGCATTCCACCCAAAAATTCGATACCGAGATTTCACCGGAAATACATGTTTTGAGAATCACTGAATCCAAAAAAAGCATTTTTGGAAACATGTCCGTGTGTGTGTCTGTCTGTGTGTCTGTGTGTCTGTCTGTGTGTCTGTGTGTCTGTGTGTCTGTGTGTCTGTGAACAGCATAACTCAAAAACGAACAGTCGGATAAACACCAAACTTGGTATTTAGGTTCAGTATCTTCCAGAGATGCGACACGAAGGTTTTCAAGAAAATCCCCCCACCCCAGACTACCCTTTACATGGAACATTTTTCGAAAATTTTAATTTTCTCAAAAACGGCTCTAACGATTTTGATTACAATATCATATGTTTAAGATATTGTCATGACAAATAAAATGTATATCTCGAATTTTCTGGGAATGTTTCCAAAAATATTCTTCATTGTGAACGACTTTTGCATAACTGGTAAACCATAAGAGATAGACAAAATTTTACTACATAAAAAATGTAGATCGCGTTAAAATACACAACTTATGTCATATACGTTTCTTTTGTTGAGTGAACCGTTTTCGAGATATTGCTTGTTATTTCCTTAAATTTTCCAATACTTTACTTTTTCTCAAATTCGTTATTCATTTTTTTATGTCCTGAACATGCAAAGAGAATGGAATTCGCCACATAGCAACCAGCGTTAAAATATTTGACTATCGCTTAAAAGCTACCATATTCCCCTTGCATCTACAAGAAAATTACCAATAAGATTGACATCTCGATATCTCGATTAACATGAGGCATATGGAGAATAGGCGTTTGTAAAATTAGATTGTACAAGAGTAGAGAAAGTTATGTGAGTGTAACACATCAGATTTTTTACTTTCTCTACTACGTATAGTAAGTAGGGGAAGTATTGCATTCCACCCAAAAATTCGATACCGAGATTTCACCGGAAATACATGTTTTGAGAATCACTGAATCCAAAAAAAGCATTTTTGGAAACATGTCCGTGTGTGTGTCTGTCTGTGTTTCTGTGTGTCTGTGTGTCTGTGTGTCTGTCTGTGTGTCTGTGTGTCTGTGTGTCTGTGAACAGCATAACTCAGAAACGAACAGTCGGATAAACACCAAACTTGGTATTTAGGTTCAGGATCTTCCTGAGATGCGACACGAAGGTTTTCAAGAAAATCCCCCCACCCCAGACTACCCTTTACATGGAACATTTTTCGAAAATTTTAATTTTCTCAAAAACGGCTCTAACGATTTTGATTAAAATATCATATGTTTAAGATATTGTCATGACAAATAAAATGTATATCTCGAATTTTCTGGGAATGTCTCCAAAAGTATTCTTCATTGTGAGTGACTTTTGCATAACTGGTAAACCATAAGAGATAGACAAAATTTTACTACACAAAAAATGTAGATCGTGTTAAAATACACAACTTATGTCATATACATTTCTTTTGTTGAGTGAACCATTTTCGAGATATTGCTTGTTATTTCCTTAAATTTTCCAATCTTATACTTTTTCTCAAATTCGTTATTCATTTTTTTTATGTCCTGGACATGCAAAGAGAGTGGAATGCGCCACATAGCAACCAGCGTTAAAATATTTGACTATCGCTTAAAACCTACCATATTCCCCTTGCATCTACAAGAAAATTACCAATAAGATTGACATCTCGATATCTCGATTAACATGAAGCATATGGAGAATAGGTGTTTGTAAAAATAGATTGTACAAGAGTAGAGAAAGTCATGTGAGTGTAACATATCAGATTTTTTCGTTTGCATACGCAACCATCTCCTACGAATTTATTGTATCAATTGTACGGTTTAAAACTTTGAACTTTCCTCTATTCAATGATGTGTCGTATGTGTTGCTATCTATTGTCGTTCATTAAAAATGAATACTTAAAGTCGGTTCCTTCTTTTTGAACAACCCTGTATAATCCCTACCTCCTTTTTTTCTTTATATACTTTTTACCTAGTAGGAAGAGGAAGTATTACATCCAAAAATTTCATGTAACATTTCTTTGAAAAATTGGAGGTCCCCTGTATCCAAAAAAAAAGCATTTGGGATGTTGAACTTAAACATAAAGTGTTATGTTTAACCGCATTTTCGTTTTTGAGTTATGCTGTTCATAGATACACACAGATCCTTTTCTGTAATTTTTTTGGAATTCAAGGAACTTCAAAACCTGTATTTCTGGTGAAATATCGGTATCAAGTTTACTTACAAGATAAATGATTTAACTGTCTCTGTAGTCTTGTGGTTAGCATGCTAACTCCCAAATGCAGAGGTCCCAAGTTCGATTCTCGACTAGAGGAGTGGAATTTTTCTTTATCCAGGGTTATTCCCCATTCTCCCTAGAGTCTCAAAGTGTGAATGAGTGTGTACATGTATGTGTGAAGTTAATTTTCATAAGGAAAACTCAAAGATAAGCCATAGTAAACGAGTGAACATTATTGCCATTGAGTAGTACTTCCAAAGGCAAAGCCGCCAATATGACCTTAGATGTTAATGGCGGCATATAAAGGAACAAAAAAGTAATAAAAAGAGCACATATTTAAAATACTGGCTAACAGACGTAGGTCTCTTTGTCCCATACACGCAGGATTAACAATACATGTATGCATAAATATTCCACTTACTGTGCTACACGCCATGTTTCACTTGAATTATTCATTACAACCCTCATATTAATTTAACAGGACATGCACTACCTTCTTGAACGACAGAGTAAAGTTAAACTTTGAGGACTCTACTGGAGTTTCAACTAAAGACTGTCTTTGTGTGATTAAATTGAAAGCGAGCCCAGCTTGAGATTTGCATTTCTAAAATGCAGAGACTTCCAAGTACTGGTTAAAGGATGCATTTAATTTTAATTGAGAATTGTGCTTTACGTGATCCACTGGAACCTTATAATACTTTAAAAGTCGATGCTTTTATGCTAGTCCACAGTATGGTAGCAACAACAGCTGTATCCATTAAAAAATATATATTCTGATGTGATACATTCACATGACTTTCTCTACCCTCTATCGCTTACTAGTGAGAATACAATATATTCTTAATGAAGCTATTTTTCTGTGTATTATGTTTTAATCCAAATAAACTTTTACAGAAATAACTATATTACACATGTTACAATACAAAGGGAACAGCAATAGTAAAATGTTTAAGAAATGAATGCTATATCCTAGCCTTAAAATTAACCAAAAAATTATTTGAAATAAATTGTATGTTTTAAAAAGATCTACATTTCTTGAGCAGTGCGTTTTCGTCTGTCGCTCAACATTTACTAATTATACAAGATTATACGAAGTTTCTTCCAAATGAAGCGGACTTCACAGGCTATTCCCAGAAAATTCAAAATATACATTTTATTTGTAATTTAAATATCTTTAATATACGAATATTTTAATCAAAATCGTTAGAATCATTTGTTTAGGAAATTAAACATTTCAAAAATATTATACGTAAAGGATAGTTTGGGTGGGGGTTTTGCTTTAAAATCGTCGGTCGCATCTTTGGAAGGTACTAAATCCAAATACCAAGTTTAGTATTTATCCCACTTTTTGTTTTTGAGTTATGTTGTTTACAGATACACCCATGGATATTTTTATAAACAGCTTTCTCTACCCTCAATGTTTATTAGTGGCTATACAAAATATAATATTTATTCTTCTGTCTACTACATTTAATCTAAATACACCTTTGCAAAAATATTTTCATACACATTTCATTATAAATACAAAAAGAACAGCGATAGTCAAATGTTAACTGGACGCTACACGCTGGCTTTGGAATTCCATCGCGAAAAGCAAGTGAATGTTAACAGGATTTAAGAGAATGACCAAGAGATTAACAATTTGAACCTTTAATAACGGATATCTCAGAAATGGCTTATGCTACAAAACACTTAAAATAAATTGTGTATTTTAAAGATCTCCTTTTTACTTTCTTTACGTAGTAGGGCAGGTATTGTATTCCAACCAAAACTTCGATACCGAGATTTCACCGGAAATACATGTTTTGAGACCCCCTGAATCCAAAAAAGCATTTTTTTAAACATGTCCGTGTGTGTGTCTGTCTGTGAACAGCATAACTCAGGAACGAACAGTCGGATAAACACCAAACTTGGTATTTAGGTTCAGCATCTTCCAGAGATGCGACACGAAGGTTTTCAAGAAAGTCCCCCTACCCCAGATTACCCTTTACATGGAACATTTTTCGAAAATTTTAATTTTCTCAAAAATGGCTCTAACGATTTTGAATAAAATATCGTATGTTTAAGATATTTTCATGACAAATGAAATGTACATCTCGAATTTTCTGGGAATGTCTCCAAAAGTATTCTTCATTGTGAACGACTTTTGCATAACTGGTAAACCATAAGAGATAGACAACGTTTTACAACACAAAAAATGTAGATCGCGTTAAAATACACAATTTATGTGGTATACATTTTTTTGTTGAGTGAACCATTTTCGAGATATTGCTTGTTATTTCCTTAAATTTTCCAATACTTTTTCTCAAATGGGAATTCGTTATGTCCCGGACATACAAAGAGAATGGAATGCTCCACATAGCAACCAGCTCTTAAAATGTTTGACTATAGCTTAAAGCCTACCAATTCCCTTTGCATCTAGAAGAAAATTAGCAATAAGATTAACATCCCTATTAACATGAAACATATGGAGAATATGTGAGTGCAACACATCAGATTTTTATTTTTTTTTTGCAAAACATTATCTATACAAAAGCTTTCCAAGCGAAGCAGACAGCACAGGCTATTCTCAGAAAATTTTTAAGGTATACATTTTATTTGTAGTTGAAATATCTTAAAATCATTAGAACCAATTTTAGAAATTAAAAAAATTCAAAAAATATTTCATGTAAAGTGTAGTTTGGGTGGGGGATTATCTTGAAAATATTCCTGTCGCATCTTTGGAAGGTACTAAATCTAAATACCAAGTTTAGTATTTATCTGAGTTTTCGTTTTTTAGTTATGCTGTTCACAGACACACACATATGGACACTTTTCTAAAAATCTGATGTGATACATTTACATGACTTTCTCTACCTTCTATATTTATTAGTGGGTATACAAAATACAATATTTATTTTTCTATCTACTGCATTTAATCCAAATAAACTTTTGCGGAACCGCTACATTCTCATTTCGTTATAGATACAAAGAGAACAGTAATAGTCAAATGTTTAAGAAGTGGACGCTATATGCTGGCGTTAAAATTCCATGCTGTTTCAATGCAATTGCGTGACAAGTATTGAACAATTCGAACATTTATTAATGGATATCTCAGAAATGGCTATGCCACATAAGCTTGTTTTAAGTTAAATGTGTGTTTTAAAGAGATCTACGTTTGTGTGGTACGTTTTCGTCTATCCCTTAACGTTTACCAATTATGCCAAAGATTATACAAATTCTGTCAGAAAGAATAGGTTTTCCTGGGCTATTTCCAAAACATTTAACATATACATTTTATTTACTATGTAACTATATGTAATATATGGTGATGTAATCAAAATCGTTAGCCATTTTTTAGAAAATCAAAATTTTCGGAAAATGTTCAACATAAAGTGTGGTTGGGTGTAGGGGAATTTTCTTGAAAATCTTCGGATCTCATCCTTAGAAGATATTAAATACCAAGTTTGTATTTATCAAACTTTGAGGTTTTGAATTATGCTGTTCACAAGCACACAGAAACACACACACACACACACACACACGAGCATGTTTCCAAAAATGCTTTATTTGGATTTGGGGGCCTCAAAACATGTACCCCCGGTGTGATCTCGATATCGAATTTTTGAGTAGAATAGCATACTTTCTCAATCTACTATGTACGTTGTAGAGAAAGTAAAAAACCTGATGTGTTACACTCACACGACTTTCTCTACTCTTGTACAAACTATTTTTACAAACGCTTATTCTCCATCTACTTCATGTTAATCGAGATAAACATTTGCAGACTCTATCTTATTGCTAAGTTTCTTGTAGATGCAAGGGTAATATATATTTACAAGGGCAATATAGAAATACAGTAGCCTTTAAGCACATACATATATCTTAATAGCTGGTTGCTAGGTGCAGCACCATTCCCTTTGCCACAGATTAATACTCTTTGCATATCCAAGACAAAAAAATGAATAACGACGGTTCGTTTCTGAGTTATGTTTTTCACAGACAAACACACAGACAGACACACAGACACACACGCGGACATGTTTCCAAAAATGCTTTTTTTTTGGATTCAGGGGATCTCAAAACATATATTTCCGGTGAAATCTCGGTATCGAATTTTTGGGTGGAATACAATACTTCCCCTACTTACTATACGTAGTAGAGAAAGTAAAAATATGGCATTATTTGCCTGTCATAATGCTTGTGACTGAAGTATGATGCAAAACTCAGTTTTTGCAGTGTTATCTCTATCAGTATTATAAAGAGAACATTGTGTGTGTGTTTAAATAGTATAGCTCAAAAACAAAATTCGGTACCCTTTAGCGTCTTCCAGGATGCGACACGAAAATTTTCAGGAATATCTCCCAACCCTAAACTACTTTACATGTAAAATTTTTGTTTATTTTTTATTTTCTAAAAAATTGGTGGTAACGATTTTGATTAAAATACACATTTTAGATATTTCCATGGCAAATAAAACGTGACTTGAATTTTCTGGTAACTGAACCCCCTTCATTCTGAATGACTTTTGTATTTATTGGTAAACCATAAGAGATAGACAAAATCCTGCTACCAGAATACTTGTGTCTCGTGAAAGCACAGGTCAAATAAACGTGGCGTTTGTGGCGTTAACTGTTTTCGACACACTATTTGTTATTAATTTAAATTTTCGAATACCTTTCCCTCGTGGTAATATAAAGAGCATGGAATTTCAAAGTCATTACATAAGTCTCTTTGTAAAACCTGACTATCGCTTTACCCTACACTGCAACGAAATGTGTATAATGAAATTTTATCTCGATTACAAGAAGTAGGTAGAAGGAATAAGCCTTTATAAGAAGAATTAGTGGAGAAACTCATGTAAATGTAACACATCTGTGGTTTCGTTTCTAATTTCTGATCTTGCTTTATATCTCTTGCTAAATTTCAAGAAACAATATGGATTTGTTCTCTAAACAAACTTCTTCTAGCTTTATTCCTAAAATTTTATATCGAAATTCTGTAACACTACGGCCTGCGTTTGCAACGCTCCTTTCATTACTGGAAGCCGTTCTTTCAGTAGGCACGTAATATACCAGAAGGGATATAAAATGTATCCGTGACGTCATAAAGCAATACGTCATGTTTGTGACAGACCCAGCACTTCTCCCCCCTCGCTGCTTGCTATCTGCGGCAGACTTAAGTCACGTGAAGCAAGGTGGTTCTGGAGCCAATATCTCTCCCACACACGTAACGTGGAGAGTGGGACACTGCCTTCAGGAAAACATGGGGCTATCTCCCCAAGAACGGTAGCGGCAGAAACGGACGACAATCGATAACCCCACCGCACGCCTGTCAATTAGAAACGACTTTATCACGTCGCTTCGTTTCATGAACGTCCTTAAGGCTGAAAAAGGCCGTCACTGAAGCTTTTGTGTGCGTAATGTGTAATATTCACAGAAAGTTCTCTTCCCATAATTTGTTTCCATATATGTTGTACAAAATCTTGATACAAAGCTTAAATTTCCGCACAATTTCTGTTATGATTATCAATAATATTCAGAAACGGTTTCGGATGAGAGTACACTGATACAGATGTTGTTACAGGCAAACAGGAATTTATATTTTGTTGTTATTATATATATATAAAATTGATAGAAGTTAATTATACTTTTTACAGACTTTAGCCTGGTCTTGGTAAGTTTTTAATACAGAGTGAACTGAAAAAATCAAAGCCACAGCCGCGATTTGAACACGGTTCTCACGCTCTCCGTGCGGTTGCTCTTACCGTTGAGCTACTGTGATCACAAGTTGGTGCAACATTGAATTCTCCAATTATATATACAATATATAATAATATTATTGTATGTAATAACAAAAAGTAAAGCCCATATAGTTATGCTGCGATAGCAGGTTGCCACTGAGATTGTCATCTCGAGTGAGATGCCTTGGTGGTCTGTCTGGTGAAACAACTTGAGTCGATTGGAAATATCTATTATATAGATAGATAGATAAGGTATCTTTATTGGTTTCAAATTATTGAAGTTATTACACAAGTATTTAGTGCATGGGTCATTGACCGTACATGCATATTTAAGATACAATAGGGTGACAAAATAAACAACAGATAAAGAAAACACAACAAAAGGAACAAGAAAAAGGGAAATAGAAATAAATTACCTTTGTCTAACTGAACAAATTTGACCTAGCTTCGCGCACTTTAGCCAGAAAATTGCCCATGTTTTGCCAGTTCCTCTGGTCAGCCAGTAGATCCCAACATGCCAATCTCTTTCTTAAGGGACTTAAGAATTTTTCTTTGAGTTTAATCGTTCGCTGGTTCTCCCACTGTGCACATTCCGCCAAAATATGTACCCAGTCCTCATCCAATTCACAGAATGGGCAGATTCTCCTGCCAGAATCGTCGGTCATTTTCTGTGCTCTCCAGCCCCCCAGTCTAAACCATGCCATTCCTGATCTTTCCTTTCTTCCTAAATTAAGTATATATGCCTCTTTACCCCAGTTCAATTTTATTTCATTTGCTAGACTTAGAGAAGGTTTAATTTTACAGTCCGATTCTATTTCCTGTTGGTTGATGTCTCTTAGTCTTCTTTTAACACCTTTCCATATGTTTTTGTCATTTGTTTCAGCTCTTAGCCATACTGATCCCATTCCTATTCTCCTCAAACCCCTTTCCAAATCAGCTGCCCAAAACTTAGGAGACAGGTTTTCTCGCTGGTATTTATAACATTTGGATCGTAGTGTGGAGTTATCCCCATGCATCAGCCTTAGCCAGTACTTCACTGCTCTTATTTTGCAGTGTATTGTGTCTTCATAGCATCCTACCTCCCTCAATACCCCCGAATTTGATGTGCCTTGTGAAACTCCAAGAACTCTTTTCCAAAATGCTACCTGTGTTTTATTTACATGCTCTGCTCTTTCCCATCCCCAGATTTCACTGCCGTATAACAGAACAGGCCTTATCATGGAGTTATACATCTTTTCTAATGTATCTACAGGTACATCCGGTATCCGCGAGAGGGTGCGTAATAATTCATTTAACTGCCCTCGTGCTTTGTAGTTAGTTACAGATAGATGTTTGTTCCATTTTCCTCTCATATTAAACATTACTCCTAAATAGGAGAAATGTTTAACGTTTTGTAGTTCTAGCCCCTTGTAATACCATTTCTCACCCCTGCCATACACATAGCCATTTTTGAAAGCCATTGTTTTTGTTTTGTTAATGTTTACCACCAGACCCCATTGTTTACAATATTGTTCCAACCTATTAATACCTTTCTGTAGGCCTTCTGTCGTCACTGACAAAATTGTCATGTCATCCGCGTATAAAAGTACAGGAATGCAGACATCGTCTACTTTTGGGCCATTCATTTCCTCTGCTATTAACACGTCAGTTATATCGTCTATGAATAAATTGAACAATAGGGGCGATAAAATACATCCTTGACGAACTCCTCTACTGGCCGATTTAGATTCAGTTGTTGTGTTTTGGTCTATTTTGATGCTGAAATTCACACTGTTGTAAATTTGCATTAGAGCTTTCATCATTTTACCAGAGAGTCCTTTGTGGTGAAGTTTCGCCCAAAGGGCATTCCTCTGCACACTATCAAAAGCCATTTTAAAATCAACAAAAGCACAATAAAGTTTCCCCCTCTTTCTATTCAAATTTGAATCAATTAATGTTTTTAATATGAAAATATTATCTGCAGTAGAGAACCCTTCCCTGAAACCCGCCTGAAATTTAGAAATCATATCAAACTCTTTTACCCAACCCCTTAACCGGTCATAGATAATTTTGCAATATACCTTACCCAGTATAGATAACAACGCAATTCCTCTATAATTTTCTGGTTGCTGACTGCTGCCCTTACCCTTAAATATTGGCTGAATAATTGCTGTTGTCCAAGCTTCAGGATACTTCTCTCCGTTAAATAATTTGTTAAATGCCACCCGCAGAAGGTATAATATTTTAGGGACTTCTATGGAGCATTTAACAAATTCACTCGGAATTCCTTCTATTCCCGGTGCTTTGTGATTCTTTAGGCTTTTTATTGCCCGAACAATTTCCCCGTCAGTTATTTCCCCATCTAGAATTGGTACTGTAGAATTTAAGCATAGTTCAGCGAAAGACATCCGGGGTCCCTCCCACTCATCCCCACCAACTTCAGCGTACACACTATTAAAATACGCTAACCATGTTCCTGGTTTGATGCTAACGTTATCCCGTCTTCGCACTTTAATTTTCTTAATTACCTTCCACATGTATATCGAATCTCTCCGTTCTGTCGCTATTCTTAAATCTGTCGCCATTTTGTTTTGCCATTCCGTCTTTACACTTACTAATACATCTTTATACTGCTTTCTAATTTGGGTATACGAAAGACGCTTTTCCTCGGAACCTTCTCTTCTATACACCTTAAGGGCTGTTTCAGCTTTTTTCTTCGCTTCTTTACATCTACCGTTGTACCAGCCTGTAGCTTTCGAGATTCTTTTGTTATTTCGTATTCTCATGCTTCTACCAGCTATTTGTAAATTATTTGTTATTGTTTTAATAACATATTCCCCGCTTCTTTCCCCCACTTCAGTTTTACCTGTCCGATCACGCAAAACGGCAAGAAATTCCTCGCTTCCCCCTGGGGTCCATCGATATCTCACCATAGATGACAAAGCAATTTTTTTTTCATGTGTTTCCCCGACGTTGTTTGAGTGTCTTTTTAGAGTGAGTAAGATGGGTGAGTGGTGTGATTCAACTCTATTTAAAATTTGAAAGTCCTCTATTAATGGTATTATTTCCTGTGAACAAATTACATAATCTATAACACTTCCTCCATTACTATTGATAAATGTTAATTCCCCTTCCTTATCTGATCCATACTTGCCGTTTAGGATTTCCAATTTAAACGCGTCACAAAAGGCTAGCAATTCTTTTCCATCTGAATTTATCACTGTATCCTTACTTCGCCGCACTTCTCTCCTACAATCTGCTTCCCCCCTTTCTACCGTAATATTTTCGCTTCCGATTCTGGCATTAAAATCTCCCATTATGATTAAGTTTGCTTTTGGGTGTATTTCCTGAATTTCTACAATCATGTCGGCCAAATTGATAAATAAGTTGGGGTTGGTATATCGGGATGCTGCTGGTTGTCGATATACTACAATAATACACAACTCAAGTGAAGTTAATTTACAGTATACACATAATGTTCCAAATACCTTAATATTTATGTGTTGAAAAGTCATATCATGCTGGTCTTTAGTGTAAACGGCAACACCCCCGGGATATCTGCCTCTCAGGCCCCTGGTTTCACTACCCGTGAATACACCATTAAAACCACCAATATTTACATTTTCCCCAGCTTTAAGCCATGTCTCTGTGAAGCCCAATATATCTACACTGTGTACAAAGTCAATGAACCTATCATTAGCCAATTTCTTCTTTAGACCTTCAACATTCCAAAGGCCGACTGTCACATGGGCGGCTACTTCCTAGTTCCTTCTCCTACCTGCTCTGGTGTTCTCTGCTGGTGAATCCCTTACCCCCGTTGCCTTTGTCGTCCCTCTGGTTGCAGTTGCTGGTGGTCGCTTGAATTCCTTTGAGACGCTCCCCCTGCCCCTCTGTGGTATTTCTCGCATCGCTGTAGGGAGGGCTTCATTAAGGGGTGGCTTCGGGCTGTCCCTTCCTGGTCGTTGAACCTGTTGCTGCTTTTCTGCTCCCTCCGCCACCTCCACTTGTTCTTTCCGGTGGTCACTTCCTGTCGCTGGTTCTTCTGCCTGCACTGCTCTCTGTTCAGGGTTGTCCCTGCCGCACAACTCCAGTTCCTCCAGCTCGTGCCTCGACCACACTTTGCCATTAATTATAAGTTTATCAAATTGGAGGACAGCGTGGCAACCCTGCCTCCTTGCTTCGGCCAAGTGGCGCTTTAGAAAGCTTCTTTCTTGCCTCACTCTGTCACTGAAGTCCTCAGCGATGTGCACTCCCGATCCCTTGAGGTGTCTACTGTTCCTCAATATCTCACTTTTTACCTTATAAAAAGCCAGTTTACACACGATGGGACGGTTTGTTCCTGCCCATCTCCCGACCCTGTGTGCTCGCTCGATATCCATTGGTGACAAATTAATTCCGAGCTGCGCCACCACTCGCCGAATTAGCACTTCGGTATCTTCCCAAGTCTCCCTGTCTTCCTCGTACACTCCATACACCACAATATTGTTCCTTCTACTTTGGTTCTCTAAATAGTCTACTTTTTGCTCTAGTAAGCTAAGTCTGTCCATTGCAGCACTTACTCGTGTATTAACACTTAACACTTCGTCCTTCCCGCAGCACCTGCTAAAACCTTGCTTCATTTCTTCTGCCAGGTTTCGAATCATTTCCTTCACTTCCTCCATTGTATTATTCTTTCTTTCTTTTCACACCCCTGACCGCACTGAGCAAAACACGTCCACACTCCACCACGTCTCGACCAAGACTCCATCTATTATATATATATATATAGGGTCTATCAACAAAAATGTCCTATCTTTTAACTTAAATAAAACATTTTCTATAAATGATAGAGGTTTACTCCTTTTTTACTTTCTCTACTAAGTATAGTAAGTAGGGGATGTATTGTGTTCCACACAAAAATTCGATACAGAGATTTCACCGGAAATATACGTTTTGAGACCCCTGAATCCAAAAAAAACATTTTTGGAAACATGTCCGTGTGTGTGTCTGTGAACAGCATAACTCAGAAACGAACAGTCGGATAAACACCAAACTTGGTATTTAGGTTCAGCATCTTCCATAGATGCGACAAGAAGGTTTTGAAGAAAATCCCCCCACCCTAGAGTACCCTTTACATGGAACATTTTTCGAAAATTTTTAATTTTCTCAAAAATGGCTCTAACGATTTTGATTAAAATATCATATGTTTAAGGTATTTTCATGACAAATGAAATGTATATCTCGAATTTTCTGGGAATGTCTCCAAAAGTATTCTGCATTGTGAACGACTTTTGCATAACTGGTAAACCGTAAAATTTTACTACACAAAAAAATGTAGATCGCGTTAAAATACATAATTTATGTCATATACATTTTTTTTGTTGGGTGAACCATTTTCGAGATATTGCTGTTTATTCCCTTAAATTTTCCAATGTTTATACTTTTTCTCAAATTCGTTATTCATTTTTACTTTCCCTACTACGTATAGTAAGTAGGGGAAGTGTTGTATTCCACCCAAAAATTCGATACCGAGATTTCACCGGAAATATATGCTTTAAGACCCCCTGAATCCAAAAAAGCACTTTTGGAAACATGTCCCCCTGTATGTCTGTGAAAGCATAACTCAGAAACGAACAGTCGGATAAACACCAAACTTGGTATTTAGGTTCAGTATCCTCCAGAGATGCGACACGAAGGTTTTCAAGAAAATCCCCCCAACCTAGATTACGCTTTACATGGAAGCTTTTTCGAAAATTTTAGTTTTTTCAAAAATGTCTAACGATTTTTATTAAAATACCATATGTTTAAGATGCTTCCATGACAAATGAAATGTATATCTCGAATTTTCTGGGAATGTCTCTAAAAGTATTCTTTATTGTGAACGACTTTTGCATAACTGGTAAACCATAAGAGATAGACAAAATCTTACTGCATAAAACATGTGTATCTTGTTAAAGTACACAGTTTATGCCAAATAAATTTTTGTGGCGTTAATCATTTCAGAGATATCCTTTGTTATTGTTTGAATTTTCAAATACTTAAATTTTTCTCAAGTGGAAAGTCGCTATCCGCTGTTTTCTTTAATCCTCGTGGTCTGCAAAAGCAACGGAATTTCAGAGCCATCACATAGTGACCCGCTCTTAAAAGACTTGACTATCGCTTAAGCGTATTTTATTCTCCTAATTCCCTTGTACAAATTATATGCAATGAAGTCATTTCTACATACGTTTATCTCGATTAGCATAAAGTAGATATAGGAATAACCTTTTTCTTTATTCCTATTTTACTACGTTGTCATATCGTGACGGATTTGTTAGGAGAATAGTTAGTCTTCTAGGTCTCATCCCTGTACCATACCATCTTAGTTCGTCACGTCCACAGAGGCAACTGTACCTCAGCTTCTATTCGAGCTGATAGCAGCTGACGTGCTTGTGGCGGGCAGATGACAGCTTTGACGCGTGTCCAGAGACCTTAGTGCTGAGCAACTGTATCTCTACTGTATCCCATAGATAGGTGGCAGAGCCTTCGCTATTTTCATATTTAATATTTTATTTTATTTTTTGTTTTACCTTTTTATTTAGACTTAAGGCGGAATTTTATGTTTCGCATTAAGTATCCAATCCAGTGGCGACTGAGGGGAAACTACGAAACAACCGCAGTCAGATTGGTCGTCTCAGGGATTTGAACCTGGGTCCTCCCGAATATGGGACACAAACGCTAGTAACGCTTCCGCTCAGTAATAGGCTTTCGTAAATATATTTAATTGGATAGAGAAAGTAATATGAATGTAACACGTCAAATATTTCCCTGGTATTCGGGGACATTAAAATGTGCATTTAAATGTATTTGTCAATGTCATATTGTGTGTTGCTCTGCTGTTAAATGCCTTCATCTTAGATCATTAAAGCGACTGGTTATTACTCCTGTACTAATATTTTGCTACTCTCGAAGCCACCACTCTTGACCTGGTGGACACAGCGCTGAAGTTGATCATTTGTTTGTTTGTTTACGTTTCCCTAATGTAAGTGGTCTTGTCGTCACCTCACGTCCATATTTCCCGATAGGCATGGTACATTTAGCAGCTTTGTTCAACGATCGATTGTTCACAGATACTGCAAACTGTGAATGGGCAATTAAGCAAATTAATTACGCTGTCTGGTGCTGCCTAATATTATCTGACGTTAGCATTACAGGATAAATCCAATGAAGAAATCCTCTCTGAGGTAATTTGACTGGACAGGTATCTGAACCACGGTCCACTGTGATAAACAGTGGACATTTACCATGTCCCCATCCCTTACCACCTTTTCTCTCTTTCTACCTCAACACATGCACAACTGAGTTAAATTCAGTACAGTGTGCACCAAAAGTCTCATTGTTCCCCTATATCTAATCACTGATATATAATTACTTTCACTACCACGTATACTGTCTGCATAAAATGTAGGCTATATGGAACAGAGCTGTTTACGTTGGTACTGATAAAATCTAGCCACACCTCATACCAGCGTGACCAGCTCTGTTTTTCGAGCATAATTCTAGCGCTGGATTGACGTGCTTTATATGACCCAAAGTATGGCCGAAATACTGAAGGCTAACATTACAAGTTGAAGGTATTTTGTTGCTTCACGTATAGAAAGCCAGTTTGAAGTATATGTTGTATCGTAGTTCAACTGTTGGGGAGCCGAACTTGTAGTAGTTGCAACCGCACGTATAGTAAACAGTTTCCGATAGCCTTCGACCCAAATGTACCTTCAGGTGGCCTTTGCCCCAAGTTTAAAAAATATTAACGTTGTAATTTTACTGTTTCTTTAAATATTATATATTTATGTTTGCCTCGGCTACGTCAGTATGATTGTTAGAGACACGTTTCTCTTAGCAGGGTTGTGGTGCGACAAGAATGTAGGCTTACACAGATTATAATTTTACTTCACTCCTTTTAGGCTACCGGAAACCGGGTACCATACGTGTGGTTGCAACGAATTTCAAGTTCGGCTCACCAACAGTTGAAATATAATACAACTCCTTAAATACAAACTACTTCAAAATGGACGCCCAAAGCGTGGTAAAAAAAATAACGTAACAAACCATCTTCTTCAAATTGGCGTCCATACGTGGAACTATAATACAAAAAAATAACTTCTTCAAATTGGCTTTCCATACGTGGCGCTGAAATATCTTCTTCACTCTTAAGAACTGTTACTCTCTGTTTTCAGGCAAGGTATCAGATAGTTATAGCAATGAACGTTACTTAGTAAGAAAAAGTTCAAATTAAAGTTCAAGCGTACATGAGTACCAGCTATGGTACGTCACTGGAGAACCCCCAATCATAAACAACTCCTCACCTTGAGCTGCGCTATAAATTTTGAAGTGTTTGCCGCCTTATTGGCGGTCACTGTTAAGCCGTCCAGTCTTAAACTTTGAAGATGGCAACCAAAGAATTTACCGAAACGTCAGATGTGAACAATTTTACACATAGACCACCGTCTTCCAACCTCGAAACTTATACTATTTTATCACTTAACTCTGACGCTAAAAGCGTCGCACATATTTATTCTTATAACACGTTATTTTTACTTTCTCTACTACGAAGAGTAAGTAGGAGAAGTGTTGCGTTCCATCCAAAAATTCGATATCGAGATTTCACCGGAAATACATGTTTTTGTGATCCCCTGAATCCCAAAAAATCATTTTTAGAAAAAGGTCCGCATGTGTGTATCTATATGTCTGTGAGCAGCATAACGAAAAGTCAAACTTCAAGGAAATCTCCCCACTACGGACTAATATTTACATGGAAAATTTGTTTTCTCAAAAATTGCTTTAACGATTTTGATTAAAACATCATATGTTTAAGATACTTTTACGGCAAATGAAATTTATATAATGAATTTTTTGATAATGTCCCCAATAGTCCTTTTCGTTCTGAATGGCTTTTACATAACTGGTAAACCGTAAGAGATAGACAAACTTTTACTATACAAAAATGTAGACCTCAAAACTCATAATTTGTCATTTAAACTTTTTTTGTCGAGTGACCATTCCGAAATATTTCTTGTTTGTTTTAATTCTCCAATACTTATACTTTTTCTCAAATGGGATTTTTTTTATTTTTTTATGCCCTGGATATGCAAAGAGAAGAGAATGCTCCAGATAGCAACCAGCTCTTAGAAGATTTGATTATCGCTTAACTTCTAGTATATTCCCTTTGCACCTATAAGAAAATTATCACTAAGATTAGCAACTAGATAGAGAAAAAGGGTTTGTAAAAATAGCTTGAACTAGAGTAGAGAAAGTCATGTGAGTGCAACACTTCAGATTTTTCTATCTACTTCATGTTAGATAAAACTTTGCAGAAATGGCTCCATTACGTATTTCGTTATAGATATAAGGAACCGGATTGGTATATGTGTCTTAAAATTCCATATTTTTTCCACGACATTGTTAGAAATAACTGAATGTACTAGCGCTTAAAAAACCGAAAACGTATTGCATAATTCAAACCATAACGGATATGTCGGAAATGGGCTAGAAAAAATTTATTTGAAACAAATTCTGTGTTTTATGAAAATCTACATTTCTTATATGGTGCAAAATTCGTTCACATTAAAGGTCTCATTCCATTTCCAGAAACGTAAGGAAACAAACTTCGTTTTTAATCAGTTATCTTAAACGTATGGTATTTTAATCAAAATCTTTGGACCCATTTTTGAGAAAATAAAAAGAAATCGAAAATGTGTAAAGTGTAGTTTCGAGTGGCGGTGTTCTTCTGATATTTTTTATTCATGGAGTCTCAGAACATATATTTCCGCAGTAATCTCGATTTCTAATTTTTGGCTGGGTTGTAATACCGTCTTTATTTTCTAGGTACGTGGTAGAGACATTAAAAATTGAATGCAGATGCATGCTGAAGCTTTAAAATTCTTGTGAGATAAGCAGAAATTATAATAATTAATGGGACTTGGTACACCGTAGTTGTGAATTAGAACCTCTATTAATTTCCTGTTCTTTTAATCCTATCGCCTGACTGCAAACTTCTGGAGCAGAACGCCACCAAATGTTACCGTGTAGCGTATGGCGAAACCCGGAACCAGGAGCTCATGCTGTGCGCAAAGCAAATGTGGCAGAGAAGTTGCCTAGCAACCCGGCGTTCTCTGCTGTAAATCCTAAGGGCTTATGTTCACATACTTGTCAGGCGAGCTTCTATTCCCAGCTGTGTAATTTAATTCTAAATACAGTTAAATGGAAACATTAAGTCCTTTTAAAGGCTTTGTATTTAATTATTTATTTGACGTTAATTATCTTGAGGCTATTCTCCTTTTCTCTTCCTGCAATGCGCACATAGAACATAAATTCGACATTGAGATTTTGTTGGAAACAAAGTATGTTTTTGAAGCTCTCTTCATAAGATTTATAAACAATTCTATGTCCTCAGGTAGGTTTTGAGGGCATAAAGCGAAGATTTTTAGTGAAATTCCTCCTATCCTTCTGTTTATAAAACGTTTAGTAATTCTATTTTGCAGAATTTGCTTTATTGTCTTTGATTTAACTGCCTGCGTTTGAGGTATTGTTATGAAAATAAAATACATATTTCTGTAAAATGCACTTTATTGTGTAATAGTAATTATATATTTAGATTTGTGGTAGTACTGAATTTCATATATACTATATTAACTTCCCCCTGTTCTCAAGTACCGAGTTCAGTTCCCGGATTAATTTCCTTCCTTGTAATGCACCTCAGATCAACAAAACTGCTGAATATGAATTCACAATATCTTTATAAAATGCACTGGAGTTACGTTAGGTTCTCGTAATAAGGGACAATGGTATGATTCCCGGCAATGAGCTGAGGATTTTAAGTCGTTCCTATCTTAGTATTTTACTTTTCGGTTTAACTAGAAGTGACCCCATCCAGCATAGCTTGGTATCTACGGTAAAAACTCTGGACCCCCTCGTCCCTACACTATGCTCATTGCCTTACTATCAGGGGTAAGCCTGCAGCTAATAATACTCCGATCATGTTGGTGGGAAGAGAAGCCCCCGAACGTCTTTGACCATATGCGGAGTGTTGGAAACAACAAGGGATATTTCCAAAAGTTAGTATTTTTTATGATGTGTTATCGGTCTTCCTAAGTATATGTAGAAAATAGCGCCTCATCGGAGACAGATAGCGATGTTCCCCAAATAGTGTTCACCTTGAAGTTTGCAAAAGGGACTCAAAATGTCCAGGAACAAGCCAAAGTGGAAGTGCTACTAGCCCGTTAAGGAGTTTCATGATACGTTCAAAATACGTGTGTAATATAGATAACAAGCACCTTAGCGATTGTGGCTCGAAGTAAAAAAACGCAAGTTCTATATTTTTAAAATTACATGTTTCTAGGATTTTATGCAGTGGATGATTGCTTTTTATAAAACCTAACATTTCATACTGACTGTGGCGGACATTATCAGAGGGCGGGTTCTACAAGAATCTACAAGTATAAAGACAATCACCAAAATCAGGAAAAATAGTTTTAGAAATATGCACTCCGACCGTGAAAGTCCACGCCATTTTTAAGCGCAATTTGCCGACCTGCTTCATGAGCGACGTTGCAAGGAACAGCGTACTCCTTTTCTAGTTCACTGGTGGACAATTTGATTCTGTTTCTATACACCTGAATGAAGTGGAAAGATAGAATCAGACGACTGAAAAATGAATGACATAGCCGGGATTTGATCCACGAATTTCCCGGTCTCCCGGTCGTCTGATTCTACCTTTCCATTGTGCAACACACGGCTTGTGTGGAATAACAATTAATTCCATCGGAATGAAGTGCTAGACGGAATGGGGAAGTCTTACACACATTAAACGTACATTTTAATAACAATAATTCCCTGCTACTATTTAAGTACTGATAGACCTTAAATAAGACTCAAATGCATATTAATTGTAAAGATGTGAATAATTAAAACAAAAAGTACAAATGAACTTGCACCTTTTACCTACTTTTCGAAATAGTCACCAAGATTCTCAATAGATTTCTCCCATCGTGAAACCAGTTTCAATATGCCCTTTTGGTAGAAGTCCGTTTACTTGGGAGTATAGCCATCTGCGGACTACTGATTTCACTTCCGCATCTGTCGCAAAGCGTTGGCCGGCTCGGAATTTATTCATGAGACCAAACGGTGCAAGGTCCGGACTGTATGGTGGATACTGGAGCACCTCCCAACCAAATTTGGTGATTTTCTGACGAACAGCAACAGCAATATGGGGCGAGTATTATCTGGAGAATTTTGACATCGTCAGCATTCATGTTGTGGCGTTTTTCACGAAGGGCACGACACAACTTCACCAAAGTTTTCATGTAGGCTGCAGAATCCACAGTGGTTCCATGTTCAGCAAAGTCCACCAAGCAACACCATGCATATTCCAGAACATCACAAGCACAGATTGCGTCACTTTGAATTTCTTCTTCACTGGGGAACCAGTATAAATTCCACACCATACTTGTCTGCTCGGTTTTGGGCGTGTAGTTGTATGCCCACGACTCATCACCAGTGACGATTCCTTTCAGAAGGTCATGCCCTTCTGCGGTGTACCACGTTAGGTGATACAAGCTCGTCATCATTCGCTGGCCCTTGTGGTTGTCTGTCAGGTTCTTAGGCACCTAGCGAGTACTAACTTTACGAAATTTCAACGTGTGTTGAACAATATCGTACACTGCACCAAAGGAAATATTGAGCTGTTGCGATAAGGTTCCCAGTTGTACACGTCGGTCGTTAAAAATTGCCGCCTCAATGCCTCTGACATTCTGCGGGGTTGCAGCTGTTGCCGGCCTCCCAGAATGTGGCGAATCAACAAGATTCTCATGGCCCTCCAAGAAGAATGCACACCTACTGGAGACATTACTATAGTCCAATCGTCCACAAACAAGCCACGCATGTGTCTGTCAATATCACTCGGTTTATGTCCTTTGGCCACAAATGTCGAAACCACACCTCTCTGCTCTTCACACGTGGATGACAGTAACATACGCGCCATCTTTTTTTGCGTAGTTCACGCTTATCTCGCTAGAGCTGCACATGAAACAAAAATAACCTTTATAGTGAAAACTTCAAACCATATCTGTGTGAAATTGCAACTTCCTGCTGCAATACCAAGGCAGAAAAAATTATTGTGCGTTACTTTTTGATCCGCCCTCGTATTTGTTTCACTAAGTGAATATTTTAGAATGTTGAAGATGTCGACTTGTAAGTTAAATTCAAAATTTTTTTGGACTTTAGCTACCAAACTATTCAATTTTAAACACAAAGAGAAACTTTTTTCAAGATATCTTTCTCTTCACTAATTTTACACCTTCATCCAGTGAGAAAGTAGCTCGTATGCCACCCTTGCTCGCGTACAGATTCTCACAATAATCCCCAAGCCGGGCAGTAGACTGGACGACAGAAATGAATCTCGGGTAGCTACCCACGGAGACCAATTTGTTACACCCCAATCTCGGGGTGACCGTCACCTTAATTGAAAATACCTGAGCACGGCTCTCTCACTTTTTGTTATTTTTTGATTAGCTTTGCCATGTAATAGATCGGATTTGGAATGGAGGGGGGTGGCTTTGTCAGAATCGAATTCCCGTCGCTCTTGGAAACAAGAGAATCTCGACATAAACTGGATTTGTTCCATTCCTTAAGCTCTTCAGTCGTGAAGCCCGGAGCACATCGGAATGTTTCCGAAGACGGTTGGCAAATTCTTGAAATTGTCACTCGGATACTATTCTGTTACAACGACCGAATGCTGAAACAGAATTACTGACAAAACCTCCACTTGTGTCTAACAGTAAACAAAATTCAGTATTTTGTTAATGCGCTGAGAATTGTATAAGCCCGCCTCAGTGGTGTGGGGGAATGTGCCTGCTTCACATTAAAGAGATCCAGAGTTCGAATCTCCGTCATGGTAAGTTACATGGATAAGATTTTTCTCCGGAATTTTCCCTTATCCTGAGAAGACGAATGTTGGGTAAATCTTAGCCTGTTTCAAGTTTAAGCTTAAGCTTCAAATTAGGTATAAGCGGCGACTTAAAGTTACAATGGAGTTTACAAGCGTAGTTCAAGTAGTAAGCCAAGCTTATACTTGGCTTAGATTAAACCGCACTGAACTGTTTTACGTTTTTCCGTAATTGAAACAAAGCCAGTTTCTTTAAGACTACACTCTAGCACAATGAACTTTTTATTGTTTATTAAAGAAGATTTTCTGAGTATACTGCTATTACGACTTTTAGCTACCTTTATATCTTTTAATTATAAAAATATTTAATATCATAAAATAATTTCTAAGCATTTTTACTTTCATTTATAGGTAAACATATCTCTGCCAATTTTTACTTTCTCTACTACGTATAGTAAGTAGGGGAAGTATTGTATTCCACCTAAAAATTCGATACCGAGATTTCAACGGAAATACGTATTTTGAGGTGCCCAGAATCCAAATAAAGCACTTTTGGAAACATGTCTCTGCGTGTGTGTCTGAACAGCATAACTCAAAAACGATAAGTTGGTATTTGAGTTTAGTATTCTCCAACGATGGAACATTTTTCGAAACTTCGATTTTATGAAAAATGGCTCTAATGATTGTGATTAAATTATCATGTGTTTAAGATATTTTCATAGCAAATGAAATGTACATCTTGAATTTTGAGAATGTCCGCAAAAGTCGTCTTCATTTTGAATGACTTTCGTATAACTGGTAAACCGTAAGAGGGAGAGAGAGAGAGGCAACATTTTACTACAAAAAATCTGATGTGTTACACTCACATAACTTTCTCTACTCTTGTACAACCTAATTTTACAAACGCCTATTCTCCATATGCTTCATGTTAATCGAGATATCGAGATGTCAATCTTATTGATAATTTTCTTGTAGATGCAAGGGGAATATGGTAGCTTTTAAGCGATAGTCAAATATTTTAACGCTGGTTGCTATGTGGGGCATTCCATTCTCTTTACATGTCCAGAACATAAAAAAATGAATAACGAATTTGAGAAAAAGTATAAGTATTGGAAAATTTAAGGGAATAACAAGCAATATCTCGCAAACGGTTCACTCAACAAAAGAAATGTATATGACATAAATTGTGTATTTTAACGCGATCTACATTTTTCGTGTAGTAAAATTTTTTCTATCTCTTATGGTTTACCAGTTATGAAAAAGTCGTTCATAATGAAGAATACTTTTGGAGACATTCCCAGAAAATTCGAGATATACATTTTATTTGTCATGACAATATCTTAAACATATGATATTTTAATCAAAATCGTTAGAGCCGTTTTTGAGAAAATTAAAATTTTCGAAAAATGTTCCATGTAAAGGGTAGTCTGGGGTAGGGGGATTTTCTTGAAAACCTTCGTGTCGCATCTCTGGAAGATACTGAACCTAAATACCAAGTTTGGTGCTTATCCGATTGTTCGTTTTTGAGTTATGCTGTTCACAGACACACAGACACACACACACAGACACACAGACACACACACGGACATGTTTCTAAAAATGCTTTTTTTGGATTCAGGAGGTCTCAAAACATGTATTTCCGGTGAAATCTCGGTATCGAATTTTTGGGTGGAGTGCAATACTTCCCCTACTTACTATACGTAGTAGAGAAACTAAAAAATGTAGATCTCGTTAAAACACACACATCTTCGTTTTTGTTCTGGACAGGCAAAATAATGGAATACTCCACATAGCAACCACCCCTTAAAAGATTTGACTATCGCTTAAAGTTTACCATATTTC
The DNA here is from genome assembly GCA_030765065.1 of Deroplatys truncata. Classification (NCBI taxonomy): domain Eukaryota; kingdom Metazoa; phylum Arthropoda; class Insecta; order Mantodea; family Mantidae; genus Deroplatys; species Deroplatys truncata. The sequence continues at coordinate 107,206,476 of CM060982.1, forward strand.
TCTTGCATATTGATAATACAGTTAAATAGAAAACCGACTGGTAAGAAGCAAGACTTAATTTGGCTTGCTATTAATTTTAAATGTATCCTTCATACTTTTATCATATACATTGTCGAACTCATTCCCGTCACTTCCACATATAACCATTATTTTTCAGTAACAAAACCCTCTCGTCAGAAGCAATGTTCCTCTCAACATTGAGGTTATATGCAAGTGAAAGCATGTCGTTTGCAGCTGGAGATTTTTCGCTATCAAAATTATTTCACACCATTTTAATCCAGGCCTTCGTATCGCATTTCTTCCCCGCGTTTGGTTTTTCTTATTCCGTAGTAATTTTTCCGATTGCTTGCACTCTATTTCTCTGTTTCACAATCTAGATGAGATTGCTGACTTCCTAATAAGTAAAGTTCTACATTTTGGAATTAATTGTTCTTACATACAAGCCGTGTGTAGGACAAAGTTGGAAAGGTAGAATCAGACGACTGAAGCATTCAATACTATAGCTGGAATTTGAACCAGGATCTTCCGGTTTCGACCAGTTGTTTTAAACAGAGAACTTAAGCTGCAACTGTAACAATAGAAGAAATACCCAGCCCTTGTTATGTCTATGACTGCCTTGAAACAAATCCCAAGTGGCAAACATGAATCAATAAGCGTGTTTTACTTGGTGGAAGCGAAGGAGGGGTCAGAAAGAACTTATCTTAATGAATACATCTCTGATTTGCGTAAACAAATAGAGAGGGCTAGGCCGGTGAAAAACGATTAGCGACTCAACCTAGAGGGAGGAGTGGGTGAGAAATGAGTTACCTGCAGATCTAAACTGTAACCCAATGCTCCATAAAAATTACAACAAAAATAATAATCTAAAAGGAAACGCATATATAAGCATTTATTTACGTTACGTCCGTTACGTTTTTAATAAATATTGATCCGATCATCTTTTTCTTGGGCACACTAAGTTTATATTTTCGGCTGTTTGTATTTTATTATTTGTTTTGTAATTCTATTGCTATTCATTTAATTTAAAAGAAGCTACCATTCATTTCTTCGCTTTTTATACATTTAATCTTCTTTTATCCTCATTTATAATTCATTCTATTCTTGTTATGCCTTACACATTTCTTAAAAAAATTTCTGTTTGGAGTCTTCTTTCATCTGCAGGGTTGCAAATTAAATTGAGTTTTATTTATGGACGCTCTTTTGCGCTCCCATCTTATTTTGGGCATGAAAGGCCAAAATTTTGCTCAGAGGCCTCTTTATCAGATTTAGGTGCCGTAAATCTACGACACGGGACCACCGGATTTACTTCCGTTCCGAAGGAAGCCGTGCTAAGGATTTTTACACTCGAAAAGGGCCATTACCTTCCGCCGGATTTGAATCCGCGACCTCGGAAACCAGAGGCTATCATGGTATTCCTAGACTACGGAGGACGGTTCTCCGTAGGTTTGAGGGTCCACATTCCAGCTCCATATAGAAATGAGGGGGGCACAATAGTTTTGTATAGTTTTATTTTTGTTTGTTTCCTTTAAATATCTGTTAATTGTTCATCTTGTTGATTATTTGTTGTGGACACCATTATGAAACATATGTGGGGCTTATCTTATGTACAAGAGTATTTTTACTTTCTCTACTACTTATAGTAAGTAGGGGAAGTATTGTATTCCACCCAAAAATTCGATACCGAGATTTCACCGGAAATATATGTTTTGAGAACCCCTGAATCCAAAAAAAGCATTTTTGGAAACATGTCCGTGTGTGTGTCTGTGAAGAGCATAACTCAGAAACGGACTGTCGGATAAACACCAAACTTGGTATTTAGGTTCAGTATCTTCTAGAGATGCGACACGAAGGTTTTCAAGAAAATCCCCCACCCCAGATTACCCTTTACATGGAACATTTTTCGAAAATTTTAATTTTCTCAAAAATGGCTCTAACGATTTTGATTAAAATATGATATATTTAAGATATTTTCATGACAAATGAAATGTATATCTCGAATTTTCTGGGAATGTCTCCAAAAGTATTCTTCATTGTGAACGACTTTTGGATAACTGGTAAACCATAAGAGATAGAAAAAGTTTTACTAAACAAAAAATGTAGACCGCGTTAAAATACACAATGTATGTCATATACATTTTTGTTGTTGAGTGAGCCATTTTCGAGATATTGCTTATTATTCCCTTAAATTTTCCAATACTTATACTTTTTCTCAAATTCGTTATACTTTTTTTTGTCCTGGTAATGCAAAAAGAATGGAATAGTTTTACAAGAGTAGATAAAGTCATGTGAGTGTAACACATCAGATTTTTTCTGCATACAAAGAAGCAGCTTATTATCTTTTGCTTTACGTATGCATGCAAAACTATTTGGAAATGTTAAGGTCTTATGCCTGGAGCTGCAAGAAACAAGTAATACGTGCATCGGTGTTTGGACCTTATTTTGAAGAACAGAGACGTTATTTCCTGATGCATGAAGAAGCAAATAAAAAGGGGAGGAAACATTAAAAAGGAAGGAAAGATAGAAGAGAGAAACAGCGCTCGTTGTGAGCGGACGCCCCGAGGAAAGGCGTAAGGTCAACAGACGCAGAAAACGTAATATGAGCTTTCCCGTGGCGCTACGCTGGACTTGAGTAAAATTCACATCACGTTACGTCACCTAGAGCAACAGGGCTCCTTCTGCTTCGGTACTCAACCGTGTCATCAAAAAATCAAGGTTGAGTCTCTGAAGCACACTTCTCAGACACATGGTTAGGGCACACCACTGTTGACTCACTGCATTTATATGATAGAAACACATGTCTTTTTTAAACGGGAGACTAAACGGCGAAAGTTGCCAAAATGTATATTTTTGCTTTGTTTATAATATGAAACTTCCTCTCTAACTTCAAATACATATATTTTATAATTATTGGCACAAAATTGTAATTAATCTCTGAATTCCGCACCACCATAATAACTCCTATACTCCTTGGAGTACAGAGGTAAAGGTAATGGCACGGACGAACGGAGGGGTACCACAATTAGACCCCGTAACGACCCGTTTTGCTTCTACCGTAACCACTGGAGGAAGGGTTGAGGGGAGTGACCCAAAAGGTGACCAGCTTGGAAGGGCCTCTTAACATTTCCAGTTCGAACGCATCTGGCACCGCCTGGGCCCACCCACCCACACCCCCCTGGGTGTCCCCCTGGTGGAGCTCACTCGGAGGTAGGTCTTGAACCCGCGATCTTGGGAACTAGAGGCTAGCACGGTACCACTAGTCCACCGAGGACGACAAAGGCGAATGTTGAAGCGATGTTTTTTTACCATGACTCTCGTATCTCCCCCCATTTCCTTCAACTTCATTTCTCTTTCAAGTTTCAGGTTGACTCGGGCCTGTGTTTCGCTCGGTGTCGAGCAGATGGTGCAGATTGCGCTTTGGAAATGTTTCATCGGTCCCTTTTGAGGACATCTCCGAGCGAACTTCCTGTGACCGTGTGGTCAAGCCTGGAACTGTTAGAGAACGCTGTTAGCTTGCGCAGGCTTCGTTCTGCAACCCGTGTGTCTCCAGCGATTCCCTCACCTCATCTCTTCCACTCTGGGTGTATGCACCATCCGTTCACTAGTCCAGTTCAGTCTAATCCTGCAAACATTTATCTAATATGTTAAATAGTTTTTGACATAATGGAACGTGAGGTTAAATGTTTAACATTGGTGGGACATTCATTATCTGTTTACCCTCCTCTTATGTAGGACTTACAAGCGGGTGCCTGGGGTCAGAGGCCCGTCGAGGAGCAGACACTCATGGATCAGACAGAACATCCAGGATGGGTGATCAGCCCGATGCCTGGTATGGGTTGAAGGAAGTAGATGAAACGAAATGTCGGTGAAATGGATGAAAGGAAAGGTGATGATGGAGCAGTTGGTGGAATGAATGGCGGGGGAAACCGGAGAACCCGGAGAAAACCCGCCCAGACGCCGCTTCGTCCACCACAAATTTCCACATGCAGGTCCCTGGGATTGAACCCGGGCCGTCTCGGTGGGAGGCGAGCGGTCTAACCACTCAGCCACGGCGCTGCCTAGAACCTTTAATCTCCGCTTAAATAAAATATTGTAAAATGTATGTAGAATAATTAAAAGTTTGAAAATGTGGGAAAATAGTGTGACACGCATGACTTTCTCTGACTTGGCGTTTAGCAGATATTCCTTCCCAGTGAAGAGGACTTCATAATCGAAAAAATTCAAGATATACATTTTATTTTTCATGTAAATATCTTTAATAGTGCTATTTTAATTAAACTCTTTAAGCCATTTTTTAGAAAATAAAAAATTTCGAGAAATATTCCATGTGAAGTGTAGTTTATGGTAGGGAATTTTTTGTCTCATCTTTGCAAGATACTGTACCTAAATATCAAGTTTTATATTTATCCGACTTTTCGGTTTTGAGTTATGTTGTTCACACACACGCACATGGATCTTTTTCTAAAATACTTTTTTTGGATTCTGTGGGCCTCAAAATATGTATTTCCGGTGAATTTTCAGTGTAAATTTTTGAGTGAAATGTCAAAGCTTCTCTATCTACTATGAGGTAGTGAAAGAAAACCTGATGTTATACTCGTATTTATACGACTTTCTCTCCCTGGTCGTCCTCTATGGTCTAGGGGTACCATGCTAGCCTCTGGTTCCAGATGTCGCGGATGAAACGCGACGTAGAGCAATGGATTTTTTTTTTGTGTGTGTAAAAATCCTTAACATGGCTTCCCTTGTCGTAGATTTACGCCACGTAAAAGATCCTCATGCCTGATAAAGAGGCCTCTGAGCAAAATTTCTAGCCTTTCAGGCCCAATACAGAATGGGATGCTAAGAACCATAGCAGTTAATAAGGGTCCATAAATAATGCTGTTTCAATGTGTTTCACGACTTTCTCTACCCACTGATCTAGAAGCTATTATTACAGAAGCTTATACTTCTATCTGCTCCATGTTAATCGAGATAAATATTTTCGGAAATATTTCCTTGTGGGTACAAGGGGAATACAGTAGGCACGAGCCATTGTCAAATCTTTTAAAAGCCGGTCGTTATGTTATGGCTTTGAAATTCAATTCTCGTTCATGGTCACAAGTTTGATATGATAGAATAATTATTTGAAAGTTCAAAACAATAATAAAGAATTCTTCTGTAATGGTTAATCCACCATAGCAAATTATTTGACATAAATTGGATGTTTTAACGAGATCTACCTATTTGTGTAATAAGTTTTTGCTTATCTTGTACGGTTTAAAAATTCATTCAGAATGAAACAGACTCCATAGACTGTTCTCAGAAAATTTAAGGTATACAGTTTATTTGTCATCTTAACTTCTGGTATTTTAGTTAACATTCTTAGAACCATTTTAGAGAAAATAAAAACTAACAAAATATTTTCCACGTAAGGGGTAGTTTAGGATGTGGGAATTTATTGAAATCCTTTTATGGTATTCCTTGTGGCGCTACAGTCCATAAATCGCCTTGACCTACCAATCCAACTGCCGGCCTCACGCTCACGTACGCACGACTGAGGTGGATGATCATCCAACCGATACGGGAGGTGATCTGTATCAGGTATCCCCCAGCCAGTATGTTGACATGCGTGGCCAGGATCGCTGCCTATCGTAGCTCCTCGCTTTCCTTACAACGCTGAGTGGGCACCAGTCCTATACCCTGGATCCGCACCCCATGGGTGGGAAGGAACCCGAGTGCATTCCGTGACCGAAAACCAGAGTTCCACGGTCTAGCTTACAGCGCCACGACGCAGGACATCCCTAGAAAATACTGAACCTTAAATACCAGGTTTAGTATTTAATCGAATTTTTGTGTTTGAGTTATGCTGTCCACACACGTACCTTTTCTAATACTGCTTGGTGTGCAAATTTTTGCTGGAACACAATACTTCGTCTTATTGATTTGTACATTATTTATTTTGTAGATTTTCATCGTAGAATACTAATTTACCATCAACACATTGACATAAAAGTAACATTCAGTTGCCTGCATAATTCCTAAAAAATTTAAAAATGTATAGTTTTATCTGATCAGCTTGACGTTTTCATGAGTATCACAATTATCGTATCAGCTGCATCAACGCCATCTAGGAATACTTCTAGTAGGCGTTGGCTGCATCCCTGCATTCTGTTTGGGGCATTAATGCTTTCACAGTTGCATAAAATCTCATTTTAACTCTATAACGAGCACTATAAATAAGTTTTAATAGTAAATTCTTGTGATAAATAAAAAACTAATACTCTTAAGTATATAGAGTATATATAAAATCTGGAATTTTATTTGTCACGTTACATCTGAAGTGTTGTTTTAACGTTCAAGAAAAGTGGTCCCAAATTGTAAGTGTTTTGCTTTTATATGCTAATTTGACACAAATTTGGTGAAATTATATTTGGATTGCACAAATTATGCATTAAACCGCTCTTCAAAACAGCATTTTCTCACTGAAGCCAAATCTTTCATCCTCAATAGCAAAAGATCTTAGAAGTATGTAATATTTGTATATTAAGATTTTATACTAAATTTCATAGCTAAAAATTATGCCCATTTTGATTAATAGCCCCTAAATTTAGTTTTAGTTTTTTTTTTTTATTTTATTTATGGACGCTCTTTAACTACTATGGTTCTTAGCGTCCCATTCTATATTGGGCGTGAAACACCTGTAATTTTGCTCAGAGGCCTCTTTATCAGGCTTGAGGTTCTTTTACGTGCCGTAAATCTACGACACGGGACCACCGGCTTTACTTCCCTTCCGAAGGAAGCCGTGCTAACAATTTTTACGCCCGAAAAAATCCATCACCCTCCGCCGGGTTTGAACCCGCGACCTTGGGAACTAGAGGCTAGCACGGTACCACTAGTCCACGGAGGACGACGTATAGCCCCTAAAGAAATAGTAGTTTTCAATAATAGAAAATGTTAAAGAAATAAATTCTGAGCAGTTGAAAGCTTAGGAATTTGTATAATTTTAAATATTAGTAAAGCTTTAGGTTGGTGATGGAGTCGGATGTCAGCATTGCGGCGTGTAGTTGACCTAATGTATCTACTTGTTTGGGGAGGATGGGATGTGGTGAGATTACCAAGGGTGACCAGATCTAATGGTGGAAGACACAACACAGTGGGATCCCTAATGTCTTCATGAATAAGTAGGGTAGGGTAGAAAGCGCCGCATAAGCCGAACAACACCGTCCCTTGACCTGGCCCTAAGAGTCCGAAAGATGAAGGCGGACACAAAAAAGGGAATGAGGGACAGGAAGATTCTTGGACTTAAGATTTCATCCTAGCATTCGCCTATTGTCTTAGAGAAACCACGAAAACCTTTAGTTAGGATGATCAGTTATTGGTGATTTGAACCGGGACCTCCAGAATGCGGAGCTAGTTCACCGTGACTTAATACGTTGACATATTTGAGAAATAAATTAAAATCTGAAATGTGACACTGAGATATTTTTCATGCCGCATGAAGTTTTAAATATCAGCGAGATTAAAATTAAAGTCAGTCACATAGAAGTATCAGAGGTAATAAATCTCTAGAAGAGTTTTTAGATTAAATTGTAGAGACATGGAACGTTAAATTCTCGCATTCACCAGGACATCTAGATAAAATTAAACAACTGCATATTAAATACAAAGCAGGCATAGGATATCTATGCTCGTTTGTCAATCAAATCAAAGATATCTTTATATACCTACGAGTACTTTATTATTAACAAAAAATGTTATTTTTACTTTCTCTAATACGTATAGTAAGTGGGGGAAGTATTGTATTCCACCCAAAAATTCGATACTGAGATTTCACTGGAAATATATGTTTTGAGATCCCCTGAATCCAAAAAAAGCATTTTTGGAAACATGTCGTGTGTGTATCTGTTTGTCTGTCTGTGAACAGCATAACTCAGAAACGAACATTCGGATAAACACCAAACTTGGTGTTCAGTATCTTCCAGAGATGCGGTACGAAGGTTTTCAAGAAAATTCCCCTATTCCAGGTTACCCTTTACATGGAACATTTTTCGAGAATTTTAATGTTCTCAAAAATGGCTCTAACGATTTTGATTAAAATATCATATATTTAAGGTATTTTCATAACAACTGACATGTATATCTCGAATTTTCTGGGAATGTCTCTAAGTGTATTCTTCATTGTGAACGACTTTTGCATAACTGGTAAACCGTAAGAGATAGACAAAATTTTACTACACAAAAAATATAGATCGCGTTAAAATACACAATTTATGTCACATACATTTTTTTGTTGAGTGAACCATTTTCGAGGTATTGCTTGTTATTCCCTTAAATTTTCCAATACGTATACTTTTTCTCAAATTGGTTATTCATTTTTTTTGTTCTGGTAATACAAAGAGAATGGAATACTGCACATATACAAAGGAACAGCGATAGTCAGATGTTTTAAGAACTGGAAGCTCATGCTGGCCTTAAAATTCCATACTGTTTCCATCACATCCCGAGTAACAACTGAAAATCCATAGGACTTCAAAAGAATCGACAAGTACTGAACAATTCGGACCATTAACAATGGATATATTGGTAACTCCTTATGCAAGAAAAAAACTTATTTGAAATAAATTGTGTTTTAAAGAGATGCAATTTTTTGTGTAGTACGTTTTTGTCTATCGCTTAACATTTACCTGCTATACAAAATAATAACAAATTCCTTCCAAATGAAAAGGATGAAGAGACTAATCCCAGAAAATCCAAGATACCTATTTTATTTGTCATTAAATATCTTTAATGTATGATGTCTTAATCAAAATCTTTACAGCCATTTTTTAGAAAATCAGAAATTTCGAAAAGTCTTCCATAAAAAGAGGGGTTTGAGAGGGGGGAAATTTCTTAAAATATCTTGGTGTCGTATTAGAAGCTACTGAGCCTAAATACAAAATTTGGTATTATCCAACTTTGCTGTTCACACACACAGAGACCGTTTTCTAAAAATACTTGTTTAGGGTTCAATGGCCTCAAATCTCGGCATCGATTTTTGGATGGAATACAATACCTTCTCTACCTCTAGATACGTAGTACAAAAAGTAAAATTAAGAATTCTATTTTTTCAAGCATTACATACACAGCTTTAGCTGACTAACTTTCCCTTGTTATGAAATGTAATTTTCATTACCAAAAGTGCATTATTATGTTTTCTATAGTATACAGAAGGCTGGTGTAAAAAGTTCGCTCTCGCTAACTGCAACGTTAATGAAAGTGGCAATTTTATTTGTAGAAAGAAATTATAAAATGAATTAGTTTGCCTGTCAGTCTATTCGCCCTTCAGCAATCTCGTAAACTTGTTGACAGGTTAAATGTATACAGCAGGCGCCAGAATTAAAGCGTCATTTGCAGGCGGATTTGCATCATTTTCAACACACAGACAAATGAAGCGAATGGTTCGTCACCCACAGAAATACACTGATGAGCAGGACTGTTAACTGTTGCACGTTGTAGTTGGTTTACACATTTCATGAAATATATAAAACCTCGAACCGATTACCTCGCGTTCTTTAGAAATTCTTGAACTCGAGGTAAAAGTAGATTTTCCTACCTACTACATTTTAATCGAGATAAACCATTAGCTGCTCATTTCGTTTGAAGTAGTTATTTTGTTGTGTTGTTATTTTCCCCACGCTTTGGGAGCCAATTTGAAGTGGAGTTGTATTGTGGTTCAACTGTTGGGGAGCCGAACTTGAAGTAGTTACAACCGCTCGTATGGTACGGTAGCCTTCGTCCCAAAATGTTTAAAAAATATTAACCTTGTAATTTTGACTGTTTCTTTAAATATTTTATATATATGTTTGCCTCGGCTGCGTCAGTATTTATTTGCAAGGCGTGGTGCGGCTGAAGAATGTAGGCTTACACAGATTATAATTTTTACTTTACTACATTTATTAATCCTTGACAGGATATTAAATAACACTTCACTGATATAGAGAGCTATGAGATTCTTTTATTAAATACTTGCACTTTTTAAACACGTAAACTATTTTCGTCTCACACTGAATACATATTAAGTTTCTCGAGGAGGCATCTCGCGTCCGGTTAGGAACACTGGCTACAACCAACGCGTCCAGTTATTTTCTGATTGGCTATTCCTAATCCAATAGAATACTTTCATTTAACTTAAGCTTTTTTCTGGTTGTTGATTGGCTATTTCATATACTGTCTCAAAAATTACATTACTGTTTCCAAGAATGACTAGTAGCATTATTACACTTTCTTACTTATTATTGCCTCAAGGTTACCTCATTGTTAGCGACTTTTAACCTATTATTCTCACAGCTCCTATATTATATTACGTAATGCATTCAGGTAACATTATTACGTGTATACAATAATATAAACATATACAATGACTGTAATATACACTTTTTATATATTGTTACATACACATATTGCTATAAGGCGGGCTGTTATTGAATTATATATATTATATAATTAGACTGAAATTATTTTCAAGTGTTAAAAATACTGCCTCACGTTTTAGCTACAAAGGGAATAGCGATAGTAAAACGTATCAGAACTGGACGTTATATGTTGGTCTAAATTCCATACTCTTTCCAAGAGATCGCGAAGAACAATCGGAAATCGCCAAGACTTTAAAACAGTGACTAAGTATTGAGCAATTCGAACCATTAATACGAATATCTGAAATGGTTGATGCCGCATAAAAGGTATTTCAAATAAATTGTGCATTTTAAGGAGATATACATTTTATGTAGTAGGTTTTGGTCTATCGCTTAACGTTTATCAGTTATACAAGATTATACCAAATCCCCTCCGAATGAAGAGGACTTCACAGGCCATTCTCAAAAAACTTCAGTAATTATGTTTTATTTTTCATGCATATATCTTTAATACATGATGTTTTAATCAAAATCGTTAAAACCATATTTAGAGTACAAAAAGGGTTGAAAATGTTCCATATAAGGAGTAGTTTGGGATGGAGAATTTTCTTGAAAGTCTTCGTGTCGTATCCTTGGACGGTAATTACGTTATATACTAAGTTTGATATTTATCCAACTTTTGGTTTTTGAGTTATACTTTTCACACAAACACACAGTCATAGATCAGTTTCTAAAAATGCTTCTTTTGGATTCACCTCAAAACATATATTTATGGTGAAACATCGATATCGAATTTTTTAGTGGAATGCAATACTTCCTCTACTTACTATAGGTAAGCAGTAGATAAAGTAATAAGTGATTGTAGGTAGAGAAATTCATGTGGATGTGATATAGATTTTTCAAGTATACCTGTACAAGCAATCTATCTCCTTATGAGAAGCGTAGGGCATTCACGAAGTATTTCCATGGGACTGTATTTCTTGCCAACTCCTTTACTACATTCCATACTCTCTCTTCTTTAGCAATTTCTTCAGAAACTGTTCCCTTCTGTGTGTCTCTTGGTCTTCCTCTTCCTTACTACCTTGAGGATTCCAATCCAAAGCCTTTCTTTTCACTGATTTATCTTCTTTTCTTAGCGTGTATCCTACCCAATTCAATTTTCGTTTTTGCTTTCTGTAATATGTACCTAATAGATAGACAAGGTATTGAATTCCAGGCAGAAATTCGATACCCAGATTTCACCGAAAATGTTTGTTTTTAGGCCCCTGAACCCAAAAAAGAGCATTTTTAGAAACGTCTGTGCGTATTAGTGTAGTGTCCGTGTGTGCGTCTGTGAATAGTATAACTCAAAAGCGAAACGGCGTATAAATACCAAACTTGATATTTAGGTTCAGTACTTTCTAGAGATGTAACATGAAGATTTTCAAGAATACCCCATCCCAGATTACCATTTACATGGATCATTTTTAGAAATGTTTGATTTTCTAAATAAAGTGTAACTTTTGAATAAAATACCATATATTAAAGCCATTTACATGACAAATAAAATGTATATTTTGATTTTTCTATAAATAGCCTGTGAAGTGCACTTTATTTGGATCGAATTTTATATAATCTTACATAACTGGTAAACGTTAAGCGATAGACGAAAACCACTACACAAGGAAATGTAGATCACATAAAGCAAACATTTATTATAAATAACTTTTCTTATGTCATCAGCCATTTCCGAGATATGCGTCATTAATGATTCGACTTGTTCAATGCTTTATTCTTCTTAAATTCTTAAGTCCCTCAAGAAAGAGATTGGCATGTTGGGATCTACTGGCTGACCAGAGGAACTGACAAAACATGGCCAATTGCTTGGCTAAAGTGCGCTTAGCTAGGTCAAATTTGATATGTTAGACAAAGGTAATTTATCTCTATTTACCTTTTTATTGTTCCTTTTTGTTGTGTTTTCTTTCTCTGTTGTTTATTTTGTCACCTTATTGTATCTTAAATATGCATGTACGGTCAATCACCCATGCACTAAATACTTGTGACATAACTTCAATCGATTTTCAATTGTCCCTGGTGATGTCATGCAAACAGTACGGAATTTCAAGGCCAGCATATAGCACCCAGTTCTTAAACATTGACTATCGCTATTCCCTTTGTATCCTAACGAAATGTGTAATGTGTTTATTTCTGCAAAGTTTATTTGGATTAAAATTAAGTAGATAGAAAAATAAACTTTCGTAAGAATAATTTGTATATCTACCAATAAACGATAGAGGATAGAAAAAGTCATGCGAATCTATCACATCAGATTTTGCTATTTCTATTGTAATTTATTTTTTATTTGCTATTCTCCATAATTCTAAGTTTGAAAATGCATCTCGCCATATTATTCTTATAATTATTCTTAAAACATCTATTTGCTTTCAATTATTGTTTTCCAAGTTTCACAGCCCAATGATAAAACTGATTTCCAATTACTATTGAATATTTTTATTTTAGTACGTCTTGATATAACGTTTGATTTCCAAATTGAATATAATAACACAAAAGCATATTCTTCTTTCTTTTATTCTATTCTAAACATCTTCAATGGCTCCATCATCATTATCAATTATATTACCTAGATATATGAATTCCTGAACAGGATCAATATTTTTATTATCTATTACAATTGTTTTTTTACTATTTAGTTTCATTTCTTTGGCGTTTTATATTTTTTTTTTACTTTCTCTACTACGTATGGCAAGTAGGGGAAGTATTGCATTCCACCCTAAAATTTGATATCCAGATTTCACCGCAATTACGTGTTTTGAGGCTCCCTGAATAAAACAAAATGTTATAAAAAGATCCAAGTGTGCGTCTGTGAAGGGCATAACTCAAAAAACCTAAAGTCGGCTAAATATCAAACTTGATATTTAGGTTCAGTATCTTTCAAAAATACGACACGAAGATTTTTAAGAAAATCCCCCACCCCAGACTATCCTTTACATGGAACTTTTTTCGAAAATTTTATAAAAAGATCCAAGTGTGCGTCTGTGAAGGGCATAACTCAAAAAACCTAAAGTCGGCTAAATATCAAACTTGATATTTAGGTTCAGTATCTTTCAAAAATACGACACGAAGATTTTTAAGAAAATCCCCCACCCCAGACTATCCTTTACATGGAACTTTTTTCGAAAATTTTAATTTTCTCAAAAATGGCTCCAACGATTTTGAATAAAATACCATAAGTTTAAGATATTTTTATGGCAAATACATTGTATATCTCGAATTTTCTGGGAATATCTCCAAAAGTATTCTTCATTGTGAACGGCTTTTTCATAACTGGTAAACCATAAGAGATAGACAAAATTTTACTACACAAAAAAGTAGATCGCGTTAAAATACACAACTTATGTCATATACATTTTTTGTTGTTGAGTGAACCATTTTCGAGATATTGCTTGTTATTTTCTTAAATTTTTCAATACTTATACTTTTTCTCAAATGGGAATTCGTTATTCATTTTTTTATGTCCTGGACATGCAAAGAGAATGAAATGCGCCACATAGCAACCAGCGATAAAATATTTTACTGTCGCTTAAATACTACCATATTCCCCTTGCACCTGCAAGAAAATTATCAATAATATTAACATGAAGCATATAGGGAATAAGCGTTTGTAAAAATAGTTTGTGCAAGAGTAGAGAAAGTCATGTGAGTGTAACACTTCAGATTTTTATTATCTGTTACAATTTTATTTGTTTTCTTACTATTTAGTTTCATTTATTTACTTTTGTATATTAATTTGCATATGATTCTTCTTTATTATTTCTAGTAGAGTATTCACTTTACTTTGCATATCATCAAAATTATGGGAGAGCAGTTCTAATCTTATGCTTCTTCTAATACTGCCTACCGACCTTTCTACCTGTATAGGTGTGTGGTATACCCAAGGCATGTAACCTCAACACGTGCAGCAATTTTATAAGCGGTTGTTTATCATTTTCATAAAAAGGAAGTATTTTTCGCTGCTAGCCTCTTTCTTGCCACCACTTTTCTCTGCTTTTGAATTCTTTTCTGAGTAATGTAAATGGCTGTCGTCCATCTTCGTCAAGTGCAGTCCACAGCATCAATCATCCAGAGGGTTAGGTTACTACATATTCATTCCTTCGAGATAAGCGACACAACGGAAAGGGTTGGCGATAGAAAACGTTACTCAGTAATGATGGATTGGCAATGTGGCGTATCGGTAATCTTTAGCCACCGTGTCGTGCTTTAAATTCTCCAAGGCTGGGTCCAGTTCGTATGCATTTTCTCCTTTTTGCCAATTCATACATACCTTCGTTAAACGATAAATTAATACGATCTGCTGTGGTTCGTATAGATGAACAGTATGACTAAAGTCATGCGAGAAGGTAAGAATGCTCAGGTTAACCTGCGTGGGGGGGGGTGCTATGGATATTATAACCTCTCTGTACCACGTACCGTACGTAAATGAAGTATACCTTTCCACCCTACAATTCTATACAATTTTAGGTCCCCTGAATTCAAACAAAAAAGGTGTTGTTTGTGATCAGCATAACTGTAACAATTGCTGTAAGACTGGTTAAAATACCAAACATTGTGACAGTTATAGTTTTAGTTTACTAGTGTCTTCTAAGTTTTCGGCAGCTGATTTGGAAAGGGGTTAAGATCTGAAACAAATGACAAAAACATATGGAAAGGTGTTAAAAGAAGACTAAGAGACATCAACCAACAGGAAATAGAATCGGATTGTAAAATTAAATCTTCTCTAAGTCTATAAAATGAAATAAAATTGAACTGGGGTAAAGAGGCATATATACCTAATGTAGGAAGAAACGAAAGATCAGAAATGGCATGGTTTAGACTGTGGGGCTGGAGGGCACAGAAAATGACTGACGATTCTGGCAGCAGAACCTGCCCATTCTGTGATTTGGATGAGGACTGGGTACATATTTTGGCGGAATGTGCACAGTGGGAGAACCAGCGAACGATTAAACTGAAAGAAAAATTCTTAAGTCCCTCAAGAAAGAGATTGGCATTTTGGGATCTACTGGCTGACCAGAGGAACTGGCAAAACATGGGCAATTTTTTGGCTAAAGTGCGCGAAGTTAGGTCAAATTTGTTCAGTTAGACTAAGGTCGTTTATCTCTATTTCCCTTTTTCTTGTTCCTTTTTGTTGTGTTTTCTTTCTCTGTTGTTTATTTTGTCCCCTATTGTATCTTAAATATGCATGTACGGTCAGTGACCCATGCACTAAATATTTGTGAAATAACTTCAATAATTTGAAACCAATAAAGATACCTTATCCATCTATTTATCCATCTATCTAGTTTACTAGAATGTGATAAATCTAGTTTTATAAAGTTCAACATACCCAGGTATAATTTTTGTAGCTTCATGAAACTGGCTTTAGCATTCTTGCGTGTCATTTCCTGGGTTCTTATGTAAACAGGGGTTATAATAGTGTGATTTCTTAGGGGATGGCCGTCTCATGTTCGCCATTATGCAAATCATGCGGACACCCGCTTACGTCAGTGATGCCTAAAGCACTAGTCGGCACACTCCTCGGGTATTTAAACTTAGTGTTTTTTGATGGCTGGGGCTCGTTTCATCACTTGCCTAGCAGGACTCTGTGACGGTCAGCTCAAAGTTTGTTTTGTGCTAGCTTATAACTGCGATGTAGGTCCCAGGCACGACAAAGAACACCAGAGCTTCTTCCGGCGAGAATATCCTGTGAAACTCTCTTCATTCTCAAGGAATTTTGTATAATTGATAATCCACAAGAGACAGAATAACAATTTACACAAAACATTTAGATCTCCTTAAAACACGCAATTTATTTTACATTACTTTTTCCTAGCAGAAGACATTTCCGAGATACCCATAATTACGGATTTGGATCCAGGGCGCTGGATCGAAAGGTAAGATCAAATTGCATGGTCATCCTATTCCCTGATCTGACGCGTCTCGATTTCTTGGGGGGGCACATTAAATGCCTCATGTACACTCGATCAAACTAAAAGTGACCGGTCTTATGGCAGTTAAATGTTTCCGAAGTCCCTTCGAGTGAGCGAACCATCAACTTCTGTGCGCCGCTTTGGCTAAGTTTATAATACAAGCCACAACGAACTGATTTAGACTACCTCCATCGTGCTTGACGTGGAACAGTGATTATACTTCTACGCAAGTAGCTCGAGCTCGATTCTCCGTAATAGATTATCCTGTTTTACTTTCTCTACTACGTATAGTAAGTAGGGAAAGTATTGTATTCCAGCCAAAAATTCGATACCGAGATTTCACCGGAAAAATATGTTTTGAGACCCCTGAATCCAAACAAAGCATTTTTTTTGGAAACATGTCTGTGTGTGTGACTGTGTGTGTCTGTCAGTCTGTCTGTGAACAGACAGAAACGAACAGTCGGATAAACACCAAACTTGGTATTTAGGTTTAGTATCTTCCACAGATGCGACACGAAGTTTTCAAGAAAATTCCCCCACACCAGATTATCCTTTATATGGAACATTTTTCGAAAATTTTAATTTCTCAAAAATGGCTCTAACGATTTTGATTAAAATATATGTTTAAGATATTTTCATGATAAATGAAATGTATATCTCGAATTTTCTGGGAATTCCCCCAAAAGTATTCTTCATTGTGAACGACTTTTGTATAACTGGTAAACCATAAGAGATAGACAAAATTTCACTACACAAAAATGTATGTTGCGTTAAAATACGCAATTTATATCATATACATTTTTTATTGAGTAAACCATTTTCTAGATATTGCTTGTTATACCCTAAATTTTCCAATACCGATACTTTTTCTCTAATGGAAATTCGTTATTCCTTTTTTGTCCTAATGCAAAGGGAATGGAATACTCCACATAGCAACCGCTCTTAAAAGATTTGACTATCGCTTAAAACTACCAATTCCCCTTGCTTCTACAAGAAAATTAGCAATAAGATTGACATCTCGATATCTCGATTAACATGAAGCATATGGAGAATAAGCGTTTGTTAAAATAGTTTGTACAAGAGTAGAGAAGGTCATTTGAGTGTAACACATCAGATTGTTTTACTTACAACTCATTTTACTGTGTATAATTAAATGATATTGCTTGTGTTACCTCATTTTACTTACAAATATAATTACAAAATGGTGAAATTTGTGGTTGTAAAATTACATTGACTGAGTATAAGCCTCCTCCCATTTGATAAATTAATATCATGGTTGCCATTTATTGGTATAACAGACTACTAAATAAAGGGTATGTTCATAACATACAAATAATGAAGAAATAAAAACTGTTAAGTTTTACTACTGTATTAAAATGAAAGTGGGGAAAAAGTTGAGTGACTCCATGGAGAGTCAGGAACTACCACTGAGCTAAGACTGCTGCACTGAGCGTGGCGTTGTTACGGGCTTTAGTCATACTCCATATGAGACCCATAAATCAATAAAGAGTATTTTTATTAAAAGTGTTCTACATTGAAATACTCTAAAACATCTGTCTGTTTGAAATTTCGTATATGAATTATTTTCTTGGAAGAATTTATTATAGTTGTGTTCCCCGTTATAACTACTACAAGAATTGCAGTCTTGTGAACAGAGCCTGGCTGTCCCGAATGCTCACGGAAGTATCCAATTCAAGCTCGTTCTCTGAGAGGCCGGCCTGTTTCAAAATGACGGAGTGTGCATGGCCAAGAAGCATCCTCGCTAGGATATTTGCAGCGTCTGATCAGGTTTATGAGATGAGTGGTGTACTTGAAAGGGTACGCCAGAATTTTCTACGACGATTTTAATATCACTGTTGACTGTTGTGTAGCCACTTTGAACTTAAAATATATGTTAATAAGTTTTTATATATTTTATATATTTATATAACAATATATATGTTTGAGGCCCCTTTCATAAAAAAACACTTTTAGTAAAGGGTGCGTGTGTGTGTGTGTGTCTGTGAACAGCATAACTTAAAAACGAAAAGTCAAATAAATACCAAAATGATATTTAGGTTCAGTTAATTTTCAAGGATGCGATACCAAGGTTTTCAAGAAAATCACCTCACTCCAGACTACCCATTACATGGAACATTTTTCGAATTTTGATTTTATTAAAAATGCCTCCATGATTTTGATTAAAATATAACATATTTAAGATACTTTCATGACAAATAAAATGTACATCATGAATTTTCTGGGAATGTCTCCAAAGTCCTCTTCTTTCTGAATGGCTTCTGCATAATTAGTAAACCGTAAGAGATAGACAAACAAAAAATGTAGAGCTCGTTAAAACACAATTTATGTCGTATACCTTTTTGAGTAGTGAACCATTTGCGAAATATTCCTTGTTATTTGTTTAAATTTTCCAATCCTGGGAACTCGTTATTCTTTTTTTATATTCTGAACATGCAGGGAGAACGGAATGCTCCACATAGCAACCAGCTCTTATAGGATTTGACTATCGCTTAAAGCCTACCAATTCTCCTTGCATCTACAAGAAAATTAGCAATAAGATACGTTCTACAAAGGTTTATCTCGATTAATATGAAGTAAGTGGAGAATAAGCGTTTGCACAAAAGTAGCAAAGTCATGTAAGTGCAACACATCAGATTTTTTAGCATTGCTTATTGTCCGTTCTTATTTTATTTCACCACAGGCGTGGACATTGATTATGCATGACATGAAATGATAATTGGGAAAGAGTTTTTGGAAAGGTCTACCAGGGTACCTTCGTGGTATTTGCCAGTTATGAGGACGGAGGAAAACCTGTTAGAGAGAACGGACCTGACGGGATTTCAACCGCAGACCTACCTTTTATGCGTCCATGTCTTTAACGACCTCGGCCACCCGTGTCGGTATAGTATCTATTCACTCACCCTATTGCCTCGACACAATTTTCACACACCCTCATCGAGATTAAACTCGTGTAATTCTAGTTAATATGTATAACGAAGAAATGCAGAAGCAAAAGTTTGCTGCATAAGCAAAACCCAAGAGAGAGCAATTTTGCCAGCTTAAAAGGCGAGATGCTATCTCTCCCACATTGTTTATTTGCACAGTTAAAAACTTTGGAGCGTATGCCACCATAAATTAACCGCAACTGGGTAAATGTTTGCAGGGTATATTAATTTATTTCCGATGCTTAACTTGCGGTGAAGTCGTCAAGCTATATGTGCGCTCTGCGGCTGTGTAGCGGTTTGCCTAACTTTCCCCTCGCCAAAGTCAGGAAACAGTCAATATTTTGAGGCTTATACAGAGGACGTGCTCGGCAGATAGAGCATAGCATCCCACTTTGTAAGCCCAAAGGGAAACACGCCAGTTAACACTCGCCGACAATCACGTGCTAGCTTAAACACATCCCGTGTTTCTTCATGGTATACCAGCATCTTGTTGGCCTGTTACAAAACTCGTTAAGGCAATGAATCTTTGAAAGTACTAAACTCTATAGATTATCAATCTCAACTTCTAATTTGACCTATTCATGCAATACTAATGCAGCATACAAAATTTGGTAGCTCTACTTGAGCCATTTTTGAGACTTCAGCTTTACTTTCTCTGTTACGTATAGTAAGTAGACAAAGTATTGTATTCCATCCAAAAATTCGATGTCGAGATTTAAACGGAAATACATGTTTTGAGAACCCTTAAACCTTAAACATTTTTAGAAAAAGGTTCGTGTGTGTGTCTGCGAACACCGTAAATCAAAAACCAAAGGTACTTAAGTACTTCCACCTCAAACTACCCTTTACATAGAAACAATTTAGAACATTTTTACTTTCTCAAAAATGAGTTAAACATATGTATTTTAATCAAAATAGTTAAAATATTTTCATGAAATTTATATCTTTTATTTTCTGGAAAACCCTCTCTCTAATGTCCTCTTCAATCTGAATGATTTTTGCATAACTGGTAAACCGTAAAACATAGACAAAATCTTACAATATATAAAAAGTAGATCTAGTTAAAGCACCCAGTTTGTCAAATATACTTTTTCCGTTGACTTCTTCCGAGATATTCCTTATAATTACTTTGCATTTTAAAACACATACTTTTTTCAAAATGGAAGACTTTTCCCCGGAATTTCAAAGCCATTACATAAGGATCCGCGCTTAAAAGATTTGACTATCGTTTAACGTCAACTGTATTTCCCTAATTCCGTTCTACCTACAAGGAAATATACAATAAAACAATTTCTGTAACCGTTTATCTCAATTAACATGAAATAAAAGAATAAGCATTTGTAAGAATAGATTGTAAAATAGTTAGTGGAGAAAGTATTGTGATGCAGCACAAGATTTTTTGCTAACTTTATAGACGGAAATTTTTAATTTCATCGAGGAGTCATTTGCAATAAAAATTCTGATTCAGGGTTTTATGTTTGTTTTTAAGACCAATATGAATTATCAATGTCGTTAACGTTTTTAAGGAATGTCTGCCCGCAAATAAAAATGCTTAATATAAATATTACAAAATCTAGGAAATAAGCTAAAAAGTATTTAAATGCTCGTTCAGTTTCTAATTTATACAGATATATAGACATCAGTTATTTCATTCCTGATTTGCATAACAGCGGACAAAATTTTACAAACCTTGACTGAAAATTACAACGCTAACCGTGTTTTCAATAGAAATCTGTTGCCTCAAGTTCCCCACCCATTCATTGCAACTCACACAAATTAGTTACATACTTGTTCATATCAGAAGTGAATCTTCTGTTCGCGATATATTGATGAATAGGAATAATCTCAAATCAAGAATCTGAAATTCATTCCATGACAATACGACAAAAAGAAACGCCATTGTACGCACATCTTGAATCCATGCTTTACTATAAATGAACCTAAGCGGATAAAAAAGAAGAATCGTGTACGGATGGCGCATGGGAGTTGAACCTAGGAAAACTTAAAGATGTCGTAACAAAAATTTCGTGAACGTTTGACATGTGAAATTCACAATACCTTCCCTACCCACCATCGTTTATATAATATAGTTCTCTAAAAACTGATGTTGCACTCACATGAAATTCCCTATTCTTATACAAACTATTTTTACAAACGCTTATTTTTCATCTACTTCATATTAATAGGGATAAACATTTGCAGAAACTATCTTATTGCTAATTTTCTTGTAGGTGCAAGGAGAATATGGTAGACTTTAAGCGATAATCAAATGTTTTAAGAGCTGGTTGCTATGTGGAGCATTCCATTCTCTTTGCATGTCCAGGATATAAAACAATTCCCATTTGAGAAACAAATATAAGTATTGGTACGTTCAAACAAATAACAAGGAATATCTCGGAAATAGGTCACTCGAAAAAAAATGTATATGAATAAATTGTGTGTTTTAAGATCTACATTTTTATAGTAAAATTTTGTCTATCTCTTACGCTTTACCAGTTATGCAAAAGTCATTCAGGATGAAGAGGAATTTTTGGGACATCCTCAGAAAATTCAAGATATACATTTTATATGCCATAAAAATATCTTAAACATAAGATATTTTAATCAAAGTTGTTGGAGCCATTTTTGAGGAAACCAAAACTTTCGACAGATGTTCCATTTAAATGGTAGTCTGAAGTGGGGTAAGTTTCTTAAATCTTCGATTCGCATTCTTGGAAGATACTATACTCAAATACCAAGTTTGGTATTTGTCCGACTTTTCGTTTTTGGATTATGCATTTCACAGACACACACATGGTCATATTTCCAGAAATGCTTTATTTGGATTCAGGGTACCTCAAAACATGTATTTCCGGCGAAATCTCGATATGAATTTTTGAGTGAAATGCATTGCTTCCTCTTCTTACTACGCGTAGTAGAGAAAGTAAAAATATAGTTACAGAAGGTTATTTTGGTATCTATGTCACGCTAAACCAGGTAAACATCTGCAGAAATAGTTTCCTTAAAAATTTTTTTGTAGGTACAATAAGCATAGAGGCCACCTCTGGGGTGTGCGGGTAACGTGAATGCCTCACGCTCAAGAGGTCCCGAGTTCGAGTCTCGGCTATGGTGAGTTACTCGAATAAGGTTTTTTTCGTGGTGTTCCTTTATCCTGAAATATGAATCGAGTACGTCCAAGCTTTATGGACCATGGGTTCATTTAAATATCAATCAATCACGTATCTCATTATGCTTCCGATATGATCTAACCTGTTAAAGGATGATAAATCTAAAAAAAAAAAAAAAAAAAAAAAAGATTAAGCATACAGAAGGCCGAGCCGAAACGAAAATCAAACCTTCAAAACGCGGCTTGTTATTTACTAGCCTTTACGTTACATAGCCTTTCCGTGACACTGAATGGCGACAGGGCTTAAAAATGACAAA
The DNA here is from genome assembly GCA_030765065.1 of Deroplatys truncata. NCBI lineage: Eukaryota > Metazoa > Arthropoda > Insecta > Mantodea > Mantidae > Deroplatys > Deroplatys truncata. The sequence goes on from CM060982.1 coordinate 107,229,174, forward strand.
TTATTGAAACATTCAAATAATAACAAGGAATATCATGGAAATGGCTAGTGCCACAAAAAGTTTTTTAAAAGAAATTGTTTGTTTTAACCAGGTCTAAACTCTTTTTGTAGTAAGATTTTGTCTACCTATTATGGTTTACCTATTATAAAAAATATACAAAATAAATTAAGAATGAGCAGAGTATTACAGACTGAAACTTTCTATTAATAATCGCCCATTAGTTTATATTCTTCAGAATTATTTTACTTGGTTAACTTTAACTAGGTTATACTGAAACAGAAGTACTTCTTATTGTGATGTTAACATATGATAATTTAAACCTGAGTCGTTATATGTTGATTCCCATCACATAGGCGCTCCTTAGTTAACATCTAACGCCTATCTGATGGGAATTAACATATAACGAATCCAGTTTAAATTATCATTAAATTAACTTTAACTAACTTATACTTCGAAGTTTGTTTGTGTAGAAAAAAATTCAAAATATAAATTTTATTGCTCATTTAAATGTCTTTATGAAAGTTTAATAAAACTCTTGGAGCCGTGTTCCAGAAAATCAAAGATACTGGAACATTTTGTTTTGTAGTTTGGAGTGGGGGAATTTTCTTGAAAGTCTTCGTGTATATACTTGCAAGGTGCTAAATTTTAGTACGAGGTTTGGCATTTATCCGCGCGCGCGCCTTTTTCTCAAAATGTTTTTATGGATTTAAAGGAGCTTATAATAGATATTTATTTCCTATGAAATCTCGATATAAAATTTTTGGGTTGAATAGAATGCTTTCTCAGCCTACTGTAAATAAGTGTTAGAGATGTAAAAGTATGTAACACTCCTTACAACGTTGCATAGAGCACTTATATGTTGCAGCATTCATATAAAATGGATTCTTCTATTCAAAATATGTATTGCACAGAATTACGTCTGGAATTAGGATTATTGAATTGATTACATGACAATATAAAATATATGATGTGTCACACTCACATGACTTTCTCTACTCTTCTACAAACTATCTTTACAAACGCTTATTCTCCATCTACTTCATTTTAATCGAGATGTTAATCTTATTGCTAATTTTCTTGTAGATGCAAGGAGAATTGCTAGGCTTTAAGCGATAGTCAAATATTTTAAGAGCTGGTTGCTATGTGGAGTATTCCATTCTCTTTGCATTACCAGGACAAAAATGAATAACGAATTCCCATTTGAGAAAAAGTATAAGTATTGGAAAATTTAAGGGAATAGCAAGCAATATCTCGAAAATGTTTCACTCAACAGAAAAAAATGTATATGATATAAATTGTGTATTTTAACGAGATCTACATCTTTTGGGAAGTAAAATTTCGTCTATATCGTATGGTTTACCAGTTATGCTAAAGTCCTTCACAATGCAGAATACTTTTGGAGACATTCCCAGAAAATTCTAGATATACATTTTATTTGTCATGAAAGTATCTTAAATATATGATATTTTAATCAAACTTGTTAGAGCCATTTTTGAGAAAATTAAATATTTAAGAACAATTTTCCATGTAAAGGGTAATCTGGGGTGGGGGGATTTTATTGAAAGCCTTCGTGTCCATCTCTGGAAGATACTAAACCTAAATACCAAGTTTGGTGTTTATCCGACTGTTCGTTTTTGAGTTATGCTGTTCACGGAACCACAGACAGACAGACATGCAGACACGGACATGTTTCCAAAAATGCTTTTTTTTGGATTCAGGGGTCTCAAAACATGTATTTCCGGTGAAATCTTGGTATCGAATTTTTTAGTGGAATGCAATACTTCCCCTACTTACTTTACGTAGTAGTGAAAGTAAAAATATTTTTTCATATCTTAATTAATTTGTTTTCTATTATTGAACCCAGGTGGGGAAAAAAGAAGAAACGCTGGTCTCGTAGCTCAGTGGATAGAGCACCTGCCTGCTGTGCGATGGTTCCCCGGTTTCGATTCCCGGATGGAAATCGGAGCTTTTCACTAGCAAAGATTATTCTCTATCCATTCCTGGAAGTATTAATGTGTGTGTGATCTAATGTATAAAAGCCTAAAGAAATGCCGGAAATACAGTGACAACCTATACGAGTTAACTTCCGTTAGGCAATATCTTCCAAAGGTAAAAGGCCACCGGTATGATCTTTACCGATAAAGACCGGGTGTAAATGGAACAATTAAAAAAATAATAAAGAATGGCGTAGGAAGTTTTACAGATGCCGTTATAATGACGAATATTTGGAAAACGGCTAATGCTATAGAAAATGTTACTAGACAAGAATTGTGTATCTCTTAGTTTTTGTATAGTGAGTTTTACCTATCACTTATGCTTACCAATTATACAAAGTACATACAGAATGAAGATTACTCAGGTTAAGAGAAAATTTAAGATCTACATATTATTAGTCATATAAACATCTTAACTGCATTTATTTTATTGAAAATCGTTAGAGCTTTTCTTCCAAAATGCAAAATAACGAATAGTATTCCATGTAAGAGTTAGTTTAGAAAGCGTTTGTAGTTTCCTTGAAATATGCTGAACTTTTTATATAACCGACTTTTAATGAGCATAATTGTTTTGGTTTCAGAGGACCTCAAAACATGTATCTGCCTGAAATATTAATATTGGATTTTTGAACGAAAATTTATCTACACAAGGTGTGTTATAGAAAGCAATAATAATTTAAGAATACCGTAGTGTCAAAATCAAGTGTTACACCCGCACAAGAGAGAGAGAGGGAGAATGAGAGAGAGAGAGAGAGAGAGAGAGAAACAGAAAGATCATCACTCAACAGGATAACTTGAGCGAAGCCTAAAGTTCTACTATTAAATTAAAATAAACCGACAAAATGTACTCCAAGGGGATTACCACGCGCGATTCCACGGCCAGACCCCCATTGCCTATGTCTTGAGTTACGAAGCATCGGATTGGAGAGTCGGATCACGTACATGGTTCTATTGGCCCATAAAGCTTGAAGGAAGAGCGATTTAATCTTGCGCCGTAACATGGCACGCGAATCCCATTACACGGCTAAGTTACGTTTGCTTGTTTGTTGCAAAACAAGACATCTACATGGCGGTAAATCTAACGTTATTTTCAAGCAAACATCGGGGACATGCAAAGCGTAGAAAATCCATAATGTCAAGAGAAATCCAATTTCAAACTTGCGTATACGCAAAGATCTCCTATAAAGCATTTTGGAGAAAGACATCACAGCATGCCATCCCACTGCTGCCACCAAATATGACGTGCTAAGCCTACAGATACACCAAATGAGATTCAACGTTTTCCTCGCTAATCAAGAGCATTGATTATTTGCGTTAATTACAACTATTGCCAATTTATTGCTTGTCGCGGTATCGTTCGTGTTATCTTATTTGCTGAGCGCCTGTTATTGTTTTACTAATCTCTTGAACAGCGTGTGTAAACGGAAAGGAGTTGTTACTAAAAGATAAAAGATAAAATAATTTGCTTTTACACTTTTATTGTCGTCACACTTTATTAATTTCACATAATTACTCTTGATACACGCCTGCCTGAAACTGTTATATTTTCGAATGTAACTATAATCACTTATTTACCGCGCATTATTAATTCGCGTATTTGATATTTTGTAACTAACTTTACGAGAGATTCTGTAGAATTGCGTAACGTGTACTTCGTGAATGATTCTATTGAACTGCGCGACGTGTAACTCGTGAATGATTCTGTAGAACTGCGTGATATGTAACTCGTGAATAATTTTGTTGAACTGGGCGACGTGTAACTCGTGAATGATTCTGTTGAACTGCGCGACGTGTAACCCGTGAATGATTCTGTTGAACTGCGCGACGGTTCCCTTGTGAATGATTCTGTAGAACTGCGCGACGTATAACTCGTGAATGATTCTGTTGAACTGCGTGACGTGTAACTCGTGAATGATTCTGTTGAACTGCGCGATACCTGCCTTGGCTCTAGAATTTATACTCCCTCACGCCGATATGCCTAAACATTATAACAGAGCTGCTATTGATTAATAAAGTGCACCAGCATTAGCGGTTATTTTTTTATCCAATCAAAATTACGAACACATATGCTCTAGGGAAGACATTCCCTCCATTTCTAAAGAAACGCACGCTACTCTGACGTCATTGGTTTGTCTCATCTAATTGATAAACAACTCACCCCCTCGTTTCATTGTTACCCGCTTCTATTGTCAGTTTCAGTGAGGCCGTGTAAACTCATTTCCTAACAATGCTTATAGTTAACAAACATCTCAAATCATTGTCATACAATAATGTTAATTTACACTACAATCACTCTGGCATTCACAGTGTTGTGATATAAAAACTGCCTCATGCTTTAGTTAATATAAAAAAGAAATAAATTGCTATTGATGATCATATTTATTCGAGGTCTTTCATTTGTTTGTATTATAAAACAGCGTTACCCGCATTTAGAATTGCTAAAATAGCGTACTCCCCCATTTTGTCTTTCTTACCACTCATGAATCAAAAGGATAACTTGTTATATCCTTTTTATTACCAAATGCAAACAATCAATCGCATTTATTAGTTTTTTTCTTGAAGCTATTATTCTCTTTTCATCTTCTCATAGACATACGTGGTAACTAGAGGAAGTATTGTATTACACCGAAAATTCGACTTAAGAGATTTCATTGTAAACGCATGTTTTGAGGTCCCCGAACCGAAAAATGTCGTTCTCCGTGGACTAGTGGTACCATGCTAGCCTCTAGTTCCCAAGGTCGCGCCTTCAAACCCCTCCGGAGGTCGATGGATTTTTTTCGGGCGTAAAAATCCTTAGCATGGCTTCCTTCGGAAGGGAAGTAAAGCCGGTGGTGCCGTGTCGTAGATTTACGGCACGTAAAAGAACCTCAAGTTTGATAAAGAGGCCTCTGAGCAAAATTACCGGTCTTTCACGCCCAATATAGAATGGGACGCTAAGGACTATAGTAGTTAAAGAGCGCCCATAAAAAACACTCGGTTTAATTTAATTTGAACCGAAAAAGGAATTTTGAAAAAACAAAACTCAAAATGAAATATCCGATAAATGTCAAATTTGATGTTTAGTTACGACATGAAGATTTTGAATAAATCCCCTCAACTCCAACTACCGTTTACATGCAAAAGTTTCGTAATTTTTTACTTTCTCGAAAACGGCTCTAAGAAACTTTATTAAAATATCAATTGTGTAAGATATTGTTACACATGGGGTAAAACCGAAAGGTTTACAGTTAGATATTAAGCTTTAGTTATCCCAGCATGCACATTGAGAGGCATAGCTGCAGAGGCAGCAAGAGGACCAGGGGCTTAAACATGAGGCAGTATTTTTAACACTTAAATAATTTCAGTCTAATTATATAATATATAAATTCAATAACAGGCCGCGGTGAAGCAATATGTGTATGTATACTTTGTAAAGAGTGCATATTACAGTCGTTATATATGTTTATATTATTATATTATTGTATACATGTTCAATAATGTTATGTCAATATATTACGTAATTTAATAATGTAGGAGCTGTGAGAAATAGGTAAAGAATTGCTAACAAAGAGGTAACAATGAGGTAACCTTGAGCCAATAATGAGTTTGAGAGTTTAACAATACTACGTCTGATTCTTGGAGGAACAATAATGTAATTTTTGTGACAGTTCATAAAAATAGCCAATCAGCAACCAGAAAAAGCTTTAGTAAAATGAAGGTATTCTATTGGAGTAGGATTAGCCAATCAGAAACTGAAAAGGAGAACATTTTACAAATTTAGAATTCAGTTGGTTGCAACAGCGTTTCTAACCAGACGCAAAAAGTGTTCTCAAGAGATTTAATACGTATTCATGTGAGACGAAAATAGTTTACGTATAAAAAAGTGCAAGTATTTAATAAAAACATCTCACAGCTCTCTCTCTCTCTCTCTCTCTCTCTCTGTCTCTCTCCCTATACCAGTGAAGTGTTGTGTTATTTAAATCGTGTCAAGCCTTAATAAAAGGAATGAAGTAAAATTATAATCTTGTAAGTCTACATTCTTAGTCACACCACAACCGTGCTAAGAAACAGTCCAATTACAAACTTAATATATTTTTTTAAATTTGGAGCAAAGGCCACCTGAAAGTAAATTTGGGGCGAGGCTACCGGAAAGCGGGTACTATACGTGTGGTTGCAACTACTTCAAGTTTGGCTCCCCAACAGTTGAAATATAATACATCTCCTTCAATACAAACTACTTCAAATTGACGCCCAAAGCGCGGTGCAAATAACGTAACAAATTCGCGTCCATACGTGGGGCTAATAAAATATCTTTCTCAGACAACACATTTCAGAGTAGGAGTGAGATAGTTATAAAAAAATACACAGAATTCGCATTAATCACATTCAGTATAAGCACGGTGCCCCTACATCACACACAAAATATAAAGGAAGAAATTGAGGGGAGATGCTGCACATATGAGGTTACATTCACGTAACTTCACACACAACCCTTCAGACTCAACACTCTACCAAAAGTGTCGCTCAACACAGAACATACAAAGAAGAAACGCTCACTTTCCCCATTCTCTCTACCTCTGGCTAGAATCGTCAGCCAGAAGGTGGCGAGTCGCCACGCCAAACGAACTTCAAACCCAAAGACGAACAAATCACCCCAACAATACTGTCGGCGACGACGCAACAATGTGTCTGGTGTGACAATACACACATACACGCCACAATATTTACATGAAAAATTAAATATACATACATCTTGAATTTTCTGAAAATAGCTTTCGAAGTCCTTTCCTTTGAGAAAGAATATTGTTCCATTTTCAATAACTGTTAAACCATAAAAGTTGGATAAAAGCTTATTCTCAGAAAATGCATATCTCTTTAAAACACACTGTTCATTTCGAATAGATTTGGTGGCATCAGCCCTTTCCGAGATATCCGTGATATTGGTTTGAGCTTCTCAACACTGTGATTTTCTGAATTTGTCAGAATGCTACATTTGAAATTCCATAGTTTTTAATGATATCACCAGAAGTAAATAAACCAAGCCTTAGGTCCTCAAAAAATCCAAATATGTTTGGAAAAGTTCAAATCAACAAGACGGAATATATCGGAAACGCTTAACACTACAAATAATTTATTTACTTCCGTATATGTCACTTGTAATACACACAACACATATGCATTTCCATAATTATTTTGTTGTATAACTCATACGCATATGTTATATATGCCGGGTGAGACTTCTCAGCCTACGGATTGAGAAGTTATTCTGTCCTGGCGCTCTACAGGCTATGCTGTAAACACTGTCCACTGCATCGCGTTGTAGCAAAACAATGTGCACGTTGGCCTTCAGTGGTGAAGGTCCCAGGTTCAAGTACTGCCACCTGAAGGTACTTTTTAGTTTAATTGTGTGAATTTCATTGAAACAAAAATTGTTACTTGTTAGAATATGCTTTAATGAAGTTCATAAATAAATGCAAGAGATGAATAGAAAACTCATGTATTCGCAGGTATGATTTGCACTTCCTAACTTCAGCATGACTTTCCAGCATGATACCCATTACGCAGAGCGCGTTAGCAGCCAGCACCACCGTAGCCCTAATCAGCTGGCTGGTGAATGCGGTGTCAACACGTGCATCGTCTGTAAAATGCTGGGCTACCTAGTTAACCAATCCGCAGGATGAGAAGACTCACGCGATATATATTTAGTATGGTACAAATGAACTCCTAAAAACATATATTAATGCATTTATCAGAATTATTTACACTTCAGTTAATTATAAACACGCCACACACATTCCACCCGAGTTATTATGCGAACATTGTTCCTTGCGCATGTTCGGATTGCCAATGTTGGCAGAAGAAACAGAGTACTACCAACACCTGGGAGGGCCTTAAGCTGCAAAGCGAGCCGAGGGATGTTTCTCATAAGAGTAGGAGTGTTGCCACAACAGCAGAACGGCGACAAACCGCAGCTGTAGGATCTGTGAAGCTAATCCCCGATGATCCAGATTGTTGGCTACATTTATTCAGCGACCTTTTGTCGAGCCTTTTAGCGGTTTTTATACCCACCATCTCGAATTGGCGCTAGTGTTCCTATACATGATGTTTCAGGACTTCTGCGATTCGTACTCTGAGGAACGATAGATCTCCCAGAGGGGAACATGCTTTGTCAAGCAACCACCATCCTCCGATGCATCGTTACGGAGTTATTCGCCCTTGTTTGAAGTGTAGTCGGTAGAATAGATTTGAGAGGCACCGCTGTTTACAACCGCTGAATCCAGTGACCTCGCCTCTTTCTGGTCGCTTGCGTCTGGTTAGATTTGGTAGGTATGAGACATACAGCCCAATGTAACTCATTGTTTATGATCAACAGCTCCACACATACTGTGACGTATGCAGAGATTATAGGACATACGTCTCTCTGGTCACCGGGATTTGAGATGGCAGTTGGAGTTTGGAGTAGGGGGGAACTAGGCTTTAGGAGGGGATGAGTTTGTTTGGCTTCCCTGACGCTTAGATTAGCGTCACTTGGGACGAGTCAGGGTGTGACCTTCGAGCTGTAAGGACGTGCAACTGCCATGCGGCCTCGCCGGCGGACATGTGGGCTAAGAGTGTAAGCACTACGTTAACTATCTTTATATAATAAATTCATCAGCCATCCATTCTCTGGAAGTTTTAATTATGTTAGTGTAGAGTCCTTTCCTTCCTTTAAGCCATGTAACGTTTCGGATTAGTAATATTTTCTGTACTTTCTTTAGCTGCGTCCCACGTCGTAGCCTCGCCGTGTAAGAAGTTTGATTAATTTCCCGGTACATTCTTTGCAAGCGAGTTGCCCCATCATTTTTGAGTAAATATAAGAAGAGGCTACGACAATACTACCTCCAGAAAGTACAGGGATTGGGGCCGAACGACTTCGCACCTAGTGTTCAGTTTGTCCACTGGTTTCTGCAACGAAGTATTGCAATCCTACATTTCCCGCACACGTTTTGTTTTTACCGATGAGGCCTGCTTCACAAGGGATGGATACTTCAAAAGCAAGAACAGCCACATCCGGGATGTTGAGAACCCTCGTGCAATGTTCGTAAGTATTCCGTAAACATCTGGGTTTGAATCGTTGGTGATCACCTGCTGGAATCTTTAATTTTGTCACCCTGTTTGAGTTTTAATTGGGCTGTGCGTGTCAGACCTACCAAACCTAATCAGACGTAAGGGACAAGAAAGAGGCGATGTCACTTGATTTAGCGTTTGTAAACCAACAGAGTGTCAATGTGTACCAGCTGTGCTTCTCAAACCTATCCTACCGGATACGCTTCAAAAGGGGTGAATAACTGTAACGATACGTCGGAGGATGGTGGTGGTTTGTGCAGTGGTATGTCGATCTGGGGCCCACATTAGGGCGACAGTTTGCGGTGGTATGTCGGAACTGCGGTGGTATGTGGCTAGTTTACGGTACAGGTTTTGTAGAAATGGTCCCGGGTTCGGTACTAGCTCAGGGTTCTTTGCATGGATCTTGGATCTCGGGTTAGTGGTGTTTGTTTTCCTGCTCGTTTATTTACCGTCACCGTTTTAACATTTGATTCCAGCTATTTACTTTGACACACACACGCGCGCTATCTTATTTGTTACACTTCATATCATTGCACCTATCCGCTGTATTCTAAACTTTTCTACCAACTTTCTCTAAGGAACTACCACGACCAAGTGTTTATTCTAAAATCTCCTACACATGTTCCTAACAAACATCTCAAAGGAGCTACAACGTCCAAGTGTGTATTCTGAACTTTTCTGTTTCTCTATTTCAAACGTTCTATCTCCCCATTCCACTATCATCTGATTTCTAGCTTCTTTCATTGGAGCCCTAAGGCTATCTGGCTTTTGTCGAACATTGACCCTTTTCTACATGTCTGCGTCCCAGCAACCTAACGGGACACTTAACAATAGAGGAAAAAACCACCCGTTTCCGGCCGCTGATACCACTGTCTCTCTCAACCCTTATTCTCGCTTACAGTAAAATTCGTTTTCCAGTTCTATTTAACGCTATCCTTACTGTTATCGATACTTATTCTCCCTATGATTATAATTTTATTTAACTACTCAAAACATACTGCTTCATTTGACAGAAAAGTGTTCCACTCTGCGAGATTTTCGTTCCTCAGAGTTTGCTGCTGAGGTCCTGGAACATTCTGTATAGTTGTTGTCGTTAAAAACGGCGGGTGAGTTAGATGATTTCGTTCGGGCAACATCTGGTGCTTAACTCCTTTTTCGTTCCGGATTCTTGTGGATGCACTCTGTTCTCAACTTCTAAGCTTTTATGATGTAATTCGTTGAATGACATATTTAGAAGTGGGACCCATTTATTTACCATAAACTGCGTATTTTAAAACTACGTGTATATCCTGTGTGGTAAGCTTCTATTTATTTTTATAAGTAATGCGAATATGAAAATATAGCATTTTAATAAAAACGTTAAAGGCTTTTTTCAGAAAATACAAACTTGGAAAAATCATATAAAGGATAGCTTGTTAGGGGGAGATTTTCTTAAAAATTTTGGTTTTCTGTTATATACAAAGCTGATGTTATATACAAAATTTGATATTAACCTACTTTGGGTTTTATGAATCATGTCCCATTCACAATGAAAAATAAGCACACACGCATCATACATGTAGATGTTTGAACCCTTTTTATTTAACAGAAGTGTTCACAAATAGTCAATTAACATGCTACATTACGCAAGAGATTGCTGCGCTCCCATTTGGTAGTGTCACGCGTTTTAAATGCTAGCGCCCGACGTTGATCTTTTGTTTGCTTGGTACAGTGCTTTTAATGTCCTGTTTATTTATAAAGTCTACATGAATTTTAATTTTGGATATTGTTTGTTATGCTGTTCAGCTTGAATCTTAAGTTACGCTCAGAAAATTTCCGCGTGCAATTTACGGATCTAGAAACACGTACCAACTTCTTGCTTTACGCCTACGGCTGCACTGTAAATGGCCTTACCTCATGCCTGCCCTTGTACTACGTTATGCTAGTGTTACGTTTTCGTTTTGAATGGGGTCTTATGAACTTCACAGACAGAAGACTGACTGATACGCATACGCCGTACACATGTTTTTCTAAGAGCATAACGCATACATACATATGTTTAAATTTCTTAAACAAAACCTCCTACGAAAGTATGTATAAAGCAAAATTTGATACTACAAAACAGTCTTTGATTCACGTGGCCCCGAAGTATATACTTCCAGTGAATTCCCTATATGGAATTTATGGGGGAATGCAATACTTTAGATAGGTGACAGAGAAAATACAGATGTATGAAATTGTATCATAAGTATAGGTGATACAACGGAGGAGAATACTTCGCTCACTGTGACCTACATAGATCAGGAAGGGATGAAGTGAAAGAACCACAGGAGGCTACAGTCTGCAGGCAGAGAGGCCAAGAGACACGCGGAAGTTTCTGACGGTTTCAAGCTCGGAGACCCTTCCCACTACTGGAGCTGCCTAGAGAGGGCGATGAACGACCGTATCCACGCCCTCTAGTATCCACTGAAGTAGGTTGTTGCTTCACGAATGGAAAGTCAGTTTCAAGATGATGTATTATATTTCGACTGTTGGGGACCCGAACTTGAAGTAGTTGCAACCGCACGTATGGTACCCGGTAGCCTTCGTCCCAAATTTAAAAATATTAACTTTGTATTTTTACTGTTTCTTTAATAATTATATATTTATGTTTGCCTCGGCTGCGTCAGTATTATTCTTAGAGACATGTTTCTCTTTGTAGGGTTGTGGTGTGACTGAAGAATGTAGGCTTACACATATAATAATTTTATTTCACTTCTTTTATTAATGCTTGACACAATTTAAATAACACTTCACTGATATAGACAGCTGTGAGATTCTTTTATTAAATACTTGCACTTTTTATACACGTAAACTATTTTCGTCTCACACGAATACGTATTAAATTTCTCGAGGACATATCTCGTATTCGGTTAGGAAAGCTGTCTACAAGCAACGCGTCCAGTTATGAGCGCTGTCTACCAGCAACTGACTTGATTTCTACCGCCTAAATTTATAAATTTCTGTATTTCAAGTCTCTGGCTAATCCTAGTCCAATAAAATACCTTCATTTAACTAAAGCTTTTTCTGGTTGTTGATTGGCTATTTTCTAAACTGTCACAAAAATACATTATTGTTACTCCAATAATGACTAGTAGCATTATTAAACATTATTGTCTCAAGGTTACCTCATTGTTAGCAACTTTTAAGCTATTATTCTCACAGCTCCTACGTTATTAAATTACGTAATACATTCAGATAACATTACTACATGTATACAATAATATAAACATATAGAATGACTGTAATATACACTTTTTATATATTGTTACATATACATATTGCTTTAAGGTGGACTGTTATTGAATTATGTATATTTATATAGGTTGACTGAAATCATTTAAGTGTTAAAATTGCTGCCTCACCACGGAGAGTACTGTTTCCTTTAAGCAAACTTCCGCCCATCTGTCCAGCACCGCCATACACCACAAAGCCTAGAAGCATAGCTGAAAAATGAGAAGGAAACGGAATGAAAGGGAAATGATGGAAATAAAATCGTGGTAGAGGAGAAACCACCCGACCACGAAAAAAAGTGAACGGTTCGACGGGACACGAACCCCTGACCTCCCGACAGCGAGGTTACACGTTACCGCGGAATCATATCGTTCAGTGTCAAAGTTTATTAGAACAAGAGTGAAATATTTCGATTTGCTTACACAATACAACTATCCTTACGTCCTTTTGGCTTTACCGTTGCCCTTCGTGATTTTCCTAATTTCTCTCCGTTGTGCGAATTACCATCCATTCTGATGCAGTCTTTGTAATAACGTTACTGTCGATGGAGTACATGTCACGCCTTTTTTCCCCCTACCGCTGCTTTTGTTGCACGGAACTTTCTCTCTCTTACTTCTTTGTTCGTTTCGCAAATGAAAAGGCGAAAGTGTTGGGCGTGAATGGATCTTCCATTACCCTTTGTCGTGCTGGTAAAAGAGGAGGACATATGGAGCTATTAGTTTTGTTGCTAGTTAGCTCTTCTCGTTCACCAAGTTGGTAGTATTGAGTGGGGATGTATTGTATGGCAACCTTATGTCCTTCTTTTTATTATTACTGTGTCATAACATCACAAGAAATAATGAGAAACAGACATTATGATAGAAGGTGTAAAGTGATTCACTCACCAAAAGAGGCTACTTAACATACAAAAAATCAAGAGTATTAAGAATAACTTCTGTTGTAAGGTATACTTGCAGCAAATAGTGTACATTGAGCACTAAAAGGCTGTCACATTGTAACGAGGGTAATCCAGAAACTCACAGACGTTTTGAAATAAACAATTAACAAAATGCAAATATCAACGCTTATTTCTACATTTGAAAGCTACACTATTAAGCTATTTTTCTGCATAATCGCAGAATTGAGGCATTTATCATACAGTGGCACAAGTTTTTCAATACCTTCTCTGTAGAAATCTGCCGCCAGCGACTTCAACCACAGGTTTACACCGGCATGCAGTTCAGCGTCAGTATCAAAGCATCAATTTGATGCACCAAACTCCGTGAAGTTTGGGGAAAATGTTCCGAAAGTTTCGTAATCGTGAAACGACCATTTTCACGAATTTTGTCATTGATTTGCATAGACAGTTCATCAATCATAATGCTAGGCCTACCACTTTCACTCATTATTCCCTGCCCGTAAACATCACAAAGTAGACGATAAATTTCAATTGGTTTGTTCTTTTTAGCCAATCGCACTTCAGAAAGGGCGGGATTTTCTATTGCAGTGCACATTTTAAAAACTCACAGAGAGCATAGTAAGGAAAGCAGAGTCCTCACAACTGGATGCGTACTGAATGTAGGAACGTTCTGACACCAAGATGGCAGATCTAGCCCTACTCATCGTCACGATAGGCCAAAACGTGTGGGACTTTCTGGACTGCCCTCGTTTTTTAAATGCCTTTTTACTTTGAACCCATACTCGGTGCGACAACCTTGATCCCGCTATCTGCTTCAAATTTTTATAACATTTAATGTTACCTGCTTTGTTGATTAGTTTTATGATGTCATTTTGTAACTCGTTCTGTGTTTTCTCTGCGCCAGCTGCCATATGAGTCTTTGTCTCGGGGTATGCGTAAGCGTATTTTGAAAGGACACCAGTTTAGTTAGCTGATAAATGTTAATGTTGACTAATATATACAGTTAGAGAAAAGTCGCCGACTGTTGAATTTACGAATTTATTACTTCTATGATAATAATTAAGCGAAGCGTCAGTTGCCGTATGTCACAAACATTTTCCTCGGTAAGATTCCTCGCAAAATCCGCTAAATCTTTCTAACGCCGGCGTTACACAAATTAAAAAATCTGTTGTGTTACACTCGCATGACTTTCACTACTATTTTTACAAACGCTTATTCTCCATATGCTTCATGTTAATCGAGATATCGAGATGTTAATCTTATTGCTAATTTTCTTATAAATGCAAGGGGAATTGGTAGGCTTTAAGCCATAGTCAAATATTTAGTATTTTAAGAGGTGGTTGCTATGAGGAGCATTCCATTCTCTTTGCATTACCAGGATAAAAAAAATGAATAACGAATTTGAGAAAAAGTATAAGTATTGGAAAATTTAAGGGAATAACAGGCAATATCTCGAAAATGGTTCACTCAACAACAAAAATGTATATGACATAAATTGTGTATTTTAACGCGATCTACATTTTTGTGTAGTAAACTTTTGTCTATCTCTTATGGTTTACCAGTTATGCAAAAGTCGTTCACAACGAACAATACTTTTGGAGACATTCCCAGAAAATTCGAGATATAAGTTTCATTTCTCATGAAAATATCTTAAACATATGATATTTTAATCAAAATCGTTAGAGCCATTTATGAGAAAATTAAAATTTTCGAAAAATGTTCCATGTAAAGGGTAATCTGGGGTGTGGGGATTTTCTTGAAAACTTTCGTGTTGCATCTCTGGAAGTTATTGAACCTAAATACCAGTTTCTGAGTTATGCTGTTCACAGACACACAGACATACAGACACACACACGGACATGTTTCCAAAAATGTTTTTTTTTTTATTAAGGGGGTCTGAAAACACATATTTCCGGTGAAATCTCGGTATCGAATTTTTGGGTGGAATGCAATACTTCCCCTACTCAATATACGTAGTGGAGAAAGTAAAATTACACAGGAGAGACACGAATATGTGCACGAAGATATCTTGAAAATGTACACGAATTGCGTGCCCGAATGTGCATATGTATGATTTAGAATGCGTGCCCTTTTCTATGCGGGAGAGAAATAATACACTCTTATATGTAGAACTAACCGGTGCTTGACCTTGCACGGATAGCTTTTTAAACTCGAATGTCGAAATAATTAATTTAATTTACCTCCCCTCGTTCTGTTTTTAAATTGTTGTACAATTATCTAGAACAGCTATTTTAATATATTTATATATTTATATACCGCCTTTAACATTTAAGATCATATCGCCGGCTATTGCCCTTGGAATGCATGGCAATGATGTTCACTCGCTTATTGTGATGTTAGTCTTTGGTCTGGCATTACACTGTTTTTGCATTGAATTCACACACACATTCTCACTGCCATTCATACTTCCAGACTCTAGGGAGGATGGGGAATAATCCTGGCTAAGGAAAAACTCTCACCCTTTGGCCGGTAATCGAACCCGGAACCTCTGGATTTGGAGATTTGCATGCTAACCACCAGATCACAGACGAGTTTAATGATGTATCCTTTCCTTTACCTTTTATAGCCGTCTTTCTCGACACTGCATTGGAACATTCTATAAGCATGGTTTGAAAATAAGGATATGGGTGATAATTAACTGTTCTTTCACACAAGCCGTGTGTAGGACATGGTTGGGAAGGTAGAATTAGACTGAAAGTTTAAATTTCATAGCTGGGATTTGAACCACGGATCCTATGATTTCCGTCCGCTGTTCTAGCCAACGCTTGCTGTGGCACTGTATTTTTGAAAGTTGTGATTTCTGAAAGTTGTAAGTAGTTTGTCATTTGACTTGTACCTAAAGCGTGTGTCCAAAGTTATGCCCAGATTAGTCAAATACTGACAATTTCTACATAATAGGTTGAAAAATATGAGAGTGGATAGCAGTTTGAAATTATATGGTAAACCATAATTTTCGCAAAGTCCTGTGGCCCAATGCATACATTTGTCAGCTGGTTGGCCAAGCAGTATATATTTCTCTCTAAAGGTTGAAAATGAAGCAAGGGTAGCTTTGAAAAATTTCGAGTACTATGTGATTCAAAATAAGGATTAGGTGTTTTTTTTTAAATTTGTAACGTAACCTATGATTTTTGCCAATCCTATTGTATAATTTTACAATATTTTTACCATGTGGTTTAAACAGTGCATGTTTTACATAGGGGTTCAAATCTTGTTGGGTTAGTTTATTTAAGTTACAGTCTGTTCAGTGACTTTTAGGTAGTGGGGTGGGTTGGCGTATCTCTCAGGTAAAGCTTTAGTTAGCGGAAAGGGTACACAGTATGCGTAACTGCTGCCGCGCGTGGAGCGTAAAGTGTAAAACAGCCAATATCTTTCACTATTTCGCTTTTTACCCCTCACTTGCCTCATACCAAGTAAACACTTCTGTAGCTAAAACGTCGCTGAACAGACAGTAGGTCATAATTTTTGTTTGCTCTTGCAGTACAAGCATACAACGTTTAATGTAGATAGACCAAAGAATGTTGATTTGTATATTAGAGGTTGAAAATAAGGATTCAGTGCAAGAATACATTATCACTTTTGTCAGTTTCTAGAATGTATCTAGAATCAAAACAATACCAAAAATATTCTTTGATGAAACTTCAGTGAAATATGAAGGAGATGTACTAATATGAACGATTTAAAACCCTCCTTAAAATATTTCAATCTGAAATAAAGTGCCAAAAGTGGCCACTAATATCCATATTCACGAAACGGGTTTGAAACTTGGTGACAAGAATATGAAAAAGTAACCTCTATCCCCTTAGTTTTTAAAATTGTGGAAACATTATACAGGTTGGACAATTTAAGTTGAGATTCTACAATGTCTCCAAAACTAACTGTTGTAGAAAGAAGCGTCTTTAATAAAAGTTGCTTGATATTATGGTGGAATCTCATTAGAAAATGGTTTACAAAAATCTTTTTACTTTGTAATGAGGACTAAGGAAACAAAATAAATTGTTGATTCCCAATTATGTAAAGTAACTTGACCCTTAAATCACCATCCATGGATGGTCCAATCGTTCATTTTCGTTGTTATTTATGTTTGCGCAAGAACAATTGCAAAGTGCATTATACAGATGTTGTTTAGTTTTTTATGAGGGGTCAGAAACCAAAAAGATAGGTACCCATTTAAAAAATTTAATTGACCAACACAACGTCCACCAAAGAAAACACGACTAATGGAATTTACTTTCCTCCACACTATCAAGCAACTTTAAATCTAGAATTTTTTTCTGCAGCAGTTAGTTTTGAAAATACTATATAGTCTCAACATGGTCCGCCCTGTATAGTCCCTGACCATCTCAAATAGGTCTATTAGGTTGTGAAATAATTATCAAAATAGGTTGGAGGGTTTTTGTGATTATCCCTTTCCCACAAATTTTCTCTTTATACATTAATATGCATAGATGATTTTGAAAATGTAACAGTAGCTGCTGCAAATTAGGTTTTATTTTTTAAAATTTAACCGTCTTCTGATACTATTGCCTGTAAGAAAATGTGTCATGTCATCTGAAACGTTTCCAATTTAATTGTATAGTTATTAACATGTATTTTTACCATCTGTACTACGTATAGTAAGTAGGGGAAGTATTGTATTCCACCCAAAAATTCGATACCGAGATTTCACCGGAAATATATGCTTTGAGAACCCCTAAATCCAAAAAAAGCATTTTTGGAAACATGTCCATGTGTGTTTCTGTGAACAGCATAACTCAGAAACGAACAGTCGGATAAACACCAAACTTGGAGACAGGGAGACCCGTGGTTCAAATCCCGGCTATGGCATTGAATTTTTCAGTCGTCTGATTCTACCTTTCTAAACCTGTCCAACACACAGCTTGTGTGAAAGAACAATTATTTCCACCAAGCTTGGTATTTAGGTTCAGCATCTTCCAGAGATGCGACACAAGGTTTTCAAGAAATTCCCCCCAACCCAGATTACCCTTTACATAACATTTTTAATTTTCTCAAAAATGCCACTAACGATTTTGATTAAAATATCATATGTTTTAAGATAATTTCATGACAAATGAAGTGTATATCTCGAATTTTCTGGGAATGTCTCCAAAAGTATTCTCAAATGGGAATTCGTTATTCATTTTTATGCCCTGGACATACAAAGAGAATGGAATACTCCACATAGCAACCAGCTCTTAAAATATTTGACTATCGCTTAAAGCCTACCAATTCCCCTTGCATCTACAAGAAAATTAGCAATAAGATTAACATCTCGATTAACATGAAGCATTTGGAGATAAGCGTTTGTAAAAGTAGTTTGTATAAGAGTAGGCAAATTCATGTGAGTGTAGCACATCATATTACTTTCTCTACTACGTATAATAAGTAGGGGAAGTATTGTATTCCACCCAAAAATTCGATACCGAAATTTCACCGGAAATACATGTTTTGAGACCCCAGGAATCCATAAAAAGCATTTTTGGAAACATGTCTGTGTGTGTCTGTGTGTCTGTCTGTGAACAGCATAACTTTGAAACGAACAGTCGGATAAACACCAAACTTGGCATTTAGGTTCAGTATCTTCCCAGGATGCGACACGAAGGTTTTCAAGAAAATCCCCCCACCCCTGAGTACCCTTTACATGGAAGATTTTTCGAAAATTATAATTTTCTCAAAAATGGCTCTAACGATTTTGATTAAAATATCATATGTTTAAGATATTTTATGACAAATGAAATGTATATCTCGAATTTTCTGGGAATGTCTCCATAATTATTCTTCATTGTGAATGACTTTTGCATAACTGGTAAACCATAAGAGATAGACAAAATTTTACAACACAAGAAATGTAGATCGTGTTAAAATACACAAATTATGCCATATATATTTTTGTTGTTGAGTGAACCATTTTCAAGGTATTGCTTGTTATTCCATTAAATTGTCCAATACGTTTTCTCAAATGGGAATTCGTTATTCATTTTTTATGTCCTGGACATACAAAGAGAATGGAATGCGTCACATAGCAACCAGCTCTTAAAATATTTGACTATCGCTTAAAGACTACCATATTCCCCTTGTATCTACAAGATAATTAGCAATAAGATTAACATCTCGATTAACATGAAGCATATGGAGAATCAGCGTTTGTAAAAATAGTTTGTACAAGAGTAGAGAAATTCATGTGAGTGTAGCACATCATATTCTTATAAGAGAATTCTTTTGAAATGGTAATGAAACAGAGGATGACATGAGAACGCTCTGTATAATTCACATCTTCAGCTTATATAAGAGCAATAAGAGAGAAAAAAAACCTTGCAGTGTGCTGAAGAAGTTCATTATGATTTCTTCCCAATCAGCATCTGTCCATCTTTTCAACGTTCAGCCTCTTACTCAGAATCTGCTCATTGAAACGCACTCTCAAATTACAGAATGCCATCCAACTAGGGAGGTCATCATTATCCACCGTCTAGGAAAAAATGGAGGGTCGGTGATTCAAAAAGTTCAGGAGCCTCTGTACGGCACACGAGGCCAGAACCAATTAAAAATAACAATGTTCGTCATTGTCGTCCTCATTCTCGTATCTAACGATAAAAAGCGAGAACTCCAGAATATCCTTTTAGCTGCCTGTTACTTTCACATGCTGCCTTCTTGAAAATATATCCTTCATTACTGCATTGTGACTTTATAAGCTGGAGTAAAGCAGCACTGCGTTCAACTGAAGTACTTGCAGCACTTCACCAATTCACTTCTACTTTCTGCATTCATTT
Source organism: Deroplatys truncata (assembly GCA_030765065.1). Taxonomy (NCBI): domain Eukaryota; kingdom Metazoa; phylum Arthropoda; class Insecta; order Mantodea; family Mantidae; genus Deroplatys; species Deroplatys truncata. The sequence goes on from CM060982.1 coordinate 107,249,189, forward strand.
GTCTTTTTTACTTTCTCTGCCACCTAACTTCTATGAATGAATCACTTATTGTATTATTTATGGAGTATTCCATTCTCTTTGCATTACCGGGACAAAAAAGATGAATAAAAAATTTCCATTTGAGAAAAAGTATTGGAAAATTTAAGGGAATAACAAGCAATATCTCGAAAATGGTTCACTTAACAAAAAAGATGTGTATGACATAAATTGTGTATTTTAACGCGATCTACATTTTTGTGTAGTAAATTTTTGTCTATCTCTTATGGTTTATCAGTTATGCAAAAGTCGTTCACAGTGAAGAATACTTTTGAAGACATTCCCAGAAAATTCAAGATATACACTTAATTTGTCATGAAGGTATCGTAAATATATGATATTTTAATCAAAATCGTTAGAACCATTTTTGAGAAAATTAAAATACTGAACCTAAATACAAAGTGTGGTGTTTATCCGACTGTTCGTTTCTGAGCTATGCTGTTTACAGAAATACAGACATACACATGGACATGTTTCGAAAAATACTTTTTTTTTATTCAGGGGGTCTGAAAACATGTATTTCCGGTTAAATCTCGGTATCAAATTTTTGAGTGGAATACAATACTTCCCCTACTTACTATACGTAGTAGAGAAAATAAAAATGAATAACGTATTCCCATTTGAGAAAAAGTATAAGTATTGAAAAATTTAAGGAAATATTAAGCAATATCCCAAAAATGGTTCACTCAACAAAAAAAATGTATATGACATAAATTGTGTATTTTAACGCGATCTACATTTTTCTGTAGTAAAATTATGTCTATCTCTTATGGTTTACCAGTTATGCAAAAGTCGTTCACAACGAAGAATACTTTTGGAGACATTCCCAGAAAATTCAAGATATACACTTTATTTGTCATGAAAGTTTCTTAAATAAATGATATTTTAATCAAAATCGTTATGTTCGATATAAAGGGTACTCCAGGCCAAGGGAATTTGCTTGAAAAGCTTCGTGTCGCATCTCTGGAAGATACTGAACCTAAATACCAAGTTTGGTGTTTATCTGACTGTTCTTTTCTGAGTTATGCTGTTCACAGTCACACAGACACATACGGACATGTTTCCAAAAATGCTTTTTTTTGGATTCAGAAGGCCTCAAAACATATATTTCCGGTGAAATCTCGGTATCGAATTTTTGGGTGGAATGCAATACTTCCCCTACTTACTATACGTAGTAGAGAAAGTAAAAAAATCAAGAAATTCAAAATGAATTAAAATGTTCATATACTGAACAGATCAGAAGAATATGAACAAATTGGTATGAACATAGTGGGAAACGAACGTATACCTCTGAATATTTTACAATATGCCTATCTAATAAGAAATGAATCCATCATTTAATATAAATGCTCCCGGAACAGACTAATAATAGTCTACTCTGTGAAAAATGATGGAGTTAAGCCAAAATTACATAATTGAAGGTGAAATAACTAAAGAAGCTGCAGCTCTCTGTAAATAAATACAAATAACAATGATGCCTGTCAGAGAGGAACCTCTAGAAAAGGTAGAATATTTCTGAGAGTCTGTTATGGTCCCTTATGGGAACACGAGGATATAAAAATAAATCTGTATTATTATCACAATCATCATCATTAATAAAAGGAAAGAGGTTTGCACAAGGGAACTCCTCAAACCCGCAGTTCTGGCAGAAGAAAGCCACATTCATATAATTTGTAAGGTCGGTTTGAGAGGCGAATCCGCCCCAAGAGGGACGAAGATAGAAATGGCACTTCTTTGTTTCAGGCAGAAGAAGGGGAACTTGAAAAGTATGCAAAGTAGAGAGAGAAATAAAAGAGGAAATAGAAAGTCATGGGGGCGGACAGCAAGATTAAAACCGTTCAAGTCATGTTGAAATGGGTGGTGGAAATTCCGAATTCCTTTGAAGAGGGTGAATTTCGTTACCTCACTGATACATTGGCACATTCCTTACGACGCGGCTTTAGCCGCCTTTCTGTGACCGTCTTTTCTTATACATAAAATATTATGGCTCTAAACAGGATATGCGTCTTATTTCATAAAATATAGAATTTTCCCTTTTATGAACGCTTTCTGGTGTTACTTGTGTAACTTGGTTACTTGTTTCTATAGATACCATAAGAAAAAAATCTGATGTGTTACACTCACAGAACTTTCTCTACTCTTGTACAAACTATTTTTACAAACGCTTATTCTCCATTTACTTCATGTTAATCGAGATAAACATTTGCAGAGTCTTATTGCTAATTTTCTTGTAGATGTAAGGGGAATATATATTTACAAGGGCAATATAGAAATACAGTAGCCTTTAAGCACATAAATATCTCTTAATAGCTGGTTGCTAGGTGCAGCACCATTCCCTTTGCCACAGATTAATACTCTTTGCATATACAAGACAAAAAAATGAATAACGAATTCCCATTTGAGAAAATAAGTATTGAAAAATTTAAGGGAATAACAAACAATATTTTGAAAACGAATCGTTCACAATGAAGAATACTTTTGGACACATTCGCGGAAAATTCGAGATATACATTTCATTTGTCATGTAATCAAAATCGTTAGAGCCATTTTTGAGAAAATTAAAATTTTCGACAAATCTTCCATGTAAAGGGTAATCTGGGGTGGGGGGATTTTCTTGAAAACCTTCGTGTCGCATCCTTGAAAGATACTGAACCTAAATACCAAGTTTGGTGTTTATCCGACTGTTCGTTTCTGAGTTATGCTGTTCACAGACAGACACACACAGACACACACATGGACATGTTTCCAAAAATGTTTTTTTTGGATTTAGGGGGTCTCAAAACATGTATTTTCGGTGAAATCTCGGTATCGAATTTTTGGGTGGAATACAATACTTCCCCTAGTTACTATACGTAGTAGAGAAAGTAAAAATTACATTAATAACTTATCTCCAATTTGCCTGATGGCACAAAAAGTTATTGGAGATAAATTATAGTTTTAAACAGATCTACATATTTGTATAGTACGTTTTTGTCCATTTTACTCGTTATACAAAATTTTATTTGAATGAAGAGGTCTGCACAGATCATTTCCAGAAAATTTAAGGTATATATTTTATTGTAATGTAAACATCTGGTATTTTAATTAAAAATCTGGAACCTTTTTGAGAAAATAAAACTTCGGAACAATTTTCCATGTAAGGGGTAGCCTGGAGAATTTTCTTGATAACCTTTCGGAAGATACTGAACTTAAATATACAAATTTTTATATTTATCTAAAAATGTCTTATTTTCGATTTGGAGCCTCAATACTTATTTCTTGTGAAATATGGCATTGAATTTCTGGCTAGAATGTAATATTTCCTCTGTCCACTGAATACATAGGAGACAACGTAAAAAGTCTAATGTGTCAACCCGTTATACAAAATTTCATTCGAATGAAGAGGTCTGCACAGATCAATCCCAGAAAATTCAGGTTCTAATTTTATTGTCATGTAAATATCCGATATTTTAATTAAAATCACTGAAACCATTTTTCAGAAAATAAAAAATTTCGAACAGTTTTGCACGTAAAGGGTAGTCTAGAGTATTTTCGTGAAAAACTTGGTGTCACAATTTCGGAAGCTACTGAAATTAAATATCAATTTTGCTATTTATCTAAAAGTGGCTTATTTTGGATTCAGGGTGCCTCAAAACATTTATTTCCTGTGAAATATGACATTGAATTTTTAGGTAGAATGTAATACTTCCCATGCCTAGTACTACATAGTGGAGAAGGTCTTTTATAATTTATGGTCGATTCTGCAAGTCAGGTTTACAGACCAGGTATTTTTACTTTCTCTACTACGTATAGTATGTAGCGGAAGTATTGTATTTCACCCAAAAATTCGATACAGAGATTTCACCGCAAATACATGTTTTGAGGCCCCCTTGAATTAAAAAAAAAGCCTTTTTGGAAACATGTTCGTGTGTGTGTCTGTGTGTGTCTGTGAACAGCATAACTCAGAAACAACAGTCGGATAAATATCAAACTTGGTATTTAGGTTCAGTATCTTCCAGAGATGCGACACGAAGGTTTTCAAGAAAATCCCCGCACCCCAGATTACCCTTTACATGGAACATGGAAAATCTTAATTTTCTCAAAAATGGCTCTAACGATTTTGATTAAAATATCATATGTTTAAGATATTTTCATGACAAATGAAATGTATATCTCGAATTTTCTAGAAATGTCTCCAAAAGTTATTCTTCATTATGAACGACTTTTGCATAACTGGTAAACCATAAGAGATAGACAAAATTTTACTACACAAAAAATGTAGATCGCGTTAAAGTACACAATTTATGTCATATAGGTAGGTTTTTCTTTGTTGAGTGAAACATTTTCGAGATATTGCTTGTTATTCCCTTAAATTTTTCAATACTTCTACTTCTTCTCAAATTCGTTATTCATTTTTTTTGTCCTGGTAATACAAAGAGAATGGAATACTCCACATAGCAACTAGATCTTAAAATATTTGACTATCGCTTAAAGCCTATCAATTCCCCTTGCATCTACAAGAAAATTAGCAATAAGATTAACATCTCGATGAACATGAAGCATATGGAGAATAAACGTTTGTAAAAATAGTTTGTACAAGAGTAGAGAAAGACATGTGAGTGTAACACGTCAGATTTTTTTCTAGAGAATATGTACGGTCTTGTGACATGCGACTGTTTTACGCAGCAAATAATGTACTACTACTGCTGCTGCTGCTGTTAATTACAAAGACTATAATTGTATTCACTGCCTTTCTATGAGATTAAATCGTAGCGGTTCCTCCTTGGTAGGAACCCACTACGTTGAAGTTGTGTAACGTACATTAGGTCATCTTGATGCCCGTACTCTTGTGATGTATCTTGAGGTTCTCGTAGACTGGCATCTGATGATTATATATCTGTATTCTTGTGTGTGTGTTAGTATGTTGCAATTATTATTTTATAATTGTGCCACGGCTGCTGTATTTGTGTCGGAGAGCACTTGTGTCTTGCCAGGGTTAGGTATGGAGAATGTTAAAATATGTTGCACACTCGTATTCTATTAACTATTTCACTTTTATTTTAGATAAACCACATATGATATTCACAATTCACTATTACCTTTGTCATGTTAAAATATGTATAACTGGTAGACTTTAAATACGTAGTTTTAGCGTCTATTTAGAGACGAGCTTATACACGGCCTTCCTGCTCGAACACTGACAAGCTTCTGTTAGCGTTCCCTTCAACCGTTTTCTTAACGTACGTATTTGAGTTATGGGCATGTATCAGTGTGCCTGATTGCTGCTACTATCCAAAAATATTTTATTACACACATTATATATTTTTACAGGCTTTCATCGTCTTAATTATGAATGCAAGGTTAGTTACATGCTTACGTAGATATTACTGCATTTCTCGTAATTTTATATTACTGGTTATACAGCTAACAATGGCCTTTCCGTCTTATATTATATTTTATATGTTATAATGTTATATACTTGTTTTCTACCATGTTTACATTATGAATATATGTGTTTTAACATCTCTTAATTATTATATATACAATATTAGCAAAGAAATACATAACAGTAAAATTATTAAAGAAAGAAATTATTAATGTGTTGATGCTGAGAAGCTGTGAATTAGATATCTTATTACATTAATGAGTTATCACATTAGTTTTTCCATGGCTAGTATTGTATGTTGCTTCAAAATAAATAAATAAATGTTGAATTATGTTTCTGTCGCAGACGTCTGGATTCTAGAGCCAAGAACAAAGAGGTATATGTTACTCAGTAGTTGCACTATAAACCTTAAATTTATTGCTCAACAGTTACATTTAGCTGTTATAATGTTGCCGTGATGTTGAAAGTTTTCCACCCTTCTACGTTTCCGATAACTAAACCACGCTCGCTACATGAAATGCAATAATAAATCATAACGAAACGTATGCACATGTTACCCTAAAATACCATATTTCAGAGGGGCACTAATACCACACCAGAATATAAACTAAAAACACGTGATCTCTCTATCAGGATCGTTTAGTTGGGGCCCCAAGATATTACTAATGGAAGGAAACTATGCAAAACGGGTTTTTATTACCCGTGCCCGCTGTTTAAGCTCTAATTTATTACACGGTCGCAATGAACGAGCGCACACGAGGGCAGCGTAATCAAAACTAATATACCTTACATTTAAAATGCAACAGCCGTACTGAAACTGTGTAAACATTTCACGTCACGCAACGAGACTAGATCAGAGGAATAGAAAAATAAAAAGTGGTACAATATGTGACGTTTGGAGTTGGGGTCACGCGTGCCACCAAGTGAAAGAGGAATGGTTATTGTTCTGTATTTGTATGTCTGGTCACATATGGCCTTCGATGCCATTACAGCCTCGCCCACAGGATTCTCAAATATATAGCATTCAATAAAGGACATAGGAAGGACCAATATCTAGGAGATATTCCAGGGCAGTTGTGTAGTTGTCCTGTTCTGTATGAGCACGTCTGTTATACTACATTCACATGACCGTCTCTATGCACTTTGTTCTTATTTAACCTCTGCACACTACGAACTTTATTTGGCTATACACGAGGGCGGATCGAAAAGTAACGCTCAGTAATTTTTACTTTCTCTACTACGTATAGTAAGTAGGGGAAATATTGTATTCCACCCAAAATTTCGATACCTAGATTTCACCGGAAATACATGTTTTGAGACCCCCTGAATCCAAAAAAAGCATTTTTGGAAACATGTCCGTCTGTGTGTCTGTGTGTCTATGAACAGCATAACTCAGAAAGGAACAGTCGGATAAACACCAAACTTGGTATTTGGGTTCAGTATCTTCCAAGGATGCGACACGAAGGTTTTCAAGAAAATCCTCCCATCCCAGAGTACCCTTTACATGGAAGATTTTTCGAAAATTTTAATTTTTCAAAAATGGCTCTAACGATTTTGATTAAAATATCATATGTTTAAGATATTTTTATGACAAATAAAATGTATATCTTGAATTTCTTGGGAATGTCTCCAAAAGTATTCTTTATTGTGAAAGACTTTTACATAACTGGTAAACCATAAGAGATAGACACAATTTTACTACACAAAAAATGTAGATCGCGTTAAAATACACAATTTATATCATATACATTTTTTTTGTTGAGTGAACCATTTTCGAGATATTACTTGTTATTCCCTTAAATTTTTCAATACTTTTCTCAAATGGGAATTCGTTATTCATTTTTTTGTCTTCTATATGCAAAGAATATTAATCTGTGGCAAAGCGAATGGTGCTGCACCTAGCAACCAGCTAATAAGAGATATGTATGTGCTTAAAGGCTACTATATTTGTATATTGCCCTTGTAAATATATATTCCTCTTACATCTACAAGAAAATTAGCAATAAGATAGAGTCTACAAATGTTTATCTCGATTAACATGAAGCATATGAAGAATAAGCGTTTGTATAAATAGTTTGTACAAGAGTAGAGAAAGTCATGTGAGTGTAACACATCAGATTTTTTTACAAAAGAAGAATGTTAGGGAATACTTTGATGAAAAGGTCAAACAAATAAGCAGTAGTAGCGGTTATTCTGTTTAATGGTCAGAACATTTACCAGATCTGACACTCACGAAATGTTTCTCCAACGTACGTGAAGAGCCTAGTTTACGTGACTCCTGTCGAAACTAATATGGACATAGTTGCTAGTATTGTAGCAGCAGCTGACAGCGTGCGGCAATCTCCTGGGGTGCTAGAGCGTGTACGACAGTCGATATTTTTAACAATTGATTTAAACAGTGCAATTTGGGTTATTTCGTGTCATTTTTACTTTCTCTACCACGTACATAGTAGGTAGAGAAGGAATTGCATTCCACTCAAAAATTCGATTTTGATATTTCACGGGAAATGCATGTTTTGAGGCCCCTTGTATTCGAAGAAAGCCTTTTTAGAAAAATATCCATGTGTGTGGTGTGTATGAGAGTGTATATGTGTCTGTGAAAAGCATAACTCAAAAAACGAAAAGTCGAATAAATACAAAATTGGTATTTAGGCTTAATACTTCCAAAGATGCGACACTAAAATTTCAAAAATTCCCCCACCCGAAACTACACTTTACCTGAAACATTTTTCGAAATTTTTTATATTCTAAGAAAATGGCTCTAACGACTTTGATTAAAATATCAGATATTTAAGATATTTACGTGACAAATAAATCGTTTATCTTGAATTTTCTGGGATTAGCCTTTGAATTCCTCTTCGTTTAGAAGGAATCTTGTATAATGTGATAAAACTGCTAAACGTTAAGCGATAGACGAATACGTTCCACACGAAAATTAAAGCACACAGTTTATTTCAAAATAACTTTTTTCGTAGCATCGGCCATTTCCAAGATATCCATTATTAATGGTTCGATTTGTTCAATACCGTTTAAGTCTCATCAATTTTCACTTGTTTCTTGTGACTGAATGAAAACTATGGGATTTTAAGGCCAGCATATGGCGTCCAGTTCTAATGCATTTCACTATCGCTGTTCTATTTGTAAGATGAAATGTGTAATATAACTATTTCTACAGAGATTTATTTGGATAAAAATTAAGTAGAAAGAAAAAAATCTGATGTGATACATTCACATGACTTTCTCTATAGTCTGTTAGTGGGTATGCAAACTATGCTTACTAAAGCTTATTTTTCTGCCTAGTCATTCAAAGTATCACATGAGATTTTTTGTAATTTTTGGTTATCTATCCTTAAAAATAAATATTACAGTTATCACGAAGCGATGTGTGGTGGATTAACTAATGGAGAAATGTAATGTAAACATGCTCTACAGCAGTCAAAGGTTGCGTTTTGTTTGGAAACCATATTCCAAGTAAACAGATACAAAGGTGGTTGAGTTATTAGAAAATGAAAACAATGAAATTACTTAGTAATAAGCCACCGTGAACCATGGTTTCCTTATATCAAAACCCTCATCAAACATCCCTGAAAGTTTTATAAAGGTTTGTTGGTAGAGTTTGGAATATTGTAGTTTTAATCTTTTAACTGTTCAGGATTAGAATGACGAATTATAAACAGATGATGTAGACGTAAATGAGTGGAGCTTCTGAGAAAACTCTGATGTGTTACACTCAAATGACTTTCTCTACTATTGTACAAACTATTTTTTACAAACGCTTATTCTCCATATACCTCATGCTAATCAAGATAAACATTTGCAGAAACTATCTTATTACTACTTTTCTTGTAGGTTAAAGGGGAATATGGTAGGCTTTAAGCGATAGTCAAATATTTTAAGATTTGGTTGCTATGTGGCGCACTTCATTCTCTTTGGATGTCCAGGACTTAAAAAAACCAATAACGAATTCCCATTTGAGAAAAATTATTGGAAAATTCAAACAAAATAAAAGGAATATCTAGGAAATGGTTCACTCCATCAAAAAAACGTATATGACATAAATTGTGTGTTTTAACGAGATCTACATTTTGTGTGTAGAGAAAGTTTGTCCATCTCTTACGGTTTACCAGTTATAGAAAAGCCATTCAGAATGAAGAAGACTTTTAGAGACATTCCCAGAAAATTCAAGATATTCATTTTATTCGTCATAAGATATCTTAATTATATGATATTTTATCTAAATCTTAGTCATTTTTGAGTAAATCAAAATTTTAGAAAAATGTTCCATGTAAAGGGTAGCTGGGGTGGGGAGATTTTCTTGAAAATGCAGGTGTCGCATCTTTGAAAAATGCTTAACCTAAATACCAAATTTGGTGTTTATCTGACTTTTCGTTTTTGAGCGATGCTGTTCTAAAATGCTTGTTTTTATTCAGGGGGCCTCAAAACGCGTATTTCCGGTGATATATCGGTATCGAGTTTTTGGTTTGAATGCAATACTTCCCCTACTTACTATACGTAGTGGAGAAAGTAAAAATGGACAAAATGTACAATATAGTTTTATAAATTGATATGGATTAACGTATGATTATTTAAATTATTGTATGAAAAATGGAAATGGGTCACAAGAACTGTTTTGGAAAGTAATATAAATTTGGGCTTTTGAAAACTGGTTGACGAAATAATAAACGCTGGATTCATTTACTAGACAAATAATTAATTGCCTATCATTCGAACATATAACAAATCAATAATAATCATGATTGGAATGTATAAAGTGCAGTTTAATTTGTGAAAGCAGAATATGATTCCATATTACCAGCGCTCCTCCTTTATACAAATATAGGGTCTATCAACAAGAGTGTCCTATCTTTAATATGTGATAGCTGCCGTTGCTATTCAGTTACAGCAGTCGTTTTTTATGTGGTTATAGTTGTTATTGATAAATGGCCATGGAACGTTACATAATTCAGAAACGCGTAGAAATTGTGAAAATTTATTATCAAAATGGATCATCTGTTCCCCAAACCTTCCGTGTATTTCGTGAAGTTTACGGTGTGCATAATCGTCCCTGCGAGAGAACGATTCGGGGTTTGATCGTTAAAATTGAAAAAAGTGGTTCTGTCAGCGATCAAAGAACGCCTGTACGTAATCAACGTAAGCGCTCCAACGAAAACATAGGCACCTTTCGTGAGAGTGTATACGAGATCGGAAACAAATCAATTGCTCGTCGAGCGCAAGAAGTGGGGCTTTCGCCGACCACAACTTGGCGAATTGAGGTTTCACGCTTACAAAATGGTATTAACTCAAGAACTAAAGCCCAACGACCATAGGTTGCGCCGTGTATTCGCTCACAGAGCTATGGAGCAATTGGAAGCTGATCCAATTTTTGTCGAAAAATCATCTTCAGCGACGAACCCCACTTTTGGATGCATGGTTGTGTTGACAAACAAAATTGCCGCTGTTGGAGCAATCGCAGTCCAATGCAGATTCAAGAACGACCACTTCATATCCAAAAGGTTACTGTGTGGTGTGGATTTTGGTATCGTGGAATCATTGGTCTATATTTTTCCAAGATGAAGATGGAGAAGCTCTGTCAATGGAGAAAGATATCGGGCTCTTATAAGGGACTATTTTGGCCTCAATTGGATAGTATGGATCTCAGTAACATCTGGTTCCAGCAAGATGGTGCCACATTCATACTGCTCTCGAAACAATCGATCTTTTGAAGGAGAAGTTCAGAGATGTCATCATTTCCCGTGGTGGTGAAGTTAACTGACCTCTGAGGTCATGTGATTTAACGCCGTTGGATTACTTCTTTTGGGGTTATGTTAAATCTCGAGTTTATGTTAACAAGCCAGAACAGTAAATGATCTTATGAATAATATCACGCTTGTTATTCGTGAAGTTGGACCCAATTTACTTTCTTCCGTCATTGAAAATTGGGTCAACCGTATACGCGCAACCCAACGAAGTCGCGGCAGTCACTTTACTGATGTTCTCTTCCACAGGTAATGACATTAATGATGTTCCAAAATAAAAAAGAATTAAACCTCTATCATTTATACAACGTGTTTTATTTAAGTTCAAAGATAGGACACTCTTGTTGAAAGACCCTATATATTACTGATATTTATATATTCGTACTGCACATTTGATTTTCGAACATTAATGATCTGTGGTGCACAATCATTAGCAGCATTTGCAGCACAGTATGCCAACTACACAGATAGAGCTACTTGTCCATTGGACCATGTTAGCATCCAATTCTGTAAAAAATCCCAATTTGTGTAACATTAACGCCTCCAATTACAGAGAAGTCTTTTTTTATTGCAACTCTACCGCGTTTGTGACCATAAACGCCCTCCTTAACTAGGACTTGTGCCCTTTATGCGTTGTGTTAGAGCTGTGTTTGTGACAATGAATTTCCGGTCTCTGAGAGTTGCTATGGTTACCCAACCAGCCGGGGCTTTCATTAACAGAAATAAATGAATGTAGAATTAAAAGTAAATGGCGGCACTGCCGAGGTGCGGCGCCACTGTCTTCATCACGGAAAGCAAACATGACAATGTGGAAGAATTGTTCGGAACAGTTCATTAAGTTCACGGATGCTGTTGAAACTTAAAGCGAAAGAGACTCTTGATTTCAGACAATCCTTTCGAGGGAAGCTGTGAAATAGCTTCCTCTATCACGCAGATGAAAGGCTTTCGCAAACATTATTAAGAACTGGAATCGATGGAAATGTGGGTAGGCGTTTCACTTTAGCTGAACCGTTTTTCGATCTCTTCTTTATGCAAAAGACTTTCTGCAGAAAGGGCACAGTAGAGAACGGCCAGTGTAGAACGTAAATTACAGAATCCCGTGTAAAAGAAAATTATGCTGAAAACGAAATAGTGGGAAATCCCGTATTCTGTGTATTATTTAAGGACACAAGCTAGTCTGAACGCATGGAAATTACACCTCAAGTGTGCTAAATTACCACTGCTCTTAAATTTCACATTGGGTTTTCTAGACATTTTTATGAATTATTCTATAAATCATGAACATTATTTCAAGTTGTTGTTTGCATTGATAACTTACGTAGTTTGAGTCCCTAAAAATTATTTCATTCAGCAGAAAAATAGCAAATTTACTCTTAAAACATGTGAATTCATGTACCTTTTTCTCTGATACTACTTGCCATACAGAATCATACATTTGCATGCTTGTTCTTAGTATAATCAGCTATCTTCTGAACCTCAATTATTTAGTTATGTATATCAGTTCACTAGAAATTGATACAAAATTATTTGCAAAGTCAAAAAAATATAAATGTGAAAAATTTGCAAAGTTGTTGCTTTCTTAATATCACTAATATACATCATAAAATTATGATTGTGATTCAGAAAGTTTAAATATGTTGTATACATGTACTGAAAATTTCAGCTCTCTACCTCACATACTTTTTGAGAAAAGGGTACACAAGTATCCAAAAATATTGTTTTGAGAAAACTGAATTTAAAGTTTGAACATTAAAATTCTAACACACTTCAGTACATTCCAGGGTCATAATCATCTGCAACTTCATTCCTGGATTGCTTCAACTTTTCTGATTGCCTTCTCTTGCTCTTGGATTCTTTTGTTAATTGCTGAATTGCTCGCTGGGCATGATATAGTCGTTTGTTGTTGAAAGGTACAAAACTGTTCTACAAAGGGGCGTTGCATGACAGCTTTAAAGCAATTCAGACAAGCACTTAAATGGAATTTAAATGCCTCAAAAACCTCTTAATCCCCCCCAAAAGTATATATTTACTGAAACTGGAAATGATACAGATTTTATTAGTGCATAAAACAAAAAATCTGTTGTGTTACCCTCTCTACTTTTGTGCAAACTATTTTTACAAACTCTTATTCTCCATCTATTTCATACTAATCGAGATAAACATTTGCGGAAACGATTTTTTGACATGCAAAGGGAATTACATTTTACACATAGCGACCAGTTCTAAAAATATTTGACAATCGCTTAAGGCCTACTATGTTCCCCTTGTTTTGTATTTGCAAAGGCAATATAGAAATACAGTAGCCTTTAAGCATAGACATATCTCTTAATAGCTGGTTGCTAGGTGCAGCATCATTCTCTTTGCCACAGATTAATACTCTGCATATCCAAGACAAAAAATGAATAGCGAATTCCTATTTAAGAAAATAAGTATTGAAAAATGTAAGGGAATAACAAGCAATATCTCGAAAATAGTTCACTCAACAAAAAAATGTATATGACATAAATTGTGTATTTTAACGCGATCTACATTTTTGTGTACTAAATATTTTCTATCTCTTATGGTTTACCAGTTATGCAAAAGTCGTTCATAATGAAGAATACTTTTGGAGATATTTCCAGAAAATTCAAGATATACATTGTATTTGTCATAAAAATATCTTAAATATATGGTATTTTAATCAAAATCGTTAGAGCCATTTTTGAGAAAATGTTCCATGTAAAGGGTAATCTGGGGTGGGGAGAGTTTCTTGAAAATCTTTGTGTCGCATCTCCGGAAGTTACTGAACCTAAATACCAAGTTTGGAGTTTATCCGACTGTTCGTTCCTGAGTTATGCTGTTCACAGACACACATACACACACGGACATGCTTCCAAAAATGTGTTTTTTTGGATTCAGAAAGCCTCAGAACATATATTTCCGATGAAATCAAGCTATGGAATTTTTGGGTGGAATACAATACTTCCCCTACTTACTATACGTAGTAGAGAAAGTAAAAAATGTGATTTTTGACCATTTCAGAGTATCTTGTCCCCTTAAATTCAGTTAGATATAATTTTCCATTTAAAGCAGGATAAGCTGGAGAAAAACACACACAGTTCTTTTATATATGAATCTTAACGATAATCCCCAGATTTTGTTCTTAGTGTCTCCAATACAGATAGCAGTACAGTTTCTTTTATTTTCTCTACCACCTACACTGCCATGGACTTTTCCCTAGATAGTGTTTTTTCCTCCGTAAGGTTTCCACCTCAGGTAACCAAATTTGACTCCACCCAGCTGGAACAAATTCTTTATATGACTGGCCTGAAAAACAATACAGGGACATACAAACTAATCAATGGTGTAATCTATGGTTATAAAGTGTTTCGCTACGATTGATACACAAGGGAAGGAAGGGTGAAGAATTATTTGCATGTCTGGTTAAATCGAGCGACAGCGTCGACATTTACATATATGAGAGCTTTCATGAGCGACATGGAGACGACGGTTAAGTTATTGCTGCTACTAAACGGCAATAAGAAAACGGTAGTGTAATATGAAAATAAAGGTTCAAGTTGTAATGTTACCCTTCGGCCATACTTTGGGGGAGCTAAAGTACCCAGCCAATCAAGTGGCTTGAATTATGCACATTATCGAAAAACAAGGTGGTTACGCTGGTAGTGGGTGTGGCTAGAGTTTGTGAGTACCAACATAAACAGCTCCGTTTCGTTATGGGCCGCATTTTATGCAGCCAGTATACATAATAGGTAGAAAAGGTATATCATTCCATCCAAAAATTCAATATCGAGGTTTTACAGGAAATACATGTACCTTGAGTCCAAAAAAAAATTTGGAAAAAAGTTCGTGGGTAGGTTTGTTTATATGTGAGGAGCATAACTCAAAACTAAAACTCCAATAAATACCAAATTTGGCATTTACGTTCAGTGCATTCCAAAGATGCGACACGAAAACTTTCAAGAAAATCCCCTATATCAAACTACCCTTTACATGGGAACACTTTTCGAAATTTTTTATTTTCTAAAAAAGTGGCTCTAACGATTTTGATTAAAATACTATATTGTAAAATGTTTAAGTGACAAAAAGTATATCTTGAATTTTCTGGGAATATCCTGTGAAGTCCTCTTCATTCGGAAGGAATTGTGTATAATCTTCTATAGCTTGTAAATGTTACACACAAAGTATTACACAATGTAGATCTCTTTAAGACACACAATTTGTTTTTTTTTACCAAAAATCTAATTATATATGTATCTTGTAACAAACGAAACGTATTGGCCGTCAGATAATGTTTGAGTCTCGCATTGGCAGGTCCCGGATTGGATTCCGTCACTGTGAACTTGGATTTTTCGTGGTTTTTCCTGGTCGGTAAGCGAATGCTGGTAATGGGTAGATGCCACGGATACTTGCTTTAAGGAGAGAGTATTCCCCATGTATACTACAGGGCTACCTGGTTGGAAGTGTAGTTCATCTCTCCAGAGATGGGACGGGTCTTCGAGCTAGGAACTTTTCGGGACCTCGCGCGTTTCTGTAGCCTCTCCGCCTGCGGCCTGTAGACTCCTGTGGTTTCTTCACTTCATTTCTTCCTTCTGGAGGTGGAAGCTGCAATAGATCTCACGAAGGTACTAATGCGAGAGGTGTCCCTCTCTGTTGTACTTATACCGCAGTTTGTATAACATTTTTCACAGTATTAGCCTTTCTGAAATATTCGTCGTATACTCCAAGCTGTGTCCATTTATCATAAGCTCGTACTAACAACTCGTGATATAGACAGTAATTTCTAATGTATTTTGATTGCGTACATTGCTGGCTGCAAAATTGGAAGCATTAAGCAAAGATACTGTATAACTATTTTCCCCACTCCTGTAAGTATAGTGTAATTAAATATGAAGTATGCAATAAAACACTAATGTAATTTGATATAGGTATAAGAAGTAACACATTTACAGTATAATATTCTCTTATGAATAACACCCATTAATCACATATTTATACACTTAGTACTAATAATACAACCTGTACATTTGTTAAGAAGCATAATCGTGAATGGCACTCTAGGTATCGCGATTAGAAACTAAACTCGGGATTGGTATATGGCACTTGAACAAAATATGGTAAATTGTATGATAATACACACATACTTAAATGGTAGTGGGACACATAAGTGTTGCTATATTGACAAACAAAACCGAAATGAGAATTATTTCCAAATCTAGTACACGTCCAAACCCATTCGAGATAATGCAGAATAGTAAAATCCAACCTTGTCTCTTATAGCTAACGACGTCATATAGTCGCCTTATCCCACCTCCTTCATTTTGTGTTATGAAGCATTTCCCCTTCACTCAGTCACTGACAGCGATTACAATGGCACGTTACAAGGTACCAAATATTGGATTTTGGACAACCCATGACCACATAAATGTTTCATAGCTCTACGAACAATGCGAGGGGATAAATCTGTGCTCCCTATTTCACTAAAGATTGGGCATCGCCGTTATAGAGTCATAGCTGAGGCAAATTAACCAATTAGTAATGATATAATAAAACGTTCCGCGGCAATAGACGAAATGAGTAGCAAAGAAAGCCAAAATAAATAATAACATACAAACTTAGGTCGACTAGGTAAAAGGTAGTCTGACCCAGTGAAGCTCAACCTTGTCTCTTATGAACTAATGACGTCATATTGTCGCCTAGCCCCACATCCTTCGTTTTCTGTTATGATGCATTTCCTCTTCACTCACTGACGGCGGATCGTAAAGGCATGTTACAGGGTAACCAAACATTGAAGTTTGGATAACCGTTGACCACATGAATACGTTATACCTCCGTGTGGTAAATGCGCCCTCCCCTGCGTCGCTTAAGAGTGGGCATCACTGGTGTGACCAGTCTTTGTTGAAGATGTATTTGGATCTATGTGGTCCCCACGTGATGTAGGTGAAGATGGTAAGGTCGCGACTATCTTAAACCTATCCACTGGCTTCTCTACCTCATATGTCCATACAAAAAAGACAGCATTTTCTTCTCTTGGTCATTAGCTACATTAGGATAGTTTTCTCTTCAGCAGCAATTCCATGTTGAAGTGACTGGTCGACATGGGTATACCTGTTGTATGCCACTCCCTGTTCTATTTCTCCTTGACTTAACTTCTATTCCAAGGCCTACCTATGGTAGGTAAACACAGTATTGAGTTACATACAACTATTTGTTACCGAATTATCTCCGGAAATACACGCTTTGAGGCCCCTGAAACCATAAAAGGGTTTTAGAAACATTTCTGTGTATGTGCGTGTGTGTGTGTATGTGTGTGTGAGTGTGTGTGTGTGTGTGTGTGTGTGTGTGTGTGTGTGTGTGTGTGTGTGTGTGTGTGACAGAGAGAGATCACCAAAATTCCGAAACGAAAAGTTCAACAAACACAAAACAAACTTTAGAACCGCCAAGGATGCGACACTTAAGATTTTCATAATAATTTCCCATTCCAAATTACCCCTCCCGAGGAAAGTTTCCAGTATCCTTTATTTTTTCAAAAAATACTCTTTAAGTTTTTGTATGAATTCTCTATGCACAACTTGTGAAATCCTTTTCATTCTAGATGCCGTTGTATAATATTGTATGTCGTGTAAACCATAAAAATTTAGTAAACGAAAAGTTGAGGCCGTATTTTAATACCTGAATAATTTCAATTGTATTTTATAATAGGTAAATTCAATAACAGCCCACCTTGAAACAATATTTATGTAATAATTATTTAAATTGTATGTAACAGTCCTTGCAAATGATTATTTTTATTGTAAATATATTTTATTAATGTTATGTGAATAAATTACATACTCTAATAATGCAAGAACTGTGAGAATAAGTTTTAAGTTGCTAACAATGAGTAATAATGAGGTAATTGTGACAATAATGTGTTTAAAGTTTTTGAAATGTACTGGTCATAATTAGAGCAATGATGACGTACATTCTGTAACAGTTTTAAATTAGCCAATCAACAGCAAAGAAACGTTTTAAGTTAAATGCAGATATTTTATTGGACTACAATTAGCCAATCAGAGACTTGCAATACCGAAGCTTATGGGTTTTGACCGTTGAGGTTACTCAGTTGCTAGCGAGACTTGGTAGAGTGTAAATAGAAAAATGTGTTCTCTACGGGTGAATAGTTAAAACAGATATACGCGCTAAGTGAATGTATAACAGTTTCTCACAGTTCTTTTAAAAAGTGTAGTGCTGCAAAAATATGTGCAAGAATTTAAATAAAAGAAGTTAATTTAAAAATTTAATTCTGTGATGTCTACAATAATTGTCATACCGTGCCCAAGACACATGACTCTAAAGTAAGACTGACGCAGCAGAGGCAAATTCAAACATAAGTAATATTACGTAAGCATCAAATTCAAACCAACGTCCAAAGCGTGTTACAAACTACAAAGCAACTATTATTACATAAAACTACAGTTGAACAACATAACGTAAACATATATTACGCAACAAAGCAGTGAATTAACCTCTTCAAGTTAGCTTCCAAGCGTGTGGTAACAACAACAGTAGAATAAAACAACTACTACAAGTTGGCTTCCTAATTTCACGGCAATTTAAGCAGTTTACGTAATATATTACGTGTACCAAATAACAGTTGAACATATTACTTCTTCAAATTGGCTCCCATACGTGGAGCATTTAAACATAAAGCATCTACCTATCAGTCTTCTTCAAAGTATAAAACTAATTGAGACATAACATTTTTGGAATAACATATTTTAAATCATTAGACTTTTTCGAAATATTCGTTGTTACAGGTTTAATTTTACTTAGGTTGAACTGTCGTATAACATCTGTAAAGAATTTTACGCGATTCTTTGTTCCCGCATGGGTTCGGTATTTTGTTTTCGGTATTGCGAACGCATCCAACAGGTCAATATCGTGCATAAGTGGCTCATTATGACACACGTACCAATAATATCAATGGCGTATTTCCTATAGCAATAATATAATACTGGTATTCCAACTTTCCGTGACTTATAAAGAGAAAATGAAACCTGGGTGTTATTAAATGTAGAATAAATAATACCTAAATTTATGACTTACCATATCATGGTGATAATAGGCTACATCGCAGTGCGTAACACCTGCGGACTTCTCAACCACGAAGGGTATGTATGCAAGTGGCTATATTGCCTATCTGTGGAATGCGCAAGGAAATAACTAAAGGGTGGATCAGAGTGACCATTTTTATGAAACTAACTTACCTTGTACTGAGGCTGTTTATGTATAAGGAGAGAGGGTGAGTCCAGATGTAAACAATGGGCGCAGTCCTCGTAGAGCCGTATCCAAAAGAATGCGTATGCTATGCTCTACATGACGAGTGTTAATGCTTTTATTCCCTTATAGAACGCCATATTTAACATGTATGTAAAGTGAATACTACATAGTCTGTGCATTGCATTGGACAATAATGTACATGCGGAGATTGTCGAAAATGAACGTTCTTCGTTTCTCACTTAAACAAAAGCCATATCGTGAGAAACTCCTTTCAACATCGCAGGAGGTAATAGATGGATACAAATAATACATTTACACCACGTCTGATACATTTCTTACTCTGTTTGCAAAGCGGAACATCATGCCTACTACGGTATATTTCTTTATCCGCCATCTGTACTCAGGAGACATGTGCCAAAACATTATACTCTCTGCAAAGGTAACTTGAAATCACCCACTAGGCCACTCTAATCTGCTCTCTAGTAATAAAAAATCTGATGTGTTACACTCACATGACTTTCTCTACTCTTGTATAAACTATTTTTACAAACGCTTATTCTCCATATGCTTCATGTTAATCGAGATGTTAATCTTATTGCTAATTTTCTTGTAGATGCAAGGGGAATTGGTAGGCTTTAAGCGATAGTAAAATATTTTAAAAACTGGTTGCTATGTGGAGTATTCCATTCTCTTTGCATGTCCAGGACAAAAAAAAATGAATCACGAATTCCCATTTGAGAAAAAGTATAAGTATTGGAAAATTTAAGGGAATAACAAGCAATACCACGAAAATGGTTCACTCAACAAAAAAATGTATATTACATAAATTGTGTATTTTAACGCAATCTACGTTTCTTGTGTAGTAAAAACTGAAAATATCTTAAACATATGATGTTTTAATCAAAATGGTTAGAGCTATTTTTGAGAAAATTAAAGCTTTCGAAAAATGTTCCATGTAAATGGTAATCTGGGGTGGGGGGATTTTCTTGAAAACCTTCGTGTCGCACTTTGGAAGATACTGAACCTAAATAGCAAGTTTGGTGTTTATGCGATTGTTCATTTCTGAGTTATGCTGTTTACAGACAGACAGACACGCAGACACACCGACGGACATGTTTCCAAAATTGCTTTTTTTTGGATTCAGGAGGCCTCAAAACATTTCCGGTGAAATCTCGGTATCGTATTTGAGATTGGAAAAAATTACTTCCCCTACTACCTATACGTAGTAGAGAAAGTAAAAATGAAATGCTAACGTTACATTTACGAACATATGAAAACGTTCTTACCTAGGTCAGCTATGGGTACCAAATTATTTTATTATTTATATCCTATAATTTATAATACTAAGATTGCATAAAATGTTGTATCAAATCCATGGACAAATTTAATATTACACGTGTGAAACATAAAGTCATGCTATAATCATCAAGGTTATCCACTTGTTGCATAAACTATAGAGGTTATAATATGCTAAAGTGTGACTGTGACATTTTTCCACCATTGTGGGACAAGTCACTATAATCTGGTGATATTCCAGTTGTTAGGTTCCATTCATAACGGGCAAAACTTCCGCAAATACACACCTGTTACATTTATTGGGAAGGTTAGTTATGTTGCATCTGTCACTTTGCGCCCTGTTTTTATATTCGCACGTATTCAAACTTTGTACGCTGACCATTTAGTCACCAACGACGCAGTGATTATAATATTAATTATATTATATTATTTATATTCCATATTAGAATGGTCATAGTTTTATTAATTAGACTAATTATCAAAACATTTAATTATTATGTTGGGCTATTAGGTTACGATTAATTATTAGGGCTTACCTTTACACTTAACCAGAAATGTTAATTGTAATACTGTAGTTATTGACAGGAAGATAAAGACATAATTGCAATAAATATTTAAATATATTAAATCAATGTATGATGTAATAAGCTTGAGTTCAAAAGATTTGTCCAAGGAAAAGGTCATTAGCCAGTCATGTTAAGCAAAATCATTAGCGACAGCCGAAGTAGTGAACGCGTTAGTGTAAACATTCTTGGAATTCACGTAAGGGGTAAATTCAGTACGTTTGAACAGTCACGTATACCAGAATTCTGGGAAAAAGAGATAGGAAGGGCAATTTTCAGAATAACAAGTTAACAGGCGCACACGTAGGCTTTTTAAGTATTAGCCAGTGCAGGAAGGGACGTGGTGGGGTAGTTCTAAAGTACGCGGAGCTTAAGTTAAGAAATAGGCGTGCATTCTAATCAGACACGCATCTTGTTCGTGCACACGTTTTGCATTCATCCGTGACCCTCTCCCTTGAGAATTGGTCACTTAAACATGTAATTACTCATGTATTATTTTCAGCGCTCAGTGACGTGCTTGTGCGAGTAAGATTTAGCTGTAGCCGAGATGGGTTTTGCCGGTAAGCGTTTTAGAAGCTCACGGCAACTTATGCTTCTAATTTTTTTTATTAGGAAACAGTTATTTCAAAACGTAAAATTGGTACTGCAGAAGTTAACAGGTACAATAAGTGAATTGTTGTAGTTTCGAGTGCTGCGATTCATAATCAGTTAAATTATTTATCTTTAAACGGTCGGCAATTTTCTCCAGTAGTTCAAGTATTAGATCACATTAAATTTCTCAATCAATTTAAATTGGTGTTATCCTTTCACACTCGCCCATGCAACACCCTGAGAGAAAGATCTCATAGCTATACCACTAGAGCAGTTGGCGCTTGTGGCAACGCAGAACCAGCTACGAGATAATGACAACAGAAGCAGGTTCAAAAGTGACGACCATCGCCTGGCATCAAAAGTATCACAACATCGAGCAGCTTTAAAAATCAGATTACGATACGTTTATCAATTGGTTTTTGCAAGTTTTGGTGTAAGCGTTGTCTTTTTTGGGGGATTTCAGTTTTACAGGAAATGAAAACAAGAAATGTTATTGTTTGGTTTTGATAAGTTCGC
Source organism: Deroplatys truncata (assembly GCA_030765065.1). Lineage (NCBI taxonomy): Eukaryota > Metazoa > Arthropoda > Insecta > Mantodea > Mantidae > Deroplatys > Deroplatys truncata. The sequence continues at coordinate 107,271,571 of CM060982.1, forward strand.
CGAAATCATTTTAAAACGTAACTATAGTTGTTCTTCATTTTATTACAGTACACTAATTTGCAATGTTTAATAACATACCCATATTATTTAAATCAAGTCCATAGCACGGTTCCGCGCTTAATTAACACTTAAGGTGCAACCAAGTTATAGATAATTATCGATTTTGACACAAGGTAGGTGAAGACAAAACCTTTGCACCAAAGAAAACAATATGCAGAGCAATGTATATGATTTGACAATGACTCGTAATACTGACAGAAGACCGAAATATGCTTCTTTTGTTTATAGGTGATTTCTCTGTATGTATAGGATGTATTTTTATTGGTGTCATATATTTGGAGGACGTGCTCCTGACATCAAAACAGTAAAAAAGGTAATATGTACATGGGTCTGAAAATCAACCGTTTCGTTGTTATACGTCAAAGAAGACGGATATGCACTATATGTATAGCCGTACAGACGGCAATGCAGCACGAGCACGTGAACTTTATACAAAAAGGTACTCTGACAGGCAGTTACGTGTGCAAGAACATTCGCACGAATTCACCAACCCCTGAGAGAGAATGGCGCATTTGAGAGGAGCACAAGGGATGTTGGGAGACCAAGAGGCATTGAGCTTGAAGAACGAGTCTTCGCGCAGACCCATCACAAAGCACAAGACGTATGGCTGTAAGGGAAAGAGTTAGTCATATGACTATCTAGAGAAATCTTCTGTACCCGTAACACCTTCAACGTGTGCAAGGATTAAATGAGGCGGACTTTAGCCAAGAAGACGTTTCTGTTAACGTATGTTACAGCAGTGCGCTGTGTTCATCAATTTCCTAGCCTGTATCTTATTCACGGATGAGGCTGGTTTTACTCGCGACGGCATCTTCAATTTTCATAACACTCATAACTGGGCATTTGAAAATCCTAATGAAGTACGACAGGACAACCATCAACAGAGGTTCTCTCTGAACGTTTGAGGTGGAGTCATTCATGATCACCTTACTGGTCCCTACTTCTTCCCTCCGCATCTGAAACAGAAATGAGTTGCATCACTTAACTGACAATGTGCCTCTGGACATCGTCCAACGAATGTGGTTTTTACACAATGGTGCTCCAGCTGATTTCAGTATCATAGTTCGTAAGTTTTTAAATGATCGATTTCTCCAAAGATGGATTGGCTGAGGGGGACACATTGCTTGGCCTGCTCGATCGCCAGATTTGAATCCAATGGATTTCTTCGTTTCGGGACATTTGAAGCCCTTGGTTTATGCGACTCCTGTACCTTATGTTGACATTTTGAGAGGGCGTATCCAAAGTAGATTTGACCAAATGCAGAGTACGCCATAGCATGGAACCAGGCTTACTGCATGCATCGAAGCAAGAGGAAGCCACTTTGAGCAATTTTTGTAACTTTTGATTTTGTGTTGTAACTCTGTAATAAATGATTTTAAGACCTATGTTCATATGAACTTTTTTTACCGTTTTGATGTCAGGAACACGTCCCCCAACTGACACCAATAAAGATACACCCTGTATAGTGATTCAGATAGAATGTTGAACGCCCTGACTTGCGGCATCATCCATCTTTGTTTTTTTTTGGGGGTAATTGAGTATGCTGCGTCCCCTAAATATTTAGGAATTTTTATTTTCTCTACTACTCTACCAAAAAATTCGATGTCGGTATTTCACCGGAAATACATTGAATCCAAAGAAAGCATTTTTAGAAAAAGGTCCTGTGTGTGTGCACCTGTGAACCGCATAACTCAAAATAAAAATGTCGGATAAACACCAAACTTGGTATTTAGGTTCAGTATCTTTCAAAGATGCGACATGCACAATTTCAAGAAAATCCCCCACCCCGAAATACCCTTTACATGGAAAATTTTTCGAAAGTTTTTATTTTCTCAAAAAAGACTAACCATTTTTATTAAAATACCGTATTGTCGTAGCCTCTTATCTTCACATAATTACAGGGGGTAGAGGATAGTACCGAAATCTAAATCACCACATTAAACTAACACGAGGTCCGATGGGGCAAGCTAATAAAGTTCCTAAATCACTTGAAAACTCCCTAAATATTCATAAATCAACAGAGGTCAGGAAGGAAGGAACTACATACATTAAGAATTCACATAGTATAAGTTTAGATGGTAAGAATATAATATAAATTAAAGATGATACATTTTACCATCCTGCTTGACGAAGCGCCATACCTAACACACGTCTGCACTGTTCGCTGGTGACGCTAGAAGAGAGCGTCCTACACGCTAACATAAGATAATACCAGTTTTACTCCCTCTCCTACTACGTCACTACCGGCCTGTATTACCAACCTAAGCAAACACCATACATTGTTACAACCACATATATTCTTACAATATTACCAACCGCATGCCACAGTATGTTTAAGATACTTTTATGGCAAATTAAATGTATATGATGAATTTTCTGGGAATTTTGTCAAAAGTCCTCTTCATTGAATGATTTTTGCATAACTGATAAACCGTAAGAGATAGACAAACTTTTACTACACAAAAATGAACATTTCCTTAAAATAACGCAATTTATGTCATGTACATTTTTTTGTCGAGTGAACCATTTCCGAGATATTCCTTGTTACTGGTATGAATTTTTCAATACTTACACTTTTTCTCAAATGCGAATTAGTTATTCGTTTTTTATTATGTTCTTGACATGCAAAGAGAATGTAATGCTCCACATAGCAACCAGCTCTTAAAGGATTTGACTATCGCTTAAAGCCTACCATATTCCCCTTGCACCTACAAGAAAATTATCAATAAGATCTACATCTTGATTAATATGAAATAGATGGAGAATAATTGTTTATACAAATTGTTTGTTCAAGAGTAGATTATCTGTGTAAATAAATTTTAGAAATTTTATAACATAACGACGTTTAGCTGGAAAGTAAGTGGTTTTTCTCAGACAATTGAAGAAGGTGCTATTTTAGGAGGGGATGTACTTTATTTCGAATGTTGGGGAGCCGAACTTGAATTAGTTGCAACCGCACGTTTGGTAAAAGTTTCCGGTAGCCTTCGCCCCAAAAATGTACCTTCCGGTGGCCCTTGCCCCCAAAAATGTTTAAAAATATTAACTTTGTAATTTGACTGTTTCTTTGAATATTATATATTTATGTTTTCCTTGGCTGCGTCGGTATTTATATTTTTAGAGACATGAGTGTCTTAGCGACTGAAGAATGTAGGCTTATACAGATTATAATTTTATTTTACTCCTTTTATTAATGCCTGACACGATTTAAATAACACTCTCACTAATAGAGAGAGAGAGAGCTGTGAGGTTATTTTATTTGCACTTTACTTGCACTTTTTAACACGTAAACTATTTTTGTCTCCCACAAAATACGTATTAAATTTCTCGAGGACGTATCTCGCGTCCGGTTAGAAACACTGTCTACAAGTAACTGAACTCTGAATTTGAAAATTTTGCTATATTTCAGTTTCTGATTGGCTATTTTATGAACTGACAGAAAAAATACATTATTGTTGCTCCAAGAATGGCTAGTAGTATTATTAAACCTTCTAATTCATTATTGCCTCAAGGCTACCTCATTGTTACCAACTTTAACCTATTATTCCCAAAGCTCCTACATTATTAAATTACGTAATACATTCACATAACATTATTACACATGTATACAGTAATATAAACATATACAATGACTGTAATATACACTTTTTATATGTTGTTACATACACATATTGCTTTAAGGCGGGCTGTTTTTGAATTTATATTATATAATTTGCCTGAAAATCATGTAAGTGTTAAAAATATTGCCTCAATACATGCAGCCACGTTAACTTGGTTCACTTTAGCACTCGAGACCTTGCAGTGAATCGAGTGGACGCGCTCTAGGAGGCTTTTGTTTGTATCTCTGACTAAAGAGACGGGGAGCTGGTTGCAAGTACCTCACAGTCGACTTAATCCCCATAATTAATTCTCGATTCACAGCTCTTCCGTCGCTCCGCTCCATATTTTCTCACTTCATTCTCAGGCCCCTCGATATCCATTCTGATTTAATTATCGCCTTGTTTTCTCTTCCCGTGATTTGTTAGTTTAGTGTTTTTATCCTCATTATATTCGTTTGCACTCTCGGCGGTTTATCTTTTCAGCGTACTCCTTGAATATAAATGAAGCAAACCATCGCGCGCATAAGCTGCCACTCGACTGGTGGAATATGGATGTTGTGTTCAGACTGCGGAAACGAAAACTGGCCACGTAATTAGTCAATCCTTCTGCTGGAAAACAATGGAAATTCGTAAGGGTAGCACATCTCGGAAGTGAGTTGTTTTAAATACAGGGCGTATTTGTTCATTTAGTATCCGGTGGGGCTTAAACAGTTTTACTGCGCACACAATTTGTTAAATTCCGAACAGAAATGGTTTCCCATATGATTGTATACAGTACATTCAATACTAAGCATTCAGAGCCATTGCTGGAATAAGGAAGTCACAAAACGCCCAACAGCGCGTAGAGTTCTCCAACAGCTTTTAGGACTACTGGAAACTTAAATTACACTTGAAAAATTCAAAGACACTACCAGGACTCGAACCACGGATGTCCGCCTCGCCGTGTGAATGCTCTTACCGCTTGAGCTACCGTAGCAAAATAATCGTCTTAAGGAAAAGTGTCAAATTTGCTATTTTATTGGTCCATTATCGGGATGTACGAAGCGTAGTTTTAAATATATATCGATAATTTTTAAAAAAAAGTCTGATGTGTTACACTCATATGACTTTCTCTACTCTTGTACAAACTATTTTTACAAACGCTTATTCTCCATATGCTTCATGTCAATCTAGATATCGAGATGTTAATCTTATTGCTAATTTTCTTGTAGATGCACGGGGAATTGCTAGGCTTAAAGCTATAGTCAAATATTTTAAGAGCTGGTTGCTATGTGGAGTATTCCATTCTCTTTACATTACCAGGACAAAAAAAATGAATAACGAATTTGAGAAGAAGTATAAGTATTGATAAATTTAAGAGAATAACAATCAATATCTCGAAAATGGTTCACTCAACAAAACAAAATGTATATGACATAAATTGTGTATTTTAACGCGATCTACATTTTTTTGTGTAGTAAAATTTTGTCTATCTTTTATAGTTTACCAGTTATGCAAAAGTCATTCACAATGAAGAATACATTTTGGAGACATTTCCAGAAAATTCGAAATATTATTTCATTTGTCATAAAAATATCTTAAACATATGATATTTTAATCAAAATCGTTAATCATTTTTGAGAAAATTAAAATTTTCGAAAAATTTTCCATGTAAAGGGTAGTCTGGGGTGTCGCATCTCTGGAAGATACTGAACCTAAATACCAAGTTTGGTGTTTATCCGACTGTTCGTTTCTGAGTTATGCTGTTCACAGACACACAGACATACAGACACATACACAGACACACACACAGACATGTTTCAAAAAATGTTTTGGAACATTTTTCGAAAATTTTAATTTTCTTATAAATGGATCTAACGATTTTGATTAAAATATCATATTTTTAAGATATTTTCATGATAAATGAAATGTATATCTCGAATTTTCTGGGAATGTCTCCAAAAGTATTCTTCATTGTGAACGACTTTTGCGTAACTGGTAAACCATAAGAGATAGACAAAATTTTACTGCACAAAAAATATAAATCGCGTTAAAATACACAATTTGTCATATACATTTTTTTCATTAAGTGAACCATTTTCGAGATATTGCTTGTTATTCCCTTAAATTTTCCAATACTTTTCTCAAATGGGAATTCGTTATCCTGGACATGCAAAGAGAATGGAATACTTCACATAGCAACCAGCTCTTAAAATATTTGACTATCGCTTAAAGCCTAGCAATTTCCCTTGCATCTACAAGAAAATTAGCAATAAGATTAACATCTCGATATCTCGATTAACATGAAGCATATGGAGAATTGGCGTTTGTAAAAATAGTTTGTACAAGAGCAGAGAAAGTCATGTGAGTGTAATACATCAGATTTTTTATTTATATTTGGGTTGGAGCGAGCGACATCGGCCCAGATTCAAATCTCAGTTGCTCGCCTTCTTGAATGTGTGCGTTTGTGAGGGATACGTGATGTCTTAATGACAGCAAGTATTAGTATTCAGACGGTTATAATTTTATTTCAACAGATTTTGATAAATATGAATTTATACAGTTTGTAATATTCATGACAAACTTGGTTTAAGTAACTACAGGAACTCGCCTTTACATTTCTCGGATGTTGAAGTGAGCTGGGATTAGATGAAACTCGGTTTAGGAGAAAAGATCACTTCATGTCCGACACGTGGGTGAGTTATGTAATGTTTGCTGACATACGCTTACGTCAGTTATCAACAAGGCACTAATTCAGCATTTTGGTCGGGTATTTAAACATATGGGTTTTTGACGGCGTTCTCTCGACCAAGCACGTGTCTAGTAGGAAACATTGCTGGTCAGGTTCTTAATTTCATTTTACTGTTAATTTGTAATCTCGACGTAGGCACTAGGTCCACGACGATGGATTACCGGACTTCCTCTGCCGCGCAGGTGAATCCAGTAGCTGTCTAACTCTTTCTTTCTTTTTTAAATGTATATTAAGTAAACTAAAGATTAGAAAGATTGGGAACAGAAGTTACATAGAAACAAAACTAAAGATCACACGAGTAGTCACAAGAGTAATCACTAGAGTAACTAAGTAAAAAATCTGATGTGTTACACTCACATGACTTTCTCCACTCTTGTACAAACTATTTTTACAAATGCTTATTCTCCACATGCTAATCGAGATATCGAGATGTCAATCTTAATGATAATTTTCTTGTAGATGCAAGGGGAATTGGTAGGTTATAAGCGATAGTCAAATATTTTAAAAGCTGGTTGCTATTTGGAGTATTCCATTCTCTTTGCATTACCAGGACAAAAAAAATGAATAACTAATTTGAGAAAAAGTATAAGTATTGAAAAATTTAAGGGAATAACAAGCAATATCTCGAAAATGGTTCTCCCAATAAAAAAGGTATATGACACAAGTTGTGTATTTGAACGCGATCTACATTTTTTGTGTAGTAAAAGTTTGTCTATCTCTTATGGTTTACCAGTTATGCAAAAGTCGTTCACAATGAAGAATACTTTTGGAGACATTTCCAGAAAATTCGAGATATACATTTCATTTGTTATGAAAATATCTTAAACATATGACATTTTAATCAAAATCGTTAGAACCATTTTTGAAAAAATTAAAATTTTCGAGAAATGTTCCATGTAAAGGGTAATCTGGGGTGGGGGGAGTTTCTTGAAAACTTTCGTGTCGCATCTCTGGAAGATACTGAACCTAAATAGCAAGTTTGGTGTGTATCCGACTGTTCGTTTCTGAGTTATGCTGTTCAAACACACACACGAACATGTTTCCAAAAATGTTTTTTTTTGTATTCAGGGGGTCTCAAATCATGTATTTCCGGTGAAATCTCGGTATCGAATTTTTGAGTGGAACACAATACTTCCCTATTTACTACACGTAGTAGAGAAAGTAAAAATCAGTCCGATTTAAATGGTACGCCATTTTCTTAACTTAAGCCCAGCCTACCTATCACTACCATACCAACGTTCCTACTGATGCGGTCCAATCCTAAAACTCTAATTATGCGTATCTGACACTGTTTTTATGCTGTGACTTACTCAAATCTAAGAACTTTATTTCCCTTTCTAATCTATAGGTTTCCTGTCTACGTGACATTGCAAAGGTACTGAATTCAGCATTCCAGAAACCTTTACGCTAATGCGCGTTCTACTCGGCTCTTACTAATGTACTTACTTAACATTACTCGCTAATGACCTTTTTCTCCGGACAAATCTTTTAACTCGGGCTTATTATATTATACGTAGATTTAATATACAGAAATTCTTTATTTCCATCATTTCTCTATGTTACTGTAATTTCTAAATACAATTATTTATATCTTCTTGCCAATAATTACGGTATCAAACGGAAGGGGACACCTCGCACACTGCGACCTACATTGTTCCATTGTGGTTACCACCCCCCAGGAGGAAGGAACCACAGGAGGCTACAGGCCGCAGGCAGACAGGGCACGGAAACACGTGGAAGTCCCTAACAGTTTCCGGCTTGAAGATCTGTCCCACGCTGGAGTTACCAAGAGAGGGAGATGGACACACAGCCCTCCAATTTCGACAGGCAGAACTCTTTCTTTTGAGCAAGCATCCGCGCCATATTTCCGGCATCGCGACATGCCATGAAACCTACACCTGAAAAACGGTGAAATGGAAGAAATGAGAAAAGACTGCCTACCGACCAGGAAAAAACACGAAAACCCCAAGATCAAAAGAGCGGTCGACGGCAATCGAACCCGGAACTCCCAAATGCAAGCCTCACGCATTACCGCGGAGCCATCTCGCTTGGTTGCGCCTCTGATTACTTTTCGTTATGAATGGGACCTATCTCCATTAACATGAAGCAGACAGAAGAATAAAATTTTGTAATAATAGTTTGTAGCAGAGTGAGTAAGGAACGCCATGTGAATTTTCATGGATTTGTATCATTAATATGTAGTATTCGTATCGCTATAGTTTATTACAGTGTTAAAATGTATTTCTATTGCACTGTAATAAATATGAGAAACCTTTACAAAGTTTACTTAAGAAGAAAGATCTGTCTTGGATTATGGACGAGGGCAGTCCCAGAAGTACCCGTATATATAGCGGCTATTGTTTCATACAAATAACTATCGTAGAAAGTACCAACCTTATAAAGCTTAACTTTGAAGTTTGACGATGCTACGTTGTTTAATAATTAATTGCCAGCGATTAATAGTGAACTTTCTCTTTTAAACATAGATAAAACTGGCCATCGTTATGTGATACAACACTTTCATTTGAAAGGTCTTAGTCCAACTAATATTAAAGCTTAGCTAGGTTCTACTCTGGGGGAGTCTGCTCCCTCATTTACAACAGTAAAATATTGGGTGGCAGAGTTTAAGCGAGGCCGTACGAGCTGCCAAGACGAACATTGCAGTGGTCGAACAAATGAGGGGACCACGCCAGAAATTGTGGAGAAAATCCACAAAATGTTATTGGATGGCCGTCGACTAAAAGTGCGCGGGCTAGCAATCATCGTCGGCATTTCAAAAAGTGCTGTATATCGCACACTAACTAAAAATTTAGACATGATGAAGCTGTGCGCAAGATGGGTGCCGCATTTACTCACAATAGAACAAAAGCAGCGTCTTGAGGATGTTTCAGTCGAGTGTTTGGCGATCTTTCGCTGCAATAAAGCCGGGTTTTTACGTCGATTCGTAACCATGGATGAAACCTGGGTCCATAACATTACTCCTGAGACGAAGGAACAGTCAAAACAGTGGATTGAAAGGGGAGAATTGGCTCCAAAGAAGGCGAAGACAGTTCCATCTGCAGGTAAGGTCATGGTGTCAGTTTTTTGGGATGCGCGTGGGATAATTTTCATTGATAATCTTCAAAAAGGAAAAGGAATGAAGGCAAGTATTATGCGAACTTATTGCAGCGTTTGTATGATGAAATCAAGCAAAAAGGCCGCATTTATAGAAAAAGAAAGTTTTGTTTCGTCAAGACAATGCACCAGTTCGCACATCCATTATCGTCATGCGCAAAATCAATCAGTTAAATTTCGAATTACTTCCTCATGCATCCTATTCGCCAGATTTAGCCCTCCTCTGATTATTTTCTGTTTCCAAAAATGAAGAAATGGTTTGGTGGTAAAAGATTTGCCAACAATGAAGAGGTGGAGTCTTCAGTTGATGGCTATTTTGCAGAACTCGACAGTTCTCACTATAAATAGGGTATCGAAGCCATTGAACATCGCTGGGAAAGCGTATCGAGCTGAAAGAAGACTAATTAGAGAAACAAAGATGTTTTTTCCCAATTTTTACTTTCTCTACTACGTATAGTAAATAGGGGAAGTATTGTATTCCACCCAAAAATTCGATATCGAGATTTCACCGGAAATATATGTTTTGAGACCTCCTGAATCAAAAAAAAGCATTTTTGGAAACATGCCGTGTGTGTGTGTGTGTGTGTGTGTGTGTGTGTGTGTCTGTGAACAGCATAACTCAGAAACGAACAGTCGGATAAACACCAAACTTGGTATTTAGGTTCAGTATCTTCCAGAGATGCGACGCGAAGGTTTACAAGAAAATCCCTCCACCCCAGATTATCCTTTACACAGAACATTTTTCGAAAATTTTAATTTTCTCAAAAATGGCTCTAAACATTTTGATTAAAATATCATATGTTTAAGATATTTTCATGATAAATGAAATGTATATGCCGAATTTTCCGGGAATGTCTCCAAAAGTATTCTTCATTGTGAACAACTTTTGCATAACTGGTAAACCATAAGAGATATTTACTACACGAAAAATGTAGATCGCCTTAAAATACACGATTTATGTAATATACATTTTTTGCTGAGTGAACCATTTTCGAGATATTGCTTGTTATTCCCTTAAATTTTCCAATACTTATACTTTTTCTCAAACTCGTTATTCATTTTTTTTGTTCTGGTAATGCAAAGAGAATGGAATATTCCACATAGCAACCAGCTCTTAAAATGTTTGACTATCGCTTAAAGCCTATCAATTCCCCTTGCATCTACAAGAAAATTAGCAATAAGATTAACATTTCGATTAATATGAAGCATATGGAGAATAAGCGTTTGTAAAAATAAGTTTTTACAGGAGTAGACAAAGTCATGTGTGTGTAACACATCAGATTTTTTTGTGTTTTCTTTGTTAGGTCGGGTACTCCTGGAACAGCCCTCGTACCTCTATGCGTATTAAGACGTATTTTAATCCTTTTGAATTTTGAAAATGTTTACTTCTATAAAGCTAATAAATGTAGCACTGCCTAATTAACAGTCACAGGCTAAATAGTGCGTTCACTCTGTATGCTAATGCAAGAAGCAGGGACATCATGACGAGAATATTTTAACCCGAAAAGCAGGACCCATAAAAGACAGTGGATGTCACTATTGCCTGTTAAAGCTGTACCAACAACACTGTGATGATTTGCATGAATAAGTAAACACTTTGAGGCAGCACAGCGACACAGAGTACTGGAGCCTGACTCGGTTTTTCAGCGCCTCTCAGAGTAAACAGCAATATCGTTTGTGTCGACCAACCACTCCCAATGTCTCTTTCATTCGTAATGGCATGTGGAGTTACATTATGTAATGGAGAAGGACGGAAATGTATGTACATAGTGCCAGAAACATCACAGAAACACCCTGTTTGTTAGCCTCTGTCAATTTCAGTCAGATACACCAGCCTGACTGCTGTTTTCTCTGTTTTTTTCGAAAAAAATAATAATAAATTCCTTTAAAACACGTTTCAGGTTTAGATTAGTAACAAATATTCTTATACTCGGTCCTTCAGTATTGGCTTTTAATAAATGCTTGTTCTTTTCTCAACTGTTATTGACTATTTGCTTCTTACTTTCTCTACCACGTACATGACAGATAGAGAAAGTATTGTATTCCACTTAACAATTGGATATTGAGATTTAACGGAAAATACGAAGTGTGATCAAAAACTTTCCGGAATGACGTCATAAATACTACACAACATTTTGTTTTGCCTAATCTGAACTGTCACCCTCGAAGTAGTCTCCTCTTTGTCCCAGCGCTTCTGCCACTGCTGGAAGCACCTCTGGAAGTCCTCTTCTTTCAACATGTTCAAAGCTTCTGCGATTCGCGATGGATGACATCAATGTGCTCAAAACGGTGTCCTCGGAGCCGCATTTTAAGTCGCGGGAAAAGGAAAATGTCAGCTGGTGCCAAATCTACAGAATAGCCGTGATAGGAACAGTATTCATCCTATTTCTACCCAAAAATTGGCGAACAGAAAGGGCTTTGTGCGCTGGCGCATTGTCATGATGCAGGAACATGTTCAAATTGTCTTTCAAACTTCTTTGAACACTTCCAAAGGAGAGTCCTAATGAGTCAGAAAGTTCTCTTATTGTAATGCGCCTATCATTGAAGACCATTTCCCTCACCTGTTTAATATTTTCATCAGTTGTGCTGGAACAGGGTCGCCCCGAACGATCTGCATCTTTAACTGATGTCACACCACTTTTAAATTTCGAAAATCACTCAAATGCTTGAGTTTTGCCCATAACGTCCTCCCCATAAGCTTTTCATAACATTTCATAGGCTTCAGTTGCAGTTTTACCGATTTTAAAGCAAAATTTGATGTTCGTTCTTTGTTCTTCGTAATCTGACATTCTTGCTACGCGGAAAAATCGCAGCACATGCAAAAGACGTGTTCACTTCAGAGCGTCTACCTCGTCACTGCATGGTCACAGGAAGTCACGTGAACTCTCATTTTTATCGGGAAGGAACGCTGCATGTACAGTCGGGTTAAGAATTAAAAAATATCTCAGCGTCAGCATTGTTGTAAAGCCATTCCGAAAACTTTTTGATACCACTTCGTACATGCATTGAGACACCCTGAAGCCCCAGAAAAAAGCATTTTTAGAAAAAGGTCCATGTGTGTGTAGGCGTGTCTGTGTTTGAACAGCATAACAAAACGATATGCCTGAAAAATACTAAACTTGCTTTTTAGGTTCAGTATCCGCCAAAGATACGACACAAAGATTTTAAAGAAAATTGCTCCACTCCATATTACACATCAGATGGAATATTTTTTAATTTTCTCAAAATTTGTCTCTCAGGTTTTGATTAAATATCATATGCTTAATATCTTTGTATGATAAATAAATATATCTTGAATTTTCTGGAAAAAGCCTGTGAATGCCTTTTCTTAATTCGTAATCCGTAAAAGACAGCAAAATATTACTACACAAAAATGTAGATCTCGTTAAAACACAGAATTTATTCAAATATACATAAACTTCTTGTTGTTGATTTGAATTTTAAGTACTTATACTTTTCTGAATTGGGAAATCCTATTAATTTTTTTCTTTCTTTCTTGTGGTCATGCAAAGTGCATGGAATTTCAAAGTCGTCACATGGCGGCACGTTCTTTAAAAATCTGATTATTGCTTTCTATTGCATCTAAAAACGAAATGTGTAAATTGGGAATTTAAAGTTTATTTGGATTAAAAAGAAATAGAATAATACACTTTTGTAAAAATACTTTTTGGGTAGTAGTAGAGAGAATCATCTGAGTAGAACATATCAGAATATATTTTTTAAAAAATCTGATGTGTTGCGCTCACGTGACTTTCTCTACTCTTGTACAAACTATTGTTACAAACGCTTATTCTCCATCCACTTCATGTTAATTGAGATAAACATTTGCAGAAAATTATCTTATTGTTAATTTTCTTGTAGCTGCAAGGGGAATATGGTAGGCTTTAAGCGATAGTCAAATATTTTAAGAACTGGTTGCCATGTGGCGCATTCCATTCTCTTTGCATGTCCAGGACATAAAAAAATGAATAACGAATTCCCATTTGAGAATAAGTATAAGTATTGGAAAATCCCAACAAATAACAAGGAATACCCGGAAATATTCTACACAAAAGAAATTATATCACATAAATTGTGTGTTTTAACAAGCTCTGCTTTTTTTGTGTAAAACAATTTGGTGTATCTCTTGCGGTTTACCAGTTAGGCAAAAGCCATGCAGGAGTTTTGGGGATATTTCCAGAAAATTCGAGATATACGTTTTATTTGTCATGAAAATATCTTAAATACATGTTTTAATCAAAACCGCTAGAGCAGTTTTTGAGGAAATCAAAATTTTCGAAAAATGTTCCATATAAAGGATAGTCTGGGGAGGAAGGATTTTCTTAAAAATTTTCGTGTCTCATCTTTAAAAGATACTGAACCTAAATATAAAGTTTGGTATTTATCCAACTTTTCATTTTTGAGTTACGTAGTTCTCAGACACACAGATTCACACACGAACCTTTTTGTAGAAGTGCTTTTTTGGATTTAGGGGGGCTTCAAAACATGTATTTCCGGTGAAATCTCGGTATCAATTTTTGGGTGGAATGCAATATTATAATTGCTGATTACTTGTACTGAAATGGTTAATAATTTACATCCTGTGACAATTTCAGTCTCATATCTTAAGTAATTTCTGAGAGTGCTTAATGAATTTTGTAGATTTAACATTGGCGGGATAGGAATTTCAACCTCCGCTTAAGACAGGTTTCGTTCTGAGCACTATGATATATCTTGAAATAAGGACATTTAGAACACTATTAAAGCATTTGATCCCTTTGTTAGATTTTGGAAAATGGACACGTATATTTGTTAAGTTTCGCAATGCACGTGTTGGACAAAGCACAAGCAATAACAGTTACCATCAAATTAACACTCGACTTGTTCCCTACAACGAGGGAGCGTTGTTGTACAATTAATGTCTATCTTCCCCCCTCCTCCGCCTCCTCTGAGCCATAACGACGGGCAATAATCGGCAATAGAGGGCTTTAAGGATGAAGAGAGACCCTATATGCGTGTTAATGTCTATACGTTATGCCTTCAGCTGCGAATCCCTGTCTGTGGCATGTAGTAATGTCGCAACGGGTCCTGGCTGTTGAAAAAAATAAGCTTTAATGCTCCATTATTTTATATTGTGGATATAGTTGAAATTTTCAAATATCGATTTTTGTATTTTGGTTACCTTTATCAACGCTGTAAATAAAATTGTCATAAATTCAGAAATAAGCACTATTGGGGAGATTATAACTAATTTAGGGATATCTGATGTGTTGCATTTACTACATGAATTTTTCGACCCTCTATATTTTATTAGTGTGCATACAAACTATTCTTATGAAAGCTAATTTTTGTATTTACTTCATTTTAATGGAGATAAACTTTGTAGAAATACCCACATCACACATTTCGTTATAGATACAAACATTTGAACGATAGAATCGACAGAACTTTAAAAGAATAAGTATTGAACAATTCGAATTGTTAGTAACGGTTACCTCGAAAATTGTCAATGCCACAAAAATATGTTTTGAAATAAATTGTGTTTCTTAAAGAGCTCTACATTCTTTTATGCAGTACGTTTTCGTCTATTACTAAACGTTTAACAGTTATACAAGATTCCTTCTGAATGAAGTGGAATTCACAGGCTATTTCCAGAAAAATCAGGATATACATTTTATTTGTCATATAAATATCTTTAATATAGGGTATTTTAATCAAAATCAATAGAACCGTTTCTAAGATTACCACAAATCTAAAAAACTATGTCTCGTAAACGGTAGTTTGAGACAGTATTTTTAACACTTAAATGATTTCATATAATATATAATTCAATAACAGCCCGCCTTAAAGCAATATGTGTATGTAACAATATATAAAAGTGTACATTACAGTCATTGTTTATATTATTGTATACATGTTCAATAATGTTATGTGAATATATTACGTAATTTAATAATGTAGGAGCTGTGAGAATAATAGGTTAAAAGTTGCTAACAATGAGATGACCTTGAGGCAACAATGAGTTTGAGAGTTTAATAATGCTACTAGGAGCAACATTAATGTAATTTTTGTGACAGTTTATAAAATAGCCAAACAACAACCAGAAAGAGCTTTAGTTAAATAAAGGTATTCTATTGGACTATGAAATGGAGAGATTGAAATGGAGAAAAATTTACAAATTCAGAAGTCAGTTGCTTGTAGACAGCGCTCATAACTACACGTGTTCCTCCCGGAGACAAAAATAGTTTACGTGTTAAAAAGTGCAAGTAATTAATAAAAAAAATCTTACAGCTCTGTCTATATCAGTGAAGTGCTATTTAAATCGTGTCAAGTATTAATAAAAATGAGTGAAGTAAAATTATAATCTGTGTAAGCCTACATTCTTCAGTCGCACCCAACCCTGCAAAGAGAAACATGTCTCCAACAATAATACTGGCGCAGCCGAGGCAAACAAACATATATTATATTTAAAATACAGCGAAATTACAAAGTTAATATTTTTAAACATTTTAGGGGGGCAAAGGCCACTGGAAAGTACATTTGGGGGGAAGCTACCGGAAACTTTTTACTATACGTGCGGTTGTAACCAACTTCAAGTTCGGCTCCCAACAGTTGAAATATAATACAACCTACTTCAAATTGACGCCCAAAGCGTGGTGCCAATAACTTAATGATACATACTGCTTCAAGTTTGGGGTGGGGGATTTTCTTGAAAACTTTCGAGTCGCATCTTTGGAAGGTACTGAACCTAAATACCAAGTTTGGTATTTAGCCAACGTCGTTTTTGAGCTATGCAGTTCACAGCAATACGCAAACACACACACACACACGCGCGCGCGCGCGGCTAAAATTGCATTTACGGTGAAGTCTCGGTGTGAATTTTTGGGTGGAATGAAATACCTTCCCTATATACTATGTACGTAGTAGAAAAGTAAAAATTAATTCATCCAGGAATGTTTTGGGTGGTGGAAGTTCTTTATTTCCTGACGATACAGTCATTTAAAACCCCCTAATAACCAGCCATTATACAGGGTGGACCATTTAATTTGATACTGTACAATATCTCCAGAACTAAGCGTTGTAGAAAGAATGTCTTGAATAAAAGTTGCTTGATATTTTGGGTGACAGTAAATGCCATTAGTCGTGTTTTATTTGGAGGACGTTTTGGTGTCCATTTTCGGGCCAATTTAGTTTTTTTTTTTTAAATAGGAATCTACCCTTTTATGTTATTTTCTCACGCCTTATAAAGATCTAACCAACATTTTTATAAAGCACTTAAATAACAACGAAAATTCTGAACGGCTGGGACATTCATGGGTGATCATTTGGGGGTCAAATTACGTTTCGTAATTGCGAATCAACATTTTTTATTTTGTTTCCTTATTCTCCATTACAAAATAAACAGTTTTTTATAAACCATCTTCTAATGGGAAAGCAACATACAAAATGTAGATTCCCATTTTAAAAAATCTGATGTGTTACACTCACATGACTTTCTCTACTCTTGTACACACTATTTTTACAAACGCCTATTCTCCATATGCTTCATGTTAATCGAGATATCGAGATGTCAATCTTATTGGTAATTTTCTTGTAGATGCAAGGGAAATATGGTAGCTTTTAAGCGATAGTCAAATATTTTAACGCTGGTTGCTATGTGGCGCATTCCATTCTCTTTGCATGTCCAGGACATAAAAAAATCTGATGTGTTACACTCACATGACTTTCTCTACTCTTGTACAATCTATTTTTACAAACGCTTATTCTCCATATGCTTCATGTTAATCGAGATATCGAGATGTCGATCTTATTGGTAATTTTCTTGTAGATGCAAGGGGAATATGGTAGCTTTTAAGCGATAGTCAAATATTTTATCGCTGGTTGCTATGTGGAGCATTCCATTCTCTTTGCATGTCTAGGACACAAAAAATGAATAACGAATTTGAGAAAAAGTATAAGTATTGGAAAATTTAAGGGAATAACAAGCAATATCTCGAAAACGGTTCACTCAACAAAAGAAATGTATATGATATAAGTTGTGTATTTTAACGCGATCTACATTTTTTGTGTAGTAAAATTTTGTCTATCTCTTATGGTTTACCAGTTATGCAAAAGTCGTTCACAATGAAGAATACTTTTGGAGACATTCCCGGAAATTTCGAGATATACATTTCATTTCTCATGACATTATCTTAAACATATGATATTTTCATCAAAATCGTTAGAGCCATTTTTGAGAAAATTAAAATTTTCGAAAAATCTTCCATGTAAAGGGTAGTCTGGGGTGGGCGGATTTTCTTGAAAACCTTCGTGTCGAATCTCTAGAAGATACTGAACCTAAATACCAAGTTTGGTGCTTATCCGACTGTTCGTTTTTGAGTTATGCTGTTCACAGACACACACACAGACACACACACAGACACACACACACACAGACACACACACAGACACACACACAGACACACACACGGACATGTTTCCAAAAATGCTTTTTTTGGATTCAGGAGGTCTCAAAACATGTATTTCCGGTGAAATCTCGGTATCGAATTTTTGGGTGGAATGCAATACTTCCCCTACTTACTATACGTAGTAGAGAAAGTAAAAATGAATAACGATTTTGAGAAAAAGTATATGTATTGGAAAATTTAAGGAAATAACAAGCAATATCTCGAAAACGGTTCACTCAACAAAAGAAATGTATATGACATAAGTTGTGTATTTTAACGCGATCTACATTTTTTGTGTAGTAAAATTTTTTCTATCTCTTATGGTTTACCAGTTATGCAAAAGTCGTTCACAATGAAGAATACGTTTGGAGACATTCCCAGAAAATTCGAGATATACATTTCATTTCTCATGACATTGTCTTAAACATATGATATTTTCATCAAAATCGTTAGAGCCATTTTTGAGAAAATTAAAATTTTCGAAAAATCTTCCATGTAAAGGGTAGTCTGGGGTGGGGGGATTTTCTTGAAAACCTTCGTGTCGCATCTCTGGAAGATACTGAACCTAAATACCAAGTTTGGTGCTTATCCCACTGTTCGTTTTTGAGTTATGCTGTTCACAGACAGACACACAGACACACAGACAGACACACAGACACACAGACAGACACACACACGGACATGTTTCCAAAAATGCTTTTTTTGGATTCAGGAGGTCTCAAAACATGTATTTCCGGTGAAATCTCGGTATCGAATTTTTGGGTGGAATGCAATACTTCCCCTACTTACTATACGTAGTAGAGAAAGTAAAAATTAAATTGACCCTAAAATGACTATCCTAACATCCTCCAAAAAAGCACAACTAATGGCATTTACTTCCCCCCCCATAACATCAAGCAGCTTTTATTCAAGACATTTCTTTCTACAACACTTAGTTTTGGAGATATTGTACAGTCTAAACTTAAATGGTCCACCCTGTAGACTCAGACGAAGGTGTCTGGGATATTCAAGCAAAGGATTACCTTCAAAGCCGGGACAGGCAAATCGCATTCCATGAAAAACAGAAGAAGAAGAAGAAGAAGAAGAAGAAGAAGGAGAAAAAAAATAGTCTAAAATGCTTGTACGGTTAATGCAGGATATAAGGACAACAGATGCTAATTGATTAATTCTCTGAGCACTAACACTAAATAACATCAATTTTCATCAGAATTCCATCGCGTTGTCAATCTGCATTAACATATGGGTGGTTTAAAAGAAAGTGAAAGGATATTTCGTTTGCAATAAAATCAGTACATTGCGACGGTATTAATGTTTTGATTATTTACCAATATTAATTGTAGCTCCGCGTTTGGAAGCCAATTTTATGCGGTATTAAGGTTGTGTGCTTCATGTGTTGCCATCTTGTGTGACGTCACTCCTTTGTCTGGTTCGTAGCTCCCTCTGGCGTAGCAATTTGCATGAATTTTGAAATAATTCACTTTAAATGTTCTCCGGCTAGCTATTTAGGTAGACATTTAAATCTTGCAGGATGTGAATCGGAAAGGAATCTTTTATCCAGAAATTATACTGACGAAGAAATTGGTTTTATAACTTTTATTATCGAACACGTTCACTAACACTTTTTACATATTGAGATAGATACTCGCCAAACTGAAACTGTTTATAATAACTTCTTACTTATCACTTTTAACTCGAGTACTTCAACTTTGTGTATTTTTTTTTAAATGTATAATACTTTATAACAATTCTTGTAATTCTGCTGCGCGTAACTTGACGAAATGAAGGACTGGCTGACGATGTGTAGTGTACACGAAATTTTGATGAACTGCGAGGCCGACGTGTAGAGTACTGAGAATTCTGTTGAACTGGGAGACACTCTACCTCGAACCTGGCTTATTTATAGGCCTGCCTCAAGATACGCCTAAAGATTATAAATGAACTGCTATTGGCTAATAAAACGCGCCAACATTAGCGTCTATTCTAATATCCAATGAAAACCACGAATACATATTGCTTTAGGAAATGTTCTAGAAGCTTCTATCAAAACCGCGCGAAATATTACGCAACTTCCTTGTTCCCGGTAATGATAAACAACTCACCCCATTACTGCATTATTGCGTTATTGTTGACAGTTTCAGTAAAGCCGTATATTATTATTTACCAATAATAATTACAATTAATAAACCTCTGAAATCAATGTCACATAAAAATACATATTCATATTACAATCCTTATTTACATTTAAGTAATTTGTGATACAAATTACCGTATCATATGCCCCACTAGAAACATAATTATAAATATTTATAACTTGTTTAGAAATTTTAAAATTGTGTTTTTAGTCTCCTAAATCTTGGAACACACGTTATCACTTTCACTTAACACTTCACACGCATTTAACACACGACATATTTATTTTATTTATTTTTTTTTATATCTCGCCACTACTTACTGGCTCTGGTTTAATTAATTTAGATATTAATCTGACATCACCAAAAATTTTTTATAGCAAATACTTTACCTTAAATTATTTAATCACTGTTTCAAAATTGTTTACTCTCTTACATTGTTGACAAAAATTTATACATTTAAGATTTTTGTAATTATTACACATATTTACCAAAATATTCACCCTCTACACAAATATTTACATCTCTTAAATCTAGGCACTGTTTCTCATGTTCTATTTACTGATAAAATGTTATTTTCCTCTCAAACAGTTAGTCATGACCACAATTTATTTCTCCATTCACATGACGTACATTTTTATTTAACCCTCTTACGTTCCAATACATTGCTCTGCATTTTGCCTTTAACTATCCAGCATTTACTATTTATCATCTTTGTCTTTTATTTCACCATGATCTTCATGGTTGTATGGTTTAAGAATCTCAATATGGAACTTTCCTATGCTTTTTCGAGTTGTTGGATTACATAACTCATATGTGTTAGTTCCATACACTTCAACAACTTCATATGGTCCATGGTATTTGAGAAACATTCGCCAATAAAGTTTGTTTTCTTTATCCGATAATTTCTTGGTTTTAACCAAAACTAAATCTCCTAATTTGATCCTCCATTCCTTTCTCTTCTTTTCTTCATGTTTAATTTTTCTTTTTATGGCTTTTTTCTTCATCCTCTCGAATGCTTTTCGGAACATCTCTTCTTCTGTTGGTGGTATCGAATGCGCATCTGGAATGGCTTCTGGAATTTTTTTACACATTGTATTGATCTTCTTTCCCAACTTAAGTTCACATGGTTTGTATCCTGTCACATTGTTTATGGTTTCATTTAGTAGGTTCTGAACAAAGTTCACGTATCCATACCATTGGGTGTGTTTTCGATGACATAACACCCTTAAATAATTTGAAATTTCCTTAATTTCCCTCTCCACTGGGTTGGAGTTCGGTCTGTATCTTGACGAAAAATATTGTTTAATGCCATTTTCTTTCAGTCCATCCATAAATTTTTTTCCTGTGAAGTACGAAGCATTATCGCTCAATACAGATTGAATAGGTCCTTCTTCTATCACATATGACTTAAGTAGTATATTCAAACATGCTAAACCTGTAGGTTTTCTCAAAGGGTAAATTCTTACATATTTGCTGAATATATCATAACAGACAAATATATATTTATTTCCAAATTGACTTGGAGGCATCGGACCATGAATATCAATACTAATTACACATCTCGGCTTGTCCCTTATAACCGAATTAGTTTCAAATGCATATGCTGCATTTATCTGCTTTGCCTTCTGACACAGGTTGCAGCACGATATAAATTTCCGAACTTTCTGACGCAATTTGGATATGTATAAATTCTCTAAAATCATAGAAGTGGTTCGGTCCGTCTCTGAGTGTGCTAACCCTTCATGAAAATTCTTAATTAGTTCCTTTTCCATGCTTTTCGGAACCATTACCTTCCAACTAGGCATTTCTTTTCCATGCTTTTTGTATAATGTCCCATCTCGAATTGCTATAATTTCTTTCTTTGCCTCCTCAATCAATGGTGCATTTTCTTTAAGTTCAAATAATTTTGCATCCTCATTTTGAATTTCCCCCATATTTTTCAATTTTCTAATCATTTCTTTGCTTAAAGGAATTTCAATTGTCAATATTTTGACTTCATTTCTAGGCCTGTCAATATTTTCGGGAATTTGTGGGTTGTAGTTCAATCTTGACAGCAAATCACTGAAGGTATTATTTTTGCCAGGAATGTGGATAATCTCAATATCGAATGCAGATATTGCATGAATATATCTAGCAAGTTTTCCACTACATAATCTACACCGTTGTATGAAAGTTAAGCTTATGTGGTCTGAATACACTTTCACCTTTTGCTGATATATATAGGTTTTAAAACGAATTAATGAGAAATATAGTGCTCCAATTTCTAACTGAGTCACTGAAGAATTTCGCTCAATATTTGTAAGTCCTCTAGAAGCTGTACTAATGACGTGAAAGTCATTGTTGATGTCTCGCTGTCCTAAAATTCCGGCATATCCTTGCATTGATGCGTCGACATAAATCTCATATTCCAAATCTTCTCTAGGCCTCTCGAGTAATATGGACTTAGCAAAGAGTTCCTTTACTCTCTCAAAACATTTTTGATGATCCTCTGTCCATCTCCACTTATTGTTCTTTCGGAGTAGCTGCCGCAGTGGTTCTATTTCAGCCGAATATCTTGGTACGAACTTACTCTGAAAGTTCAATACCCCTAAGAGACGTCTAATTTGTTTTACGTTCCTGGGTGGCGGAATTCTCATTATTGCTTCTTTTCTTTTCTGATCAGGTCTTATACCTCGTTCATCCACTACATAACCCAGAAAATTTATTTCCTTGACACAAAATTTTGATTTTAGTATGTTCACAGTCATACTATGTTGTTGTAGTTTATTTAACACATAATGGACATTATTCATGTGTTCTTCAAATGTTTGACTAATGATTAAGAAGTCGTCAATATACTTTATTAAAAAATCATCTGCAGAATTTCCAAAGATACTGTGAATGGCTCTCAAAAATCCACTTCCTGAGTTTTTTAAACCAAAAGGATTTACACAAAAGCGATACTGGATCCCTGAGTACTGAAATGAAGTGTAATCACGCACTTGCGGATCTAATTCCACTTGCCAATATGATGCAGTGAGGTCAATGGATGTCAAAAATCTCCCTCTTGAAAGTTTTGTAATTAGTTGTTCAATTCCCTCACTTTGAAAATGATCTGGTTTCATATACTTGTTGACATATCTACCGTCTAAAGTTAATCTCAAACTACCATCTCGTTTAATACTCCAGCAGATTGAATTTATGTATTGAGAATTACTTTGCTCAATAATCCCATTTTCTAACATGCTATTTATTAATTGTCTAGCTTTGTCTCGAAGACTTATAGGTAAATTGTCATACCTGTGCCTATATGGTGGTACGTCTTCTACTTGAAATGTATGCTGATATACATTACATCTGCCTGGGATATTACTAAATACTGAACTATTGTTCATCAAAACATCATGAAGGATTTGTTTTTGCATTATCGTAAGATTATAAGCTTCTTCACACTTGTGTATTATTTCCTCATTTCTCTTCTCTTTCCTGCTGTTGTTTGTCTCGCTCACATGGTCGTCTTTTGTTTGGATTGTAAATTCCTCTACTTTCTCTGGCATTTCTGCTAGCTGTTGAAAATATGGCGTGGTATTCCCTTCATATTCTGTGACTACCTGCTTTATCTGACTATTTCTATCAGTTTCTGTTATTTGCACAAAAAACTCTTGGTCACAAATATTTTTCTCATCCTTTGTCATATCGATTACAGAAACTTTTTCTTTTATAAATGGTACCCTTATTTCTCTATCTTCTTTTGTTATTTTTAACTCTTCATGTTTAAAATCTATACATGCTTCATATTCATGTAGGAAGTCACATCCTATAATTATGTCACAAATCAGATGGTTTACAATTAGAAACATAACCTCAAAATTCTCTCCGCCAATAACTATGCTAAGTAGAGCTTGTGTTTTTATGACCTGTGTAGTTCTTCCAATTGCAACACGACAAACTAAATTACTAGTGGGAAGAGCCATAATCTTATTACCTTCATTAATCAAATTTATGTAAAATTTCTGTGAGCAAATTGAAGCTGACGAACCAGAATCTATAGTTGCAATGATTTCTTTCTTCGCAATTTCCATTCTAACATGAGGTGACTCAAAATTTTCTCCCTTATCTTTTGTTGCTGTAATCTTATTACAGGGTGTATGTGTAGGTGTATGATTTGTCTTGGTAATGGATACTGAATTATTAAAGACGTCCTGAGAACCTACTGCACAGGAGTCTGTTAACAGTTTTCCTGGTTATTTCCATGTTCACGTACGGGACTGCCATTCCTAACAGGCGCTAAATCTATCTCCGTGTCGCTACCATTGTTTTGAGTTCCCCTTCCTCGAGTTCGAAATCCTCGATTTCTGACATTTTGTCCCCATGGCACGTAATTTTCTTGCCGTTCCTCAGATCTTTCTCGGTTATTATTTTCCCTCCAGTGAGTGAAATTTCCCCTCTGTCTAGTGTACCTCCTTCCATAGTTTTGCCCTCTTTCAGGCAATCTCTCTGTCCTGACATAATTTATTTGTTCCTGCCGGCCTGGTCTCCTATCTATCCTTGATCTTTCAAATTGTGGAACGTATGATTGATACCGTTGTCTGGTATTAATTTCATGATGTCTGTCTTGTCCTCTAATTTGCTGATAACTACCTTGGTAATTTCTTCTATCTCGCACATCTAAAAATCTATGCTCCCACTCCCGAGACATATCTTCTTCCTGTTGTTCCAAAGCTGTTATTAATTCTGTCATCTCATAGATGTTCCGTGGTTTTGCAATTAATAAGTAATTTTGTATCCTTATAGGATAATGCCTTGCGAGCAAACTCACAAAATCTTCCTCACTGATTAGAGGTGACAAGTTTCTAACCTGACTTGCATGTTTTAGTAAGTAATCAGTCATTGATATTCCCTCTCGTGGATTGAATTGACCATGACTAAGCATTGCTCGAATTCTTTGCTGTACCGTGACATTCCAAAATCTGTTCATGAATAATCTCTTAAAGGATTCATATGAAATTTCACCCCCTGATACCATTTGTAACCAATTTAAGGTTTTCTGGTCCAAACATCTTTTGACAACTATCATTTTCAATGCTTCAGGTATCTTTTTAATTTGAAAATACTCTGATAATTCTGCAATGAACTGTACTGGACTGGAGTTTTCATTAAATTTTGGAAGTGGAAAATCACTTAAGATATGATTGTAATTTTGCAAATTCCCTATTCCCATATTTAAATTCTCTAGTGTAACTTGTGCACTCTGAGTTTCAGCATTAGCTATAGATGAAGCTGCCGCATCACTCACATTATTTGTCATACCTGAGGAACTACCTCTATCATTATTTTGTACATCTGACACATGTACATCACATATATTTGCCCTTGAATTCAATTCTAATCTATTTACAGTACCCTGCAGATTTTCTATTGTCTGTTCCAATTTTTTATTATTCTCATTTTGAACAGTTTGGTGTTTGTTAATTTCAGAAGTTAGCTTTTGATTCAAATCTTTAGACAAATCTTTAACTTCATCAGACAATTTATTTCTCTGTTTTTCTGACTCCTTCTGAATTTCAGATATTTCCCCTCTGAAATTAACTTGCACCTGTATTAAATCTGCATTTGTAGCCTCCATCATCTCTTTTAACTCATTTGAAATGCTACTCATTCGGCTACCTAGCTTTGTACATTTTACATTAACATGCTCTATTTTATTGTTAACCTCACTTTTTTGGTTGGATATTTCCCTGCTCATGTCTAACATTTTCTGTGAAACTTCACCTATTTCATTTGCTATCATTTCTTGATTTTCATTTTTCATTCTAATCATACTACTATCTAGCTCCATGAATTTCTTTTCAATTTCTTCCCTGTTTTGTTCTAAGCTTTTACCAATATCTTCCCTTAATTCCCTATGACTCTTTTGCATATCTTCCCTGTTTTGATCTATTTTCTTTTCTAATTTCTCATTATTCTTACAAATTTCTTCCCTTAATTCTTTCTTATTCTGATCTAAACTCCTATCAATATCTTCCCTTAATTTCTCTATATTCTCATTAGTCTTTTTCATATCTTCTCTCAATTCCCTACTATTCTCATTCAAATTTTTCAGCATTTCCATAATCATAATAGTATCAAGATTAACATTTCCTGCTATTCTATTCTCACTTTCTGCACTAAGATTTTCATCTTCAAATCCTAAAAAATCTGAGCTTCTTTCTGTAACCTGTATTGAATTACAGCTAACTGTTCCACTATCCCCTTCCATCATTATTTCTTCTGTATTACTAGCAGCCATTGTTTTTATTATCCTACCACTCCTAAGGAACATTTATTTACCCCTTTTTTTTCTTTTTTTTTAAAAAAACTTAAGATACTCTAACTTACTGATGCTGTCCGTTGCTGTTACTTTGATGTCCAGCGTTCTGCCCCATTCTCCTAGATTTGTATGTCGCTTCTGCGTTGTGTTGTGATGAATCTACGTCGTCTCGATGTTTTTGTAGTTGAATTCCTTGTTGCCTCGTAATCTCGGAATTACGATGTCCAATCATCCGTATAGTCTGTCGTTCCTTTTGTTTCTGGAATCTGCGTCTTGTAGATCATTTTACTGCTGCTTTCGTTCCACGTCCTAAGTATGCTGATCCTTTCCTGGTCACTTCGCCCCACGTCCTGGGTGCCAATTATGCGACGGTATTAAT
The DNA here is from genome assembly GCA_030765065.1 of Deroplatys truncata. NCBI lineage: Eukaryota > Metazoa > Arthropoda > Insecta > Mantodea > Mantidae > Deroplatys > Deroplatys truncata. The sequence continues at coordinate 107,298,298 of CM060982.1, forward strand.
GTTTTGATTATTTACCAATATTAATTGTAGCTCCGCGTTTGGAAGCCAATTTTATGCGGTATTAAGGTTGTGTGCTTCATGTGTTGCCATCTTGTGTGACGTCACTCCTTTGTCTGGTTCGTAGCTCCCTCTGGCGTAGCAATTTGCATGAATTTTGAAATAATTCACTTTAAATGTTCTCCGGCTAGCTATTTAGGTAGACATTTAAATCTTGCAGGATGTGAATCGGAAAGGAATCTTTTATCCAGAAATTATACTGACGAAGAAATTGGTTTTATAACTTTTATTATCAAACACGTTCACTAACACTTTTTACATATTGAGATAGATACTCGCCAAACTGAAACTGTTTATAATAACTTCTTACTTATCACTTTTAACTCGAGTACTTCAACTTTGTGTATTTTTTTTTAAATGTATAATACTTTATAACAATTCTTGTAATTCTGCTGCGCGTAACTTGACGAAATGAAGGACTGGCTGACGATGTGTAGTGTACACGAAATTTTGATGAACTGCGAGGCCGACGTGTAGAGTACTGAGAATTCTGTTGAACTGGGAGACACTCTACCTCGAACCTGGCTTATTTATAGGCCTGCCTCAAGATACGCCTAAAGATTATAAATGAACTGCTATTGGCTAATAAAACGCGCCAACATTAGCGTCTATTCTAATATCCAATGAAAACCACGAATACATATTGCTTTAGGAAATGTTCTAGAAGCTTCTATCGAAACCGCGCGAAATATTACGCAACTTCCTTGTTCCCGGTAATGATAAACAACTCACCCCATTACTGCATTATTGCGTTATTGTTGACAGTTTCAGTAAAGCCGTATATTATTATTTACCAATAATAATTACAATTAATAAACCTCTGAAATCAATGTCACATAAAAATACATATTCATATTACAATCCTTATTTACATTTAAGTAATTTGTGATACAAATTACCGTATCAACATTTCCTAAAAGTTCAGCTTGATAGTACTTTTCGTGGTATACAGTATTTGACAACTCATAGCTTATATCTTGCCTACAGTAAGGGCTGTTGAAAGTAGGTCAGCGTTGATAAGATCAGTTACAGAATGAATTCTTTCATATATCGGGATTAGTTAGAAACTATTTTAATTTCCTGGAAAAATTGCAGTTAGAATGCCAAGCTAATTTTGCTAGTTGAAGCTCTCCAGATCATTGTATCAACATCGCTAATGTTTAGCAGGGACAGAAAAGTGGGACCTATTACACCAAGAGAGAGAGAGAGATCCATGAGGATGCAACACTACCGAGGGCACAAGAATAAATTGTGTATCTGATGCAATTTGTATCGCTACAGAATCTTAAACTTATTGTGTATAAACGATATTATTTATGGTTATGGTGAGAGATGTATTACAGGATAGGTGACCAGAGGATAATGTAAATATCAGCGAGTATGTGCCTTTTCAGAAAATATTTAACAAAGTCTCCTGTTATGCTAACTTTTAAACTTCAATTCCGTTATAATACAAGCTTGAGCAGTTGTTTGTTTTGTTTACACTCAATTCTCTTTTCCAACCGAGAAATGAGTTTACTTTCGCGTTTGCCAGTTGTCTTTATGACAACATGGGAAAGGCAATTCCGCGTTCTCAGCCCTTGTCTCTATGGTGCAGCGTTATCACTTTGCAAATATATTGTTTTTAGATAGTGTTTGAAGAGGAGCCAATATTTTAAGGATACTTATCTTTGAAAAAAGGCCAGCATTTGCCATGATAACTTTATATAACATTGTAGTAAATAACGATAGATTCTTTGTTATATTAAGTGAAAAGCAGTGTTATAATTTTTAAACTGTCTTTTCTCTGGTTTTCATTTCTCGGCACATTCGCATTTTGAAATTCGTCTCACCCAGTTTTGGTAGGTATAAATCTATCAAATTATGCATACATCTTTGTAAATAAAAGGATAAACAAAGGATCAGATGAATTTGTGTTAACTGCTTGTTGTAATGTTATGAAACAATATTCACGCGGTATAAATTTGAAAGCTGAAATTGAATTCTCATATTTAACGTTTATTTTCTACCAAACTAATAGGATAATTAGAAATGCGTCTTTAAAACTTATTTATATACCATTAAAGAGTTTAATTATTAAAAATTATTTTCAAAGGTAATTGCATGTGTAGAGAAATTTTTCAAAACGCAAAACAAATACTAAAATTTAATATCTCTGGAATTAATTTATTATTCTAGAGATTAGCTGTATTAAGATTTCAGATGAATCTGCCTGAAATTGTGAATTTTTTAAATTTCACAGGTGGTTGTCCTTAAACTTCTTTTGATGAGTTTTGAAGTAGGTTGTTTTGTTGTGTTGTTATTTATACGATGTTATTTGCCCCACACTTTGGGAGCCAATTTGAAATTGTTATTTTTTTTTGTATTGTAGTTCAACTGTTGGGGAGCCGAACTTGAAATAGTTGCCACCGCACGTATGGTACCTGGTAGCCTTCGTTCCAAATTTAAAAATATTTACTTTGTAATTTGACTGTTTCTTTAAATATTATACTGACTGTCGCTTAAAGCTGAGGTTGAATATTGTCTTTACATTATTTGCACTGCGCTTTGGGCGTCAATTTGAAGTAGCTAGTATTGGAGTTGTATTATATTTAAACAGTTTCCGGTATCCTTCGCCCCAAATGTGCTTTCAGGTGGTCTTTGCCCAAAGATTAAAAATAATAGCTTTGTAATTTAACTGTTTCTTTAAATATTATGTATTTATGTTTGCCTCGGCTGCGTCAGTATTATTGTTAGACATGGATTTCTTTGCAAGGCGTGGTGCGGCTGAAGAATGTTGGCTTACGCAGATTATAATTTTTTAATTCAGTCCTTTTTATTAATTCTTGACACGATTTAAATAACACTTCACTGATATAGAGAGCTGTAAGATTCTTTTATTAATTACTTGCACTTTTTAACACTTAAACGATTTCACGAATACGTATTAAATTTCTCTCGCATATCGTGTCCGGTTAGGAACACTGTCTACAACCAACGCGTCCAGTTATGAGCGCTGTCTACAAGCACTGAACTCTGAATTTATAAATTTTGCTCTATTTCAGTTTCTGATTGGCTAATACTAGTCCAGTAGAATACCTTCATTTAACTAAAGCTTTTTCTGGTTTTTGATTGGCTATTTTATAAACTGTCACAAGAATTACGTTATTGCTTCTAAGAATTACAAGTAGTATTGTTAAACTTTCAAATTGATTATTGTCTTAAGCTTACCTCATTGTTAGCAACTTTTGACCTATATTCTCACAGCTCCTACATTATTAAATTACGTAATGCATTCACATAACATTATTACACATGTATACAATAATATAAACATTAATAAAATGACTGTTACGTGCATTTTATATGTTATTTATACACATATTGCTTTAGGGCGGGCTGTTATTATATTTTATATATTATATAATTTGACTGAAATCATTTAAGTGTTAAAACAGTGCCTCAGTTTCTTAGAGCTTAAAGGTGGGCGTCTATATGTCCTCAGACTTATATAAGGATACAATTTGAGGCAATATTTGTAACATTTGAATAATTTCAATTAAATTATACAATATATATATATATATATATATATATTTCAGTAACAGCCAGCCCGCCTTGAAGCAATATGTATGTAAAAATTTTTAAAATGTATATAACAGTCATTGCATATGTTATATTATTGTAAAAATGTTTAATAATGTTATGCGAATGCATTGTGTAATTTAATAATGCAAGAGCTGTGAGAATAATAAGTTTAAAGTTGCTAACAATGAGGTAACAATGAGGTAACCTTGAGGCAATAATGAGTTTGAGAATTTAAATGTTACTAGTCATTATTAGAGCAACGATAATGTAAATTTTGTGACAGTTTAAAATTAGCCAATCAACAGCCAGAAAAAGCTATAATTAATTGCATATATTCTATTGGACTAGGATTAGCCAATCAGAGACTTGAAATACAAAGGTTTACGGGTTTGGACAGTTGAAATCTTTCAGTTGCTGGCAGACCTTCGTAGTGACCGGATGGAAGATGTGTTCTCTAAAGAAATATTACGCATTCGTGTGTAACGAAAATTAAATATACGTGATAACAAAGTGCAAGTTTTAAATTAAAGAGTCTCACAGCTCTTAATATCAGTGTAGTGCTATTTAATTTGTGCCAAGGAATAATGAAAATAGGTGAATTTAAAACTTAAAATCTGTGTAAGCCTACATTCTTGTTGCACAACGTCCTGTCTAGAAGATACGTGACTCTAAAACAATACTGAAGCATCCGAGGCAAACATAAACATAAATACTACCTATAGAAGCAGTTTAATAACAAAGTTAATAAATATTTTTAAACTTGGAGCGTAACAACAAAAAATACATCTTTCGGATTCTCATATGTAGCAGCATAGTACGTAACAAAGTATCTACTTCAAATGAACGCCCAAAGCATGGTGCTAAATTACGTAAACAACAAATTTAAATTGGTTTCCCAAGCGTGTGGCTAACAATAACAGTAAAACTTCAACAAGAATAAACAACTCCAACGTAAAGATATCTTCTTCAAGTTGGCTTCCCAAGCGTGAGGCTAAATAAATAAACTAAACTCCTAGAGTATAACTTCTTCAACTTATGGAAGATACATTGAAATCAGAAAAATGACCACCACTTGGTTCTGACAACTTCCAACTTTAGTTTCGACACATTGCATTCAAAATTGGCAGCTGAGGTTTTAGGTGAGGCCTCCTTATAACTGCATCGCTTCTCTTACAGAAATTTTAGGGTGGACAGCATGAGGTATCTGATACTTCCCTTGTAAGCTTCCTAGAAAGAGCTGTCTGAAATGGAAACACTGGCAGCTGAAGTTTCGACAGTGTCCTCCGTAAACTACATGGCTTCTGTCACAGGAGTTTCAGGGTGTTTTTCAGCATGAGGGCTCTGATACTTCCCTTGTAAGCTTCCTAGAAAGAGCTGTCTGAAATGGAAACACTGGCAGCTGAAGTTTCAACAGTGTCCTCCGTAAACTACATGGCTTCTGTCACAGGAGTTTCAGGGTGTTTTTCAGCATGAGGGTTCTGATACTTCCCTTGTAAGCTTGCTAGAAAGAGCTGTCTGAAATGGAAACACTGGCAGCTGAAGTTTCAACAGTGTCCTCCGTAAACTACATGGCTTCTGTCACGGGAGTTTCAGGGTGTTTTTCAGCATGAGGGTTCTGATACTTCCCTTGTAAGCTTGCTAGAAAGAGCTGTCTGAAATGGAAACACTGGCAGCTGAAGTTTCAACAGTGTCCTCCGTAAACTACATGGCTTCTGTCACAGGAGTTTCAGGGTGTTTTTCAGCATGAGGGTTCTGATACTTCCCTTGTAAGCTTGCTAGAAAGAGCTGTCTGAAATGGAAACACTGGCAGCTGAAGTTTCAACAGTGTCCTCCGTAAACTACATGGCTTCTGTCACAGGAGTTTCAGGGTGGGTTTCGGCATGAGGGTTCTGATACTTCCCTTGTAAGCCTGCTAGAAAGAGCTGTCTGAAATGGAAACACTGGCAGCTGAAGTTTCAACTGTGTCCTCCGTATACAGCATGGCTTCTGTCACAGGAGTTTCAAGGTGTTTTTCAGCATGAGGGCTCTGATACTTCCCTTGTAAGCTTGCTAGAAAGAGCTGTATGAAATGGGAACACTGGCAGCTGAAGTTTCAACTGTGTCCTCCGTAAACTACATGGCTTCTGTCACAGGAGTTTCAGGGTGGGTTTCGGCATGAGGGTTCTGTTACTTCCCTTGTGAGTTTGCCTCTAACCAGCTAGAAAAAGCTGTCTGGAAAGGGAACCAATTCGAACACAAGACACGAACGCTAAAGTACTGAAGAAATGTTACTTTAAGCTCATTAGGTTTCCTGAGTGACGTTGCAGGTGACGAAAGGAAAGCTTTAAAATGCCGTACGTAAGAACCAAGGTGGCAAAGGAAAAGGAAAATCCTTTAAACAAGCAAAACATATGACTGCTCTCAGGGAGGTTGAAGCCGCGCCTTGGCCCGGTGAGTTATTCCCCCCCCCCTACATCTCCCTATTTCTTATTGGGTTCATAAAGCTCTCCTGCGCTACTCAGTAACACCCTTTCTCTCTCTCACACGTATATTACACCTACCGCCCTCCCTTGGTTTCAATTACTGGTGTCGTAAGTCACATTTTATGTGCACACGGGCCAACACTGATTTAGATGCGAACACAGCTAGCGTTAGCCTACTGAACCAGTTGGCAGAGAAACTTGCTTTGTGTGTCTTTATTTACGGTCCTCGACCCGCTCTGTGCGCATTGTACGTGAAGAAGGAAGCGTTAATAGCGTAGAGCACTGCTAAAAATAGGACGAAAGCAGAGAAAGGATTAGGTTCCATGTATTCTCTTGCACATATCTTGCAAAATACGATCAGCTTTTAATCTAGATAATAGCGTAAAATTACACCAATTACATATTTCTGTATAAAATCATCTTGGAATTTTCTCTGGACGCTCCTTCCTATACATTTTTGTATCCTACCTTCCTTTATTTGACCCCTAGCTACTTATTCTAAGGGCCGCTTGTACGAACTTGGAATAGTTATTCTTGGAATACCTTATCAAGGGTATAAATTTAGCGACGAGTTGTACCTCGCAATTTTATTCATTAGAGAGCTATTCGACTGTTTGCAGATTTAAAACTAATGTTGGCTACATTGCGAGCCATTCATGGCCAGCTTGATACGTAATCACTGGTTTGCTGAAACTTGTGTAGCAATTTTCATTGTTTTCTCAATCAACTGCCCCTAAAATTATTGTTATTGTTATTATTATTACTTTGCGGTACTGTGAAATAATTACGCATGCTTCCAAGCATGTTCGAAATCAAAATTATGATTTTACAATACATTATAGAAAATAAACGATACTCAGAAAAAGAATGACTCCGAATATATACAAATGGATCCCTCAACAATAAAAAAAATTCGATTTGTTATATTCACATGACTTTCTCCACTCTTGTACAAACTATTCCTACAAACGCTTTATCTCCATATGCTTCATGTTAATCGAGATATCCAGATGTTAATCTTATTGCTAATTTTGCAAGGGGAATTGCTAGGCTTTAAGCGATAGTCAAATATTTTAAGAGCTGGTTGCTATGTGGAGTATTCCATTCTCTTTGCATGTCCAGGACAAAAAAATGAATAACGAATTCCCATTTGAGAAAAACTATAAGTATTGGAAAATTTAAGGGAATAACAAGCAATATTTTGAAAATGGTTCATTCAACAAAAAAATGTATATGACATAAATTGTGTATTTAAACGCGATCTACATTTTTATGTAGTAAACCTTTGTCTATCTCTTATGGTTTACCAGTTATGCAAGAGTCGTTCACAACGAACAATACTTTTGGAGACATTCCCGGAAAATTCGAGATATACATTTCATCTGAAATAAGAGTTGAGGCTTTCCTGGCGAGAATATGCTCTAGATGTTCACGGGCTTCAAGCTAGGTGAAGTGAGGTGGAGACATCGACGTTTCGGGAGCGTACATCTCTCCCATCTTCATTCAGTATCCTGAAGATGGGAGAGATATACGCTCCCGAAACGTCGATGTCTCCACATCACTTCATCTGGCTTGAAGCCCGAGAATGTCTAGAGTACATTTCATTTGTAATGAAAATATCTTACACATATGATATTTTAATCAAAATCGTTAGAGCCGTTTTTGAAAAAATTAAAATTTTCGAAAAGTGTTCCATGTAAAGGGTAATCTGGTGTGCGGGGATTTTCTTGAAAACCTTCGTGTCGCATTTCTGGAAGATACTGAACCTAAATACAAAGTTTGGTCTTTATCCGACTGTTCGTTTCTAAGTTATGCTGTTCACAGGCACAAAGACACACAAACACAACACACACACACACACGGACATGTTTCCAAAAATGCTTTTTTTTGGATTCAGGGGGTCTCAAAACATTATTTCCGGTGAAATCTCGGTATCGAATATTTGGGTGGAATACAATACTTTCCCTACTTACTATACGTAGTAGAGAAAGTAAAAATCTGATGTGTTACACTCACATGACTTTCTCTACTCTTGTACAAACTATTTTTACAAACTCTTATTCTCCATCTATTTCATATTAATCGAGATAAACATTTGCGGAAACGATCTTTTGACATACAAAGAGAATTACATTTTACACATAGCGACCAGTTCTAAAAATATTTCACTATCGCTTTTGTATTTGCAAGGGCAATATAGAAATACAGTAGCCTTTAAGCATAGGCATATCTCTTAATAGCTGGTTGCTAGGTGCAGCACCATTCTCTTTGCCACAGTTTAATACTCTTTGCATATCCAAGACAAAAAAAAATGAATAACGAATTTCCATTTGAGAAAAAGTATATGTATTGAGAAATTTAAGGGAATAACAAGTAATATCTCGAAAACGGTTCACTCAACAACAGAAATGTATATGACATAAGTTGTGTATTTTAACGCGATCTACATTTTTGTGTAGTAAAATTTCGTCTACCTCTTATGGTTTACCAGTTATGCAAAAGTCGTTCACAATGAAGTATACTTTGGAGACATTCCCAGAAAATTCGAGACGTAATTTCATTTGTCATGAAAATGTCTTAAACATATGATATTTTAATCAAAATCGTTAGAGCCATTTTTGAGAAAATTAAAATTTTCGAGAAATGTTCCATGTAAAGGGTAATCTGAGGTGGGGGGGATTTTCTTGAAAACCTTCGTGTCGCATCTCTGGAAGATACTGAACCTAAATAACATGTTTGGTGTTTATCCGAGTGTTCGTTTCTGAGTTATGCTGTTCACAGACACACACACGTACATGTTTCCAAAAATGGTTTCTTTGGATTCAGGTGGTCTCAAATTATGTATTCCCGGTGAAATGTCGGTATCGAATTTTTGGGTGGAATACAATACTTCCCCTACTTACTATACGTAGTAGAGAAAGAAAAAATGCTGGTGCAGAAATATACTGTAGACATTTTTCACAGCACCTAATATTAGATGAAACTTCAAACCACTATAATGGAGAACTAACAGCTATAAAAGCAGCATTGCAGAATATTTTATATAGACCATACATAAAACAAAAATGGTCATCTTATCAGACTCAAAATCAGCCATAGATGGAATAGTAAATTGTAATAATAAAACAAGAAGCAATATTAAAGAAATAAGAAGCCTAATTAAACCAGATGAAACTATAAATCATGTCACTCCACAATGGATCCCAGCTCATTTTGGACTTTTGGGCAATGAACATGTGGATCAATTAGCAAAAAAAGGTGCAATATAACAAATAAAACCTGTAGGACGAATAGAAGTAAATAAACAAATAACATTAAATAACATTTCAAAAACAGCAGAGACTTGATGAAGAAGATAAATTAAAGGATAAAGATTATAAGAAAATTAAAGATAGAGTTGATATACAAAACATGCCAAGGAAGACTGAAATGGTTTTATTTATGATGGCAACTGGCCACGAATGCCTCGTAGAACATCTCTACAAGATAGGATGCCTACCTACACCCAAGTGCACTCTCTGTGAAGATGATGTCATCCTGTACAAACAACTTTTGCCAAATGCAAAGGCCTTAAAAGTGATAACTTGCAGACTTTATATTGGGAAGCCAGAGGGAAAATGATGCAGATCAATTAATCTCCATTGGTGAACAAGAACAACAAGAACAATACTTTAGAGATGCTGTGATTTTTACGATAGGGTAAGGGTGTTTGAGTGTATAACCTTGTATTTTGTGAAAGCTATAACTTGTGCTGGTATTATACCAGTATCTTTCGTTTTCTGTGCTCAAAACAGCTAATGGACTTAACCTGGCTTCTTGTCATTGTATTCCTTTAAATGATTTTTAAATTCGAGTTTTGAAAACGTATATTTTAACTTTTGCCGACGCCACTGTCAATTTAAAATATTAATTGAATCGCTGCTCCTATATCAAGCACCAAAACTATTTGCTAAGCAGGTATTTTTAACCAACAGAAATATTAGAATGCTTCGTACAATTAGAATGTTAGGAAAACATTCCCATTAGAGCTTGCATTTTTTATGGCAATACTTAAATGAAATAGTTAGAAATTATCAATCAAAACAATGACACCGAGAATATTATTTTTATGCCGTTAAGGATGATTAGTATATATTGAAATTATTAATTTAATTCTCTAGAAGATAGTGTACTTAATACTGCAAAAACATATGATTGAATTGTAGCAACAGCAGCTTCTAAAGTTAGGAGTAAAATTTGGGTTAAAATTAATAGTTCTCTAATTGACAAAAACTTATTATTTTTGCTTTCTCTACTACGTATAGTAAGTAGGGGAAGTATTGTATTCCACCTAAAAATTCGATACCGAGATTTCACCGGAAATATATGTTTTGAGACCCTCTGAATCCAAAAAAAGCATTTTTGGAAACATGTCCGTGTGTGTGTCTGTGAACAGCATAACTCAGAAACGAACAGTCGGATAAACACCAAACTTGGTATTTAGGTTCAATATCTTCCAGAGATGCGACACGAAGGTCTTAAAGAAAATCCCCTTACACCAGATTATCCTTTACATGGAACATTTTTCGAAAATTTTAATCTTTCCAAAAATGGCTCTAACGATTTTGAATAAAATATCATATGTTTAAGATATTTTCATGACAAATGAAATGTATATCTCGAATTTTCTGGGAATGTCTCCAAAAGTATTCTTCATTGTGAACGACTTTTGCATAACTGATAAACCATAAGAGATAGACAAAAGTTTACTACACAAAAAATGTAGATCGCGTTAAAATACACAATTTATGTCATATACATTTTTTGTTGTTGAGTGAACCATTTTTCGAGATATTTCTTTTTATTCCCTTAAATTTTCCAATACTTATACTTTTTCTCAAATGGGAATTCGTTATTCATTTGTTTTATGTTCTGGACATGCAAAGAGAAAGGAATGCGCCACATAGCAACCATGTCTTAAAAGATTTGACTCTCGCTTTAAGTCTACCATATTCCCCTTGCACCTCCAAGAAAATTAGCAATAAGATTAACATCCCGATTAACACGAAGCATATGGAGAATAAGCGTTTGTAAAAATAGTTTGTACAAGAGTATAGAAAGTCATGTGAGTGTAACACATCAGATTTTTTTATTATTCTGAAAGTTTATAGTCGCTTTAACATAGTTATATCGCGACTTTACAACGTTTAAAATAAATATTTTAACAATAAAGGAATGTGGTTATTTAACATACTGGAAGTTTTGAACCATTACAATGAACTAGTATAAAATTGCGACACTATAATTAATCAAACTGATTGAACGTTATATACTTTTATATAAATTTATTCTTTTGAAAAATTCAACTATCGATAGGGTACATCGAATAGTTGAGTGCTGGTTGTAAGTCATTGGGTATCTGGTAGTGTTGTCTCCATTGATTGTATTGTGGGCATCCCACGATTATGTGTTTCGTGTTAACAGTATGTTACACTGGTGGCAGGTGGGTGGTTGGTCCTTTGAAAGAAGATAACTGTGCGTGATCTTGGTATGGCGCATTCTCAGCCGCGATATTAAAACCTGATCTTGTCTGGAAAGAGAATTACTGGGAAGATATGTCGAAAAACTCGATGTTATATCACGGAGTTTGCTTCTCATGGAGTCAAGTCATACTGTCTTCCACTGTTGGTAGAGATTTTTTTTAATTATGGGCTGGTGTAGTTATAGTTGCGTCACTTAGTGGATGTTTAGTGACTTCCTTTGCTTCCTGATCGACCAGTTCGTTGCCTTGTATCCAATGTGGGATGGAATCCATACTAAAGGCACTTGCTTATTGGCTCTATGAAGTAGTGATTGAATTTCTTGTGTAAGAATATGGGTTGATAACAGATTGTTTATTGCAAGTAGTGGACTTATATAAATCTGAGTATATAACAAATAGCTTTGAACATCGAGTATTCAAAACACAAATCACAGCTTGTTTAATTACCAATAGTTCACTTGAGAAGATGGTATGAAAATCAGGAAGTCTGAATAGCATAGTAAGGTCTGGATAAACAACAGCACAAGCATTTCTATCATTACACTTTGATCATCTGTGTAGATTGCTGTATGTTTTCCATATCTGTCATGTAATTCATTAAATACTTGGCGATAAACTGAAGAATGCGTGAGTTCTTTGGAGATGATGTCCAGTTCTAGATTTATGTTAGGTGAAGTGATTGTCCAGGGAGGAATATCAGGAGAGGAGTTGATTTGTGACACAGGAGGAAGTCTAATGTTGAGTTCTTGGAGATGTTTGGAGATTCTCGGATATAAGGGTATTTATTAATGCACTTCTGAAGGTTTTTTTTAGATTCTAATGTCATCCAGCTGCTTTGCATCGTACTCAGACAAGTGACAGTGATAAAAGTGAGTTTATCTCTGCATTGGTTTGGAAAAGTTTGGAAAAAACCCAATTTGTAAACATGCACATATTATGATTTTGCTCTCAAATAGTTTAAACTTAGTATTAGATTAAAATATGGGAGTTCTGAAGACCTCTACTAATCTGGTCATCATCGGTACCTCCTTGCCACATCGCGAAGCTTCTGGTGTCATTAGATTCAGCGTTGTTAAACTTATACATATCTTCCAAATACTGAATATTGCACAGAACATTCACACTTGTGGCTACGCTACATTTTGAATGATGTTTTTGGGCTTTATGAAGTAACCAGTCTTTTGTGTATTGTCGATAATGACTTAACCTCACTCTTTGCATCACAACTCGTCGACTGTATTTTGTGTTTATCTTGGGTAGATTTAACTTCACTGTTTCATCAAATTATCTCAGAGCGATATCCTTTCTCAACTTAAATCTCATTGCCGTCGTATTCATTTATCGAACCGCCTCTGCAATGTTTTTTACTTTCTCTACTACTTATAATAAGTAGGGGAAGTATTGTATTCCACCCAAAAATTCGATACCAAGATTTCACCGGAAATACGTGTTTTCAGACCCCTGAATTCACAAAAAGCATTTTTGAAAACATTTCCGTGTGTGTTTGCCTGTGAACAGCATAACTCAGAAACGTACAGTCGGATAAACATCAAACTTGGTATTTAGGTTCAGCATCTTCCAGAGAAGCGACACGAAGGTTTTCAAGAAAATCCCCCATCCTTGATTGCCCTTTACATAGAACATTTTTCGAAATTTTTAATTTTCTCAAAAATGGCTCTAACGATTTTGAATAAAATATCATATGTTTAAGATATTTTCATGACAAATTAAATGTATATCTAAATTTTCTGGGAATGTCTCCAAAAGTATTCATCATTGTTAACGACTTTTGCAGAACTGCTAAACCATAAGAGATAGACAAAATGTTACTACACAAAAAAGTAGATAGCGTTAAAGTACACAATTTGTCATATATATTCTTTTTGAGTGAACCATTTTTGAGATATTGGTTGTTATTCCCTTAAATTTTCCAATACTTATACGTTTTCTCAAATGGGAATTCGTCATTCATTTTTTTTATGCTTTGGACATGAAAAGAGAATGGAATGCGCCACATAGCAACCACCTCTTAAAAGATTAGACTATCCCTTAAAGCATACCATATTCCCCTTGCACCTGCAAGAAAATCAGTAATAAGATTAACATCTCGATATCTCGATTAACACGAAGCATATGGAGAATAAGCGTTTGTAAAAATAGTTTGTACAAGAGTAGAGAAAGTCATGTGAGTGTAACACATCAGAATTTTTTTGTCTTGGATATGCAAAGAGTATTAATCTGTGGCAAAGAGAATGGTGCTGCACCTAGCAACCAGCTATTAAGAGATATGTCTATGCTTAAAGGCATCTCTATATTGCCCTTGCAAATACAAAACAAGAGGAACATAGTAGGCCGTAAGCGATTGTCAAATATTTTTAGAACTGGTCGCTATGTGTAAAGTGTAATTCCCTTTGCATGTCAAAAGATCGTTTCTGCAAATGTTTATCTCGATTATTATGAAATAGTTGGAGAATAAGAGTTTATAAAAATAGTTTGTACAAGAGTAGAGAAAGTCATGTGAGTGTAACACATCAGAATTTGTTTGTAATTTTATTAGATTTAGAGGCAGAGAACCTAGGTGCTACAGGAAAAATTGTATCAGATTTGTAATAGTTAGTCGTTTTTTAAATAATCCGTGTAGCAGCCTTACTTTCGTAATCGCGAATGCATCATATAATAGCTAAAAGTGTGTGATACTTTATAGCTTTTCTGTTTTCTATCGTAAGTTCTTTTGCAAGAATAAACACGAAAATTAGAAATAACGAAACACGTAAAGGGAAGTTTTCAGCACGGGAATTTTCTTAAAAATTGAAGTAGTATGAATTATTATGTTATTTGCACCACGGTTTAGGCGTCAATATGAAGTATGTTTTGTTTCACCTCCACGTATGGAGGCCAATTTTCAAGTAGGTGTGTTGTTTCACGTATGGTATGCAAGTTTAAAGAAGGTGTATTATATTTCAACTGTTGGGGAGCCGAACATTTGAAGTTCGTTGCAACCGCACGTATAGTACCCACTTTCCTGTAGCCTTCGCCCCAAATGTACTGTCCGGTGGCCTTTGTCCCCCAAAACATGTTTAAAAAGTATTAACTTTGTAATTTGACTTTCTTTAAATATTATATATTTATATTTGCCTCGGCTGCGTCAGTGTTTATTTTTAGAGACATGAATGTCTTAACAGGGGGTGGTGCGACTGAAGAATGTAGGCTTACACAGATTATAATTTTACTTCACTCCTTTTATTAATGCTTGACACAATTTAAATAACACTTAACTGATATAAAGAGGTGTGAGAATTTTTTATTAATTACTTGCACTTTTTAACACGTAAACTATTTTTGTCTAACACAAAATGCGCATTAAATTTCTCGAGAACACATCTCGCGTCCAGTTATGAGCACTGTCTACAAGCAACGCGTCCAGTTATGAACGCTGTCTACAAGCAACTGACTTTTAATTTGTAAATTTTGTTATATTTCAGTTTCTGATTGACTAATCCTAGTCAAATAGAATACCTTCATTTTACTAAAGCTTTTTGTGGTTGTTGATTGGCTATTTTATAAACTGTCACAAAAATTACATTATTGTTGCTCCAATAATGACTAGTAGCATTATTAAACATTCTTACTCATTATTGCCTCAAGCTATCTCATTGTTACCTCATTGTTAGCAACTTTTATCCTATTATTCCCACAGCTCCTACATTATTAAATTACGTAATACATTCACATAACATTATTACATATGTATACAATAATATAAACATATACATTGACTGTAATATACACCTTTTATATATTGTTACATACACATTGTTTTAAGGCGGGCTGTTATCGAATTTATAGGTTATATAATTTGACTGAAGTCATTTAAGTGTTAAAAATACTGCCTCAAAATCTTCGTGTCACATGTTGGAAGACGCCGAGCTTAAATACTAAGTTTGATATTTATTTGAAATATTTGATTTTAATTAACTCACACAGCTTGACATACAAAGATGCATTGGCTTTTATCTAAAAAGTTTTCTTTTGTATTCAGGGGACCTGAAAATATGTATTACCTGTGAAATCTCGATGTCAAATTTTTGGGTGAAATAAAATACTTCCTCTGTTTACTATAGGTAAGTGGCAGATAAATTAAAATTGTTTTCTTCGGTTTCTTCTATTATTCCTGGGAGTTTTTGTATGTGAATTTCCAAACTTTGTGTACCTTAAAGCTAAACAGTCACATTTACTTGGGTCAGATGTAAATGTCAGAGACGTAATGCAGGCAAGAATAAAAATTTCTGATAAAGCACATCAGCTCTGCTAATGATATGCATCAAGGAAAAATCAGGAAAAAAGCGCGTGTGGAAGGGCTTGTGGTGATCAAGTTGTGATATAGGATCGATACAGACGTGTGGTGTCAGCAACGCAGTGGTAACAGGTTGCCGCTCCTGCAGGGGTTTGTGCTGATGCTGCAGAAGAGTGGGTCATGGTAGATTCTACACAGAGATACCGCTTCCAAAAGTCAATTTATGGTTTATAGCGCGACCAAAACGCGTTTCTGGCGACGATCTTTTACCCCCCGAGCATAATAGATGATAATTGAAGGCGTTATGTTGGTAAAACTGATAACCGCGTGATGACATCATGGCGTGGATAAAAACCACGCGATATCTAGGTTCATTAGTGCATTGACTCATACAGCCGAGCATTGTTTTGTTCTTCCTCTGTTTTCTGTGCATCTCGGTGAAAAAACTAAATAAAGGGATCTCAATTTAAGCGAACAAAATTTTATGACCCGCCTCTGTGGTGAGAGGTTAGCGTGTCTGCCTCACATTCAAGAGTTTATATCTCAGTTAGGTTAGTTACACGGTTAAGACTTTATATCGGGGTTTTCCCTTATCCTGAAAAGATGAATTCCGGATGACTTTCAGCTCTATGGATCCGGGCTCATTTGAGCATCGTTTCACTGTTTTATTCATCGCTCGAATGACCTTTAAGGTTAAAGGACATTAAAAAAAATAAAAAAAATTTCTGAGCACCATGTACCAACCAATCTGACTCGGTTTTCTTCGTGGTTTCCCTCAGTTTCCAGGTAGATACCGGATTGGATATTAAACACAAAGTTACACATATAGAATGAATTATTTATTGTCTCCTTTGAACTTTACATACAATTTAAACAATGTATACAACGGAGTTTATTATTTCTCTTTCCTTTATACGAGGGGTATTTTACTAACTACTAAACACTTTTCGATACTTATTTTTACTTTCTCTACTACGTATAGTAAGTAGGGGAAGTATTGCATTCCACCCAAAAATTCGATACCGAGATTTCACCGGAAATGCATGTTTTGAGACCTCCTAAAACCAAAAAAAGCATTTTTGGAAACATGTCCGTGTGTGTGTGTGTCTGTGTGTGTGTGTGTCTGTGAACAGCATAACTCAAAAACTAACAGTCGGATAAACACCAAACTTGGTATTTACGTTCAGTATCTTCCAGAGATGCGACACGAAGATTTTCAAGAAAATCCCCCCACCCCCAGACTACCCTTTACATGGAACATTTTTCGAAAATTTTAATTTTCTCAAAAATGGCTCTAACGATTTTGATGAAAATATCATATGTTTAAGATAATGTTATGAGAAATGAAATGTATATCTCGAAATTTCTGGGAATGTCTCCAAAAGTATTCTTCATTATGAACGACTTTTGCATAACTGGTAAACCATAAGAGATAGACAAAATTGTACTACACAAAAAATGTAGATCGCGTTAAAATACACAACTTATATCATATACATTTTTTTTGTTGAGTGAACCGTTTTCGAGATATTGCTTGTTATTTCCTTAAATTATCCAATACTTATACATTTTCTCAAATTCGTTATTCATTTTTTTATGTCCTGGACATGCAAAGAGAATGGGATGCGCCACATAGCAACCAGCGATAAAATATTTGACTATCGCTTAAAAGCTACCATATTCCCCTTGCATCTACAAGAAAATTACAAATAAGATTGACATCTCGATATCTCGATTAATATGAAGCATATGGAGAATAGGCGTTTGTAAAAATAGATTGTACAAGAGTAGAGAAAGTCATGTGAGTGTAACACATCAGATTTTTTACTCAAGCCTTCAAACCTTACACTAATATTCTACCAGTTATCAATGCATTTCGAGCACTTGTCTTTTCGTAGAATAATTATTTTTAGGACCTCGTCAGATACTTCCACCGCCAATCCATCTAGGAAACGTGTAGCTGTTTCTGGAGTAAAATTTTTCTGTATTGTAAATGAGCTGTGGGAATCTCTTAGGAATAAATTTTCGGGACATGTACAAAAGCTTTTTGAAGGATACAAATAATGAGTCATCTGTTTTTGACTAACATCACACTAACTTGCAGATTCGCAATTGTTTTCTGTGATAAAAGATCTGACTTCCGGATCACCAGTTTGAATCCACCTCCTAAAACCAACGATTCCAATAACGGAGTTTCTTCTGCCATGGAATCTTAGAGAGGAAAAATGCATCTCAGAAACTGTACAATTCTTTTATGGATTGGCAGCGAACTTCTATTAAGAAGAGCCACTAAAATTTATTTCTCAGCTGAATGAGAATTTAATTGACTGTGAAAACTATGTGGAAAGAAACATAATGTATATGCAATGGAATAAAATAATGAGTAACCAAAATATTTTGTAGTTCTTATTTTATTGCATAACGGACCATACTTTAAAAAGATCCCTCGTATTTAACTTTCTGTTGTATATATTCTTTTTTCGTATTTTATACTATTTCCTTCATATTTCTTTTAATTATTTTTAACCTAATTTGTCCTAAATGTTTTTCTGCTTTCTCCATATACTTATTTGATCATGTATTAAAAGTTCTTCCTAACGTTTAACTCTACTGGTAAATGTTTTCATTTCTCTAGTATTAAATGCTCTCTTCCTTTGTTTCCAAGGTCGCGTGTTCATAGCCGGTGGAGGGCGATGGATTTTTTTGAGCGTAATATTTCTTGGCATGGCCTCCTTTGGAAGGGATGTAAAGCTAGTGGTCTCTTGTCGAACATTTACGGCACGTAAAAGAACCTCAATCCTGATAAAGGGACGTCTGAGCAAAATTTGCGATCTTTCTTCCAATATATGTCGAATGAGACGTTAAGGACTACAGCATTTAAAGAGGGTTATAAATAAAACTAAAAGAAATTGCCAATTGTCATGTAATCCATTACATTTAGTAAATCTCACCCCTTCTTCTCCCTCTTAGACCACTTAAATTCATTACATCTTTCTTCGCCCATGTATCCCCATTCTGACCTCTTTGTTCCATACTTCAATGTATCTTTCTTTTCCTCATTTCGCTTTAAAATATTTATATTCTATCAATGACCTTTTCCCCTTGAAACTACTTATAATTTCTTGCTTTTCAATATTCTCCACTTTTGTTCTAATTTCTTGCCATAAATCCTCATTTTGCTGTTTCTTTATGCCCATGTTTCCCCAATTCCTATTTCTTCCAACGTTGTCTGTATCTTGTGCATCTAAGTTTCTTTTATTACCCAATTTTCTCCTGTACAACCAAGCATTGCTAGTATATAATTACTTTCTCTACTACGTATAGTAAGTAGGGGAAGTATTGTATTCCACCCAAAAATTCGATACCGAGATTTCACCGGATATACATGTTTTGAGACCCCCTGAATCCAAAAAAAGCATTTTTGGAAACATGTCCGTGTGTGTGTCTGTGTGTCTGTCTGTGTGTCTGTGTGTGTCTGTGAACAGCATACCTCAGAAACGAACAGTCGGATAGACACCAAACTTGGTATTTAGGTTCAGTATCTTCTAAGGATGCGACACGAAGGTTTTCAAGAAAATCCCCCAACCCCAGAGTACCCTTTACATGGAACATTTTTCGAAAATTTTAATTTTCCCAAAAATGGCTCTAACGATTTTGATTAAAATATCATATGTTTAAGATATTTTTATGACAAATAAAATGTATATCTTGAATTTCCTGGGAGTGTCTCCAAAAGTATTCTTTATTGTGAACGACTTTTGCATAACTGGTAAACCATAAGAGATAGACAAAATTTTACTACACAGAAAATGTAGATCGCGTTAAAATACACAATTTATGTCATATACATTTTTTTAGTTGAGTGAACCATTTTCGAGATATTGCTTGTTATTTCCTTAAATTTTCCAATACTTATACTTTTTCTCAAATTCGTTATTCAATTTTTTATGTCCTGGATGTGCAAACAGAATAGAATGCGCCACATAGCAACCAGCGCTTAAAAGATTTGACTATCGCTTATAACCTACCATGTTCCCCTTGCATCTACAAGAAAATTAGCAATAAGATTGACATCTCGATATCTCGAGTAACATGAAGCATATGGAGAATAAACGTTTGTAAAAATAGTTTGTACAAGAGTAGAGAAAGTCATGTGAGTGTAACTCATCAGATTTTTTTTCTCTAGTAGCTTTATTCTGATCTACTATTTGATTGCCCTTTCTACCATTTTGTCTTTTGCTCCCACCCTTCCTAGTTGTGCTTGTTGATACTCCATTCTGTGAACTTCTTGGCAATTCCAGGCTTATTTTGAAAAAATTCTATGTATAGCATCTACATTTTCCAATCCTTTTTCAATTCTTAGCATGGCTTCCTTCGGAAGGGAAGTAAAACCGGTGGTCCCGTGTCGTAGATTTACGGCACGCAAAAGAACCTCAAGCATGATAAAGAGACCTCTAAACAAAATTACCGGTCTTTCACGCCCAATATAGAATGGGACGCTAAGAACCATAGCAGTTAAAGAGCGTCCATAAATAAAACTCAATTTAATTTCCATCCTTTTTCCAGCCTCCATATCTCTGCTGCGTATAACATCCTTACTTCCGCTATATATCCTTTTTCACTTTCTCTACCACGTATAGTAAGTAGGGGAAGTATTGTATTCCACCCAAAAATTCGATACCGATATTTCACCGGAAATACATGTTTTGAGACCCCCTGAATCCAAAAAAAGCATTTTGGAAACATGTCCGTGTGTGTGTCTGTGACCAGCATAACTCGGAAACGAACAGTCGGATAAACACCAAACTTGGTATTTACGTTCAGTATCTTCCAGAGATGTGACAAGAAGGTTTTAAAGAAAAAACCCCACCCCAGATTACCCTTTACACGGAACATTTTTCGAAAACTTAATTTTCTCAAAAATGGCTCCTAACGATTTTGATTAAAATATCATATGTTAAGATATTTTCATAACAAATGAAATGCATATCTCGAATTTTCTGGGAATGTCTCCAAAA
The DNA here is from genome assembly GCA_030765065.1 of Deroplatys truncata. Taxonomy (NCBI): domain Eukaryota; kingdom Metazoa; phylum Arthropoda; class Insecta; order Mantodea; family Mantidae; genus Deroplatys; species Deroplatys truncata. The sequence goes on from CM060982.1 coordinate 107,319,217, forward strand.
GTATTCTTCATTGTGAACGACTTTTGCATAACTGGTAAACCATAAGAGATAGACAAAATTTTACTACACAAGAAATGTAGATCGCGTTAAAATGCAGAATTTATGTCATATAGATTTTTACTTTCTCTACTACGTACAGTAAGTAGGGGAAGTATTGCATTCCACCCAAAAATTCGATACCGAGATTTCACCGGAAATACATGTTTTGAGACCTCCTGAATCCAAAAAAAGCATTTTTGGAAACATGTCCGTGTGTGTGTCTGTGTGTGTGTGTGTCTGTGTGTGTGTGTGTCTGTGTGTCTGTGTGTGTGTGAACAGCATAACTCAAAAACGAACAGTCGGATAAACACCAAACTTGGTATTTAGGTTCAGTATCTTCCAGAGATGCGACACGAAGGTTTTCAAGAAACTCCCCCCACCCCAGACTACCCTTTACATGGAACATTTTTCGAAAATTTTAATTTTCTCAAAAATGGCTCTAACGATTTTGATGAAAATATCATATGTTTAAGATAATATCATGAGAAATGAAATGTATATCTCGAATTTTCTGGGAATGTCTCCAAAAGTATTCTTCATTCTGAACGACTTTTGCATAACTGGTAAACTATAAGAGATAGACAAAATTTTACTACACAAAAAATATAGATCGCGTTAAAATACACAACTTATGTCATATACATTTCTTTTGTTGAGTGAACCGTTTTCGAGATATTGCTTGTTATTTCCTTAAATTTTGCAATACTTATACTTTTTCTCAAATTCGTTATTCATTTTTTTATGTCCTGGACATGCAAAGAGAATGGAATGCGCCGCATAGCAACCAGCGTTAAAATATTTGACTATCGCTTAAAAGCTACCATATTCCCCTTGCATCTACAAGAAAATTACCAATAAGATTGACATTTCGATATCTCGATTAACATGAAGCATATGGAGAATAGGCGTTTGTAAAATTAGATTGTACAAGAGTAGAGAAAGTCATGTGAGTGTAACACATCAGATTTTTTTATTGAGTGAGCCATTTTCGAGATATTGTTTGTATTCCCTTAAATTTTCCAATACTTAATAATTTTTCTCAAATAATGCAAAGAGAATGGAATACTCCGATTAGCAACCAGCTCTTAAAATATTTGACTATGACATAAATACTTTCATATTCCCCTTGCATCTACAAGAAAATTAGCAATAAGATTAATATCTCGATATCTCGATTGACATGAAGCATATGGAGAATAAGCGTTTGTAAAAATAGTTTTACAAGAGTAGAGAAAGTCATGTGAGTGTAAGACATCAGATTTTTACACAGATAGAACAAAGTATATAGAAATAAAAAAAATCTTATCCACTACATTCACATGGCTTTCTCTACCCACAATCGTTTATAGTTTGTACTATACCTTGTTAATAGCTATAAAGGTTTCCAAAAATAGTTTCATTGCACATTTCGTTGTAGAAACATTAAATAAGTTTAAAAACCTTAGCATAAAATACCTGTTATATTTAGTTTTGCTGGAGGTTTCATCTATATACGCTTAGGGCCGGTTGTTAACCGATGTTAAATTATAACACAATGTTACAGTGATTTAACATTGAAGTTAATGAAATTTTGTTTCACTGATCAATGTTAGCTGTAACATTATTTTAAACTTTGAGATAACATCTCCTTTTCTTTGTGTTAGGGGTTAAACAAATTTTAGGCTTTGGAATGTGGCTGCCGCAAACCATTTCCGTATTTGTAGTTTTTAATGTCGTTCCTAACCAAAAAAAAACTGATGTGTTACACTCACATGACTTTCTCTACTCTTGTAAAACTATTTTTACAAACGCTTATTCTCCATATGCTTCATGTTAATCGAGATATCGAGATGTTAATCTTATTGCTAATTTTCTTGTAGATGCAAGGGGAGTATGGTAGTATTTAGCGATAGTCGAATCTTTTATGAGCTGGTTGCGATGTGACAGTATTCCATTCTCTTTGCATTACTAGGAGAAAAAAAAAGAATAACGAATTCCCATTTGAGAAAAGTACAAGTATTGAAAAATTTAAGGGAATAACAAGCAAATCTCGAAAATGGTTCACTCAACAAAAAAATGTATATGACATAAATTGTGCATTTTAACGCGATCTACATGTTTTGTGTAGTAAATTTTTGTCTATCTCTTAAGGTTTACCAGTTATGCAAAAGTCGTTCACAATGAAGAATACTTTTGGAGACATTCCCAGAAAATTCGAGATATACATTTCATTTGTCATGAAAATATCTTAAACTTATGGTATTTTATTCAAAATCGTTAGAGCCATTTTTGAGAAAATTAAAACTTTCGAAAAATATTCCACGTAAAGGGTAATCTGGGGTGGGGGATTTTCTTGAAAACCTTCGTGTCGCATCTCTGGAAGATACTGAACCTAAATACCAAGTTTTTGGATTCAGGGGGCCTCAAAACATGTATTTCCGGTGTAATCTCGGTATCGAATTTTTGGGTGGAATACAAAGAAGAGTCATACAAATCATTAGAAACGGTTCGCTATGTGATGGCATTATAATTCAAGTCTTTGAATGAACCACAAGAGGAAAACAAAACATTTCTGATAAGTTACATTCACATGACTTTCTCTAACCTCTTTCACATAACTTTGCTATCTACTTCACTTTAATCCAGGTAATCCTTTCCAGAAATACCTGCATTACACATTGCCTTATGAATATAAAATCAATGTCAATGGTTAAGAAATTGACGTTATATGTTGGCCTTAAAAATTTCATACTTTTTCCATGCAATCGCGAGAAACGATTGAAATTCGACGGGACTTGAAAAGAATAACAAAGTATTGAACAGTGCGAACCATTAATAACGGATATCGCGGAAATAGCTTAGGCCACAACAAAAATTGAAATGAAATGTGTTTTATTTATTTAAATTCAAGGTTTTGTTTCAATACAGAAATATTGGCACTAATTAGATGTAATACACAAATACAGAGATCCTAATTGTTTTCATTAGTAGGTACCTAAACTAAATTTTCGAATTGTAAACGTAGTATATTCCACAAGAAAGCTTATAAACTAATTAATTTCTAGATATTCTTCCACTGAATAAAACAACCCTGTATTAGGATTTTTTAAAATCTTTTTGAAGACTATTAATACAATAAGACACAAAATATAAACGTAAAAACCAAAAAAAAAGAAAATGTCAGGAACAATACAATCATAATGGTCACTATAGTAAATAATGGGTTTTGGTGAACATACAATTGAAACTTGAAATCTTTAGATACTATTTATATAAATACACATATAATAACAACGGGTTAAATACAAGTCCGCTATTTTACAGTTAACAAAGATATCTGAAATATTGAAAAAATTCTTGAGTACTATAGAAACTAGGATTTATTAGAAATCTTTTAAGGATATCTACATTCATTGCACAGTACATATGTATTCGTCTAAATGCAGAGGGCTTCATAGGCTATTCCTGAAAAATTCAAAATATACGTTTTATTTGTCATGAAATATCTTTAATATATAGTATTTTAATCAAAGTACTTAGTGATTTTTCAGAAAATAAAAAATTTCTAAAAATCTTCCATGTAGTGTAATTTGGGGTTCGAGGATTTTGTTGAACACAAAATTTAGTATTTATCCGACTTTTCGGTTTTAGTTATGCTGTCGACAGATACACCAAGGTCTTTTTGTAAATTGTTTTTCTTCTTTTGGGTTTAGGAGGTCTTAAAACATGTATTATTGTTGAAAACTTGTTTTGTTGAATTTTTGGGTAAATTAAATACCTTCTATACCTACTACGTACAGTCGGGAACCCCCTTTCCCAAAAAAAAAGTGTCGATATAAGGAACCGCGGTTTAAGTTGACAATCAGTAATTAATACGCTCTGCCGCATTTTCCATCCTTCATTCGGTTACAGAGGTTAATGCTTGAATGCAGGAACCAATAACAGCCAGACTTATTCGGGAATAGTATGGGCAGTTTTTGGAGGTATATTGTTTCAACCATTCATGTAACATACATACATCAGTTGTCCACCCCTTTCATCCCTCAGCTGGACCTTATCTTTCTTCATAGGATAATACTAGCATATCAGACTTGATGAGATTCTGCCAACATTGAAGAATGGAAAATACCAAAAATAACCAAAAGCAAACGGCACATTTTTTGCACTCAACTGTACGTGGTAGAGAAAGTAAACAACGATAGGACGCATTTGAAAAATATAAAATGTCCTTGAAAATGCAAACCACTAACAACAAATATCTTGGAAATTGGTAATGCCACAAGAGCATACTTCACATCAATTGTGAGCTTTAACGAGGTCGACATTTAATGTATAATAAGCTTTGTGCAGCTCTTACGATTTCCCAGTTACACAAATTTGTATCTAATGAAGAGGACCTCAGGCACTGTTTTCAGAAAATTCAAGGAATACTCTTATTGCTTATATCAACATTTAAACATATTACATTTTAATCAAAAGCGTTAGAACCTTTTTTGAGAAAACAAAATATATTGATATTTCCGTGTGTGTGTGTGTGTGTGTGTGTGTGTGTGCGCGGTGTGTTTATGTATGCGTACGTGTGATTTTTAATCCTAAATAAATATTAACAAACAAAATGAAAGTAAGACTAATAGTATTTCATTGATCAATGCAACTATCAAATAGGATTATATTGCAGGTATGCAATAATGAATATATCAAAAGTTAGAAGATTTAATATAGACAATGCACATATATGCAGTAAAATAGACCAAACACGCAGGTAGCTTACCAGCATTGAATGCAGGAAATTTAACTTTCCACCATGACAACATTAAGGGAAATGTTGCTATCCATGAAAAAAAATATTTAAGCCATTTTTGTATATAGGATCATTCATAAGCCACATATAATGCAAATAAAAATAAGGTACTCATATTTTAAAAAATGCTCGGATACGTCAAAATGTAATATTTTGAAAGGAAAAGGTTACAAAAAAAATCAGACATTATAACACAGAATGTGACCTCAACCACAAAAATGTAAAAGGCAATGTATTATTACATCTTTTTCCCTCTAAAAGTAGTTATCTGATTTAGTTGTATGGACAGTGTCACCTCATACAAAAGGTTTGGTTGCTATAGTAGCATATCTCTCCACTTGATTACTTTTTTAGGGGATATTTGAAATGTAGAATCTTTGTTACCAGGCCTGCTAATGTGGAAGAGGATCAGAATAGAATTCAGAAATATACTACAGCAGTGTTTGGAAATGTTCAATACGCTTCAACTTAGCCACTGTCAGATTGTAAGTGGGGAAATTTTGAACACCTTATTAAATAACTAAATTTTCGTTTTTTACAGTAGTGTCTAAATTATAGTAAAGTTGTTAAACAAGCAAACAAACTATTTTGTCAATGACCACACCTGTACAATAATGCCTGAAACTTGTGTTGCTTTTTGTAAATTTTTGGTTTAAAAATATTAAATTTAATAGCAATGTTTACTACACTTTTAAAAAATCTGATGTGTTACACTCACATGACTTTCTCTACTTTTGTACAAACTATTTTTACAAACGCTTATTCTCCATCTACTTCATGTTAATCGAGGCTTTAAGCGATAGTCAAATCTTTTAAGAGCTGGTTGCTATGTGGCCCATTCCATTCTCTTTAACGAATTTCCATTTGAGAAAAGGTATAAGTATTGGAAAATTTAAAGGAATAACAAGCAGTATCTCGAAAATGTTTGACTCAGCAAATAAATGTATGTGACATAAATTGTGTATTTTAACGCGATCTACATTTTTTGTGTTGTAAAATTTTGTCTATCTGTTATGGTTTACCAGTTATGCAAAAGAATACTTTTGGAGATATTTCCAGAAAATTCGAGATATACATTTCAGGAAAATATCTTAAACATATGATATTTTAATCAACTCGTTAGCCATTTTTGAGAAAATTAATATTTTCGAAAAATTTTCCATGTAAAGGGTAATCTGGAGTGGGGAGTTTCTTGAAAACCTTCGTGTGGCATCTCAGGAAGATACTGAACCTAAGTAGCAAACTTGGTGTTTATCCTACTGTTCGTTTCTGAGTTATGCTGTTCAAAGACACACACGGACATGTTTCAAAACATGTATTTCCGGTGAAATCTCGGTATCGAATTTTTGGGTGGAATACAATATTTCCTCTACTTACTCTACGTATTAGGGAAAGTAAAAATGAGTTAACTTTTTGCTTTATTATTCTTTACTCATGAAAGACCATATGTTATGAATACACATTCTGTTAATGAAATTTTGATGTTTAAAAATTTAGCTTACAATGTTTTGTTTTATTTTTTCAGTTGCCGTACGTGTTGTCCATCGAGTATGACAACCATGAGGCGCTCCATCCCCCGCAGTTGAACATTTCTACGAGAGGACTTGTACCAACAACAGTGCAGACCTTCAGGTTAGTTACCTACGCTTCTCTTGAACATGTTTCAAAGGTATCCTCTGATGTGTGTACATGTGGCTAGGAGTGATGTGTGTTAGTCTCTAAATAAACATACGACCACCACAAGTAAATTGGATATCAGCTTTAGGCTCTGATTTCGAAGCCACAAACGTTTGCTTTGGTGAAACATTTCTCATTTGTCTTTCCCTTGAAGGCTCTGCCAGGTTAAAAAGCGATTTTTAAAAATACCTTATATAAGTAATGTAGCTTCAAGTGATTGGCATTAAAAACTGAGAATAACAAAATATCGCTTGATTTGAGTTTAAAATATTGCGGCGCACGGTGACCTCATTGCAGCGCAGTGTTCGACTGGTCCTGCATTCTCAGTACAAAGAATCTCGTGTTTTGCATTTACTCACTCTTCTTATAAAATATTTTTGTTTTTAGTTCCATTTACACTCGCCTTTAAATGTATTGGTCTTATCGGAGGCCTTTCCTGTTGAACTTTTTGCCTATTGGCATTGGTGTTGACTCGTATTCTCTTGTCGGGTTTTTTGCACGTTTAATCATTAGATCACACACACACACAATCACACTCTTATTCATAGCTCCAGACTCTGGAGAGAAAACACAATAAACCTTGCCTACAGAAAAATTACCGGGAATCGAACCCGGGACCCCTCGCACAACAGGCAGGTGCTCTACCGACTGAGCTAGAAGAACTATTCTTAAGAAGTAAATTTTTCTCAAATTGTAGTTTATAACAGTATTTGCCCCACGTATAGGTGCCAATTTGAAGAAGATATTATTGTCTCTACGTTGGAGTTTACACCACTCTTTGGGCGTTAATTTGAAGATTGTTTGCTACGTAATATGCTGCTACGTATCTAAAGCTGATTTGAAGATGTATTTTTGTTCTTATGCTCCTAGTTTAAAATAATAATATTAACTTTGTTATTAAACAGCTTCTATAGATAGTATTTATGTTTATGTTTGCCTCGGCTGCGTCAGTCTTACTTTAGAGACATGTTTCTCTTAATCAGGGCGTGGTGTGACAAGAATGTAGGCTTGCACAGATTTTAAGTTTAAATTCACTTCTTTTTATTAATCCTTGGCACAAATTAAATAGCACTACATTGGTATTAAGAGTGTGAGATTCTTTAATTTAAAACTTGTACTTTGCTATCACGTATACTTAATTTTTACGATTCACACGAATACGTAATATTTCTTTAGAGGTCACATCTTCCATCTGGTCACTACCAAGGTCTGCAGGCAACTGAACATATTTCAACCGTATAAACTTTTAACTTTTTGTATTTCAAGTCTCTGATTGCCTAATCCTAGTCCAATAGAATACCTGCATTCAACTAAAGCTTTGTCTGGCTGTTGATTGGCTATTTTTAAACTGTCACTAAATTTACATTATCGTTGCTCTAATAATGATTAGTAGCATTCAAACTCTCAAACTCATTATTGCCTCAAGGTTACCTCATTGTTACCAACGTTAAACTTATTATTCTCACAGCTCTTACACTATTAAACTTCGTAATGCATTCACATAACATTATTAAACATGTTTACAATAATATAAGCGTATGCAACGACTGTTACATACATTTTAAAAATGATTGCATACGTATTACTTCAAGGCGGGCTGTTATTGAAATTACATATTATATGATTTAATTGAAATTAATCAAGTGTTAAAAATGCTGTCTCACTTTTGAACTTATTGCCTATTGGCAATGGTGTTGACTCGTATTCTCTTGTCGGGTTTCTTGCACGTTTTGGGTTTTAATCATTAGATCACACACACACATTCACACTCTTATTCATAGTTCCAGACTCTGGAGAGAAAACACAATAAACCTTGCCTACAGAAAAATTCCCATTCCACAGCCGGGAATCGAACCCGGACCCCTCGCACAACAGGCAGGTGCTCTACCGACTGAGTTAGTAGAACTAATCTTCTCTCCACTTCCTAATCCAGATAAATCTTCATTACACATGTACACTCGGTAAATCAAAAACTAGCCTGGTCTAAGAGACGTAGCTCGAATCGGGTATTTCCATGGGAGCTGGGACACCCAGGCTGGGTTTACTAAACTGCGTACATTCTTGTAGTAGTTATCATGGGGAACACAACGATAATCACAAAAGCCTTCCGAGAAAATAACTCCTATTTCAAATAAACAGAATTATCGGTCTAGAGGAGGTTTCATACTCAGTCAATTTAATTTTAGAACTACAAATTTCACCATTCTTCTTCTTCTTCTTCTTCAATTCCATCTTATAACTTCCTATGTCCCTCTTTCCTATAGGTTTGTATTCTAAGGCTATCTTTGGAGTCCTTCTTTCCTCCATTCTTTCCAAATGTTCTTTCCATTTTTGTCTTTCTTCTTCCAATTTATCTTCACTGCAAAAATATTCAGTTCTTGAGTAATTACTTCATTTGGGACCCTGTCCAATTTAGGGCAACCTTTCTATTTTCGTAAAAATTTTATTTCTGCAGCCTGAACATGACTACAATCTTTTCTCCTCATCACCCATGATTCACTGCCATATAATGTATATGACATAAATTGTGTATTTTAACGGGATCTACATTTTTTGTGTAGTAAACTTTTGTGTATCTCTTATGGTTTACCAGTTATGCAAAAGTCGTTCACAATGAAGATTACTTTTGGAGACATTCCCAGAAAATTCAAGATATAAATTTTATTTGCCATGAAAGTATCCTAAATATATGATACTTTAATCAAAATCATTAGAACCATTTTTGAGAAAATTAAAATTTTCGAAAAATGCTCCATGTAAAGGGTAAGCTGGGGTGGGGGGATTTTCTTGAAAACCTTTATGTCGCATCTCTGGAAGATACTGAACCTAAATACCAAGGTGTTTATCCGACTGTTCGTTTCTGAGTTATGCTGTTCACAGACAGACACACAGACACACACACGGACATGTTTTCAAAAACATTTTTTTTGGATTCAGGGGGTCTCAAAACATATATTTCCGGTGAAATCTCGGTATCGATTTTTTGGGTGGAATGCAATATTTTCCCTACCTTTTATACGTAGTAGAGAAAGTAAAAATTAGAGCTCTTTAAACCACAGAATGTTAAATAAAATTGTATGTGGAGTTTCCGCGGTATTCTTTGTTATTGCATGATTTTTCACATGGTGTTTTTTTTTAACATCTGAATATCGCTTTAGCTTACTGTAACCTCCTTCTACCTACAACGAAAATTGTAATTGAAGTTCATGTCGATTAACAAGAATTATATGGTGGAATAAGCTTTTGTAAGAATATTTTTTTTACCGTGTTCATGCAAAGTGAACGGAATTTCATATACATCGCATAGCGATCCACTGTTTTACTTTCCCTACTACCTATGGTAACTAGGGGAAGTATTGTATTCCACCTAAAAATTCGATACGGAGATTTCAGCAGAAATACATGTTTTGAGGTCCCCTGAATCCAAACGATGCTCTTTGGAAACACGTGTGTGTAAACAGCATAACACAAAAACAAAAATTCTGTTAAGTACCAAACTTGGTATTTAAGTCTTCCAGGAATGCGACATGATCTCAACTTACTCCTTGCATGAAACCTTTTTCGAAAATTTTGATTTTCTAAAAAAATGGCCTTAATTATTTTGATTGAAATACAATATATGAAAAATATTTACATGACAAATAAAATGTATATCGAAATTTTCTAGGAATAGTCTAGGAAGCCCTCTTCATTCGGAAGGAATTTTGTTTAATCTTGTAAACTGTTAAGCGTTAGGCGAAAAGTAGTACAAAAATGTACATATCTAAAACACACAATTTACTTAAAATAATTTTTTTGTGGCATAAGCCGTTACTGAGATATTCGTTATTAAAGGTTCGAATTGTTCGATACTTGTCATTCTTTTAAAGTCATATCGATTTTCACTTCTTTCTCGCGAATGCAAGAAAGCGGTTGGAATTTCAAGGCTAGCATATAATGTTCAGTTCTTAAAGATTTGACTATCGCTGTTCTCTGTGCGTTCATAACGAAACGTGTAATGTAGCTATTTCTGCAAAGATTTTTGGATTAAATGCAGTAGATAGAAAAACAAGCTTATTAAGAATAGCTTTATATACGCACTAATAAAACTAAGATTTTTAAAACCATGATATCAGTTTAGCCTACTGTATTCTTATGCCTATAACGTAATATATAAACCGTGAAACGAATGTATATCTTTACTAACAAGAAGTACATAGAAGAATAAGTTTCTGTAAGAATAGTTTGTACAAGAATGAGAAGAGAAAGTTGTGTGAATGCAGCACATAAGATATTTTTACTTTCTCTACTACGTACAGTAAGTAGGGGAAGTATTGTATTCCACCCAAAAATTCGATACCGAGGTTTCACCGGAAAAATATGTTTTGAGGCCCCCTGAATCTAAAAAAGCAGTTTTGGAAACATGTCCGTGTGCGTGTCTGTGTGTGTCTGTGAACAGCATAACTCAGAAACGAACAGTCGGATAAACACCAAACTTGGTATTTGGGTTCAGTATCGTCCAGAAATGCGACAGGAAGGTTTTCGAGAAAATCCCCGCCACCCAGATTACCCTTTACATGGAACATTTTTTGAAAATTTTAATTTTGTCAAAAACGGCTATAACGATTTTGATTAAAATATCACATATTTAAGATATTTTCATGACAAATGAAATGTATATCTCGAATTTTCTGGGAATGTCTCCAAAAGTATTCTTCATTGTGAACGACTTTTGCATAACTGGTAAGCCATAAGAGATAGACAAAATTTTACTACACAAAAAATGTAGATGGCGTTAAAATACACAACTTATGTCATATACATTGTTTTTGTTGAGTAAACCATTTTCGAGATATAGCTTGGTATTCCCTTAAATTTTCCAACACATACTTTTTCTCGAATTCGTTATTCATTTTTTGCCCTGGACATGCAAAGAGAATGGAATGCGCCACATAGCAACCAGCGGTTAAAAGATTTGACTACCGTTTAAAACCTACCACATTCCCCTTGCACCTACAAGAAAATTAGCAATCAGATTAACATCTCGATTAACATGAAGCATATGGAGAATAAGCGTTTGTAAGAATAGTTTGTACATGAGTAGAGAAAGTCATGTGAGTGTAACACATCAGTATTTTTTTGGATTCAGGGGGTTTCAAAACATTTATTTCCGGTGAAATCTCGGTAACGAATTTTTGGGTGGAATACAATACTTCCCCTACTTACTATACGTAGTAGAGAAAGTAAAAAATAAGTGCACCTTTCCTGTGCAAACGCGCCACAGTTGATAGCGTTACTTTGTTCGCTCGTACGAGATATAGCAAATAGGCACAAACGTACGATAGAAGTTCTGTAACATACGTCATTATCGAAACGCCGTTGTACATTTTCTTTGTACATAAAAAGCTCTGTGTAAACATTTGCATTAGTATCTAACACAAACAGCTCAAGCCTTTCACCAATTGCTCCGTATAGTCCCTAAGCAAACAGAGGGGGCGAAAATCCGCGACAATTTGAAAGGCACGCACAAAATAATTAAAAAACTAAATCAAAAAGGCGATATTAACGGTAGACTAGCTTGTTTTCAGCTTCCGCAGTCGCGAAATCCTCTGCATCTTTAATTAGTCTCACTCCCAAATGACTCTTTGTATTTATTCACTTTAATTTTTAAAAAATCAATTTAACTGCGCGCTTTATCTGACGCCGTTCAGTCTATGCTTCGATACTTCGCTCTACAATTACGTGGCAAACAAAAGAAGAGCAGGTAGATACGCTTCTATCACATAGTGTATCCATTGTTTTTGTGCGAATTATCTGGCATGTGATCGACAGGCGCCAATCTGTACGTTTTCAATGACTATGTGGTTTGATAACGAACTTGCCCCCAATATGTGACGCACTTGGTGCTCCTGTTAAGTGTAAACGCATTTCATCACCTTACATTCGAAATGTAATTGGAACCGCTCGAAATCTGCTGTCATTTGCAAGCTAGCGAAACGAGCAACTTCTGCCAGTTTGCTAACTATATGAAGTGAGCTTGTTAGCGAGGAAGCGCTGTAAACAGCGAGTAGCATTTGTTTTATACGTGGTTGACCTTATGCAGTGATGAGCCAGTAAATAATACAAGTGAGATCAAAATTGAAAATTATTCCACGAATACCCTACACGTAATCAATTCTTAGACATATCAATAGTTTGGTGGTAAAATTAAGTAAGACAGGAAATTTCATAAAATCCAAATCTTCACCAGTTTTAAAATTGACTCCAGTTCTGTTAACGTTTTATTAGAACATTTAAGAATGCCAATCTATGAAATTTATAAAATTCATAATATTAGTTCTATTAACTTGACATTGTAACACCGTAATCAGGGTTTTATTTATACTATGTACACCAAATTTCACGTAGGGGTTTAAATTAGTTCCCAAGTTATTAAATTTCATAAGTTTTTCACTGTTTAGAAAAATTCCTCTAAACGATCCATTTATTTTTTAACAAAATTATATCATTTATATCGATAAGTATACCATGTGGAAGAATTTGAAGGTGAGAGTGTACTGACAAATGAAAACCCGAGAAAAGAGAGTTTAAAATAACTCTAAAATAACCTGTTTCCGATTTGAAGTAGTTTGTATTGAAGGAGTTGTATTATATTTCAACTGTTGGGGAGCCGAACTTGTAGTAGTTTCAACCGTACGTATAGTAAACAGTTTCCGGTAGCCTTCGCCCCAAATGTACTTTCAGGTGGCCTTTGCCCCATGTTTAAAAAATATTAACTTTGTAATTTAACTGTTTCTTTAAATATTATGTATTTATATTTGCCTGGAATATGTATAATTTTAAAGACATGGATATGGCAGGGTTGTGGTGTGACTTACGAATGTAGGCTTACACAGATTATAATTTTACTTCACTCCTTTTATTAATGCTTGATACGATTTAAATAACACTTCACTGATATAGAGCTGTGAGATTCTTTTATTAATTACTTGTACTATTTTAACACGTAAACTTATTTTTCGTCTCACACGAACACATTAAATCTCTCGAGGATGTTTTGATTTCTATCGCCTAAACTTGTAAATTTCTGTATTTAAAGTCTCTGATTGGCTATTCCTAATCCAATAGAATACCTTCATTTAACTAAAGCTTTTTCTGGTTGTTGATTGGCTATTTTTATAAACTGTCACTAAAGTTACATTATTGCTTCCAAGAAACACAAGTAACATTTAAACTTTGTAATTCATTATTGTCTCAAGGTTACCGCATTGTTAGCAGCTTTTAATCTATTATTCTCACAGCTCCTACATTATTAAATTACGTAATATATTCACATAACATTAATACACATGGATACAATAATACAAAGGTATACATTGACTGTTACATACATTTTTTATATATTGTTACATACACATTGCTTTAAGGCGGGCTGTTTTTGAATTTATATATTATATAATTAGACTGAAATTATTTAAGTGTTAAAAATACTGCCTCTGTTAATTTTTGAAGATTCCCGAGGCCTATCTTGAATAGTTGGTTCACTTTAATGCTGGCAAAACTTTTTTTTTCCAAAACTTGAGGCATTTTTTGCGAGCAGACATTTAAATCACTATATGATAAGTTTTAAAAGTCGTATAGCTATAGAAACTACATGGAGAAAGTAGATGGTTTGTAGTGTTTAATAACACTAAAATCGATATTTACACATTTTGGCAACTTTGTTGGTTTCTTAAATGGGTATGCTTAAGGGTCAATAAATAAACACATGACCATGATAAGTGAGTTTCCAGGGTAACATTCCGCTGATCTTAACGTTTCTCTTTCGTCTTTGGCACATAGGAACGCCCTGGCGGTGTTTTTTGTAATCGGTCGACTTTCTACAGTCACTGATTCCGCCACTAGTACACGTGGTGACAGGTCTGCCGCCTATAGATAACGCCAGGAAATAGAAGCAGGACACTGCGGCGTGAAGTGGTTGATAGTTTTGCTTTCAGGGACCTTCCCATTCAAGCTATAAGGTTTTTTACGTACAAATAAACATAACACGGGACCAACTGTTTTACTTTACTTCATTCGCCATCCGCCATGTCTGAACCCGTGATCCCGGGAACCACATGGTAATCCTAGACTAAGGAGGACGATACTAATGACGTAACTCTGGTTTAATTTACAGTGGTTGGAAAGGTAGAATCAGATGAGTGAAAAATTCAATGCCATAGCCGGGATTTGAACCACGGATCTCCCGGTCTCCGTGCGGTTGCTCTAACCACTGTTCATCTGATTCTACCATTTCAATCCTGTCCAACACACGGCTTGTGTGAAAAAACAATTATTTCTTACAGTGGTTGGTTTAAATAAGGTCTTAAAAGAAATAAAAAGCAACTATATGGCATGGTGACTTGTAGTAAATTAGGAGAAAAAACAGATGTTGGTGTTTAAGTAAGAGGAAAAATTGAGAAAAGCTGTAAGGCACTATTTTATAGTATATTATGCAACGAGGCTATAATTATAGTAATTACAACGCGAGTATTATTATTGAGCGAGTGAAGCGAAGCGAAATTAATAATTATCATACGAGCGTTTATTTACCATTATAGTCAAGTTTCATACGACTGTTTATGCTCGACCATGTACCTAAAGTAAAGGTTTCATAAGTATTCGTGATGTGTTACAATCGTTATTCCTTTATCTATGGTTACAATACAATGACCTTGTAGCACCTGTGTCAAACAAAGTTGCTAGCGTTGTGAGACGTATTACGCAGAATAATCGATACTAACCGTGGCCACTTCTGTTTGGTCGAATACCAATACTTTAATGAGGCTCATTAAGGTACTGCTACCAGTCGTATAAATACTATTTTTTGGCATTGTCGAGTATAAAGTTAATAAGCTAATAGCCGCCTACTATTAATAACGTTATTGATTTTGAATGTTAATAATATGGGATATCATTATAAGTGTAAAATACTATGTGTTATTGTATAGAAACATTGAAGCTGTTAGTTGCTAGAAAAGGCAGAGAAAGCAGCTTGTGTATGCAGTTGAGAGCGGTAAAACGAAAATCTTAGGGGATAAAACAATAGAGTTAGCCTTGGAGTAGATGTATAAAGGAAGAGAAATCGACAAGCAGATTCCTAGTGAGTCAACAGTGAAGTCGTTTTAACGTATAAATTTTGTAAATAGTCACATGTTAAGTAAAACCTAATAGAAAGGATAGACATAGTGTTCTGCCAGGATACAGGCAACCAATGATAAAGAGTATAAGATGTATAAATTTGTAGTGTGGGACGCCAGAGAAGCGTACCCGAGCTAAGCTCTGTCTGGTGTATTTTTGTGAGTGATGTAGCTAAATTCCGGGTTCTCCGATTTCCCCCGCCATTCCTTCCACCAACTGCTGAGCCGGCCCTCGTAGCCGTGGTCGCTGGAGTGGTCGCTCCGGCGCTCCGCCAAGCTGAGGGTCGCGGGTTCGAGTCCCGCCACGGGCATGGGTGTTTGTGTGTGTGTGTATGTGTGTTGCGGAAATAAACGGTAAAATAACAAAAAAAAAACAGCTAAACACAGTAGTGTAAACTGGGAACGACAAGGGAACTTTAAAAAAAAACTGCTCCATCATCACCTTTCCTTTCATCCATTTCTCCAACATTTCGTTTCATCTACTTCCTTCATCCCATACCAGGCATCGGGCTGATCACCCATCCTGGATGCTCTGTCTGATCCATGAGTGTCTGCTCCTCGACGGGCCTCTGACCCCAGGCACTCGCTTGTAAGTCCTGGGGGGTGTAACTCCTACATAAGACGAGGGTAAACAGATAATGAATGAATGAATGAATGAATGAATGTAGCTAAATTCGATCCGTGATAAGACTAATTAATTACCACTGAAGATGTAGTTAGAGTAAGATAAATATTACAGCCAGAAATAAGATAAAGTTACGAGCTCACTGATAGGTAATTTCAACAAGAGTGACTTATGTTGAAAAAGATATAAAAGAACTAGAATATTTCGTCTGTTGCATCGTTAAAATTCTAAATTCAGAGAAAAGCTTCAACGTACATCATACTAAAAAGTTTTCAAAGTGTCGATTACAGTGTTAATTCTAGTACTAAACGGTGAAGAGATATTTCATTCACATTCATTCAAACTTTGTTATAATTTTATATGGGTCTAAAACTGTACTTTCCTCACCGGTACCACGCTTGATAAGAGTCTATTCTAGAACAAAGATAATAATTGTAGCACCCGAGGCTATATTATTATAAATAGTAATAGTAATAATAACCCAAAATATAATAACGTACACAAGTATAAACACTTAAAACAACCAATCATACAGTCGCAGATGATGTGCAGTTACTGTTAGCAGAAACCTTTAAATATTTTATGATCTTATTTATCTACACTATGTGATCAAAAGTATCCGGACAACCCCACAAACCTACGTTTTTCATCTTAGGTGCGTTGTGCTGCCATCTACTGCCTGGTACTCATTATCCGCGACCTCAGTAGTCATTAGACATCGTGAAACAGCATAGTATACAACAATGGAGAACTGTGACAACACCCCTAAAGCAAAGAAGAGTTTATACGTCAGAATTAGCATCATTTGTTGCAGAATGTTGTAGGGAACACTTCCGCACTCAGAAAGGAACGAGGAAAGTAGACCTTTAACCTCCTCAGCCACCTACAGATCAGAATTTTTCGAGCATCTGTGTTACACTAATAAGAGCGGATGTTGCTTTAAAAAACGTACAAATTTTCAAATGTTTGTTTCGTGGCTTTCATGAACTAATTGCACTCTATCAACAACCTAAACATACTTTGCTTTCTTTCTTCTAATACCAATCCTCAATCCTGATTTACCTGCTTTCGAAGCAGGGTGTAGTGCCTTCAACTGTTCATAATTTGTTTACAGAGAACACTGCATTGTCGCAGTCGGTCCCACCTTCCCTCGCCATCAACCCTTAGTGAGTTCCTAACGTGATGATTTACTTGCTAAAACCCCTCTCCTTGGCCATCGCATAGTGACACGCTTTTTAAAATTCGACTATCACTTAATCCTACTGTATCACTCTTATAGCTATAACGAAATCTGTAATAAAAGCATTTCTGTTAACGTTCACCCCGATTAGCAAGAATTACGTGGAATAATAATATTTTGTAACAGTAATATGTGAAAGGGTGATTAGAGAAAGTAATGTGAATGTAAATACTCAAGCTCTTTAAAAAAAACTGTGTTAATTTTAGTTTTAATTATACGAGAGTAAGTCAATAAATATCCGCACATAATTTTATTTTCTCTACTACGTATAGTAAGTAGGGGAAGTATTGTATTCCACCCAAAAATTCGATACCGAGATTTCACCGGAAATACATGTTTTGAGACCCCCTGAATTCAAAAAAAAGCATTTTTGGAAACATGTCCGTGTGTGTGTGTGTGTGTCTGTCTGTGAACAGCATAACTCAGAAACAAACAGTCGGATAAACACCAAACTTGGTATTTAGGTTCAGTATCTTCCAGAAATGGGACACGAAGGTTTTCAAGAAAATCCCCCCACCCCAGATTACCCTTTACATGGAACATTTTTCTAAAATTTTAATTTTCTCAAAAATAGTTTTAATGATTTTGATTAAAATATCATATGTTTAAGATATTTTCATGACAAATAAAATGTATATCTTAAATTTTCTGGGAATGTCTCCAAAAGTATTCTTCATTGTGAACGACTTTTGCATAACTGGTAAACCATAAGAGATAGACAAATTTTTACTACACAAAAAATGTAGATCGAGTTAAAATACACAATTTATGTCATATACATTCTTTTTGCAGAGTGAACCATTTTCGAGATATTGCTTGTTATTCCCTTAAATTTTCCAATACTTATACTTTTTCTCAAATTCGTTATTCATGTTTTTATGTCCTGGACATGCAAAGAGATTGTAATGCGCCACATAGCAACCAACGCTTAAAAGATTTGACTATCGCTTATAACCTACCATATTCCCCTTGCATCTACAAGAAAATTAGCAATTAGATTGACATCTCGATATCTCGATTAACATGAAGTATATGGAGAATAAACGTTTGTAAAAATAGTTTGTACAAGAGTAGAGAAAGTCATGTGAGTGTAGCACAACAGATTTTTTAAATTTATTATAATAACAATAGAAACTTAGTTACCTCATTTTTCAGCGTAGTCACCTTGTTTCTCAATGCACATGGTTGGTCCATCGTTGCACAAGATAGTGTCTAGTGTCCACACAAAAAAAGTTTTTCGGTTGAGCATCAAACCATATATACACCGCTTCCTCACTTCTTGCACTTCACTTTTGTTTTAAACATTTCTTTCTACAACTCTTAGTTTTGGAGATATCTTATAGTCTCAACTTAAATGGCCCACCCTGTATATTTGGCATGTATAAAAATTTGAAATGGGTAAATAGTTGTGTGACCGTAACGCATGATATTTAGATATGCAATTTCTGGGTCGAGTAAAGCACTTGCTCTAGTTTAAATAATAGTATAGAGAAAGAAAAAAACCTACGCTTGCAAGTGAACTTTGGACTCAGAAATCAAAGCATACAGATTTGCTTTCAGAGAGGCTGACCACAATACCCACAGTTCCATGCTGAAACTAATTAAAAGCATATGCTATCAATTATACGTATTGCATACCTCCCTTGGTGACAGAGCAAATAACATTGTCCGCAAACAAATGTTTTGTACTTTTGTAAAAAGTAAAATAAACAGACCCCAATAACAGAGAGCCAAAATAAAATATGATCGTTACTGCTACCAGCCAACAATTGCACATAATTAGAAATAACTGTCTCCCATCTCTACCATACATAGAACCAGAAGCTGTTATATAAACTAAAGTACCTGTATACAGGTCCAAAGATAAATCATAAAAAGCCGCAGACAACAGCTACATTTAAGCGACACGTGGTATAAGGTACTGTGCAAAACCATTACCAATCTCTAGAGTTAAATGCTAAACAACCAAATAGGGCAAAAAGGGAGATGTGTTACATTCGCATGACATTTTCTACCCATTCTTCAAAACTATTCTTATAGAAGCTTATCCTATCTACTTCATGCTAATTTATATTTGCAGAAATCGCTTTATTACATATTTCCTTATAGGTCAAAGTATAATTAAGGAATATAGTAGACTTAAGAGACATATCCTTTAACAGCTGGTTGGTGCGTTTCGGCTTCAAAATTCCCTTCTCTTTACATTGAGAAAAATGTTTATTGCCTTTACGCTATTATTTTGCACCACGTATGGTACAAAGTTTCCGGTGGCCTTCGCCCCAACGTTCACTTTCCGGTGGCCTTCGCCCCAAGTTTAGGAATCAACTTTGTGTTTTAATGTTTTCTTTAAATATTATATATATTTATGTTTGCCTCGGCTGCGTCAGTATTAATTTGTAGAAACATGTATTTCTTAACATGGTGTGATGCGGCTAAAGAATGTAGGCTTACACAAATTATAATTTTTACTTCCCTCCATTTATTAATCCTACACACGATTAAATAACACTTCACTTATATAGAGAGCTGTGAGATTATTTATTAATTGCACTTTTAAACACGTAAACTTTATAATATTCTCGCCGTAATAAATTTTCGTCTCACACTGAGTACGTACCCTGACGCAGTAATTTGTATCACAAATTATGTAAATGTCAGAGTGATTGTAGTGTGAATATGCATTGTTGTGTGACATTGATTTGAGATGTTTGTTGATTGTAATTATTGTCGAGAAGTGGGTTTATACGGCCTTACTGAAACTGACAATAATAGCGTGCAATAATGTAGCGAGGGGGTGAGCTGTTTATCATTATTAGAGACGAGCAAATGACGTCAGAGTGGCGCGTTTTTTTTTAGAATTTGCTGGAACATTTTTCCCCAGAGCATATGTTTTCGTAATTTTCATTGGATATAAATATAGACGCTAATGTTGGCGCGTTTTATTAACCAATAGCAGCTCGGTTATAATCTTTAGGCATATTGGGGCGAGGAAGTATAAATTCAGTGTCAGAATCAAGTTTCACGTAGTTCAACGAAGGCATTCATGGAGTATGCGTCACATACAGTTCATCAAGGTTACGCGTAGCAAATTTGTGAAAAATCTCTCGTGTCGTAAACTTAATTACACAAAAAGTTGAAGTACGCGAATTAATAATGTGCAGTAAATAAGTTATTATAACAGTTTCAGTTTGGCGAGTGTCAAGATTAATAGGTGAAAGTGAATAATGTGTTACGACAATAAAAGTGTAAAAAAAATTCTTTCATCAGTGTTATCTTTGGATAAAAACTCCTTTCCGTTTACACACCTTGTACAAGATAAGTGCTTGACCGAGAAATCATAGCTAGCCGGAGGACAGTGAACCCAAAATTAAATACAATAACAGGCGTCCAGTAAAAGATAACACGAAGTGACCGCGACAAATTGTCTTTCATACGTGCGGCAGATAAAAATGAAGCATCTTCCAACTACCAACAAATAAACACTTCAACCCCTGCGAACAAACGAACTGCTCAGGTACGTTGCCTTCTGGCAACTGGCGTTTACCGCTTGATTTGCAAATTTTTCTATTTCAAGTCTGTGATTGGCTAATTTTACTCCAATAGAATACTTTTCATTTAAATTAAGCTTTTTCTGGTTGTTGATTGGCTATTTATAAACTGTCTCAAAATTGCGTATTGTTCCTCCAAGAATTACTAGTAGCATTATTAAACTTTCCAATTCCTTGTTGCCTCAAGGTTACCTCATTGTTAGGTACTTTTGACCTATATTCTCACAGCTCCTACATTATTAAATTACGCAATACATTCACATAACATTATTATATATGTATACAATAATATAAACATATACAATGACTGTAATATACACCTTTTATATATTGATATATACACATATTGTTTTATGGCGGGCTGTTATTGAATTTATATATTATATAATTAGACTGAAATCATTTAAGTGTTAAAAAATACTGGCTTATCATGACCAGGAGAAAGAATAAATATGACTTTCCGTTTAAGGAATAAATATTTGAAAATTCAAACCAATAACATACAATATCTCGGGAATAGTCAACTATCACAAAAACGAGACCTATACTTTTTTTATGCAGTATGAGTTTTTCTATCGCTTAGGTTTTACTAGATATTCAAAATTCATTCAGAATGTAGAGTACTGCAGAGACTATTCCCAGAAAATGCAAGATATACATTTAGTTAACCATGAAAATTTCTTAAACATTACTTTAATCAAAATCGTTTTTGAGAAACTCAGTGTTCCACAAGTTTTTCTTGGAAACGAAATTAATCAAACCGGTTGTATTGTTTTCGCTACATTATAACTTACAGACTTACGAGCATGTTTTTCCAAGTTTGGGGCGGGGGATTTTCTTGAAAATCTTCGTGTCACAACCTTGGAAGGCACTGAACTTAAAAAGCAAGTTTGAATTTTCTTTTTTGAGTTATGCTTTTCACAGACACTCGGGGACCTTTTCCCAAAAATTGCATTTAGGGGGGTTTAAAGGCCTCAAAACATATATTTTCGGTGAAATATCGACATGGAGTTTGTGGTTGGAATAAAATTCTTCTCTACTTAGTATAAGTAGCAGAGAAAGTAAAAATAGACAAAACAATAAAGTGATAAAAAGGTAACATGTTGTCAATAATGCAATTTTTTATATAATATGTGAGTTTGTTAATTAAAAGTTATTAGCAACTGACTAGTTAAATTGGGTTTCAGACATACTGAATATGCCAGCATTCAAGTAATATCTTTTGTTATTCAAGTTAATGATTTTGTGTAATGCTGAATTCTTTTGAATTGAAAAAAGTTCCTAAATCTCTTTTATACGTAAAGAGCAATAATTTTGGTGATATGAGTAACATGGACAATCGAACGCAGATTCTTGTTCAGAATTATTAATCCCATAATATCTCTTGTTGAATTTCAGGTTTAAAGTTAAGTATTTTTCAAGGAATTTCTTAATTTACAACCTGGAGTAGTACCCAAATGTTCACAAATAGATATTTAAAAACAGATTAGTTATTTGTATATCTGCTTTTTTATCATGTTATTCCAAATAACAGACTATTTTTAAGAATTTATCTAAATAGTGTGTTCTGCTTTGAATTTATAAGTATTTACATTAATAAAACCTATTGTAGTAATTTTTCCTGGTTACTAAAAGGAGTCTTCAAACTGAGACTTTTTGAGAAATGTATTCGTAGACTTTTATGATGAAAGGCCTCAGGAGGCTACGTGCTATGTATTATTCCTAGTGTTTTGCTGCTTCTCAATCACATTTTAACATTTTATACACTTTGGGTAACCCCATCGCCCGCTACAGCTTCAACATTTCTTAGAGTTCCACCCAAGCTACAAGGAATCAAGGACCGGAGAAAAAAACATCATATCACTAGAAGTGGTTCGTTTTGGTTACTGCCGTGCATAGCTTGGCACATGAAATAGAGGCAAGGGGTTCACCAAGTTGCCACAGTTGGGGAAGGGCAGGATGGTCTCTGCAAGTACTCTCCCTCCTCGTCCAATCTCAGCTGAGGAGTTCACCCAGCTTGGAAACCAGAGAAAGAGAGAGAGAGGGATTCGCCGGGGTTCAAGACAGGACAACAAAATACAGCACACAGAACCATTTGTTTCAGAAAACAACGCGAGACAAGACGTCTTATTTTAGTCTTGTCGAAAATTAATCAATCTGGTTGTATTTTCTTTTTCTAAATTATTAGCTGCAGACATACGATCATTTTTTTCCAAGTGCTATAATATTTCGGATTAGAAGGGAAGACTAAATTTAAAATATTTGTTTATTAAGAATAAGCATTCATAATTAACGACAAAATTTAAACTATGCGAATTGGTGACTATATAGAGCTTCAAACTGTAAAGTGGGGAGGAGTTTAATTTTTCTGCTGTAATTACAAATACATGTTAATACATTTCTAATTTTTTTTAGAACCAAAATGTTCTTGTGTTACAACACGCTTTGTTTTTAGGATTTTTCCGGATGTTAACACGCATTAAAATTTAATATTTATATGTCGCTATGAGAAACCTGGTATACTATAGCAAGATATATAGTTGAAACATGAAAATAAAAGAGACATGAGATAGGAAATACTTAAAATCAAATTGTACTACATTTGTCTACACGATCCTGTGATGTGCCACATTGTAGATCTTCAAGCTGGGATGTGAAGCGGCGTGGCTTCTGGAGGGGAAGGTGAATACTTAAAAAAACCTCACGGCTGTATACAATCCCGTTTCCCACTGGGAATTCTTTCGTAAGGAAGTTGAACAATTTTACATTTCATCATAAACTTAGTGACAATTTTAACAATATTAAGTGGGAGTTAAAATCTTTTGCTCTAGATACGCAGAGTTTTATCATTTTGAAGTTCTAGGCAATCTAGGATTAATAATCTTAAACAACTTAACATGAAATAACAACACTCGTAAAATGAAACCTTGTGGGAATTCCGGAATTTACAATAAATTCACATAATAGAACAATTTTATAATTCAATAGCTGTGATATATTTTATAAATGTAAACAAAATAATCATTAATTAAAGGGGAGAAAGCAAATGTTTGATTTTTTTTAAAGTAAAGTTATACTTCATCAAATGCCTTTTGAATATCAACCGATATTGTTTGCTTAGTTTGTCCTAGTTCAAACAAATGTATTCAGTAAAGTTAAAAAAAATTAGTACACTTAAGCAAAACGGTGAAGTCACTAATTTAATATGATCAAATATGTTTATATAAATAAGCCTTCAACTATATCGTAAAAACATCCTGTTACTGGGATATATGCAGTATACCTGTAAATTACTAACGAACAAAAAAGATAATTTGAATGTTACACATTAATTTTTACTGCGGAAAGATCCACAAAAATAATCTAATGTTATAGAATGGGCAAGTGCAGCTTTCTTTGGGTGGAACGTCTTCAGAAAAACATAACCGACATCATACGAACAGGTATAACAAACACCAATTCCTGTATTGCTGCCATTGTGTAGAACACCAGAGTGACAATAACAGAACTAATTTTACAGTTGGATACGGCCGTGGAAGTGTTCTACAATTCCCTATGAGAGACCTGCACTGTTACAAAGTTAGAGTGACGTTTCGTTGAAGGCCGGACGTGTCGAGTTAAGCCAATAGCATCTCCAAGGTTATAATGTGGGAAATAACTAGCTACCACAGAATAAACCGTGGTGAAGGTTTACGATAATATCTATACTACACTAAATTTTAATTTCAGACAGCACTATGGCAGTTCATTTAGAGCAGTCATTCTAAATTAAACAACAATGCTGTAGTACCACTACTACTACCACCACCACCAACATTACTACTACTAACACAACTACCATCAATACTACTAGCATCGCTACTACACCATCACCAGTACCACTAAACCACCACCAGTACTAGTAACACCACTAACACTACTATTACTACTACTGCCACTAACACAACTAGTACTAACACCACCATTAATACTACACCATCACCAGTACTACTAACACCACCAGCACTACTACTAACACCACCACCAGTCTACAGACACCACAATTACTACTACCATCACTACTACTAACGCCACCACTACTACAGACACCACCACTACTAACACCACCACCAGTACTAATAACACCACCACTACTACTACTACTACCACCACCAGTACTACTAACATTACTACAAACACACCAACGCTACTACTAACACCAACACCGGTCTACAGACACCACAATTACTACTACCATGACTACTACTAACGCCACCACTACTACAAACACCACCACCACTAAACCTCCACCAGTACTAATAACACTACTACTACCACTACTACTACTAACGTTACTACTAACACCAACACCGGTCTACAGACACCACAATTACTACTACCATCACTACTACTAATGCCACCACTACTACAAACACCACCACTACCACTAAACCACCACCAGTAATAATAACACCACTACTACCACCACTACCATCATTACTAACAACACCAGTACTACTAACATTACTACTAACACCAACACCTGTCTATAAACACCACAATTACTACTACCATCACTACTACTAACGCCACCACTACTACAAACACCATAACCACTAAACCACCACCAGTTCTAATAACACCACTACTACTACTACTACCACCAGTACTACTAACATTACTACAAACACACCAACGCTACTACTAACACCAACACCGGTCTACAGACACCACAATTACTACTACCATCACTACTACTAACGCCACCACTACTACAAACACCACCACCACTAAACCACCACCAGTACTAATAACACCACTACTACTACTACTACTACTACTACTACTACTACTACTACTACTACTACTACTAACGTTACTACTAACACCAACACCGGTCTACAGACACCACAATTACTACTACCATCACTACTACTAATGCCACCACTACTACATACACCACCACTACCACTAAACCACCACCAGTACTAATAACACCACTACTACCACCACTACCATCATTACTAACAACACCAGTACTACTAACATTACTACTAACACCAACACCTGTCTATAAACACCACAATTACTACTACCATCACTACTACTAACGCCACCACTACTACAAACACCACCACTACCACTAAAACACCACCAGTATTAATAACACCACCACTTCTACTACTACTACAAATACCATCAGAACTAACACCACCAATTTTACTAACATTACTACAAACACACCAGCACTACTACTAACACCAGCACCGGTCTACAGACACCACAATTACTACTACCATCACTACTACTAACGCCACCACTACTACAAACACCTCCACTACCACTAAACCACCACCAGTACTAATAACACCACTACTACTACTACTACTACTACTACTACTACTACTACTACTACTACTACTACCACCATTACTAACACCAACTGTACTACTAACATTACTACTAACACACCAGCACTACTACAACTAAAACCACCAACAGTACTACAGACACCAAAATTACTACTCGGACTGTAAAATTAAACCTTCTCTAAGTCTAGCAAATGAAATAAAATTGAACTGGGGTAAAGAGGCATATATACTTAATTTAGGAAGAAAGGAAAGATCAGGAATGGCATGGTTTAGACTGGGGGGCTGGAGAGCACAGAAAATGACCGACGATTCTGGCAGGAGAATCTGCCCATTCTGTGAATTGGATGAGGACTGGGTACATATTTTGGCGGAATGTGCACAGTGGGAGAACCAGCGAACGATTAAACTCAAAGAAAAATTCTTAAGTCCCTTAAGAAAGAGATTGGCATGTTGGGATCTACTGGCTGACCAGAGGAACTGGCAAAACATGGGCAATTTTCTGGCTAAAGTGCGCGAAGCTAGGTCAAATTTGTTCAGTTAGACAAAGGTAATTTATTTCTATTTCCCTTTTTCTTGTTCCTTTTGTTGTGTTTTCTTTATCTGTTGTTTATTTTGTCACCCTATTGTATCTTAAATATGCATGTACGGTCAATGACCCATGCACTAAATACTTGTGTAATAACTTCAATAATTTGAAACCAATAAAGATACCTTATCTATCTATCTACTAACACCACCCTACTACCATCACCACCACTACGACATCATTATTACTACTACTACTACTACTTCTACTACCGCAACTATTACGACTACCGCCACCACCATTACCACAGTCATCACTACCACTAGCACTGCTACTACTACTACTGACATCACTACCACTACTACTGCCACCGTCTTAACAAATACTACTAGTACCATTACCACTACTACTGACATTACTACTACAATTACTACCACCACTACTACTACCACTACTACAACTACTACCACAGCCGCCGCCGCCACCACCACCACTACTACTGCTGCACTCCTATTACTACTACCACACTACGATTACTGCTCCCACTATTTTTACTACTGCCACTACCACTACCACTACCACTACCACTAAAACCACTGCCACTGCGACCCTACTACTACCACTACCACCACAGAGTCAATCAGATTGATTCCTTAGAAAAAGTGCAGAGAAGGGCTATAAAATTCATAAGGAGAGGTAAAGATTTTGGGTTTACAAAAGGTGAAGAGAATGAATGGGAACCGCTAAAAGTTAGGCGTAAAAACATAGATTAGTTGCGTTATTTAAAGCTTATACTGGTTCAAATGCTTGGGCGGATGTTAGAGAAAGGTTAGAGAATCCAGCACACTACGGTCGAAACGATCATCTGTTTAAAATTAGGGGTAGAAGGTGCAGAACCGACGTGGGAAAATTTTCTTTTGTTAATAGAACCACTGAGGAATGGAATGAATTGCCTGTAGCAGCCTTTCAGGGCTGTCCTTTGACCTTAAAGCAGTTCAGAAATAATATTAGCAGAATAAATGTTGGTTAATTAACTAGTGTACTCATTTCACAAACTATACTATTAAAGTTGACACTACCAGGTTGAAAATACTGGTAACTAAATATAAGGACCAATTGTAAATAGTTAAGTACCTCGAAAATAGTTACGTACTTTGTAAATTGTTAAGTACTTTGAAGATAGTTAAGTAAATTGAGAATAGTTAAGTAAATTGTGAATAGTTAAGTAAATTGTGAATAGTGAAGTAAATTGTGAATAGTGAAGTAAATGGTGAATAGTTAAGTAATTGTGAATAGTTAAGTAATTGTGAATAGTTAAGTAAATTATAAATGGTTCAGTAATTAGGGATTTTAAAAGCTTTGTTAATATTTAAAATTAATCATTTTGTATTGTTAGTCTTGTTTATTATTATTATTATTGTAAGCTGGTCATGGTGATGTAAATTTTGTACGGTTTAATTCTGCCACCGGGAAGTACCCAATTGCAGAATAAATAAATACATACATACATACATACATACATACATACATACATACATACATACATACTATTGCTACTACAACTACTACCATTGCTATTGCAACTGCTGCTACCACCACCACTACTATTAATACTACTAGCACCCCCACTGCTATCACTACTAACCCCACCACTACTACAATACAACTACCACTACTACTATCTACACACCTGTACTACCACTACTACCATCACCACCATTACTAGTATTACGGCGAGTAGATACTACTACTATGTCACCGCCCTACTACTATAACTATCACTAGTGCAAATACACTACCACTATCTGCACCCCTGTACTGCCACTATTACTACTACTATTCCACTATCACTATCCCCACCAAGCACGTAACTAGTAGATGGATAAGTATGCGATTCTACCAAAATTTTATGTTCTATATTTCATTAAAAGACATGTTTTGAGATCTCGAATAAAAAAGGAATGTTTTATCGAAAAAGGTGCGTGTATATCTGGGTGAAGAAGGGAGAGAGAGAAGAGAGGGTGTCGGAGGGAGTTAGAGAGTCTGAACAGTATAACTCAAAAGCGAAAGGTCGGATGAATACCAAACTTAGTATTTAGATTCAGTATCTGACAGAAGTGCGACACGAGGATTTTCAATAAAACCCCCAAAAGTGGCTCTTAAGAATTTATATTAAAATGCCATATTTTTAAGATATTTGCAAGACAAATAAGGTCTTCAACTTATTGAGAATAGCCTGTGAAGTCCTCTTCATTCTGAATGAATAACGCGTAATTGGTAAACCGCAAGAAATAGACAAAAACGTGTTAAATAAAACATATAGATTTCTTTCAAACACATAAATTATTTAAAATAACATTTTCTTGTTGCACAGCCATTTCCGAAATGTGCAGTATTAATGGTATAAATTTTTCAATAATTTGTAATGTTTAAAGAGCTGTCGCTATTCAGTTGTTTCTCGTGATGTGATGGAAGGAGCATGCGTCCTACTTTTAAACGTTTGACTATCTATTCGGTTTCCTCTATCCCCTTGCAACCTACAAGGAAGTGTGTATTGAAACTGTTCCTGTATATCTAGATTGAGAAGATTGTAGCCTTTACGTTATTTGCAGTACCTTTGGGCGTCAGTTTGGAGTAGCCTGTATTGTTTACGTTATTTGCACCACGTATGGTACAAAGTTTTCGGTGGTCTTCATCCCAATGTTTACTTTCCGGTGGTCTTCGCCGCAAGTTTACTTTCCCATGGCCTTCGCCCCAATGTTCACCTTTTATTTTAATATTTTCTTTAAATATTATATATATATATATAGGTTTGCCTCGGCTGCGTCAGTATTAATTTGTAGAAACATGTGTCTCTTTGCAGGGGGTGATGAGGCTGAAGAATGTAGGCTTACACAAATTATAATCTTTGTTTCACTCCTTTTATTAATTCTTCACGCGATTAAATAACACTTCACTGATATAGAGAGCTGTGAGATTATTTATTAATTACTTGCACTTTTTATCACGTAAACTTTATAATATTCTCGCCGTAATGAATTTTTGTCTCACACTGAATACGTACGCGTCTCGCGTCCGGTTAGGAACGCTGTCTACTAGCAACTGACTTCTACCGCCTGAATTTGCAAATTTCATCTATTTCAAGTCTCTGATTGGCTAATCCTACTCCAATAGAATACTTTTATTTAACTTTCGGGTTTACTGGTTGTTGATTGGCTATTTATAAACTGTTTTAAAAATATTACATTATTGTTTCCAAGAATTACTAGTAGCATTATTAAACTTTCTAATTCATTATTGCCTCAAGGTTACCTCATTGTTACCTCATTGTTAGCAACTTTCGGCTTCTATTCTCACAGCTGCTATATTGTTAAATTATGTAATGCATTCACATAACATTATGATACATGTACACAATATTATAAACATATACAATGACTGTAATATACTTTTTATATATTGTTACATACACATATTGCTTTAAGGCGGGCTGTTATTGAATTTATATATTATATAATTAGACTGAAATCGTTTAAGTGTTAAAAATACTGTCTCAAGATTGGCTTGAAGCAGATAGACAAGTAAGAGTATTTAAGAGTGGCTGGTAGTGAAAGTCAGGTAATGCACACGTCAGATTTTTTGTCTCACAGTTAGGTGAGTGAGGTGTTTTATTTTCAACAGGTGAGGGTTTAGCGCCAAGGTGAATGTGACGGGGGATATTTTTGCGCGCGCGTGCATCACACTTGCCGCGACCTGTATCATGATGTACATATGTAGGGGAGCCCCGTTAATGTTCCCCCGCTAAATCGATATTGCGTACCAACAGGTGAGTCGACCGCACCCATCTAAACACACACATAAGTTTATTACCTCATTACTGCTGCTTACCGCCAAACTAACTGCTTTACCGAGAATAAAAGGAATCAAGTGCTGGTCGTTAAGTACGTCGTTTCTCCGAGACAGGATGTTGGTAATAAAGAGATGGTTATTACAATCGTATTGTGCCCATAAAACTCGAAATATGTGCGCATAAACAAGAAAACGGCATTTGTACAAGTTTTTACAGCGATGTAAATCTGCTGCCTTAAGGCTACCTCAGGGCTATTAAATAAACATGATGTAATACCAAAATTAAGGATAGGTTAAAATCCCATCCCACCATCGTTACATCTGTTATGGCCTATGACCTGGGAAAGGTAGAGGGGATACCTCGCCCCTCGACCCAAGATAGATCTTTTATACTGACCAGCCTCAAGAGAACGGATGAGATGAATGAACCGCAGGAGGCTAGAGGGCACGGGCAGGCCGACAGAAACGCGCAGAAGATGCGATTCCAAGCTTGACGACCCGGACACACCCGTCATCTGGAAGGAGCAAGTATGTGCGCCATTTGTCCGACACCGACCCACACTGCCCACCAGAATCATGAAAAGGAGGCGAGATTATAGAAACTGAAGGAAAAGAAAGTCGTCGTGTGAGAGCAACCACCCCAGCATTCGACTTTCCAACCAGGGAAAACCACGAAAAACTCCTTACCAGAGTTGCTGGCCCCAGGAATCGAATTCAGGATCTCCCTAATACCAGTCTTGCCGTTACCGCGGAGGCATCTCATTCGGCTTAAATCTGCGAAATGCATGACCCATTTTCTTATAAAATATTCAAGATATCGGATTGAAATGTTTACAGCATGTAGGATGTGTTTATCGGAGGAGGGCAACTCGCGCACTGCGACCATCTTGATCTATTGTGGCTGCACCCCCCTTTTTTGAGTGGAGGAGAAAATGATTCAATCACTAACCCCAGCAGCGTTGGGAGTCGGAACTGGGAGTGTGGGACTCGCCAATAGTCCGCATACCCACTAAATACTCCTCCACCGGAAGGAAAATAGGAAGAAGGAGAAAGAGTGGAGTAATGTGAAAGGTTGCGCGGTCCCGCATAGCACACGCGTTAGTATTTGGAGAATGCGGGTAAAGGAGTTTCTAGGTTGCAGCCATGAAACCTGAGTGCAACACTAGTGAATGGAAGGTGAAAGGTGAAAGTATGGATAGGAAGTGTTGGAATGTCTCAAGGACATCAGAACATCTCGGCGTATCTTGCAGGGGTCATAGGCTTCCCGCGAGAGCTGGAAGTCTCCGGTAGTAAAGTCATCGGCTGATGGAAGTGGGCTTTAAGTTGGTTATGCTGCTCCTCCATGGATCTGAATGTGATGTCTAAGGAGTCGAGGTGTCGTTGCGTCGTGTCTGACGTGGATTGATGTGCTGTAATGGATGTGTCTATGGATGTCTGCAATTCTTGGAGGCAATCCTCCAGGGCCACCAGCTTCGCCGACAGGTTCATGAACTCTGCGTGCAGGTCCTGTAAGCCGGCACGTAGGCCCTGGATTTCCTTGGCAGTGTTGCTTGGCGATGGTGATGATGTAGGCTGTGGTTGTGGTGTCGTCTGCGGCGGCGTGGAAGGAACAGACGGCTTCGGCGATGCCTTTCTGCGAGGATACAGGGGGCGGAGCACCTGGCGGGTAAAATGTGATGAACCACCACAAGTGGCGCAGTAGCGGCGTTGACGGCGGAGGTCATGGTTCTTGTGTGACGCAGTACTGCAAGAAGCGCCACAGTACTAGCACTTCGGCTTGGCGCTGCAGGTTGACTCGCTGTGCCCATAGGCACAGGCAGCTAGTCTTTCCTGTCGGCTAGCCTCGACGTGTAGGTACTTCCCTAATCAGAATATAGAATCTGAATGTAGACAAAGATCAACATGGGAGCTACAAAATGAAATAAAAACTAGGTGGGGTAAGGAAACATATTTTGGAATTAGGTATAAAACAAGAGGACTGGAATAGCATGGCTTAGGTTGGGAGGGTGGAAAGCTCGCAAGATTGTTGATGACGATGGCAGGAGGATTTGTCCATTATGCGGGGAACAAGAAGACTGGACGCATATTTTGGCAGTATGCGTGCAGACGGAGGGTATTAGGAAAAAACTATTAACGGAAGTATTTTTGGCTTCCAACAGACGGAGGACAGCATGCTGGGACTTGATTCTAAACAGCCAAAACTGGCCAAGCTTGGGCACATACTTAATGGAAGTACGTGTACTAAGAGATAAGGTGTTTATGTAATTTTTCTTTAAACATATGTGGTGCTTAAGTACTTGTGCGCGACTGTGTGTGTGTGTGTTTGAGTGTGTGATTCAGAGTGTTTTTTCAATTTTATATGTATGTATATAGTGCGGTGATTATAAAAAAAATCTGATGTGTTACACTCACATGACTTTCTCTACTCTTGTACAATATATTTTTACAAACGCCTATTCTCCATATGCTTCATGTTAATCGAGATATCGAGATGTCAATCTTATTGATAATTTTCTTGTAGATGCAAGGGGAATATGGTAGCTTTTAAGCGATAGTCAAATATTTTAACGCTGGTTGCTATGTGGCGCATTCCATTCTCTTTGCATGTCCAGGACAAAAAAAATGAATAACGAATTTGAGAAAAATTATAAGTATTGGAAAATTTAAGGAAATAATAAGCAATATCTGGAAAACGGTTCACTCAACAAAAGAAATGTATATGACATAAGTTGTGTATTTTAACGCGATCTACATTTTTTGTGTAGTAAACTTTTGTCTATCTCTTATGGTTTACCAGTTATGCAAAAGTCGTTCACAATGAAGAAGACTTTTGGAGACATTCCCAGAAAATTCGAGATATACATTTCATTTCTCATGACATTATCTTAAACATATGATATTTTCATCAAAATCGTTAGAGCCATTTTTGAGAAAATTAAAATTTTCAAAAAATCTTCCATGTAAAGGGTAGTTTGGGGTGGGGGGATTTTCTTGAAAACCTTCGTGTCGCATCTCTGGACGATACTGAACCTAAATACCAAGTTTGGTGCTTATCCGACTGTTCGTTTTTGAGTTATGCTGTTCACAGACACACACACACACACACAGACACACACACAGACACACACACAGACACACACACACACGGACATGTTTCCAAAAATGCTTTTTTTGGATTCAGGAGGTCTCAAAACATGTATTTCCGGTGAAATCTCGGTATCGAATTTTTGGGTGGAATGCAATACTTTCCCTACTTACTATACGTAGTAGAGAAAGTAAAAAATAATTGTTTTCTGGTTGATACTGCAAGTCACGTATACAGACCAGGTATTTTTCTAGAGAGCATGTACGGTCTTATGACCCATGTGACTGTCTTATGCAATTAATGTAATACTAAATACTTAATAAATACCACTACTACTACTACTACTACTACTACTACTACTACTTCCCTAATAAGGAAAGGCTATTCGCCAAGGCAGCCTCAAGGTCGGCGTTGCTGGCTAGCTCCACTCGAACCAGCGGCATTGGGCCCCGGGCAGAGACGATCCTGGTGGCCTTAAAGGCAGAGGGCCACTGCTGCTGCGCTGCGCCGAGCACGGTGTACTCAGCGACTACTACGCTGAAGCGTCCATGTTGAGTTGGCGGCTGATGCACGGCAACAACGGCAAGGGACTGGCGGCGAGGGCGAAGCACTTGCCGAAGCTGAAGAGAGCTAATATTTTCAGTTTGAACACCCGCGTACAGTAAGCGACACAGCAACCCTAACTGCTGGGACAGCTCACTCTGGCGTACAGGGGAAGAAATCTGTCCATCTGCCTGGCACCACCAGCACCGCAGGACTTTAAATTATATCTGAAACGTGAAATGGAGATGAAATGCTAGGAAATGGAGGGAGGAGAGTTCGTGGTAAAATACACCACCCCAGCATTAGCTTTGGTAAACGGGAAAACCACGAAAAACCCTGGTCAGAGCGGGCGGTCACTGGGAATTGAAACCGGGACTTCCAAATGCATGCCATAGACTTGCCGCGTGAATCATCTGGATCGGTTCTACAGTATGTATGTGCATGCTTTCTAGGTCCACTAATATACTTTTATACAGTAAGTTTGTTAAGTAATATTTGCTTATTATACCATCTTTTTTGTACAATAACTTGCCAATTCTGTTATACAGCTGCTAATCATGATTAGAATAATAGTAATAATAATAATAATAATAGTAATAATAATAATAATAATTGTAACACAATAATTGAAACTATTGGATGAGAAAGGAGGTGAGGATATTAGAAACTAACTGACAGTAGAAAATATTCTACAAATAATAAAAGAACATCACTATGATTGAATGGGTTACGTCAATACAAAGATATTCGCAAGTATTACAAAAGCGGCAATGAACTACAACCCAAGAGGTAGATCAATTGAAAGGCCAACAGAAAGTTGGCAAGATCAATTTGATGGAGGCGGAACACGCCAACAGATAAGATGATATATCATCCTTTGATTAAAATTTATTAAATAAAACACTAACTATGCTGTTAAAAACAAAGTAGATCCACAGGAGTACTTAGATATTTTTTTATTTTATCATCCTTAAAGTTAATTTGGCTATCTTCAATAGTTTCTGAGAAAACCGGTCATTTATACCAAAATTCTTATATATTTACCAAGCGAAAAATGAGATGGCTTTAGCGCTGCCATACTTAACAGAAGTACCGATTTGTGGAACGAAATTTCCCCTAAAAAGTGAACTTAAGTTTATCAAAAACTCCAGGAGTTAAGATTTTTTTCTGTGAAGCGGTGTAGTACTTTTTGTCTACCTCTTATGGTTTGCCAGTTGAACAAAATTCCTTCCGAGTGAAGAGGACTTCACAGTCTGATCCCAAAAAACCAAAGACCTACGTTTTTGCTTTCTCTACTACGTATAGTAAGTAGGGGAAGTATTGTATTCCACCCAAAAATTTGATACCAAGATTTCACAGCAAATATATGTTTTGAAGTACCCTGAATCCAAAAAAGGCATTTTTGGAAACATGTCCGTGTGTGTGTGTGTGTGTGTGTGTGTGTGTGTGTGTCTGTGAACAGCATAACTCAGAAATGAACTGTCGGATAAACACCAAACTTGGTATATAGGTTCAGTATCTTCCAGAGATGCGACACGAAGGTTTTCAAGAAAATCCCCACACCCCAGATTACCCTTTACATGGAACATTTTTCGAAAATTTTAATTTTCTCAAAAATGGTTATAACGATTTTGATTAAAATATCATATATTTAAGATACTTTCATGACAAATAATGTGTATATCTTGGGAATGTCTCCAAAAGTATTCTTCGTTGTAAACGACTTATGCATAACTGGTAAATCATAAGAGATAGACAAAAAGTACTACACCGCTTCACAGAAAAAAATCTAAACTCCTGGAGTTTTGGATAAACTTAAGTTCACTTTTTAGGGGAAATTTCCTACACAAAAAATGTAGATCCCGTTAAAATGCACAATTTATGTCATGTACATTTTTTTGTTGATTAAGCCACTTTCGAGATATTGCTTGTTATTTCCTTAAATTTTCCAATACTTAATACTTTTTCTCAAATGGGAATTCGTTATTCATTTTTTGTCCTGGTAATGCAAAGAGAATGGAATGCTCCACATAGCAACCAGCTCTTAAACGCTTAAAGCCTACCAATTCCCCTTGCATCTACAAGAAAATTAGCAATAAGATTAACATCTCAATATCTCGATTAACATGAAGCATATGGAGAATAAGCGTTTGTAAAAATAGTTTGTACAGGAGTAGAGAAAGTCATGTGAGTGTAATACATCAGATTTTACTTTTTAATGTAAATGTCGGTAATACAAGGCATTTTAATTAAAGTCGCTAGAGCCGTTTTTGAGGGGAAAAAAATAGGAAAACTGTTCTATGGAAAGAAACTTTGCGAAGGGGAGATTTTCTTGAAAAGCTTTGTGACGCATCCATAAAAGATGCCGAACATAAACGACGATATTTATCCGACATTTCATTTTTTATGTATACCTACCGTTCAAACACAACACACACGGATCTTTTTTTATTCAGACGGCTCAAAATATGTATGAGGTATGTTTCCAAAGTAAGTACCGTTTTAATATTTTGTCGCTGCAGCGCTGCAATCGCAATTTTGAGCTTGCGCCATCACTTTTTCCATTCATTAGGAAGCCAGACGCAGCTGTGAGCTTTGTGAGCGTCACTTTGTGCTTTTCTGTTGTTAGAGCGTGTTGAAATGTTCAAAACAATCGAACGACACTCTGACTGAAGTCAGATCACTGATTTAAATACGAAAAATGTTACGCCAACAAACATTCATCGCCAATTGTGCAAGGTTTATGGGCAAATAATAATGAGTGGCAATGCCCGGCCAATCAAACTCGAAATCTAATCATCATCTGCTTGGGAACAATTCGACCAATCTCCATACAGTCCGGATTTGGCACCAAGCGATTTTTATTTGCTTCGTCTGAAAGGAGTTCCTTGCTGGAAAAAGTTCCAACGATGATGATGTGAAACAAGAAATGCAGACATGCTTTTTTTCACAGATGGCATCATTCCTTGACGAAGGCATACAAAAACTGGTTTCCCGTTACAACAAATGTCTGAATAACGGCGGTGACCATACGGAGAAGTAGTGTAAGATAATGAAGATGATAAATTATTTGGAAAGTAATGTTCTGTTACTTTAAAAAAAATTATTGGTACTTCAAAAACACGCCTCGTATTTATGGTCAAATCTCGACATCGAGGGAATATTGAGTGGAATAAATACTGTCACGTATGCTGTTGCAGGCAGCAAGATAATTTAGACTTTACTATATTGGACAATACTATATTGGGCAAACTCTTACATTTTAACACATTTGGTCATTTTTATATTTCATAAACTTTCTTGACTTGGGATTGTAGTTGAGCTCACTTATAACAGGAAACTGTAGTCTGCCACTACCCTTGACATTTAAAAGGGATTTCACCACGCCATCATTTCCTTAGGAATACGTGCCTTTCTGTACATCACGGGATGCATCACATGATCCTTAGGAAATCAGGGCGGCGCCACACACCACTTGGTATGGCATGATTGTCGAGACCCCCCTAGACAGTGAATTTCTTTATAAGGAGCTGCAGAGCCTTGCTGGGGGGTTGTTCTTATTCTGAACTCGTCAGCAGTCCATGCTGCTGGACCTGTAACTAGATACCTGACAACTCTCCAAGGTAAGATCCCATTAGGAGAACTCGCAATATTTTATGTAATATTTAAAGACCATATCATTTATATGTTAGGTGTGTTGTGATGAATGTTTGTTGCTGCTACGTATGGAAAACCAGTTTGAAGATGATGTATTATATTTCGACTGTTTCTTTAAATATTATATTTATGTTTGCCTCGCCTGCGTCAGTATTTATATTTTTTTAGAGACATAAATGTCTTAGCAGGGAGTGGTGCGACTGAAGAATGTAGGCTTACACAGATTATAATTTTACTTCACTCCTTTTATTAATGCTTGACACGATTTAAATAACACTGCATTAATATAGAGAGCTGTGAGATTCTTTTATTAATTACTTGCACTTTTTAAAACGTAAACTATTTTCTCACACAAAATACGTATTAAATTTCTCGAGGACACATCTCGCGTCCGGTTAGCAACACTGTCTACAAGCAACACGTCCAGTTATGAGCGCTGTCTACAAGCAACTGACTTGATTTCTACCGCCTAAAGTTGTAAATTTCTGTATTTCAAATCTCTGATTGGCTAATCCTAATCTAATAGAATACCTTCATTTAACTAAAGCTTTTTCTGGTTGTTGATTGGCTATTTTATAAACTGTCACAAAATTTACATTATCGTTGCTCCAATAATAACTAGTAGCATTATTAATTTCTTACTCTTTATTGCCTCAAGGTTACCTCATTGTTAGCAACTTTTAACCTATTATTCTCACAGCTCCTACATTATTAAATTACGTAATACATTCACATAACATTACTGAACATGTATACAATAATATAAAAATATATAATTACTGTAATATACACTTTTTATATATTGTTACATACACACGTTGCTTTAAGGCGGGCTGTTATTATAATTTTTTATTATATAATTTGAATAAAATCATTTAAGTGTTAAAAATACTGCCTCAGTTGAGCCTTCAGTCATTTCAAGTCTGAATGTTAAGTCCCTTCAGGACTGGTTTCTTCAAGACGCAAAGCTGGGAACTGAAGCCCAGCATCATGTTCTAGTTAATATAATAAAATGGGCCACCAGGAAACATTGTGAGCTATTTGTTCTACCATCTACTTTCACCTCTAAGCTACGTTCCCCAATCACAACCCCTATGATTGCGACAACTTCCTCTGACCTACCATAGGTAGGTGGGAGAGAAAGTAAAAGTATGCTGAAAATGTAACCGGAGCACTGCATGGTGTAGAGGTTTTCTAAACATTAATTACTCCACCTATTGTAAGTTTTTATATAGGAAAAGTTTACCCGAACAAACTGCAGTGTTTGCCTTCTTAAAACTCAACAAAATCGGGTCCTAAAGGTTGCCGAACGACCTTTGCAGTGAACGCAGCTGTGTTCTGGCAAAATGCGCGTCTCCCAGCAGGTCATCGCATCCTTTCATTCTTCTTAAAATATCACGACCAAGGAACTAAAGCATAGCTTGTTCAGACTGCTTAATTTTGTTGGTAATTCTAAAATTATACTCAGTGTTGTATACTTTTAAACCACTGAGAATTTAAGAAAAAAAGGTTTTCTATCTGGGTGATCTCCTGCTACCAGCGCCTATATTAGTCTATATTGCGGCCAAGCTGCAAGATTCTTCCGCTCTCTCGCTGAGCTAGAATTAACCAGTCCAAAGCAGAAAGGCTTCTTGGGAAAAGATCCAAATAGTTCATTCCATCACATCATACTGTGACGAATAAAAGCACCAGTCGCTGTTAAACACACTTTATGCGTCGCTTACATACTCAGCGTAGCATAAACTTTACACTTAAGACACGTTTGACACTCACTCAGAACAGAACAGAACAGAACAGGACAGAACAGAATTGATCCGTCGAATCGAAACAAAACTGGACTGGTGAGTCACACTCTCAACCGAACTGCAGTCTACATAATTCGGTTTTTACGTATGTATCGTACCTAAAAATTCGTCGTTCAAGCGTGAATTTGTCGGTAGGCATTTCGGGTGACTAATAAGACAAGAACAGCAACAATAATAAGAAAACTTTAGCAAATCACACACAATACATATCTCGTGAATAAGCTTTCAGTTTGAGATGCACAATGCACAAACTCCAGAGCTTACAGCACGAACAGAAGGGAGCAACTGGCGCAGTACGAGTATAACACAGCTGAAAAACATAGCTTTGAGAGGGTCATTTACCACTAGTGGGGAAAAATATTGAGGCCACTGCAGTGCAGGCAGAGCATGCATACACGCCATCTGTGGCCCCACCATACTGCGATCGCTCAGCACAACTAAATGGCACTAATAGGTGCCGCAAACTTAAGAAGATAAAAAGAGGGAGGGAGTGACACAGAGGGAGGGAGCAGTCCGACATAAATCTTCTCAGTTAACTGTACCCTGATTCGCGCCAAAGGTAGAGATGACCCAATGTCATTCGACCTTGTAGTGAGGGGCGGATGGGTGAGAAATGAGTTACCTGCAGCACGGAGATGTACAAAACCTCAACATTTATGTCAAACGTTTCTTCTGAAACAGACATGGAAACAAAGTCTAAAACTATTGCCATAGTCGAATTGTCTCCACCAATATATTATTCCAAA
Source organism: Deroplatys truncata (assembly GCA_030765065.1). Lineage (NCBI taxonomy): Eukaryota > Metazoa > Arthropoda > Insecta > Mantodea > Mantidae > Deroplatys > Deroplatys truncata. The sequence goes on from CM060982.1 coordinate 107,359,846, forward strand.
GTAATGGTCGATTTCAATGATTAAATGTTTAAATATATTATTGTTATCATTAAACCAAAAAACTAGATTAACTAAATGGATTAATGTCGTCATCCTTATTAATATTATTGTGATTAGGTATTAACTTTGACAGTACTCACCCATGAAAACATAAACAACTCATTAGCTCCACTCGTTTGGAATGACATCAGCAATCTCTCATCAAATAGCTAGATTTATCCAAGAGGGGAGCTAGAAAGATGTCGATTGAAGAGGGCGGAGCTAGATATGTCGTACCAACCTAAATTCCCTCGTACCTACCAGTCGGCCACGATTTGAGTGCGTGCAGTGAGAAGAGGAACCAAGCAGTTACGGAACAAGTGTGCGGGGCATCGGAAGGACGGTCAAGTAAACATTCGCAGTTCCGGCTTGCATTTACTAACCGTTTTTCACTATAAGCTGAAAGGAGAAGTAAACAAAACTTAAATATATCACTCCACCGAGCACATGGCAGCACCACGCGGAGGATGACGGGAACTAAGAGGAGAGGAAATTGCTTCACACAGAATGCGAATACAGTATATTGCGCAGCTTGGGCATCATTATCTTTTAAACATTGTATGTCTTGCTCCTATATTTTGCCTTACATCCTAAACTTCTAACACATAATACTAAGAGTAGAAACAGCCCGCCTTAAAGCAATATGTATATGTAACAATATATAAAGTGTATATTACAGTCATTGTATATGTTTATATTATTGTATGAATGTTCAATAATGTTATGTAAATGTATTACGTAATTTAGTAATGTAGGAGCTGTGAGAATAATGGCTTAAAAGTTGATGAGGTAATCTTGAGGCAATAATGAGTAAGGAAGTTTAACAATACTACTTGTGATTCTTGGAATAACAATAATGTAATTTTTGTGACAGTTTATAAAAATAGCCAATTAATAACCAGAAAAAGCTTTAGTTAAATAAAACTAACAATATTACAATATTACAACAGTATTAGTAAGTCTTAATTGTAAACCTATAAATATAGTTGCATCGAACTTATATAATACTTGACGAAGCCAATTATACAGGGAAAAAGATTTTAATAAACGACATTGTATTAGTTGTGAATCCTGAAAATGAATTACAAAAAAGCTTTTTTAAACTTAACTGGAAATAATTATAAATTTTAGATAGCAGTGAATAAAACTAAGACAATGGCTTGACATGGAAAATACCCAATATGATGCAAAATTCCAATTGAAGGTCGGATTTTGGATCAAGTTCGGCTATGTTACATTTAAGGAGGATAAGAATTTTGATATTAAATTATAGAAATATCAGAGTATTTGTGGCACTATAAGCAGAACATTGAAAAAATACACGAAGAGATTTGGAGATGAAATTCTATAAGGTGATAACGGTGCCCGTTTTACTGTACAGCAGTGATCCTGTGTTAGGAAGAGAAAAGATTTTATCCATGTTCAGGCAGAGGAAATGCCATTTTTACGAGTACTTAAAGGATGCTATAAGTCGAAGTTGATATTTTTTGTAGGAGTTGTATTATAGTTCAACTGTTGGGGAGCCGCTTGAAGTAGCTGCAACCACACGTATGGTACCCGGTAGCCTTTGCACCAAATATACTTTCTGATGGCCTTTGCCCCAATTTTTAAAAATATTAACTCTGTATTTTTAGTTTCTTTAAATATTATATTTATGGTTGCCTCGGCTGCGTCAGTATTATTGTTAGAGACATGGATGTCTTGGCAGGGTTGTGGTGCCACTGAAGAATATAGGCTTACACAGATTTTAAGTTTTTCTTCACTCCTTTTATTAATGTTTGACACGATTTAAATAACACTTCACTGATAGAGAGCTGTGAGATGCTTTTATTAATTACTTGCACTTTTTAATACATAAACTATTTTCGTCTCACACGAATACGTACTATACTTCTAGAGGACGTGTCTCGCGTGCGGTTAGGAACACTGTTTGCAACCAACTGAACTGATTTCAACCGCCTAAACTTGTAAATTTCTGCATTTCAAGGCTCTGATTGGCTAATCCTACTCCAATAGAATACCTTCATTTAACTAAAGCTTTTTCTGATTGTTGATTGGCTATTTTATAAACTGTCTCAAAAATTACATTATTGATTCCAAGAATCATGAGTAGTATTGTTAAACTTTCTTACTCATTATTGCCTAAAGGTTACCTCATTGTTACCTCATTGTTAGCAACTTTTGACCTATTTCTCACGGCTACTACATTATTAAATTACGTAATATATTCACATAACATTATTACACATGGATACAATAATATAAACATATACAATGACTGTAATATACACTTTTTATATCTTGTTACATACACATATTGCTTTTAGCTGGGCTGTTATTTAATTTATATTATATAATTAGAACTAAAAGTCATTTAAGTGTTAAAAATACTGCCGCAAAGTTGGACAGGATTCGGAATGAAATTATTAGAGAAGAGTTGAATATTTTTGCAGTAAATTATAAAATAGAATGATATAAACAAAAATAGAAGAAACAAGGATTCCAAAACAGGCCCTACAATACAAACCTAAAGGAAAGAGGGATATAGGACTGCCAGTTTAAAGATGGAACTGAGGCCAGAACAGGCCGATAGGCCTAATTTTTGAAAGGCAGAAGAAGAAGGAAATATCATTGCATATTTTTGTGTGCCCCTTATTACAAAAACGTGCACTGTACCGCTTATTAAAATGTTTTTAGACAATTAGAAAATTGAGTTTTATTTATGGACACGCTTTACTGCTATGTCCTTAGCGTCAATTCTATATTGGACGTGAAAGAGCCGACATTTTGTTTATAGGCTTGAGGTTCTTATACGTGCCGTAAATCTACGACACAGGACCACCAGCCAAAAAAATCCATCACTCTCCGCCGGGTTTGAACCGGCGACCTCGGGAACCAGAGGCTAGCATGGTACCACTAGACCACGGAGGAGACAGACAATTGACAGCCGGCTCTGGCGCGCATCATGATGCATATTCTATTGAACAATGCGAGATACATTAGTCACAATGGATGAACGCACTTCATCAAATACAATAGAAAGGTAAACGTCGGCATTGATTAATAATAGCTGTAGGACTTTAACTAGAGAAGGCGCCATACACTGTGACGTACTCAATATCCACAGTACAAATCGTATCTATAGACTCATGCTGGTAACAGATGAATCTCACACTGGGCGCCCGATTTCAATGGTCCAGTTGATGTTCTCGCACCCATAAGAGCAGCAGCTGTCGATGTTTAATTGTTAGGCAAGAGCGCTCTCCACACCCTTCTGGCTTCGAATCCAATGCTTCAATCTGAACGTGTAATCTTACATTTTAGAAATGTCTGGGTCCATTTTTACTTTCCATACCATGTACATACTAGGAAGAGAAGGTACTAAATTCTACACAAGAATTCAATACCGAAATTTCACCGGAAATATACGCTTTGAGGCCCCCCGAATCTAAAACATTTGATGTTACACTCACATGACTTTCTCTACTCTTGTACAAACTATTTTTACAAACGCTTATTCTCCATATACTTCATGTTAATCATATGTTAATCTTATTGCTAATTTTCTTGTAGACGCAAGGGGAATTGGTAGGCTTTAAGCGATAATCAAATATTTTAAGAACTGGTTGCTATATGTAGTATTCCATTCTCTTTGCATTACCAGGACAAAAAAAAATGAATAACGAATTCCCATTTGAGAAAAAGTGTAAGTATTGGAAAATTTAAGGGAATAACAGGCAATATCTCGTAAATGGTTCACTCAACAAAAAATATGTATATGACATAAATTCTGTATTTTAACGCGATCTACATTTTTGTGTAGTAAAATTTTGTGTATCTCTTATGGCTTACAAGTTATGCAAAAGTCGTTTACAATGAAGAATACTTTTGGAGACATTCCCAGAAAATTTTAGATATACATTTCATTTCTCATGAAAATATTTTAAACATATTATATTTTAATCAAAATCGTTAGAGCCATGTTTGAGAAAATTAAAATTTTCGGAAACTGTTCCATGTAAAGGTAATCTGGGGATGGGGAATTTTCTTGAAAACGTTCGTATCGCATCTCTGGAAGATACTGAACCTAAATACCAAGTTTGGTGTTTATCTGACTGTTCGTTTCTGAGTTATGCTGTTCACAGACACACACACACGCACATGTTTCCAAAAATGCTTTTTTTGGACTCAGGAGGTCTGAAAACATATATTTCCGGTGAAATAATCTTGGTATGGAATTTTTGGGTGGAATACAATACTTCCCCTACTTATTATACGTAGTAGAGAAACTAAAATGCAGTTTTATAAAAACGTGTGTTTGTCTGTGAGCAGCATAACTCTAAAAGTAAAAGTTGGATCATTATTTTAAGCTCATATCTTTCAAAAATTCAACACGATTTTCAAGAAAATGCTCCACGCCTATCCTTTACATGGAACATTTTTCGAAATTATTGATTTTCTGAAAAATGGCTCTAACAACTTTTATTAAAATTCCGTATATTAAAGATATTTACATGAAAAATAAAAGTATATGGTGAATTTTCTTGGAATAGCCTGTGTAGCCCACTTCATTAAGAAGGAATGTTATATGATCGGTATAACTCGTAAACGTTAAGCGATAGACGAAATGTACTGCACAAAAATGTAGATCTCTTTAAAACAACAATAGACTTAAAATAGCCTTATTGTGGCATAAGCCATTTCCGAGATATCCGTTATTAATGGTTCGAAGTGTTCATTACTTCCTTATTCTTTTAAAGTCCTATCAACACTCAGTTGTTTCTCGCGATGTCATGGAAGCAGTATGGAATTTTAAGGCCGGCATATAGCGTCTAGTTCTTAAACATTTGACTATCGCTGTTACCTTTGTATCTATAATGAAATGCGTAATGTAACTATTTCTGCAAAGGTTTATCTCGAATTTAATGAAGTAGATAGAAAAATAAGCTTTCGTGAGAATAATTTGCATACCGAATAATAAACGATAGAGGTAAAGGTGAAGGTATATATCACGAAGGGGCCCCCGGAACCGGGGAGTGCACCGCACGCAGGCGGCCCATTATGCTTCCAATGTGACCCCTGGGAGGGAAGGATGAGAGGAGAGATCCGAAGGGCGGCCAGTAAGCATGGATGTAGTCCCTAACGTTTTCGGATAGAACGCATCCGATGCTGCACGGTCCCTGCCCACTAGTCCCACGCTGAGGAGAGTCCTAACTGAGCAGTACCGCAGCGACGTCAGGGAAAAAACCTTTACAGAGCGCAAGCCACCGCCCAGTCGCAACCCGCCGAACACCGTCTACTGGTTCTACAACCCTGAAACGATCACAAGTGAGGCAGTATTTTTAACACTTAAATAATTTCAGTCTAATTATATAATATATAAATTCAATAACAGCCCGCCTTAAAGCAATATGTGTATGTAACAACATATAAAAAGTTTATATTACAGTCATTGTATATGTTTATATTATCGTATCCGTGTGTAATAATGTTATGTGAATATATTACGTAATTTAATAATGTAGGAGCTGTGAGAATAATAAGTTAAACGTTGCTAACAATGAGGTAACCTTGAGACAATAATGAGTTTGAGAGTTTAATAATGCTACTTGTGATTCTTGGAAGCAATAATGTAATTTTAGTGACAGTTTATAAAATAGCCAATCAACAACCACAAAAAGCTTTAGTAAAATGAAGGTATTCTATTAGAGTAGGATTAGCCAATCAGAAACTGAAAAGGAGAAACATTTACAAATTCAGAAGTCAGTTGCCTGTAGACAAGTTTATAACCGGATGCGGGATGTGTCCTCGTGAAATTTAATACGTATTTTGTGTGAGACAAAAATAGTTTACGTGTTAAAAAGTGCAAGTATTTAATAAAAAGAATCTCACAGCTCTCTATATCAGTGAAGTGTTATTTAAATCGTGTCAAGCATTAATAAAAGGAGTGAAGTGAAATTATAATCTGTGTAAGCCTATATTCTAAGTCGCACTATAACCCTGCTAAGAGAAACGTGTCTCTAACAATAATACTGACGCAGCCGAGGCAAACATAAATATTACAAAGTTAATATTTTTTAAAGAAAGTATGTTTGGGGCGAAAGCTACCGAAAACCGGGTACCACACGTGCGGTTGCAACCAACTTCAAGTTCGGCTCCCCAACAGTTGAACTACAATACAACTCCTACTTCAAATTGGCGTGGGGCAAATAACTATACAAGAAAACACCTTCTTCAAAAGGAAGATGATGGGTACAGGAAATGAGAGGAAGGAGTGTCGTGGTAGAAGATGAATCACTCTAGATTCGCCTAGCGACCCGAGAAACCACGCAAAACCCATGGGCCAGAGTGGTCGGTCGCCGGGGATCGATCCCGGGACCTCCCGAATGCCGGCCACAGACGTAACCGCCATCCCGCTCGGTAACGATAGAGAGTAGAGAAAGTCATATAAATGTGACACTGATTTTGATGTTTACTTTAGGTTTCATCCACATAACCGTCATATACCATGTTTAACAAGCCAGACCTTATATATTGTCACCTCTGCCAAAGGCAGCAATATTAAAGATAGCATTAAGTGATCAAGGTATCAGTTATTAACAAAATTAGCACTAATGCTATTGGGATGGATAATTCTTAGGGCAATTAATTGGTATTAAATACATAATCAGACTTAAAATAGCGAGTCAATTAAATTTAATGCAATGCCGGTAGTTTATCATTGCAGCTCAGTTGATAAGAGCAGCTGCACGGTAAAACGAAAATCCGTGGTTCACATTCCGGTTATGGAATTGAATTTTTCAGTTTGATTCTAGATTTCCAACTTTAGCCTTTGTGTGAAAGAAAAATTACCAACCTAATAGTGGTTGACTATGAAGCCCGTGACTTAAAGAACTTACGAGATTGTTAGTCGGCAGTGTGGTATGTCATCTCAAAATTAATTTGAAAACGCTTTGTGATTTACCAGAAAATGTGAGTCAGTTGGAGGATTTAATGTCATACCGGCATGTTGCCGTGTTGGCTCAATTGGTTAGAGCAGCGGCACGGTAAACCAAAGATCCGTGATTTAAGTGCCTGCTTTGACATTGAATTTTACACTCTGATTCTACTTTTCCAACTTAAGCCTCCATATGACATGTATGAAAAAACAATTAAATGCAAAGACCAATCCTCCTTAACGCATGTTTTTCAGACTTCATAGACTGTTTTTAATCTTTTTGTTATCAGAAATATGTTGGAAAAATATCTAATGCCCATTTATTTATAACCTCTATAAAGGAAACAATCTTAAAAACTGGTTTTATACCAATAAGACATCTACAGAAAAAATTGTTGCACACAAAGAATTGAAATACTTTCAGTTCATTTTCTACTTATGCACTGGGCATGTAATTAACTCAAATATATCATTAATTCTCCATACTTTTACAGTTATTTAGCCCATCAAGTGTTAAAATGTTTCCTCATTAATCGTATGCACTCTTTTTGGTTTTTTTTTTTTTTTTTTTTTTTGGCTTTCTCTGCTACGTATAGTAAGTAGGCGAAGTATTTTATTCCACCCAAAAATTAGATACCGAGATTCCACTGGAAATATATGTTTCGAGACCTCCTGAATCTAAATAAAGCATTTTTGGAAAAATGTCCCCGTGTCTGTCCGTCTGTGAACAGCATAACTCAGAAACGAACAGTCGGATGAACACCGAACTTGGTATTTAGGTTCAGTATCTTCCAGAGATGTGACACGTAGGTTTTCAACAAAATCTCCCCACCCCAGATTACCCTTTACATGGAACATTTTTCGAAAATTTTAATTTTCTCAGAAATGGCTCTTAACGATTTTGATTAAAATATCATATATTTAAGATATTTTCATGACAAATGAAATGTATATCTCGAATTTTCTAGGAATGTCTCCAAAAGTATTCTTCATTGTGAAGGACTTTTGCATAACTGGTAAACCATAGGAGATAGACAAAATTTTACTACAGAAAAATGTAGGTGGCGTTAAAATACGTTATTTATGTCATATACATTTTTTTTCAGTGAACCATTTCCGAGATATTGCTTGTTATTCCCTTAAATTTTCGAATACTTATACTTTTTCTCAAATGGGAATTCGTTATTCATTTTTTTATGTCCTGGACATGCAAAGAGAAGGGAATGCGCTACATAGCAACCATCTCTTAAAAGATTTGACTATCGCTTAAACCCTACCAATTCCCCTTGCACCTACAAGAAAATTAGCAATAAGATTAACATCTCGATTAACATGAAGCATATGGAGAATAAGCCTTTGTAAAAATAGCTTGTACAAGAGTAGAGAAAGTCATGTGAGTGTAACACATCAGATTTTTTTGTTTTGTTTTAAGTAGATCATATGATGCTTAAATGGCCCCGGTTTCCCCAGAGCTTAGTGTTACCCCAAAAAAAACCGAAAAAGCTTATGCACGTAACACATCCTAACCGAGATTCAAACTCGAAACCTCTTGAATGTGATGCAGACACACTAACACAACACCATGTAATCACCTAGCATGAATACAGAGTAAGGTAGGCTTACAATAACACATGAAAGTAGGTAGTACCACGTTAGGGGTTGAAAATAGGCGGGGCAAAAATATTACAGCATTCCATTCCTAACTTAAACCTCTATTTTTACACCTACAGGTTTCCATGCATTCGAGTGCAACAACACCCTCTTCACTAACACTTCAGGAACGAGAAGGGAACAATTTTTGGGAAAATAAGTGGCTCTTTTCTTCAAGTCGGATCCCTGTTGACGGCAGGTCATTCCGAAATGCTAATGGCACTTGCGTGAGAATGCCGCATGCCACCTCATCATTTTATAGTGACGTCACGTCATGAGTGCGTGACACATTCAGCACGTCCCGCATTCATCAGAGCCAAGAGCTAATCCATTTGAGCCTTTCATGTGTCGGGGTTATTGACATGGCTTTTGCATCTTTGTCAAATAATACTCTTAGCGAGATTTTTTATTGGCCGTCGAGGTAATTAGCACTTTTGGTTGAAGGCACGGTTTTAATCTTAAATCAGAAGTGAGGCCACGCTTTCCGGAACTCATTAAAACGCTATACGTCAGCCTTTCAATACTAAAATGTCACGTTGACATATTGAACATTTTGTACGGAGAAGTATATTAAGTTAATTTTAAATGAAATGTAATTTTAGGCTGTCATATTGCTTTGTGCATCATGTACATCAACCCCAAAACAAGAACAATAAGTATCGTTATTATTTCTTCTTAACACATTATTATTAATATTATTATTATTATTATTATTATTAACACATGCTTAACTTTCCATTTAACGGAAAATTGTTTCTAAACTCTTTAGTTATTCCTAAAATAATTATAATTAAGGCCATGTATCTATTAAATTTGGCATAAACATCGTTTTAATACCGATAACTTTAAAGCCACAAATGGCTATTTAATTGGTTCTGTGGCATTTAGTTAAATCACCGCGTTGAACTTTCAACTTCAATTTTTACATTTCCTTTTTACTTTCACTACTACGTGTAGTAAGTAGGGGAAGTATTGTACTCCAACCAAACATTCATTACCGGAATTTCACCGGAAATACTGGTTTTGAGGCACCCTGAATCCAAAAAAGCAGTTTTATAAAAAGATCCGTGTGTGTACCTGTGTGCCTCTGAAGAGCATAACTCAAAAACGAAAAGTTGTATGAATACCAAACTTGGTATTTAGGTTCAGTATCTCCCAAAGATGCGACACTCCAGACTACCCTTTACATGGAACATTTTTCGAACATTTGATTTTCTCAAAAATGGCTCTAACGATTTTGATTAAAATATATATGTAAGGCATTTTCATGACAGATAAAATGCATATCTCGAATTTTCTGGAAATGTCCCCAAAAGGCCTGAATGGCTTTTACATAACTGGTAAACCGTAAGCAAGATACAAAATTTTTCTACACAAAAAAATGTAGATCTCGTTAAAACACACAATTTATGTCGCATCATTTCTTTTCTTTTTTGGAGTGAACCATTTTTGCGAGATATTCCTTGTAATTTGTTTGAAGTTTTCAATACTACTACTACTACTACTACTACTTTTTCTTAGATGGGAATTCCTTATTCGTTTCTTTCTATGTCCTGGATTTTCAAAGGGAATGGAATGCTCCACATAGCTCTTAAAAGATTTGATGATCACATAAAACCTACCATATTCCCCTTGCACCTAGCAGTAAGTTTCTGCAAATGTTTATCTCGATTAGCATCAAGAGATGGAGAGTAAGCGTTTGCAAAAATAGTTTGTACAAGAGCAGAGAAAGTCACGTGGGTGTAACAAATCGGATACTTCTATATAAAGAAGCAAAATCCGTGCACAAATGTAACCCCGTCAGCATCCAAGCGTGTCATTACACCGATTATTTTACTTGGGCCCTCCCCGTCCTTTACCACAGACGCATTTGACTGCAGTCTCTTGGACACGGACTCGCGACGGCTTTGAATGGATGGCCAGTCCATTTCGTCTTGCACTAACGATTACGGCCATTCGAATCGTTTCGGTTGTCGTTTTGGGGGGGGGAACAGGAATAGAGGATTTAGGAAAAACAAGATATAAAGGGGTATTTGAGAGGAAAAAGGAAGAGGTGTAGAAAGGTTGTTGTACTGTGGTGTCTCTGTATATTTGGGGCATAATTGGTGTTGTGTTGGCTGGTACCGCCGTGGGTGATTCCTTGAAGACGGAGAACTCCAAATTTGGACAAACTCCTCAGTGGGGAATAGGAAGAGTCATGGCCGAGGCCCTGAACAGTAACCTAGGAACAGTGGTGTCGTAAGTGTGTGATTTGGTTCCGTGCCCGGGCCTGTTACCTCCGGGCAGTTGGATGTTGTGTTGTGTCGGTGGCGTCTATCTATTGCGGCGTCTGTTCTGTTGAGCGGGTTGGTGTAGGACGTGTTGCTCCATGAAGTTTCGTATATCCTTCGTTGATATCCTTCCTCCAGCTTGTGGTGGCTGTCCTGTAGCTGGCGTAGGCTGGTGGCGATGTCTGCATTGGTCCGTAGTTGTTCTTCGCGGATACCGGCAATTGAGGTCAACCGCTCGGCCCGTCGTCGGTTGTGTCAGTATCGTGTTCTTCTTCTAAGTAGTTTTCGATTCGGTACAACTTTCGCTGAATTGACGGCAGCAGGTAGTGAGATAATTCCCCAATTGACGCCCTGAGTCTGTTGAGACTACCAATGGCGCTGGCGTAGTTCCGGTTTGATGTGCGCTGCTTTGCTTCAATGCCTGCAAACCGCCGGTTGGCGGCTTGACGAAGCATTTCCATTTTTTGGTTAAGTTTGGCGATCTCTGCCTGTATGGTTGCTGAGGCCGCTAGAAGCTCGGTGATTGAGGCCTCTATGGCCGCCAGCGTGGATGCTGTATGCGTCTACGTTGTTTCGGTCCCGGCGAGAGCGTGGTGGTTGAGGTGATGCGTCTTGTTGTGTCAGTGTTGAAACTGCCCGTCTTGGGTAAAGCGGGCAGCAAGCTTAACCTGTGAAGTGATCCGTCCTGCAGCAGGTGGCGCAGAACCTTCTACGGCGAGAAAGATCATGCTGCTTGCAGGTGGACGTCAAGGCCGGTGAGCCACAGTAGTGGCAGCGTGGTGAGTTGATGCATTGTTCCGCCGAGTGCCCATACTGGCAGCATCGACGGCACGGTGTAGTCCGTTGTGTGCGGCTGGCTTCAAAGCGGATCGTGGTGCCGAGGAGCTCCACGTCCGTCTGAAGAGCAGCGTCGTAGTGCGCCTTGTTGAGGAAAGCAAGGCGCACAAATGGTGTCGGTCCGTTCCTTGAAACAATTCTGGTCGCCTTCACCATTGAAGGCCAGCGTTGTTGGAGCTGTTCCAGGAGAATCTGCGTTGCTAGGTTTCTCTGAACCCCGACCGCAACGGCGCTGAAGCGGCCTTCTTGGTCGGGGGTGGTGTTCGGAGAGGCATCTGCGTTGTTGGATGAGGCAGTCTGCTGTTTCGATAGGTCGCTGGGAGAATCAGCGGTGCGGGTATATCGAGCGAGAGCCGGTGCCGGTGAAAGAGATACAAAAGCCTTTTTAGGAATTAGAGAAAGAGCGGCATATGTAGCAAAATAAATCCGGCAATAGGAAATTAAGAAAGAAACCCTGATGCGTGACCTTGTGCTACTACATGATAATATTAATTCTGTAACACACAGATTTAATAAGTTACTGGTAATGCCTTACTCGATTTATTATCACAAACTTAGCGCTGCTACAGGTAGTGTTGCAAAGCTATCTGCACACATGTAGCGTCAAACACGTGGGATCGTTCTTGGCTGATATAGAGTATACCTTATCTTTTAGAGCCTAACATTTAATTATCTCAGCCTAACAAAAGTAATAATTTCGCGGCACATAGAAGGGATTGAAGGGTTTGCGTTCACTGACATGCATTGTAACCAGGGTGTATATTTAAATAAAAATATAAAATAAGGTATAAGATCCATGAGTTCATAAGCTTGTAAAACTCGCTAGTTCATAGCCAAACTGGAATTACTATAAATTTAGCTATACAAATTGTCAAATTTATGTTGAAATGCTGCACAGTCGCAGAAGAATGAAATTCAGGGATTATAGTAACCCTCTTTAAAAGAATTCTGATGTGATACATTCACATGGCTTTCTTTACCCTCTATCTTTATTAGTGGTTATACACACCATTCTTACTAAAGCTTATTTTACTATATACTACATTTTATCCAAATAAGCCTTTGCAAAAATAGCTCCATTACACATTTCATTATAAAGAGAACAGCGCTATATGCTGGCCTTAAAATTCCATGCTGTTTCCAGCAATCACGAGAAACAACTGAAAATTAATGGTACTAAAACAATCACAAGTATTGAGCAATTCGAACCATTAATAACGGATATCTCAGAAACGGCTTATGCCATAGGAAACTTATTTGAAGTAGAATATGTGTTTTAAACGGTTCTACATTTTTTTTTGTGCTTACGTTTTCGTCTATCACTTAGCATTTACAAGTTATATATACAAGTTTACAAGTTATAATATTAGTATATTAACCAAGAAAGGAAGCAATAAAAATAATAAAATTATTATAAATCAAGGAGATAGGCAAGGTTGCCCTGTGTCTCATATTTTATTTAATATGTATTTAAACCAAGCCATCAGAGATTGGCTAGAAACTTACGCTTTGATGAACAGACACACTTGCTGATCTTACTTTACGCAGATGAACAAGCAATACTAGCCTACAATGAAGACGATCTTCAAATGGCAATACACACATAATCTAAAATAATGAGAAAATACAGTGCCTTCGTTTTATGCCAAGGCCGCGGATCGCGCGAATGCGTGCTCCGCACACAGACTACTACACTGCGGGTTTTTCGTTTAGTAACTCCCGCGATACTTACTCAGAGTGTTAGTAACATATATGTAATGAGTACTAATCTCATTATAAGTGTGGTTGAAAGCGGTGTCCATCTGCGCGAAGACGTTCTTCACATTGTCAGATGAAATTACCATTCACATGCATAAGTTCTTCTTGCGTAATGTTCATAACTTCTGCTTTCATATTGTCCTTAAATTAGTCTATGGTGTGGGGATTGTTATTACAAACTTTATTTTTTTAGCGTTAGCGTTAGCGTTCTGTTGTTCTAAATTTATTGACCAAACATCTCACAGTCTCTACCCGGAACTGAATAACCAGGAAATTGCTGCTGAAATTGTCTACACACATGTCTACCTGAATCAGCTTTCACGTATGTATCTTACATAAAAATAAGTTGTTCAAACGGGAATTTGTTGGCAGGCATTTCCGTGAACTAATAAGAGAATAACATTCCTAAGGAAATCACACACAATACAGGTATTGTCTAAACACTTCATAACACGAAGACAAAGCAACGACTTTGACAGCTCACAGCTGACAAACGTATCCCTGACACGTCCTGCGCCGTCTCTCCGCAGTGGCATATTACCGAGATCACTGCCGTCTCGGTCGATAGGTATATAAGATGGTTGTGGTCTTGGCATAAAACGAAGGCACTGTATAGCCTCCATGTAGGTATCAGATGATAAATTTAAGATAATACTGAATGACTCTGCTTTAGATCCATCCCTAAATTTTAAATATTTAGCTTATAACATGAGCCCCCTAAAACGCTAGATACTGAAATAAAAAAAATCTGATGTGTTACACTCACATGACTTTCTCTACTCTTGTACAAGCTATTATTACAAACGCTTATTCTCCATATGCTTCATGTTAATCGAGATATCGAGATGTCAATCTTGTTGCTAATTATCTTGTGGATGCAAGGGGAATATGGTAGGTTTTAAGCGATAGTCAAATATTTTAACGCTGGTTGCTATGTGGCGCATTCCATTCTCTTTGCAAGTCCAGGACATAAAAAAAATGAGTAACGAATTTGAGAAAAAGTATAAGTATTGGAAAATTTAAGGGAATAACAAGCAATATCTCGAAAACGGTTCACTCAACAAAACAATGTATATGACATAAATTGTGTATTGTAACGCGATCTACATTTTGTGTGCAGTAACATTTTGTCTATCTCTTATGGTTTACCAGTTATGCAAAAGTCGTTCAGAATGAAGAACACTTTTGGAGACATTCCCAGAAAATTCGAGATATACATTTCATTTGTCATGAAAATCCCTAAAACATATGATATTTTAATCAAAATCGTTAGAGCCATTTTTGAGAAAATTAAAATTTTCGAAAAATGTTCCATGTAAAGGGTAGTCTGGGGTTGGGGGATTTTCTTGAAAATCTTCGTGTCGCATCTCTGGAAGATACTGAACCTAAATAGCAAGTTTGGTGTTTATCCGACTGTTCGTTTCTGAGTTATGCTGTTCACAGACACACACACACACACACGGACATGTTTCCAAAAATGCTTTTTTTGGATTCAGGGAGTCTCAAAACATGTATTTCCGGTGAAATCTCAGTATCGAATTTTTGGGTGGAATGCAATACTTCCCCTACTTACTATACGTAGTAGAGAAAGTAAAAAATGAAAAACGAATTTGAGAAAAAGTATAAGTATTGGAAAATTTAAGGGAATAACAAGCAATATCTCGAAAACGGTTCACTCAACAAAACAATGTATATGACATAAATTGTGTATTGTAACGCGATCTACATTTTGTGTGCAGTAACATTTTGTCTATCTCTTATGGTTTACCAGTTATGCAAAAGTCGTTCAGAATGAAGAACACTTTTGGAGACATTCCCAGAAAATTCGAGATATACATTTCATTTGTCATGAAAATCCCTAAAACATATGATATTTTAATCAAAATCGTTAGAGCCATTTTTGAGAAAATTAAAATTTTCGAAAAATGTTCCATGTAAAGGGTAGTCTGGGGTTGGGGGATTTTCTTGAAAATCTTCGTGTCGCATCTCTGGAAGATACTGAACCTAAATAGCAAGTTTGGTGTTTATCCGACTGTTCGTTTCTGAGTTATGCTGTTCACAGACACACACACACACACACACGGACATGTTTCCAAAAATGCTTTTTTTGGATTCAGGGAGTCTCAAAACATGTATTTCCGGTGAAATCTCAGTATCGAATTTTTGGGTGGAATGCAATACTTCCCCTACTTACTATACGTAGTAGAGAAAGTAAAAAATGAAAAACGAATTTGAGAAAAAGTATAAGTATTGGAAAATTTAAGGAAATAACAAGCAATATCTCGAAAACGGTTCACTCAACAAAAGAAATGTATATGACATAAGTTGTGTATTTCAACGCGATCTACATATTGTGTGTAGTAAAATTTTGTCTATCTCTAATGGTTTACCAGTTATGCAAAAGTCGTTCACAATGAAGATGACTTTTGGAGACATTCCCAGAAAATTCGAGATATACATTTCATTATTCATGACATTATCTTAAACATATGCTATTTTCATCAAAATCGTTAGCCATTTTTGAGAAAATTAAAATTTTCGAAAAATGTTCCATGTAAAGGGTAGTCTGGGGTTGGGGGATTTTCTTGAAAACCTTCGTGTCGCATCTCTGGAAGATACTGAACCTAAATACCAAGTTTAGTGTTTATCCGACTGTTCGTTTTTGAGTTATGTTGTTCACAGACACACACACACACACACACACAGACACACACACGGACATGTTTCCAAAAATGCTTTTTTTGGACTCAGGAGGTCTCAAAACATATATTTCCAGTGAAATCTCGGTATCGAATTTTTGGGTGGAATGCAATACTTCCCCTACTTACTATACGTAGTAGAGAAAGTAATAGCGCTATTCCAAGGATTATGTGGCACTTTAAAAGAGCGCCTTTTTATAAAACAGCAAAAGAGATGCTACTAAAATTCCACCAATTACTGGCAGTCCCAAAGCTGCCTTATGTATCTGAATATTGGGTCTTGACATATAAATTAAAAGAAAGAAGCAGGTTGCTGAAATGGAATTATTACGTTCAGTTGCAGCTAAAAACTTAGATAAAATTCATAATAAGGGTATACTGCTAGAACTTAACTTTTTTAATCTGAATGAAAGAATTTCAAAGAAACAATAAGAATATTTAAATCATCTTTTAGAAATGAATGTATTTAGGTTACGATACATCCTATTCCGTTACAATTCCAAGAAGAGGAAAAAGGAGTAGATAACGACCAGAAAAACGATGGAGAATTCAGTTTGGTAATTAATTTGGAGCTATAACGGGCCAATTGGACCTATACCATGAAGATGATAATGATGATATGTTTCCTTGTATTCAACTCTGCAGGAGGCTTCGCTCGCTATTGAGACGATGTTAGTGGGGTCCTCACTGCTCCTAATGCATTTTCTAATGGGAGATACATCAGCCTGTGGTGACATTTGAGTACCTGCCTGATACTGGAGATAGGAAACTCTATCCATTATGTCGAGGAGATGGTTGGTTACATAGATGCTACTGCGCTGATCAGATGAACCGTCTCTGGTGCGCTTTCTAATGTGGCAACCGAGATGAACACGTGCATGCCATGGAGTGTAATCTAACTACTCAGGGGTAAGTAACACTTGCATGGAACAAGTCGCTCCTCCAAGCGGGTAGAAGGACTAAGATATAATCACTGGATACACAACCAGATTATGTTTTGCTTCATAATTCCATCAGGAATATAATTATCTGAGAAGAAAGTAAAAACATCTGATATATTACATTCACATTAGTTTCTACACTCATTTTTCTACAAACTTATTCTGTGTCCTGCTTTTTATTCGTAATAAACATTAGCATACATGATTTTGTTACATATTTCATTGCAAGTACAAGGGGAGTATGGAAATCTGAAGCAATTCTTAAATGTTACACAGCGGTTCGCTATGTTATGCCTTTAAAATTCCACTTTTTGCATGGCCACGAGTGCAAAAAACTTAGAACTTAGCCTCTAAAAAAATAAGAAACATTTGAAAAGTTAAAACAATTACAAAGATTATCTCAGATATGGTAAATGTCAAAAACGTCATTTTCCATTATTCGCTTTTGAGTTCCGCTGTTCACACACACACACACACACAGACGCATATACATGAACACAAGTTGTTTTCTAAAATTCTTTTTAAGGATTCAAGGGAGCCAAAATTGTAATTTCGGTGAAATCTGGACATTGAATTTTTACGTGGAATGTAATATTTCCTTTACCTATAGATTACACTGGCTTCCATTTATGCCTTCCCCGCAGCTTTGGGAGGCATTCTACTGGCCTTCACAGGTGGAGTATGTATACCAAGGAGGAGTTGCGTTTATCTGTTTACCTTTTCGCGCATGCAGTGGCGCCCTGTTTAACGTGCACAGTTCTAGATTATTACATGTGAACATATAACTTTGAGCAATAGCTTTACTCTTCATCACCTATAATAACCATGTTTAAATAAGAAGGGGTCCAGAGAGTAACAAACGTTTTGAAATAAAAAATTAATAAAAAGAAAATAAAACCAGCGTTTATTGCATACAATTGAATGGCACACTCTTAAGCTTTGTTTCTACATAATTGTCATTCAAATTAAGGCACTTATCATACCATGACACAAGTTTTTCAATACCGTCTCTGTAGAAATCTGCCGCCTGTGTTTGTAATTTTCACTGGTTTCTACCGGCATGCAGTTCGCCGTCAGTATTAAAGCGTTGTGTAGCGATCCATTTCTTCATCGCTGGGAAGAGGTGGTAGTCACTCTGCGCCAAACCCGGACTGTATGGTGGATGATCGAAACTTCTCATCCAAGAGCCCTCGGGTATGATTGGCCGTGTGGACGTGTGTTGTCGTGAAAAAAAAACAGATCACAAAGCTGGCGATACATACATTTCAATAGGTTTGTGGTTTTTTGCCAACAAAACCTAATCACAGACCGCACCTCGCAAGTACTGAGTGTAGGAACGTACTGACATCGAGGCTTTAGCCGCGCCCACCGCCGCAATAGGCCAAAACGTCTGTTACATTCTGGACGGCCCTCGTATATAACTAAGTATTTTAATGGCAACATAATGTAAAACTGAAATACATACTTTTTACTCTCAAATAGAATTTATAAGACATTGTTTTAACAATCAGTTGAAGTGGAATATTTGTAGTTGGTTGGAAGATGCTTCATGTTTATATGCACCACGTATGGGATCCAATTTGTCGCGGTCACTTCGTGTTATCTTTTGCTGGGCGCCTGTTATTGTATTACTACTTTGAATGTTGGGTTCATTGTCCTCCGGCTAGCTATTATTATTATTCAGTCGAGCAAATCCCTTAAACAAGGTGTGTAAACGGAAAGGATTTGTTACTCAAAGATAACACTGATAAAAGAATTTGTTTTTACACTTTTATTACCGTCACAATTAATTAAGTTCACATATTCACTCGTGATACACGCCAGACTGAAATTGTTATATTTTATAATATCACTATAATCACTTATTTACTGCACATTATTAATTCGCGTGTTTCACATTTATAACAAACTTTAAGACGCGAGAGATTCTGTAGAATTGCAACGTGTAACTCGCGAACGATTCTGATGACCTAAGCGACGTTTAACTTCTGAATGATTCTGTTGGACTCAGTGACGTGTAACGCGTGGATGATTTTGTTGAACTGGGCAATACTTGCCTCTGGCTTTAGCTTTTTATATTCCCACACCCCGATATGCCTAAAGATTATAACCGAGCTGTTATTGGTTAATAAAACGCGCCAACATTAGCGTCTATATTTATATCCAATCAAACATTGCGAAAACATATGCTCTAGGGAAGAAATTCCCTCCATTTCTACAGAAAAGCGCGCCAATATGACGTCATTTGTTTGTCTCTTCTAATTAATATTCAACTCACCCCCTCGCTCATTGTTATCCACTCTTATTGTCGGTTTCAGTGAGGTCGTGTAAACTTATTTCCTAACAATGCTTATAATTAACAAACATCTCAAATCAATGTCATACAATAATGCTTATTTACACTACAATCACTCTGGCATTTACATTATTGTGATACAAATTACTCCCACACAGTCTAATGTCCATCCTTGTCCAATACCTGATTTAGCCGCCTAGGCACCGAATCACTCGTCGCCCTCTGGAAAAACACTCATGAAATGTGGAACATAAGTATGCGTTTAGAGTCACAGTTTTTCCAGTACTTAAGCGATTAGGTGCCTAGGAGGCTAAATAGGTGTTGGGCAAGAATGAAGATTGGACAGACTATTAAAATAATAATTTAAATGTGTCCTCTTTGAGAGTAAAAAGTATAATTTACTTCACGCTACTTGGCTACCACCCCGCAGGAGGATGGGATGAAGTTAAGGAACCACAGGAGGCTACAGGCCGTAGGCAGGCATGCCACAGATATACGCGGAAGTCCTTAATAAATCCCCATTGGTAGAGCTGCCTAGAGGGAGCTATCAACGACCCGTCGACCAAGTAGCCCTCTAGTGTCCACGCGCATACCCTTACCCGTGAGCAAGCATTCATGGCATCTATCCGGCACCACCTTACACCACGAAACCTAAAAGCACACCTAAAATGGAATGAAGTGGAAATGATGGAAAGGATATCGTGGTAGATGAGAAACCACCCCAGAAATCGTCTACTGTACCGGTAAAACCACGAAAAACCCTGGTCAGAGAGGACGGTCGCCGGTAATCGAACCCGGGACGACCCGAATCCTAGTCTCACACGTTACCGCGGAGCTCTCGCGCTACAAATAGTGCATCCCAGTGCATCTCTCATCCAGTACCCGAACCAATTTCTTTTACTCTTTCTCGCACGTTTTGTATTCTTATTCCATTCTTTCTCAAATATATTTATCGCTTCTTTTGCCATGGTCCATTTTCCTCCGTATCCACATTTCAAATCATTTTTCTTACCTCATCACAATGTTAAAATTTCTGCGCTTAAGGATTGTACATTCCACACTAAACACTTCACTAATCTCCTCATTAGATGTTTCTCTGTGAAACAAACACCCATAGACTGTAGGTTATACAGAACAAATTTCTCGAGAGCTACAAATGCTCCATAATTTACAAGAAATACTCAACTGCAGTATGAGCATATAAAACATCTAAGTCATTCATTAACATTAAATTAAATAACGTTATGTGTGCTCAAGCATACAACCTGAACAACAGATCTCCACTTAAAAGTTTGAAAAGAAAATTACCAAACATATACAATCAAGTGACACATGACGTTTGTTAACATTCACTCACTTTATTGTCTAATTTTTCATCTCATTTACTCTTTCATCTAATTATTCACCATTTATAAATAATTCACATCTCAAGTATGTTAGAGGAGCCAATATGGTCAGACTGAAATGCTATATTTACTAATACGTAACCTACCAAACACAAGTTTCTCTACACGCAGAATAATATGCTGTTAGAAAGGTAGAATCAGACGACTGAAAAATTCAATGCCATAGCCCGGATTTGAACCCGTTTTTCGCCAGGTTGCTCTAACCACCGATTCGCATTTTTCCTCATAAACCGCAAGGAGATCTCAAATTGTATAGAGATAACATACCTAAATGGCGACTTACAATGTTGTAAGTACTTTAAGTCCCGGACTTCATAGTTTCAACCACTATTAGATCAGTTGGAGAATTTAATGTCGTGTCGGCATGTTGCCATGATAGCTCAGTGGTTAGAGCAACCGGACGGAGACCGGCAGATCCATGGTTCAAGTCCTGGCTATGGCATTGAATTTTTCAGTCGTCTGATTCTACCTTTCCAACCTTTTCCAACATACGGCTTGTGTGGAAGATCAATTTATTATAATATGCTGTTAATTTCTCTATCATGTACATAAGGTGAAAAGGTATTGCATTCACCCAAAAATTCGATACCGATATTATAGATATATGTTTAGAGGACCGCTGAATTCAAGAAAACTGCTTTTAGAAAAAGGTCTATGTCTGTGTGTGTATCTGTGAACAGCATAATACAAAAATCAAAAGTCGGATAAACCCCAAACTTTATGTTTAAGTTTAATTTCTACAAAAGATGCGACACAAAGATTTTCAAGACAATCGCCCACCCCAAACTATCTACAAGGAATATTTTTCGAAAATTTTTATTTTCTAAAAAACGGCTCTTAGCGATTTTAATTAAAATACCATAACTTAATCACATATAAATAAAATGCATATCTTCAATTTTCTGCGAATAGTCTTTGAAGTCCACTTCATTTGGAAGGAATTTTGTACAATCTTGTATAACTGGTAAACGTTAAGCGATACACGAAAACGTACCACACAAGAAATATACAGCTCTTAAAAACATACAATTTATTTCAAATAACCTTTTTTGTGGCATAAACCATTTCCGAGATATCCGTTATTAATGGTTCGAATTTCATTACTTTGCCATTCTTTAATGTCCTTTCGACATTCAGTTTTTTTCCACGATTGCATGGAAACAGTATGGAATTTTAAGGCCAGCATATAGCGTCCAGTTCTTAAACATTTGACTGTCGCTGTTCCGTTTGTATCTTCAGGCAGTGTTTTTAACACTTAAACGATATCAATCTAAATATATAACATAAAATATAATAACAGCCCGCCTTAAAGCAATATGTGTATAATATATAAAGTGTATGTAAAAGTCATTGTATTATATTTATATTATTATGTACATGTATAATAATGTTATGTGAATCTATTACGTAGTTTTAACAATGTAGGAGCTGTGAGAATAGAAGCAAGCTGCTTTCCGTAGCAAACAGAATTATAAAGTAGAAGCCGAAATTTGCTAACAATGAGGTAACCTTGAGACAACAACAAATTAGAAAGTTTAATAATGTAACTATAATTCTTCAACAATATTATAATATTTAAAACAGTTTATAAATAGCCAATCATAAACTAGAGAAGCTTAAAGTTAAATAAAAGTATTCTATTGGAGCAGTATTAGCCAATCAAAGACTTGAAATAGGGGAAATATACAAATTCAAGCGGCAGACGCTACAAGATTGTGTTCCCAATCAGTACGATACGTGTTCAATGTGAGACATGAGAATTCATTGCGGAGAGAATAACAAAGTTTACGTGTTAAAAAGTGCATATAACAATAATCTCACAGCTCTATAGTAGGATATATCAGTGAAGTGTTATTTAATCGTGTGAAGGATAATAAACAAAGTACAATACAATTATAAGTTGTGTAAGCCTTGTTCTTTAGCCACACCAGCTCTGCTAAGAGATACGTGCTTTACAAATTACTACTTACGCAGCCGAGGTATACATATATAATATTTAAATAAACATTAAAATAAAAAGCTAGTTTTTGAACGTGGGGTTCGAAGGCCACCGGAAAAGTGAACGTGGGGCGAAGGCCACTGGAAAGTTTGTACCGTACGTGGGGCGAACACTCCTAGAAGTATATATCCCGCAATACATAGTGCAACAGCAACAATTAAATCCCTACTTCAAGTTGGCTACCATACATGGGGCTACAATATGTGTAGTGTACCTATTTCTGCAAAAGTTTAATTGGATTAAAATGAGGTAGATATAGAAATAAGTTTTCATAATACTAATTTTTATACCCACTAATAAATGATAGAGGGTGGAGAAAGACATTTTTATTTAAAGCTTCTTCGCTGTTGCTATCTACCCCTATACATTCAGTAATTGTTTTTTTTTATTTATTAACGCTTTGTTAAGGAAGTAGCCTCGTAAGCAGTCGTATGTATTTTGTGTAATATGAATGCATTAAAAACTCTCAACTCTAATATAATGATATTTTTATATGCCACAAACAGGCAGCCCATGCAAGTATTGTCTGTAAGGAAACGTGAAATTTAATAAAGATATTTGCTGCAGAGTGTGAAGGGAATATCTGCAGTAGCGTTATCATCGAGAGTAATGAATTGCTTTCCCAAGCACCCACCCACACATTCTATTGTTTGGTTTTTGCGGTGCATTATCCTCGGCTCGCAATCCTCTTACGCCCATTCTGACGATTCCAAACCCCCTGCAGACGAGAAGTTAATTTGGAAGTCTGTCTCTTGAAATGCAATCCATTCAGCGTAGACAGTGTGCGATAGCTTTCATTATCGTCAGTTTCTGTGACACGAATAAACCTGTAACATTCCTATTGGTCGGGTTTATGCACGTCCGGATAAATTATGTATACAAAATTTCAGTATGAAAAATGGGTTCAAAATGAAGTCTTTTAAGAATAGAAGCTGCGGTCGAAGGAGTATAGGCGCCACCCAGAAAATAACATTTTTTTTTTAAATTAATATTTATCGTGTGTCAACAAATGTTCAAAGACAACACTGTTGACGTTGTGGATATTAGCAAATATTACTGCGTTTTAAGGATCACTTGATATGCATTAAGACACGGAAAATTGGCCACCCCTAGGTAAAGGATTGTTGCATTAACAAAATAGCTGTCTCGTTGGTAATGCAATGTCAGCAGGCAGACCATTGTTGCGCCATTCATTTTTGCTCAGTTTATGTTTGAAGTCTTGAAAGTGTGGACGTTTTTTCAAGTGCAATGGAGATTCAGAGAGAGCATTTTCGTGCAATGATTTTGTACAACTTCAAATGTGGCTTAAATGAAACGCAGTCACTTGACCATTTGAGTGGGACTTTTGGGAACTATTCTGTCACTTGCCGCTGTGTTCCTCTGTTTGCAGAATTTAAGAGAGGGTGACAATCCCTTAAAGAAAGAGTAGCAGACTAGCAATAGTGGTGACTGACAAAAACATCACCGCTGTGGAAACAATGATCAGGGAAGGTCTAAGACTAACTTACAAGGACATTTGAGTTGGCATTAGGGATTAGTTCGCCGAGTGTTTTAACCATCCTGCATTAACACCTTCGTGTAAAAACATTTCTTCTAGATGGGTGCTCTATAATTTATCTGAAGCACAGAAGCTTCATAACGTGGAATGGTGCGAAGAAATGCTGGCAAGATTTAACTGTGGAGAGTCTCGCCGTATTTCATATATTGCTACAAGTAACGAAACATACATCGTATTTGGAATATTGTAGGATTAATTCGAAAGCAACCGTTATGCGTCGTAAAATGTACAGACGAACGGAGACGGCCCACGAAACTGAGGCAGAGCGCCGCACGCACGCCATCCGACCCCTTATGCTTCTACCTTGACCCTCGGGAAGGGCAGATGAGGGGAGAGACCCGAAGGGCAACCAGTCCGGATGACGGCGGGGGCAAGCAAGAATGGGGTCCCTAATGTTTCCAGATTAAATGCCTCAATGGCGCTCAACGGGTGGGTCCCCGAAGGAGCGCCTGCCAGAAAGTACCCAGACTTGAATATCCAACCGAGCGGTCCATGGACGTCGTCAGCAACAAACCACCACAGAATGCACAGGCACCGTCCAGCCACAACCCAGTGAACATCGTCGCCTGGGCCTACAACCCTGAAACAGATGAAAAGGAAGATGATGGGTATAGGAAATGAAGGGTAGGAGAGTAGTGTTAGAAGATGAACCACCCCAGCATCGGTCGCTCGGGATAGAACCCGGGACCTCACGAATACAAGTAGCACACTTTACGTGGAGCCAACTCACTCAGCCGTTATGCGTCGTAGTAACATCTATTCATTTTCAATTGGCGTGTGGTAAATTACTTCTTTCAGGGCACCCCGGAGGAAAAAATCATGTCAGGTGAACGCGGAGGCCATGCTACTACTCCTCCACGCCCTATCCACCTCGCACCAAATATTCTCTTCTGCCTCTGATAGAGAAACGTGTAGTTTTACTGTCACACCGGAAACCTCATGGAAAATATTTCGATATGTTTTATTTTCTCGAAAAATTGCTCTAAAGCCTGTGATTAAAATGTCACATGTTTAATATATAATAAATCCTATAATGCTACAGCCCGTGAAAGGCCTGTGCTTGCCAACCCGACTGCCAGTCTCACGCCCACGTACACATGGCAGAGATGGGCGATCATCCGACTAATATGGAGAGGAGATATGGGTAGCATCATGCATTCCCCAGCCAGAAAGTTGGCTCACGAGGTCAGAACCGCTCCACGCGCAGGACATAGATTAATGCATTTACATTAAGAATGAACCGTATATCTCGTACTTTCTTGGAATAGCCTGTGAAGTGCCTTCATTTGTATAATGTTGTATAACAAGTAAACCATAAGCAAACAAAAAAGCACTACACAAAAAAACTGTAGAGCTCTTCAAACTGCACAATTTATTTCAAGTATATTTTTTCGGTGGTAACAGCCGTTCCGAGGTTCCTATAGGTTATTATTGTTTTGAATTTTTAAACACTTCTTGGCATTTTCTTAAAGTACAGTCGCTTAAGTTGTTCCTTGTAGTCATGTAAAGCGTATGGAATTTCAAGCCTAGCATATACAGACTAGCTTTCAAACATTTTACTATCGACTCAATTCCTTTGTACTTACAACAAAATTAGTAATGTAGCTACTTCTGCAAATGATTATCTGGAATTATGCAAAGAAACAAAGCTGAAGTTTTATAAAGTTATGGCTGCACCTGTATTAACTTGCCAAAGTGAAGCCTGGAAATTAGCTAAGCACAAAAAAAAATCTGATGTGTTACACTCACATGTGTTACACTCTTGTACAAACTATTTTTATAAACGCTTATTCTCCATCTACTTCATGTTAATCGAGATAAACATTTGCAGACTCTATCTTATTGCTAATTTTCTTGTAGATGTAAGGGCAATATATATTTACAAAGGCAATATAGAAATACAATAGCATTTAAGCACATACATATCTCTTAATAGCTGGTTGCTAGGTGCAGCACCATTTCCTTTCCCACAGATTAATACTCTTTGTATATCCAAGACAAAAAAATGAATAACGAATTCCCATTTGAGAAAATAAGTATTGAAAAATTTAAAAGAATAACAAACAATATCTCGAAAATGGTTCACTCAACAAAAAATTTATATGACATAAATTGTGTATTTTAACGCGACCTACATTTATTGTGTAGCAAAATTTTGTCTATCTATTGTGGTTTACTAGTTATGCAAAAGTCGTTCACAATGAAGAATACTTTTGGAGACATTCCCAGAAAATTCAAGATATACATTTTATTTACCATCAAAATATCGTAAACATATGATACTTTAATCAAAATCGTTAGCCATTTTTTAGAAAATTAAAATTTTCGAATCTGGGGTGGGGGATTTTCTTGAAAACCTTCGTGTCGCATCTCTAGAAGAAACTGAACCTAATACCAAGTTTGGTGTTTATCCGACTGTTCGTTTCTGAGTTATGCTGTTCACAGACCCTCACACGGACATGTTTCCAAAAATATATTTCCGGTGAAATCTCGGTATCGAATTTTTGGGTGGAATACAATACTTCGCCTACTTACTATACGTAGTAGAGAAAGTAAAAATAAAATATAGGCTTCAGAACTGAAATTTTTAAGGAAAATAAAAGGATGCACATAGCAAGATCATATAACAAATGAAAATATAAGATAAGAACTAGGAATCTACAATGTGAATAATACATTAAAGGATCTTAAACAACATTGGAAAGAACGCATTAAAAGGATGCCTGACGCAAGACTCAAAAAGCCAATAATGAGATATAACTGTAAAGGAAGGAGATCCGTATAGACACAGGAAACGATGGCTTGAGGATTTTGAAAGTAGAGCAGTCAGTCCACTCATTACCGATATCAGTAAATGAATATGATGAATTATGATCTTCATTTCGAATAACATGAGGTAGATGTAAAAATAAACCATAGTGTGTAGAAAAAGTCATGTGAAAGTAACACATCAGATATGTTTACTTTCTCTGCTATATACACTACGTGATCAAAAGTATCCGGACACCTGAAAATGACGTACAAGTTCGTGGCGCCCTCCATCGGTAATGCTGGCCCACCCTTAGCCTTGATGACAGCGTTCACTCTCGCAGACATACTTTCAATCAGAAAGATTTCTTGGAGAATGCCAGCCCATTCTTCACGGAGTGAGGAGCTGAGGATAGGTATCGATGTAGGTCGGTGAGGCCTGGCACGAAGTGGGCGTTCCAAAACATCCTAAAAGTGTTCTATGGGATTCAAATCAATTCTCTGTGCAGGCCAGTCCATTGCAGGGATGTTATTGTCGTGTAACCACTCCGCCACAGCCCGTGCAGTATGAACAGGTGCTCGATCCTGTTGAAAGCTGCAATCGCCATCCCCGAATTGCTCTTC
This sequence comes from Deroplatys truncata, assembly GCA_030765065.1. Taxonomy (NCBI): domain Eukaryota; kingdom Metazoa; phylum Arthropoda; class Insecta; order Mantodea; family Mantidae; genus Deroplatys; species Deroplatys truncata. The sequence goes on from CM060982.1 coordinate 107,387,608, forward strand.
AACAGTGGGAAGCATATCAATGTAGGTCTGCCTTGTAATTGTGCCACGCAAAACAAGGGGTACAAGCCCCCTTCAGTAAGAACACGACCACACTATAACGCCGCCACCACCGAATTTCACTGTTGGCACTACACACGCTGTAGATGACGTTCACCGGGCATTCGTCGCCATACCCACACCCTGCCATGGGATCGCCACATTGTGTACCGTGATTCGTCACTCCACACAACGTTTTGCCACTGTTCAATCGTGTAATATTGACGCTCCTTACACCAAGCGAGGCGTCGTTTGGCATTTTTCTGCGTGATGTGTGGCTTATGAGCAACCGCATGACCATGGAATCCAAGGTTTCTCACCTCACACCTAACTGTCATAGTACTTGGAGTGGATCCTGATGCAGTTTGGAATTCATGTGTGCTGTGGATAGATGTCTACCTATTACTCTTTACGACCCTCTTCAAGTGTCGGCGGCCTCTGTCAATCAACAAACGAGGTCGGCCTGTACGCTTTTGTGCTTTACATGTCCCTTCACGTTTCCACTTCACCATCACATCAGAAACAGTGGACCTAGGGATGTTTAGGAGTGTGGAAATCTCGCGTACAGACTTCTGACACAAATGACACCCAATCACCTGACCACGTTCGAAGTCCGTGAGTTCCACGGAGCGTCCCATTTGTGCTGTTTCACGATGTCTAATGACGACTGTGGTCGCGGATAATGAGTACCAGGCAGTAGGTGGCAGCACAATACTCCTAAGATGAAAAACGTATATTTGTGGGGTGTCCGGATACAAGGATGCGACACAAGGATTTTCAAGAATATCCCTCCACCCAATTACCCGTTACATGGAACAGTTTTAGAGTTTTTTTGTCTTCTCAAAATGACACTTACGATTTTAATTAAAATTCCATGTATTAAAGATATTTCTATCACATCTTGAATGTACTGGGAATAGCCTGTGAAGTAATCTCCATTCGGAACGAATTTTGTATCATCTTGTATAACCGGTAAACATTGTGATAGATGAAAACGCACTACACAGAAAATGTAAATCTCTTTAAAATACACAATTTATTTAAAATAAATATTTTGTGGCGTAACCATTTCTGAGATGTCGTTGTTAATAATTTGAATTGTTCAGTTCTTTGTCATTCTTTTAAAGTCCTGTCGATGTTCAGTTATTTATCGCGGTATGGGAGAAATTAGAAATTTAAGGTCAGCATCTAGCGTACTGATCTCAAACATTTGACTAACGCTGTTCCCTTTGTATTTATAACAAAATATGTGATACAGCTTCTGCGGAAAGGTTTATCTCGATTAAAATGAACTAGATAGGTAAATAAACTTTCGTAAGAATAGTTTATATACCCACCAATAAACGATAAGGGGTAAAGCGTCGGACTTTTTAGTTTCGGTGCGAAGAAGAAGTAAATATTTGGCTTGAAACTGAAGGACCTGCTAAAAGAGATGGCATCACATCGTCTGCAGGAGCACACTGCAATTGTTAATTAAGTCAGCGCTGATTGTTTTCCAGTAAGGGCGCGATGGAATAGAGGGATGGAGCAGGAAAGTGGCTTATCCTGCAAACACCACACGGCATGCAAACACAAAATATTCATTGTGTAAAGAGGCGAGAGAAGTGTCCCCAATGCGTGTTTGCTTCCTGCTTCTAAAACAACAAGGAGATCGAATCCACATTCATAGTTATCCTAGAGTTTCACGGATAGCTACGAGTTCCTATGAGAACACAACAAGAAATCATCCCATCAGTCGTAAACTTGTCATTTTCTTTGTAAGTAGGGGAAGAATTGTATTCCACCCAAAAATTCGATACCACCCAAAAAGCATTTTTGGAAAGATTTCCATGTGTGTGTCTCTGTGTGTGTGTGTGTCAACAGCATAACTCAGAAACGAACAGTCGGATAAACACCAAACTTGGTATTTAGGTTCAGTAACTTCCAGAAGGTTTTCAAGAACATCCCCCCACCCCAGATTACCCTTTACATGGAACATTTTTCGAAAATGGCTCTCAATTTTGATTAAAATATCGTATGTTTAAGATATTTTTATGACAAATGAAATGTATATCTCCAAAAGTATTCTTCATTGTAAACGGCTTTTGCATAACTGGTAAACCATAAGAGACAGACAAAATTTTACTACACAAAAAATGTAGATCGCGTTAAAATACACAATCTATGTCATACATTTTTTGTTGGATGAACCATTTTCGAGATATTGCTTGTTATTCCCTTAAATTTTCCGATATTTATACTTTTTCTCAAATTCGTTATTCATTTTTTTTTATCCTGGTAATGCAAAAAGAATGGAATGCTTCACATAGCAACCAGCTTTTAAAATATTTGACTATCGCTTAAAGTCTATCAATTCCCCTTGCATCTACAAGAAAATTAGCAATAAGATTAACATCTCGATATCTCGATTAACATGAAGCAAATGGAGAATATGCGTTTGTAAAAATAGTTTGTACAAGAGTAGAGAAAGTCATGTGAGTGTAACACATCAGATTTTTATATACTATTTACCTATAGCATACAGAGAAAGTATTGCGTTCTGCCCAAAAATTAGATAATCAGGCCACACGAAATACACATTTTGAGGTTCCTTGAATTAAAAAGACATTTTTAGAAAAAGCTCCCTTCGTGATTGTGTATATGTCTGTGTGTTAATAGCATAAAGGTGAACGTAAAGGTGCGGATGAACGAAGGGGCCCTTGTAACTATAGCAAAACACCATGACGGCCCTTTTATTCTTTTAGTGACCCCTGGGAGTGACAGATGAGAGGAGAGACGCAAAGAGCGACCAGATTTGGATTAAAACGGGTACAAGCAAGGACGGGGTCGCTAATGTTTCCAGATCGAACTATCCAACGCCGCCTGGGTCCACCCACAAGCCCCAGACCCCCCGCAGTCCCCTGCTGGGGTTCACCTTGAGGCAGGTCCTAAATGAGCAGTCCCGTAATAACGCCAGGGAAGAAATCTCTACAAAATCATAGCCGCACACCGTCGCCTGGTGCTACAACCCTGAAACAGATTATAATGAAGGAGATGATGGGTACAGGATATGAGGAGTAGGAGAATCGTGATAGAAAAGCAACCATCCCAGCATTCGCCCACCGACCCGAGGAAGCCACGAAAACACCGTGGGTCTGTGTGGGCGGTCGCCGGGGTTCGAACACGGGACCTAACGAATATGAGTCGCACATTGAGTTCAGCGTCCAGCAAGGTTACGACAGGAAGATTTTCAAGAAAATCCCTTATCCCATACCATCCTTCACAAGCAAAAGCTATTATTTTTTATTTTCTCAAAAGTGTTTATAACGTTTTTATTAAGATATTCGCACGACAAATAAAATGCATGTTTCTTCAATTATTCCTGATTATCCTGTGAATTCCTGTTTGATAATTGGTGAACCGTAAGATATAGATAAAATCTTACTGCACAAAAAAATGTAAATGTTTTTGAAGATGCACCGCTTAGGTGAAACGGAAAATGTTTGTGGCGTTAACCATTTCCAAGATATTCATGGTTATTAATTCGAATGTTCAAATAGGTATACTTTTTTGAGTGCTAAGTCGCTATATGTCTTATCTCGTGGTCATGCAAAGAGCATGCAACTTCATAGCAACCCAGGTTTTAAAACTCATCATCATTTTAGTCTACTTTATTCTTCTTATTCCTACAATGAAGTGTGTAATAAAAGTTTATCTCGATTAACAAGAATAGATAAGAGAATAACCTTTTGTAAGGGTACTAGTACTAACTACACCTTTAGAATTGCATTCTAACATCATATTATGAATATAAAACCTTAATAAAAGAGAAATCCCAAAATCTCATCAATAAATTTACAATTTATCACTAAATTTCAGTCATTTTACCATCATTATTTTATTGCAACGTTGATTTTTTTAACAAATCATAAAGACATTGGAACATTATTCTTTATTTTTGGTGCATGATCAGGAATATTAGGACAACCTGGATCTTTAATTGGGGATGATCAAATTTATAATGCTATTGTAACTGCTTACGATTTTATGATAATTTTTTATGGTGGATAATTTATCATAATTGGTGGATTCGGTAATTGATTAATTCCTTTATTGCTTAGGACTCAGACATAGCCTTCCCTCGAATAAATAATATAAGATTTTGATTATTACTCCTTCTATTCTATTCCTTATTATTATTAGAACTATAGAAAGCGGAGACGGTACAGGATGAACAGTTTATCCTCCACTTTCATCTTGAATTGCTCATGCAAGTTCAGCAGTTGATTTAACTATCTTTTCTCTACATTTAGCTGGCATATCAAGTATTATAGGAGACGTGAACTTTATCACAACTATAATTAATATAAAATCAATTTACATAAATCAAACTCAAGTCCCTTTATTTGTTTTATCAGTAGGAATTACTGCAATTCTATTATTATTATTATTATTATTATTATTATTATTATCTCTTCCCGTACTTGCAAGAGCTATTACTATACTTTTAACAGACCGAAATTTAAATACATCTTTTTTGATCAGTTTGTAGAATTGAGCAGAAAAAGATGCGTAAAAGCATTACATCAATTTTTTTACTGTTTGGTTTTGATGCAGTAATTTGTATCACAAATTATGTAAATGTAAAGAGTGATTATAGTGTGAATATGCATTATTGTGTGACATTGATTTGAGATGTTTGATGATTGTAAACATTGTCGAGAAGTAAGTTTATACGGCCTTACTGAAACTGACAATAATAGCGTGCAATAATGTATCGAGGGGGTGAGCTGTTTATCATTATTAGAGACGAGCAAATGACGTAATATTGGTGCGTTTTTCTTAGAATTTACTGGAACATTTTTCCCTAGAGCATATGTGTTCATAATTTTCATTGGATATAAAAATAGACGCTAATGTTGGCGCGTTTTATTAACCAATAGCAGCTCGGTTATAATCTTTAGGCATATCGGGGTGTAGGAGTATAAAAAGGGCTAGGTCAGAGTCAAATTCGTTCAGTCTATCGGAAACATTTGTACACTACACGTCGTCTCCAGTCCATTACACGTCGTTGAATACATCGCACAGTTTATCGATTCGCAGGTTACGCGTAGCAAAGTTATAAAAAAAAATCTCAAGTGTCGTAAAGTTAATTACACAAAAAGTTGAAGTACGCGAATTAAGAATGAGCAGTAAATAAGTTATTATAACAGTTTCAGTTTGGCGAGTTTCAAGATTAATATGTGAAAGTGCATAATGTGTTATGATAATAAAAGTGTAAAACAAATTCTTCATCAGTGTTATCTTTGGATAAAAGACTCCTTTCCGTTTACACACCTTGTATAAGATAAGTGCTCGACCAAAAAATCATAGCTTGCCGGAGGACAGTGAACCCAAAATTAAATAAAATAACAGGCGCTCAGTAAATGATAACACGAAGTGACCGCGACAAATTGTCTTTTACACGTGCGGCAAATAAACAGTAGCATTCTTTCAAACAAACATAAATACCGCCGCAGTTTATAAGCCATATTTAATTTTAATATTCATGTCGGCGGTTTTGACTTTAGTTAATTCGTTTTCTTAAGTAGAAGGAGGGTTTCTAATGATCCCAAATTTTCGTCGTCTTAGAACGGACACCACAATGGAATGCATTATTAACTCGGTATGAAACCTCTGGATACGAAGTTATAGAATGAAACTGTTATGTCATTGGAAATGTGCAGTGCTTTTCCTTCACACTGAGGCCGCTGTACGGCTACTCATGCGCCGGCCACCGCAGTTCAAACGTCGAAACAATTACAATATCCCTGCAACTGGCTCACATTCGCATAGTTACAACTACAATGAAAATAAGCTATGTTGGAAAGCTCAATATCCGAAGTTGGGTGAATTTCTCGTTTGATGTTTTATTTCAGTTCTTACAGTTGACATAGGTGTTTTATTGTATTTTATTTGCCCCACGTTTTGGGAGTCAACTTGGAGTAGTATTGTTCTTTACGTTGTTTGCTGCTACGTATGAAAAGCCGATTTGAAGTAGTTCGTATTGAAGGAGTTGTATCGTATTTCAACTATTGGGGAGCCGAATTTAAAATTCCTTGCAACCACACGTATAGTAAACAGTTTCCGGTAGCCTTCGCCCCAAATGTATTTTCAGGTGGCCTTTGCCCCAAGTTTAAAAAAATACTAACTTTGTAATTAAACTGTTTCTTTAAATATTTAATGTTTATGTTTGCCTCGGCTGCGTCAGTATTCTTGTTAGAGACATGGAAGTCTTGGCAGGGCGTGATGCGACAAGATTGTAGGCTTACAAATATTATATTTTTATTAATCCTTGACACAAATTAAATAGCACTTCACTGATATCGAGAGCTGAGAGATTCTTTTATTTAATACTTGCAATTTTTAATACATATACTATTTTTGTCTCACACGAATACGAAATTAATTTCTCGAGGACACATCTCGCATCCAGTTACAAACACTGTCCACAGGCAACTGAATAGATTTCAACCGTCTAAACTTGTAAATTTCTGTATTTCCAATAGAATACCTGCTTTTAACTAAAGCTTTTTCTGGTTGTTGATTGGCTATTTTTTATAAACTGTCACTAAAATTACATTAATGCTTCCAAGAATCACAAATAACATTTGAACTCTCAAACTCATTATTGCCTCAAGGTTACCTCATTGTTAGCAACGATTAATTTATTATTCTCACAGCTTCTACATTATTAAATTGCGTAATATATAACATTATTACACATGGATACAATAATATAAGCATATGCAATGACTGTTACATACATTTTACAAATTATTACATACGCATATTGCTTAAAGGCGGGCTGTTATTCAATTTACATATTATGTAATTAGACTGAAATTATTTAAGTGTTAAAAATACTGTCTCACAGTGTATGGTTTTTTTTTGCATATCGATTTTTAGAACCTTGGTTTTCAAGTTCCCCCATACATAAAAATTACATACAGTTAAATCACAGAATTGTGAGGGTCATAATTCTTCACTAATTACCCTATCTTCAAAACTGTCATGATTTAAATTTTTAATTTATAATTAAAAGAAATATTGTTAACCGTAATGTTATATTCATTATAAAATAAGTCAATTCTTTTTACTCACATCACATATGCGCTTGCATTTCCTTGCTATGAAGCGCTTTCGGAAGAAGATGGTCTTCCATCATCCGCTGAAGCTGAGAGAAGACAAGAGTGTCCCCAACCTTCACCACAAAGGGCAGTAATTCCAGCACAAACGGGTGACAATTGTTTCCAACAGAGGATAGCAATTTCACTTTGAATTCAAATCCTGGGAGTCAGGAGAGAGAGAGAGAGAGAGAGAGAGAGAGAGAGAGAGAAGCTGAACTCAGTCGGTTTTCAGCTGATGATGGCAGAGCAACTTCTACCGAAAGCGCTTCACAGCAGGAAAAGCCAAGCGCATATGGGTTTGAGTAAAAACGAAGCGGCTCAACTTATTTTAAATGTAATTCCTCATCAGCTATATGTGCAGTAGTAAATGTTATTAGAAAAATACAGACTGACATTTAACGTCAGTCAGGTGTTCAAAAAATCTGGTGTGTCACACTCACATAAGGTTCTCCACTCTTGTGCAAACTATTTTTACAAACTCTTATTATCCATCTATTTCATATTAATCCAGATAAACATTTGCAGAAATGTTTTATTGCTAAATTTCTTGTAGGTACAAGGTGCGTATGGTAGATTTTAAGCGATAGTCAAATATTTTAAGAGCTGGTTGCTATGTGGAGCATTACATTTTCTTTGCATGTCCAGGGCATACAAAAAGAAAACAAAACAAAACGAATAACGAATTCCGATTTGAGAAAAAGTATTAAGTATTGGAAAATTCAAACAAATAACAAGGAATTAGTCGGAAATGGTTACCTGCACATAAAAATGTATATGACATAAATTGTGTGTTTTATGGTAAAATTTTGTCTATCTCTTACGGTTTACCAGTTATGCAAAATTCATTCAGAATGAAGACGACTTTTGGGGACATTCCCAGAAAATTCTAGATTTATTCTAAAAATACTTTTTTTGCATTCAGGAGGCCTCAAAACATCTATTTCCTGTGGAATCTCGGTTTCGAATTTTTGAGTGGAATGTAATACTTCCCCTACCTACTATACGTAGTAGAGAAAGTAAAAGGTGTGAGTAAAATATTGCTGTACCTCTCTGAATTTATTGCTTGTTGAAACAATATAAGTCCGTTTATTCTGTATGCATTTACTGCACACCGATTTTTTGCATTATGCAAGAGAATCTCGTGTGTAAAATCGGGTTTCTCTTTACTCCAATATCTGTTATTTTGTGAAGAAACATTGGTATATAAATGGAACCATGCTTCGTCAGAGAAGAATATTAAGCGTGAGTCACTGTATAATTCCAGCGTATCATTTAAGTTAATATGTAGTTATAATTCTTTCTAGTGTATCCTTTTACCTTTTTAAAAATATCAATTCCGCTGTTTGTGTTTTATTTTAATCCTGTTTAATAATGCAGAATTCACTTGTATAAGCTATGGCTGGTACTGCCATTTTCTTAAAGAACCTTATTTTCGTTTCGGGCTTTATCTTTCTGTGTTCTATTGTGAAGTGGAATATTTGTTGGAGTTGGAAAGATGCTTCATGTTTATCTGCACCACGTATGGAAGCCAATTCGTCGCAGTCATTTCGTGTTATCTTTTGCTGGGCGCCTGTTATTGTATTACTACTTTGAATGTTGGATTCATTGTCCTCCGGCTAGCTAGCTTTCTTGGTCAAGCAAATCTCTTGAACAGGGTGTGTAAACGGAAAGGATTTGTCACTCACAGATAACACTGATAAAAGAATTTGTTTTTACACTTTTATTACCGTCACAATTAATTAAGTTCACATATTGACACTTGATACACGCCAGAATGAAACTGTTATATTTTCTAATGTTTTTATAATCACTTATTTGCCGCACTTTATTAATTCGCGTGTTTCACATTTATAACAAACTTTAAGACGCGAGAGATTCTGTAGAATTGCAACGTGTAACTCGCGAACGATTCTGATGAACTAAGCGACGTTTAACTTCTGAATGATTCTGTTGGACTCAGCGACGTGTAACGCGTGGATGATTTTGTTGAACTGGACAATACTTGCCTCTGGCTTTAGCTTTTTATACTCCCACACCCCGATATGCCTAAAGATTATAACCGAGCTGCTATTGGTTAATAAAACGCACCAACATTACCGTCTATTTTTATATCCAATCAAAAATTACGAAAACAAATGCTCTGGGGAAAATATTCCCGCTATTTCTAAGAAAAGCGCGCCAATCTGACGTCATTTGTTTGTCTCTTCTAATTAATATTCAACTCACCCCCTCGCACATTGTTATCCGCTCCTATTGTCAGTTTCAGTGAGGGCGTGTAAACTTATTTCCTAACAATGCTTATAATTAACAAACATCTCAAATCAATGTCATACAATAATGCTTATTTACACTACAATCACTCTGGCATTTACATTATTGTAATACAAATTACTGCCACAATTGATTGTGTCATTATAGCTTGGAATTTAAACAGGCCCATTAAAGTACTGCTACCAGTCGTATAAATACTACATTTTGACATGGTCGAGCATAAACATCTTTATACGTATTGCTGATGTAATTTTAGATTTGTTATTTATGAATTCTGTGTGTTTAAAGAATTATCCAACAACTTTATATCGTGTATATCCAATTATTTATATTTGTATCTGTTTTAGTGAACATTACTTTTTTATGCCTGTATCTGTCATTTTAATATTTTACACCGTGGTATAATAGCCTTCGGTTGAAGAAAACAAAAATTTTCAATAAATTCTTTCTTTAGGATATTGCTAAATACAATATAAAAGTTTAAGAAAGTTATATATGTTTTACTGCAAAACTGATAAGGAAAGAATACTTTCTTGCCTCGGGTTTTTAAATACAAATCCTGTTGGAGTAAACATCCGTGGTAATTTTGGGGTTTTGGAGACAAAGATATCTGATTTGGCTAGCCATGTCGTTCCACAGCTAATAAGAACAGTCATTGTTATCAGAGCTTGAAGTGTAATTATGAGGGAGAATGCATCAATAGCAAATATAAGTAGGAGAGGATAACCCGGGCCATATTATCAGCGTGAACTCATCTCCGCGCTGAAATTGGATTCCGGGTTGATTTATGCGCATGAGCCCTGTTAGACAGGGATAAGATTAATCATCAAGAGGATTATGATGATAAGGACATTAATTAATCAGGGCCTGGGCGTGGAGGGGTTCTTCATGTCCAAGACTATATTTTAGAATGACAGCTAACTAATGGTTGACATTAACTCCTTAAAATAACTGTATACAGATATGTGTCGACGGGTTTTAACGACCTATTTGCGGTAAGATAGGATAGAAACCGATACTCCTATGGTCGCGTGATCAGTGGCTTCTCAATAGAGATATTCCAGCTTCGATTCCCGGTCCCACAGTCGGAATATTAATGTATGTTTTATAGTTAAAATCTGATAATACTGTTAAGAAACCCTACAGTTCAGCGACCGATAAACCCATCAATTCTTTCTAAACTCAAAGCCCCCAATATGACCATAGTTAAAGCTGACTACACAAATGAAAACAAAATAAATAAGTAAATAAAAACTGTGAAAACCTTTTTACTTTCTCTACTACTTATCTATGAGGCAGTATTTTTAACACTTAAATGATTTCAAATTATATAATATATAAATTCAATAACAGCCCGCCTTGAAGCAATATGTGTATGTAATAATTTGTAAAATGTATGTAACAGTCATTGCATATGCTTATATTATTGTAAACATGTTCAACAATGTTATGTGAACACATTACGCAACTTAATAATGTAGGAGCTGTGAGAATAACAAGTTAAAAGTTGCTAACAATGAGGTAAATTTGAGGCAATAATGAGTTTGACAGTTTAATAATACTACTTCTGATTATTGGAGTAACAATAATGTAATGTTAGCGACAGTTTATAAAATAGCCAATCAACAACCAGAAAAAGCTTTAGTTAAAAGAAGGTATTCTATTGGATTAGGAATAGCCAATCAGAGACTTGAAATACAGAAATTTACAAGCTAAGGAAATTGAAATCAGTTCAGTTGCCTGCAAACAGTGTTCCTAACCAGACGCAAAAAGTGTCCTCGAGAGATTTAATACGTATTCGTGTGAGACAAAAAATAATTTTACGTGTTAAAAAGTGTAATTAATTAATAAAAAGAATCTCACAGCTCTCTATATCAGTGAAGTGTTATTTAAAATCGTGTCAAGCATTAATAAAAGGAGTGAAGTAAAATTATAATCTGTGTAAGTCCACATTCTTGTCACATCACAACCCTGCCAAGAGATACGTGTTTCTAACAATAATACTGACGCAGCCGAGGCAAAAAAAAATTATATAATATTTAAAGAAACAGTCAAATTACAAAGTTAATATTTTTTAAACTTGGGGCAAAGGCCACCTGAAACTACATTTGGTGCGAAGGCTACCGGAAACTGTTTACCATACGTGCGGTTGCAACTACTACAAGTTCGGCTCCCCAACAGTTGAAATATAATACAACTCCTTCAATACAAACTACTTTAAATTGACGCCCAAAGCGTGGTAAACAATAACGTAACAAACCATCTTCTTCATCTATGATAAGTGGGGGAAGTATTACATTCCAACCAAAAACTCGATAGTGATATTTCACCGGAAACGCAGTTTTGAGACGCACTGAATCCAAACAAAAAGCGTTTTTTGGGAAAAATATCCTCAAAAACGAAAAGTCGGATAAATACCAAGCTTTGTATTTCGGTCCAAAGATGCGACACAAAGATTTTCAAGAAGTTTCCAGTGTACTTCAGTTCTGGAAGCATTGCCAATGATATGCAAAGCCTTTTTGAGTGGCAGGGTTGCACTTTCTAACCAGAGAAATGCTTATGGTGCACTGTCGTGCCCTTAATTTGGAGGGGGTTGAGAACATGACTTTTGGAAGCTTAGTTGGATTTAGGTTCGGGTGAGCACTCATGTTATCAAGACATAACTTATAAAATATATAACCTTACCGTTTCACTGAGACTACAAATAGCCAGTCGCAGATTACCTTATTGAGCAGATGTAAATTCGAATGCCTCGTTTGGGTGCGGGTGATGGGTAGCCCATGCTTTGGGTAGCGCCTACGGCATACCCTTGATGCTTCTATCAAGATTGCTCTGCTCATTGATTTATGGAGGGTTTTTTATACTACAGGTACTCACTTCCACACAGGACATGACCAAATATGGCGTTTCCGTGATGATACAAACTTTCAGGGAAGATTAAGAAGGACAAATGCATGAGTTTGATATAAGGAAACCTGATCCGGAAGCAACTCCGTCGCAAGTTACGAGGGGCACTATTTATATTTTGAGCCTAATAATTAAAAACACAGTAATTTCTGATTGAAAACTGCTTTTTTGTTTTTAAAAATATTCTCCTTTATGATCAATACACTTTTGCATCCGTTTGAACCATTTGTTAAAGCATTTATTCCAGTCTTCTTGAGACACCTCCAAAACATGGTTTTTGAAACCATCAACGGCTTCTTCTGCTAACGAAAATCGTTGTCCACACAATTTATTCTTGATGTTCGGGAACAAAAAGAAGTCATTGGGTGCCAAATCAGGACTGTACGGCGGATGACCCATCAATTCCATTTTTTGAGCCTTCAAATACTCTGTTGTATCCTACTGTTATTGTTGGTTTTCCTTACCTCATCGAGGACTAACGGCAAATAAATGGTTTTGTACCATTCGGCAGTGACCGTTTTACGTTCCTCTAAAACACTGTTGCACATGGCCAGTTTTGCTGAAAAAGCAGGCGACCATTTGCTTCGAAGTGCTTCGAATGTGAACAACTTTTTTTGGATTGGCTTCAACTTTAAACACCCATACAGTCGACTGCTGTTTATGTTCCGGCCCATGCGTATAGATCCATGATTTGTCACCTGTTACAATCTTATATACGTCTTTTGAGGCATCACCATTGTATTTCTTGACCATTTTTGTACACCAATCGACACGAACATCTTTTTGAGATTGCGTCAAATTATGTGGGATCCAACGTGAGTAAACCTTTTTCACGGCTAAATAGTCATGCAATATTTTATATATGCTGGTGAAACTAATGCCTAGGGTTGCCTCAATCTTACAATATGTCGCATCACGATCTTTTATTATTAGTTTTTGCACAGCATCAATGTTTTCTGGCACAACAACTGATTTTGGACGACCTTCACGAACTTCATCATTGAGCGAACGGCGGCCACGATTAAATTCGTTATACGAGCGTTTCACAGTGGCAAAGGATGGACCTTCGTCGCCAAATGTGGAAGTTAGTTGCTCGATGTACTCTTGTCTTGATAATCCACGTCGAAATCGTAATAAAACATTGCACGAACATTTTCACGAGTTAGTTACATGTTTTTGTTGACACACAATTTTCAAGTTAGTGTAAAGAAAACAAATGACGCTCTATTGACAAAATGTTTAAAGTATATTATGGTCAAAAATGTCACGTTTCCATTAGAAACGTCAGATGGCACCTGCAACATTCAGGGTTGCTATAAGTAGTGCCCCTCTTATAGACGAATGTTGTTTTGGGATGCCTATGAACGTGCAAGTAAGCGAACTTACGAATATCTGTATTTTATTTTTAAAAATTTGAGTTTTATTTATGGACGGTCTTTAACTACTGTGGTCCTTAGCGTCACAATCTATACTAGGCATGAAAGTACGGTAATTTTGCTCTGAGGCCTCTTTATTACGCTTGAAGTTCTTTTACGTGCCGTAAATCTACGACACGGGACCCCCGGCTTTACTTCCCTTCCGAAGGAAGCCGTGCTAAGGACTTTTACACCCGAAAAAAATCCATCGCCCTCCGCCGGGTTTGAACTCGCGACATATTTTAATTCGCTGTCCTACTTACAGAAGTCGCGATACTACAAAGGCATCGCAACGTCGGACGAAGGTCTGTCGTTCTTGGGCGAGCAACCCTGGAATTGCTCGCATAATTTCACGTACATAGGTATCCCAAAACAACTTTCACCTATAACTTGCGAAGGAGTTGTTTCCGGACGGGGGTTCTTCATATCAAATTGACGCATTTGTCCTTCTTAATCTTCCCTAAAAGTGTGTATCATCATCAGAAACATTCTGTTTTATGATATGTCTTGATATATGCAATGGAAAACAGCAATAATGGGAGTCTTGGAAAAATACGTATTTATCATCTGAAGAACTAAAAACAGCGATTTGGCATTTCAGGTCGAAATTCATATAGGCTAACATGCATAGTTGTCACTGTTACGGTTATCGACACTTCTTCGTTCTACTAAATATAACAAGCTTCTCGTTGAGTTTTTTTTATGTTGAAGTACTTTCTTTTCTTCAGAGCGTGCCGTTAGTTTCGTTTTGTTAACTTGTCACGCTGTCGCGTAGTCCTCTAAGCCGTTATTACTCTATTTCACGTCGCTTTAACTCTTTTGTCGTATTGCGATGGATCTGTTAGTGGATAACTCTTAGCACGACACGTGATGGACAGTTAGCCTTCTAGAACTCATCCCTGTAGCCAGGTGTCATACCTAGTGTTGTGGTAGTATTTCTCCTTTACCACAAGAAACAACTGAATAGCGACGGCACTTTAAATAAATGACAAAAGTATTGATACTTTGGGCGTCATTTTGGTGTGGGATTATTGGATTGGACTCTTTGGTATGGGTTAAAACAAATCGGGTACTATTGGTGTGGTATTGTTAGGTTGCTGGGATTGTTGTGGGTGCAGGGGTGTGTGTTTTGGTCGTAAGTTCTTAGCCTCTCACGAGTTCCTTCCGCTTTTAGTGATAATGTGATGTTGGACCGGGGAAGGATTCTTATCTCGGGTATACAAGCAAAGAAGACGCAGGTGCCAGTAGACAATCTTCGGTTGCTGGTCACTTTATTCTTGCAAAAACACACTCTCTCTGTCCCGCACACAAGACACAAGCCAATCGCTACAGTGATGATAATTTATTAAGTCGCTGTCACCTATGCTTCGTCCCGATGATGAGTTGTCGTGAACTTTGTTAATCTAGACTTAGTTATTTTGCCGATCATACGTCGGAAATGCAACACTTAGTTTTTTTAACATGATGCCGGTCGGAACGAGAGTGTCCTTTCGTCTTTGCAGCTCCTACCTTCTTCTGTCTAGGATCTTTTCCTATTTCACACCCATTTTCTAGGCGACTTGGTTTGGTAGCCTAACCTCGTGACTTATCACGCCGGTTATTTGCTGTTTTCTTTTCCACGCTTAATTCTTATTGGCGGTTCTCCTACCAAGACTAGTGCGAATTGCTATTTTCAATCTGGGAATATTTTATTGCCTTCGCTCATTTCTAGCGTTGGTTTGTCCGCTTTAGTGGATTTAGAGACCGATTAAACACGTACGTCTCGGTGCCTCTAAGTTGCGTTGGAATGCTCTGTCTTTGTTCAGAACGCCACATGTTCGGCAGTACAGTCTACCCTTCCGCGAACTTTAGCTCTTTTGAAAGTTCATTTCTTATGGCACAAGTATGACTTATTTTATGTGTATTTAGTCTATTTATTATATCTGTATATACAAATAATTGTCAGGCGCGTGTTTCTGCTTCACTAGACTTAAGGTGGAGTTTTGGGTCGTGGTACTAAATATCCGGTAGTTACCTTAGCGACTGAGGGAAACTACGAAAAAATCTCAGACACATTGGTTGGCCCACGGGAATTGAACCCGGGATCTCCTGAATGCGTGCCACAGGCTTTACCGCCTGAGCCTCTTACTCGGTTTCTCAGCCGTTGTGACAATGGGCTTTGTCATTTTCTTCAGCCTTACCAGTGTATTGATATATGTGTACAGAAACATTCTGAGATAATTATTACATTTTATAGTAATATTTATACAACAGAGTACTTAAGTAGTATTTTAAAACTTGACTACGAAATATTTATAAATGCTTTGATAGTAACTGCACAGAAACCGAAAAATTCCTGGTTCAAACCTCGGCTATAGCATTGGATTTTTCAGTTTGATTCTACCTTCCTAATGTTGTCCAACACACGGTTGTGTGAAACATTAATTAATTACCAGTAACATGTTTAAAATCCTCTTTTATTTAATGGAAAAAACACGACAAGGCTATAGACATTTGCTTGTGTGGAATTCAGAATACAAAAACCTGCGGTAAATTAAATATTTATATCTAAATAAAAATAAAAATTAATATTTACTTGAAACTGAATTCAGTTTTAATTAAACAAATGAAGATTACGCTATTTTATACTCTAAAACCCTGAGGTGAGAATAAATAAATACGTATTAAATTTCATTATTTTATATTCTCAATTAAAACTGATATATTTCCGAAGTTAAAGGGGTATATTATTGAAAAGTGATTCAATTGTGTGAGAATATTTGTAAACCAGAAATTCAAAATGAATATGTAAACGAGTTTTATATAATTTTACCTTCCTTAGCATTATTCAATCTTCTTTAGCTTTGTTTTACCCTTTCTCTCTTAATCAGAAAGCGAACTGATTGCCTCCATTAAAAGTGTCCTGAACACGCCGTCTAATGACTCGACTTATTGCTGTTAACTTATACACTTCTATAAAATCCTAACCTCTTCAGCTCTGCAGCTTGTATTTTAAGACATCTTCAGATGCAAACTCTTCCAATCTAGATGACAATTAAAATAAACGAATCTGAAGTGGAATTCCATTTAGATGTTAACCAATGCATTTACAGAAATTCAAGAGCTAGCCCTTATTTTGCTAAATATACCCCTCTTCCTCTAATTCCAAAACTGGGCTTTATATCCCTTTCACCGGCACCACCACCAAAGCGATTCGAATATTGCCGTGATCGTTATAGCGAGACGAAATGGATTGACCATTCATTCGAAGCCAAACGTCGCGAGTTCGAGCAGCAGCGACTATAGTCAAATGTGCCTGTGGTAAAGGACGGGGAGAATCCAAGTAAGATAACCGGTGTGATGACACGCTTGGATGCTGACGAGGTTTCATTTGACTCCAGTTGTATGGATTTTGCTTCTTATTAAAACAAACACCACAGTTTTATTGAAAAAACGTTTTTACAATACAAAACACGTATAAGTACCTGTATTTTATTGTTAAAGGTCAGTATGATATTGTTAACAGGGGTCGCTTACACTAGGGGTAGTAGACTCGGACGGTAGGGGTACTTGTGCAGGATAAGTAGGGCGGTACTTGTGCAGGTGAGGCACTAGGTGTACCATTGAATAAAAGGCCCGGGGGTTGAATTAAAGCTAAGAGTTGTATTGGCACTTAATGGTACATAATTGCAGCTGGTGGCCGATTGTTGCTTGAACTGGGTAGGCAAGAGCTTAATGGTACAGCATCTTACCTGGGTTACGGTCGTCTTGAAGTGTACACAATGGAAATGTTAACTAAATTACCCCTTGAGAGGCAGTCTTCCTTGTGGCTCGGAGCTTCGTCGTCGTGTCTCGCCTCTAGACGTAAAAGCGCCGCCGTGATCTAAATCCACGGCTGCACATTGTCGTGTCACAAGTGTACAAACTTTTCTGGCGTATTGGTAATCTAATGCAATCCCTCGATACTTTGTTCGAACGTTGCTATCGTACCTCGCTACAATATGAAATTAGAAAACAAAGCCCATTAAGAAGCCTAAACCTTTAGCAAAACACCTGTGTATAAAATATGGCATACCAGTTAATGTGGGGCTAAAGAAGCAAATAAAGCGTTCTTGTCAAACTCAATTTTTTTAACATTTGAAATATTACTGCGTTACTGTAGCTCAAATTATTTAGATTTTGATTTACGTTTCAACATGGCTGCCTGACGTTGCACGTAATACCTTTTTAAAACTCAAATGGCGATGTAATTAATGTTATTTACCTCATCCATTCTTTATGAAACTATTGTATAATTATATAGACCAAGCTGGATGACTCCAGGGTAACGTGCGAGGCTAGCATTGGCTTTTGTCATGGTTTCCACGAATTTGTAAGTGAATACTGTGGTCGTTCCCTTCTACTACCAATTTCCTGTCCCATCATTTTCGTCAACATCATTTCCGTTCATCTGTTTCAGTGTTGTAAGAGCAATGACGGCGGTTTTGTGTGTTGCGGCAGGACGGTTGAATTTGCACTTTGGAGATATTTCTCTCTGGCGTTCGGTCCCTCTTTCTGCAGCTGTCTCGATTACCACAAGACCCGCGGGTGCCTTGGAGCTTAGGCAGAGCTAATCGTCATTAGATGGCACCATGTTGGAATCGTTAGGGAGCCCGCCCTTAATTGCGCACATCGTCGTCCGGATCTGGTCGCTCATCGGATAATCCTTGCCTATAAGCGGTCACTTTGGGCCACTGTAGCCTACTTGCGGTACTGTATTCCAGTTACTGGAAGTCACTTCATCTGCTTACTCCTAACAATGACATAGAAGATTATGTTGAATCCTCCCGTTTAGTGCTTATATTTATAATTTCGTATACACCCGGAATGAAAATTCCTGATATTCACATGGATTTGAAAATCTGCTTACTTAACTTCCCCGACAGTCCTCCAAGTTCTGGAAATAGTGCATTGCCTGTAAGTACCTTTTGGCTGTGAAACAATCATATGTCGGAATGGTCTAGTAGTAATTCCAATCAGTGATATTTTAAACCTTTGTACCTTTTCTTTAGACCCATAAATGCTTAATAACATAAAAGCTATATTGCTTTTACATCAGACATAAACTGTACAACGAAAAGAGGTAAGGCTGGTGAATATAAAGATTCCACATTGCCTGGGCACCAAGTTCTTGATTACAATATAAGTACAAAGGAAATAAATGAAAGATTTCTTACTTGAGGATTATTAAAATATGATGGAATTAGCAGATTCGATTCTCTTATGCTTTAATTTGTCTTAATTTCTAAATAGCGATCATCACATACACGCACACACATATGTATATATATATATTATTCTATATGTGTATATATATTCTTTTGAATATTTTAATGCGGCTCCGGGGTTCGTGCCTCCGTGTCATAGCACTACCTTAATAAAATGAAGAAATACATATTTGAAATTGTGTGTATACTCCATGATTACATCAAGAATACGGTTATGCTTATTATTCTTAAAGCGTAATGAAATTAATTGTCTGGGTATAGAAAATATAGAAGCTAAAGGAGGCGACTGTAAATTCCCAGATTACAGCCTTATTATATTATTATTCAATGGATCCGTACCACATCTGTGCTGGCATGGATTCATAGCCCTCTGGGCTTTCAGTCTAGACTCTAGCGGGATTGGAGGAGCAAGAGGATAGACCACGTTTATACCAGTTAGTACCTGTCACTACTTATCTTTGCAGCACATACGAATCATAAATACTAATTGTATTGTACACCTATGACACAGGGTGTTATACTGGGAAGTACGAAATAAGATACCAATAACTTGCACTGTAAAAGCGTAAAATCGTCCGTTATTATATAATATTCGTCTTTAATTTCCTATTGTTTATACTTAAAATTAATATTTTAAAGCTGCTTGCACTGCCAGCGGTCCATCAGACAACTAAAAGAGAATTAGACTACAGACAGCACCTGCATCCGCCCAGCTTTGAGTTTGCGCGTGAGATTTGAACGGTAATGAAGGAGTTTAGCTTAGTTTAATTAGTGCGTGTACTTACGCTCTATAATAGTCCCTATACCATTAAGGGCCTGTATTAATATCTCCGTTAAGGTTCCGGTTAGATATTAACTGGGAGTCAGAACAAAATGTCGTATTGCAAACTTCGATTGTATTGTAGTTCAACTGTTGGGGAACCCAACTTGAAGTACTTGCAACCGCACGTATGGTACCCGGTAGCCCTCGCCTCAAGTTTAAAAAATATTAACTTTGTGTTTTTACTGTTTCTTTAAATATTATATATTTATGTTTGCCTCGGCTGCGTCAGTATTAATTTGTAGACATGAATATCTTAACAAGACGTGGTGCGGCTGAAGAATGTAGGCTTACACAGATTATAATTTTTACTTCACTACCTTTATTAATCCTTGACACAATTTAAATAACACTTCACTGATATAGAGAGAGTGAGAGAGAGCTGTGAGATTATTTATTAATTACTTACACTCTTTAACACTTAAACTGTTTTTTTTCTCACGCTGGATACGTATTAAACTTCTCTAGGACGCTTCTCACGTCCGGACAGGAACGCTGTCTGCTAGCAACTGACTTCTGAATTTGTAAATTTTACTGTATTTCAGTTTCTGATTGGCTAATCCTACTCCAATGGAATACTTTTATTTAACTTAAGTTTTTTCTGGTTGATTGGCTATTTAATAAACTATCTCAAAATTTACATTATTGTTGCACCAAGAATTACCAGTAGCATTTAAACTTATCTCATTGTTAACCTCATTATTAGCAACTTTTCACCTATTATTCTCACTGCTCCTACATTATTAAATCACGTAATACATTCACATAACATTATTGACTGTTACATGCATTTTTATATATTGTTAAATACACATATTGCTTTAAGGTGGGCTGTTATTATATTTTATATTATATAATTAGACTGAATTCATTAAGTGTTAAAAATACTGCCTAAGGTTAACGGTGAGTTTTTAGCGATGAATTAACCACCACCTCGGCTAGCAGTACTAACATGGAGGTAACCATACAGAAATTGGGTAGTAGTGGTTGTGGTGGTGGTGTATTTATTGTATCATGCAAGAATTTCGGGGAGGTTTTCCTGGCAGTATCACTGCATTCATACTTCTGCCGCCACTGAATGAAATATCCGGAAATTTGTCGTATTTTACATGAATATTCTGTGGAGTAACAACAGTTATTTTCTATTCCATGGCATTCACAACTCAACGCCAAGCCTTCGTCGCAAGCATGTTATTTTATAACTCCAATGTATTCATATACAAGTACAAGGCCTTTGTAAGTCATTTTTAATGTTTTAGTAATTCATGACACGGAGCGGTTTGGCTCAGGGGATCTGCTGCCCTCATTGGGCCGACCAATCCAGGCTTTTTCGTGGTTTTTCTCGATCGCTAGGCGAATGCTGGGTTGGATAATTTGATTTTCGTTTCATCCCTTTCATCACTGCATTTCATTTCTTTCTTCTTCACTGCCGTACCCGGTATTGGAGTGATCAGCCGTCTTGGATATGCTATGATCCAGAGTTTGCTTGCTCCTCGTTAGAGAAAGTATTGGGTTGTAAATTCTTGGGGGTGTAAGTCCTTTAAAGAGAAGGGTAATAATAATAATAATTAATAATTAGAAGAACAAGAAGTAATTTATGAAATGAAATTAGGTATTTCATTGCCGCATGTTGAGGCAGTGTTTTTAACACTTATGATTTCAGTTAAATTATATAATATAAAATATAATAACAGCCCGCCTTAAAGCAATATGTGTATAGTATAATACATAAAATGCATGTAATAGTCATTGTATTAATGTTTATATTATTATGTACATGTTCAGTAATGTTATGTGAATGTATTACGTAATTTAATAATGTAGGAGCTGTGAGAATAATAGGTTAAAAGTTGCTAACAATGAGGGAGCTTTGAGGCAATAATGAATTAGAAGGTTTAATAATGATACTAGGTATTCTTGGAAACAATCTAATTTTTGAGACAGCTTATAAAATAGCCAATCAACAACCAGAAAGAAGCTTAATTTAAATGAAAGTATTCTATTGGAGTAGGATTAGCCAATCAGAAACTGAAATAGGACAAATTGTACAAATTCAGAAGTCAGTTGCAGCGTTCCTAACCAGACGCACAATGCGTCCTCGAGAAGTTTAATACGTAATCAGTGTGAGACGAAAATAGTTTACGTGTTAAAAAGTGCAAGTAACTAATAAAAGAATCTCACAGCTTTCTATATCGGTGAAGTGTTATTTTAATCGTTTAAAGAATTAATAAATGGACTGAAGTACAAGTTATAATCTGTGTAAGCCTACATTCTTCAGCTGCACCACGGATTGTTAAGATATTCATGTGTCTACAAATTAATACTGACGCAGGCGAGGCAAACATAAATATATAATATTTAAAGAAACAGTAAAAATACAAAGTCAATATTTTTAAATTTGTGGCGAAGGCTAACGGGTACCATATGTGCGGTTGCAACTACTTCAAGTTTGGCTCCCCAACAGTTGAAATACAATACTACTCCTTCAATGTCGTCAGAGAGAATTGGGCTCTTCAGTGGTGAAACAGCTATGAAAATCTGTTGAATGTTTTTATATTACTCTACATGTACAAACCTAAACACATAAATGTCTCTCTTTGTAACGTTAATATATATATATATATATATATATATAAGAAGTTACACATTCACATAAATTTCTCTACCCACCATCGTATATTCGTTTGTCTCTTCTACTAGCTAAATTACAAAAGCTATTTTTCTCTCTATTTCATGTTAAATGAAAACCTTCCTCATTGAATTCTTTTACTGCTTCGATATGATTTGCTTATTATGAACGTTAAGTAATACTTAAATAATTAACATAATAATTATTTATATATACATTCAATGTAGCAAATACAAAAGTGATTTAATTGGAGAACGTGATATGAATAAAAATTGTGGAAAATAGAAATATTGGCATTACTTTTACTTAAGCAACATGTTAATTATTGATTAATAAGAAGAGAGGAGAACATAACACTGTGTTTGCACTGTATTGTTTTATATATTAAAGCCAGACATATGTTTTACATTTTAAAATCCACAAAAACCTGCCATTTCTATCGTCCAAAACTGAGCCATAAATACACGAATCATACCTAAGCGGTGATACGAAAATAAGTCATTTTGGAGAGCAACTATAAGAGTAATTTGCTTAATATCTCGAGCCAGAGTTAGAACTTCCTATAATAACATAGCGCCCTCTATTAACCTTCCCGGTGCCGCAGAAGTTTTAGCAGCATAATAAGAGAATTTGCCCCGAACTCAGCCTGTAAAACAAACTTGCCTGCCTTACGCCGGAGTTGAAGAAGTTGCCGAATCAGCAAGGCGAATATTTTCATCTAGAATTCTACGTTAACTACAAACTCTGGGAGTTGCTAAACAGCAACTATATAGGCAGTTCTCAAGAATTAGTTTAACTCAGTATTACGAAATATTAGGCAGCAAATTTTAGGTACATAATAGTGAACTTGTATTTTATTGTCAAGGTAATAATTTTTGCTTTACTACGCATAGTAAGCCGGGGAAGTATTGCATTCCACTAAACAATTCGATACCGAGATTTCCCGGAAATACACGTTTTGAGGTTCCTGTATTAATAAAGGCGTTTTTAGAAAAAATGCCCTACAAATATTGTGAAAAATTGACTTTTTAATCAGTTTGAATTTAATGATAATCGTATAAATAAAGGATATCAATGAACTCATGTGTAAGTCTGTGAGCACCATAGCTCAAAAACGAAAAGTCGGATAAGTACCAAACTTGGTATTAAAGTTCAGTATCTTCAAAAGATGTGACACGAAGATTTTCAAGAAAATCACTGCAACCTTAACTACCCTTTACATGGAACATTTTTCGAATATTTTAATTTTCTCGAAAATAGCTCTAACGATTTTGATTAAAATGTCATATGTTTAAGATACTTTCATGGCATATGAAATGTATATCTTGAATTTTATGGGAATTTCCCCAAAAGTCCTCTTAATTCTGAATCACTTTTGCATAACTGGTAAACTGTAAGAGATTGACAAAAGTTTACTACATAAAAAAATCTAGATTTCGTTAAAACACAATTTATTCATATAATTGTTTTGTAAGTGAACCATTTCCGAGGTATTCCTTGTTATTTGTTTGAATTTTCCAGTTCTTCTACTTTTCCTCAAATGTAATTTGTTTTTTTGTTGTTTTTTTTAAATGTCCTGAACATGCAAAGAGAATGAAATGCTCCACATAGCAACTAACTCTTAAAAGATTTTACTATCGCTTAAATCCTTTCTCCTTGCACATATAAGTCGTCCTCCGTAGTGTAGTGGTTACCATGCTTCTCTATGAAGTCTAGCATGATAATATTTTGTTGAAGCAATTGAAATGTATAAACAACTTTAATAAAAAAAGGAGGAAAAATTTAAGCTCAACCGCACGTGGATACCAGCAAGCCACCGCACACCCATCAATCATGAGCCAGTTCTGACCTTGGTAAAACATCTGCCGCCAAGTTTGTTACCTTCTTGAAAATGGCAACCAAAGAGTTGACCGAAACGTCGTATATAAATAATTTTTCCCTTACACTATGGTCTTCCAGCCCGGAAGATTTTAATACTTAAGTATTTGTTTTATTTAGGGATGGTCTACCTTATAGTAATTTTCTTATCATGAATAATTTTATTTCTCTATAAAACCATATCCTCTGCTTCTTCATGTGACGTCATGCTTCTTCGGATTCTATCCATTGTTCTCTTGGTCTTCCTCGTCCGCTGTTTCCTTCAGCTTCCCATTCTAGTGCCATTGTAACTATTCTGTCGTTTTCCGAACCATTTTAATCTTCTCCTTTCTATTATTTCCAATACATTCCCTTTTGCATCCATTATTTCCCGGATTTTTGTATTTGTAATTGCATCAGTTTTTGGGGTTCGAGAAACTCTGCGTCAAAAATCCATCTCTGTTGTTAACGTCTTTCTTGCTGCCTTTTCACTGTCGACTTTTCTGCTCCACAGAATAGTATACTTTGTACTATTGCGTTATAATGCTCATCTTTCTGTGTATTTATTTAAAAGCTTTGGAACCTCTTTCTTCTGCAGTTTTGCCAACTTATTCACCTTTAATATCTTGGCCTTGGCTTTGAAACATTTCTCATTCACCAATGAAGTTTGTTCATTTTCATGGAGTTGAAAGGGGACATACCACACACACACACACACACACACATATATATATATATACATTCATATACACATATTAAAAAAAAGTATGTTTTTTTGAAACGTTTTCCTCCCTAGAAGTAGGAATTAAGTGCCCAATTCAATTCGATTTAAAGTTTTTTCAAAAGCATTGGTCTATTAAAGTACTTTAATAAATCAATATCAAACAATAATTGTACATAATAATGTAATTCACCAAGAAAGATACTACAATATTTAACAGCCAAGAATTTACAAAAGCAGATTTTAATTTAGATAAGTAAGGGACGGGCGAGCTAGCTAATTCCGGATAAAAGATAATTGTAGGTAGTGCCCACCTTTCACCAAGCTAATAAGCAAGGAACTGTAAGGAATAAAGAGAAATAGAGACAGATACAGAAAGGAAAGAGACATAGATATTGAATCTACTTCCGGGCGCGTCACTCGACACGTATGTGAAATCCTTTGGAACAGAATATTCTCATACATACATACATACATACATAATACATACATACATACATACATAATACATACATACACACACATACACACATACATAAGGTAACGCGATCTGAGGACCAATTAGAAATGCCGTTATATTTTTAAATGTGGAGGTGAGCGTCATTAGGCTTAGGCAGGGGGGTCTCTTCCCGCACCGTTTTCGCTTGTACTGCTTTCAGTCCGCCTGCTGCATGACGTCATCGAGAGTGAAGTTTTAGCTAGCCAGTATTCTGCACCGTACTTTTCGGCATGAAAGTTCGTATAATATTCTCGTTATACGATCTGTTTCGATCCTATACTACTTGAAACAAAATCGCATCTATAACTAGACTTAGTCTTGGAAATAATAAACACAAACCTGTCTTTTTACAGCTAAATACCTAACTGGCGCCAATTTCATTTCTCCTTGAAATATTCACTAAAACGCTGTCGATATATGAAATTTGGTCTTGAGGGATGACTTATAGCATACATGTTATTCAAAGAAAGAGAGATATGTAGATATAAAGCAGACATTTGTTATATTAAAGTTGTTCAGAAGCTCTAAGTTGCAAGCTTTAAAACCATTTTCTTAGTTTATGCTATTGCTTGACTTTAATTATATTATGTTAAAGAAAACCAATAACACATTATTCGGCCAATTTTGCCAACGAAAATAAAATACGTTATACGCTATATAAAATTCAACGTTATACGCTATCGGGTCTTAAACTTTGATTCGAAATTAAATTGTATTGTTTGTTTATGGATTGTGAAAAACGCAGCTTAATGAGAGAAACTGTATGTTGATCTTGCTATTATGTAATATGACTTAAACATAGCAGTTTTAAAAGTCATGATAGCTGAAAACTTGATATATGTGCATGTCTTCCGAGACTTTTTTTTCGCGTTTAGGTAAAAGCATGAATAATCGACTGCATATTTAAAATAATATTTTTAAAAAGAATTTTATTAATATAACTATTTTGGCAGAAGAGAGTAACTTCACAAAATGAATTAAATTCACATAACATTCGACTACTTGAAGTAGATAATGGACACATCTACACAGCGAGTCTTGCAAATATCCTCCAATTTTCAAATAAACCGAATTTACAGAGTAGTGTACATTCGAATGATGTGTTCAGAATTTGGATATTTTGGTTTCATTATTTAGGCTGAGAATGTGCTTATATAAACCTAGTTTCTTAATTATTTCTAGTATAAAGTTGTTTTAATTTTTTAATTAATGAATAATTAATTGTACATAGTTCCCATTTGATCCTTCCTACTTGAAAGAGTAAGAACAAGGATGCGTCTAGCCTTAATATTTTGGAGATATTAATTTTAGAACAACCTTTCCTGTATGCTTTAGTATACGCTCGCAACCAATACCCTTAAAAGCACACAAATATAATGCTTTCACCCACGGGAATGTGGGTGTTGTTAAAAAGAGGTGTATTAGTGTATTGCACTGACGATCATTGAAACATATTACACTGATCTTTTTAAAAGGAGGTAGATCTAAGGAACTTGCCAATTGTAATTAGGTGCCTATATTATTTAGTATTTATGCAAGGAAAGTGCAATAACTTACTCGTATCTTAGTTTTCGTTATTTTGTATAAAACATGGACACATTTCACGCCAAACTGGCAGGAGAGGCTTTACGAAACAAATCAATATTATGTGAGCAAACACAGGGGAGATGAACGTAAATACATGAGAGAAAATGTCAGAGCGGTGTTTTATAAGCAGGGCGCGGATTTTGATGATTAATTTTTTTTAAAATGACTACATTTGTTTCAAAATGACTTTGTAATTACAAAAAATTATCTAAAATGAGATTTATTTGCTTTACTAAAATTAGTGTACAGAAAGTTATAAATTAATTTATATATTGATATAACTCCTATACAAGAAGAAAAAATAAGTAAAAGAGCAGTGAAAATGTTCTCGTTCAAAGAATCTGAAAAGAAAAGAAAATTTTCTTACTTTCCTTTTCAGATTCTTCAAACAAGTAAGAAAATTATTTTCTTTGCTTTTCAGATTCTCCAAACAAGAACATAGAACAAATATATTTTCAATTAATTTTCTAACTTATTGTGTTTTTAAACAGGTCTTACAAAAGTGTAGCATTAACTCTTTTGAGAACTCAGAATATCCAATGTTTATTGCAAATGAAGAGGATTTCACAGTCCATGTCATACTTAAATAAGAGCAATACGCACTTATTAAGCAAAAAAGGGAAAACTGACCTCCTCATCCCTAATTTTGGACATGAATTCATAACAGTAGTTATACCTGTTTCCCTGACAATAACCATCTCTCCACCCACAAGCAACTCTTTCCAGACCAACCAATAATCTTTATATACTCTATACTTATGCAAGGAAGTTACCAAATAAAGCGGCAAAGGACAAAGAAATTACAAATTAATGATGTAATATCGAAAAAAACATTATCCAAAATAGAGAACTTGAAACTACCAAAATGACCTTAATATGGGACCCATGATAAGGATTTATGTACACTTAAGCAATACCTTTATTGCAAGAATTATAAGATGGCATGTCATCAGAATCCGGATCATGCTTATATGATACTTGGTCTTCAAATAGCTTCTGCTCACAATAATATACTGTTTAATACTCATTCCTGAGGAATATAAAGAACTTACTTTTTGGCAGGTAGGCCGACTCATAACATGAAAACAGATGTAATGCGGGCCAAAGGTATTGTTCCCTGAAAATGGCAAGCTTTTCCAGGTATATAATCCTTTACAGAACCACAGTGAACGGAAAAAGGTTGTTAAACTTTGGCTGTAAGAGCAAACAGCATTTCCTTTGAAATAATTATGCCGCTCAACTGCGTAAAAGGCAACAGACATTAATCTGAGCTACTCTTCGCTTTAAAAGTCACGTACAATTATCCTACTTTATCTCGCTATGTTGGCGGAAACTTCACAACTTAACAACAGATGTACGAAAGTACATGGTTCCTTATCACTCAGTCATATACCCCCCCACTTCAACAAATAAGTTGCACACACATATTTAAACTAGAATCTTGAGTATAGATTCAGTTTTCTCTGCTTTGGTGAAGTGTTTAAGTCGGTGTGCAATGAGTGAGAACGTTAAGAGTAGAATGTATTGTGCTGTAGCACAATACCGTAATTACGGTTTTAAAACGGTTGGTGTGAATTATCACACATTTCCAAAGAAAATGAGCAATTAAAGCGCGTGTGGGTGTCTCGCTGTAAGCGTACTGACAAATTTAACGCTGATAATTCACGTGTATGTTCAGTGCACTTTCTTCCTAGTAACTATAAACGGGATTTGAAGAGTGAACTTTTAGGTTTGCCGGTTAAGAAAATTCTGCTCCCAGATGCAGTTCCGTAGCAGTTCATTCCCGATTGGCATGGATATGCACTTAGTGAAGGTCAAAGTACAAGTGGAATGTTGCAGGTATGTCTTTTTCATTTTTACATCCTGTAACAGAATAATGCATTCTGGAATTATTGTTTTCATTTCTTACGGTAAAAAAATACACCAGCACATCCATTTAGCGATTCCTTTAGAGTAGTTGTAAATTTTCCTTTAGTACTAAAGTAATGTATGTTTGAATCTCTTGTAGCGCCTACAGTTTACGTTAAAGTCCTGGATGTGTTCCAGTAGTTTTGTTTATACGTAAATATATTACTAATGTAATGCAGTTTCCATTCGTTTTGCTTTATGTTTAGCCCACAATGTTTGTAGAAAGCTCTGAAATAGTATACCTTTTAAAAAAACTGGAAGAAGTGCTAATAATAAACAATTGGGAGTTAATCGGGAGGAATTTAGTGTGTTCACTGCGCTGTGTTTGTATTCCGCGCGCTCGTCTTCAGTCTCACTTACGTCACAGGCGGGCAGCCAATGGCAGCTCCCACCCCGGAGTGGCTCACCTTATCCAGCCACTTTGAGGCTTAGGTATAAAAGGGGACGAAAGCCCCAGATTTTCACTCTCTCTTAGAATCTCGGCGACACACAGTGATACTCTCTGACGACGGATGCACGTGTGTGTATATGGGTGGGAAGCGTGTGCAGTTAGACTAGGCCCCTAATTATTATTATTATTGTTATTATTATTATAATTATTATTATTATTATTATTATTATTATTATTATTATGGCCGGAGGCAAGAACACTGCTGCTGAGAGCATCAACCAGAGGAACAACATTTTCCAGCTACAATTGGACAACGCTTTCTCGCTACAGAGTTTGTTATTTTAAGATGTCTTACTCTCTCTACAACTTAACGTACTTTACCCAAGTGTCATTTGACAGATCAAAGTATGCTCCATATCTTTATACTTTTAAGATAAGCCAATTTATTTAAAATACTAATTTCGCTTTGAGAATTTAAATATTCTTTTCAGTCGACTGAAGTATGAAAGCTGATACGCTTTGGTTTGTCGGGAGATGCTTCTGTCTCTTGGAAGTACATATATGTGGTAACTTTTATTTCTTCCTTTCCAGGGTTCGGTTTCCGTGCACAGGAAGACAGAGTGCGGAAATAGAGGTGTTACTACAAGTCAACATTTCCACCTACAATCCACTTCATAACGAGACATCCCTCAATTTCAGGCGGAACAAGATTTGTCTCAAAGGTATGTGAAACTGTATGTATATACGATAAGTAACCTGAGGATATTTTGTCTTGCAGTTCCTTCTTTTCCTACTATTCACGAGGTTGACATCCAGAGAAGTCTCTAAACGTTCCTTGTATACAGAGGAACTTAGACAGATAATTTAGGGTGAAGAATCTAAGGCTACAGGCATAAAATGTCCGCTTACAATTTAATTAATAAAGTCTAATTGAATGTCCAGATATTAATATCAAAACTAAAGATGATTGTTATCGTTAAAATATAAAGTTGAATTAGATTCATAAAGCTCAGTGCTATGGTCGGAATTCTAAACGCAGTTCTTCAACATTTCGCATTAAAATTAAATTTTTCATTATGGACGCTGTTTAAATACTATGGTTCTTAGCGTCCCGTTCTATATTGAGCGTGAAAGACGGAAAGAATGAGATAATAAAATAATACAATATGGAAGTTTCGGAAGAAAAAACAAAGACAATGACCTTTGGGGTACAGAACAATTTCCGATCAAGATTGTAATCGGAGAACAAATAATTGAGCTTTAAATATTTGGGTTCAATAATATCAGTAATTAACAGAAAGGTAGAAACGGAAGAAAATATTAAACCATATAATAGAATCAATGGGTTTTTAAAAGATATTTGGGTAGAAATTCGAGAGAGCACATTAAATTGAGATGTATAGGACGGTATCTAAGCCCATATTAAAATATGCATGTGAAACTTGGGTCATTAAAGACCAGGAAAAATCAAGATTCGAGACATCTCAAGTGAGATTTTCAAGGTCCTTATTGGGTATAAGCAGGAAAGATCGATTTCGAAATATAGATATTAGAAACAATTAAGGGAAAATGTTGTAGAAGAAATTAAAAGGTACCAGCGTAAGTGAAAGGAGTACGTGCAAAGGATGAAACCTTCGAGATTACCACGGCAAACACTATTTTGTAAACCTTTGGGACACATAGATATTGGACGACACCGAATGAGGCGAAGAGAACAGTTTAATTAGCCTCGGAACAGGTCTAAAGGCCTAATACATATGAAGGAAGAAGAAGACCGGAACGTTTACTCGGAGGTGTCTTTATTCAGGCTTGAGGTTCTTTTACGACCCGTAAATCTACGATACGGGACCACCAACTTTACTTTCCTTCTGAAGTGATACGGTTCATCTAGGACCCGTAGTTGATTTAATTGTATATAGATTAAATAAACATGTAAAATGTCAACTCGGTTCCGTATTCGAAATGCTTGTATATAGATTAAACAAAGATTTAAATTTTGTATTTAATATTATAACTCGATAGAAAGAAAACCTTCATACGGAAACGTTGCAAATAGTATGAGGAAATAAGGTTCAGGTCACTGACATATCCCTTTCTCTTGGAACAGGATGGGTCCGTCGGCAAAACTGAATACAAAAGCGTAGGGCCATTAAAAAGGGTCTACGAGGAAAGTGCTTGTTTCTTTTCAAAGCGGAAGAAACATGAGGTTTGTACCGAGAAAAGGTTCAAGCCATAAACATATGCACGTGCTACAGCATAAATTAAACAAATTGAAAATAGAACCGTGGGAAGAGAAAGCTGTGCAGAACTGAAAATTTTAGCCAGTAAATGGAATGCCATAAATACAAACTGACGAATCCGAAAACAAGAAATCGTCACATGATTGAAAATCGAACGCGGAGTAGGGATGAAATCAGACATGGCGAAATTCACAAAATACTAGTAACGACACTCTACACTCGTAGCTGCAACATGCTACATGTAATTACTCTTCGTTTAACCTTACGACAAGTAACTCTTAGCTGAACTCTGCACCGTACAAGTTAAGCCGCGGCTATGAACGCGGGGAAAACTTATTCAATTACATCTTGATACTGCCAACTACAAAGCATCACTACGTCAGTCGCGGATAATGAACGAAGTGGAGGTTTGCGTTCCTGAATGACAAATTATAAACAATATAATAAAGTAAATATTCACCAGAGCTGATGTTATTATCGTAATCGATATAATTTCACCACACCCTGTACACTTTACAGAGTCGACACTGCTCAACGCTAGCCGGAGAAAGAAGAGAAATACGCATCGAGGAAGCGAACAACTTCACATGAACAGCGCCATGTGCCACCAACGCTTATAAACAACTTCATAAGGCGCCAACCCATATGAACAATATCGTATGACACCAAAACTAAGCGCAGATAAACAATATCAGAAGGAAACCATGATAAGGATTTTGACGCCCGAAAAAGTCCACTGCCTTCCGCTAGATTTGAACCCACGACCTAGGAAACAAGAGGCTAACAATGGTACCCCCATACCCTTTTCGTACCGCTCTTACTGAGCTACCGCGGCGAGTTGTCCATATGTGCATTAAACCTTCTCACCTGAAATTAAAAAACACTTATAGCATTGTCATTCACATTTGAGGTATAATATTTCCATTACTTGACATCCCCATCAGGAATTGCAGGATACTTGAATCGATCCGTAGTTCGATTCCCGTCCGTAGCATTGAATTTCTCATGTCTGATTCAAATATTCAGCTTAGTGCACACTGCTAGTGTGACAGAATAATATCAGAACACTACTCCTTAGTAACCTAAATAAACCTTTGTCAGCAAACAATAACTAATTTAATATTAAATTAATCTACAAATTTCGAAATAAACCTGACTGCATTCTGCATCAACATGCTGGTAGGATTTCAGTTGTTGGAAAAACAAGAGCTAACAATTCTGTTTTTTTATCAATGTGAGCATTTCTAGATATCTTTTACTAACCTCTATAATTTTGAAAAAGTTCCAATATGTAAGTATGAAAACCTTTACGTTAGGTCGCTGTCAAATATTTCAGAGTTTTGTTAATAGCGTATTAAAATCGTATTAGCTTTGTTATCGAAATCGTATCCAGTATGATGCGTGTAAAATCTCTCGTTCATAAAAACTATTTTCACTTCAATACGTTAGATCAGATTGTAAACCAACTCTGGAGGTTTTAGAACCACCGCGATATGTTTGCAAGTCTTTCATTGACTTCGAGCTCGTACATACAGGAGGCAGGTAGGGCTTTACACTTTCATAACATAAACTCCTGCATCTTGGTATAGCTCTCCTTACAAGGGTCTTGACTTGACCTGACAATCGTAGTGATGGAGTCGTGTTGTAATTGCCCTTAACACTGAAACCAAGGGTTTATTGTATTATCTGTAATCACTATTTTCTTAGTTAAATAGTCCTGTCTCTTAATTAGGGACAGTAATTTATCAACTAAGTTTTCTTTAGGAAAACCGTCATTTGGGTTAATGCTAACCAAAAGTTCATATCTTTTCTTACCCAGTGCTTCACGTTTAAAGATGATATGAGGGGCAGTCTCATCCTCTTTGTTATATAGCCTGCATACTAGTTCATTTCTAAAGATTCCCATTGTGTGTAGATGTTTCCATAAAGTACAATGCCCCGTCAAGAGCCCGGTTATAATGTTTATTTATTGGGATTGAGTGCATCTTCAGTAAGAGCATTATCTTATTGTGTTTGCATCCCTCTGTTTGAACCCATCGGAATTGGTGGTTATAATTGAACCACTCAGTAATAGTTCCTCGAACAGAGTTTAACGGTATGCTAAAAACAGGTTTAGGTCCAGTAAATGTTTGAACAGATCTTTTACTTGTCAGGATATCCGCTTTTGCATTGCCTAAAATTCCCTTATGTCCAGGCACCCACCCAAGATTAGCCTTATATTTTGTTGCTAATTGCATAAAGCTTAACTTAGGTTAACTTAGATTTCTAATAACTTGCAATTAACAAGGGTACTCTAAGAATTTCTTAATTCAAAATGCAAACTGGGTAAACCTGCTTTGATTAAAAATGAGAAATAGGCAATGAAATGTGTGAGTCCAGTTAAAATTATAACCATTGTTATATACGTAGAGGTTGCTTTTAAAGTCCTTTGGTCACTGAAATTGATCCTTCAATTATTCAAGGCCAAAAAGACTAATTTAAGAAAGCTATTAAGCATTCTAATATCATTAAAATGAAAGTTAGCATCTTATTTTATTATTGTTAAGTCATGTTTATGTAATTAACATTGAATTACAATAATAATTATGTTCAGAGAAATCTAACAGTTGGACTGTATAACTAGCTTTATTTTGATTCCATGCCCAAAATAATAGTCCACAAATAAACACATCTTACATGAATATAAAACGTGAACATTAGCAAGAGTTGCAGAAGCCATGCATGTCACGATCATGTTTGAAAAAGAAAACAAACATGAAACCAATAAAAGGCATCAAAATAATAGATCCGGAATGTTCCATGAGAATAACTTAGTATTTTGTAACAAGGTTTGTTACCACCTACCAATTTAGCGAAGCCACGCTTTTTCGCTTAGTATTAGAATGCTATAGAGAAGCCACACGTAGCACGATAGAGAACCGCATCATGCGATTAGTAATAGTAAAATAGCAGCTAACAAAATAGCTATTCTGGAAGATAAGAGAAAATGAATTTGTATTAATTAAAAGCAAGAAGGTAAATGTATTAGTTGCATTTGGCTATTTGAATCCTCCGTCTCCAGCTAGACCCGTACGGAGTTGTGAATGTCACAAAGTTGAAGCCGGAATTATAAAGGCAATAATTATCATAATATTCTAAGAAGAATAGCGATATAAAATAAGTAATAATATATTTAAAATCAGTGTATGTATAAAAAGGAGAAGCATTGTGAAAATTGTTGACTGTTAAAAGCGACAGAAAGGCCAGACAGGCACAGTTTTGTTAATTAGGGACCAGCCCCAGGTAGAAAGGATAAGTACCATTGAAGCAAGTTTTTCCTGGTAACTAGCCGAGTACAGCTGCACTTAGCCTGGTGAAGGCCGCTCTAAGCATCATGACGCTAAGTTTGAGGAGAGCGTTTGAGGGGAGAGAGGAGAAGTTTAGCTTGGTTTTCCTTTTATCAGCGTGGGTAAATTCAGTCTGCCTGAGTGCCTGGTGAGTGCAGGACGACATTCTCGTCGTGTGGAGAAGATTGGCGGCGAACATGCTAGAGGGTAGAACGCTTAGCTGTAGTTAATATTCTTCGATCTTGGTAAAGACAAAGTAACTTCGTATCATTTAATAGTGATTGGCAAACCTAAAGTAATATTTTAAATAGTGAATAAAAGTGTTTCAAGACAGCGTTTGTGTGTTTCTCTGTACACACCCACGCATACCCTGAGGTTAAGGTTTCATGCTGGAGCAGCCGTGGCAAAAGAAGAACCCACTGGGAGGAGACAAGCAGCAAACGTGAGGCAAAGGTATTGCTTCATTGTTGGAGGACGTAGCGTGGCTGCATCATATTGCACCTAAACGTGGGCCTGAAGGAATTACCTGCGTCAAAGTTTAAATAGTCGACTACAGTTGCCATACAAATGATTATTTGTTATTTTCTGTCCTGCTTAACTATAGTATAGATTATACATCGGAGGACACCTCGCGCACTGAGGTCTACATAGATATATTGTGGTTATCAACCCCCAGGAGGAAGGGATAAAGTGAAGGAGGCTATAGACACAGACAGACAGGACCACACGCGTGAAAGTCCCTAACGGTTCCAGGCTCGAAAACCCGTTCACTGCTGAAGCTGCCTAGAGAGGGCTATAAACGACCAAGCAGCCCTCTAGTGTCCAGAGAGATTATTCTTTCCTTTGAGCAAACATTCGCGTCATTTTCGGGCAGCGCCAGACACCACGAAACCTAAAGCATACCTGAAACATGAAAGGAAATGTAATGAAAGGGGAATGATGGAAAGGAAGTTGTAGTAGATGAGAAATTACACCAGAATTTGCCTACCGAACAGAGAAAACCAAGAAAGCCTCGCACGTTACCGCGGAACCATCTCGCTCGGTTACCTATAGTAACTAGAAGTTTTGTACTCCACCAAAAAAAATTCTATATGAAGATTTCACTGGAAATGTACGTTTTAAGGGCCCTTGAATAAAAAGAA
This sequence comes from Deroplatys truncata, assembly GCA_030765065.1. NCBI lineage: Eukaryota > Metazoa > Arthropoda > Insecta > Mantodea > Mantidae > Deroplatys > Deroplatys truncata. The sequence continues at coordinate 107,423,751 of CM060982.1, forward strand.
AGCTTTTAGAAAATGGACTGTGTGTCGGTGTGTCTTTCCGCGCGCGCACACACACACACACACACACACACACACACACACATACACACAGCATAAATTAAAAAAAAACGAAATTCGGTTGAATACCAAACTTGGTGTTTTAGTTCGTCTTCCCTTGAATAAAAAGAAAGCTTTTAGAAAATGGACTGTGTGTCGGTGTGTCTGTGTGTGCGCGCGCACACACACACACACATACACACAACATAAATTAAAAAAAAACGGAAAGTCGGTTGAATACCAAACTTGGTATTTTAGTTCATCTTCCAAGCAAGAATGTGACACGAAGATTTTCAAACAAGGGTCCGCCATTCAGATCTTGACTTAACATGGAAAACCTTTCGTCGTTTTTTTTATTTTCTCTAAGATGTCTATAACCGTTTTTATTGAAGTGGCATATATGTAACATATTCACATGCCAAATAAAACGTATATTAAATTTTCTGGAATAACCTATGAAATATCCTGTTCATTCGAAAGGAATCAGCCCTTTCCAATATAACTGTTGTTATTTTTTAATAACTGTACAGTACTTGTCATGTTAAGGTGCTGTCGCTTTTCATTTGTTTCTCGTAATGCTATGGGAAGAACACTTAGCAACTAGCTTTTAAACATATGATTATTCAGTTTATATATCCTTGTACATACAATGAAATATATAATAAAAGCATTTCTGCTAAGAGTTATTTCGATTGACATAAAAGTAGATAGAAAATAAATCTGATGTATTGCATTCACATGACTTTCTCTATCCTCTATGATTTATTAGCGATAGTCAAATGTTTTAAGAACTGGATGCTATATACTGACCTTAAAATTCCATACTGTTTCCATGGCATCGCGAGAAACTGCTGATAGCTGAGAGGACATTAAAAGAATGGCTAAGAATAATTGAACAATTTTTATCATTAATAACGGATGTTTCGGAAATGGCTGATGCCATAAAAAAGTTATTTGAAATATATTGTGTTTTTTAAAAATATCTACATTTATTCGAGATACGTTTTCGCCTATTGCTTAACGTTTACCAGCTATACAAGATTTTAAAAAATCCCCTACGAATGAAGACTTCGCAGGCTATTCCCAAAAAATTCAAGACCTACATTTTATTTATGTAAATGTCTTTACAGGGTTAAGGGTAGTTGGCGTGGGGAGGTTTTCTTGAAAATATTCGTGTCGCAACTTTGGAACTAAATACCAAGTTTGGTATTTATCAGACTGTGTTTTTGAGTCATCCTGTCCACACACATACACGGACCTTTTTCTAATTTTTACTTAATTCAAGGTGCCTCAGAACATTTCCGGGAAACTGTATCGGATTTTTGGGTGGAGTATAATAAATTATCTACTTACTATAAAAACTAAATTAAGTTTTATTTATGTGCGCTCTTTAACTGCTGTGGTCCTTAACGTCCCATTCTATATTGGGCGTGAAAGACCAGTAAATTTTCTGAGGCCCCTTTATCAGGCTTGAGGTTCTTTTACGTGCCGTAAATCTACGACTTGGGAACACCGGCTTTACTTCCTTTCCGAAGGAGGTCAAGCTAAGGAATTATACGCTCGAAAAAAAAATCATCGCCCTCCGCTGGGTTTGAAGCCGCGACCTCGGGATCTACTTACTATGCACGTGTAGAGAAAGTAATAAGCTTTCATAAGAATATTTGTAAAAAGATATATAACATAAATGACGGGAAAGTAATGTAAGTGTAAGGCAGAATTCTTTTAATATCATTTGAAATTCTTATACCAATTCTTTAGTCGCTGTGTTTGCTTCATACGTATTTATTGTATTAAACTACAGAAAGCTACTCTGTGCTTCCAAACACTACTGCAGTGTGTAACGCATCAAATATTCACTAAACGCAGTGCATATGTTTTCATTACCTACATATTCAAAAACATAGCCTCATTGAATTCGCAAGGCAGTGCCAATGAAACACTTTGCGCTTACCAAACCATGGTTTAACTCTAGAAGAGTGTTGAATGGTTTATTGTTCGCATGCGTATTGAATAAATTATCAGGCGCTATCGAATTAATTGCACACAGCCTTTACAAACGCAGACAGATGAACCCAGAACCCAGCGTATGGAATGCCGGACACAGGTGCATATATAAAATCATTAATCATAACATGTAATTGCCGGTACGTAATCAAATGCAGGCGGTGTTAATTATTATTCTCACGCATGCTCCAGAACGGAGGTTCGAGCCCCAGTGTGATAAGTACCGAAATTAATTCTGGTCTCAGTGCTATTACAGTATTAGTGGCCAGGTATTCATATCCTCGGATTATTGCTCGCCGCACAATACAACGTGTGTTGAGGCGGGCGAAATGCAATTTAGGAGATATCTTGCAGCTACACATTCGCTATCCTAAAAGCTAAGTTACCCCATATGCTTGAAATTGCCTGAAATAAAGCGTTGTTTTCTTTTTGGTCCTGTGCTAAATTCTTAATAACCCACCATAAGTTATACTTGCGTAGTCTAGGGCTATAAAAGAATCTCAGTCCTGTCCTTCAAGATCAGCTATTGTTCATCCAAAAAATTATAAAAAAAAACCCAAAGTGTAAAATCTCACGACTCTCCCTACCCATTGTTTTGGTAACCAATTGCATTCGCAATTTTGTTACTTATGTTTTGCATAAAATTGAAGTCCACAAGAAAACAGATTAATGAAATAAAAGAAAGCGTAAATTGAAGTCCACAAGAAAATTGATTAATGAAATAAAAGACAACGTAAATTGAAGTCCACAAGAAAACTGATTAAAGAAATAAAAGACAGCGTAAATTAAAGTCCACAAGAAAACTGATTAATGAAATAAAAGACAGCGTAAATTGAAGTCCACAAGAAAACTGATTAATGAAATAAAAGAAAGCGTAAATTGAAGTCCACAAGAAAACTGATTAATGAAATAAAAGACAGCGTAAATTGAAGTCCACAAGAAAACTGATTAATGAAATAAAAGAATGAATAAAACAAGTGATATTGTTTTGGATTCCATCGCACCAACAAATACGAGATAATGAGAGAGCGGACGAAACAGCTAAAGCGGCCATCCAAAAAACATTTAATGCACAGATGACAAAAGCCATTCAGACTTAGCCCTATACATCCGAACCAAAATCCTTACTTCATGGAAAAAAATCTGATGTGTTACACTCACATGACTTTTTCTACTCTTGTACAAACTATTTTTACAAACGCTTATTCTCCATATGCTTCATGTTAATCGAGATGTTAATGTTATTGGTAATTTTCTTGTAGGTGCAAGGGGAATTGGTAGGCTTTAAGCTATAGTCAAATATTTTAAGAGCTGGTTGCTATGTGGAGTATTCCATTCTCTTTGCATATCTAGGACATAAAAAAATGAATAACGAATTCCCATTTGAGAAAATAAGTATTGAAAAATTTAAGGGAATAACAAGCAATATCTCGAAAATGGTTCACTCAACAAAAAAATGTATATGACATAAATTTTGTATTTTAACGCGATCTACATTTTTTGTGTAGTAAAATTTTGTCTATATCTTATGGTTTACTAGTTATGCAAAAGTCCTTCACAATGAAGAATACTTTTGGAGACATTCCTAGAAATTTCGAGATAGACATTCCATTTGTCATGAAAATATCTTAAACATATAATAGTTTAGTAAAAATCGTTAAGAGCCATTTTTGAGAAAATTATTATTTTCGAAAAATGTTCCATGAAAAGGGTAATCTGGGGTGAAGGGATTTTCTTGAAAACCTTCGTGTCGCATCTCTGGAAGATACTGAACCTAAATACCAAGTTTGGTGTTTATCCGATTGTTCGTTTCTGAGTTATGGTGTTCACAGACCATACACGGACATGTTTCCAAAAATGCTTTTTTTGGATTCAGGGGGTCTCAAAACATGTATTTACGGTGAAATCTCGGTATCGAATTTTTGGGTGGAATACAATACTTTCTCTACTTATATACATAGTAGAGAAAGTAAAAAGTTAATTGCAGTTTTGTTCCACTTCTTCATATAGGCAGTAATCTAATTTTGATTGTTGAAATGTTCTTTAAGCATTTTGTCAACAATCACACTAAAAATTTTCATTATACTAGAGAAAATCAAAACTCGAGTGGAATTTAATCAAAATTAAAGACAGATTATAAGAAACAAACACAATAAAGTATTAATTAACTTACTAAATTAATTGATCGAACTGCTTTCAGTTTCTCTTTGTGTAGTTTCGTAACGTGTGTTTTGATGAAACCAACTTTGAATATCTATGTGAAAATAAATGACGATCGCAAACAAATTAACACATGCTAGGGAGATGATAAAATGAGATAAGCAGCTATGATTGATTGTAAAACGTATTTCGTGGCGTCTTATTGGTCAAAAGTAGTAAGGGGTAATAGTCACACTAAAACTTCAACATCTTGGCGACACAACCTCGAGCAGTATTGCATTGTGTCTAATAAATTTCACATTCCTGTAAATTCAGTTTTTGGGGTAGGAACATCATAAAGCGTGCTAATTTACACGTTTATAATACCATAATTAAAAGTGTTTCCCTCTACGGATCAGAAGTATGAGCATCATCATGCTTGATGACATTAGAAATGGACTCTCCAAGACGCTGTGCTAGGATTTCTCGTTTAGATAGAATAGCCAAAGAAAGAATTACGGAAATTATGAATATGCGTGGAATAATATTAGACAATATCCAAAATAAACAATCAAAATGATATTGACACTTAAAAAGAATGTAAGAAAGAAGAACTCCAAGACTAATATGTGAGTTGACTACACCAGAAAGAAGAAAAATCTGATGTGTTACACTCACATGACTTTCTCTACTCTTGTACAATCTGATTTTACAAACGTTTATTCTCCATATGCTTCATGTTAATCGAGATATCGAGATGTCAATCTTATTGGTAATATTCATGTAGATGCAAGGGGAATACGGTAGCTTTTAAGCAATAGTCAAATATTTTAACGCTGGTTGCTATGTGGCGCATTCCATTCTCTTTGCATGTCCAGGACATAAAAAAAATGAATAACGAATTTGAGAAAAAGTGTAAGTATTGGAAAATTTAAGGAAATAACAAGCAATATCTCGAAAACGGTTCACTCAACAAAAGAAATGTATATGACATAAGTTGTGTATTTTAACGCGATCTACATTTTTTGTGTAGTAACATTTTGTCTATCTCTTATGGTTTACCAGTTATGCAAAAGTCGTTCACAGTGAAGAATACTTTTGGAGACATTCCCAGAAAATTCGAGATATACATTTCATTTCTCATGACATTATCTTAAACATATGATATTTTCTTCAAAATCGTTAGAGCCATTTTTGAGAAAATTAAAATTTTCGAAAAATCTTCCATGTAAAGGGTAGTCTGGGGTGGGGGGATTTTCTTGAAAACCTTCGTGTCGCATCTCTGGAAGATACTGAACCTAAATACCAAGTTTGGTGTTTATCCGACTGTTCGTTTTTGAGACACACAGACACACACACACACAGACACACACACACACAGACACACAGACACACACACGGACATGTTTCCAAAAATGCTTTTTTTGGATTCAGGAGGTCTCAAAACATGTATTTCCGGTGAAATCTCGGTATCGAATTTTTGGGTGGAATGCAATACTTCCCCTACTTACTATACGTAGTAGAGAAAGTAAAAATATGATGCGTTACCTTTACTTGACTTTCTCTACCCTCTTTCGTTTATTCTGGACATACAAATTATTGTTATGAAATCTTAATTTTCCTTCTACTTCATTTCAATCTAGATAAACCTTTGCAGAAACAGCTAAATTGCACATTTTGTTATATGTTAAAGGGTAAAATGTTTAAGAACAAGGCGCTATTCGCTGGCTTTAAAATTCCATACTCTATCCATGACATCGCGAGAAACAACTGAATGTCAACAGAACTTTAAAAGAATTACAAGTACTGAACAATGCAAACCACTTATAATGAATATCTCGAAAATGGCTTATGCCACAAAAAATGTTTTGAAATAAATTGTACGTTTTAAACACATTTGCAATTTTTGCAATACGTCTTAAGTCTTCGTCTATCGTTCAAAGCTTACCAGTTGTAAAGATCATATAAAATTCCTTCCGAATGAACAGGGCTTCACAGGTTATTCTCAGAAAAGTCAAGATATTGATTTTATTTATTACGTAAATATTTTAATACATCGTATTTTAATCAGAATCGCTTAAGAGGCATTTTTTAGAAAGTCACAAAGTTCGAAATTTTCCATGTAAAGGGTAATTTGAGTTGGGAGATATTCTTGAAAATCTTTGTGTAGCATCTTTGGAAGTTACTAAACTTAAATATCAACGTCTTTGAGTTAAACGATTCAGAAAGACAAGACAGACAGAGAAGGAGACACACAGATATTTTTCTAAAAATGTCTTTTTAATAAGGGGTCTAAAACATATATTTTCGGTGAAATCTCGATATGGAATTTATGTTTTGAATGAAATACCTTCTCTATCTATTATGTATATGGTAGAGAAAGTAGGAAGTGGTCCCAGAATTACCTGGAGGAGTAAAATACAGCAGATAATAGAAACCAGAGGGTTTGGAGAAGGAAGAATGGAGATATAAATAACTATGGCATAGGACAACCAGAAGACCGTGAAAACAATTGTGAAACTGATATACTACTACCATTTTTCTTAAAGTGTTTATTTGGTATTATACGCCCCATTAATTTGTTTTAATGTGATTTTTATAGCCTCTTGGTAGCCCGAATTAGTTTCATCACAGCTAAATAGAGTAAAACACAGACTATGAAATATTATTGGCATAGTTGTGAAAAGCCTGTATTTCATACCTAGCCAGTTATACAGCACAGTTTCAACATCTAATTTATTAAATTGAATTATATATATAAGCGGAACAAGCAGAGAGAATGTTTTTATCCGACTAACTTATTCAACTATTCTAATATTATAAAGAGAAAATGCGTTTTATCTCGGAAATCTCATCTTTTATTTTGGTAATTCTTTTACCATTGAAAACCCTTATATTTCCCAATGGACTCAGACTAATTTCAACTCCCAAATGACTAAACGACTACAAAGGATTTACAATACCTAGATATTAAAATCTGAACATATTGCTATCATAAAAAAGCATGCTTGTGAAGGATTGGACTCTATTCTTTCTCAAAAGAAAATTCATGTAAAATAAGGCAAAAGCCACAGATACATTATCCCAAATATATAACGAGATGTTCACGATTTAGCAACTGAGAAAACAGAAGACACAGCAAAATGAAAGGCAGTCGAATCTGCTTATAGCGATATGATATGTGATTTTCAGTTTGTCTACTACGTATAGTAAGTAGGGGAAGTATTGCATTCCACCCAAAAATTGGATAACGAGATTTCACCGGAAATACATGTTTTGAGAGCCCCCACTACAAAATAAAGCATTTTTGGAAACATGCCCGTGTGTGTGTCTGTCTGTGAGCAGCATAACTCAAAAACGAAAAAATCTGATATGTTACACTCACATGGCTTTCTCTACTCTTGTACAATATATTTTTACAAACGCCTATTCTCCATATGCTTCATGTTAATCGAGATATTGAGATGTCAATCTTATTGGTAATTTTCATGTAGATGCAAGGGGAATATGATAGGTTTTAAGCGATAGTCAAATATTTTAACGATGGTTGCTATGCGGCGCATTCCATTCTCTTTGCATGTCCAGGACATAAACAAGATGAATAACGAATTTGAGAAAAATTATAAGTATTGAAAAATTTAAGGGAATAGCAAGCAATATCTCGAAAACGGTTCACTCAACAACAAAAATGTATATGACATAAATTGTGTATTTTAACGGGATCTACATATTTTGTGTAGTAAAATTTTGTCTATCTCTTATGGTTTACCAGTTATGCAAAAGTCGTTCACAATGAAGAATACTTTTGGAGACATTCCCAGAAAATTCGAGATACACATTTCATTTCCCATGACAATATCTTAAACATATGATATTTTAATCAAAATCGTTAGAACCATTTTTGAGAAAATTAAAATTTTCGAAAAATGTTCCATGTAAAGGGTAGTCTGGGGTGCGGGGATTTTCTTGAAAACCTTTGTGTCGCATCTCTGGAAGATACCGAACCTAAATACCAAGTTTGGTGTTTATCCGACTGTTCGTTTTTGAGTTATGCTGTTCACAGACATACAGACACACAGACAGACACACACACGGACATGTTTCCAAAAATGCTTTTTTTGAATTCAGGGGGTCTCAAAACATGTATTTCCGGTGAAATCTCGGAATCGAATTTTTGGGTGGAATGCAATACTTCCCCTACTTACTATACGTAGTAAGGAAAGTAAAAATCGGATAAATACCGAACTTAGTATTTGAGTTTAGTATCTTCCAAGGATGCGACACGATTTCTTCCACACCAGACTACGCTTTACATGGAATATTTTTCGAAAACTTCGATTTTCTCAAAAATGGCTGTACTGATTTTGAATAAAATATCATACGTTAGATATTTTCAGGACAAATGAAACGTATATATTGAAAAATGTAAATATCGTTACAACACACAATTGATATCATATACATTCTTTTTTTGTCGAGTGAACCATTTTCGAGATATTCCTGGTTATTTGTTTGAATTTTCCGATACTTGTACTTTTTCTCAAATAGGAATTCCTCGTTGTTGTTTTTTGTGTGCGTTTTTTTTTTTTTTACTTTCTCTAATACGTATAGTAAGTAGGAGAAGTATTGCATTTCAACCAAAAATTCGATACCGAGATTTCACCGCAAAAAGAAATGTTTTGATGTCTCCTGAACCCAAAAAAAACCTATTTTTGGAAACATTTCTGTATGTGTGTATGTGTCTGTGAACAGCATAACTCAGAAACGAACAGTCGGATAAACACCAAACTTGGTATTTAGGTTCAGTATCTTCCAAGCATGCGACACGAAGGTTTTCAAGAAAATCTCCCCACCCCGAATTACCCTTTACATGGAACATTTTTCGAAAATTTTAATTTTCTCAAAACCGGCTCTTAACGATTTTGATTAAAATATCATATATTTAAGATATTTTCATGACAAATATGTATATCTTGAATTTTGTGGGAAAGTCTCCAAAAGTATGCTTCATTGTGAACGACTTTTGCATAACTGATAAACGATAAGAGATAGACAAAATTTTATTACGCAAAAAATGTATATCGCGTTAAAATATACAATGCACAATACATTTTTTTGTTGAGTGAACAATTTTCAAGATATTGCTTGTTATTCCCTTAAATTTTCCAATACTTATACTTTTTCTCAAATGGGAATTCGTTATTCATTTTTTTGTCCTGGTAATGCAAAGAGAATGGAATACTCCACATAGCAACCAGCTCTTAAAATATTTGACTATCGCTTAAATCCTGCCAATTCCCCTTGCATCTACAAGAAAATTAGCAATAAGATTAACATCTCGATATCTCTATTAACCTGAAACATATGGAGAATAAGTGTTTGTAAAAATAGTTTGTACAAGAGTAAAGAAAGTCATGTGAGTGTAACACGTCAGATTTTTTTATGTTCCGGAGATGCGAAGACAATGGAATGCTCCACATAGCAACCAGGTCTTAAAAGATTTGACTATCGCTTAAAGCCTACCATATTCCCCTTAACAATGAGTACAAGAGTAGATAAAATCATGTGAATGCAACACATCAGATTTTTTTCAGAAGATTTTGAAATAGCTGTATTTTCCAAGAAACACATAGTAGCGGTATCAAGATTTTCAACTGAACGCAATGATTCATTTAGCTTATATGAGAGGCAGGGAAATTTCACGACCTTCAAATTTCACCTTCACACCTTGATCAAGTGGATTATAATGATTGATTCCTGTTTACGGAGAAATCTCTACTAACAATATTATGTTTAGTCTATGCGTCCTAAAAGTAGCACCTAGAGTTTCCGCAATTAAAAACCATAAAATATTAGTTTTAAATCTTCATAACTTTCATAAAAACAGAAATTAATGTATTATTGGCGTCCCACAAAATAGAGGTAGGCTTTAATGTTGGAACTTCAGTAAAACGTAATAAAATACAGGAATAATCTCCGGAGAGCTGCACTTATGTAACTGGTGTTCGATTTTGCAACTCCCTGGAGAGACTGTGCTTTATGAATTGGACCAAAACGAGTTAACATTCATTTTGCTGATGGGAATTGAACTTTTTATGCAGAAATCTTGTGGGAGTTTTATAATAAATGTGTTTTGGATTTCATACACCAATTCGTTTGTGTTTTATCCGGTTTTAGGGTGGAATGGAACTAATGCAGTTCCGTAATTATGTTATAGCATTTTTACGCGTCTCAGTTAAATTTGGGGGTTGGAAGGCTTTTCCAATAGCATTACAGACAGCACTTTTCACTTCGATTTGAATGAGGTTTAACGTCCTTACTTATTACAAGCACCGCAAGCGGTGGATACTGAAGATCAGGCACTAATTAATTGAATTGAATTTTTACTTTCTCTACTACGTATAGTAAGTAGGGGAAGTATTGTATTCCACCCAAAAATTCGATACCGAGATTTCATCGGAAATATATGTTTTGAGGCCCCCTGAATCCAAAAAAAAGGCATTTTTGGAAACATGTCCGTGTGTGTGTCTGTCTGTGAACAGCATAACTCGGAAACGAACAGTCAATTAATCACAAAACTTGGTATTTAGGTTCAGTATCTTCCAGAGATGCGACACGAAGGCTTTCAAGAAAATTCCCTCCACCCCAGATTACCCTTTACATGGAACATTTTTCGAAACTGTTTAATATTTTTCATGACAAATTAAAGTATATCTTGAATTTTCTGGGAATGTCTCCAAAAGTATTCTTCATTGTGAACGACTTTTGCATAACTGGTAAACCATGAGAGATAGACAAAATTTTACTGCACAATATATGTATATCGCGTTAAAATACACAATTTATGTCATAATTTTTGTTGTTGTTGAGTGACCATTTTCGAGATATTGCTTGTTTTTCCCTTAATTTTTCCAATACTTATGCTTTTTCTCAAATTCATTATTCATTTTTATGTCCTGGACATGCAAAGAGAATAGAATGCGCCACATAGCAACCAGCGCTTAAATGATTTGAATATCGCTTATAACCTACCATATTCCCCTTGCATCTACAAGAAAATAAGCAATAAGATTAACATCTCGTTCTCTCGATTAACATGAAGCATATGGACAATAAGGGTTTGTAAAAATAGTTTGTACAAGAGTAGAGAAAGTTATGTGAGTGTAACACATCAGATTTTTAAATAGACTATTTAGAAAAGTAATGAAGCATAGAGAGCCATTTATGAAGTCCTTCTATCACGCCCATGTGGATGCAGTACAGAAGTGTCACTTTGCTGGACGCAGAGGTGCGTGTCTGAGTTGGCCAAGCTCTGTCACTGACACTAAGAGAACAAAGGCGTTAGAGCAGGCCACGTACAACCTGTTGGAGCACGTTTCCCTTTTGTATTGCCTGTAGCAGCGGTCTTGATGTGCTGGCGAGACAAGCCATTTAACATCAAGACATGCACAAGTAATGGGCTCCACGCGCCAACCAGCAGTCAAGTCCCCCCTAATCTTCAGTCTATTGGCGTCAAGCTCGTGATTAGTGAAGAGCTGCCTGTTCAAATGTAACTATTGCCGACAGCGCAAATTCTACGTGTGTCAAAAGAGGCAGTTTTGCATATGTTTGGCAAAATATGGGTTTTGGTTTTACTTTAAGTCTACTACCCCATATGTATAATAAATACAGGATTGAATCTCTTTACTTTACGTTTCTTGAAGTTGATTGTGTTTTGTTGGAGTTGTTTATTTCACCTGTTGAAATAATTATGCAAACAATTCCTTGCAACCGCACATATAGTAAACAGTTTCCGGTAGCCTTCGCCCCAAATTTAAAAATATTAGCTTTGTAATTTGACTGTTTCTTTAAGTATTATATTTCTGTTTGCCTCGCCTGCGTCAGTATTATTGTTAGAGACATGGAAGTCTTGGCAGGGCGTGATGCGACAAGAATGTAGGCTTACACAGATTTTAAGTTTTAATTCACTCCTTTATATTAATCCTTGACACAAATTAAATAGCACTTCGCTGATATCGAGAGCTGTGAGATTCTTTTATTTAATACTTGCACTTTTTAATACATATACTATTTTTCGCCTCGCACGAATACGTATTTAATTTCTCGAGGACGCATCATGCATCCGGTTACTATCGCTGTCTGCAAGCAACTGACTAGATTTCAAACGTCTAAATTTGTAAATTTCTGTATTTCAAGTCTCTGATTGGCTAATCCCACTCCAATAGAATACATGCGTTTAACTAAAGCTTTTTCTGGTTGTTGATTGCCTATTTTTTTTATAAACTGTCAGCAAAATTACATTAATGCTTCCAAGAATCACAAATAATATTTAAACTCTCAAACTCATTATTTCCTCAAGGTTACCTCATTGTTAGGCGGCGCCGTGGCCGAGCGGATAGACCGCTCGCCTCCCATCTAGGCGGCCCGGGTTCAATCCCAGGGACCTGCATGTGGGATTTGTGGTGGACGAAGCGGCGTCTGGGCGGGTTTTCTCCGGGTTCTCCGGTTTCCCCCGCCATTCATTCCACCAACTGCTCCATCATCACCTTTCCTTTCATCCATTTCACCAACATTTCGTTTCATCTACTTCCTTCATCCCATACCAGGCATCGGGCTGATCACCCATCCTGGATGTTCTGTCTGATCCATGAGTGTCTGCTCCTCGACGGGCCTCTGACCCCAGGCACCCGCTTGTAAGTCCTGGGGGGTGTAAGTCCTACATAAGAGGAGGGTAAACAGATAATGAATGAATGAATGAATACCTCATTGTTAGCAACATTTAACTTATTATTCTCACAGCTCCTACATTATTAAATTACGTAATAAATTCACATAACATTATTGAACATGTATACAATAATATAAGCATATGCAATGACTGTTACATACATTTTACAAATTATTACATACACATATTGCTGCAAGGTGGGCGGTTATGGAATTTACATCTTATATAATTTGACTAAAAATCATTTAAGTGTTAAAAATATTGCCTCACGCTTTAATTACGTGTTCATATTGCGACTGATCTGGTAGGAGATAACCTCTTGATTCGGTGTGTGACGGACAATTAGTCTTCTAGGTCTCATCCCTGTACCATACCATGCCATAAAGGCCTTAGTGCTAGGCAACTGTACCTCTGCTTCTGTTATCTCTTCTTCTACATGTGCCGAGCAGATGACATTAAGGTGCCGTCCGTCCTGCTTTCATTATCTGTGCATTCACTATTACCATCAACAGAGAGAGCCAAAATTCTACGAACCGGCTGCGCGGTGTTTTTCTAGTCCGCGTCCTCGGCGCTCGTTGCCGTCTGCCGCTATCATAGAAAGACAACCCAAATGACATCGGGTATGGTAAAATATATCTATTGTTTTATCATTGCATTACGTAGGACTACTTGCTTCTGTTTCAGTTACTTTATTTAGTGTACTAACATTTAGGTTTGATTGTTACATTGATCTCCGGCGACTGTCCGCTCTGACCCATTGGTTTTTCGTGGTTTCCCCGGGTCGGCAGGCGAATGATGGGATGATTTATCATATATCACGATTTCCTTTCCATAATTTCCCTTTCTAGGTAGCTTCAGTAGTGGTACTGGTCTTCCAGCCTGGACTGTTAGGGACTTTCGTGCGCCTTTGTGGCCTGTCATCCTGCGGTTTGTGGCCTCCTATGATTCCTTCCCTTCATCCCTTCCTCTTGGAGGGCGGTAGCCGCAATAGATTCTTGTAGGTAGAAGCGCACGAGGTGTCTTATTCCGTTGTGAAATTTATACCAAATTATTATTGATAATAATAATAATAATAATAATAATAATAATAATAATAATAATAATATATCCAATCCGTCATGAACCAGACATCTGAAGACACCTGTTAGGGAGCCGCCTTAACCTACGTTTCCACAGCTGTCCTTTATGTACGACTTGTTACGGCGGCGGTTTCTAACGAAGAAGTTCCAAATTCTAATCCCGCTGTCGTCCGCAGAGTTTTATAGGTGTAGTGCATACTCTACATACGTATACATGTACTAGGTGTGCTCAAAAAAAAGACCGAACTTTTACTATAGCATTTTTATTGCTCATTGATCAACATTTTAAGCACGGTCCCCATAAAAGTACGAGAGTCGTCCAATAAGTAAGTTTCCCTGTTTTATAAAAATCGTTACCCGCACTTGATCATGTTGAATTAATTTTATTTGTATTGTACAATACTTCTGTTACTTTTCTACCATAGTCAACGTATTTTTCCAAGCATTTTTGGAGACGTGGCAAGTTTTTCCAAGCCAGTGTTGTAACAGGTTGGGTCCTGTGTTCGCAACCAGCTGTTCATTTCTGATTGATCTTCGTCACGTTGTTAAAGTGCTTGCTACCGTGATGACCTTTGAGTCAGGGGAACATGTGAAAATCATTTGGGAAAAGATCTGGTGAATATGAAGGATGCGAGAAAACTTCCCAGTTGAATCTTCTGAGCTCCGCCTGGGTCAAGATTCAACTTGGAAGTTTTCTCGTATCCTCCGTATTCACCGGAGCTTGCCCCAAGTGATTTTCACATGTTCCTCCAACTCAAAGGTAAGCACTTTTAACACCGATGATGAAGTCAAATCAGTGACAGCTGATTTATAATTAAAAGTTATCTTGGGTATACAACCTTATGTGAGTGTGAATTATACGTTTTTACTTTTTCTACCACATATAATAAGTCGGAGAAGTATTGCATTCCCCAAAAATTCGATAGCGAGATTTCACAGCAAATTCATATTTTGAGGTCTTCTGAATCCAAAAAAAGGCATTTTTAGAAAAAGGCCTGTGTGTGTGTCTGTGTGTCTGAGAACAGTATAACTCAAAAACAAAAGTGGGATAAATACCAAACTTGGTATTTAGGTTCACTATCCCTCAAAGATGCGACACAAGGATTTTCAAGGAAATACCCCTACCGCAGACTACCCTTTACATAGAACATTTTTAGAAAATTTTTATTTTTTCAAAAATAGCTCTAACGATTTTAATTAAAATATCATATATTTCAGATATTTTCATGACAAATAAAATGTATATCTTGAATTTTCTGAGAATGTCCCCAAAACTCCTCTTTTTTCCTGAATGGCTTTTCCAAAAATGTATATGTCGTTAAAGCACACAATTTATGTTATATACTTTTTATTGTCGAGTGAATCATTTCCGAGATATCTCTTGTTATATGTTTGAACTTTCCAATACTTATATTTTTTTCTCAAATGGGAATTCGTTATTCGTTTTTTTATGTCCTGGACATACAAAGAGAATGGAATGCTCCACATAGCAACCAGCTCTTAAAACATTTGACGATCGCTTAAAGCCTACCATATTCCCCTTTCAGCTACAAGAAAATTAGCAATAAGATTGTGTAAGTGTCTATCTGGATTAACATGCAGCAGATGGAGAATAAGCGTTTGTAAAATTATTTTGTACAGGAGTACAGATAGTCATGTGAGTGCAGCACATCAGATTTTTACTTTCTCTACTACGTATAGTAAGTAGGGGAAGTATTGTATTCCACCCAAAAATTCGATACCGAGATTTCACCGGAAATACATGCTTTGAGATCCCCTGAATCCAAAAAAAGCATTTTTGGAAACATATCCGTGTGTGTGTCTGTGTGTGTGTCTGTGTGAGTGTCTGTCTGTGAACAGCATAACTCAGAAACGAACATTCGGATAAACACCAAACTTGGTATTTAGGTTCAGTATCTTTCAAGGATGCAACACGAAGGTTTTCAAGAAAATCTCCCCAACTCTGAGTACCCTTTACATGGAAGATTTTTCGAAAATTTTAATTTTCTCAAAAATGGCTCTAACGATTTTGTTTAAAATATCATATGTTTAAAGATATTTTCATGACAAATAAAGTGTATATCTTGAATTTTCTGGGAATGTCTCCAAAAGTATTCTTCATAGTGAACGACTTTTGCATAACTGGTAAACCATAAGAGATAGAAAAATTTTACTACTCAAAAAATGTAGACCGCGTTAAAATATACAATTTATGTTATATACAGTTTTTTTGTTGAGTGAACCATTTTCGAGATATTGCTTGTTATTCCCTAAAATTTTTCATTACTTATTTTCTCAAATGGGAATTCGTTATTTTTTTTTTGTCTTGGATATGAAAAGAGTATTAATCTGTGGGAAAGGGAATGGTGCTGCACCTAGCAACCAGCTATTAAGAGATATGTATATGCTTAAAGGCTACTGTATTTCGATACTGTCCTTGTAAATATATTTTCCCCTTACATCTACAAGAAAATTAGCAATAAGATAGACTCTGCAAATGTTTATCTCGATCTGAGAATAAGGGTTTGTAGAAATAGTTTTGTACAAGAGTTGAGAAGGTCATGTGAGTGTAACAAATCAGATTTTTTTTATTTAACGTAAATGAAAATACACATGTCCGGTGATTTCTCGATATCAAATTTGTTGATACAATTCTATACTTTCTTTACGCTAAGTTATGGATATGGAGGGATATTAAGTTATCGCCCTAAACTATATTTAAAGCTTTATGTAACTATATATCCAATTTTTGAAAAAGTTCTCTTTTCAGTTGGCTTAGTAATGCCACACAAAACCAGAAGTATCGCGTAAGCACTACGTAAGATATTTTGGGTGTAATTTTGCTAAAAGCAAAATAATCCCATGCTACGCTGATGAAAATAAACCGCAATTTTCTGTTGTACTAAAAAAAAAGCTACCTCAACTTTAGTGGAAAACATTAAGCTACATGTATTGTACTTCTCCCTCTTTTGTTGCGCCTTATTCTTTAAGCTTTTCTTTTCAAGGCCTTCTTTACTCAGATACAGCGCTAGTATCATAAAAACAATTTCCATTAACTCGCCAAGGACTTCCGTTCCATATACATAAGACGTTTTAGCATATAAAGGAAGAGCTTTAAAATCAATCGATGCACTTTGCTTTGCTCAGCTGTGCACCAAGAGGGGGGGGATGGTGTTTCGCGGTCGCATTGTTGTTTTATGGAATAGCCATTTATGGCTTATCACGCAGCAAGAGGGCTTACTGAGGTACATTATTTCCATTGTAGGATATATATATATATAGAGCAAGACAATGAGTCATATATCGTTCTTCTTATTACTTTCTCTACTACGTATAGTAAGTAGGGGAAGTATTGCATTCCACCCAAAAATTCGATACCGAGATTTCACCGGAAATATATGTTTTCAGACCCCCTGATTCCAAAAAAAGCATTTTTGAAAGCATGTCTGTGTGTGTGTGTGTGTCTGTGAACAGCATAACTCAGAAACGAACAGTCGGATAAACACCAAGCTTGTTATTTAGGTTCAGTATCTTACAGAGATGCGACACGAAGGTTTCCAAGAAAATTCCACCACCCCAAATTACCCTTTAGTTGGAACAGTTTTCGAAAATTTTTATTTTCCCAAAAATGGCTCTAACGAGTTTGATTAAAATATCATATGTTTAAGATATTTTTATGACAAATAAAATGTATATCTTGAATTTCCTGGGAATGTCTCCAAAAGTATTCTTCATTGTGAACGACTTTTGCATAACTGGTAAACCATAAGAGATAGACAAAATTTTACTACACAAAAAATGTAGATTGCGTTAAAATACACAGTTTGTCATATACATTTTTTGTTGTTGAGTGAACCATTTTCGAGATATTGCTTGTTATTCCCTTAAATTTTTCAATACTTATTTTCTCAAATGGGTATTCGTTATTCATTTTTTTGTCTTGGATATGCAAAGAGTATTAATCTGTGGGAAAGGCAATGGTGCTGCACCTAGCAACCAGCTATTAAGAGATATGTATGTGCTTAAAGGCTACTGTATTTCCAAATTGCCCTTGTAAATATATATTCCCCTTACATCTACAAGAAGATTAGCAATAAGATAGACTCTGCAAATGTTTATCTAGATTAACATGAAGTAGATGGAGAATAAGCGTTTGTATAAATAGTTTGTACAAGAGTAGAGAAAGTCATGTGAGTGTAACACATCAGATGTTTACTGTCTCTATTACTACTTTTAGTAAGATGAGGCAGTATTTTATATCACAACGCTGTGAATGACAGAGTGATTGTAGTGTAAATTAAAATTATTGTATGTACAGGATTTTAGATGTTTGTTAGCCATAAGTATTGTTAGGAAATAAGTTTACACGGCCTAACTGAAACTGACAATAGAAGTGGGTAACAATAAACCGAGGGGGTTAGTTGTTTATCACTAAGAAGAGATAATCAAATGGCGTCAGGGTGCCTTTTTTTAGAAATGGAGGGAATATCTTCCCTAGAGTATATATGTTAGTAGTAGTGATTGGCTGATCAAAACAAACGCTAAAGTGGGCGCGATTTGGTAACCAATAGGAGCTATATTATAATGTTTAGGCAATTCGAGGTGAAGGAGTATATATTTTCGAGCCATAAGCAAGTTTCGGAAGAATCTCTCACGAGGTGCACGTCGCAGTGTTAGTTACAAAAAATGTGGAGTTACGGCAACTAAAACGACTGTAGTTACATTCGGAAATATCACAGTTTCAGTTATGCGTGTATAAAGATTAAATATGGGAATTATTAAATAAGTGTGACGGCAATAAAGGTGCAGAAACAAATTATTTTATCAGTGTTACCTTTTAGCAACAACTCCTTTCCGTTTACACGCCCTGCTTAGAGATATTTGCTCGACTGAGTTATAATAGCTAGCCGGAGGACAAAGAACCAAATTTAAAATAATAAAACAAGAGGCGCCCAGTAAATAAGATAATACGAACCAGAGAACTGCGACAAAGACGAAGTATTTTATTCTACCAGAAAATTTGATATTGATATTTCGCCGATAATACAGGTTTTTGGTTTCTCCTGAACCCGAAATTAGCATTTTTAAAAATATCTGGATGTGTTACATTTACACGACATACTCTACCCTCTATTGTTTATTAGTGGGCATACAAATTATTCCTAGGAAGGTTAATTTTCCTATCTATTTCATTTTAATCAAGATAAAAGTTTCCAGAAATAGCTACATTATACATTTCGTTATAGACACAAAGGGAACAGCGATAGGTAACTGTTTTAGGACTGGACGCTACACGCTGGCATTTAAATTCCATATTCTTTCTATGACTTCGCCTGAAACAACTGAAAATCAACAGGACTTCAAAAGAATGGATAAATTTCGAACAGTTTGTACCATTAATAACCGATATCTCGGAAATGACTCATACCACAAAAAAGAAATTTGGAATTAATTGTGCGTTTTAAAGAGATCTACATTTTTTGTGTAGTACATTCTTGTCTAACTTTTAACGGTTACCGGTTATACAAGATTATAGAAAATTCCTTCTGAATGAAGAGGACTTCACAGGCTATTCCCAGAAAATTCAAGATATACATCTTATTTTTCTAAAATATCTTTAATATATGGCATTTTAATCAAAATCGTTTGAGCCACTTTTTAGAAAATCAAAAATTTCTAAAAATGTTTCGTGTAAAGAACAGTTTGGGATGGGAGGATTTTCATTAAAATCTTTGTGCCGCATCTTTAGAAGTTACTGAACTTAATACAAAGTTTGGCATTTATCTGCCTTTTCATTTTTGAGTTATGCTGCTCAAACACACATAGGGACCTTCTTCTAAAAATGCATTTTTGGGGGTTTCAGGGCAGCTCAAAACGTGTATGCAGTGAAATCTCGGTATCGAGTTTTTGGGTGGAATACCAAATTGGGTGGAATACCAAATTGCATGAGGTAGACAAAGTAAACATAAAGTTGGATGATAAACAGGTAGGAAGAATACATACACATATTAACATAGCAGAACGTAATGGGTTCAAAGATGAACTAGTTGAGAAGAAAATTATAACATTGAAGAAGCAGAAACGGCTCAAAAAATCTGATGTGTTACGCTCACATGACTTTCTCTACTCTTGTAAAACTATTTTTACAACTATTTTATTCTCCATATGCTTCATGTTAATCGAGATATCGAGATGTTAATCTTATTGCTAATTTTCTTGTAGATGCAAGGGGAATTGGTAGGCTTTAAGCGATAGTCAAATGTTTTAATAGCTGGTTGCTATATGGAGTATTCATTTTCTTTGCATTACCAGGACAAAAATTCTGATGTGTCACACTCACATGACTTTCTCTACTCTTGTACAAACTATTTATACAAACGCTTATTCTCCATCTACTTCATGTTAATCGAGATAAACATTTGCAGAGTCTATCTTATTGCTAATTTTCTTGTAGATGTAAGGGGAATTACAAGGGCAATTTGAAAATACAGTAGCCTTTAAGCACATACATATCTCTTAATAGCTGGTTGCTAGGTGCAGCACCATTCCCTTTCCCACAGATTAATACTCTTTGCATATCCAAGACAAAAAAATGAATAACGAATTCCCATTTGAGAAAATAAGTATTGAAAAATTTAAGGGAAAAACAAGTAATATCTCGAAAATGGTTCACTCAACAAAACAAATGTATATGACATAAATTGTGTATTTTAACGCGATCTACATTTTTTGTGCAGTAAAATTTTGTCTATCTCTTATGGTTTACCAGTTATGCAAAAGTCGTTCACAATGAAGAATGCTTTTGGAGACATTCCCAGGAAATTCAAGATATACATTTTATTGGTCATAAAAATATCATAAACATATGATATTTTAATCAAAATCGTTAGAGCCATTTTTGAGAAAATTAAAATTTTCGAAAAATCTTCCATGTAAAGGGTAATCTGGGGTGGGGGGATTTACTTGAAAACCTTCGTGTCGCATCTCTGGAAGATACTGAACCTAAATACCAAGTTTGGTGTTTATCCGGCTGTTCGTTTCTGAGTTATGCTGTTCACAGACAGACAGACACACAGACAGACACACACACGGACATGTTTCCAAAAAAAAAATTTTTGGATTCAGGGGGTCTCAAAACATGTATTTCCGGTGAAATCTCGGTATCGAATTATTGGGTGGAATGCAATACTTCCCCTACTTACTATACGTACTAGAGTAAGTAAAAAAATCTGATGTGTTACACTCACATGACTTTCTCTACTCTTGTACAATCTATTTTTACAACGCCTATTCTCCATATGCTTTATGTTAATCGAGATATCGAGATGTCAATCTTATTGCTAATTTGCTTGTAGATGCAAGGGGAATATGGTAGCTTTTAAGCGATGGTCAAATATTTTAACGCTGGTTGCTATGCGGCGCATTCCATTCTCTTTGCAAGTCCAGGACATAAAAAAATGAAAAACTAATTTGAGAAAAAGTATAAGTATTGGAAAATTTAAGGGAATAACAAGCAATATCTCGAAAACGGTTCACTCAACAAAAGAAATGTATATGACATAAGTTGTGTATTTTAACGAGATCTACATTTTTTGTGTAGTAAAATTTTGTCTATCTCTTATGGTTTACCAGTTATGCAAAAGTCGTTCACAATGAAGAATACTTTTGGAGACATTCCCAGAAATTTCGAGATATACATTTCATTTCTCATGACATTATCTTAAACATATGATATTTTAATCAAAATCGTTAGAGCCATTTTTGAGAAAATTAAAATTTTCGAAAAATGTTCCATGTAAAGGGTAGTCTGGGGTGGGGGGATTTTCTTGAAAACCTTCGTGTCGCATCTCTGGAAGATACTGAACCTAAATACCAAGTTTGGTGTTTATCCGACTGTTCGTTTTTGAGTTATGCTGTTCACAGACACACACACAGACACACACACAGACACACACACACACAGACACACACACAGACACACACACGGACATGTTTCCAAAAATGCTTTTTTTGGATTCAGGAGGTCTCAAAACATGTATTTCCGGTGAAATCTCGGTATCGAATTTTTGGGTGGAATGCAATACTTCCCCTACTTACTATACGTAGTAGAGAAAGTAAAAAGGAATAACGAATTTGAGAAAAAGTATAAGCATTGAAAAATTTAAGGGAATAACAAGCAATATCTTGAAAATGGTTCACTCAACAACAAAAATGTATATGACATAAATTGTGTATTTCAAGGCTATTTACATTTTTTTGTCTATCTCTTATGGTTTCTCAATTATGCAAACGTCGCTCATAATGAATAACACTTTTGGAGACATTTCCAGAAAATTCGAGACATACATTTTATTTGTCATGAAAGTATCTAAACATATGATATTGTAATCAAAATCGTTGGAGCCAGTTTTGAGAAAATGAAAATTTTCGAAAAATTTTCCATGTAAAGGGTAATCTGGGTGGGGGGATTTTCCTGAAAACTTCGTGTCGCATCTCTGGAAGATACTGAAGCTAAATACCAAGTTTGGTGTTATCCGACTTTTCGATTCTGAGTTATGCTATTCACAGACAGACACACACACACACATACACACACGGACATGTTTCCAAAAATGCTTTTTTTTTATTCAGGGGGTCTCAAAACATGTATTTCCGGTGAAATCTCGGTATCGAATTTTTGGGTGGAATACAATACTTCCCCTACTTACTATACGTAGTAGAGAATGTAAAAAGTAAACCTAAGTTTAAGGAACTCACGTACCGTCCTCATAAACTCCAAAAGATCCAATTTATTCATCTTCATAGTTATACATGCTTGCTTCTTGTCAAGGCCTATTATTAATTATTTTTCCATACATTCGGCTAACATTTGTTATAGATATTCTTCTACGTCTTCAACATTTTCTTTTTGGTGCTTTATTTTTACAAACAAGTGTTATATATAGGATACTATCTAATCTTGTGGCATGTGCATATCACCATTAATATATGCTTGAAATAGTTGCTTTAACATTTGAAATAGCGAGGGGGTGAGCTGTTTATCATTATTAGAGACGAGCAAATGACGTAATATTGGCGCGTTTTTCTTAGAATTTGCTGGAACATTTTCCCTAGAGCATATGTTTTCGTAATTTTCATTGGATGTAAAACTAGACGCTAATGTCGGCGCGTTTTATTAACCAATAGCAGCTCGGTTATAATCTTTAGACATATCGGGGGTAGGAGTATAAAAAGGGCTAGGTCAGAGTCAAATTCATCCAGTCCATCGAAAATATTTGTGCATTACACGTCGCTGAATACATCGCACAGTTTATCGCTTCGCAGGTTACGCGTAGCAGAGTTATGAAAAATTTCAAGTGTTGTAAAGTTAATTACGCAAAAAGTTGAAGTACGCGAATTAAGAATGAGCAGTAAATAAGTTATTATAACAGTTTCAGTTTGGCGAGTGTCAAGATTAATATGTGAAAGTGCAAAATATGTTACGACAATAAAAGTATAAAACAAATTCTTCATCAGTGTTATCTTTGGATAAAAACTCCTTTCCGTTTACACACCTTGTATAAGGTAAGTGCTCGACCAAAAAGATCATAGCCGGAGAACAGTGAACCCAAAATTAAATAAAATAACAGGCGCTCAGTAAATGATAACACGAAGTGACCGCGACAAATTGTCTTTTATACATGCGGCAGATAAACAGTAGCATTCTTTCAAACTTAACAAAGAATCACGTCACAAATTGGCTCCCAAAGGTGGGGCTCAATAAATAAACAAACATAAATCCGTCGCAGTTTAAGGAACTCACGTACCGTCCTCATAAACTCCAAAAGATCCAATTTATTCATCTTCATAGTTATACATGCTTGCTTCTTGTCAAGACCTATTATTAATTATTTTTCCATACATTCGGCTAACATTTGTTATAGATATTCTTCTACGTCTTCAACATTTTCTTTTTGGTGCTTTATTTTTACAAACAAGTGTTGTATATAGGACACTATCTAATCTTGTGGCATGTGCATATCACCATTAATATATGCTTGAAATAATTGCTTTAACATTTGAAATAGTATTACTCTTCCATTCTTTAGCAGCTATAGAGGTGTTTCATCGAGACTGCAGGTCTGACATTCCTCATATTTTTGATTGCTCCAACAAGTTATTTTAAGCAAGGTTCAATTCTCTCTCCTGGTAGCGTTATATTAGCCGTTTCCATTGCTGAATGCACAAATTCCTATCTATTTTCTTGTGCATGCTTGCTAGTTTTATAATAGTGTATTTATCTTTTACCTTCCAAAATGTATTATATAATAAGCCTTTGCCATTTAGTTATAATAACATTCTAAATATTCATAATACATGTGTAGCGAAAGCTATTTTACCAGGATTCAGTGCCTCGTATGCTATTATTCTTCAACTCTTTACACACACACCTCAATCATAGTTTTCATATTCCCAAATGATAATTTAGGTTTTAGAAGGATATTTCCTACACCAGAAGACTTGCCAAAACCCGCGAGCTATTCATGGTAAACTGAGCTGGTCTCGGAGAGAAAGTTGGGGTCCGCTTCCTTCGAAGTTCAAAAGTTACTTGTTTATCGTAACTGAAGCTGGATACCTGCTTCATACCGCCCAGGGGGAGATGCGCGCGCATCCAGTGATGTAATCATAGGCAATGTAACAAAGCAGAATTATTACAGTGGTAACAGAGCTTAAGCTAGCTTCAGAAGAGCGTATTTTGGAGCCGAAACAGGCGATGTTTTCACATAAGACTAAAGTATGCAAATTCCTATACACGAATACATGGAGTTAGCTGATTCATCAGGTGTATGGGCTAGTGTGTATTGGGAAGGATAGATCAGTTGGTGTGATCATGAGGCGTCAATTTTAAAACTGAAATAAGTTTGTTCCGTTTCACTTGCAAATACGACACTAAATAAAATGTGTTTTATGTATGTTTACTTTCTCTACCATGTAAAGGTTGAGAAAGTATTGGATTCCACCCAAAAAAAATCTGATGTGTTACACTCACATGACTTTCTCTACTCTTGTACAAACTAATTTTACAAACTCTTATTCTCCATCTATTTCATATTAATCAACATAAACATTTGCATAAATAATCTTTTGACATGCAAGAGAATTACATTTTACACATAACGACCAGTTCTAGAAATATTTAACCATCGCTTAAGGCCTACTATGTTGCCCTTGTTTTGTATTTGCAAGGGCAATGTAAGCACAGACATATCTCTTAATAGGTGGTTGCTATATGCAGCACCATTCTGTTTGCCACAGATTAATACTCTTTGCATATCCAAGACAAAAAAATGAATAACGAATTCCCATTTGAGAAAATAAGCATTGAAAAATTTAAGGGAATAACAAGCTATATCTCGAAAATGGTTCACTCAAAAAAAAGTATATGACGTAAATTGTGTATTTTAACGCAATCTATATTTTTGTGTAGTAAAATTTTGTCTATCTCTTAAGTCGTTCACAATGAAGAATACTTTTGGAGACATTCCCAGAAAATTCGAGATATACATTTCATTTCCCATGACAATATCTTAAACATATGATATTTTGATCAAAATCGTTAGAACCATTTTTGAGAAAATTAAAATTTTCGAAAAATCTTCCATGTAAAGGGTAATTTGGGGTGGGGGATTTTCTTCAAAACCTTCGTGTCGCATCTCTGCAAGATACTGAATCTAAATACCAAGTTTGGTGTTTATCCGACTGTTCGTTTCTGAGTTATGCTGTTTACAGACAGACAGACACACACACGCGCGCACGCGCGCGGACATGTTTCCAAAAATGCTTTTTTTGGACTCAGGGGGTCTCAAAACATGTATTTCCGGTGAAATCTCGGTATTGAATTTTTGAGTGGAATACAATACTTCCCCTACTTACTATAAGTAGTAGAGAAAGTAATTATATACGGAGATTTCAGAGGAGATATATGCTTTGAGGTCTCCAGAATAAAATAAGCATTTTGAATAAAGTTACGTGTATAGCATAACTGAAAAACAAAATTCGGATAAATACCAAACTTAGTATTTAAGTTCAATATCTACCAAAGATATGAAACAACAAAATATCAATGATTACCCCACCTCAAATACCATGGAACATTTTTCATATATTTTTTTTTATTTTCTAAAAGATGTCCCTAAATATTTTGTTTAAAATACCATATATAAAAGATATTTTATACAAATAAAGTATCTTGAATTTTCCGGGAATAGCCTGTGAAGTCCTCTTCATTTTTTGACTAATGCTCTATAACTGGTAAACTTTAGGCGATAGACGTAAACGCACTACACAAAAAAGTACGTCCCTTTAAAACACTCAATTTATTTCAAATAAGCCATTTATAAGATTTTCGTTATTAATGATTCGAATTGTTCTATATTCTGTCATTATTTTATTCTCTCGAATTCAGTTGTTTCTCGCGTTGCAAGGAAGGAATATATAAGTTTAAGGCGAGCATACAGCGTCCAATTCTTAAACATTTGACTATCTACCCTTTGCGCTAATTTCTAACGAAATGAGTAATGTAGTTACTTTTGCAAAGGTTTGTTTCAATTGAAATGAAGCAAATAGAAAAATAAGCTTTCATAAGAATATTTTTCTACCCGTTAAAAATAATGTAACATCAAATTTTTATCCTTTCCTGTTCAACAGTTGGCAACATTTCCGCATGGAGCGATCCTGCGTTAGAGGTATTTGCCGTAAAGGACGACTACTTCGTCTTCCCTTATCCGACCGATTCTGTAACTAGGAAGTTTTTTCTATCCATTGATTCCGGAATTGGATCGCTTTTTGGCGCACGTACAGCAATAGGGGAGACGAACTGCTGTGGTCTGGGTACCCTTCAATGTCGCTTTTTTTATTTCTTGTACCTATATACAGGGAGCACAAAAAGCAAAAGTTGGATATAGGTCGTAATTCTCTGCACTGTTCTGTTTGACATATATAAAACACCGTTTAAGTAATGCTGAATGTTATTCTTGATAAAGAGGCACAGCGAATAAACGTCTGATGCGTTATATTCACATGAGTTTCTCTAGCCTATATCGTTTTTCTATATCTCTTCGACAAATCAAAATAAACCTATGTGAATTCCTTTCGCTTTGCATAATATTGCGAGACACAAATAAATGGTGACTTATCTTCTCCTAATGAGTAAATAGCATAAATATTCTGCATACGAATACAAATAATTTACATATCCCTTGCTACTTGTTTTAATCTTATGTTGACTTTTTCTTTCTTGTTTTGTTTTTAAGGGCAGAGGGTACTAATTAGCCCTAAAATGGTTTGCAATTCTAATATTTAAAGTTTCACGAAAACTAATTCAGTTTAGTATTGATTTTACAGATAAAATATAAAAAATCTGGTGTTGCATTCACATTACTTACATTCTAAGAACGTTAGAAGAAAACCTTATTTTTCTACCTATTTATTACTTTCCCTACTACGTATAATAAGTAGGGGAAGTATTGTATTCCACCCCAAAATTCGATACCGAGATTTCAACGGAAATATATGTTTTGAGACCCCCTGAATCCAAAAAAGTATTTTGGAAACATGTCCATGTGTGTGTCTGTGTGTGTATATCTGTGTGTTTGTCTGTCTGTGAACAGCATAACTCAGAAACGAAGAGTCTGATAAACACCAAACTTGGTACTTAGGTTCAGCATCTTCCAGAGATGCAACATGAAGGTTTTCAAGAAAATTCCCCTACCCCAGATTACCCTTTACATGGAACATTTTTCGAAAAGTTTAATTTTCTCAAAAATGGCTCTAACGATTGTGATTAAAATATCATATGTTTAAGATATTTTCATGACAAATAAAATGTATATCTTGAATTTTCTGGGAATGTCTCCAAAAGTATTCTTCATTGTGAACGACTTTTGTAAACCATAAGAGATAGAAAAACTGTTACTACAAAAAAATGTAGATCCGTTAAAATACAGAATTTATGTCGTATACATTTTTTTTGTTGTTGAGTGGACATTTTCGAGATATTGCTTGTTATTCCGTTAATTTTTTCAATACTTATTTTATCAAATGGGAATTCGTTATTCCTTTTTTTGTCTTCGATATGCAAAGAGTATTAATCTGTGGCAAAGAGAATGGTACTGTACATAGCAACCAGCTATTAGGAGATATGTTTGTGCTTATATTGCCCTTGCAAATACAAAACAAGGGGAACATAGTAGGCCTTAAGCGATAATCAAATATTTTTAGAAATGTTCGCTATGTATGAAATGTAATTCTCTTTGCATGTCAAAAGATCGTTTCTGCAAATGTTTATCTCGATTAATATGAAGTAGATAGAGAATGAGAGTTTGTAAAAACAGTTTGTACAAGAGTAGAGAAAGTCATGTGAGTGTAACACATCAGATTTTTTGTCTTGGATATGCAAAGAGTATTAATCTGTGGCAAAGAGAATGGTGCTGCACCTAGCAACCAACTATTAAGATATATTATGTGCTTAAAGGCTACTGTATTCCTATATTGCCCTTGCAAATACAAAACAAGGGGAACATAGTACGCCTTAAGCGATAGTCAAATATTTTTGGAACTGGTCGCTATGTGTAAATGGAATTCTCTGTGCATGTCCAGAACATAAAACAAGAACAATGAATTCTCAGTTTAGAAAAAGTGTAAGTATCGCAAAATTCGAAGAAATAACAAGAAATATCTCGAAAATGGTTCACTTTACAAAAAAAATTTATGACATATATTTTGTGTTTTAAACATCTACAATTTTATGTAGTAAACTTTTGTCTATCTCTTGCGGTTTACTAGTTATTCAAAAGTCGTTCAGAATGAATAGGACTTTTGGGGACATCCCCAGAAAATTCAAGACATACATTTTATTTTCCATAAAAATGTCTTCAACATATGATACTTTAATAAAAAGCTTTAGAGCCGTTTTTGAGAAAATAAAAATGTTCGAAAAATGTTCCATGTAAGGAGTGAGTTGGGTTGGGGGGATTTTCTTGAACATCCCTGATACATATTGAACCTAAATGCCAAGTTTGGTGTTTATCCGACTTTTGAGTTATGCTGTTCACAGACTCACACACACACACACACACACACACACACACGACATACACACGGACATGTTTCCAAAGATGCTATATTTTTTTTACGTCCTGGACATGCAAAGAGAATGCAATGCTTCACCTAGTAACCACCTCTTAAAACATTTGACTATCGCTTAAAGCCTACCAATTCCCTGTGCATCTACAAGAAAATTAGATATAAGATAGTTATTGCTATTGTTTATCTCGATTAACATGAAGTAGATGGAGAATAAGCGTTTGTAAAAATAGTTTGTACAAGAGTAGAGAAAGTCATGGGAGTGTAACACATCAGATTTTTTAACTTTATTTCTCTTGTTTCAAGAACGGGTTCTAAACGTAATCTCTGTAGGTTTCAGGAATAAATATAATATTATTGATATTTTACAAATTCGAGCACTATCTATAAAACAGGATGGCCGTAGGCCTTCATTTCGCTAACATTCTTACTTGCAAACTAAAACCCCACTTTCACCCCTTGTTATCATAATCTACTATTATTGGTGAGTAAATATCTTAAATATAATATTTTAATGAAAATTTTTAAGAGTGTTTTTCGAGAAAATAAAAATTTTCGAAAAATTTCCCATGTGAAGGATAGTTTGGGTGAGGGGGGACTTTCTCGAATACTTTGTGTTGCGTCTTTTGAAGGTACAGAACCTAAATATCATGCTTGGTATTTATCCAAAATTTATCCAACAGACAAACACACGGTCAGTTTTTTGTAAGTATTTTTACTTTGTCTACTACGTATAGTAAGTAGGGGAAATATTGTATTCCACCCAAAAATTCGATACCGAGATTTCACCGGAAATACATGTTTTGAGACCCCCTGAATCCAAAAAAAGCATTTTTGGAAACATGTTCGTGTGTGTGTGTCTGTCTGTCTGTCTGTTGGTGTGTCTGTGAACAGCATAGCTCAGAAACGAACAGTCGGATAAACAACAAACTTGGCATTTAGGTTCAGTATCTTCCAGAGATGCAACACGAAGGTTTTTAAGAAAATCCCCCCACACCAGACTACCCCTTACATGGAATATTTTCAGAAAATTTTAATTTTCTCAAAAATGGCTCTAATGATTTTGATTAAAATATCCTATGTTTAAGATATTTTCATGACAAATGAAATGTATATCTCGAATTTTCTGGGAATGTCTCCAAAAGTATTCTTCTTTGTGAACGACTTTTGCATAACTGGTAAACCATAAGAAATAGACAAAATTTTACTACACAAAAACTGTAGATCGCGTTATAATACACAATTTATGTCATATACTTTTTTTGTTGAGTGGACCATTTTCAAGATATTGCTTGTTATTACCTTAAATTTTCCAATACTTATACTTTTTCTCAAATTTGTTATTAATTTTTTTTGTCCTGGTAATGCAAAGAGAATGGAATACTCCACATAGCAAACAGCTCTTAAAATATTTGACAATCTCTTATAACCTACCAATTCTCTTTGAATCTACAAGAAAATTAGCAATAAGATGAACATTTCGATTAACATGAAGCATATGGAGAATAAGCGTTTGTAATACTAGTTTGTACAAGAGAAAAAGTCATGTGAGTGTAACACGTCAGATTTTTTTTATTCAGAATGCCATAAATTCAGTAAAAGTATCGAATTTTTGGTAAAATACAATACTCCCCCTGCCTACTACGTTCGTGGTAGAGAAAATTAAAAATGTTGTAGAAAGTAGGCTATAAGATATCTTTCTGAAGTGGACTTTCTGTCAAGGTTTCAAACTGTGATGATAAGGAAGCACTTTGTGAGCTTTCAGGCCTCGCGTTGCTTTGTGCTAACGTCCCCTGCCGCTTTTCTATCAACCTGTCCCATTACTTCCTTCTCCAAACTTGACATGTGCCATAGAAAAGATAGCAGGAAACGCCTCCTCCTTCTTGCGGTAAAAAGCATTCTTTATGAAGTATACCACACCACACCTGTTTAACCTTCCAGTAAGTTTCCATGTTTATTGTGCCTTTTGCACTTGAAGAAAGTCAAAAACTAAGGACTTGTAAAGATTTGAACATTATTAGAGTTCCCACACCTATATTTATATGTTAACTCTTTCTCGATCACGGTCACTTCATTACGCCGTAATTCGGGGATGAGCGCGGAGCTCCAATCTCAAATTTTACCTTCTCTACTTATAGTAAGCGGGGGAAGTGTTGCATTCCACCCAAAAATTCGATACTGAGACTTCACCCGAAATACATGTTTTGAGGCCCGTTGAATAAAAAAAGAATGTTTATAAAAGGGCCCGTGTGTCTATGAGGACATAACCGAAAAACGAAAAGTTTGATAAACACCAAACCTGGTATTTAGGTTCAGTATCTTTCAAAGATGTGACGCGAAGATTTTCAAGAAAATCCCCCCGTCGCAAGCTACGATCATTGGTACAGATCGACGATCGCATAATGTTCACACATTAGCTACTCATCTCTTATACCACCAGCGGTACTTGCTCGTGTAATATTTTAGGTGTCCAGTGACAAGGCTTGTGTGAGAAACGGCTAGCGTGAGCGTGAGCGACTCACGGCAAGTTACGCTTATAGTTTCTTTAATTGCCGAAAAAGTTATTTCAAACCGTAAAATTGATACTGCAGAAGAGAAGGTTTAATAATTCAATTGTTATAGTTTCGAGTTTCATCCATAATCAGTTTCATTCTTTATTTTCAGACGGTCGGCAACTCGCTTCATATTACATAATATTAAATTTTTCGGTCAATTTAAACTGTGTTATCCTTTAAAATATACTCACGCATATCCTAAGAAAGTACTCATAACCCTACCGCGTAGCAGCTGTCGCACGAGACAACAGAATGAGTTACGATATAACATCAGAGTGGCTTTAACAATTCAGATAACGTAGTACGATATCAATGCTGAACTTAAATTTCAAGTCTTATATTTATCAGACCTCTGGTTTTTCAGTAATCCTATCAGACACACACGTACACAAACACGCGGCCTTTTCTAAATATGCGTTTTTTGTTTTCAGGAGTCTCAAAACAAGCATTTCTGGGAAAATCTCGACATATAATTTTAGAGTAGATTACTATACTGGTGTGCATAAATTGTGACCCATAATAGAGCGCAGCTGTTTATGTTGTTACAAAATCTAGCCCCGCCCCAACCAGCGTGACCACCTCTGGTTTTCGAGCATAATTCTAGCCATGGATTGGCAAGGTACTTTACCTCAATCAAGATATGGCCGAACTACCGAAGACTAACATTACAATTTAAACCTTCATTTTTATACTACATACCGCTTTCTTATTGACGTTTAGTAGCAGTAATAACTTAACCTTTGTCTCCATGTCGCTGATGAAAGCTCTGAGGCAGTGTTTTTAACACTTAAATGATTTCGGTCAAATTATATAATATGTAAATTCAATAACAGCCCGCCTTGAAGCAATATGTGTATGTAATAATTTGTAAAATGTATGTAACAGTCATTGCATATGCTTATATTATTGTAAGCATGTTCAATAATGTTATGTTAATGCATTACGTAATTTAATAATGTAGGAGCTGTGAGAAATAGGTCAAAAGTTGGTAACAATGAGGTAACCTTGAGGCAATAATGAGTAAGAAAGTTTAACAGTACTACTTGTGATTCTTGGAGTAACGATAATGTAATTGTAGTGACAGTTTATAAAAATAGTCAATCAACAAACAGAAAAATCTTTAGTTAAATGCAGGTATTCTATTCGAGTAGGATTAGCCAATCAGAGACTTGAAATACAGACATTTACAAGTTTAGACGGTTGAAATCTATTCAGTTGCCTGCAGACAGAGTTACTAACCAGACGCAAAAGTGTCCTCAAGAAATACAATATGTATTCGTGTGAGACGAAAAATAAGTTTAAGTGTTTAGAAAAAAAGTGTAATTAATTAATAAAAGAATCTCACAGCTCTCTATATCAGTGAATGTTATTTAAATCGTATCAAGCATTAATAAAAGGAGTGAAGTAAAATTACAATCTGTGTAAGCCTACAGTCTTGTCGCATCACGCCCTGCCAAGACATCCATGTCTCTAACAATAATACTGATGCAGCCGAGGCAAGCATAAATATATAATATTTAAAGAAACAGTCAAAACTACAAAGTTAATATTTTTTTTAAACTTGGGGCGAAGGCTACCGGAAACTGTTTACTATACGTGCTGGTGCAAACTACTACAATACAACACCTACTTCAAATTGACGCCCATACGTGGTGCAAATAACGTAAAGACAATTATTCAACTTCAGCTCTTATATACGTAAATGCCGTGACTGTCGTTCAGTTCAACCTCACAGGCAAATAATTCTTCACCCCCTTCTAGAAGGCTGAATTATTTGTAATTGGTTTAGCCTTTCCTTGTATTCCAGTTGCAGCGAAACTCTTTTCATACAGGTGGTATCCGAACCACTCCTTCATTTCACGTAGATTATAAACACCGTTCATTGGTTAGTTTTTATATTCCGGTAATTTTTCAAGCCAGCCATAATAGAACTGAGTGGAAACCTTACGGAGAAAAAAATAGTGCTGCGATCTAGGGAATTTTGCCACTTTTTATGCACTACAGTGTACGTAGTAGAGAAACTAAAAATTGATTTTTATTCCGGGGATCTCAAAACGTGTATTTACACTGAGGTATACATACCAGTGATAGGGGAAATAAATGTTAGAATACTATTTTTGCTTTGAGGATATCCAAAATGATAATTGACTGTGTATATCTCTGGCGCACCATCTCTCACTTATTATTTTATCTCTTTGACATAAACTCTATTCATTAAAGCAGGTTTAGACAGGAATGACCTGATGCTAGAGTTTAAATATAACTCACGAGCCGCTACTGATCTTAACCGCCCTAAAATGTCATGCGGCTAATATCTCGTGCAGGAAAATTGATTAAATTACGTTGCATCACGCAAAATGAATGAAAGATAAAGGACACAACGTCCCCTCTTTGGCCCACACATAAGCCCTAGAGGGTAGAGGAACATGAATACACTAGGGAAGTGCGTGATTGGCCCACGGTCCGTCGGCCTCCATCCCGTTTTATTCCAGGAAATGGTATATAATGTAGCACACTGAAAACCCTGTTGGATGAGTAGGTTTAGCTTCGTGTGGGAGGATTGCCCCAATTAGTGCTCAACAATGGAAATCTATGAAACTTGTCTGAGTGAAAGAAAGCCTTGCAGTGCCTCAGAACCTAAACCTGCGCTTATAGATTAGTTTAGTTTAACCGTATTCTGTTAGCTTATAAAGCAAACCACCTAACTTTCTGGCTGACCCTCTAGCTTAGTTGGTAGGGCAGCTGCCTGCATGCGAGGAGTCCCGACTTCTATTCCCGGTTGTGGGTGGGGATTTTTTTCTAACCAAGATTATTCCCTATTCTCCCAGAGTTTTGAAGTATGAATCACAACGTGATGTGTGTGATCTAATGTATAAAACCCAAAGAAAAACCAGAAATCCAATGATCCGCTGTAGTTAAATGAAAAATCTGATATGTTACACTCACATGACTCCATATGCTTCATGTTAATCGAGATGTTAATCTTATTGCTAATTTTCTTGTAGAGGCAAGGGAAATTGGTAGGCTTTAAACGAGAGTCAAATATTTTAAGAGCTGGTTTCTATGTGGAGCATTCCATTCTCTTTGCATGTCCAGGACAAAAAAAATGAATAACGAATTCCCATTTGAGAAAAATTATAAGTATTGAAAAATTTAAGGGAATAACAAGCAATATCTTGAAAATGGTTCACTCAATAAAAAAAATGAATATGACATAAATTGTGTATTTTAACGCGCTACATTTTTTGTGTAGTAAAATTTTGTCTATCTCTTATGGTTGACCAGTCGTTCACAATGAAGAATACTTTTGGAGACATTCCCAGAAAATTCAAGATATACATTTTATTTGTCATGAAAGTATCTTAAATATATGATATTTTAATCAAACTTGTTAGAGGCAATTTTGAGAAAATTAAAATTTTCGAAAAATCTTCCAAGTAAAGGGTAATCTGGGATGGGGGGGATTTTCCTGAAAGCCTTTGTGTCACATCTCTGGAAGATACTGAACCTAAATACCAAGTTTGGTGTTTATCCGATTGTTCGTTTCTGAGTTATGCTGTTCACAGACACAAACGGACATGTTTCCAAAAATATATCTTTTGGATTCAGGAGTTCTCAAAACATGTATTTCCGGTGAAATCTCGGTATCGAATTTTTTAGTGGAATGCAATACTTCCCCTACTTACTATACGTAGTAGAGAAAGTAAACAAGGAACTTGATCCGTGCAATAGATAAGAATAATTTTACTTTCTCTACTGCCTAGCTGCAGCAGGTAGGGGAATTATTGTATTCCACCCAAGCATTCAATACGTGCTTTCAGACTTCTTGAACATAGTGTTATACACCGGGGTGAGGCCTAAAGGTTTGCTGCTAAAATATTAATTTTAGTTACCCCGGCATAAACATTGGAGGACGTAGACAGAGGCAAGCGAAAGATACCAAGAACTTGCTGCACAAACCTAATGCGGGCGTGGAATATTTTTAAATAACTACATTTTAATTCACATTTTGCTCAGGTTTATTATAAATCAAGTTGCTCTACATGGTATACAAAACACTGGGGGAGATGTCCCACGCACACAAACACCCATCACACATACACCCGTTCCCTACGAAGACTTACATTAGTGTGACGCTACTCTGGCTACAACTAGACCCACGCTATAACACACACACAGCTATTCCCTCAGTTGCCTTCACCCCCACTAGGAAATGGAATTGCCGCGCCAGACAATAATTAACACACAAACACAATTAGTTCAACAATATTATACACAGCAATAATGTGTCCGACGCGACAATACATACAGATACATACAATAGGTAACCAAAAACGTCTGATAAAGCGTTGGTCATTATATGGAGTGTTTAACATAAGGTCCAGTTTGCAATAAAGCATGAACCAAT
This sequence comes from Deroplatys truncata, assembly GCA_030765065.1. NCBI lineage: Eukaryota > Metazoa > Arthropoda > Insecta > Mantodea > Mantidae > Deroplatys > Deroplatys truncata. Next base: position 107,459,823 of record CM060982.1, read on the forward strand.
AAAATACTTTTCCATAGTTTATTTCTTACCCAAGCCTTCTAACCTTACACCTTTTTTCTGCCAGATCATTTGTCTGAGAGTAGCATAAGTCTTTTGAAACCTTGTCGCAGAACTACGCCGCCAGTTCATCTAGGAAACGTGTAGCTGGAGTTAATTTTTTCTATAATAATCTCTATGGGGACATTTGCGGTAAAGGTAGGTATCACGTAAGGGCCCACGGAATCGGGGTAAAGCACCGCAGGCCTATCGGCCGCTTGTGCTTCCAACGTGACACTTGAGAGAGGATGAGAGGAGATCCGAAGGGTCCCAGAGCGCAAGCATGGACGGTGTCCCTAACGTTTCCAGATGGAATTCGTGCTACTTCACATGGTCCCTGCACACAAGTCGCCAACCTCCAGGGTCTAAGTATTTTCATTAAAATACCACATGATTACGATATTGTAAATATTATTTTTATTTTGCTTTTAACAGCAGATTTTCTTTTATTCTATATATTGTTTTCTCATTTCTTCCCATATTTCTTGTAGGTGTCTTAAATGTGCGTGTACGACCCATGCACTAAGTACTCGCATAATAGCCTTAATTCTGACATCAATAAATGTACCTTATCTATCTATGTATGTATGTATCTATCTATGTGCCTTTTATCTCCACAATCAGGAGAGAAAGAGGAAGATAGAGAGAGGAATAAAAAGAACCTAGCAAAAAAGTATTTGGTATTTTTTTGGTGCAATGATACATCGTAAATATGTCACAAAGAGCTGATCTGCCCGTAGATATGATGGCTAATCGTCTGTATATACATTTCGTATAAAATGTAACAAAAACTAAAGCTTTGAAGATAAATGTTCAAGAAGTATGAATACTGCTGCACGGTCCAAGGGCCATAAAAACGGTTGCGTGCTATTAAAGTCTAGATAAAGCTCTCGCTCTGACGTTTCCCAAGCTCTATATCTCAATTTTTCCCTGACTGCGTGGACGCTTTGTTTACCGATATCCGGTAAGCACTGCATCATAAAATGGGTCACGATCGCTTGTAACAGCCCCTAGAAATTGCCGACACACGTTCTGCTGCCACGGCAACCCTCTTCTCGTGTAGGTGTAGCATTTCCACACAGGTATTGTGTTTGTCTGGGACTGGAAAATCCTCTCTCCGCTGTGGGGAATATAACGATGGTTTATGCCTCTTGAATATATGTAAGGGGGTATTGAATGTTCTTACCGGGGATGTTCTGAAGCGATTGAAAACATAATTAGCTGCCCATCACAAAATAGTGATAACGTTGTGGTTTCTAAACTAAGAGGTTTGCGTGTTCATTCCTGGCTGGGAGGAGGGTCTGGAACAGTGTATATAGGAGTCAATTTGAGTGCATTATTTTTTTAGCAAAAGTACAGGGTCATTCCAAATGCAGTTAGATGAACACTTTAAATTAAGATACTAGTCCATTTGCTAACGAACAGATTGTCCCCTTAGATTTCAAGGTCTGTAGAAAGCAGTACATGAAATTACAACAAATTCCATCAAATTATAATGGAATTGTTCTTTCACACAAGACGTGTGTTGGACAGGTTTGGAAAGGTAGAATCAGATGACTGAAAACTTCAATGCCATAGCTGGGATTTGAACCACGGAACTCCCGGTCTCCGTTCGGTTGCTATAACCACTGAGCTACCATGGCAAAATGCCGACACGTCATGTGATTCTACCTTTCCAACCCTGTCCAACACACGGCTTGTGTGAAACAACAATTAATTCCATTAATCGACCTAATAGTCGTTGCAACTATAAAGCCCGGGACTTAAAATACTTATAAAGAATGTAAGTCACCATTGGGTTATGACATCTCAATACAATTTGAGATCTCCTTGTGGTTTACCGGAAAAAATGCGAATCAGTTGGAGAATTTAAGGCCGTGTCGGCATGTTACCATGATAACTCAGTGGTTAGGGCAACCGGACGGAGACCGGGAGATCCTTAGTTCAAATCCCGGCTATGGCATTGAATTTTTCAGTCATATAATTGTACCTTTCCAATCAAATTATAACTTAAAAATCTGATGTATTACACTCCCATAACTTTCTCTACTCTTGTACAAACTATTTTTACAAACGTTTTTGTTAATCGAGATGTTAATCTTATTGCTAATTTTCTTGCAGATGCAAGGGAATTGCTAGGCTTTAAGCTATAGTCAAATACTTTAAGAGCTGGTTGCTATGTGAAGTATTCCATTCTCTTTGCATGTCCAGGACATAAAAAAATGAATAACGAATTCCCATTTGAGAAAAAGTATAAGTATTGGAAAATTTAAGGGAATAATAACCAATATCTCTAAAATGGTTCACTCAACAACAAAAAATGTATATGACATAAATTACGTATTTTAACGCGATCTATAATTTTTGTGTGGTAACATTTGTCTATCTCTTATGGTTTACCAGTTACGTAAAAGTCGTTCACAATGAAGAATACTTTTAGAGACATTCCCAGAAAATTCGAGATATACATTTCATTTATCATAAAAATATCTTAAACATATGATATTTTAATCAAAATCGTTAGAGCCATTTTTGAGAAAATTAAAATTTTCGATAAATGTTCCATGTAAAGGGTAATCTGGGTGGGGGGATTTTCTTGAAAACCTTCTTGTCGCATCTCTGGAAGATACTGAACCTAAATACCAAGTTTGGTGTTTATCAAAAACACACAGACACACGGACATGCTTCCAAAAATGCATTTTTTGGATTCATGGGATCTCAAAACATATATTTCCGGTGAAATCTAGGTATTGAATTTTTGGGTGGAATACAATACTTCCTCTACTTACTATACGTAGTATAGAAAGTAAAAATAATCTACAGTAAAACCAAAGTAAGGCATTTAGAAGAAGGTACGCCATTAGAACAAAAATATTCAGAAAGTATTCGTCTATACTTTAAAAATTTCTAGCAGACAGATTAATGGAGGAGAAGATCTTACTTTTTTTGGACATAAAGATCAAATAGTGATACAATTTATGCGTTTTGGAGGTTTTCAGATGGTTCATATTATCAGCTTTATAAATTTTTGAAAAGGATGCTAAAATTGCAATCTTTATGTGTGGTGTTTTCAAAATTACCTTACATGCATTCAGAAGAGAACTACTTTGTTTATTACTTGATTCTGCGGTGAAAATAGGATTTTTTGACGGAATGTTGGGAATGTTGAAAGTTTTTGCCTTTATTCCTCATTTTCGGTTCACTTTTTAGACTAAACGAATTTATTTCTCCACAGTTTGTCACATGTCCATGAAAGTGTGTGGTTGTATGCACAAAAAAATGCCCTACCCAATGCATGAAAGATAATTTTAAAAAACTGCACTTACAAAAATAAAAGTTGCAATTTTGGTGTATTTTTCAAAACTTTATAAAACTGGTAAAATAAATTATCTGAAAAACCACCAAAACACGTAAACTGCATTAACTTTTCATCTTTATGTCCAAAAAATAAGGTTTTCCCTGCATGAATTTCGCTGCTATAATTTTTTAAGATGCAGACGAATACCTTCTTGAGGGGATGTAGCTAATTTGAATTATAATTGAAAAGTTAACAAATGTAATTATTTGGGATGCTTAATTTCATACGATTAACACAGTCATTTAGAATAAAAATTATCTAAATTTCAATGTATTTCAACAATTACCAGCCTCTAAACCCAAATCGTACACTTCAGGAAAAAGTCTCATAAAAATATAAATTCAAGCCGCGAACAGCAATAGAATTTGAGGATCACCATGCTGCAGTACCTCCTCCTGTCAGAAGTTGTTCAGGTTCCTAATGCCCGTAGCTCGTGGCTTACCTTTCTGCAGCCTCCGCGTAGACTCCGAATGTTCGACGTGGGCTGATTCTCTGCGTCTGTGTCCTCGGCTAGTTGTAGTAATTACTGCAATATGTAAGAGCAGAGACTTTTCCTTGATAAAGGAAACGTAGATCTAGGGTGTGGTAACGGAAAGAAATAGACGAGCTTCAGTTAGAAAAAGACGACACCACTGTTTTCTTTATTTTGTTACTTCTAGTAGTTCATAACACTGATGTTGTCGCCGTTAAAACACTGCCCACTGCTGTTGCAACACGGCGCTGATATGACTTAACAAATCTCTTTATTGTAGCGATTCTTATGTGAGTAGCAAAACCTGTCTTAATTACTAACTTTTGGCGCGACATCTCTTAAGTATCCGGCAGCATCATTCCCTGCCTGTAGTTTCGGAGTAACTCCCTGATCTTTGGTCTTAGCAGATTTTTTTATGGTCGCGGGTTTCTTAGGCTACTTAATTTCCTATTGGTGCATTTTTCGCGCCGCTCAAAGCGTCTTACTATTTCATATCGATTTACTTGGATGTAATTGGTCCTATTCCACCCCCTCTTGCTCAATTTTAACATGAAATGACGGCTTTCCCTAATTTTACCGTTAAGCTGTTGTCTCACTCACTCCGGTCACGGCGAATTATCGTACAAAAGGACAATAGCTCTACACCCTCGCTCTACGAACAATACTTTTGCTACCAGAGAGACATCGTAAAACTCACTTGTTGCCTTCGAAGACACTTTTCCTGTATCTAAAATATTTCGTCGTAGACAGTATTTTAACATAGCGCTTAAATTATTTACATTAAACAATTTATTACTCCTCTAAATACAAATATATGATTAAATCACCCTTCTTAAGCTATATAGGCAGTAAAAAGAAAATAGTTGTACATAGCGTAATTTAATTTCACTAAAAAGTAATTACCCGAAATATTAATAATTCTATACCTCGGGCTCGGCCTAGGCCTAGAGTTGCCGTTTCAACCACCAGAAAACAAAACATAAGAATGCCTGTTGGAAATTCCAGAAACCATACCACATCTGCTACAGAAAACAGCAGTTGCACAAATTCAGACTGATAACAGGACATGGCTGCCTAGACAAACACCTGTATAAGATCAACATCTTCACAATTCCTAAACCCCTCTTATGCAACAATATAGAACAGGATATGGACGAACACCATTTGGATAATTGCATCGCATTACAAAGTGAAGCTTGCAGGACAGCAAAGTATTGGAGAGCAAGACTGCTAACGACTTTGGTCTTAAATGGGTCTCATTAGAAAATATATTTGGTACTATTTACAGAACTTTAAAAACAAAACAGGAATAGAGACAATTTTAAAACTTTATAGTTCTAGCTCCTCTACTTCTGACATATGAAAAAAAATTCTGATGTGTTACACTCACATGACTTTCTCTACTCTTGTACAAACTATTTTTACAAACGCTAATTCTCCATCTACTTCATATTAATCGAGATAAACATTTGCAGACTCTATCTTATTGCTAATTTTCTTGTAGATGTAAGGGGAAAATATATTTACAAGGGCAATATAGAAATACAGTAGCCTTTAAGCACATACATATCTCTTAATAGCTGGTTGCTAGGTGCAGCACTATTCCCTTTGCCACAGAGTAATACTCTTTGCATATCCAAGACAAAAAAATCAATGACGAATTCCCATTTGAGAAAATAAGTATTGAAAAATTTAAGGGAATAACAAGTAATATCTCGAAAATGGTTCACTCAACAAAAAAATGTATATGACATAAATTGTGTATTTTAACGCGATCTACATTTTTTGTGTCGTAAAATTTTGTATATCTCTTATGGTTTACCAGTTATGAAAAAGTCGTTCACAATAAAGAATACTTTTGGAGACATTTCCAGGAAATTCAAGATATACACTTTATTTGTCATTAAAATATCTTAAACATATGATATTTTAATCAAAATCGTTAGTCATTTTTGAGAAAATTAAAATTTTCGAAAAATCTTCCAAGTAAAGGGTACTCTGGGGTGGGGGGATTTTCTTGAAAACCTTCGTGTCGCATCCTTGGAAAATACTGAACCTAAATACCAAGTTTGGTGTTTATCCGACTGTTCGTTTCTGAGTTATGCTGTTCACAGACAGACACACACACAGACACACAAACAGACACACGGACACACACACGGACATGTTTCCAAAAATGCTTTTTTTGGATTCAGGGGGTCTCAAAACATGTATTTCCGGTGAAATCTCTGTATCGAATTTTTGGGTGGAATACAATACTTCCCCTACTTACTATACGTAGTAGAGAAAGTAAAAATCTGATGTGTTACACTCACAAAACCTTCTCTACTGTTGTACAAACTATTCTTACGAACGCATATTCTCCACATATTTCATGTTAATCAAAATAAAGATTTGCAGGAACTGTCTTGTTGCTACTTTTCTTGTAGATGCAAGGGGAATATGGTAGGTTTTAAGTGATAGTCAAATATTTTAACGCTGGTTGCTATGTGGCGCATTCCATTCTCTTTGCATGTCCAGGACATAAAAGAAACGAATAGCGAATCCCCATTTGAGAAAAATTATAAGTATTGTAAAATTCATACAAATAATAAGGGATTCACTCGACAAAAGAAATGTACATGACATAAATTGTATATTTTAACGAGATCTATATTTCTTCTGTAGTAAAATTTTGTCCATATCTTACAGTTTACCAGTTATGTAACGGTCACTCAGAATAAAGAGGAATTTTAAAGACATTCCTAGAAAATTCATGATATACATTTCATTTGCCATGAAAATTTCTCAAACATATGATATTTTAATTAAAATCGTTACAGCCATTTTTGGGAAAATCAAAATTTTCCAAAAATGTTCCATGTAAAGGGTAGTCTGGGTTGGGGGAGTTTCTTCAAAATCTTCGTATCGCATCTTTGAAAGATACTGAACCTAAATATCAAGTTTGGTATTTATCCTACTTTTCGTTTTCGAGTTATACTGTTCACAGACACACACACGGACCGTTTTCTAAAAATGTTTTTTTTTTGGATTCAGGGGCCCTGAAAACATGTATTTCAGGTGAAATCCCGATATCGAATTTTTGGGTGGAATGCAATACTTCCCCTACTTACTATATGTGGTAGAGGAAATAAAAAATCAACTCTGCAAAAATGAGATTCTTAAGACGAATACTGGGATATACTCTAAGAGATCACAACTGCAATATTGGGTTAAGAGAACAATTGCAGATCTATAACTTACAAAAAAATTTATTCCTTAAAGAAACAATGGTATGAACAAGTTTAAAGAATATATTTAAATAGATTAACAGCAACAACAAAATTATTTCATTACACACCACAAGGTAATATAAAAATTGTGCAAATCTCTTTAATATATAGTATTTTAACCAAAATCGTTAGAGCCATATTTTAGTTCGGTAAATCAAAAATGTTCCATAAATGTTACATGCAAAGGGTAGTTGGGGAATGTTTTTTTGAAATCTTCGCGACGTCTTATCTTAATTATCAAGTAAATACCTAGACACATAAACCTTTCAGGAGGATACTAAACATAATTTTTGTATTTATCCGAAATGCTTGGTATTTATTTTCGTTTTTGAGTTATGCAGTTCTCTCTCTCTCTCTCTCTCTCTCTCTCTCTCTCTCTCTCTCTCTCACACACACACACACACATACACACACGGGCATTTTCCTAATTTTTTTTTTATTCAGGGTGCCTCAAAGCATGTATTGCTGGCGAAATTTCGGGATTGAATTTTTTGAGGAATTCAGTATCTTCTCTATTTACTATGTAAGTAGTAGAGAAAGTAAAAAAGTTTGCGGAAAACAAATCCATAACAGTGACAGACATTTCATAAGAGTGTCTGGCACTGTTTAATTGGAATCCGCAGGACTTCTTGCGGCCAGTTGAGACTGTGGGTGAAACCTGGGCCCACATACTGGAGACAAAACAGCAGTCAAGACAGTGATCAAAGATTGGTGGTAGCGCGCCAAAGAAGGGGAGAATTGCTTGTCGGCTAAAAAGGTGATGGCCACTTATTATTGCGATGCCCAGGATATTCCTTAGACAAATTAATTGGGAAAAAGGCAGAACCATAACTGGCGACTGTTATGCTTCATTGTTATTTGAATTTAAATAATTTTGTCAAAATAGAAATGCCTAGTGCGGGAAAACTTAGAGCTGTTTAGGATACTCAATTTGTGTAAAATTTGTTGAAATGTTAGTGGTTTTCGAAATATTCTAAGTTGCAAGTTTACACGTCCCAAGTGAGTGTTGTATTTCTTCTCATCGCAAGAGCTTGTTACAATGAATAAACATTTGATTTCTATTTCCACGTGTTGTAACTAAGGTTAATTGCTTAATTTGAAACCATCGCTAAGTAAAAATATTGTGACTTAATCCACTTTTTAAACTGTCATTTATCTCAGTCCTCACTGTCACAGTTTAAATCTGTTTCAACCTTCTCTAGGACTTCACTTAGTTCACACTACCACTTTACTAATGTTAACTAGCTCTTTTTCCCGTCACTTCATTTTATTCCCCACTTTCTGGGGAATCGAACACAAGACTTCTAAAACCTCTCGCTGCGCAATAACACTCGCTGCACGTCAGCAACTCGCTCGGAGAACCACACTTGATGTCGCAGCAGAAACGCACTCGTCCACTCGTTAACTCAAATGTTTACTCTGGCGAGAACGCTCGCTTATATAGAATGTAACCTTCCACAGAACTATCTTGCTACACATTCTCTGAGCGGGGGGGGGGGGTGCGGCAGGAACTTCCAAATGATTCTGGCTATCTGACGATAGCGAATCCGATGTTTACGCCGTGAGAGAGGGTTGGTTATCTCTGTTTACCTCTGATATGGCGGCGCCGACCAACCGATAACCTTGGGTCATAACCGCTGCATTACAATATTTATATCGTGGCGTAACATCAATAAAAGAATCAAAATTTATAATATGCAACTAACATTTGTGAATATGGTAAAGCCAGATGTTCAGACGTCTACTTTATGTAGTACATAAGGTGAAAACATGATAATAGATTCCTCATTTTATCATACGAACTCTACAAAAACTCTGCTTTGCTTTTCCTTCCTATGAACTTTAAAAAGAAGCGCTTTACGTCAGAAAAGGAAAAAGCCGATGACAACAACATGCAATAATAAGAAAAGGAAGAAAGAAACCTGTTTACGTCAACCCTCGTTTCGCCTCTAAACGTCAAGCAGGGCTCGAAATACGGTAGTGAGCGATATTTATCGATTACTTAGAAGGGGAAGAGGTAGGCGCTTCGATTACAGAAACACGGAAATTGAACTCGACAGCGTAGGTGGTATTCGCGCTGGCAGCCCAGCACTGATTTTAGAAGACGCGTTTCTGTTTAATTTAAAAACAATAGACGAAAATAATTTTGTTCTTACTTCTTTTCCACCGCTGAGTGCATATCAGCTTACAATCTATGTGCGTCATATTAAAGTTTACAAAGGTTATACATTTATATCGTTTCAAACATATACTTAACTGCAAAACCTTAATATAAGTTTATTTTTACTTTCTCCACTACGTATAGTAACTAGGGGAAGTATTGTATTCCACCCAAAATTTCAATACCGAGATTTCACCGGAAATACATGTTTTGAGACCCCTTAATCCAAAAAAAGCATTTTTGGAAACATGTCCGTGTGTGTGTGTCTGTGTGTGTGTCTGTGAACAGCATAACTCAGAAACGAACAGTCGGATAAACACCATACGTGGTATTTGGGTTCAATATCTTCCAAGGATGCGACACGAAGGTTTTCAAGAAAATCCCCCACCCCAGAGTACCCTTTACATGGAAGATTTTTCAAAACTTTTAATTTTCTCAAAAATGGCTCTAACGATTTTGATTAAAATATGATATGTTTAAGATATTTTTATGACAAATAAAATGTATATCTTGAATTTCCTGGGAATGTCTCCAAAAGTATTCTTTATTGTGAACGACTTTTTCATAACTGGTAAACCATAAGAGATAGACAAAAATTTTACTGCACAAAAAATGTATATCGCATTAAAATACACAATTTATGTCATATACATTTTTTTTGTTGAGTGAACCATTTTCGAGATATTACTTGTTATTCCCTTAAATTTTTCAATACTTATTTTCTCAAATGGGAATTCGTTATTCATTTTTTTTGTCTTGTATATGCAAAGAGTATTAATCTGTGGCAAAGGGAATGGTGCTGCACCTAGCAACCAGCTATTAAGAGATATGTCGATGCTTAAAGGCTACTATATTTCTATATTGCCCTTGCAATTACAAAACAAGGGGAACATAGTACGCCTTATGCGATAGTCAAATATTTTTAGAACTGGTCGCTATGTGTAAAATGTAATTTTCTTTGCATGTCAAAAGATCGTTTCTGCAAATGTTTATCTCGATTAATATGAAATAGATGGAGAATAAGAGTTTGTAAAAATACTTTGTTTAAGAGTAGGGAAAGTCATGTGAGTGTAACACATCAGATTTTTTGTAATAATTATCGTTTACTTTCTCCATAACTTAACCGTTTTGGGTAGAGAAAGTATTTCATACCTACTCCTTACTTAGTCGCTTTACGCTTCTTATGTAAGGCATCTAAGACCTATGTAACCTCTAAGACCTGTCGAGGTGCAGAGGACATGGAACCAGAGAATGATGAACCCGAAATGGGAGTTCGGCCCATAGCCAGACGACAGTGAAGAAGATGAATGAAGGAATGTGGATGAAAGGAAAGGTTATGAAGCAATTGGTCCAATGAATAATAGAAGAAACCGGAGAAAACCCGCCCAGAGGCGCTTTGCATGATGTAGTATTCTCCACGCGGAAGATTGGCTAATATTGGAATGGTTGTGAATGTCCCTCGACTACAATGCGGATGCTGAATGACATAGTCACACGATCCGTCGTTGCTTGGTCACAGACAGGGGGCTCTCTGCGTGGATGTGGTGTCTTGTGCGCTGTTCCTGATTCCAGAAGGCGGTTCGCAACTCACAAAAACGTGTAATCTGTAGGAAGTGTTCTCTGCGGAAATAGTCGACGTTGCATTTTGCTGCGCTTCCCCGTATACTAACAGCATGTTGCGACAGTCACCTCCTGCCCGAAGTCGTGGTTCTTGTTGATGTCCGTTGCTCACGGCTTACCTTGCTGCATCCTCCATGTTGGCTCCAGATGTTCGCAGTGTGGTTCTCTGCATTTTTATCCTCGGCTAGCTGCAGTAATTTTCTTTAAAACTAGGTGGGAGCATGGACTTATCCTTGGTAAAGGAAGCGTAGATCTCGGATCGTGGTAACAGGAGAAATAGGCGTGCTTTGGTTACGAAAAGATGACACTGCAATTTCCTTTATTTAACTACTCCGCGTAGTACACAACACTGATGTTACCGCCGTTAAAATACTGTCCACCGCTGTTAAAACGCGGCGCGGATATGACACGAAGTTTAAGTATGCTTCTTATCTCTTTACGAGTAGCGGTTCTTAGGTGTGTTTCGAAAACTGTCTTTATTCCCTTTTGGCGCGATATCTCTCACACATCCTGCAGCATATCTCCCTGCCCACAAATGACAAAATGCCAAAAATGCCTCGAATTTGCTCCAAACAGATCCATTTATAGTCGCAGGCTTCTGGGGCTGCTTCCTTTCCTATTGGTTCATTTTTAGCGCCACTCGACGTGTCTCACTATTTCGTATAAACTTACAGGGATCTCATTGGTCCAAGTTTAACATAAATCCCGACTTTTCCTAAATTTACCGTTAAGCTAGCTGTCTCTCTCACTTGGTCACGGCGAATTTTCGAATAAAAGGACAAAGACTTTACACCCTCGCTGTATGAACAATGGCCCTGCGACCAGAGAGACATCGTAAAACTAGATTTTCTGCCTTCGAAGACACTGTTCCTGTAGCTAAAACATTTCGTCGTGGACAGTATTTTAACATAGCGCTTAAATTATTTACATTAAACCATTTATAACTCTTCTAATATTAGTAACCTAGATACATACATAACGTTAAATCACCGTTCTTAAACTATACAAGCAGTATAAGAAAAAGATATGTACATAATATGATTTAACATCAATAAAAATTAATTAATAAATTATCTATAATTACATTTCTCGGGCTCGGCATAGAGTTGCCGTTTCAATGTCCAGATACTCTCTTTTCGAAAACATTGTTCCACAGTGAGCACATGCGGCTGGTTCTTCGTATTTATAGGCAAATCCACTTTCTAGTGCATCAGGAAAGAAATCATGATTTGCTAGAACGCTCTCGAAACTTGAACAGAAATGAAAAAAGAACTCATTTATTTGTAGGCGTGATTTGAACCTCCGTCCTTCACCATGTTAACCCTTGCGTTAACAACGAGCACCATCATAGCCCTAATAAGCGGGCTGGTGAATGTAGTGTCAGCACCTGAATTTCACATAGTCTGTAAAATGAAGAGTTGCCTAGTTAACGAATCCGCAGGATGAGAAGACTCGTGCTGTATATAATAGTGATAATAAAATACAACGTTGTACCTAAAAAAATCTGATGTGTTACTCTCGCATGACTTTCTCTACTCTTGTACAAACTATTTTAACAAACGCTTATTCTCCATATACTTCATGTTAATCGAGATGTTAATCTTATTGCTAATTTTCTTGTAGATGCAAGGGGAATAGGTAGGCTTTAAGCGATAGTCAAGTATTTTAAGAGCTGGTTGCTATGTGGCGCATTCCATTCTCTTTGTATTACCAGGACAAAAAATGAATAACGAATTTGACAAAAAGTATAAGTATTGGAAAATTTAAGGGAATAACAAGCAATATCTCGAAAATGGTTCACTCAACAAAACAAATGTATATGACATAAATTGTGTATTTTAACGCGATCTACATTTTTTGTGTAGTAAAATTTTGTCTATCTCTTATGGCTTACCTGTTATGCAAAAGTCGTTCACAATGAAGAATACTTTTGGAGACATTTCCAGAAAATTCGAGATATACATTTTATTTGTCATGAAAATATCTTAAACATATGATATTTCAATCAAAATCGTTAGTCATTTTTGAGAACATTAAAATTTTCGAAAAATGTTCGATGTAAAGGGTAATCTGGGGTTAGGGTATTTTCTTGAAAACCTTCGTGTCGCATCTCTGGAAGATACTGAACCTAAATACCAAGTTTGGTGTTTATCCGACTGTATGTTTCTGAGATGCTGTTCAGACACACTCACGGACATGTTTCCAAAAATGCTTTTCTTGGATTCAGGGGGTCTCAAAACATATATTTCCTGTGAAATCTCGGTATCGAATTTTTGAGTGGAATACAATACTTCCCCTACTTACTGTACGTAGTAGAGAAAGTATAAATTGATTTTCTAAAAAATTATTCTAACAGTTTTGATTAAAATACCATATATGAAAGATATTCACATGACAAATAAATTTTGGGAATATCCTAGGAAGTCCTCTTCATTCTGAAGGAGTGTTGTATAATCTTGTATAACTCGTAAACGTTAAGCGATAAACGAAAACGTACCACACAAATAAATGCACATTGTTTATAACACACAATTTACATAAAATAAGCTTTTTGTGGCATAAGCCGTTTCTGAGACATCCGTTATTAAAGGTTCGAGTTTTCCATTTCTTGCTCATGCTTTTATAATGTCCTGTCAATACATAGTTGTTTGTGATTGCATAAAACAGTATGGAATTTTAAGGCCAGTATATAGCGTCCAGTTCTTAAACATCGCTGCTCGCTTTGTATCTATAACGAAATGTGTAAACTAGCTATTTATGCACAGTCCTATTTGGATTAAAATGTAGTAGACAGAAAAATGAGGTTTAGTAAGAATAGTTTGTATATCCACTAATAAACGATAGAGGTAGAGATATTTCATGTGAATGCATCAATCAGATTTTTAGTTATGTCGTTCACGGACACACACACACGTAGCGCTTTCTAAAAATATACAGTGCGTCTCAAAGCATATATTTCCAGTGAAATACCGATATCGAAATTTTGAGTGGAATGTAGTTACAATACCTTCTCTACCTTCTACTTACGTGGTAGAAAAAGTAAAATTACAAACAGTTGAAAAATTCGTACAAATAATAACGTATATCTCGAAAATAGTTAATACTACAACAAAGTTATTTGAAATCAATTGTTTAATTTAAAGAGATCTACATTTTTGTCTTCCTCTTAGCGTTTACCAGCTATACAAAATTATACAAAATTCCTTCCAAATGAAGAGGACTTCGAGGCTACGAAGCCAGTCACAGAAGTACCCGACCTGACGTATAGGTAGTGGTTGTTGTTTCAAACAAGTGATTATGGTAGAAAGTACCAACCTTATAAAGCTTAATTTTTAAGTTTGACGATGGTATGTTGTTTAGTAAATGTTTGGCAGCCATCAATAGTTAACGCTCTCAGCATATTTGTAAACATGGATAAAACTGGTCATCGTTAAGTGATACCATACTTTTATTTGAAAGGTCTTTGTCCAAACAAATATTAAAGCTGAGCTAGATTCTACTCTGGAGGAGTCTGCTCCTTTGTTTACAACAGTAATATATTGGGTGGCAGGTTTAAGCGAGACCGTACGAGCTGCTAAGACGAACATCGCAGTGGTCGACCAAATGAGGTGACCACGCCAGAAATTGTGAAGAAAATCCACAAAATGTTATTGGATGACCGTCGACTGAAAGTGCGTGAGATAGCAGACATCGTAGGCATTTCAAAAAGTGCTGTACATCGCATACAGACCGAAAATTTACACATGAGAAAGTTATGCGTAAGATGGGTGCGCGTTTACTCAGAATGCAACAAAAGCAGCGTCGTGAGGAAGTTTCAGTCGCGTGTTTGGCGATGTTTTGCTGTAGTAAAGCCGAGTTTTTGCGTCGACTCATAACCATAACATGGGTCCATCACTTCACACCTGAGACGAAGGAACAGTCAAAACAGTGGATTGAAAGGGGAGAATCGGCTCCAAAGAAGGCGAAGATAGTTTCATCTGTAGTCAAGGTCATGACGTCATTTTTTGGGATACGCGTGGAATAATTTTGATCGATTATCTTCAAAAAGGAAAACCAACAAATGGCGAGTAGTATGCAAACTTATTGCAGCGTTTGAACGATGAAATCAAGGAAACACGGCCGCATTTAGCGAAAAAGAAAGTTCTGCTTCACCAGTTCACGCATCCAAGGTCATAATCAATAATTTAAAGTTCAAATTGCTTCCTTATGCTCCCTATGCACCAGATTTAGCTCCCTCTGATTATTTTCTGTTTCCAAAGTTGAAAAAATGGCTTGGAGGTAACAGATTTGCTAAGAATGAAGAGGTGGAGTCTGCAGTTGATGGATACTTTGTAGAACTCGACGGTACTCACTATAAACAGAATCAAAACAATTGGACATCGCTGAGAAAAGTGTATCGAACTGAAGGGAGACTATGTAGAGAAATAAAGATGTTTTTTTCCCAAATTTGTGTGGTTTTTTTTTTGTTAGGTCCGGTTCTTCTGTGAAAACCCTCGTAATATCAGAAAATTCAGGATATGCTTTTTATTTGCCATGTAAAACATCTCAGATATAGGTTATTTTTATCAAAGTCGTAAGCCGATTTCGAGAAAATCATAAATAAGGAAATATATTTTTTTTTTTTTTTGTTAGGCATAGTTTGGTGTAGGGAATTTTCTGTGTCTGTATTTGGAAGATACCGAACTTAAATACTAGGTTTGGCACTTATACAAATTTTCGTTTTTGAATTAAGCTGTTCGCACACAGACATATACACACGGATATTTTTCTATAAATGCTCTTTTTGGATTGAGTAAGAGTCAAAACATGCACCTTTGCGGTGAAATCTTGGTATTGAATCTTTGGATGGAATACAATACCATCTCTACCCACTAAGTACGCAGCAAAGAAATTAATACCCATGCTACATAAACCTTACGAACCTAACGAATTTCAAAGGCATGCTGTTCTACCAAAGTCACGAGCTTTCTTTCAAAGGAAATAATTTACACAAAAACACTTCTCTTATTGTATTTCCATATGTTTCTTCCTTTTGTTTCTTTGCCTTTTGTGTCACGTTGTTTCCATTTACAGTGATTGTTGAGCAGGGTTTTAATTCCCAGTCGTGATTTCTGCAACTCCACACAAGAAATACGAGCAACCCTCTTTTGAAATGGAGCGACGGTGGAAAGTTCATTACGAAATAAAAATTATGCTGGGACTTGAACGTCCCTCGCTAATGATACGGTGGCCGCAAGGGTCGGTGCTTTGCCCAGCACACGGCGTGTAATTTGCGTGTATGTACCTACGTCTGTGGAAAGTTAGTGATCCTCCTTCCCTATAGCTCGACAGAGACCACTCTGGATAAATAATGCCGCTGTGCCTGTTTTATACACTTCTAGAAAGAACCAAAGAAAGTGGATTGGGTGACAAACTCCCGACTTCCTAAGGGAAAAAAATAATTCCGAGAGTAACATGCTGCAGAAATAAGGGGCAGAGTTTTTTTTAACTTAGTTCCAGAAGGACATGATTCTCCCATCCGCCCTGGCATCGTCCCTAGCGACAAACGCGCATCAGAATCACCTTTGAAACAACAAAGCTTTCTCAAGGTCTCGTGAATCCTTGCTGCACACATAGTAGAATATTTTGATAAAGCCATTCTGGAGCTGACGCTTAGAACATCTATTAAATCAGCTTCCATTCAGAAAGTAGAATAACGTCATAGTGATTCTCTTTTATTTTCTCTACCAAGTAGAGGAAATATTGCTTTCCCACAAAACTTCTATATAGATATTTCACTGGAAATTGCACCTTTGAAGGTTCCCTGAATTACCAAAAAAAAATATATATATATATATATATATATATTACTATGAGAAAGGAGTATTTTAGAAGGAGTTGTATCGTATTTCGACTGTTGGGGAGTCGAACTTGTAGTACTTGCAACCGCACGTATAGTAAAGTTTCCGGTAGCCTTCGCCCGAAATGTACTTTCAGGTGGCCTTTGCCCAAAGCTTAAGAATATTATTAACTTTGTAATTTAACTGTTTCTTTAAATATTATATATTTATGTTTGCCTCAGCTGCGTCAGTATTTGTTAGAGACACGTTTCTCTTAGCAGGGTTGTGGTGCGACAAGAATGTAGGCTTACAGATTATAATTTTACTTCACTCCTTTTATTAATACTTGATACGATTTAAATAACACTTCACAAATATAGAGAGCTGTAAGATTCGTTTATGAATTACTTGCACTTGTTAACACGTAAACTATTTTTCGTCTCACACGAATACCTGTTAAATGTCTCGAGGATGTGTCTCGCGTCCGGTTAGGAACACTGTTTGCAGGCAACTTAACTGATTTCAACCGCCTGAACTTGTATATTTCTGTATTTCAAGTCTCTGATTGGCTATTTTTATAAACTGTCACTAAAATTACATTATTGTTGCTCCAATAATGACCAGCAGCATTTAATCTTTCAAATTCATTATTGCCTCAAGGCTTCCTCATTGTTACCTCATTGTTAGCAATTTTAACCCATTATTCTCACAGCTCCTACATTATTAAATTACGTAATATATTCAATAACATCATTACACATGGATACAATAATACAAACATATACAATGACTGTTACATACATTTTTACAAATTATTATATACACATATTGCTTCAAGGCGGGTTGTTATTGAATTTATATATTATATAATTAGACTGAAATCATTTTAGTGTTAAAAATACTGCCTCATTATCACATAACTTTCTCTGCCCACTATCATTTATTGCTTTCTCTACTAAATATAGTAAGTAGGAGAAGTATCGCATTCTACTAAAAATTCGATAGTGAGATTTCACCGGAAATACATGTTTTAAGACGCCCTGGGTCCAAAAAAGATTTTTTTGGAAATACGTCCGTGTGTGTGCTGTGAGCAGCAAAACTCAAAAACAAAGAGTCGAATAAATACCAAACTTTGTATTTGAATTTAGAATCTTCCAAGGATGTGATACGAAGATTTTCAAGAAAATTCCGCAAACCCCAACTACACTATACATGGAACATTTTTCGAAAATGCGTGATTTTCTAAGAAATGGCTATCTATTTTGATTAAAATACCGTATATGCAAGGTATTTACATGAAAAATAAAATGTATATCTTGTAAACAGAGGAAGTCTCGAAATAGGAAGTCATGGTAACAGAGATAACGAAATAGTGTCATTGCAGATTTGTTGTAGCTACCAACCAAGCAGGAAACCAAATCGCCAGCCAGATGTTTAAAAGCGGGACGCTGTACAGGTTGGACCATTTAAGTTGAGACTGTCCAATATCTCCAGAACTAACCGTTGTAGAAAGAAATGTCTAATAAAAGTGCTTGATATTATGGGGGAAAATAAATGCCATGATACGTGTTTTGCTTAGAGAGCGGTCATATTAGCATGAATTTAATTTTTTTAAATGGAAACCTACGGTAAGGGTCAATATAAATTGCCCCGAAAAGACCACCACAACGTCCTTTAAATAAAACACGGCTAATGTCATTTACTTTCCTTCATAATATCAAGAAACTTTTGTTTAAGGATTTCTTTCTAAAACGTTTAGATACTATACAATTTCAACTAAATTGGTCCACCCTGTATACTGGCGTTAAAATTCCATATTCCTTCCATGACATCGCGAGAAAAAAGGTATAGCGACGTCGTTTTAAAAACTTGACAAAAGTATTAAAAAACTCAAACAAACAGTAACGGTATTTCTGTTTAAAACAAATTTGAGAGTCTAAATTTACTATCGTTCACTCTCAAAAGGTTACTAGCAAACCAATATTTTGCAGTAGGATCTCTCATATTCAATAGTCCCAACACATTGAAGAAGTTTTTTATTTATTACGTTATTTTAGCTACACTTTGGAAGTCAATTTGAAGTAGGTTTGTTGCTGCTACATATGGAAAACCAATTTAAAGTAGGTAATATCTTTACTTTATTGGCACCACGCTTTTGGGCGTCAATTTGAAATTGTTGAATTGTTTCGTTGTATTGTTATTTGCCTCATGTTTGGTAGCCGATTTTAAAGAAGGTTTATTGTCTTTACGTTGTTGTATTGTAGTTCAACTGTTGAGGAGCCGAACATTGAAATAGTTGCTACCGCAGTGTGGTAATAAGTTTCCGGTAGCCTTCGTCCCAAACGTACTTTCCGGTGGCCTTTGCCCCAAATGTTTAAAAAATATTAACTTTGTAATTTTTGACTGTTTCTTTAAATATTTATATTTATGTTTGCCTCGGCTGCGTGAGTATTTATTTTTAAAGACACGAATTTCTTAACAAGGTTTGTGGTGCGACTGAAGAATGTAGGCTTACACAAATTATAATTTTACTTTACTCCTTTTTATTAATTCTTGACACAATTTAAATAACACTTCACTGATATGGAGAGAGCTGTGAGATTTTTTTAATTAATTACTTGCACTTTTTAACACGTAAACTATTTTGTATCACACGAATACGTATTAAATTCCTCGAGGACGCATCTCGCGTCTGATTAATAACATTGCTAGCAACGCGTCCAGTTATGAGCACTGTCTACAAGCAACTGACTTGATTTCTTCCGCCTAAATTTGTAAATTGCTGTATTTAAGTCTCTGATTGGCTATTCCTAATCCAATGGAATACTTTTGTTTAACTTAAGCTTTTTTATTGCTCTAAGGTGGGCTGTTATTGAATTTATATATTATATAATTATACTGAAATCATTTAAGTGTTAAAAATACTGCCTTAACGTGCTGGACACAATTATAGAAATTTTCATTTGCTTGAAAGACTTTTAGGTATTTTATTTGGTGGAAAGAGCTTTTCAAAAAGGTGCAGTGTTTTCAAGATTTTTTTGTGTAGACATATTATATGTCTTATCTTGAAACTTCACCGTATCATAAACTGTATTCAACTATGCATTAATGTAATATTACAACCCAAAATTTTAATGCTTGGGAAACAATCTTCTTCAAACCCATGTTCATGTAAATGTTATTTATGAACAGAATATTAGCTTAATAAACATACACTGAATAATCCAGTCTAAAGATGAAGTAGATAGAATCTTTACGTTATTTGCACCACGCTTTGGGCCTCAATTTGAAGTAGGTTGTGTTGAAGGAGTTTGTATTATATTTCAACTGTTGGGAGCCGAACTTTTAGTTCGTTACAACCGCACGTATGGTACCCGGTAGCCTTCGCCCCCAAAATTTAAAAATATTAACTTTGTAATTTGACTGTTTCTTTAAACATTATGTATTTATGTTTGCCTCAGCTGCGTCAGTATTTATTTTTAGAGACATGAATGTCTTAGCAGGGAGTGGTGCGACTGAAGAATGCTTGACACGATTTAAACAACACTTCACTGATATAGAGAGCGAGAGAGCTGTGAGATTTTTTTTTGTTAATTACTTGCACTTTTTAACACGTAAACTATATTTGTCTCACACAAAATACGTATTAAATTTCTCGAGGACGCATCTCGCATCCGGTTAGGAACACTGTCTGCAAGCAACTGAACGGCTGACTCTACTCCAATAGAATGCCTTCTTTTAACTAATGTTTTTTCTGGTTGTTGATTGGCTGTTTTTAAACTGCCTCAAAAATTACATTATTGCTTCCAAGAATCATAAGTAGTATTGTTAAACTTTCAAATTCATTATTGCCTCAAGTTTACCTCATTGTTAGCAACTTTTAACCTATTTCTCACAGCTCCTACATTATTAAATTACGTAACACATTCACATAACATTATTGAACATGTATACAATAATATAAACATATACAATGACTGTTACATGCATATATTGCTTTAAGGCGGACTGTTATTGAATTTATATTATATAATTAGACTGAAATCAGTTAAGTGTTAAAAATTCTGCCTTAAAAGTACCTGCTTATCCTACGAAATTATAACACTGACGTGAGCACACTTGCAGGCATTGGTGTCCCAATCAGCCATATGAACGCGCAACCGGTTTGACTTTTTAAGAACGCGGAGCATGTCATTAATAGGTAATAGGTGCGTATCACAGAGGGCTCGCCGAAACCGTGGAAGAACACCGCACGTAGATAACACATTCTGACGCCGCACGGTCCCTGCCCACAAGCCACCGACCTCCAGAGTCCCCCGGAGCGGAGGCCCACTGAGGAGAGACCTGAGTAGTACGGCAGCGACGCCAAGGAAGAAACCTATACAGAGCGCAAGTCACCGCCCAGTCGCAACCCACCGAACACCGTCGTCCGGTCCTATAACCCTGAAACAGATGAGGGCTACAGGAAATGAGAGGAAGGAGAGTCGTGGTAGAAGATGAACCACCGCGCATTCGCCTGGCGGCTCGGGAAACCATGAAAAAAAAAACATGAGCCAGAGTTGGCGGTCGCCGGGGATCCTAAGACCTCCCAAATGCGGGCCATAGACGTAAATGCCTAAGCCATCCCGCTCGGTGATGGACACTTAAGAAGGTGTTTTGTTGCATTGTTATTTGCCCCACGCTTTGGGAGCCAATTTGAAGTAGTTAGTTTCTGCCCCACGTATGGAAAACCAATTTGAAGTAGGAGTTGTATTGTACTTCAACTGTTGGGGAACCGAACTTGAAGTAGTTGCAACCGCACGTATGGTAAACAGTTTCCGGTAGCCTTCGCCCCAAGTTTAAAAATATTAACTTTGTAATTTGAGTGTTTCTTTAGATATATATTTATGTTTGCATCGGCTGCATCAGTATTAATTCTAGAGACATTAATTTCTTAACAGGGCGTGATGCGGCTGAAGAATGTAGGCTTACACAGATTATAATTTTTAATTCACTGCTTTTTTTTTTATTAATTCTTGGCACGATTTAAATAACACTTCACTGATATAGAGAGCTGTGAGAATCTTTAATTAATTACTTGCACTTTTTAACACATGAACGTTTTCGTCTCCACAAATACGTATTAAATTTCTCGAGGACGCATGTCACATCCGGTTAGAAACACTGTCTAGAACCAACGCTGTCTATAAGCAACTGAACTCTAAATTTGTTAATCTTGCTACATTTCAGTTTCTGATTGGCTCTTCCTAATCCAATAGAATACCTTTATTTAACTAAAGCTTTTTCTGGTTGTTTATTGGCTATTATTAAATTGTCTCAAAGATTATATTATTGCTTCCAAGAATCATAAGTGGTATTGTTAAACTTTCAAATACATTACTGCCTCAAGGTTACCTCATTGTTAGCAACTTTTAACCTATTATTCTCACAGCTCCTACATTATTAAATTACGTAATACATTCACATAACATTATTACACATGGATACAATAATATAACATATACAATGGATGTAATATATACTTTTTATGTGTTGTTACATACACATATTGCTTTAAGGCGGGCTGTTATTGAATTTACATATTATATAATTTGACTGAAATTATTTAAGTGTTAAAAATACTGCCTCAACACTGGTAATACATGAAATGAAATGATAAAATTAGGTAAGGAAATTTGAGAAGGAAACCTTCAAGCGTTTAGGGCACCACCCCGGCATTTGCAAGTTATGAGGACTGAGTTAAACCTGGAAATTACCTCAGTCAGGAGAATGGTTCTGGGAAATTTGAACCGCAGACCTCCAGTTCAAGACTTCTTGCCTAACGACCTCGGCTACCCGTGTTGGTGCCGAGAGCGTGTTTTGACGTATATTGTACACTCAGTAATAATCGAAATAGCTAAGCAAGACACTGCCACATGATAAAAGTGTAAACTCCCTCGCTATTTCATTGAACCGTTCACAGCTTCAATAAAACTGAGAGTGCCAATGCGAAGCTGTTTAAAGCTTAAGCTTTTGGACTATAACACTAGTCTGCATTTTCAAACTTTTTGTCACATGATTTCTTTAAAATAGGTGTTCTTGAATCAAGTTTTTATGCTGATTCCAGAAATAACTTCCGTTTTTTTCTATCACGTCAGGTTTTTACACAAAATATGTAATGTTTTTACAATTCTACTAATGAGCGTAGAAAAGTACTCATACCATTTCACACAAGGTAAGTTTTTAGTCAAGAAACATTTTAAGAATACTCTCAAGAACTCCCCTAATTTATTTCATGACTACATTTTAACAAAACAAGAAGCCAAAGTGTTTCATTTAATTTTTTTCAAACTTTCTCTTCTTTGACTTCCTTACAGATCCTTGAAGATCACTGTCCCCCTCAACATCCAACAGTAGTCGACCATCGAAGTTTCATTCCATCACTCCTGATACCTCCTCTCCATTTCCTTAATATCTTGGTGAAAACGTTTTCTCTGCTCTTCACTATAATGTTCCAGATTTTCTGGAAAGTAGTCGATATGTGAATGCAGAAAATGCACCTTTACACTCATGTTACAACCCATCTTCTTGAAATTTTCCAACATTGTTTCGACAATGACCTTGTAATTAAGATCTTTGTTATTGCCTAAGAAGTTTTCAGTAACTGATCGGAAGGCGGTCCATGCTTCTATTTCTCTCTCGTTCATTGTCTTCTCAAAATCTTCATCCTTCGTCAATTTCTTTATTTGAGGACCAACAAAAATTCCAGCCTTTAATTTGTCTTGTGTAATGAAGGGAAATTTCTTGGAAAGGTACTTGAGGTAGGGTCCATCCAGGGCCCTTACAAGTTGCTTCATCAAGCCCAGTTTTATGTGTAGTTGCGGAAGCAATATCTTTATATTTATATATTTTTGAAGTGAAATTGTGAAAAAACTGTACGTGATAGAAAAAAAACTAAAAGCAGTTATGTATTCAGCATACAAAAGTGAGTCAGAATCACTTATTAGTTTTCAGTCATTTGATATCATGCGGACTAGTATAATAATACATGTTACTTGTTATGCAGTCATTCCTTATTAAACGTGAATAAGACTGCTGTTAAATAGATGCACAATATCTTTGAAACAATTTTAAACGTAACAAAACTTTGATAGAACATGCAGATGTTCTGTGTTACACTCACATGACCATCTCTACTCTTGTACAATGTATTTTTACAAACGCTTATGCTCCATCTACTACATGTTAATCGAAATAAACATTTTCAGAAACTATCTTATTGCTAATTTTCTTGTAGATGCAAGGGGAATATGGTAGGCCTTAAGCGATAGTCAAATATTTTAAAAGCTGGTTGCTATGTGGAGCATTCCATTCTCTTTGCATGTCCAGGACATAAAAAACGAATAACAAATTCCCATTTGAGAAAACGTATAATAATTGGAAAATTCAAACAAATAACAAGGAATATCTCGGAAATGGTTCACTCTACAAAAAAGTGACATAAATTATATTTTTAACGAGATCTATATATTTTTTGTAGAGAAATTGTGTCTATCTCTTACAGTTTACCAGTTATTCAAAAGCCATTCAGAAAAAAGAGGTCTTTTGGGGACATTCCCAGAAGGTTCAAGATACACATTTTGTCATGAAGATATCTTAAATACATGATATTTTAATCAAAATCGTTAGGCGTTTTTTAGAAAATATAAATTTTAGAAAAATGCTACATCAAAGGGTAGTCTGGGGTGGGGAGATTTTCTTGCAAATCGTGTCGCAACTTTGAAAGATACTGAACCCAAATACCAAATTTGGTATTTATCCGACACACAGACACACACGGGTGTTTTTCTATGAGCGCTTTTTTGGCATTGAGGGGCCTCAAAACATATATTTCCGGTGAAAACTCGGTAACGAATGTTTGCGTGGAATGTAATATTTCCCTTACTTACTATACGTAATAGAAAAAGTAAAAGTATAAAACCTTAGCATTATAGAAATAGTTTCTGTTTACGAAATTTTCTTTCCTTTTATATGTTAAAGATTGAAAAGGGCAGTAGAAATTCAGGAAAGAATAAACTAATTTCGTGTCACCCTGTGCATCAACTTCTTCCCTTCGTAAGCCAGTGCTACTCTGCAGGATGAAGTCTCTCTTTCAGAAGAAAAAAATCATATTAGGGTGTAGAGCTATAATGTGCTGTATCTGCGCCGTTGGACAGGACGGTCTCTGAAATCAAATACAGCTTTCACTTGGCTAATCCTCTTCCGGGGATATAAAATGGCGGAACAAAGATTTCATGGAGAAACTTCTTTGTCGCGGGTCTTGCTGCGGAAAAACACGACATTCAGAGATATTTTCAACAAAAATGGAAGAGGCGTCTTTCTTTATGCTTCCCAAGAAGCTAAAAAGCCTCTTACTAGTTTTATTTATTTAAATACTAAAACCTTTGAATGAATATTTAAATTTTTAGGCTTAAAGAGTAAGCACTTTCTGTTATTTTAAAAGCAATTCTTCTGTGTAAATCCCTAAGCTTCAGGAGAAATCCTCTGAATATAAAACAAAACAACATCTAACTTTAACTTTTTCATCTTTGGTATTTACAAGATTATTTTACATACGGTTAGTAGATCAAATGTTTTTGTATAATACCTGAAAATGTGATAAAATGGGTTTTGTAGAAGGTTAATACTTTTAGGAGGAGTGTTGTATTGTTGTGGAGCCAAACACTTGATGAAGTAACTGTCCCACGTATGGTACAAAGTTTCCGGTGGCCTTCGCCCCAAGTTTAGGAATCAGCTTTGTATTTGCATGTTTCTTTAAATATTATATACTTATGTTTGCCACGGCTGCGTCAGTATTAATTTGTAGAAACATGTGTTTCTTAACAGGGAGTGATGCGGCTAAAGAATGTAGGCTTACACAAATTATAAATTTTACTTCACTCCTTTTATTAGTCCTTGACACTTCACTGATATAGAGAGATGTTAGATTATTTATTAATTGCGCTTTTAAACACGTAAACTTTATAATATTCTCGGCGTAATGAATTTTCGTCTCACACTGGATACGTATTAAACTTCTCGAGAACGCGTCTCGCATCCAGTTAGGAACGCTGTCTACAAGCAACTGATTTCTACCGCCTGAATTTGTAAATTTCTGTATTTCAAGTCTCTGATTGACTATTCCTACTCCAATAGAATACTTTTATTTAAATAAGCTTTTTTCTGGTTGTTCATTGGCTATTTATAAACTGTCTCAAAAATTGTATTATTGTTTCCAAGAATTACTAGTAGCATTATTAAACTTTCCAATTCATTATTGCCTCAAGGTTAACTCATTGTTATTTCATTGTCAGACTCTTTGACCTATATTCTCACAGCTCCTCATCGTTAAACATTCACATAACATTATTAAACATGTGCACAATAATATAAACATTAATATTATAACTGTTAAATACATTTTATATGTTATTTTATACACATATTGCTTTAAGGCAGGCTGTTATTGAATTTATATTATATAATTAGACTGAAATCATTAAGTGTTAAAAATACTGCCTTAGTTTTGATATAACGGAGGAATAAAGCATCAGTCAGATTATTGCTTTCTCCTACTACATAAGTAAGTAGGGATCTCGATACCGAGATTTTGCCGGAAATACGTGTTTTGAGGCCCGCTGAATACAAAAATAATTCATAGAAAAAACTCCGTAGGTGTTTGTTTGTGTGTGCGTGTGTATGTGACTCAAAAACGAAAATTCGGATAAATACCAAAATTGTATTTAAGTCTAATCTCTTCCAAAGATGCGACAGGAAGATTTTCAGGGAAATTCTCCCAATGTTAACATTGCTTTACATAGAACCCTTTTCGAAATTTTAGATTTTTTAAAATGGCTGTAACGATGTTGATTAAAGTAGCATATATTAAGGATATTTATA
The DNA here is from genome assembly GCA_030765065.1 of Deroplatys truncata. Taxonomy (NCBI): domain Eukaryota; kingdom Metazoa; phylum Arthropoda; class Insecta; order Mantodea; family Mantidae; genus Deroplatys; species Deroplatys truncata. The sequence goes on from CM060982.1 coordinate 107,486,480, forward strand.
TGACAAATAAAACGTTTGTCTTGATTTTCTGGGAATAGCCTGTTTAGCCCTCTTCTTTCGGAAGGAATTTTGTATAATTTTGTGTAACTGGTAAACGTTAAGCGATAGATGAAATCGTACTATACAAAAACTGTAGGTTTCTTTAAAACACATAATTTAATTCAAATAATGTTTTGGGTCATCAGCCATTTCGAGATATCCGTTCAATTTTTCCGTCTTTTAAAAGTCCTGTCGACATTAATTTGTTGCGGTTTGCGGCAGTACCTCCTCTTGTCAGAAGTTGTTCGTAGCTCGTGGCTTACCTTTCTGCAGCCTCCGCGTAGACTCCGAATGTTCCACGTGGGCTGATTCTCTGCGTCTCTATCCTCGATTAGCTGTAGTAATTACTGAAATATGTAAGAGCAGGGACTTTTCCTCGGTAAAGGAAACGTAGATCTCGGGGGTAGTAACGGAGAGAAAATAGACGTGCTTCAATTTCAAAAGGACAACACCACTGTTATCTTTATTTGTCACTTCTAGTAATTCACAACACTGATATCGTCGCCGTTAAAGCACTGTCCACTGCTATTAAAACACGGCGCTGATATGACGCGAAGTTTATATACCTAACAAATCTCTTTACTTGTAGCGATTCTTATGTGTGTAGTTAACCCTGTCTTAATTCACTAACTTTTGGCGCGATATCTCTTAATTATTCGGCAGCATCACCCTCTGCCTGTAGTTATGAAGCAACTCTCCGATTTTGGTCTTAGTAGATTTATTTATTGTCGCGTGCTACTTGGGCTGCCTAATTTCCTATTGGTGCATTTTTCGCGCCACTTAACGGGCCTCACTATTTCATATGGATTTACTTGGATCTTATTGGTCCTATTCCACCCCCTCTTGCTCAATTTTAACATGAAGTCGCGACTTTTCCTAATTTTACCGTTAATCTTGTTGTCTCACTCCGATCACGGCGAATTATCGTACAAAAGGACAATGGCTCTACACTCTCGCTGTACGAACAATACTTTTGCTACTAGAGAGACATCGTAAAACTCACTTGTTGGCTTCGGAGACAATTTTCCTGCATCTAAAATATCTCGTCGTGAACAGTATTTTAGCATAGCTCTTAAAATATTTCCCTTAAACAATTTGTTACTCCTCTAATATTAGTAACATAAATACAAATACATCATTAAATTACTTCTTAAGCTAAACAAGCTTTAAAAGAAGAAAAATAGTTGTACATAGCATAATTTAATTTCACTAAAATACTAATTACCCAAATTATTAATAATTACTTAGCTCGGGCTCGGTCTAGAGTTGCCGTTTCAGTTTGCATGGAAAGAGTTGGAATTTTAAGGTTGGCATATAGCGTTCAAGCTCTTAAACATTTGGCTATCGCTATTCCCTTTGCATTTATAACGAAATATGTAATGTTATTTCTTCAAAGGTTTATCTCGAGAAATAAGCTTTCGAAAGATAAGGTTTTATACCTAATAAATTACTCATGGCAGAGAAAGTCATGTTAATATAAAATCAGAATTTTTTATTGTTTGTGTTATTGTCCCATTTACTTTTAAGACCAATAAAGTGCTTTGTATTAAGAAAAATGTTATGTGATGCATTCACATGACTTTCTCTACTTCTATCATTTATTAATGGGTATACAAACTATTTTTTCTAAAGCTTATTTTACTATCTACTACATTTTAATCCAAATTAACCTTTGCAGAAATAGCTACATTACACATTTCGTTTCGGATTCAAAAGGAACAGCGATGGTCAAACGTTTAAGAACTGGAGCTATACGCTGCCCTTAAAGCTCCATACTGTTACCATGCAATCGCGAGAAGCAAATGAATGCTGAAAGAACATCAAAGAATGACGAAGTAATGAACAACTCCAACCTTTAATATTGGATACCTCAGAAATGGCTTATGCCACAAAAAACGTATTTGAAGTAAATTGTGCGTTTTAAAGAGCTCTACATTTTTTGTGAAGTACGTTTTCGTCTATGGTTTAACGTTTAGCACTTGTACAAGATTATACAAAATTTCCTCCAACTGAAGTGGACTTCAGAGGCTGTTCAAGATATACATTTTATTTTTCATGTAAATATCTTTAATGTATTGTATTTTAATAAAAATCGTTAGGGCCATTTTTTAGAAAATCAAACTTTCTAAATATTTTCCATGTAAAGAACACTTTTGGACTGGAGGATTTTCTTGAAAATATTTGTGTCGCATTTTTGGTAGGTAGTGAACCTAAGTACCAAGTTTTGTATCTATCCAACTTCTTGTTTTTGAGTTATGCGCGTGCGGAACTTTTCCTAAAAATACCATACAATATTCCCCCCATTACTATACGTAGCAGAGAAAGAAATATCTCTTGACTGTAGATTATTTTAACATTAGGTTTTAATCATTTCTAACTTGAAACACACACACACATACACATTCCCACATTAAGATTTCAAAGCTCTGCGGAGGATAGGGAAAGATTCTATTTAAATAAAAATTCCGCCGCCCTAGCCGTGAATCGAAGCCCGCTACTTTTGGTGAGCCAGAACGCTGACCACAAAGATAGATATTATCAATCATATATCGGGGATGTGAGAGGAATTAATAAAAATTGCTCTAATACATATAAGATACTTTAAATATCAGGAATGGAAAAGTTGAAAAATCGTTGAAATTTTCCAAAAAATACAAAACGAATAAAATTAAAAATCCGGGAAAATGCCAGCGCAAGTATTAGTAATATACAATCAAGCCCAACCTGTTCTCTTAACAGCTAAGGTTCAAAGTCTATAGTTTACCCCACTACTATATTTGAAGAGACTGACAGGCTAAATCAATGAAGTTTCAGTCCTTGGCAGCACGAGTGGAAATTATCCCCTCTCTCTATAAGGTTTGGTGTCCCTGGTAATATCGTTTGTTCCTTCTGCATATCAAAGCTGAGAAATTTCTCAGTTAATAAAGTCTCCTAAAATTTTTATAAGAGAAACAATACTTTCTATAGTCACTGTAATTGTAGAAGTCACTGCATGTGCTGAATTAAAGGAGTTGGATAAGGGTTTAAAATTGCATTCCCAAATATCCATAACAACAAATGTTAATGCTTTCGCATCACGTATGTCTTTTTTCCTTCAGAGAATCCAGCCCCACGGAATGACTCCATCAGACTGGATCCCGGGTCTCTCACCTCAAGTGGCACGTTCTACGTGGCTGTGGGATGCGCCTGTCTAATGATTTTCGTGGTGACAGCAATCACTTCTATCGTCTACGTCAAGAGTAAGAAAGCAAGAGCCCAGGAATCTTTGCAGTAAGTAACATTTCCTGCATTTTTACCTGTAAATAGACTTGAGTTTACATTACAGCCGTATTTATTTTGAATAACATTATATTTTCAGCTCAACCATAGTTCGGTATATTCGTTGCTGCTTTTCGAACTAGCTGGGCTGGAAGGAACGAGCCAGTCTCATTATGTACTATCTTTCAAGAAAGTAAATTTACACTGTTCGCGGGTCAGCATCATACAGGCGTACGGTGAGTAGGGAGTATGAAAACTAAATCGATCGTGGTCGCCATTTTAATCTGTCACTCACTTCGAGTATTTCTATGGCTATATTAACCCAGTACGGCGAAACATAACACTAAATATCATAACACAAGCTACAATTCTCTTGCTACTGCGCTATTAACAACATGGCAATCGCAAGAAAACGGAAAACACGTGGAATTATGATTTTAATTTGAAGAAGTTATTTTGTTGTATTTTTATTTTCCCCACTCTTTGGGAGCCAATTTGAAGTAGGTTGTATTGAAAGAGTTGTACTGTAGTTCAACTGTTGGGAGCCGAACTTGAAGTTCGTTGCAACTGCACGTATTTCCCGTTTTCCGGTAGCCTCCGCCCCAAATGTACTTTCCGGTGGCCTTTGCCCCTCCCTCAATGTTTAAAAACATTAACTTTATAATTTTACTCTTTCTTTAAATATTGTATATTTATGTTTATCTCGGTTGCGTCAGTATTATTGTTAGAGACATGTTTCTCTTTGCAGGTTTGTGGTGCGACTGAAGAATGTAGGCTTACACAGATTATAATTTTACTTCACTCCTTTTATTAATGCTTGACACGATTTAAATAACACTTCACTGATATAGATACAGCTTGCACTTGCAGTTACTTGCACTTTTTAACACGTAAACTATTTTCATCTCACACTGAATACATGTTATACTTCTCGAGGACGCATCTCACGTCAGGCACACTGTCTACAACCAACGCGTCCAGTTATGAGCGCTGTGAATATATTACGTAATTTAATAATGTAGGAGCTGTGAAAATAATAAGTTAAAAGTTGCTAATAATTAAGTAACAATGAGGTAACCTTGAGACAATAATGAGTTTGAAAGTTTAAATGCTACTAGTCATTATTGGAGCAACAATAATATAAATTTTGAGACAGTTTAAAAATAGCCAATCAACAACCAGAAAAAGCTTTAGTTAAATGAAGGTATTCTATTGGAGTAAGATTACCTAATCAGAAATTGAAAAGGAGAAAATTTTACAGATTTAGAGTTCAGTTGCCTGCAAACAGCGTTACTAACCAGACGCAAAAGTCTCCTCTAGAAATATGTCAAGTATGTCAAGGATTAATAAAAAGGAGTGAATTAAAACTTTAAAATCTGTGTAAGCCTACATTCTTAGTCGTACCACAACCCTGCCAAGACATTCATGTCTCTAATAATTAATACTGATGCAGCCTAGGCAAACATAAATATATAATATTTAAAGAAACAGTAATAATATTTTTTACACTTGGAGCTAAATAAATAAACAACTCCAACAAAACACCTTCTTCAATTGTAACTAGCAATTACACAGAACATACCTTTTCAGTTTTATGCATTATACTTCATCGATTTATACCAATTATAATTGCAGCTGTAAGTTTGCTTCTCTCAAGATGATAATTTATCAGTTTCTTGTTATTTTATGTATTAGCTTATTGTTGTGATCAAATGCATTTAGAAGTTGGCTCCAATAAAATTATCATTCAATCCCCTCGCATTTTCTTTGCAATCATGTAGTAATAACTTAGGTGTAAGAGAACTGTAAATTTGTTTATTACTGCGTCTTACAAGGTGAAAAAGTTGGAATAAAAAGTATGACCATGTGCTGGGATACGAACCGTGAACCCTTGGCACATTTGAAATAGTGCGCGTTTTACCAATGAACTACGGTAGCATATGTTAGTGTGTGGGTTATATATAACATAGATGTTGGTTCTATTAAAATCATCATTCCACGTGTTTTCCGTTTTCTTACGAATGTCATGCAGGTAATGGCTTAGCAGCAAGAGAATTGCAACTTGCTTCCTGATATTTAGTCCATGTTTCGCCATACTGAGTTAATATGGTCACAGAAATCTTCGAAGTGAGTGACAGATTAAATGGCGACCACGGCAGTATAGATCTACAACCACGGTCGATTTAGTTTTCATACCCCCTACTCACGGAACGCCTGAATGATACTGACCCGCGAAAAGGTACATTTACTTTCTTGAAAAATAGTACGTACCGTATGAAACGAACGAGTAAAACGCAAGTCCTTGAAAGCTCTAGTGATAGAAAGAAGCCCACGAATATTGTTCTCATATTATAGCGTGGTTTTTATGACGGAATAATTGACTGGCCTGGTTGCTTTACAGATATAAATCCATGTGATTGTTATCTATGGGGAATGCTTAAAGATAAAGTTCATCAACAAATCCTCAGAATACAGTAACCTGGGTGCCTTTCAAGATATTTCGGCTGCAGAAATCCGTCGGGTGTTAATAATATTATGTTCAACGGATGCCAGACTTGTATTGTTACAGTGGGGCATCATTTCAAGTACCTTTTATAACTTAAGCTTAGTGCAATATATTCATATTCGCATAGGGGAGAAATTGAGGGCCAGATCGCCGCTATTGCACAAACATATGACAGCGGCGGACTGCGAATCGCGCCATTGAAAACGAAAACGTTGGTGCAAAACGTTGCGCTTGAACCCAAGCAGAGTTAAACGTTTTTAAAGGAGTGCCTATACATGAAAGATAACCTGTTGTCCACTATTTTGTTTCTTGTTTGCTTATTAATTTATTTATCTTTTTTTTATTCCATGTGTTGTGTGCTATTTCCTGTTTTATCAAATCTCGCGAAAAACTCGATTAATATTAATAAATTACTGAGCGGGGTGTCTCAGGCAGTTGCGTCTGTGGCCCGCATTCGGGAGGTCATAGTTTAGATTCCCGCAGCCGACCTTGCTGACCCATTGGTTTTTTTCAGGGGTTTCCAGGTCACTAGGCGATGCTGGGAAGGCTCATTGTCTCCGAGAATTTCTCTTCCCTCATTCCCTTTCATTTCATCTCCTTATAACGTTAGAGGTTGGCTCCGGGACTGTGTGTCGGACGACTGCGGACAGATAGTGCAGATGGCTTGCATGTCGGAACTTCTTCTCGGCACCGCCAGGTCGCTCGAGTCTCCGCTGCTTGGTCGAGCTTTCCCCGAGCTTGATTGAGCTTGGCTTGAGAGGGCTGCCTTGAGCGCCCTCCGGCTGGGTGGTCAAGCTTGTAACTATTAGAGACCTGTGAGCATCTCTGTCGCCTGCGTCGGCCGGTCCTGCAGCCATAGGTCTCCCGCGGTTCCTTTACCGCATCCGTTCCTTTCGGCTGGACGAAAGTTTGTTGTCATAATAAGTATTTCAAGACCAAAGATGTAACACGAGCAGAAGTTAAAAACAAAATTAAATTACCAAATGCAAACAGTCAGTTTTTAGAGATGTATTCAAAGAGATGACAGTATGAGAAAGAGTCAAGTGTCTTTGAACTTTTATTATAAAATTATGATCATCTACGCAATGACTTAGGTATTTCATCTTGTTAGGAAAATACACACAGTTTCTTTCCAAGGGATCTGAGGAGATATTAGCATTTAAACTGCATTAATAAACAGCTGAACATTCGAGGTTACAACAACATGCAAACTGCGAATATAGGCAAATGTATGTTTTCTCGCATCCTAATCGAATCGAAGCAGAGACGGCAATAAAGCAAATGAACGTAGGAGAAAATTATAGCTTATCAATGTAATTCGATTATCGATTGTTAATCGAGAAACAATAACTCGTTGATTTCCCGAAAGGCGTACACATATAATTATAGTAAATGCAAACACAATCATCTCTTCATAGATTAACAGATATCTCCTGTTCCGACCTAATGCCTCATTCCATCTTGTCATTGGACTTCCAATACTCTTTTCCCGTTTGTTTGATAATCGTAATTAAATTGGATATCGGATTTCGCCCATCCTCTGCAAATGCTTTCTCCATTTTCTCTATATTGTTTTATTTTGTGATTTGTGGAATCAATACCTATTTCCTCTGATTTCTTTATTTTTTATTTTATCGACCACATTTTAATAGCTCTGAGGTATCTCATTTCTGTCGAATTCATTTTATACCATTCGGTTTTCTTTATAGTCCATGTCTCCCAGTCATACATTAGGATTTCCTTATAAAAATAATATCCTCAGCATAGAATAGCATATTCAGTGTATTATTCCTCTTTACTATAATTCCAGATGATATTTACCTTTAATTTCTCTAAGAATTTCCTCCATAGATACAGATGTTATAGAAAAAGTATTCTATATTTTGAAAAGTGTAATATGGACCAAAACAAGAAAAAAAATGTCCAATAAACATGGGCTCCAAAATGCATACCTTAAGAGCTATGAGCACTTGTTCATCTTCACTACCTTGAAATATATCCTTTACTGCAAGCTCTTTGCTATTACGTATGACCTACAGAATGCAGTAAACAAATGAGGACACATCACTCTGTTACTGTGAAACAGCATAGCTTCTAATGTAACCTGCTTGCGACTACATACGACCTGCACTTGTGAACCGTCGCTAAAGGAGGTGTTCAGTATGGTGCCCATTCATAGTAAGGCATGCTTCTGTCCGACGTCTTAGGGAATCATACCACTTTCACCACTCCAGGTTGGTCACGGATGCTCTGGCAGGCACTGATGACACCTTCCTGTAATGCTTGTACATTATTAATAGGGGCTGCATACACTAAAATTTAAAGATAAAATTGCAATGTTAAAGCATTTCGCATACTGATTCCATTAGAACTATAAGAATATGCGCTGAACTTCGAGTACGATTTACAGTAACAATACTAACACATATTACTGCATGCTGTATCCATAGACAATAGCAGAGTAATGTGTCCTTATTTGTTTACTGCCTGCTGTAGGTCGTACATAGATAGTAGCAAAGAGTTTGCAGAAGAAGAGATGTTTCAAAGTAGCGAAGATGAGCAAGTGTTCATAGCTCTCAAATTACACATTTTAGAGCCCATGTTTACTGGACATTTTTTCTTGATTTGGTTCATACTGCATCTTAACCCTTTCTTGACACATAAAAAAATTTAAAATAGTTGTTTTAATTATGTTATATTTTATTGTGATATAGTGTAATTGAAGCATAGCATATGCCATTTTATTGAAAAATTAAATAAAAAATAATAAAAAATGAATGGGATTATAAGTCCCGTTGGGCATTATGCAGTCTTGCTCTCAATATACAACTAATAAACAAATAACTCCCTGTTTTCAGCATAATACAAAATAGTAAAAACTGTTTCTGCAACAAGAGGAAATGTATCTATAAGTCATTTAGCACCAAAAAAGATTAGTTACACCTTCAATTAGCTATGTTCCAACAAAATCTCTACTAAAATATCAAATGTTTCTCACAATGATAGGCTACTTTTTCAGTTCATATCTACATCATGATAAATCGCAAAGCAATTCTTCTTATCATAGCAACACAGATAAACATTGCAGATCTGACACACTGAGTAAGGCCTTGACTCAATTTTATTTAGGCTCCATACTTCACACCTTCCTCGGTTTGATGTAAACACTATTTTTAGTAGAGATTTTGTTGGAACATAGCTAATTGAAGGTGTAACTAATCTTTTTGGTGCTAAATTACTTATAGATACATTTCCTCTTGTTAATGAAACAGTTTTTACTGTTATTTTGTATTATGCTGAAAACAGGATGTTTTCTAAAAAATCCTTTTTTAGAATGCTTTTGTTTCACGGGGCCTGAAAACATGAATTTTCGGTGAAATCGCGGTATCGGAATTTTTGAGTGGAATACAATACTTTCCCTACTTACCGCACATCGTAGAGAACGTAAAAAGTCCACGCTATAGGATTATATGTAATTTAAAATCTTAAAGATGATGTAACTACACCGTGCGAGCGTTCTATGCCGTGACGCTGTGGGCTAGAGCGTGGAGCTCTTGTTCCCGTCCGTGGAATGCGCCCGGGTTTGATCCCAACCATGGGGATGCGAGTTTATGTGCCGGGTATGGACCGGTGCCCACTTAGCATTGAGAGAAAAGCGAGGAGCTGTGATAGGCAGCGATCCCGGCCACGGAGGCAAACATTCTGGCTGGGTGATGCATGATGTTGGCCACAGCATCTCCCCGTATGGGTTGGATGATCGCCCACTTCTACTGTGCGTATGTGGGCGTGAGGCCGGCAGTCGCAAGGCCCCTTATGGGATTTAGCGCCACGGAATTATTATTATGACTATTATTATTATTACTACTACTACACAGTGCGAGCAAACTTATTCATTAACATTTGTGTTTCCATTTTAGTCATAAAATGGGCCGATTTGGAAGAATTACGCCTTATTATTGCAGACCGTCCCACCGACTCGAATTTCCTAAAACTCTTTGTGTTCCAGCGTTTAAAGGTTCTCTAGTTAAACTTGTTTTCAACCTAATATTCGTTTTTGAGTCATGCTGTTCTCAGATACACACATGCACACCTTGATCTTTTTTTATAAAAGATGTATGCGGTTCAGGGTAACTTAAAACTGTATTTCTAATTAAATATCGGTATGGAATGTTTGTATGGAATACAGTATATAGGGAAGCTGTGAAAAAATAAACAAATTAAATAATGTACTAATAACAACAGCTGCATTTAAAAAGTTTAAGCAGCTTTCAAGATTATAAAATTACAATCAACATTCCACGCTATATTCACTCTTTTAAAACTTGCCCTTTCGTGCTTCGAGCTTCATGTTGAAGCCTCGACTCAAATTATTTACTGTCAAGCTTTAGCTGTTGAGATCGAGGTGCCATTGTAAATTTAACATACATTTCTATATGTACGAACCAACCTTAATGTAAAAAAAGTTAAATGCACGACTCCAGTTCATACTATTTTTGTCACAAAGAATGGTCACTCTTTGTCGTGAATTTCTTTCAATGTAACCAAGACTATCCTACACTTATTTATATCGGCATAGAGCCTACATATAATACCACCATGTGAGGCTACATTTGTAATTTTATTTTATCGAGAAATTCCCTACTATTTTTTACAAACTGACGCAGACTACAATCGCATTTGTCCATATATACTTTTTACGAGAGAGAACAGAAGGGTCCGTAAAGTTTACGAACCGGAACGCCTTTCCTGTTTGCGCAAGCGAATTTCTGTCCCCGAGTAACACTTTTTAATCCTATTCTGAAGAGCGACATCCGTTCTCTATTTCGTTTCATGCCCATGTGCTCCTATGTTATAAAATTGGATACATATCAAAGGTTTTTTTCATATATTTTAACATTCTATAAGAACTACTACAAGCTAATATTGCACAGAAGTTGATGTGTACATTCGGTCAATTTAAACTTCACCGATATCTGAGGGACGGAACTCGATTCGGGTACTTTCTTTTGCGCTCGAGACAGCCAGGCTTTGTTCACAAGACTGCGTATATTCGTATAGTAATTATAATAGGGAACACAAAGCGGTGCAAAGAAGTTTGCGGTTGTGAATCGCGCGCTCACTCGAAAGAACTTCGAAAAAAATTAATTGCTCAAGAGACCGGCTACTTTTAGTTTGACCAAGTGTACATCAGGCTTTCCGTGACACAATTTAAAAAAAGCTGATGTTATACACTCACATGACTTTCTCTACTCTTTTACAAACTCTTATTCTTCATCTATTTCATATTAATCGAGATAAACATTTGCAGAAACAATCTTATGACATGCAAAGAGAATTACATTTTATACATAGCGCCCAGTTCTAAAAATATTTGACTATCGCTTAAGGCCTACTATGTTCCCCTTGTTTTGTATTTGCAAGGGCAATATAGAAATACAGTAGCCTTTAAGCATAGACATATCTCTTAATATCTGGTTGCTAGGTGCAGCAGATTAATACTCTACATATCCAAGACAAAAAAATTAATAACGAATTCCCATTTGAGAAAATATGTATTGAAAATTTAAGGGAATAACAAGCAATATCACGATAATGGTTCACTCAAAAAAAATGTATATGACATAAATTGTGTATTTTAACGCGATCTACATTTTTGTGTAGTAAAATTTTGTCTATCTCTTATGGTTTACCAGTTACGCAAAAGTCGTTCACAATGAAGAATACTTTTGGAGACATTCCCAGAAAATTCAAGATATATATTTTGTTTGTCATTAAAGTATCTTAAATATATGATATTTTAATAAAAATCGTTAGATCCATTTCTGCGAAAATTAAAATTTTCGAAAAATGTTCCATGTAAAGGGTAATCTGGGGTGGAGGGATTTTCTTGAAAACCTTCGTGTCGCATCTCTGGAAGATACTGAACCTAAATACCAAGTTTGGTGTTTATCCGACTGTTCGTTTCTGAGTTATGCTGTTAAAGACCCACATACGAACATGTTTCCAAAAATGTTTTTGGGGGGGATTCAGGAGGTCTCAAAACAAGTATTTACGGAGAAATCTCGGTATAAAATTTTGGGTGGAATACAATATTCTTCTACTTACTATACCTACGTAGTAGAGAAAGTAAAAATAAGTTGAATGCAACAGACACCCATACATAGTAATAACTAAAAGAAATTCATTCAATATCGGGCATTGAACTCTTAAGAGTATGAATAAAAATTTCCTGGGAAGATTCCATAAATGTGCGGATAGAGAAGGATAACGTTCCCAACTTCCCTTATGATAAGTTATGTGCTTTTGATAATTGTAATTGTAACTATGAGAATGTGAGGAAGTTGCTAGGATATTATAACTGTTTCGGTGGGAGTCCGAACTGTGGCAGCCGGGCGTGAGAAAGGAGTTATATTGAAGGAGTTAAATTGTATTTTATTTGCCCCACGCTGGGCGCCAATTTGAGAACGTTTTATTGCTGTAATTATTATTTGCGCCACGCTTTGGGAGCTAACTTGACGAATGTTTGTTGCTGCTACGTATGGAAAGTCAGTTTGAAGATGATGTATTATAGTTCAGCTGTTGGGGAGCCGAACACTTAAAGTTCGTTGCAACCACACGTATAGTACCCGCTATCCGGTAGCCTTCGCCCCAAATGTACTTTCCGGTGGCCTTTGCCGCCAAAAAATGTTTAAAAATATTAACTTTGTAATTTGACTGTTTCTTTAAATATTACATATTTATGTTTGCTTCGGCTGCCTCAGTATATATATATATATATATATATAGATATATATATATAAGTATATTTAGAGACATAAATATCTTAGTAGGAGTGGTGCTACTGAAGAATGTAGGCTTACACAGATTTTAAGCTTTTCTTCACTCCATTTATTAATGCTTGACACGATTTAAATAACAACTTCACTGATATAGAGAGCTGTGAGATTCTTTTGTTAATTACTTGCACTTTTTAACACGTAAACTATTTTCTCACCAAAATACGTATTAAATTTCTCGAGGACACATCTCGCGTCCGGTTATAAGCGCTGTCTACAAGCAACTGACTTGATTTCAACCGCCTAAATTTGTAAGTTTCTGTATTTCAAGTCTCTGATTGGCTATTCCTAATCCAATAGAATACTTTATTGTGTTGCTCCAATAATGACTAGTAGCATTATTAAACATTTTTACTCATTATTGTCTCATTGTTACCTCATTGTTAGCAACTTTTAACCTATTATTCGCACAGCCCCTACATTATTAAATTACGCAATACACTCACATAACATTATTGCATGTATACAGTAATATAAACATATACAATGACTGCAAAATACACTTTTTATATATTGTTACATATAGATATTGCTTTAAGGTGGGCTGTTATTATATTTTTTTATTATATAATTTGACTGAAATCATTAAAGTTAAAAATACTGCCTCAGGCGGTGACGCAGTGTGACGGAAAAGCATTGTACAAGTGTGACGGTTGGTGAACACGGAGCGACACAACTCAATTACCATCTTTATTTCCCCGTTTCTAAGTAAGCTAACGTTTCTATAACCAAGAATAAAGATTGTTTATTACAATTTTTTTTTAAAATAAGCACATGGATTTAAGATACAATTGTTTTCCAAGGACATTCTTAGAGTAAAACAAAAATAATTTAACGCTGTCATTATAATGCAAAATACCATAAACTGAAAATCAAAATTAAGTGGATTATCATTTCCGGTCATTTAGGCTTATTTATTGGAGCTGATCTTATCCAAAATTTTGTTTTCCTGAAGTCCCCTGAAAAGGATAAAAGTTTAAATATAAACGTTTTAAACGAACATCATTCATTGAATGTTAGGTCTCACGTAGAGAATAGTCTGTGACTGTTTTTGTCCCAAAAGTGGTTATAATGGGATACGAAGTCGGTAAACTTCACTCGGTTAATGGCAATTAATTGTTCTTTCACACTAACCGTGAGTAGGACAAGATTGAAGGGTAGAATTAGAGTGGAAAAATTCAATGCCATAGCCGGGATTTGAACCATCTCCGGTTGCTCTAACCAATTGCAACATTCCGGTATAACGCTAAATTTCCTAAATGACTCGTACACGGTTATGACATTGAATTCTTCACTCTGATTCTACCTATCCATCGCTCCATTAATTTCCTTAGAATTTATTTTACTGATTAAACGCTTTATTGTCTTTAGCATAAAGTAGATTTGAAAAATGTTTTAATATTCTGAAGAACAAGCTCAAAATATAATGGGTAGTAAAATACATTTAAACAACTTCTAGTTTAAATTAAATACAACTAATTCTCTTTCGCATAATGAGCAGGCAGAGGGGTTTTAGTAAGTAAACAAACCAATCGTGTTACCGTACAGAGTGTAGGTGACGTCAGGTATTGTGACACTCTCCTCCCCAACCCAACAGACGGTTTCGTTGCGACTGTTCCATTGTGGCAATATGTCCAAAGTAAAGAAGAGTTCATACATCAAAAACATCATCACAATAAACATAATTTGTAGCCAAATTTGTCATGGAGCATTCAGCATACATGGCGAAACCATCAGATGTAACATTAGAGCTTAAAGGACGTTTAAATCATCATATTAAACAACCTGTAATTCAATGAAGCACAAGGAACATGTGACATTATTAGAAAGGAACAATAGGGGAAGTGAACTTTCAACCTCTTCAGCTGCAAACTATGGATCAGAATTTGTCAAGGATCTGTGTCATACGCCAATAAGAGCGGATATTGATTTTAAAAACATTACAGCTTTCGATGTAAAAGAAAATACAATTGGCTCAGATTTCTGTATATTAATGTCTTAATTAAATCATAAGGTAACCGTATTGCACAGTACCAATAGCCAAACGTACATAGTAAGTAGAGAATTCATTGCACTCCACCCAAAAATTCGATACAGAGATTTCACCACAAATACATGTTATGAGGCCCTCTGAATCCAAATAAAGCATTTTTAGAAACATGTCTTTGTGTCTATGAGCAACATAATTCAAAAAATGTAAGTCGGTTAAATGCCAAACTTGGTATTTGGGTTCAGCATCTTCCAAGGATGCGACACGAAGATTTTCAAGAAAATCCCCCATCCTCAATTGCCCTTTACATGGAACATTTCTCGAAAATTTTGATTTTCTAAAAAATGTCTCTGACGATTTTGGTTAAAACACCATATATGAAAGGTATTTACATGATAAATGAAATGTATATCTTAAATTTTCTGGGAATAGCCTAGGAAGTCCTCTTCATTCGGAAGGAGTTTTGTATAATCTTGTATAACTGGTAAACGTTAGACCAGTTTAAGGTCTAGACGAAAACGTACTACACAAGAAATGTAGATACATAATTTATTTAAAATAAGTCTTTTTTGTGGCACAAGCTGTTTCTCAGATGTTCGTTAGTAAAGGTTCTAATTTTTATTAGTTCCATTTATGCCCCAGCTTTAACTATATTAGCCTTATTGGTGGCGTTTCCTTTGGAACTTACTGCCTATTTGCAATGTTGTTAACTCGTATTCTCTTGTCCATTGGTTTCTTCCAATTTTTTGGGTTTTAATCATTAGACCACACACACATTCACACTCTCATTCATACTTCCAGAATCTGGGGAGAATAGGGAATAATCTTGCCATCCCCCAGCCGGGAATCGAACTCGGAACACCTCCCACAGTAAGCAGGTGCTCTACTGACTGAGCTACTGGACTAGCCCGGTTCAAATTGTTCAATACTTGTCATTTGTCTTAAAGTACTATTGATTTTCAGTTGTTTCTCGGCATTGCATGGAAACAGTATGGGATTTTAAGGCCAACATACACCGTCCAGTTCTTAAACATTTGACTATCGCTGTTCCCTTTGTATCTAAATGTGCAATGCAGCTATTTCCTCAAACGTTTATTTGGATTAAAATGTAGTAGATAGGAAACTAAGCTTTAGTAAGAATAGTTGTATACCCACTGATAGAGATAAAGGATAGAGAAAGTCATGTGAATCACATAAGATTTTTTCCCCTTTTAATACTCCTTAATTCTGGTATACCTGCAATCGAAGTAGGGTGTACTGCCATCAAACCGTACATCATATTGTGGCGTGTATGTGTGTGCATTGTTACGTCGGACACATTATTGCTTTGTAGCGACAGTATTGTTGACGTAATCCTTTCGGCTTGGGTTTTGAATTTCCCGGCCAGAGGTGGTGAGAGGGAAGGGAATTAAGCGTTACTTTCTATGTGTGGTGCGTAGCGTGGAGTCGTTCTCTTCAAGTCCAGTGTCTGGCATGGAAGCGTGTGTGTAGGTAACATCTCCCTCCAATGTCTTTTGTGTATAATGTAGGGGCACCGTGTTTTAAATTCAATAAACTACACGTAAAGGATTAATGTGAATTTCTGTGTTTTTTGTGATAATTATCCCACGCCTGCTCTGAAATGTATAGTTAAGATCCTGGTCCTCTCGTTGCCTCTTATGTTACCTCCTCCAATGTTTATGCTGGGGTAACTAAAATTTAATATCTAGCTACAAATCTTTTGGCCTCACCCCGGTATATAACAATATTTATTTACAGAGAACACTGTAAGCTCACAAACGCTTCCACCTTCCTTTGCCACCAAGCCTCGGTGCGTACCTAACTTGAGGATTTACTTACTAAAACCCCTCTGCCTGGTAACGAGTAATGACAATAAGAACGGTTCATTGTATTCTATCCGTGAAATGTTTGCAGTTAAGACAGCTCGAGATTTTGAAACAACGTTGTTAAATTCCCTCGTGCCATTATTTATTGAAATTAAGTTCGCTGATTCTGCGATTTCGTTTTGTTTCTACCATTGTATAAGCATTTAATGAGCTACTCGGCGACATGGCATATTTAACGAAGAAATTATTCTTTCGTCGTTGTTTCCAAAGCTTGTACATAAACTGTGCGCCTGTGCAGTAGCATAATGAATATTAATCAGGGAACATTTTCTCGCAGCATCAATGAGGGCGGGATTTCCCATCACGTCAGCCTGTGGACACTGGAAATGCTAACAAGAAGCATTAAACCGCTTAATGTATGAAATTAATACAAAAGCCGATTAAGCAACAAATATAAAATAGACGCAGAAGTGGATCGGGCACTCGAAGCCAACAAGCGAGAGATGAAAGACCAGGAAACAGGCTCCATGAAACAGCAGCGATGGAAAAGACATGAGCTAAAATACTACGAGAATAATGGGAATAAAGAATAAGCTGTTTGAGTAACGATGATATTAAAATAGGAAAATAAAAAGCTAAGAGGCATTACTTTACACGAAGAAAACGAGAGAAAAGAAGACAAGACAATCAAATGGGTTGTGTTTCAAATTTAGACCACTCACTTGACGTTTATATTAAAACACCAGCCACTCTGCACCTGTATTGACTGTTTTATGTCAATTATTTTCGTCAAATAAAACGGCAGGAAACTTTGCAGTTCAACCAATCATGTACGTCAAACACCTACCAACTTATATATTTTGTTCACATAACTTTCTCTACTCAATCTTCTGCAAACTGTTCTTACAAAATTATTCTTTTCATTACTTGTTAGTCCAGCTATACCATCATTACACATTTATAACTTCGTGGTAATTATAAGAAGAGTACAGTAGGTTAAAGAAATTGTCAGATTTTTAAAAAGCGGGTTGCTATGCGTTGGCTTTGAAAGTCTATGCTCTCTGCATGACCAGGGAAAACAAATTGTGTTACCTTCACTGATTTCTCTACCCTCTATCGCTTATTAGTGGGTATAGAAGTTATTCATGCGAAAATTTGTTTTCTTATATACTTCATTTTAATCCAGATAAATCTTTCCGATATAGTAGAATTACAGATTTTGTTATAGGCACAAAGGGAACAGCGATAGTTGAGTGTTTAAGAACTGGACGCTATATGCTGGTCTTAAAAGTGATACTGTTTCCATGCAATCGCGAGAAACAACTGAAAATGTACAGCACTTCAAAAGTATGGCTAATATTGCACAATTCCAACATACATAACGTATATCTTGGAAATGGAGGATACCACAAAAAATCTTATGTGTTCCACTCACATGACTTTCTCTACTCTTGTACAAACTATTTTTACAAACGCTTATTCTCCATATGCTTCATGTTAATCGAAATGTTAATCTTATTACTAATTTCTTGTAGATACAAGGGGAATTGGTAGGCTTTAAGCGATAATCAAATATTTTAAGAGCTGGTTGCTATGTGGAGTATTCCATTCTCTTTGCATTACCAGGACAAAAAAACGAATAACGAATTTGAGAAAAAGTATATCTATTGGAAAATTTAGGGGAATAACAAGCAATATCTCTAAAATGGTTCACCCAACAAAAAAAGTGTATGACATAAATTGTGTATTTTAATGCGATCTACATTTTTTGTATAGTAAATTTTGTCTATCTCTTATGGTTTACCAGTTATGCAAAAGTCGTTCACATTGAAGAATACTTTTGGAGACGTTCCCAGAAGATTCGTTATATACATTTCATTTGTCATGAAAATATCTTACACATGATATTTTATTAACAATCGTTAGAGCCATTTTTGAGAAATTAAAATTTTCGAAAAATGTTCCATGTAAAGGATAATCTGGGGTGGGGGGATTTTCTTGAAAACCTCTGTGTCTCATCTCTGGAAAATACTGAACCTAAATACCAAGTTTGGTGTTTATCCGACTGTTCGTTTCTGAGTTATGCTGTTCACAGACACACACGGACATGTTTCCAAAAATGTTTTTTTTTGGATTAGGGGTCTCAAAACATGTGTTTCCGGTGAAATCTCGGTATCTAATTTTTGGGAGGAATACAATACAATTATGCATGCGAAAGATTGTGATCCTATCTACTTCATTTTAATCGAGATAAACCTTTCCGATATAGCTGAATTACACATTTTGTTATAGACACAAAGGGAACAGCGATAGTTAAGTGTTTAAGAACTGGACGCTATATTCTGGTCTTAAAATTACATACTGTTTCCATGCAGTCGCAGAAACAACCGAAAATTTACAGCACTTCAAAAGCATAGCTAAGTATTGTACGATACCAACATAAATATAGGATGTCTCGGAAATAGAGGATGTAACAAAAAGTTATTTGAATAAATTGTTTAATTTTGAAGAAATCTACACTTTTTGTATAGTATGTTTTCGGCTATCGCTTAACATTTACCAGTTATACAAGAATCTACAGAATTCCTTCCGAATTAAGAGGTCTTCATAAGCTATTTCCAGAAATTTTAAGATATTTATTTTATTTTTCATTTAAATATCTTTAATATTTGGTACTTTAATCAAAAACATCTCTGCCATTTTTAAGAAAGTACAAAATTTCGAAAACCGTTCCATGCAAAGCGTAGTATGGGATGAGGAATTTTCTTGAAAATCTTCATGTCGCATTTTTGGAGGATACTAATCCTAAATATCAAATTTGGTATTTATCCGATTTTTCGTTTTTGAGTTGCGCTATTCACATACATACACGCACGGATCTTTTCTAAAAATTCTTTTTACTTTCTCTACTACGTATAGTAAGTAGGGGAAGTATTGTATTCCACCCAAAAATTCGATACCGAGATTTTACCGGAAATACATGTTTTGAGACCCCCTGAATCCAAAAAAAGCATTTTTGGAAACATGTCCGTGTGTGTGTCTGTGTGTGTGTGTGTGTGTGTGTGTGTGTGTGTGTGTGTGTGTGTCTGTGTGTCTGTGAACAGCATAACTCAGAAACGAACAGTCGGATAAACACCAAACTTGATATTTAGGTTCAGTATCTTCCAGAGATGCGACACGAAGGTTTTCAAGAAAATCCCCCCACCCCAGACTACCCTTTACATGGAACATTTTTCGATAATTTTAATTTTCTCAAAAATGGCTCTAACGATTTTGATTAAAATATCATATGTTTAAGACATTATCATTAGAAATGAAATGTATATCTCGAATTTTCTAGGAATGTCTCCAAAAGTGTTCTTCATTGTGAACGACTTTTGCATAACTGGTAAACCATAAGAGATAGACAAAATTGTACTACACAAAAAATGTAGATCGCGTTAAAATACACAATTTATGTCATATACATTTTTTTTGTTGAGTTAACCGTTTTCGAGATATTGCTTGTTATTCCCTTAAATTTTCCAATACTTATACTTTTTCTCAAATTCGTTATTCATTTTTTTTATGTCCTGGACTTGCAAAGAGAATGGAATGCGCCACATAGCAACCAGCGTTTAAAATATTTGACTATCACTTAAAATCTACCATATTCCCCTTGCATCTACAAGAAAATTAGCAATAAGATTAACATCTCGATATCTCGATTGACATGAAGCATATGAAGAATAAGCGTTTGTAAAAATAGTTTGTACAAAAGTAGAGAAAGTCATGTGAGTGTAACACATCAGATTTTTTCTATTCAATGGGTCTCAAAACATGTATTTTCGGCGAAATCTCGAATTTTTTGGTGGAATGCAATATCTTCTCTACCTACTGTGTACGTCGTAGAGAAAGTAAAAACGAATAGTGAGTTGTCACTTGAAAAAAATCTGATGTGATACATTCACATGACTTTCTCTACCCTTTATCCTTTATTAGTGGGTATAAAAACTATTGGCAAGGTAGAATCAGACAACTGAAAAATTCTAAGTCATCGCCGGGATTTAAACCATGGATCTCCCGGTTTCCGTGCGGTTGCTGTAACCCCTGAGCTACCATGGCAACATGCCGGTATGATATTAAATTCCCTAACCGATTCGCATTCTTCTTTTCCGGTAAACCACAAGGAGATCTCAAATTGTATTGAGATGACATACCCCAATGGCGACTTACAATGCTGCAAATAATTTAAGTCCCGGGCTTCATAGTTTCGACCATTATTAATACTTTAAAGTACTTACAGCATTGTAAGTCGCCATTGGGGTATGTCATCTCAATACAATTTGATATCTCCTTGTGGTTTACCGGAAAAAAATGCAAATCGGTTCAGTCCAACCTTGTCCAACACGGTTTGTGTGGAAGAAGACTTGATTGCATATAAACCATACTTACTAAAGCATATTTTTCTATCTACTACACTCTAATCCAAATAAAACTTTGCAGAATTAGCTACATTACACATTTCGTTATAATACAAAAAGAACAGCGATAGTCAAATGTTTAAGAACTGTTTTTACTTTCTCTACTATGTATAGCAAGTAGGGGAAGTATTGCATTCCACTCAAAAATTTTATACTGATATTTCATCAGAAATACATGTTTTGAGGCCTCCTGAATCCTAAAACATATCCGTGTGTGTGTGTCTGTGAACAGCATAACTCAGAAACGAACATTCGGATAAACACCAAACTTGGTATTTAGGTTCAGTATCTTCCAGTATCTTCTCTTAAAATATTTGACTATCGCTTAAGGCCTACCAATTCCCCTTACTTCTACAAGAAAATTAGCAATAAGATTAACATCTCGATATCTCGATTAACATGAAGCATATGGAGAATAAGCGTTTGTAAAAATAGTTTGTACAAGAGTAGGGAAAGTCATGTGAGTGTTACACATCAATTTTTTTAATTTATTGTCATCGATCACCATTATATGTTTTACAGATCTCTCTAATAATAGAATACAAATAAATGATTATTAACACTTAGGGAAGACCAAGGTGGCACCTTGTAACTATGGAATATGGATAAACTATTACATAGTGATTAAAAGTGATACGCGCAGAGAAAATTAGTGTAGTTAGTGATCAGAATGATCGGAGTTACTTAGAAGGAGATCCTGTGGTAATGGTCTCTTCAAGCGTTTGGGCTTGTGTGTGCACACACCGATGTTATACGTCAAGCTCCTGAAACGTTCTGGCAAGTGTGAGAAGAAGCGAAAGGCGATATTACGTATAAACAGGAAGGAGACAGAGTTTTTGATGTAGCTGCTGGTTCCCGGCAAACCAAGGAGCATTGGTAGCGATACCCAGGAATCTGTTTTGGGGCACATGTAAACGGCGGAGGTGAGTGCTTCTAGCAGTCTTGGGAAGCATATATGAGGATGGGTCGAACTAGAAATTTGTAAAGTAGTAGAAGAGAACATTTAAGACCAAGAGTTAATGAAATAGTGGATAGAGTTTAGAAAATCTTTAGATGCTAATGAAATGAGGTGATCGATATGGGCACACCAAAGAGTATGGTGTCCGGCATTACTCCAAGATACTTGACAGGAGTTGTAGAAGGTAGCCACAGTTTCTAACAGAATTCTTATCACTTCCAGTCAGTGGCATAAAACATGCTGGCGTTGTTTTTAGAAGCGGTTAGCACCAGAAAAATACTTTCGTGTCCTGCAGTTCGCTGAGAATCCAATGTTTCACTTCCACAAGTCACTTCTGCAGTAGATTCAATAAACAACCGCCTGGTCATAAGCAAGTCTACATGTGACGTAAAAGTTTGATAACTAGGAATCAATTGACTTGCTTGTAGTACATTTGCTTGTTGCAGGCAGTAGACCACTTTTTCATGTTTCTGCGCAATAAATGTACAAATTTCAACAGCCTCAACTATCATAAAGCCTTCCTCTGCGAGGTGATATGCAGAATGAATTTCCGTCTTTTATAGATTTACTTTCTACTACGTATAGTAAATGGCGAAAGTATGATATTCCACCCAAAAATTCCATGTCGAGATTTCACTGGAAAAGTTAGTTTTAGCAAAAGGTCCTTTGTGTGTCTGTGTACAGCATAACTTTAAAACGAAAAGTTGTATACCAAAGTTGGTATTTAAGTTCAATATATTCCAAAGATGTGACTCGAAGATTTTCAACAAAATCTCCCACCCCACACTGCCCCTTACGTGGAACGCTTTTCGAAATGTTTTTATTTTTTTAAAAATGGCTCAAACGATTTTGATTAATTTACTATATATTAAGGATATTTGCATGACAAACAAAATGTATATCTTGAATCTTCTTGAAATAGCCTGTGAAGTTCTCTTCATTTGGAAGGATTTTTTCACAAGCTTGTATAAATGGTAACTGTTAAGCGATAAACCAAAACGCATTACACTAAACATGTAAATCTGGATAAAACACACTGTTCATTTCAAATAACTTATTTTGTGGAATAAGCTTTCTACGAGATATTTCCCGATTGCATGGAAAGTGTATGGAATTTTAAGGCCAGCATATAAAGACCAGATTATTGCTGTTCCCTTTGCATTTAATACGAGCTGTATAATGCAGCTATTTCTGCAAACGTTTATCTCGATTAAAATGAAATAGAAAAATAAGTTTTCGTAAGGATAAAGTCTATACCCATTAATAAATGATACAGTTTAGGAAGAGTCATGTGAATATAAAACATCAATTTTTTTAAAATATAACCTAAAATTCAATACTGTGTTTAAATATCCCGTATATTGTGTAAATGAATATAAAATTAGAATTAGAAATTTTATCCACATGTTGTTCATATTAGATATGCTAAAAGTTAAAAATAATCTTGTTATTTCCAAATTACATATAGTACAGAAATAGTACCAAGAATGCAACCAACTTTGGTTGCGTTTTCAGTACTATTTTCCGCACTACAAGTTCATCATTTGGGAATAGGATATTCCATAATAATGTACAGAAGAATCTTGTTTTATTTTCGTCTTTATCTTGGCACAAAGAATGCATTTATGATTTTTGTTTAGCGTACACTCAGGTGCAGAAAATGTACCTTATAATATAGCATAGCGGTTTATGTTGGTACTGAATCTAGCCCCACCTATCTTCCTGAATAATTCTGTTCACTTGATTAGTAGGTTACTTTATCTCCCCCAAAAGATAATTAATTATGTTCTCACTAGCTGAGTACCTCAAAAGGTACTTCAATAAATGTTGGCCCAAGAATAAGGTATAACAAACAAAAAATAGAAATAAAGACGAATTTAAAATCGTCTTTGGTTTTCTTCTTTTAATGCGCTTATACATGCAAGTATTTGCATGCTACCTTGACTTTTTCTTAATGTCCCTCATTTTTAAAACCCTTAAGAGGTATTTAAATGGCCCTTTGTCATTGACGTAATGTTCAGTATTAAATCTGAAGCCTAATTTATTAAGTTCAAAATACTCTGGTTACCACAATTTTTAAATCTGCCAAAAATGTTTTAAATATATTTTCTCTTCAGTTTATAACACAGTTGTAAAATTTTCCTTGACTATGGATGTCTATATTGAATTTATCAACCTCTACAATTTTAAGGATTTTAATCACTGAGGCATGCAGTTATAATAATTATTATAATAATATACATAATAATATGTATTATTGTTGCTGTGTTGTTGTGCTCATGAACCAAAATAATTACACAAATTGACAAACGCAACGAAATAGTACCCCTTTAGCCTATTTGATTCGATGGCAGCAATAATTTTAAACTTTGTTTTCATGTTTGACTCTGAAGAAATGTTTGACAGAAATATTTTGCTGTTAGTGTGCATTTCAGCGCTGCAATCTCTTCTCTATAAGATCGAGTTGCTAATCATTTTACATTGAACTAGCCATCTACTTGTTAGACGAATCAGGGTAGAATTTATTAAGAGAGGTTATTTCTGACCCTTTCTTTGTTTCACCCTGGGTATAACATCGGTCGTTGGTTCATTCTGTTTGAACAAAGCCATAGAGAGACGATAAAAGGGCAGGGTGGTAACTAGTGTTGGTTAGATATACACTATGTGATCAAAAGTATCAGGTCACCCTCATAAACATACGTTTTTCATCTTAGGCGCGTTGTGCTGCCACCTACTGCCTGGTACTCATTATCCGCGACCTCAGTAGTTATTAGACATCGTGAAACAGCAGAATGAGACGCTCCGTGGAACTCACGGACTTCGAACGTGGTCAGGTGATTGGGTGTCACTTGTGTCAGAAGTCTGTACGCGAGATTTCCACACTCCTAAACATCCCTAGGTCCACTGTTTCTGATGTGATAGTGAAGTGGAAACAGGAAGGGACATGTACAGCACAAAAGCGTACAGGCCGACCTCGTCTGTTGACTGACAGAGACCACCGACATTTGAAGAGGGTCGTAAAGAGTAATAGGTGGACATCTATCCAGACCATCACACATGAATTCCAAACTGCATCAGGATCCACTCCAAGTACTATGACAGTTAGGCGTGAGGTGAGAAACCTGGATTCCATGGTGGAGCGGCTGCTTATAAGCCACACATCACGCAGGAAAATGCCAAACGACGCCTCGCTTGGTGTAAGGAGCGTCAACATTACACGATTGAACAGTGGCAAAACGTTGTGTGGAGTGACGAATCACGGTACACAATGTGGTGATCCGATGGCAGGGTGTGGGTACGGCGAATTCCCGGTTAACGTCATCTCCCAGCGTGTGTAGTGCCAACAGTGAAATTCGGAGGTGGTGCTGTTATTGTGTGGTCGTGTTTTTCTTGGAGGGGGCTTCCACCCCTTGTTGTTTTTCGTGGCACGATCACAGCATAGACCTACATTGATATTTAAAGCATATTCTTGCTTCCCACTATTAAAGAGCAATTCGGGAATGTCGAGTGCATCTTTCAACACGATCGAGCACCTGTTCATACAGCACGGACTGTGGCGGAGAGGTTACAAGACAATAACATCCCTGCAATGGACTGGCCTGCACAGAGTCCTGACTTGAATCCTATAGAACACCTCTGGAATGCTTTGGAACGCCGACTTTGTGTCAGGCCTCGCCGACCTACATCGATACCTCTCCTCAGTTCCGTACTCCGTGAAGAATGGGCTGCCATTCCCCAAGAAACCTTCCAGCACCTGATTGAAAGTATGCCTGAGAGAGTGAACGCTGTCATCAAGGCTAAGGGTGGGCCAACACCATATAGACTTCCAGCATTACAGATGGAGGGCGCCACGAACTTGTACGTCAATTTCAGCCAGTGTCCGGATACTTTTGATCACGTAGTGTATCTGGTTATTTTACGGAAGCAAAACCGCTAATGCGATCTGGGAGAATTTCACGTAATTATTAACAGCTACTAAGCTCAGTTCCTTAAGAAGAGCTCTAATTCAAATTATTAAACCAGTCTGTAATAAACCGCCTGCTTAAGTACATATTCTACGTGGATTACATAATTCAACAAAATGATATTTTGACATAATATATTGTACAATTACTAAGATTGTTCCATTCCTTAATCGTATTCACATTACAAAGTCGTCAGTGTTTCAATCGCAAAGAAATGTAATACTTTTAAACACGATTGCATAAATATTTTAGATCTTTGGCTGATATCAATAGGAGTTCTGAAGTTTCTCAACATTTCTTATTCCTCTACCACTTATCTATGATGGGTAGAGAAAGTATTTGATATCCGAGTTTCACCAGATATATTTCTCCTATATCCCTCCAAAAAGAATGTTTTGAAAATGTGCAAGTGAGAGAGAGAGATGATAGCTCAAAAACAAAAGGCGTGATAAGTAGTAAATTTGGTAAATGAATCCGAAATCTTCTAAGGAAACGACAAGAGGATCCATAAAATTCCCCCCCCCCAAACTATTCTTGAACATGGAATCTTCTCACGCACAGCAATAGCAATTTTGATTAGATAGTCATATATTTTACATACGATATGAAGTATAAGATTGTTTCTTTAAAAGGTCTTGAGGTATCTGCTTGAATACGATTAGGTCAAGTAAAAAGTTTGTGACACTTTACGATATACTGGTTGATGTTGTTTTGAATTTTCCAATATTTCTATCTTGTATGTTTCTTTTGTATCATTGAATTGTCATGCCAAAAGTATCGAATTTAAAAATCAACATATGACGAAGGGCTTTGTAAGGTTTTGACTATATCTTCATTTTTCTGTATCCCCCTTAAATAAAATTTGTAGTGAAACCATTTCTGTAAACGTTTTTCTCCATTAAAAGGAATTAGATAGAAAAAAATTCTAATGTGTTACACTCACATGACTTTCTCTACTCTTTTACAAACTATTTTTACAAACGCTTATTCTCCATATGCTTCATGTTAATCGATATGTTAATCTTATTGCTAATTTTCTTGTAGATGCAAGGGGAATTGGTAGGCTTTAAGCAATAGTCAAATATTTTAAGAGCTGGTTGGTATGTGGAGCATTCCATTCTCTTTGCATTACCAGAACAAGAAAAATGAATAACGAATTTGAGAAAAAGTATAAGTATTGAAAAATTTAAGGGAATAGCAAGCAATTTCTCGAAAGTGGTTCACCCAACAACAAAAATGTATATGACATAAATTGTGTATTTTAACGCGATTTACATTTTTCTTGTGTTTTACCAGTTATGCAAAAGTCGTTCACAATGAAGAATACTTTTGGAGACATTCCCAGAAATATCGAGATATACATTTCATTTGTCATGAAAATACTTAAACATATGATGTTTTATTCAAAATCTTAGAGCCAATTTTGAGAAAATGAAAATTTTCGAAAAATGTTCCATGTAAAGAGTAATCTGGGGTGGGGGGATTTTCTTGAAAATCTTCGTGTCGCATCTCTGGAAGATACTGAACCTAAATACCAAGTTTGGTGTTTATCCGACTGTTCGTTTCTGAGTTATGCTGTTCACAGACTCACACACGGACATGTTTCCAAAAATGCTTTTTTTTGGATTCAGGGGTCTCAAAACATGTATTTCTGGTGAAATCTCGGTATCGAATTCTTGGTTGGAATACAGTACTTCCCCTACTTACTAAGTAATAAGCTAGCTTTTGTAAGCATATTTTGCAGAACAGATATAAAAGTAAATATATCGTACGGGGAAATTCATGTGATTACATCAGATTTTTTGCTATTTGCATTTTCTGTTATTCTCCCATAAAAAATGTGGAAACAGAACTGTTGTTCTGACAGTGTTTAGAAAAGAACAGAGAAAGAAACGGGGAAAAATAAACATAGTACATTATTGACACGGTTTTTTGAACGAACGTCCATAGTTTACTTTGTTTTAAAAAAATACATAGCAGAAGGTTGTTTTATTTTAAAGCAGCGACCGGTTGAAATGAACAAAGCCGTTTGTTACGTACAGGAAATGAAACTTCGTTACAGTTGGGACATTGTGAGAAATGAGGGGCGATTATATGCTGACAGGAATTTGGTGAGCTGACAGCGCCTGGTAAATTGATACAGTTTTGGGAAATGTGTACCGTGGGGAGTTGTTGGAAGTTGCTACATAGTTTGTGCCCGTTTCTCTTTGGCTCTTATGGGTAAGATAAAACCATGGCCATAAAGGAGCTGAACTTTCGATATCAGTACAGCTTCCGCAGAGGATTAAGTTTCCTGCCAAAATCACCTTCCGCTAGAATGGGCTTTTGGATTTTGACAGAGCAGCCAACTCCATTACTCTGTCATGCGGAGATTGCGGTCTTTAAGTCAGGATGCCCAGTTACGGTTCTGTCCTGTTGATGCTTCATTTAAGGCTGATTTAAAGTAGTCTGACTAAAGGGTCTGTTTATATATTTGATACCCTGTGTCCATTGAGCATTGAGAGAAATTTAGTTATTATTGATTGGCCCATAAACAAATTACCAGTAACGGCTGCTATATAGCAGCACAAGACCCACATTAGGCAGGACCCGTTATCGATCCCCGGGTTTTATCGGTTTTCCCGGGTGGTCAGGCGATTGCTGGAGTGGTTTATTTCATCCCCCCGAATTTCCTGTACCTCAATTTCGTTCCAATAATCATTTCATTCATCCTTTACCCCGTTTGATCTATTTCGGGGTTAGAAGTGTCAGCGATTGAGTTTCGGTGCAGCGTGTGAGGGAGAATGAATGAATGGATTGATTTTTATTTATGGACACTCTTTAAGTACTATGGTTCTTAGCGCCCCATTCTATTTGGGAGTGAAAGACCGGTAATTTTGGCCAGAGGTGTCTTTACCAGGCTTGAGGTTCTTTTACGTGCCCTAAATCTACGACACGGGACCACCGGCCTTACTTCCCTTCCAAAGGAAGCCATGCTGAGTATTTTTACGTCCGAAAAAATCCATCGCCCTCCTCTGGGTTTGAACCCGTAACCTCGGAAGCTAGAGGCTAGCATGTTCAGGGAGAAAGAAAGCTTTCTGTGAACTTTCTCCGTCCCTAGAACTTAGGCTCCTTGCCAGGGCATTATGATCGTCCTGGACCCCATATGGGACAGAGTCTCCGGTCTGCCGGGCGTCTATATCTGAAACTGTAAGGACCCTGCCATTTTTGAGCTGTCATTCTTGGTTCCGACAGCCCGGTGTCTCCCTTTACATCATCCCTTCCTCCCGGGGCCTTCTCGTGGGGCGTAGATACAATATCCGGATTCACTGGATCGGTGTCGAATCCCTTCCACTTCACAATCCAATTACAGCACAAGAGCACGAGAACGTTTGACGCTTGCGGATTTATTGGTTATTGTTTCTTTAAATACTATTAAAGCAAGGTATGTACAGTACAAAATCTACTCTTCCAAACTCGATGAAATGTGGCACATTTTGACTTGTGCACGTTTTAGGAAGTTTTTGCGCATGGGCGATTGGCACGACGTAATTACCTAATGGGTCAAATACATACGGATCGTGCACATTTGAAGGCGTGCACGAACCTTCCCCCGCGCTCGGTTTCCATGAATTTTAAGTTATTGCCACTAGATGGTAGCACACTATAACAGATGTACTATGTTCCTCCCACGAGAATGTGTCTGTAAGGAATGTGTTGACATCGACAATTTTAGCGTTATCTGAGAAAGATTACGGCTCTACTTTCAACATATCAACAAACACTCTTTTGCTAGTAATGCTGAATGACCAGTTGTCTTCGTTTGCTTTCCTCGTCACAAATTTTAACAACGTTAGGAACTATTTCTCTGGCTTGACTGTGTAGAGCTATTCCTTTCTTATTGGGCATTGTAAATAACTTCATAAGTCACTAGAAAACACTTACACACTGCTCCAAGTGAAACACAATGGGAAACTAACTTGCGCGATGTTCTTAATGTAGATAGTAGATCTATTTATGACAACATCGTGAGCTGTCACATGGTTCTATCCCCCCTCTCTTCCGGAAAGCAGAACACCCAATCACATAGGAAACTAATATGCCCGACGGTGTACGTGATAGAGAAGGTAAACATACAAGGTGATTCATGAAGAACTGACTCTTATTTCTTTAATTGTTTCAAAACGTGTTATGCTAGTAACAACTTATTATACCTGAAATGTAGAGAAATTTTGGGAGATTATTTACCTCTATAGCAAATGTTGAAAATGTCCTCCATCCTGCATAAGGCAAAACTCAACACGTCGTTCCATGTTATTGGCCACTGGTTGGAGGACTCTGTTATCGATAGCTTGAATCTCCTGTGTAATGTTGTGCTTCAGATCGTCCAATGTCTGGGGAAGTGTCGCACAAACCCTGTCTTTTAAGTAACCCCATAGAAAGAAGTCCGGCGATGTCAAATCCGGAGATCTCGGTGGCCACAGGTTCTTGGAAATTATCCGGTCGTCAAAGAAACTTGCAATTAGTGCCATGGATTCATTTGATGTATGGCATGTAGCGTCGTCCTGCTGAAAATATGCTTGACTCAGCTCTACATCGTCTAGTTGCTCAGCAAACTCCATGAAAATCCGTCGGTACTCTGCAGTGTTCACATTGTTTTGAAAAATGATTTCACTATTTCCTGTGCGGATATTGCTCACCAAACTCCGATTTTACCGCGTGCATAGATGCTTCATGAATAACATGTGGATAAATTAAATCATGCTTCATCTGTGAACCATGTGATGGACAATATGGCAGTATCTTGCACAATGAACACCTAAAACCAACGGCAATAATTCAGTCGTCTATTCTTATCTGGTTCCTGTAACTGATTGACAACTGTAATTCTATACGGCTTTAGGCCTTCACTTTTCACAGCTCTCAGACACATTGAGTAGCTGTACCCTGTCTCGTACGACAATGATTTTTTGGGTGACTGATCCAGTCCTGCTCTTACATCAACAACCGTGGGAAGCCTAGATGAACGAGTTTTGCCTTTTACACTCACCAGATATCCAGTTGTTTCCAATTTTTTTTACCAGTCCCAGTATTGTGTTTCTTTGGGAAGGATTCCGAACACCAAATTTTCTTCTCGTATGCCCTTTGAGTAGCTGTAATTGAATTCGTAATCCAGTATTGCTTTACAGGGAAGTGTCGTTCATTTAATGTATGCTCCATTTTCACGCTGACTAAAACAAAATCTCAAAAACAGTTGCCGACAATAAAACTAACAATTACGAATAAAACATGAACTTCTGCGCATCTAGTGACAGGCAATCGAAACTCCAGAATATTCTGCTTAATTTGGTACTAATGTTGAAGCATTGATTGAATTTCGAACAGAATAATTAAAGAAATGTGTCAATTCTTCATAAATCACCCTATATATCTCATTAATTTTAAAACTCTGACTTTATTTTGACTCTTTATATACAGAATGCACTCAAGCACTACTGAAAGTTCTGTACCTGAAAATCAGAGTAACCTGGTTTACATGATCGAATTACTCAGAAGTAGCCCTAAGGCCAACCACAAAGTTTCTCTTCCCGCAAATTGCATTGTAATATTAATAGTTTGATGCTGGACCTCAAAGAAAGGCATCGACTTTGAAATGATTTGGAAAAGGCACTTCTATGACATAGAGCCCCTTTGTGTTCTGAAATCTTCAAGAGAAGTTGCTCTCAATCTGTTTAATGCTGCCTGTGGTTGAAAAGGCTTGTGATCTTTGTTGTCGACATTCTCGCTTGGGTGCGCAAACTGGGCTCTTGTGGTTACTTCCCAAAATGGGAATAAATCTTACCTACCAATAAGCTCAAAGGAAATCTTACGAGACCATGACTGAGAGACGGTTAATGTGCTAACTATAGCTTGCTCGATACACCCCGAGCCCAGAAAAGGACATATTTTTGGATACCATTCCTTTTTACTTTCTCTACAACGTATAGTAAGTAGGGGAAGTATTGTATTCCGCCCAAAAATTTGATACGGAGAGTTCACCGGAAATGCATGTTTTGGAAACATGTCCGTGTGTGTGTGTCTGTGAACACCATAACTCAGAAACGAAGTCGGATAAACACCAAACTTGGTATTTAGGTTCAGTATCTTTCAGAGATGCGACACGAAGGTTTTCAAAAAGATCCCCCCAACCCAGAACACCCTTTACATGGAACATTTTACAAAATTTTTAATTTTCTCAAAAATAGCTCAAACGATTTTTATTAAAATATCATATGTTTAAGATATTTTCATGACAAATGAAATGTATATCTCGAATTTTCTGGGAATATCTCCAAAAGTATTCTTCATTGTAAACGACTTTTGCATAAGTGGTAAACCACAAGAGATAGACAAAATTTTACTACACAAAAATGTAAATCGCGTTAAAATACACAATTTATATCTTATACATTTTTTTTGGAGTGAACCATTTTCGAGATATTGCTTGTTATTCCCTTAAATTTTCCAATACTTATACCCTTTCTCAAATTCGTTTATCATTTTTACTTTTTCTACTACGTATAGTAAGTAGGGGAAGTATTGTATTCCATCCAAAAATTCGATACCGAGATTTCACCGGAAATACATGTTCTGAGACCCGCTGAATCCAAAAAAAGCATTTTTGGAAACATGTCCGTATGTGTGTCTGAACAGCATAACTCGGAAAAAAACAGTCGGATAAACACCAAACTTGGTATTTAGATTCAGTATCTTCCAGAGATTCGACACGAAGGTTTTCTAGAAAATCCCCCCAACGCAGGTTACTCTTTACATGGACAATTTTTCGAAAATTTTAATTTTCTCAAAAATGGCTCTAACGATTTTGATTAAAATATCATATGTTTAAGATATTTTCATGCGAAATGAAATGTATATCTGGAATTTTCTGCGAATGTCTCCAAAAGAATTCTTCATAGTGAACGACTTTTGCATAACTGGTAAACCCTAAGAGATAGACAAAAGTTTACTACACAAAAAATGTAGATCGCGTTAAAATACACAATTTATGTCATATAAATAAGCATCACATTTTTTATCAAATTGTACCGATACATTCTTTAATTATTATTGGAAGAATATTAATTAGTAGATTATTAATTAGTAAATTAATAAAAACAAGTTTATACTTTAAACAGAGTAGACCATTTAAGTTAAGACTGTACAATATTTCCAAAACTAACCGTTTAGAAGGAAATGTCTTTAATAAAAGTTGCGTGATATTATGGGGGAAAGTAAATGTCATTAGTCCTATTTCGTTTGGAGACGTTATGATCGTGATTTTAGGGTCAATTTAGTTTTTTAAACGGGAACCTAAGTTTTGTATGTTTTTTCTCATTCTTCATAAAAACACTAAACTAAACAACTTTTGTATAAAGCACTTTGCAATTGTTCATAACAACGTAAATAACAACGAAGATTCTGAATGAACCTCAAATGATCATCCATGGATGGTCCAACAATTCATTGCGCTCTTCGTACACAGCCATTCAGAATTTTGTTGTTTTTTACGTTGGTGTAAGAACAACTGCAAAGTGCTTTATACAAATGTTGTTTAGTTTTTAATGAGGAGTGAGAAAACAACATAAAAAGGTCGGTTTTCCACTTAAAAAATTAAATTGACCCTAAAATGACCACAACGTCCTCCAAATAAAATACTCTTAATAGCATTTACTTTCCCCCATAATATTAAGCATCTTTTATTCAAGACATTTATTTCTACAAATCTTAGTTTTGGAGATATTGTACAATTTCAACTTAAATGCTCCATCTTGTATGTTATATACTTTTTGAATAGTTTAAAATAATTTAATTTAAAATTTACTTCATAAATATGTTTCAATTTTATACTGTGACACTTCTCGATATCTTGTGTTATCTTATTTGTTGGGCTCTTATTGTTTAATTTATTTAAATTTGGGCTCTTTGTCCCCCTGCTGGCTATTATAACTCAGTAAAGCACGTGTCTCTAAGTAGAGTGTGTAAACAGAAAGGAGTTGTTGCTAAAAGATAACACTGATAAAAAAAATTCTGAATCTAGACTTTTATTGCCGTCACACTTAATTAATAATTGACATATTTAATCTTTATACACGCCTGACTGAAACTGTAACTAACCCTGCGACGTGCACCTCGTGAGAGATTCTTCAGAACTGTGCGACACTTCTTATGGCTTGAGAATATATACTCCTTCACCTCGAATTGCCTAAACATTATAATATATTTACTATTGGTTACCAAATTGCGCCAACTTTAGCGTCTGTTTTAGTCAGCCAATCACTACTATTAACATATATGCTCTAGGGAAGATATTCCCTCCATTTCTATAAAAGGCACGCTACCCTGACGTCAATTTCGGCTTTCTCTTCTTAGTAACAAACAACTCACTCCTTCGGTTGATTGCTACCTTCTTCTATTGTCAGTTTCACTTAGGCCGTGCAAACTTATTTCCTAACAAGTCCTTATGGCTAACAAACACATAAAACCATGTGTATACAATAATATTAATTGAAGATTATTTATTAGCTCCACGCATGGACGCCAATTTGAAGTAGTTTGTATTGAAAGAGTTGTATTATATTTCAACTGTTGGGGAGCCGAACTTGTAGTAGTTGCAACCGCACGTATAATAAACAGTTTCCAGTAGCCTTCGCCCCAAATGTATTTTTACTGCTTTTTTAAATATTATATATATATATATATATATATATATGTTTGCCTCGTCTGTGTCAGTATTTGTTAGAGACATGGATGTCTTGGCAGGGTTGTGGTGCAACAAGAATGTAGGCTTACCAGATCATAACTTTACTTCACTCATTTTTATTAATTCTTGACACGATTTAATTAACACTTCACTGATATAGAGAGCTGTGAGATTCTTTTTATGAGTTAATTACACTTTTTTACACGTAAGCTTATTTTTCGTCTCACACGAATACATATTGTATTTCTTGAGGACGCACAAGCAACTCATCCAGTTATGAGCACTGTCTGCAGGCAACTGAACTGTTTTCCACCGCCTAAATTTTAGATTTCTGTATTTCAAGTCTGTGA
Organism: Deroplatys truncata; assembly: GCA_030765065.1. Classification (NCBI taxonomy): domain Eukaryota; kingdom Metazoa; phylum Arthropoda; class Insecta; order Mantodea; family Mantidae; genus Deroplatys; species Deroplatys truncata. The sequence goes on from CM060982.1 coordinate 107,521,390, forward strand.
TTGGCTAATCCTAGTCCAATAGAATACCTTCATTTAACTAAAGCTTTTTCTGGTTGTTGATTGGCTATTTTTAAACTGTCTCAAAAATTTACATTATTGCTGCTCTAATAATGACTAGTAGCATTTAAACTTTCTTACTCATTATTGCCTCAAGGTTACCTCATTGTTAGCAACTTTAAACACCTATTTTTCTCACAGCTCCTACATTATTAAATTACGTAATGCATTCACATAACATTATTGAACATGTTTACAATAATATAAGCATATACAATGACTGTTACATACATTTTACAAATATATTACATACATATTGCTTCAAGGCGGGCTGTTATTGAATTTATATATTATATAATTCGACTGAAATCATTTAAGTGTTAAAAATACTGCCTCATAATTTACACTACAATGTTGTGATATAAAATATTGTCTCAATTACAATACTTTTAAGATATTATCTATACTCTGTGTTGTCCTACGGTTGGTTGGTCTGCAACTGTAAATCTGAGACGAGACGAATAACACATTTTCTTAAAACACATAAAACACTTAAGAGTTCCAATAAAAAGGTGTATCATTTGAGAAAGTAAAACGCAATCCTCAGCAATTCAATTGTGTTGAATGCTTCTTCTTCACTGGTATTATGGATAGTCTTCTTGGCCTTGGAGAAGCGTTATTTCTGATGTGAAACGTTGATATTGATTTTCCCGTCTGCAATGACGTCTTCAGTTAAATATTAATAGACAGTTCTTTTATAATCAGGCGTAGTCTCCGGCAAAGAAAGCCAGGCTTGGAAAATTGTGTTGAAAAATACAAGAGTCAGATTAGTGAAAGACATTGTGTGTTTTTAATTATTATTTCCCCTTGCTAATTTTATTCCGGAGAAAAAGTTCGTAGTACCTTATACGTTCATAAAATATGTAAGAGATTTTTCTCTCCCTTTCCAGCAGAAGCATCCCATTAGTGATGTCTTAAAGAAACCAATATTAGGAGTTCTCTTGCGAAAGGGAAGGAAAGATTATTTATCTTGATGAAGTAGTTCTATGAACTAGTTCTTTTTTTTTTACCCTGTATGAAATGGCTGTAAATTTTTTCTTTGTTTTTCTAATGGTTTAACATTTAATAAGGGCTTCGGATTGCATTTAAAAACCCTAATGTGTTAAGCCCCTTGTACGCGATCAAACGTTTGTCAAATTCAATATTTTACAAGACTTTTCAAGATTTGTTACAACTTCACATCTTTTCTTGTCAAATTACTTCCAATACTTTTAAAGTCTTGAAAGCAAATAAGGACATGCTCTAAACGGTCAATGATTGGACGATGATTTGATGGCTTTGGCCAATGAAATACGAGTATTCACAGTGCGTCACGAAATCTGCAACATGGCTGAAAGGCAAAAGCAAACAAACTGGCTACCCGGCCAGGGTATGTCGTATGCGAAATGATTAAGCTATACACAAGCTGGTTATGTCTACGTCGAGGGCTCCGTGGATTACCACAAGGTGGAGCAGATGAAGGCGATTATGAAGAAATACTTGCCAGGCAGATTTCCAAACTAAGTACACATTAATGCAATGTTATATAGTGTGGTTAACCTATCAGTTGGTGTTATTTCCATTGTGTTACATAATCGTAATGTGATTTCATTGGGTATAATACGTGAAAGTGCTACATAATATTAGCAAAGAACAATATTTCATAGCAAATTGTTATACTGTGACGTAAATACTAAATTACTTTGCGCGTGATAATTTATCAATGTGTTCTGAAAGGTTTCAGTTTAGCGAAGAGACAACCTGTAAATACACATTTTTACATTGTCAAGTGTTGCCAGGTCTTGTCAAGTCCTTTCCAATCTTGTACATATTGAAAAATATTTTACTACTTTTCTTTTAAATCTTGAATTGAAAAAAAAATTGATCGTGTACAAGGGGCGTTAGATCCTCTTGACTTCTCTACCAACTATCATTTATGTTACATTGCTTCTGCAAACTATTCTTACCAAAGTTTATTTTTCTAATTACTTTATGTTAATCGGGATAATCCTTTACAGAAATAATTTCATTACAAATTTCGTTGCAGGTAGAGGGAGGATAGAGAAATCCACAGTCAGATGTTTAAATGCGAATCGCTAAATCCTGGACTTAAAATTCCATACTCTTTCCATAAACAACTGATGTGTTACAGTCACATGACTTTCTCTACTCTTGTTCAAACTATTTTTACAAACGCTTATTCTCCATATCCTTCATGTTATTCGAGATGTTAATCTTATTGCTAATTTTCTTGTAGATGTAAGGAGAACTGCTAGGTTTTAAGCGATAGTCAAATATTTTAAGAGCTGGTTGCTATGTGGAGCATTCCATTCTCTTTGCATTACCAGGACAAAATAACGAATTCCCATTTGAGAAAGAGTATAAGTATTGGAAAATTTAAGGGAATAACAAGCAATATCTCGAAAATGGTTCACAGAATAAAAAATGTATATGACATAAATTGTGTATTTTAACGAGATCTACATTTTTTGTGTAGTAAAATTTTATTTATCTCTTATGGTTTACCAGTTATGCAAAAGTCGTTCACAATGAAGAATACTTTTGGGGACATTCCCAGAATATTCAAGATATACATTTTATTTGTCATGAAATTATTTTAAATATATGACATTTTAATCAAAATCGTTAGAGCTATTTCTGAGAAAATTAAAATTTTCGAAAAATGTTCTATGTAAAGGGTAATTTGGGGTGGGGCGTTTTTCTTGAAAACCTTCGTGTTCCAATTTTGGAAGATACTGAACCTAAATACCAAGTTTGGTGTTTATACGACTGTTCGTTCCTGAGTTGTGCTGTTCACAGACAGACACACACACGGACATGTTTCCAAAAATCCTCTTTTGGATTCAGGGGCTCTCAAAACATATATTTCCGGTGAAATCTCGGTATCGAATTTTTGGGTGGAATGCAATACTTCCCCTACTTGCTATACGTAGTAGGGAAAGTAAAAATGACAAAGGTATTGAACATTTCAAAACAATAATAAGGGATATCTTGAAAGTGGCTAATGCTACAATTTCTATAATTTTTGTGTAGTACCCTTTCGTCTATCTTTATGGTTATACAAAATTCCTTACAAATGAAGAGTATTTCCTTCTAGTTTCAATGTAAAGGGTAGTTTGGGGTGAGAGGATTTTCTTGAAAAGCTTTGTGTCGCATCTTTGGAAGGTGCTGAACTTAAACACCAAGTTTGGTATTTAACCGAATTTTCATTTTTGAGTTGTGCTGTTCACATACATAACAAAAACGGAGCTTTCTCTATAATTGTTTACACGAATGTTTTTTGACCCGTTGTTAACAAATGCGGCGAATCGAGCGGAAAGTATTCTCATACACAAAACATCGTGTATAGTGTTGTGTACACGCGCATTGAGGTCTTTACAATGTCGGCCAACTCGCGTAGCTTCAATTGGAAACGGCATTGTGAATTTTTGTCACAATACCGTCGGTCTTAGCTCTGAATGCACATCATCTTGAATAGATGTACCACCACGCTTAAATTCAGCAGCCCACTTTTAACCGTCGAAAACGACGGGAACAACCCTTCAATGTCCAATCTAACTTCTTTTATATTTCTGTTGGGGTTAAAACCTTTAACACGTAGTAATTAATGAAAGCTTGCATTTAATTACTTTCTCTACCATGTAATTCGATATCCATATTTCACAAAAAAAATACATGTTTTGAGGCCACCTGAATCCAAACAAAATGCATTTTTAGAAAAATGTGTTGAAGAAGATACTTGCTGCTACGTATTGAAACCAATTTGAAGAATATGTATTAAAGGGATTGTATTGTATTGCAACTGTTGGGGAGCCGAACTTGAAATTCATTGCAATCGCACGTATAGTACCCGGTTTCCGGCAACCTTCGCCCCAAGTTTAAAAATATTAGCTTTGTCATTTAAACTGTTTCTTTAAATATTATATATTTATGTTTGCCTCGGCTGCGTCAGTATTTATTTTAGAGACATGTTTCTCTTATCAGGGTTTCGGTGCAACAAGAATGTAGGCTTACACAGATTATAATTTTACTTCACTAATTTTATTAATGCTTGACACGATTTAAATAACACTTCATTGATATAGAGAGCTGTGAGATTCCTTTATGAATTACTTGCACTTTTTAACACGTAAACTTATTTTTCGTCTCACACGAATACGTATTAATTTCTCGAGGACACATCTCGCGTCTGGTTATGAGCACTGTCTAGAAGCAACACGTCTGGTTATGAGCACTGTTTGGAGGCAACTGAATTGATTTCAACCGTCTAAACTTGTAAATTTCTGTATTTAAAGTCTCTGATTGGCTAATCCTACTCCAATAGAATACCTTCATTTAACTAAAGCTTTTTCTGGTTGTTGGTTGGCTATTTTCAAACTGTCTCAAAATTTACATTATTGCTGCTCTAATAATGAGTAATAGTATTTAAACTTCCTTACTCATTATTGCCTCAAGGTTACCTCATTATTACCTCATTGTTAGCAACTTTAAACCTATTTCTCACAGCTCCTAAATTATTAAATTATGTAATACATTCACATACTTAACATTATTACACATGGATACAATAATATAAGCATATGCAATGACTGTTACATACATTTTACAAATTATTACATACACATATTGCTTCAAGGCGCACTGTTATTGAATTTACATATTATATAATTAGACTGAAATTATTTAAGTGTTAAAAATACTGCCTCAGTGTATGTGAACAGTACAACTCAAAAACGAAATGTTGGATAATTACCAAACTTGGTATTTAAGTTCAGTGCCTTTGAAAGATACGACACAAAGATTTTAATAAATCTCTCACCCCAAACAACCCTTTACATCGAACATTTTTCGTAATTTTTTGAAAATGGCTCAAAAGATTTTGATTAAAATGCCACATATTAAAGACATGTACATGATAAACAATATGCATATCATGAATTTTCTTGAAATAGCCTGCGAAGTGCTCTTAATTCGGAAGTCATTTTATATAATCTTGTATAACTTGCAAACGTAAAGCGATTGACGAAAACGTACTACACAAAAAATATATATCTCTTTAAAACACACAAACTATTTCAAATAACTAATTTTATGGTATCGGCCACTTTCGAGATATCCGTTTGAATTCTTCAATTCTTTTCTTTTGTATTTGAAATTTCATTCTTTTCAAGTCCTGTCGATATTCATTTGATTCTCGCGATTGCATGGAAAGCGTATCAGCGTATAGCCTCCAGTTCTTAAACATTTGTCTACCGCTATTCCTTTGTATGCAGCTGTTTTTAATGTAGCCATTTCCAGAAATGTTTATCTCCATTAAAATGAACTACATAGGAAAATAAACCTTCGTAAGAATAATTTTTATATCCAATAATAAGCGATAGAGTGTGGAGAACGTCTCTGAATGTAACACACAAGTTTTTTGGGGGGGGGGTTCCATTTATATCACTGCAATGGTCATATTGGCGGTCTTTTACATTTTGCCTATCCGCATTGGTGTTAACCCGTATACATAACATCGTCATTGGGTTTCTGGTTTTTCTTTGAATTTTATACATTAGATCACACTCGCATTCATACTTCCAGATTCTGGGAGGAGAAGGAATTATTTTGGCTAGAGAAATCGAACCCGAAATCCCTCGCAGGCAGATGTTCTATCGACTGGTTGTTCTCTTTGTATTTATAACGAACTGTGTAATACAGTAATTTCCGGAAATATTTATCTGGATTAAAATGAAGTAGATAATAAAACAAAATTTCGTAAGAATAATTATTATTTGTATGCCTACTAATAAGGGGTAGATAAAGTCATGTGAAAGTAACACATCAGATGTTTTTAATGTTTTGTAGAAAATGTTAACACCAATTTGTTTATACCATCATCAAAAATGGGTCTGAACCTCTAACCTCTACTGAACGCTATCTAAAGAGTGATACTATATTAATAATTTAGCGATCTAAACGACATATCTGAATAAGGTCGAGAACTTTTAAAATGCCCTCGTACGAAGATTAAGGAATTATTAAGTCAGGTGAGAGAATTTAATACCCATGCGTGTCCCCTGCTATTGCAGCTCAGGTAAATCATCGTCATAGAAACCAAATATCCATGATGTACTCAACTATTCAGGTTTTTCAGCTAAACACTGTTAGTGTGAAACTGCGATTCGCAAACGTATTATGGGGACGCCTTTTATTTCTCCATTAGCAAAGACCGCAGCTGTGCTCGCGCTATTGCGTTAAATTCCGAGATACTTTTCTCTCCCTCCCTCTCTCCCCCTCCCTCACTCTCCCCTTCCCTTCCCTCTCTCATTCCCTCTCTCCCTCTCTCTCCCACCCTCTCTCTTCCTCCCTCTCTCCCTCTCCCTCACTCTCTGAGCGGCTCGAGAGAGGATTAAAGAAAATTCATTCGGAGGGGGTTAAAAAATCTCAGTCAGGCAGCTAGAGGAAGTGGAACTCTGATCAGTAGCCGATAGTGAAGGACTCTGATTTCAAATAGTAAATAGGAAGCAACAGATTATCAAATAACTGCTTCATATGCTCCAAAACTTGGTTTAAATCTTCAAATATATCTCGTATAGAAAGTGTGTAAGTCACAAGATTTCTAACAAAACTTATGTTTAATATCCTTTGTTACGTAATATTTTTACTTTCTCTACTACGTTAGTAAGTAGGGGAAGTATTGTATTCCACCCAAAAATTCGATACCGAGATTTCACCGGAAATATATTTTTTGAGGCCCCCTGAAACCAAAAAAAATATTTTTTGATACATGTCCGTGTGTGTGTGTGTGTGTGTGTGTGTGTGTGTGTCTGTCTGTCTGTCTGTCAACAGCATAACTCAAAATCGAACAGTCGGATAAACACCAAACTTGGTATTTAGGTTCAGTATCTTCCAGAGATGCGACACAAAGGTTTTCAAGAAAATCCCCCCACCCCAGATTATCCTTTAATTTTCTCAAAAATGGCTCTAACGATTTTGATTAAAATATCATATGTTTAAGATATTTTCAGGACAAATAAAATGTATATCTTGAATTTTCTGGGAATGTCTCCAAAAGTATTCTTCATTGTGAACGACTTTTGCATAAGTGTAAACCATAAGAGATAGACAAAATTTTACTACACAAAAAATGTAGATCGCGTTAAAATACACAATTTATGTCATACATTTTTTTGTTGAGTGAACCATTTTCGAGATATTGCTTGTTATTCCCTTAAATTTTCAATACTTATTTTCTCAAATGGGAATTCGTTATTCATTTTTTTTTTGTCTTGGATATGCAAAGAGTATTAATCTGTGGCAAAGAGAATGGTGTTGCACATAGCAGCCAGCTATTAAGATATATGTCTATGCTAAAAGAAGGCTACTGTATTTCTATATTGCCCTTGCAAATACAAAACAAGGGGAACAAAGTACGCCTTAAGCGATAGTCAAATATTTTTAGAACTGGTCGCTATGTGTAAAATGTAATTCTCTTTGCATATCAAAAAATCGTTTCTGCAAATGTTTATCTCGTTTAATATGAAATAGATGAAGAATAAGAATTTGTAGAAATGGTTTGTAGAAGAGTATAGAAAGTCATGTGAGTGTAACACATCATATTTTTTTAAAAACTCAAACACGTGAAATATTTACAGCTTTGAGCTTCCTTTGTAGGAAGCATTTTAGCATAGAATCTACTCTGTAAGCCGTACTAAAAATTAAATTGCGTTTTATTTATAGACGCTCTTTAACTGCTATCATTTTTAGCGTCCCATTCTACATTGGACGTGAAAGATCAGAAATTTTGCTCAGTGACCTCTTTATCAAACTTGAGTTTCTTTTACATGCAGTAAATCTACGACACGGGACCACCGGCTTTACTTCACTCCCGAGAAGCTAAGCTAAGAAATTTTACACCCGAAAAAATCCATCGCCCTCCGCCGGGGTTGAATCTGTTACCTCGGAAACTAGACACTCGCACGGCACCCCTAGACCACGGAGGGCGACAGTGTACGGGTACCCAAATTATAGCGGATACATTATGTGGATAAAGGAGTGGGTCGGCACTTGGAGTTACTTTCGGAGCACAATACAAGAAATGCAAAATCTCAACTGATTTAAGATAATTTCGTAGTAAGAACAATTAATTAGTGGAATTAAGTGGCTTAAAAAACTACTCTCCGTAATCAATACAGTGAAAACGAACATCCACGAGCGAAGCAGCGGTAAAAACTAGTTATATATCAGCATTTCTATTTACAAACAAACTTGATATGCTCAGATGACTTTTTATAGCCACTATGGTTTACTTTTATGTCTTTTCTTTCAATTATTTCAACAAAAGCTTATTTTTCCATCTAATTTATGCTAATTGAGATACACGTTTGCAGAAATAACTTAATTCTATCTCATTTTATGTGCAAGAGAAATACGGGACGCTGAAACGATAATCCAATCTTATAAAGTTCCCTATATACTATCTTTGGAATTCCACTGTGTGTATGACATCGCGACAAAAAAAAAAACATGATGGTCCCGGGTTTAAATCTCGTGGGTCAAACATTCCGTTTGTGTGTGTGTTTTTTTCCCCTCAGTCACCAAAATAAATATTGGATTGGATGTTTAATTCCACGACAAAAAGTACCACCTTAAGTGTAAAGCAATAGTAAAAATCTGATGTGTTACAAACTATTTTTACAAACGCTTATTCTCCATCTACTTCAAGTTAATCGAGATAAACATTTGCAGAGTCTATCTTATTGCTAATTTTCTTATAGATGAAAGGGGAATATAAATTTAGAAAGACAATTTGGAAATACAGTAGCCATTAAGCACATACATATCTCTTAATAGCTGGTTCCTAGGAGCAGCACCATTCTCTTTGCCTCAGATTAATACTCTTTGCATATACAAGACAAAAAAATGAATAACGAATTCCCATTTGAGAAAGTGTTGAAAAATTTAAGGGAATAACAAGGAATATCTCGAAAATGGTTCACTCAACAAAATAAATGTATATGACATAAATTGTGTATTTTAACGCGATCTACAGTTTTTGTGTAGTAAAATTATGTCTGTCTCTTATGGTTTACCAGGTATGCAAACGTCGTTCACAATGAAGAAAAATCGTTAAAGCCATTATTGAGAAAATTAAAATTTTTGAAAAATGTTCCATGTAAAGGGTAATCTGGGGGGTCTTTTCTTGAAAACCTTCGTGTCGCATCTCTGGAAGATACTGAATATAAATACCAAGTTTGGTGTTTATCCGACTGTTCGTTTCTGAGTTATGCTGTTCACAGACAGACAGACAGACACACAGACGGACATGGTTACAAAAATGCTTGTTTTTGGATTCAGGGGGTCTCAAAATATATATTTCCGGTGAAATCTCGGTAAATTTTCCAACACTTATACTTTTTCTCAAATTCGTTATTCATTTTTTTTATGTCATGGACATGCAAAGAGAATGGAATGCGCCACATAGCAACCAGCGCTTAAAAAATTTGATTATCGCTTAAAACCTACCATATTCCCCTTGCATCTATAAGAAAATTAGCATTAAGATTAACATCTCGATTAACATGAAGCATATGGAGAATAAGCGTTTCTAAAAATAGTTTGTACAAGTGTAGAGAAAGTCATGTGAGTGTAACACATTAGACTTTTTAGTACGTATTCGTCTGTCGCTTAACGTTTACTAGCTATACAACATTTCTTTTTCCAAATGAAGTAAACTTCAGAGCCTATTCCCAGAAAATTAAAGATATACCTTTTATTCGTCATGTAAATATCTTTCATCTATGGTATTTTAATCAAAATTCTTACAGCAATTTTTAGAAAACCAAAATTTTTGAAAAACCTTCCTGTAAAGAATAGTTTGGGGTGGGAGATTTTCTTGAAAATCTTCGTGTCACATCTTAGGAGAGTACAAATCTTAAATACCAAGCTTAGTGTTGATCCGAATTTTCGTTTTTGAATTATGTTGTCCACAGAGACACACATAGACCGTTTAGAAAAAATGCTTTTTGGATTCAGGGGGCCCCAAAAAATGCACTTCTGGTGAAATCTCGATATCGAATTTTTGGGAAAAATACAATAATTCGCCTACTTACTATATGTAGTAGAGAAGGTAAAACAAATTTTTCAGGGGGCCTCAAAGCATGCATTTCAGGTGAAATCTCAGTATGGAATTTTTAAGTGGAATGCAATACTTCTCTATCCATTAGGTACGTGATGGAGAATGTAAAAATAGAATCTGTTAAAGCACAGTGCTTATGTCAAATTATTATTATTATGATTATTATTTTTTGACGTTAACCCTTTCCGAGATATTTTTATTAGTTTTAATTTCAAATAATTCTACTTTGCAATTCGTAAGTCGCTATTTGTCTTTTCTCGTTTTCATGAAAAGAGCATGGAATTTCAAAATCATCCGATTTAAAACTCTTACCATCGCTTTAGCCTAATCTGTTCTTTTTATATCTATAACGAAATGTGCAGATGTGTAGTAAAATGTTATCTCTATTATCCAAAAGTAGATAAAATAATAAGTTTTGTAAGATGAGAAGAATGAGAAGAGAAAATCATATGAGTGTAACACATCAGTATTTTGACAATACAGCAGAAATAAATTTTTTTGTTGTGGTCACCTTGGAGCACTAAAGGGTTTAATTCATTATGGATTTCATCCAAAGCTTTGGATTCGTCCTTAATCCGGATGAAGTAAATGCATTTAATATTCCAGTGGCCGTTTGTTCATCTCCGCTAAGCAGCTTCTGTTAAAGGGATTTAGCGTGTTCCCGTAGTTTGACCTCTGGTGCTTATAATTTGAGCAGTTTAATCACTAAAGTTCCCATCTTCTCATGACCAGAGAAACCCTATCAGATGCCGTTAATCCCCCCCTCTCTCTTGGCCAAGGGTTTAGGTACTACCACTAATAAATCCGACGAGAGTTGTTGGTACCCAAATTGTTTCAACTTCATCTGTTTTCTTACGGGTAGCGACAGTGAAATCTCACAATGCACGTACAAGATTTTTACTTTCTCTACTACGTACAGTAAGTAGGGAAAGTATTGTATTCCACCCAAAAACTCGATACTGAATTTCACCGGAAATATGTTTTGGAAACATGTCCGTGTGTGTGTCTGTGTGTGTCTGTGAACAGCATAACTCAGAAACGAACAGTCGGATATACACCAAACTTGGTATTTAGATTCAGTATCTTCCAGAGATGCGACACGAAGGTTTTCAAGAAAATCCCCCCACCCCAGATTATCCTTTATATGGAACATTTTTCGAAAATTTTATTTTCTCAAAAATGGGTCTAACGATTTTGATAAAATATAATATATTTAAGATACTTTTATGACAAATAAAATGTATATCTTGAATTTTCTGAGAATGTCTCCAAAAGTATTCTTCGTTGTGAACCACTTTTGCATAACTGGTAAACCATAAGAGATAGACAAAAGTTTACTACACAAAATATGTGTATCGCGTTAAAATACACAATTTATTTCATATACATTTTTTGTTGAGTGAACCATTTTCGGGATATTGCTTGTTATTCCCTTAAATTTTCCAATACTTTTTCTGAAATGGGAATTCGTTATTCATTTTTTTTTGTCTTGGATATGCAAAGAGTATTAATCTGTGGCAAAGAGAATGGTGTTGCACCTAGCAACTAGCTATTAAGATATATATCGATGCTTAAAGGCTACTGTATTTCTATATTGCCCTTGCAAATACAAAACAAGGGGAACATAGTACGCCTTAAGGGATGGTCAAATATTTTTAGAACTGGTCTCTATGTGTAAAATGTAATTCTCTTTGCATGTCAAAAGATCGTTTCTGCAAATGTTTATCTCGATTAATATGAAATAGATTGAGAATAAGAGTTTGTAAAAATAGTTTGTACAAGAGTAGAGAAAATCATGTGAGTGTAACACATCAGATTTTTAAGTGTTAGTTTGTTCTATGCTTTGACACAGTTCAATGTGCATTATGTGCTCTGAGGCTAATTACTAATAATAAATAATATGCTTATAAAGTTTATCCGGATTTTAAACTTCCAAATATTAGCACACATATAAATTTTGTTTTCATGAACCCCAGTGATTTTAAATTACTTAATATATTATTGTAACAGCATTCAAAAATACTCTACGTGATAAACAAATAATGTCATGGATTTAAATATTTGTTTTCGTATAGAATTTAAGTAGAAATTTGGAAAACATCTTTTTAATACTCCTTTAATTTTAACAAAAAGGTGTCAGCTTAATAAGTATTGGAAAGAGTATTTTAAAAGAAAGGTTAGTTTTGCAATAACGTACGAACTACTAAATATTTTCCATACTTTATTACTTTCTCTATTACATATAGTAAGTAGGGGAAGTATTACATTCCACCCAAAAATTCAATACTGATAACTTCTCGAAATATATGTTTTGAGACCCTCTGAATCCAAAAAAAAATCTGTAGTGTTACACTCACATGACTTTCTCTACTCTTGTACAAACTATTTTTACAAACGCTTATTCTCCATCTACTTCATGTTAATCGAGATAAACATTTGCAGACTCTATCTTATTGCTAATTTTCTTGTAGATGTAAGGGGAATATATATTTACAAGCGCAATATAGAAAAACAGTAGCCTTTAAGCACATACATATATTTAATAGCTGGTTGCTAGGTGCAGCACCATTCCCTTTCCCACAGATTATAACTCTTTGCATATCCAAGACAAAAAATGAATAACGAATTCCCATTTTAGAAAATAAGTATTGAAAAATTTAAGGGAATAACAAGCAATATCTCGAAAATGGTTCACTCAACAACAAAAATGTATATGACATAAATTGTGTATTTTAACGCGATCTACATTTCTGTGTAGTAAAATTTTGTCTATCTTTTATGGTTTACCAGTTATGCAAAAGTCGTTCACAATGAAGAATACTTTTGGAGATATTCCCAGAAAATTCAAGATATACATTTTATTTGTCATGAAAATATCTTTAACATATGATATTTTAATCAAAATTCGTTAAGAGCCATTTTTGAGAAAATTAAACTTTTCGAAAAATCTTCCATGTAAAGGGTAATTTGGGGTGGGGGGATTTTCTTGAAAACCTCGTGTCGCACCTCTGGAAGATACTGAACCTAAATACCAAGTTTGGTTTTTATCCGACTGTTCGTTTCTGAGTTATGCTGTTCAAAGACACACAGACACAGACAGATACACAGACACACACACGGACATGTTTCCAAAAATGCTTTTTTTTGGATTCAGGGTGCCTCAAAACATGTATTTCCGGTGAAACCTCGGTATCGAATTTTTGGGTGGAATACAATACTTCCCCTACTTACTGTACGTAGTAGAGAAAGTAATAACAGTTTTAGAAAAAGTCCATGTGTGTGTCTGTGAACAGCATAACTCAAAAACGAAAAGTCGAATAAATACCAAGCTTGATATTTAGTTTCAGCATTTTTCAAAGATACTGACACGAAGATTTTACCCTACTCCAGATTACCCTTTACATGGAACATTTTTCGAAAATATTGAGGCTAGGGTCCAAGGCAATTTTAGATTCGTTCAGTTTTATTAATTGTCCTTCCGTCGGCTGGAAAGGTAGATTCAGAATGAAAAGATAAGTCGACATTGGGTGTGTTGTCTCCAGAGAAGTAGATAATCTAGTTTTTATCTGAGTTTTGTAAGAAACGAATATAAAGGATGTTGCCAACCCTTTTCAAGTAATGCGAAAGCACTGTGTTTTGCAACCTTTTTTTTTAATTGCTTTTACGTTTTACGTGGACATATATAACTTAGTTCCTTACCATGCTTGTTAATGATGCTTAGTGATTCGAAATCAATATGTCTGTTGCCCTTGTTGCTTTGCAAAAGATTAATATTAGTAGAAGATAGTAATAATAGTAATAATAATAATAATACCCGGTTAATGCTATAATCTATTAAATGACCGTTAATCAGAGTAAAATACTTTTTTATCTCTCCTGAAAACTTTGTTTACTGAACTGTTTTCTTCACATGGCTTTAATTTTGCTTTGTATCTCGTGATATGTTTTTTAAGCTTCTGGGGCCATGCGGACTGCATTATGCATTTACATTTAATTACGCCACCTGGATTGCGTGTTCAGTAACCACATTCGTGGTGTTTTATTCACCAGTTTGACACTGTTCTTGGAGTACTCCATAGCTCAGCAGCCCTCGCTGTGCTATAACCTTGCTCATTAGGGACAATAATTTTCGGTTTATTGCCCATGGCCTTTGTTCGTTTCAAATCAAATATATAATAAAGAGGAAATTGTTTGGAAAGCAATTTTATCCAACCACTTCACTTTATTAACTACGTGTAATTAAAGTGCCCTTATGAATTGCATGCACTTAATTTCAAGCTGCAATTTTTATGATTTATCTTATGGTTTGTAAGCTCTACAAGATAAAAATAAACATCTATCTTTCTATCACATGTTTGTCTTACACCCTTCCCCCATCTTCATTCGTTCCTGAGTCAGAGATCGAGCACTGTTCATGATTAGGGTTGCAGTACCAGACCTTCTCATCAAACCAATAAGAGACGGACAGATTTGGCGAATGTCTGGCGAATACCTTGCAGCCATCATCCCACCCCTTCGCCGCTCATTTTGTTGAAACCAATAAGAGATTAGCAATCCGAGTAGATGTGGAACACAATTGATAAGGGGGTTCTGCCAACATTAAATAAATAAAAAAACACTATAGAAAACCAAAAGCATCGCCACATTTTTGTACCGGACTGTACGCGATGCTTATGGCAAAGCTTCAAGTAATCCTTATGTAAGAACGTTTTGCTGTATTTTCTTAGTATTTTGTAATCGGGTGCATTACCAGCGTAGGCTAAATATTTATATAGAGAAAGAAACTTTTGTCCAATGTAACCTCAGAAATTATTCGAGCAATATT
Organism: Deroplatys truncata; assembly: GCA_030765065.1. Taxonomy (NCBI): domain Eukaryota; kingdom Metazoa; phylum Arthropoda; class Insecta; order Mantodea; family Mantidae; genus Deroplatys; species Deroplatys truncata. The sequence goes on from CM060982.1 coordinate 107,536,392, forward strand.
TTAGAATTAACAACGAGAATATTGTGTTTCTTGGTGGTTGCAGAATATGTATAATCCCACTTCATAACATTTTATATAGGCTAACGACATGAAAAGAAAGTTGGACGCAAGAATTGTGGTATTTTGCTGCTACGTGTCTTTGCTCTCAAAAGCCGCGCTTCTTTCAACACCCTCCTCTTCTACTCATGCGGTAGGCTAGAAACGTACCCTCCGTCTTTCTCAACACGCATGCGCAGGTCATCGGTCTTAGGGCATCGTTCTGTTTTTGCAAGTATGCCTAGGGTATACGTATAACATTGTTGTGAATTAAAAACTATGTTACATTGCGTCGGTAGCCCACCCAGGATGTGTGCCAAATTTGTATCGCGTGTCGTGTGTTAATAATAAAGTTTGTGTAATAAATTTTTAATTGTTTTTAAATATGCTTTTTTATTTTTTTTATTTATGCCTCGGCTGCGTCAGTGACATCTGTTAGAGCAAGTATCTCTAACTAGAGGTGGTGCGGCTGCAGAATTTTTACACATATAACACTAATTATAGTTGTAAATTCTAACTTCTTTATTACTTCTTCTCGGTAGTTGAATAATTTACTGACGTATCTAAGTATGGAGCTGTGAGTTGTTCCTAACTACACTTTTAAAAGATCAAAGTTTAGCTTTTTCGCACTCCACCAAATTCTCACATCTTACCACTCTGAGTTATAACTACTGAACTGATCTGCTTGGGTACGCTACCTCTTAGCGTCCACAGCTTAAAAATTTCAAATTTAATGATCCTAGTTTCTGGTTGGCTAAGCCTACTCTAGCAGAACACCCTTAGTATGATTTTAATTGGCTTTTTATACCCACGTGACTATTTACAAACTTTTTCGACGTATAGCAGTACTTTTCCATCGTCTTATGGTAACCTTCTTAACTTTCTAAGCTATTGCTCTCTCTCTCAAGGTTACTCCTTATTGTTAGCCAGCCTTAGGTTTCCATTTTATTACCTTGTTTACTGCTAAAGGCAGCTTACTTTTACCCTCACAGCTCCTGCGTTACTAAACTAAGAAATAAATTCATCTAACAATTTATACATATATAATATAATAAATACACATAATAAAATGGATGTAATATACATTTTATAGTAATTATTGATGCTTATAGGCAGGTTATTATTTTTATTGCACAATTTAAATATGAGGTAAACGATAAAAAATACTGTCTCAACATACAAAACTTTGACTATAAATGGGTTGTACTTCGCTGCGTGATATGGAAGTAAATCTTGTACTCGTAAATATATGTATTTTCTTTTAGTTAATTTAAATGCTTTATAGATGAAAGATTCTTGTCCCAAAAGAGCAAACACAAACGATAGATATGCATATTAAAATGGATGGTATGTTATGCCCTTCATCAGAAGGAAGTAGTGTATATTACTAAATTAAATTATGTGGCCAAAATATACTGAATAGTTTGGAGTGGAGACTGTTGACAAAGCAAAAGTATATAACAACATTAAACCTACGATATTAGATACTGTAAATATTGTGGGCAGAATAATTAGAGCTCCATATTGATGTTGAATCAGTTTTATGTCATTTCCTTTATTTGCCTCATTTGAACTATGAATAAATTCTTCCATATTTTCCCGCAATTAATGATAATTACTTTCGTTCATCCCATATGAGGCAATTTAACACGTCATTTGAATTTGTATGGCAGCAAATTTCTGGTATTGTGTACAAAGCTAAAAGAAGATATTATTTACGAATTATGTGCATTGATTTTGATTTTTGTTGCTACTAATTGGATCATTTAGATGCATTTGTGGTGACTATGATGTCAGGTAGTTAAATATTTGGATTTATGTAACCTTAATTGCATTGGATGCTAAAACCGTTAAGCAGATGTTGCCTCGTGATTTGAGTTTAAACCGCAGAAAGGGAAAAAAATCTGATCTAATACATTGATATGACTTTCTCTACCCTGAGGCAGTATTTTTAACACTTAAATAATCTCAATCTAATTATATAATATGTAAATTCAATAACAGCCCGCCTTAAAGCAATACGTGTATGTAACTTTATATAAATAGTATTGTTCATTGTGAACGACTTTTGCATAACTGGTAAACCATAAGAGATGACAAAATTTTACTGCACAAAAAATGTAGATCGCGTTAAAATACACAATTTATGTCGCATACGTTTTTTTGTTGAGTGAACCATTTTCGGGATATTGCTTGTTATTCCCTTAAATTTTCCAATACATATACTTTTTCTCAAATGTGAATTCGCTATTCATTTTTCTATGTACTGGACATGCAAAGAGAATGGAATGCGCCACCTAGCAACCAGATCTTAGAATATTTGACTATCACTTAAAGCCTACCAATTTCCCTTGTTCCTACAAGAAAATTACCAATAAGATTAACATCTCGATTAACATGAAGCATATGGAGAATAAGCGTTTGTAAAAATAGTTTGTACAAGAGTACAGAAAGTCATGTGAGTGTAACACATCAGATTTTTCTATATGCTTCATGTTAATCGAGATAAACATCTGCACAAACAGTAGATGCATTACACTTTTGTTATAGCTACAAAGATAATCGAGATATTAAAAGCATTTCGCAAATATTGAACCTTGAAATTCCATGCTCTTTCTGCGACACGGCGAGAAAAAGCTAAATAGCGACTGCACTTTAAGACAAAGTATTGAAAAATATAAACCAATAATAACCGACATCTCCGAAATGGCTCGTGAAACAAACAAGTTATTTTAAATACGTTGTGCATTTTAAACTGATGTACATTTTCTATATAGTAAGATGTCCATCTCTTACGGTATACTCATAAGAAAGTTGTACATAATTCCTTCCGAATGAAGAGGACTTCAAAGGCTATTCCCAGGAAATATAAGTTTTTTATTTGTCATATAATTATCTTAAATATGTGGTATTGTAATCAAAATCGTTGGAAGCATTTTTCAGAAAATAAGCAATACTGAAACTTTTTCCATGTATAGGTAGTCTAGGGTGGGGAGATTTTCATTAAAATCTTCGTGTCGCATCTTTGGAAGATACTGACTTAAATTTGGTTTTTATCCGACTTTTCGTTTTTGAGTTATACTGTTCACAGAGGGAAGATGTCGCAATTCTCATAGCTCATGTTATCTTATTTACTGGGCGCCTTTTCTTTTATTATTTTAAATTTGGGTTCATTGTCCTCCTAGATATTATAACTCAGTCGAGCAAATGTCTCTAAGGAGGGCGTGTAAACGGAAAGGAGTTGTGAGTAAAAGATAACACTGATAAAAAAAATTGAATCTAGACTTTTAATGCCGTCACACTTAATTAGTAATGTTTAATCTTTATACACGCCTGACTGAAACTGTGATATTTCCGAATGTAACTACAGTCGTTTTAGTTGTCGCGCACCAATTACTTCGCGTACTTTACATTTTTGTAACTAACTCTGCGACGTGCACCTTGTGAGAGATTCTTCAGAACTGTGTGACACTTGCTTATGGTTCGAGAATATATACTCCTGCACCTCGAATTGCCTAAACATTATAATATAGCTCCTATTGGTTAACAAATCGCGCCCACTTTAGCGTCTGTTTTGGTCAGCCAATCACTACTACTAACATATACACTCTAGGGAAGATATTCCCTCTATTTCTAAAAAAAGGCACCCTGACGTCATTTGGTTATCTCTTCTTAGTGATAAACAACTCGCCCCCTCGGTTTATTGTTACCCACTTCTATTGTCAGTTTCAGTTAGCTCGTGTAAACTTATTTCCTAACAATACTTATGGCTAACAAACTTCTAAAATCCTGTACTTACAATAATATTAATTTACACTACAATCACTCTGGCATTCACAGCATGTTATGATATAAATTATTGCCTCAAAGAGAGAGAAAGAGAGTGATGGGCCATTTCTAAAATCTTTTTTTTTTTATTTAAAGACTCAAACATGTATTTCCGGTGAAATCTCGGTATCCATTTTTTGGGTAGAATACAATACCTTCTCTACTCATTATGTACGTGGTAGAAAAAGTAAAGATCTAGGAGCTCTTGGACTGGATTTTTATATTATGTTATCAAATCCTTAGTTATATTTATACCCTCAAAGTGGGTTCATTTGAGTTCGCGATGTAATGTTCCAACTCTTTATTTTGCTTAAATTGTTTTCTATTGCTTAATCGTCTGCATTAATTATTGTTTAGGATTATTGCTAATTCTTTAAATTTAGTGTACTTGGATGTCCATATTTCCATTAATTCTCTCACTCCTTTTGAAAACCACTATAACCTAATTTTCGTTTACCTTGTAAATAGCCTGGAAATAAAAAAACGAGTGCACCTGTAGGTGAATGCTACTCGATCATAATAATAATAATTTAATTACAGAGACCCAGTCGGGAATCAATGTACATTCCTGTTTGTTTACAGATGAGCGAGTAATCGCATCTCCTGGGGCTTTAATACTTCATGAATTTAATCGAAAGCTGTGCACAAATACGTGGAATATTTGTATTGGCAAGCCGGAACTGTTTTGGGCATTTGAAACAGCACATACCTACCTGGCCATGATTGTTGGTAAAGGCCTTTTGTGTTAATATTTGTAACAAGAGTGCTTACGCGGAATGCCTGTGGTACCTTCTAAAGCCTTTTATGTGTAACACCCTTGTTTATATTTCAGCCCTCAGCGACATTCTTGCCCGATTTGTCCATGGAAGTTTCATGTACTAGGAATAATTTACTAACAAAAGAGTACGTACCAAACCCTTCATGTCGAAATCTGCCTTGAAATTTTAGTGAGAGAGCCAGTTTGTCATAAAAAGATTGCATACACAGTTATAGCGGCCAGTATTACTGTAACACTTCGAAATACAGCAACACGTCAGCCAGTTATACGAGGGCTGATCTTTTTTCACAGATGTTTATTACTCCAATTCAATGTTTACATGATCTTTTTCAAAGTAGTCCCCTCCTACATCAATGCACTTTTTATAGCGTCTCTGCCAGTCCTTGAACACGTGCTGCAGACCATTCTTTGTCAGGTCTTGAGAATCACCTCACTTTTCTTGAGCACTGCTTCAGAGTTCTCAAATCGAATACCCCTAAGCTTTGCCTTTAGTGATGGGAATAAAAAAAAGTCACAGGGTGCAAGATCGGGGCTATAAGGTGGATGTGGTACACAGGTAATGTTGAATCGAGCCAGAAACTGCATGACTTGATTTGCGATGTGAGGCCGTGCATTGTCATGATGAAGTCGCCACCCAGTCCGAGAAAGCTCTGGTCGTTTCTTTGCAATGTGCTTCCTCAGTGTAGCCAATACTGACGTGTAGTATGCTGCTGTAACAGTAGTGTGAGGGGGAACTGCATGCTGGTAAATTATTTCATTACAGTCAAAAAATGTGATCACCATCACTTTCCCTGCAGATGGAACAACTTTTGCCGTTTTTTGGTGTTGGAGAACCTGGCGATTTACACACTGAGCTGGCTTGTTTTCCTTCAGGATCATAATGATGCAACCACGACTCATCACCTGTGATAATCGATTTAAAAAATGCATCACCTCCATTGTCTGGTATGTGAAATGCACGTAGGGTCTACAAAATAGAGCATTACTACCAATCTACCAATACGAGAGTGCTGCCGTCTACCAACTTTATACATAAAAACCCGCTCTTTTCAAATATTTATGTTTCAGATACGAAACTATCACAGAAGCTACAGGAAAAAATCAGTCTCAGTCTTTGTTGATCAGCCCTCTTATATACCGTGGTAAGCCGGAGAGAAAAGCGATTCATGTGACAAGACAACTATTCTACATTTTAGCAGGAATGTCCCTTTTCGTCACACATTGCGCTGCCGTTGCAGAGTTTTCGCTTCAATTTACAGAACTTCGGTTGAAAATGGCGCCTAATTATTGGTTATGGTTTTGTTATCCCACGTGACTTGATATCACAGGAATTTCTACTTCCTCTCTTGTCTTATTCGATATGAATATCCTTCACTGCTCCGGACATATTTCAGCCTTGGGTCAATTGTGCTACCTGCATCATTTTAAAGCCAATTCGTTATGCCTTGCAGTAGGTTTGTTGCTGCTACGTATGGAAAGCCAGTTTGAAGAAGGTGTATTATATTTCGACTGTTGCGGAGCCTAACTTGAAGTAGTTGCAACCGCACGTATGGTAAAAGGTTTCCGGTAGCCTTCGCCCCAAATGTACTTTCCGGTGGCCTTTGCCCCAAGTTTAAAAAAATTAACTTTGTAATTTTCACTGTTTCCTTAAATATTATATATTTATGTTTGCCTCGGCTGCGTCAGTATTTATATTTTTTAGAGACATGAATGCCTTAACAAGGCGTGGTGCGGCTTAAGAATGTAGGCTTACACAGATTATAATTTTACTTCACTCCTTTTATTAATGCTTGACACGATTTAAATAACACATCACTGATATAGAGAGAGAGCTGTGAGTTTTTTTTAAAAATACTTTCACCTTTTAACACGTAAACTATTTTTGTCACACACAAAATACGTATTAAATTTCTCGAGAACGTATCTCGCGTCCGGTTAGGAACGCTGTCTACAAGCAACTGACTTCTGCATTTGTAGATTTTGCTCCATTTTAGTTTCTGATTGGCTAATCCTAGTCCAATAGAATACCTTCATTTAAATAAAGCTTTTTTCTGGTTGTTGATTAGCTATTTTATAAATTGTCACAAAAATTACACTATTGCTTCCCAGAATCACAAGTAGCATTATTAAACTTTCAAATTTATTATTGCCTCAAGGTTACCTCATTGTTACCTCATTGTTAGCAACTCTTAACTTATTATTCTCACAGCTCCTACATTATTAAATTACGTAATACATTTATATAATATTATTACATGTATACAATAATAAAAACATATACAATGACTGTAATATACACTTTTTATATATTTTTGCATACACATATTGCTTTAAGGTGGGCTGTTATTATATTTTTTATTATATAATTTGACTAAAATCATTTAAGTGTTAAAAATACGGCCTCAAATTATATCTAACGATTTTTACTTAAATACAATATGTTTGAAATTCTGGCTTGTGAAATGAAATTTATATGTGCAATTTTATGCAAAAAGCCTGCGAAATATTCTTACTTCTAACTGAATTTTATACAACCACAAAACAATGGAAGTAATAGAATATTACAACAGAAAACTTGCATAGCTCATTAAAATATAAAAGGTATGTTAAATACATTTTTTTCGTAGCATGAGTCGTTTGCAAATTATTCTGTGTTGTGTGTATAAATTTCCCGTTCGTATTGAAGTTTACTTTGATACACCATGTTTGAAACCACGTTTTTAAAACATTTTAGCGAATTAAATAAGTGGAATAGCGAAAACTAAAATATATAGGGGTTGCTTTTGGGATTATGAACGGTAAAGAAAGTCGTGTGAATGTTACATTGGATGTTTGGCTCACGATGATACCTTATAATTTAATATAGTAGTATTTTGTTTGATAATTATACTCTAATAGTATACTTAAACATGTTACCTATCTAAATTATCCATCACGAACAATACTGTTTACTATATGTTTTATGTTTATTTAATCAATTAAAATCCTGGAAGAAAAAGTTGGAAACAATCAAATTTAAATAGATGGTTGAGGTTTGCTATAGGTTTAGTAGCATGCTCTAAAAGTAGCACTTCTAAGACAGAGCACACGAGCTAAAAGCTTTAGATTATTGCTCTAGTGTGATAATCCTCAGTGTGACCAACTTTGATTTCAAACGCAATCACATGGCAATTACCCTTTGTATTTTGAGAAAATTATTTTCTGCCCCACGTATGGACGCCAATTTGAGAAGATGGTTTTTATTGGCTCCACGTATGGACGCCAATTTTAAAAGATGGTTTGTTACGTTATTTGCACCACGCTTTGGGCGTCAATTTGTAAGAGTTGTATTATATTTCAACTGTTGGAGAGCCGAACTTGTATTAGTTGCAACCGCACGTATAGTAAACAGATTCGGGTAGCCTTCGCCCTTTCAAGTGGTCTTTGCACCAAACTTTGTATTTTAATGTTTCTTTAAATATGTTTCTTCGGATGCGTCAGTATTATTGTTAGAGACATGGATGTCTTGGCAGGGTTGTGGTGCGAATAAGAATGTAGGCTTACACAGATTATAATTTTACTTCACTCCTTTTATTAGTGCTTGATACGATTTAAATAATACTTCACTGACAGAGAGCAGTGAGATTCTTTTACGAATTACTTGCACTTTTTAACACGTAAACTATTTTCGTCTCACACGAATACGTATTAAATCTCTCGAGGATACGTCTCGCACCCGATTACAAACACTGTTTACAGGCAATTGAATTGATTTCAACCGCTTAAACTTGTAAATGTCTGTATTTCAAGTCTCTGATTGACTATTCCTAATCGAATAGAATACCTACATTTAACTAAAGCTTTTTCTGGTTGTTGATTGCTATTTTTATAAACTGTCACTAAAATTACATAATTGCTTCCAAGAATCACAAGAAACATTTAAACTTTCTAATTCATTATTGCCTCAAGGTTACCTCATTACCTCATTGTTAGCAACTTTTAACCTATTATTCTCACAGCTCCCACATTATTAAATTACGTAATACATTCACATAACATTATTAAACATGGATACAATAATATACAATAATATAAAAATATATAACGACTGTAATATACACTTTTTATATATTGTTACATACACATATTGCTTTAAGGTGGGCTGTTATTGAATTTATATATTATATAATTAGACTGAAATCATTTAAGTGTTAAAAATACTGCCTCAATTTGCACATGTTTAATATCTCGACTTGGTTTGATTAGGTTTTAGCTTTCATTGTGTCTTCTTACATGATTAATTTCTCATTGCGCTCGCATTATCTATTGAAAATATAAATCGTTGTAGAGTTCACCTATACGTTATATTGGCAGCGTTCTTGATCTAACACATTACTCATTTATCTAACCTACATAAAGATTAAATGGTGGAAATTATGAGTTTCGAAGAAACTGAAATGGAAGTGAAATTACAGAAGCAGCAGAAAGAATAACACTATAAGTAGGTACCTACTCAAAAACCAGAAAGCAATATGCTGTACTTGTAGCATTTAATGTTTCATTGCCTAGTGTAAGCCAAAACATGGTAAAATAATTTCACTGAAAATGACACCTAGCGAATCAACAAAGAATCTGGCATCTCGCTTTTTACTTTCTCTACTACGTATAGTAGTAAATAGGGGAAGTATTGTATTCCACCCAAAAATTCGATACCGAGATTTCACCGGAAATACATGTTTTAAGACCCCCTGAATCCAAAAAAAGCATTTTTGTAAACATGTCCGTGTGTGTGTGTGTCTGTGAACAGCATAACTCAGTAACGAACAGTCGGATAAACACCAAACTTGGTATTTAGGTTCAGTATCTTCCAGAGATGCGACACGAAGGTTTTTAAGAAAATCCCCCCAACCCAGATTGCCCTTTACATGGAACATTTTTCTAAAATCTTAATTTTCTCAGAAATGGCTCTAACTATTTTGATTAAAAGATCATATGTTTAAGATATTTTCATGACAAATGAAATGTATATCTCGAATTTTCTGGGAATGTCTCCAAAAGTATTCTTCATTCTGAACGACTTTTGCATAACTGGTAAACCATAAGAGATAGACAAAATTCTACTACACAAAAAATGTAGATCGCGTTAAAATACACAATTTATGTCATATACATTTCTTTTGTTTGGTGAACCATTTTCGAGATATTGCTTGTTATTCCCTTAAATTTTTATGTCTTGTACATACAAGGAGAATGGAATACTGCACATAGCAACCATCTCTTAAAATATTTGACTATCGCTTAAAGCCTACCAATTCCCATTGCATCTACAAGAAAATTAGCAATAAGATTAACATCTCGATTAACATGAAGCATATGGAGAATAAGCGTTTGTAAAAATAGTTTGTACAAGAGTAGGGAAAATCACGTGAGTGTAACACATCAGATTATTTAACGTCATTTCCTTTGTTTCAAGAATAAATATGATATTATTGATATTTTATAAATTTGAGACTTGCCTAAAAAGAGAATATGGTGCGCGTGTTAAAAGTGGTTTTATTTTTCTCGTAGGATTGTGAATCTTGGTCTACGGCCTTCGTTTCTAAAACATTCCTACTCCCAAAATAAAACTCTACCTCTTGTGTCATCTACTATTAGTAATATTTTCTTGCAGGACATTCTTTGTCTTTCCTACTACAACTTTGAGGCAGTATTTTTAACACTTAAATGATTTCAGTCTAATTATATAATATATAAGTTCAATAACAGCCCGCCTTAAAGCAATATGTGTATGTAACAATATATAAAAAGTGTATATTACAGTAATTGTATATGTTTATATTATTGTACCCATGTTTAATAATGTTATGTGAATGTATTACATAATTTAATAATGTAGGAGCTGTGAGAATAATAAGTTAAAAGTTGCTAACAATGAGGTAACAATGAGGTAACCTTGAGGCAATAATGAATTTGAAAGTTTAATAACGCTACTTGTGATTCTTGGAAGCAACAATGTAATTTTTGTGACAGTTTATAAAATAGCCAATCAACAACCAGAAAACGGTTTAGTAAAATTAAGGTAGTCTATTGGACTAGGATTAGCCAATCAGAAACAAAATTTACAAATTCAGAACTCAGTTGCTTGTAGACAGCGTTTCTAACTGGACGCGAGATGCATTCTCGAGAAATGTAATTTGTGTGAGACAAAAATAGTTTACGTGTTAAACGGTGCAAGTATTTAAAAAATATCTCACAGATCTCTCTCTCTCTCTCTCTCTCTCTCTCTATATATATATATATATATATCAGTGAAGTGTTATTTAAATTGTGTCAAGAATTAATAAAAGTGAAGTAAAATTATAATCTGTGTAAGCCTACATTCTTCAGTCGCACCACTCCCTGCTAAGACATTCATGTCTCTAAAAAAAATATAAATACTGACGCAGCCGGGGAAAACATAAAAATATAATATTTAAAGAAACATTCAAATTACAAGGTTAGTATTTTTAAACTTGGGGCAAAGGCCATCGGAAAGCACATTTGGGGCGAAGGCTACCGGAAACTTTTTACCATACGTGCGGTTGCAACTACTTAAATTTCGGCTCCCCAACAGTCGAAATATAGTATATCTTCTCAAACTAGCTTTCCATACGTAGCAGTAACAAACCTTCTTCAAATTGATCATCTGTAAAAAGAATGATATAAATGAATTGATTATTTCCTAAGTCTTGGAAAAGTTTTCTTCCATTCCTGTAATATTTTGTTGATCTAGATAAGGACAAACCCATATCATACATTCACATCACTTTCTCTACCTTCTAACTTTATTAGTGGGTATACAAACTATTATTACTAAAGCTTATTTTTCTATCTACTACATTTTCGTCCAAATAAACCTTGCTGAAATATCTACATTACACATTTCATTATAGATACAGGGTGAACAGCGATAGCCAAATGTTTAAGACTGGACGCTATACCCTGGCCTTAAAATTCCATACTTTTTCCATTAAATCGCGTGAAACATCTGAATGTTAACAGGACTTTAAAAGAATGACCAAGTATTGAACAATTCGAATCATTAATAACGAAAGTTATTTGAAATAAATTGTGTTTTTTTAAAACCATGGACATTTTTTCTGTAGCACGTTTTCCTGCATCATTTGACGTTTAGTGCTTATACAAGATTATACAAAATTTCTCCCGAAGGTAGACGACTATTCTCAGAAATTTCAAATATACATTTTATTTGTCATTTAAATATCTTCAATATCAGGTATTTTAATAAAAAATATTAGATCATTTTTAGAAAACCAAATTTGGAAAATGTTCCATGTAAACGGTGGTTTGTGTTGGCGGCTTTCCTTGAAAATCTTCGTGTCGCTTCCTTGATGATGCTGAACTTAAATACCAAGTTTGGTATTATCTCACTTTTGTTTTTGAGTTACTCTGTTCACACACACCGCGGATCTTTTTCTAAAAATGTTCTTTTATTTAGGGGGCTCAAAACATCTATTTCCAGGAAACCTAGGTATCGAAGTTTTGAGTGGAATGCACCTACTATGTGCGTGGTAGAGAAAGTAATAATAGGAAAGAATAGAGTTTTAACTTGCCTTTGTGGACTTTGAGAAGGCCTTCGATCGAGTGGACCAAATAAACCATGGCGTATATTAAAAACAAAAGGATACCCAGAGCATTTAGTTAACGTTATACTGGGTTTATATGCAGACAATAAAATGGTTATTGAAATAAATGCGGAACTAACAGATGAGGTAAAATAAATCGGAGTTAAACAAGGATGCAGTTTAGCGACTATTTTATTTAATACATTTCTAGACAACATTCTTCAAGACGATGATGTAATTTTAATTTTTAACAAAGAAGATAGACTGAAAATAGGAATGTATAATTTAAATAATATTAGTAAATTGTGCAGTATGAACATTTCAAGTCAAAAAACTAAGGTAATGCCATTCCACGGCTAATTTCCAGTGATAACAAACACTTTAATTGAAAATCACTGAATAAGTGACACATTTTAAATATCTTGCATGTGGTTTAACTTAAGAAATAGATGAAGATATACGAGGACTGTCCAGAAAGTAACATCCGTTCATGCGTACCCCGAGAAATAGTAGGGGTAGCGCCGCCATTTCGATATCAGCGTGCGCAGTGGCTCAGTACGCTTCTAGCTGTGCAAGGTAGAGCATCGTACTGTTACGTATTTGCTAGATATAACCTAACAACATGAGCGCCGAAATAACAAATCCCGCCAAGTGTGAAGTGCGTGTGAAGTGTAAAATGGTTAAGAAGAGCAATCCAAAACAAGCGTCGTGGTCTTCTGACATTTAGTGTTGCATTTCTACATGACAACGCTCGCCCTGATACAGCAAAAACAACAGAAATGAACTTTTAGCTAAATTCAAATGGGCGTTTTTAGTCATCCCCCGTACAGCCCGGACTTGGCCCCTAGCGACTTCATCTGTTCCCGTACATGAAAAAGCGCTTCAAAACGCCGTGACAGGTTGACTTAGTTCACAGACGGTAGAAGTTTATGCAGAGGGTATTTCAAAGACTGTGAGAAGGTATGACAAGTGCTTAAATTGTTTGGAAACTACGTAGAAAAATACAGAAAAGCTGAAGTTTTCAGATCTATATAATACAAATGTTGTATGTATACCGGTTTCATGTTTATTTCAAAACGGAGGTTACTTTCTGGACAGCCTTCGTAAATCATAAAATAACCAAATTTTAAGAATTATATGGCACAATTGCAACATTAAAAGGGAAAACAAGAAGAAATAGACAATTAACATTTTGTTTCATCATGCTATATGGTAGTGAGACATGGACGCTAAGAAATAAAGGCCTAAATTACAAACATTCGAAATGCGTTTCTTAAGATCTGTTAATGGTTGTACAACAGAAGACCGATTTGAAAGGAAAACATTAGAAAGGAATTAAGCATGGAATCCATTATCGAAAACCTAATTGGAAACAGAGAAAACTGGCTTCGACGTTTGGAAAGAATGAGACCTGAAAGAATTTCCTAACAAATAATGGAATATAAACCAAGAGAACGGATGCGAATGGGTCGATTTAGAGAGTGTTGGATTAATGTGAGACCGGAACAGACAGTAGCCTAATCCTTTAAAGAAGAAGAAGTCTTGTCGACTGAGGAAACTATATAAAACGCCGTCAGATTGACCGGTGAAACCTGGGATATGAACCCACCTCAGCCATTGCTTTCGGCGGTTGCAGACTATTTTCTATTGTTCCTGCTTATGAGAAGCGTCGCGGCGCTACAAATCTTTATTTTCGACACTTACGCTGTTTTCCCAGCAAACGGAGATTACACAGCAAAGGAAGGGGAAACACGACCGTCATCGATATTGAGTTTCCGATGAAACTAATATGACATGACTGGGGTCCCCACCTGGACAAATGTGACATGATACAATATTGGTTCTCGTAGTCATGGCAATTTATTGCGATACTTTATATTTTGATATCTGTTGACAGTCGATATTACTACAAGGAAAACAAACGCACGAGGTGCTCCGAGCTGTTTGCTCTTGTATAGCCTACAACAGAAAAATCGCTACACACACACGCACATGCACGCTGGCCGCCCCGCGCCGTGAGATTTACAGCATTGCTATGGCTGTTCGTTACGGATGTTGGTGTCCCGCTCTCAAATGCTATCCAAAACTACATCATATTCAACAAACGTGGAAGGACAATCATAATGTAGGAATAACTCTGTATGTGTAACACTCACATGACTTTCTCTACTCTTGTACAAACTATTTTTACAAACGCTTATTCTCCATATGCTTCATGTTAATCTTATTGCTAATTTTCTTGTAGATGCAAGGAGAATTGGTAGGTTTTAAGCGATAGTCAAATATTTTAAGAGCAGCTCGCAATGTGAGGCATTCCATTCTCTTTGTATGTCCAGGACATAAAAAAATGAATAACGAATTCCCATTTGAGAAAAAGTATTGGAAAATTTAAGGGAATAACAAGCAATATCTCGAAAATAGTTCACTCAATAAAAAAATGTATGTGACATAAGTTGTGTATTTTAACGCAATCTACATTTTTGTGTAGTAAAATTGTGTCTATTACTTATGGTTTACCAGTTATGCCAAAGTCGTTCACAATGAAGAATACTTTTGGAGACATTCCCAGAAAATTCGAGATATACATTTTATTTTTTCATGAAAATATCTAAAAATCGTTAGAGCCGTTTTTGAGAAAATTAAAATTTTCGAAACATGTTACATGTAAAGGGTAATCTGGGGTGGGGGTAATTTCTTGAAAACCTTCGTGTCGCATCTCTGGAAGATACTGAACCTAAATACCAAGTTTGGTGTTTATCCGACTCTTCGTTTCTGAGTTATGCTGTTCACAGACACAGACACGTAGACACACACACGGAAATGTTTCCAAACATGTTTTTTTTTGATTCAGGGGTCTCAAAACATGTATTTCCGTTGAAATCTCGGTATCGAATTTTTGGGTGGAATACAATACTTCCCCTACTTACTGTACGTAGTAGAGAAAGTAATATGTATTGGAAATAATAAGTCGTAAATTTTAATTACCTGGGTTGTGACATAAGCTTCAATCTCCATAGAGATATAGAAAATAAGAAAAATAACATGAACACTACAAGCCCATGTGCTCATGTTTGGCAGCAAATCTTGGATAATAAAAGAAAAGGACAAAAGTAAGATTCAGACGGTGGAAATGAATTTTTTAAGAACTAAAGGATACCCTAAGTTAGACTAATAATAAGAAATGAAAAAATTAGAGAAGAACTTAATACTTATAAATTAAATGAAAAAATTAAAGAAAATAAACATAATTGGAAAGAGCTTGAGTGAAGAAAGAATACTACTATTAATTCATAAATACAAACCGTCAAGAAAAAGAGACATTGAATGGCCCAAAAAAGATGGGAGTTAAGTAAAGAATGCTAAAATTAAATTGAGTGTTATTTATGGACGCTCTTTAACTGCTGTGATCCTTAGCGTCCCATTCTATATTGGGCGTGGAAGACCGGTAATTTTGTTCAGAGGCCTCTTTATTAGGCTTGAGATTCTTTTACCTGTCGTAAACCTACGCTTTACGTTCCTTCCGAAGGAAGCCATGCTAAGGATTTTTACGCCCGAAAATATCCATCGTTCTCCGCCGAGTTTGAACCTGCGACCTCGGGAACTAGAGGCTAGCATGGTAATCACTACACCATGAAAGGCAAAGAATGCTGAGATGGAAAACATGGAATGCCTAATCTTTGAAGTGAAGAAGAAGACTATATGGAATTTCATGTCTTTTCGTCTCTAAACCAGTATAATAAACTGATGTTTTCCATTCAGCTACCCAACATATGAGTAAATTGGCCCTGCAATGAGCATATGAAACTTATGACTGCGTCCATGTCTAACATAATATGCAATACAATTTTTCACCGATATATAAAGTTTTTCGATACAGTATGAAGCAAAATATGGTACATAACTACATAGGAAAGTGAGTTTTCTCCCATACAGTTACGTAAATAACTATTTAAGTCTCAGCGATGGAATATTTTAACGAAATATTACTTCATGAATGCGCGGAGAGATTTCAAAAATGGAGACCAAAAGAGGACCTTATCGCTTTAGGTAGCAATAAAGCGAGACTCCTGGGACCATGAGTAAGTTATGAGAGGGTTAAAAAGGGTGGGGGGACCGTGATATATAGATAGGGTGACATTCTTTATGGGAGCGATTATGAGGGATTTAGGCCGGCTATATAGTGGTAAGCCACAAGTAAGGGGATTTAGCTAGTGTGCCAACTTGCACCCGGAGTAAGTGCGCAACACAGCGCGGAAATTTACACACAACCAAAAGAGCGGGGAGGCAGTCCTACAAATTAAACTCGTGAAGAGAGAGATTACATCACGGCCGCTACAAATTTTTATGTTTTTGTTTTCTTTACCTCTTTGTTCCATATAACTTCTGATAAACGCCCAGAAAGCGTTTCATGTGACCTAGATACTTCAGCATTGTAAATCTTGTTCACAATATTGCACGATTTGTTCTGAAATATATTATGTGTTCGCGTTTCTGTCAGCTGGGTGCTGGATTTAAACTAAAGCCTTATTTACTTACTCGGAGTCCAAGAAAATCCATTAGGTTTGAGTATCTGCTGAGAAACAAGTGTTTCATCCTTACCAGCCACAATGCCCATACGTTCATTTAAAATCTGTTTAATATATTAAAACATCAGAAGTATTATATTCACACGATATCCTCTACCCACCAAAGTTTTAATTTTATATCTCTTCGGCAAATATTCTTACAAAAGCTTACTTTCTCTAGTACATAATAGCTAGAGAAAGTACTGCATTCCGGCCAAAATGCCCTCAGAGGCTCACATTGGTGAGTACGGGAGTGGCGACCCCGAGGTACCTGAGCTTACCCAGTGTCTGGGGGTATAACCAGTCCACCCTGTCTCCGGGGGTCAGAAATAAGGAGACCTGTCCTCCAGGTTGGGGGTTAAACATGGGGCTCTCAACTCCACTTGTAAAAACCTTGTTAAGACGGATGGTTTGTTGTTGGCGACTTGGAATGTTCAAACTATGTTATGACCTTGAAGAAGCTAATTATTTTATTACGTTATTTTTAGCACCACACTTTGGGCGTCAATTTGAAGTAGGAGTTGTATTGTATTTTGACTGTAGGGGAGCCGAACTTGAAGTAGTTGCAAACGCACGTATGGTAAAATGTTTCCGGTAGCATTCGCCCCAAAAAAACTTTCCGGTGGTCTTTGTCCCTCCAAAAAATGTTTAAAAATATTTACTTTATAATTTTGACTGTTTCTTTTAAGTATTATATATTTATGTTTGCCTCGGCTGCGTCAGTATTATTGTTAGAGACATGTTTCTCTTTGCAGGGTTGTGGTGCGACTGAAGAATGTAGGCTTACATAGATTATAGTTTTGCTTCACTCCTTTTATTAATGCTTGACACTATTTAAATAACACTTCACTGATATAGAGAAAGAGAGCTGTGAGATTTTTTTTATTAATTACTTGCACTTTTTAACACGTAAACTATTTTTGTCTCACACAAAATACGTATTAAATTTTTCGAGGGTGTCTCGCGTCCGGTTAGAAACGCTGTCTACAACCAATGCGTCCAGTTATGAGCACTGTCTACAAGCAACTGACTTGATTTCTACCGCCACATTTGTACATTTCTGTATTTCAATTCTCTTATTGGTTATTTCTCTTCCAATAGAACACTTTTATTTAGCTTAAGTCTTTTTTTGGTTGTTGAATGGCTATTTTATAAACTCTCAAAATCTACATTATTGTTGCTCCAATAATGACTAGTAGCATTATTAAACATTCTTACTCATTAGTGCCTCAAGGTTAACTTATTGTTAGCAGCTTTTAACCTATTATTCTCACAGCTCCTACATTATTAAATTACGTAATACATTACATAACATTATTACATGTATACAAGAATATAAACATATACAATGACTGTAATATGTACTTACTATATATTTTACATACACATATTGCTTTAAGGAGGGCTGTTATTGAATTTATATATTATATAATTTGATTTAAAATCAGTTAAGTGTTAAAAATGCTGCCTCAACCTGGAAAAATGAAAGAAGTGACAAATAACTCTTAAGGTATTGGCTGGACAGTAGTGTTGCAAGAAAAACTTTGGAGTGGAAAAGGAAGAATAGATAAACAGGATTACACATTATTGTATGAGCCTGGACTACACAAGATAGGATTTATTATCGCAAAGGGAATAAAGAAGAGCCTAATGGAGTTGGACCCAGTTAATGAAGGATTATCTAAAATAGACTTAAGGTCCAATTTCGAAATGTTACTATACTTTCTGTATACGCATCTGTAGAGGAAAGGACGAGTTGACAGGGAAGAGTTTTCGTGAGAGTTTGGAAGGAGAGTGTGGTGAAGGAGTTCTGGACACGTTGCTGTTCTTGGGTGATTTTAATGCTGGAGTGGCGGGGTAAATGTTGCCTGAACTAGGTGTCGAGATTGGTGCCTTACATGGACAGTTTGTGATTGGTATTATTTGTATTATTAAGGAAGGAAGTTTCTCGTGTGTTCTTGTTTTTTATAACTGTGTGGAATTGCATTGTACGTTTATATTTGCTCAGGGTTAGTTCTTATTTGCCATATTCTGTGAGATTTCTATTGCTTAGTTTTTGCGTTTGTTGCTTTACTGTTTCTATTTTTATAATCCTGGTGTTTCTCTCTGTGAATGCTCTGACTGTATTGGTTTTGTACCAGAATGTGATTATCTATATAACCAGAGCTGCTTCTGTAATCTGAGTTGACTTGTAATTGTTTTGTTTTTATTGTCTTCATGTACTGACTTGAATAAATTTATAGCCAGAGGGTGGCGCTGATGACCGCCGCAGTTTTACTACTACTACTCTACCCAAAATATCTAGGTCGAGATTTAATCAAACATGCTTGTTTGGAGGTTTCCTGAATCGAACAGTCTGTGAACAGCATAACTCAGAAATCTGATATGTTACATTCACATGGTGTTCTATGCTCTCTATAGTTTATTAGTAGGTATACACATTATTCTTACGGAAGCATATTTTGCTATCTACTGAAGTGGATTATTTGTAGGTAGTTGGAAGATGCTTCATGTTTATATGCACCACGGATGGGAGCCAATTTGTCGCGGTCACTTCGTGTTATCTTATTCCTGAGCGCCTGTTATTGTTTTATTACTTTGAATGTTGAGTTCATTGTCCTCCGGCTAGCTATTGTTTCTCGGTCGAGCACATCTCTTGAACAGGTTGTGTAAACCGAAAGGATTTGTTACTCAAAGATAACACTGATAAAACAATTTGTTTTTACACTTTTATTACCGTCACAATTAATTAAGTTCACATATTGACTCTTGATACACGCCAGACTGAAACTGTTATATTTTCTAATATCACTATAATCACATATTTACTGCACATTATTAATTCGCGTGTTTCACATTTATAACAAACTTTAAGACGCGAGAGATTCTGTAGAATTGCGACGTGTAACTCGCGAACGATTCTGATGAACTGAGCGACGTTTAACTTCTACATAATTCTGTTGGACTCAGCGACGTGTAACGCGTGGATGATTCTGTTGAACTGGGCGATACTTGCCTCTGGCTTTAGCTTTTTATACTCCCACACCCCGATATGCCTAAAGATTATAACCGAGCTGCTATTTGGTTAATAAAACGCGCCAACATTAGCGTCTATTTTTATATCCAATCAAAATTACGAAAACATATGCTCTAGGGAAGAAATTCCCGCCATTTCTAAGAAAAGCGCGCCAATCTGACGTCATTTGTTTGTCTCTTCTAATTGATAAACAACTCACTGCCTCGCTCATTGTTACCCGCTCTTATTGTCAGTTTCAGTGAGGCCGTGTAAACTTATTTCCTAACAATGCTTATAATTAACAAACATCTCAAATCAATGTCATACAATAATGCTTATTTACACTACAATCACTCTGGCATTTACTTATTCTGATACAAATTACTGCCACACTACTTCATTTTAATCGAGGTAAACCTTTCCGGAAATAGCTGCATTACATATTTCGTTATAGATACAAAGGGAACAGTGATAGTCAAATGTTTAAGAACTGGACGATATACAGAGTAGACCATTTAAGTTGAGACTGTACAATATCTCCAACACTAAGCGTTTAGAAAGAAATGCCTTTAATAAAATTTGCTTGATATTGTAGGGGAAAGTAAATGCCATTATTCGTGTTTTATTTGGAGGACGTTGTGATGGTCATTTTAGGGTCAATTTAATTTTTTTAATGGGAACCTACTCTTTTTATGTTGGTTTGTCCCTCCTCATATAAAACTAAACAACATTTGTATAAAGCACTTTGCAGCTGTTCTTACACTAATGTAAATAACAATGAAAATTCTGAAAGGCTGTGTAAAAAGAGCGCAATGATGTTTGGACCATCCATAGATGCTCATTTGAGGGTCAAGTTATGTTTCATAATTGGAAACGAACATATTTTATTTCTTTATTTTCCTCATATCAAAATAAATAGTTTTTTATAAACCATTTTCTAATGAGAAAACGTTTTTAAAAAAACTATATTAACCCTAACACGACAATCATAACGTGCTCCAAATAAAACACGACTAATTTCATTTACTTTCCCCCATAATATCAAGCAACTTTTATCAAACACATTTCCTTCTAGAGCGCTTATTTTTGGAGATATTGTACAGGTACACTCTGTATTCATTCATTCATTATCTGTTTACCCTCCTCTTATGTAGGACTTACACCCCCCCAGGACTTACAAGCGGGTGCCTGGGGTCAGAGGCCCGTCGAGGAGCAGACACTCATGGATCAGACAGAATATCCAGGATGGGTGATCAGCCCGATGCCTGGTATGGGATGAAGGAAGTAGATGAAACGAAATGTTGGTGAAATGGATGAAAGGAAAGGTGATGATGGAGCAGTTGGTGGAATGAATGGCGGGGGAAACGGAGAACCCGGAGAAAACCCGCCCAGACACTGCTTCGTCCACCACAAATCCCACATGCAGGTCCCTGGTATTGAACCCGGACCGCCTCGGTGGGACGCGAGCGGTCTAACCACTCGGCCACGGCGCCGCCCACCCTCTGTATACTGGCGTTAAAATTCCATACTGTTACCATAACATCGCGAGAAACAGCTGAAAGTCGGAAGGTCTTTAAAAGAATGGCTAACTATTGGACAGTTATAACCATTAATGACGAATATCTCGGAAGTGGTTAATGCCACAAAAACGTTATTGGAAATAAATTGTGTGTTTTAAGGAATTCAACATTTTTGTGTAATACGTTTTCGTCTATCGCTTAATGTTTACCAGTTATGCAAGATTATACAAAATTTCTTCCAAATGAAGAGGGCTTCTCAGGCTATTCGCAGAAAATTCAAGATTTACATTTTATTTGTTGCTAAATATCTTTAACATGTTATATTTTAAACAAAACACTTAGAGATATATTTCATAAAATCAAAAAATTGAAAAATCTTCCATGTAAATGGTAGTTTCGGATGAGCGGATTTTCTTTATAATTTTGTGTCGCCTCTTTGGTAGAATGCTGAACCGAAATACCAAGTTTGGTATTTATCCAACTTTTCGTTTTTGAGTTATGCTGTTCACACACACATACGACCCTTCATAATTTTTTTCTGGATTCAGGGGGCCTCAAAACATGTATTTCCGGTGAAATCTCGGTATAGAATTTTTTAGATGGAATTCAATACCTATTTGAGTTCAGTTTGTTCCAAGGATACAATCTAGGATTTTCAAGAAATTCCTCTAAGCAAAACTACGCTTTACATGGGACACTTCATTATTTTTGACGTTCTCATAATTGTTCTTTCATCAAAATCTTCCCGTCAGTAATGACGATATCACTTTTGGTTTGCCCATTATACAAAATTATACAAAATGCCGTCTAAATGAAGAGCAGTTCACAGGCTGTTCCCATAAAAATTCAAGACAAATTTTCTTTGCTATGCAAACATCTTATATAAACATTATGAAGAAAATAAAAATTAACGAACATTTTTCATATAAAAATAGTTTGGTTTGGGAGAGATTTTCTTGAAAATCTTCATGTCGCATCCTTAGGACTTGAATACAAGGGCGGTATTTATTTTACGCTTTCGATCCTCGTTAGCATTCAGGGAAACTAAAAGCATGTATTTCCGGTGGAATCTCGTTATCGAATTTTTGACTGGATTACTAATCTTCTTCTACAATATAGGTAAAAGGTAAAAAAGGTAAAGGTACGGACGAACAAAGGGCCCCCAGCAACCGGGCCAGAGCACCGCAAGTAGGCCGCAATATCACTTTTTGCGTCTATCGTGACTCTTGAAGGGAGAGTTGAGGGGAGAAACCTCGAAGTATGACCATATCCGGATGAGACGGACGCAAGTACTGGCGGGGTCCCTAACGTTTCCAGATTGAACGCATCGGACGCCAGGAAAGAAACATCTACAGAGCGCACAGTCACCGCCCAGCCGCAACCCGCCGAACACCGTCGCCTGGTCCTAAATCCTAAACAAGGAAGATGATAGAGGAAATGCACAACTCCAGCATTCGCCTGCCGAGCCAGGCAAAATCACAAAAAATACATGAGTCAGAGTGGGCGATCGCCGGGGATCGAACCCGGGACCTTCCGAATACGAGTCAGTCTCGTTACCGCGGCGCCACCTAGCTTAGTATGGGTAAGATAATAGATGCTAGAGAAAGTACAAATTAAGCGTTCCATTCACATGATTTTTTCTACCCTCTAACGTTTATTTTTTAATTTCTTCTGCAAACTATTGTTACAAAATATTTTCTGTCTACTTCATGTAGATTAAACGTGCAAGGATTTTGCAGCTTTATAAGAAAGTATTTTCATGAACCAATCAGCCATAACATTTTTAAAAGAGTCTGTCTGACTAGAAATGTAAAAAGGGCATTTTATTACATTCCTGTTTAAACCAACCAGTGCGGAATTTTAGTTTTATAACATTCTTTGCAAAGAATGCTGGTTTTCCTGTAATACAAATGACAAATCTGGAAATGACTTAACCTCTTGTTTTATTGTTTCATAAAAATGACCAGAAACCAAATTTAGTTTCATGTCTTCTGGTTCGCCGTCAGCTGCAAGTGCAGACAGAGTCGTTATTAACATCCCTTATTCTCGACGCACACACATAAAACTGGGTAAGGTCAACATTACGTGATATTTTTACGAGCTCATAAAATTCGCGTCGTGGCTATGGCTTACTGTCTGGCCTTCAAGTTCCTGTAGCTTTGGCTACAATGTAGGATCTACGTGTCGTATAATGTGCTTTCAGCGATACGTGAAATGAGATACAAACTTCAGACGGGGAATAAACTTTTGCAAAGTATGTAGAGTTTCAGACTTCAAATTGGCACTTGATATAGGTCTTATTGGCGCCGAGTAGGTTGTTTAGAATTATAGTAAGTAAATAAGTGTATCACTTTCAAGAATAGTGATGTTTTTAAGAGGACAGAGAATTTACATTCTCCACTTCTGCATTTTTCTGTTCAAAGAGTTACAAATGTTATTGTGAATAAAAGTATGTGAATAAAAAACAAAATCATAGCTAATTAATTAATTTTGGTGCGATTCTATGCTAAATACGTGTATTTCAAATGTTTAACTTTTAAGATTTTTATTTCGTCCAAATATTTTGTTTGTTTTTGCGGTAAACGCATATGACAGTAAATTGGATTTAGGCAGTATTTTAAAAATATACAAAATTCAGCAGAAATAAAGACAAAAGAAAGAGCATGTCGCTGTTTAATGTCTTATGATGATCTCAAAATACGCGTGTACTATTGCCTACTTTACTCCTTAGATCCCTCCCTTCCTCCTTTTCTGATAGTTTCAGTAATTGTTCGGCCCTTCTGCTGTATATTTACTCTTAAGTGGAATATAACAGAGACCGTTTATGAGATTGAGGAAAAGTGGCAGTGTTCCAGGTTTAAATCGAACCGGGGACCTGTGTCTATTGCAACTCCTGGTCGGAGGGCTGAGGGTAGAGACCCGGAGTATGACCATATCCGGATGACGACAGGCGTAAGTACTGACGGGGTCCCTAATGTTTCCAGATCGAACGCATGGGACACCCACTCACAAGCCACCGAACCCCCTTGGGTCTCCTCGGGGCGGGGCCCACTAATAGCGAGATCTAACTGGGCAGTCCCGCAACCACACCATCGCCTCTATGGATTTATAAGTGACCATAGAAAAAACTGATGGCACTACGTGCAAGAGTACAGTTTGGAACATTTTTAGGCCTGAAAGTGAGTTTAGAAGTATTCTAGAAATTTCTTAATACTCGTAAAACTCTCAAATTCAGATATATCTTGTGTATGCTGGTGTGCATAAAACGTGGCCCACAATGGAACGGAGCTGCTTATGTTGGTACTAACAAAATGTAGCCCCACCCCTTACCAGCATGACCACCTCTGTTTTCGAGCATAATTTGAGAAGATGGTTTGTTGTATTGATATTTTTAAATTATTTGCACCACGTTTTGGTAGCCAATTTGAAGAAGGTTTGTTGCTGCTCGTATGGAAAGTCAGGTTGAAGATTATGTATTATATTCCAACTGTTGGGAGCCGAGGCGGCGCCGTGGCCGAGTGGTTAGTTCGCTCGCCTCCCACCGAGGCGGCCCGGGTTCAATCCCAGGGAGCTGCATGTGAGATTTGTGGTGGACGAAGCGGCGTCTGGGCGGGTTTTCTCCGGTTCTCCGGTTTCCCCCGCCATTCATTCCACCAACTGCTCCATCATCACCTTTCCTTTCATCCATTTCGCCATCATTTCGGTTCATCTACTTCCTTCATCCCATACCAGGCATCGAGCTGATCATCCATCCTGGATGTTCTGTCTGATCCATGAGTGTCTGCTCCTCGACGGGCCTCTGACCCCAGGTACCCGCCTGTAAGTCCTACATAAGAGGAGGGTAAACAGATAATGAATGAATGAATGTTGGGAGCCGAACTTGAAGTAGTTGCAACCGCACGTATGGTACCCGCTTTCCGGTAGCTTCGCCCCAAATGTACTTTCCGGTGGCCTTTCCCCCGAAAAAAATGTTTAAAAAAATATTAACTTTGTAATTTTGACTGTTTCTTTAAATGTTATATATTTATGTTTGCCTCGGCTGCGCCAGTATTTTTTGTTAGAGACATGGATGTCTTAACAGGGCGTGGTGCGACTGAAGAATGTAGGCTCACACAGATTATAATTTTACTTCACTCCATTTATTAATACTTGACACGATTTAAATAACACTTCACTGATATAGAGAGCTGTGAGATTCTTTTATGAATTACTTGCACTTTTTAAACACGTTAACTATTTTCTCACACAAAATACGTATTAAATTTCTGGAGGACGCATCTCACGTCTGATTAGTAACACTGACTGCTGGCAACGTGTCCAGTTATGAGCACTGTCTACAAGCAACTGACTTCTAGATTTGTAAATTTTGCTATATTTCAGTTTCTGATTGGCTATTCCTAATCCAATAGAATACTTTTATTTAACTAAAGCTTTTTCTGGTTGTTGATTGGCTTTTTTATAAACATTATAAAATTACATTATTGCTTCCAAGAATTACAAGTAGTATTGTTAAACTTTCAAATTCATTATTGCCTCAAGGTTACCTTATTGTTACCTCATTGTTAGCAACTTTTAACCTACTATTCTCACAGCTCCTACATTATTAAACTACGTAATCAGATAACATTATTACATGTATACAATAATATCAACATATACAATGACTATAATATACACTTTTTACATATTTTTACATACAGATATTGCTTTAAGGTGGGCTTTATTGAATTTTATATTATATAATTTGACTGAAATTATTTAAGTGTTAAGAATACTGCCTCAAATTCTAGCCACCGGATTGGCAGGGTACTTAACTTCCTCCAAAATATGACCGAAACTCCGAAGAGTAACGTAACAACTTAAACGTTAACTTTTTATGCTACTCTATCGTTTTCTTCTTGCCGTTTAGTAGCAGCAATAACTTAACCTTCGTCTCCATGTCGCTACGTTTTGATGATTTTCGCAATCGTAGCGAAGCTCTTTGATAGAGGGGGCATCCAAACCATCCCTTACTTCCACATAGATTATGAATATCGTTCAGTGGTTAATTTTTATGCCCCTGTATTGCTTTCCAGGCCAGTCACATAGCGAACTGATACAGGCTAGGTGGAGTCAAAAGTTGATTGCCTGAAGGTAGAAACCTTACGGAGAGAAAAACACTATGGCGATCTAGGGGAATGGACAATTTTTTATGCACACATACAAGACGGGAAGGTGTAAATGTTTATCGAAATGTATGTAAATCTTCACAATCTCCAGCATAAATTGAATTGATGAATACATAGGCAAACAGGCCTTGTGAATCCTTTAAACACGGACGCCTTTTCCTGTTTTCATATTCATCTCAGTAGAATATGATAGGATATGCAGTGGAGAGGAATACATCGTACATCGCGACCCACATAGACCTACTGTGGCTACCATCTGCAGGTGGAAAGGATGAAACCAAGGATCACATGAGGCTATGGCCTACAGAGATGAACTGAAGTCTAAAAATTCCAACTCGAAGATTCGACGCATTCCAAAGTTACCCAGAGAGGGCGATGAGCAATCAGGTAGTCCTCTGGTGTACAAGAGGAATACTTAGCGCGTTGGTTCAGGCGGTTATGTCTATGCCCCGGATTCGGGAGGTCCCAGGATCGATACCGATGATTGCCCACTTTGACCCATAGTTGTTTTTTTTTTGGAGGTTTTCCCGGGTCGACAAGGTGAATGTTGAAGTGGCTTCTTCCATCCCCTGAATTTCCTGTCCCTCCATTTCGTTCCATTCTTCCTTTCATCTTTCGTCCCGTTGGTCTCTTTCTAGGAAGTGTTTGCGATGGTGTTTCGGTGCAGCGTGGCTGGGCGATAATGCTCTTTGTAACTCTCTCCGTCACTCGGCTTTCGGCTGGCTGCCGGGGTATTGGATTCCCTGTGTTTAGGGTGGGATCTCCGGTCAGCCGGGGAGTCTCTTTGGAAACTGGGGCCCAGCAATTGCTGTGCTGTCGCTCCTGGTTCCGGCTGCCCGGTGTCTTCTCGCCTCATCCTTCCTCCCAGGGACGCCCCCTCGTGGGGCGTAGGTTCAGTATCCACTCTAGGTCGGTGCCAAGTCCCCTCCGTAGTCAATCCAATCCACGATAAATATTCTTTCCTTGAAGAAAGCAGCCGCCGGTCTATCACTGCCTCACGCCGGAAACCTAAAGCACACCTAAAATATGAGGAGGAAAAACAGAATGAGGGGAATTAAGGAAAGAAAATTGTAGCATTAGAGAAACGCCTTCGCCCGACGACCAGGGAAAACCACATAAAACCCAAGGTCAGATGGGTGGGAAGTAATTGAACTTGGAACTTCCCGAATGCAAGCCTCATACGATACCCCGGAGCCATCTCACACGATTTCATCTCAGTAAAGACCTATCTATTAAGGAATCATTCCAATTTTGAGCTTGATTTTGAATCTTACTAAAGATCTTAAGAAAAGCAGGTATTTTAAGATTAAAATCAGCGTTAAAAAGTTGACTTTTTAGAATTAAACGGAATCTATTGTTACGATGAAACTTTTAAATGGAATTTGTTAACACTTTAATGAATTTTATCCATTTAGTTATAAGAAATTTTGTTTTCATTTTAAATCTTTAAAGCACGTTCCAGTGCACAACCAGCGATCTATTTAAACCTTTTTTCTTGCAATTCTTGCCTCTCCATTCTCCTCCCACGTTTGGTACAAGCCCAATGTAGACAGGTGGTTAATTTCACCTGCCAGATGTTCACAAGAAATAGGTCCTGAAACATTGGATCCTTTTGTATCATAATTTAGGTTTATTCAAAGACTCTTGCAATGCCCAGAATTAAATCAGCGTAGCTTGTGCCGAAAGTTTGTGTCTCAGGAGCTTTTATATTGCAGAAAATCTATTGACGCAAGGGTAACGTCCTGGCTAGAGAGAGCCAGCCCCTAAACAAATGCTTCACACAGAATGACTCAAAAGCGCAATACAAAACTCCGGATGTGATATTGTGTTACATTCACTTTACTTAAGCAAATGTACAAATATTCACAACTTTCTCGTCCTATATCTGTATATTCGTACATTTGAGGAAATTTAAATCAGTTTTCGTTGGTCGCCCTGAGAAATAAATGCTTAAGGGGACAAGGTAGTCTGAACACATGGAAATTACACCTTAAGTGTGTTAAATTATCACTGTTCTTAAAGTTCTCAATGGTTTTTCCTGAAATTTTTATGAAAATACTCTATAAATCATTAAAATTATTTCAAGTGGTTGTTTGCATTGATAGCTTATGTAGTCGAGTCCGTACAAATTATTTCATTCGGCAGAAAAATAATAAACTTTACTCTTAAAACACGTGAATTCACGTACCTTTTTCTCTGATACTACTTGCAATACAGAATCACACTTTTGCATGCTTTGCTATCTTCTGAACCTCAATTATTTAGTTATGTGTATCAGTTCACTAGAAGTTGAAAAAAAATTAATTGCAAAGTAAAAATGTGAAAAATTTGCAATGTTGTTTCTTAATATCACTAATATACATTATAAAATTATGTGTTGTGTACATGTACTGAAAGTATCAGCTCTCTACCTTTCATACTTTCTGAGAAAAAGGTACATAAGTATCCAAAAATATTGTTTTGAGAAAAAAACTGGCTTTAAAGTTTGAACGTTAAAATTCTGTCACACTTCAGTGCATTCCAGGGTTATAATCATCTACACCTTCATTCCTGGGTTACTGCAGCTTTTTTATTGCTTTCTCTTGGTCCTGGCCTCTTTTGTTAATTGCAGAACTGCTTGCTGGGCATTATATAGTTGTTCGTTGTTGAAAGATACAAAAATGTTCTAAAAAGGGGCGTTGCATAGCAGCTCTAAAGGAATTGAAGGGTTGTGTTGTTTCTGCTCCACGTATAGGCGCCAATTTGAAGAAGTATTTCTGTTATTATGTTATTGCTAAGTATGGAAAGCCAATTTGAGAAAGTTGAATTGTCTTCACGTTATTTGCACCTTGCTTTGGGCGTCAATTTGAAGTAGGTTGTATTGAAGGAGTTGTATTATATTTCAACCGTTGGGGAGACGAACTTGAAAATTGTGGCAACCACACGTATAGTACTCGCTTTCCGGTAGCCTTCGCCCCAAATGTTTAAAAAATATTAACTTTGTAATTTGACTGTTTCGGCTCCGTCAGTATTATTGTTAGAGACATGTTTCTCTTGGCAGGGTTATGGTGCGACTGAAGAATGTAGGCTTACACAGATTTTAGGTTTTAATTCACTCCTTTTTATTAATGCTTGACACCATTAAAATAGCACTTTACTGATATAGAGAGAGCTGTGAGATTATTTTATTATTTAGTTGCTCTTTTTAACACGTAAACTATTTCCGTCTCACACGAATACGTATTAAATTTCTCGAGGACGTGTCTCACATCCGGTTAGAAACACTGTTTGCAGGCAACTGAACTCTATTCCACAGGCTAAATTTGTAAATTTCTGTATTTCAAGTTTCTGATTGGCTAATCCTAGTCCAATAGAATACCTTCATCGAACTTAAGCTTTTTCTGGTTGTTGATTGACTATTTTTTACGCTGTCACTAAAATTACATTATTGATTCCAAGAATTATAAGTAACATTATTAAACTCTCAAACTCATTATTGCCTCAAGGTTACCTCATTGTTACCTCATTGTTAGCAACTTTTAACTTATTATTCTCACAGCTCCTACATTATTAAATTACGTAATATATTCACATAGCATTATTACATATGGATACAATAATATAAACATATACAATGACTGTAATATACAAATGTTATATATTGTTGCAGACACATATTGCTTCAAGGCGGGCTGTTATTGTATTTATATTTATATAATTAGACTAAAATCATTTAAGTGTTAAAAATACTGCCTCAGAATTCAGACTAGCATTTAAATGTTATTTAAATGTCTTAAAATCCTCTTAACCCCCCAAAAGCATATATTTTCTGAAGCTGGAAATAATAGAGGTTTTATTGGGGCCTACAAAAATGTGTTTTTTGACCATTTCAGAGTACTGTGTCCAGTAAACGCTACCTAACAAACACAGTCACTGAAATAGGTTCAGCTATATTGTCTCCCTACAAATGTGAATGCTCTTGTCCAACCTTTTATCTTTGCCACAGCCAACATGTAGCTATTGTTCCTAACGCAGCGGATCCAAACAGAACAATGAACAGCAGGCAATGTCTTGTTTTGCAGCACCACGTATACAACTGCGGCCTATGGAAGTAATCCGAACGTATTCATCAGGCTGGACTCGATGGGTCGAGCTGGAAGTGTAGGAAGTGGCAGTTACGCTACCATCGCCAGCTTCCACAAGATGCCCTTGCCTCCCAGCAGTCGTCACGGAGGATCCCCGTCACCTTGTCCCTATGCTACGGCCCACATCGGGGGCAACGGCAGCACCACTTATATCACATCAAATGGCAGCAACTACAGCCATCACATCTACTCCAAACCGGCGTCTACAACTTACTGTCCTTCTAGAGTATCGTACTACGCTTCTTCGCAGCTTACTCATCTCTCACAGGTAAGTGGCCGTTTATTTAACATAGTGTCAAGATTGCATGCTGGCGGCAGTGTCAAGGGCGATTCCATGGTGACCTGCTGCGAGGGACTCTCAGCATCTCTGCTGGAGAGTCATAGCATGCCGCACTCTTGTTAGTAAGTAAATTGAATCGATTTGTTACAGAAAGATACAATGAATTGCTAACCAATGCTTCCCGCCGATGCCGACAGGGTTGCTACTTAGATATGCTGTCTACAAGATGGAAACCTAGTTTTACTCTTAATGCAATACAGCAGAGACGTGTATAAATTGAGAAAAGTGGCAGTGTACCAGGTTTATATACCACGCTTAAAATTATAAAAATCGCTACTATGGATTTAAAACTGACCATAGAAAAAACTGATAGCGCTACGTGGAAGAGTACAGTTTGGAGTATTTTTAGGGATGAAAGTGAAATTTAGAAATACTCTTGAAGTTTCCTAATACACGCAAAATTATCAAATTCGTGATATACTTTTATGTATACTGACGTGCATAAAGTGCTGCCCATCATGGAACGGAACTGTTTATATTGTTACTGACAAAATGTAGCCCCACACCCTACCAGCGTGACCATGTCTGTTTTTCTAGCGTAATTCTGGCCAGATAATAAAATAATTTATATCGAAGGCATTTTATTTCTTTTGTTCATATCGGGCCATTTAGCTTCAATACTTTTCCTCTTAACAGCTTTTAACATTTTTGCTTAGCAATTTTATAGAAATATTTACGTCGCATTAAATAGAAATGTACAAAAACAAACAGTTTTAAAAATACCCAACTTACTAATTCACATTTATATGCGAGAATCCCTTCTCGACATAAGCTATGACATAAATAAGTCTTTTAAAGAACTTGCTGTTCAGGCTCCTCCTCATTTTGGAAGTTTTCAACACTTTGCATTCATATTTAATATCTCTTGAACTTCTAATAAATATGATTTTACAGTTTAATATTCTTTATATAGCTCCGTAGCCTTAGCTTGTAAAACAATAAAGCCACTGGTGCATCTTAGAGAATTGCCATCAGAGAAGTATAATAAATTTCTCTTTATATACGTAACTTACAATTTAAAAAAAATTCATCAAGTTTTCAAACAGATATTGTATTTCACCTAAAGTCTATTAAGCTCAACAAATACAAAAGAAAAACATATATTCAAAAATAACCTGCAATGTTGGAACAATATGAGCTATGTTACAGGCATCAACTGCCTTTGATTGAGGCATCTGCTAGCCAACCCAAGTTGCGCGGAACTTTAGGCTACAAACTCCCTCCATTATAGGGGTAAATTACCAAAGAATGAATGACATATCGAGATGACGTTTCTTTTGAACTTCAAAATCAGCTGTAATAGGAATAGTTGCCGTCTCGGACAGGTTCTGGGCGCGTAAAGTTCAGTATGAATACGGTGCTGTCCCGTAAAATCTGGGACGTCTGGCGACCCTGGTTGCTGAGAACAGGTTTACATTGGCTTCTAATTATCAGTGCGGATCTGACTGTTTTCGAGTTTGTTTCAATAATTGAGGGTGGTGTGTTTTGTTCCACATTTCAAAGTAGAGTTAATTATAGCTTTGTGTATGTTTTCTGCTACTCAGCTGATTCATATAAGCTAAATCGGAGTCAGCTCGTCACATACCTTAGCACAATTTATATATATATATGTAAGCCAACAAGGAGAATAATTTTGGATTTTTCAAAAGCTCATAGTGCAGAGGGTTGAGCTCCTGTGGCTCCCCTCGGGGTTGCCTTCGAAGTCAGCATACAAAAGAAGGGAAAATTGGCAAGTTCAAAGTCTACGGACTAAACGCTTCAGAACTATTGACAAGTTTGGTTGTTGCATGCTGCATTTAAAGAAAATTAATAAATGGTTTCAGCAGGAAATATTAGGTGACAAAGTCTTCACATGCTTGACCTGACCGGCCACCTCTGTTTCTTAAACGTTGCTCGATCAAGTTGAACGTGCTCAGAAGTGTATCGACGCCGATGGTGCCATTTTGAGCAATTGTTGTAGCTGTAAAAGTGTAAGATGATTAGTGCTCAACATTTTCTGTTTGTGTGAATTCAGTTTGTTAAGTTACACACTTTTTTCTTTGCTTGAAGTGTTCACACATTTTTTGGGCAACCTCTGTAGTTTTAAGCCTATAATAGTTAACGCTCATGGTACGAGAGGCACTATTTATATTTTGAGCCTTGGCAACCCTGAATGTTGTAGGTGCCATCTGACGTTTTTAATGGAAAGTTTGATACTTTTGACCATAATCTACTTAAACATTTTATCAATAGAGGATCATTTGTTTTCTTTACACTAACTTGAAAATTGTGTGTCAATAAAAACGTGGAATTAACTCCTGAAAATGTTCATGCAATGATTTATTACGACTTTCGACGTGGATTATCAAGACAAGAGTGCATCGATCAACTAACTTACACATTTGGCGACGAAGCTCCATCCTTTGCCACTGTGAAACGCTGGTATAACGAATTTAATCGTGACCGCTGTTCGCTCAATGATGAAGCTCGCGAAGTTCGTCCAAAATCAAGTTGTTGTGCCAGAAAACATCGATGCTGTGTAAAACCTAGTAATGAAAATCGTCATGCGACATATTGTAAGATTGAGGCAACCCTGGGCATTAGTTCCACCAGCATATATAAAATATTGCATGATTGTTTGCTCTCGTTGGATCCCACATAATTTGACGCAATCTCAAAAAGATGCTCGTGTCGATCGGTGTACAGAAATGCTCAAGAAATACAATGGCGGTGCCTCAAAAGACGTATATAAGATTGTAACAGGTGACAAATCATAGATCTATGCGTATGAGCCGGAACCTAAACAGCAGTCGACTGTATGGGTGTTTCAAGATGAAGCAAATCCAACAAAAGTTGTTCGCACTCGAAGCACTTCGAAGCAAATGGTCACCTGCTTTTTCAGCAAAAGTGGCCATGTGGCAACAGTGCCTTTAGAGGTACGTACAACAGTCAATGCCGAATGGTACACAACCATTTGTTTGCCGGAAGTCTTCGGCGAAGTAAGGAAAACCAACAAGAACCGTAGGATCGCTCTTCATCAAGACAAAGCGAGCGCACACACATCTCGTCTAACAACAGAGTATTTAAAGGCACAAGAAATCGAATTGATGGGTCATCCGCCATACAGTCCTGATTTGGCACCCAATGACTTCTTTTTGTTTCCGAACATCAAGAATGAACTGCGTGGACAACGATTTTCGTTGGCAGAAAAAGCCGTTGATGCCTTCAAAAACCATGTTTTGGAGGTGTCTCAAGAAGACTGGAATAAATGCTTTGACAAATGGTTGAAACGGATGCAAAAGTGTATTGATCATAAAGGAGAATACTTTGAAAAACTATAAAACAGTTTTCAATCAAAATTACTTTGTTGTAATTATTAGGCTCAAAATCTAAATAGTGCCCCTCGTATATCTAAAGGCGATTTTTTATCAATCTTACTCTCGATGGCACACTTAAATGGTTTGATTTTCATTTGATAGTTTAATAATCGTCTGTCCTGCTAACGTACGAATTAGCAATCAAACCTTGCTCAGTTGAAGTATATATACATAATTGTTAGAACATGTTCAATAATAAGCATAAATTTACAGTGTGATTCTATGAGCCATCGATTATAATTAGTGCTCTCTTTGGTCATTTTAAAACTTAAATTGTTAACACTGCCTCAGATAATCACATCCCATAGGGTATTACCATCGACGTTTACTGTATTTTAACAGTCAGTCATAATGGATGCAATTGAAATTAGACGTACACATGAGGATGCGGATTTTCGGCCCATGTGTAGCACCAGTGCCCCCTCACCATCGTGAAGTCGTCCTCCGATGTGTAGTGGTTACCATGCTAGCTTCTAGTTCCCGAGGTCGCGGGTTCAAACCCGGCGGAGGACGATGTATTTTTTTCGGGCGTAAAAATCCTTAGCACGGCTTCCTTTGGAAGGGAAGTAAAGCCAGTGCTTCCGTGTCGTAGATTTACGGCACCTAAAAGAACCTCAAGCGTGATAAAGAGGCCTCTGAGCAAACCTTCTGGTCTTTCACTCCCAATACAGAATGGGACGCTAAGGACCACAGCAGTTAAAGAGCGTCCATAAATAAATAAAAAAAAATCAGCATCGTGAAGAATATGAGTTGCGATAAAGTAGTGATCTCAAGTCCGGCTTGGTGGAAATATGGTGCAGACCACCTCTTCTTGCATCAGTGGATAATATTTCATCTCTGATGCATCATTGTGGCCTACAGTGATTACAACGAATATCGCCATACCACAGATTGTTATTACTAATGTCGTCCTCCGTGATGTAGTGGTTAACATATAGACTCTAGTTTCCGAGGTCGCCTGTTTAAATCCGATGTAAAAATCCTTAGCAGCGCTTCCTTCCAAAGGTAAGTAAAGCCTGTGTTCCCGTGTCGTAGATTTACGGCACGTAAAAGAACCTCAAGCCTGATAAAGAGGCCTCTGAGCAAAATTTCCTATCTTTCACGCCAAATATAGAATGGGACGCTAAGGACCATAGTAGTTAAAGAGCGTCAATAAATAAAACTCAATTTTTACTAAGAGTATACTTTTGACGTGAATGATGATTGTTAAGTGCACTTTCCTTTAAAAAGGAAGATGTGAAGAGAACCGTCAATTCTGTCTGAACAACCGTATGAATGAGAGACCTTTAATATGCTATAATGTTTATACAGATTTGAAAACTTGATACATTGAATAAAACCACGAATAACGTTTGAGAAAAAGTATTCGTATTAGAAAATGCAAACAAATAACAAAGAATGTTTTAGAGAGATCCACATTTTTTGTGTTGTAAACTTTTATCTAGTTCTTACGGTTGGGCGGTTATGCAAAAGCCATTCAGAATGAAGAGTACTTTTGGGGACATTCCCAGAAAATTCAAGATATACATTTAATTTACCATACAGATATCATAAGCATATATTTTAATTAAAATCGTTAGAGCCATTTTTGAGAAAATCAAAATTTTCGAAAAATGCTCCATGAAAAGTGTAGTCTGGGGTGGGGATTTTGTTGAAATCTTCATGTTCCATCTTCGAAAGATACTGAACGAAAATACCAAATTTGATATTTATCCGACTTTTCGTTTTTGGATTATGCCGTCCACAGACACACACCGGGACTTGGACCTTTTTTCTAAAAATGCGTTTTTATTCAGGGGGCTTCAAAACGTATATTTTCGGTGTAATTTCTATATCTAATTACTTTCTCTACTACGTATAGTAAGTAGGGGAAGTATTGTATTCCACTCAAAAATTCGATACCGAGATTTCACCGGAAATATATGTTTTGAGACCCCCTGAATCCAAAAAAGCATTTTTGGAAACATGTCCAAGTGTGTGTATCTGTGTGTTAGTGTGTGTGTCTGTGAACAGCATAACTCAGAAAAGAACAGTCGGATAAACACAAAACTTGGTATTTAGGTTCAGTATCTTCCAGAGATGCGACACGAAGGTTTTCAAGAAAATTCCCTCACCCCAGATTACCCTTTAAATGGAACATTTTTCGAAATTTTTAATTTTCTCAAAAATGGCTCTAACGATTTTGATTAAAATATCATATGTTTAAGATATTTTCTTGACAAATTAAATGTATATCTCGAATTTTCTGGGAATGTCTCCAAAAGTATTCTTCATTTTGAAGGACTTTTGCATAAATGGTAAACCATAAGAGATAGACAAAGTTTTAATACACAAAAAATGTAGATCGCGTTAAAATACACAATTTGTCATATACTTTTTGTTGTTGAGTGAACCATTTTCGGGATATTTTTTGATATTCCCTTAAATTTTCCAATACTTATACTTTTTCTCAAATGGAAATTCGTTATTCATTTTTTTGTCCTGGTAATGCAAAGGGAATGGAATATTCCACATAGCAACTAGCTCTTAAAATATTTGACTATCGCTTAAAGCCTAGCAATTCCCCTTGCATCTACAAGAAAATGAGCAATAAGATTAACATCTCGATTAAGATGAAGCATATGGAGAATAAGCGTTTGTAAAAAGAGTTTGTACAAGAGCAGAGAAAGTCCTGTGAGTGTAACACATCAGATTTTTTGGGGGGTGGAATGCAATATTTCCTCTACTTATTATACGTAGTAGAGAAAGTAAAAATTAGAAAGCGTTGAGAAAATCTGTTGTTCAGCGAGCAATAATGCCATCAGTTGTTTTCAAGTCAAAGTCTCCGAGGGTCTATACAAGTGAAACAATTAAAAAATAAATCTAAAAGGTTTGTTGCAATTTTGTGGTATCGTGCGTATTCTATTAAAAATTCCATTCCAGGAGATTTAAGTCAGTTCTCGAGCTTCAGTTATTCAACAGTTATTTTACAGGTTCTCTGGTCACAAAGGCATTCCAGGAAATGACTTCGTGAGTAGCTCTGCAAACGTACTAGCGGAAATGAGGTGCTTGCTGTAAATGAGAGAGAATCGGTTTGCAAATGCCCTCTTTTGGGGTCATAGAGTTGGTTTCCCAAGCGGGCAAAGATAAGAAATAGCGTATTATATACTACGTAATAAAATAGAGCTTTGTTCAAGGAAAAACTAGCTATTTAAGTACGGAAAATATGTTTGAGAGATATCATAATACATTTTAGGTATTTTTACAAGCAAATAACTCATCAGAATATCATGCATAAACTTCAATCGAGAATAAGAAAGTTTCAAATATGTACGTGTTCATCAGAATAGCT
Organism: Deroplatys truncata; assembly: GCA_030765065.1. Classification (NCBI taxonomy): domain Eukaryota; kingdom Metazoa; phylum Arthropoda; class Insecta; order Mantodea; family Mantidae; genus Deroplatys; species Deroplatys truncata. The sequence goes on from CM060982.1 coordinate 107,574,058, forward strand.
GAAAGATATGGAATGTTGAATATAACGTAAAAGAACTGATGTATAATAGTCACATCATTTTCTTTCTCCATTATCTTTCATGACGATTCTAGACATTCAAATAAAAGTTATTATATCCTATTTATGTTAGTAATGCAAAGAGAGTTCCGATTTTAGGGACAAATTTGCGAGCAACGAAGCAGTGAATAAAAGCATGTTGAGGGAATCTGGAGAATGAATCATATTCAATTCATCTCTTTAACGAATAACCAAAACATTGTGATAATAAAAATCTGATGTGTTGCACTCACATGACTTTATCTACTCTTGTACAAACTATTTTTAAAAACATTTATTCATCACCTACTTCATGTTAATCGAGATAAACCTTTGCAGAAACTTATTGCTAATTTTGTACTTTAAGATCTGTGCAGACAATCACACCGCTTTCCTTTTGGTCATTTCAAAGCAGGCGGGGTCGAACTTGGCGGCAATTCTACTCATGTCCAAATTGTCTTTCAAAATGCTTTGAACACTTCCAAAGGAGAGTCCTAATGAGTCAGAAAGTTCTCTTATTGTAATGCGCCTATCATTTAAGACCATTTCCCTCACCCGATTGATATTTTCATCAGTTTTGCTGGATCAGGGTCGCCCCGAACGATCAGCATCTTTGACTGATGTCACACCACTTCTAAATTTCTAAAACGACTCAAATGCTTGTTTTGCCCATAACGTCCTCCCCATAAGCTGTTCTTAACATTTCATAGGCTTCTGTTGCAGTGTTACCGAGTTTAAAGCAAAATTTTATGTTCGTTCTTTGTTCTTCGTAATCTGATATTTTTGCTACGCGGAAAAATCGCAGCACATGCAAAACACGTGTTCATTTCAGAGGGTCTACCTCGTCAGTGCATGATCACTGGAAGTCACGTGACCTCTCATTTTTTATCGGGAAGGAACGCTGCGTGTACAGTCTGGGTAAGAATTAAAGAAATCTCGGCGTCAGCATTGTTGTGAATCCATTCCGGAAACTTTTTGATCACACCTCGTATAATCCCCGCGCTTTATGATTAAATTCACTGTTAGGGTTAATCTATTATTTGATATCTCTTATTATATCTATATATTTTAATTTCCTTTGAGGCGTAGCATCACATGGCATATAACGAACAAGCCGGTGACGGCGATGTTAATACTGGAACTTGGTTTGTCCCTGGGCGAATTTCAGAGCACAACGGGACGAAAACTGCCGTCACCGGAACAGTTTATAGACACCGCAACAAGCATACCAAGTGTAATTAGTTCAGACCTCAGATTTACTATTACTACACTCATTCCTAAAATTATGCGTGTGACACTGGAGAAGAGCAACGAATTTATGTCAACTATGAAACAAGGCGTGGTTTGCAAACGAGCAACGGGAAAGATAGTACGCAATTTATACCAGTGTTTTAGTGTTTGGTTACTCCACTTCCAGCCAGCTATCGTAAATATCAAAGTTAGGAATGGTAGTGAGACAGGACTGTGGTAGGGTAGTTCATAAATAATTAAGGTTAAAACTTTTCCGTTTTCCAGATCTTATATAGGGGACGCAAACTATCTCAGGTTACTTAAAAATGATATGATACCTTCACATGACTTTCTCCACCCTCTATCATTTATTAGTGGGTATACAAACTATTTTTCCTAAAGCTTATTTTTCTATCTACCATATTTTAATCCAAAAAAACCTTTTCAGAATGAAGTAGATGGTTTGTTATACTGTTACTTGCCCCACGCTTTGGGAGCCAATTTGAAATAGGTTTTTGCTGCTACGTATGGTAAGAAGTTTCCGGTAGCCTTCGCCCCAAAATTTAAAAACATTAAAGTTTTAATTAGACTGTTTCTTTAAATATTATATATTTATGTTTGCCTCGGCTGCGTCAGTATTATTGTTAGAGACATGGATTTCTTTGCAAGGCGTGGTGCGACTGAAGAATGTAGGCTTACACAGATTTTTATTAATTCTTGACCGATTTAAATAACACTTCACTGATATAGATGGCTCTAAGATTCTTTTATTAAATACTTGCACTTTTTAAACACGTAAACTATTTTCGTCTCACACTAAATACATATTAAACTTCTCGAGGACACATCTCGCGTCCGGTTAGAGCGCTGTCTACAAGCATCGCGTCCAGTTATGAGCGCTGTCTACAAGCAACTGAACTCTGAATTTATAAATTTTGCTATCTTTCAGTTTCTGATTGGCTAATCCTAGTCCAATAAAATACCTTCATTTAACTAAAGCTTTTTCTGGTTGTTGATTGGTTATTTTATAAACTGTCACAAAAAATACATTATTGTTGCTCCAAGAATGACTAGTAGCATTACTAAACCTTCCAATTCATTATTGCCTCAAGGCTATCTCATTGTTACCTCATTGTTAGCAACTTTTAACGTATTATTCTCACAGCTCCTACATTATTAAATTACGTAATACATTCACATAACATTATTGAACATGTATACAATAATATAAGCACATACAATTACTGTTACATACATTTTAGAAATTATTACATACACATATTGCTTTAAGGCGGGCTGTTATTGAATTTACATATTATATAATTAGATTGAAATTATTTAAGTGTTAAAAATACTGCCTCAAGAAATAGCTATATTAAATATTTCGTTATAGATATAAGGCGAACAGTGATAGTCAACTGTTTAAGAACTGGACGCTATATGCTGATCTTAAAATTCCACACTGTTTCCATACAATCGCGAGAAACAACTGAATATTGCCAGAGCTTTAAAGAATGATCAAGTAATGAACAACTCGAACCTTTAATGGCGGATATCTCAAAAATGGCTTATGGCACAAAAAAACGTATTTGAAGTAAAGTGTGTGTTTTAAACAGATCTACATCATAACATTTACCAGTTATACAAGATTATATAACACTTCTTCCAACTGAAGTGGACTTCACAGCTATTGCCATAAAATTAAAGATGTACATTTTATTTGTCATGTAAATATCTTTAATATACGATATTTTGATCAAAATCGTTAGAACCATTTTTAGAAAATAAATAAATTCGAAAAATGTTCCACGTAAAGCTGGTTTGGGGCGGGAGGATTTTCTGGAAAATATTTGTTTGCTATTTATCCGACTTTTCGTATTTTAGTTATGATGTTCTCAAACATACATACACATGGACTTTTTTCTAAAAACGTTTTTTACTTTCTTTACGTATAGTAAGTAGGGGAAGTATTGTATTTCACCCAAAAATTCGATACCGAAATTTCACCGGAATTGTGTTTTGAGGCCCCCTGAACCAAAAAAGCACTTTAGACAAAAAATCGTGTGTATGCGAGTCTGTGCACAGCATAACTCAAAAATGAAAAGTGTATCCTTCAAAGATGCGACATGAAGGTTTTAAAGACAATTCCCTCACTCCAAACTATCCTTTTATGGAAAATTTTCCGAAATTTTTATTTCTAAGAAATGACTAATGATTTTTACTTAAACGCCATAATATATGAAAGATATTTACATGAACAAAATGATTATCTTGAATATTCTGGGAATATCCTATGAAGTCCTTTTCATTCGAAAGGAATTTTGTATGAACTTGTATAACTGGTAAACGTGAAGCGATAGACGAAAACGTACCACACAAAAATTATAGATCACTTTAAAACACACAAAAACCTTCCAAATAAACTTTTTTGGGTGTATAAGCCATTTCTGAGAGGTTATTTATTAGTGGTTGGGATTGTTCATTACTTGGTAATTCTTTCCAAGTCCTGTTCAACATTCAGTTTTTTCTCGCGATTATATGGAAACAGTATGCAGCATCCAGCTCATAAACATTTGACTATCGCTGTTCTCTTTGAATCTATAATGAAATGTGCATGTAACTATTTCTGCAATGGTTTATTTGGATTAAAATGAATGATGGAAAAATAAGCTTTAGTAAGAATAGTTTGTATACTCACCAATAAACGATAGAGGGTAGAGAAGATCGTATGAATGTATCGCATCAGATCTTGTGTAGAGCCGACCGGCGTTGAATATCAGTCTGGATTTTTCCAACAAGGCTTTAGTAAAGAATTATAGCTCTCAAGATCTTGTGATTTAACTGTATATGATCTTTATCTATGAAGAACATGAAAAAACTCTGATGTGTTACACTCACATGACTTTCCCTACTCTTGTACAAACTATTTTACAAACGCTTATTCTTCATCTACTTCATGTTAATCGAGATAAACATTTGCAGAGTCTATCTTATTGCTAATTTTCTTGTAGCTGTAAGGGGAATATATATTTGCAAGGGCAATATAGAAATACAGTAGCCTTTAAGCACATACATATCTCTTAATAGCTGGTTGCTAGGTGCAGCACCATTCCCTTTGCCACAGATTAATACTCTTTGCATATACAAGACAAAAAATGAATAACGAATTCCCATTTGAGAAAATAAGTATTGAAAAAATTAAGGGAATAACAAGCAATATCTCGAAAATGGTTCACTCAACAAGAAAAATGTATATGACGTAAATTGTGTATTTTAACGCGATCCACATTTTTTGTGTAGTAAAATTTTGTCTATCTCTTATGGTTTACCAGTTATGCAAAAGTCGTTCACAATAACGAATACTTTTGCGACATTCCCAGAAAATTCAACATAAACATTTTATTTGTCATGAAAATATCTTAAATATATGATATTTTAATCAAAATCGTTAGCTATTTTTGAGAAAATTAAAATTTTCGAAAAATGTTCTATGTAAAGGGTAATCTGGGGTGGGGGGATTTTCTTGAAAACCTTCGTGTCACATCTCTGGAAAATACTGAACCCAAATACCAAGTTTGGTGTTTATCCGACTGTTCGTTTCTGAGTTATGCTGTTCACAGACAGACACACAGACAGACACACACACGGACATGTTTCCAAAAATGCTTTTTTTGGATTCAGGGGTCTCATAACATGTATTTCCGGTGAAATCTCGGTATCAAATTTTTGGGTGGAATACAATACTTCCCCTACTTACTATACGTAGTATGAGTAATTCACTAAATTTTGGATATTGAACTCTCGGGTGTGAATGAAAATTTTCTGAGAAGATGCAGAAACATCTAAATACTGAAGAATAACATTTCCAACATCTTTTATGATATAGTATGTCCTTATTTTTATTTTAATTGTAACTGTGTAATGCTATATATATAGTAAGTAGGGGAAGTTATGCATTCCAGCAAAAATTCGATCCCTGATGTTCATTGAAAATACACGTTTTGAAGCTCCCTGAATTCATAGAAAGCAATTTTAGAAAAAGTGTGTGAGTCTATAAATATCATAACTTAAATATTAAAAGTCGTTTAAATACCAAAATTAGTACCTTGGCATCTTTCAAGGACGCGACATGAGGATTTTCAGGAAAATTCCCCAACCCCGAGCTTACCTTTCACCTAGAAGTTTTCGCTATTTATGATTTTGTAAACAGTGAGTAATGAGTTTGATTAAAATAATATATGTTTAAGATATTCTCCGTGGTGTAGTGCTTACCAAGCTAGTCTCTAGTTCCTGAGGTAGCGAGTTCAAACCTTGCGGAGGGCAATGCATTTTTGCGGGTGCAAAAATCCTTAGCATCGGAAGGGATATAAAGACGGTGGTCCCGTGTCAAGCCTGATAAAGAGGCCTCTGAGCAAAATTTCCTCACTTTCCTACACCACCAAGGCGATGAAAATTTGGATACTGTTATCGTGGGTTATAAGCGAAGCGCCCAGGCTGCAAGCGAAGTTATGGACAGCTGCAGTTGACGCTCGATGTGATCGAGAGCATAAGAACGATAATATGTGGCAAGGTCGTCAACATACAGAGGTATCGAGGCTACGCTACAAAAAAACACTAGGTATGCGGTTAATGGCTACGGCAAAGACAGTGACTCTAAGAATCGACCCCTGCGGTGCACCGTTCTCTTGGATCCGCAGACATAGGCACGCGCTGTTACACGTGCCTGCACCTAGACTTTCTGCCTATACTCAAATTTTTAATGTATTCCACAGATTACTTTTAAAAGAAAAGCATTCTTATACAAACAATAACAGTATTCACAGCTAAGGACCACAGCAGCTAAAGAGCGTCCATAAATAAAACTCAATTTATTCTTTAACAAATAAAATATACATATTTGATTTCCTTGGAATTACCTGTAAAATCCTCTTAATTCTGAATTAATTTTGTACAGTTATTAAACCGTAAGAAATAAACAAGTTCTTACTCCACAAAAAATGTAGAGTTCTTTAAAGCACACAGTTTTTATAAAATAACCCTTTTGTGACGTTAATCATTTGCAAGATGTTTCTTGTTACTCGTTATTCTTTTTTTCGAGCTAATTCGATATTCTTTTTTTCTCGTTGTGATGAAGAGAGCATGGAGTTTAAAAGCCATCGCATAGCGATCGTCTTTTTAAAAATTTTACTATCGCTTTGACCTGCTGTATGCTTCCTATCTCATAGCTACAAGAAACGCGTAATTGTATAATGAAGGTTTATCTCGATTCACAAGAAGCAGTCAGAGGGTAAGGTTTTGTAACAATAGTTTGCAAAAGAGTGAATAGAGAAAGTCACTGAATTCAAAACATACTACTTTTTTTTACAATATATAAAGAGAGAGAATGTGGTATGTATTTGGGAGGAGATTTAAGAACGGCTTAACCAATTTTGATAAGTATTCACTGCTGAAAAGCCCTGTCCTCCTTAGACTATAAGACAGCTTTTAACTAGCATTTCTAAACGAATTACAGACAAAAACGGATTTATATCACGTGTATATAAGAAAAACAGTTACTGCGAAACACTATTTATGTATTAGTCACTCGCGTAGCACAAACGTTAGACATGAGTCACTTTTGGCACACACTCCGAACACAACACAACTGACCGTCGAATCAAAACACAATGAACTGCTGCGTGACAACTCACAATTGAACTGCACTGGTTCTACTCACTTTCACTGTCCAGTTTTCATTTTGTGACTTCTTAACCGAACTCCTCACGGGTAAGAGAAGCCTCATTATATAGACCTCGGATACAGAGAGGAATGTTCTAGAAAGGGAGGCTACTAGAACATGCCGAGAGGAATATTTGCGACAGGGAAGCTGCACGTAATGGCCTATTGTTCCGATGGTCAGTCTGGGAGGCGTTTACGGCGGCCCGCAAGTACCCTTGCGCGCGCGGTCAATTTATTAAAGTTGAAAATTTGAATCAGGTTTGAAATATGCAATGCAATGACGGAGATCAGAAACCGCGTATTGAAATTTTCAAGTTTGATTCAAGTTTCTAACTTAGGGTAGTATAAAAGAACAATTCTCAAACATAAATGACATGCTCACTACAATGGCTTTGATTTTTCATGTTTTTTGATACTCCACAAGGAATGTTTGAAAACCAGGGTAGGGTAGTAATAAAGGTTAAACAAAATTGAAAAATTCCACGATGCACAACTATGTGCCATCACGTATCTACTAATTAAAAATTGAAATAACTTCTTAAATTCAGCCTATAAAAATTTTGTGAAGTGCAAAAATTGTGGTTATAAACTTTTATTGTGTAACTTTTCACAGAATGCAATAATTAGCGATACTTAATTATTTTACTACCTATCTCATTAGAATCACCCCCACTGCTGGAGAAGTAATTAAGATGCCACACTGTCTAATTTACAAGTTATATTACCATGGCTCATAAAAATTGGCTCAACCTACTTAAGGATACCTAGGACCCATTTAAGCCAAAATTATTGAATTTGCTGATTTATTTTTATTATTATTATTATTATTATTATTATTTTAAAACTGTTTAATATGTCAAAAGTGTACGTATAGTTGTTGCTGAAAATGCATTTAAAATAATTTTGCAACCATTTTAAAACTCCTGCACAGCCCTTTAAATATATATATATATTTACAAAAATCCAAATTTTCTCAAAGCTACATATGTTTTTCAGCATGCAATGCATCCCAACATTAGGTTGTTCTAGCTTGGGTGTCAGTCAGAGAGCAGCGGGGGGCTCACCACTCGCAAATTAAATAAATAACGACGCTATCAGTTCATATCAGCGCCGCCGGTGTGCCGAATTTCGTCCCGCGGAGGTTCTTTTATTTGCTAGTAAATCTACTGATATGGAAATGTCGCTTTTAAGCACACTTAAAAGCCTTCGGTCTGGGCCGGGTTTCAACACGCGACCTGGGTTCGGAAGTCCAATGTACAGATCCACCCAGACCGACCTCATGACTCGTAGGAGTATGCCTGCAGCATGCAATACAGCTCGGCACTGAGGGCAAACTATCGTCACGGCTGAATGAAGTGGCAGGAAGCGCAGGCAATAAATATGACCTTCGCGGCTAAAACTGAATAGCTTCATGATACAACTGTGCGTTTTCCATGCAATTAACGAGCAATTTATTACTTTCTCTACTACGTATAGTAAGTAGGGGAAGTATTGCATTCCACCCAAAAATTCGATACCGAGATTTCACCGGAAATACATGTTTTGAGACCTCCTGAATCCAAAAAAAGCATTTTTGGAAACATGTCCATATGTGTGTCTGTGTGTGTGTGTCTGTGTGTCTGTGAACAGCATAACTCAAAAACGAACAGTCGGAGAAGCACCAAACTTGGTATTTAGGTTCAGCATCTTCCAGAGATGCGACACGAAGTTTTCAAGAAAATCCCCCCACCCCAGACTACCCTTTACATGGAAGATTTTTCGAAAATTTTAATTTTCTCAAAAATGGCTCTAACGATTTTGATGAAAATATCATATGTTTAAGATAATGTCATGAGAAATGAAATGTATATCTCGAATTTTCTGGGAATGTCTCCAAAAGTATTCTTCATTGTGAACGACTTTTGCATAACTGGTAAACCATAAGAGATAGACAAAATTTTACTACACAAAAAATGTAGATCGCGTTAAAATACACAGCTTATGTCATATACATTTCTTTTGTTGAGTGAACCGTTTTCGAGATATTTCTTGTTATTTTCTTAAATTTTCCAATACTTATACTTTTTCTCAAATTCATTATTCATTTTTACTTTCTCTACTACGTATAGTAAGTAGGGGAAGTATTGCATTCCACCCAAAAATTCGATACCGAGATTTCACCGGAAATACATGTTTTGAGACCTCCTGAATCCAAAAAAAGCATTGTTGGAAACATGTCCGTGTGTGTGTCTGTCTGTGTGTCTGTGTGTCTGTCTGTCTGTGTGTCTGTGAACAGCATAACTCAAAAACGAACAGTTGGATAAGCACCAAACTTGGTATTTAGGTTCAGTATCTTCCAGAGATGCGACACGAAGGTTTTCAAGAAAATCCCCCCACTCCAGACTACCCTTTACATGGAAGATTTTTCGAAAATTTTAATTTTCTCAAAAATGGCTCTAACGATTTTGATGAAAATATCATATGTTTAAGATAATGTCATGAGAAATGAAATGTATATCTCGAATTTTCTGGGAATGTCTCCAAAAGTATTCTTCATTGTGAACGACTTTTGCATAACTGGTAAACCATAAGAGATAGACAAAATTTTACTACACAAAAAAATGTAGATCGCGTTAAAATACACAACTTATGTCATATACATTTCTTTTGTTGAGTGAACCGTTTTCGAGATATTGCTTGTTATTTCCTTAAATATTCCAATACTTATACTTTTTCTCAAATTCGTTATTCATTTTTTTTATGTCCTGGACATGCAAAGAGAATGGAATGCGCCACATAGCAACCAGCGTTAAAATAGTTGACTATCGCTTAAAAGCTACCATATTTCCCTTGCATCTACAAGAAAATTACCAATAAGATTGACATCTCGATATCTCGATTAACATGAAGCATATGGAGAATAGGCGTTTGTAAAAATAGTGTGTACAAGAGTAGAGAAAGTCATGTGAGTGTAACACATCAGATTTTTTTTGTTATGTCCTGGACATGCAAAGAGAAAGGAATGCGCCACATAGCAACCAGCGTTAAAATATTTGACTATCGCTTAAAAGCTACCATATTTCCCTTGCATCTACAAGAAAATTACCAATAAGATTGACATCTCGATATCTCGATTAACATGAAGCATATGGAGAATAGGCGTTTATAAAATTAGATTGTACAAGAGTAGAGAAAGTCATGTGAGTGTAACACATCAGATTTTTTTTTGTTTTGATCATAATTTCATTTCATCAGGCCATGACTGGACTAGAATTTGAGGCAGTATTTTATCACTTGAATAATTTCAATTAAATTATATAATATGTAAATTCAATAACAGCCCGCCTTGAAGCAATATGTATGTAATAATGCTTAAAAAATGTATGTAACAATCATTGTATATGCTTATATTATTGTAAACATGTTTAATAATGTTATGTGAATGCATTGTGCAATTTAATAATGTAAGAGCTGTGGGAATAATAAGTTTAACGTTGTTAACAATAAGGTAACAATGAGGTAACCTTGAAGCAATAATGAGTTTGAGAGTTTGAATGCTACTAGTCATGATTAGGGCAGCAATAATGTAAATTTTGTGACAGTTTAAAATTAGCCAATCAACAGCCAGAAAAAGCTTTAGTGTAATGCAAGTATTCTGTTGGACTAGAATTAACCAATCAGAGACTTTAAATACAGAAGCTTAGGGGTTTGGGCGGTTGAAATATGTTCAGTTGTCTGTAGACCTTGGTAGTGACCGGATGGAAGATGTGTTCTCTGAAGAAATATTACGTATTCGTGTGAAACGATAAAATAAGTATACGCGTTAACAAAGTGCAAGTATTAAATAAAAGAACCTCACAGCTCTTAATATCAGTGTAGTGCTATTTAATTTGTGTCAAGGATTAATAAAAAGAAGTGAATTTAAACTTAAAATCTGTGTAAGCCTACATTCTTGTCGCACCACGCCCTGATTAAGAGAAACGTGTCTCTAAAGTAATACTGACGCAGCCGAGGCAAACATAAACATAAATAGTTAAAGAAGCAGTTTAATAATAAAGTTAATTTTTTTAAACTTGGAGCGTAACAACAAAAATAGTCTTAAAATCGGCTTCTCATACGTAGCAGCATATTACGTAACAAGCAACCTTCTTCAAATTGACGTCCAAAGCGTGGTGCAAATAAACTCCTACAACAACAGTAACACTACTTCAAACTGGCTTCCCAAACGCGGAGCTAAATAAAATAAACAACTCCAACGTAAAGACAATATCTTACTTCAAATTGGTTCCCAAACGTGGGGATAACAACACCAGAAAAACACCTACTTCAAAGTAACACTGATTTCAGATGAATGAGATTTCAGCCAATCGCATTAGCCACGGACCTTTGCAGAGTAACGTATTTGCTTCAGGCTCCCACTCCAGCTGGGCTCTCAGCACTTTTGGGAGTACTCTTAACTCGGCCATACATAATATTTTCCACCAATTTACAAGAAAATTGACACAAACGTTCTGAATACTAACTCAAAAAAATCTAGGATGCTTTTCGTTTTATTTTAAAAAAATGGATATTGCGGATTGATTAATGCTTAAGTTTTATAGAATTTTATTTCTAAAATATTTAATGTTATTATTTTATTGTTTAAAGACATAGTTATGTTTTAAAACCTTCAAAGTTTATGATATATTCATGTGCAGCAATAGTGATGAAAAACTTCCTCTGGGGCATTTCAAAATGTGCATGACCTGCAATCAGGAATATAAAATGTTAATAACGGAACTACGATTAACTCAAGTTGTGCACAAACGTATACGGAATTTTATTTTTGAAAAGTTACTACGTCTCGCAAAATTTGAAAACTGTACCTCAAAAATTTATAAAATTCTCTGAGTTTCCCTGGTTACCCTTAAGTAAAAAGATAAAATACACACTTATAGAAATTAATGAGATTTTTGAATTAATAATAACACGTTATACACGTTGACATTGGTTATCGAACCAAATCGAAAATTTGCAGGAAGTTTTTTTGCTTGCAGTTTCGTCACATGTATAGAATTTCTAGTATGCAATGAAAGTCTCATCAAGGTTTTAGGCAAAGACAGAGATGCGGAAGTAAGTGCGCCTTGAAGTACAAGATAAAAGGGCCCAGAAAAGCAATTGGAACTGCGGAAACCAAAAACCCGAGGTGGCCCGGAAGTACCCTCAGAAGCTCCCAGATCGAATTGCTCGCTTGAGTTGCGCCTTTGTTTGCAGCAAGTATGTGCAGCAGATTGATCATTCCTGGCCCTATACTCTTCACCCACCTTCCCTTCTCTTCCCGTTCCACTCTTTCTACTAAATCCTTTGCACGGGGGAAATGTTTGGTTCCAAATTCTACAGCACGGGACGAAAACAAACAAAAGGTAGCAGTAAAATAAAACCAGCCTTCTGTGTTCCAAAGCCTCCTATACGAACGACTCTCTCCTGTTGCTTGTAAAGCTGAAATCCAAAGCCTCTCTGCATGTGAGTGTATGTAAGAGAAACAACGCATGTATTTTAATCAAACTCGACCAGAATCCTCAAGAGTTACACACCCGGTCGTCTTCGGTTTAAGCTTTATCAATGAAATCACATTTGCCAGCAAAAAGACCTTCTCCTTGCAATATTAAGTTTTCAAACTCATAAACAGGCAAAGGAATTTCCAAGCATTAAACTCAGAACGACGTGAAATAAGGTTGAGGTGTCACTGGAATATAGGGTAGTCAGGGACGTCGCAGATAACAAACCACCTCCATGCTTCGTATAGTCTTTTGGCCTTTGCAGACAGCACTCGGACCGGTTTTTACCTGCCTCTCAGTGACCTTGGTGTCTGTGGTTTTGTATTCTTTAGATTTTAGTATACTAGTCGGCCACGAGGAGGAAGGCACCACTGTTTTTGTTGAATATAACGTCATCAAGCCTAGGGATTAGAGGGTTGAGAGGTAAGGTAATATGGTGAAGAAGATGTTTGTCTTACGTAATATCTTTTTAAACTTGAAGATGTTAATTTGTTACGTAATTTTAACTTGAAGGTGTAGATTACGTAATTGTATATAACTTGAAGATCATGTGTTGTTGTTACGTATTTTTAAACTTGAAGAAGGTTATTCCTTACGTAATTGTATTTTACGTAATATTTATTTAGTTGCATTTAAAGAGTTTCTGGAACACGCTTTGGGCGTCGGTTTGAATTTGTTGATTACGTAATAGTTATTGTTATTACGCAATATGCTGCTACGTACGAGAAGCTGATTTTATGATGTGTTTTTGTTATTACATTCCAAGTTTTACACTATAATATTTAACTTTGTTATTAAAACTGTTTCTATATCATTTATGTTTGAATTTGCCTCGGCTGCGTCAGTCTTCCTTTAGAAACGTGTTTCTCTTATTCAGGGTGCGGTGCAGCAAGAATGTAGACATCACAGAATATAACTTTTTAAAATTCACTTCGTTTATTAAATCTTGCACATTTTTATAAAGAACTACACTTTTTAAGAACTATGAGAACTGCCAGCAACTGAGTAACTCTCAACGGTTAAACCTGTAAGCTGCGGTAATTCAAATCTCTGATTGGCTAATTCTAGTCCAATAGAATGTCTGCATTTTACTTAAACGTTTTCCTTGCTATTGATTGGCTAATTTTAAACTGTAACTGAATTTACCTTATATTTGATATAATCATGACTGGTAACTTTTCAAACACTCTCATTATTGCTACAAGGTTACCTCATTATTACCTCATTGTTAGCAACTCAAAACTTATTATTCTCACAGCTCTTGCATTATTAAAGTATACAATGTATTCACATAACATTATAAAACATGTTTACAATAAAAATAAGCATATGCAATGACTGTAACACACATTTTAAATAATTATTACATATATATTGTTTCAAGGCGGGCTGTTATTGAATTTACTTATTGTAAAATACAATTGATATTATTTATGTATTAAAATACTGCCTCAATGGGAATGTACACCTGCGCAATTAAAACAGTACTAAATTTGCAGACTTCAGCAATTAGGAACTGTGGATATTTTCTTTACTTGACTGTCCTTCCGATGCTCTGCCCACTTGTTACATAACTCTTTAATTCCACTTCCCTCCTGCAGGGGAAGTGTAAGGGCTTTAGGATCCCGGTCGGCTGATCGGTCGGCTGCAGCGGCGCCTATGTAACAACGTTCCAATGGTTTTGTTACATAATTTTCCCGAATGTGTTTTCTTTTCCTCAGGGTTGGTTACCTTCTGTTTTTATAGATTTTTAAATTCTATGTGCAGCAAACGTATACAACTCAAGTGTTGTCTTATATTAGGTATTGTAATTTAGTTGGCAATAATGAAAAAAATCTGTTGTGTTGACTCACATGACTTTCTTTACTCTTGTACTAACTATTTTTACAAACACTTACTCTCCATGTGCCTCATGTTAATCTTAACCTTTGCAAAAACTCTCTTTGCTAATTTTCTTGTAGGTGAAAGGGGAATATAGTAGGCTTTAAGCGATACTCAAATCTTTTAAGAGCTGGTTGCTATATGGAGTATTCCATTCTCTTTGTATGACCAGGATATAAAAAAATCTGATGTGTTACACTCACATAACTTTCTCTACTCTTGTACAAACTATTTTTACAAACGCTTATTCTCCATATGCTTCATGTTAATCTTACTACTAATTTTCTTGTAGGTGCAAGGGGAATATGGTAGGCTTTATGCGATTGTTAAATCTTTTAAAAACTGGTTGCTATGTGGTGCATTCCATTCTCTTTGCATGTCCAGGACATAAAAAAATGAATAACGAATTCCCATTGGAGAAAAACTATAACTACTGGAAAATTTAAGGGAATAACAAGCAATATCTCGAAAATGTTTCACTCAATAAAAAAATGTATATGACATAAATTGTGTATTTTAACACGATCTACATTTTATGTGTAGTAAAATTTTGTCTATCTCTTATGGTTTACCAGTTATGCAAAAGTCGTTCACAATGAAGAACACATTTGGAGATATTCCCAGAAAATTCAGGATATACATTTCATTTGTCATGAAAATATCTTAAATATATGATATTTTAATCAAAATCGTTAGAGCCATTTCTGAGAAAATTAAACTTTTCGAAAAATGTTCTATGTAAAGAGTAATCTGGGGTGGGAGGATTTTCTTGAAAGCCTTCGTGTTGCATCTCTGGAAGATACTGAACCTAAATACCAAGTTTGGTGTTTATCCGACTGTTCGTTTCTGAGTTATGCTGTTCACAGACACACACACGTACATGTTTCCAAAACTGTTTTTTTTTTTTTTTTTTTTGGATTCAGGGGTTCTCCAAACATATATTTCCGGTGAAATCACGGTATCGAATTTTTGGGTGGAATACAATACTTCCCCTACTTACTATACGTAGTAGAGAAAATTCAAACAAGTAACAAAAAATATCTCGAAAATTGTTCACTCGACAAACAAAATGTATATGACAAATTGTGTGTGTTAATGAAATATACATTTTTGTGTAGTAATGTTTTGTCTGTCTCTTACGGTTTATCAGTTATGCGAAAGTCATTCAGAATAAAGAGGACGTTTGGGTACAATCCAACAAAATTAAAGATATGCATTTGATTTGGCATAAAATATCTTAAACATATGGTATTTTAATAAAAATCGTCAGCCTTTTTTTAGAAAGTCAAAATTTCCTAAAAATGTTCCATGTAAAGGGTAGCTTGATGTGAGGGATTCTCTTAAAGATGTTCGTGTCGCATCTTTGAAAGATGCTGAACCTAAATACTAAGTTTGGTGTTTATCCGACTGTTCGTTTTTTAGTTATGCTGTTCACAGACAGACACACAGACCTTTTTTCTGAATTTTTTGGGGGGATTCAGGGGGCCCCAAAACATGTATTTCTGACGAAATCTCGATATGGAATTTTTGGGTGGAATGCAATACTTCCCTTACTTACTATACTTTTACTAGAGAAGGTAAAGATCCAGTTTTGTTTTATTCAATGTTGAATTTATTATCAAGCACCAACTATAGATGAAAATATGTGTGCAAACTCATATTAATGATTTTATAACAAATAATGCACCTATGTATACGCATTTATACGCGGAGTTATTAAAGTCACTCTTTACTTCTCATATTGCTTTTTTATTTTTGGTAGTTATTGTTAATTACACCAATACCTTACCTTTTATTACGATACTTTTTAAGTTTATATGTTGCTAAATTTAATATAAACAGTTTTTCACTTCTCGGTCATCTTGAGAAAAGTTTTTATGCTTATTGATTCTCCCTAGCAACGGGTAGGACGTCATTTTCTGTTGTCTTTTTGTTAAATTAAATTGAGTTTTGTTTATGGACGCTCTTTAAGTGCTTGTCTATTAGCGTCCCAGTCTATATTGGGACGGGAGAATTTGCTCAGATGCCTCTTTATCAGGTTTGAGGTTCTTTTTGGTGCCGTAAATCTAAGACACGGGACCATCGGCTTTACTTCCCTTCCGAAAGAAGCTATTCTAAAAAATTTTACGAACGAAAAAATCCATCACCCTCCGCCGGGTTTGAACCCGCGACCCCAGGACCTAGAGTCTAGCATGGTAACCTAGGTTACGGAGGGCAATATTTCCTTCCTTTCTTTCTTTTTTTCTTTCTTATACTTTACTCATTATATAAAGTTTTATTGTAAGAAATACCTTAAATTTCTCATATGACAAAATATAATTAATTACACATGAAGCCATTTTAACATTATTAATAAAGTTATTTGCAATAATTAAACACTTAAGATTTGCTTGGGCAATTTCATAAACCCTGTATGTTTTAGATTTTTTCATATTTCATCTGTAATTTATTCTAATTCCTTTGTCTTATTCAGAATAATTAAACAAGTATAGCTAAACATTTTTACCATAATTCACCATATTATTTATACTATACACCGAACGTTCTCATATCGTGGCCAATTAGTAGGTAACTTGATGCCAACTACGTAAGAATATCTATGTCTATTCATAACTGTTCGGAGCGTAGAATAGGTATGTTAGGTGGTCTAGACTGTTCAAACGGCAGAAACAAAAGTACGCCTGCATTTTATTGAAGTAGTGTTACAGCTTATAGTAATACAAACTCCAAATCAAAATGCATGTGCGTGCTATGATATATGTGATGTGGCAGTACTAGGTAGCAAACTTTTAATTTTTATTCTCTTAAAGCAATGAATCTGAAACTTCCGGAAAAGACTAATTTTAACCTTAACCTCAAATTTTGACTTAGCGGTAAGAATTGCATAAAAATGATACGTAATAAAACGTTGTACCTCTTAAAGTAAATTTCTGTTGAGAAATTTACTTTCTATTATCTTTATAGAAGCATATTTTGAGTTTCATCAAAATGCTCCCTTAGATATTTTTACTCAAAACGCAATACAAGATTTTTAAGAAAAATATAAAAATAGTATGTTTGTTTAAGAAATGCCGGTTAGTTTGTACACAAACATCAACATAACGGTCTTCTTCATAATTTAAATTCTGTAGTATACTAATATTTAATTGGTCATATTTTAACATACACAAAATAGCCGAAATAAAAAATTAATTAATACCTAATGGTGAAAATTTCAGAAAAATTGTGTGATGGTTGCAAATTAAGTTGAACTTTAAAGTAAAAACTATTTAAACATACACCATAAAAAGTACTTAATTACAGATGTTTAAAAAGTAACACTATGTCATAAAAATTCCAGTAATTAAAAAAATATAATTGCAATATGGCACTATTAATAAAGATACTGAAACGATAAAAGAAAGAAAATGTTAGAATTTTTTCAGCAATGCATAGCCTCAATATCACAATTTATTACGTTTTAAGATTTAAACGCTACAAGATTTTGCCTAATTTCTTAATAAGATTCAATGAAATGCGTTTATCTCGGAAACAAATGTATGTTCAATTCAGAACTTATACGAAGCTGTTTAGCCTTACAACGTATACTGGCATGTTTCCAGAAACTTTATAAAGCTACGTTGTTGTTCGTAATCATTTCATCATATGGTTCAAACATAAGGTTTCTCTTGAATGTTGCAACTGGAAGCCCACCGTTCCCAAGGCACTACTATACGAATCCATTTCACGAGTTTCTACAGTCGAAGTATTTAAAAACGCACACCAGATATTGTCTTCTAATTCGTCGAGTGTATGTAGATTGGTTGCGCATTAACCGTAGGAGATAGGAAAAAATGTGTATCTAGTTAAAACAAAATTTGTGCCAAATAAGTTTTTTGAGACACTAAACTTTACGAGATACTCTTTGTTATGGGCTTGCATTTTCAAATGCTTATATCTTCAGTCCTTTTCCTTCACATCGTCGCCACCGCAAGGCTGCTCGCGCGCACCTGCCGCTGCAGCTTGGACTCCCGCCGAGTATTTACAATTACAATGCACATATGCACTTTATCATAAGAGATGTTGGAAATGCTGTCCTCTTTACGCATTTTTCTGGCATCTTCTCAGGAAGTTTTTATTCACACTCCAGAGCTCAATGTCCGAAATTCAGTGAATTTCTCGCCTGATATTTTCTTTTAGTTCCTCCAATGTATGGGATTTGTTGCATACATCTTATTTTTCATGTGGTTATCAGTCCGGTAAACTTCTGTACTTGGATTTTGCACACACATTAATATTCTTCTTTGACGAAGCATGCTTCCATAATTAGGTTTGGTCGCAAAAGAACATATACTGAAGCACAGAGAAACCCGATTTTACACACCAGATTCCCTTGCATGACGTGAAAATTGGTGTGCAGTAAATGCATAAAGAGTAATAGGACCTATGTTTTTTTAACAAACAATAAATGCAGAGAGGTACAGCAATGAGTTACTCAAACCATTTTTTGAACAGCTGACCGACGTCGAATTTTTCAAATAAGACTTTGCTACCGCGCATACAGTTAATGAGTCATTAAATTCAATTCAGGAAATTTTTTAATTAGTAAATAATTATAGCCCTCGCGATCCCCTGATTTTACTGTATGTGATTTTATCTGTGGCGGAATTTGAAAAATAAGGATATTGAACTCTCCAATGAGAATATAAATTTCCTGAAAATATATTAAAACATTTCTAGCATGTCTAATGATACATTCGTAATTTTAACTGTAAATATGAGAATGTGTGGCCTTGTGGGGTATTATAACTGTTTTAGCGGGAGTCGGAGCTGCGGCAGCCGGCACGCAAGGCGCCTTGCAGTGGCCACAGTGTAAAGAAAAGCACTGTAGTTTCCTAAAGTGCTAAATCGCTATTATTTTCCCTCTCTCTCCCTCTCTTTCTCTTTCTCTCGTATTATGCAAAGAAATGGTTTTCCAAAGCCATCCCTTTTAAAGATTTGATTGTCGCTTTAGCCTACTATATTCCCCTGCTACCTGCAACGAAATGTGTAATTAAGCCATTTCTGCAAAGTTTACCTCGATTAACCAAGCATAAGCTTATTTAGGAATATTTTAGAACAGTGAGCAGAGAAACTAATGTGAAAGCAACACAGATTATTTTTCTTTTTAATGTAATCGCGATACGGATGCTATTCTATATATTCAGGTGCTTATAACAGTTTAATTTAATGATCAAAAAAACAGACCAAAATTTGTAGTTTAAAAGTTTAAATAATAAATCTTTAAAGCTATTAACCAAAGCATTCCCCAAAGAGAAATTCGCTTTACATAAATAGCGAAATTAGAAAACAAGCTGCGAAGAGTTTTATGGGCATAGTCATGCAGACCACGTCACCCTCCCAAACCTCAGTGATTCCTGTCGCGTGCGACTGCGGCCAGTGTGTATGTAGCTCTGTTTGGATGCATTATCTCTTTGTTTACTTTTTGTGTTTAACCGGACGGGTCCCCTAATGGTGAATTTTCAATGTGTTGTATAAACGTATATCAATGTCATCTATATTCAAACTCGAGCAACAATATTTGACTTTAATGATACCTGCTCTTTTACCAAGCCCAACTGTGGAACGTTCACATGCGAGAGAATTCATATTTACACCGACATTTTCCTTATCTTTAGCTTTATCGCGAAATGTTTATAATACAATAACAAAAACAAAAAGGGAGGGTTATAAAGATTTTGGAGATATGAGACGGTACATCATATATACACTAACGTGCATAAAAAGTGGCCCAATAGCGTTTTTCCATCCGTAAGTTTTGCACCTACCAACCCTTGACTCCACCCAGCCGGTTTCAGATCTCTATGTTACTGGCCTGAAAAACAATCCAGAGAAATAAATACGAATCAATAATCGATTTAAAATGAAGGGGTGTTTCGGATACCGCCGCTATTAAAGAGTTTCGCTACGACTAGTGCAAAAGGAAAAACTGAACCAATAAGACATATTTCGGCCTTTTTGCGGAAAAGATAAACCTTTCCAGAAACTTATTGCTAATATTCTTGTAGGTGCAAGAGGAATATTCAAATCTTTTTAAGAACTGGTTGCTATGTGGAGCATTCCACTCTCTTTGCATGTCCAGGACATAAAAAAATCTGATTTGTTACACTCACATGACTTTCTCTACTCTTGTACAAACTATTTTTACAAACTCTTATTCTCCATATGCTTCATGTTAATCGAGATGCTAATCTTATTGTTAATTTTCTTGTAGATGCAAGAGGAATACGGTAGACTTTAAGCGACAGTCAAATATTTTAAGAGCTGGTTGCTATGTGCAGTATTCCATTCTCTTTGCATGTCCAGAACATAAAAAAATGAATATTTGAGAAAAAATACAAGTATTGGAAAATTTAAGGGAATAACAAGCAATTTCTCGAAAATGGTTCACTCAACAAAAAAAAATGTATATGACATAAATTGTGTATTTTAACGCGATCTACATTTTTTGTGTAGTAAAGTTTTGTCTATATCTTAAAGATGCAGTTATGCAAATGTCGTTCACAATGAAGAATACTTTTGGAGACATTTCCAGAAAATTCGAGATATACATTACATTTGTCATGAAAATATTTTAAACATATGATATTTTAATCAAAATCGTTAGAGCCATTTTTGAGAAAAGTAAAATTTTCGAAAATTCTTGCATGTAAAGGATAATCTGGGGTGGGGGAATTTTCTTGAAAACCTTCGTGTCGCATCCCTGGTAGATACTAAACCTAAATACCAAGTCTGGTGTTTATCCGACTGTTCGTTTCTGAGTTATGTTGTTCACAGACACACAGACAAACTCACGGACATGTTTCCAAAATGCTTTTTTTGGATTCAGAGGACCTGAAAACATATATTTCCGGTGAAGTCTCGGTATCGAATTTTTGGGTGGAATACAATACTTCCCCTACTTACTATACGTAGTAGAGAAACAAAAACGAATAGCGAATTCCCATTTGAGAAAAAGTAAAAGTATTGGAAAATTAAAACAAATAACAAAAATATCTTGGAAATGATTCACTCCATAAAAAATGTGCATAAAATAAAGTGTTTGTTTTAAGGAGAGCTACATTTTTTGTGTAGAAAAAGTTTGTCTATATCTTACGATTGACCAGTTATGCAAAAGCCATTCAGAATGAAGAGGACTTTAAGGAACATTCCCAGAAAATTCAAGATACACATCATTTGTTATGAAAATATCTTAAATGTATGATATTTTAATCAAAATGTTAGAGCCATTTTTGAGAAAATCAAAATTTTCGAAAAATGTACCATGTAAAGGGTGGTGTGGAGTGGGGTATTTTCTTGAAAATATTCATGTCACATCTTTGAAAGATACTGAATCTAAATACCAAGTTCGTATTTATCCGACGTTTTGTTTTTGAGTTATTCTGTTCACAGCCCCACACACACACAGCCTTTTTCTAAAAATGCTTTTTGTTGGATATGTGTTTCTGGTGAAATCTCGTTATAGAGTTTTTGGGTAGAATGTATGCATCGCCTACTTACTATTCATAGTAAGAATAGTATCCATGCCCACCAATGAATGATACAGAGTAGAGAAACTCATGCGAATGTAACACCAGATTGTTTTGAAGTGGTCACCAATCAATTGATTGTCGTGATGTCATGGAAAAGTGTATGAAATTTCAAGGCAGCACACAGCGACATGTTCTAAATATTTCACTAGCCTTTGGTTTCGTGTATTCCTTAATTCAATTACACTGACCCTGGAAAACTATCGAGAAGTGCGTCTGTGATTGTTGAAATCCGCCTTTTCATTGCACTTCTTTACGCAAAAGTAGAGCGGCCAATATTGATATTCATTTCAACTTTTCAAGTTTTCCCTGTCGTTCATAAAAGACAGAGAGAGAGAAAAAGCTCATCCAGACCTTGATCTCATATTAATACAAACCCTCTGTAGGTTTATTGCTCACAATGAAGGATACAATTTATAAAACAGGCATCAAAGAAAGGAGAGAATACAGCTCGTGAAATTTGCTATGAATTTGTAGAGTTAAAGGGTTTAATTAAAAGAAAGGAAGAGTATACATACAGAGGGCGCCTCTCGAGTCATTTGAGAAAAAGTTGGGCTGTTTGGCAACTGTAGCTAATTTCAAGTAGAGTATGATGTCTCTGAAGCCTACAACAAGGAAACTATGTATATGTATGTGCGAGGCGCCTCTAGCGGCCGAAAGTGGAAATTACAGAGTTGAGAGGGTGAGAGGGTCAACAACTGGCTAGGGGTTTGCTGCAGCCCCCCTACTACTTCACAAATTGCCATATATTGAGCGAGCGGAGGGCGTTTGAAGATTCTAATTTACTTTGATCTTTCCCTTCAATCTAGATCATCCCCCTTCAGTCCTCCAGGCCATATGCATCCTCTCCCAGCCATATAAGACGACACGAAAAATCCATTTCTTCGTCAAATCAACATCGCGTTTCTTATGCGATTCATTACCTCGGGGCAAATGCTATCAACTTTCATTTCTCACGGAGAACCTCATTTCATGTTGCACTTAGGTGTTTCATTTCACCCTCGGCTTTAGTTACCTCCTAGCTCCTTTATTTACTCCACTCTGTCCCGTCTCCTATTTTAAATTGAGCGATATACCGAAAATGTGTGTTACACTCGCATAACGTTCTCTAGCCACTGTGATTTGTTATTCCCAAGGGATTCTTACAAACGCTGATTTTACTGACGTAAACATTTGCAAAAATTATTCTATTACCAATTTCTTTGTGGGTGCAAAATGATACAGAACTCTGAAGCGATAATCAGAGCTTTAAAAAGCGGCTTGCTTAAAATTCCACGAGATGTTAAATATAGATCGTGAATTTTCTGGGAATAACCTACGTTGTCTTTTTCATACGAAAAGAATTTTGTACGAGTTTGTATAAACGTCAAGAGATAGAAAAAACTCACTGTATACAAAACATAGATGTCTTTAAAATACACTATTTATTTCAAATATCCTTGCTGTAGCATCAGTGATTTCAAGTTGTCTGTAATTAGTCGTTTGAATGTTGTTATATAGAGTCTTTCAACAACAGTGTCCTATCTTTGAACTTAAATAAAGCACGTTCTATAAATGATAGAGATTTTTCTTTTAATTTGGAGCATAATTAATTTAATTAATGTCATTACGTGTGGAAGAGAACATCGATTAAGTGACCGCCGCGTATACGGTTGACCAGATTTTCAATGACACAAGAAGAACGTAGATTGTGAAATTATGAAAATTTGTTATCAAAATGGATCATCTGTTCGCCAAGCCTTCCGTGTATTGCGTGAAGTTTACGGTGTGCATAATCGTCCCTGCGAGAGAACGATTCGGCGTTTGATCGATAAATTTGAAAGAAGTGGTTCTGTCAGCGATCAAAGAACGCCTGTACGTAATCGACGTAAGCGCTCCAACTTAAACATAGGCGCCGTTCGTGAGAGTGTACGCGAGAACGAAAACAAATCAATTGCTCGTCGAGGGCAAAACTTGGGGCTTTCGGAGACCACAACTTGGCGAATTTTGCTTCTGGACTTGAAGTTTCACGCTTATAAAATGATGTTAACTCAAGAGCTAAAGGCCAATGACCATAGGTTGCGCCGTGTATTCGCTGATGGGACTATGGAGCAATTGGTAACTGACCCAGATTTTTGTCGAAAAATCATCTTCAGCGACGAAGCCCACTTTTGGATGGATGGTTGTGTTAACAAACTTTCCGCTATTGGAGCAACCACAATCCAATGTAGGTTCAAGAACGACCACTTCATCCCCAAAAGGTTACTTTGTGGTGTGGATTTTGGTATGCTGGAATCATTGGTCCATATTTTTTCCAAGATGAAGATGGAGAAGCTCTAACTGTCAATGGAGAAAGATACCGGGATCTTATAAGGGACTATTTTGGCATGGATGGCATGGATCCCAGGAACAGCTGGTCCCAGCAAGATGGTGTCACAAGTCATACTGCTCTCGAAACAATCGTTCTTTTGAAGAAGTTCATTTCCCGTGGTGGTGATGTTAACTGGCCAGCGAGGTCATATGATTTAACGCCGTTAGATTACTCCTTGTGGGGTTCTGTTAAATCTCGAGTTTATGTCAACAAGCCAGAAACAGTAAATTATTTTATGAATAACATCACGCGTGTTATTCGTGAATTGGACCTAATTTACGTTCTTCTGTCATTGAAAATTGGGTCAACCGTATACGCGCAACCCAACGAAGTCGCGGCGGTCACTTAACTGATGCTCTCTTCCAAATGTAATGACATTAATTATGTTCCAAAATAAAAAAATAAATAAATCTATATCATTTATAGAACGTGTTTTATTTAAGTTCAAAGATAGGACACTCTTGTTGAAAGACCCTATACATGTTTGAGATGCATTTTTGGAAACATGTCCTTGTGTGTGTCTGTAAAAAGCAAAACTCAAAAACGAAAAGTTGGATAAACACCAAACTTCGTATTTGTTCAGTATCTTCCAAGGTTGCGACACCCCACCCTCAGACTACCCTTTATAACTACCCTTTACATGGAATTTTTTTCGAAAATTTTTATTTTCTCAAAAATGGGTCTAACGATTTATATTAAAATATCACAATATGTTTAAGATAGCTTTATGGAAAATGAAATATATATCTTGAATTTTCTGGGAATGTCACCAAAAGTACTCTTCATTCTGAATGACTTTCGCATAACTGGAAAACCGTAAGAGATTGACAAAATTTTACTACACAAAAACGTAGACCTCGTTAAAACACACAATTTATGTTATATACTTTTTTATCGAGTGATCTATTTCCCAGTTATTCATTGTTATTTGTTTGAATTTTTCAATACTTGTACTTTTTCTCAAATGGAAATTTATTACCCTTTTTTTATGTCGTTGACATTCAAAGAGAATTATTTGACTGTCGTTTAAAGCCAACCATATTCCCCTTGTACGTACAAGAAAATTAGATAAGATTGTTTCTGCAACTGTTTATTTCGATTAATATAAAGAAGATAGAGAATAAGCGTTGGTAAAAACAGTTTGTACAAGAGTAGAGAAAGTCATGTGAGTGCACACATTAGATCTTTTCTTTATCCAGAATTATTCCCCGTGCTTCCTAGAGTCTGGAAGTATGAATGAGAGTGTGAATGTGTGTAGGGTTTTAATGTTATAACCAAAAGTAACACTAAACCAAAGATTAACACCACTACAGACGAGGGAACATAATTGCTGAAGAGTAGACCTCAGATTTTATGTTAAATACTTATTTTTCATGATCAAATAAACTAAAACTAGTAAACATCTTCAAATTTCATATGAAATATCTATAGATAGGTGTTTTTGGTGCATAAAAAATCTATTTTCACCATTGAAACCTACTTTAAGCTTTCAAAACCTAAAAGTGCCCATCTTAGCATTTGTGCTGCTTCATCACCATCATCATTATTGTTGTTATTATTATTATTATTATTATTGTTATTGTTATGTTCATACAGTAATGAAAGATAAAGTGATCATGGGATTGGAGTGTTTCAAATACTTTGTGATAGTTTAGTTTTAGGAATGATTTGGGTTCTGGCAGTTTAGCAGGCAGATTCATAGTTTTGTAGAAAGAACATCGGAATACTTGCCCCCTCTAGGCCTCTGTCATACTTTGGATTGGTTGGCGACTGCAGAACGGCAGAAATGTCTTTGAAATAGCGTAAATTAACTGTTCATATACACACACTCGCAAGATTTCTCTGTTTCTTTTAGAATTTATTTCAAACTGTTTAATTGCTTCCCTTAACAGGGTATTGCGTTTTGCAAACAACGTTTTGGGGATGGCTTCATGTCAGCTCTGGAGCATTTAGGGCACAAAGCTATATTTGTATCCTCTGGTCATTTCCACTGTGATCTATTCAGTTAGCTTTGAGAGCTCTTTTTTCAACTTTATAAGATCATATTACGTTAGCAAAAAAATTCATAGTTTATACATAATAAAATGTTTCTAGCCATAATAGTTTAGAAAATGTACTGTTTTAGTATTTGTATAATTTTTAATCGTCACTAATTAATTGCATTTTTAAACTTTTATAAAGTGGAAATGCAGTTCAGATACATAAAATCTAAAGTTTATGTCGTGAAAACTGTATTTTTTCGTGCATAAAACTGTGTCTTCAGTGGCTATTTTTATAATTTGAGAGCCTGTTATAGGTGCAATTGTTCCAAAAGTAAAAATCCGCCGATATGACCTTAGATGTTAAAGGCAACATATAAATTGAACATCAACAAAACTTCTAAAATGTGCCCGCCTGGATTTGTTACCTATGAAAGCAATCTCTACAAATGTCTCATTGAGTATTTTTACTTTCTCTACTATGTACAGTAAGTAGGGGAAGTATTGTATTCCACCCAAAAATTTGATACCGAGATTTCACCGGAAATATATGTTTTGAGACCCCCTGAATCCAAAAAAATATTTTTGGAAACATGTCCGTGTGTGTGTGTCTGTGAACAGCATAACTCAGAAACAAACAGTCGGATAAACACCAAACTCGGTATTTAGGTTCAGTATCTTCCAGAGATGCAACACGAAGGTTTTCAAGAAAATCCCCCCTCCCCAGATTACCCTTTACATGGAACATTTTTGGAAAGTTTTAATTTTCTCAAATGGCTCTAATGATTTTGATTAAAATATCACATGTTTAAGATATTTTCATGACAAATGAAATGTATATCTCGAATTTTCTGGGAATGTTTCCAAAAGTATTCTTCATTGTGAATGACTTTTGCGTAACTGGTAAACCATAAAAGATAGACAACATTTTACTACACAAAAAATGTAGATCGCGCTAAAATACACAATTTATGTCATATACATTTTTGTTGTTGAGTGAACCATTTTCCAGATATTGCTAGTTATTCCCTTAAATTTTCAATACTTTTCTCAAATGGGAATTCGTTATTCATTTTTTTGTCTTGGATATGCAAAGAGTATTAATCTGTGGCAAAGAGAATCGTGCTGCACCTAGCAACCAGATATTAAGATATATGTCTATGCTTAAAGGCTACTGTATTTCCATATTGCCCTTGCAATTACAAAACAAGGGGAACATAGTACGCCTTAAGTGACAGTTAAATATTTTTATAACTGGTCGCTATGTAAAATGTAATTCTCTTTGTATGTCAAAAGATCCTTTCTGCAAATGTTTATCTCGATTAATATGAAATAAATGGAGAATAAGATTTTGTAAAAATAGTTTGTACAAGAGTAGAGAAACTCATGTGAGTGTAACACATCAGATTTCTTTAAATTTTTCTTGGCATTTAATTGCAGGAAATAAAATACTTGATCTGAAATAATTCACCTGAAATTATCTACAAATGTAGGGATTCGTATTTCTTTGCCGTAAAATTATAACCTTGTTCTAGATTTATTTCTTTTCTCCTTCACATGTTTCTGAAGCCATATAAGACATACGAGATCTGAAGCAAGAAGCTCTCGTGCTAATGCTGTGGAACATACGTAACAAACGATAACTCTTTTTCTTCTTTTTTTCCCCGATAGTGGAGGGAGGTTTGGCACAGGTTCTGTACGCAGCAGAAACAATAAATTGGCAAGAAACACGCGCTTCTCTCAGATCCCCTTTCTATAGCGGAGTTTCCGATTTAATCCCAGTTCCTATAGCCAGCTCCGGTAATTGGAAAAGAAACACCACTATTGCACTGAATGGAGGACCGACTGATGCACAAATAAAGAATGCCATGGGACATTTACCAGGATGTACTTGCGTCTTGTACGCTAAAAAAAAGAGTTTCAGGGAATCCCCAGGGTTTTCATTTGTTGCCTTTAGTTAAATTTGAGAGTAATCTGGAGTTAACCGTGCAATTTCACTTTGGAAACAAAGCAAACACGCCACAGCACTGCTGTAGGGATACGCTGTTTCACGTTTCGTGCTTTGGGGTCATTTCCCTGTGGGCTTTTGATGGCCAACTGCTCTCTTTACGTTTTTTGTAGTTAAATAAACCTCAGGCACGTGTATTTCCTCCAGAAATTCCCGTGACTTTCGTAAAAAGCAAATATATACGCAGTTACTGGTGTTTTTAAAACGCTATTTCTTCTTAGATTATTTTTGTTACTACAAATTAAGGTGAAACTAAAGCAAAAGTTACCAAAACTTATAAATTGAAATTTTCTCTTTAATTTTATATATGTTTTATCATTATAGATGCAATACTTACATTTTAAATATATATTTAAATTGGCACTGCATTGTCATTTTGTACTGTGAATTCTGCGTTTGACTTTCTCTACCCTCTTATTGTATTTAGTGAGTATACAAGGTGTTCTTACTGAAGCTTATTTTTGTATCTACTACATTTTAATACAAATAAACATTTGCAGATATGCACATCTCTTATATATTCAAAGATAAATGCTATAATCAAATGTTTAAAAACTGGACGCTGTATGCTAGCCTTAAAATTCAATACTGTCTCAATGCAATCGCGAGAAACAACTGAATGTTTACAGAACTTAAGAGAATGATCAAGAAATGAACAATTCGAATCTTTATTAACGGATATCTCAGAAATGGCTTATCACGAAGAAATTTATTTGAAATAAATTGTTTTAAAGAGACATTTTTTGTGTAGTACGTTTTCGTGTATCGCTTAACGTTTAGCAGTTACACAAGATTATACAAAATCCATTCCGTATGAAGCGAACTTCACAGGCTATTCCAGAAAATTCAAAATAAACATTTTATTCTTAATGTAAATATATTTAATATACGACATTTTAATCAAAATGGTTAGAGGCATGTTTAAGAAAATAAACAATTTAGAAGAATGTTCCATGTAAAGGGTAGTTTGGGATTTTTTTGAAAATCTTCGTGTCACATTTTGGAAGATACTGAATCTAAATACTAAGTTTGGTATTTATTCTACTTTTGGTTTTTGATTTATGGTGTTCACAGACGCTCAAACACACACACACATGGACATTTTTCTAAAAATTCCTTTTTTGGATTAAGGAGGCCTCAAAACGCCTATTTTTGGTGAAATCTCGGTATCGAATTTTTGGGTGGAATGGAATACCTTCTCCACCTACTAGGTGCTTGTTAGAGAAAGCAAAAATTATAATTGTTACATACTTTGGAGTAGATGGTAAACTTCAGCACATATTTTAGGGAAATTTTGGTTGTAAAAATTGCTACTGATAGCAGCTTCTGTGTTATTAAACCATGTGGTTCCTTTATTTGCAAATATATGCGGGTTTGGTTTCTCCATTTTTGCATTTAACAGCTTTTTCTGTGAGTAGCATTTTCCTAGTATACATAATCCGTTTTTTAAACTGTTGAAGACAGTTAAATTAAATTTTAAAGTGCTAAAACAGCCGCTCTACTTTGCTTTTAATACTACGGTTATACGGGATCATTAGATTTATACGGCCGTTGCCGTCAATCGGTTGTCTGCGCTTGACGTCAATACTTTGAAGCGAGTTTATAACCAGTGCCTCTAGCAGAGGAGTAGCGAAGCATGAGTGAATGTCAACAGTTTCGAGGTTACCTTAGTGAAATGGGACTTGTATCGTACCTTTCCAGTATTTACATTTGGAAGTTCTTTAGCTTGCGTCTCGTGAACTCGTAATCGCATTAGCATTAAACCAACCATGCACTCTGTGATCGGTGGTGACTTCCATCTCGTGTGAAAAGAATGCACAAGGTGCCCCTGTGAAAAACAGTTCTGCACCTCCACAGTACATACACACACACGCACACACCCGCACATGTTTACGAGTCGGAAACGCCTGTTCAATTCCCACTCCTCTTTGAGACAAGGAGGTCGTTGAACTAATAATGCCGTCATTCTTTTAAACTGACTGGCGGAGGCCGAATAAATCTGAAGGCCGTTATAACATATAGGAAACAATCCTATCTTCTTAGTAAATAAACTTATTGGATAAAACTGATCCTTATACTTAGAAGACATGTATCTTATTTGCTTCAAAAATGCCAGCCTGATCTCTCAGAGTTTGCTAGATAAATGGGTCATAAATTTAGTAGATTTAACATTTGCTGGATATGGCCTTTAATCTTCCCTTATAAAAAATCGTATGTTTTATGTTCATAAGACCTTCTCAACCCATTTTTATAACATTTTCTGTCAAAAGTATATTCTTCAGCTAGCGGAATGGCGGTAAAGTATGTGGCCCGCATTCGGGAGGTTCCAGCTTCAATCCCCGGGTCGAAAAATCTGACCTAAGGTTCTTTCGCCGTTTTCCTCGGTCACTAGGGGAATGCTGGGTTAATAATTTGATTCGCGAATTTTCTCTACCCTGTCATCACTATATTTCATTTCCTTTGGGGCAGTATTTTTAACACTTAAATAATTTCAGTCTAATTATATAATATGTAAATTCAATAACAGCCCGCCTTGAAGCAATATGTATGTAATAATTTGTAAAATGTATGTAACAGTCATTTCATATGCTTGTATTATTGTAAACATGTTCAATAATGTTATGTGAATGCATTACGCAATTTAATAATGTAGGAGCTGTGAGAATAATAAGTTAAACGTTGCTAACAATGAGGTAATCTTGAGACAATAATGAGTTTGAGAGTTTAACAATACTACTAGTCATTATTAGAGCAGCAATAATGTAAATTTTGAGACAGTTTAAAAATAGCCAATCAACAACCAGAAAAGCTTTAGTTAAAAGAAGGTATTCTATTGGACTAGGATTAGCCAATCAGAGACTTGAAATACAGAAATTTACAAGTTTAGACGGTTGAAATCTATTCAGTTAACTGCAGACCATGATAGTAACCGGATGCAAGATGCGTCCTCTAGAGAAATATAATACATTTTCGTGTGAGACGAAAAATAAGTATACGTGTTAAAAAGTGCAAGTATTAAATAAAAGAATCTCACAGCTCTCGATATCAGTGAAGTGCTATTTAATTTGTGTCAAGGATTAATAAAAATGAGTGAATTAAGGCTTAAAATCTGCGTAAGCCTACATTCTTAGTCGTGCCACAACCCTGCCTAAGAGAAACGTGTCTCTAACAATAATACTGACGCAGCCGAGGCAAACATAAATATTTAAAGAAGCAGTTTAATAACAATGTTAATATTTTTTAAACTTGGGGCATAGGCCACCTGAAAGTACATTTCGGGCGAAGGCTACGGGAAACTGTTTACTATACTTGCGGTTGCAACTACTACAAGTTCGGCTCCCCAATAGTTGAACTATAATACAACTCCTTCCATACGTGGAGCGTAACAAACTACCTTTTCTTCAAATTGGCATCCATACGTGGAGCTAAAAAAATAAACTTCTTCACCTTCTTCTTCACCGCCATTACAGGCTTATTATCTATCCTGGATATGCTATAATCTACAGCTTTCTTGCTCTACGATTCAAGGCATTGGCTTGTAAGTCCTTGGGGGTCTACAAACAGGAGGGTAATCAATTAAAGAAGAAGGTGATTATGCTGTCTTCATGCTAAACGAAATAAACGATTACACTTTTCTTTGCAAGTACAGTGGCCGCAAAGGGTAAAAGTGCAACAAATTAGTTGTTCAGTAGATGGACTTGAATAGTTAGGGATATTACATTTTCTTCATATAGCCTGTTAAGCTCTCTTCATTTACAATAAATTTTATATAATTTATATAACTGGTAAAGCGTAAGAGATATAGATAAAAGCTTACTGCTAAGTCACTATTAGTTTTTCTTTCTCTCCCTGGTGCCATACAAAGAGTATGGAATTTCAAAGTCATCACATAGCAATGGTTTTTTGACTGTCTACTCAGCCTCCGATATCTTCCATACCTACAATGTGATTTATATAGAACTAAAACATTTACTTATTTATTTAGCTATTTATTACTTTCTCTACTACGTATAGTAAGTAGGGGAAGTATTGTATTCCACCCAAAAATTTCACCGGAAATAAATGTTTTGGGACCCCGTTAATCCAAAAAAGCATTTTTGGAAACATGTCCGTGTGTGTCTGTGTGTGTGTCTGTATGCCTGTGCGTCGTAGTGTCTGTGAACAGCATAACTCGGAAAAGAACAGTCGGATAAACACCAAACTTGGTATTTAGGTTCGGTGTCTTCCAGAGATACGACACGAAGGTTTTCAAGAAAATCCCCACCCCAGATTACCCTTTACATGGAACATTTATAGAAAATTTTAATTTTCTCAAAAATGGCTCTAACGATTTTGATTAAAATATCATATGTTTAAGGTATTTTTATGACAACTGAAATGTATATCTCGAATTTTTTGGGAATGTCTCCAAAAGTATTCTTCATTGTGAACGACTTTTGCATAACTGGTAAACCATAAAAGATAGACAAAATTTTATTACACAAAAAATGTAGATCGCGTTAAAATACACGATTTATGTCATATACATTTTTTGTTTAGTGAACCATTTTCGAGATATTGCTTGCTATTCCCTTAAATTTTCCAATACTTATACTTTTTTTCAAATTCGCTATTCATTTTTAGTCTGGTAATGCAATGAGAATGGAATACTCCACATAGCAAGCAGCTCTTAAAATATTTGACTATCGCTTAAAGCCTACCAATTCCCCTTACATCTACAAGAAAATTAGCAATAAGATTAACATCTCGATTAACATGAAGCATATGGAGAATAAGCGTTTGTAAAAATAGTTTGTACAAGAGTAGAGAAAGTTATGTAGTGTAACACATCAGATATTTTTATTTCAAAATGAATTATGCTAGCCTCAAATTATTATATCTTAAATATAGACCATCTTTGGAGGTCATCAACCCCTAGAGAAAATATTTAAAATTTCCTCTTATCTGCTATAGCTAAACACGGCGTTCTATATTGTTGGCCGCTCATTAGAAGACTTTGTTGTCAGTACCATTAATGTTGTGGTGGCATGTGGTGTAACCCTTCAGAATGAAATCTGGTGTTATCAAATCAGAAGATCTCTGTAGCCAGACGGTTTTGGAGATTGTCTGATCACCCCTCCCCTCAAAAATAGACAAATTACTCGTGGATTGCTTCGATGTGTGTCATGTAGCGTCATCTTGTTAAAAATATCTATGACCCAGCTCTATACTGTCCAGTAGCTCAACAAACTATGAAAGATTGTCGGTTCTCTGCAGTTTCCACAGTCTGGTCAAAAACGTTGCTCCCACTATTCTCTGTGCGAATATTGCACACCAAACCTTTACTTGAACTGTGTACACAAGTGCTTCATGAGGACATATGGATATTGGACGGCCCAATGGAGTGAGTTCTTGATTTCACATATCTCATTAACCATGTGATGTACAACATGCCAGGATTTTGCACAACGAAAGCCTGAAAACAACAGCAATACTTCACTCTTTTATCCTTGTCTGGTTTCTGCAACAAATGGACAACTGTAACTCTATATGGTTTTAGATGAGCACTTTCCACAGTTTTTACACCCAATCAGATGCAGCCGGTCTCCTGTGGCAGAGGTTTTAATGACTTAAGGGGTGACCGTTCCACTTCAGTGCCCGGACGTCCACCACAACCTTAGAAGATGGTTTTGTTGTATTGTTATTTGCCCCACGTTGGGCGCCAATTTGAAGATGTTAGTTTAATTTTATGGTGGTGTATTGTATTTCAACGGTTGGGGAGCCGAACCTGAAGTAGTTGCAACCGCACGTATGGTAAAACGTTTTCTGTTGCTTTCGCCCCCCCCAATAAAATGTACTTTCCGGTAGCCTTTGCCCCAAATGTTTAAAAAAATATTAGCTTTGTAATTTGACTGTTTCTTTAAATATTATATACTTATGTTTGCCTCGGCTGCGTCAGTATTTATTGTTAGAGACATGTTTCTCTTTGCAGAGTTGTGGTGCGACTGAAGAGTGTAGGCTTACACAGATTATAGTTTTGCTTCACTCCTTTTATTAATGCTTGACACGATTTAAATAACACTTCACTGATATAGAGAGAGCTGTGAGATTTTTTTAATTAATTACTTGCACCTTTTAAACACGTAAACTATTTTTCGTCTTACACTGAATAAGTACTAAACTTCTCGAGGGCACATCTCGCGTCCGATTAGGAACACTGTCTACAAGCAACGCGTTCAATTATGAGCGCTGTCTACAAGCAACTGACTTGATTTCTACCGCCTAAATTTGTAAATTTCTGTACTTCAAGTTTCTGATTGGCTATTTCTAATCCAATAGAATACCTTCATTTAACTTAAGCTTTTTTCTGGTTGTTAATTGGCTATTTTATAAACTGTCTCAAAATTTACGCTATTGTTTCCAAGAATTACAAGTAGTATGGTTAAACTTTCAAATTCATTATTGTCTCAAGGTTACCTCATTGTTAGCAACTTTTTATCCATTATTCTCACAGCTCCTACATTATTAAATTACGTAATATATTCACATAACATTATTGAATATGTATACAATAATATAAACATATACAATGATTGTAATATACACTTTTTATATATTGTTACATACACATATTGCTTTAAGCCGGGCTGTTATTATATTTTTTTTATTATATAATTTGACTGAAATCATTTAAGTGTTAAAAATACTGTCTCAAATTGTGGGCAGTCTAGATGAACTGTGTTTGCCTTTTTCACTCACCAGAGACCCAGATTTTTTACAATTCGTTCACCAGTGCAGTAATGTCTTTCTTCCAGGGCCATTGCGAACCCCAAGAACATACCAACTCCGATATGTCCTTCGTAGCTATAATTGGGTTCGAAATCCGGTATTACTTCACAAGGATTGTTGATATAAGTTGTATACTGCATTTTCACAGCAACTAGAATAATATATTGAAAATAGCTGCCAACCATCAAAGTCAACAATAATGAATAAGGATCTCCTGATAGTGAGTCAAAGCTCCAAAGTATCCAGCTTAATTTGCCGTTAAACTCAGGACATTGGGTGAATTTCCAGCCGAATGAATCAATAAATAAATAAATTTGTTCTATATAAATCACTCTTCCCAACGAGACCTCATTGACACCTGGAAGAGCTTCCAACTTCCCATGAACATCAGTGACGCAATAACCCATAAAAGTCCTGCGACACCATAACTACAACATCTAATACTTCAGCTATACAAATTAACATTTAATATCGCTTAAAAGAAATTTATAATGAAATTATGGGTAAACAAAATCTGATCTGTTACACTCACATGACTTTCTCTATTGTTGTACAAACTATTTTTACAAACTCTTATTCTCCATCTGTTACATATCAATCGAGATAAACATTTGCAGAAACGGATCTTTTGACGTGCAAAGAAAATTACATTTTACACATAGGGACCAGTTCTAAAAATATTTGACTATCGCTTAAGGCGTACTATGTTCTCCTTGTTTTGTATACTGTATAGAAATACAGTAGCCTTTAAGCATAGACATATCTCTTAATAGCTGGTTGCTAAGTGCAGCACCGTTCTCTTTGCCACAGATTAATACTCTTTGCATATCCAAGACAAAAAATGAATAACGAATTCCCAGTTGAGAAAATATTGAAAAATTAAAGGAATAACAAGCAATATCTCGAAAATGGTTCACTCAACAAAAAAAAGTATGACATAAATTGTGTATTTTAACGCGACCTAAATTTTTTGTGTAGTAAAACTTTGTCTATCTCTTATGGCTTACCAGTTATACAAAAGTCGTTCACAATGAAGAATACTTTTGGAGACATTCCCAGAAAATTCAAGATATACATTTTATTTGTCATGAAAGTATCTTAAATATGTGATATTTTAATCAAAATCGTTAGTTATTTTTGAGAAAATTAAAATTTTCGAAACATGTTCCATGTAAAGGTTAATCTGGGGTGGGCGGATTTTCTTGAAAACCTTCGTGTTGCATCTCTGGAAGATACTGAACCTAAATACCAAGTTTGGTGTTTATCCGACTGTTCGTTTCTGAGTTATGCTGTTCCAAGACACACAGACACACCCACGGACATGTTTCCGAAAATGCTTTTCTTGGATTCTGGGGGTATCAAAACATATATTTCCGGTGAAATCTCGGTATCGAATTTTTGGGGGGAAAACAATACTTCCCCTACTTACTATACGTAGTAGAGAAAGTAAAAAATTGGCCCAATATTACTTTCTCCGCTCATGGCGCACTATACACCTTCATGAACAGGATTAGGTCTGTCAGAGCTCCAATAACGATTATTTTGTAAGCACACATATCCATGAAGGTGGAACCAAGCCTTGTCCAAGAAAAATATTAAATATGGGCCTAATTCGCCATTGTGTACACTATTGTGAGACTCCACTCACAAATGTAGGCCTAATTACAGGATCACCTGTTTGAAGAGCACGTGTCAGTTATTTTATATGTTTTTAACTTGAACAACTATCAGCTCTTCTCACAGAGCCATAAGAAATGCCTGCCTGTTGTGAAAGACGCCTAAGCGATTTTGGGAGGTGAAGAAGTTGTTACGTTGTATTGTTATTTTCCCCACGCTTTGGGAGTCAATATGAAGTAGATTGTTGCTTCACGTATGGAAAGTCAGTTTGAAGATGATGTTCTATTGTAGTTCAACAGTTGGGGAGCCGAACTTGAAGTAGTTGCAACTGCAGTATGGTAAAAAGTTTCCAGTAGCCTTCGCCCCCCCCCCAAAAAAACGTACTTTCCGGTAGCCTATGCCCCAAATGTTTAAAAAGTTTTAACTTTGTAATTTTGACTGCTTCTTTAAATATTGTATATTTATGTTTGCCTCGGCTGCGTCAGTATTTATTTTTAGAGACATGAATGTCTTAGCAGTGGGTGATGCGACTGAAGAATGTAGACTTACACAGATTATAATTTTTACTTCACTCCTTTTATTATAGTTTGACACTATTTAAATAACACTTCACTGATATAGAGAGAGAGATCTGTGAGTTTTTTTATTAATTACTTGCACTTTTTAACACGTAAACTATTTTTGTCTCACACGAATACGTATTCAATTTCTCGAGGACACATCTCGCGTCCGGTCAGGAACACTGTCTACAACCAACGCATCCAGTTATGAGCGCTGTCTACAAGCAACTGAATTGATTTCTACCGCCTAAATTTGTAAATTTCTATATTTCAAGTCTCTGATTGGTTATTCCTAATCCAATAGAATACCTTCATTTAACTAAAGCTTTTTCTGGTTGTTTATTGGCTATTTTAAAAAAAAACTCACAAAAATTACATTATTGCTTCCAAGAATTACAAGTAGTATTGTTAAACTTTCAAATTTATTATTGCCTCACGGTTACCTCATTGTTACCTCATTGTGAGCAACTTTTAACGTATTATTCTCACAGCTCCTACATTATTATATTATGTAATACATTCACATAACACTATTAAACATGTATACAATTATATAAACATTTACAATGACTGTAATATACACTTTTATATCGTATTACATACACATATTGCTTTAAGGTGGGCTGTTATTGAATTTATATATTATATAATTAGATTGCAATCATTTAAGTGTTAAAAATACTGCCTCAGAGGAAGTCTGCAAATGTCGTTTAATGTTTCTTCGATAAGAACCCTAGGCTGCTTTTTAGGTTTCTTAAATTTAACACTTCCTGTCGCCTTAAATGTATATTGTTGTACGTCTTGGAACTTGTACACAGGATATCTTTCTGAAAATCGTATTTTCATTTGACGAACTGACTGAATTAACACATACAATCATAAATAAATACACGCTGCACAGTAGAAAACATATACTGAGCCATAATATACTTTGTGACTAAATACGGAACACAATAATAAATAACTCGTAATATCTGAACTACACCATATCGCTGTTAACTATTCTGCAGAGCTAGAGCAGAGCAAAGCCGCGTCAGTAGCGTGGCCTTAATTGCAGTAGAAGCAGCGTGGAATCTTGTGTCCACACGTCCAGTGAAAAAAATACCGCGCAGCCGGTTCTTAGTTCATGGCTCTCTCGATATATACACCGATAATATAGATAAAAAAAAAGCTTTTATAAGAACAATTAAAGAGTGGGTAGAGCAATTCATGTGAAAATAACACATCATATTGTTTTCTATCAGTAAAAACCATATAGTGGATCAATCTGTAACCAAGCTTAGGCTCTATAATGATTATATAGCACATTTTAATAAGAGTTCCAAGTTTGAAGGCATTGAATAGTTAAATGATGATATTTTGCTAACTTAGAGAACAAATAAGAGCGAAGAAAACACCTGAGGCGCCCTCTGTTTGCATACCAACACCTCTGCTGCAGTAATTGAAAAGGAGAGGAACGTATTGAGAAACAAACTCATTCATTTCCAGCCTCGTTCGCTTCTTTATGTTCTAGCTTTGCGGCTCAAAGGGGAATTACGGGCAGGAGGGATTTAAGTGTTGGTCTATTTAGTTTACGGTTTCGTTCTTTTTGTTGTGATGCCTTATTTAACTCGATGTTTTCCAGTTTCTTTTTTATTGTACGTACATTTCTCTTCACCGCATTTGTCTTATTAATACCTATTGCGCTCTAAAACAATTATAATAAAAGGTATTTACCTTCAGTAATAAGAGCATTAATTGCTCTTACTAGAATGTAAAACTTTGTATAATAACGAAGTTGCTTTGGTGAGCAGTGGCTATTACTTCGTTCGCATTCATTAAAAATCTCGTGAACCGCTGCATATTCTGATTTAAAATTTTATATACAGGGTTTTCGTTTCAAAAATTCCCAGTCCAAATAGCAATTTATTTAAATTTAATTTAATTCAAACAAAAACACATCAACTAACATATTGAGGGGGAAGCTTAAAATGGTCTTAATTGCATTTTAAGTTTTACTACGTTACCCCAAGTCTACCCCACTTTGAAATTTCAAATGGTACCCCTTTATTTTTATACTTGCGTATGAAAGAATATTCAATTTTTTATTCATCTCATTCATTTATTTTACTTCTTTTGTTTCAAGTCGTTGCCTAGTAACCTGAATTGTTCTTATTGTGAAAGACCATTTTGAACATTTCTTGTGTATTAAATGTTTGTAAAACCATGTATTCCATTCAAGAGTGAACAGAAATCATATTTATTTATGGAGCTGAAAACCGTAGTGCCCACAGAACTGTTACTGCTTTTAGCGAGAGGTATCCTGAGAAAAACTTGTCACCAATACGCCATAGATCTAGTACGTAAATTTAAAGAAACTGGTTCTGTGCACGATAAAGTAAATAAACAACCTAGAAATATTAGGTAATTTCTATACTGAACACACCCCATCCGTTCCAAAAGTATCGGCTGCAATAAATATTTCGGTTGCTCCATACATAAAGTGCTAAAAGTGAACAAGTGTTAACCCTACAAAGTATAAATTCACCAACAGCTCACGAAGACGATTTTGATAGAAGAGTAGAATGTTTTATCAGATGTCTCAGAGAAACGAAGATTATCCTATATAACACAAAATATTTCCTTTAGTGTTAACAAAAACAATTATAGGCACTGAAACAATGAAAATCCTCAGGTGTTTCGTGAAGATAATAATCAGTTTCAATGTGTGCGCTAGAATTGTGAGGAATGATATTGCTGAACCGATTTTCATTGAAGAAAACCTGACTAGAGAACTGTATCTGAACATACTATAAAATGTAACTTATCCACTTATCACACTGTCAGTGAAATAAACATGGACGAAGAAAATTTGCATTTTCAACAGGACGGAGCTCCCCAACACTATGCAGTACCCGTGCGACAATGTCTAGGTAGAAGATTTTTAAGAAAATGGATTGGTAGGAGAGGTGCTGCAGAATGGCCGGCCGTCAAGATCTGACATCACTTAACTTTTCTCTATGGGGTCATTTGAGATTAGTTGTTTATACTCCTCAGCCTGAGAATATTCAAGAACTGAGAAGTAAAATAACCCAACAATGTAATCGGATTAATAATGAAACATACCAGAAAGTTCGAGAGGAGTTCCAAAACAGGTTTTTTAGCCAATATTGGCACAGATTTAGAACGTTTGATTTAGTCCAACAAAATTGTCTTTTCTTTTGTCGTCCTCCGTGGACTAGTGGTACCGTGCTAGCCTCTAGTTCCCAAGCTCACGGGTCCAAACCCGGCGGAGGGCGATGGATTTTTTCGGGCGTAAAAATCGTTAGCACGGCTTCCTTCGGAAGGGAAGTAAAGCCGGTGGTCCCGTGTCGTAGATTTACGGCACGTAAAAGAACCTCAAGCCTGATAAAGAGGCCTCTGAGCTAAATTACCGGTGTTTCACGCCCAATATAGAATGGGACGCTAAGAACCATAGTAGTTAAAGAGCGTCCATAAATAAAACTCAATTTATATATTTATTTAAAATTGTCTTTCTTGTCAGGTCGCCTGGTAAAAGATGTAAAATAAATGAATGAGATGAATAAACAATTTAATACTCTTACATATTATAAGTATTAAAAATACAGGGGTGCCATTTCAAATTTCAAAGTGGGGTTGGCTGGAGGTGAATGGGTGGAACCTAAACTGCAATTAAGACCAGTTTTAAGCTCTCCCCTAATATCTAAATTGACGCCTTTTTTGTATAAATTAAATTTAAATAAATGTTTTGAAATCAAAGCCTTCTATAAGTATTAAACAAAAAAGGTCGAATCATTTACTTTAAATTTCCTAGAAATAGGTACAATAATTCAGCGAGTTTAAATCAGGGCCTCACAGAAATTAACGACTTTTGGTTACCACATCCCAAAATATACCGGGCGGTTCATAGTAACGACAGCAGTGCTTATTAAACAAATCGAGACATACGTCCGAAAAAGCGTAGTTTCGCGCCCAAGTCCTACAACGCTTCATATGCCTATACTAGGAACTGAGCGAGATGGCTCCTCGGTAGCGTGCGAGGCTCGCATTCGGGAGATCATGGGTTCGATTTCTGGTGCCGGCCATTCTATGGGTTTTTCATGGTTTTCCCTTCCTTCGCTTCTTTTCTTGTTTCAATGGGGCTTAGCGGCTGTGCGGTGACCATCGGTGTCGGACAGATGGTGCAGATACTTACTCGTTGGAAAGTTCCTCTCGGCCCTACCAGATGGCAACCTTCTCTGAGCCACCTCAGGTGGGTCGAGTTCTCCCGATTCCGCCAGAAGGAAGCCTTCTTTGAGTGGCCCACCGGTGTGACGGGGCCATCAAGCATCGTCTGTACCGGCCGGCCTACGCTCTATAGCCTCCAGCAGTTCGTTCACCTCATGGAGGTGGTAAACACAAAAGATTGCGTTGGATCGAGGTGCGACATGTCCCCTCCATTCCCTGTCATTGTCGTCCTCATCATATACTATCTGCGTATTGCATTTTATCAAGAGCATAATATTGGACTTTTGACTTCCAGGTTGATTATACAACAGGGGCAAAGCTTAATAAACTTCGTGAAATTATGGGTAGCAGTGTTTCAAGCCAATCAAAGAGTGATAAGGGCTGAGTTGTATCTACTACTCGACAACGACATTATAGCACTTGACCTTAAGGAAACCTGCATTTACACGCGGAAGCCAGCCCAGCAAAGTGCAATACCATTGCGGTCAAATTATACTGAAATATAAATGTGGAAACGTTGAAGAAAAACACTATAGGAAATTGGGTCACTTTTTCCGCTTCTAGATGTACGCGCAGGTTGCGAACATATTATTTTGCCACAAACTAGTTCTGTTTTTTCCGCCTCGTCTCGTTTCTTTAGGACTCCATTCACTTTTGTAGTCTGGTTATTACCAGACAAAGGGGTTTTAGTAAGTAAACAGAGCAATCGTGTTACCGCACGGAGTATGGGTGACGCAAGGTACTGTGGCGGACATACTCCTCCCCTTCCCTTCACGAAAGCCGGTTTCGTAGCGGCTGTTCCTTCACTGTCGCTATATCTGCAGTGAACGAAATAATTTCACAACTTTGTTTTAGGATCTTTCATATATTGAGAATCATTTCAGTAATATTGCAACTACAATAAGAAGGGTATGTGCAAGTAGACCACTAAAAATACCAGAAGTTCTTGTACAATAAAAGAAGTTTCAGAAACACCTCAGTAAGGTATTAAAGCTGGAAGTTTAAATAAATTAAAATGGAGTTTTATTCTATATTGGGGTTGAAAGACCGGAAATGTTGCTCAGAGGCGTCTTTATTGTGCCGTAAATCTACGACACGGCACCGCGACCTTGGGAACTAGAGCTATTGGTAGCCATACACCATGCTGAACGGCTGGAATTTTCAAGAAAGGGTGACAAAGAAACTTAAAAAACATTCTAGAGAAGATTTCAGGGTACGCAGAAATGTGTAAAAGGAGTTAGTGAGTTTTATTTATGGACGCTCTTTAACTGCAGTGGTCCTTAGCGTCCCATTCTATATGGGCGTGAAAGATCGGTAATTTTGCTCAGAGGCCTCTTTATCAGGCTTGAGGTTCTTTTACGTGCCATAAATCTACGATACGGGACCGCCGGCTTTACTTCCCTTCAACGAGTTAGTGCGTTAGGGAATCTCAAGCAAGTCATATTTCGTCTTTTATGTGCTGCTCCTACGTCGAGTGATGTGGAACACGTCTGTTTTTCAAAATACAACGTGTCAATGTGCTAGCCGCATGCGATTTATGTTCCATGTATTTACAAAATACATTATTGCAAACTACCACTAGCTAAACATATCCACATTGTTTTCTTCCGATACTCAATCTTGATTTGCCTGCTTTTGAAGCAGGGCGCAGTGCCTTCAACTGTTCATATTTCTTTACAGAGAACACTACAAGGTCGCAGTGGCATCCAGCTTCCTTCGCCACCAACCTTCGGTGCGTTCCTAACTTGATAGTTTACTTACTAAAATCTTCTGCCTGGTAATAACTTAACAGGCAAGTATTAAGAACAAACTTAGAAGACTAAAGGGGATTCAGTGTCACAACCGGGAATCGAAATACAGATCTTCGGCTTTTCTCGCCAATGCACTAACCCTGATATCCGAAAATGCTTTATGTACATCTCTCTCGTGTTCTCAGGTAAACCACTAAAACGATTACAATTATTACTTCGAGATATCGTCTTTAAATGCTTCTTGCCATCTTGATAGTGCCTTAAATTCTTCTATGAGAGCCAGGAAAAAGATCTAGGAGTGCACTGCGTCTTAAGTATTCTAACAAATGATAACCCCAGTTACTACGAAAACACTATTTATCACTAGACACTCAACATAGCACAAACGTTACACCTGAGTCACTTTGGCACACATTCAGAATACAACACAATTGATTCTGATCCTTAGAATCACAATTGAACTGTCCACTTGCAATGCCCACCTAAGTTCTGACAGAACTTAACTAAACTCAACACTGGATTGAACCCCGCTATTGGTCAAGAGCAGCCCCTTATATAGGCCCACTTTCAAGTATAACTTTCGAGAACAAGACCCTACTAGAACATGCCGAAGCGAAGATTCCGTAACAACTAAGCGGCACATAAATGGGCTTTTTATTCCACGCTTACTATTCTATTGTTTGCGCGCAGGCTATTGTTCCGACGGCTCTTGTAAGCCCCGTCCGGGTATCGGGCCAGGATGCACTTAATGGCCGGTCGCAAATAGCGTTGCGCGCGGTCACAGTATTCACTAGATTATAATTTCACAAAATACAGAT
The DNA here is from genome assembly GCA_030765065.1 of Deroplatys truncata. NCBI lineage: Eukaryota > Metazoa > Arthropoda > Insecta > Mantodea > Mantidae > Deroplatys > Deroplatys truncata. The sequence continues at coordinate 107,618,085 of CM060982.1, forward strand.
GTCAGGTGATTACTGTTTTATTCCAAATCACATTTCCGGGAGTTTCATGATGCGATCTTGGTTGATTTTATAGTACAGGGTTCCAACTGTGTATAAACTGCCTGTCACGGAAATTAAATACGTCTTAAGGGTACTCTTTTCCGAATTTTCGACAAATTTTTAAAAAATAGTATTCTTAAAATTCTCAAATATTTTAGAATCAAGATAAAATTTCGGGGTTGCCTTTCTGCCCATTTAAATGCCCAAACGTGACGTTTAAATGGATGTGTGCAGGTGTGTGAAAATAGCGTGTGAAATTTCAAAACCTGTGTTTCTCGTTATCTTGTTTACCTACATTAAAATGTTTTCTACGGTACAAACCTTTTTCGATTCCTTTCATATTTTCAATTTAAGTTGTTTTAACGTGAATAAAAAGATTTAACAGTCATTCTTTGGTGTAAAGTAGCGTTTTAAAATTTAGGGTTTCATTAATTAGATACATGATTGATTATTAAAGAATTAAAAACATCATATGCATAAATAGTTTTTTTGTCAGGGAAAATTTAAGAATTAAACAGAATTTAATCTCTGGTTGTAAAAAACTTTACTCGAGGAATGTGCCAAATTTAAAGTTTAAATTTATTCAAATCTTCATCACGGCGAGGAATATCACGCATATTTTTACTACCACAGTAGATAGAAAAGGTATTGCATTTCACTGGAAATACACGTTTTGAGGCTTCTTGAATAAAAAAAAAAAGCATTTTCACAAAACGATTCGTGTGTGTGTGTGTGTGTGTGTGTGTGTGTGTTTGTGTATGAACAGCATAACTCAAAAAACGAAAATTCGGATAAATACCAACAGGCAATTTCCCTTTCCCCAACTACCCTTTACATGGAACATTTTTTGAATTTTTTTATTTTATAAACAATTACTGTAACGATTCTGATTCGAATAGCATGTATTAAAGATATTTACATGACAAATAAAATGTATATCTTAAATTTTCTGGGAATGGCTTATGAAGTTATCATTCGGAAGGAATTTTGTAGATTCTTGTATAACTGATAAACATTAACCTGTCGACGAAAACGTACTGCACAAAAATGTAGGTCTCTTTAAAAATAAAAAAAAAATTCCAAGTCATTTTTTGTGGCATAAGCCATTTCCGAGACGTTCGTTATCAGTGGTTCGAATTGTTCAATACGTCCATTTTCAATTGTTTCTCGCGATGTCATGGAAAGAGTGTGGTATTTTAAGGCCAGTATATAGCGTCCTGTTCTGAAACATCTGACTGACTATTCCCTTTTGAGGCAGTGTTTTTAACACTTAAATGATTTCAGTCAAATTATATAACATATAAATTCAATAACTGCCCACCTTAAAGCAATATGTATATGAAACAATATATAGAAAGCGTATAAAACAGTCATTGTATATGTTTATATTATTTTATACATGTGTAATATTGTTATGTGAATGTATTACGCAATTTAATAATGTAGTAGCTGTGAGAATAATAGGTTAAAAGTTGCTAACAATGAGGTAACCTTGAGGCAATAATGAGTAAAAAAGTTTAACAATACTACTAGTCATTATAGGAGCAACAATAATGTAAATTTTGTGACAGTTTATAAAATAGCCAATCAACAACCAGAAAAAAGCTTAAGTTAAATTAAAGTATTCTATTGGAGTAGGAATAGCCAATCAGGGACTTGAAATACAGAAATTTACAAATTTAGGCGGTAGAAATCAGTTCAGTTGCTTGTAAACAGTGCTCACAACTGGACGCATTATTTGCAGACAGTGTTTCTAACCGGACGCTAGATGCGTCCTCGAGAAATTTAATACGTATTCGTGGGAGCAGAAACTATTTTACGTGTTAAAAAGTGCAAGCAATTAATAAAAGAATCTCACAGCTCTCTGTATCAGTGAAGTGTTATTTAAATCGTGTCAAGAATTAATAAAAAGGAGTGAAGTAAAATTATAATCTGTGTAAGCCTACATTCTTCAGTCGCACCACAACCCTACAAAGAGAAACATGGCTCTAACAGTAATACTGACGCAGCCGAGGCAAACATAAATATATAATATTTAAAGAAACAGCCAAAATTACAAAGTTAATATTTTTTTAAACATTTGGGGCAAAGGTCACCCGAACAGTTGAAATATAATACAACTCCTTCAATAATTTACAACTTCAAATTGACGCCCAAAGCGTGGGGCTAAAAATAACGTAATACAACAATACTCCTACTTCAAATTGGCTTTCCATACGTAGCAGCAATAACCAACTTCACTTTGCATTTACAGGTAGCTAAAATATGACGCGACATTTTTTCCTAGTGAACCATATTAACACCATAAACAATCGCACACCATATTTTTTCATCATTTGCTGCAGAGGTCTAATAATTTGTATCTATGCACAGCAGTTAAAAATGAATCGAACTCATGAGCCGCCATTAAACAAAAAATATGGTATAGTGTGTGCGGAGAAGGGGGGAGTGAGATTCGCATCGAGAACAGCTGACGCACTAATCTGCGTCAGCTCTCGCTCGAATATTTGTTAAATATAATCTCAATTAGCAGCGCATTTCCCGCGAAACAGCTGCAGATCCTAATCGCGCGGATTAGAGGCTGCAAGAAGAGTGAGGGTTTAAACGCTTTACCACGACCCTTGCAAGCTGTGCGCGTGTCATTTGTTATGACGATTTTATCCACATACCTACCCTTGCTGAGCAAAGTAGTGAGAAATGTTTCAGAAGCGATGTTCATGACAAACGGTTCATACCAGATGCTAGGATATAGACGACTTGCTTTCTTTGTTTATTTATTTTAACCCCGCTGAGGAGGAAATAGTAGTCTTAAGAGCGCCCTCTAGGAACAGATTGAGCACAGCACCGCACGTAGGCCAAAGTGCTTCCAACATAACAAAGGAAGCACAGGAAGGGATGAAGGGAAGCCTCGAAGGGCGAACAGATCTGGAGGACGATGTGCACCAGAACGGGCTCCCTAACGGTTCCAACATCACACCAATCTTGAAGCCAGCTAGCTGCTTAGCCAACCGCAAGCTGAGATTCCGAAAATAGACGCTGGGGAAGTAAATGTACGGAGGAATGGAGGGGCAGAGCACCGCAAGTAGGCCACAATAGCCCTTTTTTGTTCTACTTTGACCTCTAGGAGGGACGAGAAGAGATCCGAAGGGCGACCGGATCCGGTTGACGTCAGGAGCAAGCATAGACGGGGTCCCCAACGTTTTCAGATCGTGCGCATCCGACGCCGCCCGAGTCTATCCAAAGCCGCTATCCCACGGAGGTCCGCCGAGAGCACCTCTAGACAGGGCCTAACTATGACAACGCAACGACGCCAGGGAAGAAACCTCTAAAGACCACACCTCCACCACCCTGACTCTGAACACCGTTGCCTGGTCCTATAAACCTGAAATAGATGACAAATAAGATGATGGGTACCAGAAGTGAGGGCAGGAAGCTTGTGGTAGAAGCTGAACCACCCCAGTTTTCACCTACCGATCCGGGGAAAGCTCGAAAACCCCATATGTCACAGAAGGTAATCGCCGGGGATCGAACCCGAGACCTCCCGAATGCGAGTCGCACACGTTACCGTCCTGCCGTAACGCACCAACCGCCACTGCCTGGCCCTACAACTCTGAAACAGATGAGCTGAAACAAATGAAAGAAAATTGACAGGAAATTTGTGGTAGAAGGGGAACCACATCTGCATTCTCCTACCGATCCGGGGAAAACCATGAAAAAGTCCATGGTCAGAGTGGTCGGCTCGTCGGGAATCGAAACCATAGTCGCTTCCAACCATAAACGTTATAAATGTTATAATATTTGGAGAAGAAAGAAAGAATAAGTCACTCTATGGGCCAAAAAGTGGGGTTTAATTTTCCATAAATTATTATTATTATTATTATTATTATTATTATTATTATTATTATTATTATTATTATTATTATTATTATTATTATTAAACGGATTACCCTACTCGTAAAACTTACACCCCCAAGAAATTACGATATTGGGTTGAAGTAGAATATTAATTAGCTCCAAGTATGGACGCCAATTTCAAGTAGGTCGTTTCTTTACGTTGTTTGCGGCTACGTATGAAAAGCAGACTTGAAGTAGTTTGTATTGAAGGAGTTGTATTGTATTTCAATGTTGGGGAGTCGAACTTGAAGTAGTTGCAACCGCACGTATAGTAAAAAGTTTCCGGTAGCCTTCGCCCCAAATTTAAAAATATTAGCTTTGTAATTTGACTGTTTCTTTAAGTATTATATTTCTGTTTGCCTCGGCTGCGTCAGTATTATTGTTAGAGACATGGAAGTCTTGGCAGGGCGTGATGCGACAAGAATGTAGACTTACACAGATTTCAAGTTTTAATTCACTCCTTTTTATTAATCCTTGACACAAATTAAATAGCACTTCACTGATATCGAGAGCTGTGAGATTCTTTTATTTAATACTTGCACTTTTTAATACATATACTATTTTCGTCTCACGCAAATAGGTATTTAATTTCTCGAGGACGCATCATGCACCCGGTTACTATCACTGTCTGCAGGCAACCTACTAGATTTCAACCGTCTAAACTTGTAAATTTCTGTATTTCAAGTCTCTGATTGGCTATTGTTACTCCAATAGAATACCTGCAATTAACTAAAGCTTTTTCTGGTTGTTGATTGGCTATTTTTTATAAACTGTCACTAAAATTACATTAATGCTTCCAAGAATCACAAATAACATTTAAACTCTCAAGCTCATTATTGCCTCAAGGTTACCTCATTGTTACCTCATTGTTAGCAACGTTTAACTTATTATTCTCACAGCATTTACATTATTAAATTATGTAATGCATTTATATAACATTATTGAACATGTTACAATAATATAAGCATATGCATTGACTGTTACATACATTCTACAAATTATTACATACACATTGCTTCAAGGGAGCTGTTATTGAATTTACATATTATATAATTTGACTGAAATAATTTAAGTGTTAAAAATACTGCCTCAGAATCAGTCGCCTCTCGAGGAGCAAGAAAACTCTGGATCATAGCATATCCAACATGGATGATCAGACCTGTGTCTGGTATAGTGGTAAAGAAGCAAATGAAATATAGTGATAAAAGGGATGATAGGAAAATATGCGGATCAAATTATTCAATCAGACATTCGCCTAGCAGCCGAGGGAAAACTGCGAAAAACCTTCGTTAGGTTGATCGGCACAGGGAATTTGAACCCCAGACGTACCGAATGCGATCACATACGTTATTGCCTGAGCTATCCCGCAGGCAATATTTTCCCTAATCATTAAAAAAATCTTTTGAGTACACCTTCCTTCCGTAAACTACGCATGGTGTGCATTAGAACCTTCCTAACTTCTTAGTATGGTGTGCATTAGAACCTTCCTAACTTCTTAGTGGTGGTACCACTTCCATACTTAATGAAATTGTATAAACCGTTATTTTGTACCAGGTATCTCTTGAATAATGCGATTGGGAAGCCGCCGCTCCCACGGCGCTGGTATACTAACTGCCCCACCGTTTCTCTCCTATATAATAGTAACGATGCGAAACAATATGAATATGCTACACTTACCTTTAAAGGTGCCAAATCCTTGCACCTGTTGAATATATTGACGAATTCCTACCCAAAATATTGGAAAATGCACGCCAGCTATTGTCTTCTGATTCGTAGAGCATATGGGTATTTGTTGCATAAACCTTACCTTTATGCATTCACCACAGATAATAGTCACACGAATTTACATCTGGAAAGCGAACGCCAATACCCTCCTTAGGGGCGTGAACTATGCTACCCCAGCCTACCCTTGCTTGCTAAGAATCAGAACCACCGGCCACCAGTCGCGTCATTGAAAGTAAACCCGGTTTAAATGGCAGAGAGTTGTTTGAGAGTTAGAGATTGTAAAGTTCAGGTTGATGGAATAGGCTGTCAGTTGTTTTTCAAGGCTGAGGTTTATAAATGGCATACAAATATTCTTTTAAAATGTTAAATGCTATAAGTTTTCTCGGATATTAATTGTTCTTTTTTCATTTATATGTCGCCTTGAACATCTGAGGCCATATCGACGGCTTTGCCTTCGGAATAATTGACCATCAGCAATGATGGTCACTCGTTTACTATTTTGTATAATTTGTTTGTGTTACGTTGGGTTTTCCTTATAAACATTAAATTCGCACACACACTCTTCTCTCTCTCTCTCTCTCTCTCTCTCTCTCTCACACACACACACACACACACACATTTACACTCTCTCATTAGTCCAGACTCTAGGGAGGATGAGGAACAATCCTGACTAAATTAACTGCTTTGGTCCGGATGGTATTTTTTGTTTGTTTCCTGTGAATTCCTATTAATAAAATATACGTGCAGCATTTGCTGAATGCCGGCTTCAAGGGGAAGTTGGAAACGGGAAAATAATCGCGTTAAACATGTCTGGATATTATTTCAAATTAGAAGTAATTTCACCGGACCTTTTTCTTCAATGTTGAAATACCCTTAACTATGTATATCATATTCACCACCGTTATCCTTCTTCATGTTCTAAGTAGAGTTGCACTCTACCAAAACTACGATACGGTAAAAAAACGCCATAGTAAATGGTAGGATTACCGGTGGCATTGGTAGGGAAAGAAATATAATGCAAAATACAGGATTATTCAAAAGGAAGGAACAGATTTTAAATATTTATTTTTAATAAACGACGATAGATAGCGACACATACGAAACATCATTGAATAGAGAAAAGTTCAAAGTTTTAAGCGCCATCTATTAGTTCCTTTCATTGCCTACTGTGGCGCTGGGTTTGTTTACGAGAAAATTGCGACGCCACAGAAAATTTCGTTTTGTGTGCTGCAGTATGTAAAGAGTGAACCCATTGTTTCATTGCAGCGTGCATTCCGTTGTAAGTTCAACAAAGAGCTACCTCATCATAAGAATTTACGATTGATACAATAAATTCGTAGCTGGTTGCGTATACAAACGGAAAAGCACTGGTTGTCCACGCATAACAAATGTAGAAATAAACATTTAGAGTCTATTCCTTATTTTTGAAGAACCCTCTACAATAAATTAAGAAAATGAATGAGAAATTAAAGCATTATGATCACCAAAATCATGACTTTGCTCACTGATCAAAATAAAATTCGTACTTTTCAATTCAAAATAATATTGATCACTATCAGTGTCTTCGGTCTAAAAACTGTAGTGCACTCAATGGAGCTTCCAAAATATTTTGAAGACACAGATTCATTGTCTTCCATGCAACTTAACTTCCACTGCACGGAAACTAACATTTCGCTTATTGCAAGAGAAAACCTGTTTCTAATTTTACTATGGATCCTTCCATGCGCCGATCCTCCCATGTTCAACGCTTTCGTTTCTAGAGGAATCTTGTAAACCACCGACCCCAAACGTAAACAAAGCGATCGGTATGAGATAACGCCCGATAGGTATGCAACACACCTAACGTACATGTAAGATCTTAATTGACCAATTCTACTAGGAAAACTACCGTATTCTACGCTTACTTATGATAGCCTACGTTAGTTTTACAACTCTAGTCCTAAGGCTTGTTCCAACTTAGTCCACTGTTTTCTAGTCTATCAATATGTGGCTTTCCTTCTCTTTCTAGTTCGTCTTTTGGTTCTGAAAATATTTCTTTATTGTTTTCATCTACACGATGTAGATAACAGCTGAATGAATAAAAACTTAATTACCAGTTTTACTGCACCTCAAAAGTATTATTATTATTATTATTATTATTATTATTATTATTATTATTATTATTATTATTATTGTTGTTGTTGTTGTTTATTCTCCAACAAATATTTGAACCTTATTGCACCAAATGACATGTTGGAATTATAAATACTGAAACAGTACGTTCTGATTTGAAGAAGGTGTTTTGTTACGTTATTTGGCCCAAGTTTAAAAAATATTAACTTTGTAATTTGACTGTCTCTTTAAATATTTAATATTTATGTTTGCCTTGGCTGTCAGTATTTGTTAGAGACATGGAAGTCTTGGCAGGGTTTGGTGTGACAAGAATTTAGGCTTACACAGATTTGAAGTTTTAATTCACTCCTTTTTATTAATCCTTGACACAAATTAAATAGCACTTCACTGATATAGAGAGAGCTGTGAGATTCTTTTATTTAATACTTGCACTTTTTAACACGTATAATATTTTCGTCTCACACGAATACGTAATCAATTTCTCGAGGACACATCTCGCGTCTGGTTAGTAACTCTTTCTGTAGGCAACTGAGCTGATTTCAAGCGCCTAAACGTGTAAATTTCTGTATTTCAAGTCTCTGATTGGCTATTTTTACTCCCATAGAATATTTGCATTTAACTAAAGCTTTTTCTGGTTGTTGATTGGCTATTTTTATAAACTGTCACTAAAATCAAATTAATGCTTCCAAGAATCACAAGTAACACTTAAACTCTCAAACTCATTATTGCCTTAAGGTTACCTCATTGTTAGCAACTTTTAACTTATTATTCTCACAGCTGCTACATTACTAAATTACGTAATATATTCACATAACATTATTACACATGGATACAATAATATAAGCATATGCAATGACTGTTACATACATTTTACAAATTATTACATACACATATTGCTTCAAGGTGGGCTGTTATTGAATTTACATATTATATAATTAGACTGAAATTATTTAGGTGTTAAAAATACTGCCTCAGAGTAGCTAAATATAAAATTATAACCATAGATAAAATAAATATTAATAGCAGTAGGCTTAGTATTATTAAATAAGACTGGGAAGTGAATATTACATATACAGGTGAATATGGGTTGAAAAGACAGTGCCAACAAGAAGCCGGAAATGGAGTGGTTTTTCCTTTATTCTAACCAAGTGAGAAGAGAATACACTTTGTTAGTGTACCGTTAGGTCGCCTAAAACTCACATGTGTAGAAAACGGTCAATGCTCCCCGATACCTTTATGCATCCAATAAGAAAGAAGACAGAAACCATGTGATAGTGAAATGGGGAGATGAGAATTTTGAAATAAAGAAACAGGTGATTTTAGAAGATGCACTAGTTCTTCGTGGTAGTTCCTTGGAGGTTGTTCGGAAAAAAAATGCATCGGTGGATAGGGGCGATAATATGAAGCACAGCAAGATGCAAGCAAACCCCTGAACTAGCATCGAACCCCGGACCATTCCTGCAAATCCCGTGCCGCAAAATTGGCGCTCAACACCCAATACGCCGCAATACACATACAAAATCAAAGAAACAAACAGATAACAAACATAATTACAAATAATTAAATGGATGAATAAATGCCAGAAATAAAGGATATAAAAGTAGAGGTGCAACGTGATTTTGTGAATAATTTTAATGGTAGAGATGTCCTAGTAGGATGTATCTTCTGATATGTTAGCAGTCGCAATGGAACAGCGCTGAGTACTTCTTCTGATATTTCATATTTACAAATAAAACCATCTGGTGACTAGAAGAAAACCTTAAACGTAACTAATAAATGTTGTGTGTGCAGTAATTAATTGTGTAAGAAAATACTTGCAGGAGATGCGACCAAAATCTAAAGGAAATGTTTTTAAAAGTGTTGAAGTTAGAAATTAAATTCAGCACATATAACCTACAGCTTGCCTACACACCGGGAGGACAGGATTCCACTCTGTCATACACATTGTATTTATTGTGCTAAGAGTTTTACAAATTAGATTGTCTACTGCATTTTGACCCTGGTCACTTATTCAGTAGACAATCACTACAGTTTATTTACATTTTACAATCTCTTGTCACTAAATTAACACATTCACTATAGTTTTCCATTCAAAGTAGGATGCACTACCTCTTACTTTTCTCTTTCCACTGTCCAAAGCCATTTATTTTTTACTTTACACAAAAACTGCCCAATGCTTCTAGCGTCCTTGCATATCATTTCAATTATAAGTGTATTTCTATCCCCCTTCAACCACTTCTTATTAAAAAATTCTTTTCTCCAATTTTCTGTTCCTTGGCACTTAAATACTATGTGTTCAATGTCTTCATTACCACCACATATCGGACATTGGTTCTGAGGAATACCCTGTCTTAGCCCTTTTAGCCTCCATGCTCCGGTTCTTAACCATGCAATAGATTCTCTCTCTTCTTTATTTACTATGTCTATATATACACATATTGTATCCAAAGGCAACCCTGTGCAGTACGTCGAAATAATTCCTCGTTTTAACCATAGGTCTGATGAAATAAGAAGGTAATGTGAAAATGCGAACATTTATTAAAATTTTCTGCACACATGATAATTAATTACTCTTCAAAAAGCCATACTCGTCGCTTCTAGCCCCCAATAGAATATTTCTGTTCGTCATGAGCTAGGGAAGAAAAGGAAGCCGAACACATTTCCCAGTGCATTATGGGGAAAACTTTAAACGTAGGGCAGTGAATATTTTTGAAATTCTTAAAGCCAAGAAAAATATATTTTACATAAAGTATATGTCTTAAATATATCTACATTTTTCCTGCAGTAAACGTTTCCCTAATGTATATAATCCATAATAAATAAAGGGGATAAAGTAGATATGAATGTTATTTGTCAAGCGATTATTTCAGATCTTCAGTACTTTAAATGAAATTCTTATAGTATTTTGTTTAAAAAAATAAAAACATTTCTTAAACGGTTAACGCTTCAGAAAGTTCTTGACAAAATTTTGCATTTTAATGAGATTTATGCGTTTCCTTTAGTAAGCTTATGTCTATCGCTTATGATTTCCCAGCTATTAGAATTATAAAAAATGCAATTTGTATGAAGAGGATTTCATAGGCTCTTCATAGAAAATTCAAGACATATGTACTTTTAATTATCCGCGTAAAATATAAGTATATTATTTTAATAAAATCCTTTGAACCAATTTTGAAAAAATAAATTTTGCATTTAAAGGGTAGTTTGTTATTGGGAATTTTTACTTTCTCTACTACGTAGAGTAAGTAGGGGAAGTATTGTATTCCATCCAAAAATTCGATACCGAGATTTCACCGGAAATACATGTTTTGAGACCCCCTGAATCGAAAAAAGCCTTATTGGAAACATGTCCGTGTGTGTGTCTGTGAACAGCGTAACTCAGAAACGAACAGTCGGATAAACACCAAACTTGGTATTTAGGTTCAGTATCTTCCAGAGATGCGACACGAACCTTTTCAAGAAACACCCCCACCCCAGATTACCCTTTACATGGAACATTTTTCGAAAATTTCAATTTTCTCAAAAATGGCTCTAACGATTTTGAATAAAACCATAAGTTTAAGACATTTTTATGGCAAATGAATTGTATATCTCGAATTTTCTGGGAATGCCTCCAAAAGTATTCTTTATTGTGAACGACTTTTGCATAACTGGTAGAGATAGACAAAATTTTACTACACAAAACGCGTGTAAAATTTACAATTTATGTCATATACATTTTTTTTTGTTGAGTGAATCATTTTCGAGATATTGCTTGTTATTCCCTTAAAGTTTCCAATACTTATACTTTTTCTCAAATTCGTTATTCATTTTTTGTCCGGTAATGCAAAGAGAATGGAATACTCCACATAGCAACCAGATCTTAAAATATTTGACTATCGCTTAAAGCCTACCAATTCCCCTTGCATCTACAAGAAAAATAGCAATAAGATTAACATCTCGATATCTCGATTAACATGAAGCATATGGAGAATAAGCGTTTGTAAAAATAGTTTGTACAAGAGTAGAGAAAGTCATGTGAGTGTAACACATCAGATTTCTTTTCTGCTGGCATGCTTAAAGAGTGTGTGATTCAAGTATGAAATTCGGTATCTATCAGACTTGTCTTTTGCAGTTATTATTTTCATAGACGACAAACAGATATGCACACATGGGTTTTTTTAAAACTTTGAGGGCTCATTGAACTTCAAAATACTCATATTGATATTGAATTTTTGGCAGAAATACAATACTTTCTTTGCGTGCCATAGAAAGTTGGTAAATAATGTAAACATGCTTGTTGTTTAAGAAAACTTGTTTCTAACGAAAGCTCGATATCGGATTTTTAGTTCAATACAAAAAGAGACAGAAAGCAAAAAGACTGCAGAAGATTGTATCCTCAACTGACAAGCTGCGGTGGTGTAAGAAGAAGTGCGATTAGGCAGCCTGTAGAACTCGGAAGAAGGGAGGGTGTCGCTAATAAAAATCCATTTGCCGGGTCGGCAGAGACACACAAGGGACCTAGGATTTGGAAACAGAAGAGGGGTGGGTTTTACCCTTTATCTTAGCCTTCCGGGCCCCACGAGGATTCAGCCATTGTTGTATTCGGAATTGAAATGTTTCGAAATCGGCAGCCCAGGAATTTGCGTTGCATTAAGGTTTGTGCAAAAAAAGAAGAGCAGGAGAATGCTGGGACAGGACAGATAGCATAAGGAAGCTGACGGATTAACGTTGTGATGGACTCGGCGGGTGTTTCAGTACAGTAGCATATTCCTACTGGTACCTTTTCTGTGTGTTTTGTCATCATCTTTGATATCTAAAGTAGTGATGGGTATAACTAGTTCAGTCCTCACATTCTTTAACACGAGTCGTAAACTGAACTTGTTCGTTTTTGAAGTATTAAAGATTGAAAGGATTCACCAGATTGTCATACAGAAACAACTACGTTCATTTTAGGCTTGTTCCATTAATAGTCTGGATCTTTCCTGTATATTATAATCGAGCGTTCCAATAAATTTCTAACTTCAGAACCGTCACAATCAATACCTATTTATTGAGGCAGTATTTTTAACATTTAAATGATTTCAGTCTAATTATATAATATATAAATTCAAAAACAGCCCGACTTAAAGCAATATTTGTATATAACAAGATATAAAAAGTGTACATTAGAGTCATTGTATTTTTATACTATTGTATACATGTGTAGTAATGTTATGTGAATGTATTATGTAATTTAATAATGTAGGAGCTGTGAGAAAAATAGGTTAAAAGATGCAAACAATGAGGTAACCTTGAGGCAATAATGAATTTGAAAGTTTAATAATGCTACTTCTGATTCTTGGAGCAACAATAATGTAATTTGTGAGACAGTTTATAAAATAGCCAATCAACAACTAGAAAAAGCTTTAGTTAAATGAATATATTCTATTGGACTAGGATTAACCAATCTGAAACTGAAATATAGCAACATTTACAAATTCAGAGTTCAGTTGGTTGTAGACAGTGTTCCTAACTGGACGCTATATGCGTCCTCGAGAAATTTAATACGAATTCAGTGTGAGATGAAAATAGTTTTACGTGTTAAAATGTGCAAGTATTTAATAAAAAACAAATCTCACAGCTGTCTCTATATCAGTGAAGTGTTATTTAAATCCTTTCAAGCATTAATAAAAGAAGTGAAGTAAAATTATAGCCTGTGTAAACCTACATCCTTCAGTCACTCCACTCCCTGCTAAGACATTCATGTCTCTAAAAAAAAGTATATACTGACGCAGCCGAGGCAAACATAAATATATAATATTTAAAGAAACAGTAAAAATTACAAAGTTAATATTTTTAAAAACTTTTTTGGTGCAAAGGCTACCGGAAACTTTTTACCATACGTGCGGCTGCAACTACAAGTTCGGCTCCCCAACAGTCGAAATATAATACAACTCATCCTTCAATACAACCTACTTCAAGTTGACGCCCAAAGCAAGGTGCAAACAACGTAAAGACAACAGCCTACTTCATTATGTAGCGTAAGATAGTAGCGTTGATGACTAATGGAAGCGAATTCGCATTATAGTCTACCTCACGAACGAAGACGGTAAATAACACTTGCCGCACAGAAGGTAGGGGGAGGGAGGGAGTGGTTACAAACACATGGGGATCTTTGGCATTTCCTTTTAAATCCGAATCCCAAAGATGTCCACACAATAACGTCGATTTATAGCTGAAAATTATCAAGTTTCATTGTTAAACTTCCAGTAAATTCATCCACATTCATCTGAAACAGTTTACGGCAGGCTAGGAAGCACGTTAATGATAGATGACTGACATCGCAAACCTTTTGCCATTGCGCATCCACATTTGTTTATAAGGGATGTCCATAAATTACATATAGACTCATTTATTTTGGAAAAAATCTCATATCTTTGGTGCGTAGGTTTCCGCAGCTTGTGCTGTCGTTACATATTGTGAGCACAACAGCCCCGGCGAAGCTCGGGACGCGATGGGTCCTTTGTGCTTCTACGTGATCGTTGGGAGGGTGGGACTAGGGGAGAGAGACCAGTTCCGGATGACGACGGGAGCAAACACGGACGTAATACCTAATATTTCCAGATTGAATGTATCCAATGCCGCCCGGGCCACTTAGCGGCCAATAGCCCGCAAGCCTCCTAGGGAGTTCTCGAAGGAGGCCTGCTCGAAAACACCCGGAGGTGGGTTCCAACGAGCTGTCCTGGAAGAAACCTCCACAGAGTGCACAACCACCACCCAGATGCACCCAACCGAACATCGTTGCCTGGTCCCACAACCCTGAAACAGATGCCAAGAAAGATTATGGGGTACGGAAGCGAGGGACAGGAGATTAACCACCCCAGCATTCCGCTGCCAACCCGGGGATACAAGAAAAACCCATAGATCAGAGTGGGTGGTCGCCGGGCATCGACCCGGGAACTTCGAATACGAGTATCACACGTTACCCTGGCGCTACCTCACTCGGTCGCGAGGAGTGAAACGTCGGCATACACCCAATATGACGCGGCCTTCTAAGTTCAGCTCGCCAGTAGCCTTATATTTTACCTGAACGGTTCATAATGCTTAAAAATCTGATGTGTTACACTCACATGACTTTCTCTACTCTTGTACAAACTATTTTTACAAACGCTTATTCTCCATATGCTTCATGTTAATCGAGATGTTAATCTTATTGTTAATTTTCTTGTAGATGCAAGGGGAATTTGTAGGCTTTAAGCGATAGTCAAATATTTTAAGAGCTGCTTGCTATGTGGAGTATTCCATTCTCTTTGCATTACCAGGACAAAAAAATGAATAACGAATTTGAGAAAAAGTATGAGTATTGGAAAATTTAAGAGAATAACAAGCAATATCTCGAAAAGGGTTCACTCAACAAAAAAAAATGCATATGACATAAATTGTGTATTTTAACGCGATCAACATTTTTTGGGTAGTAAAATTTTGTCTATCTCTTATGGTTTACGAATTATGCAAAAGTCGTTCACAATGAAGAATACTTTTCGAGACATTCCCAGAAAATTCGAGATATAAATTTCACTTGTCATCAAAATATCTTAAACATATGATATTTTAATCAAAATCGTTAGAACCATTTTTGAGAAAATTAAAATTTTCGAAAACTTTTCCATGTAAAGGGTAATTTGGGATGGGAGGATTTTCTTGAAAACCTTCGTGTCGCATCTCTGGAAGATACTGAACCTAAATACCAAGTTTGGTGTTTATCCGACTGTTCGTTTCTGAGTTATGCTGTTTAAAGACACACACACACAGACACACACACACACACACGGACATGTTTCCAAAAATGCTGCTTTTGGATTCAGGGGTCTCAAAGCATGTATTTCCGGAAAAATCTTGGTATCTAATTTTTGGGTGGAATACATTACTTCCCCTACTTACTATACGTAGTAGAGAAAGTAAAAATATTAGCAACATCTCCGATTTTGTATTCAGCACGTAGTATACAAATGGAAATCCAGGGGTCTGTTGTTCTGAAGGGAAGTGCCCCAGGTATTCCAAATCTCTTTTCGGCCGCCACTGGACTTGTAAATGGGTGTTGGAGAGAAGGTCAGAGGAGGAACATTTAAATTCATCCTCGTTTCTGCTATATTAATGCTGAGAAAGACGAACTATATTTGAAATGAATAGTCTGATTCCTTTGAACCGCGAGAGCTGCGAAGTACTTCAATTACCAGGTTATTAGAATAAGTAGTTAGTTCATAGTACTGAAGTTTCATTTTCACTGACCTAGTGTGTTTTGAGGCAGTATTTTTAACACTTAAATGTTTTATCCTGCATTAAAGCAATATGTGTATGTAACAATATATAAAAATCTGATGTGTTACACTCACATGACTTTCTCTACTCTTGTACAAACTATTTTTACAAACTCTTATTCTCCATCTATTTCATATTAATCGAGATAAACATTTGCAGAAATGATCTTTTGACATGCAAAGAGAATTACATTTTACACATAGCCACGAGTTCTAAAAATATTTGACTATTGCTTAAGGCGTACTATGTTCCCCTTGTTTTGTATTTGCAAGGGCATTGTAGAAATACAGTAACCTCTAAGCATAGATATACATATCTCTTAATAGCTGGTTGCTAGGTGCAGTACCATTATCTTTGCCACAGATTAATACTCTTTGCATATACAAGACAAAAAATGAATAACGAATTCCCATTTGAGAAAATAAGTATTGAAAAATTTAAGGGAATAATAAGCAATATCTCGAAAATGGTTCACTCAACAACAAAAATGTATATGACATAAATTGTGTATTTTAACGCGATCTACATTTTTTGTGTATAAAATTTTGTCTATCTCTTATGGTTTATCAGTTATGCAAAAGTCGTTCACAATGAAGAATACTTTCGCAGACATTCCCAGAAAATTCAAGATATACATTTTATTTGTCATAAAAATATCCTAAACATTTGATATTTTAATCAAAATCGTTAGAACCATTTTTGAGAAAATTAAAATTTTTGAAAAATGTTCCATGTAAAGGGTAATCTGGGGTGGGGGGATTTTCTTAAAAACCTTCGTGTCGTATCTCTGGAAGATACTGAAGCTAAATGCCAAGTTTAGTGTTTATCCGACTGTTCGTTTCTGAGTTATGCTATTCACAGACACACACACCGATATGTTTCCAAAACTGCTTTTTTTGGATTCAGGGGGTCTCAAAACATATATTTCCGGTGAAATCTCGGTATCGAATTTTTGGGTGGAATACAATACTTCCCCTACTTACTGTACGTAGTACAGAAAGTAAAAATATTAGCAACATCCCCGATTTTGGATTCAGCACGTAGAATACAAATGGAAATACAGGGATCTGTTGCTCTGAAGGGAAGTGCCCGAAGTATTCAAAATCTCCTTTCGGCCGCCACTGGACTTTTAAATGGGTGTTGGAGAGAAGATCAGAGGAGGAGCATTTAAATTCATCCTCATTTCCGTTATATTAATGCTGAGAAAGACGAACGAGGTTTGAAATGAATAAAGTCTGATTCCTTTGAACCGCGAGAGCTGCGAAGTACTTCAGTTACCAGGTTATTAGAATCAGTAGTTAGCTCATAGTACTGAAGGTTCATTTTCACTGACCTAATGTATTTTGAGGTAGTATTTTTAACACTTAAATGATTTTAGTCAAATTATATAATAAAAATATATAAAACAGCCGCCATTAAGCAATATGTGTATATAACAATATATAAAAAGTGTATATCGAGACATTGTATATGTTTATATTATTGTATACATGTAATAATGTTATCAAAATGTATTACGTAATTTAATAATGTAGGAGCTGTGAGAATAATAGGTTAAAGTTTGCTAATAATGAGGTAACCTTGAGGCAATAATGAATTAGAAAGTTTGTTACTTGTGATTCTTGGAAGCAATAATGTAATTTTTAGTGACAGTTTATATAAATAGTCAATCAACAACCAGAAAAAGCTTTAGTTAAATGAAGGTATTCTATTGGATTAGGAATAACCAATCAGAGATTTGAAATACAGAAATTTACACGTTTAGGCGGTTGAAATCAGTTCAGTTGCCTGCAAACAGTGTTGCTAACCGGACGCGAGACACATCCTCGAGAGATTTAATATGTATTCGTGTGAGAGGAAAAATATTTTACGTGTTAAAAAGTGCAAGTAATTCATAAAAGAATTTCACAGCTCTCTTTCAGTGAAGTGATATATAAATCGTACAAGCAATAATAAAAAGAGTGAAGTATAATCTGTGTAAGCCTACATTCTTAAATCGCACCACAACCCTGCTAAGAAAAACGTGTCTCTAACAATAATACTGACGCAGCCGAGGCAAACATAAATATATAATATTTAAAGAAATGGTTAAATTGCAAAGTTAATATTTTTAAACAAGGGACAAAGGCCACCTGAAAGTACATTTGGGGCGATGGCTACCGGAAATTGTTTACTATATGTGCGGTTGTAACTACTATAAGTTCGGTTCCCCAACAGTTGAAATATAATACAACGATTACAACAATATAACTTCTTCAGTTGTCACGTTATGGGAAATCCTCGGAAATAAACCCCCTACCACACCCAAAACCCAGATTTGACGCTCCAGTACTACACACACAGGATGTAAATATGTTAAAAGGGCTCGGCGGTAAATAGATATGAAATGGTAACATTTTGTGCCTGTGTATCTGCCTGTCTGTCTCTCAAGAGCATAGCTTTAAAACGAAATGTCGGATTTAACTTCACCTTCCGAGCATGTGACACGAGACTTTTAAGAAAATTCTCCCAATCATATGGAAAATTTTTGTTATTTTCTGGTTTTCTCAAAAATGGCTCCAACGACGTTGATTAAAATATAGTATATTTAAGATATTTAGATGACAAAACGTTTATCTTAAATTTTCTGAGAATACACTGTGAATTCCTCTTCATTTGTAAGAAAATTTGTATAAATACACAAAAACGTAGTTCACAAACAGTGCAGGCCTCATTAAAACGCACAATTTAATTCAAATAACGGTTTTGTGGCACCAACCAATTTCAAGATATCCATTGTTATTGGTTTGAATTGTAATTATTGAACTGATGTCACCATTCGGGTATTACTTTCTCTACTACGTATAGTAAGTAGGGGAAGTATTGTATTCCACCCAAAAATTCAATACCGAGATTTCACGGAAATATATGTTTTGAGACCCCCTGAATCCAAAACAGCATCTTTGGAAACATGTCCGTGTGTGTGTCTGTGTGTCTGTCTGTGTGTGAGTCTGTCTGTCTGTGAACAGCATAACTCGGAAACGAACAGTCGGATAAACACCAAACTTGGTATTTAGGTTCAATATCTTCCAGAGATGCGACAGGAAGGTTTTCAAGAAAATCCCTCCACCCCAGATTACCCTTTATATGGAACATTTTTCGAAATTTTTATTTTCTCAAAAATGGCTCTAATGATTTTGATTAAAATATCAAATGTTTAAAATATTTTTATGACAAATGAAATGTATATCTCGAATTTTCTATGAATGTCCCCAAAACTATTCTTCATTGTGAACGGCTTTTGCATAACTGGTAAACCATAAAAGATAGACAAAATTTTACTACACAAAAAATGTAGATTGCGTTAAAATACACAATTTATGTCATATACATTTTTGTTGTTGAGTGAATCGTTTTCGAGATATTGCTTGTTATTTCCTTAAATTTTCCAATACTTTTTCTCATATGGGAATTCGTTATTCATTTCTTTTATGCCCTGGAATGCGCCACACAGCAACCATCTCTTAAAATATTTGACTATCGCTTAAAGCCTACCATATTCCCCTTGCACCTACAAGAAAATTAGCAATAAGATTAACATCTCGATTAACATAAGCATATAGAGAATAAGCGTTTGTAAAAATAGTTTGTACAAGAGTAGAGAAAGTTATGTGAGTGTAACACATCAGATTTTTTAACCAGCGCTCGAATTTGTAAAATATCAATTCCTGAAACTAACAGATATGACGTTTAGAACGCGTTTTTGAAACAAGAGAAATGATTTGTTGATTCGCTAGCGGCCATTTTCAGTGAAATTATTTTCAATACTTTTTGCCTTACACTAGGCTATGAAACAATTAAATGTTATATCATATTGCTTTCTGGATTTTTTGTGTAAGTACTTCTAGTGTTATTCTTTCTTCTGCTTCTGTAATTTCACTTCCATTTCAGTTTCTTCTTAAGTTATAATTTCCGCCATTTAATCTTTATGTAGGTAGACAAAAGAGTAGCGTTTTATATAAAAGAAAGTTGCCAATATAACTAATAGGCTAACGATACAATAAATTGGGATAAATTTAAGTATGACGATTTGTATTTTGGGCAAATAAAACAAGAGCTATGTGAAATTAATCGTGTAAAAGGATATAATGAAAAATAAATTTTAATCAAATCAAGTAGAGTTATTCAATATGTACAAATACAAAGGTAACTCCATGTGATTGGACTTGAAACTAAGCTTAGTACACTGAAAATTGTCGCACTAATACACTAACCTAAAGCTTTTACCTCGTGTGCTGTGTGGTAAAAGTTCTAAGTTTAGGTCATGCTGTCTAAAAAAAAAAGCAAGGAAGTGAACTTTCCCAACATGTATATGCTATAAAAATTTTGGTCTAATTCCTTTATAGTTCCGGAGATAATTGGTCCTGAGTGAAGCAGATTTATGAAATGTTAAATTTATGTTATGCGCACAGATCTTGCATTTGTCTGATCAACGTGATATCTTGTGCTTGTACACAGAGCGTCAATTCGGCGGATTCTGTATCGTTTTCTGGGGTCTTTTGAGGCGTGTCCTTCACCTTGCCTATCGCAGAGCGTGGTGGCTTGATACGAGAGGCACTATTTTTATTTTGAGCCTTGGCAACCCTGAATGTTGTATGTGTTGACGTTTCCAATGGAAAGTTTGACATTTTTACCATAATGCACTTCTAACATTTTGTCAATAGAGCGTCATTTGTTTTGTTTACACTAACTTAAAAATTGTGTGTCAACAAAAACGTGGAATTAACTCGTGAAAAATGTTCGTGCAATGATTTATTACGAGTTTCGACCTGGATTATCAAGACAAGAGTGCATCGATCAACTAACTTCCACATTTGGTGACAAAGCTGCATCCTTTGACACTGTGAAATGCTGGTACAAGGAATTTAATCGTGGCCGCCGTTCGCTCAATGATGAAGTTCGTGAAGGTCGTCCAAAATCAGTTGTTGTGCCAGAAAACATTGATACTGTGCAAAAACTAATAATGAAATATCTTCATCCGACATATTGCGAGAATGAGGCAACCCTAGGCATTAGTTCCACCAGCAATATAAAATATTGCATGATTATTTAGCCGTGAAAAAGGTTTGTTCTCGTTGGATCCCACATAATTTGACGCAATCTCAAAAAGATGCTCGTGTCGATTGGTGTACAAAAATGCTCAAGAAATACAATGGCGGTGCCTCAAAAGACGTATATAAGATTGTAACAGGTGCGTATGAGCCGGAACGTAAACAGCAGTTGACTGTATGGGTGTTTCAAGATGAAGCAAATGCCTGCTTTTTCAGAAAAACTGGCCATGTGGCAACTGTGCCTTTAGAGGCACGTAAAATTGTCAATGAATGTGATGTACACAACCATTTGTTTGTCGGAAGTCTTTGGTGAAGTAAGGAAAACCAACAAGAACCGTAGAATCGTTCTTCAACAAGACAATGCGAGCTCACATACATCTCGTCTAACAACAGAGTATTTGAAGGCTCAAAAAATCGAATTGATGGGTCATCCGCCTTACAGTCCTGATTTGGCACCCAATGACTTCTTTTTATTCCCGAACATCAAGAATAAATTGCGTGGACACGATTTTCGTTGGCAGAAGAAGCCGTTGATACCTTCAAAAACTATATTTTGGAGGTGTCTCAAGAAGACTGAAATAAATGCTTTTACAAATGGTTCAAACGGATGCAAATGTGTATTGATCATAAAGGAGAATATTTTGAAAAACAATAAAGCAGTTTTCAATCAGAAGTTACTTTGTTTTAATTATAGGGCTCAAAATATAAATAGTGCCCCTCGTAACACAGCAATAAATGGGAAAAATGGGGAGGTTGATGCCTTTGTCTTTTCTGATGTTATTGAAACCAAAACATGTTTATTGTCTCAGAACCAGTCATGCCGTATACTAGCAAACTTACTAAAGGACGTATCGTGGGTATGTGGGAGGCTGGTTGTGCTGTTACAGCAATTGCAACGACAGTGCATAAAAGTGTCTTTATTGTAAATTACTGGATAAGAATATTCCAGGAAGCTGGGGAAGACGGTCTACATACTCGTCAGAAAGAGGCACTCCCCGTAAAACATCCGCAGATGGTGATATCCGTTTACTAAATGCAAATTACTCTTTTTACTTTCTCTACTACGTATAGTAAGTAGGGGAAGTATTGCATTCCACCCAAAAATTCGATACCGAGATTTCACCGGAAATACATGTTTTGAGAATCACTGAATCCAAAAAAAAGCATTTTTGGAAACATGTCCGTGTGTGTGTCTGTCTGTGTGTCTGTGTGTCTGTGTGTCTGTCTGTGTGTGTGTCTGTCTGTGTGTCTGTGTGTCTGTGAACAGCATAACTCAAAAACGAACAGTCGGATAAACACCAAACTTGGTATTTAGGTTCAGTATCTTCCAGAGATGCGACACGAAGGTTTTCAAGAAAATCCCCCCACCCCAGACTACCCTTTACATGGAACATTTTTCGAAAATTTTAATTTTCTCAAAAACGGCTCTAACGATTTTGATTAAAATATCATATGTTTAAGATATTGTCATGACAAATAAAATGTATATCTCGAATTTTCTGGGAATGTCTCCAAAAGTATTCTTCATTGTGAACGACTTTTGCATAACTGGTAAACCATAAGAGATAGACAAACTTTTACTACACAAAAAATGTAGATCGCGTTAAAATACACAACTTATGTCATATACGTTTCTTTTGTTGAGTGAACCGTTTTCGAGATATTGCTTGTTATTTCCTTAAATTTTCCAATACTTATACTTTTTCTCAAATTCGTTATTCATTTTTTTATGTCCTGAACATGCAAAGAGAATGGAATTCGCCACATAGCAACCAGCGTTAAAATATTTGACTATCGCTTAAAAGCTACCATATTCCCCTTGCATCTACAAGAAAATTACCAATAAGATTGACATCTCGATTTCTCGATTAACATGAAGCATATGGAGAATAGGCGTTTGTAAAATTAGATTGTACAAGAGTAGAGAAAGTTATGTGAGTGTAACACATCAGATTTTTTTTAATTGACTGATCATGTTTAGAAACCAGAGATAAATATGTATATGGTTTACCGAATATAAGATACATATTATGGCAATAAAATTAGGTTATGCTTTTGTTTATGATCCTGTTGTATTCCTATGATCAGCAATATGTTAGTAAAGGTATATTAATCAATTGTAGTTTGAAATCGAGGGAAAACATGCTACTTTATTTATTTGTTTATTATTTGGTTATGTTTGCTTCTATGCAGCAACAAGTGTTGATATCACTATGAGAATACAGTTCAGTTTATTACTTTCTCTACTACGTATAGTAAATAGGGGAAGTATTGTATTCCACCCAAAATTTCGATACCGAGATTTCACCGGAAATACATGTTTTGAGACCCCCTGAATCCAAAAAAAGCATTTTTGGAAACATGTCCGTGTGTGTGTCTGTCTGTCTGTCTGTGTGTCTGTGTGTCTGTGTGTGTGTCTGTGAACAGCATAACTCAGAAACGAACAGTCGGATAAACACCAAACTTGGTATTTAGGTTCAGTATCTTCCAAGGATGCGACACGAAGGTTTTCAAGAAAATCCCCCCACCCCAGAGTACCCTTTACATGGAAGATTTTTCGAAAATTTTAATTTTCTCAAAAATGGCTCTAACGATTTTGATTAAAATATCATATGTTTAAGATATTTTTATGACAAATAAAATGTATATCTTGAATTTCTTGGGAATGTCTCCAAAAGTATTCTTTATTGTGAACGACTTTTGCATAACTGGTAAACCATAAGAGATAGACAAAATTTTACTACACAAAAAATGTACATCGCGTTAAAATACACAATTTATGTCATATACATTTTTTTATTTGAGTGAACCATTTTCGAGATATTGCTTGTTATTTCCTTAAATTTTCCAATACTTATACTTTTTCTCAAATTCGTTATTCAATTTTTTATGTCCTGGATATGCAAACAGAATAGAATGCGCCACATAGCAACCAGCTTAAAAGATTTGACTCTCGCTTATAACCTACCATGTTCCCCTTGCATCTACAAGAAAATTAGCAATAAGATTGACATCTCGATATCTCGATTAACATGAAGCATATGGAGAATAAACGTTTGTAAAAATAGTTTGTACAAGAGTAGAGAAAGTCATGTGAGTGTAACACATCAGATTTTTTTTTGTTATAATGTGCTGCCTTGCTATATATTTAATGAATACCATTCAAGCTTTAATTTGTACCCCCTGAGAATCTTCTCACCACTAAAATTCTACACTTTGCTAATCTGGGCGCTCATGAATTTTCCCCTTAGCTTATAACCCTTTCAAATGCGTGTCCTGCACTAGCCGATAAGGTATGGGCTACCAATCACGATAAGAGGTCTGTATGACAACTGAATGCACTCACTCTACCTCTTTCTCTTTTAGCCAATACAATCGAGAGCGTAAACATATATTTCATCCCTTCGCCATTTTTTAACCTTTCTTTTAGTTATTGGTGTAACTATTTATCAGAAGGAGTGGCGCACCCTTGCATGGTGACTTAAAGCAATCAATGAAATGGCCATGACTTCGCAAAGCCACGTTCAACGATAAATAATGAGACATAGACGCGAGGTGCAGTGAGATTTTCTTTGGCGCTCTTTGTACTATGTGTCGTCTTATTTAAAGGCGATTCTAAATAAAGAAAATTGTTAATAATATTTAATAATGAAAAACAACCACTTGTAATAATAAGGTTTAAATTTCAGCTAACAATAATTATAACTATTGAAGAAGGTGTTTTGTTGGAGTTGTTTGCACGTATGAAAAGCCGATTTAAAGTAGGTTGTATTGAAGGAGTTGTATCCTATTCCAACTGTTGGGGAGCCGAACTTGTAGTAGTTACAACAGCATTTATAGTAAACAGTTTCCGGTAGCCTTCGCCTCAAATGTATTTTTAGGTGGCCTTTGCCCCAAGTTTAAAAAATATTAACTTTGTAATTAAACTGTTTCTTTAAGTATTATATTTATGTTTGCCTCGGCTGCGTCAGTAGTATTGTTAGAGACATGGAACTCTTGGCAGGGCGTGATGCGAGAAGACTGTAGGCTTACACAGATTTTAAGTTTTAATTTACTCCTTTATATTAACCCTTGACACAAATTAAATAGCACTTCACTGATATCGAGAGCTGTGAGATTCTTTTATTTAATACTTGCACTTTTTAATTCATGTACTATTTTCGTCTCACACGAATACGTATTTAATTTCTCGAGGACACATCATGCATCCAGTTACTGTCACTGTCTGCAGGCAACTGACTAGAGTTCAACCGTCCAAACTTGGAAATTTCTGTATTTCAAGTCTCTGATTGGCTATTTTTACTCCAATAGAATACCTGCATTTAACTAAAGCTTTTTCTGGTTGTTGATTGGCTATTTTTATAAACTGTCACTAAAATTACATTAATGCTTCCAAGAATCACAAGTAACATTTAAACTCTCAAACCATTATTGCCTCAAAGTTACCTCATTGTTACCTCATTGTTAGCAACGCTTAAATTACCTAATACATTCACATAACATTATTACACATGGATACAATAATATAAGCATATGCAATGACTGTTACATACATTTTACAAATTATTACATACACATATTGCTTTAAGGCGGGCTGTTATGGAATTTACATATTATATAATTTGACTGAAATCATTTAAGTGTTAAAAATACTGCCTCACTATTAACATATATAATAAAACTCTTATGTGGTACTACACTCACATGAATTTCCCTACCCACTATAATTTACTTTTATATAGCTTTACGCAAGCTTGTTTTATCATGCTCGAGATAAACATTTTTAGGTATAGTTTCATTGCACATTTCGTTGTACAAAGGTACAAGAGGGACAGAGAAAATCGAATCGATAGTCAGATGTCCAAAGCGGCTCGCTATGGATTTTAAATCCCACATTCTTTCCATGACATCACGAGAAACAGCTGAATAGCCACAGGACTTTGAAAAAATTACAAAGTAATGGACAACTGAAACCAACTTTAACGGATATCTCAGAAATCAATGATTCCACAAAAAAGTTATTTGAAATAAAGGGATCTACTCTTTTTGTATAGTACGCTTAACGTTTACTAGCCATACTAGATTATATGACGTTCCTTCTGTATGAAGAGGATTTTACAGACCATTCCCAGAAAACTTAAGATATACATTTTATTTAACATTTAAATGAGTATATTTAATACATGGTGTTTTAATCAAAATCGTTAGTGTTTTAGAGAAATTCAAAAATTTTGAAAAATGTTAAATGTGAAAGTAAGTTTAGTGTTGGATGATTTTCTTGTAAAACATCGTGTCACATCTTTAGAAGACATTGAACTTAAATACCAAATTTGGTATCTATCCAGTTTTTTGAGTTATGGTGTTCACAGAGATTACCCCCCCCCCACACACACACACACACCTTTGTTTAATAATGCGTTTTTTTTATATCGGAGGCCTCAAAACATCTAATTTCAGTGAAATCTCTCTATCGAATGTTTAGGTGGAATGCAATGCCTTCTCTACCAAATACACTACGTGATCAAAAGTATCCGGACACCTGGCTGAAAATGACGTACAAGTTCGTGGCGCTCTCCATCGATAATGCTGGAAGTCAGTATGATGTTGACTCGCCCTTAGCCTTGATGACAGCGTTCACTCTCGCAGACATACTTTCAATCAGGTACTGGAAGGTTTCTTGGGGAATGGCAGCCCATTCTTCACGGAGTGCGGAACTGAGGAGAGGTATCGATGTAGGTCGGTGAGGCCTGGCACTAAGTCCGTTCCAAAACATCCCAAAGGTGTTCTATAGGATTCAAGACAGGACTCTGTGCAGGCCAGTCCATTAAACGGATGTTATTGTCGTGTAACCACTACGACACAGCCCGTGCAGTATGAATAGATGCTCGATCGTGTTGAAAGATGCAATCGCCAACCCCGAATTGCTCAACAGTGGGTAGCAAGAAGGTGCTTAAGATATCAATGTAGGTCTGCGCTGTGATCGTGACACGCAAAACAACAAGGGATGCAAGCCCCTCCTAGGAAAAACACGACCACACAATAACACCAACACCTCCAAATTTCACTGTTGACACTACACACGCTGGCAGATGACGTTCACCGGGCATTCGTCATACCCACAGCTTGCCATCGGATCGCCACATTGTATACCGTGATTCGTCACTCCACACAACGTTTTGCCACTGTTCAACCGTGTAATGTTGACGCTCCTTACACCAAGTGAGGCGTTGTTTGGCATTTTCCTGCGTGATGTGTGGCTTAGGAGCAGCCACTCGACCATGGAATCCGAGGTTTCTCACTTCACGCCTAACTGCCATAGGACTTGGAGTGGATCCTGATGCAGTTTGGAATTCCTGTGTGATGGTCTGGATAGATGTCTACCTATTACTCTTTACGACCCTCTTCAAATGTCGGCGGTCTCTGTCAGTCAATAGAAAGAGGTAGTGTACGCATTTGTGCTGTACATGTCCCTTCACGTTTCCATTTCACTATCACATCAGAAACAGTGGACCTAGGAATGTTTAGGAGTGTGGAAATCTCGCGTACAGACTTCTGACACAAGTGACATCCTATCACCTGACCACGTTCGAAATCCGTGAGTTCCATGGAGCGTCCCATTCTGCTGTTTCACGATGTCTAATGACTACTGAAGTCGCAGATAATGAGTACCAGGCAGTATGTAGCAGCACAATGCACCTAAGATGAAAAACGTGTGTTTGTGGTGGTGTCCGGAAACTTTTGATCACATAGTGTATGTACGTGGTAGAGAAAATAACAATGGAAACAAATGATTGCTTCTTGTTTCCATAACTACCAAAAGCAAACTGTTGGTAACATTTAAACTTCTCTCAGATATAAAAGAATCTTATGTGTTGCACTCACATGACGTTTTCTAGAACGTGTACAAACTATTTTTACGAACACTCATTCTTCATCCACTTCATGTTAATCCAGATAAATATTTCCAGAAACTATTGTTAATTTTCTTGTAGGTGCAAGGGGAATGGGTAGGTTTTAAGCGATAGTCAAATCTTTTAAGAGCTGGTTGCTATGTGGAGTATTCCACTCTCTTTGCTTGTCTAGACATTAAAAAAACAAATAACGAATATAAGTATTGAAAAATTCAAACAAATAGCAAGGGATATCTCACTCTTCAAAAAATGCATGTGACATAAATCTTGTGTATTAACGAGAGTAACATTTTTTGTGTAGTAAACCTTTGTTTATCTCTTAGGGTTTACCAGTTATGCAAAAACCCATTCAGAATGAAGAGGACTTTTGGAGGCCATCTCAGGAAAATCAAGATATACATTTCATTTGGCATAAGAATATCTTAAATATACTAGGTATTTAATAAAAATCGTTAGTCATTTTTGATAAAATCAAAACTTTCGAAAAATGTTCCATGTAAAGAGTGGTCTGGGGTAAGGGAATTTTGTATAAAATCTTCGCGTGATTTTGAACCTAAATACTAAGTTTGGTATTTATACAACGTTTCGTTTTTAAGTTATGTTGTTCACAGACACACGGAGATATTTCTAAAATGCTTTATTTGGATTCATGGAGTCTTATAACATGCTTTTCCGATGAAATATCGCTATCGAATTTTTGGTGGAATGTAGTACTTCCCCTACGTAGTAGAGAAAGTAAGAGACAAAATCACGATACTCATGTTAAATATATTGCTCAGATTCCACACCAAGCTCCAGGGAGAGCAGGTAGAACACGTTCCTGTTGTAAGCCAAACTGCACAATTTCCAGAGGCAAAGATCGCACCAGTGATAGATCTAATTCGGGCATCTTGCGTGTAAGCGAGCACGCTATACTCGCTTGTACTGGGCTTGTAGAGATATCATCTACTCTCATTTTCTTCGGTCAAGTAAACACAGAAGGTAGAACTCGTGAGGCCATCTTCCCATCAGTATTTCCCTTGCAATTTGCATTCTGTGTAGCAAGCTTGTCTGTAGTTTGTCCGCCCGCCTGTAGGTACTACAGTGAGAGACGTTAAACATCCTGGAACAAATGTCATCTGTAGCTATAACCGGTATCCTTAAAGGTGCACACAAAACACTGAGGCTTCGGCATGCATTTTGAAAAACTCTGCTGCAAGGCAATGTTTCCTGTAATCAACTTAGCATTCTTTGTTTATTTTGCGTTTTATTAGGGTTTAACGCTGGTTGACTGCGACTGGCTGCTGGCAGGCTTAATTTTGAAACCAATAATCTCTTGGATTGGATTACAATGGAGGTCAGCTTTTGCTGCTGTTTGGTGTTTCTTCACGGTTATCCGATGTGCCTGCATGCCATGCGGGGAACCCGATGACGCCGAAGATGGCGAGTTCTAGGGCTGTAATCCCCAAGACCAGGATACCCTGATGATTTGGTAAACTAGCGTAGAATTTTGTAGCCCGGCGCCTAATTTCATCTTCCACATATGGAAGAAATAAGACTTCATGCAGTAGTCTCACGAGGAAGGCGCGGCCAACAGAGTAGATGGACCGGAGTCCCCTATTCTGCGCCCGTTGTAGCCATAGCAGCCAGTTGTCTGCGGCCATACCCCAGAACTCGCAGGCATACAGCATAAGGGGGATTATCAGTGCTCGGAAAAGGTGTAGCTTTAAGCGAACAGGCATCCCAGATCTCAGCATCGAGTACAAGAAGGCAATTGCCCCCTGCGCCCGGGCCGAGATATCAGGGATGTTTTCGCGAAAAGTTAGACCCTTATCCAACCTCATCTCCAGGTAGGTAAAAGAATTTCTCCATTCAATTCTACGGCCTCGGAATTGAAATGTGGGGCAGTCTTCGGGGATGCGGCGCTTAGTACGCAACATGGCGTGGCCCTTGTTCGCGTTGATGCACCACTGCTGGATGAGGCGGAGATGTCTTTGTATTGGGTTGAAGGCTCTGAGCAGGTTTTTGTTTGAGCAGTACAGCAGCACACCATCAGCATACTGGGTCATTTCTACTTGCTGCTGTGTTGGAAGGTCTGTCATAAAGGCACTAAACAGCGTGGGGGATAATACAGAACCTTCAGGGACTCCGCCTCTAACTGTCTTAACGCTGGTTCTGGCTCTTTTTGTCTATTTATGAGGATGAGGAAAATTTGGGAAAAAGCCTCAAGTCAAGGACTTGAGATCCCTTGCCGCGGACCCCCATTCACGATTCCATGCCTTAACGACCCAGACCACCTGTTGGTGTTGCTTTCTCCAGCACCTCTTTATACTAGGAAATATTGTAACTAATTCTTCTTTTGCACAAGTAGTAGGTATGTAGAATAATTTTCGAAAGGTAAAAACAGAATGAAAAATGGAAGCCCATTGTCGGGATTTGAACAACGGATTTTCTGGTTTTCGTCCGGTATATCTAACCAATAGAGTTACTATGGCAATATGTCGGCAGAACATTAAAGTACTTACAACATTTTAAGTCGCCATTGAGGTATGTCATTTTAAAATGAATTTGAGATCTCCTTGTGGAAAAAATCTGATATGTTGCACTCACATGAGCTTCTCTACTCTTGTACAACCATTATACAAACGGTTAATGAATATAAACATTTGCAGAAGTTTATTGCTAATTTTCCTGTAGGTGCAAGGGAAATACCGATAGTCAAACATTTTAAGAGCTGTTGCTGTGCGGAACATTCCATTCTCTTTGCATGCCCAGCACATAAAAAAACGAATAACGAATCCCGTTTTGAGAGAAACTATAATTGGAAAATTCAAACAAATAACAAGGAATATCTCGGAAATGGGTCACTCCAGAAAAAGCCTATGTGACATAAACCGTGTGTTTTAACGAGATCTACATTTTTGTGTAGTAAAATTTTGTCTATCTCTTACGGTTTACCAGGTATGTGAAAGTCTTTCAGGATGAAGAGGACTTTTGGGGACATTTCCAGAAAATTCAATGAACCCATTTCATTTGTCATGAAAATATCTTAAACATATTTGATTCTTTAATCAAAATTTTTAGAGAAATTTTTATGAAAATCAAAATTTTCGAAAAATGTTCCATGTAAAGAATAATCCGCGGCCGGGAGATTTTCATAAAAAACTTCGTGTCGCATCCTTGGAAAATACTAAACTCAA
Source organism: Deroplatys truncata (assembly GCA_030765065.1). Classification (NCBI taxonomy): domain Eukaryota; kingdom Metazoa; phylum Arthropoda; class Insecta; order Mantodea; family Mantidae; genus Deroplatys; species Deroplatys truncata. The sequence goes on from CM060982.1 coordinate 107,649,315, forward strand.
ACACCAAGTTTGATATTTATCCGACTATTCGCTTTTGAGTTACGCTGTTTACAGACACATACACACACTGGCATGTTTCAAAATTTCTTTACTTGGACTCAGAGCACCTCAAAACATGTATTTCCGGTGAAAACTCAGTATCAAATTTTTAGATGGGATGCAATACATTGCCTACTTACTGTACGTAGTAGAGAAAGTAAAAATGCAAGTCAGTTGGCGAGTTTAATGTCTCCTTGTATCTACACTATGTGATCAAAAGTATCCGGACACCCCACAAACATACGTTTTTCATCTTAGGTGCATTGTGCTGCCACTACTGCCTGGTACTCATTATCCGCGACCTCAGTAGTCATTAGACATCATGAAACAGCAGAATAGGACGCTCCGTGTAACACACGGACTTCGAACCTGGTCAGGTGATTGGGTGTCACTTGTTTCAGAAGTCTGTACGCGAGATTTCCACACTCCTAAACATCCCTAGGTCCACTGTTTGTGATGAGATAGTGAAGTGGAAACGTGAAGGGACATATATAGCACAAAAGCGTACAGGCCGACCTCGTCTGTTGACTGACAGAGATCACCGACATTTGAAGAGGGTCATAAAGAGTAATAGGCATACATCTATCCTGACCATCACACAGGAATTCCAAACTGCATCAGGATCCACTCCAGTACTATGACGTGCATAAGGTGAGAAACCTTGAATTCCATGGTCGAGCGGCTGCTCATAAGCCACACATCACGCAGGAAAATGCCAAACGACGCCTCGCTTGGTGTAAGGAGCGTCAACATTACACGATTGAACAGTGGCAAAACGTTGTGTGGAGTGACGAATCACGGTACATAATGTGGCGATCCGATGGCAGGGTGTGGGTATGGCGAATGCCCGGTGAACGTCATTTGCCAGCGTGTGTAGTGCCAACAGTGAAGTTCGAAGGTCGTGGTGTTATAGTGTGGTCGTGATTTAGCTGGAGGGGGCTAGCACCCCTTGTTATTTTGCGTGGCACGATCACAGCGCAGATCTACATTGATATTTTAAGCACCTTCTTGCTTCCCACTGTTGAAGAGCAATTCAGCGATGGCAATCGAGCACCTGTTCATACTGCATGGGCTGTGGCGGAGTGGTTACACGATAATAACATCCCTGTAATGGACTGGCCTACACAAAGCCCTGACTTGAATCCTATAGAACACCTTTGGGATGTTTTGGAACGCCGACTTCGTGCCAGGCCTCACCGACTTACATCGATACCTCTCCTCAGCTCCACACTCCGTGAAGAATGGGCTGTCATTCCCCAAGAAATCTTCCAGCACCTGATTGAAATTATGCCTGCGAGAGTGAACGCTGTCATCAAGACGAAGGATGGGCCAAAACCGTATTCATTTCCAGGATTACCGATGGAGGGCGCCAAGAACTTGTACGTCATTTTCAGGTGTCCGGACACTTTTGATCACGTAGTGTATGTTTGTTATGGGTTGTTTGATAACCAATTCGCCCATAATAAATACGATAGTTCAAAATTTCGATATACACAACTGTGGCTGAATACAGGTGGTAGGTCATTAACGCTTATATCAAAATTAGCAAGATTAGTAAAACAAGGTTCTGCACAGAATTCATTGCAAAATAATTGTTCACTGTGTGGTAAACCTTAGAGTTATTATTCGTAATGGCATGCTCGATTGTGACTTCATATTATCTGTAGTGAACTGCGAGGAATAGTACTAATTTAAAAACGTCCTATTCCTTGTAACTGATAAACCCATATCATAGATATTTTTAAAGAAAGAGGTTGCAAAAAGTTGCTCTAGTAATTTCTGGGTATACAATGGACTTGAAGCATATGTACACATTCCCGAGTTCATTAATTGTTCTCCTTATCCACCAGGATCGCCACGTGTATGTGTGTGCAGGGTCAAAATTGTACCCGTGTAGTGTACCTACACACATTATCTCAGGTATAAATCTGACGAGAGAAGTTAGACTTGTTAGCATAATTCAACCAGAAGACAGCGTCGTAAATTTCAACTCGAAATGAGTTCCTCCCACTTGTCCAGACAAGTAACTTATCCATAAGACTGCTGTGTAGTATAGCCTTATGTGTAACAGCTCTTAATTACTTTTTCATTAAGTATAAAAGGTATATCATTCCACCTAAAAATACAACACCGAGATTTCATCGGCAATGCGAAATTCGTGTTTTGAGGCCCCTAAATAAAAATCATTTTTAGAAAAATGTTTGTTTGTATTGGTGTATGTGTATGTGTGTGAATAGTATAACTCAAAAACCTAATGCGTTACACTCACATGGCTTTCTCTACTCTTGTACAAACTATTTTTACAAACGCTTATTCTCCATATGCTTCATGTTAATCGAGATGTTAATATTGTTGCTAATTTTCTTGTAGAAGCAAGGGGAATTGGTAGGCTTTAAGCGATAGTCAAATATTTTAAGAGCTGGTTGCTATATGTAGTATTCCATTCTCTTTGCATTACCAGGACAAAAAAAAATGAATAACGAATTTGAGAAAATGTATAAGTATTAGAAAATTTAAGGGAATAACAAGCAATATCTCGAAAATTATTCACTCAACAAAAAAATGTATATGACATAAATTGTGTATTTTAAGGCGATCTACATTTTTTGTGTAGTAAAATTTTGTCCATCTCTTATGGTTTACCAGTTATGCAAAAGTCGTTCACAATGAAGAATACCTTTGGAGACATTCCCAGAAAATTCGAGATATTATATTTGTCATGCAAGTATCTTAAATATGTGATATTTTAATCAAAATCGTTAGTCATTTTGAGAAAATTACAGGTATATAAATTCTGAATCTTCCACCCCAAACTATCCTTTACATGGAAATTTTTTTATTTTCTCAAAAATAGTTCTTTACGATTTTGACTAAAATACCATATACGTATTTAACATATTTAGATGACAAACAAAATGCACATCTTGAATTTCCTGGGAGTATCCTATAAAGTCCTCTTCACTCAGAAGGAATTTTCTAAACTTTTTATATTAACCATAAGAGGTAGACAAAAGCGTACTACAGACAAAGTAAATCTCTTTAAAACGCACAATTCATGTCAAATAACTATCCTTTTCCGAGATATCGTTTATTATTGGTTTGAGTTTTTCAGTATTGGTCATTTTTTACTTTCTCTACTACGTATAGTAAGTAGGGGAAGTATTGTATTCCACCCAAAAATTAGATACCGAGATTTCACCGGAAATACATGTTTTGAGATCCCCTGAATCCAAAAAAAGCATTCTTGGAAACATGTCCGTGTGTGTGTCTGTGTGTCTGTCTGTGAACAGCATAACTCAGAAACGAACAGTCGGATAAACACCAAACTTGGTATTTAGATTCAGTATCTTCCAGAGATGCGACACGAAGGTTTTCAAAAGAATCCCCCCACCCCAAATTACCCTTTACATGGAACATTTTTCGAAAATTTTAATTTTCTCAAAAATGGCTCTAACGATTTTGATTAAAATATCATATGTTTAAGATATTTTCATGACAAATGAAAAGTATATCTTGAATTTTCTGGGAATGTCTCCAAAAGTATTCTTCATTGTGAACGACTTTTGCATAACTGGTAAACTATATGAGATAGACAACATTTTACTACACAAAAAAGTAGATCGCATTAAAATACACATTTTTTGTCATATACATTTTTTTGTTTAGTGAACCACTTTCGAGATATTGCTTGTTATTCCCTTAAATTTTTCAGTACTTATTTTCTCAAATGGGAATTCGTTATTCATTTTTTTTGTCTTGGATATGCAAAGAGTATTAATATGTGGCAAAGAGAATGGTGCTGCACCTAGCAACCAGCTATTAAGAGATATATCGATGCTTAAAGGCTACTGTATTTCTATATTGCCCTTGCAAATACAAAACAAGGGGAACATAGTACGCCTTAAGCGATAGTCAAATATTTTTAGAACTGGTCGCTATGTGTAATTCTCTTGCATGTCAAAAGATCGTTTCTGCAAAATGTTTATCTCGATTAATATGAAATAGATGGAGAGTAAGAGTTTGTAAAAATAGTTTCTACAAGAGTAGAGAAAGTTATGTGAGTGTAACACATCAGATTTTTATCTATAACGAAATGTGTAATGTAGTATTTCCGTAAAGGATTATCTCGGTTAAAATGAAGTTGGAAAAATATACGTTCATAAGACTAATAAACGAAAGGTTATGTTACAAAATTCATGTGAATGTAACACATCAGATCTTTTTAGTTTAGAAAATGCCAAAGATGCGGCAGTGTTAGTACCAGGTTCTGTTTGAGCCTCGGCAACAGAGGTGTGAGATGAAGTGAGAACAGCCGAGCATGGATTTCATCAAAGTCCCTTCCCACTGTATAAGGAAGGCACTTTGGTGCAATCAGAGGAAGGTGAAGTACATCCATTTACCCTGACAGGCGCACAAAGACATTCGGGCTAATGAAAAACTTAAGCAACATCAAAGCTCCGAATTCCGCACCTGGGACTGGGAAATACGTACATTCGATCAGCGGAGCAAATTCTGTTATAGACAAGCAACGTTTCCTCCCCCTCGCTTAAAGTCATAGCTCAGAGGGGGAGGGGGAAGTTTGCTACTCCCGGGACAAATATTTTCGCTTTCAGGAAACTGATTCTGCGAGGAGATGTGCAAACATGAGAGATCCGAACAGAAAACACAGAATCCATTTCGCCTTGAGAATGTTTTATCGTACTCGGGGGTGCTGGCGCTGTTCAAATGTTTTCCGAGCACAGCGCCACATTTCCGGAATTATCTTCCTCCAAAACCATCGGTTATGATGTTCATATGCCTTTTGGCAGAAAAGATGTCCCTGCTGATCGCTTCTGCCCTGGGTTTCCTTCCGTTTATCTTTTCTACTTCATTCTTAGAACTCTTACGGGCTATGCCAATAAGAAATTGTTTGTTTCCTCTGTATTCACTTCAGTTCAATTCCTTTTGGGTTGTAAATTTTGTGGCTCTTGATATATTGTGTTTAGAAAAAAACAATAAAATATTTCCCAGTAAGCAAACAGTCTACTCTTGGAAGATACATACTTTATTAAATTTGACGCAACTGAAAGCCCTCAGCTTCGGAATCAGTACTGCCGTAATCTATCCGTTTACCAGCGGAGGACTGATCTTACATTTCCCCTGATAAATGGCGTTAATATAAGAAGCAATGTGAATATAGAGAGTGCAAATAACTGCATGTTAAAAAACATGTAGGCAGATAGGTACAGCATAATTATATTGTTACATACTGGGGTGAGGGCCAAAAGGTTTCCTGCAAAATATTAAATTCTAATCACCCCAACATGCACATGGGGATATATAGCAACAGATACAGCGAGATGTACAGGACCTTGATGTTCACATTCAGCTGAAGGCGTGGGGTTTTTTATAACAAATTTCACATTATTCACATTACCTGTGGTTTATTCAATAAAATAAATGGTGTCCCTACATAACACACAAAAGAGATAAAGAAAGAATTGAGGGATCACACACAAACTCTCAGACCAGACACTCAAATCAGACTGACGACTCGTACGCTCAAAGAAAAGTAACGCTAAAACTATTTCCCTGCTCTCTACATCTGGCTAGGATCGCCCGCTAGAGGTGGCGAGTTGTCATGTCAAACGGAACTTCAAACCCAAAGCCGAAAGAAATACTAAAATTATCCCAACAATGCTGTCGCCAATGCGACGCAATAATGTGTCTGGCATGACAATACCTACTAAAACGCCACAATATTTCGTTATTAAGCCCACGTACGAAATTTTGTTTTGGCTCTAGTGTCTCCGGAACGGGTAGGGGGATAACTGTAAGTAAAGAAACCGTAGACACCGCATTCATAGTTACAGAGTTGTTTATCAATGATACTGCATCAACTCTACCTGCAAAATAGCCTTTACAATACCTGCAGCTAACAATAGTGCTTACAGTATTATTCTGTTTAGTATTCATTTATGCGGCTGAATGAACAATAGTGCCCTGTACACAAACGGAGAGTACACCGAGTTGCTTCTCATAAGCCGGAAAGAGTTCAAAAGAAGATTGCCGACTCTATTAAAAACGCTACCGCAACAGTCGTCACCAAGCCCACACCATGTTTCGAAGATTGCAGAGGCGCCTAAGTGAAGCAGAAAGCTTAGGTACCTACTAACAAATACCCCTGTGGGAGTTCGCGAACACGCCATAAACCAGAGTATAGACTCTTTCCAAGAGTTCCCTATCACATAACCAGGCGATGCATAAAATGTTTCCAAGATGCCGGCAGCAATTTTGAGCACCTTACAGTATTTTAGTTTCTGCTATAATTCTTTTCCATCTCTTTTATATTTCAGAGACCATAATACGTTAATAGAGCGTTTCTGTACATGAGTTTATTCACAAAATATGATCACATGGTACACCTATCACCGAGCCTGAACATACTCGTCAGTGTATGGGAATAGAACCTTATCTTTCAACATAATCATAAAGATTTAGGGGGTGAACAAGCCAGCCAATTATTCTGTTTATAAGAATAGTTTGTAATGACGCCTTGGACCGATTTACAATCTACACCATTGCCACATCGTGCATTAACTAACCAAGCACATTCCTGAATAATCCTCTCAAAATGGAGGCGTACTGAGATATAAACAAAAATAGGAAGTGAACTGCGGAAATTGTGGCAGGCGATTTGCAATTATTTTTATTTGTAAAATAAAGAAACCAACCTTCCTAAGTAACATAATAAGGCCTATGGTATAATATTGGTATACAATAAGTTCAGTAAAATATTATATAAAGAATATATACTATTTTCATATAATTAATATGCTTTATTCAACATTTATTCAATAGCCTTAACATGACAATCGTGATTTCTCTTTGTGCGAAAAATGTCCCTCCCACTGTGCTCTCGTAAAGATTTCACAATTATGAAACACACTTGCGATGCTACTTTTGAAATTTTAGTATTCGTTTATTTATTATGTGCATTTGATTCTATGAAAATCATGCAAACTTAATAAAAAAATTTGGATTTGAAAACATTACACAGTGTATGAGGATGCTTCCTGAAAAACCAGCTGACCGAAATATATTTGACATTGTATAATTTATTTGAAATATAACTCTGAACTATTAATTCTTGATAACGGTTTTAAAACTCCTACCGTACTGTTTCTAAAAACAAATCATGATCGAAAAATTGTGAAATATTTAATTTAATTATCTTTCATGCCTGGCTCATAAAGCAATTAACTTCTGTTTGCTTTGCTTTAAATGTTTTATTTTCCAACGTATCATGCTGATCCTCCATGTGTTATTAAAAACCCCTAGTCTTGTTTTCATTTACATTCGAATACCGATAATTTATTGATTAGTATCCGTGCCTTGCCAGCAATTATCAAACCTTAAAATGATTTTCAATGGAAATGCAGCAGATAGGAAGAACGTAATAAAGTTCTGTCGTGCGTTCTTTTTACTTTCTGTACGACGTATAGTAAGTAGGGGAAGTTGTATTCCACCCAAAAATTGGATACAGAGATTTCACCGGAAATATATGTTTTGAGACCCCCCCTGAATCCAAAAAAAACATTTTTGGAAACATGTCCGTGTGTGTGTCTGTGTGTTTGTCCTTGAACAGCATAACTCAGAAACGAACAGTCGGATAAACACCAAACTTGGTATTTAGGTTCAGTATCTTCCAGAGATGCGACACGAAGATTTTCAAGAACATCCCCCCCACTCCAGATCACCCTTTACATGGACATTTTTTGAAAATTTTAATTTTCTCAAAAAATGGCTCTAACGATTTTGATTAAAATATCATATGTTTAAGATATTTTCATTACAAATGAAATCTATATCGCGAATTTTCTGGGAATGTCTCTAAAAGTGTTCTTCATTCTGAACGACTTTTGCATAACTGGTAAGCCCTAAGAGATATATAAAATTTTACTGCACAAAAAATGTAGATCGGGTTAAAATACACAATTTATGTCATATACATTTTTTTTGTTGAGTGAACCATTTTCGTGATATTGCTTGTTATTCCCTTAAATTTTCCAATTCTTATACTTTTTCTCAAATTCCTTATTCATTTTTTGGTCCTGGTAATGCAAAGAGAATAGAATATTCCACATATCAACCACCTCTTAAAATATTTGACTATCGCTTAAAGGCTAGCAATTCCCCTTGCACCTACAAGAAAATTAGCAATAAGATTAACATCTCGAGTAACATGAAGCGTGTGGAGAATAAGCGTTTGTAAAAATAGTTTGTACATGAGTAGAGAAAGTCATGTGAGTGTAGCACAGAATTTGTTTGTAGCCCTCTTGCGTGGTGTAGTGGTTACCATGCTACCGCGGGTTCAAACCCGGCGGAGGGCGATGGATTTTTTTCAGGCGTAATAAAAATCCTTAGCATGTCTTCCTTCGGAAGGGAAGTAAAGCCGATGAAGTAAAGGGAAGCTCAAGCCTCATGAGGAGGTCTGGACAAAATTACCGGCATTTCACGTCCAATATAGAAGGCAACGCTAAGGACCATATTAGTTAAAGAGCGTCCATAAATAAAACTCAATTTAATTTTTTCAATACATTTTGAGCTCTCCTTATGGTTTAGCGGGAAAAAGGTGAATCAGTTGGAGAATTTAATGTCGTGCCGGCATGTTGCCATGCTCGCTCAGTGGTTAGAGCAACCGGACGGAGACCGGAGATCCGTAGTTTAAATCCAGGCTATGGCATTGAACTTTTCAGTCGCCTGATTCTACCTTTCCAACCTTGCCGAACACACGGCTCGTGTGGGAAAACAATTCAAAGTTTCAATATTCCTTTGCTGAACGGGCATATCTGTTCATGTAGATATGACGAACAGACTGTCGAACACATTGCTTTACACTGTCCATCTCATGGATATAAACGATACGTTTTTAATGCTCATTTAATTATTTGTAAAACGTTTGTAAACAATATTTTAAAAAAACTTGACTAAATTCTTAGTTGTGTGTTTAATATGTATTTTCATTTATTGTTTTTGTTTAATTATGAATTTATAAATCTATTGTCACTTTACGTAACATATTTAGGACATAGGTTACTTATTCTACTTGCATATTTCTGAATTTTGAGATGTACTGTATGTCTAATGAACTTATATTTTAACTATAGCCCTAACATACCTATGTAAAATAGGATTCCTGTTCTTGGAGATATCATGAATAAAGAAATTGATTTGAACGATTTTGAAATCTGCATATTGATTGTACAATTAAATATTTTATAGTGCAAAATAATTAGGAAAATCACAACACAGCCAAACTAATGAACATTTCCCAAAGAGCCTGAATCAGCTTTTGTATTATTGTTTTGGTACTGCAGAAACTAAACGTTTAGCCAGAAATCTGCAACGTTTATTGTTAGAAGCGTATGAAACAGTGCAAAATAGAACTTAAAGTGTTAGTAAATAATTAATTTCTGAATAATGGTTTTGGTGGTTACAATTTTATGTTTTATTTGTATAATACATGTCAATTATCACATAGGATTTGACGTAGATAGGTCAGAAATGTAGCATTTTAGTATTTTCACTGATGGTGTCCCTTAAAGACGCTTTATAAAGAGCTTAACTTCTGTTCCCTTCTCGCCAAAACAAAAAACACTGGAACACTAAATATGTTCGTGTACCTTTGTTAAGGAAATGAAAATCTACAGAGGGGATTTTCGTGAAGGATGTTGGTGTTGGTCATTACTAGCTGACGGAGGGTCCCCCTAAGCCCAATCCTCCAATTATTCCTGTTGCTGATGCTAGGGATAGAGGAGGGTTCCTTTTTCGCGCTGTCGATACACAGTGGTTACCGATCGATCAATGTCCGCGTGAGGTTTTCGCCAAACTTCGTCTACAGGCAAAAGGTGAACACAGCTGGAGAAATATATTCCACTGACGTGTGTAACACTGCCGGAAAATGACCTTTACTCTTGCTGTTCGTTGTATTCCAATGAGATCTAATAAAATTCCAATTTATTCTGATTGTATACCTCTTGCGGGACTGCTAACGTAAGTTAATAGCAATAACCTCCTTTCATTTATATATTTGATGTGTAATTGTTGTACAACATTACCCCTTCATCAACATTTCAAAGACATTCCATGGATGCTAATCGTAAAGTACGGTGAGAGCACAGAATCGTGTCAATTGGAAAATATCTAATGCAGACACACTCCTTTTCATTTGGTCACCAAACCAGCCCCTTGATAAGCCAGCTCCTATTGGTTTGAGGTAAATTCCTGAGGCAGTATTTTTAACACTTAAATGCTTCCAGTCAAATTATATAATATATAAAATATAATATCAGCCCGCCTTAAAGCAATATGTGTATGTGACAATATATAAAAATGCATGTAACAGCGATTGCATTAATGTTTATATTATTATGTACATGTTCAATAATGTTATGTGAATGTATTACGTAATTTAATAATGTAGGAGCTGTGAGAATAATAGGTTGAAAGTTGCTAACAATGAGGTAACAATGAGGAAACCTTGAGGCAATAATGAATTTTAAAGTTTAATAATGCTACTTGTAATTCTTGGAAACAATAATGTAATTTTAGAGACAGTTTATAAAATAGCCAATCAACAACCAGAAAAAAGCTTAAGCTAAATAAACGTATACTATTGGAGTAGGATTAGCCAATCAGAAACTGAAATGGAGCAAAATTTACAAATCCAGAAGTCAGTTTCTTGTAGACAGTGTTCCTAACCGGACGAGAGACACGCCCTCGAGAAGTTTAATACGTATTCAGAGACAAAAATAGTTTACGTGTTAAAAAGTGCAAGTAATTAATAAATAATCTCACAGCTCTCTATATCAGTGAAGTGCTATTTAAATCGTGTCAAGGATTAATAAATGGAGTGAAGTAAAATTATAATCTGTGTAAGCCTACATTCTTCAGCCGCAGCACACCTTCTTAAGAAATTCATGTCTCTAAAAATAAATGCTGACGCAGCCGAGGCAAACATAAATATGTAATATTTAAAGAAACAGTCAAATTACAAAGTTAATATTTTTAAACTTGGGCGAAGGCTACCGAAAACATTTTTTATCATACGTGCGACTGCAACAACTTCAAGTTCTGCTCCCCAACATAAGAATACAATACAATACAGCACAACTCCTACTTCAAATTGACTTTCTATACAGAGAAGCAACAACGCGTTTCTCATTTTTTTTATTTATGGATGCTCTTTAACTGCTATGCTCCTTAGCGTCCCATGCTATATTGGGCGTGAAAGACCGGAAATTTTGCTCAGAGGCCTTTTTATCAGGCTTGAGGTTCTTTAACGTGTCGTAAATCTACGACACGGGACCACCATCTTTACTTCCCTTCCAAAGGAAGCCACGCTAAAGATTTTTACGCCCGAAAAAATACACCGCGTTTGAGCCCGCGATCTCGAGAACTAGAGTTTAGCATTGTAACCATTACACCACGGAGGACGTCATCTTTATCTATGAATAGATAGAGATAGATAATGGGGCTTTTTGGAGTATTGCCTTGTAAGTCCTTAGGGAGCAAGTCCTATAAAGAATAGGGTTATAAGTTAAAGGAGATGATGATTTACTCACATTCTGTCATAGAAAATAACTAAATGCGTTAACTAACTAATTAATCATTGCTGGTATAAAGCATTAGTAAATAAACATAAATCAGTTGAAAAGGTAGAATCAGACGACTGAAAAAGTCAATGTCATCACCGGGATTTGAACCACCTATCTCCCGGTCTCCTTCCGGTTGCTCTAACCAATCAGCTACCATGGCAACATGCCAATACGACATTAAATTCCCTAACTAATTCGCATTTTGCCGGTAAACCACAAGGAGATTGTATTGAGATGACATACCCCAATGCCGACTTACAATGCTGCAAGTACTTTAAGTCCCGGACTTCATAGTTTCGGGGACTATTAGGTCAATTAATGGAATAACAATTAATTCTAAAAATAAAAAGGTTTAATATTATATTTTAATTTACTTTTTAACTCTTATTAGAAAAGACTTGTACGATTTTTCTATTAAATTAACAGGAAGATGAAGTAGGTTGTATTATATTTAGACTTTCGGAGAGCGGAACTTGAAGTATTTGCAACCGCACGTATGGTACCCGGTAGCCTTCGTCCCAAATTTAAAAATATTAACTTTGTAATTTGACTGTTTCTTTAAATATTATATATTTATGTTTGCCTCGGCTGCGTCAGTATTATTGTTAGAGCCATGGATTTCTTTGCACGGAGTAGTGTGGCTAAGAATGTAGGGTTACACAGATTATAATTTTTACTTCACTACATTTATTAATCATTGACACAATTTAAATAACACTTCACTGATACAGAGAGCTGTGAGATTCTTTTATTAATTACTTGCACCTTTAACACGTAAACTATTTTCATCTCACATGGAATACGTATAAAATTTCTCGAGGACACATCTCGCGTCCGGTTAGAAACACTGTCTACAACCAACTGACTTCTAAATTTGTAAATGTTGCTTTATTTTAGTTTCTGATTGGCTAATCCTAGTCCAATAGAATACCTTCATTTAACTAAAGTTTTTTTCTGGTTGTTGATTGGCTATTTTATAAACTGTCACAAAAATTACATTATTGCTTCCAAGAATCACCAGTAGCATTGTTAAATTTCAAATTCATTATTGCCTCAAGGTTACCTCATTGTTAGCAACTTTTGGCGTATTTCTCACAGCTCCTACATTATTAAATTATGTAATGCATTCACATAACATTATTACACATGTATACAATAATATAAACATATACAATGACTGTAATATACACTTTTTATATCTTGTACATACACATATTGCTTTAAGGCGGGTGATTGTTGAATTTATATATTATATAATTAGACTGAAATCATCTAAATGTTAAAAATACTGTATCAAAGAGTGTATTAGAGAAAACTAATTCTGCAGGACAAATCCCTATGTCTAGTATTCTAATTTCCACCTCTATACAAGGAAAACTTCTGGGTATGATTGCAAACTTTAGCACTTCACTCTACCTTTAACGCTTCATCCTCTATCTGCAGTTAAATTTGAGAGAAATCCCCAGTGGTAACCCTATGTACTACATTCCTTGTTAATACCCTTTAGTTGTATTACATATTCTCTGGGTTTCAGTAGTTTCACGCTTCCTTGGGCTGAGTGCAGTATAAAACTATTCCATCATTTTCGCAGAAGTTTGTCAGTGATGCAAGCGCCTATCTCCAAATTAGAGGTTACAAGCTTCATTCTCTCGAGGGAATTTCGAACCCTTTCGAAGCTCGATGCGCCCGGGGCCTCTCAGCCTGTAACAGAAACGATTAGTGGGAATTCCCCAGCCGACGTAGTAGGGAATTAAACTTATCGCTTCCTCCTACACAGCGCTGACTAGGGCTGCCATCATACTTTACAATAATTCCGTCTCCAACAACTTCATTCACTCAACTGTGTCGACTTTATAGACAGATAAGTCTCCGCAATGGACTGCAAAGAAGCTGTTTTGATACTTCCTGTTGCGCATTATTCTCCCTTGTGTACGCCTGTTTCAGATGTATACTGAGCAGTAGAATAGGTGGCCTACTCTGCAGGGGTTTCGTTTGCAATTGAAGAAGATATTTATTAGTATTGCTATTATTTGCCCCACGCTTTGCGCCAATTTGAAGAAGATAGTATCTTTAGCTCCACGCTTTGAACGTCAATTTGAAGTAGTTTGTATTGAAGGAGTTGTATTATATTTCAATTGTTGGGGAGCCGAGCACTTGAAGTAGTTGCAACCGCACATATAGTAAACAGTTTCCGGTAGCCTTTGCCCAAATGTACTTTCAGCTGGCCTTTGCCCCAAGTTTAAAAAAAAATATTAACTTTGTAATTTGACTGTTTCTTTAAGTATTAAATATTTATGTTTGCCTCGGCTGCGTCAGTATTTGTTAGAGACACATTTCTCTTGGCAGGGTTGTGGTGTGACTAAGAATGTAGGCTTACACAGATTATAATTTTACTTCACTCCCTTTATTAATGCTTGATACTATTTAAATAACACTCCACTGATATAGAGAGCTGTGAGATTCTTTAGTTAATTACTTGCAGTTTTTAATACGTAAACTATTTTCGTCTCACACGAATATGTATAAATTTCTCGAGGACGCATCACGTCTGATTAGGAACACGGTCTGCAGGCAAGTGAACTGATTTCAACCTCCTAAACTTGTAAATTTCTGTATTTCAAGTCTCTGATTGGCTATTCCTAATCCAATAGAATACCTTCTTCTAACTAAAGCTTTTTCTGGTTGTTCATTGACTATTTTATAAACTGTCACTAAAATTACATTATTGTTACTCCAGTAATCAGAAGTAATATTATTAAACTCTCAAACTCATTATTACCTTAAGCTTACCTCATTGTTACCTCATTGTTAGCAACGTTTAACTTATTATTCTCACAGCTCCTACATTATTAAATTACGTAATATATTCACATAACAATATAACACATGGATACAATAATACATGCATATGAAATGACTTTACAAATTATCACATACACATATTGCTTCAAGGCGGGCTATTATTGAATTTACATATTATATAATTAGACTGAAATAATTTAAGTGTTAAAAATACTGCCTCACGATTCACAAAATATATGTTTAATCTCCATTCTGTTCTACACGCTAGTCGACTCTCTTATTTGCCTTTACCACTCATTTCGCTACATCATAAATACATGTTACTGTTAAACTTGCTGCTATCCCGGCAATGGAATTGAATCTTTCGGTCTGATTCCATCTCTCCAACTTTAGCCTATGCATGGCATGTGTGAATTAACATTATTTATTATTGATATTTACCAGCTTCTAATATGTAACTTAGAAGACAATTTACCAATAGCATATACCAATTAAGTAACATAAAAATCTAATGTGATAAATTCACATGATTTTCTCAACCCCTATCATTTATTAGTGGGCATATAAACTATTCTTAGTAAAGGTAGAATCAGACGGCTAAAAAATTCAATGCCATCGCACTGAGCTTGTGTGGATGAACAATTAATTCCATTAATGGCCTAATAGTGGTCGAAATTATGAAGCCCGGGACTTAAAGACTTACAGCATTGTAAGTCGCCATTGTGGTATGTTATCTCAATTGAAGTAGTATATATTTGTAGGTAGTTGGAAGATGCTTCATGTTTATTTGCACAACGTATGGAAGCCAATTTGTCGCGGTCACTTCGTGTTATCTTATTTCTGAGCGCCTGTTATTGTTTTACTACTTTGAATGTTGGGTTCATTGTCCTCAGGCTAGCTATTATTTCTCGGTCGAGCAAATCTCTTAAACAGGGTGTGTAAACGGAAAGGATTTTGTTACTGAAAGATACCACTGATAAAAGAATTTGTTTTTACACTTTTATTGTCGTCACACAGTATTCAATTTCACATATTATTCTTAATACACGCCCGACTGAAACTGTTATGTTTTCTAATGTTACTATAATCACTTATTTGCCGTACTTAATTAATTCGCGTATTTCACATTTATAACTAATTTTACGACGCGAGAGACTTTGTAGAATTGCGCGACGATTCTCTTAAACTTTGTGACGTATAACCCACGAATATTTATGTTGAGCTGAACGACGTATTACACGCGAATGCTTCTGTTGGACTGTATGCCACCCACTTCTCGGCTTTAGCTTTTTATACTCCCTCACCCAATATGCCTAAAGATTATAACCGAGCTGCTATTGGTTAATAAAACGCGCCAACATTAGCGTCTATTTTTATATCCAATCAAAAATTACGAAAACATATGCTCTAGGGAAGAAATTCCCTCCATTTCTACAGAAAAGCGCGCCAATATGACGTCATTTGTTTGTCTCTTCTAATTAATATTCAACTCACCCCCTCGCTCATTGTTACTCGCTCTTATTGTCAGTTTCAGTGAGGCCGTGTAAACTTATTTCCTAACAATGCTTATAATTAACAAACATCTCTAATCAACGTCATACAATAATGCTTATTTACACTACAATCACTCTGGCATTTACATTGTTGTGATATAAATTACTGCCACACAACACAATTTGAGATTTCCTTGTGGTTTCCCGGAAAAAATGCGAATCAGTTGGAGAATTTAACGTCATACCGGCTTGTAGCTCAGTGGTTAGAGCAACCGGACGGAGACCGGGAGATCTGTGGTCAAATCCCGGCGATGACATTGTAATTGTCGGCCGTCTGATTCTACCTTTCCAACCTTGTCTAACACACGGCTTGTGTGGAAGAACAATTAATTCCTATTCTTACTAGAGCTTATTTTGGTATCCACTACACTTTAATCCAAATAAACCTCTGCAGACAATAATCAAATGCTCAAGAACTGGACGCTATACTCTGGCCTTAAAACTTCATACTGTGTCCATGCCATCGCGAGAAACAACTTATATTTTAAAAGACTTTAAAGAATGACCACTTATGGAAAAATTCGAACCATTAATAACGGATATCTCGGAAAACGCTGATGCTATAAAAAATTATTTTAAATAAATTGTGTTTTTTAAAGAGATCTACATTTCGTGTGTAGTAGTTTTCATCTCCTAACGTTCACCAGTTATATAAGATTATGTAGTTCCTTAATTTTACAGCCGAGAAAGTAAAAATTACTTTCCTTTGCGGCGTCTGCCTCAAGAAAGAACAAAGAAATGCCGCGTGCTTCATCACCTTTGGGTAAATCTTTTACCTTTGCCACTTAGCTATATGAAAGGAAAGCGGGTCACAGGAATTTTCTTTATGCCTTCGCTCACAAACAGGTCGTGTCGGGAGGAAAAATTAAGTCAAATTCAATCAAATTCCCTTTGCCAGGGTGTTTACTGTGGAGTGCTTTGTGAACGTAGCAGGAAGTAATTAATCTCAAGGCTCCGGTTCAGAAATAGCTGCTCTACATAGACTTCCTCAAAAAGAGCTGAATGAGTTATAAATTTTACACACATTTCCATATAAATTGCATGGCCTGAAACATCTCTCTCCACGCAAATGCATTTCTCTGAAATGCCCCACTAACGACCCTTGTATAAGCTCTTCCTAAATTCACCCCGAAATGGCTAAGTGGACAAGAATGGGAGAGCGTGCTTCTCCACTCTTTGCTGGAATGGACCATGTTCATTTCCCACAAAACCGCTTTGGAATTTTCAATTTCCTTTGGTCAAATACGTTCGAACCACGACAGACTTAGCTACGTAGCATTTAAATGCTGGTTTCATATTACAAGCTTCCCTACATATGTCCTAATGAAGATCTCAGAAGCTCTTAACCTACTTCTTAGTCTCATTTCATTAACTAAATGGGTTCCGTTCTCTCAGGATGATATCGATTTCCAAACCTGATCAATTTGTATATGTGTACGCTGCCACAAAGTCTATCCCTGTATCAGTACAAGACAATTCATTAAAATATGTACACTCGGTCAAACTAAAATTGGGCGGTCTCTGGAGCGGTTAAATGTTTTCAAAGTCCCTTCGAGTTCTATACTACAAGCCACAAGGCGCCTATTTGAGCTTGTCATGGAGTAATGATTAAGCTGCATAACTACTACATAACAAGCAGCCTGTCCTCGATTCTCCGTAGCGGTATGCTATCTTTTGTTTTACAATTCGTTTTACTGCAATATGGTTAAGTTAAATTGCTTGTGTTACTTAATTTTACTTACAAATATAATTAAAACAATGTTGAAATTTGTGGTTATAAAATTAAATTTACTGAGAAGGAAATTTCTTTCCGATCGATGCATTGTCGTGTTTGCCATCTACCGGTATGAATGAATATCCGATTTGTCCTTGAAGGGCTAAGGCTGCCTCGTGCAAGGGGTAGCTCGATATTGTTACACGCTGGGTGGAGGCCTAAAAGTTCACATGAAAATTAAATTACATTGAGGGGACAAATAACACAAATATACTTACACATTCCTGGATTTATTCCACAACCGTTTGGGGTTCTTATATTATTAAAAATGAAAGGTGAGGGGAGATATCCACCGATCCAAAGGCCGACTCGCGCGCGTGATCCTTTTCTCAGAGAATACTCAGCAAGGCAAACGCTACATCCCCACCACTTGTGGCTAGCAAAAACTCTCAGCCAGGAGTGACGTCATCCCAAGTAACATCAAAGGTAAACAATGACAATGCAAATAACAATATGTCTGGTAATGACAATGAAACCCCCACAATATGACCCATGCAGGGAGCTAGTTCGCTAGTCCCTGAAGGGCTAAGGTCGCCTCGTGCAAGAGGTAGGTCGATGTTACATGCTGGGTAGGGGTCATGAAAATTAACTTAATTTTAGTACCCAGCACCTACATTGAGGGGACGTATACTCACTTGGCTGCGAAGGACCGAAACGTGGTGTGGTGTTTAAGAGGAAGGCGTGGGTTTTACTGGGCAACATCCATAACATAAATATACTGATACATTCCTGGATTTATTCCATAACCGTTTTGGGTTCCTACATTATTAAGAATTAAATGTGAGGGGAGATGTCCACCGATCCAAAGGTCGGCTTGCGCCCGCAATCCGCTTCTCACGGAATACTCAGCAAAACAGAGGCTATATCTCCACCACTCGTGCCTAGCAAAAACTCCCAACCAGTAGTGACGTCATCCCAAGTAACATCAAAGGTAAACAACAATGTTTGATAATGGTAATGAAACCCCCAAATTATGAATACGCCACAATATGACTCACACTAATCCGCATAAGTGGTGTTTTTCTTTCTTCCGCACTTTGCACTATTGTTCACTTATTCCTTTGCGATCAGCACTTCATGATCTTGCTTGGGGTTCCATACTTCGCACACTTTCTCCCTTAATTCCGACCCGACACTAGGTGGTTGTGTTTAGCACGTCCTGCCTTCTTCGGATCTTTCCAGCTGCTGTGGTCGTACGCAGTCCTGGTCCAGTGTGCTCCTACTGCTTTCTTGAAGGCATCGTCCCATTTTGTTCTGGGTTCTGCCTTGTTGTCTCTTGCCGATGTAGGGGGTCCACGTTGTAGAAATACGAGGGCTGTAAATAAAGTAGTGGCAACATTGATAGAACACAATATTTATTGAACTCACAAGTACAATTGCATTACATTCCTTTGATGTAGACACCCGCAAAGTCCCTGACCATTTGCCAAATGTAGGGCAGCCGTTGGGGACCGTTTGCAAGGCGATCTCTGTTGATGACTGCGACGGAGCGCCCCACTGCGCGGACTACAGATCCACGTCAGGAAATCGGCGACCTCGGAGGGGTTCCTTCAACTTCGGAAACAGGTCGAAGTCACAAGGACTCATGTTTGGTGAGCACGGAGGATGTTCCAAAACCTCCCAATGCCACCGTTGCAATAAGAGCTGGACATTGTTTGCGACATGACAATGTGCGTTGTGATCGTCTCGCAATAAACGTGGAACCCGACTGGGTTCCTGTTGAACTTTTTGTGGACGTGGTGAACCTGGGTGACGCCATTCATTCGACTGACGCTTCAATTCCGGCTCATAGGCTCGTGCCCACGTCTCATCAATGGCGAAAATACGCTGCAGAAATGCGTTCTTTCGTTGCGGTATCTGTCCAGGTGGATGCCAGCCAGCCTACCGGTGCCATTTCTGTACCTCAGTGAGTCGATATGGAACCCAACAGGACGCAATTTTCCTCAGGGAGTTCGACCTGCACGAAACGCCTTGACCCATCGTGCAAACGTCCTGTACGGCAATGCATTCCCGCCACAGGCTTCACGTAATCCTCAATAACATGCTGATGCATATTTGCCACGGGCAACCTCGATTTTAATCCATGAATGCTGATCGCCTTTGGTAAACATGCTTTAGAGCGGTGCACTTGACACTGTTCATTTCAACGTTACACAGCAACAACACACTCTCAACTGGCAGGCCGACCAATGCACACCACACATCGAAACTAGTCACCTGATTGCTCCCATATCCTATTGGCTCATACCCGCTCTCCTGTGAATGTGGGGACCATGTTGCCACTACTTTCTTTACAGCCCTTGTATATGCCCATCTGCTGTTCTGGAGCCTTGCCACGTGGCCTACCCACTCTTCTATTTCAAACTAGTGGCGTTGGGATACATCTTCCAGTTTTGTTAGTTCCCTTAACCTGGTGTTGGGCACTCTGTCTCTGGGGAAGAGTCCTAACAGCTTCCTCTCCATTCTTCTCTGGCAGACTTGAATACGTTTCTTTATGTTTCCGTTAAATTCCAAGTTTGGCACCCATATATAGTGATGGGAATATATTTTCCGGTTGAGTTTCTTGTCCAGTAGTATGAATGTTAAGCCCAAAATGATTACCATACTATTGTTATTCTGTGTTTTGGTTCTTCCTCCATGGACTACCAAATAAACGCCACATACATAAAACTGTTATATGTTTACTTATGTCTTTAAAATGAAAGGGAAAAAAGGTTGCATAGCTCCCCAGAGATTTAAACTTGCAACCTCAACAAAAGTAAGCTAACTTTCTACCACTGAGTTAAGAGTGCTGCAGCAACCGCGGCATTGTAGCAGGCTTTAATCATACTAATCTTGAGAACCATAAATCAATAAAGTGAGTTTGGTTACAAATATTCATTGCCGAAACACTCTGAAACATTTGTCTGTTTGAAATCTCGTATATGAATCATTTCTGGGAAGAATTTAGTGATTACAATCGTGTTCCCCATTATAACTATTACAAGAAAATACGTAGTATTGTGATAATAGCTGTGCCTTAGTTTTACCGATGTGCGAAAGGCTTTGTAGTCGAAACCTTTACGCCGCATTGTGATCTAGTTTCATTTACTTGCAAAGTGCAAGCACTGATATAAATCTGTGGTTTGCACCAAACATTTTAGAGCATTGACCATAAAATACCCCAGAACGATTAAACCCCAAACACAAGTGGTGTGATACAGGTCAACTTATTACTTTCTCTACTACGTATAGTAAGTAGGGGAACTATTGTATTCCACCCAAAAATTCACTACCGAGATTTCACCGGAAGTACATGTTTTGAGACCCCATGAATCCAAAAAAAGCATTTTTGGAAACATATCCGTGTGCGTGCCTGTGTGTGTCTGTCTGTCTGTCTGTGTGTGTGTGTGTGTGTGTGTGTGTGAACAGCATAATTCAGAAACGAACAGTCGGATAAACACTAAACTTGGTATTTAGGTTCAGTATCTTCCAGAGATGCAACACGAAGGTTTTCAAGAAAATTCCCCCACTCCAGACTACCCTTTACATCGAACATTTTTCGAAAATTTTAATTTTCTCAAAAATAGCTCTAACGATTTTGATTAAAATATCATATGTTTAAGATATTTTTATGAGAAATGAAATGTATATCTCGAATTTTCTGGGAATGTCTCCAAAAGTATTCTTCATTGTGAACGACTTTTGCATAACTGGTAAACCATAAGAGATACACATAATTTTACTACACAAAAAATGTAGATCGCGTTAAAATACACAATTTATGTCATATACATTTTTTTGTTGAGTGAACCGTTTTCGAGATGTTGCTTGTTATTCCCTTAAATTTTCCAATACGAATTTTCTCAAATTCGTTATTCATTTTTACTTTCTCTACTACGTATAGTAAGTAGGGGAAGTATTGTATTCCACCCAAAAATTCGATACCGAGATTTCACCGGAAATACATGTTTTGAGACTCACTGAATCCAAAAAAAGCATTTTTGGAAACATGTCCGTGTGTGTGTCTGTCTGTGTGTCTGTGTGTCTGTGAACAGCATAACTCAAAAACGAAGAGTCGGATAAACACTAAACTTGGTATTTAGGTTCCGTATCTTTCAGAGATGCGACACGAAGGTTTTCAGGAAAATACCCCCACCCCAGACTACCCTTTACATGGAACATTTTTCGAAAATTTTAATTTTCTCAAAAACGGCTCTAACGATTTTGATGAAAATATCATATGTTTAAGATATTGTCATGACAAATAAAATGTATATCTCAAATTTTCTGGGAATGTCTCCAAAAGTATTCTTCATTGTGAACGACTTTTCCATAACTGGTAAACCATAAGAGATAGACAAAATTGCACTACACAAAAAATGTAGATCGCGTTAAAATACACAACTTATATCATATACATTTCTTTTGTTGAGTGAACCGTTTTCGAGATATTGCTTGTTATTTCTTTAAATTTTCCAATACTTATACTTTTTCTCAAATTCGTGATTCATTTTTTTTATGTCCTGGACATGCAAAGAGAATGGAATGCGCCACATAGCAACCAGCGTTAAAATATTTGTCTATCGCTTAAAACCTACCATATTCCCCTTGCATCTACAAGAAAATTACAAATAAGATTGACATCTCGATATCTCGATTAATATGAAGCATATGGAGAATAGGCGTTTGTAAAGTTAGATTGTACAAGAGTAGAGAAAGTCATGTGAGTGTAACACATCAGATTTTTTTGTTATGTCCTGGACATGCAAAGAGAATGGAATGCGCCACATAGCAACCAGCGTTAAAATATTTGACTATCGCTTGAAACCTATCATATTCCCCTTGCATCTACAAGAAAATTAGCAATAAGATTGACATCTCGATATCTCGATTAACATGAAGCATATGGAGAATAGGCGTTTGTAAAAATAGTTTGTACAAGAGTAGGGAAAGTCATGTGAGTGTAACACATCAGATTTTTTTTATTTACGATAAACGCAAGAGGTATTTATATGTTTCACAATAAATGTAGACAATTTGAACTATAATTTTTAGTACATTTTTACGAATTCCTCGTCTTCTTACGAAAGTATAAAGTGTAATAACCACGAAAATTTGCGCATTTTAAAAATTAGTTACAAAATTTGATATTGACGAAATAAAGGTAAATAGAGAATTCGATTTTCTTTTTGAGCTATCAAAATTAATTGCAAAATCTAATATCAATCTTGATTTGGTAAATATTATGTTTAAACTACTACCTGAATTTCATAGTGAAAATAATATGCACGTTTATGTTATATTGAATTCCGGAACTATATCTGAAATCGTATCAGGAGAGTAATGAAATTTATGTATTACCACTCTGTTGATATTTAAAGCTAAAGGCAACCATTTTCATAGATTTTGTGAGACATTTAGTCAAGCCTTATGACTACTATCAAATGCGAAAAGTGAAAAATTCTTTTCATTACAGTTTAGTAGTTACAGACGAATATTTATGCCTGAAAAGATTATAACTTGTATGTTGCGCTAAATAATATTCAATTTAATATTTCCTACCAATACATTATTATCCTTTAAAAATAACTTGCATCCCTGTTAAGCCTCGCATAAACTAGTGATACTAATAGTTCAATTTTAGGGCAATACAACACCTTTCTATTGTGTATAATTCATTATCCAAATGAATTTAAGTCGGTTATTATACGAGCCATGCATTATTTTGTTTTTTTTTTGTCGCGGAAATTTTGTTGAATCATTAACATAAACATTGCAAAAATTTAAAAATTAAACGGAATTCTTTATAAACTTATCACCAACAAAACATGCCCCAGCAGATTAGGGTTGAGTCATAAATGAAAGGTACCTCTCTTTGATCAGGTGTGGCACAGAAAGAAAATTACTTTAATGGCGAATTGTTTGAAACATGTTGGCAGTTTAATTTATTTTGAACTGTCCATAGCTTAAAACATGCTAAAATGCCTCACAAAGTAATGCCGTAATGAATTTCTTATACAAATCGTTTTGCTTCGATTCTTACTGCTCAAAGGGGTAAAAACGTTTTTATGAAGTTCCACCCAGTGTAACAATTAGAATTATAGTTAGGCTGTGGATATCTATATCCCTTTTATTCTAGAGCAGGGTTTGCCAAACATTTCACAACGGATCCCACATTAACCGTCAGAGAATGAATCTCGGGCACATCCACATAAATTTAATATATCAGTTAGCATTCATATTCAATGAGAAGAATAAAACTGGCTTTTCTGTGCTCTATTGCAGACATTTGTAGCTCTAATTTGAGGCAGTATTTTATATCACAACACTGTGAATGCCAGAATTATTGTAGTGTAAATTAACATTATTGTATGACAATGATTTGAAATGTTTGTTAATTATAAGCATTGTTAGGAAATAAGTTTACACGGCCTCACTGAAACTGACAATAGGAGCAGATAACAATGAGCGAGGGGGTGAGTTGTTTATTAATTAGAAGAGACAAGCAAATGACGTCAGATTAGCGCGCTTTTCTTTAGAAATGGAGGGAATATCTTCCCTAGAGCATATGTGTTCGTAATTTTGATTGGATATAAAAATAGACGCTAATGTTGGCGCGTTTTATTAACCAATAGCAGCTCTGTTATAATGTTTAGGCATATCGGGGTGAGGGAGTATAAATTCCGTGCCAGAGACGGGCATCGCTCAGTTTAAGAGAATCGTTTGCGGGTTACACGTCACACAGTTCAACAGAATCATCCACGGGTTACACGTCGCGCAGTTCTACAGAATCTCTCGCATTGTAAAGTTAGTTACAAAATGTGAAATACTAGAATTAATAATGAGCGGCAAATAAGTGATTATAGTTACATTCGAAAATATAACAGTTTCAGTCGGGCGTGTATCAAGAGTAATTATGTGAAATTAATTAATTGTGACGGCAATAAAAGTGTAAAAACAAATTCTTTTATCGGTATTATCTTTTAGTAACAACTCCTTTCCGTTTACACACCCTGTTCAAGAGATTTGCTTGACTGAGTAATAATAGCTAGCCGGAGGACAAAGAACCCAAAATTCAAAATAGTAAAACCATAACAGGCGCTCAGCAAATAAGATAACACGAAAGATACCGCGACAAATTTTGTGCTGCCTATCATCAAAATGGACTCTAAATACTCATTAATCATATATTTTAATTTGCATGTTTCATTTTTGAAAATGTATATTTTACAGATATAAGTTAACGTATTTATTTTTTCCTTCAGTAGGTAATTGCACTATGTATATTAAAACTCTGAGTGCTTAATTTTGTTTAATGTTCCAAATTTGTGAATAAATTAATCTAATACCTACAGGCTAATCTACCACCGTTTCATTTTATTTATATTTTTTTAATTTTTAGGCGGACCGAACAAAAGCAGCTCGTGGGCCTGGCAGACCCTGTTCTTGAACATAAACTATGTGGTTGGGGAAAAACGATTAAGAGTTTGATATTATAATATACTTAATATCAAACATTTCCTTGTTTTATTAACGAATTATAATGAAGGCAATATCTAATTAATGAAAAGAAAAATATAACTATTAATATTTTTAGACATTTTATAGGAATTTCCCTAAAGCTCTAGAACAATAATTTTAGAGCCTATACGTTTGAGGCCTTCGCGTGTATTACACCTTCCACGCGACAGCTAACATTCAGTGATAGATTGCGCCCTATCTCAGTGCGTCCACAGAAAAATAAGCATTAGAAGCCCGCTACCTTAGCCCCTGCTGTAAATCAAACTTCAAGAGGTGACGTGACACGTTATTTATAAACCTCTCGCCTCCAACGCCGCCTAAAAGCAAATTTATGTAATGTGCCCAAAGGAACAACAACTTCTGTGCACGCCATTCTACTTTTAACACCTTCATCAGAAGTTGCTCAAGGAATCCATTGTCGCGCCAAAAGTTTCAAATATCATACATTGTTGTCGCACATCGTAGTCGCGCCAAGTTTTCAACACTGCATTGTTGTCAAGTGAATAATATCTTATCTCCATCCCTAATCTAGAATAGATGAAGCATATACTTACTATATCCAGAAATGGTGGGAACCAAGGAAGTTATGTTGTGAGATTGGAGAGTGTTGGTGTTGTGATGAGCGCAGTGACGATTATACTACCGCCGTTTTATCCCCGGCTCTGACATTTAGCGCGACCGAGAAAGGTAGTGTTGCCAATTCTTACTCTTACTCTGAACACGTGTGTATACCTGTGCCATCCCTTCGTAAAATGCAAACGATGAAATAGTTGCCTATGCTGGAGTATTTAAAGTATGGAGATAGTATTTACAGGAAACTTAAACAAGGGTAACGCAGTAAATCGCATGCGCACAGAAAAAAGACCTGGACTAAAGCAAACAGCTGCTTCACTTATAAGAAAATCGGCAACACAGCCCAAACTGCAGTGTACGCACCGGAGAGGGAGCCTGAAATTGGTCCTAGCAGACAACTTCCACCCTTTGCTGTGCGAGACAACTCAGCACTGCAAACCTTGCCGGATCTTTTATTCTTTTCTTTCGTGTTGTGGTTTATGCTCAGCAAAGCTCTAAGCAACAACAGTAGACTATATTTATTACAGAGTAAAACAAATATTGGTGATATATTAACGGAGCACGAAAACTGAAAATAATGTGGTAAATAAGTTAAAAATTCGAAAATAAATTCATTGCGGATCAGTCAATCACTTTTTCTTTCTTTCATTCATTCTTTTTCCTGATACATCCATAAATGTTTTTTTAAATGTTTGTTATTCATTATTATAAATATGCAGATGCTTATAAGAGGCTTGGGCGACAAGTCCAATATGCAAACCTTGATATTACAATGAGGCAGTATTTTTAACACTTGAATAATTTCAATTAAATTATATAATATATAAATTCAATAACAGCCCGCCTTGAAGCAATATGTATGTAATAATTTATAAAAAATGTATGTAACAGTCATTGCATATGCTTATATTATTGTAAACATGTTCAATAATGTTATGTGAATGCATTATATAGTTTTAATAGTGTAAGAGCTGTGAGAATAATAAGTTTAAAGTTGCTAACAGTGACGTAACAGTGAGGTAACACTCAGACAAGAATGAGTTTGAGAGTTTAAATGTTACTAGTCATGATTAGGGCAATAATAACGTAAATTTTGCGACAGTTTAAAAATAGCCAATCAACAGCCAGAAAACGCTTTAGTAAAATGCAGGTATTTTATTGGACTACGATTAGCCAATCAGAGAATTGAAATACAGAAGTTTACGGGTTTGGACGGTTGAAATGTGTTTAGTTGCCTGCAGACCTTGGTAGTGACCAGATGGAAGATGTGTTCTCTAAAGAAATATTACATATTCGTGTGTAACGAAAATTAAGTATACGCGTTAACAAAGTGCAAATATTAAATTAAAGAATCTCACAGCTCTTAATATCAGTGTAGTGCTATTTAATTTGTGTCAAGGATTAATAAAAAGATGTGAATTTAAACTTAAAATCTGTGTTAGCATACATTCTTGTCGCACCACGCCCTGATTAAGAGAAACGTGTCTCTAAAGTAATACTGAAGCAGCCGAGGCAAAACAAACATAAATAATATCTATAGAACCAGTTTAATAACAAAGTTAATGTTATCTTTTTAAACTTGGAGTGTAACAACAAAAATACATCTTAAAATCGACTTCTCATACGTAGCAGCAAATTACGTAACAAACTATCTTCTTCAAATTAACGCCCAAAGCGTGGTGCAAACTTCAACAACTACAACGTAAAGAATAATACTTCAAGTTGGCGCCCAACGTGGGGCTAATAAACTCCTAAAGACAATATCTACTTCAACAATCATATTCTTTGTTTAGGCTGACGAGGAACAGAAGAATGGGTATAGTAATTCGCAGTGTATTCCTTAAAATATTGGGTAATTGAAAGAAAAAAAATAAAATATCTAGTAAACTGCTAACGGTACAAAGGCTTCTTTGACATCAAATACAGATATAAATGTCTCATAGTGAATTTATTTCTAACTTTCATAGTTTCCCATGGTATAAAATGTAATGAAAATCAAGTATACGCAGGTTACGCACAAAAAATTCGAGATATACCTTCATGCTAATCAGAATACCTGCAACTCGGACAGTAATATTTTGGTCAACGTGATTAGAGTATTATTTCTTTCTTCAACGGATTACCCTCCTGTTTGTAGAACTTATACTACCAAGGACTTAAAAGCAAATAGCCTGCCGAGGTGCAAGCAAACTCTAGATCATAGCATATCCGAGATGGGTGCATCAGCCCAATGCCTGGTATGGCGGTGAGAAAGGAAATAATATGAAAGGGGTGATAAAAAAATTCGCGGATCAAATTATCCAACCCAGCATTCACCTAGTGACCGAGAAAAACCGCGAAAAACTTTCGGTCAGATTGGTCGGTCCCGGGGATTTGAAGCCGGGACCTCCCGAAGGCGAGCCACTCTCATTACCACCTCAGCCATCCCCCTCGGTAAGTATTTTTGTTTGAAAATGTTCTTGTCGCATCTTTGGAAGATACAAAACTTAAATATTAAGTTTTCTATATGTATATTGTTACCTGTTGGGTGAAGGCTGAAAATGATTAATTTAGGTCATCCCAACACGCACATGGGGGAACGCAACTCGCTGGCAGCAAAAGTCCGGGACCTTGGTGTGTAAATTTAAGGAAAAGGTGTGGGTTTTTATAGTACATTGAAAGATTACATAATACACATTACCTGGGATTTATTTTCAAAAACGTTTGGCTTCTCTACATAATGAACAAAGGAAATAGGATGGAGGGAGATGCCACAGGCCGGCCACACACACGTCTGACTCCAGTGACCACATCCACTCGAGTGACGCTATCTTACCCCCACCAAGCGTATCTAGCCGAATCCAGACAGGGCTGACGTCATACCAGACAATTTCAAACAGTTCTTTCCCTTTGGCGTGGTCCGCGCCGAAAGGAGAGACCGTTAAGCCGAAATATAACTAAGACGACCCAATAATGCTACGTCTGGTAGCAACAATACAGCACAACAGTCCGCCTGGTAATGACAATAAAATTAATAATATACTACAATAAATATATATATACCTACTATGTACACTGGTGCATAAAAGGTAGTCCATTCCCCCAGATCACCATAGTGTTTTTCTCACCGTAAGGTTTCTACCTTCAGTTAACCAACTTTTGACTCCCCCAGCCGCTATAAGCTCTCTATGAGACTGGTCTGAAAAACAATTCAGAGCTAAAAACTAACTAATGAACTATGTTTATAACCTACATATGTGTAATTAAGGTGAATGCCATCTCTATGAAAGTGTTTCGCTAATTAGCACACAAGGAAAGCCTAAACCAAGAGGAAGGGGTGAAAATTATTTGCCTGTGAGGTTAAACTGAACGACACTACGCATTTACATGTATGAGAGCTTTCATCAGCGACATGGAGACAAATGTTAAGTTATTGCTGCTACTAAACGGCAATAAGAAAACAAGCATTAAGAAAACTAGCGTAGCATGAAAATATAAGGTTTAAGTTGCAATGTTACCCTTCGGAAGTTCAGCCATACTTTGGGGGAGGCAAAGTGCGCTGCCAATCCAGTGGCTAATATTATATTCGAAAAATAGAGCTGTTATTGCGGGTAGTAGCTGAGTCCATCAGTGTCAACATAAATAGCTCCGTTCCATTATAGGCCGCATTTTGTGCACGTCAGTATACGTGATAGAGAAGGTAAATAGTATAAGTATTTGAAAATTCTAACCAAACAGGGAATATCCCGGAAATAGTTAATTCAAAAAACTTGTGTGTTTTAACGAGATTTTACTGCAGTTTTTAGAAATAAATACAGACGCAAAGTAATGTAAATTGGATGATAAATGAAGTGAGAGGTAAATTTTGAAACCCGTCTGATGGTAATGCACCTTAATGACGCCATTTTGAATATGAGTAAAACGGAGTTGGGGCCATGCATACAGACAGACCTCTCAGCCACAAGTTTCTGCGTGCTATTTGCACAGGGAAGGTAAAATAGACGTTAATGAGATGAACAAAATGTGATAAAACCACAGGTTCCACTTGCTCCGCGCCGTCATTAAGCCATATTTGAAATAAGATGTAAAGAGCATAAAGATTAGAAAATGCACGCACGCAAGAGAGCAATCAGGCGTGATTATTTTCCCTTTACACTACAGCGGCCAGCTTTGTGTCGAGGGCAGGGCGCATGGGGTTGTTAGCTTAGGGCTGGTGTTGGAGGAACTGTGGCCTGAAAGTTATCGCTGTAAACAGCCACTCAGATTGTGATAATGAGGCTGATTACAGTAATTATTCAGTGGCGTCATGAGGGGCTTTACTCTGAGTCAGGTGACTGCTTCCCACATTACTGGTAACGCCTTTAATGACGGGCGAGGAGGAAGTCGAGCGCTGTTTAGTCAACAGTAATCTCGCTAGAGGTTTTGATTTATCTAGAGACAAGAATAAGTAGAGTGGTGTATTTATTGGTAGATAATTTTGCATGTTTATAATCATACGGATCAGGCAAACCGTGCTTATATACGAGGGTCATCCAGGAAGTATTGACCGTTTGGCTTTAATGCACTCGGAAAAATCTCAAGTGTGTGCAGCATTTCATTCTCTTTGCGTGTAGGACAAAAAACGAATAACGAATTCCCATTTGAGAAAAAGTATTATTGGAAAGTTCAAACAAATAACAAGGAATATCTCGGATATGGTTCATTCCACAGAAAAAAATGTTTTTTAAAGAGATCTATTTTTTTTGTGCAGTATAATGTAAAAGCCATTCAGAAAAAGAGGACTTTTAGGAACATTTCCAGAAAATTCAAGATTTACATTTTATTTTTCATGAAGATATCTTAAATATGTGATATTTGAATCAAAATCGCTAGTCATTTTTGAGAAAATCAACATTTTCAAAAATTTTCCATGTTAAGGACAGTCTGGGGTAGATATTGAAACTAAATATCAAGTTTGGTATTTACCCGACTTTTCGTTTTTGAGTAATAGAGTTAATAGACACACACACAAGGACAGGTATCCAAAAATGCTTTTTTTGTATTCAGGGTGCCTAAAAGCATGTATTTCCGGTGAAATCTCGGTATCGAATTTTTGGGTGGAATGCATACTTTCCTTACTTAACTATATAGAAAGAGATTGGCATGTTGGGATCTACTGGCTGACCAGAGGAGCTGACAAAACATGGGCAATTTTTTGGCTAAAGTGCGCGAAGCTAGGTCAAATTTGTTCAGTTAGACAAAGGTAATTTATCTCTATTTCCCTTCTTCTTGTGTTTTCTTTCTCTGCTGTTTATTTTGTCACCCTATTGTATCTTAAATATGCATGTACGGTCAATGACCCATGCACAAAATACTTGTGAAATAATTTCAATAATTTGAAACCAATGAAGATATATTATCTATAATATGGGATATAACGTTTCGTACGTGGAGTATGAGATGTCATATATGGAAAATGTAATTCTATGTGTAAGATTGAAATTTCACATTTCGCAAGCTTGGGCCAAAACAGAGGCATGCGCGATTTCTGCAACTCAAACCAATAAGGATACCTTATCTATCTTACTTACTATATGTAGTAGAGAAAGTATAAATACTGTATTAAAAGAAAAATGTGTCACAGATTTGAACCTTATTTTGTTATTCACTTCAGGGATTAGACAATACTGTCTTCGTGCTCTAACTCCTATCTTCTTCTAGGGCTCCCTACTTTTCTTCCATGAGGATTGTATCTTATTAAAACTGGTAATCTTTCTTAACTCTATTCATATGTTCTTTCCAATTGTGTTTATTATCTAATTTATATATGCCTAATTCCTCTTGAATTCTCTTATTTCTTATTAAATCTCGTCTGGTGCATTCTTTAGCTCTTTTTAAAAACCTTATTTCTGCTGCATGTATTTTACTTTTGTCTCCTTCTTTCAATATCCAGGACTCATTTCCATACATGAACACTAGAACTGCCACGGTTTTATAAAATTTCGTTTCTTTCCATGTTTTATTGTTTGTAGTCAAAATTCTTGCTATTGTTCGGCATATCTGCCAAAACTTGCTTATCTTGTTTTCATAAACCCTTGTCTAAATCAAAGCTTAGGTACTACACAGCCCATATAGTTGTAATTGCGTGAGGTCCTTGCAAACGTCTTGTAAGTTAAACTGCCGTGACTGGTCGACATTCCAGGCATTGCTAAACGTTATTGGTCAATATCGAATACACCATATATGAACAGAATTGTTATAGATAAACAATTAGAAAGATCAAGGCTTGAACATACTATTTTCTTGTATTTTCCCGCTTTCTAGACAAGCCGCAACAGGAAACTTTCCCCACCAAGTAAAGCTAGCCCAGATTTGCCATATTAACTTCATTTAAATTCACCAAATTTGAAATCTTTATACTCCAATGCTACAGATTTCTAACACCTGCAAGAAGGTAAGGAAGCATTGCATTACAACAAAAAAATTCAGGACTGAATAAAACCCACACACATTTTTAGAAAAACGTCTTTCTGTATGTCTTTGAACAGCATAACTCAAAAAACGGTAAGTAACAAAACTAGGTAATGAGGTTTGCAATCTTTCAAGGATGTGACACGAGGATTTTCAACAATTCCTCACCCCATTTGTTATCTTTTTATTTCCTCAAAAACTGCTCTAGCGATTTTGATTAAAACACTAAATGTTTAAGGTATTTGTAAGATTAATAAAATGTACGTGTTGAATTTTATGTGATTAGCCTGTGAAGACATCATTCTGAATGAATGTTGTATACTTTTGTGCTTTTCTCCTTTTTGAGGGACGTTGAATAACAAAAGTCCAGAAACATAAATATGTTAACAAGTTTCGTTATGCACCAAATTTCGGTAGGGTGATAAGAAGTTACCCCGTTTTTCTTTACTATTTTTCAAATAATAAACAACGCAAAACCGTATAGTTCCGATTGGATTCCAAGTATAAGGAAAAGGCATAAGTTTGTTCTCTGTTAAAATGTTTTACTTATTTCTAATTTTAACGCCACAAAGAAGATAGTTTGATTACCAGTTTTCAAAACATCACATACCTGCACAGAGAGGAAAAGAGAAACGCAGAGAAGGCAACTGAGAAGGTAAAGAGTAAGGCAATATAGAAGTAAAATGCCGAGGGAGAGAAAGAAGTAGTGAGAAGGGAGTGGCAAAGAGCAGACTCTCCGCAGTCAACGTAATAATGCGAGCAGAAGCTCGGGTTCTACTAGTTTTAATAACTCTGTTCCCATTCGTTGTTTTTTTAAATCTGTCTTCAGACAGGTTGTCTAAAACCTGGAAATACGTGTGTTAAAGTAAACTGGTATAATTCGCACATCTTTTCCATAAATTCTAGGTGTCAGAGAGTAAATTGCAAAAGGACTATTTAAAATTTTTTACTTGGCCTGTATAATAGAATAGTTTTAGTTTCATACAAGGAAAGAAGAGAGATGCCAATAAAATTAATGAAACTAGTATAGTCCTACGATCTATTCACTTAATTGACAAACTAAAATAATGAAGGCGCACATCCTTAAGAAATTAAGTTTTAGTTTTGGGATATATTATATAAGTGCTGTGAAAGCATAATTTCTCCTTATTCCGCTTCTTCTTCTTTTGTACCTTTGTATACCATTTACACGCGATTTTAAATGGAATATCTTGCAAAACGTAGCAAAATACATGGTTTATCTTGAATGACGCGACTGGCACCCGTCGGATCTGACTCGTAGCAGTTATCGGGTTGAATGACCTCGCTCTGCGGTAGTGTATGTCACGCCCCACTGAGAGTAAGGCATTTATTCGTAATTCAGTCTAACATTATTTGACATGGTGTATAGTGAGAATATTATGTGAAGCAGATGATTGTGTTTATTGTATAGTTATCAGTGTATACTACAGGAAGTGTGTTTACTCTGTTAAGTTTCGTTCCAACGGAGTCTCGTGTAGACTGTCAGCTTGAATTTATGCAGAAGTTCCCTGGTGTGACCGTTTCTAACAATACCACAATTTATAAGTTGTTACAAAAATTAAAATAGACTGGGCCTGTGTTAGACAAAAAGAAGCAAGACAGCCAATAGTTCCAACTGAGCAAATCTACAGATCAAAATCTATGTGGTTAATCTGTGGGGAGGGCTTAAAAATAAGTTTATGTAACAAATCCCATAAGCTCGAAGAACAAGAAGACAGTACCCGGCTGCAGAAGTTATTCAAGTATTTAGTAATGTATCCAACAGGTGCCAGGCTTGTATACACGAGGCCATTATTTCGAAACAACTTTTTATAAAGAGAAACGACGGGTGGTCCGTCGCACTCCTCGATTATCATACAGCAGTTGCCGTTGGGGCGACAGGCTGCCATTCGCATCGTTCGAGAAAAATCTGGTAGTAACCAAAATACCTTTTAGTAACGTATTTCTCGTTAAAAAAATCTGATGTGTTACATTCACATGACTTTCTCTACGCTTGTACAAACTATTTTTACAAATGCTTATTCTCCATATGCTTCATGTTAATCGAGATATCGAGATATTAATCTTATTGGTAATTTTCTTGTAGATGCAAGGGGAATATGGTAGGCTTTAAGCGATAGTCAAATATTTTAACGCTGGTTGCTATGTGGAGTATTCCATTCTCTTTGTATTACCAGGACAAACAAAATGAATAACTTATTTGAGAAAAAGTATAAGTATTGGAAAATTTAAGGGAATAACAAGCAATATCTCGAAAAGGTTCACTAACTAAAAAAATGTATATGGCATAAACCTTCGTGTCGCATCTCTGGAAGATACTGAATCTAAATACCAAGTTTGGTGTTTATCCGACTTTTGATTTCTGAGTTATGCTGTTCACAGACACAGACACACACACACACAGACATGTTTCCAAAACTGCTTTTTTGTATTCAGGGGGTCTCAAAATATATATTTCCGGTGAAATCTCGGTATCGAATTTTTGGGTGGAATACAATACTTCCCTACTTACTATACGTAGTAAGAAAGTAAACACTGCGGAAATAATTTACCTGTTTGAACTTAAGGGAAGACAAAAGCTAGCCTAATAATGGCTAAAATCTTATCAGGCAGTTCTGCCAGCTCGTAACAGGGATTTGAAACCAAACCCCAGGCTCGAAATCAGACTCTGTCGCAGCAGTCGACCAGAATGTTTGTACCACATTCACACATGACCTCACCGTTCTCGTTTTATAGCGGCGACTGGTATGCAATTCATTGCAACCACTTAATCTTCCCTGGGGCGTTATTGGATAGTACGCCCGTTTGACCGACCGACCGGCCGGCCGGCGTACACCGCGCATTAAGACCCGACCACAAATATAATCGAATGCTTTCCACGCCGCGCACACATGCTCCCGTACTGCATCTTTGCCAAAGGATAATAATTTCCGGCATAGCATCTCCTACATGTTTGTCGTGCGGGCCGGTCTAATTACAGAGCTGCAGGCGCCAGGAGGTGGCTTCCTGCCAACTGTGTGCGGCACGGCGTAGCGAAAAGGCAACCACTTGCCTGCCTGCTGGTATTATTATGCAATGGTGGCCTAATAATAATCCTCGCTCACCGACATTCCTTCATTATCGCGTCATGAGTGTGCGCTTCATTCAGTCGAGTTCTGAAACTTTGGCACTGCTGCTCTCGCAAATGAGCATTTCAAGCAGAGCTGGGGGATATTGCGTGAACATGATTACAATTTATAAATTACTGGCTTATTTACCCCCGTGCACAAGACGGGATGACTCATCCAGGAGTGTCTGAGGTTCGCATTCGGTTCATTTACTATTTGACCGGTCACTCTGACCTTGGATTTTTCATTGTTTCCTCAGGTTGGTGGGGAATTGTGGGATGGATTGTATACTACCACATACGTTCCTTTCCTCTTTTCGTTTCGTTTCATCTTGCCGGGTAGCAGAGTTAAGTGCGGTTTTGTTCTTTGAGGAAAGAACGGTTTCCTCCCTGGCATGAACTTCTGTCCGAAATTATTAGTGTGGATAGTGGATGGCTGATGATGTTTAATCTGGTAACATTAGGGACCCTGCTGCGCTGCGCGCACTTATATAACAAAAACTAAACCTAACCTAACCTCCCGTGAATCAGAAACCTAAGCTTATATAACAAAAACTAAACCTAACCTAACCTCCCGTGAATCAGAAACCTAAGCTTATATAACAAAAACTAAACCTAACCTAACCTCCCGTGAATCAGAAACCTAAGCTTATATAACAAAAACTAAACCTAACCTAACCTCCCGTGAATCAGAAACCTAAGCTTATATAACAAAACTAAACCTAACCTAACCTCCCGTGAATCAGAAACCTAAGCTTATATAACAAAAACTAAACCCAACCTAACCTCCCGCGAATCAGAAACCTAATCATATATAACAAAAACTAAACCTAACCTAACCTCTCGTGAATCAGAACCTTAAGCTTATATAACAAAAACTAAATCTAACCTAACCTCCTGTGAATCAGAAACCTAAGCTTATGTAACAAAAACTAAATCTAACCTAACCTCCCGTGAATCAGAAACCTAACTTATATAACAAAAACTAAATCTAACCTAACCTCCCGTGAATCAGAAACCTAAGCTTATATAACAAAAACTAAACCTAACCTAACCTCCCGTGAATCAGAAACCTAAGCATATATAACAAAAACTAAACCTAACCGCCCGTGAATCAGAAACCTAAGCTTATATAAAAATACTAACCCCAACCTAACATCAGAAGCGTAAAAATAAAAAGTAATAGGAACGCACGTTGAGAGCGTTGGCGGTATTTGTTATTCATATGTTGCCAGCATTGTGTTGCAGTTAGAGGATGACATAGAGTGACATCTGTAGGACATGTGAGACATCACTTTCATAGCTTTTGAAGATCAACGTAAAGCAGAATGTCGTTAAATTGTCGTAAAACTATCAGCATTAGTGAAAATTCGAAAGACTGCATGAGAAGCTGCAAATAGAATTTTTGGCAATTTTCGCCATTTAGTCTCCCCTCATTGGTTCCGAAAGCACTATTTTTACGCTCGTAAAGTAACAGACTTGCGTGACTCTTGCACGTAGTGTACCTATGCTCGGCTTTAAGTCGAGAAGCATCCCGTTTGGAGCAGTTAGTGACGTCTGTCAATAGCGTGCCCTCCAGCTGCTGTTCTCTGCCGATTAGCTGCGGAAATCTTGATGCTATTGTTGTTGGTGAGCGCCAGAGGCTCCTCTGCCAGGGATAACGGAATTCATTGCTGAGGTTAGTAGTAGCATCTCTTGATGATTAGGTTACGTATGCCCGCAATCTGGTTTCCTAAGAGCCCGCTTGCTTCATTTCCCCTAACCATTACGGTTTCGCAAGGATTTCACGAATTCTGCACATAAAAGCTTATCTAAGGCGGAGGAAGTGTTGCAGAGGTAGAATCAGGCTGAAAAATGCAATTCCATAGTCAAAATTTGAGCCACGGATCTTCGGCTTTCCGTGCCGTTGCTGACAACTACCACATTAAATTCCCCAACTGATTTTTATTAATTAATATTATCAGAGGAAGTGTTAAATACGACTCAACTATCTAACTGACGCCGATATTTTCCTGGATATACACTTTTTAATCTCCTACAGTAAAACTCGGCACTTTTAGGCCCCATTTACAAAGAAAAGTAACAATACTTTGCACTCATATTATTTAATGGAATTCATAAATAGTCATGTAACGGGCTACATAACCAAAAGATTGCAAACTCCAAAGTTCCTGCTTGCGTTGCGTGTATAGAGGAAGAACTATGTACTTTTCTTCGTGGATTGCCGGCTTTTGAACAGCACCCGATCGCGATGCGAGAGTTGACGCCATCTACTTTACAGTCAGGGTGATGTTACACTTGGCCGTGCCATGTCATTTTAAATGCTGACGCCAGAGGCTAATCTGTTGCTTGCTTGATACAACGGTTTTATCTCCTATTTATTTATAAAGAATGGATTAAGTTCATTATTGTATATTATTGGTTAGGTTATTCAAGTTAAAACTTGCATTCAGTTTATTGATCTTGAAACCCGTGCTAGTTCTTGCTTACGCCTACGGCTTAACGGTCTTACTTTACGCTTCGTTTATGCTGCGTTATGTTGACGTTACTTCATCAGTGTGAATGGTCTTACCTTACGCTTCCTTTATGCTGCGTTATGTGAACGTTACGTCTTCAGTGTGAATTGTCTTACCTTACGCTTCCTTTATGCTGCGTTATGTGAACGTTACGTCTTCAGTGTGAATTGTCTTACCTTACGCTTCCTTTATGCTGCGTTATGTTGACGTTACGTCTTCAGTGTGAATGGTCTTACCTTACGCTTCCTTTATGCTGCGTTATGTGAACGTTACGTCTTCAGTGTGAATTGTCTTACCTTACGCTTCCTTTATGCTGCGTTATGTTGACGTTACGTCTTCAGTGTGAATGGTCTTACCTTACGCTTCCTTTATGCTGCGTTATGTTGACGTTACGTCTTCAGTGTGAATGGTCTTACCTTACGCTTCCTTTATGCTGCGTTATGTTGACGTTACGTCTTCAGTGGGAATGGTCTTACCTTACGCTTCCTTTATGCTGCGTTATGTTGACGTTACGTCTTCAGTGTGAATGGTCTTACCTTACGCTTCCTTTATGCTGCGTTATGTTGACGTTACGTCTTCAGTGTGAATGGTCTTACCTTACGCTTCCTTTATGCTACGTTATGTTGACGTTACGTCTTCAGTGTGAATGGTCTTACCTTGCGCTTCCTTTATGCTGCGTTATGTTGACGTTACATCTTCATTCTGAATGAAACCTTAGCCAAAGGTCTACCGGTACACGTCACATAGGCGCTAGTGTTTCTGGTGTTTCGTAGGACTGTGAGTTCGACTCCGGCCTCGGGCAAGGATGTTGG
This sequence comes from Deroplatys truncata, assembly GCA_030765065.1. Taxonomy (NCBI): domain Eukaryota; kingdom Metazoa; phylum Arthropoda; class Insecta; order Mantodea; family Mantidae; genus Deroplatys; species Deroplatys truncata. Next base: position 107,688,082 of record CM060982.1, read on the forward strand.
TTTCCGTATGTGTGTCTGTGAGCCTGTAAAAGTAATACAGAAAAACAAACAATAAAAAGACAACAAGATAAACTTAGTCTGATGTGATACACTCATATATCTTTCTCTATCCTCTCTATTAGAAGCTCTTGTTAAAAGAAAGTTTACTATTCTACTTCACGTTAATCGAGATAAATTTTTGCAGAAATAGTTTGGTTATATATTTCGTTGTAGGTACAAGAGGAGCTTGAAGTGATAGTCAAGCCTTTAAAAACTGGATCGCTGTATGCTGACTTTAAAGTTTAATACGATTTCTATGATCAAAAGAAACAAACCATTGGCGATTTAGCACATCAAAAATGTATAGAGTGCCTGAAAATTCATTTTAATGAAAAGTAATATCTCGGAAATTGTTAATGCTACAAAAGCTGAAAAAATTGCATGCTTTAACGAGATCTGTATTTTGTGTAGTAATTGTTTGCCTATCTCTTTATCATTTATACGAAATCCATTCAGAATGAAGAGGCTGCTTGTAGAAAATTCAAGGTACACATTTTATTGCCCATGAGAGTATCTTAAGCATGTGATATTTTACTCAAAATGGTTAGAACCGTTTTTAAGAAAATAAAGAATAACAATAAAGATTTTCTATGTAAGAATTAGTTTGGGGTAGGGGGATTTTCTTCAAAGTATATCGCATCTTTGGAAGCTTCCGAACATAAACACCAAGTTCGTTTTAGTTCACAGGTACACAGACAGACGAACTACCTTTCCAAAATAGAATATCAGGGGACCTTGAAAAGTGCATTTCCCGGTTAAATACCGATATCCAATACTACTTTCTTTACTTGTTAGAGATAACTGGCACAGAAAGTAAAGAGGTCTTTACCAGTGGTGTGTGTGTGTATGAGAGAGAGAGAGAGAGAGAGAGAGAGAGCCCTCCGCTTTGAGAAGGATGGATACATTTGTTTTTATACTGTCAATATTTTGTCAAAAATGGCTATCATTTTGATTAAAATCATTTTTAGGTATTTGCGTAACTAAAATGCATATGTCAGTGTAAATAACTGTGAAGTCCTCTGGGATTGGACTAGTCGGCGGAGGGAACATCTGTACTGCGACCCTAAAGGGATCTATTGTGCGTGCACCCCCGGGAGGAACGGATGATGTGAGGGAACTGCAGAGGACACACGGTTTGCAGAGCGAAGCCGGCCCAAGTGGACAGAGACGCGCAGAGTTCCCTAACAGTTCCAGGCTTCATTACCCGGCTACGGGAGGGCCGCTTCCCTCCAGTGGTACAGGGAAAACATTTCCAATGCGCAAGTCTCCGCGTCATCTGCCCTAATCGGCCGAACCACAGCCCCGGAGTCAACTTGAAACATGAAATGAGAGGAAATGGGGGAGAGAGGAGAGCCGTGGAGAATACCACTCTAGCATTCGCCTTTGTCAACCAGGTGAAATCACCAAAAATCCATGGTCAAAGTGAGGTGCCATCGGAAATCGAACCCGGAACCTGCTGAATGCGAACCTCACACGTTACGATTCTCGTTCGGTGAGAATCCGTGGGAGCTACACAAAAACTTCTTACAAGAAAAAAGATAAAGCGTTTTGATAATTTCTCTCTCTCTCTCTCGCTCTCTCACTAGTCGTGTGTATACAGTAAGCTGGAATTAAAATTGGGCTTAAAAAGTTCAACACCATTGCAGGGATTCAAACCACGCACCTACCTGCTCATATATGTAGTAATTAGTTAAAACCAATACAGCCAGTTTGAGAAAATGAAAAATAACTAAGCATTTTTACTTTCTCTACTACGTATAGTAAGTAGGGGAAGTATTGTATTCCACCCAAAAATTCGATACCGAGATTTCACCGGAAATACATGTTTTGAGGTCCCCTGAATCCAAAAAACGCATTTTTGGAAACATGACCGTGTGTGTGTGTCTGTGAACAGCATAATTCAGAAACGAACAGTCGGATAAACACCAAACTTGGTATTTAGGTTCAGTATCTTCCAGAGATGCGACACGAAGGTTTTCAAGAAAATCCCCCACCCCAGATTACCCTTTACATGGAGGATTTTTCGAAAATTTTAATTTCCTCAGAAATGGCTCTAACGATTTTGATTAAAATATCATATATTTAAGATACTTTGATGAAAAATAAAATGTATATCTTGAATTTTTGGGAATGTCTCCAAAAGTATTCTTCATTGTGAACGACTTTTGCATAACTGGTAAACTATAAGAGATGGACAAAATTTTACTGCTCAAAAAATGTAGATCGCCTTAAAATACACAATATATGTCATATACATTTTTTTGTTGAGTGAACCATTTTCGAGATATTGCTTGTTATTCCCTTAAATTTTCCAATACTTATACTTTTTCTCAGATGGCAATTCGTTATTCATTTTTTTGTCCTGGTAATGCAAAGAAAAGGAATGCTCCACAGCTCTTAAAATATTTGACTATCGCTTAAAGGCTACCAATTCCCCTTGCATATACAAGCAAATTAGCAATAAGATTAACATCTCGCTTAACATGAAGCATATGGAGAATAAGCGTTTGTAAAAATAGTTTATCCAAGAGTATAAAAAGTCATGCGAGTGTAACACATCAGATTTTTTAAAAATGGTTTGGTGGGGAAGGATTTTCTTTGAAATCTTTCTCTCGTATCGTTGGAACATCTAAACTTGAATACCAGCTTATCCAACTTCCGTAGTTTATTTATGCTGTTCACACATACGTGCGCGCGCGCCTTTTTCTAAATACGATTCTTTACTGTTCAGTGGACCTCAAAACCAATATTGCCTGTAAAATCTCAATATCGAATTTGTGTATGTAATGCAATACTTCCTATACCTAGTATAAGGGATATATTTACCTGTTCTGGCTTCATATCCAGGGGTAAGCAAATAAGATGCCATAATTGTACTCGCTAACAAGGGGCCATTGTTACATTGGTTAAGGAACAATAGCAATACACCACATGCTCGTTTAAGTAAATCAGTAATCTCGTATAATTATTACACAGTAAATATTCTTAAAAGTAAATTAAAACCATGACTCATTAAGAAAGCATTTTATTGTAAATAAGAATTCATCACAACAAGCAAGAATGACTTTTTCTGGGCTGATTTCGTATTTTGTAGATCATAACCTAATAAGGTTTTAATATATCGTTGCACTTAATATTATTGAATTTGATTGTACTGTAGGAGATCATTTGGAATACATTGTAAGATTAAAGATTAAAATTAAATATTTGGCAACTATAAATGCTTATAAGTTCCCCGTTCATTTTTACGAAGTCTATTACATTTATTCATTTTGTAAGGGGACATATCCGATAGCAAATATGTATGGGAAAATGATAATATATAAATATTGGAAATAATAGGATTAAGAATCAATGTTAAAATATTGAGAATAACTTGAATGTAAAATCCTCTTGTAACACATCGTAATTAGTGAACAAGCAAATAGGGATGAAAGTCCGCAGGCGCATACACGCTAATGCGCACAGGCTTCAGGCTAAACCTCAAAAAATAGAAACAGAGGGCTAAGGATAGAAACTCGAGGGTGTTGCCAAAATAGAAGGAAAACTTGTGTTTTAAAGTAAGATGAGGATAGAGAGTTTTACCAAACAAGTCATCAGAACGCATAACTTCCAAAGCTTGGCACATTTTATCACGTAACGCTACGTAAGAACCAATAGAAATAATTGTAACAAATAAAGGCGCGAATTCTGCATCGTAGGAGAACGGATAAAAGGGAAGGGAGGACCTGAGTTTCGTTACTCTTCATTCTTTCTCAGATACCGTTATACTTGCTACTAACGTAGCAGTCGTTGTATTCACCAGCGATGTGATTAAGTTATACAGACAGGCGGAAGTTTCTGCGTGTGTGTGGGTGAAAATATGGTGTGACGCACTAGATAGGACCACAGAATAATTTCAATAGTAACGGAAAGAGTTAAGATGTAAAGATTTACAGAATTCATAAGGAAAGTTGCTAGCCGCCAAAGTAGGCATCATTCTGTTAATAAAGCAAAGTTTAAGGGAAATCAGTTTATTATTTGCCTTCACCTACAAAATCCTTGAGGTCAAATTATCAAAATAACTAGGATACGAAATTTTCCTCAGCTCTTCGACTAGCAAGCGGCGCAGAATATTTAGAACTACGGAGATTCAGTGTGCACGAGAGCACATGTACATCCGCTACAGTGGTTAATGTCAAATGAAACTACTTCTATTTCTATCTCCAGCCAATACTACCAACAGTGGGAATGAGAAAACAATTAGCCTTAAAATAAGCTAAATCAGAATACATAACGAGCATACTTTTAAGGAAGATAATTTATCTTGAAATTGACATTATTTGAATTTGCATTGATTAAAAACACAATTACTATTAACCACTGCAAACTGATACTATTATGGTTCAGTTACAGGCTGAAGTTTTATGCGATAAATTTCAAATCGGATAAGGTTCAAATAAACCTTATTGGTCAATACCAAATTCGCGGGATGGATTTCCATAACTTGCACTCATTTTTCCCTCGCCATTTTTTAATCTTTTAAAGTAACATAAACACATTTCATAGCATTTGAAAAAATAAAGTGATTTTTATTGGGCATATAAATGCATTTTTTATATTTTTAATGTTATATGGCATATTTATGACAAATTTTAATATATCATATTTTGAATATTTTTATAAATTAACAATCTTTTTAATTATCAGGATAAGGTGAATGTAGATTAAATATTTTTTCAGTTAAAAATATTTTAGTAATTGCGCAAATTTGTTTTAATGGATTCTCAGGATGTTTTAAAAATACTTTTATTTTTTTGGAATGCAGTTAACATTAGAATTAATAGTTTCGTGTAGAAAGGTAGAATTTACCTTAGTCCTGTGCGAGAAAATACCAACAAAAGCAGGCAGCAGGAGTGGTTTTTTGTCGCTAAATGTTCCTATCTTTTGTTCACTCATATTTCTCCTTCAAAGCCTTTGATGACCAGTCATTGTATTTATTTTCCTTCTCGGTGTATATTCAACATGTCTAAAGTGAAGGGTCCAGTCAGTGAAAATTTTCATGCTGCATTCGTGAATTTGGTAACAAAATATTTGCTACTGGTGGGGTTATCTTATTCTGCAAATTGTGTGAGGTGAAAATTACGGTTTTTACACTGCGACAACATAGATTATTGTTTTACGCGATACTATGTATAATATATCAGTACTATAGCAATAAAGTGCCCATATGCATGCTGATGATAAAGACATATTTTGTGTTTTATTGATCGTATTACTTTCTCTACTACGTATAGTAAGTAAGGAGAAGTATTGCATTCCACCCAAAGTCCTATACAGAGATTTCACCGGGAATACATATTTTGAGGTGCCCTCAATCCAAATAAAGCATTTTTGGAAACGTCCGTGGTGTGTGTCTGTCTGTGAACACCATAACTAAAACAAGTCGGATAAAGACCAAACTTGGTATTTAGGTTCAGTATCATTCAAAGATGCGACACTAAGATTTTATAGAAAATCTCCCATCCCAGACTACCCTTTACATGGAACATTTTTCGAAAATTTGGTTCTCAAAAATGGTTCCAACGATTTTGATTAAAATATCACATGTTTAAGATATTTTCATCGCAAATGAAATGTATATTTTGAATTTTCTGGGAATGTCCCCAAAAGTCCTCTTTATTCTGAATGACTTTCGCATATCTGGTAAACCATAAGAGAGAGACAAACTTTTACTACACAAAAATATAGATCTTGTTAAAATACAGAATTTATGTCATATACATTTTTTGTTTTTTGTCGAGTGAACCATTTCCGAGATATTCCTCATTGTTTGTTTGCATTTTCAAATGGGAATTTGTTATTCCTTCTTTTTTTTCCCCTGAATGGAATGCTCCACATAGCAACCAGCTCTTAAAAGATTTGACTATCCTTAAAACCTACCATATTCCCCTGCACCTACAAGAAAATTAACAATAACATTTCTGCAAATGTTTATCTCGATTAACATGAGGTATATATAGAATAAGGTTTGTAAAACTGGTTTGTATAACAGTAGAGAAAGTTATGTGAGAGCAACACATCAGATTTTTTTATGGATTTTTACGTCCCAGAAATCCGCCCCTAGTAATAGTAGAAACATTAAAATTTTAAATAAACAGAGTCGAAAGCATTTATTTGTGAGGACTGTTAACACAGTTTTATGCGTTTTGAAAAGTTACCATATATTTTCTCATGTTGTTTTGAAAGAGGTGTTAAAGTTCAGGGAATTTCAGCTTCTAGTTTTTGTAAGCAAAAGCAGAGAAGTCCCTGGTGGCAGGCAAGGGAACGAATGTGTCCAGTATTTGAAGGAGAAGTTTCACACGAAGGCAGCTGCTTGTGAACTCACGAGGGACCGCCTTTTTTAAGGACCTCGTGGCACATCCTTAGCACTCTTGTTCTGGTAGGCATAAAAGATAGCGCGAGATAAAGTTTGTGGCATTATGCGGCACAAACAAACACATAGTAGCTCGGGTTCTCCATGGGATTAAACTTACTTATCCACGCTTGGCTACTCATTCAATTTACCAGAGAACCTCTTCGCTCGAGTGGCGGGGGGGGGGAGAGAATATCTCTATAACAGTTGCTGTGGTAACATTAGCAACACGGGGTCCCCTTGGCGCTGCTGGTATGGCAATCGCCTAGGAAACAGGGTTTAAGCTCTCGGATAAACTCTACAGCATGTCGAGCGGGTCGTGGGACTTGCAGGAGAGGGATAAATGAAAACATTCGCTAAGCTATTGGCAGCATAGCGAGAAATTCACTAACAAGGGCATAAAGAACAACTCATTTCAGAAAAATCTGATGTGATACATTCACATGACTTTCTATAACCTCTATCTTTATTAGTGGGTACACAAACTATTCTTACTAAAGCTTATTTACCTATCTACTACATTTAATCCAAATCAACCTTTGCAAAAATAGCTACATTTCACATTTTGTTATAAATACGAGGGCGGATGGAAAAGTAACGCGCAATAAGTGTTTTACAAAAAAGTTTAATACTTAAAACAACAACAAAAATCACAAATTAACTTACACCTTTTACCTACCTCTCGACATAGTCACCAAGTTTCTCAACACATTTCTCCATCGTGATACCAGTTTCAACATGCCCTGTTCGTAGAAGTCCGTTTCCTTGGAGTATAGCCATCTGCGGACTGCTGATTTCACTTCCGCATCTGTCGCAAGGCGTTGGCCGGCCAGGATTTTCTTCATGGGACCAAACAGATGAAAGTCCGAAGGTGCAAGGTCCGGACTGTATGGTAGATGCTGGAGCACCTCTCAAATAAATTTGGTGATTTTCTGACGAACATCAACAGCAACAGGGGGCGAGCATTGTCATGAAGAATTTTGACACCGTCAGCATTCATGTTGTGGCATTTGTCACCAAGGGCACGACGCAACTTCACCAAAGTTTTCATGTAGGCTGCAGCATTCACAGTCGTCCCGCGTTCAGCAAAGTCCACCAATACAACACCATGCATATCCCAGAACACCGTCACAAGCACTTTCCTAGCAGATTGAGTCACTTTGAATTTTTTCTTCACTGAGGAACCAGCATGTTTCCACCCCATACTTGCCTGCTTGGTTTCGGACGTGTATTGCCCACGACTCATCACCAGTGACGATTCCTTTCAGAAAGCCATGCCCTTCTGCGGTGTACCGCGTTAGGTGATCCAAGCTCGTCCTCGTACGCTGGCCCTTGTGGTTGTTTGTCAGGTTCTTAGCCAGCACTAACTTTACGAAATGTTAACGTGTCATGAACAATACCGTACATTGCACCATAGGAAATGTTGAACTGTTGCGATAAGGTTCACAGTTGCACACGCCGGTCGTTCAAAAATGCCGCTTCAATGCCTCTGACATTCTGCGAGGTTGTAGCTGTTACCGGCCTCCTGGAGCTGGCGAATCGAAACACTAAGTTCACACGGCCCTCTAGGAAGAATACACACCACCTGGAGACATTGCTACGGTCCATACAATCATCCCCATACACGTATGTTCCTGTGAATATCACTGGGTTTATGCCCTTTGGCCCACAAATATCGAACCACACCTCTCTACTCTTCACACGTAGACGACAGTAACATGCGCGCCATCTTTGTTGCGTAGTTCACGCTTCTCTCGCTAGAGCTGCACATGAAACAAAAAATACCCTCTGTAATGAAAATTGAAACTATATCTGTGTGAAATTGCAATATCTCAGCTGCAATATCAAGGCAGAAAAAAATTATTGTGCGTTACTTTTCGATTCGCCCTCGTACAAAGAAACCAGCGATAGTCAAATGTTTTAAGAACTGAGCGCTATATGCTGGTTTTAAAATTCCATACTGTTTCCATGCAATCCGAGAAACAACTGAAAATCGATGGACTTTAAAAAAATGACGCGTTGAACAATTCAAATTTTTAATAACGGATTACCTTAACATTCCCTTGTCTTCGTGTCCATGTGAATGAAACCATGCTTCGTCCATAAAGAAAATTAAACGTGTATCATTAGATCAATCATTAAGATTATCCAACTCACAGTTGCAGAAAGTAACTCTACTCACATTATCACATGATTGCAGTTTCTAAGCTACGGCTAGCTTATACAGGGAGAGCCAAAAAACTACGAACCGCCTGCGTGGTGTTTTTTCTGTCCGCGTTCTCGGCGCTCGTTGCCGTCGGCCGCTATCATAGTAAGGCGCGGATGAAACCATACGATATTTTTAAAACTACTTTTAAAGGCTTTAGTTACCAACTTTATGAAAGGAAATGCTGAAACTGGCCACCGTCGTTGTCCATACATTTTTGGCACCTCTTTAGGAAACTATCCATCATTCGCCAATTTTTTTCGAGTCAACAGTTGAAGCCCGTACATATGTGAATACAGTTTTGCCCCCTTTTTTAAAGAACTAACAGCCAGGGAGCGTGCTTTTGCCTTTTTTCAAGACTCTGCAACAGCTTATACGGCCAATAAATATTTCGATGAGAAAAATTGAAAGTGTGTTTGAGGACAGAATTATTAGTACAGATTTGTGACCCCCCGGTCCCCCGACCTAACCCCCTGCGATTTCTATCTCTGGGGTAACTTAAAACATAAAGTGTACAAGACAAACCCGCACACCCTGGAAGAATTAAAACAAAATATGTGCCAGGAAATTGCCAGCATTTCTCAACGTGAGCTACGGCGAGTGATGGATAGTTTTCTAAAGAGGTGCCAAAAATGTATGGACAACGACGGTGGCCAGTTTCAGCATTTCCTTTCATAAAGTTGGTAAGTAAAACCTTTAAAAGTAGTTTTAAAAATGTTGTATGGTTTCATCCGCGCGTTTCTATGAATGCAGCAGACGGCAGAGAGCGCCGAGGACACGGACAGGAAAAACACCGCGTAGCCGGTTCGTAGTTTTTTGGCTCACCCTGCAGGATTTTAATTTTAAAAGTTATAGTGGCACTCCAAGTAAAGGTTTGCGAAATTCTCGATTCCTATACAAGCTTTCTCAGAGATTTCTTTGGATGTCGTTATAACTGATTTCATCTGTAAGAACACGATGATTTACTTTCGGTCTCTTATCAAGAAAGATCCCGTTTTTCTAAATCTATTCGTATGAACCATAACTCTATGAAGCGAACTAACATAAGAAAATCTACAAATCGCCGTCTCATTTCCCAGTAAGGGTTTGTTGTCACATGGGAATCATAAATGAAGATTCTTTGTGTTAAAGATACGGATTTTTTGGCATTATAACAACAGTAACACACTATAACACTGAAAAACGTGTTCTCACAACGTATCAACCTCCGTACAGCACAGATTTTGCGTCAACAGATTGGCCAACACACGGAGAGGAGGGAAAGTGAAGGGGAAAGAGAACCGGTTGGAAACATCGTACTGGAAGCCAAGCAATTGCCCGTAATACGGCCAAGCGTCGAAACGAAGACACTGATGTATCAGTATGAAGCGATTAATGGGCTACTCATATCCATCTCGACATACATCCTACTACCTCATCATCCACTTTAAACCAATTCAATTTAGTTTCCATTGTCGAAAACCAGTAGATTACTTCGATATTTTAACTTTGAGAATTGTATTTTAATTAGTGAAAACTTAAATAGCGTCAAGTATGAAATACATTATTTTCTTAAAAATTTATTTTTTTCTGATTTGAGGTTAACTATCCCCTCATTACTGCTGTTGATATCATTGACTATTATTCCTTAAAGCATTCAATTGTTAATTCATTTATATTTCGCGATCTCACAGCTGTCATAATGGCGATTTGGTTTTAAGCACTATAAGTAAGGAAGTGATTATTGTTTTATAATCTATTGCGTTTTATTCATAGAACAGTCACAATAAATCCTACTCGAGTTGCATTAGATCTCTAGTAGGATTAGCTACGACAAATTCCTGTTAACGTGTATGTAATGTGTAAACCAGTGGCTTATTGAAGTGTTGCATACTGTCGTTATATTGTTAAGGCGTAGTCAAATTTCAAGCTTATCACTAATTAAAACTTGGTTATTAAGATACGTTTCCTTCAGGACTATATTGGCTTTGCTTGTCAGTTGTTAATGACGAAAATAAATGCATTAATTAGACACTTGTGTTGTCATTAGTCACAAAAGCAACAAAGGGAACAGACTTGTGCAGAACTCTGCGCTTTTGTTATACACCCTTAATTAACATACAGCACAGGTGCTTATCAGATCAATATACAACCCTCCAGGAAGTGTAAATTAGACGACCTGGGATTCCATTCACAGAATGGAGAAAGGAGTAATACCCTATTAATTACGTAAACGCCATCTTTCTTTAAAATGTCTTCCTTTGTGAAGACAACTTGTAAGGTAACTGGAAAGTGAGGTAGTTGAAGAAAGGAAATTATAACGAAGAGAAGCGGGGAAATATTTTTAAGAAATCTGAATGTGTTGTACTCGCATGACTTTCTCTACTCTTACACAAACTATTTTTACAAGCGCTTATTCTCCATTTACTTCATATCAATCGAGATAAACATTCGCAGAAATTATCCTATTGCCAATTTTCTTGTAGGTGCAACGGGAATATGGAAGGCTTTAGGCGATAGTCAAATCTTTTAACAGATGTTTGCTATGTGGAGCATTCCATTCTCTTTGCATGTCCAGAACATAAAAAAACGAATAACGAATTCTCATTTGAAAAAAATTATAAGTATTGGAAAATTCTAACAAATAACAAGGAATATCTCAGAAATGGTTCACTCCAGAAAGAAGGTGTATATGACAGAAATTGTGTTTTAATGGCATCTACATTGTTTGTGGCAAAATTTTGTCTCTCTCATACGGTTTACCAGTTATAAAAAAGCCGTTCAGAATGAAGAGGACTTTTGGGGACATTCTCATAAAATTCAAGATATCATTTAATTTTTCACAAAAATATCTTAAATGTATATTTTAATTAAAATCGTTAGAGCCATTTTTGAGAAAATCAACATTTACGAAAAATCTTCTATATAAAGGGTAGTTTAGGGGTTTTCTCGGAAATCTTCGTGTCGCATCTTTAAAAAATACTGAAACTAAATACCAATTTTGGTATTTAGGCCACCTTTCGTTTTTGAGTTATGCTGCTCACAGTCACACATCTTCACACACACATACACACGGACCTTTTTTCTAAAAATTCTGTTTTTTGGATTCATGTGCCTCAAAACATGTATTTCCGTTGAAATCTGGGTATTGAATTTTGGGTGGAATGCATACCTTCTCTACCTAGTATGAACGTAGTAGAGAAAGTAAAAACGTAATACATAATATTTGCAGGTAAATATTATCATATATTTTCATATGTATTGTACAATATCCTGTTTTATACTTAATTGTAATAATAATAATAATAATAATAAATATTAGCAAAAATTGTTTTTATGTAGTTTTATATGTTGTAATTTGGTGTTTAATTATACCTATATATAACTGGACACAATATTTATATTTTACATCCATAACGGTGTTCAGATTTATTCGGCCTTTACCGCCAGTCAGTTTAAATGAATGACTCATTATTAGTTCAGCAAGACCTTGGTTTCGAAGGGGAGTTGCTGAATTGAACCTCGGACTGTGTACGAGATTATTTAAAATATTTTAAAGGTTACTTAATTTTTTATTTAAAAAGTTAAAGCTATGCCATTAAAGCTGAGGCAAATTACCCTACAAAAACCGTCCAATTATTTGAGTTACCCTTCAGCATACATGTTGATATTGCGAATTTACAGACGCAAGCGAAAGAAGTTCCAAATGTAAATACTGGAAAGGTATGATTCTAGTCCCATTTCATAAGGTGACTCGTGACTACTAACATCCACCCCCTTCCACTCGTCTTTCGCTAGTCCTCTGCTAGAGGTACTGGTGAAAAACTTGCTTGACGTCATGCACAGGCAACTGACTGGCGGCAAAGGCCGAATAAATCTGAAGAACCCGTATTTAAAGCTGGTGCTGCATCTGCCAGTTTGTACTGTGACTTCCGCACCACTTTACACCACCACAGAAACAAATCATAACTCCCACACATTTTGCGAGGAGGTTTTGGGGGTGAGTTTGCTTTCTCCATTTTTACTTTTAATGCCTTGTTCTAACGTAAATGGCCTGTTTTCTCAGAAACTATTGAAGGTAGCTAAATTAAATTTTAGGATGATAAAAACAATCTTTGTGGATCTACTTTGGTGTTAAAATATGATTGGTTATTATTTTAAGAAAATGGTTGCTGATAAATTTTAATAAAAATATGGTGTAATTAAGAAAATAATGCTATCTTGCTGTAAGTCACTTTGCAATTCCTTGTTTTTCCTGCTAAGTTATAAACATTGGCTGAAAGAGTTAAAGGGGAAATCATCTTCCAATACTCTTGAAACGGAATGAAAAATCACGACTTGATGTGAAAGAATACTATTCAGGCAAGTTACGTTGGAACAAAAGTAATTTTATATTAGGTTTTGCTTAAATAGTATATGTTCGTGGTGTATTTGACTTTTATTTGAAGTTAAGACTGAGGGACCTCTAGTAACTGATCACAGCACCGCACGTAGACCATAGTGAGCCCTTTATGCTTTCAACGTGACCCCTGGAAGGAAGGGATGAAGGGGACATCCAAGGGGTGACCAGATTCGGACGACGATATGCGCTAGCAAGGACGAGATCTCTAACGATTCCAAAAAGGCACCAATTTTAATGCGGTTAGCCCTGCCCTAGCCACCCGCAACCTGGGGATCCCAGGAAGGAAGGGGACCCCAGCAGTCCCGCCAAACCCTTTCCAAAGCGCAAATTCCACCGTCATGCCAACCGCCGTCACCTGGTCCTACAATCCTGAAACAAATGAGGTGAAACAGATAAAAGGAAATGATGGGGACAGGCAATGTTTGACAGGAAATTCGTGGTAACGGTTAAGCAACCCAGCATTCGCCTACCAACCCTGGATAACCACGAAAAACCCATGGTCAGAATGACCGGCCTGACGGGAATCGAACCCGGTACTTCCCGAATGTGAGACCTAAACGTTACCGCGGAGCCATTTGCTCTGTATGTTTATTTGGAGCGCAGTATTTTATTATTATTATTATTATTATTATTACTATTATTATTATTATGTATCTCTCCCAAAATAATTCTCCTTCCAAGCCCATACTGGCAAAAGCAATCGGTTTACAATGTATTTTACTTACAAAACGTATTCTGTTATCAACCACACGTTGCAAGGCAGAGATTGTTATAATCATAAGAAGGCCGAACACAGAGAATCCTGGCCTTTCAATGAGAGGAGGGTGGCCTGTAATTATTGGGCTCTCAACCAGTGGTGAACGAGGGGCGGGCACCAGAGTATAAACAGGGAACAGGTGGAAATGATGTGAGGGGAGGACCGCTCGTTGATTTAGGGAGAAATTGGTTCGGTATTACTGGCTTTGTGATGGGATAAAGCCGACATCTTCCCCAAAGAGAGCTTGATCCGAAATGACGTTGCAGTAATTCAACTTTGCCACGCTGCACTGTCCAAAACTTATCCTATACATTGTCCTAGACATTGATGCAGTGCACTACATGCCATGTTTTATAATACTACGTTATCTCACCGCCTCCCTACGGTGATGAACACGTAATCCATTCCTCATGGTCTATTCACGTGTTAAGGTAGCCCTCCGGCAAGTATACACACTAATATACGCAGTTCTTAACCTATCAACTTCAAATTTTTACTTTCTCTACTACGTATAGTAAGTAGGGGAAGTATTGTATTCCACCCAAAAATTCGATACCGAGATATCACCAGTAATACATGTTTTGAGACTCCCTGAATCCAAAAAAAGCATTTTTGGAAACATGTCCGTGTGTGTGTGTGTGTGTGTGTGTGTGTGTCTGTGAACAGCGTAACTCAGAAACGAACAGTCGGATAAACACCAAACTTGGTATTTAGATTCAGTATCTTCCAGTGATGCGACACAAAGGTTTTAAAGAAAATCCCCCCACCCCAGATTACCCTTTACATGGAACATTTTTCGAAAATTTTAATTTTCTCAAAAATGGCTCTAACGATTTTGATTAAAATATCATATGTTTAAGATATTTTCATGGCAAATGAAATGTATATCTCGAATTTTCTAGGAATGCCTCCAAAAGCATTCTTCATTGTGAACGACTTTTGCATAACTAGTAAACCATAAGAGATAGACAAAATTTTACTACACAAAAAATGTAGATCCCGTTAAAATACACAATTTATGTCATATACATTTTTTTTTGTTGGGTGAACCATTTTCGAGATATTTCTTGTCATTCCCTTAAACTTTCCAATACTTATACTGTTTTCTCAAATTCGTTATTCATTTTTTTGTCCTGGTAATGCAAAGAGAATGGAATACTCCGCATAGCAACCAGCTCTTAAAATATTTGACTATAGCTTAAAGCCTACCAATTCTCCTTTCATTTACAAAAAAAAATAGCAATAAGTTTTAACATCTCATTATCTCGATTAACATGAAGCATATGGAGAATAAGCGTTTGTAAAAATAGTTTGTACAAGAGTAGAGAAAGTCATGTGAGTGTAACACATCAGATTTTTACTGATAATTTGCACGTGCTCTACAAATAAAATGCCAAATTTGGAATATCTTAAGTTAAACCATTATTCATAAATTAATTGTTTTATTTACAGGTTTTCCACTTTACAGCAGTTCCTCTCGATTTCCGCTTTCCAGAGATTCCTATCTTCCCATTGTCCCTCTTCCATATCCCTCTTCATCATGTTACCATATATTCCCTCATATGATAGATACTCTTCTGCTCTTCCCCGCTTTCCTCTTTCCAGTTTAAGTGACCGTGGTTACCTTGCAGGCGCTCGCCATTCATTGCAGGTAAACTCTACTGTACATCGTGTCGTCTGTTTTTCACTTGTTCTATCTCTTCTACTGAAGCGCCTGTATGTAGTTCAGCGTGCAAAAGCAGACCAAATTTTCTCTATTATGTTATTAAATTTGACATGCAATTCTTACGAAAAGATAGAAAGTACAGAGACAGAAACAGTACCTTTAAGATGCACAGGTGGGAAAAGCTGTTCTAATTCATTCATTATCTGTTTACCCTCCTCTTATGTAGGACTTACACCCCCCAGGACTTACAAGCGGGTGCCTGGGGTCAGAGGCCCGTCGAGGAGCAGACACTCGTGGATCAGACAGAGCATCCAGAATGGGTGATCAGCCCGATGCCTGGTATGGGATGAAGGAAGAGATGAAACGAATATGGTGAAATGGATGAAAGGAAAGGAGATGATGGAGCAGTTGGTGGAATGAATGGCGGGGGAAACCGGAGAACCCGGAGAAAACCCGCCCAGACGCCGCTTCGTCCACCACAAATCCCACATGCAGGTCCCTGGGATTGAACCCGGGCCGCCTCGGTGGGAGGCAAGCGGTCTAACCACTCGGCCACGGCGCCGCCGCTGTTCTAATTGATTAGAAAAATATGCTGGACTATTATACACTTTTTTTCTTTCCACACTGACTAATTTCCAGTTAGCTTAGTTGATATTCACCCAAAAACAGACAGAAGAAAGAAAGAAAAAAATACATTATTCCCAGAGGATTTGAACCCATAATATCTTGTATAGGAGACCCCGACACCACAATGACGACTTTGGGTTCTAGACCGGCACTGACCTCTTTAGGTAACCGGATTCCTACATTCTGCAATTAATGTACCTAATATTCCTGGATATGTACCAGTTGCACTAAATCCATTGATTACTACCCTTATTTCTGCCTTGTTCTTGGAACTATGCTTCAATTGATATAATTATAATATGTAACGCCGTGATTGTGTGGATTTTCGTTACGTCTTGGGTTAGGATATTTAAGACACCTGTCGCACTAAAGACCTTAAAGCATTAAAAATTACAAAGTACATTAAAGTAACCTTATCAGAATGTATTAATTGGCTAAATGCACTCTGTCTATTAGCTGGGAATTCTAACCTATACCGTTCCGCCATTTTAACACTTGACGAAAACCGGCCGTTCATGGCCGGTCAGATTTAAGCGTGGTAAAATCCTCGATAAACTTTTAACGGCGTCGATGCACCGCAAATGACCGTTTACCGCGGTAAAGTCCATATTTTACCACGGTAAAATCTTGATCGAGAATGGTGCACACGGCCATAAGACTCGTTTAGGACACCGTTCTTCCGACATCCGTTGTACATGTCCATACCGTTTGGGGCCTTTTTTGATATTCTGCCTATAACAGTTTCTTGTGCATCCATTTCTTGTCTGATGTAGGAGTTCTGGATATGCTCATACTTCTTTGAAGTCCATACATTTCTGTCGCTAAAACTCTTATGTGTATCCTTCCCTTTAACGTCCAACTTTCGGACCCATATGTAAGTATACTTTCTGTTATTACTTCTAAAATTTGTTGTTTGATATTCTGGGTCGAATTACTATTCCATAAAAGACTATTCAGGCATCTAATCGTCCTTCCTTATACAATTTACTCTACTAGCAATATATTTTTCATAAGTTCCAGATGTATCTATTGTAGATCCTAGATCCTTATGTTGCTCCACACATATAAATATCTTCTATAAATATCTTAAACAATGTTGGTGACATTTCACATCCTTGTCTTATTTCTTTTGTTATGAAAACTTCTGGTGATACCGAATTTCTAACCTTAACACTTGCCTTACATTCATTCATTCTTTTTTCAGAAATGAATGATTGACTAAAATTTTAGTTTATAATTATACTCCTTTTCAAAATACGAGGCATATCCCAAAACAATATTTAACGGATGGTAGAACTGAATGAAGTTTCACGCCTGCAGCGCTGTCTACCGATCCCTGAGGAACCTACCGCAGTGTTGGTGTGACGCAGTAGCGTTTGCCAGTCGGTGAGAGCAGATCGCAATTTTCGAGGCACTTGTAAAGTGTGCGGTGTAGTTAGATTTTTGCTAGCAAAAGGATCGACAGCTGCGGACATCCATCGTGAGTTATGCCTCGTGTATGGACCGGACATAATGAGTGACAAACAGGTTCGACACTGGTGCGTCTTCATATGTTGAGACTTTATCCTCTCTCCCTGCATTTCATTTTTATAGCCTGGCGTGTTGAACCAATAAGTAATTTGCATGCATTCCCTTCCTGGGAAAGAAGTCAGCACGTGTTACGGGCTGCGATGCAGCCAATTATTAGCAGAGCATGATAATTAATTATAAATTCAGATCTTAATTATTCTGTATTTAATAATGTACAGATGTTTTTGCATCTTCGTTGTTCAGAGAGAAGAATATCAGAGAATGGTTTTATCTTCCCTCTATAAGTCACGCAATCTGGAATATCAAGTTTACATCATTTCTATATGAAATAGACCATTGCTATGATTAATACGCGCGCCATAATGAGCCAATTATGCTCGATATTGAGTAGTAACAATTGGTTTATAATGGAAGACTTTCATAAAATATTTAATTGTAAATTAATATGCATTATATTTTAAAAAATACCAACTCAGTTTCTTTGTTCAACATTGTCCATAAGCGCTGCAAATTTCGGCAAAATTGATTGAGATTTTTATCACTTGAAGCAATTTGCATATTGAAAATTGTTGAAAAAAAAGGTATTGAAGAAAAAGATATTTAAAAGTTATAGTACCAAGCAAAACACATGTGCAAGAACCTTTAAATTTCTGAATTCTTTTATAAATAGCACAGCTATTGAAATGCTGAAAATATAATGTGAAACTAGAAAGTACAAACCGAATAAAACACTAAAAATCTTAAAATACCCTTTCGAACCACTTTTGGACAAAATTTCGCCGATATATTACCTTAAATTCAGGAATCAAAAAGCTACTGAAGTTTTATTTTATACTAAAGCTGTCAAAAATAGTACCCATATATTCAGTATCTACTCGAAACTAATGCAGTCTAGATGCAAATAACTTGCATTTGCCTTTCTTGCTTTTGTCGCCCGTTTTACTTCAGCTAGTATCAGGTTTAATGCATAAGTTGCTATCTTAGTTTCACCTTAGTCTTCTACAGCTGTTGTCAAGTTTCAGTAGTCATGTCGTGTTTATTAAGTGTAACCCTTGTACTAGCACTAGACATTTAATTAGAGATGCAGTATAACTTTAAATGTCCACATTAAAATAAAGAATGCTTGTGTAGGGATCTAATATGAAAGGAAGCCTTTGGAGAAGTTAGAAGGTGATATTAATGGAGTTTCCAAGTTTTTGCTGTTCCATTTAGAAAATGATACTCTGAGAAAATTTATGAATAGTTTTAAAAGTAGGCGAATTCCTCTTGATGGAAAGCGAGAAGAGAAGTGAAGATAGACAAAGTTGCAAAATAAGACCACCATATCAGAATAATTGAAAGAAAATATTAAGCGAAAGGTTGACTTTCGAAATATCGTATAACTTTAAAAGATGCCAGAAATGTGCGTAAAAATTAAGTTGATTATTTTTATGGACGCTTTTTAACTGCTGTGGCGTTTAGCGTCCCATTCTATGCTGCGTGTGAAGACCAGTAATTTTGCTCAGATGCCTCTTTATTAGGCATGAGGTTCTTTTACGTGCCGTAAATCTACGACACGGGCCACCCCTTCCCTTCCGAAGAAAGCCATGCTAAAGATTTTTACGCCCGAAAAAATCCATCGCCCTCCGCCGGGAACTAGAGGCTAGCATGGTAACCACTACACCACGGAGGACGACAGTAACTCCTGTCGTAAGATACGTCCTTGTGGCGAAAACATCCAATTCGCGGGTTATCCTACTGGCCAACTGCTATGAAACGGATAACTATAAAAAAATTGATGTTAAATTCACATGATTTTCTCTGACCACTCTTCCAAAAACTACTCTTGCAAAAAAATTATTTTTCAATTTACTTATTTTTAATGGACATAAGCGCTTGCAGATATGATTTTATTACGCTTTTGTTTGCAGGTACAAGGGGCAAGGGAAAAAAACAAATAAAGGCGTAGCATTTGAAAAAAAATAAAGTACTTTAAAATTCAAGTCAATAACAACGAATACCTCGGAATTAGGAAAGATTCAAGGTATACGCTTCATTTATCGTGCAAATATCTTATACAAATGGCATTTTAACCAAAATCGTTAGACATATGTTTGAGAATATAAAATATAACGAACATTTTTATATGTGAAGGGTAGTTCGGGGGTGAGAGGATTTTCTCACACTTCTTTGCGTCAAATGCTAAGATACTTAACTTAAACGTCAAGTTTGATATTTATCCTACATTGTGTTTTGGGCGATGCTGTTCACACACTCACGGGATGCTTTTTTAGGAATATTTTTTCTTTATTCAGAAAGCCTCAAAAGGTGTATTTCCGATGAAATCTTGATATTGAATGTTCAGGTTGAATACAATACCTCCTCTATTTACACTAGGTAGCTAGCAGAGAAAGTAAACATATGCAGTAGTATATGTTTTAAAATGGTATATTTTCTGCTGCTTCAAGGCTTCCGGTTTCTATTCCTGGCTGGGATAGACAAATTTATCTTTGATAAAGAAGGTTCTTTGATGTGTCCAGAATCTGGTGTATAAACGAAAGTGATCTGGATATTTAATAACCAGTAAGCCCATATCAGGACTACCGCCTGGGCAGGTGCCTGAATGCATGTTCCATAGTCATTGTATATAATGCATTTATCGCCATAATAAGAACAGCTAAATAGCTCTAAAACATGTGCCATTCAGTAAAGTGATATAAAAAACTATGTGATAAATTCACAGGATTTTCTCTACCAATGACATATTCACATACATGGTCGTTATATGAAATAGTATTCATATATAAAGGGAGTCTTTTATTCACATTACGTTATTTACTATATAGAAATGATTTCAAATTAAGCATTAAATGCTTAGTTGCATGCAGAATTCAAATTGTAGCATCAGTAACCACCTCTTGAGATAGAAAGGAACAAGAGGAATCGCAAAATCTCAGGAAAAATCTGTCAATGACTTAATGAAAGTGTAAACATATAAATTTGAATACTTCAAAAGCGATTAACTTATTAGCATAACTTGACACACATTTTATATTCTAGGAGGTCTACCGGCTGTCTATCTCCTATGACTTTCCAGCTACAAATAATTTTAGAAAATTCAATCAGTTTGGGGACTTCTGAAGCTATTCATGTATCTCAAATATGTTACGTTTTCATCAGAATTGTGAAGTAGAATATTTGTTGGTAGTTAGTCGGAAGATGCTTCATGTTTATATGAACCACGTATGGAAGCCAATTTGTCGCGGTCACTTCGTGTTATCTTATTTCTGAGCGCCTGTTATTGTTTTACTACTTTGGATGTTGGGTTCATTGTCCTCCGGCTAGCTATTATTTCTCGGTCAAGCAAATCTCTTGAATAGGGTGTGTAAACGGAAAGGATTTGTTACTCACAGATAACACTGATAAAAGAATTTGCTTTTTACACTTTTATTACCGTCACAATTAATTAAGTTCACATATTGACTCTTGATACACGCCAGACTGAAACTGTTATATTTTCTAATATCACTATAATCACATATTTACTGCACATTATTAATTCGCGTGTTTCACATTTATAACAAACTTTAAGACGCGAGAGATTCTGTAGAATTGCGTAACGTGTACTTTATGTATGCTTCCATTGAACTACGCGACGTATAACTCACGAATACTTATGTTGAACTGATCGACGTATTACACGCGAATGCTTCTGTTGGACTGACGAAATCTGCCTCTGACTTTAGCTTTTTATACTCCCACACCCCGATATGCCTAAAGATTATAACCGAGCTGCTATTGGTTAATAAAACGCGCCAACATTAGCGTCTATTTTTATATTCAATCAAAAATTACGAAAACATATGCTCTAGGGAAGAAGTTCCCTCCATTTCTACAGAAAAGCGCGCCAATATGACGTCATTTGTTTGTCTCTTCTAATTAATATTCAACTCACCCTCTCGCTCATTGTTACTCGCTCTTATTGTCAGTTTCAGTGAGGCCGTGTAAACTTATTTCCTAACAATGCTTATAATTAACAAACATCTCAAATCAACGTCATACAATAATGCTTATTTACACTACAATCACTCTGGAATTTACATTATTGTGATACAAATTACTGCCACAATTGTAATTTAATGTTTGAAGAACGCACTTATAGCCTGTAAGTCCCTGGATTTTCAATACGTCGCGTATTATTTCATATCTTAAAAATATTGTTGTCCTTAGAAAGCGAAGTTAAGCAATACAAGTCCAAGATAACTTACTTCGTGTTAAATAAAAGTTCAGACTAAAGTAGGAGATATGGAATAACACAAGTATAAATTTCCATTTGAACGCCTCTGTGAGCTTCATGCATGGAGACAAAAGAAACGAGGAATATGGCTCTAGAAAAAGGGTGTACAAATACAAAATAGGCGTAGTTTTCTTGATATTCACGAGGACATAAAACACTTCACGGCAGGGAGCCAAGGGGAGCGGGGGAGGTAGTGTTTCCGCTGAAATCTTGGCTCGTGAAGCAAAGAGCATAAACAGTCCCATAACCCTTGTCACGCCGTGCCCAGCTTTCTCGCCATTCTGCTAACAAAGAATGCTTTCTCCCCTCCATGGAGAGTTGTTTAAACTTAGAAAGAATAATAATGCCAAACAGCATAATTAGCTTCTCTTGTCCATTTAAAGCAAAAATAGCAAGCAATATCGTGAAGTTTATATGGGGAAAAATTGTTTTGGAAATGTGCTTGCACCTTATTCTAAACATAGTGCTTATTTTAGGATAATTGCAATCCCTATCTTCTAAAACGGTTTTGTGCTAGCCAAATAGCACTATGTCGCCTTAGGGCCGGCCTGATGGTACTGTCTGTTCAGCGACATTTCTGCTAGTGGGTAAGGGAGCCCTGCCAAACATGGAGACAATGCGTTTTATTTATGGACGCTGTTTAACTACTATGATTCTTAGCGTTCCATTCTATATTGGGCGTGAAAGACCGGAAGTTTTGCTCAAAGGCCTCTTTATCAGGATTGAAGTTCTTTTACGTGCCGCAAATCTACGACACGGGACTACCGGCTTTACTTCCCTTCCCAAAGGAAGCCATGCTAAGGATTTGTATGCCCGAAAAAAATTCATCCCTCCACCAGGTTTGAACCCGCGAACTAGCCTAGCATGCTAGCTCTAAACTAGGGAGGACGGGTTTAGGGAGGTAGCATTCACTTGGTATGAGTGAGGGGTAAAGACGCGCGATTGAGAGACTTTTTGTTGGCTGTTTTCCATTGTACGCGGCACGTGCGGCAACAGCTCGACATACTGTGTACCCCTCCCATCCGCTAAAGCTTTACCTGAGAGACAAACCACGTTTGAAACGTTACTGAACAGACAGTAACTCCAGTTTTAAGTAATGTCATTCATCCTTATAGAACGACATGAAAGAGGGCCGATATAGAGTAAAAGAGTACAATACCGCTAGTACGTCATAGTGGACACACTGTGCTTCCAACGTGAGTCGGAGCAAGGTCGGGGTCCCACTAATTCCAATATAACAGTAATTCTGTCGCCGGCTAGCCGTTCTAGGGGTCATCGGAATAGAACTAGACACTCACAGGAAAGAAGAGGTTTACTCTCGTCCCGCTAGAGAGAAATCTTTTCGTAGCACAAATTCAACCGTCCTGCCGCAACACACCAACCACCGTCGCCTGATGCTATAACCCTGAAACAGATGACGTGAAGCAGATTAAAGCAAATGATCGGGACAGGAAATGATGGATAGGAATTTGGATCACAAAACACTCCCGTTATTCCAATCGCTAAAATACCGAAGAAATTTATTTTAAAATAAAAAATCTGATGTGTTACATTTACATGACTTTCTCCACCCTCTATCACTTACTAATGGGTATACGAACCATTCTAACGAAAGTTTATTTTCCTCTCTACTTAATTTTAATCCAGATAAGCATTTCTGGACACTATACGCTCGCTGGCCTTAAAATGCCATACTCTTTCCATTACATCGCGAGAAACAACCGAAAATCGACCGGATTTTAAATAAATGGCCAAGTATTGAACTATTCGAACCATTAATAACGGATATGTCTGAAGTAAGTTATGTGCTTTAAAGAGATCTAAATTTTTTGTGTGGTACGTTTTCGTCTATCGCTTAATGTTTACCAAAAGTTCCTTCTGAATGAAGAAGAATTTAAATGCCATTCCTAGGAAATTCAATATATACATTTTGTCATGTAAATATCTTTAATACCTATACATGTTTTAATCAAAATCATTATAGCCATTTTTATAAAATCAAAAATTTCGAAAAATGTTTCATGTTTATTGTGGGGGTTCTTGAAAATCTTCCTGTCGCATTTTTGGAAATACTGAACCTAAATACCAAGTTTGGTATTCATCCAGCTTTTCGTTTTTGAATTATGCTGTTCACACACACACACACACATACGCGGACATTTTTTTCTAAAAATGTTTATTTTGGATTCAGGGGGCCTCAAGACATTTATTTTCTGTGAAATCTTGGTATCAATTTTTGGGTGTAATGCAATACCTTCTCTACCTACTATGTACGTGGTAGAAAAAGTAAAAATGCTATATACTTTATTTTCCGGGGGTTTAAACTAGAAACATGCAATTTGAATCTGGCAGCCACGTTTCAGGAACTTCTATTCCCTAGATGAAATCTAGGTTAGAACTACGAGCCCCCCCCCCACTCGAATTGGTATGAGGCTAACATCATCCTGAAATTATTTGCTGGGCCCTGCATCGTAATATATAGTGGGAAAATGCTACTCTCTTTCGATCAAACATACAAGCTCTACACCCGGCTGCGAGGTCGCGGGTTCAACCCCGGTGGAGGGCGATGGATTTTTTCGGGCGTAAAAATCCTTAGCATGGCTTCCTTCGGAAGGGAAGTAAAGCCGATGGTCCCGTATAGTAGATTTACGGCACGTAAAAGAACCTCAAGCCGATAAATAGACCTCTGAGCAAAATTACCGGTCTTTCACGCCCTATGTAGAATGGGACGCTAAGGACCACAGCAGTTAAAGAGCTTCCATAAATAAAACTCAATTAAATTTTACACCCGGTGGTCATTTGCGTTCCTAGGAAGGATTTTATAGACGATACAAATAAATACGAGGTGTGATCAAAACGTTTCCGATATGACGTCATAACTACACAACAGTTTGTTTTGTCTAATCTGCACTGTCACCCTCGAAGTAGTCTCCTTGGGAGTTGATACACTTGTCCCAGCGACTCTGCCACTGCTGGAAGGACCTCTGGAAGTCCTCTTCTTTCAACATGTTCAGAGCCTTCTGCGATTTGCGATGGATGACATCAATGTGCTCAAAACGGTGCCCTCGGAGCCGCATTTTAAGTCGCGGAAAAAGAAAAAAGTCCACTGGTGCCAAATCTGGAGAATAGGCGGGATGGGGAACAGTGTTCATCCTATTTTTATCCAAAAGTTGGTGAACAGAAAGGGCTTTGTGTGCGGACGCATTGTCATGATGCAGGAACATGTCCAAATTGTCTTTCAAAATGTTTTGAACACTGCCAAAGTAGAGTCCTAATGAGTCAGAAAGTTCTCTTATTGTAATGCGCCTATCAATTAAGACCATTTCCCTCACCTGATTGATATTTTCATCAGTTTTGCTGGAACAGGGTCGCCCCGAACGATCTGCATTTTTAACGGATGTCACACCACTTTTAAATTTCGAAAACCACTCAAATGCTTGAGTGTTGCCCATGACTTCCTCCCCATAGGCTGTTCTTAACATTTCATAGGCTTCTGTTGCAGTTTTACCGAGTTTAAAGCAAAATTTGATGTTCGTTCTTTGTTCTTCGTAATCTGACATTTTTGCTACGCGGAAAAATCGCAGCACATGCAAAACACGTGTTCGCTTCAGAGCGTCTAGCTCGTCACTGCATGGTCACAGGAAGTCGCGTGACCTCTCATTTTTGTCGAGAAGGAATGTTGCATGTACAGTCTGGGTAAGAATTAAAGAAATCTCAGCGTCAGCTGTTGTGAAGCCATTCCGAAAACTTTTTGATCACACCTCGTACATGCTCGATGAATAGTTAGATGATACAATGTAATCATATTTGCTGATAAAGTCCTTCGATCTCGAAATAATTATCATGACAATAAACATTAGTTAAACTCAAATAACTTACCAAAAGCTATCAACACTCATATTTTTTTAATTTTATTTTAGAGTTCCTTTAATAGCTTTGTAATATCGCGACTATACATAAGTTTACATCATATACGGTACAGAGTTGTATAAACAGGATTACTTAATGCTATACAATTTCAAATTAGGTTATAAATGTTTCATTTTATAAGATATGTTAATGTCTTTCACTGTGTTGAGCGCATTTTGTAGCTCGCTGCCAGTCTATAGTCTCCGTTTGATGTACTTGGGACAATGCACTTGTATGAGGCTGTTTTTAAAGTAAGTAACGATAATTTTTTTTTAAAAATAACACAAAATATTTTCCAAATAGTTTCTTATCATTCATTGACTTATACTTTACACTACTTCTCCATGTAGTCACCGCTGTTATACAGGACTTTCGTAACGGGAAACCAGATTTTGTATGCCTTCATCAAAGAATGATGCCGCCTGAGATGAAAGCCAGGTTTGCACTTCTTGTTTCACAACACATCGTCGTTGAAATGTTTTCCACCAAGGAATTTCTTCAGATGAAAGTTCCTTGGTGTCAAATCAGGACTGTATATAGATTGGTCGAATTGTTTACAACCAAATAATGCGATCAGATCTTCAGTTCATTTGCCTGTGTGAGCGGATATTGTCATGAACAAGTTGTTTCCTATGAACCTCACACAACTGGCGATGAATGTTTGCTGGCGTACTTTTCTCGCATTCAAAAAAACGAATAAGTGATCTGGCTTCACAATCGGGGATCGATTGTTTTGAACATTTTGAAACGCTCTAACCCAGGAAAACACAAAGTGACGATCGCTTACAGCTGTGTCTAGCTTCTTAATGAATAGAAGTGATCGCGCATGCTCAAAATCGCGGCTGCAGCTGCAAAATATTAAAACGGTGCTTACTTTAAAAACACGCCTCCTCTATGTTCCACCTTGAGAAGTATGTTGCAGCTGTCAGATGTTGCTGGAGGTTCCTTATACGAAAGAGTGA
Organism: Deroplatys truncata; assembly: GCA_030765065.1. Classification (NCBI taxonomy): domain Eukaryota; kingdom Metazoa; phylum Arthropoda; class Insecta; order Mantodea; family Mantidae; genus Deroplatys; species Deroplatys truncata. The sequence goes on from CM060982.1 coordinate 107,714,829, forward strand.
GTGAATTTACATTGACCGATCTTTAAGGGAGTTACGAGAGCAGTCCCAGAAGTACCCGATCTGCGTATAGATAGCGGTTGTTGTTTCAAACAAATGACTTTGGTACAAAGTACCACCCTTATAAAGTTTAAGTTTCAAGTTTAACAATGCTACATCGTTTAGTAATTGTTTGGCAGCCATTAATAGTGAACTCTCTCAGCGAACTTGTAAACATGGATAGAACTGGTCATCGTTATGTGATACAATACTTTCATTTGAAAGGTCCTAGTCCAACTAATATTAAAGCTGAGCTAGATTCTACTCTGGGGGAGCCTACTCCTTTGTTTACAACAATAAAATATTGGGTGGCAGAGTTTAAGCGAGGCCGTACGAGCTGCCAAGACGAACATCGCAGTGGTCGACCAAATGAGGTGACCACGCCAGAAACTGTGAAGAAACTCCACACAATGGTATTAGATGAATGTTGACTGAAAATACGCGGGCTAGCAGACATCGTAGACGTTTTCAAAAGTGCTGTACGTCGCATACTGACTGAAAATTTGGACATGAAAAGGCTGTGCACAAGATGGGCGCTGTGTTTACTCACAATGGAACAAAAGCAGCGTCGTGAGGATGTTTCATTCAAGTGTTTGGCGATGTTTTGCGCCAATAAAGCCGCGTTTTTGCGTCGATTCATAACCATGGATGAAACATGGGTCCATTACTTTACACCTGAGACGAAGGAACAGTCAAAACAGTGGATTGAAAGGGGAGATTTAGCTCCAAAGAAGGCGAAGACAGTTCCACCTGCAGGCAAGGTCATGGCATCAGTTTTTTGGAATGCACGTGAAATAATTTTGATTGATTATCTTCAAAGAGGAAAAGCAATCAATGGCGAGTATTATGCAAACTTTTTGCAGCGTTTGAATAATGAAATCAAGGAAAAACGGCCGCATTTAGCGAAAAAGACGGTTTTGTTTCATCAAGACAATGCACCAGTTCACACATCCATTATCGTCATGGCCAAAATCAATGAGTTAAAGTTCGAATTGCTTCCTCATGCACTTATTCGCCAGATTTAGTGCCCTCTGATTATTTTCTGTTTCCAACGTTAGGAAAATGGCTTGGTGGTAAAAGATTTGCTAATAATGAAGAGGTGGAGTCTGCAGTTGATGGGTATTTTGCAGAACTCGACGGTTCTCACTATAAGCAGGGTATTGAAGCGATTGAACACCGCTGGGAAAAGTGTATCGAGCTGAAAGGAGACTATGTAGAGAAATAAAGATGTTTTTTCCTAAAAGTTTTGTTTTTTCTTTGTTAGATCGGGTACTTCGGGGCCAGCCCTCGTATTACTACTTGCTCTCGAGGTGACAGTTCGGAGAGATTCAAAATGGTATAGCCTGTTTGAATATCGTGTAATTTGCCTTCTGGATTAGATCAAAACTTCTTCCTTTTTCTGTAAACTTGTTTTACTAACGATGCTTTAATATGGTGCAAGTATTCGTAGGCCACGAGGAGGATATCAATTAGCTTCTCTTGCGGCTTAATCGTCTTTTTCGTTTCCCTCCATATGTGAGGGACCCATACAAGAGTTACGTTTTACTTTCTCTACCCCGTACATAGTAGGTAGAAAAGATATTGCATTCCACCCAAAAATTGGATACCAAGATTTCGACTGAAATACATGTTTTGAGGTCTCTTGAATCCAAATAAATCATTCTGGAAACGTGTCTGCGTCAGTTTGTATGTTTGTGAACAGCATAACTCAAAAATGAAGTCAGATAAATACCAAACTTTGTATTAAGGTTCAGTGCCTTACAAAGATGCGACACGAAGATTTTTAAGAAAATCCGCACCCCAACTATCTTCTATATGGAAAATTTTCGAAAATGTTTATTTTTAAAAACAACGGCTGTACCAATTTTGATTAAAAGACCATATATTAATGATATTTACCTTAAAAATAAAACGTATATCTCTAATTTTCTGGGAACAGCCTTTATTCGGAAGTAATTTTGTATAATCTTGTACAACTGCCAAACGTTAAGCGATAGACGAAAACTTCCTACACAAAAAAAAATGTAGATTTCTTTAAAACACAATTTATTTCAAATAACTTTTTTGGCATAAGCCATTTCTCAGGTATCTGTTAATAAATGTTTTAATACTTCATTTCTCGGTCATTCTTTGAAAGTCCTGTCAACATTCGGTTGTTTCTCGCGATTGCGTGAAATTTTAATGCCAGCATATAGCGTCCAGTTCTTGAACATTTGACTATCGTTGTTCTCTTTGTATTTATAACGAAATGTGTAATGTATCTATTTCTGCAAAGACTTATTTGGATTAAATTAATGTAATATACAGAATAATAATAGGGGTAGAGAAAGTCATGTGAATGCTTCACATCAAGATTATTTTCCTGGAAGCACTCCTATTTCTGAGGATCATTTTAATAATCGACTTCTGTGTCACCAGTGTCAACTTCATTTTATATAAAGGATAGGAAGACGTATTTCATTAGTTGTCAAATACTCAGATTTCGAATATCTGTGAGTCTATGAAACCATAAATAGCATATTTGAGAAAATGGATTTTTTTACGTTTTCCTAAAAGAACGTTTAGAAATGAGCCTTTGAATTTGTGAGCTTCTAACGTTTATGAAAAACTGAAATCCCATAAAATGCCTGAGTTGAAGCGGCCAAGTCCAATACCAATAGGATCGGTATGTAATCCTACCACCGCTCATTTGTTATCATTTCACGGAGGCCAGCATATTTTAGCCCAATAACTTCAGGGTCAGCCTGGCACTGTGCCCGTGCACTGCCCATAGCAGATCCGAATTCTCAAATCGAATGTGCAATATATGGTACCATTTAGAAGGGGAAATTTCTTTCCCTCGAATAAATAAAAGGGTGTTGTAATATATTCCCACCATAAGACCATAAATTCCCAAGATCCAGGAGAATCGTTGACTTTCATGATAAAAACGTTTCCTGGTCATCAAATATGCCTGAGTTCAGTTTGTACTTCACTGCCTTTTACATGTTTTTATTCCGCTTTTACTGTGATTGCTTCCTGTTAGGCTGAAAAACTGCCTAAAACGAGTTGAAAAAGGATTGCTTTTGGAGGATAGTTGCAAAGTAATGTAACATATAAGTGCAATTACAATTCTAATCAAAAGGTGCATGCATTCATTTTCCCGCGTTTGAAAAAAATTTTGGTGTTCAATTTATTCCTTGCTTATATGTAAAGTTTTGATACTGTTCTATCCAACCCAAAAGTGGCTTTATTTTAATAACACATTTTCTGTCATTTAAAGTTGTCGAAGCTCTGTTCTCAACCTTTTGTTAATTTATTCCACCCGATTTTTATATATTCGAAACTAATTTTAAAAAATCTGATGTGATGGATTCACATAACTTTCTTTACCCTCTATCGTTTATTAATGAGTATACAAACTGAACTTGCTAACGATTATCTATCTACTATGTTTTAATTCAATTTGCTGAATCTACATTACACATTTCGTTATAGATACAAAGTGAACAGCTATAGTTGAATGTTTAAGAAATGGCTGCCATTGCGGGCAACAAAATTCCATGCTCTTTGCATGCATTTGCGGGAAACAACTGAATATCGAAAGGACTTGAAAATAATGACAGTATTGAACCTTGGCTGGCCCCGTAGCTCAGTCGGTAGAGTATCTGCCTGTTGTGCTAGGGGGTGGGAATTTTTCTCTAGCCAAGATGATTCCTTATCCTACCCAAAGACTGGAAGAATGAATGAGTGTGAATGTGTGTATGATCTAATTGTTAAAAAGCAAAAGTGCAAGAAACTCAACGACAAGAATTACACGAGTTAACACCATTATCAATAGGCAATAAGTTACAAAGGAAAGGCAGCCGATAAGACTAATGTAGTTAAAGGCGGGGTATTTTTACAAACGCTTATTCTCCATATGCTTCATGTTAATCGAGATATCGAGATGTTAATCTTATTGATAATTTTCTTGTAGATGCAAGGGGAATATGGTAGGCTTTAACCGATAGTCAAATATTTTAAGAGCTGGTTGCTATCTGGCGCATTCCATTCTCTTTGTATGTACAGGACATAAAAAAATGAATAACGAATTCCCATTTGAGAAAAAGTATAGGAAAATTTAAGGGAATAACAAGCAATATCTCTAAAATGGTTCACTCAACAAAAAATGTATGACATAAATTGTGTATTTTAACGCGATCTACATCTTTTGTGTAGCAAAATTTTGCCTATCTCTTATGGTTTACCAGTTATGCAAAAATCGTTCACAATGAAGAATACGTTTGAAGACATTCCCAGAAAATTCGAGATATACATTTCATTTGTTATGAAAATATCTTAAACATATAATATTTTAATCAAAATCGTTAGAGCCATTTTTGAAAAATTAAAATTTTCGAAAAATGTTCCATGTAAAGGGTAATCTGGGGTGGAGGGATTTTCTTGAAAACGTTCGTGTCGCATCTCTGGAAGATACTGAACCTAGATACCAAGTTTGGTGTTTATCCGACACCCACGGACACACACGGAAATGTTTCCAAAAATGCTTTTTTTGGATTCAGGGGGTCTCAAAACATATATTTCCGGTGAAATCTCGGTATCGAATTTTTGGGTGGAATACAATACTTCCCCTACTTACTATACGTAGTAGACAAAGTAAAAATTCGAACCATTAATAACGGATAATTAGGAAATTACTGATGCTACAAAGATAGTTCCTTGAAATAAATTGTGTGTTTTAAAGATATCTATGATTTTTGTGTAGCGTTTTCGTCTATCGCTTAAAGTTACACAAGATTACTTCCGAAAAAGTTAGACTTCACAGAGAATTCAAGATATACATTCTATTTGTAATGTAAATCTTTAATGTGTGGTATTTTTGTCAAAATCGCTAAAGCCGCTATTAGAAAATAAAAAATTCGACAAATATTGCATGTAAAGAGTAGTTTGGGATGTAGAATTTTCTTTAAAATCTTGGTTTCACATCTATTGGAAGGTACTGAACCTAAATACCAAGTTTGATATTTATTTGAATTTTCGTTTTTGAGTTAGCTGTTCACAGACACACACACGTAGCTTTTTCTAAAAATGCTTTTTTTTTTATTCATGGGACATCAAAACATGTGGTGAAATCACGACATCGAATTTTTGGGTGGTATATAATACCTTCTCTACTTACTATGTACCAGGTAGGTACATAAAGTAAAAGGGAACACAGAATGCATTCTTTTAAGCTGGTATTAATTCAATCGCATCAAAGCTCTACACTTATTGCTCTTATTTTAATTTCATATCCATGAATTATCTTAATTGAAAAATCTGATCTGTTACACTCACATGACTTTCTTTCGTCTTGTACAAACTATTTTTACAAACGCTTATTCTCCATATGCTTCATGCTAATCTTATTGCTAATCTTCTTGTAGATGCACGGGGAATTGGTAGGCTTTAAGCGATAGTCAAATATTTTAAGAGCTGGTGTGGAGTTTTCCATTCTCTTTGAATTACCAGCACAAAAAAATGAATAACGAATTTGAGAAAATGTATAAGTATTGGAAAATTTAAGGGAATAACAAGCAATATCTCGAAAACGGTTCACTCAACAAAAAAATGTATATGATATAAATTGTGTATTTTAACGTGATCTACATTTTTTGTATAGTAAAATTTTGTGTATCTCTTATGGTTTACCAGTTATGCAAAATTCGTTTACAATGAAGAATACTTTTGGAGACATTCCCAGAAAATTCAGAATATACATTTTATTTGTCATGAAAGTATTTTAAACATATGATATTTTAATCAAAATAGAGCCATTTTTGAGAAAATTAAAATTTTCGAAAAATGTTCCATGAAAATGGTAATCTGGGGTGGAGGAAATATTCTTGAAAACCTTCTTGTCGCATCTCTGGAAGATACTGAACCTAAATACCAAGTTTGGTGTTTATCCGACTGTTCGTTTCTGAGTTATACTGTTCACAGGCAGACACACACGGACATGTTTCCAAAAAAAAAAATTTGGATTCAGGGGGTCTCAAAACATGTATTTCCGGTGAAATCTTGGTATCGATTGTTTGGGTGGAATACAATACCTTCTTCCCCTATTTACTATACGTAGTAAAAAGAAGACAATATATCCACAACTTTTATCACTTCATTGCTACGAAAGACCAGCACAGCATACTCCCAAGGTTTGTGTACCCGGCATGTTGTAGAAAACTTTTTGCTTCTCACCCTTGAAACCACGGCAACTTCTCTTCCACATCGGTCTTGCGGGTAGCCGCTGTCACAGGCTTTACGGATTTCTGGCAGAGCTTATCCCGACAGCAAGAGCAATTGCATCCCGAAACTGCAATTAAAGCGTTTCCCTGAGTGATAAAATGTTTGTTTTAGTGTTAGAGAGAATTTTTACCTCCTCTATTATGCATCCAGTAGGTAGAGGAAGGATTGTATTCCACCTAAAAATTTAATATTGAAATTTCACTGGAAATATAGTTTTTGAGATCCCTGAATACAAAAAAGGAGCATTTAATGTGGGCTCATAACTAAAAAACGAAATGTTCGATGAATACCAAACTTATTTGGTGGTGGGGAAGATTTCTTGAAAATCTTCGTCTAACATCCTTAAAACCTAAACACATTCCAACATTTACGTGGAAAATGCCTCGTTTTTTATTTTTTTAAACTGACCAACGGTTTTTATTAAGAAATTTACATGGCAATTAATGATAAGATTTTCTTTCCTTTGAAGTTTTAAAAGTTAATTCTCATGTCGTTTATTTTGTTTGGTCAATATTAGTTATGAACGTTGAGGGAGACGAAGATTATTAATTAATAAAGGTTTATTAAATTTAATACCAAGAATAACATTATGATGATTTTTTATTTCATCATCAAATATAGCAGCCCCTTCTCCTTTAAATTTATTAGGAGAAATTAGTTTATTTCAAATAAAATGTATATCTTGAACTTTTTTGTAATAGTTTACAAAAGCCTATTCATTCAGAAAGATTATTTTTACTTTCTCTGCTACATATAAGTAGGGGAAGTATTGTATTGCACCCAAAAGTTCGATACCAAGATTTCACCGGAAATATATGTTTTGAAACCCCCTGAATCCAAAAAAGCATTGGAAACATGTCGGTGTGTGTGTCTGTGAACAGGATAACTCAGAAACGAACAGTCGGAAAACACCAAACTTGCTATTTAGGTTCAGTATCTTCCAGAGATGCGACACGAAGGTTTTCACAAAATCCCACCACCACAGATTACCGTTTATATGGAACATTTTTCGAAAATTTTAATTTTCTCAAAAATGTCTAACGATTTTAATTAAAATGTCATATGTTTATGATATTTTCATGACAAATGCTACATAACTCAAAAACTAAACGTCGGATAATTACCCAGCTTGGTATTTATGTTCAGTATCTTCCATGGATGCAACACCAAGATTTTCAAGAAAATCCCCCACCCCAACTACCCTTTACAAGGAACATTTTTCGAATATTTTAATTTTCTAAAAACTGTCTCCAATGATTATTATTAAAATATATGTTAAATATATTTACATGACAAACTGTGTATTTTGAATGTTTTGGGGAATAGTCTTTGAAATCTCTTCATTTGGGAGGAATTTTGTATAATCTTGTAAACGTTAACTGGTATAACTGGTAAACGTTAAGCGATAGACGAAAACGTACTACACAAACAATTGTAGATATCTTTAAAGCACGCAATTTATTTCAAATAAATTTTTGTGACATAAGACATTTCTGAGGCCAGCATATATCGTCCAGTTCTAAACATTCGACTATCGCATTTCTCTGTTCATCTATAACGAAATAGCTTGTATACTCACTAATACACAATAGAGATTAGAGAAAGTCATGTGAATGTATCACATCAGAATTTTTGTTATATCTCGCGATGTCTTGGAAAGAGTGAGGCAGCATTTTTAACACTTGAATTATTTAAATTAAATTATATAATATGAGAATTCAATAACAGCCCGCCTTGAAGCAATATGTATGTAATAATTTGTAAAAAATGCATGTAACAGTCATTGCATATGCTTATATTATTGTAAGCATGTTCAATAATGCTATGTGAATACATTGCATGCTCTAATAATGTAAGAGCTGTGACAATAATAAGTTTAACGTTGCTAACAATGAGGTAACAATGAGGTAACTTTGAGGCAATAATGAGTTTGAGAGTTTAAATGCTACTAGTCATGATTAGAGTAACGATAATGTACATTTTGTGACGGTTTAAAAAAATAGCCAATCAACAGCCAGAAAAAGCTTTAGTAAAATGCAGGTATTCTATTGGACAAGGATTAGCCAATCAGAGACTTTAAATATAAAGGTTTAAGGATTTGGACGGTTGAAATATGTTCAGTTGCCTGCAGACCTTGGTAGTGACCGGATTGGAAGATGTGTTTTCTAAAGAAATATTACGTATTCGTGTGAATCGTAAAATTATGTATATACATTAACAAAGTGCAAGTATTAAATTAAAGAACATCACAGCTCTTGATATCAGTGTAGTGCTATTTAATTTGTGTCAAGGATTAATAAAAAGAAGTGAATTTAAAACTTAAAATCTGTGTAAGCCTACATTCTTGTCGCATCACGCCGTGATTAAGAGAAACGTGTCTCTAAAGAAATACTGAAGCAGCCGAGGCAAAAGCAAACATAAATAATATCTATAGAACCAGTTTAATAACAAAGTTAATATTTTTTTAAACTTGGAGCATAACAACAAAAATACATCTTCAAATCAGTATTTTCATATTACGTAATAAAAAATCTTCTACAAATCGACGTCCAAAGCGTGGTGCAAATACTGCAAACTACTCCAACGTAAAGACAATAACTTCTTCAAGAGTATGGAATTTTAAGGCCAGTATCTAGTGAGAAGTTTCAAAACATTTAAATGTCGCTATTCCCTTTGTACTTACAACGAAGTGTGTAATTAAACTACTCGTATTTATGCAAACGTTTAAAGTGGATAGTAGGATAAGCTTTTGCAAGATAGTTTGTAGAAGCTATATGAAATAAACGATAGTGAGTAGAGAATTAGTATGAGTGTAACACATCAGAATTTTTTCCTATTTAAACCACACTTTGAAGTGGAATATTTTTTGGTAGTTGGAAGATGCTTCATGTTTATATGCACCACGTATGGAAGCCAATTTGTCGCGGTCACTTCGTGTTATCTATTGCTGAGCGCCTGTTATTGCTTTATTATTTTGCATTTTGGGTTCATTGTGCTCCGGCTAGCTATTATTTCTCGGTCGAGCACATCTCTTGAACAGGTGTGTAAACGGAAAGGATTTGTTACTCAAAGATAACATTGATAAAAGAATTTGTTTTTACACTTTTATTACCGTCACAATTAAGTTCACATATTGATTCGTGATACACGCCAAACTGCAACTGTTATATTTTCTAATATCACTATAATCACTTATTTACTGCACATTATTAATTCGCGTTTCACATTTATAACAAACTTTAAGACGCGAGAGATTCTGTAGAATTGCGACGTGTACTTTATGTATGCTTCCGCTGAACTACGCGACGTGTAACCCGCGAACGATTCTGATGAACTAACTGTGCGACGTATAACGCGTGAATGCTTCTGTTCGACTAACGAAATCTGCCTGTGACTTTAGCTTTTTATACTCCCACACCCCGATATGCCTAAAGATTATAACCGAGCTGCTATTGGTTAATAAAACGCGCCAACATTAGCGTCTATTTTTATATCCAATCAAACATTACGAAAACATATGCTCTAAGGAAAATATTCCCGCTATTTCTAAGAAAAACGCGCCAATCTGACGTCATTTGTTTGTCTCTTCTAATTAATATTCAACTCACCCCCTCGCACATTGTTATCCGCTCCTATTGTCAGTTTCAGTGAGGCCGTGTAAACTTATTTCCTAACAATGCTTATAACTAACAAACATCTCAAATTAATGTCATACAATAATGCTTATTTACACTATAGTCACTCTGGCATTCACATTATTGTGATACAAATTACTGCCACAACTTTAAAATATAATTTTTCCACAGTATTGTTAACTGTTATCGTATAAGTAGAGGAGTGAAACAGTTGCGGCCTGTGAAGTTAAATCCCTACATTATCTTCGCAACGTTTTCAAATGTTGGCGACATGTATTTAATGACCTTCTGTCGATTGCTTTACCGGCCTTTTACTAGTTTCCATCTCATAATAGCACCAGTTTCTCCAAATAGGTGTCGTCGCTAAAAAGGGTGGGTAGGTTAGATGATTTCGTTTGGGCAACAACTAGTGTTTAACTTCTTCCTGTTTATTCTGGATTATTCTGGATGTTCTTTGGTCTCAATTTCGTAAAAATATTTTACATAAGGCGTTCATTTCCATATACGGACAAATAAGTTTATTTGTTGTATTTATTGTTATTTGCCCCACGCTTTGGGAGCCAATTTGAAGGTTTGTTGCTGCTATGTATGGACGTCAATTTGAAGTAGGAGTTATATTGTAGTTCAACTGTTGGGGAGCCTAACTTGAAGTAATTGCAACCGCACGTATAGTACACGCTTTCCGGTGGCCTTTGCCCCAAGTTTAAAAATATTAACTTCATAATTTTTTTTCTTTTAAATATTATTTATTTATGTTTGCCTCGGCTGCGTCAGTATCATTGTTTTTTAGAGATATGAATGTCTTAGCAGGGAGGTGGTGTGACTGACGAATGTAGGCTTACACAGGTTATAATTTTACTTCACTACTTTTATTAATGCTTGACACGATTTAAATAACACTTCACTGATATAGAGACAGCTGTGAGGTTTTTTTTAATTAATTACTTGCACTTTTTAACACGTAAACTATTTTCGTCTAACACTGAATACGTATTATACTTCTCGAGGAAGCATCTCACATCAGGAACACTGTCTATAACCAACGCGTCCAGTTATGAGCACTGTCTACAAGCAACTGACTTGATTTCTACCGCCACATTTGTAAATTTCTGTGTTTCAATTCTCTGCTTGGCTATTCCTAATCCAATACAATACTTTTATTTAACCAAAGCTTTTTCTGGATGTTTATTGTCACAATTGTAATGTAATTGTCACAAAAATTACATTATTGTTGCTCTAAGAATGACTAGTAGCATTATTAAACCTTCTAATTTATTATTGCCTCAAGGTACCTCATTTTTACCCCATTGTTAGCAACTTTTAACCTATTATTCTTACAGCTCCTACATTATTAAATTACGTAATACATTCACATAGCATTATTGAACATGTATACAATAGTATACAATAATATAAACATACATAATGACTTTAATATACACTTTTTATATATTGTTGCATATATATTGCTTTATTGAATTTATATATTATATAATTTGACTGAAATGATTTAAGTGTTAAAAATACTGCCCCAACGGTAGTAGTACAGCAAATTTCTGCCAGCATTTATCTTAAGGGATTAAACCTCGAAAAGCTTGTATTCCGGCCTCCTGAATTGAATTTTTGCTGCTACCATCTTTTCTTCGGTTTCTGTTGCCTATAGTTTATAATTTGATAGCAATTTTGGGATGCGGTAATCTTCCAATTCCATCCACATGTTCTTTCCAGTTGGTTCTATATTGATGTATATTTCCAATCAACTTAAAAATGACGAGTTCCTTTCTGATTTCGTCACTTCTCTTTTTCTCCAATAAGCTGCAGCCTGCGACGCTCCTTAGGAATCTCATTTCTGCGACTTCTATTTTTCTTTCTACATTTTTGCGAAGTGTCCAACATTCTGAACCATACAACATGGACATAACCATTACTTTATAATAATTTAGTTTAGTTTCTTTCCTAGTACAAGTCTCATTGTTCTGTTACTCCTGAGCTCATGCAAAGAGTATGTAATATCAAGGTGGACATTTCAAAACAATTGATTGTAGTTTCAGCCTCCTTTATGCTCCTGTGTGATTGCATTAAAACGTATAATGAAACAATTTGCGTAATCCGAAAGTCAATTTTTCGGAGATTTTCTCAAAATTTCGGTGGGGCATTTACTTATGGGGAGGCATCTGTGAAAATTGCTAAAATCCATAGTTTTGGACATAATGATGTGAAATTTTGTATGTATATTAAATTTCATTTTTCTATCTAAGATATTTTCGCAAAAACAAAATATTTATTGGGTATTTTTGCCACAGTTACAGTATAACAAATGCTTCATGCATAACATTATTAGTTGTAAACAAACTAAACTCTGGCTGTATGTTTCTTTTGATTATGTCTACAAAACTTGGTATTCTTTTTCAGATATGTCAAATAGTTTTGGAGAACAAAATTATTGATTACATATATTACCTTTTTTCCCAAATTATTAATAATTTTCAAAATAAAAATGCAATAACAATTAAACTGCTACATATAGATCATTTAAAATACCACGTTTTATGTAGTAGTTATCTAAGAACATGTGTGCAAAATTTCAAAGAAATCTATTAAAAACTGCATTGCAAGGAGCATTTTGAACATTAAAAAATGTAGAAAAACAGAAAGCGAGGAAAAATTACTTTAAAGCTTTAAATGTATAACAACACATATTTACTGCTTTAGAATTCCCCTGAACCATATGAAGGTCCTTGAGATAACTGTTTAGCTTCCTCTTCTTTAAGTTTTAATACTTTTAACGTAAAATCGGATTTTTCATCATTTTTGCCCAAATTTCAGCGATGCCTCCCCTTAAAACCCAAAATTAATAAACTCGGTACAGCGTGATTAATGGTATTATATTTCAATTTCCTCTATTATTATTTTTATTATTATTATTCACCTTTTCTGTTCATAAAATCCTTCCAAATAAATCGAAATACAGAGCAAACTAATTTAAGAGAAACAAACTCTACGAGTTTAAGATTCAGTTCAATTTATTAATAACAAAATATGTTATAACTCCTTAAATATTCATTCTTCATATCGAAAATTTGTAGTGAATTAAACTTTTCAATAGTATATGTGTCCAGCCTCTGTTAAATGCACGATTGTAACGCAAAATTGTTTGTATATTTGTGACACTGTGGAAAGTTTAGTGCGCCTTTTGTTTACATCATAAAAGTGGAGAGCAAAGCGTTTAATTTCGTATTCACTCCCAGTAGCTTCTTTACAAGCATTTTTATGGGCGTCTCTCGCGTACGGAGGAAATCAACTCGCTTGAGCAAACTCATGGCGCCAAACATTTCCCGTCCCTTGCCGGCTAAATGGCCATGCACAAGAGGGCCTTTGTTCGCTGCAGATACCCGGCAAGTCTATTGTGGCGGCCCTTCGGCTCGCGGGAACGGGGATAAAGCTGCGGCCGCAAAAACAGCCTCAACTAATAGTTCTTATCTCGCCCGCCGCCTGCGAGAATTGTGGATTCAATTTTGTGCCAAGATTTTCAGGACAGGAAATTTGAATCTTAAACTCGTAGAGTTTGTTTCTCTTAAATTAGTTTCAGCATGCTTTGTGTTTAGATTGCTCACGAAGGTATTCTATGAACAGAAAAGGTGAATAATAATATGAATAGAGGATATTCAAATATTATATCATTAATCACGCTGTTTATTAATTCTACGTTTTAAGCGAATGCAGCACTGAAATTTAGAGAAAATCTCCGAAAAATTGACTTTCGGATTACGCATAAAAATATTCAACAGCTAAAATTTCAAAATGACCGTTCAATTTTACTCTACTACGTAGAGAAAGTAGGGGAAGTATTGTATTCCATCCAAAAATTCGATACCGAGATTTCACCGGAAATACATGTTTTGAGACCCCCTGAATCCAAAAAAAGAATTTTTGTAAACATGTCCGTGTGTGTATCTGTGTGTGTGTCTGTGAACAGCATAACTCAGAAACGAACAGTCGGATAAACACCAAACTTGGTATTTAGGTTCAGCATCTTCCAGAGATGCGACACGAAGGTTTTCAAGAAAATCCCCCCACCCCAGATTATCCTTCACATGGAACATTTTTCGAACATTTTAATTTTCTCAAAAATGGCTCTAACGATTTTGATTAAAATATCATATGTTTAAGATATTTTCATGACAAATAAAATGTATATCTCGAATTTTCTGGAAATGTCTCCAAACGTATTCTTCATTGTGAACGACTTTTGCATAACTGGTAAACCATAAGAGATAAACAAAATTTTACTACACAAAAAATGTAGATCGCGTTAAAATACACAATTTATGTCATATACATTTTTTGTGTTGGGTGAACCATTTTCGAGATATTGCTTGTTATTTCCTAAAATTTTCCAATACTTATATTTTGTCTCAAATTCGTTATTCATTTTTACTTTCTCTACTACGTATAGTAAATAGGGGAAGTATTGTATTCCACCCAAAAATTCGATACCGAGATTTCACCGGAAATACATGTTTTGAGACTCACTGAATCCAAAAAAAGCATTTTTGGAAACATGCCCGTGTGTGTGTCTGTCTGTGTGCCTGTGAACAGCATAACTCAGAAACGAACAGTCGGATAAACACCAAACTTGGTATTTAGGTTCAGTATCTTCCAGAGATGCAACACGAAGGTTTTCCAGAAAATCCTCCCACCCCAGACTACCCTTTACATGGAACATTTTTCGAAAATTTTAATTTTCTCAAAAATGGCTCTAACGATTTTGATTAAAATATCATATGTTTAAGATATTGTCATGAGAAATGAAATGTATATCTCGAATTTTCTGGGAATGTCTCCAAAAGTATTCTTCATTGTGAACGACTTTTTCATAACTGGTAAACTATAAGAGATAGACAAAATTCTACTACACAAAAAATGTAGATCGCGTTAAAATACACAATTTATGTCATACACATTTCTTTTGTTGAGTGAACCGTTTTCGAGATATTGCTTGTTATACCCTTAAATTTTCCTATACTTTTTTTCTCAAATTCGTTATTCATTTTTACTTTCTCTACTACGTATAGTAAGTAGGGGAAGTATTGCATTCCACCCAAAAATTCGATACCGAGATTTCACCGGAAATACATGTTTTGAGACCTCCTGAATCCAAAAAAAGCATTTTTGGAAACATGTCCGTGTGTGTGTCTGTGTGTCTGTGTGTGTGTGTGTCTGTGTGTGTGTGTGTCTGTGTGTGTGTGTGTCTGTGTGTGTGTGTGAACAGCATAACTCAAAAACGAACAGTCGGATAAACACCAAACTTGGTATTTAGGTTCAGTATCTTCCAGAGATGCGACACGAAGGTTTTCAAGAAAATCCCCCCACCCCAGACTACCCTTTACATGGAACATTTTTCGAAAATTTTAATTTTCTCAAAAATGGCTCTAACGATTTTGTTTAAAATATCATATGTTTAAGATAATGCCATGAGAAATGAAATGTATATCTCGAATTTTCTGGGAATGTCTCCAAAAGTATTCTTCATTGTGAACGACTTTTGCATAACTGGTAAACCATAAGAGATAGACAAAATTTTACTACACAAAAAATGTTGATCTCGTTAAAATACACAACTTATGTTATATACATTTCTTTTGTTGAGTGAACCGTTTTCGAGATATTGCTTGTTATTCCCTTAAATTTTCCAATACTTATACTTTTTCTCAAATTCGTTATTCATTTTTTTATGTCCTGGACTTGCAAAGAGAATGGAATTCGACACATAGCAACCAGCGTTAAAATATTTGACCATCGCTTAAAAGCTACCATATTCCCTTTGCATCTACAAGAAAATTAGCAATAAGATTGACATCTCGATATCTCGATTAACATAAAGCATATGGAGAATAGGCGTTTGTAAAAATAGATTGTACAAGAGTAGAGAAAGTCATGTGAGTGTAACACATCAGATTTTTTTTTATGTCCTGGCCATGCAAAGAGAATGGAATGCGCCACATAGCAACCAGCGTTAAAATATTTGACTATCGCTTAAAACCTAGCATATTCCCCTTGCATCTACATGAAAATTACCAATAAGATTGACATCTCGATATCTCGATTAACATGAAGCATATGGAGAATAGGCGTTTGTAAACATAGTTTGTACAAGAGTAGAGAAAGTCATGTGAGTGTAACACATCAGAGTTTTTTTGTTGTCCTGGTATTGCAAAGAGAATGGAATACTCCACATAGCAACCAGCCTACCAATTCCCCTTGCATCTACAAGAAAATTAACAATAATATTAACATCTTGATTAACATGAAGCATATGGAGAATAAGCGTTTGTAAAAATAGTTTGTACTAGAGTAGAGAAAGTCATGTGAGTGTAACACATCAGATTTTTTATATTGTGATGTTTGCCTGTATATTCAACAAGCTACCTCTTTGGAATTACAGTCAATTTCATTTTATATTTTTGAGTTTTGTTAATTTCTTTTCACCGATCGCAATGGCTCAGGCGATAATGACAGTGGCTCGCATTTGAGAGATCCGGAGTTCAAATCCCCGTAGTAACCAATCTGCCGAAGGTTTTTTCGCAGTTTTCCTCGGTCGCTAGTCGAATGCTGGGTTGGATACTTTGATTCGCGAATTTTCCTATCATCTCTTTCATCACTACATTCCATTACTTTCTTTACCGTCATACCAGACATTAGGTTGATTACCTATCCTGGATATGCTATGATCTAGAGTTTGCTTGCTCCTTGACAGGCTACTGACCCAAGGCATTGGCTTGTAAGTCCTACAAAGGGGAGCGTAATATGATAAAGATGAAGAAGAACTTAATTTGCACTTTTCTTCAGGAATTTTGGTTGTTAGATATGTTTCACACGATAGAATATTTATCCAACTCTTCTGAAATGTTTTATGTATACTGGGGTGCACAAATATTCGTCAATAATGGAACACAGCTGATTATGTTGGTAATGACAAATGTAGGCCCACTACCTGGCAGCTTGTGCTGCTCTGTTGCTCGAACATAATTTCTAGCCGCTGGATTGGGCACACACACTTGATAGTTAAATTTAGAAAATTACTTACCCCATAATGTTAAGCTATGATTTATACAAGGACAAACTGGCGTATGTGCGACTACGCTTCCCTGGAGGCGATCTTAAGTATTCCTTCCTCGACGATCTACAACTCCTTTCACTTTAGCTCGGCTACAACCACCCGGGGCTCCTCTGTCAGCCGAACACCTGATCTGACGACAGAGTCGTATGCAGCGCCAACATGGTCTACTGGAGCTGCTATGCGTTAACTAGAGAGCCAAGGCGCACTGGCCGATAATGCAGCTCGTGACTTGCTGGTGGTATACTGCTTCAGCAAGAGGAAGATTGGGTATCGGCTATGCCGGCAGAATCAGTCCAAAAGTTAAGCATTGTTATTTCAGCACAGATTATCCTGTGAGGTAGGGAACCAGCATGACTCACTTTTCGAATAATTTAAACAATGGTTCTAGTTAACAGTTGAGGCAGTATTTTTTAACACTTGAGTAATTTCAATAAAATTATATAATATGTAAATTCAATAACAGCCCGCCTTGAAGCAATATGTATGTAATAATTTGAGAAAGAAATGTATGTAACAGTCATTGAATATGCTTATATTATTGTAAACATGTTTAATAATGTTATGTGAATGCATTATTTAATTAATAATGTAATAGCTGTGAAGAATAATAAGTTTAACGTTGCTAACAATGAGGTAACAATGAGGTAAGCTTGAGGCAATAATGGGTTTGATAGTTTAAATGCTAGTAGTCATGATTAGGGCAGCAATAAAGTAAATTTTGTGACAGTTTAAAAATAGCCAATAAACAGCCAGAAAAAAGCTTTAGTAAAATGCAGGTATTCTATTGGACTAGGCTTAACCAATCAGAGACTTGAAATACAGAAGTTTCCGGGTTTGGTCGGTTGAAATATGTTCAGTTGCCTGCAGACCTTGGTAGTGATCGGATGGAAGACGCGTTCTCTAGAGAAATATTATGTATTCGTGTGAAACGAAAATTAAGTATACGCGTTAACAAAGTGCAAGTATTAAATAAAAGAATCTCAAAGCTCTTGATATCAGTGTAGTGCTATTTAATTTGTGTCAAGGATTAATAAAAAGAAGTGAATTTAAACTTAAAATCTGTGTAAGCCTACACTCTTGTCGCACCACGCCCTGATTAAGAGAAACGTGTCTCTAAAAACAATACTGACGCAGCCGAGGCAAACATATACATAAATACTATCTATAGAAGCAATTTAATAACAAAGTTAATAACTATTTTTTTAAGCTTGGAGCGTAATAACAAAAATACTTCTTCAAATAGGCTTTACATACGTAGCAGCATATTACGTAACAAACAATCCACTTCAAATTGACGTCCATACGTGGAGCTAAATAAACAACTCCAACGTAAAGACAATATCTACTTCACAGTAAGCAGTTAACATAAATAAAAAGAAATGTCGAGCATACAGGTTACATCTCTGTCCCTATTGAAGTTACACAGTCCAACATTCAAGTAGTTCCTCAAAATTTATTCAGAATGAAGAGAACTTTCATGGCGCTAAAGCCCATGTAGAACCTTGAACTGCCAATCTGACTGCTGACTTCACAACCATGTATACACGGCAGAGGTGGTTGATCATCCAATCGATACGGGGAGTGATGTGGCCAGCATCACGCATCCTCCAGTCAGAATTTTGGCCTCCGTGGCTGAGATGGTTGCTTATCGCAGCTCCTCACTTTCCTCACGATGCTGAGTGGGCACCGGTCCTATACCAGGGTATTAAACTCCGCCCTCCCATGAGTGGGATCGAACCCAGGCGTAATCCGTGACCAGAGACTTCACAGGCTACTCCTAGTAAATCCAAAATGTGCATTTTATTAGTCATGCAAATTTCTAAAGCATGTGCTATTTTAATCAAATCAATACAGCTCTTTTTTTAAAAAAATTAAAAAAACAAAGATTTCAGTTTAAAGGATGGCTTAGGGTGAGGGATTTCCTGAAAAATCTGCGTGTCTCATCCTGAAATTAAATACAAAGTTTGATGTTTATCCCACTTTTCATTTTCACTTTCTCTACTACGTATAGTAAGTAGGGGAAGTATTGCATTCCACCCAAAAATTCGATACCGAGATTTCACCGGAAATACATATTTTGAGGCCTCCGAATAAAAAAAAAAGCATTTTTAGAAAAAGTTTCTGTGTGTGTCTGTATATCTGGAGTAGCATAACTCAAAAACGAAAAGTCGGATAAATACCAAACTTGGTATTTAGGTTTAGTATCTTTCGAAGATGAGACACGAAGATTTTCAAGAAAATCTCCGCACCCTAGACTACCCTTTACATGGAACAGTTTTCGAAAATTTTGATTTTCTCAAATTCGCTCTAACGATTTTGATTAAAATATCTTATATTTAAGGTATTTTATGACAAATTAAATGTATATCTTGAATGTTTTGGGAATGTCCCCAAAATTCCTCTTCATTCTGAATGGCTTTTGTATAACTGGTAAACCGTAAGAGATAGACAAAGTTTTTCTACACAAAAAATGTAGATTTCGTTAAAACCACAATTTATGTCATATGCATTTTTTTAGTTGGGTGAACCATTTTCGAGATATTGCTGGTTATTCCCTTAAATTTTCCAATGCTTATACTTTTTCTCAAATTCGTTATTCATTTTTGTTCTGGTAATGCAAAGAGAATGGAATACTCCACATAGCAACCAACTCTTAAAATATTTGACTATCGCTTAAAGCCTACCAATTCCCCTTGCATCTACAAGAAAATTAGCAATAAGATTAACATCTCGATATCTCGATTAACATGAAGCATATGGGAAATAAGCGTTTGTAAAAATATTTTGTACAGGAGCAGAGAAAGTCATGTGAGTGCAACACATCAGAGTTTTAGTTATGTTGTACAGAGACACTCATACAACCTTGTCTAATTATTTATATTCCAAGGACCTAATAACATGTTCTTCCTGTTAAATCTCAATATACAAGTAGGTGCTATAAAGAGTAAAAATCAAACCGTGCTAATGAAAATATTTTAATATTTGTCTGTAGCAATCTCTGAAAGCTATTTATCTCTGTTCTATGGTCAGATATCATGGCAGTTAATAAACAATTTTACGACATTGATATAGCCTTCCAGCAGTTTCAGCACTTCCCAAAGTCATGTTGCTGTCATTTTATAGCGTTACTTTCGGGTTTGATAGTCGTCGTCTGGACGGCAATCCCCCTTGCACCCCGTCACCCTCGCGACGCCATAAAACCAATGATGTTTGCTCTCTCCCGACCCCCACCAATCAGTTTCTTTCCGAGCCTAAAGAACACTTTTATGGTTAATGACAATATACTCGTCGACTCTACAGCTACTTTGGGGTGCAGCATGTTTTATATGCACTGCTTCCTTTCTAAAGAACATTCCAAATGTACAGGGAGATCAAAAATTTTAGGGTTGTTGCATTTGTAGCGTTTTCTCCCGGCTACTTCGTTGTGGGTATCTGCGTCGTTGTAGGTGTAGTCTTCAGGACTCGAGATCGCGATGTCAGTTAGGAAGCACTTATCGTCGCATCTCAGGGTCAATTGTCGGCGAATCGGTCTGAAATTCCCTACTGTTATTGTCAGGGTAGGATTGCAGAAGTGGTGACACTAGGATATTATTCATCAAGAAAACACATTTTCACTTCCTCACTAAGGCGCGTATTCCTGCCAGAAATACTGCAATATGCTTGTTTTTCCTACCCCGTACGGTTCTTATATAAGAATATCTTCCCCTTTGGTCCGCTAAACTTTTTGCGCCTACTAATTATTACTTCCTCTACTACGTATAGTAAGTAGGGAAAGTATTGTATTTTTTCATTCATTCATTATCTGTTTACCCTCCTCTTATGTAGGACTTACACCCCCCAGGACTTACAAGCGGGTGCCTGGGGTCAGAGGCCCGTCGAAGAGCAGCCACTCATGGATCAGACAGAGCATCCAGGATGGGTGATCAGCCCGATGCCTGGTATGGGATGAAGGAAGTAGATGAAACGAAATGTTGGTGAAATGGATGAAAGCAAAGGTGATGATGGAGCAGTTGGTGGAATGAATGGCGGGGGAAACCGGAGAACCCGGGGAGAACCCGGACTGCCTCGGTGGAAGGCGAGCGGTCTAACCACTCGGCCACGGCGCCGCCTGGAAGTATTGTATTCCACCCAAAAATTCGATACCGAGATTTCACCGTAAATATATGTTTTGAGACTCCCTGAGTCCAAAAAAAAAAAAGCATTTTTGGAAACATGTCCGTGTGTGTGTCTGTGAACAGCATAACTCAGAAACGAACAGTCGGATAAACACCAAACTTGGTATTTAGGTTCAGTATCTTCCAGAGATGCGACACGAAGATTTTCAAGAAAATCTCCCCATCCCAGATTACTCTTTACATGGAACATTTTTCGAAAATTTTAATTTTCTCAAAAATGGCTCTAACGATTTTGATTAAAATATCATATGTTTAAGATATTTCAGGACAAATGAAATGTATATCTTGAATTTTCTGAGAATGTCTCCAAAAGTATTCTTCATTCTGAACGACTTTTGCATAACTGGTAAACCATAAGAGATAGACAAAATTTTACTACACAAAAAATGTAGATCGCGTTAAAATACACAACTTATGTCATATACATTTGTTTTGTTGAGTGAACCATTTTCGAGGTATTGCTTTTTATTCCCTTAAATTTTCCAATACTTTTTCTGAAATGGAAATTTCTTTATTCATTTTTTATGTCCTGGACATACAAAGAGAATGGAATGCGTCACATAGCAACCAGCCCTTAAAATATTTGACTATTCGTTAAATACTACCATATTTCCTTTGCACCTACAAGAAAATTAGCAACAAGATTAACATCTCGATTAACATGAAGCATATGGAGAATGAGCGTTTGTAAAAATAGTTTGCACAAGAGCAGAGAAAGTTATTTGAGTGTAACACATCAGATTTTTTTTAGTATCTAAGGCGCTCCGTCACCGTTCTTTTTATTCCCGCGAACTTGAAGTAATTACTTACAGTTTGTAAGTTATTTATTATCCTGGGCAAATAACTTCGACGAACACTATAACACGCTATATAATTATTCCACACAAACACACAGACACAACTTTATGATTACCCCGTAGTGCGGCACTTCGTAAATTTCGGAACTTATCGCCCTTTTCCTTTTGACTCAACGTGATGCGTGTTTCCTTAACGGAGAATCATGGCAGACTGTCTGAAATCCACGCTCGCGTTTAATATGACAATCGCTGCTCGCCTCCAAATTTTGTGCGTTAAACTACATCTTCTTATATTTTTATTGGTTCTAATACTTATCCTCTATGTTTATTGGTTCCCTGGTTGAAAATTCAAAGCCTAACTGTAAGAAACGTCCGTTGCCTCATAGCGTCCATTTACTCTTACAACTTGCCTCATTCCCTCGAAGTACAAAAGAAGCTTTCGATTTTTATGGCCCCCACGCTCGGAAAAAAATAATGGACAATCTGACACGAAGCTACTCGTGTATCTAAATCTTACAGTTTTTCTTAGGAAATTACGCCTGTATTTCTTTGACAATACTATTGAGACTTAAAACATATTTACTTCAGAAGGGCTTTCGATTGATGCAGCTTTGAATCAGATTAATTTAAAATTATGGAAACTTACCAAATTGCATGTTAATTAATTATTAATAGTTCCTAAATTATAATTATTGTAGAGTTCCTTTTTGTGTATACGTAATCAAGCGGAAATATCGCTACATATTTGGGACTAACTGAGATCCTGTATACTGATGCAATATTTATAATTGAACAACTTCCATAAAAACATTAGAATTTAATAAACCTGCATATATATATATATATATATATATATATATGTTTCGTGGATCTTGAAAAGGCATTTGATATACTGAAGCTGCATCACGTTATATAAATTTAGTGAATAAGTGTTTTAAATGGACTTATCAAATTAATATAAAACATATTTTAATTATTTTAGCCAAATAAAAAATTCAAGGATAATTGACTGTGAAAATCCCAATAAGAAGATGCGTAAGGCAAAGTGATTTTCTAAGTCCAGTTCTATTTAGTGCTATACTAAATGTAATTATTAAAGAAATGAAACATGAACTTGGATAGAGTATGGGAAAGAAAAGGGTTAGCAATGTTTTTATGTAGTTGATATTTTTCTTGTGGCAGGCAGCGGGAATAACCTACAAAGGCATTAACTATTAGTAAAGTACCGTTACAATGCAAACTATACATTGAAAATAAAATTATAGAAAAGTTCTGCACCTCAACTATCTGGGTGTTAACATTACAAGAAAAGGAAATCTAATACAAAAAATCTGATCTCTTACACTCACATGACTTTCCCTACTCTTGTACAAACTATTTTTACAAACGCTTATTCTCCATCTACTTCATGTTAATCGAGATAAACGTTTGCAGACTCTATCTTATTGCTAATTTTCTTGTAGATGTAAGGGGAATATATATTTACAAGGGCAATATAGAAATACAGTAGCCTTTAAGCATAGACATTACTCTTAATAGGCGGTTGCTATGTGCAGCATCATTCTCTTTGCCTCAGATTAATACTCTTTGCATATACAAAACCAAAAAATGAATAACGAATTCCCAATTAAGAAAATAAGTATTGAAAAATTTAAGGAAATAACAAGCAATATCTCGAAAATGGTTCCTCAACAAAAAATGTTTACGACATAAATTGTGTATTTTAACGCGATCTACATTTTTTTTGTGTAGTAAAATTTTGTCTATCTCTTATGGTTTACCAGTTATGCAAAATTCATTCACAATGAAGAGTACTTTTGGAGACATTCCCAGATAATTCGAGATATACTTTTTAATTGTCATGAAAACGTCTTAAGCATATGACATTTCAATCAAAATCGTTAGAGCCATTTTTGAAAAAATTAAAATTTTCGAAAAATGTTCCATGTAAAGGGTAGTCCGGGGTGGGGGGATTTTCTTGAAAACTTTCGTGTCGCATCTCTGGAAGATACTGAACCTAAATACCAAGTTTGGTGTTTATCCAACTGTTCTTTTCTGAGTTATGCTGTTCACAGACACACGCGGACATGTTTCCAAAAATGCTTTTTTTGGATTCAGGGGGTCCCAAAACATGTATTTCCGGTGAAATCTTGGTATCAAATTTTTGGGTGGAATGCAATACTTCCCCTACTTACTATACGTAGTAGAGAAAGTAAAAATTAACCATCAAACTTTAAAAGCAGCAAAAATATCTTCTGTATTAATGATGTGGTGTGGAGAAATAAACACACGACTAAAGAAACAGAAGTTAACAGTTATAAAACGGTTGTCCGAGTAGTAATAACTTCTGCCTTGGAAACAGGGGCAATGACCACAAGAACACAACGAAACGAGGAGACTGATGAGGAAAATAGCTGGAAAAACATTGTATGACCGAGTAAGAAATAAAGGTATTAGAGAGATGTATAACATCCAGTCTGTGACAGAATTGGGTTGTAAGAGGGAACAAAGAACGGAATGAACATGTATCGAGGGTGTTGGATGAAAGAACTGCACGAATAGTAAGGGATAACACCCCAAAAGAGAAAAGAAGTCCATGACGGTCAAAAACAAGACGGAAGAGGGGCTTGATTCACCTATAAAAGAAGCGACTGTGCCTAACACAAGAAGAAAAGATATCCAAATAAGTTCCCCTGCTCCGACAGTAGTACTCGGCTAAACTAGCTTGCACTGGTATGCTCTAAAAATCTGATGTGTTACATTCCTACGACTTTCTCTGCCACTATAATTTCTTTTTACATCTTTTCTACTCTCTATTGTTACAAAAATTATATTTTTCTATCTACTTTTGGTTAATAGAGATAAACTTTTGCAAAAAGGGTTTAATTACACATTTAGTTGTAGGACGCAACAGACACGTTGGCGAGATGTTCAAATCGGATTGCTGTATGCTCGCCTTGAAATTCCATTATCTTTCTTTGACATCGCGGAGAACAACTCAGTGAAAATACTTCAAAAAGATGACATATTGCAGGAATCTTATGTGATACATTCACATGACTCTCTACCCATTATCCTTATTAGTGGGCATACAAACTATTCTTACTAAAGCTTATTACTTTCTTTACTACGTATAGTAAGTAGGGGAAGTATTGTATTCCACCCAAAAATTCGATACCGAGATTTCACCGGAAATATATGTTTTGAGACCCCTGAAACATGTCCGTGTGTGTGTGTCTGTTAACAACATATCTCAGAAACGAACATTCAGATAAACACCAAACTTGGTATTTAGGTTCAGTATCTTCCAGAGATGCGACACGAAGGTTTTCAAGAAAATCCCCCCACCCCATATTACCCTTTACATGGAACATTTTTCGAAAATTTTAATTTTCTCAAAAATGGCTCAAACGATTTTGATTAAAATATCATATGTTTAAGATATTTTCATGACAAATAAAATGTATATCTTGAATTTTCTGGGAATATCTCCAAAAGTATTCTTCATTGGAACGATGTTTGCATAACTGGTAAACCATAAGAGATATGCAAAACTTTACTACACAAAAATGTAGATCGCGTTAAAATTCACAATTTATGTAATATACATTTTTTTTGTTGAGTGAACCATTTTCGAGATATTGCTTGTTATTCCCTTAAATTTTTCAATGCTTTTTTTCTCAAATGGGAATTCGTTATTCATTTTTTTGTCTTGGATATCAAAGAGTATCAATCTGTGGCAAAGAGAATGGTGCTGTACCTAGCAACCAGCTATTAAGAGATATGTCTATGTTTAAAGGCTACTGTATTTAGATATTACCCTTGCAAATACAAAACAAGGGGAACATAGTAGGCCTTAAGCCATAGTCAAATATTTTTAGAACTGGTCGCTATGTGTGAAATGTAATTCTCTTTGCATGTCAAAAGATCGTTTCTGCAAAAGTTTATCTCGACTAATATGAAATAGATGGAGAATAAGAGTTTGTAAAAATAGTTTGTACAAGAGTAGAGAAAGTCATCTGAGTGTAACACATCAGAATTTTTTTCTTATATTACATTTTAATCCAAATATACCTTTGCAGAAATAGCTACATTACACATTGTGTTATAGGTACAAAGGTAACAGCGATAGTCAAATGTTTAAGAACTGGACGCTATATGCTGTTCTTAAAATTCCATACTGTTTCCATGCAATCGCGAGAAACAACTGGATGATGACAGGACTTTTAAGAGAATGACCAAGTAACGAACAATTCAAACCATTAATAATGAATGTCTTAGAATTGATTTAAGCTACCTAAAAATTATTTGTGTTTTTAAGTTATAAGTTATATGTTTGTGTAGTACTTTTCGTCTATCACATTACGTTTATCAGTTATGTAAGATTATACACATTCCTTCCGAATGAAGAGGACTTCACAGGCTATTCCCAGAAAATTCAGGGTATACATTTTGTCATGTAAATATCTTTAATATATGGTATTTTAATTAAAATTGTTACAGGAATTTTTAAGAAAATAAAAAATTTCGTAAAAGGTTCCATGTAAAGTGTAGTTGGGATGGGGGTATTTTCTTAAAAGTCTTTGTACCGCATCTTTGGAAGATACTGGGCTTAAATACAAAGTTTGGTATTTATACGATATCATTTTTCAATTCTGCTGTTCACAGGCACATGAACCTTTTCACCACTAAGAAGGGGAAGTATTGCATTCCACCCAAAAATTTGATACCGAGATTTCACAGGAAATACATGTTTTGAGGTGTCCTATATCCAAAAAACCATATTTAGAAAAAGGTCCGCGTGTGTCTGTATGTCTGTGAACATAATTCAAAAATGAAAAGTCTGGTAAATACCAAACTTGGTTTTTAGGTTCAGTGTCCTTCAAAATTTTCAAGAAAATCCTCCCACCCCAGACCACCCTTTACGTGGAACGTTTTTCGAAAATTTTGATTTTCTCAAAAATGGTTCTAACGATTTTAATTGTAATGTATGTTAAGATATTTTCATAGCATATTAAATGTATATGATACATTTATCATATACATTCTTTTTTGTCGAGTGACCCATTTCCGAGATATTCCTTGTTATTTGTTTGAATTTTCCAATACTTATACCTTGTCTCAAATGGGGTTCATTTTTTGTTTTTTTTATGTCTGAACATACAAAGATAATGAATGCTCTATATAGTAACCAGCTCTTAAGTCATGTAAATATCGCTTAAAGCCTACCATATTCCCCTTGCACCTACAAGAAAATTAGCAATAAGATAGTTTCTGCTAATGTTTATCTCGATTAACATGAAGCATATGGAGAATAAGCGTTTGTAAAAATAGTTTGTGCAAGAGTAGAGAAAGTCATGTGAGTGTAACGCATCAGATTTTCTAAAAATGCGTATTTGATGTGACCAGAAACATGTATTTCCGGTGAAAGTCATGCCACCTACTATGTGTCTAGCTACTATGTACGTAGTAGAGAAAGTAAAAATAAAGTAAGGAGGAAGCATTCAAGTTGTATTTTCACATGAATATGTAATGATATTACTTGATAGAAAATTTATATTTGTTTTATCTTCTCCTGCAAAGTTGAAAAAAGTATCTTAATGCTTTTCAGCTGCAACCGATTCAATTATCTTACTAATATCGAACTACGAGTGGCATTCGCTAAGACTGTTTACGGAATGAAACATTTAATAAAGAATTTGAATAAAATTAAAACATAGATATTTTATATAATATCGTTGGACTTATTGCATACAAACATAATGTAGCACGTCTTTCTTTGTGCTTTAAGTAAGTTTTATTCATTTCTTTATCTTATAAGTAAGAAATAACTGCAACAATTTCCAAATAATTGAAAATCACCTGCAACAATCTCATTTTGACAAGATTTCAGTGACAATCGCACTCAATATGCCATCAGTCAATGGCAGATAGAGCACGCTAGTCAGTTGGCCAATCAAAACCGTACTACACTGATATTATTTCATGGTGGTTCACTTGTTTTTAATTTGTACGTATGAATGAAGTAAGTGAGATCACGTAGGCTGTGACTACAATAATAGCAACTGGAAATGCCGCACTTTGAAAGTCAAAATATTGATAATATAAAAGCAACTGTACGTAATTTAACACCAAGAAGATCAAAAGTATGTTGAGAAACCAATTTTCAGAATTCTGTAGGAGAGAAATTATAAAATTGACGGCTCAGTTAGCGGCAAAGAGATTGCTTCCATTCGACAGGACTAACAAACATGGTTGGCCCTAAATTATGCAAGTTCATAATAGATTTTTCGTGATTATCTAGCCAAGTAGCACTCATGCTACTAGTTTTGGCTATTTTGAATTACCTTGGTCTTCATTGAAAATGTTAATAAAAGCTAAAATAAAGTTACCTAAGTAGTGAGTTTAGAAGTAGACTTTGTTTCTTCTATATCTGGTGCCCACCTGCCAGCTTGTTTAGGTGTTTTACCTTTATAGTAAAATTACGATGTGAGAACAGCAAACGTAGCCATCTTGTCGCTATCGCACACGCGCAATAGGAACTGCCAACCTAAGTGAGAAGTGAAATCCGCGGAAAAAGCTATGTTATTCTTCTTCTTCTTCATTTTGTATGAACAATTTCGAGTTTTAGACGCGCAGATCCGTCGGCTACGCCTTGGGGCTGAGTCGTGTTTTCAATTATGTTGGGATTTCAAATCTTGGCTTTGAAGACCAATGTAATTCAGATTACCAACGTTTTCAATAAAGTCCAAAGTAATACAAAATGTCCAAAAAAACTAAACCTAACCTAATCTCCCGTGAATCAGAAACGTAAAAGATTAATAAACCTAAAATAAAAAGTACTTAGGAACGCAGGCTGAGATCGTTGGCGGTATCTTACTGGCTTTGTGTTTCGTATGTTGCCAGTATTGTGTTGGAGTTAGAGGATGACATAGGGTGACATCTGTTGGATATGTAAGACGTCACTTTCATCGCTTCTGAAGACCAAAGTAACAGAAAGTTGCTAGTTTTACATGACAATTTAATTTCGGTTTCAAACTCGTGCATCTTTTCATGAGATAATATTTCTCCTCAATTAAATTCTCGTAACACTATCAGCAATAGTGTTGTTACTATTGATAATTTAACTCGAGCGTTCCTCAACCAATGAACCAGCTTATTTATACGCAAATAATTGAGGATCGAAAGTATATAGCATAGTGCTCATAAACCGATTGCAGCGGATTCGCAATTTTTTCTGGTATGTATGCTAAAGACATGTAGAAATTTTTCTTCAACATAGGAGGACGTGCCACGGTATGATATCGTGTGCACTGAATTAAGTTATATATTATACAAAATACATATATTTTTACTTTCTCTGCTACGTATAGTAAGTAGGGGAAATATTGTATTCGACCCAAAAATTCGATACCGAGATTTCACCGGAAATAAATGTTTTTGAGACCCCCTGAATCCAAAAAAAGCATTTTTGGAAACATGTCCGTGTGTGTGTCTGTCTGTCTGTGAACAGCATAACTCAGAAACGAACAGTCGGATAAACACCAAACTTGGTATTTAGGTTCAGTATCTTCCAGAGATGCGACACGAAGGTTTTCAAGAAAATCCCCCACCCCAGATTATCCTTTACATGGAACATTTTTCGAACATTTTAATTTTCTCAAAAATGGCTCTAACGATTTTGATTAAAATATCATATGTTTAAGATATTTTCATGACAGATAAAATGTATATCTTGAATTTTCTGGGAATATCTCCAAAAGTATTCATTGTGAACGACGTTTGCATAACTGGTAAACCATAAGAGATAGACAAACTTTTACTACACAAAAAATGTAGATCGCGTTAAAATACACAATTTATGTCATATACATTTTTTTGTTGAGTGAACCATTTTCGAGATATTGCTTGTTATTTCCTTAAATTTTCCAATACTTATACTTTCTCTCAAATGGAAATTCGTTATTCATTTTTTGTCCTGGTAATGCAATGAGGATAATGGAATACTCCACATAGCAACCACCTCTTAAAATATTTGACTTTCGCTTATAGCCTACAATTCCCCTTGCACCTACAGGAGAATAAGCGTTTGTAAAAATAGTTTGTACATGAGTAGAGAAAGTCATGTGTGTAACACGTCAGATTTTTTCATTTTATTAACATGGTTTAATAGTCTTAGCAAATACCACTCTTGGTTTCATATTGTTTTGATCATCTCCCTCGTGCAACGCACTCTTGACATTTTTGATAATAAAAGCAAAATAAAGCTCGCTCGTAATATTATTACTGACAATTTTTTTCGCTTTTAAGAAGATGTAAGATGAAGGTACGGAGCAGAAAATTAAAACTGGTAAATGTAAATAGTAATGTGATAATTTATAAATAGTGGATAATGATAATTAGACATTTTTGTAAACAAGTTCGAATCCTCAAAACAAACAAGCAAAATTACAAATCAATAAAACAAACATTCTGTATGCTGATAGAATTTCCATAAGTTATTTCTAACTGTAGCTGCTACACGCACTCAGGTGAATCTGTTTTCTCCGGAACTCTAGAAAGAAACTGCTGCACACCTCCCCCTGTGTCCCTTGCAACAGCAGATCGCTTCCACTCCCTCTTCTGCAGAATGCTCTAGGGAACCAGTTTCCCGGAAAATCGTTTACATAATATCTACAGTGCTTACTAAAAGTTTAACGACACTCGATTCCAACTCCCTTGTCACTAAAATGTAATACGGATTACTCCTAAGTAGCGCTGGGAATGGAAGGTATGATATTTCCATTCGAAAGCTGATATCTTCATAATTATAAGGACGTAGATTTTTTAACTGTGTTAAACGACCGTTCTTACTGTGTACGGTACCACAGGCTGTGAACACTGATGCTACATAAAATGATATGATTACTGGGAATGAAAATTTGGTAAGAAAACGTTCCAGATTTATTTGGATATCTTCCTGGTATTTGCCACTTATGAAGGCTGAGGAAAATCCTTGGGGAAAAAATTCAGTCAGGGAAGACGGTCCTCTCAGGATTTAAACCGCTGATCACCCCTTCATGAGCCCGCGCCTTAACGACCTCGGCTATCTGTGTCGGTGTAAGAACGTAGACTACTATTCTGTCATTAGTGATAATGGAATGAAAAGATCGATAAATTGAAAATCAGCAATTGTTTTAGTAGTGTTTAACGCCCGTTAAACACAATAAGTGGTGACTCATCCTCCGTGGTCTAGGGGTACCATGCTAGCCGCTAGTTCGCGGGTTCAAACCCGACGGAGAGCGATGGGGTTTTTTTTTGCGCGTAAAAGTTCTTAGCATGGCTTCATTCGGAAGGGAAGTAAAACCGGTGGTCGGTATCGTAGATATACGATACGTAAAAGAACCCCAAGCCTGAGGTCCGCTGAGCAAAATTTCCGGACTTTCACGCCTAATATATAATGGGACGCTAAGGACCAAATCAGTTAAAAAAACATCCATAAATAAAACTCAGTTTAATTCTTAATTTTACAGACGGTGAACACTGGACATTTTTCCCGTGGTTCTACAGCTCATTAAGGACCTAGACCTGCCGGCCTCAAGCCCACGTACGCATTGCAGATAGAGGTGATGTGGTCAGCATCACGGATCCCCCAGCCAGAATGTTGGCCTCCGTGCCTATCGCAGCTCCTCACTTTCCTCAGGATGCTGAGTGGGCACCGGGCTATACCCGGGACTTAAAATCCGTATCCCCATGGGTGGGTTCGAAACCGGACGCATTTCGTGGCCGGAAACCAGCGCTCCACGCTCTAAACCACAGTGTCATAGCGCAGACATTTCGAAATGTGATATCTTCATAATTATGAGGGGCTAGGTTTTTTTGGACAATGTTAAACGACCGCTCTTACTGAATACAGCACCACAGGTGATGAACATGTATTAACGTGGATGGTTCAGTTTTATATAAGTCGTGCATTACGTAAGATATGCACGAAAGAATTATTACTTTCTCAAACATTGCTGTAACAGTTTTGATTAAAATACCATATTTTAAGATATGTACATGGCAAATAAAGTGTATATCTTGAATATTCTGTGAATAACTTATAAAGTGCTCTCATTCGGAATGACTTTTGTATAATTGGTAAACCGTAAGAGAGAGACAAAGGTCTTACTATACAATAAACTAGATCTCGTTAAAGCGTACATATTTGTCATGTTAGCCATTTCCGAGATATTCTTTGTTATTCGTTGATTTTTCAAATGCTTATATTTTTTCCAAGTAGTAAGTGGTTATTCTATTATAACTTTGTCCAGTTTTTCAAATGTTAATTCTCTCGGTTCACGCTACCATTGTTTTGATCTAGTTGAACATTCACTGGGACTTCACTTAGTTCACTCTCACTCCACTAATGTAAACTAGTTAAATTTTCCCTTCACTTTACTTTCTTCGTAATATAGCCTCTTCTTCCGGATGTTCACTCGCTTGGGAGCCGAATACTGTCGCTCCTGAGTAGTACTCGCTGCACGTCACAGCAGTCGTCACCAACTTGCTCGGAGAACTGCAGCAGAAACGCGCTCACCAACTCGCGAGAACGCTCGCTTATATAGCGATGGAATCTTCCACAGAGCATTCTAGAACTGGGGCGCCGGGGTAACGCAGCGGTTTCGTTTACGGCTCTCATACCGAGAGTCCGAGGTTCCGACTCTGGTGTGGCGATTATAAGTCGGTTCTATCCATGCCTTCACCTCTGGCTTGCTCATGTGAAGTATTCCTAAGACCCAACGTGATTTAGAAAAAGCTGTAGGTTCTCTCACTCCACCGTCATCCTCATCAACCTTACAATCTGCCCGCTAGGTGCCTCTACCTCAAATGGATCCAGTCATCCCTTTGTGGAATGAGGTATCCCCGAAGGTCATATAGAAGTGTTAGAAACGACGACATTCTGGAACTATCTGGACACACGTTCTGGAGGAGGAGAGGAAAGAAACTTCCAGAAGATTCTGTTTATCTGCCCATAGCGCTTCCGGTGTTTACACCGGATGAGAGCGCGACTTATCTTTGTTTATTTCCGACTGTCTGGAGCCGATCTCCGCTACTCCTCTCGAGGTCATGCAAAGAACATGGAATTTCTAAGTCATCACAGAGCGATCCACTTTTTTTACTTTCTCTACTACGTATAGTAAGTAGGAGTATTGCATTCCATCCAAAAATTTCATACTAAAATTTCACCGGAAATACATGTTATGAGGCCCTTGAATCCAAAAAAGCATTTTTAGAAAAAAGTCCGTTTGTGTGTGTGTGTGTGTGTGTGTGTGTGTGTATGTCTGTCTGTCTGTCTGTGAACAGCATAACACAAAAACGAAAAGTCGCATAAATACGAAACTAGGTATTTAGGTTCAGTATCCTTCAAAGATGTGACACGAAGATTTTCAAGAAAATCCCCCCACCGTAGACTACCCTTTACATGGAACATTTTTCGAAAATGTTGATTTTCTCAAAAATGGCTCTAACGAATTTGATTAAAATATCATATAATAAATATATTTTTATAACAAATAAAATTATATCTTGGGAATGTCCCCAAATGTCCTCTTCATTCCTAATGGCTTTTTCATAACTGGTAAACCGTAAAAGATAGACAAAATGTTTCTATACAAAAAATGCAAATCTGTTAAAACACAGTTTATGTCATAAACTTTTGTTTTGTGGAGTAAACTATTTCCGAGATATTCTTGTTATTTGTTTGAATTTTGCAATACTTATACCTTTCGTCAAATGGGAATTCGTTATTTTTTTTTGTATATCCTGGACATGCAAAGAGAATGGAATGCTCCACATAGCAACCAGCTCTTAAAAGATTTGACTATCGCTTAAAGCCTACCATATTCCCCTTGCACCTACAAGAAAATTAACAGTAAAATAGTTTCTGCAAACGTCTATCTTGATTAACATGAAGTAGATGAAGAATAGTAGAGTAAAGAAAGTCATTGGAATGCAACACATCATTTCTAAAAACATGCTGCTGTAGGATTCAGAAAGACCTGAATGTTCGCTAACAAATGTTTTTGGCTCCAGTGTAACACTGCTCCGCATTAGGCAAACACTAGAGAAAACAAAGAAATGGGGTAAAACCGTATTTTCTGTTGCGGTTACTGTGCTTTACGTAGCATATCGTTGCACGTAATTTGATGGTTAACGAGCTGTGTTGAGTAGAGTGGCTGTTACTGTCTGTAATTTTATTGCTGGCCTCATCAGTCATCAGCTGCTAACGTCATATACTTACTGTGATAGGGCCGTAATTATATGCCGCGAACTGTGTAATCACTGACCATCGCTGCAGTGTTAGTGTTAGTGTAGTGTGTGAAACTGGAAACCCAGTTAACTTCAATCACGGGTTCGCAACTTTACTAATGAAGTCCTTTGAAGAGCGATGCTTCACAAAGGTCATAGGGTCGAAAAGTGGACTTTTAGAAGATTACTCTTATATAAGCTATTTTCACTTTTGTGGCATTTAAGCACATTACGTAGGGATAGTAATATATTCCAACAAAAAATTCCATATCGAAATTTCATGGAATATAAACGTTTTGAATATCACTATACAAATTTAAAAAAATTATCTGTTGTGTTACACTCACATAACCTTCTCTACCTTCTATCACTTATTAGTAGGTATACAAATTAATCTTACGAAAGTTTATTTTCCAATCTACTTTATTTTCATCGAGAAAGGGACATTTTATTGGACATCTTGTGTCACATCCTTGGAAGATATTGAATTCAAGTAGAAAGTTTGGTATTTATCCGACTTTTCGTTTTTGACACACACACACGGACATGTTTTCAAAAATACTTCATTTGGATTCTGGGTGCCTCAAAACATATATTTTGATGAAATCTTGGTATCAAATTTTTGGGTGGAATGCAATATCTTCTCTACCTATTATGTACGTGGTAGATAAAGTAATTGAGTCCTGATATATTACATTAAAACGACTTCTTTACCCACTCTTATAGTTACATTACATATTTCGTTATAAATGCATAGGAAATTCGTTATAAATGTCGACAAGACTTCAAAATAATGGCAAAAATCAACAATTCCAACCATTAATGACTGATATCTCGCAAATGCCTGATTCCACAAAAAACGTTACTGGAAATAAATTGTGTGTTTTAAAGAGATCTACATTTTTACTTTCTCTACTACGTACAGTAAGTAGGGGAAGTATTGCATTCCACCCAAAAATTCGATACCGAGATTTCACCGGAAATACATGTTTTGAGACCTCCTGAATCCAAAAAAAGCATTTTTGGAAACATGTCCGTGTGTGTGTCTGTGTGTGTGTGTGTCTGTGTGTGTGTGTGTCTGTGTGTCTGTGTGTGTGTGAACAGCATAACTCAAAAACGAACAGTCGGATAAACACCAAACTTGGTATTTAGGTTCAGTATCTTCCAGAGATGCGACACGAAGGTTTTCAAGAAAATCCCCCCACCCCAGACTACCCTTTACATGGAACATTTTTCGAAAATTTTAATTTTCTCAAAAATGGCTCTAACGATTTTGATGAAAATATCATATGTTTAAGATAATATCATGAGAAATGAAATGTATATCTCGAATTTTCTGGGAATGTCTCCAAAAGTATTCTTCATTCTGAACGACTTTTGCATAACTGGTAAACTATAAGAGATAGACAAAATTTTACTACACAAAAAATATAGATCGCGTTAAAATACACAACTTATGTCATATACATTTCTTTTGTTGAGTGAACCGTTTTCGAGATATTGCTTGTTATTTCCTTAAATTTTGCAATACTTATACTTTTTCTCAAATTCGTTATTCATTTTTTTATGTCCTGGACATGCAAAGAGAATGGAATGCGCCACATAGCAACCAGCGTTAAAATATTTGACTATCGCTTAAAAGCTACCATATTCCCCTTGCATCTACAAGAAAATTACCAATAAGATTGACATCTCGATATCTCGATTAACATGAACCATATGGAGAATAGGCGTTTGTAAAATTAGATTGTACAAGAGTAGAGAAAGTCATGTGAGTGTAACACATCAGATTTTTTGTGTATTACGTTTTCGTCTGTTGCTTAGTGTTTACCAGTTATACAAGGTTATACAAAATACCTTCCGAATGAAGAGGACTTCACAGGCTATTTCCAGAAAATTCAATATATAAATTTTATTTCTCATGTAAATATCTTTAATGTGTGGTGTTTTAATCAAAATCGTTCGAGCCATTTTTGCAAAACTCAAAATTTTCGAAAAAGTATGATTTAAAGCGTAGTGGGTGTGGAATTTTCTGGTATCTGGCATAAATCCGACTTTGTTTTTGAGTTATGCTGTTCACACACAGACCTATTTTAAAAATACTTTTTTTTTTGGATTTAGGGGTCTCAAAACATATATTTCCGGTGAAATCTCGATATCGAATTTTTGGGTGAAATGCAATACATTCTCTACTTACTATACACGTAGTACAGAAAGTAATAATAACAACGAATATGTTGGAAATGTTAATTACCACAAAAGTGTATTTGAAATAAATTGTGTTTTAATGAGAGAATATTCTTCCTGTATAAGATATTTTTATCTCTTATAGTTTATCAGTTATAAAAAATATACAAAATGTATTAATTCAGAACGAAGAGCACTTCATTTGTATTCTTAGGAACTTCGAAAATTACGTTTTATTAGTTATGCAAATATCTTAAGCATATTCTGTTTTAATAAACTTCATTAAGCTACTTTTAAGGAAATAAAAGAGAAGAAAATTTTCTAATTCAAGCGTACTTTGAGGTAGTATATTTTCTTTAAAATCTTCGTGTTCTATCCTTGGAATATCTAACTATCAAGCTTGATATGTATCCTAATTTCACTGTTTGTGTGTGTTTTATGTTGTTCACAGACAAATATCCGTACGGACCTTCTTCTAAAAATTCTTATTTTTATTCAGGGTGCCTCTAAACCTGTATTTTCAGTGAATATGAATATTGAATTTTTGGGTGGAACAAATATCATCCTCTACCTAAATTAGGTAGGTGGTGGAGAAATTAAAAATCGGAAAGAGGCGAAATTCATCTCTCTTTATATGGAAACATTTTTGATTGCATTTTATTTTCTTAAAGATGGTCTTAACGATTTTTATTAAAAATATGCTTTGAGACAGTGATACAAAAATAAAGTGCGCATAATGGCTTCTTACTTATGCAAAACTATACAAATTCAGTCAGAAAATTAAAAGTAACGATAAGTTTTCTATGTAAACCTGGGAGGGGAAGAATTTCATGAGTTAAGTTGGTGTTGCATCCTTATAAGAGGTTGAACAAATTTATTAATTATCCGACTTGTTGTTCCTGAATTATTGCTGTACACACAGAGGGCCCGTTCTCTAAAAACGTTGTTTTGGGTTCACTTGATCCAGAATCGTAGTTTCGTTGGAACTCTATAGCAAACTCTCCCTGTCATGGTAGAGAAAGTATTGTGGAAAGTGAAGTGGTAGATAAAGCAGGTAATAATCAAAAATAGGTGTGTGAAAGAAAGAGAGAGTATGTGTATGA
This sequence comes from Deroplatys truncata, assembly GCA_030765065.1. Lineage (NCBI taxonomy): Eukaryota > Metazoa > Arthropoda > Insecta > Mantodea > Mantidae > Deroplatys > Deroplatys truncata. The sequence continues at coordinate 107,752,419 of CM060982.1, forward strand.
GTGTGAGAGAGGGAATAATATAAAATTAAATTGAATATTATTTATGGACGCTCTTTAACCGCTGTAGTCCTTAGCGTCCCATTCTATACTGGGCGTAAAAGACAGGTAAGTTTGCTCAGAGGCCTCTTTATCAGGCTTGAGATTCTTTTACATGCCGTAAATCTACAACACGGGACCACCGGCTTTACTTCCCTTCCAAAGGAAGCCATGTTAAAGATTTTTAGGATTTTTACGCCCAAAAAAAATCCATCGCCCTCCGCCGCGTTTAAACCCCCGACCTTGGAAAGAGAGAAAGAGAGAGTATATGTATGTGCAAGACAGAGAGAGAATATGTGTGAGAGAAAAAGAGAGAGATAGTGTGTGTATATGTGTGTGAGAGAGAGAGAGAGTGAGAGAGAATGTGTGTCAGAGGGAGAAAGAGAATGTGTGTGTGAGTGCGAGAGAGAGAAAGAGAAAGTGTGTTTGGTGTGGGAGAGAGTGTGTTTATGTGAGAAAAAGAGTGTAAGTGTGTGTGTGTGAAGAAAGAGGGAGTGTGTATGCGTGTGAGAGAAGGTGTATATGTGCGTGAGAGTAAGAGAACGCGAGTGTGTGTGAGGGAGAAAGAGAGTGGTGTGTGTGTGTGTGTGTGTGTGAGAGAGAGAGAGAGAGAGAGGTAGAATATGTATATGTGTGTGAGAGAGTGTCTAAGTGTATAAAGGAATGTGTGTGTGTGTGTGGGGGGGGGGGAGAGAGAATATATGTATGTGTTAGAGTGTGTATCTGTGAGAGAGAGAGAGAGAAAAAAAAAAGAACGAGTCTGTGTGTAAGAAGAGAGAGAGTGTGTGTGTGTATGTGTGTGAGAAAGAAAGCGAGTGTGTAAGAGAGAACGAGAGTGTGAGAGAGAGAGAAAATAGAAAGCATGTATGAGAAAGAGTGTGTATGTGTGGGAGAGATAAAGAGAGATTATGTATGTGTGTCTGTGTCTGTCTGTTGTAAACAGTATAACACAAAAATAAAAACTATGATAAATACGAAACTTTATATTTAAGTTCAGTATCTTCCAAAGATGCGACACGAAGGTTTGCAATAAAATTTCCCTGCCCCAAACTACCCTTTACATGGAAATTATTTTTTAATTTTGATGCTCAAAAATGCCTTCGATAAAATCGCGCGTATTAAGATATTTAGCACGATAAATAAAAAGTATACTTGAATTTACTGGGTGTAGCCTTTGAAGTCCTTCACACGGAAGGAATTTTTATAAAATTTCACACAAAGGTAAACGATACGATATGAACAAAAACTTACTACACAAAAAATGTCGATCTCTTTAAAATACACAATTTATTTCCAATGACTTTTTCTGCGGCATGAGCCATTTCCGAGATATCTGTCATTATTGGTTTGAATTTTTCAATATCTCATATTTTTTTTAAAATGATGTCGCTATTCACTTTTCTCTGGCTATCGATTCTGTTTTCTGCATCTGTACCTAAACGAAATGTATGGGACTATTTCTGCAAAAGTTTATTTCAATTGACATGAAGCAATTAGAAACAGAAGTTTTTATAGGAGTAATAGTTACATAAAAATAAATGATATTAGGTAGAAAAGATCATGTGAATGTAGCATATAAAAATTAATTTTTCCTCCTGCTATTTCTCTGCCTTCTGTTTTACGACCATCATTTACAACAGTTTTTCATTATTCTGAAATGAAATAACACCGTGAGAATAAAGAAATAAGGGAAATAGCAGTGCGTACATTCTTCATTCTCTGGCCAGTTGAGCGCAATTTGCGCAACGTTGCTTTAAATTGATGGCAGTATGCCGGAGAGGAAAGGAATCTCTTAGAAAATTCAAAACAAAACTCTGACGACCTCAAGCTTGAGAATTCATGAGGCATCCGTTAATTTTCTTTCCAGACATTCTGCTTCCAAAAGCAGCGTCGCTCTTTTTCATTTTTCCGCGCAATTAAGGGAATTCCACACTTGATGGCCTGCAGTGGTCCAAAGCGAGGAGAAAACGATGATATACACTGCGGCAGCGCTGCTCAAATTCTTATCCTTGCCTAGCAGTGGTATGGTGAAATATGTTGTTATTCTGTGTTCTTCATATAAAACACTCCTTCATTTTAATGCAACAACTACGCCAGTAACAAAAGATCTAATTACAGTTGGCACGATTATTGAGTTACCTTCAAGGTAATAGGGAAGCGCTTTGTTGAACTTCAGACCTAAATTAATTTGCATCTTGCTCCACTTCCTGTGTGAATATATCCAATTAGCAATTAATGTCTGCTTCTAAAACGTTCCAAGCAATAACCTATTAAAGAGGTTACTAAAGAGCAACTTTGACATTTTTCCACCATTATAGAAATAAGTGGAGTCGCTGGAATACGCGATATTCAGTTTTTTAGGTCCCATTCCAACCAACAGCACTTCCGAAATACGTGCCTGTTGCATGTATTGGGAAGGTTAGTAATACAGGGTATCTTTATTGGTGTCATATATTTGGGAGACGTGTTCCTGGCATCAAAACAGTTAAAAAGTTCATATAAACATGGGTCTGAAAATCATTTATTTCAGAGTTACAACACAAAATCAAAAATTACAAAAATAGCTCGAAGTGGCTTCCTCTTGCTTCGATGCATGCAGTAAGCCTGCGTTCCATTCTCTGGCGTACTCTGTTGAAAATGCGCGGTGTGTTTCGTATTTGGTCAAATCCAGTTTGGATATTCATTCATTCATTATCTGTTTACCCTCCTCTTATGTAGGACTTACACCCCCAGGTCTTACAAGCGGGTGCCTGGGGTCAGAGTCCCGTCGAGGAGCAGACACTCATGGATCAGAGCATCCAGGATGGTTGATCAGCCCAATGCCTGGTATGGGATGAAGGAAGTAGATGAAAGGTGATGATGATGATGTTGATGATGGAGCAGTTGGTGGAATGAATGGCGGGGGAAACCGGAGAACCCGGAGAAAACCCTCCCAGACGCCGCTTCGTCCACCACAAATCCCACATGCAGGTCCCTGGGATTGAACCCGGGCCGCCTCGGTGGGAGGCCAGCGGTCTAATCACTCGGCTACGGCGCCGCCCAGTTTGGATATGCCCTCACAAAATGTCTACACAGGTACAGGAGTCGCATAAACCAAGGACTTCAAATGTCCCCAGACGAAGAAATCCATTGGACTCAAATCAGGCGATTGAGCAGGCCATGCAATGGGTCCCCCTCGACCAATCCATCTTTGGTGGAAATCGATCACCATCGCGTAAAAACCACATTCGTTGGATGATGTCCAGAGACACATTATCAGTTAAGTGATGCAACTCAAATCTGAGAAACTGAAGATAGGTTTGTCCATTCAGACGCGGAGGGAAGAACTAGGGACCAATAAGATGATCATGAATGATTCCACCCCAAACGTTGAGAGAGAACCTCTGTTGATGGTTGTCCTGTCCTGCTTCATTAGGATTTTCAAATGCCCAGTTATGAGTGCTATGAAAATTGAAGATACCGTCGCGAGTAAAACCAGCCTCATCCGTGAATAAGACACAGGCTAGGAAATTAATGAACACAACGCACTGCTGTAACATGCGTTGACAGAAACGTCTTCTTGGCTCAAAGTCCGCCTCATTTAAACCTTGCACACGTTGAAGGTGATACGGGTACAAAAGATTTTCATGCAGAATTCTCCAGATAGTCATATGACTAACTCTTTCCCTTACAGCCATGCGTCTTGTGCTTTGTGATGGGTCTGCATCCACAGCACGAAAACTCGTTCTTCAAGCTCAATGCCTCGTACCGCTCTTGGTCTCCCAACATCCCTAGCACTCCTCTCAAATGCGCCATTCTATCTCAAGCTTTGGTGAATTCGTGCGAATGTTCTTGCACACGGTAACCACCTGTCAGGGTACCTTTCTGCATAAAGTTCAGGTGCTCGTTCTGCATTGTCGTCTGCACGCCATACGTGTAGTACATATCCGTCTGTTCACTCCTAGAATACATCTTCTTTGACCCGTAACGACAAAACGGTTGATTTTCAGACCCATGTGCATATGAACTTTGTTTATTGTTTTGATGTCAGGAACACGTCCCCCAAATATATTACACCAATAAGGATACATCCTGTATTGTATCTGTTACGTTGGCGCCCAGTTTTTATATTCACATGTGTTCAAACTTTGCACGCCGACCATTTGGTCACCAACTGAAGCACTGATTATAATATTAATTATATTATATTTTATATTAATTAGACTAATTATACGACTAATTATTTTATTAGGTTAGATTACTAGATTATTGTTAATTATTAGGTATTACTGTTGCATTTAACTAGAAATTTGAATTATTTTTGCAACCTTTGTCTGTTTGCGTGGGATTTTATTACTTTCTTTACTAGGTATAGTAAATAGGGGAAGTATTTCATTCCACCCAAAAATTCGATACCGAGATTTCACCAGAAATACATGTTTTGAGGTGCCTTTAATCCAAATAAAGCATTTTTGGAAACATTTGCACGTGTGTGTGTCTGTCTGTCTGACTGACTGTTTTGATTTTCTCAAAAATAGCTCTAATGATTTCGATTAAAATATCATAATAAATCGTCCAATAAGTAAGTTTCCCTATTTTATAAAAAAGATTACACACAACTGATCATGTTGAATTAATTCTATTTATATTGTACAATCCTTCTGTTACTTTTTTATATAGTCAACATGTTTTTCAAAGCATTTCTTGGGGACGTGACACAAGTTTTTCCCAGCAAGTGTTTCACCAGATCGGGTCCTGTGTTCGCAACCAGCTATTCACTGATTTTACTTCGCCATCGGTGTTAAAATTGCTTACCTTTGAGTTGGAGGAACATATGAAAATCACTAGGGGCAAGCTCCGGTGAATACGGAGGATACGAGAAAACTTCCAAGTTGAATCTTAACCCAGGTGGAGCTCAGAAAATTCTGGGAAGTTATCTCGCATCCTCCATATTCACCAGATCTTTTCCCAAGTGATTTTCACATGTTCCCCTGACTCAAAGGTCGTCATGGAGGTAAGCACTTTAACACCGTGACGAAGATGAATCAGAAGTGAACCAAAAGTCGGGTCCTGTGCTCGTAACCAGCTGTTCACGCTAATTGTTTTCAAGAATATCTAGTTTTTTTAATAAACTGATTTAATTCGAGGATGCAATTTACAGAAAAAATATATAAAATACATAAATGTATTTAAATTTCTTAAAGAAAGCACTTCCAAAATTATTGTTCTTAAAGCCACAAAGGCCCTATTAATCTGTAGATCAGTATAGGAATGATAGTATGATGTTGAGGTATAAATTTTGTACATACTTTACGTTAATTTGCTATGTTGTTTTTCCTTATACACTTATAAAATATAAACGCTGTAGCTCAGAAATCTTATGTTCATAAGTTCATGTGGTCATTGCACTAACTTACAAAATGCTCCTACACGTAAAACTAAGCGGAACTAAACTGACCACTGTTGTTATTTCTCTGTTTACAGTTGACTCTTCACGACCCAAGATTGCAGGACCCAGCGGACAGGTTGCGTGATCTAGCAACTACAAGGAGAAACATCACTCCACAAACTCTTCTACATGAGGGCACATTCGGAAGGGTGTACAGGGGCATCTATCACGATGAGGAGACAGGAGCCCAGTCAGACGTGCTTATCAAGACTGTGTCTGGTATGTCAATTGGTTATTCATTAACTAGAACGGTTAAAGCAACTGTAATGTATACCCCTCAAGAAAGTCTGCACTTTAAAAAATCTGATATGTTACACTCACTTGACTTTCTCTACTCTTGTAAAAACTATTTTCACAAACTCTTATTCTCCATCTATTTCATATTAATCGAGCTAAACATTTGCCGAAACGATCTTTTGAAAGAGAATTACATTTTACACATAGGGACCAGTTCTAAAAATATTTGACTATCGCTTAAGGCGAACTATGTTCCCCTTGTTTTTGTATTTGCAAGGGCAATATAGAAGTACAGCAGCCTTTAAGCATAGACATATCTCTTAATAACTGGTTGCTAGGGGCAGCACCATTCTCTTTGCCACACATTAATACTCTTTGCATATCCAAGACAAAAAAATGAATAACGAATTCCCATTTGAGAAAAAAAGTATTGGAAAATTTAAGGAAATAACAAGCAATATCTCGAAAATGGTTCACTCAATAAAAAAATGTATATGACATAAATTGTGTATTTTAACGCGATCTACATTTTTGTGTAGTAAAATTTTGTTTATCTCTTATGGTTTACCAGTTATGCAAAAGTCGTTCAAAATCAACAATGCTTTTGGAGACATTCCCAGAAAATTCGAGATATAGATTTAATTTGTCATGAAAATACCTTAAACATGTGATATTTTAATCAAAATCGTTAGAGCCATTTTTGAGAAAATTAAAATTTTCGAAAAAGGTTCCATGTAAAGGGTAATTTGGGGTGGGGTAATTTTCTTGAAAACCTTCGTGTCGCATCTCTGGAAGATACTGAACCTAAATACCAAGTTTGATGTTTATCCGACTGTTCGATTCTGAGTTATGCCGTTCAAAGACACACACACACACACACACACGGACATGTTTCCTAAAATGCTTTTTTTGGATTCAGGGGGCCTCAAAACATATATTTCCGGTGAGATCTTGGTATCGAATTTTTTTGTGGAATACAATACTTCCCTTACTTACTATACGTAGTAGAGAAAGTAAAAGCATGCCAAAATTGCAACTTTTTTGTATGTGAAGTTTTAAATATTCTCTTTCGTGCATTGAGTAGAGCATTTTTGTGCATACATCCACACCCTTTCATTGACACGTGACAAGCTAATGGAGAAATAAATTCGTGAAGTCTTAAAAAGTGGGCCGATATAAGGGCAAAGACGTTGAAAATTCTCAAGTTACACCTTTTATTCCTCCCTCAAATAAAATCCTATTTTCACCGATAAATTAAGTAATATACCAAAAAATACTACTAAATGCATGTAAGATAATTTTTAAAACACCACGTACAAAAGAGTTTCAATTTTGGCACATATTTAAAAATGTATATAACTGATAAAATGAACCTTCTGAAAAACTGCAAAAACAAATAATTGTATTACCATTTGATCTTTATAGCCAAAACAAAAAGTTATATTTTACCCTGTATTAATTTGGCTGTAGGAATTTTTTAAAGTGCAAACGAATACTTTATTAACTGTAGATGTTTGTGGTATTTTGGAGAGTTTAAACTGACTTGTGCAGTAGTGAGTAGAGGGGATTCATAGCTTAAGGGGTGATTTTAAATGATACACAGAGCCAAGCAGTATAGTAGCACTAGTTTCGCAATGGAACTTCATCTCGCCGGTGTATTGCCTCGTCTTTGACAATTAAAAAAATACTTAATTATACGAGAAGTTTATAAGGAGCACAGCGCTTCTTATAAACTATGCATATTTACACTTCATTGGGTTTCGCACAATTCGCATTAGACGTTTACCACACCTGGCAACGCTCATTGTGGCCCTCCGCTATATCGTATTACGCAACACAGATCCCAAAAGGTGAATCAGAGTAGATAAGAGCAATGGCATTACGCTGTAGTGAGAAGAAAATAGATGACAAATCGTTGGTTAAAGAAGTAACTATGGATCCTTCACAATTCGGGAAAAGTTAAAAAGTATTTATGAGGGGCATTTAAATGAAACCTGGTCAGTGCGTTTGACGTTGCATAGCAACAGTGTGGTTTCACGCCGAAAAGAAGGTGGTCACACAAGTTATCGTTCACTACTGAACATGAAGACGAGTAAGCAGGAACAACGAGGAGTGATTCGATTTTTAGCGGCGGGGGGAGTTGGAGGCCGTGAAATGTATCAACGGATGAAGGCTGTGAGTACAGTCTGTGTCGTTCAAGTGTGGTGGAATGGCGCAAAAGATTCTTGAGGGGCGCGAGTTACTGGAAGATGATTCTCGTCCTGGAGAGGCTCATCGTGTCATCACACCTGGAATGATTGCGGAAGTGAATGCTTTAGTCTTGGGCAACCACAGAATCACCGTGAACGAGATCCAACGGTTACTGGGTATTAGCGTGGGCAGCATTCACACTTGAAATGCATCGACACTTGAAATTTCGAAACGTTTGTGCGCAGTGGGTTCCCCACAACTGACCGCCGGACAGTGCAATACTCGAATGGCGCTGTCTTTGAGTCATCTGCAACGTTATCATGAGGAGGAATACGGCTTTCTGTCGCATATTATCACTGGTGACGAAACATGGTGTCACCATTTTGAACCGGAAAGCAAGCGTCAGATCAATCAGTGGAAACATGCGACTTCACCACCTCCAAAGAGATCAAAGGCCGTGCACACCAGTTCTAGTAAGGTCATGATGTCCTTTTTTTGACCACAAGGGCGCACTGTTTGTCGAGTTCCTGGAACGGGGAACCACCATTAATGCCCAGCGTTATCAAGCCACTTTACAGAACCTTAGACGAGCCATCAAGTCGAAACGCCCAGGCGTGTTATCCATTGGCGTTATGCTCCTGCATGATAATGCCCGCCCACACACTGCCAATGCGGTGAAGACGACATTGCAGCAGTTTCGATGGGAAACGCTGGAACATCTACCGTACAGTCCAGACCTTTCACCGTGTGGCTTTCATGTTTATGGATCTCTAAAACAAGCTATTCGCGGACATCGATTCACAACGGACGACGAAGTGTGTGAATGGGTCCAGGCCTGGATCCGACAGCAGCCTACTAACTTCTTCAAGGATGGAATCGACCGGTTAGTGTCGCAATGGAATAAATGTGTCAACAGTTTTGGCGACTATTTTTGAGTTAATAAAATCGTTACCGTTACTTTACACAAGTGACCGGGTTTCACATGAATGACCCTTATAATTAGAACATAGGAGCAGCGCTACAGATGCAACTAACTAATCGAGCTCAATTTGCTATTAAAATGGCAATAAAATATGTAATGCTTTACAATAAGAGGATCGTAAAATAGTCCCAAGTTCGCGGATTCAAACACGGCGGAGGGTGATATTTCCGGCGTAAAAATGCTTAGCATGGCTTTCTTCGGAAGGGAAGTAAAGCCGGTGGTCCCGTGTCATAGATTTCCGGCCCGTAAAAGAACCCCAAGTCTGATAAAGAGGCCTCTGAGCAAAATTTCCGGTCTTTCACGCCCAATATAGAATGGGACGCTAAGGACCACAGCAGTTAAAGGGCGTCCATAAATTTAAAAAAAAATCATAAAACAGGAAAAGAATTATTCAAATCTTTGCTTTCTTTACCAGAGTTTCAGTATCACAATGAAAGGTGATCTGAGCCGCAGATACTGACTACTGTTTAGGCATGCTTCACAAATCGTTTTCACGAGAAACATATAGGGTCATGAAAGATTGTAAATTTCATCCTTTGTTACTGCATTTTCAGCAAGGATTTGCTAGAAACCTCACATTTAAAGTTTTGTTTTTATTTTATTTTCACTATAAATAGTTAACTACATCAAATCTGAACATTTGTTTTATATTACCACACATTTTTGCATAAACTTGCTTACTAATTTATTCAGCAATATAAGTGTAAAATGCAAAACTTTCGTAAACACAAACCATTTCCCCCTTCTCCGATCAGGATGTGGAGAGTGCATGTATGTGAACATTGAGAATAGTATTTTGTTGTTAATTGAGTTTGCACCACGCTTTGGGCGTCAATTTGAAGTAGTTTTATTGTTTATGTTTTGATGTTAACCCCATGTTTGGGAAGCCAATTTGAAGAAGATTTCAAATTTACGTAATTTATTAGCCTCACGCTTGGGAAGCCATTTTGAGAAAGTGTTTTGTTGTTGAAGTAGTTTGCGTAGGAGTTTTCACCACGCTTTGGGCGTCAATTTGAAGTAGTATTGTTCTTTACGTAATATCCTGCTACGTATGAAAAGCCGATTTGAAGATGTATTTTTGTTGTTACTCTCCAAGTTTAAAAAAAATTATTAACTTTGTTATTAAACTGCTTCTATAGATATTATTATGTTTATGTCTGCCTCGGCTGCGTCAGTATTGTTTTTAGAGACACGTTTCTCTTAATCAGGGCGTGCTGCAACAAGAAAGTAGATTTACACAGATTTTAAGTTTAAATTCACTCCTTTTTTTCTTAATTAATCCTTGACACAAATTAAATAGCACTTCACTGATATCAACAGCTATGAGACTTTAATTTAATACTTGCACTTTGTTAACGCGTATACTTATTTTACGTCTCACACGAATACGTATTATATTTCTCTAGAGAACGCATCTTCCATCCGGTAACTATCAAGGTCTGCAGGCAACTGAACAGATTTCAACCGTCCAAACCCGTAAACTTTGGTATTTCGAGTCTCTGATTGGCTAATCCTAGTCCAATAGCAAACCTCCATTTAACTAAAGATTTTTCTGGCTGTTGATTGGCTAGTTTTAAACTGTCACAAAATTTGCATTATTGCTGCCCTAATCATGACTAGTAGCATTTAAACTCTCAAACTCATTATTGCCTCAAGGTTACCTCATTGTTAGCAACTTTAAACTTATTATTCTCACAGTTCTTACATTATTAAATTACGTAATGCATTCACATAACATTATTAAACATGTTTACAATAATATAAGCATATGCAATGACTGTTACATACATTTTAAAATTATTACATACATATTGCTTCAAGGCGGGCTGAATTTACATATTATATAATTTAATTTAAATAATTCAAGTGTTCAAAATATTGCCTCAACATTCGCCAGTTATTTACTTTGTGACCTACCATAAAGGTTATGTCGCGCGTTAAACATGTGGCCTCGGAGATGCAGTGTTCTTAAATATTACATTGCAGATCACTTAATTTTAGAAAAACGCCTACAGTTGGACCAAAGGTTGTTAAGTATTTTGTGTTTCTTTCCATGGTGAACATCTATACACCCTCCACCTCTATAATCCACACCTACTTTGTTAAAATGATTTATATTCTTATATTTATAACATTCACATTATTTTAGAAACAGGCTTTGAAATCGCTGCTTACCTTATGGATAATGCATAATATGGTTATTGTTACAGATCAAGCATCTAAGCTACAAATATCCCTGATGCTGTCAGAAGGCACTATGCTACACGGACTGTCGCACAAGAATATACTACCTATTTTAGCTGTAAGCCTCGACAAACAACCCTTGCTAGTTTATCCATACAGTAACAAAGGCAATCTCAAAAGGTAAGTAACCATAATGTAATAGTATTATCAGCTAGAAATGTCTTACTTCATAGGTTATGTAATTGTTAAAAACCGATTTACATCTTAAATAGTGATATTTTCCCATTTGCTATCAAAATTTAAAACCTGAAGTTCGTTTCCAAAAGGCAAAAAGAAATCCTTCATGTTTTAAAAGAGTCTATGCAAGAAATTTATTGCTGTTTTTTCCAACACTCCCCCTATGGTCTACTACGACCTTCGGGGGACCTTGACCTACCAAGTGATAATGATCCATTATTAGCTGGAGGTGCCCTGCAGGTGGTGTCCGATATCTCTAATGGTAGGGTGACGATGAGGATGGCGATGAAACGACGACGAAGCGTTGGTAGACTGAGGGTTAGCTTGAGAAAGTGCTGTAAGTGTATCCACCCTCGATAGAGTTTAACCACTGTTTGACGGGATGGAAGTTGGAGAGTGGCAGTTGAGATTGAGTAGGGGGAATGAGAGCATGTAGCAAAGTGCTCCTCGATGGCAGCTGTTCAGGGTGCAACTGCCTATCTGCCCCGCTGGTGTAATGTTTTTAAAAAATCTGATGTGTTACACTCACATGACTTTCTCTAGTCTTGTACAAACTATTCTTACAAACGCTTATTCTCCATAGGCTTCATGTTAATCGAGATATCGAGATGTTAATCTTATTGCTAATTTTCTTGTAGATGCAAGGGGAATTGGTAGGCTTTAAGCGATAGTTCAAATATTTTAAGAGCTGCTTGCTATGTGGAGTATTCCATTCTCTTTGCATTACCACGACAAAAAATGAATAACGAATTCCCATTTGAGAAAAAGTATAAGTATTGGAAAATTTAAGGGAATAACAAGTAATATCTCGAAAACGGTTCACTCAACAACAAAAAATGTATATGACATAAATTGTGTATTTTAACGCGATCTAAATCTTTTGAGTAGTAACATTTTGTCTATCTCTTATGGTTTACTAGTTATGCAAACGTCGTGCACAATGAATACTTCTGGAGACATTCCCAGAATATTCAACATATATTTCATTTGCCATAAAATATCTTAAACATATGATTTTTAATCAAAATCGTTTGACCATTTTTGAGAAAATTAAAATTTTCGAAAAATGTTCCATGTGAAGGGTAAACTGGGATGGGGGATTTTCTTGAAAACCTTCGTGTGGCATCTCTGGAAGATACTGAACCTAAATACCAAGCTTGGCGTTTATCCGACTGTTCGTTTCTGAGTTATGCTGTTCACAGACAGACACACACATGGACATGTTTCCAGAATGTTCTTTTTTTGATTCAGGAGGCCTCAGAACATATATTTCCGGTGAAATCTTGGTATCGAATTTTTGGGTGTAATACAATACTTCCCCTACTTACTATACGTAGTAGAGAAAGTAAAAAGGTGTGTGTTGGTTGGGGTTTCTGTTGTAATTTTGATGTCCAAGCATATCTTGGAAGAATTGTATACCTTTAGCTGCTGGTGGAGTTGCTCCTTCGTTACCGAAGGTACCTGCATGGTATACGAGGAACTCGGTGTCACCTTCAGTAGCGTTGTCTGGGGTTGCAATCCCCAAGAGACTAGCGAGGACACTCCAATGTAAAGGCAAACTGTCGTAGAATTTTGCAGCTTGGTGCCTGGTTTCATTCTCCACGTATGGAAGAGATGAGGCCTCGTGAAGTAGTCTCACGGGAAAGGAATAGCATGTAGAATATTATATGGTCCTGAGGCTTTTATTCTATATCTTCGCAGCCGTAGCAGACTGGAGTCTGCGGCCATGTTCCATATCTCGCAGGCATTAAGGACAGGGATTATCGAGGGGGCTTGCAGCTTTTACCAACTCCGAACCATATTGGACCTTGGGTGCTGCTTCATTCGAGCTAGTCAGAGGTGAAGGATTGGATAGTAACAACTTAGAATCACCACTTCATATCCAGAAATTAGACCATGGAGCATCAGTGCGAGAGCCACAAACGAAACCACTGAGCTACTCTGGGACCCTTGTACAAAGAGCGCCAAAGAAAATCTCACTGCACCTCGCGTCTGTCACATTATTTACCGTTGCACGTGGCCTTGCGAAGCTATGGCCATTTCAGTAGTCATCAGACATCGTGAAACAGCAGAATGGGACCCTCCGTGGAACTCACGGTATTCGAACGTGGTCAGGTGATTGGGTGTCACTTGTGTCAGAAGTCTGTACGCGAGATTTCCACACTCCTAAACGTCCCTAGGTCCACTGTTTCTGATGTGATAGTGAAGTGGAAACGTGAAGGGACATGTACAGCACAAAAGCGTACAGGCCGACCTCGTCTGTTGACTGACAGAGACCGCCGACATTTGAAGAGGGTCGTAAAGAGTAATAGGCAGACATCACACAGGAATTCCAAACTGCATCAGAATCCGCTCCAAGTACTATGACAGTTAGGCGTGAGGTGAGAAACCTTGGATTCCATTGTCGAGCGGCTGCTCATAAGCCACACATCACGCAGGAAAATGCTAAACGACACCTCGCTTGGTGTAAGGAGCGTCAACATTACACGATTGAATAGTGGCAAAACGTTTTGTGGAGTGACGAATCACGGTACACAATGTGGTGATCCGATGGCAGGGTGTGGGTATGGCGAATGCCCGGTGAACGTCATCTGCCAGCGTGTGTTGTGCCAACAGTGAAATTCGGAAGTTGTGGTGTGGTGTGGTCGTGTTTTTCCTAGAGGGGGCTTGCACCCCTTGTTGTTTTGCGTGGCACGATCACAGCGCAGACCTACGTGATATTTTAAGCGCCTTCTTGCTTCCCACTGTTGAAGAGTAATTTGGGGATGGCGGTTGCATCTTTCAACACGATCGAGCACCTGTTCATACTGCACGGGCTGTGGCGGAGTGGTTATAGGACAATAACATCCCTGTAATGGACTGGCCTGCACAGAGTCCTGACTTGAATTCTATAGAACACCTTTGGGATGTTTTGGAACGCCGACTTCGTGCCAGGCCTCACCGACCTACATCGATACCTCTCCTCAGTTCCGCACTCCGTGAAGAATGGGCTTCCATTCCCCAAGAAACCTTCCAGCTCCTGATTGAAAGTATGCCTGCGAGAGTGAACGCTGTCATCAAGGATAAGGATGGGCCAACACCATATTGACTTCCAGCATTAACGATGGAGGGCGCCACGAACTTGTCAATTTCAGCCAGATGTCTGATACTTTTGATCACGTAGTGTATCTGACATTATTGGTTAAATTTGTCAGTAATATAATTTTAAAGTGCTGTAGCTATTTAGTTGTTTCTTGCAATGAATTTCAAGATCAGCATATGTATACCCACTGACTGGCTTTTGAATATCAACTATTGCTTTAGTTTCCTCTTCTCCCTTGTGCCTACAATGCTTCTGCAAATGTTTATCTTGATTAACATGAAGTAGATAGAAAAATAAATTTTCATAAGGATACTCTGTGGAAACTGTATAAAAATAAACAATAGTGAGTAGAGATAGTCATGTGCATGTAACACATTAGATTTTTCCTATAACTATCATAAACATATGTTTGCAAAATAGAGCTTCAAAAACTCAGTTTAATTTAATTGATTCAACTGAAGAATTTGAACACTATTTCTTACCATAGAAAGTAGCCATTGTAATGGCAACATTGTTCCATCATAAATAAAGTACTTAATTCTATCTACATTTATAGTTTCATTAAGGCTTTATTATTATACAAAATGCGATTTATCAACCTCACTTTTATCATATGTAGAATTTTGTTTTGCTTCAGGCCTTTGTATCGTTAATAATGTCTAAAGGAATGTAAATCAGGCCAAGAGTATATAAGACATGTGTTGTGATTGGCAATACTTCTAATTTGTTTTTTAAACAATTCTGAAATGAGGAGTGTTGCTAGTGTTCTATGTTTAGACCCCAAAATTTCTTTCAGGATAGGCACTTAACTTTTGTACACATTTTCAAGGACTGCTTAAATGTACAAAAAAAGTATATTCACTCAAAGAATTGACTATGTAAAATTAGGCACCAACCTATAATAAATGGCAGGTATTTGTGATATATGGCTAGGAAGAGAGGGTATGTTGATAGCATTCTGAGAATTAGTTAGATGCCAGTTGGAAAATATGGACAGATAGAATCTATAGGGAATAATGGAGAAAAAAGTTCTCTAAAATGTTATAAGGATTTTGGAAATAATGATGGGAAAGAGATATACTTCAAGAGGTGTCAAAGTGAAGGTATTGCATGGTTTAAACTGAAAGTTTGAAGATTAAAAGGTTATGGAGAAAAGACAGAAGAAGGAATTTGCCCTATATGTGGGGATAAAGAAGGTGTAATCCATATTTTATTAGAATACAAATGCATGGATATCTACATTTATCCAAAATAAATGGTTGAAATGGCAAAAATATTAGTACTTCAAAACATTTTTGTAAACAATCTCATATTATTAATTTAGGAGAGTTGTTATTTAAACTTAAGAAGAAATAGATATGGTTGGTTAATAAAATTGAAGTATGTAACACAAACTGGTTTCTTAATTGTAAAGTATAATGGTAGTCTGGTAACAGCAATGTATGAATTATTAATATAGTATGAATCATGGATGGGTAAGTAAATTACGGAACATTTCGGAGAAAAATGGGTTAGGAGACATGTGGAGAAGGAGAGAAAATAACGTGAAAAACTTTTGGAAAAAGGCGAGGAAAAGACTGGAAAATATAGAAATACAAATCATGTTCAGTGAGATTGCCGAAAAGAGCTCATTAGTTTATTATAGGCCAATGAAAAATACATGGGATAGGGAAAAATATATAGACATAGTAAATAAAGAAGAGAGAGAATCTATTGCATGGTTAAGAACCGGAGCATGGAGGCTAAGAGGGTTAAGACAGGGTATTCCTCAGAACCAATGTCCGATATGTGGTGGTAATGAAGACATTGAACACATAGTATTTAAGTGCCAAGGAACAGAAAATTGGAGAAAAGAATTTTTTAATAAGAAGTGGTTGAAGGGGGATAGAAATACACTTATAATTGAAATGATATGTAAGGACGCTAGAAGCATTGGACAGTTTTTGTGTAAAGTCAAAAATAAATGGCTTTGGACAGTGGAAAGAGAAAAGTAAGAGGTAGTGTATCTTACTTTGAATGGAAAACTATAGTGAATGTGTGATGGTTAAGTAATCAATAAATGAAAAGTGAAAAACAAGTGGAAATGGGACGTGAAAAAAAAAAAGAGCAAGATAACTTATTGACAAGAAATTGTAAAATGTAAATAAACTGTAGTGATTGTCTACTGAATGAGTGACCAGGGTCAAAGTGCAGTAGACAATCAAATTTGTAAAACTCTTAGCACAATAAATATAGTTGTAGAAAGTATTGTTATTTATTATCTTTTATGACCTGGGTTAGCCCCAGGCCATATGAACTCTGTAAAAAGCTTAGTAAAAATAAATGAATAAACAAACAATAAAAACTTTTGTAAATGCTTTCATGTGTTGAGCCTTATAGTAATTTTTGTAAAAAATACTTATTCCTCATAAGAAGTAAAACAAATAAAACCCTATTATACAACTATATGGTAGAGATAAATGGTTTAGCAAAGAACATTACCAAAGAAGGTATTATACTATAGAGCGATTTTGGCCCAAACTTCTTTTTCAAATTTTCCACCTGCTATCATGACAGCTTGCTTGATTGCTTGAGCTGACTTCATAACTGTGAAGTACCTTCATAAATAGGAGGAAATTTAAAAAATAAGTTTGGGTCAAAGTTACCCCCATCTTATCATACTAAAAATACTAATATAGGGTTTAAAGAGCCAAAAGCTTTCTTTTGGTGTTTATGTTGTCGCGGTAACTTTCGTGTTATCTTATTTGCTGAGCGCCTGTTATTGTATTACTAGTTTGAATTTTGGGTTCTTTGTCCTCCGGCTAGCTATTATTACAAGTCGAGCAAATCTCTTAAACAGGGTGTGTAAACGGAAAGGAGTTGTTACTAAAAGATAACACTGATAAAAGAATTTGTTTTTACACTTTTATTGTCGTCACACATCTTTAATTTCTCATATTCACTCTTGACACACGCCCGACTGAAACTGTTATATTTTCGAATGTAACTATAATCACTATTTGCCGCACATTATTAATTCGCGTATTTCACATTTTTGTAACTAGCTTTACGACGCGAGAGATTCTGTAGAATTGCGCGACGTGTAACCCGTGGATGATTCTGTTGAACTGCGCCACGTTTGCCTTGTGAATTATTCTGTAGAACTGCGCGACGTGTAACGCGTGAATGATTCTGATGAACTGAGCAATACTTGTCTCTGGCTTTAGCTTTTTATACTCCCTCACCCCGATATGCCTAAACATTATAACAGAGCTGCTATTGGTTAATAAAACGCGCCAACATTAGCGTCTATTTTTATATCCAATCAAAATTACGAACACATATGCTCTAGGGAAAACATTCCCTCCATTTCTACAGAAAAGCGCGCTACTCTGGCGTCATTTGTTTGTCTCTTCTAATTGATAAACAACTCACCCCCTTGTGTCAGTTTCAGTGAGGCCGTGTAAACTTATTTCCTAACAATGCTTATAATTAACAAACATCTCAAATCATTGTCATACAATAATGTTAATTTACACTACAATCACTCTGGCATTCCCAGTGTTGTGATATAAATACTGCGTCAATGTCATATCTCAGATTTTGAATTTTTAAGATGTTTTCATGTATGAGAGGATATGGTCATTAGCACATTAAAATATCACATCACTTGTACTACTTGATTTCTTTTTCTTTTAGTGCTCACCAATAAATATTTTTATAAATTATATTTTTAAATTTATAAAATCTAAAATTAAGTTCCTAACAACCACAGAAGAAACTATACAAAATATACTATTTAAAAAATTCTCAAATTGATTTAAGAAAATTCTTAATCAAATTATCAATTAATGTAATACACATTATATATATATATTAGAAGTTTGAGTTTACAGAAACATAAACCTGATTGCATCATTTGCTACAGATTCCTGCAAAACTGTCACCAGCGTGGAAGTGAGGAGCAGTACACATTATTGACACAGGACATTGTTGACATGGCTATACAGGTGGTTCTAGCAATGCTTTTCCTGCATAATCAAAGAATATGTCACAAGGACCTTGCTACACGGAACTGCGTGTGAGTATATCCTGCATATTAATCAGTGTAAAAGCATTCACTTCACTGTATGTAACTTCTACCTTTGTTACATTTTGATGTCCCATATGCTAACAAGCTCATTGCACAGTTTAGCCATAAATACCATTTACAAGCCTCAGGAAGGGGCATGGAGTAGAGTCTAGGAAGCTTCTGAAAGCTAGAGTGATTAAAAATTCATTTTGAGAATTTAATGTATAAAAATCTAGTTGTATGTATATTTATTTTCATAATGCTATACAAAATTCTTACAATTTTTAATACATTACTTTGAGTTGCTATTTTTTCATTCTTTGGTCCATCATGCATTTTAACACCGTGGTTATTTATGCATGCTGGGTCATAAACAAATTCATATTGCTTTATTTTTCTAAACCATTTTTCTCTTACTCTCCCCATATATTCTCCTATTCTTTTTATATTCCTCTACTTTTGTATTTTCATTATCCTAACTTTTAATACTTCTTTGTCAACATTCTCCCATTCTTTAGGTAAAAACTGATCTCTCCACAACTTAGTTTCTTCACATTCAATTATATAATGCAAATCATTATCTGCCTCTCCACAAAGAGGACACATATTCAAATTCACTCCCTTCCTATCTCTCCTTAGCCTATATGCACTTAATCTAGACCAGGCCCACCCTTCTCTCACTAACCTATTACCTACATCCACATACTTCTCCTTTCCCTAGTCCTCCTTTAATTGTCTATATAGTTCCAAACTTTTCTTTCCTTCCAGATTTTGAAATAATTCTTGTTTCTCTATATCTTCTACTGTGTACCTCACTTCTTTCCAGAAACCTTTAACTAACGCTTATCTCTCCTCCCATAAGTTACCCATTCCTATTTCCTGTAAAATTCTCCTTATTCCTTGAGCCCAGTTCATTCCATCACTGGATTTTTCTTGCATTATTAAACATTGCCTTAAAATATTATGCTCGTCCAACGATTTCAATCTATGCCAATATTTAAGTATCCTTTCTACTACCATGCCCTTGCTACCTACTCTTCCCAACTCCAACATTGCTGCTCCATTAGGTGATGAAATAGATAACCTAACATACATTTACAGAACGATCTATGTACTTTATCAATCATCTCCCATCCTTTGTCACTTCCCCAAATCCCTGATCCATAGACCATTTTTGCTTCAACTACAACTTTGTAAACCCTTTCCAACCATTTAACTTGCATATCTGGTTTTTCTTTAAGCATATCTTATAGCAGTGATTGCTAATCTTCCCTTAGCTAAGGCACTTATCTTGTGATCATTCCATCTCCCATTACTACTTATTCTCACTCCCAAATAGTCAAACTTGTTTACTATTTGCAAATCTAGTTAGAAAAGTCATGTTGGTATATTTCAAGGAAAGAGCTGAAGATATGTGTAAAATATTCCATGTTAAATTGTGGTTTAATTGTGGATGACAATAATGATGTTACCAAAAATCCAAACCTTATTGCATATTTAAAGAAGAATTAAGTTGGATGTAAAGTAAAACCTTGAAAGAATTATTGAGGGAGAATGCCGCCATTTCCTTCTCTCCTGAGTTCTTTTTCTTTTTGGTTTTTCTAATATGTACACATGTATATGTGTGTCTGTGGACAGCATAACTCAAAAACGAAAAGTTGATAAATACTAAACTTGGTATTTAGGTTCAATTCTTCCAAAGATTTAACACAAAGATTTTCAAGAAAACCTTCCCCTGCCAAATCATGCTTTACATGGAACATTTTTTGAAATTTCTTATTTTCTATAAAATGCCAGTAATGAGTTTGTTTCAAATATCACATGTATATTAAAGATATTTACGTGACAAATAAAATGTGTATCTTAAATTTTCTGGGAATAGCCTGTGAAGTCCTGTTTATTCGGAAGGAATTGTGTATAATCTTGTATAACTGGTCATTGTTAAACAATAGATGAAAATGTATTACACAAAAAATGTAATCTCTTTAAAACACTCAATTTATTTCAAAAACTTTTTTGTAGCATCAGCCATTTCTGAGATATTCATTATTAATGGTTCAAATTGTTCACTACGTAGTTATTCCTTTAAAATCCTGTCTATTTGTTTCCTTGCAATGTCATGGAATTTTAAGGCCACCATATAGCATCCAGTTCTAAAACATTTGATTTTCACCATTCCCTTTGTGTCTATAACAAAATGTATAATGCAGCTATTTCTGGAAAGGTTTATCTCAGTTAAAATGAAGTAGACAGGAAAATAAACTCATAAGAATGATTTTTATACTCGCTAATAAGCAACTAGAGGCTAAAGAAAGACATGTGAATGCAACACTTCAAATTTTTTCTTTTAACTTGCATAGGCTCCTTTAATTTCTGTGGTCATATCTGTGCTTTGACTTGAGAAACAAGTAGGTTGTTTAACACTGTGTTTTTAAAATTATTTCTAACTAAATACACACCCTCATTCACTCCTGCATGCATACTTCCAGACTTTGCAGAGGATTGAGAAGATAGTTTGTATTGAAGGAGTTGTATTATAGTTCTTATGTTGGGGAGCCAAACTTGAAATTGGTTACAACCGCACGTATAGTACCTGCTTTCCGGTAGCCCTCGCTCCAAAAATGTTTAAAAAAAAAATATTAACTTTGTAATTTTGACTGTTTCTTTAAATATTATATTTTATGTTTGCCTTAGCTGCTTCAGTATTATTGTTAGAGACATGTTTCTGTTAACAGGGCATGATGCAGCTGAAGAATGTAGGCTTACACAGATTATAAGTTTTTCTTCACTCCATTTATTAATGCTTGACACGATTTAAATAACACTTCACTGATATAGAGAGCTGTGAGATCCTTTTGTTAATTACTTGTACTTTTTAAACACGTTAACTATTTTCTCACACAAAATACGTATTAAATTTCTCGCGAACGCATCTCGCATCTGATTAGTAACACTTCTGCTAGCAACGCATCCAGTTATGAGCGCTGTATACAAACACCTGACTTCTAGATTTGTAAATTTTACTATATTTCAATTTCTGATTGGCTATTCCTAACCCAATAGAATACTTTTATTTAACTAAAGCTTTTTCTGGTTGTTGATTGGCTATTTTATAAACTGTCACAAAAATTACATTATTGTTACTCCAAGAATCACAAGTAGTATTGTTAAACTTTCTTACTCATTATTGCCTCAAGGTTACCTCATTGTTAGCAACTTTTAACCTATTATTGTCACAGCTCCTACGTTATTAAATTATGTAATACATTCAGATAACATTATTACATGTATACAATAATATAAACATATACAATGACTGTAATATACACTTTTTATATATTGTTACATACACATATTGCTTTAAGGCGGGCTCTTATTGAATTTATATATTATATAATTTGACTAAAATCATTTAAGTGTGAAAAATACTGCCTCAGGATAGTAAAGTATTCTAATTAAAGAAAACTTACCCACCCCAGCCAGGAATTGAATTCTGATTTGCAAAGCTAACCATTCTCCTAATTTTGGTAACACAAAAACCAATGTTTAATCTCAATCATGGAAGATGAATTATGATTAATTGTGTGTGCATCAGCAGATGAGAATCTGATTACCAGCATTCATTCATTGTGCATCCATATTTAAAAGAAAATATTATTAATGAATTTCTCTTAGTTCTTCAATGTAAGTGTTCCATGTCTATTGTGCTTTTTACAGAGTGGATGAAAAGCTAAGGGTTCGAGTAACAGATAATGCTCTTTCACGTGACCTCTTTCCTACTGACTATTACTGTCTAGGAGATAATGAAAACCGGCCTATTAAGTGGTTGGCTATAGAGAGCCTGCTACACAAACAATTTACTGGTGCTTCTGATGTTGTAAGTAGTAATGAAATAGTTTATAGTTTCTGAACAAAAACTGTCAGTGTGCTATACCTACAAATATTCAGAAATCATATAATATTATGAACTATGCTTCAGTTCCAAAGTGCATGATTTTAAAATAGGAAATTTATTTATTTATTGTTCATAGACTTATACAAGTTTCAGACATTGTCAAGGAACCTACATTTACAATTTTCACTTATTGTATAGTACATAGTATTTACATTTTCACATTTCTTTACAATAGATTTCTATTTACATAATAAGCTAAAGTTTGTCTAACCTATATAAACATTTGTGTGTTAGGTATGTTTTAAGTTCACTTTTAAATCTCTTTCCTTTGTTTAATTTAACAGTCACTGGTAGTTTATTGTATAAAATCAGTCCTTTGATTAACGGATCCTTACACGTAGATTTGAGGTTAACTTGCACTCTGTGGTAATTGTCCCTACCTCTAGTATCATGGCTATAAAGCATACTGTTACATAACCCATTATTTTCTTTCTCTATTACAATAACTATTACCTTATACAGATATAATCCTACCACAGTAAGAAGTTTATTTTCTCTGAAAACATTTCTACACGAGTCTGTGTTGGTTAGACCATATATACATCGTAAACATTTTTTCTGTAATACTAAAACCCTATTCATGTTAGAAATACTGGCACTTCCCCATAATTCTATACCATAGGACATATAGGGGTAAATGATTCCAAAGTATAAAATTTGTAGCATTTTTTTGTCTAGGTACAATGATAGTTGTCTTATTGCGTATATATTGGAGCTGATTTTATTACATATGTAGTCAATATGAACCTTCCAAGATAGTTTATTATCTATGTGTATGCCTAAGAATTTGTGATTGTCGACTTTTTCAATTTTATTATTATTTAAAAATACAACAAGATCAGCTTCTTTATTCACTTGGTGATGTTCAAATAGGATCAGTTTACTTTTCTGAGTTTATTTTTAGATTAATGTTTTTTAGGTAGTTTGATAACTTCTTTATGGAGTGGGACATTGCTGCTTCTAATTGATTATGGGATTTATCAAATCAAATCTTAGATGTGTCATCTGCATAAGAGTAACAGTGTTGGTCGTATAATCCGGCAAATTGTTTACATATATTAGGTATAGTAGTGGCCCCAGAACAGATCCTTGTGGTACTCCAGTTATCACAGGTTTTTGCTCAGAGATGAAGTTTATGATTTTTGTGCCCATTTTATGTTTTATTTCTGTAGAACCTTTTCTATTACTTAGATAGGACTTTATTATATTTAGCATTTTGCCTCTTATGCCATAGGATTCTAATTTTATAACAATGTTCGATGTGAAATACAATCAAATGTCTTGGACAGATCAATAAATATTCCTGCTTATCCATAGCCTTATCAAGGTAATTTTGAATAAATGCTATGAAGTTAAAATGCATTACAAGTCTAGAAGGCAAAAAGATTCAGTTCCATTACTTTCATTCTACTCAAAACCTGAAGGGTGATTTTCACTTTGGTTTAGTTAATATATTGTGCTATAAATTAATTTTTGCAGCTCTATTATATTTAACATACGCAGAGTAAAATGTGTATGTTTGTAGTCAGCTGTTCCAACTTCTGTGATACATTGTATTAGAAGTAATAGTGGTTCATGAGTACCTATATATTTTGAGTGTTCACAACATTTTAGTGTCAGATAGCTCTGAAAATGTGAAATAAGATCTATTGCATAAAAGTTATGATTATGAACAAACTGATACAACTGCAGCTGATGATGATTATTGTTGAAAGAAAGATTTGTTTTTGTGGATATTTGTTATTGTGTACATAATTAAGTATGAGTTTTAAGGCAAGAACGAAGTAATGTGTAAATTAAATTGTAGTTGAGAGCATGAATGGTCTGGAATAAGTGGGAGAGGTTTCTGCGCTCTTATTACTTTAATACAGGCACCGTCTGCCACACTGTGCTACCATCTAGTGGTATTAACATAAAATTAAACACGGGTTGGGTAAACGAACTAACAAATAACCTTGAGAACAATGACATGGGAGATGCTTGGAGAAAAAGAGATGCAAACCACAAAGGTTTTTGGAGAGTATTAGAAGAAGATTTGAAGACATTGAGATACAACAATTATTTAGTCAGATAACTAAGAAGAGATATTTGCTTTTTTATATTAATATAAAAAAACATCGGGAAAGAGAGAAATATGTAGACAATACAAATAAAGAAGAAAGAGGGGGTATAGCAGGGTTAAGAGCATGAGTATGGAGTCTAAAAGGGAAGTGAAATGGCTATCTGCAAGGCGAATGTCCATTATGCGGGGGAAGGGAAGATACATAACATATTATATTTGAATGCAAAGAAACAGAGATTTGGAGAAAAGAAAGTTTATGGTATGGAATGAATAGGAATAAAGATATACATACAATTTTGGGCAAAAACTGTAAAAATATGGGTAAATACTTAGAGAAAGAAAAAAAAAATAAATGGATATGAGCGGTTAAAAGAGGAAAAATAATGTAAATATAAATAAATAAATAAATATAAGAATTAATAATAAAAAGAACATAAAATTGTAATGTTAGTATGGAAACGCAGCACAGGAGATGCTTTGTGCACACTTGAAGGCGTGCACGATCCATATGTATTTGACCCATAAGGTATCATAACAGTATGCATGTGCAAAATCTCTTTAAAACATACACAAGTCAAGATGTGCTATCTACCCTGTTGCCACATTTCATCGAGTTTAGAGGAGTAGCATGGTAGATTTAAATGCTGTATATTTTAAATTATCTTATGTATATAACATTCAAACAAAAGTATCAAAAGTAAGGGTATTCACATGGTCTTGTGCCCTTATACAGCAGCTGTAACTGATTAGAAGTCACCTGATAGTAATTTTGGAAAAATATTCCTAGGAAAAGCTGAGACAACAAAACTAAGTGTTGATTAGTTACAAAGGATGTTTAAAAGCTGATACATATATTTAAAAAAACCTAAAATGTGTGCTTAAAAAGCTAAGAATATTGCCATGTAAGAACAGTCAACTGCCTTTCATTTCATTTACACCCAAAGATGTCGTCCACCATGCTAGCCTCTGGTTCCCGAGGTCGCGGGTTCAAACCCAGCAGAGGGCAATGGCTTTTTTTGGGCATAAAAATCCTTAGCATGGCTTCCTTCAGAAGGGAAGTAAAGCCAGTGGTCCCATGTCCTAGATTTATGGCACGTAAAAGAACCTCAAGCCTGATAAAAAGGCCTCTGAACAAAATTACTGGTCTTTCACGCTCAATATAGAATGGGACGCTAAGGACCACAGCAGTTAAAGAGCGTCCATAAATAAAACTCAATTTAATTTAATTTAACACCCAAAGATAGAGATGGTAATGCAACACAGGTGTTTCTTTAAAAAAATTGAGAAGAAGTCCACAGTGCACATCGATCAATGACCACGGTAATATCTAGAACTTTCCAATCAATCTGAGAAGCTATAAAAGTTGGTTACAAGAGCTAAATAAACCATTTGAACACAATCATTTGAACAAAGAAATGCAATGACTGCACAGAAAAAAAGAACTTTGTAATACTAAATGCATTTGTTTAATTCACCTGTAAAACTGTATGCATGAAATTCACAACAAAAAGGATGATTTACTTCTTTGTTGCAATAGGTTTATTATACATAATGCAGATAACTATTACATTCTTTCTTTGCACAGTGGTCATTTGGAGTATTGCTGTGGGAACTGACAACATTAGCACAGCAACCTTATGTAGAAGTGGATCCTTTCGAGATGGCAGCCTATTTAAGAGATGGTTATCGTCTTGCTCAACCAATAAATTGTCCTGATGAGTTGTGAGTATTTCTTATGAATAGCATCAAACAAGTAAAGTAGGTACTTAGAAAAATTAATCAGGTTGAAAAACTGATTGACATTACCAGAACTCAAATCATTGATCTTTGGATTTCTACACCAATATTCTACAACTGGGCTTCCATGACAAGCCCAAGCCCAAATGAATTTGCCAAAATCTGATTCAGTTTACCAAAGTCTGCTTATACCCATTTGGAAGAACAGTTAATGGGCATATGTAAATTAGTATCTGTTGGCATAAATTTAACAAAACTTATATACTCTAACATGTTGTGGTTGGGTGACATAAAATTGCAACATATTTGTTAAACTGCATTAATTTCATTTTCTCAATTACAGTGCATGTCATGTATGGAACATTTAAAATATTATTTAAATCTCTAGTCATGGGCAAATATTTGTAACTCAAATCTTATAGTAACTCAAGTATATACGTGCATTTTCTGTGATTTGTTTAAACCACAGAAAAGGCACAAAAAATAAATTCCGCAGATTCTTTATTAAGGTATACAATTGCACAAAAATATGATGAAAGCACAGTTGTTCCAAACACCAATCACATTTTATTAGGAATGACTGAATTTCAGCAATTGGAATGTAGCTTCTGCACACATTTCTCATTAGTTATCGCCCACTTTTTAAAGTTTTCACCCTCCCATGATTCAAACCTATTTAACACACAATCATAGTGTTATTATATGTATTTTCAATACTGGCAATAGAAATTTGTAAACTTTGCTGGCATTTGACAACAAATGCCTTATTTCCTGAGTTATTCCAGCAGTTATCAATGAATACATTGTTAGCAATTAACTTAAATTTGTTTATTAAAAAATTAGATATCCTTGAAATCTTAACTGCTAAGAATTTCTAATATTTATGACACAATAACTATAGAATACTTAATCATATCTTTCAAATTTGAGAACAAAAAGCTCTGTAAAATGTTTCAATAGATTCTGTACCCATTAAGCACTCATAAGAACATTAAATGCAAAGCTCCAAGGAACTAGAGATTCATTCACATTTACATTGTAATTGTTCTTGTATGCAGTTAACCCGTTATCCCATTTAATCACTACAAAGAAATGACCAGGCCATTGGAAATTTAGAATGAACAAACACAAAAATTAGTGGTACAAGTGAGTATAGAGTTTCTGAAAGGTAACCTGGAGACAGGGAAGGGTAAGGCAAATTGCAGCATTGTGACAGTTTTGTGCATATAGAGAGACAATAGAATTCAATATATGGGTGGTTAATTGGCATAGGAACTCTTAAATAGTTGGCTTCAAATTATCTGCACCCAAACCTTTATACCACAAAGAATCCTGTAATGATAATGGTTTGAGTGTAGATAAAGAAGCCAAGGGTCACTGACAGGCAGGTATAAACCAGTCCAAGTGTGTCTACAAGCCCCAAATACAAGGGGGAGATCTTCAATCTCCCTGTCTATAGACCCCTGAGAATTATTACCTTCCATTTTGGCTTTAATGCTTGAAAATTCCTATACTTGGTGGTTAATAATTGGATTAAAATGGTTTGAGGGAGCCAATCAAATATTGGAACAATACTATAAAGAATAGGTTAGGATGGGAGGGAACAAGACCTGTACATTGAAAATCAAGAGAGGACTGTTAGAAGACGAGGAAATAGGTCAAAAGTGTGCAGAAATATACAGATGAGAGGTATAGATCAACAGCAGACTGGGCACAATAAAATAAGAAAATCTATTACGCTTACAATTGAAGTTCAAAACAGATTCAGTTATGCAATAATTTATTTTGATGGGAAATAGACTCAGCATCGGGGGCTTGCTTGTCTTAGAATGGGATCATAGTAAGCAATCAAAGCATTAATGAAGAATCTGTCCTTGGAGTGGTATATAGGAAGAAACTATTCTGGCATATTGCTTCAAGAAGAACAGTTGAAGATAAAACATCTGCCTGATTTCTTTGTTCACTTAAAAAAAGGGTTACAAGCTTGTTGAACTTCGCTGGCTGGATGGGATCAGATGGGGAAGCAATTGATATCCTTTTACAGAAGGTGCTCTATCTCAGATCAGAGTGTTGGGAAAGGTGGAAGGGGCAGGATTAGTGCAATAGGTGTGGGCGAGGGAAGAATTTGGTTTATGAACAATGACATGTGTACTACCTGTCTGAGTAAATGGGTGGGTGGCAGTGGAATCTTGCACAGAAACATGACATACTGGCCATATTACATCAATATTCCTGATGTGTAGCATCTACAAGTCTGAAGTAAGGACAATTGAGTTGCAGCGAATAGGTTTGTAAACAAGTCAAATTGCAGACACCGTTAGTGCAATTATATACTCACATAGTAAAAAAGTAATATTCAATATGTTATAGTTTTATAAAGAAGAGAAACGCAAATTTCTAACTATTCCATTAAATATGTTGTGTTAATGTTTTGATCATCAGACTGTACTGTGCTCTCGTTCGAGTGTTATCTCTTCTGTCTGAACCTAGCCGTGGCACACTAATGACCTTACCAGAAAACTGCACTCTTTTATCAGACAGGTAGTATGTGTGTTCTTTGTCTTTTGTTTCTTTGTTTCTTTCGTTCTTCGTTCTTCCCCGTGCCCTCTCATATTGCAATGTTACTGTTTTCTTTCTTTCTATGTACTCTGTTTTCTTTTCTTTTGCCATTAATCTTAAAGTTCAGTGCAATGAATATAGACTGGATCGTGCACTCTACACTGTGTTTATATAGGATGTATCAGAAGAAGCATTTCTAATAGATATAGAGATAACAGATAGTGGTTGAGAGTATGAAATTAAATAGTTTTTCTTAATAAAGTAATGTCTAAAAATGCTCTGTTATCAAATTATAGTGGTATGAAGAAAAATATGTAAAAAAAGGCATCTTTTGAAACAATATTTTTTGTTTGTCCATAATATGCATCTAGTAAAATCAAGTTCATTGTTAATGGTATGTAAATACCATTCAGCAAATTGTATGTAATATAATCATCTTGGACTAATGTTTCCACCTTTTGGATATGAAATAGATGCTTTTCATTCTCACTTTAGACTATAAATAGACAAGTGTCTGGTTCCCATTGAATGGCAACAACTCAAATGTGAGTTCATGGATTATTTTTAAACCTCTGAAAAACCTCATTTTCAAAATATAATGTTCTCATAATTTGATTCAGTCCTGAATTTACCATTTTTACCTGGAACTAGACACTATCTCAAAGATATTGATCCAGTCTTGAAAATGTTGTACAGCAAGGAATATGGTGCTGAATGTGTTGCCCCTCATAGATTTTCTTTGCCAAATTAGCATTACCATAAGCTGCTCCAAACACCTTATGTAAATTCAATATTGATATAGTAATCCATTTTAATACTATGAAGTTAAATAAACATATTTTGTGACATACCACAACAAACTAACTTCAACATTGATTATTTCCATCCTAATAACAATAGCTGACACATAAAATAATGCAGTCATAATGTTAACAATGAGCTCTGTCTTTTATATTGAAAATGAAGCGATTCCAGACATTACCTACTTTGTTAGGAAAAAATGTTTATTTTCATGTCTATTACATAGTAGCAATTCTAAAACATTGTGTATAAGCATGTATGGTTTATCTGGATGAGAGTGATGTATGAGTTCTTAATATCTGAAATGCCTAAGATCAAATAAATACCATTTTACTCTATTTTACAATAAGATATAAATAGCTCTAGTTTCAAAAATAAGTATGCATTTAAGGTAAGTGCATGAATCGGAGATCTGCTTGGTCCAAGATTTTTATGCCCAGCCTAATTGTGAATCAAGCTTAAGCTCAACAGTTTACTACTCAGCTCATGCCTCTTTGTTCAGAATGGTAATTCATTTCAACACAGGGCCAGCTCAAGGGGGAGATGAGCTATGCCACCACCCAGAGTGGCAGATTTTTTGGGCAGTAACACCTTAAAACATGAACAAGACATGTAAAAACAGGATGGAATTGCAAATAGTGTTTAAAATCTAGCAAACTTCTGTAGAGTTTTGTTATGAAACTGGTGACAAGTGAAGAGCAAGAAGAGTTGGTCACTTTGGATACAATCATCATTGATGATCTTTGAAACATCCCATGCATGGCATGTGTTCTTGTCATTCTTTTGTGTTCATTATGTAATTTAAAGATTTGCTGTAACCCTACACTTGAACTCACACGTTGTGTGAAAGTAAGTAGTCATGAAGGACTGGCATCATGAATAAAATGTAGGTTATGTCTGAAAGTGTGAGGAGGAGGCAAAACTTCTGGAGCCAGCCTTGTTTCAACAGAAACCGTGATAATTCTTTTGTTCTTGGGAATATCTAATTGTATAATGCTTTTAATGTTATTTACAACTCAAGTGCTGGGAAAAGTCTATAAATTAACTTATTAGAGTACTTATTGAACACAAACAAGACTGAGCCCAATAAGCATTTTATCATTTAAAGCCTGAACCCATGCAGACTTGTAGCATGAATGTAATTTGATACTAAACTTGAGCACCATTATAATTTAATATGCTTTAGTTAATCAAATTCATTTGTTTTGTCTATAGCATTCCCATTGTATTGTCTACTGAATGATTATATTTTACCCATAGAAAGTAACCGTTAAATATCCTATCATTCATTCAAACTTGTTCGCAAGAAGGTGGAAGTAAATTTGATTCCTCTGTGTCAAATAATACCCATGCATGACTGAACTCAAATACAGCTCACTGTTTTAGTATCAAACAGTAGCTTACAACCTTGTGATTTGTAATTTGCATGAAAAATACCAGAAACGCAAAAGTTTATAATTTTAATGAATATTGTTCTATATATTTCTAGATTTGCACTTATGGCCTGTTGCTGGCTTGGAGTTCCAGAGGAACGTCCAACTTTTGTGCAGCTGCTAGCCTGTCTTCAGGAGTTTTACACAGCCCTTGGTTGCTACATTTAAGTTCCAAAACAACACACAAATTTCTGCTGGAGTTCCTTGGATTCCATACAGGTTAAAAATGCATTGAACCACTTGTTCCTGATATCTGCAGCATTTTGCATCTTAACCTCTGTAAGTGACACATTATGGTTTAAGGCATTTTAATCCTCCATAATTTGAAACTAACTTCTTGCAGTGGCGTAGCGTAATAACAAGCAAATAAGAAGCAAAGTCAATACAATAATATTCGATAACACCAACAAAAATACACCAGGCGCTTAAGTTTGATTAATATTATTATTTAAAAACATATTGTATGTTACATTCACATGATTTTCCCTGCCTGCTATCCTTTGTTTTTATATAGCTTTAAAACACTATTCTTACGAAAGTTTATTTCTCTAACCACTTCATGTTAATCGAGATACACCTTTGCAGAAGTAGTTTCATTATATATTTTGTTGAAAGTACACATAGATAGAGAAAGCGGAATTGATACTCATATTTAAAACTGTTTTGGTATATGCTAGCTTACAAATTCCATATGGACCTTTTTCTAAAAAAGGTGTCTCAAAACATATACTTCCTGCAAAATATTGATATTGAATTTTCTCTAACTACTATGTACATAATAGAGAAAGCAAAAATAAGTGTGACTGAAAATTTAATTATAGATAATTACTTTAATTTGCAATGGAAGAAGACAATTTGATAAAAAATCTGATTTGTTACATTCACATAACTTTTTCTACTTTTTCTCCTCTACTTTTTATTTTTATACTAGTTCTATGAACTATTCTTCTAAAAGCCTCTTTTTCTAAATACTTCGCCATGATGGCGATAAACATAAATTATGTGTTTAAACAAGATTCATATACCAGGTGGTATGGCTCAAGAGGTAACATCTGTGGCCCACATTCGAAAGGTCCTGGGTTCAGGTCCTGAGGATTTTTCATGGTTTCCCTCAGTTGCCAAGGTAAATACCGGATTGGATATTTAAAACCATAACTTAAAGTTCCACCTTAAGTCTAAAACAACAGTAGAATTTAAAAAAATCTGATGTGTTACACTCACATGATTTTTTCTACTCTTGTACAAATTATTTTTACAAATGCTTATTCTCCATATGTTTCATGTCAATTGAGATATTAATATTATTGTAATTTTCTTGTAAGTGCAAGGGGAATATGGTAGTATTTAAGTGATAGTCAAATCTTTTAAGAGCTGGTTGCTATGTCACGCATTTCATTCTCTTTATATGTCCAGGATATAAAAAAATCTGATGTGTTACACTCACATGATTTTCTCTACTCTTGTACAAATTATTTTTACAAATGCTTATTCTCCATATACTTCATGTTAATCGAGATATCGAGATGTTAATCTTATTGCTAATTTTCTTGTAGATGCAAGGGGAATATGGTAGGTTTTAAGCGATAGTCAAATATATTAAGCGCTGGTTGCTATGTGGCGCATTCCATTCTCTTTGCATGTCCAGGACATAAAAAGAATGAATAACGAATTTGAGAAAAAGTTTAAGTATTGGAAAATTTAAGGGAATAACAAGCAATATCTCGAAAACTGTTCACTCAACAAAAAAAATGTATATGACATAAATTGTGTATTTTAATGCGATCTACATTTTTTGTGTAGTAAAATGTTGTCTATCTCTTATGGTTTACCAGTTATGCAAAAGTCGTTCACAATGAAGAATACTTTTGGAACATTCCCAGAAAATTCGAGATATACATTTCATTTGTCATGACTAGGGCTAGGATTTTTATGATAGGGCATATATTTTTTGGTAGGACTGACATGCTCCTTAAATACATATAAATGCTTCTTATGAAACAGGGAAATGAATTAACCGAGTTTGTTAAGTCATATTTTTGCAAATATGGCCATTTCTCTCTGATAGAGCATATTTTAGTAAGTAAATGGTCATATTCGTCATATTTTCACTTTCTCGTGCAATTTATTTATTCTGTGTTACATTTCCCAGAATTGTGCACCTCATTTTGTTTCCTGGAAAATGGCAAGTATCTACCTTCCTTCCTTGTTTCCTTTGAATTCACAATATGGACTTCACCCTTGCGCATCAGTGAGTTTGTGTAAGCTATTGTTACTCTATGAACAGGTATCTGATTAAGTCATTCTGGACTCTGGACTGCAGACAAGTGTCTAATTCACTCATTGTGTTATTCAGTCTTATTGAAGTCGTAAGCGTGTGCAGTACAGTTCAGAAAAAATGCCTAAAGTGAAACAAAATGTTCAAGTAAAACTAAAAAAGTTTGTGTCTCAATATGGTGAGAAAGTATTTTCAAGTGATGGTAAAATACTCTATTGTAAACTGTGCGACGTAAGAGTAACTGCAGAGAAGTCGTTTAATGTTCAGCAGCATGTGGCAACAGATAAACACAAACCTGGAGTACAACGGATTGAAAATGAAAAAACACTACAGCAAATGCTGCTAGGGGAATCCCGCCAGTCTTATTCACCATTCTGCGAAGAACTTTGTACAGCTTTCCTTTGTGCTGATATTCCTTTAAGTAAACTAAAGCAATCAAAATTTCGTAAATTCTTAGAAAAATACACAGGCAAACCTCTTCCTGATTCTTCCACATTAAGAAAGAACTTTGCCAGCTGAAGCTACGAAAAAACAATACAACAAATCAGACAACAGCTCGTAAATAAAAAAAATTTGGGTATCAATTGATGAAACTACAGACTGTATGGGAAGATATATTGCAAATGTCATTGTGGGAACTTTGAAAGAAGATGGTCCAGGCAAAAAGTTTCTAATAAACTGTGAACATTTAGAAAAAGTAAATTTTTCCACCATTTCTAAGTTGTTCGACAGATCTATGGGTGCCATATGGCCCGAAGGTGTTAAGCATGACAATGTACTTCTCTTCGTAATGGATGCTGCACCTTATATGGTGAAAGCTGCCAATTCTCTAAAAGCATTGTACAGTAAAATGGTGCATGTGACTTGTTTAGCTCACGCCTTGCACCGAGTTGCAGAGGAGATTCGTAGTAAATTCAGTGACGTTGACAAATTTATTGGATCTGTCAAAAAGATAATTTTGAAAGCCCCTTCACATGTTGTAGCATTTAAGTTGTTAGTTCCAGACATTCCCTTGCCACCATCTCCCATTTTGACAAGATGGGGTCCTGGGTTGATGCCTGCAACTATTACTGCCAGAACTTCAACGTTGTGAAAAGCATCATTGATTCATTTGATAGCAGTGAAGCTACTTCAATTGGACTAGCTCAAGAATTAATGTCTAATGGTGAAATTTCAGGCAAACTTTCATACATAAAATCAAATTTTGGATTTATTCCAGCTGTCATAATTGCTTTGGAGGAATCAGAAGTGCCACTAGTGAAGCAGATAGAACAAGTAAAAACAGTTGTGAATAAATTAGATGGTGTTTGTGGTAAAGTGGGAAAAGAAGTGTCAAAGAAAATGGAAAAGGTGTTAGAAAAAAATGAAGGGTATCATACACTGTGTTCCATTTCAATGATTTTGTTGGGTGAAAAGTTCTCTCTTAATCATTCAGATTTAGATTCAAATGATATTGTTCATTTTAAATATGCTCCTCTTGTGTCAGCTGAAGTAGAAAGGAGCTTTTAGAAGTACAAGGCTTTGTTGGCTGACAATAGGAAATCTTTTTCATTTGAAAATTTGCACAAAGTCTTCATTGTGTATTGCAACTCAGAGCTTATATGAAGTAGAATGAGGATGTAAAAAGCACATAGGTTCCTATAATGTTAATAAAAATCATACTGGAATGTCAAATTGCATAGTTTAACTTGCTTCTCATGTGCATTTTATTCTCAAATAAATAGTTCATTATCAAAATTGACTTACTAATTTATTTTACAGTAAACATTTTACCTCATTTTAATATTGTTAGGTCATATTTATTATGTTATTGTGCATATTTTGGTAAATGTTTGGTCATAACAGCATATTCTTTTGTGCATATTGTGGTGATTTTTAGGTCATAAATATCCTAGCCCTAGTCATGACAATATCTTAAACATATGATATTTTAATCAAAATCATTAGAGCCATTTTTGAGAAAATTAAAATTTTCGAAAAATCTTCCATGTAAAGGATAGTCTGGGGTGGGGGATTTTCTTGAAAACCTTCGTGTCACATCTCTGGAAGATACTGAACCTAAATACCAAGTTTGGTGTTTATCCGACTGTTCGTTTCTGAGTTATGCTGTTCACACACACACACACACACACACACGGACATGTTTCCAAAAATGCTTTTTTTTGGATTCAGGGGGTCTCAAAACATGTATTTCCGGTGAAATTTCGGTATCGAATTTTTGGGTGGAATACAATACTTCCCTTACTTACTATAAATAGTAGAGAAAGTAAAAAATGAATAACAAATGGATGGAAAGAACATGGATAGAAAGAACAAATGAAAGACTGGTAAGAAGCATGAAGAAATGAAAAAAAGAAATGAGCAATTCTGAATGTAAATTATAGGAGAGAAGTTCTCAGAAGTGAACCAAAGAATATCACACTTGGAAAGGAGTGAACAAGCCAACAGGAAGAGGAATTTTGAATGCGCAAAAGAAAGAGACAAAAGGTGCTGGAAACAAGTGGAGAACCTCGCGAAGAATAAACTGAATACAGAACTATCAGGAAGGGAAATAATCAACTCATTTAGAGTAGGAAGGTGGGGAACAAACCAAGACTGATAATGGTAAAGCTTGTAAACAGTCAACTTCATATGGAGAATTTTAAAGAACACATCAAAGTTGAGAGGGTCAAAATTGAGCATGACTACGGCAAAAAAGAAAGGGAATTTAGAAGCAATTTAATACAAGAGATGAAGTTGGCAAGAGGACAAGGAAAAAAGATTTCATAAGAGGACTCTCACTATAAGTAAACAGAGTCAGGCAGGATATTGAACAGCAGATTTCGACACGAGAGATGCGTGCAGGAAATATTGGAGGGAAGTACAAGGAACATGGAAGCGGTGAGAGAAGGGATTCAAATTGCCAAGATACGGGAGATGACATTGTGCTAAGAGTTTTACAAATTTGATTGTCTACTGCACTTTGCCCTGGTCACTCATTCAGTAGACAATCACTACAGTTTATTTACATTTTACAATTTCTTGTCAATAAATTATCTTGCTCATTTTTTTTTCTTTTTTCATGTCCCATTTCCACTTGTTTTTCACTTTTCATTTATTGATTACTTAACCATCACACATTCACTATAGTTTTCCATTCAAAGTAACATACGCTACCTCTTACTTTTCTCTATCCACTGTCCAAAGCCATTTATTTTTTACTTTACACAAAAACTGTCCAATGCTTCTAGCGTCCTTGCACATCATTTCGATCATAAGCATATTTCTATCCCCCTTCAACCACTTCTTATTAAAAAATTCTTTTCTCCAATTTTCTGTTCCTTGGCACTTAAATACTATGTGTTCAATGTCTTCATTACCAACACATATCGGACATTGGTTCTGAGGAATACCCTGTCTTAACCCTCTTAGCCTCCATGCTCCGGTTCTTACCCATGCAATAAATTCTAAGAATATATGGGAGTTAACATTTGTATGTCTCAAAAATAATCCTGAGGATGCCTTAGGCGGCTTTCCTTTTGCTCAAAGTACATGATTGCTATTTATTTAATTAGATGAAGATTCAAGGTTTCTCGTATAAGGTTTTCATGTATAATCTAAAATACAGAAATTCCATTGTTACAACTTAAGTTACCAACAATTAATTGGAGCTTATTCTGCTAGATGTACTCCAGTCAAAGTAAAATAACAATATTCACCCAGTCACTATAAGCAAACAAATTTATTTACTATTCTTTATGGTCGTTTTTATTGGGAACTTAAAATGAACTTAATATATTCTTCTGTGATGTGAATCGCAGACAATCTTATGACAAAGAATACTAACAATCAAGTTCTGTCCAATGGTTTTAGAACATTATTGATGTAACAGGAGTAAAAAATTTGATGTGATACACTAAACGTTTATTTTCCTACCTACTTCATTTTTATTGCAATAAACCTTTATGGAAATTAGTTGCATTACGCATTTTGTTATGGATACAAAGTGAATAAAGACAGACTCAATTGTTTTAGAACTGGATGCTATATGCTGGCCTTAAAATGCCATACTTTTTCCATGACATCACGAGAAACAGCTGAAAATTGTCAGGACTTTAAAAGAATGGCTAACATTGAACAATTCAAACTATTACTTACAGATATCTCGGAAATGCCTGATGCCACTAAAAAGTTATTTGAAATAAATTGTGTGTTTTAAAGAGATCTACATTTTTTGTGTCGTACGTTTTTGTCTATAGTTTAACATTTATGGTATTTTAATCAAAATCGTTAGAGCCATTTTTCAGAAAATCAAACAATTAAAAAATGTTCCATGTAAAGAGAAGTTGGGGATGGGGGATTTTCTTGTAAATCTTTGAGTCTCATCTTTATAGGTACTGAACTTAAACACCAAGTTTAATATTTATCTGACATTTTGTTTTTGAGTTATGCTGTTCACACTCACACAAATGGACATTTTTCTAAAAATGATTTTTTTTTTAAATTCAGGCTTCAAAACATGTATTTTGACTGAAATATTGATCTCAAATACCTCCCAAACTCTTTGCAATACCTTCTCAACCTACTAGGTATATGGTAGAGAAAGTAAAAACATTCTCATAGCATATTTCAATTTATCAGCGCCACCATAACTTACCTCTACAGTTATAGCTAACTAACTCTGATGCATTATTCAAATAGGACAAACAATTTCAAATATCTATGTATCACAATTCAGACAACTGGGAAAAGCTTCAGGATACACATAAGATCAAGAGCAGTGGCGGCCACCAGAGCCATGAATGAAAGCAGGAACATCACAAACTATTGATCAGCACAGCCATGAACCTGTTTCAGCTAAAAATATTATCGGTCCTGATGTATGGCCTAGAATCAGTGGGAGAATACCTCATACAAACAGCTGGAAGAACTAGAGTGGGTAAAAGCTAGATATCTGAAGAGAGCCTCTCAGAGTACCACAGAATTCAAGATCTAGGCTGGTGTATGAGCTCACCAGGGAGACATTTTTGATAGAGGATCTAAGATGCAAGATAATTCTCCCGGCAAATGATGCCTATAAACAACTTCTACAAGACCTGCACAAGAAGAAGAACAGCATACCGGAGGACTTCTATGCAACGTGTGGAATGCAAGATAGGACCTGGACGGAAGCTAATCATGAAATGCGACACGTGACGACAAGACTGGCAATCCATGGCTTTCGCCACAAGGTGTGCAGCAACAAGACCTACCACAACCCAAATGACCAGTGTGTATGTATATTAGGTTCGGAACTTTGTGACAGATATCATATTCTAAAGTGTAAGAAAAGACAGAAATCCATCACAGCCTGTAGTAAGGGCAAGTAATGTACTTACCACCATGCCCGGTGTGTGCGCATTTCATCTTATTATATTATTATTATTATTCAAATAGACTAAGGACTGCCGCACAGCCACTGCATCCTCTGCTTCCATCCATACAGGATAGAATGTGTGCAGCAATGTGGATGGCTTGCAGTTGACTTGATGCCTTCCCTGACTGCTTAGATGTAGAGTTTTCTGAACTGAAGCTGCTACTCTCAATCAAGTAGCTCCTCAAATTAGTCTCCAACGACTTGATGAATCTGAATGTACACTGTGCTAGACCACCCAGTAGGGGGAACAATTTGAATGCCACTGCTAGGAATTGAATCTAGTTCCCCTTGCACTTTAGGCAGCAAACTACAACAGTGTGTGCAATGATACCCTTTAGAAATTCTCTTACTGCAGTATCACATTCAGTGAGTGTTGCTTGTGTTTTACTGTTGGAGGAAATTCCATTTCTTTTCTTATCGTTTAGAAAAGTTTGTTCCCATCTCAATTCTTTTTCTTCTGTTCTTTTTTTTCTTTCTTTCCTTGTTTCTTTCTTCTTTCTTTTCTTCCTTCTTTCTTTCTTTCTTTCTTTCCTTCTTTTTTCTTTCTTTCCTTCCTTCTTTTTTCTTTCCTTTCTTCCTTCTTTCTCTCCTTCCTTATTTCTTTGTATCCATCCTTTCTTCCCTTCCTTCCTTCTTTCTTTCCTTCTTTCTTTCCTTCCTTCTTTCTTTCTTCTTTTCCTTCCTTCATTCTTTCCTTCTTTTTTCTTTCCTTCTTTCTTTCTTTCTTCCTTCCTTCCTCCTTCTATCCCTCCCTCCCTTCCTCCTTTCTTTCTTCATTTTGAATTTTAAGGACTTGACGCAAGTGAAGTTGTGTTAACATGTCGACTCAAGAAATATTCATATATTTTAACTTCACTTTTATTAATACTTTTAATGTTTGTGTTTTTATTGCTTCACTGTTTAGCATTTTAACCTAGCAGACATCAATTGACTTTTTCAGGTGAGAAAATCCTTAATGGAGTTGCTTTGGAAGAGAAGTAAAGCCTCTGGTCCAATGTGATATTTATTTGCACATCAAAGAACCTCATTTCAGGACCCCCAATTAAAATTCATAGGCCATTTCACACTCAGCACATACTTGCTTCTCACTAATGTTATCTTAATAGTTATGAGCTAGTAGAAAATTGACTGATCACAGAGTTCTCTATCCCCCAAAGTTAGAATGACAAAATTGAGGATGATGATAAATGATTGAAAAAGAAACAAAATTACTTGGAGTAATGGGACTTTGTGGCCACGCTACTTTTCAGAAATAAGCTTCTCGTTCCTTGTTCAAGTAGCGATGTTAGTATGTGTGTATTTATTCTTTTGTTTCATCTTTTGCTTTATTTGTATTAACAAACCGAAATGTTTTCCTTTACAGGTAATATACATTGATTACTTCAAGAGTTACCATGGTTAGCAGGACTTCATTTCTTCGAAGAATTTTAAATACTATAGCTGTTTAAAAATGCTTCACACTGATTGTTTTGCGCATCACTATAATTAAAACAAGGAACTTCTATAGCTAGCATGCAAGTTTTAAAATTAAACAGATCCA
Source organism: Deroplatys truncata (assembly GCA_030765065.1). Taxonomy (NCBI): domain Eukaryota; kingdom Metazoa; phylum Arthropoda; class Insecta; order Mantodea; family Mantidae; genus Deroplatys; species Deroplatys truncata. The sequence continues at coordinate 107,792,603 of CM060982.1, forward strand.
ATCAAACAGTAAATGTACTTAAATGAAGGACATAGTTCTGGGGGAAAATGCCTAAGGGGAGAATATTTAAAAATAACTTACTGTTGACATAAAAAGTCTGGCATTATATTCTATGTGTAAATTGAAAGTCAATGGAACCATAAAATATAGTAAAAGAGTCTAGTCATTTTCATAGAATCAACATGGAATTTTTATAAAATATATGCAAGAATGTTAAGTAACATGTCAAAGTTGAAGTGCATTAAATGGAAATGGTGAAGTAAATTCATCTTGGGCAAGGATTTCTTAAAGAAGTATGAAAATGTATGACTATTTTTTATTAATGTCAATATTAAATAAAATAGAACACCAACAAAAGCTATGATTAGGCATTACCTTGGTGTTAGTTGATTAATATATAAATAAGATTAAAGAGAAAATGTAAATATAAAATTTTTAAAATGAATGACAAATATTTCTACCAAAGAGTAGTTAATGTTATAGAAAAATTATATTTTGTACAGTAATTTAATGTTTAAAGTGGTTAAAAACATAGGTGCTCACAATATGATATTCAACACATTTTGTTGTTGGTTATAAAAATCTAAGTTACCATTTTATATATTAAGAATGTAGGGAAATGAACTTTCTATTACAAATTTTGCATAATGGTTAAAAAAAAAAGCTAACTCTCTCAATGATCTGTGTGAAGTTTCAATTTTATAAAATTACTCCTAAAGCTACTCTAGACATTTTAAGGACATAGACTTGTCATCGGTAAGTTCATTTGAGTCTATATAGTTGATGACTGCAATGTTTGATGAAAATGTGTTGGTCATTTGTTGATGATAATGTTGGTATCTACTGGATTAGTAATATTCATTTTTAAAGTGGCTAGAGAAAAGACACTTTTTTGAAAAACTGAATTTTATTATTTGTTCATTTTCAAATGTTCTCTGTTTTTTTTATGAAACCTCATTATGGAGTTATTTGTCATTTTGGAGTTAAGAAATTGCTGAATGCTACTTTTTAAGTTTACCTTATAGAATAGCAAAGTGAATAAAATGACATCTTAAGGGCTAAATTTTCAGACATCTTCGCACAGATTACATGTAGCAGCTAGGGTTCCCAAGTTTTTCTTGTCAAAATGCAGAGATCTTGACTTGGTATAATAAATACTTTAAATTAGTAATTCTATTTTTAAAATGTTGTAAATGAAACTAGAATGGTGCAGATGCTTTGTTTTTGCTTTTTACACCTTAATAGTAGATAATGGTAAAAGCAGGGTTTTATTTTGTGGGTGGGAATGTTTGCAAAATGAAGACCATAGGCACTAGTGCGATAATCTAAAGCTTTTAGCTTGTGTGCACTATGTTAGAAGTTCTACTTTTAGGCCATGCTGTCTAAAAAAAAGCTTTTTAATACTGCAAAAACAATTTAGATGCTCAACTGATTTCTAACTTGGCATTTATTAGAACTACATTATAGCCCATCATCTATGGTTCAGTAATGAATACATTCATTCTACATGACAATTGAATTCTAATATCCTCAGATCAAACACCCATATGTTCTGCATTTTCTATATCTAATTCTTTCAGCTTTTCTTCTGCGAAATATCAATAATCTTCTTTTGGAATATAACCACCAATTATTGAAACTTTATTATATATTTCAACCAACAAATTTAATCATAAAGGTATGCACACTTATGTTATCAAGCTTAAGAGTTTGTGCACAAACCAAGAAACTCAACTGAACCAAAATCAGTAATTTACTGCTATTATACATAAATACATGTTATTTCAATGCTTTCAAATATTACCTGACAGATTTAAACAATGAGCTAGCTTATTTTCTGAAGGAAGAAAGAAATTTGCTTTTAAATGAAATCAAAATAGTATATGGGACTCTAAGGACAATATGGGAGTTCTAGTATAATGCAGAAAAGTTGGCAACCCTGGTTCTGAAGAACTTGCTTGTACATCAGCTTCATTTGTGAAGTTTTCATTTAATTAGAGTGACAGATTCTGGCTGTGCATTATCTTGAGATCTCATTGAACATACCTTAATTTTTCTTTTTTTCATTTCTGAAGCTCCTAAACTTTTTGACTAGTTTAACCACTTGAATGAAAATGTTTACATTCATGTCTTTTTTTTTTACCCCTTAAGTAGTATAAATAGTGAATACCAATATCTTCTTTTAAAGATCAAACAAAAAATAATAATGGGGATTGCAGTCTATCAGAGTAGAAGCAGTAGTAGTGGTATTTATTAAGTAGGTACTTAGTATTACATTAATGGCATAACACAGTCGCATGGGTCATAAGACCATACATGCTCTCTAGAAAAATACCTGGTCTGTATACGTGACCAGAAACAACTATGTTTATAATCATCACATTATATACATACCTATAAAATTGAAAAACATTCTGAATCACACACACACAGACACACACAAAGGCTCAAGCACCACATATATTTAAAGAAAATGTACATAAACACCTTATCTCTTAGTACACGTACTTCCGTTAAGTATGTGCCCAAGCATGGCCAGTTTTGACTGTTAAGAATCAAGTCCCAGCATGCTGCCCTCCATCTGTTGAAAGCCAAAAAATACTTCCAGTAATAATTTTTTCCTAATACTCTCCGTCTGCATGCATGCTGCCAAAATATAAGTCCAGTCTTCTTGTTCCCCGCATATTGGGCAAATCCTCCTGCCATCATCATCAGCAATCTTGTGAGCTTTCCACTCTCTTTATAGCATTCTCCATTCAAGTTTTTATCATTGTACACAATGTAACAGAGGGACCCCTTCTGTTATTGATAATACATAATATATTTTGTCATCCTTGGAACTCAACATGAGATTCATTATAACCACTTTTGAGTGGATGCCATTTTTTATATTGCAGTGGTTACTTTGACCAATTTTAACCTCCATTAAAATTGGACAGCCACCTCTGTCATTCGTTAGTAGGTTCTCTTCAACATAACTAGGGGTATTCCTCTAGCAGATACTGACCATATTTCTAGTTTAACAATTAGGAGACACTTAGTCAAGCCATGACAGCCCAACATGAAGATTTATAGATTGGTTAAGTCCAAGAGGATAGCAGAATTAAGGTATAAAAAGATCCTCTAGGTCTCAATTGCTCTAATACCATTAGGGTTGAAGAAAACAAGAGTAGAATAGGAAAGTTTATAGAGGGGACTGATTCATAGAAGTGAAGAAACACCAGTTCAGGTTCATAATTCATCAAGCTGACCAGTGCTGCCCTTCCCTTTAGTTCATCATGTTATCATAATTACTAACAGCTGCACCATGAGAGGGTGAAGGATTAGACCTTAGACTATTGTCTGGGTTGGTTCCTTTAAGACTTGCATGTATAAGTATTGAAGGGTCTTCTCCCTGTATACAACAACAGCTTTTTCACAGCCAAGCAATATCAAAATTCCAAGGAGGTATTCCAACTCAAGTAACATATTATTGGGACACTAGATGAAGAATGATGAAGTCCAAGATCCAGAGCATTAGAAAACAACATATTTTGTTAACAGCAACATTAGCTATAAGTTATCCATACTGTTAATTTCATTGTGAATGTAGCTTAGGTGATTGATGGCCACAAATTAGGAGTCTACTGAGCTGTAGTGGTCTTCTATCTTTTACAGTACATTTTGATTCAAAATTTAATAAAGTAAATGGAGTGTGGAATACAGCACTAGTTCACTTTTCTGGCTTTACTGTAAGGAGTAACAGCAGTCAACACAAAACAACCAACTCAGCAGGCAGCTCTAGACTCGTAAGCCTTCAGCAAAGTGCAAATAGGAGAAATTTAGTTGCATATGTCGGCAGCAGGTGCCCCCTTTCTTATGCTTGATAGTAGAGATGAGCACTAGATAGAGTCACACACTCATTAGTAGTGCTAAAAACATATTTTCTATGTTCATTAACCCAAGCAATGAGCTGTACTCCCTTAAGGTAGTAATGGCACTTAAATTGTGCGACAAGCACAGCTTGTAACTATGGATTGACCAATAAAACTATATGTAGTTGCATTTATAACTCACAGGTAGCATTCAAAGGATCTGCAAATCTCCTTAGAGGACTAATGGACAGAAATATTAATGTTGCTGATACAGTGAGAGCAAATAGTAAGGATATGCTGTCTCATATAACTCATAATAAACTGAAATGTGGCTAGTACGGATCATTGTCCACAAAGGTTGCACTGTGTATGAAGTGGAGGAATAACAAAGATGTTTATTACCTATCAACAAAACACAAAACTACTGACATTACAGCAACAGGCAAGCTGAGAAGGTGTTAATTTGCAAGATCAGCTTTGTTCCCTATAATGCAACACACAGCTAGATGTGTGTGTATTCAATTGTGTTACTGTGTTTCATAAGATGGCTGGCAAGAAAAAGACCAACTACATGGGCTTTAAAACCAATGCACTCATCACTGCTTCAAAGTGTAACACTGCCAGAGTACACTGTTAGAGGTCAATCTTCAGCTGAGGATATCCCATTGAGACTGCAAGCTAAAACATTAGAAACAAGAAAAAAAAATATCAAAAAGATGTGTTTTATACTACAGTAGGGGGAAAAGAAGCAAAACTGCTTGGCAGTGTAAACTGTGTTGTGTTTCCTTCATTTGGAGAACTTTTATCAGATCTACCACACCCAACAATCATAAAGGCCAACAAAATTGGTAACAATGCTCCCAAGACTAAAGTTTTGTTAAAAGATACCATGGATACTTAACCTACATCTTTGCAACTGCATGAAATGAATTTTTCTTCCCACTGAATAGTTATGAGTCTGTCACGTTGGAGGTTTCATAAAAATGACAAATAAATAATGATTTTGTATTAGTAAGTTTAATAAAGTTCATTCCTTACATTCTGAACTGTTCAAATGAAATGGCTTATGTAAATGGTAGCAGATTTGCATTATTTAGCCTTATTAATCTGAAGTACAGAGGGAAAATATGTGAGAAAATGGTAACATTCAAGGCAAAAACATTCTGAAACTACTATCAGTTATGGTTGTTTTGTATTTGGAGAAACAGGGTGAACTCTATTACTGCTTCATAATTATAATTATTATTACTATGACTACTATTAAAGAAATGAAGAAAATTGTATATTCATAGATATAAATATAAAATTATGACTAAGACTATTATTTAAAAAAAATATGAGACACCGCCTGCTAAGGTTAAGGATTTCTTATAGCGCTATATATCTGTCAGTTTACTGAAGCTGTAAAAATGAAAGTGGTCTGTTATTAACTTTTCTCTTCTCTATTGTCTTATATGTGTATAATAATTGTTTTCATTCTGAAAGTAAAAACTATGTACTTATGTAAAATTTATGGCTTGTGCTATCTGTTGTCTCTCTCTCTCTCCATAATTTAAGCATATGCTAGAGTGACCAGTACCTAATTACTACAGAAAGGAATACTTCAGAGATAAATGTTTCTATTCCAGAGTGAATGGTGCTTAAGGATTCTGAAATATGGTTTCTCTTTTTAAAGAAATCTTATATATAATTTCATTTGAGAATAAGCAATTGGTTCAATACTTCGTCAATTCTAATTTGGTTTTTCCTGGCATAAAATATACCACTCTGGTGTTCTTGACTGTACAATTAAGATTGTTTTAAGAGCAACACTCAAGGGCAGCTTGTTATAAGAGCTATAGAGCTGCAGCACTGCCACATTTGTAATTAAAACCAATATATTGTTTTATAGCTTATAAGTGTGCTTTTATACGAGGGTTGGGGCATAAGTCATGGCAACTATTTTATTTTGTGACAATACCGGGCATGTAAAAAATATGAAATATACACATTACAGGATGAGGTATGAACTACGTGTATGCACATTAAACAACATGTCAATATTGTGGTTGTGGTTTTATATTTCACACTCATTACAGCACAGCATAGCACACATACCCATTCTAAAGGTCTTTAAAGTAATCTCCTGCAATGTTCAAAACATGTTGCCAATAATGTGGGAGGCACTGAATACCATCTGCATCCCCATTTTCCTCCCCAATAGGGAATTTGATCATCTGCTGCTGCACAGCATTTGCAGTGTCCTCACTTGTTGAAAACTACCTACAATGTGATGGTTCCTTTGTCTTGTGTATGAGGTCGAAGTCACATGGAAACAGTGACAGGAGAGTATGGTGGATGCTCAAATTCTTCTTACACCCAATGCTGTAGTAGCCTTCCGACACTCTACTTTATGTGGTCTTGTGATGTCATGAAGAATGATTACTCTCTCCAGCATTATTCCCAACAGCTTCCACCAATTCCCTGTGACATTCTCTAGCAGTTCTCCCATGGAGAAGGACTATATTGATGTACAAGTGCTGCTCAACATGGGTTACATCCATCTTGCACAGGGGTCACTCAACAACTGATTTCACTTTGCTCTCTGCACTCATACAGAACATCCCAGTACCATTTGCCATTATCAATACACACTAGGACTCTCTTTCTTTCCTATGACACATACCATTTTGTGCTCCACAACAGTTTGTCACCAAAAAAAATAGTTGCCATGACTTATGCCTCAACCCTCGTATTTCTGTTTTGTAGATTCCATTATTTTCTTACTTCATCCTATCCAAGCATAATCTTTTCATATTGATGGTTAACTGTACTGAAACTGAAGAGTATTTGCTCCCTTCAGACATTGCAGTGGTAGACAGATTCCAGTACGTGTATTTGGATGAGTAAAGGGATGGAGGTCATTAAGGCGCAGACTCATGAATGGTAGGTCTACACTTCATATCCTATCCAGACTGTCCTCCCTGACTGAGGTTTCTTCCAGGTTTTCTTCAGTCCTCATAACTGGAAAATGCCTGGGAGGTGCCTTAAACTTAGGCCTGTAACATGTCTTTCCCAATAATCATTTCATTTCGGGTATCACCAGTATCACCTGGTGATACCTGTGCTGTATGTTTTTAGTTTTGTAGTATTAAGAGTGGGCATTGAACATTATTCAAAAAAGGAAAATAAGATGAAGGAGAATGGTGTGGTAGGAGACTGGGGTTTGAAATGCCGCATGTGGCTGCAAGTGGGGTGTAAATCAGAAAGGAAACAGAAGTCTTTCTTCCCTCTTAGCCCTTACACTCTACCCCAAAACTTAATGAATATAATACCATATCAAATGGATTCTTTATTTTCTCAAAACTAAACTGTAAGCAAGAAATTTATTCAACTTCAGATATTGAACAAAATTTCCAAAATCTCATATGATAAAGTATGTGCTTATTAGCTTTGTATTGTATGAGAACATGAGATGGTTACACGGATATTATAAGTGCTTCGGTAGCAGTCCCAGCCGTGGTGGCCTAGCAAACAAATCGCTGTGCAGTGGCCACAGTATGAAGGAAACACACTATAACAGATAGGTTGAATAGCCAACCTATTTCACATGAAAAACAAATTTAATATATTTCTACTTTGAAGGTAAAATTACTTGCATCTTCAAAATGGTATTTCATGATGTTAATTACAAACTGCACAGGATTTTATATAGATAAAAAATGAATGACCCGATGGTTATAGAATAAACAGTAAATGCTGTTGTGAATACTTGTTACTAGCTGGGAAGTCTGATAGCAAAAAATCTGATGTGTACATTTGCAGGACTTTTTCTACTCTTCCGTAAACTGTTCATACCAAATCTTATTCTTGGTAAAGATAAACTTTCATTAAACATTTACACATTCATTGTAAGTATGAGAAGGATACAGTAGGCTAAAACAATAGTCAGATTTTTAAAATGCAGATTGCTATGTATGGCTTTGAAATTCCAGGTTCTTTGCTTGACCACAAGGAAAACCAAGCAACAAAAAATTACCATTTAAAAATAGTTTAAGTGTTTGAAAATTCAGATCAATAACAAAGAATATCTTGGAAATGATAAAGCCACAAAGAATTTTTCACATAAACTGTTTGCTTTGATGAGCTTTACTGCTTTAGTTCAATAAGATTTTATCTGTCTCTTCTGGTTTACGAATTACACAAAAGTCATTCAGAATAAAGAGGACTTCAGAGGCTGTTTGCAGAAAGTACAAGATACACAGTTTATTGTTTTGCAAATATCTTAAACTTATGGTATTGTAATCAAAATAAAATAAGATAGCATTTCCCAAGTAAAGGATAGTTGAGAGTGGTATTTAACCAACTTTACATTTTCTTAGTTACGCTGTTCATATACACACACCTTTTTCTAAATTTTCTTGTATTCAGGTAATCTCAAAACACGCATTACTTAGTGTAAAAGTTTTGGCTGGAATACAATACTTTCTATACTTAAAAGCTGTTCACAGATCGCTCAGGACAGACTGACTTTACCCACGTTGCACAAGGAAAAGCAAGCTACTCACTTCCCCTACTCTCCCCTCAAACACTCGTCACAACTTGGCATCCTGAAGCCTAGAGTGACCTTCACCAGGCTAAGTGCAGCTGTCCTTGGCTGTTACCAGGAAAAACTTGCTTCAATGGTATTTACCCTTTCTACCTGAGGCTGGTCCCTAATTAACAAAACTGTGCCTGTCTGGTCTTTCTGTCGCTTTTACAGTCCACAGTTTTCACAATGCTTCTCCTTTTTATACATACACTGATTTTAAATATATTATTACTTATTTTATATCGCTATCCTTCTCAGATTATTATGATAATTATTGACTTCATAATTCCGGCTTCAAAGCAGTAGAGAAAGCAAAAATTTGTATTTTGCTTTTCTTCTCCATTATGAAAATACTAAACATTAAACTGCTGATTTCAATTATGGTTAGTAATTGTTATATCAGTGTATATACATCTAATACAACACATCTTGCAAATTCTCTCCCATTCACTCTGGAAAATGATACTTAATCCTTCATTGTTCTGCAATTCTATAAATGCTGTACAATATGTATTTAATTTTGTTGTTTGTTTCTGGTTTATAAATAATTACCATGAATTGTTCATTCAGTTGCCACCAACCAGATAAAGTTCACTTTATGATACAAAAGTTAAGAACATATATATAGATGCAGAATAGTCTTATTTGCTAACCAAAGATTCAAACAAGCTCTAAAGCATGAACACAAAACTGTACAAGAACTCTCACAAATAATACCTTCCTTTTCTTTTTCTCTCATTCAGGAAAGTTTAATATTTCTGATCTTTGTGGGGAAATATGCATAAAAAAAGGATCAAAAATGTTATTTTCAAATGCATATTTGAAAAAAATATGTTATTTGGTTTTCAGACACTTTGTTATTACTTAGCATTCCTCTTAGCCATTTATGAATTGTTGCAGCTAAAAACAATCACCTGTGATGCAAATTCCGCAAAAGCATTTTCAGCATAAGAAATCTGCTCCTTCAGTAACTAAAAAAAGTAATTTTATTTTATTACTATTTTATTTACAAAATGTTTTTCTTAGTAATTAATGCACAATATCACAAATTCTTTTATATCATAGAGGTGAGGAAATCAGTAATTTACCCCATATTTTATAAGATACCTTCAGCATAAAAAATAATTCTTCAATTGCACTTATGATGTATTTATTTATTTATTTATTTGTATTTATTATGCTAAGAGTTTTACAATTTGATTGTCTACTGCACTTTGACCCTGGTCACTCATTCAGTAGACAATCACTACAGTTTATTTACATTTTACAATTTCTTGTCAATAAATTATCTTGCTCTTCTTTTTTTTCACGTCCCATTTCCACTTGTTTTTCACTTTTCATTTATTGATTACTTAACCATCACACATTCACTATAGTTTTCCATTCAAAGTAAGATGCACTACCTCTTACTTTTCTCTTTCCACTGTCCAAAGCCATTTATTTTTTACTTTACACAAAAACTGTCCAATGCTTCTAGCATCCTTGCATATCATTTCAATCATAAGTGTATTTCTATTCCCCTTCAACCACTTCTTATTAAAAAATTCTTTTCTCCAATTTTCTGTTCCTTGGCACTTAAATACTATGTGTTCAATGTCTTCATTGCCACCACATATTGGACATTGGTTCTGAGGAATACCCTGTCTTAACCCTCTTAGCCTCCATGGTCCGGTTCTTAACCATGCAATAGATTCTCTCTCTTCTTTATTTACTATGTCTATATATTTTTCCCTACCCCATGTATTTTTCATTGGCCTATAATAAACTAATGAGCTCTTTTCGGCAATCTCACTGAACATGATTTGTATTTCTATATCTTCCAGTCTTTTCCTTGCCTTTTTCCAAAAATGTTTCACGTTATTTTCTCTCCTTCCCATATATCTCGTAACCCATTTTTTTCTCCAAAATGTTCCATAAATTACTTACCCATCCATCGCTCATTAAGCTATTCTCTTTTAAATTTGGAGCAAATGATTCATTCCATGCAAAATAACAAGCACAAATTTTTTATGCATACCTAATCTTTCTTGATGACTTCATCCTGTTCTGTAGAAAGTTATATCTAGAGCTTTAAAGCCATAAAACATTTTGTGAAGTGAGGTTGAAGGCATTTATAGTTTTAATTATTAGCATCACTATCCATGCAGAGAATATTGGCATAACAAAGGTAATTATCACAGATGTCACTTATTCATATAGGTATTACTGGGTATTTGTACAAGATTTTCACAATATACTGCAGTAGAAGTATTACTAAAAAAAATTTGTCATGAAACACATTAGCATGTTTATTTCCTTTACAGTCATAAAAGATAACTGTGCTGAAGTTGTCCAAAATTAATATAAACGAAACCATACCAAACAAAACACACTTCTTTTCTTTCCCTTTCCTTGCTGCCGTTAAGCGTCGGGTTCCTTCAGCCACTTTCTGTATTCGATCCTGTCCTGTGCCATCCTGTATATTCCTCTCAATGTCGTCCCATGTCCAACTGCCACTCTTTCCATATATTGTGCGACAATATTCTTTGTTAAGTTTGAAAGAATGCTACTGTTTATCTGCCGCACGTATAAAAGACAATTTGTCGCGGTCACTTCGTGTTATCTTTTACTGAGCGCCTGTTATTCTATTTAATTTTTGGGTTCACTGTCCTCCGGCTAGCTATGATCTCTCGGTCAAGCAAATCTCTTAATCAAGGTGTGTAAACGGAAAGGAGCTTTTATCCAAAGATAACACTGATAAAAGAATTTGTTTTATACTTTTATTGTCGTAACACATTATGCACTTTCACGTATTAATCTTGACACTCGCCAAACTGAAACTGTTATAATAACTTCTTTACTGCCCCTTATTAATTCGCGTACTTCAACTTTTTGTGTAATTAACTTTACGACACTTGAGATTTTTTTATAAATTTGCTACGCATAACCTGCGAATCGATAAACTATGCTATGTATTCACCATGACTGTTTTTGTTAAACTCAGCGACGTGTAATGCACAAATGTTTCCGATGGACTGGAGCCGACATGTAATGTACAAATTTTTCCGATGAACTGGACGAATTTGACTTTGACCTAGCCCTTTTTATACTCCTACACCCCGATATGCCTAAAGATTATAACCGAGCTGCTATTGGTTAATAAAACGCGCCAACATTAGAGTCTATTTTTATATCCAATGAAAATTACAAAAACATATGCTCTAGGGAAAATGTTCCAGCAAATTCTAAGAAAAACGCGCCAATATTACGTCATTTGCTCGTCTCTAATAATGATAAACAGTTCACCCCCTCGCTACATTATTGCACGCTATTATTGTCAGTTTCAGTAAGGCCGTATAAACCCACTTCTCGACAATGCTTACAATCATCAAACATCTCAAATCGATGTCACACAATAATGCATATTCACACTACAATTATTCTTGACATTTACATAATTTGTGATACAAATTACTGCATCAATTGTCTCCATTCCATCCTAGGTCTTCCCATTCTTCTCTTCCCCTCCGCTCTTGCTTCAAATATTCTTTTAGGTAATCTTTCTTCATTCATCCTTACTAAGTGTCCCAGCCATCTTAGTTGGTTTCTTTCCATTGTCTGCAGTATACTTTGCTGTTTTAGCTTGTCTCTTATTTTCACATATCTAACTTGATCCCTCTTTGTATTTCCAACTACTCACTTTAGGTATTTCATCTGTGTTGCTGTTACTCTACTTGCATGTCTATCCAATACTGTCCAGCTTTCACTCCCGTATAATAGAACTGACTGGTATATCACCTTTTATATTCTCATTTTAGTGGTTTGACTTACTTCTCTTTTACCAATTATAGTGTTATTAATTTGGTAATATATATTTATTGCCTTCCTGATTCTATTGTTTATTTCTTGATCTATTCTTCCATTTTTAGTTAGAATCACCCCTAAATATTCAATACTTGTCACATTTCCTAATTTTCCACCTTTCCAGAAAATTTGCATATCTGTCTCAGTTTCCTCTTTACCAATTATCATTACTTTACTCTTTTTTGCATTTAGAATCATACCTTTCTCTTCCAATGTACTAGCCCATTCTGTTATTGATTGTTGCAGGTTCTCTTGGTTTTCTGCCATTAAGACTATGTTATCTGCATAAATCAGAACTTGCACATATACCGGTCTCATTTTCCAGTAACCTACTCTCATTTTGTTTGTTCTTCTATTACCTGAAAATACAGATGTTTTACTTTGATCAGAAAATATCACTCAGCTTTTCAGAAATTTTTCTGTTCACTTTCTTAAAGCACATGCTTTGTTCTTCTACCTATCTAATTATTTACTATTTTATTACTATAAATATGATTAAAAATTATACAAACTTGTGCAAATTCATGCTTACAGCTGCATCAACACATAACTTGCATTGAATTTTATTTAATCAACAGATTCCTAAATAAAGTGTAACACAGTGGCAGCTAAAGCTGAACAAGTGTTCAGAAAGAGGAAAACTCGTGTACCTTGAGTCACTCAAACTGAGAGGCAATCAACAAAATGAGTCATCTCTGCCTTATAGGTACATATGATTCAGCTGCCAGTAATGGGAAGATATTTCTGACGGGGTTAAATCTGGGGATCTGGGTGGCTAATAGTTAACTTAACTGGACTGCTACATTTGTAGTTACAAAAACAAAAGGGTTTAGACCACAAGACCCAATATGATTGCTGAACTCAAAGTAAACATCTAAAGAGAGATAAAAGCTATTCCAACCAACTTCTTGCATCATACTATAAAGAATATTAACTACTACTACTTTCTCTGTTTACCCTCCCCATTGATATGGCTTACACCCCATAGGACTCATAAGGAGCTGCCTAGGGTCAGACCCCTGTCAAGGAGCACAGACTATGAATCAGAGAGAACACCCAGGATGGGTGATCATCCTGAAGCCTGGTATAAGAGCAAGGAAGGGGATGATATGAAATGATGGCGAGATGAATGAAAGGAAAGGTAATGATGGAGCAATTGATGGGATATGATATTCCAACAATGACTATTTGCTAAACTCCTGTATTTTGGTTATGTGTTACACATATCGTTTAATACTTGGTCCTTTTATTGTCCAAATTTTTTGCATTTACTCAGATGTCCTGAATGAACCAAATACAAAACTGTGTTATGTTTTGGTGAAATGAATTCAAATTAAAATGTCTCATTGGATAGTAAATAAACTATTCTATTACACGTACCTACTCCCTCCACTCCAAAATATGGTATAGATAAAAGTTTGAAGTGTAGAACTTTTTGTTTATCTGTGAATGGTTGAACGTTAATTTGTACTGTTGTATTCAGTATGGAAAGACACATCTGCCTAATGAATACAGAAAGCATCAAACCATAATGTTTAAATGATTATGGATCACCTAAAATATTATGGAATCAAGACAGCACCAGAAGTGGCTTTCCATGAAAAAATTTTAATCTGTAATTGCAAATAATTTAAACGCTATCTAAAGCATATTATTTTACACTTTAAATGTTATAATACCATTTTGCAGTTCCTGCTCCAGATAAAGAAAGATTGCAGCCTGCAGAAGAGAGGTTAGAATTTGAGTTTTTGATAATAGTTTTAAACTTATAATATTGTAATTGTTTATTATAAAGGAATCAAAACAGTGAAGCACTTGAATCAAAAGTAATAAAAGCATTGAGTCAAACTTAATAGACATTCACTGTCTTGCTCCTCACTACTGCTTGTTAATCAGGACCAGATAGGAAGTAAACATGCAGTTGATAATGGGGACAATGACTCTGGGAATATGTATTAGATATTAAGTGATAAGAGAAGCAAAATAGAGAGAGTTAATGTTCAACTCAACAATTTATTAATTTTAACCTTTAACCTCAACTATTTTAGCTACTTCACAGACTTAGCACTGCATTAAGATGCAATAACTGTCAATGAAATTTGCATGCTAATATCGATTCTCAGAAGAAATAAATTAGAACTCCAAATGCAAAAGCTGTTTAGCTCAGTTTGAGAAACATCAGAGTCATTTCATATGCGGTCACCATGGCAACACTACTAAGCATTGTATTCTATTAAATTAAGCCCTAAATCTATGGTTGTGGATGCTCTCAAGCTCTGATTAGAGGTGGATATGTTTATTTTATTTAAAGGTGAGTCGGAATTGTAACACTAACATCACTTAAGTTTACTCACTTGTGGCCAATTATAACTTTTGCTTCTTGTGACTTGTTGGTCTTATTGATATTGTAATGAAAAGAAGCTAGAAACAGTGATGTGTATTGAATTTATTTAAAGGTGAGTCGGAATTGTAACACTAACATCACTTAAGTTTACTCACTTACAATTCCGACTCACCTTTAAATAAATTCAATACACATCACTGTTTCTAGCTTCTTTTCATTACAATAGGATATGTTTATGTTTGAATTTGAATCCAGATCATCTTGTGTGATATACGAGGGCTGATCAACAAAGACAGACTGATTTTTTTTCACAGATGTTTATTACTCCAATTCAATGTTTACATGATCTTTTTCAAAATAGTCCCCTCCTACTTCAATGCACCTTTTACAGTGTCTCTGCCAGTCCTTGAACACGTGCTGCAGACCATTCTTTGTCAGGTCCTTGAGAATCGCCTCACTTTTCTTGAGCACTGCTTCAGATTTCTCAAATCGAATACCCCTAAGCTTTGCCTTTAGTGATGGGAATAAATAAAAGTCACAGGGTGCAAAATCAGGGCTATAAGGTGGATGTGGTACATATGACTTGATTTGCAACGTGAGGCCGTGCATTGTCATGATGAAGTCGCCACCCAGTCCGAGAAAGCTCTGGTCGTTTCTTTGCAATGTGCTTCTTCAGTGTAGCCAATACTGATGTGTAGTATGCTGCTGTAACAGTAGTGTGAGGGGGTAAATCATTCCATTACAGTCAAAAAATGTGATCACCATCACTTTCCCTGCAGATGGAACAACTTTTGCCTTTTTGGGTGTTGGAGAACCTGGCACTTTCCACACTGTGCTGGCTTTTTTTTCTTCAGGATCATAATTATGCAGCCATGACTCATCACCGGTGATAATCGATTTAAAAAATGCATCCCCTCCATCAGCAAAGAGACGCAATTGTTTGGTATGCGAAATGCACGTAGGGTCTACAAAATAGAGCATTACTACCAACCTACCAATACGAGAGTGCTGCCGCCTACCAACATTATACATAAAAACCCACTCTTTTCAAATATTTACGTTACAGATACGAAACTATCACAGAAGCTACAGGAAAAAATCAGTCTCAGTCTTTGTTGATCAGCCCTCGTACATTCCACTGAGTATTCAAACATAGATTCACAAAAGAACTAGCAGGAACTGATAACCTTTTTATATTACAAAACCTTTAATATAGTAGGTTTTTGTTTCTGGATAATGTGCTAAAAGATATTAAGATTAATAATTATTGATTAAAGCTTATTTAACTAAAATTAATAATGCAAGTTATTTGTAATGATATATATCATTACTTCATTATCACTACAAGCTTTTCACCTGGCACTACACTATCTCTCATATTACCTCACCTGTCAAATCATCTGTAGGAATGAATTAAAAACTGCACACTTGCAGAAAAGTGAAAAACTCATTTGATTCATGTTGTACATCAAACCAATGTGTGAAAGCAATGTGTTCTGTGTTGTACATGTGAATGAAGCAAGAATCTTCTATTTTTCCTTTTGATTATGGAAAATATGTGCAGGTAAATAACAGCTTCTGCTTCTTCCACTTCCATTTTGAGTTTAGCCATGCCACTGATGGCATGCACAGAAATGTTAAAACACCCAAGAAATCTGCAACCAAAAACTCTGGTGGTGTGGCTATGGTGGCTTTGTGAAGAGGTTCTCATATTATTAAATGGTTTGTTTATGTAGCAGATGTATTTTAACAAAACATCTTGTAAACTGCAATGCATTATAGTGTAAGTTGTTACATCTATTCTAAATATTGGAACAGCAAAAATGAGTCATTTTATATTATTTTGTGGAATGTTGGGAGTAACCATGTTTTGTTCTAGTAATACAAAAAATAAATGTTTCAAGTTTGATCCATACACAGTGTTAACTCTGTATTTTCACCACACTCCTCCTGCTTCATAATTTGTTTGTTTCATGCTATCTTGCTATTAAGAATCAGGAGAAGATGCAGAAAATTAAAAACTTTGTTAACTGTAGCTCAGCATAACATAATAAAATGGAACAGTCTATTAATACAGAAACAACAGGGACAGAAAACAACAGAAGCTGGATAGTGAAGAAACAAGAGCTATTTGCATGTATTTGTTAACTTTATTCATGATGACTGTATACTTATCATAAAAATCTAATGTTCTTCTTGTATTTGTAATTGTCAATGCTGAATGTTTATAATTGTATGTGTTTCTGATTCATCAACTAGTGTTCTAATACCTAACTCAGTTCACCCTGGTAAATGCAAAGATGAATGTTTCCTCTGCTGCTTGAAAACAGCTATTTTAGAAATCTAATCTTTACTTTGTCTTTATTTTATCAGCAAGTGATGTGTTATAAATTTTTGGCAGAATGTGTGTAAGCAAGGCTTTTACAAAAATAACTATTTTTTGCAGACTTCATATGTAATATGCTTCTACTCAGCTGGTAGGTAGCAAAAGGCTTGCAAAGAAAATCAAAACTTAATAAAGATATATCATATGAAAATGATATTCCATTTGTTCATAAATTCTAGTGAATTAGACACTTGGAAAGTTATCCAGAGAAGCTGTGCCTCAATATTAGTGCAACATTTAAGGATCAAACATATTCTTACCATTCCAAAAGGCTTAAAGAGAATTAAGTTTTAAACGTAAACGATCCCCTCTGCATAACTAATTTTGATACGTGATATGTATTAAATTATAACTCTACTAGTATGTCAAAACAGAAATCTCTTCTCTTTCTGCCCTTATGCTCTCTCTCTGCATCTCTCTTTTATAAAGTCACTGACTTTTATAAAGTCTTTTAGTCACTGATTCTTTAATACATGCAGTTCAACACCTATACTCCCCCTCCACATTTTTCCTGATGTTGCATGAAATATCTGCATACTTATAGGTGTATGTGGTATCTAATCCTTAGGGGTGAATAATGAATCATTCTCCTTTTTGCTTCCCAATAGTTTGATGTTAGATTTTCAAAAGCCACAAAAGAGTCACAATTGTTTTTAGATATTCCATGTCTATTTCTTCTTCCTAGAAGCACAATAAACAATTTGGAGGTGTTAGTATTCCAATTTTGTAAAGAGCATGCTTATGTCTTAAAATTATAAATATAATTTCAGAGTTTCCTAAATAGTTGAAGGATTCCAAAATCACCAACATGAATCTCTTTAAATTTCACTTATATTATCATTTAAAATATATTTACAGGAGCTTTAAATACATTTATTAAAATTACCACCATCAATAACTTTAACCAAATGGGTAATAAAGATGATAAATGAATAAAAATACAATTGAGTTTGAAGCCCTAAAGTGCTATGGTTTGCTTGTACAACACATCAGTAGCTTACATTGAAACAGGCAAGTTTTTAAATTCATCAAACTCTTGAATAATAGATTACATCAAGTCAAATTTAATGGCTAAATCCACTGGCATTTGTCTTTTATGATAAATTGAAGAATGCTTCTAATGGTTCAACGGATGATTTAGCAAGATTGTCAACATTGTATGAATAAAATGCATAGTTATAATTTTTCTGTTTAAGTGAGGTTATAAAGCTTATGATGATATCATATTAGTTTGTCTCACTTCCAATAAAACTATGGCTATCAACTCCATGTCATTATATAAATTGTCTACATCCTTTGGATAAAATGTAATGAAACCTTTCATTCATTATTAAACACACACCATTTGCTGCTCTGAAGAATAAATGGTAAAGTTTCACTGTAGCAAAGCAGATTAGAGGTTGTTCTCAATTTTAACACATGTTAAAATGCATTTTGCTAAGAAAATTGTTAAAAGAATTCAAAATAGAGTAAAGGGGAATGGAATGTTATTTGAAAGGTAGAAGCATTGTATTTATGTGACATGTTGAATAGTACAAATTTACCTGAAAGCTACAGGTGAAATTTGTATACCTACATAAAATCTGGGAATAAAGCTGACATGCAGTAAATATTAATTATGTTGTTCTGTGTTCATTAATTAATTGCTCAAAATCTACAACTACCTATTACACTTTCTGAATTCTTGTGTCTTATGCTATCTCAAAATTTTTACACAAAGGTAGTGGGCATTACAATCGCCCAATAGTTCTGATGAAAAGTGTCAGAGATCCATCAGGGAATACAAAAAATGAGCTGATGTTGCATAGATTAATTCTGGCGGGACTTCAAGGAATATTCTGTTTGATGGCATCAGTGGATCCATCACTGATCTTAAAAACTTGCCTAACAGTTCTAAAGGGTGGAAACCATTCTAATAATAATATTATGATAATGACAAGTAAAAGCAAATAATTCATCAACATTTTATAGATCATCTTTGTTACCACGTGTTTACAGAAGCAGAACTTTGACTAGATATACATTTTGTGATTATTTTTAGTCTTCAGTTTTCTCAACATTTCCCTGAAGATTCTAGGAATGCCTGTTGAGGACATACTACAAATATAGTTATCTTACATGCTGTTTATTACTGGAGGCATAACATCTTACACAGTGACATAATTTAACTTCTTTAATAATCTTGAGTTATCAAAAGCTTTTCTTCCAAATGAATCGATATGAAATTCTGGACAGAACAAATAGTTAACAGGAGTATGGACCACTTATGTTTGAAATAAATGAAAGAGTGCAGAACCTTGCATTGATTTTTAATTGGAATGGTATCATAAAGTTTTTAAGAAATAATTAAATTATTTTAGAGTTAAGAACTAAATTAAGGTCATAAATCATTATTCTTAAGTTAGTTGCAGTTCCCTAAATTTAATACACAATAGAGGCAACATTAAACAAACATTTCTAACACATTTTTAATCATTTTCAAACTTCCGCATATTTAAATTAGCATGCAGATGATATCATTCTGTAGATGTCCCCATACAGAGATCTAAAAGAGGAACCAGAAATCATTCTTCAAATGTCACGTAAAACTGCAGTAGAAAAATTCAGGCTTATGACAGAACTTGACTATTTAGCAAAATATTTAAATAAAATAGTAATGTATACCAATCCAAATTGCTCTCTATGCAATAGTGAAGAAGAAATGACTGAAGGAGGTCTTCAAACTTGCAAAGCACTACCTAACACAATCACTAAATATTACTTAGAGAAAGCAATTAGAGAGATCGTAAAATCTTTCTATGTAATTTTCTCACTTTTGACTTGAAGAGAGCGTATAAATATAAACATGAAACATTTATATATTCAGTACAACATATAGATAACTATGTCTGCAAATCAAAGCCCATGCTAAAAGGAAACTGAATCATTAAACAGCTGTGTTGCTAATAATGAAAAGAAAGTGTAACAAAAGATATGGCTGTTTTCTCTGTTTGGAGGAATCATTCACAATTAAAAGTATTTAATAAGAACAAAGAGTGTACAAGCTCCAGAAGATTGGAGAGCATGATCTCATCTTAAGCATAGTTGAGGTAAAGAAATAATGAGAATATACCTGTCATTGTGTACATAAAGAACTTAATCTTTTTGTTTTGTAAATGGAATGCAGTATGTTAATATTAAAAAGGTTTTAATACATCTGTCTTTTTATTTCTCCTGGAAGTCATAATCATAGATGTGTTATAAAGTTTTGATCTAGAGTTACTTAACCATGCAGAGGTGTACCTGGGGGGGGGGGTGGAAGGTTGATGCTCCCTTACTAACGTAAATGTAAAAATGAATAGCAAAAATGGCTTTTTTAAAGTAATAGTATATATTTTATATTAAGACATACTTCCCAATCATATTTCTGATAGCACAATATTTATGTCACATGTCTTAGACAATATAGTCAATAGGTGAGACAGCAACAAAAACTGTAGGTACTTTAGATGGTGTTGGGTACAACCATATTAAAATATCAGGGGCATGTTTTCATTCCAGTTATAAATTTAAGTGGTTTCCAAATAAGTGCAATATCTTCCAATTTTAAACCCTACTTTGCATTGTGAAAAACAAATAAATTCGTTGTTTTTCTCAATTTGTAGTTTGTAACAGTATTTGCCCCAAGTATGGGCGCCAATTTGAAGATGGATTTTATTGTTGGTGCTGTTGTTGCGTAATAAATGTTTGCGCAAACTTGAAGAGTTGTTATATGTAATAATATTTGTTGCTTTGAGCGTCTGTCTGTATTTTATGTTTACGTAATATTACTGTTTAAATTTGCCTCGGCTGCGTCAGTCTTAATTTAGAGTCATTTATCCTGGGTAGGGTGTGGTAATGACAATTATTGTAGACTTCACAGAATTAAACTTTTAAATTTTAACTTTTATTTTTAAGTTCTTTCACATATTTATAAATCACTACACTTTTAAAAGAACAAGCGCATATATTTGTTTTTACTAATCACCTGTAGAGAACACATTTTTCCATCTTTACTTTATCAAGTCTAGCCAGCAACTGACTAACCTCAACGGTCAAAACCCATAAGCTTCAGTATTGCAAGTATCTGATTGGCTAATTCTAGTCCAATAGAGTTTCTGCATTTAACTTAAAACTTTTCTTTGCTGTTGATTGGCTAATTTTAAAACTGTCGTGAAACTAGGTCATCCTCACTCTAATCATGACCAGTATGTTTTCAAACTCTAAACACATTATTGCTACAATTACTTCATTATTACTCATTGTTAGCAACCTAAAACTTATTATTCTCACACTTCTTGCATTATTAGAGTATGTAAAGTATTCATATAACATTAATAAAATATGTTTATAATAAAAATAAGCATTTGCAATGACTGTTTCATACAATTTAAAATAATTATTACATACATATGGTTTCAAGGCGGGCTGTTATTGAATTTACTTATTTTAAATTACAATTGAAATTATTCAGGTATTAAAATACTGCCTCAATTGAAATAAAATGCCCTGCAATGATAATATAATATACTTCACAGTGGTCATTAATTTTCATGTTACAACACATTTGCAGCTTAGAGTATGCAAAATATTGTACCCTAAACTGTGAATATAAAATCGATTTATTTAAATATCCCAGGATATATATTTCCGGTTTTACAATGTACAATCAGCTAACTTTGTAAGAAAGATTATGTCAAAACAATGGTTATTACTTTCTTTGCCTACCCATAGTGCTAAGAGAAAGCATTTTTGTGTTCCACCAAAAAATTCAAATCGACAAAAGGCCTTCTTGGATATCTCGGAAATGCCTGCTGCCACAAAAAAGGTATTTGAAATAAATTGGTGTTTTAAAGAGATCTACATTTTTCGTGTAGTATGCTTTCGTCTATCGCTTAACGTTTACCAGTTATACAAGATTGTATAAAATTCCTTCCGAATGAAGTGGTCTTCTCAGGCTATACCCAGAAAATTCAAGATATACAGTTTATTTGTTATGTGAATATCTTTAATATATGCTGTTTTAATCAAAATCGTTATAGCTATCTTTTAGAAAATCAAAAATTTTGAAAAATGTTTCATATAGAGTAGTTGGAGGTGGGGAATTTTGGTAGTTATCTATCCAACTTCTCGTTTTTTTAGTTATGCTGCTTACACACACACGCGCGCACGCGCGGACCTTTTTCTAAAAATGATCTTTTTGGATTCAAAGTGCCTCAGAACGTATATTTCCGGTGAAATCTCGGTATCGGATATTTGAATGGAATGTAGTACCTTCTCTACCGACTATGTATGTAAGTAGGGAAAGTAAAAATGTGTGTGTGTGTGTGTGTGTGTGTGTGAGAGAGAGAGAGAGAGAGAGAGAGAGAGAGAGAGAGAACGTCATTTATCATCCATCCAAACCGTTGTCAGCAACAAAAGTGGAATCGTAAATGTACGCATTGCACTCAATTTTAGATGCATACATTTGGATGTGATAATAATGCCATAAATATTGCCAAATTTTTATTTTGAATATTTATTGTGTGAACTAATCCTAAAATTCACACTTTTAGGAGCCTCTCTACAGAAGCTAACCTTAACTCCGTACCGATATCAACCAAATTTAAAATGTATAGATAAATTGTCCCCAAGCTCTTACATTAAGCAAGCGTTGTGGCTTGCAAATGTTTTCGTGTGTGTACACGAAAACACGAAATAATTTTCGAAGGTAGAGTATGTGACCTGCAATAACTGCCAAAATGCAAGTCCACTGCATTTGTTGAAATGTCTAGTCTTTTGGTTTGTTTAGGAATGCGGCTGTGGTTGCTCTTGATAAGCGCAAGTGAATAAACCACTGAACGCATGACTGAGTTTGTACGACGATTGTCCATTCGCAAGAAACTGGCGTCCTCCCTGGAATCTTCTCTCTTAACTGCAGAATTTGAGATCCATACTCTTTGTCATGAAAGATCGTTGAAATGTTGCATCGAATAACGTTTGTTCTCAAACAAATGTTGATCTTGAGTGCTTTTGCCAAAGTTTAACAATTGGTTGCTCTAAAACAGGGCTGGATTTCACACAATCTGGTTGATTCTTTGAAGAAAGTTTATGAGCCGAGGAGATTTTTAGCAAAAGCATTGAGAAAACGGGTATTTTGTGCTAAGAATTCTCAAAACTGCCTCCCGCCGAACATTTTCCACTCCCCCTTCCATTGGGGTGGTATTTTTATTGTTGTCTTAAAGCATATGTGTGCCAAGTTTGCTCCAGATCGAGGCGTTCTAAAAGTTACCGGCCTGACTCATAGATGTCGTTAAGATGCTCAGGGCGTTCCAAAACCGCTAGACCGACGAGGTTGTGAAAAAAAAATCGAATACCGTTCTCAATGACCAGTTGAAGGTATCTATACGAGTTGTATGACATTGCAAAGGTCTGCACAGGACGTGACTATTACATTTTACCCGAAGTTTTGGGTATGAAAAAGTTCTCCGCTCAATGAGACACAGTCTGACTGTCTGTCTTTGAATACCATTATCGAAAACGAAATGTCCACTAAATACCAAACTTGCTTTGTAATTTCTTTTAATTTGTGATTTTAGAAAATAGAAATACATTTTAGAAACCGCAGCTTTTTTTTTTTTTTTTTTTGTGAAACAGTTTTTAGGTGCCTAAAACTGTATCTTTAGTGCTAATTTTTATAGTTTTAGACCCTACTTTAGTTCTTAATGCTATAATTATTGACAGGAAGATTTAAATAATTAAATAAAGAAGTGGTAGTAAGATGTAGAAACTGTTGCAATAAATGATTTCTGTTTAATTTCTATTATAATAGTTTATAGTTCAGTACGTTTGCAGTCACGTAGGCAGAAATTCTGTAAATTAGAAAGGGAATGAAATTCTGAGGTTCGATTAAGGCACTGCATAGTAACAGTGACAGATACAAATACGTAGAGTTTTAATATTGGACCGTGTGAGTAGAAACGTTGATAGGAATAGCGATGGCTAGGCGGAGCTTAAGAAAAGAGAATGCATTCTAAATCAGACTTACTTACATACTCGTATGACTTACTCGTGTGGTATTTAGTTTCATTTTAAGTTGTGTAGAGCCCAGTGACGCGCTTGAGTTAGGAAGATCTAGCAGTTATTGCGAGAGATTTTTCCGAGTAACATTTCTGCGACTACGGCATCATTCGCTTAAGTATTATTCTAAAAATAATTTCTCAGCAGTCGGCGACTCTTTACAAACCGAACATTTGAGTCAACATTAGAATTTATCAGCTAGCTAAACTGATGTTATCATTTAACACTACACTCACGCATACCCTGAGACAAAGAACTCATAGCTATACCACTGTAGCATGAAGCAGTATTTTTAACATTTGAATCATTTTAATTAGATTATATAATATGTAAATTCAATAACAGCCCGCCTTGAAGCTATATGTGTATGTAATAATTTGTAAAAGTATATGTAACAGTCATTGCATATGCTTATATTATTGTAAACATGTTTAATAATGTTATGTGAATGCATTACGTAGTTTAATAGTGTAAGAGCTGTGAGAATAATAAGTTTAAAGTTGCTAACAATGAGGTAACCTTGAGGCAATAATGAGTTTGAGAGTTTGAATGTTACTAGTCATGATTAGAGCAACGATAATGTAAATCTTGTGACAGTTTTTAAAATAGCCAATCAACAGCTAGAAAAAGCTTTAATTAAATGCAGATATTGTATTGGACTAGGATTAGCCAATCAGAGACTTGAAATACAGAAGCTTACTGTTTTGGACGGTTGAAATATGTTCAGTTGCCTGCAGACCTTGGTAGTGACCGGATGGAAGATGTGTTCTCTACAGAAATATTACGTATTCGTGTGAATCGTAAAATTAAATATATGCGTTAACAAAGCACAAGTTTTAAATTAAAGAATCTCACAGCTCTTAATATCAGTGTAGTGCTATTTAATTTGTGTCAAGGATTAATAAAAAGAAGTGAATTTAAACTTAAAATTTGTGTAAGCCCACATTCTTGTCGTACCACGCCCTGATTAAGAGATACGTGACTCTAAAACAATACTGACGCAGCCGAGGCAAACATAAACATAAATATTACCTATAGAAGCAGTTTAATAAGAAAGTTAATATAATATTTTAAAACTTGGAGCCTAACAACCAAAATACATCTTCAAGTCAGCTTTACATACGTAGCAGCATATTACGTAACAAATAATCCACTTCAAAATTGACGTTCATACATGGAGCAGAGTAAATAAATAAACAAACTCCAACAACAATAAACAACAGTAACACATCTTCAAGTTGGCTCCCATACGTGGGGCATATCTTCTTCAAGCACCTGGCGGACTAGACAACGCAGAACAAACTAGATGACATCATAGAACTCAACAACAAAGTAGGTATTGTAGCATTACTCATCGAATTGATGTAACTTCGAGAAAGCAGCATCAAAGTTTGAAGCAAAGGGCACGACTTCAAAATTGTCACACCATGAACGGCTTCATTCTTCACGAATACTTATATACTACCTGTAGCAGACAAGCTAACCGCGAAGTGTAAATCTAATCAAGAATGGCATTTCTGATATTCAGCTTCTAAAATGATGAAGTGTTAAACATATCTCAGTGAACAATTTCATCAGTAAAGGTGGATGATAATTTGCGTTAAATTTGTACTAAAAGAAACTGAGAAAAAGAATTAACTTCATAAATTACGGATTAAAGGAAATAAAACATGTATGCAATAATGTAGCTTATTCTCATAAAGTAATAGAAGGACATGAACTTTTTTCATTCATTCTCAAAAGTTCGTTTGTTTCTGATAAATATTGTAAGCTAAATCAATTTTTATTTTCTACTAATTATTATTTTACTAACGGCGGCGCCGTGGTCGAGTGGTTAGACCGCTCGCCTCCCACCGAGGCGGCCCGGGTTCAATCTCAGGGACCTGCATGTGGGATTTGTGGTGGACGAAGCGGCGTCTGGGCGGGTTTTCTCCGGGTTCTCCGGTTTCCCCCGCCATTCATTCCACCAACTGCTCCATCATCACCTTTCCTTTCATCCATTTCACCATTTCGTTTCAACTACTTCCTTCATCCCATACCAGGCATCGGGCTGATCACCCATCCTGGATATTCTGTCTGATCCCTAAGTGTCTAATCCTCGACGGGCCTCTGACCCCAGGCACCCGCTTGTAAGTCCTGGGGGGTGTAAGTCCTACATAAGAGGAGGGTATACGGATAATGAATGAATATTATTTTACTAAAATTTAATTGATGCTTATAATATTTAGCGTAAATTAAATATTCAAAGACGTTTTATACTCTAGTGATTAGCATTTGTAATCATTTTGTCTATGTAGACAGATAGAGTTAGAGGCGATTCAACGGAGGACTCCTCGTGCACTACAACCTGTACAGATCTGTTATGGCTACCACCCCTCAGGAGGAAGGGGTGAGTTAAAGGAACCACAGGCTGTGAGTAGACAGGCTACAGAGACGCGTGGAAGTCCCTAATATTTCCAAGCTCGCAGACTGCTCCCACTGCTGGAGCCGCTGAGAAAGTGATGACAAGCACGAGGGGCCAAGGCCATTCAGGGGGAAGGGCATCAACCGAGTGACTCTCCCATCCCCGAGGGCTTTTCCTATGGGCCGGCACCTGAAGATTTTAATCCGCCCTCCCCCATTACAGGGGCGGAAGTGTATACGCCACTTACGGCGTCAACCCTAAAAAAGGGGAAGACTACAGAACAACCTCGGTAGGGCTGAAAGTGAATCTAGCACACTGTCTACCGACTATCCAGGACGGTACCGGAGGACCTTGAGCCGTCTCACAATCCCGTCTGGATGGCACCGCCCAGATGCACCCAATCTCCCATGGGTATCAGAAACCACTGCCCTGTCGAGTCTAACCCAATCCGAACAACTCCCAAACGAGAGTGGCTCACGACGTACTTCTAGTAACGTCAGAAGTACCACAAGTGCTAGGGGTCTGCAGCGCCCGCACCACGCCAGCTGAAGGGGTCGGAATCCGCCCCTTATGGGGCGAAGGTGATGAAGGACCCAAACAGCCATCCGGTGTCCACGGGGAATACTCTTTGTATTGAGCACGCATTCGCGCCATCTGCCCCGCAACTTCATACGCCACGAAACCTAGAAGCGCACCTGAAAAATTTGAAGCAAACAGAATGAAAGGAAAATTATGGAAAGAAAATCGTGGTAGATAAGAAACCACACCAGCATCCGCCTGCCGACCCAGGGAAACCACGAAAATCTATGGGTCAGAGTAGGCGGTCGGTGCGGATCGAACGCGTGACCTGAATGCGAGTCACACACGTTACCGCATCGCCACATTGCTCAGTATCTGTTCTATGTGCATGAAGAGTTTCATCCTGAGTGACTAACCCAATCTTGAGAAAAAACTGCTTTTGTATCACAAAAATAACTTTGTTGAGAAAATGCAAAATAAAGTTACAAACTTTTTAAGTAATCTTAATTCCATGGCTGGAGCTCGGATACAATTTCAAAGGCTACTTAAATACTTAACTGTTATTTCTATTCAATAAAATATACATTTAATTATTCAGAAGTTGTAGAATTTTATTAGCCAAAAATAAAATAAATGCAATTTTTGACAACTTTACACTTCCCGATTACTTTAAAATCTAATTTACGGTGTTTGCATTTCACCTACATCTTGATCTAAGTTGATAGAATCTAAGGCTTGTATAATTTAATTAACTTGCTTCTCTCTTTTCGGATTCTTACACACGTTTGTGCCCTTCCTTCCCCAATAATTAGGAAGCTTATAGGTGAGGCAGTATTTTTAACACTTAAATAATTTCAGTCAAATTATATAATATGTGAATTCAATAACAGCCCGCCTTGAAGCAATATGTGCATGTAATAATGTGCAAAATGTATGTAACAGTCATTGCATATGTTTATATTATTGTAAACATGTTCATTAATGTTATATGAATGTATTACGTAATTTAATAATGTAGGATCTTTGAGAATAATAAGTTAAAAGTTGCTAACAATGAGGTAACCTTAAGGCAATAATGAGTAAAAATGTTTCGAGAAATTTATACGTATTCGTGTGAGACGAAAATAGTTTACGTATTAAAAAGTGCAAGTAATTAATTAAAGAATCTCACAGCTCTCTATATCAGTGAAGTGTTATTTAAATAGTATCAAGCATTAATAAAAGGAATGAAGTAAAATTATAACCCTACATTCTTAGTCACACCACAACCCTGCCAAGAGAAATGTCTCTCTAACAATAATATTGACGCAGCGGAGGCAAACATAAATATTTAATACTTAAAGAAACAGTCAAATTACAAAGTTAATATTTTTAAAAACTTGGGGCAAAGGCTATCGTCTACCATACGTGCGGTTGCAACTACTTAAAGTGTTCGACTCCCCAACAGTTGAAATATAATACAACTCGTTCAATACACCTTCAAATTGACGCCCAAAGCGTGGTGCAAATAACGCAAAGATACCATCTTCTTCAAACTGGCTTTCCATACATAGCAGCAACAGCGTAAAGACAATATCTACTTCATAGGGCATGATGGTGTTAGGATAACTGAAGACTTCGCTTGACGCAGTATTTTATATCACAACACTGAATGCCAGAGTGATTGTAGTGTAAATTAGCATTATTGTATGACAATGATTTGAGATGTTTGTTAGTTATAAGCATTGTTAGGAAATAAGTTTACACGGCCTCACTGAAACTGACAATAAGAGCGGGCAACAATGAGCGAGGGGGTGAGTTGTTTATCAATTAGAAGAGGCAAGCAAATGACGTCAGAGTAGCGCGCTTTTCTGTAGAAATGGAGGGAATTTCTTCCCTAGAGCATATGTGTTCGTAATTTTGATTGGATATAAATATAGACGCTAATGTTGGCGCGTTTTATTAACCAATAGCAGCTCGGTTATAATGTTTAGGCATATTGGGGTGAGGGAGTATAAATTCCGTGCCAGAGACGGGTAACGCTCAGTTTGACAGAATAATTCACAAGGTAAACGTCGTTCAGTCCAACAGAATCATAAAAAGGTTATACGTCGCACAGTTTAAGAGAATCGTTCACGCGTTATACGTCGCGCAATCCTAAAAAATCTCTCGCGCTGTAAAGTTAGTTATAAATGTGAAATACGCGAATTAATAACGTGCAGTAAATAAGTGATTATAGTGATATTAGAAAATATAACAGTTTCAGTCTGGCGTGTATCAAGAGTCAATATGTGAAATTAATTAATTGTGACGGTAATAAAAGTGTAAAAACAAATTCTTTTATAAGTGTTATCTTTCAGTAACAAATCCTTTCCGTTTACACAGCCTGTTCAAGAGATATGCTCGACTGAGTAGTAATAATAGCTAGCCGGAGGACAATGAACCCAAAACTCAAAGTAGTAAAACAATAACAGGCGCCCAGCAATAGATAACACGAAGTAACCGCGACAAATTAGCTCCCATACGTTGTGCAGATAAACATGAAGCATCTTCCAACTACCAACAAATATCGAATTCACGCTTTGTCTTACTGTATACAAACATACAGCAGGAACCTGGTGCCGCTGGAGTTACTTTAAGCTTAATATAGCCTTGAAGTGATATATAGGACACATTACTATATGATGGTGTGTGAAGGTGTGACGTACAAGGACTTCAGATGGGCCTACTACGCACTTGTTCCTTGGCATTTTAAATTCCCCTCCCACCACTATTCACCTGCTGAAACGTCTAAAGACAGCGGAAATATGAAGACAAGGAAGTGGGCGTTCACCATAACAAAACAGTGAGATATTGATGTTTGTAGTTGTGGATGACGATGTTAACAATTGAAGAAACACGATGCCTCCTACCATCTTTGGTAACGGACTGACAAGTTACAGTGTCACCGAGTTAATGTGCCCACAGTGAAGTACCCCAACTGGGCACCAAGGGTGATGGCTCAAGCGACATCTGTGGCCCGATTCGGGACATCCCGGGATCGATCTCCGGTGATCGCTTACTCTGGCCCATGGGTTTTTTTCTGGGTGTTCTCCGGGTCGCTAAGAGAATGCTGGGAAAGTTCGTTACATCCCCAAATTTGCTGTCCCTCCATTTCACCTCCATTCTCATTTCACTTCACCTTTCATGTACTTGCAAGTGTCGGCGAGAGTCTCGGCAGGGGAAGAGAATGCTCTACGTAACACTTCGTCCCCCGGAATAAGGGCGGTTTCCGAATCCCGGGTCCCCAATGGAATGTACAAGCATGCAGGGGAAGAGGAGCCGGTTGTACCAGCTACCATCCGGGAAGTTTCGGTCTGGAAAAAGTAGGGACCCTGCTCTCTGCCCTGTCGTGCCTGCTGGTCCGGCCACCTTGTGTCTCCTCTCGCCTCTTCTCCCTTCCGGGGCGCTCTGTCAGGGGCTTAGGCACAAAAGATCTTCGTAAGTCAAGGTGCTAACGCCCCCTGTGCTCCGAATCCTTAACCCCCACATACTTGCAAGGAAATGTTTAAGAAACAATAACATTTCTCCAAACGTTTATCTGGATTAACATGAAGTAAATAGAAAAGTAAACTTTTGTAAAGAGAGGAGATGTAACCCATAAGATGTTTAACAAATAAAATAACGCATTAAGGCAGCATTTTTGGGTGTCTTTCTTGCCACGAAATTTGGGGAGAAAATGTGATAATTTACAACTAAAGAAATCTAATGCGTTACATTAACACGACTTTCTCTGCCCACTATTGTAAACGTTTTTTATAATTTCTACGCACCATTCTTGCAAAAGTTTATTGTTTTATCCATTTCAAGTTAATTGAGGTAAATGTTTGCATAAGTAGTTTTAATTACACCTTTCATTATAGCTACAAAGGGGATAACGATAGTCATATATTTAAACAAGGGTGGCCTTATATTATAATGCTCTTTCCATGACACCATGAGAAACAACTGAAGGATGACAGTACCTGCTTCAAAAACGAAATGATAAAGTTTGAAAAATTCAAAGCATTGGGATAAGAGGGAGGTCGGATCAGGAAGCACGAAGGCAGAGGGCAGGGTAACCCATCCCTACCATTACAGATTTGAACTTCCTGTGTGCTGGCTGGTGCAGGGAGGCCCCCTGCCCCTGTAGTCTTACACATCCCCTGGGGGCCCCGGGACCCGGAGACCGCTCGCAGTTCGAGAGACGAAGGTTTCTTCAGAGCATCCTTTTTCTCTGCCGAGACCTCCGCCGACACTTGCAACCCTGAAAAAAACCAAACAAATGAAAGGTGAAGTGAAATGAGAATAGAGATGAAATGACGAGACAGGAAATTCGGAGGATGAAATAATTTTTCCCAGCATTCGCTGGTGAAAACCACCGAAAATACACAGGGGTTTGGAAGGTCGGCCACGGGAATCAAACCCACGGCCTCCCGAATGCGGGACACAGACGTTACTGCCTGAGCCATCCCGCTCGGTTTCAAAACAAGGATATCTCGGAAATGGCTATTGTCACAAATATTTAAGTGAAATAAATTGTGTGTTTTTAAAGAGCTTTTTAAGAGGACTTCACAGCTATTACCCGACAATTCAAGATATACATCTTATACGTTATGTAAATATGTTAAATAAATAATGTCACGTGTTTAGAAGATGCTGAACTTACAAAATTTGGTATACATCGTTCATTTTGAGTTATGCTGTGTTCATACAGAGAGGGAAGGGAGGGAGTGGGAGACACACACACAGATTTTTTTTCTAAAACTGCCCTTTTAGAATTCATGTGCCTCAAAACATGTGTTTCGTTGAAATATGGAGATCCATTTTTGGGTGGAATGCTATATTTACTCTACCTACTTCATACGTGGCTTAAAAATAAAATTCTTAAATCGATTTTTATCGTAATATCATAAACATGACTGTAATAATAATAAGCTTAAATCTGATATAGATATTTTAAATTTGAGTACACTTATGTATTAGTTTTCCGAAGAACGTTCATGTAATTTTCTGCAAAATAGCGTATTATTACTGTAATATGTTGTTATAATTTGGGTAGATCATTTTAAATAAACCGCTTTTTCTTTCTTTGTTTTCCGTTTTTATGCTTATAGATTTCGTATTTTGTTATAATTGGCTTCGAATTTTTATGCTCTTGATTCTAAGTTAATGTTAAATACAACGCCCACACGCAGGAAACCACGTGCAGCGTTTGTTTCACCTGACGTTGAAGGCGCTAGTGTCGGAACGACTACCTGTTAACCGAACCGGTGAGTCAGTGAGAGTTTGGTTTCGAACGAAGGAGGTAACTTGAATGAGACGGTGGAGTTTTGACAGTGTCTTCCCGCGAGCAGCGTGAAATGTGACATTTGTGAACTGTGCATCTAATAATGTGACAAAATGTAGGCGTAACGTATTCTGTGCATTGCTCTGATTTCCATATTTCGTTAAACTGAAGTGTGAGTTTTCTCAGAGTATAATGTCAACATAAACACGTGTGAGTGGTTTTAAACTGGTGTGATGGAAATGACATTTCCCAGTGCGTATTCGCAAATATTTTAGGGGTAGACTTAAGAATCTCTAATATCTTGTGGCTTGAGGAGTTTCTGCAGCCGAAATGCTTATTAGGCTTTTAATATTTTCGGCGTTCGTCCTCGCTGTGAACCTGATCGCAGGAATATTTGCCAAGGAACTGGAGTCCGACGTCGAGGATTGGAATAAAGGTAAGGCTTGTTAGCAATTTACTGTCATTGCATTCCTGGGGTTCGTAAACGTAAGTTTCGCCTTCAAATGTTCCAGAAGGTATTAGTCTATAGTTTTAAAAATTTGTAGTAACCAAGGAGAGAGGATTTTCATTTTTAATATGCAGATAATAATAATATTTCAATGTATGTGTTCTGGCATTTCCTCGGATTTTTTAGTATATTAATTTTATAATTTTCTAAAAGAAATAGTACAAAAAATAAAAAATGTCCCAAGGAAAGAAACCGTTGCTCACTTTAGATTAGCCACTAGACGCGACTGTCTGGCGGAACATATACATAGATTTGGTTTTATGAATGACAAAGCATGTAAAATTTTCAATGCTGACAAGATTTTAAATGTACAACACCTACTAGAATGCCCAGAATTGAGGAAAGCTGTACCAGATGGGAAGATACACAATTTATATTGGCTAGCAAGGGAAAAATTGATGAATCAAAATCCTACACATTAGATCAACAACATTTTATAATTTTTTTCAAAACTATACCGATTTTTAAACTTTTTCATTTATGGTGCTTATAGTATTAGTAGAGCAAGTTTGACTTTTTCTACCATGTTACCTTGTGAAGGAAATATATTGGATTCCACCCAAAAATTGGATATCGGAATTTCACCGGAAATATATTTTTGAGGATCCCAGAATAAAAAAAACTGTATTTTTAGAAAAGGGGTGTGTGTGAAGGAGAGAGAGAGAGAGAGAGAGAGAGAGGCAGGCAACAGCACAGCACAAGTCAAAAACAACGCGACAATATTTAACAACCTTTCCCCAAAACCACTTCTTACATGCACAATTTTTTCTTTTTTCAAAAAGCCTTTTAACAGTTTTAATTAAAATCTAAATATTTAAGACATTTACATGACAAATAAAATGTATATCTTCCGAGAAAAGCCTGCAAAGTCCCCTTCATTCAAAAGGAATTTTGTATAACTTTTTACAGCTGGTAAACCATAAGAGATAGGCCAAAATTACTACATAAAAAATGTAGATCTCTTTAAAACTCGCAATGTATTTAAAAAAGCTTCTTGTGGTATCAGCCATTTGATTGCTACTGGTTTAAATGCATCAATACTTTGTGATTTTTGAAGTGCTGATTCGGTGTTTCTGGCAATGTCATAGAAAGAGTATTGAATTTAAAAGCCAGCTTCGATTTTCTGTATCTCAGATTAATTGCAAGGAGAATGTGTAACGAAATCATTTCTACAAACGCTTATCAAGATTAAAATGAAGTAGGTAGAAAATAAGATTTTGTAGAAGATAATGGGTAGCATATAGATGTTTTATATAATATCTGACAGTATCATCCACTTTATGACTTAAACTGACGAATAAATACGTTTTGAAGTCGCAAAATATGAGGCATTAATGGGAAAGTTATAAAAACCTTAATACTTCCTTGTTTTTCTTGTTTAAAACAAATTATGAAACTAATAAAATGACAAATACTGAAATATCCTGAAACATGTAAACTGTATATTCACACTGACTGCATCTTTCTGCATATTGATAATGAAAATTTTGCCTCTGTTAATTTTTTAATGTAAAGACGAACTGCCCCATTTAACCAAACTTCGAAACAGTTGACGCTAGACTCGCATTTATTCACATTACAGTTTTCCTACTCTTTTGAACCCTAGATATCAAATCTCTGTTGACTGTCTCTACAGTCAAATGGTCAGCGTTCTGGTTTGTCAACCCAGAGGTCCTGTCTTCTTCTCCGTCTATGAACTTATTGGCTTGAGCCCATTTTCGGACTATACATAAAAACGTTTAAAAATTTTTTTTTATCGAAAATATACAGTTCAACATACTGATTAAAGATTATGAAACAATAACA
Organism: Deroplatys truncata; assembly: GCA_030765065.1. Taxonomy (NCBI): domain Eukaryota; kingdom Metazoa; phylum Arthropoda; class Insecta; order Mantodea; family Mantidae; genus Deroplatys; species Deroplatys truncata. Next base: position 107,827,201 of record CM060982.1, read on the forward strand.
AATGAAAGTATTCGTCTGCGCTTTAAAAAATTCTAGCAGCCAAATTAATGGGGGGATCTATTTTTTTTTCTTTATTGACATAAGATCAAACTGTAATACAGTTTAAGTGTTTTTTCGGTTTTACAGATCTTTCATTTTATCAGTTTTATAACTGTTTGAAAAATGTCAAAATTGCAATTCTTTTGTATGCGGTGTTTTCAAAATTATTTTACATGCATTTGGGTAGCGCAATTTTTTGTGTGTTACTTAATTTTGCGGTGAAATAGGATTTTATTTGATGCAGGAATAAAAATGTGAAAGTTGGGAATTTTCGTCGTTTTTGCCTTAATTCCTCATTTTCGGCTCACTGTTTACGACTCCAGGAATTTATTTCTATACCAGTTAAAAGTCACGTGTGGATGTACGTACAAAAAATGTTCTACCCAATGTATGAAAGATAATTTTCAAAACACCAACTTACAAAAAGTTTCAATTTTGGCATATTTTTTTGAAAAAAAAAATATAAAACTGATAAAATGGATGATTTGAAAAACCGAAACATGTAAACTGTATTTTCATTTAAGCTTTATGTCCAAAACAAATTAGATTTTTCCCTCCATTAATTTGGCTGCTAGAATATTTTTTTAAAGTTCCATTTAACTGCATTGGTCTTATCGACAGCCTTTCCTTTGAAACGTATTGCCTATTGGCAACGGTGTTAACTCGTGTAATTCTTGTCGTTGGGTTTCTTGCACTTTGGTTCTCAATCACTAGATCATAAAACACGCAATCACACTTTCATCCATGCTTCCAGACTCTGGGGAGAATAGGGGTTAATCTTGGCTGGAGAAAAATTCCCACCCCCCAGCCGGGAATCGAACCCGGGACCCCTCCCACAACAGACGGGTGCTCTACCGACTAATTTGTTACTTACTTGTGTAACTGTATCTAAATACGGCTATAATACAGATAATGTGAGGAGACAAAAGCCTCATAAAGGAGCTCATTATATATAAGAACGATTAAAAAACTAATACGTTTTGAAAAGACGTAAGTATAACGTTCACTGGTAACGATGTTGAATTAAGGAAAAACACAACACGTGAGGACATGCTTACCCACCTTGAGCGAACTAGCATGTCTCGCGTAAGTCCTGTCCGGAGCAGGGAATTATTCTTTAAGCAAAATCATTTTCTATCCTGCGCAGTCTTAAAATATTATTGTTGGAGTGAATGTATGTTTAATGTTAAAAATCCTTACAGTTCAGCGAGCAATAAGACACTCATTTGTTTCGCAAGTCAAAGCCTCTGAAATGTGTACAGACATTAATCGGGGTTATACAAATAAAACAACTTTTAAAAACATCTGTGTTACGTTCACATGACTTTCTCTGCTTCTGTCTTTATTAGTGGTATACAAACTATTATTAATAAAGCGTATTACTTTCTCGACTACATATAGTAAGTAGGGTAAGTATTGTATTCCACCCAAAAATTCGATACCGAGATTTCACCGCTGATACATGTTTTGAGGCCCCCTGAATCCAAAAAAAAGTTTTTGGAAACATGCCCGTGTGTGTGTGTGTGTGTGTGTGTGTGTGTGTGTGTGTGTGTGTGTGTGAACAGCATAACTCAGAAACGAACAGTCGGATAAACACCAAACTTGGTATTTAGGTTCAGTATCTTCCAGAGATGCGACACGAAGGTCCTCAAGAAAATCCCCCCACCCCAGATTACCCTTTACATGGAACATTTTTTGACAAATTTTAATTTTCTCAAAAACGGCTCTAACGATTTTGATTAAAATATCATATGTTTAAGATATTTTCATGACAAATAAAATGTATATCTCGAATTTTCTGGGAATGTCTCCAAAAGTATTCTTCATTGTGAACGACTTTTGCATAACTGGTAAACCATAAAAGATAGACTACATTTTACTACACAAAAAATGTAGATCGTGCTAAAATACATAATTTATGTCACATACATTTTTTTGTTGAGTGAACCATTTTCGAGATATTGCTTGTTATCCCCATAAATTTTCCAATACTTATACTTTTTCTCAAATGGGAATTCGTTATTCTTTTTTTTTTTTGTCCTGGTAATGCAAAGAGACTTAAAATATTTGACAATCGCTTAAAGCCTACCAATTCCCCTTGCATCCAAGGAGAATTGGCAATAAGATTAACATCTCGATATCTCGATTAACATGAAGCATACGGAGAACAAGCTTTTGTAAAAATTTTGGACAAGAGTAGAGAAAACCATGTGAGTGTAACATATCAGATTTTTTATATCACATTTAAACCAAATAAACCTTTGCAAAAATACCACATTACACATTTGTTTATAGATTTAAAGAGAACTTAACTTTGATAGTCAAGTGTTTACGAACTAGGCGCTATATGCTGGCCTTAAAATTCCATACTGCTTCCATGCAATCGCGAGAAACAATTGAAAATTGATGAGACTTAAAAATAATGACAATTACTGAACAATTTGAACCTTGCTGGCAATTTTTCTCTAGCCAAGATTAATCTCTAATCTCCCCAGAGTCTGGAAGTATGAATGAAAGTGTGAATGTGTGTATGATCTAATGAATAAAACCAAAAAGTGCAAGAAACCCAACGACAAGAGTTACACGAGTTAACACCACTGCCAATAGGCAATTGGTTCCAAAGGAAAGGTCGCCAATAAGACAAATGTAGTTTAAGGCGGGGTACAAATGGTATTAAAAAAACATTTGAACCTTTAATAATGGATATCTCAGAAACGGCTTATGCCACGAAAAAACTTATTTTAACTAAATTGTGTGTGTTAAAGAGATCTGCATTTTTGCGTGGTTCGTTTTCGTCTATCGCTTAACATTCACAAGTTATATGTCATTATACAAAATTCCTTCACAATGAAGAACACTTCCTAGCTGTTCCCAGAAAATTCAAGATGTACAGTTTATTTGTCATGTAAATATCTTTCATACATAGTATTTTAATCGAAATCGTTAGAGAAAATAAACAATTTCGAAAATTGTTCTATATAAAGGGTAGTTTGGTTTGGGAGATTTTGTTGAAAATTTTCGTATTGCATATTTGGAAGATATTGAATTGGTATTTATCCGATTTTCGTCTTTGAGCTATGCTGTTCTCACAGACACGCACTGATATGTTTCCAAAAATGCGTTATTTGGATTCAGGGGAACTCAAAACATGTATTTTCGGTGAAATCTCGCTATCTAATTTTGGGGTGGAATGCAATATTTCCCATACTTACTATATGTAGAAGGAAATGTTCCGTTTTCTTGCGTCCTCGCCAGGGATTTGGTGTATTAACTTGCAACTGGAAAATTTCTGGACCAAGGTTTCCTATCTCAAATAGATCCATCAACCATCGCCCCTGAAAGTTTGTAACAAGCTCACAGAAACACCTTGTATATTACTCGAAACGCTGCAAAATTCAAACGAATAAGAGCGAATATTTCGGAAATGGCCAAGGCTATGGAAGATTGAAACAATTCCTCGTATACTATTGTGTATATTTGGATTTGTTTACTTTTAGGTTTTCTATTTCAACATTACTTTCAGACACACATTTACACTCACTCATACTTCTAGACTCTCGGGAGGATGTGAAATAATCCTGGCTAAAGTAAAATTTCCATCCTGTGATCTAACTTGGATTTGGAAGCTATCACGCTAGCCGCCAGACCACAGAGGTAGTCTATGGAATAAGCTACTTGCTACAAATTGCGTACTTTAACGAGCTTTGCATTTCTCTTCAGCAACTTTTCGCCTACCTCTCTTGTTTTCCTTCTTGTATCAAATTCAATGAGAATGAAAATGAGTTTCTCAGGCTGTTCACAGAAAATTAAATATATGCATTTGATTTCTCACATTAATATCTCAAACACATGAGATTTTAATCAGAATCGTTTGAACCATTTTAAAAAAAGTCTGATGTGTTACACTCATATGACTTTCTCTACTCTTGTACAAACTATTTTTACAAATTTTGTATATCTCTTATAGTGTATCAACTATACACAATCCATTCCAAAGAAAGAGGGCTTCACAAGCGTATTTCCAGAAAATTGAAGTTAAACACTTTAATTTTTCATGTAAATATATTTCATATATGGTATTTTAATCAAAATTGTTCGAGCTATTTTGCAGAAAATAAAAAATTTCGATAAATGTTTCATGTAAATGGTGTTTTGGTGTAAGGACTTTCTTGAAAATTTTCGTGTCGCATTTTTGGAATTTACTGAACCTAAATACCAAGATTGGTATTTTTCGTTTTTGAATTATGCTGTTCACACACACACACGGACCGACAGACACATGCACAAACGGATCTTTTTCTAAAAATACTTTTTTTTGGATTCAGGTATTCATGTATTTCCGGTGAAATCTCGATATAGAATTTTTGGGTGGAATTCAATACCTTCTGTAATTACTATGTACGTGGTAGAGAAAGTAAAAATGGAAGAAAAGAACCTGGCAAAGAGCGTAAGCAGAAATTAAGACGCCTGCCGAATTGGCAGCAAAATAAAACCAGAAACATGACGGTTGATGGGTTGACTTTTGCCTCTCACTTTCTTTTGGCATCTGACGCAGTGTGAAGAATCTAAACGCTTCCAATTTAGAGACAAAACGATAGCAAGAACACGTAACAAGTTAGCTGGAAAACAATTTTAGTTAGCTTTAACAACTGTAACACAGAAATGATTACGGTGATTTTCATCTCCAACGCGTGTTCTATATGATGCAATCAGCTTCTTATACCCTCGGGCAAGACTTTAATGTCCATCCCGCACATAACACTAGGCCATACTTATTACAGTTCTCTCGATTTATGTTGTGGAGAAAGACACAGAGAAAGAAATATGAAGCAATAAAATATACTACTGGGGTGGGAGTCTGTTAAAATGAAGCCATGGGCGAAACAAATGAGGTATGAAGTGAAGGAACAACAGTGCAGTGCACTTTTGTTTTGTCCAGGAGCAGATGAGTTCTTTATAGCATTTGGTACCAGTAACTTATTTTGAAGTAGGAAGTTTGTTACGTTATTTGCACCACGCTTTGGGCGTCAATTTGAAGTAAGTCGTATTGAAGGAGTTTATTATATTTCAACTGTTGGGGAACCGAATATGAAATTCGTTGCAACCACACGTACACCCGGTTTCCGGTAGCCTTCGCCCCAAGTGTACTTTCAGGTGGCGTTTACCCCAAGTTTAAAAAAAGTATTAACTTTGTAATTTGACTGTTTTTTTAAATATTATGTATTTATGTTTGCCTCGGCTGCGTCATCATTTATTTTAGAGACATGGATGTCTTGGCAGGGTTGTGGTGCGGCTTAAGAATGTAGGCTTACACAGATTATAATTTTACTTCACTCCTTTTATTAATACTTGATACGATTTAAATAACACTTCACTGATATACAGCTGTGAGATTCTTTTATTAATTACTTGTACTTTTTAACACGAACTTATTTTTCGTCTCACACGAATACGTATTAAATCTCTCGAGGACGCATCTCGCACCCGGTTACAAACACTGTCTGCAGCCAACTTAACTGATTTCAACCGCCTAAACTTATAAATTTCTGTATTTCAAGTCTCTGATTGGCTATTCCTAGTCCAATAGAATACCTTCATTTAACTAAAGCTTTTTCTGGTTGTTGATTGGCTGTTTTATAAACTGTCATAAAAATTACATTATTGCTTCCAAGAATCACAAGTAGTATTGTTAAACTTTCAAATGCATTATTGCCTCATTGTTAGCAACTTTTAACCTATTATTCTCACAGCTCCTACACTATTAAATTACGTAATACATTCACATAACATTGTTACACATGGGTACAATAATATAAACATATACAAAGACTGTAATATACACTTTTTATATTTTGTTACATACACATATTGCTTTAAGGCGGGTATTTATTGAATATATACATTATATAAATAGACTGAAATTATTTAAGTGTTAAAAATACTGCCTCAATTTTCAAATCTATACATCACTTACTAATTACCTCTTGGAATAACAACTGGGCAGTCTAACTATCTCCTCTAAATAAATATTCAGGTTCTAGGAACTTAATGCCAAAGTACCGAGTTCATTATTAGTCTGCATCTCCCACAGCATTACTATCTTAATTTTCCTGTAACCTAAGGCTTACACATCCCCTGGGGAGTTCGTGACCCCGTGAAGTCCTGAGGACGATGGTATCCTTAAAGCATCCTTTTCCCCTGCCACGCACACGCAGAGACCTCCCGCTGACATTTGCACCCCTGAAAGAGACCAAGCAGAAGGGTGAAGTGAAATGAGGATAGAGATGAAATGGATTAAGCCCTCGAAAAAAAAACATGGGTCAGGAAGGTCCGCGTTGGGAATCGAACCCACGGCCTCCCGAATACGGGCCACAGACTTAACTGCCTGAGCCATCCCGCTTGGTGATTTTTACCAATACGGTGAACTCTTAACGTTACAGTTACTTACATAAAAGTCTATAATAACATAATTGCTGTAAAATAAGTGAAAAAATCTGATGTGTTACACTCACCTGACTTTCTCTACTCTTGTACAAACTATTTTTACAAACGCTTATTCTCCATATGCTTCATGTTAATCGAGATATCTTGTAGGTGCAAGGGGAATTGGTAGGTTTTAAGCTATAGTCAAATATTTTAAGAGCTGGTTGCTATGTGGAGTATTCCATTCTCTTTGCATTACCAGGACAAAAAAAAAAAAGAATAACGAATTTGAGAAAAAGTATAAGTATTGAAAAATTTAAGAGAATAAGCAATATCTGGAAAATGGTGTATATGACATAAATTGTGTATTTTAACGCGATCTACATTTTTTGTTTAGTAAAATTTTGTCTATCTCTTATGGTTTACCAGTTATGCAAAAGTCGTTCACAATGAGAAATACTTTTGAAGACATTCCCAAAAAATTCGAGATATACATTTCATTTGTCATGAAAATATCTTAAACATATATTTTAATAAAAATCGTTATAGCCATTTTTGAGAAAATTAGAATTTTCGAAAAATGTTTCATGTAAAGGGTAATCTGGGGTGGTGGGATTTACTTGAAAACCTTTGTGTCGCATCTCCGGACGATACTGAACCTAAATACCAAGTTTGGTGTTTATCCGACTGTTCGTTTCTGAGTTATGCTGTTCACAGACAGACACACACATAGACACACACACGGACATGTTTCTAAAAATGCTTTTTTTGGATTCAGGGGGCCTCAAAACATATGTTTCCGGTGAAATCTCGGTATGGAATTTTTGGGTGGAATACAATACTTCCCCTACTTACTATACGTAGTAGAAAAAGTAAAACTGCACGTGTATGTAGTAGTGGACGGCCTTCAGTCGTAAAACTCAACGTACATTATGCTCTCTAGCAAATTTATATCGTAATGCAAGAAGTCAATGTTAATTGTATAGGTATACAATTAACACAAGCAAGACGACTAGCTGCAAACCGCAGCGATGAAGGAAAGCAGGTTGGAAGATCAAAAGTATTCACTTTTACTAAGCACTCGCTTGTACGAATATTTGATCTTCCAAACAGGGGGGCACATTCCTACACATAGGAACATGGTTAAAGCATAAGGTGTCTAATATTGAAAAATGGTCATGTTTTACATTCGCATGATTTTCCCTGCCCACTTTTCTACAAACTATTCTTGCAAAAAATCTTGTGTGTTGCACTCAACTGACTTTCTCAACTCTAGTAAAAACTATTTTTTACAAACGCTTATTCTCCATCTACTTCATATTAATGAGAGAAACATTTACAGAAACTATTTTATTGCTAATTTTCTTGGCTTTAAGCGATAGTCAAATCTTTTAAGAGTTGGTTGCTATGTGCAGTATTCCATTCTCTTTGCATGTCCAGGATATAATGAAACGAATAACGGATTCACATTTGTGAAAAATTATAAGTATTGGAAACTTCAAACAAATAACAAGGAATATCTCGGAAATGGTTCACTGGATAAAAGAAATGTATATGACATAAATTATGTGTTTTAACGAGATCTACATTTTTTGTGTAGTAAAATTTTCTTTATCTCTTACGGTTTATCAGTTATGCGAAAGTCATTCAGAGTGAAGAGGACTTTTGGGGACATTCCCAGAAAATTCAAGGTATACATTTTATTTGACAAAAATATATTAAACATGTGATATTTTAATCAAAATCGGTAGAGCCATCATTGAAAAAATAAAAATTTTTGAAACATTTTCCATATAAAGGGTAGTCTGGGGTGGAGTGATTTTCTTGAAAATTTTCGTGCCACATCCCTGGAAGATACTAAACTCAAATACCAAGTTTGCTGTTTGTCCGACTTTTCGTTTTTGAGCTATGCTGTTCACAGACAGACAAACATATGGACATGTTTCCAAAAATGCTTTATTTGGATTCAGGGCGCCTGAAAATGTGTATTTACGATGAAATCGCGGTATATAATTTTGGGATGCAATACAATATTTCCCCTACTGGCTATACGTAGTAGAGAAAGTAAAAATTATGTATTTATCTACTTCATTTTAATCGGGATATACGTTTGCAGAAATAGTTTCAATACACATTTCGATGGTGGTTCAGGAGGCTGTGGAAACAGTCAAATGTTTAAAAAGCGGGTCCTATGTAATGGCTTTAAATTACTCTCTTTGCATGATCACGAGAAACAATTTACTGGCTACTTAGAACTTCAGAAAAGTTTAAAGTGTTTAAAAAGTGAAACCAAATTTGGTACAAATGGTATGCTTCTAAAGAGATCTAAGTATTTTGTGTAATAAGATTTTGTCTATCCTTGCAGTTTACCATTTATACAAAAGTGGTTCAGAATGAAGAAGACTTCACAGGATATTCCCAGAAAACTCAAGATTTACGTTCTGTTTGTCATGTAAATATCTTTAATATATAGTGTTTTATTAGAATCGTTAGAACCATTTTTGCAAAAATAAAAAAAATTGAAAAATGTTCCATAAAAGGGTATTTGGGGATGGAGTGATGTTTTTGAAAATCTTTGTGTCGCAACTTTGGAAGGTACTGAACCTAAGTACAAAGTTTGGTATTTTCGTTTTTGAGATGCTACTCTTACACACAGACAATGACCTTTTTCTAAAAATGCTTTCTTTTTAGATTCAGGAGGCCTCAAAACATGTATTTTAGGGTGAAATGCAATACTTTTTATCTACTATGTACTTCGTAGGGAAAGTAAAAATAAGATGTACATGTACCTAATCGATGATTTTTGCATCTAAGCAAATAATTGAGATTATACGAGTTTTATAAACAATCTTGAAGAATAGCGAATTAGCTGTTGACAAGCTTAACCTTTTTAAACTAGTACCTACTAGCAGAATCCTTTCTCAAGAGACTAAGAGAAACTTCCGTCTACCTCGAAGGAAATGAAATTAACTCCAGAGTCAACGCTTGTCCTCAGTTCAGAGTAAAAAGTGGAAGTAGCAAAAACTATTCTTGTTCATACTTCAGTAACCACATCAATCCTTGTAATAAAAATAGTTTAAACGAAAATCTTTAACATTTCGTTACGTAAGCGACTTCCGGATTGCATCTTAGATTGTTTACTATGAATATAATGCACTGCTCATAATGATAATCTCGTTGCAATGCCATAAAAGTAGCCTTTGAAAGGTTACCTAATTCTAGAGTACTGTAGGTGGTTTCACCGTGCTCATTAGGTTAATTTGTGGTATGGCTCTCGTTAACAGCTAACAGTTACGAGGCGTATTTTAAAAGTAAGGTCCGTTTGGAAATAAAGTACAAACTACTAAACATTTTTCTGAGATATCACCAGAAATGTATGTTTTGAGGTGCCCTGAATCCAAATAAAACATTTTTACTTTCTCTACTACGTATAGTAAGTAGGGGAAGTATTGTATTCCACCCAAAAATTCGATACTGAGATTTCACCGGAAATACACCCTGAATCCAAAATAAGCATTTTTAGAAACATGTTCGTGTGTGTGTGTGTCTCGCAACCAGCTGTTCACTGATTTGATTTCTTCATCAGCGTTAAAAGTGCTTGCCTACCTTTGAGTTGGAGGAACATGTGAAAATCACTTGGGGCAAGCTCCGGTGAATACGGAGGATCGGAGAAAATTTCCAAGTTGAATCTTGACCCAGGCGGAGCTCAGAAAATTCAACTGGGAAGTTTTCTCGCATCCTCCATATTCACCAGATCTTTTCCCAAGTGAATTTCCCATGTTCCCCTGTCTCAAAGGTCATTATGGATATAAGACTTTAACACCGTGACGAAGATCAATCAGAAGTGAACAGCTGGTTACGAGCACAGGACCCGACTTCTGATTCAGTCTATACAAGAAGACTTGCGCATGTCTCGTGAAGATTTACTTTATTTCTGCAATACTGTTTATAACACATTCAGCTGACTTGTATAACTGAAATGTCTTTATTAAATCATTAATGCAAAATGCTACGTCACAATGTGCACATAGATCAGATTCTATGTCAGTTTATTGCAATGAATTACAACCCGCAACTTTGTATCCCGTAGTTTAAATAACGGAATATCGGCAGAAATAAACGTCGCGCACAGTTCTTCATAAAAAGTTTGATTTGATGGAGGTTGACTCATGCTGTAGCAGTTTATCCTCGCATTTTGCAATACAACGCTTATGTGCTTGTCTTCGCACATTACTCGCTCTACTATGGGCAGAAGCAATTATGCTATTGTAGGGTTTGCAATAAAGGTTTTTATTAATAATACAGAAAACATTTTCCCCATACTCCAATATATAGTTTTGCAACGCGTTGACTTTCTTACCCTTTCCTTTGACATTTCGCCTACGTGAACACTGTGTGGCAATACACTTGACTCAACTGTACAGGTAACCCTCTCGTTGTAAACAGTCGACTACAGAACGCTTCTAAACAAACGTAACGACTCCGATGTCGCATCTCTAGTCATCACATAGCGACCCGTTCTTGAAAGATTTTACTATCGCTTAAGCTACTGTATTCTTCCATTCCCATATAGAAGAAACATACAAGGAAATGTGTAATAAAATCAGTTTAACAATTTTTTATTTTGATTAACGTGAACTACATAGAAAAATAAGCTTTTGTAAGAATAGTTGCTTGAATAATGGGTAGAGAATGTCACGTAAATGTAACACGTAGGAAAAAATGGTGTACCAAGATACACACGCACGCGCACCAACCTTCTAAAAATCTGATGTGTTGCATCCGTATGCTTTTCTCTTCTCTTTTATAAACTATTTCTATGAAAGCTTATTATTCTGTATACTTTTGTTAATAGAGATCAACTTCCATTACACATTTACACGTTTCGTTGTAGGTTTAGAAGGATACAATAGACTAAAGCGATAGTCAGATTTTTAGAAAGAGGAACGTTATGTGATGGCTTTGAAATTCTTTGCTCTTTGCATGACCATGAGAAAAAAGGAATACCAACTTATCACCTGAAAAAACTATAAATACTTGAAAATTTAAACCAATAACAAGGAATATCTCGGAAATGGTTAATGCCACAAAAATGTATTTGACATAATTTGTGTGTTTAACGGGATCTACTTTTTGTGTAGTAATATTTTGTCTATCTCTTACGGTTATAGAAAGGTAATTTAGAATTGAGACTTTATTCACTGAAAATTCAAGATATGCATTTTATTTTTCATGAAAATGTCTTAAACACATATTATTTTAATCCTGGAAGGTTCTGAAATTAAATACCAAGTTTGATGTTTAACCAAGTTAGTTTTTGAGTTATGCTCTTCATAGACACACACAACTTTTTCCAAAAATACTTTTTGTTGGATTCAGGGATCTCAAAACGTGTATTTGCAGTGAAATCTCGATATAAATTTTTTGGATGGTATGCAATGCTTCATCTATTTAGTATAGGTAAGTAGCAATAAAATCAAAAATAAAACACATTGGGGAGAATTTGCAAATATGTATAGTTTACCTCGAGAGGACTCGGTGTCTGTCAGAAAAGGTCTCACTTTGTATCCAGCGTCTTGGGAGCGAATATCAAGGTCAACCAAAAGGATAACCCTAGCAGAGGGAGAAAGCGTGATTAAGTCGACTTCAGACAACTATCAAACCGTGTAGGGGTCTGAACGTGATGGTGCTAATTGGGACGTATCGATGTGGGGGCCCTGGGTAATGAAGAACTGCTTAGTGACCCAATGACCAGCTTCTGTATACTGCTCTTGCATGTAACAAACGATTGTGTCACTTTCTCCTGCAGCCAGCTGTTACTATCAAGAAAATATAAGGGCCCAAGCTGTTAGAGCTTGCTTGTGCAAAACACCCACGCTAACAATGAACTGGTTCGAAAGGCTATATGAAGCTATAGTGGAGTCAAAAATGTTATATGGAATAGAAATATGGGGGTGGCAAAGGGATTGATTAAGATTGATATAGTCCATAGAATGTTTTGTAGAGAAGTTTTGGGTTTACCCAGGGGGCGTGGCACTGGCAGAGCTAGGAAGGGTAGGGAGAAAAGGTATAATAGTGGAAAGAATTTTAAAGTATTGGTATAGATGTTTAAATTTAGAAGATAGTAATATATTAAAAGAATGTATACAGTTTCAAAAAGCTGTCCTAGGAGAAGAGTGTTGGTTAGGGGAGATGGGAAATGTCCTAAAAGAAATTGGCATGAGGAATATTTTCGTATTAGATAAACATAATAACAGTGGGTTTTGGAAAGAAGTGAGATTGAGGGTGGAAGATATCGAGAAACAAGAGATATGGGCTAGTTTTGAGGATAAAAGATCATTGATCTTGTATAAATCAGTTAAAAGAAATTGGGGAAGGGAGAAGTATGTAGATATATGCAATCAATTTGGTAGAATAGGTCTTGCGTGGATGCGCACAGGAGTAATATTTTTTAAAAAGGAATGGATATAATTGTTCGGGGAGATGTATTATGTGTGATGAACCGGGTAGTACTTTTCATTGTCTAATAGAATGTGATAAGGTGGAGAGAGGTTATATGGAATAAAAAATGGGACAAGCTAAACAAAGAAGCAGTAGCATTAAGAATGTTGGGAAGCACAAAAGTAGAAACAATTAAAATGATGGGGACATTTTTAGGTAACACAAGGGATAAGTGGATAAGGAGCTTAAGAAAGGTACAGCAGAACGGGCATAGTTTGGAAAGTGGAGAGATGGTATAGTAGCTTTATCCCATATATACAGCCTAGGGGCTAAATATGGGAGAGCTAGAAAACTGGTGCACTAGACATAAGTTTTAGATGTAAGCTTTATTTGTATTATTGTAATAATGATGAAATAAATATTACATTACATTATAAGGGCCTTGAAGAAAGGCATGTTTATTGAAAGACGTGTGCGATGTAGGTGTTAACAGAAATCATGAACAAGGTTCGATGTTTTCTTACTAAATTAGTACACAGTTTAAACCATAGAATACAACCTACCTTTTGGCATTAAGGCGTTTAATGACGTGATCTTTAAATACGCAGGAAAATGGCTACTGAGATCCACTCTAAACTTAAACCCTGTTTTGTCTCAATGTTTATTTTTCTTCTTTGCTTTCTACTACTAGCCACCTAGTAGGCAGAGGAAATATGCCCATAAAAAATTTGATGTCGAGACTTCACCAGAAATATGGTTAAAGTCCCCCTGAATCGGAAAAAAAAGCATTTTTTAGTAAATTTCCGTGTTTGTGTGTGTTAACAGCATAACTCAAAAATGAAAAGTTGAACAAATACCAAACTTTTATTTCAACATCTTTCAATAAAATCACTCCACCTTAAACTACCCTTTACATGGAAGAATTCTGGAGAGTTTTGCTTTTCTCAAAACGATTTTTGATTAAAATACCATATATTTAAGTTAGTTGCATACCGTATAAAATGCATCTTTTGAATTATCTGGGAATAGCTTGTGAAGCCTCTTCATTCCGAATGACTTTTGTATTACTGGTAAACCGTGAGACATACATAAAATCTTACTGCACAAAAAATACACATCTCGTTATAGCACACCATGCATGTCAAATACATTTTTCTGGCATTAAGTATTTCCGAAATATTGTTGTTATTTGTTTGAATTTTCAAATATTTATAATTTTTAAGTGGAAGTCGCTATTCGTTTCTTTTTTAAGTTGCGTTTATACCCTACGTTTAACTACAATGATCTTATCAGCGGCCTTTCCTTTGGAACATATTATTGCCTATAGGCAATGGTGTTAATTCGTGTTCGCTTGTCTTTGGGTTGGATTTCTGTAAACTCGGAATTTTAAGCATTAGATCACACACACACACACACACACACACACACACACACACACACACACACACATTCACATGGGGAGGGTAGGGAATAGTCTTGGCTAGAGAAAATTTCCCAATCCCAACCGGGACTCGAACCCGGAATCCCTCGCACACAGGCAGGCGCTCTGACTGATTTACGGGGCCAGCGATTCGTTTCTTCTATTGGTCATACAAGGGGCATTGAATTTCACAGCCATCACATGGCGGTCCGCTTTTAAAAAAATTGACTATCCTTTAGCTTACTGTGTGCTGCATATGTCTACAACGGAATGTGTAAATGTAAAATTACAGCTTATCGCGATTAACAAGAAGTATTCGGAAGTAGTAGTTTTTGTAAGAACAGTTTGTAGAAGAGTGAGTAGAGAAAGGTGTGCGAGTGTCAAACAAGATTCGTTTTACCAAAATATGTATGTATTGTGTGTGTGTGCGTGGTGTTCGCGCGCGCGCACCAGAGCTCAAAAGCGATGAGCGGATAAATACCGAACTTGGTATTTTAGTTCAGTTTTTCTCAAAGATGCGACACAATAATTTACAAGAAAACCCCCCACCTTAAATGACCCTCTATACGCTGAAAAGGTTTGGATAGTTTCGATTTTCTTAAAACTGGTTCTTAATCATTTTGATTAAACTGCCATAAACTTAAGTTATTGACATAACAAATAAAGTGTATATTTTGAATTTTGTAAGAATAACTTGTGAGGTCCTTCGAGAGTTCATGCATATGTACGGGTGTAAATAAATATATGTTTGAAGCCTCATTGGTAGGTAGAAGGGTACCATATGGTTGCATTTTATTAATAAACCCATGTGCTAGGGTCTCTATAATTTGGAGGAGCACATAGGCAGTATTGATCACAAAAAATACGAAACAAGTAAAAAACACAGCTGGAATACTGTAAGTAAACAGATGTCTTCATCAACTACTGAACTATTTTGAGCATTTGGCTACCGTCAATTTCGATACACTGTGTACCACCTGGGCGTGTCCGCAAACATCCGCAATGGTGTTTACGTCTTCAATCTTGGAAATACGGTTTGGGCTTGGTGATGCATATTGTAGTAGCGTTGTTGATAGAATCGGCAAGCTTCTCCTGCATTCCCTCGGCCTTTGCCATAGTTGAGAAGCATCTTGATGTACTTCGCATTTGCGCACAAGACTGCTATTGTTCATTCCCAATTGACGATAGCCACGCAAATGGATATTGTAAAGTATGAAACTGCTAAATAAAATAATACCGTTGGCTGCAAGTATTATTCTCATGCAGTGAACAATTGGTAAACAGTTCTTATCTAATGAATGCGACGTCTATTGTTTGTCACGGAATCTATGGTTTAATTAGAGTCTTCCTACTTCCCGTTTCGGAGATTCCAGCACAAAAAAAAAAGTTTCTGGACATGGGTTTATCAGAAAAATATGATCACATAGTACACATCTATCCAATACTGAGACTTATAACATATTGTGACCAAATTCGTTGTGGCGAAGGCTTTGAGCGCGGGAGATTAGAGAAAAACAAACCCATATGGTATGCTGCCAAGCATTGGAAGTGACTTTAAATGGCTACTCTTCGAGAAAGTTCGCCATCAGCATTTTGCTAAATTCTGGAGTATTAACTTAATGTGTCTCCCTAGCAAGAGACAGCTATAAAAGGCGGCAGAAAATGAGATAGTTGTGAGCGAGTTACGAACAATTTGTAATTCAGAACTGCAAAGCGACACTTGTAACGCATTTCGTGTAATAAATAAAGTTTGTTATGACTTAACCGGTGTTTCTTATTTTCACAGTATGTAACTTCGCATCCTGTAAAAGCAAGAGCAGGATATTTTGAACATTTTCTACGAGTTTGTGTGAGTGTACGTACTAAACACTTCCTAAGAGCCAACGCTTTCAAACATATGTGTTGTTTCTTAAAATAATAACCAAAAACGAAATATTTGCAGACATATGCTTACATGACATTTATTTGCCTTTTTTTGGTTAGAGAAACCTGCTATCAAAATTGGTCCAAGTGTTCATGATACACGTTGCGTACAAATTGCTTAGTGCAGAATGGGGAAGAGAAGGGTATGTGGATTATTGTAATAGAGCAGAAAAAGAAGCGTTTGCATGGATGAGAACAGGATCAATGTATCTGAGAGGGCTAAGAGGTAAAAAAACGGAATTTGTGAATTATGCGGAGGCAGTGAATGCACAGAGCATTATATGACAGAATGCAAAGAATTAGCAGAATGGAGACAAGAAGTATGAGAAGAAAAATGGGAAAAAATAGATAGGAAAATAGTAGCAATTAAAATGCTAACGAGAAAAGAAGAAAAGCAAAATAAGAATATGGGGAAGTTCTTAAAGAAAGTAAAAGAGAAATGGATTAGAAAAGTAAGAGAGATAAGAAAGGTAGAAAGGCAAACGGAGGAAGGAGAGGATGGGCAATAGGGATTAAAGGTAGCAAGGGATGCTCAGATGAGCCAGAAGGCCAGGGTGCCAGGCAAAAAGAGCAGCATAGCTGGCAAGGAAATTTGTACATAGGTTAAGTTAGTTTATAAGTGGAATATTGTAAAAAGAACTGTGTAAAAAAAGTACAAATAAAGTATCTATCTAGTGCAGAATGTAGGAGCAGTATAGGTGTATTTATTTATTTATTTATATATTATTTCCTTCCGTAAATTTTTGCAAAAATATTATGTAGAACACCCTTAAAGGGATAGGTACGTAGTTTTGCACAGCTGCTTGGAAGCTCGGTTCCTATAATAAATTTCCAAACAGATGCTGTATCTTACTCCATCAATACATGTCATTCTGACCCTATAACCCTACCACTGGCTACGCCCTTGGCCCCCAATACGTTGAGTGTGTAAGATATTGTACAAATATACATATAAAGAGATTGGATGGCGTGTAATAACCACAGACAAGTGTTCGGAGATAAACGCCGTGGGATGTCAAGGTCCAGATAGACACGAACTGGCCAGTCTGCCTTTTGTTTGTCACGAACATGCATACCTGAGTGTATGTGTCAGTTGCTCTCTTTGGTTCGAGTCCAGCCCAGGGCTAACTTTTATTCCTTTACTTCCTGCCTTCTTTATTAATCCATTTGCTACACGTACAAGTAGCATTGAGCTGGTAGAACAGTACAAACTTGAGAATATAAACGTTTCTGACGCCTTTACTTGCCTACTCTTTAGGACTGCTGCTAAAAAAAAATCGCATAATTCAGTTACATTGTTGAAGTAAGTCCCTAAAGATTCATAGACTATGTAATGCCAATATTTATGAAGCAAAAACCACTTGTATGCTCTTTTGTAGGTTTAACACCCATTGAAGTTTGGGAAAGGAATCGTTCGGTCTTAAGTTTAGGGTACCTCCCCGCCATTCGTCAGCTATGAGGACTGAGGAAAACTTGGAAAAATCCTGTCATGAAGGATGGTCCTGTCGGGATTTGAACCGCGGAGCTCCCGTTCACAAGTCCGTGCCTTAACGATCTCGACTACATGTGTTGGGCTGTATGCCACGTTGTTTATTTGTTTATATAATCTGTGAAAGTTTGACGCCATTGAAAAGACGGTGCATTTAACTTAAGTTAGAAGGGGCAGTTAGGTACAGGGTAATGTGAGTAGTAAATTTATAAATACATTTCATCTCCTATGTTATCTTCTGAAAAGTAACAGATATTTATTCAATACATGAGTAGGATATAGTTGTTCAAAATTCTTCTTTCAACTAATTTTGCAGTTTGTATATATTGATTTAGCATTAGCTAATTGAATTATGCATTTAGAAAAAGATGCTGATGTGTTAAATTCACATAACTTTCTCTACCCTCTGTCGTCTTCGTAGTGTAGTGGTTACCATGCTAGTCCCTAGTTCCCGAGGTTGCGGATTCAATCCCGGTGGAGGGCGATGGATTTTTTCACGTGTAAAAATCCTTAGCATGGCTTCCTTCGGAACGGAAGTAAACCGGTGGTACCGTGTCGTAGATTTACGGCACGTAAAAGAGCTTCAAGCCTGATAAAGAGGCCTTTGAACAAAATTACCGGTCTTTCATGCCCAATATAGAATGGTACGCTAAGAACCATAGTAGTTAAAGAGCGTCCATAAATAAAACTCAGTTTAATTTTTTCTCTACCTTCTAGGGTTTATTAGTGGGTATTAGAAGGAATGTTCTTCTACATTTAATTCTTATTTTTCTATCTACTTCATTTTAATCGAGATAAACCTTTGCAGAAATACTTACATTATACACTTTGTTATATATATAAACGGAGCAGCGATAGTCACATATTTAAGAACTGGACGCTATGCGCTGGCCTTAAAATGCTATACTCTTTCCTGCAAACGCGAGGAACAACTGAAAATCGACAGGACTTGAAAATAATGACAAAAAGTATTGAAAAATTCGAAAAGTTAATAACGAATATCTCGGAAACGGAAATAAGTTATGTGTTTTAAAGAGATATACATTTCCGTAGAAAATAAAATTTCGTAAGAATAATTTGTATACCCACAAATAAGCGATAAAGGGTAGAGAAAGTCATGTGAGTGTAACACAGATTTTTTTATTCAATCGATACTCTATTTCAGGTAAAATATTCACATATAACTTATGAGCTGAATGCAATCCTTTCTCTACTTTAGGTAGAGAAAGGATTGAGGGTTCCTTAGAGGGTTAAGTGGGAGAGAATCGGGAACATGCACCATATGTGGAGAAAAGGAGAATTAAGATACATTGCCTGGTATAATGTAAACAGAGAAGTGGAGACAGGATGTTTGGCATCCAAAATGAGACAATATTAGCAAGAAAATGATAGCTATAAGATATTAACAGTTAAGGGAGGAAAACTAATAAAAGAAATGGGAGAGTTTTCAAGGAAAACCAAGGAAAGTAGTTAAGGAAAGTTAAAAAAAAGGGGAAGAAGCAGGAAGGGCAAGAGAAAGTAGGAATCAGGGAAGTGAAAAGGAAAATAAGAGAATAAGGACTAACTGAAAGCCAAAGTTGTCAGGCGAAAAGCAGCCCTTAAAATGAAGGAAAATGAGACTAAATTTGTACTAAAATGCAAGCAGCTTCACGAAACTACAGAATATACATTTAAAGTATGTCGTTGGGTACAAGTAAATATTCTGTTCTAAATATTCTATTCTATTCTATTCATACTTTAGGTAAACGATAAAGTAAACTCATTACCGAACATGGAAGGACTACATTTCCGAACATTTCCGAACTACTGGAAATGATAGTACATCCTAATGCACTAATCGCCGAACAAAAACTACATAAATCAATACAAATGACTTTAAATATTTGTTTAGCTTTGTTTATATCTTCTTCCAGATTATAAGAACTTTAAAAGCTGCACCGCATTATACAGAAATTTACTTTGGTCTTCCTTCTCTCCTCTGCCTCCCAGTAGAGCCCGACGTACCCAGCTGCATTGTATGGGTTAAAGGATCGCATTAGAGAATTTCCTCTTCCTCACAGATCTGGCATATTCTCAAAAAACTTCCAAAATTGATTTTGAGCATTCCCCTGCACCAAGTCCACAGAACAGCCTTGCAGCGCCTCTTCTTAAATCTTATCGGTGCCAGTCTTGACTTTTAAATCAAAACCAAGACGTACACTGAAGCAAATCAAATCCAAGAACATCCTCTTTTGTTTTATGAAATATTTGCTTCTCGCCTCAGGAAACACGTTTCCAATCTCCGCGTGATGGTAGTGGAGCACTTGTTATTCATTGCCTGTACTGGAGCTATCACAGAGCCTAAGTGTTGAATATCCAACCAAATTCATTAATTGGCTTGTTTCCTCTACTTAATTGCTGCTCGCAAGGATTACACGAGATATCCGGTGGCTATTAATTACAGTACTGTCAATTTATACTTGTTAAAGAGAACATGCTTTTCGGAAGCGTGCAGAGAAATTCTGATCGTTAAACCACTCTCGTATTATCAACATTACCGTGCTCTCTAATTTGTTCAACTTTTCTGTGTGTTACACGATATATTCATCCATCTTGGCATTTAAGTGCCGCCTGGTAAACCATTATAATTAAAATGTAAATTATTTTTAACAAGCATCGCAAAATCGCTTACTATCTGTTGCTAAAAACCTACGAAACTAGACACCCCAAAATATTTTGGTGCTGCCTTTCTACGCCACAATTTTTTGCACGTTATATTAAATTAGTACTGAAAAGCTTTGTTATTCTCTAAGAAATAACATGTAGTGCCAAATACCAGGGGTATATTTTTATTATCTATGTTCAGTATTCTAAATCACAATATGCACAGATTACACTAGGTTGAATATCCTTAAACACTTAAATGATTTCAGTCAAATTATATAATATGTAAATTCAATAACAGCCCACCTTAAAGCAATATGTGTATGTAATAATTTGTAAAATGTATGTAACAGTCATTGCATATGCTTATATTATTGTATACAGCTTCAATAATCTTATGTGAATGTATTACGTAATTTAATAATGTAGGAGCTGTGAGAATAATAAGTTAAACGTTGCTAACAATGAGGTAATAATGAGGTAACCTTGAGGCAATAATGAGTTTGAGAGTTTAACAATACTGCTTGTGATTCTTAGCGATAATGTAATTTTGAGACAGTTTATAAAAATAGCCAATCAACGACCAGAAAAAGCTTTATTTAAAAGAAGGTATTCTATTGGACTAGGATTAGCCAATCAGAGACATGAAATACAGAAATTTACAAAGTTTAGGCGCTTGAAATCAGTTCAGTTGCCTCCAAACAGTGCTCATAACCAGACGCGAGATGTATCCTCGAGAAATTAATTACGTATTCGTGTGAGACGAAAATGGTATACGTGTTAAAAAGTGCAAGTATTAAATAAAAGAATCTCACACCTCTCTATATCAGTTAAGTGCTATTTAATTTGTGTCAAGGATTAATAAAAAGAAGTGAATTAAAACTTAAAATCTTTGTAAGCCTACATTCTTATCGCACGAAAACCCTGCCAAGACTTCCATGTCTCTAACAAATGCTGACGCAGCCGAGGCAAACATAAATATTTAATATTTAAAGAAACAGTTTAATTTTAACAAATATTTTTTTAAACTTGGGCAAACAACGTAAAGACAAACTACTTATTGTCGTTCATACGTGGAGCTAACATATACTTTCTTCAAATTATAGGTGGCAATGTGTACACTTTTTAACTAAAATACGTTCATACAAACTGCCTCAAAAAATCCACTTCGTTTTGTGATACAAATCCTTATACAGAACAGAAATAAGAGCTGGACATTTGATTAAAAGAAGTCATAATTAATCTTGGGAAATATTTGTTGCTAATATTGAACACGACATTCAAGGAACACAGAACATAGCATTTAAGCTAATGAAACACATGAAAAAAAATCTGATGTGTTACACTCACATGACTTTCTCTACTCTTGTACAATCTATTTTTACAAACGCCTATTCTCCATATGCTTCATATTAATCAAGATATCGAGATGTCAATCTTATTAGTAATTTTCTTGTAGATGCAAGGGGAATATGGTAGCTTTTAAGCGATAGTCAAATATTTTATCGCTGGTTGCTATGTGGCGCATTCCATTCTCTTTGCATGTCCAGGACATAAAAAAATGAATAACGAATTTGAGAAAAAGTATAAGTATTGGAAAATTTAAGGAAATAACAAGCAATATCTCGAAAACGGTTCACTCAACAAAAAAAATGTATATGATATAAGTTGTGTATTTTAACGCGATCTACATTTTTTGTGTAGTAAAATTTTGTCTATCTCTTATGGTTTACCAGTTATGCAAAAGTCGCTCATAATGAAGAATACTTTTGGAGACATTCCCAGAAATTTCGAGATATACATTTCATTTCTCATGACATTATCTTAAACATATGATATTTTCATCAAAATCGTTAGAGCCATTTTTGAGAAAATTAAAATTTTCGAAAAATGTTCCATGTAAAGGGTAGTCTGGGGTGGGGGGATTTTCTTGAAAATCTTCGTGTCGCATCTCTGGAAGATACTGAACGTAAATACCAAGTTTGGTGTTTATCCGACTGTTAGTTCTTGAGTTATGCTGTTCACAGACACACACACACACACACACACACACACAGACACACACACGGACATGTTTCCAAAAATGCTTTTTTTGGATTCAGGAGGTCTCAAAACATGTATTTCCGGTGAAATCTCGGTATCGAATTTTTGGGTGGAATGCAATACTTCCCCTACTTACTATACGTAGTAGAGAAAGTAAAAATATTAATGTGATAACAGAAAACCAATGGATAAATTATCTATGGTATGATGAAAATAATGATAAAAGTAACAGCAAATAGACATATAAGAATTATAAGAGGTTTTAAAACAACAAAAAATAGAAAAGCCACCAGGCTAGATGAAATTAATGCTGAACAAATTAAATATGGTGGAATGATATTAAAATTCAGTTTTCTTTATTCTTTAAACATGTGTTGGAAGAATTTCTCAGTACCTGTGGAATGGAATACAGTTTAAGTCATTTCTCTATTTAAAAGGGCAATTAAAGCGATACAGGTAACTAGAGAGGAATAAGTTTATTAAGTGCAGGCTATAAAATTTATGGGAAAATTCTAAATTAGAAATTACAAGCTATCACTGTTATCAGAAGAACATTTGGGTTTTAGGTAAGGACGTTCATCTAGTGGTAATGTATTCATAATCAGACTTCGTGAATTTAACCTGGAAACTCGCATAGCATTTATTGACTATGAGAAAGCCTTTGATAAGGTAAAACGGCCCCTTTAATGGAACATTTTAGAGACAAGAGGATTTCTTAAACATCTTATTAATGATGTCAAGAACTTGTATGTAAATACCAAAATAAGAATTAATTCTGGTTTTAAAATGTCAGCTGAAATCTTAAGAAATCAAGGTGTTCCACAAGGGTGTAGCATATCGCCCACATTTTTTAACTTATATATTGACGATCTAGTTTTGAAGTAGAAGGATGAAATACAGTTCGGGATCAAAATAGAATTAAACACGCCTTTAAGTACTTTACTATATGCTGATGATCAAATTGAGGCAGTATTTTTAACACTTGAATAATTTAAATTAAATTATATAATATGTAAATTCAATAACAGCCCGCCTTGAAGCAATATGTATAATAATTTTTAAAATGTAATGTAACAGTCATTGCATATGCTTATCTTATTGTAAACATGTTTAATAATGTTATGCGAATGCATTACGTAATTTAATAATGTAAGAGCTGTGACAATAATAAGTTTATAGTTGCAAACAATGAGGTAACAATGAGGTAACCTTGAATCAATAATGATTTTGAGAGTTTGAATGCTACTATTCAATATTAGAGGAGCAATAATGTAAATTTTGTGACAGTTTAAAAATAGTCAATCAACAGCTAGAAAAAGCTTTAGTAAAATGCAGGTATTCTATTGGACTAGGATTAGCCAATCAGAGACTTGAAATACAGAAGTTTTAAAATCTGTGTAAGTCTACATTCTTGTCGCACCACGCCCTGATTAAGAGAAACGTGTGTCTAAAGTAAGACTGATGCAGCCGAGGCAAACATAAACATAAATACTATCTATAGTAGCAGTTTAATAACAACGTTAATAAATATTTTTTAAAAATGAAGCGTAACAACAAAAATACATCTTCAAATCAGCTTTTCATACGTAGCAGCATATTACGTAACAAACAATTTTCTTCTAATTGACGTCCATATGCGGAGCAAAAAATAAAGAACTCCAACGTAAAGACAATAACGCTCTCAAATTAGTTATACAAAAAACAAAAGATGACCTACAAAGATCAGTATATAGATTAAGACAAAATGCAATGCATTACAACTTAACTATATCCATAAATAAAACAAATACAGTGGCTTTTAAAGGGAAGAAGCCCGTTAGATCAAATATAGTAATAAATGGTAAATTATTAGAACAGGTATTCCACTTCAATTATCTAGGATGTGACATTAGTTTTAAATTTGACAAAGACATTCAGATGAAAGTTAATAGGTTTCAGATCATTTGTGGAACGACCAGAAGAACTCTAGGAAGAAAAACTAGAAAAGAAATACAAATTAAGTTCTATAAGATTATGGTTTTACCTACTGTATTATATGGTTCCGAGTCGTGGACAATAACAAAAGACAGAGATCTCGTATTCAGTCCGCCGAAATGACATTTTTGAGGTATGTAAGAGGATGCACTAGACTGACTAAATAAGAAATGAATCAATAAGGTCAGTAAACGATAAGATTGCTGAAAATAAAATAAATTGGAAAGAGCATTTTGATACAATGGCAGATGATAGAATACCAAAAAAGATAATGAAATCACCAACCAACAGGGAGGAGAAGTTTAGGAAGACCACGCAAAAGATGGCTAGAGACCGGAACAGGTGATACTACCTAAACCTTGAAAGGAAAAGAAGAAGAATCTTTATATGCTTCTCACATCCTCCATTTATGTGGATTCTCTTTGGGATGAGATATTTGGTCAGACTGAGGATTTCTACTTTCATCTATGCGTCTTGTCGTCCTTACATAGGACATATATAGCATTATCTCACTATGGCTATTTCCTTCCAACACCGCGTATCTGATATTGACCAATACCATACAGCAATACCTCGGATATCGTTAAAATGAGGTCGTTTATCTTATAACATGCCTGCAATTATGCTACTTTATCGAATAAAACGTCAGTTCGTTATTGAAACTTAATAGTATAAGGCTGCAGAGATTAATACACTACGTGATTCAATTGTATCTCAGGGCACATTCAAAGAGTGTCAATTTCCAAATAAATATATTCTTGAAAAAAAAATCTGATGTGTTACACTCACATGACTTTCTCTACTCTTGTACAAACTATTTTTACAAACGCTTATTCTCCATCTACTTCATGTTAATCGAGATAAACATTTGCAAACTCTATCTTATTGCTAATTTTCTTGCAGATGTAAGGGGAATATATATTTACAAGGGCAGTATGGAAATACAGTAGCCTTTAAGCATAGACATTACTCTTAATAGCTGATTGCTATGTGCAACACCATTCTCTTTGCCACAGATTAATTCTCTGTGCATATCCAAGACAAAAAAAATGAATAACAAATCCCCATTTGAGAAAAAAAGTATTGAAAATTTTAAGGGAATAACAAGCAATATCTCGAAAATGATTCACTCAACAAAAAAAAATGTATATGGTATAAATTGTGTATTTTAACGCGATCTACATTTGTTGTGTAGTAAAAGTTTCTCTGTCTCTTATGGTTTACCAGTTATGCAAAAGTCGTTCACAGTGAAGAATACTTTTGGAGACATTCCCAAATTCAAGATATACATTCTATTTGTCATGAAAATATCTTAAATATATGATATTTTAATCAAAATCGTTAGAGCCATTTTTGAGAAAATTAAAATTTTCGAAAAATGTTGCATGTAAAGCGTAATCTGGGGTGGGGGGATTTTCTTGAAAACCTTCATGTCGCATCCTTGGGAAGATACTGAGCCTAAATACCAAGTTTGGTGTTTATCCGACTGTTCATTTCTGAGTTATGCTGTTCACAGACAGACACGCACACGGACATGTTTCCAAAAATGCTTTTTTTGGATTCAGGGGATCTCAAAACATGTATTTCCGGTGAAATCTTGATATCGAATTTTTGGGTGGAAAACAATACTTCCCCTACTTACTATACGTAGTAGAGAAAGTAAAAAAAATGGAGGTACCAGTTTTAATATATGGATGTGAAACATGGGTAACTACAAAAAAATTTATGATGAGTTACACTCACATGACTTTCCCTACTCTTGTACAAACTATTTTTACAAACGCTTAATCTCCATATGCTTCATGTTAATTGAGATATCGAGATGTCAATCTTATTGCTAATTTTTTGTAGATGCAAGGGGAATATGGTAGGCTTTAAGCGATAGTCAAATCTTTTAAGAGCTGGCTGCTATGTGGAGTATTCCATTCTCTTTGCATGTCCAGGACATAAAAAATGAATAACGAATTCCCATTTGAGAAAAAGTAAGTATTGAAAAAATCTGATTTGCTACACTCACATGACTTTCTCTAGACAAACTAGATAGACAAACTTTTATCACACAAAAAATGTAGATCGCGTTAAAATACACAATTTATGTCATATACATTTTTTTTGTTGAGTGAACCATTTTCGAGATATTGCTTGTTATTCCCTTAAATTTTTCAATACTTATTTCCTCAAATGGGAATTCGTTATTCATTTTTTGTCTTGGATATGCAAAGAGTATTAATCTGTAGCAAAGGGAATTGCGCTGTACCTAGCAACCAGCTATTAAGAGATATGTATGTGCTTAAAGGCTACTGTATTTCTATATTACCCTTGTAAATATATTATCCCCTTACATCTACAAGAAAATTAGCAATAAGATAGTCTGCAAATGATTATCTCGATTAACATGAAGTATATGGAGAATAAGCGTTTGTAAAAATAGTTTGTACAAGAGTAGAGAACTGTGAGTGAGTGTAACACATCAGATTTTTTGTACTTAATTTTAGTATCTCTTCTTGTTTTATTTCTCAAGGTTCTGTGAATTGTTCCTAGATTGTTTGAAATTTTTATAATTTTAAATGTGTCTCTCTTTCCCTTTGTTGGCTTATTTCACTTTCTAAATATTTAAAAGATGAAAACTATTCTGGCGGTAATTATCTAGGAAGATTTTTTTTATCGAATTTCGTGTTTTCCTAGAAAGCTTTTATTGTTTTGAAATTTTAAAATCGTAAATTTCACAAATTATCTTTAAATGGTAGAGAGCCCGTTTAATTCATCACCTTTTTGGAGAATAACGACATAATACGCACATAATAGAATGCTTAATTCCATATGTTTGTCTAACATACACAAAATTTATTATTATTTACTCTTTATAAAGCTCCAAAGAATGATGGATACAGAGAGACGCGTGTTTGTCTCAAACAAAGCCTAACGTTGTCACTAATCAATAAAATATGAGCATCTATTGGAAGAGTGTGTCAAAATGACCTTGTGGTTCAGTGTACCCGCGTGTAATTTGTGCTACATTAATATTTATTAGATGCCTTTCCAGTGTTGGCATAAATCTGTCGCCGTTCCACTTGAGGAAACTCACGCATCACATCTTCCACAGCATTCTCTCTCAAAACGGCGGTGTTAATTATACACTCTGTAAATTAGGACACCTGCAGGAATTTAGGGCAGCTGCACGAGATAAATGTGTAGTCCTTGGAGTAGAGTTTTGTTTTAGGGATGGAATTCCGTGGAACACAATGTCGTTTATGAAATATACAGAATAGCTGGAATATAAGAAACCTAATATTTTTGCTTTCTCCATCTGTGGTAAGCAGAAGTGTTCTACTTCACCCAAAATAACAATATCGAGATTTCGATATCATTTCACTGGAAATACGGACTCGATCCCTCATCAAATTAAAAAAAAAATTGTGTGCTACATTCATATGACTTTCTCTACCCAATATCGCTTATTCATGAGTAAAAAAATTATTCATACGAAAGTTTATTTTTCTATCTACTTCATTTTAATCGAGATAAACCTTTACAGAAATAACTAAATCACACATTTTGTTATAGATACTAAGATAACAGCGATAGTCAAATGTTTTAAGACCTGGACACTATATGCTGGTCTTAAAATTCAATACTGTGTCCATGCAATCGCGAGAAACAACTGAATGTTGACAGGACTTTAAAAAATGACAAGAATATTGGAGAATTCGAACCATTAAGAATGGATACCTGGGAAATGGATTAAGCCACAAAAAACTTTTTGAAATAAAATGTGTGTTTTAAAGAGATCTACATTTTTTGTGTAGTACATTTTCGTCTCTCGCTTAACTTTACCAGTTATACAAGATTATACAAAATGTCTTCCAAATGAACAAGATTTTACAGGATATCCCAAAAAATTCAAGATAAACATTTTATTTGTCATGTAAATATCTAATACTACATGGTATTTTAATAAAACAATCGTTGAATATCAGAAATTCTGAAAAAGTTCCTTGTAAAGGGTACTTGACAGTGGGAGAATTTTCTTAAAAATCTTCATGTCTCATCTTTGGAAGATATTGAACTTAAATACCAAGTTTGATACTTATCCGAACTTTAGTTTTTGAGTTCACAGAAACACACATACACACATACACACACACTGACCTTTTTCTAAAACTACTTGTTTTTTTATTAAGGCGGACGTATATCCACTAAAATCTCGGTGTCGAATTTTTTGGTGGAATGCAATATTATTCTTTCTCTACCTACGTGGCAGAGAACGTAAAAAGTTTCGTGTCTGTGAACATAATATAAAAACAAAAATTCTGGTTACTACAACTCTATACTTGAGTCAGACGATTTTCAAGAAAATTCATCCACCAAAAACGTTAAAATGTATTATGCCTTAAGGTATATTTGAATATTCTATGATTATACTGCGAACATTTTGTTCCTCATTATTAACTATTCCAGGCAATGTAAACATATCATCATTTAACATTGCTAGCTATTTCAATGCTTTCAATAGCTATCGTTTTAAGGCACCTCTGTTTTATGTGTATTCTTACAGTAACAACGTAAATAAACAGACGTTTTGATTGCTAGGGTAGCTAGTTAATGAATATGTAAGTTATTTAGAATACAAGTTACAAAAGTAAAGCTTCAGTAACGAGTAGGATCAATTTTTAAGTCCTACGTGTTTACTACAGTGTTTTATCTATGTTTCGTATATTAAACGAAATCTGTTTTCAAAATTCAGAAAATAAATTTATTATAGATGGTGCTTCATAAGTAATATCGGTTTTTAAGCAAAACTTTATTTGGAACGTTTTCTGACAAGAAATTAAACTACTCTTTAAAGTAGAGACCATCAGATTCTATGGTCTTTAGCATCTTTCATTCGTGATACCCACTTTCACAGCTTCAATGTTTTCGAAATCTCTTCCACGAAAGAAATGGATCATACATCGAAATAGAAGGTAATCTGAAGGCGCAAGATCAGGGCTGTATGCTGGATGTGATAGTAGTTCGACTCCTTCCAATTCCTGAATGTTTACTTTCTCTGCTACGTATAGTAAGTAGGGGAAGTATTGTATTCCACCCAAATATTCGATGCCGGTACTTCACCGGAAATGTATGTTTTGAGACCCCCTGAATCCAAAAAAAAGCATTTTTGGAAACATGTCCGTGTGTGTCTGTGAACAGTATAACTCAGAAACGAACAGTCGGATAAACACCAAACTTGGTATTTAGGTTCAGTATCTTCCAAAGATGCGTCACGAAGGTTTTCAAGAAAATCCCCCTACCCCAGATTACCCTTTATATGGAACATTTTTCGAAAATTTTAATTTTCTTAAAAATGACTCTAACGATTTTGATTAAAATATTATATGTTTAAGATATTTTCATGACAAATGAAATGTATATCTCGAATTTTCTGGAAATGTTTCCAAAAGTATTCTTCATTGTGAACGACTTTTGCATAACTGGTAAACCATAAGAGATAGACAAACTTTTACCACACAAAAAATGTAGATCGGGTTAAAATACACAATTTATGTCATATACATTTTTTTTGTTGAGTGATCCGTTTTCGAGATATTGCTTGCTATTCCCTTAAATTTTCAATAATCCTTTTTTGAAATGGAAATTCGTTATTCATTTTTTTTGTCCTGGTAATGCAAAGAGAATGTAATACTGAACATAGCAACCAGCTCTTAAAATATTTAACTATCGCTTAAAGCCTAGCAATTCCCCTTGTCTCTACAAGAAAATTAGCAATAAGATTTACATCTCGATATCTCGATTAACATGAAGCATATGGAGAATAAGCGTTTGTAAAAATAGTTTGTTCAAGAGTAGAGAAAGTCATGTGTGTAACACAGCAGGTTTTTGTTATTGTTGGTGCAGTATGGGATGTTGCATTGCCCTGCTTCAAGAGAACTCTATTTTGGTTAACTAATGCTGGGTATCTCCATCTCAAAACTCCATGAACTCGTTCCGTTTGGAACAAACTCCCAGTGATACATTCCTTAAAAATTCCACCAGACACACAGTACTTTGGGGCCGAACTGATGACTTTGGCAGGTTGAGCCACTGCTTCGAGGCGTCAAGGTTGCGGTTATAGACCCATTTTTCATCACATGTGACAATTCTCCTAATAAATCTACCATCCATGAGATAACCAATAAGCTAGCGACAGATATCCAGTCTTATGTTGAGCCTGTTGAGGTGATAATTCATGAGGTACAGATCTACAGCTTCTATTTGATTTTCTAAGTTTCTTAATCTGGCGATGTGTGGTATCTTTTGATAGACCAAGTTCTTCTAACAGCCTACTAGTACTTTTTGTGGATTTTCTTCCAAAACTCTGCGTATATTCTCAGTATTTCATAATTTAGAGTTTTCTTCTCCAGTGTTGAAACGTTGGAACCATCGTTGTGTCACACGCTCACTCTAAGCACCTTCTCCTTCCACTTCACGCATTAATAGAGCCGCGGCAGCAGCTTTATAATCTTATTTCCAGTAGTGCTTTAGAAGAACTCTTTATCTCAAACTTTGTAACTTCCATTTTGTGATTGTATGTTAACAACTGACGTCTGACACATTCTCGCAATATACGCAACACTAACCATGGCATCCTGTAAATAGCATTGGCGAACCAAAGTAATCCAATTCTATCTTATAAAATTACCCAACTTTAAAAATCGAATACTTTTGAGACAGCCTAAAAATGCTATTTATTCGGCTCAGTCAAAGCTACGTAATCGTTTACATTTATATGGTTAAGGATGAGGCAATATTTTTAACACTTAAATGATTTCAGGCAAATTATATAATATATAAATTCAATAACAGACCGCCTTAAAGCAATATGTGTATGTAACAATATATAAAAAGTGTATATTACAGTCATTGTATATGTTTATATTATTGTATACTATTGTATACATGTTCAATAATGTTATGTGAATGTATTACGTAATTTAATAATGTAGGAGCTGTGAGAATAATAGGTTAAAAGTTGCTAACAAAGAGGTAACAATGAGGTAACCTTGAGGCAATAATGAATTTGAAAGTTTAAATGCTACTAGTCATTATTGGAGCAACAATAATGTAAATTTTGAGACAGTTTATAAAATAGCCAATCAACAACCAAAAAAGGCTTAAGTTAAATAAAATTATTCCATTGGATTAGGATTAGCCAATCAGAAACTGAAATATAGCAAAATTTACAAATTTAGAGTTCAGTTGCTTGTACACAGTGCTTATAACTGGACGCGAGACACGTCCTCGAGAAGTATAATACGTATTTTGTGTGAGACAAAAAATATTTTACGTGTTAAAAAGTGCGAGTAATTAAAAAAATCTCACAGCTGTCTCTATATCAGTGAAGTGTTGTTTAAATCGTGTCAAGCATTAATAAAAGGAGTGAAGCAAAATTATAATCTGTGTAAGCCTACATTCTTCAGTCGCACCACAACCCTGCAAAGAGAAACATGTCTCTAACAATAATACTGACGCAGCCGAGGCAAACATAAAACATAATATTTAAAGAAACAGTCAAAATTACAAAGTTAAAATATTTTTAAACATTTTGGGGAGGGGGCAAGGGCCACGGGAAGTACATTTGGGGCGAAGGCTACCGGGTACCATACGTGCGGTTGCAACTACTTCATGTTCGGCTCTCCAACAGTTGAAATATAATACAACTGCTTCAATACAACCTACTTAAAAATTGACGCCCAAAGCGTGGTGCAAATAACGTAAAGAAATTATCTACTTCAAGGAATAGTTTACTGGTAACGAGAGAAATCAACAAACAATTTTAGATCTTGCTTTCTCGCTTCAAAAAATAAAAATGCGAGAAAAGATGAATTTGACAGTCCACCAGCTGCAATTACCTATAGATGCAATCGAATATGTAACTTTGGATATACTTCCTTAAAACTATAGAAAAATTTATTTCAGTCTGTTCATTCGTTTCAGAGAGCAACAACTAGTTGTTATATTCTTATAAAACGTAAAAATACGCTTTGAAGGCAAACTATATATTGATTAGATTTTGTAGCCTGTACATGATCAACTAGTCATGCAATTTCGTAACAGTAATAATAGATAATAGCTATTTTTCGCTGATTATGTTTATTTGGAAATATGAAACAAATAAGAATTTGTGTTATATTTTATGACAGTTTTGATGAATGTACGAGATGAAATTAATTTCGTTATTTGCCTTCTTTGTTAAATTTAATAATTAGGTTAATTGTAGTCTTTTTATTAAACACATCGTTTAAATTCTCTAGTTGTACGTACTCGGTGGTCTAATGGTACCATGCTAGCTTCTAAACTGTATTCACTCTTAGGTTGATCCGCACCAAAACAAAACCCAGGTGGCCAATGCACCGTTGTAATGTATCCTTCCGCCATTCGCGGCAGATATACTGTCATATTTTCACGACCATGTGACATGAGTACAAGCAAACATGGTCCGACAACATACTCTGAGATAACTGCTCCGACTAGCATACTCTGTTAGGGTTGAAGGTGATAAGATTGATAGTTGTAACAAAATAAGTGTTTGCACATATAATAATAGTTAATTCTAAAAGAAACGAGCTAAAAAGAAAGTAAAGGTATGCGGTGTCTTACATTTATTCGCCCACTCCAAGCGGCACTTTTATCAACTGTTAGCGACTCATTTTAAAAAAAACAATTGTATATTATTACGTGAATTACACTCTTGTCCCATTCTTGCATCGCGTATTTCTAACGCTTTCAGTTTTTCCCGCGTGTAACCACACTCCCGTTTCAGATTTTTCTTAAACGAGCACTGTTTATACTTGTACTCGAAACACTGGTGAACTCAGGAGTTAATTTCACCACTTCTTTCACGGGAAGTGTTAGATATTTCTCACATAACTTACAATAAACTTCCAACTCTATTGTTTTTGCACCACTAGTCAACGATTTGCCCGCATATGCTTTACGCAAATCGACGAAAACGCAAGAGGAAATCACCGTCCGCCATGATACTGCTGGTTTCTGGCTACAAACAATATTCTGAGCACACCCGGATGTCAAGTACTTATATGAATTGCATGTTGGGACTTGTAGCTCTGTTTAAAGGTACAAATTAGCGTTAATTAGACTTTTAGGAATTTGTATAGAATATTATACCATTTAAGGATAAATTCATTCTAAAATTTAGATTATTAGCATGGGACTATTTTCCTGCACGCATTGCTACAGTGTTGTACCACGGTGCACTGGTCACGTACGTTTGTTTTGGCGCGGATCAACCTAAGAGTGAATGCAGAGTAATTGCCGAGGTCGCGGGTTCAAACCGGGCGGATGGCAACGGATTTTTTCGGGCTTAAAACTCGTTAGGAAGGGAAGTGAAGCCGGTGGTCCCGTGTCATAACTTTACGGCACGTGAAAGAATCTCAAGCCTGATAAAGAGGCATCTCAGCAAAATTTCCGCTATTTCACGCCCAATGTAGAACCATAGTAGTTAAAGAGCGTTCATAAATAAAACTCAAACTTTTTGTTTAAATTCTCTCAATCGACCTATCTCCTGCACACCCTTCGCGTATTCTTAATTTATTTTCACTTCTATTCTGCATATAGCTTTCATCCTACTTATGAAAAAATCTTCCGAAAAGATTCCAATACGTATTTTGTTATAGTTCCATAGAAGCAAACAGGACACTAGGAAAATGTTGAAAAAGAAGTTTGTTGTATGTATGCAGGACATAACTCCTCCATTAGAATAGAGGGTTTTCGCAGCCCAATCACTGAAAATTCAAAACATAAATAGATATAATTTATTTCTCACGTCAGTATACAAAATAGTTGGAGTCATATAGAAAATCCAAAGTAACTAAAGGTTTGTCATGTGTAGGGTATTTTTGGATTGGGGATTTCGAGAAAATCTTCGAGCCGCAAACTTGAAAGATACTGAACCTAAATAACACGTTTGATAATTATCCGACTTTACGATTTATGCTTACTACGCGTGCGCTTGCCCTTTCTATAACTGCTTTTGTTGGGGAGGGTGGAGCTGGTGTGTCTAAACTTATATTTCCGGCGAAATATAGATACCGAATTTAAAGGATACCTCATCTACCTTACCTATACCTTAAGGTTCCTATTAAGAATATCGTAGTGAGGGGTCCCGGGTTCGATTCCCGACTGCGGGGTGGGAATTTTTCTCTAGAATTATTCCTTATCCTCCCCAGAGTCTGCAAGTATGAATGAGAGTGTGAACGTGTGTGTGATCTAGTGATAAAAACCCAAAGTGCAAGAAACACAACGAATACGGGTTAACACCATTTCCTTAGGCAATAAGTTCCAAAGGAAAGGCCGACGATAAGACCAATGTAGTTAAAGGCGGGGTATAAATGGAACTTAAAAAAAAAGAATATCGCATCAACACCTCCAAGCTTCATTTAATGCACGCCTACTCAGAACATTGTTTTGCATGTAAACGGCTGGTGATCGTCGTTTGTTGTGTTTCGCAACTGTTTCTGTCGACATAGCGGGGCGTTAGTGTAACCAATGTATAGACTTCCTCGTTCCACTTGCAGATGACCTCCCTCGTATCTGTTGAAACGCCCACACAACGCGTGTTAAGTCCGAAAACGTTGGGCAACCCTATCACGGCATTAAAGGACAAATGTCATTGCATGCTTCCTCCAGTGATTTCAAACCCTCGACGAACTGACGAAATATGTTACTTTGGGGATTTCAAATTACTTTTTGTGACGTTAGCCATATACCAGATGTGTGTGTGTCCGAGATATCAGTTGTTATTGGTTTGAGTTTTTTAATACTTTTGTTACCTTAAAGTTGTCGTTATTCAGTTGTTTCTTGCGATGTAATGCAAAGACTATGGAATATTAAGGTCAGCATATAGCAGCTGACAAAACAGCATTTTTGGAAACATGTCCGTGTGTGTGTCTGTGAACAGCATAACTCAGAAACGAACAGTCGGATAAACACCAAACTTGGTATTTAGGTTCAGTATCTTCCAGAGATGCGACACGAAGGTTTTCAAGAAAATCCCCCCACCCCAGACTACCCTTTACATGGAACAGTTTTAGAAAATTTTAATCAAAAATGGCTCTAACGATTTTGATTAAAATATCGTATGTTTAAGATACTTTCATGGCAAATAAAATGTATATCTTGAATTTTCTGGGAATGTCTCCAAAAGTATTCTTCATAGTGAACGACTTTTGCAGAACTGGTAAACCATTAGAGATAGACAAAATTTTACTACACAAACTGTTAAAATACACAATTTATGTCATATACATTTTTTTGTTGAGTGAACCATTTTCGAGATATTGCTTGTTAGTCCCTTAAATTTTCAAATACTTATACTTTTTCTCAAATGGGAATTTGTTATTCATTTTTTTTATGTCCTGGACATATAAAGAGAATGGAATACGTCACATAGCCACCAGCGCTTAAAATATTTGACTATCGCTTAAAGCCTACCATATTCCCCTTGCATCTACAAGAAAATTAGCAATAGGATTAACATCTCGATTAACATGAAGCATATGGAGAATAAGCGTTTGTAAAAATATCTTGTACAAGAGTAGAGAAAGTCATGTGAGTGTAACACATCAGATTTTTATCATTAATGACAAGTGTGTTAAGTAAAACAGGGAGTGGATGTATACCGGTATACAAGTCAAAAGGTGAAGGAGAGACTTGATGGCCTTGCAAAAGCTGTAAAGATCAACACAACCTGTAGTTGATTAAGTTCTAGAAGAAGTGATCTCCACTTAAGTACGATTGTTAATTCTAAGCACAATAGACCTCCTGGTCTGTTATCCTGTATCTAAGACTCTCATGCATGCAAATGCCGTAACTTTTCAGTTAATGAAGCAAGTCTGTGTTATCTTCCTGAAGTTGGCAGCTTTCACAACGTTGTTCACCGCTATGTGTACGGCTTTCGTATACCGTTTTAACTGTGGCTGTTAATAAAGCCGTGCTAAAATGCGGAACTATAAAGTAATGATCATTTAGTCCTTCCTCATTAAACAGCAATTTATACACTTGCCGTGAAAACCCAACCAGACTTTTCTACTTTACTTCTTCTCTTCTCCGTTATTCCCTTTTTATTTACTATCTCTAGCACTTACTTATGGTAGGTAGAGTAAGCACTGTATTCCACCCAACAATTCTATATCAATGTTTAACAGGAAATACCTGTTTTGAGGTCCTTTGGATAAAAAAAGCATTTCATTTTTAAAAAAAGGTTCGTGCCTGGCCGTAAACAGCACAACTCAAAAGCGAAATATCTGAAATTCGCAATATGGTGTGTTACACTCACATGACTTTCTCTACTCTTGTACAAACTATTTTTACAAACGCTTATTCTCCATATGCTTCATGTTAATCGAGATGTTAATCTTATTGCTAATTTTCTTGTAGATGCAAGGGGAATATGGTAGGTTTTAAGCGATAATCAAATCTTTTAAGAGCTGGTTGCTATGTGGCGCATTCCAATCTCTTTGCATGTCCAGGACATAAAAAAAATGAATAACGAATTTGTGAAAATGTATAAGTATTGGAAAATTTAAGGGAATAACAAGCAATATCTCGAAAATGGTTCACTCTACAAAAAAATGTATACGACATAAATAGTGTATTTTAACGCGATCTACATTTTTTGTGTAGTAAAATTTTGTCTATCTCTTATGGTTTACCAGTTATGCAAAAGTCGTTTACAATGAAGAACACTTTTGGAGACATTCCCAGAAAATTCGAGATATACATTTCATTTGTCCTGAAAATATCTTAAACATATGATATTTTAATCAAAATCGTTAGAGCCATTTTTGAGAAAATTAAAATTTTCGAAAAATGTTCCATGTTAAGGGTAGTCTGGGGTGTGGGGATTTTCTTGAAAACCTTCGTGTCGCATCCTTGGAAGATACTGAACCTAAATACCAAGTTTGGTGTTTATCCGACTGTTCGTTTCTGAGTTATGCTGTTCACAGACAGACGCACAGACAGACACACACGGACATGTTTCCAAAAATGCTTTTTTTGGATTCAGGGGGTCTCAAAACATGTATTTCCGGTGAAATCTCGGTATCGAATTTTTGGGTGGAATACAATACTTCCCCTACTTACTTTACGTAGTAGAGAAAGTAAAAAATTACCCACTTCAAACTACTCTTTACGTAGAACATATTTTACTCTTGATTTCTTAAAGATGAGTAATGATTTGATTAAAATGCTATATGTTTAAGCTGTTTGCGTAACAAATAAAATTCGTATATTGATTTTGTGAGAATAAACTTTGAAGTTCAAATATATTTTAAGCAGGTAGGGCATATTGGACGGTGAATGAATGAAATGGCCGAAATGATGCTCAAATGAGCCCGAGGTACCTAGAATCTAGTTATCCGACATTCACCTTTTCAGGATAAGGAAAAATCCCTGAAAAAAAACCTTATCCAGGTAGCTCAACATAACGGAGATTCGAACTGGGACCCCTTGAATATGCGGCAGACACTCTACCCCCACACACCACATAGTGGCCTGTATAATTTTGTATAATATTGAGAGACAAAACTTTACTACATATAAAGCAGGCAATTTATGTCAAATCATTTTTAGTGTGAGGCAGTATTTTATATCACAACACTGTGAATGCCAGAGTGATTGTAGTGTAAATTAACATTATTGTATGACATTGATTTGAGATGTTTGTTAATTATAAGCATTGTTATGAAATAAGTGTACACGGCCTCACCGAAACTGACAATAGGAGCGGATAACAATGAGCGAGGAGATGAGTTGTTTATCAATTAGGAGAGATAAACAAATGACGTCAGAGTAGCGCGCTTTTCTGTAGAAATGGAGGGAATATCTTCGCTAGAGCATATGTATTCGTAATTTTGATTGGATATAAAAATAGACGCTAATGTTGGCGCGATTTATCAACCAATAGCAGCTCTGTTATAATGTTTAGGCATATCGGGGTGAGGGAGTACAAATTATGAAGCCAGAGACAAGTATCGCTTAGTCCAACAGAATCATCCGCAGGTTACACGTCGCGCAGTTTAAGAGAATCATCCACGGGTTACACGTCGCGCAATTCTACAGAATCTCTCGCGTCGTAAAGTTAGTTACAAATTGTGAAATACGCGAATTAATAATGTGCGGCAAATAAGTGATTATAGCTACATTCGAAAATATAACAGTTTCAGTCGGGCGTGTATCAAGAGTAATTATGTGAAATTAATAAAGTGTGACGGCAATAAAAGTGTAAACACAAATTCTTTCATCAGTGTTATCTTTAGTAGCAACTCCTTTCCGTTTACACACCCTGTTCAAGAGATTTGCTCGACTGTGTAATAATAGCTAGCCGGAGGACAAAGAACCCAACATTCAAAATAGTAAAACAATAACAGGCGCTCAGCAAATAAGATAACACGAATGATACCGCGACAAGTGGCATTCAACGTTTCCGAAATATTCTTTATGGCTTTAGAGTATGTGCTTTGAATATTCGAATCTTTTTACTTTCTCTACTACGTATAGTAAGTAGGGGAAGTATTGCATTCCACCCAAAAATTCGATACCGAGATTTCACCGGAAATACATGTTTTGAGACCTCCTGAATCCAAAAAAAGCATTTTTGGAAACATGTCCGTGTGTGTGTGTGTGTGTGTGTCTCTGTGTGTCTGTGAACAGCTTAACTCAAAAACGAACAGTCGGATAAACACCAAACTTGGTATTTAGGTTCAGTATCTTCCAGAGATGCGACACGAAGGTTTTCAAGAAAATCCCCCCACCCCAGACTACCCTTTACATGGAACATTTTTCGAAAATTTTAATATTCTCAAAAATGGCTCTAACGATTTTGATGAAAATATCATATGTTTAAGATAATGTTATGAGAAATGAAATGTATATCTCGAATTTTCTGGGAATGTCTCCAAAAGTATTCTTCATTGTGAACGACTTTTGCATAACTGGTAAACCATAAGAGATAGACAAAATGTTACTACACAAAAAATGTAGATCACGTTAAAATACACAACTTATGTCATATACATTTCTTTTGTTGAGTTAACCGTTTTCGAGATATTGCTTGTTATTTCCTTAAATTTTCCAATACTTATACTTTTTCTCAAATTCGTTATTCATTTTTTTTATGTCCTGGACATGCAAAGAGAATGGAATGCGCCACATAGCAACCAGCGTTAAAATATTTGACTATCGCTTAAAAGCTACCATATTTCCCTTGCATCTACAAGAAAATTACAAATAAGATTGACATCTCGATATCTCGATTAATATGAAGCATATGGATAATAGGCGTTTGTAAAAATAGATTGTACAAGAGTAGAGAAAGTCATGTGAGTGTAACACATCAGATTTTTTTTTCAAACATTCTGTACCGAAATTT
Organism: Deroplatys truncata; assembly: GCA_030765065.1. NCBI lineage: Eukaryota > Metazoa > Arthropoda > Insecta > Mantodea > Mantidae > Deroplatys > Deroplatys truncata. Next base: position 107,867,023 of record CM060982.1, read on the forward strand.
TTCACCGAAAATTCATTTTTGAGGCCCCGAATAAAAACAATCTATGTACATTCACATGACTTTCTCTACCCTCTATCGCTTATTAGTTGGTATACAAATTATTCTTACACAAGCTTATTTTTCTATCTACTACATTTTGATCCAAATAAACCTTTGCAGAAATGGCTACATTACACATTTCGTTATAGATACAAAGCGACAGTCAAATGTTTAAAGAACTGGACGATATACGCTGGCCTTAAAGTTCCATACTGTTTCCATGCAATCGCGAGAAACAACTGAATGTTGAAAGGACTAAGAAAATGGCCAAGAAATGAACCATGCGAACATTTAATAACGGATATCTCAGAAACGGCTTATTCCACAAAAAAATCATTTGAAACAAATTGTGTGTTTTAAAGAGATCTACATTTTTGTGTAGTATATTTTCGTCTGTCACTCATCGTTTAGCAGTTAAACAAGATTATACAAAATGTCTTCGAAGTGAAGTTGACTTCACAGACTATTTCCAGAGAAGTCCTTTTTCTAAGACTTTTTAAATTCAGGGGCCTCAAAACATGTTTTTGGGTGGAAAACACCACTTCCCCTACTTACTCACGTAGTAGAGAAAGTAAAGATTCGAAAAAGACTCCAGCGTGCGAATGATTATGTTTCCTTTTTTTCCTCTTTCATGAGAGATGGCATGTGAAGTTATACCAAATCCTGGTAGAATTAAAATGTAGACCTCAGGGTGACCAAAAAATCAAAATAAATGCTGATAAAGGATTGGATCCCCTCCTCCAGCAGGATCAAAAAAAGATGTATTTAAATTTCGGTCTGTTAAAGGCATGCACCAGCACCGTTTATTTCACCCGGGCCCCTCCCATCCAAACCCATTTTAAACTGTATTCAGATTTGGTGGAATAGAAAGAAGGTCCCAGCTATTAATATAATGCCGTTTTAATTGCACCATTGGTTTGCGGAAATGTATTGAACTTCTCTCCAGCATACGTATATATAGTTTTCATAGTTACATAAAAGTTGGCTTTCCTGAATTTCGTATTTTATCTCATTAATGAGATAGCACTGAGAATGTATGACAAACTGAAAGCAGCACAGAATTGAAATGCAAGAGATGACCTAGTCACAAAGCTGATTATGCTGTTGCGATATAAAGTTACAAGCAAGAAAAACAAATTGGAAAACAAAACGCACTCGTAAACCTGTTTAGAAGGCGAAAGTTAGACACGCTCACAAACGTATCATTGAAAATGGAAAGTCTATCATGAAAATGCGTAGCTTCTGCAGTTCACTAAAGTCTGTTGATTCGTTTGAGGTAATCAGGTTGGAACATGAAGTATGACGGGTGATTATTATACCGGCAGAAAACAGCATTCGACATGCGAAGGGTGCGTGTTCAGTTCTCCGTGATATTAGTGTTGTTTTCTTGCATAGCAATGTCCTCCAACTGCATTGGATCGAGTGGCGAGAAGAAACGAAGGTTTAAAATGCTTAAAATTACAAAATTACACAACATGTCTAGTGCGTAGCAGTCACACGGATTTCTCTGTGCTGCCATTTCATGGCAATTCAAGGACTAGTAATATGAAACTAACTCTTTAACGTAGTACTTTCATTTCAGTCACGAACACACACACACACACACACACACACAACAATGTAGAAATTTGCATTTTTCTGTACATATATAACATTAGTTAATATTATTCTTACTCTTCTCCTCTTCGGCTATAGTTGGGTTTTTGCCTCCTTCATTATTTTCCTCTATTACATTTATTTAATCATTTATTCCTTGGTCTACATTTTCCTATTCTTATTTTGATCCTAACGATCATGTTGTTTGTCCTTCTATAAATCTTAGAATATATTACTTACCTATATATTTATGCTTTCTCTACCACGTACATAGTAGGTAGATAAGGCATTGCATTCCACCCAAAAATTCCATACCGAGATTTCCTGTGTGTTACATTTAGTTAAAAATCTGATGTAACACATCTCTATCATTTATTAGTGGGTATACAAACTGTTCTTACTAAAGCTAATTTTTTATCTATTAATCCAAATAAACCGTGGCAAAAATAGCTGCATTAAAAATTTCGTTATAAATACAAAAAAACAGCGATAGTCAAATGTTTAAGAACTGGACGCTATATGCTGGCCTTTAAAATTCCATACTGTTTCCATGCACTCGCGAGAAACAACTAAAAATCTATGGGAGTTTAAAGGAATAAGTATTGAACAATTCGAAATTTTAATAACGGATAGCTCAGAAACGGCTTATGCGACAAAAACCTTTTTTCTCTGTTTAACCTCCTCGTATGTTACACCCTCCCGTACTTACAGACGGGTGCCAGGGGTCAGAGGCCCGTCGAGGAGCAGACAGAATATCCAGGATGGGTGATCAGCCCGATGCCTGGTATGGGAGGAAGGAAGTAGATGAAACGAAACGATGTTGAAATGGATGAAAGGAAAGGTGATGATGGAGCAGTTGATGGAATGAATGGCGGGGGAATCCGGAGAACCCGGAGAAAACCCGCCCAGACGCCGCTTTGTCCACCACAAATCCCATATGCGGGTCCATGGGATTGAACCCGGGCCGCCTCGGTTTAACCGCTCGGCCACGCCGCCCCACACATTTTAAATAAGTTATGTGTTTTAAAGAGATCTACATTTGTGTGGTACATTTTCGTTTATCGCTTAACGTTTACAAGTTATACAAGATTATACAAAATTCCTTCCCAATGAAGGGGACTTCCTAGGCTATTCTCAGAAAAGTCAAGATATGCATTTTATTTGTCGTGTAAATAACTTTTATGTGTGGTACTTTAATCAAAATCGTTACAGCAATTTTTTAGAAAATCAAAATTTTCGAAAAAATGTTCCATGCAAAGGGTAGTTGGGGTGGAGGAATTTCTTGAAAATATTCGTGTCGCATTCTTTGGAACATACTGAACTCAAATACTAAGTTTGGTGCTTATCCGGCTTTTGGTTTTTGAGTTATGCTGTTAACAGTTTGAAACGGCAACTCTAGGCCGAGCCCGAGAACTGTAATTATAGATAATTAATTAATTAATTAATATGTATCTAGGTTACTAATATTAGAAGAGTTATAAATGGTTTAATGTAAATAATTTAAGCGTAATGTTAAAATACTGTCCACGACGAAATGTTTTAGCTACAGGAACAGTGTCTTCGAAGGCAGAAAATCTAGTTTTACGATGTCTCTCTGGTCGCAGAGCCATTGTTCATACAGCGAGGTTGTAAAGTTTTTGTCCTATTATTCGATAATTCGCCGTGACCAAGTGAGAGAGACAGCTAGCTTAACGGTAAATTTAGGAAAAGCCGCGATTTATGTTAAACTTGGACCAATGAGATCCCTGTAAGTTTATACGAAATAGTGAGACGCATCGAGTGGCGCTAAAAAATGGACCAATAGGAAAGGAAGCAGCCCCAGAAGCCTGCGACTATAAATGGATCTGTTTGGAGCAAATTCGAGGCATTTTTGGCATTTTGTCATTTGTGGGCAGGGAGATATGCTGCAGGATGTGTGAGAGATATCGCGCCAAAAGGGAATAAAGACAGTTTTCGAAACACACCTAAGAACCGCTACTCGTAAAGAGATAATAAGCATATTTAAACTTCGTGTCATATCCGCGCCGCGTTTTAACAGCGGTGGACAGTATTTTAAAGGCGGTAATATCAGTGTTGTGTGCTACGTGGAGTAGTTAAATAAAGGAAATTGCAGTGTCATCTTTTCGTAACCAAAGCACGTCTATTTCTCCTTTTTACCACGACCCGACGTCTACGCTTCCTTTACCAAGGATAAGTCCATGCTCCCACCTAGTTTTAAAGAAAATTACTGCAGCTAGCCGAGGATAAAAATGCAGAGAACCAGCACACTGCGAACATCTGGAGCCAACGTGGAGGATGCAGCAAGGTAAGCCGCGAGCAACGGACAGGAGGAGGTGACTGCCCCAAGATAGACACGGATATGCTTCCAAAAATGCATTTCTTCAATTCAGGGCACCTCAAAACATATATTTCCGGTGAAATCTCAGTATCGAATTTTTGGGTGGAAGGCAATACTGCACTTACTACGCAGTAGAGAAAGTAATAATCAGTAAATATTTCTCCAGCTCTTGTGATTATATTTATGAAGAAAACATGCTTTTTTGAGTCTGTAGTATTTAAAGAAAAGTTATTAATCATTTTAATAAAAGTTTTTCCATCTAAAGCGTTATTTGTGGCAATAGAATATCGTTACCAATTATAGAATGAAATATATATGTCTCCTGCAGTACCGCATTTATTGCGAAACTGGTCCAACATACGATGTTGATTTTATATACAGTTTGGTGCACTGACCAGTTACATAACGAAAACCAACGTCCAGTCAAGGTTATTTCCTGATCCCCTCGCCATTTAACTAGCCACAACTCCTGGAAAGTAGGGCGCCATAAATTCCTTACATCATTAACGTTGCTGATTTTAAATCCGTGGTTTTCTGACTGAGAAAAACAGTTATGCAAATATTTCGGTCAGCAAAGAAAAACTGCTTAGGGAAGTAATGTTATGTGCACTTATACCGATATGTATAGCCGAGGTCGTCAAGGCAGGGATTCGTGAACGAAAGGTCTGCGGTCCGAATCCTGCCAAAACCATCCTTTTCCAGGTTTTTCTCAGGCAATGCCAGAGAGGTATCCTAAACTTAGGTCTGGAATGTTCCCCTAATCATCAGTGTCCACCAACTGTGGTGCCGTATGCAATTAGAACAGGCGTTAAACACTACTAAAAAATCTGATGTGTTGAATTCTACTCTTGTACAAGCTACTTTTACAAACGCTTATTCTGCATCTACTTCATGTTAATCTATATAAACATTTGCAGAAACATATTGCTAATTTTCTTGTAGGTGCAAGGGGAATATGGTAGGCTTTAAGCGATAGTCAAATATTTTAAGAGCTGGTTGCTATGTGCAGCATTCCATTCTCTTTGCATGTCCAGGGCATATAAAAGCGAATAACGAATTACCATTTGAGAAACAGTATAAGTATTGGAAAATTCAGCAAAACAACAAGGAATATCTCGGAAATGGGTTACTCGACAAAAAAAATGTATATGAGATAAAATGTGGTTTTAACGAGGTCTACATTTTGTGTCAAGTAAAAGTTTGTCTATCTCTTACGGTTTACCAGTTATGCGAAATTCATTCAGAATGAAGAGGAATATTCCCAGAAAATTCAAGATATACATTTAATTTATCACGAAAATATCTTAAACATGTGATATTTTAATCAAAATCGTTAGAAATGTTCCATGTAAAGAGTAGTCTAGTGTGGAGGATTTTCTTGAAAATCTTTGTGTCGCATCCTTGGAAGATATTAAACTCGAATACCAAGTTTGGTATATATCCGACTTTTCAACTTTGACAGATGGACATGGTTCCAAAAATGCTTTATTTGGATTCAGGGCACCTTAAAATATGTATTCCCGTGAATACTCGGTATCGAATTTTTGGGTGGAGTGCAATACTTCCTCTGCTTATTATACGTAGTACGGAAAGTAAAAATCTGATGTGTTACACTCATATGACTTTCTCTACTCTTGTACAAACTATTTTTAAAAACACTTATTCTCCATATGCTTCATGTTAATCGAGATGTTAATCTTATTGCTAATTTTCTTGTAGATGCAAGGGGAATATGGTAGGTTTTAAGCGATAGTCAAATATTTTAAGAGCTGGTTGCTATGTGGCGCATTCCAATCTCTTTGCATGTCCAGGACATAAAAAATGAATAACGAATTTGAGAAAAAGTATAATCATTGGAATATTTAAGGGAATAACAAGCAATATCTCGAAAACGGTTCACTCAACAAAAAAATGTATATGACATAGATTGTGTATTTTAAAGCGATCTACATTTTTTGTGTAGTAACATTTTGTCTATCTCTTATGGTTTACCAGTTATGCAAACTACATTCCCAGAAAATTCGAGATATACATTTCATTTTCCATAAAAATGTCTTAAACTTATGGTATTTTATTCAAAATTGTTAGCCATTTTTGATAAAATAAAAATTTTCGAAAAATGTTCCATGCAAAGAGTAATCTGGGGTGGGGGGATTTTCTTGAAAACCTTTGTGTCGCATCTCTAGAAGATACTGAACCTAACCAAGTTTGGTGTTTATCCGACTGTTCGTTTCTGAGTTATGCTGTTCACAGACACACACACGGACATGTTTCCAAAAATGTTTTTTTGGGTGGAATACAATACTTCCCCTACTTACTACACGTAGTAGAGAAATTAAAAAAAGAAAAAGAAAGGTACACTTATGTACAAAAAATATTTGTCTTATCCAATAGGTCGTTACACTGGCTTTCCCTCTGTAAATCTGTTACATTTGCTTGCGAACATTGACCACGACTATCCCTCAAGCTTCTGAAAGAAACCTCGGGAATTAAAAATTTACAACTAATACACAATCCATAGCAAGTGGACCTCTCATTACAATACTCCAAACCTAGTGTAACCTAGTGTAATGGTAATTTCATGTTTACATAATATTTTAGCCTCTGTAAATACTTTAGCCTTGCTAGCCCTAAATATAACGGAACTGAGAAGCTGAATTGTGTTTTACCGTTTATTTAGGTAAAGAGGTGAAGTTAGTTTTTAACATTTTAAAATGCTCAAACAGTGAAAGCAGATACAATTCTCACTGGGATATAACCCGAACGGCAGCTACGTAAGGTACCAATCAGTATAGGACAGTTATTGAATAGGTGAAGAATGTCAAGTAAGTAATGATTGTGCCAATGGCAACTCATGAAAGTGAAAGCTGGACTGTGAATAGAACAGATACGAAAAGAATAGGAGATAAAATACCGAATAGCAGAAGTAGGATATACCCGTCTAGATAAACAAGAAATCCGAAAACAGTTAAATATATACAGAGGCGGACAAAAGTTTGTCTTCTTTAAAAACTTCTAGCAGCCAAATTAATGGAGATAAAATTATCTTTTTAATACACAAAAAGAACAAATTCTATTACATTTTGCGTGTTATTACGTTTTTAAAAACTGTTTCATTTTATTAGTTTTATATATATATATATTTATTATAAATTGAACGGATTTTTCAGTTTTTTCATACCGAGTGAGATGGTTCGGCGGTTACGTCTGTGGCCCGCATTCGGGAGTCGTGGATTAGATTCCCAGTGGCCGGCCTTCTGACCCATAAATTTTCTTCGAGGGTTTCCCGAATCGCCGGGCGACTGCTGGGAAGAATTCTCACATCCTCTGAATTTCCTGTCCCTCCATTTCATTCTCCATTCTCATTTCACTTCATCTTTCGTCCGTTGGTCTCTTTCAGGGTTGGAAGTGTCGGTGATGGTGTTTCGTTGCAGCATGGCAGAGGAAAATTATGTTCTTTGTGTCTCTCTTCATCCCTCAGCATTCAGCTGGCTGCCAGGGGTATCCGAACCCCCTTAAGGGGCGTTGAACCTCCTCCATGCGGGGTGGGGTCATTGATCTGCCTGTCCGTCTGCCCGGAAGTCTCTATCTGGAAACATGGGGACCCTGACATTCCTGTGCCGCCACTCCTGGTTTCGGTCGCCCGGTGTCTCCTCTCGCCTCATCCTCCCTCCGGGGACGCCCTCTTGTGGGGCGTAGATACAATATCCCCTGTATGGATTAGTGTTGAGTCCTCTCCGTAGCCAATCCAATCTAATGTTTTCATGTGTTGTTTACATTATTTTATATGCAATTAGTGGTGCAATTTTTGATTATACTACCTGATATTTTCATCGATGTAGCTTTAACCTGTCGTATAAATAAATTTTTGAAGTCGCAAAATGTGAGACGTTAATGAGGAAGTGCAGAAAAGCGTTGAAAAAAGCTGAATTTGACGTTTTATTCTTCCTAAAAATGAAAAACTATTTTCACTATAAAATCAGGTATCACACAAAAACCATCGTTCTGTGTAATGCATGAAAAATAATTCTGTGAACACCCGTACAGAATACTTGAAAAATCGGTATATTTTAAAAACAATTGTAAAACTAATAATATGCAAGGTATTGAAAGCTACCAAAACAAAATTTGTGTATTAAAATTGAGAATTTTATCTGCATTAATTTGGCTACTAGAATTTTTAAAACTGTATGCTTTAGTCCGCCTCTGTATAATCTAAATAAAAACATTAATACAAATAAAATTGGCAACAGCGTATATTAAGGATAAAAGAGAAACGAATAATAATTCTATTAAATTATAAACCTAGAGGATATTTTCGAGTGGGGAGACCGAGAACAAAATGGAATGATACGTTTAGCTAATCGAGGACGGAACAGGTCGAGGGTCTATCCGCTGTAGAAAAAGAAGAAGGGAAAGGTTTATTGGTCTTGGAAAGAGAGCCGTGGCTTCAAATTTCAATACCGACTGAATCTACCCTACTCCTGTAGTGCTAAGGATGTTTCATGTCAGCTATAGCAGGCAGAAATTGCTTCCCTAGTGCAATACAGGCGGACTTAAAATTTCTGTTTTTAGAAAAACAAATTTAAATGTACTCATACAAATATTACATAAAAATCAAGATTTGGATATCAAAGCGTACAAATTAAACTGCTTGAATCTCTTATCCTAAATCAGCAGTTTTAGTGTCCTTGAGAAATGCTGGACGCAAAAGAAAAGGTTGGAATGATCAGAGGTGAAGACAAGATACTAGATAAATTAATTACAGCTTTGAAGCTTGATAATTTTGGGATTTGTAAGATATCTGCTGAGATAGTATAGATATTAGGTAAGTCCTCCCTCTCTAAAGGACTTGTTTAATTGTTTAGCAAGCTTCTCGTCCTCAGTGGGCGAAACAAATATGCATCAAGGGAAGGCGTAACCTCAAACCGACAAAGCATTTCGAATGCATATGGAGGTAAAACCGTTGAATAACCAGGCGTCCCAGACATGGATGTGGGTTCCCATTGTTGTCGACGTCCCTCCCTGTTGCTTGAGAAATCATTTACCAAGTTTCTTGAAAACGTTTCAGTCGCGGTTCTTTTGTTTTCTTGTATGGTTGTTGTTTTTCTAGTACCAACAAGCATGTGACATCTGAATGTTGGGAATCATGTCAAGCATGACCTACTTGATTCTGCCTACCGTTAAGATGTTAAAGATTTGCTTAATTTTTGTTGATGCCACTTTCCTGCTTGAGTGTATACACTTTCATCACAGCAAGTAGTTTGTTATGTTAATCAGGGGCTTCAACTTATCACAGATATCTCTTGTTGCAAATACGATTATATTCCAAGTCTGAAACGATACATGCAGCAAAACTTAAAGGAGCTGATTTAGTTTATGCAAATACATGCGGCAAAGCAGGCAAAACACGCAGGTAGGTTAGGTTACTATAGTTCAGTACTTTAGAAAAAACCCTTGGGAGGGGTAACTCACCTAGTCATGTATTTCCCTCTCTAACTGCCTTGAGCTTGCATGTCTCTGAGTCGCTGCTTAAGCAGCGCACGCCATAATTTCGCCTAGCCTAGTGTTTTATTTTATCACCACAAAATTGTTTATCACACCAGGGTGTAACTATCAACTGTAGAGGCAGGACTAAAGCAAAAATCTGATGTGTTACACTCACATGACTTTCTCTACTCTTATACAATCTAGTTTTACAAACGCTTATTCCCTATATGCTTCATGTTAGTCGAGATATCGGGATGTTAATCTTATTGCTAATTTTCTTGTAGATGCAAGGGGAATTGCTAGGCTTTAAGCGATAGTCAAATATTTTAAGAGCTGGTTGCTATGTGGAGTATTCCATTCTCTTTGCATTACCAGGACAATAAAAATGAATACTGAATTTGAGAAAAAGTATATGTATTGGAAAATTTAAGGGAATACAAGCAATATCTCGAAAATGGTTCACTCAACAACAAAAAATGTATATGACATAAATTGTATATTTTGACGCGATCTACATATTTTGTCTATCTCTTATGGTTTACCAGTTATGCAAAAGTCGTTCACAATGAAGAATACTTTTGTTGACATTCCCAGAAAATTCGAGATATACATTTCATTTGTCTTGAAAATATCTTAAACATATGATATTTTAATCAAAATGTTAGCCGTTTTTGAGAAAATTAAAATTTTCGAAAAATGTTCCATGTAAAGGGTAATCTGTGGTGGGGGGATTTTCTTGAAAGCCTTCGTGTCGCATCTCCGGAAGGTACTGAACCTAAATACCAAGTTTGGTGTTTATCCGACTGTTCGTTTCTGAGTTATGCTGTTCACAGACACACACACGGACATGTTTCCAAAAATGCTTTTTTTGGATTCAGGGGGCCTCAAAACATGTCTTTCCTGTGAAATATCGGTATCGAATTTTTGGGTGGAATACAATACTTCCCTTACTTACTATACGTAGTAGAGAAAGTAAAAATACTGTGTTTGTAGACTGCTGTGACAGGCCACGCAAAGAGCAAGGTACAACGAGTGTGAAAACAAGTGTTTGCACATAACCAGCGATAGCATTTCACATACATGCGGCATTATCATGGGATATCTTCCAAAAGTTAATTCACACTTTCTAGGGTATTTCATAGTCTGCACTTCCATGTCTCTTCAAGGGGAAAAATTTCCTCGCTGGCTGATTTTCATAATACAAATTATTTCAATTGATGTTTTACAAAGAAAAGAAACGGCTTTAATTTTTTACAGGGAGACTAATTCACATTATTATCTCGAAACTCTGCTCTTTAACATACCTCTTACAGAACTGGAATAAGGATTTTAGTTTTTGAGTTATCACGATTGTAAAAAATATTCTATTAAATTTGTCCACACTATAAAATTGCGGTGTTCACGTTGACGCGACACTTGTTTCCCGCGTATCAGCCCACTTCCTCTTTAAGTTCAGTAGCTAAAAGAAAAGACAAGTAGAGTGGAGGCGATTTATTCCTTCTGAAAACTCGCGCAGTCCGTAGAGCGAGGAATTTTACTAAGTTGTTATACTGTCAACTTTATACCATGACAGGATGAAGGGGAAATGGATTAAAATATCTAATGTCTTGCATTCACATGATTTTCTCTACATACTCTTCTTCAAAGTATTTTTGCAAAGACGTTTCTTCTATCTAATTATTGTTAACGAAGATAAACTTCACTACACATTTTGTGGAGGTATAAGAAGAATACAGTAGTCTAAAGCAAAAGTCAGATTTTATAAAGCGGATCCCTATGTGATTGCTATTAAATTTCATGTTCATGTATGACCAGAAAAAAAACGAATAGCGACTTTCCGCTTGAAAAATATATTCAAATTTTAAAATTCAAATCAGTAACAAAGAATATCTCTGAAATAGTTAACGGCATCACAAATAATTGACATGAATTGTGTGTTTTATCTAGATCTAAAGTTTTTGTAAACTAAGGTTTTTTTCTATCTCTTATGGTTTAGTAGTTACATAAAACATCCAAAATTCTCTCAGGCTATTCTCTTAAAATTCAATGTATGCATCTGATTTCTCATGAAAATATCTAAAATGTAGGATATTTTAAACAAAATCGTTAAAATCATTTTCGAGAAAATCAAAAGTAACGAAACTTTTTCCATATAAAGCGTAGTTTGTGCTGGTGAATTTTCTTGAAAATCTTCGTGTCTCATTCTTGGAAGATGCTAAACTTAAATACCAAGTTTGACATTTACCCAACTTTTCGTTTTGTGTGTTCAAAGACAGACGTGCGCGCGCACACACACAAACGGACATTTTTCTAAGAAATTCTGTTTTTTTATTCAGATATATATATATTGGTTGAATGAAATGTTCCTCTACCTACTATAGGTAAGTGGTAGAGAAATTAAAACTGATATATAAATATATAAGGCACCGACACCAACGTTTAACTCTTCTTACACCCTCGTTCTATCAGCTTTCTCAGATCTAGCTGTCTCGCCTTAAGTAGAAATTTATTTTTCCCCTTCACGTCTTCCCTGCCTGCCAGTAGCGTCCAACATGTCCTTTACTCTCCATAAAAATAAGTACAAGCGCTGTCGTTGAAAAAGTTACATAATCCCATTTTTATAGGAATGTTTTATTTGAATAATATTGGGAAAACATTCAACCTGTATGGTAGAATTTGAAGCCATTCATAGTTCATCAGGACGCTAACATTGAACAAGCAATATATAAGCGACAGTACAGATGAGCTTGCAACAATAAATATCGATAATACGGGGGAAGGCTCAATAAAACATCAATAGATTTTTACTTGCTCGTGCTGCGCTGTGATGTCTTCGTTATATACGTTACCAAGCCTATATTTTGCTCTTGCCGCATGCCTCAATGAATACCGCGAAAGCTTACTGAATATTTTGGTGTTATTTTATCATTTATGGGCCAGAACCGCCCTTACATACACTCGCACCATCAGAGTTCAATCGAGCGGCAAAGCCACGCCTCTCTATAAGGCAGAATATAGCAATTTCTGTTTATGCAGCGGGTTGATTCAGTTCCGACACGGTACACCGAAGAGGCGGAATATTGCGCTCATAAAGTGATAATGACAAGCAGATACTGGGACCAAAATTAATTTATTAGAAATGGTTGTTTAAAAATGATTTGGTGCTGCTTTATTCCATAACAGTGCTCTCTAATTTATTGATAAACAAACCCTTGCAAAATTGCTATAGTCTGCCTTAACGACTTAAAATAGCTTATAAAAATATCGTGTTACATTCACATGACTTTCTCTACCAACACATCTAAAAACTATTCTTAGAAAAGCTCATTCTTCCATTTACTTCACGTTAATAGAGTTAATCGTTTGCAGAAATGCTCTTATTGCACTTTTCTTTGTAGGTATACAAGAGGGATACGCAATGGTCAAGCCTTAAAAAAAATCTGTGTTACACTCACTGACTTTCTCCACTCTTGTACAAACTATTTTTACAAACGCTTATTCTCCATATGCTTCATGTTCATCGAGATGTTAATCTTATTGTTAATTTTCTTGTAGATGCAAGGGGAATTGGTAGGCTTTAAGCGATAGCCAAATATTTTAAGAACTGGTTGCTATGTGGAGCATTTCATTCTCTTTGCATGTCCAGGACATTAAAAAAATATATAACGAATTCCCATTTGAGAAAAAGTATAAGTATTGGAAAATTTAAGGAAATAACAAGCAATATCTCTAAAATGGTTCACTCAACAAAAAAATGCATATGACATAAATTGTGCATTTTAACGCGATCTACATTTTGTGTGTAGTAAAATTTTGTCTATCTCTTATGGGTTATCAGTTATGCAAAAGTCGTTCACAATGAGGAATACTTTTGGAGACATTCCCAGGAAATTCGAGATATACATTTTATTTGTCATGAAAATATCTTAAATATATGATATTTTAATCAAAATCGTTAGAGCCATTTTTGAGAAAATTAAAATTTTCGAAAAATGTTCCATGTAAAGGGTAATCTGGGGTGGGGGATTTATTTGAAAACCTCTTCTCTGGAAGATACCTAGCCTAAATACCAAGTTTGGTGTTTATCCTGTTCGTTTCTGAGTTATGCTGTTCACAGACACACACGCGGACATGTTTTCAAAAATTCTTTTTTTGGATTCAGGGGTTCTCAAAACATGCATTTCCGGTGAAATCTCGGTATCGAATTTTTGGGTGGAATACAATACTTCCCCTACTTACCATACGTAGTGGAGAAAGTAAAAATCGGTATGTTATAAGGAAAGGCCTAAGCCTGAAGTGTTCCCATGTGTTTTATGTTACCTCTCGTCTTGAAAATAAATTTATAGCTGACATTTCTCGTTTCACTAATGCATGGAGTGCAACTTAGGAAAATGTAAGAACTTTTAATGTGTACGTGCTCGATGGTAAAGGTTAATTGAAACGTGGGTCAAAAGTGCTTATTGAGAAGCTGCAACCAAGATTATAGATTAGATCGAAATCCAGTTGTTACCGACATTTCGTGAACGTGCCTCACATTATCTTAATAAAAATGACTCCCCGTTAAGTTCATCTGACACAAAACACTTCAGCAAATTGAACAGTGCACTACTAAAGTTACGCGGGTTGAAAACAAACTTTCATTATGATGAAGAAACCTGTTTGAAACCTGTCGTAATAACTGAAACCTACTGCTTTTTACTTGCTCTACCAAGTACACAGTAATTAGAGAAGGTATTGTATTCCACCCAAAATTTCGATGCCGAGATTTCACTGGCAATACTGTTTTGAGGCCCCGTGAATTCAAATAAAGCATGAACTAGTTTGTTGCTTCACGTATGGAAAGCCAATTTGAAGTAGGAATTGTATTGTAGTTCCACTATTGGGGAGCCGAACTTGAAGTAGTTGCAACCGCACGTATGGCACCCGATAGCCTTGTCCCAAATTTGAAAATATTAACTCTGTAATTTGACTGTGACTTTAAATATTATATATTTATGTTTGTCTCGGCTGCGTCAGTATTATTGTTAGAGACGTGGATTTCTTTGCAAAGAATGTAGGCTTACACAGATTATAATGTTTACTTCACTATATTTATTAATGCTTGACACAATTTAAATAACACTTCACTGATATAGAGAGCTGTGAGATTCTTTTAGTAATTACTTGCACTTTGTAACACGTAAACTATTTTTCGTCTCACACGAACACGTATTAAATTTCTCGAGGGCGCATCTCGCGCCCGGTTAGGAACACTGTCTACAACCAACTGACTTCTGAATTTGTAAATTTTGCTCCATTTTAGTTTCTGATTGGCTAATCCTAGTCCAATAGAATACCCTCATTTAACTAATGCTTTTTCTGGTTGTTGATTGGCTATTTTATAAACTGTCACTTAAATTACATTATTGCTTCCAAGAATCACAAGTAGTATTGTTAAACTTCCAAATTCATTATTACCTCAAGGTTACCTCATTGTTAGCAAGTTTTAACCTATTTTTCCTACAGCTCCTACATTATTAAACTACATAATACATTCACATAACATTATTGAACATGTCTACAATAATATAAACATATACAATGACCGTTGCATACATTTTACAAATTATTACATACACATATTGTTTTAAGGTGGGCTGTTATTTAATTTATATATTATATATTAGACTGAAATCATTTAAGTGTTAAAAATTTTAGAAAATTGTCTCTGTCTGTGTGTCTGTATAACTCAAAAACGAAAAGTCGGATAAATATCAAACTTGGTATTTAAGTAAGTATCTTCCAAGGATGAGACAGGAAGATTTTTAAGAAGATCCCTTCACCTCTAATTACTCTTTACATGGAACTATCTTCGAAAATTTTGATGTTTTAAAAAATTGCTTTATTTTGATTAAAATACCATATATTAAAGATATTTACATACAAATAAAATGTATATCTTGAATTTTCTGGGAATAGCCTGTGAAGTCCCCTTCATTCTGAAGGAATTTTGTATAACCTTGAATAACTTGTAAATGTTAAGCCATAGACGAAAATGTACTTACTAATACAAAAAATGTAGATCTCTTTAAAACACAAATTTATTTCAATTTTTTTTGTATAAGCCATTTCTGAGATATCCGTTATAATGGTTCGAATTGCTGTTCATTGCTTGGACATTCTCTTACCAGCGTATAGCGCCCAGTTCATAAACATTTGATTATCGCTTTTCTTTTTGTATGTGTAATGTAGCTATTTCTGCAAAAATTAAATTAAATTGAGTTATGTTTATGGACGCTCTTTAACTGCTGTGGTCCTTAGTGTCTCATTCTATATTGGGCGTGAAAGACCGGAAATTTTGCTCAGAGGCCTCTTTATCCGGCTTGAGGTTCTTTTACGTGCCGTAAATCTCTCACACGGGACCACCGGCCTTACTTACCTTCCGAAGGAAGCCATGCTAAGGATTTTTACGCCCGAAAATGTACCATGTGATCAAACGTATCCGGACACCCCCACAAACATACGTTTTTCAACTTAGGTGCAATGTGCATCCACCTACTTCCTGGTACTCATTATCCGCGACCTCAGTAGTCATTAGTCATCGTGAAACAGCAGAATGGGACGCTCCGTGGAACTCACGGACTTCGAACATGGTCAGGTGATTGGGTGTCACTTGTGTCAGATGTCTGTACGCGAGATTTCCACACTCCTAAACATCCCTAGGTCCACTGTATCTGATGTGATAGTGAAGTGGAAACGTGAAGGGACATGAACAGCACAAAAGTGTACAGGCCGACCTCGTGTGTTGACTGACAGAGACCGCAGACGTTTGAAGAGGGTCGTAAAGAGTAATAGGCAGACATCTATCCAGACCAACACACAGGAATTCCAAACTGAATCAGGATCCACTCCAAGTACTATGACAGGCGTGAGGTGAGAAACCTTAGATTGCATGGTCGAGCGGCTGCTCATAAGCCACACATCACACAGGAAAATGCCAAACGACGCCTCGCTTGGTGTAAGGAGCGTCAACATTACACGATTGAACAGTGGCAAAACGTTGTGTGGAGTGACAAATCACGGTACACAATGTGGCGATCCGATGGCAGGGTGTGAGTATGGCGAATGCCTGGTGAAGTCATCTGCCAGCGTGTGTAGTGCCAACAGTGAAATTCGGAGGTGGTGGTGTTACGGTGTGGTCGTGTTTTTTCTGGAGGGGGCTTGCACCCCTTGTTGTTTAGCGTGGCACGATCACAACGCAGACCTACATTGATATTTTAAGCACCTTTTTACTTCCCACTATTCAAAACCAATTCGGGGATGGTGATAGCATTTTTCAACACGATCGAGCACTTGTTCATACTGCACGGGCTGTGGCGGAGTGGTTACACGAAAATAACATCGCTGTGGTGGACTGGCCAGCACAGAGTCCTGACTTGAATCCTATAGTACACCTTTGGGATGTTTTGGAACGCCGACTTCCTGCCAGGCCTCACCGACCTACATCGATACCTCTCCTAAGTTCCGCACTTCATGAAGAATGGGTTGCCATTCCCCAAGAAACCTTCCAGCACCTGATTGAAAGTATGCCTGCGAGAGTGATCGCTGTCATCAAGGCTAAGGGTTGGCCAGGACCATATTAATTTCCAGCATTACCCTTGGAGGGCGCCACAAAATTGTACATCATTTTCAGCCAGGTGTCCGGATACTTTTAATCACGTAGTGTATCATCGCCCTCCGCCGGTTTTGAATCCGCGACCTCGGGAACTAGTGGCTGGCACTACGCGACGGAGGACGACGTATATATATATATATTTCAAAAGTTTGTTTGCATTAAATGTAGTAGATAGAAAAATAAGCTTTAGTAAAAATAGTTAACACACCTTTTAATAAAGATAGAGAGTAGAGAAAGTCATATGAATGTAAACTTTTTTTTTACATACATACATACTCGGTAGTAAACGTGTGTTTGAAAGATACTCCGTATTCTAATTTCTGTCTCTTATAGCATTTGATCCAAGACAAATAGGATTTATATACAAAAGGATACCCGAGTGTTTGCAAATTGTTTTATTTAATTTATGCCCTGGTTACGGCAGAATACACTGTGGCTTGTTTGCTAATGTGACATTTATTAGCTTCTTTATATTCTGGCAAATGAAGTTTTTGCAAGAAATGCCTCAATTTATTTCAGTGCCTAAATTGTATTCTAATATATAATAATACTACACAACTAAACAACGGTATTACTTCTTTTTCAAATAGCGGCGTTCTTTTGTTTCTTTGTATTCACTTATGTTATGCAGACGAAGTATTGCATTCCATCAAAAAATTCTATACCTAGATTTCACTGGAAATATGTTTTGAGGACCCTGAATAAAAAAATAATTAAAAAAAAGCGTTTGCAGAAAGAGCTCCGCGCGCGCTCGCTCGCTGACTTGGTGTGCCTAAGATATAGAGAAAGTATAGTTTAGCACCACATACATGAAATCCTGCATTATTAGGAAAAAGAATTCCGAAACATGTGTCATTTTCGATATACTTTCACCTCACATCTTCCCACCAGTTCGTCTTATATGTTAAAAACTTCTTTCTACTGTTTTTTTTTATCCATTTCCTGTCTATGCTGTCATGGAGTAAACTTGAATGTCCTGCATTCAATGCTGGTTACGTAACCTACCTACGCGTTTTATGTCGTCCTCCGTAGTCTACGGGTACCTAGCCTCTAGTTCCCCGAGGTCGCAGGTTCAAACCTAGTGTTCCTGTGTCGTAGATTTACGGCATGTAAAAGAACCTAAAGCCGATAAAGAGGCCTCTGAACAAAACTTCCGGACTTTCACATCCAATATAGAATGGGACTCTAAGAACCATTGCAGTTAGAACGTCCATAAGTAAACCTAAATTTAATTTTTTGCTCGTTTTGCCCATTTTTTTGTATGATTGTGCATGAACTATATCAAATCATTTTACTTTTGATGTATTTATTATTGATGGAACATAGTCGTATTTGATAGTTGATTTTACCATTTAAATCTTACCTGAATCATTACTTCCTTTTTATTTGTTACTAGTTACTTACGATTTAATTCATGCAGCAGTTAAGTGTGAACTGCAAGTTATTAACTTGTTTAAAGTACAACAAACAGATGTGGATAATCGATCGCCAGTTCACACCAATGTTAATGATGGTGAACCTGTTATTAGAACCATCATGTTAAACAGTTGTAAGTAATTATTTTATTTTTGTGCAAGTACTGTTATTGTTTTTCATTATCGTCCAAAACATAGTACATTACAAATCGTTGAGTGCATTAAAGAATCTTTCTCCAATACTGTACCTACTACTCTTTATCTTAATGGCTTATTTTCCGACGTCACCGAGGGGATAGTCCAGGTGGTTGCATTTGTGGCCCGCATTCGGGAGATTGTGGGTTCGATTCCCTTGGCCGACCTTCCTAACCCTTCACGAATCGCCAGGCTGGGAAGCATCGTTAAATCCCCGTATTTTCTGTCCCTCCATTTCATCTCCATTCTCATTTCATTTCACCATCATCTGCTTGTTCTTGAAAGTGTCGGCGGGAGGTCTCGGCGTGTGCATGGCAAGGGACTGCGTTCCCCGGACTGCGAGCGGTCTTCGGGTCCGGGCTCCCCAGAGGATGTGTAAGACCACAGGGGGTAGGGGAGAGACTGCATCAGCCGCCCAGGGACCCTCCCCTCAGTACGTCGTGCCTCCTGGTCCGGCTGCTCCCTGTCTCCTCTCAGCGCCCCTTCAATGGCCTAGGTTCAAAAGATCTGCATAGGTCGAGGTGTTAACTTCCCCTCCGCTCCTAGTTCTATCCTATCCTTCCGACGTCAATCAAATAATTGCAATATATATTTGAAATTCACGTAGTTACCTACAAGCAATGAATCCCAAATAAGACAGTAAGTATACCTTTCCTAATTAGGTATTGCATGTTTAATATTTGCAGTGGTTTTGAAAGGTCCAAGTTGAAGGACCATGTGTGTTCATAGTAATTGTTGCCTCCAGCACAGAAAACAAATGAACCCACACCTGTATCATTGGTTTACCACACTTCAATCGATGACCTCAGCAGGTTCAGAGTTTACACCACAAAAGAATAGGCAGTTTACCTTCGAGTGATGATATCTTGCACCTCAGTTTGTATGTTAGACTCATCTCATCTCTTCTCATCGCCCGCCCATGTCAATTTACTACATTCTTTCTTACGAATATGAATAACACTCCCTAGCCTGGAGATACTGTCTGATGCTGGAGTGACTGGCTGGCATGCAAAGTGGGCAAGTGGGCCGGAATGTGAGCAAGTGTTCGGCGGTCACATCAACAGATAACCCCTAAGAAATATGTGCTTTTCTGCAATAGGTGAACAGGGTTTATAAAAGCACTGTAACGTGCATGCGTCAGAGGTTTTTACGCCTGGTAGTTTGCTGTTGAGTATGCACATTAGGCAAAAGTATATTTGCACCACTCGTGCTACTAACATAACGTACTTAAATAAGCAATTACCTACATAGGTATTGTACATGAGTTACGTGCAGAAACTGCTAATAAAATCTGATGTGTAACTCTAGTAACTCTTCTGCAAACTACACTTATAAAAATCTGATGTGTTACGCTCACATGACTTTCTCTACTCTTGTACAAACTATTTTTACAAACGCTTATTCTCCATATGCTTCATGTTAATCGAGATGTTAATCTTATTGCTAATTTTCTTTAGGTGCAAGGGGAATCGGTAGGCTTTAAGCGATAGGCAAATGTTTCAAGAGCTGGTTGCAATGTGGCGCATTCCATTCTCTTTGCATGTCCAGGACATAAAAAAAATGAATAACGAATTCCCATTTGAGAAAAAGTATTGGAAAATTTAAGGGAATAACAAGCAATATCTAGAAAATGGTTCACTCAATCAAAAATGTATATGAGATAAATTGTGTATTTTAACGCGATCTACATTTTTTGTGTAGTAAAATTGTGTCTATCTCTTATGGTTTACCAGTTATGCAAAAGTAATTCACAATGAAGAATACTTTTGGAGCCATTCCCAGAAAATTCAAGATATACATTTTATTTGTCATAAAAATACCTTAAACATATATTATTTTAATCAAAATCGTTAGAGCCATTTTTGAGAAAATTAAAATTTTCGAAAAATCTTCCATGTAAAGGGTAATCTGGCGTGAGGGGATTTTCTTGAAAATCTTTGTGTCGCATCTCTGGAAGATACTGAACCTAAATACCAAGTTTGGTGTTTATCCGAGTGTTCGTTTCTGAGTTATGCTGTTCACAGACACACAGGCACACACACGGGCATGTTTTCAAAAATGCTTTTTTTGGATTCAGGGCGTCTCAAATCATGTATTTCCGGTGAAATCTCGGTATCGAATTTTTGGATGGAATACAATACTTCCCCTACTTACTACACGTAGTAGAGAAACTAAAAAGTATATTTTCCGACCTACTTCGTGATCACTGAAATAAACATTGGTAGAAATGATTTCATTGTAGGTACAAGGGAGACGGGTACATATAACCATGGAAGCAGAGGAGAAAGGTCTACGAAGGTGGCAAAACCAATAGCTTCTTGTGATAAAATAAAAAACAACAAAGTTTTCAAGTTAAGGGTAGCTTAGTGTGAGGTGTTTCCTTGAAAATCTGCGTTTCTCATCCTGAAATTAAATACGAAGTTTGATTCTTATCCAACTTTTCGTTTTTAACTTTCTCTACCACGTACATAGTATGTAGGAAATTGCCCTAAAATTCGATACCGAGATATCACCGGAAATACATATTTTGAGGCCGCCTGAACAAAAAAGGGCTTTATAAAAAAAGTCCAAGTTTGTGAACAGCATAACTTAAAAACGAAAACTCGGATCAACACCAAACTTGTATTTAAGTTTTAAAGATGCAGCACGAAGATTTTTAATAAAATCCCCCTCACCCAACTACCCTCTACATGAAATATTTTTCAATTTTTTTATATTCTAAAAAATGGTTCCAACGATTTTGTTTAAAATGACATACATTAAAGATATTTACATGATAAACAAAATGTATATCTTGAATTTTCTGGGAATAGCCTGTGAAGTCCTGTTCATTCGGAAAGTATTTTGTATAATCTTGTATATCTAGTAAACGTTAAGAGATAGACGAAAACGTACTACTCAATAAATGTGGATCTATTTAAAACCACAATTTATTTCAAATAACTTTTTTGGTACCTCAGCCATTTCCAAGATAGCCATTATTAATGCCTCAAAGTATTCATTACTTAATCATCCTTTCAACATCATCTATTTTTCGTGATTGCGTGGAAACAATATGAAATTTTAAGGCCACCATTTAGCGTCCAGTTCCAAACCATTTGACTATCGTTGTTACCTTTGCATCTATAGCAAAATGCAGTATAATGCAGCTATTTCTGGAAAGATTTATCTCGATTAAATTGAAGTTGACAGGAAAATAAACGTTGTAAGAATAATTTTTATACCCACTAATAAGCCCAAGAGGAAGTCATGTATCAGAGGTTTTAAAGCTCTGACTGAAGCGTCAGCCTACTATATCCACCTTGTGCCCGCAACGAAATATGTAATGAAAAATAAATTTTGTAAGAACAGTTTTTAATAGAGGAGAGAGAAAAATATGTGATAGTTGGTAGAAAAGTACCTCTCCTGTATTCATTCAAACAGTTTGTATGGCAAAACAGTTAACTGTTGTTTCCGATTTCGGTATAGTTTGTGTACCAAAACCATTTCCATTTAATATTTAACATGATTAAAAGGAAATAGAAATAATATTTTGTGTTAGTAAATTTTTGTTTGAATAAATTGTAGAATAGTCATGACAACCGGCATGTTTTAAACCCCTTGTGTTTTAAGCATACTTACAACTGAGTGAGATGGTTCCGCGGTAAGGAACGCACCCGTCGACCGTCCACTCTGACCTAGACACTCTTTTCGTAGTTTTTCCTGGTCGATAGGCGAATGAGGCGATTTACTATCCATAATTTCCCTTCATTGCGTTTTCTTCTCATCTTTCAGACGTGTTTTATAGGTTTCATGGCATATGGTGCGGATTCTTGTTCAAAGGAAAGAATACTAGAGGGTTGCTTGCTCGATGGGCCCGTCATCGTCTTCTCTAGGCAGCTCCAGTAGTGGAACAGGTCAGCGAGCCTGAAACTGCTTGTCTCTGTGGCTTGTGTGTCTGCGGACTGTAGCTTCTTGTATTCCTTCACTTCATCCCTTCCTCCTGGGGGGTGTTAGCCACAGATCTGTGTAAGTTGCAATGTGTGAGGTGTCCCGCTGCGGTTGTAACCTAACCTAATCTAACTATTTTTACAAGTTATTACAAGAAGCTAAGCAAATCTCGTTTTCTAAAGAAAGGTTAGCACTATATCTTTTTTATTTATTTATGGACGCTGAAAGACGTGTAATTTTCCTCAGAGGCCTCTTTATCAGGCTTATGGTTCTTTTACGTGTCGTAAATCTACGACCACCGGTTTTACTTGCCTTCTAAAGGAAGCCTTGCTAAGGATTTTTACGCCAAAAAAAAAGGATTAATCATCCTCCACCAGGTTTGACCCGCGACCTCGGGAACTAGAGGCTAGCATGGTACCCCATAGACCGCGGACGACAGCACCATATACGAACGATACAGTATAATAATTCAATTTCTAATAGCAGTCCATTCATGACAGGGCGGACACGCGTGTTGTGAAGGCTAGGTGTGAGATCTCCGTGAAAACCACGATTCAACTACGACAGTAATATAACAGCGGTCGTTACCAAACCCTACAATTATGGAGCCATTGTGAACCTGCTTTCAACTCTCGACCGAGCATGCCCTTATCGTGGATGTCTGAAAGCTGTTTACGTTTAGATGCGGGCCAGACTTGAGCAAGCAAGATACCAGGATAAGTGCAACCACCTTCATTTCTCTTACTTTAATTATTCTCTTCCAGCAGTTGAACAAAAACAGCCAATGTCTTTGTCAGACTTTTTACTTTCTCTACTACGTATAGTAAGTAGGGGAAGTATT
This sequence comes from Deroplatys truncata, assembly GCA_030765065.1. NCBI lineage: Eukaryota > Metazoa > Arthropoda > Insecta > Mantodea > Mantidae > Deroplatys > Deroplatys truncata. The sequence goes on from CM060982.1 coordinate 107,890,521, forward strand.
GTATTTCACCGGAAATACATGTTTTGAGACCCTCCAAATCCAAAAAAAGCATTTTTGGAAACATACCCGTGTGTGTGTGTGTGTGTGTGTGTGTGTGTGTGTGTGTGTGTGTTAGTGCCTGTGAATAGCATAGCTCAGAAACGAACAGTCGGATAAACACCAAACTTGGTATTTAGGTTCAGTATCTTCCAGAGATGCGACACGAAGGTTTTCAAGAAAATCCCCCACCCCAGATTACCCTTTACATGCAACATTTTTTGAAAAGTTTAATTTTCTCAAAAATGGGTCTAACGATTTTATTTAAGATATTTTCATGACAAATGAAATGTATATCTCGAATTTTATGGGAATGTCTCCAAAAAGTATTCTTCATTGTGAACGACTTTTACATAACTGGTAAACCATAAGAGATAGACAAAATTTTACTACACAAAAAATGTAGATGCATTAAAATACACAATTTATGTCATATACATTTCTTGTTGTTGGGTGAACCATTTTCGAGATATTGCTTGCTATTCCTTTAAATTTTCCAATACTTATACTTTTTCTCAAATTCATTATTAATTTTTTTTGTCCTGGTAACGCCAAGAGAATGGAATATTGCACATAGCAACCAGCTCTTAAAATATTTAACTATCGCTTACAGCCTACCAATTCCCCTTGCATCTACAAGAAAATTAGCAATAAGATTAACATCTCGATATCTCGATTAACATGAAGCATATGGAGAATAAGCGTTTGTAAAAATAGATTGTACAAGAGTAGAGAAGTCATGTGAGTGTAACAAATTTTTTTTCTGCCTACTTCACGTTAATCGAGATAAAGATTTGTAGACATAGTTTAATGGCACATTTCGTTGTAAGAAGAGAAGGGATGCAATATTCGAATCAATTGTGAGATGTTTAAAAGCTATGCTGTCCTTGAAATTTGATACTCTTTCCATGATATCCGAGAAATAAGTGAATAGTGACAGCGCTTAAAAAATGACAAAACGACCAATGATAATGAATATCTCGGAAATCGCTGAAGCCACAAAAAAGAGATCTACATTTTTTGTGAAGTAAGTTTTTGTCTTAACGCTTACGATTTACAGGTTGTACATGGACTTCACAGGCTATTACTATAACATTTAAGATATGCAATTTATTTGTCATGCAAATATCTCAAACATTCGTTAGAACCATTTTTGAGGAAATAAAAAAGCAACTAAGAACTTCCTTTGTAAAGGATAGTTTGGAGTGGGGAGATTTTCTTGAAAATCTTAATGTTGCACCCGTGCAAGATGCTGAATTTAAATTTTAATTTGTGTCTTTTTGCTTAAAATGTGTGTTTTTGGATTCAGGGGTTTTCAAAACGCGTATTTCTGGTGAAATCTCGATAAGGAACGTTTGTGGGGGATCGGTATTCCTCTGCTTACTTGAGAAAGTTGTATTGTAGTTCTTATGTTGGGGAGCCGAACTTGAAGTAGTTGCAACCGCACGTATAGTAAAGTTTTCCGTTAGCCTTCGCCGCAAATGTATTTTTACTGTTTCTTTAAATATTATATATTTATGTTTGCCTCGGCTGCGTCAGTATTATTGTTAGAGACATGGATGTCTTGGAAGGGTTGTGGTGCGACTGAAGAATGTAGGCTTACACAGATTATAATTTTACTTCACTCCTTTTATTAATACTTGACACGATTTAAATAACACTTCACTGATAGAGAGCTGTGAGATTATTTTATGAATTACTTGCACTTTTTAACACGTAAACTATTTTTTCGTCTCACAAGAATACGTATAAAATCTCTCGAGGACGCATCTTGCATCCGGTTACAAACACTGTCTGTAGGCAACTGAATTGAATTCAACCGCCTAAACTTATACATTTCTGTATTTCAAGTCTCTGATTGGTTATTCCTAATCCAATAGAATACCTCCATTTAACTAAAGCTTTTTCTGGTTGTTGATTGGCTATTTTTATAAACTGTCACTAAAATTACATTATTGCTTCCAGGAATCACAAGTAACATTTAAACTTTCTAATTCATATTGCCTCAAAGTTACCTCATTGTTAGCAACTTTTGACCAATTTCTCACAGCTCCTACATTATTAAACTACGTAATACACTCATATAACATTATTGAACATGTATACAATAATATAAGCATATGTAATGACTGTTACATACATTTTTACAAATTATTACTTACACATATTGCTTCAAGGCGGGCTGTTATTGAATTTATATATTATATAATTAGTGAAATCATTTAACTGTTAAAAACACCGCCTCATACTATAGATAAACAAACGCTCGAACATTAATATCTGTCTGATATGAAAATGCCGGATATGAGCCAAGTTGCTGGAAGTTGCTTTAGGAAGTGAGAAGAGTCGTCGACTTTCCAAGCAGGGGAACGGAACCTTCTTTTAGTCTGATGTCAAACAACGAGTTGTGACAGGATGATTGCGGGTGGTTGTGACACGTTTGGATCTGGATCAAAGCTTCCACTTGTCTGTCCTTGAACCGACTGTTTTCTAAATAATTTAGTGTAGACACATCCCATATACCTGTAGCACGAAACTCCACAGGAGCTGTCTGTTTCCAAGGAAACCCTGAACAGTAGAAAATGGGTCTATTGAGCAAGGAAGGAAGACACCATCAGTTTTTATTTCCTGGACGAGCTATATCGTTAATGTTACTGTCTACCAGCATGAGATAGGAGGTCTATTCAAATGCTTAGCAGTCACCACTGGAGTCCAAACGTAGATATGAATATTAAGTGAGCATACAGAAAAAAAACTTCGAGTAAAATGGATGTGTTATAGCTCCAGCTGCCAACATCGAAAGAAGCGTTTTTGATGCCTCCATGTTCGGGATAATCTCGGAAATTACTACACCAGTTTTCATACCTTTTCAGCGCAATAAAATGCGTTGTCTTTCAGGGGATCTTAGTCTATTTTATGTTAGCTTTTTGACTCTTAAGCTCCTTGTACACGAACAATGCTTTACAAGGGTTTCCGAAAGTTGTAACAACTTCACAACTTTTCTTGTTAAGTTGCTTTCAATACTTTAAAAGTCTTTGAAAATCTTAAAAGCAAACAAAGACATGCTATAAACGGTAAAAAATTGGACAATGATTTGATGGGTTTGGCCAATGAGTAATTCCAGAGAAAATAGGCCTTGAATTTGGTAAATTTAACGTTGATGAAATAGCTATTTAATGTCCCATTAACACATTCCGAGCGGGTTGGGTCAGGCGGTTTCGTCTGTGGCCCGCATCAGACAGGTCGTGGGTTCCTGACCCATGGGTTTTTCGGGGGTTTTTCCGAGTGCTGGGAAGGGTTCTCCATCCCCCGAATTTCCTGTCCCTTTATTTCATCTCCATTCTCATATCACGGTGATTTCATTCACGGTTGGAAGTGTCGGCGATGGTGTTCCATCCCCCGTTTTCGGCTACCTGCCGGGGGTATCCGAAACCCCTTGAGGGACGTTGGACAGCCTCTGTGCGAGGTGGAGTCACCGGTCTGCCTGTCCGTCTGCCGGGGAGTCCCTATCTAGAAACGTAGGAACCCTGCCGTCACTCCTGGTTCCGGCCGCCCGATGTCTCCTCTTGCCTCATCCTTCCTCCCGGGGACATCCCCTTGTAGAGCGTAGGTACAAAATCCCCTATGTGTATCAGTACCGAGTCCCCATGACATTACCAGACGCATCTCATAACTTGTCCCTCACAATCTATAGATTTCAATCAAACCAAATTTAGACACTATGTTTATGTTAAAGAATGAGTTTTAATGACTCCTCCCACGGTAATCGAATACTTCTTAAAATAAATGTAAGTCCTCACTGTCATGTGAAAACTGAATTCTAGAATTTGGCCCAAAAAACTGGTGGTTATTTTACACAGATAAAAAAAACATTATTCTTTCTTATTCACTAAAGCTCAAAACGTACTCTTCTGATGATATATCGATGTCGAATTATTGGGTAGAATGCAAACTCTTCCTCTATCTACCATTGGTAAGCGGTAAAGAAAATAAAGTGGTCAGAAGTTCTAAACATTTGCACACATCTTAGAGATAATCTTACGTGCCTGAAAATTAAACCCACAAAATGAAAGCGTCTAAGAATTTATTTTCTTTTATTGTACTTTTAGTCTTCTACTGCGCGCCATTTGTTCTAAAGTTTTATAGATTCGTTTTAATTCCCTCATGCAATTTAATGTTAAACTTAGTCTATTTTCTTTCTTTTTCAGCATTTGTCATAATATCACAATTTTTAATATACATGCTTGAGATTTTTAGGAGTGCTACGGTTTTAAGAAGTGCAAAATTGTCGTTCATTTATTAAAAAATATATTTCATGGTTTATTTGCTATTAAATACTTTACAAAATTAATATTCGTGCAATTCAATTACAGATATAAAAGGGTGTTTTTGGTATATAATTAAAATTAACGGTTTCTGTAAAAAATATATTTATTACTTTCTCTACTACGAATAGTAAGTAGGGGAAGTATTGTATTCCACCCAAAAATTCGATACCGAGATTTCACCGGAAATACATGTTTTGAGACCCCCTGAATCCAAAAAAAGCATTTTTGGAAACATGTCCGTGTGTGTGTGTCTGTCTGTCTGTCTGTGAACAGCATAACTCAGAAACGAACAGTCGGATAAACACCAAACTTGGTATTTAGGTTCAGTATCTTCCAAGGATGCGACACGAAGGTTTTCAAGAAAATCCCCCCACCCCAGAGTACCCTTTACATGGAAGAGTTTTCGAAAATTTTAATTTTCTCAAAAATGGCTATAACGATTTTGATTAAAATATCATATGTTTAAGATATTTTTATGACAAATAAAATGTATATCTTGAATTTTCTGGGAATGTCTCCAAAAGTATACTTTATTGTGAACGACTTTTGCATAACTGGTAAACCATAAGAGATAGACAAAATTTTACTACACAAAAAATGTAGATCGCGTTAAAATACACAATTTATGTCATATACATTTTTTTTTGTTGAGTGAACCATTTTCATATTGCTTGTCATTCCCTTAAATGTTTCAATACTTATTTTCTAAAATAGGAATTCGTTATTCATTTTTTTTGTCTTGGATATGCAAAGAGTATTAATTTGTGGCAAAGAGAATGGTGCTGTACCTAGCAACCAGCTATTAAGAGATATGTATGTGCTTAAAGGCTACTGTTTTTCTATATTGCCCTTATAAATATATATTCCCCTTACACCTACAAGAAAATTAGCAATAAGATAGAGTCCGCAAATGTTTATCTCGATTAACATTAAGTAGATGGAGAATAAGCGTTTGTAAAAATAGTTTGTACAAGAGTAAAGAAAGTCATGTGAGTGTAACACATCAGATTTTTTTCAGTTTACCCAGTCCTCATTTCTGTCAAATGCTGGGGAATGGACTGTTTACTTCCCAAATTTCCTTTCCCAATTATTTTTCATTTCATGTATCAACAGTACCACCGCCTGTGGTGTCGTATGTAGTAACAACGGGCTTTAAACACTACTAAATAATAATATAATAATTATAATAATAGTAATAATTAATAATAACTCAATCTTTTCAATTCCAAATGCTCTTGGTGCCATAGCTTTTACATCTAGAAACATGCTCTAAATATATTTGCAGCACCGAGAAGTGTTGTTAACAATAATAATAATAATAATAATAGTATTATTATTATTATTATTATTATTATTATTATTATTACTTTAAGTCTAACATCCTTTAACGGGTTGATCATGAAATGGATGAAAATGATGTTCAAATGAGCCCATATCCTTAGGGCTTAGAGTTACCCGGCATTCATCTTTTCAGGGTAAGGGAAAACCCTGGAAGAAACCCTATCCCGGTAACTCACCCTAACCGAGGTTTGAACTTGGGACCTCTTGAATGTCAGGCACAATTGCTACCCCACTCCGCGGAGGTGGGCGTTATGATTGTATTATTATTATTATTATTATTATTATTATTATTATTATTATTATTATTATCATCATCATCATATCTAAATACTCTTGGACCAAGTAATTATTGAAATTGTCGAATTCATCGAAATATCTTGGCGGCAGACGATAGCAATTTTAGGCTTTGTTTCAATGTGTACTTCAAAAGAAACGTTTGACATACAAATTGTTGCGCAGCCCAGGGCTACACCCTTGCCTCTACAATATCGAGTCGCCAGTCATGTTACATTGGGTAGCCATCTAGGAGTACTTGTTAGACGAATTACAGTAGAATTCATTAAGAGAGGTTATCTTGAGGCAGTGCTTTTAACACTTAAATGATTTCAGTCAAATTATATAATATATAAATTCAATAACAGCCCGCCTTGAAGCAATATGTGTATGTACTAATTTGTAAAAATGTGTGTAACAGTCATTGTAAATGTTTATATTATTGTAAACATGTTCAATAATGTTATGTGAATGCGTAACGTAATTTAATAATGTAGGAGCTGTGAGAAATAGGTAAAAAGTTGCTAACAAAGAGGTAACAATGAGGTAACCTTGAGTCAATAATGAATAAGAAAGTTTAACAGTACTACTTGTGATTCTTGGAGTAACAATAATGTAATTTTAGTGACAATCAACACCAGAAAAACTTTAGTTAAATGCAGGTATTCTATTGGAGTAGGATTAGCCAATCCGAGACTTGAAATACAGAAATTTACAAGTTTAGACGGTTGAAATCTAGTCAGTTGCCTGCAGACAGAGTTACTAACCAGATGCGTGATGCGTCCTCGAGAAATTTTATACGTTTTCGTGTGAGACAAAAATAGTTTACGTATTAAAAAGTGCAAGTATTAAATAAAATAATCCCACAGCTCTCGATATCAGTGAAGTGCTATTTAATTTTTTCAAGGATTAATAAAAAGGAGTGAATTAAAACTTAAATTCGGCGTAAGCCTACATTCTTGTCGCATCACGCCTTACCAAGACTTCCATGTCTCTAACAATAATACTGAAGCCGAGGCAAACATGAATACTTAATACTTAAAGAAACAGTTTTATTACAAAGTTAATATTTTTTAAACTTGGGGCAAAGGCCACCTAAAAATACATTTTTGGGGCGAAGGCTACCGGAAACTGTTTACTATACGTGCTGTTGCAACTACTACAAGTTAGGCACCCCAACAGTTAAAATATAATACAGCATCTACAAACTGACTTTCAATGCGTAGCAGCAACTACCTACTTCAAATTGGCGTCCATACGTGCAGCTAAATAAATAAACAACTCCAACGTAAAGATAATATTTTCTTCAATCTCTGACTGATCCCTCCTTTGTTGCATCCCGGGTGTAAAAATTTATATTGGTTCATGTTTGTTTCTTGAGATTTATTTAAGCTAGTCATAAATACTCTTAATGAGTGTTGGTTAGATAAATGTGGAAACCTTACGGGAGAAAAAAACACTAATGAGAGGAGGAGGAATTGGCCACATTTTCTGTTCTCTAGAGTACATGACTGACTTTGCTGATAGCTTGCACTGAACTGTATCTCTGCTCGTCAGGCATATCCGACACACAACAACGATCAAGTGGAGTATTCCCATGCAATTGAATCACAGCGCTCATTAGTTATTTTATCGGTTTTTCTTCCTCCAGAATCCTTGTTAATGTCCCATAAACAAAAAAGTTCTTAATGAGTTGAGACAGACGATGTCTTTCCGTATCTCGTAATGTGTCCAACAGTTTTTGTGTGAGCTTACATCAGAAGTAGTGGAGCGACGACACGCAAAGTCGAGCTGACGGAAGAGCGAGTTTTTTGTTAAAGCTAGTGGAAAGGGCAAAGGTTCGAGAGAAACTGGATAATGGCTCTCCAGTACCGAAAATGAAAGCTGTATCTCTTGAACTATCTTCATAAACGTGGAAACTTAATTGTGGTTATTGTTGTTGTTCATTCCCAAAATTTGAGCGTTGGAATAAGCCTGAATGTTATAGCAGGTTTCAGTTGTGATATATTGCTTTTTCCGAGGTTTTACTTTATCCTGGAAGCACAAACATTGGGTGGCTCTCAACTCCATGTGCCCCAGGCGCATTTAAGCTAGTTCCAGCTATATTATTGACTGCCTCTACAAACACGAAATGTTAAAAAGTGTATTAAAACCCTACAAAAAATACAACATATGCTTTGTGTTTGCAGAACAGGTAAAACACAGTATATTTTTCTCATTTACAAATAATCATCAGCTTTTCGAAAAGAAAACTCAAATTGATTGTTGTGTGCAAAGGGATGAAAGTGGGTTTAGGAAAGATGGGTCCAGAAGCGGAGGGGAGTTAGAACCTCGGCTTACGCAGATCCTTTGTGCCTAGACCCCTGGAGGGAAGGATGATGCGAGAGGGCAGCTGGACCAGATTTGAATTCCCTGGGTCCTGGCAGGTGCCGCCCCCCTGTGGGTTTACACTTCCCTTGGGGGGGGGCAGGGCTTGCAGATCGCTCGCAGTCCGGGGAACAAAAGTTTCCTCAAAGCACCCTTTTCCCATGCCATGCACAACCGAGACCTCCTGCCGACACTTGCAACCCTGAAAGAAACCAAGCAGATGAAAGGTGAAGTGAAATGAAAATGGAGCCGAAATAGAGGGACAGAAACAGTGATGCTTCCCAGCACTCGCCTGGCGAGCCGGGGAAACCCCCGAAAAAAGCCCATCGGTCTGGAAAATCGGTTACGGGAATTGAACCCACGACCTCCCAAATGCGGGCCACAGATGTTACCGCCTGAGCCATCCCGCTCGGTACAGTGAGCTTAAACTAATCACTCTCTCTCTCTCTCTCCCTCTAAAGCGGCACTACTTTCGTTAAGATTGATAGATTCAAGTAGATAATTCTATCATAAAAATTCATGTAATTAATTCCCTTTAATATTAAATATCTGGCTAGCATTACCTACCTAAACTGTAAATAACTATAAAGAATAAAAGCCACCTCTCACACAGCAGGCCCATATCCAAATATTACTGGGTATGATTTCCCTCAGTCAGCTAGCTTTAGTCTCTTATAAATTAATTCTTAAAAAATTCCTTTCTAATTTATATATTATATGTTGATATGTTTACCTTCAAAAGCCATGTGAAATTCATTTACAGTCAACAGGTGACGACTGAAAAATATTTTACAATGACATGATTGTCTCTACGTATCATTTACGAAGGCTTAATTTGCTATTTTCTTCCTGTTAATCATGATCAATAATCACAAAAATGGTTTCAATACACATTTTGTACCAAAACACAGGAGCATACAGGAGTCTGATACCGTTATTGACGGGAAGATATAAATAATTCAATAAGGAAATGATAGTAAGATAAAGAAATAAATGTAATATATAATCTTCATATTAAATCAATGTATAATGTCACAAGCTTGAATTGGAAGATTGTCCTAGAAACAGGTCATTAGTGAGTCATGTTAACCAAGTCATTAGCGACATCCGGAGCAGCCAACGCATTAGCTTAAAGATTCTGAGAATTATTTTAGGTTACAAGCTCAGCACGTTTGCAGGGTCACGAAGGCAGAATTCTGGAAAAGAGAAAGACACTTACATTCTGAGATTTTAGCCAGGCCCCATGGTAACAACGTTAAGAAGCACACTTGGGATTTTAAGTATGGCTGCGCGTGAAAAATAATGTTGCTGTGGAGCAATGAAGTGGGAGGAGCTAAAGTTGATAAAGATGCCTACAATCAAAATCAGAGACTTACTCTCTCTGGTACTGTCACCGGTACGTATTGCTCGTGTGATATTTTAAGCTCCTAGTGACGCGCTTGTGTGAGTAAGATTTCGCGGCTCTTGCGAGAGGTCTTGCCGATAAGCATTTTAGCGACTCACGGCAAGTTAGGCTTCTAGTTTCTTTTATTGCGGAAACGTAACTTTGATACTGAAGAACTTAACAGATATAACAATTCAGTTACAATTTCGAGTGATGCGGTTCATAATCGGTTTCATTCTTGACCGTCAAACGGTCGGCAACTCGCTCTAATAGCTCAAGTATTAGATCACATTAAATTTGTCAGTTAATTTAAACCGATATTATCCTTTAATAATACGCCCACGCATACCCTGAGAAAGTAGTCATAGCTCTACTACTGCAGCAGCTGGCGCACGAGACAACAGAACAAGCTAAGAGATAACGGCATCAGAAGCAGGTAACGTACTACCTTATCAAGGCTGATAGAACAATCAACTGTTTGATGTTAGATACTTTTTGCATAACCTCAGGAGAAACAAGAGTATTGCTTAAAATACTGGAAAATTAAGAAAAAACAGCGAATAACTCGGAAATGGCTAATACTACGGAAAACATTTTGACATTAATTGAAGATCCTAATCAGCTCGTCATTCTTCCCGAACTCTTATGATTCCATAGTTATATAAAATTACATCAAATTCAGTAACAACGAAAAGAACTTCAAAAGCCATTCACGACACCATGGCCGAGGTTGTTAAAACACGGACTTGTAAACGGGAGGTCCACGATTTAAATCCCGCCAGGATCGACCTCCCTGACTGCGGTTTCCCCGGTTTTCTTCAGTCCTCATAACTTAGTCCTGGAACGTTTCCTTAAGAGCGGGCGTTAAACACTATTAAAACCTACATATCATTTTGCATGTATTTTAACCAAAACTGTTTGAGTTATTTTTGGATATATCAAATGTAATGAAACATTTTTCCTTAAAAAGAAAAAATGGGATAGAAGATTCTCTTACAAAGCCTCGTTGGCAACTTCAGACGTGTCTCAGCTAATTATGGAATTTGGTTTTTATGAATTTAGAATTTAATGAACCACTGTAGCTTTTGTTTTTAGATTATGAAAAAGCATATGGCCAGGTGAACCGTGGAAAATTATGGGAAACATATCACTATAAGATAGAACCCAACCTAATCAATGCTATTAAATATCTGTATAACAATAATAGAATATCAATTAAGACCAATAGTCGCGCAGCGGTGGTACCGTGCTAGCCTCAAGTTACCAAGGTCGCGGGTTCAAACCCGGCGGAGGGCGTAAAATTCCTTAGCATGGCTTCCTTCGGAAGGGAAGTAAAGCCGGTGGTCCCGTGTCGTAGATTTACGGCACGTAAAAGAACCTCAAGCCTGATAAAGAGGCCTCTGAGCAAAATTATCGATCTTTCACGCCCAATATAGAATGGGACGCTAAGGACCATAGTAGTTAAAGAGCGTCCATAAATAAAACTCTATTTAATTTAATTTAAACAAACATAAGGACTTAGACAACGATGTGATCTATCACTTCTGCTGTTTGTAATATATATGATTAGAATTCTTGAAAAATGGCTTATAAAAGACCTAAGTAAAGAAAAGGAAATAAAAATATATTGTTTACTGATGATCAATTACTACAATCAGATTCTGAAGATAACGTACAAAGATCGGTGAATATGTTAAATGCGATGACAAAGTAATATAATATGAAAATATCATCACAGAAAACCAAAGCAATGGCCATGTATGAGAAACATCGAAGACGAGTGAAAATGGTAATAGATAAGAAAATAATGGAACAGATCTCCAGCTCTTAAAATATTTGACTATAGCTTAAAGCCTAGCAATTCCCCTTGCATCTACAAGAAAATTAGCAACAAGATTATCTTCTCGATATCTCGATTAACATGAAGCATATGGAGAATAAGCGTTTGTAAAAATAGTTTGTACAAGAGTAGAGAAAGTCATGTGAGTGTAACACGTCAGATTTTTTTTTAAAATAGCCTGTGAAGTTCTTTAATTTGTTGATCATATAAGAAAAACTATCTGTTTATTATCAAATGATATTATGTAAGCATATTCCTAGAACTCTATTAATGTTCAACTACCACTGTATTAATGTAAGAATCGCGAATAGACCTTTGTGAGTTAAAGTTACTTCAAATAAATAAAGTTTTGAAAAATGTGTAGGGTAGCTATTTCTGGATTAACTCGTTTAACTCGATTAAAATCAAGCACATAGAAAACTAAACGAGGATAGAGAAAGCCATGTGAATGTAACACATCAGAATTTTTTCATGAGAATTTTTTGACTGAAATACAAAACTTCTTTTCTTCCTTAGGTACTGATAGAGTAAAGGGTCGTATAATCTAACTTCTGTATGAACTTCAAACTGCAGATCATTGGTAGTGGCGTGCTTGAAAGAAAAGGAGCAAGAAATGTTCGATGGATGAAGACGAAGAGTTGTAACCGAAATCGCTGAAGGAAAACCTGCATGTTTCATGAACATCCTCTGTTGCGTGTTTATCAAGGTCTTGTTTACGAAAATAATGCTTTCGTTTTTGTGAGACTTCGTCAAGCAGTGACCGTAAAATTGCACTTGCTCTAGGACCTCTCAGGAAGAAAACGTTACATCAGCAGCTAAAATATGATGACAATAACGTAGTGAAGCAAGAGGTGTAAACGCCTCTGCGGCTTCCAGAGGTACTTGCTACTTATTGCATCGGGGTCATACCTCCTCAAGGACGATGTGGATGAATAGGAGTTGTGAAACGAAAACTCACATTGTATGGAGATGGCCCACACGAGATAACATTACTTCGTTAGTACCACGTGTTTAAAATTCCTTATCTGATTTGCGTGCTAATGACTTAAGGCTAAGACCACCGTTTCTGCTGCAGTGAAACGCGTAGAAATTTGAACTTCCATTCAAAACTTTCTCTACTCATTTTAAACTCGCATGCATTCCTTATATATTATGTCGCGGTAACTTCGTGTTATCTTATTGCTGAGCGCTTGTTATTGTTTTATTATTTTGAATTTTGGGTTCATTGTGCTCCGGCTAGCTATTATTACAAGTCGAGCAAATCTCTTAAACAGGGTGTGTAAACGGAAAGGAGTTGTTACTAAAAGATAACACTGATAAAAGAATTTGTTTTTACACTTTTATTGCCGTCACAATTAATTAATTTCACATAATTACTCTTGATACATGCCCGACTGAAACTGTTATATTTTCGAATGTAACTATAATCGCTTATTTGCCGCACATTATTAATTCTAGTATTTCACATTTTTAACTAACTTTACGACGCGAGAGATTGTGTAGAATTGCATAACGTGTACTTCGTGAATGATTCTCTTAAACTGCGCAACGTGTAACCCGCGAATGATTCTGTTGAACTGTGCGATACCCGTCTTTGGCACGGAATTTATACTCCCTCACCCCGATATGTCTAAACATTATAACCGAGCTGCTATTGGTTAATAAAACGCGCCAACATTAGCGTATATTTTTATATCCAATCAAAATTACGAACACATATGCTCTAGGGAAGATATTCCCTCCATTTCTAAAGAAAAGCGCGTTACTCTGATGTCATTTGTTTGTCTCTTCTAATTAATAAACAACTCACCCCCTCGCTCATTGTTACCCGCTCCTATTGTCAGTTTCAGTGAGGCCGTGTACACTTATTTCATAACAATGCTTATAATTAACAAACATCTCAAATCAATGTCATACAATAATGCTTATTTGCACTACAATCACTCTGGCATTTACAGTGTTGTGATATAAAATACTGCCACAATATTAGAGATACCTGACCGAAGATTTTTTCGCGGTTTTCCTCGGTAGTTAGGCGAATTTTCCTGCCATTCCTTTCATCTTCTTCACCATCATACCATGCTTTGGCCTGATCACCCATCTTGAATATGCTATGATCCAGAGTTTGTTTTCTCCTCGACAGGCTATTGACCCAAGGCATTGGCTTGTAAGTACTACAAAGTTGAGAGATGGCTTCGTAGTAATGTGTAAGGTCCCAGTTTCTATTCCCGTTGAGCCGACCACTCTGTCCTACATTTTCTGTATTTTCATTTAATTATGTTCCAGAGTCAAAGGATCAGACGGGTAGGTGGCGGGCGAGGCGTGTGGCAGTGGAGTTTGTTTTGTGGAACTGTTTGCCCTGGGGTGTGGGACGGGGCCTCAAAAATACCTCTCCCTGGGGAGAGGCCTCCTTCTGGAGGTTTCTCCATGTACAATACGCGACTGTATGCTTAAATGCCGAAATCCTCCCTCCCTTAATAACCATAGTATTCATTAAGAATTACTCCTCTAACAACTTTGTTATTCACGATACTTGTTTGCGTAAAAGTGATTAAAAATTAAACAATAAGTAAGTAATTAATAATTTGATTGTGTTCCGGTGAAGGCCGAATTACGTTTGATAAAAACTTCCGACTTTTCACCCTTCATGTTAAGGGCGAAACGCAACCACATCGACATTGATAACAATATTGTGATTTTAGCTCTATATGACCGTCTCTCACACACTCGTACGAGAAAACGTAGAATTTTTTAAACATAAACGTTTATTGAAATGAAATGATGGAAAATCCCTTTGTGGAGCATGAAAAACATAAAATTAGTGGCAAGTTACCAATGAATTAGGGGCATGTGTGGGAGGGACGACACTTTGCGGTACAAACATGAGTGCAAGCAACGATCCATTAAGCTGCCCTCAACATGGAGGGCGTAACGTCGGTAGTTTTATCAAACGTGGCGCGGCCTTCAGCGGAAGACATTCAAGTATTATGGACAACGGCCGACGAAGCCGAATTTCAAATAAGTATTGGTTAAATGAAATATGCAGAAACAACGTTCAAAGTTTTATCGAAAACACGGAGCAATACATTTAGAAGTTGCGGCGATCACCTCCTCATCCGTTGCTGTTAGGCTTACCTGGATGCTTCTCCCGTTGCTTCCAGAAGTTCTCAGTGGGTTGGTTCTCTTCAATTTATCCTCGGCTAGCCTCAGTAATTGTTCTTAAATTCTATGGGAGCATGGACTTATCCTCGGTAAAGGAAAACGTAGATCTCGGGTGGTGATATAGGAAGACATAGACTTGCTTTGTTTATGAAAAGATGACACTGCCGTTTCTTTTTATTTAATTAACACTCGTAGTATACAAAACTGGTATGGCCGCTGTAAAATACTGTCCACCGCTGTTAGACTATGGCGTGGATATGTCACGAAATATAACTATTCTTATTGTCGCTTTCAGAGTAGCGGATCTTAGGTGTGTTGCTAAAACTATTTTGATTCCCTGTTTTGGCGCGATATCTCACACATCCTGCAGCATCTCTCCCTGACCACACATGACATAAACTGCCGAATAAAATGCAATACTAAGCTGACATTACAAAGCTGACTTGATTCCTTTCTGGGCGCGATATCTCACGCATCCTGCAGCATCTCTCCCTGACTACACATTACCAAAACTGTCCCGAAATTTTCCCTAAACAGATTCATTTATAGTCTCAGGCTTCTGAGGCTGCTTCCTTTCCTATTGGTCCATTTTTAGCGCGACTCGACGCGTCTAACTATTTCGAATAAACTTTCAGGGATCTCATTGGTCCAATTTTAATATAAATCGCGGCTTTTCCTACATTTACCGTTAAGGTTGTCTTTCTCACTCACTTGGTCACGGCGAATTATCAAATAATGGGACAAAGGCTCTACACCCTCGCTGTAGGAATAATAGCACAGCGACCGGAGAGAGGTAATAAAACTAGGTTTTCTGCCTTCGAAAGCACTATTCCTGTAGCTAAAACTTTCCCTCGTGGACAGTATTTTAACATAGCGCTTAAATTATTTACATTAAACCATTTATAACTCTACTAATATTAATAACCTAGATAGATACATAATGTTAAATCACCCTTCTTAAAATATACAAGCAGTATGAGAAAAAAATATTTACATAATACGATTTAACATCACTAAAAGTTAATTAATAAGTTATCTGTAATTATAGTTCTTGGGCTCGGCCTAGAGTTGCCGTTTCAAATTGCCCTGTTCTGGAAAAGAATAAATTTTTCAACACTTGATACAATTTTCTTTTACAGAATAATTCCTCTGATTATGGCCTTTGTTCGTTTGTTTTGTTGACAGAGACCCTTCGCTATACCTGCTCCTTCACAAGGGCTCTGACAAACCGGTGATGTTTATATTTGGGTCATTCACTCTACACTCTCCCTTTAAAAACAGGTTTCCGAGGGACATTCTTATACACAATACATTTCCCGCACACGAATAACTTGTGACGCATACAAATACTCTAATACCCAATTTAAGTTCTAAAATTAAATCTATTTACATACATATTGGTACATAATTATTATGCCTTTATTTATTTCTTTACATCCTTATTTATCGGGTGTATTACCTTTACTATTTGTTCACAGGGGTGTTACCTCATTTCGAGTAAAACTAACCTGATTCTTTTCATTATATTCTTCACCCTTCTCATTCTCTAAACATTTGTACGGTTTGAGCAACTGTTTATGGTATCTCCCTACGATCTTGGAATTCTTTATTTCTTGTAACTCAAATGTATCCGAGCCAAAAATGTTAATCACCCGGTATGGACCTTTAAATAAATTTTCCATTCTATGATACCTTTTGTTCAGAATGCTAGACTTTTTCTTGTCCCGTACCAATACTAAGTCTCCCAATTTGATCAACCAGTGTTTTCGTTTCTTCTTCTTAAACTTTTCTTTTCTTTTCTGCGCCTTATTGGCCATTCTTTCAAAAGCTTTCTTAAACATCTCTTCTTCCGTTAGTGCTTTCGGATCTTTAGCTTCTAGTGTCTGTGGTAATTCCCCTTCGAGTGTTTCCATTAATTTCCCCTCTCTGCATTTGCCTATAGTTTCCTCTGCTTCCTCTAAAATGTCCCCGGGAATGTCTCTCTCTCCTTTCGTTTCTTTCTGGATAATTTTCGTCATACCTTTCTCCTACATCACTTTCCCCTCGGTCAGAAAAATAATGTTCTCTGGATCTGTTTTCATTGTTTCTGCCTCTCCTATAATTAAAACGGCCACTATATCTTGGTCTGGTTTGTATAGCATTTATGTGATATTGGTTATCACCTTCCCTCCTGAAACGGTTATTTTGACAGTTTCTGTTCCCGGATTGAGGTACGTCGTTCCAGTATCTCTCTCTGGGGTTATAGTTCCCTCTCGCGTTTCCTCTCCAATTCGCATTCCTTGAATTATCCGGTAATGTTCGAACTGTATAGTTTTGTACGTGGTTCCTACTACTTGTCTCGAATGATGATACCAACTCAATCAATTCGGGAATAGAATTTGGCTTCGCAATGAGTAGGTAATGGTGTATACGTTCTGGATAATGTGGTACAATCATATTAATGAAATCCCTCTCGCTTATGGGTGGCTCGATTAGTCTACTACTCTGTGCTTTAGTTAGCAAATAATCTACCATGCTTAGGTTTCCGCGTTCATCGTACTTGCCATTAACTAGGATAGATCTCACCTGGTTCTGAGTATTAGTACTCCAGTACTTATTCAAAAATGCCCTTCTGAAATATTCAAAATTATTATTCTCCCCCAAAGTCAATCTTACCCATTGGAGAACCCTTTGACGTAAACCTTTACGAACGATTAACATCTTTAGCTCGTCCGGAATCTGCTTCAAACGGAAATACTCCTCAAGGTCATTTAGGTATTGTTTAGGATTATCAGCCGAATTTTCCTCGAAAGTAGGTACCCCTATCTCATTTAATAAATGGTAGTTTGCATTACTTGCATGGTTAGATGTACATTGGTGCCCTGAATTAAAATTATATGGGTCGGCAGCTGGACTTTGGCCTCCATTTACCTCCCTAAAAGTGGTGCTAGTTTCACTGGGTGAGCTATCATCACTCTGTCTCACACTTATCCCTAGTCTACCAATAGAGCGTTTTAACTCCTTTACACAATTTTCATGCTCTTCCACCCTCTTCACAATTTCATGATGATTTGAGAGCTGTTCAGTCATTTTTGACGAAAGTTCATTCATCTTTCCCTGATCCTTTTCTAACACTATTCTAAATTCTTTGAACTCCCTTTGAATGTTAGATTCTAAGGTACTTTGTTTTTTTTCTAAAGAAACATTTACAGCTCTTAAGTCATCATCCAATTGTTCCTTTATGGCTAAGCTGGTAACACTTAATTCTGTTTCTACATCCTTCCTTAGTTTTTCTACATCGTTTCTTAGACATAGTTGTCCTGCCTGAATTTCTTGCACTACCATCCCTTGCTGACTGAATTTGGAGTCCAATTGACTTTGTAATCGGGTGACCTGTTCACCTAAATATTCCCTCATCTCCTGAGCTAATTCCCCTCTCATCTTCCTGTTTTCCTCTCTGACATATTCACCTATCTGTATACTCTGCTCATTTAATTTCCCTTCCAAATTTTTATTTTGTTCACTCAAATTTCTTTTTGACTCCTTACTCAGCTCATTTAATTTCCCTTCTAAATTTTTAATTTGTTCACTCAAATTTCTTTTTGACTCCTTACTCTGCTCATCTATCTTTGCGCTCAAATGTTGAAGCAATATTAGCAGCTGGTTTTGACCTGCGTCAATGACCTGCTCAATCGGTGATTGCCTTTCCCTAACTTCTACTTCAGCTGCACCCATATTTTCTCCATCTGTTATGCTGACAATAGCCTCCCCATTCAGTTCTTCCAAATCTTCCCTTGACCTACTCATGGTTCCGTTAGCAAGTTCTACCTCCCTAGTAATGACTTTACCCCCTCTCAATAACATGTGTTCACAAAACTGAGTCACTACTCTGCATGCCTTTTTGTTTGTTTTTGAATAAAAGTTCTAACCTGTATTTTTTTTCAATGTTAACTGATGCGTTCCGGGTTCGAATCCTGGTGAAGTTCTAGAAGCGATGTTCTCAGCTGTTTTGTTGTCCCACGTAGGTAGACTAGAAGTTCGCGTTGTAATTTTTGTTCTGCTGTGCCCCTTTCCTCTGAAGATTCTTCGTCTGTTCGTTGTTTCCTAGTCCTCCGTTTGTGTCGTTCTTCCCTTCGAGCCGCACGTTATGGCGCCAGTTTGCGGCGATCTTAACGTTTGTTAGCCCCACGTTTGGGAGCCAGTTTGCGGCGATCACCTCCTCATCCGTTGCTGTTAGGCTTACCTGGATGCTTCTCCCGTTGCTTCCAGAAGTTCTCAGTGGGTTGGTTCTCTTCAATTTATCCTCGGCTAGCCTCAGTAATTGTTCTTAAATTCTATGGGAGCATGGACTTATCCTCGGTAAAGGAAAACGTAGATCTCGGGTGGTGATATAGGAAGACATAGACTTGCTTTGTTTATGAAAAGATGACACTGCCGTTTCTTTTTATTTAATTAACACTCGTAGTATACAAAACTGGTATGGCCGCTGTAAAATACTGTCCACCGCTGTTAGACTATGGCGTGGATATGTCACGAAATATAACTATTCTTATTGTCGCTTTCAGAGTAGCGGATCTTAGGTGTGTTGCTAAAACTATTTTGATTCCCTGTTTTGGCGCGATATCTCACACATCCTGCAGCATCTCTCCCTGACCACACATGACATAAACTGCCGAATAAAATGCAATACTAAGCTGACATTACAAAGCTGACTTGATTCCTTTCTGGGCGCGATATCTCACGCATCCTGCAGCATCTCTCCCTGACTACACATTACCAAAACTGTCCCGAAATTTTCCCTAAACAGATTCATTTATAGTCTCAGGCTTCTGAGGCTGCTTCCTTTCCTATTGGTCCATTTTTAGCGCGACTCGACGCGTCTAACTATTTCGAATAAACTTTCAGGGATCTCATTGGTCCAATTTTAATATAAATCGCGGCTTTTCCTACATTTACCGTTAAGGTTGTCTTTCTCACTCACTTGGTCACGGCGAATTATCAAATAATGGGACAAAGGCTCTACACCCTCGCTGTAGGAATAATAGCACAGCGACCGGAGAGAGGTAATAAAACTAGGTTTTCTGCCTTCGAAAGCACTATTCCTGTAGCTAAAACTTTCCCTCGTGGACAGTATTTTAACATAGCGCTTAAATTATTTACATTAAACCATTTATAACTCTACTAATATTAATAACCTAGATAGATACATAATGTTAAATCACCCTTCTTAAAATATACAAGCAGTATGAGAAAAAAATATTTACATAATACGATTTAACATCACTAAAAGTTAATTAATAAGTTATCTGTAATTATAGTTCTTGGGCTCGGCCTAGAGTTGCCGTTTCAAAGTCTTAGTCATTGTGAAATAAATGACTCCCCCATGGTCGTAATAACGAACTGGTGCGAAGGAAAGGTAAAAGTGAGAACTGGAAATGTTCAAGCATCTTCCGATGGTGCCCTTGTATTTGAAAAAGTGACATAAATTCTATATTTTGAGAACTCGAAATTTGTTACTTTCTCTAATATAGCAATATTATCTAATATCTGATGTGTTACACTCACATGACTTTCTCTACTCTTGTACAAACTGTTTTTACAAAGGCTTATTCTCCATATGCTTCATGTTAATCTTATTGCTAATTTTCTTGTAGGTGCAAGGGGAATGTGGTAGGCTTTAAGCGATAGTCAAATATTTTAAGAGGTGGTTGCTATGTGGAGTATTCCATTCTCTTTGCATGTCCAGGGCAAAAAAAATGAATAAAGAATTCCTATTTGAGAAAAAGTATAAGTATTGGAAAATTTAAGGGAATAATCAGCAATATCTCGAAAATGGTTCACCCAGCAACAAAAAATGTATATGTCATAAATTGTGTATTTTAACGCGATCTACATTTTTTGTGTAGTAAAATGTTGTCTATCTCTTATGGTTTACCAGTTATGCAAAAGTTGTTCACAATGAAGAATACTTTTGGAGACACTCCTAGAAAATTCAAGATATACATTTTATTTGTCATGAAAATATCGTAAACATATGATATTTTAATCAAAATCGTTGGAGCCAGTTTTGAGAAAATTAAAATTTTCGAAAAATCTTCCATGTAAAGGGTAATCTGGGTGGGGGGATTTTCTTGAAAACTTTCGTGTCGTATCTCTGGAAGATACTGAACCTAAATAGCAAGTTTGGTGTTTATCCGACTGTTCGTTTCTGAGTTATGCTGTTCACAGGCACACACTGACATGTTTCCAAAAATGCTTTTTTTTGGATTTCAGGGGGTCTCAAAACATGTATTTCCGATGAAATCTCGGTATCGAATTTTTGGTTGGAATATAATACTTCCCCTACTTACAATACGTAGTAGAGAAAGTAAAAAACATGTTAGTGTGTATCTGCGTTTGTACTTGTTGAATACATAACTCAAAAACGAACAGTAGATTAAATATGATTAAATACAAACTGACCTGACTGACCCGAGCTAAATATCGATTTAAAAAAACTAAAAAACAGTGAAATCGTATCACGGGAGCCGGAAAGGGATGTAATTAATTTGCTGTCATTGGTTGTAAATAAGATATGAGATGGTTAAAGTTGAACTCTCAGTGGCACGACATTTATAAGGATGCGGCTTTTAATTGTATTTAAAATGCTGTACATGGCATTTTTGTGCACAAAAAATATAACAGCTAAGGAATATAATGGGAAACAAGCGACAGATATGACTCCTTAAAAGCAAACAAAAACCAATAGGCAAGTGCGGCTTTCATTCTATGCGAAACAAACACAATGCACTCCTGTTCGAAGTATGCAGTCCCAGATACTTATTGGAGGTGGGTCAAGAATCTGCGAGTCCATTTTGTAACGGTGTGAATTCCTTGATTCGCAACATCTTCATCTGGAACAGCTGTAGATGCTCTGAATCCTTTTGGAAGAAGTTGATCGGCATATAGAATACGCACACAGAAGCAGAGACCGTAGAATTCTCTTGCAGAAAGGTCTTATGTTGCTAAAACCTTATTTTTTTCAATAGTTGGTAAGGCAGGACGGGGAAAAGCTTGGCAATGGAAGAGTGTGAGGTGATTCGACTTCAATACCAACTGAAACGCCCCGTTCCTATATCGACAACCTCACTCCTGAACTTAATCTGTCGATCATTTTTCTACATTGAGTATTTCAAATTCAATAACTAAATTTACTTGGATCTTTTTTTATTTAACTCCTTGGTCATATCGCGACGGATCTGTTGGTGGATAACTCTTAGAACGATATGTGGACAGTTAGCCTTCTAGGTCTCATCCATGTAACCACCCGCTCAGTCACGTGTCACAGAGACCCTAGCGCATAGCTACCGGTCTCCATATAAAAGCGGATGGTCTCTCCCTGTAACCTGCTTCATGCCGTGCAGATGGCATTAGGGTGCCGTCCAGTCTAACCGCCGCCCCCACACAGAAAGGCGGACAGTTAGCCTTCTAGGTCTCATCCTTGTAACCTGCTTCATACCGTGCATATAGCGTTAGGCTGCCGTCCAGTCTAACTGCTTACATTGTTTGCGGATAGCATATTACCACTTTTACTATTGTTTTAGGCTTAAGGTAGAACTTTGGGTCGTGGTATTAAATATCCAATCCGATATTTACCTTGGCGACTGAGGGAAACCGCGAAAAAACCTCAGACAGACAGATTGGTTGGCCCACGGGATTTGAACCCGGGATCTCCCGAATGCAGGCCACAGACTTCACCGCCTGAGCCATCCCGCTCGGTTTACATGCATGTTCATAGAGAAGGATATTATGGATTTATAAAAGTTATAAGTTCTTATAAAATAAGAGACATGTTTAAATAGAAACGATACATAAACTTATAATCAGATGTTTTACTGGTGGTGAGAATGTTGGTGCAAAAGTAAACAGACGTTGCAAAAGGATTCAATACACTGCATGCACATGTGGCAATATTTTTGTTTCCTCTGTTGTACAGCGGTTTCTACATATGGGGTTGGTTACAGGATTGATGTTTGTAATCGCTTCCCAAGGTTAGTCGACACCGGATGTTCATAACCATAAGGAAAGGTTTGGCAACGGTGTGTTGATTGAGCACAACAATGTCATCATCACATTGTTGCGTATAAGGTAATCTTGAGGTTCATTAATGGCTTCCATTCTCAGATTTATGACAGCAGGCAGTTTTATAGAAGGCCATGCGTAACAATAATGAATCACTTGCACATCCTTATTGCTTATGACTGTATTCCTTTAAAAGAAAAAATGAAATTTGCACATTTCAATTTTACTATCTCTACTACGTATAGTAAGTAGGGGAAGTATTGCATTCCAACCAAAAATTCTATATCAATTTTACCGGCAATACATGTTTTGGGGCCCCCTGAATCCAAAAAAAAAACATTTTTAGAAATAGGTCCGTGTGTCTGTGAACAGCATAACTCAAAAATGAAAAGTTGGATAAATACCAAACTTGGTATTTAGGTTCAGTATCCTTCAAAGATGGGACACGAACATTTTCAATAACATCCCACCAACCCATTCTACCCTTTACATGGAACGTTTTTAGAAAATTTTGAACTTCTCAAAAATGGCTCTAGTTATTTTGATTAAAATGGCATATGTTTAAGATATTTTATGGCAAATTAAATGTATATCTTGAATTTCCTGGGAATGTCCCCAAAAGTCCTCTTCATTCTGAATGACTTTGGTATAGTTGGTAAACTGTAAGAGATTGACAAAGTTTTACTTCACAAAAAATGTATATCTCGTTAAAAAATACAATTTATCTCATGTACTTTTTTTTTTGTCGAGTGAACCATTTCCGAAATATTCCTTGTTATTTGTTTGAATTTTCAAATACTCATACTTTTTCTCAAATGGGAATTCGTTATTCTTTTTTCTATGTCCTGGACATACAAAGAGAATGAAATGCTCCACATAGCAACCAGCTCTTAAAACATTTGACTATCCCTTAAAGCCTACAATATTCCCCTTGGACCTACAAGAAAATTAGCAATAAGATAGTTTCTGCAAATGTTTATCTCGATTAACATGAATTAGATGGAGAATAAGCGTTTATAAAAATAGTTTGTACAAGAGTAGAGCAAGTAATGCGAGTGAAACACATCAGATTTTTTATTTTCGCAAATGCACACGAATATAAACATGGGCATTGAGAATTTGAAAAATGTGTAAAAGCATTCCAAATTGTGGATATGAAGCCTCATATAGAATAGTTCATTTATATGCATCCGTTGAGAGTATTGATAATGATTTTGATGACAGAATGGTCGATTGAGCTGCTCGCTCTCCAGATCGAAATCCATTTGATGATATTATTCTTGGGGAATGCTTTAATGATAAAGTTCAGGCAATAAATCCCCATGCGCTAGATGAAAAACATACATTTTGCAATATTTTGGCTGCAGAAGTTTGAGTGTTCAAAAATGTGTTCGACATGTATAGACGCCTGTATAAACGCAGAGGAACTTAATTTCGAATACTTGTTATAATGAAAATTAAGCTTATATATATTCGTATTTAGCATTTTCTGGTTTGCCGCTACAGAACTAACGGATTCGTATGGCAGTGCCAGGGAGCAACGGGCTGCTAGTCGCGTCTTTCAGGAAAAACCCGGTAGGTATATTATAAGTGAGTTGGGAAAGTTATGCAGAAAGTGACATAATTTTGGTCTTAGTATTCCTTACCTAAATCAATGATAGAGGTTTCCATTCTTAAAATAATTAATATTTTGACTAAATACCTAATGTGTCTCATTAAACACTCTGTGTAATTTTATCATGCTGGCTAAGAGGTAATAATTTTGCTTATGTTCAATTGGTAGTATCTGCGTTGTTACCAACTGATGTTATCCGCGCTTGTAGGAGTTTTTACTTTCTCTACTACGTGTAGTAAGTAGGGGAAGTATTGTATTCCACCCAAAGATTCGATACCGAGATTTCGCCGGAAATATATGTTTTGAGGCCCCCTGAATCCAAAAATAGTACTTTTGGAAACATGTCCGTATGTGTGTCTGTGAACAGCATAACTCAGAAACGAACAGTCGGATAAACACCAAACTTGGTATTTAGGTTCAGTATCTTCCAGAGATGCGACACGAAGGTTTTCAAGAAAATCCCCCCAATCCAGATTACCCTTTACATGGAACATTTTTCGAAAATTTTAATTTTTTCAAAAATGGCTCTAACGATTTTGATTAATATATCATATGTTTAAGATACTTTCATGACAAATAAAATGTATATCTTGAATTTTCTGGGAATGTCTCCAAAAGTGTTCGTCATTGTGAACGACGTTTGCATAACTGGTAAACCATAAGCGATAGACAAAATCTTACTACACAAAAAATGTAGATCGCGTTAAAATACACCATTTATGTCATATACATTTTTTTGATTATACCATATTTTTATACCATTTTCAAGATATTGCTTGTTATTCCCTTAAATTTGCCAATACTTATACTTTTCTCAAATGGAATTCGTTATTAATTTTTTTTTTGTCCTGGTAATGTAAAGAGAATGGAATACTCCACATAGCAATCAGCTCTTAAAATATTTGACTATCGCTTAAAACCTACCAATTCCCCTTGCATCTACAAGAAAATTAGCAATAAGATTAACCTCTCGATTAACATGAAGCATTGGAGAATAAGCGTTTGTAAAAATAGTTTGTATTATAGTAATAGTTTAACGTCTTTTAACCTGCTAAGTCATATCGGACAATGAATGAATGAAATGATGCTCGAATGAATTCGGGTAGTGCTTAAATGTACCCGGCATTTGTCTTCTCAGGATAAGGGAAAACCCCGGAATAACGTTACCCGAATTTCTAATTGAACTCGGGACCTGTGAGGCAATCATGGTGCAAAGGCAGGTCAAGAGGGAGTTACTCATTTGTAATCGAGTAACTCACGATTAAAGGATTTCTAAACATTACGAAATAATATTTTATTGTATTGATTGTAAACTATGATGATCGTGATTGTTGTCATAGAAATATCCACCAGGAAACAAAAGAAGAATTAGGGTCGCACTTATCTTAAAAACCCACTTCGGTCACATTTTTATGTGCAATCAATTAAATCTATGATGTAACCGATTTCAAGAAATATTTTTTTCCGCTAATTTGTTGTATTGCATCATAGAAATTAACGTGACTAGAATCAAGCACGATCATGTCAAAAGGATCGTTAACTTTAGGGAAAAAATGGATAATTAATGTTACTTCTGTTTGCGACCCAAGAATAAACTACCCTATCTTTAGGGATTAATCGAAAATGCGTGCTGCATGGTTCGCCAGAAATGCGATGCTCTTAAATTGTCGAACTTCCTCGATGCTGTAATAGCATTGCACGTTTTTATCCCAATAAGGAAAATTTAGCTGTGAAAATAAAAGAACTAACGTAATGTCTGCAATTAACGTTGCGGGAAAAGACTTCTCATAAATAATGAATTGCAAGGTATTGTCCTGCTTTACTTCCCAGAGATATTATTTATTCCTTTGTGATAAGTTGCATGAATTTCCTTTATATACTGTATTACTCTATCCAAGTTAGCAAACCATTCTTCTTTTGATCAATGTGGTTAACATTTTTTGCCCATCACGCCGCGAGTGGGTTTCGAAATCGATTGGTTCAACCTAAATGGCAGAGGTCTTTTCCACCTCAATCCTTATAGCATTAACTCTTGCATCTCCTTCAACATTTTGTTTTAATTCGCCCATTCATGTATTGCCCTATATGGTATACTCATTTAAAGGGCGTTAAAATTTAGACAAAGTTCTATACTTTTGTCACATATTTTCTTTCCTTTCTTGCTTTTCACTTTCTCTACTACGTATAGTAAGTAGGGGAAGTATTGTATTCCACCCAAAAATTCGATACCGAGGTTTCACCGGAAATATATGTTTTGAGACCCCCTGAATCCAAAAACAGCATTTTTGGAAACATGTCCATGTGTGTGTATGCCTGTGAACAGCATAACTCAGAAACGAACAGTCATGACAAAGAAAAAATGTATATCTTTAATTTTCTGGGAATGTCTTCAAGAGTATTCTTCATTGTGAACGACTTTTGCATAACTGATAAACCATAAGAGATAGACAAAATTTTACTGCATAAAAAATGTAGATCGCGTTAAAATACACAATTTCGAATACATTTTTTTGTTGAGTGAACCATTTTCGAGATATTTCTTGTTATTCCCTTAAAATTTTTAATACTTATTTTCTCAAATGGGAATTCGTTATTCATTTTTTATGTCCTGGACATACTCGTAAAAGGAGAATGGAATTCGCTACATAGCAACCAGGCTCATAAAAGATTTGACTATCGCTTAAAGCCTACCATATTCTCCTTGCATCTACAAGAAAATTAGCAATAAGATTAACATCTCGATTAACATGACGCATATGGAGAATAAGCGTTTGTAAAAATAGTTTGTACAAGAGTAGTGAAAGTCATGTGAGTGTAACACATAAGATTTTGTTTAAAATTCATTTATAATGTCGGTATATCTCTTGTATACTAAAATAGGCATCGAAATAAAACGAGTGCACGTCATTGTTAAAGGTTAGCATGCTTACCTTCTAATCCGGAAGACCGGAGTTCAAATCTCGGTTGGGATGAGCTACCTCTATAATCCTGGAAACACACAAGTTAAGTAACTCTCGGCTTTATTCGAGTTTCATTCCAATCATTTTATTCACACTTCCGGGAGATCTGATTTGTATAGAAGAAGATTATATATATACATATATATATGTATATATATAAATTAAATTATATTTAAGTTATTTAAAAAAAATCAAACGTTCAAATATCAAATGTTTGTGTGCTGGAAGCTTTTTTAAACAAAAGGAGTAAAAACGTGAAGTAATGTATGAAATTACACTCTAAATTAAATGTACTGTAATTAAAAACCTCAAACAGTTTAGTAAGCATAAACCCCAAGTAAGAATGTATGTGGTCCTATTTTTAATCTCATACAGCCCCTGGGATCATGCCTCCCACAATTTCAGAACCTCTACTTTGACCTACTAAAACTTGAACAAGGGAGCTTGGAGAAAGGAGGTCAGGAAATCACCTCTCCACCAAGAGAAATACTAATTTCTGATTCTATTTACTATTCATCTATGTATTGCACGCCCATCTCTAATTTGATTATTGGCCTCATAACGGAGTTAAAAGTAACAATGAAGAAGAGAAGGCCACTACATTCATCCGCAATTATCTATACATTTTCGTAAACTTAATTATTAAATGAAGCCAATGTTACATTTTCTATTGCATTTGACCCAAAAGTTGGATATTGAGGTTTCACGAGAAATTGAAGGAAAAAAAGTTTGTGTGTGTTTTTGTATGTGCATGTGTGCCTGTGAACAGCGCACCTGGAAGACAGAAAATCCTATACATATCACAATTTGTAGTTGAGAAATATGAAATAATACCAGTTTTAATTAAAATGTTGTCAGTTTAGAACATAGGAATTACAAATAGAATCTTATTTTGAATTTTCTGCAAGTAGCAAACGCTCCTTTGGCACTAACCATAGTCGAACTATTTTCGGTTCTTTCTTTTTTCTAGACAGAAGTCCATTTAGATGTGTCTATGAACAACTGAACAACATTTGGAAATTAGCGACTGTCTTTTCCTGAAAAGCTAGACAACCAAGACTATGTTGGACATTACTAACAAAACTCGACAGCGATGTAAACAGTTGAGCGTTTTCACCATTCCTTCTCGAACATAAAAAAAACTGATGTGTTACATTCACATGACTTTCTCTACTCATTATCAATAAACTGTTCCTAAAAAAAGCTTATGTTTCTTTCTACCTCATGTTAATTAGAAAACCTTTGCAGAAACAGGCTCATTACATATTTCGTTGTAGGTATAAGGGGGATGGAGTAAACTGAGTCGATAGTCAGATGTTTAAAAGCGAGTCGCTATATACTGGCCTGACATTCGAGAAACAATTGAATAGCGACAGTATTAAACAATGGACAAACTATTGAAAAATTAAAACAAATAAGCGCGTGTATCTCGCTACAGCCCAAAAGCGCCTAGACCTGCTAACTCGATTGCAGGACGCCCACGTACGCACGGCACTGGTGGTCCATCATCCAACCGATATTTATTCCCCAGCCAGAGTGTTAGCTTCTGTGGCCGGGATGCTGCCTATCGCAGCTCCTCATTTTCCTCACGATGCTGAGTGGGCACTGGTTCTATACCCGGGACTTAAAATTCGCACCCAATGGGTGGGATCGAACCCGGACCGAGAACCAGAGCTCCACGCTCCTGCCCACAGCTCCACGGCGCAGGATTTATTTGGAAAGTACTGAATTAACTCCAAGTTTTAATATTTATCGGTCAGGGGGGTTTCAGGGTGTCTCAAAACATGTATTTCCAGTATTTTCTGTGGAATTTTTTTGGGTGGGATATAATACTTCCTCTACTTTCCGTAAATACGTAGCAGAGAAAGTAAATATATATATATTAGCTATTTTGAAAACATTTCTAGATTATATGTGTCCTTATTGATGTAAATAGAACAGAACAATGAATTTTAAACATCAGCAAAACATCGGCTCCTTTCATTTAGTAAGGGATAGTACACTTGAATGTATTTCCACTTTTAGAATTCTTTATTTGAAAATTGTCCCTAAAGTGCCCTGAAATGCAAATACAACTGAAAGGAGATATAGAGATGAAAAGGACGACTTTATTTATCACCACAGGAAAAGAATAATTAACTTTAATTCTAACGAAAACGATTATGAAAAACAGGGAGGAGACATTAGAAATTCCGTATTACCACACAAAGCTAACAATACTTCGGGTTTTTACAACTCTTATAATTACCCTGTGGTGGAAAAGCATTCCAGAGTTTCTCCTTTTTCACATTATATTCAAATTTAGCTAACTTAATCTTTCTCTTTTTTTTCCTTGCCGTAATGAATATTAAAGCAAAGCCACAGAGTATGAATATTCACGGTTGAGGACAATAAGAAATTAAAATGAGACCTAAGCTGCTTTCCTGGAAACTTTGTTCTTTGGATAAGTTTAATCTTCTTAACTTCAGTAAGGGCAAACCCACGGATTTCATAAGTCAAGCAGTTTTTAACTCGGGAATCACTGTCTCAAAATAGAGGTTACTTAGGCATCAGATATAAACGCTTGGTTGTTTGTTGTTTTCCAAAGCATAACAGCAATTAGAAACAAGAGTTTGCTTTTTGCTTTCTCTAATGCGTATAGTAAGGGAAGTAGGTATTGTATTCCACCAAAAATTCAATGCCGAGATTTCACTGGAAATACATGTTTTGAGGCCCTCTGAAACATAACTCAAAAACTAAAAGTTTGATAAATACCAAACTTGATATTTAGATTCAGTACCTTCCAAGGATGCGACACAAAATTTTCAAGAAAATCTCCCCACCCCAGACTACCCTTTACATAAAAGATAATTCGACAATTTTGATTTTCTAAAAAATGTCGTAAACGATTTTGTTTAAAATACCATATATTAAAGATACTTACATGACAAATAAAATGTATATCTTGGATTTTCTAGGAATAGTGTGTGAGGTTCACTTCATTCAGAACAAATTTAGCATAATCTTGTATAACTGCTAAACGTTAAACGATAGACGAAAACGTACTACACAAAAAATGTAGATCTCTAAAACACACAGTTTACTCGAAGTGAGATTTTTTGTAGCATAGGCTATTTCTGGGATATCCGTTATTAAAGGTTCCAGTCGTTGATTACTTGGTTATTCTTTAAAGTCTTTTCAGCATTCAGTTGTTTCTCGCGATTGCATGGAAACAGTATGGTATTTTAAGGCCAGCATATAGCGTCCAGTTCTTAAATATTTGACTATCGCTGTTTCCTTTGAATATGTAACGAAATGTGTAATGTAGCTGTTTCTGCAAAGGTTTATTTGGATAAAAATGTAATGGGTAGAAAAATAACTTTTAGTAAAAGTAATTTGTATACCCACTAATAAATGATAGACAGTAGAGCATGTGAATGTATCATCAGATTTTGTTTTATAAAAACGTCAAACAAGGTGATCCTGTTTAGTAATCTTTTTTTATAGATTGATGAATGCATTTGAAAGGCAATACTTAACAATTAAATTTATAAATAACATAGACTTAAATACTTGTTTGTTGAATAAGGTGTATTACCCTTTGGGAAACTGTGGTAATTTCGAACAAATCAAATAAGCACTTAAGATTAGGCAAATGAAAAGTGTAAAAGTTTACAACACTTAATACTAGCATTGTTTGAAAATGTTTTCCTTGAGTGCAAAAGACTTTCCAAGCTTTCCAAGAAACAAAGAAACATTTCTATTGTTCATTCGTTATGGCATTTCAGCACTTAGCGGAAATTTGTCCTACTTTTCTTTACTTTGTGCAATTTGTAAATGTTCCCCTTTAAAATAAATTAGAATTTCAGTTTCGAATGCAGGGACGCGTTCTCGATTTTTCCCCCATGACGGTCTATATGTATGAAAATTATAATTCATTATAATTTCTATCTACGTAAAACAACTGTTTAATACTACGTATAGTAAGAAGGGGAAGTATTGCATTCCACCCAAGAATTCTTTACCGAGATTTTACCGGAAATACATGTTTTGAGGTGCCTGAATCCAAATAATGCATTTTTGAAAACATGTTCGTGTGTGTGTGCGTGTGCGTGTCTGCGAGCAACATAACTCAAAAACGAAAAGTGAGATAAATACCAAACTTAGTATTTGAGTTTATTATCGTCCAAGGAAGCAACACGAAACTTTTTAAGAAAATTCCCCACCTCAGACTACTCTTTACATGGAACACTTTTCGAAAATTTTGATTTT
Source organism: Deroplatys truncata (assembly GCA_030765065.1). Classification (NCBI taxonomy): domain Eukaryota; kingdom Metazoa; phylum Arthropoda; class Insecta; order Mantodea; family Mantidae; genus Deroplatys; species Deroplatys truncata. The sequence goes on from CM060982.1 coordinate 107,922,118, forward strand.
CTCAAAAATGGCTCTAACGATTTTAATTAAAATATTATATGCTTAATATATTTTAATTGCAAATGAAATGTATATATTGAATTTTCTGCGAATGTCCCCAAAATTCCTCCTCATTCTGAATGACTTTCGCATAGCTGGTAAACCGTAAGAGATAAACAAAGTGTTACTGCACAAAAAATCTAGATAGCGTTAGAACACACGAATTATGTCATATACATTTTTTGTGGAGTGAACCAGTTCCGAGATATTCCTTGTTATTTGTTTGAATTTTCCAATACTTATACTTTTTCTCAAGTGGGAATTCGTTATTCCCTTTTTTACTTTCTCTACTACGTATAGTAAGTAGAAGTATTGCATTCCACCCAAAATTTCGATACCGAGATTTCACCGGAAATACATGTTTTGAGACCCCCTTAATAAAAAAAAGCATTTTTGGAAACATGTCCGTGTGTGTGTGTGTGTGTGTGTGTGTGTGTGTGTGTGAGTGTGTCCGTGTGTCTGTGAACAGCATAACTCAGAAACGAACAGTCGGATAAACACCAAACTTGGTATTTAGGTTCAGTATCTTCCAGAAATGCGACGCGAAGGTTTTCAAGAAAATCTCCCTACCCCAAACTACCCTTTACATGGAACATTTTTCGAACATTTTAATTTTCTCAAAAATGGCTCTAACGATTTTGATTAAATATGTTATGTTAAGGATATTTTCATGACAAATGAAATGTATACCTCGAAATTTCTAGGAATGTCTCCAAAAGTATTCTTCATTGTGAACGACTTTTGCATAACTGGTAAACCATAAGAGACAGACAAAATGTTACTACACAAAAATCTAGATCGCGTTAAAATACACAAATTATGTCATATACATTTTTTGTGGAGTGAACCATTTCCGAGATATTCCTTGTTATTTGTTTGAATTTTCCAATACTTATACTTTTTCTCAAATGGGAATTCGTTATTCCCTTTTTTTATATCCTGGACATGCACAGAGAATGGAATGCTCCACATAGCAACCAGCTCTTAAAATATTTGACTATCGCTTAAAGACTACCATATTCCCCTTGCACCTACCTGAAAATTAATAATAAAATTGTTTATTCAAGATAAGAGAAAGTCATGTGAGTGCCGCGCACCAGAATTTTTTAATAGAAAATATGTAGTTAATGTCGTAAATGGAAGAGAAGTTCAAAGACATCTATTTATATAGCAACTATGTAAACCTAATCTTATGTTGAAATGAAAACAGACCTTAACAACAACACTCATTCTAAAAGAATGAAATTATTGCATGTTGCTTAATGTATGTGACTATACGAACAATGTAATCTTACAATGAGAGTCCCATGTTAACGCTTTAAGCCATGAAAATACATATGAAATAGATAATAAGGTATGTAGAACTGGAGAAAATAAACATTCAGCGCGCTAAATGTAGTGCTAAGAGGTGGTCCATGTAGTAACTGGAACATTGTCAGTAATGAAACGTGTAGCTTCATTTTCTTCCTTTTTAACTCTTGCATAATTCTAACCTCTGTATTGACAATTTACCTCGTCCCAAAAGATGGACAGAGCGTTACAATGTCAATGATCTGTCTAGCTGTTGTGGGTTGAGTACCATTAATTTTAATAATTATTTTTAAAAGCATGTGGACAGTAATCAATTTATTTAAACGACGCATTTTGCTATTAGGATCATATAAATGCCATTATGCAATGATAATAACAATATGTTTGCTCGTAATTGGCATTTCGACGGAATGTCGCCATGTAGAATTTCAAGAAATTATAGTTTTACAAACTTTAAAGCTGGAAGGCTCGTAAACCTTGAAGTGAATAATAATAAATATATTAATACTCTTATTTTTCAGCACCTGTATACTTATGGATAAATAGAGTTACTAAACTGACAAATACTAGAACGTATAGACTCCTTTATGTTTGCAATAAACGGGATTCATTCTTCGACATATGCCACATAGTTCACCAGTCCTTGCAGCGCCACAACCCTATTAGATGGTAGGAATAATGTTAGACATCATTTCCATGTCTACTTCAGAAGAAGCGTTTTACATATACAATTATGGCTGCTGTAATTTCAACGCTACAGCCAACTCGTTTCTCACCCGTTCCTGTCTCTATAAGGTGGAATCGCTAATCTTATTACAGAGTGCTAGCCCACCTCTAGTTGCTTACACCAGAATTCATTCTTTTCGACCGAATATAATATTTATCGGTTCATTTTGTTTCTTGGTATTTGTTTCAAGCTATTTATAGAGAGACGACAGCTAGAGTGTAATGCTAGATAAACCTGGAAACTTTCCGGAAGAAACAACACTACTGCGATCTAACAGAATGGGCCAGCACTCATGCTCTAAGTTAGTCCTTATTCGTGTTTATGGCTGTTTTTAGAGCTCATTATTTCTAAAATAGAATTTTAAACGCATGTTAACGATCACTTCTGTGTTCTAATGCCTCAAACCAGCCGAAACGTTTCATTCCACTTTATAATAATTCATTATTGTTACATGCTGGGTAGATGGCCTGAAGCTTCACATGAAAATTAAATTAATTTTGAGTACCCAGCACATACATTGAGGGGACATGTACTTACTTGGCTGCGGAGGACCGAAACGTGGTGTGGAGGTTAAGAGGAAGGCGTGGGTTTTTGCTGTACAAAATTCATAACACAAATCTACTCAGATTCCTAGATTTATTTCCCAACCGTTCGGGGTTCCTACATTATTATAAAGGAAGATCCAAAGCCCGGCTTACACACGCGGTCCATTTCTCACGGAATCCTGAGACAGATGCTATAACCCCCACTGCTCGTGGCTAGCAAAACTACCAGCCAAGAGTGACGTAAACAACAATGTGTCTGGTAATGACAATGTAGAATAATAATGTAACCCCCAACTTATTAATACGCCACAATATCTCTTAACTGTAACATTTATGTAAATCATAAACAGAACATTCCAAGCATGCCCATTGAGCAGCTCATAGTGGATTACATCACGTGCAGCATGTCTAAGTGTGCAATGTAAAATCAAGCACTTCCTTTATAGACCCCATAAAATACACAGTTTTTGTCTACATATCTACTGTAACTGCTTTAAAAAGAAGGGCTCATTTATTGGAAAGACTAACACTGTCAGAAGCCAGTTATAACTCAAAAAAAGGATGTAAACTCAGTTGACGTACAGGAAACTAAGCCTGAGTGAAGCCATATTTCCAGATGGGCGATATTTGTTGTCAAGGAAACAAGTTTTGAGTGATAAACTTTCAACAAGGGTTAGCTGTAACCTTATAGTTAACAAAAAAATGCATGCCCACTCATTACGAGGTATTTTACTTCACTTATAATTGGATTGCTGATATAATTAAAACAAGAGCTTAAGGTACAACTTCTGTCCATGTTTGCTTTAACATAGGAACGCACAAATCCGTCAGATTTATTTCACATTCCATTCGGTAAACCTGTTTGCTTGAGATTCCTGACCTGGATTTTTAACCAGACGTTGCTGTGAGACGTTTCATTAGCCTTTAATGTGGCATTCAGACGCCGAGCCGTCTTCGCAGATAATCTGGCTTGCAATATTTTGTATATTCGTGAAGGAATGCTATTGTTTATAGCCTAAATTTCAGTACTTAACTTCCAAAAAACACAATGTAACTGTCCTGGTTACTGAATCGGCAATAACACTTCAGGTTTGGAAAGGTGTTCGAGTTACAGATCTTTTACTAGCTCACAAATATGTCGCCGTTGGCCCGCAAACAAAATTCTTCCACAGTGTGTTTTGTTTGTATAATAAATCTACCTTTCGTGAAGTATTTTGGTTATCATATAGAGTGTTTCAAAAGGTTGCACACAAACTTAAGGTGAGACCAAATGATGAAAATTGCCAAAAATTACATTTTTAGTTTATTGCGCAGTCTTATTAATTGAAATTTCCTAATAAATTTGACATGTATTATCGCAGTTCTCAATGGCCAGTGTTATCTTATTTGTTGAGCGCCTCTTGTTTTATTATTTTAAATTTGGGTTCTTTGTCCTCCGGCTAACTATTACAACTCAATCTAGCAAGTGTCTAGTTAGGCTCACTTTTCCGTTTAAACGGAAAGGAATTGTTACTAAAAGAAATCACTGATAAAAAAATTTGAATATAGACTTTTATTGCCGTCACACTTAATTAATAATTGACATATTTAATCTTTATTCACACCTGACTGAAACTGTGATATTTCTGAATGTAACTACAGTCGTTTTATTTGCCGCACACCAATTACTTCGCATACTTTACATTTTTGTAACTAACACTGCGACGTGCACCTCGTGAAAGATTTCTTAGGACTGTGTGACGTTCACCTCGTGAGAGATTCTTCCGAACTGTGCGATACTTGCTTATGGCTCGAGAATATATACTCCTTCACCCCGAATTGCCTAAACATTATAATAGAGCTGCTATTGGTTACCAAATCGCGCCCACTTTAGCGTCTGTTTTGTCAACCAATCACTGCTACTAACATGTATACTCTAGGGAAGATATTCTCTCCATTTCTAAAAAAAAAAAGGCACGCTACCCTGACGTCATTTGTTTGTCTCTTCTTAGTGATAAACAACTCACCCCCTCGGTTTATTGTAACCCACTTCTATTGTCAGTTTCAGTGAGGCCGTGTAAACGTATTTCCTAACAATACTTATGGCTAACAAACATCTAAAATCCTGTACATACAATAATATTAATTTACACTACAATCACTCTGGCATTCACAGTGTTGTGATATAAAATATTGCCTCAGTATTTTGCCACTTTAAGCACAATACTTATATTTTACATATTTTTAAAAATGATACCTACTGCTTCTGTCACTTTTGTACTCTGAATTATGCACCACTTCAAATAAAAGTAAATTATAGCTCATTTAAAAGCATTTACATAAAACTTGCAAGATTTAGAAACATCACCTGCTGATACTCTTAACCAAAGTGTGTTTACAAAATAAATAAATTACAGTTGCTGGCATTTTTAACCTTGCACTATCTAAGGACTACTACTTAAACCGTAAGTTCCTTTTCTGAACTTGTATTTTCACATCTATATAACTTCCTTAAGTTTGTGCATAACTTTTTGAATCAATCTATATACATATGCCCCCTCAAGAAAGTATTTGTCTGCACTTTAAAAATTCTAGCAGCCAAATTAATGCAGGGAAAAATCTAATTTTCTGGACAGTTTACTTGTTTTGGCGGTTTTTTAGATCGTTCATTTTATCAGTTTTATAAATTTTTTAAAAATATGCCAAATTGCAACTGTTTTGTACGTGTTGTTTTCAAAATTATCCTATATGTCTTGAGTAGAGCAATTTTTTGTGTAATATTTAATTTGGAGGTGAAAATAGGATTTTACTTGACGGAGGAATAAAATGTTCATAGTTGGAATTTTCAATTTTGCCTTAATTCTTCATTTTTGGCTCACTTTTACGACTTCATGAATTTATTTCTCCATTAGTTGAAATCACATGTGTGAAAGTGTGTGGATGTATGCACAACAAATGCAATGCATCCCAACTTACCATACGTAGTAGAGAAAGTAAAAAATCTTGTGTGTTGCACTCACATGACTTTTTCTACTCTTGTGCAAACTATTTTTACAAGCGCTTATTCTCCATATACTTCATGTTAATCGAGATGTTCATCTTATTGCTAATTTTCTTGTAGGTGCAAGGGGAATATGGTAGGTTTTAAGCGATAGTCAAATATTTTAAGAGCTGGTTCCTATGTGAAGAATCCCATTTGAGAAAAAGTATAAGCATTGGAAAATTCAAACAAATAACAAGGAATATTTCTGAAATGGGTCACTCGACAAAAAAATGTACACGACATAAATTATGTGTTTTAACAAGATCTACATTTCTTATGTAGTAACATTTTGTCTATCTCTTACGGTTCACCAGTTATGTGAAAGTCATTCAGAATGAAGAGGACTTTTGGAGACATTCCCAGAAAATTCAAGACATGCATTTCATTTGCCATGAAAGTATATTAAGCATATGTTATTTTAATCAAAATCTATAGTCATTTTTGAGAAAATTAAAATTTTCAAATATATGTTTCATATAAATGTTAGTCTGGGGTGGGGAGTTTTGTTGAAAATCTTCGTGTCGCATCCTTGGAAGATACTAAACTCAAATACCAAGTTTGGTATTTAACCGACTTTTCGTTTTTGACAGACACACAGACAGATACATTACGAACATGTTTCCAAAAATGCTTTATTTTGATTCATGGCATCTCAAAACGTGTATTTCCGGTGAAATTTCGGTAATGAATTTTTGGGTGGAGTGCAATACTTCCTCTACTTACTATACTAGTAGAGAAAGTAAAAATTAATTTTTTTCCTACATTAATTTGACTGCTAGAATTTCTTAAACTGCAGACAATATTTTATTGAGGGGGCTGCATGTCTGAGGCTGTTTGTAGCAATACTTAAAACCTGTGCTAGAGGATAGATAGCTAAAGGTTTCAGTTGAAATAATTTTTCTTTCAGTTGAGCACAGTAAACCTCCTGAAGCTAAGGTAATGATTATATCAAATATTAGTAATGTTTAATTAAAAGCTTCCTCATCAAGCGTTAATGCTTGAGTTAATTAATTTTACGTTATTTGCACCACGCTTTGGGCGTCAACTTGAAGTAGGTGGTATTGAAGGATGAGTTGTATTATATTTCGACTGTTGGGGAGCCGAACTTGAAGTAGTTGCAACCGCACGTGTGGTAAAAAGTTTCCAGTAGCCTTCGTCACAAAATTTAAAAATACTAACTTTGTAATTTGACTGCTTCTTTAAATATTATATATTTATGTTTGCCTCGGCTGCGTCAGTATTATTGTTAGAGATGGATTTCTTTGCAAGGTGTGCTGCGGCTGAAGAATGTAGGCTTACACAGATTATAATTTTTACTTCACTCCTTTTTATTAATTCTTGACACGATTTAAATAACACTTCACTGATATAGAGAGCTGTAAAATTCATTTATTAAACACTTTCACTTTTTAAACACGTAAACTATTTTCTCACACAAAATACGTATTAAATTTCTCGAGGACACATCTCGCGTCCAGTTGTGAGCGCTATCTACAAGCAACTGACTTGATTTCTACCGCCTAAATTTGTAAGTTTCTGTATTTCAAGTCTCTGATTGGCTATTCCTAATCCAATAGAATACTTTGATTTAACTTAAGCTTTTTTTCTTGTTGTTGATTGGCTATTTTTATAAACTGTCACTAAAATTACATTATTGTTGCTCCAATAATGACTAGTAGTGTTGTTAAGCATTCTAATTCATTATTGCCTCAAGGTTACCTCATTGTTAGCAACTTTTAATCTATTATTCTCACAGCTCCTACATTATTAAATTGCGTAATACATTCACATAACATTGTTACACATGTTTACAATAATATAAACATATACAATGACTGTAATATACACTTTTTATATCTTGTTACATACACATATTGCGTGCTGTTATTGAATTTATATATTGTATAATTAGACTGGAATCATTTAAGTGTTAAAAATACTGCCTCATGCCTTGTGTTACAACTTCAACAAATTTGTTTTGTTATGCCCTACAAGGTAGATAGGATTAGGCAACTTCAGAACCCATAGCATACTGGATAGGTGCTGCTACCCGTAACCAGCTTTCCAGATCCGCATTTATTTCCCACAGAATTGCAGTGATACAGTCAGGGTCATTTGCCCTTTGTATTCCAAAGTTGATTGCTGCTGTTGAAAATGGTGTTGACGGCTCAGCAATTATGAGACCTTCAAATGAGGCATGACTTGTCTGGACGAGATAAGTAATTTGCGTTACCTCATACACCATATTATCTTTACGTGCTTTTTAATGTGTCAGTTTTCTTTTGTTTTCCATCTCTGGCAGCAGAGACTATAGCTTTTTAGAGCTAGTAAGCGTGATTCAGCTTATAAGGCAGATACCCAGCTGGGTACTCGAAAATGAAGCAATGAATTTTTAAAATTAGTTTTGTAACTTAAATACAACTTTGTTGAAAAAGTTACGCCTTGAATTCGGTGAAGTTGGGTTGCTGTTACTTCAATTAAAAATATGATTTCTTACATTCGCACGACTTTCTCTGCTCTCTAGACTTTATTTTCATATTATGCTGCAAATTATTCTCAAAAAGAGCTTAGGTATATTTCTACTTCTTTTAATCGTGATAAATGTTTTCTAAAATGGCTTCAATATACTTTTGTAGTCGTTTCATAGAAGCATATAGGACACTAGTACGGCAGTGAAATGCTTAAAAAGAAGATTCAGTAGCATGTGGCTTGAAATACTGTAACTTCCGACCAACAACAGGAAATATCTCGTAAATGTCTGGAATCGACATGGGTAGCTATGGTCGTTAAGGCATGGGCTCTTGAAATTGAGGTCACCGTTTCAAATTCCGCTAGGACAGCCCTGCCTGACTAAGGTTTTCTCCAGGTTTTCCTCATTCTTCATAACTGACAATTGCTGATGTATTCTAAACTTCAACATATACATATAATTACTCATGCAAATAACCTAAACGTGTGATATTTTAATCAAAGTCGTTAAAAAAAGCCAGAAGCATGGAAAAATTGCCTATGTAAATGATAGTTTGGAATGGGGGATTCTCTTGAAAATCTCTGTGTCGCATCCTAAGAAGATGAACTTGAATACGAAGTTCGGTATTTAACCTACTTTTCGTTTATGGGTAATACTGTTCACCGAGACATATGAACAGCACGAGTAGATCTTGTTCATAAATACTTATTAGAATCAAGGGATTTCAAAACGCGTATTTCTGATGAAATCTCCATGTCGAATTTTTGTGTGGAATGCAATACTGCTTCTTACCAACTATACAGACTTTAATAACGTACGTCCAAACTTTCAGGACACATTCCTCACATGCAAGAGACGAAAATATGTTATATGTAAGTGGGTCCCGAAATGTCTTATTTTCATTTCACTTTCTACAACTATTTATAGTACATTAATAATGAGACAAACTCACGAAAAGTTTTGTCCTCCGTGATGTTGAGAAATAATTGTTTGTTAGGTTATTTGCAACACGCTTTGGGCGTCAATTTGAAGTAGAATTGTTTTTTACGTTGTTTGCTGCTACGTATGAAAAGCCGATTTGAAGTAGGAGTTGTACTATATTTCAGCTGTTGGGGAGCCGAACTTGTAGTAGTTGCAACCGCATGTATGGTACCCGGTTTCCGGTAGCCTTTGCCCCAAATGTACTTTCAGGTAGCCTTTGCCCCAAGTTTAAAAAAATATTAACTTTGTAAATTAGCTGTTTCTTTTAAATATTATATATTTATGTTTGCCTCGGCTGCGTCAGTATTTATTTTAGAGACATGGATTTCTTAGCAGGGCGTGATGCGACAAGAATTTATAATTTTATTTCACTCCTTTCATTAATCCTTGAACAAATTAAATAGCACTTCAATGATATCGAGAGTTGTGAAATTCTTTTTATTAATTAATTACATTTTTTACCACGTAAAACTATTTTTCGTTTCACACGAATACATATTAAATCTCTCGAGGACGCATCTTGCATCCGGTTACTATCACTGTCTGCAAGCAACTGACTAGATTTCAACCGTTTAAACTTGTAAATTTCTGTATTTCAAGTCTCTGATTGGCTAATCCCACTCCAATAGAATACCTGCATTTAGCTAAAGCTTTTTCTGGTTGTTGATTGGCTATTTTAAACTGTCTCATAATTTACATTATTGCTGCTCTAATAATGACGTGTAGCATTTAAACTTCCTTACTCATTATTGCCTCAAGGTTTAAACCTATTTTTCTCACAGCTCCTACATTATTAAACTACGTAATACATTCATATAACATTATTGAACATGTTTACAATAATATAAGCATATGCAATGACTGTTACATATATTTTACAAACTACCACATACACACACTGCTTCAAGGCGGGCCGTTATTGAATTTACACATTACATAACCAGACTGAAATCATTCAAGTGATAAAAATACTGCCTCATTGTTGTGGATACCATGCTAGCCCCTAGTTGCCAAGATCGCCGGTTCAAACCCGGTGGAGTGCGATGGATATTTTCGGGCGTAAAAATGCCTGGCATGGTTTCCTTCGGAAAGGTCCCGTGTCGTAGATTTACGGCACGTAAAAGAACCTCAAGCCTGATAAAGAGGTCTCTGAGCAAAATTTCCGGTCTTTTACGCCCAATATAGAACGGGGCGCTAAGGACCACAGCAGTTAAAGAGCGTCCATAGAGAAACAAAAATTGAAGAAAATTACACACGACTGTAGCATGAAAATATAACGTTTAAGTTGTAGTGTTACGTTTCGGAAGTTCGGCCGTACTGCCAATCCATTGGCTGGAATTATACTGGAAAAACAGGGATAGTTACGCTGGTAGGGGGTGGAGTTAGATTTGTCAGTACCAACATAAGCAATTCCATTCCAATATGGGCCACATATTATGCACGCCAGTATACCAGCATACCACATGAAACTCTTTCTTGCATAAAATATTTAAAATATTCTTTTGATTACGTCTGGGTAAGTTGAATTCTTAAGTTCCCGACGCTCGAACCCCGGTACTAGATGCAGAGTGTCTTCGTGCACCGTATTGTGGAGGGCTGCAAAACAATATGCAATTCCAAGGATACATCAAGATACAATGCGACAGAGGGTTGATGTGGGCACCAATGCTAACAGAGGCATTTTTATCATTTCATGTAAGAAAGTTGGTTTGCTGTTACGATCACGAGGAGAAGGCCGAGTTTTTGCGTTGATTCATAACCATGGATGAAACATGGGTCCATAACTTCTCAACTGAGACGAAGGAGCAGTCAAAACAGTGGATTGAAAGGGGAGAATCGGCTCCAAAGAAGTAGACAGTTACATCTGCAGGCAAGGTCATGGCGTCAGGTTTTTGGGATGCGCGTGAGATAATTTTCATTGATTATCTTGAAAAAGGAAAAACAATCAATGGAGAGTATTATGCAAACTTATTGCAGCGTTAAAATGATGAAATCAAGCAAAAACGGCCGCATTTAGAGAAAAAGATAGTTTTGTTTCATCAAGATAATGCACCATTTCACACATCCATTATCGCCTTGGTCAAAATCAATGACTTAAAGTTCGAATAGCTTCCTCGTGCACCCTATTCGTCAGACTCTGATTATTTTATGTTTCCAAAGTGGAAGAAATGGCTTGGTGGTAAAAGATTTGCCAACAATGAAGAGCTGGAGTTTGCAGTTGATGGCTATTTTGCAGAACTCGACGGTTCTCACTATAAGCAGGGTATCGAAGCTATTGCACATCGCTGGAAAAAGTGTGTCGAGCTGAAAGGAGACTATGTAGAGAAATAAACATGTTTTTCCTCAATATTTTTGTGTTTTCTTTGTTAGGTCGGGTACTTCTGGCACAGCCCTCGTACCTCCAAAAAATTCAGCTTCTGACACTATTGAGAAATACTAAAATTATAAAGTTACAATCACATTTTATTCTTCTCGTTCTGTCTGTAGATTTATGTAGTCAATTTTGACTTCTTTGGTCATAACGAGTATTGTTTTTGTATAGAAACCAATAGACAAAGCTGTAATAGTGGCAAAAGTGGTACATTCGTTTGGTTGTTGGTTTACTTTTGCTTGCAGGTGCTTCATTACAGTTGAAGTGTATTACTTTCTCCAGTAAATTCAATTGTTTCCCTAAGAATGGTTCATTTTGTTTCCACGGCCTTACACCAACAGCGCCTACTGTAAGATTAGCCACAGAGTCAGTGGTTGTACACATAGCATCTCTGGCAAATTCCTGTGGTAAGTTTCGTGACCACTGAGCTGTAAAAAACAGTGCGACAAAGAAGCTGTTTCTGCAGCTTACATAAGCGTTCTCAGATGCCTAAAAAAGTTCTGTAATAGAAATTCAGGAAGGAGCTGCTAATTAGTTAATGGTTTATCAGTTTACGCTACTGGAAAATCGGAGTTTAGCTGTGACTGAAGGAATCCTGACCTCACCTTTTCCCACAGAAGGAAGATTCAGTTTGGGGGGAATGTTTTTTGTTGTACAGTGAAAGTATGAGGAGGGAAAGTGAAGGTCCAATACCGGTTCTACTTTATGGGAACACCCACCTTTATTGATGTTCTGTAGGTCGGATGGAACGTGACCCTGCCTTCTGTCAGCTCGTGTTAATCTCTGAGGATGTACGGTGATTATGACCTCATTATGATGCCTGCTTGAAGATTAGTCTCTCTTTTAAGATGTTCAACAGGTCTATTACGGCTTCTTTACCACTGATGTTTAGTTCTCCCTCTTTCTCTCAAATACTTCTGTATTTAAATTTCTCTTCTCATAAACATCTTCATAAAAGTAGTGTCTCGGCCTTTCACGTTTCCATTGAAGGCCATCTTCCAGCCGCCGTTCACTTGGAATACCTAAACAATGGAATCTTCTTTAATTTTTCCCTCGCATAAACTCAAATGCACGGTTTCGTAAGAAATAAACTTATTGAGGCTCCGTGAACATATGTCATCTGTGAGCTTCTCTGTAGACAGCATGTCTCAAATAAAAACTTGTAGCACAGTGGCGGTTCGCGTTAAAGGGCACGTGCCTTCCCTTTGATTTTGAACCATAAATACCGTTAATTAATATCTGCATAAATTTTCAATTTAAAAAAACGTAGACCCAAACCCTGAATGTTTCTGCACCTTAATTACTTACTAGAGTAGCCGAGGTCGTTAAGCCACATACTCGTGAACGGGAGGTTAACATTAAAATCATATCCCGCCAGGACCGTCCTCCCTAACTGGGCTTTTCCCCCAGGTTTTCCTCAGTCCGAATAACTGGCAAATGCTGGAGAGGTAACCAAAATATAGGTCCGGAGCGTTTCCTTCCCAAATTTCTTTTCCCAATTATAATTTCATTTGATGTATCATCAGTATCATCGCCAGTTGTGCATATGAAGTAAGAACGGTGTTAAAACACTATAAAAAATCTGTTGTGTTACACTTACATGACTTTCTCTACTCTTGTACAAATTATTTTTACAAACGCTTATTCTCCATATGCTTCATGTTAATCGAGACGTTAATCTTATTGCTAATTTTCTTGTAGATGCAAGGGGAATATGGTAGGTTTTAAGCGTTAGTCAAATCTTTTAAGAGCTGGTTGCTATGTGGAGTATTCCATTCTCTTTGCATGTACAGGACAAAAAAAATGAATAACGAATTTGAGAAAAAGTATAAGTATTGGAAAATTTAAGGGAATAACAAGTAATATCTCGAAAATGGTTCACTCAACAACAAAAATGTATATGACATAAATTGTGTATTTTAACGCGATCTACATTTTTTGTGTAGTAAAATTTTGTCTATCTCTTATGGTTTACCAGTTATGCAAAAGTCGTTCACAATGAAGAATACCTTTGGAGACATTCCCAGAAAATTCAAGATGTACACTTTATTTGTCATGAAAGTATGTTAAATATATGATATTTTAATCAAAATCGTTAGAGCCATTTCTGATAAAATTAAAATTTTCGAAACATTTTCCATGTAAAGGGTAATCTGGGGTGGGGGGATTTTCTTGAAAACCTTCGTGTCGCATCTCTGTAAGATACTGAACCTAAATATCTAGTTTGGTATTTATCCGATTTCGTTTCTGAGTTATGCTGTTCACGGACACACAGACACACACACACGGACGTTTCCAAAATGCTTTTTTTGGATTCAGGGGGTCTCAAAACATATATTTTCGGTGAAATCTCGGTATCGAGATCCCCTACTTACTATACGCAGTAGAGAAAGTAAAATGGACTGCATTGTAGTATACAAGAAAAGCGCGCGATTTAAACTGCTGTCAATTTTGTGTGTATACATGTGAGCAGAATGGATCAGACCACATTCTCCTTGTGTCCAGGCTTAGCAGGGCAAGAATGCTTCAGTTTAAAAGGATAATGCGCAATGAGATGACGGGTACCGCAGTATCTGTGGACATTCCTCGAACATGTGCACCGAATCTGTCCTCCCTATCGGAGCACCTGTAAAAGGAACTTTCCTAAGCTATTTGTTGTGAGGTCAACATTTACTTCCCGTCAATGTTTGCTCGTTCGCTAAAGGCTTATGAGGAGTCTAAACCATAAAAAAATATCTTCACTATAAGGGAACTCGACTAAGGTATCCCTAAATAACATTAGTATTTCAAAAGAGCCAGAATTAGCATAAGAGTAAACTTGAATGGTTAATGAGAGGAGAATCCCAGAATGAACTTAATCTATAAATAGAGAGATTAGTGCTTATTGCACGTTTTAATAAACCTTAAGGCCACCCCTCCTAAAAAGCAGCGACTTCGCGGATAGTAATGCTGTTTGACTTTGAGGCAGCATTTTTAACGTTAAAATGATTTCAATCAAATTATATAATATAAATTCAATAACAGCCCAACTTAAAGCAATATGTGTATAAAATAACATATAAAATGTATGTAACAGTCATTGCATTAATGTTTATATTATGTACATGTTTAATAATGTTATGTGAATGTATTACATAATTTAATAATGTAGGAGCTGTGAGAATAATAGGCTAAAAGTTGCTAACAATGAGGTAACAATAAGGTAACCTTGAGGCAATAATGAATAAGAAAGTTTAATAATGCTACTTGTAATTTTTGGAGCAACAATAATGTAAATTTTGAGATAGTTTATAAATAGCCACTCAACAACCAGAAAAAAGGCCTAAGTTAAATGAAAGTATTCTATTGGAGTAGGATTAGCCAATCACAAACTGAAATAGGGCAAATTGTACAAATTCAGAAGTCAGTTGCTTGTAGACAGCGTTCCTAACCGGACGTGAGATGCGTCCTCGAGAAGTTTAATACGTATTCATTTTGAGACGAAAATAGTTTACGTGTTAAAAAGTGCAATTAATTAATAAAATAATCTCACAACCCTCTCTATATCAGTGAAGTGTTATTTTAATCGTTTCAAGAATTAATAAATGGAGTGAAGTACAAATTATAATCTGTGTAAGCCTACATTCTTAGCCGCACCACTCCCTGCAAAGAAATTCATGTCTCTAACAATAATACTGACGCAGCCGAGGCAAACATAAATATATAATATTTAAAGAAACAGTAAAAATACAAAGTTAATATTTTTAAACTTGGGGCGAAGGCTACCGGAAACTTTTTACCATACGTGCGGTTGCAACTACTTTAAGTTCGGCTCCCCAACAGTCGAAATATAATACAACTCGTCCTTCAATACAACCAACTTCAAATTGGCTCCCAAAGCGTGGTGCAAATAACGTAAATATAATATACCTTCTTGAACTCCTAAGTATTTCTGTTTATTGCTTACAATAATTCATGCAAGTTCCTGACATTCCCAAGCTTTAACAGACAGGATTACTTCCTAGACCATAACTTCCTGCACTACAGATGTTTTATTTCAAGTCTATTAAGTCTTACCTTTCGAATCACTCTGTATGATAATGGCTAGAAGATAGAGAGAGTTTATTGTTACACATGGAACTTTTTTATATGCCCTATGTATCAAATGATCATTATTTTTATAAATTTTTATTTATGGTGTGTATGATTTATGATAGTATAAACGTGCTTATTTTTTGTTACAGGTAACCATAATTTTACAGTAAGATGACATCATGGCCGGACGGAATCACTGCTTCCCACCCAGTAGCGGTAGGTGAAATTTGTGCTCTGTGAAACGGGAATTCCAATGCTTAGATCCTATTGGAGCCCGGTGAGCCCTGCGACGCAAATAGTCGTGGGTTCTATTTCCACCATGGGCATGAATACTTGTGCCCGTGAGTTCCCCTTTTGGGGTATAAGGACAACAAAAAAGACCTCTTCTGGTACGAGGGTCTCTGAATCCTCCAACGTCCCTAAGGCTTATTTTATTCTTAGGTCCCATTCGATATCTCCATCGTCTCCTTTCTTCTTATATCATTAACACTTTCATAGATTTGTTTAAAACTTTTCTATATCTATACACATAATAATGTACAATAATTATTTATTAAACATCGTTAACTTCTAACAGGCTTGGATAGAAGCCTAGAAATTTGCAGCATTGCAAATTGCCTTTAAGCCACATAAAAGAGTAACCTGAAAGGTCTTTGAAACTAAATACATCGTATTACATGAACTAGATGAGAGAAGTTCATTGCGGTTTTGGAAACTTGGGTTGCTGGAAGAATTTCGGGACGGAAAGTCAAACGTTCACGTGGCATTGAGTTTTCGAATCTAGTTCAAGTTTTCAACTATGAAGATCTTATCAAATCATCTTATTGGTAGCAAAGGTAAATTTTAAGAGGAGATTACACTTTGCAAATTGCTAAAAATGACATATTTAGTTTTTGAGTAGTCTTATAAGTTGGAATTTACTCTTTGATTTGATATGATTTTGTCACTGTATGCATTTGTATTTTAAATTCATTTTTACTTTCTCTACTACGTATAGTAAGTAGGGGAAGTATAGTATTCCACCCAAAAATACGATACCGAGATTTCACCGGAAATATATGTTTTGAGACCCCCTGAATCAAAAACAAAGCATTTTTGGAAACATATCCGTGTGTGTGTCTGTGAACAGCATAACTCGGAAATGAACAGTCGGATAAACACCAAACTTATCAGGTTCAGCATCTTCTAGAGATGCGACACGAAGGTTTTCAAGAAAATTCCCCCACCCCAGATTACCCTTTACATAGAACATTTTTCGAAAATGTTAATTTTCTCAAAAATGGCTCGAACGATTTTGATTAAAATATCATATATTTAAGATATTTTCATGACAAATGAAATGTATATCTTGAATTTTCTGGAAATGTCTCCAAAAGTATTCTTCATTGTGAACGACTTTTGCATAATTGGTAAACCATAAGAGATAGGCAAAATGTTACTACACAAAAAATACAGATCGCGTTAAATTCCACAATTTATGTTATATACATCTTTTTGGTTGAGTGAACCTTTTTCGAGATATTGCTTGTTATTGCCTTAAATTTTTCAATTCTTATTTTCTCAAATGGAAATTCGTTATTCATTTTTTTTGTCTTGGATATGCAAAGAGTATTAATCTGTGGCAAAGAGAATGGTGCTCTACCTAGCAACCAGCTATTAAGAGATATGTCTATGCTTAAAGGCTACTGTATTTCTATATTGCCCTTTCAAATACAAAACAAGGGGAACATAGTACGCCTTAAGCGATAGTCAAATATTTTTAGAACTGGTCGCTATGTGTAAAATGTAATTCTCTTTGCATGTCAAAAGATCGTTTCTGCAAATGTTTATCTCCATTAATATGAAATAGATGGAGAATAGGAGTTTGTAAAAATAATTTGTACAAGAGTAGAAGAAGTCATGTGAGTAAAACACATCAGATGTTTTTAAATGGTACTACATTGGCCATTTTTACTCTGTACCACTTCACAAAAAATATCATAACTCCTGTACACTTTGGAGTAGAGGAGTAGATTTCAGCTTAACTTTCAGGGAAAGGTGTGTTTTACAAATTGGTACCACTTCTAAATATGGCAGCGTCCATACATTCAAGCAATGCTATTTTTCTTTCTACAGCTTTATCAGGAGCTATTGAAGATAACCAAATGAAAGTTTTATATGTAATTGATCTTCTTTAGTATTAATCATTAGGTAAGTTATGTTCCCAAAATTAATTGCCGATATATCTTAATAAAAAAGTAATGTGAAACATTCACATGACTTTCTCTACCCTCTCTCTTTATTAGTGCGTATACAAGTTGTTCTTACTAAAGCTTAGTTCTCCGTTTACTGCATTTAATCCAAATAAACCTTCGCAAAAATATATACATTACACATTTCGTTATAAATACAAATAGAACAGCGATAGTCAAATATTTAAGAAATGAACGCTATACACTTGTCTGAAAATGCCATACCGTTTCCATGACGTCGTGAAAAACAACTCAAAATCAATGGGACTTTAAAAGAATGACAAGTTTGAACAACTCGAAGCTTTAATAACGGATATCTCAGAAACGGTTTATGTCATAAACACCTTATTTTAAGTAAATTGTGTGCTTTAAAGAGATCTACTTTTTTTGTTGGTATGTTTTCGTCTATCGCTTAACCTATACAAATTATACAAGATTATATAGAATTCCTTCCGAATGAGGACTTCACAGGTTATTCCCAGAAAATTCAAGATAAACATTTTATTTGTCATATAAATATCTTTCATATATGGTATTTTAATCAAAATCGTTTGAGCTATTTTTTAAAAAATCTTATGTGTTACACTCACATGACTTTCTCTACTCTTGGTCAAACTATTTATACAAACGCTTATTCTCCATCTACTTCACGTTAATCGAGATAAACATTTGCAGAGTCTATCTTATTGCTAATTTTCTTGTAGGTGTAAGGGGAATGTATATTTACAAGGGCAATATAGAAATACAGTAGCCTTTAAGCACATACATATTTCTTAATAGCTGGTTGCTAGGTGCAGCACCATTCCCTTTCCCACAGATTATAACTCTTTGCATATCCAAGACAAAAAAATGAATAACGAATTCCCATTTGAGAAAATAAGTATTGAAAAATCTAAGGGAATAACAAGTAATATCTCTAAAATGGTTCACTCAAAAAAATTGCATATGACATAAATTGTGTATTTTAACGCGATCTACATTTTTTGTGTTGTAAAATTTTGTCTATCTTTTATGGTTTACCAGTTACGCAAAAGTCGTTCACAATGAAGAATACTTTTGGAGACATTCCCAGGAAATTCAAGATATACATTTTATTTGTCATAAAAATATCTTAAACATATGATATTTTAATCAAAATCGTTATAGCCTATTTTGAGAAAATTAAAATTTTCGAAAAATGTTCCATGTAAAGGGTAATCTGGGGTGGGGAGATTATCTTGAAAACATTTGTGTCGCATCTCTGGAAGATACTAAACCTAAATACCAAGTTTGGTGTTTATCCGACTGTTCGTTTCTGAGTTATGCTGTTCACAGACAGACACACACACACACACAGACACAGTCACACACACGGACATGTTTCCAAAAATGCTTTTTTTTGGATTCAGGGGGTCTCAAAACATGTATTTCCGGTGAAATCTCGGTATCGAATTTTTGGGTGGAATACAATACTTCCCCTACTTACTATACGTAGTAGAGAAAGTAAAAAGTTCTACGTAAGGGGTAGTTGGCAGTGGAGGGATTTTTTTTAAATATTCTTTTCGTATTCCTTGGAAAATACTAAACTCAAATATCAGTTTGACATGTTTCAAAAAATGTTTTATATGGATTCAGGGCACCTCAAAGCATGTATTTCTGGTGAAATCTCGGTATCTACGTAGTAGTAAAGATGTGTAATTAAGAAAAATGTTATAGATACCTTTATTAATAAACCACTTACTGTATAAAAGTGGATCAGTAAACTAAGAAGACATACATGGATATTCTATAAAGATTTGAGTTCGATAACTTAAACAGTTTCTGAGATAAATAGGTCATGAAGTTAACGAATCTAACATTCTTGGTAGATGGTCTTTTATATCCTTCAAAAGAATTTTATTCATCTCATAAAATGTCCTAATAAAAGTTGAACAATTGTAACCATGCAGCCGTAAAAAACGCGTTGAAACATGGGCAGCATTAAATCAGTACATTGTATGCTTATGTTGAGAAAAGTGCCTTCAGAGAGACTATGAATGCAGCGAAAGCAATAAACTTGTTTCTCACTCACTCTCTCGTATTGTACGCATAAGGAGGTCATCAACAGGAAACTCCCAACCCCATACAAAACCACTACGCACACTCTTATGTAATCTCAACTGACCCGTGGTCACGTGCATTCAAGCAAACGTTCCCAGTGCATTTTTTCCACGTCCCAAATTTAAAGCACATTCCTTGCCAAATATATTCTCTTTCTCGCCACTTTGTTCCTTTCACATTGTTTTGTTTCGAGATCAGATCTCTCTTCCTGGTGCGCACGTGTGTAGTACTTCTATTGAGGCAGCATTTTTAACACTTAAATTATTTCAGTCTAATTATATAATATATAAATTCAATAACAGCCCACCTTAAAGCAATATGTGTATGTAACAATATATAAAAGTGTATATTACAGTCATAGTATATGTTTATATTATTGTATACATGTGTAATAATGTTATATGAATGTATTACGTAATTTAATAATGTAGGAGCTGTGAGAATAATAGGTTAAAAGTTGCTAACATTGAGGTACCTTGAGGCAATAATGAGTAAGAATGTTTAATAATGCTACTAGTCATAATGCAACAATAATGTAAGTTTTGAATTGGATTAGGAATAGCCAATCAGAGACTTGAAATAAAGAAATTTACAAATTTAGGCGGTGGAAATCAAATCAGTTGCTTGTAGGCGGTGCTCATAACTGGACGCGTTGGTTGTAGACAGTGTGCCTGACGCGAGACACGTCCTCGAGAAATTTAATACGTATTTTGTGTGAGACAAAAATAGTTTACGTGTTAAAAAGTGCAAGTAATTAATAAAAAAATCTCACAGCTCTTTCTCTATATGAGTGAAGTGTTATTTAAATCGTGTCAAGCATTAATACATGGAGTGAAGTACACATTATAATCTGTGTAAGCCTACATTCTTCAGCCGCACCACGCCTTGTTAAGATATTCATGTCTCTAAAAATAAATACTGACGCAGCCGAGGCAAACATAAATATATAATATTTAAAGAAACAGTCAAAAATTACAAAGTTAATATTTTTTAAACATTTGGGGCAAAGGCCACCGGAAAGTACATTTGGGGCGAAGGCTACTGGAAACTTTTTACCATACGTGCGGTTGCAACTACTTCAAGTTCGGCTCCCCAACAGTTGAGCCACAATACAACACTTCTTCAAATTGGCTCCCAAATCGTGGGGCAAATAACAATAAATACAACAAACAAGCTTCTTCACTAAAAGAAATAAATAACCCCCACCTAAGGACGTCTTATTTACTTCAAGCATTAGCAAAACCAATTCCAGACGAAGAGCTCAAACATTGTGCTGCTGCCGCAGCCATCGCCAGATTCTGCCTCATTTTCTTATTTTCCCTTCAAAAAATAGTCATTTATTTAATAATAACAATAATAATCATCGCATGTGTTACATTCACATGACCTTCTCTACTCACTCTTCTAAAACTATGCTTCTACCTGTTTTATGTTAATCAAGATAAAACTAAGTTTTATTTTAGATTCGTACAAGAGAAATACGATCGACTTAATAGTCAAATCTTTTAAGAGCGGATCGCAATGCGATGGCTTTGAAATTCCATTCTCTTTGCATGACCACGAGAAAATATCTGATGTGTTACACTCACATGACTTTCTCTACTCTTGTACAAACTATTTTTACAAACGCTTATTCTCCACCTATACTTCATCTTAATCGAGATAAAAATTGGCAGAAACTATCTTATTGCTAATTTTCTTGTAGGTGCAAGGTGAGTATGGTAGGTTTTAAGCGATAGCCAATATTTTTAGAGCTGGTTGCTATGTGGAGCATTCCATTCTCTTTGCATGTCCAGGGCATAAAAAAAACGAATAACGAATTCGCATTTGTATATGACATAAACTGTGTATTTTAACGAGCTCTACATTGTTTGTGTAGTAAAATTTTGTCTATCTCTTATGGTTTACCAGTTATACAAAACCATTGAGAAAGAAGAGGACTTTTGTGAACATTCTCCAAAAATTCAAGATAAATTTTTCATTTGCCATGAAAGTATCTTAAAATATGATATTTTAACCAAAATCATTAGACAATTTTTAAGAAAATCAAATTTTTCGAAAAATGTTCTATGTAAAGGGTAGTCTGGCGTGGGAGGGTTCTTGAAAATCTTCGTGCCGCATCTTGAAAGATACTGGACCTAAATATCAAGCTTGGTATTTATTCGACTTTTCGTTTTTGAGTTATGCTATTCACAGACATACACACAGACCTTATTTTAAAAACATGTATTTCCGGTGAAATCTTGATATCGAATTTTTGGACGGAATACAATATTTCTCCTACTTACTATACGTAGTAGAGAAAGTAAGAAAAAAAACGAACAGGATTTAGCGCTTGTAAAGGTACAAGTACTCGGAAATTGTCAACACCACAACAAAATGTTATTTGATAGATAGTGACAACTACATTTTTGGTGCAATAAGATTTCGTGTATATCTTGCGATTTATCAGTTATACAAAAGTCACTCAGAATGAAGAGGACTTCACAGGCTATTCTCAGAAAATAACAGATAAACATTTAATGTCATATAAATACCTTAAATATATAGCATTTTAACCAAAATTATTAGCCATTTTTGAAAAAATCAAACTTTTCGAAAAAATTTCCACGTAAAGGGTAGTTAACGATAGAGGATTTTTTTAAAAATCTTCCTGTCGCATCTTTTGAAGATAGTGAACTTAAATATCAAGTTTTTGAGTTATGCACACACCTTTTTATGTAAATACTGTTTCTGTATTCAGAGGGCCCAAAACATGTATTTTTTATGAAATCTCGGTATGGAATTTTTTTATGAATACAACGGCTACAAAAATGTTGTTTTAGTTTTATTGTATGTCTATATTACTATACTGATGAAGTTAAATATAGTATTTCAAGCATCAATCCAAAGGAACTAATATTAAAAGAAATGAAGACTTAAGTAAAAGTAGTGATGTACTATACAAACTGCCAAAAATAAAACATGTATCTTAATAAATAATAATAAAATAATATTTTACAAACAGCATGTTCCAAAATTGCCTTTGTTTTTTTCAATAAGCAACCCAATTTACAGGACAATGGAATGGGTTTAACGACCTGATCTAGTATTTGCTACAAGTGGTAGAATTTAAAATCAAATATCTATGAAAATATCTTAAATTAAAGATACTGAATATCTAGTTATGCAAAATTAGCAAAGTAATTGATGGAATTGCATTGTCTTCATTTAAATATGTTACAATTTGCATATCCCATAATAATAATTAATAATAATAGAAATTCATATTTATCTATCTTTCAGGGTTTGACATTACAAATAAAGCATTATGAAGATATACAGATTGTTTAAAGATACATGAAATTATTCGAAATTAACTTGAAAATATGAAAGAAAATAAATGTATATAATATAAAGTAACTAATTAACATACGGAGAGAGAAAGAGAGTTAATTATTTGTTATAAAAGTGATGTTTTATAATAAAAAGTCATCCTTTGAGTACATAACCACTATTTCTTGTAGAGGCTTTTAGTAATGTCTTTAGTATTGTGCTTCTAGCATGTTCAATCGCTTGGATGGAGTTGAGATGGTATTTATCTCCTTGTAATATGGAATTTCCACCGGTTTTTGTTAATGTGACCTGTCATTGCTGTTGGGTCGATAATGAAACTGGAAAACGAGCCTACTAGGATGACGACTATATCTACTTTACCACAAGATACATCAGTTCCTAGCCCATTAACTTTCGTAAGCTGTATCATGTATTCTCAGGACTTCAACAATCAATAGCCTAATTTTATGGTAGCGTATGCTCCTTAAAGGCGTCAAAGGCGTGTCCATCTCATTAACCATGAGATTTCCATCTCATTATGGCAACGTTGACAGTGGTTTCAGTCTTGGGTTCTACTAGTACAGGGTTGTTCAAAAAGAAGGAACAGATTTTAAATATTCATTTTTAATGAACGACAGTAGATAGCGAGTGTTTGTTTACGAGAAAATGACAACGCCACGGAAAAGTCGTTTTGTGTGCTGCAGTATGCAAAGGGTGAATCCATTGTTTCATTGTAGCGTGCATTTCGTTGTGAATACAACAAAGCCACCTTGTCATAAAAATTTTACAGGTGATGCAATAAATTCGTAGAAGATGGTGGTTGCGTATGCAAACGGAAAAGCACTGGTCGTCCTCATTTTGAACACATAAAATAAAATTTTTATCTTTTCTCTATTCAGTGATGTATCGCATGGGTCGCCATATATTGTTGTTCATTAAAAATAAATATTTAAAGTATGTTCCTTCTTTTTTGAATAACCCTGTATTTAAGGTCGTCTAGTGTTGTTGATTGTTGTTTTGTCATGACAGTTTACACTATAGAAGCTATTAACATAATTAAAACCTTCTAACACGCTTCTGTAATGAAAAGCGATAATACTGACATTAAAAGCAAGTAGGTTGTAAACACAGGACCTGTGGGAAAGGCTGGTCATTGTGGCATGAAGATTATCTTTAGGCATTAACAATATATTTCACCTTCGCGTGTTACGATAGTGCATAATTACTTTAACAATACTTAAATTGAAAAGTTTAATTACTTTCACAAACCATTGTTTCTATTTCTGGTAAATAATAAATGTTAACTTCTGGCGAAAAATGCTATAACCCTGCCTGCTACTGAATAAATAGCTTTTGCTGATATTAATGGATCCATTCATCACACTACTTGAAATTTGGTAGAAGCCGTGTAGCTAGGGATGCCTTTGGGGTGTTAGAAATAACCATTACTAATGTTGCATAATTACATACTTATTTCTTACCTTTACATGCACTATTTCTCTTCATGATTTACATAATTTGCAGACAATGCCGCCAGTCGTCTGAGATTTAAGAGGCGCCGAGTTTAGGATTGCCAGTATAATATGTAGATGTGCGGTAATACACCTTGAAAAAGTAAAAGGTATACGCCAGTAATCCTGAGAAATAGAAAAAAAATTACATGCATTTATTCAAGCTCATTGTCTTTTATCTTTCTTTTCTGAGAATAAAACTAGTGAAAATGAGCCCGCAATCCTTCTGTACCTAAATATATCCGTCTTTTTCTTCTTCAGATGTTACATTCACATGACATTCTGTACCCAGTTCAAACTATTCCTACGAAAGTCTATTTGTTGTATCTACTTTATGTTAAACGAAATAAACCTTTTGAGAAATAGTTTCATTTCACATTTTGTTGAGGAAACAAGGGAAGGGATAGAGGAAACTGAGTCAATAGTAAGACGTTTTAAAACCGGGCGGGGTGGCTCAGGTGGTTACGTGTGTAGCTAACATTCTGGAAGTCCCGGGATCGATTTCTGGCGACGGCCCACTCTGGCTCATGGTTTTTCGTGGTTTCCCCGGTCGCCTGGCGAATACTGGGGTGTTCATCTTCTATCACGACTCTCCTTCCCCTCAGTTCTCTTCCTGTTTCAGGGTTGTAGGACCTGGTGACGGTATTCTGCGGGTTGCGGCTTGGCAGTGACTTGCGCTCTGTAAAGATTTCTTCCCTGGCGTCGTTGCGATACCGCTCAGTTAGGTCTCTTCTCAGCGCTCCCAGGAACCCTGGAGGTTAGTGGTTTGTGGGCAGGGATCGCGCGGCGTCGGGTGCGTTCTATCTGGAAACGTTATGGACCCAGTCCATGCTTGCCCCATCGGCATCCGGATATTCGAGTCTCCCCCTCATCCCTCTCTCCCAGGGGCCACATTGGAAGCATATTGGGCCAACTGGCCTGCGCGCAGTGTTCTGCCCCGGTTCCGGGTGCCCCTCCGCAAAAATGTACCTTTACGTTTTAAGCCATTTTAAAGCTAGTTGGTATAGATGATTTTCCATAATCTTTCCACGACATTAAATACCTACATGGCAGTAGCCATGATCGCGTATCACCGTATTTGTCGCCAAACTAAAGTGTCTAATACTGGACATAGCTTCCTTGGGATAAGAATGTACAACAGATAACTCAACATGACTCATCCTTGAACTAAGATTCAAGTTTGAATTGAATTTTACGGTCTCCTACCCACAGAGGGATGAATGGGAAAGACTTGTAGAACCTCATAATAACAAAAGCGCAATCTGGTATACTGATGGTTCTAGAACCAAATCAGGAACGGGGGCTGGGCTTTACGGTAATGGCACCAAGATTTCTTATAGTCTGGGAACCTTAGCTACAGTTTTCCAGGCTGAGGTTTATGCAGTCCTAGCCAGTGTCATGGAAAGCATTAAAAGGAGATATAAGAATAGAAGTGTTCTTATCCTCTCAGACAGTCAAGCTGCTCTTAAAGCACTTGAATCACCATCAATAAAATCAAAGTTCGTCTCAGAATGCCGGGAATCCTTAATGACACTGGCTGAACACAATAAGGTTCAACTTATGTGGGTGCCAGGACACAAGGGTATACCAGGCAATGAGAAAGCACATGAAGCAGCCAAGATTGGTAGCGAAATCCCATTTTTGGGTCGGAACCTGTACTGGGGGTGTCCTACAGACCAGTGAAACAGCCTATCAAGTGCTGGGCTCAAGCAGAACACAAGAACTACTGGAGCTCCATTGAGGGTTGCAGACATTCCAAGTTGTTAATTACAGACCTGGATAACAGCAGGGCAAAGTACCTGCGCGGTTTAAGTAGAAGAAGACTTGCATGGGCAACAGGATTCATTACAGGGCATGTGCCCTAAATTTTAATCTATACAGAATGGGATTGTTTAACAACCCTATCTGTAGTAGATGCCTAGAAGGAGATGGGGCTGTTACTCATCTGTTATGTGATTACCCTGCTCTTGCGAATCAAAGAGCAAGTATTTTTGGCAATCACTTTCCAAATATAGATGAACTATCGAAAGCCTCAGTTAGCAGTCTGGTTAAGTTCATAACGAGCAACAGACTACTAACTGATGAAAGGAGGATGTGCAATAGATCTTTGAGGTTGCAGTGCTTGGGCATAAAACCCACCCCTTTTTAAACTATAACTAGAAATAACTACATAGCGACAGTACTTTGGAAGTAGATGATGTTACATAAAAAGTTATGTGAACCAAATTGTGTGTTTTAAAAAGGTCTACATTTTAGTCTATTTCTAGTTTACATGTTATACAAAATTATACAAAATATGTATTTCTCTGAAATATGGACATCGAATTTTTGGTTGGAATACAATACTTCATCTACCTACTGTAAGTACGTAGTAGGGAAAGTAAGAATTGAGGTTAATGATTGAAAACCAAGTGAAAAATGGACACTGATCATTATATCACAGCTGCTGACATTTAAATCATGTTTTGGAACATCATAATCAAACGATTTACTTATTTTTCAGCTTCCTTAATTTTCATACAAATCATAATGAAAAATACTTAAAATAGCACATAAATTGTTTAAATATATATAAAATTACTTTAAATTAATTAGAAAATGTTTTTTAAAAATAAATTAATATAATATAAATATAATCTAAAAGTAGCATACTCAAAGGAAAATACAGAGAGACTTTATAAAGGTGATCATTTCTAATTAAAAGTGATTTTTACCCTAGCAACTTTGCCTATAAATGTTCACCGATTGGCAGGAATAAAAATGAATCTTATTAAATGGAGTTAGAAGCGACTAATGATCTTTCTAGTATGCTTTTAAAAGAGACTGTTTAATAAAGAACACATTAAAGTATATAATGTACCTATGGAAAAATTCTGTACAAAACTGGGAAGAATCGATGAAGAAAAAAGAAAATAAATCGTTCACTCAGATTTCCATCATTGCGTATTCACATGTTTTGTACGGTAAACATTCTTTTTCAGGGGTGATGTAACCTTTTAGGGGTCAATAATCTGGATTTGAGATATTCGTTTACCACGCTTCAGCAAAACTTCATAATGCTGTTGTACAAAATTGGGCTTATACTGTCAAATGTTGTATAGTAAATACATCCAAAGTTAATAACTATTAAAACATATAGATTTTAACCTAGCTTATAGAAGTAAATTTTAGCAAAAACACACTACAGTGTTGCAGTTAACTCACTACATGTACACAATTGAAACGTTGAAGACAGAGTAATGACAAATGACAAACGTAAACAAGTCTCCATGGCAACACTTCGCCATCTACCGTGTGTAGTTCAATGGGTCAGCGCCTTCTATGAATGCATAGAGAAATGAAGTTTTGAGGATGGACCCCGAAGGCCGTTGAACTGACACTTTCATTGTGACAGGAATAACGCGAAAACCAAAGATTATGGGACATATGTTCATATGAACTTTTTTCCTTCTTTTGGTGTGAGGAACCCATACCCAAAGTTTGTAAAAGTATTTCTGAAACACCCGGTAATGTATGTAAAATTTGATAATAACTTATTTAAATATAGCATCATAACATTAATAATTAATGCTGTTGAATTATAATTAGGTGATTATTAAACGCTGTAAAACCGGTTACGTTATTCCTTCAAACAAACCAAACAAATCTGGTAGCTATTGTTTACACCACTTTTACACAGCCAGATACTTATCTACCATCGTATTAATTCTGATTTTTATTATTATAAATTAAATTAAACGTATCTTTATTACATGTATTATAATTCTTGATTTCCAGATGCCAAACGTTTCGTAAAGCATTAGGTTAACAAGCATAAAAGTGTACGATGAAACAAGCGCAATTGTGAGATTATATATTTAAACAAACAGTTCATTATAATTACTACCAATGCTTTGTATTGTCACTCTCCAAAGTTTTGTGTTTTGCATTTTACCGTTTACAGCACACACGCAGTTATTCAATCAAGTGCATTCGGGTGGAGGCCAGTGGTGATTCATAGCTAATTATTAAATGTCAGAGTTTTGCTATCGAACAACTTGGCTGTGTATGACTCAGAGGTGACCTTAAAATTGTTATCTTGAACTCGTTAAGGTTGCACTTGCAGTCGAGAGAACTACAATTATGCTTCCATTTAAGTAAACGCGACTTCCATTCATCTCATGAATTAAAACTATCCAGTTACCACCTTACCCATGCATTGAAGTCTCCTGCTTCAAAACGCACATTTTGCCTTGGAAGTGTTTCCGAAGCTGTGATTTGTACGAAATGTGCCCACCTGTATGATTTATTATCCTGAAACCTCCACAATGTTTATAACACGAAACCCAGTGTATTCTATGGAAGAAAAACTGCTCGACAGCAATAAATTAGTTCCAACATGCAGAGAACACAAAGCATGCATTATGCTATGTTTAAACTGAAAATTGTAGATTCCAAAAAGCTAGAGGGGTTTTAAAACCAAAATATTATCTAAGTTAATCAAATTGGTTGTTATAAGTGATGATGAGTAAAACTATTGCTCAGTTATACAGGGTGATTTATGAAGAATTGACACATTTCTTTCTTTAATTATTCTGTTCGATATTCACTCAATGCCCCAATTTTAGCACCAAATTAAGCAGAGTGTTCTGAAGTTTCGATTGCCTGTCACTAGATGCACAGATGTTCATGTTTTATTCGTAACTGTTAAGTTTTATTGTCAGTAACTGTTTTTGAGATTTTGTTCTAGTCAACGTGAAAATTGAGTACACATTAAATGAATGACTCAAAGGAATACTGAATTACGAATTCAATAACAGCTACTCAAAGGGCATACCAGAAGAATTTGGTGTTCGGAATCCTCCCCAAAAAACACAATACTGGAATTGGTAAACAAATTGGAAACAACTGGATCTCTGGTGAGTGAAAAAGGCAAAACTCGTTCATCTAGACTTCCCACGGTTGTTGTTGACGTAAGGCACGACTGGATCAGTCACCCAAAAAATCATTAAGACATTTGTCGCAGGAAACGGGTACAGCTACTCAATGTGTCAGAGAGCTGTGAAAAGTGCAGGATTAAAGCCGTATAGGATTACCGTTGTCCATCAGTTACAGCAACCGATAAGGATAGACAACTTAATTGTTGTCATTGGTTTCAGGCGTTCATTGTGCAAAATGCTACCATATTGTCCATCACATGGTTCACAGTTGAAGCATGGTTCCATTTATTCGGCTATGTGAACTCAAATAACTCACGCTATTGGGCCAGCGAAAATCCACATGTTATTCATGAAGCACCCGTGCACCCGGTTAAAATCGGAGTTTGGTGCGCAATATCCGCACAGAGAATAGTGGAACCATTATTTTTTAATCAATGTGAACGCTGAAGAGTAGCAGCGGATTTTCAAGGAGTTTGCTGAGCATTTAGACGATGTAGAGCTGAGTCAAGAATATTTTCAGCAGGACGGCGCTACATGCCATACTCAAACGAATCCATGGCACTAATTGCAAGTTTCTTTGACGACCGGATAATTTCCAATAACCTGTGGCCACCGAGATCTCCGGATTTGCCATCGCCGGACTTTATTCCATGGGGTTACTTAAAAGACAGGTTTTATGCCACACGTCCCCAGACATTGGACGATCTGAAGCATAACATTACACAGGATATTCAAGTCATTGACAACAGAGCCCTCCAACATGGCCAGTAATATAGAACGACGTGTTGAGTTGTGCCTTATGCAGGATGGAGGACTTTTCAACATTTGCTATAGAAGTAAATAATCACCTAAAATTCTTCTACATTATAGGTATAATAAGTTGTCGCTAGCATAACTCTCGTTTTGAAAGAATTAAATAAATGTGTGAGTTTTTCATAAATCAGCCTTTATGTTCATATGTGAATAATCTAGAACCGTGCACATAAAACACAGACGCTACTGCATGTGCGAAAAGATAAACAGGATACCACACATCTCCTCCTAGCTAGATCAGTAGAATGCCTCCCAAAAATGCGGTGACGGCATATATGGAAGCGGGTGTACTATGAAAGTGAATGCGTGATAGTGCCATCCAACTTCATTATTCCGGTTTCAAGCATTTAGCCCATTTATGCTCCCTCCTAATACTTTATACCCTCTGGCTCAAACAAAAGAATGTTTCCACTTTGGAGTAACAACACATTCGATTATCATCACAATGCCAACAAACCATTAACTCCGCGGTCACCAGAGATACGAATCGTAGGTCTTTGTTTTCTTGTTTTCCCTAGATATTTGAGCTGCTTAAACAGAATCCTTTCATGTAGCGGTTGCCGCTCGCCCAGAGTTATTTCTAATTGATTTTCAAGTATCTCAGATTTTTATCCAGCGTTTCTGAAAGCGAGTGCTTGCCATAAGGAAAGTGAAATTGTACGTAGGAAGTGGTCTATCTACTTTCAAGATATGTTAGAACCTCTGGAATGTTGCACTGTTTGATTAACCCTGAACGATAAAGTGCAATGCTTGTACTATAAATATAGGTGGGTCAACTTGATCATAAGTGTTATTTTATACACTGAGAAGATAAAGTGGTACTACATTTAAAAGCTCAAACCTTAAAGAGTATGAAAAACATCTGAAGTGTTTCATTCACATGACTTTCTCTAGTCAATTTCGTTTAATTTTATATCACTTCTGTAATTTATTCTTGAAAAAGCTTATAACTTTCTACTCACAAAGTAGCTAGAGAAGGTATTGCATTCCACCGTAAAATTCGATACCCAGATTACACAGTAAATACGTGTTTTGAGGTGCCCTGAATCAAAAAAGTATATGTAGAAAAAGACCTCTGTGTGTGTGTGTGAACAGCATAACTCAAAAACGAAAAGTCATATAAATATCAAGTTTGGTATTTAGGTTCAGCACCTTTCAAGGATGCGACACGAAAGTTTTCAAAAAAGTCCCTCCACCCCATACTACATTTTACATGAAACATTTTTCGAAATTTTGATTTTCTAAAAAATGGCTAGAATGATTTTGATTAAAGTGGCATATATTAATATATTTACATGAAAATATGTATATCTTGAATTCCTGAGAATAGCCTGTGAAGTCCACTTCATTCCGAAGGAATTTTGTATAACTAGTAAACGTATCACACAAAAAATGTAGATCTCTTTAAAACACACAATTTATTTCAAATAACGTTTTTTGTGGCTTTAGTCATTTCCGAGATATTCTAATTAATGGTTCGAATTGTTCAATACTTAGCCTTTCTTTTAAAGTCCTGTCTACATTCATTTGTTTCTCGCAATTGCATGGAAAGAGTGTGGGATTTTAAGGCAGCAAATAGCGTCCAGTTACTAAACATTTAACTATCGCTATTCCTTTGTATCTATAAGAAATGTGTAATGTAGCTATTTCTGGGAAGGTTTATCTAGATTGAAATGAAGTAGATATAAAAATAAGGTTTAGTAAGAATAAAACGCTCTGTAACTACTATGGGCATTAGCGTCCCGTTCTATATTGGGCGTGAAAGACCGGAAGGTTTGCTCAGAGGCCTCTATCAGGCTTGAGGTTCTTTTACGTGCCTAAATCTACGACATGGAACCACGGGCTTTATTTCCCTTCCCAAGGATGCCCTGCCAAGGATTTTTACACCGGGTTTGAACCCGAGACCTCGGAAACTGGTACCCCTAGACCACGGAGGACGACTGTTTTATGTTGAAATAAACGGTTGTAGAAATGGTTTTATTACCATTTCATTGTGGCTACTGAGATGATGCTCAAATGTTTATACCTATGCTACGTTGAAATTTTGTACTCTCCATAACATCGCGACAAAAAGCTAAATTCTAACAGAACTTTCTTTAACTGAAACTTACTGGAAACTTCAATCTAATAACAATTACCTCGGAAATGACTGATTCCACAAAACATTATTTGAAACGAGTTGTGTGTTTTAACGACATACACATTTTGTGGGTTGTCAGTTTTTGTCTATCGCTTAAATAGTTTTGCAGGCTATTCGCAGAATATTCAAGATATATATTTTATTACCCCTGCAAATATCGTAAAAAATATAGCATTTTAATAAAAAACATTAGAAGCATTTTTGACAAAATAATAAAATAATTTCCGTATAAAGTGTAGTTTTGGGAGAGAGCGTTTCTTGAAAATTTTCGTGTTGCATCCTTGGAGGATACTGAAGACCATGTTTGGTATTTACTTTTTGTGTTTGAATTATGCTACACACACACATCTTTTTATAAAAAATGTCAGAAACCCCCCCCCCAAAAAACACGTATTTCCGTGAAATCTCGATATGGAATGGATACTTCCTCTTACCGAGCGAGATAAGCTCAAAGCAAAATTCTTAACTCCTGCTAAAAGGATATAGGTATTATGGGATCTACTGGCTGGCAAAACGGGAGATTTCCTAACTAAGTGCAAAGCCAGGTCAAGTTCATTAGAGGCAATTTATCTTTATTTTTCTTTATTTTTTACTTTCTCTACTACGTATAGTAAGTAGGGGAAGTATTGCATTCCACCCAAAAATTCAATATCGAGATTTCACCGGAAATACATGTTTTGGGACCCCCTGAATCCAAAAAAAGCTTTTTTGGAAACATGTACGTGGGTTTCTCTGTGTCTATGTGTCTGTGAACAGCATAACTCAGAAACGAACAGTCGGATAAACACCAAACTGGTATTTAGTTTTCAAGAAAATCCTGGTAAACCATAAGAGATAGACAAAATTTTACTACACAAAAAATGTAGATCGCGTTACAATACACAATTTATGTCATATACATTTTTTTGTTGAGTGAACCATTTTCGAGATATTGCTTGTTATTTCCTTAAATTTTCCAATACTTTATACTTTTTCTCAAATGGGAATCCGTTATTCATTTTTTTTCCTGGTAATGCAAAGAGAATGGAATACTCCACATAGCAACAAGCTCTTAAAAGATTTGACTATCGCTTAAAGCCTACCAATTCCCCTTGCATCTAGAAGAAAATTAGCAATAAGATTAACATCTCGATTAACATGAAGCATATGGAGAATAAGCGTTTGTAAAAATAGTTTGTATAAGAGTAGAGAAAGTCATGTGAGTGTAACACATCAGATTTTTTATTCACAGATAGTGTTTCTTCGCCTTGCTCTATACTCTCTGGTTTGAACTGGGCCGCAACAAGCCGCCTCCGTACCACGTCATATTCTCTGACATTAAGTATATGTCTGGAAAAACATAATGCTATCTCTTGAAGGTTCTCTAGTGGCCAGTTTTAACTCGCCTTGTGCGGGTTTTGCTACTTTCACGCTCAGAGCAATGTGAAAGTGAACTCTGCACTATAATGAGTGTCTTGAATTTATTAAGAAGCCAGTCTTCATTATGGCAGTCTTGGCTTAACTTTTCATGCCCACTTGTACGTCATTCACTGGACTATGCCCTATAAGGGAAGCGGTTGACATGCAAGACAACAGCGCTGTAAAACTCTCTCTCGTTGTCTTCGCTTTCCTGTATGGAGATTGAATGTGGAATTAAAATTATTATCAATTGTTTAACCATGACTTTTCTACAGAAATGTATCTTTTAGGCAGCAAGACTTAAAAGTAGACCTTCTAACACAGAGGCACGAGCTAAAAGCTTTAGATTATCGCCCTAGTGGCAGATATGGATATTACCCTTTGTATTTGCACATGTTGAACAACTGAACTTGGTTTGATTAGGATTTACTTGCCATTATGTTCTTTCACATGATTAATTTTTCATGGCGCTCGCATTATCACAATACAAATCGAAATACCTCAGTTTATCGCAATTTGTTGTAGAGTTAATTTATACGCTATATCGGCAGCTTTCTTTGATCTAAAACGTTACTCTTTTATCTTGTCGCAGTATTCGGCTCGTGTCATCTTATTTGCTGTGCGCCTGTTATTGTTTTATTATTTTAAGATTTGGGTTCATTGTCCTCCGGCTAGCTATTATTACTCAGTCGAGCAAATATCTCTGAGCAGGGCGTGTAAACGGAAAGGAGTTGTTACTAAAAGATAACACTGATAAAAGAATTTGTTTTCACACTTTTATTGCCGTCACACTTAATTAATAGTTCACATCTTTAATCTTGATACACGCCTGACTGAAACTGTTATATTTCCGAATGTAATTACTGTCGTATTAGTTGCGCGTACTTCACATTTTGTAACTAACTTTACGACGCGAGAGATTCTTCCAAACTGTATGACGTGCATCTCACGAGAGATTCCTCAAGACTGCGCGACGTGTATCTCGTGAATGATTCTTTAGAACAGCGCGAAACATGCTTATGGCTCGAGAATATTCATACAATAATGTTAATTTACACTACAATCACTCTGGCATTCACAGTGTTGTGATATAAAATACTGCCTCAAACTAACCTACATAAAGATTAAATAGCGGAAATTATGAATTCAGAAGAAACTGAAATGAAAGTGAAATTACAGAAGCAGCAGAAAGAATAACACTAGAAGCAGAAAGCAATATGATATAGCATTTAATCGCTTCATTCCCTGATGTAAGGCAAAACACGGTGGAAATGATTTCACTGAAAACGTCTGCTAGAGAATCAAAAAAAATCAAAACATCTGACATCTCGTTTTTTAACGTCATTTCTCTTGTTTCAAGAACACGATCTATACGTGGTCAGTTAATTTCAGGAATCAATATAATATTATTGATATTTTACAAATTTGAACGCTGTCTAAAAACATAAATGCCACACGTGTTAAAAGTAGTTTTACTCCTTGTATATAATCTACTATTTTTGTATACCAAAATATAAACGACCCATATCGTTGGTCAAAATCATTAATAATTTTATATTATTAAAACTACCACATCAATGGTTGTGTCATAAAACTATTATCTTACATATGAACAATAATATTAATGTGTTCTTCAGAACACCAATGTCTCCAAAATATTCATAATATTGCATCTAATTAAGCAATCCTTCATATTCCATCTCATAACAAGCATTTCCTTGGAATTAGGAATAATTCCGTTTTAATGTCAACAAACAAATGAACTACAATAAGCTGCATAGATATATCATAGCTGCATAGTGATATCATAAAAAAACACATACTCAATCCACAGAAATTCCTTAGAGAATATTAACTTTATTTAAGTTTTATACTTTTGTTTTACAACCAAACACCGTAATAAAATTCGTTTTTGTTACAGAATTATTACATTATAAATGTATTGCATAATATACCAGTGTTCACCAGACACAAATTATTTTTGTTTTTGATCGTGATTATTATTGCCAAATTTACACACTTTGATTTAAAATTTTAACCACCAAATCATCCTTTAAGTTAAAAAAAAATTATACCATATATAAATTTTGAATGAGATTCCATGGCTCCATTTTTTATCGTACTTTTCACGTTTCTACACGTGTTAGAATATCGATTTTTTGCTTTTTTAGGTTCTTTACCGTTTATCCAGAGTACGGCAAAGAAGTTGCATTTCATCTAAAAATTCTAAATCCAGATGCATGTGTGCCTAACTCAAAAATGAAGCAGTATTTAATTTAAACGTCTCCCAAGGGTGCGACATAGTTTTTTTTTAAGAAAATTCCCTCGTCCAAAACTACTGTTTACAATTACCCTTTACATTACCAGACATTTCCCTTTATGCAAAAATTGTTATAACTTTTATTGTCCCAAATTCTGCTTAGAATACCGTATATTTAAGACATTTGCATGACTGTAAACATTTCATATTTTGAATTTAAACCATTTCGGCGCCGTGGCCGAGTGGTTAGAGGCGGCCCGGGTTCAATCCCAGAGACCCGCATGTGGGTTTTCTCCGGGTTCTCCGGTTTCCCCCGCCATTCATTCCACCAACTGCTCCATCATCACCTTTCCTTTCAACCATTTCGCCGTCATTTCGTTTCATCTACTTCCTTCATCCTATACCAGGCATCGGGCTGATCACCCATCCTGGACATTCTGTCTGTTCCATGAGTGTCTGCTCCTCCTCGACGGGCCTCTGACCCCAGGCACCCGCCTGTAAGTCCTGGGGGTGTAAGTCCTACATAAGCGGAGGTTAAACAGTGAAAAAAGAAAGAAAGAAAGAAAGAAAGAAAGAAAGAAAGAAAGAAAGAAAGAAAGAAAGAAAGAAAGAAAGAATTTAAACCATAAGAGCTAATGTAAATTTATTGCACGAAAATGTAGATCTATTTAAAACACACAGTTTATGTAATTTTTGGGTATTGGCAATTTCCGAGATGTTTGTTTTGGTTTGAATTTTTCACTACTTGTGTTGTTTATCGAAGCGGTCAACTTCATTTTTTTTCTCACGATGTCATGCAAAGACTATGGCATTTCAAAGCCAGCATATCTGACTATATCTGAATCCCTCTTGTACCTATGAAGAAGTGTGTAATGAAACTATTTCTACAAACTTTTATCTTGTAAAAATAGTTTCCAGAAGAGAAATAAAAATAAATGAAAGTGGCTGGATAAGGTCATGTGAATGCAGCACGTCAGATTTGTCTCTATTTTCTGTTTCCCAGTTATATAAACGTCAATAAAAACACAAAACAAACTGTCTCTGTGGTCAAGTGGTCAGCTTTTTGGCTGCTCAATCTAGAGGTCCTGGGTTCGATGCCGAGACAGGGGAATTTTACTTTAATTACAATCATTCCCTACTCTCCTTAGAGTCTGGAAGCATGGATGTGTTAATAAATGTACGTGTCTTTCCAAATGAAGGTAAATTGGTGTGGGGGTAGCGTAAGTGGCTCACATTCATGAAGTCCCGAGTTTGAATTTCGGTTAGGGTGAGCTACCTGGATAAGATTTCCTCCGGGGTTTTTCCTTATATTGAAAAGATTGAGCTCTATGGACACCGGCCTCATTTGAGCATCATTTCTCCCATTCATCTACTCAGTTAAAGAACGTTAAACTATTTTTAAAAAAGTCTGATGTACATTCACATGACTTTCTCTACCCTCTATAGTTTATTAGTTGTTATACAACCTCCTCTTATTTTTCTGTGTACTACATTTTAATCCAAGTAAACATTTCCAGAAATAGCTACATTACACAATTCGTTATAATACAAAGGGAACAGCGATAGTCGAATGTTTAAGAACTGTACGCTATATGCTGACCTTAAAATTCCACACTCTTACCATGAATTCGTGAGAAATAACTGAATATTAAAAGGACATTAAAAGCACGACCAAGTAATGAGCAATTCCAACCAATAATAATGGATATCTTATAAATGGCTTATGCTACAAAACCTATTTGAAATAAATTGTGTGTTTTAAAGAGATCTACATTTTTTTGCGCGGTACGTTTTCGTCTATCCCTTAACGTTTACTAGTTATGCAGGATTATACAAAACACCTTCCGAATGAAGAGGAGTTCACAGGCTATTCCCAGAAAATTCAAGATATACATTTTATTTGTCATGTAAATATTTTGTTATATGGTAGATATTTTAATCAAAATCGTTAGAGCCATTTTCAAAATTTTTGAACAATGTCCCATGTAAAGGGTAGTCGCGGGTCGGAGCATTTTCTTGAAAATCTTCGTGTCGCATCTTTGGAAGGTACTGAACCCAAATACCAAGTTTGGTATTTATCCGACTTTCGTTTTTGAGTTATGCTGTTCAGACACACTCACACACGGACCTCTTTCTAAAAATGATGCTTTTTGATTCAGGGTGCCTCAAAAGATGTATTTCCGGTGAAATCTCGGTATCGAATTTTTTGGTGGAATAGAATACCTTCCCTACCTAGTAGGTAAGGTACTTATGGGATAGAGAAAATCAAAAAGCTAAACACCTACAGTCAATGAATTAGTAACACCATCAGTTGTTTCTAAAGTAAAGCCCCAGGTATAACTATAGAAGATAAAGGGAACTGTACCACAGAGGTAGTTAAAAAAAGAAAGACTTCACTATTTACAGAAAATTTAAGACTGCCTTTTGTTTGTTATAGAAATATCTCACGTATGATATTGCGATCAAAACCGTTAGAACTGGTTTGAGAAAACAAAAAATAAAGAATATATTTTCCTTCCCATATTTGACTCAAATAATGAAATATGCTATTTACCTCACTTTTCGTTTTTGAGTTGGGCAGTTCTCTCTCTCTCTCTCTCTCTCATAGTAGCGCACATACATACATACATACATACATACATACATACATACATACATACATACATACATACATACATACGTGCATACATTGAAGCAATGGTTAGGTCCTCATTACTATACGGCAGTGAGGTATGGGGATGGGAGAGGTGGATAATGTAAATAAAGTACAATGCAATTTTTGGAAGCGCATTCTAGGGTTGGGGAAAGGTACTTCAAACTACGGAGTTCTTCGGGAGATAGGATGCTGGAAGATGCTGTATTTGCTAAACTAAATGTAATTAGGTACTGGCTGCGAGTAATTAAAGGTGATCAAACAACCCTGAGAGCAATATGCTATCGTCATCAAATGAACAACATGGAGCATCCAAAATGGTGGGCGGCGGGGTTGCAACGGGAATTATCAAAAATAGGCTTAAACGATATCTGGCAAAGGGGTAATGAAAAAAGTAAAAAAACGACTGTGTGATATAAACAGGCAAAAAATACAGTCTGTATGTAGACAAAGATCAATATTGGAGCTACAAAATAAAATAAAAACTAGGTGGGGTAAGGAAACATATATTGGAATTAGGTATAAAACAGAGGACTGGAATAGCATGGCTTAGGTTGGGAGGGTGGAAAGCTCGCAAGATTGTTGATGATGATGGCAGGAGGATTTACCCATTATGCGGGGAACAAAAAGACTGGACGCATATTTTGGCAGCATGCGTGCAGACGGAGGGTATTAGGAAAAAACTATTACCGGAAGTAATTTTGGCTTCCAACAGACGGAAGGCAGCATGCTGGGACTTGATTCTAAACAATCCATACTGGCCAAGCTTGGGCAGATACTTAATGGAAGTACGTGTACTAAGAGATAAGATGTTTATGTAAATTTTCTTTAAATATATGCGGTGCTTGAGCACTTGTGTGTGTGTGTGTGTGTGTTTGCGTGTGTGATTCAGAGTGTTTTTCAATTTTATATGTATGTATATAATGTGGTGATTACAAACATAGTTGTTTCTGGTCGATACTGCAAGTCACGTATACAGACCAGGTATTTTTCTAGAGAGCATGTACGGTCTTATGACCTATGCGACTGTGTTATGCAATTAATGTAATACTAAGTACTTAATAAATACTACTACTATTACTACTACTACTACTACTACTACTACTACTACTACTGCTGCTGCTATATACATACATACATGCATAGATACATACATACATACATAATTTGTCCTGAGAATATATTTTAAGGCTCACGGAATCACAAAAGGTGTATTTCCGGTAAAATAGAGGTATTAAGCTTAGGGCAGCATGAAATGCCTCTTGTTGCCCTCCGTGGTGTAGTGGCTACCATGCTAGCCTCTAGTTCCCTGCGGAGGGCGATGGATTTTTCGGGCGTAAAAGTACTTAGCATAGCTTCCTTCGGAAGGGAATTAAAGTCGGTGGTCCCATGTCGTAGATTTACGGCACGTAAAGAAACCTCAAGCCTGATAAAGAGGCCTCTGAGCAAAATTACCAGTCTTTCACGCCCAATATAGAATGGAACGCTAAGAACCACAGCAGTCAAAACTCAGTTTAATCTAATTTGGAATGCCTCCTCTACTTTATGGAAACGTTAGAGAAAGTAAAAAAAATCTGATGTGTTACACTCACATGACTTTCTCTACTCTTGTACAATCTAATTTTACAAACGCCTATTCTCCATATGCTTCATGTTAATCGAGATATCGAGATGTCAATCTTATTGGTAATTTTCTTGTAGATGAAAGGGAAATATGGTAGCTTTTAAGCGATAGTCAAATATTTTAACGCTGGTTGCTATGTGGAGCATTCCATTCCCTTTGCATGTCAAGGACATAAAAAAATGAATAACGCATTTGAGAAAAACTATAAGTATTGGAAAATTTAAGGAAATAACGAGCAATATCTCGAAAACGGTTCACTCAACAAAAGAAATGTATATGACATAGGTTGTGTATTTTAACGCGATCTACATTTTTTGTGTCGTAAAATTTTGTCTATCTCTTATGGTTTACCAGTTATGCAAAAGTCGTTCACAATGAAGAATACTTTTGGAGACATTCCCAGAAAATTCGAGATATACATTTCATTTCTAATGACATTATCTTAAACATATGATATTTTCATCAAAATCGTTAGAGCCATTTTTGAGAAAATTAAAATTTTCGAAAACTCTTCCATGTAAAGGGTAGTCTGGGGTGGGGGGATTTTCTTGAAAACCTTCGTGTCGCATCACTGAAAGATACTGAACCTAAATACCAAGTTTGGTGCTTATCCCACTGTTCGTTTTTGAGTTATGCTGTTCACAGACACACACACACACACACACACACAGACACACACACACACGGACATGTTTCCAAAATTGCTTTTTTTGGATTCAGGAGGTCTGAAAACATGTATTTCCGGCGAAATCTCAGTATCGAATTTTTGGGTGGAATGCAATACTTCCCCTACTTACTATACGTAGTAG
Source organism: Deroplatys truncata (assembly GCA_030765065.1). Classification (NCBI taxonomy): domain Eukaryota; kingdom Metazoa; phylum Arthropoda; class Insecta; order Mantodea; family Mantidae; genus Deroplatys; species Deroplatys truncata. The sequence continues at coordinate 107,963,410 of CM060982.1, forward strand.
AGAAAGTAATAACTGGAGGGCTGTTGATACGTCTCGTATATGAGTGACAGGTGGTCTCATCTTCACGCAACATAGACGAGCAGTCCGCGACGGAAGAGTGCTTCAGAGGCAATTAGATAAACCAGCTCTCCGTAATCCGTTAAGCGAACAGCACGAGAAAAACACGGAGGTATGCGAGCGAGCCGTTAACAAACTGACCCACATTCGTATAGTCATCAAGGTCAGCTGACGTTGAGGACATTGACCACATTCGGTGTCTCTTGTCATCTCGACAGACACATCACGCTATTTAAAGTTAGTATGCTGCCGGGTTTTGTCTCTTCAACCAAGGTGACCTCTGTGGTGAAAGGCAGAGAATGGCCTTTCAGGTCCAAGAGTTCACGATGCCTCAGGATTCTTTGGCTTTAATAGTTACATCCTGGAATAGGCGGATCCAGGGTTGAATTTTCTCTATCACGGTATAGTACTAAAATAAAATCTGATGTGTTTCATATTAATCGAGATAAACATTTGCAGAAACGATCGTTTGACATGCAAAGAGAATTACATTCTACACATATCGACCAGTTCTAAAAATATTTGACTATCGCTTAAGGCGTACTATGTTCCCCTTGTTTTGTATTCGCAAGGGCAATATAGAACATATCTCTTAATAGCTGGTTGCTAGGTGCAGCACCATTCTCTTTGCCACAGATTAATGATCTTTGCATATCCAAGACAAAAAAAATGAATAAGGAATTCCCATTTGAGAAAATAAGTATTGAAAATTTAAGGGAAAAAGCAAGCAATATCTCGAAGATGGTTCACTTAACAACAAAAAATGTATATGACATAAATTGTGTATTTTAACGCGATCCACATTTTTGTCTATTTCTTATGGTTTACCGGTTATGCAAAAGTCGTTCACAATGAAGAATACTTTTGGAGCCATTCTCACAAAATTCAAGATATACATTTTATTTGTCAAAAATATCTTAAACATAGGATATTTTAAACAAAATCTTTAGAGCCATTTTGGAGAAAATTAAAATTTTCGAAAAATGTTCCATGTAAAGGGTAATCTGGGGTGGGGGATTTTCTTGAAAACCTTCGTGTCGCATCTCTGGAAGATAGTGAACCTAAATACCAAGTTTAGTGTTTATCCGACTGTTCGTTTCTGAGCTACGCTGTTCACAGTCACACAGACGGATATGTTTGCCAAAAATGTATTTTTTGGATTCAGGGGTCTCAAAACATATATTTTCGGTGAAATCTCGGTTTCGAAGCTATTATTATTATTATTATTATTCCCATTCATTTTATAAGTGGTATTCTAGGATCTTTGTTATAATTGGAGTCTTAGTGCTTAACATTTTATATGCTATTCTCTCATTTGTCATTCAATTCCATCTTAGTACTTATTGCAATGATCTAATCAACTTTATAACAAAAAATTGACCATAACAGTTTCACTTTTATCAGTTTCTCTCCCTCTCCCTCCCTCCCCTAATCTATTTCGTAGTCACCAAATGTTTCAAGTCATTAATTTGTCATTGTAAATCTCGAACGACATTTACTCTTACATAGCCATACAATCCCATATACCGATATTATAGTTTTCATAAGAAACGACTTCTATTCACGAAATGGTTACGAATGGAAATAATTTCCAATGAGGCAATATAAATTTGGTTACATACACGATGCGAAATAACCATGCAAGAAACGATTATCTCGCAAGTCCGTTTTAGTGACTGTACAGGAAAGAAGCAGAACATCACAGTTCAACCAGAGAAAACTTAAAAGATGTGTTAACGGACATTGAAAAAGTAAAAAGCATAAAAACGTTATTTCGCGTAAACTGAATATTTTAACGAAATCTACATTTCTCCTGGGGTATGACTTTGGTTCATTTGTAGGTTTATTTGTAATGTTTATATCTGATTTCAGTCAAAATCATTTTTAATAAACAACGAGCAATTTTCGGTGTAAAGGATGGTTTGGTTTGGAAGGAGTTCCTTGAAAACAGCAAAAGATTTCCGTTTCTGAGTTATATTCGTATTGTTTATTGCATTTTATGCGTTCAGCAGACTTCGAAACGTGTATTTACGGTAAAATATTGAGTTGAATTTCTGATGTATTATAATACAGGTTTATTCAAAAAGAAGGAACAGATTTCAAATATTTATTTTAATTAACGACAACAGATAGCGAAACATACGAAACATAATTGAATAGAGCAAAGCTAAAAGTTTTAAGCGCTACTTATTAGTTCCATTCAGTGCCTACAGCGGCGCTGTGTTTGTTTACGAGAAAATGGCGACGCCCAGGAAAAGTCGTTTTGTGTGCTGCATTATGCAAAGAGTGTATACATTGTTTCATTACAGCGTGCATTTCGTTGCAAGTTCAACAAAGAGCCACCTCGTCATAAAGAATTTACAATTGATACAATAAATTCGTAGGAGATGGTTGCGTATGTAAACGAAAAAGCACTGATCGTCCTCGCATAACAAACGGTGCTCATTTTGAACACACACAATAAAATTTTGAACTTTTCTCTATTCAGTGATGTATCGCATGTGTCGTCATCTATTGTCGTTAATTAAAAATAAATATTTAAATTCTGTTCCTTCTTTTTGAATAACCCTGTGTATCCTCTCCCTACGTATATATTGGAAAGCCATATTCATAGTCCCCCAGGTTATTTTATATACAACTGCAGACAACAGTAATCTAGCAATGTAAATTAAACTAGACAAGTAAAAATGACACATCAGTGTTCTGATAAGGCAGGTATGTGTTAGGAACATTTATTAAGTTATTTAGTGACTTATTTGAGACCAAATAGAAATTTTAGAAGGTACACCGGCGCCACTACTCGCTTGGTTGCCTCTTGGCGTGACGGATTTGATGCCAACAGGGATTTCACTTGCTGTTTTCTTCCTTGTAGCATTATGTATATAGGTGACAAGCAGCGGCGACGACTTAATGTACTCGTTTATTCTTCACTTACATTAAATGTCGTGGAGTAAACAAACCCAATAAGGTAACTTTGATGCCAGAAACAATTTCACTTCTTCTCCACTTCCTGCTTGAATCAATTCACAGAGCCAAATTCTCTTACAAGATGTTACCTCTGTTTTGCTTTTCATTATCAGTTACATCTTAGTGGGCATCTGGAATCTGTACGGGTAACTGAACTGCCACCAAAATATTTCTGGTAATTTAATCTTTATAAGCAAATGCTGTTATGTGGTGTTAACCACCATGCACCTTTTCAAATGGCTCGAAGTATTGTTAAATTAAATTAAATTTAACTACTTTGGTCCTTAACTACTATGATCCTTAGCGTCCCATTCCATACTGGGCGTGAAAGATCGGTAATTTTGCTCAGAGGCCTCTTTATCAGGCTTGAGGTTCTTTTACGTGCCGTAAATCTTGTGACACGTGGTATATAACATTACTGTGCGGCCCAAATCTATTGACGTTTCGTGACAACTAATAAGGAGTGGCCGCGCGGTTTACAAACTTCACTTCTTCTTCAGAACGTTATGCCTTTGTTATAAATACTATGGCAATGTTCGCTTAAACACTACAAGAAAACAAGAAGAGATACGATAATAGAAATGTAATACACAAATAGAGAAATAAAAACATACCTTTCTATGCATCCTTTGTTATTCAACTGGCACAGCTAACGGAATACCCTCATCGCCATCACGTTTATCATAAAATTAAAAAAAATCTGATGTGTTACACTCACATGACTTTCTCTACTCTTGAACAAACTATTTTTACAAACGCTTATTCTCCATATGCTTCATGTTAATTGAGATGTTAATCTTATTGCTAATTTTCTTGTAGATGCAAGGGGAATTGGTAGGCTTTAAGCGATAGTCAAATATTTTAAGAGCTGGTTGCTATGTGGCGCATTCCATTCTCTTTGTATGTCCAGGACATAAAAAAATGAATAATGAATTCCCATTTGAGAAAAAGTATTGGAAAATTTAAGAGAATAACAAGCAATATCTCAAAAATGTTTCACCCAACAAAAAAAAGTATATGACATAATTTGTGTATTTTAACGCGATCTACATTTTTTGTGTAGTAAAATTTGGTCTATCTCTTATGGTTTACCAGTTATGCAAAAGTCGTTCACAATGAAGAATACTTTTGGAGACATTCCCAGAAAATTCGAGATATACATTTCATTTGTCATGAAAATATCTTAAACGTATGATACTTTAATCAAAATCTTTAGCCATTTTTGAGAAAATGAAAATTTTCGAAAAATGTTCCATGTAAAGGGTAATCTGGGGTGGGGGGATTTCTTTAAAACCTTCGTGTCGCATCTCTGGAAGATACTGAACCTAAATACCAAGTTTGGTGTTTATCTGATTGTTCGTTTCTGAGTTATGCTGTTCACAGACACACGGACATGTTTCCAAAAATGCCTTTTTTGGATTCAGGGGGTCTCAAAATATATATTTCCGGTGAAATCTCGGTATCGAATTTTTGGGTGGAATACAATACTTCCCCTACTTACTATACGTAGTAGAGAAAGTAAAAACTCGTGTATGGTTTTGTAGAGCTGTGCCAGAGAGCTTAGAAAGGATTTTTATGACGAGCTTATAGCTGTATTAGAAAACCTCATGGAATAACTATTTCTAAATCTATTTAGGACATGGAGAATTGCACATTATTAAGTGATAATTATGTCTATTACATAACAATATATAAAGTAACTACGGCAGCAATGGATTTATTACTATTACAAGCATGTCTACGACTGTCTCCGCTTAAACATCACGAAAGATAAACTATGAATTAATGGCGGACCATTGGGTGTAAATATACGATTCTTTTTTGTACTTGTTCACGAAAATGTCGCCTTTTATCCTAACTACTTGTTTTTCTGAAATATGAAATACGCATGCGTGCACATGATATTCTAATTAAGAGTTATACCAGCGGCGAGCTGTGCTGTCCGTATGAGGCAACGCCGCACTGCTGCTATTCACTAGTGGCGTTTTATTGTACACGCCTGAAACGTCAAGAGATTTGGACCGCATACGGTCTCTATACCGTAGGTCCTATGAAACGTTATACGGAGCGAACAAAAGTAATTATAGGGTTTTTAAGCACTTTTTTCTGCGGTATACAATACAATTTTGAATCATTACTTAAATGAAAGAGTAACTGTGGAAGCCTGAATTCTACAAGCGCAGATTTTGTTTTATTTTATAGCCATGGTAACAAAATATAAACGGAGAGAAAATACAAGTTTTAAACCTCTATAATCATTTGTGCACACCCTGCACTACGAGGTGTGTTTGTAAAGCCGCTGCAGCGCTACAGTCGCGATTTTGAGCAGGCGCGATTACTTGCTGGATCCATTAGGAAGTCAGTCTCAGCTGTGAGCGATCGTTACTTTGTGTTTTCCTGTTGTTAGAGCGCTTCGAAATGTTGAAAACAATCGAACGATCGTCCGACTGTGAAGTCGGATCAGTGATTCGTTTTTTTGAATGCGAGAAATGTTACGCCAGCAAACATTCATCGCCAATTGTATGAGGCTTATGGGGAAACAATAATGAGTGACAATTCCGAGTCACACACAGCCAAACAAACTCAAGATCTGATCGTATCATTTGGTTGAGAACATTTCAAACACTCTCCCTACAGTCCGAATTTGGCACCAAGCTATTTTTCATCTGTTTCTTCACCTGACAGACTTGGCTTTCATCACGGGTGGCATCATTCTTTGATGAAGGCATACAAAAACTGGTTTCCCGTTACGACAAGTGCCTGAATAACGGCGGTGACTATGTGGAGAAGTAGTATAAGGTAATGAATGGTAATAAAGTATTTGGAAAATAATGTTGTTGTATTCGCATGCAAAGTAATGAGGCAAAAAATTAAATAAAGAAGATAGAAATTTCTCACTTATAATTGAGTCTGTGTAAAATGTTGCAAAGCAAAGTTTACAATCATAATTTTGACGTGTTTTCTTATTTAGAAAACTTTTATAGCATAAGTGTTCAAAAATTGCACTAATTTTCTGATTAGATACCGCTAATATGAGAACCAGTTTCCCAAACGAGGGAAATCTCAAATATCGATAGAAAAATAAACTTTAGTAAGATTAGTTTGTATACCAACTAATAAAGATAGAGGGTAGAGAAAGTCATGAGAATGTATCACATCAGACTTCCTTTTCTATCTACTTATTTAAACAAATAAATCTTTGCAAAAATAACTACATTACGCATTTCGTTATAGATACAGAGAAAACAGTGCCATCAAATGTTTAAGCTGGACGCTATATGATGGCCTTAAAATTCATACTGTTTCCATACATTCGCGAGAAACAACTGAATGTTGGTAGGACTTTAAAGAATACCCATTAATAACGGTTATCTCAGAAATGCCTTATGTCACAAAAAACCTTATTTGAAATAAATTGTGTTTTTTAAAGAGATCTACATTTTTTGTGTGGTGCGTTTTAGTCTATCAGTTAATGTTTACCAGTTAGACAAGATTATACAAAATTCCTTCCGAATGAGTAGGACTTCATAGATTAATCCCAGAAATTTCAATATAAACATTTTATTTGCTATATAAATATCTTTAATTCTTTCAGGAAATAAAAATTTTCCCAAAATTTTCTGTGTAAAGTTTAGTTGGGAGTGGAGGGATTTTCTTGAAAACCTTCGTGTCGCATCCTTGGAAGAAACTGAATTTAAATACAAAGTTTGGTATTTACCCTACTTTTTGTTTTGAGCTGTGCTGTTCAGAGACACACACACGCGGACCTTTTTCTATAAATGTTTTTTTTATTCAGGGGTCCTCAAAACGTGTATTTCTACTAGAAGTTAGTATTTCTACCATGTACGTGGTAGAGAATGTAAAAATGCAACACTTCATATCGTCATTTGAAAAGGCTTCGTGTTTATCACAACTTATCTAAACAACGTCAGGAGGTTTCATATCATACCATATCGTAAGAGAAAGTAAAGCTTTCATTGCCGCGTTATTATGAAAGATAAAAGTTTTAAAACATTAAACAATATTCTTAAAAAGAAACTACATGCTGTATAGAAAATAAATATTTCTTGAATGTAATCAACCGATTGAAACGCGTTTAGTTTCCACTGTGAACTGATGCAGTAATTTGTATTACAAATTACTTAAATGTAAATAATGATTGTAGTATGAATATCTATTATTATGTGACATTGATTTGAGATGTTTATTGATTGTAATTATTGTTGAGAAGTAAGTTTATACTGCCTTACTGAAACTGACAATAATAGCGTGCAAAAATGCAGCGAGGGGGTGAGCTGTTTATCATTATTGAAAACGAGGAAGTTACGTAATGTTGACGCGTTTTTCTTTTAGAATATTCTGGAGCATTTCCCTAGAGCATATGTATTCATAATTTTCATTGGATATAAAAATAGACGCTAATGTTGGCGCGTTTTATTAGCCAATTGCAGTTCAGTTATAATCTTTAGGCATATCTGGGTGAAGGAGTATAAAAAGAGTAGGTTAGAGGTAAACCCCGTCAGTTCATCAAAATTCTTTGTACACTACACGTCGCATTCCCGTCAGTTCGTCGAAAGTATTTGTACGGCACACTTCGGATATCAATTTGCAGGTTACGCGTAACAGAGTTATGAAAAATCTCAAGTGTTATAAAGTTAATTATACAAAAAGTTGAAGTACGCGAATTAAGAATTATCAGTAATGAAGTTATTATAACAGTTTCAGTTTGGCGAGTGTCAAGATCAATGTGTAAATGTGATAGTTAACGTGTTCGACAATAAAAGTGTAAAACAAATTTCTTCATCAGTGTTATCTTTGGATAAAAGATTCCTTGCCGTTTACACAACCTGTATATAGAGAAGTGCTTGACCAAAAGGATAATAGCTAGCCGGAGGACAAAGAACCAAAATTAAATAAAATAACAGTAGCATTTTTTTTTCAAACAAAAAAACTAATACTGCCGCAAATTGCTAACACCAGATGGAGCTACAAACCTAACAAAGAATCACGTCACAAGATGGCTTCAACGCGTGAAGTAAACACAAATACACAAACATTATAAGAAATACACTCGCAAATTGGCTACCACAACGTGGGGCTACAATAATGTTAAATAAATATAACATAAATAACACTCGCAGAACGAACCTTTACAGTCCAAAAACGTTCAATTCTCTTTCGGCGACACAACGTAGGTATTAATTTAGTGCAATAATTACAGAAACAAACTGTAGGTTAAGCGTTTAGTTGCACTGTGAAGTCTCCTAACGCACGTACTAGTCTAATTTAATTTAATTTATTTGTGCTAAGTTATTTAGGCATCAGGGTCTATTAGGTTTTGCCCTAGACTCTTATTCCCCAGACCTCCGATATTACTTTCTGCGTTATATACACTTCCGTTTGTGAAAATTGCAACACCAAGAAGCAAACGCATTAATTCAATGCATTTAATACCACAGGTTAGGTACATGACAAGTAACAAATGATAAACTTTTCAAATCTATGCATGACCTTTGAGCCCTAATATTCAGTATTTGGCGTGGCCTCCGTGCGCTGCAATTAGAACTGCTGTATGCCGTGGTTCTGAATAAGTTCGTGAGGGATTTCCCTCCACGCAGTTTGTATTGGAGCCCACAAATCTGTGACACTAGTTACTGGAGGACCGTGACGCACCAGGTGCCGACCAACCATATCCCAGGCATGTTCGCTGGGCGACATGTCAAACGTACAGGCCAGGGAAGCAATGGTACCCGTCGCTCTTCGAAGAAGGCTTTACATTCCTCGCAGTATGTGACCGGGCATTATCCTGTTGAAATGTGGCCTGTGGATATGCCTGAGGCAGGGGGAGTACCTCAGGCTCTACAACCACCGTTAGGTACTGGTTGCTGTTCAAAGTGCCCTCAATTCGTAGGAAGCGAGATCGGTTATTGTAACCAATGGCGCCCCAAGCCATCACACCTGGTGTTTGTCCGCTATGCCGCTCAACAATGCAGCCCTCCAGGTTGCGCTCACCATGGTACTACCGGACACGTTGAAGCGGGACTCGTCCGAAAAGACTACATTTTGCCACTCAGCACCCCAGTGATGGCGTTCACGTGCCCATTGCACAATGGAAGCCGACGTAATGGCTTGCATGCAACCAGTCCAACCTGCAGCAGACGGCGACGAACCGTTGATGCAGATAAGTTCACACCTGTTGCAGTGCTCCAGCGTCGAGCTAACACTGTGGATGAAGCTGTACGGTCCGTCATGGCCATGCGGACAAGATAACGGTCATCCCGTGCTGTGGTCATGTTCCGTGGTCCAGTACTTCGCTGCGTACGAGTTCATCTACCCACTGCTTCCACACACGCATCGCTGTCGTAGCAGCATGCCCTGTACGAGTCGAAATGTCACGGTATGACAAACCCGCTTCCCTGAGACCGATCATTGTGCCCCGTTCGAGCTCACTCGCATGCCGATATGGCTGCCTTTGACGTCGACGAGGCATACTGGCAGAATCTTTATTGTTTCCACCTTGTTTGACAGTTCTGCACTGACGACACTGGGTGCAACACCGACACGAGAGGGCTCTGCTCGGCCTACGTGTACCCCATCTCTCTGCAAACCTAATCATTTATTGCTTGCACACTCTTCTACACTTCCACCACTTTTGGAGTTATTCGGGAAATGCTTTCTTGGTGTTGCAATTTTCACAAACGGCAGTGTATCTTACATTCTTAAACTCTACCTACTGTCTTCCCCATTTCCGTCTTGCATTCCACTAAAATATTCCAAAGCCTCTTCCCTGAGATCGATCCAACACTTTATTTATTTTTACAGTGTTATTATTTTCCTTCATTTATTTGTTCCTTTACACACAATTAGAATGTGTATTCGATCTTCAATTTCTCCATATATCGGACATATTCCTTATATAACATTACCTCTGAATCCCTTAAGTTTCCATGCCCCTAGCCTAAACCACTTAAGTCGGCCACGAAATGAATGCGTGCGGTGGGAAGAGCAACTAAGCAATTTCGGAACAAGTGGGCCGAGCATCAGAAGGACAGTCAGGTAAAGAAAACATCCGAGGTTCTGAGTTGCATTTACTAACCAGCTGAGGCCTGCAAAATGTACTGTTTTCGTTGTGCTACTGTATTTGCCCCTCAGTCCCCTATGATCCCTAGCCTTGATGATGTTAGGCAGTGTGAACAAAACACTGGCGCCTCCTCCAAGGCATTCATGACGTGGCTGACTAACATGTGTATTATATATTTGTCCTGATATTTTATTAATGTTAAGATTCTTTTAGTATTTCTAGGTTCCCTCGGGGGGTTTTGGTAAACGATACAAGTTATTTTCGTTTATAGAAAGAAACGAACAACGAGGTTTTTGAAAGTTTTACAGAGATCATGGTGCGAAGCTATGACAGTAAGAATACGTAAATCCAGATCACTCTTTTAAGCACTAGGAATCAAATAGGGATGTTGTTTCAAACTTCGATCCTAGGGCTCTTGGGCTCAAATGCAATTGCGGCTATGTAATTTTAAGACTGTCTATGGTAACATAATGCGGAGTAAAATGAAACCTCGGTTTGTATTTTCACCAGTCTTTGTTCTTATTTCTGTTCTGGTTTTATTACTTTCTCTACCATCTACCAATTACCAAAAATTTATGTCGAGTGTGTGTCGTCCTCCGTGCTTTACTGGTTACCATGTAGCCTCTAGTTCCCGAGGTCACGGATTCAAACCCGGCGGAAGGCGATGGATTTTTCGGACGTAAAAATCCTTAGCATGGCTTCCTTCGGAAGGGAAGTAAAGCCGGTGGTTCCAAGTCATAGATTTACGGCATGAAAAGAACCTCAAGCTTGATAAAGAGGCCTCTGAGCAAAATTACTGGTCTTTCACGCCCAATATAGAATGGGACGCCAAGGACCACAGCTGTTAAAAATCGTCAATAAATAAATTAAAAAATAATAATTTAATTTGTGTGTATGTGTGTCGGTTAAATACCAAACTTGGTATTTAAGTTAAGCATCTTCCAAAACTGCGACATGAAAATTTTCAGGAAAATTCTCCCATCATAAAGAACCCTTTACATGGAAACATATTTTATTATTTTTTATTTTCTTAAAAAAAAGGCTAAAGAATTTTATTAAAATGCCATGTGTTTAATATATTGGCATGAGGAATAAAATTATACTCGTATGTTAAATTTTCTGTAAATAATCTTTGGGATTGTTTATTTAAAATTATTTTTTGAAAAGAATGATACATAGAAGTATGAATTAATTTTATGCTATAATTAAATTGAAAAAAAAATCTGTGATAAAAATCTCCGTTAAATTTATTCATATATTGTAGAAATTAGCGGGTGGAAATTAAGAAAGCAAGTCGATGTGTTTCCCTGCCTAATTCCGAATTGACAAGGTCCCTAGAAGAATCTGAGGGAATTGCATTTGGAAAGTCTCCGATCCTGGTTGACTGATGCGCATTGAATGAACTCGTCGTGGGTATATTAACAATAAAAGATTACGTTGGTTGGATAAATTATGGTGATTAGCGTTGAGATAATAAATATTCACTCATAATTTTTGGTACCCGACAGGTTTTCATTTAGATGTCCCACGCAAGATATAAAACCAAGGGAATCGTTTTGCAAATAACTAAATCATTATGCATTTACCGTCTTTTTCACTTACATATTGCAATAATATTTCTAATTATTACAAAACTAGAAAATTCTCGAAGTTTCATGTGCTATAACTCAGAATTTTCCTTTCACAAGCACGTAAATCTTGTTTTAGATCTTGGATTACGGCGAATATGAAGGTGGAGTCGAAGTCCCTGACTCCAAGCCTGAAGACCAACTGTTGGAGTACGCTTTTCTATTAATGCGTACATACTTTGGTTTGACCGAAAGGGTTTACTATGAATTATGAAGTTGACGTAAGCGGAGAAAGGAACTGCACGGAGGTCATCGTTTACCCAAATAAGGTAAACCACGAAAACCTCACATTGGGAGAAACATACTAATTTTCAGGGATCGTCTTTGAGTCGATGTGTACGATGTTGTGGTTTTGTGGTTGGCTTCACCACTACTGAAAATAAAAGGCAAATGCCCAACTGTCTTATATTTTTGCAGTTATTATAGTTACGTGAATAATCAAGAGATATAGAACCATAGATGAGGTTCTGATATTGGGATTCCCATTCGATTAGACAATTCACCTGTGAAAAACCTTGGAATCCAGAGTTTGCATTCGAACGCCTTGAAAGTTTTTATCAGGACATTGTAATGTACACTGCCGTGCATAAAAAGTGGTACATTCCCTAGATCTCCATAGCAGTAGCGTAGTCAAAAAATAAATACTAAGAATGTGTTTTAAATAATTTGTATCAATTCAAAAGATAAATATGAATTAGTCCTGAGTTAAAATATTTATATAAATCGATTTTATATTCACATATTAAGGTGCAGCAATTGTTTTGTGTATTCTAAGTGGCCAATGTGTTGTGACGTGAAAATTGAAGTATTCTATATTAGCGCTGCAGGCCATTTTATTTTACCGCAAAATAGGCTTTCTAGTTGTGTTCTAAACTGGGAGATATTGCTATCAAATTTAGCACCGGAACGAAAACATGAACCTAGTATCTTAACATGGCTGTACCAAAGCTACCTAAAGTAAGTTTCTGCTGTTGTCACCATTGGCGATATTGTCCAAGACATTCGGCGTAAATACAACGCTACCAAGTGAAACGATTAGGAAATACCTCGTTCCCGTCAGCCTCGAAAAATGCTATTATTTTAACGAAGCTATTTTTGCTATCAATTTTTATATTTTTTAGCAATGGGGAAAGGGGTTTCAACTCCCAAAATCCCTCCCTAGTTACGATATTGCGCCATAGTGTTTCCCTTCTAAGGCCTCCACCTTCCGGTAACCAAATTTTGACTCCACACAGCCACTATCAGTTGTCTATGTGACTGGCTTGAAAAAACAATGCAAGATCATACAAACTAACCAGTGAACTCCCTCAGCGAATTTGTAAGCATTTTTATATCATAAAATACTGTCATTTGAAAGGTCTTAGTCCAACTAATATTAAAGCTGAGCTAGATTCTTGGGGGAGTCTGCTCCTTCGTTTACAACAGTAAAATATTGGGTGGCAGAGTTTAAGCGAGACCGTACGAGCTGCCAAGACGAACATCGCAGTGGTCGACCAAATGAGGTGACCAAGCCAGAAATTGTGACGAAATCCACAAAATGGTATTGGATGACCGTCGACTGAGCGCGCGAGCTAGCAGATATCGTAGGCATTTAAAAAGGTGCTGTACATCGCATACTAACTGAAAATTTAGACACGAGAAAGCTGTGCGCAAGCTGGATGCAGCGTTTACTTAAAATGGAACAAAAGCAGGATGTTTCAGTCGAGTGTTTGGCGATGTTTTGCTGCAATAAAGCAGAGATTTTGCGTCGATTCATTACCGTAGTTGAAACATGGGTCCATCACTTCACACCTGAGACGAAGGAATAGTCACAACAGTGGATTGAAAGGGGGGAATCGGCTCCAAAGAAGACGAAGACAGTTCTATCTGCAGGCAAGGTCATAGCGTCAGTTTTTTGGGATGCGCGTGGGATAATTTTGATTGTTTATCTTTAAAAAGGAAAAGCAATCAACGGCGAGTATTATGCAAACTTATTGCAGTATTTGAATGATGAAATCAAGCAAAAACGGCCGCATTTAGCGGAAAAGAAAGTTCTGTTTCATCAAGCCAATGCACTAGTTCACACATCCACTATTGCCATGGCCAAAATAAGTGAATTAAAGTTCGAATTGCTTCCCCATGCACCCTATTCGCCAGACTTAGCCCCCTCGGATTACTTTCTGTTGCTAACGTTGAAGAAATGGCTTAGTGGTAAAACATTTGCTAACAATGAAGAGGTGGAGTTTGTAGTTGATGGATATTTTGCAGAACATGACGGTTCTCGCTATAAGCAGGGTATCGAAGCTATTGAACATCGCTGGGAAAAGTGTATCGAGCTGAAAGGAGAGTATGTAGAGAAATGAAGATGTTTTTTCTCAAAATTGTTGTGCTTTCTTTGTTAGGTCGGGTACTTCTGGGATAGCCCTCGTAAATATTTAGGAGCCTCTATTTCAACCGAGTTTAAAAGGTGTCGACAAGTTTTCTTCCAACTCTAATAAATTATATAAAATGTCAGCTCCTTATGCGCATCGTTTCGTGAGTTGTAAAACAGCCTTTGTCCCTGCAGTCGTTTTCTGCGATTGTTTTGCTGCATCACTCGGTTTTTCCATTAGAAGAAGTTGCATGAAGAAGGGAAATTGCATAATGAAGGGACCACAATTGTTCTCGCGTAATAGTTAAAAAGAAGAACATGTCTTCTAGGCGGTTTTTGTTACCATGGCTTTCGATCGGCAAGAATAAAGAACAACCGAGAGAATAGTACGTGCTGATTTGTTTTAGCACGTGTATCGGCCGGCAGGAATCTGCGGTAAATCTCGTCTAGTCTAGTGAAAGGAATAACCTCATATAAACCTGTAGATGTGCGAGATACAATCTAACATTTGATATTTCGCATAGGCAAAGAGTAACGGTATAAAAATATCTGTTGTGGCCACTACCTCCCAAGAGGAAGGAATGGCAGGCAGACAGATGACAGAGACGCGCGGAGGTCTCATAACAGTTCCAGGCTGGAAGATCCGTCCTACGGCTATGAACGACCCGTCGAACAAGCAACCTTCTGGTGTCCGTGGAGAGTACTCTTTCCGTTGAACAAGCATCCGGCACCTCCATATGCCACGAAATCTAGAAGCACACCTAAAAAATGAGAAGGAAACAATGAAACGGTAATGATAGAAATGAAACCGTGGTAGAATAAGAAACCAACCTGGCATTCACCTGCCGACACGAAAAACCCAAGACAGAGTGGGCGGTCGACGGGAATCGAACCCGGGACTTCCCAAATGCAATACTCTCACGTTACCGCGCAGCCGTTTTGCTCGGTGAGAATAAACTTAAACATACACCTTAATTGTAAAATAATAATAATAATAATAATAATAATAATAATAATAATAATAATAATAATAATAATAATAATAATAATTATCATTATTATTACACTCCATAGAATTAAAAACGCGCGCGTACCCTAAAATATACGACCCGAAGATTTCAAGAAAATTTCCTATCCCACACTACACTTTAAATGGAAAATTTTTCGATATAATTGATTTTCTCAAAAATATTTTCCGATTTCATTAAAATACCATATATTTAAGATATGAGCATGACAAATAAAAATTGTCATTAATTATCATGTTAGCCTCTAGTTCCGAGGTCGCGGGTTCAAACCCGGCGGAGGGAGATGATTTTTTTCGGGTCCAAAAATACTTTGCATAGCTTCCTTCGGAAGGGAAGTAATGACGGTGGTCCCGTGTCGTAGACTTACGGCGCGTAAACGAACCTTAAGTCTGATAAACGGGCCTCTGAGCAAATTTTCCGGTCTTTCACGCCCAATATAGAATTGGACGCTCAGGACCACCGCAAATAAATAAAAAAGACTTAATTTATGTTGACAAATAAAACGCAATCTTCAATTTTTTTGGAATAGCATGCATTTGGAAGCAACTCTGTATAAAACTTGTATAACTGTTAAACCTTAAGACATAGACTAAAAGTTACTACACAAGAAGTGTAGATTTTTTTTTCAAACAATTTATTTCAAATAGCTTTTTTACGGCAGAGCCATTTCCGAGATATTCCATCGGTATTGGTTTGAATTTTACAACACCTTGTCTTTTATTTTTAATACTGTCAACATTCAGTCGTTTCTTAAGATGGCATTGAAAGAAGATGGAATATCAAGGTCAGCATATAGTGATCCACTTTTAAACATTGGCCCATCGCTTCGGCTTCCTGTACCCCCTCTACCCACAATAAAACGTGATTCTGCAAAGGTTAGCGATTAACACGAATGCTTTGTAGAAGCTAGAGAAAAAAATCTGATGTCTTACACTCACATGACTTTCTCTACTCTTGTACAAACTATTTTTACAGACGCTTATTCTCCATATGCTTCATGTTAATCGAGATGTTAACCTTATTGCTAATTTTCTTGTAGGTGCAAGGGTAATATGGTAGTTTTTAAGCGATAATCTAATCTTTTAAGAGCTGGTTGCTATGTGGAGTATTCCATTCTCTTTGTATGTCAAGGACATAAAGAAATAAATAACGAATTCCCATTTGAGAAAAAATATTGGAAAATTTAAGGGAATAACAAGCAATATCTCGTAAATGGTTCACTTAACAACAACAAAATGTATATAACATAAATTGTGTATTTTAACGCGATCTACATTTTTTGTGTAGTAAAATTTTGTTTATTTCTTATGGTTTACCAGTTATGCAAAAGTCGTTCACAATGAAGAATACTTTTGCACACATCCCCAGAAAATTCAAGATATACATTTCATTTGTCAAGAAAATATCTTAAACATATGATATTTTAATCAAAATAGTTAGCCATTTTTGAGAAAATTAAAATTTTCGAAAAATGTTCCATGTAAAGGGTAATCTGGGGTGGGGGATTTTCTTGAAAACCTTTGTGTCGCATCTCTGAAAGATACTGAACCTAAATACCAAGTTTGGTGTTTATCCGACTGTTCGTTTCTGAGTTATGCTGTTCACAGACACACACACACACACACACACACACGGACATGTTTCCAAAAATGCTTTTTTACTTTCTCTACTACGTATAGTAAGTAGGGGAAGTATTGTATTCCACCCAAAATTTCGATACCGAGAATTCACCGGAAATACATGTTTTGAGATCCCCTGAATCCAAAAAAAGCATTTTTGGAAACATGTCCGTGTGTGTGTGTCTGTCTGTGTATCTGTCTGTCAGTCTGTGTGTCGTCTGTGTACAGCATAACTCAGAAACGAACAGTCGGATAAACACCAAACTTGGTATTTAGGTTCAGTATCTTCCAGAGACTCGACACGAAGGTTTTCAAGAAAATCCCCCCACCCCAGAGTACCCTTTACATAGAACATTTTTCGAAAATTTATAATTTCCTCAAAAATGGCTCTAACGATTTTGATTAAAATAACATATTTTCATGACAAATAAAATGTATATATTGAATTTTCTGGGAATGTCCCCAAAAGTATTTTTCATTGTGAACGACTTTTGGTAAACTGGTAAACCATAAGGGATAGACAAAATTTTACTACACAAAATATGTAGATCGCGTTAAAATATACAATTTATGTCATATACATTTTTGTTGTTGAGTGAACCATTTTCGAGATATTGATTGTTATTCCCTTAAATGTTTCAATACTTATTTTCTCAAATGGGAATTCGTTATTCATTTTTTGTCTTGGATATGCAAAGAGTATTAATCTGTGGAAAAGGGAATAGTGCTGCACCTAGCAATCAGCTATTAAGAGATATGTATGTGCTTAAAGGCTACTGTATTTCGATACTGCCCTTGTAAATATATATTCCCTTACATCTACAACAAACTTAGCAATAAGATAGGAGTCTGCAAATGTTTATCTCGATTAACATGAAGTAGATGGAGAATAAGCGTTTGTAAAAATAATTTGTACAAGAGTAGAGAAAGTCATATGAGTGTAACACATCAGAGTTTTTAGATTCAGGGGGTCTCAAAACATGTATTTCCGGTGAAATCTCGGTATTGAATTTTTTGGTGGAATACAATACTTCCCCTACTTACTACACGCAGTAGAGAAAGTAAAAATTGGTTAGTAGGTGTGGAAGGCCATGTAAAAGTACGAGTATAATAGCAGATTTTTGGAAATAAGTTTGTTGCCATTTGTTTTTTCTTGTTTCAGATTTTAAATATGCAGATTGTTTCTTATATTCTTATTTATTTTATAACCTCTTGAGGTAAATCTGCGATCCGTATAACAACACGGAGCTGCTATTGTTTAATACAATTTTGGGTTTCGTTTTAAGTTTTAGTTTTTCTAATGTCTTCTGATTATACAGAAAATTCGTGGAAATTTCCCTGTGTTTGGTTTTTTTCTTTTTTGTGAAAATATTACTACACAAATTTGCGTGTTATTGCAATAAAATAATATTTATTTCGTTGGAATTGCATATAAACCGACTTAGCTATACGTGTTTGAAATTACCCCAATTTTTATAGTGTCTATGTGTGGCGATTAGAACGTGTTAAAACATTAACATATCAACAATTTACTGAGGTGAATCCGAGTAACAGTCTGATAAGTTATACTTGAAAGTTAATTCATCAGATTCCGTGGCAATTGAGCTATCAATCAGTGATGTAACCGCTTAACAGAGTAAAGTATTATGTCAGCACTGGAGAAGTAAGGAATCGGGAAAGTCCAAGAAAATGGGCAAGTTTGCTCTCCTGGGAATTATACCTCTCTCTTGGCACACTAGTGTCAATACTAACCTCCTTTGTTACACAACAGATGCGCCCACTGGTGTCGGGCGTCATTCGAACGGATTCCTGGAATATAAGATTGTGGCCGATGGCCAACATTTCTTCGAAAGCATGAGAATTCACTCCCCCATACAATCTCCGCGGTGATCTTTAAAACTAAAACCTGGTGGCATCTTTAAGCAATTAACAAACACTGGAAGTCCAGCACAAGGTCATTGAGAAATTTATTGCATTAGAATAGTCGCATTGATAACAAATCTGATATTTTAGTTACGTACCTTATAAAGATGCAAATCGGAAGATTTTCATGGAACTATTCCATTATTTGTAGAAAAGTTTTATTTTCTCAAAATCAGGTCTAACAACTGACATTCAGTACAATAATACTGTTCATTTTGGCATGAAGCACAGAAACTGTTTGTTTGATTTTCTCTTAACTAGTTAATTCCTCTGGGTTCTTCTGAACTATCATAAACCTAATAACTATGCATAGCAGGAAAATTGCAAATACCTTTAAATGTATAACTTATGTCATCTTTTTAAATTCGCTCTTCAACGTTTCAGTGTTCCCTAGACTAATGCTCATAAATATCAGGTCTTTTAGTGCTGGGAAATTTCTTTGGTTTTATTTCTGAGGAAGGACCACAGCTGTTCCGAAATATGATTTATAGTGTGCTTTATATTACGCATATGCAGGGTTATTCAAAAAGAAGAAACATACTTTACATATTTAATTCTAATGAACAACAATAGATAGCGATACATAAACACACCATTGAATAGAGGAATATTCAAAGTTTTAAGCCCCACCTATTAGTTCCATTCAGTGCCTACAGCGGCGCTGTATTTGTTTACGAGAAAATGGCGACGCCACAGGAAAAGTCGTTTTGTGTGCTTCATTATGCAAAGAATGAATCCTTGTTTCATTGCAGCGCACATTTTGTTGTAAGTTCAACAACTTACAACGAAAGTTATAAAAAATGTACAATTGGTACAATAAATTCGTAGAAGATGGTTGCGTATGCACTGGTCGTCCTCGCATAACAAATGGTGCTCATTTTGAACACATAAAATAAAACTTTGAACTTTTCTTTATTCAGTGATATATCGCATGTGTCGCCATCTATTGTTGTCCATTAGAAATAAACATGTAAAGTCTGTTCCTTCTTTTTAAGTAATCCTGTATATACTATATATCTAGTAGTATACTAGATAATATAAGAGATATACTAGATACCAAAATACATAGATATCTTTTTAATATTAAACTTTAATGTACTTTTTTCATTAGTGCACATTTTTTATAGATGACGGAGTATACTTAAATGATACTGCACTATTGAGTTAACCTCTTTTTGGAAATTATTATATGTACGTGTACTCGCGTGTGTAAACTCTATCCTTGCGTTATCTCTTTGAAGTGGACATCTGAAATGTTTGAGCAAATTATGGCCCTTCTAATATACCTACAAATGTGCAAATGTTTTGAATAGTGAGTATATAAGGCAGATACGGAACTTTGTGTGTCTATTATAACATTGTAATGACACGTGTTACAGTAAATACTTCGCAAATTAAGTCAGAGCACTTTTAGTTACTATAGCAGTTCCAGAAGAGTCCTAGTATCATAGAAAAGTGTGCTGATAAAGCATTTTGGCAACTAAATGTTTTGAATAAAGATACTTCAGTTATTTGTACTTTCTCTGCTACGTATAGTTTTCCACCTAAAAATTCGATACCGAGATTTCACCGGAAATATATGTTTTGAGGCACCCTGAATCCAAAAAAAGCATTTTTGGAAACATGTCCGTGTGTCTGTGAGTCTGTGCGTGTGTGTGTGTGTGTGTGTGTGTCTGTGAACAGCATAACTCAGAAACGAACAGTCGGATAAACACCAAACTTGGTATTTAGGTTCAGTATCTTCCAGAGATGCGACACGAAGGTTTTCAAGAAAAAATTTTAATTTTCTCAAAATGGCTCTAACGATTTTGATTAAAATATCATATGTTTAAAATATTTTCATGAAAAATGAAATGTATATCTCGAATTTTCTGGGAATGTCTCCAAAAGTATTCTTCATTGAGAACGACTTTTGCATAACTGGTAAACCATAACAGATAGACAAAATTTTGCTATACAAAAAGTGTAGATCGCGTTAAAATACACAATTTATGTCATATACATTTTTTTTGAGTCAAAACATTTTCGAGATACTGCTTGTTATTCCTTTAAATTTTCCAATACTTATACTTTTTCTCAAATGGAAATTCGTTATTCATTTCTTTTTTGTTCTGGTAATGCAAAGAGAATGGAATACTCCACATAGCAACCAGCTCTTAAAATATTTGACTATCGCTTAAAACCTACCAATTCCACTTGCATCTACAAGAAAATTAGCAATAAGATTAACATCTCGATATCTTGATTAACATGAAGCTATGGAGAATAAGCGTTTGTAAACATGGTTTGTACCAAAGTAGAGAAAGTCATATGAGTGTAACACATCAGATTTTTTTGCTTTGTTACCCTTTTTGCGTATTTTCACCAATTTGCTTCACATCTCTTTTAACCTAATGTTTCTAAATATTTTCCTACTTTCTCCATATGTTCATTTGATCTTGTATTAAAGACTTTCTAACTTTTAGCTCTATTGGTAATTTTTCCATTGCTCTAACATTAAATTCTCTCTTCCGTTATCCCTGTATTCGCATTCCAGAATATAATGCCAATTGTCATGTAATCGGTTACATTTAGTACATCTCTCCCTTCTTCTCCCTGTTAGATCACCTGTCCTCGCCCATGCATACTCCATTCTGGCCTCTTTGTTACATACTTCGATGTATCTTTTTTTCCCCATTCCGTTTTTAAATATCCATAATCTATTGACGAGCTTTTTTTTCCTTGAAACTACTCATAATTTCTTGGTTTTCAATATCCTCCACTCCTGTTGTAATTTCTTTCCATTAACCCTTAATTTTGTTGTTTCACCCATTCCTAATTCTTCCAATGTTGTCTGTATATTGAGCATCCAAAATTCTTTTCTCCCCATTTTCTGCTGTACAACCAAACATTGCTTTAGTATCTCATTTTCCTCCAGTATATTTATTCTGAACCAGTATTTGATTGCCCTCTCTACCATTTTGCCTTTAGCTCCCACCCTCCCTAGTTCTGCTTGTGCTACTCCATTCGGTGAGATTAATAACTGGCGAATGCTTATTTTATATCTTCTATAATATCATCTATAAGTAGGTTAAATGGCACAGGACTAAGTTTGCACCCTTGACTAAGCCCTAAATTATTCACATTCTCTTCAGTAATTCTTCCCTTAGCTATTTTCACACACCACTCATTGTTTGCATATATAGGGTCTTTCAACAAGAGTGTCCTATCTTTGAACTTAAATAAAACACGTTCTATAAATGATAGAGGTTCCTTTCTTTTTTATTTTGGAACATAATTAATGTCATTACGTGTGGAAAAGAACATCACTTAAGTGACCGCCGCGATTTCGTTGGGTTGCGCGTAATTTTCAATGACAGAAGAACGTAAATTAGGTCCAACTTCACGAATAACACGCGTGATGTTATTCATAAGATCATTTACTGTTTCTGGCTTGTTGACATAAACTCCAGATTTAACATAACCCCACAAGAAGTAATCCAACGGCATTAAATCACATGACCTCGGGGGCCAGTTAACATCACCACCACGGGAAATGATGAAAGCTCTGAACTTCTCCTTCAAAAGATCGATTGTTTTGAGAGCAGTATGACATGTAGCACCATCTTGCTGGAACCAGATGCTTCCGAGATCCATACCGTCCAATTGAGGCCAAAAATAGTCCCTTATAACAGCCCTGTATCTTTCTCCATTGACAGTTAGAGCTTCCCCATCTTCATCTTGGGGAAAAAGATGGACCAATGATTCCACTATACCAAAATCCACACCACACAGTAACCTTTTGGGGATAAAGTGGTCGTTCTTGAATCAGCATTTGATTGTGATTGCTCCAATAGCGACAATTTTGTTTTTTAACACAACCATCCATCCGAAAGTGGGCTTCATCGCTGAAGATGATTTTTCGACAAAAATCCGGGTCACCTTCCAATTGCTCCATAGGCCAATCAGCGAATACACGGCGCAACCTATGGTCGTTGGGCTTTAGTTCGTGAATTAACAGCATTTTGTAAGCGTGAAACTTCAAGTACAGATGCAGAATTCGCCAAGTTGTGGTCGGCGAAAGCCCCAATTCTTGCGCTCGGCGAGCAATTGATTTGTTTCCGTTCTCGCGTACACTGTCAAGAACGGCGCCTATGTTTTCGTTGAAGCGCTTACGTCGTTACGTACAGGCGTTCTTTGATCACTGACAGAACCACTTCTTTCAAATTTATCGATCAAACGCCGAATCATTCTCTCGCAGGGACGATTATGCACACCGTAAACTTCACGCAATACACGGAAGGTTTGGCGAACAGATGATCCATTTTGATAATAAATGTTCACAATTTCTACTCGTTGCTGAATGCTGTAACGTTTCAAGGCTATTTGTCAATAACAACTGTAACCACATGAAACAAATTACTGCTATAACTCAATAACAACCGCAGCTATCGCATGTTAAAGATAGGACACTTGTTGAAAGATCCTATACTGCTTTATATTCTTTATAAATGATTTGCTCACTCCTTTCTTAATTAGTTTTAACCATAGTGCATCCCTGTTGATAGTGTCGAATGCTTTTTCTAAATGAATAAAAATCATGCATACCCTGCCCTTTTTATACTAAAGTATTTATCCACCATTGTCTTTATAATTAATATGTTATCTGTTTTCTTCTTCCTTTTCTAAATCCTAGGGTAAGTATATAAAAGTATGTCGTCTTGAGAGAAAACCTATTCCAAATGGCCCTTGAGTTGAAAGATAAAATATTAAAGGCCTCGCTAAGCCTTGGGTTTATCACGTTAATGCTATCAGTGATTTCCAATTTACCGATAATTTTGCCAGTCAAAGTTAATGAGAGAATTTATCTAGAGGATTTGAAAATCAATAGTTGTATCTGTTGGGATTATTTCACGAATAAAATTAAGTGATTTTCCGAAAATGATGTTTATTAAAACAGCCATAAAATATAGTAGTCCTACATAGTGTAATGATAAAACAGTAGATATATTTTACTATCCCTGATATTGTTATTTAGGTTAAAATTTAAATTAAGTTTTATTTATGGACGCTCTTTAGCTGCTATGGTCTTAACGTCCCATTCTATACGGAAATTTTTCTCAGAAGCCTCTTTATCAGGGTTGAGGTTCTTTTATGTGCAGTAAATGTACGACACGGGACCACCGGCTTTACTTCCCTTCCAAAGGAAGCCATGCTAAGGATTTTTATGCCCGAAAAACTCCATCGTCCTCCGCCCGGTTTGAACCCGCGACCTCGGAAACTAGAGACTAGCATGGTACCACTAGACTGCGTCATCATTTGGGATGCCTACTCTAGTAAACTGGAAGGTGATTCGGTCAAGTGGGATTGCTTAACATGTCTGAAATAAATTCCTGCGGAATTTAATGTATATATCCTAAGTGGTTTTTTTTTATATAAAAGTAGTACATAAGCAAAATAAAATTAGGACGCTCGATACCAAATTTGGTAAATAGCAATCAATTTCACTGCGAAATGCCATCCATGCATCTTATTTCTATGAATAATACCTACCCAAATTTACCATAAAGAAAAATGGTGCGTTGGTTAGTAAAAACATTGCTGTTTCATTCACATCTACCCTTAATGAAATTCATTTTTGGCACGTTTTCTTAGTGCATAATTTCCTATTTTTACTTTCTCTACTACGTATAGTAAGTAGGGGAAGTATTGTATTCCACCCGAAAATTCGATACCGAGATTTCACCGGAAATATATGTTTTGAGACCCCTGAATCCAAAAAAAGCATTTTTGGAAACATGTCCGTGTGTGTGTGTCTGTGAACAGCATAACTCAGAAACGAACAGTCGGATAAACACCAAACTTGGTTATTTGGGTTCAGTATCTTCCAGAGATGCGACACGAAGGTTTTCAAGAAAATACCCCCACCCCATATTACCCTTTACATGGAAAATTTTTCGATAATTTTAATTTTCTCAAAAATGGCTCTAACGATTTTGATTAAAATATCATATGTTTAAAATATTTTCATGACAAATAAAATGTATATCTTGAATTTACTGGGAATGCCTCCAAAAGTATTCTTCATTGTGAAGGACTTTTGTATAACTAGTAAACCATAAGAGATAGACAAAATGTTACTACACAAAAAATATAGGTTGCGTTAAAATACACAATTTATGTCATATACATTTTTTTTTTGAGTGAACCAGTTTCGAGATATTGCTTGTTATTCCCTTAATTTTTTCAATATTTTCTCAAATGGGAATTCGTTATTCATTTTTTTGTCTTGGATATGCTAAGAGTATCAATCTCTGGCAAAGAAAATGGTGCTGCACATACCAACGAGCTATTAAGATTAATGTCTATGCTTAAAGGATACTGTATTTCTATATTGCCCTTGTAAATATATATTCCCCTTACATCTACAAGAAAATTAGCAATAAGATAGTTTCTGCAAATGTTTATCTCGATTAACATGAAGTAGATGGAGAATAAGCGTTTGTAAAAATAGTTTGTACAAGGGTAGAGAAAGTCATGTTAGTGTAACACGTCAGATTTTTCTGGTTAAATAACTGAGGTTATGGAATCCATTATTCTTTCTAAACATAAGGATTATTTGGGAACTAAAATTCGTAGTTTGCATTTTCACTAATGTAAATTCAATTGTTTCGAAATATTCACAGTGACTGTTACCGCTTTAAATGATGCAATAACTGTCCTTAAAGTTGTTTTCTAAAATCCCAGTGTAGGTGGCCGTCAGTGTCTCTAGAAGTAAGCTTAAACGTGGTCATTGTGTTTTCGCCATGCCTGAATAAGTAACACGTTTTACCTTGCTCTGGTCACGCTGTCCACTCTTAGGTCATGGCTCTTTGGACCTCAGAGTTAAACATATTGCAAGATTCTTGTGTTCTTTTCATTATAAGCTGCATTATTAACTTGGTAAACAATGATTTATGTTTGTCAAGCTATGAATCATTTAGCGTAAAGAGTTCTGCCAAAATTTATTAAGGAGGGATTAAAAGCCCTTTTCCGCAATGTTAAATCTGCTAAATCATTTTTTCAGTAACTGTTTAAGATATCAGACTGAATTTTTTCTAGGATATAGATGAGTGCGTTCTAAGTTCATTGATATACTTTTCTCAATAACTTTCTATATTAAGCAAGATAGGATTACTTTCTCAATAATGTCATCTTTTGGTTAAAATTTATCAGCAATTATTACTTTCTATATTCCACCCAAAAATTCGATACCGAGATTTCATTCGACATATATGTTTTAATGTCCCTCAAATCCCAAAAAAGCCCTATTAGAAAAGGGTCCGTGCGTGTGTCTGTGTTTGTGATAGCATAATTCAAAAACGAAAAGCCAGATAAATACCAAAGATTTTCAAGGAAATTCCCCACCCCAAACTACCCTTTACAACAAACGTTTTTCGAATTTTTATTACCTAAAATGGCTTTAGCGATTATGATTAAAATGCCATACATTGAAGTTATTTACATTAAAAATGAAATGTATATTTTGAATTTTCTGGGAAGAATCTGTCCTCTTCATTCCGGAGGAATTCTGTATAATCTTGTATGGCTGGTAAACATTAAGCGATAGACGAAAACGTACCACACTAAAATGTAGATCTCCTTAAAACACAATTTATTTCAAATAACTTTTTTTTGTGACATCAGTCATTTCCGAGATATTGGAATGGTTATAATTGTTCAATGCTTTATTCTTTTGAAGTCCTTTTGATATTCAGTTGTTTCTCGTGATTGCAAGCATGGAAATTTAAGGCCAGCGTATAGCGCCCAATTCTTAAACATTTGGATTATCGCTTTTCCCTTTATATCTATAACGAAATGTGTAATGCAGGTATTCCCGAAAAGTTTATCTCGATCAAAATGAAATAGATAGGAAAATAAACTTTCCTAAGAGTAATTAGCGATAGAGGGTAGAGAAAGTCATGTGAATGTAACACATCAGACTTTTAAAAATAAATTGTAAGTATTGTGCCTAGGTTGATAAAATATGTATTGAAATTAAAGAAGAAATATCAATTCATAAGACTGCACAAATACTAAAAATGTATTTTCTTTTTTTTCCAAAATTTGCCATTTAATTCTCTCCCCTTAAGGTGATCTTTGCTTTCTCAGCCCAGCGGTCACAGCTCAGTAGTGAACAGATATTCCTGCATTACAGTTCTAAAATTATGCTTCTTGTGGTCTATCTACCTCATGGTAATCAAGATATACCGATGAAAGTATTATTACTTTAGATAATTTCGAATGCGGATGCTATCTTCATCCTAGAGAAGTGAAGTGCAGAGGTCAGTTCCGTGCGTCACTGTGGCGGTCATCGATAATAAGCACTTACTCTCACCAGAATAAGAGATTCATTGTTGGATTATATTCCTAGAACCAGCCCCTTATGCAACACTATGATACATAGTTAAATTTGCATGCCTTTATCAACCTTGTGGTAGTGACGTAATATATATTTTTTTAAGAAATTACAGCTTAGGGCGTTTTTGGAATTATGCTATAACAGCTTAGTAAAATCCCTCGTTCTACAAACTGCACGAGTATTCAGGAGGGATAAATCGCCTCTACTGGTACTTAGCTTTTGCTTTTAGCTACTGAGTTATCTAACGAGGTGTCTTATGGAGGAAGTGGGCTGCTGCGCGGGAAACAAGTATTACGTCACTGTTGTGAACACAGCAATTTTATAGTGTAGAAAAATTGAATAGATCTCGTTTACATCGTGATAACTCAAAAACTAAAATCCTTATTCCAGTTCTGTAAGAGGTATGCTAAAGAGCACAGTTTCGACATGATTGGTCTCCCTGTAAAAAAAACTTAGAGCCGCTAGTTTTCTTTGTAAAGCTTCAATTTAAATAATTTTTATTATGAGTGAAGGCTATAAAATACCCTAAAAGTGTGTATTAACTTTTGGAAGATATCCCATGCTAATACCGCATGTATGTGAAATGCTATCGCTAATTATGTGCAAACAATTGCCTTCACTTCCCTTGCACCTTGCTTTTTACGTGGCCCGTCACAGCAATCTATAAACACAGCATTTTTGTTGCAGTGGTCTTGCGTCTTTAGTCCTGCTAAGGTCTCCATTTTCTTTTTACCGTTTCCCTTTTTTCTCTTTCCCCTTTTACATCGTGTTTGTTAAAAAATAAACATCGTTACTATTCTGATATTTCATAATAATTAAGTGTATCAATTGATTAAATATTTATGCTTATGCTCAATAAAATTAAGAGACAAAGAAAAAATATATTATGAACCCAGGGAATAGCTTATTTATACAAAGATATGAACATGTTACGTAAAAAAAATAACTTTCAGTCAAATGGACTTTGCCAATAACCATTAAAGCATATTTGTAGTAGTGCATATAACTTCAAAAGTGTCATGATTATTAGATGATTTAAATTCAGACTGATTTATAGTGCCTTCTTCAAAAGTCATATGACACAACATAAAATTATAAACGCGAATTGTATTTTTTCCCGATTTCTTAACTTCATAATCTATTCCTTATTACACCTTTCTTCAGGAATATAATAGGGGTTTCTCTAAAGGTTAATGGTCTTCTACCATCATGATGCAGAGAAATATCAAAGTTGTAGCGCCTTATACAAGAGATTTCTTTTCAGCAATAATCACGTATTCATAAATTCTGGGTCACTAAAGTCGTTGCAGCCTCAAAGGTTATAATCGGAATAATAATACTGCAGAATACTTGACGGTGTATGAACATATAAAACAAAAAAGAAACGTATATTGCTTTATAATATTTCCAATAAGGTAGATCATTGCTTTTAAGAAGGCTAATCGCTTTA
Organism: Deroplatys truncata; assembly: GCA_030765065.1. Classification (NCBI taxonomy): domain Eukaryota; kingdom Metazoa; phylum Arthropoda; class Insecta; order Mantodea; family Mantidae; genus Deroplatys; species Deroplatys truncata. The sequence continues at coordinate 107,991,893 of CM060982.1, forward strand.
AAGGACTCTTGAATGTAATAACTGAAAGGGTTAAACGTTACCTGCTTTGTTCTTTTAAATTCCAGTTCAGTAACTTATATAAAGTTATCTGCAAAACAATAAAACAAACGACAAACGTATCATTTAAAGAAGATAGCATGGAAAAGGTTATTATCGGTGGCTTTTGTTTCAATGTTCATCTGTCTAACCCATCATAACGCACACTAAGTGTGTAAGATTAATATAACATGAATCTGGGGTACATACAAGAATCTCACGATTCTTGTAACTTATATAAAGTTATCTGCAAAACAATAAAACAAACGACAAACGTATCATTTAAAGAAGATAGCATGGAAAAGGTTATTATCGGTGGCTTTTGTTTCAATGTTCATCTGTCTAACCCATCATAACGCACACTAAGTGTGTAAGATTAATATAACATGAATCTGGGGTACATACAAGAATCTCACGATTTTGAAAGAAATGAAAGAATCACAAAGCGTGTTTAGAAGTTTACACCTGTGGCATTTTTTAAATATACAGGTTATTATTATTTATTTATAATGAACGACAATAGATAGTGACACACGACACATCATTGAATAGAGGAAAGTTCAAAGTTTTAAACTCCACCTATTAGTTCTATTCAGTGCCTACAGCGACGCTGTGTTTGTTTACGAGAAAATGGCGACGCCACAGGAAAAGTCGTTTTGTGTGCTGCATTATGCAAAGAATGAATCCATTGTTTCACTGTAGCGTGCATTTCGTTGTGAGTTCAACAACGAGCCGCCTTGTCATAAAAAATGTACCATTGATATAATAAATTTGTAGAAGATGGTTGCGTATGCAAACGGAAAATCACTGGTCGTCCTCGCATAACAAATGGTGCTCATTTTGCACTTTTCTCTATTCAGTGATGTATCGCATGTGTCGCCATCTGTTGTCGTTCATTAGAAACAAATACCTACTTAGTCTGTTCCTTCTTTTTTAATAACCCTGTATTTTGTATAAGAAGTTGTATACGATGGTGTAGTATTATTTATGTGCTGCAGTAATGTATAAAATAATTGTATACTAATAAAAAGACGTTGACATGAACATTAAAAGGAATACGTGTTGCCACGCTTTCAGTGCAGAGGAAAATTTCATTCAATAAAAGAAATAGTTGTACTGATTTGTTCCTTTTCTACTACTGCGTGTGTGTGTACAGCTTAACTCAAAAATGAAATGTCAGATAAATACGGAACTGGCTATTTAAGTTCAGTACCTTCCAAAGATGCGATACAAAGATTTTCAGAAAAATGCCCCCTTAATGCTGTTCAGAATCACACACTCGCGGATATTCCTTTCCAAAAATATCTTCCTAATTCAGGAGACACCGAAATATATATTATTTCCACTGAAGTTTTGATATCAATTGTTTGGTGGAATATAATGTTTCCTCTGCCTGTAGCTGATGGAGAACTAAAGATATAGTTTTGGCTTCAGGGTAGCACATTGTACACGTTAACATAAGTTATTCATCTAAAATCGAAAATTCTGGGAAACTGTTTGGTTTTCTATTTATTGCATAGATGATGTCTCATAAGGACTTTAAGCAAAACTTTATTTCAAATGTGTTGTTACAGGAAATGATTCTAATCTTCAAAGTAAAGACCATTAGATTCTACAGTCTTGAGCCACGTTTCAGGGAGGTTTACTATCCCGCAAAGGTACCAGTATCCAGATTTTGATGTGAAAAATTCGTTGCTACCCATTTAATCTGCTTCAATGTTTTCAAATTTATTCCTTGTAGGAAATGGGCATTGGATCTAAACAGATGTAATCTGATGAGCAAGATCAGGGCTATATTCTGGATGTGGTAGCAGTTAGATTCCTTCCAATTCCTGAATTTTTCCCATTGTTCTTTGAGCTGAAAACTTGATGAATTCGTTCCAGATGTTGAGAATAAAGATCCGCATCAACTGCATGTCCATTTGGAATAAATTCCCAGTGAATCACATCTTCAAATGTACACTAGGCACATTATTTTTGGGCCGAACAGATTTTCTTTTAATGACACGTTTGCAGGCTGAGGTATCGAGCCACTGTTTCGAGGTGTCAGAGTTGCGGCAACACACCCACTTTTCATCGCATGTGATAATTCTCCTGATAAATCTATCATCCTAGAGATTAGCGATAAGTTGACGACAGATACGCGCTCTACATTGAGGTTGATCAGTTATCACTTCATGTGGTGCAAATTTATAGCTTCGGGCGATTTTTAAGTGTCTTAATATGGCAATGTAGGCTATTTTTAGGAGCACAAGTTCTTCTGATAAACTCTCACTGCTTGTCTGTGGATTTTCTTCCAAAACTCTGCGTGTATTCTCAATATTCCGGAGAATATAGGGTCTTCCAGAACGTTGTAAAACTTTATAATGCTTTATTCTCCATTGTTGAAACGCTGGAACCATGTTGTACTACTTGCTCACTAACGACACCTTCACCTTCCACTTTGCATATTCTTCGAGCCGTGGCAGCAGATTTATAATATTGTTTCCAGTAGTGCTTCAGAAGGACTCTAACCTCAAACCTTGTTGCCTCCATTTTAAAATTTGTATTACCAACTGCTGGCTGCCATCATGTCAACAATAAGGTGAGTCCACACTGTTCAACATATTAACAGTTAACATTTAACAATTAACAAAATGTCTCATTCAACATGTTAAATGCCTTCAACATGTTGTAACTATGAATGTTTAACATTCCATCCACACCAGTTGACTTGTTGGGACAACAAAACCTCTCAACTAAAAGCAAAATGGACTCCAGTGATAAGGATTTGACTGTTGCTATTTGTATCTGTGCTGGATATGTAATAAAAATAAAAATGGAAGGTGATGAGGTTCTATCTTGTTAATCGGCACAGGAGTGAAAATATTTTGAATGAGTTTAAAATTCGGAGCAGGTTTGACTTCAATTTCTTGAGAACAAGTCAAAGTGACTTCAACTTTGTTTTGAGCAAGTTTTCTAACCTATAATTCACAAAAAGGACACGCATTTGAGAGCAGCCATTCCAGCTGCCAGACTTGAGCCCTTTTTGCAATTCTCTAGCAAAGTGACGTTATTATTTTTCTTTTTCTGATATTGCCTCTGGAACAACAATAAATTGCATATAGTTTGGTATAATTTTATTACATATATTATAATGTTCCACAATGATAGCCTCAACAAAGATTTTGTAATGAAAGTGCCTTTTCTTTCGTCCATTCCATAACTTCACATGAAGCAAACCAAATCGAAGATATAAACACAGAACGAGTCAACACAGAACTACTGAACACAATAACTGACATGTTTACAGTCTGGATACTTCCAAAGTTCATCCAATCACATACACAGAGAGCAAATTGACTTAACAAGTTTTCCATTAAAAGTGGAAAACATCCAACATGTTAAAACTGTCAAGCACAACTCTTTCGATTAACATGTTAAGTCAATTCTGCAATCAAAATTTGGCCAACATGCAAACTGTTAACATGTTGCACTTGATAAGTTTTGTTAAATGTTAATCAGTGTGGACAGGGCTATACGGAACAATAACCGCAGCACCTTATAAATAGTATTGACCAAAATAAAAGCATATATACGTAGGATATAAACATAATTATAAAACTTACATTACTTATGAAGCAACGTAATATGTATGCACACAATTTCTTTACACATTATAGGTTTCCATAGTGTAATTTTTACTTTCTCTACTACGTATAGTAAGTAGGGGAAGTATTGCATTCCACCCAAAAATTCCATACCAAGATTTCACCGGAAATATATGTTTTGAGACCCCCTGAATCCAAAAAAAGCATTTTTGGAAACATGTCCGTGTGTGTGTGTCTGTGAACAGCATAACTCAGAAACGAACAGTCGGATAAACACGAAACTTGGTATATACGTTCAGTATCTTCCAGAGATGCGACACGAAGGTTTTCAAGAAAATCTCCCCACCCCAGATTACCCTTTACATGGAACATCTTTCGAAAATTTTAATCTTCTCAAAAATGCCTATAACGATTTTGAATAAAATATATGTTTAAGATATTTTCATGACAAATGAAATGTATATCTCGAATTTTCTAAGAATATCTCCAAAGGTATTCTTCATTGTGAGCGACTTTTGCATAACTGGTAAACCATAAAAGATAGACACAATTTTACTGCACAAAAAATGTAGATCCCGTTAAAATGCACAATTTATCTCATATACATTTTTGTTGTTGAGTGAACCATTTTCGAGATAAAGCTTGTTATTCCCTTAAATTTTCCAATACTTATACTTTTTCTCAAGTAGAAATTCGTTATTCATTTTTTTGTCCTGGTAATGCAAACAGAATGGAATACTCCACATAGCAACCAGCTCTTAAAATATTAAAGCCTACCAATTCCCCTTGCATCAACAAGAAAATTAGCAATAAGATTAACATCTCGATATCTCGATTAACATGAAGCATATGGAGAATAAGCCTTTGTAAAAATAGTTTGTACAAGAGTAGAGAGAGTCATGTGAGTGTAACACATCAGATTTTTAATTGATGTGTCACCAACAATTGACAAGTCAACTATGCAATATGTTTTTAAGGTAATTCTGATGTCCCTTTTGACCTGTATGCCCATACATTACTCCGTTTTTAATTGAGTTGTGACTCATCTGCGTGTAGACAAAGATAGGCTTTATCTACAAAGCTATTAGCTGAAGTCAAGTATATGCTATTCTAAGATAAGTAATTAGTTTACTGCCACAATCTTACAGCATAGCAACGTCACTACAGTTCCAATTAGAAGTTATACATTAAAACCAGTACTATATATAGGATTTAACATTAGTATATTGTGTACTGATCTTTTATAAGACTTTAAATTGAAGTAGATATTGTCTTTACTTTGTTTGCACCACGCTTTGGGCGTCAATTAAAAAAAATTAATTTATTAGTTCCATTTATGGACGCCAGTTTGAAGAAGGTTTTTGTTTCACGTATGGAAAAGCCGATTTGAAGTAGGAGTTGTATTATATTTCAACTGTTGGGGAGCCGCACGTATAGTAAACAGTTTCCAGTAGCCTTCACCCCAAATTCCTCGGCTGCGTCAGTATTATTGTTAGAGACATGGATTTCTTTGCAGGGAGTAGTGGGGCTAAGAATGTAGGCTTACACAGATTATAATTTGCACTTCACTCCATTTATTAACTATTTAAACGATTAAAATAACATTTCACTGATTTAGAGAGCTGTGAGATTCTTTTGTTAATTACTTGCACTTTTTAACACGTAAACCATTTTCGTCTCACTGAATACGGATTAAATTTCTCGAGGATGGGTCTCGCGTCCGGTTAGGAACACTGTCTATAAGCAACGCGTCCAGTTATGAGCGCTGTCTACAAGCAACTGAACTGATTTCTACCGCCTAAATTTGTACAATTTACCCTATTTCAGTTTCTGATTGGCTAATCCTAGTCCAATAGAATACCTTAATTTCAGTAAAGCTGGTTGTTGATTGGCTATTTTATAAACTGTCACAAAAATTACATTATTGCTTCCAAGAATCACTAGTAGTATTATTACTTTCTAATTCATTATTGCCTCAAGGTTACCTCATTGTTAGCAACCTTTGACCTATTCCTCACATCTCCTACTACATTATTAAATTACGTAATACGTTCGCATAAAATTATTACATATGTTTACAATAATATAAGCATATACAATGACTGTTACACACATTTTACAAATTATTACATACACGTATTGCTTTAAGGTGGGCTGTTATTGAATTTACATATTATATAATTAGACTGAAATCATTTAAGTGTTAAAAATACTGCCTCAACATTCCATTATGTAGAATCCAATTGTTTGCGTAGAAGTTAAGCAGCTTACGTACAACATACCAAGCACGTGCGGAGGTAGCCTTTATCAGTGCCTTATGGCTTGTATTATAGAGTTGGTCAACGCAGCGCACAGAAGTTGACGGTTGTGAACCGCGGGCTCACTCAAAGGGACTTTAAAAATATTTAATTGGTCAAGAGGCCGGCCACTGTTACTTGGACCGAGTGTGCAGGTGAGAATGCCTAAATCTACAAAAAAAATGGCTTCTAGTCTGTTACTGAAGGCACCTCGCATGTTAAAACTCGGAATAGAAATGTATGATGGAATTCAAAGCCTTCGTTGTTAGATGCCCAGAATATAACAAGTGGTTAAAACGAACTAGTGCTTGGGTTAGAAAAGGCCTGAACGCAGCAAGCAGCTGTCGCCATTGTCCATTGGTTAGGACAACACAAAAGTGATGATATAAGATCGGGATCCTTGAGCGTAATTCTCTGAAATTTATGCAAGCGTTTGTTCTGTCAGTGTGATATATTATTACGGCAAGTGTTTTGTATACCAGTATCTTCCCAGCCGGGGTCTCATAGCAACTCATGTGGACCCTTGTGACGTCACATGGAAGCTATAAACATCTCAGCCTTGGAGTTAAATAAAAGGTAGCTACACACCGGATATGAAAATTATACACCACATGATGGTTTTCTCATCGCTTACGTGATTATGCAAACAAGGAACAAACAATATTCTTACGCTGTTCAGGGAACAATATGGCCATAGTTTCCCTTGGTCATTGTTTACGACACCTCACAATTATTATCTCAGACTGACTTCTGTAATATCCAGTAATAGTTGCGTGTCTATATTGCTGCGGAGAGAATTCTCTTACGCACGTTCTTCTAATGAGCTGTTTTCAACGAATCGATAGGTTTTATCGATATGTGATTCATTCGTGTCTTAAAAAAACTGCGCTCTGGTTCATCAACGTAGACTACGAAGGAGTTTAACAGTTCTTTCGTTCACGCTTCTCAGATTGTTGAACATTTGGGATCTATTGTAATGCATCATTCGCTTTAAGTGACGGTAACCCGTTCACTTAGAAACCTTCATTGATTTCTGAAGAGTCACTGCTCGCAGCCGACTTATTTTAAGCTCTTGCTTTTTACCTTCTGTTCGGCAATTATGATTCATTTGCTTATCGCACTCACATGACTTTCTCTACTCTTGTACAAACTATTTTACAAACGCTTAATCTCCATATGCTTCATGTTAATCTTATTGCTAATTTTCTTGTAGATGCAAGTGGAATGTGGCAGGCTCTAAGCGATAGTCAAATATTTTAAGAGGTGGTTGCTATGTGGAGTATTCCATTCTTTTGCATTACCAGGACAAAAAAATGAATAACGAATTTAAGAAAAAGTATAAGTATTGGAAAATTTAAGGGAATAACAAGTAATATCTCGAAGATGGTTCACCCAACAAAACAAATGTATATGACATAAATTGTTGTATTTTAACGCGATCTACTTTTTTGTGTAGTAAAATTTTGTCTATCTCTTATGGTTTACCAGTTATGCAAAAGTCGTTCACAATGAAGAATACTTTTGAAGACATTCCCAGAAAATTCGAGACATACATTTCATTTGTCATGAAAGTATCTTAAATATATGATATTTTAATCAAAATCGTTAGAGCCATTTTTGAAAAAATGAAAATTTCTGAAAAATGTTCCATGTAAAGGGTAATCTGGGGTGGGGGGATTTTCATGAAAACCTTCGTGTCGCATCTCTGGAAGATACTGAACGTAAATACCAAGTTTGGTGTTTATCCGACTGTTCGTTTCTGAATTATGCTGTTCACAGACAGACACACACACGGACATGTTTCCAAAAATGCTTTTTTTGGATTCAGGGGGTCTCAAAACATGTATTTCCGGTGAAATCTCGGTATCGAATTTTTGGGTGGAATACAATACTTCCCCTACTTACTATGTGTAGTAGAGAAAGTAAAAATAGTTATATATTATAGTCTGTTGTATAAAACCTTAAACGACATTTATTTGCATTCCTCTTGAGTAGTGTGTTTCAAATATAGGAGAACGATGTGCACAGAAGGGGCATTTGCCAACTAAAACATGAATAAAAGAGTTCCTTAATAATAATAATAATAATAATAATAATAATAATAACTTTATTTATTCTGAAATGTAAAGCATTTTGTACTTCATGAAACCTGTGCAGCTTCATAAATACTTTTAAATAAATATTTAACAGAACTATTTTAATTATTATAAATAATGATTTATAAATAGGTATGGTTTTAAACTGTAATGAACGTTTTGTTTAAGGATCTGTTGTGTAAAAATAAAATTGCATCTTCAATCTGAACTGCTAATCAACACTAATATTGATTTTCTTTATGTAAATTTATTGTTTCTAACAATATACATTTGGAATTTAAGATGAAAATAGAGAAAAATATCCATGCAAGTATGTTTGTTAACAGCAGAACTAAGACGAAAGTTTCGTTTATTATTATTATTATTATTATTATTATTTTGTTATTTGTTTATTAAGATCATTTATTATTTTAAGGGCAGGTTTAGTTTGGCTATTGCTGTTATCTTGGTATATATTATGGAGGAAAGTAAATGCCATTAGTCGTGTTTTATTTGGAGGACATTGTGATGGTCATTTTAGGGTCAATTTAATTTTTTTTAAAAGGGGAAGCTACCTTTTTATGCTGTTTTATCATTATAAAATAGTTTATGAAATGCTGTTTTATTTTGTGATGAGGAATAAGGAAACAAAATAAAAAATGTTGGCTCCCAGTTACGAAACAGAACTTGGCCTTCAAATGAACATACATGGATGATCCAACCGTTCATTGCGCTCTTCGTACACAGCCATTCAGAATTTTCGTTATCATTCACGTAGGTGTAACAGCAATTGCTTTATACAAATGATGTTTAGTTTTTTTATGACAGTAAGAATTTAAATGGTCCACCCTGTATATAATTTATAATGTTTATTTAACTAAATGTTTATACACATGATTCTGAGTTCTTTTGTATTATTCTTCTGTTCTCTCTCTCTCTCTCACACACGCACACGCACACGCACACGCACGCACACGCACACACACACACACACACACACACACAAATTCTAAATGAAACAGCACTTGTATGACATTTATTTTGAAACATATTTTAAATTAACATTTTTCCTAGGTGTAATGAGAGAATAGAAGGTGACAATGTACTAAAAGAGGTTTTGACCGCAGCAATAGGTAGAGGAAATTCGAAAATGCACTAACATGGCATATGAAATTGTCATTTATTTGCCTTAACACGTTGAAGCAATACGCGTGACAATAACGAACTGTAGAACGAATACTCGAATGAGTTAATACCCCCTTCCCACGAGAGGGCATATGAACCAGAAGCTCGACCATAGTTCGACACATTCATTGCTGCTTTTCGAACGAGTTGGGATGGAAGAAACGAGAAAGTCTTATTATGTACCGTATGAAACGGACGAGTAAAGCGCATGTCCTTGGCAGGCTCTAGTCCATACCACGACTAATCGGGAAAGAGAGGCCGGCCGCTTTGTGGTAAAAGCGCTATAGTTTAGTGTGGCATAAAGTACAGGGCTTTTCAAAAGGAAGATTTCAATTGTCTTATCATCAAACTGTAAAGATGGAAACATTCTGAATGTTACTGAATGGAGAACAGTTTAAACTTAGTCGTTGAGGGTGCATGCATTTGGAATTCGACACAAAACTTTGGATAGTATTTTGAAAAAAGAAAAACAACTTGTTTTATTTTGTCTACGTAGTACCTACAGAGAAAACCAAAAAACTACGAACCGGATGCGCGTGTTTTTCCTGTCCGCGTCCTCGGCGCTCGTTGCCATCTGCCGCTATCATAGAAAGGCACGGATGAAACCATACAGCATTTTTAAAACTACTTTTAATTACTGTACTTACCAACTTTATGAAGGGCCATTTTTTTTCCGAGTCAACAGTTGACGCCCGTACATACGTGAATATAAGCGTGATTTTGTCTTTTATCAACAAGACTCTGTAACAGCCCATACGGCAAATATTTCGATGAGAACAATTGAAGGTGTATTTGAGGACAGAATTATTAGTAGGAGTGATGGATAGTTTCCTAAAGAGGTGCCAAAAATGTATGGACAACGACGGTGGCCAGTTTCAGCATCTCCTTTCATAAAATTTGTAAGTAAAGACTTTAAAAGTTGTTTTAAAAATGTTGTATGGTTTCATGCCGCCTTTCTATAATAGCGGCATACGGCAACGAGCGCCGAGGACACGGACAGGAAAAATGCCGCGCAGCCGGTTCGTAGTTTTTTTACTCTCCCTGTAGAAGGTAGAGATTGTATCGTATTCCACTCAAAGATCAGCGCGTGCGCGTAAACAGCATAAGTAAAAATCGAAATGTTCAATAAATACCAAATTTGGTGTTTTAAGTCCAGTATCTTCCATAGAGGCTACACAAGATTTTTTTTCTCAAAAAAATTTATTTTCTTAATGATTTTAATTAAAATACCACATATTTATCATTTAAATATCCTGAATATATGACAATTTCCTCAAAATATTAGAGCCACTTTTTAGAAATTTAAAATGTTCGAAATGTTTTTAATGTCAAGAGTAGTCTGGATTCTGGGGAAGGGGATTTCTTGAAAATCTTTGTGTCGCATCTTTGTAAGATACTGAACTTAAATACGAAGTTTGGTATTTATCCAACGTTTTGTTTTTGAGAAGTGCGCGCGCACACAACTTTTTTTAAAACTGCTTTCTTTAGGATTCAAAGGGCCTCAAAACATGTATTTTATTGAAATCTCAATATCGAATTCTTGGGTAGGTGAACACTAAACTTGAAGTATTTGTATTGTTACGTTATTTGCATCACGCTTTGGGCGTCAGTTTGAAGTAGGTTGTATTGTATTTCAACTGTTGGGGAACCGAACTTGATATTCGTTGCAACCACACGTTTAGTACCCACTTTCCGGTAGCCTTCGCACTAAGTTTAAAAATATTAACTTTGTAATTTTGACTGTTTCTTTAAATATTATGTATTTATGTTTGCCTCGGCTGCATCAGTATTATTGTTAGACATGCTTCTCTTAGCAGGGTTGTGGTACGACTAAGAATGTAGGCTTACACAAATTATAATTTTACTTCACTCCTTTTATTAATACTTGATACGATTTAAATAACACTTCACTGTTATAGAGCTGTGAGATTCTTTTAGTAATTACTAGTGCTTTTTAACACGTAAACTATTTTCGTCTCACACGAATACATATAAAATCTCTAGAGGACGCATCTCGCATCCGTTACAAACACTGTCTGCAGGCAAGTGAATTGATTTCAACCGCCTAAACTTGTAAATTTCTGTATTTCAAGTCTCTGATTGGCTATTCCTAATCCAATAGAACACCTTCATTTAACTAAAGCTTTTTCTGGTTGTTGATTGGCTATTTTTAAACTGTCTCAAAATTTACATTATTGCTTCCAAGAATCACAAGTAACATTATTAAACTCTCAAATTCATTATTGCCTCAAGGTTACCCCATTGCACCTCATTGTTAGCAACTTTTAACCTATTATTCTCACAGCTCCTACATTATTACTTAAGTTACGTAATATATTCACATAACATTATTACACATGGATACAATAATACAAACATATACAATGACTGTTACATACATTTTATGTATATGGTTACATACACATATTGCTTTAAGGCAGACTGTTATTGAATTTACATATTATATAATTAGACTGAAATTATTTAAGTGTTAAAAATACTGCCTCAAACTTGGAGCAAAAGCCATTTGCCCTATACACTAGAATGTTTCACTGAGTTTGGACATTCTAGAACGGTCAAAATCAAACATCTGTATTTCGAACGATATGTTTAACATTAATTCAGTGTTTGACTGTATTGTGAGCATGTATTAGCCCCCCCCCCAGTTCACAGGGTTGCTGCCTCTTCCCAAGGAGAATACAGACACGTGTCATGCCCAGTTTACTGCTTCTCAAGATCATATTCTAAGCACCGTCACGTGTTAATGCGTGTAATGGAAAATTGATAAGTTAGGAGCACGTGCATTTAAGTAGCCATGAAACAGGTAAAACTAGTTACAGGAGCGGGGGAAACGCTTTATACAAGAGACGATATGCGATACAGAATTACTTGTAGAAGATTAGTATAATGAACCTTTAGAATATCAGAAGACGATATCAGTACCCCAAAAATTGCTTCACAAGCCACACAAGTAATTGAAAGTTAAATCCGAGGAGAAGAAAAAGTCTAAAATCATAGAAAATAATGTGACCACGCTTCCATTTTTATGATTAAGATCTTGAATAAAGGAATTTCTGTCAAGGAGATCCTGAAACAAGTATCAAAATACAGAAAAAAATCTTATGTTAAACTCACATGGGTTTCTCTACCCACTATCTTAATTTCTATTCTTCTATTAACTGTATAAACGTTTGCCTAAATAGTTTAATTACACGTTTCGGTATAGATAATAAAAGGGAATAGTTATAGTCGATATGCTATATGCTGGCCTTGAAATTTCACGTTGTTTTTCTCGACATCGCGAGAAACAGCTGAATAGCAACAGCACTTCAAAACTCTAATGTGTAGCATTCACCTGACTTTAAACTATTCTAATAAAAGTTTATTCTTTAATCTACTTCTTTTTATTAGAAATAAATTTTCATCACACATTTCGTTTCGTTAGGATACTGTAGCCTAAAGCGATAGTCAGATTTTTGTAAGCGATTGCTTTGAAATACGATGTTCCTTGCATGACCACTAGAAAAAAATCTGATGTGTTACACTCACATGACTTTCTCTACTCTTGTACGAACTATTTTTACAAACGCTTACTCTCCATATGCTTCATGTTAATCGAGATGTTAATCTTATTGCTAATTTTCTTGTAGATGCAAGGGGAATTGCAAGGCTTTAAGCGATAGTCAAATATTTTAAGAGCTGGTTGCTATGTGGCGCATTCCATTCTCTTTGTATGTCCAGGACATAAAAAAATTACTAACGAATTCCCATTTGAGAAAATGTATTGGAAAATTTAAGGGAATAACAAGCAATATCTCGAAAATGGTTCACTCAACAAAAAAAATGTATATGACATAAATTGTGTATTTTAACACGATCCATCTCTTATGGTTTACCAGTTATGCAAAAGTCGTTCACAATGAAGAATACTTTCGGAGACATTCCCAGAAAATTCGAGATATAAATTTCATTTGTCCTGAAAATATCTTAAACGTATGATATTTTAATCAAAATCGTTAGAGCCATTTTTGAGAAAATTAAAATTTTCTAAAAATGTTCCATGTAAAGGGTAATCTGAGGTGGGGGATTTTCTTGGAAACCTTTGTGTCACATCTCTGGAAGATACTGAATCTAAATACCAAGTTTGGTGCTTATCGGACTGTTCGTTTCTGAGTTATGCTGTTCACAGGCAGACACACACAGACATGTTTCCAAAAATGCTTTTTTTGGTTTCAGGTGGTCTCAAAACATATATTTCCATCGAAATCTCGGTATCGAATTTTTGGGTGGAATACAATACTTCCTCTACTTACTATACGTAGTAGAGAAATTAAGAAGTAAAAGTATTTGGAAATTCAAACCAATACCAAAGTATGTCTCGGAAATGGTTCACAGCATATTCGCAGAAACTTCAAGATGTATACTTTACTTGTGGTGCAAACACCTTAAATATTTGGTATTTAAAAGAAATTGTTATATAATCCAATTTTACAATGTATAATCACTTTTCCGGCACCCAATACTACAGTTTTTAACATCTTCTTATAAATCTTCCTCAATTTCCCAATCCATCACTGCCCCTCTAATTCCTTGAATCCATGCTATTTGGTCTTTCTTTTCTCCTTTTTCCTGGTAGCATCCGCTCCATTATTCTTTTGGGTAATCTTTCAGCTTCCATTCTTTTAGTATGCCCATACCATTCTAATTCTTTCTGTTGAGGCAGTATTTTTAACACTTGAATAATTTCAATTAAATTATATAATATGTAAATTTAATAACAGCCCGCTTTAAAGCAATATGTATGTAATAATTTGTAAACAAATGTATGTAACAGTCATTTGCAAATGCTTATATTATTGTAAACATGTTGAATAATGTTATGTGAATGCATTACGTACTTTAATAGTATAATAGCTGTGAGAATAATAAGTTTAAAGTTGCTAACAATGAGGTAAACTTGAGGCAATAATGAGTTTGAGAGTTTGAATGCTACTAGTCATGATTAGGGCAGCAATAATGTAAATTTTGTGACAGTTTAAAATTAGCCAATCAGAGACTTGGAATACAGAAGCTTACGGGTTTGGACGGTTGAAATATGTTCAGTTGCTGGCAGACCTTGGTAGTGACCGGATGGAAGATGTGTTCTCTAAAGAAATATTGCGTATTCGTGAGAAACGAAAATTAAGTAAACGCGTTAACAAAGTGCAAGTATTAAGTAATAAGAATCTCACAGCTCTTAATATCACTGTAGTGCTATTTAATTTGTGCCAAGGATTAATAAAAAGAAGTGAATTTAAACTTAAAATCTGTGTAACCCTATATTCTTGTCGCACCACGCCCTGATTAAGAGAAACGTGTCTCTAAAGTAATACTGAAGCAGCCGAGGCAAAAACAACCATAAATAATATCTATAGAACCTGTTTAATAGCAAAGTTAATATAATATTTTAAAACTTGGAGCGTAACAACAAAAATACATCTTCAAATCGGCTTTTCATACGTAGCAGCATATTACGTAATAAGCAATCTTCTTCAAAATTGACGTCCATACGTGGAGATTTTTAAACAAACTCCAAAGCAATAACTTCAAGTTGGTCCCCAAACGTGGGGATAACATCAATAACAAAATAACTACTTCAAGTTGGCTTACCAAGCGTGTGGCTAATAAACTACGTAAATAGAATTTACTTCTTCACTATTGAATAAAATCTAAAATTGAATTTTGAACATTCATATTTTCTTTTATAATCTCATTTCTAATGTTTTCTCTTTTAGATATCCTAGCAGATCTCCTCCAATAATCCAACATTTTCTTTACATGATTGTAATACTTCTAACTATTGTTTTAAATGTTGTAGTGTTAATTTCCTTTGAGATCTGTTTATCCCATAATATACCATTCGAAGTAGATATAGCGTACACTCCTGAGTTTATCTTTGACCTTATCTTGTTTCCCAACCTGTGTAATTGTTACTACCAGGTATTTATATCCCCTGTGTGTTTAATTATCCCCAGTTCGTTTTCCAGTACCAAATCTCGATGAGCATCTCCAATGGCCATATGTTTGGATTTATCAATATTTACGTAGAACCAATTTTGAGAAAATAAATAATTTCGAAAATTTGTCCATATAAAGGTAGTTTGGGTGGGAGATTTTCATTAAAATCTTTTATTATTCAAGCTGCTAAAGAAAATATAAGAGATTTACTTTCGACAGTGGAGAACACCTTGGAAAAGTTAACAGATTTAGATGTGAAGCAATAATCGACATTGTGTGATACGTTTGGTTAACTAAAACGTTTTTACTTTCTCTACCAGGTACATAGTAGGTAGTGAACTTCCATATTAAGATTTCACCGGAAATACAGGTTATTAAACAAGAAGGAACAGACTTTAAATATTTATTTCTAATGAATGACAATAGATAGCAACACATTCGATACATCACGCTCAAAGGTTTATTTTGTGTGTTCAAAATGAGCACGAACAGTGTTTTTCTGTTTACATACACACCCATATTCTAAGAATTTATTGTATCAATTGTAAATTTTTTATGATGAGATGGCTCTTTGTTGAACTTACAACGAAATGCACGCTAGAATGAAACAACGGATTTACTCTTTGCATAATGCAGCACACAAAACGACTATTCCTGTGGCGTCGCCATTTTCTCGTAAACAAACCCAGCGCCGCTGTAGGCACTGAATGGAAATAATAGGCGGAGCTTAAAACTTTGAACTCTCGCCTGTTCAATGCTGTGTCGTATGTGTCCCTATCTATTGTTGTACATTAGAAATAAATATGTAAACTCTGTTCCTTCTTTTTGAATAACCGCGTACATATTTTGAGCCCCCCTGAATCCAAAAACGTATTTTCAAAAAGTGTCCGTGTGTCTTTGAACAGCATAATCAAAACCGAAAATGTCGGATGTACACCAAACTTGGTATTCAAGTACCTTCCAAAGATGCCACACGAAGATTTCCAAGAAAATTCGTCAACCCCAAACTACATGGAACATTTTTCGAATTATTTTTATTTTCTGAAATATGGCATTAACTATTTAATCAAAATAGTACATATTAAAGATGTTTACATAAAAATCTGATGTGTTACACTCACATGACCCTCTCTACTCTTGTACAAACTATTTTTACAAACGCTTATTCTCATATGCTTCATGTTAATCGAGATGTTAATCTTATTGCTAATTTTCTTGTAGATGCAAGGGGAATTGCTAGGCTTTAAGCGATAGTCAAATATTTTAAGAGCTGGTTGCTATGTGGAGTATTCCATTCTGTTTGTATGTCCAGGACATAAAAACAATGAATAACGAATTTGAGAAAAAGTATAAGTATTGAAAAGTATATCTCGAAAATGGTTCACTTAACAAAAAAAATGTATATGACATAGTTTGTGTATTTTCCGCGATCTACATTTTTTGAGTAGTAAGATTTTATCTATCTCTTATGGTTTACCAGTTATGCAAAAGTCGTTCACAATGAAGAATACTTTTGGAGACATTCCCAGAAAATTACATGTTCCATGTAAAGGGTAATCTGGGGTAGGGGGATTTTATTGAAAACCTTCGTGTCACATTTCTGGAAGATACTGAACCTAAATACCAAGTTTGGTGTTTATCCGACTGTTCGTTTCTGAGTTATGCTGTTCACAGACAGACATGTTTCCAAAAATGCTTTTTTTGGATTCAGGAGGTCTCAAAACATGTATTTCCGGTGAAATCTCGATATCGAATTTTTGGGAGGAATACAATACTTCCCCTACTTACTGTACGTAATAGAGAAAGTAAAAATAAAAGGTTTATCTTAAATTTTCAGGGAATAGTTTGCAAAGTCCTCTTCATTAGAAAGGAAATTAATATAATCTTGCTTAACTGGTAAACGATAATCGATAGATGGAAACGTATTACGTAATAATGTAAATATCTTTAAAACACACAATTTATTCCAGTATCTTTGTTTTGTAGCATCAGCCATTTCCGAGATATCATTCATTAATGGTTCGAATTGCTCAATATTTAAGTATTCTTTTAAAGTTCTGTGGATTTTCAGTTATTTTTCTCAATGCCTTGGAAAGAGTATGGAATTTTAAGGACAGCATACAGCGTCCAGTTCTTAAGCATTTAATTATTGCTATTCCCTTTATATCTATAATGAAATGTGTAATGTACTGTTTCCGTAAAGGACAGAGACAGGAAAATAAATTTTCGTAAGAATAATTTGTACACCCAATAATAAGCGATAGAGGTTGGAGAAACTCTTAGGACTGTACGTGGGGCACTATTTATATTTTGAGCCTTGGCAACCCTGAATGTTGTAGGTGCAGTCTGACGTTTCCAATGGAAAGTTTGACATTTTTGGTCATAATCTACTTCAAACATTTTGTAATAGAGCGTCATTTGTTTTGTTTACACTAACTTGAAAATTGTGTGTCAAAAAAAACATGGAATTAACTCGTGAAAATGTTCGTGCAATGATTTATTACGACTTTAGACGTGGATTATCAAGACAAGAGTGTATCGATCAACTAACTTTTGACGACGAAGTTCCATCCTTTGCCACTGTGAAACGCTGTTATAACGAATTTAATCGTGGCCGCCGTTCGCTCAATGATGAAGTTCGTGAAGGTCGTCCAAAATCAGTTGTTGTGCCAGAAAACATTGATGCTGTGCAAAAACTAATAATGAAAGATCGTCATGCTACATATTGTGAGATTGAAGCAACCCTTGGCATTAGTTCCACCAGCATATATAAAATATTGCATGATTATTTAGCCGTGAAAAAGGGTTTGCTCTCGTTGGTTCCCACAAAATTTGACGCAATCTCAAAAAGATGCTCGTGTCGATTGGTGTACAAAACTGCTCAAGAAATACAATGGTGGTGCCTCAAAAGACGTATATAAGATTGTAACAGATGACGAATCATGAATCTATGCATATGAGCCGGAACGTAAACAGCAGTCGACTGTATGGGTGTATCAAGATGAAGCAAATCCAACAAAAGTTGTTCGCACTCGAAGCAGTTCGAAGCAAATGGTCGCCTGCTTTTTCAGCAAAACTGGCCATGTGGCAACAGTGCCTTTAGAGGAACGTAAAACGGCCCAATGCCGAATGGTACACAACCATTTGTTTGCCGGAAGTCTTCGGTGAAGTAAAGAAAACCAACAAGAACCGTAGGATCGTTCTTCATCAAGACAATGCGAGCGCACACACATCTCGTCTAACAACAGAGCATTTGAAGGCTCAAAAAATCGAATTGATGGGTCATCCGTCATACAGTCCTGATTTGGCAACCAATGACTTCTTTTTGTTCCCGAACATCAAGAATAAATTGCGTGGACAATGATTTTCGTTGCAGAAGAATCCGTTGATGCCTTCAAAAACCATGTTTTGGAGGTGTCTCAAGAAGACTGGAATAAATGCTTTGACAAATGGTTCAAACGGATGCAAAAGTGTATTGATCATAAAGGAGAATATTTTGAAAAAACAATAAAGCAGATTACAAGAAATTACTTTGTTTTAATTATTATGCTCAAAATATAGATAGTGTCCGTCGTAACACATCGGATTTGTCATCTAAAAGCAAAATTTCATTTGACAAGAAAGAGTGTTACGCTGCGAAATGGCATCTCGCCCAGACGTTGTTATAGCCAACTTTGAAATGTCAGCGAATATCGCATATGCAACTTGCTAAATGCAGAAATGTGCACGATCTGCAATCAATTGCATCGCCTCGTCTTCAGTGAAGGGGAAAGAGTTAGCGGCAAGTGATTTTGAAATAGAAACAGTTATGTGTGTGTATGTGTTTCACAACGACAAGCTATCTTCAGCACAAATATGGCTTTCTCGAGTGGGAGGTTTCCTAAACAATGAAATACAGTGAGAAACAGAAAAACAGCACCTCAAGGATGACAACCTACGTTATTCTGTGAAACCGCTTTTACTACTATCACTGTTTGTCTTTATAAACACGCTAAATGATGCAAAAGAATCGAGTCTCACGTTACAAATTTTTAGAATACGATAGAAAACCCAAGGTCCTCTTTTCATGGTCTCAACTGAAGAGGACACAAGGAATGAAGTAGGAGTAAAATCAAGGACTCGAAGTACTAGCTGGGAAAATCCACAGTAAGCACATCAGGTAATCGAGCGAGGTGGCGCAGGCGGTAGCGCGTGTGACTCGCATGTGGAAGGTCACGAGTTCGATTCCCGCGGCCGACCTTCGCTAGGCGAATTCTGGGAAGATTAATTACAGGGTTATTCAAAAAGAAGGAACAGATTTTAAATATTTATTTCTAATGAACGACAATAGATAGCGACACATACGACACATCATTGAATAGAGTAAAGTTCAAAGTTTTAAACTCCACGTATTAGTTCCATTCAGTACCCACAGCGGCGCTGTGTTTGTTTACGGGAAAATAGTGACGCCACAGGAAAGATCATTTTATATGCTGCAGTATGCAAAGAGTGAATCCACTGTTTCAGTGTGGCGTGCATTTCGTTGCAAGTTCAACAAAGAGCCGCCTCGTCATAAATAAATTTACAATTGGTACAAGATATTTGTAGAATATGGTTGCATATATTTAGAAAATCAAAATTTTCAAAACTTTGTGGTAGGGAGATTTTCTTTAAAATCTTCGTGTTGCATCTTTGGAAGTTTGGTGCTCATCCGGAATTTCGTTTTTGAGTTATGCTGTTCACAGACATACACACCCACACACACGAATATTTTTTTTTAAAAGTCTTGTTTTGTCCTCAAAATATGTATTTTCGCTGAAGCCAAACTCGGTGTCACCTTTTGACTCGTCTCCGATATCCGCTATTCTGTTGTCAGCTGCTGCAGTGGTTGGCTATGAGATCTTTCTCTCAGGTTATGCGTGGACGTATGTGAAAGGATAACACCAAATTAAATTGACTGAGAAATTTAATGTGATCTAATACTTGAACTATTGAAACGAGTTATCGAGCGTTTGAAGATAAATAATGAAACTGCTTATGATTCTAGCACTCGAAACTATAACAACTGAATACCTGCTAACTTTTGCAGTATCAATTTTACGATTTGAAATAACTGCTTTCGCAATAAAAGAAACCAGAAGCCTAAATTGCCGGGAGTCGCTAAAATACTTAACATCAAATCCTCTTGCGGCTACCGCTAAGTAACTGATAGGCGCTACGGACTGCCGATTAGTGAAAGACTGTAAGCCACTAAGGCTGTACACGAAAGAAAAGAAAGAAAGGCGCTAATTTAAGCAATACACGCTCTTTTATTAACTTAAGCCCCGCCTATATATCAATATCCCTACCATATGTCCCTTACATATGCGACTCGATACTAAAAACTTCACACGTGCGTACCTAACACTGTTACAATGCGGAACCTCCTCGAATACAAGAATTTTATTTACCTTTCTCTTTTACACAATTCTGGCTACGTGACTGTTCAAACGCACTGAATTCCCCCTTAACTGAATTTCAGTAGCTTTTATGCCTAACGCGTTCACCACTCACGCTGTTACTAATGCCTTTTCTAACATGACTCACTAATGATATTTTTCTTCGAATCTTTTCAACTCAAGCTTGTTACGTTATACATTGATTTAATATATGGAAATGATTTATTGCAATTATTTCTCTGTCTTACTGTTATTTCTTTATTTAATTACTTTTTATCTTCCTGCCAACAATTACGGTATCAAATCTCGATATCGAATGTTTAGGTTGAATACAAATGCTTCCTCTATATATTAGGTAGATACGTGTTAGAGAAAGTAAGAAAAAAATTCAGTTAATAGGATTGAATCCTAGTCTACTCACGTGTGAACAAAATAAATAAATAAAGTAGGATGTTCAAGCTAACAAATTTGCTTCCATTGCTGAAATAGAGATTCTATACAATTGTGCAGTAGGGATAGTTCGCTCTGTATTCACGATTCTTCACGTCTGAGATGACATCAAAAGCATTTTTACTTGTATTAACACCTTGCAGACGAACTAATCACTTCTAATAATCCCATTAAAGAAGCTCCTAAAACTGACAAGCTAGACAGATTTCCCGGCATGATTTCCATCTACTCCCAGAATAATTTTCTGCCACGTCGAGTTGGTAGCCCGACAGTTGATATTGAGGGCAGCGGATGGGGCATCAAAGCGTGAAGGGCAAACAGAAGCCGAGGACGAACGGTCACGCGAGATTTTTTTCTTAATTTTTTAGGTTTAATCTCCGCAGAAACTCCCTCTTATTAAAACAGTCTCTCCGGAAACGGCTTCTTAAGTTACTGCTATCTGCATCAGATATCAAAATAAATATTGAAGGTGAATACTGAGGAGCTGTTGAAAGCTGCCATGAAGAGGTACAAGAAACTGTTGCAAGATATCTTTCAATTTTAACTTCAAAATAGCGTCTTCGCGGAATCCAGGAATAAATATGCTTGATATTATTTAGCAAAATACAAGTACGGTTTAGAACTGAAAGATATAACATGTTTTATAACCTTAAAGTCCTATTTTCCCTTATTTAGGCTCTTTATTTTTCTATACATTATACGCCCAGGTCTGTAAAGCACTGTCGGTAATAGATGCTTTGTAAAACAAATCTTGTTTGTTACATCTACTTCATTTTAATCGAATAAAACTTTCTGGAAATAGCTACATTACACATTTCGTTGTAGATACAAAGGAAACAGCGATAGTTAAATGTTTTAGAACTGGACGATATATGCTGCCCTTAAAATCACACTCTCTTTCCATAACATTGCGAGAAATATCTTAAAATCGACAGGAAGAATAGCTGTGTTGAACAGTTTGAACCATTAATAAAGAATATCTCGGAAATGGCTGATGCCACAAAAAGTTGTTTGAAATAAACTATGTCTCTTTTAAAGAGATCTACATTTTTTGTGTAATACGTTTTCGTCTATCGCTTAACGTTTACCAGTTAAACAAGATTGCTTCCGAATGAAAATGACTTTACAGGCTATTTGTAAAAAATTCAAGATATATATTTTATTTGTGATGTGAATACTTATATTTAACAAATGGTATTTTAATCAAAATCGTTAGAGCGATTTTAAAAACTCAAAAATTTCGAAAAATGTTGCATGCAAATGGTTGTTTGGGATGACAGATTTTTCTTCAGAATCTTCATATCATATCTTTGGAAGGTGCTGAACTTAAATACTAAATTTGGTGTTTATCCAACATGCGTACGACCTTTTTCTAAAAATAATTTCATTATTATTATTATTATTATTATTATTATTATTATTATTAATTCAGGGCTCCCCAAAACTTGTTTTTCCGCTGAAATCTCGGTATCGAATTTTTATGTGGTATGCAATACCTTCTCTACCTATTATGTACGTGGAAGAGAAAGTAATTAAAGAAATAGGCTTATCAACCGTAGAATTCCTACAGAGTCGTTTTCAGTTTTGTTGTTTGAAGTTCTTAAAATGCTTTATTAGGGATAAAACTACATGCCTTACGCTTCAAAAGGCAAGACGTAATATTGGTAGGAGAGTATTTAATACTGTGAACAAAATTTGCCACCAAAAATCATTTCTGTCGTATTTTCTGCAATGTCGAATGCAGAGTATTTAATATAGAAGGCAGTGATAAATAATCCTCACACTAGCCTCAGTTCACCAACATTGAAAAATGAGTTCCTATTCAATCCAATCAAGAACGTTCAACTTCAAAATTACCTCCAGGACATCTCAATATTTGAAACTACAATATCTACCAGAGCTGCACCCTAGCTTTACAACCGTCGAGGAGTACAGTATTACCTCGCTACAACCTCAACTATCTAATTACGTGTTTTCCACCTCATACTCTGCGGTAAACCCTAAAACCTTCAGTCCACTACTTATTCCTTTCAGTATAATAAATAAACAGCTCTGCATTCCACAACAAACCTCCAACTGAAATAAATACAAGAAAATATTTATAACTAGTGCAGTGATTTTTACGAGGGGTGCGAAAAAAATGCAAAGGAAAGGAGACCGCCTGTTGCCGAGGAAAACGCGTCAATAACAAACAGCGATAGGAATTCTTTAGCAGTTGGCTTCAAGTTATCTACAATCAAAACTTCTTCAGTTCGAAAAGTGTAAACAAGAGCGGCCAAAGGTCAGAGAGACGAACGCAGTCTGGTGAGTGCTGTCTGCAAACGCTAACAGAATGTACACTCGCTTCTATTTATGCCGTCCCCGCAGTTTTGTGAGGCATTCTACTGGCCTTCACAGGTATGTATAACAAGGAGGAGGTGCGTTTATCTGTTTACCTTTTCGTGCATGCAGTGGCGTCGTGTTTTACGTGCACAGTTCTAGAATATGCTCTTATGAGTATACACCTTTGAAGCTACAACTTTGTCCAATACCTGATTAAGCCGCCTAAGCACTGGATCATTCGTCGTCATGAAATGTGGGGCCATATGGGTTTAGAGTTCAAAATTCTTCCAGCACCTAAGCTAAATCAGTATTGCACAAGAATAGGTATTAGACAGATTATTCAAATAATGGCTAGTAAATGTGTCCCTTTGAGAGTAAAAAGTATAATGCATTTCAATTTAACATAATGTTGCCATTAAAAATACTTTCTCATGGAGAAATTGTGCAAAGTAGGGTTTTATTTCACTATATATTTAAACATGGTTATTATGCGTAAGCAATGACGAGTAAATCTATTGTTCAAAGTTATACATTCATATGTGAATAATCTAGAACTGTGCACCTAAAACAGAAGCCACTGCATGCGCGAAAATATAAACAAATACACGCAACTCCTCGTTGCTATACATCCCCTCACCTGTGAAGGCCAAGGGAACACCTCCCAAAGCTGCGGGGACGGTATAAATGGAAGCGAGTATACGGGATGGGGGCGTCACTGCTTGAAGTCTAGTAATCGTCCTGGCTTTAATGCTTAGAAATTCCTTTCCCTGGCAATGAGTATATGAGAGTTGTGACGTCTTGGTAAAGGGAACCGCTCAGGCATACGTAACCTACGTTTTATTTCTGAAAGTGTTAACCCTACTTAGCATATAAATGTGAGGCATTTAAAACAGACCACCTGAATAACACGCCTATTTGTGGTGGTAGAGGAAAATACTTCAAATAACTGTTTGGGGTGAAGGGCACATATTGTGGTATTTTGTGATGAGTGCAGGTGTAAAGGTGATACGTATACCAATTTCATAATTTTAAATGGATTGGTATGATTTATTATTTACCATTTAATAGTTTTAACCGTATTAATCGGATGTAAACAAACATTTAACACTTTGTACTGTTTCCCTTGTGTTTGTATGCATGAGGGCCATAAGTCTGTGGTGTGCTGTAGATCCGACCAGACCAGACCAGACGATTTCTTCCTGAAGTTAATCAGTAGTACAAGAAAACCAAGAAAATTAACCTTCAATTACACTAGTCTGCATGATATCGGATGACTGAAAACTAATAAGTGATTCTGACTCACTTTTTATGCTGATTTCAGAACTGCTTTTAGGTTTTTACTATCACGTACCTCTTTTTAACAAAAATATAGAGATATAAAGATATTGCTTCCGCCACTACACATAAAATTGGGCTTGATGAAGCAATTTGTAAGGGCTCTACCACCGGATGGACCCTGCTTCAAGTATCTTTCCAAGAAATTTCCCTTCATTACACAAGACAAATTAAAGGCTGGAATTTTTGTTGGTCCTCAAATAAAGAAATTGATGAAGGATGAAGATTTTGAGAACATAATGAATGAGAGAGAAATAGAAGCATGGACCGCCTTCCAATCACTTACTGAAAACTTCTTAGACAATAACAAAGAGCCTAATTACAAGTCCATTGACGAAACAATGTTGGAAAATTTCAAGAAGATGGGTTGTAACATGAGTGTAAAGGTGCATTTTCTGCATTCACATATCGACTACTTTTCAGAAAATCTGGGACATTATAGTGAAGATCAGGGTGAACTTTTCACCAAGATATTAAGGAAATGGAGAGGAGGTCCGTGGAGATGGGATGAAACTATGATGGCCGACTACTGTTGGATGTTGAGGAGGGACAGTCATCTTCAGGGATCTGCAAGGAAGTCAAAGAAAAGAAAGTTTGAAAAAAATTAAATGAAACACTTTGGCTTCTTGTTTTGTTAAAATGTAATCATGAAATAAATTAGGGGAGTTCTTGAGAGTATTCTTAAAATGTTTCTTGAGTAAAAACTTACCTTGTGTGAAGTTGTATTTAAACACTTTTCTACACTCATTAGTAAAATTGTCAAAACATTACTTATTTTGTGTTAAAACCTGACGTGATAGAAAAAAACAGAAGTTATTTCTGGAATCAGCATAAAACCTTGATTCAAGAACACCTACTTTTAAGAAATCATCTGACAAAAAGTTTGAAACTGCAGACTAGTGTTATCTTCAATATCTATCGAGACATAGTTGTATGCGTCTCCAAACGCAACGTTAAATAATAAAACCTAACAATATATTTAAAAATATATCTGCACTCTTCAAAAAACTCTACACCACAATACGTCTCCCTTCACCCTAAACAACTTTTGTCCGAAGTATTTTCTTCTATCACTACAAATGGCGTGTTATTCAGGTGACCTGTTTTAAATGCCTCACCCGGTATATTTGATAAGATATTTGTTATGTTACCGTTTTATGCGTCAGAATATCCTGATTTTCTTAAGATGTGGCTTCGTTAAAAATCAGAAAAGCAGTAGCTGAGTTCCTCCCATTTTATTCATTCAGGATATTTCGCTTGTAAATGATTAACGTCATTTGTCAGGTAGATGCTATCACTACTATATTTACTGACATCCTCACTTTACTTCCTTCCTGGGAATTAAATACTTCTACCATTATGAATTGGGAAGACACCAAAAGTCTTCTCTCAAACCAAAAGAGTGACAAGTGAGGACATTGCATTCATAAGCTATCACAGATGAGTAGAAGGTCAACTCTTAGATGTGTATTGTAGTCAGTGATGCATCAGATAAAATACTCATAGGTAGATAATAGATATTTGAAAGATTATGTAATTCTCTCCAAAAAGTGGTCTGACTTCACTACTGCCAAGCAGCTTTTATGATATATCAAAACGTTCTATTTAGCTGGTAATTTATGGCTCCTCTATTTAACATGTAATAATGCAATCCGAATCCGTGGTTAAATTTCAAAACAATGATTTTTCTGAAAACAGTGTATTATGAACATTAACACTCTTTAGAGTAAGAGAAACCTCACTGTGCAATTTTGTAAGATGTGCTTCAAGCAATTTAGAGCCATTTCATGTGATTTGACTCTGTCGAAGTATATTTAGGTTAACTTGTAATTGCATTGCTGTATAAATGAAAAAATCTGATGTGTTACACTCACATGCTTCATGTTAATCGAGATGTTAATCTTATTGCTAATTTTCTTGTAGGTGCAAGGGGAATATGGTAGTATTTAAGCGATAGTCAAATCTTTTAAGAGCTGGTTGCTATGTGGCGCATTCCATTCTCTTTGCATGCCCAAGACATAAAAAACTGAGTAACGAATTTGAGAAAAAGTATAAGTATTGAAAATTTTAGGGGAATAAAAAGCAATATCTCGAAAATGGTTCACTCAACAACAAAAATGTATATGCCATAAATTGTGTATTTTACCGCGATCTATGTTTTCTGTGTAGTAAAATTTTGTCTATCTCTTATGGTTTACCACTTATGCAAAAGTCGTTCACAATGAAGAATACTTTTGGAGATATTCCCAGAAAATTAGAGATATACATTTCATTTGTCATAAAATTATGTTAAACATGTGATATTTTAATCAAAATCGTTAGAGCTATTTTTGAGAAAATTAAAAATTTCGAAAAATGTTCCATGTAAAGGGTAATCTGGGGTGGGGGATTTTCTTGTAAACCTTCGTGTCGCATCTCTGGAAGATACTGAACCTAAATACCAAGTTTGGTGTTTATCCGACTGTTCGTTTCTGAGTTATGCTGTTCAGACACACACACACACACACACACACACACACACGGACATATTACCAAAAATGCTTTTTTTGGATTCAGGGGTCTCAAAACATGTATTTCCGGTGAAATCTCGGTATCGAATTTTTGGGTGGAATACAATACTTCCCCTACTTACTATACGTAGTAGAGAAAGTAAAAATAGCTTCTTGTTAAGTAATTTATCAACACTTAAAAACATCAACTACATAAATGGATAATATATATATTAATTTAATAATGACAAAATGGTGATCTACAGGGATCGGTTCTTGGTCCCCCACTGTTTTAAGGCATGCGTATATCCAGCCTATGCTCTCCGTTCATTCAACAAACTAATGCTTTCCTGACTTACTATAAATGACTTAGTGCTTTCTTAACCACCTCCTGAAAAGTAGTTAAATGAACTTGGCCCCAAGTACATTGAAATATTTGCATATAATATTGCTTCGAAATAGTGTTTAGCTCTTGCCTAATCAAACAAATCCGGGGGATGTACTGCTAGAAGGTAAAAGATACTTAAGTTAAGTAAAGTGATGAGTTGGTGATTCTATGATTTTTAAATTGATGCAGTGAAATTAAATGTGTTCTTAAAAACACTTGGCGTATAATATACTAAGAAAACAATTCACTTCTGCACTTCTTATATGTTTCAGAATGTCTATTGAATTTCCAGAATACAGAAAAGAAGGCCTATTGTGCAGGCCATATTAGGGTTGTAGTTGGATGATTACCTACTGTTAACAAACAGATTGAACATTATGATGAAAGTTTATTAAGAATATGATGAATGAATGTTAGAAAGTGAAAATAATATTGTTTTTTTTTTTTTTTTTGCTTCCTCTACTACGTATAGTAAGTAGGGGAAGTATCGCAATCCACCCAAAAATTCTAAACAGAGATTTCATCGCAAATACATGTTTTGAGGTGCCCTTAATCCAAATAAAGCATTTTTGGAAACATGTTCGTCTGTGTATGCCTGTCAGTCTGTGTACAGCATAACTCAGAAACGAAAAGTCGGATAAATACCAAACTTGGTATCTGAACTTAGTATCATCCAAGGATGCGACACAAAGGATTTTCAAGAAAATTTCATCACCCCAGACTGCCCTTTACATGAAACTTTTTTCGAGATTTTTGATGTTCTCAAAAATGACTCTTAACAATTTTGATTAAGATATCACATGTTTCACATATTTTTATGGCAAATGAAATGTATATCTTGAAATTTCTTGAAATGTCCCCATAAGTCTTCATTCTGAATGACTTTCGCATAACTGGTAAACCGTAACAGATAGACAAAATGTTACTACACAAACTGTAGATCTCGTTAAAACACAGAATTTATGTCGTACACATTTTTTTATCGAGTGAACCAATTCCGGGGTATTCCTTGTTATTTGTTTGAATTTTCCAATACTTATACTTTTTCTCAAATGGGAATTCGTTATTTTTTATGTCCTGGACATGCAAAGAGAATGGAATGCGCCACATAGCAACCAGCGATAAAATATTTGACTATCGCTTAAATACTACCATATTCCCCTTGCATCTACAAGAAAATTAGCAATAAGATTGCTAACATGAAGTCGGTGGAGAATAAGCGTTTATAAAAATAGTTTGTACAAGGAAGGGAAAGTCATGTGAGTGCAACACATCAGAGTTTTAATATATAAAATAGAGGATTTGCGAGTACATTGTCGCAAAATAACAGATATTGGAGTACAGAGAAATCGGAATTTACACACGATGCTAGAATTGATGTACAGTCAGTGTATTCAGAATAATAGGACCTCTGTACACTTTTTTCACAAAACACTATTTTTTGAACAGCTAACAGACGCTGAATATCAGCCGAATTTTTCCAGCAAGACTTACTACCGCGCATACAGTTGATGAGTCATTATGTTTAGCTCAGAAAATTTTAAAGATAGGATAATTGTTAAAGAATTGTGGCCTTCGCGATCCTCTGATTTAACTGTATGTTAATGTTATCTATGGAGAACTTGAAAAGTAAGGTGTATGCAACAAACCCCATACACTGATAGTATAAAAGAAAACAGTCGAGAAATTCACTCAGGGACTCTCGAGTGTGAATAAAAATTTCTTGAAAAGATGCCATAAACTTGCGAATAGGGAAAGACCATATTTCCTTAAGATAAGGTATGTGCTTATTATCGTTGTAATTGGGAACATGAGACGGTTGCAGATATATTATAACCGTTTAGGCGGGAGTCCGACCTGCGACTTTGAGGTTAAGGAAAAACATAATAAAAATCTTATTACAGGAAGAAATAGACTTCGTTTAAACAAACTTCTAATAAAAAGTTTGTGGCACTGACCATTTTTAAAATATTCTTGTGTTCGTTTCTACTTTTACAACTTTAAGCAGTACACTTTGAAATCTCAGTTTTGCTCGTACAAAGAATATGCAATACCTTGCCTGGCTTGTAATCATCGATTAACTTTTGGGTGTTCTCTCAGCCTAAAAATGTATATCACTGTACGCTGAACGAGTTGATTCCAGTTTTGGAAAAAACTTATTATGATTAATAGGAAATAGCAGAATTTCGAAGTGTGGAGAATCGAATGAATGGGGGATCTGATGTTTAACACTCACATGACTCTCGCTATTAGTGTCTGTATTTTCATAGCTATTCTATAAATTTAACATTCAATAGTTTATTAATCTTTTCTTCTTTTTCTATTTCTTCTAGTATACTACTACTACTTCTTTGTTCTCACATTAAAGATAAAGTAGCACGAATCCCAACTCTAGGAATGGATTTAATGTATGCACCACAAAGGACGAAAAAACCGCCATTTATTTCGTTTTGTTTGCAACCAAAGTAGCTCTCAGGCCCCATATTTTCTGGGAAGGGCTCCATCTATTATGCAAAGAATGCGCCACTGGTCATTTAGGCGAAAGCAAAGAAGCACGTGTACCAGTGGCTTAAATCCTTGGCCTTCACCCTTCTCGCGATTGCGTAGGCTCAGGGCCATCTTCCTGCCTACAGCTATATTTGGTGTAGCCTTATTATAGCATCCAACTTTGCTAATCGATATAACCACATGTTTGTCATACTCACACCCAGCTATATGTTTATTCTTTCTCTAAAACGTTTGATTCTTGAACAACTGCCGCATGGGTTTGGCTGCTTAATGCGATGGTAGAGATCCTATATTTTGACTATCACAGTGTATTTCAAAAGGAGGATAAATCATTTAAAGGTGAAAAGCTGAGGCAGTATTTTTAACACTTAATTATTTCAGTCTAATTATATAATATATAAATTCAATAACAGCCCGTCTTAAAGCAATATGTATATGTAATAATTTGTCAAATGTATGTAACAGGCACTGCATATGCTTATGTTATTGTATCCATGTGTAATAATGTTATGTGACTATATTACGTAATTTAATAATGTAGGAGCTGTGAGAATAATAAGTTAAAAGTTGCTAACAATGAGGTAACCTTGAGTCAATAATGAGTAATAAAGTTTAACAGTAGTCCTTGTGATTCTTGGAGTAACAATAATGTACATTTTGAGACAGTTTAAAAATAGCCAATCAACAACCAGAAAAAGCTTTAGTTAAATGAAGGTATTCTATTGGAGTAGGACTAGCCAATCATAAACTTGAAATACAGAAATTTACAAGATTAGACGGTTGAAATCAAGTCAGTTGCCTGCAGACAGTCCTCATAACTGGGTGCGTTGCTTGTGCGTCCTCGAGAGATTTAATACGTATTCGTGCGAGACGAAAAATAAGTTTACGTGTTAAAAAAGTACAAGTAATTAATTAAAGAATCTCACAACTCTCTATATCAGTGAAGTGTTATTTAAATCGTATCAAGTATTAATAAAAGGAGTGAAGTAAAATTATAATCTGTGTAAGCCTACATTCTTGTCGCACCAAACCCTGCCAAGATATCCATGTCTCTAAAATAAATACTGACGCAGCCGAGGCAAACATAAATATAATATCTAAAGAAACAGTCAAATTACAAAGATAATATTTTTTTAAACTTGGGGCAAAGGCCACCTGAAAGTACATTTGGGGCGAAGGCTACTGGAAATTGTTTACTATACGTGCGGTTGCAACTACTACAAGTTCGGCTCCCCAACAGTTGAACTATAATACAACTCCTCCAAAAAATAAGCTTTCTCAGAGCATGCATCTAAACGATCAGTCATATGCACATTACGTTCTCTACCCGTTAAAAAGTGAAGAGGAACCATTGCAGTCGAACTAAAACATATCGGGACTGCCCGGAATCCATAATAAAAATTATGTGATGCATTCACAAGTGTTTCTCTATCAATGACAAAGTCACAAATATCTGTTATATAATATAAGTTCTAAACGGAGGGGGACACTTCACGCACTGCCACCTACATAGATCTATTGTGGCTACCTCCACCCAAAAGTCGTACTCCGTAGTGTAGTGGTTACCAGCTAGCCTCTAGTTCCCGAGGTCGCGGGTTCAAACCGGCGGAGGGCGATGGATTTTTTCGGGCGTAAAAATTCTTAGCATGGCTGCTAGAAGGTTTCTTGGGGAATGGCAGCACGTTCTTCATGGAGTGCGGAACTGAGGAAAGGTATCGATGTAGGTCGGTGAGGTCTGGCACGAAGTCGGCGTTCAA
Organism: Deroplatys truncata; assembly: GCA_030765065.1. Lineage (NCBI taxonomy): Eukaryota > Metazoa > Arthropoda > Insecta > Mantodea > Mantidae > Deroplatys > Deroplatys truncata. The sequence goes on from CM060982.1 coordinate 108,023,739, forward strand.
AACTTCCCAATGGTGTTCTATAGGATTCAAGTCAGGACTCTGTGGAGGCCAGTCCATTACAGGGATGTTATTGTCATGTAACCACTCCGCCACAGCCCGTGCAGTATGAACAGGTGCTCGATCATGTTGAAAGTTGCAATCGCCATCCCCGAATTAATCTTCAACAGTGGGAAGCAAGAAGGTGCTTAAAATATCAATGTAGGTCTGCGCTGTGATCGTGCCACACAAAACAACAAGGGGTTCAAGCCTCCTCCAGGAAAAACACGACCACACTATAACACCACCACCTCCGAATTTCACTGTTGGCACTACACACGCTGGCAGATGACGTTCACCGGGCATTCGCCATACAACCTTCATCGGATCGCCACATTGTGTACCGTGATTCGTCACTGCACACGTTTTGCCACTGTTCAATCGTGTAATGTTGACGCTCCTTACACCAAGCAAGGCGTCGTTTGGCATTTTCCTGCGTGAAGTGTGGCTTATGAAGCAGCCGCTCGACCATGGAATCCAAGGTTTCTCACCTCACGCCTGTCATAGTACTTGGAGTGGATCCTGATGCAGTTTGGAATTTCTGTGTGCCTATTACTCTTTACGACCCTCTTCAAATGTCGGCGGTCTCTGTCAGTCAACAGACGAGTCGGCCTGTACGCTTTTGTGCTGTACTTGTCCCTTCACGTTTCCATTTCACCATCACATCAGAAACAGTGGACCTAGGGATGTTTAAGAGTGTGGAAATCTCGCGTTCAGACTTCTGACACAAGTGACACCCAATCACCTGACCACGTTCGAAGTCCGTGAGTTCCACGGAGCGTCCCATTCTATTGTTTCACGATGTCTAATGACTACTGAGGTCGCGGATAGTGAGTACCAGGCAGTAGGTGGCAACACAATGCACCTAAGATGAAAAACGTATGTTTGTGGGGGTGTCCGGATACTTTTGATCACATAGTGTATATAACCTACTACTAATGTCTGTTGTCGTAGCTCATTGGTAAAGCGCACGCTGTTTTAAGTGTATCGAGGGTTCCCGGTTCGAATCCCAGTATGTGTTCAAACTTTTTTATTCCAACTGTTTCAGCTTATAAAACGCAGTAATAAACAAATTTACAGTTCTCTTGCAGCTAAGTTATTACTACATGATTTCGAAGAAAATACGAGGAGGTTAAATGATAATTTTAATGGACCTAACTTCTAAATGCTGTTATACAATACTTCTGATCACAACAATAAGCTAATGTATAAAATAACAAGAAACTGATAAACTCTCATCTTGAGAAAAGCAAACTTACGGCTACAAATATAATTGTGTATAATTCGATGGAGTATAATGCATAAAACTGAAAAAGTATATTCTGTGTAACTGCTAGTTACTCCATTTATTAGAAATAACAAAAAGAAGGCGATAGCTAAGATAATGGTGTTTAAAAAGCAAACTAAACAACTACCACGCCATATATGAAAAAATAAATTGATTTCTGAAAAATTTCAGATTTGTAGATAATGTATTTCTCCTGGAGCAAGTAGCTTTTCGAAACAACGAATGGAAAACAAAAATGAATTCTTGATTTCATAATTTTGTCATATAGTAATAAACTAACAACTTAGTTGCAAGAGAACTGTAGATTTGTTTATTACTGCATCTTACAAGGTGAAAAAGATGGAAGAAAAAGTACGACCACATGCTGGGGTTCAAACCGTGAACCTCAGCGTGCGTTTTACCAATGCGCTACGACAACAGTTGTTACTTTGTGGGTTATATATAACATAGATGTTGGTTCTATTAAAATCATCATTCCATGTGTTTTCCGTATTCTTGCCAATGCCATGTAGTTAATAACTCAGCAATAATTGTAAAGCTTTTGTGATATTTAGTTCATGTCTCGCCATACTGGGTTAATACAGCCATAGAAATCCTCGAACTGAGTGATAGGTTAAAATGGCGACCACAACAGTATAGATCTACGACCACGGTCGATTTAGTTTTCATACCCCCTACTCGCGGAATGCCTGAATGATACTGACCAGCGAAAAGTGTACATTTTTACTTTCTCTACTACGTATAGTAAGTAGGGGAAGTATTGTATTCCACCCAAAAATTCGATACCGAGATTTCACCGGAAATATATGTTTGGAGACCCCCTGAATCCAAAAAAAAACCTTTTGGAAAAATGTCCGTGTGTGCGTCTGTGTGTGTGTGTGTGTGTGTGTGTGTGTGTGTGTGTGTGTGTGTCAGTGAACAGCATAACTCAGAAACGAACAGTCGGATAAACTCCAAACTTGGTATTCAGGTTCAGTATCTTCCAGAGATGCGACACGAAGGTTTTCAAGAAAATCCCCCCACCCCAGATTACCCTTTACATGGAACATTTTTCGAAAGTTTTAATTTCCTCAAAAATGGCTCTTAACGATTTTGATTAAAATATCTATGTTTAATATATTTTATAACAAATACAATGTATATCTCGAATTTTCTGGGAATGTCTCCAAAAGTATTCTTCATTGTGAACGACTTTTGCATAACTGGTAAACCATACGAGATAGACAAAATTTTACTGTACAACAAATGTAGATCGCGTTAAAATACACAATTTATGTCATTACAGTTTTTTGTTTAGTGAACCATTTTCGAGTTATTGCTTGTTATTCTCTTAAATTTTTCAATACTTATTTTCTCAAATGGGAATTCGTTATTCATTTTTTGTTTTGGATATGTAAAGAGTATTAATCTGTGGCAAAGAGAATGGTGCTGCACCTAGCAATCAGCTATTAAGAGATATGTCTATGCTTAAAGGCTACTGTATTTCTATATTGTCCTTGCAAATACAAAACAAGGGGAACATAGTACGCCTTAAGCGATAGTCAAATATTTTTAGAACTAGTCGCTATGTGTAAAATGTAATTCTCTTTTCATGTCAAAAGATCGTTTCTGCAAATGTTTATCTCGATTAATATAACACACAACCAAAATGTCAAAGGTAACAACATTAACTGATAAGGAAGTTGTTAGTAGCTAGCAATACAATGCCTTGATAGCTTTCCCTTGCATACATAAGTACAATAATTTAGGGTTGACCTGTGGGCAGCACATGTGTTACTTTCTATGAAAGAAGACTGCCCTAAGCTTCCCATTCCTGGAGGGAAAGTCACCAGATCCGGATTCTCGCTGTCGCCTCGGTAGGAAGCTGATGAACTGCGGGCGGGCCTGTATTGTGAACTGTTGCACCTTTCCTACGGTTCATTGACATTAGATGTTACCTCGTTTGTAGCAACAGAAGAAGCTGTGGTATTCACAGTGTCCCTTTATACTCACTAGAGTTGCCTTAAAGCGGCTAGAAGTCAACATAATTTATATCAGGAGTATTCCTTCGTTCCCATTCGACTCTTAAAATCTAATTTCTTGTTGGGCAGCTTCGCTGGAATGCCATTACTTTTGTTTTAATCTTAGAAACGTCCATGTTATATTCCTTACATATTTTATTCAACTGACAGATTGCTTTCTGCAGTCTATCTTCCTTGTCAAAAATTAAGACTGTATTATACGCGAATAGAAGAACGTTTACTGATCTACTTTGTCCAAGTTAATACCCTTATTAACTTTTTTTTCATTCTTATAAAATAGCGTCTTTATGTGTTAAAAATAATTAGCACTGTCTTGTCTTTCAAACAGACAAATGTAAGACATAAGCTCCTGAAATGAGGTTTCAGCATTCAGTCAAGGATTGTACGAGAGAAGGACATATAAGAAACGAAACTATTATAGAAGAATCAAAGGTGAAACCATTATTACAGCTATATAAGAGTACATAGAAAATGGGTTAAACATTTAAATCGTATTGTTATATACTGAATAAGTCCAAAAGGTTTGCAGCCAGATATTAAATTTTAGTTACCCCAACATATACACTGGGAGACATAGCTGCAGATGCAGCAAGAGGACCAGAATCTTAAACAACACATTCCAGAGCAGGCGTGGGATAGTTATAACAAAATACACAGAATTTCACATAATCACATTACCTGTCGTTTATTCAGTATAAACACGGTGTCCCTACATCACACACAAAAGGTAAAAAGAAAGACATTGAGGGGAGATGCTACACACACGATTTCATATAGAAACTTTCAGACCCAACACTCGACCAGAAGTGACGCTCAACACACAACACACACAAAGAAGCAACGCTCACTTCCTCCCACTCTCTCCACCTCTGTTAGGATCGCCAGCTAAGAAACCCAAAGCCGAAAGAATTACCTCAACAATACTGTCGCCAACGACACAATAATGTGTCTGGCATGACAATACACACACATATACACGTTACAGTGTGCCAGAAGAAAGAATACCTAAACAAAACCCATACTATAAACCAAGAGGGCGAGACCAACTGGACGCCCCCTCCTATAAAATGGCATTAACAGATATGAGAATGAAACAGGTAAATGAATGAAGAAGAGAAGACAAACTAATTTCTTACTACACACAAAATAATCAACACGCATGAAGGATTCATTATACCACAACCATAATGTAAATAACTGTCATAAGCTAAGCTCTCTGATCCAAATCAATGCCATATGAAGCAAACAGTTTGCAATCGCTTCAGAACAGTTTAAAAGAACTGTGTATCTTAATTCTTCTCAACATTTTGAACGCTAGCTGAAGTTGCAAAGTGTGCTTATTGGTGGCTTCTTTAACAAATTTACATTTATCTGAATTTATCCTTTGGGGAAGAATATTCTTTAATAGTCGGAAGAAATTCTTGCAGATGTTACTAAAATGAACTAAGCAACAAGTTAGTGCTCACGAAATGTGTTCAGATGTGTTGCACCTATCTAATATACTCGAAAGATTACCGAGCGGTATAGCCCAGGAAATAATTTCCGAGATATTCCTTGTTATTCGTTTGAATTTTCCAATACTTATACTTTTTCTCAAATTCGTTATTCATTTTTTGTCCTGGTAATGCAAAGAGAATGGAATGCGCTACATAGCAACCAGCTCTTAAAATATTTGACTATCGCTTAAAGCCTACCATATTCCCCTTGCATCTACAAGAAAATTAGCAATAAGATAGTTTCTGCAAATGTTTACCTCGATTAATCTGAAGTAGTAAGAGAATAAGCGTTTGTAAAAATATTTTGTGCAAGAGTAGAGAAAGTCATGTGAGTGCAACACAAGAGATCTTATTTTTATTTAGGGGACCTTAGATCTCGCATTTCTAGTAAAATCTTGATATCGATTCTTTGGGTGGAATACAATACTTCCTCTGCTTATAACGACAAATAGTACGGAGAGTAAAAACATTCTGAAAAATACATTTTTCAATGATATGCTTGTGAACGGTTCAAAAGTGTTTATTGTGGAAACCTTGACAAGTTAAAATAACACACCAAGAAAGGAAATTGCATGTTACTGAGAGTGGCAAATAAAAAAAAAGTCTGATGTGTTACACTCTCATGACTTTCTCTGCTCTTGTACAAACTATTTTTACAAACGCTTATTCTCCATATGCTTCATGTTAATCGAGATGTTAATCTTATTGCTAATTGTAGATGCAAGGGGAATGTGGTAGGCTTTAAGCGATAGTCAAATATTTTAAGAGCTGGTTGCTATGTAGAGTATTCCATTCTCTTTGCATTACCAGGACAAAAAATGAATAAGGAATTTGAGAAAAAGTATAAGTATTGGAAAATTTAAGGGAATAACAAGCAATATCTCGAAAATGGTTCACTCAACAACAAAAATGTATATGACATAAATTGTGTATTTTAACGCGATCTACACTTTTCGTGCAGTAACATTTTGTCTATCTCTTATAGTTTACCAGTTATGCAAAAGTCGTTCACAATGAAGAATACTTTTGGAGACATTCCCAGAAAATTCAAGATATACATTTTATTTGTCATGAAAATATCTTAAAACATATGATATTTTAATCAAAATCGTTAAAGCTATTTTTGAGAAAATTAAAATTTTCTTGAAAAACCTCCGTGTCGCATCTCTGGAAGATCTGAACCTAAATTCCAAGTTCGTTTCTGAGTTATGCTGTACACAGTCACATACACAGACATTTTTCCAAAAATGCTTTTTTTGGATTTTGGATTCAGGGGTCTCAAAACATATATTTCCGGTGAAATCTCGGTATCGAATTTTTGGGTGGAATACAATACTTCCCCCACTTACTATACGTAGTAGAGAAAGTAAAAAATGATGTGTGAGTAAGAATAAAGTTAAACGTAAGTACTTAACTCCATACATAAAACCAACAAAATTTACAGAGAATGCCTTGCCTATTAACACTTGCTATAAGAGTGAAATATGTTAAACTGGGTTAGATGCACGAAGAATCCTACATCCTTCAAGGACGTCGGCATCTACTCATGCGTGCTAACATCAGTCTTCTTTATTGCATTCTCAAATCCGTTTGCAAAATGCTTTAGAGACCTATAATTTCGCGCGACGAAGTTATTAAGAAAAGAATAGGTGATTTTAATAAAACTTCTTGTCCAAACTGATGGGTCCTTGACTTCAAGTTATGAATAATTTTACGGCTGGATGGTCAAGGATTATGTCTTCTCATTTACTTTTCAGATACTTCCTCACCACGTGTTCCCATTAGGTAAACCCACAATGAAAAATAGCTTCAGGTTATGCTACGTAAATAAAATGTTTGACGTTAGATCCTGCTTTTGACAGCTTACCGGTTTTCAGAAAAATCTGGTAGCTCCCGGCTTTTGTTCGAAGTCTTGTGAGAAACTCGGTTCATGTGACTTAAATACATCAAGAATTTTTTCCCTTAGTCGCACAGGAAAATAGAAAATGCGTTCCATTTTCCTTGTGTTATAAATTCAATCATGCTTTCGAAAATATCGGATCTACCAGTAGTATTTTGTAAAAGGATATAAATTCGAATTTTTAAAATTTTTAATATCCCTACCGTTTTCCTATAGTATTGTATAGCAGCAAAATTCTGATAGAGTAGAGAAAGCAATATAACTTAAAAACGAAAAGTCGAATGAATATCAAACTTGGTATTTGTTCAGCATCTTAGTATGATCTCGTACAAAGATTTATAGAAATTCTTCTGCTCCAAACTACATGTAAATTGAAACTTTTTTGTTTGTTTGTTCGTTTTCCTAAATAGGCTTTCAACGATTTTTATTGAAATAGCATACACTTTAAATATCGAGTTTTTTTTTTATTTATGGACGCTCTTTAACTACTATGGTTCTTAGCGTCCCATTCTATATTGGGCGTGAAACACCTGTAATTTTGCTCAGAGGCCTCTTTATCAGGCTTGAGGTTCTTTTACGTGCCGTAAATTTATGACACGGGACCACCGGCTTTACTTCCCTTCCGAAGGAAGCCGTGCTAACGATTTTTACGCCCGAAAAAATCCATCGCCCTCCGCCGGGTTTGAACCCGCGACCTTGGGAACTAGAGGCTAGCACGGTACCACTAGTCCACGGAGGACGACTTAAATATCGACATGGAGCTTAAAATGTGTATCTTGAATTTTCTACGAATCCACTGTTAATTTCACTACATTCTGATTTACGCGTAAGCCTAGAAGGGGAGAGAATGCAGAACTCTTTAAAACACACAGCCTACATCAAATGTAACTTTTTGTGACATGCATTTACGAGATATTCGTTGCTTTGGTTGAACTTTTTCAACACTTTATTACACATTTTTAAGTGCTAAGTCACCATTCCTTTGTTTTTTGGTGATATGCAAAGAGATGAAATTTCAAGACCAGCGACCCACTTTTTAGAGATTTGACTAGCGCTTCAGCTCTTGTATCTACAATAAGACTTTGTAAGAATAAGTTTTATTGCGGACATAAAATAAATAGTAATGGGTACAGAAACACACATAAATCATATTTGGTATGTTAATTTCAGAACCTACAAAGATGAATCCCTCGTTTGATAAGAAGACGTCATACATTATAACTTATCAGCTTTCTCTGTACATCAAATGACAGAGTAGAACTAGATAATAGTTTTAGAGGTTCTAGTTGAAACTTTTGGCCTAAATATTACAAGACGGCGGCTATTTTGGAAGAAACAATAAATAAATACCAAAAGAATTGCATTGCAATATGTAGCCTTCCAGAAAGAGGTTCGTGGTGCGTGTTTACAGCGTAACTCAAAAGCGAAAAGTCGGTTTAATACCAAATTTGGTATTTAATTTCAGCATCTTCCAAGGATGCAACGCTAAGATTTTCAACAAAATTCCCCAACCCCAAACTACCCTTTACTTGGAATATTTTCACTTTGCCAAAAATGGCTGTAGCGATTTTGATTGAAATTACCTACATATAGGATATTTTTATGAAAAATGAAATGCATACAATGAATTTTCTTCGAATAGCCTCTGAAGTCATCTTCGTTCTGAAGGCTTTTGCATAACTGTTAAAACGTAAGAGATAAATAAAATCTTACTATACAAAAATGTAGAACTAATTAAAGCACACAATATATGTAATATACATTTTTTGTGGACTTGAGCATTTTCAAGATATTCCTTGTTATGGGTTTGACTTTTAAGGGGGTAATGGCTGAAATTTCTATTTTCCACAATTTTAAAGCTACGTACTTAACTTTTTGTACACATATGTTAAAGTATTTCGCAGAGTTTTATTCTGTATGTCAATTAGTTGTTGTATTATTGAACATTTTCTTTCAAAAAATTTGCAAATTTCAAACTGAAATTATGTGCACACTTTCTTGAAAAAGTTTGAATTTTTTTATAAAACCAGAAACCTGTTTAGAAAAACTAGACCCATTGGCTTTGTAATGTCTTAACTGTAAGGGAAATTAAAAAAATCTGAAGTGTTACACTCACATGACTTTCTCTACTCTTGTACAATCTATTTTTACAAACGCCTATTCTCCATATGCTTTATGTTAATCGAATTATCGAGATGTCAATCTTATTGGTAATTTTCTTGTAGATGCAAGGGAAATATGGTAGGTTTTAAGCGATGGTCAAATATTTTAACGCTGGTTGCTATGCGGCGCATTCCATTCTCTTTGCAAGTCCAGGACATAAAAAAATGAATAACGAATTTGAGAAAAAGTATAAGTATTGGAAAATTTAAGGGAATAACAAGCAATATCTCGAAAACGGTTCACTCAACAAAAGAAATGTATATGACATAAGTTGTGTATTTTAACGAGATCTACATTTTTTGTGTAGTAAAATTTTGTCTATCTCTTATGGTTTACCAGTTATGCAAAAGTCGTTCACAATGAAGAATACTTTTGGAGACATTCCCAGGAAATTCAAGATATACATTTCATTTCTCATGACATTATCTTAAACATATGATATTTTAATCACAATCGTTAGAGCCATTTTTGAGAAAATTAAAATTTTCGAAAAATGTTCCATGTAAAGGGTAGTCTGGGGTGGGGGGATTTTCTTGAAAACCTTCGTGTCGCATCTCTGGAAGATACTGAACCTAAATACCAAGTTTGGTGTTTATCCGACTGTTCGTTTTTGAGTTATGCTGTTCACAGACACACACACACAGACACACAGACACACACACACACACACAGACACACACTCGGACATGTTTCCAAAAATGCTTTTTTTTGGATTCAGGAGGTTTCAAAACATGTATTTCCGGTGAAATCTCGGTATCGAATTTTTGGGTGGAATACAATACTTCCCCTACTTACTATACGTAGTAGAGAAAGTAAAAATATATATGGTCTGCATAGTAAAAGTTTCAAAATGTTTGCCATCACTTCATACATTTTATTTTTATCTCAAGAAGTAGATACTAAGTTAATCCTGAATCCCATACGTCAGTGTTTTTATGCTTTATGGCCCTCTAACACCCAATTTGTGAATGTAATTTTGTTGTGAATGAATAAAAATGTTGCAAGAATTAAAGTGTGGAAAAATGAGTTTAAAAGTTTGCGTGCAGTTAACCAGAAATAATGACTTGCAGACCTTTCTAGAAGTGTCCAGCTTAGATGTGTAATTTGTGCTCTTTTTTCATTACAAGCACTGCAATCAGTGTAATTTACGGCCTAAGCCAAGTCTTGCAGTACTTGGTCATTACACTTCAGGTCATTCACCAATGCTGACAGTAAACGGGTGTCCAGCAATATGTGTGTATACTTAAGGCTTTATATATATGCTGTTCATTATTTACAACAGATATGTGCTCACAATTATCCTCCCATGTTTCTGGCTTAAATTTTTCTTATGTACACCATATTCTTGTTCATCTAACGTTTCATCAGTGGTATTATTTAGATTAGTTACACTTGTTTCTGGCTCGTCTATCTGAAACAACATATAATTTGATGTTACACGACATCTACCAGTAGAGCTGCTGTACTATGCTATACTAATCATGGTGGTTGAGTGATAACTCAGAAACTAACCTTCATGGAAGAAATCCCACAACAATCGGTAAAAAAAGCGGATGTTTTGCTTCACGCACCAATTTCATCACCTACCACGCCTCCTCAGGGACATTTAAGGGACCCAGAACTTTACATATGATGTAATTACAGCAACTTCCGGGCACCGAAGTAGTTTGAAACTTTGCATATATGCACTTCAAATGACCTAGTATTTTTGGTACAAAAAACACAAAATGTGAAATTTTGTCTTTTTTGTCATATTTTCCCCCTTAAAATACTCAAGTGGAAAACCATTGTTCGTTTATTTCTCGTGTTCATGAAAGAGAACGGAATTTCAAAGCCATCAGTAGCGACATTTAAGCTTACTGCATTTCCCTTAATGCCCTTGTAAGCTAATGTGTAATAAAAGCATTCTGCAAATGTTTGTCTCGCTCAACATAAAGTAGATCGAAGAATAAGTTTTTGCAAGAATAGTTTGTTGAAGGATGGTAGAGAATGTCATGTTAATATAACAAATCAGATATTTCTTCCCGTGTACAATGTTTCTAACGTTGGCTACATTACGTTTCTTGTTGTGTGATTGGGATGATTGATAACACGTTCTTAACGGCGAGTCAGCACGAAATGGTTACTCCATCAAATTCTACTTATCCTTTAGAAAAAGTCCCATAAAACGGCAAAAAAGATGATCGGCTAAAGATCAAGCAGTAAACTCTAAATGACCATATGCCATCTAGCCTACAGGCAGAAAACTGAAAGGCTGAGAAATTAAGGGGACATGATAGTCTGAACAGTGGAAATTACACCTTAAGTGTGGTAAATTATCACTACTCTTAAAGTTCTCAATGGTATTTCCTGAAATTTTACTGAATTATTCTATAAATCATGAAAATTATTTCAAGTGGTTGTTTGCATTGATAGCTTGTGTAAGTGAATCCATAGAAATTATTTCATTCAGCAGAAAAATAATAAAATTTACTCATAAAACATGCGAATTCATGTACCTTTTTCTGTGATACTACTTGCAATACAGAATCACACTTTTGCGTGCTTCTTCTTAGTATCATCAGCTATCTTCTGAGTCTCAATTATTTAGTTATATGTATCAGTTAACTAGAAATTGAAAAACAATTATTTTCAAAGTCAAAAAAGTAAAAACGTGGAAAATTTGCAATGTTGTTGCTTTCTTAATATCACTAATATACGTTATAAAACTATGATAATGTTTCAGAAAGTTTAATTATGTGTTATATACATGTACTGAAAATTTCAGCTCTCTACCTCTCATACTTTCTGAGAAAAAGGTACATAAGTATCCAAAAATGTTGTTTTGAGAAAACTGAATTTAAAGTTTGAACATTAAAATTCTGACACATACTTCAGTACATTCCAGGGTCATAATCATCTGCACCTTCATTTCTGGATTGCTTCAGTTTTTCTGCTTGCCTTCTCTTGGTCCTGGTCTCTTTTGTTAATTGCTGAATTGCTCGCTGGGCATGATATAGTGGTTCGTTGTTGAAAGATACAAAACTGTTCTAAAAAGGTATTTAAATGTCTTAAAAACCTTTTAATTCCCAAAAAGTATATATTTTCTGAAACTGGAAATACTAGAGATTTTATTAATGCCTAAAACAAAAAATGTGATTTTTGACCATTTCAGAGTACATTGTCACCTTAAAAAGCTATTTTCTTGTTTTTATTCTCGATGGCTTTTGTTTATTAATTGTAATCGTATATGATTTTCATTAAAAATGAGTTTTATATTCTTATTTTATGTGATGTGTGTTCATCAATTAGCTAGCGGGCGTTTTCATATTTCAAATGTCAAATTTCACTTTGCTTCCATTATATTAAACTTCAATTACTCAGCAAAGGTAATAGGAATTATATTTACTTATATGGATTTATTTTAATATAATATATTCGAACTACCAACAGATGAATCGTAGCCTTACGCCTTTTATAAATCTGATTCTTGTTAGTGCAGTAGATAACGAAGAAGAGGAAGGGGAAAAAAGTCTGTTTATTTTATTAGCAGGAGTGCTGTTTCTCTGTCTTTGTTCAAAGAGTTATTATTCTTTTGACATTATAATATCACAACAGAAAAGCCACCCAAACATAAAAACCGCAAGTTCGTGATCTCTTATTGCTTTGCTCGAAATATTTTGGCAATCGCAAACAAGCGCCTGTTTTTTCATTGACATAAAAACATTTTCGCGGTCCAACGGCTGTTTATTCCTTCCTTTTTTGTCAGGGATCACATACTTTGCTTTCTCTACCGGGTAAAATTTGTTTTTATTTTTCTTTCAGACGAAAACGCAGAAAACGTGATATCTTTCTCTTGTACGTCTCCGAGAAGGTGCGTAGGTTTCGAGATATCCCGTTATCCTTACAAAAAATTGTCATCTACAGATACAAACTTCTACTTTCAAAGTTGCTGAAGCACGTTTCCTAGCATATCGAAAGTTTCGTGTATGTAGCCATTGAAAAAGCATTGTAAAACAAATGGGAATATAATTGGTTTTGCAGAAGGATTATATACAGGAGTTTGCCATCAGCAATACAGTACCAAGAAAAACAGTTCAATATTTTTTCATATTATGACTTTAAATAACTGACGTTAAATAATTTATGTATGCTTGCAGTGCAGTCTTTAGTAAAGTAACAAATCTTGTATGCTGTACTCATGACTTTCTCTACTCTTTTACAAACGTGTATTCTCAATCTACTTGATGTTAATCGAGGTAAACATAAATATAAATTTTATTGCTAATTTTCTTGTAGGTGCAAGGGGAATGTGGAAATACAGTAGTGTCTAAGGGATAGTCAAATCTTTTAAGAGCTGGTGCTTTGTGGGGCATTCCATTCTCCCTGCATGTCCAGGACATAAAAAAGAAAATCTAATGTGTTACACTCACATGACTTCATCTACTCTTGTGCCAACTATTTTTACAAGGGCTTATTCTCCATATGCTTCATGTTAATGGAAATGTTAAACTTATTGCTAATTTTCTTGTAGGTGCAAGGGGAATTGGTAGGCTTTAAGCGATAGTCAAATATTTTAAGAGCTGGTTGCTATGTGGAGTATTCCATTCTCTTTTCATTACCAAGACAAAAAAATGAATAACGAATTTCCATTTAAGAAAAAGTATGTGTTGGAAAATTTAAGGGAATAACAAGCAAAATCCCGAAAATGGTTCACTCAACAACAAAAATGTATATGACATAAACTGTGTATGTTAACGCGATCTACATTTCTTGTGTAGTAAAATTTTGTCTATCTCTCATGGTTTACCAGTTATGCAAAAGTCGTTCACAATGAAGAATACTTTTGGAGACTTCCCAGAGAATTCGAGATATAATTTCATTTCTGATGAAAATGTCTTAAACATATGATATTTTAATCAAAATCGTTAGAGCCATTTTTGAGAAAATTAAAATTTCGAAAAATGTTCCATGTAAACGGTGATCTGGGGTGGGGGGACTTTCATGAAAACCTTCAGTTGCATCTTTGGAAGATACTGAACCTAAGTACCAAGTTTGGTGTTTATCCGACTGTTCGTTTCTGAGTTATGCTGTTCACAGACACACACAGACACACACACGGACACACATCTCTAAAAAAATGCCTTGTTGGATACAGTGAATCTCAAAACGTGTGTTTCCAGTGAAAACTCCGAATCAAATAGTTAGGTGGAATACAATACTTCCTCCACAGTGACATTTAAACAACTTGAGACTCCTTTCTTCACTCTAAATGGGAGAGCTGCATTGCCACGTATTAGAGCGCGTGTAAGCTGTTTAGGAGCGCGCCGAAAGTAAACAGCTCCCTGGGACGTAACGCTAGTGAGCAGTAGTAAACCACGCCAATATTTTAGCCCTCAAAGTTCGGTTTGTAGGCATAGGAAATGGAGGGTGTGACACCTTACTGGCTAGAGTGACAGTGGAGGGGACGTTGCCATAGAAACATACTCCTCCAAGAAGCGTCAGAATTCTCATTTTATTTAAATTCTATCGTACATACTTACTATAAGTAAGTAGTAAAGAAAGCAAAAAGGTTATTCTTCTAACCATCTTAGTTTATCATAATAAATATCTATCTAAAAATACTTTCTAATTAAGAACTGTGTACTTCGTTATGGACAATGGAAAAAACGCCCAGTTGTTCATATCGCATTTAATTTTAATTAGTAATGAGCATACTATTGGTTTAACAAGCTCTTCCAGTCACGTAGCTTGAAATGTTCATGTGTGGCATATCAGATGAGATCTCAACCTGAGAAAACTAATACAGCAGCGAGTATTTTTAAAAATGTCACCATTACCACTGAAGTTTGAGTTAAACTATATTATTTAATGAGTGCATGATTTTTTTTTCATTAACTTTCATTAACGTCACCGCCTGTGGACTAATGCTATTTTATTAAAAAACCGTTAGAGCGCTTTTTGAGGAAGTAAAGCATAATGAAATATTTTAGTAGGTTTATTTGGGGTGGTGGATATTTTCTAAAAAACTTCGAATTTCATCCTTTAAAGATGTCTGATTGAAGTATGGAATTTGGAAATGATTTCACTTTTCGCTTTTAACTTAACTGTTGGCAAACACACAGATTCATCTTGTTGCTGTAGAGAAAGTATTTCATTTCACTCAAAAATTCTATACCGATGTTTCATCGGAAATACCGTGCGCGCACGCCAGTCTGTCTGTTAGGCTGTATTCTGCGTATCAGCATAATTCAAACCCAAAAAGACGGATAAATACCAATTGCTTGCTTCAGACAGATACCCTTAGCTATGCCATGGAAAAGCTTGGAAGAAACGCCCCTACTCATACATACCCTATACATGGAGAAAAGTAAATTATGTTTTACGTTCTTATGTCTCTAATGACTACTTTTAAAATAATAAAATGTGTGACATATTAACATGAGATGTGAAATATACATCTTCTCTCTTCATCCTTAGCGAACAGAAAAGCTCTAAGAAAATTGGTATTTCTTCAGGAGAAATATAGATATCGTTAAATATATGATTTGTGTATAAACTTTATCCTAGTGCTAGCCTTTCCGAAATATTCACTGCTCTTGTTTACAATTTTCCAGTATTTTAAGCAACACACTTTCAAGTGTTATTCTTTTATTTGTGATGAGCTAAAGCAAAGAATACGTAATATCAAAGCGTATACAAAACAGTTGACAGTCGTTTTGGCCTCCTGTATGCTTGTTTTATGTTCTTTAACCGGGTAGGTAATTTTAGATGGTAAATAAACGAAATGGGCCCGGGGTCCCTTGCATTTAGAGTTATCCCACATTTGTCTTCTCAGGATAAGGGAAAACTCGGCATAATATCTTATCTAGGTAACTCATCCTAACTGAGATTCGCGGGCGATGGATTTCTTCGGGCGTAAAAATCCTTAGCATGGCTTTCTTCGGAAGGGAGTAAAGCCGGTGGTCCGTAAAAGAACCTTAAGCCTAACAAAGAGGCCTCTGAGCAAAATTTCCTGTCTTTCGCGCCCTATTTAAAATGGGCCACTAAGGACCATAGCAGTTAAAGAGCGTTGATAAATAAAACACAATTTCTTATTTTAACTGAGATTCGAATTCGGGACCTTTCGAATGTGAGGAAGGCATGCCACCTCCCATTGTCGTCTTCCGTGGTGTAGTGGTTATCATGCTAGCCTCTCCCGAGGTCGCGGGTTCAAACCCGGAGGAGGGCGATGGATTTTTTCAGGCGTAAAAATACCTAGCATGGCTTCCTTCGGAAGGGAAGTAAAGCCGGCGGTCCCGTGTCGTGTATTTATGGCACGTAAAAGAACCTCAAGCCTTATAAAGTGGCCTCTGAGCAAAGTTAACGATTTTCGCCCAATATAGAATGGGACGCTAAGGACCACAACAGTTAAATAGCGTTCATAAATTTAAAAAAAGATCTGATGCGTTACACTCACATGACTTTCTCTACTCTTGTAAAAACTATTTTTACAAACGCTTATTCTCCATATGTTTCATGTTAATAGAGATATCGAGATGTTAATTTTATTGCTAATTTTCTTGTGGATGCAAGGGGAATTGGTAGGCTTTAAGCGATAGTAAAATATATTAAGAGCTGGTTGCTATGTGGAGTATTCTATTCTCTTTGCATTACCGCCGGCCCTCGTAGCCGTGGTCGCTGGAGTGGTCGCTCCGGCGCTCCGCCAAGCTGAGGGTCGCGGGTTTGAGTCCCGCCACGGGCATGGGTGTCTATGTGTATATGTGTGTTGCGGAAATAAGCGGTATGAAAGCAGTAAAACACAGTAGCATAAACTGGGTACAACAAGGGAACTTTAAAAAAAATTACCAGCACAAAAAAAATGAATAACGAATTCCCACTTCAGAAAAAGTATAAGTATTGGAACATTTAAGGGAATAACAAGCAATATCTCGAAAATGGTTCACTCAACAACAACAACAAAATGTATATCACATAAATTGTGTATTTTAACGTGATCTACATTTTTTGTGTAGTAAAATTTTGTCTATATTTTATGGTTTACCAGTTATGCAAAAGTTGTTCACAATGAAGAATACCTTTGGAGACATTCCCAGAAAATTCCAGATATACATTTCATTTGTCATGAAAATATCTTAAACATAAGATATTTTAATCAAAATCGTTAGAGGCATTTTTGAGAAAATTAAAATTTTCGAAAAATATTCCATGTAAAGGGTAATCTGGGGTGGGGGGATTTTCTTGAAAACCTTCGTGTCACATCTCTGGAAGATACTGAACCTAAATACCAAGTTTGGTGTTTATCCGACTGTTCGTTTCTGAGTTATGCTGTTCACAGACAGATACACACACGCACGGAATTGTTTCCAGAAATGCTTTTTTTGGATTCAGGAGGTCTCAAAACATATATTTCCGGTGAAATCTCGGTATGGAATTTTTGGGTGGAATGCAATACTTCCCCTATTTACTATACGTAGTAGAGAAAGCAAAAACTCAACCAAACCACCTCCTCACCAAGGAGGTGGGCTGTGTGCCCTTATGCACTTACTAGAAATGTATATTGAAACAATTCCTGCCAACATTTACCATGATTGAGAGGAAATAAATTTAAAATGAGGTTTGGCACGAATGATTTGCAAATTAGATGCGGAAATAAATGATTAGTCAGCGGAGAAAGTCTTGTAATTGTAACACATTAGATGTTTTTTATTTAAGGTGAAACTTCGATATCTAGTTTTTGTATCGAACATCATACTTCCTCTACCTAAGCGGTAGGAAAAGTGCTATTAACTGGAAGTATTTTATGAATTCGTTGTTTTTTTCAAAGCCTTGAACGCTTCGTCAGATACATTGTTTTTTATGTATCCAATTATTGCAAAGAAATAATTAATTTCTCTTCCGGACCAGTTGAAATGAAAGCTACGCAAAAGCTGGACACCTGTTGAGTGTTACAGTTGAAGAAACAGTTGTAGCTCGTTAGTATAACAACATGAGCCCTGTTTCTGGAGCAATAATTCCGTTAATGACGGAATGCCCTGTGGCGACTTATGCAACGCCTTGTCGCAATGGTTTGCCTTAATTGGTGGAGGATTCGTGTCGTGGATATCAGTCACAGTGACAGAAGTCATCTGTAAAGAGCAGCTTCTTCACGACAGGCATGTTTCCGGTGGGAAAACTCTCTTGTATATTTATCTTATCCTTTCTGCGTGCGTAACTTCACCACTCCAGTGGTTTCACAGTTTCTGAAAACTAAATTACTGAGTAATCCTAAATTCCGGTTTGAGAAAAGTTGTTTTCCCTATTATAAAAGTGACGGCAGTTATCTAATATACCTGGGTAGGATTTGAAGTTCCTTGTAATGAATGCCTGGAGCGATCAATGAAATATTTCCTCTTTATCAATACTATTTAACGTCTATTCCTGGTAAGCAAATTATGTAATCTAGCTTTCCTCTACCTGCAGTATAAAGAAAATGGGATTTAGGCGCCCCTCGTAAAGGCTACGGTCATTACAGCTTAAACTTGCGACTTGCATTCGGGTTCGATCCCGGTGACCGCCCACACTGACCGATGGGTTTTTCGTGGTTTCCCCGGGTCGGCAGGTGAATGCTGGGGTGGTTCCTCTTCTACCACGACGTTTCTGCCCCTCATGTCCTGTACCCATCATCACCATTTTCATCTGTTTCTGAGTTGCAGCACTGGTGACGGTGTTCGGCGGGTTGCGGCTGGGCGGTGTGCTGTGTAGAGGTATCTTCATTACCGTCGTTGCAGGACGGCTCAGTTAAAACACACTCCGGCAGTTAGGAGGCTTGTGAGTGTGTTTGAACTGGAAACGTTAGGGACCCCGTCGTCATCCAGAACTGGACGCCCTTCGAGTGTCTCCCCGCATCCCTCCCCCTCAGGGGTCACGGTAGAAGCAAAAAAGGGGCATTGTGGCCTACTTGTGGAGCTCTGCGCCTGTTGCAGGGGCCCTTCCGTATCTTCACCTTTACCATTCACAACATATTAGGTCCTGAAATGTTTGACCCATTTCATTCATGATCTGACTAGTAGCATAAAACAAAAACACAAATATGACACTGCGGCAGTTAATAAAACTTCAAAATGTTTGGTCTTAAATGCCTCCTAATTTGTATATCCAAATTATATAGTTAATCAAGGGAAACTTAAAAATGGAATTCACAATTCGAATGTTTCGTGGGAACTTAAAGCTTAATATCTATAACTGGTACTTTTGTGTGACCAGAATATTATATGGGAGTCGGCAATTGGGGTCAGGGGTCACCTCCTAGAGCCCATTACGTTTTCAAATTATTATTATTATTATTATTATTATTATTATTATTATTATTATTATTATTATTATTATTACTTTATCATCGGTATAATTTCTTTCGTCGACAGAATTTATAACCTGTTATTTTAAATGTATTAAGTTCTGAATACAACAATTACGATAGGTACAATCCGATCGCTCTTTTTCTGATATACTGGTACAATAGGTACGTATGTGTAGTAAAATAAAAAATCCGATGAGTTACACTCACATGACTTTCTCTACTCTTGTACAAACTATTTTTACAAACGCTTATTCTCCATATGCTTCATGTTAATCGAGATGTTAATCTTATTGCTAATTTTCTTGTAGATGCAAGGGGAATATGGTAGGCTTTAAGCGATAGTCAAATATTTTAAGAGCTGGTTGCTACGTGGCGCATTCTATTCTCTTTGCATGTCCAGGACATAAAAAAATGAATAACGATTTCCCATTTGAGAAAAAGTATAAGTATTGGGAAATTTAAGGGAATAACAAGCAATATCTCGAAAATGGTTCACTCAATAAAAAAATGTATACGACATAAATTGTGTATTTTAACGCGATCTACATTTTTTGTGTAGTAAAATTTTGTCTATCTCTTATGGTTTACCAGTTATGCAAAAGTCGTTCACAATGAAGAATACTTTTGGAGACATTCCCAGAAAATTCAGGATATACATTTTATTTATCATGAAAGAATCTTAAATATATGGGATTTTAATCAAAATCGTTAGAGCCATTTTTGAGAAAATTAAAAGTTTTTTAAACCTGTTCCATGTAAAGGGTAATATGGAGTAGGGGATTTTCTTGAAAACCTTCGTGTCGCATCTCTGGAGGATACTGAACCTAAATACCAAGTTTGGTGTTTATCCGACTGTTCGTTTCTGAGTTATGCTGTTCACAGACAGACACACACACACGGACATGTTTCCAAAAATGCTTTTGTTTTTGGATTCAGGGGGCCTCAAAACATATATTTCCGGTGAAATCTCGGTATCGAATTTTTGGGTGGAATATAATATTTCCCCTACTTACTATACGTAGTTGAGAAAGTAGAAATCTTCTACATCATCTTGGTTTAATTGTTTTTTATATTTTCGTTATTTCTAGTACGCCTCATTTTTCTTAAGCACTAAATACAACTTTCTTACATGGGCTGCAAAATCAATGTTCTGGAGCTCGCTCTACTGAACTGAAGGGAGTCAAATGACTCGTTGCTTGTAATGCAGGCATGTCACCACTGGCAACTTAGACATTAATGAAGTATAAAATTGCCTCCTAAAGCTACAAGCTCTGTGCAAAGCGCAGAGAATCATAATTATTGCACTGTCACGGCTACATAACCTCAAAACGAACAGAGATATCAAATACTGCCTTTATTAATAATGTACACGAGAAGAAGGATTTGCCCCAGTATATTTATGCATTCTGTTAAACTGGAATGCAAATGTATATTACAGAATGTAGTGAGATGCTAGGTAATTCTTTAATGCCATATTCTCCAAAATCGCTCATAAACTTCGATCTTCAGTGTTATTATATATGCTAACATTCTGTGATTTATCAACTCTCTGAAAACAGTTGAAGGCTATCGACTTTAGGTTTCGTTCTTGTGTAAAGCATTAAATATGAACCTTTTTGTGCAGTCAGAAAACCTATTTTATATCTGAATGTAATATTCTTTTCTTAATTTAAATACTACAACTGAGCAATTTCTCTTCATAATATGATGTATGCCATTTGTCAAGCTATTCTGGAAAACATATAAAACTATGAATCGTTTTAACTTTTTCTTTGTTATCGATGTATGTATCGGCTAAGCTGGCAACGCATATAGGAAGACCGGGTTGTACTCTAGCCAACTTTAAGGACAGGTCTGATGTTAGAAGGAGATTAGAGACGCTGATATTTATGAGCTTGACCTTGTAGTTGAATCTTCAGATGCTACGCCCCTAGCATAGGTAGCCTAAACCCTTTTTACTTGGATGCTGGTTTTGTTATCAGAATAGCCTCTCTCAGCAGTTCATAAAATACTTTTATACCGTTCTAGGTCACCCACTTTGTTCAACACCGTTATGTCAGTTCGCTGATCGTTGTGTTTAGCTAAAATAGGTAGGCAGTAGCTAAAAGAAAAAATGTTAATTGTTGAACTTACAGGAATATATTAAAGTCAACGTTCTTAATAATGTTTCTTAAGGGTATAATGCACACTCGTTGAGTTACAGAACTTCAAAATTACGAGTACTATATGTGTGTTTATTTCTTTGTGCTATAATTAATTTTCTCAATTTATTACTTCCTCTACTTACTATACGTAGTAGCGAAAGTATTGCATTCCACCCAAAACTTCGATACTGAGATTTCACCAGAAATACATGTTTTAACTGCCCTGAATTTAAATAAAGCATTGTTTTAAACATGTGCATGTATGTGTGTGTATGTTTGTCTGTGAACAGCATAACTCAAAAACGAAAACTTGGTATTTAGGTTCAGTATCTTTCAAAGATGGGACACAAACATTTTAAAGAAAATCCCCCACCCCGGACTACCCTTTACATGGAACATTTTTCGCAAATTTTTATTTTCTCAAAAATGGTTTTAACGATTTTCATTAAATATCATATGTTTAAGATATTTTCATAACAAATGAAATGTATATAATGAATTTTCTGAGAATATCCCCAAAATTCCTCTTCATTTTGAATGACCATAACTGGTAAACCGTAAGAGATAGACATAATTTTACTACACAAAAAATGAAGATCTCGTTAAAACACACAGTTTGCCATATACATTTTTTTTTGTTAATTCCTGGGCACGCAAAGAGAATGGAATACTCCACATAGCAACCAGCTCTTAAAAGATCTGCCTATCGCTTAAAGTCTACCATATTCCCTTTGCACCTGCAAGAAAATTAGCAATAAGATTCTTTCTGCAAATGTTTGTAAAAATAGTTGTACAAGAGTAGAGAAAGTAATGTGAGTGCAATATATCATTTTTTTCCTTTTAATTTCAACGGTTCATTCCACTGTCTTAGTGAGTCCGTATCCACGATACGAATCGTAAAAGTCCTAAATTATTAGTGGTCCTTTTATTTCGCAAAATCGATAATGGTTATCTGCAGAAATAAATATAAAAATATATGAGAAGAATTGATGTAAAATGAATTAAGAATTTATTTTCAAAATTAGCCTTCGATGTTATATTATATTATTTTAACTCGTCAGTGAATATGCTGTAGGTCCATATAAAACATTATTTTCAACCTGGGTTTATTTAATCAATATGCTTTAACGACGAACAAATTGTAAGAATTATAGCCATATTTTTGGTTATAGCTAATTTTTAGCCTTACTTTATATTGTAATAGTTACTTAGTTGTTCCTTCTCGTTGAGAATTTTCGATATTTCGCATAGCGAATTTTTATACTTCTTAGGCTTCTCCTGTCTGTGTGAAAATATTAACAATTCCAATAATTGAATCTCATTCTTCTTAGCCATTGTCTGGTTGCAATCATCGTAAAACAGATTCACATATAGTTTAGAATAAGTCTTTCATGAAATAAATAACACATTAATACTTAAATCGATACTCTTTCTTTACTTGCTTTTGTACTATTACATTTTTAATGTGATGTTTTCGATTAACTTGTTTAAATTATTTTTATCGTATTTTCAACGTTACTAGTTTTTTACATCTCTGTTTATAGTAAGAAATATAATTCTATTAAACATTTCAATGCTCAAGGCAAAGTTGATTACACAAGTGATATTTTAAAATAACAATGCCTTAATAATTGTGATATATAATACATACATAAATATACTAGGTATGGAATTTCTTTATTCATTTCATAGGATTTCTGTTTTATCATTTCTATCAAGATTTACAATAATTTTGCTAAATAACTGCTGCGGTTTTCAAATAAATTTTATAATCCTTCAAAAATCATAGTTAATTCACCTGTATCTGTTACATATTTTAGTGTATCGTGAGTTACTGAAATAAAAACTTAATAATCGTAAAAACGCCTAGAATTCTTAGAGATGGGGCATCTTATATCCATATGATATTAAGCGAAACAAAGCATCATCAAAATTTATTTTAAAGCGCCAGAAAAACTAAAATGTCATTACAAAACTGTCCTTGGTGTTTATGGAATTTTCTTCCTACAGCATATTAATCTTTAACAAGAGGAATTATATCCGAAGTTCACCATCATGATGTAGATAGAGGGGTATGGAGGGGTCTGCCTCAGATTCCTGAGGTCCCAGTTTGAAATTCGGTTAGAGCGAACTGCTTGGATAAGAATTCTTCCCGTTAATTCCAAGCTCTGTTGATTATGAGTTCAGTTGAACTTCGTTCCAAGTATTTCATTCACAAACAACGCCTAATGGTTGCAGAATCTTAAACTTAAGAAAGAGGACAAATTATATCTTGTTAATATGAAATTTAGTAGGTCTTAGTGAAATAATAGTGAAAAATTCTGCGATAAATTCAGAAGGCATCGGGTAAACATATCTTTACGTGTACGGTGAATTTTCTTAATTGATTAAAATGCTAATTTTATACGCTTTCTAAAATGCATTAACATATATAAGCTACTAAGTTGTGCTGAACGACTCTATCCAATAAACAAACAAAAAGAAGTCGTTGTTGGAATCAGTACACGCACTGCCAAAACCTCTAAAAGCATGGATTAATGGAAAAAACCAACCAAATCAGGTGGCAAACCTATCCTGCACAAAGACAGGGCAGGAAGCTCAAGTAGTTGCATTAATTTCTGAACGTGGTCACTTCAGGAAACATCTGTGTAAAGTAGAACTCTACAAGGATGAATCCATCTGTAGAATGTACAAGGAGGATGGGTAGATAAACTACCTTGCACATCGTTTTTGATTGTCCATTCCTGGCAAGAAAGAGCTTTACTCTTTCCATAACCATTATAGAAACCATTGCAACTAAGATACTGCAATTTATACAGGGAACAGATTTTGGGAAACAATGAAAGCATCCTTTCCAATGGAATTGCACTATAAACCTTTTAGGCTGACGTGCGAAACGTCAACAAAAACTCCAGTTATCTAATCTAATCGAATTGTGCTTTATCAAACACCTGTTATGTTATGTTTACGTCCCTAGGGGAAATGTTAATGTTATTTTTTCGTGGTGATCTTTTAAGAATGTTTTGTTTTAAGTAAAATCGGGAAGAATAACATTGTAGTGTTGGTCATAACATTTTACGGATAGATCTATTCCACATCCAGCAACTCATACCGGCCTTCAATTAAAAGCCTAACAATTATGCTAATTATGATGAACAATAATTTTATTTGTAGTAGCAGAAGTTTTCTTTTCGTTTTATTCTTTTGAACTACTGCTATTCCTAAGGTAATTTAATCTTTTAATCATTAATCATCCAACTACTGAATGGAGAAAAATGAGAGTAACATCAATCAGGAATAAAAATGTATTCTTTCTTTACGATAGTCATCTGCAAAAACCCAAGTAACACATATACATTTTAAATATTTTCCTATTGCCATATTTTCATTTATTTGGAAAGTAGATCGGAACTAATGGAACGTTCTATCAATTAATTTATTAATAAGCAACTAATCAATCATTAAAGCTATATATTTAGCATGGACTATAAGCAATGCCCTGTTTCTACAGCAAACTATATCTAAACTATAATGTCTGAGTAAACATAATTTGTACTTTAATGTTCTAACCGTAGCACTAATTTTGCTTAATTCCTAGTAAATAGCGTTATAATCCCAGATGCGTGGCTAAAGATTTATTTCACGCATATTGTGACTGTCCAGTTTTTCAACTGTCACTATTCTAGTCCACACTGTCATTGTTTTGATCTGGTTCAGCTTTCATTGGTACTTCACTTGGTTCACACTATCACTTCACTAATGTGAATTAGTTCAATTTCCCCACCACTTCATTTTCTTCGTGACGCAGCCTATTCTTCCAGACGCTTCACCTACTGGGGAGTCGAACACAAGACGTCTACAATCTCTCGCTCCGCAATAGCATACGCTGCACCTCAGCAGTCGTCACCAACTCGCTTACTCAGTCACTGACCGGTCAACTGATTGACTGCTCTCGCGAGAATGCTCGCTTATAGGATGGCAATGGAATCCTCCACAGAACATTCTAGAACTATCTGGAGGCAGGGAGAAAGGAACTTCCAGAAGATTATGGTTATCTGACAATAGCGTTTCTGGTGTTTATGCCGGGCGAGAGCGTGATTTATCTCTGTTTATCTCAGACTTTCTGCCGCCGACTCTCCATAACCTTGGGCCATAACCGCTGCGTCAATAATAGATACGCAGACGAACATATGGGGGAACGGAATAATAAACTAATGGAGAGCTCGTTTGTGCGGAATGCGCGGCAGCTAGATTAGATTAACGTAAAGATTGATTACGGATATATAGGGTAGTTAAACTATATTCGAACCCACTCGCGGCCTCTCTCTACTGCGCGAGACAGCCGGCAGAGGTGGACTAAAATCCTTATCTTATAATAGATGATGGAAATGTTGACCATCTGCTCTCAAACGGGCAGCATATCTCGTGAAAATATTATCGCTCACTATTCAAAGCTCAGCAGCAGCAATTCTTGTGATTTCTTGCACAATGTTTTCTCTAAGTTCCTGTAATGTGCGAGGATTGGAAAGATACACTTTGTCTTTTAAAGAACCCCATAAATAAAAATCACAACTCGTTAGGTGAGGAGAACGAGGGGGCCACAAATCAGCACTAATTATTCTGTCATCAAACACCTCTCTTATTGCATGTAATGATTGCATCAGAGAAAACATTGTGCAAGAAATCACAAGAAGAGTTTCGGAGAGTGAGCGAGAATATTTACTCGAGATATGCTGCCTGTTTGAGAGCAGGTGGTCAACATTTCCAGCATCTATTATAAGATAAGGATTTTAGTCCGCCTGTGCCGGCATAATTTCTCCGGCGACTGCCGGCTGTCTCACGCAGTAGAGAGAGGCCGCGAGTGGGTTCGAATATAATTTAACTACCCTATATGTCCTAGCACGAAAAGCTGAAGGTTTATTGTATTATTCTCCATCTTTATTATTTCTAGTTATATAGATCGGTACTTTAACAAGGGATTGTAGACTCTTTCATGGGAGATCTGTTGAGCCAGTCACTCTCAGGTGTTCATATCCCCCTCTGGCTAGCGCTTTGCAGTCGAAGATTATATGAGAGGTAGTTTCCTTCTCCTCACCACAAACCTGCAAATTGGGTTTTCCTTAAAGATATCCATTAAATGAAGGCGTTTTCTTAGTCTAAAGTGACCTGTAAAGAGGCCTATTATTAGCCTCATTTGTGGCCTACGAGATTTAAGAATCTTCAATAAGATATACAGTTGGTCTCAACAACATTCTCTAACACGTCTATGGCCTTCCACTTGCGCACTTGCGGGAGCTAACTTCAGTTGTCATTTGTTTATTAATTATAATACTTTACGCTCATTATGGTTAAAGATTTTAGCCTTCCTCCCACCTAATTGTTTCTGAAACTCATTCATGAACATTAGCATGTTATTGAGAAAATATTAACCATTAAATCGTAGTTTTATAGCCATTAATAACAGTTACCGTAAAGTATATAGCAGCTTGTGGACAAAATATGTCTCGCTGTGTGCCGATAGCTTCCGAGAAAGGAAAATACTTCCTTTAGCTGAACACGCCGTTTGGTATCGTTAAATTAGCTGTGGGTGCCCATTCAACGTTTCGACTATAACAGTTTCAATATTTCACCTTTAAAGACTTGCAGAAACAGTACTTCCCAGAACGTTGGAAATGCCTGTGTGTGTGTGTGTGTGTGTGTGTGTGTGTGTGTGTGTGTGTGTGTGTGTGTGTGTGTGTGTGTGTGTGTGTGTGCGTGTGCGTGTGCGTGTGCGTGCGCGCGCAGCGGTTTTTTTCAAAATTGTTCATTTTTAGAAGCGTGATTCTGTTTTGATTTAAAGCGGTAGGTGATGGATCCGTCATATTTCTACTTGGAACTTTCAAATCTAGCTTGGCAATCTACATAGGCGTTCCGAATTGCACCTCGCCCTACCGAGATGAACTGTAGTATAATTGCTAGTTAATCCATGTAAAAATGTTACTTTTAAGTCCATGATCAATAATAAACCACCAGTTTACAATATTTAATTATAAAGTACCTGAACCTTAAGTTTAACTACCGGAGTGGGAGTGATTTAATATCATGTACAGCTTTAAACTGTAACAATACATTTCCTCGGATCATCGCCATGTTAAGAGCCATTACGTAGGAAAATAATTACGTCACGAAGCATTTTAGTTAGCATGACCGACCATCAATGAAAGTGAGCGCACTTCTAGCTTGACTACGCCCTCTATAGACTCCAGCTATCACTAATAATTTACCACAAACTCATAACAAATAGTTTCGCACTTTTATTTTCCTAATTCTGTGCAAAATTGATAAAGTTATTGCAAAACCTCTAGTATGTTACGTTCATATGACTTTTGCTCCCCACTAATATTGATTTTTAAATAGCTGTGTCCATATGAGGTGATAAGACCGATTTTGTTATTCGGAAGTGAAATCTAGAGATGGGAAAGAGCAGAGTATGTAAATAAAACACAAGTAGCATTTTGGAAAATAGTTTTTGGAGTTTCACATCAAATTCGGGGGTATTGAGGGAGGTGGAATGAAGACACAATACACTGTAAAATAAGAGCAGTGAAGTACTGGCTGAGGCTGATGCATGTAGATAACTCCACATTACGAACCAGATGTTATAAATAACAGCGAGAAAACCTGTCTCCTAAGTTTGGGACAGCTGATTTGGAAAGAGGTTTGAGGAGAATAGGAATGGGGTCAGTATGGCTAAGAGCCATATGACAAAAACACATGGGAAGGTGTCAAAAGAAGACTAAGAGACATCAACCAAAAGGAAATAGAATCGGATTGTAAAATTAAACCTTCTCTAAGTCTAGCAAATGAAATAAAATTGAATTGGGGTAAAGAGGCATATATACTTAGGAAGAAAGGAAAGATCAGGAATGGCATGGTTTAGAGTGGAGGGTACAGAAAATGACTGACGATTCTGGCTGGAGAATCTGCCCATTCTGTGATTTGGATGAGGACTGGGTACATATTTTGGCGGAATGTGCACAGTGAGAGAACCAGCGAACGATTAAACTCAAAGAAAAATTCTTAAGTCCCTCATTGGCATGTTGGGAGCTACTGGCTGACCAGAGGAACTGGCAAAACATGGGCAAATTTTGGCTAAAGTGCGCGAAGCTAGGTCAAATTTGTTCAGTTAGACAAAGGTAATTTACCTCTATTTTCCTTTTTTGTTTTCTTGTGTCTTAAATATGAACGTACGGTCAATGACACATGCACTAAATACTTGTGTTATAACTTCAATAATTTGAAACCAATAAAGATACCTTATCTATCTGTCTATCTATCTAAAACTATAAGTATTGGAAAATTCAAACAAATAACAAGGAACATATCGGAAATGGTCCACAAAAACAAAGGTATGACATAAACTGTGTGTTTTAACGAGGTCTACACTTTCTATGTAGAAAAAGTTTGTCTATCTCTTACGGTTTACCAGTTATGCAAAAGCCATTCAGAATGAAGAGGACTTTTGGGGACATTCCCAAGAAAATTCAAGATATACATTTTATTTGTCATAAAAATATCTTAAATGTATGATATTTTAATCAAAATTGTTAGAGCTATTTTTGAGAAAATCAAAATTTTCAAAAAAAAACTCCATGTAAAGGGTAGTGTGGGGTGCGGTATTTTTCTGAAAATCTTAGTGTCGCATCATTGAAAGATACCGAACCAAAATAACAGGTTTGGTATTTATGCAACTTTTCGTTTTTAAGTTATGCTGAACACAGACACACACAGGGACCATTTTCTAAAAATTATTTTTACTTTCTCTACTTCGATACCGAGATTTCACCGGAAATACATGTTTTGAGGCCTCCTGACAAACATCGCCAGAAAATTCAAGATATACATTTTATTTGGCATAAAAATGTCTTAAACATAAGATACTTTAATCAAAATCGTTAGAGCCGTTTTTGAGAAAATAAAAATTTTCGAAAAATGTTTCATGTAAAGGGGTGGTTTGGAGTGAGGTGGATTTTCTTGAAAACTTTCATGTCGCATCCCTGGAACATATTGAACCTAAATACCAAGTTTGGTGTTTATCCAACTTTTCGTTTTTGAGTTATGCTGTTCACAGACAGACAGACACACAGACACACACACACACACACACACACACACACACACACACAAGAAATACACAAGGACATGTTTCCAAAAATGCTTTAATTTTTTATGTCCTGGACATGCAAAGAGAATGGAATGTTCCACATAGCAACCAGCTCTTAAAATATGTGACTATCGCTTAAAACCTACCATATTCCCCTTGCATCTACAAGAAAATTAGCAATAGGATAGTGTCTGCAAATGTTTATCTCGATTAACATGAAGCATATGGAGAATAAGCGTTTGTAAAAATAGTTTGTACAAGATAAGAGAAAGTCATGTGAGTGTAACACATGAACGTTTGAAAATAGAGCATACTGATTTATTTTCGAACGTCATACATTCTCGTGTTACAATTAGCATTATTTCTTCCGGTGGACTTTTGTAGGCGGAGCTCTACAAACAATGGTTTTAGAGCTGTCGGTCGCAAAATTAAATACTACTGGTAGTTTCAAGAGGTGGTTCATAGACTAAAATAGAAACATTTCCTCTCTTCAACCTGTACTTCTGGATTTTAAAAGAACTCTGAGAACAGTGAAAGTATTCCCTAGTTTCCATTACCTAGGGTACAAAAAGTAATAAATCAGTTGTATGTTGATGTGAAGGAAAAAGGAATTTATTTGGGGTCAGTTTCTATTGTGGACAGAAGTCCGGATGTGTTCCCACCCGATTTCCGCCACGTAACAACACAAGCCCATCACGACCGTGTGAACCCGGGGCTCCGAATTTCGTCAACCGGAAAGCAAACATTGCGAGATTTCCAGCAATGATTATTCACACTTGTCAGCAGAGGAATTTTGCACGGTTCCGCTTGGAAACAGAGATAAAACTGGTCTCCACTGAGGCCCAATTATCCAGTCAATCACTGCCGCCAAAACGACGAGAAAAGCAGAGAGCTTGCAGGAATACGTAGTGGGCTAACACTATTTAGAACACGTTTTGGTTATTCAGTAACAAGGTGATAAACATATACACAGCGTTAAATTTCAAGTGTGTGTTTCTTTGTATGAAAATAATAAAGTAAAATTAGTAAAAGTTATAATAAAAACATTTTAGGAAGAGTTTCTCCATATTGACTACTATTAATTCTCTACTGATTTGAAGCATAACTTTTATTCTTCCATTTCTCTTCAAATTCTTTCAACATTAAGTCTGTATTTATAGTTATTTCGTACCAAATTAAGTCCTTGACAAATTGTCGCCAAGCTGTTACTCAAAAAATTTCAGCTCATGCAAAACTGATAACATATTTCAAATTTGATTGAAACTGGTATATAATTAATAAATAGTTTACATGAATACTCTTTAAAAAAATGCCTTACACTCACATGACGTTCTCTACTCTTGTACAAACTATTTTTACAAATGCTTATTCTCCATCTACTTTATGTTAATCGGGATAAACATTTGCAGAAATTTAAAGCATACTTAATATAATGGTTAATTTGATTTTATTTTAGTATGTTCCATTACCAAAGCTAATATTACAAAATTAGCTCTTCTTTCTCTGTTTACCCTCCTCGTATGTAGTACTTAACACCCCAGGACTTACAAGCGAGTGCCTTGGGTCAGAGGCCTGCCGAGGAGCAGACACTTTGGATCAGGTTGAATATCCAGGATGGGTGATCATCCCGATGCCTGGTATGACAGCGAGGAAGTAGATGATATGAAATGATGGTGAAATGGATGAAAGGAAAGTGAATGGAATGAACGGCGGGGGAAACCGGAAACCCCATCCAGACGCCGCTTTGTCCACCACAAATACCGAGCCGCCTTGGTGAGAGGCGAGCGGTCTAATCACTCGGCTACGGCGGCGCCACTAATACGAGGGCGTATCGAAAAGTAACGCACAATAATTTTTTTCACAAAAAAATTTAACAGTTAAAACAACAACAAAAATCACAAGTGACCTTACACATTTTACCTACTTTTCGACATAGTCACCAAGTTTCTCAACACATTTCTCCCATCGTGATAGTAGTTTCAATATGCTCTGTCCGTTTCCTTGGAGTATAGCCATCTGCGGACTGCTGATTTCACTTCTGCATCTGTCGTAAAGTGTTGGCCGGCCAGGAATATCTTCATAGGACCAAACATATGAAAGTGCGACTGTGCAAGGTCCGGACAGTATGGTGGATACTGGAGCACCTCCCAACCAAATTTGGTGATTTTCTGGGAGCGAGCATTGTCATGAAGAATTTTGTCATCGTCAGCATTCATGTTGTGGCGTTTGTCACGAAGGGCACGACGCAACTTCACCAAAATTTTCATGTAGGCTGCAGCATTTACAGTGGTCCGGTGTCCACCAATACAACACCATGGATATCCCAGAACACTCTCACAAGCACTTTCCTAGCAAATTGAGTCACACTGGGGAACCAGCATGTTTCCACTCCATACTTGCCTGCTTGGTTTCGGGCGTGTAGTGGTATGCCCACGACTCATCACCAGTGATGATTCCTTTCAGAAAGCCATGCCCTTCTGCGGTGTACCGCGTTAGGTGATCCAAGCTCGGCATCATTCGCTGGCCCTTGTGATTGTCCATCAGGTTCTTAGGCACCCAGCGAGCATTTCAAGTGTCATGAACAATATCGTGCACTGCGCCATAGGAAATGTTGAACTGTTGCGATAAGGTTCGCAGTTGCACACGCCGGTCGTTCAAAATTGCCACTTCAATGCCTCTGGACATTCTGCGGGGTGAAGAAGTTGTTTTGGTTGTATTGTTATTTGCCCCACGTTTTGGGAGCCAATTTGAAGAATTTTTGTTGCTGCTACGTATGGAAAGTCAGTTTGAAGATTATGTATTATAGTTCAACTGTTGGGGAGCCGAACACTTGAAGTTCGTTGCAACCGCACGTATAGTACCCACTTTGCGGTAGCCTTCGCCCCAAATGTACTTTCCGGTGGCCTTTGCCCCCCCCCAAATGTTTAAAAATATTAACGTTGTAATTTGACTGTTTCTTTAAATATTATATATTTATGTTTGCCTCGACTGCGTCAGTATTTATATATATTTTTAGAGACATGAATATCTTAGCAAGGAGCGGTGCGACTGAAGAATGTAGGCTTACACAGATTTTAGGTTTTTCTTCACTCCATTTATTAATGCTTGACACGATTTAAATAACGCTTTACTGATATAGAGAGCTGTGAGGTTCTTTTGTTAATTACTTGCACTTTTTAACACGTAAACTATTTTTTCACACAAAATACGTATTAAATTTCTCGAGGACACATCTCGCGTCCAGTTACGAGCACTGTCTACAACCAACGCGTCCAGTTATGAGCGCTGTCTACAAACAACTAACTTGATTTCAACCGCTTAAATTTGTAAATTTCTGTAATTCAAGTCTCTGATTTGCTACTCCTAATCCAATAGAATAATTTTATTTGATTTAAGCTTTTTTCTGGTTGTTGATTGGTTATTTTATAAACTGTCACAAAAATTACATTATTGTGTTACTCCAATAATGACTAGTAGCATTATTACACTTTCTTACTCATTATTGCCTTAAGGTTGTTAGCAACTTTTAACCTATTGTTCTCACAGCTCCTACATTATTAAATTACGTAATACATTCACATAACATTATTACACGTATACAATAATATAAACATATACAATGACTGTAATATACACTTTTTATATATTTTACATACACATATTGCTTTAAGTCGGGCTGTAATTGAATTTATATATTATATAATTAGACTGAAATCGTTTAAGTCTTAAAAATACTGCCTCAGGGGTTGAAGCTGTTACCGGCCTCCCGGAGCGTGGCGAATCACTAAGGTTCACACGACCCTCTAGGAAGTATACACACCACCTGGAGAGACTACTACGGTCCATACAATCATCCCCATACAGTCACGCATGTCCCTGTGAATATCACTCGGTTTATGCCCTTTGGCCCACAAATATCGAACCACCCCTCTCTGCTCTTCACACGTGGACAACAGTAACATGCCCGCCATCTTTGTTGCGTAGTTCACGCTTCTCTCGCTAGAGCTGAACATGAAACAAAAACTACCCTCTGTAGTGAAAACTTCAAAACTATATCTGTATGAAATTGCAATATTCCAGTTGCAGTACCAAGGTAGAAAAAAATATATATATTTTCGATCCGCCCTAGTACTACAAAATTCACTTGCTACAAAACTGCAGTATCTACAGTGTAAGCCTTGGACACCCGATCACTCATAACCTCCCCGTTAACTGCAATGTGTTTGATGTTGAGATTATGTGAGGTCATTATGAAAATGGTACTGATGACCTATTGTCTTCATTCCCGAGTGGGCCGTCGTCGAGGAGCTGCACGAAAAATGATTGATGTTGGTAGCCTTGCTCTTGTGTGACCGGGCGGACCTTGAGAAAAGGTGACCTCAGGATGTCCCCTCATTTGTTGTGCGGGGGAGTGTTGGTTCCCCGCTCTACGCTTACATGCGCAGTTTCGAACGGTTGCGGATCCTGGCAAAACGTGCAAAAATTCGACAGCTCAAGGAAAGATCAACTGTAATACGTGACTTTCATAGGATTAGACGTTCCTAATATGTTTCCAAGAATATCAGCAGTTTTTCAAATGTTTAATATGGTACGACGTGTAAGAGTCGCTTGACGTTGTTCACCATTACCAGTTCATAGCTATCGCGTATTTTGCTGCCCATGCATATAAAAGTAATTCTCCTATCAACTTTACATTAAAATGTTTATTAACATCTGGTTTCATATTAGTCAACATGGATTTGTGAATAAACTATATATTAAACATATTTACATGACATATATACCTTAAGTTTTCTGTGAATAGCCTGTGAAGTCCTTCATTCGGAAGAAATGTGGTATAATCTTGTGTAACTGTAAACGTTAAGCGATAGACGAAAACGTAATACACAAAAAGTCCGATGTGTTACACTCACATGACTTTCTCTGCTCTTCTACAAACTATTCTTACAAACGTTTATTTTCCATCTACTTCATGTTAATCGAAATAAAAACTTGCAGAAACTATTTTATTGCTAATTTTCTGATAGGTGCACGGGAAATATGGTAGGCTTTAAGCGATAGTCAAATATTTTAAGCGCTGGTTGCTATGTGGCGCATTCCATTCTCTTTGCATGTCCAGGATATAAAAAAAGACGAATAACGAATTTCCATTTGAGAAAAGTTGTGAGTGTTGGAAAATTCAAACAAATAACAAGGAATATCTCGGAAATGGTTCACTCGACAAAAAAAATGTTTGATATAAATTGTGTGTTTTAACGAAATCTAACTTTTTTGTGTAGCAAAGCTTTGTGTATCTCTTACGGTTTACTACGTTATGCCAAATTCATTCAGAAAGAAGAGGACTTTTGGAGACTTCCCAGAAAATAAAGATTTACATTTCGCTTGCCATGAAAGCATCTTAAACACATGATATTTTAATCAAAATCGTTAGAGCCATTTTTTTAAAAAATTAAAATTTTCGAATCGTTTTCCATATAGAGTTGGGAGTGGGTGGACTTTCATGAAAAACTTCATGTCGCATCTTTGGAAGGTACTGAACCTAATTAACAAGTGTGGTATTTATCCGACTTTTCGTTTTTGAGTAATGCTGTTCACACACACACACACACACACACATACAGACACACACGGGTCTTTTTCTAAAAATTCTTATTTTGGATTCAGAGTACCTCAAAACGTATATTTCTGGTAAAATCTCTGTATTTAATTTTTGGTTGGTATGCAACACCTCCTCTACCTATTATGTAAGTGGTAGAGAAAGTGAAAAAGTACCACAAAAAATGTAGATCTCTTTAAAATACAAAATTTGTTTCAAATAACGTTTTTTGTGGAATCAGCCATTTGGAGATAGCCTTTTTGTACCTAGTTATCAGAGGGGACTCGGCACTGCTCCAGTGAGGATATTGTGCCTGTGCCCCACAAGGAGGCGTCCCCGGGAGGAGGAGGAAATGAGAGGAGACACGGGGCCAGAATCAGGAGTGGCGGCACAGCAATGATAGGGTCCATACAGTTTACAGATTGAGGTTGTGTCAAGTAGGACAGGCGGGCACCCCTGTCCCACACAGAGGGCCCAATACCCCGTTTCGAAAGGGCGGTCCGTTTACCGCCGGCGACCAGACGAAAGCGGAGGGACGGAGAATTTTCCACAGAGAGCAACCGTGATAACCATTATTATTCGTATGAACTTTTCAATTCTCTGTCATTTTTAAAATGTTGCGGCTTTTTTCTTGTTTCTCGCGATGTCTTAGAAAGAGTATGGAATTTCAAAGCCAGTATCTAGAGGCCACTTTTTAAACATTCGACTGTGCCATTCTCCTTTTACCTATAGCGAAATGTGTAATTAAACTAATTTGCAAATTTTTATCTCAGTTAACTTGAAGTAGATAAAAGGAATAGTTTTGCTCATATAAATGCTATATGAAAAAAAGTGATAGTGAGTAGAGAAACTCATGTGAATATGACACAGATTTTTTACTTTCTCTACTACGTATAGTAAGTAGGGGAAATATTGTGTTCCCCCCAAAAATTCGATACCGAGATTTTACCGGAAATATATGTTTTGAGACCACCTGAATCCAAGAAAAAAACATTTTTTGAAACTTGTCCGTGTGTGTGTGTGTGTATGTGTGTGTGTGTATGCCTTTGAACAGCATAACTCAGAAACGAACAGTCGGATAAACACCAAACTTGGTATTTAGGTTCAGTATCTTCCAGAGATGCGACACGAAGGTTTTCAAGAAAATCCCCCCAACCAAGATTACGCTTTACATGGAACATTTTTCGATAATTTAAATTTTCTCTAAAATGGCTCTAACGATTTTGATTAAAATATCACATGTTTAAGATATTTTCATGACAAATGAATATCTCGAATTTTCTGGGAATGTCTCCAAAAGTATTCTTCATTGTGAACAACTTTCGCATAACTGGTAAACCATAAGAGATAGACAAAATTTTACTACACAAAAAATGTAGATCGCGTTAGAATACACAATTTATGTCATATACATTTGTTTGGTTGAGTGAAGCATTTTCGAGATATTGTTTGTTATTCCCTTAAATTTTCCAATACTTATACTTTTTCTCAAATGGGAATTCGTTATTCCTTTTTTTATGTCCTGGACATGCAAAAAGAATAGAATTCGCCACATAGCAACCAGCTCTTAAAACATTTGACTATCGCTTAAAGCCTACCGTATTCCCCTAGCACGTACAAGAAAATTAGCAATAATATTAACATCTCGATATCTCGATTAACTTGAAGCATATGGAGAATAAGCGTTTGGAAAAATAGTTTGTACAAGAATATAGAAAGTCATGTGAGTGTAACACATCAGAGTTTTTTAATTGTGTCGAAAATTCAGTATCGAGTACTGTTAAGAAAGATACAGCTTCTGGTAATCTGTTAAATATTAGATAAGGCAACCTTATTGTTCATAACAAGTTCAATCACGTCTCCTACAGTTTAGCTACGAGCGAGTTATGTATTGTCTGCAACATTTCCTAAAACAATAGATTTAGTAGGCATTCACTCAGCAAGTTGCCGAAACATAAACACGATATGGCCTTCTGTGTATTGCTAAGTAGATTTTCGTGAGTGAACGCCCCCCTCGACTCGACTGGGCGCAGAAGCAAGGACACACACACAGAAGCGACCTCACATCAACACATACCTCATCCTGTCGTTACGGTTCATTACACAGACATGACGTGCGTGTACAAGTCGAATATCAGGGACATGTCTAAAAGCGAAAGTGTAAATTTGTTTCTTTTACTACTAGTGACCTGGCTTCTTGTAACCGCTGTTCTCGCTAACATTTCAGATGTTCTAGTTGTGAACGAGGCTTTCACCTTGTCATTAGTGTAACATGTGATTACGAAAGGATTTTATAGTGTTATATATTTTTTTATAGCGTTCAGTTATACCCCATAAACCTGTAATGTGCCATCTTACCTCTGGAGACTGGCGTTTCAAGCTTGCTTAGTAAATTAAAAAATCTGATGTGTTACACTCACATGACTTTCTCTACTCTTGTACAAACTCATTTTACAAATGCTTATTCTCCATCTACTTCATGTTAATCGAGACTCTATCTTATAGCTAACTTTCTTGTAGTTGTAAGGGGAATATATATTTACAAGGGCAATATAGAAATACAGTAGCATTTAAACATAGACATTACTCTTAATATCTGGTTGCTATGTGCAGCACCATTCTCTTTGCCACAGATTAATACTCTTTGCATATCCAAGACAAAAAAAATGAATAACGAATTCCCATTTGAGAAAATAAGTATAGACAAATTTAAGGGAATAACAAGCAATATCTCGAAAATGGTTCACTCAACAAAACAAATGTATATGACATAAATTGCAAATTTTAACGCGATCTACATTTTTTGTGTAGTAAAATTTTGTCTATCTATTATGGTTTACCAGTTATGCAAAAGTCGTTCACAATGAAGAACACTTTTGGAGACATTCCCAGAAAATTCAAGATATACATTTTATTTGTCATGAAAATATCTTAAATATATGATACTTTAATCAAAATCGTTGGAGCCATTTTGATAAAATTAAAATTTTCGAAAATGTTCCATGTAAAGGGTAATCTGGGGTTGGGAGATTTTCATGAAAGCCTTCGTGTCGCATCTCTGGAAGATACTGAACCTAAATACCAAGTTTGGTGTTTATCCGACTGTTCGTTTCTGAGTTATGCTGTTCACACACAGACACACACACACGGACATGTTTCCAAAAATGCTTTTTTTGGATTCAGGGGGTCTCAAAACATACATTTCCGGTGAAATCTCGGTATCGAATTTTTGGGTGGAATACAATGCTTCCCCTACTTATTATACGTAGTAGGGAAAGTAAAAATCGTATGCGTTATATTTACAAGACTTTCTCTACCCCTATCGCTTATTAGTGAGTATACAAGGTATTCTTCTACCTACTTCATTTTAATCGAGATAACCTTTCGGGAAATAGCTACATTACACCTTTGGTTACAGATACAAAGACAACAGCGATAGTCAAATGTTTAAGAACTAGACGCTAAGGGCTGGCCTAAAATTCCATACTGTTTCCATGCAATCGCGACAGGGGTTTAAGAGATTGGCTAATTCTAACTGTTAATAATAGATATCTCGGAAATGGCTGATGCCACAAAAAGTTATAAAATACATTATGTGTTTTAAAGAGATCTACTTTTTCGTCTATCGCTTAACATTTAGCATATATACTTACAGGATTTTTATAAAATTCCTTCCAACAGGTTGTTCCAGAAAGTTCAATATACACATTTTATTTGTCATATACATATTTAATATATGGTATTTTAATTAAAATTTAATTAGAGGCATTCTTCAAAAAATAAAAAAAATTCGAAAAATGTTCCATGTAAAGGGTAGTTTTGGGTGGAGGGATTTTCTTGAAAATGTTCGTGTCGCATCTTTGAAAGGTACTGAACTTAAATACCAAGTTTGGTATTTATCCGACTTTTCGTTTTTGAGTCATGCTGTTCAGACAGGGGCCTCAAAACATGTATTTCTGCTGAAATCTGATATAGCATTTTGGGTGGAATGCAATACCTCTACCTACTATGTACGTGGTAGATAAAGTAAAAATCTGATGTTTTGCACTCACGTGAGTTTCTCTACTCGCCCTTCTACAAACTATTCTTGCAAGGGCTTATTCTTTCTGCTTCTTGTTGCTGTATATAAAGTTTCATTAAATATTTATGCATTTTGTTGAAGTATAACAAAAATACAAACAGATCTTTTTTTATTCCGTTACGTGAATGGCTTTGAAATTCTTTGAAATGGCTTTGTATGATGATTTGCAGATAAGAGTAGTCTCTTACCGTTTACTAATTATACAAAAGTCGCTCAGATTGAAGAGGACTTCACAGGCTGTCCACATTCGGTAGGTCCTAGGTTTGATCCCCGGCGACCGCCCGCTCTGACCCATGGATTTTCGGGGATTTTTCGGGTTGATATGCGAATGCTGGAGTGGTTTCTATCATCCCCCGAATTTCCTGCCTCCCCATTTCGTTCCATCAATCATTTCATTCATCCTCACTACATATGGTTGCAAGTGATGTTATTTCGGTGCAGCGTAGCAGGGAAAAAAAGATGCTCTCTGCGCTCATTCTTCGGCTCGTTGTAGGGGTCTAAGGACCGCTCCCTGGAGGGCGTTGGACCCTGAGTGGGGCGGTGTCCCCGGTTTGTCTGTCCGACTACCCAGGTCGCCTATATCTAGAAACTGTAGGAACCATGTCATTGCGGTGCCGTCACTCCTGGTTTCGGCCGCACGGTGTTTCCCTTCACCTCATCCCTCCTAACCTCGTGGGGCGTCGGTACAATATCCGGATTCACGGATCTGTGCCGAATTCCCTTCACTTCCCAATCCAATCACATGCTGTTCCCAGAAAATTCAAGATATATATTTTATTTGTCATTCATATATCTTAAACATGTGGTATTTTTATAAAAAAATCGTTAGAAACATTTTTGAGAAAATAAAAAATAACGAAACTTTCTCCATGTAAAGGGTAGTTTAGGTTGGGGGGGTTTAAAAATCATGTCACATCCTTGAAAGACGCTGAGCTTAAATACAAGTTTGGTATTTAACCGACTTTTTATTTTTATTCAAGGAATCTCAAAACGTGTATTTTCGGTGAAATCTTGTTATCGAATTTTTAGATGGAATGCAATTACTAAGCAGAAGAGAAGGTAGAAACATTAAATGAAAGGTGAGTATTAAAGAAGAGAGATAATAGTAAAAGAACGATTCTGCAGTCTTTATAACCAAGAGGCAGTCTTTTAGGAAGAAAACCTAATGTGATACATTCACAAGATTTTCTCTACCCTCTGGCTGGCCATACCATGGCCATAAAATTCCATGCAATCGCTAGAAAATGAATGTCGGCAGGACTTTAAAAGAGTACTGTATTGAACAAAGCGAATCATTAATAAAGGACTTCTCGGAAATGGCTAATGCCGCAAAAAGTTATTTAAAATAACTTCAATTTTTACTTTCTCTACTACGTATAGTAAGTAGGGGAAGATTTGTATTCCACCCAAAAATTCGATACCGAGATTTCACCGGAAATACATGTTTTGAGACTTCCTGAATCAAAAAAAAGCATTTTTGGAAACATGTCCGTGTGTGTGTGTGTGTGTGTGTCTGTGAACAGCATAACTCAGAAACGAACAGTCGGATAAACACCAAACTTGGTATTTAGGTTCAGTATCTTCCAGAGATGCAACACGAAGGCTTTCAAGAAAATCCCCCCACCCCAGACTACCCTTTACATGGAACATTTTTCGAAAATTTTAATTTTCTCAAAAATGGCTCTAACGATTTTGATTAAAATATCATATGTTTAAGATATTGTCATGAGAAATGAAATGTATATCTCGAATTTTCTGGGAATGTCTCCAAAAGTATTCCTCATTGTGAACGACTTTTGCATAACTGGTAAACCATAACAGATAGACAAAATGTTACTACACAAAAATGTAGATCGCGTTAAAATACACAATTTATGTCATATACATTTCTTTTGTTGAGTGAACCGTTTTTGAGATATTGCTTGTTATTCCCTTAAATTTTCCAAAACTTACTTTTTCTCAAATTCGTTATTCATTTTTTTTACTTTCTCTACTACGTATAGTAAGTAGGGGAAGTATTGCATTCCACCCAAAAATTCGATACCGAGATTTCGCCGGAAATACATGTTTTGAGACCTCCTGAATCCAAAAAAAGCATTTTTGAAAACATGTCCGTGTGTGTGTGTGTGTGTGTGTGTCTGTGTGTGTGTGTCTGTGTGTGTGTGTGTCTGTGAACAGCATAACTCAAAAACGAACAGTCGGATAAACACCAAACTTGGTATTTAGGTTCAGTATCTTCCAGAGATGCGACACGAAGGTTTTCAAGAAAATCCCCCCACCTCAGACTACCCTTTACATGGAACATTTTTCGTAAATTTTAATTTTCTCAAAAATGGCTCTAACGATTTTGATTAAAATATCATATGTTTAAGATAATGTCATGAGAAATGAAATGTATATCTCGAATTTTCTGGGAATGTCTCCAAAAGTATTCTTCATTGTGAACGACTTTTGCATAACTGGTAAACCATAAGAAATAGACAAAATGTTACTACACAAAAAATGTAGATCGCGTTAAAATACACAACTTATGTCATATACATTTCTTTTGTTGAGTGAACCGTTTTCGAGATATTGCTTGTTATTTCCTTAAATTTTCCAATACTTATACTTTTTCTCAAATTCGTTATTCATTTTTTTTATGTCCTGGACACGCAAAGAGAATGGAATGCGCCACATAGCAACCAGCGTTAAAATATTTGACTATCGCTTATAAGCTACCATATTCCCCTTGCTTCTACAAGAAAACTACCAATAAGATTGACATCTCGATATCTCGATTAACATAAAGCATATGGAGAATAAGCGTTTGTAAAAATAGTTTGTACAAGAGTAGAGAAAGTCATGTGAGTGTAACACATCAGATTTTTATGTCTTGGATATGCAAAGAGAATGGAATGCGCCACATAGCAACCAGCTCTTAAAGGATTTGACTATCGCTTAAAACCTACCATATTCCCCTTGCACCTACAAGAAAATTACCAATAAGACTGACATCTTGATATCTCGATTAACATGAAGCATATGGAGAATAAGCGTTTGTAAAAATAGTTAGTACAAGAGTAGAGAAAGTCATGTGAGTGTAACACATCAGATTTTTTTTCGTTGTATAGACCATTTTTGATTACTATTAAAACAAATAAATAATAATTAATAACTTGAAATTACTGGTGATATTGCAATGAAAATGTCTGTAAATGCTAATGATTTGAGGTGTTATTTACGATATAAATATCAAAAACTTATGTTAATAAATACTGAATTCAGATATTTCAGCTATGTGTACCCTTAACCAATCAGGCCACATCGGAAAGTGAATGAACGAACACACAATTAATTTTTGTTCGGCAAGAGTTCTATTGGCTACA
The DNA here is from genome assembly GCA_030765065.1 of Deroplatys truncata. Taxonomy (NCBI): domain Eukaryota; kingdom Metazoa; phylum Arthropoda; class Insecta; order Mantodea; family Mantidae; genus Deroplatys; species Deroplatys truncata. Next base: position 108,066,293 of record CM060982.1, read on the forward strand.
TTGGCACTTTAGAAATATTCCTTCAGCGACCTCTTTGTTATCTTCAATGGTAAAAGCAGTAATGTGTTCTGATAGCTTCATTGCTGTTGTAATAAAAGCCATTATCAGGTCGTCGTATAATCGCCATTAGCACAATCACATCCTTTATCAGGCACTTAACGACTCCTCTCTAGATACCACGGGTTTAATTCACATTAGAAGCCATGAGTCACTCAATAATGCCATCAGGAGCATCGCTCTTGGTATAATCTACAACATTTGGACTATCCATGCAGTTCGTAAATATTTTTCTCTGCCAGACTTAATGAATCATTTGTGTTCACCTAAATTGATGAAATGTTATATTTAATGGAGCAAAGTTGCTTAATATGGATGTGGCATAAGTTTCCTCAATAACCTTACAGTTGCTGATATTATATCCTGGATGCTAGAATTCTACACTTTCGAATAAGTTGAAATATTTCCTTGTGTTGCAACCCATTTCGTGTTGTGTGACGTCATACAAACTGATGACATTTTGAGCTGATCAACCATTCTATAAGTGCTTGTGAATGTCCAAACAGCGAGATGGCTTAGTCGGTCACGGGGTTCATATCCCGTGCACCAGCCATTCTGACTAGGTTGGAACACTTCTACAGAGACACATTTGTACGGAGCCTTTCCCTCTTGGTGAATCAGAAGTGGAACGTTGATACTCGTAAGAAACGACCATAATGACTGTTACTAGCAGGTTGTAGAATCAAAATTTTCATGTATACTACTTTGCACATGTATAATACATGGTTTAAATTTAAAAAATCTGATGTGTTACACTCACATTACTTTCTCTACTCTTCTACAAACTATTTTTACAAACGCTTATTCCCCACATGCTTCATGTTAATCGAGATGTTAATCTTATTGCTAATTTTCTTGTAGATGCAAGGGGAATTGCTAGGCTTTAAGCGATAGTCAAATATTTTAAGAGCTGGTTGCTATGTGGAGTATTCCATTCTCTTTGTATATCCAGGACATAAAAAATGTATATGACATAAATTGTGTATTTTAACGCGATCTACATTTTTTGTGTAATAAAATTTTGTCTATTATGGTTTACCAGTTATGCAAAAGTCGTTCATAATGAAGAATACTTTTGGAGACATTCCCAGAAAATTCAAGATATACATTTTATTTGTCATGAAAATATCTTAAACATATTGTATTTTAATCAAAATCATTGGAACCATTTTTTAGAAAATTAAAATTTTGGAAAAATGTTCCATGTAAAGGGTAATCTGGGGTGGAGGAATTTTCTTGGAAACCTTTGTGTCGCATATCTGGAAGATACTGAACCTAAATACCAAGTTTGGTGTTTATCCGACTGTTCGTTTCTGAGTTATGCTGTTCACAGACACACACACGGGCATGTTTCCAAAAATGCTTTTTTTTTTGGATTCAGGGGGTCTCAAAACATATATTTCCGGTGAAATCTCGGTGTCGAGTTTTTGGGTGGAATACAATACTTCCCCTACTTACTATACGTAGTAGAGAAAGTAAAAAAAGGATGTTTATAGTTGCAGAATGCGAATTTATACAGCACCAATAAGTTACCTATCACTAAAGGCTTCCCTTTGGTGGATTCGCTGAACTTCCATATCACCACAACACTTATAACACGGGACATTTAATCACTCAGATATCAACTGCAGTAATGAACTCTACTTGCGTGTGCCACCCCTTCCAACCCTTACCGGCCAACCCCGCATTCCAACTCCTTTAGTTGTCGAGTGAAAATTCGGAGAAATGCATTAGGCAGGGTTATACTGGCCGGCTCCAGATAACTCTCCGTACAAGTGTACTTGTGAACGTTTCATGTTTAGCCATTTCCTGGAATGCTTTGGGCTCTCTTTACATGTGTCACTCCGTACAACTTTCACAGCTTCCAATCTGACTGGGATTTTTTTGTAGTTACCCTCAGGTAAATACCAGATTGGATATTTGAATACATATCCAAGGTTCTAACTCAGATGAAAGAAATAGAAATATGGTACGCGAAGACAACTACGCAACTATGGTCAACTCTCCGGCATTACCGTGACTACCATAATTACTCAGCAGCTTGCAGTTCCACTATCCCAAATTCCACTTTTCGAACAAATTAATAGTGATTAAATACCTATATCCCGCAGGAAAGTGACGATGCAAATAAGACAGTCTATCCTTTTCGCGTAAGAATGGTGGAACATTTTTTTTTTTGGTTGGGTTGTGTTTAACACCCGTTCTTACTGCATGTAGCGGCATGGCACAGGTGATAGATGAAATGGTAATTTGGTAAGGAAATTTGAGAAAACGTACCAGGCCTAATTTTAGGGTACCTTCCCGCATTCGCCGGTTTTAAATTTGGAAAAAAAAACTGTTAGGAAGGACAGTGTTGCCAAGATTTGAACCGCAGACCTCTAGTACACGACTGCGTGCTTTAACGACCTCAAAATTAAATAAAATTGAGCTATATTTATGAATGTCCTTTACCTACTATGGTTCTTGGAGTCCCATTCTATATTGGGGGTGAAAGACAGAACATTTTGCTCAGAGGACTCTTTATCAGGCTTGAACTTCTTTTACGTGCCATAAATCTACGACACGGTACCACGGGGTTTATTTCCCTTCCGAAGGAAGCCGTGCTAAGGATTTTTACGCCCAAAAAATATCCATCCGTCAGGTTTGAACCCGCGACCTTGGGAACTAGAGGCTAGCATGGTACCCCTAGACCATGACGACGACCTTAACGACTTCGGCTACCCGTGTCAGTAAGTTACACATAGAAGAAAGAAATGAGGGCAATAACGGAGAGAGAGGATAAAAGGAGAGAAACAATACGGATAAATAAGGGGAGGGAATAGACAGGGAAGTCCAAATGTAAGGAGAGCGAGAAGGAAATGGAGATGGAGAAGTAGTGAGAAAGCGCGAGAGAGACATTTGACCCAATATCGCAAGCAGAGCTGTAATAAAAATCTGATGTGTTAGACTCACATGACTTTCTCTACTCTTGTACAAACTATTTTTACAAACGCTTATTCTCCATCTACTTCATGTTAATCGAGATAAACGTTTGCAGATTCTATCTTATTACTAATTTTCTTGTAGATGTAAAGGGAATATATATTTACAAGGGCAATATAGAAATACAGTGGCCTTTAAGCACATACATATCTCTTAATAGCTGGTTGCTAGGTGCAGCACCATTCTCTTTGCCATAGATTAATACTCTTTACATATCCAAGACAAAAAAATGAATAACGATTTCCCATTTGAGAAAATAAGTATTGAAAAATGTAAGGGAATAACGAGCAATATCTCGAAAATGGTTCACTCAACAAAAAAAATGTGTACGACATAAACTGTGTATTTTAACGCGATCTACATTTTTGTATAGTAAAATTTTGTCTATCTCTTATGGTTTACCAGTTATGCAAAAGTCGTTCACAATGAAGAATACTTTTGGAGACATTCCCAGAAAATTCAAGATATACATTTTATATGTCATGAAAATATCTTAAACATATGATATTTTAATCAAAATCGTTAGAGCCATTTATTTGAAAATTAAAATTTTCGAAAAATGTTCCATTGTAAAGGGTAATCTGGGGTGGGGGGATTTTCTTGAAAACCTTCGTGTCGCATCTCTGGAAGATACTGAACCTAAATACCAAGTTTGGTGTTTATCCGACTGTTTGTTTCTGAGTTATGCTGTTAACAGAGAGACAGACACACACACACGGACATGTTTCCAAAAATGCTTTTGTTTGGATTCAGGGGGTCTCAAAACATGCATTTCCGGTGAAATCTCGGTCACGAATTTTTGGGTGGAATACAATACTTGCCCTACTTACTATACGTAGTAGGGAAAGTAAAAAGTAAATAGTTACACTATTTAAGCTGTTTTTATTTTCATGTGAATTATTATTATTATTAGATTATTATTATTATTATTATTATTATTATTATTATTAAACCATACATTTTCTGCTTGTTGCAGGTAAGGCAGAATTTCCATGTTGCAGAGACATGGATAGTTAAGGTGATACACACATTAGTAAGTAAATTTAGAGATTAAGGAAAATGAATTTGAGTCCTATATATATTTCGAAGAGGAGATTGAAACTTTCAGGATTTAGTTGATGATAAACAGAATCTCTATCAAGGAACGGAAAACTTCGGAAGCTTGCTAAATATAAGCAGCAGTGCAGTAAATATAAGCATACAAAATTATGTCTGATTCAATGCAGTGTGTGATATTCTATTGTTCCTAGCTTTTGGTTAACATGCTAAACTTGCAATTGCCATCTGGTACAAGTATTATTGTAACTAGGAACCTAGAAAATATTTTATGCTCGACCATGCCCAAAATGTAGTATTTATACGACTTGTAGCAGTACTTTAATGGGCCTCATTAAAGTACATCTGTTCATTAAAGTATTGGTATTCGACCAATCAGAAGTGGCCACGTAACATTGTGAAAGCGCAAGTATCGATTATTCTCGTTTCGATCGACAACGGTACTAGCGCGAGTTTAGAAAAAGTCAAAATGTCTGACACTAGTAACAGTGACATTCAACTTACACCCCAAAGAAATTACGACAAAAGCACTCAATCTTATCAATAACTTGTTGCCACAAAAGTGAAGAAAGATGTACGAGATATTCACAATTCATGGATTTGAGAATATCAAAAGAAATAATTTCGTTCTCAGAAAATGTCAGGTGCTTCAAGGTCATTGTATTGTAACCATAGATAAAGGAGTAACGATTGTAACACATCACTCAAACCAGAAACGAATACTTACGAAACCTTTAATTTAGGTACATGGTCGAGCATAAACAGTCGTATGAAACTTTACTATAATGGAGATTAAAACGCTCGTATGATAATTATGAACCTCGCTTCGCTCGCTCGGTTTATACTAATACTCATATTTTAATTACTACCATTATAGTCTCGGTGGATAATATACTATTATAAATTAAAGATTGAATAAATAATAGCTAAAACATTATGTTTCAAATTTATTTTTGCAAAATGATTTGAAATATTTTAACATCCAGGGAGCAGATCTGATGTATTTTAACCATGTAAAATATATTACTTAAGAAGAAACGCTATTTATATAATAATAATAATAATAATAATAATAATAATAATAATAATAATAATAATAATGTTCAGAAACTAATTGCTTACAGTGAAAAAAAAACTAATTGCTCGGTAGTAAAATGTCGGCTATTTGTGTAATGAGGTAATGTCACGCCACAGATAAGCACTGCGCCTTTGTTAATTAGTCGTACACTTTTCCCGGAATGAATAATTATGTCGTTTATGCGAACCATTGGAATAAACTTCACCTCAGCAGCTTCACGAGCGCAAAGCTTCTTTAAAATGAACAACGAAAAGAATTGTTGCATCGCGTTTATTTAATCTAATCAATATTCTTCATGTTACCTCAAAATAAATACAATAAGATGTTAACCTCTTGATTTCCGTGCCTCTTAGAATGTTTTGCACGTATCATTGGAGCTACATGTGAGTTTAAATAAATCTACCAGAATTGTTATTCCAGAACTTAATTCTTTAAAATCGTTTCTATTATGTTTATTCTGTCTTTTTACATTTCCACCCAAAAATTTAGTACGAAGATTTCTTCGGAAATACGTTTTGAGTTCCCTGAATTTAAAAAAATAATATTTTAGAATAGATCCGTGTTCGCGGTTGTTTGGGTATATGTGGTGTTTGAACAGCATAAGTCAAAAAGGAAATGGCCCCCCCCAAAAAAGAGTTCAGCATCTTCCAAATATGCGCACGAAGATTTTCAAAAAAGGTCCTCCATCCCAAACTACCATTTACATGGAACATTTTTCGAAATTTTTTATTTTCTCAAAAATGGCTCTAACGAACTACGTTATATTAAAGATATTTACATGACAAATAAAATGCATATCTTGAATTTTATGGAGCGGCTATGAAGTCTTCTTCTTTCGGAAGGAATTTTGTATAATCTTGTATAACTGGTAAACATTAAGCGACAGACGAAAACGCATTAAACAAAAAAAATGTAGATCTCTTTAAAATACATAATTTATTTCAAATATGTTTTTTGTGTCATAACCCATTTCTGAAATATCCGTTATTAATGGTTCGAATTGTTCATTACTTGGTCATTCTCTTAAAGCCCTTTCAACATGTTGTTTCTCGCGATTGCATGGAAACAGTATGGAATTTTAAGGTCAGCGTATAGCGTCCAGTTCTTAAACATTTGACTGTTGCTGCTATCTTTGTATCTGTAACGAAATGTGTAATGTAGCTATTTCTGCAAAGGTTTATTTGGATTAAAGTGTAGTAGTTTGAAAAATAAGCTTTAGAAAGAATAGTTTGTATACCCATTAATAAAGATAGACGGTACAGAAAGTCATGTGAATGTAATAATCATGTTTAAGCCGTATGGAGTTCATTGGAAATTTTCCTATTGCCTTCTTTCAGGAAGTTTTCATTATCACGTGGTTTTTCGTAATTTTATTGATTTGGCCCAATGAATAAAATATAGATTTATTCAAATGTCAAGTCGCACAGGTGTCGAAGAAAAATGCTAGACAGACAGGTTCTTCCTAGAAGAAATTTAGAAACTTGTCAAGGTGGACAAGGAGATCGGTGAATTCTGTAGAAAACTGGTACACTTGGTTGTTAAACTAAGGTATCAATTTGTGCATGTTTACAGCTTGTCTGTGTAATCTGTAACATAATCATGTATACCAGAAAGGAAGGCGTTAGGCTTACGTTACGGAAGCCGCGAGTGTTTTGCTAACTTTCTCTGCTAAGGAAACTATGATCTTCTGTTTACCTTCTCTTACGGCGAGAGAAACTCCAGAAGCTGCCTAGCGTTTAATTTCCTGACGTCCGGATAAACACAAATATCTTCTGTAGATATGAATAATGGGGATTCTTTCCCTTGGTTTTCCTCTAACTAGGTGAATGCTGGGTTGGATAATTTGATCCGCGAATTTTCATATCATCCCTTTCATGATTACATTTAATTTCCTTCTTCATCGCCATTGGGCTGTCAACTATCGGATACTACAGAGTGAGCCAAAAGACTCCGAACCGCGGTGTTTTTCCTGTTCGCGTCCTTGGCGCTCTTTGCCGTCTGCCGCTATCATAGAATGCGCGGATGAAACCATACAACATTTTTAAAACTACTTTTTAAAGTCTTTTACTTACCAACTTTATGAAAGGAAATGCTGAAACTGGCCACCGTCGTGCCATTTTTGGCCCTCTTTAGGAAACTATCCATCTTGGAATACTTAACGGGAATTTACCAAACGATGACAGACGTCGTCTAATGTTTCTTCGGTAAGAACCGAACGCCATATTTTAGATTTCTTAGCCTGAACACTTCCTGTGGCCTGAAATTTACTGTAAAGTTCATGGATTGTTGCACGGCCTGGAACTTCTACACCTGGAAATCTTTCTGCAAATCGTACTTTGACACATACGAATCATAAATAAATACACGCTGCGCAGTAGAAAACATATACTGAGCCGTAATATACTTTGTGACTAAGTACAGGACAAAATAATAAATAACTCGTAATAACTGAACTACATCACATCACCGTCAACTTAAAACTGCACTTCACACTGCACAGCAAAACCACAGCAGCAGTGCGTTATCATGTTTTTATCATATTTCCACAAGCCTAGTGGAAAACACCGCACAGCCGGTAATATTGTACATAAAATACCCCTCTGGGGTAGCTTAAAACATCAAGTATACAACCCACACACCCTGGAAAAATTAGAACAAAATATTCGCCAGGAAATTTCTCAACGTAAACTACGGCGAGTGATGGATAGTTTCCTAAAGAGGTACCGTATGGACAACGACGGTGGCCAGTTTCAATATCTCCTTTCATAAAGTTGGTAAGTAACGCCTTTAAAGTAGTTTTAAAAATGTTGATGGTTTCATTCGCACCTTTCTATGATAGCGGCAGACGGCAACGATCGCCGAGGACTCGGACAGGAAAAACATCGCGCAGCGGTTCGGAATCTTTTGACTCACTCTGTATATACTAGAGTTTGCTTGCTCCACGACAGGCTACTGACTCGAGGCATTGGTTTGTATGTCCTTGAGGGTGTAAGTCCTACAAAGAGAAGCAAAAAAGGCGAAGGGCGATGGGTTTTTCGGACGTAAAAATCCTTAGCATGGCTTCCTTCGGAAGGGAAGAAAAGCAGATGGTCCAGTGATTTGCGGCACGTAAAAGAACTTCAAGCCTGAATGGGCAAAATTACCGGTTTTTCACGCCCAATATAGAATGAGACGCTAAGGACCACAGCAGTTAAAGAGCGCCCATAAATAAAACTCAATTTAATTTAATTTTACAAAGAGTTAAAGAAGAATTAAGAAAATGTTCAAAAACGGTACAAAAAACTTCGATGTAATAGTCACACGATGTCCCTCAACCGTTTCCAGTTAACAGGTTCCCTTACTTTTCTAACCACTTTAATTATGACAAAATATCTACATAGGAATGTTTTCAAATTGGGTAAAATTCAATTGTTGACATATTTTTACTTTCTCTACTACGTATAGTAAGTAGGGGAAGTATTGTATTCCACCCAAAAATTCGATACCGAAATTTCACCGGAAATATATGTTTTGAGACCCCCTGAATCCAAAAAAAGCACTTTTGGAAACATGTCCGTGTGTGTGCGTGTGTGTGTGTGTGTGTCTGTGTCTGTCTGTGTGTTTGTGAACAGCAAAACTCAGAAACGAACAGTCGGATAAACACCAAACTTGGTATTTAGGTTCAGTATCTTCCAGAGATGCGACACGAAGGTTTTCAAGAAAATCCCCCCACCCTAGATCACCCTTTACAGGTAAGATTTTTCGAAAATTTTAATTTTCTCAAAAATGGCTCTAACGATTTTGATTAAAATATCATATGTTTAAGATATTTTCATGACAAATAAAATGTATATCTTGAATTTTCTGGGAATGTCTCCAAAAGTATTCTTCATTGTGAACGACTTTTGCATAACTGGTAAACCATAACAGATAGACAAACTTTTAGTACACAAAAAATGCAGATCGCATTAAAATACACAATTTATGTTATATACATTTGTTTTCAGTGAACAATTTTCGAGATATTGCTTGTTATTCCCTTAAATGTTCCAATACTTTCATTTTTTTGTCCTGGTAATGCAAAGAGAATGGAATACTCCACTAAGCAACCAGCTCTTAAAATATTTGACTATCGCTTAAAGCCTAGCAACTCCCCTTGCACCTACAAGAAAATTAGCAATAAGATTAACATGAAGCATATGAAGAATAAACGTTTGTAAAAATAGTTTGTACAAGAGTAGAGAAAGTCATGTGAGTATAACACATCAGATTTTTTTTTATAGTCAGAGTAGTGGGTATAGTTATCAGTTCCAAGTTTTCTCTCTTCCTAATTCCCAGCCGCAGGGTCGAGTCATTAATTCCTCCCTGGAGGTAGCTGGAATAACCTTACCTCCGGTGTCAGATCCACTTGAAAGTTTCCTTTCCTCACCTGCAGATACGTGAACATCGCAGTTTCACTTTTTGATTACAGCGACAAGTGCGGCAGGGGGCCTCAGACGGAAGTGATTTACTTCTGCCCTTTAGAGCTCTCTCAGTTCCGGTTCAGGAAACTCACGCATCATTATCGTAGAGATACAGGTTTCTCGAATTAATGTGGTCGGCTTCCAATAGCACCTGATCCTGACCGCACGAGGATCAGCTTTGATATTTTCTCTTTGAATTAAATAGCCTCCACATTCTTTCTTAGATGCCTATCCGTCCATGCGTGATGGGGCAATTAACTGTAGAAGTTTACTAAATGTATATTGAGAGAGAATCCGGAGCTCCAGTTCTACTAATTTCAACTATTTCGCCAATAAATTGATGAAATCAAACAATACATCCATAAAAAGTAATAATAAGGCATTATAGCAAATAGCCTTGCAAATCTCATTCAGGCATTCGCAGTCAGGCATCTTAATTTCCTCTAATAGACGAAAATAAAACGGTTTATAAAATAATATAGTTGGCAATACTAAGGGAAACAATTTGTCTGCCTCATTGGTCGAGTGGTTAGCATTCTGGCTTCTCAAGAGGTCCCAAGTTGATTCGATTCTATATCCATAATGATTCCCTACCCTCTGTAGAGTCTGATAATATGAATGGAGTGAATGGAAGTGTGTTCAATGTAGAAGTTAATAAAAGAATCTGATTGTTACACTCATATGACATTCTCTACTCTTGTAAAACTATTTTAAAAACGCTTATTCTCCATATGCTTCATGTTAATCGAGATGTTAATCTTATTGTTAATTTTCTTGTAGGTGCAAGGGGAATTGGTAAGCTCCCTTTCCGGGTTACGTAGAGCATCCTTTTTTTTACTGCCATGCAATGCCAAGACTCCTGCCGACACTTTCAACCCTGAAACAGACCAGCAGATGAAAGGTGAGGTGAAATGAGAATGTAGGTGAAATGAAGGGACAGGAAATTCGGGGGATGTAATGAATCCTCCAAAGTATAAGCAGCTCTAAAAAATAAATTATTATAAGAAATAGTATTACTATTCGAATTTACCTCGTCCAACCATTAATACCAGCCTTCAGTTAAGAGATTAATGATTGATAATGCCACTTTTGCACAGTGAAGCATTTGCCTAGCCCCCGATAAAAACCCATAGGTCAGCAAGATCGGCTGCGGGAATTGAACCCAAGACCTCCCAAATGTGGGCCACAGACGTGACCGCCTGAGCCATCTCGCTCGATTATATATAATTTAAGTTGAAATCACAATTTGAATAATAGAAGAACACAAATAAACAACAGTAGACTATAGCCTATAGACTACATGTTGCGAAAAGTGAATTACATATGTGAATTGTTTACGTTTCGGAGAGCGATACAAAGTTTAAATTGTTTGTACTGTAATACGTGAAGGACGAGTTTGTGTAGTGATGCCGTATTTGACAGGTTCAGGGATGTCTAGCGATAGAGAAATATCAAACTGCCACATGCAGTTATGTCACCTGCACGTCACTTAGGACCATAAAAAGACTTGGTCTGACATCCGTTTAGCTTAATGACTTGGGCAATCTAATGCGGCTGTCACTTTTTCGTGACGTGCGTCTGCAAGGAAACAACTTCCTAAGTGGGACCTTCACATTATATTTACACTAGCTGGCTGCCGTCCGGTTTACTTTTATTTTGAGGCTTATGGGTGAATTTTGTTTTTACATGGACGGGACACCAACCCAGATGCACAATCTCGACCTGGAGGACCAGGGAGATTTCTTTTTAGGGTCTCCTACCCTTAAAGCATTACTTTCACCCAGTTCACGAGTTTCCTCTACCCGGGTTTATTATGGGTTTATTATGCCTCCTCAGAGGTTTATACTCCAAACTTGATATTTAGGTTAAGAAGCTTGCAAAGATGTGACACGAAGATTTTAAAAATAATAAGCCCATTCTAAACTACCCTTTACATGGAGAATTTTTCGAAAGTTGTTGCTTTCTATATAATGGTTCTTAACGATTTTGATTAAAATCCCATATATTAAAGATATTTAAAAGGCAAATAAAATGCACATCTCGAATTTTCTGGGAACAGCCTATGACGTTCTGTTCATTCGGAAGGGCTTTTACACAATCTTGTATAACAGGTAAGCGTTAAGCAATAGACGAAAATGTACTACTTAACAATTTTAGATCTCTTTAAAATACACCATTTATTTCAAATAACTTTTTCTGTAGCATAATCCATTTCCGAGATGTCCGCTATTAATGGTTTGAATTGTTCAATACTTTTGTCATTCTTTTAAACTTCTGTCGATGTTTAGTTGTTTCTCGCGATTGCACTGGAAACAGTATGGGACTTTAAGGCCAGCATATGGCGTCCTGTTCTTAAACATGTGACTATCGTTATTCCCTTTGCAATGAGCTATTTCCGCCAAGGTTTATCTCGATTAAAATGAAGTAGACAGAAAAATAAAATTTCGTAAGATTAGTCTGTATACCCACTAATAAATGATAGAAGGTAGAGAAAATCATGTGAATGTAACACACCGATTATATTTTTAATAGAGCTTCTATATGCGCGGTATCACTTCTTCTCCCAGGGCAACGCGGCAGGGGCGAGGGTGAAAATGGTCACGTAAAGGGTAAAAACAATAACATAATATAAGAATAGATCCTTCAAGGATTTTCCCTACGGTTTTTGCACAGTGCTGGATAACAAGAGTGCTACTTTCTCTTCCTTCCATTATCTTGTATCTGGCCGACATCGGCTTTACGAGCAACAGGGATGCATGTCAGCGAGTGTATACAATTGTCTATAACCCTGGCCCAGTTGCTATGAGAGCAAGAGTGATTCATAGCCTTGTTGGAATAGCGGGTCATGTGAATAAACCATCTTTTACTTGCATTCTCCTCTTAAATGTGGTTTTTAATTACAAAAACTTCAGAAAGTATTCATCTCCACTTTAAAAAATTCTGATGTGATACGAGGACAGTCCCAGAAGTACCCGACCTGACGTATATATAGCGGTTGTTGTTTCAAACAAATGACTATGGTAGAAAGTACCACACTTTTAAAGCTGAAGTTTGAGGATGCTACGTTGTTTAGTAATTGTTTGGCAGCCATTAATAGTGAACTGTCTCAGCGAATTTATAAACATGGATAAAACTGGTCGTCGTTATGTGATACAATACTTTCATTTGAAAGGTCTTAGTCCAACTAATATTAAAGATGAGCTAGATTCTACTCTGTGGGAGTCTGCTCCTTCGTTTACAACAGTAAAATATTGGGTGGCAGAGTTTAAGCTGCCAAGACAAACATCGCATTGGTCGACCATATGAGGTGACCACGCCAGAAGTTGTGAAGAAAATCTACAAAATGGTATTGGATGACCATCGACTGAAAGTGCGCGAGCTAGCAGACATCGTAGGCATTTCGAAAAGTGCTGTAGATCGCACACTAACTGAAAATTTAGACACGATAAAGCTGTGCGCAAGATGGGTGCCGCGTTTACTCACAATGGAACAAAAGCAGCTCGTGAGGATGCTTTAGTCGAATGTTCGGCGATGTTTCGCTGCAATAAATCCGAGATTTTGCGTGGATTCATAACCATGGATGAAACATAGGTCCATCAGTTCACACCTGAGAGACGAAGGAATGTCAAAACAGTGGACTGAAAGGGGAGCATTGGCTCCAAAGAAGACGAAGACAGTTCTATCTACAGGCAAGGTCATGGCGAGTTTTTAGGGATGCGCGTGGGATAATTTTCATTGATATGGCGAGTATTATGCAAACTTATTGCAGTGTTTGAATGATGGAATCAAGCAAAAACGGCAGCATTTAGCGAAAAAGAAAGTTATGTTTCATCAAGACAATGCATCAATTCACACATCCATTAACGCCATGGCCAAAATGAATGAGTTAAAGTTCGAAGTGCTTTCTCATGCACCGTATTCGCCAGACTGATTATTTTCCGTTTCCAAAGTTGAAGAAATGGCTTGGTGGTAAAAGATTTGCCAACAACGAAGAGGTGGTGTTTGCAGTTGATGGCTATTTTACAAAACTCGAATATTCTCATTATAAACAGGGTATCGAAGCTATTGAACATCGCTGGGAAAAGTGTATCGAGCTGGAATGAGACTATGTAGAGAAATAAAGATGTTTATTCCCAAAAGGTTTGTCTTCTTTGTTAGGTCGGGTACTTCTGGGAAGTCCTCGTAAATTCACATGACTTTGTGCCCTCTATCGCCTATTAGTGGGATACAAACTATTCTTACTAAAGTTTATTTTTCTTTCTACTACATTTTAATCCAAATTGCGGAACGAATGGCTACATTTCCTTATAGATACAAAGGGAACAGCGATAGTCAAATGTTTAAGAACTGGACGCTATACGCTAGCCTTAAAATTCCATACTGTTCCCATGCATTCGCGAGAAACAACTGAATGTTGGCAAGACGAGAGAAACAACCAAGAAATGAACAATTCGAACCTTTAATAATGAATTTTTCAGACTTATGCCACAAAAAAAAACTTATTTGAAATAAATTGTGTTAAAGAGATCTACTTTTGTTTGTACGTTTTTGTCTATAGCTTAAAGTTTACCAGTTATACAATATTATACAAAATTCCTTCCGAATGAAGAGGAGTTCCTAGGGTATTGCCAGAAAATTTAAAATATACATTTTATTTATCATTGAAAACCCTCGCCTTTCACCGAGGCGAGGGTTCAATCCCAGGGAGCCGCATGTGGGATTTGTGGTGGACAAAGCGGCGTCTGCGCGGGTTTTCTTCGGGTTCTCCGGTTTTCCCCCGCCGTTCATTCCACCAACTGCTCCATCATCACCTTTCCTTTCATCCATTTCACCATCATTTCATTTCATCTACTTCCTTCCTACAATACCCATCATGGATATTCTGTCTGATCCATGACTGTCTGCTCCTCGACGGGCCTCTGACCCCAGGCACCCGCCTGTAAGTCCTGGGGGGTGTAAGTCTTACATAAGAGGAGGTTAAACAGAGAATGAATGAATGAAAATATTATATTTCATGTGGGGTGGGGGTTTTCTTGGAAATCTTCGTTGCGCATCCTGGGAAGATATGAACCTAAATACTAAGTTTTCGTTTTTGAGCAGTTCACACACACACACACACACACACACACACACACACACACACACACACACACACGCACTCGAACATTTTTCTAAAAATACTTTATTTGGATTCAGGGATCTCTAAAGGTTTATTTCCGGTGAAATCTCCTTACAGAATTTTTGGGTGGAATGCAATCCTTCTGTATCTACCATATACGTAGTAGAAAGAGAGAGAGAGAGAGAGAGAGAGAGAGTAAAAATATCTGATGTGATACATGCACATCACTTTCTCTACCCATGCTTCAACAAACCTTTATTATCAAAGTTTACTCTTCTACTTACTTCATGTTAATCGAAATAAACTTTGCAGAAATGGTTTTATTACAATTTCCTTGTAGGCCTAAGCGATCGTCAAATATCTTGAGAGCGGGTCACTATGTGATGGATTTGAAATTCTGTTCTCTTTGCATGACCACGAGAAAAGAAAAAGCATAGCGATTTTCTACTTGAGAAAAGTATAAGAAGTTATACAAAAATTCAAACCAATAACAAAGAATATCTCGGAAATGGCTAATGACACAAAAAATATATTTGGCATAAATTGTGTGCTTTAACGAGATCTACATATTTGTGTCGTAAGATTTTAGTTTACTATAGTTTACTTCCTTACTTTAAGATTATACAAAAGTCATTCAGAATGAAAAGGGCTTCACAGGTTATTCCCAGAAAATTCAATGTAGGTACATTTTATTTGTAATGAAAATAACTTAACCATAGAGTATTTTAATCAAAGTCATATGAGTTGTAATTTTTGTTGAGAAAATAAAAAATAACGAAACATTTTCCTTATAAAGGGTAGTTTGGGGTGGGAGATTTTGTTGAAAATCGTGTCGCATCTTTAGAATATACAAAACTTAAATACCAATTTTGGCAATTATAGGATTTTTCATTTTTGTGTTATACTGTTTTCACAGCCAGACACAATACAACGCACAGGCATGCATGCAGACACGGACCTTTTTCTAAAAATGCTTTTTTTCAGGGTGACCTCAAAACATTTATTTCGCTATCGAAATTCTGGGACTTCTTTGAAACTAAGAATGTAATACTAAGTTTAGGACGAGATAGCAAGCATAAATTTGGGACGATTGATTACGTCAAACTCTCACGGAGGAAATATTGCTTTTCACTTGCTATATAAGCAGCGGTAAAGGGATGTTAGAGAGGGGAGGTCCGAAGCTACAGGACAAATCCTGATCCACAGCGTATGCTGGCCCCTGCGCTAATGGATTGGAACCACAGGAGATCATGCCGCCCGACATCCTGGCCAGGTGTCTGTGGCGGCCCATGTAGCGACCATGACATCCCTTTTACACTGTTTATATACGCATAATATTAATCTTATTATATGAATCGCCAAAGCTCGTATTTTGTCAATAAGTAGCAAAATATTATCTAGCGGACTGTTTACCTCCCTGATTTTCCTTATTTTGCAGTGTCCATGTTAAAATGGTGGTAAGGGTTAATATCGCTGTCCATACTGTAAAATGCTATACAAATATAATAATTGATTAAATCTTTATTTTAATGCTCAAAAGATAATGTAAAAAGATATATCCGCAAATACAGTTCACACGACATTCTCTACCAATAACAGATTCAGCTACATACGTTACGAATTTGAAGAAGGCTGTTGCTTTTTTACGTTATTTGCACCTTGCTTTGGGCGTCAATTTGAAGAAGATAGTTTCTTTACGTTATTTTCCCCTTTTTAGCAGCCCAACGTATGGACGCCAATTTGAGAAAAGAGTATTTTAGAAGGGGTTGTATTGTATTTCAACTGTTGGGGAGCCGAACTTGTAGTACGTATGGTACCCGGTTTCCGGTAGCCTTCACCCCAAATGTACTTTCAGGTGGCCTTTGCTCCAAGTTTAAAAAAAAAAATTAACTTTGTAATTTGACTGTTTCTTTAAGTATTAAATATTTTTGTTTGCCTCGGCTGCGTCAGTATTATTATTATTATTAGAGACATGTTTCTCTTGGTAGGGTTGTGGTACGACTAAAGAATGTAGCCTTACACAGATTTTAAGTTTTAATTCTTCTCTTTTTTATTAATCCTTGACACAAATTAAATAGCACTTCACTGATATCGAGAGCTTTGAGATTCTTTTATTTAATACTTGCACTTTTTTCACGTAAACTATTTTTGTCTCACACGAATACGTATTTAATTTCTCGAGGACACATCTCGCGTCTGGTTATGAGCACTGTCTAGAAGCAACACGTCTGGTTATGAGCACTGTTTGGAGGCAACTGAACTGATTTCAAGCGACTAAACTTTGTAAATTTATGTATTCCAAGTCTCTGATTGGTTAATCCTACTCCAATAGAATACCTTCATTTAACTAAAGCTTTTTCTGGTTGTTGATTGGCTATTTTATAGACTGTCACTAAAATTACATTATTGCTTCCAAGAATCACAAGTAGTATTGTTAAACTCTCAAACTCATTATTAACTCAAGGTTACCTCATTGTTAGCAACATTTAACTTATTATTCTCACAGCTCCTACATTATTAAATTACGTAATTCATTCACATAACATTATTGAACATGTTTACAATAATATAAGCATATGCAATGACTGTTACATACATTTTACAAATTATTTCATACACATATTGCTTTAAGGTGCGCTGTTATTGAATTTATATTATATAATTAGACTGAAATCATTTAAGTGTTAAAAATACTGCCTCAAATTCTAGTTTTCATTCCTCTACCATATTACCCTATTCACAATATGGTTTTGTCTAAAACTCTTGTGATGAAAAAAATAAGTGCCTGAAATTGTGGCAAAAATAGATTTTGATCTGATAGAGGGAAAAACACATACTAAGGCATTATCAACGATTTAACTGAGATTCTTTATTAGCATTACAGTTTTTATATCTGTCTAGCAATTTAAAACATAGACAGGCACATTGTCAGATGATACATCAAAATCTGATATGATACATACACAATTTCTCTTTCAATGACAAATACACGTTTATCCGTTATATATTCATATAATACCCAATTCTTCCATCCACGTTATGTAATTTGCTAAGGAATGATTTCAAATTAAAGTAGAAGTGTTTATTTAAAAAACTTACAACATGCAGAAACAACACTGAAGTGTTAATGTATGGTAAGAAGCTCTTGCGAAGAAAGAAGAAGAAGAAAAAAGGAATTTAAAGTTTTGAAGCACATTCTAGATGTCGCACTCGCATTTAGGATAAGTGTCAATGGCAACATGAAATATTTCTAAACGGCTAACATTATGAGAAAAATCTGATGTGCTACACTCACATGACTTACTCTACTCTTGTACAAACTATTTTTACAAACGCATATTCTCCATATGCTTCATGTTAATCGAGATATCCAGATGTTAATCTTATGGCTAATTTTCTTGTAGATGCAAGGGGAATTGGTAGGCTTTAAGCTATAGTCAAATATTTTAAGAGCTGGTTGCAATGTGGAGTATTCCATACTCTTTGCATTACCAGGACATAAAAAATGAATAACGAATTTGAGAAAAAGTCTACGTATTGGAAAATTTAAGGGAATAACAAACAATATCTCGAAAACGGTTCATCAAGAACAAAAAATGTATGTGACATAAATTGTGTATTTTACGTGATTTACATTTTTTGTGTATCTCTTATGGTTTACCAGTTATGCAAAAGTCGTTCACAATGAAGAATACTTTTGGAGAAATTCCCAGAAAATTCGAGATATACATTTCATTTGTCATGAAAATATCTTAAACATATGATATTTTAATCAAAATCGTTAGCCATTTTTGAGAAAATTAAAATTTTCGAAAAATGTTCCATGTAAAGGGTAATCTGGGGTAGGGGGATTTTCTTGAAAACCTTTGTGTCGCATCTCTGGAAGATACTGAACCTAAATACCAAGTTTGGTGTTTATCCGACTGTTCGTTTCTGAGTTATGCTGTTCACAGACACACACACACACACACACACACGGACATGTTTCCAATTTTTTTTGGATTTAGGGGACCTCAAAACATGTATTTCCGGTGAAATCTCGGTATCGAATTTTTGGGTGGAATACAATACTTCCCCTACTTACTATACGTAGTAGAGAAAGTAATAAAAATACTTTGATATAAATTTAATGAGCTCTACATTTTTTCTGTAGTAAGTTTTTGTCTATTTATTAAGTTTCCTAATTATACAAAATTAGATAGGCGTTTCGTAATTCAAGATAGACATTAAGTCAGTCATTCACCCACAGGTAAACCCATAGTATGTTAATCAAAATCCTTAGAGTCAATTTTGAGAAAGTAAAATATAAGGAACGCTTTTACCCATGTAAAGAATAGTTTGGGATTGGGAAATTTTCTTGAAAATGTTAAAAGTGTTACATCCTTGGAAGATTCTGAACTTTCTGTTTTGTATAATGCTTAACGCCTGCTCTTCATAAGGCATCACAGGCGGTAAAACTGGCGATACATGAAATGAAAATTGGGAAAGGAAATTCGAATAGGAAACGTTCCAGACCTAAGTTTAGGGTACCTCCCAGGCATTTGTAAAATTGGGAGCAAAACCTGGGAAGAACCTCAGTCAGGGAGGACGGTTGTGGCAGGATTTGAACCGCAGACCTCTAGTCACGAGTCCATGGCTTAACGGCTTCGGCTTAAGTACATAGCAGGGAAAGTAAAAATTCAGCAGCCAAATTTGCGGAGAAAATACTCTAATTTTAGTATATAAAAAGAAATACGGAAAAAAATTAAGAGTTTTATTTAAGGTCGTTCTTTAACTGCTATGGTTCTTAGCGTTCCAGTCTACATTGTGCGTGAAAGGCCGGAAATTTTGCTCACAGGCCTCTTTATCAGGCTTGAGGTTCTTTTACGTGCCATAAATCTACGACATGGACCACCGGCTATACTTCCCTACCATGGGAAGGAAGCCATGCTAAGAATTTTTACGCCCAAAAAAGTCCATCACCCTCCGCCGGGTTTGAACCCACGACCTCGGAAACTAGAGGCTAGCATGGTACTCAGACTACGGAGAACAAACATACGGATTACAGCTTACGTGCTCTAGTGTTTTTCTAGAATTTACTTTCCCTCCTACTTACGAGGACTGACCCAGAAGTACCTGATCTAACAAAGAAAACACGAAAAGTTTGGGAAAAAACATCTTTATTACTCTACATAGTCTCCTTTCAGTTCGATACACTTTTCCCAGCGATGTTCAATAGCTCCGATACCCTGTTTATAGTGAAAACTGTCGAGTTCTGCAAAATAGCCATCAACTGCAGACTTCACCTCTTCATTGTTGGCAAATTTTTTACCACCAAGCCATTTCTTGAACTTTGGAAACAGAAAGTAATTGGAGGGGGCTAAATCTGGCGAATAGGGTGCACGAGGAAGCAATTTGAACTTTAATTTTGGTCATGAAGATAATGGATGTGTGAACTGGTGCATTGTCTTGATGAAACAGAACTTTATTTTTCGCTAAATGCAGCCGTTTTTTGCTTGATTTCATCATTCAAACACTGCAATAAGTTCGCATAATACTCATCAATGATTGCTTTTCCTTTTTGAAGATAATCAATGAAAATTATCTCACGTGTACCCCAAAAAAACTGATGCCATGACCTTGCTCGCAGATGGAACTGTCTTCGCCTTCTTTGGAGCTGATTCTCCCCTTTCGATCCACTGTTTTGACTGTTCCTTCGTCTCGGGTGTGAAGTGATGAACCCATGTTTCATCCATGGTTATGAATCGACGCAAAAGGTCGCTTTATTGCAGCGAAACATCGCCAAACACTTGACTGAAACAACCTCACGATTCTGCTTTTGTCCCACTGTGAGTAAACGCGGCCGATTTTGTGCACAGCTTTCTCATGTCCAAAGTTTCAGTCAGTATGCGATGTACAGCAGTTTGAAATGCCTAAGATGTCTACTAGCTCACGCACTTTCCGTCGACGATCATCTAATACCATTTTGCAGATTTTATTCACAATTTCTGGCGTGGTCACCTCATTTGGTCGACACTGCGATGTTCGTCCTGGCAGCTCGTACGGCCTCGCTTAAACTCTGCCACCCAATATTTTACTGTTGTAAACGAAGGAGCTGACTCCCCCAGAGTAGAATCTACTCAGCTTTAATATTAGTTGGACTAAGACCTTTCAAATGAAAGTATTGTATCACATAACGATGACCAGTTTTACTCATGTTTACAAATTTATGAGAGCGTTCACTATTGATGGCTGCCAAACAATTACTAAACAACGTAGCATCGTCAAACTTCAAACTTAAGCTTTATAAGGTTGGTACTTTGTACCATCGTCATTTGTTTGAAACAATAACAACCGCTATCTAAGGTCAGGTCGGGTACTTCTGGGACTGCCTTCGTACCTATTAATAGCAAGTAGAGCAAGTATTGCATTCCACCCAAAAATTCGATTTAGAGATTTCCTGGAAATATACGTTTTGAGGAAAAGCTCTATTTATGTGTCTTGTCTGTAAACAGCATAACTCAAAAACGAAATGTGACATATATGCCGAACTTGGTATACAAGTTCAGAATCACACCGACCGACGAGTAGCCGAGGCTGATAAGGCACGGACTCGAGAACGGGAGGTCTGCGGTTCAAAACCCACCAGGACCGTCCTCCCTGATTGAAACTTTTTTCCTGGTTTTCCTCAGCCTCATGACTAACAAATCCCGGGGAGGTACCCTAAACTTAGTTTCCTTCCAAATTTAGTTTATCAAAAATGTTTCGCCAGTGTCGCCGCCTGTGGTGCCGTATGAAGGTAAGAGCGTGCGTTAAACACTATAAAAATGTTCAGAATCTTTCAAGAATACATCAAGATTTTCAAGAAAATTCCCTACATCAATCTACCCTTTAGATACAACAGCATTCGTTATTTTTTATTTTCTCAAAAATAGCTCTAACCATTCTTATTAAAATACAATGAGTTTAAGATATTTGTATGACTATTAAAGTAGGAATGAATAAATGTATCAAAATATTGTAAATTGTAAACTGGAGTGTGCACAATAAAAGCAATTAAAAATTATGGAACTTGATTTGTTACGAAATCCTATGAAGTCATCTGGATTTTGTATAATTTTGTATAACGAGGAAGCTATAATAAGTAGACAAAAACTTACTACAGGAACAATGAAGACCTCATTAAATTTATATCAAAGAGTTTTTCTCACAATGTTAGCCGTTTGAGGAATATTTCATGTTGCTATTGACACTTATCCTAAATATGAGTGCGACATCTAACGGATGTGCTTGAACATTTACAATTCCTTTTTCTTCTTCTTCTTCTTTCTTCGTAAGAGGAGCTTACCATGCATTAACACTTGGATGCTGTTTCTGCACGTTGTAAGTTTGTAAATAAACATCTAGCTTAATTTGAAATCATTCCTTACCAACTGACATAACATGGGTGGAAGAATCATGTTTTATATGAATATACAGGGTGGATCATTTAAGTTGAGGCTGTAAAATGTCTACAAAACTATGCGTTGTAGAAAGAAATGTCTTAAATAATTGCTTGATGTTATAGGCGAAAGTAAATGACATCAGTTGTGTTTTGTTGAGGACGTTATGATGGTCATTTTAGGGTCAATTTAATTGTTTAAAATGGGAACCTACATTTTGTATGTTGTTTTTTCTCATTAGAAAATGGTTTAGGAAATGTTGGTTCCCAATTACGAAACGTAATTTGACCCTCAAATGATCATCCATGGATGGTCCAACCATTTATTGCGCTTTTCGTACACAGCCTTCAGAATTTTCGTTGTTATTTACGTTGGAGTAAGAACAATTGCAAAGCGCTTTATACAAATGTTGTTTAGTTTTTTATGAAGAGTGAGAAAAAATATAAAAGGTAGATTCCCATTTTAAAAAAAATTAAATTAACCTTTCAATAACCAACACAACGTTCTCCAAATAAAACACGATTAATGACATTTACCGTCCTCATAATACCAAGCAACTTCTATTAAAAAAAAATTTCTTTCTACAACGCTTAGTTTTGGAGATGTTGTACAGTCTCAACTTAAATGGTCCACGCTGCATAAAGATAAACGCGTATTTGTCATTGATAGAGAAAGTTTTGTGAATGTATCATATCAATTTTGATGTAATACCTGACAGTGTGGCTGGCATATGTTTTAAATTGTTAGTAACTGAGACGTTAATAATGAAGCTCAGTAAAACCGTCGATAATACCTTAATATAAGTTTTTCCATGCACCACATCAAAATCTATTTTCGCCACAATTTCAGGTACTTATTTTTTCTTTTAATCACAAGAACTCGTTAGCAAAAACCATATCGTGAATAGGGTAACATGGTATAAGAAGTACTTTTTAATTAAAACTATAATTCGTAACTTATGTAGGTGAATTTGTTATTGGTAGAGAACGTCGTGTGAACTTTAATTGCAGAAATATCTTTTTACATTCTCTTTTGAGCGTTAAAATATATATTTAAACAAATTATTATATTTGTATAGCATTTTACAGTATGAACAGCGTTATTAACCTTTACCACCATTTTAACATGGAGAGTGCAAAATAAGGAAAAACAGAGAGGTAAATAGACCCCACTAATAACATTGACAAAATACGAGTTTTATGGATTCCTATAATAATAATATTTTCATATAAACAGTGTAAAAGGGATGTCATGGTCGCTACATGGGCCGCCTCAAACACCAGGGCTGGATGTCGGGCGGCATGATCTCCTGCGGTTCCTTTCCACTAGCGCAGGGCCCGGCATACCCTGCGTAGAGGACCAGGATTTGTCCTGTAGCTTCGGACCTCCCCTCTCTAACGTCCCTGTACCACTGCTTATATAGCAAGTGAAAAGCAACATTTCATCCGTGAGAGTTTGAAGAAATCAACCGCGGAGTATTATGTCCTAATGTGCAGGCCTTTATACGCCGTAAAATGGAATATAGTTCCATAATATACAGTAGTGCCAAACCTCAATTATAAAAATTCTGAATTCAGTACAGACCATCTATGTGAACTCCAATAGATGCTTACCGCACCAGCCCTCTAGAAGCATATTAATAGAAGCCAAAGAAACTCCATTACATTATCTTATAAAACAATTAAGCATCACTTACGCTGCCATAATAGCAGCAACACTCAATTCTGGAATAATGATGCTTTGTGATGCTTTCTCCACACAGCAATCACATTCATTTCCATTTCAAATCAGAATAAACAGACATCTAAATTCTAATATCTCCTCAAGGCAACAGCAACCGCATCATTCACCCTGGAAGAAGAAAATACCCTCCAGTGATATAGATTTAAGCAAGCATAATCATATAAATACCAACCAGCTAATCCACCAGCAGTTATTTAAAGAAAAGCAAGAAAAAAATCTGATGTGTTACACTCGCATGACATTCTTTACTCTTGTACAAACTATTTTCACAAACTCTTATTCTCCATCTATTTCATATTAATCGAGATAAACATTTGCAGAAACGATCTTTTGACATGCAAAGAGAATTACATTTTACACATAGCGATCAGATCTAAAAATACTTGACTATCGCTTAAGGTGTACTATGTTCCCCTTGTTTTGTATTTGCAAGGGCAATACAGAAATACAGTAGCCTTTAAGCATAGACATATCTCTTAATAACTGGTTGCTATGTGCAGCACCATTCCCTTTACCACAGATTAATACTCTTTGCATATTCAAGACAAACAACTGAATAACGAATTCCCATTTGAGAAAATAAGTATTGAAAAATTTAAGGGAATAACAAGCAATATTTCGAAAATGGTTTACTCAACAAAAACAAATGTATATGACATAAATAGTGTATTTTAACGCGATCTACATTTTTTGTGTAGTAACATTTTGTCTATCTCTTATGGTTTACCAGTTATGCAAAAGTCGTTCACAATGAAGAATACTTTTGGAGACATTCCCAGAAAATTCAAGATATACATTTCATTTGTCATGAAAATATCTTAAACATATGATATTTTAATCAAAATCGTTAGAGCCATTTTTGAGAAAAATAAAGGTTCGAAAAATGTTCCATGTAAAGGGTAATCTGGGGTAGAGGGATTTTCTTGAAAAGCTTCGTGTCGCATCTCTGGAAGATACTGAACCTAAATACCAAGTTTGGTGTTTATTCGTTTCTGAGTTATGCTGTTCACAGACACACACGCGGACATGTTTCCAAAAATGTTTTTTTTAAGATTCAGGGGGTCTCAAAACATATATTTCCGGTAAAATCTCGGTATCGAATTTTTGGGTGGAATACAATACTTCCCCTACTTACTATACGTAGTAGAGAAAGCAATAAACAATCAATCTCAGGATGGTTCTAAAACTGAAAAATCTGATGTGTTACACTCACATGACTTTCTCTACTCTTGTACAATCTATTTTTACAAACGCCTATTCTCCATATGCTTTATGTTAATCGAGATATCGAGATGTCAATCTTATTGCTAATTTTCTTGTAGATGCAAGGGGAATATGGTAGCTTTTAAGCGATGGTCAAATATTTTAACGCTGGTTGCTATGCGGCGCATTCCATTCTCTTTGCAAGTCCAGGACATAAAAAAATGAATAACGAATTTGAGAAAAAGTATAAGTATTGGAAAATTTAAGGGAATAACAAGCAATATCTCGAAAACGGTTCACTCAACAAAAGAAATGTATATGACATAAGTTGTGTATTTTAACGAGATCTACATTTTTTGTGTAGTAAAATTTTGTCTATCTCTTATGGTTTACCAGTTATGCAAAAGTCGTTCACAATGAAGAACACTTTTGGAGACATTCCCAGAAAATTCGAGATATACATTTCATTTCTCATGACATTATCTTAAACATATGATATTTTAATCAAAAACGTAGAGCCATTTTTGAGAAAATTAAAATTTTCGAAAAATGTTCCATGTAAAGGGTAGTCTGGGGTGGGGGCATTTTCTTGAAAACCTTCGTGTCGCATCTCTGGAAAATACTGAATCTAAATACTAAGTTTGGTGTTTATCGGACTGTTCGTTTTTGAGTTATGCTGTTCACAGACACACACACACACAGACACACACACACACACACACACAGACACACACACGGACATGTTTCCAAAAATGCTTTTTTTGGATTCAGTGAGTCTCAAAACATGTATTTCCGGTGAAATCTCGGTATCGAATTTTTGGGTGGAATGCAATACTTCCCCTACTTACTATACGTAGTAGAGAAAGTAAAAAGGTAATGCATGCCCTGTGGTATGTGGAGATATGTATTATTCTTCAGTACAACTACCATCTCTGTTCTACATATTTAGTTGTGAGTTATATGCTATTAAAACGACACTACAATACGCTCTGGTAACCGCACATAGTAACTCTTACGTAATTATCAGTGACTATCAGCCTTAAACGCAATACAGGACACTTTCTCTACCAGTAGTATTGTAAAAGAAATACATAATCTTGTTACCATCCTTTATAACTTAAGATAAGATATTCAACTGGCAATGAAAGAGCTGATACTGCGGCGAAACAAGCTACAGAACCACCAACACAAGATGCTGATATCAAAATACCTCTCCTAGATGTAGTCACACACTTTAAGAAGAAAATACACAAAGAATGACTGACCAACTGTATGGACAACTCCACAAGTAAACTTCATGATGTACGTGGAACTTCAACTCAAGAATATCCAATAAGACAGCTACAGCGGCGAAACCAAATTGTAATATCCCGACTGCAAATTGGGCATACCAAATTGACACGGGAAGTATTTCATTCCACCCAAAAATTCGATACCGAGATTTCACCGAAAATACACATTTTGAGGCTCCTGAATACAAAAACATCATCTTTAGAAAAAGGTCCGTTTGTGTGTTTGTGGGATGGTGTCTGTGAACAGCATAACTCAAGAACGAGAAGTAGGATAAACACAAAACTTGGTATTTTGATTCAGTATCTTTCAAAAATGCGACACACAGATTATCAAGAAAATCCCCCCACCTCAGACTAACCTTCACATGGAACATTTTTCGAAAATTTTTATTTTCCCAAAAATGACCTTAACAATATTGATGAAAATATCATATGTTTTAAGATATTTTATGGCAAATGAAATGTATATCATGCATTTTCTAGGAATGTTCTCAAAAGCTCTCTTTATTCTGAATGGCTTTTACCTAACTGGAAGACCATAAGAGATAGACCAAATTTTACTACACAAAAATGCAGATCTCGTTAAAACACTTCATTTATGTCATATGCATTTTTTTGTCCAGTGAACTATTTCTGAGATATTCCTAGTCATTTGTTTCAATTTGCCAATACGTTATTATTCATTCGCTATTCGTTTGTATTTTTTATTTTTACTTTCTCTACTACGTATAGTAAGTAGGGGAAGTATTGTATTCCACCCAAAAATTCGATACCGAGATTTCACCGGAATATGTATGTTTTGAGACCCCCTGAATCCAAAAAAAGCATTTTTGGAAACATGTCTGTGTGTGTGTCTTTGTGTCTGTGTGTGTGTCTGTCTGTCTGTCTGTCTGTCTGTCTGTGAACAGCATAACTCAGAAACGAACAGTCGGATAAACACCAAACTTGGTATTTAGGTTCAGTATCTTCCAAGGATGCGACACGAAGGTTTTCAAGAAAATCCCCCCGCCCCAGACTACCCTTTACATGGAACATTTTTCGAAAATTTTAATTTTCTCAAAAATGGCTCTAACGATTTTAATTAAAGTATCATATGTTTAAGATATTTTCATGACAAATGAAATGTATATCTCGAATTTTCTGGGAATGTCACCAAAAGTGTTTTTCATTGTAAACGACTTTTGCATAACTGGTAAACCATAAGAGATAGACAAAATTTTACTACACAAAAAATGTAGATCGCGTTAAAATACACAATTTATGTCATATACATCTTTTTTGAGTGAACCATTTTCGAGATATTACTTGTTATTCCCTTAAAATTTTCAATACTTATTTTCTCAAATGGGAATTCGTTATTCATTTTTTTGTGTTGGATATACAAAGAGTATTAATCTGTGGGAAAGGGAATGGTGCTGCACCTAGCAACCAGTTATTAAGAGATATGTATGTGCTTAAAGGCTACTGTTTTTCTATATTGCCCTTGTAAATATATATTCCTCTTACATCTACAAGAAAGTTAGCAATAAGATAGAGTCTGCAAATGTTTATCTCGATTAACATGAAGCATATGGAGAATAAGCGTTTGTAAAAATAGTTTGTACAAGAGTAGGGAAAGTCATGTGAGTGTAACACATCAGATTTTTTATTTTTACTTTCTCTACTACGTATAGTAAGTAGGGGAAGTATTGTATTCCACCCAAAAATTCGATACCGAGATTTCACCGGAAATATATGTTTTGAGACCCCTTGAATCCAAAAAAAGCATTTTTGGAAACATGTCCGTGTGTGTGTCTGTGTGTCTGTGTGTGCGTCTGTCTGTGAACAGCATAACTCAGAAACGAAGAGTCGGATATACACCAAACTTGGTATTTAGGTTCAGTATCTTCCAAAAATGCGACACAAAGGTTCTTAAGAAAATCCCCCCACCCCAGAGTACCCTTTACATGGAACATTTTTCGAAGTTTTTAATTTTCTCAAAAATGGCTCTAACGATTTTGATTAAAATGTCATAATGTTTAAGATATTTACATGACAAATGAAATATATATCTCGAATTTTCTGGGAATGTCTCCAAAAGTATTCTTCATTGTGAACGACTTTTGCATAACTGGTAAACCATAAGAGATAGACAAAATTTTACTACACAAAAAATGTAGATCGCGTTAAAATACACAATTTATGTCATATACATTTTTGTTGTTGTGTGAACCATTTTCGAGATTTGCTTGTTATTGCCTTAAATTTTCCAATACTTATACTTTTTCTCAAATTCGTTATTCATTTTTTTTGTCCTGGTAATACAAATAGAATGGAATACTCCGCATAGCAACCAGCTCTTAAACGCTTAAATCCTAGCAATTCCCCTTGCATCTACAAGAAAATTAGCAATAAGATTAACATCTCGATATCTCGATTAACATGAAGCATATGGAGAATAAGCGTTTGTAAAAAGAGGTTGTACAAGAGTAGAGAAAGTCATGTGAGTGTAACACATCAGATTTTTTTATTATTTTTTTTAATATCCTGGACTGCAAAGAGAATGGAATAATCCACATAGCAACCAGCTCTTAAAAGATTTGACTCTCTCTTAAAGCCTACCATCTTTCCCTTGCACCCACAAGAAAATTAGCAATAAGGTAGTTTCTGCAAGTGTTTATTTCGATTAACTTGAAGTAGATGGAGTATAAGCGTTTGTAAAAATAGTCTATACAAGAGTAGAGAAAGTCATGTGTGTGCAACGCATCAGATTTTTTTTAAATAGAAGCTCTCCACCAATATGTGAAATATGAGAACAACATTAACAGCAGTACATATTATACTGACATGTCAAAGTAGTCGTATTGGTATGCCCAGAAATATTTCAGCAGCAGTCAGTGATGCAGCTTTCATCCAGAAAGTAATTTGTTTTCTTAAAGGAATTAAAAAACGTCAATATATTTAACCGAATTGTGACCAGTATATGCATGCATAATGTATAAGTATTATCATTATTGTAAGCAGCTATATATGCAAGGGCGTAATAAGACCTAGGAAGGTTAAAACGTGCCTAAATAAGACTTAATAAAAATCTACGTTTCGCTACCTCGTGCTAAAATTAATATCCTATTTGAGTTTCAAAATTTGGCATCGAATGATAACTACGCATTTCCGATACATCTGGTGCATGTTTGTTATGCGAACATCGCTCCGTCCGTCTCTGCGCATTAGATAACTACCATTAATTTATTTTATGTTGATATTCAGCTAACATTTACGATTTTAAGGTGAACCGCTGTACGTAAGGAGTTGAAATTTTATATAGATGCAAGAATTTAAAGACAATTTGTGGAATTATTTTCAATTTGCATTAAATTTGTACAAATTTAACGATAGTTTACGGGGGGCACTATTTATATTTTAAGCCTTGGCAACCCTGAATGTTGTAGGTGCCATCTAACGTTTCCAATGGAAAGTTTGACATTCTTGAACATAATCTACTTCAAACATTTTGTCAATAGAGCGTCATTTGTTTTGTTTACACTAACTTGAAAATTGTGTGTCAACAAAAACATGAAATTAACTCGTGAAAATGTTCGTGCAATGATTTATTACGACTTTCGACGTGGATTATCAAGACAAGAATGCATCGATCAACTAACTTCCACATTTGGCGACGAAGCTCCATCATTTGCCACTGTGAAACGCTGGTATAACGAATTTAATCGTGGCCGCGGTTCGCTCAATGATGAAGTTCGTGAAGGTCGTCCAAAATCAGTTGTTGTGCCAGAAAACATTGATGCTGTGCTACAAATAATAATGAAAGATCATCATGCGACATATTGTGAGATTGAGGCAACCCTAGGCATTAGTTCCACCAGCATATATAAAATATTGGATGATTATTTAGCCGTGAAAAAGGTTTGCTCTCGTTGGATCCCACATAATTTGACGTAATCTCAAAAAGATGCTCGTGTCGATTGGTGTACAAAAATGCTCAAGAAATAGAATGGCGGTGCCTCAAAAGACGTATATAAGATTGTAACAGGTGACGAATCATGGATCTATGCGTATGAGCCGGAACGTAAACAGTAGTCGCCTGTATGGGTGTTTCAAGATGAAGCAAATCCAACAAAAGTTGTTCGCACTCGAAGCACTTCGAAGCAAATGATCGCCTGCTTTTTCACAAAACTGGCCATGTGGCAACAGTGCCTTTAGGGAAATGTAAAACGGCCAATGCCAAATGGTATACAACCATTTGTTTGCCGGAAGTGTTCGGTAAAGTAAGGAAAACCAACAAGAACCATAAGATCGTTCTTCGTCAAGACAATGCGAGCGCATACACATCTCGTCTAACAACAGAGTGTTTGAAGGCTCAAAAGATCGAATTGATGGGTCATCCGCCATACACTCCTGATTTGGCACCCAATGACTTCTTTTTGTTCCCGAACATCAAGAATAAATTGCGTGTACAACGATTTTCGTTGGCAGAAGAATCCGTTGATGCCTTCAAAAACCATGTTTTGGAGGTGTCTCAAGAAGACTGGAATAAATGCTTTGACAAATAGTTCAAACAGATGCAAAGGTGTATTGATCATAAAGGAAAATATTTTGAAAACAATAAAGCAGTTTTCATAAATTACTTTGTTTTAATTATGAGACTCAAAATTTAAATAGTGCCCCTCGTATGCTGATAGATTCCTGTTTATTTATGTATTTACTTAAGCGAATGAGCCCATGCAGGAGTACTGATACCGACGGGCGCAAGCGTGGACGGGGTCTCTAACGTTTTCAGATAGAACGCATCCCTGTCCACAAGCCACTAATCTCCAGGATCCCTGGAGTAGAGCCCTCACTGAGGAGAGACCTAACTGAGCGGTACCGCAGCGACGCCACGGAAGAAACCTTTACAGAGCGCAAGCCACCGCCCAGCCGCAACCCGCCGAACACCGTCCCCGGTCCTATATCCCTGAAACAGTTGACAATAGAGATTATGGGTACAGGAAATGAGAGGAAGGCGAGTCGTGGTAGAAGATGTTTCCACCAGTATTCGCCTGGCGACTCGGGGAAATCACGAAAAATACCCAGAGTGGACGGTCGACGGGGATCGATCCCGAGACCTCCCAAATGCGAGCCACAGATGTAACTGCTTGAGCTATCCCGCTCGATTACTAATAGATGTACTGAAAGGAGTAACGGAATGACAAAAAGGTTGGGGCGGAGCATACACTACGTGATCAAAAGTATCCGGACACCTGGCTGAAAATGACGTACAAGTACGTGGCGACCCCCATCGGTAATGCTGGAAGTCGATATGGTGTTGGTCCACCCTTAGCCTTGATGACAGCGTTCACTCTCGCAGGCATACTTTCAATCAGGACGGTTTCTTGGGGAATGGCAGCCCATTCTTCACGGATTGCGGAACTGAGGAGAGGTATCGATGTAGGTCGGTGAGGCCTGGCACGAAGTCGGCGTTCCAAAACATCCCAAAGGTGTTCTACAGGATTCAAGTCAGGACTCTGTGCAGGCCAGTCCATTACAGGGATGTTGTTGTCGTGTAACCACTCCGCCACAGCCCGTGCAGTATGAACAGGTGGTCGATCGTGTTGAAAGATGCAATCGCCATCCCCGAATTGCTCTTCAACAGTGGGAAGCAAGAAGGTGCTTAAAATATCCATGTAGGTCTGCGCTGTGATCATGCCACGCAAAACAACAAGGGGTGCAAGCCCCCCTCCAGGAAAAACACGACCACACCATAACACCACCACCTCCGAATTTCACCTTTGGCACTACACACGCTGGCAGATGACGTTCACCGGGCATTCGCCATACCCACACCCTGCCATCGGATCGCCACATTGTGTACCGTGATTCGTCACTCCACACAACGTTTTGCCACTGTTCAATCGTGTAATGTTGACGCTCCTTACACCAAGCGAGGCCTCGTTTGGCATTTTCCTGCGTGATGTGTGGCTTATGAGCAGCCGCTCGACCATGGAATCCAAGGTTTCTCACCTCACGCCTGTCATATTACTTGGAGTGAATCCTGATGCAGTTTGGAATTCCTGTGTGATGGTCTGGATAGATGTCTGCCTATTACTCTTTACTACCCTCTTCAAATGTCGGCGGTGTCTGTCAGTCAACAGACGAGGTCGGCCTGTACGCTGATATCCCGTCACGTTTCCACTTCACTATCACATCAGAAACAGTAGACCTAGGGATGTTTAGGAGTGTGGAAATCTCGCGTACAGACTTCTGACACAAGTAACACCCAATCATCTGACCACATTCGAAGTCCTTGAGTTCCACGGAGCGTCCCATTCTGCTGTTTCACGATGCCTAATGACTACTGAGGTCGTGGATAATGAGTACCAGGAAGTAGTTGGCAGCACAAGCACCTAAGATGAAAAACTTGTGTTTGGGGGGGGGGGTCCGGATAGTTTTGATCACATAGTGTACCATATTATCTATGGCATTAAAATAAATTCTACAATTGCGAAGTTGAAGATAATGGAGAAGGCCGAGTTTGCAGTGAAGGACCTGGCTTAGGCAGACATTGATTAAATGCCTCAGGCGATTAAACAACACATACATCATTTCTTTGTGTAGAACCAAAACATAAATTTTTCACCAAAGGAAGTGGTGCCAGATTTAAACGCTAGCACGCCGAGGTTATCTGGTCGAGTGCGTTATATCGTACTTTCTCTGGGTCAGATAGTTTGAGAGTGTAAACGCAACAGTGAAGGCGTTTCCACGGTTGATCACCCTTGCGAATGTGAAGAGAAAGGAACAGTGATTGGTCAAGACGGCCTGCCCACGTTAATTAATTACAGCTCTATTTACTTCACTCCGTGATGCTTTGAAATGAAATGGAAGGGAACGTGCAATAAAGATTTATGAGGAATACATTCGGTTGTTTTGTGTATTTGACTTACTTCCAACACTGTTCCGATATCAGAAGTCGCAATTCTCATTGGATATGCGCCAAAATCATGCACACTTGTTTATGTAAATGAGTTTCGTTTTTCTATCTGTGACAACACTGGAAATATTTTGTAAAACAAGCAGCTCTGAAGATATAAATTTAAAACGCCTTTTACGGGTCCCATGCGTAAGACGAAATTTTTTTGAGAATTAATTCGAAAATGAAAGGAGAGATTTTATGATTGCTATTACTATTAATATTATTATTTAACGATTTAAATGAAATTAAAATGACTGGTCTTGTTTTCGGATCACTGACACCGTTTCAAAACATCTGATGTGATACATTCGCATTACTTTCTCTACCCTCTATCTTTATTATAGAAACTATTTTTACTAAAGCTTATTTTCCTATCTTCTACATTTTAATTCAAATAAAATATATAAAAGGTACATTATACATTTCGCTATAGTTACAAAGAGAACAGCGATAGTCAAATGTTTAAAAACTGGGAGCTATATCTTGGCCTTAAATTCAATACTGTTCCGATGCATTCGCGAGAAAGCTGAAAATCGATGAGACTGAAAGGATGATAAGTATTGAACAATTCGGACCTTTGATAACTACCTCAGAAACGGCTTATGCCACAGTAAATCTTATTTTAAGTAAATTGTGTGTTTTAAAGAGATCTACATTTTTTTGTATGGTATGTTTTCGTCTATCGCTTAAAGTTTACCAGTTAAACAAGATTATACAAAATTCCTTCCGAATGAAAAGGACTTCACAGGCTATTCCCAGAAAATCAAAGATACACACTTTATTTGTCTTTAAATACCTGTAATAGATTATATTTTTATGAAAATATTTAGAGCCATTTTTAAAAAAAAATCCAAATTTTCCAAAAGTTGGAGATGGGGGAATTTTCTTGAAAATCTTCGTGTCGCATCCTTGGAAAATACGAAACTCAAATTATACTTTGGTATTTATCCGACTTTTCGTTTTTGAGTTATGCTGTTCACAGACATACATACATGTTTTCAAAAATGGTTTATTTGGATTCAGGGCAGCTCAAAATATGTATTTCTTGTGAAATCTCGGTATCGAATTTTTGGGTGGAATGCAATACTTCCTCTACTTATAATACGTAGTAGAGAAAGTAAAAACTATTTTAAATTGAGAAACAAAATTGAGAAGCGATTACAGACTAATGTTGTGGTTTTAAAGTATTCAGTTATCATTTTTTGGAATCTATATGGAATTATAAGTTCTTATTTCCCATCTAATGTATCTCCTTTGATATTTAGGTTATATTCAAATTATAACTTATTTCAAGAAGTAACATCCAATACGTTATATTCTGCTTGATGGACCTATTTTATTGTATATTTCTGTTAAGAGCTTTTGTGTTTATTCTGTATTTTTATGGCAAACCCATTTCAGCTCAGATTCTTAAAGATAACTATTTATATTATTGTCTATACTAATATTTTAAAGACAGAAAATTTGTAATTGTGTGAATGTATGTATGTAGGGTAATCTCAAAAACCCTGAGCTGACATAAACTGTTTCCTTTGTCTCAGCCTTCTGCATAGAGGAAAGCGTATATTGCCTACCTGAATTCATTTTATGTAGTTATTTATGGGGATTAACATGAAGTTGACAGAAGAGTGACATTTTATACAAATTGTCTCTGGAATAGCTAAAGGGTAGAGAAAATCCTGTGGTGTGTACAACACGTCATATATTTTAAACATTCTATATAAGAAGAAAATGACGGAAACACTAAAAATAAGACAGACAATGGTCGAGATAAGCTTTACATTACAAGTATTTTATGGATATTCGCCATATGTGATTTTTATTGGGAAAACCTAAAAGTGTGGTGTCCGTTAAAACGTTCATTTGTTTGTTAATGTACTCGTGACCGATGTATTAGAGCTGTCTGTACAGAAACGTGACAAATGCGTTTAGGTTTCTGTCCAAGTCGTGATCAAACTCATATGTAGTGAAAACATAGCTACTTATACAGGGAAGCAAAGAGCTAAGAGCTTCTGGCTTTGAAAGGACAAGGTCAACAAAAACACTTCGTCTTTCGTCTTAAGGTCAAGTTATAGTGCAAATCGTTGTTTTAAAACTCCACAGGCGCTGCTTTTAACATGTTAAAATAAGCAGTAAAATATAATGGGCATGCACTTTAGGATTATCCATACATTTTACCATAGGTTAAGCAAACAGATTCGATGCTAACTTCAAGAAACCACTAGGCGATGTACAAAACTACTTGTATTACAGCCTAAACTGTAGGAAAATATTTGATGTGTTGTATTCGCATTACTTCTCTACTTTAAAAAACTATTTTTACAAACGCTTATTCTCCATCTACTTCATGTTAATTGAGATAAACATTTGCAGACTCTTATCTTATTACTAATTTTCTTGTAGATGCAAGGGGAATATGGTAGGCTTTAAGCGATAGTCCAATCTTTTAAGAGCTGGTTGCTATGTGGCGCATTCCATTCTCTTTGTGTGTCCAGGACATAGAAAAAATAAAGCATTTTTGGAAACATATCCGATTATATGTCTTGTGTGTCTGTGTGTGTGTATGTCTGTCTGTCTATGAACAGCATAATTCAAAAACGAAAAGTACGATAAACACCAAACTTGGTATTTAGGTTCACTACCTTCCAGGGATGCGACATGAAAATTTTCAAGAAAATCCCCCTACCCTGAACCACCCCCTACATGGAACAATTTTCGAAAATGTTTATTTTCTGAAAAACAGCTCTAAAGATTTTGATTAAAGTATCATATGTTTAAGTCATTTTTATGGCAAATAAAATGTATATCTTGAATTTTCTGGGGATGTCCCCAAAAGTCCTCTTCATTCTGAACGACTTTTGCATAACTGGTAAACCGCAAGGGATAGACGAAATTTTACTACATAAAAATGTAGATCGCGTTAAAACACACAATATATGTCATAAACATTTTTTTTTGTAAAGTGAACCATTTTTGAGTAGTAGTAGGGAAAGTAAAAACGAATAAAGAATTCCCATTTGAGAAAAAGTATAAGTGTTGAAAAATTTGGAAATTGTTCACTCGACAAAAAATTCATATGACATAAACTGTGTGTTTTAACCAGATCTACATTTTTTGTGTAGTAAACTTTTGTCTATTTCTTACAATTTACTAGTTATGGAAAGTCATTCAGAATGAAGAGGATTTTTGGGGACACTTCCAGAAAATTCAAGATATACATTTCATTTGCCATATAAATATCTTAAACATAGGATATTTTAATCAAAATCGATAGAGCCACTTTTGAGAAAATCAAAATTTTCAAAAAATATTCCATGTAAAGGGTAGTCTGGATTGGGGGCACTTTTTTAAAATCTTCGTGTGGCATCCTTGGAAGATACTAAACACAAATACCGAGTTTGGTATTTAGCCAACTTTTCATTTTTGAGTTAGGCTGTTCACATACAGACAGAAAGACACACACACGGGAACAAGTTTTCAAAAATACTTTATTTGGATTTAAGGACCTCAAAACATGTATTTCCTGTGAAATCTCGGTATCGAATTTACTATACGTAGTAGAGAAAGTAAAAAAATCTGACACACTACTTCACATGATTTTTTCTACCCACTATTGTTTATTTTTATACAATTTCTACTCGCTATTTTTACGAAAGCTTATTGCATGTGATTTTTAATCAAAATTGTTAACGAAATTTTTGAGAGAATAAAAAATGGCGATTTTTTAATTTAAAGTATAGTTTTTAATGGAGGAGATAATCTTGAAAATCTTCGTATTCCTTCATTGGGAGATCCTGAATTTATACACCAAGTTCGTATTAACCAACTTTTCGTTTTTAGTAATGCTGTTCACAGCCAGTCATACATATGGATTTTTTTCTAAATTTTTTGGATTCAGGAAGCCTATATCTGTGTGTTTCCGGTGAAATCATAATATTGTGTTTTTGGGTGAAGTGGAAATAAATATTACCAAATAAAAACGAAGTAAAGAGACGCAGGTAAGATTTAAATGAAAAACTTCAACTACGAGGGGCACTATTCATATTTTGAGCCTTGGCAAACCTGAATGTTGTAGGTGCCATCTGACGTTTCCAATGGAAAGTTTGACATTTTTTACCATAATCTACCTCAAACATTTGTCAATAGAGCGTCATTTGTTTTGTTTACATAACTTGAAAATTGTGTGTCAACAAAAACATGGAATTAACTCGTGAAAATGTTCGTGCAATGATTTATTACGACGTGGATTATCAAGACAAGAGTGCATGGATCAACTAACTTCCACATTTAGCAACGAAGCTCCATCCTTTGCTACTGTGAAACGCTGGTATAACGAATTTAATCGTGGCCGCCGTTCGCTCAATGATGAAGTTCGTGAAGGTCGTTCAAAATCAGTTGTTGTGCCAGAAAACATTGATGCTGTGCAAAAACTAATAATGAAAGATCATGCGACATACTGTGAGATTCAGGCAACCCTAGGCATAAGTTACACCAGCATATATGAAATATTGCATGATTATTTAGCCGTAAAAAGGGTTTGCTCTCGTTTGATCCCAGTTAATTTGACGCAATCTCAAAAAGATGCTCGTGTCGATTGGTGTACAAAAATGCTCAAGAAATACAGTGGCGGTGCCGCAAAAGACGTCTATAAGATTGTAGCAGGTGACGAATCATGGATCTATGCTTATGAGCCGCAACGTAAACAGCAGTCGACTGTATGGGTGTTTCAAGATGAAGCGAATCCAACAAAGTTGTTCGCATTCGAAGCACTTCGAAGCAAATGGTGGCCTGTTTTTTCAGCAAAACTGGCCATGTGGCAACGGTCAATGCCGAATGGTACACAACCATTTGTTTGCCGGAAGTTTTTGGTGAAGTAAGGAAAACCAACAAGAACCGTAGGATCGTTCTTCATCAAGACAATGCGAGCGCGCACACATCTCCTCTAACAACAGAGTGTTTGAAGGCTCAAAAAATCGAATTGATGGGTCATCCGCCATACAGTCCTGATTTGGCACCCAATGACTTCTATTTGTTCCCGAACATCAAGAATAAAGTGCGTGGACAGCGATTTTCGTTGGAGAAGAAGCCTTTGATGCCTTCAAAAACCATGTTTTGGAGGTGTCTCAAGAAGACTGGAATAAATGCTTTGACAAATGGTTCAGACGGATGCAAAAGTGGAAAATATTTTGTAAAACAATAAAGCAGTTTTAAATCAGAAATTGCTTTGTTTTAATTATTAGGCTCAAAATATAAATAGTGCCCCTCGTATTAAGTGTGATTATATCCCATGTCTGCAATAATGAATAAATCAAAAGTTAGAGAATTTAATATAGTTCAACTATACACGTGCAGCAAAATAGGAAAAATAAGCAGATAGGTTAGCTTACGAGTACTGATGTAGGAAATTCGACTTTCCAACACGATAGCATGAAAATGAAGTGGATCAAAAAACACTATCGTCGAAAAAATAAATTATCTATAAATGGTAATCCTTCAGTTTATAGTCAGTATTTTCCCCTTAATACAAATCGTGCATCTATGTCATTTTCTTTTTATCAACGCCAAAATGATCGTTCATCGATTGTCACTTTGTTTCAATAACAGACGATCTGCTTACACAAGGAACATCTGTAACTCAATGACAGCTTCTTGACTGTTGAAGATATTCACAATTATACATTACTAATTACGAACTATATTATGATCTGATTTCGTGAGCCCTAAAGAAATTTAAATTGGATACCTAATACTTTATGAAATATCTAATATGTAAACAATGACCATGAGATACGCATAAAAATCAATATTAAAATTGGAGTTTTATATATTATAACACTGTTAGAATATACGAATTCTATGCTAGGGTAACACACTTTAACTATGACCTAGCTAAAGAATCTGTTTACCGTTAGAACGTACTTATTCTCGCATAGCATTCCGCAGAAGTTAAGTAGTTTAGATGCCAAATAGGCACCAAGTTGTTCGAATCTACTGAAATTAACCTTTAATGGCAAGGGGGCGGTGGGATATTTCTAGTGAGGTTACATGTAAAGACGTCAGAAACGGCATTTGTAGTTTTAACCGGTGAACATGGAACGAAGAAAGTTGTAGCATCATGGCAGAAACTGCAGGTAACGTTAGAGATACCGCTATGAACCTCACAAATTACTCCCTAAGGGTCAAAGGTACCGCGGTAACTTGATGACCAGGGTCCTCCGGTTATGACCTGCGTACTG
Organism: Deroplatys truncata; assembly: GCA_030765065.1. Classification (NCBI taxonomy): domain Eukaryota; kingdom Metazoa; phylum Arthropoda; class Insecta; order Mantodea; family Mantidae; genus Deroplatys; species Deroplatys truncata. Next base: position 108,105,865 of record CM060982.1, read on the forward strand.
TTAGACAACCTCATCAACATAGCTTTCTTCAAAACATAATTTGCTTAGTTCATTATTGAAAAGTGACTGTTTGTAACCTTTAGGAGCCAAGGTACCGTATGGTCGTCGAAGTTCACTACCACAACTTTTGATCCACATTTGTATACGTCTACCTGTCTGGCTTAAAAAAGTATATTATACATTTAAATGTCTTTCTTTATTTTAGAAAGTATTATTATAAAAGTTTATTACTCTTTCTGCTTGATGTAAATCGATAAACGTTCGTAAAAATGTTTCACTATACATTTCATGCAGGTACAAGGGAGGGGAGGTTGTAGGAATCTGAATCGATAGTCATAATCTTTAAGGCAACCCATCGGTAAATGTTGTCAAAAATAGATTTTCGTATTTTCGTGTTACATTTTGTTTATATTTTCTATTTTCATATTCTGCTTGCAACATTCCAATAATTCTGATAGTTATGAAGTAATTCAGTAATTTAAATACTGGTGCGCATGTATTTTGTCTCATACTCCAATTTTCAAATGCCTTTTTCTCCAATACTTACAATGTTTAACTTGCTCCACAAGACACAAATCTCAATCAATTTTCGTGACATTTTCAGAACTGATGGAGAACTGTTGAACAAAGAAATTGACTTGTTTTACATATGTTGTGTAATAAATATTTTATATAATACTTAGAGCAAAGAAATCAATATTTAGAATTTTGTACAGCCAAAGTAATAAACATCCCCCCCAAAAAAACAGAGTCAGACTTTTTATTATAGCCTATTTGATGAAAAATTAAATTTGTAGCCAGGCCCGCTTTTGGAAAGTCCCGGGTTCGGGCCTACCAATATGACTGGATTTTTCGTGGTTTCCCTCAGTCGCCAAAGTAAATACCGGATTGGATATTTAATACCACAACACAAAGTTCATCTTAAGTCCAAAACAATAGTAAAAATTAAAAATAGGTGGTAATAGCGAATGCTGCGCCATCTATTCACATACGATGAAAGCAGGTTGACTGGACGGCACCCCAATGCCATTCTGCACAGCACGAAGCCGAAGATCCGGTTGCTATGCACTAGGGTCTCTGTGGGCACGTAACGAAGCAGGATGGCATGGTTACAGGGATGAGACCTAGACGGCTAACTTCTGCCTTTCTATATAAAAGCTGCAGTTGGACTGGGCGGCACCCTAATGACTTCTGCACGGCACGAAGCAGAAGATCCAGTTGCTATGTGCTGAAATCTTTGTGGACATGTCGAAGCAGGTGGTTACAGGGATGAGACCTAGAAGGCTAACTGTCCCTCACATCTCGATCTAAGAGTTACCCACTAACGGAATCGTCGCAGTATGACCCTGTAGTTAAATCGACGTAAAATAAATAAAGCAATAATAATAATAATAATAATAATAATCCATTACCGTTCATCCCGAGGAACATTTTGAAAGAGTGCAAAATTAGAACCTAAAATTTTAGTATAAATAGTTAACTAATGCTGTAATTTAGTAGTTCCAAATTTGGCATTTTATTTTTAGAGCACATACCAATGTCTATATACAAATTTGAAATTGGATAGGTCAAGAAAGGCATATTTTATAATTTTCAACGATAGGTTCTTTTAAAAAGAAGGTTGGTCATTATAATGCGATAGCTTTGAAATTCCATACGTTTAGGTTAACCACCAGAAACAAAAATATCTTCAGAAATGGTTATTACTACAAAAAATGTATCTGGCATAAACTGTATGTTTTAAAGAGCTCCATATTTTTACAGGAACATTAAATAAGAATCAAGGGAATTTCGAAGGCTATTCGCAGAATACTTAACATATACCTACATTTTATTTGTCATACAAATATCTTAAACAATAATGGTATTTTAATCAAAAACGTTAGCTATTTTTAAGAAAATAATAAAAACTTTTCCATTAAAAGATAGTTTGGAGGGATTTTTTTTAAGATCTTCGTGTGGCATCCTCGGAAAATGCTGAACTTAAATGCCAGTCTGGTATTTATCCAATATTTCACTAGTGAGTTTTGTTGTAAACAAACACACACATACAAAAATTGAATTGAGTTTTATTTATGGACGCTCTTTAACTGCTGTGGTTCTTAGCGTCCGAATCTGTATTGGGCGTGAAAGACCGGTAATTTTGTTCCGAGGCCTCTTTATCAGGCTTGAGGTTATTTTACGTGCCATAAATCTACAACGCGGGATCACCGGCTTTACTTCCCTTCCGAAGGAAGCCATGCTAAGGACACACATACAGAGGACCTTTTCCAAAAAGGACTGATTTAATCAGGGACCTCAATGTCGAATTTTTGGGTGGAATGCAATACTTCCCCAAGGTAAGTGATAGAAAAAATAAAAACGAAAATTATGTAAAGGTAATTTAGAAAAGTTCATTCTGGGTTCATAGGAATTTCATGAACCACGCCGGCCTATTTGTATTCATCGCTAATTTGACATGCGCCGTTTAACCGTTAAATTTCCAGGCAATGAACAAGGGTTCGATGCTCTTTCTTATGCTTCAGTAGCACCAGGGTATAGCTGTAGATTTCATTTGTCACTCTCCTGACATCACATTCCCGCTAACAACGCTGTTCAGGAAAGTAAAAACCAGACTTGAATTACAAGTTCATATGTACATTCCACGGTATGCCTTCTTATTCCGTAGATTACACTGCCTTCGGCAGAATAACGGGATTCAAAAGCAGCGCTTTAACACTCGTTGCCAATGTGCATATCCTTGACCACGGGGGATTTGGTCAGCATTGATTTATGAGGCTACCAAAAGGGCAGGACCTTTTTGAACTCTTTGTGTGAGATACTGTACTTAAAGAAATTTTAGCATCAAAACAGGACAAATTGAACTCGCCCCGCTTCTTTTTATTCCCACAGCTTGCCTAAAGTGGAGGAATCAGCCCAAAAAATTATTTCGCGGTTAGACCTCGTGAACCCAAAAGAAAACTATTAGATTAAAACTTTGTTTTAAATTCAGTTTAACGCCATTGTTGAGAAACCAAAACTCGGATGCAAGACCTCTTAAGAATGCAAAGCAAAGGTTTTCGAGAACCCACCCAAATAAGCCTTCTCGCCCTTCTAAAGTCTTCTAGCTTATATTTTCTCAAAAACTGCTCTGATCATTCGATTAAAATGAAAGGGAAGAATGTCTGTCTCAAGGGGGCGCTCCAGGTAGTTTGGGGGTCCTCCCCAGAAAGTTTTTAAAAATTTAGCTTCTAAAATTTAGTAGATAGAATAAATTTGGAGGACCATACCCCAAAAGGGGCAAAATTAAAATACTATAACAATATTTATTACTTATGAACCGCTAAACGAAAAGCATTACAGCAGGGAAAATATACTAAAATAGTTGTGAATTATTCAAAGCACAATGTCCTAGTATTTTACATACATTTTAAGAAATTAATTGACAGGCAAAATAAAAAGTAGCACCCATAGAAAAGAGTGAAAAAAAACTTCCTTTCTGCATACATTTTTTACTTAAATGATAAAGTCCAAGTTTCTGTGTTTTTGCCCATCCAATCTATTGTTGAAACTGACAGGTTGAAACTATGTTGCATACTGTGTTATTTATTAATAATAGGACAATAAACTTCTGTAAAAAATTTGTATACCCACTAATAAGAGATGGAGAGCAGAGAAAGCGATGTAAATGTAGCACATCAAGAGGGTTTTTTTTTCTGAGAAGTGGTGGATACTTCGGAGTACAAAATGGCACCTGCGTATATTTTTAAGAATATATTCAAAATAAAAAACCTGCCTACAATGATAAAATATATATCAAAATAAAGAGAGAATTCTAAACTGCACAAAACATTAAACATGGAATTTTGGCAATTTTCGTCACTTTATCTCCCCTTAATCCGTTGCTTATTTAATCTCAGATTACCACTTGAAAGCATTTCATAACTCTTCCATCCTATATAGACGTTTAGATTAATGGTTAGGAAAAGAACGTTTATGTGAATCGTTTGAAAGATCGCAGGGGTGGGGGAGTCATATGACTGCTACTCGTTACATGTTTTGCATTTTCCTTCCCCTAATCTTGTCGCGGTAACTTCGTGTTATCTTATTGCTGGGCGCCTGTTATTGTTTTACTATTTTGAATTTGGGTTCTTTGTCCTCCGGCTAGCTATTATTACTCAGTCGAGCAAATCTCTTGAACAGGGTGTGTAAACGGAAAGGAGTTGTTACTAAAAGATAACACTGATAAAAGAATTTGTTTTTTACACTTTTATTGCCGTCACATTTCATTAATTTCACAGATTTACTTTTGATACATGCCTGACTGAAACTGTTATATTCTCGAATGTAACTATAATCACTTATTTGCCGCACATTATTAATTCGCGTATTTCACATTTTTTAACTAACTTTACGACGCGAGAGATTTTGTAGAACTGCACGACGTTTGCCTTGTGAATTATTCTGTAGAACTCCACCCGTCTCTGGCTTTAGCTTTTTATACTCCCTCACTCTGATATGCCTAAACATTGTAACAGAGCTGCTATTGGTTAATAAAACGCGCCAACATTAGCGTCTATTTTTATATCCAAATTACGAACACATATGCTCTAGGGAAGATATTCCCTCCATTTCTAAGAAAAGCGCGCTAATCTGACGTCATTTGCTTGTCTCTTCTAATTCATAAACAACTCACCCCCTTGTTTCATTGTTACCCGCTCCTATTGTCAGTTTCAGTGAGGCCGTGTAAACTTATTTCCTAACAATGCTTATAATTAACAAACATCTCAAATCATTGTCATACAATAATGTTAATTTACACTACAATCACTCTGGCATTCACAGTGTTGTGATATAAAATACTGCCTCAAATGTGATCTCTGGAAACAGCTGAAACAGTCACATGTGTGAGAAAACGTTTACAGGCACTAAATTACTTGCTTGTAATTACTTTAGTTGTGGAATTAAATAGTAAACTAACCATGGATGATACTGCCTTGCATTCCTCTCCACGGAGGATCACATCTTTAACGCTTGAACGCTAAAATCATTTTCACACGATTGTCACTTGTCCTTTTATTTGTTTTTGTGGCATTCCTCGACATCTTTCGATTATCTCTGGTTTTAATTGCTTTTCTTTTTTCTGTGGGATCGGCTACATATTCAAAACAAACAATTATTTCTGAAAGTAAGGGAAAAGCAAGAAGAGTAGGTAATAGGCAATAAAATATAGTATATCCTTTTTAAAATATAAAACTGGCAACACTTTATTCTGCTCTTATGAAAATAATCATTTATAAAACAAAGCAATTAAAAATATAAATATTGTGTATTACATTCTCATGACTTTCCCTACCCACTTTTCCACAAAATATTACACATTTTTCTATATACTTCATGTTAATCCAGACAAACGCTTCATTACATATTTTGTTGTAAGTAGAAGGGAATAGTCAAGTATTTAAAAAGCGGGTTGCTATATTATGGTTGGTTTGATTCCGCTATTCGCATGGCCACCAAAACAAACGAATGGGAGTTGTCACTTCAACAAATTATAAAGTATTTTAAAATTCAGACCAACAGACCGAATAACTCGGAAATTGTTAATGTCACAAGAAATTTATTTTACATAAAGGTATACAAAATTCATACTGAGTGAATAGGACTTCACAGGCTATTCAAAGAAAATTAAAGATATACGTTTTATTAGTTGTTAAATATTTTAAGCATATGGTGTTTTAATAAAAATCTTTAAGAGCTATTTTCAGAAAATAAAACATAACGTGCATTGCTTAATTTGATTTTTGGAAATATGTCCGTGTGTGTGTCTGTGAACAGCATAACTCAGAAACGAACAGTCGGATAAACACCAAACTTGGTATTTAGGTTCAGTATCTTCCAGAGATGCGACACTAAGGTTTTCAAGAAAATCCTCCCACCCCACATTACTCTTTACATGGAAAATTTTTCGAAAATTTTTATTTTCTCAAAAATGGCTCTAAAGATTTTGATTAAAATATTATATGTTTAAGATGTTTTCATGACAAATGAAATGTATATCTCGAATTGTCTGGGAATGTCTCCAAAAGTATTCTTCATTGTGAACGACTTTTGCATAACTGGTCAACCATAAGAGATAGACAAACGTTTACTACACAAAAGTGTAGATCGCATTAAAATACACAATTTATGTCATATACATTTTTGTTGTTGTTGGATGAACCATTTTCGAGATATTACTTGTTATTCCCTTAAATTTTCCAATACTTATACTTTTTCTCAAATTCGTTATTCATTTTTTTTTTTTTTGCCCTGGTAATACAAAGAGAATGGAATACTCCACATAGTAACCAGCTCTTAAAATATTTGACTGTCGCTTAAAGTCTACCAATTCCCCTTGCATCTATAAGAAAATTAGCAATAAGATTAACATCTGGATATCTCGATTAACATGAAGTATATGGAGAATAAGCGTTTGTAAAAATAGTTTGTACAAGAGTAGAGAAAGTCATGTGAGTGTAACACATCAGATTTTCTAACACGCTTTTGAGGATTCGGGGCCTCAAAACATGCATTTATGATGAAATCTCAATATAGAATTTTTATTGTTATGCAATACTTCCTCTTAGAGAAAGAAATAAAACCATTCGAATATTCATAAAATATTTGACTAATTAAAGCACAGAAGTGATACAGTTCTAGATAAGGAAAGCAGTTTGTGAATTTCTGTCCTCTAGTTATTAACCTTTCAACAGAATTTAGATTAAAATGTTTTCTTTCTTCCCAAAATCTGTAAATTGATTTTTTTAACAGGAAATGAATGAATTAGGTTTATAATTGATTTATAAAATAAAAAATACTATTACTAAAGTATACATATAAATGAATACCAATATACAGTGCCTTCGTTTTATGCCAAGGCCACATCCGCCTTATATGCGTATTGGCCGAGACGACAGTGACCTCTGTATTATGCCTCTGCGAAGAAACGGCGCAGGACGTGTCAAATAATATTCTTTAGGAATGATATTCTCTTATTAGCCCACGAAAATGCCTGTCAACAAATTCAGACTTGAACAGTGTATTTTTATGTATGGTACATACGTGAAAGCTGAATCATGTAGATAGGTGTGTAGACAATTTCAGCAACAATTTCTTGGTTATCCAATTCCGGCTAGAGACACTGTGAGATAATTGACCAATAAATTTAGAACAACGGGATCTCTAAACGCTAAAAAATAAAGTTTATAGGAACAATCCCCACATGATAGACGAACTTATGGACAATATAAAAATAGAAATTATGATCATTACGAAAGAGGAATGGTAATTTCATCCGACGATGTCAAGAATGTCTTCGCGCAGATAGACACCACTTTCAACAACACTTATAACAAGGTTAGTACTCACATATATGTTCCTAAAACTCGAGAGTAAGTAAAGCGGGAGTTACGGAACGGAAAACCCCGCAATGTAGTAGACTGTGTGCGGAGCACGCATTCTAGCAATCCGCGGCCTTGGCATAAAACGAAGGCACCGTGTTTGAGAAATTTGAAAAAGCTTACAGCTGAATTAAAACAACGATAGTAATTAATAATTATTTTGTTATGGAATGTATGATTTATTAACATTCCAATAAGAATGTATGAATATAAGAAATGATTTCTAAGTGCAGAATAGCAGGTAATAGATTAGTAATTACTGCAGGACCTCAAAGTGATATTTGTCCTCAAGGTAAACCATAACCTATAAAAGCTGTTGCTATTATAAAAAATTATATTTTGATGTATCGTTTTAATTATAATCCTTTTAACATGAATTGGACAGAACATAAGATTCATCATAATTTTTTGCGGTTTAGACTATTACTAGTCTGTTCAGACTCCATTTAAATTAAGTAATAGGTCTATCCATTTCTTGTTACGTCCGTCACGAATTCTTTTACTTATCGGGTTATATTTTAAAATATTCAGAGGTATACATTCTTATTCCATTCTTAATATATGATCATGCCATAATCAAGTTCATTATACTAAGCATTTTAATTAATTTCTATTTTTTTTTATCCATTAAACTAAACCCTGCTACATAAAAATCTAACTTCAGCTACTTCTACTGTTCTTTCGAGAGCTTTAATTATTATTATGCATTGGTATCTCTACTATTTTGTAAAATTTCAGTTTTAGCAGAGTTTCTTTTCTTATCTTTCCTGTTAATACTATTTTAATTGTCGCAAATGTCTGTTGAATACAACTCAATTCTTTATTAATTTCATAGTTATATTAAGACCAACTAATACCCCAAATATTAAAATTCATTATTTGCTCCATTGTTTTATTATTTATAATTATATTAATCCCCATTGGTTCTTTACCATACAAACCCACAAATTCAGTTTTGCTTGCTGATATTTGTAAGTTATACTTTGTGGCTGTTTTATTTAAACTATATACACTTCTTTGTAGACTCTTCGTCCTCCGGTAGAGGGTTCAAACCCGGCGGAGTGCGATGGATTTTTTCGGGCCTAATAATCCTTAGCATGGGTTCCTTCGGAAGGGTAGTAAAGTCGTAGATTTAGCGCACGTATAAGAACCTCAAGCCTGATAAAGAGGCCTGTGAGCAAAATTACCGGTGTTTCACGCCCAGTATAGAGTGGGACTCTTAAGGACCATAGCAGTTAAAGAGCGTCAATAAATAAAACTCAACTCAATATAATTTTAATTTTTTTTTAGAATCTTTTCATCTGCTGTTATTATTATTTAATCATCCGCAAAGGGAAGCGTCGTCAAATACAGCGGTCCTATTTTAAGATTTTGGTTTAAAGTATTCTGCCATTCTTTAGTGACATTGTTCATTGATATAGTAATTTGTGTCATAAATTATTTAAATGTAAAGAATGATTATAGTATGAATATGCATTTTTGTGTGACATTGATTTGAGATGTTTGTTGATTGTAATTATTGTTGAGAAGTAAGTTTATACGGCCTTACTGAAACTGACAATAATAGCGTGCAATAATGCAGCGAGGGGGTGAGCTGTTTATCATTATTAGAGACGAGGAAGTTACGTAATGTTGGCGCGTTTTTCTTTAGAATTTTCTGGAATATTTTCCCTAGAGCATATGTATTCATAATTTTCATTGGATATAAAAAATAGACGCTAATGTTGACGCGTTTTATTAGCCAATAGTAACTTAGTTATAATCTTTAGGCATATCGGGGTGTAGGAGTATAAAAAGGGATAGGTTAGAGGTAAAGTCTTTCAGTCCGCCAGTTCGTCGAAAATATTTGTACGCTACACGTCGCCTTCAGTCCGTCAGTTCGTCGAAAATATTTGTACGTTACACGTCGCCTTCAGTCCAGCAGAAATATTAGTACAGTACACGTCGGCTATCGATTCACAAGTTACGCGTAGCAGAGTTATGAAAAATCTCAAGTGTTGTAAAGTTAATCACACAAAAAGTTGAAGTACGCGAATTAAGAATGATCAGTAATGAAGTTATTATAACAGTTTCAGTTTGGCGAGTGTCAAGATCAATGTGTAAATGTGATAGTGAATGTGTTCGACAATAAAAGTGTAAAACAAATTCCTTCATCAGTGTTATCTTTGGATAAAAGACTCCTTTCCGTTTACACAACCTGTATAAAGAGATGTGCTCGACCAAAAAGATCGTAGCTAGCCGGAGGACAGTAAACCAAAATTAAATAAAATAACAGTAGCATTCTTTCAAACAAACACTAATACTGCCGCAAATTGCTAACACCAGATGGAGCTAACAAACCTAACAATGAATCACATCACAAAATGGCTTCACCACGTGGAGTAAACACAAATACACAAACATTATAAATAATACCGCCGCATCATATATACATTTAAAGTATGGGTGAACGGCAACAACCCTGTTTTGAGCCTTGATTTATATTTACTTCTTTTGATGTATTTCCAGTTTTTATTCTAAGTATATAACCTTCTTTTACAAAATACACTATATGTGCATTCTGTGAATTGTGGTATTACTCAGTCCTTTATACAGGGTTATTCAAAAAGAAGGAACAGACTTTAAATATTTATTCATAATGAACGACAATGCGATAATCACTGATAGCGACATATGCGATAATCACTGAATAGAGAAAAGTTCAGTTATTTTATGTGTTCAAAATGAGCGCCATTTGTTATGCGAGGACGACCAGTGCTTTTCCGTTTGCATACGCAACCATCTTCTACGAATTTATTGTATCAGTTGTAAATTCTTATGACGAACTTACAACGAAATGCACGCTTCAATGATACAATGGATTCACTCTGTGCATAATGCAGCATACAAAACGACTTTTCCTGTGGCGTCGCCATTTTTTCGTAAACAAACTTTTAACTTTCCTCTATTCAATGATGTGTCGCTATCTATTGTATTAAAAATGAATATTTAAAATGTGTTCTTTTTTACAAATAACCTGTATTTCGCCGCGTTTATACCATCTTTACTACTTCCGGCGCTTAGATGCTTTAGTAGTGTTTCGTTAAGCGGTATATTCCTTCTTTGATATTTCTGACGCGTTTATGTTACTTCTAGTACTAGATGTATACCTACTACTGCTACTACTATTTATAGAATACCAGAATGCGGAAGCAAATTATGCGAACGCACCTGAAATGCAGCACTATTCCTAAAATTACAGTGTTGTATAATTTTGATCACATCAAAAGTTACGTCAGATGTAAAACAATGATGGTCAACTGTTCTAGTTGCATTGTTAACTTCCTCCAACATAGGAGGTCACGTAAACATTCTGTTAGGAAACATTTCCGCAGTAATCCGTGAATCAGTGACCGGATTTCTGCTATCAGCCCATTATAGTCAGTCAAGAAGAACGGAAGCGAAACTTCTGCGGGCGACACCGTAAGGCCCTGTTGCTCAGGGTGGGGTACACGTAGCAGGAAGCCAACCAGCACGTGAGGAAACGAAGTGGAAGATGGGATTCCTAAACGGCTCACGTATAACGGACTCCCATGTCCCAGACTTGCAATGGAAACGGCCCAACATTGCAATGTCTGTGAATCCACTTTCGGAAAGTTGACTAACTGGACCTCCAAGCATTCAAGATAATCACAGGACACTGCAGTGCACTTGATGGGATATTGGGACCGAAATCCCGAGAAATATCCAGCTGCTTTTAAAGGTGCAGTATTTATCTTTAATGTCCCTGCACTGAATGGGTGTATATATATATATATATATATATTTGGCTATATAAGATGGATAAATTCGATACCGAGATATAACGAAAAATCTGATGTGTTACACTCACATGACTTTCTCTACTCTTGTACAAACTATTTTTACAAACGCTTATTCTCCATATACTTCATGTTAATCGAGATATCGAGATGTTAATCTTATTGCTAATTTTCTTGTAGATGCAAGGGGAATTGGTAGGCTTTAAGCTATAGTCAAAATTTTATGAGCTGGTTGCTATGTGGAGTATTCCATTCTCTTTATATTACCAGGACAAAAAAAATCTGATGTGTTACACTCACATGACATTCTCTACTCTTGTACAAAGTATTTTTAGAAACGCTTATTCTCCATCTATTTCATGTTAATCGAGATAAACATTTGCAAACTCTATCTTATTGCTAATTTTCTTGTAGATGTAGGGGAAAATATATTTACAAGGGCAATATAGAAAAACAGTAGCCTTTAAGCACATACATATCTCTTAATAGCTGGTTGCTAGGTGCAGCACCATTCCCTTTGCACAGATTATAACTCTTTGCATATCCAAGGCAAAAAAATCTGATGTGTTACACTCACATGACTTTCTCTACTCTTGTACAAACTATTTTTACAGACGCTTATTCTCCATATGCTTCATGTTAATCGAGATATCGAGATGTTAGTCTTATTGCTAATTTTCTAGTAGATGCAAGGGGATTGCTAGGCTTTAAACTATAGTCAAATATTTTAAGAGCTGGTTGCTATGTGGAGTATTCCATTCTCTTTGCATTACCAGGACAAAAAAAATGAATAACGAATTTGAGCAAAAGTACAAGTATTGCAAAATTTAAGGGAATAACAAGCAATATCTCGAAAATGGTTCGCTCGACAACAAAAAATGTACATCACATAAATTGTGTATTTTAACGCGATCTACATTTTTTGTGTAGTAAAAGTTTGTCTATCTCTTATGGTTTACCAGTTATGGAAAAGTCGTTCACAATGAATACTTTTGGAGACATTCCCAGAAAATTCGAGATATACATTTCATTTGTCATGAAAATATCTTAAACATAAGATATTTTAATCAAAATCGTTAGAGCCATTTTTGAGAAAATTAAAATTTTCGAAAAATGTTACATGTAAAGGATAATCTGGGGTGGAGGGATTTTCTTGAAAACCTTCGTGTCGCATCTCTGGAAGATACTGAACCTAAATATCAAGTTTGGTGTTTATCCGACTGTTCGTTTCTGAGTTATGCTGTTCATAGACTGACACACACAGACACACAGACAGACAGACACACAGACACACACACGGACACGTTTCCAAAAATACTTTTTTTGGATTCAGGGGGTCTCAAAACATGTATTTCCGGTGAAATCTCGGTATCGAATTTTTGGGTGGAATACAATACTTCCCCTACTTACTATACGTAGTAGAGAAAGTAAAAATGTATATCTTAAATTTTATAGAAATAGCCTGTGATGCCTCCTTCATTCGAAAGGCGTTTTGTATAAACTTGCATAACTGGCAAGCTTAAGCCTTAGACGAAAACGTACTACTCAAAAAGGTAGATCTTTTTAAAACACACAATTTATTTAAAATAAGTTTTTTGTGGCATAAGCCATTTACGAGATACCTATCCATTATTAATGGGTCGTCCTCCGTGATGTAGTGGTTATCATGCTAGCCTCTGGTTTCCGAGGTTGCAGGTTCAAACCCGGTAGTGGACGATGGATTCTTTCAGGCGTAAAAATCCTTAGCATGGCTTCCTTCGGAGTAAAGCCGGTGGTCCCGTGTCGTAGATTTACGGCACGTAAAAGACCTCAAGTCTGATAGAGAGGCCTCTGAGCAAAATTACCGATCTTTCATGTCCAACATAGAAGGACCATAGCAGTTAAAGAGCGTTCATAAATAAAACTCAATTTAATTTCATTGTTAATGGTTCGCATTGTTCAATACTCTGTCACACTTTTAAAGTCCTGACGACAATTAGTTGTTTCTCGTGATTGCATGGAATTTTAAGGCCAGCATATGGCGTTCTTAAACATTTGACTATCGCTGTTTCCTTTGCATCTATAACGAAATGAGTAATTTAGATATTTCTACAAAAGATATCTAAATTAGAAAGAAGTAGATAGAAACATAAGCTTTGATGATGATAATAGATGAATGGCCTCTAAAAGAAGCTATACACGAAGGCTCAACAGAGCATTGCGCCTCATATTTTGGGATTACTCTAGTTCAATGATCCGAATTAAAGGGACCACGTCCTTGATATCTGTCTTTTTTATCTCCTCAGGTTCTAAACATAAGGACCCTAAGGATACATACCTATGCACAGCGAAATCTTCGCATTCGTATAGTACGAGGGCAGTCCCAGAAGTACCGGACCTGAGATATATATTGTGGTTGTTGTTTCAAAAAAATGACTATGGTAGAAAGTACCATCCTTTTAAAGCTTAAGTTTGACGATGCTACGTTGTTTAGCAATTGTTTGGCAGTCATTAATAGTGAACTCTCTCAGCAAATTTATAAACATGGATAAAACAGGCCATCGTTGTGTGATACAATACCTTCATTTGAAAGGTCTTAGTCCAACTAAGATTAAAGATTATCTAGATTCTACTCTGGGAGAGTCTGCTCCTTAGTTTACAACAGTAAAATATTGGGTGGCAGAGTTTAAGCGAGGCTGTACGAGCTGCCAAGACGAACATTGCAGTGGTGGACCAAATGAGGTGACTACGCCAGAAATTGTGAAGAAAATCCACAAAATGGTATTGGATGACCGTCGACTGAAAGTGTGCGAGCTAGCAGACATCGTAGGCATTTCAAAAAGTGCTGTACATCGCACATTGACTGAAAATGTAGACTTGAGAAAGCTGTGCGCAAGATGGGTGCCGCGTTTACTCACAATGGAACAAAAGCAGCGTCGTGAGGATGTTTCAGTCCAGTGTTTGGCCATGTTTTGCTGCAATAAAGCCGAGTTTTTGTGTCGATTCATAACCATGGATGAAACATCGGTCCATTACTTCACACTTGAGATGAAGGAACAGTGGATTGAAAGGGGAGAATCGGATCCAAAGAGGGCGAAGACAGTTCCATCTGCAGGCAAGGTCATGACGTCAGTTTTTTGGGATGCGCGTGGGACAATTTTCATTGATTATCTTCAAAAAGGAAAAGCAATCAATGGCGAGTATTATGCAAAGTTATTGCAACGCATTTAGCGAAAAAGAAAGTTTTGTTTCATCAAACAATCCATTAGTTCACACATCCATTATCGCCATGGCCAAAATCAATGAGTTAAAGTTCGCATTGCTTCCTCATGCACCGTATTCGCCAGACATAGCCCCCTCTGATTATTTTCTGTTTCCAAAGTTGAAGAAATGGCTTGGTGGTAAAAGATTTGCCAACAATGAAGATGTGGAGTTTGAAGTTGATGGCTATTTTGTAGAACTCGACGGTTTTCACTATAAACATGGTATCGAAGCTATTGAACATCGCTGGGAAAAGTGTATCGAGCTGAAAGGAGACTATAGAGAAATAAAGATGTTTTTTTCCCAACATTTTTGCGTTTTCTTTGTTAGGTCGGGTGCTTCTGGGACAGCCCTCGTATATGCATTTCCTTCATAGAGGGTCCTGTACAAGATCCATTACGCATAAATGTCTGCGCAGAGTATTGTGGCCCGTAAGATAGCCCAAAAATAAGTTTTAGTATGAGGCAGTATTTTTAACACTTAAATAATTTCAGTCTAATTATATAATATGTAAATTCAATAACAGCCAGCCTTGAAGCAATATATGTATGTAATAATTTGTAAAATGTATGTAACAGCCATTGCATATGCTTATATTATTGTAAACATGTTCAATAATGTTATGTGAATGTATTACGTAATTTAATAATGTAGGAGCTGTGAGAATAATAAGTTAAACGTTGCTAACAATGAGGTAACCTTGAGGCAATAATGAGTTTGAGAGTTTAAATGTTATTTGTGATTCTTGGAAGCATTAATGTACTTTTAGTGACAGTTTATAAAAATAGCCAATCCAGCATCCAGAAAAAGGTTTAGTTAAATGCAGGTATTCTATTGGAGTAGGATTAGCCAATCAGAGACTTGAAATACAGAAATTTATAAGTTTAGACGGTTGAAATCTAGTCAGTTGCCTGCAGACAGTGATAGTAACCGGATGCAAGATGCGTCCTCGAGAGATTTAATATGTATTCGTGTGAGACGAAAAATAGTTTTACATGGTAAAAACTGTAATTAATTAATAAAAAAAGAATCTCACAGCTCACTATATCAGTGAAGTGCTATTTAATTTGTGTCAAGGATTAATAAAAAGGAGTGAATTAAAACTTAAAATCTGCGTAAGCCTACATTCTTGTCGCATCACGCCCTGCCAAGACTTCCTTGTCTCTAACAATAATACTGACGCAGCCGAGGCAAACATAATTATTTAATACTTAAAGAATCAGTTTAGTTACAAAGTTAATATTTTTTAAACTCGGTGCAAAGGCCACCTAAAAATATATTTGGGGCGAAGGCTACCGGAAAAGTTTACAATACGTGCGGTTGCAACTACTACAAGTTCGGTTCCCCAACAGTTGAAATATAATACAACTCCTGCAAATAGCGTAACAAAACACCTACTTCAAATTGGCGTCCATAAGTGGAACTAATAAAATATCTTTTTTCAAGTAAGAACAATTTATGTACCCACTAATAAACGATAGAGGGCAGAGAAAGTCTTATGAATATAACCCATCTGATTTATTACTTTCTCTACCACGTATAGTAAGTAGGGGAAGTATTGTATTCCACCCAAAAATTCGATACCGAGATTTCACCGGAAATACATGTTTTGAGACCCCCTGAATCAAAAAAAGCATTTTTGGAAACATGTCCGTGTGTGTGTGTGTGTGTGTCTGTGTGTGTGTCTGTCTGTGAACAGCATAACTCAGAAACGAACTGTCGGATAAACACCAAACTTGGTATTTAGGTTCAGTATCTTCCAAGGATGCGACACGAAGGTTTTCAAGAAAATCCCTCCACCCCAGAGTACCCTTTACATGGAAGATTTTTCGAAGATTTTAATTTTCTCAAAAATGGCTCTAACGATTTTGATTAAAATATCATATGTTTAAGATATTTTTATGACAAATAAAATGTATATCTTGAATTTCCTGGGAATATCTCCAAAAGTATTCTTTATTGTGAACGACTTTTGCATAACTGGTAAACCATAAGAGATAGACAAAATTTTACTACACAAAAAATGTAGATCGCGTTAAAATACACAATTTATGTCATATACATTTTTTTGTTGTTGAGTGAACCTTTTTCGAGATATTACTTGTTATTCCCTTAAATTTTTCAATACTTATTTTCTCAAATGGGAATTCGTTATTCATTTTTTTGTCTTGGATATGCAAAGAGTATTGATCTGTGGGAAAGGAAATGGTGCTGCACCTAGCAACCAGCTATTAAGAGATATGTATGTGCTTAAAGGCTGCACATCAGACTTTTTTAATACATAACGGAAGGAGTAACCGACTTGTAGACCAACTCGGGGAAAGAACTGAAGTCGTTGTCAGTTGAGTACGTGTAAAACTTTAAGGAACGTGTTATCACGATAGTCATGCAGATTAACATCAGTGCCTTCTCTTCTCTGGTGTTAAGGATTGCCATCATTAACATTATTTACTGATATCAGTGATGCTAACTTGTATTCTGTTTCCTGTTGGAAACGGTCCCCTGCTGAGCAAGGCACTATTTCAGGTCCCCAGGATGAACAAGAATGTATGAAAGAAACGCAGCATGAAACTATGTGTGGGATACGCACGACCAGCAAGGTACGAGACAGGTGCCCTCCCGCCCACGTCCACGAGACGTGAGTTGCTTTCATATGGCCACAGGAAACGTATACCACATTCAGATTATCAGGTGGTGGGCTGAGGTAGACAGGTTGATCACTTCCAGACACATTACTTTTGGTGCAGTGGTAGTGATCCACAAGCATGAGCTGCCCAGTAGGCCTGCTTGTTACAGCCACAGCATATGGTCACACTTCTCTACAGAAATGTGCAAATCACAGCTGCAGAGAGGAATTTTTCTATTGGATTATTACCTGTCCTTATTATAATCTAGAAGTATAAGTTTAATGTGTTGCATTCATATTACTTCCTCTACTCACTCTTCTACAAAGTAGGTAAAGCGATAGTCAATTTTTTAAAGAGCATGCACAATATGAAAGTTTTCAACTTCTATTCTCTTTGCAATACCGACTTACCATTTTAAAAAAAATCTGATGTGTTACACTCACATGACTTTCTCTACTTTTGTACAATCTAATTTTACAAACGCCTATTCTCCGTATGCTTCATGTTATCGAGATATCGAGATGTCAATCTTATTGGTAATTTTCTTGTAGATGCAAGGGGAATATGGTAGCTTTTAAGCGATAGTCAAATATTTTAACGCTGGTTGCTATGTGGAGCATTCCATTCTCTTTGCATGTCCAGGACATAAAAAAATGAATAACGCATTTGAGAAAAAGTATAAGTATTGGAAAATTTAAGGAAATAACAAGCAATATCTCGAAAACGGTCCACTCTACAAAAGAAATGTATATGACATAAGTTGTGTATTTTAACGCGATCTACATTCTTTGTGTAGTAAAATTTTGTCTATCTCTTATGGTTTACCAGTTATGCAAAAGTCGTTCACAATGAAGAATACTTTTGGAGACATTCCCAGAAAATTCGAGATATACATTTCATTTCTCATAACATTATCTTAAACATATGATATTTTCATCAAAATCGTTAGAGCCATTTTTGAGAAAATTAAAATTTTCGAAAAATGTTCCATGTAAAGGGTAGTCTGGGGTGGAGGGATTTTCTTGAAAACCTTCGTGTCGCATCTCTAGAAGATACTGAATCTAAATACCAAGTTTGGTGCTTATCCGACTGTTCGTTTTTGAGTTATGCTGTTCACAGACACACACAGACACACACACACACACAGACACACACACGGACATGTTTCCAAAAATGCTTTTTTTGGATTCAGGGGGTCTCAAAACATGTATTTCCGGTGAAATCTCGGTATCGAATTTTTGGGTGGAATGCAATACTTCCCCTACTAACTATACGTAGTAGAGAAAGTAAAAATTAAATAAACATTCGAAAATTAAAAGCAATAAGCGTTTCCGAGATATTCTTTGTTAACGCCACAAAAACGTTATTTGGCAAAAACTGCCCGTTTTAACTCATGTTCATATAGTAAGAATATGTGTAATTATACAATCATTCATAATGAAAAGGACTCGGCGGGCTATTCCCAGAAAATTGATGGTATTTTAATCGAAATCGTTAAGTGCCATTTTTGACAAAATCGAAAATTTAGAAAAATCTTACATGTGCGGAGCAGTATGGCGTGGAGGCATTTTCTTGAAAACCTTCTGGAAGATGCTGAACCTATAGGTGTAGGCTATACAACCTACATAGATCTATTGCGATTAACGCCCCCAGGAGGAAATGAAGGAACCACAGAAGGTTACAGGCTGCAGGCTACAGAGACGCGCGGAAGTCACTAATAGTCCCAGGCTCTAAGGCCCGTCCCACTGCTGGAGTGGGCGATGCAGATTCCGTCTAGCAAGCAGCCCTCTTTCCTTTGAACAAGCATCCGCAACATATGTCGAGCACCGCCATACGCCACGAAGCACTGGTGAGAAGGAACGGAATGAATGGGAAATTGTGAAAAGGACATCATGTTAGATTAGAAAGCACCCCAGCATTCGTCTCCCGATCAGGGAAAACCATGAAAAACCCCAGGTTAGAGTGGGTGGACAGGAATCGAACCCAGGTCCTCCTGAATGCGAGTCTCGCAGCTTAGCGCGGAGTCGTCTTGCTCGATATGCTGAACCTAAATACCAATTTTGGTGTGTATCGGACATTTCATTTTTGGGTTATACTGTTTAAATACATACACGGACCAAATGCCTTTTTTACTTTCTCTACTACGTATAGTAAGTAGGGGAAGTATTGCATTCCACCCAAAAATTCGATACCGAGATTTCGCCGGAAATACATGTTTTGAGACCCCCTGAATCCAAAAAAAGCATTTTTGGAAACATGTCCGTGTGTGTGTCTGTGTGTGTGTGTGTGTGTGTGTGTGTGTGTGTGTCTGTGTGTGTCTGTGAACAGCATAACTCAAAAACGAACAGTCGGATAAGCACCAAACTTGGTATTTAGATTCAGTATCTTCTAGAGATGCGACACGAAGGTTTTCAAGAAAATCCCTCCACCCCAGACTACCCTTTACATGGAACATTTTTCGAAAATTTTAATTTTCTCAAAAATGGCTCTAACGATTTTGATGAAAATATCATATGTTTAAGATAATGTTATGAGAAATGAAATGTATATCTCGAATTTTCTGGGAATGTCTCCAAAAGTATTCTTCATTGTGAACGACTTTTGCATAACTGGTAAACCATAAGAGATAAACAAAATTTTACTACACAAAAAAAATGTAGATCTCGTTAAAATACACAACTTATGTCATATACATTTCTTTTGTTGAGTGAACCGTTTTCGAGATATTGCTTGTTATTCCCTTAAATTTTCCAATACTTATACTTTTTCTCAAATTCGTTATTCATTTTTTTATGTCCTGGACTTGCAAAGAGAATGGAATGCGCCACATAGCAACCAGCGTTAAAATATTTGACTATCGCTTAAAACCTACCATATTCCCCTTGCATCTACAAGAAAATTAGCAATAAGATTGACATCTCGATATCTCGATTAACATAAAGCATATGGAGAAGAGGCGTTTGTAAAAATAGATTGTACAAGAGTAGAGAAAGTCATGTGAGTGTAACACATCAGATTTTTTATTATTCAGTGAGTCTCAAAACGTGTATTTCCGGTGAAATCTGGGTATAGAAATTTTTAGTGGAATAAAATACTTCCTCTGCTTGCTATAGGTAGGTAACCGAGCGGGAGGCTCAGAATGGTCTGTGGCTCGCATTCGGGAGGTCCTTGGTTTGATCCTGGTGACCCCACTCTGATCCGTGGGTTTTTTCGGGGAGTTTCTCGGGTCGTCAGGTGAATGCTGGATTAGTTTCTTTCATCCCCCGAATTTTCTGTCGATTTCGTTCTATTAATCATTTCATTCATTCTTCATCCCGTTTGACCTATTTCAGGGTTGGAAGTGTCAGCGATGGTGTTTCGGTGCAGCGTAGCAGGGGAAAAGGATGCTCTCTGTCAGCTTCCTCCGTCCCTCGGCCTTCGGTTACTTATTTGGACCTTTGGGGGGGGCATTGGACCCTATGTGGGCCTTTCCTACTGCCGGAGAATCTTATCTGAAAACTGTAAGGACCCTGTGCCGTCACTCCTAGTTCCGGCCGCCCGGTATATACCTTCACCTCATCCCTTGCTCCCGGGGTGTCGGTACAATATCCTCATTCCTGGATCGGTGCCGAATCCCCTCCGCTTTACAATCCAATCCACAGGTAAGCAAAATGGTGCGGATTATAACCTAATGTAAACCACATAATAACACTGAGGATCAAAATGTTTGAGAACTTAGAATTGGAGAGAACCTGTTAGTAGGAAGTATAATGGGAAGTAATATTTTCCATAACATATGCTAGCAGCAAGTGAAAGATAAATAAAATTAATTTTTGTTTTTCTGTATGGCAGCACTAGCAGAACAGGAATACGCTGGAAACAGATCATGACGTGGAATAAGAAAATGAAGTGATACATTCACATTACCTTCTCTACCCGCTATCGTTTCTTTAATATCCCTTCTACAAAGTATTCTGACAAAATATTACGTTTCTGCTACTTCACATTAAGCTAAAAATTTTCAAAGTCGTTTTCGTTGCCCATTTAATGAAAATACAGCGAGTCAAAACTTATAAAACGAGTTTTGAAATTCCACCGTTAGCATGGCCACGAGAAACAGGCAAATGGCGACCTAGCGTTTCAAAAAATGTATAGTAAAGAATTGGAAAATTCAAACCAATAGCAACGTTGGAAGTTGTAAATAATACAAAGTTCATTCATTCGCAGATTATTTGCAGAAAATTCAAAGTTTGCATTTTAATAGTAACGCAAATATATTAAACAATTGGTATTTTGAACAAAATTGTTAGTCATTTTTGAAAAAAAAACAAAAATGACATGGTGGGATTTTTATGAAAATCTTCGTCTCACATCCATGGAAAATACTGAATTTAAATACTAAGTCCGGTACATATACGGCTTTTGTTTTTTTATTATACTGTTCATACTTTTTCAGAAATAATTTTGCAGTAAGGGGATTCAGGGGACCTCGAAACATGTATTTCCGGTGAAATCTCGATATGAAATTTTTGGTAGGAATGTAATATTTCGTCTATCTACTATAGGTAGGTGCCGTAGGCTTTTTATGATTGATCTGTTGTAAATTTATGGAAATGTATTTAAAAGAAAGTCCGCAAGTTAGCTTCTTCATGTAAATACATCGACATTTTGGTTTGAGTAACCTGTTCTTTCTGGAACTGGTTGAACAAATTATGCTCATACAGAGATTCGAAGTTGTGCCCTTTGCTCATATAAGTTTTAAGATCAAGGTTGCTTTTAACAAGCTGTGAGTCAGTCTTATGCAACACCTTCCGCTATTATGTTTTACATATGCTGGTGGATATGCAGTCATATCCAGTTGTGTTGCAAAAGGCTGTCTGTCAGATATTGGAAAGTTGCTGATTGTGCAGTTACGTGATAATGCAAATTACCGAGATTCAACAACATAGTAATTTGCTCTGCAGAAAAATGTGAATGTATTGTTTCGAATCGCCATATCTGTATGGTCAGTATGGGAGGAAACTTCAATTGTTCATGGACAAGGAGGCATGGGAGTGGCCTCTGCGGAAGCATTGCATCATCATCCACATGCATTTGTTGCAGCACTAAGGTCACAGCTGCAAATCCCATTCAGCAGCACTTTATAACGGTATTCTTGTTCGTCATTATTTAATAATACTGCACATCTACTCTGGGTTTCGTTGTGGAGGAAATGATATGCTGCTAAATTGTACCTAAACGAATACAGTGTAATGTGAGGGTGTGGCACATAGCTGTGTACATTTTACTCTCTTGCGAAACAAATCTGGCTTGCAACAGACAATTTCTCATATATTGTGTTTTCATGGGGTTCTACATATACTTTGAATTCAGGTTTTATTTATGGACGCTCTTTAACTGCCATGGTTCTTAGCGTCCCATTCTAACGGGTCATCGAGAAGTCGCTCCGCACCTCCCGTGTAACCAAGATTTCCCCAGAGTCGGGAATTCTGGTGGCAGCACTGGCTGGCGCGAGCGTATGGTGAAAACGTTTCGCTGGTTAAGAAAACTGCTAGGTTCACTATATTCATGCATGAAAGGTAATGTAGAAAAATAATATGCAACTAACCTGTTTAAAGAAGATGTTGAAAATGTTTACCATTTTCTTGAAGACACAAATTCGCTCGTTTTAATTTATTTTCGAACACTGTAATTAATGTCTCCTTTGTTACAGATGTTATGTAATCTTCTATTGCAGTTTTCAGCTCATCGATTGTTTTTGGATTGTCCTTATAGACCGAAGCTTTAGTGGCTCCCCAAAGAAAATAATCCGGAGGGGTAAGATCAGGAGACCGCGGAGGCCACAGACATGCAGAAATTAGTCTTTACCCCAAAAAATTCCACTAACAGTCCCATGGATTTATGTGATGTATGAGCAGTGGCGTTATCTTGTTGAAAAAATGCACCGTTCACTTCATCTTCATTTAGCTGTGAAATAAATGGAAACAGAATATCCGAGCAATAAACATCTAAATTAATTGAGTTGTGGAAAAAAATTGGCCCAATAATTCGAGAGCGAGAGATCACACACCATACACCAATTTTCTCTGAATGTAAAAGGGTTTCCTGAATTTCATTAGGATTTTCAGTAGACCATAAGTGGAACCAAGCTTCATCAGTAAAAAATGTCCTATCTAACACGTCAATTCCCTGGTGCAAAATAAACCTCTGAAACCATTCACAATACTGAACTCTTTTTCGCGTGATCTGTGGATTTTAATTCGTGGACGACTGATACCTTATATGGATACAAACCTAGTTCTTTTTTCACTGCTTTGTATGCGGAACCGTAAGAAATATCACATTGCTGGGCCAATTTGTTTATTGATTTCTGTGGACTTTTAAGCATTCTATCCGATATATCCGATAGTTTTTCTTCTGTTAGCACACTGGGTCTTCCACTTCTAACATCATCATGTCTTCCACTTCTAACATCATCATGCACGAAACCTGACTCCCGAAATTTATTAATTAAATCACGCACAGTATCTCGGTGCGGTAGTTTTGAGTTAGGGAACCTGACAACGAAACTATGTTTCACTTTCTCAGTATAATTTCCACGCTCATTAAAAACGTTTTCCACTAGAAACACGCGTTCCTCTGTAGAATACTTTGATTTCGCTTCAGTCACACGTCAGAACTCACAGCATAGTAGTACAATAAACAACTCATGCGCTCGCAGCCGCCGATAATCATAACATCCCATCGGAATCGAATGTGATAAACCTAGGGATGCCAACCTTTTATCGAGTGGTTGTCAGCAGCAAGGTGCGGAGGAAGTTCTTGATGACCCGTTATATTGGGCGTGAAAGATCGGAAATTTTGCTCATAGGCCTTTTTATCAGGCTTGAGGTTCTTTTACGTGCCGTAAAAATAGGAAACGGGACCACCGGTTTTACTTCCCTTCCGAAGGAAGCCATGCTAAGGATTTTTACCCCCGAAAAAAAAACCATCGGCTTCTTCGCGGCCTCGGGAACTAGGGGCTCGCATGGTAACCACGGAGGACGACATTCAACATATACAAATCCATAATCACGGTATATAAACATATATGTTCTAAAATTCTTTGTACCTATATACAGTCTCATTTAAGTTGAGACTGTACAAATCTCCAAAACTAAGTGTTGTAGAAAGAAATGCGTTTGATAAAAGTTGCTTGATTCTCATCAAATTTGCTTGGGAGAAAGTAAATGCCAATAGTCGTGTTTTATTTGGAGTACGTTGTGATGGTCATTTTAGGGTCAATTTAATTTTTTTAAAAAGATAACTTACCTTTTTTATGTTGTTTTCTCACTCATAAAAAATCTAAACAACATTTGTATAAAGCACTTTGCAGTTGTTCTTAGACCAACGTAAATAACAATGAAAGTTCCGAATGGCTGTGTACGAAGAGCACAATGAATGCTTGTACCATCCATGGGTGGTCATTTGAGGGTCAAGTTACTCGTACGTTTCCCAATGCCGAATTGGACAAATTCTTGAATTTCATTTTTATTAAAAAAAATGAACTTGAAAATTCTATGTATCCCGTCAGTTTATTTTAACAATTAAATAAAAAAAGTTATTGCATTCACTTTAATTTAATCTTTCAATCTTTAATTATGGATCTTTAAATTACCTACAGTATTAAATTTAAAGAGGAGTTCATTTTATCTTGGCAACCAACATTTTTTATTTTGTTTCCATATTCCTGATCACAAAATAAACAGCTTTTTATAAACCATTTTTAATAAGATAACAACATACAAAATGTAGGTTACCATTTTAAAAAATCTGATGTGTTACACAGTGGAATCGTTCCTCAAGGTTCTGCAATGTTCTAGAACTATTTCGACACACTTTCTGGAAGAGAGGGGGAGAAGATGCCTCAAGAAGGTTCTAGTTATCTACCGATAACGAACCTGGTGTTTACGCTGGTGAGTGGCCGTTATCGTTGTTTACTTCGACCGCCCGGCACCGACCTCCCGACAACCTTGGGTCATAGCCGCTGCGGCACAATATTTTAAAAACCTTACTTTCTTTAGCCACTAACGTTATTTTTATATCTTTTCTAAAAACTATATTTATAAAAGCTTATTTTTCTACTTCATGTTTGGCAGAAGCGTTTCACTGCACATTTCGTGTAGGTACAAATGGAATACAGGAGACTGAAGTGACATGTAGAGAGGACCCCCAGCCTGAAGCCCAGCACTGTATTTAGGCTGTCTCAGTAGGCCCATTGTGTCTTATGTGACACCTGGGAGGAAGGTATGAACGGGGGAAGAGCGACCAGATTCGGACGAGCGGACGGTGCGCGCTAGCGAAGACGGTGTCTCTAACGATTACAGTGACACCAATGCTGATGCCGCGCCGGCACCATCCAGTGGCTAGCAAGAAACTTTACACAGCGCACGTGCATTCGCCGTCGCCTGCTCCTGCAACCCTGAAACATATGAAAGTGAAATGATGGGGATAGGAAATTCACCCGAGACCTGCCGAATGCGAGCCCCACACGTTACCGCCGAGCCATCTCGCTCGATAGGCTGAAACGATAGTCAAATCTTTAAAAAGCAGGTCGCTATATGCTGGCTTAGAAATTCAATATTGTTTCCATGACATTGCGAGAAACACTGGATGATGATAGCACCTAAAAATGACAAACTGTTGAAAAATTCAAACAAATAGCAACGAATATCTTGGAAATGGCTGATGCCACAAAAATTATTGGAAATAAACTGTGTGTGAATTAAAGAGATCTACATTGTTATGCAGCAAGGTTTCGTCTAAGCCTTGTGATAATACAGAATAGATAAATCCCAAATGAAAAGGGCTCCACAAGCTATTCGATTATATACAGGGTTATTCAAAAAGAAAGAACAGACTTTAAATACTTATTTCTAATGAACGACAACAGATAGCGACACATACGACACATCATTGAATAGAGAAAATTTCAAAGTTTTAAGCTCCACCTTTAGTTCCATTCAGTGCCTACAGCGACGCTGTGTATGTTTACGAGAAAATGGCGACGACACAGGAAAAGTCGTTTCGTGTGCTACATTATGCAAAGAGCGAATCCATTGCTTCATTGCAGTGTGCATTTCTTTGTAAGTTCAAAAACGAACCACCTGCTCATAAAAAATGTACAATTGATACAATAAATTCGTAGAAGGTTGCATATGCAAACGGAAAAGCACTGGTCGTCCTCGCATAACAATTTGAACACACAAAATAAAACTGACCTTTTCTCTATTCAGTGATGTATCGCGTGTATCGCCATCTATTGCCGTTCATTAGAAATACATATGTAAAGTCTGTTCCTTCTTTTTGAATAACCCTTCGAGGCGTCCATAAAAAAACAAGTACTAAAGTAGATTCGCCAAGTTGTTAATTTCATAGTAGGAAAACGGTAAAGATCTTGAGGAAGAATTTATACTTGCACCTAGTAGGAGTGGAATAGCTGACCTTCATCCTTATTGCAATGTCTGTACAATAATATATCTTGAGCTAAAGGCGAAGTAATGTAGTAATGTCACTGTGAAGTAATGTACCGTATGAAAGCTATAACATGTACGTGTTTTATGCGCTTCTTCATACAGTACTTCAGCAAACACTTTCTCATGGTAAATATGAGCAGAAATTCACTTCGTTTTTTCCGTTATAACAACTTCGTGTATCTTTTCTGCTTTTCTAACTCTTGCATAAGGTATGGGGAGTGGTGCATTTGATCCATTATTTATGTATCAAAAGGAAAATCTGTATAAATATAGGATCTCGTATTCAAATCCAGACTTCCAAAAGCTTTGAGCGAAAACCTTTCTCCCACCCTAAATACATTTAAGAAAAATGTTGTTAACGAGTTTGAGTTAAATTAATATATATATATATATATATATATATATAATTTACATACTTTGGTACCAGAATGTCTTGAATTTTCTGTGGAATGCCTGCGAAGTTTTCTTCTTTCTCTTGAAGACGTTGTTAATGGCCCCACGTTTTGGGAGCCAATTTGAAGAATGTTTCTTGCTGCTACCTATGGAAAGTCAGTTTGAAGATGATGTATCATATTTCGACTGTTGGGGAGCCGAACTTAAAGTAGTTGCAACCACACATATGGTACCCGGTAGCCTTTATCCCCCAAAAATTAAAAATATTAACTTTGTAATTTTTACTGTTTCTTTAAATATTATATATTTATGTTTGCCTCGGCTGCGTCAGTATTTATTTTTAGAGACATGAATGTTTTAGCAGTGGGTGATGCGACTGAATAATGTAGGCTTACACAGTTTTTAATTTTTAATCACTCCTTTTATTAATGCTTGACACTATTTAAATAACACTTCACTGATATAGAGAGAGCTGTGAGATTTGTTTTTTATTATTTATTTGCACTTTTTAACACGTAAACTATTTTTGTCTCGCACGAATACGTATTAAATTTCTCGAGGACACATCTCGCGTCCGGTCAGGAACACTGTCTGCAAGCAACGCTTCCAGTTATGAGCGCTGTTTACAAGCAACTGACTTGATTTCTACCGCCTAAATTTGTAAATTTCTGTATTTCAAGTCTCTGATTGGCTAATCCTAGTCCAATAGAATACCTTCATTTAACTAAAGCTTTTTTCTGGTTGATTGGCTATTTTATAAACTGTCACAAAAATTACATTATTGCTTCGATGAATTACAAGTAGTATTGTTAAACTTTCAAATGCATTATTGCCTCAAGATTACCTCATTGTTAGCAACTTCCAACCTATTATTCTCACAGCTCCTATATTATTAAATTACGTAATGCATTCACATAACATTATTACACAAGTATACAATAATATAAACATATACAGTGACTGTAATATACACTTTTTATATATTGTTACATATACATATTGCTTTAGGGCGGGTTGTTATTGAATTTGTTTTATTATATAATTTGACTGATATCATTTAAATGTTAAACATACTGCCTCACTCTCTAACTTTGTACAGCTGAAAAGAACAGATAAAAAAAGGAAATGTGCAGTAAATACACAATAAATATTATGTTTACTTCATGGACTAGGCATTCTTCCATATTATTAACTAATTCAATGTACAATCCATTTCAGTTTGAACCAATCACGTTAGACTATCACTGAAATTATGTCTAAACGAAATTGTCACCGCTGCTTCGCAATTGTTTGGAAATGTTCGCAACCGATCAGATTGTATCTGATTTGTAGGCTAGAGAAACAAAGAAAACTTTGTTAGAGAACATAGATAGCTATGCTACATTATGATATTTATATGCAATAAACCCAATTAAATAATACTGTATGAAGTACATGTATTATTCTCTTTTTATTAGTATTGTTTATTAAACGTTTCATTTCCTAGCAAATACCACTCTAACTATGGATAGTATAAACTCATTGTTGTATTTATTTATGATAATAATGGATTCCAAAATATTCGTATTTATACGCTCAAATTCTCCCAGATTGTACACTAGAGTATTTTGAAACGTTACTTTATTATTTTTGTTTCTTATGGCTTACATATATCGATTTGATTTGTAAGGGTTTACTATTTTCCTAGCCTACTACTATAGCAGTGTTGCGTTTTATTTATTTATAGCTAGGATTTATATGGAGATATTAATTTATCGAAGTGAGCTTAGAATGTAATGATGTAATAAGAAATGGTCTTGGGACTGTTAAATACTAGTTTTTTCTCGTTTTTGTCCTTTCGTGTTTCGTAAAACTTCCAGGGTAGTTAATTTTGTGCAGTGTATACAGCACTGCGTCAGAAAATAAAAAGGTATGATAGTATAAATACTAACATTTTTATCTTAAAATGCGTAGTCGACGGATCTGACTCATAGCAGGTGAGTTAAATAACCTAGCTCTGCGATAGCCTACTTCATGCACCCATGAAGAGTAACGGCATTTGCAGTTCCGTCTAACTTTGTTTGACACAGTGTATAGTGGGAATAATGATATGTGAAAATGTTGATTTTCTTTTCTGTGGTACTTATCATGGCATATACTACAGAACAAGTGTGTTTATTGTGTTAAGTTTTGCTTAAACGGAGTCACATTGGACTTCAGCTTGAATTAATCTGCCATCGTTCTTAATGTCATACTCGTGGTCTAGTGGTACTATGTTAGCCTGTAGTTGCCGAGATCGCGGATTTAAACCCGGCAGAGGACGATGGATTTTTTCGGGCGTAAAAATCCTTAGCATGGCTTCCTTCGGAAGGGAAGTAAAGTCGGTGGTCCCGTGTCGTAGATTGATGGCACGTAAAAGAACCTCAAGCCTGATAAAGAGGCCTCAGAGCAAAATTTCGGGTCTTTCAAGCCCAATATGGAATGGGACGCTAAAACCATAGCAGTTAAAGAGCGTCCATAAATAAAACACAATATAATTTAATTTATCGTTCTTAACAAGTCTACAATTTATATGTTGTTAGAATAATTCAAACAATTTCTTACGTTTAGAGGAAAAAACCATGAACCTGGGTTGGCGTTATACAAAAAGAAAATAGACAGCCACAAGTTATGTTCTCAAACTTCTTTCCAAGAGGAAAAATCTGATGTGTTACATCATTTCTCTACTCTTGTACAAACTATTTTTACAAACGCTTATTCTCCATCTACTTCATGTTAATCGAGATAAACATTTGCAGACTCTAACTTATTGCTAATTTTCTTATAGATGTAAGGGGAATATAGAAATACAGTAGCCTTTAAGCATAGACATTACTCTTAATAGCTAGCTGCTAGGTGCAGCACCATTCTTTTTGCAACAGATTAATACTCTTTGCATATCCAAGACAAAAAAAATGAATAACGAATTCCCATTTGAGAAAATAAGTATTGAAAAATTTAAGGGAATAACAAGCACTATCTCGAAAATGGTTCACTCAACAAAAACAATGTATATGGCATAAATTTTGTATTTTAACGCGATCTACATTTTTTGTGTAGTAAACTTTTGTCTATCTCTTATGCAAAAGTTGTTCACAATGAAGAATACTTTTGGAGACATTCCCATAAAATTCAAGATATACATTTTATTTGTCATAAAAATATCTTAAACATATGATATTTTAATCAAAATCGTTTGAGCCATTTTTGAGAAAATTAAAATTTTCTTAACATGTTCCATGTAAAGGATAATCAGGGGTGGGGGATTTTCTTGAAAACCTTCGTGTCGCATCTCTGGAAGATACAGAACCTAAATACCAAGTTTCGTGTTTATCCGACTGTTCGTTTCTGAGTTGTGCTGTTCACACAGACACACACACACACGGACATGTTTCCAAAAATGCTTTTTTGGATTCAAGGGGTCTCAAAACATGTATTTCCGGTGAAATCTCGGTATCGAATTTTTGGGTAGAATACAATATTTCCCCTACTTACTATACGTAGTAGAGAAAGTAATAACTGAAACGGAAGCAAGTAGTCCTACGTAATGTAATGATAAAACAATAGAGATATTTTACCACACCTAATTTTGTCTTTTGGGTTACCTACTCGAACAAAAAGGACGGCGATTCGGTAACGCCGTGTATGCCGAGGATGTAACGTGTCGCATCGCTTCATTTCTTTCTTCTTTTTGATACCAAGTATAACTACGTCAGGTAATAACGTCTAACTTGCAATGGTGTCTCAGGGCTGTTTTATTTGCGGTAGTGTTTCAATGTAACTTCCTTAAATATTCACATTGTTTATTCTAAGACCAGAGTTATTTAAACTAAACAGAAAGAGAGATAATTTATGAGTGATTTGTCCCTTTCTTGTTAATTTTAAGGTTGAGGAATGTAACGTATGACTGTTAATGCACACACGTAATGAGAAAGACGTCGTTAACGAAAGCACATATGGGTCGCTTGTTCACACTTGGTGATCTGTGCGCCATACAAATCCTTATGTTTGTTTGGCTCTTATGTTCAAAAGAGTAAACAAAACCAGGGAAAGTTTACCTTTCCTTCACCTTACACTTGAATTTAATGCTCGTGAGTTGCACTTGATCAAGGCAGGGAGTTATTAGAAAGGTGAAAGGGAAAACCACAAGTTGGGAACCTGAGGTCGACCTACGCATGCTCCAGTGATCATCATGGGATGTTTACCGACACTTTCTGAAGTGCACCGTAAATATTTTTATAGCTCAGGCACGTCGAAGGAAAGTAGAAAGACTGAATGAAATGAAAACGGAGATATTAACACAATCATGGTTCTCAAACTATATTCCACGCATGTCAAATTGCACTTTCTTCCAAGATGAAAACAGTACGAAAACGTTAACGCTTTCTTTGCAATTTTACCAACATAGATCATGAGAAACCTAAGATTTGAAAGTAACAGGTTAATACTTCACAATTATATAACACTTAAAGATTACAAAATAAATATTTCATGCCAAGTCACCATATGAATTAAAGAAAATTTTTATAGAGTCATTTAGAAAGAAGAAATATTTTTATTTGAAATAAACTATAACAGAAACACATTCCATATATTGTTACATACAGGAAAGCTAAACGATTTTAGAAATACGCTTAGAACTTCCATTGGTATAGCAGTTCTTTTTACTTTCCCTACTACGTATAGTAACTAGGGGAAGTATTGTATTCCACCCAAAAATTCGATACCGAGATTTCACCGGAATATCATATGTTTAAGATAATGTCATGAGAAATGAAATGTATATCTCCAATTTTCTGGGAATGTCTCCAAAAGTATTCTTCATTGTGAACGACTTTTGCATAACTGGTAAACCATAAGAGATAGACAAAATTTTACTACACAAAAAATGTAGATCGCGTTAAAATACACAATTTATGTCATATACATTTCTTTTGTTGATTGAACCGTTTTCGAGATATTGCATGTTATTCTCTTAGATTTTTCAATTCGTTATTCACTTTTTTGTCCTGGTAATGCAAAGAGAATGGAATACTCCACATAGCAACCAGCTCATAAAATATTTGACTATCGCTTAAAGCCTACCAATTCCCCTTGCATCTACATGAAAATTAGCAATAAGATTAACATCTCGATATCTCGATTAACATGCAGCATATGCAGAATAAGCGTTTGTAAAAATAGTTTGTACAAGAGTAGAGAAAGTCATATGAGTGTAAAACATCAGATTTTTTTCTCTGTGAACATGTGGCGAAGTTACCCCTAGAAGGGTAACTGCTGGCCACAATCGACCCACAAGGTATCTGCTAACAAAATATTGTTGAGTAATAGTCGCAAAGGAAAGAGAAGCTGGTTAAATATTCAAAGAGTCTGTTGTGATGCCTAGTTATGAATTGAAAATAAAACAAACGATATATGCTGGACTATTACATTCAGGCGCCAGTGTTTGATAATGACCAATAAAATCTAGTAATATCTCGGATATCGACCAATCACGATCTTTTATCTTATTATATGCTTGCAACGATGTGATTTTATCAGATAAAGCGTCAACTGTTTACCCAAACCTAATATTATCAGTATGCATTGATCAATAGGATCATCATTCATCAATTCTTAAGAAATAAGGAAATCCTCGTACTTCAAGATTCACTTCAGTTCAATCCACTTCATTTGCCATTAACGAAATCGGCATATTCCTTAACTTTCCATTTTCCAAATTGTGTTTTTTAATCAGTGCATGTTCAAATAGTGTCCTTTTTACTTTCTCTACTACGTATAATAAGTAGGGGAAGTATTGTTTTCCACCCAAAAATTCGATACAGAGATTTCACCGGAAATACATGTTTTGAGACGCCCTGAATGCAAAAAAAGCATTTTTGGAAACATGTCCGTGTGTGTGTCTGTGTGTCTGTCTGTGAACAGCATAACTCAGAAACGAACAGTCGGATAAACACCAAACTTGGTATTTAGGTTCAGTGTCTTCCAGAGATGCGACACGAAGGTTTTCAAGAAAATCCCCCAACCCCAGATTACCGTTTACATGGAACATATTAAGAAAATTTTAATTTTCTCAAAAATGATTCTAACGATTTTGATTATAGTATCATATGTTTAAGATATTTTCATGACAAATAAAATGTATATCTTGAATTTTTGGGAATGTCTCCAAAAGTATTCTTCATTGTGAACGACTTTTGCATAATTGCATAACTGGTAAACCATAAGAGAAGGACAAAAGTTTACTACACAAAAAATGTAGATCGCGTTAAAATACACAATTTATGCCATATACATTTTTTTGTTGAGTGAACTATTTTCGAGATATTGCTTGTTATTCCCTTAAATTTTTCAATACTTATACTTTTTCTCAAATTCATTGGGCTATGAATTTAAATAAATAAAACTGTCAGAAGTTTCGGGGGGGTTGAACCCTAGAAATACCCCTCTAAATACGGCCCTGTCTTGCAACAATGTGATTTTATCAGATAAAGTGTCAACTGTTTACTCAATCGTAATATTATTAGTATGCAGTGATCAATATAATCATCATTCATCAATTCTTAAGAAATTAGGAAATCCTAGTACCTCAAGATTAACTTCGGTTCAATCCACTTCGTTTGCCATTAACGAAATCAGAATATTCTTCAACTTTCCACTTTCAAAATTGTGTTTTTTAATCAATGCACGTTCAAATAGTGTCCTTTTCTAAATAAATATGTTGATAAATTGTGTGTTTATTGTATTCTGATTTTAGCTTATCTTAGCATCGTAATACATTCAATTGTTCATGTATTTAGTATGCCATAATCTGAGCGCTGACATAATGGTAATTTGATTTTAAACACTACAAGTAATTATTAAATGTTACAGTTTATTCGTGGAATAGTTATAATAAATCTCTTTCGAGTTTGAGAGATTCATCAGATAATTCTGTTCGTGCTTTGCACTCGCGAGTCTACATATCGATAAACTCCGAACCTCACGTGAGATTTATAAAGGTTTACTGTAATTCTTAGAAAATGTCCAATGCTTTGTCGTTCTTTTCCAGTTGCACGCTTCGTCGAAATGATGAGACTTTCTCACCGAAATCTCCTTGGCCCTCTTTTCTACAGAAAGAGGAAAGTTCCCACAGATAATCATCAGCTTTCTGGCCACTTCCACCGGAACGGAACTGGTAGAAACTGTACTTGGTTCATTATAAACAGAGAGAAAAATAAACAAAACTCTTCGTCTCTTTCCGCGCACAGTTTAGCGAACTCGACTGTGTCCTCCAATTGCAGATCAGAGCATCAAGCTCACGAACTTTACAAGTTAGGGAGGGGGGGTGGAGGAAGATAAGAGAGAAGATTGAAAGGAAATGTTTAGGGTTAATAATTTATGTACCAAAATCTATGGAAAAAATGCTATAGGTATACCTTGAAGTTAAAGACCTATTCCTAACTTGCGAAAGGCTTAATGGTGATGCCAGAGGGGTTTAAATCCCTCCTGTTGTTAGAACAAACTGTTAAAAGAGTATTTCCCATTTTCGGTTCTTCTAACAGATTGCTTAACATCCTAATAGCAGAATACAAGCTGCAATGTACTGCAGCCCCGTCAATAAGGACGTATTTTAAAAATTCTTATGTATTACAATCACATTTTAATCGAGATAAATCGTTACAGAAATAGCTACTTCGTTAAAGATACAAAAAGAAAAGCGATAATCAAATGTTTAGCGGATGCTATATGCTGTCCTTAAAATTCCATACTGTTTCCCTGCAATCACGAGAAACAACTGAAAATATACAGGACTTAAAAAGAATGACAAAGTATCCAACAATGGAACCATTAATAACGGATATCCTAGAAATGGCCTATGCCACAAAAAAGTTACATTGTGTGTTTTGAAGAGATCTACTTTTTTCCCTTTCTTTCTTTGTCTTCTTTTTCTTTTGTAGCACGTTTTTGTCTATTGTTTAACGTTTACCAGTTATGCAAGATTAAACAAAATTCCTTCCAAATGAAGAGGACTTTACAGGTTATTGCCAGAAAATTCAAGATATACATTTATCACACAAATACTTTTAACATAAGTTATTTTAGTCAAAATCGTTGACAAAATAAAAAATAATGAAAAATTGTCCATATAATGGAGAGTTTGCGTTTGGGGGATTTCCTTGAAAAAGTTCATTACGCATTCTTGGAAGATAAATACCATAGTTCGCTCATGGAAACTTACCCTGGAAGGACGCTGATTTTGTGAGGAGGGTGCTCAACACAAATGTTACCATGACACCTCAGTATTGAACGTAACACCTACCCATCTAGGTAAGGGGCGAGGAAAGGAAATCCAGTAGCTATATCAGAAATAAAATACTTTTCTTGCAGAGGGAGGGAAACTTTGGTTTTCGTTTACTTTACCACCCAGGTAAGGTTAATCCCCCGCCCAATGTATGGTCACTTAAAGGATAGAAGACATAAAAGTACAAATCTTAATATACATAAACTTGGCACAGATAACCTTTGACAAAATCTGATGTGTTACCTCACATGGCTTTCTTTACTCTTGTACAAACTATTTTTACAAACGCTTATTCTCCATATGCTTCATGTTAATCGAGATATCGAGATGCTAATCTTATTGCTAATTTTCTTGTAGATGCAAGGGGAATTGGTAGGCTTTAAGCGATAGTTAAATATTTTAAGAGCTGGTTGCTATGTGGAGTATTCCATTCCCTTTGCATTACCAGGACAAAAAAAATGAATAACGAATTTCCATTTGAGAAAAAGTATAAGTATTGGAAAATTTAAGGGAATAACAGGCAATATCTCGAAAATGGTTCACTCGACAAAAAAAAGTATATGACATAAATTGTGTATTTTAACGCGATCTACATTTTTGTGCAGTAAAATTTTGTCTATCTCTTATGGTTTACCAGTTATGCAAAAGTCGTTCACAATGAAGAATACTTTTGGAGACATTCTTAGAAAATTCGAGATATACATTTCATTTCTCATGAAAATACCTTAAACATATGATATTTTAATCAAAATCGTTATAGCCATTTTTGAGAAAATTGCCATTTGTGAGAAAATTAAAATTTTCGAAAAATCTTCCATGTAAAGGGTAATCTGGGGTGGGGGATTTTCTTGGAAACCTTCGT
This sequence comes from Deroplatys truncata, assembly GCA_030765065.1. Classification (NCBI taxonomy): domain Eukaryota; kingdom Metazoa; phylum Arthropoda; class Insecta; order Mantodea; family Mantidae; genus Deroplatys; species Deroplatys truncata. The sequence continues at coordinate 108,142,004 of CM060982.1, forward strand.
GTCGCATCTCTGGAAAATACTGAACCTAAATACCAAGTTTGGTGTTTATCCGACTGTCGTTTCCGAGTTATGCTGTTCACAGACACACACACACACACACACGGACATGTTTCCAAAAATGTTTTTTTTTATTCAGTGGGTCTCAGAACATGTATTTCCGGTGAAATCTCGGTATCGAATTTTTGGGTGGAAAACAATACTTCCCCTATTTACTATACGTAGTAGAGAAAGTAACAAGGTAAAAATTACTGCCTAGCTTAGAATTCGAAATTCCACCCCATCTCACACGATTAGTTATTTCATTTTATGTAATGCCAACAAAAGCTCGCAAGACCAACTATATCCTTCCCAACGATAATCGTAATAGATCGAATACTGCCAACATAAGAATAATTATTTAGGTTTTCACCCCTCATAAAATAACAAAAGGAATAGCGAGTTCACACATTATTCGTTGATCTCCTCTCTGGCATTGTTCATGGAGTACTAGCAGTCAAATAAATAACTTACAACAGCTATGCCACCTGTGGCTGTGATTGCGCAAATGTAAAGCGCTACATTCGCTTGGTAAAAAATTAACATTTGAACTTATTATACTGGTCTATGATAACAGCAACAGCATCAAAACAGACGAAATACCACCATTTCTTCTTCTTCGTTTTTATATGATTATTTATACGTATTGATGTTGAAGTACTTCTTATTTTCTTTGTATATTCAATTTTGCCTTCATTTTATTTTATCTTTCGTGTGTTTTCTTAGTAGTTTAGTGAATGTTGGTTACTGAGAATGAACAAGGTTCTGTTGATGTTACTTAAACTGCTATTATTTCTTCCCAACCGAGATTTTCTCTATAAATAACGATAGGGCATTCGAATGTGACACCATGGAACCATCACTCAGCTGTATTCACGAGAAAACATCACAAACTATGGTATATTTTATGGTTGTCAACAGTACTTTTCCATAGTGTTTTCTCATTATTATATTATTATTATTATTATTATTATTATTATTATTATTATTATTATTATTGGCGATTTTGCTTTAGTTTGGTCTTCATTGAAAACGTTAATAAAAGCTAAAAGAAAGGGAATAAATTGCCTTAGGAGTGAGTTTAGGAGCTAGCTGGTGCCCACTTGCCCGCTGGTTTTAGGTGTTTACGTTTATAGCAAAATTACGATCTGAAGATAACAAACGTAATCATCTTGTCGCTATCGCACTTGTGCAATGGGAACTGTCTATTTAAATTAGCAGCAAAATCGGCGGAATAAGCGATGTGTTGTTACCTCTTCTTCATTTTGTTTTGTCGCTTACAGAAACACAACACATTGTTATTAAACAGTGCATAATAGGAAACAAAATGGCTTGCGGAGGATGCGAAAACACAGTATACACGATAGTAAGAGAGCAATGAGGTGTTGAAAACGTACAGTTGCTGCATATAAAAAAAAGCTAACCCTAACCTCCCGTGAATCAGAAACCTAAGCTTAGGAATGAACACTCGCTTCGCTCGCGTGCTTTGTTGTAACCACTGGTAACTAATTAAAACAAGCTTATATAAAAAACTAACTCTAGCCTGACCTCCCGTGAATCAGAAACGTAAAAAATTAATAAACATAAAATAAAAAGTAATTAGCAACTCACGCTGTGAGCGTTGGCGTTATCTTGCTGGCTTTGATGGTATTTGTTATTCATATGTTGCCAGCATTGCGTTGGAGCTAGAGGATGACATAGGGTGACATCTGTAGGACTTTTTCATCGTTTTTAAACACCAACGTAAAGCAGATTATGGTTATTAATTATAGAGCCCTGAGTTTTGTTTGAGTATCTTGTGTAATATTTTTTAAATGCCTCAAAACAAACGCAAGGCCATTGAGTAAGTGCAACCTAAGGCAAAATATCGTAAGGATAAACTGTTAAACCACGGGCAACATTTTAAAATCCGCATATTTCCTTTGCCCACTCCGTAGTAAGGATTGAAGACCATTTGTCAACGAAATGGTAGCGTAAACAGTGTAATAATTAATGCAGAACAATTCATAAGAACAACCAATGATTTCAATCACAAGAAATCAAAGAACAATTAACATGTTTTGCGTGTTGTAGGAAATCCATTGAAACGAATAAAGGGAGAAATACATTCGCGAAAGAGGTTACTGCAACTGTGTACGTAAACATGTCCTATAGTCAACGTGTTACTCTTCCCATTGAGAGAATTCTGGAAGTTATTTATTAGCTGTTCCTTCCGGAACAATGCCTTTAATTTGGCACGTTATCACCTTGTTAGCTCCATTGTCTTTTCCGCTATATAGCATCTTCGTTATAAACACATAAACAACATACCATTGGCATGAGGTCGTCATTTTTAAGGCTTGTTATGGAAGTAAACAACTTCCTTGTGAACCAAGGAGACGAATACAAAGGGAAACGGAAACAGTCGCTCGCACCGGATTTTGGTTTGCACTGCATCGGAGGCATCTCCCTGGTGTATTCTTGGGGAGGTCTAGAATTAATCTATTTCTACCATATAGTAATACTTTCTGATTAATTAACCCGGCTGCGATAGTTTCAATATCGAGGAACAAAGCATTCTAAGGTTTTTCGTGGTTTTCCTTAGTTGTATGGGAATGCTTGCCTTTTTCACAGCATTGGAGTCTTTCATATTCTGTGCATTGCAGCACCAGGGGCTGCAGGAAACGGCGGGACCTAGCATTGCTCTTTAGAAGGTTTCCCTCGGTCAGGCATATAGGAGCAGCAGAAATTCTTTTTGAGTGACACAGGTTTTAGGTTAGACAATGCTTTATATTTCTCCCCTTATTAGAGATCCGGACAGTTTTCCTCCTCATTGCCCTTCGAACCTACATTTCATCCCTCCTTTTCAGTTTTGGCTATAATTTACCGGATTTAATCACTACACCGAAATTTCTTCATCTGATCTGACATTAATCCCAGCTCAGTAAATATGTTGCATTTTTTGGCGCATGCATTCACACAATTTTTCTACCGAGTGTCAGATCCTTCGCAAAAATCCCAGCTTCTTTCATTCTTCTCTCCTTTATTCTACTTCTGCGTCTCCACATATAAATCATTCATTCCGGTGTCTTCTTCTGTCCTGATCCTTTTTTCCATTCACCATTACTTCAAGTGTACCTTTTGCTCCCTAACCAATATCCTAGTCAATTTCTTGTGCTATTTCTTATTGCATCATTGTTCCTCCTGCTCCCTCTCTTTTTAAATCAGGTTTATTGCTTATTTTACCTACCCCTTTCACATGTTTTAGTCTTCTCCAATTCCGCATTACAAATACGTCAACTGGTTTTCCTCACTTCGTCGCAGATGAGGTCCCCGCATTGAATTCTACACTCCAAACAAAATGTTTCACTACTCTCTTACTTACTTACTTCGTTATTCAAGAAATACACATATTACTTTAGATTATCTGCAGGTTTGATTTGTGTTGTAAAAGGTTATACTTGTTACTTTATAGAGAAGGTAAAATATAATCATTTCACCAACTGCTTTGTCTTACAGGATGCGCGGTAAGATGTTTAACATTTACGATGCTGTATTTTACAAACGTATTATATATGATAAGATGAACTTATGAAGTTTGTATTTGTTTAAATATTCTATACCTTCATATCATAAAGAGTCAAACAAGTTTGAGATAGGTACTTACATTCTGCTGTCATTGTGTATTTAATCTTTTTCTTCTAAATTATTCTGGTATATTCTGGAAAGTGTATTTGACGAAAGGTTTTCTCATAGGATTCTTTCTCGTTTATTTTTATTGCTATTAATTAATTATTTATTTGTTTTCGTTTGTTTAAATGGTACATACTTAGTTTACATAAATTACCGAGGGAGATTGCGGTAACATATGAGGCTCGCCTTCATGAGGTCCCGGGTTCGAGTCCCGATTTGATCTTTTTCGTGGTTTTCCATGGTCGGTAAACGAATGCTAGGGTGCTTTCTCGCCTAACATGATTTTCTTTCCATAATTTGCCTTTCATTCGGTTTCCTCTTATCTTTCAGGTGCGCTTCTAGATTTCGTGGCGTTTGGCGGTGTCCGATGCTTGCTCAAAGGATAGAGTACTCTCCGTGGACATTAGAGGGTTACTTGTTCGACGGGTTATTCATGGTTCTCTCTAGGCAGCTCCAGCAGTGGGACGGGTCTTCCGCGTGTCTCTGTGGCCGCCTGTCTTCTGTGGTTCCTTCACTTTGTCCCTTCCTCCTGGGAGGGGGTAACTCAATAGATCTATGTAGGTCGCAATGCATCAGGTGTCTCTCTCCGTTGTATAACCTTACATAAATTACAGATCTGAATATGTCATCTTGGTATTTTAAAAATATATACTCGTTGAACTGAATCGATATAAGAATAACATTATTGTTCTTTCACACTACCGTGTATGGGAACTAAGTTGCGAAAAAATTCATGCCACAGCCGGTACTCAAACCGCGGATCTTCCGCTCCGCGTAATACTGGCATCTCGCCATGGTAGCTCAGCGTTAAGAGCATCCGCAAGGAAAGTCGAAGCTCCGTAGCTCACGTTCCTCCCGCGCTAATGGATTTTTCAACCCCGATCGAACCTTCCAAATAATGTTTATGTTTCAACAGTTTTTATTTTCTCTACTGCATATATGTAGTAAGAACGAGAGGTGATGTGTTCCACCCAAAAATTTGATGTCGAGATTTCACCGGAAATACGTTTTTCTTTTTTTTTTCGGTCTGTGAACAGCATAACTCAAAAACAAAGTTGGATAAATACCAAACATGGTATTTAAGTTCAATATCTTCTAAATATGCCACAAGAAGATTTTCAAGAAAATCCCCACCCCAATTGTATTTTACATATTAACATTTTTCGGAATTTTTTTTCGCTCATAACCATTTGATTAAAACGCCATATATCACAGATGTTTGTATGACAAATAAAATGCATATCTTGGATTTGTAGGAATAGCCTGTGAACTCTTCATTCGGAAGGAATTCTGTATACCTAATCTTGTAAGTATAACTGGTAAACGTTAAGCAGTAGACGAAAATCACTACACAAAAAATGTAGATCTCTTTAAAACACACAACTTATTTCAAATAAAACTTTTTGTGGCATACGCCATTTCTGAGATATCCGCTATTAATGGTTCGATTTCCTTTGTTAATATTGACTACCAATTTTACGAAGCATACTTTATAGTGGATTTTTTTTTAAAAAAAATAATGTTTAAAAAAATAAAATTTTAATATAATTAAATGGATTTAATTAAATGGCATAGACAATAGTAGTAAATAGCAAGCTACGTGTAGAACATACAGTTTCAAAAAATGGAGTAAACAGATCAATTAAATATGGCGTGTCTCTTGCTTGGAACTGGTGCATCATAACTCGTACCTTGGCTTTAAAAACGCTGGTCACAATAGCTACGATGCATTCCAATGCTTAAAGTTTTGTTCTCAGTGAAATCTGTATTAATATAATTTTACAAAAGCGCATTCATCGTCGCATTTCACTTTAAGAATAAAACTATATACTTCATTCACAAAAATGCATTACGCTGCTTGCTTAGTTGTGTATTCTAGGAGCAACTTGAGTTTCTGCTATGTGAAAACGAAAGTGGTAGCGTCCATAAGTGGTTACAAGAGCACTGATGTTATAACATTCCATCGCACCAAGTTTGTGGTCGGTGATTCACTCTTTCCAAGAGCTGAAAGGAAGTGGTTCCTGGGTTTTAACGATCAGCCAACACACTCTTAATTCGTACGCAATTAAGACTCTTGACTGGCTAATTGGAGCTCGTTTTCTTTACCTAGATGTCATTAGTCGTAAAAACCAGTACGCTACTAATAAAGTAGCTGCACAACGTGATACTGACACGGGTAGTCGAGGCCATTAAGGCACAGGCTCATGATGGAAGGCACCTTAAGCTTAGGCCTGGAAAATGTCCTTTCCCAATTTCCCTTCCCAATTATCATTATTTCATTTCGGTATGATCAGTGTCTCCACCTGTGGTCCGTACGTAGTAATAGCAGGCATTAAACATTATAAGTATTATTATTATTATTATTATTTATTACTTATTACACACGTGATTTCTATTAATACCATTCTGCGATCGATAATAACTTGAATTTTTCGTAAGGTTTCGCCGTCTACGCTTGAAGGAAGACTGCATAGCGGTTGAGGTTGAAAAATTCGAAGTTGAATTTGTTAATCTAATACATTTTGAGTTAGCTTAATGTGGGTGCCAGGACATGAGGTTATTATTATTATTATTATTATTATTATTATTATTATTATTATTATTATTATTATATTTATTTTACGTCGCTTTAACTACATGGTCACATTGCGACGGATATGTTAGTAGATAACTCGTGGATTGATGTGTGGCGGACAGTTAGACTTCCTGTAACCATACCATATTGCTTCGTCACGTGCCCAGAGACACTTCAGTGCATAGCAACTGCATCTTCTGCTTCGTGCCGTGCGCTTCAGTCTACCTGCTTTCATTGTCTGTGGATAGATGGTACAACATTCGCTATTACCATCCATTTTTCATTTTTACTATTGTTTTAGACTTAAGGTGGAACGGCGATCGAAAGAAACCACGAAAAAGCCTGTCTAATTTGTGCCCACGGGATTTAAACCCGGGACCTCCCGAATGCGGGCCACAGACGTTACCGCCTGAGCCACCCCACGCGGTATGAGGGTTTTGAATATAATGAAATTGTTGATGGGCTAGTCAAGGAAGGAGCCACTATTCCATTTAATGCCCCAGAACCATCTTGTGGTATGCTAGATTGTTACTTAATGTTAAGCTAAAAGGCTGGGACGCAAAAAATGTAAAATCTATTGGGATAGAGTTCCAAAGCTAAATCATGCTAAGGAGTTCATAGAACCCCCAGTTAAAGGATTAAAAGAGATCCTCACATTCATCAAACAGGAGTTGAGGATTCTGAATGGCCTCCTCACTGGATATTGTCCTCTCAGGGATCATCTCTGTACAATGGGCAAGACTAATGTGAATAAATGTCGCTTCTGTCAAGAAGAAACGGAAACGGTGAAGCACATGCTTTGCGACTGCGAAGCGATTGCTCGCCCTAGGATTTTGTCTTCCCGAGCCGGGACAGATTGCCTCACTACCACCCAGAACATTTTTAAGCTTTATTAAAATCATTAATTTAAACTTGGAAGTACAGATTAGCGTCTTTCAAACCTATTAAGGTTTCAGCAATAATCTAATCTAATACTTTTTAGGTGATTAAATCACTTGATTGTCATTTCATATTTTTATGAAACAATGAACTTGTCTCTTGTGTCTTTCACAAATCTTTACAGCTATGTTTGTTTTAATTTGTACGGCCCCGTTTAACATCTATGGTTATATCAGGGGCTTTGACTTAGAAACAACTGATGGTGATTTTACTTGCTAAATGTAGATTTGTCAACGCTTTTACATTACTTTTACTATTAAACACACTGGCATCCACTTCCACATGCACACTTCTAGACGCTGCAGAGAATGGGGAATGTCAAAACACACGCTATTTTAATGCTTAATATCAATTTCAATTAAAAATACATTAATAACATAAAAACAATTATTTTTATAAAATAATTCTAGATTTAGAAATAAATTTAACGCTATACACATAAACTAAGTAGTCATGATAGAAGTGCTGTAATTTTCGAAAAAAATGGGTAGCAGAACCTGAACACCAAATGATTTTTTTTTTCAAAAAATCTAATCCTGCGTAGACCACTACAGTCTTCCTTTTACAAACAATGCAGAGGCAAACAATATCCATGACGACAGGCCGAATATTATTTTTAAAGGAGTTTAACGTTCATTATAACATTTCAAGTGAGTATAAACCATTAATGAAGTGGCAAAGAATGTCCTGAAAGAAACTTGGAGTCCAAAACACTCAGTTACCCGACATTTATCTTCAAAAGGCAAAGTAAGCAACTAAAACAAAAAAAAATCTGTTCCAGACAATCGAGATTCGAATTATGTATGCACTAATAGCTAGGCAGACACACTATTACATCAATGAAGTAGGAAAAGGCGAAAATCTTTAACCATTGCTGTGACATGGAGAGAATTTAATGACCAATTCTACCTTCATTGCTACCACTCATTTTATCCGCTCCTAGAAGGGTAAATTACAAAATCTCTTCTCATTTGTATGTATCATCCTGTATTCATTTCATTTATCTTCTTGAAGGACATAGGTAGTTGGCGGAATCTTAAAACGTAAAAGAAGAAAAACTAAAAAGTATTCAATTTCATCGTTAACGCCCATCAGAGATCTTATCGAGCATACAATCTCTTACCCCAAAGTTACAGGTATTAGCTTCTTTGATAAAAACGTGAAACTGTACGATTGTTTTTGGCATAGAGACAGACAAGCATCTTTAACCACACCTCACACGAAAATCACCGGTGCCAAATCAGATAACCCAGTGACCTTAATGACAGAATACTCATTTAACTATAAATACGGTTATTAAACATGTCACTCTTTTCCATGTATAGTATTCTATATATCGCTGCTACAAAAGCTTGAAAAATGTCAGAGAAACGTCATATTTAGAAGCCAGAAGATACGTTTGGACTTAAAAAAATCTGATGTGTTACACTCACATGACTTTCTCTACTCTTGTACAAACTATTTATACAAACGCTTATTCTCCATATGCTTCATGTTAATCTAGATATCGAGATGTCAATCTTATTGGTAATGTTCATGTAGATGCAAGGGGACTATGCTAGATTTTAAGCGATAGTCAAATATTTTAACGCTGGTTGCTATGTGGCGCATTCCATTCTTTTTGCACGTCCAGGACATAAAAATATCTGGTTGGACCAGGTGTTTATTTGATTATGTTAGCAGTGGATGCTCTTCCATGTTGTGGAAAGGGTCTAAACTCCAATTGATGTTTTTATTTTCGATTGAACCACTTCCACAGTTTGAAAATTGTCACTTCTATCATCATTGTCTGTAGGACGAATGCTATCTTCACTAGTATGGTTTCCTTCTTCTGAAACGTTTTCCGGACTATCAAACATATTGCCTGCAGCTTCCAGTTCACATTCGGTATGCCATGATAAAAGTATTTCACCACTCACTATGATAAGTAAAATTACATCCTCCTTCAACAGTCAATCAGACGTAACTGATTTGTATTCTCCTGCGTTTACTTTATCAACAATGTATTGCTCATTGTTGAAAAAGCAAGCGGCTGCTACATTGTTGGGTGCATTGACATACATATGAGTTTAGATACAGTGGGACGTAAAACTTAAGGAAAAACGCCTATTCTCCATATGCTTCATGTTAATCGAGATATCGAGATGTCAATCTTATTGGTAATTTTCTTGTAGATGCAAGGGGAATATGGTAGGCTTTAAGCGATAGTCAAATATTTTAACGCTGGTTGCTATGTGGCGCATTCCATTCTCTTTGCATGCGCAGGACATAAAAAAATGAATAACGAATTTGAGAAAAAGTAAGTATTGGAAAATTTAAGGGAATAACAAGCAATATCTCGAAAATGGCTCACTCTACAAAAGAAATGTATATGACATAAATTGTGTATTTTAACGCGATCTACATTTTTTGTGTGGTAAAATTTTGTTTATCTCTTATGGTTTACCAGTTATGCAAAAGTCGTTCACAATGAAGAATACTTTTGGAGACATTCCCAGAAAATTCGATATATACATTTCATTTCTCATGACAATATCTTAAACATATGATATTTTAATAAAAATGTTAGAGCCATTTTTGAGAAAATTAAAATTTTCGAAAAATTTTCCATGTAAAGGGTAGTCTGGGGTGGGGGGATTTTCTTGAAAACCTTCGTGTCGCATCTCTGGAAGATACTGAACCTAAATACCACGTTTGGTGTTTATCCGACTGTTCGTTTTTGAGTTATGCTGTTCACAGATACACACACAGACACACACACGGACATGTTTCCAAAAATGCTTTTTTGGGATTCAGGGGGTCTCAAAACATGTATTTCCGGTGAAATCTCGGTATCGAATTTTTGAGTGGAATGCAATACTTCCCCTACTTACTATACGTAGTAGTAAAATGAATAACGCATTTGAGAAAAAGTATAAGTATTGGAAAATTTAAGGAAATAACAAGCAATATCTCGAAAACGGTTCACTCAACAACAAAAATGTATATGACATAAGTTGTGTATTTTAACGCGATCTACATTTTTTGTGTAGTAAAATTTTGTCTATCTCTTATGGTTTACCAGTTATGCAAAAGTCGTTCACAATGAAGAATACTTTTGGAGACATTCCCAGAAAATTCGAGATATACATTTCATTTCTCATGACATTATCTTAAACATATGATATTTTCATCAAAATCGTTGGAGTCATTTTTGAGAAAATCAAAATTTTCGAAAAATCTTCCACTTAAGGGTAGTCTGTGGTGGGGGGATTTTCTTGAAAACCTTCGTGTCGCATCTCTGGAAGATACTGAACCTAAATACCAAGTTTGGTGCTTATCCGACTGTTCGTTTTTGAGCTATGCTGTTCACAGACACACAGGCAGACACACACACGGACATGTTTCCAAAAATGCTTTTTTTGGATTCAGGAGGTCTCAAAACATGTATTTCCGGTGAAATCTCGGTATCGAATTTTTGGGTGGAATGCAATACCTCCCCTACTTACTATACGTAGTAGAGAAAGTAAAAATCTGATATGTTACACATGACTTTCTCTACTATTTTTACAAACGCTTATTCTCCATCTACTTCATGTTAATCGAGATAAACATTTGCAGACTCTATCTAATTGCTAATTTTCTTGTAGATATAAGGAGAAAATATATTTACAAGGGCAATATAGAAAAACAGTAGCCTTTAAGCACATACATATCTCTTAATAGCTGGTTGCTAGGTGCAGCACCATTCCCTTTGCCACAGATTATAACTCTTTGCATATCCAAGACAAAAAAATCTGATGTGTTACACTCACATGACTTTCTCTACTCTTGTACAATCTATTTTTACACAAACACCTATTCTCCATATGCTTTATGTTAATCGAGATATCGAGATGTCAATCTTATTGCTAATTTTCTTGTAGATGCAAGGGGAATATGGTAGCTTTTAAGCGATGGTCAAAAATTTTAACGCTGGTTGCTATGCGGCGCATTCCATTCTCTTTGCAAGTCCAGGACATAAAAAAATGAATAACGAATTTGAGAAAAAGTATAAGTATTGGAAAATTTAAGGGAATAACAAGCAATATCTCGAAAACGGTTCACTCAACAAAAGAAATGTATACGACATAAGTTGTGTATTTTAACGAGATCTACATTTTTTCTGTAGTAAAATTTTGTCTATCTCTTATGGTTTACCAGTTATGCAAAAGTCGTTCACAATGAAGAATACTTTTGGAGACATTCCCAGAAAATTCGAGATATACATTTCATTTCTCATGACATTATCTTAAACATATGATATTTTAATCAAAATCGTTAGAGCCATTTTTGAGAAAATTAAAATTTTCGAAAAATGTTCCATGTAAAGGGTAGTCTGGGGTGGGGGGATTTTCTTGAAAACCTTCGTGTCGCATCTCTGGAAGATACTGATCCTAAATACCAAGTTTGGTGTTTATCCGACTGTTCGTTTCTGAGTTATGCTGTTCACAGACAGACACACACACAGACAGACAGACAGACACACACGGACATGTTTCCAAAAATGCTTTTTTTGGATTCAGGAGGTCTCAAAACTTGTATTTCCGGTGAAATCTCGGTATCGAATTTTTGGGTGGAATACAATACTTCCCCTACTTACTATACGTAGTAGAGAAAGTAATAAATGAACCAATATTTGGAGAGATGACAGATCATTCTTTTTACAGACTCGACTATATTTAACCAACAGTAATGTTTAAGATTAGGGATCGAATATTTTCAATAGGTGTTAATAGACATAATGTGACGGCGAGGCGGCCCGGGTTCAATCCCAGGGACCCGCAAGTGGGATTTGTGGTGGACAAAGCGGCGTCTGGGCGGGTTTTCTCCGGGTTCTCCGGTTTCCCCCGCCATTCACTCCACCAAATGCTCCATCATCACCTTTCCTTTCATTCATTTAACCATCATTTCGTTTCATCTACTTCCTTCCTCCCATACCAGGCATCGGGCTGATCACCCATCCTGGATATTCTGTCTGATCCATGAGTGTCTACTCCTCGACGGGCCTCTGACCCCAGTCACCCGCCTGTAAGTCCTGGGGGGTGTACGTCCTACATAAGAGGAGGTTAAACAGAGAAAGAAGATGAAGCTAATAGACATAATGTATTTATTCTTTCACACTAGCCGTCTCTAAGCAATAAGTTAGAAAATCACCGGTGCCAAATCAGATAACCCAGTGACCTTAGTGATAGAATACTCACTTAACTATAAATACGGTTATTAAACATGTCGTTCTTTTCCATGTATACTATTCTATATATCGCTGCTACAAAAGCTTACAAAATGTCAGAGAAACGTCATATTTAGAACCCAGAGGATAAATGAACCAATATTTGGTGAGATGACAGATCATTCTTTTTACAGACCCGTTATATTTAACCAACACGCAGTAATGTTTAAGATTGAGGATCGAATATTTTTAATAGGTGGTAATAGACATAATGTATTTATTCTTTCACACTAGCCGTCTGTAAGCAATAAGTTAGAAACTTGAATCAGACTTTTTTTACTTTACTACGTACAGTAAGTATTGCATTCCACCCAAAAATTAGATAGCAAGATTTCACCGGAAATACATGTTTTGAGGCGCCTCGAATCCAAATAAAGCATTTTTGGAAACATGTCCGTGTGCGTGTCTGTGAACAGCATAACTCAAAAACTAAAAGTCGGATAAATACCAAACTTGGTATTCGTGTTTAGTATTTTCCAAGGATGCGACAGAAGATTTTCAAGGAAATCCCCCACTCCAGACTACGCTTTACGTGGAACAGTTTACAAAAAGTTTGATTTTCTCAAAATGGCTCTAGCTATTTTTGGTTAAAATATCATATGTTTAAGATATTTTTATGGCAAATGAAATATTAATTTTCTGTAAATAGCCTGTGAAGGCTATCCAGAAGGAATTTTCTATAACCTTGTATAACTGGTAAACATTAAGCGATATACGTAAACGTACCATACAAAAATGTATATCTATTTAAAACACACAATTTACTTCAAATAAGTCACAGAAAAACATAAACCGTTTCTAAGATAACGTTATTAAAGGTTTAAAATTGTTAATTACTTGACATTAAAGTTTTCAGTTGTTTCTCGCGATTGCATGGAAACAACATGGAATTTCAAGGCCAGCATATAGCGTCCAGTTCTTAAACATTTGACTATCGCTGTTCTCTTTGTATCTATAACGAAATGTGTAACGTAGCTGTTTGTGCAAAGGTTTATTTGGATTAAAACGCAGTAGATAGAAAAATAAGCTTTAGTATGAATAGTTTGTATACCCACTAATAAAGATAGACGGCAGAGAATGTCATGTGAATGCATCATATCAGATTTTTTAATGTTCCATTTATACGTCGCCTTCAGCATCTAAGGTACATCGACGGCTTTGCCTTTGGAACAGTTCAGCAGCAATGATGTTCACTTACAGCGGTGTTCATCTTTGGGTTAGTATTACTTCTGGTTATTACATTAAACTTAGGCACTCATTCAGACTTCCAGACTCTAGGGAGGATAGGAAATAATCCTGTCTAAAGAAAAGTCCCCATCCTCTATCCGGGAATTGAACCCGGGACTCTTATGTTTGGAAGTTAGCACGCTACCACTAGACCTCAGAGGAATCAGACTTGATAAATGGAAGCTAGTCTGTTACAGCATATGATTTTCTCTAAAATCCAGCATCGTTTATTTTTATATAACTTCTACAAGATAGTCTTACGAAGGCTTATTTTTCTGTTTCATGTTAATCAGAGTAAATCTTTGCAAAAATACGAATCGTTTCATTACACATTTAGTTGTAGGCAGAAGGGAGATAGAGGAAACCGAATCTAGTCAGATGTTTAAAAGCGAGTCGTTATATGCTGGCCTTGAAATTCCATATTCTCTCCATGACCGCCAGAATAAACTGAAAAGCGACAGTAGTTGAAAAAATATTTTATGATACATTCACATGACTTTCTCTACCCTCTATTTGTATTAGTAGGTATAGAAACCGTTCTTACTCAAGCTGATTTTTCTATCTAGTACATTTTAATCCAAAGAAACCTTTGTAGAAATAGCTACATTACATATCGTTATAGATACAAAGGGAACGGCGATGTTTAAGAACTGGACGCTGTATGCTGTCATTAAAGTTCCATACTATTTCCATGCAATCGCGAAAAGCAATTGAATGTTAACAGGTCTTTAATGGCCAAGTAATGAACAATTCGAACCATTAATAACGGATAACTCAAAAGTGGCTTTTGCCGCCGAAAACTTATTTTAAATCAATTATGTGTTTTAAAGAGATTTAAATTTTTTTGTGTAGTACGTTTTCGTCTATCGCTTAACGTTTACAGTTACACAAGATTATACAAAATTTCTTCCATAAGAAGAGGATTTCACAGGCTGTTCCCAAAAAATTCAAGATATACATTTTATTTGTAATTTAAATATGTTTAATATATGAACCATGTTTAGTAACTCAACATTTTCGGAAACGTTTCCATGTATAGGGTAGTTTGGGATGGGGTGATTTTCTTGAAAATCTTCTTGTGGCATCTTTAGAAGATACTGAGCTTAAATACCAAGGTTGGTACCTATCTGACTTTTCGTTTTTGGGTTATGCTGTTCAGACACACACGGACCTTTATCTAAAAACTGTTTTTATGGATTCAGAGGGCCTCAAAACATATATTTCCAGTGAAATTTCTGTATCAATTTTGAGTGGAATACAATACCTTCTCTAGCTACTACGTACGTGGTAGAAAAAGTATTGAAATACTGACACCACACTGTCTCGGAAATGGCTAATGCCATGAAAAGGTTATTTCTATAAAATTTGGGTTTTAAGGAGTACAACATTTTTTTGTAGTACATTCATTTATCTCCCTCCCCAAAAGCAGCAGAATTGTATGTATATTCCCGTTTTAGGCTGAGGGAAAGAGATGTGATTGTTCTGGAAATAAAGGCAGCATCCCACACTTTGTGGTGTTTCACCGAACCTTATACGAATAAATTACGAGGGCATAGCTCACGTGTTCCGGAGGGAAATGCAAGCGAATCTGGACCTCTGAACCCGCATTTAATCAATTTCGCTTTCCTTCCGTTTCAGTGCGTCATTTAATTGCATTGCGAGTTGCCTACTGGGTCGCCTACAACCAACAGCCCACTCTCCAAGTGACGATCACGAAATTAGGTCACTATGCTGCAGATGCTTTCCACTCTCTATATTCTTCTTTTATGTCCATTTGAAAGGAAAGGTCAACAATAAAGGTCACATGCTTTACGCGGAACTTTTGGCGCAGTGTTTAGCGACATTCAAAGGTCAATCAGATGAAAGCCGCTATACTCGTACTTGTAGAAAGCTAAATATCCATGATGATCTGCACATTTTAGAAGTACAATAGGCACGTTTAATGGATGAATATTAGTTCATCGTATTTTAATGCATATAATTGTTTTTATCTCTGCAAACATCAAGTGCATCTTCACCAAACTTTGTAAAAATATTGATTATAGAACACTGAACAAAAATTTAAAAACACATTACTATTACTGCCGCCCTCCCCATTTTTTTTTCAAATTTTCCTCAGTCCTCCTAATTGGCAAATGCCAGGGAGGTACCCTAAACTTAGGCCTGAAACGTTTTCTACTCAAATTTCCTTTCCCAATTATCAATTCATTGTTCACATATCACCACTGTTCACCACCTGTGGTGCCGATTATAGTAAGAATGGATTTAATTATGAATAATTAAACAGAATAAAATATTAATTGTGTACAAAAATTAAAAGTATTGCACATGGTTGAATTTACGTGCGTGTATCTATAAAAATTGAAATTGAGTTTTATTTATGGACGCTCTTTAACTGCCATGGTTCTTAGCGTCCCATTCTATATTGGGCGTGAAAGACCGGTAATTTTGCTCAGAGGCCTCTTTATCAGGCTTGAGGTTCTTTTACGTGCCGTAAATCTACGACACCGGACCACCGGCTTTACTTCCCTTCCGAAGGAAGCCATGTTAAGGATTTTTACGCCCGAAAAAGTCCATCGCCCTCCGCCGGGTTTGAACCCGCGACCTTGGGAACCAGAGGCTAGTACGGTACCACTAGTCCACGGAGGACGACGTGTATCTATAGAAACAATGACTAACAAAATAGTATTATATATATTAAATGCATGTAAAGCATGTATGGTATGAAGTCATATAATATGTGACTATATATTTCTATAAAATGTTTAATTAAATCAAAGACGAAGCTAACATTATTGTCAAGTGTTTTCGAGATAACTGTAGCTATATGTGAGACATTAAAGCATGCGAGAGAGAGAGAGAGAGAGAGAGACGGGGAGAGCGGGGGAAGAAGCAAAAGAAAAACTACTAACACTATTAACTCTGAAGAAGTATTTTATTAGCCCCACGTATGGACGTCAATTTGTAGAAGATGGTTTGTTACGTTATTTTACCACGCTTTGGGCGTCAATTTGAAGTAGTTTGTTTTGAAGAAGTTTTATTATATTTCGACTGTTGGGGAGCTGAACTTGTAGTAGTTGCAACCGCACGTATAGTAAACAGTTTCCGGTAGCCTTCGCCCCAAATGTACTTTCAGGTGGCCTTTGCCCTAAGTTTAAAAAAATATTAACTTTGTAATATAATGTTTCTTTAAATATTATATATTTATGTTTGCCTCGGCTGCGTCAGTATTATTGTTAGAGACATGGATTTCTTAGCAGGACGTGATGCGACAAGAATGTAGGTTAACACAGATTATAACTTTACTTCACTCCTTTTATTAATGCTTGATACGATTTAAATAACACTTCACTGATATGGAGAGCTGTGAGATTCTTTTTTATTAATTACTTGCACTTTTTTAATACGTAAACTATTTTCGTCTCGCACAAATACGTATTAAATCTAAGGACACTTTTTGCGTCTAGTTAGTAACGCTGTCTGCAACCAACTGACTTCTGAATTCGTAAATGTTTCTCCTTTCAGTTTCTGATTGGCTAATTCTACTCCAATATATTTAACTAAAGCTTTTTCTGGTTGTTGATTGGCTATTTTATAAAATAGCCAATGTCACTAAAATTACAAGTAACATTTAAACTCTCAAACTCATTGTTTCCTCAAGGTTACCCCATTGTTACCTCTTTGTTAGCAACTTTTGACCTATTTCTCACAGCTCCTACATTATTAAATTACGTAACACATTCATATAACATTATTAAACATGTATACAATAGTATACAATAATATAAACATATATAATGACTGTAATATACACTTTCTATATATTGTTACATACACATATTGCATTAAGGCGGGCTGTTATTGAATTATATATTATATAATTAGACTGAAATTATTTAAGTGTTAAAAACACTGCCTCAACTCACAGATCTACCATTTTAAAAATCCACATTTAAAATGTTAATATTGTGAAAAATACGAAATATGTTATTTTTATACCCAGGAAGTAAAAAGGTTTTTCTCTAAGACTCATAAAAAATCAAGTATTATCGATTTTTCACATTCAGGTTCAACTAAATGGATTCTTCAAAGTTGCAACCTTTCAAAGTTAGCCAGGTACTACCTGTGTAACTGGGACAAAAATCGGAGTTGGTTCACAACCAACAGAACGGTAACGAGAAAGTTGAAATACATGTATTCAAATGGCAGCGTTCACAATCGGCGGGAAGCCTTCCCCGGCCCCGGGAACGGGAAAGAAGAGTTGCCCAACTTTTAACTTTCTAGTTCTCGTTCCCGGGCACGGCATATTAGATACGTATTGTGCATAATAGACTCTTCATTCTAGAGCTTATTCTAGGCGGCCGTGACATGAAACAGCCGCTAGTGCTCTCTATAGTCGCAAGCTGGAAACGAAACTGGAAGAAATTAGTAGTAAATGTTATTCTTAACCTCATCCCGACACCTGCAAATCCAACGAGTGTTGGTTCCTCTGCTGAAAGTCATTTGTAGTTTTTTAATATGCAACTCAAAACTGGCTATTACCTCAATCAACGGCAAACCCTACAAAGAACTGCCAAAACTGGTAAAAATTAAAAAAGGACAATAAACAATTTTAATGTATGCCATTAAATAAAGGAATGAAAGCTTGGCATAAGTAGAGGGATCGGAAATGTAATGGATATGCATTTAGACAATGTTTACTCTATCGAATTTTGACTTTGGCTAACCTGTATTATGTTGGCTAAATTGAAAATAGGTGAAAACAATCGGTTAAAAACAAATGAAATCCCAATGCGCAAAATCGATTTTCACGATATGCATCCCCGTTCTCGTTAACGAACTGTTGTGAACCAATATCTTGTATGGTGTATTGCTTCCCGTTCTCGTTTCCGTTCTGGTTACCGTTCTCGGGCGGTTGTGAACCAGCCTTAATTCCACCATTTATCATAATTTTAAATAAAAAAAATAACTGGAAATGGGATAAAACACAAAGGAAAGATTTAATATGTATTTACAATATGGCAATAACGTAAACAAGACCAGAATTCCTTTTCAAGGCATAAATGTGTATAAAGAAATTAATTTAGTTGATCTCTAATGGGCAGTGCTGTAGCTTGACGGCTGTACGACACCGCAACATGGAATCTCTATCGCAGACTTCTGTAGATCTATCATAGCAACTAACAGAACTTTCTTCATATGAATGTAACTGTGAAATTTGCGAAGCATCTTTAAAGCTCGTAAATTACACATTTAAATCCCTCTCCCCTGTTCTACGCCCCTGTCTTACCTTGCTTTTCATTTTATGTTTTCAAAGATTCAAAATAATCTACCGGTGTCATTTAAAAGCTATTATTAAGTTGTACAAAGAACTCTAGTGTTGCAACGAAAAGAAAATTAGTTACTTATCCTTCCTTCTTTATATTAAGTTGGAAATTCTCAAATTAAAAATTCTTTCGAAACACAAAATTTTAACTTCGACTAAGATATGTATTTTTGTGTCATGTAAAGGTGAAACAAAACACCTGATGTACCAGTTTATGAATAAGGAAAAATAAACAATCTATAGCTTGACTTTTTAACTTTACATACCGGGGGTTTGTTTAAAAATGCTTTCGTTTTAGTTATTCAATACCTAATAAAACTTACAATCTTAAAATTGCAATTAAAAATGAATCCATTGTTCAGGTTGTTAATTTTTCATACACGACATAACCTTTCTTTTATGAATGACACTATTGATAAACTGAGCCCAAGAATTTCTTTTTGCGTTGCATTTACTCTTAGTTTTCCATACCAGTGGATTCTAATTTACCAGTCTGGTGGTTTAAAATGTGTAGTACAGTAGAGGGCGCAGTGTTGATAGCGTCCCTTAACGTTTGAACCGGTGTTCTGTCACCACAGAATTACAAAGACCTGCCTTCCGGACATTTCCAAACAATGGTAGGAGCGGCATCAAGATGGGACAGTCTCGCCTTGCATCACGACAACGCTTCCGCCCACACTGCTGCAGGGATAGTTGAATAGAGGGTCAGAATACATCCTATTTGTCAGTAACCTTCGCTTTTGTCAAAAGTGAATGTCATACTCTCACTGTACATGCAAAGGGGTTCATGCCAATAATCACGTTGGCCTCACTCCGTAGTGATTAGTCAAAAAATGTATATTAGCAACGGTTTTTTTTAAAAATTATAGGTAGAAAAAAGCTTCGTAATTTTAGACCTCTTCGTTCGCAAAATGTAAACCATTGGCGGCTTTTATAAAAAAAAATCTGATATGTTGCACTCACATGACTTTCTCTACTCTTGTACAAACTATTTTTACAAACGCTTATTCTCCATCTGCTTCATGTTAATCGAGATATCAATCTTATTGGTAATTTTCTTGTAGATGCAAGGGGAATATGGTAGCTTTTAAGCGATAGTCAAATGTTTTAACGCTGGTTGCTATGTGGCGCATTTCATTCTCTTTGCATGTCCAGGACATAAAAAAAATGAATAACGAATTTGAGAAAAAGTATAAGTATTGGAAAATTTAAGGAAATAACAAGCAATATCTCGAAAACGGTTCACTCAACAAAAGAAATGTATCTCTTACGGTTTACCAGTTATACAAAAGTCGTTCACAATGAAGAATACTTTTGGAGACATTCCCAGAAAATTCGAGATATACATTTCATTTCTCATGACATTATCTTAAACATATGATATTTTCATCAAAATCGTTAAAGCCATTTTTGAGAAAATTAAAATTTTCGAAAAATCTTCCATGTAAAGGGTTATCTGGCGTGGGGGGATTTTCTTGAAAACCTTCGTGTCGCATCTCTGGAAGATACTGAACCCAAATACCAAGTTTCATGTTTATCCGACTGTTCGTTTCTGAGTTATTCTGTACACAGACACACACACACACACACACACACACGGACATGTTTCCAAAATTCTTTTTTTGGATTCAGGAGGTCTCAAAACATGTATTTCCGGTAAAATCTCGGTATCGAATTTTTGGGTGGAATACAATACTTCCCCTACTTACTATACGTAGTAGAGAAAGTAAAAAATCTGATGTGTTGCACTCACATGAATTTCTCTACTCTTGTACATATGTTTACAAACGCTTATTCTCCATCTACTTCATGTTAATCGAGATAAACATTTGCAGAAACCCTTATTACTAATTTTCTTGCAGGTGAAAGGGGATATAATTATTGGAAAATTCAGACAAATAATGAGGAATATCTAGAAAATGGTTCACACACAAAACAAATGTGACAAATTGTGTGTTTTAACGATATCTACATTTTTTGTATAGTAAAATTTTGTCTATCTCTTACGTTTACCAGTTATACAAGTCATTCAGAATGAAGAGGACTTTTGGGGGGCATTTCCAGAAAATTCAGGACATACAATTCATTTGCCATTAATCAAAATCGTTAGAGCCATTCTTAAGCAAATCAAAATTTCGAAAAATGTTCCGTGTAAAGGGTAGTTTCGGATGGCGGGATTTTCTTGAATTTTTTTTGTCGCATCCTTGGAAGATGTTAAACTCAAATACAAACTTTGGTATTTATCCGACTTTTGTTTTTGAGACACACACACCACACACACAGACATGTTTTCAAAAATGATTTATTTGGATTCAGGGCAACTCAAAACATGTATTTCTAGTGAAATCTCGAATTTTTGGGTGGATTGCAATATTTCCCCTACTTACTATAAGTACAAAGTGCATGAGTAGGGTAATGCACATAGGGGCATCTCGCTGTAGTAGCTCAAGAGGTAAGGGCATCGTCACGCAGAGAGTAGAGAAAGTAAAAATTTGATGTGTTGTATTCACATGACTTTCACCACTCACTCTACAAGCTATTTTTACCAAAGTTTTTTCTTGTTAATCGAGATAAACTTTCATTGCACATTTACTCGTTTCTTTATAGATACGATAAGAAGAATATAGTAGGGTGAAGTGATACTTGGACTTTAAAAAAGTGGATCGCTATGTGAAGGTTTTGAAATTCCCTGCTCTTGGGTGACCACCATACATTTCAAATTTCAAAACAGTAATAAAGAATATCTCGGAATTAGTTAACGCCACAACAAATGTTGACATAAATTGCGTGTTTTAACGAGATTTATATGTTTTGTGTTGCAAGATTTGTCAATCTCTTACGACTTTCCAATTATACAACAGTCATTCAGAATGAAGAGGGCTTAACAGGTTATTCAGAGAGAATTCAAGTACATTTGATTTGCATGCAAATATCTTAAACATATATATTTTAACCAAAATCGTTAGAACTACTTTTGAGAAAATAAAAAATAACGACTGTTTTCTTTTTACTTTCTCTACTACGTATAGTAAATAGGGGAAGTATTGTATTCCACCCAAAAATTCGATACCGAGATTTCACCAGAAATATATGTTTTGAGACCCCCTGAATCCAAAAAACGCATTTTTGGAAACATGTCCGTGTGTGTGTCTGTGAACAGCATAACTCAGAAACGAACAGTCGGATAAACACCAAACTTGGTATTTAGGTTGCGTATCGTCCAGAGATGCGACACGAAGGTTTTCAAGAAAATCCCCCACCCCAGATAGAACATTTTTAGAAAATTTTAATTTTCTCAAAAATGGCTCTAACGATTTTGAATAAAATATCATATGTTTAAGATATTTTTATGACAAATGAAATGTATATCTCGAATTTTCTGGGAATGTCTCCAAAAGTATTTTTCATTGTGAACGACTTTTGCATAACTGGTAAACCGTAAGAGGTAGACACAATTTTACTGCACAGAAAATGTAGATCGCGTTAAAATACACAATTTATGTCATATACATTTTTTTTGTTGAGTGAACCATTTTCGAGATATTGCTTGTTATTCCCTTAAATTTTCCAATACTTATACTTTTTTTTCTCAAATTCGTTATTCATTTTTTTGTCCTGGTAATGCAAAGAGAATGGAATGCGCCACATAGCAACCGGCTCTTAAAATATTTGACTATCGCTTAAAGCCTACCAATTCCCCTTGCATCAAGAAAATTAGCAATAAGATTAACATCTCGATATCTCGATTAACATGAAGCATATGGAGAATAAGCGTATGTAAAAATAGTTTGCACAAGAGTAGAGAAAGTCATGTGAGTGCAACACATCAGATTTTTTTCAATTTAAAGCGTAGTTTGGGCTGAGGAGATTCTCTTGAAAATCCTCGTGTCGCATCCTTGAAAAACAATGAACTGAAAACAGCAGCTTTGATATTTTAAAAGTCATTTTTTTTGAGTTCACAGACAAATACACGTGAATATTTTTATACAAATACTTTAATTGGATTAAGTCAGCTTCCCAACTGAATTTCCGGTGAAATCTTGGTATCAGATTTTTTGTTAGAATGCATTACTTCCTGTACTTACTGTGGGTAAAATGGGGTTCAAACGTATTTTATTTTTTCACGTTGATGTGCAGTTTTCACAGATATGTAGTTGAGACAGTACTACTGAATACAAACACTACAGCAATTTTGATATGCTTATAGCTTTGTTAGATCTTTCTTCAAACGGATCAATGAATAAAATCAGATTTTCGAAGACTTTTTTGGTCAGATTCTAGTCCAAATAGTTAACGAGAAATACCAAGTGGCTCATTAGAGCCAGCTGGAGAACAAATATAGACAGCCATTCAAACAGGAGAAATCTTGAAGGAGGAATATCAATGAGACTACCGTTCTCCCGAGATAATCGACAAAGAAAACTCGTTACGTCTTTAAGTTCAGCACGGAATATCTAATTCAGATGGGTGATCTGGTACTTAAGTTAGTGTGTTGTCGTCTATGTTCAACCGCAATGTACTGAAACTTAAGTAAGTATCTAAAACTTCTTGTTTTGCCATTTAGCTATGGTAGATACATTTAGAGGTTTCTCTGAAAATACGTATTTTTGAGGTCCCTAAACCCAAAAAAGCATATTTAGAGAAAGGAAACCAATATAAACAAAAAAATCTGATGTGTTACACTCACATGACTTTCTCTACTATTGTACAAACTATTTTTACAAACGCTTATTCTCCATATGCTTCTTGTTAATCGAGATATCGAGATGTCAATCTTATTGATAATTTTCTTGTAGATGCAAGGGGAATATGGTAGGTTTTAAGCGATAGTCAAATATTTTAACGCTGGTTGCTATGTGGCGCATTCCATTCTCTTTGCATGTCTAGGACATAACAAAAATCTGATGTGTTTCACTCATATGACTTTCTCTACTCTTGTACAATCTATTTTTACAAACGCCTATTCTCCATATGCTTCATGTTAATCGAGATATCGAGATGTCAATCTTATTGGTAATTTTCTTGTAGATGCAAGGGGAATATGGTAGCTTTTAAGCGATAGTCAAATATTTTAACGCTGGTTGCTATGTGGCGCATTCCATTCTCTTTGCATGTCCAGGACATATAAAAAATGAATAATGACTTTGAGAAAAAGTATAAGTATTGGAAAATTTAAGGATATAACAAGCAATATCTCAAAAACGGTTCACTCAACAAAAGAAATGTATATGACATAAGTTGTGTATTTTAATGCGATCTACATTTTTTGTGTAGTAAAATTTTGTCTATCTCTTATGGTTTAGCAGTTATGCAAAAGTCGTTCACAGTGAAGAATACGTTTGGAGACATTCCCAGAAAATTCGAGATATACATTTCATTTCTCATGACATTATCTTAAACATATGATATTTTCATCAAAATCGTTAGAGCCATTTTTGAGAAAATTAAAATTTTCGAAAAATCTTTCATGTAAAGGGTAGTCTGGGGTGGGGGGATTTTCTTGAAAACCTTCGTGTCGCATCTCTGGAAGATACTGAACCTAAATACCAAGTTTAGTGTTTATCCGACTGTTCGTTTTTGAGTTATGCTGTTCACAGACACACAGACACACACACAGACACACACACGGACATGTTTCCAAAAATGCTTTTTTTGGATTCAGGAGGTCTCAAAACATGTATTTCCGGTGAAATCTCGGTATCGAATTTTTGGGTGGAATGCAATACTTCCCCTACTTACTATACGTAGTAGAGAAAGTAAAAATGAATAACGAATTTGAGAAGTATAAGTATTGGAAAGTTTAAGGATATAACAAGCAATATCTCGCAAACGGTTCACTCAACAAAAGAAATGTATATGACATAAATTGTGTATTTTAACGCGATCTACATTTTTCGTGTAGTAAAATTTTGTCTATCTCTTATGGTTTACCAGTTATAAAAAAGTCGTTCACAATGAAGAATACTTTTGGAGACATTCCCAGAAAATTCGAGATATACATTTTATTTGTCATGGCAATATCTTAAATATATGATATTTTAATCAAAATCGTTTGAGCCGTTTTTGAGAAAATTAAAATTTTCGAAAAATATTTCATGTAAAGGGTAGTCTGGGGTGGGGGGATTTTCTTGAAAACCTTCGTGTTGCATCTCCGGAAGATACTAAACCTAAATACCAAGTTTGGTGTTTATCCGACTGTTCGTTTCTGAGTTATGCTGTTCACAGACACACACACTCACAGACACACACACACGGACATGTTTCCAAAAATGCTTTTTTTGGATTCAGGGGATCTCAAAACATGTATTTCCGCTGAAATCTCGGTATCGAATTTTTGGGTGGAATGCAATACTTCCCCTACTTACTATACGTAGTAGAGAAAGTAATAAGTTGGAGTAAGAATAATTTGTATACCCACTAATAAACGATAGAGGTCAGAGAAAAATTATGTGAATGTATCACATCAGATTTTTTAAATTCTGTTTACGTTGTTCTCGCTTAACATTACGGAGTATAAGCAACAAACATGAGAGCACGCAATGCTTCACTGCCATTTTATTGCTTGCTATTATAAGTACTATTGTTGCCATGATTATTATCATTATCTAACAGCACTGTGACGTCGTTCATTGAATAGATGTTCGAGATTTTTCCCCTGTTGATTGATAGGATGTTCCAACGTCTCCGAGTCCATATGGACGTTTCTGAGAACCGCTGGTGTAGTAGTGGTGTTGGTTTTGGGACTTTAGGGTGCTAAACACAGTCAGGTCGGATCCCCACTGACCTGTGTTTACTTGGAATTGCTCCCTTAAGTTCTGCAACTCTTTTAACTGCGAAGGGTTATCTACACACTTGAAATACGGCGCGGTTGGGCCACCTGATATATGCCAATAGAAAGAATATCCGCGAGACCCAGAAGATGGTTGGAAGATCTTTGTGAACGAAACAGGCAGTATATATATATATAATATGCATATTCCTTAGAATGTAGTAGTAGAAGAAGAAGAAGAAGAAGAAGAAGAAGAAAGGCGTTACCCACACGGGATAAATGTACGTACATGTGTGAGAAAGAGAGAGAGAGAGGGAGAGGGAGAGGGAGAACGAAAAGTAGTAATTTAATTCCAGCGTCTTTCAAGGGTGCAATATGAACATATTACAAAATTACCCCCATAAGTTTTCTATTGACTCAAAAATATCTCTACGATTTTTATCAAAATAGCGTAAGTTTGAAACATTTACATAAAGAATAAAACATATATCTTGAATTTTCTGCAAATAACTTAAAGTCCCCTAATTTAGAATGCTGTTAGAAATTTTATAACTTGTAAACCATAAGAGACAGACAAAAACTTACTACACGAAAAATGTAGATCTCGTTAAAACACAAAGCGTATACCAATTTTGTTTTGTGGCGTTAACCATTCCCGAGATTCCAAATTCACTGTTATTAGACTTAACTTTGAATATCTTATCGTACACTTTTTCACACGCTAATCAACATTCATTTGCTTCTCTCAATGTCACGGAAAGTATTGTGCTGTTACGTGTTCGTATTATGTTTTGTGACTGTGTTATACCTCCAGCCAGTCACTTTACGTTGTTTGTCCCCCTTGCTTAACGCACTCTTTGGTGTTCTTTTTTTTTTCTCCTCTCTGCTTTGCGTGTGTGGCATGTGCTTTGCGTACGCGGTGAGTGGTGGATTTCTGTCGCATTGCAGGGTTAGCTCTCTGCCCGGCAACAAGTCATTCAGATTGTGGAGTTTTTTTTGTTGGAATTGATTTAAGGAACTTCTTTTGTGATGTTTCTGGATCGGCCTTATGTAAAGGTAGGCTTTGTTATGAGTTTGTATCTTGGTAATGGTGGGTGAATTTTGGGGCGAAAACGTAATGTGTGTTTTAGACACGAATTCGTAAAGTGACTGGCTCTTGAAATTGTTCATAAGTTTAGTGTGTTTTGGTACTTTTGTTTTGTCAAAATTTAATACTGGGTTTAAATGAGTCCAGAAAGTGGATCACACTTCTATCTTATTGGCTTCTCCACCTTTAAGGAGTTTTAAGAGTGCTTTCACTTATAAGGCAACTAATTAGCTGTTAAAGTAAAACTCTCAATCCATCATTTGTCTTTGTCTCAGAGAGAAAGAGATAAAATACAGGGAAACAAAATACCAGGAAATTCTGGAATATATGTTGTTTGTGTGTATAAGGCAAAGAAATGCAAGAATCAATTCATTCTTTATACAACTTATTCAAAGTCTCATAAGAATCAGGAAAATTTAACTGTAACCACAAAGTACTACTGACCTTCTAGCTGAGTTATATTTTAATACGTGATTTTCAGTGCTTGGTTACTTTGAAGTTACAGAAATTGTGTTGTGTTAATTATGGGAGCAGTAATGCAGTCAAAAACCCTACCATGCTGAACTTTGAAAAACTGAAAACAGTTGAGTTGTAAAGTAAATCTAGCTCAGCTGGACTTTGAAGCTTGCTGTTCCTAGAAGTTCATAAAAGTCTGTTTGGGTCTTGACTAGATAAGCATCATTACTATTTGTGAGACCCCCTGAATCCAAAAAAAAGCATTTTTGGAAACATGTCCGTGTGTGTGTCTGTCTGTGTGTCTGTGTGTGTCTGTCTGTGAACCGCATAACTCAGAAACGAACAGTCGGATAAACACCAAACTTGGTATTTACGTTCAGTATCTTCCAAGGATGCGACACGAAGGTTTTCAAGAAAATGCCCCCACCCCAGACTACCCTTTACATGGAACATTTTTCGAAAATTTTAATTTTCTCAAAAATGGCTCTAACGATTTTGATTAAAATATGATATGTTTAAGATATTTTCATGACAAATGAAATGTATATCTCGAATTTTCTGGGAATGTCTCTAAAAGTGTTCTTCATTGTGAACGACTTTTGCATAACTGGTAAACCATAAGAGATAGACAAAATTTTACTACACAAAAAATGTAGATCGCGTTAAAATACACAATTTATGTCATATACATTTTTGTTGAGTGAACCATTTTCGAGATATTGTTTGTTATTGCCTTAAATTTTCCAATACTTATACTTTCCTCAAATTCGTTATTCACTTTTTTTTCCTGGTAATACAAAGAGAATGGAATACTCCACATAGCAACCAGCTCTTAAACGCTTAAAGCCTACCAATTCCCCTTGCATCTACAAGAAAATTAGCAATAAGATTAACATCTCGATATCTCGATTAACATGAAGCATATGGAGAATAAGCGTTTGTAAAAATAGTTTGTACAAGAGTAGGGAAAGTCATGTGAGTGTAACACATCAGATTTTTTTCTTCCCCTACGGCACTCGTTAGGGCTTCCCTTTTCGCTTGGCCGGGGTTCCCTAACTCAGTCAAACCTTCTTAAGCGTCTGACTGGTTTCGCTGCCTTGCTCCAGTTTTATGTTTTGGGAGAAATATTGGAACCATTGCAGTATATGGAATTTTAATGCAATGAATATGAAGTATATAGAAAAATAAGATTTTGTAACGATATTTTGTAGAAGATTTTTACAAAAATAAACGATTCTGGGTAGAATCTCATGCGAATGTAACACAATCGGATTCTTAAACGTGTGGTTAGCTTTATAGCCATCTGTATCGAAGAGACAATGAAGGATTGTGTACAAAATGGCCTTGTGAGGCTTGAACAGAAGCCAAGCAGTTCGATAAAGCATGACTTTGTCGTCTGGGCGTGCCTCTTCGGAATGACAACACTCGACTCTTTCTGAATTTACTTAAAGCATCAAGTGTTGAAGATTAACAGATAAAAGTAAGGCGTTCCATAAGCTAGGATTTTTCGAAACTGAACTAATCGCCTTTCAAAAATTGTGATTTTTCTTCTCACTCTTCTACAAAATATTCTTACAAAAGCTTATTATTCAATATACTTTTTGCTAATCGAAATAAACTTTCATTACACATTCACACACTCGTTGTAGATATAAGACAGTAAGCTGAAGTAATTGCCAAATATTTTAAAAGCTAGTCTCTATGTTATAGCTTTAAAATTCCTTTCTCTTTGCATATACCCCTAAAAGTGTGATTTTCAGTGAAGAAAAGTATAAAGTATTTGAAAATTCAAACCAATAAGAGTATTTCGGAAATGGTAACGCAACAGAAAAATTTATTTCACATAAATGATTTCAGTCTAATTATATAATATAAAATTCAATAACAGCCCGCCTTAAAGCAATATGTGTATAAATAACATAAAATGTATGTATAAAACGTATTATGTTTATATTATGTACATGTTTAATGACATTATGTGAATGTATTAGGTAATTTAATAATGTAGGAGCTGTGATAATAGAGGCCGAAAGTTGCTAACAATGAGGTAACCTTGAGGCAATAATGAATTGGAAAGTTTAATAATGCTATTAGTAATTCTTGGTGCAACAACCAGAAAACCTGAAAATTAAATAAAAGTATTCTATTGTAGTAAAATTAGCCAATCAGAGGCTTGAAATAAAAAAAATTGCAAATTCAAGCGGTAAACGCCATTTGCTAGAAGGCAACGTACCTGAGCAGTTCGTTAGTTCAGTACGTATTCAGTGTGAGATAAAAAATTATTACGGCGAGAATATTATAAAGTTTACGTGTTAAAAAGTGCAAGTAATTAATAAATAATCTCACAGCTCTCTATATCAGTGAAGTGCTATTTAGTCGTGTGAAGGATTAATAAAAGGAGTGAAGTAAAAATTATAATTTTGTAAGCCTACATTCTTTAGCCGCGTCACCCCCTGTTAAGTAATACATGTTTCTACAAATTAATACTGACGCAGCCGAGGCAAACATAAAAATACAAAGTTGATTCCTAAACCTGGGGCGAATGCCACCGGAAAGTAAACTTGGGGCGAAGACCACCGGAAAGTGAAAATTGGGGCGAAGGCCACCGGAAACTTTGTACCATACGTGGGGCAGTTACTTCATCAAGTTTGACTCCCCAACAGTAGAACTACAATACAAACCCTCGTAACAATACAAATCCTACTTCAAATTGACGCCCAAAGCGTGGAGCAAATAACGTAATAATAATCTTATTTTTTCAATTGTGTCCATTAATGTGATCTATATTCATATCTCTTACGTTTACAAGTTATTCAGAAATTCATTCAGAACGAAGAAGATTCACAGGCTATTCCCAGTCTATATTAGTTTGTTATGCAAATATCTACGCCGTTTTTGAGGAAATAAAAAAATAGTAAAAATGTCAAGATGTTTCCATGTAAAGGTTAGTTAACGAGGGGGGGATTTTCTTGGAAATCATGGTGTCATATCGCAGGAAGACGCTGAACTTATATGTCAAGTTTGGTATTTAATCGACGTTTCGTTTTTGAGCTATGTTCATTTCACTTCATTCGGAACTAATTTTATATATTCTTATATAAGTGGTCAACGTTAGGCGATAGAATAAAACGTACCACATAAAAATGTAGAACTCTTTAAAACATACAATTTGTTTCAAATAACTTTTTTGTAGCATCAGCCATTTCCGAAATATCTGTTATTAATGATTCGAATTGTTCAATACTCTGTCATTCTTTTGTTAAGTTCCATTGATTTTCAGTTGTTTCTCGCGATGTCATGGAAACGGTATGGAATTTTATGGTCAGCATATAGCGTGCAGTTCTTAAACATTTGACTATCGCTATTCCCTTTGTAGCTGTAACAAAATGCAATGTAGTTGCTTCTGCAAACGTTTCTCTCTATTAAAATAAAGTAAATATAAAAATAAGCTTTTGTAGGAATAATTCTGTACTCATTAATAATGATAGAGAGTATAGACAGTCATGTAAATGTAATACATCAGATTTTACCTTATATTTCGATTCGTTTTTATACTAAATGACAATATTTTACTTTAAAGACATTTGAACTAACCTTGTTCAGGAAATAAGGTAGTAAGTTAGGGAACTATATCTCTCATGCTGATGTGTTCCAAATGATAATGAATGTTCTAGACCTGTTATAATATTCCTGGAACTTCAATAGCAGCCTTCAGGAGCGCATTAAATAAATTTTGGAGATAATTATGAACGTTACGCCTTCCTTATTACTACCGTAGGGTTTTTGTTGTATCAACGAGATAATATCTATAGAGCTTGGAAACTTTTAGATGCCAGCTAAAGCAACTAATGATTAGTTGTAGCATTTGGGGCTGTAATAGTTTTCTGGGTAAGCAGAGGTCACCTTCAATTGAAGAAGCGCTTGGTCTACGAGGGTAGGAGAAAATAAACCAGATAATACTGGAAGCAGAAGTCTGGAGTGACTATATATAGAATTTACATATTTATTTCTAATAAACGACAATAGATAGCGACAGACGCGATACATCACTGAATAGAGAAAAGTTCAAAATTTTATTTTATATGTTCAAAGTGAGCACAATTTGTTATGCGAGGACGACCAGTGCTTTTCCGTTTGCATACGCAACCATCTTCTACGAATTTATTGTATCAATTGCAAATGTTTTATGACGAGGCGGTTCTTCGTTGAACTTACACCGAAATGCACCCCGCAATGAAACAATGGATTCATTATTTGCATAATGCAGCACACAAAACGACTTTTCCTGTGGCGTCGCCATTTTCTCGTAAACAGAGCGCCGCTGTAGGCACTGAATGGAACTAATACGTGGAGTTTAAAACTTTGAACTTTCCTCTATTCAATTATGTGTCGTGTGTGTCGCTATCTATTGTCGTTCATTAGAAATGAATATGTAAACTCTGTTCCTTCTTTTTGAATAACTGTACTTGTGGACAGAGCATAGCGACCTTTTTACCAACGAGAAGGAAGACGACCTTCCTATTCCGCTCGTAAATTTTATGACAGCAAGCAAAGTTATTTTGGTGTCAAACATCGCCAGGCTTCAACAAACGCTTTGTCAGATCCAGCGATTTTACCTTTCTCAGCTCTTACACGCATTGTGTCACTATATTCGGATGTGTTGACGGAAGTTTGTGTCTTAAATTTCTGCCGTTGTAAATGACGAAGCATCTCCCAACATAATATCAAGGAAGATTAAAATCCGGATCATTCATCGTAAAGGATTCAGACTTATGGTGCAATTCATTAAATTCACACATCGTCGAGATGCGGCCGAGACGAACTTGATCAGCCAAACACGTTCAAAAGCGACCCGGAATATTTTAGGATCTGAGCTTACCCAAATGTGACGTCACCTTTCGATGCCTGTACATGCAATACCTCCTAGGGGCCAATGGTAAATGTTACGTGGTCATGGATGCAGTCTCAAAGAACACACATACCCTCGTGTAGCACACACTATCGAGAGCTTTGATGTGATGAGTCAAAGGGGGTAAGACCTGTTCGTCAAAGACAACTACAAGTTTCAGAATCACGAAGACATACACTACGTGATCAAAAGTATCCGGACACCTGGCTGAAAATGACGTACAAGTTCGTGACGCCCTCCATCGGTAATGCTGGAAGTCAATATGGTGTTGGCCCACCCTTAGCCTTGATGACAGCGTTCACTCTCGCAGACATACTTTCAATCAGGTACTGGAAGATTTTCTTGGGGAATGGCAGCCCATTCTTCACGGAGTGCGGAACTGAGGAGAGGTATCGATGTAGGTTAGTGAGGACTGGCACGAAGTCGGCGTTCCAAAACATCCCAAAGGTGTTCTATAGGATTCAAGTCAGAACTCTGTGCAGGCCAGTCCATTACAGGGATGATATTGTCGTGTAACCACTCCGCCACAGCCTAAGCAGTATGAACAGGTGCTCGATCGTGTTGAAAGATGCAATCGCCATCCCCGAATTGCTCTTCAACAGTAGGAAGCAAGAAGGTTTCTTAAAATATCAATGTAGGTCTGCGCTGTGATCGTGCCACGCAAAACAACAAGGGGTGCAAGCCAGAAAAAACACGACACACCATAACACCACCACCTCTAAATTTCACTGTTGGCACTACACACGCTGGCAGATGTCGTTGACCGGGCATTCGCCATACCCACACCCTGCTATCGGATCGCCACGTTGTGTACCGTGATTCGTCACTTCACACAACGTTTTGCCACAGTTCAATCGTATAATGTTGACGCTCCTTACACCAAGCGAGGCGTCGTTTGGCATTTTCCTGCGTGATGTGTGGCTTATGAGCAGCCGCTCGACCATGGAATTCAAGGTTTCTCACCTCACGCATGTCATAGTACTTGGAGTGGGTTCTGATGGTCTGGATAGATGTCTGCCTATTACTCTTTACGACCCTCTTCAAACGTCGGCGGTCTCTGTCAGTCAACAGACGAGGTCGGCCTGTACACTTTTGTGCTGTACATGTCCCTTCACGTTTCCACTTCACTATCACATCAGAAGCAGTGGACCTAGGGATGTTTAGGAGTGTGGAAATCCCGCGTACAGACTTCTGACACAAGTGACACCCAATCACCACGTACGAAGTCCGCAGGTTCTACGGAGCGTCCCATTCTGCTGTTTCATGATGTCTAATAATGACTACTGAGGTCTCGGATAATATGTACCAGCCAGTAGGTGGCAGCACAATGCACCTAAGATGAAAAACGTATGTTTGTGGGGTGTCCGGATACTTTTGATCACATGATGTATGATATTCAAAATGGATTGTCAAGATGGGTTGGTACCAGGAAGACATGTAGGTCCTATTTTAAATTAAGTACCTCAAATGAAACAGTGGAACAAAATCATGAAAACGACCCGGAAAGGACTTGTTGCTAAATAGACAAAAACTGAGTAACACTCTTAAGAGGAAAGCAGCCGAATTGCTGCCTGAGAATTAAATTAGTCCAAAGGGAATTACAGATAATCAAAGGAAAAGAAGATTTCTTAATGAAAACAGTTAAAATTTGCAGTTTCATATAACTTTTTAGCAGCGTAAAGCTTAAGGACATATCTTTCACTCCGTTATATGTCGTCCTCGGTGGTATAGTGGTTACCATGCTAGCCTGTAATTCTCGAGGTCGCGCGTTCAAACCCGGCAGAGAGCAATGGACTTTTTCGGGCGTAAAAATCCTTAGCATGGCTTCCTTCGGAAGGGAAATAAAGCCTGTAGTCCCGTGTCGTAGATTTATGGCACGTAAAATAGCCTCAAGCCTGATAAAGAGGCCTCTGAGCAAAATTACAGGTCTTTCACGTCCAATATAGAATGGGACGTTAAGGATCGCAGCCGTTAAAAGCTCAATTTGACCGCGTTATATTTAAGTTCCAACATTAAAAGACGAAGGCTATAAGCTTTACAAACAATATTTTAGCCACACTTGTAACAAGCTATATACACATACTAATTAGTAATAAAAATATTTACACTTCGTTACAAGTGGTTGTAAGTCTGCAAAATTCGAAGAAAGTTGTTTGTATTTAAGTATAGCATAATGCAGGTATTTTGGGCCGCACATCGACTATCTCTTCAAAATTCCATGGACGCACCACCACAATGGACTAATACCTCCGGGGTCGCATCTCCAATTTTTAAATAACAAACTCAGCCAAAAAAACTGATGTGTTACATTCACACGGCTTTCTCCACCCTCTTATCGTTTATTAATGGGTATATAAACTATTCTTACAAATGCTTATTTTTCTATCTACTTCATTTTAATCGAGACAAACCTTTGCAGAAATAGCTACATTACACATTTCGTTATAAATGCAAAGAGAATAACGACAGTGAAATGTTTAAGAACTCGTATATCTGACATGTTTGTTGCTCATTTTTCCTGACTTTCACTTCTACAAAGATGTTTTACTTATATTTCAAAACCTGTTAATGATATTTGCTTCAACTTAAGCATGGTAATGCGTGTTGTGTAATAAATAATGTGCACTATATTCATTTTTGATACACATAATTTCAAAAGCAATTAGAACTGCAAAAATTAGACTAATCGGAATGAAAGATATATTTTGAAATTCTTTTATATTTTATGTAATTCTTTGATATTGACAGTAAAACAATTCAGTTAATATTGAGTGATTTAATGAGTTCTAATTTCCATGTAACCTAGGGGGATGGCTCAGGTTTCGTCTGTGGCCCGCATTCGGAGGTCCCGAAATAGATTCCGGCCTCCACCCACTCCGATCCATGGATTTTGTTCGGGGTTTTCCCGGCTCGTCAGGCAAATGCTAGAGTTGTTTCTTTATTTCCCGAATTTCCTGTCCCTCCATTCTTCATTTAATTCATCTTTTATCCCGTTGGTCTCCAGGGTCGGAAGTGTCGACGATGGTGTTTCGGTGCAGCGTGGTAGGGGAATGGCTCTTGAGGGGCATTGGACCCCCTCTGTGTGGGGTTGGGTCTCCGATCTGCCTGTCCGTCTGTCGGGGTGTGTCTATCTGGAAATTTAGGGATCCTGTCATTGTTGTGCCGTCGATCCTGGTTCCAGCCGCCCGGTGTCTCTTCTTGCCTCATCCGTCCTCCTGGCGACGCGTGCTCATGGGACATAGGTACAATATCCATTCTGGATCGGTGCCCAGTCCTCTCCGTTGTCAATCCAATCCACTACAATCCAGTTCCATGTAAATTTGCTAAAGTTTATTAGGATGTTTCATATCTGAAATGAGTTTTTTTATGGACGCTCTTTAACTGCTGTGATCCTTAGCGTCCCATTCTATACTGGGCGTGAAAGACCGTCAATTTTGCTCAGAGGCTTGAGGTTCTTTTACGTGCGGTAAATCTAAGACACGGGACCACCGTCTTTACTTCCTTTCCGAAAGAAGCCATGGTAAGGATTTTTACGCACGAAAAAATCCATTGCCCTGCCGGGTTTGAAGCCGCGACCTCGGGAACTAGAGGCTAGCATGATAACCACTACACCACGGAGGACGACTTCATCTCTGAATATCTCTCCATGAAGGGTCATTATACATGCAACATTTTAAACAACATTCGCATTTCTATGGTTATACGCAGGCATAAGAATTCTTAAGCAGTTGCTTCAAATTGTCTTCACCCAAACAATATTAAGAATGGTCCAGGGGTGACTGACGAGCAGGTAAACACGGTCTGATGAGTGGTGCCTAAAGTCCAGTAACAGTTCAACTGTATTTACTTTGGTCCTGGCTTTAATGCTTAGAAAGCTCCTATGCTTGGTCATAAATATTTGAATTACACCTACTATAAATATCATTCAATTCTAATGAGATGCCAAATATTAATGATCTCTTCATTCAGCAGTTTGTAAATGCTGTCAATTTGTAAATTATAAAATGCTGAAATTACACCTACTTTGAATATCATTTGAGGCAGTATTTTTAACACTTAAATAATCAGTCAAATTATATAATATGTAAATTCCATAACATCCTGCCTTAAAGCAATACGTGTATATAATAATTTGTAAAATGTATGTAACAGTCATTGCATATGCTTATATTATTGCAAATATGTTCAATAATGTTATGTGAATGCATTACTTAATTTAATAATGTAGGAGCTGTGAGAATAATAAGTTAAAAGTTGCTAACAATGAGGTAACCTTGAGGCAATAATGAGTAAGGAAGTTTAAATGCTACTAGACATTATTAGAGCAGCAATAATGTAAATTTTGAGACAGTTTTAAAATAGACAATCAACATCCAGAAAAAGCTTTAGTTAAATGCAGGTATTCTATTGTAGTAGGATTAGCCAATCAGAGACTTGAAATGTAGAATTTTACAAGTTTAGACGGTTGAAGTCTAGTCAGTTGCCTGCAGACAGTGATTGTAACTGGATGCTTGTGCATCATCGAGAGATTTAATACGTGTTAATGTGAAACGAAAAATAGTATCTATACTTGTTAAAAAGTGCAAGCATTAAATAAAAGAATCTCACAGATCTCTATATCAGCGAAGTGCTATTTAATTTGTGTCAAGGATTAATAAAAAGGCGTGAATTAAAACTTAAAATCTGCGTAAGCCTGTATTCCCGTCGCCAAGATATTCATGTCTCTAAAATATTACTGACGCAGCCGAGGCAAACATAAATATTTAAAGAAACAGTGTAATTACAAGGTTAATACTTTTTTTAAACTTGGGACAAAGGCCACCTGAAAGTACATTTGGGGCGAAGGCTGCCGGAAACTGTTTACTATACGTGCGGTTGCAACTACTACAAGTTCGGCTCCCCAACAGTTGAAATATAATACAACTCCTACTTCAAATCGGCTTTTCGTACGTAGCAGCAAACAACGTAATAACAAATATTTCTTAAAATTCACACCCAAAGCGTGGTGCAAGCTCCTACAGCAAAACAACCACTACTTCAAATTGGCGTCCATACGTGGAGCTAACAAAACCATCTACTTCACATTCAATTCTAATGAGATGCCAAACATTCTGAGTACATTTTAGTAACTAGAAATGATCAAACTGGATGACAGATGAATAACGTCTACAGTAGCGAGTTCCTGTTTCTCGACATGGTTTCAATAGCTTTCATGTGTTTACAACAGGATTCTAGAAGACTTCTGACACCAGAGAATATTAGAAGATCCGCTTTAATGCGAGTTTCACGGATTTATTGTGCAAATCGACACCATTACCTGCTAACGAATTGAAGTAAACGTTGGGTGAAGGGTCTAATACAGGAAAACTACATTATTTACACCTAAACATCCGTGAACTCCGTTTAAATGGAAATACCTAATTATAATTACAAAGACGTAAACGGATGGTACACATATAGGAAGAGATTAAGTTTCTCGTGCATCAGTTCTGGCACGTCTATTAGCACGTAACATACTTTCTACCGTCAGATGAACACGGAATATTTAACGCACCATGCTGGTCGTAACAGAAGAAAGCAAACAGAGTCGAACATATACATGGTCTGCCATGCCAAATAACTGTTTTAGGCCAGGAAACATTTTGATATAAATAGTTTTAATTTAGTTGACCATACTACTATCTGTAAGTAGCCCAAAGAAACGTGAAAATTCTATATATCCCTGCAATTCACGAAGGCAAAATTAGAATTAGTCTTTCGCGACATTTGTACGGTAATGTTTTGTGTTTTCGGTTAATCATAGGATAGGATAGGCTAGAAGCGGAGGGACGTACCACCTCGACCTACGTAGATCTTTTGTGCCTAAGCCTCTGACTGGAATGAAGTGAGAGGACACAGAGGGTAGCCGAACCCGAGGGCACGACAGACAGAGCGCAGGGTTACTGCCATATACAGATTTGAACTCCCCAGGTGCAGCGGGCCCCTCTCCACCCTGTGGACTTAACACATCCCCTGGGGGCTGT
This sequence comes from Deroplatys truncata, assembly GCA_030765065.1. Classification (NCBI taxonomy): domain Eukaryota; kingdom Metazoa; phylum Arthropoda; class Insecta; order Mantodea; family Mantidae; genus Deroplatys; species Deroplatys truncata. Next base: position 108,180,274 of record CM060982.1, read on the forward strand.
AGAAGGTTTCCTCACAGCATTCCTTTCTGCTGCCATGCACACGCCAAGTCCTCTCGCCGACACTTGCAACCCTTAAAAAGAGACCAAGCAGATGAAAGGTGAAATGAAATGAGAATAGAGGTGGAATGGAGGGACAAGAAATTCGGGGGATGTAATCACACTTCCCAGCGTTCGCCTGGTGACCCGGGGTAACCCTCGAAAAACTCATGGAACAGAAATCGAACCCACGACCTCTCAAATGTTAGCCACAAACGTTTCGCTTTCGGTTAATCACAAGTGATGTAATGTGCATTAATTTTTGTATTTTATTGTGATAGTGTACAGGTCCATACAAAGCTCTAAGCTGGTAAATAAAATATCATTTACACATTTGTCGAAAGAATAGATTAAACCAGGTAAAATAACAAAATTAGAGAAAAGATAAAAGAAAAAAACCTTATGTGCTACATTCATGTGGCTTACTCTACTTTCTATCACTTATTAGTGGGTATGCAAATTATGCTTGCGAAAGCATGTTTTTCTATCTACTTCGTTTTAATCCAGATAAACCTTTGCAGAAACAGCTAAATTACGCATTTCGTTATAGATAGGTAAAAATGGAACAGCGATAGTCAAATGTTTAAGAACTGGAACGATATATGCTGGCCTTAAAATTTCATACTCCTTCTATGACATCGCGAGAAACAGCTGAATGTCGACAGGAGTTGAAAAGAAACACAAAGTATTGAACCATTAATAAGGAATATATGGAAATGGCTTTTGTACAAAAAACGTATTTGCAATAATTGTACGTTTTAAAAAGATCTACCATTTTATGTAGTACGTTTTCGTCTATCTCTTAACATTTATCAGTTATACAAGATTATACAAAATTCCTTGCGAATGAAGAGGACTTCACAGGCTATTCCCAAAAAATTCAAGATATCCATTTTATTTGTCATGTAAATATCATTAATGTATGGTATTTTAATCAAAATCGTTAGAGCCATTTTTGAGAAAATTAAAAATTTAGTAAAAAGTTGTGATTTAAAGGGTAGTTTGGTGTGGGGAGGGGGGACTTTCTTGAAAATTTTCGTGTCGCATCTTTGGAAGATACTAAACTTAAATCCCAAGTTTGTTATTTATGCGACCTTTTCCTGTTTGAATTACGTTGTTCACACAGACACACACGGACCTTTTTCTAAAAATTCTTTATTGTGGTTCGGGGCCTCAAAACATCTATTTTCAGTGAAATAACGCTATCGAATTTTTGGGGTGGAATGCAATACCTTCTTTACCTACTATATACATGGTAGAGAAGGTAAAAAAATCTGATGTGTTACACTCACATGACTTTCTCTACTCTTGTACAAACTATTTTTACAAACGCTTATTCTCCATCTAATTCATGTTAATCGAGATAAACATTTGCAGACTCTATCTTATTGCTAATTTTCTTGTAGATGTAAGGGGAATATATATTTACAAGGGCAATATAGAAAAACAGTAGCCTTTAAGCACATACATATCTCTTAATAGCCGGTTGCTAGGTGCAGCATCATTCCCTTTGCCTCAGATTAATACTATTTGCATATCCAAGGCAAAAAAATGAATAACGAATTCCCATTTGAGAAAATAAGTATTGAAAAATTTAAGGAAATAACAAGCTATATCTCGAAAATGGTTCACTCAACAAAAAAAAATGTATATAACATAAATTGTGTATTTTAACGCGATCTACATTTTTTGTGCAGTAAAATTTTGTCTATGTCTTATGGTTTACCAGTTATGCAAAAGTAGTTCACAATGAAGAATACTTTTGGAGACATTCCCAGAAAATTCAAGATATACATTTTATTTGTCATGAAAATATCTTAAACATATAAACATATGATATTTTAATCAAAATCGTTAGCCATTTTTGAGAAAAATAAAATTTTCGAAAAATTTTCCATGTGAAGGGTAATCTGGGCTGGGGGATTTTCTTGAAACCTTTGTGTCGCATCTCTGGAAGATACTGAACCTAAATACCAAGTTAGGTGTTTATCCCACTGTTCATTTCTGAGTTATGCTGTTCACAGACACACACACACACACACACAGACACACATACGGCTTTTTTTGGATTCAGGGTGTCTCAAAACATATATTTCCGGTGAAATCTTGGTATGGAATTTTTGGGTGGAATACAATACTTCCCCTACTTACTATACGTAGTAGAGAAAGTAAAAATTGGATATATAGTTTCTGAATGGATTTGCACTTAAAATTCAAATAAATTCTCTACAGCAATAATAAATAGAAGCAGGTCATTAAAATAGCATCTTCATCATGTGCGTATAGAAGTCTCAGAAAGCAAAATTCTGGCAATAACAAATTCAGCTAGGTTTAGAATCAATTAAACGACTGTCATATATCTTTCAGTTCGCCTTTACCTTAGTGTTGATCTTTGCTATGAAGCGTAAATTGGAGGCGTCAAATTTCTCCTGAGTAACTAGAAATATTTTACACTCATCATGAAGACCATAACGTTATTGAAGGTTAGGGTATATGCATGTCCGTATCCAGAAAAAAAATTTCGGGGAGGGTTTACCGCAAGTAGATCTAAACTTAACAGTACCTCACACAGTTATCATGTACCTACTCAGTAGTACAGAGCGAACCAAAGAATTACGAACTGGCTGCGCTCGTTACCGTCTGCCGCTATCATAGAAAGGCGCGGATGAAACCATACAACATTTCCACTTTTAAAGGCTTTACTTACCAACTTTATTGCTGCTAAGTAGGAAAAAAATGGATTTTTTTTTCGAGTCAATAGTTGAAACTCGTGCATATGTGAATACAATTTTGCCCCCTATTTTTAGAAAATTATCAAAGAGCGTGATTTTGCCTTTTTCCAACAAGGCTCTGCAACAGCTCATACGGCCAATATTTCTATGAAAACCATTGAAAGTGTGTTTGAGGACAGAATTATTAGTAGAGATTTGTGCCCCCCCTCGTCCCCCAACCTAACCCCCTGCGATTTCTATCTCTGGGGTAGCTTAAAACATAAAGTGTACAAGACAAACCCACACACCCTGGAAGAATTAAAGCAAAATATCGGCCAGGAAATTTCTCAACGTGAACTATGGCGAGTGATGGATAGTTTGCTAAATAGGTGCCAAAAATGTATGGACAACGACGGTGGCCAGTTTCAGCATCTCTTTTCATAAAGTTGGTAAGTAAAGCCTTTAAAACTAGTTTTAAAAATGTTGTATGGTTTCATCCGCGCCTTTCTATGATAGCGGCAAACGGCAACGAGCGCCGAGGACGTGGACAGGGAAAACATCGCGCAGCCTGTTCGTAGTTTTTTGGCTCTCCCTGTATATAGACGTTACATGACAAGACTGCTTCGAAAACCGGAATGCATGGTCACCTTACCTATGTAAGGCGACGATATTAAGTTTCCCTTTTTCTTGTAAATGTGCTACTAGCGATAGACCTACTGTTATCCAACGACATTTTCCGATATTGGTTTGCTATGAATTTAAATAAATAAAACTGTCATACGTTTCGGGGGGAGGGGTTGAACCCTAACCCCCCCCCTCTAAATACGGACCTGGGTATATGCACTTTAAACAAGACGTTGCTAACAGAATAGACTTTCTGAAAGGTTATGGTGTTCTGGTTGATGAAATACGACAGGAGGTGACAACGAACCTGTTTGTAATAATATTACACAGATCGGATTGCACCAGCTGGCGTGTAAGTAGTAAGCACACCCCTAACAAACCTGTTCTAGCCCTTTTGACCGCTATGAACCCCTTAGTCGAGAAACCTAACCTCATTTCACGGATCTTGTTTCCATAGAAACTCCCATGGAAGGAATTGTTGTGTAGCTGCTTGTTTAGTATGTAGGGAATTTAATGTTTTATGTTTGACTAATTTGTGAATATTTTCTACCAGAAAAACATTAATAAAAACATAGACGCCTGACATTAATGAAGTGGTGTATGTAAGGAAATATGTAATGAGGGTTTTCGAGGAAAGGTTACGAAGCTGAGGAAATGTCATAGAAATGAAGGAAGAAAAGCTTTTAAATTACTTTCTCTACTATATACAGAAGTCGATGCCAAGATTTCATCGAAAACACAGGTTTTTTTATACCCCCTGAAACAAAAAATAAAAGCGTTTTTATGAAAAAGTCCGTGCATGTGTCTGTGAACAACATAACTCAAAAAGCAAAATTCGGATAATTACCAATAAGTTCAGTATCTTCCAAAGATGCCACAAGAAGATTTTTAAGAAAATCTTTCCACACCAACTACCCTTTACATAGAACATTTTTTAAAAAAATAGCTAACAATTTTGATTAAAATACCGCACATTAAAGATATTTACATGACAAATAAAATGTATAACTTGAAGGAATTTTGTACAATCTTGTATAACTGGTAAATGTTAAGCGATAGACGAAAACGTACTACACAAGAAATGTAGATCCCCTTAAAAAAAACACAATTTATTTCAAATAAATCTTTTTTGTGGCATAAGCCATTTCTGAGATTCCCGTCATTAATGGCTGGAATTGTTCAACACTTAGCCATTCTTAAGTCCTGTCAACATTCCGTTGTTTCTCGCGATTGCAGGAAACATGGAATTTTAAGGCCGGAGTATAGCGTCCAGTTCTTAACATTTGACTACCGCCATTCTCTTCGTATCTATAACGAAATGTGCAATGTAGCTATTTCCGCAAAAGTTTATTTGAATTAAAATGAAATGGATATAAAAAAAATTCTGATGTATTACACTCACACGACTTTCTCTACTCTTGTACAAACTATTTTTACAAAAGCTTATTCTCCATATACTTCATGTTAATCGAGATATCAAGATGTTAATCTTATTGCTAATTTTCTTGTAGATGCAAGGGGAATTGCTAGGCTTTAAGCGATAGTCAAATATTTTAAGAGCTGGTTGCTATGTGGAGTATTCCATTCTCTTTGCATTACCAGGACAAAAAAAATGAATAACGAATTTCCATTTGAGAAAAAGTACAAGTATTGGAAAATTTAAGGGAATAACAAGTAATATCTCGAAAATGGTGCACTCAACAACAAAAATGTATATGACATAAATTGTGTATTTTAACGCGATCTACATTTTTGTGCAGTAAACTTTTGTCTATCTCTTATGGTTTAGCAGTTATGCAAAAGTCGTTCACAATAAAGAATACTTTTAGAGACATTCCCAGAAAATTCAAGATATACGTTTTATATGTCATGGAAGTATCTTAAATATATGATATTTTAATCAAAATCGTTAGAGCCATTTTTGAGAAAATTACAATTTTTGAAAAATGTTCCATTTAAAGGGTAATCTGGGGTGGGGAATTTTCTTGAAAACCTTTGTGTCGCATCTCTGGAAGATACTGAACCTAAACACCAAGTTCGTTTCAGAGTTATGCTGTTCACAGACACACACACACGGACATGTTTCCAAAAATGCTTTTTTTGGATTCAGGGGGTCTTAAAACCTGTATTTCCGGTGAAATCTCGGTACAGAATTTTTGGGTGGAATACAATACTTCCCCTACTTACTATACGTAGTAGAGAAAGTAAAAAGGATTAGTGTATACCCACCACTAAACAATATTGTGTAGTAAAAGTCATGTGCACAGAAATATTTTTCCTCTTTACATGCTAATCGAGATAAATATTTGCAGAAATAGTTTTATTACAGATTTTGTTGTGGGTGCACACAAGGGGAATATAGGAGACCGAACTAATAGGCAAATGTTTAAAAGCTGTGCATTAAATTCCATACTGTTTCCACGAATATGAGAGACAGCTGTATGGTGACTACTTCTAAAATGACAACGTAGTGAAAAATTAAAAAAATAATTGATATCTCAAATATGGCTGATGCCTCAAAAACGAAAATCGCTAGAAATAAAATTTGTTATAGACAAATAAATAGAGAGACATTGTTGGTCATCTAGTAAACGTTACTATGTAGAGTAAGCAGGGGAAGTATTGCATTCCACCCAAAAATTCCATACCGAGATTTCCTCGGAAAATACATGTTTTGAGATACCCTGAATCCAAATAAAGCATTTTTGGAAACATATCCTGTATGTGTCTGTCTGTGAAAAGCATAACTCAAAAACGAAAAGTATGATAAATATCAATCTTGGTACCTATTTGAGTTTTGTATCTTCCAAGGATGCGACATGAAGATTTTTAAGAAATCCGCCAAATTTAATTTTCTAAAAAATGGCTCTAACGATTTTGATTAAAATATATATTTAAGATATTTTCTTGACAAATGAAATGTATATCTTGAATTTCCTGAGAATGTACCCAAAACTGCTATTCGTTCTGAATGGCTTTCGTATAACTGGTAAACCGTAAGAGATAGACAAATGTTTACTACACAAAAAATGTAGATCTCGTTAAAACACATGATTTATGTCCTATGCATCTTTTTTTGTCGAGTGACCCATTTCCGAGATATTCTTTGTTGTTTGTTTGAGTTTTCCAATACTTATACTTTTTCTCAAATGGGAATTCGTTATTCGTTTTTTTGTCCTGGACATGCAAAGAGAATGAAATGCTCCACATAGCAACCAGCTCTTAAAAGATTTGACTATCGCTTAAAACCTACCATATTCCCCATGTACCTACAAGAAAGTTAGCAATATGATGTGTATCTCGATTAATATGAAGTAGATGGAGAATAAGCATTTGTAAAAATAGTTTGTATAATAGTAGAGAAAATCATGTGAGTGCAACACATCAGATTCCTATCTACTAGGTACATGGTAGAGAAAGTATTTGTGTTTTCTGCAGCGGCTTCACTTTGAAGTATAATATTCTCTAAAATGTACATGGAAGAGGTCTGATCATAAAGAGGTTCTATCCGGTCGACTTTCAGGAAGTACCGGGTTAAAAGCAGAAGTTGCAAATCACTGCAGATGGCGCGTCTCGAGAAAACTCGGCCGGAGATCGAACTGGCGCTTCACTCTCTAATGACCTACTGCAGTAATTGATATGAGGCTTTTGTGAACGTGTTCTTGTAACCTTTTAATCGCTAGAAGCCTCCACTTGTGCACATTCAGGCCAAGAAGCGGCAGGACAGTTTCACGTATACAAACTTTCACCTCTCGCCTGGTTTCCTCACAAAATTATTGTACGCAGCATGCACATGTGTGTGTGTTTACGGTCACTTGCAATGAATGTCACGTGATTGTATGTCATGCGCAGGAGATTCCCGTGATGATGGTCCTTGTTTCTTTCAGAACATTTAACAGCAGCTCCAGTATATTCAATTCTACTTTACTTCCATATTTACTTTCTCTACCGCGTGCATAGAAGGTAGAGGATGTATTTCATTCCTCTCGAAATTAAAATGGAAATTCATGTTTTGGAGCCCTTGAATAAAAAATCTGATGTGTTACACTCACATGGCTTTCTCTACTCTTGTACAATCTATTTTTACAAACGCTTATTCTCCATATGCTTCATGTTAATCGAGATATCGAGATGTTAATCTTATTGCTAATTTTATTATAGGTGCAAGGGGAATGGGTAGGCTTTAAGCGAGTCAAATATTTTAAGAGCTGGTAGCTATATGGCGCATTCCATTCTCTTTGCATGTCCAGGACATAAAAAAAATCTGATGTGTTACACTCACATGACTTTCTCTACTCTTGTACAAACTAATTTTACAAACGCTTATTCTCCATCTACTTCATGCTAATCGAGATAAACGTTTACAGACTCTATCTTATTGTTAATTTTCTTGTAGATGTAAGGGGAATATATATTTACAAGGGCAATATAGAAAAACAGTAGCCTTTAAGCACATACATATCTCTTAATAGCTGGTTGCTAGGTGCAACACCATTCCCTTTGCCACAGATTAATACTCTTTGCATATCCAAGACAAAAAAATGAATAACGAATTCCCATTTTAGAAAATAAGTATTGAAAAATTTAAGGGAATAACAAGCAATATCTCGAAAATGGTTCACTCAACAAAAAAAATGTATATGACATAAATTGTGTATTTCAACGCGATCTACATTTTTTGTGTAGTACAATTTTGTCTATCTCTTATGGTTTACCAGTTATGCAAAAGTCGTTCACAATGAAGAATACTTTTGGAGACATTCCCAGAAAATTCAAGATATACATTTTATTTGTCATAATGTTCCATGTAAAGGGTACTCTGGGGTGGGGGGATTTTGTTGAAAACCTTCGTGTCGCATCTCTGGAAGATACTGAACCTAAATACCAAGCTTGGTGTTTATCCGACTGTTCGTTTCTGAGTTATGCTGTTCAAAGACAGACATACACACGGACATGTTTCCAAAAATGCTTTCTTTGTATTCAGTGGATATCAAAACATGTATTTCCGGTGAAGTCTCGGTATCGAATTTTTGGATGGAATACAATACTTCCCCTACGTACTATATGTAGTAGAGAAAGTAAAAATGAATAACGAATTCCCATTTGAGAAATGTGTTGAAAAATTTAATGGAATAACAAGCAATATCTCGAAAAGGGTTCACTCAACAAAAAAAATGTATATGATATAAATTGTGTATTTTAATGCGATCTACATTGTTTGTGTAGTAAAATTTTGTCTATCTCTTATGGTTTACCAGTTATGCAAAACTCGTTCACAATGAAGAAGACTTTTGGAGACATTCCCAGTAAATTCAAGATATACATTTCATTTGTCATGAATATATCTTAAACATATGATATTTCAATCAAAGTCGTTAGAGCGATTTTTGAGAAAATTCAAATTTTCGAAAAATGTTCCATGTAAAGTGTAATCTTGGGTGGGGGAATTTTCTTGAAAACCTTTGTGTCGCATCTCTGGAAGATGCTGAACCTAAATACCAAGTTTGGTGTTTATACGACTGTTCGTTTCTGAGTTTTGCTGTTCACAGACACACACACACGTACATGTTTCCAAAAATGCTTTTTTTGGATTCAGGAGGTCTCAAAACATATAAATTTCCGGTGAAATCTCTGTATCGAATTTTTGGGTGGAATACAATACTTCCCCTACTTACTATACGTAGTAGAGAAAGTGATAAAGGCCTTTTCGAAGCTATCTGTGAACAGCATCAGTTAAAAACGAAAATTCAGATAAATACCAAACTTTTTATTTAAGTTCAGTATCTCTCAAGCATGCAAGGCGTACATTTCCAACAAAATCTCTTCATCCAAAGCTTTCCTTTACACAGAACCTCGAATGTTTTTATTTTCTAAAAATGGCTCTAATGATTTCGTTTAAAATACCTACTATATGTAAAATATTTGCATGAAAAACAAAAACTGTATCTTAAATTTCCTGGGAATAGCACGTGAAGTTCTTTTCATTCGAACGAATTTTGTATAATCTTGTATAGCTCGGAGTTCGTAATGTAGACCTTTACGCCGTCTCCGGCGTCTCCAGGTTCCCCGCATACCAGATAACCACGGAGCAGTTAAAGCTGACCTCTACTTAAATCCAACCAAGAGCTGATTGGTCTCAAAATTACAAACCCCCAGCCAATGTAAGCTGAGCATTGCAAACACAATTACACCTGGGTGCAGAAAGGCCGCTACATCCTAACAGATAGCTGTTGAGGAGCAACATGCTACCCCCTGTCTAGCATACCAACCTAAAAATAAAACCGCCATTCTTAATTACCATTCCTTTGCACTAAACATCCTGCGATAAAACCCTATTGAGGGTGGGCATGCAGCAAAAATGCACTCAGGCTGAACACAGCCTGCCAGCAGCAAGTGACCCCTTTAGAAACACAACTTATTTCAAATAACTTTTTATGGCATCAACTATTTGTGAAATATCCGTCATTGTTAGTTAATTTTTTTCAATAATTTTACTATGTTTCTAAAGTGTTGTCTCTATTCAGTTGTTTCCCGAGGTGGCATGATAAGATGGAATTTCGAGGCCAGCATATACGAACATGAACTAGATAGAAAAAAATCTGAAGTGTTACATTCATATAACTTATTCTACCCTCTATCATTTATTAGTGGGTATACACATTCCTGTTACTAAAACTTACGAGTATATTTCTATTTGGTTAATTTTAATCCAAATAAACATTGCAGAAATAGCTATGTTACACATTTCGTTAGAGATACAAAGGAAACAGCGATAGTCAAATGTTTAAGAACTGGACGCTATATGCCGGCCTTAAAATTCCATACTGTTTCCATGACATCGCGAGAAACAACTGCATGTTGAAAAAACTCGAGAATGAGCAAGTAATGAACAATTCGAATCATTAATAACGGATATCTCGAAAATGTATTATGCCACAAATAAAGTTATTTGTAATAAATTGTGTGTTTTAAGGCGTTCTACATTTTTTGTGTAGTACGTTTTCGTTTACCTCTTAACGTTTACTACCTAATATAGTGATTATACAAAAATCTTTCGACTGAAGAGAATTTCAAACGCTATTCCCGAAAATATATGGTTATATCTAAATATATGGTATTTTAATAAAAACATAGGGGCAAATTTTTAGAAAACCAAAGTTTTTCCTGTTATGTATAATTTATATAGTGGTATTTTCTTGAAAATGTTTATGTAGCGTCTTTGGAAGATACTGAACTTAAATACCAAATTTGGTACTTTTACGACTTTTTGTTTTTGAGTTTACCGTTAAAAGACGCGCGCGCGGAAAGCTTTTTCTAAAAATCTTTTTTCTTGTATTCAGGCGCCTTAAAACATGTATTTCCAGTGAAATCTCGGTATCGAATTTTTGGGTGGTTATGCAAGAATAGAGAAAGAATAAATGATAATAGTTAGAGAAAGTCAATGCCTGTATTTGAAACGCATTAGATTTTTGCTTCCCCTACTGCGTATCATAAATAGGGGAAGTAATGCATTCCACCCAAAAATTGGATATCAAAATTTCACCGGAAATATATGTTTTGATGGGCTCTGAACCCAAATAAAGCATTTTTGGAAACATATCCGTGAGTGTGTGTCTAAATTAAATTAAATTTAGTTTTATTTATGGTCGCTCTTTAACTACTATTGTCCTTAGCGTCCCATTCTATATTGGGCGTGAAAGACGGTAATTTTGCTCAGAGGCCTCTTTATCAGTATTGAGGTTCTTTTACGTGCCGTAAATCTACGACACGGGACCACCGGCTTTACTTCCCTTCCGAAGGAAGCCATACTTAGGATTTTTACGCCCGAAAAAATCCATCGCCCTCCGCCGATGTGTGTGTGTCAGTCTATGAGAAGCAATACTCAAAAACGGAAAGTTGGATAAATACCAAGCTTGGTACTTGAGTTTAGCACCTTCAAAGGATGCGAAACTAAGATTTTGATTAAAATATCATATGTTTAAGATTTTTTATGGCAAATGAAATGCATATATTAGCAATAAAATGGTTTCCGCAAATGTGTACTTTCTGCAAATATGTACCTCGATTAACATGAAGTAGATGGAGAATAAACATTTATAAAAATAGTTTATACAAGAGTAGAGATAGTCATGTGAGTGCAACACATCAGATATTTTTTTAAATTCACTATATAGTATCTATAAATAAGGGAGTATTAAAGGAAATTTGAACTGTCAAGATAAATAACAAAAGCATAGTTACACTGTTGCGTAGTAAAATGCAATTTTCCACGCTGTCTTACATAAACTGAGTCAGAGGAGTATTAAAGTCTACTTTTAGTGTTATGACGTAAGGAGAGTCGTTAACAACAAGATCGTAAATGTACCTACGTAGTGTCAAATTTCATGTGCCTTCGTTTGGTAGCAAAAATAATATGGTAACACTGGTTAAATTTGTTATTACGGGCATTTTGAAAAGTAATCCTCTCTCCATACAGAATAATCTTATTACTGAACAGATTTTAACCAAATTTGAAATGTATCTACAAATGTTCAAGCTTTTATAGACAAAGTTTCAGTTCTGCAGGTGTAGAGGTTCACCTAAAAATCCTAGAAGTTAAGAAGGTTCTCCATATAAATTATCTTTAAATTTTTACCGATTTCAAACAAACTTGAAATGTAACAACGATTATTTCTGAGTTGTTAATTAATAATTCAATAACATAAATTTACAATAGCAGATAACCACAAAGCCCGGAACTTAAAGTATCTACGAAATTGTAAGTCGCCACAGGGGTAGATATGTTATTTCAAATATGAATTTGAGAACTTCCAATTTACCGGAAGAAAATGCGATCAGTTGGAGTATTTGGTGTCATGCCGGCATTTTGGCAGGGTACCTCACCTGGTTAGAGCAGCGGCACGGTAACACCAAGATTCGTGGTTCAAATCCCAAATTTGGCGTTGTATTTTTCAGTCTGTTTCCATCTTTCCAACTTTAACCAACACATGGCATGTGGAAAAACAATTAACACGTTTGTATTTTGGTTTACTATGAAAAAATACCTCATATGGCACTCACATGATTTTCAATACACTTGTAAAAATTATTTTTATAAACGCTTATTCTCCATCTGTTTTATGTTAATCGAGATAAACCTTTGCAGAAACCTTATTGCTAATTTTCTTGTACGTGCTAATTTTCTTGTAGGTGCAAGGGGAATATGGTAGGCTTTAAGCGATAGTCAAATCTTTTAAGAGCTGGTTGCTATGTGGAGAATTCCATTCTCTTTGCTTGTCCAGGACAAAAAACGAATGGCGAATTCCCATTTGAGAAAAAGTATAAGTATTTGAAAATTCAAACAAATAACAAGGAAAATCTCGGAAATGGTTCACTCGACAAAAACGTATATGACATACATTGTGTGTTTTAACGAGATCTACTTTTTCTGTTTAGTAAAATTTTGTCTATCTCTTACGGTTTACCAGCTATCCGAAAGTCATTCAGAATAAAGAGGACTTTTGGGAACATTCCCAGAAAAGGCAAAATATACATTTCATTTATCATAAAAATATCTTAAACATGTGACACTTTAATAAAAATCGTTAGCCATTTTTTGAGAAAATCTAAATTTTTTAAAAATGTTCCATGTAAAGGGTAATCTGGGGTGGGGGGTTTCATGAAAATCTTCGTGTGGCATCCTTGGAAGATACTAAACTCAAGTACCAAGTTTGGTATTAATCCGACTTTTCGTTTTTGAATTATGCTGTCCACAGACTGAGACAGATAGACACACACATACACACGGACATGCTTTACTACGATTCAGGACGCCTCAAAACATGTATTTCCGATGAAATATCGATATCGAATTTTTTGGGTGGAATGCAATACTTCTCCTACTTATTATACGTATTAGAGAAAGTAAAAATGGCTAGCTTGTTAGCTTCCCTTCTATTCCACAAGGGAAAATAATGTACCAGAACGTCATCATAGTTGTATTGGTTTTTTGTTTATAATTCATTTGTATGGGCTCCTTTATCCTCTATGGCTTAGACTTGATTAACAACTGATTATATTTTTCGTTGAGCTGTATATTTTAACGTTGCTTTTATTCGTTTTTATCATAAATCTCGCATGCACATTTCCAGAATCTGTGGAGTGTAGCGAAATATTCTAGTGAAAATAAAATTCCCCCATTCCCTCCTGGGCGCTGGCCTCTCGACTACAGAGACATATTTTAAGAACTTATAAGACAAAATTTTCTTCCCTGTCTAAGTCAAACTTATAGTTATTAGTAGAATGGGGATAGATATATTTATATATAGGTACTTTTACTATTTCAAAATTGAGCGTAAAATAATTTTATTGGCTTTTAATTAGTACATAACCCTTTAGGATTTATACCTGTGTTTAATTATGGGTAGTTGTTTTGCTTTCAGGATCCCTGTATGCTAAGGTATTGACAAATAGAATAGAAGTTTCTTTGGAGCATAAAAATCTAGTGCTATAGCCGTATTAGCCAAACAATAAATAAGAAGTCATTACTGTCAGTGTATTACAGTAATATATACTCCATTTTAAATTATGGTGTCTTACTTTGGGGCAACCATACTTATGCTAATAAGCTTTTTATTTGACAAAAGAGAGCGATAGGAATAGTATGTGGAGTTCCGCCAAAAACACATTGTAAACCACATTTTATTGAACTTGGAATCTTCACTCTTCCTTGTATATATGTTTTGAATTGTTTATTGTATATTAAGAGGAATCTACAACAGTATAATCTGTGTAAAACTGTTCCTAATTATCCGACACGAAGTAGCAACAATATTTATTTTGGTAAATGTAAGTATAGTAAAACACAAAATAGCTTTGAAGTATCATCCATTAATCTATACAATAGTTTACCGGATAAAATCAAGACACTTACATACGACGTCTTTAAAATACAGATTTTAATGATATTGAAGAAAAATCCTCTCTATAAGGTCCAGGAATTTTATAAGATTATTGTAATATTTAACATCTGACGTTGCTATACATGTGTAAATGTTTTTAGCAATAAATCTCTATCTATCTAGCTTTAAACCTAGATACGTGGCTCTGTGTGTGAAAGCTGGGTTGTATATAAGGTAACTATTCACAAATGAAGTTATTCTGCTGTTAGATAAACAGAAAACTTGCCTATTTACTCCATTTATTCGCTTAAAATGTCATATCTATGCTCTAGATTGGTTAGCAACGCCGTTGCGTAACTGAAGCAATGAATATACGCGTGCTTTGTGGTTCTGCGGGCAAGCGAGACTAACGTTGGTGGTTAGGCTAATGAATTACATATTGCAGGGTATCAGTGCGGTTATTCATGTTGTTGTGAAATGACAGCTGAAGTTACGAGGGCTGTCCCAGAAGTACCCGACCTAACAAAGAAAACATCTTTATTTCTCTACACAGTCTCCTTTCACCTCGATACACTTTTCCCAGCGATGTTCAATAGCTTCCATACCCTGTTTATAGTGAGAAGCGTTGAGTTCTGCAAAATAGCCATCAACTGCAAACTCCACCTCTTCATTGTTGGCAAATCTTTCACCACCAAGCCATTTCTTCAACTTTGGAAACAGAAAATAATCAGAAGGGACTAAATCTGGCGAATAGGGTGCATGAGGAAGCAATTTGAACTTTAACTCATTGCTTTTGGCCATGGCGATAATGTATGTGTGAATTGGTGCATTGTCTTGATGAAACAGAACTTTCTTTTTCGCTAAACGCGGCTGTTTTTGCTTGATTCCATCATCCAAACGCTGCAATAAGTTTTTATAATACTCCCCATTGATTGCTTTTCCTTTTTGAAGATAATTAATGAAAATTATCCCACACGCATCCCAAAAAACTGACGTCATGACCTTGCCTGCAGATGGAACTGTCTTCGCATTCTTTGGTGCCGATTCTCCCCTTTCAGTTCGCTGTTTTGACTGTTCCTTCGTATCTTTCATCCATGGCTATGAATCGACGCAAAAGCTCGGCTTTACTGCAGTGAAACATCGCCCAACACTCGACTGAAACTTCTCTCGACGCTGCTTTTGTTCCATTTTGAGTAAACGCGGCACCCAACTTGCGTACAGCTCTCTCGTGTCTAAATTTTCAGTTAGTATGCGATGTACAGCACATTTTGAAATGCATACGATGTCTGCTAGCTCGCGCACTTTCAGTCGCCGGTCATCCAATACCATTTTGTGGATTTTCTGGTGTGGTCACCTCATTTGGTCGACCACTGCGATGTTCGTCTTGGCAGCTCGTACGGCCTCGCTTAAACTCTGCCACCCAATATTTTACTATTGTAAACGAAGGAGCAGACTCCCCCAGAATAGATTCTAGCTCAGCTTTAATATTAATGGGACTAAGCCTTTCAAATGAGAGTATTGTATCACATAATGATGACCAGTTTTATCCATGTTTACAAATTTGATGAGAGAATTCACTATTAATGGCTGCCAAACAATTACTAAACAACGTACCATAGTCATTTGTTTGAAACAACAACCGCTATATACGTCAGGTCGGGTACTTCTGGGACTGCCCTCGTATATTGGCAGTGTTACCGTATGCTGATTGCGGCGGACGAAGAACAGGTTAATTTGCTTGAGAATAGCTTTCTGTCGTAGATGGTGCAACAGCATTTCCTGCAGGATGTAGTTGTTGCTGGTGATAGGTTTTGAACAGTCATTTACCACATAAAATACATCGAATGTTTTCTGTTCATAGAAAAGCCAAGACCCTGTACACTCTACAACAAAATGTGACCAAGTCTGTGAAACGTAGTCTACTAAATTAACGTAAATTACAACACAGAATATCACAAATAGAACGGTTTATAATTATAAATTACAGCTGGCTATGAACTCTATTACTTGTAATAAATTTCATTTTTACAGGCTATGTTAGAGCTTAACCAATGCCTGATAAAGTTTCATTCACCTTAGATTGTAAACAGGCTAAATCGTTAAATCGTATAGGATAAAATAACACCGCTCAAGAGTTAAACTGTAGTTTAAAATAATTATATTTATAAGACCATTATATATTTTTACTTTCTCTACTACGTACAGTAAGTAGGGGAAGTATTGTATTCCACCCAAAAATTCGATACCGAGACTTCAGGAGTTTTGAAACCACCTGAATCCAAAAAAAAAGCATTTTTGGAAACATGTCCGTGTGTGTGTATGTGTCTGTGAACAGCATAACTCAGAAATGAACAGTTGGATAAACACCAAACTTGGTATTTAGGTTCAGTATCTTCCAGAGGTCCGACACGAAGTTTTTCAAGAAAATCCCCCCGCCCCAGATTACCCTTTACATGGAACATTTTTCGAAAATTTTAATTTTCTCAAAAATGGCTCTAACGAATTTGATTAAAATATCATATGTTTAACATATTTTCATGACAAATGAAATGTATATCTCCAATTTTCTGGGAATGTCTCCAAAGGTATTCTTCATTGTGAACGACTTTTGCATAACTGGTAAACCATAAGAGATAGACAAAATTGTACTACACAAAAAATGTAATTCGCGTTAAAACACACAATTTATGTCATATACATTTCTTTTGTTGAGTGAACCATTTTCGAGATATTGCTTGTTATTCCCTTAAATTGTCCAATACTTATGCTTTTTCTCAAATTCGTTATTCATTTTTTTTGTCCTGGTAATGCAAAGAGAATGGAATATTCCACATAGCAATCAGCTCTTAAAATATTTGACTATCGCTTAAAGCCTACCAATTCCCCTTGCATCTACAGGAAAATTAGCAATAAGATTAACATCCCGATATCTCAATTAACATGAAGCATATGGAGAATAAACGTTTGTAAAAATAGTTTGTACAAGAGTAGAGAAAGTCATGTGAGTGTGACACATCAGATTTTTTTCTGAAGCAGTGGACATGAATAAATAATGCCTTTTGTTTTGTACGACATAAGTGCTGCCATGGTTGTTCTCTCTCTCTCTCTCTCTCTCTCATTTTTTCCACTTATATGAGTCTTTAAGCTCTAAGGTTTAGACTTTGCCGATGGACATGTTTTACTTTCTCTAAAGCCTACTTGGTAAGAGAGAGAGTATTGCGACATTTTACTGGAAATACATGTTTTGAGGTCCCCTGAAACAAAAAAGGACGTTTAAAGAAAGGTGTGTGCCTGGTGGCGACAGAAGGAGAACAGCATAGCTTGAAAACGAAATGTTAGATAAATACCAAACTTGGAATTTAAGTTCTGTACCTTCCAAAAATACTTAAGATTTTCAATAAAATACCCCACCCCAAACTACCCTATACATGGAGAGGTTTTTATTACTTTCTCTACTACGTAAGTAGGGGAAGTATTGCATTTCACCCAAAAATTCGATACCGAGATTTACCCGGAAATACATATTTTGAGGTGTCCTGAATCTAAATAAAACATTTTTGGAAACATGTATGGTGTGTGTGTGTGTGTGTGTGTGTCTGTGTCTGTCTGTCTGTAAACAGCATAACTCAAAAACGAAAAATCAGATAAATACTAAACTTTGTATTTGAGTTAAGTATCTTCCAAGGATGCGACACAAAGATTTTAAAGAAAATCCCTCACCACAGACTACCCTTTATATGGAACATTTTTCGAAAATTTTTATTTGCGCAAGAATGGCTTTAAGATTTCGATTAAAATACCATATATTTAAGATATTTCCATGGAAAATGAAACGTGTATCTTGGAATTATCTGGGAATATCTCCAAAAGTCCTCTTCATTCTGAATGACTTTTGCGTATTTGGACAGTAAGAGATAAACAACATTTTACTGCACAAAAAATGTAAATCTCATTAAAACGCACAATTTATGGCATATACATTTTTTTTTTGTCGAGTGAAACAATTCCTAGATATTCATTGTTACTTGTTTGAATTTTCCAATACTTATACTTTTTCTCAAATGAGAATTCGTTATTCGTTTATCTCGATTAACATGAAGTAGATGGGTAATAAGCGTTTGTAAAAATTGTTTGTACAAGGGTAGAGAAAGTTATGTGAGCGCAACACATCAGGTTTTTTTCCCTTAATTTTTATTTTCTTAAATTTGTTCTTAGAAAACTCTTAACAATTTGTATTAAAATACCTCATATTTAAGATATTTTCGGTATAAATAAAATGTATATGCTGAATTTTCTAGGAATAGCCTCGAAGCCCTCATCATTTACAAGGAATTTTGTATAATTTTATATAATTGGTGAAACCATAACAGATGGGCAAAAAGATCTTACTTCATAAAAAATGTAGATCTCTTTGTCACACAATTTAATCCATTTTATGGCTTCGCCATTTTCGAGATATTTGTGGTTATAGGTTTGAATTTTTCGATACTTTGTCATTGTTTAAGCTTTGTCACCGTTCAGTTATTCTGGATGTCATGGGAAGAGTATGGAATTTCAAGGCCAGCACATAGTAACCCGCTTTTAAACATTTGACTATCCCTTCAGTCTCCTACATCCCCTTTGTATGTATAACGAAATGTGTGCTGGAAGTATTTCTGCAAACGTTTCTTTTAGCTAACTTGACAAAAAATGAGCTTCTCTAAGAATAGCTTGTTGAAGATATATAAAAAGTAGGTAGAGAAAGTAATGTAAGTCATGAAAGGTCAGATTTATTCCAATTATAACATGTGTGTAAAATTTCTATGAAAATTATTTTCTCATCTTCCAAAAACCCTATGTGAATGCTTCAGATTTTAACAAGCAGATACATATAATCGAAGATTAATTCGTTTAATGGAATAATTTTCTGCTTAACCCTTGATTCCAAAATATCGGATTTCCGGACACTGTTATATCTCCAAATAACCCAAATAATTAGTTTTCTACTGACTGCATGAATATCAAAACGGCACTTTAGTAAACAGAAACACCAGATGAAATGGTGGGAATAAAGCTGCCATAGTGGTTTGTAAATTTATACTTTCCTCACTCATTTCTTCTTACAATACAGGACCCAACCCAAACATTTAACAACGTTTATTTTTTAAGACGAAACATGATATAACTATAGTTAAGATAAGAGCCTGGAGATGAACATGAAAGAGGTATTCTATCATGCTGGGAAAATTAGTTTACAGATTCTCAGAACTAAAGCAGTTTTATGCTGCTTTGCATACTGTAAAGTATAATTAGCTACCTCATTCCTCCGGCTATTCTCATAATGAAAGTTAATTAACTCTTATTTAAATTCAATCAAGTAAAACACTTTTAAGGCACGATGGAGAAAAACTAACAAATCTGAATCAATGCACTGGAAATTCCATTTAACCTTATTAAGATATGTTAAACAGTACAGAATAGTGCATAAAACGTATAATTAGGGGTCTGTAATTAAAACAAACATACCAAAGTTTGTTCTGAAAGGTAGAATCAGACAAACGTTCAGACGGATCTTCCACTCTCCCAATTGATACGGAAAGTGGAAGATGCGTGGTTCAAATGCAGGCGATGGTATTGAATTTTCCAATCTGATTCTAACTTAAAAAAAAACTTAGGCAAGGCTTGTGTGAAAGAACAAGTGAAGAGCACAGGAATGGTTGGTTACCTATAATTTCAAAATATAATACTTCACTTAGGATAAGTGCAACAAGTGTACAGTAAATCCAGAAAAATTGAAATAGGTAAACAAAGCACCTGACACATTCGCTTTCCGGTTCAGTGATAGGCAGGCCTACTGGACGAAATTGTGCAGAAAAGTGATGGTTGAACCAATTTATTTTTCCTTTCTCTACTACGTATAGTAAGTAGGGGAAGTATTGTATTCCAAACAAAAATTCCATACCGAGATTTCACCGGAAATATATGTTTTGAAACCCCCTGAATCCAAAAAAAAAGCATTTTTGTAAACATGTCCGTGTGTATGTCTGTGAACAGCATAACTCAGAAACGAACAGTCGGATAAACACCAAACTTGGTATTTAGGTTCAGTATCTTCCAGAGATGCGACACGAAGGTTTTCAAGAAAATCCCCCCACCCCAGATTACCCTTTATATGGAACATTTTTCGAAAATTTGAATTTTCTCAAAAATGGCTCTAACGATTTTGATTAAAATGTCATATGTTTAAGATATTTTCATGACAAATAAAATGTACGAGTATATCTTGAATTTTCTGGGAATGTCTCCAAAAGTATTCTTCATTGTGAACGACTTCTGCATACCTGGTAAACCATAAGATATAGACAAACTTTTACTCCACAAAAGTTGTAGATCGCGTTAAAATACACAATTTATGTCATATACATTTTTTTATTGAGTGTACCATTTTCGAGATATTGCTTGTTATTTCCTTAAATTTTTCAATACTTATTTTCTCAAATGGGAATTCGTTATTCATTTTTACTTTCTCTACTACGTATAGTAAGTAGGGGAAGTATTGTATTCCACCCAAAAATTCGATACCGAGATTTCACCTGAAATACATGTTTTGAGACCCCCTGAATCCAAAAGAAGCATTTTTGAAAACATGTCCGTGTGTGTGTCTGTGTGTGTGTCTGTCTGTGAACAGCATAACTCAGAAACGAACAGTCCGATAAACACCAAACTTGGTATTTAGCTTCAGTATCTCCCAAGGATGCAACACGAAGGTTTTCAAGAAAATCCCCCCACCCCAGATTACCCTTTACATGGAAGATTTTTCGAAAATTTTAATTTTCTCAAAAATGGCTCTAACGATTTTGATTAAAATATCATATGTTTAAGATATTTTCATGACAAATAAAATGTATATCTTGAATTTCCTGGGAATGTCTCCAAAAGTATTCTTCATTGTGAACGACTTTTGTACAACTGGTAAACCATAAGAGATAGACAAAATTTTACTACACAAAAAATGTAGATCGCATTAAAATACACAATTTGTCATATACATTTTTTTTGAGTGAACCATTTTCGAGATATTGCTTGTTATTCCCTTAAATTTTTCAATTCTTATTTTCTCAAATGGGAATTCGTTATTCATTTTTTCGTCTTGGATATGCAAAGAGTATTAATCTGTGGCAAAGGGAATGGTGCTGCACCTAGCAACCAGCTATTAAGAGATATGTATGTGCTTAAAGGCTACTGTATTTCTATATTGCCCTTGTAAATATATATTCCTCTTACTCTACAAGAAAATTAGCAATAAGATTGAGTCTGCAAATGTTTATCTCGATTAACATGAAGTAGACGGAGAATAAGCGTTTGTAAAAATGCTTTGTACAAGAGTAGAGAAAATCATGTGAGTGTAACATATCAGATTTTTTTATTCAGGAGTCTCAAAACATATATTTCCGGTGAAATCTGGGTATCGAATTTTTGGGTGGAATACAATACTTCCCCTACTTAATATACGTAGTGGAGAAAGTAAAAATATGGTCTCAAAATCGGGGAAACAAACTACTTACTGTAACAGGATCTTCAAACAATAAATGTATTTTTACAAACTTAAACATCAAGCTATCATTACCCTCTTAAGAATTGAACATATAAAGATGACACACTACTATCTGATCACCAAAGACACTCAGCCGCAGTGTTTAACATGCAAAACTCCATTGACAGTTTCCCATGTACTCGCAAAATGCCACACAAGGAAATATATAACATCCCAAATAATATTAGCTGGCATAATGATCGAACAATATATAAAACATTATAAGGCTCTTACAAAATACACAACTGTATAATGAAATTTAAAGCAATTGTAATATAATTATAATTGTTCTTTAATCCTATTGTTCACATAAGAAAAACATTATCTGTTTATTAGCAAATGATATTATGTATGTATATTCCTAGAAATCTATTAATATTCAACAACCATTGTGTTAATGTAAGAGTCGCGAATAGGCCTTTGTGAGTTAAAGCGACTTAAAATAAATAAATTAAAAAAAGGAATGAAATGAACTTTCTAACAGGCTATCCGCCGAAAAACCCCTCTGTGTGTGTGTGTGTGTGTGTGTGTGTGTGTGTGTGTGTGTGTGTGTGTGTGTGTGTGTGTGTGTGTGTGTGTGATGCCATTACCCCAAACTAACGGTATTTAACCAAAACCTAGAGAATTTTGTAGACAAGAAGTGAAATATATAAATACATAAATATTAGTTTCAATGTTTGTTTGTATGATTATTTTTGGAGCTAAAAATGAACGTTGGGGAAACACGTATGACCTACTCGGGTAGCCGAGGTCTTAAGACACGGTCTGCAGTTCAAACCCCGCCACGACCGAGGTTTTTTCTAAGTTTTCCTGGGTCATAACTGGCAATTGCCGGGCCTAAAAGTTTTCTTTCCCGATTATCATTTCGTGTATCACTAATTTTTTTTCCCATGTATACCCCGCCTTTAGCTGTTCTGGTAATATCGGCGGCCTGTTACCATTGGAACATATTGTCGTATCGGCAATGATGTTCAGTCGTATGCACTCGTAGGATTTATAGATTTCTTTGGGAATGTACATCAAATCACTACTCGTTCACACTTCCAGTCTCTGGAGAAGATAAGGCATAATCTTGGTTAGAGAAAAATCCACAACCCACGTCGGAATCGAACCCGGGACCAATTGCACAGCAGGTAGGTGCTCTACTGACCGAGTTACGGGGCCAGGCCTGTATTATCCTTGTCCACCGCCTGAGCTGCGTAAGATCAGCTGTTAAACACTAAAAAAAATTCTGATGTGTTACACTCACATGACTTTCTCTACTCTTGTACAAACTATTTTTACAAACGCTTGTTCTCCATCTACTTCATGTTAATCGACATAAACATTTGCAGACTCTATCTTATTGCTAATTTTCTTGTAGATGTAATGGGAATATATATTTACAAGGGCAATTTGGAAATACAGTAGCCTTTAAGCACATACATATCTCTTAATAACTGGTTGCTAGGTGCAGCACCATTCCCTTTCCCACAGATTAATACTCTTTGCATATCCAAGACAAAAAATGAATAACGAATTCCCATTTGAGAAAAAGTATTGAAAAATTTAAGGGAATAACAAGCAATATCTCGAAAATGGTTCACTCAACAAAAAAACATGTATGTGACATAAATTGTGTATTTTAACGCGATCTACATTTTTTGTGTAGTAAAATTTTGTCTAGCTCTTATGGTTTACCAGTTATGCAAAAGTCGTTCACAATGAATACTTTTAGAGACATTCCCAGGAAATTCAAGATATACATTTTATTTGTCATAAAAATATCTTTAACATATGATATTTTAATCAAAATCGTTAGAGCCATTTTTGAGAAAATTAAAATTTTCGAAAAATGTTCCATGTAAAGGGTAATCTGGGGTGGGAGGATTTTCTTGAAAACCTTCGTGTCGCATCCCTGGAAGATACTGAACCTAAATACTAAGTTTGGTGTTTATCCGACTGTTCGTTTCTGAGTTATGCTGTTCATAGACAGACACATACACGGACATGTTTCCAAAAATGCTTTTTTTGGATTCAGGGGGTATCAAAACATGTATTTCCGGTGAAATCTCGGTATCGAATTTTTGGGTGGAATACAATACTTCCCCTGCTTACTATACGTAGTAGAGAAAGTAAAAATGCACACCCACAAACATGTCGTTTTTCTTTACCTATATGGGGGGGCTGTGGAGACTGAAATTATGTGTTTCCGGTGAAATTCTTTTCAGTGAAAATCCTTTTAGTTTGAATGCAATGCATCTAGTCTCTGAATAACAGGTAGAGAAAGCCAAAGTAACAAAAGAGAGAACAGTTACACTAATTTTAACAAATGATATCGCGATTAATTGAATTTCCATTCAAATTATCCCAACACAAACGTAGAGAAAGTCACAAGTGGCAGAAAATTCAGTTTACTGAAAAAGAATACGTAGGTTTGTCTCTGAAATTCGTCAGAGTGAATACAAAGTGAAATTTAAGGTAAGGAATGTTGAATTTTGTATAATTAGCGACTTAGCTTAATTTGGAGAGGCATTTACTCACTAATTGTTTTCAGATGCCTAACCATAAGGAAACGTTAGCGAGTACACGCACATTTTAACAACGCAATGCACGCACCCTAAGAGAAAGTTGGTATAACTGTCTCGCAGTGACCGACATACACATTGGAAAACAATGCAACCATCTGAAACATGAAACAGATGCATGCAAAAGTGTTGGGAAGCGGAAGTCTTCTCTGGTATTTCATAAACAGAAATATATTATGCTACTGATACCTCTTTCAGTGATTGATGAACTCCAGGAGCGCTACTGACTTACTGATGACAGTGTGGTACATGCAGTGAAGGTGTAGCATTATAAATACTTCAGGAAAATATACGTGATTCACATGACTTTCTATGGTCGCTCTTCTACAAACCATTCACAAAATAATCTGACGTGTTACACTCACATGACTTTCTCTACTCTTGTACAAACTATTTTTACAAACGCTTATTCTCCATATGCTTCATGTTAATCGAGATATCGAGATGTTAATCTTATTGCTAATTTTCTTGTAGGTGCAAGGAGAATTGGTAGGCTTTAAGCGATAGTCAAATGTTTTAAGAGCTGATTGCTATGTGGAGTATTCCATTCTCTTTGCATTACCAGGACAAAAAAAAAATGAATAACGAATTTGAGAAAAAGTACGAGTATTGGAAAATTTAAGGGAATAACAAGCAATATCTCGAACATGGTTCAACCAACAAAAAAATGTATATAACATAAATTGTGTATTTTAACGCGATCTACATTTTTTGTGTAGTAAAATTTTGTCTATCTCTTATGGTTTACCAGTTATGTAAAAGTCGTTTACAATGAAGAATACTTTTGGAGACATTCCCAGAAAATTCGAGATATACATTTCATTTGTCATGAAAATATCTTAAACATGTGATATTTTAATCAAAATCGTTACAGCCATTTTTGAGAAAATTAAAATTTTCGAAAAATGTTCCATGTAAAGGGTAACCTGGGGTGGGGGTATTTTCTTGAAAACCTTTGTGTCGCATCTCTGGAAGATAATGAACCTAAATACCAAGCTTGGTGTTTATCCGACTGTTCGTTTCTGAGTTATGCTGTTCACAGACACACACACGGACATGTTTCTAAAAATGCTTTTTTTTTTTTGGATTCAGGGAGTCTCAAAACATGTATTTCCCGTGAAATCTCGGTATCGGATTTTTGGGTGGAATACAATACTGCCCCTACTTACTATACGTAGTAGAGAAAGTAAAAATCGTATTCTTATATCTACTTCTTGTTAATCGAAATACGAGGGCAGTTCCAGAAGTACCCGATCTGACGTATAGATAGTGGTTGTTGTTTCAAACAAATGATTATGGTAGAAAGTACCACCCTTATAAAGCTTAAGTTTGAAATTTGACGATGCTATGTTGTTTAGAAATTGTTTGGTAGCCATTAATAGTTAACTCTCTCAGCAAATTTGTAAACATGGATAAAACTGATCATCGTTATGTGATACAATAATTTCATTTGAAAGGTTTTAGTCCAACTAATATTAAAGCTGAGCTAGATTCTACTCTGGGGGAGCCTGCTTCTTCGTTTACAACAGTAAAATATTGGGTGGCAGAGCTTAAGCGAGACCGTACGAACTGGCAAGACGAACATCGCAGTGGTCGACCAAATGAGGTGACTACGCCAGAAATTGTGAAGAAAGTCGATAAAATGGTATTGTTTGACCGTTGACTGAAAGTGCGCGAGCTAGCAGACATCGTAGGCATTTCAAAAAGTGATGTACATCGCATACTAACTGAAAATGTAGACATGAGAAAGCTGTGCGCAAGATGGGTGCCGTGTTTACTCACAATGGAACAAAAGCAGCATGTGAGGATGCTTCAGTCGCGTGTTTGGTGATGTTTCGCCGCAATAAAGCAGAGTTTTTGCGTCGATTCATAACCATGGATGAAACATGGATCCATCACTTCGCACCTGAGACGAAGGAACAGCCGAAACCGTGGACTGAAAGGGGAGAATCGGCTTCAAAGAAGGCGAAGAAGTTCCATCCGCAGGCAAGGTCATGGCGTCAGTTTTTTGGGATACGCGTGGGATAATTTTCATCGATTATCTTCAAAAAGGAAAAGCAATCAAGGGCGAGTATTACACAAACTTATTGCAGCGTTTGAATGGTGAAATCAAGCAAAAACAGCCGCATTTAGCGAAAAAGAAAGTTCTGTTTCTTCAAGACAATGCATCAGTTCACACACCCATTATCGCTATGGCCAAAATCAATGAGTTAAAGTTCGAATTTCTTCCTCGTGCACCTTATTCGCCAGACTTAGCCCCCTCCGATTATTTTCTGTTTCCAAAGTTGAAGAAATGGCTTTGTAGTAAAAGATTTGTCAACAATGAAGAAATGGAGTTTGCAGTGATGGCTATTTTGCAGAACTCGCCGATTCTCACTATAAACAGAGTATCGAAGCCATTGAACATCGCTGAGAAAAATGTATCCAGCTGAAAGGAGACTATGTAGAGAAATAAAGATGTTTTTTCTCAAAATGTATGTTTTTTCTTTGTTAAGTCGGGTACTTCTGGAACAGCCCTCGTACATTTTCATTACATTCTTCCTTTAGGTACAAGAAATATACACTAGGCTAAAGCGATGGTCAGATGGCTTTGAAATTTCTCGCCCCTTCCACAACCACGAGGAAAAAAAGAATAGCGATTATCAGCTTGAATAAAAGTATCAGTATATGAAAATTCAAACCAATAACAAAGAACATATCGGAAATGCTTAACGCCACCAAAAATGTATTTGATATAAATTGTGTCCTTTAACGAGATATACCGTTTTTATGTAATACGATTTTTTCTATTTCATATAAAAGACATTCAGATGAAGAGGACTTTACAAGCCTTTCGCAGTAAATTTAAGACATACTTTATTTACCATGTAAATGCAGTGTTATTCAAAAAGAAGGAACAGACTTTGCACATTTATTTCTAATGAACGACAATAGATAGGGACACATACAACACATCATTGAATAGAGGGAAGCTCAAAGTTTTAAGCCCCACCTGTTAGTTCCATTCAGTGCCCACAGCGGCGCTGTTTTGTTTACGAGAAAATGGCGACGCCACGGTAAAAGTCGTTTTGTGTGCTGCATTATGCAAAGAGTGAATCCATTGTTTCATTGCAGCATGCATTGCGTTGTAACTTCAACGAAGAATCGACTCGTCATAAAAAAATGTACAATTGGTACAATAAATTCGTAGAAGATGGATGCGTGTGCAAACGGAAAAGCACTGGTCGTCCTCGCATAACAAATGGTGCTCATTTTGAACACATAGCTATTGTCGTTCATTAGAACGTTCATTGTAGTTCCTTCATTTTGAATAATTATATATGCTAGAGATGTATTTTAATAAAAAACGTCGGATCCATTTTGGAAAAAGTCAAACATAACGAAAAGGATAGTTTGGAGTGGGAACATTTTCTTGAAAATCTTTGTGATGCATCCTTGCAAAAAGCTGAATTTAAAATCCCAATTTTGGCATTCAACCAACTTCTCGTTTTTGAGTTATGTTCACGCACTTGTACATCTTATTTTATTTTCCTAAAAATGTTCCTTTTTTTTGCCCAGGCCTCAAAACATGTATTTCCGGTGAAATCTTGGTATCGAATTTTTTGATGGAATGCTTACTAAAATAATAAATAAAGCAACAAGAAGTTATTGCGGACATTCTTTTGGCACCGCAGTTAAAAAAATCTCATGTGTCACATTCACAGGACTTTCTCTACCCATTACAACTTTACATAATCCCTTATAGGTATATTTTAGCATTTACACAAAAAGTGGTTCTTCTATTCCCGTTACGTTACGACAAATATTTGGCTAGAAGCAATCCCAAATTAAACAATATAGCCTTGGAAACAAAACAATTGTTTACGGATAGTAAGCCAGTTTCTGTTACTAATGAAACCACATTGGGAGGGGGAAAAGAATCGCGTAAAACGTTTTACAGTCGCCGCATGACATTTCAAACCGGAAAGCTTAAATATCTGATAACATTTCGAAAGAGTTACCATTCGGCATAAAACAAGCTCTACAATTTTGTATGGTAAGTTGCCTATCTCATAAAAGTTATCAGCTGCACAAAACTATCCAAAATTCATTCAAAATGAAGACGCTTTCACGGACAATTTAGGATACGTATTTTATTAGTTACTATGCAAATATCTTCAACCTCGTTGAAGCCACTTTAAAAAAAATTCTGATGTGCTACACTCACATGACTTTCTCTACTCTTGTACAAACTATTTTTACAAACGCTTATTCTCCATCTACTTCATGTTAATCGAGATAAACATTTGCAGACTCTATCTTAATGCTAAGTTTCTTGTAGATGTAAGGGGAATATATATTTACAAGGGCAATACAGAAAAACAGTAGCCTTTAAGCATATACATATCTCTTAATAGCTGGTTGCTAGGTGCAGCACCATTCCCTTTCCCACAGATTATAACTCTTTGCATATCCAAGACAAAAAAATGAATAACGAATTCCCATTTTAGAAAATAAGTATTGAAAAATTTAAGGGAATAACAAGCAATATCTCGAAAATGGTTAAATCAACAAAAAACATGTATATGACATAAATTGTGTATTTTAACGCGATCTACATTTTTTTGTGTAGTAAAATTTTGTCTATCTCTTATGGTTTACCAGTTATGCAAAAGTCGTTCACAATGGAGAATACTTTTGGAGACATTCCCAAAAATTCAAGATATACATTTTATTTGTCATAAAATAGCTTAAACATATGATATCAATCAAAATCGTTAGCCATTTTTGAGAAAATTAAACTTTTTGAAAAATGTTCCATGTAAAGGGTATTCTGGGGTGGGTAGGATTTTCTTGAAAACCTTCGTGTCGCATCTCTGGAAGATACTGAACCTAAATACCAAGTTTGGTGTTTATCCGACTGTTCGTTTCTGAGTTATGCTGTACACAGACACACACACACACGGACATGTTTCCAAAAATGCTTTTTTTTGGATTCAGGGGATCTCAAAACATGTATTTCCGGTGAAATCTCGGTATCGAATTTTTGGGTGGAATACAATACTTCCCCTACTTACTATACGTAGTAGAGAAAGTAAAAAATGAATGAATGTTTCTACGTTAAAGACAGTTTGGAATTGGGGCTTTTCTTGAAATCTTCATTTGAATAGTGGCTATGAAATCTGGTATTATCTATCTAATGCAATAGTTCTTTTACGAAGGAGAGAAATAAAAATATTGATTCGCAGGTGCATTTAGGGATTTGTTCATTTTCAGACAAAACTGAAATCGCGTTTTACAACGAATGACCACTGAAATGGGATACATTATATTTTTTTGGAGGTGGATGAAAAGGAGGCATGCCTTAGTTATGAACTTGTAAATTACTGTATAATTTTATTTAATACTGTTTTTAAATCCCTTATATTTCACAATAAACTCGTCTAATCAGTCATTTTTTTACTTTCTCTACTACGTATGGTAAGTAGGAGCAGTATTGTATTCCACCCAAAAATTCGATGCCGAGATTTCACCGGAAATACATGTTTTGAGACCCCCTGAATCCAAAAAGAGCATTTTTGGTAACATGTCCATGTGTGTGTCTGTGAACAGCATAACTCAGAAACGAACAGTCGGATAAACACCAAACTTGGTATTTAGGTTCAGTATCTTCCAGAGATGCGACACGAAGGTTTTCAAGAAAATCCTTCTACCCAGATTACACTTTACACGGAACATTTTTCGAAAATTTTAATTTTCTCAAAAATGGCTAACGATTTTGATTAAAATATCATATGTTTAAGATATTTTCATGAAAAATGAAATGCATATCTCGAATTTCCTGGAAATGTCTCCAAAAGTATTCTTCATTGTTAACGACTTTTGCATAACTGGTAAACCATAAGAGATAGACAAAATTTCACTGCACACAAAATGTAGATCGCGTTAAAATACACAACTTATGCCATATACATTTTTTTTGAGTGAACCATTTCCGAGATATTGCTTATAATTCCCTTAAATTTTCTAATACTTATACTTTTTCTCAAATGGAAATTCGTTATTTACCCTTTGCATCTACAAGAAAATTAGCAATAAGATTAATATTTCGATATCTCGATTAACATGAAGCATATGGAAAATAAGCGTTGTAAAAATAGTTTGTACAAGAGTAGAGAAAGTCATGTGAGTGTAACACAGAATTTTTTTATATGCTGCCTTTAACATCGGCGTCTTTTACCTTTGAAACAATTGCTCATCGGCAATGGGCACTTGTTTATTATTCTGTCTATGTTTGGGTTTGTTTGTGGTAGGTTTTTCTGTATGAAATTAAATTCAGATACACATTTACATTCTCACTCATACTTCCAGAGT
Organism: Deroplatys truncata; assembly: GCA_030765065.1. Lineage (NCBI taxonomy): Eukaryota > Metazoa > Arthropoda > Insecta > Mantodea > Mantidae > Deroplatys > Deroplatys truncata. The sequence continues at coordinate 108,211,019 of CM060982.1, forward strand.
CTAATGAGAATGGTGACTAACTTTGGCTAAAGAAAAATCGGGAACCGGACTTGGAAGCTAACCACTAGACCACAGAAGCAATCTGAAATAGCCATTAATTTCCCTTTTAAGTGACAGTAAGTGTATAAATTGTCCTTTTATTTATTTTTTTTCTTGTCTGCATGGCATTATGCTGAAAGAAACTTCCGCCTTCTTCCTGAACCCACAGTCGCATACAATTTGCGGTAAAACAGAACAAATGCAAATAACAGGAATCTCTGTGAAATATGAACGTGCAGGAATCGTGCAGATTCTACCAATTTCACAGCGAATGGATGCGTGACGTTACATCATATCCTGGAATAGAGGAAGCTATTCATTCTATCAGTCCAGCCTTTTCTCCTTTTCCACAATCAACAGGAAATGCACACAATTCGGTTTGTTGGTGGTTATACAAGCCGTGGGCTGCAGAGCGTAAAACCTTTACGTATATCATCAGCATTAGGTCATAGCTTGAGGTAGGACGGAGTGAACCTTTGGCATTGAAAAATGTTAGATAACAAAATTTATTTAGACATGCAATGCAACTGTGACCTTGTTTAAAAATACTATTTCGTCAAATTTTGCATTATACTCACAAACAGATTTTTTTGTAATGAACAGGTAGAGGGGTTTTAGTAAGTAAACAGAACATTAGTGTTATTGCACGGACTATAGGTGACATTAGGGGCCGGTTCCACCAACCGATGTTAAAAATACTCTAACATCTTATTTGTTAACAAGGTGTCAAAATTTAAAATAAGGTTAAAACTTTTGCGTTTCATCCAGCTTTTACAACAAATTATTAGCTAACATTTTGTTAACGTCAAAGACAACTGCGAACGCTAGCTTTCGAGAAGGCGGTGGCCGAACTACACTGCTACTGAACGTACTCCGATGCACTTTTGTCTACGTCTCGCCGCGCTCTCTGTGTCAGTAGCCGACACTATTTACATTCGTGGCAATGGCCATGTGATGTGGCCTGTTGTTTGAGGTTAGAATCACGATGTCAACTGAAATAAATGTTTCACCGTTTGAAACGCGTTAATTAACATCTGGTTAATAAGTATAGGCGTATTGCCAAGTGCGAAAAAGCTGACGTTCTTACATTAAAGGGTAAGATTGCAGCCTGGGACAAAATCCACGGGTAATTTAATTGGAATGAACGCGTTTCTCATATGTCCAGTAAGAAACTACGGCAATTTTATGCTAACATAAAGTGAAGCAGCAGAAATGTTAGGTGCGAAGAGCGTTTAAGACGGTTTAAAACTGGTGGTGGACACTGCATTGAAACTAAGGTGGACGAAAATGTGTTATCGCCGATTAATCAAGCAGATCCGAAAAAAATACTGTTTGCATTTTGAAGCAATTGCTTTGGAAACCTTACGGATAAACTCACAAACGGTAGCTTTGGAAATTCCAACATCACAATTAAATGAAAAATGTTAGTAGCATAAAATCTAAATACTTAAGCATAGGAGAAATAGGCATGCTTCTGTTGGTAGTATTCTAACCTTTCGTATTTCCCATAAAACCATGCTCATGACTCCTTGGACAGTCTATATTGCTTTAAAAATTCCTCTTTTTGCAGGATTTCAAATTTATTATGACGTAAGACTACTCTTCTGTTAGGAATGACATTCAAAAATGCAATCTGTAGCAAACTCGCATCAACAGCTTGGTTTGCGGCAGCCATTTTCCAACTTCTAACATTTGTTAAACGCATTATCACAGGGGTATGGGGATGTTAACACAGACTTCAAGACATTGTTAAAGTTAACATTGTTTGATGAAACAGTTAACTTCAGTGTTAAATCAGTTTAACATTGTGTTAAAATTTAGCATCTGTTGGTGAAACTAGCACTAGGTGTTGTGACGGACACTCTCATCCCCGACCCAACATTTGAGAACTGTGGCAATATGTCTTAAGTAAAGAAGAGTTCGTGCATCAAAAACATAATCACGATAAGTATCGTTTGTGCGGAATTTTTATGGAACATTCAGCACAAATGGCGAAACCATCAGATGTAACAATAGAGCTCAAGGGACATTTAAAACTTTAACCTGTAATTTAATGAAATACAAGGAACATGTTACATTATTAGTGAGGAACAATGAAGAAAGTGGATTTTCAATCTCCTCAGCTCCAAACTATGGATCAGAATTTTTCGAGGATCTATGTTCTACACTAATAAGAGCGGGTATTAATTAAACAATTTACAGTTTTCGATGTAAAATTCAATATAACTCAGATTTCTATATATTAATGCCTTAATTAAATCATGAGGTAGCTTTATTTCACACTATCAATAGCTAAACATACATAGTTTTCTTTCTTTTTACCTTCTAATATTCCTTAATTCTGGTCTACCTATTATCGAAGTAAGGTGCACTGTTTTCAAACTGTACATCATATTTGTTTACAGAGATCACTGCAAAGTCACTAGCGCTTCCACCTTCTCTCGCCACCAACCCTCGGTGCGTTCCTAACTTGATAGTTTACTTACCAAAACCCCTCTGCCTGGTAATGAATAACGACAGAAATGGTTATGGTTATAAGGAAGTAAAGGATGCGATGTATTCTAGAAACCTCCGGAAGGAAAGGGTGAAGTAAAGGAGACAGAGAGCGACCAGACCCAGGGCAGCAGGTTCGGACTTAAGGTGGGGTTTCTACGCCTCCAGATATTACAACCCGAGGCCAGCGACACCTCTCCCCATGGAAAGGTTTCTCTGGGGGCCCGTCACATAGCGAATGCCATGGCATACAGTTCCTCGTAGCAATCTCCAGCGCCACACTCCTCGCCCCCCCCGTCCATTCAGCTGATCCTTCAACCCTGAAACATGATAAGGAAATGAAATTACGGGAAAATTCGATGCGTTACATAATCCACTGCAGCATTCGTCTGCCAACCAGGAAAAACCGTCAAGGCCGGCGAGCTTTACGCGTTACCGCGGTGCCATCTAGTTAACAACAGAAATACGTAATATCTATAGCCTCCTCAAATAGTGTAGACTTGGAGCATATCACTTAATTTATTATTGTATCATACTTCCGCTGTTCCTAACCCAGAATTCCTTGCGATAGTAATTCTTTTCCTTGCAGCAATGTTCTTGGTATTTTATAAGCTATTAGCATAAAATACCTTGATACCCGAGCTTTGCTTGTCACAGTTTCACAGAAGTTTGAGATGTACTCTCTTTCGCTGTTAATTTAGTGAAAAACATTAACAGTTGTCAAAAATAGGAATAAATAAATTTATATGTAGGTATTTTTATCACATATTTCAAAATTGAACCGAGAAAAATATTATTTTTTTTAAATTAGAAGCTATATACATCAGAATTTAGAATAAAGCTACAAAAAGTATTGTGTAGATATTTGTTGTTAATTAAAACAAATTAAGAGGTCTCGCTCCAATTTACTTTCTTAACCATCGTTGCATCAATGATAACATTTTCATGTGGCTGGCAACAAGCTGTATTTTTAACGAGATTTCACCGGAAATATGTTTTGAGGTGCACTGAATCCAAAAAAAAGTATTTTTGGAAACATGTCCGTGTGTGTGTGTGCGTGTGTGTGTGTGTGCGTGTGCGTGTCTGTCTGTCTGTCTGTCTGTCTGTGTGACTTACTCTGAACAGCATAACTCGGAAACGAACAGTCGGATAAACACCAAACTTGGTATTTAGGGTCAGTATCTTCCAGAGATGCGACACGAAGGTTTTCAAGAAAATCCCCCCACCCCAAACTATCCTTCACATGGAACATTTTTCGAAAATTTTAATTTTCTCAAAAATGGCTCCAACGATTTTGATTAAAATATCATATGTTTAAGATATTTTCATGACAAATGAAATGTATATCTCGAATTTTCTGGGAATGTCTCCAAAAGTGTTCTTCATTGTGAACGACTTTTGCATAACTGGTAAACCATAAGAGATAGACAAAATTTTACTACACAAAAGATGTAGATCGCGTTAAAATACACAATTTATGAGATGTACATTTTTTTTGAGTGAACCATTTTCGAGATATTACTTGTTATTCCCTAAAATTTTCCAATACTTACACTTTTTCTCAAATTCGTTATTCAATTTTTTTTTTGTCCTGGTGATGCAAATGGAATACTCCACATAGCAACCAGCTCTTAAAATATTTGACTGTAGCTTAAAGCCTACCAATTCCCCTTGCATCTACAAGAAAATGAGCAATAAAATTAACATCTCGATATCAGAATGGAAAGTGTAATAAATTTATCGATTGACAAATAAAGTCAAAGTCCAATACGTTGCTTAAATATGAACTTTTTGAACCTGCATACTTCCCAATCGGTTCATAATGTATCAAAACACGACAACCTAATTGTGAAAGTATTTTAGACACATTAAAATAGGTTTGTTATGACTTCCAAAGGTTAGTGGACACTTTGGATGCTATTTCTCCGTGGGAACTATTACATGCCTAGTGTTAAAAGCAAGAGGTTATCTGTTATTGTAGTGCTAGTGTTATGCAGTAGGACTACGAAATTCGTAAAAGATAATTGAAACTATATTGGCGAAAGATAGTCGCACAATTCATCATTGTCATCACCTTACGTGTGTAGTTTAACAGCACGATGTGTTCTCTCTCTTTGACATACATTACCATTATGATGTGCTTTAATCAACTTCGTCGGCACAAAACAGCTTCTTCTTTGGCATTTCACTCGGCAGCAAACCCATTTACGGTAGCGATAATGCAGTATCAGAACACAATCAAAATATTAATTAAATTATCACACTTTCTACAGAAAGAGGGTTGAGAAATGGAATGCAAGAATAATATTGTGTAGCAATTCGTTTTATGAAAGGAACAGAACATGTACATCCTCAATAAAACCGTAACAAGTTCAATACACGACAAAAAAAATCTGCTGTGTTACACTCACATGACTTTCTCTACTCTTGTACAAACTATGTTTACAAACGCTTATTCTCCATATGCTTCATGTTAATCGAGATGTTAATCCTATTACTAATTCTCTTGTAGCTGCAAATAGAATATGCTTTAAGCGATAGTCAAATGTTTAAAGAACTGGTTGCTATGTGGAGTATTCCATTCTCTTTGCATTACCAGGACAAAAAAATGAATAACGAAATTGAGAAAAAGTATAAGTATTGGAAAATTTAAGGGAATAACAAGCAATATCTCGAAAATGGTTCACTCAACAAAAAAATGTATATGACAAATTGTGTATTTTAACGCGATCTACATTTTGTCTATCTCATGGTTTACCAATTATGTAAAAGTCTTTCACAATGAAGAATACTTTTGGAGATATTCCCAGAAAATTCGAGATATACATTTCATTTTCCATGAAAATGTTTAAACATGTGATATTTTAATCAAAATCGTTACAGCCATTTTTAGAAAATTAAAATTTTCGAAAAATGTTCCATGTAAAGGGTAATCTGGAGTGGGGGGATTTTCTTATAAAACTTCGTGTCGCATCTCTGGAAGATATTGAACCTAAATATCAAGTTTGGTGTTTATCCGACTGTTCGTTTCTGAGTTATGCTGTTCACAGACAGACAGACACACACACGGACATGTTTCCAAAAATGCTCTATTTTGATTCAGGGGGTCTCAAAATATGTATTTCCCGTGAAATCTCGATATCAAATTTTTGGGTGGAATACAATACTTCCCCTACTTACTATACATAGTAGAAAAAGTAATAAAACACTTGTGAATTTAAAAGTTAAAACACAGCTAAAAGAGAATATTAACTTAGGTTTTAAAACCTTCAGGAGGATGTGCTTCAACTATCAAGCTACAAGAAGACATTTTTAGTTTTAAACTTCAGCACAATAAACTTCAATTTTCAAACAACAACAAGATTTTCGTAATTTTAAACTTTCCACAGAATATACTTCAACTTTCATACCATAACAAGATTTAAGTTTATTTTTCATTCCTATGTAGGTTATTTCATAAGTAATAACTAAAATGAACTAAAGTAACTTATTTTTGAAAACTTCTTGAACATATTACAACAAGCAATTTGTAGGTATTATTCTACAGAATGTGATGTCATCAATAATATTTTTATATGATATCCTATCCTTTCCGTTTTACTTTTTTTTCTGAAAGGTAGTTACTTTCTTTATTTACATATAATTTTTTTTAAATATAAAACAGTTTTAAATCTTGACTTCTGTATCGGATTTTATGTGAAGAAAATTATTTTATTCGTTATATCAGTCTAAAATAAAATTACATAAGGGACACCGGAACCGAGGAGTTTTTAGGTGAAAATGGTACCAAATTTTCGACTTTTGAATTGCATCATATAAATATTCTATAGACACCTGGTCAAGCATTTTTCACTATTCGCTATTTTTAGAAGTCCAGCGACTTGTTTGAATCACACATGCGTTCCCTTTTAGCTCCACTGGACCATTTCTGAATGTTTTTTTCTTCTCAGTTTTATATTTTGACACTGACATTTATTCATTACATTTAAGTTTGGCTCCGATTCGTATCCAATCTCAAATAAGCTATCTAAAGATTCAAGGATGCATTTTATGATTGCTTTATTCCTTGGCTCACAAAAATTAATGAAAACTTTAACATCAACCACTTCATAAAAACAAGAATTTATTTCTCTACAACTAATAACATCAACTTTAATCCAATCCTACATTTATTTTCACTGTACTAAAGTATTAAGAAATGTCACTATCGTACTTCTCTGACAAATGTGAATGCACAAGGCAGTTTTAGAAAATTTGCTTTTTCGCTAGTTAAAAATATTTAATTGCATTATATGAGCAACTATTTGAGCTGGAGCTTTGAGCTTTTGCAGTCATTCTTTATTTACTCATTTTAAGAGTGCCGGTTATCTAGTAAATAACTTTAAAATTGGAAAATTCAGTACTAGTGTCTCTTAATGAAAGGATTGAAAATCAGATGATAATAGGAGTTGATGACAGATGTTGATGATATTGTGCATAATTTTCAATGAAACTCATCCTAATCGGAAACCTATTTCACAGGCAAATCTGAATAAAATAGAAACAAAATTCAAAGAGCACTTACATATCAAGAATATAACAAAGATCCGGTAGACCTCAGATTATTAATTTGGCTCACCAAAGAAAATAGTTTATTTTATTGGTATTACGCGTTGTTTATGAAAATCCTATTATATGTACCACGTATACTTATTAGTTAAATTATGAACTTTGGACTTATTAAATTGTGTTTATTATAACTATATGTAGTTCATAATTTAATGAAACCTGAATATTGTTATACACAGGGATGAGGTTAAAGGGTTTGCAGCTAAAATATTAAATTTAGTTACCCCGGCATAAACAATGAGGGACGTAGCTAGAGGCAAGCGAAAGATACCAAGAGCTTGCTGCACAAAGCTAAAGCGGGCGTGGAATATTTATAAATAATTACATTTGAATTCATATTTTGCTCAGGTTTATTATAAATTAAGGTGGCCTACATTGTACACAAGAGGGTTATAGACAAAACACTGGGGGAACTGCCCCACATGGCAACACGCACTCTTACAGACACATGCTAACACATTCGACCCTCACAACTCTCTGGCTACTACTGCCACTGATGCCAAGCCAACACATACAAAGAGAGTTATTCCCTCAATTGCGTTCACCCCCCAACTAGAAAGATGAAATTGCCGCGCCGGACAAGAACTTAACATATCAACATAACAATTAGCTGAACAATATTATACAGAGCAATAATGTGTCCGGCGTGACAATACACACACATGCTACAATATATAGCTCTGCTTAACTTAACAAAGAAACTTTCTTTTGTTTCAGATGATTCGTCGAGGATGCTGCAACAAATATCAAGTCAGTATTTGGATTCCTTCGGTACAGGAGACATCTCACATTCACTCAAGAAACCAAAGATTAACAAACGCTTTGCCAAAGATGAGGGGGATAGTGAAGAGAACACGACGGAACACCGCAAAGTTCGCAAATCAATTTCACTCCGAAGAAGACTCCAGCGGAACAAGTCTAACGAGGAGTCGCTGCTAGCTCAAGAATCGTCCCACGTTTTGGGCGCAACGGCACAACCCGAAGCTATAACCTCCAAGAGCAACAATGAGACTGCCAGTGAAGAGGAATCCACAGAAGAAAAAGAAACACTATCGGGCTTAAACGAAACAAAAACAACTACAGAGAGCAGTGAGTCTAGAACAAGCTCCACTACGGCATCGGCGTCTCCAGCTCCGAGGAAGCGCACTCGTCCTCCTATAACCAGGACAGAAGCGCCATCTGTACCCCTCGCTGCCGCAGCAGCCGCTGCACTAACCATGTCGGAGTCATTATACAATCATTTCCGACCTCTCGACAAAGATGTTCCAGAGGATCATCTTCTTCCATTCCTCGACTTTGGCAGAAAACTAATTCCCTCGTCGAAAACATCAACCTCGCCACTTACTAGAAGCTCATCGTCGTCTTCCTCAACAAGTAGCACCAATTCCATTGAAAGCGCCACTGTCGCTCCATCTCGTTCTTCCTCATCACTTACTGCATCTCGGTATCACATCTCAGTCCATAGGAAAAACAATGCCAGCGTTAATCCACCTTCAGAAACTACTCTTGATGTTCGTGCGACCACCCCAAGAGAAGAAGAGGTTCATGAAGACATGGATGTGTCTGTTGTGAAACCTATTGTCGAGAAAAACAAGGCCTCTAGAGGTAGAGGTAGCTCAGCACAGTTCCTTAGGAACCTTGGAGGTTTGTACCGCAAACAGGATGTCTCTTCAACCACTACCATTGCTGCAACCTCAGCAGAAGGTAACGTGACTGAATCGACGACAGTTGCACCAAAAAAAGCTATTAATCTGACAAATGTATCAGATTCCGACTCCAAAGAAAAGATATCGGCGGAAGATCAGTTGGCACATGCTCAAGAATTACCCAGGTATACAATCACTTCGAAAAGGACATACTCTGCAAAAATTGTCAACACAGAGAACGATATGTCCGCAAGTGAAACAGCCACATATAGGACTGTCAATAATGCTACTGCCTCTACCTCAACTTCTTCCCAAGCATCAGTACCTTTGAAACAATCGGCTGCATCTAGTTCGGTGATTGAAGCTACTTTACCCTCACCACTTCTTGAGAAAAAGCGTAATGTGACGTCATTCATGTTGTTGAACCGAAGGCCTCCTCTCAGAGGCATATCAGTCAATAGGCATAACCTGTCTAGGAATTCGTCTGATGAAACAAAAAGTGACTCCGTGTCTTCTAGGACAGTGAATCAAACTTTGGCTCCTTCAGAGGAGAAATCTGAATCCTTGAATACTAGTGCTAGAGGTAAGATGTCCTTTAAACTACTTCCTCAGAACCCAAACAAAGACTATCAAGCTAAACATATCAATGCAACCCAAAGTAATCCTGAGGTCACGAAAACAACTCCAAGTGCAGCGCCGAACGCAAGTGATTTGGCATTGCCACAACCCTCCACAACGGAAACCATTTTGGCAACCTCATCCCCGCCTTCACCAACAACAAAAATTTTGTCAACCGCTGTGGTTACTTCTGTGTCAGTGAGAGGTGCTTGGCCATCATCGGCTGTCACCAATGCACCGCTTCCGGAACCAACGCTTGCCCCTCCCGACAGTCAACAGAGTGTTGTTACAAGTGAGAAACCAACACCGTCTTCAGCAAAGGATGTACCTCAGTCTGCAAACAACAGTGCAATACCGACTTCCGAAGAAATTCTGACACGGAGAACAAAAAATTTGACATTTCCAGAATTAATATCCTCTAAGCAACCCCCCACAACAGCTGTTCCAAATTCCTCAACAATACCTAGTACTGAAGTAGCCTCAATGCCCAGTACTACAGAACAAATCAGCACAACCACATCTACCACTTCTACAACCAGCACGACTCTGAAACCGAGAACAACCACGCTAACAGGAAAATTAGGAAGTAGAAGGAGAGCTCAGTTGGGGACGTCATCAATTGCAAAACATCCAAGTTCCTCTAACAGCAATGAAACTACCATAGGAGGATCTCCTACCTCAACAACCCAATCTTCGGTAGTTTTCACGCGTTCATCAAAATCTCCTAACCATTTTCGATTTCCTCTGTTTACAACAACTCGTGCTCCCTGGAGGCCCAGCAGCACAACTACTCGCTCCACATCCACATCAACAACAACCACATCTACTGCTACCACTGCCACTGCAGACCTGTCACCAAAAATAGTATTCCCCACACTAAGAAATCAGCCGTCTTTGGTCTCGTCGGTATCAACAGATCTACCTTCATCCACTTCATCTCCTGTAAATGCACCAAGCTCTGCAGAGACTTCACCAGTGTCTGTCAGGACGATTACTGATACCTCAGAATTCGATTTGCCTCTGTGGAGGCTTTACAATGCCTCCACTGTATTGTTCCCTTCATCTCCAGGAACAAAGCCTGCCGTAACAACTGTGGATTCAAAACAGACACCACAAGAGCCGGGGGAAATGGAAGAAGCCGTTGTGAGGAAGGTATGTGATCAATTAATTTTAATTTATGCAGGAAAAAATATTAAAGTTTGTTTCCTTTGTATAGATCCCTTTAACTTCTGTGGTCATATCGGAGGCTTTGACTTGAGAGTGAACTGTTGGTGCCATTACACGTTGAACTGTAGCTTTTTTAATATTGGGTTTAGTGATTTTATGAAACGTTCACTCCCACAATTGATACTTAAGATTCTGCGGAGAATAGGAGATGATTCGAGTTGAAAAATATTCTACCGTTCCATGAGTTTGGAAGCCAGAGTGCTGACCACTCGAACACAGGGGCAGTCAAAGGATTACAAACATAAGTTAACTAAAATGTTACATCATGACAGATATTGATATAAACTGCTTATTATAATAAATAACTGCAAAGTTTATTATTGTGTACACACTAACAGAAAAGTTATGCATATGAATTTAAATCAGCATTACATAAATAACCAGTTATTGCAATTGATACATTGCAATACAGCATTCACTCTGTATTATGCACCTAAGAAAATTATGAGATGTTCAATACCGAGCTGTAGCTGAGGTCGGAATTTCGACACAGGTTTTAAATTTCCAATGCAATGATAGCAGTTCGATGACACTTTTTTGTACCACAATGTACACTCTGCCAAACTAAAAGTGGCCGGTCTCTTGAGCAATTAAATTTTTTTTCAAAATCCCTTCTAGTGAGCGCGCGGTTCACAACCGCCAACTCCTGTGCGCCGCTTTGACTAACTCTATAATACAAGCCACAAGGCTGCCTCCACACAGTGCCTGCCGTGGAGCAGTGGTTAAGCCAGCAGCTCGAGTTCGATTCTTAATTTTCATCCTTTATAACTCGTTTTATTGCTATATAGTTAAACAATATTGCTTGTGTTATTTCATTTTACTTACAAATATAATTACAATAATGGTGAAATTTGTGGTTATAAAATTAAATTGGGTATCATACCTCCTCCCGACTGATGAATTAATGTCATGGTTGCTTTCTACCGGTATAACGGACTACTAAATTAGCGCCACATACATAACAAATGAAGCAAACATGTTATATTTTACTCATGTGTTTAAAATGAAATGGGGGGGATAAAGGAGTTCCATGGAGATTTGAACTTGCAGGCTTCAGGATCACTAAGTTAACTCTCTGCTATTGAGCTACAAGTGCTCCAGTAAGCGTTGCACTGTAATGAGCTTTAGTCATTAGAACCATAAATAAATAAAGTGTTACAAATATTCAGTGTTGAAACACTCCGAAACATCTGTCTGTTTGAAATCTCGTGTATGAATTATTTTCTCAGAAGACTTTTGTGATTATTATTGTGTTCCGCATTATAACAACTACAAGAATATACGCAGTCTTGTGAACAAAGCTTGGCTGTCCCGAGCGCTCACGGAAATACCCGATTCAAGCTTATCTCTCAGCCACGGACTAGTTGACCGAATGTATGTCAGAATTGACAAAGATTACTAGATTATAATCATCATTCTTCATGCCTTAGGCATGGCTGACAATTTACACACCCTGCTCTCTCCCAAGTTCGCTCATGCCTCTTGGTTTGTAGCTCAAACATTTATATAAATTAATTATCCTTTAAAAAATTCATTTTATTTGCTTGAAGTCTTATATCTCACAACCCATTCTTTATTTCTATACAGCAATTCAGCACAGACATCACCTTATAACATTTTACTATAGAGTGTTTATTTTCTTAATTTGGACTCTTATTGACCTGTTTGGGTATTTAAATGCATTTATTTTTCTCTTTGATCCAGACATGTTATAAGAGTATTCTAAATAGTTAAGCTTAACTTGTGGGTTCCAAAAGCAATATATGTCAACGACCTCCCCAGAGTAATAAATGAACATGCTCACTCAGTTCTTTTTGCTGATGATACAAGTATTATAATTAAAGAACACAACACCAATCGCCTCTCAGACTTATCCAACGGTATTTTCAGTGTGTTAAATAACTGCATCGATTGTAACAAAATTCATGTAAACTTTGAAAAAACTAAGTATATCAATTTTCGCACAAAAAATAAAAGTATTGCAGACATAAGAATTGAACATGAAGGCAATGAAATTACTGAAACTTGTAGCATAAAACTTCTTGGTCTTATTATAGATCATAATATGAATTGGAAAGACCATATTGACTACATCCTACCAAAACTAAGCTCTGCATGTTTTGCAATTAGATCATTAATTCATTTTACAAATAAAAGCATCCTAAAACAGTATATTATGCTTATTTTCATTCAATTATGACTTATGGAATAACATTTTGGTGAAACTCAGTAGACACGAAAAAAATATTTCTTTTACAAAAAAAGGTAATAAGAGTAATGGCAGGTGTAAAGAAATCAACTCATTGTAAACCACTATTCAAAACATTTGGAATTCTACCATTAGCCTGTGAGTATATCTTAGGTGTACTTTTAACCGTGGTTGACCACCCAGAAGTGTTCATAAAAAATTCAGACATACACAGCAAACAAACCAGAAATGGGCAGGACTTACACAGGCCAAGCAATAACCTACAAGTATTCCAAAAATGGGCTTACTACAATGGTATAGTATTATCTAATTAACTTCCATCATATATTAAGGAAGTGAAAACTAATAAAAATAAATTCAAGTTAGCATTAAAAAGATATCTCATCACTCACACCTTCTATACAGAGGAGGATTTCTATCATTCAAAAAATAACTGACTGTAAAATGTTACCAAATTTTATAAGTACATTAAGTATAAATAATATTGTTTTAAAAAGTTTTAGCTCTAACGTACTCTACATAAGAACTACAATTTATTTACGTACAAGTACACAATGTAACTATGTATTTATGACGTAATCTACATCCTAGAGTAGACTAGCTTTCTTTAAGCTGGTCTAGCTCACTATAGGGTCTACAGATTGAGACCCTATGTTTATGTTATGTTTAATGATTATTTTATGTTTAAAAACAAAACAGCATATGAAGCTCAGTAACGTAATACACCGTACAGCAACTCATGAAAAGCAGTTTCTTCTCCTGTATTTAACGAACAAGATTGTCAAACAAGTCAACTACAACAGACCGAGGGAATCAAAACTGGTTTGTTTATTTGCAGGAAGTGAGAAATGGCAGTCTTTCTGAGGTCCAAAACAAGACCTTGGAAAATGTCACTGAAGGAGTGATACTTGGCGCCAGCGAGGTGAAACCATCCCCAGGTGTGGGCGTCATCGTGTATGTCACCGCTGCAGTAGCCATCGTTCCTGCAATCATCATCGTCGCCCTTACCACCAAGTACCTTCTGAACAGGCGTAAAAAGGTAGGCCATGATCTAGTAGCTCTTCAGAATATTTGTAAGCATGTAGCAGGTTTAAGAAATACTAATTCAGTTCGCATAAAACTGCCCCACATGTGTCTCACTTTAACTTGCCAATATATTCGAAAATTACTTTGAGAAAGGAGTATTTTAGAAGGAGTTGTATCGTATTTCAACTGTTGGGGAGCCGAAATTGTAGTAGTTGCAATCGCACGTATGGTACCTGCTTTCCGGTAGCCTTCGCCCCAAATGTACTTTCAGGTGGCCTTTGCCCCACGTTTAAAAAAAATATTAACTTTGTAATTTAACTGCTTCAGTAAATATTATATATTTATGTTTGCCGCAGCTGCGTCAGTATTATTGTTAGAGACATGGATGTCTTGGAAGGGTTGTGGTACGACTAAGAATGTAGGCTTACACAGATTATAATTTTACTTCACTCCTTTTATTAATGCTTGATACGGTTTAAATAACACTTCACTGATATAGAGAGCTGTGAGATTCTTTTATGAATTACTTGCTCTTTTTAACACGTAAACTATTTTTCGTCTCACACGAATACGCATTAAATCTCACCAGGATGTGTCTCGCGTCCAGTTAGGAACACTGTTTGCAGGCAACGGAACTGATTTCAACCGTCTAAACTTGTAAATTTCTGTATTTCAAGTCTCTGATTGGCTATTCCTAATCCAATAGAATAACTTCTTTTAACTAAAGCTTTTTCTGGTTGTTGATTGGCTATTTTGAAACTGTCTAAAAATTTACATTATTGCTTCCAAGGTTACCTCATTTTTAGCAAATTTTAACCTATTATTCTCACAGCTCCTACATTATTAAATTACGTAATATATTCACATAACATTATTACACATGGATACAATAATACAAGCATATGCAATGACTGTTACATACATTTTACCAATTATTACATACACACATTGCTTCAAGGCGGGCTGTTATTGACATTACAAATTATATAATTAGACTGGAATCATTTAAGTGTTAAAAACACTGCCTCAACTTTCGTTTTCTATTTCATTTATTTTCTCACCATCATCCCTGTATATAGTTAATCATTCATTCAGGGCTTCTTTGATCTAAACCCATAATTTCCCTAAAGGCCTCTGACCGAAGACAGTGGCTTGCAGGTCCTAGGGGCTGTAGAAGGAGGATAATCGGAAAGAAGAACATCGTTTAATATAAATAATAAATAAATAAATTGTCCGTTTTCAATTTTGTTAAACAGATGGTATACCAAAATAGCTTGAATACACAACGTCATGTAAAAACTGTTAATGCTACGACAGGTGACATAAATTGTATGTTAGAGAGCTACATTTTCTCTACAGTAAATTTTTGTGTGATTCTGTTAGTTTCCCAGCCATATGCTAAATTAGGAATAAAAAGGGTCTGCCATGCTATTTAGAAACAATTGTCCCGTCTATTTCATAGATATATTTTAATTGAAATTGTTACAGTCCTTTTGATACAATACAAAATGTTGAAAAATTATTAAAGTAAACAGTTATTTTAGGTGAGGAAGTTCCTTGAAAATGTTCATCGTTAAAACATACTAACTCAATATGAAATTCGCTATTATCCAACCACTTCACTTCAATGTCTACTTAAACGAAACGTTTGACATATTTTGTGGCTGTTGCGCATTTAGTGCTGTAGATAAACTCATTTCTCACCCACTATGCCCTCTACAAGATTGGGTCTCTAAACATAATTTCGCTGGAATAGTCTACCTCTCGTTATTTGCATAAATAGAGCAGAATTTACCAGATGCTATTTCTGGCCCTCCTCTCCTTCATTTCAAACCGATATAACATCGTTCATTGGTACTTGTTTGTTTCTTGGAATTTGTTTCAAATTAGTAATATTGGACACGACTAAGAGTAGGGCCGCCCATTGAGGGGGGGCAACAAGACTCGTGTCGTGGGGCCCGGGATTTCGTGAGACCGAGCAAGCTGGCGCTGCGGTAACCTGTGCGACTCGCATTTGTGAGGTCCCGGGTTCAAACCCCAGGGGTCGACCAATCTGACTGAAGGTTTTTTGGGAGTTTTCCTCGATCGCTAGGCGCATGCTGGGTTGGAAAATTTTTTCCGCGAATTTTCCTGTCATCCCTTTTATCACTGCATTTCATTTCTTCTTCTTCACCACCATATCAGGCATTGGGCTGATCACCCATCCCGAATATGCTATGATCCAGGGTTTGCTTGCTCCTCGACAGCGTATGACCCAAGGAAGGCTTGTAACTCCTTAGGGATGTAAGTCCTACAAAGAGGAGGTAATCCGTTGTAGGAGGAGGATTCAACGGTACCATTGACTTAAATGTCTGTTTTAAAGACGTATGTGCCAAACCTTTGACCTGTTTCTTGACATAAGAGAAATATCAGATGATGATTTGTATAGTTTCACCAAGAATCTCACTTCAAAATTGCCTAAAGATCTAGGCAACAAGCTGAAAGATGAACTGAAACACTTCCAGTACATTTTTAAGGTGACGTTTCCATATCTTGTCAATAAAATTGAAACAGAAGATTTCGACTTGCTGTCTTGTATTCAGTTTATAAATTCAAGCTTCAGTCAGTATTTCCAGAACTGGCTATTGTTCTAAGACTATTTTGTACTTTGTCAGTTAGTGCTGTTTCTGGCGAGAGGTTTGGTAAACTATCTCTCATAAAGAACCATTTGAGATCTGCTTTGGGAGAAGAGAAACTGAACCATTTATGTATCTATCTTGTCAATAGAATACTAATTAGCATTAGACTTAAATTTCTCAAATGTTATAGATGATTTTGTGACTGCCAGAGTTAGAAAATTCAAGATGCCACAATGATAACAAAATGGAAGCTATACCACATCCAAACCTTTCTTCAAAATGTACCATGCAACAAATCTTCAGGACACTCACTTTTTTTTTTTTTTACAACTTTAACTTAACATTTTTTTTTTAACTAACTTAACATTATATCCTAATTTCCTTACCAGCTATGCTACTCTTTTTGCCTGGCACCCTGGCGTTCTGGCTCCTCTAAACATTCATTACTACCTTTTATCCATATTTGCCCATCTTCTCCTTCCTCCATTTGCCTTTCTACCTTTCTTATCTCTCTTACTTTTCTACTCCATTTCTCTTTTACTTTCTTTAAGAACTCCCCTATATTCTTAATTTGCTTTTCTTCTTTTCTCGTTAGCATTTTAATTGCTACTATTTTCCTATCCATTTTTCCCATTTTTCTTCCCATACTTCTTGTCTCCATTCTGCTAATTCTTTGCATTCTGACATATAATGCTCTGTGCTTTCGCTGTAGTCGCATAATTCACAAATCGCATTTTTTTTTTCCTCTTAACCCTCTCAAATACATTGCTCCTGTTCTCATCCATGCAAATGCTTCTTTTCCTGCTCTATTACAATAATCTACATACCCTTCTCTTCCCCATTTCCTTTTTACTAATCTATAGAACCCTAGTGACTTTTTATTTTCTAAGCTTCCCCAAATCTCTTGTCTTTCTATATCCTCCACTCTGTTTCTTACTGCTATCCAAAAACCATCGCTATTTCTTTCTCCTGTTCTCCAAATATCTCCCATTCCTATCTTCTCCATAATTTTTTCTACCCCTGTCCACCAGCTATGGACACTCACTTAAGACATCAGTATTTGATATTAATGTTAACAAATATTCGTTATTCTGTAATTAACTTATCTGATATTAAATTTATTCATTAAAATGCATGTATTACTATACTACAGTTCATCACTAACATTGTTGTACTTCACTATTGTGTGCAATAATTATATGGGACCTGATGAAGTTGGATTTGGAGGACAATAATGATTTGTCACGGGGCACATATTTTATCTGGGCGGTCCTGCTAAGAGATATTATAGATTTGGAGCTTCCAGTTTTCCTCCACAACAAATCAAAATCATGCTTCTCTTCCACTTAGGTTCTTAAAAGTTCTCTCCTGAGCTTTTAAGGACAATTTTTGGGAGCTAAATCCTCACAGAATAGTTGCTTTGTAATGGTGCTAGAGAAACGACTTTCTTCCTCGTGTGGCATTATTGTTGGTAAGGAAGGGGCCTAGAGACAAAGACATGTCATTGAACATAATCAACAAGTGACTGTCGCTCATTCATACCTGACAAACTACAGTGACGATAATTGACGGCATTGTATCTACTTCCCCTTTCTTTTCTGCATCAGCATTAGCTTGCAATCTTTAACGAAGTAGCTCTTCCGTTTGAGAGAAAGGTACACTGTCATTCAAAGGAGGTTCCCCATTGTGTGGATATATTTTTAGGTGAATTGATTGTTTGGAAGAATACTGTCACTTTTACTCATTGTAGCGCTGTGGGTGGTTTGCAGACTTTTCTGAAAGTCATGTTCCTCTAGAAATTTCTTTAACCTTATTATTTTAATTGCTAGTCATTTTTCCCAAGGGATTCTCAGCACACTTGTAGGCTTATTAGTACTTCTATATGTATGTAGGATTCCATAAACACCATAAATAAAATGGGAACAAATTTCTGGAAATCGTGCTGGACACAGCGTGATGAATAAATAGTAGCCAACGTACAAAAAAAATTCTGATGTGTTACACTCCCATGACTTTCTCTACTCTTGTACAAACTATTTTTACAAACGCTTATTCTCCATATGCTTCATGTTAATCGAGATGTTAATCTTATTGCTAATTTTCTTGTAGGTGCAAGGGGAATATGGTAGGCTTTAAGTGATAGTCAAATATTTTAAGAGCTGGTTGCTATGTGGAGCATTCCATTCTCTTTGTATGTACAGGAAAATTTAAGGGAATAACAAGCAATATCTCGAAAATGATTCACTCAAAAAAATGTATATGACATAAATTGTGTATTTTAACGCCATATACATTTTTATGTAGTAACATTTTGTCTATCTCTTATGGTTTACCAGTTATGCAAACGTCGTTCACAATGAAGAATACTTTTGGAGACATTCCCAGAAAATTCGAGATATACATTTCATTTGTCATGAAAATATCTTAAACATATGATATTTTAATCAAAATCGTTAGAGTCGTTTTTGATAAAATTAAAATTTTCGAAAAATGTTCCATGTAAAGGGTAATATGTGGTGGGGGGATTTTCTTAAAAACCTTCGTGTCGCAATTCTGGAAGATACTGAACCTAAATACCAAGTTAGGTGTTTATCCGACTGTTCGTTTCTGACTTATGCTGTTCACAGACACACACACGGATATGTTTCCAGAAATGCTTTTTTGGATTCAGGGGGTCTAAAAACATGAATTTCCGTTGAAATCTCGGTATCGAATTTTTGGGTGGAACAAAATACTTCCCCTACTTACTATACGTAGTAGAGAAAGTAAAAATTATAAACGAATTCCCATTTGAGAAAAAGTGCAAGTATTGGAAAACTCAAACCAATAAGAAGGATTATCTCGGAAATGGTTCACTTCACAAAAAAATGTATAGGATATAAATTTTGTGTTTTAACGTGATCTTCATTTTTGTGTAGAAACATTTTATCTGTGTCTTACGGTTTACCAGTTGTGCAAAAGTCATTCGGAATGAAGAATACTTTTGGGGACATTCCCTGAAAATTCAAGATATACATTTCATTTGCCATAAAAGTATCTTAAGCATATGATATTTTAATCAAGATCGTTAGCCATTTTTGATAAAATCAAAACCTCGAAAAATGTTTTATGTAAAGGGTAGTTGCGTTGGGGGGATTTTCTTGAAATCTTCTTGTCGCATCTTTGAAAGATACTGAACGTAAATACCAAGTTTGGTATTTATTCGAATTTTCGTTTTTGAGTTATACTGACATACAGCACATCTTTTCTACAAATGCTTTTTTTTTATTCAGGATGCCTCAAACTGTGTTTCCGGTGAAATCTCGGTATCGAATATTTGGGTGGAATACAATACTTCCCCTACTTACTATACGTAGTAGAGAAAGTAAAAAACGGAGTTTAATTGTTGCACGATTTAGCATATCAGTCATATTTTTCTCACTTTCTTATACATCCTGGTTGGTTCCCGTAAAAATCCGATGTGTTACATTCACATGACTTTCTCCATTCACTCATACAAGCTATTCTCACAAAAGCTTGTTATTCTAGCTTCTTCTTGTTAATCCGGATAAAAGTTGAATTAACATGTACACATTTTGTTGTAGCATACGTCAGATTTTTACTTTCTCTACTACGTATAGTAAGTAGGGGAAGTATTGCATTCCACCCAAAAATTCGATACCGAGATTTCACCGGAAATACATGTTTTGAGACCTCCTGAATCCAAAAAAAGCATTTTTGGAAACATGTCCGTGTGTGTGTCTGTGTGTGTGTGTGTGTGTGTGTGTGTCTGTGTGTCTGTGTGTGTGTGTGTCTGTGAATAGCATAACTCAAAAACGAACAGTCGGATAAACACCAAACTTGGTATTTAGGTTCAGTATCTTCCATAGATGCGACACGAAGGTTTTCAAGAAAATCCCCACACTCCAGACTACCCTTTACATGGAACATTTTTCGAAAATTTTAATTTTCTCAAAAATGGCTCTAACGATTTTGTTTAAAATATCATATGTTTAAGATAATGTCATGAGAAATGAAATGTATATCTCGAATTTTCTGGGAATGTCTCCAAAAGTATTCTTCATTGTAAACGACTTTTGCATAACTGGTAAACCATAAGAGATAGACAAAATTTTACTACACTAAAAATGTAGATCTCGTTAAAATACACAACTTATGTTATATACATTTCTTTTGTGAGTGAACCGTTTTCGAGATATTGCTTGTTATTCCCTTAAATTTTCCAATACTTATACTTTTTCTCAAATTCGTTATTCATTTTTTTGTCCTGGACTTGCAAAGAGAATGGAATGCGACACATAGCAACCAGCGTTAAAATATTTGACCATCGCTTAAAAGCTACCATATTCCCCTTGCATCTACAAGAAAATTAGCAATAAGATTGACATCTCGATATCTCGATTAACATAAAGCATATGGAGAATAGGCGTTTGTAAAAATAGATTGTACAAGAGTAGAGAAAGTCATGTGAGTGTAACACATCAGATTTTTAAAGAACACGTTGCTATATTCCATGCCCTTTGCATTACCACTAAAATATAACTACCAGATGTATTAATTTCACATGACTTTCTCTGTCCTCTATCGTTTATTACTGGGTAAACAAATTCTTCTTACGAAAGTTTATTTTACTATCTACTCCATTTTAATCCAAATAAACATTTGCAGAAATAGCTACATTATACATTTCGTTATAGATACAAAGGGAACAGCGGTAGTCAAATGTTTAAGAACTGGACGCTATATAAAATTCCATATTCTTTCCATGCAGTTGCAGAAACAACTAGAAATCGACAGGACTTTAAAAGAATGACAAGTAATGAATATCTCGAAATGGCTTATATGACACAAAAAAGTCATTTTAAATAAATTGTGTATTTTAAAAAGATCTACTTTTTTATTGTACGTTTTCGTCTAAGGCTTAACGTTTACCAGTTATACAAGTATATACAATATTCTTTCCGAATGAAGAGAACTTTACAAGCTGTTCCCAGGAAATTCAAGATATAAATTTTATTTGTTATGTAAATATATGTAATATATGGGACCCATTTTTTAGAAAATAAAAAATTTCGAAAATTTTTCATGTAAAGGGTAGTTTGGGTTGAGGGGATTTTTTCTAAAATCTTTGTGTCACATCTTAGGAAGGTATTGATGGAATGCAATACCTTCTCTTATGTACGTGGCAGAATTTAAAAACGAATAACGATTTCCAATTTGAAGAAAAGTGCATTTTAAAATTCAAACCAATAACAAACCAATGAATATTTCGAAAATTTTTAACTCCACAAAAATAATTTATTTGACATAAATCGTGTGCTTTAAGGAGATCCAAATTTTTTGTGTAGTAAAGTTTTGTGTATTTCTTACGCTTTACCAAGTATGCAAAAATCATTCAGAATGAAGAAAACTTAAGAAGGCTATTCCCAGGAAATTAAAAATATGCATTTAATTTGTCATGCAAATATAAATATATGGTATTTTAATCAGAATAGTTGCAGCCATTTTTGAGAAAATCAAAATTTGGAGTAGGAGGATTTTCATGAAAATCTTCGTGTCGCAACTTTGAAAGATACAGAACTTAGATACCAAGTTTGGTGTTAAACCTGCGTTTCATTTTTGAGTTATGCTGTTCACAGTCACACACACGCGGACGATTTTCAAAAACTGTTTTTTTTATATTCAGGGTATCGAATTTTCGGATGGAATGCATACATCCCACACTTAACTATAGGTAAGCACCAGAGAAAGTAAAAATATACTTATAAAATTCACTAGAAGCTAAATATTTCCTGTTATGCTGTAAAAAGTTCGCTTTAATTGATACCTTTAAACTACTACGCTCACAACATTAGCATTATGGCTAGGAACGGTAAAAGAAACCTGGCATACGTGATAAAGTCGGGTCCCTGCGCTTACCTTCCATATCCACCAAATTCCACCTTCCTGAAAACCGACCGGGAGATTTGCAGATTGAAAAAAATGACATCCACTTTGCTCAGTTTGTTTACTTTTGAAACTGTCATTCCTTCCCTCCCCCTAATCCTTTTTATGCATATTGCCATGAGCATACTGACTGGTCAAATAACTAAGAACGATTAATCTGATGTCCTGTGTTACAAATATAAATTCAACATTTTTCAATGTTTCCCATTGAGGGATCTCTCTAAAATCATCCATTTAAAACAATGTACGGAAAGACCCCAGCTATATGTTCATAACTTGAGAAGCGAAATCATCTTAATACTCGATTTTTTCTGTAGTATGGTAATAAACGATAAATTACCAAATTTAATTGTCTTGGCTATTAATGATGCACCGTAAACTAGTACAGGGGGCACTTTTCTCGGCGCACAAATTCAGGATAATCCTGATATTTCGGGACGTAAAGCAACTTGGCTTTAATGAGGACAATTCCAAAAGTGTTACCTTCTGTATTAAGTGCTTTCGCCAACAATTATCTGTTGCGTTATTACTCCGAATCATACCTCAGTTGTTGGGAACTATAAGATATTGCCATTGGTGTGGTTAGGTTATTCAAACCAGGCATATTAGATAAAAAATCCTGCATTAAAACGAAATTTTATTGTACATAAGCCAACAGAAATTTACGAGTGTCTGATGACAGCAGCGCTTGCCTTTTTATTCTAAACGATTTCGTAGAAACCGAAATCATTCGCAGAATTCAGTGCAGAGTTTGATGTCAATGCTTAGGAAATGGACGGTTGACTTCTGAAAAGAAAGTCTGTGAGTGCGTAAATCCAAATCATCGGTTAATCCTCGTTCAAATCCCTGTTCTCCACGATAACACCAATTTCGGCCAATCGGAGGGAATGTGTTAACCGATTACAATTGGGAAACATTTCCTCGCCCAGCCTGCAGTCGTTAAATGACTCCATCTGATAATAATTTTTCCCCCAAACTGAAAAGATCCATTTAAGCGTAAGTGCTTTACAGTTTTAAATGTCCTGAATACAGCTGTTACCCGAAGGATCGAGGGTTAAACTTCAAAGAACTAAAGAGCAGCCAATAGGACTGAGAAGTAATCGTTAAACTCCCTGCATCATACATCAAAATTCAAGTATATCAAATTACGGGGAAATTAAACCCCTATCCTTCCGTGTTAAATTTGCTAAATTTATGCCCCATTAACTCAGAAACTATTTAAGATATCAGACTGAGCTTTCTGCAGAATCTAGTCCATGCCCTTTAAATATAGTGATCTACTTTTATCCAAAAAGTTTGTTTATTAAGAAGGATGGGATTATTTCTTAATTCCACCATCTTTTTATTAAAATTTACAGGAAACTACTTTTTCTTAAAAAAAATAACCAACCATGTTAATAACACCAAAGTAGATTCACAACAGCATTTAGGTGTGTTTTTTTTATCATCGTAAAATTTAATTTAGCTATCTTCAGTAATTTATGAGAAAACGGATAATTTATCTCAGAAAATGAAATTCACAATGGATCGAATACTAGTGGGATGGCTCCTGCGGTAACTTCTGTGGCCCGTACTCGGAAGGTCTCGGGTTCGATCCTCGACCGCCACTCAGACCCACTCGTCAGTCGAATGCTCGAGTGATTTCTTTCATCCCATCCATTTAGTTCCATTCATCATTTCATTCATCTTTCACCCCTTTTAGTCTATTTTAGGGTTGGAATGTTGACGATGGTGTTTCGGTGCAGCGTGACAGGGGAAAAGGATACTCTCTATGAACTTTCTCCGTCCCTCGGCTTTCGGCTGGTTGTTGGTGTATAAAGACCGTCCCCGGGGGACCTGGACTATATGTGGGGTGGTGTGCTGGTTAGCTTGTCCCACTGCCAGGGTGTCTTTATCTGGAAACTAGGGGCCCTGTTATTGGAATTAATTGTTCTTTCACACAAGCCGTGTGTTGGACAAGGTTGGAAAGGTAGAATCACATGACTGAAAAATTCAATGCCATAGTCGGGATTTGAACCACGGACCTCCCGGTCTCCGTCCGGTTGCTCTAACCACTGAACTACCATGGCAACATGCCGACACGACATTAAATTCTCCAGCTGATTCGCATTTTTTCCGGCAAACCACAAGGAGATCTCCAATTGTATTGAGATGTCATACCCCAATGGCGACTTACAAATATTGTAAGTACTTAAGTCCCGGGCTTTAAAGTTGCAACCACTATTAGGTCAATCAGCTGGAGGATTTAATGTCGCGTCGGAATGTTGCCATGGTAGCTCAGTGGTTAGAGCAACCGGACGGAGACCGGGAGATCCGTGGTTCAAATCCCGGCTATGGCATTGAATTTTTCAGTCATCTGATTCTACCTTTCCGGCCCTGTTATTGCTGTGCCGTCACTCCTGGTTCCGGCCGCCCGGTGTCTTCCTTCACTTCATCCCTCCCTCCTGGGGCGTCGGTACAATATCCTCATTCCTGGATTGGTGCCGAATACCCTGCGCTTCACAATCCAATGGATCGAATACAAGAAGCTATCAAACTTGGATAACCAGTATTACCAATTTGTAGAGCCAAACTTCCCCTAAAAGATGGGCTAAAGTTTACCTCTGTACTCCAAAATGTGTAAGAATTGTGAGAATGACTGATGTAGATTTTTAAAAATATATTTTAAATATAAGTATAAAAATATAATATATATCAACAGGACAGGAAATTCCAATTAATAAGGCCGCACAAAAAAAACAAAAATATCAGTTTGCTCCATTTAGTCTCCCCTTAATGTTTTAAAACATGTAGGTGGAATATATCTTACAAATTACTCTATATAAGTGTCAGTTTTATATAGTAAGAGTTTTCTTCCACCAGATTATGTTTGTATAAGTACGTGACGAAACGTGATCAAAATTTCAGCCCTGAACTCTTGCACTTCATTGGAATGTATCAACTGTTTGATGTTTGCAGTTGCTGGACGACTCCGACGCCTACTCGGACATCAGCAGTCGTCGGGACGCGGTAACCACCAGCTGCCAACAATCAGAGAGCGACTTGGGTTCACCGATTTCCGGTACAAAGCTGCCTCGAGTTCCAACTCATCTGGTGAGTATCAAGATCTGGACCAGCTAAGAATTATGCTTGTCGAAAGTAAACATGAATTTGTTTCTCAAGATTAAAAGAATAGATTAAAAGAAAAAAAATTGATGTGTTACACTCACATGACTTTCTCTACTCTTATACAAACTATTTTTACAAACGCTTATTCTTCATATGCTTCATGTTAATCGAGATGTTAATCTTATTGCTAATTTTCTTGAAGATGCAAGGGGAATTGGTAGGCTTTAAGCGATAGTCAAATATTTTAAGAGCTGGTTGCTATGTGGAGTATTCCATTCTCTTTGCATTACCAGGACAAAAAAAATGAATAACGACTTTGAAAAAAAAGTATAAGTATTGGAAAATTTAATGGAATAACAAGCAATATCTCGAAAATGGTCCACTCAACAAAAAAAAATGTATGTGACATAAATTGTGTATTTTAACGCGATCTACATTTTTTGTGTAGTAAAATGTTGTCTATCTCTTATGGTTTACCAGTTATGCAAAAGTCGTTCACAATGAAGAATACTTTTGGAGACATTCCCAGAAAATTCGAGATATACATTTCATTTGTCATGAAAATATCTTAAACGTATGATATTTTAATCAAAATAGTTAGTCATTTTTGAGAAAATTAAAATTTTCCAGAAATGTTCCATGTAAAGGGTAATCTGGGGTGGGGGAATTTTCTTGAAAACCTTCGTGTCGCATCTCTGGAAGATACTGAACCTAAGTACCAAGTTTGGTGTTTATCCGACTGTTGGTTTCTGAGTTATGCTGTTCACAGACACACACACACACACACACACACACACGGACATGTTTCCAAACATTTTTTTTGGGATTCAGGGGGTCTCAAAACATGTATTTCCGGTGAAATATCGGTATCGAAATTTTGGGTGGAATACAATTCTTCCCCTGCTTACTATACGTAGTAGAGAAAGTAAAAATCTGATGTATTATATTCGCATGGCTTTGTCTACCCTCATTTTTATTAGTGGATATACAAATTATTCATTAAAAGCTTATTTTTCTATCTACTTCATTTTAATTGAGGTAAGTATACATTACATTTGCATAAGTAGTTAGGTACATTACATTATTTTAGTTCCATTTATATCCCGCCTTTAACTACAATGTTATCGGTGGCCTTTCCTTTGGAGCATATTATTGCCTATGGTCAATGGTGTTAAAACGTATTCGTCGGATTTTGGTAAACTTTGGGTTTTATTCATTAGGTCACACACACACACACATTTACACTCTCATTCATACTTCCAGACTCTGGGGAGGATAGATAATGATCTTGACTACAGAAAATTTTCCATTCGCCAGCCGGGAATCGGACCCGAGACCTTTCGCACAGCAGGCAGATGCTTCACTGATTGAGGTTACATATTTTGTTATAGATATAAAGGGAACAGCGATAGTCAAATGTTTAAGAACTGGACGCTATACGTGTCTCTTTCCATGACATCGCGAGAAACAGCTGAATGTCGACCTTAAAAAAAAACAATTGGATAAGCGAACCATTATCAACGGATATCTCGAAAATGGCTTATGCCACAAAAACGTTATTTGAAATAAATTGTGTGTTTTATAGAGATTTACATTTTTTGTGTAGTGCGTTTATGTCTATCGCTCAAGGTTTACCAGTTGTACAAGATTATATAAAATTCCCTCCTTCAAGATACGCTTTATTTGTCATGTAGATATCTTTAGAACTATTTTTGAGAGAAAAAAGTTCGAAAAATGTAAAGGGTAGTTTGTATTGAGGAATTTTCTTCAAAACCTTGGTGTCACATCTTTGAAAGACACTGAAACTAAATAAAGTTAAGTATTTATCCGACTTTTCGTTTTTGAGCTATACTGTTCACACACAAACACACACGAACCTTTTTCTAAAAATGCTTTATTTTTGGATTCAGGGGGCCTTAAAACATATAATATTTCCAGTAAGCGAATTGTTGGATGGAATGCAGTATCTTCCCTACCTACTCTCTATGTAGTGGAGAAAGTAAACATAATTAAAACAAATAGGTAATGCAGCAAGACAACTGTGGATCAGACGCTGTCTAAGAAGTTATCGGTTTAGATAGTACAGGAAGGCTGGCACACACTAAATATTATAATAATCTACGACTTTCTCAACCCATTATAATTTATTTGCATATCCGTTGTGCAAATTATTCATAGATAAATATAATGCTTGTTTTTCTATCTACTTCTATTAATCAAGATAAATGTTTGCAGAATCTATATTCTTTTTAGTTCTATTCATATCTTTAACTACATTGGTCTTATCGGCGGCCATTCCTTTGGTCAAATTACTTCGATTCTGGGGAAGATATGGAATAGTCTTAGCTAGAGAAAAATTCCTACCTCCCCAGCTAGGAATCGAACCCGGGACCCCTCGCATAGCAGGCAGGTGTTCTACCGACTGAGCTACGGTGCCAGAGTCATATATATTGTTCTAGGTATAAAGAAGCATACAGGAGGATGAGGTGATATGTTTAAAAATCCGATGAAGTACACACAACTTTCTCTATCCATTAAACATTCACAAACATTCTCCCTTACATATTTTAGTTCATTAGAAAGTTATTCTTATATCCGTTATGCCATTCATAATGCATTCCTCCTAATAGAAACACGTCGACATGCGTGGTCGAGATCTTTAAGGGAAAGTCCGCTGTTCAAATTCAGCAGGGTTGACTGAAGTTTTTTCCAGTTATCCTCATCTCATAACCAGCCAGAGAGGTTTCATAAGTCCATTAAGTTGGTAACGTTCCAAGGGATGGTGGCGAGTGAAGCTGGGAGCGCTTGTGACCTTGCAGTGCTCTCCGTAAACAAATGTGATGTATAGTTGAAGGCAGCACGCCCTACTTCGAAGGTAGGGGCCAGGCTTAAGGAGTATTAGAAAGAAAAAACAGTGCATGTTTACCTATTGATAGTGTAAAATTGTTTATGAAAGCTACCAAACAAGCATTTCGAAAGTTGATTATTGTTTAAAGCAAGATCCTTGAAAAATTCTGATTTGTAGTTTGGAGCTGAGGTCCATTTTCCTTATTGAATTACAATGTTGTTTAAATGTCTTTTGAGCTCTATGTTACATCTGATGGTTGAAGAGTTCAAGTGTTGAAGTATGTATGCCACATTCCGCCACAAATTATGCTAATGTTGATGTATAAACTCTTCTTTGCTTTAGGCATATAGCCATAGTTCCGTCGCATCACGTATATTCCGTGGGGTAGAACGATTGTTCTGTTTACTTACTAAAACCCCGCTGCCTGCCCATAACTGGCAAATACTGGGAAGGTACCGTAACCTTAGGCCTGTGCAGTAAGAACACTACTAATGGTAGAAATAATTTCAACTCAAACAATAAGTTAGCTACATGCAACATTTTTATCGAAAATATTTATCGAAGCATAGAAGAGTAAGTTCAGAAGTTGTTCATAAATTACTCCTCCGTGCTCGTAGCAACGAGAGAACAAAAACTTGAATCTTCCGTCAGATGAGTCGTGTATAATTAGCTGAGAAAATTTAATCGCAGCATAGAATATTTTGAAAATGCTAATGCTACGAAAAGAAAATTTGACACAAATTATATATTTTAATGAGCTTTACATTTTATCTCAAGTAAGTTTTTATCTATTACGTACGGATTCCTAGTGACAAAATTAAATCGGAACGAAAAAGACTTCGCATGATATTAACAAATAATTCAAGGTATACATTTTATTCTTCATTTCAATATTTCACACATATATTTTAACCAAAATCCTTGCAGCAGGTTTGAGATAATAAAAAAATAAACATTTTTTTCTAAGGGGTGGTAGAAATTTCGTGAAAATCTTCAAATCGCATCCACACACGGGCGTTTTCTGAAGTCTTTTTTACTTCAAATCCTCAAAATGTATTTACAGTGAAATCTCGATATCGAATTATTGGCTGGAATTCAATACTTCCTCCATCTAACATGAGTAAAGGGTAGAGGAAGTAAAAATGTTACTCTTTTGACGCTATGACACAGGCAGCAGGTGATAATGACCATGGTTGGTAAATGAATTGTATTTATACATTATCTACTATATTTATTTTTAGAGGAACTTTTACGACAGACAGCCTGATAGCATTAAAACGACTGCTGACATTGCACACTTTTTTTTCTTTCTTCAAAATATCAGCGCTGGTTGCTAAAAGATAATGGGAATCCACGAGAGTAAACCCAAACCGCTGGTATGATCCATAGACAGGAAGGATGTATTAATATATCTAATCGTGATTATTGTTGCGTGTCTCCGCCATTTTATATGAATGGGCGCACACGTAACGCGTCATTTAATGCTTAAGCTTCGCTTTCTACTACTGGCGCATTTCCGGCCTATTTTGAAGCTCATATTTAATTTCATTTCCTAGTGGAAAAACCTTTGAATTATCATCGAGAACAGGTTGTACATTCCATATACGAGGTCCCGCGCTCGCCACATGCATGAACTAAACCAGTTTGTAATGCATACCTGCGAGCTTTACGCTGGGTCGTTAACATCTCGTTTGTTGTGATTACGTAACCGTCTCACCTGTTAAAATGAATCGAGGTGGGAGGGAGCAAAACGAGCTTAAACTGGGCCGCTGGGTTTTGAGTTTCCAAAGGAATGCAACAGTGTGCTGCCATTGATAAAGACACTAAGGGCATTTGAGAAGTTGGTGATCAAAATTGAATGTTTCAAGAATACGAGGAAGTAAATAACACCAACCTTAATTAGTTACAGGTATACGTAATTTATATGGACGATGCTTAACCCAACTTCTTGAAACGTGCTTAGTATAAAGTTTTGGACTTAAATTCTGGTAGAATCATTTGGACAATTCCGGTTTTGAATACAAATCAATTTGACTTGTTTGATATTTCAAGTGTTTTAAGGAAAATGTAACTTCCTTTCATTAATACATAGAAACAAAATCAAACTTAACCTAAAATACCTAGGTACCTTAAATTCCACATTCGTATGAAATATTCGAGATTACTTAAAACTTCTGGGACACTTGACTAAATTAGGGTCTGAGATTTTGAAAAAGGACTTGTAACTAACCTTTGTTGTTGAAAAATATGACATGAAATGATCTAGCAAATTCAAAAGATATATTAAAATCCTAATTATTGTTGTTTTGTTGCCTAATGCCTTGTATTCGTCATCAAGCCTTTAACTGCTTTGTTCCCCAATAGTTTTTGCATAAGAGTAGATTCTGAAAAAAGAAATCTGTACTACTGAAAATGACACTGGTCCAATTTGTTATGAAGCCTGCACAATGGGCAACTTGAAGAAGTAAAACTTCCAATTTTATATGGATAATTTGTTTTGATAAACAATCATGGCTGTGATTAGTTAAAAATTCTTCTTCCACTTCCCATCCCATTCTACCACTATCGAGGTGTCAGGGGTTTGCCTCGGATCCATTTTTTAAACTCCATCCTATCCTCTACTAGTCTATTAAATGATTCCAATTCTTTACGCTTTTAGCCACCGCTCTTTTAATCCCTTCTTCCCAGGTTATCCTTGGTCTTCCTTTCAGATTCCTTCTTAATGGTCTTGCTTCTAAAAATTGGTGTACTTTCCAGTCTATGTCCATTCTTTTCACATGTCCATACCATGTAAACTGTCTTTCTTCTATCCTTGTATTTACTGATCGCACTTTTGAGTTAATCTCTTATCCTTTCATTCCTTATTCTATCTTGTCGTGTCTTTCTGACTATTCTTCTTAAGCATTTCATTTGCATTGCATTCACCATGCTTAATTCACTTTTTGTTATTATCCAGCTTTCACTTCCATAGATAAGTATTGGTTCTTTAACTGTTTTATATATCTACTTTAGTTTTTGTCCTCTATCTACTTTTTCTTTCTCAAAATCACATTTACTTAGTGTATAATACGCTTTAGTAGCTTTCTTTGCACACTTTCTTATTTCTCCTTGTATTTTACCCGTTTGGTTTATCACTGTTCCCAAATACTCTTAGCTTTCCACTCTCTAACTCTAATTGCCTTCCCTCTTTTTTTATCTTGATCTCCCTTATCTGGTTTTCTGTCCTAGCTACCATCATTACTTTACTCTTATTAAGATTTACCGTCATCCCCCTTTCCTGTAGTGTTTCTATCCACTCTATTATTGCTTGTTGTAATTTATTTTCTGAATCTGTTATAAGCACGATATCATCTGCATAAGCCAAAGTCTGGCAGTATATAGGTCTTAAATTCCACATTCCCACTAGTGCCTTGCTTGTTCTCATTTTACAAGTTTTCATTACTTCATCCAAAAATACTGTAAACAGTAATGGGCTTAAACTATCTCCCTGTTTAACACCTTTGAATCTGCACCAAGAGTAGAGATATGGAAGGCACTATATAAGAAGAAGGTACCCTTAAAATTAATAAGGGTAATAAAATTTACATTTAAAAATGTAGAGGGCATAGTAAAGTGATAGTCACATTTTTAAAAAATCTGATGTGTTACACTCACATGACTTTCTCTACTCTTGTACAAACTATTTTTACAAACGCTTATTCTCGATATGCTTCATGTTAATCGAGATAAACATTTGCAGAGTCTATCTTATTGCTAATTTTCTTGTAGATGTAAGGGGAATATATATTTACAAGGGCAATATAGAAAAACAGTAGCCTTTAAGCACATACATATCTCTTAATAACTGGTTGCTAGGTGCAGCACCATTCCCTTTCCCACAGATTAATACTCTTTGCATATCCAAGACAAAAAAATGAATAACGAATTCCCATTTGAGAAAATAAGTATTGAAAAATTTAAGGGAATAACAAATAATATCTCGAAAATGGTTCACTCAACAAAAACAATGTATATGACATAAATTGTGTATTTTAATGCGATCTACATTTTTTGTGTAGTAAAATTTTGTCTATCTCTTATAGTTTACCAGTTATGCAAAAGTCGTTCACAATAAAGAATACTTTTGGAGACATGCCCAGGAAATTCAAGATATACATTTTATTTGTCATAAAAATATCTTAAACATATGATATTTTAATCAAAATCGTTAAGAGCCATTTTTGAGAAAATTAAAATTTTCGAAAAATCTTCCATTTAAAGGGTACTCTGGGATGGAGGGATTTTCTTGAAAACCTTCGTGTCGCATCCTTGGAAGATACTGAACCCAAATACCAAGTTTGGTGTTTATCCGACTGTTCGTTTCTGAGTTATGCTGTTCACAGACACACACACGGACATGTTTCCAAAAATGCTTTTTTTTGGATTCAGGGGGTCTCAAAACATGTATTTCCGGTGAAATCTCGGTATCGAATTTTTGGGTGGAATACAATACTTCCCCTACTTACTATACGTAGTAGAGAAAGTAAAAAGGCACATGACTATGTGATGGCTTTGAAATGCCATGTTCCTTGCATGACCACGAAAAGAAATGAATAGTGACTTATCACTTGAAAAAGCTATAAGATTTGGACATTCAAATCAATAGTAAAGAATATCTTGGAAATTTTTAACACCACAGGAAAATGTATACTTCAACGAGATCTATATTTTTTATGTAGTAAGATTTTGTCTTATTATTACAATTTACTAACTATACAAAAGTCATTCAGAATGAAGAGGACTTCACAGGCTATTCTCAGAATATTCCAAATATGTATATATATTATTTGACATACAAATGTATTAAAACATGTTATTTTAGTTTAAATCATTATAGCCATTTCTTAGGGAAAAGGGAGTGTAAGAGGGGGAATTTTCTTCAAAAAAATATTCATATTGCATCCTTGGAAGAGGCTGAATTTAAATTACCAAGTTTAGTACTTAATCAAATTTTTGTTTTTGGGTTATGTTGTACACACACATAGACCTACTATTTAACATCTTTATTTTTATATGAATCAGGGAGTCTTAAAACATGTATTTCCAGTAAAATCTCGGTATCAAATTTTTGGGTGGTATACTTACTATAGGTTCCTCTACTTACTATAGGTAAGCAGTAGAAAAAGTAATAAATGACATTTAAGTACTCTAGCAAAGGAGAGTTTATCACAGAATGATGCAATATGACAACATGGAAATATTTGCATACAGCATTTATTTAGTTGCATATTTTTTCAAATGTTATAGTAAAATATTTTAAACTGGCCTTAACATTCGTTCTAATTCATCTGTTGCAGACTTGGGATCAAGAAAAGCCTGCAAATCCTGGAAATGGAGTTACTTCTTCCAACTGGGAATTTCCGCGATCAAAGTTACGTTTGCAGACTGTACTTGGACAAGGCAACTTTGGTCAGGTAAGCAAACAACATTTAAGGAAAGATTAAAAGTCTTATCCTACCAATATTAAATAAGCTAAATTCATGTCATATTACCTTAGAATATATTTAAGATATCGCACTGAATATTTACAGGTTGAATACCTTATAAGTTCACTGACCTACTTTTATATAATAAGGTTGTTTAATAAAGAAGTTAGTTATTTTCTTAATTATACCATTTTTTTGGTTAAAATGTATTAGCAGTGATGGTTTTTAAAAAATAACCAACTGTTTAAATCCACAACAGCACCTAGAGGATGCTTTTATCATCCTAAAATGTAGTTTAGCTGTCTTTCAAAGCAGAAATGAAGAAAATAAATTTGGATATATTTGTAAAAAAAGAAACCATATCCTTGTGCATTCAAAAGCTGTCATACTTAGCAGGAGTATCAATCTGTAGAGCTAAACCTCCCCTAAAAGATGGTCTAAAGTTTACCTTTCTACTCCAAAGTATGTAGGATTTACAATTTCTTCTGTGAAGTGCTGCAGAATTTACAGTGCAAAATGACATTTCTAGTACAATTCTTTTAAAATATATTTATAATACAAGTATTTTACTTACAATAATAAAATATATATCAAATTAAAGAGGAAATTTCAATTGAAGAGTGTACAAAAAATAAAACTGTCATTTTTTTTCGGCAATATTGAGGAAATAACAGAAGAATGTTGTAGCAAAGATAAATAAAACATTTATGCATCTTGATAACAAACATAGAATGAATCACAATATTTAAATACTTTTGTGTTGAATAATTACAGGTGTTGAAAGCAGAAGCAGATGACATTTGTGGACATCAAGGGATGACACGTTTGGTAGCTGTAAAGACTGTAAAAGAGGGAGCCTCAGCGAGAGAGAAAGAAGATTTGCTGCGCGAGCTGGAAATAATGCAGCATCTTGGGTCACATACAAATGTTGTAACATTGCTAGGGTGCTGTACAGAGAAAGGTAACTTCTTTTGGGCACATTTTCAAAGCATAGACCGTAGTAATAACATTCATAACCGATAATACATAATTAACACACAACTCTTTGAAACTTTTTTAATTATTATTTTTGAGCAAGCCTCAAAGGACTTGCTGAGCAACTTGGCAGCTAGTTTTATATCTCTGTTGATAGGTACTTAAATGTTTCATCAGTAGCATAGCGAAGGAGATAGTGTTTATTGGTCAAAACCCTTCTCAGATCCCTCAGAAAAAATTAAGAAATATATCAGACAAAATGAGAGCAAACTTGACCAAACACATCAAGTGCTTCACTGCATTAAAGTTTGCAGTTGAGAAGTTTATTTTATGAGAAGTTGTATTATAGTTAAACTGCTGGGGAGCCAAACTTGATGAAGTAACTGCCCTATGTATGGTACAAAGTTTCCGATGACCTTCACCCCAAGTTTGCTTTCTTTAAATATTATATATATTTATGTTTGCCTCGGCTGCATCAGTATTAATTTGTAGAAACATGTCTCTCTGAACAAGGTGAGATGTGGCTAAAGAATGTAAGCTTACACATTATAATTTTTACTTCCCTCCATTATTAAATAACACTTCACTAATATAGAGAGCTGTGAGATTATTTGAATTACTTGCACTTTTAACACACAAACTTCATATTCTCGCCGTAATGAATTTTCATCTCACACTGGATACGTATTAAACTTCTCGAGGAAGCATATTGCGTCCAGTTAGGAACACTGTCTACTAGCAACTGACTTCTCCCATCTAAATTTGCAAATTTCATCTATTTCAAGTCTCTGATTGTCTAATCCTACTCCAATAGAATACTTTTATTTAACTTTCAGGTTTTTCTGGTTGATTGACTATTTATAAACTGTCTCAAAAATTACATTATTGTTGCTCCAAGAATTACTAGTAGCATTATTAAACTTTCCAATTCATTATTGCATCAAGGTTACCTCATTGTTAGCAACTTTTGACCTATTTTCTCACGGCTCCTACATTATTAAATTACGTAATACATTCACATAACATTATTATACATGTACACAATAATATAAACATATATAATGACTGTAATATACATTTTATATGTTTTTTCATATACATATTGCTTTAAGGTGAGTTGTTATTGAATTTATATATTATATAATTAGACTGAAATGATTTAAGTGTTAAAAATACTGCCTCACAGTGACTAATTCTAGTATTTTTGAATGATAGGTGACCTTCCTATTAAAGTGATATGTGTAAGAGAATGACTCCTGTAGTACAAATGCCACTCCCTCAAGCTTTGTAGTGGCGTCCCAAGTGGCCTTCGCAACAACAGAACAGTTGTAAATCACAGTATTCAAACCCTTGACTTCTACTATCAGGGCTGCCAAACTTGGAGATGTTGGTAATACTGCTGTACTTTTTGTATTATTGATAGAGTGGAAGAGAAAGCCTTCTGGCCTTGGCCCTGTTTTTATAAATAAGTAATATACAGAAATAAGATATAGCAAGTCTGAACAACATCATTAATATATATATAGAATTAAATTTCAAGTATGTGCATTTTTGTGACAAAAATAATGCTGCAACATTGCAATATTTGTTACTATTATGAATATTTTGGGAAATAATTCTAAAAAGTTTCAGATTTTTTGGAGCGATCCATACAAGCTACCCTAATTCGCTTTCTGATTCTATCCAAATTTAAAATTTATTGATAAGTGAATCTCAAACTTGTATATAAAATAGTTTATTAGGCACAGTACCTCACCTAGAATAAAAAGTGTTTAGGAGACTAGCAGATGAACTATCTTTTTAACTATCAGTTTTGAAGCAGTTCAGATTGTATTGACAAATACTTCTCAATTTCATAAGCATAAGATTTCAACTTTGTAGGTACAGAAGTATGCCTAAAAGCCTTAAAAGATTTAAGAGGCTTGCCATATGACTCATTTTATTCTGAATCCTACATACAAAATGTAGACTCTTAAGCATTAGTTAGCTTGTGAATTGTTTTGTGCTTATCAATGGACAAAGAGCAAGAATGAATTGAGTTTTATTTATGGATGCTCTCTAACTACAGTGTTTCTTAGCATCCCATTCTATATTGGGCGTGAAAGGCCAGTAATTTTGCTCAGAGGCCTCTTTATCAGGCTTGAGGTTCTTTTACGTGCCATAAATCTACGACAAGGGACCACCAGCTTTATTTCCCTTCCAAAGGAAGCCATACCAAGGATTTTTACGCCCCCCCCAAAAAGTCCATCGTCCCCCATCACCAGGTTTGGGCCCCTGAGCTCATGAACCAGAGGCCTAGCATGGTGCCCCTTCATGGAGGACGACAGACAAACAAAACAAGGCCCTGCATAGTGAAAATCTTACCCCTCCCAGAACATTCTCCTGACTGTGCCATTGATTTTATAATTTGAATACTGCATGTTAATTAAGCATATTAATAGTCAGCCTTCTAAAGATTATAAATTTTATGAAACCCAACACTTGTATAATGATGATAAACATAATTTAACTTTGAATGTTTGGCTTAACTTTCTCTTGTATGTGACTTTAGTGAGGGTTAGTTTTATACATTGTTTATAAGCATTCCCTAAAATCAATGAAATAGTCTCTCCACAGTGGTGAAATAGTACATATGAGAATGTGGCTCCATCCATTTGTGATGCTACAATAGTGGACTGGTCAGAATGAATTGGGGGAGCATAGATGTAAGCAAAACGATAGATCATATATTCAGAATGTTCTACAACCAAGATCCGTGCCAAGAGAAGTAGTAATAGTAGAACTAGAAAAAACAAGAAGGAAAGGAATAATAAAATTTTGGTATAGATGTTTGAAGTTGAGAAACGTGTTGTCACTTCTCTGTATGGAAAGCCAATTTGAAGTAGGTTGTTGTATTGTATTTCGACTGTTGGGGAGCCGAACTTGTATTTGCAACCGCACATATGGTCCTGGTGGCCTTTGCCCTAAGTTTAAAATATTAACTTTGTATTTTTACTGTTTCTTTACTCGGCTAAGTCAGTATTATTGTTAGAAACATGAATTTCTTAACAGGGTGTAGTGCGGCTGAAGAATGTAGGCTTACACAGATTATAATTTTTTACTTCACTCCCTTTATTAATCCTTGACACGATTTAAATAATACTTCACTGATATAGAGAGCTGTGAAATTATTTATTAATTACTTGCACTTTTTAACATGTAAACTATTTTTGTCTCACACTGAATATGTATTAAACTTCTCGAGGACACAGCTCGTATCCGGTTAGGAACACTGTCTGCTAGCAACTGACTTCTGAATTTGTACAATTTGCCCTATTTCAGTTTTTGATTGGCTATTCCTACTCCAATAGTATACTTTTATTTAACTTAAGCTTTTTTCTGGTTGTTGATTGGCTATTTTATAAACTGTCTCAAAAATTACATTATTGTTGCTCCAAGAATTACCAGTAGCATTATTAAGCTTTCTAATTCATTATTGCCTCAAGGTTACCTCATTGTTAGTAACTTTTAACCTATTATTCTCACAACTCCTACAGTATTAAATTATGTAATACATTCACATAACATTATTGAATATGTACATAATAATATAAACATTAATACAATGACTGTAATATACACTTTTTATATATTGTATCTTTAAGGTGGGCTGTTATTATATTTTATATATTATATAAGTAGACTGAAATCATTTTAAATGTTAAAAATACTGTCTCAGAGTTAATGCATGAAGCAGCAAAACAGTTTAGAAAACACAAATAGTTGGTGGGCAAGGATAGGAAGAATTATGAAGAAAATAGGAATGGGAGACACATGGAAGCTAGAAGAAAGAAATGAAAGTGATGTAAGTAAACTATTAAAAAGCAGAATAGAAGACACGGAAAGGCAGGAGATATGGGGAAGTTTAAAAAGCAGGAAATCATTACAATTTTATAAACATATAAAAAGAAACTGGGGATGAGAACCATATATAGATTACTGTAGGTAACAGACAAGAGAAAGAAAGGATAGCTTGGATGAAGAACAATATTTCTAAGAGAGATAAGAGGTAGTAAAAAAGGAATATGTGACATGTGTATGGTGAGAAAGAAAGTATAGCACATTACATGACAGAACGTAAGGAGTTGTTTTATGGAGAAAAAAAGTTTGGGAGGGAAAATGGGAAAAATTAGAGGGGAAAATTGTAGCTATAAAAATATTAACTGGAAAAGAAGATTAGAAGTATAGGTGAGATTTTAGAGAAAGCAAAAGAAAAATGAGCAAGGAAAGTAAAGAGTACAAGAGAAGAAGA
Source organism: Deroplatys truncata (assembly GCA_030765065.1). Taxonomy (NCBI): domain Eukaryota; kingdom Metazoa; phylum Arthropoda; class Insecta; order Mantodea; family Mantidae; genus Deroplatys; species Deroplatys truncata. The sequence goes on from CM060982.1 coordinate 108,250,136, forward strand.
CAGAGGGAGGAAAGGGGATAATTAAGACAAAGGGAAAGGACAACAAGAGCTATCCAGCAGGGTGAATGGCCTGGGTGCCATGCAAGCCGAGGTAGCAACAAGGCCAATCAATACATTGTACGTAATATAATAAGGTTAGATAAAAAAATATTAAAAAATGAAAGTATTGACATGTGGTACTGTGGAGGGACTAAAATATCAAGAGTGTATAAAGAATGCACATAAGATTGCAGTAGCATGTGTAGAAACAAACCGAGGGCAATGCCAAGATGGTGAGGTTAGGACTTTGCTTCAGTTTGACTTCTAATTTGGTTGCAAACCAAGAAGCACTACAGGAAACAAGATTTGATCTTTCAGGTCAAACCTGGTTAATGGTGTTATTGTTACCAGTCCATTAAATCAGAGATTTATTTCTGCGACCTCCAAATATACAGAGATAAATTAATTTGTATTTCTTAATGAATTATATACACATTTTCAACATATAAGGTCAGATGTCCAAATTGATGTCTAACTTCATGATAAATTAGTAGGAGTTACAGTACTTGTTTTGGTGAGTACTTCAGTAAACAATAACCCATTTTAATGTAAAATGTTCAGCCAGTACTGTAGCTAATAAGTTTTTCTTTGTTGCCCAGAGCCATATCTGTTGATCATGGAGTATGTGATGTATGGAAAGCTTCTGACCTTCCTTCGTGACCACAGAACTCGACAGCACTACTTCAACTTTTCTGAGGACTCTGATGCACTTACCTCTCGGGATCTCCTAGTGTTTGCCTACTGTGTTGCCAGAGGAATGGAGTATCTCACTTCAAAAGGAGTAAGTTTGTATCAGTACTTTCATATTTTTCTTGAAACATTTCAATTTTTACTTTTACTAATACTTACATATTATGGAGACACAGAATGTACTGTGTGCACCAGAATTCCCATAATCTCCCCCCCCAAAAAAAAATTAGAAAAAGATTGGTATGTGCTTTACTTGGGTAAACACCAAACTTGGTGTAGGAGTAAGATTTTCAAGAAAATCTCCCCATTCCAAAATACCCTTTACATGGAAACATTTTCTTTATTTTTTATTTTCTCAAAAAAGACTAATACTCGGGGGTATCGAAGTTTGTCTAGTACTTTGAGATAAACCTTTTGATACTTTTAAATTTTTAAGTTTTGCATTACTGAAAGCTGTTGCATTTAACTTCATACTAGATAAGGAATGAAGGGAGTCAGGACTTCACGTTACTGCCTCACACGTATCCCCAAAGAGTTTCTGGACTACAGTTCTTGATGGACCTTGACTGTATTGCATGCAACCTTCCATATATTTTTGTGTCTAAATGAAAACATGCAAAACAATGGGGGGAAGGGGTACCTAAGCATAGGACTGGACCTCTGACTACTCAGAGCCCAGTTGAATCTGGCAACCCGAGAGAACAAGCTTGCGGATGTTTTTCATTAGGGCGGTACCTATTTTATAACCCGCCCCCCCTGCCTGGTCAAGGTTGAGTCAGAAACACGTCCTTCCTTCATCCCTTCCAAACAGGGACCACTTACGCGCGTCAGGCCAGTAGGGGAAAACCCTACTGGGGGAGACTACCGAAGACCTCGGTGAGGGCGACAGTACCTAGCTACCGTCTACCAGCTCTCCCTCATGGCTGGTGCCAAGAACATTGGGGCATCTCACAACCGCCTGGGCGGATAAACCAGCCAAGTGTACCTAATCACCCATGGGTATCGGGAACCACTACCGCCGAGTCCAACCCAATCCGAACAACTCCCTTACAGGAGGGGCTCAGATGTTTGGCCTGGCATTCTTCTAGTAACATTAGAAGTACCATGAGTGCTAAGGGTCTGCAGCGCCCACACCACAGCAGCTGAAGGGATAGAGGTACTCATGTAAAATGCAGCATTAACTGAGTTGTGAATGAAGCTGATTTAGTTGGCACACTAAATTACGTTTCTGCAATAATGTGGCTTGTTGACTCACTCTCAGCCATTACATTTATCTACTCTGGTGACCAAAATCTCTAAATCCAGCAGAAACAAATCAGAACTGTAGACATGAGATACCACAACACATGGAAATATTTGTTATTTTTAGTTGTTTGAGTTTCAAGTAAAATATAATTACATAGATTAGTTTATATTTTCAAGATTACAGAATGAAGGAGAACTGCTAGTATTTGTTTTTCTATGGGTAGAAAATCCTTTAAAAGAAAGTTTTCAGTACAAAATACAGTTACATTAAAAGGAAAGCAACGTTGTTGTTGCTGTTATTGTTATCACAACCATCATCATCGACTAACACTGTAGCATTATCAGCAAAATATTGCTGCCAATTGGAGAACAATTTCACAATTGGCATACTATACAAAATTGATTACAGGAAACTAGTAGTAAGAATATAATACATTGAACAAGCTATTGCCTTTTCAGTTTTTTATAAAGTGAGTATCAACTATTGGTGGTCAAAAATCAGTATCAGTATAAAATATCTAGAAATAGTGGTATCGTCCCATCACTATGTTTAAGATATGTGCATGAAAATATAATATTAACTGTTGAAGTTTTCACTAGTTAACATTACATTTTCTGAAGTACTAGGTTGTCATATTTTTGTTTCTTAAGATAATATGCAAATGCAATTTTAAAGCTGCTTATACTGATCCAATATTTAAAGATTTGACTATTGCTTCAGCTTGCTGTATCCTCTTTATACCTACAACAATTATACCTATAATGAAACCATTTCTACAGACATTTATCCTGAAGTAGATAGAAAAATAAGTTTTTGTATAAAGAGTTTGTAGAAAAATAAACAGTAGTGACTAGAGGAAGTTATGTAAATGTAACCTATTCATCTTTCTTTTCCTTTTTTATGTAACTCTCATGGCACATTTGTTTTAACAGAATTTATATGATATTATAGTGTAAATACAGAATTATTTAATGCAAATTACATTCCAAAATCTAAAGGAATTCACAAACACTGATGTTTGCTAAGCTGGTATGTACCCTAGCTATTGCTGAATTACTAATTATTAGTTGTTTTTTTAAATGACTTCTAGATGTATCAAAACATCTAAGTTTCTAAGCCTTCATAACACTAAGAATAAGGAGGACTTCTGTAGAAACTTTAGAGCTTCTGATAAAATAAAATAAGCTTCTTTTTATGTAAAGGGGTGTTGGAAAAGTAGGATATATTTCTTGAAATTTTTCACGCTACATTTTCTAAATATGCCTTGTTTAAATAAAAATACTAGTACACACTAAAAAAACAAAAATAAACCTAAATTAAAAGTTAATAAACTTTCCATATAAGGAATTAACATTCATAAAATTAAAGATAAAAATAAAGAAAATACTGGACACACAACTTTTCAATTTTTAATTATGTTGTCCATTGAACATACATACTTTTTTTAAAAACATTATTATTATTATTATTATTATTATTATTATTATTATTATTATTATTATTATTTATTTTTTATAAAGCTGTAATATCAAATTTAAAGCAGCAGGCAATACATCCTGTCATTTAGAAAGAGAGAGAAAGAAAACCTCAATAAGAGGTTTGAAATACCTTTGGTGTTAAGAGATTTAAAATACTGTTAACTTTCAAGGGTTCCACAAGTTCTGTATACTGCACAAATTTCATGAAATTCAAAGACTAACAGCAAGGAGCTTTCTGCCTCAATCCAAAAGGCACATTTGAAAATTTTAAAACATTCTCCATTTACAGGCAGAACTGTTAAATTTATATTTGCTGAAGAATTTAATCCTCTAAAGCGAAATCCCTGAAAGTAATCTGAGTTATAATGCTTTTTATTCTTTTGTTTATTTAGATTGTGCATAGAGATTTGGCTGCTCGAAATGTGCTTGTAGACCACAACAAACTGTGCAAGATTGCAGACTTTGGAATGTCTAGAAATGTCCGTGAGATGGGTGATGTGTATGAACAGAGACATTCAAAGGTACGTATATTTCTTCCAAATAAATGATAATTCTAAACCTAAAATCTATACTAATTTTATGAGAAAGTTTGTGTCCGTAGGATAATCTTGGAAACCATAAAATCCATTTTAATAATTCTTTAATGTTGAAAGAATGCGTGTTCTTCCCGATAGGCGTAAGCTAAATGCTGTAATTTCAATAATTTTTATAAATGACTAAAAGGAATTTACAAGGCTTTTATACTAGAATATACAGGGATGCACTATGGTTATAATTAATTAAGAAAGGGGTGAGTGAATCATTTATAGAGAATATAAAGCATGTATATGCAAATAATGAGTGCTGTGTGAAAATGGCCAAGGGAAGAATTATTGAAGAGAATGCAAATAATTCAGCGCTTAGACAAGGTTGCAAACTTAGTCCAGTACTATTTAACCTATTTATAGATGATAATATAAAAGGGAGAAACAACTTAATAAGCTTATTTAAAGGTGAGTCGGAATTGTTACACTAACATCACTTAAGTTTACTCACTTAACATGTTTCGGGAAACCGTTGTTCCCATCCTCAGAAGGTTAATTCGACTGGCCCGTGTTGTTGGTGTTTCCGTTTTTTGGACTGGATCCTGTGGTGGCATCTTGTGGTGGAGAAATGTACTTCCAGAGAGGATTTGGTGGCGGCAAATCAAAATTCATTAGATGTGTGTTGTGTTTTAGAATGGTGATCTTCTCCCATGCATCTAATTCGGCTGCAAATTTGGCTGGTTTGACTAATGTAATATTGGGTTTGATGTTGTGATTAGTGATCCAAAAATGGTGTGAAACTGCAGATTTGTCCATTTGTTTGTATTTAATACATCTCATGTGCTCCTTTAGCCTAGTTTCTAGGTTTCTTTTTGTCTTACCTATGTATACTTTATTGCAATCTGAACAATTGATTTTATAGATTCCAGCTTTTTTGTCTTGAGGAATGGGGTCTTTTAACTTGTTACAAAGCAATTTCTCTATGTTAAATTTGTTCTGTGGAGCTAGGCTGATGTCATGTTTCGTGAAAATCTTCTTAAATTTGTGAAATGTTCCTGGGTGGTATGTGAATTTCTTGAACTTTAGCTCTTTATCTTGCTGGCTGAGATTTGTTGTGTTTCTGATGTGCATCTGTCGTTTGAATTTTGCAATTTTTTTGTCAATAGTTGTTTTGTTGTACCCATTATGTATTGCTGTGTCTACTATATGCTGGTATTCTAACTGGTATTCTATTTTATTTAAGGGGGTATATACCAGTCTATGTATATACCCCCTAATTAAATAAATTCAATACACATCACTGTTTCTAGCTTCTTTTCATTACAATATCAACGTAATTTAATAAGCGTTTACCAGTTGTTAATATTAAGAAAATACCAGGGTTATTGTTTGCAGATGACCTAGTGGCAGTTCCATTTCAGTTCTGGGGCTAAGTAAAGCTGTTGAAGCAATTGGCAAATGCTCTAAAGATTGGGGGCTGAGAATAAACAAAAAGAAATTGAAAATCATGACCTTTAAAAAAGGATATAAGCTAAGAAAACTAAAAATTGGTATTGGGAAGGAATGGACTTGGAAGTAGTGAGGATAATCAATTATATAGAAGTAAGGCTCAATATTACAGGGGATTGGGGAGAACAGAAGGATAAAAGTACTAACAAAGGGGGAAACAAGCAATACAGGTAATCAGAGTATATGTGAACAAAATACCAGAAATACAAATTATATAGCTAGAAAGGATATTAAGCACAGTGGGAAAACAAGGATGTTATACGCAGCAGAGATATGGGGGCTGGAAAAAGGATGGGAAAATATAGATGCTACACATGGGAATTTTTGCAAAATTATCAAGAAGTTCACCGAATGGAATTAGGGAGAAAAAGGCAAAATGGTAGAAAGGGCAATCAAATAATGATTCAGAATAAAGCTATTAGAGGAAAATGATAAAGCAATGCTTTGATGTACAGGAGAAGATGGGGAAAGAAGAAACTTGATTGCACAAGATAAGACAACATTGGAAGAAATAGAAATGGGGAAAACATGGGCTGAAAGAAACAACAAAAGTTAAGGTTTCTGGAAAGAAATTAGAACAAGAGTAGAGGATATGAAAAGCAAGAAGTTATAAGTAGTTTCAAGGAAGAAAAATCATTAATAGATTACAAATATTTCAAATGGAATGGGGAAAATAATGCATACATCAAAGTATGCAACAAAGAGGCCAGAATGGGGCATGCATGTGTAATGAGTTTAAGTGGTCTAACAGGGAGAATAAGGGGAGAGATGAACTAAACGTAATATATTACGTGAAAATTGGCATTATGTTCTGGAATGCAAGGATATGGATAAAGGAAGAGAGAATTTAATATTAGAGAAATAGAGCTAAAAGTTAGGAAGATTTTTAATAGAAGATCAAATGAATAAATGGAGAAAGCAGAGAAACATTTAAGAAAAATAAGGTTAAAATGGTTTTCTTGGTTCCTTTTTGGCCCTTCATGTGGCAAAGACTGCTGTAGTGAGCTGTCAATCCTGAAGTGGTCTCATGGCTCTGCCTCTTGGCTCTCATTGGTTTCCAAGAAGAAGAAAAAAGGTTTAAAGAAAAAGGCAACAGAATCAATTGTGAAGCGATTACTTTGACCCAGGATTACATGGATTGTACAACGAATAATGGCTTGAAGATATATTCATAAAAATAATTACCAACCGTATTATTTACTTTAATAAATTAACACGTCCATATCACACAAATGGTTACAATTATCAACCCTTGTTCATTGCCTATTTCATTTTAGAATTTACAGTTTCCATATTTATTATTCAATTACAATTTTTACAATTTGCTTCCTGCTCTCACATTTAAAGATTAATAGTAAAATGCCAAAAAATAAATATATCTATCCGATGATAAATCTTTACCGCTACCCAATTACCAAAGAGAATTTTAAATATATTTAGCCGAAAGAGAATTTTGTGTACCGTGCCGAATGCTTCTATCTGACGTGATCCTGGTTGTTTCCCTCGGTGAAGACAGACTAGTTCGTCCTCCTAGCCAGCACGTTGGAGTAGATCGAGAGTGTTTTTGCACATGTGCAGTCGATGAGTCCCATGACATGAACTACTACATGAGTCCCAACTTGTGCTGGTTCTTCTTCTTGTAGCGAACTATTGAAGAACTGCTACGTTGGTCATTGCACTTCTTTTTGCCGCATTCGGCAGCGTTCCTTTGATACATGCTCGTCGCGTAATGTATATTTCTCCTGGGAGGGTGGATTTGGCACAATTGCCAAGACCATAAAGAAATAAAGACAACTGCACCAACACTAATTAGTGGACAGGTAGCCAAGCAGGAACAACAGTGCAAAGATTGGATAAGAGCCCAGAATAAGCTCATGACAAGCTGAGTGAAACATCGGCAAGTTTATACAAGATGACATGGCCTTCTCCGGAAGCTAACCTATGCAACTCTTAATGATGCGCAACTGAGAAGATTATTTTCCTCACTGGTAGCAGGCTGTGTGCCATTTCAAAAATGTTTAAATTGCCAGCCTATAAATGGCAACTTTTCATATTCACCATCTTTGCTCCTATTTCATTGAATACTGTCAGGGTTTTCTGTATTACATGAAAACCGTGGAGTCGTTGTTATTAAATAACTACAAAGTGAAAGACAAAGTACAAAACTTTAAGTTGTAATATTGTGTGATTTGTTTAAAATTACTAGACTATTCCAATAATGTTTTGTCCCTAAAGATACCAATAGGGCATACAACATTTCCCAAATTTGAATGATATTGAGAGCGGTTAAGGAAATAAAAAAATCTATCAATATTTCGCATCCATTTCCTAGAATATCAGAGGTCTTTTTGTCTGTTATTAACAATATCACAGAGAGTTTACAAAATTACAGCTATATGGGGTAACACCATAAAAGATTACTGCACAAAAACTTGATGAAGAATGTAGGGGAGAGAAATATATAAATTAAATAATTTGAAGCTTATAAAGTTATCTATACAATGTCAGGTAAGCCAGCCTGTTATGAATAAGTATAATAAGAACAGCGTCTAATTTAGAAAAGAAGAAAAAAAAGAATCAATGCAACAGTCTCGATTTTTTATTATATATTCTATTCTATTAACTTCTGAAAAACTTTCCCTCATCCAACCAATAACATGAAATGTAGAATGCAGAAAAAATTCAATGCAGTAATCAGTGATGTACAAAAATTACATGCAGAATAAATGGGGATCCTGTTTTATAAGCTCCTTGGTGCTTCTTTCTGTCATAATACTGAAAGTATTCCTGCTCCCATAATAAACACACATTAAGGCTTTCCTGGCTATCAGATTTTTAGTCCATATTTATACTACAGAACATGAACTATAAACAAGAAGCTGTAACAAAAAATCGGAAACTTATATTCTGCAGCCTTAGAATACAACTAAGATACACAATTTATGTGATGGAGTTGACTACAGTTCACGTCGTCCATTACTGAATGTTTGTGCCCATTTACTACTGTTTACTAGAGGCCACTAGTGGTCAAAACAAATTTTAAATCCACGTGCTATGCATTTAGTTACAGCCAATGAAGGGGCACTGTGATCGTGATCGAAGGATAGACACACACATAGGCTCTGGCCTATCATAGCACTGTATACCAATTAGTGTGGTGCATTCAGTCTGTAATCTTAAGTTACAATATAATGCAATAGATTAATGCTTTATTATGTCCATGGTGAAAATCTGTACCACTTTGAATCCATCCACAAACCCATGAAAATGCCTCCTTTGCTGTAGTCATGAAAAGACCACCGCTCTCGTACATTTTATGGGCAAACCATAAAAGTTTACAAGTATATGGTTGTATTTACTTATCCCAGTCCAGAAGAGGTAACAATAATGCACATACAGCTATTCATATTGGAAAGGTGTTCACAGCCAGGGATTTGTGTATGTTGCGTGTCTTCCTTTAGAGTATGAAAACGATGGGTGCACATGCTTATATATATCAGTAAAGTTCTACAACATGCATAATTTTGATTAAATCAATGTAAATGGAATCAATTAACATATTATCCTTTTTACTTTCTCCATTGTTAACCTGTGGAGTAAAGTGCTTGCAGACCATATAGAAACTTGTGAGCACAGCCTCCCTGACCAAGATATTTTCCAGATTTTCCTCAGTCTCCATAAATGCTAATTACTGGAGGTTACCCAAACTTAGAATGCTTTCTTTTCAAACTTGCTTTCTGAATTATCATTTCATTTTATGTATTGGTGTCCACTGCCGTGATGTCATCTGCTATAAGAGGAGGTGTAACAAAAAAGAAAGAAACCAAAAGAAATACACACTCACACTCCTTTTCCTAAAGATACTTCTTTTTGGTTTAAGCAACCTAAAATACTTGAAATCTCAATATCTCATATTTTTTTTGGATTGAATATATTAGAGAAAGTAAGAAGGATAAAATCCCAAATTGATTCGCTTACATTGTTCTGATCTATGATTTACTTAAGAAGTGTGGGTGCATCAAGTATGTGAAACTGGTCAAGAAATACTCAACAATCAAATGTTTACATAGCACGGAAATCAAAATACTGGATAGTTACAAGGTTTCGCATGACAAAGTTCCTTCTTCCTTGCTGATTATACAGATAATTATACAAAAATATAAATTTATATTTAATTCATTTACTGTTTATAATTTTTAAGAATAATTTTATATGAAAATATAATATTACTCAGAATATAACAAGTGACAGCTTTTTATTTGCTTTACATAATAACAAGGCACAATGAAAATGGAATGCTTGTTACTTTGTTTTTTGACTTGTGCATGCATTCAGGAATTAGGTAACCTGGACTTCATGGAATTGCTGAGTTGATATTTACTTCTAAACCTTTCTTATTTTAGGGAGCTTTGCCCATCAGATGGATGGCACCTGAGTCACTGATCTACAGAATATTCACTCACAAATCTGATGTCTGGAGTTTTGGCATTCTCATGTGGGAAATTGTTACTCTTGGTGAGTACATAATTGCTTATACCATTTCTTACACAACTGCTTAAACGTCTGCGTATTTGCAGTATGTATGTATTTATTTCCGTAATGCTATACAAAAATCTTACCATTTTTAATATGTTACTTTGAGTTGCTATTTTTACTTTCTCTACTACGTATAGTAAGTAGGGGAAGTATTGCATTCCACCCAAAAATTCGATACCGAGATTTCACCGGAAATACATGTTTTGAGACCTCCTGAATCCAAAAAAAGCATTTTTGGAAACATGTCCGTGTGTGTGTCTGTGTCTGTGTGTGTGTGTGTGTGTGTCTGTGTGTGTGTCTGTGAACAGCATAACTCAAAAACGAACAGTCGGATAAGCACCAAACTTGGTATTTAGGTTCAGTATCTTCCAGAGATGCGACACGAAGGTTTTCAAGAAAATCCCCCCACCCCAGACTACCCTTTACATGGAAGATTTTTCGAAAATTTTAATTTTCTCAAAAATGGCTCTAACGATTTTGATGAAAATATCATATGTTTAAGATAATGTCATGAGAAATGAAATGTATATCTCGAATTTTCTGGGAATGTCTCCAAAAGTATTATTCATTGTGAACGACTTTTGCATAACTGGTAAACCATAAGAGATAGACAAAATTTTACTACACAAAAAATGTAGATCGCGTTAAAATACACAACTTATGTCATATACATTTCTTTTGTTGAGTGAACCGTTTTCGAGATATTGCTTGTTATTTCCTTAAATTTTACAATACTTATACTTTTTCTCACATTCGTTATTCATTTTTTTTATGTCCTGGACATGCAAAGAGAATGGAATGCGCCACATAGCAACCAGCGTTAAAATATTTGACTATCGCTTAAAAGCTACCATATTTCCCTTGCATCTACAAGAAAATTAGCAATAAGATTGACATCTCGATATCTCGATTAACATGAACCATATGGAGAATAAGCGTTTGTAAAATTAGATTGTACAAGAGTAGAGAAAGTCATGTGAGTGTAACACATCAGATTTTTTTTTCTTTCTTTAGTCCATCATGCATTGTAACACCATGGTTATTTATGCATGGTCGGTCATAACAAAGTCATATTGCTTTATTTTTCTCTTACTCTCCCCATATATTCTCCTATTCTTTTTATATCACTCTCCTTTTGTATTTTCATTATCCCAACATTAATTTCTTTGTTAACATTCTCCCATTCTTTAGGTAAAAACTGATCTCTCCACAACTTAGTTTCTTCACATTCAATTATATAATGCAAATCATTATCTGCCTCTTCGCAAAGAGGACACCTATTCAAATTTGCTCCCTTCCTATCTCCCCTTAGCCTATGTGCACTTAATCTATACCAGGCCCACCCTTCTCTCACTAACCTATTACCTACATCCACGTACTTATCCCTTCCCCAGTCCACCTTTGTCTATATAATTCCAAAATTTTCTTTCCTTCCTGACTTTGAAATAATACTTGTTTCTCTATATCTTCCACTCTGTTCCTCACTTCTTTCCCGAAACCTTTAACTTAACCCCTCTCTCTCCTCCCATAAGTTACTCCCATATTCCTATTTCCTGTAAAATTCTCCTTATTCCTTGAGCCCAGTTCATCCCAGCATTGGATTTTTCTTGCATTATTAAACATTGTCTCAAGATATTATGCTCGTCCAATGATTTCAATCTATGCCAATATTTAAGTATCCTTTCTAATATCATGCCCTTGCTACCTACTCTTCCCAACTCCAACATCAGTAAGAAAGAAATAGATTATTCTTAGTAAAGTACAAAAACTATAATTCTGTTGATATAAATGTTTTTTTAATTACATGAGTAAATTTGTAATTGTGTATTCCTTCCTTCTAATCTGTTGTTTAATTACATATTTTAACGCATCCTTTTGACATTGTGTACCAGGCTCAACACCATATCCACAAATGGGAGCACGAGAAGTGATGCGTCGAGTGTGTGATGGTTATCGACTAGAACGACCAAGCCACTGTCGTGTGGAACTGTTTAGAATCATATCTTGGTGCTGGTCTGCTGACCCTAACAAACGTCTTGACTTCTCAGAACTGAAGAGGGAGCTGGGTGTTCTATTAGAAAACAGCAAAAATGGCACTGGATATGTTGACCTGGAGAGCTTCGAGGAATCCAAGTACAACTACAGCAAAACTCCAGTGATAAGTCATCGTCACCATCATCACCACCACCACCATCACCATCAGTCATCGCCATCAAACCATCATTCTTCTCCTGCTACAGCTACTCTTAGAAGTATTGGTGATGCTGAGGAAATAGTGGTGAACATGTGACAAGAAGCTACGTGGCTTTAAAGCCAACATTGTGCCTTGTTAGTGGCATCCTCATGTTGAACATATAAGGCAGAAACAGAATTTGTGACATGCTGTTATTTATTATTTTTTAAGATTGACTGTTTCATGGATATCACTCTATATGCATATCTTGTTGCTCATTTTATTATAGTGAAAACAGATCCTGTTAAGCAAGCTCTGCCATTTAAGCCTATCTGTTTAATACATTTTTCAAGGGATCCTAAGTAACACTGTACAAAGCTTTTTGTAGGAATATGAATTAGCTACAGTTGTGACAATATTTCCTTACTCAATTGCTAAGCAAAGCCATGCATAAGTGAGATGCTCAAAACAAACCTGAAGGTGAGGTTGGAATTTTGATTTAGGTGAGGCAATTGCTTCTTGGTACTACCTACCTAAGTAATAAGTGCAGATGAGAGGAGAGAAAGCTCATGGAGAAACATAAAGACAGGCAGTATTACATCATCATTCCTGGTCTGTAGCATGTACTTGTACAGGTCTGCAGCAGTTGAATCTGTCAGTCACAGTGGACAGGTTCATAATTAAGTCAAAATGCAAACACCACACAAAGTAGACACTCAACCACTTGTGGACCGTTAAGGTTATTCTTATATACATTTGTTGTTGATGTTTTGATGAGCAGGCTTAGTTCATCTCGTTTGGGTGCTATCTCTATTGTCTAAACCTAGCCATGGCACACTAGCGACTTCGCCTGAAAGCTGCAATCTTTTGTCAGGCTTTAGTACATGCATAATATATTTTATTTTACACTATGACAAAATTATACTATTTTATTATCAAAGCCCATTCTCACTACATATTGTTACATGCTGGTAGAGGCCTAAAGGTTCACATGAAAAATTAAATTAATTTTTAGTACCCAACACGTACATTGAGTGATGCATACTCAATTGGCTGCGGAGGACCGAAACGTGGTGTGTAGGTTAAGAGTAAGGCGTAGGCTTTTACTGTACATAATCCATAACACAAATCTACTTACACATTCCTAGATTTATTTCTCAACCATTTGGGGTTCCTACATTATTAAATATGAACGGTAAGGGGAGATGTTCACTGATCCAAGGACTGGCTTGCATGCACGATCTGCTGCTCATGGAATACTCAGCAAGATAGGACGCTATATCCCCACCACTCGTGGCTAGCAAAACTTACCAGCCAGGAGTGATGTCATCTCCATCAACATCAAAGTGCCTTCTGGTTGGTATGATCAGTGCCCAGGAGGAAAGAGTGTCTGTGGCTGAAACTGACCGAGACACAAAAACAACAATATGTCTGATAATGACAATGAAACCTCCAAATATGGCACCCAGGTGGAAATTTGAGGAAGAAATGTTTCAAGCATTAGTTTAGGTACCTCCCTCCCCAGCATTTAATGATCATGGAGTCTGAGGAAAACCTAGAAAAAACAGCCCTGATAGGATTTGAACTGGCGTTCACGAGTACATGGCTTAACGACTTTGGCCATGATGGTTGTTAGAATATATTGTTCATTAAAGATTACTTCACTCCATCTATGACAACTTACCAATGGTCTATTATCTCCACCTGTTTCTGATATAGCACACTCTCTTTTTTAACATCAGGCTGTTCACACACAGAAATTCATTTACTTACACCATATCTCATCTTTTCTTTAAATTTATTATTCTTAATTAAATATTTACATGAGGTCAAAACCATCAATTTTTACCTGGAAACTAACTGCAGCTAATAATTTAACCGAAGCTCCATTCCAAAAAAAGTCAAACACAGCAAAGATTTTTACCTTTACATAAGATTTAATTATTTTGACTGTTTTTGTAACTCTGATTATAATTAAAAATAATTACTAAGATTATTTTACAGCTAGAGATGTTTTTACTAACTAGTGATAGTTTGTAATCCACAGCAGCAAATATTTTCTGCACACCAAATTTATCTCTCTGAGGTTCCGTAAATGACTTGGTTGCACTACACAAGTCTTAACAGTCGGAAAATATTTCAATTTCTCTAATTTTATTTCAGTGAATTTGCCATAAATTGAAATTCCTTCTTTAATTTGATTTTTTAAAACAGGTACTACTGCCATTTAATACTCTAAATTTTGCACTACTAAACTTTTTAAAGCAGAGAAGTAAATTTTAGTTAGCTTCTAGGAGAAGCTTTCCTCTATAATTGGTACCACTTCAAAATATAGCAGTTTCCATATGTCTAAACCATGTGGCTTCTTTCTTTGCATATACATATATGGTGTTGTTTCCTCCATGTTTACTTTGAACAGCTTTTTCTGTAACATTTTTCTCAAAAACTGAAATGAAAGATTAGTGTGATAAAAAGAAAAGCTGAATGCTGTGGTGTTTGGCTGCTTTTTGAAAAGTTAATTACTTGTAAAATTAAAGAAAAAGTACCTACATTCCTATATGAGTAGATAAGACCAGTAAACTTCAAGGACATACACTATATGAAATATTGTAAAAATTGCAGTCCCGTATCTTAAATAGTTTGAGAGAGTGGGTGATGGATTTAGTAATTTAGCATTGATGAGGTAGGGCTTTTAATCTTGCCTTTAAAGGAGTATTTTGAAACGGGTAGTATAATAGGATAAATCTAAAGAATAAAATAAAATCCTAGGTAAATTACAGCAGTCAATTAAAAACACATAAGAAATCCTTCAAAGGATAAAATTCTTACAGCTGTTGTTAGTTTCTCCTAAAGTAGCTCTGTGCAGTGTTACTAACTTCAAGCAGATTTAAACAGTTTCTGTTGATATCATTACATAAAAATGCTCTTGATTTTCACATTCTCTTAATAGCAGTATTACTTAAGCTTCCAAATAAAATGTTTTGAAGTGCTGCCCTTTTGCAATTAAAATATTTTGATCCAAATAAAAAGGACATGCTAAGAAAAAATAAAATTAAAAAAAAGCAAAGTTTTGTATGCATCATATTAAACAGTGCAGTAAATATGCTTTTATTTTACTTTGGTATTATTGAACACAATTCATACATAAAATTTGTCAAGAGTCAGACACTTTTCTTTTAATAAGTAAGTGGCTATTGTATTTAGTGTGTTTAGGTAGGAAAAAAGAGGCTGCAGTAGCAGTATCATGATATTTGGTTCTTTTTTATCATAAAATATTCTAGTCGTCCATGTTGTTATATGCATGTTCTCATTGCATGCTAATACTAAAATAACCATAATGCATAAGAGTGCAAGCATCACATATCTTTAACTTTGGTTAGTTGGCCAGTTGAATATATTCTGTGCTTCTTACTGGTGCTAAGTAATTTTTGTCTTGCATTCCAACATTACTGCATTTTAAAGATAATAAAATAATTAGTTCATTTACAAAGTTGTAATATTAAAAAAGTTCTTTTTCAATATTATGTATATATAATGTTTGTTGTAATAAACTATTTTACAAAAGAATGTTCACTCATTTAATAAATTCCTTAAGATTGTCTCGTCTCGTCTCGTCTGGTGTCATATCGTCGTGTCTCGTCCTCGTCTCGTGTCGTCGTTTCCTCGACTGGTGACGTAGTCTGGTGTCGTCATCTCGCCTCATGTCGTCGTTTCTACGTCGTCGTCTCGCCGTCGTCTCGTCTCGAGGTTTTCGTCCTCGTCTCGTGTCGTCAACTCGTCTCAGTCTCGTATAGTCTTCGTCTCGTGTCGTCGTCTCGTCTCGTGGTCTCGTCCTCTAATCGTGTCGTCTCGTCACGTCCTCGTCTTGTGTCGTGTCGTCTCGTTCTCTCTCGACGTATGCCCTCGTATCGTCGTGTCTCGTCATCTCCTCGCCTCGTCGTCATCTCCTCGCCTCGTCGTCGTTTCGTCCTCGTGTCGTCTCGTCGTCTCATCTCGTCGTAGTCTCGTGTCCTCGTCGCGTCGTCGTGTCCTCGTCCCCTTGTCTGGTTTTGTGGTCTCGACATTGTTTCGTGTCGTCGACTCCTCGTCTGGTGTCGTCTCGTGTCGTCGTCTTGTCGTCTCCTCGTATGGTGTCCTCGTGTCGTCTCGTGTCTCGTCAAGTCGTCGTCGTCTCACCTCGTCCTCGCGTCTCATGTCCTCGTCGTCGTCCCCTCGTCTGGTGTTGTTGTCTCCTCGTGTGCTGTCGTCGTCTTGTCTCCTCGTATGGTGTCGTCGTCTCGTCTGGTGTCGTCGTCTCGTCCTCGTATCGTCGTCTCGTGTCGTCGTGTCACGTGTCGTCGTGGTCGTCTCGTGTTGTCGTGATCGTCTCGTGTTGTCGTGATCGTCTCGTGTAGTCTCGTCGTCGTTTCCTCGTCTTGTGTCGTCTCCTCGTCTGGTGTCGTCGTCTCATCTCGTATCGTCTCCTCGTCGTCGTCGTCTAGTCGTCTCCTCGTCTCGTCTGGTGTCGTCTTGTCGTATCGTTGTCTCGTGTCGTCGTCTCCTCGTCTGGTGTCGTCGTCTCGTGACCTCGTCTCATGTCGTCGTCTCATCTCATGACCTCGTCATCGTCTGGTGTCCTTATCTCGTCCTCGTCGCGTCGTCGTGTCCTCGTCCCCTTGTCTGGTTTTGTGGTCTCGACATCGTGTCGTCGACTCCTCGTCTGGTGTCGTCTCGTGTCGTCGTCTTGTCGTTGTCTCCTCGTATGGTGTCCTCGTGTCGTCTCGTGTCTCGTCAAGTCGTCGTCCCGTGTCCTCGTCTCGTGGTCTCGTCCTCGTCTCGTGTCGTCGTCGTTGTCTCCTCGTTTGGTGTCGTCTCGTCCTCGTTGTTGTTCCGTCCTCGTCTCCTCGTCTGGTGCCGTCATCTCGTGTATCGTGGTCGTCGTCTCGTGTCGTCCTCGTCTCGTGTCGTCTCGTAACCTTGTCTAGGGTCGTCTCGTCTGGTGTCGTCGTCTCGTCCTCGTCGTCTCCTCGTCTCGTGGACGTCTCCTCGTCTCGTGTCGTCTCGTCTGGTGTCTTCGTCTTCTCGTGTCGTCGTCTCGTGGACGTCGAGTCGTCGTCTCGTCGTCGTCTCATCGTCGTCCTCGTCCTTAGTCGTCGTCGTCTCCTCGTCTAGTGTCGTCGTCTCGTGGTCTCGTACTCGACTCGTCTGGTGTCGTCGTGTGGTTGTCTCGTCTCGTCGTGGTCTCATCCCGTCCTGGGCTCGTCGTCGTCTCGTCCTCGTCTGGGGTCATCGTCTCGTGTCGTCGTCGTATCGTCGTCTCCAAGTCTGGTGTCCTATCGTGTCGTCGTCGTGTCGTCTCGTTGTCTTCGTCTTCTCGTGTCGTCTGGACGTCGAGTCGTCGTCTCGTGTCCTCGCATCGTCGTCGTCTCGTCCTCGTCTATAGTCGTCGTCTCGTCCTCGTCTAGAGTGGTCTCGTACTCGTGTCGTCGCCGACCCGTCTGGTATCGTCGTCTCGTCTAGTGAAGTCGCCTCGTCTCGTGGTCACGTCCTCGTCGTTGACTCATTGCCGTCTCCTCGTCTGGTGTCCTCGTGTCGTCTGGTCGTCGTTGTCTCGTCTGGTGTCGTCGTCTGGTCTCGACGTCGCCTCGTGTCGTCGTCTCGTGTCGTGGTCGTCTCCTCGTCTCGTCCTCGTCTCTATTGTTTCGACTTCGTCTTCTCGTCTGGTGTCGTCGTCTCGCCCTTGTGACGTCTCGTCTTGATGTCTCGTCCCGTCCTCGTCTCGTCTCGTCCTCTCCTCGTCTGGTGCCGTCGTCTCTTCGTCGTCTCCTCGTGTGGTGTCGCCGTCGTTAACTCGTCCCGTCGTCTCCTCGTCTCGTCTCGAGGTCTCGTCCTCGTCTCATATCGACGTCTCCTCGTCTGTTGTCTCGTGTCGTCTTCTCGTCCTCGTCTCGTGTCTCACCTCTTCGTCACGTCGTCGTCTCGTCTCGTGGTCTCGTGTCGTCTCCTCGTATGGTGTCTCGTGTCGTCTCGACGTGATTCGTCCTCGTCTGGAGTCGTCTCGTTTTCTCGTCCTCGTATCGTGTCGTCTCCTCGTATGGTGTCGTCGTCTAGTGTCTCGTCACGTCCTCGTCTCGTGTCTCGTGTAGTCTCGTGTCGTCGTCGTCTCGTGTCGTCATCTTGTGTCGTCTCGTCCTCTTCTTATGTCGTCTAGTCTGGTGTCGTCCTCGTATCGTCTGAGTCTCGCATCGTCGTGTGCCGTCGTCGTCTCGTGTCGTCATCTCCTCGTCTCGTGTCGTCGTCCCGTCCTAGTTTCGTCGTCTCTCGTGTCGTCTCGTCAACCCGTCTAGTCTCGTGTCATCGTCTCGTCTCGTCTGATGTCTCCTAATCTGGAGTCGTCGTCCGTCCTTGTCTCGTGTCGTCGTCTCCTCGTCTAGTGTCTCGTCGTAGTCTCGTCTCCTGTCGTCTCGTCATCTCGTCTGGTCTCGTCCTCCTCGCGTGTCGTCGTCTCCTCTTCTAGTGTCGTCGTCTCGTATCGTGTCGTCTGCTCGTCGTTTCGTCGTCTCCTTGTCTGGTGTCGTCTCTTCTCGTCGTCTCGTACTCGTGTCGTCTCGTCCTCGTGTCGTCTCGTCCCGTCCTCGTCGTCGTATCGTCCTCGTCTCGTGTCGTCGTCTCCTCGTCTGGTGTCATCGTCTCGACTCGTCGTCTCCTCGTTTGGTGTCATCGTCGTCTCTTCCTTGTCTCGTCGTTGTCTCATGTATCGTCTAGTCGTCGTGTCTCGTGTCGTCGTCTCCTTGTCTCGTCCTGGTGTCGTCTCGTCCTGGTGTCGTCTCGTCCTCGTCTCATGTCGTCGTCTCGGCTCATGTCCTCGTCCTCTTCTGGAGTCGTCTCGGCTCGTCGTCGTCTCCTCGTCTCGTACTCGTCGCGTCGTCGTCCCCTCGTCTGGTGTCGACGTCTCGTCCTCGTGTCGTCTCCTCGTCTGCTGTCAACGTCTCGTCCTCGTCTCGTGTCGTCTTCTTGTCATATGGTGTCCTCGTCACGTTCTCGACTCGTGTCGTCTCGCGTCGTCGTGTCTCGTCGTCGTCTCGTGTCCTCTACTCGTCGTCAGGTCGTCGTCGTCGTCTCGTGTCATCCTCGTGTCGACGTCGTCTCGTCTCGTCGTTGTCTCACCTTCGTCTCGTGTCGTCGTGGTCGTCTCGTAGTCGTCTTGTGTCGTCGTGGTCGTCTCCTCGCTCGTCGTGACGTCGTCTTGTGTAGTGTCGTCGTCTGGGCGTCTCCTCTGGTGTCGTCGTCTCTTCATTGTCTCGTCTTGTCAGGTCCTCGTCTCGTTGTCGTCGTATGCTCCTCGTCTCGTCCCGTCGTCGTCTCGTCCTCGTCTCGTCGTCGTCTTGTCTTATGTTGTCTGGTCGTCGTTTCGACGTCGTCTCCTAGTCTGGTGTCGTCGTGTCCTCGTCTCGTGGTCTCATCCTCGTCTCGTCGTTTCGTCGTCGTCTCCTCGTCTGGTGTCGTCGTCTCCTCGTCTAGTTTCGTCGTCTCGTCTGGTGGTCTCGTCTCGTGTCGTCGTCGTCTCCTCGTTTGATGTCCTCGTCTCGTCCTCGTGTCGTCTCGTCTAGTGTCGTCGCCTCGTCTCGTGGTCTCGTCCTCGACTGGTTTCCTCGTCTCGTGTCGTCTGGTCGTCGTTTCGTTTGGTGTCGTCGTGTGTATTCTCGTGTCGTCTCGTCTGGTGTCGTCGTCTGGTCTCGACGTCGCCTCGTGTCCTCGTCTCGTCTCCTGTCGTTGTCTCGTCATATTCTCGTCTCGTGTACTCGTCTCGTTGTGTCGTGGTCGTCTCCTCGTCTAGTGTCGTCGTCTCGTGGTCTCGTCCTCGTCGTCTCCTCCTCTATTGTCGTTTCGACTTCGTCTCCTCGTCTGGTGTCGTCTCGTCTTGATGTCCCGTCCCGTCCTCGTCTGGTGCCATCGTCTCGTCGTCGTCTCGTGTGGTGTCGCCGTCGTTAACTCGTCTCGTGTCGTCATCTCGTCCCGTCGTCGTCTCCTCGTCGTCTCGTCCTCGTCTCATATCGTCTCCTCGTCTGGTGTCTCGTGTCGTCTTCTCGTCCTCGTCTCGTGTCTCAACTCCTCGTCGCGTCGTCTCGTGTCGTCGTCCCATCGTCTGGTGTCGTCTCGTCTCGTCTCCGCGTACGGTGTCGTCTCGTGTCGTCTCGTCGTGAGTCGTCCTCGTATCGTGTCGTCTCCTCGTATGCTGTCGTCGTCTCGTCGTCTAGTGTCTCGTCACGTCCTCGTTTCGTCTCGTGTCGTTGTCTCGTGTCCTCATCTTGTCTCGTCTTAGTCTAATGTCGTCCTCGTATCGTCGTCGTCTCGTCCTCGTCTCGTGTGCTGTCGTCTCGTGTCTTCGAGTCTCATGTCGTCGTCTCGTGTCGTCATTTCCTCGTCTCGTGTCGTCGCCTTCTCGTCGTGTCTCGTGCCGTCGTGACACGTGTCTCTTCGTCGTCGTCTCGTGTCGTCAACTCGTCTAGTCTCGTGTCATCGTCTCCTCGTCTCGTCTGATGTCGTCTCGTCGTCGTCGCCTCATCTGGAGTCGTCGTCCGTCCTTGTCTCGTGTCGTCGTCTCCTCGTCTAGTGTCTCGTCTCGTCGTCTCATCTCGTCGTAGTCTCGTCTGGTCTCGTCCTCCTCGCGTGTCGTCGTATCCTCTTCTAGTGTCGTCTCGTCTCGTGTCGTCAACTCGTCTAGTCTCGTGTCATCGTCTTCTCGTCTCGTCTGATGTCGTCTCGTCGTCGTCTCCTCATCTGGAGTCGTCTCCTCGTCCAGTGTCTCGTCTCCTGTCGTCGTCTCGTCATCTCGTCTGGTCTCGTCCTCCTCGCGTGTCGTCGTCTCCTCTTCTAGTGTCGTCGTCTCGTCTCGTGTCGTCTGCTTGTCGTTTCGACGTCTGCTTGTCTGGTGTCGTCTCGTCTCTTCTCGTCGTCTCATCCTCGTGTCGTCTCGTCCCGTCCTCGTCGTCGTCTTCTCGTCTAGTGCCCTCGTCTCGCCGTATCGTCCTCGTCTCGTGTCGTCGTCGCATGTATCATCATGTCTTCTCGTCGTCGTCTCGTCGTCGTATCTCATGTCGTCGTCTCTTCGTCTCGTCCTGGTGTCGTCCTCGTCTCGTACTCGTCGCCCCCTCGTCTGGTGTCGACGTCTCGTCCTCTTCTCGTGTCGTCTTCTTGTCATATGGTGCCCTCGTCACGTCCTCGTCTCGTGCCGTCTCATCGTCTTGCGTCGTCGTCTCGTCTCGTCTTGTGTCGCCGTGTCTCGTCATCTCATCGTCGTCTCGTGTCCTCTTCTCGTCGTCCTGGTGTCCACGTCGTCTCGTCTCGTCGTTGTCTCGTCTTCGTCTCGTGTCGTCGTGGTCGTCTCGTGTCGTCGTGGTCGTCTCGTAGTCGTTTTGTGTCGTCGTGGTCGTCTCGTGTCGTCTCAATGTCTCAGCGTGACGTCGTCTCGTGTAGTGTCGTCGTCTGGTGTCGTCGTCTCTTCGTTGTCTCGTCTTGTGTTCAGGTCCTCGTCTCGTTGTCGTCAGGTCCTCGTCTCGTAGTCGTATCCTCCTCGTCTCGTCCCGTAGTCGTCTCGTCGTCTAGTGTCTGTCTCGTGTCGTCGTCATCTCGTGTCGTCGTCTTCTCGTCTAGTGTCGTCTCATCGTCTCGTCTTATGTCGTCTGGTCGTCGTTTCGACGTCGTCTCCTAGTCTGGTGTCGTCGTGTCCTCGTGGTCTCGTCCTCGTGTCGTCGTTTCGTCGTCTTGTCCTCGTCTCGTCGTCGTCCTGTGTCGTCGTCTCCTCGTCTGGTGTCGTCGTCTCGTCTGGTGGTCCTGTCCTCGTCTCGTGTCGTCGTTGTCTCGTCGTTTACTCGTTTAGTGTCGTCGTCTCGTTCTCCTCTCGTCTTCTCGTTATTGTCATCTCGTCTCGTGGTCTCGTCATCTCGTGTCGTCTGGTCGTCGTTTCCTCTGGTGTCATCGTCTCGTTCCGTACTCGTCTCGTCGTCGTCTCCTCGTCTGTGTCTTCTCGTCGTTTATCGTCGTCGTCTTGAATCGTCCTCGTCTCGTTTCGTCTCCTCGTCTCTCGTCCTCGTCGTCTAGTCTCCTCGTCGTGTCGTCTCGTCTTCTCGTCTCGGCGTCTCGTCTGGTGTCGTCGTCGCGGTCGTCTTGTCTTCGTCTCGTGTCGTCGTCTCGTCCTCGTGTCGTCTCGTCCTCGTCTCGTGTCGTCGTCATGTCCTCGGCTCCTCGTCTCGTCTGGTGTCGTCATCTCGTCACGTCGTCGTCCTCGTCCATGTCTCTTCCTCGCGTCGTCGTCCTCGTCTAGTGTCGTTTCGTCGTCTCGTGGACCTCGAGTCGTCTCGTGTCGTCGTCTCGTCCTCGTCACGTGTCGTTTCGTCGTAGTGTATCGTCGTCGTCTCGTTATTCTCGGCGTCAGGTCCTCGTCTCGTCCTCGTCTCGTGTCGTCGTCTCCTCGTCTGGTGTCGTCGTCTCGTCGTCACCTCGTCTGGTGTTGTCCTTTCGTCTCGTCCGCGTCTCGTTACGTCGTGTCGTGTCCTCGTCGTCTCGTGTAGTCTGTCGTCGTCTCTTCGTTGTCTCGTCGTCAGATCCTCGTCCCGTCCTCGTCTCGTCGTCGTCTCCTCGTTTGTCGTCTCGTGTCGTCTCCTCGTCTCGTGGTCTCGTCCTCGTCGTAGCCCCGTCGTCTTTTGTCGTCCTCTCGTGTCGTCTGGTCGTTGTTTCGTCTAGTGTCGTCGTCTCGTCCCGACCTCGTCTCGTCGTCGTTGTATCGTACCGTCGTCGTCTCCTCTTCTGGTTCCGTCTCGTCCTCGTCTCCTCGTCTGGTGTCGTCGTCTCATCTCGTCGTCTCCTCGTCTGGTGTCATCTCGTCCTCGTCTCGTCGTGTATCGTCGTCGTTTCGACTCGTCCTCGTCTCGAGTCGTCGTCGTCGTCTCGTCTCCTCGTCGTCTAGTCGTCTCCTCCTCGTCTTCTCGTTTCGGCGTCTCGTCTGGTGTCGTCGTCGCGGTCGTCTCGACCACGTCTCGTCGTCTCGCGGTCTCGTCTTCGTCTCGTGTCGTCTCCTTGTCTCGTCTGGTGGTCACGTCCTCGGTTCCTCGTCGTCTCGTTTGGTGTCATCTCGTCTCGTCGTCCTTCTTGCGTCGTCCTCGTCTAGTGTCGTCGTCTCCTCGTGTCGTCGTCTCTTCGTCTCGTGTCGTCGTCTCGTCCTCGTGTCGCCTCGTCGTTGTCTCGTCATCGTCTCGTTTCGTCGTCGTGTATCGTCGTAGTCTCGTGTCGTCCTCGTCTCGTGTAGTCTCGGCGTCTCGTCGGGTGTCGTCGTCTCGTCAGGTCCTCGTCTCGTCTTCGTCTGTAGTTGTCGTCTCGTCCTCATCTAGTCTCGTGTCGTCGTCTCCTCGTCTGGTGTCGTAGTCTCGTGTCGTCTCGTCACCTCGTCTGGTGTTGTCCTTTCGTCTCGTTTCGTCGTCGTCTCCTCGTCTCATATTCGTGTCGTCTCGTCTGGTGTCGACGTCGTCTCGTCCTCGTGTCATTTCGTTGTCGTCGTCTCGTATCGTCGTCGTCTCGTGTAGTCACAGCGTCTCGTCTGGTCTCGTCGTCGTCTCGTACTCGTCTCGTCACCTAGTCTGGTGTCATCCTTTCGTCTCGTCGTCATCTCGTACTCGTCGTCGTCTCCTCGTCTGGTGTCGTCTCGTTTCGTCGTCGTCTCGTCCTCGTCTCCAAGTCTGGTGTCGTCTCGTGTCGTCGTCTCCTCGTCTCATCATCGTATCGTCTCCTCGTCTGGTGTCGTCCTCTCGTGTGGTCGTTGTCTCGTCTGGTGTAGTCGTCTCGTGGTCTCGTCCTCATCTATTGTCGTCGTCTCGTCTTCTTGTCCTCGTCTTGCGGTCTTCCGTGTCGTCGTCTCCTAGTCTGGTGTCTTCGTCTCGTCTCGTGATCTCGTCCTCGTCTCGTGTCGTCGTCGTTGTCTCGTCGTCGTCTCCTTGTTTGGTGTCGTCGTCGCGTCCTCGTGTCGTCGTGTTGAGTTCTCCTGTCGTCGTAGTCGTCTCGTGGTCTCGTCCTCGTCTCCTCGTCTGGTGTCGTCTCGTCTCGAGGTCTCATCGACGTCTTCTCGTCCTCGTCTCGTGTCTCGTCTCCTCGTCGTCGTCTCGTGTCGTCTGGTGTCGTCGACTCGTCTCGGGGTCTCGTGTCTTCTCGTGTCTTAATTTCATTTATTAATCCTTTAACATCAATTCAGTACATAGTACATTGATACAGGATATGTCAATAGTTAAATTTATATATTTACATTACAATAAAGTTATATATAATTTGAGTTCAACTATGATATACAATAGATATATTTATAAATTAAATGACATACTACTAGATAACTTAACGGATTAGTACAATGTCTTATGCAAACAAGGATTTATTAAACTGTAAATATTCCTTTACGGTGTAGAAGCAGTGTTCCTGCAAGAAAGCCTTTGTTCTAGTTTTAAACACATTATAATTATTTATATCTTTAATGGCATTAGGTAGGGAATTATAATTCCTTATACTGGAGTGCAGTACTGCATTCTTACATATTGTAGTTCTGACAGAGGTTAAGTGTATATCCTTATTATGTCTAGTGTAATGACTATGGACAATGACTATGGACATTGTCATTATTTTGAACATTAAATTTATTTCTTTTTACAAATAAGACTGTTTCCAATATATAAGAACATGCCAAAGTAAGTATGCCAAGCTTTCTGAATAGTGGTTTACATGAGCATAACCTTTTTTTACCACATATAATTCGTATGGCTTGTTTTTGTTTGATAAATACATCCTTAGTTTCTGGTGAGTTTCCCCAAAATATGATACCATATTTAATTATTGAATGTATTTGTCTCGTCGTCGTCTCTTCTTCTGGTGTCGTAGTCTCCTCGTCTGGTGTCGCCTCGGCTCGTCGTCGTCTCCTCGTCTCGTCTCGTCTCGTATCCTTGTCTCGTGTCGTCTCATCGGGTGTCGTCCTCGTCTGGTGTCGTCGTCTCGTCTCGTTTTCTCGTTCTCGTATCGTGTCCTCTTCTTATGTCGTCTTGTCTGGTGTCGTCGTCGTCTCGTCCTCGTATCGTCTCAGTCCCGTGTCGTCGTCTCGTCCTCGTCTCGTCGTGTGCCGTCGTCTCGTGTCGTCATCTCCTCATCGTCGTCTCGTCCTAGTTTCGTGGTCGTCTCGTGTCCTCGTCTCGTGTCGTCGTCTCGTCCTCGTCTGAAGTCGTCTCGTCGTCGTCTCTTCATCTGGAGTCGTCGTCCGTCCTTGTCTCATGTCGTCGTCTCTTCTCGTCGTAGTCTCGTGTCCTCGTCTCGTCTCCTGTCGTCCTCTCGTCTGGTCTCGTCCTCCTCGCCAGGTCCTGTGTCGTCGTCTCGTTCGTGTCGTCTGCTCGTCGTTTCGACGTCTCCTCGTCTGGTGTCGTCTCGTCTCTTGTCGTCTCGTACCGTCCTCGTCGTCGTCTTCTCGTCTGGTGCCGTCGTCTCGTGTCGTCGTCTCGACATGTAGTTGTCTCCTCGTTTGGTGTCGTCTCGTCCTCATCTTGTCGTCTCATGTATCGTCATGTTGCCATCTAGTGTCATCTTGTAGTCGTCTCCTGTCGTCTCGTCGTCGTCTCCTCGTCTCGTCTCGTGTCGTCTCCTCGTCGTCTAGTCGTGTCGTCGTCTCGTCTCATGTCCTCGTCTCGGCTCGTCGTCTCCTCGTCGCGTCGTCGTCCCCTCGTCTGGTGTCGATGTCTCGTCCTCGTGTCGTGTCGTCGTCTCCTCGTCTGCTGTCGTGTCCTCGTCACGTCCTTATCTCGTATCGTCTCCTCGTCTCGCGTCGTCGTCTCGTGTCCTCGTCTTGTGTCATCTCGTCTCGTGTCTCGTCATCTCCTCGTCTTGTCGTCTCGTGTCCTCTTTTCGTCGTCAGGTTCTCGTGGTCGTCTCGTCGTCGTCTCGTATCGTCCTCAATTCGTCTCGTCTGGTGTCGACGTCGTCTCGTCTCGTTGTCTTGTGTCGTCGTGGTCGTCTCCTCGTCTCGTGTAGTCTGTCGTCGTCTGGTGTCGTCTCTTCGTTGTCTCGTCTCGTCGTCGTATCGTCCTCGTCTCGTCCCGTCGTCGTCTCGTCCTCGTCCCGTCTCCTTTTTCAATATTATGTATATATAATGTTTGTTGTAATAAACTATTTTACAAAAGAATGTTCACTGATTTAATAAATTCCTTAAGATAGTTTCTGTTAAATTCAGTCATTCCTCTGTTATCTAATGCTGCACAATGACAATATATTTGAACATGTTAATCATAACGTTATTGACCCTTCAAATAATAATTGAGCACCTCTGTGATTTTTCTTACTATTATGAATGGTACTCTTAGCTGGGCTAGGCTAGGCTAGGCTGGGCTGGGCTGGGCTGGGCTGGGCTGGGCTGGGCTGGGCTGGGCTGGGCTGGGCTGGGCTGGGCTGGGCTGGGCTGGGCTAGGCTAGGCTAGGCTAGGCTAGGCTAGGCTAGGCTAGGCTGGGCTTGACTGAGCTGGATATGATAAGCTAGGCTGGGCTGGATAGGCTAGGCTGAGACGTATGGGCTAGATGGTCTATTTGCCTTCTCTTTATAACTAAGACATGGAGACGTACAGGCTAGATAGGCTAGTTGCCTTCTCTTTATAATTAAGGGATTGAGACGTATAGGCTAGTTAGGCTATTTGCCTTCTCTTTGTAATTAAGACACTGAGACGTAAACGCTAGATAGGCTAGTTGCCTTCTCTTTATATTTAAAGCACTGAGACGTATAGGCTAGTTGCCTTCTCTTTGTAATTACGACACTGAGACGTATAGGCTAGATAGGCTAGTTGCCTACTCTTTATATTTAAGGCACTAAACGTTTAATCTAGATAGGCTAGTTGCTTTCTCTTTATAATTAGGCCATGGAGACGTATAGGCTAGTTGCGTTCTCTTTATAATTAAGCCACGGAGTCGTATAGGCTAGATAGTCTAGTTGCCTTCTCTTTATAACTAAGACTAGGAGACGTATAGGCTAGATAGTCTTGTTGCCTCCTCTTTATATTTCAGGCACTGAGACGTACAGGCTAGATAGTCTAGTTGCCTTCTCTTTATAACTAAGACATGGAGACGTAATGGCTAGATATTCTTGTTGCCTTGCCTTTATATTTAAGACACTGAGACGTATAGTCTATTTGCCTTCTCTTTATAACTAAGACATGGAGACGTAGAGGCTAGATAGTCTAGTTGCCGTCTCTTTATAACTAAGACATGAAGACGTATAGGCAAGATAATCTAGTTGCCCTCTCTTTATAACTAAGACATGGAGATGTATAGGCTAGATAGTCTTGTTGCCCTCTCTTTACAACTATTTGCATTCTCTATATAATTAAGACATGGAAAGGTATAGGCTAGATAGACTAGTTGTCATCTTTTTATATTTAATGCACTGAGACGTATAGGCTAAGTAGTCTAGTTGCCTTTCCTTTATATTTAACGCACTGAGAAATATAGGCTAGATAGTCTGGTTGCCTTCTCTTTATAACTAAGACTTGTTTACGGATCAGCTAGATAGGCTAGTTGCCTTCTCTTTATATTTAATGCACTGAGACGCATAGGCTAGTTAGGCTAGTTGAATTCTCTTTGTAATTAAGACACTGAGACGTATAGGCTAGATAGTCCAGTTGCCTTCTCCTTATAATTAAGGCACTGAGAACTATGGGATAGATA
This sequence comes from Deroplatys truncata, assembly GCA_030765065.1. Lineage (NCBI taxonomy): Eukaryota > Metazoa > Arthropoda > Insecta > Mantodea > Mantidae > Deroplatys > Deroplatys truncata. Next base: position 108,278,039 of record CM060982.1, read on the forward strand.
GGCTAGATGACTTCTCTTTATATTTAAGGCACTGATACGTATAGCCTAGATACTCCAGTGGCGTACCCTTTATATTTAAAGCACTGAGACGTATAGGCTAGATAGAATAGTTGGTGTCTCTTTATAATTAAGACACTGAGTCGTATAGGCTAGATAGGCTAGTTGTCTACTCTTTATATTTAAGTTACTGAGCATTATAAACTAAATAGGCTAGTTACCTTCTCTTTTTTATTAAGGTACGGAGACGTATACACTAGATAGGCTAGTTGCCTTCTCCTTATTATTAAGACATGGAGACGTATAGCCTGGGTAGGCTATTTGCCTTCTCTTTATATTTAAGGCACTGAACGTTTAATCTAGATAGACTAGTTGCTTTCTCTTTATAACTAAGACATTATATTGGCTAGATATTCTTGTTGCCTTCTCTTTATATTTAAGGCACTGAGACGTATAGGCTAGATAGTCTCGTTGACCTCTCTTTATAACTAAGACATGGAGACGTATTGGATAGATAGTCTATTTGCCTTCTCTTTATAACTAAGACATGGAGACGTATAGGCTAGAGAATCTTGTTGCCTTCTCTTTATATACAAGGCACTGAGACGTATAGGCTAGATAATCTAGTTGCCTTCTCTTTATAACTAAAACATGGAGACGTATTGGCTAGATATTCTTGTTGCCTTCTCTTTATATTTATGCCACTGAGACGTATAGGCTAGATAGTCTCGTTGCCCTCTCTTTATAACTAAGAATGGAGACGTATAGGCAAGATAGTCTATTTGCCTTCTCTTTATAACTAAGACGTGGAGACGTATAGGCTAGATAGTCTAGTTGCCCTCTCTTTATAACTAAGACATGGAGACGTATAAACTAGATAGTCTATTTGCCTTCTTTTATAAATAAGACATGGAGGAAATAGGCTAGATAGCCTTTTGCCTTCTCTTTATAATTAAGACATGGAGAGATATAGGCTAGATACTCTAGTTGCCTACCCTTTATATTTAAAGCAGTGAGACGTATAGGCTAGAAAGACTAGTTGCCTTCTCTTTATATTTAACGCACTGAGACGAATAGGCTAGATAGGCTAGATGCGTTCTCTTTATAATTAAGGCACTGAGACGTATATGTTAGATAGGATGGTTGCCTTCTCTTTATATTTAAGGCACTGAGACGTATAGGCTAGATGGGCTGGTTGCCCTCTCTTTATATTTAAGGTACTGAGCCATATAGGCTAAATAGGCTAGTTACCTTCTATTTATTATTAAGGCACGGAGACGTATACGCTTGATAGGCTAGTTGCCTTCTCCTTATTATTAAGACATGGAGACGTATAACCTGGGTAGGCTAGTTGCCTTCTCTTTATATTTAAGGCACTGAACGTTTAATCTAGATAGACTAGTTGCTTTCTCTGTATAACTAAGACATGATATTGGCTAGATATTCTTGTTGCCTTCTCTTTATAACTAAGAAATGGAGACGTATAGGCTAGATAGTCTAGTTGACCTCTCTTTATAACTAAGACATGGAGACGTATTGGCTAGATAGTCTATTTTCCTTCTCTTTATAACTAAGACATGGAGACGTATAGAATAGAGAGTCTTGTTGCCTCCTCTTTATATACAAGGCACTGAGATGTATAGGCTAGATAATCTAGTTGCCTTCTCTTTATAACTAAAACATGGAGACGTATTGGCTAGATATTGTTGTTGCCTTCTCTTTATATTTAAGCCACTGAGACGTATAGGCTAGATAGTCTCGTTGCCCTCTCTTTATAACTAAGAATGGAGACGTATAGGCAAGATAGTCTATTTGCCTTCTCTTTATAACTAAGACGTGGAGACGTATAGGCTAGATAGTTTAGTTTCACTCTCTTTATAACTAAGACATGGAGACGTATATGCTACATAAACTAGTTACCCTCTTTTTATAACTAAGACATGGAGACGTATAGGCTAGATAGTCTAGTTGCCTTCTATTTATAACTAAGACATGCAGACCTAGAGGCTAGATAGTCTAGTTGCCCTCTCTTTATAACTAAGACATGGAGACGTATAGGCTAGATAATCTTGTTGCCCTCTCTATATAACTAAGACATGGAGACGTATAGGCTAGACAGGCTAGTTGCCCTCTCTTTATAACTAAGACATGGAGACATATAGGCTAGATAGTCTAGTTTCCCTCTCTTTATAACTAAGAAATGGAGACGTATAGGCTAGATAGGCCTGATAGGATAGTTGCCTCTTTTTATAACTAAGACATGTAGACATATAGGCTAGATAGTCTATTTGCCTTCCCTTTATAACTAAGACATGGAGACGTATAGGCTAGATTGTCTAGTTGCCCTCCCTTTATAACTAAGACATGGAGAAGTATAGGCTAGAAGACTAGTTGCCCTCTTTTTATAACTAAGACATGGAAACAATAGGGTAGATAGTCTATTTGCCTTCTCTTTATAATTAAGACATCGAGAGGTATAGGCTAGATAGTGTAGTTAACATCCCTTTATAATTAAGGCACTGAGACGTATAGGCTAGATAGTCCAGTTGCCTTCTGCTTATAATTAAGGCACTGAGAACTATGGGTTAGATAGGCTAGATGACTTCTCTTTATATTTAAGGCACTGAGACGTATAGCCTAGATACTCCAGTTGCGTACCCTTTACATTTAAAGCACTGAGACGTATAGGCTAGATAGAATAGTTGCCGTCTCTTTATAATTAAGACACTGAGACGTATAGGCTAGATAGACTAGTTGCCTACTCTTTTTATTTAAGTTACTGAGCATTATAGGCTAAATAGGCTAGTTACCTTCTCTTTATTATTAAGGTACGGAGACGTATACACTAGATAGGCTAGTTGCCTTCTCCTTATTATTAAGACATGGAGACGTATAACCTGGGTAGGCTAGTTGCCTTCTCTTTATATTTAAGGCACTGAACGTTTAATCTAGATAGACTAGTTGCTTTCTCTTTATAACTAAGACATTATATTGGCTAGATATTCTTGTTGCCTTCTCTTTATATTTAAGGCACTGAGACGTATAGGCTAGATAGTCTTGTTGACCTCTTTTTATAACTAAGACATGTAGACGTATAGGCTAGATAGTCTATTTGCCTTCTCTTTATAACTAAGACATGGAGACGTATAGGCTAGATAGTCTAGTTTCCCTCTCTTTATAACTAAGACATGGAGACGTATAGGCTAGATAGTCTAGTTTCCATCTCTTTATAACTAAGACATGGAGACATTAGGCTAGATAGTCTAGTTGACCTCTCTTTATAACTAAGACATGGAGACGTATAGGCTAGATGGTCTAGTTGACCTCTCTTTATAACTAAGACATGGAGACGTATAGGCTAGATAGTCTAGTTTACATCTCTTTATAACTAAGTCATGGAGACATATAGGCTAGATAGTCTAGTTTCCCTCTCTTTATAACTAAGACATGGAGACGTATAGGCTAGATAGGCTAGTAAGGATAGTTGCCTCTTTTTATAACTAAGACATGTAGACGTATAGCCTAGATAGTCTATTTGTGTTCTCCTTATAACTAAGACATGGAGACGTATACGCTAGATAGTCTATTTGCCTTCTCTTTATAACTAAGACATGGAGACGTATGGGCTAGATAGTCTATTTGCCTTCTCTTTATAACTAAGACATGGAGACGTATAGGCTGGATAGTCTATTTGCCCTCTCTTTATAACTAAGACATGGAGACGTATAGGCTAGATAGTTTAGTTGCCTCTCTTTATAACTAAGACATGTAGAAGTATAGGCTAGTAGTCTAGTTGCCCTCTCTTTATAATTAAGACATCGAGAGGTATAGGCTAGATATGCTAGTTGCCTTCTCTTTGTATTTAATGCACTGAGTGGTATAGGCTAGATATGCTAGTTGCCTTTTCTTTATATTTAATTCACTGAGAGGTATACGCGAGATAGGCTATTTGCCTTCTCGTTATATTTAAGGCACTGAGACATATAGGCTAGATAGGCTAGTTGTCTTCTCTTTATATTTAATGCACTGAGACGTATAGGCTAGATAGAATAATTGACTTCTCTTTATAATTAAGGCACTGAGACGTATAGGCTAGATAGTCTAGTTGCCCTCTCTTTATAACTAAGACATGGAGACATATTGGCTAGATAGTCTATTTGCCCTCTCTTTATAACTAAGACAGGAGACGTATTGGCTAGATAGTCTAGTTGCCCTCTCTTTATAACTAAGACATGGAGACGTATTGGCTAGATAGGCTAGTTGCCTTCTCTTTATATTTAACGCACTGAGACATATAGGCTCGAAAGTCTAGCTGCCCTCTCTTTGTAACTAAGACATGAAGACGTATAGGCTAGATAGTCTAGTTGCCTTCTCTTTATATTTAAGACACTGTACGTATAGAATAGATAGGCTAATTTCCTTCTCTTTATATTTAAGACACTGAGACGTATATGCTAGATAGGCTAGTTGCCTTCTCCTTTTAATTAAGACACCGAGATTTATAGGCTAGTAAGGCTAGTTGCCTTCTCCTTATAACTAGGTCTCGGAGACATATAGGTTAGTTGCCTTCTCTTTATATTTAAGGCACTGAAGCGTATAGGCTAGATAGTCTAGTTGTCTTCTCTTTATATTTAAGGCACTGAAGCGTATAGGCTAGATAGGCTAGTTGCCTACTCTTTATATTTAAGGCACTGAGACGTATAGGCTCGATAGTCTAGTAGGCTTGTCTTTATAAGTAAGGCACTGAGACGTATAGGTTAGATAGGCTAGTTGCCTTCTCTTTATATTTAAGGCACAGAGACGTATAAGCTAGATAGTCTAGTTGCCTTCTCTTTATATTTAAGAGCTGGATAGGCTGGGCTAGGCTGGCTGGCTGGACTAGGCTAGGCTAGGCAGGGCTGGATAGGATAGGTTAGGCTGGATAGGCTAGGCTAGGCTAGCCTAGGCTAGGCTAGGCTAGGCTGGGCTGGATAGGCTGGATAGGCTAGGTTAGGCTGGGTTGGATAGGCTAGGATGGGCTGGATTGGCTAGGCTAGGCTAGGCTAGGCTAGGCTAGGCTAGGCTAGGCTAGGCTAGGCTAGGCTAAGCTAAGCTAAGCTGGATAGGCTAGACTGGTTTGGATAGGTTTGGCTAGGCTGGATAGGCGAGGCTGGCCTGGATAGGCTAGGCTAGGTTAGGCTGGCTAGGCTAGGCTGGGCTGGATAGGGTTGGCTAGGCTAGGCTAGGCTAGGCTGGGCTGGGCTGGGCTGGGCTGGGCTGGGCTGGGCTGGATAGGCTAGGCTAGGCTAGGCAGGGCTGGATAGGCTGTGCTGGGCTGGACTTGGCTGGATAGGCTAGGCTGGCTGGCTGGCTGGCTGGACCTAGCTAGTCTAGGCTAGGCAGGGCTGGGCTGGATAGACTAGGCTGGTTAGGTTAGGCTAGGATACACTAGGCTGGGCTGGGTTGGATAGGCTGGATAGGCTAGGCTAGGCAGGGCTGGGTTGGCTAGGCTGGGCTGGGCTGGATAGGCTAGGCTGGGCTGGCTAGGCTAGGCAAGGCAGGGCTGGCCTGGTTAGGCTAACCTGGGCTGGGTTGGGCTGGATAGGCTAGGCTGGGTTGGGCTGTGGGCTGGGCTGATTTGCATTCTATGTCAATTCCTTGTTTTATGGTCATTTTAGGCCAATATTATATTTTTAGTTTTTGGGGGGAGTGGCTCTTCTTGAAGTTCAAAGTTTAATTTTATTTTATGTATTCAAAATGAGCACCATTTGTTAAGGGAGGATGACCAATGCTTTTCCATTTGCATACGCAACCATCTTCTACAAATTTAATGTATCAATTGTAAATTTGTTATGACGAGGCGGCTCATTGTTGAACTTACATCGAAATGCATGCTGCAATGAAACAATAGATTCACTCTTTGCATAATGCAGCAAATGGCGACGCGTTTTTCTCGTAAACAAACACAGTGCCAATGTAGGTACTGAATGGCACTAATAGTTGGGGCTTAAAACTTTGAACGTTCCTCTATTCAATGATGTGTCATACTCGTATGTGCTGCTATCTGTTGCCATTTATTAAAAATGTATATTTAAAATCTGTTCCCTCTTTTTGAATAACCCTGTATGTATTTTGTAACACTCCGTTGCATATTGTTTATGAAAGCAAACAAATGTCATCAATCAAAGGATTTGGTTTGTGAATAATCATGATGCATAACAGGCATAGTTATTTTTCATCTGCAGATACATGAAACTTTGTCCAATATATATGTACAGAAATCATCCTTTGTATAATACATAAAGGAGTTTTCCATATTGTCCAAAGCACAAGTTAAATGTAAAAGTTCCCATTATGAATCCACCTTTACATCACATTCTTTCCCCCCCAATGCACTAAATTTAATGAATGTACAACAGCCACTGGTCAGCAGAACAAAAGTGTATCACTTTGCATTAAAGAACGTATTTCACTCGGGAAGCTGGAAGCCAATAAGAGTAAGAAAACAAAACAGCATGTATTTTTAGTAACATTATTATTTTATATTTAGTTACAAAATGTCAAAATTCAGATTGAAACAATGATACGAAAGTGTCTGAGAAGAAAGATACACAGGTAGTCCCAGTAGAATACAAAACTGTCCTTCTCATGCAACATTGTTTCATCAGTACTTCGTTTTCAGAAGTTTTAATTTTTTTATATACATTTCTATAAATGACACAGAAATTATCAGTATGCATAAGAGAACTAAATTTGATGGCCCTTTTCAGGCTTGCCCAAATTATTCAAAACTGTAGTGTCAACCATTCACATGTTAAATTGCAAAATGATTCCAAAGTTTTAAAATTAAAGAAAAATAATTATGACAACCATCAATGTTTAATGTACAATAACTGATGAAGTCTAAACCTTTATATGCAAATAAATACATGATAATATGGTTTAATTTTATCATAAGATATTTTAAATGTCATCATTTCACAAGCAGTTTAAAAATATTGAAATATTTTATTTCTGTTAATTGACAGAGATAAGCGCCTGAATAAATTGTTTTAAAATCTGACCTCATATATCCCTCCCTCTCCCCAATGACATGGCAGACACTTATTTCACTTAATGTGCAGCTACCGTAATATTACATCAAGTTGCTTTCTTTCCATGTCATGTTGTTTAAACGTAGCAACAAATTCGTCTTTTGGCACTAGATTACAGCATCTACTAAGGGAATTTGTACATGAATCAATGAAAATAGCAAAATCAACTTGCCCACTCATAGTTGAAACTGCTGTTACATAATAAGCTGCAATCAGAATCTGATGACAGTTATACTGTGTTTTAATTAGAGATGGGACCTCAATACTTGGTGGTATCAAAGTATCCCTAATACTTTGAGATAAACCTTCGATACTTTTTCGGTACCTTTAAATGTTTAAGTTTTGCATTATTGATACTTGTTGCATTTAACTTTATGAGATAAAGAATGAAAGGACGACACGTTATTGCCTTGCATGTGTACCCAAAGAGTTGTTGGACTATAGTTATTGATAGACCTTGTGTCTAAATGAAAAAAGCAAAACAATGGGGGAAGGAATAGAGATACTCATTTAAGCTGATACATTAAATCACATTTCTGCAATAGCTTAGTTTGGTGACTCAGGACAATCTTCTCTTAGAGTATCCCCTACGGCGATGAATGTGATGTGTTATATGTCCAACATGTCACACTACCTCAACAGATGTCACTATATGTCATACGCTTATGCTGCCAACATATGAAAAATTAATGCCGCCAAAGTGCTGCGACTGCGGAAACGACCACAGAGCGTAGCCGAAGGTTCTTATATAACTTAGGCTTATGAATTCACGGAAGGTTAGATTTAGGTTAGTTTTTTTTTTTAATATATATATATAACCTTAGGCTGATTTACTCTTATATATATAACCTTGTTTTAAGCTGTTACCAGTAATTACATCTAAGCATGCGAGCGTGCGTTCCTAAGCTTATGTATCTGGTTCACGGGATGTTAGGTTAGGTTTAGTTTTTTGTTTTTGTATATGCTTACATTTCTGAATTCACAGAAGGTTAGCTTTAGATTAGGTTCTTTTATGTAAGCTTGCGTTAACTATCTACCACTATTGCAGTAAAGGAACTTCTTTATTTAATGGAAATAACATAATAATATAACAAACTTTCACAAAAAAAATACAAAAATTACAATTTTGGTGGATAGTCTTTCTTACTATGAATGTGCTGTATTTTTTCAGCGGAAACTAACGAAGAAGAAGAAGAAACAGTGATAACAACAGCGCATCACATTTTTAGCGGATTTCACATTTTCATTTAGGTTGGCAATACCCACTTTGCATGTGATTTATCGGAAAAATGGCTATGTTTGTTATGTTTCTGATGCAATTTGCCTATATAAGTAAAACAGCTAAAAGGGGCGGGCTAGTGCACACCAGATATAGAAAAGATCACATCCTGTTCTAAACTCACTCCCAAGGTAATTTATTGGCTTTCCTTTTGATTTTGTAAGAATTTTCAACGGGGATACTCTAAAAGGAGATTTGACAGTGACTCATTCTCAGCCATTACCCACTCCGGTGACCAAAATATTTGTTCTCTCCATACTTCCATTAGTTTGTATTTACACAAGTCAAACTTGGGTTATGAGTGTAGCAGGTATGTATACTATAGGACTAATTTCTATAATATGAATAAAAAATCCTTTAAGAGAAAGTTTTCAGCACAAAATGTATAGTTACATAAAAAGGGAAGCAAATAAATTATTTTGATTATTATCATCCTTATCCTTCACTAACAATAGGGGCAGAGGATCGCTTGGAATGGTGTTATATCTTTAAGGTTACCAAGGTCAAACTACAAGGATTTGTAGTGCCACAGAAGAACAACCTGTACAATTACCACGATAAAAAAATTACTGCCAATGCCAAACAGGAACAATTTCGGAATTAGTATACAATACAAAACTGGTTACACGCGTTTTTACACAAAAAACTGCTAAAATAAGAACATAATTCAGTGAACAAGTTAGAAGAGTATTGAGGATCAGTGTGCAAAAATCGGTATCAGTATCAAGAAATAGTGGCATCGTCCCATCACTAATTTTAACGAATCTTTTAAAAATACTTTAAGCTATAACTCATACTGAAAAGTTTTTTGTGTTGGCTATTCACAGTTTATGAAAAACATATTTGAATGATATTGGGTTTTGGTGGGCTCAAATGGTTTTAGGAGCTCCAGTTTTTTCTGTTTGTTGTAAGCCCAGTAGTATTTAATTGTGACAATGATCCTATAGTTACTTTTGCTGATAAAATGTTTCTTTCTTCATTATTAAAATTTAAACTTTTTGTAAAAGTAATCCAAACTCCTAATTGTACCCTACAATAAGATATGCTTACTGTAAAAACATATATAAATCTTCTAACTAATTTTGTATTGTATGCTAATTCCGAAATTGTTCACGTTGACATTCCCCAATTGGTAGCAAATTTTTCCCTTGAATGCCACAGGTTATACAGAGAGAGCCAAAAAACTATGAACCGGCTGCACTGTGCTTTTCCTGTCAGCATCCTCAGCATTTATTGCGGTCTACTGCTATCATTGAAACGTGCAGATGAAACCATACAACATTTTTAAAACTACCTTTAAAGGCTTTACTTACCAGCTTTATGAAAGGAGATGCTGAAACTGGCTCCTCTATAGGAAACTATCCGTCACTCACTGTAGTTCACGTTGAGAAATGCTGGCTATTTCCTGGCGGATATTTTGTTTTAATTCTTCCAGTAATTCTGGAAATTCTGTGTGGGTTTGTATTGTACACTTTGTTTTACGTTACCCCAGAGATAGAAATTGCAGGGGGTTAGGTCGGAGGACCAAGGGCACTACAAATCTCTAATAATAATTCTGTCCTCAAATGCACTTTCAATTTTTCTCATCGAAATATTGGCCGTATAAGCTGTTGCAGTGTCTTGTGAAAAAACACAAATAATGCTCCCTGTTTGTTAATTCTCTCTAAAAAAAGGGGGGGCAAAATTGTACTCACATATTTACGGGCGCCAACTGTTGACTCGAAAAAAACCTCGTCTCGTCGTCGTCTCCTCGTCTGGTGTCGTCTCGTATCGTGTCGTCGTCGTATCCTCGTCTGGTGTCGTCGTCTCATCTCGTCTTCTTTCGTCGTCGTCTCCTCGTCACGTGTCGTCGTCTCGTGGTCTCGTCCTCGTCTCGTCGTCTGGTGTCGTCGTCTCGTCCTCGTCTCGTCTTGTCCCGTTCTCGTCTCGTCGTCGTCTCCTCGTCTGGTGTCGTATCGTCCTCGTCTCGTGCCGTCGTCGTCTCCTCGTCTGGTGTCGACTCGTCTCGTGGTCTCTTCCTCGTCTCGTCGTCGTCTCCTCGTCTGGTGTCGTCGTCTCGTCTTGTCTCGTGTCGTCGTATCGTCTCGAGTCGTCGTTTGGTCCCGTTATCGTCGTCGTCTCGTCCTCGTCTGGTGTCGTCTCGTGTCCTCGTCGTCGTCTCCTCGTCTCATCTCGTGGTCTCGTCCTCGACTCGCGTCGTCTCGTCGTCGTCTCCTCGTCTGGTGTTCTCGTCTCGTCCTCGTCTCGTGACGTCGTCGTCGTCTCCTCGTCGTCGTCATCTCGTCTCGTGTCTTCTAGTGTCGTCTCGTCGTCGTCACCTTGTCTGGTGTCGTCGTCTCATGTCGTCGTCTCCTCGTCTCGTGTCGTCGTCTCGTCCCGTCCTCGTCTCGTGTCGTCGTCTCGTCCCGTCCTCGTCTCGTGTCGCCGTCGTCGTCTCGTCTCGTGGTCTCCTCGTCTGGTGTCGTCATCACGTATCGTGGTCAAGTCCTCGTCTCGTGTCGTCTCCGCGTCTGGTGTCGTCGTCTCGTCTCGTGGTTTCGTCCTTGTCTCGTAGCGTCGTCATCTCGTGTCGTCTCGTCTCGTATCGTCGTAATGTCCTCGTCGCGTGTCGTTGTCTCCTCGTCTGGTGTCGTGGTATCTTGTCGTCGTCTCGTCTTGTGTAGTCGTCTCGTCTCGTCCTCTCATCCTCGTCCTCGTGTCGTTGTCCTCGTGTCGTCGTCTCGTCTCGTGACGTCTCGTCGTCGTCACAAGTCCTCGTCTTGTGTCGTAGTCTCGTCTCGTCGTCGCCTCGTCCTCGTCTCGTGTCGTCTTGACTGGTGTCGTCGTCTCGTCCTCGTGTCATCGTTTCGTCTCGTCGTCGTCGACTCCTCGTATGGTGTCGTCTCGTCCTCGTCTCGTGTCGTCGTCTCCTCATGTCATCATCTCGTCTCGTACACAGGTAGCCTCAGTAGAATACAAAACTGTCCTCCTGCAACATTGTTACATCAGTACTTCATTTTCAGAAGTTTTAATTTTTTTATATACATTTCTATAAATCACACAGAAATTATCAGTATGCATAAGAGAACTAAATTTGGCAGGCTAGCCCAAATTAATCAAAACTGTTGTGTCAACCATTCACATGTTAAATTGCAAAATGATTCCAAAGTTTTAAAATTAAAGAAAAATAATTATGACAACCATCAATGTTTAATGTACAATAACTGATGAAGTCTAAACCTTTATATGCAAATAAATACATGATAATATGGTTTAATTTTATCATAAGATATTTTAAATGTCATCATTTCACAAGCAGTTTAAAAATATTGAAATATTTTATTTCTGTTAATTGACAGAGATAAGCGCCTGAATAAATTGTTTTAAAATCTGACCTCATATATCCCTCCCTCTCCCCAACGACATGGCAGACACTTATTTCACTTAATGTGCAGCTACCATAATATTACATCAAGTTGCTTTCTTTCCATGTCATATTGTTTAAACGTAGCAACAAATTCGTCTTTTGGCACTAGATTACAGCATCTACTAAGGGAATTTGTACATGAATCAATGAAAATAGCAAAATCAACTTGCCCACTCATAGTTGAAACTGCTGTTACATAATAAGCTGCAATCAGAATCTGATGACAGTTATACTGTGTTTTAATTAGAGATGGGACCTCAATACTTGGTGGTATCAAAGTATCCCTAATACTCTGAGATAAAACTTCGATACTTTTTCGGTATCTTTAAATGTTTAAGTTTTGCATTATTGATACTTGTTGCATTTAACTTTATGAGATAAGGAATGAAAGGACGACATGTTATTGCCTTGCATGTGTACCCAAAGAGTTGCTGGACTATAGTTATTGATAGACCTTGTCTAAATGAAAAAAGCAAAACAATGGGGCAAGGAATAGAGATACTCATTTAAGCTGACACATTAAATCACATTTCTGCAATAGCTTAGTTTGGTGACTCAGGACAATCTTCTCTTAGAGTATCCCCCACGGCGATGAATGTGATGTGTTATATGTCCAACAGATGTCACACTATGTCATGCACTAGCTCAACAGATGTCACTATATGTCACACGCTTATGCTGCCAACATATGAAAAATTAATGCCGCCAAAGTGCTGCGACTGCGGAAACGACCACAGGCTTAGCCGAGGGATCTTATACAACTTTAGGCTTATGAATTCATGGAAGTTTAGGTTAGGTTTTTTTTATATAAGCTTACCTTTCTGAATTTACGAAAGGTTAGAATTAGGTTAGTTTTGTTTTATATATGTAACCTTAGGCTGATTTACTTTTATATATATATATATATATATATATATATATATATATATATATATATATATATATATATATATATATATAACCTTGTTTTAAGCTGTTACCAGTAATTACATCTAAGCATGCGAGCGAAACAAGCGTGTGTTCCTAAGATTAGGTTTCTGATTCACAGGAGGTTAGGTTTATTTTTTTTTAATATAAGCTTACATTTCTGAATTCACAGATGGTTAACCTTAGATTAGGTTTTTTTATGTAAGCTTGCGTGAACTATCTACCACTGTTGCAGTAAAGGAACTTGTTTATTTAATGGAAATAACATATTAATATAACAAACTTTCACAAAAAAAATACAAAAATTACAATTTTGGTGGATAGCCTTTCTTACTATGAATGTGCTGCATTTTTTCAGCGGAAACTAACGAAGAAGAAGAAGAAATAGTGATAACAACAGCGCATCACATTTTTAGCGGATTTCACATTTTCATTTAGGTTGGCAAGACCCACTTTGCATGTGATTTATCGGAAAAATGGCTATGTTTGTTATGTTTCTGATGCAATTTGCCTATATAAGTAAAACAGCTAAAAGGGGCGGGCAGGTGCACACCAGATATAGAAAAGATCACATCCTGTTCTAAACACACTCCTAAGGTAATTTATTGGCTTTCCTTTTGATTTTGTAAGAATTTTCAACGGGGATACTCTAAAAGGAGATTTGCCAGTGACTCATTCTCAGCCATTACATTTACCCACTCCGGTGACCAAATCTGTAAATCTAACAGAAACAAATCAGAATTTAAGATGTGAGATACTATAGCGCATGGAAATATTTGTTCTCTCCATACTTCCATTAGTTTGTATTTACACAAGTCAAACTCGGGCTATGAGTGTAGCAGGTATGTATACTATAGGACTAATTTCTATAATATGAATGGAAAATCCTTTAAGAGAAAGTTTTCAGCACAAAATGTATAGTTACATGAAAAGGAAAGCAAATAAATTATTTTGATTATTATCATCTTCATCCTTCACTAACAATAGGGGCAGAGGATCGATTGGAATGGTCTTTAAGGATACCAAGGTCAAACTACAAGGATTTGTAGTGCCACAGAAGAAAAAATTACTGCCAATGTCAAACAGGAACAATTTCGGAATTAGTATACAATACAAAACTGGTTACACGTGTTTTTACACAAAAAACTGATAAAATAAGAACATAATTCATTGAACAAGTTAGAAGAGTATTGAGGATCAGTGTGCAAAAATCGGTATCAGTATCAAGAAATAGTGGCATCGTCCCATCACTAATTTTAACGAATCTTTTAAAAATACTTTAAGCTATAACTCATACTGAAAAGTTTTTTGTGTTGGCTATTCACAGTTTATGAAAAACATATTTGAATGATATTGGGTTTTGGTGGGCACAAATGGTTTTAGGAGCTCCAGTTTTTTCTGTTTGTTGTAAGCGCAGTAGTATTTAATTGTGACAATGATCCTATAGTTACTTTTGCTGATAAAATGTTTCTTTCTTCATTATTAAAATTTAAACTTTTTGTAAAAGTAATCCAAACTCCTAATTGTACCCTACAATAAGATATGCTTACTGTAAAAACATATATAAATCTTCTAACTAATTTTGTATTGTATGCTAATTCCGAAATTGTTCACGTTGACATTCCCCAATTGGTAGCAAATTTTTCCCTTGAATGCCACAGGTTATACAGAGAGAGCCAAAAAACTATGAACCGGCTGCACTGTGCTTTTCCTGTCAGCATCCTCAGCATTCATTGCGGTCTACTGCTATCATTGAAACGCGCAGATGAAACCATACAACATTTTTAAAACTACCTTTAAAGGCTTTACTTACCAGCTTTATGAAAGGAGATGCTGAAACTGGCTCCTCTATAGGAAACTATCCGTCACTCACTGTAGTTCACGTTGAGAAATGCTGGCTATTTCCTGGCGGATATTTTGTTTTAATTCTTCCAGTAATTCTGGAAATTCTGTGTGGGTTTGTATTGTACACTTTGTTTTACGTTACCCCAGAGATAGAAATTGCAGGGGGTTAGGTCGGAGGACCAAGGGCACTACAAATCTCTAATAATAATTCTGTCCTCAAATGCACTTTCAATTTTTCTCATCGAAATATTGGCCGTATAAGCTGTTGCAGTGTCTTGTGAAAAAACACAAATAATGCTCCCTGTTTGTTAATTCTCTCTAAAAAAAGAGGGGGCAAAATTGTACTCACATATTTACGGGCGCCAACTGTTGACTCGAAAAAAACCTCGTCTCGTCGTCGTCTCCTCGTCTGGTGTCGTCTCGTATCGTGTCGTCGTCGTATCCTCGTCTGGTGTCGTCGTCTCATCTCGTCTTCTTTCGTCGTCGTCTCCTCGTCACGTGTCGTCGTCTCGTGGTCTCGTCCTCGTCTCGTCGTCTGGTGTCGTCGTCTCGTCCTCGTCTCGTCTTGTCCCGTTCTCGTCTCGTCGTCGTCTCCTCGTCTGGTGTCGTATCGTCCTCGTCTCGTGCCGTCGTCGTCTCCTCGTCTGGTGTCGACTCGTCTCGTGGTCTCTTCCTCGTCTCGTCGTCGTCTCCTCGTCTGGTGTCGTCGTCTCGTCTTGTCTCGTGTCGTCGTATCGTCTCGAGTCGTCGTTTGGTCCCGTTATCGTCGTCGTCTCGTCCTCGTCTGGTGTCGTCTCGTGTCCTCGTCGTCGTCTCCTCGTCTCATCTCGTGGTCTCGTCCTCGACTCGCGTCGTCTCGTCGTCGTCTCCTCGTCTGGTGTTCTCGTCTCGTCCTCGTCTCGTGACGTCGTCGTCGTCTCCTCGTCTCGTCCTCGTCGTCGTCATCTCGTCTCGTGTCTTCTAGTGTCGTCTCGTCGTCGTCACCTTGTCTGGTGTCGTCGTCTCATGTCGTCGTCTCCTCGTCTCGTCCCGTCCTCGTCTCGTGTCGTCGTCTCGTCCCGTCCTCGTCTCGTGTCGCCGTCGTCGTCGTCGTCTCGTGGTCTGCTCGTCTGGTGTCGTCATCACGTATCGTGGTCAAGTCCTCGTCTCGTGTCGTCTCCGCGTCTGGTGTCGTCGTCTCGTCTCGTGGTTTCGTCCTTGTCTCGTAGCGTCGTCATCTCGTGTCGTCTCGTCTCGTATCGTCGTAATGTCCTCGTCGCGTGTCGTTGTCTCCTCGTCTGGTGTCGTGGTATCTTGTCGTCGTCTCGTCTTGTGTAGTCGTCTCGTCTCGTCCTCTCATCCTCGTCCTCGTGTCGTTGTCCTCGTGTCGTCGTCTCGTCTCGTGACGTCTCGTCGTCGTCACAAGTCCTCGTCTTGTGTCGTAGTCTCGTCTCGTCGTCGCCTCGTCCTCGTCTCGTGTCGTCTTGACTGGTGTCGTCGTCTCGTCCTCGTGTCATCGTTTCGTCTCGTCGTCGTCGTCGTCTCCTCGTATGGTGTCGTCTCGTCCTCGTCTCGTGTCGTCGTCTCCTCATGTCATCATCTCGTCTCGTACACAGGTAGCCTCAGTAGAATACAAAACTGTCCTCATGCAACATTGTTACATCAGTACTTCATTTTCAGAAGTTTTAATTTTTTTATATACATTTCTATAAATCACACAGAAATTATCAGTATGCATAAGAGAACTAAATTTGGCAGGCTAGCCCAAATTAATCAAAACTGTTGTGTCAACCATTCACATGTTAAATTGCAAAATGATTCCAAAGTTTTAAAATTAAAGAAAAATAATTATGACAACCATCAATGTTTAATGTACAATAACTGATGAAGTCTAAACCTTTATATGCAAATAAATACATGATAATATGGTTTAATTTTATCATAAGATATTTTAAATGTCATCATTTCACAAGCAGTTTAAAAATATTGAAATATTTTATTTCTGCTAATTGACAGAGATAAGCGCCTGAATAAATTGTTTTAAAATCTGACCTCATATATCCCTCCCTCTCCCCAACGACATGGCAGATACTTATTTCACTTAATGTGCAGCTACCGTAATATTACATCAAGTTGCTTTCTTTCCATGTCATATTGTTTAAACGTAGCAACAAATTCGTCTTTTGGCACTAGATTACAGCATCTACTAAGGGAATTTGTACATGAATCAATGAAAATAGCAAAATCAACTTGCCCACTCATAGTTGAAACTGCTGTTACATAATAAGCTGCAATCAGAATCTGATGACAGTTATACTGTGTTTTAATTAGAGATGGGACCTCAATACTTGGTGGTATCAAAGTATCCCTAATACTCTGAGATAAAACTTCGATACTTTTTCGGTATCTTTAAATGTTTAAGTTTTGCATTATTGATAGTTGTTGCATTTAACTTTATGAGATAAGGAATGAAAGGACGACATGTTATTGCCTTGCATGTGTACCCAAAGAGTTGCTGGACTATAGTTATTGATAGACCTTGTCTAAATGAAAAAAGCAAAACAATGGGGCAAGGAATAGAGATACTCATTTAAGCTGATACATTAAATCACATTTCTGCAATAGCTTAGTTTGGTGACTCAGGACAATCTTCTCTTAGAGTATCCCCCACGGCGATGAATGTGATGTGTTATATGTCCAACAGATGTCACACTATGTCATGCACTAGCTCAACAGATGTCACTATATGTCACACGCTTATGCTGCCAACATATGAAAAATTAATGCCGCCAAAGTGCTGCGACTGCGGAAACGACCACAGGCTTAGCCGAGGGATCTTATACAACTTTAGGCTTATGAATTCATGGAAGTTTAGGTTAGGTTTTTTTATATAAGCTTACCTTTCTGAATTTACGAAAGGTTAGAATTAGGTTAGTTTTTTTTTATATATGTAACCTTAGGCTGATTTACTTTTATATATATATATATATATATAAACCTTATATATATATAACCTTGTTTTAAGCTGTTACCAGTAATTACATCTAAGCATGCGAGCGAAACAAGCGTGTGTTCCTAAGATTAGGTTTCTGATTCACAGGAGGTTAGGTTTATTTTTTTTTAATATAAGCTTACATTTCTGAATTCACAGATGGTTAACCTTAGATTAGGTTTTTTTATGTAAGCTTGCGTGAACTATCTACCACTGTTGCAGTAAAGGAACTTGTTTATTTAATGGAAATAACATATTAATATAACAAACTTTCACAAAAAAAATACAAAAATTACAATTTTGGTGGATAGCCTTTCTTACTATGAATGTGCTGCATTTTTTCAGCGGAAACTAACGAAGAAGAAGAAGAAATAGTGATAACAACAGCGCATCACATTTTTAGCGGATTTCACATTTTCATTTAGGTTGGCAAGACCCACTTTGCATTTGATTTATCGGAAAAATGGCTATGTTTGTTATGTTTCTGATACAATTTGCCTATATAAGTAAAACAGCTAAAAGGGGCGGGCAGGTGCACACCAGATATAGAAAAGATCACATCCTGTTCTAAACACACTCCTAAGGTAATTTATTGGCTTTCCTTTTGATTTTGTAAGAATTTTCAACGGGGATACTCTAAAAGGAGATTTGCCAGTGACTCATTCTCAGCCATTACATTTACCCACTCCGGTGACCAAATCTGTAAATCTAACAGAAACAAATCAGAATTTAAGATGTGAGATACTATAGCGCATGGAAATATTTGTTCTCTCCATACTTCCATTAGTTTGTGTTTACACAAGTCAAACTCCGGTTATGAGTGTAGCAGGTATGTATACTATAGGACTAATTTCTATAATATGAATGGAAAATCCTTTAAGAGAAAGTTTTCAGCACAAAATGTATAGTTACATAAAAAGGAAAGCAAATAAATTATTTTGATTATTATCATCTTCATCCTTCACTAACAATAGGGGCAGAGGATCGATTGGAATGGTCTTTAAGGATACCAAGGTCAAACTACAAGGATTTGTAGTGCCACAGAAGAAAAAATTACTGCCAATGTCAAACAGGAACAATTTCGGAATTAGTATACAATACAAAACTGGTTACACGCGTTTTTACACAAAAAACTGATAAAATAAGAACATAATTCAGTGAACAAGTTAGAAGAGTATTGAGGATCAGTGTGCAAAAATCGGTATCAGTATCAAGAAATAGTGGCATCGTCCCATCACTAATTTTAACGAATCTTTTAAAAATACTTTAAGCTATAACTCATACTGAAAAGTTTTTTGTGTTGGCTATTCACAGTTTATGAAAAACATATTTGAATGATATTGGGTTTTGGTGGGCACAAATGGTTTTAGGAGCTCCAGTTTTTTCTGTTTGTTGTAAGCGCAGTAGTATTTAATTGTGACAATGATCCTATAGTTACTTTTGCTGATAAAATGTTTCTTTCTTCATTATTAAAATTTAAACTTTTTGTAAAAGTAATCCAAACTCCTAATTGTACCCTACAATAAGATATGCTTACTGTAAAAACATATATAAATCTTCTAACTAATTTTGTAATTAGTTAGAAGATTTATATTAATATGCTAATTCCGAAATTGTTCACGTTGACATTCCCCAATTGGTAGCAAATTTTTCCCTTGAATGCCACAGGTTATACAGAGAGAGCCAAAAAACTATGAACCGGCTGCACTGTGCTTTTCCTGTCAGCATCCTCAGCATTCATTGCGGTCTACTGCTATCATAGAAACGCGCAGATGAAACCATACAACATTTTTAAAGCTACCTTTAAAGGCTTTACTTACCAACTTTATGAAAGGAGATGCTGAAACTGGCTCCTCTTTAGGAAACTATCCGTCACTCACTGTAGTTCACGTTGAGAAATGCTGGCTATTTCCTGGCGGATATTTTGTTTTAATTCTTCCAGTAATTCTGGAAATTCTGTGTGGGTTTGTATTGTACACTTTGTTTTACGTTACCCCAGAGATAGAAATTGCAGGGGGTTAGGTCGGAGGACCAAGGGCACTACAAATCTCTACTAATAATTCTGTCCTCAAATGCACTTTCAATTTTTCTTATCGAAATATTGGCCGTATAAGCTGTTGCAGAGTCTTGTTGAAAAAAGACAAAATAATGTTCCCTGTCTGTTAATTCTCTCTAAAAAAAAAGGGGGGGCAAAATTGTACTCACATATATACGGGCGCCAACTGTTGACTCGAAAAAAACCTCGTCTCGTCGTCGTCTCCTCGTCTGGTGTCGTCGTCTCGTGGTCGTCGTCTTGTGTCGTCTCGTTTCGGCGTATACTTGTCTTCGTCTCGTCTCCTCGTCGTCTCGTGTCTTCGTCTCGGCGTCTCGTCAACTCGTCTGGTGTCGTCGTCTCGTCCTCGTCTCTTCGTCGTCTGGTCTCGTCGTAAGGTCCTCGTATCGTCGTCGTCGGCACGTGTCGTCGTCTCCATGTCTGGTGTCGTCGTCTAGTCGTCGTCTCCTCGTCTGGCGTCGTCGTCTCGTACCGTCTTCGAGTCGTCGTCTCGTCGTCCCGTCTGGTGTCGTCGTTGTCTCGTCTCGTCGTCGTCTCCTCGTCTCGTGTCGTCCTCGTCGTCTCGTCCTAGTCTTGTCGTCAGGTCCTTCTCTCGTCGTCTCGGCTCGTGTCATCGTCTCGTCGTTTCGTCGCCGTCTCCTCGTATGGTGTCGTCTCGTCCTCGTCGTCGTCTCGTGTCGTCGTCTCCTCGTCTAGTGTCGTCGTCTCGTCCTCGTCTCGTGTCGTCGTCTCCTCGTCTGGTGTCGTCTCGTGTTGTCGTTTCATCCTCGTCATCTCGTCGTCGTCGTCTCCTCCCCTGGTGTCGTCGTCTCGTGGTCTCCTCGTCTGGTGTCGTCGTCTCGTCTCGTCGTCTCCTCGTCTGGTGTCGTCTCGTCTCGTCCTCGTCTCATCTTGTGTAGTCGTCGTCTCGTCCTCGTGTCGTGTCGTCGTTTCGTCCCATCGTGTCGTCGTCTCTTGTCCTCGTCTCGCCGTCTCGTCCTCGTCGTCGTCGTCTCCTCGTCTGGTGTCGTCTTGCTTTCTCGTCCTCGTGTCGTCTTCGTCGTCGTCTCCTCGTCTGGTGTCGTCGACTCAAATTTTGTGGACTCGTCGACTCGTGCCGTCGTCCCCGTGACATCGTCTCGTCGTGTATCGTCGTCTCGTGTCGTCGAGTCTCGTTGTCGTCTCCTCGTCCTCGTCTCGTCTCCTCGTCGTCGTCTCGCCTCCTCGTCTCATCTCGTCCTAATCTGGTGTCGTCTCGTCTGGTGTCGTCGTCTCCTCGTCTGGTGTCACTGTCTCGTGTCGTCGTCACGTCCTGTTGTAGTCGTCTCGTCCTTGTCTCGTGTCGTCGTCTCTTGTCGTCGTCCTCTGTCGTCTTGTCTCGTGTCCTCGTCTCGTCTCGTCGTCTCCTCTATTGTCGTCGACTCGTCTCGTCGTCTCCACCTCTGTTGTCGTCTCGTCTGATGTCTCGTCGTCTGGTGTAGTCGTCTCGTGTCGTCGTCCCGTTCTCGTCTCGTTGTCGTCTCCTCGTCTGGTGTCGTCTCGTCTCGTGTCGTCGTCTCGCGTCGTCGTATAGTCGTCTCCTCGACTGGTGTCGTCGTCTTGTCGTCGTCTCCTCGTCTGGTGTCGTCATCTCGTCTCGTGTTGTCGTCTCGTCTCGTGGACTCGTCGTCGTCTCCTCGTCTGGTGTCATCGTCTCGTCCTCGTCTTGTGATCGTCTCATCTCGTTTCGTCTCGTGGTCGTCTCATGTCGTTTCGTCTCCTCTCGTCTCGAGGTCGTCTATTCTGGTCTCGTACTCGTCATCTCGTCATCGTCCCGTCCTCGTCTCGTGTCGTCGTCTCCTGTCACGTCCTCGTCGCGTGTCGTCTCCTCGTTTGATGTCGTCTCCTCGTCTGGTGTCGTCGTCTCGTCTCGTGTCGTAGTAACGTCCTCGTCTCGTGTCGTCGGACCGTTCACGTCCACGTCGTCTCGTGTCGTCGGTCCGTTCACGTCCACGTCGTCTCGTGTCGTCGTATCGTCCCGTCGTCGTCTGGTGTCGTCGTATCGTCCTCGTCTCGTGTCAACGTCCCGTCCTCGTTTCGTCGTACTCTCCTCGTCTGGTGTCGTCTCGTCTTGTCCTCGTCTCGCATCGTCTCGTCCTCGTGTCGTCGTCTCGTCCTCGTGTCGTCGTCTCGTCCTCGTCTCGTCATCGTCGTCTCGTCGTCCTCGTCTCGTCTGGTGTCGTCGTCTCGTCCGAAATGAAACAATAGATTCACTCTTTGCATAATGCAGCACACAAATGGCGTCTCGTAAACAAAAACAGTGCCTTGGTAGTTACTGAATGGCACTAATAGGTGGGGCTTAAAACTTTGAACGTTCCTCTATTCAAAGATGTGTCATACTCGTATGTGCTGCTATCTGTTGTCATTCATTAAAAATGGATATTTAAAATCTGTTCCCTCTTTTTGAATAACCCTGTATGTATTTTATAACTCTCCATTGCATATTGTTTATGAAAGCAAACAAATGTCATCAATCAAAGGATTTGGTTTGTGAATAATCATGATGCATAACAGGCATAGTTATTTTTCATCTGAAGATACATGAAACTTTGTCCAATATATATGTACAGAAATCATCCTTTGTATAATACATAAAGGAGTTTTCCATATTGTCCAAAGCACAAGTTAAATGTAAAAGTTCCCATTATGAATCCACCTTTACATCACATTCTTTCCTCCCACTGCACTAAATTTAATGAATGCACAACAGCCACTGGTCAGCAGAACAAAAGTGTATCACTTTGCGTTAAAGAACGTATTTCACTCAGGAAGCTGGAAGTCAATAAGAGTAAGAAAACAAAACAGCATGTATTTTTTAGTAACATTATTATTTTATATTTAGTTACAAAATGTCAAAATTCAGATTGAAATAATGATACGAAAGTGTCTGAGAAGAAAGATACACAGGTAGTCCTTGTAGAATACAAAACTGTCCTTCTCATGCAACATTGTTTCATCAGTACTTCATTTTCAGAAGTTTTAATTTTTTTTATATACATTTCTATATATGACACAGAAATTATCAGTATGCATAAGAGAACTAAATTTGATGGCCCTTTTCAGGCTAGCCCAAATTAATCAAAACTGTTGTGTCAACCATTCACATGTTAAATTGCAAAATGATTCCAAAGTTTTAAAATTAAAGAAAAATAATTATGACAACCATCAATGTTTAATGTACAATAACTGATGAAGTCTAAACCTTTATATGCAAATAAATACATGATAACATGGTTTAATTTTATCATAAGATATTTTAAATGTCATCATTTCACAAGCAGTTTAAAAATATTGAAATATTTTATTTCTGCTAATTGACAGAGTTAGGCGCCTGAATAAATTGTTTTAAAATCTGACCTCATATATCCCACCCTCTCCCCAATGACATGGCAGACACTTATTTCACTTAATGTGCAGCTACTGTAATATTACATCAAGTTGCTTTCTTTTCATGTCATATTGTTTAAACGTAGCAACAAATTTGTCTTTTGGCACTAGATTACAGCATCTACTAAGGGAATTTGTACATGAATCAATGAAAATAGCAAAATCAACTTGCCCACTCATAGTTGAAACTGCTGTTACATAATAAGCTGCAATCAGAATCTGATGAAAGTTATACTGTGTTTTAATTAGAGATGGGACCTCAATACTTGGTGGTATCAAAGTATCCCTAATACTTTGAGATAAACCTTCGATACTTTTTCGGTACCTTTAAATGTTTAAGTTTTGCATTATTGATAGTTGTTGCATTTAACTTTATGAGATAAAGAATGAAAGGACGACACGTTATTGCCTTGCATGTGTACCCAAAGAGTTGTTGGACTATAGTTATTGATAGACCTTGTGTCTAAATGAAAAAAGCAAAACAATGGGGGAAGGAATAGAGATACTCATTTAAGCTGATACATTAAATCACATTTCTGCAATAGCTTAGTTTGGTGACTCAGGACAATCTTCTCTTAGAGTATCCCCTACGGCGATGAATGTGATGTGTTATATGTCCAACATGTCACACTATGTCATGCACTAGCTCAACAGATGTCACTATATGTCATACGCTTATGCTGCCAACATATGAAAAATTAATGCCGCCAAAGTGCTGCGACTGCAGAAACGACCACAGGCTTAGCCGAGGGATCTTATACAACTTTAGGCTTATGAATTCATGGAAGTTTAGGTTAGGTTTTTTTATATAAGCTTACATTTCTGAATTCACGGAAGGTTAGATTTAGGTTAGTTTTTTTTATATATATATATATATAACCTTAGGCTGATTTACTTTTATATATATAACCTTGTTTTAAGCTGTTACCAGTAATTACATCTAAGCATGCGAGCGAAACGAGCGTGCGTTCCTAAGATTAGGTTTCTGATTCACGGGAGGTTAGGTTTATTTTTTTTTTAATATAAGCTTACATTTCTGAATTCACAGATGGTTAGCCTTAGATTAGGTTTTTTTATGTAAGCTTGCGTTAACTTGCTACCACTGTTGCAGTAAAGGAACTTGTTTATTTAATGGAAATAACATATTAATATAACAAACTTTCACAAAAAGAATACAAAAATTACAATTTTGGTGGATAGTCTTTCTTACTATGAATGTGCTGCATTTTTTCAGTGGAAACTAACGAAGAAGAAGAAATAGTGATAAGAACAGCGCATCACATTTTTAGCGGATTTCACATTTTCATTTAGGTTGGCAGTACCCACTTTGCATGTGATTTATTGGAAAAATGGCTATGTTTGTTATGTTTCTGATACAATTTGCCTATATAAGTAAAACACCTAAAAGGCGCGGGCAGGTGCACACCAGATATAGAAAAGATCACATCCTGTTCTAAACTCACTCCTAAGGTAATTTATTGGCTTTCCTTTTGATTTTGTAAGAATTTTCAACGGGGATACTCTAAAAGGAGATTCGCCAGTGACTCATTCTCAGCCATTACATTTACCCACTCCGGTGACCAAATCTGTAAATCTAACAGAAACAAATCAGAATTTAAGATGTGAGATACTATAGCGCATGGAAATATTTGTTCTCTCCATACTTCCATTAGTTTGTATTTACACAAGTCAAACTCGGGCTATGAGTGTAGCAGGTATATATACTATAGGACTAATTTCTATAATATGAATAGAAAATCCTTTAAGAGAAAGTTTTCAGCACAAAATGTATAGTTACATAAAAAGGGAAGCAAATAAATTATTTTGATTATCATCATCTTTATCCTTCACTAACAATAGGGGCAGAGGATTGATTGGAATGGTCTTTAAGGATACCAAGGTCAAACTACAAGGATTTGTAGTGCCACAGAAGAACAACAACCTGTACAATTACCACGATAAAAAAATTACTGCCAATGTCAAACAGGAACAATTTCGGAATTAGTATACAATACAAAACTGGATACACGCGTTTTTACACAAAAAACTGCTAAAATAAGAATATAATTCAGTGAACAAGTTAGAAGAGTATTGAGGATCAGTGTTCAAAAATCGGTATCGGTATCAAGAAATAGTGGCATCGTCCCATCACTAATTTTAACGAATCCTTTAAAAATACTTTAAGCTATAACTCATACTGAAAAGTTTTTTGTTTGGCTATTCACAGTTTATGAAAAACATATTTGAATGATATTGGGTTTTTGGATTTGGGTTTTGGTGGGTTTTAACGAATGTTTTAAAAATACTTTAAGCTATAACTCATACTGAAAAGTTTTTTGTGTTGGCTATTCACAGTTTATGAAAAACATATTTGAATGATATTGGGTTTTGGTGGGCACAAATGGTTTTAGGAGCTCCAGTTTTTTCTGTTTGTTGTAACCCCAGTAGTATTTAATTGTGACAATGATCCTATAGTTACTTTTGCTGATAAAATGTTTCTTTCTTCATTATTAAAATTTAAACTTTTTGTAAAAGTAATACAAACTCCTAATTGTACTTTATAATAAGATATGCTTACTGTAAAAACATATATAAATCTTCTAACTAATTTTGTATTGTATGCTAATTCCGAAATTGTTCATGTTGACATTCCCCAATTGGTAGCAAAATTTTCCCTTGAATGCCACAGGTTATACAGAGAGAGCCAAAAAACTATGAACAGGCTGCACTGTGCTTTTCCTGTCAGCATCCTCGGCATTCTTTGCGGTCTGCTGCTATCATAGAAACGCGCAGATGAAACCATACAACATTTTTAAAACTACCTTTAAAGGCTTTACTTACCAACTTTCTGAAACGAGATGCTGAAACTGGCTCCTCTTTAGGAACTATCCGTCACTCACTGTAGTTCACGTTGAGAAATGCTGGCTATTTCCTGGCGGATATTTTGTTTTAATTCTTCCAGTAATTCTGGAAATTCTGTGTGGGTTTGTATTGTACACTTTGTTTTACGTTACCCCAGAGATAGAAATTGCAGGGGGTTAGGTCGGAGGACCAAGGGCACTACAAATCTCTAATAATAATTCTGTCCTCAAATGCACTTTCAATTTTTCTCATCGAAATATTGGCCGTATAAGCTGTTGCAGAGTCTTGTTGAAAAAAGACAAAATAATGCTCCCTGTCTGTTAATTCTCTCTAAAAAAAAAGGGGGGGGCAAAATTGTACTCAAATATTTACGGGCGCCAACTGTTGACTTGAAAAAAATTGACGGTGGCCAGTTTCAGCACCTCCTTTCACAAAGTTGGTAAGTAAAGCCTTTAAAAGTAGTTTTAAAAATGTTGTATGTTTTCATCCGCGCCTTTCTATGATAGCAGCAGACGGCAATGAGTGCCAAGGACGCGGACAGGCAAAACACCATGCAGCCGGTTTGTAGTTTGAAACGGCAACTCTAGGCCGAACCTGAGAACAGTAATTATAGATAATTTATTAATTAATTTTTATTCATGTTAAATCATACTATGTACATATATTTTTCTTATACCGCTTGTATAGTTTAAGAAGGGTGATTTAACGTTATGTATGTATCTAGGTTACTAATATTAGAGGAGTTATAAATGGTTTAATGTAAATAATTTAAGCGCTATGTTAAAATAATGTCCACGACGAAATGTTTTAGCTACAGGAATAGTGCCTTTGAAGGCAGAAAATCTAGTTTTATGACTTCTCTCTGGTCGCAGGGCCATTGTTCATACAGCGAGGGTGTAAAGTTTTTGTCCTATTATTCGATAATTTGCCGTGACCAAGTGAGAGACAGCTAGCTTAACGGTAAATTTAGGAAAAGCCGCGATTTATGTTAAACTTGGACCAATGAGATCCCCGTAAATTTATACGAAATAGTGAGACGCGTCGAGTGGCGCTAAAAAATGGACCAATAGGAAAGGAAGCAGCCCCAGAAGCCTGCGACTCTAAATGGGTCAGCTAGAAAGAAATTGGGAGCATTTTGTCATGTGTGGGCAGGGAGAGATGCTGCAGAATGTTTAGAGATATCGAGCCAAAAGGGAATAGAGACAGTTTTCAAAACAGACATTAGAATCGCTACCAGTAAAGAGATAAGGAGCATATCTAAACTTCGCGTCCTATCCGCGCCGTGTTTCTACAGCGGCGGACAGTATTTTAACGGCGGTAATATCAGTGTTGTGTACTACGTGGGTTAGTTAAATAAAAAGAAACGGCAGTGTCATCTTTTCATAACCAAAGCACGTCTATGTCTTCTTATATCACCACCCGAGATCGACGCTTCCTTTACCAAGGATAAGTCCATGCTCCCATATAGTTTAAAGAAAATTACTGCAGCTAGCCAAGGATAAAATTGCAGAGAACCAGCACACTGCGAACTTCTGGAACCAACATGGAAGATGCATCAAGGTAAGCCGCGAGCAACGGACAGGAGGAGGTGACTGCCGCAAGTTTTTTGGCTCTCCCTATTGTTAGTAAATGATGATGATGATGATAATAATGATAATAATGATAATAATAATAATAATAATAATTGCTTTGCTTCCTTTTTATGTACTATATTTTGTGCTGAAAACCTTCTTTTAAAAGATTTTCTATCAACAGAAAACTAAATACTAGAAATTCTTCTTTATTCCACAATTTTGAAAATCATTTTACATGAAACTTAAACAACTAAAAATAATGTGTGTGTTATACCACTCTACCACTATTCACAACTACCACCTAACATATGTATTTCTTCATTGGGTAACAAGTAATTAGCCGTATAGCACTCGGAAACATAGTAAGTTTGTGCATTAAACCTCTATACTACCCACCCCATACATTAGCTATAATTTAATACAGCTAAGCATATAGTTCAAACCTATATGTTTAATACAAAGGCATACTAGATACAATTAAAATTTTGAAGAAAACAACCAAGGAAGTATTGTATAAAATGTAAAGCTAAAAAGGAATCAAAGATTTTTCTTTAAGAACACAAGCATTCATGAAAGAACAAGTATTTGCATGTGCTGCATTACCTCACGTCATAATTTCTGATTTGTTTCCCCTGGATTCACAAATTTTGGTCACTGGAGCAGCTAAATGTAATGGCTGATAGTGAGTCACCAAGCCAGGCTACTGCAGAAACGTGATTTAGTGCGTCAACTAAATCAGCTTCATTCACAACTCAGTTAACACTGCATGTTACACAAGTACGTCTACTCCTCCTGCATCGATTTGCATGTTTTCATTTAGACACTAGAGTATGGAATGTTGCATTCATCGCAGTCAAGATCTATCAAGAAATATAGTCCAGCAACTCTTTGGGAATACGTGCGAGGCAATAACTTGAAGTCTTGACTTCTTTCATTCCTTACCTAGCATAAAGTTAAACGCAAAATGTTCAATAATGCAAAACTGAAATATTTAAAAATATCGAGGTACTGACGGTGTCAAGGTCCCCTCCCTACTTTATATGTACCTGGAGTTTAGGGTATGTTTATTTTGCTATTTTCATCTTGAGTACAAGTCCACTTAAAGCAAAGTAACACATTAATATTTTACAAGAACGTTCAATATTGCAACAATTGCAGCTTAATTATTTGTCTGTAAGCACTTTCCTTGAAAATATTATTTAATAAAGAAAGAATGCAGTAACCGATTAAAACAAACCTTTTTAAGTCAACTGATTATGACTTACTGCTTTCTAGATGCTGTAACTTGTAGAAATAACTTTTCTCTTAAATTTGCTTAACTTTGCTTTACATGAAAAGACAATTTATTGATTCCATCCTTTTGAAAATGTGCTGTACAAGACTAAAACCCAAGGATTTCTGAATTTCTCTATGGTTTTTCTATATTCTTAATCTGGCTTATTCTGTAACCACCAAGATATAATGGCATCTGCACGCTAAGTGTTGAAATTGCTAAAGTATGTTTCCTACTGCTCATTATGAAAATCATATTGAGATTTTGTAGCTTGCTATGTATTTTCATGTTACTATAAAACGACAGTACATAATATGGAAATATAGAAATAATAATTTAAAATAAATGTAGAAACAAAATAGTAATACACTGCCACTAAAGCAGGATAATGTGTTTTCACACTACAGCACTATTTCTTATTATGATATGCTTCATGATAACTGAAGATCTTAAGATACATAAATGATCCAAAATGAATGATGTATTCGTTTGAAATGAGGGTGCATTATGCCAGCACAGGGCATGAAAGAACTCTCAACGGGGTTCATTTCTTTAATCTCAAATTTTCAGTCTCTTGCATTTTGTTCAACCACTAAATGTGTGCTACAGACAAAAAAAAAAATTCAGAAAACAAAATGTATTCACATTATGCTTCAGTTATACCGTAAGCAATGTCATAAACAAATGGCACAAACTATCAGTACCCCCCACCATTATTACCAACACAACAAAATAAAATAACTGTTCATTAGTACTAAGAATTATAGCTAGTTGGTAGATTTGTGTGCCAAATGGAAACCCACAAAACTTAAAAATGCCCTCAAAGTATGATATTTATTGGTTAACTGTTTAAAGCACCTATACATTATTTCATTACTTGTCACCTGTAACACAAAAAACTAAAAGCTGTTTTCTAAAATGACAGTAATGAGAAATAACTTGCAATATAGGCACAGTAACCAATATTCTTGAACGCATTAGGCATTCTTAAAATATCAATTGACGGAGTCTGGGAAGCTACACTAAATCTGTATGCGCTGATGTACGAATACACAAACTTATTAATTCAGCCACTCACTGAAAACTCAGTACATAGTATATGACGGTCCTCTATTTTGTATTCATGTGCAACAATTTCACAATATGTATCATACAAACTTAATCAAGTAGGATGTTTACTGTAATAATGGAAATTATTAATAAAAAAAGATAATATAAATAAAATTACACACTGAGTTCCATTACTGTAATGATTATTTGATAGGACTGTGTGATATTAAAACTTTTGTTTTTTTTCCAATATTCCAAACTTGTAATAGTTTTTCATACGTTTACAAAGCATATCTTGTAACAAGCCACTAATTTCTAATACATGTTATGAAGCATTTAATTTTTGGTAATTGTCTTCTTCTAAGTAATAGAACTGCTAGTTGGTGCACTTTTTTCTTGTCTTAAGCCGCATTTATGCATGTGATTTCATGTCGTATCACAAGTGTGAAGTGATCTGAAAGTACATTGAGTTAAGTGGAAGCGTTTATACCATGCGATGTGGCAGTTGCACAATCTTCTGCATTGTATAACCTCAATAAAGGTGGGTCTCCAATGCCTCAACAATCAACATACAACACTCAACCCTAAACATAAAAAACATGTAATGCGAACATGTTGAGTCATACATGCAGTTGGAATTCCCATTAACGTTCTGTCTCCACTGCATTAGCATGTGAAGCAAAGTGTAAACACATTGCATTTGTTAATATTAATAATCACGAGGATTCTGATTATGAAGATTTAGACTTCGTAGTCAAAATGTGTGCCTGGTGAAAGAGGCGAAGAATAAACGAAGAAAGTTATGGTTGTGCCCTTTTCCAAGCAACAGAAACAGTGTACATAATATCTTGTCTGAACTGAAAGTTGAGGGTAGATTCGGCTTTAAGATTTTTTTAAGAATGTCGAAAGATGATTTCAATTTGTTGCTGGTATAATTTCGCCAGCAATTGCAAAACAGGAGACAAATTTCAGAGCAGCTATATCAGTTGAACTGAGATTAGGCTTAACCTCTTTCCTTTTTTCTATATGTCATCAAAAATACAAGCAAGCTCACATAAACACTACCATTTCTTGATTTTATTTCTATAGTTTTTTAGGGATATATCCCAGATGATGGGCATTGCAAGAATCTCTTTAATTACCTGTACTGTCTTTTCTTTCGTCCACTCCATTTTTCTCGCTAGTAAACAATGAATAATATGCATGGCCATTGAACTATATCATGTCCAGCTGTAGTTAGTTGGGTCTGCACGAAGTGATCAGAATGCATATCGCACTCAACATGTATTCTACTGATGGTGGTGATTGTTGAGGCAGTAGAGACCTGCCTTAACACATCACATGGTCTTTCAGTTCACATAACCTCAATACACATGGGCCTATTTATGCCCATTGCATTGCCACATTGTGAGCAAAGAAGTTGAGTCAGTAGTGCCACTTTGGGAAATCCAGTGCTGTAGTTTTGATTTTTCCATGTGGTTTGTGGTTTTTTTAATGAAGTATGGACATTCAACATT
Source organism: Deroplatys truncata (assembly GCA_030765065.1). Lineage (NCBI taxonomy): Eukaryota > Metazoa > Arthropoda > Insecta > Mantodea > Mantidae > Deroplatys > Deroplatys truncata. The sequence continues at coordinate 108,309,271 of CM060982.1, forward strand.
TTAAGGGAGAAATTCAAATTAGGAGTTCAATTTGGTATGTTGTACCAGAAAATTATAAGGATCCTGACAAGAACAAGCAATGTCCAAAAGAGGTTCTTAAATGCACTGTCCATGAAACTTTTACTGCTTATCAACACACTCAAGACTACATTTGTCTGTTTCTTCAAGTTAAGAGTTTGTAGCAATAGTACAACACACAGATCCACACTGGCTGTCATAAGAAATGTGGAAATAGGATGGTAGAACTGATTTCCCAACAACACACAGTGCAACACGTCCATGCATAAATAGGCCACCATTACATCATTCCTTGTCATACATCATGAAATCACATGCATAAATGAGGCCTAAAAGGAGACTGCTTGATTTATGAACCCTTGGGGCTGACGGACAGCATTACATGGTTATGTAATCATCAATAAAGTTATTTAGTACTGGAAGCATGGAAATAATGGACATGGTGTATTTTTATAATTGAAAAAGAAAGAAAGTTCTTATTGCAATAATACACAGATTGCTAGATAAGCCATCATACAGTCGCTGCAATTGAAAGTTTTACTTTTTCCCGCAAGGGAAATCTTTACTTGAATAATTCACTTACTCTGACCTTCTCTCACCAACACACAAACCAGCATTTGTAGCTATAAATCATGTGGCTCTCAAGTGCACAGCAGCAGCTTCTGTCATTAGCAGGCCAGCTCTGTGGTAATCTTATACAGTGTTTCGCTTATATATTGTTGCAGTTATCAGGTATTTTATTCTGAGTGCTGTTTTTGGAAGTATTTCTGCTTCTAATACAAATAATGGGATGTAAGAAACTCACTGCTGAGAAGACGACCCGTGCTTTGACTCTGTTGGAGGTAGGCACATCTGTAATTTGTGAGGCTGTTTATCTAAAGGTTTCAAGACACGCTATTTACGAAGCAGCAGCATCGACTTAAATTCCCTCTCTTTTGCCTCTTGATTTTTTTAAATTGGTTTACTTGAGATATGGAGTCTTTGCAATGAGACCTAGCAAAGTGAACAAGAAAAACTATTAAGTTGTGATTTAAGACTTCCTTTAATGATGTTATAACCTGTGCAACACTAATTCCAAAAAAAAGGTTATGTTTACAAAATTAAATCTCTTAATATATATGAGTTAAAGCATCTTCTTATTCAAAGTTGCCTTATATTCAAATTGATCTTTATTCATATCATATAAAATTACAATACGATGCTTTGTAAATGTGTTTCTAGTACTCTCTTATGCAAAAAGGTTCAGGCTTTCTTAACTTTTTTTTTTCTTTCTGGAAACAACCTGATGTAAAAGGAAAGAGGCAGGAATTCCCTTGAATGATACATATCAGTTGTATATGAAGCTCACTAAGCCTGGCCTAATGGACAATTTCTTTCCAAGATGGATTTCACCACCATTCCTGGTTAGTTGATATAATTCTAGAATTCTGCAAGAAACCTGGTTCTCTCATCTCTTTTGAAAAGTTTTTCTTTCTTTACTTTTATATCATGCTCTGAAGTGAATATAGTATATTAGAATGTTTCAAAATGACACTATATGATAGTGCCCTAACATGAAGAGTGATCAGAAAGTGATAAATCTTCCTTACACGTAAATTGGAAGCATAACTGGTATGTACAGAGTGGTACAAAAAAAGAAGATAACCAAAATTCAAAAACATATACTAATTAATTTCTCTGTTTCTTTGTTGTTGACTAATCTAAAGAGCGTGGAACATTATTTCCAAAGTTATGGCACAGGACGAATGAATGGTCTTATGTGTTTTTTTATTTATGGACGCTTTTTAACTGTTGTGGTCCTTAGCATCCCATTCTATATTGGGCATGAAAGACCGGGAATTTTGCTCAGAGGCCTCTTTATCAGGCTTGAGGTTCTTTTATGTGCCGTGAATCTATGACACGGGATCACCAGCTTTACTTCCCTTCCAAAGGAAGCCATACTAAGGCATCTGTCGGCGTCCACTGGGTTCGAACCTGTGACCTTGGGAACTGCTACCTAGATTAGGTTAGCATGGTAACCACTACACCATGGAGAATGACTGGTCTTATATGTGCAATGGTTTTGAGGAATATTTTCATTTATGAGCACCACCAACGAAAACCAGTGGGTGGAAATGTTCAGAGTAACTGATTCTATGAAGAACTCATAATGCAGGACAATCTGGATGTCCACAACCTACAAGAACAAATACCAACACTGGTCTAGTGATGAACAAAGTTCTTCCAATCTCCAAAGAAAAGCATAAGGTATAGTTGAAGGAATTATCTATAGAAAGCACCAGTTTCATACATATGGGTAAGGACATTAGAGCTCATTCCTAACGCATACAGGTTGAGACATCAGGATTTTCATTCTTGGCTTCAGTATTGTGAACATGTGCTGGTGAATCTTTATGAAGATGAGATTACAATAACATATGGTGGTGGTCCAATGAAAATCATGTTCTACTTAGCAGGCTTTTCAACAAATAAAGCATGTATGTTCTTGACTGGGAATAGCTAGAGGACTATGTGCAAAAATCATTTCATTTACAGAAGGTAAACATGTGGGCAGCAGTTTCAAGCCACATTACTGCCTTCTATTTTATAGAGGATTAACATAGTAACACTATATCCATAAATGCTAAGTTATACAGGCAGCAAATCATAGAGTAGTTTCAAGCAAACCTAAGCACATTTTCTGAAATGTACAATTTGGGTTTTGACAAGAAGTATTTCAGCAGAAAGGAGCCACGACACATAAGGGCAAGGAAACTAACAACTCTTCACTGCTTCAACAATCAACAAACACTCAAGGCTAAACAAAACATGTAATGTGAAACATGTTGAGTCATACATCCCATCAACATTCAATCTCCATTGCTTTAACAAGTGAGGTTATGTGTAAAGATGTTGCATTTGTTAATATCAATAGTCACATGGATTCTGATTGTGAGGATTTAGCCTTTGTAGTCAAGATGTGTGCTTGGTAGAAGAGGCATAAGAATAAAAGAAGAAAGTTAGGGGCAAGTCCTTTTCTAAGCATTAGAAACAATGTAATAGGCATCTGGTCTGAACTGAAAGTTGATGGTGGATTCTACTACAAGAATTTTCTAAGAATGCAAAAAGAAGATTTCAATTTGTTGTTAACTTTAATTTCACCAGCAATTGCAAGACAGGGGATGAATTTTAGAGCAGCCATATCAGCTGAATTGAGATTAGGCTTAACCTCTGTTATTTCCTATGTCCTTGTGTGTACATTAGGAAATATGGACAAGCTCACATAAACACTCCATTTTCTAGATTTTATTTCCATAGTCTTTTAGAGATATATACCAGATGATAGGTCTTGTATGAATCTCCTTAACTAACTGTATTGTCTTTTCTTTCATCCACTCCATTTTTCTCCCTAGTAAGCAATGAATAATATGCATAGGCCAGTCTATATCATGTCTGGCCGAAGTTAGTTGGGTCTGTACAAAGTGAGTCAAATACATATTGCACTCACATGTTTTCCACAACCAGTGGAAAATAATTTTGTTAGCCAAGACACTTGAGTCAACATGTTATGCAAGATTTGTTGGTAGGCGACACTCATTTACTGCTGACATGTTGAGCTCAATATGTTTTGTTGATTGTTGAGGCCCGCCTTTAGAGGAAATATTTCCACATTGGCTTGTGCTATTTCCTATACACCTCAAAGTCCAGTGCTCACAATACCCACCGTGGGAACTGTTAAAAGACAGATGTTCCACACTACATCCACAAACTTTACACAGGCTTTGCGCAAACATTGAATCAGTTCTCTCTGATATAACACCCAAACAGTGCTCTGGAATGGTTTCCAAAATAGCTGAGCAGATAGAATATATTATTCCAAAGGAAGAAGGATATACAGAACATGTACTTGTATGGCAGAAAGTTCTAGCTTGAGTAGTAGAGTGCATAAATTCATATACAAATTAAACTTCGGCTACCATTTTTTTTTAAACCACCCTGTAAATTTGATGATTTGTCACACATTAAGGAAATAACGTTGGCAAAAATGTATGGAGGAAACTGTTGTGTGTCATGTAAACAACAGGAAACAATAAAGAATACCTATTATAGTCATTCTGTTTATTTTCACAGATGACATTTGCTATATTCTTTTTAAAAAGTGTATGTGTTTTAACAGGAACTATTCATTCACAATGCATGGCACAGCATTGTGCATCTTCATTTGGTATAATTTTGAAACACTCTTATTCTTACTATATGTGTCTTTATAAGTAGACAATTCTCTCAGAATCTGCCTACAGGTAGGCAGATAATTTTATGCTAAAAGTCTGTGAGGTTATTCACACAAATAGTCCATGATTTGGCATTACAAAATGGATAGACATAAAGAACCAACATTGGTCCCATCCTATCTGAATCCATGTCGTACTCTGCATAACAAAAATGTCCAGCATTTTGAATATAAAATAAAATTTACAAATACTGAACCTAACTCTATTCATATCTGGATACCAGATAAGATAAATATATATCTGAGAATTTCTTAAATTGGTCTCATATGGTTTACTCTGCTCTCGATAAAATATATGTGTAAACTAAAAAAAAATTATATAAACATTAAGATAATTCGATTTTTGTTGAAACTTAATTGTAATATAAAGGAGCACACGTTTAAACACCTAACACTGTAGAGTCTTTGCTGCGCTGTTACCACAGTGTCCTTTGCACTAAAATTGTATTTATTTGGTAAAAAATAAGCATTAATGGAGTACCGGTGTGATGAAAACATTTTCTACGACAGAAAATGTTAGACCTTTTTTTATGGGCAGAAGTTTTGTGGGTTTTGGTGGGGGGATTTTCAGCTAGTCTATGCCACTTCCAACCTCTAGAGCTGTAAGAAGATCTTGACCCTGTAGAAGCCCTGGGCCCATAACAGGGGCATTTACATCGTAATCTTTCTGGCTGAGGTCTATCAAAGAGGGGATTGTAGTGCTTTCGGGATCAAGGAGGGACCACGAGTTCTTGCGTAAATTGGCTCTCCTTCCTGTCTCCTGGCTGATGTCTGGCCCACTTTTCACAGTTTCTCTTCCTCCTCCTCCACCTTCCACAATCATCTGCAATGTAGAATCTTCTCTCTTCTTTCGGGCTAATGTCACCAAATTCCCCTATAAAAATAATAAAATATATACTTAGCCAAAGAAGGACGTGTTACATGCATATCACAGCTATTTCAAAATTAAACAACTGCTCCAACTTTGTACAGAGTCTTTATTTCGACGCATGACCATATTATGGGAATTGTTTGCCCTGCACTGCACTGTTTCTAATGGCTCTGCTCTCCCTCTACTTTCACTCCTCTCTGTGTGCTAATCAGGTGACACAAAGTCTGCACTGAAGCAGATTCCTGTACGACAACAAACTCTTGTAATGAAGTGAGATGCCTCACAGAGAAATGCTTCATATTACTATGAATAGATTTAGGGAAATAGGATCTGCTCTTGATAAGAAACTAAAATTAAAACACCCTCTTCTTAGAGAGGGGGAAAAAAATGATGTTTTCAGAATGAAGCCTAAAAAATCTTTTGAGAAAGGTTGCACAGGAAACATGGAGTTCATAAACATTGACTTGGAATGCCATTAGACTTTTAAAACTAAACTCCTGCAAGATAATTGAAGTTCAGGAATTGCAACCCTGCGATAATGTGAGGAGAGTACTTTATTTACTTGGCCAGGAAGAATGAATGAGTGTTAATGCAAATTTCCTTAAAAGATGTGATAGATGTGTGGTGGCAAAAGGACATAAATTCAATATCTTTTATGACAAAAGTATGTTGGTTATTGTAGTTATAATTTGCACAAGAAATCTATATTCTTGAATGTAAAGGGCTATGAGTATCCAACTCTACTGGCAAACATCATGCTTCCCAAGGCCAAGAAAATTCTAGTTAGGCCAGCCATGAATCCAAATGAAGGCTCTCTACTTGACCAGGATATTTCTAAACTAAGAGATAATTCTTTTTATATTTTTTTATGAATACAGATTATATCTTTTTAATAATTTTGTTCAAATTAACTACTTTTGTTAATAGAAGCAAAGGTCAAAGCAGGCTGTCTGTTTATGTGCTTTCACTGAGAATCTGAATACAAACTTTGACCTCAAAATGATAATTAGCTCTTGTTATTTTCTTTATGCAGGGTGAAAAAAGCATTAATACATTTATTTCATGAAAGAGTTTTAAAGTTTAGATAACACATATACCAACTAAAATCCCCTTTTTTTCCTTCGATTAAGAACTTAAGAGTAAAAAAAAAAAAAAAAACTGAAGGACCTATGTTTGATTTTGAACCCTTAAGTGGAACTTAAGTGCAAGTTTTTGTATACTTTTAAGATTTCATAAATCACATTTCCTTTTCATATTTTTCATATAAATCATCATTGTGTGTTAATTTTTACTTATTTTGTGTAGCAATGGTGGTTAAAAATCACAAACTTTTATCAAGTCTTTTTCTTTTGTGCATGTGTGTGTCTCAATGGTAAGTTTTCATAAAATTTTAAAACTGTTATGAAAACTTAAAAATAACAGACTTGCCCATAAATAGCATTCAAATGCAAAAAAACTTTAATGTTTTTATCTAAATCTTTAATTATATTATGATGATGATGATGATCATGATGATGCTGATTGTTATGTTGCTACATATTACATAAACAATTCTCTAATAATTAATGCACTTTCCACCCTGCATACAGTGTGTTTCAATGGCTGCCAGTGATCTGAAGTGGGAAATGTAAAATAAGAGCACTAACTATATGCTGGAACTACAAATGACTTTTAAACAAAAAGTAAAATTTTTTTTTTATTCATAAGCCTGGATTTCTTTTTTAAAGCTTTAAGAATCTATTTATGGGAAAATTAAAAATAAATAGTTCAACATTTTGTTTAGAATCTTAAATTTTGCATTACAGTTGACTGCTTTTTGTAATAGCTGATAAAATATAATTATTGCAATACTGTATTTTGTTCCCAGGGAGGTGGGGGAGTATGTTTCCAGCTACAGTTGTACAGTATCAAACAGTATAAAATAAAGCATGCATGATAAATGTTTGAACCATAATCTGCACTTATAAAACACATATATGTATATTAAATAAATTATTATCTAATAATAATAATAATAATAATAATAATAATAATCACTAAAGAAACAAAGAACAATGGCAATAAGAGCATGTCACAAGATACGACTGCACAAGAAAGTATAAGCCTACTTAGCACTTCATTTCTTCAGTGATTATTTAAAAATTATTAATTTTCTATTAACCACATGGAAACTTGGACTTCTACATTCATTACCTAAAAATAACTATATTTTTAGTAGCTTCTATCTGTGGCTTCACCTATGTGCACATTCATGCCAGTACTACATGGTATCAGTGTCCATTATACCTTCCCAAACACAGAGTCAGAACAATTCTTGAGCTAGATTCCACTACTGGACATAACTTATGAATTTGTGAACAAAGTGCATTGATACAGTTATGATTTTGTTTTTTACTTTCTCTACTATGTATAGTAAGTAGGGGAAGTATTGTATTCCACACAAAAATTCGATACCGAGATTTCACCGGAAATATATGTTTTGAGACCCCCTGAATCCAAAAAAAGCATTTTTGGAAACATATCCGTGTGTGTGTCTGTGAACAGCATAACTCAGAAACGAACAGTCGGATAAACACCAAACTTGGTATTTAGGTTCAGTATTTTCCAGAGATGCGACACGAAGGTTTTCAAGAAAATCCCCCCACCCCAGATTACCCTTTACATGGAACATTTTTCGAAAATTTTAATTTTCTCAAAAATGGCTCTAACGATTTTGATTAAAATATCATACGTTTAAGATATTTTTATGACAAATAAAATGTATATCTTGAATTTTTTAGGAATGTCTCCAAAAGTATTCTTCATTGTGAACGACTTTTGCATAACTGGTAAACCATAAGAGATAGATAAAATTTTACTAAACAAAAACTGTAGATCGCGTTAAAATACACAATTTATGTCATATACACTTTTTTTTGTTGAGTGAACCATTTTCGAGATATTGCTTGTTATTCCCTTAAATTTTTCAATACTTATTTTCTAAAATGGGAATTCGCTATTCATTTTTTTGTATTGGATATGCAAAGAGTATTAATCTGTGGGAAAGGGAATGGTGCTGCACCTAGCAACCAGCTATTAAGAGATATGTATGTGCTTAAAGGCTACTGTATTTCCAAATTGCCCTTGTAAATATATATTCCCCTTACATCTACAAGAAACCTAGCAATAAGTCCAAATTGCCCTTGTAAATATATATTCCCCTTACATCTACAAGAAACTTAGCAATATGATAGAGTTGTTTATCTCGATTAACATGAAGTAGATGGAGAATAAGCGTTTGTAAAAATAGTTTGTACAAGAGTAGAGAAAGTCATGTGAGTGTAACACATCAGATTTTCTTTTAGACATTTTACAACAACTGGATAACAAAGCACTTCAAGTACTGTGTGCAGCATTCTACAACAAAATATAACCAAAATGGCTGTTCCTTAAAATATGAGAGTTCAAAATTGGTATGACAGAGATAGTTGGGAGGAGGATAGTCTTTTTAAAAGAAAATTACAGCTCTGTGCATTTGCCCTTCACATCAAAGGAACATTTTGGGGAAAACATCACTTAAACATTAACCTTATCTGTTTGTGTGTTCTGATGATTGAGAGTAACCAATCTAACCTAACATAACCACTTCAAATACAGAAGAAAAAATCTGATATGTTACACTCACATAACTTTCTCTACGCTTGTACAAACTATTTTTACAAACTCTTATTCTCCATCTATTTCATATTAATCGAGATAAACATTTGCAGAAACAATCTTTTGACATGCAAAGAGAATTACATTTTACACACCAGTTCTAAAATATTTGACTCGCTTAAGGCGTACTATGTTCCCCTTGTTTTGTATTTGCAAGGGCGATATAAGCACAGACAGATCTCTTAATAGCTGGTTGCTAGGTGCAGCACCATTCCCTTTCCCACAGATTAATACTCTTTGCATATCAACGACAAAAAAAAACCTGATGTGTAACATTCACATGACTTTCTCTACTCTTGTACAAACTAGTTTTAAAAATGCTTATTCTCCATATGCTTGATGTTAATCGAGATATCAATATTATTGCTAATTTTCTTGTAGATGCAAGGGGAATATGGTAGGTTTTAAGTGATAGTCAAATCTTTTAAGCGCTGGTTGCTATGTGGCGCATTCCATTCTCTTTGCATGTCCAGGACAAAAAAAAAAAAAAAATGAATAACGAATTTGAGAAAAAGTATAAGTATTGAAAAATTTAAGGGAATAACAAGCAATATCTCTAAAACGGTTCACTCAACAAAAAATATGTATATGACATAAATTGTGTATTTTAATGCGATCTACATTTTTTGTGCAGTAAAATTTTGTGTATCTCTTATGGTTTAGCAGTTATGCAAAAGTCGTTCAGAATGAAGAACACTTTTGGAGACATTCCCAGAAAATTCGAGATATACATTTCATTTGTCATGAAAATACCTTAAACATATGATATTTTAATCAAACTCGTTAGAGCCATTTTTTAGAAAATTAAAATTTTCGAAAAATGTTCCTGTAAAGGCTACTCTGGGATGGGGGTATTTTCTTGAAAACCTTCGTGTCGCATCTCTGGAAGATACTAAACCTAAATACCAAGTTTGGTGTTTATCCGATTGTTTGTTTCTGAGTTATGCTGTTCTCACACACGCACGCACGCACGCACGCACGCACACACACACACACACAAGGACACATTTCCAAAAATGCTTTTTTTGGATTCACGGAGTCTCAAAACATATATTTCCGGTGAAATCTTGGTATCGAATTTTTGGGTGGAATACAATACTTCCCCTACTTAATATACGTAGTAGAGAAAGTAAAAAATATCATCATTAAATCATGAAGATCAAGACGGCCATGGAACTGAAGGCTCAAAATTAATACCAAATGGTTGATTCTGTAAAATACCTCTTTTATTTTGAATTTTATTTTTTGGTAAAGGCTATTTCTACTGTCCATGTCATACATAAGCAATTAAACCTTTGAGATGATACCAAAGTGTTATTAAGTGGTACTATTTGAGATTTACTTAAAGGTATTTAGATTCATTTTCATTTCAGTTAAGCTCCAATGTCACATAATAATCTGGGAGAAATAGCAAGCAACAGAGGTATGTGCAATAAATTATACTACTGGAATTAATTGCAACTTGAAAGAATTGGGAGTAAAAGCTAGAAAAAACCAGACATTATAAAATATTAATTTGTATCTCATATAGGTATGCAGTTTTTAAAAAATAAAATAAATAGGCATTGTTTGAATTTTAACTAAAGCTGCACACCCAAATTAACTCTTTCAGCTACAATTTAGTGGCCAAAATTGTTTTTGAAAACAGATGGCATATTATAATTACTTTTCCTTATAAGTTATTGATATCTGATCTTGGGTTTGTAGCTCAGTTGGCTAAAAGCGTTGAACATCACTGGGCGGAATTTCAATGTCAGAGGTTACCTAGTTTTAAATTCTAGATGCAGTTCTACAAGTCTGCAGTAAAGGAAGGGATGGGCGCACGTAAAATAAACAGTGACTGGTATGTATGCCAGCTGAAAGCTTAGTAGCACTTTGATGAAACATGCATTGCAGTATCAGTGAATGATATATTTTTATTTTTGTTTAATTTTAAGCTATTCTAAAATTAATAAATATAAGCTACTGAAACAGGTAACCTTAATAACAGAGAATTATTGTTGAAAGTCAAAAGTTTATTAAAATGGATATGAAGAGTGAAAGATTGATACTCCTATCTTTCAAAATAAACAGTTTGCTTGAAAATTACTACCTAGCAATACTTACATTTTGTAAAAGTAGTAAAAATGATTTATAAGGCTATTACAATACTAGCTGGCTATGCAACGTTGCATGGGTAGATTTTCTAACTCAAATGGCAATTTGATTCATTCATTTAACTTCCCTTGTTCTTTATGAAATTATTGTACAATGATCTCAAAGATTTTTATGGTGAATCTCTTCTTTACTGCTTATAATTGTAATTTCCTACAGCCCATTCCTAATAACAGATGAAAAATTTCCTGATTTTCCACAAAAGGATGTGAAATGTTGGCAGAACATCTGACTTCATTTGCTATCCCATAACAGTCTTTTAAATTCTGGAAATACTGCATATCCTAAAAGTACCCTTTGGGTGGAACAGTCATTGATTGAAATGGCCGAGTAATTTTTACATAATCACAGTAGGTGACATTTTGAAACCGTTGTATCTTCTCTTTGATCCCGTAGTTTTTTTAATCAAATAAAAGCTACATAGATTTCATGTAATATATAGATCCTTAATATATACAACAAAATGGAAGTGATGTGGTGGATATGAAAATTCCGCACTACTGGATAACCAAATTACTGCTTTGGAAAACAAGTATAGTCTGCGACCATTGAGAAAAATAATATTCAGAGTTGTTAATTACAAAATATCGGTTGACTGATTTCTAACATTAGCCAGTCATTCCGAGCAGTTTATTATAAAACATTGGTTAACTGATTTCTAATATTAGCTGGCCATTCTGAGTTGTTTATTATAAAACATCAGTTGGCTGATTTCTGTTAGCTGGACATAATTTTCTCTCTTTATCCAATTATTTAACATCCCCTACTAATGATCTTTCTAGGGATGTGACCTCGATACCATTGATACCGTAATACTCAGTGGTACTGAAGTATGTCTAATACTTTGAGATATACATTTGATACTTTTAAATTTTTAAGTTTTACATAACTGAAAATTGTTGCATTTAACTTCATGCTAGGTAAGCAATGGAAGGACTCGAGACTTCACGTTATTGCCTCGCATGTGTCCCCAAAGAGTTGCTGGGTTATAGGGTTTTCTTTAGGAGGATCATCTTCTGGGTTTATTAAGCCCAGTAGTTCATATCTTTTCCTATCCAGAACTTGACATTTGAAGATTATTTGAGAGGCTGTTTCTTCCTCTTCACTGTACAACCTGCTTACCGGTTCTTTGAAGATTCCCATTGTATGTAGATGCTTCCTTAATGTACAATATCCCATCAATAATCCTGTTATCAGGTTTATTTGGGATCTGTTGAGTTTAAGTATGTCTTCCGTAAATAAGGAAGATGCTTTACTTATCATTCTCTTACTGTGCTTGGATCCTTCTGTTTGCACCCATTTTTGTTGGTGGTAACATTTAATCCAGTCATCAATGGTTTTTCGAATATAATTTATAGGGATGTCAAAAACTGGATCAGGGCCAGCCTTTCCTTGCCAAGACATGTGCTTTTTCGTTGCCTAAAATTCCCTTGTGTCCTGGCACCCACCCAAGCGTAACCTCGTTGTGCTTTGATAGGACTAACTTACCTATCTCTGTACTATCTCCACAAATAGGGGTGCCACATCTGCATATTGCCATTAGGGTCCCAAAGCCATCCACGCATTAAATTATAATAAAAAAATTTATTACCCCATTTATTTTATATTGCTGAAAGTTGTTTACAGAAACAATCTACTAACTCTTATCCAATAACCATTTCCATTTCATCTTAAGATTCCAAGAAAATTCCCCTAACCTTCATAACTGAGACACATCACTAAATATTTTCTTAATGCACTTCTATTACTCCTAAATCATTTTCTCTAATAAACTGTCTCCTCCATTTATCAGTTCCTGTGCATTCCATCAAAATATGGACCCCATCTGCATTATCTCCACAGATTGGATGCATGACCTCTGTAATATTACCTCGAAAACCTCTTAGTTTCAACTCTCTTACTATAAATCATGCAATGCTCTCCTTTTTGTTATATATGTAAAATATTTTTCTGTCATTAAATACTGTAATAATACTTTTATAAAAACATCAAAGTACTCCTTTCATTCATTGCGGTATATTTCTATCTTCATACCTGGAACAGAAATATTTGCAAAATCCCCTCAACATTCCATATCTTTGTAACCAAATATCACCTAAATCATTCTTTTCTGTTTGGTCCTTAGGTATGTTATTCTGCACCTTAAATATATGATGTAAGTCACTTGTCCAATACATTTACCCATTAGCACTTTTTACCTACTTCACTGTCCTTTTGTTTACATTGTATTGCTAGTATAAAGATGCAAGAAACTCTGAAACTTGTCTTTAGATGCACTAGCAAAATCAGCTATAAGGGGGGAAAATTAATTTTTTGACAAATATTATAAACCACATAAGGTGATTGATATAATCTTAATATTTCAGCTATGAAAACCAATGTTCTCTCTTTTGTGGTATCAACTTGCATTGTTACATGTGTCCAGTGCTTGGAGACATCAAATTAATAATGGAAACACAGTATCAGCCTATAGATAAATTAAGGAACATTCCACAGGGATCACACAGGATCAAACAGTATAGTGATGCAAGAGGTCATACAGCTATGCCCAACATTGTTCCTTTATAGCTATAATAAGATTTATGGCCATCCAGTTTCCAAAATCATTTTTAGGTATGTGGATTGCTATGACATTGCTCTTAAATATTCCAAATGTTTTTTCTGGAGCAAAAACTTGCAGTATATTTTGAAGATATAAACATTGCTAAATGATTTAACATCACAAAGAAGTGCCTTTAAGTTTAAGGGTACCTTTATGCTTAACAATAAACTTTAACAGGGTTCAACCGGTAACAACAGAAATGTTTGAAACATAGATATGGAGGAAAATAACTATAAATATTATAGTGCAATGTGGATGATTAAAAGAATGTTTTTACATGTCAACATAAATAATAGAGGAATTAGTTGTGAGCAAGGAAATTCTGATCTCCCTATTGAACCAGTTTTTAGGTCATTTCACTGCAACATCTAGAAATGTAACTAAATCAGTCCCCTTTATATATAGTTATTCAAAAAGTAAGTTCCAGTGTACAAAAATAAAGGAATGCTGCTTTTGATGCAGTAATTTGTATCACAAATTATTTAAATGTAAAGAATGATTATAATATGAATATGCATTTTTATGTGACATTGATTTGAGATGTTCGTTAATTGTAATTATTGTTGAGAAGTAAGTTTATAGGGCCTTACTGAAACTGACAATAATAGCGTGCAATAATGCAGCGAGGGGGTGAGCTGTTTATCATTATTAGAGACGAGGAAGTTACGTAATGTTGGCGCGTTTTTCTTAGAATTTGCTGGAACATTTTTCCTAAAGCATATGTATTCATAATTTTCATTGGATATAAAAATAGACGCTAATGTTGGCGCGTTTTATTAGCCAATTGCAGCTCAGTTATAATCTTTAGGCATATCGGGGTGTAGGAGTATAAAAAGGGCTAGGTTAGAGATAGACCCCATCAGTTCACCGAAAATATTTGTATGCTACACGTCGCCTTTAGTCCGTCAGTTCACCGAAAATATTTGCAAAGTACACATCGGCTATCGATTCACAAGTTACGCGTAGCAGAGTTATGAAAAATCTAAAGTGTTGTAAAGTTAATTATACAAAAAGTTGAAGTACGCGGATTAGGAATGATCAGTAATGAAGTTATTATAACAGTTTCAGTTTGGTGAGTGTCAAGATCAATGTGTAAATTTGATAGTGAATGTGTTCGACAATAAAAAGTGTAAAACAAATTCCCTCATCAGTGTTATCTTTGGATAAAAGATTCCTTTCCGTTTACACAACCTGTATAAAGAGAAGTGCTCGACCAAAAAGATCATAGCTAGCCGGAGGACAGTGAACCAAAATTAAATAAAATAACAGTAGCATTCTTTAAAACAAACACTAATACTGCCGCAAATTGCTAACACCAGATGGAGCTACAAACCTAACAAAGAATCACGTCACAAAATGGCTTCACCACGTGGGCTCAACAACAAATAAATAACATTATAAGTAATACCGTCGCAAATTGGCTCCCAAACGTGGGGCTCAATAAATAAATATAACATTACAAGTAAACCACTTCAAATTGGCTCCCAAACGTGGGGCTTAACAAATAAAATATAACATTTGAAGTATACCACCGCACTTTATTTTTGTACACTTTTATCATATGTGCAAAAAAAAAAAGCATTAAATTATTTTTCAATATAATTTTCATTCACCTTCAGGCATTTGCCATTGTGCTTCAAAAGCTTTGAAATTCCCAATGCGTAGAATTCTACTGCCTGCAATTCCAGCCACCTTGTGATCCATTTCAAACCCACATGATTCACACTATTTCTTTATTTTGGGGAACATGTGATTATCACTAGGAGCCAAGTCAGGGCTATACACTGGATGATCCAAAACCTCCACTTGAACTGTTGCAGTAGATTTTGAGTGCGTGCAGCATGCAGCCGAGCATTATCGTGAAAAGGAACAACCCCAGAACTCAACATGCCATGTTATTAGTTCTGAATTGCTCTCCTGAGTTTGGTTAGTGTCTGACAGTAAACGTCAGATTTCATTGCTGTGCCACGTTCCAAGAACGCCACCAATAATACATCTTCGGTGTCCCTCCCCCAAATTAAAAAATTTGTCATGAGCTTCTTTGTTCAAAATGTTTGGAGGTATTTTTGAGGTTTCGTAGGGGATATGGTGTGACCTCATGCCACTGACTTTTGTTTTGTTTTGACGTTCATGTACCGAACCGACATTTCATCTCTCGTGACGATCTGATTGAGAAAGCACCCTCTTGAAGGAATACCAGTGTTGCTCCCATACTCGTGGCTGTTTGGGCTTCAGACGAATTTTCGGCACCCACCAAGCACAAAACTTGCGATAGCCTAACCTTTGTGTCACCGCTTCATACAGAATAGCAGTACTGAATTGCGAAAAATGCTCATGGAATTGCGAAACAGCGACTTTGTCCCACCATATCTACTATGTTTGCAACGTTCGCCGTTCACAACAGACGGTTGCCCACTTCGTTCGTCATGCATGTTAGTGCGTCCATACTGGAATTGAGACACCAACATCGGACGTTACTTTCACTCATTATGTTTACGTACATTCCAGAAATCTCACGAATCGTCCTCCGTGGTATAGTGGTTGCCATGCTAGCCTCTAATTCTCGAGGTCGCGGGTTCAAACCTTAGCATGGTTTCCTTCCGAAGGGAAGTACAGCCAGTGGTCCTTTGTCATAGATTTACGGCACGTAAAAGAACCTCAAGCCCGATAAAAGAAGCCTCTGAGCAAAATTACCGGTCTTTCACATCCAATATAGAATGGGACGCTAAGGACCACAGCAAGTAAAGAGCGTCCATAAATAAAACTATAACTCAATTAGGTTATCTCACGATTAACTGCAGGTACCTTGTTCTTTTTTTTATTTCCTCCAAAGAACCCGTATTACTGCACGTATCTCATATTTGATAGACGCTTCTATTGTTGCACACATTTTGCAATCCTGTCTAGGTGAAAGAAACAGTCGAATGCAACTTCACTTGGTTCAGGAACGCACCGAACCAAGCTACACAGTGAATCAGGAATAACATTGGTACCATCTATCCGGACTAGTGGTACCGTGCTAGTCTCTAGTTCCCAAGGTCGCGGATTCAAACCCGGCGGAGGGCGATAGATTTTTTTTCGGGCGTAAAATTCGTTAGCATGGCTTCCTTCGGAAGGGAAGTAAAGCCGGTGGTCCCGTGTCGTAGATTTAAGGCACGTAAAAGAACCTCAAGCCTGATAAAGAGGTCTCTGAGCAAAATTACCGATCTTTTAAGCCCAATATAGAATGGGACGCTAAGGACCATAGTAGTTAAAGAGCGTCCATAAATAAAACTCAATTTAATTTCATTTCACCATCTATCCTACTCGTGAATGACGAGCACTTACTTTCCGAACTGCCCTCATATTTTTGAAATGCCTATCACTTTTTCCCAAAGAGATCTGTCTGCTATTGTGATAATAATGTAGATTATCTTCCTATGAAATACACATATTCACAATCTCCAACATAAAGATGCTGGAGATTGTTTTATTTTTCTTTGTTTTGGAAACACAAACTTAGTTGCAAATGCCTACACAAACTCCAACTAGTGGAAACATTTTCAAACTCTTTTCACCTTTTATTGAGAATGATTTACAACAGTGTTTGTTTTAAGTGTTAAGTACAGAATGCAGATGATTTTAAAGATGCTTCCTGGAAATCGGTTGATTTCCCTCCCTCCCTTCCTGCCTGCATGCAATACAGTTGTTTATGTGCTTGCAACAATGCAGTGCATTAGGATGTTTAATGGTTTCTTTTATTTAGTTCCTTACCAAGATTCATTTCTTATATTGGATTATTAGTGAGCTGCAATAGTTTTTCAGGAGTGCAGAACTCTTTAAGGACAAGGATGGAAGGAAGGAGAATGAATCGAAAGCTTTCCTTAGTATCCATGATGCAACATCAAAACGAATGCAAAGACTAATATACTACTGACAGCTGGAAAGTCACCTAATCATGGAAGAGGAAAAAATCTAAATAGTAGAACTACATCTATGCCTCCAGAAGTATGTGAAGAAGTTGCTCAACAGATAGAATAATTTAAGGTTAAGGCAACACATTCAAATAGACCAATCAAATGCCTGCATGCTGATCTAAATGTAAAATGATATATGATGAATATATAGGGTGATCAGTTTGAGATGTCAGAAAAGTAAAACAATGCACACATCTCTGAGCAGTTTGCTGTAGCATAAGCAGAAAGGATGGAAGTTAATAAGTGATGTTTCAGACTTCAACCGCATGACAGCGCTGTTAATGCGTAGGAGACAAAACGGTGGTCAGACACAACAGCACACTTAGTATGTTGTATGGCATGTGAAAGGTGTCGTGTGAGACGTGTAGGTTCTCGGTTTCCCAAATAATGCAGTTACGCTTATTGGATCGGCCACTCATATCAAATGTGGCTTTGTCCATGAACATCCATTCATTTACCACTGATCGTCTGCTTTCTGCCCTAACACATCATGACATCAAACCAGAAATCAATTTCGTAATTACGCTGTGTCAGAGCATGCTTTCGCTGAATATGGATGGAAACATCTTAGGGTACTGTCTAACAATCCTCTTAACGCGTTGCGTATGGCGTATTCTGCTCTGCTGATAAGTGATGGAGTGACTTCCATCATTTCGTCTCCTATGCACGATAGTGTTGCCATGCCACGTGAATGAGGTCTGAAGCATCACTCATTGTTAACTTCCATCCTTTCCGCTTATTTTACAACAAACTGCTCAGAGATAACCTCTATACTATTTTGAAGAAAACATTTCTTTGAGATTTAGTAGGCCACAAGTGTGAGGAGGTTCAAAACGAAACTAAAAAGTAACACCCTTAATGACAATACAAAGAAAGCAGCTACTCGAAGATACAGGAGGTTTTAGAATAAAAAAGACACGTCAGAATGAAGAAAATATAATGGACTTTATCCAAAATTTAATTCCATGACCTCGTGTACCAGTACAGAAGGGTTTCTTAGTACAGGCTGAGACGAAATGAAGCAGCGCACAGGGAATAAGATTTTACATAAAATTTACAAAGAGCAAAAACTTCTTTCGAACATAACTTACGGCACCAGGCTGTAGGGGAAGGGGGGTGAGAAAAAAACACGTGGATCACATTATACAAGTTAAAGACGCATAAAGATGTTTTTTCTAAGCACCCTCATAGTCGAGACGGATAGAGGTCAAAGCCAGATGCTTGTACAGCATTTGAAGCCATAGTCCTATCAGGGTAGATTCTGAATCGTTCCAAAAACAACGGCCGCAACCTCCAGTGCGGACCACTGCAGCACCACCACCAACATAAGCTGTCACCGCAGACCTCGTCTTGCGGATATCTTCCAGGACCTCCACGCGGAGACCGAATACCAATACCCCCTGGCTGCCATAAAGACACACAGACCTCGATCTCCACCGCTGTCACTGAAACTCAGCACGAAGAGAGACATCACCACATCGACAGACTGAAACTGGACTCTGGGACCTCCACATCAACACTTTAGACCTTCGCCACACCTTCCTCAAGCAGCTAGACATCGCCGTCACATCTCTCCAGATCCTAGTTGACGGTTTCAACATTTCACATCACTGCCGGCTCTGACGAGGACACCTCTGAGGAGATGAGGCGCACGTTCCTTTACCACTCAGGCAAGACCCTCCTGGCAACCAAAGCGCACTGGACCAAGCTGTTAACGGATCTGGGCACCCGCCAGGAGAACTGCACGACCTCATGACTGCAGCTGCATCCTACGTTGGAACCAGGATAGCAAGAGAGTGCTACTCAAGACAGTGACCTAAGCAACACTACTCCTCTGTAAATCCGAATGCAAATCAAGAAATTCTTTCTCTAAAACTTATGCACCCTTGCTTCACTCCACTCTCCCTGGTGGCAGCCAAGGCCCTGGCAAGGTCAAGCCTGTCCGCCGGACATTTTCCTTCACTCACTGCCAAACTGCTGTCAGCTTACCTTTGCTACCTTTTCCTTACCTTTCCTAACAGGGGTGATCATCTCAAAACCAAAAAACACCGATAAAAATATGACATGAGCAGATTTTGTATTTGTAAGCTTAGCTTCTCTCCATTCCCTCCACCGCAACGATCTTGAGATTTTGATTTCTAATCTCAACCTCCCCCCTTTCGCTCCTCCGCACAATCTTCAAAATTCTGGAAATGTTTGGCCTTTAAAAAAGTTTTAGGTGTGAAAGATTATCCAAATGTTGGAGTCATTTTTACATGACAAAACTTATGAAAAAGCAAATATTATGCAAAACAATAACATTAATCAGAACTTCAACAAGATTTTCCAAGAACCAATCACCTAAAAATTCAATCTGAAATAAATCCGTTATATGGATATTTCAATTAATTTTTCCGGTATATAATCACTAATTCCAGCATATCCAGTATGTAAAAAAATCAAGCATATTTCCAGTAATTCCAGTATCAGTGAATACCCTGTACAGCGATTTCATATACGTAATAATTGTGTATTTGCAAAAAAATCCACTCTTGCCAAAACTTCCTACCCTTCGCTCCTGATCCTATTAAACTCCTGAGCATGTAGACGCGAAGGAAGAAAACAACTGATGCTGGCAGAACAACGAACCCAGGACCGGCGAAATTTCCTCAGCCCTCCCATGCAACAACAGAGTTACCGCCGCTCTGGGTTCTCCATTTTGGAATTCATCTAAAAATCGGCAATGTAAACTTTGACTTGTAACATGAAGGCATTGGGTGAAAGGGCCCAAATGAAGCGTGCTCTTTATTGAATGAATATATAAAAATCAACGTTGAATATCCAGAATTCCTTATTGGTTTTTCAGATGGGAGTAGAGGCCAAACAAAAATCATACTCCACAGTCTATGTACACACTAGCATGTATGCACATAAGCAAGTAAGTGGCAAATTAGGTACTCCTCGAATGACATACCATGGTATTCGGCAAGGGGATAGCTGACTACATGACCTTAGGTTCCAGTTGGTGTATGCGCCTGTTAGCTACTAAGAAGTATAATAATGTTATTATTGAACATTCAGTCACTATTTATTAATTATTGTATTGTAACATCTTATAACCCTAACTGCCTAAGCAACACCAGGCCTTACTAAAAAAAAAAAAAAAAAAAAAAAAAAAAAAAAAAAAAAAAACCACGCCCTAGCTTGTTAACGAATGTGGAATACTTTGTAACTTATTCATGCTATATTTTAAATATTAAATTTAGCATTCTATTTTAGAACTTAACACTTTGTAATCTTTTATTTTCATTTAGCCTTTAATATGACTGAAAGATGTTACTGTTCTTATTGTTGCATCTTTCTTTTGTACTGGCTTTTAATATGCTTATCTAAAGTGTATTTTTAATCTTCTGAGATTTCCAATTTGGTTACAAAAATTAAACATGGGAACTTCGGGATTTGTGTGAAACAGCGCATCTAACAAGGCAGATTTTAAAACTACTTCAACGGGAGGTTTTGTAGGTTGTTTTAGTGCTTTTTCATATTGTGTTTCTACAGTGTGTTTGGAAAGTCACTGTACAGTTACAACATATGTTGGAAATGTTGTCCACGGGCAGATATATACGTCTGAACCCGCTTTATTTTATTGGAAAACACTTTCTGTAGATCTGATTGTGATATGCTGCTTACTATGCATTTATTTCAGTTTTTAAATCATGAAGCGTGCGCGATACACTAGAGATTTTGCTGCTCCCTAAAGAAAAAGCCTGGAGTACGATCCCATGAGCAAAGGGGCCATAATTTTTTAGAGATGACACGTTCCCCATAGAACTCTTACAAAAGTTAGCTGTGTGCAGTAGCGCCATATTGTTGAAACCATGAGTAGTTTGTTTCGTCTTCTTCTAGCTGAGCAATGAAATCTTGGATAATTAAACAATAGCGGCCGCTGTTCACGGTTTCTTAAAAAAAATATACCACCAATAATGCGCCGTCTGTATATTGTTATCTACACTCCAGTTTTCTGATCGTGCAATGGCGTCTCATGCAGAGCACGAAGATTCTCCGTTGACCATAGTCGTGTGTTTTGTGTGTTAATATAACCAGAGAGGTGAAACCAGGCCTCGTCTGTATAAAAAATAACACCAAGAATATCAATGGTATTCCTTTCAATAGACGACGTGAACCATTCGCTTTCTTGATCCACATCTTTCAATCCTTGCACTGCTGTCCTTTATACGAGAAACATTTACATGTTTTCTTAACCACTTTTTGCGCAGTTGAAAATCACATATGTTATGCAACAATAGAATTAAAAAGAATTACATATCTATGAATATCAATTCTGCCAACTTGTGTCTCAACGTGATAAAAAAATCAACAACTTGGTTTCGTCGGTAAACTACATCCATCGTAGCCTAGTGTAGGTACAGTGACTTTCCGGATACCTCTGCTTAATTTAAGTACTTAAACCTTTTAAACAAATGAATACTATTTTTAAAATTATGAATGTTAAAAGTTCATTAAAGTCCTGTGATGCATACCATACTGAATGCCCCAGATGTTTAAGGTATATTTTCTGTTCCCCGTTTGAAGGATATTTTGTTTCTCACCGTGTCAAAACAACTTGTTCATTCACAAACAAAACGGCTACGAAAACAAGCTGGCAGAGGAGTTACAGACATTTTAATAGTGAAAAAATGATGTATATGAACTTTACATCACCTAAGATTCCTGGGTAAATATAATAACTGCCGAACAAAGCGAGAAAGACCTAGGAGGATTGAAACATAAGTATAACCTAGTTTCCCCTGGTCGCCTAGACGAATGCCGTGGTGGCGTGCTCTACCACGATTACCCCCAATTTCATCCTTTATCTCTCCCCTTCATGTTTCAGGTGTGTTTTCGGTGTCGGGCAGATGGCGCAGATGCTTTCATCAAGATGAAATTCTGAGAGCTTTCGTGAACGCCAGGGTGCGTTGTCCCGCCGTTAGGATTCTTCGCCTCTACTGGTACGCGGGTGTTCAAACTGGAAATATTAGGGACTTCTGCGGGTCCCAGTGGACCTGTCTGCCTGCGGAAACTGAAACCCCTACGGCTCCTTCACCTCATCCCTTCCTCCGGGGGGTGTAGCCACAATAGATCAAGCTGGTCGCAGTGGCGAGGTGTCCCGCTCCGATAAACTCATCCTGCATAATTTATACTTATTTTTGGGGGGAGGTGGACCGTAGTAGCGGGCTAGACGATCTAAATATACTACCAGCCTCTTCCCTCTCGGCAACCTCTGGATCACATCATTAGTGCTCTTCACCACGAGGTACGGCTCTTGCCATGGTTGTTGAAGCTTAGGGCAACGCCTCTTGGTCCGGGTAAGACGATACAACACCAGTTCACCCAGCTGGAAACCTTGGCTGTTGGTTTGCCGATCGTACCGGGCCTTCATCCAGTCGCTCGCTGCTTGGATGTGTTAATAGGGCATCTCGTGCTCATTGTTGTGAAGAGGTTTCAGGACGCGCCTTCAAAACCACCTCGCTTCTCGTGGGCACAACTGCGCCCTCGATAGTCGCAAGACTATCCTGCCAACGTCGAGCGTCACGTCGTGGCTTCAGAAGGCATCCAGTCCCAGTATCACATCCTGTCACCCTCGCGACGAACACCCACAGGTTTAGATGCTGCTCCTCTACAGGCAAGGTATGGCCCGCTGTCGTCACTATCTGGTTGAGCCGATTCGGTTTCCTTGACGGCAAGCCCTTCGCCACGCCAGGTTTCATTGTCTAATTGCGACCACGACTGCACTATATATACCTAGTATCCGGCAAAGCTTCCCTTGTATCCAACCGTCCTCGATGTCATCCATCCTTCCGCCCAAGGCACGCAGCGCCTCTCTCCTTCGCTAGGTGTCCTGGCTGACCACACCACCAATCAGTTGACGAACTTCGTCGACGTCTCTGGGTTGATCCTCTGTACTCGCCGTCTGTTACCTTGGCCGCATCAAGCCTCAACTGTGCTGTTAGCGGCTCGAGGATAGTCTTGTAGTCGCCGAGAATCACACTCTGTCGTATTTCGGCGTCACGCACCCCGTTGACAAAGTAGGCAGCTTCCTGGGACACGTGACTGGGCGGGAGGTTCACCAGAGCTTTGTTCACCAGCTGTTCAATTGCCAGGGCGAATTCCTGCATTGTCTCCCCTTGTTGCAGCGATTTGGGCCGGCTGCGATAGACTGCGGCTAAACAATGGTTCCCGAACACATTTTCGAGGGCCTCCCAGATGTCTATGGACACTGCCGAAGTCGGAATCACATTCAAAATCTCTGCCGCCCGTCCCTGGAGGGTGGCTATCAGCTGCGAGGCTTCCTCTTCTACTGACCATCGGTTGTGGGCGGCGAATTGTTGGCGGAAGACTTTAAAAGTTGACGTTCCGCAGTATTTGGGTGGCTTGACGAACGTAGATGTGTCGCGTCTTATCGTCTTTGTTCAGCATTTCTTACTTCTTGGCGTTTAGCTCGTTGGCCCTTCCTTCCAGGATGCACAGTTAGCCAAGGTCTTCCACCTTTACGCCGAACTCTACCATGTCTTTCTCCATGCAGGCCAGACGTTTGTCAATTATGGTCGATAGCTTCGACTCCATGTTAGACATTTCGATTTTCATTTCTGGCCGCATCTTCTGTATTCCGGATTCCACATTTTCCTCCATCTTCTACATTCTGGACTCCATTTTATCTTTTCCTTAGTGTATTCCATATTCTCCTCCATCGCGGAAGACATTGTCGTATTTCACTTTCCATTATACCGGATTCCATTTTCGTGTCCATCTTCTCTATTCCGGGCTTCATGGTCTTGATTTCAGGTAATAATTCTTTCATCATCTTCCCCATTGTGGCGTTCGATCCCACTTCTGAAACAAATGACAATTCCAATTGCTATGATACAACTTTAATCGTCCTTTAGACACCCAGGTGCATTCAACTTCTTCGTTGCACTCGACTGTCTCTCTGGCTGATCTGGCCGACTCCTCGGCACTAGCGGAACGTTCTCGAAGAGGAAGCTACTCGAAAGCCGCAGAAAGAAAATTTCCAGAACTGCAGAAAGACGCACATAGATGTTGCTTGTGTCATTTGTTCTAAAGGGCGGCCGAAGGCGCTAACAATTCCGGCGGCTAGACGGAGCCGGCATGCGCTCACACCAGTGGTCCAGTCGGCAACTTCGCGCACGTGGTTACAATATGCTGGTCTTGAAATTCCATACATTTCCATGAGATTGGAGAAACAAACTGAATAGCAACAGCACTTTAAAAACTACATCGAAAAATTCCTGATACCTCTGAAATGGCTTGTGCCACAAAAGAAGCTATTTGGAATAACTTGTGCATTTTTAAAAGTAGATAAAAATATTATCTTTTAAGGTTTACAAATTAAAGAAAATTATACTCAACAGGCTATTCCGAGAAAGTTCAAGATATATATTTTGTCATGCAAATGTCTTAAATATATGGTATTTTAATAAAAATCATTAAGAGCGATATTTTAGAAAATCAAACATTTCGAAAAATGTTCCTTATAAAGAGTAATTTGTGGTGGGAGGATCTTTTTTGGAAATCTTTGTGTCATATTGAGCATTTATCTCATATTTTGTTTTTGTGTTACGCACTTAATATCTATCTCACTCTCTCAGACTTTTTCTAAAAGTGCTTTTCTTTGGATTCACGGAGCCTTGAAACAATGTATTTCTAATAAAATCTTGACATTGAATTTTTGAGATGAATACAATATCACTAGGTACATGGTGCATAAAGTAATTAAACTACTAACATTACTAAAAAACTAAAATAGCTTGACTTTTGGGAAAAGTTTACATTAAGAATGTTAAATAAGAAAATTGAACTCAAGTTATACAAACTGCC
This sequence comes from Deroplatys truncata, assembly GCA_030765065.1. NCBI lineage: Eukaryota > Metazoa > Arthropoda > Insecta > Mantodea > Mantidae > Deroplatys > Deroplatys truncata. The sequence continues at coordinate 108,334,713 of CM060982.1, forward strand.
AGCTTGCTACTCGGATATTATTAAACAAGCCTTGGAATTCTTAAGAAGTTAACTCAAGTGATTTACACTCAAACCATAAAGCCAATGCAAAGAGTGAAAAGTGCCTGATTAAAGGTAAAATTAATCAAGGTAGACTCATAAATATGGAAGGTCATATCAATAAAACCATCCGTACTTAAATCTATTGTTGTTTTGCTGATAACTAAGAAAAAATTCTCCCATATATCTAAACGCATAGAAGTGTCTTTTGAGGCAGTATTTTTAACACTTAAATGATTTCAGTCTAATTATATAATATAAAATATAATAACAGCCCGCCTTAAAGCAATATGTGTATGTAACAATATAAAATCTGATGTGTTACACTCACATGAATTTCTCTACTCTTGTACAAACTATTTTTACAAACGCTTATTCTCCATATACTTCATGTTAATCGAGATGTTAATCCTATTGCTAATTTTCTTGTAGGTGCAAGGGGAATATGGTAGGTTTTAAGCGATAATCAAATATTTTAAGAGGTGGTTGCTATGTGGAGTATTCCATTCTCTTTGCATTACCAGGACAAAAAAAAATGAATAACGAATTTCCATTTGAGAAGAAGTATAATTATTGGAAAATTTAAGGGAATAACAAGCAATATCTCGAAAATGGTTCACTCAACCAAAAAAATGTATATACGTAAATTGTGTATTTTAAGGCGATCTACATTTTTTGTGTAGTAAACTTTTGTCTATCTCTTATGGTTTACCAGTTATGTAAAAGTCATTCACAATGAAGAATACTTTTGGAGACATTCCCAGAAAATTCAAGATATACATTTCATTTGTCATGAAAATATCTTAATCACATGATATTTTAATCAAAATCGTTAGAGCCATTTTTGAGAAAATTAAAATTTTAGAAAAATGTTCCATGTAAAGGGTAGTCTGGGGTGGGGGATTTTCTTGAAAACCTTCGTGTCGCATCTCTAGAAGATACTGAACCTAAATACCAAGTTTGGCATTATGCTGTTCACACACACGGACATGTTTCCAAAAATGCTTCTTTTGGATTCAGGGGGCCTGAAAACAGGTATTTCCGGTGAAATCTCGGTATCGAATTTTTGGGTGGAATGCAATACTTCCCCTACTTACTATACCTAGTAGAGAAAGTAATAAAAAGTGTATATTACAGTCACTGTATATGTTTATATTATTATGTACATGTTTAATAATGTTATGTGAATCTATTACGTAATTTAATAATGTAGGAGCTGTGAGAATATAGGTCAAAAGTTGCTAACAATGAGGTAACCTTGAGGCAATAATGAATTGAAAAGTAATAATGCTACTAGTAATTCTTGGAGCAACAATAATGTAATTTTTTAGACAGTTTATAAATAGCCAATCAACAACCAGAAAAAAGCTTAAGTTAAATAAAAGTATTCTATTGCGATAGGATTAGCCAATCAGAAACTGAAATAGAGCAAAGTTACAAATTCAGGTGGTAGAATTCAGTTGCTTGTAGACAGCATTCTTAACTGGATGCGAGACGCGTCCTTGAGAAGTTTAATACATATTGAGTGTGAGACGAAAATTCATTACAGCGAATATTGTAAAGTTTACATGTTAAAAAGTGCAAGTAATTAATAAATAATCTCACAGCTCTCTATATCAGTGAAGTGTTATTTAATCATGTGAAGGATTAATACATGGAGGGAAGTAAAAATTATAATTTGTGTAAGCCTACATCTTTAGCCATATCACACCTTGTTCAGAGATACATGTTTCTACAAATTAATACTGACGCAGCCGAGGTAAACATAAAAGTATATAATATTTAAGGAAACATAAAAATACAAAGTTGATTCTTAATCATTGGGACGAAGACCAGCAGAAAGTGAACGTTGGGGCGAAGGCTACCGGAACTTTGTACCATACGTGGGGGCAGTTATTTCATCAAGTTAGGCTCCCCAACAGTCGAACAACAATACAACTCCTCCTAAAATACCCCTTCTTCACTTTTTCTTTATCCATCCTTTCATAACTGTTTCAGCATACAGGATCCAAGGTGAGAAAGAAGAGAGGAGGGGAGTTTGTGGTCTCTGTTAATTTTCTAGGTCCAATACAACACAATTTATTTTCCCTTTCTGCACTTAAAGCTTGGGAATTCCAAAGCCTGACTTGCTCTTTTTATTGCACAGCATAGTTTCCCCTACTTTCTGTAAATTTTAGAAAAAAATATTTTTTTTAGATATGGTAATATTAAATCTAAATAAACTATGTGTTTTGTGATGCTCCTCACCTGGATTATCTCACCAAATGCTTCACCACACTGACCACACTTTATACATTTCATCACCACATATTTCCACAACACCACAAAAACCATATTTCAGCTGGTTCACATGTGTTATAATTAAGCAAGTGAAGTATTAAGTACTTAAACCAATGACTAGTTATGTGCTACTGAGATCAACACTTTGAAACTGGTATTAACAGTGTTAGTTTCAATCTGAGGTTTCAAATGTTTCTTTTTTGGGCGTATCAGGTCTGTAATGCAGCACACAAAAGAGTAAGAAGGTGTGCAATCAGTTTCTCTTCAATGACACCGCGGTACACAGTTGATTTAATAATAATTGGTAGCTGTTCAAGATGACTGGATTGGGTGCATTGCGTTCTCCGTGTTCACTAGTGCCATAAAGGCCTGTGAATATTGAACATGTCAAGGAAGTGTACAATTTAGTTGCATATATACATCAATATAGAACATTTAAAAACATAAGACATATTATATACATATGAAACAAAGCAGGGATAATTTTGTAACTATGTACTGAAACAAAATCAAATGCTTTCCTTTTATATATACAAATACAATTTGGTTGCATATAAACTGCAATACTTGAGCTTTATTTTAAATTTTCACTAAGCTTTTACAGCCTGTATGTCTCATAATTTTGTTATATTTGATTTGCAATGCATAGCATCAATTGTCACTTCTTCAATATACATACATTTAAATAGCTTTCATTAATTCTAGAGCAGGCATCAAATGTAATAGGGTTAAACTGAAAGCTTAAAAGAAGTTTGTCTTGATGACAACTGGTTGCACACCTTATAATCTATTTGTGCAATGGTATGCTCATGGATATCAAATCCAAAATAATGCTTGAATGAAAATTGAAACAACTTTCAAAAAAAACTAATTTCAACATTTTAAAATGGGTCGTCCAGTTACAAAATATGCTACGTCTACAAATTTCACAAACAAGATTTTACAACCATCTTGTTGTGGACATTAAAATGTACATTTTAACAATTTGGCATTGTTACAAACGCTATTATTTACCACTGAAAAAGAGGTTCGTTGGGTACTTTTCCAAAAGCCACTAAAGTCTATCAACCATCATGAAAGAAAAGTCGTTTTGTTCACACTACAACAAAATACATACGCTTTTCAGAATTGTGTTCAGTTTGTATAATATTATGTTGTTAAATATGCTCCAATGTAAACAGTATAACAAAATGCTATAAAGCCCTCTAGTTTATCTTTATGAAAATATTCACAACCGCCATTATTACTGTTTCAAAATCTTTATAAGTACATGATCATGAAACAAAACAAGTTATGTCCAACACATTTAATATTTTTTTAGAATAAATTTTGCCCTTGGATTTCATATAATCTGTTCAAAACACACTTATTTAATAGGGAATTCATATAGAATTTAAAATAAACTAATATCTCTTATAGGCGAGGAGAGAGAGTTTTTCCTCATTTGTGAAAAAAAAATCTCTATGATCTTGCGTAGATTGTAACTGGATGCCTCAAATGGTTTTTCATCTGGTACAGATTCAAATTTATAGCCACAACTGCTATTTCTTGCCAAAATATGAAACAAACATGGGAAATAAATTCACTGCACACCAACAATCTGAATATTTTATTCCAAAAATCTGAATACATTTACATTTTTATGATACTTGCATAAATATAATGCAATGCTTACACCAAAACCAACAATCTTGAGAAAACCAGTTCAAAGTTTCCAATACTGTAATGAACTGTTTACCACACCTAATAGTTTATATTCTTCTTGGCAATGTCTGGGATATGGAATGTTCCAAAAGTCTAGTCTTATAGGAATGGTTGGACATATTTAAAAGTCCTGCAGTACTGAGATGTTGAAGACTGATAATATAGCCATTTTATCATATAGGAGTTGCATTACCATAGGAATTGTTCAAACTGATGTCCCTCTAGAGCCCTGCAGGCACCAATAGGAACATTGAATGCTCTGTGTACATTTTGTAACATGTTGGTGTGATAACATGACAAGCAGCATGAATATTTTCTTTGACATTGTCAATTGAATGTTGGTATCCTGTGGACACAACAGATTTAAGGTGTTACCACTGGAACAAGTGTAGGGATGTGAGGTTTAGGGGACTGTGGGGACCATTCCACAGGTCCTCTGCAACCAATCCATCTTACCAGAAGTCTCTCATTAAACTAATTTCGTACATGTAAACCAAAAAGTGGTGGAACTCTGTCTTGGAAGTAGAACCTCTGACAAAATGCCAAGATATTATTCAGCACTGACACCTTCTTTAAAGAAAACTGGTCACATGAGCTATCATCCATGTATTGCACACCATCTGGAATTTGCTTGGTGTGAACATTCTCTGTTTACACAAAGTATACCTTGTTTTGCAGGTTCACATGACCATTCAGATGGAAGCATGCTTGGTCACTGAACATGATATCTATACTGTTTATTTCATTGTCAATAACATAATCACTAAATTCTGCTTGACAGTCAACACGGTTCAGTTCCCGCAAAAAGTGAGTTTTGTAAGGGTGAAATTTATGCTCTTTCCAAATATGATTCAAAGAGCTTTTGGGAATTGCAAAGTTTCTATTGCATCTTTCACAATGATGGGTTGGGATCTATTTGTACTTTAGCAGACTACAACAGAACTGCCATAATCAGTGTATGTTCTTGAGCACTCTATGTGTAGTCTCTCCTATTGAACCTGTCACCTAGAAATGTTTCAGATTCCACCCACAGATCATGTTCAGGCTTTGGTTGGTTTGGATGACAAAATTCATCCAATGTTTGCAGTTGCGAGAGAGAGACCTGATGCATGAAGAATCAATGATTTTTTCTTCCATAGTGTACATTCCAAGAGGTATTTTTTGTTTTTATTATTTATTATGGATGCTATTTAACTATTATGGTCCTTAGCGTCCCATTCTATATTGGGTGTGAAAGACTGGAAATTTTACTCAGAAGCCTCTTTATCAGGCTTGAAGTTCTTTTACATGCCATAAATCTATGACACGGGACCAACAGCTTTAATTCCCTTCCAAAGCAAGCCATGCTAAGAATTTTTATGGCTGAAAAAATCCATCACCCTACACCGGGCTTGAACCTGCGACCTCGGGAACTAAAGGCTGGCATGGTACCCCTAGATCATGGAGGATAATGTGTACATTCCAGCTTTGGCACCAATTTCATCCATGTTCATTTGCCTGAAATAAATTAACACTGCTTCAAGATTTTCACTTTCTGATATTTCCTATAAGACAGACTTTTGGGACACCCTCCATTAGTCATAAAGATAATTCTTAAAATTTCATTAATACTCATTTAGTATTATTAAAACTGATCCATCAAAACTTTCATATTCTATATCTCCTTTGATGCAAATGGTATGCTTTTGACAGTTCCTTTTTAGGCTGTAGTAAGTTCGTATCATTTGTCTATAAGAATCAAACTCCTGCTTGCACATAATGCCAAACACCAGAACATGAGTGAGAAGCTTAAAGTACACTACTAGAAATACTTGAACCAATACTTCCAAAGAACAGTAGAAAACATATAAATAAATTAATGATTTTGATTTCAGTGCAGGTGAATCAAATTCGTCACTTTTATGATTTTTCTTCAATTAAATTAAAGAATCCTTGGCAATGTGTCCTGAAACAAGATTCTGCTACAATATGCTTGGCTTTAAATATAGCTTATTTTTTTTTGTAACCACTGAAAATCTGCCTGACAATATTTCAGCCAAAATCATTGCTGCTGTATACCAGTGGAATTTAACTGATCTTCCTTCTGATGGCAGAAATACTCCAGAGAACTTGCATTGACGTTCCAGAATTTTCACTCAAAATATTGCTGGATAGGCTTGAGAGCCCTTTGGTTAATTCCAATCAAGTAATTCCATCAACTTGTAAGCACACTGTAACACCGTTCTCAAGATAGCTTGTCATTCAACACTTTACACACTGTGATCTTATTTGTGTACATAATCTATAATTGCATTTAACATAAAAGATCAAATCTTATAATTAAGATGAAATAGCTTATAAATGTTTATACAGAATGATTACATAACATTCCTTTTTTGCAAACAACTAAATCATAGCTCACATACCAATATCTTTTTAATTTTACTTATAATTACAAAACAATACAAAAGGTTTTAACAGTTGAGATGATGCAGCTATATAAATGCAATTAAAAAATTCAATTACAATAAAGATTAGTATTTAACAACTAAACATTGATTCTACATTTTTTTAACACTAGAGAGGTAAATCATATGAGTAACACTAACTGTGCAACAATAATACTGCAAAGAGGATTTCAGTTATGTAACAATGCTTATTCTCAAAGTATATTTTAATTATATTCAGTTCTTCTCAATACAGGTCTTGCCGTTTGACATATTATTTAAGTTTTTCATGATATGAATAATATTTGGAGGAAACGAAACAGAAATATAAATCTTTAATGCACACTTTATGCTGTAGTCATTGATGATGTCTCCCTGAAAGCCTTTATTGATCTTCATAGCTGAAAATAGGGCTTCAAAAACATTAAATCTTGACTTAAAGAACTGGCTCTATACGTCCAACAAACTTGTTCTAGTCTTGTAATTCTTAAAATCAGATTTCAAGTTGATTAGTTCCAGTTGTACTTCAATGGCAATCACATCAAATAAAAACTCTTGAAGCTTGAATCTTTTCAGCATTTGCTAATTTCTGTGTCAAGCAAATAAGAAGAAATGTATACCTTTTCATTTGGAACTGAAATAATTTGATATGGAAGACTTTCACTTTAATAAGGTCCTTGCATGACAAAAGATCCTGATTCTACTGCTGTTTGTATCACAAGTGGAAAACTTTGCCATTGCCTTACCTCACTCCATTTACCACAAAGTGACATGAACTTTTGTGATGAACATATCAGGTGTTGTCACTTTTGCTTTAAAGCTGTCCCATTGGAATGCCTCATTAGTGATTGCTCCCAAAAAAACTGACAAAGATCAATATTGAAGGATGGGTTTGGTCTACCTTTTTTGGTCCCTTGTTTAAATGAAGTTGCATGTCAGATTTACAGTTTATTTGGCACACAAATGTAGGCATGATGAAGCAGAGGATGCACATATGCACAGTAACTCATTGGATTCTCCTAATTAATTAAAGGTTCTTTGCAGGTGTTGAAAATTGTTGCCAGTCCTTTTACTAAAGCTAAGTTACTGTCAATGAAATCGCTCTCTTATTCTCCAGGATATGTAATGAGAAAATGGCAATGTGGATTGATGTTGGTCTTGCTCTACCACTTTCAGATCACATGATAGATAACTAATGATCTAAATCTTGTATTTTTAAATGCTTGGGCTAAAAATTATTGAAAGCTGCAAACCAATTCCTAAGTAGAACTCAATTTCAAGGTAATACCAAGGAGAAATATTTTGAAATTTAAAATTTAATAACTTTTTAATTGCTTGATACAGTAAATGTGACAAGAATTTTTGTATCTTATTATTCCCCCTTTTGCAACAAAGCAGTAGTTTCAAACCCCAATCTGAATTGTTTCTAAACTCATTCATTTTCTTAACCTTTTCAATCCTAACTCCATGTGGAATTCCTTATAATTCTGTTTATTGCAAAACAAATTACAAGTTCATGAAGCTAAACTTTAGATAGTTTCCTAACTTTGCTGCTAAATATCTCAGTATTCTGAATAGTTTTATAAATATTAGCATACATTAGCTTACAAAAACAAAAAGATGGTAGTTTTTTCTTTTTCTTTCTTTCTTTTCTCACTTCAGTGCAAAACAATCCACCAACATCATTCATGCCAATCGCCACTTGTTTTGCATGGACCCATCCCATTCCTTTATAAAAAACTTGGTAGTTCTGCAGCTAAAATTCCAAACCTAGCAACCTCCAACATTTAGAATCTGGACTTTTGTCAACTGAGCTACAAGATCAAGCACTAAGTTACTCATACTCATGGCACAAGTATTCATAATATGCTGAAGGTCTGGGAAAATGTGTTTCATCTGGAAGTATGAACATGTGTGTGGAGGTGTTTGCAATTCAAAGCATAAAACTGAGAGTAATTATAAACAGGAAACATCAAAGCCGATGTGCAAATGCTCTTAAAGCCAGTGACCTCACATGTTAAAACAATTATTTGGATATATTGGTATGCTCTTCATAGATGTAACTGCTCCTCTTCTGCAGTGATAAACTATGATCCTTCATTATCCTTTATGTTTAGATTCTGGCAGTTATGAATCTCAACTTTTATCAGAATGCAATAACTTCAGCTAAATTACTCAATAACTTAGAATATATGAGAGCAATGTAGGAAGGAGAGAGGAAATGGAATAAAATTTGGTGAAAGACATTAAGCCAATAGGCCATGCCAAAGTAGGTGGATATATATTATATTTCCCTGGTTACAGTTTTTCTGGAAAGGCAGATCTTTCAGAGCAGGTTAACTTTGTCAGCAGATATTGGCCCAGCTGTTTCATCAAATATACATAAGTCTCTTACTGGAAAATCACTTGAACCATTTCTTTACTTCATATGATAAAATTAAATCAAGACTCTTAGTAATAAATCAAGACGGAGTTTACACACATTCATTACCTGAGATGCTTTATCCTGAACAAGGTTCAAATGGTCTTCCCTTCATAAAAAACTGGCAGATGGGGCCAGATGCTACTGAAGGGCTCCTTTAAAGCGCAGGTATTGAAATTGTGCACAATCTGTATCAATTTATTAGTTAACCGCTTCTCACAGCTTCTAAAGAAATATAAATGAAGTCTTTCACATTCAGTTTGCCTAACTTGATGATGTGGAGGTAACATGCCTGCTTTCTAATCTACAGTTTTTCCTTATCCTGAGCAGATATTGTAAAGTAACCTATTTGAGCATTATCATCATCTATTTCACCATCTCTGCAGATCTTTTCTTTTAATAGTGTTGAAAATCCATTCTTACATCATATGGCACCACAGGTGCTGAACTGATGATACACGAAATGAAACTTGGAAAAGGAAATTTGGGAAGGAAATGTTTCAGGCCTAAGTTTAGGTTACCTCTCTGGCATATGCCAGTTATGAGGACTGGAAAAAACCTCAGTCAGGGAGGATGGTCCTGGCAGGGATTTGAATCACAGATTTCCTGTTCACAAGTCCATGCTTTAATGACCTCAGCTACCCATGTCAGTGAACTCTGCAGATCTGAGTTTTAATATAGCAAAATGAAAACTGCATCCCCAAAAAACTCCAAACTCTTTGGAGATTACATTACCTGGGATATTTTCTACCCTAGCAGACTCTATAAACCTTAGCCAATTGTACTACCATCTTTATATATCTATTCTGTTGCCTTAGTTGGAGTTGATTTATAGCTTGTTGACAAGTTAAAATACTACCCACTACTGCTTAAGGGTAACATGAAGTAACAAATATGCAGTGGTGAAGGATAAGTGAAGTTACATTGATGATAAAGGTCACAATTGTCTACCTAATTTAAAATTTTTGGCAAAGCACAAAAATCCACAGAAAAGTACTTGCATAGGAAAAAGATACCCATAGCATCTTCAACTCATTCTCTGGACTAAGAAAATCAACTTTATAATTTAACTCATTCTTATGTTCTATTTTGGGAACATTTTTAGGTCATCATTATCCTTGAAACAGTATACTTCTGTGATGATTTTTGGAAAACAGGGAAACCCTAAGGTTTTGTTTAACAAACTTTAATGAATATCAGTGATGGTAGTATTGTTCTGAACCAATAAAATATACCTGCTAAACATAATTGACAGGACTATAAAACAAAGATGCACGGAAGCTGCATACCGGTTTTTGAGAGTCTCACTAATCCTGTACGGATACTGCACACTGAATCAGAAGGTTAATCCTACTGAGAAACTGCACACCTATAAAATGTGGAATTTATATGGGTTAAGCCAAAATTTAATTAAAAATGGTGTATAGTGATTCTGCAACATTGTGTAGTACTTCCACAGCAAAGAAAGTCCCCGGGGAATGAAGGGCAGAGGAGAAATTGCTGATTAGACACGGTCCGAACCCTGCCTACATGCTTATTTTACCGTTATTTATGACACACACAACAGCTCAGTTAAATAGTTTTACTCCTTGCGTAGCATGCGTTCTCCATCACACATTCACTGTCCTTGTCGTACCTTTTCTAAACAGATAAGGGTAGCACATTCCTGTCAGGGACTTTCTTTCCGTTGGCAAACAGTAGGAGTGGTACGGCAGCATGCTACTACCAGGGGCTGCCTTGCACTAAAATGTATTTTGTTAGCAAACACAAATCACTGTTTTCTTCCTTGTTGTACTTTGCAGTATGACTGTAGACTATTAGAAGCAAATGTAATCATCCATGTTATAACGCAGTTGAACATAAAAATACTGGTTAAAAACTAGTCAAAAGTTATTAAAAATTCTCCTTAGTGCTTCATACGTTTTCAATTACCTGCCTTTATAAAATTTGCAATATTCATATACCAACATAAAATTGCCCTCTTCACTTTCTCTGTCCATAAACAGAACTATTGCACACTGGAACCAAGGTTATTACACAGTGAGTAATGCTAAAGCATAGTGATGGGCAACAGCTTTGTAAAGTAAAACTGTGCCCCATCTCGGCTGCTGGATGACAGGTTTTCATTTTCTATATGACCATAATTGAGGCAGAAAATAGTGTGCAGTTTCCGCATGACCAGAAATCAGGTAGAAATTTTGGTGTGCAGTATACGACACCTGTAAAACAATGGAGGTGTGTACCTGTAGCTCAAAACTAACTATGACTTCTTTGATTATACAAATAAATTAAAAAAAAAAGTTTGCAAATTATTGAAATTATTCTGCAGCATTTTACAAGAGAGGTCAATACACACAAAACTCTTCTAAGTATTACTTGAATATCACATTTCCTAATGAGAATGTTTTTGGGAAAGTTGTATAGGTTTAATGTTTCAAAGTAATATTTGTTCTCTCTCAAGATTTTTATTCTATTCATCTCCATTTTTATATCTGCATTCCAGTTACATCCCACCAAAAAAGCACTGGGAATGTTTTTATTTGACACAACTATAAAGAAAAAAAAATCATATATACAGTTTGTTCACAGGCTGTAAAATGTTGCATAGAAGCCTGATATAAGAGTTCTAAATAAATACTAGAGTCCAAGTTTCCATGGTGCAATGGCACTTACGAGATGGCACCAACTTCACTTAACAAGACTTGACCTACCATTTGGAGATACGACAAACTAAAGGCAGTTAAGAAATTGCAGGACAAAAGTTCCTTAATAATGCCAATCCAAATGAGACCCAGTACTTTCGAGGTTTCAAACATTTTCTGATTTGTTTTCTTTTACAATTCCTTCGGTTTGTCACATCTGTTGTTGAAATTTGAAAGGACAAATCATTCACATTATGTAATGCTTACCCAGCACCAGCTGTCTATTTTAAGTTTGCAATTTCAACAATTCCCATCAGCGTACAATAATACAGACTGAACATGCAGTGTCTTTTAATGTTCTAACATTCAGTACTAAGACATAGCGTAATAGTTTTGTACAATAGTATTTTCACACCTGAAGAAATGGGGGCAGCTCTGCTGCAGAGAGATTACACCATACATATATTTATTCACCACAAGTTCACTTTGTGATTACCAAAACATTTTGTGCATAGGTTAGGCATTGTTTCTTTGAAACAAGGATGTTCAAATGATTGTTTCTTGTTGAAATACCTGAAATATATTGGAGAACTGTAACTACTATAATGAAAATGAAACCATTTTTATATTCAATACTTCACTTTCTACATCTTTATTGCTTTCTCCCATATATTATTTAATTTGGTGTAAGCAGAATAACTATCCCTAAACCACAGTAAAAAAAAAAATTATTTTCGCTTTAATTTTTTTAAAACCACATTTAATTCAAAGTATGATTCTTAAATTACAGTAACAATTTAAAATCTATTCTCCTAATGTAGATATTTCATGTTATGGGGAGGCATCAAAATTAAGGTAAAAAGCATGACTAAAAGCCAAACATGATTTTTGTTTTACACTTTCCTAATTCTGATCATTTTTCAGTGACCATTTATTAATGCAAACATGACAAATGCTCACATAGAACAAGGAGCAGAGATGGGGAAAAAAAAAATCTGATGTGATACATTCAATGGCAAACTTGCATATATCTGTTATATATTATAACAGTTGTAATAAAAGTAATTCTTCTACACACATTACGTTACAATATATTTTTACTTAGACAGGACTTTATGCAAAACATACTTAGTTACAACATACACAAACAGTATCAAATGTTTATTTGTGTTACAAGCTCTTGCAATGGAAAGAAAAGGAGGGGGGGGGAGCAAGAATCACAAACTTTCAAGCATATCCTTTAAATGACAAACAGTATTGAATCTTTCGATAATGGCTAACACTATGAAAAAATTTATTTGACACAAATTGTGTGCTTTAATGATGTCTATATTTCTCTTGCAGTAAGTGTTTTTGTTTTTTTTTTTTTACCTTTTAAGGTTTCCTTGTAATTCAAAATTATACAAAATTCAATCAAATAAAGAGGACTTCACAGGCTACACCCAGAAAATTTAGGATATATATGTATATTATTTGCCATGAAAATGTCTTAAAACATATTATTTTAATCAAAATTGTTAAGAGACATTTTTTATAAAATAAAAAACCTGAATATTTTTCCATGTACAGGGTAATTTTGGGTGGGTGGATTTTATGGAAAATCGTGTTACATGTTTGGAAGGTACTGAACTTAATTAACAAGTATGGTATTTAACGGACTTCATTTTTGAGTTATGCTGTTCACAGATGGACCTGTTTCTGAAAATGCTTCTTTTTTTTGGGGGGGGGCGAGGTGGAAGGAGATTCAGAGATCTCAAAATGTGCATTTCCAGTGAAATCTCCATATAATATTTTTGGAATACTAAAGGTTAAGTTGAGAGAAAGTAATAACATAACCATTATTTTGGAGCGGTTCCAAGTATGGAATCATTTTGAAAAGTTACCATAACGATCATTCAACTTTGCACTAACACAAACATTTGAGCATTTTTATTACTGCTTCAAAAGTAATGTTGTGATTGAAAAGAGTACATTGCATTACAGTGTTACAGCCACAAGCATACGACATGAGACCTTGTAACTGTCTGCTTTGGTGCTTCCAAGTTCCAATAGAGGGCAATGGCTGTTTTCAATTTGAAAAGCAAAAGATGCTCATGAAGCATGTATACAAGTTACAAAAGGGGCTTCATAAATTCCCTGTGGTCATACTGTAACTAAACTTTCAAATAATGCTTCACTTTTTAACTATATGCATAATGTATCACTTTCTCAGAAAAGAAAGCCTATAGCATTTTGGTAAATTTCATTAATTTTTAAAGTCTAATTCCAGTCTCATAGTGTTTAACATGGATTCAACAATTGCAACCAATTAATGAATAACTTTCCCTTCTCTCAAAACAGCAGCACATGAAACTGAAAATTACTTGTATTTGTACATAAACATCAGCATATTTTCGCAACAATTTAATGCTGTGGCTTTAAAATGAGTGAATTTTCAATTTTTGCAGATGCCTTCTCATAATGTCATCCATATTGCAATTGCTCTCTTGAATTCTTGTTCCACCTATTTGGTACGTTTGAAGGTGGCAACATTTTCAAGTTGAAAATGGAAAGGGATAAACAAATTTAAGCCTTAAGTTACTCAGGGTTGTTTTCTTGTATATGCTGATTATGTTTAAAATATAAAGGAAAAATACTCAAAAATGTTTTTAAAGAATTGTCTAATTTTGGAGTTATAGCAGAGTTATGAATATTTTTACTTCAGCACATTAACATCACATTATTAAGTTGGAGATGAGATCCAAGAAATACTCGCTGTTTACACAATGAGTTTTAGATAAAAGTTCAGAAATAATTTTTAATTTAATATTTTTTATAACTTCCTACACATATACTATACATAAAAGTGCGTATAATAAATAAATTCTCTTTTTTGTAATTTCTTTCATTAGAATTAGTTGTTAATAAATGCATTTCATTTCCGCTTATGATTCACTGATATATGTCTTTATTAACAGCCAATTTTATAAGTTATTTATAGCTAAAATACATTTAGATATGAACATATAACTTTCATATGGCTTGGTGTGCATATGCACATAAGACACACAATTCAGATTAGAGAATATATAAATCTTCTTTCTTTTATGTACTTTTTACTTATATTTTTTTTTTTTATTCCTCCCTTTAGACCTTAGCATTTACTGAGACAGGCAAGTCTAAGCTCACCTAATTTGATTTGAGGATTTTCTGCAGGCCAAGTTTTCACAATGGGTCCGAAGATGAACATTTTGTGAAACATTTGATCACAAAATTTGGAGTTTCTTCTGCACTATCTACTATTCAAACTATGTACAAGCTACACTGAAATACTGCTAAGAGCGAATGTCTCAATTTCCATTAGGCTTTTGTTTTTATAGCTAACGATTACACTTCCTGCGCCTGGTGTCTGACACTGCATGTTCGCTCTGTATCACAGTATGCTACAATGGCGTTGCTACTTTACGACTGTTCAGACAAATGTAACCCGCACTCACATCACAACCACTGACCAGCAGGTTCATGAGCACGCTGTCACTGGGGACAGATGGGAGCGGTGGTTTCGCCCTCTGTAATGGGGGCTGTGTCCCCCCTCCATCCGGGGCCCACACCCTTTGAGAAGTCTTGGTGCTTTGCCTTTCATTATTTCTGATGAGCTCTTGTAATAACTGTGATGGTGCAGCATCATTTCTTGTGCGCTTACTTAGTGGCAAATCTTCCGTACACGTCCGCTTACAGGGTGGGCTCCTCTTCTGGGGCAGCACACCCCCTTTCTGCTGTTGTATCCCTGAAATGCCAATGTGCTCCATACTACTTGACATGATGCAACTTTCAAATCTGAACTCCTCAAATTTAGTAAATAAATAAAAAAATAAAAATAATAATAATACCAGAAAACATTTCCTGGTTAGGCTTATGCAGCCATTGAAAAAAATTTCCCTTCAGATGCTTCCTACTTTCATCACTAAAAGGTTAGCTTAGATATGGAAGTTTCATTTAAATAGTGTGTCTTAAGAGAGTTTAGTTTTAAGGAATGTAAATTTTAAAAGATCTACTTTGTTTTTTGTTTTTTTTGGCAATATTATTTTAAAGTTATATAAATGCAATTTCTAATCCTGGTTTAAAAATATAAAGATAATGAATAGAATAGTATTAGTGATTTTTGTCAGTTTTACACCAGTTTACAGCTGTTGAAGATGACGTAGATTTTAATGGACTACAGGAATCAAATTTACATCCTAGCTTCTTTCAAGCAAAGTTTCAAAATCTTAATATTTGTTTTAACAATATTCATTGCATTAAATTTTGTCTATGGCAATGACAAGATATATTTTAACTGTATGCATCATAATTTAATTTTAATCACTTTAAGTTACATATTTATCTACTGCTTATTTAATTGAACATCGTTTTCAGTTTTGTGATTGTTTAGGCTGTTTCACTATAAACTGGGAATGGAAGCAGGATGAAAACAGAAAATAGGGAGATATAAGTTTAGTTCAAACTGGGAATGCCTATTAATGGGAAAAAGTCAATTTTGCACATTGTTTGTAACTAACCGTGAGATTTTTTAGCTGCTTGCAATATGATGCAAATTAATCAACTTTGAAACTTTATTTCTTCTTTGTTTAATTTTTTTTTTCAAGCTTGCAGCTAGAGAGATATCTAGCAGCAGTTTTAGTTCACAACCTGTCTGAATAATTTCTAACACAAAGACTGGTAGTTGCAATATGAAATTTAATACGCCGTACCTAAGAAAGAAAAACTTGAAAGCTATTGTTTCTTCTGCTAAGCTTCCCGTTAATTGTAAATGCTACATTATAATACAGATATTTTAAATTTATCTTTCTCATTCTGGTTTCTGTGCCCAGTTATTGTACACCAGCCTTAAAGCATAATTTTGACTAAATTAAATTTGTTTGTAGTTCAAAAGAATTGCTGAAACTTACCAAGAACATACAAAATATGCTTGTGTGAATGTGTGAAATATTTTGATCACACACTTTTTCTGTGTCTGTCAATTTTATGCCTGATCTTCTTCAATGGCATCAAAAATCATGTGTGTTCACCTATTTGCATATTGTATTCTACCTGCTTTCATTCTCAAAATGGCAGTATGAAATTTTGAATAAGCTATCGTTCTGTGCTCATCATGAAAGTGACGACATGCTTCACATTATTATAATAATTCATGTTATCTCACAATTCAGAAATTAGCCTTTGGAGTTATGGGTATAACCTGTACAGTGCATTTGTTTTATGCCAAGACCACAACTGCTGAGACAGCAGTAACCTCAGTATTATACCAATGTGCAAAATTGGCACAGGACATGTCAAGGATACGTTTGTTAGCTGTGAGTTGTCTCAGTCGTTGCTTTGTCTTTGTGCTACGAAGTGTTTCAACAATGTGTGTGTTGTGTACGATTTCCTAAGGAATGTTATTCTCTTATTAGTCCATGGAAATGCCTGTCATCCTCCGTGGACTAGTGGTACCGTACTAGCTTCTAGTTCCCGAGGTCACGGTTCAAACCCGGCGGAGGGCGATGCATTTTTTTGGGTGTAAAAATCCTTAGCATGGCTTCCTTTGGAAGGGAAGTAAAGCTGGTGGTCCCGTGTCATAGATTTATGGCATGTAAAAGAACCTCAAGCCTGATAAAAGGCCTCTGAGCAAAGTTTCCAGTCTTTCACGCCCAATATAGAATGGGACGCTAAGGACTATAGTAATTAAAGAGCGTCCATAAATAAAACTTAATTTATGGAAATGCCTGCCAACAAATTCATGCTTGAACAGCATATTTTTATGTACGATACATATGTAAAAACTTGAGTCATGTAGACAGTGTGTAGACAATTTCAGCAGCAATTCCTGGTTATCCAGTTCTGGGTAGAGGCATTATGAGATGTTTGGTCAATAAATTTAAAACAATGGGATTGCTAAATACTAAAAAATCTGATGTGTTACACTCACATGACTTTCTCTACTCTTGTACAAACTATTTTTACAAACGCTTATTCTCCATATGCTTCATGTTAATCGAGATGTTAATCTTATTGCTAATTTTCTTGAAGATGCAAGGGGAATTGCTAGGCTTTAAGTGATAGTAAAATATTTTAAGAGGTGGTTGCTATGTAAAATATTCCATTCTCTTTGTATTACCAGGACAAAAAAAATAATAACGAATTTCTATTTGAAAAAAAGTATAAGTATTGGAAAATTTAAGGGAATAACAAGCAATAACTCGAAAATGGTTCACCCAACAAAAAAAAAATGTATATGATATAAATTGTGTATTTTAATGCAATCTACATTTTTTGAGTAGTAAAATTTTGTCTATCTTTTATGATTTACCAGTTATGCAAAAGTCGTTCACAATGAAGAATACTTTTGGAGACATTCCCAGAAAATTCGAGATATACATTTCATTTGTCATGAAAATAACTTAAACATATGATATTTTAATCAAAATCATTAGCCATTTTTGAGAAAATTAAAATTTTCGAAAAATCTTCCATGTAAAGGGTAATCTGGGGTGGGGGGTATTTTCTTGAAAACCTTCTTGTCGCATTTCTGGAAGATACTGAACCTAAATACCAAGTTTGGTGTTTATCCGACTGTTCATTTCTGAGTTATGCTGTTCACAGACACACACACGGACATGTTTCCAATTTTTTTTTTTGGATTCAGGGGGTCTCAAAACATGTATTTCCAGTGAAATCTTGGTATCGAATTTTTGGGTGGAATACAATACTTCCCCTACTTACTATACATAGTAGAGAAAGTAAAAATAAAGTTTATAGGAACAATCCCCACACCATAGACGAGCTTAAGGGCGACATAAAAGCAGAAATTATGAACATTACGCAAAAAGAACTTAATGTCATCATTACATATATGTTACTAACACTCATGAGTAAGTAACGTGAAAGTTACAGAACAGAAACCCTGCAGTGTAATAGACTGTGTGCACAGCATGCATTTGCATGATCCACGACCTAAGCATAAAACGAAGCCACTGTAGAAACAAATAAAAGATTGCAAAAATGATTTCCCTACTAACTTTTACAGAAACCAAATATCTAAGCAACATTTTGGTGTTTTGAAGGAAAAGCTCTATAATACCATTGAATAGGAGTTTCAGATTTTGAAAGCACTAAGATTAATTATATCTAATAATTAAGTTTACGTTGTGGCTGGAAAACAATTGGGATTTAGAAAGCTAGCAACAAAATCTGGTGTAATCAGAATATTTTATACAGAAACATTTCAAGTTTATGTACATCTTAAGCACCAAAATCTTTTGTGCTTTGTAAATCTAAACAGAAGTATGCTTGTGTGTTGATTTATTGTATTCCAAGACGCATTCCAATTCTATTTAGCTTTTCATATAGCTAAATAAAAAAAATTACAACATTTATATTAAATTCATTGTTACACAAGAAGATGTTGCTTTTTAAAAAGACATCAAAACAGCATTTCATATAGCAAGAAAAGATAAAAAAAAAGTATATATAGCAAAATGTTAAAAAAAAAGAACATATGCTTACCTCCTACTTCTAAAAATAAGAAATCAAGATAATCTTTATTTATGGTTGCACATAAATATCATCACAGAAAAAATAATTTCCACCGTATCTGTATGTAATACATATTTCAGGAATTTAAATATAAATTATTATTATTAACATTCTGTGATAATACTGATGTTGCAGTCTCAAGAAGAAAAAAGTTATATATTACAGTCAAGTTTGCCTTCCAGCCACAAAAGTTAAACATGAATGCAACAGTGTGAGAATAGTTTTTTTTTCCAACTAAAACAATCCTTGTTCACTGATTAGTTAAATATGATTTTTAAAATTTAAGCATTTATTATGAAAATCTGCCTTCATGGAAGAATAATAAGAATTTAGATCTGATTCTAAATGCAGCTCAAGATCTATTGAATTTTATTGTTAAAATCTGAAATATAACCTCAATTACAATAGACAAACAACATTAAAGGGATGAAATATGTTAGAATAATAATGTTATCTGGTTTGGTTTGTATATGCAATAAACTATGAGTAACTTAAGTCATGCTTTTCAAACATATTTCTCATTTGTCATCATTTAAATTATACAATGTCAACGTTATTCAGTTGCAAGGCATTGTTAGTGTTGTTAATTTGCAATCTTTGTTGTTTTTAAATTTTAAGTGCATACTTGCCAACTTCTTGAAATTGAACTTTCCCTCATTCAGCAAAGTTTAATAATTTTGTGATGACAAGAAATTTAGAATCCAGTGGAGTAAATGTATGAAAATTACATGTAAAAATAAAGGGAAATTCTGAATCCTTGGAGACGTATTTAAACTGCTTTTTTCTGTCATTATGCTAAAGTTCTTCATGGTACTTTAGTTAAAGGATTACTAAACAGCAAGTCTCTTCCAAGGCTATAAACAGATATCTAATCCACATTTTATGCTTCATAATCTGAACTATTAACAAAAACTGTAACAAAAAACAGGAAATTTATATCTTGCGGCAATATTACATAACTAAACTAAAACAATTTACACAAGAGAGTTGGCTTTACAATTCACATTATTCATTACTGAATATCCATGCCCATTTACTGCTGGTTACAAGAGGTCACTAGTGGTGATATAGAATTTTAAATCTGCACACACTGCATTTTGTTGCAGCCCACTGAAGGGGGACCATTATTGTGATATAGGATACTCCCAGATAAGCTCGCCTATCACAGCACTGTTATTGGAGGTGCAGTACAACAATAAGAGTTGGTCAAACTGGTCAACAATGGTTTTGCTAACTATATAATTTAATGTTTCTTACTTATTTACATTTACTGGTTCCAAAAATTAAGTCAAGAAATTTTCTATTACCCATTTTTATTTGTTTGTAATTTTAAAAATAATTGTTCATGGTTATTAGCGTTTGCAATAGGTAACATGCCAATTACAAGGGGGAATTTACGTTTATATTCTATTGTTCAACAGTACATTCAGTCTGTAATCTTAAGTTACAACATAATGCAATAAAATTTAATGCTTTGTCATGTCTGTGGCAAAAATCTATAACACACTGGATCTGCCCACAAAGCTGTAAAAATGTCTCTTGCCGTAAAGTATTAACAAGGCCTCTGCTCACCTACACTTTATGGGCTAACTGTAAAAGTTGGCAAGTATGTGAGTGTATTATTTCATATTAAAACGTTTGCATGCATGAAAGTAAACCTTGATGCACAAATAGCAAATATTATTGATTTTGTTTACTAATTTAAACATGTCCTTGAATTCTGAAACATTATTTTCTGTACATGCAGGATTGCTTGTGCAAGAATGTATGCCTACTATATCCCACTTTGGGTTCTTTGAGTTTATTGTTTCATTCTATCTAAAAGATTCACTAATGACAGACTATAAGCGGACACAAATATTTACTACATCCAAAATTACTGCAAAATCATTATCATTGTTTTATTTTTATATTTATTTCATCTGTACAGCCACACTTCCAGACTCTGCAAGGAATGGAATGTTCTAATGAAAGAAACATTATTACCCCAGTCAGGAGTTGAACCTGACATCTCTGAGTTGAGAAATTACCTGGCCACCTGATGAGAGAGGCAACTCAATCATTCACTTCTTCAAGCTCAAAAACATGATTATTGCAGGGGATTCTTGAAAGCTCTGGTTGAACCTGATTTCAATGTATTACAGATTTCTGGGATGTAGACCTGGAGTTGATAACACTTACTATTTTGAAATCAAGGCATATATTTCAAAATAGTATGTTTTACCTTATAGTGTTGTTCATTTAATTTTATATGTGTAGAAAATATATGGTTGCAGGCACCTCTCACCGGCAGCAAACTCGCAAAAAGAATGAAACATAGATACAGTATACCTAATTAGAAAGCCCCTCAAGGAATTGCAGCCCTATGTGTAATAGGCAGGATAGAACTGTACAGGAGAAATAATTTTGTATAATGGGAAGAACATTTTGACACCATTTTAGGAAGTATATTTTTCTGTTCTTACTAGCTACAGTGAAAAATTTAATTTTAAGTTTGTTTTGCCATACTTTATGGAGAATTTAAAATTTTTCATTTCTAGAAAGAAATTTCCATTTTGTTATTTTTCCCTAACATAACCTAGTTACAATGTATAGCATAGAATTCGGATGTTACAAAAACAGTAGGAAACGGATGTGGGGACCATTTCTTTAAATACAAATTTTAAAGGCACTAAGAATATAGTCCTATTTCTAATAAGGGTTGAGCATCCTAGTTATTACTCCAATGGGGGTAAGAGACATTTCAAGTGAAATAAGAATTTTGTCAATACTATTTCTTCAGCATGCTTTGAAAATGTTACAATTTTCACAATTTATTCATAACTTTTACTTATTTCTGATTTAGTAAATTACAGCAAGACAGCCACATAAAATAGTGCTAGGAACAGTTTTAAAAGTGTTATATATAAAAGTGCAAAATTATACACAATTATACTGGGTATGGAAAAACAATATACAAAAACTTGTAGCGTAGGGAGTACTAAAATAAGCATTCTGAGGACAGGAACAAGAGGTCGCAGAAGCTTTTTTATTGCACTACATAGTCAACATTAAATCCGTCAGTTTAGAGTCTCTGATTGTGAAATCTGTTTGCAGTATGTCAGATGTAAACAAAACACACTCTTATACAATACTAGTCACTGTCACTAGTTGGTAGTAATACTGAATATCTGTCTTATTCAGTACAGTACACGATGTATGGTTAGTTTCTCATTGTGTGCCAGTACTTACTAGTTGAGTCAGTACCTGCACACTTGTCATTTGAGTCACCATTTCATTTTGACTGGCAATTGAAGATGTTTCATAAAGTCAGATTTGAATTATGTTGATGCAGCACTCTTGTTATCACTCTGCATCTGTAATCCCAAGCTCCTAACCTCAAAATGCTTAGATTTGCATTGCCTTTCTACTCTACAATTTTCTGCACTTTGTTTTCCACTGTAATGATTGGGAAAAATGTTAATAGTAAGAGCATTTGAACTGAGTTTTATGAAATTTTCTGTAATTGTTTCCCCATGGGGATACCTTTACGTATGGGATGATTCAAATTTAAACATAATGGTAATTACCACATTAATTGGTACATTTTTGTGGAAGGAAAGTAAGCTCAAGACAAAAGTTTTACTATGTTATGATTTTAAAAATGCATCACCGACTACAAATAAAAATTTGGTCTAAGAATGGCTAAAGCCTACAAAACCAAAGACACACCACACTGTTGCATAATGGAAATTAGATTTTGGTACTCACTGTGATCCTTGGTAAGTATCTGACCCAGGACTTCACTTGGATCCACCAGACCCCCTCCATGATCATTACACTTGTTTGGAGTATGGGACTCGGCCGACGTAGTGGTACCTCCAGAGAGCAGCTGGGCGAGGCTTGAACTCAATTTGGATTTGTGTGTCGGTGAACTGGGACTTGAATTAGAATTTGTGTACCTGAAAAGATTAGATGTTGTTAGCTTTCCCCATAGCAGTTACAGAAATTTAAAAACAAATATTCTTTTCTCATCTTCATTTGCTACATTCATCTATTTGACCAAATATACATTTTTTATAATGATATCTTCAGAATGAAATGATACTGACAGTTTTCTATTGGGTGTACACGAAATTACTTCTTAAAGACTCAACATAAAATTAAATCCATACACTCCACATATAACTGCATATCTCTTATAATATTCATGAGACATTTCTTCCAAGCTTTAAAGTAGTAGTGATTCATTCTGTATTTCATATGTCCTTGCAGCACAGAATCCATTTTTAAATAATGCTAAACTAGAAGTCTAGGCATCTGACATATCATAAGTCTATCTGCAGACATCAGTATGCAATTTCATAAAAATTAATTTTTATGTATTAAAAGTGTCTTTTGTACATTAACTGTACTGAGTTAAACAAAACTGGCCATTCATAACTCCAAATAAACTAGTTATAAATTTACGGGGAGAAATTTTCGTTTTTGTAAGATATAAGTAACAAAAAACATGATGTGACACATATTACTTTCTCTACCCTATATTGTTTAAAACAAATTATTCTTACTCAAGCTTATTTTCCTATCTACTACATTTTAATTCAAATAAATCTTTGCAGAAATAGATACAGCTTGTGTAAAATGTCGTGACACTCCATATGCGCAAGAGAGGAGAAATGAGGAGTAGTGGTGGGGAGCAAGTGATATCAGAACTCGGAGGCAGCCACATACACAACGCGTTGTAAACAAATGTGTAAGGTTACCTTGCATTTGAGCTCGCAGCAGGTGGAACACTGACCCCCACCTCTCTTATTATGCAAGTAGACTGGTCAGTGCTATTGCGCATGTGTGCTTCAGGAGTGGGGGACTGTCACGACGATTTACACAAACTGTATTTTACATATTTCATTATACATACAAAAGGAATAGTGATAGTTCAAATGTTTAAGAACCCGGTGCTATATGCTGGCCTTAAAACTGCATACTGTTTCCATGTAATCACGAGAAACAACTGAATGTTGACAGGACTTTAAGAGAATGACAAAGAAATGAACAATTCGAACCTTTAATAATCGATATCTCAGAAACAGCTTTACATTTTTGTCTATCGCTTAACATTTACAAGTTATACAAGATTATACAAAATTCCTTCCGAATGAAGGCTATTCCCAGAAAATTCAAGATATACACTTTATTTGTCATGTAAATATATTTAGCATATGGTATTTTCTTGAAAATCTTTGTGTCACATCTTCAGAAAATACTGAACCTAAATAAGTTTGGTATTTATCCGAATTTTCGTTTTTTAATTACGCTGTTCACGGACACACACATGTGGACATGTTTCCAAAAATGCTTTATTTGTATTCAGGGACCTCAAAACCTGTATTTCTGGTGAAATCTTGGCATAGAATTTTTGGGTGGAATGCAATACTTCTCTACTTACTAGGTACATGGTAAATAATGGTGCAAGATAACATGTTCCAGTAATGCCTCTTTGTAAAAGCATTCAGAGTCATCAAATACGCATTTAAAAGAAGTATCAATGTACCACTTAATCGTCTACTGTGCAAGAGAGTATTTTATTACACACTAATTTCCTGGATTCATCATTAAAAAAATTGGATGTGTTATATTCATTTTCTCTCCCTTCTAATCTACAAACTATTCTTCAAAAAGATTGTTCTTCTATCTACTTCATGTTAATCGAGATAAACATTTGCAGAAATGGTTTTATTACACATTCAGTTGTAGGTACAAGGTGAATACAGGGGCTTAAGTGATAGTCAAATGTTTTAAAACCATGTTGCCATGTGATGGCTTTGAAATTACATTCTCTTTGCATGAGAAAGAAAAGAAAAGAGCGACCTAATAGTTAAAAAAATGTATCAGTACCTGACAAAAGAATATCTTGGAAATGGTTAATGTCACAAAAATAATTATTTGGCATAAATTGTGTGTTTTAAGGAGATCTACATTTTTTTGTAATTATTTTTTTTGTTTTGCCTGTCTCATGGTTTAAAAGTCGTACAAAATTAATTCAGAATCAAGAGTACTTCGCAAGCAATTCTAGAAAATTTGAGATATACATTTTGTCATGCAAAGCCTTAAATGGAGGGTGTTTTAAACAAAATAGTTAAGCCATTTTTGAGAAAGCCATAAATAACTCCTGACTATCCCCTTAAGTTGCATTTCTGAGACTATTGTAATAATAAAATTGCACATCTGATTGCAATGACACTTACCAATCAGTCTTATTGATTTTATTATTTGAAGGCAGGGCACCCCACATTAGGTCTGTTGATAACAGTGGGAAGTCATCCCCCGTTCCCATTGGTATATATGGTGCTCGCATACTAAGCTCCTCATCTCCTTCAGATAACCTTGTGCATGCGTCAAGGCTCAGTGACAGGAAATCGTCTCCTGATGACTGGTGACCTGGACTACATAAAGATGGAATACTGCTGTCTCCTGGACTCTGAAATGCAAGAAAGCTCAAATAATGAGCTCATGCAAGAACAAGATACAGGAACCTAAGGCTTCTTATTCAACATAATCACAAGCTTTTTTTTTAAAAAGGTCAAACAACATTTTGGTTTAATTTCAAACATGAGCATAGGCTAAATTTCAAGTACATTCATTTTTTTAAAGCAAAAATAGTGCAACAGAATTGTAAAACTGATTATTATGGAATTTTGAGAAACATTATGCATTTTTAGTAAGATCCCCATATAAACTACTGTAAATTTTACAATTATACCAGCAAAATTTGAAACATATTCAACAATTTACTTCAAAGTCGCATATATGATTTTATAGATAGTGTCTCAGAAGCAATGTCAGTTTTTATGCAAAGCTTTATTTGGAATGTTTTCTGGCAAGAAATTAAATACTCTTCAAAGTAGAGACCATCAGATTCTATGGTCTTTAGCCATCTTTTAGCGAGGTTTATTATCCCATGATGGTATGGTTTTTTAAGAACTCGATGAGACTCACTTCCACAGCTTCAATGTTTTCAAAATTTCACCCAAGCAAGAAATGAGCCATGGATCAAAACAGATGGTAATCTGAAGGTGCAAGATCAGGGCTGTATGCTGGGTATGGTAGTAGTTCCAACTCCTTCCAATTCCTGAATTTTTGTCATGGTTGTTCATGCAGTATGGAGTGTTGCATTGTCCTGCTGCAAGAGAACTCTATTTTGGTTAACCAATGCTGGGTATCTCGTCTCAAAATTTGAGGTAGTATTTTAATACCTGAATAATTTCAAATGTATTTTACAATAAGTAAATTCAATAACAGCCTGCCTTGAAACAATATGTATGTAATAATTATTTAAATTGTATTGCAAATGCTTATTTTTATTGTAAACATGTTTTAGTAATGTTATGTGAATGCATTATATACTTTCATAATGCAAGAGCTGTGAGAATAATAAGTTTTAAGTTGCTAACAATGAGGTAATAATGAGGTAACATTGTAGCATGATTATATCAAAGATAAGGTAAATTCAGTAACAGTTTAAAATTAGCCAATCAATAGCAAGGAAAAAGTTTAAGTAAAATGCAGATATTCTATTGGACTAGAATTAGCCAATCAGAGACTTGAAATACCGAAGCTTACAGGTTTAACCGTTGAGAGTTACTCAGTTGCTAGCAAGCCTTGGTAGTGAATAGATGTAAGATGTGTTCTCTACGTGTGAATCGTAAAATATGCATACGAGCTAAGTGAAAGTATTGAAGATTCTCACAGTTCTTAAAAAGTGTAGTTCTTTATATAAATGCGCAAGAATTAATAAAAGAAGTGAAAATAAGTGATGTCTAAATTCTTGTTACACTGCACTCTGAATAAGAGAAACATGTTTCTAAAGTAAGACTGACGCAGCCGAGGCAAATTCAAACATAAATAATATATAGAAACATTGTTAATAACAAAGTTAAATATTATAGTTGATGCAGTAATTAGTATCAGTATCACACATTACATTGTGATACATAGTATCACAAATTACTTAAATGTAAATAATGATTGTAATATGAATATGCATTTTTATGTGACATTGATTTGAGATGTATATTGATTGTAATTATTGTTGAGAAGTAAGTTTATACAGCCTTACTGAAACTGACAATAATAGCGTGCAATAATGCAGCGAGGGGGTGAGCTGTTTATCATTATTGGAAACGAGGAAGTTACGTAATATTGGCGCGTTTTTCTTTTAGAAATTGCTGGAACATTTCCCTTGAGCATATGTATTCATAATTTTCATTGGATATAAAAATAGACGCTAATGTTGGCGCATTTTATTAGCCAATTGCAGCTCAGTTATAATCTTTAGGCATATCTGGGTGAATGAGTATAAAAAGCCAAGTCAAAGGTAGATCGCACACAGTTCATCGAAAGTATTTGTAAAGTACACGTCGCCTTCAGTCTGTCAGTTCATCAAAATTCTTTGTACACTACACGTCGCATTCCTGTCAGTTCGTCGAAAGTATTTGTACGGCACACTTCGGATATCAATTTGCAGGTTACGCGTAACAGAGTTGTGAAAAATCTCAAGTGTTATAAAGTTAATTATACAAAAAGTTGAAGTACGCGAATTAAGAATTATCAGTAATGAAGTTATTATAACAGTTTCAGTTTGGCGAGTGTTAAGATCAATGTGTAAATGTGATAGTTAACGTGTTCGACAATAAAAGTGTAAAACAAATTTCTTCATCAGTGTTATCTTTGGATAAAAGATTCCTTTCCGTTTACACAACCTGTATAAAGAGAAGTGCTCGACCAAAGGATAATAGCTAGCCGGAGGACAGAGAACCAAAATTAAATAAAATAAAAGTAGCATGCTTTCAAACAAAAACTAATACTGCCGCAAATTGCTAACACCAGATGGAGCTAACAAACCTAACAAATGAATCACGTCACAAGATGGCTTCACCGCGTGAAGTAAACACAAATATACACAAACATTATAAGTAATACACTCCCATAGTGTAAAACTTGGAGTGTAATAACAAAAACACATCTTGAAATCAGCTTCTCGTATGTAGCAGCATATTGCGTAATAACAGTAACTATTACGTAATCAACAAATTCAAACCGACGCCCAAAGCATGTTCCAGGAACTCCTTAAACATTACGTAAAATACAATTATGTAAGCATACAACATAACCATCTTCAAGTTTAAAAAGATATTACGTGAAGCAAACACTTTCTCAAATTTCATGAACTCGTTCCAATTGTTGAGAATAAAGATCCGCATTGACTGCACACCCGTTTGGAACAAACTGCCAGTGAACCATTTCTACAAAATTCCACCAGACATACAACATTACTTTGGAGCCGAAATGATTTTTTTTAATGATGACTTTGGGGTTGATGGAGACTGAGCCATTGTTTCGAGGCATCAGGTTTGCGGTAACAGACC
The DNA here is from genome assembly GCA_030765065.1 of Deroplatys truncata. Taxonomy (NCBI): domain Eukaryota; kingdom Metazoa; phylum Arthropoda; class Insecta; order Mantodea; family Mantidae; genus Deroplatys; species Deroplatys truncata. Next base: position 108,363,187 of record CM060982.1, read on the forward strand.
CATTTTTCATCACATATGACAATTCTCCTGATAAATCTATCATCCAGGGTATTACCGATAAGCTGGTAACAGATATTCACTCTACGTTGAGCCTGTTGAGGTGTCAATTCACGAGGAACATATCTACAGCTTCTGTTTGATTTTCCAAGTTTCTTAATCTGGCGATGCATGGTATCTTTTGATGGACCAAGTTTCTTCTGACACCGTACAAGTACTTTTTTGCAGATTTTATTCCAAAACTCTGCATGTGTTCTCAATATACCATAGTTTAAGTCTTCCAGAACATGATAAATCTTTAGTGTTTTCTTCTCCAGTGTTGAAACATTGGAACCATTGTTGTGCCACACGCTTACTAGCAACACCTTCTCCTTCCACTTCACATATTTTTTGAGCTGCGACAGCAGCTTTATAATCTTGTTTCCAGTAGTGCTTTAGAAGGACTCTAATCTCAAACTCTGTAACTTCCATTTTGTGATTGTGTATTAACAACTGACGACTGACGCGATATATGCAATACTAGCCATGGCATCGTATAAATAGCAGTGGCGAACCAAAGAAAACCAATTCTATCTTATAAAACACTGATGAAGGTTTTTTGTTGCAGGAGTATTTGCCCCACGTATGGGTGCCAATTTGAAGATGTTAGTTGCTTCATTTTTTGTTATTTGCCCCACATTTTGAGAGGCAATTTGAAGAAGGTTTTTTGTTGTAACTTGTTTGCAACACTCTTTAGGTGTCAATTTGAAGTAGATCGTATTGAAGGAGTTGTATTATATTTCAACTGTTGGGGAACCGAACTTGTAGTTTGTTTGCAACCACACGTATAGTACCCGCTTTCCGGTAGCCTCGCCCTAAGTTTAAAAATATTATTAACTTTGTAAGTTTGACTGTTTCTTTAAATATTGTGTGTTTATGTTTGCCTCGGCTGCGTCAGTATTTATTTTAGAGACATGGATGTCTTGGCAGGGTTGTGGTGCGACTTAAGAATGTAGGCTTACACAGATTATAATTTTACTTCACTCCTTTTTATTAATGCTTGACACGATTTAAATAACACTTCACTGATATAGAGCTGTGAGATTTTTTTATTAATTACTTGCACTTTTTAACACGTAAACTTATTTTTCGTCTCACACGAATACGTATTGAATCTCTCGAGGACTCGAGGACGCATCTCACATCCAGTTACTAACACTGTCTGCAGGCAACTGAACTCTAAATTTGTAAAAGTTTCTCCTTTTCAGTTTCTGATTGGCTAATCCTACTCCAATAGAATACCTTCATTTTACTAAAGCTTTTTCTGGTTGTTGATTGGCTATTTTTAAAAACTGTCACTATAATTACATTATTGGTTCCAAGAATCACAAGTAGTATTGTAAAACTTCCAAATTCATTATTGCCTCAAGGTTACCTCATTGTTAGCAACTTTTAACCTATTATTCTCACAGCTCCTACATTATTAAATTACATAATATATTCACATAACATTATTACACATGAATACAATAATATAAGCATATGCAATGACTGATACATACATTTTACAAATTATTACATACACATATTGCTTCAAGGCGGGCTGTTATTGAATTTACATATTAAATAATTAGACTGAAATTATTTAAGTGTTAAAAATACTGCCTCAACACCAAACTTAAAAAAACACATTACTTATGAGACAACCTAATACAACTATAAATGTGCAGCATTAGTAGTTTCATACCTATGGATGCACAGACTGACAAAGCAACACTAATAGGTGCTCTGCAATAGTGAATAAAATCTAAAAACATGTCTAACAAGAATGGCTGTATAGGGGACAGCATTCAGACTATTCGTCTCCTACTTGCACATCTTTCCTATCATTCATTCCCGGACTTACTTCATCACATTCAACCTCATCACTATAATTAGCTATCACTCATAAGCAATTCTGTCAAAATTTCATGGTTTTGTTTGGGAATATTTTCAGTAAAAATGCACGAAAAATAGAGACCTGTGCTTTCGTTCTTGTGCATAAAAATTTGATTTGGTTGCAGCTCACACCAGTTAGGCCGAAACAATTAAAGGTCACTATGCTCATGGGACATTTACAGTATGCCCTCTTACAATTTTACTTAAAGGCAATCATTTCTAATTTTCAACCTACCTTTGAGAGGGATGGCGAATGGAGGGAAGCCCCTGAGCTTGAAGTTTCATCACTGTATGGAAAGAATGGGTCAGCCCTTGCCCTTGGTTCACTTTTAGTTGACTCTGGAGAATCGGCATTCAGAGCTGTATTCAGTTCCTCGCCTTCCAATAGCGGGCAGTAGTTATCCGAAAGCATGAAGTCATCAAACATGTCTGACATGAAAGGACCCACTTCCAACGGCACACAAACATCTCCAGCAGTTGGTGCAAGATGTGTCAAGTCCTCTGGCTCATCCTTGAGTACTGTAGCAAAAGAAAACATTGCATGAATTATTCTGCATGAGGTAAAGCATTTACAGGCTGTAGGAATTTAAAACATTTCTTGCAAAACAGGCGGATGACTAGGACATGCTTCTAAAACTACACTGTGCTGGGTGGTTGTGGTAACTCTAATACATCTTGATATGAGCGACATTCTTTTAACAAATTTTATGTTTTACTTGTCTTACAGAAATTACTGATACAGGGGAGATATTTTCCCTCATTCCATTTGAAAACAACTTTGATTTGTTCAATTGATTGCATTTCATCCACTCATTGCCCTCTACGTATGATCCACAGTCTTCAATAATGTTTGTATTGTAATAAAAGGCAACACTAACAGCAATGGAGAAAACAGACTTAATGACTAATGTAGCTAGTTGCCAGTGAATTCAAGAAATCTTCTTAAGTTTTCTGTTCTGAACATGAAAATGATGTGACAAATATGATACCTTTTAACCCTAGATAGGTGGCGCATGTACGTCTTGCATTAGTGGTGGCATGGGGTCATTTGCGACCCCAGTAATAAAACGATTGTTGTAAATGGACCGAATTAATACTTTTGTTTAATTATTGCTTACATATACCGAGTAATACATGAATATTAAAATAACTGTTGGTTGTAGAAATCTAATTTAAAAAATAAAACAAAAACTTTGAATTGACAGTTACCGTGTTAAATCCCAGAAACTTGGACTGAAGCTCAATTTTTGAAGATTTAGAAGCTTGTAACAGTGATGTGTCAGAAGTTAAAATAGAGAGTTGAGGGTTGTTACACTACATCACTGTGATATTTTCCATGCCGTAACTCAATCCTTTCCATAAATATTGCACATTCTTTGTGATAGTGGAATGTCATCACTCATATGTTCTTCCTCTTCTGCACTTTGCTCACTTTCACTATTTGAACTCAGTATTTCAAGTTCATCTTCGGTTTCACTGCCTTCACCACCTAATGCTTCCTCCTCTTCCACTTCCCTTATTAGGGCTAACAACCTTGCCTGATGTTCATCGTAATTTATATTGAGATATAAAAACAGCACTACGTTTAAGACTAAAAAATACGTATACATTATAACCACAACTTCTCTAAGATTCAGCTGAAAACACGCTGTAACTACAGAAACAATATGCAGACAAGACACATAACAGGCAACGGGAGAGGTGGCGTGGGGTATTTTCTGCCCTCCTTTCAGTCGAAGAACACAAATAGCCTATATTCTAGGAATGTATGGCCTGTAATCCAATGCTAATGACCTCTAACAAAAGCCGAGGAATGCAGCGAAAGGTAAGGGAAAGGCAGGGTTCAGGTATCGAAATCATTATATATAACTTGCAAACAAAACTGACTGGGGTCAGAAAATACCCCGCACTACCTCTCTAGGGTTAATACTAACGGGAGAGCCAAGAAACTACGAACCGGCTGTGAGGTGTTTTTCCACTGGACACGTGGAAACATGATAATGCACTGCTGCTATAAACAAGGTCATTCTGTTGACGTGGTTTGCTCTGCAGTGTGAAGTGCAGTACTGAGTTGACGATGTCATGTGGTTCAGCTGTTACAAGTTATTTATTATTTTGTCCTGTACTTAGTCACAAAGTATATTATGGCTCAGTATATGTTTTCTACTGCACAGCGGGTATTATTAATGATTAGTATGTGTTAACTCAATCAGCTCGCCAAGTGAAAGTACGATTTGCAGAAAGATTTCCAGGTGTAAAAGTTACAGGCTGTACAACAATCCATGGACTTTACAATAAATTTCAGGCTACAGGAAGTGTTCAGGCTAAGAAATCTAAAAGACGGCGTACAGTTCTTACCGAAGAAACATTAGACGATATCGGTCATCGTTTGGAGAATTCCCCCCAAAAATCACTTGGGCATCTTTCACAACAGGCAGGTATTTCTTAGCTCTGCGTGAAGAGCTACCAAATTGCTGAAGTTAAAACCACATACAATAACTATGGTGCATGCTCCTCAACCAGGTGAACCTGTAATTAGGTGCACATTTTGTAAGTAGAGTCTCAATGGTATACACAATGGCAAAATAGACCTATATTTAATATTTTTCACAGACGAGGCTTGGTTCCAGCTTCATGGATACGTGTGTGTGTACATAAAATAATCGTTATTGGAGCTCTGACAAACCTAATATTGTGCCTGAAGGATTCCTTCATAACGAAAAAATTGATGTATGGTGTGCCATGAGTGGAGAAAGACTTATAGGGCCAATTTCTTTTTGAGCCAACAGTTGACACCAGTGCATGCAATTTTGCTCCCCTTTTTTAGAAAATTAACAGTCAGGGAGTGTGATTTTGCCTTTTTTCAACACGATTATGCAACAGCTCATATGGCGAATATTTCGATGAGAACAATTGAAAGTGTGTTGAGGATAGAATTATTAGTGGAGGTTTGTGGCCCCCTCGGCCCCACAACCTAACCCTCTGCCATTTCTATCTCTGTGGTAACTTAAAACATAAAGTGTACATGACAAACCCACACACCCTGGAAGAATTAAAACAAAATATTCGCCAGGAAATTGCCTGCATTTCTCAACGTGAACTACGGCGAGCGATGGATAGTTTCCTAAAGAGGTGCCAAAAATGTATGGACAACGACGGTGGCTAGTTTCAGCATTTCCTTTCATAAATTTGGTAAGTATAGCCTTTAAACATAGTTTTAAAAATGTTGTATGGTTTCATCCGCAGCTTTCTATGATAGCAGTAGTTGGCAACGAGCACCAAGGACAAGGACAGGAAAAACGCCACCCAGCCGGTTCGTGTTTTTTTTTGGCTCTCTCTGTATATCCATTAAAATACACTAAGGTGACTTCCAATGTTTTCTACTTACTTATCAACAGATGATATGATGCAGGTTCAATGAATACCTATTTTATCATTCAACAGCATAGTGAAGATTCTAACATAGTTGAGAAATAAGAATGTAAAACATACTACTTATTGGGAGATGTGAGCAAGCTAATAAGGAGGAGAATTTTTAAGTTAAATAGAAATGCTTACTTGTAAGACCAGGCTCCTCTTCGGAAAACATGAGGAAACCTTTATTCATCTCTTCGGTTCTTGGCACAAATATCTTCTCTGTGGAAGCCTGTGGACGAGGGAAAGCAGTTATTGGCTGGAATACTTTGCTTGTAGTTACTTCAGGAACTGTTGTAGTGGCAACGTCCTCATCTGCAGGGACCACCTCCTTGCTGACCACCACCTCAGGAAGTGAGGCGAAGATCTTACTAGTTACAACCTCAGGTGGTTTGTTGATGCTTTCTGGTGATGCTTTCGGTGCAGGGGCAATGATCTTGCTAGTCACAACTTGTGGAGCTGGACCAAAGATCTTGCTGGTCACTACTTGTGGCTGACTGGGCGATTTCTCAGGTTTAACATCTTCGGGTTTGGGTAGGACTGCCTTCACATCACTTGATGCTTCTAACTGGCTGCATGAGTACACTTCATCCCTGTGTTCGATTCCACTGCAACAGATAATATAAATAATGTAGCTTATTGTTATATAAAATATACCTTGAATTGCTGTTCTCTATCAGAAATCTACATTTAAGGGGACAAGGTATTCTAAAATGTTCAAAAATCACAATTTTTGTTTTAGGCACCAATAAAATCTCTATTATTTCCAGTTTCAGGAAATACATACTTTTCAGGATTAAGAGGTTTTTAAGACATTTAAATACCATTTAAATACTAGTCTGCATTCCTTTAAAGCTGTCATGCAACGCCCCTTTTTAGAACATTTTTTTGTCTTTCAACAACAAACGACTAATTCATGCCCAGCGAGCAGTTTAGCAATCAACAAAAGAGGCCAGGACCAACAAAAGGCAATCAGAAAAGCTGAAGCAATCCAGGAATGAAGGTGCACACGATTATGACCCTAGAATGCACTCAAGTGTGTCAGAATTTTAATGTTGAAACTTTAAATTCAGTTTTCTCAAAACAACATTTTTGGATACTTATGTACCTTTTCTCAGAAAGTATGAAAGGTAGAGAGCTGAAATTTTCAATGCATGTATACAACACATAGTTAAACTTTCTGAACCACAATCATAATTAGTGGCATTGAGAAAGCAACAACATTTTAAATTTTCCACATTTTTACTTTTTTTGACTTTGCAATAACTTTTTTCAATACATAAGATTCAGAAGATAGCTGATTAGACTAAGAACAAGCATGCAAAAGCGTGATTCTGTATTGCAAGTAGTATTAGAGAAAAAGGAACATGAATTCACATGTTTTAAGAGTAAATTTTATTACTTTTCTGCTGAATGAAATCATTTTTATGGACTCGACTACATAAGCTATCAATGCAAACCACCACTTGAAATAATTTTCATGATTTATAATAATTCATAAAAATTTCAGGAAAAACCATTGAGAACTTTAAAGGCAGTGGTAATTTAACACACTTAAGGTGTAATTTCTGTGTGTTCAAACTACCTTGTCCCCTTAATCAAACTGCTGACAAGGAAAGTACCAGATCCTTCATATTTTGAAATTCCTGTGAAAGAAGCTATATGGTATAACACCATATTCAGAAAATTAGCCGTTTCAATGGCAAGGTATCAAAATTGACTTGATTTTGGAATGTTACAGTTCTCTCTTTCTCTGCTTTATATGGCCAATAATTTTTTAACTGAAGTTCTAAGATAGCATTTGGCATGAAGGATTTGGTACATTCCTTATTGCATTAATTTAATGACTTCCTGCAGGAATTAAATCATTCATTGTAACTGTATTTTTAAGAAAATGCTCCATTCATTACAGTAGAAGATAAGAGCATCCCCTTCCTACTTAGTGTTCCATTCAAAAATTCTATATTGAGATTTTACCAGAGACACATGTTTCAAGTTCCTTTGGAAAAAAGAAGCATACAAAGGCATTTTTGGAAAAGACATGTATGTGTGTATGTATGTGAACAGCATAATTAAAAAACAAAATGTCAAATACCAAAATAGTATTAACTTCAGCATCTTCCAAAGATACATACGAAGATTTAGATTAAAATATCACACATTTACACTATTTGCATGTAAAATGAAATGTATATCTTGAATTTTCTGGGAATAGCCTATGAAGTCCTTTCATAAGTGTCGTTATCTTTCCCCATAGCAGTTACAGGAGTTTAAAAACTTATACACGAAAAATGCAGATTTTGCTATAACACACATTTATAATAAATTCCATTCTAATTACCTCTTAACCTGCAAAATTCTAAAGCCTTATGTAAAATGGCCCTTTTTATTACTTCCTCTACCATGAGACTTGAACTCAGTTTGGATTTGTGTGTGGGTGAACTGGGACTTGAATTAGAATTTTTGTAACTGAATAGATTAGTTGTACATTTATTAGTCATGCAAATATCTTAAACTTGTAGTATTTTAATCAAATTGTTAGAGGTATGTTTAAAAAAAAACCTTTTTTGTGGCATCAGCCAATTCCCAGATATCCGCTGTTATTGGTTTGATTTTTTTCAATACTTTTAAAGTGCTGCCATTGTTTCTTGCAATGCCATGGAAAGAGTATGGAATTTCAAGGCCAGCATATAGTGACAAGCTTTTATACATCTAACTTTTCTTTCCATGTGACATTAACAATTTCAAAATATTCGTTCTTTGTTTGAATTTTCAAATACTTTAAATTTTTGGAAGTTTCTTTTGTTACTTATGATGTTGAAAGACTATAAGACGGCATTTTTAAGAAAATTTCTCCACCCCAAATTACCATTTACATGAAAATGTTCATTTTTGTTTTCTCAAAAATGCCTCTAGTGACTTTCAAAGCCAGTACATAGCGACCTGCTTTTTAAAGATTTGACTATCACTTCAGCCCTCTGTATTCCTTTATAGAGAAATTTATGTGAATGTAATACATCAGATATTTCTGTTTTACAATATGTACTCTTACCAATGCCACACGGCCAAAAACCCTACAGGTTATCTTTTTTGCTATAGAGCTACCTGCAAATTGCTTACATGAATAATTTTGTAACTTGCATTATAACTGAAGCTATGGCAATTTTAATGCAGCTGGATAAAACGGTATATTTCAGATAGATATCTAATAATATGCACTTAATTACTACAATCTTTATATATATAAAAAAAAGGAGTTCGGCATTGCAGCATAGAAATACATAACTCCCTTCCAAATTCAATAAAACCTATAGAAAATTATAGTATATTTAAATCGAAAGTGTAGGCTTTTGCAGGACTACTACTTTTACTCCAGTGATAAGTATTTAAAATTTAATAAATTTCTGTAATTTTTAAGTTTTATACTCATTAAAATATATTTATATTTTAATTTGAGTAAGCTTATCATATATGTAAATTAATTATTAATTAAATATCACATAAATAAACAACATTGATGCATATACGCTTTGCATATAAAGAGCCTTCGTTTCCACGCGTGGCCGTATTACGGGGAGTTGCTTGCCCTGCACTATGTTGTTTCTAACCGGTTCTGTTCCTTCTCCGCTTTATCTTCCATCCGTGTGCAGGCTATTCAGTTGTGAGACCACGTGCGAGTGTTAGTGCTGTTATAAAGCCAAAATGTCTGCATAATTCAGTCCACAGAATCTTCATGTATGATTCCTATGTGACAAACTATTGTAGAGATTTATAGACAGTTGTCCCTCACAAACGGTTCGTAATCTTGCGAATATATTAAGGGAAACCCAAAATAAATCGCCGTGTTCTTGCAGAGGAAAAGCTTGATGACAACGGAGAAAATTAACTAAGACGAAAAAAAAATCCTCTTAAAAGGCTTGTATAGGAAGCGGTAATTTCTGAATGCCACTAAGGTTTTAAAATTAAAACCCTGGCAAGATAAATGTAATTCAAGAATTGAGACCACGCTGTAAGTCGAGTTTATTTCTGGATTTGGGTGTTGGATAATGTTAATGAAGCTCAAATGAACCGCGTTTATTTTTTTTTGGGAGGGGGGGAAAAATTAATAAGTGTTAGTGCAATTGTCTTAAAAGGCATGAGAAGTATGTGACGGCACAGATACATCATTTTCTATAACGATACCTCAGTTACTGTAGTTATAACCTGCGCTTGAATTTAAGGAGCCATGAATATAGACTCCGACGGCAAATACTACACTTCCCGGTGCCAAGAAAATTCCCATTAAGCCGAGCACGCGTCAAACGAAGGCTTTATATTATTGACAACGTTTATTAAATATGTAAGTGTGTTTATTGTCTTATCTACTACCGTAATTCGAACTCCGGGGTAAAAACTTGGCAAGGAACCGAGTTTCTATCTCGTACGTTTTACAATGGCATGTGGAATATGCAAGAGCTGGCGGATAATATCGCGCTCAGCTGATATATTTTTAGCGGCATATCTCCCAAGGGACTGTCGCAAGGTTAAGACGATACAAACCCTACAGGTGAAAATGCTTTTTTGCTTTCTCTCGCGGTATCAAGGGCAACCAGTACGTTTCCCATCCATTAATGATTAGATACTTGAAGTGGCTTTATTTCTTGTCAAGGATGGCGTTAGCTTCGATCTATTAATTACGCTATAGAAAAGGATGTACGATTCTCGAGGGAGGGTTAGATGCGTAAAATCGTAACTTATTTACGTAACCAGGAAGTCGGGAAATGAGCATAAAATGCCAAGCATGCACTATGCATAGTTTTTCACTGAACCGTTTGTTGTAGCAAATAAGGAAAGTCTGCACACAACTGTAGCAAGTGCGATTAGCACCCTTATGAAACTAAGGTAACTATTGGTATAAAGACCAGAATGCAATGTACTCAACGTGACGCAACGTAAAGGTGCAGATGAGAAATGATTTTAAGTTGAAGATTGGTGTTGCTCTTCCTTCAGAATAGTACATTTTTCTATCCACGTGATATCTTTGCTCTACTCTTTTCCCTCCATAGAAATAAAAATCTGTTGTTACTTCACACGACTTTCTCCGTCCACTATAGTTTTATTACTTTCTTTACTACGTATAGTAAGTAGGGGAAGTATTGTATTCCATCCAAAAATTCGATAACGAGATTTCACCGGAAATACATTTTTTGAGACCCCCTGAATCCAAAAAAAACCTTTTTGGAAACATGTCCGTGTGTGTGTTTCTGTGAACAACATAACTCAGAAACGAGCAGTCGGATAAACACCAAACTTGGTATTTAGGTTCACTATCTTCCAGAGATGCGACACGAAGATTTTAAAAAAAGTCCCCACTCCAGATTACCCTTTACATGGAACATTTTCCGAACATTCCACAGAAAATTCGAGATATACATTTCATTTGTCATGAAAATATCTTAAACATATGATATTTTAATCAAAATCGTTTGAGCCATTTTTGAGAAAATTAAAATTTTCGAAAAATGTTCCATGTAAAGGGTAATCTGGAGTGGGGGGATTTTCTTGAAAACCTTCGTGTCGTATCTCTGGAAGATACTGAACCTAAATACGAAGTTTGGTGTTTATCCGACTGTTCGTTTCCGAGTTATGCTGTACACACACACGCACGCACGCACACGCACACACACACACACACACACACACACACACACACACACACACACACGGAAATGTTTCCAAAAATGTTTTTTTTTTTGATTCAGGGGGTATCAAAACATATATTTCCGGTGAAATCTCGGTATCGAATTTTTGGGTGGAATACAATACTTCCCCCACTTACTATATGTAGTAGAGAAAGTAAAAATCACAATATAATTCAACAGAAATTAATGTTTTGTCAAATCTGCGATGAAAATCTGCAACACCCTAAATCAGGAAAAAAGGGAGAAAAAAAAAGGCATGCGCTGCCGTAAAAAGCCTCTCGTAAGTTTTACAAACATGGTAAAAGTTGGCAAATATGAATAATCCTATACCATGAGCTAGCCTGTTCGATTCCAGCTGAAGCTGACAGGAGTTTTCCCTCACCAAGCAGGAAAACCAGCTAACTTTTGGAGCTGACTCATTCACTGTAAGAAGACTTTGGCACGGGACGTTAAAGGCTTCTGAAAAGTGCTATAAGCTACGTGCTACCTTTTGGACACGCTCTCGTCTTAAGACTAAAATAATACCAGCGCGTTCGCATTATGCCCTTGACCAAGTTGCAGCATACTCGTTCAACTTCACGTCTGAAACACCTGCCTATTACCACACAGGTACTGATGGATATGGAACCAATTATTTTCAGCTTTAATTAAGTACTGCAGTTTTGTATGCGCTAATCAGGTTAATACATGAAGTACCCTAGCTGGCGCGAAAAATGAAATACTTTTGTGGCGTATTTCTGAGATGTAATGTGCTTACAACAAACAAAAAGTGCTTCTTGTTAATCGAGATACATTTTCATTATACAAAGGAGGAGGATACAGTATGCTAAGGCGATGTCAGATTTTTAAAAAGCGGTTCGCTATGTGATGCTTTGAAATTCCATAAAACAAATTGCGACATTCGAAAATTTAAACCAATATCAAAGAACATCTCCGCTTTAAGGCCAAAAAAAGAAGAAGAAAGTTGACTTAAATGGTATGCTAACGAGAGCTACATTTTTTGTGTAGCTACATTTTGTCTATCTTTTACAGTTTACCAATTATGCAGAAGTCATTAATTCACAGGCTATTACCAGAAAATTAAAGATATACTCTTTATTGCCATGCCAACACCTTAAACATATGCTAAGCCAACCAAATACTTAAGCCATTTTTGAGAATATAAAAATATCGAAAAAATATCCATGTACTTCCTATAGATAATCAGTAGAGAAAATAAAAGGTCTCATGGGTTCCACCCACGCTACTTTCTATAACTATGACAAATCATATGTATCCTGCATATAAAAACGATTTTTCTATTTTCGATATGTTATTTAAGATATGTTTTAACCTAGGAATGATTTCAAATTAAGCAATAAATGCGAGTACTACGGGCATGCGGAAACATTGAGATATTTAACCGTGGTAACGGGATGGATTCTTGCGATGGAACGAAAAAAGAAAAAGAACAAAAAATTTCAAACTTTCAAGCCTATCTGTCAGATATTGCACATAAAAGTGTAGACAGGCATTATGTAATATTAAAAAAAAATCTGATGTGTTACACTCACTTGACTTTCTCTACTCTTGTACAAACTATTTTTACAAACGTTTATTCTTCATATGCTTCATGTTAATCGAGATATCGAGATGTTAATCTTATTGCTAATTTTCTTGTAGATGCAAGGGGAATTGGTAGGCTTTAAGCGATAGTCACATATTTTAGGAGCTGGTTGCTATGTGGAGTATTCCGTTCTCTTTGCATTACCAGGACAAAACAAAATGAATAACGAATTCCCATTTGAGAAGAAGTATTGGAAAATTTAAGGGAATAACAAGCAATATCTCGAAAATCGTTCACCCAACAAAAAAAATTATATATGACAAATTGTGTATTTTAACGAGATTACATTTTTTGTGTAGTAAAATTTTGTCCATCTTTTATGGTTTACCAGTTATGCAAAAGTCGTTCACAATGAAGAATACTTTTGGAGACATTCCCAGAAAATTCGAGATATACATTTCATTTGTCATGAAAATATCTTAAATATATGATATTTTAATCAAAATCGTTAGAGCCAATTTTGAGAAAATTAAAACTTTCGAAAAATGTTCCATGCAAAGGGTAATCTGGGGTGGGGGGATTTTCTTGAAAACCTTCGTGTCGCATCCTTGGAAGATACTGAACCTAAATACCAAGTTTGGTGTTTATCCGACTGTTCGTTTCTGAGTTAGGCTGTTCACAGACACACACACGGACATGTTTCCAAAAATGATTTTTTTGGGGGGATTCAGGGGGCCAAAAAACATATATCTCCGGTGAAATCTTGGTATAGAATTTTTGGGTGAAATACAATACTTCCCCTACTTACTATACGTAGTAGAGAAAGTAAAAAGTAAAGGAACAAATAAAATACTGTAAATTAACTTTTAAGCTCGCTTACGTGTTTTAACTACTGTTTGGTATCAATTTGAAACCGCACTAAAATAACATCGTCCATGAACACTAGCACGCTAAAGGAAAACAAGTGAACTGATTGTTAAATCCTTGAAACCTTATGCCCAAGCTTACTGCAATAATCACCAATGGCCAGTAATTCCTGTAGTGTTTATACACAAGGACGCCCCCTTTCTGCCCCGAAATCCGGGGCCAGCGGGTTCCACCAAGGACGAATGTACTAAATTCTATGGCGGTCACAGAAACGGGACCGGGGCTTTTCATACGAGCTGAAGTTACGAAGGCTATTCAGTATCATTATATGACCCCCAACTTGTAAAAAACCGCGGTAAAGGGCAAGCCCACAAACATGCAAATATTTTCAGAAACATACTTTTGAGGCTGCTAGACATATTTTTGTGAGGGTTTTCCATTTTACTAAATTAAAGCACGAATGGCACTCCTCAGTGTAATACGAGGGCTGTCATAAATACCCGACCTAACAAAGAAAACACAAACATTTTGGGGAACAAAAAATTTATTTCTCTACATAGTCTCCTTTCAGCTCGATACACTTCTCCCAGTGATGTTCAATCGCTTCGATACCCTGTTTATAGTGAGAACCGTCGAGTCCTGCAACATAACCATCAACTGCAAACTCCACCTCTTCATTGTTGGCAAATCTTTTACCACACGCCATTTCTTCAAATTTGGAAACAGAAAATAACCAGAGAGGTCTACGTCTAGGGCGAATAGGGTGCATGCGGAAGCAATTCGAACTTTCACTCATTTATTTTGGCCATGACGAAAACAGATGTGTGAACTGGTGCATTGTCTTGATGAAACAGACCTTTCTTTTTCGCTAAATTCGGCCGATTTTGCTTGATTTCATCATTCAAACGCTGCAATAAGTTTGCACAATACTCGCCATTGATTGCTTTTCCAATTTGAAGATAATCAATGAAAATTATGCCACACGCATCCCAAAAAACTGACGCCATGACCTTGCCTGCAGATGGAACTGTCTTCGCCTTCTTTGGAGCCGATTTCCCCCTTTCAATCCACTGTTTTGACTGCTCCTTCGTCTCAGGTGTGAAGTGATGGACCCATGTTTCATCCATGGTTATGAATTGACGCAAAACCTCGCTTTATTGCAGCGAAACATCGCCAAACACTCGACTGAAACATCCTCACGACGCTGCTTTTGTTTCATTGTGAGTAAACGCGGCACCCATTTGCGCAGAGCTTTCCCATGTCTAAATTTTCAGTTAGTATGCAATATACAACACTTTTTGAAATGCCTACCATGTCTGCTAGCTCGCGCACGGTCATCCAAAACCATTTTGTGGATTTTCTTAACAATTTCTAACGTGGTCACCTCATTTGGTCGACCACTGCAATTCGTATTGGCAGCTCGTACGCCTTGCTTAAACTTTGCCACCCAATATTTTACTGTTGTAAACGAAGGAGCAGACTCCCCCAGAGTAGAATCTAGCTCAGCTTTAATATTAGACCTTTCAAATGAAAGTCTTGTATCACATAACGATGACCAGTTTTATCCATGTTTACAAATTCGCTGAGAGAGTTCACTTATTAATGGCTGCCAAACAATTACTAAAGAACGTAGCATCATCAAACTTAAGCTTTATAAGTGTGGTACTTTCTACCCAGTCATTTGTTTGAAATAACAACCGTTATGTATACGTCAGGTCGGGTACTTCTGGGATTGCCCTCGTATAACCTACAAATTTATGGTTTGATGATTACAACTCAAATCTCTCGGCAGTGTCCAGTTTGTAAACAAAGAGTAACCCCAGGATTTCCTATACTGCTCAAATAGAAGCGTAAAAGTTTTATACACGCATTGCTTGCTCACAATCATATATCCTTCTTGGTCGAATACACCATGATATGCTGACCGATGTGACGTAGTTGAACTGTTATGGCATCCGTAATACTTCAGCGACGCATTTTATCTTACTCGGCGGCGCACGCAGCTTCCCTAACGCTCATACCTTTTAACAGCTTCAAAGCATCAGTCCATTGGGATCTACTCCCCAGATAAACAATGAAATAAGTGTATTTAAAATAAATTCTGTTCATTGTATTTTTAATATAATAAACTGAGTTCATTCCTTTTGCTTCAACGTGTGTGCTTTCATGTTACCTGCAAAAAATCAATAAATACGGCGTGGACTCAATGCTGTCATCCGTTCAGTATTTAATTATATACAATTGACAAGGCAAGATATTCTTCTAAAAATTCAAAATTTTTGAAATTATAGTGTGACCAACCAAAAACAGTCGTATGCAACTTGACTGTAATGGTAGTAATTAAGACGCACGTATAAAATCATGAAACGAGCCACCTACCGCTCGTTTCATAAACACACTCGCGTCTTAATTACTACCATTATACCGTTGTAGCATAATATAAGAATTGCCGCACTTCGAAAATTTATTACACAACGGTATCTTTAGACATATCATCTAAGTTCAATTTGCATATAAACACGGTACATAATGTGGAGGTTCTAACCGTTAGACGAAATTGTTCCGAGTTTATGATTTCGTTAGAAGGAAATTTACATTTATATTCAGAAGTTTGGATATTGGACATTGCATTTTCTTTTGCTTGTTCGTCTTTGTAAGAATCATGGCGTTTATCATGAATAAATTACATTAAATTTCTTGTGTCTAAAATAGCTGCATACTACGTTTTATGCAATCTAGCATTATAACTTAATAATAAAACCAAAATTAGAGATCTCAATTTTATTTTTTCTTCTCATATGAAAAAATAACATGGTTTTACAGTGACAGAGAAAAGCTTGCTTAGTTGTTTAACAGGCAAGGGTGTTTTGTTTGTTTACTTATAAAATGAACAGAATAACAATTCGCTGAAATGGAAGATTCATTTAGAATTAATTATTGAAGGACGATGAAGCACAACTAATTCCACAGAAACAGGAACAATCTTATGTGAGGGATTATGGCAAGTTTTGGAGTGGAGAAGATGATAGCGTAATTATTGACAGAAGATATAAATAATTAAATAAAGAAATGATAGCAATATAGAGAAATAATTGCAATAAATAATTTCTGTATATTAAATGAATGTGTAATATAATAAGACTGAGTGAAAAGATTTTTAACGGAGAAAAATGTCATCAGCGAGTCATGTTAAGGAAAGTCATTAGTAACAGCCGAGTAGAGAATGCGTTAGCCTAAAAGTTCCTGGAATGCAGTTAGGCTTGAGTTCAGTACGTTTGCAAAGTCACGTTGACACGAATTCTGTAAATTAGAATGAGAATAAGATTTTGAGATTCAAAGAAGGCACCGCATGCAAACAGTTTCAGATACGCATACGAAGAGTTTTAGGATTGGACCGCGCAAGTAGAAACGTCGGTGGGGTAGTGATAGATGGAGCTTGGTTCTAAATAAGGTGTAGGACAACCGTTGTAGGACAAGGTTGGAAAGGCAGAATCAGACTGAAATATGCAATGCCGTAGCCGGGATTTAAACACGAATCTTCCGGTTTCCGTACGGCTGCTCTAACCAATTGAGTTACCATGGCAACATGCCACACAACATTAAATTCCCCCAACTCAGTCGCATTTTCCCCGGTAAACCACAAAGAGATCTCAAATTCAGCCTTAATGGCTACTTACATGTCGTAAGTATTTTAAGTCCCGGACTTCATAATTGAACCAACTATTGACTATTAGGTCAATCAATAGTAATTAACTGTTCTTTCACAAAAGGTGGGTATGGACAAGGTTGAAAAGGTAGAATTAGTTTGCAAAATTCAATGCCATAGCCGGGATTTGAATGACGGGGTTTCCATCCGGTTGCTCCAACCAACTGAGCTACCATGGCAACATGCCAGCACGACATTTAATTCAACTGATTCGCATGGTTATGACAAATTGTTCACTTATTATTAGAGCTCGGATTTTTAGGCAGCTAAAATAGGCTCTCAAACGATAAAAATAGGCATTAAAGCACAGTTTTAGGCACTAAAAAATACAGTTTTCAAGAGCTAAACATTAGATTTATGATCTAAAATATATTTACACTTTCCGAAAGTTTAAAAATTCGCTTACTTAGCGTTAAAATTACACAATAACAAAAACAGTAAATTTTATGAATTATTATGGCTAGAAACATGCTATTATGTCTTCAGTTATGAATTTAGCTATATATGGTTAAGAACAGCAATGTAAAAGAACTGTTTAAAATAAACGATTTGAAAGGGATTTCTGCCGTACTGCAGTCACCGACCAATACCAAAGGATGACAAACAGACCTACAAAACAAATTAATCTACCTGCTAAAGCGATAAAATAAACCTGTCTTTTTCCCGTAAAGTCTCATTTCTACAATCAAACCATTACAACTTTGAATAAAACTTATCCCACGATATCAATACTTTATCTTATACTACTGTATGAAAAAATAATTACACAACACAAATGGTAATCTAAGCACTTTTAGGCTTTAGAACCTTAAAATTGGTGCCAATGGTCAAAATAGGCATTTTAGGCAGCACAGAACCTCTTATATCTTCATATTTTACATGAAACGTGAAGATATTTGATCATTTTGTTTATTCGTACACATAAAAAATAGGCATTTAGCCTAAAATCCGAGGGGCACTCATTAGCATAAATATGTAGCAAATCAAGAGCTTTTAAAATATAACTCTAATATTTGTATTTCCAAGTTTGCAGCTTTGCCACTATAGTTCAGGACAAAACATACTGGCCTTCTTCAGTAACCTCCCCAGTCGGAAATCGAACACGATGCTCTACCAACTAGGCTACGTGACCAGACGAAATAAAATTATGAATGGGTTGTAGGAACACTACTGTATGGTACACAATTCCTAAATAAAAAAAATTCTGATGTGATACATTCACATGACATTCTTTAACCCCTATCGTTTATTAGTGGGTATACAAACTAGTCTGCTACATACATGCTACATGCTACAGCTACAGCTACATATATACTTCATTTTAATCCAAATAAACTTTTGCAGAAATAGCTACATTACACATTTCGTTATAGATACGCTAACCTTAAAATTCCATACTGTTTCAATGAGAAACAACTGAATGTGGACGGGACTTTAAAAGAATGGCTAAGTATTAAACAATTCGAACCATTAATAACGGATATCTCGAAAATGGCTGATGCCACAAAAAAGTTTATTTGAAATAAATTGTATGTTTTAAAGAAATGTACATTTCTTGTTTAGAAGTTTTCGTCTATCGCTTGACGTTTACCTGCTATACAAGACTATACAAAATTCCATCCGAACGAACTGGACTTCAAAGGCTATACATTTTATTTGTCACGTAAATATATTTAATATATGGTATTTTAATAAAAATCGTTAGCTATTGTTTTTAGAAAATCAAACATTTCAAAAAACATTCCATGTAAACGATAGTTTTATGTATGGGATTTTTTGAAAATGTTCGCGTCGTATCTTTGGAAAGGTACTGAAACTTAATACCAAGTTTGGTATTTATCTGCTTTTCGTTTTTGAGTAATGCTGTTCTCTCTCTCTCTCTCTCTCTCTCTCTCTCTCTCTCTCTCGGACATTTTACTAAAAATGTTTTTTTTAATTCAGGGGACCTCAAAACGTGAACGTGTATTTCTGATGAAATCTCGGTATGGAATTTTTGGGTGGAATGCAATACCTTCACCAACTAGGTACGTGGAAGAGAAAGTAAAAATGGATGTAATAATGTGAACTAAAACTTCAAAATGTTTACCGGTCCCGGTGCTGAGCTTCCGAAAATCATACTTAAACACTAATCCTTTAAAAAACACATCTTAACACCGTTCCCTCCCCCGCTTTCTTTCTCGTTCAGGTTTCCGTTCTCGGTTTGTGAAGCGACTCGTGTTGACGAAACATGATGCCGGCTTCTTCCTCGTATGCACTAGAGCATGGACGTATTCTATGGGATAAACAAATTGCCTTATGTAACGGAGATGGCGTTGTGACGCAAAGGCCGCAAGGAAAACAACCAATCATTTAACTTGAACCATGGCGACCGATTACACAACTCGCCAGAAATAGTGTGCGCCAATAATTCATGGTCCACAAATCGATAGTTACTCCTTCACAGATACATGCATGCATCCAGTAAGGCAAAGTTGCTCTGCTTCATGTTCGGTTATTAGCATCTTTTACAAAAGATTATTTAATACGTAACAAACTTCCATTAGGTATCCCGAAAGTCCATGTGGAAGCAGAAGACTGCAAACCAAGGTGAATAGTATATAGGGGACTCTAAGGCCATCTGACTGGCATAAGCGAACCATCAAGTATACTGGAACAAAGGTCCTAAGAGCTCGTGTTATTCCTTAAAAGCTAAAGTGACAATTAATAAGTACAAACATTTTTTAATTCACTTGTTAAGAGTTTGTAGTTTGTCTCCATAAAAGCTGAAAAACCAGAAGCTTCATATCTTAAACTGAAATGTTCCCTCCATTCGTACCACATACAACGCACTCACTGTCTTTATTTCCATTCCCAGACCTTCACTACTTAAGTGGCCCTGGCAAGTCGGAGTCGACCAGTGGCGGTCTGCAATGTCAGTGTGCAACTTGATGGTCAGGGGAGATTTAATGGTGTCTGAGAAAGCAAGTTCTTTTAGTTCTTCAAGGTGGAAAAGCATAACATTTACCCTGCCAGTTTCAAATATGTTACAACAAAGTCGCGTGCACAGGTAGCAGATATAAGGAAGCATGTAACTGGAGGGTAGAAAACGCTTTACCCTCCAGTGTCTTAGACGGCTAGACACAAGTTTGCCCTAACTTGTAAATCTAGTACCCTTACTTTCGCATGTGCTCTCAAGATAACTAGACAGCGGGGAAGATGTACAGAGTAGTCCAGACAGGTAGGCAGTGGCTATAATATAAAGGCCTATCTGTGGAGTAAAACGTGCTGCAAAGATATAAATTGAGAATATTTTATATCCTATCAGAAAATCAGCCAGCATTTAATTTTATAACCCTTCAACTTTTATCTCTTCGAACAATCAGTGTGTTTTCATTTCGTTCTCAATTGTCTTTGATTCTAAAAATACTTTTATGTCTTCCAGAAAGCAAATAGTTTTTAGATGGAAAACGATTTTCCCAAACTATTTCTGTAACAGTGCCTCGAGGCTCGCTTCGCCGATCTCCTACTTTGTGGAGAAGGTACTAGTAGAGCAAATGCTGCAACCTCTGCCTTCTGTGCATTTTTAAGTATTTAGTACACTTCTAAGGCAAGCATATATTCCTTTACCCCTGACATTGTCAGTAATATGCCTTTTCATCCCTCATTAGCAGAAAATGAGCCGAAAACACCTCTCATCGATGTCATCGGATGTTTTGTGTGTTCTGCTGTGTGCGCTAAATACTGCCCTTTCTATAATTTTGGAAGAAACGGCAAATTTCACTATGTTTAACTATTGCAATATCCGACTAACAGACTTAAAAGTTCAACAAGCTCTTTTAAAGTTATTCAAAGCAAAGCTATTTTACTCTTATTACTTTAAAAAATATCACAACAAAGTACAAATACTTTCAAACTCCTTTAGCTCTCGACTCGATTCGCATGATTGGTGTTTGCAATTCCCTAAAGAAATTAAAGCATTTCATTACGTCAATCTCTGATATGGGTTTTACATACCTTTTCCTTCACACTG
This sequence comes from Deroplatys truncata, assembly GCA_030765065.1. Lineage (NCBI taxonomy): Eukaryota > Metazoa > Arthropoda > Insecta > Mantodea > Mantidae > Deroplatys > Deroplatys truncata. Next base: position 108,384,324 of record CM060982.1, read on the forward strand.
TGGCCACTGTACGGCTGCTTGCGCGCCGGTCACTGCAAGTTCTGACTATCGCCCAAACCGTTCAAGTTCTCATATTTACAGTTACAACTACAATGATGATAATCGCATACCGTATCATAAGAATGTTGGAAATGCTCTCCTTCACTATTCGCATATTTCTGGCGACTTCTCAGGATATGTTCATTCACAATGAAGAGTTTAGTATCCAAAATTGGGTGCACTTCTCGCCTGATATTTTCATCAAATGAGGTAGTTTCTTTAACAATTCCTTGTGAAACTGATGCAGCATTGCGGCATATGAACCTGTGATCGTTTTACCCTTTTCCAGGTAGTGGATGTCTATCACCCCTTGTGAATCCCAAGAGACAGCTGCCATAATTTTTCCTGCCGACGGAATGGTTTTCGCTTTCTTTGGAGCAGGTTCGCCGAAGGAAATCCACTGCTTTGATTGTTGTTTGGTTTCAGGTTGATAGTAATGGATCCAAGTTTCATCAACCATGATATAACGCCGCAAAAACTCATTTGGGTTGCGTAGGAACATGTTCAAACATCCCTGTGAAATGGTCACACGATTCCGCTTGTTCTCAACTGTGTGCAGTCGCGGCACCCATCTTGCTGACAGCTTTCTCATATCCAAAAATTCGTGCAGAATGTTATACACCCGTTCACTCGAGATGTTTACAGTCTTGGCTATCTCACGGATTTTCACACGGCTGTCTTCCAACACAATATCGTGAACTTTGTTCACCATTTCTTCTGTTGTAAACCCAACCGGCCATCTTGTGTGCACAGCATCTCTTGTGCTCGAACGGCCACATCGAAATTCTGTGAACCATGTGATGGAGCAGAGTCCCCATAATAGTTCTTCAGCTTTTCTTCCGTTTCTTTCACCGTCTTACCACGCAAAAAGTAGTGTTTTATCAGAATACAAAATTCACTTTTCTCCATTCTCTATGAAGCAAAACACATCTGCTTATTTTAGACGCTCTCAACAATGTTTTAAGAAACAAATGATGACGAATTTCTGCGACTATACTCAGAATAGATGTTTCTTGGGTGCAAACAAGAAACCTGTGATTAGAACGCTATCTCTTGTTAAAGTCATGGACTTATCAATCCGCCCTCGTGTATATGGGGTTAGTTGCATACACCTTATTTTTAATGTGCTTATTAGAGTCGGATAAATTTCTGTAATTGGATTTTGCAAAATGATACGAGTAATTGATCCATGCTTAACATTCTGTAAATGAAAATTTCCTGAGAAGATGCCAGAAATATGAGGATAGAGAGGACATTATCTCTCACATCTCTTATAATAAGGTATGTGTTTATTATCATTGTAACTAATGAGGAGTGAGGCGGTTGCGGGATTATTTCGGCGGGAGTCCGAGTTACGGCAGCCGACAAGCGACCATCAGTGCGGTGGCCACAAAATGAAGGAAAAAAGACTTTATATGCGCTTGTGTTCTTAACTTTATTTCCTCCTGTTGTCCAGAAATAAATATTCATTATGAAAACATAATGTTCCGTCTACCAGCAACCTTCAGTGTGATTTTGAGACGTTACACTGACTATTACTACCACTGTTCAAATGGCTTGGTAGAGGCCATTGTATGGCAGGAAACTGCAAGCAATGAATTCAAGAGTAAACCCCGAAAATGCTTTTGTGGCAGTGTAATTACATGCGATTTATATAATCGTAAACTACTTATTTTCAAGCTAAGGATTTTGTTAATGCTTTAGGGGAAGCCATACAAGCGGATTTATTAAAAGGTGCATAATAATCAATTTAGGTAGACTATTTGAGGGATAGAGGTACTTTCATTAGGCATTTTTTAATTCGTCATAATCAAATACGTGCCATTGTGCAAGAACCGGATTGCAATAAAATGTTTTGGATCAGTTATGATTGCTTCCTTTTATTATACATTTTCAATGTTTGGTTTCCAAGTTTTCCAAGCTATTTTCTAAACCATACGATTCGTAACCATAAAATGTTATTTCTGAAAAATCAAACAAACTACACTTATATCATAATGTACCACCAAGTGTATCATACATGCATTACACTGTGAAAGATAGTTCGCCATTCTAAGCCATTTATCGGAAACAAATCAGCTAGAGGCCAATTTAGCGCTCAACGTTTCTTATAACACATTCTAGCGTTTTATGAACGTGGTTTACGATCCAACAGCACGTTCCCATAAAATCCAACCCTGACGTAGGGTTTTGGAAACCAGCCTGTTCTCTGCAGTTGGTGCTAAACAAAGGTCTATCGCGCGTCGCTGCACACAGCATTGTATTACCAGCGGAATAAAAACCCACTTGACACACCTTTCTGTGTTCCCTGCTTTAAGGCGTTTCCACTCCGTACCATGGTGAGCCATTCTAATCTCTCAAACTGAATAAACATTCCACCCAGATAAATAAATCACTCTGGAATCGATTTTAAAGCGAATTGCCTCTTTCACTACACGTTTACACCCATCGCTCTAAAAACTTCCGAGGCAATAATTTTGAAGTTCAAACTTCCACTGCAAGGTTAACGTACGTTGATACAAAATCAATAACTTGAAGATGTAAGCTAGAAAATAAAATACAAAAACATTCAAGCAAGAACTGGTTTGCATATAACACCTATATAATTCGCTATAATATTAGTAGTAGTGTTTAACGCCCGTTCTTAACTGCAATGGACAATTGTGATATATACGGAAATTTGGGGAGGAAATGCTCCAGGCACTAGTTTGGGGAGCCTCCCTGGCATTTGCCAGTTAAGAGGACTGAGAAAAACCTCGGTAAGGGAGGGCAGTCCTGACGGGATTTGAACCGCACAGTTCCCGTTTACGAGTCCGTGCCTTAACGACCTCAGCTACCCGTGTCTCGATGTGATAATCTTAGGAGGGACTATCGGATGGCCAACTGTAAGAGTATATCCAAAAATATTTTGATTCTTCCATAAGACTACTGTTCAGGTTATCGAATTGCCTATATGATGAACTAACTCACGTAACTTGAAATTCCCTGAATAAAAAGTAGCATTTTTAGAAAAAAGGCCCAAGTGTGTGTGCGTGTGTGTGTATGTGTGTGCACTGTCACGTCGGACACATTATTGCTTTGTAGCATGACATTGTTGGGCATAATTATTTCGTTTGGTTATTTAAATTTCGTCCGGCGCGGCATCTTCCCCACCTCCTAGTCAGGGGTGGAGAGAGGAAACGGGGTTGAAGGCAAGTAGAGGGACTAGCTTCTTTGTTCTAGTGGCGTCAGTCTAGTAGCATGGGCCAGTCGTGAGTGTGTCTATAGGGCGAGTGGTTGTGTATGTAGAGTGCGTGGATCGTGTGTGTGTGGAACATCTCCCTCCAATGTCTGTTCTGCAATCTTCTGTAAATGATGTAGTGGCACCAAGGTACATTTATAATAAACCACAGTAAATGTGAAATTATGTGTATTTTGTTATGAATATCCTGCGCCTTCTTTAGAATGTACAGTTGAAGTTCCTGGTCCTCTAGTTGCCACTGCAGTTACGTCCCCCAATTTATGCCGATGTAACTAAATTTAATACCTAGCTGCAAAACCTTTTGACCTCACCCCGGTATATAACTATGTATGTATATATGTATGTATTTGTGTGTGTGTGCGTGCGCGCATGTGAACGGCATAATTGTGTCGCATCTCTGGAAGATACTAAACCTAAATACCAAGTTTGGTGTTTATCCGACTGTTCGTTTCTGAGTTATGCTGTTCACAGACACACACACGGACATATTTCCAAAAATGCTTTTTTTTGGATTCAGGATGTCTCAAAACATGTATTTCCGGTGAAATCTCGGTATCGAATTTTTGGGTGGAATACAATACTTCCCCTACTTACCATACGTAGTAGAGAAAGCAAAAACGAATAACGAATTCCCATTTGAGAAAAAAGTATAAGCATTGGGGAATTCAAACAAATAACAAGGAATATCTCGGAAATGGTACACTCCATAAAAAATGGCATAATTTGTGTGTTTTAATGAGATCTACATTTTTTTGTGTAGTAAAATTTTATCTATCTCTTACAGTTTGCCAGTTATGCAAAAGCCATTCACAATGAAGAGGACTTTTTGGGGACATTCCCAAAAAATTCAAGATATGTATTTCATTTGTCTTGAAAATATCTTAAACACATGGTATTTTAATCAAAATCATTAAGAGCTATTTTTGAGAAAATAAAAAATTTCAAAAAAATGTTCCATGTAAAGGGTAGTTTATTAGGCGGATATTCTTGAAAATCTTTGGTATTTATCCGACTTTTTGTTTTTGAGTTATGCTGTTCACAGACACACACACACACATACACACACGGGTCCTTTTCTAAAAATGCTTTTTTTTTGGATTCAGGGGGCCTCAAAACATATATTTCCGATGAAATCTCGGTATTGAATTTTTGGGTGGAATGCAATACTTCCCTACTTACTATACGTAGCAGAGAAAGTAAAAATAGCACTTTCTGCACTGTCCTAAAATGTGAAATGTCACCAAAAACACAAGTCCCATGTATAATCTACCACAGTAAAACATTGCGGAAACTAAAATTGGAATATTTCAACCCCACCTGTCCAATCTCCCTTTAACTGAATTTGATACACAGTATCTTACAATAAACTTTGTTTAATCCCAGATTCCCTCTATGGTCTTCTGAGACAACAGTTTTGTTCCAAAACCGGTTACATTGAAGGCTTGGATTTTCATTTGCAGTTGCATACTGGCCCCTCTAGGCACTAGGGACAAGCGTGCTCTGAACTTTATAGCTCGGTTAGTGGAAGGAAGCCAAAATGTATTTAAAATAGGGACACCAATTGGCAACACCACGTCCAGATAATGGTTTTATTTTTATCAAGTGTCCGAGAAAAGGCGGAAGGATGTGAACAAACGCATATATTCTGGGTTTTGACTCCCAAGGTTGTACCTGCCCATTCCGTATGTATGTATATTCGGGGCTTCTTGGAGAAATTACCATTTTTACAAGGTGAAGAGGTCGTCGTCATCTGAACAAACAGGCGCTAATGTAAACATATGCAAGTAATGGACCGCTTGAAAGATTTCGTCTAAGATAATACAGCGGCCATTAGTAACTGTACGCCGCAAGCCGAAACACTCACATGTCTGGTTTCCAGTAGGGAATGTTAGAGAGAGAGAATTACATTCGAATCAAAGCAATGAATGAAAATTTTACTTTCTCTGCTACATACCTATAGTAAGTGGAGTATTTGTATTCCATCCTAAAATTCAATACGGATATTTCACCGGAAATACACGTTTTGAGACACCCTGAATGCAAAAAACGCATAAAAACCAAAGTCAATTTAATCCAAACTTGGTATTAAAGATCAAAGTCTTCCAAGGATGCGATACGAAGATTTCCAAAAAAAAATTCCCACCCTAAACTACATTTCACACTGGTACACTTTCGTATTTTTTATTTTCTCAAAAATGGCTGTAACGCTTTTGATTAAAAATAGCATATGTTTAAGATATTTGCATGAGAAATATATCTTGAATTTTCTGGTAATGGTCTGTGAAGTCTTTATTCTGAATGACTTGGAGAGAAAGACAAAACCTTTATACTAAAACAATTTAGATCTTGTTAAACGACACAATTTATCACAAATGACATATTTTTGTGGTAAACCATTTCCGAGATAATCTTTAGTATTGGTTTGAAATTTCAAACCCTAATCTCCCCTCATGGTCATGCAAGTGACATGAAATTTCACAACCATCATACACGCTTTTTAAAAATTTGACTATCGTTTCTTATACCTGCAACTAAATGTCTGGATGTGTAATGAAAATTTATCTCGAGTAACAAGAATGCAACACATCAGATTTTTAACACATAATAAGACATAATTCATCAACCATCACAATTCTCTTTAAGCTAAGTAATTTTGTGGTGAAAATAGGATTTTATTTGACGAAGGAATAAACTGTAAAACTTGGGAATTTTCAACATTTTGCCTTAATTCGCCATTTTCGGCTCACTTTTTACAACTTCACACGAATTTATTTATCCACCAGTTTAAGTCGCATGTCGATGACTGTGTGGATGTATGCAAAAAAAAAAAAAAAAAAAAAAATGTCCTAGCCCCAATGCATGAAAGATAATTTTGAAAACAACACGTACAAAAAAGTTGCAATTTTGACATATTTTTCAAACACGTGAACTGTATTACCATTTAATCTTTATGTCCAACACTTTCTTGAGGGTGTGTATAACTATAAACTGTCACAAAAAATGAGGAACATATCACGCAGCCATAGAACGCGAATAAGATAAACAATTTACGTGAGGGAGCAGGCTTTGCAATCTATGTCGTCCATTACTGAATGTACGCGCTCCTTTACGGCTGATTAGTAGAGGTTCCAATCAAATTTTAAATCCGCACGCTACGCAGTTTGTTGCAGCTCGGTGACGTATAAATAAGATCAGCTATCACAGTACGAATTATAGCGCGGAACGTTCAGTTTGTAATCTTAAATTCACAATATAATGCAATATGATTTTATGCTTCGTCATGTCTGTGGTGAAAAATTTGTAACACTTTGTGTGAGCCCACAAAGCACAAAAACTTTTTTTTTGGGCTTAAGTCGTAAAAAGGCTTCCGCTCCCGTGCAAACCGTGTAAAATCGTGTAAGTTGGAAGCGTGCTAATGTATGCAGGGCTCTATGCTCGTACCCCAAATACATGTAAAGACTTTGAGAGCTGCGTGCAATATTTATTAGGATGAAATACTGTTGAATGAAACAAGCTGCAGCCTGCAAGCTTTTTTAAGGAAGAGGATTAACTCTGGCATATGTCGTTACCTTTTACGGAAAGAATGCAAAACTACCTAAAAGAGAGAACGAGAGGCTTTCAAGCTTAGGGAAAAGCAAGGAACGCTAAAAGCTTTTTTTAAAAACTGTCGTCTTGCATACAGGTAAAACAGGTTTTGGGCGTGTGAAGCTTTTCTAGCAACTAGATCATTCCCTCTTCTGAATACACATTTAACCTCATAAATGCAAAGTTATTCATAACTTTATTCCGGTTAAATTCTGTGTAGATATCTTTTTTCTCCTCAAAACAAGAGAAATAAGGAAGCGTTTTAAAATATTCAACTGTTTAAAGTGATGAATTTTCTTATCGATAAAATTTTCGATATCAGTAAGAAAAAGGTTACTTCCTCAGTTGTTGCTTAATTTTAAAAATATGTAAAAATCCTGATGCAACACATTCAAATGATCTTCTCTACCCTCTATCGTTTATTAGTGGTTATACAAACTATGCTTAATAAAGCTTATGCTTCTATTTACTACAGTTTAATCCAAACAAACCTTTGCAGAAATAGTTACATTATACATTTCTTTACAGATACAAAGGGAACAGCGATAGTTAAATGTTTAAGAACTGGACGCTATATGCTGTCCTTAAAACTCCATACTGTTTCCATGCGATCGCGAGAAACAACTGAATGTTGACAGGACTTTAAAAGAATGACCAAGTAATGAACACTTCGAACTATTAATAACGAATATTTCAGAAATGGCTTATGCCACAAAAGAGATTATTTGAAGTATATTGTGTGTTTTAAAGAGATCTACATTTTGTGTGTAGTATGTTTTCATCTATCGCTTGACGTTTACTGATTATACATGATATACAAAATTCCTTCCGAATGAAGAGGACTCCATAGGCTATTACCAGAAAATTCAAGATATACATTTTATTTGTCATGTAAATATCTTTAATATATTGTATTTTAATGAAAATCGTTAGTCGTTTTTTATAAAATAAAAAATTTCGAAAAATGTTCCGTGTAAACGGTCGTTTGGGATGGAAGATTTTCTTGAGAATCTCCGTATAGCATCTTTGGAAGGTACTATATATCTTATAAATTTTTGCTTAATGACTGCTGGCACTATGCAAACAAAGTAAACCAAAAATATATATGATTTAATAGCTAAATTGTCTAGTCTATTTTGAAAACTTTGCTAAGCAAACGAAGGATGTTCCCAAAGGGCGTGCACTGTGGAGTGAGAAAGTTAATTCTGATGGCACTCCTGTATATTTACGCACGCCAAGAGAGGGAATAATGGAAACAGCTGTATTCAGGATCAAGGTTCACATAGGAGAGCCGCCAGCTGAAGAGCTGACAAAAATTACATAAACCTTTCCTCCCTAGGAGAGAGGCCAGACAAAATGTGACTCGCTCTAAAGGCAATATTTATATTTATCTGCTGGCCAGCAGAATATACCTTCCCCTTTCCTCAACAAAATGAATGCACTTTCAGATATTTGTGCTTATCTCATGGTTGCCAACCTTGATATTCGTTCAGTCTTCGGTCTCAAATTTCTTTTTCATTCCTGCCTTCCTTTACTTCACTAAAAATAATTTATCCGCACCGGGAGAAAGGTAGTTTGAGAAAGAAACGAAACTCACCATAGCCATTTAAATTTTTTTCCCCGGACTTCTCTGAGCTATTTACTATTTAAAACACTTGGAAACAACACTGAGTTGAGCTGGTGGTTAGCCTAAAAAGAGGGGAAAAAAGTAAGTGTTGCATTCACATGACTTTCTCTAACCACTATCGTTTATCTGTATGTAGCTTTTACAAACTATTCTCACGAGTCTACTTCATGTTAATTGACATAAACCTTTGCAGAAAGTTTCTTTACGCATTTTGTTGAAGCTATAAGGGGGATAGAGAAAACAGAATCACAGTCAAATGTCTAAAAACCAGGTCGCTATCTGCTGACCTAGAAGTTCTATGCTCTTTCCATGACATCGCGAGAAACAATTGTCTAGCGACTGTACCTACTTTAAAAATGACAAAATATTGAAAAGGTAGAATCAGTCGACTAAAAGAGAGATCCGTGGTTCAAATCCCGGCTATGCATTGAATTTTTCAGTCGCCTGATTCTACCTTTCCAAGCCAGTCCAACACACGGCTTGTGTGGAAGAACAACTAATTCAAAAATATTGAAAAATTCAAACCAATAACAACGGATATCTCGGAAATAGTCAATGCCACAAAAAGTTATTTGAAATAAATTGTGTTTTAAAGAGGTCTATATTTTTGTCTATTTCTTATGATTTATCCATTATACAAAATTATACAAATGAAGAGGATTTCACGTCTATTCCCATAACATTCAAGATAGGTATATGTTTTGTTTGTCACTTAAGGAATGTAAATAACGTTATCTAGATGTTATCATGATCTAGATGTGTAGAAATTAATTATTTATACTTTTCTTCTACAATTTAAAAGATTTAATTGTTTCGGCGAGAAAATACTACAAAAACAATGAAACCTATAGCTGGTATTGTCCAAATTATGACAAATTTCCTTATTTTAACTTTCATCAAGATGGCATGAGAAATTATCACAAATTCTGGAAGAATAAATATACAGACTTCAATAAGTGTTGAATATAGAATCTGACCTTCCACTACCCCCTTTGTTTTGAATTCTATTTAAATTTTAAGCAGTAAACCTTGAAATGTTGCTGGCCTTGTTTTTTCTCAAAAAATTAGGTAGCGTCATGCTTAGCTATCGCCCTGCTTTTTTAAACATTTGAATATCCGAGCCTAAAAATGTTTATAATCGTGGCTGCAATGTTCTACTAACATTCATATTAACAAGATATAGATAGAAAAAATATTCTCGTGTAGCTAATTCATGCAATAACAATTAAGTAAATGACAATGGAAAGAGAAAGTGTTGCAAGCGTTACTTTTTTACTTTCTCTACTACGCATAGTAAGTAGGGGAAGTATCGTCTTCCAACCAAAAATTCGATACCGAGATTTCACCGGAAATATATGTTTTGAGACCTGCTGAATCGAAAAAAATTTTTTTTGGGAAATATGTCCGTGTGTATGTGAACGCGTAACTCAGAAACGAACAGTCGGATAAACACCAAACTTGGTATTTAGGTTCAGTATCTTCCAGAGATGCCACACGAAGGTTTTCAAGAAAATCCCCCCACCCCAGATTACCCCTTACATGGAACATTTTTTTGAAAATTTTAATTTTCTCAAACACGGCTCTAACATTTTGATTAAAATATCATATGTTTAAGATATTTTCATGACAAATAAAATGTATATCTTGAATTTTCTGGGAATGTCTCCAAAAGTATTCTTCATTGTGAACGACTTTTGCATAACTGGTAAACCATAAGAGGTAGCCAAAATTTTACTACACAAAAAATGTAGATCGCGTTAAAATACACAATTTATGTCGTATACATTTTTTGCTGAGTGAACCATTTTCGAGATATTGCTTGTTATTCCCTTAAATTTTTCAATACTTATTTTCTCAAATGGGAATTCGTTATTCATTTTTTTGTCTTGGATATGCAAAGAGTATTAATCTGTGGCAAAGAAAATGGTGCTGCACATAGCAACCAGCTATTAAGAGATATGTCTTTGCTTATATTGGCCTTGCAAATACAAAACTGGTCGCTTTGTGTACTATGTAATTCTCTTTGCATGTCAAAATATCGTTTCTGCAAATGTTTATCTCGATTAATATGAAATAGATGGAGAATAAGAGTTTGTAAAAATAGTTTGTACAAGAGTAGAGAAAGTCATGTGAGTGTAACACATCAGATTTTTTGTCCTGGTAATGCAAAGAGAATGGAATACTGTACATAGCAACCAGCTCTTAAAACATTTGACTATCGCTTAAAGCCTACCAATTCCCCTTGCATCTACAAGAAAATTAGCAATAAGATTAACATCTTGATATCTCGATTAACATGAAGCATATGGATAATAAGCGTTTGTAAAAATAGTAGAGAAAGTCATGCGAGTGTATCACATCAGATTTTTATTTTTATCAAACATTGAGAATTTCCCCTGCACATCCTGTAAACATTTGAGTAGTATAGATATATCCAGTGAGAATTTCTTTAGTTTATAATCTTCAAAGGGACCCAGTGCAGCAGAATACAAGTAACCTGCAAGGATGGAGGTTGCTTCAATCCCCGTCGGCGTCTGTTGGACTCACCCGCCCGGTTGGTCCACTGTGCCATTACAAGCACACCAGTGGCCAATGCCATGCAAAAACCTGCACGTGTTTCCTGCTGCAACTAGTTTTTCGAAGCAGCCGAATGAGTATAGTGTAACAGAACCACGCTCGCGGTATCCGAACAGTCACGCGCACAATGCCAAGAAAAAAGAAGCTATAACATGGGTGCTTCTTTCTCTACATCTTGATGTCAGAACCTTCAACGAAACTGCATCAAAGAATGCCGGGATAGAAATTGCCAGCCAATTCTGTACTTGCTTTGAGAATGATTTTTTTCACTTACGTCTAGCCAAACTCCTTTCGTTTTTTTTTTTTTTTTTTTTTTTAGCTGTTTTAATAGTCTATTGTTTTCAAGACTCTGTAAAACCGCTGGTGCAGTTGTAGATCTTGTAACCCAACTTTAATGGATCGTTCTGTTACTTATGATTAATAAAAAATATATATATACCTTAGGATCCGGCTAGAGCTACGGCAGGAGGGGCAATTTTAAGACGAATTAATACATTAACGAAAAACAAAACTGATGCGGGGAAATATAACTCGTTATAAAACTTAACCACAAAGATATGGACTTCCGTTCGCTGTATATACCAGGTGACTCAGCTGTGCCTATTTATTTTTGAATTTATGAAACGGCAAATGGCTTATTTGCATAACACTTTATAGAGCAGGGATGCATAACTCAGTACATCAGTTTTTAAGGGACAAAATGCAATCGCTATGTATGTCGATGCAAAAAAACATTCCAACCTGATACTGGGAGCTGCAGTAGCACTTTTAGCCAATTTTATAAACTTTTATTCTTTAGCATACATTCATGCACCCCTTTGAAAACACCCCTGAAGGAACAACCATCACATGCATCGGTTGACAAAACCATTTGAAAACAAAATTGCAGATCTGCGCAGTGCGACCAATTGAATTTAAGCCGTTAGTCATTGTTGTACAGCCTGTCAAAAAATATTAAGTATTAGGTAGATGTTTCTGTCACAAACTATGGCATATTTCAGTCCATACAGTAACTGTAAAGATTGATGCAGTTTATTTATTTCAGTTAAAACTATCAAATCGAGCTCAAAACAATGTATGAAGCTGCAAAAAGCGTGTAAAGATTCGAGGTGGAGTCTAGTTCTGCGATTTTATATATTATAGACTTAAGGTACACCAAGAAATTATCGCAAGAAAGAAAAGAATCGCATGTGTTACTTGCATATGACCCACTATGTTTATTTTTCTATCTCTTCCACAAACCACTAATTAGAAAGCTTATTTTTCTATCTGGTTCAAGGTAGTCGAGATAACTGTTTGCAGAGATAGTTTCATTACATATAAGTATAAGGGGAACACAGTCAGCTGAATCGTTAGTCAAGTCTTTAAAAACAGGATCACTCAGTATGACGTTAAAAGAAACAAAAGAATGACTTAGCACTTAAAATGTATTGGAAAATTCAAACCAACGATATCATTTTCCACCAAAGCAATAACTACTTAGTTGAAACATAGCTTGTTTATCTAAGGATGAAGTATTTATCAGAGGCACACAGTTCTAAAACAAATCTGGTGTTACATTTTCATGACTTTCTCTACTCTGTATCATTTATTAATCGGTTATATTTTTTAATAATATTATTAATAATTATCTTACGAAAACTTATTTTTTCTATTTCATTTTAATTGGGATAAACTGTTGCAGAAATAGCCATATTACACATTTCGTTATAAATGCAAAGGGAATGGTGATAATTAAATAGTTCAGAACTAGTCACTATATGCTGCTCCTATATACTCTTTCCAAGCAGTCGAAAGAAACAACGAATGTCGACACGACTTTAAAAGAATGACAAAAGTATTGAACTATTCGAACCATTAATGACGGATATTTCGTAAATACCTTATGCCATTTGAATTAAATTGTGTTTTAAAGATACCTACATTTTTTGTGTAGTGTGTTTTCGTCTATCACTCAATGTTTACCAGTTATACAAGATTCTACAAAACTTCCGATAGAAGAGGACTACACAGGCTATTTCCAGAAAATTCAAGATATCTATACATTTTGACATGTAAATATATTTAATATATGGTATTTTAAGAAAAATTAAGAGCCATTTTTTAGAAAATAAAAAATTTCGGGTTTGGGGTGGGGGATTTTGTTCAAAATCTTCGTGTTGCATTCTTGGAAGGGAGTGAACTTAATATCAAGTTTGGATTTATCCGAATTTTCGTATTTGAGTTATGCTGTTATGTTTCTCTCTCTCTCTCTCTCTCTCTCTCTCTCACACACACACACACGCACACACACACACACAAGGACTTCTTTCTAAAAATTATTTTTTTTATTCAGAGGTCCTCAAAATATGTATTTCCTAGAAATCTCGGTATAGCATTTTTGGATGGATGCCATATGCACCTCCTCTACTTAAATGGTAGAGAAAGTAAAAAAGAAGAATCGAAAACCTTCGAGCATCTTCACTCATATTTCGATAATTAATCCAACAACATAGAATATTTGAAAAACTCTGAAGGGTTAAACATTAAAATAAAATAAAAACACACACACAAATTGTATCTATATTTTAATGAAGTAGAAACTAAGCTTTTATCCAATTCTTATGCTTTCCTTACATAAAATTTTAAAAAATCAATCAGAATGAAGGGGGACTTGAGAGGCGCTTCCAGAAAATTTTAATACCCTTTTTTCACGTCAGTATATCAAACACATTTTAATCAAAATCGTTTCAGCTAAGAAAATAGAAAATAACGAAACATTTTCCATGTAAAGGGTAGTTCTGAATGGGAGAATTTCGTGAAAATCTTCGAAGATGCTGCACTTTTTTTACTTTCTCTACTACGTATAGTAAGTAGGGGAAGTATTGTATTCCACCCAAAAATTCAATACAGAGAATTTCACCGGATATACATGTTTTGAGACTCCCTAAATCCAAAAAAAAGCATTTTTGGAAACACGTCCGTGTGTGTGTCTGTGAACAGCATAACTCAAAAACAAACAGTCGGATAAGCACCAAACTTGGTATTTAGGTTCAGTATCTTCCAGAGATGCGACACGAAGGTTTTCAAGAAAATCCCCCACCCCAGAGTACCCTTTACATGGAACATTTTTCGAAAATTTTAATTTTCTCAAAAATGGCTCTAACGATTTTGATTAAAATATCATATGTTTAAGATATTGTAATGAGAAATGAAATGTATATCTCTAATTTTCTGGGAATGTCTCGAAAAGTATTCTTCATTGTGAACGCCTTTTGCATAACTGGTAAACCATAAGAGATAGACAAAATTTTACTACACAAAAAATGTAGATCGCGTTAAAATACACAACTTATGTCATATACATTTCTTTTGTTGAGTGAACCGTTTTCGAGATATTGCTTGTTATTTCCTTAAATTTTCCAATACTTATACTTTTTCTCAAATGCGTTATTCATTTTTTTTAAGTCCTGGACATGCAAAGAGAATGGAATGCGCCACATAGCAACCAGCTCTTAAAATATTTGACTATCGCTTAAAAGCTACCATATTCCCCTTGCATCTACATGAAAATTACCAATAAGATTAACATCTCGATTAACATGAAGCATATGGAGAATAGGCGTTTGTAAAATTAGATTGTACAAGAGTAGAGAAAGTCATGTGAGTGTAACACATCAGATTTTTTTAAATGATTTTGGGAGTTCAGGTGACCTCAAATTTATATTTCCGGGTAATCTTGGTATTCAAATGTTGAGTGCATAGGTATGTGATAGGGAACACGCTTAAAAGTACAAAACAATGGACAGGAAATGACAATGTTTCAGTAACGGACAGTCCCAAAAAGCCCTCGAGAACACTGATGCCATCAACTTCACCTCTCAACTGAAGACTGCCACTGTGTCGTTAATGTATATGGGCTTTAACAATGCGGGCCACTTAGAATGCAGAAAAGGGCCCGCTCCCGCCCTTCAAGGGGCAATTGAGACCGGCGTAAACTTTAAGGATGCATGACACGCAGTAAAAGTCACTCTTCCCTCCCACGCGTTCCAAGCTATTACACGCGTCTACTAGTTTCAGTCGCTTTAGATTGTTAAGAATTTAAAATATTTCCGTTCATTAGAATGTTAATACCTCGGAATTCTAGTGGTTGTACCCGTATTAGAATTTCTCAGGTTCGTTGCCAAATTCACTTAGAAACGCTGCAACTAAAGCGGGTTATGGTTGCCTTTACAACGTCACTAGGATTCCAGCACAGAAATCGTATTTCATTCAAACAGCCTGGTGACTAGCAGCCACATGGCTCTCCACACATTATCCATTCAGAGGTAGGTAGCACTTATATTATTCGTAAAATCTGATGCGTTGCATTAGCATGACTTTCTCTACTCACTCTTCTCTTACTTATTCTTACAAAAATCTTTCTTCTAGTTCTTATTTATCAAGATAAACTTTCATTATACATTTATACATTCGTTGTAGGTGTAAGGAGGATACAGTGGGCTAAAGCGAAAGTCAGCTGTTTAAAATCTCTGATGTGTTACATTCACATGGCTTTCTCTATTTTCCATCGCTATTAGTGGGTATACAAATTATTCTTACGAAAGTTTATTTTCCTATCCACTATATTTGAATCGAGATAAACCTTTCCGGAAATAGCTGTATTACACATTTCGTTATAGATACGAAGAGAATAGTGATAGTCAAATGTTTTAGAATCGGACGCTAAATACTGCACCTAAAATCCCATACTGCTTCCATGACATGTCAACTGAATGTTGACAGGACTTTAAAAGAATGAACACTTCGAACTATTAATAACAGATATCTCAGAAATGGCTTAAGCCACAAAAGAGATTATTTGAAGTAAATTGTGCGTTTTAAAGAGATCTACATTTTGTGTGTAGTATGTTTTCGTCTATCGCTTACCGTTTACTAGTTATACAAGATTATAGAAAATTCCTTCCAAATGAAGAGGACTTCATAGGCTATTCCCAGAAAATTCAAGATATACATTTTATTTGTTATGTAAATATCTTTAATATAAGGTATTTTAATCAAAATCGTGAACGCTTTTTTAGAAAATAAACACATTTGTAAAAAGGATAGTTTTGTGTGTGGGAGTTTCTTGAAAATCTTCGTGTCGCATCTTTGGAAGATACTGAACTTCCTTTTCTAAAATTGCTTTTTTGGGTTCAGGAGCCCTCAAAACATAATTTCCGTGAAATTTCGCCATCGAATTTTGGGGTGGAATGCAATCCTTTACCTACTTACTATACATAGTAGAGGCAGTAAAAACGAACAGCGACTTACCACTTGAAAATGGCATACGTATTTGAAAAGGCAAACCTGTAACAAAGAATATCTCGGAAATGCTTAACGCCATAGAAAAGTGTTGACACAAATTGTGTGCTTTGACGAGATTTACATTTTTGTATAGTAGGATTTTCTCTGTATCTTAAATTCATTTAGAATGAATTAATATGGTATTTTAATCAAAATCGTTAGCCATTTTGAGAAGAAGAAAAAAAATCGAACAATTTTCCATGTAAAGGGTAGTCTGGGGTGCGAAGATTTTGTTGAAAATCTCGTGTTCCATGTTTGGAAAACTCTGAACTTAAATACCGAGTTTCGTGTTTAACCAACCTTTCGTTTTCGAGTTATGTCATTCATAGGCAATCGGACACACACATACACGGATTGACCTTTTCTAAAAAAGGCCTTTTTAAAAATTTATTATTATTATTATTACTATTATTATTATTATTATTATTATTCAGGGGATCCTAAATGTATATTTTCAGTGAAATCTCGATATCCAATTTTGGATAGAATGCAATACTTCTACTTACGATCCTGAACTTATTAGACAACACAATTTATAACAGAAGTGATATTAACAGTTAAATTTTTACCTATATTAAATATCATATTCTCTTTAGTAATCCGATTTAAAAAAAAATGAAGAATTCGCACAATTTCAAGCGTGTTTTCTAAATTTCACATTAAGCAAACTGCAACCTAGGGACACTTAAATATACAACACCAAGTAATTCGGAAACGAGCAGTGGTATGAAAAAAAATCCATTTGACGTAACCTGTATATTTAAATGAGCTCTTCGTTCTGTGATGTGTTTCTGCCTATCACTAATATTTTTTCAGTTGCAAAAAATGTTAGTAATTGAAGATAGTTTCATAAGTCATTTACAGAAAGTTATAAAACTAAGTTTTATTAATCAGGCAAATAAACCAAAAATATGCGAATTGTTAAAGAGTTATTTTTGAGAAACTAAACACCATAGAAGATGTTTCTATGTAAAGCGCTGCTATGGGGAAGGGGATTTGTCCTGGAAATACAAATCTCACTTTTTTCCTTTCTTTTGGAACAAGGATTCAGGGGACATAAACGCTTTGGGTCAAATGAAACACTTCCTCGACCTAAGGTAATCGGAAAAGAGAGTAGAAACGAATGTGTATGTTCATATTGAAACATTTATGCTAACGATTCCAAATTCTGTAGAGGCTTCTGTGACTCATCAGTAGTAACAGAATATCAGAAAGCACGCATTCCTTTGGAAAGAAAGCAAAGGCATCGGTCCAAAGTCATGGCAAGTTAAATTGCACGAGCATCTCAAGATATTCTTGGCTACGTTTCCAAGCACAACCGCAGCAAATATCAACAAAAAGAAAATAAAGCAAATGTTGCACTTGCGTGACGTTTTTAGAATAAAGAAATCTAAGAATCACTCGAAACCAAACGTGGCCTTTATTTAGTGGTCCGCTAAATATCGCAATATTCACTAGGCCAAGGTCCCGCCAACTTCGAAAGTGAAACTGTCTTTGAGGAGCTATGAGAAATGTAATTGGAAGCGAAGCGAAGCGCGTTTCTTTTCAAAGTGCCATTTATAATTACATCTCTCCCTCAAGTTCTCTCTTATGCCTCATTGCTGAAAGTGAAATCAAATAGCAACTGCCAGTTATTATGGATCCACCTGCTGCGGTTTCGATGTCTTCTCCAGAAGAGTACTAAAAGCCATTATTCTCGTACTACTTTGAAAAAGAACTGATGAAAGTGCCAGCCGGAACAATGCTATGCTGTCGCTGAAAACTACTAACGTTTTCTGAATTCTCAAAAGAGACATTTTAAATAACACCAGAGTGATTTGAAAACTTCTCGGAGTGAACCACACATTGCAGCAACATTCTTGAAGCAGGTTTGTTTTCAAAACTAAGTTTCATGGAAACATTTGTGCAATAGAGATAGTCCAAGAATCATAGTAAGCATAGCTGTTAGATAGAACATCATGTGGTTATTTAATACTTCGTAACGAGGGGTATGAATCTAACAGAAATTCAAACCAACATGACCAAACACTCCGTGTAAGCTTGAAAAATGAAATCATCCACAACAGAAATCATCAATGAACGACATGGTTCTGCAGAATTACCGAATGAACGTGTTCCGAAATTGCTGAAACTCTGGACATGTCAGGGGAAAGTGTATTTCACATTTTGGGAGATGGGGAATTGTACATGTAAAAATTGTCTGCAAGATGGGTGCAGCGACTGCCGACTCCGGATCGAAAGGGAATCAGAGTGCAAATCTGTTGAGCAAAGTTTAGCTGCTTTACAGAGACTCTATAGGTCGGTTTGTAGCAAATAATGAAGCATGAATGCATTGCTACACACCTGAAACAAAACAGCAGTCTAAGCAACGGAAGCACGTAGAATCTCCAACACAACGAAGACAAAGTGTGCGAAATCGGCCTGAAAGATCATGCCACCGGATTTCTTGGATATCACGGGTGTGCTGCTAATTTATTATCTTTCCGCTGGAAAAATCTATCACTGGAATGTATTATGCTAACCTTCTAGAACCCAGTTAAGGGGGCGGGGTCCGACCCATTCAGACACCTTCCGACCCCGCACCACGGGGTCCTAGCCCTAACACTCGTGGTACTTCTGACTTTGCTAAGTACGCCGGGCAGAACATCTGAGCCCCTCAAGGAAGGAAGTCTTCCGATTGGGTTGGACTCGGCGGTGCAGTGGTTCCCGGCACCTATTGGAGATTGGGTTATGAGACGCTTTAATTACTTCTGCACCTACCTGAAGGGCTGTAGACGGTAGCTAGACACTGTCACCCCCACCGAGGCTGTTCGATGGTCTTCCTCTCAGGGGTTAACGTACGTAAATGGCGTATCCACTTCCATCCCTGCGAAAGCAGGGGGCGGTATATAAAATATGCACGTCCTAATAGAAAGCCCCAAGGACTTGATCCCTGAAGATCAAGGGTTAAGTCGTCCATCAAGATTATGTTCACCCTCACATGTGTTGTTGCAATGGCGAAAAATCAACGAAGTGGGGTATGATTTGCTGCCACATCCACCTAATTTCGCTTAGCTCCATCTGTTACCTAAACTGAAAAAAGTTTCTTGATGGAAAGAAACGTTCGTCAGTTGCGCATTTTGCAGAACTGGAGGAATCTGACTTTCGTGACGGGATAAAGGTGATGGAGCATCGCTGGAACAAGTGCACTGATGCCTAGGGAGACTATGTTGATAAATAAGAACAATTTCAAAAATCTGTGATTCAATGGGTCACACTCGCACGACTTTCTCTACTCATTGTTACTTCACATAATCCCTTATACATTATAGTATTATTATAAATATTGCATAACGTTTCGAACAGAATCATGCTCAATATCAGGCAATATGCATTTTGTTGCATGCTCTAGTTCTAGTTTGAAAAGGGGTGGGTTTTATGCCCAAGCACTGCGACCTTAAGATCTATTGCGCATCCCCCCTTTCATCAGTTAAGTAGTCTGTTGCTCGATATGAACTTAACCAGACTGCTAACTGAGGCTTTCGATAGTTCATCTATCTTTGGAAAGTGATTGCCAAAAATACTTGCTCTTTGATTCGCAAGAGCAGGGCAATTACATAGCAGATGAGTAACAGTCTCATCTCCTTCTAGGCATCTACTACAGATAGGGTTGTTAAACAATCCCATTCTGTATAGATTAAACCTTAGGGCACAGTGTCCTGTAATGAATCCTGTTGCCATGCAAGTGTTCTTCTACTAAAACCGCGCAAGTACTTTGCCCGGCTGTTATCCAGGTCTGTGATAAACAACTTGGAATGTCCGCAACCCTCAATGGAGTTCCAGTAGTTCTTGTGTTCTGCTTGAGCCCAGCACTTAATAGCCTGTTACACTGGTCTGTAGGACACCCCAAATACAGGCTCCGGACCAAAAAATGGGATTTCGCTGCCAATCTTGGCTGCTCCATCTGCTTTCTCATTGCCTGGTATACCTGTGTGTCCTGGCATCCACATAAGTTGAACCTTATTGTCAGTGTCATTAAGGATTCCCGGCATTCTAAGACGAGCTTTGATTTTATTGATGGTGATTCAAGTGCTTTAAGAGCAGCTTGACTGTCTGAGAGGATAAGAACATTTCTATTCTTATATCTCTTTTTAATGCTTTCCATGACACTGGCTAGGATTGCATAAACCTCAGCCTGGAAAACTAGCTAAGGTACCCAGACTATAAGAAATCTTGGTGCTATTACCGTAAAGCCCAGCCCCTGTTCCTGATTTGATTCTAGAACCATCAGTATACCAGATTGGGCCTTTGTTATTATTGTTGCATGGTCAATATAGAACGCAAAATAACTGTTCGATATGGTAAGTCAGTTATTATTTTCCCTGCTACTTGCCTAGTAAGTAACGGGCAAGCAAAAAAAGAACAGCATAACTAAAAACGAAAAGTCGGTTCAATACCAACTTGGTACTTAAGTTCAGCGTTCTCCAAGGATGCGATACGAAGACTTCCGAGAAAAAAATTCCCCACCCCTATCATTTACAAGGAAAAATGTTAAGTTATTTTTCATGTATTAAAAATGGCTCATATATTTAAGACATTTACTTGACAAATGACGTGTATATCTTCAATTTTTGGGAATAGTATGTGAAATCCTCTTCATTCCAAAGGAATGTTGTATAATTTAGAATAACTGGTAAGCTTTAAGAGATAAAATAAAGTACTACAACATATTTATAATTCTTTAAAATACACAATCTATTTGAAATCAGCCATTTCGAGATATGCGTTACTATCAGTTTGAATTTTTCAGCACCGCCATTTTCACAAAGCTCAGCGATATTCAGTTGTTTCTGGCGATGTCATGGAAACAGTATGGAAGCACATGGCGTCCAGTTCTTAAACATTTGAGTATCGCTATTCCTGCAATGATTTATCCGGAATAAAATGAAGTAGATAGAAACATAAGCTTTCGTAAGAATATTTTGTACTAATAAATGACATTGGGTAGAGAAAGCCGTGCGTGTGTAACACATCAGAATGTGTTTTTTGTTACGCCTAACCTCTCCAATAAAGAAACCAACCATATGCACGCAGCAGCCTTGTCTGACTTTCTAATGAGCGAACGTGTTACCTCGCTATTCGTCTTCAGGTCAATGTTGTCACGTTTACCTTCCCACTCGATACATAAGTGAAACTGAGTGTGGCAACGCGACGTTCGTTTGCAAGTAGACTGATATGTGGGTGTCATTCTACCAAGTTGTTGACAATTAACATAGTCTTCAAAAGGGCGTTCTTTCGCAAATCACCTACGCGTGGTTGTGCTATCTAAAAAGCTAGTACGTGCAGAGAGAGAGACACAATAAAGTATGAATATCGGTTTGCGATAAGTTGTCGTAAACGCTTGGAAAACAGCTTCTAGACATTATGTACGTTAAGGGACACTGGGACTGATTTTTATAACTTGTAAATGAAGAAATATTTGTGCAAAAGCTCAAAACCCTAGCTCAAATAGTTTCTTATAGACTTCAATTAAATGTTTTTAATTAACGAAAAACAAATGCAAATTTTCTAAAACTGCCTTGCACATTCAAGTTGTCAGAGAAGAATAATAGTGACATTTTTACTTTCTCTACTACGTATAGTAAGTAGGGGAAGTATTGTATTCCACCCAAAAATTCGATACCGAGATTTCACCGGAAATACATGTTTTGAGAACCCCTGAATCCAAAAAAAGCATTTTTGGAAACATGTCCATGTGTGTGTGTGTGTGTGTGTGTGTGTCTGTGAACAGCATAACTCAGAAACGAACAGTCGGATAAACACCAAACTTGGTATTCAGTTCAGTATCTTCCAGAGATGGACACGAAGGTTTTCAAGAAAATCCCCCCACCCCAGATTACCCTTTACATGGAAAATTTTAATTTTCTCAAAAATGGCTCTAACGATTTTGACTAAAATATCATATATTTAAGATACTTTCATCAAAAATGAAATGTATATCTCGAATTTTCTGGGAATGTCTCCAAAAGTATTCATTGTGAACGAGTTTTGCATAACTGGTAAACCATAAGAGCTAGACAAAATTTTACAACACAAAAAATGTAGATCGCGTTAAAATTTACAATTTATGTCATATATTTTTTTTGTTGGGTGAACCATTTTCGAGATATTGCTTGTTATTGCGTTAAATTTTCCAATACTTATACTTTTTCTCAAATTCGTTATTCAACTTTTTTGTCCTGGTAATGCAAAGAGAATGGAATACTCCACATAGCAACCAGCTCTTAAAATATTTGACTATCGCTTAAAGCCTACCAATTCCCCTTGCATCTACAAGAAAATTAGCGATAAGATTAACATCTCGATTAACATGAAGCATATGGGAATAAGCGTTTGTAAAAATAGTTTGTACAAGAGTAGAGAAAGTCATGTGAGTGTAACACAGATTTTCTTTTAATACTTTAGTATAGTGAAAATAAATGTAAGGATTGGATTGAAATTTGCTTTATTAGTTTAAAGAAATAAATTTTTGTTTTAATGAAGTTGTTGGTATAACACTTTCTTTGTTTTGCAGTATAATCTTCTGTGAGCCGATGAATAAAGCAATCATAAAATGCATTCTTGAATCTTTATATAATATACTTTAGACTGTGTATGCAAATTTACACAGAAATTAGAGCAAAACTGACGTATAAGGAATACATTTCATGCGCTAAATGTAAAACTGAGAAAAAACATATACAGCAAGCGCCCAATGGGGTTAAAAGGGAGCGCACGAATGATTTAAACATGTTGCTGGGCTTTTAAAAATGGCGGATAAAAATGATTACAGATGACTATGGAATATTTAAGTGATATAATTAAAAAATCGGAAATGTCATTTTTACCTTAAAATTTAGTCCCAGCGTCCCTTAAGGATACCCATTCGTAAAAATTGCCGAAGTTCATAAATGTGTACTTATTTAGCTTTTATAGCTGCCCGACCTTTTAAAGCACGTCATAAAGCGATGATTTAAATGTATGCCTGCAAACCTAGGTTCCAATAAAATTGTAATAAAAATGATAAGTTTTGCCAGTGAACAAACCATTCAAGAGAGGCCTCAGGAATTTTTCAAATATAAAATTAGCTGTAGAGGACCAGAAATAGAATGTAGGGCCTACATATGTACCCACTAAGTGCTTTTTAAATAGTCAGAAACTGTTATTTTAGTGTTGTAGTTTTTAAACTCTCTTCTCTCAGATGTACTTTACGGTATAATGAATGACATGTTGTACATGTTTTTATAAGTAACAGCATAATATTATGAAATGAATTTTAACTTGCTTGGTTGTGATGTTATTAAACAATATGTAAATTTTAAGCAAAACAATTTAAGTCTCATATTTAACATTTATTTTCTCACCAACTAGTAGGGTAATTAAAATTAATTTCTAAAATTTAACATAATATTAAAGATTTACATTATAAAACATTTTTGCATAAACAATTACACAGTGAGGAGTAACTTTTCAAAACATAAAAAACTAATAATATAACTAATTTAAACATATGCATGAAATTTGGTCTGCATAGTATACATTAAACTCTGATTGCTATACTGAAAACCAATAGATCGAACTGGAAACTATGGATTTCAGAAATAATTCGAAGATATTTCACGAAATTCAGCGCAAACCTATTTTCAAAAAGTCTAAACAATACAATTTACAATGTATACAGCACACACAGTGCATTTGAAAGTATAAAGATGACCTAGTGGTTACACTAAAGCTCTCTTTCCGATAGAGTTGAGGTTAAATCGTCATTTCGAACAGCAAGACTAGCCGCACAAGTGGACATCCCAAAGTGTATGCAATAGTAAAACCAAGGTGTACTATATAGCACGAAACTCTAAAGCTGATCTTCGAAAAAAATAAAGTAGATGGCATAGAAGCCTACTCTAAGGCCAACTATCTATTAGGCGAATAGTTCCCACAGTTACAGTTGAACAAAGCGGTACATATCAGAAACTGAAGTGACAGTAAATAAGTGCAATTGAATTAGACACATATTGAATACTCTCTTTAAACCTTTTGTTTCACAAGATCTAAGTTAAAGATAAGTTCTTTATGCAACATTGAAGTTATACGTACTGTAAATTTAAATCCACTTAGTACTATGTAACAATATTTACATCTTAAATGTATTGTCGCGGTGGTCCTCGTGCTAAGAATCCTTGGTTGGATTCCCGGCTCTGGGTTGGCGATTTTAAGTGGCTCTTTCCAAGCCTTTATGGATGACTAGCTCATCCCCAAGGTCTAACATGGTTCGGCGTCTACAGTAAAAGGTGTAGATCCATCGCCCTCTCCATCATCCTAACATCAGAGGTAACGAACATCGCCCATTGGGTGTGTCTAGCTAATAAATAGGTCCGCCATTTCTTGGTCGAACGAGGTTTCCCCGAAGGACGTTGACCATATGGGGAGTGCTGAAACAGCACTCTAAATGTTCTTTCTTGTTTACAAACATGTTCCCCAGCAGTTAAATGCGTGTATTTTCACTGCGAACGCCTCTATGGGGTTAGGGTGGCAAGGGAATAATGTACACATCTTTCCGAAGAAAGCCCCTGATCTTAGGCAACAGTCGCATCTGGGTAGGCAGGAAACGACAAGCCTTACTAGAGTGTAATATACACACTACCTACGTAGTTGCTCGTAAACACTTTAAGATGTGTGGAATTCCTTAAGCGCAGTAAACTCAGGGCTTAAAAAGATCCTTTTCTTTGAGCGGGAAGTTTAATAAGAGACTGAAAGTTCTGCAGCGGTCACGTAACATGAACCTATAAACGCCTGTCTGTTGTTGTTCCACCTCTAGCGACTATCATGTACCTGCGGTTAATTTTTGATATGTTTTATGAAATACACATAGATCTTTCTTTGTATATGCATAGCAGTGTTTACGGCACCATTAAGCAAGGTATTCGGTGCCACAAACACTTCATTAAAAATTCATCCTGAATACCAAGTATTTCGAACAAGCGCGGCAGAGCTTTAATGATTGGTGCTTTTTAATTGAGCATATGCTTATCGTTCAAATTCACAGATTTGATTATACAGAATGTTAAAGAAAAAATATTCCATGTTTTAAGAGGTGGTAGTAAGGACCAAAACGAGAAAAAAATGTCCAGTAAACATGGGCTCTAAAATGCATACCGTAAGAGCTATAAGCAAGCACTTGTTCATCTTCGCCACTGTGAAGCATCTCTTCTACTGCAAGGTCTTTGCTATTACGCATGGCCTACATAACGCAGTAAACAAATGAGGACACATTACTCTGTTACTGTGAAACAGCATAGTTTTTAATGTAATCTGCTTGCAATTACATAAGACCTGTAATTGCACCATCGCTAAAGTAGGTGCTCAATATGGTGCCCATTTATAGTAAGGCGCTGCCTCTGTCCGACGTCTTAGGGAGCCATGCACTCTCACCAGTCCAGGTTGGTCACGGATGCTCTGGCAGGCATTGATGACGCTTTCCTATAGTATTTGCACATCATTAATGAGGGTTGCATACACCTAAGGTTAAAGACAAAACTGCAATGCAAAAGCATTTCACAAACTTATAACAAAACTGATTCCATTAGAACTAATAATATGCTTTGCACTTGCCCAGAATTGTGAATACGGTTTACTAACAACGCTAACAGATGTTTACTGCATGCTGTATGTATGGACAATAACAGAGTGATGTGTCCTCATTTGTTTACTACCTGCTGTACGCAATAGCAAAGAGCTTGCAGTAGTAGAGATGTTTCACAGTAGCGAAGATGAACAAGTGCTCTGATACGGTAATTTGCATCACAAATTACTCAGATGTAATTAATGATAGTAATATGAATATGTATTTTTATGTGACATTGATTTCAGAGGTTTATTAATTGTAATTATTATTGGTAAATAATAATATACGGCTTTACTGAAACTGTCAACAATAACGCAATAATGCAGCGATGGGGTGAGTTGTTTATCATTACCGGGAACCAGGAAGTTACGTAATATTTCGCGCCTTTTCGGTAGAAGCTTCTAGAACGTTTCCTAAAGCAATATGTATTAGTGGTTTTCATTGGATATTAAAATTGACGCTAATGTTGGCGCGTTTTATTAGCCAATAGCAGTTCATTTATAATCTTTAGGCGTATCTTGATGCAGGCCTATAAATAGTGTAGGTTCGTGGTAGCTTGTCCCCCAGTTCAACAGAATTCTCAGTACTATACACGTCGGTCTCTCAGTTCATTCATCTCGCCAAGTTACGCGCAGCAGAATTACGAGAATTATTATAAAGTATCATACAGTTAAAAATTACATAAAGTTGAAGTATGCGAGTTAAAAGTGATAAGTAAGAAGTTATTACAAACAGTTTCAGTTTGGCGAGTATCCTGATTCATATGTAAAAAGTGTTAGTGAACGTGTTCGACAATAAAAGTTATAAAACCAATTTCTTCATCAGTATCATTTCTGGATAAAAGATTCCTTTCCGATTCACACCCTGCAAGAGATACAAGTTCTACCAAGATAAGATGATAGCTAGCCGGAGGACAATATACATAACCTTAAATTCTTTCAGAAACTAATTGATACAAATTGCTACGCCAGAGGGAGCTACGAACCAAAACAAGGAGAGACGTCACAAGATGGCAACGCGTAAAGTAAACACACATACATAAACATCACAAGCATCAACATTATTTGTAATACCGTTGCAAATTGGCATCCAAACGTGGTGCTATAATAATGCATTACACATATGTAACATTAATACTACTACAGCTCCTAGCTCTTAAGGTACGCATTTTAGAGTCTATGTTTACTGGACTTTTTTTTTCTGGTTTTGGTCCATACTACCACGTCTCAAAACATGGAATAATTTTTTTAATACCTGGTATAAACGATGGTCAAATGGGGGACGCAGGCATTTTTCAAACTTATATATATGTACATACTAACGGTGTTAAATCAACAATCATTAAAATATCTTGTGCGCCATCTGCATACAATGATCTACTTTACTTTGCTATAAGCAGCTGGAGGTTGAGAAAATTGCCAATTCTTAAACATCCATTTTTATTAACCACTGAACAATAGCAAGCGTCATGAATGAAGCGCATAAAAATGTGGGGAAGGTAAAAGTGAAGCATTGGGCATTAACCGTAAAATTTTTATGTACGTTTTACTGCAGTGAGTTGCGTTTGTCTTTTTTTTTCTGCTATATACACTTACAAAGGAATGAAAAAGAATTCGTGGGTGCTTTCAACATAATTGATAATTCGCGAATTTTTATATAAAATTATTTGTGCCATTTCTAAGAAAACCGAATTTAACAGAATATTCTACCAATATGAGGGGAAATGTTAGTAAATCTTCGTCTTGCAGTTGCATTATCGCAAGAAGTCTTGAATGTGAAACCTGATAATATATTGAGAAAAAATACTTACAATAATAAACAAAAAAATCTGATGTGTTACACTCACATGACTTTCTCTACTCTTGTACAAAATATTTTTACAAACGCTTATTCTCCATATGCTTCATGTTAATCGAGATATCGAGATGTTAATCTTATTGCTAATTTTCTTGTAGATGCAAGGGGAATTGGTAGGCTTTAAGCCATAGTCAAATATTTTAAGAGCTGGTTGCTATGTGCAGTATTCCATTCTCTTTGCATTAAGGGAATAACAAGCATTATCTGAAAATGGTTCACTCAAAAAAAATGTATATGACATAAATTGTGTATTTTAACGCGTTCTACATTTTTTGTGTAATAAAATTTTGTCTATCTCTTATGGTTTACCAGCTATGCAAAAGTCGTTCACAATGAAGAATACTTTTGGAGACATTCCCAGAAAATTCGAGATATACTTTTTATTTGTCATGAAAATATCTTAAACATATGATATTTTAACCAAAATCGTTAGAGCCATTTTTGAGAAAATTAAACTTTTCGAAAAATAATCCATGTAAAGGGCAATCTGGGGTGGAGGGGATTTTCTTGAAAACCCTCGTGTCGAATCTCTGGAAGATGCTGAACCTAAATACCAAGTTTGGTGTTTATCCGACTGTTCGTTTCTGAGTTATGCTGTTCACAGACACACACGCGCGCGCACGGACATCTTTCCAAAAATGCTTTTTTTTTGGATTTAGCGGGTCTCAAAACATGTAATTCCGGTGAAATCTCGGTATCGAATTTTTGGGTGGAATACAATACTTCCCCTACTTATACGTAGTAGAGAAAGTAAATATCGTATTTTGGAAGGGGGTTCATATGAACTACACTGATAGCGCGCTGATTTCTATCAAATTTGGAATCTATCGAAAAGTCACGTATAAACATTTTCAGCTCTATAGGTTAAACTGTTCGCCCAAAACAGCAAATTTTTGTGGGGCTGATCGCATCTACATCATCTTAATTTTCCACAGATTTAAAACAGATCTAACCATAAATTTTCTCCAAATTTCAGCCCATGTGCGTAGCTGTCCACGACGTACACAGAACGAAGTGTTAATTATGATTCCATAAAGCATGGGAGCAAATACGGGACGTGAACAAATATTGAAAGAAAAAAACTATTTGAGACATTTGCATATGCTTGAACAAATATGTACAGAACAGCTCAAGGCCAGAGGAGCGGAAATAACGTGATAAGTAGCCGCAAACTACGTGAAAATTGCTAGCTGATATGTGCAGAGGTTATCATGCTCTGCTAGGCTTAATGGAAGCAATGGGAATTGCGTGTCTTGAGTTAAGTATTCGCGGAAACCAGAGAACACGAAATTTTACGCGTTACGTGACAAGAAATGGGTGGAAATTAGAAACTATTGAAGTCATCATGTTAAACATGTCTTTATTTGGGTCATAAAATTCGTGATATTGCAGTGCCATGCACACAAATTTTGCGTCGCCTTTAACTACAGATAAATGGGGCAAATTTTCATGCACTAACGTGAAGAGAGTAAGAGTATAAATTATCTGCATGTCCTAGGGTTATTTCCTATATATATATCCTATTTCATATACGGCAACTGCCTTCTTTCGTTTTAATTTAAATCTAACCTCAAAAAGTTGAAAATCGGACGTAAAGGTTGATCAAGTGGAATCTTTCTACTGCTACAGCGACAGCCCACGATTGATTGAAATTAAAGCGCTCTAAGACTGGATTGGTCAATATCAAATAATAGCTCACAGAAATGTCTATCCACAGCACCTTACGCTCCTATGGAGAACTAAAATCGATTTGAAGATACTTTGCGTGTGGAATGCAAAGGAAATTGGAATTCAGTTAGAAATGAATAACACATCGATCTCACCAAGTGTGAGATTTTAATCCAATATCACATCATCCACTCTTATATATCTCAAAATCGTATTAAACACGCACAATGCTCCCTAAATGGCCACTTAAAAGTATATTTGGGTTTCACTCTTTAAAAGTACTTTTATTTTCTGATTTCCAATCTTCAAATGTCTAAACAACTAACAGATACTAAACTCCTCTGTCAGTATTTTAAATGCTCACAATGACAGACATTTAAAGTTGATATATCAACACCAATATAAATTTCTTTGTCCGTAAATGCTGCTGGATTATTTCAAATGGTATAATTTACAAATTCTTAAAGGTAACTTCATTAAAATGTGATGCTGGATCTACAAGCAATATTAACTCTAAAAATGCGACATCACAGTCTTTAAAAACTTTTATAAGAATGACTAAAATATTCATAAAATGCTTATCAGTTATGAAAAATGCAGAGGTTAGCAAATGTATTACAATATCTCCTTAAATGAAAAATTAGGCTATTTAGATCATGAATCAATGAGTAATACATTTTATGAAGATCAGGAATTTCAAGCACAACTGTCTATCGGCGCAATTTTATCTTTTTGGTTCCATTGCTGTAATTTTATTGCACTTACATGCACTTGTGTTCAATACTGAAGCATATTTATATGTTTTCTTGTAGATTTAATTAGTGTTGTAGATTATCATGCTTCAGATATATTCAAGAACAACTCGCTGCCAAAGAGATTAAGTGCCAAAATAAAACAATTTATTTCCGTACTGAAAGTTTTAGTTTTCCGAAAAGCATACAACAGAAAACATCCAGTTGCATTGACGCAATGAATGTGACCATTTTTTTTAATCCCACATTTATGATTTTCTTGCTATTCAGTTAAAATGTGGTGCAGCTTTACACACAATTACAAAAATTTCAACTTGAGTTTTTGGCATGAGCACGTTGGTAGAGGCTCTTAAATACAGTAAAAAATCGAAGAAAAACTAAGAAATCTTATATGCTGAGGTATGAAGATTCTGCTAGGTACGAGTTTAATCATTGATAACACCTGAAAGAAAAAGTTACGCAAGCTTTACGTTAGATAAATGTGAAAAAGAACTTGAAATCAAGAGAACAAGATTTGAAGACGTAACACCATTCAGAATGTGTACGCAACATAAGATTTTACAAACGTTGATAACGTAAAGGAAGAAATAATATACGAACTTAATCATTGAAAGCTTAAACTCTTTAACTAAAACAGAATACGTGATGAAAATTATGAAAGGGAAAGCAAAAATGCACCAAAAGAACTGAATGTAAACACTTCACTGTAAAACAAATAACTAAAGACCTACGAAACACTACACTATCACTCGCTGCGTTCACTTGTTTGCTTCACACTGCTCATTCGCACACTCACAGTCTACTGAGCGGCCGGCAGCCGACTGAGAGCATACGCGACGCGGCTCTTTGGTCAGGTGACCACGTGTTGGGGGTCACGTGCACATGCATGGCGAAAGTAACGACCTACATCAAGGGGGCGTGGTGCCGCCACTACTTACGTGCTACCTGCTGCATCTGCGCCCCCTTTTTACGATTCTATCCATCTTACGGAGTTATAAAACAGCTAGGAATTTCGTTGAGTGCGGAGTATGAAACATTCCATGTCAAATTATCTAGACGTTTCAAGTGACACCATAGAACACATACATTTCATTCGGGTTGTAAAGAATATCTGTATGGATATTACTTAAAAAATATTAAACATTTTAATGTCATAATTCTGTAACTTCAAAGGTTAAGCTGTTTTAATAAAATTTCCAGAATACAGTGAAAGTGATCGTGTTACAGCGTCTGGACTTTGTACAGAGATTAGATTTCAATTATTTTTATTGGCAATAATTTATTTAATCCTTCCATACTTTGTTTAATAGTAAAATAGTATAAATAAATCCCACTCGAGTTTTAGGTTTCCTATATACTATTCCATTCATACGCAGCGACCAATAAGGTTTAGCACTGTTCGGAATGTTAACCAATCACGGTCGTTAATCTTATAATATGCTTGCAAGGATGCTATTTTATCGGATAAAACGCCAGCTAGTTACTGGACTTTAATAATATCAGTGTGCTGCAATTAAGCTACGTCATTCAATTATGTTTTAATCAATGCACATCCAAATAGTGTAAATTTCCAAATAAAATAATGTTAAGTGTCATTAATGTGTTCAGAGTTTAGCTTATTTTGAGGTATTTTCTCACTCCCATGTTGGTAGCATTGGTTAGTATTCCGTAACACTTTATTCAACTAGATACAATATAACGTATCTGACAGCTGACGTAATTGTGACTTGAGTTTAAACAACACAAGAAAGTAATTGTTATTAATATAATCTGTTACATTTTATTATTGAATAACTGTTAATAAATCCCATTTGAGGTTGCGAGTTTCGTCAATAAACTCGTAACCTCTCGTGGGATTAGGTATGATACATTTACTCGCGATTTTGTCACTCGAAAAATGAAATTTCTATATTCATATGATTTATATGCAATGACCAATAAGGTTAAGGTTTTGGATGTCACAAGTCACTATTTTACGAGAGGAAAATTTGTCCAATAATTATGCAGTCATCCAATCTGATCTGGGTATCTGTGTGTTTGATAACTGTATGTATAAACAATTCCTTTAAGATAATTTTCATTCTTCTAAAAGTGTAGTCTTATTCTGATAATGTAATATTTTCCTTTACTTTTGGACTAACAAGTATTTCCTCATGATTGAGAAGTTTTATCTCCTTGGTTCAATAGACCAATGATCTAATAGCGGTATGCTTTTTTAAAATACGAAACGTATCAGAAAGTAAATATAAATATTATATTATAAATATTAGTGTGGGACGATACCACTATTTCTTGATACTCCATACCGATACTGATTTTTGAGCACCGATGCTCGATATTCACTTTATAAAACTGTAAAGGCGACAACATGTCCACTAAATTATATTCTTGTTAGTAGTTTTCTGTGTATAAACACATGTAATCAATTTTGTATTGTATGCTAATGCCGAAATTGTTCTGTTTGACATTCTCCAATTGGCAGCATTTTTTAATCTTGATAATGCCACAGGTTATATATCCCCTATTGTTAAGTCCCTTGCACACGATCAATTTTTTTTTCAATTCAAGAGTTTGCAAGAAAAATTATGAAATATTTTTCCGTATGTGACAAGATTGGAAAAGACCAGATAAGACCTGGCAAGACTTGATAATGTCAAAAATCTGATGTGTTACACTCACATGACTTTCTCTACTCTTGTACAAACTATTTTTACAAACGCTTATTTTCCATATGCTTCATGTTAATCGAGATATCGAGATGTTAATCTTATTGCTTATTTTCTTGTAGGTGCAAGGGGAATTGGTAGGCTTTAAGCGATAGTCAAATATTTTAAGACCTGGTTGCTATGTGGAGTATTCTATTCTCTTTGCATTACCAGGACAAAAAAAATGAATAACGAATTTCCATTTGAGAAAAAAGTATAAGTATTCGAAAATTTAAGGGAATAAAAAGCAATATCTGGAAAATGGTTCACTCAACAAAAACAAACAAACAAAAAAAAATGTATATGACAAATTGTGTATTTTAACGCGATCTACATTTTTTGTGTAGTAAAATTTTGTCTATCTCTTATGGTTTACCAGTTATGCAAAAGTCGTTCACAATGAAGAATACTTTTGGAGACATTCCCAGAAAATTCGAGATATACATTTCATTTGTCATGAAAATATATGATATTTTAATCAAAATCGTTAGAACCATTTCTGAGAAAATTAAAATGTTGGAAAAAACGTTCCATGTAAAGGGTAATCTGGGGTGGGGGGATTTTCTTGAAAACCTTCGTGTCGCATCTCTGGAAGATACTGAACCTAAATACCAAGTTTGGTGTTTATCCGACTGTTCGTTTCTGAGTTATGCTGTTCACAGACACATACATACATACATACATACACACACACACACACACACACGGACATGTTTCTAAAAAATGCTTTTTTTTGGTTTCAGGGGGTCTCAA
Organism: Deroplatys truncata; assembly: GCA_030765065.1. NCBI lineage: Eukaryota > Metazoa > Arthropoda > Insecta > Mantodea > Mantidae > Deroplatys > Deroplatys truncata. The sequence goes on from CM060982.1 coordinate 108,418,093, forward strand.
AACATATACTTCCAGTGAAATCTCGGTATCGAATTTTTGGATGGAATACACACTTCCCCTACTTACTATACGTAGTAGAGAAATAAAAATGTGTATTTATAAGTTGTCTCTTCGCCAAACTGAAACCCTTTAGAACACATTGATAATTGCGCAAAGCAATTTAGTATTTGCGTCACACTATAACAATTCGCAATGAAATACTGTTGTTTGCTAATATTATGTAGCACTTTCACGTATTATATCCAATGAAATCAAATTACGAGTGTGGAATACAATGAAAATAACACCATCCGATAGGTTAACCCCACTATATAACATAATGTATAGTACTTGGTTCGAAAAACTGTCTGACAATTATTTCCTCACAATCGCCTTCATCTGCTCCATCTTGTTATAATCCACGGATCTCTGGATGTTTACAGACATGGCCGCTTATGTACAGGTCGCGCCACGGATTTTGGCATATGAAAATTTTAATGGAAAGCTACGATGCGAATCATTTACCGTATAGATATATGACACTACGGGGCTGCAGCTCGAAGAATGGTGCAAGCTGAGACGGGAGTTCTATACGGTGGAAGGAACTGGACCTCAACTGGACAGAAGGAATCACGTGCTACTTGCAAGGGAGGTATTGAAACATCAGAGGGCTGGCTGACTGGGCTAGCCCTGAAAGTCATATGCCAATATCCCTGGCGAGACCTATATAACCTAATCAGTTCGCATACGACATATCTTGACCGTGTAGCCATTTTTGTTTACTTCTCGCTTTCAGCCATGTTGCAGATTTCGTGACGTACTGTGAATACTCGCATTTCATTGGCCAAAGCCATCAAATCATTGTGAAATCTTTGACCGTTTAGAGCATGTCCTTATTTGCTTTCAAGACTTTCAAAGACTTTAAAAGTATTGGAAGCAATTTGACAAGACAAGTTGTGAAGTTGTGACAACTCTTGAAAAGTCTTGGGCAAAGTTGCCTTTCTTGGGCCCACCTAAAAAATGCTGAAGGAAGTGAGAAATAATGAATAAATTACCTTAGGAGCGAATATAGAAGTAGATGTGAACTGGTCAATATCTGGTGTCCACCCACCCACCCTTTTTAGGTGTCTTACTTATATAGGTGAATTGCGATACGAACTCGAAAAAACCTGACCATCTTCACGGTAATACTGACGCTCATTCGGAAGTGCCAACGTAAGTAAGAAATTGGGGAATCCGCTAAATATGCGATGTGTTGTTGTTGTTGTTCTTATTATTATTATTATTATTATTATTATTATTATTATTTATGTAGTATAGCCGCGAAAAAAAAGCGCCACGCATTTAGAGCAAGCTGTGCAGAAGAGGCGGAATATGTCTTAGAATACCGCGGCATGAACCTGTGCCATTCTTCCCCTAAACCGGGATAAAGTGGAAACTTGGGGTTTTGAAGGTAATCATAACCATCGTTAATGAACGCACGCTCGCTTCGCTCGCGTGCTTTGATGTAGCTATTGATTGCTAAGTAACCTAAGTTTTTATAAAAAAAAAACTAAACCTAACCTCCCGAAAATCACAAACCTTAGGTTTTATAAATAGGTAATCATAATCATCATTAAGGAACGCAAGCTCGCTTCGCTCGCGTGCTTTGAGGTAGCTAAGGCTAACCTTGCGTGAATTCAGAAACCTAAGCTTATATAGAGCTTATAGAGTTGGGGATATATGTTTCTGCTTTGGCGGCATTACTTCTTGATATGTTGCTAGCATTGCGTTACAGCCAGAGAATGACATACAGTGCCATCTGAATGACATACAGTGACATCTGTTGGACATATAAGACATCTAATGTGTGGCGAATGTGGGCCAAGAAAGACAACTTACCCAAGTATTGAATTTGACAAAAATGTGATCGTGTACAAGCGGTTTTAGTCAAGGATGATGATAACAATTTATTTGCTTCTCTTTTTATATAACCATACTTCGTGCTGAAAACTTTATTTTAAAGGGTTTTCTATCCACATTACGGAAATTAGTTGTACGGTATACCTCTAAGCTACCTCGTGACCTGAGTTTGACTTGCGTAAACACAAAATAACAGACGGAAGGAAGGAACGAACAAATATTTGCATGTAATGTATTATCTCATGTTTTAAGTTCTGATTTGTCACTTCTGGATTCACAGTGTGGTCAGTAATGGTTGAGAGTGAGGGTATTACAAAAGCCAGGCTATGAGCTAAATCAGCTTCATTCACAACTCAGTTAACGCTGCATGTTACAAGAGTATCTCTACTCCTTCCCCCATTGTTTTGCATGTTTTCGTTCAGAGTCTATAAAATGTTATATTGATTCACCCAAAGAACGTAGCCAAGGTCTATCAAGAACTATAGTCCACCAACTCTTTAGGGACACGTGCGAGGCAATGACGTGAAATCTGACTCCGTTTATTCCTTATCTAGCATAAAGTTAAGCGCAACAACCTTCAATAATGAAAAGCTTAAACATTTAAAAATATCGAAGGTTTATCTCAAAGTACGAGACATCCATCCCCAGTAATTATAATACTTAATTCAAGCTCCATGTTGTGAAATCACTTGGGAATAATCAAGATTTTGAAAACCTCTTGTGGTTTTATTACTTATTCCGCTCATGTATCAACTGACCAGTCAGAAATACTTAGAATTTGAACCCATCACAGGTCTTTATATGTTGCTAGTTTTATCGCTTGAATTTCATCATCTCGACGCACGGCTGTCATCCCGTTAACCGTTTTAATTTCGACCTTTACATATTTGACTGTCAGTAGAGCAAAATGCTGGACTGGGCAGTCGTAACGCAGTAAGTATACTGTTACAAGTATTAACATTACAAATGTGTAATTTATGCTTTCTCTACCACGTACATAGTAGGTAGAGAAGGTATTACATTCCACCCAAATATTTGGTACCGAGATTTCATCGGAAATACATGTTTTGAGGCACCTTGAATAAAAGGGAAGCACAGAAAACGAGAAGTTGGATAAATACCAAACTTGACATTTAGGCTTAGCTACCCATTACATAATAAAATTAAAAAATTTTCTATTTTCTGAAAAGATCAAACGATTTTTATTAAAACACCATATATTAAAGATATTTACATTATAAATAAAATGCATATCTTGACTTTTCTGGGAATAGCTTTTGAAATCCTCTTCATTCGAAAGGAGTTTTGTATAATCTTGTATAACTGGTAAACGTCAAGCCATAGACAAGAACGGACTTAAAAAAAAAGCAGGTCTCTTAAAACACACGATTTATTTGTAATAACTTTTTTATGCCATTTCCAGACATCCGAGACATTCTTGGCATTTTCCATTTCCGAGACAGCCGTTATTAATGGCTCGAAGTTGAAACGTTGACTATCGCTATTCCCTTTGTAACTATAACGAGATGTGTAATGCAGCTGTTTCCAAAAAGGTTTATCTCGATTAAAATGAGTAGATGAAAAAATATGCTTTCGTATGAATAGTTAACGATAGAGGGGTAGAAAATGTCATGTGAATGTAACATAAGACCTTTTTATATCCTTATCACTTTATTCGTGAAAGAGTTAAATGCAACTCGATTTCCAGATTCTTTCAAGAAAAATGCTGGAGCTCCGGTGCTCTACTACAGATAAATAAATTACTCTAAGGTAATAAGAATAACAACTAGTAGTTAAAAAACGTAACTTTAAGTAGAACTATGGCCAGCCACTGCAACTAAATACCTTTCAGCATCGTCTGTAAATGTTTATATAACAAGGTAAGTTTTTGGAGATGGCTGACATATTTCCTAATCAGTACTCGAGTTCTTTAAACAAGTATATTAATATCTAAACGGCATTGTGATACTATTAAAATATTAATGATCCTATGACAGTTTCGTGGCGATGTACAGACAAGGGAAGATAGAAATAATTAACAGAGGGGATAAGGTGAAGGAACCACAGGAACCATAAGAGATAGACAAAATTTTACTACACAAAAAATGTAGATCGCGTTAAAATACACAATTTATGTTATATACATTTTTGTTGTTGAGTGAACCATATTCGAGACATCGCTTGTTATTCTCTTAACTTTTCCAATACTTATACTTTTTCTCAAATTCGTTATTCATTTTTTTTTGTACTGGTAATGCAAAGAGAATGGAATACTCCACATAGCAACCAACTCTTAAAATATTTGACTATCGCTTAAAGCCTACCAATTCCCCTTGCATCTACAAGAAAATTAGCAATAAGATTAACATCTCGATATCTCGATTAACATGAAGCATATGGGGAATAAGCATTTTAAAAATAGTTTATACAAGAGTAGAGAAAGTCATGTGAGTGTAACACAACAGATTTTTTTTTTACTTTCTCACCTACGTATAGTAAGTAGGGGAAGTATTGTATGACCCAAAAATTCGATACCGAGATTTCACTGGAAATATATGCTTTGAGGCCCCCTGAATCAAACAAAAAAATTTTTTTTCGAAACATGTCAGTGTGTCTGTGAACAGCATAACTCAGAAACGAACAGTCGGATAAACACCAAACTTGGTATTTAGGTTCAGTATCTTCCAGAGATGCGACACGAAGGTTTTCAAGAAAATCCTCCCACCCCAGATTACCCTTTACGTGGAACATTTTTCAAAAATTTTAATTTTCTCAAAAATGGCTCTAACGATTTTGATTAAAATATCATATATTTAAGATATTTTCATGACAAATAAAATGTATATCTTGAATTTTCTGGGAATGTCTCCAAAAGTATTCTTCATTGTGGACGACTTTTGCATAACTGGTAAACCATAAGAGATAGACAAATTTTACTACACAAAAAGTGTAAATCGCGTCAAAATACACAATTTATGTCATATACATTTTTTTTGTTGAGTAAACCATTCTCGAGATATTGCTTGTTATTCCCTTAAATTTTCCAATACTTATACTTTTTCTCAAATGGGAATTCGTTATTCTTTTTTTGTTTGTACTGGTAATGCAAAGAGAATGGAATACTCCACATAGCAACCAGCTCTTAAAATATTTGGCTATCTCTCAAAGCCTACCAATTCCCCTTGCATCTACAAGAAAATTAGCAATAAGATTAACATCTTGATTAGCATGAAGCATATGCAGAATAAGAGTTTGTAAAAATAATTTGTACAAGAGCAGAGAAAGTCATATGAGTGTAACACATCAGATTTTTATGTAGTACGTCTTACTCTAACGCTAACGTTTACATTCAAAATATACATTTTATTTTCATGTAAATATGTTTAATATATAGTATTTTAATCAAAATCGTTAGAGCCATTTTTTTTCAGAAAATAAAACATTTCCAAAAATCTTTCATGTAAATGGTAGTTTGGGGTAGGGGCATTTTCTTGAAAATCTTCGTATCGCATCTTCGGGAGGTACTGAACCTAAATGACAGGTTTGGTATTTATCCAACTATTCGTTTTTTAATTATGTTGTTTACTCATACACACACATACACACACACACACACAGAACGTCTTATAAAAATGCTCTTTATATTCAGGGAGCCTCAAAATATGTATTTCCGGTGGAATCTCGGTATCGAGTTTTTGGGTGGAATGCAATACCTTCTCCAACTACTATGTACGTGGTAAAGAAAGTAAACATGTAATGTGGATAAAAGTTTCACTTTTTAAAGCTGGAATTATGAAACTTAATGTAACGTGACTTAACGCGACGTAACGTGAAAGTCTAACACATTGTATTAAATAGAACTATTTAGGGTTGACTTAACATGACTGAACTTAACGTGACATAACTTAAGAGTTTTGCAGTGTCAAACTTTTCCTTGCTGTTACGTCAAGTTTGATGTCACATGGTAATCAGAACCAATCGGAGTTAAGCATTAGCATGAAGTAATAAAAGAACTACTAATCAAGAGTCATTCCCATTCTTAAGTGCATCCTAATTAGATCTTTAGTTTAAAGCATTTCTTAATTTCACGTAAGTACAGTTCATCGTAATCTGTCATAAATCACAGATGTGAAAACGGGACTCGCAGGCGTCGCTCCCTCTCTGGTTAGTTTTCCATTTTTTTTCATGCTGGGGGATAAGCGCGTGTTGTGTATTTGGTGACTCGCAGAATGAAGACATTTTCATCACTCCTGTTTTCGTAAACACTGTAATACGGAGTCCTCAGATTTATTCGACCTATGCCGCCAATCGGTTGTCTGCGCATGATGTCAGCACTTTGAAGCGAGTACCTCTTAAAGAGGACTAGCGAAATATAAGTGGAAGGTGTGGATGTCAACAGTTTCGAGGTCACCTTAGTGAAATGGGGCTTGTATTGTACCTTTCCAGTATTTACATTTGGAACTTCTTTCGCTTGCGTCTCGTAAACTCGAAATCTCAGCATGTGTGCTAATAGGCAACTCAAATAATTGCACGGAGTTTGTAGTGCACTATGTCTCGACTTTAATGGCACAACTTTTCCATTACAAAAAAAGCTTGTTCATACTCTTTACAGCAGTAAATGAAATTTATCACGTTTTTTCTCCGGACTTCATGGAATACTGGGCAAGAACGGAGAAAATCATTCACTCAGCGGCCAATATCGTAGCGTTAGACTACTTCTCGTATCCTTTCAGTTCGGAAACAGCACTCAACCATGCAAATTCTGTGACACTTGGACACTTCCACCTCGCTTGCAAAGAACGCGCAAAATGTCCTAGTGGAAAGCAGCTCTGCACCGCCGTAGTACATCAAGGTTTACAAAGTCGAAACGCATGCAGTCCGAGGTGCAATTCCGCACCTCCCCTTTGAGACAAGCTGCTCGCTGATGACGTCATTCATTTAAACCGATAGGCTGTAAAAGTCGAATAAATCTGAATACCCGTTACATAAAATAACGGATATATGTGAATTTGTTATCGACAGAGAAGTCGTGTGAATATATCACATATATTTTATTGGTATATGTTTTGAAGAATGCGATAAGTTAAATTAAAATGACAACTGTGGTTGAAGTACTATATTTGCTTTTGTCGATTTCGTTTAATCTGGGAAGTTTATAAACTTAGCTTTTTCGCGTTGTGTTTGATAAGACTACTGCTACTTCCCAAAAGGTTGATGGCTTGCCTTGAGGAAACCGCAAAAAACCCTACATCCAGGATGTAGAAAAAGCATTTGAAGCAAAATGGGTTCAATCCGACTTAAGACAAACCGTGGACAATGCCAAAGCCAAAGCAACGATGATGACGAGGATGATGTGCGCAAATAGTTATTTCCATATTGCATAAAACCAACTTGTTCTAAAAACTCAAGCTCATTATCAAAGAATCAAGAACCAAATAGTATATTGAGAATGCACCCCAAACTTCCTGGGAAAATCATCCACCTGCGATTAATCTATCTCTGAAAATTCAATCGTTTTGATTTCAGACGACAACCTATCAACTTATAGCTAACTGAAGATATCCTCCATGGCTTGTGAATATATTCGTTAGCATTTTTACTTTCTCTACGCCTTACCTTTAGTAAGCAGAGGGAAATATTGAAGCAGTATTTTTAACATTTAAATGATTTCAGTCAAATTACATAATATACAAATTCAATAACAGCCCGCCTTAAAGCAATATGAGTATGTTATGTGAATGTATTACATAATTTAATAATGTAGGAGCTGTGAGAATAATAGGTTAAAAGTTGCTAACAATGAGGTAACCTTGAGGCAATAATGAATTTGAAAGTTTAACAATACTACTTGTAATTCTTAGAAGCAATAATGTAATTTTTGTGACAGTTTATAAAATAGCCAATCAACAACCAGAAAAAGCTTTAGTTAAATGAAGGTATTCTATTGGCCTAGGATTAGTCAATCAGAAACTAAAATGAAGCAAAATTTACAAATTCAGAAGTCAGTTGCTTGTAGATAGCGCTCATAACTGGACGTGTTGCTTGTAGACAGTGTTCCTAACCGGACGCGAGATGCGTCCTCGAGAAATTTAATACGTATTTTGTGTGAGACAAAAATAGTTTACGTGTTAAAATGTGCAAGTATTTAATAAAAAAACAAATCTCACGGCTCTCTCTATATCAGTGAAGTGTTATTTAAATCGTTTCAAGCATTAATAAAAGGAGTGAAGTAAAATTATAATCTGTGTAAGTCTACATTCTTCAGCCGCACCACTCCCTGCTAAGACATTCATGTCTCTAAAAAATATAAATACTGACGCAGCCGAGCCAAACATAAATATATAATATTTAAAGAAACAGTCAAAATTACAAAGTTGATATTTTTTAAACATTTGGGACAAAGGCCACCGGAAAGTACATTTGGGGCGAAAGCTACTGGAAACTTTTTACCATACGTGCGGTTGCTACTACTACAAGTTCGGCTCCCCAACATTTAATTACAATACAACTCATCCTAAAATATTAACGTTCTCAATATATATTTTGACGCTGCCAGAATAAATAAAAAACATATTTTTAGGAAAAGGCCCGTTGTGTGTACGGCAGAACTCAAAAACGAAAAGTCCGTTAACAGTTTCGTTATTTTTAATTTTCTCAGACTTTTCTGGGACTAGCCTGATAAGTCGTCTTTAAACTACAATACCTGAAAAACTGTGAATTTCTCGCTGACGTTTTATTTTAGTTCTTCTAATGTCATTTTACATTAGATTAAACACAATATCGGGAACTATTTTACTAAAGCAACAACATGGCAATAGAAAAGGATGTTCATGTATAGATTGTGTATTTGTAATCTCCCAGCTGATGGAAAAGAGAACAGAATATAGTCTTCCAATATGTGTGGCTTTTATAAATTATGCAAAAGCCTTTGATAATGTACAAAGGAACTTATTTTGGGAAATACTAAAGGGGGAAAATTGCGCAACATCTTATAAGAGTTATTCAGAGTTTGTATACAGAAACAAAAATACAAAGTGGTCATAGAAGAAGCAAAGGAAAATATTTTAATGAATTTAGGGGTTCCACAAGGTGTCCATCATCACCCTGTTATTTAATTTATACATTGACCAAGTCATCAAAGAATGGCTATATTCCACAAAGAACTTTTATAAAATTGACTTGACAGTTCTTCTATTCGCTGACAATCAACTAGTAATATCTACTTCAGAAGATAGCCTCCAGAAATTAACATGAATTAGAAAACACCGCTAAGTATATCTGCATCAAAAACAAAACATTCTAGCTTTCAACAGAAAAACATAAGTGAGATGTATAATAGTCATTAACAATAATATAATAGAACGATTAAAATACTTTAAATATTTAGGTTGCGAAACTGGCGATACAAGGTAGACCAACAAAGGAAATTACAACACTTTAATCAAACATGTGGGACAATTAGAAGAACCCTCATAAACTAAACTCGAAAAGATATTGTTTTGAAATGTTATGACGTTTTGGCAGTTCCATCTCTGCTTTATGGCTCAGAATGCTGAACTATCACAGCAAATCAAAAGCAAAAAATAGAAGCATTCCAAACGAGGTTCTACAGAGCGGTCGGTATGAGGACAGACAAAAAATACAGTGATGAAATAAAGAAAGAATTCAACATATTTAACCTAAATAAAAGAATATCAAGAGAAATATTATGTTCATGTGAAACGGATGCCAGAATCCCGCATTCCCATGAAGATTCTGGAATAGAAGCCTAAAGAAAAGAGAGAGAAAGGAAGACCCGTGAAGAGATGGATGGATCCGTTTCTTTGAGAGGATGGTACAGGTCGAAAGGCCTAATCCCTGACGCTGATGATGATGATACGAGGGCTGTCCCAGAAGTACCCGACGGGGGAACTAGGACAGATTATATGATTTTCTACAATTTTTTTTCAATATTTTTAAAATTTTGTATGTTGGTTTCCTTCATTCTAAATAGCATTATGTGTAAATGTCATTAAAATTGATGAAGTAGTTTTTCAGATATGAGTTATTTTCTGTTTTTCATATCCATAATAATACTCCTTGCGCAACAAAATTTTATTTTTCAGCAGTACCACTTTGTCACATTAATATTTGAAGTCCTAACAAATTATCCTAGTATTTTTTTTCATTTTGTGCTTTGAATAACAAATTATTAATTATAATAATTAATGCAGATATTACAGCCTAAAAAGTTAAAATTCTTAGGATTAATAGACCACTGTGCCCAAGTTTTACATAGTAGCCCAAAAATGATACTACAACTTCTTTAGATAGAACAGTAGGACTATTATGCCAAGTTTCATGCAAAACTATGGAAAACCGTCCCGCATGGGACATTGAAAAATGTCGTTCTGAGAAAACTTAAATTTTGTATTGAAAACATTTATACAGGCTAATGCACCTGGTGTAAAGGGTTAAAATTGTCCAGAACCATAGCTCTTTCCCTACTCCTTCTTCACCTCCTCTGATTGCAATTTCAACACCTTCTTTCTGGTACACTTCATTAACCCCTTCAAGGATACCCAATGAGAGTAAGAATAAAAATAAAAAAAAAATGTTGTTACTTTGGGGCGCGAACCTCTGACTATGCAACGTAACCATATCATGCCACAATGCCTTAAACCGCTCGGCCATCTGGACACATGGTAATTGCAGCATTGTTTGGTCTCATTAACTGCCTAAAATAGCGAGTGATTTTTTTTTAAAAAAAAGGGGTAAAATGCATGTACGTGCAATCAATTGAAACCCGTCAGCATCCAACCGTGCCATCACACCGCTTGCTTTAGTTGGGTCTTTTCCACAGTTTCAATTTAATGCAGAACATGCATTTTACCGGGTTTCGATCTTACGATCCTTGGTTTTGATAGGTTAGCTACTCCTATGGTGCCTTAGACTGCATGACCATAAATCCCGATGTCGATGTCAAGTTGCACAATGCAGTGTATAGCAGAATGTTTTTCGCGGAAATTCCCTTCCCGGTGTCCTTAATCCTGTACCCATCCTCTTGGCACGCGAGAACAAAAATGGGCGTGGCAGGCATTTAAACTAGAGAGTTCACTATTAATGGCTGCCAAACAATTACTAAACAACGTTGCATCGTCAAACTTGAGCTTTATAGGTTGGTACTTTCTACCACAGTCGTTTGTTTGAAATAACCACTAACTTTTAATCAGGTCGGATACTTCTGGGACTGCCCTCGTAACATATGGAGGTTTGTTTAATACATTTTGTTTTTCAAGTTCTCCCATAGTTCATAATCGTACAGAGTTAAATTAGGGGATCCAAATTTCACCGTCATACCAGGCATTGGACTGATCACCCATCCTGGATTTGCTACGATCCAGAGTTGCGTGCTCTTCGACAGGCTACTGATCCAAGGCATTGGCTTGTTAAGTCCCTGGGGTTGCCCTACAAAGGGTAACGTAATCCGTAAAAGAAGAAGACTCATCAACTGTAAGCAGAGGCTTGCTGGAAAAATGCACACATTCTACGTCCGTCAGCTGCAGCTTTCTGGATTTATTGTTTGTTCCGAAAAATAGATTCTATTATTCTGTATGCATTTATTGTGCGCCTCACACAAAGGAATCCCGTGTGTAAATTCGGGTATCTCTGTGCTTCAGTACCTGTTCAATTACGACTCTGATGATCACGTTAAAATAAGCTGTATGCCACAAACGCCATACATTATAAGAACTACATCAAATCGCCAGACGAGAAATTAACTGAATTCGGATACTGAACTCTCGAGTGCCAATGGAAATTTTCTGAGAAGATGCCACACATATATGGATATAGAGGGGCAACATTTCCATATTTTATGATAAAATATCTATTTATTATCATTATAATTGTAGGACGCGAAACGGTTGCGCGGATATTATAACTGTTTCGGCGGGAGTCCAATCTGTAGCGGCCGGCGCGCAAACCACCGTGCGATGGCCACAGTATGAAAGAAAAGCACTGTATAAGTCTGTCTATAAAAAGCAATTCTATGAGCGTTAAGTTATTCACGACACACTTTTGTCTAGGAATGATTTCTAACTAAGCAATAATTGCTTACTTAGAAACAACTTGCGGAAGCAACATTCAAGCATTAAGGCATGGTTCAGTCGCCACGTAACCCAATTCTTGTGTTGGTAAGAAAAAGGTGGTCGTAAACTCTCAAGCATGTTGGTCGTATGACGTAATCTTGGGAAACGTGGGACAAGCAACATGGAATATTTCGAAAGCCGTTGACGCTACAAAAGACATCAATTGTGTATTTTAATGAGCACTACATTTAGCAAGTGTTTGTATATCCATTAACATTTCCTTGCTATACAAAAGAATACACAAATCACAATATGAACAGAACTTCACCGCCTATTTAAGATGTACATTTTATTAGATTTCAACCATCTTAAACATAGGAGTCATTTCTTAGGAAAATAAAAAATAACGAAAGCCTTTGTGTGTAAACGGTAGCTTTGGGTGGGGAGACTTCTTTGAAAATCGTTGCCTGTTGTCCTTAAACGGCGTCCAGCTCAGGTGGTATTCAACCGACGATTTTCAATTTTGATATTCAAAGACGCGCCCGTGGATTTTCTCGCGAAAATTTATATTTTTCTGGGGACCTCAAAATCTGCATTTCGGGTGAAATCTCGACATCAAATATTTTGTGGAATATTGTACTTCCTCTGCTTATTATACGTTAAGTGGTACAGTAAATAATAAAACGTAAATGTTGGCAATTTTACTACACAATGAAGATTTAAAAGAAAAATTATTTTATACTCCCATCATCGGCGGGACAACCACTATGGGACAGTAAAACGCACTTTTAAAAGACCATATTCTGAAAACTAAAGCTATGCAATGTGCATTTAAATACAAACATTATATTTTCAAATGAAGGCTTTTGAGAATGGAATTTTCAGTGAACACCGCCGGGGGATACAACTAAGAGCTATGTATCTAACAGCAAAGTACTCGTGTTCGTTCACAACTACAAACACTTGATTTCCCATTCTTTACAATTTAGCAAACAATTCCACTCTGAAGGAACTTAGTGAAGAATATGTGGATACTCACTGGCTTCAAATTGTCAGTATTTAAATGATGAATTTCGCAGCTGATACCGTGATCATTGGGGGAAAAAATTAGAAGCAGCAAAAGAATTGACTAAATTGGCTATACAGCACTTTCAAGAAATTGGACTCACCATCAATACACCAAATACAGTTTATTTAACCATAAAAATGGAAAGTATTCACCAAAGAATGAAGTTATCTCTCAAGATGTCAAACCCCTGAAGAAAAAATACGTTACATTGGCATTAATTTAAAAGATTAAACAGCTTTTGTCAGTCCTCAAACCTCAAATAATTTACGTAAGAAAGGCGAAGCTTTAGAATGTTCAACTCTTTTACAAGGCAGGCCAGAAATTTGTTATTCTAAACTCGTCTGTGTCGAAGACATCAATTTATCCTTTTCAAGTTATCCCAATGGATAAAATTCCATAAAGGGTTTTAACCAATGTTGTCAAAATCGTAAGTCATTTTAAAAGCATTCTACAGTTACCAGTTACAGTTCCAGACCATATAGTATATATTGAAAGGAAAACATAAGGCCCTTGGTCTATCCTGCGCCTCATGGGAAGTTCGACTACAGCACAAAAGTGTAGCGGGAAATCGTCGATCCTTGGGTTGACGTGGTCTTCGGCAGTGTTCTTCCTCGGCTATTGATGATCGTCGGTTGTTGCGTAATACATTCCTAACTATATCTAATTATTAATTCTCAGGTTATAGTGGATGAGGCAAGTTTAAGAAATACACTGCAATTTTCCCTTAATAAATGAAGTTTATTCACTATTGAAATAATTCTGGGCGGCTAGCTTTTCCCATTATTATAATCCCACCACTTTAAATTAGTCAGGAGCCTAGTTATCTACACACGCACTCCCACTCTTGTATGCACCCATGTGCATTTGCAGCACCTCGTGCCGACGACAATTCTAGAAGATCAGTTAGCGAGAGAAAGAGAGAGTGGGCTCTGAGGCCTTGCCTGCCCTTATATACGGGAACCTAGTGACGCTCGCCTCTGCGATTAAAAATGTAATGACGTTCCCCATTGGTCCTCAGATCGCGTTACCTTAACATGTATGAGAATGTGTGTCTTCAGACCCGTGCGCTTAAGCGCCAGTTCCATATCTCCATCTCTTTCTTTTCTCTATCTGTCTTTCTATTTCTCCGTACCGTTACCGGTTCCCTGCCTGTTGGCTTGGTGAAAGGTACGCTCTTTATGCTTTCCTGGAATTTATGCTAGCTCGCCCGTTTCTTACAATCAGCTCTGTACAAATGTTAGATGTTGAATATTTTAACATGTTAGTGAATTGAATTATTACTGTACAATTCTTATATGTAGGTTCCCCTTTCATATGTACAATTCCTCTATATATGTATAATATATCCCCTTTCAAAAGCATCTGTAAATTTTAAAGTACTTTAACGACTCATTGTTAACGCCATAAGAGATTTTGGGCAGGAAACTGAAACTGTTTACAACACCATAACATCGCTCAGAAACACATCAAGGCCCAATAAGTTTTCTCCCAGAACGCACAGAAAGTGAAAAGACATTTGAGAGAAAGAGAATTGCATCTTTGGAGCGAGTTGCCGCAAAAGTGTTCAGCGATTATACACCTGCCAATAAATGGATCAGAGATCGCGGACTTTCCTGCTCCGAATGGAGAGATGCTATCAAAATGATTGCTGGAGTTATTACTATATGCTCCTTACCAGGGAGGTCCCAAAACAATACCCTCTGCAGCCGTTGTGAAGTGCTGCAAAACAGACATCATATGATCACAAGCTTGATTGCAATTGGTATGATAGAAACAAGGTTTGGAGGTCCATCAAATTGTCCAACAGAGGTAGCAACAGGTACATCGACGTCATTGCCTACAAGACATCTGGTGGTAGCGGAGTGATCCTTGGTTCTTCTGTTTGATTTGAGTCAATGTGAACAGCCTGAAGAAGTGGACGAAGAAAAAAGGTCACTTATGAACCTAATATTTCCTATTACAAGAACAAATACAACCTTAAACAAATATCGGTCACTTGATTAATGATAGCAGCTAGACGGACAATATCCAAAACATTATCATCATTTATTACCTTTACCTCACCTACTTCTCCAGATAGTCCAGTCATCATTCAGGCACCTGTCGTAAAGGGAAACCAGTTTTTGTGTGCCTTCGTCAAAGAATGATGCCGCCTTGGATGAAAGCCAGATCTGCACTTCTTGCTTTACATCATCGTCGTTGAAATATTTTCCAGCAAGTAATTTCTTCGGATGAATATCGCTTGGTGCCAAATGCGGATTTAGGGAAGTTGGCGGGTCGTTCGATTGTTTTGAATATTTCGAAACGCTCTAACAACAGGCAAACACATAGTGACGATCGCTCACAGCTGCATCTGACTTCCTAATGAACGGAGGAAGTGATCGCGCATGATCAAAATCGCGACTGCAGCAGCAAAATATTAATACGGCATTTACTTTAAAAACACGTCTCGTATTATTGATGTATGAATGTAAGGCAATGTTAGAAATCGGGTATCATCAGAATTACTCATAACAAATGGATTAAGACAAGGATGTGGGATGTCACCATGTAGGTGAAAGGGAGTAAATATAAATGGCCGTTTACTGCACAATTTACTATTTGCTGATGACCAGATTATAATAGGACAGAACAAAGATGATATAGAATATATGATGTAGAAATAAACAGATGCATTTGAATTAGGCAGATTAAAAATAAACACCATTAAAACAGAATATATGGTAATTGGAGGAGTATCGGAAGATTTACATATAAATGGTGTTGTAATTGTATATGTGCAGCAATTTAAGTATCTAGGATCTATAATAGATAAATCTGGCATTATGAAGAAGATATTATTACTAGTAGAGCAAATTGTGCAAGGAGGCGATTAGAGCCCTGAATAGTCTTTTATGGAACAGGAAGTTGACCAGAAATACCAAACAAATTTTAGAACTAATAATGGAAAGTATATGGGTTAGAAAGTAGGACATTAAAGGAAAGGACGCAGAAAAGAGTTTTAGCGAAAGAAGGATGAACTTCAAAGAAGTATGAGAATGTCCAGACTGCAACATGTTAAGAACACCTACATCAGAAAATATCTGATGTCCTACACTCATATGACTTTCTCTACTCTTGTACAAACTATTTTTACAAACGCTTATTCTCCATATGCTTCATGTTAATCGAGACATCGAGATGTTAATCTTCTTGCTAATTTTCTTGTAGATGCAAGGGGAATTGGTAGGCTTTAAGCGACAGTCAAATATTTTAAGAGCTGGTTGCTATGCGGAGTATTCCATTCTCTTTGTATTACTAGGACCAAAAAAAATTAAGGGAATAACAAGCAATATCTCGAAAATGGTTCACTCAACAAAAAAAATGTATATAACATAAATTGTGTATTTTAATGCGATCTACATTTTATGTGTAGTAAAATTTTGTCTATCTCTTATGGTTTACCAGTTATGCAAAAGTCGTTCACAATGAAGAATACTTTTGGAGACATTCCAAGAAAATTCGAGATATACATTTCATTTGTCATGAAAATATCTTAAACATATGATATTTTAATCAAAATCGTTAGTCATTTTTGAGAAAATTAAAAATTTCGAAAAATGTTCCATGTAAAGGGTAATCTGGAGCGGGGGGATTTTCTTGAAAACCTTCGTGTGGCATTTCAGGAAGATACTGAACCTAAATATCAAGTTTGGTGTTTATCCGACTGTTCGTTTCTGAATTATGCTGTTCACAGACACACACACACACACACAGGGACATGTTTCCAAAAATGCTTTTTTTTGGATTCAGGGGGTCTCAAAACATGTATTTCCGGTGAAATCTCGGTATCGAATTTATGGGTGGAATACAATACTTCCCCTACTTACTATACGTAGTAGAGAAAGTAAAAAATGGATGTACAAGAAACTGTTATAGACAGAATACCAAAAACGAGTCTTAAATTGGAAGGTGCCAGGTAGAGGAAAGCGGGGAAGAACAAGAACATGATATGAGGGAATATATGGTGACATGATGAAGACGGGCATGGAAGAGGGACAATGTGAAGATAGGAATCTCAGGAAAGTGGGAATCGAGAGGGAATTGATGTAAAGTAGAACACCTGTAATATAAATAAATAAATAAACAAATCTTAAAGACGCAAGCTTGGCACATATTGGACTTTTCGTTTTAGAATTATGTTTAAAACACACAAACACCAACCTTTTTATAAAAATGCTATCACACACGAACCTTTTCTTCAAAAAAGGTTTTTTTTGGGGGGGTACAGGGGTTTCATAACGTTATTTCTGGTGAAATCCCAAAATGGAATTTTTGGGTGGAATACAACACTTCCTATACTTAAGAGTAGTAGTAGAGAAAGTAAAAACAGCGAAGTTTGCTGTAATTGTATGAAATATACTGTACTTCACGTATAAAAATATTTAACGTTTGATAAAAATAAATAATATGAGAGAACAAGTCCCATACTTGGTTATCGGGAAAAGCCAACTGCGTAGCACTTAGCCTTGCTGTCGACGACAGAAATGCAATGAGAAAAACATTCCCTCTGCATTAAGCTGATACTCCCCATGCAGAAGTAGTGGTTAAAGAGACTAACAAGGACTCTCAGCAATTGTGCACATATCTTAACTGCTCTTAAGGTAATATTTACTTTCTTTACTACGTATAGTAAGTAGGGGAAGCATTGCAATCCACCCAAAAATTCTATACCGAGATTTCACCGGAAATACATGTTTTGAGACCCCCTGAATCCAAAAAAAGCATTTTTGGAAACATGTCCGTGTGTAACTGTGAGCAGCATAACTCAGAAACGAAGAGTCGGATAAACACCAAACTTGGTATTTAGGTTCAGTATCTTCAAGAGATGCGACACGAAGGTTTTCAAGAAAATCCCCCAAACCAGACTACCCTTTACATGGAACATTTTTCGAAAATTTTAATTTTCTCAAAAATGGCTCTAACGAGTTTGATTAAAATATCATATGTTTAAGATATTTTCATGACAAATGAAATGTATATCTCGAATTTTCTGGGAATGTCTCCAAAAGTATTCTTCATTGTGAACGACTTTTGCATAACTGGTAAACCATAAGAGATATACAAAGTTTTACTACACAAAAAATGTAGATCGCGTTAAAATACACAATTTATGTCATATACATTTTTTTTGTTGAGTGAACCATTTTCGAGATATTGCTTGTTATTCGCTTAAATTTTCCAATACTTATACTTTTTCTCAAATTCGTTATTCAATTTTTTTTGTCCTGGTAATGCAAAGAAAATAGAATACTCCACATAGCAACCAGCTCTTAAAATATTTGACTATAGCTTAAAGCCTACCAATTGCCCTTGCATCTACAAGAAAATTAGCAATAAGATTAACATCTCATTAACATGAAGCATATGGGGAATCAGCGTTTGTAAAAATAGTTTGTACAAGAGTAGAGAAAGTCATGTGAATGTAACACATCAGATTTTTAATTGTTTCTGATCTTTTCTTCTTTTTCAAAAAGTACCTGAACATTTTTTTGGAACTAGAATAATATGGTACTGTTACCAAATGCGAAAAACATACTTTAGTGTTCATTATTTGTTCTTCCCGGCTTTGGCATTGCATTTTTCAGACTGATTCTACCTTTCCAACTTCACACGCCATGCTCGGAAGAGCAATTAGTTAACATTGATTGATCTAATAGTGATTAATAGCATAAGTCGCCTTTGGTGTATGCTATCTCTAAATGAATTTGAGAATGCCTTATACGAGGGTAAATCAATAAGTATCAGCATATCATTTATTATAACAACAATAGAAAATTACAGTTACCTCATTTTTCAACGTAATTCCCTTGCTTATTTCCACATGGTCTATCGTTACACAAGATTTCTAATGCCCTCATAAAAAAAGTTTTTTTTTTTTCGGCTGAGCAGCAAGCCATGTATGCACCTCTTCCTCGACCTCTTGGTCTGTGGTGAATCGCATTTTTAAGTGGACCAAAAAAGATATGGTTTGCCACTTCGACAGTCAATCTTCGGTTCTCTGAATTAGGTTACGACTTGCTCATTGTTGGCGTCACTAATGGGAATGGATGGGCGTCCGCCTCCTTCCTCGTCCTCCACAGTTGTCCGACCATATTTTAACTTTTCAATCCATTCGTACACATTTTGCCATGATAAAACATTGCCTCCGTATTATGCGAGTCTTCGATGGATTTCGGCTCCTCGTACACCTTCAGAATGGACAAAAAAAAAAGGATAACTGCACGCTATTCTTCTTTGGTGAAAACGGTCAAACATTCCACAAGCGGAGACAAACGAACAACATGACGTGCGCGCGCACAAACCGATATGGCCAACCTTAAAAAAATTCAAAATAATGTGTGGATACTTATTGACTTACCCTTGTAGTTTACGGAAAAACTGTGTTGTCAGTTGGGCAGGGCAGCACCACGGTAAGCCGTAGATCCGTGGTTCAAACCCCGGCTGTCTGAATTTTTCAGTCTGATTCTAACTTTCCAATATAGAATACTGTAAAATCTGCTTGTGTTTTAAAAATTGTGCAAGCAAAAATATGCTTCAACAATGTCCGTTCTCAGCAAAATGAACTTAAGCCATGCTCTAGGAGAAGATAAACACTGCGCTGCCTGAGTGTGGATAATCTTTTTAACTACATCTTAAAACAAAATAAAGATAAGAGCAACTAATCAAAACGTCAGGAACCTATTCTGTATTCATAAAAACTGTGTGCTCATTACCATAGTTCTCTAGGAAGATAACCAACTGCTTTGAAATTCCGTATGCAACACGATTTAGTCTCATTATAGATAGTCCAGTTCTACACGGTGTTACCGAATTCTCGTCCATTTTTTGAAGTTATATCTCATAGCTTTGCACGCCGCGCCAGTAATGTTGGTTGTAGGATGCAGCGGTTAAGGGAGGTACAAATTTTAATCAGTTGTGCGCTGTGGCTCCGTACATGCAGGCATACATACATATATACGTAGAGTACAGTTTCCATTATAGACATAAAACTCAGCAGACAGGCGCCGGATTCGAACTCGAAACGTTTTTCTTAGAAACCCGCCGCTCTAACCACTCGTAAAGAAAGCCTACTGCAGATATATTAGTCAAGCTACCTAACGAATAATTCTCCACATTTGGCGCCATCTGACATTTTTTTCTATTTCCCAACATCAAAACTTGGTTTGGAGGGAAGAAATTTTCATCAAATGAAGAGATTATGCTATGAATGAGTACTACGTACAGTTAGATGGACTTTTCCCCCCTGAGGGAATAAAAAAATAGAATATCGTTGGACCAAGTGTATTGAACTCAAAGGAGATTATGTTTAGAAATAAAATTTTGGTTTTGCAAAAATATTTTTTCCATGTTTCTTTACTAGACTTATCAATCAGCCCAGGTATTATGCCAGACCAAACGTTAAAGTTGTTATTTTAATTTGTATCTCCAGTGGATGAAAAAAAATTCTGATGTGTTACACTCACATGGCTTTCTCTACTCTGTACAAACTATTTTCACAAACGCTTATTCTCATATGCTTCATGTTAATCGAGATATCGAGATGTAATCTTATTGCTAATTTTCTTGTAGATGCAAGGTGAATTGGTAGGCTTTAAGCTATAGTCAAATATTTTAAGAGGTGGTTGCTATGTGGCGCATTCCATTCTCTTTGGATGTGCAGGACATAAAAAAATGAATAACGAATTTGAGAAAAAGTATAAGTATTGGAAAATTTAAGGGAATAACAAGCAATATTTCGAAAATGGTTCACCTAACAACAAAAATGTTTATGACATAAATTATATATTTTAACGCGATTTACATTTTTGTGTAGTAATATTTTGTCTATCTCTTATGATTTTCCAGTTATGCAGAAGTCGTTCACAATGAAGAATACTTTTCGAGACACTCCTAGAAAATTCGAGATATACATTTCATTTGTCATGAAAATATCTGAAACATATGATATTTATACAAAATCGATAGAGCCATTTTTGAGAAAATTAAAATTTTCGAAAAATGTTCCATGTAAAGGGTAATCTGGGGTGTGGGGATTTTCTTGAAAACCTCCGTGTCGCATCTCTGGAAAATACTGAACCTAAATACCAAGTTTGGTGTTTATCCGACTGTTCGTTTCTGAGTTATGCTGTTCACAGACACACACGCGGACGTGTTTCCAAAATTTTTTTTTTTTGGATTCAGGGGGTCTCAAAACCTGTATTTCCGGTGACATCTCGGTATCGAATTTTTTGGGTGGAATACAAAACTTTCCCTACTTACTATACGTAGTAGAGGAAGCAAAAATGTGAAGAGGAATAATTATTGAATTACGTTTATTACTTCCTCTGGATGAGAAAACTGTCTGTAGTCAAATCGCGATTGATTGATATTCATTACATTCTTAAACGTTATTCATCTATATCGTGATCAGTGATTCAGTAACCTGAGTGCAACCTTATTAATTATAGTGCTTACACGTCAAGTCGGCCTTCCTAAATCGTAATTGTGATCTTCTCTGCCAACGTGTAAGTAGCATAAAAGACGAGAGCCAGTATGTCCGAATGTTCTGATGTGTACGATGATGAAACCAGGATATTGCATTGCATTTGGGTAAACGTGGTGTTACTGCTAACGGGAAGCGCATTTTGATAACGTTTGGGAGGAGGAATTGAAGGAGTAGGAGTGCCAAACGTGAGGCGCCTATGAGTCTGGGAATTTTAGTTACATAGGTTCCTTCTGGTACTACAGAATATTCACGTGTGTATTTGGTATTACAGAAAGATGGCTATTTTCTGATATTTATTGACTTATCTTCATGAAGGGATCACTTTATGTTTTGGCACGGAGCCTATCTACATAGCATGACAGTCAATGAACCCGAAAACGAATGTTAAAAACGTTCCTTCAGCTATCACGAGGTACACAATACAACGAGATTCCTTCAAAAAAAATGTAGTGTAACACTCACGTGGCTTTCCCTATTCACTATCGTTTAATACAGTTACTCAAACTTTTCCTACGAAAGTTTATTTCTCTATCTAATCCACGTTAATCGAAATAAACCTGTGATGAAATTTCATTACACATTTCGTTGTAGGTACAAGGCGGATACAGAAAACAGAATCGATAGTCAAGTGTTACTATATTATGACAGCTTTTAAATCCCATAGTCTGTCCAAGATATCGTGAGGAAGAACTAAATAGCGACAGCACTTGAAAAAAAATGACAGAAGTATTGAAACATTCAAACCAATAATGATAAATGCCTTCGAAATGACTTGTGCCACAGAAAAAGCATTTGAAATAAATTGTGTTTTAAAAGATCTACGTTCCTTGTTTAGTAAGGTTTGTCCAAGTATCTTATGGTTTACCGGTTAAGCGAAATTATATAAAGAGAACTTCGCAGGCTATACCCAGAAAATTAAAGTTATAGATTTTATTTGTCATGTGTATCTTAACTATATGGCATTTCAATCAAAATCGTTATAATAATTTTGAGAAAGTCTAAAAGATCGAAATGTTTTGTTTTTTGCTTTTTTTTTGTTTTGTTTGTATTTTTATTTGTGGACACTGTTTAGCTGCTGTGGTTCTTAGCGTCCCATCCTACATTGGGAAGAAATACCGGAAATTTTGCTCAGAGACCGCTTTGTCAGGCTTGAGGTTCTTTTCGTGCCCTAAATCTACGACAATGAACCACTGCTTTTACTTCCCTTCCGAAGGGAGCTATGCTATAGAATTTTACGCCCGAAAAATTCCATCGCCCGCCGCCGAGTTTGAACCCACGACCTCGGGAACTAAGAGCTGCTACCACTGTACCACGAAGGAAGACAAATGTTCCATGTAAAGGGTTGTTTGGGGTGGGGGAATTTCTTTGAAAATCGTCATGTCGCATCTTTCGATAATGCTGAATTTCAATACTAATTTTGGTAGTTATCCGGCATTTGGTATATATTCAGAGGACCTCTAAATACGCATTTCCAATGAAATCTCGAGTACAATAGTTTCTCTTACCTACTATAGGTAGGTGTCAAGCAAATTAAAACTTCATATTTGCATACTGCAAATAGCGTGTCATTTTACCTTAGCAATGATAATCTAATGATAGCCTACCGTGTTTTCTTCAAATACAAATTCCATTTCGCAATCAAAAACGCGCTATGTCATTTGACCCCTCTAATGACCTAAAATCACAACAGTCAAAATATCTAACATGGCTGCTTTTCCAAAAAACAAACAAATATCTCGCTCGACACGGAGCTAGGATATTTTTGCAAATAAAATGCAGCACGTTTGTGCCTGCTTTTAGAAAATTCACTTTTTTGTTTAATAGCTTACGCCATTTAAACAGGTAGATCATTTGGGACAGCGAATAAAGGAAATGGTTGAAATGATGCTTAGGTAGGCCATCTTTTACTTTCTCTACCTTCGCTACGGTACCTGAATTTATAAATAACAATAAAAAAATGCATTTTTAGAAAAAGATCCGTGCGCGCGCGTATATCTATGAACAGCATAACTCGAAAACGAAAAGTTGGAGAATAACTAAACTTGGTATTTAGGTTCAGTACCTTTCAAAGATGCGACTCAAGATTTTCAACAAAATCCCCCCGCTCCAAACTACCCTTTGCATGGAACATTTTTCGATTTTTGTTATTTTTTAAAAAAATCTGCTGTGTTACACTCACATGACTTTCTCTACTCTTGTACAAACTATTTTTACAAACGCTTATTCTCCATATGCTTCATGTTAATCGAGATGTTAATCTTATTGCTAATTTTCTTGTAGATGCAAGGGGAATTGCTAGGTTTTAAGCGATAGTCAAATATTTTAATGCTGGTTGCTATGTGGAGTATTGCATTCTCTTTGCATCTCCAGGACATAACAAAAATGAATAACGAATTTGAGAAAAAGTATGTGTTGGAAAATTTAAGGGAATAACAAGCAATATCTCGAAAACGGTTCACTCAACAAAAGAAATGTGTATGACATAAATTGTGTATTTTAACGCGATCTACATTTTTTGTGTGGTAAAATTTTGTCTATCTCTTATGTTTTACCAGTTATGCAAAAGTCGTTCACAATAAAGAATACTTCTGGAGACATTCCCAGAAAATTCGAGATATACATTTCATTTCTCATGACAATATCTTAAACATATGATATTTTAATCAAAATCGTTAGAGCCATTTTTGAGAAAATTAAAATTTTTGAAAAATGTTCCATGTAAAGGGTAATCTGGGGTGGGTGGATTTTCTTGAAAACCTTCGTGTCGCATCTCTGGAAGATACTGAACCTAAATACCAAGTTTGGTGTTTATACGACTGTTCGTTTCTGAGTTATGCTGTTCACAGACAGACACACACACGGACATGTTTCCAAAAATGCTTTTTTTTGGATTCAGGGGGTCTCAAAACATGTATTTCCGGTGAAATCTCGGTATCGAATTTTTGGGTGGAATACAATACAACCCTTATCCAGGCAATTCACACTAACCGAGATTCGAATTCTGAACCTCCACGTTTATTTAACAATTCTCTTTCCAGTATCGCAATAGGAACTCTAAAATTCCTGTCATAAATCTTTCCATTAGGACGCTTTATATATCGGAAGCCGAAACGAATCAATGATCGCCATGCAGATGCATTCGCGCTCGTCAATTACGCAGCACATAGGCAGTTAAAACTAAAGTATGTAAGGCTGACAGGCATATCAGCTGATTGGCCTGATATGAGCTCATTGAGACAATTGAGCTGGACCCATTCCCATCGCGAGGGCTGACTACAACACTACAGTTAAGTGTCGCGAACTCATGATACATTTCTTAACTAGCTAATGAGATGTTTTCAGCCTTCTTTTGTGCATCAGCTTCTCTCGCAATAATATAACCGTACAGCCCACTGCTGCCACCAAAAAAAGGTTTAAATGACCTACGGGCGGTATAGTGTAGGAACCATATTCTACAAGTGTTAGTAGCACTTTTGCGGCTGGCATCGTAAGAAAAAGCCATAAGCGCCAAAGTTATTGCTTCTGGAAAGTTCCCCTCACCAGCCACAAAGTAGAAAATGTGCTTCTTGTAACACATTTTTTCTTAGCAAAATCGACAGCTTCTGTATACAAAAATCCTTTCTGCCTCGGGGAACGTATACATATATATGTACAGAGTGAGCCAAAAGACTCCGAACTGTCTGCGCGGTGTTTTTCCTGTCCGCATCCTTGGCGCTCGTTGCCGTCTGCTGCTATCATAGAAAGGCGCGGATGAAACCATACAACATTTTTAAAACTACTTTTAAAGGCTTTACTTACCAACTTTATGAAAGGAAATGCTGAAACTGGCCACCGTCGTTGTCCATACATTTTTGCCACTTCTTTAGGAAACTATCCAATATGGAATTTTTTTTTTGGGGGGGGGGAATTTTCCAAACGATGACCGATGTCGTCTAATGTTTCTTCGGTAAGAATCGAAAGCCGTCTTTTAGATTTCTTAGCCTGAACACTTCCCGTGGCTTGAAATTTACTGTAAAGTTCATGGACTACTGTACGGCCTGGAACTTTTTCACCTGGAAATCTTTCCGGAAATCGTACTTTTACTAGGCGAACTGACCGAGTAAACACATACACGTTGTGCAGTAGATAACATACTGAGCCATAATATACTTTGTGACTAAGAAAAGGACAAAATAATAAATAACTCGTAACAACTGAACTACATCACATCACCGTCAACTCAAAACTGCACTTCACACTGCACATCAAAACCACAACAGCGTGACTTTGTTTATGGCAGCAATGCGTTATCATGTTTTTATCATATTTCCACATGCCCAGTGGAAAAACACCGCGCAGCCGGTAATATTGTTCATAAAATACCCCTCCGGGGTAAATTAAAACATAAAGTGTATAAGCCAAACCCACACAGCCTGGAAGAATTAAAACAAAATATCCGCCAGGAAATTTCTCAACGAACTACGGCGAGCGATGGATAGTTTCGTCAATAGGTGCCAAAAATGCATGGACGACGACGGTGGCCAGTTTCAGCATCTCCTTTCGTAAATTGTAAGTAAAGCCTTTAAAAGTAGTTTTAAAAATGTTGTATGGTTTAATCCGCGCCTTTCTATGATAGCGGCAGACGGCGAGTACCAAGGACGCGGACAGGAAAAACACCGCGCAGGCGGTTCGGAGTCTTTGGCTCACCCTTATGTATATAAGAAGTAATATTGTGGCGTATTAGTAGGTATTAGTAGCTATAGTCATGCCAGATACATTATTGTGTCGCATTGGCGACAGCATTGTTGGGGTAATTTTAGTGTTTCTTTCGGCCTTGTGTTTGAAGTTCCGTCTGGCATGACGACTCGCCGCTCATAGCTAGAGGTGGAGAGAGAGGGGGAATAGTTCAGCGTTACTGTTCTTTGTGTGTATGAGCATCAGTCTGGTTTGAGTGTCTGGTCTATTGGTATGTGTGTGAGGCATCTCCCCTCAATTCTTTCTTTATTCCTTTGTGTGTGTGTGATGTAGGGACACCATTTCTTTTATTAAATAAACCACAGAAAATGTGAATAATGTGAATTTTGTTGTAAAAAACTCCCACGCCTTCAGCTGAATGTGAACATCAAGGTTCCTGGTCCTCTCGCAGTATTTGTAGCTACGGTTCCCCCATGTGCATGTTGCGGTGATTAAAAGTTAATACTTTGCTGAAAACCTTTTGGCTCTCACCCCAGTATGTAACAATATGCATTTCTTTTGTGAATCAAATTAAGCATTTAGCAATCCCACTGGGTTCTATGTGGTTTCTAGGACCTTTCTAAAAGAATATGTGCATAATAATAGTAATAATAATAATAATCATAATAATAATAATGTAACCGAACATATGCTGGTAATCTTTTATTTTGAATGAATAACCCATATCAAGTATATGAAGTCAAAATTTGCATTTTAAAATACAAGGTTATTCAAAAAGAAAGAACAGCCTTTAAATATTTATATCTAATGAACGACATATGTTCAAAATGAGCACCATTTGTTATGCGAGGACGACCAGTGCTTTCTGTTTGCATACGCAACCATCTTCTACGAATTTATTGTATCAATTGTACATTTTTTATGACGAGATGGTTCTTTGTTGAACTTGCAAAGAAATGAAACATGGATTCACTCTCTGCATACTGCAACACACAAAACGACTTTTCCTGTGGTGTTGCCATTTTCTCGTAAACAAACCCAGCGCCGTTGTAGCCACTGAATGGAGCTAATGGATGGGGGATTAAAACTTCGAACTTTCCTCTATTTAGTGATGTGTCATATGTGTTGCTATCTATTGTCGTTTATTACAAATACATATTTAAAGTCTGTTCCTTCTTTTTGAAAACCCTGTATGTGTGCACGCGCATGTGCTACCTCTTCAGGCAAGAATGGCCAAACGTTTGTTGTGAAACCTGTTATTTAGCATACCTTAGGTTCCAAGATAAGACAAGTTACATGGTATCTTAATTACTCCCCTTAAAGAGGTGTTTTAATGGGGTACAAAATAAAAAAAAATGGCTTATCTTTCCCTCTTTTTTGAAAACTGTTGTATAAAAGTTTATAAGCATGTGGTACTGACAACTTTTCTCATTTACAAAATGTTAAATAGCATGAGTATTTAACAATTATACCAATTTTTTCTCTATCATTAGCGTACAGTATGTACATCTTTTGTGTTTTGTTACGCCTATAATTTTGTTATAGGCTAGTTTCAATAAGACACTGCACAAGATAAATATAACATTGGAAGAAATACGAATGGGAGAAATATGGACAGAAAGAAACAACAAAGTAAGCGTTTCTGGAAAGAAATTAGAACAAGAGTGGAGGATATTGAAAAGCAAGAAATTTCGAGGAGAAAAGGTCATTAATAAATTATGAACATTTTAAAACGGAATGGGGAAAGAAAGATATATCGAAGTATGCAACAGGTGTAATGAATTTACGTGGTCTAACAGAGAGAAAAAGGAGGGAGATAAGTACTAAATGTAATTCATTACATGACAATTGGCATTATGGCATTCTGGATGCGAGGATATGGATAAAGGAAGAGAGAATTTAATACTACAATAGAAGTTAGGAAGATTTTTAATACAAGATCAAATGAATATATGGAGAAAGCAGGGAAATATTTAGGAAAAATAAAGTCAAAATGGATAAAATAAATGTGAAAAATTGTAGAAAATACAGAAAAAGGATTACAAGGCCAAAAAAAAGAATAGTGGATACATTATACTTCCCCATTATATACACAACAGAATGTTAAATACAAGAAGAGAATTAATCAGTAACGCCATTGTATACATTGTATAAACTGTATGTAAAGTAGTAACACACTGATTTTCAAAACATAACATGACCTTTAACTCGCACAGAGGAAGATAAAGATGAAGAAAAATCGAGATGAGAGAATGGGAGAGGACAAGAAAGGCGGAGACAGGGAGAGTGGAAAGAAGGAAGAGCAAAGAGAAAATGAGAGAGGGAAATAGAAAATCTCCGTAGGTGAAGCACATCGCCCATACCTTATAACACCTTCAAAGCAGCAGCCCACTGGTATCAATTTCCCAGATAATTATATGTGTATTTAAATTAAAATAAATTCTGTTAATTGTAATTTTAATACTCTAATAAATCGAGTTCATTTCCCATGCTTCAATGTGTGTTGCTTTCACGTTTCCTGGAAAATCAATAAATACGTGGAACAACAGGCTACCTATGCTGCACTACTCGCAAACACGCTCAAGGCCCTGCCTCAATGCTGCCATCCTATCAGCATTTCATTACACACAAATAACAAGGTGACGTCTTTTTGTAAAAATTCAAGGTTTTGAAATTATGTTGTGGTTGACCAAAAACAGTCGTATGCAACCTGCGAGATCCGTGGTTCAAATCCCAGCGATGATATTGACTTTTTCAGTTGTCTGATTCTACCTTTCCAATTTTGTATGAGTTCAGTTAATTTTATGAAAAATATAACACGAAAGAAAGCTTGATTTTTTTTTCTACTAGTAGCTGTTATCTTGCTGCAGGACCAGAAATTTCCAGATTAAACTACTTTATCAAAGATAAAAAGTCCAAGTTCAATGCTTGAGCGCATGAAACATGATCCAACATACTCGCCGTAATATAAACAAGGCTAATGGCTTAAAGATTGTGCCTTAACTACGATTTTCTCTATTGCAAGCGTGGTCTTTGGCAAGTTAATTTCACAAGAATTAGAAAAGTTATTTAAGGAAAAAAATTGTTTTTCTGTCCATTTCAGTAGCCTTGATAAATATCTGCAAGAAGTAATACCCGTTAGACTATACACTCTGTAATATGTATCAATTGTTACCATTCTTTATGCCATACATAGTAGGTAGAGGAAATACTGCATTCCATTAAAAGTTTTTGTTGAGGCACAGCGAATAAAAAAGGGAAAAATAATTTTTTAGAAAAAGGTCCATGTGTGTGTGTGTGTCTACAGCGTAACTCAAAACTGAAAAGCTAGCTAAGTATCGCATTTAGTATTTAAGCTCTGCATCTTCCATGGATGTGATACGAAAATTTTAAAGAAAATCTCCCACTTCTAATTACCTTTCACATAAAGTTTTTCGAAAATTCTGAGATTTTCTGAAAAAATGACTAACGATTTTGATTAAAATACCATAGGTTTAAGATATTTTCATTACAATTGAAATATACCTCTTAAACTAAATTTTTTTTCTGATGTTATACATTCACATTACTTTCTCTACCCTCTATCTTTATTAGTGGGTATACAAACTATTCTTACTAAAGTTTATTTTTCTATCTGTTACATTTAATCCAAATAAATAGCTCTATTACACATTTCTTTATAAATACAAACAGAACAGCGATAGTCGAACCTTTAAGAACTGGCCTTAAAATTCCATACTGTTTCCATGAAATCGCGAGAAACAACTGAAAATCCATGGCCCTTTATAAAGGAATGGCAACTATTGAACCTTTAATAACGTAGCTTATGCCACAAAATAAAACTTATTTTAAAGAAAGTGTGTGTGTGTGTGTGTGTGTGTGTATGGTTGAGGCAGTATTTTTAACACTTAAATGATTTCAGTCAAATTATATAATATAAAATATAATAACAGCCCGCCTTAAAGCAATATGTGTATAATATATAAAATGCATGTACATAACAGTCATTGTATTACGCAATTTAATAATGTAGGAGCTGTCAGAATAATAGGTTAGAAGTTGCTAACAATGAGGTAACAATGAGGTAACCTTGAGGCAATAATGTAAATTTTTGAGAGAGTTTATAAATAGCCAATCAATAACCAGAATAAAGCTTAAGTTAAATAAAAGTAATCTATTGGAGTAGGATTAGCCAATCAGAAACTGAAATAGGGCAAATTGTACAAATTCAGAAGTCAGTTGCTAGTAGACAGCGTTACTAACCGGACGCGAGACACGTGCTCGAGAAGTTTAATACATATCCAGTATGAGAAAAAAATAGTTTACGTGTTAAAAAATGCTAGTAATTAATAAATAATCTCACAGCTCTCTCTATATATCAGTGAAGTGTTATTTTAATCGTTTGAAGAATTAATAAAAGGAGTGAAGTAAAAATTATAATCTGTGTAAACCTACATTCTTAGCCTCACTACTCCCTGCAATGAAATCCATGTCTCTAACAATAATACTGACGCAGCCGAGGCAAACATAAATATATAATATTTAAAGAAACGGTCAAATTACAAAGTTAATATTATTAAACTTAGGGCGAAGGCTACCGGAAACTTTTTACCATACGTGCGGTTGCAAGTACTTCAAGTGATCGGTTCCCCAACAGTTGAACTACAACTCCTCCTAAAATAAGAACTACTTCATGGTACGTTTTCGTGTATCGCTTAACGTTCACCAGTTAATCAAGACTATACATACGTAATTTCCTTCGAATGAAGAGGACTTCATACGCTATTCCCATATTCCCAGAAAATTCAAGATATACATTTTATTTGTCATGTAAATATCTTTAATCGTATATGGTGTTTTAATCAAAACCGTTAGAGCCATTTGTTTTAGAAAATCAAAATTTTAGAAAAATATTCCACGTAAAGGGTAGTTAGGTTTAGCGAGATTTTCTTGAAAATCTTCTGTCGCATCCCTGGGAGATACTGAACTCAACCAAGTTTGGTATTTACTTATTTATTACTTTCTCTACTACGTATAGTAAGTAGGGGAAGTATTGTATTCCACCCAAAAATTCGATACCGAGATTTCACCGGAAATACATGTTTTGAGACCTCCTGAATCCAAAAAAAGCATTTTTGGAAACATGTCCGTGTGTGTGTCTGTGTGTGTGTCTGTGTGTGTGTGTCTGTCAACAGCATAACTCAAAAACGAACAGTCGGATAAACACCAAACTTGGTATTTAGGTTCAGTATCTTCCAGAGACGCGACACGAAGGTTTTCAAGAAAATCCCCCCACCCCAACTACCCTTTACATGGAACATTTTTCGAATATTTTAATTTTCTCAAAAATGGCTCTAACGATTTTGATTAAAATATCATATGTTTAAGATAATGTCATAAGAAATGAAATGTATATCTCGAATTTTCTGGGAATGTCTCCAAAAGTATTCTTCATTGTGAACGACTTTTGCATAACTGGTAAACCATAAGAGATAGACAAAATTTTACTACACAAAAAATGTAGATCGCGTTAAAATACACAACTTATGTCATATACATTTCTTTTGTTGAGTGAACTGTTTTCGAGATATTGCTTGTTATTTCCTTAAATTTTCCAATACTTATACTTTTTCTCAAATTCGTTATTCATTTTTTTTATGTCCTGGACATGCAAAGAGAATGGAATGCGCCACATAGCAACCAGCGTTAAAATATTTGACTATCGCTTAAAAGCTACCAATTCCCCTTGCATCTACAAGAAAATGCCAATAAGATTGACATCTCGATATCTCCATTAACATGAAGCATATGGAGAATAGGCGTTTGTAAAAATAGATTGTACAAGAGTAGAGAAAGTCATGTGAGTGTAACACATCAGATTTTTTTTTGAGTTTTGCTGTTCACAGATAGACACACACACACGGACATGTTTCCAAAAATGCTTTAATTGGATTCAGGACGCCTCAAAACATGTATTTTCAGTGAAATCTCGGTATCGGCTTTTTGGGTGGAATGCAATACTTCCCCTGCTTGCTATACGTAGTAGAGACAGTAATAAGAATAGTTTGCCATAGAGGTTAGAGAAAGTCATGTGTATGTAACACATCCGATTTTTGTTTTATTCAGGGCGTATTAAACCGACCATTTCCAGTGAAATTTCTTCAATGTTAAACTTAAGGGTACCTTATGTAAGTTGCAGAGAAGATAAAACGGAGGGTCACTGAACTGCAAGATGACCATTGTCACGGGGTTGCAGAACTCCTGCCTTAATCTATTACCCACAGACTGATAATCCGAAAGCTGGTAATTAACGTGTGATGGAAATAGGTCACTCTGTTTCACGGGATACGCTGCACCCATTGGCATAATGGGAGAAAAGAACAGATAAGGATTCGGAGTTATTTCGCTTCATGTTCGTCAAACTGGGGTTTGCCACACTTCCAGCAAGCCCGCATCCTGCGTTGTTCTTGGAAATAAAGCGGAAGCGAGCTTCATTTTATCGCTTTGAGGTTTGGCGTTCGGAATCTTCAGGTTGATATACAGACCACATTCAATGAGTTGCACAAATGTAATTCTTCGAAAGTGCCGTTTCACAATCACTTGCCAGACCTCCTATCCAAACGCCTTTGGTATATTCTGAAGATACAACCGAATCAGTCGTTGATAAAGTAATACATTTTAATAGCTTTTCAGGAATAGCAAAAAATGTGATTTATTATATTCACGAGACTTTCTTTACCCTCTATAGTTTATTAGTGGGTATACAAACTGTCTCTTCAGTGCTACAGACGGGATTTAAACCACGTACAATGTCTGTTCAAAAAATTCCGGAACTTTGTTTACAACATTTTTCTACGCTTAACTTTGTGCATGGTCTCCTTCGAAATACTCTCCTCCACAATTGATACACCGCTCCCAACGCCATTTCCACTTCCGGAAGCAGTCTTGGTACATCTGTTTCTGCGAATTTTCTTTTATCTCGTTTATCGTTTGTAACGGTTTAATGTTATGTTTTATTTAATTATTGTAGCCCCACGTTTGGGAGCCAATTTGTAGCAGTGTTAGTGTTCGAAAGAATGCGACTGTTATTTGATTTAATTTTTTGTTTACTGTCCTCCGGCTAGCTATTATTTCTCGGTCGAACATATCTCTTGATCAGGGTTGTGTAAACGGAAAGGAATCTTTTATCCAAAAAGAACACTGATGAAGAAATTTGTTTTATACACTTTTATTGTCGAAACACAGTCACTATCACATTTACATATTGATCTTGACACTCGCCAAACTGAAACTGTTATAATAACTTCATTAGTGATAATTCTTAATTCGCGTACTTCAACTTTTTGTATAATTAACTTTATAATACTTGAGATTTCATAACTCTGTTACGCGTAACCTGCAAATACTTTCGACGAACTGACTGACTGAAGACGACGTGTAGTATACAAAGATTTTTGATGAACTGAACGACTGAAGGCGACGTGTAATATACTAAGAATTTTGATGAACTGAACGACTTTACTTCTAACCTACTGCTTTTATACCCATACACTCCGATATGCCTAAAGATTATAACTGAACTGCAATTGGCTAATAAAACGCCCCAACATGAGCGTCTATTTTAATATCCAATGAAAATTATGAATACATATGCTCTAAGGAAACGTTCCAGAAGATTCTCAAGGAAAAAACGCGCCAACATTACGTAACTTCCTCGTTTCCAATAATGATAAACAGCTCACCCCCTCGCTGCATTATTGCGCGCTATTATTGACAGTTTCAGTAAGGCATTAAAAACTTACTTCTCAACAATAATTACAGTCAAGAAACATCTCAAATCAATGTCACATAAAAATGCATATTCATATTACAATCATTATTTACATTTAAGTAATTTGTGATACAAATTACTGCATCACGTTGCAAATCTTCGTCCTTTCAACGTGGTTTTTAACTTTGGAAAAATTTTAAAAAGTTCGCAGAGACCAGTCTGGAGAGTACGGAGGATGAGACAGCACAATGATATTGTTTTTTTTTTTTTTTTTTTTTTTGCAATAGTAACACACCAACAAGGTTGAATGTGCGGGTGCGTTATCGTGATGCAAGAGCCATGAATTGTCCTGCCACATTTCAGGCCGTTTCCTTCTCAAATTTTCTCGCAGGCGTCGCAACACGTCCCGATAGTCAGTCTTCGAATGGCACGCACAATTTCGTTGACGTTCCTGACATGAGAGTCGTCGGTAGATGTCGAAGGGCGTCCTGAACGAGGGTGGTTATCTTTAACTTTCATCCGGTCATTTTTAAACCGCATGAACCATTCACAACACCGAGTACGGCTTAAACATTCATCACCGTAGCTTCCTGCATCATTTGGTGTGTCTCTGTAAAGGTTTTCTTGAGTTTCACGCAAAATTTAATGCAGACGCGTTGCTCCTCTAACTCTGCCATTTCGAAATTCGCAAACTGTGCGACACAACGTTCTACTCAATACAGCACTGAACAATAACAGACATCAAATAATGAAACTTCCGGCAGCTACACATTAAACACAAGCGCATTTCGCTCCAATACTCCATTGGCGCGAAATTACGAATGTTTCGGAATTTCTTGAACAGACCTCGTATCTTCGGCTTTCCGTGTCGTTGCTCTATTCAACAGAGCTACCTTGGCAACATGAAGACACGACACTAAATTTCCTAACCTGTAAGTCGCCACTGGGTTATGCTATCTCAAAATTAATTTGAGAACACCTTAAAGTTTACCGGGAAAAATGCGAGTCAATTGGGGAATTTAATGTTGTGCCACTGCTTCACCTGAGCAAAGAATGATACTGCTTGGAACAACACAAAGTTTCCACCTCTGATCATCAAATATCCCATCTTGCTAACTAACTTTAGTTCGTCTCTCGCCTATATTGTTTTACGCGCTTTTTTGTGGTATAAGCCATTTCTCAGATATCCGTTATTAATGGTTCGAATTATTCATTACTTGGTCATTCTGTTAAAGTCCCGTCAACATTCAGCTTTTCTTGGATTGCATGGAAGCTGTGGAATTTTAAGGCCAGCATATAGCATCCACTTGTTAAACATTTGACTATCGTTGTTCTCTTTGTATCTATAACGACATGTGTAATGTAGCTACTTCTGCAAAGGTTTATTTGGGTTAAAACGTAATAAGAATAGTTTGTATAACCACTAATAAACATAGAGGGTAGAGAAAGTCATGTGAATGTATCATCAGATTGTTTTAATGTAGGTACCAGTCGGGATACTCCATTTCCGAGACAATGAAGGGAGGGGTATATGATTCAGTTGTTTTCTAGGCATTCTCAAGGTACAAACGCATGCAGTTGTTAAAACTCTCCTTTTTTACATCATAGATTCCTTAGTCTGCATGATATCGGATGACTGAAAACTAATAAGTGATTCTGACTCACTTTTTATGCTGATTTCAGAACTGCTTTTAGGTTTTTTCTATTACGTACAGTTTTTTCACAATTTCACTTCAAAAATATAGAGATATAAAGATATTGCTTTCGCCACTACACATAAAATTGGGCTTGATGAAGCAATTTGTAAGGGCTCTACCACAGGATTGACCCTGCTTCAAGTACCTTTCCAAGAAATTTCCCTTCATTACACAACACAAATTAAAGGCTGGAATTTTTGTTGGTCCTCAAATAAAAAAATTGATGAAGAATGAAGATTTGGAGAAGGCAATGAATGAGCGAGAAATAGAAGCATGGACCGCCTTCCGATCAGTTACTGAAAACTTCTTAGGCAATAACAAAGATCTTAATTACAAGGCATTGTCGAAACAATGTTGGAAAATTTCAAGCAGATGGGTTGTAACATGAGTGTAAAGATGCATTTTCTGCATTCACATATCGACTACTTTCCAGAAAATCTAGGGACATTATGGTGAACGTTTTCACCAAGATATTAAGGAAATGGAGAGGAGGTGCAGGGGAGATGGAATGAAACCATGATGGCCGACTACTGTTGGATGTTGAGGAGGGACAGTCATCTTTAAGGATCTGCAAGGAAGTCAAAGAAGAGAAAGTTTAAAAAAATTAAATGAAACACTTTGGCTTCTTGTTTTGTTAAAATGTAGTCATGAAATAAATTAGGGAAGTTCTTGAGAGTATTCTTAAAATGTTTCTTGTGTGAAATGGCATTTGAATATTTTTCTATGCTCATTAGTAAAATTGTCAAAACATTATTTTGTGTAAAAACTTGATTCAAGAACATCTACTTTTAAGAAATCATCTGACAAAAAGTTTGAAAGTGCAGACTAGTGTTATAAATGAAAAGAAAACCATTCAGTCGATTCTAAAATAATTTCGGAGAGAAAAAAACTAGGGGAAAAGAGGATACCTCGTCCTTTAACCGTACAGATGGTATATCCCCTCCTTGTTGAATGCCGGCAAGGACATAAAACACTAGCGTAACCAAAATTAAGTTTGAAGCGCGGTGGGGTGTTGGACTTGCAACGTCGAGTAAGGATTAAGCATGCAGTGTAAGTACATGCTGGCGGTGGTCCAACAAACAGTGGGTCGGGTCGCGTCGCGTCGCAGGAAATTTACACCCAAGGACGTCGCAAGTGCCTATCGTCCCCACCAGATTCATTATCAAAGAGTATGGCTCTCATTTTATGCACCAGAAAACACGGGACAATAACCTTACACATAACGGTGTGTTTCAAACTAGAAAAAAATATTACGCCAACAAACGTAATTAGGTTGCTTTCTCAATGATTATCACCAGTGACTCGACAAATTCCAGAACCCACACAGAAAGTATTGCTGGTATTTTTTGCGGCGGTATACTTCATATGTTATATTTAATTTGTTGAGCCCCACGTTTGGGAGCCAATTTGGTACGGTATTACTTATAATGTTTGTATATTTGTGTTTACTCCACGTGGTGAAGCCATTTTGTGACGTGATTCTTTGTTAGGTTTGTTAGCTCCATCTGGTGTTAGCAATTTGCAGTAGTATTAGTGTTTGTTTGAAAGAATGCTACTGTTATTTTATTTAATTTTGGTTTACTGTCCTCCGGCTAGCTATGATCTTTTTGGTCGAGCACATCTCTTTATACAGGTTGTGTAAACGGAAAGGAGTCTTTTATCCAAAGATAACACTGATGAAGGAATTTGTTTTACACTTTTATTGTCGAACACATTCACTATCACATTTACACATTGATCTTGACACTCGCCAAACTGAAACTGTTATAATAACTCATTTACTGAACATTCTTAATTCGAGTACTTCAACGTTCTGTGTAATTAACTTTACAACACTTGAGATTTTCATAACTCTGCTGGACTGAAGGCGACGTGTAACGTACAAAATATTTTCGACGAACTGACGGACTGAAGGACTTTACCTCTAACCTAGCCCTTTTTATACTCCTACACCCCTATATGCCTAAAGATTATAACTGTGCTGCTATTGGCTAATAAAACGCGCCAACATTAGCGTCTATTTTTATATCCAATGAAAATTATGAATACATATGCTCTAGGGAAAAATGTTCCAGAAAATTCTAAAGAAAAACGCGCCAACATTACGTAACTTCCTCGTCTCTAATAATGATAAACAGCTCACCCCCTCGCTGCATTATTGCACGCTATTATTGTCAGTTTCAGTAAGGCAGTATAAACTTACTTCTCAACAATAATTACAATCAATAAACATCTCAAATCAATGTCACATAAAAATGCATATTCATACTATAATCATTTTTTACATTTAAATAATTTATGATACAAATTACTGCATCATTTTGGAACTTATTTTGTGTCGTTGCAGAACGGCTGTACAAGACACAGAATATAGTGATGATTAAAATAAGTTTTTATTATCGATCAATCTTTAAAATTGCAGCGGGAAAGCGTTGTGCATCATTTATAGCGGGAAAACGTTGTTCCTCTGCTGCAGTGTGCTTGTCTCTGGCTATTGCTGCTCGTCGGCTGCTGTATTCTCCATTCCTCAATTACCTGTCTAACTAGTTTCACTGATCTCAGGGTTTCGTAGTTGAGGCAAATTAAAATACACTGCATTTCCCTTAAAATGCCCCTTTATTATCTATAAAATACCTATGGGGGCTAGCTTTTTCCATCTGTAACAATTCCCACAATAATAATAGTAATAATAATAATAATAATAATAATCACAGTAATAATTAGGACCTAATTTAACTGCACACGATCCCTTCCCCAATGCACACACGTGCGTTTGTCGCCCAGAGTGTATCACCGTGTGTCGACGAGATTCTATAAGAGAGTGAAAATCTGGGGCTTTCCTTCCCCTTTTATGCCTAAGCCTAATGACGCTCACCTTTCCGCCTCAAAATGTAACGACATTCCTAATTGGTCCTCAGACCGCGTTACCTTATTATGTATGAAAATATTCTGCTCCAAAGTTTTACGCATACGCGTCCCAGTGACGCCTCCGGAAACAGATTCAATATCTCTGTCTCTTTCTATTTCTTCTTATTGCTTCAAGTTCCTTTCTCATTAGCTTGGTGAAAGGTGGGCTCTTCCTAGAATTATCTTTTATCTGGAATTAGCTAGCTCGCCCGTCCCTTTCTTATCTAAGTTACAATCTAGTGTTTACATTTCTTGGTTGCTAAATAGTTTAATATCTTTCTTGGTTAATTATATTATTGTAGAATTCTTGTTTAATATTGATTTGTATGTCTGTGTGAGTGTGTGTGTGGTATGTCCCCTTTCAAAATCCTCCCTGAGGACGCAAGAGTAGCCATGCATTCTTACTCAGATCGGCGGAATGGACTAAGCGAATACTAGGAACATTGTGGAAATGAGGATAAAGGAAGTTGTGGTGGGCACTGAAACATAGCAACGAACATACATACGCGCGTTTTCGTCCCAATAAGGATTGCTGAGATCGAACCATCACATCGGTGACAGGCCGGCTATGTGATCAGTTGACTAATTTATCATATATACTTTCTATTAAACCAGCCACGTGGTTTTGCTGATAACGAAGCTGTTTCGACACTGAGTAGATTTGGTCAGTATGCTCCATTTCTTTTGTGTTGGCTTTGAGAGAATGATCAAAAAAGAAAACACCAGTGTTGAGAGGAAGTGACATTAAGGTGCGCACCGACATAATATGAAAACGAACCACTAGCAATTTTCAAAATCTCTAACTTGGATGTGCTGATCGTTGATCAAAAGACTATTAAATCCTCGTGGAATTCAGCCAACATCAGCCACAGCGACATGGGTATTATGAATTCTATATATCAACAAAAGAAATTTGGATGCTATGATATACGAATGGAATTGGACAGAATTCGGTTTACATCATTTGCTAATACATTCCTACGTTCTCATTACAGCCCGCATCTTCAAGCTCATTTTAGGTGAATGTTATTGATAGTACATGGCCAAGAAACACTCAATGGATGCGATGTGGTCTTCTGAATTAAGAAATCTTGTTCTTTTTCAAGCCAAACTATGTGAAAGTGATAAAGATTGACCAGTTTAACTTGGTGCACTGCGAATGAGTTAGGATGCATGATTAAAAATCTGCACACTGAAGAACATTGCCCAGTGAAAAAATACTAATCACAACTTATGCTCACAGAATCGTACAGAACAGTATTCAAACGAGGGAGTTTTGATGTTATTTATTTGTGCAAAAGTCTTGAAGCTTGTACGTTTCTGCGTGTATATACTCTAGGTAGCTGATGCTTGTCGCTGCCTCCAAAGCAACAGGTGAGCTCATTCTGCCGAGCATTACAAACGTTCTCCCGCAGGAAAACGCTAGATCAATGGTGTGATAGAGGCATGGACCACGCCTACATAATTGGGTAGTACATTTTATACGGCGACCTCGCTTGATGCATCTGTTTGCAATTATTGTGTTGCCTCGGAACTACAGACCCTCGACAATGGATTGGACTGGGATTAAAAAAGAAAAACATTCTCGCATGCTCTCCTGTTCTAGCATGGCATCTCGTACACTAGCCTAAGCTAGAGGACAATAACATAGTTTACCAGTTTTGCTGAATCCAAACAAGGCATGCAAAGCATCAAATTTTAAGTGCGTTTGTTTTTGTGAACCAAAATATGCCGTTCACTAATGGAATATATTATAGTGGATATTTCGGGAAATAATCTTGAAAAACTGTTACCTTTTCGGAGTCCCCCATATTAAATATCCTTAAAATCGCAGTTTTTAATAGAATTTGAAATGTACATATAAACAAATGCTCTTCAGACTGTTATACAAGGTGATTTATGAAGAACTGACACATTTCTTTCTTTAATTATTCTGTTCGAAATTCACTCAATGCCACAATTTTAGCACCAAATTAAGCAGCATGTTCTGGAGTTTCGATTATCTGTCATTAGATGCGCAGATATTCATGTTTTATTCGTAATTGTTAGTTTTATTGTCGGCAACTGTTTTTGAGATTTTGTTCTAGTCAACGTGAAAATGGAGTACGCATTAAATGAACGACTCTTCCTTGTAAAGCAATACTGGATTACGAATTCAATTACAGCTACTCAAAGGGCATACCAGAGAGAATTTGGTGTTCGGAATCCTCCCCAAAGAAACACAATACTGGGACTGGTAAACAAATCGGAAACAACTGGATTTCTGGTGAGTAAAAAAGGCAAAACTCGTTCATCTAGGCTTCCCACGGTTGTTGTTGACGTAAGAGCACGACTGGATCAGTCATCCAAAAAATCATTAAGACGCTTGTCGCAGGAGACAGGATATAGCTACTCAATGTGTCAGAGAGCTGTGAAAAATGCAGGCCTAAAGCCGTATACGATTACGGTTGTCCATCAGTTACAGCAACCAGATAAGACGACTGAATTATTGTCGTTGGTTTTAGGCGTTCATTGTGCAAAATCCTGCCATATTGTCCATCACATGGTTCACAGATGAAGCATGGTTCCATTTATCTGGCTATGTGAATTCAAATAACTCTCACTATTGGGCCAGCGAAAATCCACATGTTTCTCATGAAGTACCTATGTACCCAGTTAAAATCGCAGTTTGGTGCGCAATAGCCGCATAGAGAATAGTGGGACTATTTTTTTAAAAAAACAATGTGAACACTGCAGAGTACCGACGGATTTTCGTGGAGTTTGCTGAGCAACTAGACATGTAGAGCTGAGTCAAGGATATTTTCAGCAGGACAGCGCTACATATCATACATCAAATGAATCCATAGCATTAATTGAAAGTTTCTTTGACGACCAGATAATTTTCAAGAACTATGGCCACCGAGATCTCCGGATTTGACATCGCCGGACTTCTTTCTATGCGGTTACTTAAAAGACAGGGTTTACGTCACACGTCCCCAGACATTGGACGATCTGAAGCACAGCATTGCACAGGAGATTCAAGCTATTGAAAACAGAGTAATCCAACGAGTGACCAGTAACATGACGACGTGTTGAGTTATGCCTTATGCAGGAAGGAGGACATTTTCAACATTTTCTATAGAGGTAAATAATCTCCCAAAATTCCTCTGCATTTCATGTATAATAAGTTGTCGCTAGCATAACTCGTTTTGAAACAATTAAAGAAATAATGTGTTAGTTCTTCATAAATCACCTTGTACATACAATTTCAACTTCATGGGTACAGCGGTTTGAGTCGTTTCAAGGGACGGAGAGAGACAGACATTGGTCTAAAGGGTGCTCTGCAGCAGCAGTGCATTTAAAAGCACCATATAAAAGAGGAGCACTTAATTAAGTTGGGGTTCTCAGTAATACACAGTAATACAGAGTAGGCTAAGGCGCTCTAACATAGAAATTGATAAAAAAAATGGTTCCGTCAGTCAAAAAGGGTTGGAAACGCTGGGTAATCCTTAAATTTTAAGGTTCTTACAGAAATATACTACTGCTGCAAACAAGTAAAAACTAAATATATCACTCCAAGTAGTGTATTTGCAATCTTGCTGTCGCCTAGAAGGTTTCCCTGAACACAGCTTTGCCGCCTTTTGCAACCTCACAATCTGAACATCTTTCCTTTCATGGACAAAACTACCGAACATTTTGTGTCATACTCTTTTATTTACAAATTACAAGCAAATGTGTGTACAAGTATCTTATTCCGAAGATACATCCGTCCATGGTCTACGATGTGTTTAGATTGAAAACATCTACTGCAAATGAAGGCTGCTTCCTAAATGTTTGAAGTTAGGGAATCAGTATTTAATTGAATTGCTTGCAGATCTTAGGCCTTGGTGGTTGACACAGTTCATGCAACAACCTTAACCTTATAAATGACTCCTGCGAAATATTCCAGTCGTATGCGTGCCAAAACAGCCGGGTTCTCTGTCCATGAACTTATATATTTTTAAATTCTGGAACTATCACGACCATATCATAACGCATACTTGGTCAATACAGCCCACTTCATCTCTTTTCATCCGTGCTTTTATGGAAAAAAATATCACGGACAGTGATTGACTATATTAATAATAGTTTTCGTCAAAAGGCCGTGACCTTAGATAAGAGAGGTCTGCACAAGAGTGATATTCCAGTTAAGGGGAGATAAGCATGTTTATCTCTGGACTTGTCGAGATCTTTACTCTCAAAGTTGGGAAACCAAAGACAACCTAGAGTACTCTATTGGTTTCCTTCAAGAAATAAAGACATTCAAATGTTCGGGAATGGACAAGTTAACATGTTTAAAATACTGACTTATTTTCTTGCAACTAAGCAGTAGTTGGCCCATAGTTAAACCAAAGACCGAGAAAGACTTTTGAAATGTTTGATCACTGGATACTATTACTTCCTCTCCAAAACGGGCGCTAATGACCTCCCTGGTTTTGCGCCCTTAAGCCTCACTACATCATCATCCTCTCCAAAAGAGTCACTGATTTTGAATCCAAGACAGCCAACAGGTTACTGAACAGACTCTAGCTGCAGCAAATAAAGATACGGTACGATTTTGGTACAAAATCATGGTAAAATATGGAGAGAATAATGTTGGTAACGTACGTTCTGTTCTAATTATTGAACAAGGGTGTTAATCACTTAACATATTTTAAAAAATTGACTCAACTGAAGCCCCCCCCCCCACACACACACACACACGCAGATCGCTGTGTGTTGATCGGTAACTTGGGTTTGTTACTGTAATGGTGGATTTCCACATAACCTACTGTGCACCGGTCATGTGTTATGTTTACGTACCGCTAAAGAGCACCTTCCATATTATTAACGGAGGAAGCTATTTGTTCATTTCCACATGACCTGCCGTGTCCCTACTGTGCACTCACCATGCTGTCTGCAATAAGTTATGAGACTGATTTTATGAAAATGACCGGGACACAGTCGCGACACGGTAGCTATACAGTAGGCTATGTGGAAATAATGTTCTGGGAAGCCATTCGCTGTTTCAGTAGTATTCGGGGCTATACGACCTGCCACATAAAGATTATGACATCACACTGGTTAAACAAAACATCTGGAAGGTTAGAGGCGAAAAGGCTGAAAATATCTTGTCTCTTCTGCAAAACCACTGAGCATAACGATGTCGTCGTCTTCTTCCTGATCCATTGCTTATTGAAACAGAGATGACAAAACGACCAGATCAAATCAAATCAAAGGCGGATCAGGATTCCCTTAGGGATGAGTTAACATATTTTGAAAGATACCTTAGCAATGAGTAAACTGCAGTCCGTAATAGAGAATTTTAATTTCTACATTTTCAATCATCATATAGTTGTATTACGAATTATTCTTTGGATACAAGGTTTAATTTAAATTCTCAGATAAACTTATGAAATTATTTATTATATAAAGATGCCCTATAAAGTAACATTTTAAGTAGTTTATTAGTTTTACTGTGAGCAGTCCTTGCTGTAATGAGACCTTAATTATTATGCAGAAGTTATTTAATAGTAATGTAAAGCATATTTGATTCGGCCTATGTGTTTCTTTTCTTTCTGTGGTTACTGGAACATATTTTGAAATATAATCCACCACTACGGTAAATTCAGTCACTGACTGTGAAAGAGTAGATATCATCTGGCTTAAGTAAAGTTAATAGAAATAAAAGTGTTGACTTTGGCTTTACCAAAGCAACACAATTTGTACGGTATGTTTAATGTAATTAAGAGAGCCCCTCCCTCGTCTAAGGATCAAATCAAGTATGAAAACATCCGGGACACGGTAGGTTATTTGGAAATCAAAACGATACTACATGGTAGAGACATGGTTGGTGCACAATCGGGGCACGGTAGCTATGAGGACTGTCCCAGAAGCACCCGGCCTAACAAAGAAAACACAAAAATGTTGAAAAAAAATCTTTATTTCTCTACGTAGTCTCCTTTCAGCTCGATACACTTTTCCCACTTTTCTTCGATACCCTGTTTATAGTGAAAACCGTCGAGTTATGCAAAATAGCCATCAACTGCAAACTCCACCTCTTCATTGTTGGCAAATCTTTTACCACCAAGCAATTTCTTCAACTTTGGAAACAGAAAATAATCAGAGGGGGCTAAGTCTAGCCAATAGGGTGCATGAGGAAGCAATTCGAACTTTAACTCATTGATTTTGGCCATGGCGATAATGCATGTGTGAACTGGTGCATTTTCTTTTTCGCTAAATGCGGCCGTTTTTGCTTGATTTCTCATTGAAACGCAGCAATAAGTTTACATAATACTTCCCATTGATTACTTT
This sequence comes from Deroplatys truncata, assembly GCA_030765065.1. NCBI lineage: Eukaryota > Metazoa > Arthropoda > Insecta > Mantodea > Mantidae > Deroplatys > Deroplatys truncata. The sequence goes on from CM060982.1 coordinate 108,463,001, forward strand.
TCCTTTTTGAAGATAATCAATGAAAATTATCCCACGCGCATCACAAAAAACTGACGCCATGACTTTGCCTGCAGATGGAACTGTCTTCGCCTTTTTTTGGAACCGATTCTCCTCTTTCAACTGCTCCTTCGTCTCAGGTGTGAAGTGATAGACCCATGTTTCATCCATGGTTATGAATCGACGCAAACACTCGGCTTTACTGCAGCGAAACATCGCCAAACACTCGAATGAAATGTCCTTATGACGCTGCTTTTGTTCCATTGTGAGTAAACGCGGCACCCATCTTGCGCACAGCTTTCTCATGTCTAAATTTGCAGTTAGTGTGCGTTGTATAGCATTTTTTAAAATGCTTACAATGTCTGTTAGCTCGCGCACCTTCAGTCGACGGTCATCCAATACCATTTTGTGGATTTTCTTCGCAATTTCTGTAGTGGTCATTTGGTCGACCACTGCAATGTTCGTCTTGATAGCTCGTTCGGCCTCGCTTAAACCGTGCTACCCAATATTTTAGTGTTGTAAACGAAGGAGCAGACTCCCCCAGAGTAGAATCTAGCTCAGCTTTAATATTAGTTGGACTAAGACCTTTCAAATGAAAGTATTGTATCACATAACGATGGCCAATTTTATCTGTTTACAAATTAGCTGAGAGTTCACTATTAATGGCTGCCAAACAATTACTAAACAACGTAGCATCGTGAAACTTAAGCTTTAATAGTGTGACACTTTCTACCATAGTCATTTGTTTGAAACAACAACCGTTATATATAAGTCAGGTCTGGTACTTCTGGGATTGCTCTCGTATGTGAAAATCCACCTTTACTTTCTTCGTTTATTTTGGCTCGTTCTTGCCCCTTCTTTGGATCACAAACTCCCCGCTGGGCTGGCTAGAGAACTGTGTGGAGGACTATTAAAAGGAATTATAACGAAAATACTTTGAAAACTGCCAGAAACAGAGGGGATGCAGGACGAAGCTCCACAATTCTTTGCAGGAACTGCTGCAAACCCAAACGCCCCCACTGCATATTCTGGCTTGGATACATGAAAGCCTCACCTTGACATTCCCACATCACCGAAAATTCATCCAAACACATTTCCGTTCCGTAGCAGGGTACAGTGCCACCAAACCCAGAGTTGTTCTTCTCCGCACGGCTCTTATTTTTGTTTAGACCAACAGCCTGTTTATTTTTGGTGTGCTCTACGGTCTTTGGGTTACTGACATTTTCTTCCAATTCTTTTTCTCTCCCGCCTTGCTTTCCCTTTTACGCCGTCGAGATGGTGGTCCTTGTAACGCAAATATGCTCTGAAACTTTGCCAAAGCAATTTGCAGGGTTATAATTACGGAAACAAGCAAGACATTCAGTCGGCATGTCACGCGTACATGAATGTAAATGACAAGAGGAGGAGATAGGCTCAGCCCAAGCTGCATCACTATGGAAACTACAAGTGAAGCTGTCACAGCTCGGTACAGACGACATCAAAGGATTGCTTCTTGTGGACGATATGCAGAGTTTACTGTATGTTGAATGTATGCAATATATGCGTCTGACGCTTTTGGTTTGTCAACTTCCAAAAAGTTCTTTACATGCTCTGAAATGTGCAGATTGTATGATTACAATATAGTAAGGTGACCTACCGACACCTTTTTGATCATTGAAGATGTTTTGTTGGAGTTGTTTGTTTATTTATTTAGCTCCACGTATGGAAGCCATTTGAAGAAGGTTATTATATCTTTACGTTATTCGCACCACGCTTTGGGCGTTAATTTGAGAAAATGTTTGTTGCTGCTACGTATGGAAAGTCAGCTTGAAGATGATGTATTATATTTCAACTGTTGGGGAACCGAACACTTGAAGTAGTTGCAATCTCAGTATAGTAAACAGTTTTCGGTGGCCTTTGCCCCAAGTTTAAAAATATTAGCTTTGTAATTTTAATCTTTCTTTAGATATTATATTTATGTTTGCCTCGGCTGCGTCAGTATTTATTTTAGAGACATGGATATCTTGGCAAGGTCGTGGTGCGACTGAAGAATGTAGGCTTACACAGATTTTAAGTTTTAATTCACTCCTTTTTTTAATTAATCCTTGACACTCTGTACCAGCACTGATTTGGACTGCCTCCACACCGTGCTTGGCGCGGAGCAGTGGTTTAACTCCTACGTAAGCACCCGGAGTTCAGTTCTCCGTAGTGGGTTGTTCTTTTTTACAACTCGTTTTACTGTAATGTAGTTATACAGGGAAAGCCAAAAGACTACGTACCGGCTGCGCGGTGTTTTTCCTGTCCGCGTCCTTGGCGCTCGATGCCGTCTGCCGCTATCATAGAAAGGCGCGGATGAAACCATACAACATTTCTAAAACTACTTTTAAAGGCTTTACTTAACAACTTCATGAAAGTGTGTTTGAGGACAGAATTATTAGCAGGCATATGTGGCCCCTCGGTCCCCGACCTAACCACCTGCATCTCTGGAGTAACTTAAAACAAAGTGTACAAAACCCTGGAGGAATTAAAACAAAATATCGACGAGGAAATTGCCAGCATTTCTCAACGTGAACTACGGCGAGTGATGGATAGTTTTCCTAAAGAGGTGCCAAAAATGTATAGACAACGACGGTGGCCAGTTTCAGCATCTCCTTTCATAAAGTTGGTAAGTAAAGCCTTTAAAAGTAGTTTTAAAAATGTTGTATGGCTTCATCCGCGCCTTTCTATGATAGCGACAGACGGCAACGAGTGCCGAGGACACGGGCAGGAAAAACACCGTGCAGCCGGTTCGTAGTTTTTTGGCTCTGTCTGTATAATACTGCTTGTGTTATTTTACTTAAAAATGTAATCACAATAATTGTGAAATTTGTGGTTGTAAAATTAAATTGACTGAGTATGAAACCTCCTCCCAACCGATAAATTAATGTCATGTTTGCCATCTACCGGTGTGATGTACTACTAAACAAACGCTACATACCGATGAAAGGAATAATGTTCCGCCACTTGACTAGCAACCACTATGGCATACAGAAGCAAAGGAAAGAGGGAAGCATTAGTCTACCTAGTTTTGTGTTCCCCATTAAAACTACTACATGAATAAATGCACTCTTGTGAAAAAATCCTGGCCCTCCCGAGCGCTAACGGAATTGCCCGATTCGAACTCCGCCTCTCAGACGCCGGCCAGTTTTAAATTGACCGAGTAACATGTGGGCGAAACCGCAGGTAAAATCCAGTAACTCGTAAAGAAATCTATTTTAAAACTGTCAGTTCACGTATAATACTGCATATGCATTCGGAAACTGTAAAATTTTCATGCATTTAGACATAAGAAAGCCTTCATCGAATTTATAATCACCAGCGTTTGTTACCTGGGGCACTCCGGATTCCCTTTATGAAACAGCTACGGCTCTGATTAATTTGAGAGGTATTTCGAGGTACGACGACAGGCATTCAAATCGTAAAATGAATTCCAACATGCTTGAACTGTTTCTTTGTGCTAAGTAGCGCCCAATTACTGCGTTGGCAACTTCACAGGTAATGACATTTCTCGCCTCCGCAAACGTTACTTCAAGTGTAAGTAAACACAATTCATCAGTGACAGCAGTATGATCCATCTTGATTCTTCAAACGAGTCAGGCACAAAGCTGTTTCAAACTTAAATAGCGATTGTCTTGCTCTAAAAAATGTATTTTTGAAAACAGAGACAATTTAGTGCATTATGTATAAATCCTTGAAACCATCAGGGGCATCAAAAAAGATCTGATGTTACACTCACATGACTTTCTCAAACCACTATCCTTTATTTTTATTTAGTTTCTAAAATTTGAGATAAACATTTGCCAAAATAGCCTCATTTAGACATTTCTTTGTAGGCTCATGGGGGATACAAGAAACCGAAGCTATAGTAGGAGTAAAAGAAAAAAAAATGGCTATGCCCTGCCCTTGAAATTCCGTACTCTTTCATGACATCGCGAGAAACAACTGAATGGGATATAGCACTTCAAAAGAATTCAAAACAGTAACATTGAATATCTTGGAAACAGAGGCGGAAGAGAGGTAGGGGGAGGGAGATAGTGGGGAATCTATTTCGGCCCCCCCCTGCTAATTCAAGATATGCACATCAAGTATCTTAAATAAATTTTAATAAAAAAATCTTAGGGAACGTCAAAAAATAACGAAACATTCTCTATGTAGAGGGTAGTTGAAGATCTTTGTGTTGCATCTGGAAGATACTGAACTTAAACAACTGGTATTTATCCGACGTTTCGGTTTTAAGTTACCCTGCTCTCTCTCTCGCTCTCTCTCTCTCTCACACACACACATACACATGCACTGAAATTGGTATCAAGATGGCTGTGAAGATAAGTAAATGTTCGCGTGAGGTATTATATAGATCCGAAGTCTTGAGAGCAAGTTCCCGCATCCATAAAAGAGAGGGAAGAAATGGGCAGGGACTAGCAAACCACCTGTCGTTTATTCCTATTCGCTTTAGCTTACTCCTATTAAGAAGACTCCAAAACCACACAATAGCACGTTATTATTCTTACGAAAGCGAGCATGTTTAAGTTGGATGTATTACAGTCACAAAACTGTAGTGAATTATGTAACAATACTTTTTATTCATACGGCACATTGTGTTTTGGCAGGTGCTCGGCAAGCAGGGGCATAGTGCTGATGCAGAATTCATCTGTTCCAAGCAAACTGATTCTGTTCTAGTTCTTTTTCCTTAGCAGTCCTTTATGTTCGAGTTAATGTAAACATCGTCCCATGTTTTCTATGTGTATGACCATTTAGAACGTTAACTTTCATCAAGACTTTCTTTACTGTCTTTTAATTCTTTTATGCCGCCGAGAAACACGTATTCTCGATAAAAACTTTATTCTTGTAAGCTTCCTGTGTCATCTGCGAGGTATTGGTTAGTTTTAATGAACGAATATAAAGCCTGCGTGCTGTTCCAATCTGGGTAGGCTCACCACAAACAATGGTTCCCATCTTGCCAAGCAAGTGCTGCTCTTCGGAACACCCTTGTGTTTTAAAAAATCACAGAAAAGGACAACTGAAATACGATCAGGCTGCTTGTTTTTGGAGCAAACAGTAATCAGTCCATTTATATAATGGGTTATAGCAGGCCATTATATTGCAGCCATAAAATGCTGTAGCGAATTTAAAAGTCAACTGAGGCATACGGGCTTATAGCCAAGTTATTAGCAGTCTATTTTTATTTTTTACAGTTGTTTACAATCCACATCGTGATCTCTTGAAACTCAGGGCACGAAATCTGATTTTTTCCCCCAGGCAATGAGCATTCATAAAATTTCTATAGTAAATTTAGATTTGATTAACCTTCCTATCACTTGCGCAGTGCAGCTATCGTCAAATACAATACGTGATATTACCTAAGTCAGTCTATACAGGGTGATTCAATGAAACTCACATCTTCAACCGGATAGTAAGTATTATATAATTTATGTAAATTAACAAATGATATTAATGCCAATAACATGCAATTTTATGCAATACAGAAAAACATTGACTTTCTTGAAAATTATGTCCAGAAAATGACCTCCATTTGTATGATCAAAACATTGCCAGAATTGGAAGCATATCATTAAGCTCTCTGTGAATATTGTCACTAGAGTAAACGTCAACCTGCTCCGAACAATTTAAACGATAGGAGCTTTTTGTATTGGATGTTTTGGAAGGGCTAAGTGACCTGTCACGTCGATCCTCGGATGTTACAATATGGTGATTTTTTAAGCCTTGCAAATTAATTTACAAACACGACATAAATGCTTAGTTACTTCTTTTATTATATATTGGTTTGCTCTGCTATCCGTATGGCGGGTTGGCCTCGCCTTGACTAGTGTTTAAGTCGAAGCTAGATTTAGGGAATCAGTATAGTGTTTAACGCATACTGCTTACTGCATACTGTACTACAGGCAATGGACACTCCTGATATATTAAATAATTGGGAAAGGAAACGTTTAAACAAAGTGCTTCCCCGGCATTTGCCAGTTTGGGGACTGAAGAAAACCCGGATAAATCCCAGCCAAGAAGTACGGTCCTGGAGAAATTTGAACCGGAGACCTCCCGTTCGCAAGTCCGTGCCTTAACCACCTCGGCTACCGTGTCGAATCATGATAGTGACCAACCTTCACTGTTATCTTTGCCCATTTGTTTACAGATTGGTGATACATTAACATTTTCTTCAAAATGAGAAATGGAAGCTAGTAGAAAAGAGCTTCATTGTTTGATTGATAAGGTTGCTGAAGCGCAAGAGGTTAATCGAAAAAGTCTTAAGCAGTATATATAATTTCTGGGAACTCCGGCTATTCCTCCACTTCAAACGCCTACTGCTTGTTGATTATCTCCAGCATGCAGCCGCGACTTTGAAGACATTTTGTTGAGGTTACGGCACCCAGAACTTCGATACACCTTGGAATGAAGGTTCTAAGTCGTTACAGTTTTGGTGAGCTGAAGAGAGACATATGTGGAGAAGTGTGCGAGTGGCTAAAGATTAAAACCCCATCAGCCTGAGAGTTCCTATTCGAATGACCACCTTGTTCCTCAGATGAATTAACAATAACGTTAAGGAGAGAAGTTTTAAGTATTGCATGAAATCTGTTGGCCAGTAGCTGACCTGCTCTCTTTTATTTTTTATTAGGATGCAAATCTCCAACTTTGACGCGTTATAATTGAGTTATAAACCTTTCAGAGTCTCACTTCTTCAGCGACGATTGCTGACGTTGGCGAAGCATGTTCCAACAGTTTGTGCACCTGTATTCAAATTTAAAGCAATATTCATTGTAATGGGACACAGCACAACGATCTATCTAAACTTTTAAAGCTGTCTCTTGAGAAGGTATTTATTTTGAAGGAGTAATATTGTACTTATAGTTCGACTGTTGGGGAGCCGAACTAGAAGTAGTTGCAACCGCACGTATGGTACCCGGTGGCCTTCGCCCCAATGTTTAAGAATCAACTTTGTGTTTTAATGTTTTCTTTAAATTATATATATATATATATATATATATATATAGACATGAATTTCTTTGCAGGGAATGGTGCGGCTAAGAATGTAGACTTACACAAATTATAATTTTTACTTCACTCCTTTTATTAATCCTTGACACGATTAAATAACGCTCCACTTATACAGAGAGATGTGAGATTCTTTTATTAATTACTTGCACTTTTCAACACGTAAACTATTTTAGTCTCACACTGAATACGTATTAAACTTCTCGAGGACGCGTCTCGTGTCCGGTTAGGAACGCTGTCTGCTAGCAACTGACTTCTAAATTCGTACAATTTGCTCTATTTCAGTTTCTGATTGGCTAATCCTACTCCAATAGAATACTTTTATTTACCTTAAGCTTTTTTCTGGTTGTTGATTGGCTATTTATAAACTGTCTCAAAAATTACATCATTGTTGCTCCAAGAATTACTAGTAGCATTATTAAACCTTCCAATTCATTATTGCCTCAAGGTTACCTCATTGTTACCAACTTTTGACCTATTTTCTCAGAGCTCCTACATTATTAAATTACGTATTACATTTACATAACATTTTTGAACATGTACATAATAATATAAACATTAATACAATGACTGTTACATGCATTTTATATATTATACACATATTGCTTTAAGGCGGGCTGTTATTCAATTTTTTTATTATATAATTGGACTAAAATCATTTAAATCTTAAAAATACTGCCTCATTCTTCATCATTCTGCTCTTTTTCCCTGCTTCCCTTTTCCAACAAAAGCTATGCTGAATTAAGGCGCCAATTTGGCTCCAAAAATAAGTATCTAGCACTTGATTCGTAGCCACACCGGAGTTATTGGAAATGCAATATTAGATCTGACAAAAATCGATCTGGAAATAGTAAACAAACATACTACCTCTGACCCGGTCCTTTGTGTCTTTCTGCAGAACAAAACTGCAAACCAGTTGTAAGCTGCATCTTAAAAACGGCCTTTCCAGTTGGTTTTTAGAAGATTAACAGCTTAATCTTATCACCCGTTTTGATTCTCATAAACTTCTCCCACAAACCTCGGAAGTTTCAACACTATAACTACAGCATCGGCAAAGACAACATTTTCATAAAACGTTCCTTTGCAGCCCTAACAGTATACCAACTTCATCACATGCCCTCTTCATTCTGTAAACAAACCCAAACATCTAAGATCACAAGTCGGTGCAAACCCAAAGGCAATAAATTATACAGATAAAAAACTGAAAAGAAAATCTCACTTTTATTTCGATTTGTTACCTGTATCACAGCTGGTAGTACATATTTAGTCTAAAAGAGATGTAGCTGAATCAAGGATGCTTCATGAATTTCTCGCACCGGGGAAAGGATATACCTCTTCGAGATTTATATGCATTCCAAAGGAGTGAACAATTGGACAACCAATGAGTTACTCTTAATTGTTCATGGGACGTTTCACGCCTCTCAGGGATATACAAGCGTCGAAATTAAGTCAGCGGCTTCGTCAACACTCCATCCGCTGACTGTATGTACTTCAGCAACGCCACCCCCCACCAAATGCACCCACCACAGTTTAAAACCTGCCAAGCTAAAATGCAATGCTATGAGCTGTAATCACAGGACAAGGAAACAATACCGGCTTTCTTGAATTTTTCTGTGCACTCGCCAAGTGGGAAGGGAAAGCAGGTAAGGAAAAACACGGTCCGCTAGAGCAATTACCCACGCTGGCACTGAGCTCAAAGCGCCGCTGCCTTGCACCTGCTTAACCTTGGGCAGGTGGAGGTGGCCAGCTATTCTTAGCCACACATAGCAAATTTATTGCCAAAACGTCTCAATGGAAAAGTCTCCGATTTGCACCTTTCCTCGTAACAATGGATGCCAGAGATTTCTTGCCGCTTGGGGGTGCGTTCAGGCACATCAACGATGAATGGTGCTTCGGGATGAATGGTGGTGTGGTTCCAACTTACAAGTGAAAGTTCAGGTGCAAAAAATCCTTTAATGTTCGATGGACCGTAAGGGATGGCTCAGGCGGTAAAGCCTGTGGCCCGGACTCGGGAGGTCCCGGGTTCAAATCCCGTGGGTCGACCAATCTGTCCGAGGTTTTTTCGTGGTTTTCCTCAGTCGCCAAGGTAAATACCGGATTGGATATTTAATACCACGATCCAAAGTTCCAACTTAAATCTAAAACAATAGTAAAATGAAAAATAAGTGGTAATAGTGAATGATATGCCATCTATCTACAGACAATGCACCCTAATGCCATCTGCACGACATGAAGCAGGGGTTACAGGGATGAGACCTTGAAGGCTAACTGTCCGCCTTTCTGTGTGTGTGCGGCGGTTAGACTGGACGGCACCCTAATACCATCTGCACGGCATGAAGCACGGGTTACAGGGATGAGACAAAGGTTAACTGTTCGCCTTTCTGTGTGAGGGCGGCGGTTAGACTGGACGGCACCCTAATGCCATCTGCACGCCATGAAGCACGGGTTACAGGGATGAGACAAAGGCTAACTGTTCGCCTTTCTGTGTGAGGGCGGCGGTTAGACTGGACGGCACCCTAATACCATCTGCACGGCATGAAGCACGGGTTACAGGGATGAGAAAAAGGCTAACTGTTCGCCTTTCTGTGTGAGGGCGGCGGTTAGACTGGACGGCACCCTAATACCATCTGCACGGCATGAAGCACGGGTTACAGGGATGAGACAAAGGCTAACTGTTCGCCTTTCTGTGTGAGGGCGGCGGTTAGACTGGACGGCACCCTAATACCATCTGCACGGCATGAAGCACGGGTTACAGGGATGAGACAAAGGCTAACTGTTCGCCTTTCTGTGTGAGAGCGGCGGTTAGACTGGACGGCACCCTAATGTCATCTGCACGGCATGAAGCAGGGGTTACAGGGATGAGACCTTGAAGGCTAACTGTCCGCCTTTCTGTGTGAGGGCGGCGGTTAGACTGGACGGCACCCTAATGCCATCTGCACGACATGAAGCAGGGGTTACAGGGATGAGACCTTGAAGGCTAACTGTCCGCCTTTCTGTGTGAGTGCGGCGGTTAGACTGGACGGCACCCTAATACCATCTGCACGGCATGAAGCACGGGTTACAGGGATGAGACAAAGGCTAACTGTTCGCCTTTCTGTGTGAGGGCGGCGGTTAGACTGGACGGCACCCTAATACCATCTGCACGGCATGAAGCACGGGTTACAGGGATGAGACAAAGGCTAACTGTTCGCCTTTCTGTGTGAGAGCGGCGGTTAGACTGGACGGCACCCTAATGTCATCTGCACGGCATGAAGCAGGGGTTACAGGGATGAGACCTTGAAGGCTAACTGTCCGCCTTTCTGTGTGAGGGCGGCGGTTAGACTGGACGGCACCCTAATGCCATCTGCACGGCATGAAGCAGGGGTTACAGGGATGAGACCTTGAAGGCTAACTGTCCGCTTTTCTGTGTGAGGGCGGCGGTTAGACTGGACGGCACCCTAATGTCATCTGCACGGCATGAAGCAGGGGTTACAGGGATAAGACCTTGAAGGCTAACTGTCCGCCTTTCTGTGTGAGGGCGGCGGTTAGACTGGACGGCACCCTAATGCCATCCGCACGGCATGAAGCAGGGGTTACAGGAATGAGACCTAGAAGGCTAACTGTCCGCCTTTCTGTGTGATGGCGGCGGTTAGACTGGACGGCACCCTAATGCCATCTGCACGGCATGAAGCAGGGGTTACGGGAATGAGACCTTGAAGGCTAACTGTCCGCCTTTCTGTGTGATAGCGGCGGTTAGACTGGACGGCACCCTAATGCCATCTGCACGGCATGAAGCAGGGGTTACAGGGATGAGACCTAGAAGGCTAACTGTCCATCATATATCGTTCTAAGAGATATCCACCAACAGATCCTCGCGATATGACCAAGGAGTTAAAGCGACATAAAATAAAAAAATAGAATAATAAAAATGTTCAATGGAACCATAGATAACACTTTGGTTAGAACAACTTGTGGTGCGAGAGATCGACTGAGCGCTAACCAATATTAATTAATATCGCATATCTTCTAGAATACCAAGCTAAAAAGAGAAGGGAAAGCCATCTATATGCCTAATTCTTTCTGGGACGAACGGCATTCCTGTACGTGAGAATAAACTCAAATACACAGGCAGAAAATAGAACAGCAGATGCGCGGGGGCTTTGCAGTTTTTACCTTAGTATTTTAGGCATATAACAATCGATTTCTGTAATAGCTGTGATAAATTCCAATGACTTTCTCGACCAATGACAAACGCACGTACATCAGTTATAATTATAGTATTCACATAAAAACTATTCTTCTAACTCTGGTACATTAGACTCAAGATATACTTTTTGTTAAAGAATAATTATAAATCAAGTAAGAAATACTTGTTAAAACATGCGGAAACAGTAAACAAATGCTGATTCCGATGGAAAGAAACAAAGGAAAGTCAAAGCTAGCTTTGAAATTCCAAACTCTGAACAACTGAATGGTGGCATTAAAGAAAAGACTAACTATGGAACATTCAATCCAATAACAAACGTTGCTGATGCCACAAAATAATACATTAATAAAATGTGCGTTTTAATGAGATCTACACATTTTGTACATTCTATTTCTTATGGTTTATTCGTTATATAAAATTAATTCCGAATGAAGTGGACCACACAGACTATTCCCAAAAAATTCAAGATATACATTTGTACGTAAATATTTGCAACATATGGTATTTTGGTCAAAACAGTTAATCATTTTTAAGAAAATAAAAAAAAAACATTTTTCTATGTAAAGAGTAGTTTGGGGTGGGGAGATTTTCATGAAAATCTTCGCGTTACATCCTAGAAAGATGCTGTTCTTAAATATGGATCTTGATATTTAACCGATTTTTCGTTTGAGAGTTATGCTGTTCACAGACAAACGGACGGACACGCGCGCGCACCCGGTGAAATCTCAAAATACAATTTTTGGCTGGAATACAGTACGTTTCATTGTATTATTCTTCGAGACAGGATTAATCATAACGATGCTGGATTTAGCAGAAGTGGAATAAAAGTTCTTATACAATTGATTGATAATTTTATATTAGATGCTGCAATTAAAGTCAAAAAATATATTATGCAATTAAATTGTAATTATAACGATAGGTTGAATATATATTTTTAATAAAAATTATTAGGGAGAAGATTTAAGGCTAATATATTTTACATATTAGAATTTTATTTAAAAATATAGATTAAATTATTACTTTTGCTCTATATAAATACACTGCCGTTTGTGAAAATTGCAACACCAAGAAAGAAACGCATGAATTCAATGAATTTAGTACCACAGGTTAGGTACATGACAAGTAACAAATGATAACCATTTCAAATCTATACATGATCTTTGAGCCCTAATATTCAGTATTTTGTGTGGCCTCCATGCGGTGCAATTGGAGCTGCTATACGCCGTGACGTTGAATAAAAACGGTTCTGAATAAGTTCCCGAGGGATTTCCCGCCACGCAGTTTATATTCGAACCCACAAAATCTGTGACAATGGTTACTGGAGGACCGTGACGCACCAGGTGCCGACCAACCATATCCCAGACATGTTCTATGGGCGACACGTCAGGCGAACGTGCAGGCCAGGGAAGCAATGGTACCCGTCGCTCTTCGAAGAAGGCTTGCACATTCCTCGCAATATGTGGCCGCGCATTGTCCTGTTGAAATGTGGCCTGTGGAGATGCCTGAAGCAGGGGGAGTACCTCAGGCTCTACAATCATCGTTAGGTACCGGTTGCTGTTCAAAGTGCCCTCAATTCGTGGGAGGCGAGATAGTTTGTTGTAACCAATAGCGCCCCAAACCATCACACTTGGTGTTTGTACGCCATGCCGATCAACAATGCAGCCCTCCAGGTTGCGCTCACCACGGTACCGCTGGACACGTATGCAGCTATCACTGTAGGACACGTTGAAGCGGGACTCGTCCGGAAAGACTACATTTTGCCACTCAGCACCCCAGTGACGGTGATCACGTGCCCATTGCAGTCGGAGGAGCTTGTGGTTTCTGGACAATGGACGCCGACGTATACGATGCATGCAAACATTCGAACCTGCAGCAGACGGCGACGAACCGTTGATGCAGACAAGTTCACACTTCTTGCAGTGCTCCAGCGTTGAGCCAACAATGTGGATGAACCTGTACGGTCCGTTATGGCCATGTAGACAAGATGGCGGTCATCCCGTGCTGTGGTCATATTCCGTGGTCCAGCGCCCGTTTTTCGCTGCGTACGACCTTCATCTATCTACTGCTTCCACACTCGCATCACTGTCGTAGCAGCATGCCCTGTACGAGCCGAAATGTCACGGTATGAAAAACCCGCCTCCCAGAGACCGATCATTCTGCCCCGTTCGAACTCACTCACATGCCGATATGGCTCCCTTTGACGTCTACGAGGCATACTGGCACTCATATATTTGTTTCCACCTTGTTTGACAGCTCCGCACTGACTACACTGGGCGCAACACTGACCTTGTCGGACCGACACGAGAGGGCTCTGCTCGGCCTACGTGTACCCCATCTCTCTGCAAACCTAATCAATTATTGCTTGCATACACTTCCACCAAGTTTGGAGTTATTCGGGAAATTCTTTCTTGGTGTTGCAATTTTCACAAATGGCAGTGTATTATGGAATGATTTATAACAATAATAAAGTTACACGCTTAACAAATAGGCTTCATTGTCAGCCTCTGTGGTGGGGGGGGGGGGGTAGCGCGTCTACCTTATATTCAAGAGGTCCTGAGTTCGAATCTCGGTTAATCGGATGTATTTTTTTTAGAGGTTTTCCTTATCCTGAAAAGAGAATATCGGGTAACTTGAAGCTCTATGAATTTCGGGCTCATTTGAGCATTTCATTCATCGTTCGATATGACCTATCAGGTTGAAAGATGTAAAGTAAACAAAATAAACCTTATTAACTTTATGTTTATTCAACTAAACTTTTAAAAAAGAAATCCTTAATTCAATTGAAAAAAACCTGATGTGTTACGCTCACATGACTTTCTCTACTCTTGTACAAACTATTTTTACAAAAGCTTATTCTCCATCTACTTCATGTTAATCGAGATATCGAGATGTTAATCTTATTGCTAATTTTCTTGTAGATGCAAGGGGAATTGGTTCGCTTTAAGCGATAGTCAAATATTTAGCTGGTTGCTATGTGGGGTATTCCATTCTCTTTGCGCTATCAGGACAAAAATAATGAATAACGAATTCCCATTTGAGAAAAAGTATAAGTATTGGAAAATTTAAGGAAATAGCAAGCAATATCTCCAAAACGGTTCACTCAAAAAAAAATGTATATGACATAAATTGTGTATTTCAGCGCGATCTACACATTTTGTGCAGTAAAATTTTGTCTATCTCTTATGGTTTACCAGTTATGCAAGTCGTTCACAATGAAGAATACTTTTGGAGACATTCCCAGAAAATTCGAGATATACAATTCATTTGTCATACAAATTCTTAAACTTATGGTATTTTATTCAAAATCGTTAGCCATTTTTGAGAAAAATAAAATTTTCGAAAAATGCTCCATGTAAAGGGTAATCTGGGGTGGCGGGATTTTCTTGAAAACCTTCGTGTCGCATCTCTGGAAGATACTGAACCTAAATACCAAGTTTGGTGTTTATCCGACTGTTCGTTTCTGAGTTATGCTGTTCACAGACACACACACACACACACACACACACACACACACACACGTTTCCAAAAAGGCTTTATATGCATTCAGTTCACCTCAAAACATGTATTTACGGTGAAATCTCGGTATCGAATTTTTGAGTGGAATGCAATACTGCCCCTACTTACTATACGTAGTAGAGAAAGTAAAAATTAAAGATAAAGGCAACAATCTCTTTCATGGTGCATTTTTTTTTTTTCGTTTAAAGAAATTTCAAATTCGTTCCTCGAGTTATTATAGATAATTAGTAGAAAAAAGTAAATCGTATCGACAAAGATATGTAAAGACTAAGTCTTCTGCGCTGGACACTTAAGGCTTACTGGATCTGGCCATTATTATTTACAGGTAGAAGTATTCTTCATCTCGTAAATGTGGATTTATCTGCGAGGCTAATGCCAATATTTCGTAAACGGACTCTGTTATGTATTATACAGCATAAGTATGGCTTCGAGAGAAAGGCTAACTAAACAAGGAAGTATTTTTTAAAATGTTAATGAACGAAGTTATTCTAAAACAGTCGAAGTATAGATCAATACCATAAAGATAGCAACAGGGAATTGCTGGTTGAAACTGTTCTATGTGATCACAGTTTAAACACATGTTCCACGGGTCCTACTCGTTTGCTGCATCTTTGCCAAGGCCCAGAGTTCAACTTGGTCGCCAGCTGGTCCTTATTACACGAAGCGAATTTAGAAGCGGGGACCAAAGTAGCCAGCGAGTAGCGTACAAATACCCTCTGCTTTGGGTATAATGAATGTTCAGTTTGTCGACTGTCAAACTTCGCATTTCTCCTCCTAAGGTCACAAAGAACACTCATTCTCTTGTACACCATTCTATTTTAATTCAAGAATGAATAAAAATTGTGTTGGTTCTTTTCAAAAGTGCACTGAAATAGTTGAGGCACAGACAATTGGGTGCATTATTATTATTAATAATAATAATAATAATAATAATAACTTTCAGTATTTCGCAAATTATTCTCAAGTTTACTAATAGAGGGGCAACCATTGTTCTAAAGCAGATATTTTCAAAATGAATTGCACCATAGGAAAAATATCTGATGAGTCACAATCATTTTATCTTTATTGCACAAATGATTCATAGAAACAAGCTTAGTTTTCTACTACAAACGTGATAAATGTTGGACAAAATGGTTTCAAATTACATTTTGTTGTAGTTACACACTACAATAAAATATTCAAAAGCATCATGTTGGTCTTGATGCTGTATACTTCTCTTATGAAGCAACGAAACACAAAATAATGGCGACTTAAAGTTTTTTTTAACGTAAATTGTACATTTTAACGAGACTTGCATTTTGTACTTTCTCTACTACGTATAGTAAGTAGGGGAAGTATTGTATTCCACCCAAAAATTCAATACCGAGATTTCACCGGAAATACATGTTTCGAGGCCCCCTGAATTAAAAAAAAAGCATTTTTAGAAAAGTCCGTGTGTATATGAACAGCTTAACTCAAAAATGAACACTCGGATAAATATCAAACTTCATATTTAGGTTCAGCATTTTTCAAAGATGTGACATGAAAATTTTCAAGAAAATCCTCCCACCCCAGACTACCCTTTACATGGAATTTTTTGCTTTCCTCAAAAATAGCTAACGATTTGAATAAAATATCATATATTTAAGATATTTTCGTGACAAATAAAATGTATATTTTGAATTTTCTAGGAATGTCTCCAAAAGTCTTCTTCTTTCTGAATGGCTTTTGCCTAACTGGTAAATCGTAAGAGATAGACAAAATTTTACTACACAAAAAACGTAGATCTCGTTAAAACACTGAATTTTCCAATACTTATACTTTTTTCTCAAATGGAAATTCGTTATTCGTTTTTTTTATGTCTTGGATATACAAAGAGAATGAAATGCTCCACATAGCAGCCAGCTCTTAAAACATTTGACTATCGCTTAAAGCCTACCATATTCCCCTTGTACCTACAAGAAAATTAGCAATAAGATAGCCCTGCAAATGTTTATCTCGATTAACATGAAGATGGAGAATAATCGTTTGTAAAAATTGTTGATACAAGAGTGGAGAAAGTCATGTAAGTGTAACACATCAGATTTTTTTTTTGCAGTAAGTTTTTGTCTTATCTGCTACAGCTGTATAAAATTATACAAAATTCAATTCGAATAAAGATGATTTAGTATGTTATTTACATGAAATTCAAGATATTGATTTTATTATTCCTGCCGATATCTCAGACACAGTAGTTTGAACAATACAGTTATAGAATATAAAAAATAACCAAACTTTTTCCATGTGTGAAGCGAAATTTTCATGAAAATCTTAGTGTTCCATCCTTGAAACATTCTGAATGTAAATATAAATATGAAGTATTGCATTCCTCAAATTTTAGTTCGTTAGTTTTGCTGTTTTCTCTCTCGTGAACTTCGTCTAAAAATGATTTTTTGATTCATTCTCTCTCCACCTACTATAAGTACAGAAAAACCTAAAACATGAAATTATTATTATTATTATTATTATTATTATTATTATTATTATTATTGCTCGTTTCCAGCATGGGATGTGAAAGTAAAAAATGAAATAGGTAAGTGAATAAATGTATTTCAGGATCAAGCGGGCTTCATTGCAAACATGACTTACTTTTCAGTGCAGTTCTTTTTAACAGCTGCTGTATTGTTCAAATTGGATTGACTCATGATTATGTTGATTAAAAATTTTATTATTATCATATTTTAAACATATATTAAAATATTGCTTTCAGCTTTTGTAGCTTTTGAGTTCACAAAATAAGTCTCGATTACCAGATAACAAAAAATGCTTATCACAGAGCAATGTTAAAATAAATAGATGAGATAGGAATAAAATCACTCCGTATCATTTTCATGCATCTATTGATGTTATCAGGTTCAATTAAGTACATTGTAGCTGCAAGTAATTAATAGGCCCACATTCAATCATGGCCTGAAGGATGAATCATCTAATAATTAGAGCGACAGAGTGTGTTTGGAAATATATGCGTAAATCTGTTTTACATGTTACATCTATAATGAACTGTAATACGATACGAGAGCTCCATTAATATAGCTGCTCAACTGAAATATCACTAATGCAACGGTTTCTCGTTGCTACAGTTTCGACAGCTCAGTTCAATAGAGTGACAACTGAGAACTGCCATTTCATAATCGATCATTCGTTTTCAGAGAGCTTCCCTGAGAACAGTACTACGCATGGCGATATTTATATTAATATTATAAAGAGAGAGGCAGTATATAATATGTAAATGCAATAACAGCCCGCCTTAAAGCAATATGCGTATGTAACAATACATAAAAACTATACATTACAGTCATTATATATGTTTATATTATTGTATACATGTGTAATAATGTTATGTGAATGTATTGCGTAATTTAATGTAGGAGCTGTGAGAAAAATAGGTTAAAAGTTGCTAACAATGAGGTAACAATGACGTAGCCTTGAGGCAATAATGAATTAGAATGTTTAATAATGTTACTAGTAATTATTGGAGCAACAATAATGTACATTTTAGACAGTTTATAAATAGCCAATCAACAACCAGAAAAAAGCTTAAGTAAAATGAAAGTATCCTATTGGAGTAGGATTAGCCAACCAGAAACAGAAATAGGGCAAATTGTACAAATTCAGAAGTCAGTTGCTTGTAGACAGTGTTCCTAAGCGGACGCAAGATGTGTCCTCGAGAAGTTTAATACGTATTCAGTGTGAGACGAAAATATTTTACGTGTTAAAACGTGCAAGTAATTAACAAAAGAATCTCACAGCTCTCTATATCAATGAAGTGTTATTTAAATAATGTCAAGCATTAATAAATGGAGTGGAGAAAAACTTAAAATCAGTGTAAGCCTACATTCTTCAATCGCACCACCCGTTGCTAAGACATTCATGTCTCTAAAAATAAATACTGACGCAGCCCAGGCAAACATAAATATATAATATTTAAAGAAACAGTCAACATTACAAAGTTAATATTTTTTTTAAACATTTTTGGGGCGAAGGCTACCGAAAACTTTTTACCATACGTGCGGTTGCAACTACTTCAAGTTTGGCTCCCCAACAGTAGAAATATAATACATCTTAACTGGCTTTCCATACGTAGCAGCAACAAAGCTTCTTCAAATTGGCTCCCAAAGCGTGGGGCAAATAACTACGTAAAAATAACAATACAACAAAATAACGTTCTTCAAATTTTTTTGATAGTTGTTTTCAAGTTTGAAAATCACTGTTCTTTTTGACGGACATAGGCTATAAAACACCTAATTACAACTCATAAAAGTCTAAAATGGATTTACAAAGGCTATATACTAGAATACGAATACATTGGAGTCATAAAAAACATACTTGCGAAAAAGGCTTTAACATTTCTTTGAGCATGTCATGATGTAGAAAACGATTGTTTTACTCCACAGAAAATGTATGTAAACAAAATCAGATGTGTTACATTAACAGATTTCCTCTACTGCTTATTCTTACGAAAGCTTACTTTTCTATTTACTTCATTTTAATCGACAACCTTTACAGAAGTAGCTGCATTACATATTTCACTATAGATACAAAGGGAACAGTGCCAGTCAAAGATTTTAGAACTAGATGCTATACACTGGCCTTAAAACTCTACTCTCTGCATGACATCGCGAGAAACAGCTGAAAATCGACAGGAATTTAAAACAATGGCAGTGTTGAACAATTCGAACCATTAATAACGGATATCTCGCAAATGGCTGATGCCACAAAAAGTTATTTGAAATAAATTGTGTGTTTTAAAAAGATTTGCAGTTTTTGGTAGTACGTTTTAGCCTATGGCTTAAATTTTAACAGTTAAGCAAGATTATATAAATTTCCTTCCGAGTGAAAGGGACTTCACAAGCTATTTACAGAAAATGTAAGAAATATATTTTATTTGTAATGCAAATATCTTTAACATACACTATTTTAATAAATATCGTTAAGAGCCATTTTTCATAAAATCACAATTTTCGAAAAATGTTCCATATAAAGGGTAGTTGGGGTGGGAAGATTTTCTATGAACAGCATAACTCAAATACCGAAAAACTTGGTATTTAGGTTCAGTGTCCTTCAAAGATACGACACGATCTGCAAGAGAATCCCCTACCTTTACATGGGACAGTTTTCGAAAATTTTGATGTTCTCAAAAATGGCTCTAAAAATGTTGATTAAAATATCATATGTTTAAGATATTTTTATGGCAGATGAAATGTATATTATGAATTTTCTGGGAATATCCCCAAAAGTCCTCTTCGTTCTGAATGACTTTTGCATAACTAGAAAACCGTAAGAGATAGACAAAATTTTACTACTCAAAAAATGTAGATCTCGTACACGTTTATGTCATATACATTTTTTCCCCGAGTGAACCATTTCCGAGATGTTTTTCAATACTTATACTTTTCTTCAAATGGGAATTCGTTATTCGTTTGTTTGTTTGATTTTATCTCCTGGACATGCACGGAGAATGTAATGCTCCACATAGCAGCCAGCTCTTAAAAGATTTGACTCGCTTAAAGCCTACCATATTCCCCTTGTATCTACAAGAAAATTAGCAATAAGATTCTGCAAATGTTTATCTCGATTAACATGAAGTAGTTGGAGAATAAGCCTTTGTAAAAATAGTTTGTACAAGAGTATAGATAGCAATGCGAGTACAACCCATCAGATTATTTTCTAAAATGCTAACTAAAATTAATCAGTGCATGCACTAAAATTTCTTTATATTGTTTTTAATAACATTTTTTGTACAAACATGGTTGGTACAAAGGGCATTTTGTATTAGCGCATCAAACAATTACGAATAAACAATTAACATGTCAAAAACTATTTGATAAAAACCTTTTGTTCTATTTGTTTCATGTTGGGCATAATACGTTCAAAACGTCTTTGTTAATCAAAAGAAAATTGTGGATTTTTAGCATTTGACAAATGCAGTGCCTTAGGGCTCTAAATCTGGATGTCTTGGCGTTGTCCATTAAGGCCCTGTACATAACAAATAGCTTGATATAATGCAATTACAACGCACTTATTCATTGCTCTAGCACCGATAATGAATTCTTCTCTTTGTTCCTGAGATATATTTGTTGGTTGGAACTAAACAAAATCAAATACTTTTGCCTTTTAAACGGAGACTAATACGGTTTATCGTTTCACAGCTGCATTATTTCTGTTAGAATTGAGAAATAATATTTCATTTACACACAAATTTATCTCAGTTTAGCCAAGTGTACGAAACATACGACGTCACAAACAGAAGCTGCAACAATGCCAAGTTAGCCAGAGAAGCCGCAAAGTTTCCACAAATTGCAACCAATGTGATGCATTTTATGTTTAGCACTGCCCTGTTTGATACCATGCCAGGGCTGGGATATCCCTCTCGAAACACCTGTAGCTTCCTGGCTAAAACTAAACTTTGATCTTCTCTCACAATGGCAATCTGATTAATACGTTCGCAGCTTTAAAAACAATTTTATGTTTATCAGCTCCGCCTCGAGTATATTCCGTAGGACAGATTGGTAAATGGATAACTGTAAGCACGCACACTTATTTATTCATGAGAGAAAAACTTATTTAACTAAGCTATATTCTCGGAACAAAGCAAGAGAAAAAGTGTTGCATTCCACCAAAAAATTCGATATACAGATCTCACCGGAAATACACGTTTTGAGGTCCCTGAATCCAAATAAAACATTTTTGGAACCATGTCCGTTTGCAGTATAACTCAAAAACGAAAAGTCGGGTAAATACCAAACTTGGTACTTGAGTTTACTATCTATCAAGGAAGCAACACCAAGATTTTCAAAAAAATCCCTCAACTCCAAACTACCCTTTACATGGAACATTTTTCGAAAATTTTTATTTTCTTAAAAATGGCTAACGATTTTGATTAAAATATCGTATGTTTAAGATATTTACATGGCAAATAAAATGTAGATCTTGAATTTTCTGGGAATGTCCCAAAAGTCCTTTTCATTCTGAATGACTTTCGCATTAACTGGTAAAGCGTAAGAGACAGACAAAATTTTACTACGCAAAACATGTAGATCTCGTTAAAACATACAATTTATGTTATATGTCTTTTTTTGTGGAGTGAACCATTTCTGAGATATTCCTTGTTATTTGTTTGAATTTTCCAATACTTACTTTTTCTCAAATGGGAATTCGTTATTCGTTTATGTCCTGGGCATGCAAAGAGAATGGAATGCGCCACATAGCAACCAACTCTTAAAATACTTGACTATCGCTTAAAGCCTACCAATTCCCCTTGCACCTACAGGAAAATTAGCAATAAGATTAACACCTCGATATCTCGATTGGCACGAAGTAGATGGAGAATAAGCGTTTGTAAAAATAGTTTGTATAAGAGTAGGGAAAGTATTGCGAGTGCAACACATCAGATTTTTTCTTTATATTCTCCGCTTTGTGTGCTTATTTTATTTTCAGGGTTTCTTTCAAACCTTCATATTTTGTGGTAATTCAAGCATTAAAGGTTAAACATAAGTATAGCTTATTTTGTAGCCTGAGGTATGTTGGTGCTTATTCTTAGATTTGGTTTTCTAAGAGTCATAGAACCAATAATTCCATTTAATTACAAAACTGATTTTTTACTTCTCTGCTGCGTTTAGTAGTAGGGCAAGTACTGTATTCCACCCAAAAATTCGATGTCGAGATTTCACTGGAAATATGTTTTGAGGTCCCCTGAACCCAGAAAATCCTTTTTAGAATGATGCAGTAATTTGTATCACAAATTACTTAAATGTAAATAATGATTGTAATATGAATATGCATTTTTATGTGACATTGATTTCAGATGTGTATTGATTGTAAATATTGTTGGGAAGTAAATTTATAATGCCTTACTGAAACTGTCAATAATAGCGCAATAATGCAGAGAGGGGGGTGAGCTGTTTATCATTATTGGAAACGAGGAAGTTACGTAATGTTGGCGCGTTTTTTCGTTGAGAACCTTCTGGAATATTTTCTCCCTAAAGCATATGTATTCATAATTTTCATTGGATATTAAAATAGACGCTAATGTTGGCGCGTTTTATTAGCCAATTGCAGTTCAGTTATAATCTTTAGGCGTATCTGGATGAAGGAGTATAAATAGGGTAGGTTAGAGGTAGCTTGAGGGCAGTTCATCGAAAATCTCAATACATTACACGTCGCCTTCAGTTGCTCAGTTCATCAAAATTCTTTGTGCACTACACGTCGTCTTCAGTTCGTCAGTTCGTCAAAATATTTGTATGAGATACGTCGGCTATAGATTCACAAGTTACGAAAAATCTAAAGTGTTGTAAAGTTAATAATACACAAAGTTGAAGTACGCGAATTAAAAGTGATAAGTAAGAAGTTATTATAACAGTTTCAGTTTGGCGAGTGTTAAGATCAATGTGTAAATGTGATAGTTAACGTGTTCGACAATAAATGTGTAAAACAAATTTCTTCATCAGTGTTATATTTGGATAAAAGATTCCTTTCCGTTTACACACTCTGATTCAAGAGACATGTTCGACTGAGAAATAATAGCTAGCCGGAGGACAGTAAACAAAACTTATAATTCTTTCAAACACTAATACTACCACAAATTGCTAACACTAGATGGAGCTACAAACCGAACAAATGAATGACGTCACAAGATGGCAACACGTGATGTAAACAAACATACACAAACATTATAAGAAATACCGCAACAAATTGGCTCCCAAACGTGGGGCTACAATAATGTTAAATAATATAACATTAATACCGTCGCAAGAAAAAGGTCTCGTGTGGTGTGTGTGTGTGTGTGTGTGTGTGTGTGTGTTTACCCTTTAAATATTTTTAATAACAAATAAAAATGTTTATCTTGAATTTTCTGGGAATAGCCTGAGAATAGTTATTCTCATTCGAAACAAATCTTGTATATGTAGGTATAACTAGTAAACCTTAAGCGATAGACGAAAACAGACCACGTAAAAAAATGCATCTCTCTTTAAACACACACAACATATTTAATATAATTTTTGGGGGGCATCAGCCGTTATAAATGGTTCGAATTGTTCAATACTTAGCTATTCTTAAAGTCCCGTCGATTTTCAGTTATTTCTCGCGATGCCATGGAAGAGTATGGAATTTTAAGGCCAGTGTATAGCCTCCATTTCTTAAACATGTGACTATCGTTATTCCCTTTGTATCTATAAGGAAAGGTGTAATGCAGCTATTTCCTGAAAGCTTTATCTCGATTAAGATATAGATAGCAAAATAAACTTTCGTAAGAATAACTTGTATACCCACTAATAAGCGATAATGGGCAGAGAAATTCACGTGAATGTAACACATCAGAATTTTTTTTATATATACTCTCCATTTCACATGCCCTTATTTTATTTTTCAGGGTTTCTCCTAAACCTTCATTTGTGATAATACAGACATTAAGCGTTAAATATGAGTATAGCTTATTTTGTAGCCTTGGTATTAGTATGTTGGTGTTTATTCTTAGATTTGGTTTTATAATTGTCTTAGAGTCAACTTTTGAATCCATTAGAAAACTTTTTTTTATGACGATTTCATTTGAAAATTGAAATTGAGTTATATTTATGGACGCTCTTTAACTACTACGATCCTTAGTGTTCCATTCTATATTGGACGTGAAAGACTGGAAATTTTGCTCAGAGGCCTCTTTATCAGGCTTGAGGTTATTTTACGTGCCGTAAATAAACGACAAGGCACCACCGGCTTTACTTCCCTTCCGAAGGAAGCCATGCTAAGGATTTTTACACCGAAAAAAAATCCATCGCCCTCCGCCGCTTTTGAACCCGCGACCTCGGGAACTCGAGGCTAGGATGGTAACCACTACACAACGGAGGACGACGATTTGATTTGTATGACCCCTTTAAAAATCTGTGGTAATAATGGCGACTTGACTTGAGAAACAACTGATTGTGTTTTCCTCCTTGAACTGTAGGTTTTGCTAAAGTTAAACTTTTAATATTAAACAGAATCGCATTCATTCCCAAATTCATAATTCCAGTCTCTGTGGAGGATAGGGACTGATACTGGTTAAAGCCAAATTTCCTCTGCCGAGAATCGAACCAGGGGACCTCTGATTTGAGAGGTCAGATACTAGACCAGAGAGACAGTCAACCGATTTTGTGATTAATGCTGTGGTGCGAATATTAATTGACTCATCTGGAACGCATAATGTACAACTCTAAGGGGAAGAAGAGAGAATGCGCAAGGTACTTTCTCTACTACGTATAGTAGGTAGGGGAAGTATTGTATTCCACCCAAAAATTTCACCGGAAATATATGTTTTTTGAGACCCGCAGAATCCAAAAAAAGCATTTTTGGAAACATGTCCGTGTGTGTGTGTCTGTAAACAGCTTAACTCAGAAACGAACAGTCGGATAAACACCAAACTTGGTATTTAGGTTCAGTATCTTCCAGAGATGCGACACGAAGGTTTTCAAGAAAATCCCCCCACCCCAGATTACCCTTTACATGGAACATTTTTCGAAAATTGTAATTTTCTCAAAAATGGCTCTAACGATTTTGATTAAAATATCATATGTTTAAGATATTTTCATGACAAATAAAATGTATATCTTGAATTTTCTGAGAATGTCTCCAAAAGTATTCTTCATTGTGAACGATACTTTAGCATAACTGGTAAACCATGAGATAGACAAAATTTTACTACACAAAAAAGTAGATCGCGTTAAAATACAGAATTTATGTCATATACTTTTTTTTGTTGAGTGAACCATTTTCGAGATATTGCTTGTTATTCCCTTAAATTTTTCAATACTTATTTTCTCAAATGGGAATTCGTTATTCATTTTTTTTGTCTTGGATATGCAAAGAGTATTAATCTGTGGCAAAGAGAATGGTGCTGCACCTAGCAACCAGCTAATAAGAGATGTATCTATGTTTAAAGGCTACTATATTTCTATATTGCCCTTGCAAATACAAAACAAGGGGAACATAGTACGCCTTAAGCGATAGTCAAATATTTTTAGAACTGGTCGCTATGTGTAAAATGTAATTCTCTTTGCATGTCAAAAGATCGTTTCTGCAAATGTTTATCTCGATTAATATGAAATAGATGGAGAATAAGAGATTGTAAAAATAGTTTGTACAAGAGTAGAGAAGGTCATGTGAGTGTAACATATAAGATTTTTTGGTGTACTTGAGATATCGCCTGCAGTACAGTAGAGACAAAGCAGCTACCGTTATACCAGGCACTTGTTTTTTTTTTCTTTCTTTGTATCATTTGCCTTCTCAGCAGCAGATCCCAACTAACAACAGTTTTATTTCCAAAACTGTCACTTGTGCTGCAATTACTTACTGACGCACTTTCTTTATTTAAGCGGCAAATTTTATCTTCACATCGTTGACCATCATTTTTAATCACGTGTATATCATAGTAACATAACTGATTCAATAAGAATACAGATGCAGTACTGACCCCTTCAGATCCAAATGTTGATTTGCAACTAAATATACAGAATTTCTCAACGAAACCAGATTTTCCAAATATTAGTTCATACGACAGATACTATCAACTTTAATACATCGCAATACACAACGAGAAAGGAGCGTAATAAGTTGTGGAACGCCATAAATTACAGTGCACTCTATAAAAAATCTGATGTGTTACACTCACATGACTTTCTCTACTCTTAAACAAACTATTTTTACAAACGCTTATTCTCCATATGCTTCATGTTAATCGAGATGTTAATCTTATTGCTAATTTTCTTGTAGATGCAAGGGGAATGGGTAGCATTTAGGGGATAGTCAAATATTTTAAGAGCTGGTTGCTATGTGGAGTATTCCATTCTCTTTGCATTACCAGGACAAAAAAAATTAATAACGAATTTCCATTTGAGAAAAAGTATAAGTATTGGAAAATTTAAGGGAATAACAAGCAATATCTCGAAAATGGTTCACAACAAAAAAAATGTATATGACATAAATTGTGTATTTTAACGCGATCTACATTTTTTGTGTAGTAAAATTTTGTTTATCTCTTATGGTTTACCAGTTATGCAAAAGTCGTTCACAATGGAGAATACTTTTGGAGATATTCCCAGAAAATTCGAGATATATATTTCATTTGTCATGAAAATATCTTAAACATATGATATTTTAATCAAAATCGTTAGAGCCATTTTTGAGAAAATTAAAATTTTCGAAAAATGTTCCATGTAAAGGGTAGCCTGGGGTGGGAGGATTTTCTTGAAAACCTTCGTGTCGCATCTCTGGAAGATACTGAACCTAAATACCAAGTTTGGTGTTTATCCGACTGTTCGTTTCTGAGTTATGCTCTTCACACACACACACACACACACACACACACACACACACACACACACACGTACATGTTCCCAAAAATGCTTTTTTTTATTCAGGGGGTCTCAAAACATGTATTCCTGGTGAAATCTCGGTATCGAATTTTTGTGGAATAGAATACTTTCCCTACTTACTATACGTAGTAGAGGAAGTAAAAAAGCAACAACATGCGGGCGTGTAAATTACACCTCTAGACTAGAAATCGATGAGAATGCAGAGGATTCAATCCGACCTCTTCTGTTTGAAGAAATTTGGTTGTGTTGTTTTTACGTAAGCGACAGTAACTGGTGGAACTGTATTTATACAAACACTTCTAGGTTCGATTTAGTGACGTGTTGAACCATTTCATTACTATGAACTACTTCACTCACTCATACTCTCTATTGTGAGCAGTACATCTGAAATAGTGCCTTAATGAAGTACTACATTTTTATCACAGACATTAGCTCAGATGGAGAAGGGGGGAACGATTGGGGCAATAAAGCTGTGAAACGGCGAACGACGAATGACAAATTTTCAGGAATTTTAAAGTAATGAACTTTGATAATTTTGCGCAGTGTGTGAACTGCGAAACGACGAATAAACTGTGTACGTTAAGAAGTTTAAAATGTTAACCCTCATCCAACAACTGAGTGACCGTGGCTGGTCTCTCGTAAATGCATTTACAGATGACGTAATGGGATGTTTGTATTGGCAAGCCAATATAGAAATGTTAATCTCACTACTTAGTCCGAGACCATGGAATCTCACAGCTGGTACGAGATGACCAGGCTTTGGCCCAGTTATATAAGATATGCTAAAACTGTACAACTACCAGCTTATTAATGAGGGGTTAGTATGCACTTATAGGAATGAAGGGTTTATTTTGAATCACTTAATCACCACCTATCTGATGTTACTGTGGAAAATTCTAGCATTTTTACGAGTCCATGGGAACCATTGAACTC
The DNA here is from genome assembly GCA_030765065.1 of Deroplatys truncata. Classification (NCBI taxonomy): domain Eukaryota; kingdom Metazoa; phylum Arthropoda; class Insecta; order Mantodea; family Mantidae; genus Deroplatys; species Deroplatys truncata. The sequence goes on from CM060982.1 coordinate 108,491,015, forward strand.
TCAAACGAACGATTGTCTCACTGATGTCATAACTATTTCCCTTTGCACCACTTTTTCTTCGAGATAAACTACGATTAAAAGGAGCACGAACCGTGGTATTTAAAATGTGGGGTTCTTTTATAAAATTGGCCGTTTTATTTTTAACATATGCTTAAAATGTCTCAGTTTTATTCTATGTTTTATATCGGCCAGAAATACAGCAATGTACAATGGTGTTTTCATTAAAAATACTTCGAGAGTCGATAGATCGATTTGCCTAAACGATATCTGAAGGACATTTCCTTTAATTGTTAAGTTTCTAGGATTTTATATTCTAAGGCAGTATGAGGCAGTATTTTTAACACTTGAATAATTTCAATTAAATTATATAATATGTAAATTCAATAACAGCCCGCCTTAAAGCAATATGTATGTAATAATTTATAGAAAATGTATGTAACAGTCATTGCAAATGCTTATATTATTGTAAGCATGTTCAATAATTGTATGTGAATGCATTACGTAATTTAATCATGTAAGAGCTGTGAGAATAATAAGTTTAAAGTTGCTAACAATGAGGTAACCTTGAGGCAATGAGTTTGAGAGTTTAAATGCTACTAGTCATGATTAGGGCAGCAATAACGTAAATTTTGTCACAGTTTAAAAAAAAAATAGCCAATCAACAGCCAGAAAAAGCTTTAGTAAAATACTCGTATTCTATTGGACTAGAATTAGCCAATCAGAGACTTGAGATACAGAAGTTTACGGGTTTTGACGGTTGAAGTATGTTCAGTTGCCTGCAGACCTTGGTAGTGACCGGATGGAAGATGCGCCCTCTAGAGAAATATTACGCATACGTGTGAAACGAAAATTATGTATACGCGTTAACAAAGTGCAAGTATTAAGTAAAATAATCTCACTGCTCTTAATATCAGTGTAGTACTATTTAATTTGTGTCAAGGATTAATAAAAAGAAGAGAATTTAAACTTAAAATCTGTCTAAGCCTATATTCTTGTCGCATTATGCCCTGTCTAAGAGATACGTGACAATAAAACAATACTGACGCAGCCGAGGCAAACATAAACATAAATACTATCTATAGAAGCAGTTTAATAACAAAGTTAATAAATACTTTTTTAAAAACTTGGAGCGTAACAACAAAAATACATCTTCAAAAATCGGCTTCTCATATATTACGTAACAATCTTCTTCAAATTGACGTCCATCGCGGAGCTAAATAAACAACGTAAACTCCAAGAACAATATCTACTTCAAGTGTGGGGCAATTAAAATAATAACAGCAGAAAAACAATACTTCAAGTATACGTAAAAAGAGCCAAGAAGCTTCTGTGAATGTGTATCGCTTTGTCTTCGTGAAACGATTTCATTTCAAATCAATGGGTTTACTTTCGGAATATTTAATCCTTTATTGCACAGTGTTGCACATTAGCAGCAAAGGTGTTTAGTCAAGGTTTTAGAATACGTTAATAGTAGTTTCTGTTATTATAATATTATACTAGCATTTAACAATAAAATACAAGTATTTGTAGATATTTTATATAGCAAAGTACCTATTATATTTAAGTATTTTTTTTTAGAATAAAGAGGTAAATCCGTGCAATTGCAGTCAAACGTAACACCAATATCTCTACGCGTGTTATCACCCCGGTTATTTTCTGTGGGCCATCCCCATCCTTTCCAAATCGCAACGTTCCGCTTTGAATGAATTTTCGTCTCCCCTTAACGATCACGGCTGTTCGAATCACTTCAATTAAGATACCTGTGACAGAGGTGTACGAGTAAACTGGCTTAGGAATTAGAGAAAGATCGGTTAATGTACGAAGCTGTAGATAGCCTATTCTTCCATGGGCGAAGGTTGATGTTTATACTCACAAACGAAGATACATCATTTTTATCTACAGGGAACAACCGAACATTTCTGCTCTTCGGCAGAATTCTGTCATTCTCTTCGATTCCTATCCATGTAAATCACCAAAAGGAAAAGCTCTTCACTTACCTCACGACGAAGTTGACGCAGACTACACTCTGTGGCTTTTGTCCAGTTTTGCTGGTGTAGATGAGCGTTGCTTGGGTGAGTACCCAGACGTAACCGCCATTCTTGGCCAGGAAGCGGTATATGCCGGTTTCACACTGGCCCTTGGAGAACACTGAAACAAATGCGCTGTTATTATTAATGAACAATGCTACAAATTGCAGACCCCTTAATCATGTGAGGGGTCAGTTGAAGTGTATCCTAGGACCAAGCCCTGCTTCTGCATAACACCAGTTCAGCGCCAGGCAAATTCTGATAACCGAAAGCTCCTATATTCCAAACAAAACTCTCCTGAATTGTACAAAAAATTATTATCCTGTTACATTCACATGACTTTCCCTACTCACTATAGCTTATTTTCAAATGGCTTCTATAAACTATTCTTACAAAAGTGTATTTTTCTATTTCCTTCATGTTAATGGAGATAAACCTTTGCAGAAATAGTTTCATTATACATGGTACAGTGGGGATAGAGGAAACTTAATCGATCGTCAGTTGTTTAAAAGCGAATGGCTATATATTGGCCTCAAACTTCCATACCTTTATCATGACATTGTGGGAAAGAACTGAATAGCGAGAGGTCTTTAAAAAATGCCCTATTGAAACATTTTTACCTGTAATAAATTGTGTGTGTTTTTACTATCCCTACTACGTATAGGTATTAAGTAAGGGAAGTATTGCATTCCACCCAAAAATTCGATACCGAGATTTTACCGGAAATACATGTTTTGGGACGTCCTGAATACAAATAAAGCATTTTTGGAAAGATGTCCGTGTGTGTGTCTGAACAGCATAACTCAAAAACAAAAAGTCGCATAAATACCAAACTTGGTATTTGAGTTAAATGTCTTCCAACGATGCGGCACAAAGATTTTAAGAAAGAAATCCTCCCAACACCAACTACCTTTAACATGGAACATTTTTCGAAAAAAAATGTTTTTCTAAAAGATTGCTCTAACGATTTTTATTAAAATATCATATATGAAACATATTTACATGAAAAATAAAATGCATATCTTGAATTTTATAGGAATAGCTTAGAAAGTCGTGTTCATTTGGAAGGAATTTTGTATAATGTTGTTTAACTTGTAAACTTTAAATGATAGACGAAAACGTACTACACAAAAATGTAATCTCCTTAAAACATACAATTTACTTAAAATAAGTTGCTTGCGCCATAATCCGTTTTTGAGATACCCGTTATTAAATTTTCGAATTGTTCAATACTTGTCATTCTTTTACAGTCCCATCCATTTTCAGTTGTTTCTGGCGATTGCTTGGAAACAGTATGGAATTTTAAGGCTAGCATATAGCGTCCAGTTCTTAAAGATTTGACTATCTTTGTATTTTTAACGAAATGTGTAATGTAAATGTTTTGCAAAGGTTTATTTGGATTAAAGTAGTAGATAGAATAAGCTTGAGTAAGAATAGTTTGTATATCCACTAATAAACATAGAGGTAGAGAAAGTCATGTGAATGAATCATATCAATTTTTTTATATAGTATGTTTTTGTCTCTTTTATGACTCACCCGTTATACAAAATTCCTTCCGAATAAAGAGGACTTTGCAGGCTATTCCCAGAAAATGTTATCTTAATCAAAATCGTTAGCCGCTTTTGAGAAAATAAAGAGTAACTTAAAGTTTCCATATAAAGTGTCCATCTCTGGAAGGTACCAAACTTAAACATCAAGTTTGGTATTTATTAAGCATTTCACTTTTTGAGTTATGCTGTTCGCATACACATGCAACGATTTTTTTTCTGGATATAGGGATCTCAAAACATGTATTTCTGGTAAAATATCGGTATCAAATTTTTGGGTGGAACACAATCATTCCTCTATCTATTATGTGCATAGTAGGGAATGTAAAAAAGGAATAGCAGATCATTTAAATATTTTCCCTAGGGTGTAATCTTAAATCAACAAATCCCTGATAAATTTGTTTCAGGAAAACGATATGTACACGTCTTCAGTTATTAAAATGAAAAGAAGCAAGATAAGAATACTACTACACTTATAAAGGAATGGAGATTAAGGTAATGAAATTTTAGGTTCTATAATAAAAGATTTCTAAAATATGTCATGAAAAAGCCTTGCAATTTACGAAGGAATAACAATTTCAAGAAAACGTATGTATTATTAAACGTATTTACTGTCTACTTAATTTAGAAACAGCAGTTTATTTGGGTTGAGGCGAAGAAACAAAAGAGTGATTTTAGAAGATGCAATTATGAAATATTTCTGTAATAGTTATCACCACAAGAAGTGTAATTTGAATAAATTGCGTGCTTTAATTAGATATATACTTTTTGTGTAGTAGGATTTTGGCTGTCTCTTATGGTTTACCAGTTATGTAAAAGGCTATTCACAGAAAATTCAAGATATAGGTACATTTCATCTGTCATGAAAATATCTTAAATATATATCCCAATCAAAATCGTCACAGTCATTTTTGAGAAAATAAAAAATAACGAAAAATTGTCCATATATAGAGTAGTTTGGATTGAGACATTTTCTGAAAATCTTCGTGTCGCATTTTTGGAAGATGCTGAACTTAATTAGCAAGTTTGGTATTTATCTGACTCGTTTTTCAATTATCCTGTTCAGACACACATACCTTTTCCCAATTTTTATTTATTCAGAGGACCTCGAAAAATGTATTTCCATATATACAGTGAGCCAAAAGACTCCGAACCGCCTGCGCGGTGTTTTTCCTATCCGCATCCTCGGCGCTCGTTACCGTCTGCCGCTATCAAAGAAAGGCGCGGATAAAAGCATACACAATTTTTAAAACTACTTTTAAAGGCTTTACTTACCAACTTTACGAAAGGAGATGCTGAAACTGGCCACCGTCGTTGTCCATACATTTTTGGCATCTCTTTAGGAAACTATCCACCACTCGCCGTAGTTCACGCTGAGAAATTTCCTGATGGATATTTTGTTTTAATTCTTCCAGGGTGTGTGGGTTTGTCTTGTACACTTTGTTTTAAGTTACCCCGGAGGGGTACTTTATAAACAATATTACCCGCTGCATGATAAAAACATGATAATGCACTGTCGCTATAAACAAAGTGACGTTGTTGTGGTTTTGCTGTGCAGTGTGAAGTGCTGTTTTGAGCTGACGGTGATGTGATGTAGTTCAGTTATTACGAATTATTTATTATTTTGTCCTGTACTTAGTCACAAAGTATATTACGGCTCAGTATATGTTTTATACTGCACAGCGTGTATTTATTTATGATTCGTATGTGTTAACTCAGTCAGCTCGCCAAGTGAAAGTACGATTTGCAGAAAGATTTCCAGGTGTAAAAGTTCCAGGCCGTACAACAATTCATGAACTTTACAGTAAATTTCAGGCCACAGGAAGTGTTCAGGCTAAGAAATCTAAAAGACGTCGTTTGGTTCTTACCGAAGAAACATTAGAAGACATCGGTATTCGTTTGGAAATTTCCCCCCAAAAAATCCATGATGGATAGTTTCCTAAAAAGGTGCCAAAAATGTATGGACAACGACGGTGGCCAGTTTCAGCATTTTCTTTCATAAAGTTGGTAAGTAAAGCCTTTAAAAGTAGTTTTAAAAATGTTGTATGGTTTCATCCGCGCCTTTCTATGATAGCGGAAGACTGCAACGAGCGCCGAGGACGTGGACAGGAAAAACACCGCGTAGGCGGTTCGGAGTGTTTTGGCTCACCCTGTAGAATGTCTGTGTGGAATACAATCCTTTCTCTACTTACTATAGGTAAGAAGTAGAGAAAGTAAAAGAAATTAAATCTTAAGTCTTGAGTTCATCATTGTTGTTAAGTTGACATAATCTAACGCAGGAAATTCTAGCCACGCAGTTTTTAACGCAGGCGGGGCAATGTGAAACACTAATAAAGATAAACCGCGTCAGGTTTATTACCATGCTGTTTGCGAGTTAATAATTAAGGGGCTTGGAGAAGCATTTCACAACAGTTAACCCACATGCTCCGACTTCAATAACACACATGTGTCTTCCTTCCCAGACAGCAGGCATCACTTGTGTCATTCATACCGATCTGTCTCCTATTGCGTAAAGTGTTACCAAACGTTCTCTCAATCGTATAACAGTACACTAAGATGCCCTGAAATATATTTCGTCAGTAAGAAGGGTAATACAAACAAGAACTCGCATAAAACCATGCCAAACACAAGGAAACTATATAAGATGTTGACTATTCCATGCTCGCACCGCGTATTTATTTGGTAATGACCAATAACGTTTAGTAATACCTTGGAAACCGACAATCATAACCATAGCTATCAGAAACATAGTAAATTATGATAATCTTATATCCTTGCCATGGGTCACGGGCCATGAAGGATTAGTAGACAATGAAAGACTGCTGCTAACTGTAACAAAGAATTCAGCTACTAAAAATGTCCAGCACTTGAAGTTGTATCGTAGTACTACTGTTGGGGAGCCAAACTTGATGTAGTTGATGCCCCACGTATGGTACAAAGTTTCTGGTGGCCTTCGCCCCAACTTTACTTTCAACTTTGTATTTTAATGTTTCTTTAAATATTATATACATATATATGTGTGTGTGTGTGTGTGTGTGTGTGTGTGTGTGTTTGTGTTTGCCTCGGTTGCGTCAGTATTAATTTGTAGAAACATGTTTCTCTTAACAGGGTGTGATACGGCTTAAGAATGTTTTACACAGATTATAATTTTTACTTCACTCCTTTTATTAATCCTTCACACGATTAAATAACACTTCATTGATACAGAGAGCTGTGAGATTATTTATTAATTATTGCACTTTTTAAACACCAAAATTTTATAATATCCTCGCCGTAATGAATTTTTGTCTCACACTGGATAAGTATTAAACTTCTCGAGGACGCGTCTCGCGTCCAGTTAGGAGCACTGTCTACAAGCAACTGATTTCTACCGCCTGAATTTGCACAATTTGCGGTATTTCAATTCTCTGATTGGCTCTTCCTAATCCAATAGAATACTTTTATTTAACTTTCAGGTTTTTCTGGTTGTTCATTGGCTATTTATAAACTGTCTCAAAAATTACATTATTGTTGCTCCAAGAATTACTAGTAGCATTATTAAACTTTCCAATTCATTATTGCCTTAAGGTTACCTCATGGTTAGCAACTTTTGACCTATATTATCATACTTCCTACATTATTAAATTACATAATACATTCACATAACATTATTAAACATGCACATAATAATATAAACATTAATATGGATGGAATATTGGAAGCCATTAACAAACACTTGAGCAGATACTGAATAAATAGCATTTTTTCCGGACGTAAATACTCGCTTTAAGTGCAAAAACTTCCATCCAAATTTTGTATGCACGCAGTTATGACAATGGAAAATTTCAAGGTTACTTCAAAATAGTTCCACATTTATTATTTGACTGTCCGATTTTTTAAAATTAAAAGATATTTTTTATTAATCATTTATCTTACTGTAACAATCAATTTTGTGCACCGCTGTATCATTTATTTAAAAAGCAATGTTGTTATAATAGTTTATGTTTTATCCGACAAATGTAAGCCAAATTGTAATGTTATAGTTATTGTTGTTTAGCATTTAGTTTTTTATTTTTGTAAACTACACATAACCCCAATATAAATTTATATGTAAAATAGGGATGACAATTGTGGAAGTAAAAAAAAAAAACAAAAACAAATATAAGCAGAAAAACGCACTCTATGGTTACAATAAGCTCCATGATGGTAATACTCGACTCCTGTGAAGTGGATTTCTAAACGTTTTTAAAGACTTCAAAATACACTAAATATTTCACTTAAAATATCCTAATTCTGTAACACAAATCACAACTGTTTCAAAATGAATTAGCGCCCTGTAGAGCCACTCGGTATCAAATCGTGGTTAGCATGCTAGCTTCCAAAACCAAAGGTCCTGCGTTCGATCCCGGCTGGAGGATGGGAATTTGTCTTAAGCCAGGATTATTCTGCTTCCACCCTAAAGTCTGGAAGTATGATAATATGATAATGTGTGTGTGTGTGTGTGTGTGTGAATTTAATGACAAACCCAAAACCCAAAGATTAATAGAATAGTAACGATGAGCAATAACTGTTCCAAAAGCGGCATATAAATGGAGCAATTACATGGATATATAAAGCCATGTAATTCACAAATGTAACTTTTCCAATGTTGTTTCTAACGTTCCCCATATGGCCTATAATCTTCGAGGGTACTTCATTCCACCAAGCGATAACTGGACCCATTTCTATGGAGATACCCAGCGGACGGAATCCGTTGCTTCCGATAGTAGAATGACGATGGGGATAGCGGTAGAATGAGAGAACATACAGCTTTTACCGTGTGCTCCAAACCACTTTGGGCCTTGGGGATACTTCACATGAGCAAGTCAGAGGTGAAGGCGTGCATAGGGGCCGACTTAAAATCGCCACCTCAAAGCTGGGAATCAAACCCCAGACCCTCAGTACGAGAGCCGTAAACGAAACCACTGCGCTATCCCGGCGCCCTACTTTTGTAAACGAGCAAATTCTTTCCTATTTTCCCCAAAATAAACTATTTCTGTTAAAAGCTACAATACAAGCATTGTGCAGATTTTTTTTCTTTTTCATCGGAAATGGCCAGTTTAAACCGTCTAGAGAAGTGAGAAATTACGAGGAGCCTCCAGTAACTGGAGTACAGCACCGCATGTAAGCTGTAATGGGCTTTTTGTGCTTCCAACGTGACCCCTGGGAGGAAGGGAAGCATGGGAGACCCAAAGGGCGACCAGATCCGGACGATGATGTGCGCTAGTAAGGACGCGGTCATTAGCGACTCCAATATGACATCAATTCTGAAGCCAGTTAGCCCTGCTTTAGTACCCGCAATCTGACGGTCCCGGGAGACACTCCCAGGAAGAAAAGGGGTCCCATCAGCCCCGCTAAGTGCCAGGGGGAAATCCTTCCGTAGCGCAAATTCGATCGACCTGCCACAACACACCAACCGCCATCGCCTGGTTCTACACCCCTGAAACAGATTAAAGGAAATGACGGGGACAGAAAATTCGTGGTAGAAGGGGGAACCACACAAGCATTCGCCTACCGACCCGGGGAAACCGCGAAAAAAACAGTCAAAGGGACCGGTCCAATAGGAAGCAAACAGGAACCTCCCGAATGCAAGCTTCACACGTTAACTAGCCATCTCGCTCGGTGAATGTATACAGGATATTTAATATATAATTCTTTAGTGTTCCTAAATCAGCGGCATCAGGATATCTAGTACAAAAATTGTTTATTAAACCTGCTTAAGTTAATAAACAATTGCAACGCAATTCGGAAAGAAGCAAAGTTCAGAAATGACTACCTGTACCTTCAAGGACTAGCTTCGTTCTGCCCGCCACTGATTTGCAGCCCACTGCTTACAGCTTTATTCTCTTCTTCCTCCCATTTTTGGAGGCGTTTGCATTTGACAGATCTGAAGTTTCAGGATTCAAAGTCGCTCTAATAATACTGTACAAACTGGCACTGATAAGCGGAAATTCTTTAAAGAATTTAGACCAGAAGCAAAGAAAACCACCAATCTTCAGCTGGCAAGCCCAGGCGCAATGAAAAAAAATTGAAAAATGGTGTTGCCGTCTACACAACGACAATTTAAAAAAACTAACAGACGTAATGGAGTTATTTATGAGGGTAGGTTTTGTAAGTTATATTAATTATACATATATTTCCTTGGCAATGCTGGAAGGGAATCAACACTAGTATTTTCAGTGTAGAATCCAAAATTAGCTTTCCATCGGCAGATGAATCAGACAGATTTATTACGTATGATTTGTTATTTTAAGAGACGCTATACAGCCATCACATTATAAAAGTTTAAGGATCCCTACATCTGAGGGACATTACTTCGTACGAAGAATTATTTAGGTTTAACCACGTTCACTGCAAATCTTTCTCTCTCGCTCTTTCGTAGCAATAACTAACATTATTTTTCAGGGTTCCCAGCAAAAATAATAATTGTGAACCTAAATTCCCTGACTTTTTCCCCGACTTTCCCTGATCAAAATACTGTATTTCCCTGACTACAATTTTTTAACAGCTTCCTCACCCCTTGTAATGTTTGGCGCTCCATATTACCAAGTTACAATTTATTTCTGCACACTTTACACTTGGTATTTAGGTTCAGTATCTTTCAAAGATCCGACATCAAGATTTTCAAAAAAATCTCCCCACCTTATACTATCCTTTACAGGAAACATTTTTTGAAAATTTTTATTTTCTCAAACATGGCTTTAGCGATTTTGATTAAAAATCACATGTTTAAGACATGTATATCTTGAATTTTCTGGGCATGTCTCCAAACGTCCTCTCCATTCTGAATAACTTCTGCATAACTGGTGAGCCTAAGAAATAGACGCAAAAAATGTAGATCTCGTTAAAACACACAATTTATGCCATATACACTTTTTTAGTCAAGTGAACCATTTCCGAGATATTCCTTATTATTGTTTGAATTGTCCAATACTCATAATAGTTTCTCTACTACGTATAGTAAGTAGGTGAAGTATTGTATTCCACCCAAAAATTCGATACCGAGATTTCGCCGGAAATATATGTTTTGAGACCCCCTGAATCCAAAAAAAAAAACATTTTTGGAAACATGTCCGGGTGTGTCTGTGAACAGCATAACTCAGAAAAGAAGTCAGATAAACACTAAACTTGGTATTTAGGTTCGGTATCTTCCAGAGATGCGACACAAAGGTTTTCAAGAAAATCCCCCCACCTCAGATTACTCTTTACATGAAACATTTTTCGAAAATTTTAATTTTCTCAAAAATGGCTATAACGATTTTGATTAAAATATCATATGTTTAAAATATTTTCATGACAAATGAAATGTATATCTCGAATTTTCTGGGAATGACTCCAAAAGTATTCTTCATTGTGAACGACTTTTGCATAACTGGTAAACCATAAGAGATAGACAAAATTTTACTACACAAAAAAATGTAGATCGCGTTAAAATACACAATTTATATCATATACTCTTTTTTTTGTTGAGTGAACCATTTTCGAGATATTGCTTGTTATTCCCTTAAATTTTCCAATATTTATACTTTTTCTCAAATGGAAATTCGTTATTCTTTTTGCTTTTTCCTGGTAATGCAAAGAGAATGGAATGCGCCACATAGCAACCAGCTCTTAAATATTTGACTATCGCTTAAAGCCTACCAATTCCCCTTGCATCTACAAGAAAATTAGCAATAAGATTAACTTCTCGATTAACATGAAGCATATGGAGAATAAGCGTTTGTAAAAATAGTTTGTGCAGGAGTAGTGAAAGTCATGTGAGTGTAACACATCAGATTTTTTAAAACCTTTTGCAGCTCTTTGGTTCTCATTCAGGCCTTTAATCATTAATGCTAGTTCCGTATAGTACCGAATAGAAGGGCAGAGCTACAATAACAGTTTGTTTGCTAAAAGGGTCAAGTTTTCACATTTTATATATATATATATATATATATATATATATATAGAGAGAGAGAGAGAGAGAGAGAGAGATAGAGCGAGAGAAATGCTGTAATATGAGGTTATTACCTATCCTGACACGCTCAAAGAGCTAACACATTACTTTCTTCACTCAGTATACATGTTGGTTGGTTGGTTATGATGAGAGCTCCACTTTTTACTGGTGTTCATCAGCTACAGAAGCAACATTCCCCCTCCATCTCTCCCACAACGCGGTATTATTTTATCAATAAGCACGATTAAGCCAAATTGTTCGAAATGTGTACAAGCAATAGAACTTTTTTCTGCAAGTTTAGTGAACACCAAAGCAAAAAGAGTGAATCGTTAAGTTTCTGGGCTGTTACAAAATTCAGCCCTGGAGCATTCCTGTTGTGTAACAAACGCATTATAACCTGGCACGATCTTTCTTTTTTATCGAGCAGCAGAGTATAGTGGGGTATGTTATGTAAAGGTTGGCTTCAGACCAGACCGCTCCTTCTAATTATATTGCAGTGCAAAAATGTGACAGGGCCAACGACCTTTCTGGTGCCCATGTCAAGTGTGTTTCATTGTTTCATAAAAATGTCTGCGTGTTGCCAATTTTTATTTCTCTTGCCGTGACAGTGTAATTTAGTACCCACAGAAATATACTAACGTACCTTACAGGCACAACACCTGGTTTTAAGGCTTCCCACTACGTTATAAAATAAAACAAGTGAAAGATTGCGTACACTTGCTTTTGTTTCTCTCTTTCGGCAAAATAAAACTCGACTATTTTAGGAGCATTCCTTACTGCGAAGCTTGTATCACTTCGATGAGTGAAATTAATCAGGAACCTCTGTCAATACAGCTTAAAATGTTACATTATAGTGCACTCAAACTGTCTAAAAGCATTATCAATAGTAAGATATGTATTTTATTTAATTGTTCATGTTCATTCATTTGTTACAATAGCAGTCAAACCGAGTGCTATGGTTTGGGCGGTAAAGTCTCTGGCCCCGTTCGGGAACCTCCGGGTTCAAATCCCGGGGCCGACCCATCTGAATGAAGCTTTTTCGTGGTTTTCCTCAATCATCAAGGTAAATACTGGAATGGATTACTAATACCACGACCTAAAGTTCCACAAGTCCAAAACAATAGTAAAAATGAAAATAATGGTAATAGCGAATGATCTGCCATCTGTCCACAGATAATGAAAACAGATAGACTGGACGGCACCCTAATGCCATCTGCTCGGCACTTGAGGGGGAGAGATACAGTTGCCGGACACATGTCGAAGCTGCCGTCTGTCCGTCATGTATAGAAGCGGAGATACAGTTGCCTAGCACTGAGGCCTATATGGATGCGTGACGAAGCAATATGGTACAGTACAGAGATGAGACCTAGTAAGCTGGCTGTCCGCCACATGCAGTATCTCTTAACAGATCCATCACAATATGACCACGCAGTCAAAATATTTATTTACATACATTATGATTATTTTATTATGACGACTAGTTTCTCACTTTACTTACTTCATGCATTAGTGTTTTAAAACTTCACTTCACACACTATCAATGGTGCGTGAAAAGCTGTATCGTAAGAAAAAACGTTGTGTTACATTTGCATGTCTATCTAGCCACTATAGCTTATTTTTCTCTCTTCTATAAACCTGTTTTAAAAAAGCTCATTTCTTTATATAGTTCATTTTAACTGAGATAAAGGTTTAGAGAAATGGTCTCATTAAACATTTCGTTGTAGGTACAAACGAAATACAGATCATTATTTTATACTGGCTTTTTTTTTAGAAAAAAAAATCTGCGTACCTGTGTATGACAGAGAGGGACGGAAATGAGAAGGGACGCAGCATAATTTAAAAAAATCTGATGTGTTACACTCACATGACTTTCCCTACTCTTGTACAAACTATTTTTACAAACTCTTATTCTCCATCTATTTCATATTAATCGAGACAAACATTTGCAGAAACGATCTTTTGACGTGCAAAGAGATTACATTTTACACATAGCGACCAGTTCTAAAATATTTGACTCACTTAAGGCCTACTATGTCCCCCCTGTTATATATTTACAAGGGCAATATTGAAATACAGTAGTCTTTAAGCGTAGACATGTCTCTTAATATCTGGTTGCTATGTGCAGCACCATTCTCTTTGCCACAGATTAATACTCTTTGCATATCCAAGACAAAAAAATGAATAACGAATTCCCATATGGGAAAATAAGTATTGAAAAATTTAAGGGAATAACAAGCAATATCTCGAAAATGGTTCACTCAACAAAACAAAAATGCATACGACATAAATTGTGTATTTTAACGCGATCTACATTTTTTGTGTAGCAAAATTTTGTCTATCTCTTATGGTTTACCAGTTATGCAAAAGTCGTTCACAATAAAGAATACTTTTGGAGACATTCCCAGAAAATTCGAGATAAACATTTTATTTGTCATGAAAACATCTTAAACATATGATATTATAATCAAAATCGTTAGAGCCATTTTGAGAAAATTAACATTTTCGAAAAATGTTCAATGTAAGGATAGTCTGGGGTAGTGGGGATTTTCTTGATAATCTTCATATCGCATCTTTGAAAGATACTGAACCTAAATACCAAGTTTGGTATTTATTCTACTTTTTGAGTTATGCTATTCACACACACACACACGGATCTTTTTTCTAAAAGGGCTTCTTTTGGATTCAGGGGGCCTCAAAACATATATTTCCGGTGAAATCTCGATATCGCCGATATACATGTTTAAGATATTTTCATGACCAATGAAATGTATATCATGAATTTTCTGGAAATGTCCCCAAAAGTCCTCTTTATTCTGAATGACTTTAGCATAACTGGTAAACCGTTAGAGATAGACAAAATTTTACTACACAAAAGACGTAGATCTCGTTAAAACACACAATTTATGCCATATACATTTTTTTGTCGAGTGACTCATTTCCAAGATATTCTATGTTATCTGTTTGAATTTTCCAATACTTACACTTTTTGTCAGATGGGAATTCGTTATTTATTTCTTTTTGTCCTGGACATGCACGAGAATGGAACGCTCCACATAGCAACCAGCTCTTAAAAAATCTAATGTGTTACACTCACATGACTTTCTCTACTCTTGTACAAACTATTTTTACAAACGCTTATTCTCCATATGCTTCATGTTAATCGAGATATCGAGATGTCAATCTTATTGCTAATTTTGTTGTAGATGCAAGGGGAATATGGAAGGTTTTAAGCGATAGTCAAATTTTAAGTGCTGGTTGCTATGTGGCGCATTCGAATCTCTTTGCATGTCCAGGACATAAAAAAAAATGAATAACGAATTTGAGAAAAAGTATAAGTATTGGAAAATTTAAGGGAATAACAAGCAATATCTCGAAAATGGTTCAGTCAACAAAAAAATGTATATGACAAATTGTGTATTTTAACGCGATCTACATTTTTTGTGAAGTAAAATTTTGTCTATCTCTTATAGTTTACCAGTTATGCAAAAGTCGTTCACAATGAAGAATACTTTTGGAGACATTCCCAGAAAATTCGAAATATACATTTAATTTCTCATGACAATATCTTAAACAATGATATTTTAATCAAAATCGTTAGAGCCATTTTTGAGAAAATTAAAATTTCCGAAAAATGCTCCATGTAAAGGGCAGTCTGGGGTTGGGGGATTTTCTTGAAAACCTTCGTGTCGCATCTATGGAAGATACTGAACCTAAATACCAAGTTTGGTGTTTATCCGACTGTTCGTTTCTGAGTTATGCTGTTCACAGACACACAGACACTGATGCAGTAATTTGTATCACAAATTGTGTAAATGTCAAGAGTGATTATAGTGTGAATATGCATTATTGTGTGACATTGATTTGAGATGTTTGTTGATTGTAATCATTGTCGAGAAGTGGGTTTATACGGCCTTACTGAAACTGACAATAATAGCGTGCAATAATGTAGCGAGGGGGTTAGCTGTTTATCATTATTGGAGACGAGCAAATGACGTAATATTGGCGCGTTTTTCTTAGAATTTGCTGGAACATTTTTCCTAGAGCATATGTGTTCATAATTTTCATTGGATATAAAAATAGACGCTAATGTTGGCGCGTTTTATTAACCAATAGCAGCTCAGTTATAATCTTTAGGCATATCGGGGTGTAGGAGTATAAAAAGAGCTAAGTCAGAGGTAGATCCCTTCCAGTCCATCGGAAACATTTATACATTACACGTCGGTCCCAGTTCATCGGAAACATTTGTACATTACACGTCGCTGAGTTCAACAAAAACAGTCATGGTGAATACATAGCATAGTTTATCGATTCGCAGGTTACGCGTAGCAAAGTTATAAAAACATCTCAAGTGCCGTAAGGTTAATTACACAAAAAGTTGAAGTACGCGAATTAATAAGGGGCAGTAAAGAAGTTATTATAACAGTTTCAGTTTGGCGAGTGTTAAGATTAATACGTGAAAGTGCATGTGTTACGACAATAAAAGTATAAAACAAATTCTTTTATCAGTGTTATCTTTGGATAAAAACTCCTTTCCGTTTACACACCTTGATTAAGAGATTTGCTTGACCGAGAGATCATAGCTAGCCGGTGGACAGTGAACCCAAAAATTAAACACAATAACAGGCGCTCAGCAAAAGATAACACGAATTGACCGCGACAAATTGTCTTTTATACGTGCGGGAAATAAACAGTAGCATTCTTTCAAACAAACACTAATACCATCGCAAATTGGCTACCACAACGTGGAGCTAACAAACTTAACAAAGAATAACGCCGCTTATTTGGCTCCCAAAGGTGGGGCTCAATAAATAAATAACCATAATACCGTCACAACACACACACGGACATGTTTCCAAAAATTCTTTTTTTGGATTCAGGGGTTCTCAAAACATGTATTTCCGGTGAAATCTCGGTATCGAATTTTTGGGTGGAATACAATACTTCCCCTACTTACTATACGTAGTAGAGAAAGTAAAAATATGCCTATCGCTAAAAGCCTACTATATTCCCATACCTACAAGAAGATTGGCAATAAGATAGTTTCTGCAAAGGTTTGTCTATTAACATGCAGTAGGTGGAAAATAAACGTCTGTAAAAATAGTTTGTACAAGAACAAAGAAAGTCATGTGAGCGTAAGACATCAGATTTTTAAAAGATGTTTCTGTCATTTCAGCTTCCTGTATTCCCCTTGTAGCTACAACGAAATGTGCATTGAAATCATTTCTGCTAACATTTATCTCAATTAACTTGAATAGTTTGTAGAAGAGATGTAAAAATAAACGCTAGTGGCTTGAGAAATTCATGAGAATGTAGCACAATATTTTCATATTTTAAGCATAGACATTGAGTTTTTTTCCCCCAGAGCGTTGTAGTCATGAAAAACATGTTCCGGCAACAGAAAACATCACTGTAATGATGGAGAGAATCCTGGCACTTAATATGCCTGAAGACTACATAATAAAAGGATGAAATAATGCTTGTTACTACTATATTATGCAACGGAAATGTTGTTCGGGCTTGTTCAATTAGGTTACGTAACAAGTTACAGCTTCATTAGCTGCAAGCTCTTCTGCAGGCAGTATTCACTAGCATTAGCTGCTTAACTAGACTTGACAGTACACATACTGAGGCATCTATGTCCTGTGTTTGCTTAGATGCAACTACGACTACTGAAAAATATGTAATCTTTGAAACACCTCGTTCTCAAGAGTTTCTCAGGTTACAGACGAATCAAAAGTTAGGATACCTTCATAAGAAATCGAAGTCAAAACTGATGTGTAACGGTCACACGCATTTCTCCAATTAGGACCCTTTCTAGCGATCCTACAGACTATATACGTAAATGTTTTTCTACCCACTGATATTGATTTTACTTCCAGTTATACCTACACCTGGTTTGACTAATGAAGTTGATTGTTTGTTGTATTGTTATTTGCCCCACGTTTTGGGCGTCAATTTGAAGTTGATTGTATTGAAGGAGTTGTACTATATTTTAGCTGTTGGGGAGCCGAACTTGAAGTAGTTGCAACCGCACGTATGGTAAAAAGTTTCCGGTATCCTTCGCCCCCAAAAAATTTTAAAATATTAACTTTGTAATTTGATTGTTTCTTTAAATATTATATATTTATGTTTGCCTCGGCTGCGTCAGTACTATTGTTAGAGACATGGATTTCTTTGCAGGGTTGTGGTGCAACTGAAGAATGTAGGCTTACACATATAATTTTACTTCACTCCTTTTACTAATGCTTGACACGATTTAAATAACACTTCACTGATATAGAGAGAGCTGTGAGATTTTTTTAATTAATTACTTGCACTTTTTAATACGTAAACTGAATACGTATTAAATTTCTCGAGGACGCATCTCGTGTCCGGTTAGAAACACTGTCTACAAGCAACGCGTCCAGTTATGAGCGTTGTCTACAAGCAAATGACTTGGTTTCTACCGCCTGAATTTGTAAATTTCTGTATTTCAAGTCTCTGATTAGCTATTCCTAATCCAATGGAATACTTTTATTTAACTTAAACTTTTTCTGGTTGTTGATTGGCTATTTTATAAACTGTCACAAAAATTACATTATTGCTTACAAGAATTACAAGTAGTATTGTTAAACTTTCAAATTCATTATTGCCTCAAGGTTACCTCATTGTTAGCAACTTTTAACCTATTATTCTCACAGCTCCTACATTATTAAATTACGTAATACATTCACATAATATTATTACACATGTATACAATAATATAAACATATACAATGACTGTAATATACACTTTTTATATATTGTTACATACACATATTGGTTTATTGAATTTATATATTATATAATTTGACTGAAATCATTTAAGTGTTAAAAATACTGCCTCAAATTGTCCCCTTTTAGAAATATTTAAAAATTGTTCTTTCTGTTTTGTTCTCTCTTTTTTTTTAAATACTGCCTCACTGAGAAGTCAGTACTTGTGTAACAAATCTACATATAATAAATCAATAAAAGCATCACTGGTAGCATTTCACTTTGGGTCAATAAATTTATACTAATTAATATAATAGGCTACAGCGAAGCTAGAAATCGCATTAGTATGTTCCAAACGATTGTTATGAAACTTTGAATATAAGGTGTATTAGGTTCCGACTTAAAAGAATCTCATGTTATATTCACATGACTTTCTCTACCCTGCGTCGTTTATTAGTGGGTATACAAACTACACCTACGAAAGCCTATTTTTCTAACTATTTCATTTTAATCGAGATAAATATTTGCAAAAATAGCTAGATACATTACAAATTTCGTTATAGATACAAAGGGAATAGCGATTATCAGATATGTTTACTGTTTCCATGCCATTGCAAGAAACAACTGAAAATCGAGAGCACTTTAAAAGAATGACAAAATATTGAACAATTCGAGCCATTAATAACGGATATCACGAAAATGGCTGACGACACACAAAAAGTTATTTGAAATAAATTGTGTGTTTTAAAGAGATCAACAGTTTTTGTGTAGTGCGTTTTCGTCTATCGCTTAACGTTCACCTACAAGATTATACAAAATTCCTACCGAATGAAGAGGACTTCACAGGCTATTTCCAGAAAATTCAAGACATACATTTTGTCATGTAGGAAAATATTTTTAATAATATATGGTACTTCAATCAAAATCGCTACATTTTTAGAAAAAGAATACGAAAAATGTTCCATGTAAAGGGTAGTTGGGGTGGGAAATTCTCTTGAAAACGTTTGTGTCGCATCTTTGGAAGATACTAAACTAAATACCTATCAGTCGCAAAGGTAAATACCGGATTGGATATTTAATACCACGACCCTAAGTTCCATCTAAAGTCTAAAACAATAGTAAAATGAAAAATAAGTGGTAATAACGAATGCTATGCCATCTATCTACAGACAATGTAAGCAGTTAGACTGGACGGCACCCTAATGCCATCTGCACGCCATGAAGCAGGGGTTACAGGAATGAGACCTTGAAGGCTAACTGTCCGCCTTTCTGTGTGAGGGCGGCAGTTAGACTAGGCGGCACCCTAATGCCATCTGCACGGCATGAAGCAGGGGTTACAGGAATGAGACCTTGAAGGCTAACTGTCCGCCTTTCTGTATGAGGGCGGCGGTTAGACTGGACGGCACCCTAATGCCATCTGCACGGCATGAAGCAGGGGTTACAGGGATGAGACCTTGAAGGCTAACTGTCCGCCTTTCTGTGTGAGGGCGGCGGTTAGACTGGACGGCACCCTAATGCCATCTGCACGGCATGAAGCAGAGGTAAGACCTTGAAGGCTAACTGTCCGCCTTTCTGTGTGAGGGCGGCGGTTAGACTGGACGGCACCCTAATGCCATCTGCGCGGCATGAAGCAGGGGTTACAGAGATGAGACCTAGAAGGCTAACTGTCCGCCTTTCTGTATGAGGGCGGCGGTTAGACTGAACGGCACCCTAATGCCATCTGCACGGCATAAAGCAGGGGTTACAGGGATGAGACCTTGAAGGCTAACTGTCCGCATTTCTATGTGAGGGCGGCGGTTAGACTGTACGGCACCCTAATGCCATCTGCACAGCATCAAGCAGGGGTTACAGGAATGAGACCTTGAAGGCTAACTGTCCACCTTTCTGTGTGAGGGCGGCAGTTAGACTAGGCGGCACCCTAATGCCATCTGCACAGCATCAAGCAGGGGTTACAGGAATGAGACCTTGAAGGCTAACTGTCCACCTTTCTGTGTGAGAGCGGCGGTTAGACTGGATGGCACCCTAATACCATCTGCACGGCATGAATCAGGGATTACAGGGATGAGACCTTGAAGGCTAACTGTCCGCATTTCTATGTGAGGGCGGCGGTTAGACTGGACGGCACCCTAATGCCATCTGCACAGCATCAAGCAGGGGTTACAGGAATGAGACCTTGAAGGCTAACTGTCCGCATTTCTATGTGAGGGCGGCGGTTAGACTGGACGGCACCCTAATGCCATCTGCACGGGATGAAGCAGGGGTTACAGGAATGAGACCTAGAAGGCTAACTGCCCATCACATATCGTTATAAGAGATATCCACCAACAGATCCGTCGCGATACGACCAAGGAGTTAAAGCGACGTAAAATAAAATAGAATAAAAAAAAAGCTTGGTGTTTATCTGACTTTTCATTTTTGAGTTATGTTGGTCATAATTTCCGGCGAAATCTGGTATCGAATTTTTGGGTTGAATGCAATTCGTCCTCTACTTACTTTAGGTAGTAGAGAAGTAAACATAGGCTAAATGGCATAATTACTATACCCGAAGAGCTGTGTTCCAATTGACCGCAAAATTCAAAAGTCAAAATACATTGCTCATTATAAAGTTTTTAGAAAAGTTATGCATGACAAAAGTTTTTAAGCGTAATGTTTATTATTTTTAAAATTTCTATAGGATGAATATTTAAGAAGTTGTTACACCTATTATTCGTATATAAACATATAACCAGAGAAACCATTCAATTTGGTGGCATTGCAAGAACATACGTTTATATTTCCTTAAACCTTTTATTATGTTTTTATTTTTATTAGCACACTTTATTAGCAGAAAATGCAGTTTTATTACCGTTTTTCAAAACATCACATGCCATAAGTTGAACAAGGGAGAGATGGAAAACAAATGAATGGGTGCTTAACGGTCTTCTGTAATTCGGGAGAATTTGAGCGTACAGCAGCGAAAATGGTTCATTCCACTAAAACATTGTCCGACTGAATGTAAGGAAAAACCATGCACTTTATATCTTTTCATAGAAATGCGATGTACAGTTTGACTTTGACCTTTTTACCTTGTGAAATGTATTTCGAAGCATCGTTTAAACGGTAGTAATGCTTTCCCATGTCTGGCCATGTGAGAATATGACATGAAAATTCCGAATTGCATCTAAACTGGACTTCGTGTTTCCCGACTATTACTCTACATTTTATAATACACACAACTGTTAGGACTTTCTCTGTATTAAAGAGAGAAGAAAAATGAGAAATTTCCATGCAAAAATCTGGGACATGATATCCCCTTAACATTTTATTTGCTGCCTCCAAAGACTCCAAGATCAAATACCAAATTTTGTATTTATAATACTTTTCCTTTTTAAGCTACTCTGTTACAGACGAACCACATACACAGACTGTTCTTTAGTTGAATTACATATTTGTAATAAAAGTGTTGCATAGAATTCTTTGTGCCATACAACTTCCTGTCATTAAGGTAATGCACAGGGAAATAAGATAAACTTGACAATTTTAAGAAAGCGAACTTAAGAGAAAATCGACAAGGAAAAAATGAAGCGAAAGGCATAAAGAATAGAAAGGAGTGTGTGGCATTGGAGTGAAAACAGGTGCATAATTAAAGACACATTTACGACAAGAATACTCGGAGCAAGCAACATTTTGATCATGGTGAAAAATCTTTGAGGTGACGGCAATGGTGATCAATCTTAGCCCTTTAATTTGTTCCTTTCTTACGTTACTTCTACCAGCTGGCGCGCAATTCTCATGCCAACTAAAACTACTGCTACCTTTATTCTCAGAAACAATTTATATTTCAGTTAAGATGGCAGGGTTTCAAAATTCACAAAACCACAGCAATCGCTTAAAAAAAAATTCTGATGTGTTGCACCCACATGACTTTCTCTACTCTTGTACAAAATATCTTTGCAAACGCTTCTTCTTCATCTACTTCATGTTAATCGAGATGTTAATCTTATTGCTAATCTTCTTGTAGATGCAAGGGGAATATGGTAGGCTTTAAGCGATAGTCAAATCTTTTAAGAGCTGGTTGCTATGTGGCGCATTCCATTTTCTTTGTATGTCCAGGACATAAAAAAGAATAACGAATTCCCATTTGAGAAAAAGTATCAGTATTCGAAAATTGAAACAAATAACAAGGAATATCTTAGAAATTTAAGGAGCCTTTCATTTTCTATGTAGAAAAATGTTGTTTATCTCTCACTGTTTACCCGTTATGTAAAAGCCATTCTGAATAAAGAGGACTTTTGGGGACATTACCAGAAAATTGAAGATATACATTTCGTTTGTCATGGCAAAATCTTAAACGTATATTTTAACCAAAATCGTTGGAGCTATTTTTGAGAAAATCAAAATTTTCGAAAAATGTTCCTTGTAAAAGATAGTCTGGAGTGGGGATATTTTATGAAAAGCTTCGTGTCGTATCTCTGAAAGATACTCCTAAATATCACGTTTGGTATTTATTCGACTTTTCGCTTTTGACTTATGCTGTGTACACACACACACACGGACCTTTTTCCAAAAATGCTTTTTTTATTTAGGGGTCTCAAAACATGTATTTCCGGTGAAATCTCGGTATCGAATTTTTTGGGTGGAATGCAATACTTTCCCCACTTACTATACGTAGCAGAGAAAGTAAAAAAGAGAATCTCTTGCTGAAGTAAATACAAACAATTCACATAAATTGCTTATATGCAAAAACCAAGACTTCCGACACTATTATTAAAAAGTTAATTAATTGTTCTTTCACAAATTTCGTGTGTAGGCTTCAGTTCGAAAAGTAGAATGGGACCGAAAATTCAACGGCATAACCAGAATTTGAACCACAGATCTTCGGCTTACCGTGCCGTTGCTCTAACCAAATGAGCTATCATGATACATTAATTGACTCACATTTTTACTTTCTCTACTAGGGGAAGGATTGCATTCCACTCAAAAATTCGATATCGAGATTTCCCCGGAAATACATGTTTTGAGGCACCCTGAATTTAAAAAAAAACGAAAAACGTCCGTATGTGTATTTGTGAACAGCATAACTCAAAAACGAAAAGTTGAATTTAGGTTCAGTATCTTTCAAAGATGCGACACAAAAGATTTTCAAGAAAATCCCCTTATCGTAGACTACCGTTTACATGGAACATTTTTCGAAAATTTTGATTTTCTCAACAATGGCTAACGATTTTGATTAAAATATCATGTTTAAGATTTTTTCATGCTAAACGAAATGTATGTCTTGAATTTGCTCGAAATGTCCATTAAAGTCCTCTTCATTGTGAATGGTTTTTGCATAACTGGCAAACCGGAAGAGATAGACAAAATCTTTCTACACAAAAAATATAGATGTCATTAAAACCATTTCCGAGATATCCCTTGTTACTTGTTTGAATTTTTCAACACACTTTTTCCCAAATAAGAAATCTTATTCGTTTTTTTATGTCCTGGACATACAAAGAGAATGGAATGCTTCACATAGCAACCAGCTCTTAAAATATTTGACTATCGCTTAAAGCCTACCATATTCCCCTTGCACCTACAAGAAAATTAATAATAAGATAGTTGCTGCACATGTTTGTACAACAGTAGATAATGTCATGTGAGTGCAACAAAACACAATGCGTTCTCAAAATAATTTGAGATAACATGCCCCAAATTATTTTAAATACTGTTAAGTTCCAGGCTTCATAGTTTAATCACTAATAAGTCAATTAATGATAATTAATTGTTTGTTTAGATACGCCGTTTGTAGGCTTAAGTTGGAAAGGGAGAGTCAGACTGTAAAATTCAATGCCATAGCTGGGATTTGAACCACGGATTTTAGAGTTTTCTTTCTTTTAAGGGGCTGTCTGTGTCCCGTTACGAATTTCTCGCTGGAATAAAGCATCGGGAGTTTAACACTCATTCAAATACTGCAGTGATGTTATTTCCAAATGGAACTTCTTGCATGCGCTTGCAATTTTAACAAGTTATTGAACGGCCCCGCTATAAAATCAATGCTTAGAGAAAATGATGTTCTAACATGCACTGCATGTAGACTAGAGAGGATCAAGTCACGTGCTAATCCAATATTTGTGGCGGCCATGACATTTAAGGCTCTCTTGGCAACAGCCCTAGTGAATTCTGTAATTAGGCTTCAAAATACGAGCGCTCTGTCAGTCCCGTAAATGAGGCAGGGGCCTCACGAAAACCCGCTTAATAAAGGAGTAACAGATTCGCTTGGTTTCGCTTATGAACTACCTAGAATTGGTGGTGAAATATGGTTCTGCGAGATGGAGCAAACGCACTGGTGGAGCCGCGCCAAAAACGCTGCCGTAAAGCGAGTGATCGAACTGAGTAATTCACAGATTTGCACCTTTTCGCGAACAGGTGGCAAGCTTCTAACGCGTAACAATTGCATGCCTTTTCCCAAGCCTTTATTCATTTCCAAAATTACGTGCTACATTCACATGACTTTCTCTAGTCTTGTACAAACTATTTTTACAAACGCTTATTCTCCATCTACCTCATGTTAATCGAGATAAACATTTGCAGACTCTATCTTATTGCTAATTTTCTTGTCGATGTAAGGGGAATATATATTTACAAGGGCAATATAGAAATACAGTAGCCTTTAAGCATAGACATTACTCTTAATAGCTGGTTGCTAGGTGCATCACCATTCTCTTTGCCACAGATTACTCTTTGTATATCCAAGACAAAAAAATGAATAACGAATTCCCATTTGAGAAATTAAGTATTGAAACATGTAAGGGAATAACAACCAATATCTCCAAAATGGTTCACTCAAATAAAAAATGTATGATATAAATTGTGTATTTTAACGCGACCTACATTTTTTGTGTAGTAAAATTTTGTCTATCTCTTATGGTTTACCAGTTATGCAAAAGTCGTTCACAATGAAGAATACTTTTGGAGACATTCCTAGAAAATTCAAGATATACATTTTATTTGTTATGAAAAAATCTTTAACATATGATATGTTAATCAAAATCGTTAGAGCCATTTTTGAGAAGATTAAAATTTTCGAAAAATGTTCCATGTGAAGGGTAATGTGGAGTAGGGGATTTTCTTGAAAACCTTCGTGTCGCATCTCTGGAAGATACTGAACCTAAATACCAAGTTTGGTGTTTATCCGACTGTTCGTTTCTGAGTTGTGCTGTTCACAGACACACACACACACACACACACACACACACACACACACACACACACGGACATGTTTCCAAAAATGCTTTTGTTGGATTCAGGGGGCCTCAAAGCATATATTTCCGGTGAAATCTCGGTATCGAATTTTTGGGTGGAATACAATACTTCCCCTACTTACTCGTACTATACGTAGTAGACAAAGTAAAACCGAAAAAGCCTTCCCATTTGAGAACAGTATAAAGGTTTGAAAAGTGAAACCAATAACAAAGAATATCTCGGAAATGGTTAACTCCAAAGAACAAAAATTGGTATTGTGCTTTAACGAGATCAATGTTTTTCTGTGAAGAACGGTTTACCAATTCAGAATAAACACGACTTCAAAGGCTGATCCCATTAAATTGAGATATATATTTTTTCGTCATGCAAATATCTTAAATATACGATGCTTTAATCAAAATCGTTAGCCAGTTTTGAGAGGATAAAAAATAATGATTTTTTTTTCATTTAAAAGATAGTTTGTGATGGGGGAACCTTCTTGAAAATCTTCATGTCTCATCCTTGGATGATGCTGAACTTAATGCATAGTTTTGAGTTCTGTTGTTAACACAAACAGACCTTTTTCTACAAATGGTTTTTTTTGCATTCACACTCTGAAAACATGTATTTCCGGTGAAATCCCGATAAAGAATTTGTGGGTGGAATGCAGTACTTCCTATGTTTACTATAAGCAATAGACAAAGTAAAAATCTGATGTGTTGCACTCACATGACTTTCCCTACTCTTGTAAAACTATTTATACAAACGTTATTCTCCATCTACTTCAATTTTCTTGTAGGTGCAAGGGGAATGTGGTAGGTTCTAAGCGATAGTCAAATCTGGTTGCTACGTGGAGCATTCCATTCACTTTGCATGTCCAGGACATAAAAGAAATAAAAAAAAAATAAAAAAAATTAAAAAAACTAATAACGAATTCCCATTTGAGGAAAAGTATATGTATTGGAAAATTCAAACAAATAACAAGGAATATTTCGGAAATGGTGACTTCACGGAAACAAAAAGCATATGACATGAACTGTGTGTTTTAACGAGCTCTAGATCTCTTACGGTTTACCAGTTAAGCGAGTCATTCAGAATGAAAGAAGACTTTTGGGGACATTCCCAGAAAATTCAAGATATACATTTCATTTGCATAAAAACGTCTTAAACATGTTTTGTTTTAATCAAAATCGTTATTTTTACTTTCTCTACTACGTATAGTAAGTAGGGGAAGTATTGTATTCCACCCAAAATTTCGATACCGAGATTTCACCGGAAATACATGTTTTGAGACCCCCTGAATCCAAAAAAAACATTTTTGGAAACATGTCCGTGTGTGTGTCTGTGTGTGTGTGTCTGTGAACAGCATAACTCAGAAACGAACAGTCGGATAAACACCAAACTTGGTATTTGGGTTCAGTATCTTCCATGGATGCGACACGAAGGTTTTCAAGAAAATCCCCCCACCCCAGAGTACCCTTTACATGGAAGATTTATCGAAAATTTTAATTTTCTCAAAAATGGCTCTAACGATTTTGATTAAAATATCATATATTTAAGATATTTTTATGGCAAATAAAATGTATATCTTGAATTTTCTGGGAATGTCTCCAAAAGTATTCTTTATTGTCAACGACTTTTGCATAACTCGTAAAACATAAGAGATAGACAAAATGTTACTACACAAACAATGTAGATCGCGTTAAAATACACAATTTATGTCATATACATTGTTTTTGTTGAGTGAACCATTTTCGAGATATTACTTGTTATTCCCTTAAATTTTTCAATACTTATTTTCTCAAATGGGAATTCGTTATTCATTTTTACTTTCTCTACTACGTATAGTAAGTAGGGGAAGTATTGCATTCCACCCAAAAATTCCATACCGAGATTTCACCGGAAATACATGTTTTGAGAATCACTGAATCCAAAAAAAAGCATTTTTGGAAACATGTCCGTGTGTGTGTCTGTCTGTGTGTCTGTGTGTCTGTCTGTGTGTCTGTGTGTCTGTGAACAAGCATAACTCAAAAACGAACAGTCGGATAAACACCAAACTTGGTATTTAGGTTCAATATCTTCCAGAGATGCGACACGAAGGTTTTCAAGAAAATCCCCCCACCCCAGACTACCCTTTACATGGAACATTTTTCGAAAATTTTAATTTTCTCAAAAACGGCTCTAACGATTTTGATTAAAATATCATATGTTTAAGATATTGTCATGACAAATAAAATGTATATCTCGAATTTTCTGGGAATGTCTCCAAAAATATTCTTCATTGTGAACGACTTTTGCATAACTGGTAAACCATAAGAGATAGACAAAATTTTACTACACAAAAAATGTAGATCGCGTTAAAATACACAACTTATGTCATATACGTTTCTTTTGTTGAGTGAACCGTTTTCGAGATATTGCTTGTTATTTCCTTAAATTTTCCAATACTTATACTTTTTCTCAAATTCGTTATTCATTTTTTTTATGTCCTGAACATGCAAAGAGAATGGAATTCGCCACATAGCAACCAGCGTTAAAATATTTGACTATCGCTTAAAAGCTACCATATTCCCCTTGCATCTACAAGAAAATTACCAATAAGATTGACATCTCGATATCTCGATTAACATGAAGCATATGGAGAATAGGCGTTTGTAAAATTAGATTGTACAAGAGTAGAGAAAGTCATGTGAGTGTAACACATCAGATTTTTTTGTCTTGGATATGCAAAGAGTTATAATCTGTGGCAAAGGGAATGGTGCTGCACCTAGCAACCAGCTATTAAGAGATGTGTATGTGCTTAAAGGCTACTGTATTTCTATACTGCCCTTGCAAATATATATTCCCCTTACATCTACAAGAAAATTAGCAATAAGATAGAGTCTGCAAATGTTTATCTCGATTAGCATGAACTAGATGGAGAATAAGCGTTTGTAAAAATACTTTGTACAAGAGTAGAGAAAGTCATGTGAGTGTAACACATCAGATTTTTTTTTAGAAAATCAAAATTTTCGAAAAATGTTCCATTTAAAGGGTAGTCTGGGGTGGGGGAATTTTATTGAAGATCTTCGTTTCGTGTCCTTGGAAGATACCTACTAGACTCACCGACTTTTGTTTTTGAGTTATGTTTTTCACAGACAGACAAACATACGAGCATGTTTGCAAAAATTCTTTATTTGAAATCAGGGCACCTCAAGACATGTATTTCGGTGAAATCGAGGTATCGCATTTTTGGATGGAATGCAACAATTTCCTACTTACTATAGTAAACACTATTCAAACAACGGACAGAAACACTACTGCACTCATCAAAACGTCCCGTGAAGAGATTTCACCTGAAATAATACACGTTCTGAGACCTTCGAACCCCCTCCCCCAAACATTTTTAGAGAAAAGTGTGTGAGAGGGAGAGAAAGAACAGCAAACTCTTCTTCTTCTTTCTCTGTTTAGCCTCCTCTTATGTAGGACTTACACCCCCCAGGACTTACAGGCGGGTGCCTTGGGTCAGAGGCCCGTCGAGGAGCAGACACTCATGGATCAGACAGAATATCCAGGATGGGTGATCAGCCCGATGCCTGGTATGGGGGGAAGGAAGTAGATGAAACGAAATGATGGTGAAATGGATGAAACGAAAGGTGATGATGGAGCAGTTGGTGGAATGAAAACCCCGGGGAAAACCCGCCCTGACGCCGCTTTGTCCACCACAAATCCCACATGCGGGTCCCTGGGATTGAACCCGAGCCGCCTGGGTGAGAGGCGAGCGGTCTAACCACTCGGCCACGGTGCCGCCAACAGCAAACTCGAGAAAACGAAAAAATCTGATAAACATCAAGCTTGCATCAAAGTTCATCTTCTAAGGATGCGACACGAAGATTTTCAAGAAAATCCTTTACCCCAAAATACCCTTTACATCGACAAAATTTATCGTTATTTTTTATTTACTCAAAAATCGGTTTTGATTAAAATATCACATCTTTAGAATGACTACATGACCAATAAAATGTATATCTTTGAGCTTTTTGTGAATACCTATGAAGGCTTCACTCGAAATGAAATTTGTATAACTGATAAAACACATAGATAACTTACTACATAAAAACAAAGTCAATCTGTTAAAACATGCAATTTATGTCAAGCTTTGTGTGGTCGTATTATCATTTTGATATATTCGTTGATACTGGTTTGAATTTTCAAATACTTTTGCATTCTTTGAAGTGCTAAGGCACCATCCATTTGCTCTTGGTGATGTAATGCAATAAAGTATGAAATTTCAACGCCAGCATATAGCGACCTGCTTTTTAAAGATTTGACTATCGCTTCAGCCTTCCGTAACCCCCCTTCCAAAAAACAAAGTTGAGGCAGTATTTTTAACACTTTGATATCAGTCTAATTATATATATATAAAAATATAATAATAGCCCGCCTTAAAGCAATATGTGTATGTAATAATATATAAAATGTATGTAACAGTCATTGTATTATGTACCTGTATAATAATCTTATGTGAATGTATTATGTAGTTTAACAATGTAGGAGCTGTGAGAATAGAAGCCGAAAGTTGCCTACAATGAGGTAACCTTGAGACAACAATAAATAAGAAAGTTTAATAATGCTACTAATAATTCTTGGAACAATAATGTAATATTTAAAACAGTTTATAAATAGCCAAACAACAACTAGAAAAAAAAACTTAAGTTAAATAAAAGTATTCTATTGGAGCAGGATTAGGCAATCAGAGACTTGAAATAGAGAAAATGTGCAAATTCAAGCGGCAGACGCTACACGATAGCATACCCGATCGGTACGATACGCGGTCAATGTGAGACATAAAATTTATTGCGGTGAGAATAAAGTTTACGTGTTAAAAAAGTGCAAATAACAATAATCTCACAGCTCTACAGTAGGATATATCAGTGAAGTGTTATTTAATCGTGTGAAGGATTAATAAACAAAGTACAATACAGTTACAATTCGTATAAGCCTTGTTCTTTAGCCACACCACCCCTGCTAAGAGTGAGGCAGTGTTTTAATACTTGAATAGTTTCAATTACATATATAATTTATAATTTCAATAACAGCCCGCCTTGAAGCAATATGTATGTAATAATTTTTAAAAGTTATGTAACAGTCATTGCATATGCTTATATTATTGTAAACATGTTCAATAATGTTATGTAAATGCATTACGTAATTTAATAATGTAAGAGCTGTGAGAATAATAAGTTTAAAGTTGCTAACAATGAGGTAACCTTGAGGCAATAATGAGTTTGAGAGTTTTAATACTACTAGTCGTGATTAGGGTAGCAATAACGTAAATTTTGTGACAGTTTAAAATTAGCCAATCAACAGCCAGAAAAAGCTATAGTAAAATGAAGGTATTCTATTGAACTAGGATTAGCCAATCAGAGACATGAAATACAGAAGTTTACGGGTTTGGATGGTTGAAATATAGTCAGTTCAGTTGGTGGCAGACCTTGGTAGTGACCGGATGGAAGATGTGTTCTCTAAAAAAATATTACGTATTCGTGTGAATCGTAAAATTAAATATACACGTTAACAAACCACAAGTTTTAAATTACAGAATCTCACAGCTCTTAATATCAGTGTAGTGTTATTTAATTTGTGCCAAGGATTAATAAAAAGAAGTGAATTTAAACTTAAAATCTGTGTAAGCCTACATTCTTGTCATACCATGTCCTGTCTAAGAGATACGTGACTAAAACAATACTGACGCAGCCGAGGCAAACAAACATAAATATCTATAGAAGCAGTTTAATAACAAAGTTAATAAATTTTTTAAACTTGGAGCTTAACAACAAAAATACATCTTCAAATAGGTTTTACATAAGTAGTAACATATTACGTAATAATCTTCTTCAAATTAACGCCCAAAGCGTGGTGCAAACTCCAACATCAACTTCAAGAACAATCCACTTCAAATTGACGTCCATACGTGGGGTACAACTACTTCAAATTGGCTTCCCAAGCGTGAGGCTAATAAATAAATTTACGTAAACAATACCACTTCAAGAGATACGTGTTCTAAAAAAATACTGACGCAGCCGAGGCATGCATATAATACTTAAATAAACATTAAAATTACAAAGTTGATTTTTTAAACGTGGGGGCGAAGCCCACCGGAAAGTTTGTACCATACGTGGGGCATTAACCCTTTCAAAGTACGCACGTGTTTTGTCATGTTCGTGGTGAAAACCTGCAATACTTTGAATCAGTCCAAAACAAAGCAGTGAAAAGCATCCATTGCCATAGAGTCGTAAAACGGCTCCACTTGCGTAAATCCTACGGGCAAACCGTAAAATTGGACAAGTATGCACAAGTATCAGCCTTGCTCTGCTTCTCGCAGCAGCTATAAGATTAATCCTGGACGATTTAGAATTTCATCAGAAATTCTCTCTGCAAAACTGTCTTCATGACCACGGTCTCCTAATCAGTTCGAGGACAATCGTGACAAAGGGTGCACGACTATCCCATCCCTGATTAAATCCTTTCTTCCTACGGCACACGGCACTTACAAAAATGAGGGGAAAGATGCGGCACGCAATAAAGATGAAAGAAAAAAAAATTACATAAGTAGTGCTCTGGAGAATGAAGATAGATCGATAAAACTAGAAAAGAAAGCAGAGAGAGAAAACACTTAGAACCAAAAGAATATGAGGTAAAAAAAAAGAAGGAATATGAGAAGCTAGCACTTGGGTATTCTCGATATTTGCTGACAATAGCCTCGTCACAGCGCCGCACCGCCTCCTACACTTTTACTAGCGAAGTCTTGATGGCAACGACCTGCATGCCCCAGTTCTGGAGGGAGCTGTCTCGTTGGCGGGCGGTGCGAAATGGAACAACTGCCTGCGCATCAAATTTCACTAAGAGGGTGCAAACAGGTGCACTATTTCCTCTGGGGACGAGACAAACCAAAAATATCATTAATTTTAACAGCAGTCAAGAAACCTCTTAACTCGATAAAACGAAATCGTGGTTTTTGCTTTTCAGCATTTTTAACAATATATTTGTATTTTAAGCAGCGTTGGATAAATTAATGGAAGTTAAATCAATTCATACTGACAAAATGATATCAAAGGCTCTAAATCTCTTAACTCTATAAACACTAACCTCCACTAGGTTTTATTCATCCGAATTTATTGCTAGGACTCCACATAGGTATGAGGAATATTACTGATGGTATGCAAGATTTATAAGAGTGTGTTGAGAAAGGTTATTTTAGGAGTTGTATCTATTTCAACTGTTGGGGAGCCAAACTTGAAGTGTGTTTGCAACCGCACGTATGGTACCCGGTTTCCGGTAGCCTTCGCCCCAAATGTAATTTCAGGTGGCCTTTGCCCCAAGTTTAAAAAATATTAACTTTATAATTTGACTGTTTCTTTAAGTGTTTTAACACGTAAAACTATTTTTCGTCTCACACGAATACATATTAAATCTCTCGAGGACGCATCTTGCATACGGTTACAATCACTGTCTGCAGGCAACTGAATTGATTTCAACCGTCTAAACTTGTAAATTTCTGTATTTCAAGTCTCTGATTGGCTAATTCTACTCCAATAGAATACCTTCATTTAACTAAAGCTTTTTCTGGATGTTGATTGGCCGTTTTTAAACTGTCTCAAAATTTACATTATTGTTGCTCCAATAATGACTAGTAGCATTTAAACTTTCAAATTCATTATTGCCTAAAGGTTAACTTATTGTTAGCAACTTTTAAGTTATTATTCTCACAGCTCCTACAATATTAAATTACGTGATATATTCACATAACATTATTACACATGGATACAATAATATAAGCATATGCAATGACTGTTACATACATTTTACAAATTATTACATACACATATTATATAATTAGACTGAAATTATTTAAGTGTTAAAAATACTGCCTCAGTGTATAACAAATGAATGTTCCTTCGAAATGTGTTTTGGGGTTCCTGAATCCGAAGCAGGAGTTTTAGAAAAAGGTCGGATCTTTCAAAGATGCGACACAAAGATTTTCTAGAAAACTCCCACACACCAAACTTAAACCTTACATGGAAAAATTGCTATTATTGTTTTTATTTTTCTCTCTCTCACACACACACACACATTTATATATATATATATATATATATATATATATATATATATACAGATACATATATAAAAACCAAGAATTGTACATGATAATATAATTCAGCAAGAAAGATGTTACAATATTTAGCAACCAAGAAATGCACAAAGCAGATTGTAACTTAAGGACGGCCCACCACTTTTCACCAAGCTAAGAGCACGGAACTTGAAGCAATAACAAGAAACAGAAAGAGACAGGTATAGAAAGGAAAGAGACAGAGATACTAAATCTGCTTCCGTACGCATCACTGGGATGCGTGTGCGAAAAGTTTAGGAGCAGAATATTTCCATACATAATAAGGTAACGCGGTTTGAGGACCAATTAGAAATGTCGTTACATTTTAAGGCGCGAAGCGTCACTAGGTTTGGGTATAAAGGGGGGAAGCAGGCCCCAGAGTTTCACTCTCTTATAGAATCTCTTCGACACTCAGTGATACTCTGTGGACGACGGATGCATGTGTATGCATATGGATGGGGAAGTGTGTGCAGTTAGATTAGGCTCCTAATTTATTATTATGGTGGGAATTATTACAGATGGGAAAAGCTAGCCACCCATAAGTATTTTATTGATAAATCACATTTTAAGGGAAAAGCAGTGCATTTTAATTTGCCTCACTTACGAAAACTCTGAGATCAGTGAAATTAGTTAGATAGGCAATTTATTAGGAATGGAGAAATCATCAGCTGCTGAGCAGAGGTAGCCGGAGACCACAACACTGCAGCAGAGGGCATCAACCAAGAGAACCAACGTTTTCCCGCTACACGCTCTAACGATTTTTATTAAAATATGTGCTTAAGGTGTTTAATGAAAAATAAAAGCTATATCATGAATTTTCATTTCACCAAGCGATGACTAGAAGTGGAGGCACCCAACGGGCGGAGTCCGTTATCTCCAATGGTAGGGTCATAATCAGGATGGCGGTGGAATGAGAGGACCCACAGCTTTTTACCGTGGACTCCGAAACTCGTTGGGCCTTGGAGATACTTTACATGATGATGCAGTAATTTTTATCACAAATTATTTAAATGTAAAGAGTGATTATAGTATGAATATGCATTATTATGTGACATTGATTTGAGATGTTTGTTGATTGTAATTATTGTTGGGAAGTAAGTTTATACTGCCTTACTGAAACTGACAATAATAGCGTGCAATAATGCAGCGAGGGGGTGAGCTGTTTATCATTATTGGAAACGAGGAAGTTACGTAATGTTGGCGCGTTTTCCTTTAGAATCTTCTGGAACATTTCCCTAGAGCATATGTATTCATAATTTTCATTGGATATAAAAATAGACGCTGTTGGCGCGTTTTATTAGCCAATTGCAGCTCAGTTATAATCTTTAGGCATATCTGGGTGAAGGAGTATAAAAGAGCTAGGTTAGAGGTAGAGCCCGTCAGTTCATCAAAATTCTTTGTACACTACACGTCGCATTCCCGTCAGTTCATCGAAAATATTTGTAAAGTACACGTCGCCTTCAGTCAGGCAGCTCATCAAAAATCTTTATACACTACACGTCGTCTTCACTCCGTCAGTTCGTCGAAAATATTTTGTATGATACACGTCGCCTTCAGTCCAGCAGAAATATTACACGTCAGCTATCGATTCGCAAGTTACGCGTATAAGAGTTATGAAAAATCTCAAGTATGGTAAAGTTAATTACACAAAAGGTTGAAGTACGTGGATTAAAAGTGATCAGTAAGAAGTTGTTATAACAGTTTCAGTTTGGCGAGTGTCAAGATCAATGTGTAAATGTGATAGTAAATGTGTTCGACAATAAAAGTGTAAAACAAATTCCTTCATCAGTGTTATCTTTGGATAAAAGATTCCTTTCCGTTTACACAACCTGTATAAAGAGAAGTGCTTGACCAAAAGATCATAGCTAGCCGGAGGACAGTGAAACAAAATTAAATAAAATAAAAGTAGCATTCTTTCAAACAAAAACTAATATTGTCGCAAATTGCTAACACCAGATGGAGCTACAAACCTAACAAAGAATCACGTCACAAAATGGCTTCACCACATGAAGTAAACACACATATACACAAACATTATAAGCAATACCACCGCAAAATTGGCTTCCCAAACGTGGGGCTCAACAAAATTAAATAATATCACAATAATGTTAAATAAATAACATTAAACCACCTTCAATGAGCAAGTCAGAAGTAAAGGCGAGGATAGCGCCGATTTAAAATCACCACCTCAGAGCCGGGAATCGAACCCCGAACCTTCAGAATGACAGTCGGAAACGACTGCACTTCCCCGGCACCCTTGTGTAGGTCTGTTTAAAAAAAGCACAATACGTCAAATAATCTTTTGTGGCACTAGCCATTTCCAAGATATTCACATCTTCCTCCAACTCTAAGGTAAGCACTTTTAACACCGATGATGTCAAATCAGTGAACAGCTGGTTGCGAGCACAGGGCCCAACCTGGTACAGCACTGGCTTGGAAAAACTTGTTTCACGTCCCCAAAAATGCTTGGAAAAAGATGTTGACTATGTAGAAAAGTAACAGAAGGATTGTACAATATAAGTAAAATTAATTCCACATGTTCAATTGTGTGTAATTTTTTTTAAATAGGGGAACTTACTCGTGTGTGTGTGTGTGTGCGTACACACTATGTGAACAAAACTATCCGGACACCCCACAAACATACGTTTTTTATCTTAGGTGCATTGTGCTGCCACTACTGCCTGGTACTCATTATCCACGACCTCAGTAGTCATTAGACATCGTGAAACAGCACAATGGGATGCTCCGTGGAACTCAAGAAACTTCGAACGTAGTCAGGTGATTGGGTGTCACTTGTGTCAGAAGTCTGTACACACTCCTAAACATCCCTAGGTCCACTGTTTCTGATGTGATAGTGAAGTGGAAACGTGAAGGGACATGTACAGCACAAAAGCCTACAGGCCGACCTCGTCTGTTGACTGACAGAGACCGCCGACATTTGAAGAGGGTCGTAAAGAGTAATAGGCAGACATCTATCCAGACCATCACACAGGAATTCCAAACTGCATCAGGATCTATTCCAAATACTATGACAGGCGTGCGGTGAGAAACCTTGGATTCCATGGTCGAGCGGCTGCTCATAAGCCACGCATCATGCAGGAAAATGCCAAACGATGCCTCGTTTGGTGTAAGGAGCGTCAACATTACACGATTGAACAGTGGCAAAAAGTTGTGCGGAGTGACGAATCACGGTACACAATGTGGCGATCCGATGGCAGCGTGTGGGTATGGCGAATGCCCGGTGAACGTCATCTGCCAGCGTGTGTAATGCCAACAGTGAAATTCGGAGGTGGTGGTGTAATGGTGTGGTCGTGTTTTTCCTGGAGGGGGATTGTGCCCCATGTTGTTTTACGTGGCACGATCACAGTGCAGACCTACATTGATATTTTAAGCACCTTCTTGCTTCTCACTGTTGAAGAGCAATTCGGGGATGGCGATTGCATCTTTCAACACGATCGAGCACCTGTTCATACTGCACGGGCTGTGGAGGAGTGGTTACACGACAATAACATCCCTGTATATACTTTGCAACTGATATACGTTATGATTTGTTGTGATATTACTGTTTTCAAAGCCACACCATGCACGACAGCATGCAGATGGACTACCGTAATGTCGATGGTGTGCCCATACAGATCATTGAATTCTTTACTAGAAATGTTATTTGCTTTCAGAACCATGAAGCCTATCCCTCCTTCAACATTTTATGGCAAAGGCATAAGAATACGAGTACCACCAGAGGGTAGTAAGGTTTCTGCTTTAGAAGTTGAAGGTGCTGATTTGAATGAGCCTCGAGCTAAATACAAAGCGAAGGCTAACTGGATATAACTACTCCATCCAATGATAAGGAAGATCTTTTGTTTCTGCAGTTCCACATTACACCATAACAGACCTGGATGTGAAGACTTTGTGTGCATAGTGTTGCCTACACCTGTAAGTATGAATAAAGCCCTTTGTATTCATAAAAAAAATGATGAAGTTTTTAAAATCCTGGGTTATCTATTATCGTAAAATATTTTTTTCACCATGAAAATCAAGAAAAAATTAAGTCATGCAGTAAAAGGTTAACGCGGATCATGACTTACAAGGAAAGTATCTAACCCTTCATACCGAAACCAGCCTTCAAATTTCTGTGAGAGAAGCCTTGTGGGCTAAAAAGGCTATGCCCAAAAAGTTAACTGCCATTTTCAACTTCAAGGTCTAAACATCCAAGTCAGAATCCTGCAAAAGACGTGCCTTAACAAAAAGTGTTCCAAATAATGTTATCTATCAGCTCCCAAAGTGTGTCGGTCTAATTTTGGGACATCTGTATACAAGAATTGTGGGAAGTGTTGTACCATTAAAGTGAAATTATTTACGATAATCCTTGAATTCTAAAGGTGATTTAGTTGAACAGAAAAAAAGTCTCGCTCAAGGGTCATTACCGACTATTGTTGAAATTGTTGAATTTACGTGCATACATGATTTAGTAGTTACGATTACCAAAGCTACTGTTTATAATTTTTACTTTCTCTACTACGTATAGTAAGTAGGGGAAGTATTGCATTCCACCCAAAAATTCGATACCGAGATTTCGCCGGAAATACATGTTTTGAGACCTCCTGAATCCAAAAAAAGCACTTTTGGAAACATGTCCGTGTGTGTCTGTGTGTGTGTGTGTGTGTGTGTGTGTGTGTGTGTGTGTGTGTGTGTGTCTGTGAACAGCATAACTCAAAAACGAACAGTCGGATAAGCACCAAACTTGGTATTTAGGTTCAGTATCTTCCAGAGATGCGACACGAAGGTTTTCAAGAAAATCCCCCCACCCTAGACTACCCTTTACATGGAAGATTTTTCGAAAATTTTAATTTTC
This sequence comes from Deroplatys truncata, assembly GCA_030765065.1. Lineage (NCBI taxonomy): Eukaryota > Metazoa > Arthropoda > Insecta > Mantodea > Mantidae > Deroplatys > Deroplatys truncata. The sequence goes on from CM060982.1 coordinate 108,529,479, forward strand.
TCAAAAATGGCTCTAACGATTTTGATGAAAATATCATATGTTTAAGATAATGTCATGAGAAATGAAATGTATATCTCGAATCTTCTGGGAATATCTCCAAAAGTATTCTTCATTGTGAACGATTTTTGCATAACTGGTAAACCATAAGAGATAGACAAAATTTTACTACACAAAAAATGTAGATCGCGTTAAAATACACAACTTATGTCATATACATTTCTTTTGTTGAGTGAACCGTTTTCGAGATATTGCTTGTTATTTCCTTAAATTTTCCAATACTTATACTTTTTCTCAAATGCGTTATTCATTTTTTTTATGTCCTGGACATGCAAAGAGAATGGAATGCGCCACATAGCAACCAGCGTTAAAATATTTGATTATCGCTTAAAAGCTACCATATTTCCCTTGCATCTACAAGAAAATTACCAATAAGATTGACATCTCGATAATTCGATTAACATGAAGCATATGGAGAATAGGCGTTTGTAAAATTAGATTGTACAAGAGTAGAGAAAGTCATGTGAGTGTAACACATCAGAATTTTTTTTAAAATTAAATACAGCATGGATTTGTTATTGTTCGCCTCTGATTTATTTTTACATATTCTCAGAATACTTTTATAATAACACCTCTCTCTAAAGCAAAATATAATTCTGAGGGACATAACGAACACCTTATTGGAATTAACACAAAGTAGTATGTGCAATTAAAAAAACAACAACTAAGGAACCACTTCTCAGCCTTAATTTACGCTGAAGGTTAAAAATGATGTTATTATTTTGCCAGGAACTTCCTGGAGTTCTTACATCTCTTGATGTTAAAGTGAAAGATATTTTTTAAACGAAAGGGAGAGGAGAGAGACGAGTTGCTAAAAGAAATAAAACTCTTAAGAACATAAAATTTACGAGCCCTTCTCGATAAGCATAAACTGTAAGATATAGGGATGGGAAAAATAATACTTTTGGTTCCCTTTTGAACTTATGAGGTTTCCTTTGAGGACGGACAAAAAATGATAAAGAAAACATAAAAGCTTCAGCTCGCTACGGAGCTCTTGGGAAATCTCAGCTTCTGCCACCCCCCCCCCGCTTTTGGGTTTATAGACAAAGATTTCTCTGTCCAGATTTTTTTCTTCTTTCCTTTCTTTTACAAAGGATAAAAAAATACTACTATCAGATTTGGGCTATAGGATTTGGGAGAAAAAATAAGAAATAACACGGAACGATGTGTTTTGCAACTCATGTGGCGCCAGAACGCAAACAAATGTCATTGACAAGACCTGCAAACACACAAACAGCAAACGTCAATCCGACATGAAACACAGGAGTTACGCTTATGAAAAAATAAAACTGTCCTTGCCAGAATTTTCACTTGAGAATTTCTGTTTTCAGAATCAATACATATAGATAATAAAACGTAACCAACCGAACATGTTTCGGTAATTATCGATCTTGGAAGAATAATTTGCATGTTGGTGTACTGTTAAATCCCTTCCATACATTTAATATGTATTAACACCATAGAAAAATCAGTTTTACTGTCGACTTTTATAACATCATAAGCTCTTAAGTTGAATAACGAATTACCATTTGAGAAAAACTATAAGTATTGGAAAATTTAAGGGAATAACAAGCAATATATCGAAAATGATTCACTCAACAAAAAAAAATGTATATGACATAAATTGTGTATTTTAACGCGATCTACATTTTTTGTGTAGTAAAATTTCGTCTATCTCTTATGGTTTACCAGTTATGCAAATGTCGTTCACAATGAAGAATACTTTTGGAGACATTCCTAGAAAATTCAAGATATACATTTTATTTGTCATGAAAATATTTTAAACATATGATATTTTAATCAAAATCGTTAGAGCCATTTTTGAGAAAATTAAAATATTCGAAAAATGTTCCATGCAAAGGGTAATCTGGGGTGGAGGGATTTTCTGGAAAACCTTCGTGCCGCATCTCTGGAAGATACTGAACCTAAATACCAAGTTTGGTGTTTATCCGACTGTTCGTTTCTGAGTTATGCTGTTCACAGACAGACACACAGACGGACATGTTTCCAAAAAAAAAATTTTGGAATCAGGGGGTCTCAAAACATGTATTTCCGGTGAAATCTCGGTATCGAATTTTTGGGTGGAATACAATACTTCCCGTACTTACTATACGTAGTAGAGAAAGTAAAAACTACAGAACAAAGGAATGTAAACATGACGGTTCCCCTACCCTCAGAAAGTTTTGCCCAAAAATCGGCATTGAATGTTCTCGTATTTTTTGGGGGGGGGGATAGGGAAAGGACTATAATTGTTGATTATTTACAACAGGCTAATGGGGGGCGGAATTATTCTAATTACCGAATTACAGAGTCCGGGGGAAAATGGAAAAACGGCGGGGGAAACCCCAAGGGTGTCTTATATCCCCCTCTTTTGTGAGACACTGTACCCGCTAAAATACAGAAAAGTAATGAAGTTGACTTTGAATTCATTCATAACCCCCCAATCGCCAGATTTAGCTCCTTCAGACCACTGTCGACAAGCTAAAAGCCGTTGCTCATCGAATGAGGCAATGGTATGATTTGTAGAATAAGAAAAACAACTTTTAAGATCCTTATACTTATACAATGTGATTTATGAAGCACTGACGCATTTATTTCTTTAATTGTTTCAAAACAAGTTATGCTAGCGACAACTTATTATACCTGAAGTGCAGAGGAATTTTGGGAGATTATTTACCTCTATACCAAATGTTGAAAGTGTCCTCCATTCTACGTAAGGCACAACTCAACACGTCGTTCCATGATACTGGCCACTCGTTGGAGGACTCTGCTAGTCAATAGCATGAATCTCCTGTGTAATGTTGTGCTTCAGATCGACCAATGCCTGGGGACGTGTGGCATAAACCCTGTCTTTTAAGCAACCCTATAGAAAGAAGCCCGGCGATATCAAATCCGGCCACAGGTTCTTGGAAATTATCCGGTCGTCAAAGAATTCATTTGATGTATGGCATGTAGCGCCATCCTGCTGAAAATATCCTTGACTCAGCTCTACATGTCTAGTTGCTCAGCAAACTCTATGAAAATCCGACGGTATTCTGCAGTGTTCACACTGCTTTAAAAAAAAAATGGTCCCAATATTCTCAGTGCGGATATTGCGCACCAAACTCCGATTTTAACCGGGTGCATAGGTGCATAGCCGAATAAACGGAACCATGCTTCATCTCTGAACCATGTGATGAACAATATGGCAGGATTTTGCACAATGAACGCCTGAAACCAACGACAATAATTCAGTCGTCTATCCTCATCTGGTTCCTGTAACTGATGGACAACCGTAATCCTATACGGCTTTAGGCCTGAAATTTTCACAGCTCTCTGACACATTGAGTAGCTGTACCCTGTCTCCTACGACAAATGTCTTAATGATTTTTTGGATGACTGATCCAGCCGTGATCTTACCTCAACAACGTGGGAAGCCTAGATGAACGAATTTTGCCTTTTTCATTCGCCAGAGATCCAGTTGTTTCTAATTTGTTTACCAGTCCCAGTATTGTGTTTCTTTGGGGAGGATTCCGAACACCAAATTCTCTCTGGTATGCCCTTTGAGTAGCTGTAATTGAATTCGTAATCAAGTATTAATTTTCAAGGAAGAGTCGTTCATTTAATGTGTACTCCATTTTCACGTTGACTACAACAAAATCACAAAAACAGTTGCCGACAATAAACTAACAATTACGAATAAAACTTAAAACACCTGCGCATCTAGTGACAGGCAATCGAACAGAATAATTAAAGAAAGAAATGCGTCAGTTCTTCATAAATCACCATGTATAAGGTTGGTTGCGACAGGTGTATAGGTGATCATGCTGAAGAAATATACATTTAGAGTTAGTCTAAACTCTTTTCAGGCTTGTAATTACAAGCTTTGTAAACATGCCAACTGAAAGTGCCTTTCTGAACTTAGTTTAAGCGTCCTAATGTACGCAAAACGAGCTGATTATGCAGAAAAAAAAAACTAAAAAGAGGAAGCTGCCGTAGATCTGAAAGCAGCAAAAGAAACCGCCTGTCGTCGATTAAAGTGCGCCATTAATAGCAATATCCCCTAGTATACCTCATGAAAGATATTGCCTTCTAATTTACGTAACATACACCAAAAGTTGCTCTTTCAAATTTTATCAGTTTACACCATTTACCGATAACAGCACCAAATGATCATTGTAGCCAATAGTTTTCGAATGACGTGACCTTTTTGTTTAAATTAAATCTTTGCGCGGACTGATTTACGAGCGACGAGAAACTGCGCGTGTTGGGGCCGATGTCCCCTGCAAAAGCACCACGCTGTCTGCGTAGCTCCATTACCGCTCCCCCACCCTCCATACCCCAGGGTGAATGAGAGCAATGCCCCAGTTTACGACATCCAACGTGATGAGGGAGAAAATGGGCGCAACTGCTCTAGCCTGTTCATTTACTTGTAGGGCAATAAAAGCGAAAATCCTCTTTGGGCTGCCTCTGTGCATTTTATGACGCCGCACGGGATTAGAATTCAAGAGACCGTCATTTCGATCTTAGCCCAGGGCGCCACAATGTTTTATTATTTTTTCTGACGATGCCGGTTTAGGTCAACCTAGTACTTATGTTATAAACTTAGAGAGGCAAAAGGGGGAAAAAATCTGATGTGTTACACTGACATGACTTTCTCTACTCTTGTACAAACTATTTTTACAAACTCTTATTCTCCATATGCTTCATGTTAATCGAGATGTTCATCTTATTGCTAATTTTCTTGTAGGTGCAAGGGGAATTGGTAGGCTTTAAGCGATAGTCAAATATTTTAAGAGCTATTTCCGAGATATCCGTCATTATTGCTTTAAATTGTTCAATACTTTGACATTTTGTAAAAGTGCTGTCGCTATTCAATTGTTTATCGCGATGTCGTGGAATGATTATGGAATTTTAAGATCAGCACATATCGACCCGGCTCTTAAACATCCGATTATCGATTCTATTCCCTTTAAACTTACAACGAAATGCGCAATGAAACTATTTCTGCAAGGGGTATCTTGATTAATGTTAAGCAGATAGAAAAAGAAGCTTTCGTAAAAACAGTTTGATATAAAACAAGCGATAGTGGATAGAGTGTCAGTGAATGTAATACCAAGATATTTTTTCCAACTATGCCATATCATGTATTTTTACTTTCCCTACTATGTATAGTAAGTAGGTGAAGTGTTGTATTCCATCCAAAAATTCAATACCGAGATTTCACCGGAAATATATGTTTTGAGACACCATGTATAAAAAAAAAGCATTTTTGGAAACGTGTGTGTGTGTGTGTGTGTGTGTGTGTGTGTGTGTGTGTGTGTGTGTGTGTGAACAGCATTAACTCGGAAACGAACAGTCGGATAAACACCAAACTTGGTATTTAGGTTCAGTATCTTCCAAGGATGCGACACGAAGGTTTTCAAGAAAATTCCCCACCCCAAATTACCCTTTATATGGAGCATTTTTCGAAAATTTTAATTTTCTCAAAAATGGCTCTAACGATTTTGATTAAAATATCTTATGTATAAGATATTTTCATGACTAATAAAGTGTATAACTTGAATTTTCTGGGAATGTCTCCAAAAGTATTCTTCATTGTGAACGACTTTTGCATAACTGGTAAACCATAAGAGACAGACAAAATTTTACTACACAAAAAATGTAGATCGCGTTAAAATACACAATTTATGTCATATACAATCTTTTTGTTGAGTGAACCATTTTCGAGATATTGCTTGTTATTCCCTTAAATTTTTCAATACTTGTTTTCTCAAATCGGAATTAGTTATTCATTTTGTTGTCTTGGATATGCAAACAGTAATCTGTGGCAATAGGTTACTGGCTTTGATTTGTGTAATTTTACCCAACTTTTTGTAGATGAACTAGTGGACACACTTATTTCCTTTATGTTTCAACAAATCACGACTCTGCCAAACAGCCTCATGAGATTCTCCATTCCCTGATGACAGTAAGTGGCGCCTTGTTCATTGTATCATTTTAGCATCTCATCGTCACAGTAAATTCGTCTGCCGTATAGATATTTTCTTCACTAACGCGAACGGATGAAGGTACTAAGGGATTAGACTAGCAAATTACCGGTGCGAGATTTGTAGCAAGTCTACGCTGGTGCCGGAGACATGTGACTTTACATTAGTTTGCAGTAACTCCACTACATGTATAAGCATACCGGTCATCGACACTGCATACGACCTCAGAGCAATGTCATCTGAAAATCAGCTGCATTCGTAATCGCAACAGGAACCATCAACCATGTTCGCTTCTTGAAGGTCCTATAAGACGAACAAGTGGAAGAGGGTTATCACGTGACATCTTTAACATATCCTGCAACTACAGCCGCAGACTTACTACAATAAATAGACTTACGACTCCATAGAATGAAAGAGGGAAGGCAACGAGCTACCTGTCGATAATACAACACTGCTACTACATTCCACCCTCCCACCATTTACCTTATTTTCCTTCAGTTCATATGTTTTCGTTGTTCAGATTTTCATTACGCTGAAGATGCATATAAATTGCTCTCTTATTTGCTATTACAACAGAACTATAGAAATGTAGTAGCATAATTTAAAAAATCTGATGTGTTACACTTACATCACTTTCTCTACTCTTGTACAAACTATTTTTACAAACGCTTATTCTCCATATGCTTCATGTTAATCGAAATCTTATTGCTAATTTTCTTGTAGATGGTAGTTTTAAGCGATAGTCAAATCTTTTAAGAGCTGGTTGCTATGTGGCGCATTCCATTCTCTTTGCATGTCAAGGACATAAAAAAATGAATAACGAATTCCATTTGAGAAAAAGTATTGGAAAATTTAAGGGAATAACAAGAAATATCTCGAAAATGTTTCACTCACCAAAAAAAGTGTATATGACATAAGTTGTGTATTTTAATGCGCTCTACATTTTCTGTGTAGTAACATTTTGTCTATCTCTTATGGTCTACCAGTTATGCAAAAGTCGTTCACAATGAAGAATACTTTTGGAGACATTCCCAGAAAATTCGAGATATACATTTCATTTGTCATGAAAATATCTTAAACATACGATATTTTGATCAAAATCGTTAGAGCCATTTTTGAGAAAATTAAAATTTTCGAAAAATGTTTCATGTAAAGGGTAATCTGGGGTGGGGGGATTTTCTTGAAAACCTTCGTGTCGCATCTCTGGAAGATACTGAACCTAAATACCAAGTTTGGTGTTTATCCGATTGTTCGTTTCTGAGTTATGCTGTTCACAGACACACACACGGACATGTTTCCAAAAATGTTTTTTTTTGGATTCAGGGGGCTTCAAAACATGTATTTCCGGTGAAATCTCGGTATCGAATTTTTGGGTGGAATACAATACTTCCCCTACTTACTATACGTAGTATAAAAGTAGGGGAAGTATAAAGTATAGTACTTTACGTAGTCAGGTAAACACCATACTTTGTAGTTAAGTTCAGGATCTTCGACATGAAGATTTTCAAGAACATCCCCGCGTACCATCCTTTACATGGAAAATCTTTCGTTACTTTTTATTTTCTCAAAACTGCCCCTATCGATTTTGATTACAGCAGCATCTGTTTAAAACATATGCAAGATGCATAAGATACATACCTTGAATTTTCTGTAAAATCCTCTTTATTATGAACGAATTTTATATAATTTCGTAAAACTAGTCCGTAAAAGATATACAAAATCATATGGTTAAAGCACGCAATTTATGTCAAAAGTTTTGTGGCAGCAACTCCGATATTTGTTTTTGTTTTGATTATTTCTCAAACGTTTTTCGTGTGCTGAGTCGCCATTTTTTTCTTTTTCTTTTTAAGGAATATGGAATTTGAAAGCCATACCTAGATTTGACTAGGTATCACTTCAGTCTCTTGTAACCCTCTTATATCTACAATGAAACATGTAAGTGTGTAATGAAAGTTTATCTTGATTAATCGAGTAAGGTACCACCGCAGTAATGTATGAGACTCGCATTCGGGAGGTCAGGGGTTCGAACCTCGGCGAACGTCTACTAACCCACGAAAAATGAAAATGAAATTGAGTTTTATTTATGGACGCTCTTTAAATCTATGGTTCTTAGCGTCCCATTCTATATTGGGCGTGAAAGGCCGGAAATTTTGCCGAGGCCTCTTATCAGGCTTGAGGTTCTTTTACGTGCCGTAAATCTACGACACGGGACCACCGGCTTTACTTCCCTTCCGAAGGAAGCCGTGCTAAGGATTTTTACGCCCGAAAAAAATCCATCGGCCTCCGCCGGGTTTGAACCCGCGACCTCAGGAATACTAACCCACGAGTTTTTCGTGTTATCCACGGGTCGCCAGGCGAATGCTGGTTCCTCTTCCACCACGGCTTTCCCGCCCCTCATTTTCTATACCCATCATCTCGTGTTTCAAGGTTGTACGACCAGGCGACGGTGTTTGGCGTGTCGCGGCGGGGCGGTGGATGGGAGCTTTGTAGAAGTTACTTTTCTGATGTCGTTACGGGACTATTCAGTTAGGACGCGGATGCGTTCGAACTGGAAACGTTAGGGACCCCGTCCATGATTGCGCCCGTCAAATATGCTGATCTGGTCGTCTTTCGCGTTTCTTCCCTCATCCCAGGGGTCACGGTAGAAGTAAAAAGAGACGTTGTGGTTCACTTGCTCTTTGTCCCAGTGGCGGGGAGACCCACCATTCGTCCTTACCTTTACCTTATCTCGATTAACAGGAAGTAGATACAAGAATAAGCTTTCGTGAGAATAGTTTGGAGAAGAGGCACGTATAGTTACTAACTCCTTCTAGGCAACTGCATCTCCACATGATTGCGCACGACCTTCAAGGCTAACCGGATTGTCAAGAACTGTCATGACAGAGCGTGTATAACGCAAACGTTTTGACTTTTTGGAACTCTGATTAGTAGTGTTTCAATTTAGGAGATTTCACAAGATTGACGTTTCCTGCTTCACCGTACTGTGCGTCTATTTGTCATGATTCTTGATGACATCCAAGGAGGAAATAACACCAATGCCTTTCGTCCCTGAACAATATTCTCCTTCACGAATACAGTGGTTGCATAAAGAAGCATTCTAGTTAAAGATATCGTGCAGATAGCCATACTGTGTTTTATTTGCAGGCCCATAGCCAAATTTCTGCAAACTCTTCCTAATTTCACCTCTTTTAAACAAATCTTTTTTTAAATCCGTAGTATCTAGCACGCAACTAAACACAAAAGGGAGCCAATTTAATACTGTAGGCAATTTCATGTGTTTCATTTATTTTACTTTCTTTACCCGCCATCCATAGTGAGTAAAGGAAGTATTGTATTCTATAATTTCACCGGAAATGCATTTTTAGGTCGGATAAACGCCAAGGACAACTTTTTTCTAAATTTGTTTTACCCGCCCAAAAATTCGATGCCAAGATTTCACAGGAAATACACGTTTTGGGATAAATATAAAAAATCTTTTTGGAAAATATCCGTGTCTTGTCTGTCAACAGCATAACTCAAAAACGAAAAGTCAGATAAGTACCAAACTTGGTATTTAAGTTCAACATCTTCCGAGTATGCAGCAGGAGGATTTTCAAGAAAATCCCCTACCCCTAACTACCCTTTACATGGAACATTTTTCGGAATTTTTTTTTCTAAAAAACTGGCTAGCGATTTTGATTAAAATACGATATATTAAAGATATTTATATGGTAAATAAAATGTATATCTTGAATTTTCTGGGAAATAACTGTGAAGTCCTCTTCATTCGGAAGGAATTTGTATAATTTTGCATGACTGGTAAACGTTAAGCAATAGAAGAAAACGTACAACACAAAAAATGTAGTGAACATTTAAAATAAGTTTTTTTGTGGCATAAACCGTTTCCGAGATACCCGTTATTAAAGGTTCGAACTGTTCAATACTTGTCATTCTTTTAAATTCCGCCGGTTCTCGGTTGTTTCTCGCGATTGCATGTAAGTATGAGGCCAGCGTACAGCGTCCAGTTCTTAAACATTTGACTGTGGCTGTTCTCTTTGTATATATAACAAAATGTGTAATGTAGCTATTTCTGCAAGGGTTTGTTTGGATTAAAATGAAGTAGACAGAAAAATAAGCTTTAGTAAAGATACTTTGTATACTCCTTAATAAAAATAGAGGGTAGAGAAAGACGTGTGAATGTATCACATCCGATTGTTTTTAGATTCAACGAGCCTCAAAACATGCATCTTCGATAAAATCCCGGTATCGAAATTTTGGGTAGAATGCCATGCTTCCTGTACTTACTGCTATAACGTAAGAGAAAGGTAGAAATAGTTTATGCTTAAAATATATGTTTTATATATAATCGTCTTAGACATAATACTTGTATTTTAAATATATTCTTAAAACTAATACTGCATCTGCCATTCTGTATTGTGAATTATGCAGCACTTCAAACAGAAAAAAAAATCGTTAACTCCTATACACTTTGAAGAAGAGAGGTAAGCTTTAGCCCAACTTTTAGAGGAAAATTTGCTCTACAAATTGGAGCATCTGTGTGCTCAATCCATGTGGTTTACTTTTTAAAAAAATATTTGGCAATTTGTTTTTCCGTTTTTGCTTTGAAAAGCTTTTTCTGTGAATAACATTTTTTGTTATAAATGCCTCGTTGTCTAAAACACTATTGAAGATTAGCTAAATTTCATTTAAGGATGCTAAAAGCAACCCCTAAAAGTTGTTGTAGATATATTTGGTTTGTTAAGAACATGGTTGGCTATTTACTTTCTCTACTACGTATAGTAAGTAGGGGAAGTATTGTATTCCACCCAAAAATTCGATACCGAGATTTCACCGGAAATATATGTTTTGAGACCCCCTGAATTCAAAAAAAGCATTTTTGGAAACATGGCCGCGTGTGTGTATGTGTCTCTGTGTGTGTCTGTCTGTGAACAGCATAACTCAGAAACGAACAGTCGGATAAAACACCAAACTTGGTATTTAGGTTCAGTATTTTCCAGAGTTTCGACACGAAGGTTTTCAAGAAAATACCCCCACCCCAGATTACCCTTTACATGGAACATTTTTCGAAAATTTTAATTTTCTCAAAAATGGCTCTAACGATTTTGATTAAAATATCATATGTTTAAGATATTTTCATGACAAATGAAATGTATATCTCGAATTCTGGGAATGTCTCCAAAAGTATTCTTCATTGTGAACGACTTTTGCACAACTGGTAAACCAAGAGATAGACAAAATTTTACTACATAAAAAATGTAGATCGCGTTAAAATACACAATTTATGTCATATACATTTTTTTTTGAGTGAACCATTTTTGAGATATTGCTTGTTATTCCCTTAAATTTTCCAATACTTATACTTTTTCTCAAATTCGTTATTCATTTTTTTTGTCCTGGTAATGCAAAGAGAATGGAATACTCCACATAGTAACCAGCTCTTAAAATATTTGACTATCGCTTAAAGCCTACCAATTCCCCTTGCATCTACAAGAAAATTAGCAATAAGCTTAACATCTCGATTAACATGAAGCATATGGAGAATAAACGTTTGTAAAAATAGTTTGTACAAGAGTAGAGAAAGTCATGTGAGTGTAACACATGAGAATTTTTTTTAAAGAACTGCTGATAAAGTTTAATCAAAAGATGGTATTATACACAAAATAGTTCTATATTCTTTAATAAACAAACTTAGAAGCTAGAACTTAGAAGCCCTGCATCCACATTGGGTAAAAATGTCAAGTCTGATATCTTACAACAGTTTGAGATAATGGGTCATGAATCTCGCAATTTAACATTGGCAAGATGGAGTTTTTAATCTCCTTTTCAGAGAAGACTAAACACTGGATTTAAAACACAAGCTCTATAAACAACCACGTTTAATAGCTAATCTGATTGGTAAGTCCTTGAAAATTAACTCTGAGTCACATTCATGGCCCTTAAAGCTTAGATACGAAGCTCTACGAATGAACAATCGTGATAAGCATGTAAAACCCTTTTAGATCTTATCTTCCCATATTGTCGAAGACTACACCAAAAGCTGCCGCTAACACAATTTAGCCCTACTTGGGGATTCTAAGCAGAGGAAATCCCGAAAAGTTTTTGTCGCTGCCCCAGGGAGGGGCTGCACGTGTCCGTAGTATTGCGGTCGCTGCCCCTAACACATCGGGGTAGGCCGTGCTGAAGATTGCTCTGGGGTACAAGCCAGAGTAAAAACGGCCCGATAAATTCAGATATCTTCTGAGCATTTGGGACAAATACTTTTGGAGGGCACTTCAGATAAATTGGTAAACAGTTTCGAGACTATGCGCTATTCAGGCCCTTGGAAATCCCTGGAGTAAGAAGCCACCCACGGGGGGGGGGGGTGGAGGCAAGCAACAAAAGAAAGGAATGCTAAAATTTCCTGTAAAGTGTCAACACTTTTTACCACAATTACATTATGATTCTACTAGCAGAAATACACACCTTTGTCCGGGGATTTGGAGGGTTTTTGTAAAACATTATATTTCAAAATCTTTGTTCATTTACACTTACATTAATTACAGTATTGCTGGTATTCAATTCTTTTAATTTGACCACTTCACCTTCATTGTATCAGATTTCCCATTGAAGATCCTTCAAATTGTCTCCCATCCAATACTTTTCAATTCCATGCCCCATTAGGGGTGATTTTTGCATTACCAACTCTATAAGAATGGAGAACAGTTATCGTTTTAGTTTTGATGAAACAGGCCCATTCGTATTCAATATACTCAAAGTTGTCCTCAGCCGAATATTTTCCACTCCCTTTCTGATAGGGTGGCTTTTGTTATACCACCCCTAAAGGATTGAAGAGAACATGTTTTATTTCACAAAAGTATTGAAAAAAACAAGCCCTTTCGTGCAGGAAAAAAAAGCTCAACATTTCTGCCAGCCTAATACTTTCGGCCTCTTCTTCCGTTAAGGTGTGGTTTTTTTTTGTGATAACACCCTGATTTTATTTTTACTCTTTCTTAAAACAAATATGTGCCAAATTTCTCATTCGTGCTAGAAATCATCCAAAGAGCCTCCAACTCTCAACCTTATCCCATTGTATATATATTTTTTTCATTACCACCTAAAAGAATACAGGGAGTAAAACTGTATTATGAAAACAGACTCGTTCGTGCTGACAATCGTCAAAATTGTCTCCCGTTGAACATTTTCGACATCCCCTCTACCGTTGGCGGTGCTTTCTTTGTAATTCTACTCCCACAGTAGCTTTACTCTTGTGCTAAAGAATATGTCGCCAAAACCATAATAAGACAGACAGATGATGGATGGAAAAAAATGAGTTTTTATTTATGGACGCGCTTTAACTGCTGTGGTCCTTAGCGTCCCATTCTATATTGGGCGTGAAAGACCGGTCATTTTGCTCAGAGGCCTCGTTAATAGGCTTGAGGTTCTTTTACGTGCCGTAAATCTACTAGACGGGACCACCGGCTTTACTTCCCTTCCGAAGGAAGCCATGCTTTTTACACCCGAAAAAAATCCATCGCCCTTCGCCGGGTTTGAACCCTCGACCTCAGGAATTAGAAGCTAGCAAGGTAACCACTACACCACGGAGGACGACAGATGCGTGGATGGATAATCGCAGAAATGTACTCGAAAATTGCAGTAAATCTGGATGATATTGGTCAGCTTATCTTTACTGTGATATTAAAGAGCAAGGAAAATGTATGCACAGATTCTGTGTTACAGTGCATGAATACACCCAGAGTGTGTAAGCATATGGGGCGGTCCGCGTACTATGTTTTAAAATTATTTTTTCAACCATAGGGGTTTTTTTTATCCACAGGCTGGTAACCTAACATATCTGCGTGTTTTGTCCATTTTAGTGCAGTATGTGCAAAACGTATATTAAATCCTCTTTAGCTTTCAATACGGTTATTATTGAAAGCATGGAATAATCATATTTGATAGCTGTTTTTCACCATTTAAATCAGGCAAGTCATTTTGTGAAACCATGTGTCATTCTCCTCCTTTCTTCCTCCAACTTTGTGTGTTGGGAGTGATCGGACTTTACGACGACACAGTGCTGTTAGAATTAAAGCTCCTTGGATGGTAGGCAAATCGAAGAACAAAAGGGAGATGGGTTAAACCCGATTTAAAATTATCTGGGTCTTTACCTCCTTTTTATTTAATATTTACTTACGATTTAACTAATCTCGCGGCTAAGTTTGAGCCATGGTGACTCCCCCCCTCACACAATAATTTAGGCTGCCGTGCTAAAAACAATACCGAACTGTGGGACTAATGCTGCTGGCATTTCCCTTATCCAACCTTTCCCTGGCTGAAGCAAAATACTACCAGCAAGTCACCACTTGCATTACCGGCTATGCGCTTTAGCACTCAATCAGCACTCTACAGATAGCAGCTTAAATAGACTGTGGTGGCACTGCATACGACTCTGACGTCGGCTGTCGGAGGAACCCCGGATGACTAGTGACGAGCTGAAGAAAAAGAAGTCTCAGATCGCCGGTTGTCGAGGAAGGAGCACTTAATGGGTTCTAGGGAAGCGTCATCGTGCACGCGCCATATTGGTTTTGTCTAAATCTACTCTAACATTTTTGGCGCAAGTAATACTCTAAATTTAAACATCCAGTGCGTGTGCCGAGTTATCTTTTCGGGATAGAGCGAGAATACTTTGCTTTAAAGAACAATTGTAAATTCGTTCTTACACGTTTTAGCAGTGCAATAGAGACTAACGATTTGTAACGAAACGTTAAATGGGCTAAAGCCAAGCTGTTACATGTAAATCAATTCAAAATGTTCGTGAATGAATATACTGCTTATCTGGCTGCAAGAAAACAAACGCTTACTGTGTTTAATATATATTTTCTGAATCCTGTATTAAATTCCTTTCCTGATTCGTTAGGAAATTTAAAGCATTGGTAACCTCTGGGGAAGGTTTGAAGTGTTTGCATTGGGTAATCGATCGCCACTTTGCCTCCAAGGTTAATGTTGGTGAGCTTGCTATTTGAAACACCGTGTTCAACAAGTGTTAGTAATTAATTTTATCTTCGTGTAAGTACTACTTCTATTATTCCCTATCGTCGAAAAATAACATGCAACACGTACGTTAAGTGCGCTGAAGAATCTCGGAAGTAGAAAATCCTCAACTTCGTCTCGTATTCTCAATCTCTTCCACGTTCTCCAACGAACTTACCGCGCGTCCATCGCAATATGCTATTAAATGCTCTACGTCAGTCTGCACTCGTACTTGCATAAGCACAAGGAAAAAGGCCTTCCTTAGCGTACACGTTTGGAGTAATGACAAAAATTACGATCAATATTGGCTTAGTGGCCTCAAAGAGTTTATCAGGATCCTGTGTCA
Source organism: Deroplatys truncata (assembly GCA_030765065.1). Lineage (NCBI taxonomy): Eukaryota > Metazoa > Arthropoda > Insecta > Mantodea > Mantidae > Deroplatys > Deroplatys truncata. The sequence continues at coordinate 108,544,857 of CM060982.1, forward strand.
TCCTAGAAACGCGAATCGCTCGCTGTCTGCCTTACTGCCTTAGGCATGCTTTAAAATATGTTACCGTTGAATTCTCGGATTTCAGCAAAATTTATTGCTGCCTATCTTCGCAACCTTCAGGTCCATCGCGAGATTATGGATGCACTGGTTACAAAAACACGTATAATACACATCTCAATAAAAAATAACGCTACGAAACTTGGGGCTATACCTCATGAAGGTAGCCGTTTCTCATTGGAGGCATTTTATTGTTCCACAGTGAAGGGGACTGGAGGTTCCAATTCTGCTTTGGGCATGGGTGACTGCGTAAAACCAGTGAAAGGTTAATAAATAAATATGTAATGCATTATATTTATATAACTTCCTCTACCAACTACCGTTTATTTCTGCAACAAATTTGTTTTTGTTTTTACTTTTTTTTAAGTTTAGCGTCATTTTACCGGTTAGCTCATACAGGACAAACTAAATGGGTGAAACGATGCTCAAATGAACCCGGGATCCATAGAGCTTAAAGTTATCCTACATTCATCTTTTAAGGATAAGGGAAAAACCCGGAAAAACCTTTATCCAGGTAACTGACCCTAATCGGATTCGAACCTTGAACCTCCTGTGTGTGAGACAGATACATTACCCCCCACACCACAGAGAAAGTAATGCGAATGTAACATTAATTATCAACTTTGCAGTTTATCAATGACCCAAAGCTCAAGCGCCACGGACGAGGCAAATCTGCTTTTATTTTGGACTAACGTATTTCCTAACAAAGGCTAGTGCATGAATGTAAAAGTTTTGGTGGTGGATGTACGTACGCGATTCCCATAAAAGTTTAAAACTTTTTCTCTGCTCTCCCATGGGTGCCATGTTTCATGCCATCAGCTTCGCTGTCAAGCGTTCCAAAGGAAACAACGATATATAACCCAAGTGTCATTTCCGAGACGCTGAACGATGAGCGTCTAGCGGTTTCCAATGGACTGAATTTCACTGAGACGCGCGTGGCGATGACATTTCATTTTGGGGTTGAAAAAGAAGCTGGGATGCATAATAACCGGAGTAGTTACCGCCATCGCAAAACACATCGGATTAGTGCAACGAAATGTAAAAGTCAACACCAACGCTACTACATAAAACGAAAACGTGCTCAGCGTTACTTTTGAGTAAGTAGAGAAAATATTGCATCCTAATTCGATACCAAGATTTCCCCGGAAAAAACGCGTTCTGGAATCCCTAAATAAATACATAAAAAAGAGCATTTTTAGAAAAATTTCCGTGTGTATGTGTGTGTGTGTCCGAACACTATAACCCAAAAACGATGTTGAGAAATGTATTTGATATTTAAGTTCGGCTCCTTCCAAAGATGGAACACGAAGTTTTCAAGAAAATCTCCCTAACGCAAACTACCCTTTACATGGAACATTTTTCGAAAGTTTTTATTTTCTAAAAAATGGCTGTAACTATATCGACTAAAATATCATGCATTAAAGATATTTAGATTATAAATAAAATGTATATCTTGAAGTTTCTAGCAAATAGCCTGTGAATGGCTTCCTTCATTCGGAAGGAATTTCGTAAGACCTTGCATAACTGGCAAACGTTAAGCAATAGATGAATATGTGCTTTACAAAAAATGTAGACCTCTTTAAAACACACAATTTATTTCAAACAAATTTGTTGTGGCATAAGTCGTTTCCGAGATATCGTTATTAAGTCTTGATCTCTTCAATATTTCATCTTTCTTTTGAATCCTGTCGATTTTTAGCTGTTTCTCGCGATGCCATGGAAACAGTATGCAATTTTAAGGCCAGCATGTAGCGTCCAGTTCTAAATCATTTGACTATACGTTATGTAGTTAATTCTGCAAAGGTTTATCTCGATTAAAATGAAGTAGATATAAAAATTAACTTTCGTAAGAATAACTTGAATAGCCACTAATACACGATAGTCGTGTGAATGTAACACATGTAACACATCAAAATGGCATAAGTTTAAAGCTATTTGGATGGCAAATAAAATGCATGTTCTGGAATTTTCTGCGAATAGCTCCTAAAGTCCTCTTAATTCTGCATGAATACTGTATGATTTTGTTAAACGCATAAACCATAAGAGATAGACAAACACTTATTACACAAAAAAATGTTGAACTATGAAAACACATAACGTATGCCACTTTTTTGTTTCATTAGCTATTTCCGAGATATTGTTATTGGTTTCAATTTTCAAATACTTTACACTCTATTGAAGCGCTAAAGTCGAGATTGTTTCTTGCGATCACCAAAGAGTGGAATTTCAAAGCCAGCGCATAGCGACCCTCTTTTTTTGAAAATTTTGGCTATCCTTCCGCCTCTTCTATCCCTCTTGAATCTAAAGAAATGTGTAGTATAACAATTTCTGCAAACTTTTATGTCGATTACCATGAAGTAAATAGAAAAACAATATTTTTAAGAATGATTAATAGAATATATAAATATATATCAATTATAGTGGGTAGAGAAAGCCATGTGACTGTTAATATCATATATTTTTACTTTCTCTAACATCTACATAATACGTAGAGAAGGTACTGCATTCCACCGAAAATTCGATACTGGGATTTCACCGGAAATACATGTTTTGAGGCCCCTTAATCTAAGTAAATCATTTTTGGAAACTGTCCACAAGTCTCTCTCTCTCCCTCTGTGTGTGTGTGTGTGTGAGAGAGAGAGAGAGAGTGAGAGTGAGAGAGAACAGCTTAACTAAAACGCGAAAAGTCGGATAAATACCAAACCTCGTATTTGTGTTCATATCTTCCAAGAAAATCCCCCACCCCAGTTACCCTTTACATGGAATATTTTTCGAAAATTTTGGTTTTCTAAAAATAGCTCCATAACGATTTTAATTAAAATGCCATATATGAAAGATATTTACATGACAAATAAAATGTATATGTTGAATTTTCTGGGAATAGGGTAGAAAGTCCTCTTCATTTTGAAGAAATTTTGTATAATCTTGTATAACTGGCAAATGTTAAGCGATAGACGAAAGCATACCACACAAAAAATGTAGATCTCTTTAAAATACTTTACTTAAGTTTTTATGCCATAAACCGTTTCTGAGATATCCGTTATTAAAGGTTCGATTTTTTTTTTAAAAAAAATCCATTTATACCCCGCCTTTAACTGCAATAGTCTTACCGTCGGTCTTTCCTTTGGAACCTATTGCCTATGGGCAATGGTGTTAACTTGTGTAACTTTTGTTGGGTTCCCTGCACTTTTTTTTAAATAATTAGATCATACACACATTCACACTCGCATTCATACTTCCAGACTCTGGGGAGGATTGGGATTCCCACCCCCTCCCCCAGCCGGGAATCGAACCCGGGACCCACAGCACAGCAGGCAGTTGCTCTACTCTGAGCTACGGGGCCAGCCAGGTTCGAATTGTTCAGTACTTGTCATTCTTTTTAAGTCCCATTGATTTTCAGTTGTTTCTCGCGATTGCATGGAAACAGTATGGAATTTTATGCCAAGCATATAGCGTCCAGTTCTTAGACATTTGACTATCGCTGTTCTTTGTATCTATAACGAAATGCGTAATGCAGCTATTTTGGAAAGGTTTATTTGGATTAAAATGTAGTAGACAGAAAAATAAGCTTTAGTAAGAATAGTTTGTATACCCACTAATAAAGATACAGGGTAGAGAAAGTCATTTTTTTTCAGCAATAAGGCAATATCGCATTTGCATTCGAGTAAGGCAGAATCTCTTTAAAGTCAAGTCACCTGCATCGTCATGAGTTTATGGCCTTGAGAGCTACCTAGGACCTTCAAGTTACACCTGTATGTGATGTGTAAAGAAGCAGCGCAAACATGCGACGTCATTTAAAAACACTCTACATAATGGACCCGAACTCTTCTCGGATATTATCATAACTTGGACAAAGACTTGTATTACCTTTTTAATACTCCTTTTGCATTTTAGATGCGCCACTTTGTCGTCTGTCCAACTATCTGCACAACAAACCATGAATTCCAATATGGAGTCGAAATTTAATTTATGAGAGCTAGAAGAAAGCTTGCGATGTATTATCAGAGACAGCAATAATTTTCGGTTGATTAAAATTGAGAGGAGGGGGTGTAAGTTTAAACATTTCTCGAAACAGAGAAAGCAATTTGGTCAAATTTATTTGCAGATTAAAACTTCACTACACATGCGATTAGCAACAAACAAAACGCTTCGTAATTTTAAATCTAGCAGCAGCAGCAGTTTCTTTTATTTATTTTTTTATTTTTATGTCAATCTCACGATATATCCTTAAGTGCATATCATTTTCTCTTTACAATTTCCATGAATCATAGCCGGTTTCCGGAATGAATGTCAAAAACCCAGCATATCCTATTTTCTTTAAAAAAAAAAACTTAAACAATCTAGATAGCTTTAAGCTATTGGGTATCACTCTGCACTTCAAATTGAGAAGATAGTTTGTTACGTTATTTATTAGCACCAAGCTTTGGGAGTCAATTTGAAGGTGTATTGAAGTAGGAGTTATATTATAGTTCAACTGTTGGGGAGCCGAACTTGAAGTAGTTGCAACCGCACGTATGGTACACAGTTTCCGGTAGCCTTCGCACCAATTTTTAAAAAATATTAACTTTGTAATTTGACTGTTTCTTTAAATATTATATATTTATGTTTGCCTCGGCTGCGTCAGTATTATTGTTAGAGACACGTTTCTCTTAGCAGGGTTGTGGTGCGACTAAGAATGTAGGCTTACACAGATTATTTTACTTCAGTCCTTTTATTAAGGCTTGATACGATTTATATAACACTTCACTGATAGAGAGCTGTGAGATTCTTTTATTAATTACCTGCACTTTTTAACACGTAAATTATTTTCGTCTCACACGCATACGTATTAAACTTCTCGAGGACACCTTTTGTGTCTGGTTAGTAACGCTTTCTGCAACCAACTGAATAGATTTCTACCACCTAAAATTGTACATTTCTGTATTTCAAGCCTCTGATTGGCTATTCCTAATCCAATAGAATACCTTCATTTAACTAAAGCTTTTTCTAGTTGTTGATTGGCTATTTTTATAAACTGTCACTAAAATTACATTATTGCTTCCAAGAATCACAAGTAGTATTATTAAACTCTCAAACTCATTATTGTCTAAGGTTACCTACCTCATTGTTACCTCTTTGTTAGCAACTTTTGACCTATTTCTCACAGCTCCTACATTATTAAATTACGTAATACATTCATATAACATTATTAAACATGGATACAATAATATAAACATATACAATGACTGTAATATACACTTTTTATATATTGTTAAATACACATATTGCTTTAAGGCGGGCTGGTATTGAATTTATATTTTATGTAATTAGACTGAAATCATTTAAGTGTTAAAAATACTGCCTCAAAATTGACATGGGAACACCATATTTCGGCAGTCTGTATCATATTGTCTGGGGTAATTTTTTTTATTAAGACAGTTAAAAAGTTCGATTCCTAAGGAATTCTTAAAAAATGTTTATTATTGTTTTTAATAGTATTATGAATTATGGCATTATCATTTGGGGGAATAGCTCGGGTATCGCCAAAATATTAGTATTGTAGAAGAAGGCAATCCGTATCGTATCTGGTACTGCATATGATGCACTTTGCAAATCATGTTCATCAATGAAAGGGCAAAATATCCAGCTCGCCATAATTGTCAAATTAATGTACCAAACGATAGGCTAGAGAAAAGAAACAAAACAAATCTGATGTGTTAAACTCGCAAATATTTCTCCACTGTTTTACAAACCATTTTTACAAACGCTTATTCTCCACCTACTTAATCGAAATAAACATTTTCAGAAACTATCTTACTGCTAATTTTCTTGTAGGTGCAAGGAGAATATGGTAGGCTTTAAGCGATAGTCAAATCTTTTAAGCGCTGGTTGCTATGTGGCGCATTCCATTCCCTTTGCATGTCCAGGACATACATAAAACGAATAACGAATTCCTATTTGAGAAAAAGTATAAGTATTGGAAAATTCAAACAAATAACAAGGAATATCTCGGAAATGACTCACTCGACTAAAAAAAAATGTATATGATATAAACTGTGTGTTTTAACGAGCTCTACATTTTTTGTATAGAAAAAGTTTGTCATTTCTTATGCAGTTTACCGGTTATGTAAAAAATAGGGCATTTAGGGACATTCCCAGAAAATTCAAGATATACATTTTATTTGTCATGAAAATATATAGTATTTTAATCAAAATCGTTAGAGCCATTTTTGAGAAAATCAAAATTTACGGCACGTAAAAGAACCTCAAACCTGGTAAAGAGGCCTCTGAGCAAAATTAGCGATCTTTCACGCCAAAAATAGAATGGGACGCTAAGGACATAGTTAAAGAGCGTTTATACATAAAACTCGGTTTAATTTAACTTGTGAAGTCCTCTTCATTCGGAAGGAAATTTATAGGCATAATCTTGCTTAATGGTAAACGTTAAGCACTAAACAGGCACTGCACAAAAAATGTAGATCTCTTTAAAACACATAATTTGTTTCACGTAACTTTTTTGTGGCATCAGGAATTTACATTAATTGTTCTAAAATTGGTCATTGTTTTAAAGTCCTGTAAACATTCAGTTGTTTCTCGCAATTGCATGAAAGCAGTATGGAATTTTACGGTCAGCATATAGCGTCCAGTTCTTAAACATTGCTATTTCCTTTGTATGTAGCTATCTCCGGGAAAGTTTATCTCGATTAAAAGAAGATAGCACAATAGCCTTTTATAAGAATAATTTGTATGTCTACTAATAAGCGATAGAGGATAGAGAAAGTCATGTGAACATAACACATCAGATTTTTCAATTTTTTTTTTTTAAAGTTCTATAATGCTAAACGAGACTAAAGGCTATTATATTTGACATATCAATTAACGAATTCTTCCAACTTTATAGATAACACGGTACAGCTGTCGAGTTTTCCATCGTTCAATCAAGAGTTCATGAAGATCCAGTAACAGGGTTCTGAGGATGTTTTACATCTGCCAGTAAATTCACTTAACGCAGACTAGCTAAACCACTTACGTAATACTGAATAGCATTAATAGCATGCCCACAGTAGCAAGATGTGTCGCGTGATGGTGTGAGGAGAATTCAGCTCGGTTTTCACTCTTTGTAAGCTGCACTGTATTCAATGCAAAAATTCGATATCGAGATTTCATTGGAAATAGAAGTTTTGTGGAACATTGAAATGAAACTGAGCGAGGTGGTGCCGAGGTAACGGGTGCTACTCGCATTCGGGAGGTTCCGGATTCGATGCCCGGCGAACGCCCACTCTGATCCATGGGTTTTTCGTGGTTTCCCCGGGGTCGGCAGACGTATGCTGGGGTGGTTTCTTGTCTACCATGGTTTCCTTCTCATCTTTCAGGTGTGACCACGAGAACCACTTGATTGGTGGATCGTTCATCGCACTCTCTCGGCGGCTCCAGCAGTGGGGATCTGTGAGCTTGGCAATTTAGGGACTTCCGCACGTGTCTGTGGCCTGTCTGCCTGAGGCCTGTAGCCTCCATTTACAAAACAAATGTGTGCATGTGTGTGTCTACGAACACAACTCATAATCGAGAAGTCAGATAAATGTCAAGCTTGGTAATTAAGTCCACATTTTTCTGAGATGCGACGCGATGATTTTTCACGAAATTTCGCCTACACCATAATACCATTTAGGTGGAAAAAGTTTCGTCATTTTTCATTAAAACCTCATATGTATGAAATATTGACTTTAAGAGTAAAATGTATGTCCTGAATTTTCTACGAATAGTCTATGAAGTCATTTTTAACCCAAACAAGTTTTGTATAACTAATAAACCATAAGATACAGACCAAACTTACAGATGAAAAAATGCAGATATCGTTAAAACACACATCTATGTATATCAACTACTTTAAATACTACAATTCTGCCCAAAATTCTATATAGAGATTCCACCGGAAATACACGTTTGTAGCGGGGAGAAATTTGTGAACATCTTCGTACGGCATCCATGAAACATGCTACCTAACAAGCTTGATATTTATTCAGCTTTTCATTTATAAGTTACACTTCCCTCTCTCGCACCTCCTCTCCTCTCTCTCTCTCTCTCCCTCACGCACGCACACACACAACTAAAATTAGATTTCCGGCTTCAGATTAGCTCATTATAACCGAGCGGGATGGCTCAGGCGGTAACGTCTGTGGCCCGCATTCGGGCGGTCCTAGGTTTGATTCCCGCGGCCCACCTTCCTGACCCATGTAATGAAGTTTCATTACATCCCCCGAAATTTTCTGTCCCAGCGTATCACCTCCATTCTCATTTCACTTCACCTTTCATCTGCTTAGTCTGTTACAGGATTGAAAGTGTCGGCGGGAGTCTCGGCATTGCATGACAGGGGAAAACGATGCTCTATGTAACCCTTCGTCCCCCGGAATGGGGGCTGTCTCCGAGTCCCGGGCTCCCCAGTGGGACGTGCAAGCCTGTAATGGGGGAGAGGTGCCGGCTGCACCAGCTACCATCCGGGGAGTTTCAATCTGTAAAAGGTAGGGACCATGCCATCTGCCCTGTCGTACCTCCTGGTCCGGCCACCCTCTGTTTGCTCTCATCCCTCCCTCCCGGGGCACCGCGCCAGGGGTATAGGCACAAAAGAGGTGTTAAGTCCCCCCTCCGCATCCAGTCCTACTCCAGCTTATTATATACGTTAGCATGAATTATTATTCATCCAAAATAGAAAAGCATTTTCCGTAATAGAGTGCTGATAGTTCGAAAAATAATAAATCTGGCAACAACTATGAATTTGAAAGCTCAATTAAATTACCTACGGAAAATTAAAAGCAAGAGGGGTATTCTGTAAGTTAATTATTACAATGTGGGAACGATGCCATCTTTCGGTACCTTTGTACAATAATTGAAATGATTACAATACGAGAACGATCACATTTTTTGTACTCTTAATATAATTACTGAAGTGTCTTATCTGTTTCATCTCGTATTATGCGGCGTAGATGATTTTTTTTAAGTTTAACGTCTTTTAACCAGGTAGGTAATATCGGGCAATGAATGAATTAAATTATGCTCAAATGAGCCCGGGGTCCATAGAGCTGAAAGTTACCCGACATTCGTCTGCTCAGGATAAGGGAAAATCCCGGAAAAAGCCTTATCCGGGTACGTCACCTTAACCGAGTTTCGAACTCTGGACCTCTTGAATGTGAGGCAGGCACACTTTTTTTTTATATTTTTAATTAGATCACCAAATCTCACTATTTTTACACTTTCTGCCAATAGCGAGCAGGAAAATGGATGAGAACGACTTCCTAGATCCCTAGTCGAATCGAAGCGGTGATTATAGCAATAAAAAACGAATGTAGGGAAAACAAATATGAACTTTTGATCACCATGCTTTAAAACTATCGATTAAGTTCGATTCTGATATGTGAATACGGCATCAACGAGACCATACATTAGCTGAAAGGTACCCGTGGTAATTATCAAAAAGAATTTGGTTGGTTTTATTACAGATTTGTGCCCGAATTTATAGTTAAAATACTTGGAAGGATGTGACGAGTTTCGCTTGGTGGTTGACACTCAAATCATTATTTATAACAATGTACATTAGTGAATAATAACTACAGGGGAACACTGCGTAAATGAAGTTAAGAGCGCAGTAACTCATCGTGCAGCCACTGGCTGAGGAGTAGAGCGCAAGTATAACGCAAATGCTTCTCGCATGGAAGCGCAACACTGGAATATTTTGGTACTACCCATTTCTCCAAGCCTGTGGCCTGCACAGAGGTCATTCCCTTGTAATCCAACACGTACTTTGTAGAGCTGTCGCTATAAAATGTTTACGCTGTAAGTAGAATGGAAGCATATGAAAACCTTCAATCACGGCATGAGCTCATGCTGTGCATTCCGGCAGCGCTTGAAAGAGCGCCCATCAACTGGCACAGGCTCTCTTCCTTCAAGTGTCTATCTTTAGCGACTTGGCTTCTTCTCACCGGTTTGTAATCCGTCACATGTGGTGAAGCCTGTTAAGTAATTCTGTTCTTTGGCCAGAAACTAAAACAAGAGTGTGTAGCCTTGAGCTTAGGATCATTCATAACAATAAGACTGACAGCAGTCCCGATCCTCAAGCAAACAAACAGCACAATATATGGGTGTTTCTGAGCATTACTTTCTTCTTCTGGATACCAGATAGTACATTAAGAATCAACAGGGTAAAAGGTCAAAAACAAAACACACCAAAAACAAAAAGCTTGAATGTCTTAAGAACCCGTCTCCTACTAAAAGCATTTTATAATCTGAAAACAGCGAGGGTTGTTATTTATAAAAACAAATTATGACATCCAGAGGTCTTGTGGATGTTTCTTGGCTGGGCCAGAGGAATTTTTATTCAATTAGAATCTTTATATACTCTATCAATCATAGAGTCTAGAAGTATCAATGTAGGAGCATTTCAAAGCAAAGGTGATAAAATCCAAAGTTAAAAATAAGTAAATAAGTAAATAAATAAATAAAAGAATGTATTCAGAGAGTTCTACAACATTACTTGTTTCCTAGTTGCTTCTCAAGCTAAGAAAAAGAAAAACACCCCATGTGTTAATTTCAAATGACTTTCTCTATCCATCATTGATTATCTTTATCTCCCTTCCACAAAGTATTCTTACAAAATCTCACATCTTTCTGTCTCCTTCAAGTTAGTCAACGTTTCCAGAAATCACTTTCATTACCATTTTGTTTTGGGTACAAGGGGCATATGGGAGGCTGAAGCAATAGTCAAAACTTATGCTGGGTTTGAAATTCCATAATTTTTAATGACATTATAAGAAGAGAAACAAAAGAATGGTGACATAGCATTTACAAAAATCTTGTGTGTTACACTCACATGACTTTTTCTATTCTTGTACAAACTTATAAGGCTTATTCTCCATATGCTTCATGTTAATCGAGATGTTAATCTTATTGCTAATTTTCTCGTAGGTGCAAGAGGAATATGGTAGTATTTAAGTGATAGTAAAATCTTTTAGGAGCTGGTTGCTATGTGGCACATTCCATTCTCTTTGTATGTCCAGGACATAAAAAAAATGAATAACGAATTCCCATTTGAGAAAAAGTATTGGAAAATTTAAGGGAATAACAAGCAATATCTCGAAAATGGTTCACTCAACAAAAAAAAAATGTATATGACATAAACTGTGTATTTTAACGCGATCTACATTTTTTGTGTAGTAAAACTTTGTCTATCTCTTATGGTTTACCAGTTATGCAAAAGTCGCTCACAATGAAGAATACTTTTGGGAACATTCCCAAAAAATTTGAGATGTACATTTCACTTGTCATGAAAATGTCTTAAAAGTATGATATTTTAATCAAAATCGTTAGAGCCATTTTTGAGAAAATTAAAATTTTCGAAAAATGTTCCATATAAAGGGTAATCTGGGTAGGGGGGATTTTCTTGAAAACCTTCGTGTCACATCTTTGGAAGATACTGAACCTAAATACCAAGTTTGGTGTTTATCCGACTGTTCGTTTCCGAGTTATGCTGTTCACAGACACACACACACACACACACACACACGGACATGTTTCCAAAAATGCTTTTTTTGGATTCAGGGGGTCTCAAAACATATATTTCCGGTGAAATCTCGGTATCGAATTTTTGGGTAGAGTACAATACTTCCCCTACTTACTATACGTAGTAGAGAAAGTAAAAATTGCATGATATTTGAAAATTAAAACCAATGGGATGTGTATCTTGTTAATGATAAGATCACTAAAAATTTTAACAAATAGTGCTTTAATAGATCTCCATTTTGTCTATCACTTATGATTTACCAGTTATACAAAATTCGTTCAGAACAAACTGAAGAATTTAGAAAATTCAAGATTATTTTATTAGGCATACAAATATGTTAAGCATAGAGTATTCTAATGAAAATTGTTGCAGCTATTTTTGAGAAAATTAAAATCAATGAAAACCTCTTCCATGTAGACGGTAGTTTGGAGTGCGGTAACAAGCTCAAATGTTTTCCTTGTTACCAAAGGCATCATTTTAAAATATTCTCTTTTGACGTGTAACTAACATGGTACTAATAGAAAAGTAGAATCAGATTGAAAAATGCAATGCAATAGCTAGGATTTGAACCATGGATCTTCCGGTTTCGTCTGGTTGCTCTAACCAACTGAGCTACCATGGCAACATGCACAACATTAACTTCCACAACTGACTTATATTTCTCCCAGCAAACCACAAGACGATCTAAAATTTGTTTTGAGATTACATACCTCAATGGTTAATTAGTTTTGAAGATTGATACGCTAGTAACCAGTGATGTGTCATAATTTAAATTAAAGAGAGTTGGAGGTTGTTACACTACTGACTACATCACTAAAAGGTTCTTACTTTGAAGTTCAAATTATGCCCCAATGGTGTCTTACAATGGTGCTTTTAAATCCCAGGCTTTATAGTTTAACCAACTATTAGGTCATACAATGGTAATTAATTGTTCTTTCACAAAAGCATGTGTAGGATACAACTGGAAAGAGGAACCAAATCAAAAAATCAATGCCAAGCTGGGATTTGAACCACAAATCTTCCAAACCAGCTACCATAGTAACATGCAGGCATGACATTAAATTCTCCAGCTGACTCACATTTTTCCCGGTAAACTCAGTAAAATTTAGATGTCATACCCCAATGGCGATTTACAATGTTGTTATGTCCTGGGCTTGATAGTTTAACCAACTATTAGGTCAAAATTAGGTCACTGATTACCATGGTACTAATATTTTATTATTCTTTTCAACACTAGCCTTTGGCTCTATACAGCCTTTCAAATCATACTATTTACAGTGTTGGCATTATACAGAGTGAGCTAAAAGACTACGAACTGCCTGCGCGGTGTTTTTCCTGTTCTTGTCCTCGGCACTTGTTGCCATCTGCTGCTATCATACAAAGGCACGGATGAAACCATACAAAATTTTTAAAACTACTTTTAAAGGTAAGAACGTAGGTTTTCACGGCCGGTGTCACAATTATAACTAATATGATTTTCCGGACTGTTATGCCGTGGTCTGCTGAAGAAAGATTTCCCAGACGTTTCGTCCACAACTGCGGTGGACATCTTCAGTGGCGCGGACGAAGTCTTCTCGGTGAAAGTATCGCAGCGTCTGATGCGTTGGCCGTTAGTGCCGCTCTCTTTATAGTGTGGGCGCTCTCTGCTGATTGGCCCGCTGGTATGAGGGGGCTGGCGCCGGCTGTGTTGTTGCTCTCTTCTGATTGGCTCGCAGTGTTTTTCGGTTTTGTATGACCTTTCTTGTTTTTGACCCTTCCAAAGACCCCCGAGACCCCGTCATCGGCCGGTGTTTACCGTATTCCTTGTTCGTGTGGTTCAGTGTACATTGGTACCACACAGCGGAGCGCTAACACCAGACTGAGCGAACACAAAAGAAACTGCCGCCTGGGCCATACAGAAAAATCGGCAGTCGCCGAACATGCCATTGAAGCCGAGGGCGAACACATTATTAGATTTCAGGACACCAACATTCTTTCCTCCATAAGCATTACCATACCCGGCTACAACGCGAAGCAATAGAGATTTATAAACATCCCAATAATTTCAATAGGAAAGAAGAAGCATTGAAACTCAACAGTAACTGGCATCTAGTCATCAAAAACAAGAAAGGTGATACAAAACCGAAAAACACTGCGAGCCAATCAGAAGAGAGCAACAACACAGCCGGCGCCAGCCCCCTCATACCAGCGGGCCAATCAGCAGAGAGCGCCCACACTATAAAGAGAGCGGCACTAACGGCCAACGCATCAGACGCTGCGATACTTTCACCGAGAAGACTTCGTCCGCGCCACTGAAGATGTCCACCGCAGTTGTGGACGAAACGTCTGGGAAATCTTTCTTCAGCAGACCACGGCATAACAGCCCGGAAAATCATACTACTTTTAAAGGCTTTACTTACCAACTTTACCAAAGTTCCTGTACCCATCCCCTCAGACTTGTAGGAAAACACTTTCCTAAAAGGATACCACCCACCGCAAAAAAGTGGTGTCCATTTCGAAAATGTCTGGTGTTTTGCAAAAAAAAAAAAAAAAAAAAAAATGTTCGCAAGGAAGCTAATATGATTTGACATGAATGTGATGTGCCATTGTGTTTATCTATGTTTTGAGGTATACCATTCAAGAAGGAAATTTTAAATGTAGAATTTATTCAAATTTATTATAAAAGAGAAAAGTTATAATAATTAAGGTTAAATAAGCATTAAATTCATGTAAATCCATATGCTTTCTCCTGCATTTTAACATGGACGTCACATGACGTCCATATCCCCGAAAGGGTTAATAAGCAGTTGTAGACTTTTAACTAGACTCTTACTTGGGAGATCTGAACCAGTCACTCCTAGGTATATATGGCTTTGTCTAGCTGACATCTTGCAGTCGAAGATTATGTGAGAGGCAGTTTCTTCCTCTTCACCACACAACCCACAAATTGGGTTTTCCTTATAGATACCCATAATACAGGGTGATCCAAAAGACTACAAACTGGCTGCACAGTGTTTTTCCTGTCCGCATCCTCGGCGCTCGTTGCCATCTGCCGCTATGCGGATGAAACCATACAACACTTTTAAAGGCTTTTCTTAACAAATTTGTGAAAGTGCGTTTGAGGACAGAATTATTAGTAGAAATTTGTGGCCCCCTCAGTCCCCCAAACCAACCCCCTGCGATTTCTATTTCTGGGGTAACTTAAAACAAAGTGTTCAAGACAAATTCACACACCGTGGAGGAATTAAAATATCTACCAGAAAATTGCCAGCATTTCTCAATGTGAACTACGGCGAGTGATGGATAGTTTCCTAAAGAGGTGACAAAAATGTATGGACAACAGTGGTCAGTTTCAACATCTCCTTTCATAAGATTGTTAAGTAAATCCTTTAAAATGTTGTATGGTTTCATCCGCTCCTTTCTAGGATAGCGGCAGACGGCAACGAGCGCCGAGGACGCGGACAGAAAAACACGGCGCACCTGGTTCGTAATCTTTTGACTCTCTCTGTATGTAGGTGTTTCCTTAATCTGCAGTTACCTGTAAAGAGGCCTGTTATCAGCCTCATTTGTGTCCTGCTGAGATTTAGGATTTCTTTAGTAAGAGCAAAAGTTGGTTTTAACAACATTCTCTTACTATGTCTATGTGCTTCCACCTGTGCCCACTGTTGCTGGTGGTTGTTTAAGACCCAATCTACAATGGTTCTCTTTACAGTGGATAAGGAAATACCAGGACCAAAAAATTCTTCAGCTGAACCCTTCTTTGCTAAGAGTCGCTTTTTTGTTGCCTATAATCTGTTTATGCCCTGGTAACCACCAAGTATTACCCTGTTGTGTTTTGCCAGTTGTATAAGGTTTTGTAGGTGTTTCAAACCAGCTTAGATGTTATCTGGTTACTTGTAATTGCTTTAAGAGTGGCCTGCTATCAGAAAAAATCTTTATGGTGCTGTTTTTATAGCCCCTACGGATTCTCCTGTACACAGTGGGACTTAATTGATAACACTTTTAACACAGAAATGGCATAGATGTAATGGAAAGCACAGCTGCTGGGAATGTGTATGAAGCCAACATCTACAATACCACAGACAATAATGAAGACAGAGAGACTGAAACAATGTATACATTATGAAAAACCAGTAATTTGCTAAAGGCACAGTTACCATTATTTATGAGGACCCTTTAGAATTCTCACATGAATTACATCCTACCTCTCTTTTAATTATGGACTACTGCCCAAATGTTTGGCAAGCAGTTAGCTTTAGAGACAGGTGCTATTAAAACCTAACAGCTAGCAATTGTTTCCACTGGCTCAATACCAGCAACAGACAACAAGCAGCAATTATTTCTATGGCATTCCCAACACATTCATTTTTATGTTTGCAGAAAAGAAAAGTGCCTGAGGAATCAAACACAGTACTCATTCCTTTTGTTTTTAGTTGATGAATCGAGCAAGAGTTTACATTTGGCTTCATGTTTTCTTCAAATGCCAAGTTAGCTATCTTGTAGCTTTATCTAGTAGGGTTTGAAAAATGTTTCACTGTGAAAACATGCACCCAGTCCTGACACTTATCCAAAAGATCTGATGTGTTGCATTCACACGACTTTCTCTACTGACAAACCATTCTTACAAAAACTTATTCTTCTATTTACTTCTTGTTAATACAGATAAACTTTCATTACGCATTTCGTTGTAAGTATAAGAAGAATACAGGACTCTAAAGCGCTAATCAGACTTTTGAAAAGTGAATAGCTATGAAATGACTTTGAAAATACATGACCATTAGGCCAAGTACATAACCCAGTGTAAAAAAGAAAAACTTACCACTTTAATTCAAACCAACAACAAAAAATATCTAAAAAATAGTTAATGCCAAAAACATTTTTTGATATAAATTGTGTGCTTTAATGAGCTCTACATTTTTTGTGTAGTAAAGATTTTATCTTATCTCTTATGGTTAACCAGCTATACAAATGCCATTCAGAATAAGGACGATATCACATGCTCTTCCCAGAAAGTTCAAGATTTAAATTTTACTTGTCATGTAAATATCTTATATATGGTATTTTAATAAAAATTGTAGAAAATTAATAAATAAATAAAAAAAAATCCATTTAACGGGTAGCTTGGGTTGGGAGGATTTTCTTGAAAATCTGTGTGCGGATCCTTGAAAGACATTGAACTTAAATACTAAGTATGGCAGGATGATATCACACTCTCTTTACATAATTTCATGAGAAACACATGAATGGTAACTTAACATTTCTAAGCGCACTGCTTGGAAAAAAATTTCTAACAGTGAATAGATTAGAAATGGTTAATGCTACAAAATGAAATTTTCTTTCAAATAAATTGTAACTTAATGAGATCCATTTTTTCCCTGAAGAAGTTTTATCTCGTGTTAATCCTGAGAAATATTTGCTGGAAATGGTCTTGATTATATAATATGATATACATTTTGTGGGCTAAGGTAAAAGTCAAGTGTTTAAAAAGTGGGCACACTTGCACGATCTCATGAGAAACACTGAAGTTAACATTCCTAAATGCATTGCTTGGGTAAACATTTTAAAAAACTATGAAATGATTAATCCCACAAACTAAATTTCATTTGGAATAAAAATGAACATTTTTACTTTCTCTATCACGAATACAGTAGGAATTCCAACCAAAAAATTTGATACCAAGATAGCACAGAAAATACATTTTGGGGTACCCTGAATAAACAAATAAAAAAATAAATAAAAAGCATTTTCAGAAAAATGTGTGTGTGAACAGCATAACTCAAAAACAAAAAGTCAAATAAATACCAAACTTGGTATTTAAATTTAGTATCTTCCAAAAATGCAACATGAAGATTTTTAAGAAAATTCCCCAAACCCAAACTACCCTTTAAATGAAAAATTTTTGAAACTTTGATTTTCTAAAAAATGTCCATAGGATTTTGATTAAAATGCTGTATATTAAAGATATTTACAAGCTAAATAAAATATATATCTTGCATTTTCTGGGAATAGCCTGTAAAATCTTTCAATTGGGAAGGAATTTTGTATAACTGGTAAACATTAAGCAATAGACAAAAATACACTACACAAAATTGAAGACCTCTTTAGTTATTAATAGTTGCAATTGTTCAATACTTTCCCATTCTTTTTCAAGTCCTATCCATATTCAGTTGTTTCTCGCAATTGCACTGAAAAAGTGCAACATTTTTAAGACCAGCATATGGTTTCCAATTCTTAAACATTTGACTAGCTATTCCCTTTTTACCTATTATGAAATGTGTGTAAGAATTTTTACTTTCTCTAATACGTATAAGTAAGTAGGGGAAGTATTGTATTCCACCCAAAAATTCGATACCAAGATTTCACCAGAAATACATGTTTTGAGACCCCCTGAATCCAAAAAAAGCATTTTTGGAAACGTCCGTGTGTGTGCCTGTGTGTCTGCCTATGAACACCAAACTTGGTATTTAGGTTCAGTATCTTCCAGAGATGCAACACGAAGGTTTTCAAGAAAATCCCCCCACCCCAAGATACCCTTTACATGGAAAATTTTTCGAAAATTTTAATTTTCTCAAAAATGGCTCTAACGATTTTGATTAAAATATCATATGTTTAAGATATTTCCATGGCAAATAAAATGCATATGTTGAATTTTCTGGGAATGTCTCCAAAAGTATTCTTCATTGTGAACAACTTTTGCATAACTGGTAAACCATAAGAGATAGACAAAATTTTACTACACAAAAAATGTAGATTGCGTTAAAATACACAATTTATGTTCATATACATTTTTTTTTCTTGAGTGAACCATTTTCGAGATATTGCTCGTTATTCTCTTAAATTTTTCAATACTTATTTTCTCAAATGGGAATTCCTTATTCATTTTTTTTGTCTTGTATATGCAAAGAATATTAATCTGTGGCAAAGGGAATGGTGCTGCACCTAGCAACCAGCTATTAAGAGATATGTATGTGCTTAAAGGCTACTGTATTTCTATATTGCCCTTGTAAATATATATTCCCCTTACATCTACAAGAAAATTAGCAATAAGATAGAGTCTGCAAAAGTTTATTTCGATTAACATGAAGTAGATGGAGAATAAGCGTTTGAAAAAATAGTTTGTACAAGAGTAGAGAAAGTCATGTGAGTGTAACACATCAGATTTTTTGTATAGCCACTAATAAACAATAGGGGATAGAGGTCATGTGAAAGTTATACAAGATGTTTTCTGAAGCAAAACCGAATTTATATTTTAATCAGAGTTATATCAGCCAATTTTTGAGAAAACAAAACTAAAAATGTTACTTTTTCCTTTCCCCCAGGAGACTTCAAAATTTGTATTTACAGCAAAAATCTTGTTATCCAATTTCTGCCTCTGCCTTAGGTAACTGTGTGGTAAAGAATGCAAACATATGATTGCACTTTGTGCTATGTTCTTTTAAGGTATCATTCTTAAGTAATTGTTGTTGAAAATTTTCCAAATCAACACAGATTCAGTTTCAATTTCTGATATATCCCCAAGGAGTAAATCACTGCTATAGCTAGTTTCTCTCATTGTCCATAGACATCAGTAGTATCCAAGGAAGATAAAACTGAAATCAGCTCTGTTGTGGTATAAGTCCCTAGTTCTAGATGCCTCATTTGTGTTTCATGAGTATTAGATCTGAACATAGAGCTGGAAGGAGAAACAAATTCAACTTTTCCTCAACATGCAATTAGAGAAACCACATTTTTGTTGCCCTTCCTTTTAACATTTACCCTACACATCCTAACAGAAACAGTAAATGTGCTTGTTAAATGTTTGTTTTTCTGGTGAACAAGAATTGGCATGCATACACATGCAAGTGAAATAAACAGCCATTCTTTGCAATCTTCTCGTAAACCTTATCTAGAGCTAATATGAACATACTTGCCAACTTCCTGAAATGGAAACCATTAAAATTTCAGGTAGTATTTTAATGCCTAAATGATATTTATTGTGTTTTATTATAATTAAATTCAATAACAGCCCACCTTAAAAACAATATGTATATAATTATTATTTATATTGTATCTAAAGTCATTATAAATACTATTTTTATTGTAAACATATTTATTAATATTATGTAAATGTTTATATACTCTAATAGTGCAAAAACTGTGAGAATAATATGTTTTAGGGTGTTAATGATAAGGTAATAATGTAATTTTGGTGACAATAATGTGTCTGGAGTTTTAAAAAATACTGGTTATGAAAAGATCGGTAATAACGTAATTTCGCTTACAGTTTGGAATTAATCAATCAACAGTAAAGAAAAGTTTTAGTTTGAATACTTAAATTCTATTGGACTAGAATTAGCCAATAAGAGACTGGCATTACCGAAGCTATAAGAATTTTACCGTTGAATTCAGTCAGTCGCGGGTAAGATGTTGTAGAGTACGGATGGTAAAAATTGTGTTCTCCGCTAGAATATATAAAGTGCTCACAGTTTTTCTTTTATAAAGTGTTGTGTTTATAAATGTGCAAGTATAAAGAGAAATAAAAAGAAAGTGAAATTAAAAAGTAAATTCTGTGAAGTATTTTAATTCTTGTCTTATCACAACCTTAAAAGAACTTGTGTTTCTATAGTGCGACTGAAAGCAGCCGAGGCAAATAACTTTAATAATATTATGTAAAACAAGCATCATCTTCACTATAAAGTTTGGCGTCCCAAGCATCAAACAACATCAAAGTCTATCTTCATTACATTCTCAAAGTGACGCGCATACGTGGGGATTCTTACATCTCATATCCAGCATTCAGCTGAATAATTTTTTTAAAGTTGGCAACAAACATACTTCTTCAAATTACAACTGTGGGGCAAACTCCTCTAAACAACTACTATCATCATAACTATCCACAAATTGGCGTCCCTCAACGTGGAGCTAAATAATTACATAACAGCACACTTTTTCAAATATACGTAATAATACTTTACATAAGCCAAAAATCAAATCGCAAACTTTCCCTTGTCCAGCAAAGAGTAGCAATTTTTGCAATTACATGAAATTTAGAATGTGTAATATTTTTAGAGCAGTAAATGCACCAACATTACATGTAAAATAAGTGGGAATTCCATTTTATAAGAATTCTTGATGACCTAGTACTACTCCTTTCTGTCATACATTGAAATTCTTCTTGGTAACACAATGGTTCACATCCAGATTTTCTTCCTTCCCAAAATTCAAAACATTAAGCATAAAAAATTCTCCGGATCTAATTTAAACAAAATGTCTGATATGCTGCATTAACATTACTTTCTCTGCTCTTGCACACACTATTTTTACAAATGCTTACTCTCCGTCTACTTCATGTCAATCGAGATAAATGTTTGCAGAAATTATCTTACTGCTAATTTTCTTTCAGGTGCAAGGGGAATACAAATACAGTAGGCTTTAAGCGATAGTCAAATCTTATAAGAGCTGGTCGCTATGTGGAGCATTCCATTCTCTTTGCATGTCCAGAACATAAAAAAAGGGAATAAGGAATTCCCATTTGAGAAAAAGTATATTAAAACAAATAACAGGGAATATCTCAGAAATGGTTCACTTGAGGAACAAAAATTACAAACAAACAAAGACATGACATAAATTGCATGAGATTTGCACGACATAAATTGTGTGTTTTAACAAGATCTACATTTTGTGTGTAGTAAACTTTACCAATTATGCAAAAGTCATTCAGAATGAAGAGGACTTTCGGGGACATTCTCAGAAAATTCAGGATATATATTTCAGTTGCCATGAAAATATCTTAAACATATGATATTTTAAAAAAATCGTTAGACATTTTCGAGAAAATCAAGATTTTTGAAAAATGCTCCATGTGAAGGTAATTACTGGTGGGTGAAAATCTTTGTGTCGCATCCTTGGAAGATACTAAAGTCAACTTTTTATCCAACTTTTCGTTTTTGAGTTATGCTGTACATGTTTCCAAAAATGCTCTATTTAGATTAACGGCGCCTCAAAATATTTATTTCTGGTGAAGTCTCGGTATCAATTTTTGGGTGGAATGCAATACCTACCCTACTTACTATACATAGTAGAGAAAGTAATAAAATGTAGAAATATATAAAATAAGATACCTTAGTCTCCTTTATGTTGCAGCTCTTTTTCCAAGCATTCCAGCAAAAAACCTACCAACACACATCAGAAACTGGCTGCTAGCAATAGGAAAAACTACAGAAGAAACCCAAGAATACTTTACATTAACTAAACTGTGCACAGAACAGAATTATTTTACCTTCAATAGAAGATATTATAAACAGAACTTGGTTTAGCTATGAGCAGATGTTTTTATGACATTAGTAACAAGAATCATGAAGGCATTCCCCTGGATATTCAAACTATGGTACTGCTTTGTTGACAATATTTTTGCAATAGTCCCAGAAAGGCACTTAGAAGATGCATTAAAAGCACTGAACCTTCAGAAGAAAATATCAATTTCACAATGGAAAATTGTGACAGTTACCTTTCCTCAATCTTAAAATCATCAAAAAAGAAACCCACCTAACATTTAGCATCTAAGAAAACCAACACACACCAATAGTTACATAAAATGAAACAGTTACAATCCAGTTCCCCCCCCCCCCCCACCAACCAACATGCAGTACTCAACAGCCTTACACAAAGATTAGTTAACATCCCCATGAACAAAGAGGAATATACCGTGAGCTAAACAACATAACAGATATACTACAGAAAATAGATTCAGACACAAACAGTGCATAAGAAAATAAATAGAGCCAGAACAGAAAGAGAGTAAAAGATTTCAACATATTTATCCCAAATGAAAAAGCAAACAAAATTTTCAAAAAATTCACATACCACCCAACAGCCTTCTACAAATTCCAGAGGATCTTCAAACAGCATATCATCATTTTGGCCCCAAAAAACAGTTACTCCATCAATAACATATTAAATTCCAAATTAAAAGATGGCATCCCACAACAGAAATGGGAATATACTGCAAAACAAAATCTACATCAAGTAAACTAAAAGAAACATAAAAACAAGAGCAAAAGAACACATCAGGAACATAAAGAAAAAACCAGAAGACAAATCAACAGCAGATTGGCACTTTTCAAGAGACCAACACACCATCAACATAAATCGAAAAATACTAAATAATCATTTCACAAAAGCAGAACTTACAGTTTGAGAAAACATTTCCGTTTGGAAGAACAGGAACCATGTTTTGAATTTTTAAATCCTTGCAGATGACATACTTACGTAGAGGTATATCCAACTGACACTACAGACAAGGCTGACCACCATGAGGAATGATGCCAGCAGTCAACCAGGAATGATGATGGGAGCAATTAGCTCCAGAAACATTTTTTCCATTTCAAATAATAGTAAACGATATACAGTGGAATCTCGTTAGCACATTCCTCATTAACACATTTTCCCGTGTATTACGTTCAATTATAAAAGTCCTGGTACCAAACACCAAATGTAATAAATAACGTTTACTTAGTGCATTTTCCCGGTCCCGCTTACTACATTTGAAGTTTGACGTCCTCATTCACTGTTTTGGCCAATCCTTGATCAGTCCAGTGGGAGAAGGCACTTAACATGTTCAAAGTTTGATGTCCTCATTGGCTACTTTGGTCAATCCTCGATCACGGGGTGGATACCGGCAGCCAATCACATGCATGTTATGTAAATATTTGTGTGACACGATTTGTGTGGATGGGATAGAGAATGCTTTAGCTTGGCGTGGTAAATGCCAACAATAGTTTCTATTGTTGAGTGTTGACCAAACATACGTAGATAATATTTTAACTTTTCATTTACAATGAAAAGAAGTAAGTGTAGTAAATAACCAATAGTGAAAAACTGAAAATCCTTGAAATAGAGCACAATCCAAATATGAAACATGTGGATATAGTGCGGAAGTTAAACATTCCTCCATCAACCTTAAACGCAATTGTTAGCAAACCTAAATTGATTAAAACTGCTTTTAAAGAAGGGAAAAATGCAAAAACAAAACTTTCCTCTTGGAAAATAGGATCAGAACGAAATTTGTTGCATGGAAACACTTACCGTATTCAAATCGTATTGAATACGCCAAAGATACATTCGCCTATTGTACTCGTAACATGATGCACGCTCATAATTTTTTTTCTTTTTTAGCGGAAATTGTTATCACATGTGTAATAAAACACACAGCAAAGCCACTCTTGTCGCTTCCATAATTCGCAATTTATTTTCTCAAACCATTCATAACCTCAAAAATCCAAGTTGACCAACATAAAAGCTTGAATTATTTATTCTCATGCTTTGTGTATCCAAATCCATTTGAACACATATTGAATTCAACACGGATTGTACTCAAAATCGATTTCAATTACCCATGGAGACATAGTAATTATTAGATTTTATTACATAACTATGTACTTAAATTGCATATTTTGCATTTTCGTTAACACATTTTCCCGCCTATGACGTCCAAATCCTTAGGTCCCTGAAAAAACGTGCTAACGAGATTCTACTGTAGTGTCATAAATCGACTGATTAATTAATCTAAATTATTAGAGCATTTAGAAACCTCTATTGCGTTAAAAGGGATTTCTAACTGAATTCGAAACAACCTAATACAAGCCATGGGTTTGACAGATTCATCAATTATAAAGCAGGAAATTGTGGATGTTCCTTTTGTAGCCATTTGTAGTCATGGATACCGAAACTTCAGATTTATCAAATAAAGCACAATTTTCTAATAGAGCACATAAAGCACAAAATATTAACGCTGAGGATGGCTCAGGTGCTAACGTCTATGGTCTGCAATCAGGAGGTACCATGTGGGCTGACCAATCTGACTGCGGTTTTTTCATAGTCATCAAGTTAAATACCAGATTGGATATTTAATACCACGGCCCAAAATTCCACCTTAAATCTAAGACAATAGTAAAACGAAAAATAGTTGGTAATTAAGAATGCTCTGCCATCTATCCACAAATAATGAAAGAAGGTAGAGTGGATGACACCCTAATACATTTGCCCAGCACATGTAAAACAGAGGTACAGTTGCTGTATATATGCCTATGTAGATAGAAGTTGAAGCCATCATCTGTTCATCACAATAGCAGAGGTGCAGTTGCAATGGTATGACGAAGTAAGATGGTATGCTTTGGTATAGGGATGAGATCTAGAAGGCTGACTTCCGCCACACACTGTTCCATAAGGTATCTAATAACAAATCTGTTACGATATGACCATTAAAGTGTCACAAAATAAACAGAGAATATACGAGATGTGATCAAAAAGTTTCCGGAATCACGTCAAATACTACACAACAGTTCGTTTTGTCTAATCTGCACTGTCACCCTCAAAGTAGTTGCTTTGGGAGTCGATGCACTTCTGCCACTGCTGGAAGCACCTCTGGAAGTCCTCTTCTTTCAACATGTTCAGAGCCTTCTGTGATTCGCGATGGATAACATCAATGTCCTCAAAACGGTGTCCTCGGAGCTGCATTTTAAGTTGCAGGAAAAGAAAAAGGTCTGCTGGTGCCAAATCTGGAGAATAGGTGGGATGGGAACAGTATTCATCCTATTTTTATCCAAAAATTGGCTAACAGAAAGGGCTTTGTGCGCGGGCACATTGTCATGATGCAGGAACATGTCTAAATTGTATTTCAAAATGCTTTGAACACTTCCAAAGGAGAGTACTAATGAGTCAGAAAGTTCTCTTATTGTAATACGCCTATCATTTCCCTCACTTGATTGATATTTTCATCAGTTTTGCTGGAACAGGGTCGCCCCGAACAATCTGCATCTTTAACTGATGTCATACCACTTTTAAATTTCGAAAA
This sequence comes from Deroplatys truncata, assembly GCA_030765065.1. NCBI lineage: Eukaryota > Metazoa > Arthropoda > Insecta > Mantodea > Mantidae > Deroplatys > Deroplatys truncata. The sequence goes on from CM060982.1 coordinate 108,570,254, forward strand.
CCACTCAAATGCTTGAGTTTTGCCCACAACTTCCTCCCCATAAGCTGTTCTTAACATTTCATAGGCTTCTGTTGCAGTTTTACCAAGTTTAAAGCAAAATTTGATGTTCGTTCTTTGTTCTTTGTAATCTGACATTTTTGCTACGCGGAAAAATTGCAGTACATGCAAAACACGTGTTTGCTTCAGAGCGTCTACCTCATCACTGCATGGTCACAGGTCACAGGAAGTCACGTGACCTCTCATTTTTATCAGGAAGGAACGCTGCATTTACAGTCTGGGTAAGAATTAAAGAAATCTTGGCATCAGCATTGTTGTGAAGCCATTCTGGAAACTTTTTGATCACACCTCATATATACATATATACCGCCATCAATGGGCAATACAATATCCTTCAGAACCAAGCAAGTGATATTTAGCACTGTTGTCAATAGGAAATCCAAGAAACTCGATGATCCATAGCCACATTACATTATGAGAATGGGTTTTCCAAGAAACATGTCTCAAGTAGGAGAGCCTTCAAAGATGAAAAGTATCAATTATGAAGGCATGTATTGCAAAGTGTTTGATAACACTAACCACCACCACTTGGATGCAAGATTTTAAGATTTTTAAAATTGAAATTTTAACATCTACTATAGCATGAAAACTACGGATAGATTCTAACTAGTTTCCCAAAAGCAGCTTTCAAAGTTTCATAGATACATTTGGAAAGTTCTTCTGTGGCATTCAATTGAAAAATTATCTGACTGTAGTATACAATACAGGAGAGTTGAGAACTAAATCCATGAGTGAACAAACAAAACTTCTGAGCACAAATTCAATGCTAAATGAACATTATCAGCAGTTTAATATGAATGTGTCATTACCGCATACAGTTCTTGTGAGTACATCATTTTCTGCGCTGAAGAAGATAAAAAGTTGCTCTCAAAATTCTATTGGAGAAGAGAGATCTTCTCATCTTGGAATTATTTCAATTGAAGCTTGCCTACTAGGAGAACTCAGAAAAAAGGAACAGTTCCTTGAGGACGTTGTTACCAATCCTTCACAGGAGAGAAGGATGTAATTTCAATTCAGATAATCTTGCAGAGGTGATTTACCAAAGCTTCAAAGTTGAAACTAAGTCCAGAAACTAGTTATTTTCTATAAAATTTTACTTACAGTAATTTTATTAAACATAAATTGATATCAGGCTTAATTATTTCAATAACTATGCTTTCATTTAAACTATTAGTAGTTGCAATTTTTATCTTTAATATTTATTGCTTTAATGTGACTATTAACAGTTGTGATTTTTATCAAAAGAAGCCTTTCCTGATTTATTATTGTTTACTTAAAAATTATAACAATTATTGCTTCGGCTAATTGAATGGTCACAGCAAACCACTCATAAAATTACATTATGGCTGAGAGGGGTTTAACTTATATTGACATTCTGTACTTACTCGAGTAGGAATAAAATTAACTATAACCTTATTATACATTGCTTTTCTTCCACAGCTTGGACTCCCGCTGAAACAGCTATAATATCCGTGCAACAGCCTTAAGTTCTCATATTTACAGTTACAATTACAATGATAATAAGCATGTACCTAATCATAAGAGATGCTGGAAATGCTATCCTTCTCTATCTACATATTTCTGGCACCATCTTCTCAGGAAATTTTCATTCACATTGGAGAGTTCAATATTTAAAATTGAGTGAATTTCTTGCCTGATGTTTTCATTCAGTTCTTCCAGAGTATGGGGTTTGTTGCATACACTTTATTTTTGAAGTTGCCCCATAGACGAAAATCATGTATGGTTAGATCAGGGGATCTTGAGGACCATAATCCTTCAAAAATTTCCTGACTTAAACTTAATAACTCATCAGCTGTAACTCTTGTCAAAAATACCCAAACTACATCCAACATTGATCAGCTGTTCCAAAAATGGTTTAAGGAATTTCTGTATCTTTCTGCATTTATTATTTGTTCAGAAAACATAGGTCCTACTATTCTATATGCATTTACTTCACAACACACACAAATTTTCACATTTGCAAGGGAAACTCGTGTGTAAAATTGGGTTTCTCTGTGGCTAAGTATCTGTTATTTTACGATGGAATATAACCATGTAAAGGGAACCACGCTTTGTCAGAGAAGAATATTAAGCTGGGTTACTCTATCATTGGTATTTCGCATCCAATTACAGTAATTTACGAGGGCAGTCCCAGAAGTACCTGACTTGACGTATATATAGTAGTTGTCGTTTCATGAACTCTCTCAGTGAATTCGTAAACATGGATAAAACTGGCCATAGTTATGTGATACAATACTTTCATTTGAAAGGTCTTAGTCCAACAATATTAAAGCTGAGCTAGATCCTACTCTGGGGGTGTCTGCTCCTTCATTTATAACAGTAAAATATTGGGTGGCAGAGTTTAAGCGAAACCATATGAGCTGACAAGACGAACATTGCACTGATCGACCAAATGAGGTGACCATGACAGAAATTGTGAACAAACTCCACAAAATGGTATTGGATGACCATCGACTGAAAGTGCGCGAGCTAGCAAACATCGTAGGCATTTCAAAAGTGCTGTACATTGCATACTAACTGAAAATTTAGACATGAGAAAGCTGTGCGCAAGATGGGTGCCGTGTTTACTCACAATGGAACAAAAGCAGAGTCGTGAGGATGTTTCAGTCGAGTGTTTGGCGATGTTTCACTGCAATAAAGCCGAGTTTTTGCGTCGATCCATAACCATGGATGAAACATGGGTCCATCACTTTCACACTTGAGACGAAGGAACAGTCAAAATAGTGGATTGAAAGAGAAGAATGGCCTCAAAGAAGGCGAAGGTAGTTCCATCTACATGTAAGGTCATGGCATTATTTTTTTGGGATCTGCATGGGATAATTTTAATCCATTATCTTCAAAAACGAAAAGCAATCAATGGCGAGTATTATGCAAACTTATTGCACTATTTGAATGATGAAATCAAGCAAAACGGCCACATTTAGAGAAAAAGAAATTTCTGTTTCATCAAGACAATGCACCAGTTCACACACCCTTATCGCCTATAGCCAAAATCGATGAGCTAAAGTTTGAATGCACCCTATTCATCAGACTTAGTCCCCTCTGATTATTTTCTGTTTCCAAAGTTGAAGAAATGCCTTGTTGGTAAAAGATTTGCCAACAATGAAGAGCTGGAATTTGCAGTTGATGGCTATTTTGCAGAACTCGAAGGTTATCACTATAAACAGGGTATCAAAGCTATTGAACATCACTGGGAAAAGTGTATCAACTGAAAAGAGACTATGCAGAGAAATAAAGATGTTTTTTTTCCAAAATTTTTGTGTTTTCTTTGTTAAGTCAGGTACTTCTGGGACAGCCCTCATATCTGATTCTGATAATCACATGTAAAATAGTGTATGCAACAAACCCCATACATTGGAAGAACTAAAACAAAACATCAGGCAAGAAATTCATTCGGTTTCAGATATTGGGCTCTCAAGTGTAAATGAAAATTTTCGGAGAAAATTATTTCCAACCTCTCTTATGATAAGGTATGTGCTGATTATCACTGTTTTGGATGAGTCCAGCTGGCATGTGAGCTGTCATGTGGTCACAGTGTGAACAAAAGCACTATACAATCACTCTGCACTGCTTCTAGAGTTAATATGTAGTTTAGCGGAAGGGTTATGTAGAGAAGCGAATGGTTAATGATTTTCTGTGCATCCCCCCTCCCCACCCAATCGTTTGCCTGGTAAGTGGGAGTTAAGAATGTCTACGAGTATGGACCACAATGATTTTAAAAAAGCTTATTTGCACGGAACCATCTTCCAGTAGATTTAATGGGACGCAATGTGATACAGTGCCAAGTTAACTGTTTAAATGTAAACAAGTTAGAAGAATGCTGTAGAGAAATTTTGTCCTGCTCTATTAAGCAGTGTTTTTTTTACCCCCTTTCTTCTCCAATCATGCATCCTCTACATTCTAAGAAGAGTGATATGTCCTGAGCCTCTGCCAACATTGTATACCTCCCAATATAAACAACACGTTAAATCTGTACTTACAGCTCTTGAATCCTTTTTCCACAGCCTCACTGTCCAGTGCATGATAGTATTCATAAACTGATTTTCCCAGCAGATCATCAGGATTGTAGCCCAAGAACTTGCCAATTCTGCAACATAGTATTCAAAGCATAAGTATAATGCTTCCAGACTTCTATGGACAGTGTTTAAATATTTGCACTTCATGAGAAAAGTTACTAGGAAGAAGTAACAATTATCATAGATTCAAAACATTTAAATAAAAAGTAAAAAATGGAAACATTATGCGAAACATCTGTATTGGTTTAATATAGTCAATATGTTTAAAACAGATTGGCAGCCTGAGCATCAAATGCTAAATGCTGTAAAGCCAATTTATTCAAAAAGCAATACTTTTTAATGTTGGTTTAATAACAAATAATAAAATAAAAGGGCCAAAATCATAAGTGTTTCATAAATGTGAATCAACAGATCTGAACAGTGCAACATTTGTTATAGAAGTGCTTCTGAAAACAATGTTTTTACTTTCTCTACTACGTACAGTAATTAGGGGAAGTATTGTATTCCACCCAAAAATTCGATACCGAGATTTCACCGGAAATACATGTTTTGAGACCCCCTGAATCCAAAAAAAGCATTTTTGGAAACATGTCCGTGTGTGTGTGAACAGCATAACTCAGAAACGAACAGTCGGATAAACACCAAACTTGGTATTTAGGTTCAATATCTTCCAGGGATGCAACACGAAGGTTTTCAACAAAATCCCCCCACCCCAGGATACCCTTTACATGGAAGATTTTTCGAAAATTTTAATTTTCTCAAAAATGGCTCTAACGATTTTGATTAAAATATCACAGGTTTAATATATTGTCATGACAAATAAAACGTATATCTTGAATTTTCTGGGAATGTCTCCAAAAGTGTTCTTCATTGTGAACGACATTTGCATAACCGGTAAACCATAAGAGATAGAGAAAATTTTACTACACAAAAAATATACATCGCATTAAAATACACAATTCATGTCATATACATTTTTTTTGTTGAGTGAACCATTTTCGAGATATTGCTTGTTATTCTCTTATATTTTTCAATACTTATTTTCTTAAATGGGAATTCATTATTCATTTTTTTGTCTTTGATATGCAAAGAGTATTAATCTGTGGCAAAGGGTGTGGTGCTGCACCTAGCAACCAGCTATTAAGAGATATGTATGTGCTTAAAGGCTACTGTATTTCCAAATTGCCCTTTAAATATATTATCCCCTTACATCTACAAGAAAATTAGCAATAAGATAGAGTCTGCAAATGTTTATCTCGATTAACATGAAGTAGATGGAGAATAAGCGTTTGTAAAAATAGTTTGTACAAGAGTAGAGAAAGTCATGTGAGTGTAACACATCAGATTTTTTCTAAATAACATTGACATTGGAATTGTCCTTGAGTGCTGATAGTATCCAATTTTTCTTTCACATTCTTTGCTTCTTAGCTTGTATGAACATTTAAAGCATGACGACACGATAATTATATGTAAAACTATTACAAACTTCTCATATTTTTTTCTCTTTACAAGTTACAAATCCATGGAGCTACTGCTTTCTCCATTTTGCACTACACTTATCAAACACAATTATTTGTAGTATAGGAAAGGTAGAATCAGACGATTGAAAAATTCAATGCCATTGCCGGAATTTGAACCACGGATCTTCCAGTTTCCGTCCAGTTGCTTTAACTGAGCTAACATGTTGGTACGACATTATATTCCTCAGCTGACTTGCATTTTTACCAGTAAACCACAAGGAGATCTCAAATTGTTTTGAGATGACATACCCCAATGGTGACTTACAACATTGTAAGTACTTTTAAGTCCCAGACTTCATAGCTTAATCACTATTAAGTCAATTAATAGAATTAATCCTTCTTCCACACAAGCCATGTGTAGGACAAGGTTGGAAAGGTAAAATCAAATGACTGAAAAATTCAATACCTTAGCCGGAATTTGAACCACAGATCTTCTGGTTTTCATCTGATTACTGTAATCAACTGAGCTACCATGGCAACATGCCGGTATGACATTAAATTTCCCAGCTGATTTGCATTAATTCCATTTGTTGTATATTTTATTAAAGAATAATAGAAAAGTTGTGCCTGAGTAAAATTTGATAATATCAGATAACATGGTTTCTTGTTTACAAATTTTGCCGAAAGTTTTATGGCAATGTAAACTCAAACTAACTGAATCCTGCTTAGCTATAGAAATTTGCATCAATTTAAATGTGCTTTAGCTTGATAATATGTAGTGCTTAAAACATATCATCAGCTTTGCTTCATCTAGGTTTACAACAGTAGCAGTATTTCTTGATACTCTATCTCGATACTGATTTTTTTAGTATGAATTCTCAATACCCCATTTAAAAAGGAGTATAGAGGCTATAGCTCCTTCAGTTCAGTACTATGTTATCCTTTTCAGTACACGAGGGTCATTCAAAAAGTGCTACAAAATTATTCCACAAATCTTTCAAATGATTGATATTTTTCAACTTAGCTTCCCTTGACATCAATGAATTGGTTCAACAATACCGCATGACATTTGTTCCATCATGGAAAACTGCAAAATATGCTTAAACTGATGATTTAAGTTCATCAAATGAAAGTTTCTTTCCACCAAGTAACTTTCTCAGTTTAGGGAACAGTTGGAAATCCGATGGAGCTAAGTCAGGGTAATATGGTGGCTGTGGCAGAAAATAATACCCCACTACAACAACAAATAAGTGAGGGCAAGCATTGTGTTGTTGAAAGACTGACCTTGTTCTTTACCAAACCTGGCCCTTTCTCATGTATTTTGGTCTACAATTGAGCAGAAGGTTACCATAATACAGTGCAGCGAGTGATTGATTCTCCAGAGGGAAGGTAATCAATCAGCAGCACATGTTTGGCATCTAAAAAAACCAATGCATGAACTTCCAGGCTGATTTCACACACTTTGCCTTCTGTGGAGGTGGAACATCTTGGTGCTTCCATTGCTTAGACACTGTTTTGTTTCAGGGTGTTGAGAATGAATGAATGAATGAATGAATGAATGAATGAATGAATGAATGAATGATTTATTGTCTACCTTGAACTTACGTGCAATTTATACAATGTTTACAATACAATGGAGTTGCTTATTATTTCTCTTCCCCTTATATTTAACATTCTGTTGTATATATATTTACTTTTTTGCCTTGTTACCCTTTTTTCCGTATTTTATCCAATTTTCTTCACATCTCTTTTAACTATTTCAACCTAATTTTTCCTAAATATTTTCCTGCTTTCTCCATATATTCATTTGATCTTGTATTAAAAATCTTCCTAACTTTTAGCTCTATTGGTAAATTTTTCCATTTCTCTAGTATTAAATTCTCTCTTTCTTTATCTGTGTTCTCGTATTCCAGAATATACCAATGTGATGTAATCCATTACATTTAGTACATCTCTCCCCTGTTCTTCTCCCGGTTAGACCACTTAAATTCATTACACCTATCCTCGTCCATTCATACCCCATGTTGGCCTCTTTGTGGCATACTTCGATGTATCTTTCTTCTCTTCATTACATTTTAAAATATTTATAATCTATTAATGACCCTTTTTTCCTTGAAACTATTTATAATTTCTTGCTTTTCAATATCCCCCCACTCTTGTTCTAATTTCTTTCCAGAAACCCTCAGGGTGTAGTAGTACACCATATTTCATCATTTGTTACAAATTGACGCATAAAGTAGATGGAAACTCACTGAACACGAAAACAAACTTTGCTTAGAGATTTGCACACTGATTCACTTTTTATCTAGAGTCAGTAGACGCAGCACCTATCCCTCAGATAATTTTTGCATTGAATTTCTGTTGCATTCATACCCTTCCTTACAAAGTACTTAATAATTGGATGCTATTTTATATTTGCCATGTTTCCTGTATATATATACACTTAACAGCAATGCTTATGATGATTCCTGAACAATCTCTATGTTACTGCACAAATGTTTCCATGAAAGACAGTTGGTTTTGCTGCTGCAACCTGTAGGTCATTCTGAGATCTTTTCAGATGAATATCATATCAATTTTTATAAAAACTTTGCACTAAATTCTGTGATGAGTGGGTTTGATTTCTCAGTTATTGTTATCATAACTATAATAACAATAACAGGCTATTCCTTTTTATCATCATCATCATCATCATCATCCCCTTCTTGTGTAATTCTATATTGTGTGGAAAGCATTAATTTAAAAAAATGTTCCGTGCATAGAGCAATAATTTCTAGCAACAGTACGTCTCTTTAATCTGCAATCTGTAAAACTATCAAATTTTTTCCCCCCCTCAATGGACTCTGTATAAACATATGTTTTAAATTAGATGTATTGTGATTTACCACTGCAAGAAATGTGTGTAGTTTATAGCTGCTCTGATGTTATTAGATGGTCTGCTTCAAAATGTAATTCCATACCTCACTCATTTTTATTTAATATTGCTACTGTACATAATATAACAGCCTGAATGAAACAAACTGTTTAATGAAAACTGTGTGGCTTATGCTTACGTGGAAAGCATGACTTGAATGTAACAGACTGAAGGAAAACAAATATTATCAACTGCTGACTGATATAATGTATCAAGCTTGCTGCGGAATGGCTTACGTAATATATTTTTACGTAATTTTGTTGTTGACCCCCACGTTGTGGATAATGTTTCTCACGTAATGTTGTTTACATCACGCGTGTAGCCATCTTGTGTGACGTCATTCGTTGGTCGTTTCATTTGTTCTGATTGTAGTTCCCTCTGGCGTAGCAATTTGTATGAATTAGTTTTAAGGTTATGTATATTATTCTCCGGCTAGCTATTTAGGTAGACATTTGACTCTTGCAGGTTGTGAAGCGGAAAGGAATCTTTTGTCTATAAATGATACTGATGAAGAAATTGGTTTTATAATCTTTATTGCAGAACACGTTCACGAACACTTTCACAAATTTATCTTGATACTCGCCATACTGAAACTGTTTGTAATAACTTCTCACTTTTAACTCACGTACTTCAACTTTATATATTTAACTGTATAATCCTTTATAAGATTTCTCGTACTTCTGCTGCGCGTAACTTTATGAATTTAGAGACCGACATGAGAATCTGGGAGCTGACGTGTTACGTGTTGAGAATCTTGTTGAACACTGGGGGGACGCTTACCTCAGACATGGCTTATTTATAGACTTGCCTTAAGATACGCCTACAGATTATAAATGAATTACCATTGGCTAATAAAACGCGCCACCATTAGCGTCTATTTTATTATCCAATGAAAACCACTAATACATATTTCTTTTATAGAACATTCTGGAAGCTTTTTTTTACTGAAAAGGCGCGAAACATTACGTAACTTCCTGGTTCCCGGTAACGATAAACAACTCAAACCCTTCATTGCATTATTGCGTTATTGTTGACAGTTTCAGTAGAGCCATATATTATTATTTACCAATAATAGTTACAATTATTAAACCTCTGAAATCAATGTTACATAAAAATACATATTCATAATAAAATAATTATTTATATTAACGTAATTTGTGATACAAATTACCGTCTCAAGCTCTGATTTGTTCCTGGTGGATTCAACAATTTTAGTCACTGGAGTAAGTGCATGTGAAGGTCCAGAGTGAGCCACTGAGCCAAATGAGTAGAAAAGCAATGCTGGATAAAACAGCTTTTCACCACTCAATGCTGGAGTTGCACAAATATCTTCCACCCTGCATCCCCCAATTCTTTTGTTAAATTAGCTAAAGGAACAGATGGAATGCACTACTGATTCACACTAGATGCAATCATGACAGGGACCAAGAACAATGAATCTAGCAATACTACATGCTTGACTTCTTTGGTTGGTGACTTATTCTAAGTCTTACTTAACTCCAGTAACAAAAATTTGTGAATCCAGCAGGAATGAATAAAAATTTCAGATATGAAATCACTCAGTGCTTGAAAATATTTATTTTTTCTTCACTTTGTTTATTTAAGGCTATGCAATCGTACTCAAGTCATACTCTCTGCATACAAGTAGCCTGTATCAGGTTTTGTTAAACATTTCATTTTATTTAATGTGCTATATTAGGTGATTAAGCGTGAAACTATTTTAAAGTGGACACAACTAAGGAAATCAGAGCAGTGTGTAGCATATGCAGTAAAACATTTTTATACAGTGAAAATATATAGTGTCTCGTCCTTGGTCCAGGGGTACTATGCTACCTCTAGTTTCTGAAGTCATGGGGTCAAATCTAGCGGAGGGCAATGGATTCTTTTTTTTTTGGGGGGGAGTGTAAAAAAAGCTTAGCATAGCTTCCTTTGAAAGGGAAATAAAACAGTCCCGTGTCATAGATTTACAGCACATAAAGGAATCTAACACACAGGCCTCCAAGCAAATTTCCAGTCTTTTCATAGTCAATATAGAATGGGATGCTAAGAACTATAGTAGTTAAAGAGTGTTCATAAATAAATGATTAATAATCAAAGGAACTATATATAGTCTGTAGCTTTATTAAAATAAAAAAACTACTATCAATCAAGATTGTAAAATTGTCAGAGAATTTAGTACAACATTGTTTATAAATGTTTATATATTAACAACTAAAAACAATGTTACAATAATACAGCGAAGAAGCTATTACCTCTAATCTACTTTTATAAACTGAATATCAAGAAACAGCATCTCTGGTTGTTCTGCAAGTGTGATGCTGTAATTTGTGATTTTATACCATTGTGAACTATTATCCCACTGTAATCATTACTAGATTTTTCTTAGCATATGTTGATAAACATATAGTTGAAAAAATGGCTGTTGAAGCACCGAGATACATTTTTGTTTTGAAGCATGTAAATTTTTAAAGAATAGAATAAACTGTAGTCTTTACAACAATATATCTTTTTTAAACAAGCAACTCAAGAAAAACCTAATACAGCTCATAAAACTCTGACAGTTCTGTGGAACAAAGCTACAAAAACCCTTACGTGTCATCTGCGTAGGTGAACTTCATGTCCAGATTGTGTTTGCTGAGGAAGGTCTGGTGATCCAGTGGAATTTCTATGTTGGAAGGGTGTGGGATTGGCTCACCGATTGCCACTAGGCATGGCATTGGAGCATTTTCGTTTCTACTGTCTTCTTCACCATCTGTTTTTGACGTTTTCTTGCACATGTTTGTCAATACATGCCCAGTACAGTGGATTACCTGCAAACATTAAACAAGTTGAATTCATATTTTGTTTTGCTTTAATTTAGTACTAACATAATTTATTATGGCCTCTTTGGCCATGTTTGTGATGCTCTGGTCACTACCTCTCAATTTCAAGCAGCACAAATTATAGAACTGCTTATTTTTGTTATTCAACTGCTTATTTTGTTATTCATTTGTGATTCAGCTGCTAATGGAAGTATGCAATGAGCCAAAGGTAACAAAAAATCTGATGTATTACATTCACATGACTTTACAAACTATTCTTACAAAAGCTCATTTTAATCTTTACTTCTTGTTAATAACAAATGCATGTAAAAAAGTTTCATTAAACATTTCATTATAGCAACAATGGGAACACAAAAGGTTGAAACAGTTAGATCTTTAAAAAGCAGGTTGCTATATGCTGGCTTTGCAATTTCACTCTGTACATGGACACAAAAGGGGGAAAAAATATAGACTTGGTGCACTTGAAAAAATAAATTATTTTAAAATTCAAACCAATAACAATGAATATGTTGGAAATGATTAATGCGATAAAAAATTTTCAGAAATGTATGGTTTAACGAGCTCTACATTTTTTGTGTTGTAAGTTTTTATCTATCCCTTTATGGTTTAGCAGTTATACAAAATTCATCCCAAATGAACAGCACTTCACAGGCTTCACAGAAATTAAAGATACACGTTCTATTTTTCATGTAAATACCTTAAACATGTCATGTCTTTATCAAAATTGTTAAGTCATTTTTAAAAAAAATAAAAAATAATGATGACCATTCCATGAAAAGGGCAGTTTGGGTTGGAGTATTTTCTTGAAAATCTTTGTGTCACATCTCTGGAAGATGTTGGGCTTAAATCCCAATTCTGGTATTTATCCAACATTTCATTTTTGAGATTTGCTGTTCGCACAGATTTACTGAACCTCAAAATGTGTATTTCTAGTCAAATCTTGATATAGAATTGTAGAGCGGAATGCAATGTTTCCTCTATTTCTATTGGCAAGTGGAAGGGAAAGTGAAGATGTAATCCAGATATAATGTTTACTTTCTCTACTACGTATAGTAAGTAGGGGAAGTATTGTATTCCACCCAAAAATTCGATACCAAGATTTCACCAGAAATATATGTTTTGAGACCTCCTGAATCCAAAAAAAGCATTTTTGGAAACATGTCCATGTGTGTCTGAACAGCATAACTCAGAAAAGAACAGTCAGATAAACACTGAACTTGGTGTTTAGGTTCAGTATCTTCCAGAGATGCGACAAGAAGGTTTTCAAGAAAATCCCCCCACCTCAGATTATCCTTTACATGGAACATTTTTCGAAAATTTTAAGTTTCTCAAAAATGGCTATAACGATTTTGATTAAAATATCATCTCTTTGACAAATAAAATGTATATCTTGAATTTTCTGGGAATGTCTCCAAAAGTATTCTTCATTGTGAACGACTTTTGCATAACTGATATACCATAAGAGATAGACAAATTTTACTACACAAAAAATGTAGACTGCATTAAAATACACAATTTATGTCATATACATTTTTTTGTTGAGTGAACCATTTTCAAGATATTACTTGTTATGCCCTTAAATTTTCCAATATTTATACTTTTTCTCAAATAGGAATTCGTTATTCATTTTTTTGTCTTGGATATGCAAAGAGTATTAATCTGTGGCAAAGGGAATGGTGCTGCACATAGCAACCAGCTATGTATTAAGAGATATGGCTATACTTAAAGGCTACTGTATTTCTATATTGCCCTTGCAAATACAAAACAAGGGGAACATAGTACACCTTAAGCGATGGTCAAGTATTTTTAGAACTGGTCGATATGTGTAAAATGTAATTCTCTTTGCATGTCAAAAGATCGTTTCTGCAAATGTTTATCTCGATTAATATGAAATAGATGGAGAATAAGAGTTTGTAAAAATAGTTTGTACAAGAGTGGAGAAAGTCATGTGAGTGTAACACATCAGACTTTTTTATATCCCAAAGGTAACACACATTAACAGAAGACATAATGGCACCAAAACTCACTCCATAAACATTGAAAAACAGATGGAAACAAATCGTAGACATGTAAGCTGAACCATGATACTTATACACTGCATGTTGTCAAAAGATTAACATTTACTTTTCCCAAGAATTCTCAACTTCACCTACAATTGGAGACAACGGATTCCGCCGGCTGGGTGCCTCCAACTTAGAAATGCATTCATACATTACTTGGTGGAATGAGGTATCCCCTGAAGGTTATAGGTCATATGGGGAGCATTACAAATGACAACTGTTCCCAAGAACTTCATTCATTATTTACACTCTTTGTGAATAACAAAACAAAGGTTCTATTGAGCTTTTGCCTCATTCTCATATGTATTCTCAAACACTTGGATCTCTTTCCAATTTTACAAGCCAGATATGGTAGCAGGAAATTGAACACTGCAAAAGGATCAGAATAGTGTTCAGAATGTTTAATAAAAAATATTTTATTTGAGGAAATACAACATTTGTTAACCAGCTTTTCTTTTATTTCTAATAATTTTTACTTTCCTCTTCTATGTATAGTAAGTAAGAAAATATTGTATTCCACCCAACAATTTGATGTCAAGATTTCACTGGAAATATATGTTTTGAGGCCCCCTGAACCCAAAAAAAGCATTTTTGAAAAAGGTGTGTGTGTGTACGAGAGAGAGAGAGAGAGAGAGAGAGAGAGAGAGAGAGAGAGAGAGAGAGAGAGAGAGAGAACAGCATAACTCAAAAATGAAGACACAAAAACACCAAACTTAGTATTTAAATTCAGCATCTTTCGAAGATGCAGCACAAAGATTTACAAGAAAATCCCCTCGCCCTCACTACCCTATACATGGAACTTATGTATATCTTGCATTTTCTGGGAATAGCCTGTGAAGTCCTCTTCATTTGGAAGGAATTTTGTATAATGTTGTAAAACTGTTAACTGTATAACTGTATAAATGTTAAGCGATAGATGAAAATGTACTACACAAAAAACGTAGATCACAAAAACACACAATTTATTTCAAATAACCCTTTTTGTGGTAAAAGCCATTTCTGAGATATCCTTTATTAATTTAATATACTGCACAGAATTAATAAATGGTGGCTATTTCATAGCTTATGTTATTACTCTGATTTTGAAGTACTTCATAAACCTTCAAGCTAGTAAAAGAGAAAATTCATTCACAGTAATACAAAAGTATTCCAGAAATTCTACCATATGTAGGGAAAGATGGGAAAAAGACTAATGAAATTTTATACATCCAAATGTTCTCTGTGAAAAGACAATTGCTGATAACTTCTGTTTGGGAGAGATTTAAACATAGGTTATTTACATCTCTCTGCTGATGGTATAGCCAACATCACCTACAAAACACATTCAGGTAATTAATTGATAGTGAAGCAACTCAAATGTCCATTCGACTCAAACTGCAATTTAGTATTATCATTTCCACTTCACTGTGCTCCACTTTCGATTTTTTAGTTCAGAGTACAAAATGTTTACATAGCGTATTCCTTCCTGTCATCTGTGGACTGTACTTACTGCTCAATTTTTCAACATTGTATGGCTAAGATATAGTTTTAAAAATAAAATATTTTGTTTGATGCACAGTGGCTAAAGAACACAGATATATTAATAATTGCGTGCAAAAGCTTCTAAATCCCAAACAAAAATTTACATATGTTTTTGCAAAAAAGTATTTTTCATGGCTTAAATCTTGTTATAAAGTAGAGAACATTTCAATTTCTGAATAAGCGATAATTGTGCTTCCAGATGTTTTGAATGTTTCTACAGCAGTCAAAATATCTGGAAGAGGAATCTCCACTAGATCATGGACGACAAGCCCAAAAATCGAAATTTAATCTACCGACTCCAGAAATAAAAGCACTTCATGATTATTGTAAAGCTTTAACAGAGAAATATATCAGGGTCATTCCAAAAGTCCTACATACGGCGCATGCGTGACCATTGTCAGTTGTGAGTCAGACTTTAGGCTTCATGTGTTTGCTGGTTTGTGTGGCTGTGTTGTAAGTAATTCGGTTTTAAAATGGAAGATGAAACCAAGTCAGGTCAGATTACACATAGTGACTAGCATTCCTACATCAAAATCAAATGTCTATGTGGAAAGAACCCAACTAAAATTTACAACGCTTTGTGAGAGGTGTGTGGGAATAGTGTAGTGGGTTGTAGCACAGTGGTGGTTTCCATGAATGTTGGGTAAGCATTGAGGACAACCCAAGAAGTGGAAGGCCATAAACTGCAACAGACTACACCTCTCAGATTATTGTTAATGACATTTTGAGAGAGGATCAAAAACATGCGAGGAAATTGCATACGAGTCCAGAATGTCTATCACTTCAGTTTACAGAATCATTACTGAAAAGTAAAACATGAGTTCCGCATGATCTGAGTGAAGAGCAGAAAGCAGGTCATAAAAGAATCGCAGAAGAATTGCTTGAAAGTTATTGAAAAGAGGAGAACAGTTGCACTTGATAAAACCTGGATACAAGATTTTGAGACAGAGCTGAAGTCTCAATTGTCACAATGGAAAAGTTACGACTCTCCATGCCTGAAAAAATTCTGTTGCCAACAAAGGTGAAATTGATGATTATCTTTGCATATGACATAAATGGAGCCATGGCTACAAATAGAGTGCCCCAGGGGGCGTCTGTAACTGTGCATATTACAAGCATTTCTGCAAAATGTTTTGTGCCTGAAAATTGGTCAAAGAAGCCTAACATACTTGCAGCTGGTGTTCTCATTTTGCACGATAATGCAAAACACTGCCCTACCAGTGAGAGAAACGGTCAACAAATATGGCTGGGAAACACTTCCCCACCAACCATACAGTCCTGTTATGAGCCCACCAGACTTTGTTTTGTTTCCCAAATTGAAGAAAACCACTCCATGGAAAACATTTTGATACAATTGATGAAGCTTCTAGTCAGGTGATCTGAGTAATCAGACAGCTCAACAATGAAGGTGCCCTATCCAGAATACAGTATTTGCCAAAATGTTGGGAAGCTGGCATAAGCAAGAATGGAGATTATATTTAAGACCTGTAAAGGTATTTTGTAAAATAAATTATTTTCTTTACTTCTAACTTACAGTGTGCAACCTTTCTTAATTTGCTAATTTCAAATGTTTATTCCGTTTATGATGGCACTTCATTTAGAAGAAATGCATTACATACAAGAATACATGTCTGAAAATCCAGTGAAATAAGTTTGGGATGTCTTAATAATTATATAATAAAAGATTTCCTTTTACTCTGCTAAAAATAGCATGTAACACAAAAGAATCACGAAGCTTACATAGCATTAATTATAACATTGAGGAGCGGATTCTGCCAATATCTTGCTGATAATACAAAATATTTATCCTACTCTCAGTGAAACTAATGGGGGAGTGGGTGAATGTTTTAGTAGTTTCTTTTATTTATTATTTTAACAGACAATAGCAACCAGCTAATTAATGGTAAGTCTGGCGTACCATACACAAAAATGAAAATTTGATGTAGCACAAAGCACACTTTCACCAAAAAGGGAAAAATTTAATTTCTTATATGTATACCTTATATGTTGCAGACTTGATGTTCACATTTCTTCCTTTGCTTGTAAGAGTGCACTTCATCCGGACAAAGAACGAGTGTGGAATTACCATTGATGATTTATTAGAGAGAATGTCTTTGATTTCTTCATGATCACAGGGATGGCTGAACTCGAAAATGCTGTGTCCCATGAGATCAATCTGCAACAAGAGAAACCAACAACATTATTATATATCAAATTTCAACACTTTTGAATTGCTTTATGCATGTTTAAATAACATGGAATAATTGCAAATGAGGTGCAACAATATGCAAATAACTGTGAGCATGGTACAGCAGATTTTTTTCCACCACTGCCATGTGATGGTACTGTGTCTGCAACTTATTTGAAATAAATTGTGTGTTTCAAATAAATTTATATTTTTTGTGTGGGACATTTATGTCTCTTGCTTAAGGTTTATCAGTTATACAAGATTATGCAAAATTTCTTCTAAATAAAGTGGACTTCACAGGCTATTTCCAGAAAATTTAAGATAAACATTTTATCTGTGATGTAAATATCTTTAATATATGGTATTTTAATCAAAATCTTTAAGAACCATTTTTAGAAAACTAAAAATTTCAAAAAATCTTCCATGTAAAGGTAGTCTGGGGTGGGGGGATTTTCTTGAAAATCTTCGTGTCGCATCTTTGAAAGGTACTGAACCTAAACACTAGTTTTGTATTTATCTGACTTTTCAGACAGACAGACAATTTTCTAAAAATGATTTTTTATTGAGGGGGCCTCAAAACATGTATTTCTGTGGAATCTCGTTACTTAATTTTTGGGTGGAACACAATAGTTCCCCTACCTACTACACATAGTAGAGAAAGTAAAAATATAAATAAAAATTTTTATATGGTTGCTAGAAACCAGCAGCCAGAAGTAAATGGTAACCAGCTGCTTCATATTTACAACTACCTACACTATATTCACTGGTATCCATTGAAACTATGTACTGGCAGTCAGCACATTCTATCTCTACCATTATAGGTACCTATAAGTTTAACTACTTGGCTTTCACCTTAATAGTTTATTTCCTTTCTAGGATGTGAAATAACATATGGGTCTGAAATAGACATTAATAAAAAGCTAAATAAATTCAATTACATAATGGGAACCATAAAGAGATCACTAAAAGATAAAATTAGAAAAGATTCAATAATAAAACTGTATAAAGCAATGGCCATCCCCACAGTAACTTATGGGTCTAAACCATGGACAGTGACAGCAAAAAGTAAAAGAAGGATACAGAGAGCTGAAATGAAATTTCTCAGACCTATAGCAGGATACACAAGACTGGATAAAAAAACAAACAATGAAATAAGGCAAAAGTTGAAAATAGAAGAGTTAAATAGAGTAATAATAGAATATAGAACTAACTGGAAACAACACTTAGAAAGAATGTCATTAAATAGGATACCCCGAGCAACATATAACTACAGACCCCAAGGATACAGAAACCCAGGACGACCAAAAAAGAGATGGACACAACAAGATTTTGGAGCCGGAACAGGCTAAACGGCCTAAAACCGTGAAGTAGAAGAAGAAAAAGAAGTTTATTTCCTTAACAATTTATTAATTAATTAAACATTCAATTAGTAATCTTCCCCATTATTGATTAATAATTCTTTTGTCAATTTTGTTTACTAGCTATTAAACTATAACATTGTTATGCAGGACTTATGGTGGACAGTGGAGAGTTTCAGCACCTTCTTTAATATAAAACCTTTGAAAGCCGTTAACGTTACATCAGAAATGACAGTGATGGTTGCCCTTGCCAATAAGCATAACCCCACCAATTGGTTCACAGTTCATTGGGTGTGTCTGTAAGTAACTGCATGTATGTTCCTTATACACATTCAAGTTTTGAGAGACCTGAACCAAACTTGGAACCTAGGATTCTGATACTTGGGGCAAGATACTGATATGATTTATTAACA
This sequence comes from Deroplatys truncata, assembly GCA_030765065.1. NCBI lineage: Eukaryota > Metazoa > Arthropoda > Insecta > Mantodea > Mantidae > Deroplatys > Deroplatys truncata. The sequence continues at coordinate 108,589,084 of CM060982.1, forward strand.
ATAAACCAACTCATGGAGCCAAAATACTAGGTGGAGTTCTAAAAAACTAAAAGACAGATGTGAATAAAATGTTGGTCATTTACACTTTTGAACTCAGGAGTTTAAAAAGCTATCTTTAACCATACTTTTCATCCTAAACATATAAATTTGCATAATTTAACTGATTTGAGCATACTTTGGTAATTCACACTCAGCAAAATTTATAGAATACCTTAAAGCTTTCAAAACTACTTATACCTTGTTTTCCAACACTTACATTCAAATGCAAAGCTAAACTCTTAATTGCATAGGGCCATGGAAATCAACTATATATCAGTTTCAAAAAGTACAATCACTATCATCCATAAAATCTAAGGTTTATAGAAGAAGAAAAGCAGAGGAGGAAATGGCTGGAAAGAAATTCATTATGATAGTAACTAACGTCACTATCAAACAAAATCCATTATCATTAGGTTGTTAATTTTTAAATAACAAGGGATGGCAGATATAAAACATTCCACATGAAATTAGATGATAGCCTTAAGCATTTAAACTACATGAACCTTGCCAGACATTTAACCTTTGCATTAAGAAACACAGTGGAGCTATTTCTGGTATGCACTGGTTGTACTTCCATGTCTGTCGACAAAACTCAAATATTTTGTTCTCTTATCAACAAGAGCACACACATAATGAGGAAATACAAACAAAAGCATAACATTTAATGTAATTATCATTACAATTGAAACACACTCATGCAGACTTTTAATTGGTATCCATTGAAGCAGTATTTTTAACATTTAAATGATTTCAGTCTAATTATATAATATATAAATTCAATAACAGCCCACCTTAAAGCAATATGTGTATGTAACAATATTATGTGAATGTATTACGTAATTTAATAATGTAGGAGTTGTGAGAATAATAGGTTAAAGGTTGCTAACAATGAGGTAACCTTGAGGCAATAATGAGCAATAAAGTTTAAAAATGCTACTAGTCATTACTGGAGCAACAATATTGTAAATTTTGAGACAGTTTATAAATAGCCAATCAACAACCAGAAAAAAAGCTTAAGTTAAATGAAAGTATTCTATTGGAGTAGGAATAGCCAATCAGAAACTGAAATAGGGCAAGTTGTACAAATTCAGAAGTCAGTTGCTTGTAGACAGTGTTCCTAACCAGACGCGAGATGTGTCCTTGAGAAGTTTAATACGTATTCAGTGCGAGACGAAAATAGTTTACGTGTTTAAAAAGTGCAAGTAATTAACAAAAAAATCTCACAGCTCTCTATATCAGTGAAGTGTTATTTTAATCGTTTAAAGAATTAATAAATGGAGTGAAGTACAAATTATAATCTGTGTAAGCCTACATTCTTAGCCGCACTACTTCCTGCAAAGAAATCCATGTCTCTAACAATAATACTGACGCAGCCGAGGCAAACATAAATACATAATATTTAAAGAAACAGTCAAATTACAAAGTTAATATTTTTTTAAACTTGGGGTGAAGGCTACCGGGTATCATACGTGCGGTTGCAACTACTTCAAGTTCGGCTCCCTAACAGTTGAACTACAATACAACTCCTACTTCAAATCGGCTTTCCATACAGAGCAGCAACAAAACTTCTTCAAATTGGCTCCCAAAGCATGGGGCAAATAGCAACACAATTCCTTCAATACAACAACTACTTCACCATTATGCATACAATGATAAATTTAACTTAAGTCATTATATAGCTACATATAATGTTTGAACATTTGATGCTCAACATCATGAATGCAATTTTGCACACCCTTTTTCCTTTCTCTATCACATACATAATAGACAGAAGAGAAGGTATTGCATTCTAACCAAAAATTTGATACCGAGATTTCACCAGAAATATATGTTTTAAGATACCCTGAATCCAAAAAAAAAAAAAAGCATCTTTAGAAAAGGTCTGTGAAAAACATAACTCAAAAACAAAAAGTCGGATAAATACCAAACTTAGTATTTAGGTTCAGTACCTTCAAAAGATGTGACACAATGATTTTCAAGAAAATCCCCTAACACAAACTACCCTTTACATGGAAAACCTTCCGATTTTTTTTTTCTCTAAAAATGGCTCTAATGATTTTGATTAAAATGCCATATACTAAAGACATTTATATGACAAATAAAATGTATATTTTGAATTTTCTGGGAATAGTGAAGTCCTTCAATCAGGAGGAATTTTGTTAATCTTGTATAATGGTAAATGTTAAGCAATTGACCAAAACTTACTACACAAAATGTAGATCTCTTTAAAATACACAACTTATTTCAAATAACTTTTTTGTGACATCAGTCATTTCTGAAATATCTGTGATTAATAGTTCAAATTGTACTTAGTCATTCTTTTACAATGCTGTCTATTTTCAGCTGCCTCTCATGATGTCATGGAAAGTGTATGGAATTTTAAGTTCAGCATATACTGCCCAGTTCTTAAAACATTTTACTTTGCTATTCCCTTTGTATCTATAACAAAACGTGTAATGCAGCTATTTCCGGAAAGGTTTACCTCAATTAAAATGAAGTAGACAGGAAAATAAACCGTCGTAAAAATAATTTTTATGCTTACTAATAAATGATAGAGGGTTGAGAAAGTCATCAGATTTTTTTTGAAAGTTAACTGGCAGAAAGAGTGATTTTGTTTTGTTTCAACAAGATTCTCACAGCTTATACAATGAACATTTTGATAAGCGAAAGTGAAAGGGTTTCAGAATGACGCATTAAGTTGCAGCAGTTCATGGGCAGTATCCTCTAATATGTAATCTATATTTCTACCAGATACGGCTGCTGTATAAGAGCACAAGTGCATGTGAACATCCTGAACTTTTAACATCTGCAGAATTATTGGTTATTTTTTCTTTGAATGCTATTAAATGTAACACAAACACAGTAATTTAAGATCTACGATATTTAAATCTACTGCACTATTCCTCTCAACTCAATGAAACATGGTAACAGGGTCACCAGTACATCCTGACTTGTGCACGTTTTAAGGAGCTTTTACACATGCACAACTGGTGTGACCTAATTACCTTATGGGTCATATACAGACAGGTCAGGCCTACCTCAAGACATACACAAGCATGGAAACATCTTCTGCTTTCGCCTTGCATACTCTCAACTACAATTTTATGGCAATGCCACTAGATGGTAACACACTACAACAGACGTTTCATTCATGTGAAAGTGCAAGGGAATGGGAATTTGAGAACCCCCATATGCTTTTCAGTTTGGCATAAATATTGCTAAATGGTAGCATACAGAACAGTAAAAGTGAAATTTAGATCTGGCATGAGTATGCATTATAGTTATACAGAAACAAAAACATATTTTCTACATATATTTTGTGGGTTTCTCGATGAGTTGTCTAAAATTTTGTGAACACCCAAACCGTGTACCCACAAGCCGCCAATGATTTCTACTGTTTAAGGGGTAATAAAGCTATTCTTTGTGCTCTTCAAGTTTATATTTTCAACAATTATTTTGCATCATGAGCCACATCATGAGCTTAATATTTTTATAAAGGTATGAATGTGCAAAACATCATCATGTTTTATAAAAATAACATTGGTAAACAACCTTTATACAATTAGAAATCTGGGTCGGTGGTTGGGACACTTTTAGATCACATTCTATATTTACCTGTACGCGTTTCGGGAATGGGTTTTGTCCCCATCTTTTATAGTATATATTGGCAGAAGTAAAAGGAATCTAGAATCCTGACTCAAAGAACACATGAGATGCATATATCTTAAAGAAATTGATAAATGCGCTGTAGCACATCACTTTTGGTTCTCACATAACATTACACCCAATATAAATCTATTGAAACCCACAAGAAAAACTCAAGAGTTGCACACCTGGGAGAAGATATATATCTTAAAATACAAGAGCCAAATTATGAACTCTGAATTGCTGCCTCCCAAAAACCTCTGGAAATTCATCATCCCGTCAATAGATGTCTCTACACTCAATACATATCCACATCCTCCAAACAATAACCAAGCCAGCCAGTCGGACAATTGCAATATATAGAATTGAAGTAGATATTTGCTTCACGTATGGAAAGTCAGTTTGAAGATGATGTATTATATTTCAACTGTTGGGGAGCCAAACTTGTAGTAGTTGCAACCGCACGTATAGTAAACAGTTTCCAGTAGCCTTTGCCCCAAATGTACTTTCAGGTGGCCTTTGCCCAAAGTTAAAAAAAAAATATTAACTTTGTAATTAAACTGTTTCCTCAAATATTTAATATGTATGTTTGCCTCGGCTGCGTCAGTATTTATTTTAGAGACATGATATCTTGGCAGGGTTGTGATGTGACAAGAATGTAGGCTTACACAGATTATAATTTTACTTCACACCTTTTATTAATACTTGATACGATTTAAATAACATTTCACTGATATAGAGAGCTGTGAGATTCTTTTTATTAATTAATTGCACTTTTTAACACGTAAACTTATTTTTCATCTCACACGAATACATATTATATTTTTTGAGGACACTTTTTGTGTCTGGTTAGTAATGCTGTCTGCAGGCAACTGAACTCTAAATTTAAAACATTTTCTCCTTTTCAGTTTCTGATTGGCTAATCCTACTCCAATAGAATACCTTCATTTAACTAAAGCTTTTTCTGGTTGTTGATTGGCTATTTTTAAACTGTCACTAAAATTACATTATTGCTTCCAAGAATCAGTAGTAGTATTGTTAAACTCTCAAACGCATTATTGCCTCAAGGTTACCTCATTGTTAGCAACGTTTAACCTATTATTCTCACAGCTCCTGCATTATTAAATTATGTAATACATTCAGATAACATTATTACACATGGATACAATAATATAAACATATACAATGACTGTAATATACACTTTTTGTATACACATATTGCTTTAAGGCAGGCTGTTATTGAATTTATATTATATAATTAGACTGAAATTATTTAAGAGTTAAAAATACTGCCTCAGAATGTAATGTAAGAAGTATCCCAAACACCACCCACATTTCTAATTGATTATAACATCATAGTTACTAGCTTCTATATCATTAAATTTAACTATTACGCAACTGCTGTTTGGCATGTTCAATTCTTATGAATTTATAAGTGCAGAATCAAAATGTGCTGTGCTTTTCCAGATTTCTATCCACTTTAGTTTTTATATTACATATGATCAGATGATATCCCAGTTTATAGTTTGACTCTAAATGCTGCATGAAGGAAGAAGACCAACAAGCACATACTAGCAACCAGTAAACAGGTAGCTGGCGATGTGAGAGATCTCTCACAAAAGATGTTCTGCATGAGTGATTTAATAAATGAAGCACATTGAGTCTTAAAGTCAACTCGTAACTATTTATTCTACATTAACTCCTGCTGTGATTTTATCACTTTCTTGTGCTTGTGCTTCTTCATAAGGATATTTGGGTGTCTTTGGGTGAGTGTTTTTGCCAAAACATCCTTATTATAGAATACTATTTATCTAGGAAGCTTGATGTCTTCAGTGATTGGAGATAACTAGACCCCAGATTCTCATGTAATTACATATTCTATCCCTTCTTATGTTGACACACAGGAACAGAAAATGTTCATGAAATTGAAGCATGGACATTGCCATATTAAAGTTTAATTTTACATATTTCAGCAAATATTACAGATTTTACACAATCTTATGAGCAAACAAATATGTTCCCGTCTTTCTTAATTATATTTATTACTTTCTCTACCACATATAGTACGTAGGGGAAGTATTGTATTCCACCCAAAAATTCGATACCGAGATTTCACCGGAAATATATGTTTTGAGGTCCCCTGAATCCAAAAAAAGGATTTTTGGAAACATGTCCATGTGTGTGTCTGTCTGTGTGTGTGTCTGTGAACAGCATAACTCAGAAACAAACAGCTGGATAAACACCAAACTTGGTATTTAGGTTCAGTATCTTCCAGAGATGCGACACGAAGGTTTTCAAGAAAATCTCTCCACCCAGATTACTCTTTACATGGAACATTTTTCGAAAATTTTAATTTTCTCAAAAATGGCTCTAACGATTTTGATTAAAATATCATATATTTAAGATACTGTCATGACAAATAAAATGTATATCTCGAATTTTCTGGGAACGTCTCTTAAAGTATTCTTCATTCTGAACGACTTTTGCATAACTGGTAAACCATAAAAGATAGACAAAATTTTACTACACAAAAAATGTAGATCGCATTAAAATACACAATTTATGTCATATTCTTTTTTTTTTGTTGAGTGAACCATTTTTGAGATATTGCTTGTTATTCCCTTAAATTGTCCAATACTTATACTTTTTCTCAAATGGGAATTCGTTATTCACTTTTTTCTTTTTTTTGTCCTGGTAATGCAAAGAGAATGGAATACTCCACATAGCAACCAGCTCTTAATATATTTGTCTATCGCTTAAAGCCTCCCAATTCCCCTTGCATCTACAAGAAAATTAGCAATAAGATTAACATCTTGATATCTCGATTAACATGAAGCATATGGAGAATAAGCATTTGTAAAAATAGTTTGTACAAGAGTAGAGAAAGTCATGTGAGTGTAACACATTAGATTTTTTTTTCTTTCTTTCTTTCTTTCTTTCTAGCCTGCCTATCTTTTTTTCTTTTTCTTTTTTTTATTTATGTATTTATTTTAAGTTGCTTTAACTCACAAAGGTCTATTTGCGACTCTTACATTAATACAGTGGTGGTTGAACATTAATAGATTTCTAGGAATATACATAAATAATATCATTTGGTAATAAACACATAATGATTTTCTTATGTGAACAATAGAATTAAAGAACAGTTATTATTATATTACAATTGTTTTAAATTTCATTATACAGTTGTACATTTTGTAAGAACATTATAATCTGTTTATACATTGTTGAATTATTAAGACAGCTAATATTATTTGGGATATCACATTTTTCTGTGTGGGTTACAACATTAGCATTCTGCAGTACATGGGCAACTGTCAATGAAGTTTTGCATGTTGAACACTTAGGCTGACTTTTTTTGGTGATCAGATAGGAGTGTATCATCTTTGTTTGTCCAATCCTTAAGTGGATAATGATAACTTGATGTTTTTTCTTCTTATAGAAATACTAATAATTCATTAGGAAATAAAGTTAAGATTAAATATTATTGATGTACAGTTGCAACGGCTTAAACATTTGCTCAATATATCAACAATGGACTAAATCCATTTGAACTCCCATTTAAGTTCTTACTGTTAAATTCTTATATTACTGTTTACGAAGACACTGATGTTTTGTTGTTTTGTTTTATTCATATAAATTAGATCATGTGTTTTACAAACAAACTTTGACGTGTTCACAAAACAGTATGACAACTGTGAAAATGTAACCTGTGATCGTGATCACTTCATTAACAAATTAATAATAATTTAAAATAATGATTGTGGAGCAATAGAAGCAATAAGTAGGTGGTACAAAGAATGACCGATGAGCTTCTTTCAATGGAATTTTAAATTATTTATTGTGAATTTATAATTACATATTTATTTGATATTACACATTTCATTACATAATCCTCAATTTGATATTAAATAAAAATCTGGGCTTTAGAGAGAACTATGGCTTCTAATTAACGTGACTTGAGGTACACCATACAACAGAAATACATTGTCATCCTGTTTTGCTAAAACAAATTAACAAATATATTGCATATATCATGAATTAAATGTGTGTGTTTATTGATATTAGATTTATTCACCTATGATATGAGGCAGTATTTTTAACACTTAAAATGATTTCAGTCTACTTACATAATATGTAAATTCAATAACAGCCCGCCTTAAAGCAATATGTGCATGTAACAAGATATAAAAAGTGTATATTACAGTCATTGTACATGTTTATATTATTGTATCCATGTGTAATAATGTTGTGTGAATGCATTACGTAATTTAATAATGTAGGAGCTGTGAGAATAATAGGTTAAAAGTTGCTAACAATGAGGTAACCTTGAGGCGATAATGAATTAGAAAGTAATAATACTACTGGTGATTCTTGGAAGCAATAATGTAATTTTTGTGACAGTTTATAAAATAGCCAATCAACAACCAGAAAAAGCTTTAGTTAAATGAAGGTATTCTATTGGACTAGGATTAGCCAATCAGAAACTGAAATAGGGCAAATTGTACAAATTTAGGCAGTAGAAATCAGTTCAGTTGCTTGTAGACAGCGCTTATAGCTGGACACGTTGGTTGTAGACAGTATCAGTAAAGTGTTATTTAAATTGTGTCAAGCATTAATAAATGGAGTGAAGTAAAATTATAATCTGTGTAAGCCTATATTCTTCAGTCGCACCACTCCCTGCTAAGACATTCATGTCTCTAAAAACATATACATACTGACGCAGCCAAGGCAAACATAAACATATAATATTTAACAAAACAGTCAAATTACAAAGTTAATATTTTTAAATTTTGGACGAAGGCTACCGGGTACCATACGTGCGGTTGCAACTACTTCAACTTCGGCTCCCCAACAGTTGAACTACAATACAACAAACCATCTTCAAATATATGTTGGGAGAACATTGTGAGCTATTTTCATTTACATTTAAAATCAGTTTCTTACAATGGTGTATTATTGGGTTGCATTTCTGTGTGTTTACGAAATATGACGTGATATGCATTGATTTTTCCACTAAATTCAGCACTTCAAAACTAGGCAAATCTACCTTTTTGCAAACCATATACACACATACACAAAGTTTTAATTCTTGAATATTGCAATTAAACACACAGCATGCATTGTGAAAATTCTTTCACTCAGCAGGAAACTGCTGAGAAAAAAAGAAAAGGGAAGAAGAAAGTTACCGAAGCAAATATTGCCAGAATTGTCAATTCAGTTAACCTGTGAATTTGCATTGTCCCCCGTCATATCTAGTGGTATCATGCTAGCCTCTAGTTCCCGAGGTTGTGGGTTCAAACCTAGGAGGGCAATGGATTTTTTCCGGGCATAAAAATGCTTCCTTTGGAAGGGAAGTAAAGCCGGTGGTCCCATGCCATAGATTTACGGCATGTAAAAGAACAACCTCAAGCATGATAAAGAGGCCTCTGAGCAAAATTTCCGGTCTTTCACGCCCAATATAGACTGGATATTTTCGTATAAATTTATAGGATAAGAAAAATTTATATAATAAATCAACATAAAAATTCAAGAACTTTATTTATAAGTATGTTAATGTGTATTATTTTTCTTGGTTCGTATTTAAATTCATTTATATTTTATTTAAAATTAATTTTTATGCTAAGAACTGCAACAGTTAAAGAGCATCAATAAATAAAACCCAATTTAATTTTTTTGTGGATTTTGCTTTATTGTAACCAGCTTTGTTTATTATTAATTATTAAATAGGGAAATAATATTAATGAATATTAGTGGAGCAGAAATTGCCAATTTGGTGCATTTTATTGACTTGCAGGTTTTGCTTCAATGTTACTAGTTTTGTTTTGTTATTCAGCATTATATAAGAACCTGATATTAATGAATATTCTTTTTGCAAAGATTATTTTTATTTTCTTTACAGAAAATGTTTGTGTTATCCAACGCCACTAATTCTATACTACTATTAATAAAAATAACTCATCATAAAATGCATACCTGAGCAATACCCAAATATTCATTGATGTTTTCTGACAGGAATATCATGTCTCCATCAGCTGAAACTACTAAAAGAAAGCCTTCCAGTGCCTGAAGGAAGAGAGGGTCATTTGTTGGGTCCAATTTCATTTCTTTTGGTTCTGGCACTGTAAAACATAAGAAACACCACATAATTTATTAACTATAATTCAATTAAACCATTAAGTGAACTACTACAAAAAGGAAACCCTGAAATATGAGGCATTATTCTTTTTAAGACATTCTACACTCAAGCCTTGCACAAGTCTGCAGTGTGCAGATTATGCAAATATTTCAACAGCTTTCCCGCTGCTTTACTTCCTTTATGATGAATCATTCAGAAGATTGCCCTCAATTAGATGGCTGCTATAGCATCAAAGCAAAGGCATCATTTAGGAATGAATTGTATGGAGGTTATGACCCCTATCTATATGCCTAATGTGAACTCTACTGGATGACTCCTTTTAAGAGATGCTGGGCAGATGACCAGCTACTGCTTTCAACGGTTTACCATTTTTTATTTACTTCTTGGTATCTGCTGAACTTTAGCACTTCCTAGTGATGCATATCCTTCTAAAAACATATCGTTACAGGAAGTATAAATCAAACTTGAAAGAGAATGCAATAACATATTAAAGTATGACACTTAAACAGTGAGTATACTCTTCTCTTATTTCAAGGCAGCACAATGTCATGTGTACCAAACTAATACGCCAACATCCAGTGATTGTTGTAATAAAATATTACTAACCAATTTTAACTGCCAAGGGTTTTACTAAATCTGCAGAAATTCAGATCATCACATTTAAGTTTCATATTTTATTTAGAAGTTTTATTTTCCCTCCCCCCATTAACTGCAATGCTCATATCAGCAACCTTTGGAAAGTACTCCCTATCAGGAATGGTGTTACTCATATTTAGTTGTCATTGAATTTCTGGTTTTTCTTTGGGTTTTTTACATTAGATCAGACACACATTCACACTTCCAGACTATGGAGAGGATGGGAAATAATCTTGGCTAGAGAAAAATTCCCACCCCAACTGGGAATTGAACCCAGAATCCCTTGCACAACAGGGAGGTGCTCTACCGACTGAGTTACAACCTCAGTATGTTTATTAAAAACAGAGCTTGAAATAAACTTTTAAGTCAATCAGCTTTGACAGTTAATTTTCCTAAACTACATCAACATGGAGCATCCTTCCCATTTTATTACAAAACATAATAATTCCAAAACCAAACATGATAAATACAGGTGAACCAGACCATCCATAGCATTTATTTTGGAAAATATGGCATTAAAATTTTTGACACAAAAATATTTACAATTAAAAGCACATGCGAACTTTCACTTCAGCCTCAGCCATAATGAAAATGGCAGTTAGTGGTGTATCACTTTAAAATTTCAGATAGAAATGGGGGTCAAATTGGGTGCCATTAATAGAACTATTCAAAACAAACAACTTTCAAAGGAAATTATTTCATTAATTCATACTCTTTCAATGAGAAAAGCATGCAAAAAGAAAGTGCAACTGAACCCAAATATGCAAATAGCAATGCCATTCGTGTTGAGAAATGTTACAAAAAAGAAAATTAAAATTAATTTTGTCAAAGGAAGTTTAGATGTCCTTGCATAATACATTGACAATGGAGTGTGAGGCAGTATTTTTAATACTTAAATGATTTCAGTCAAATTATATAATATAAAATATAATAACAGCCCGCCTTAAAGCAACATGTGTATGTAACAATACATAAAAAGTGTATATTACAGTCATTGTATGTGTTTATATTATTGTATCCATGTGTAATAATATTATGTGAATGTATTATGTAATTTAATAATGTAGGAGCTGTGAGAACAATAGGTTAAAAGTTGCTAACAATGAGGTAACCTTGAGGCAATAATGAGTAAGAAAGTTTAATAATGCTACTAGTCATTATTGGAGCAACAATAATGTAAATTTGAGACAGTTTAAAAAAATAGCCAATCAACAACCAGAAAAAGCTCTAGTTAAATTAAGGTATTCTATTGGACTAGTATTAGCCAATCAGAAACTGAAATATAGCAAAATTTACAAATTTAGAGTTCAGTTGCCTGCAGACAGTGTTTCTAACCGGATGCGAGATACGTCCTCGAGAAATTTGATATGTATTTTGTGTGAGACAAAAATAGTTTGTGTTAAAAAGTGAAAGTAATTAATAAAAAAAATCTCACAGCTCTCGCTATATCAGTGAAGTGTTATTTAAATTGTGTCAAGCATTAATAAAAGGAGTGATGTAAAATTATAATCTGCGTAAGCCTACATTCTTCAGTCGCACCACAACCCTGCAAAGAGAAACATGTCTCTAACAATAATACTGACACAGCCAAGGCAAACATAAATATATAATATTTAAAGAAACAGTCAAATTACAAAGTTAATATTTTTAAACATTTTTAGGTGAAGGCTAACAGAAACCGGTACTATACGTGCAGTTGCAACCAACTTCAAGTTCAGTTCCCAACAGTTGAAATATATAATACAACTCCTTAAATACAACCTACTACAAATTGACTCCCAAAACATGGGGCAAATAACAACGTAAAAATAACATACAACAAAACAATCTACTTCAAGTGTTTTGTTTTCTTTATTTTTGTGGCTAATGAAATAAGTATAGAAGTTAACAATGACTACAAATACCTTACTTCTCCACAAATAGTGATGATTTTCATAAATGAGGAAGGTTTGATATGTTGATAGTATTGCGCAAATGTTGTATAAATTTCCAGCCTGCCAATCATACGTACACAGAAATACTCAATGTGCTTACAAAGTTTTCAGGCATCTTGCTGCTCAGGTACAAGCAGCTGGACAACTGAAGCCTAGCCACAACAAAAACAAACATACGCTTTTCTCCTTGAAAGAATATGAATTAATAAAAAATTTTCCTATGAAAGTTGTTTGTTTTGCAATTTTAAAGTGACATGCCACTGGCCACAGCTCCGGTTGTAGCTAATTGATAAGCTCAAGCTCAGTTTACATGTGCTGTAGGTATAAATATTTTTGACTCAAAAATTTTAATCCAGCATTTTGTAAAAATAATTCACTGTTAAGGGTGGCCTGGTTTATCATATTTATGGGCTATTCTGTAACTTTCTAGTTAAGAAGATTGTTACCATTACTCTAAGATCAAGAAGCACTAAAAAGGCATCCATTTTCAGTCAGTAGTAGCAGTAGTATTGTTAGGGATAACAACATGGTCTAGGATCTTGGTATCAAAACGATAATTTTCTTCCTCTCAACAAGATGATGATGCTACAACCTTACAGAATACCAAATAGTGCATAACAACTGGTTAGCAGCTTTAACAAGTTGTTATTCTTTAACCAGATGCTACAGAACAGTTGTGATTATACTTCAATTATGTCTTGCTTTCTGGCGTTTTGAAAACAATTCTAAACATAGTGCACTTATAGGAAGGAGGCTCTTCATTTAAACCTACTCAGTTTTGTACTCTAACCACATTTTAACATTTTTCTAGAACAGAAAGTACTTTCAAGATTTATAATTAGCAATAAAGCATTTTAGTTATGTTACAAAAAATTTTAATTAAATGCAATGTAAATCCAATAACCGTATTTATGAAAATATTGTGATTTTTTTAAAAATTCCTTTAACTCTTTATTTCTTTCATAGTTTCCTTGTTTTCCAGGTTTTTCAGCATTTAATACATTTTCCGTTTCCATTTACAAAGACATGCACAACACTGATATGGACACTAACACCATTTCCAAGGGTGGGACTCGAACCCATGTTCCCCAGTGGTATGTAACATTAAAGCCAAATGCCTTAGTGATCGTGGCAACAGGGATTGACTGATTTAAGAAAATTAAGGTACCCATATGGCACACATAGTTAATTAAAACACAGAGATTAGTTATTGTTTACTAAATGATTCCAATTAATACACAAACTGTGATGAAAAAGTCCCTAAATTCACTAAAACCAGAGTTGTGAAGTTTACTGGTTAAGGGAATGCCTATTGAATTTTAAAACCTGCATAATTTTCTATCTGTTGTAATGAACATTTTTTGTAGTTATTCTTAAAACAAAAATACATGTCTTTATGCAAAATTTCAACTTTTATCTTTTAAAACTAAAACAAAACAAAAAAATCAAACTATCTTTTAAGCATACATGTGTCACTTTCTGAAGGTACAAATTATATTATTATTATATTCTTTTGTTTCTTAATGTGTAGCAGGAAGTTTGAATTATGTAATTGTGTATTGATTTTATATCAGTTTGTACAAAAGAGTAACACATTTTAAACCTTTTGTGTGTGTTATTCTAAATTATTGTTTCTCAAATTTTAATTTTTTTATTTTAATATAATAGTTGATATTTTATACCATTTTTAGCTCATGGTAAACATTTGATGTGTAGAAAAATAATTTCTAATGCCTGAAAATGCTGAAAAAATACCATTACAAGAAATCATGTTTAAAGTAAATATGCATATTTTTAGCATCTTAAGTATTTCATGCCTTTCTTTGTTTTGCTTGTATATGTGCTTACTGTTCAGTTTGTTTTCTAGCAAAAGCCTTATTATCATACATTAGAAGAACCTATTCCTAGGTAGATTAAAAAACTTTTACTCTAGAGAAAATGTGTATAGATATATTATTTATTTTAGTAATTTAAAACCATGGAGGTTAAAGGCACTTAGAATTTAAATAGTTTGTGAAAATTGACACATCAATTTTTTCACAGAAACGGGATTATGGTTGCAAAACTGGAAAATGTGAGAGTTACCGAGTTGTGCCCTAAATCCACATTTGAATTGCATAAACGCCAGTAACTCTAAAAGCACAATGAAATTTAAAAGCAAAGTTCTTTTTAAATAACCACTAATGTCTAAGCTTCAATAATATATTTCAATGACTATTCCATGTGCTTCATCAGAAGTGATACTGTTGTCCTCTGTGGTCTAGGGGTATCATGCTAGTCTCTGGTTCACAAATCGTGGGTTCAAACCCGGTGGAGGGCCATGGATATTTTTGGGCGTAAAAATCCTTAGAATGGCATTCTTCGGATGGGAAGTAAAGCCGATGGTCCCATATCATAGATTTACGGCATGTAAAAGAACCTGAGCATGATAAAGAGGTCTCTGGGCAAAATTTCCTATCTTTCATGCCCAATTTAGAATGGGATGCTAAGGACCATAGTAGTTAAAGAGAGCCCTTAAATAATAATAATAATAATAATAATAATAATAATAATAATAATAATAATAAAGAGAAGTGATACTTTTATAAATATATCAACCCTGTTTCTTTAACTTCAACCAGGTTGGAGAATTACTGCTAGATTTAGTTTTACTAGATTTATTTTTTATTTAAAATTACTGCTAAACAAGGTTGTGACAAAACTGCTTATACAGTTCTTGCAATACATGTATGTTTTATTTTCTTAGTATAAGATTTTAGTATCTCATATTTTTTTTACGTTAAATATATTCTTATTTTCTTCTAGTGCCATTACCTCTTTGCTATATGTTAGCTCTTCTGTTTTTAAAGTACAGAACTGCGGTTTAGAAGAGGGTGTATTTTATTAAATCTCACAATAATAAAAGGGGCAAGTGAATGAACAGCACAGTAATCTGCTGGAAACGCACAAACTGATACACTACCAAAAAATAATATGGCAGATGGAGGGGTATAGATATCTTCCTTTAATCAGGTGAGAGGGGGGAGAGGGAGGGAGGGATCTTTAGAGTACTAAAATGTTTATGAAAACTATTCGGGAAGAGGAGACATTTGACAACCGTGAGCTTCACCTTTGCCTCACAACAGAAGCTGTGGTGACATTCCAAAGAACATTTCAGGAATTATATAAATTTTTTTGTGATATTTCGTTTTCATGGCTTTTGGTGCATTTGCAATAAATTAATGAAAGGAAAAAATAAAAGAAGAGTCATTCCATAGGAAACCAACTCACTTTTTGGATAAAGTGTAAGTTGACCCCTCGAATTTGATTGAAATTTTGTAGAAACATTCACTCTATTGTTGAACATTTTTGTATAAAGTATTAAAGCAATCTGGCCAGCCATAAAAGCAATATAAGGCATAAAAAATAGCCAAAAACATAATGCATAAATGCTCATTTTAAGTTATTTGTAAATATTTGCAGTAAAATTATTGATTAAGCTATTTTAAAGCACATTAATTAGGTTTTCAATGTGTATATTTAAAATATTCAATTAGTTACATAAGTTGTGCCTACAGGATGTTAAAGGAAAAATATATAATTATTTTTACTGAAAAGTGCTTGGACTGTACCATCTTTTAGAGAAAGATATATAAATGTTAAAGGATAAATATACGAACATAGGAATTATAATAATGGAGATTTTAACGTAAGAATAGGGGTAAGAGACAAGCAGAGAAAGTAACTAAAATTATTAGAGAAAATAATGTGAGTAAAATATGGAAGGGTATAAAATTAATGTATCTAAAGAAATAGAGATTAGGAGAAAAGAAAGTTCATGGTATGGAATGAATAGGAATAAATGGATATGGATGGTTAAAAGAAGAAAATAATGTAAATACAAATAAATATAAGAATTACTAATTGTATTAACATGTAATAGTAATCCGAGAAGACATCTAATATGTAATAACTTAATGCTCAATAGATTAATACATTATTATTATATTTATTATTATTATTATTATTATTATTATTATTATTATTATTATTATTATTATTATTATTATAATCAAAGGAGGGGAGATGACTATAAAATGGCCAGGGCCAGAAGCAGTCACTCCCAATATGATTGGAATTATTTTGGCACTCAATAAATATTACATTACATTACTGAAAAGTGGAATTTCTAATTTCTTTCAAACTTTGTGTATTAGTTAAGTACATCAATATAAATAAGCTCACAAAAATTATTCTGGCACTCCACTAGATTGAGATATATCTACATAAACAAATCAGTTTTATAGCGATTTGCAAATTTTGTCCAAATAGTCCACAATGTTTATGTATTATTGGTTTCTGGTGGTTTTGCCATCTTAATAAAATGTTTGCAATGTAAGTTTTATGAATAAGAGGGAATTAAATTTATTACGTTGTTGCTAATTGAGATTTTTTTTTTGTTAGGTTGTCTATCATTGTAACATGCTTCAGATCAGCCATGTGATTGACACTGTTGAGTAATTAGTATATTTTTGGATTTGGCATCTGACAAAACAAAATATAGGCTGCAGAGAGATCCAATTTCTTTTTGGATATACTCATCTAGCAATCAATTAGTAATTTGTGGTTATGGTGACTGTACAGTATTCATTTGTATCAGCTACACCTTCCTCTACAAGCTGTGCATCATAAGTTCAATGTGCTGTTGTATGTTCTGCTTCATTAAAACCTTATGATGGATTGCATTGAACAACAAAACGTATATGCTTAAGATCTGGTTTATTTGAAATACAATTCAAGTGTTATCATGACGATTTTTTGTTAAAAAGGAATGAATGTAATTTCTCCTCAAATTGTGTTATTTGTGGACTCCTGATATACAGAGTGTCTGAGACGAAATGCCCTAATTTGAAATACGTATACCGAACATAATAAACAACCCAGGCAATTTTGTTAGGTATTAGATGGTAGATTAGCTGTGGAAATTTATAACGCTATATCAAGTTCATTCTTATTACTTTCTCTACTATGTAGGGGAAGTATTGTATTCCACCAACAAATTCGATACCGAGATTTCACCGGAAATACATGTTTTGAGACCCCCTGAATCCAAAAAAAGCATTTTTGAAAACATGTCCATGTGTGTGTCTGTCTGTGAACAGCATAACTCAGAAACGAACAGTCGGATAAACGCCAAACTTGGTATTTAGGTTCACTATCTTCCAGAGATGCGACACAAAGGTTTTCAAGAAAATCCCCTCACCCTAGATTACCCTTTACATGGAACATTTTTCGAAAATTTTAATTTTCTCAAAAATGGCTCTTAACAATTTTGATTAAAATATCGTATATTTAAGATACTTTCATGACAAATAAAATGATACTTTCATGACAAATAAAATGTATATCTTGAATTTTCTGGGAATGTCTCCAAAAGTATTCTTCATTGTGAACGAATTTTGCATAACTGGTAAACCATAAGAGATAGACAAACTTTTACTACACAAAGAATGTAGATCACGTTAAAATACACAATTTATGTCATATACGTTTTTTTTTGTTGAGTGAACCATTTTCGAGATATTGCTTGTTATTCCCTTACATTTTCCAATACTTATACTTTTTCTCAAATGGAAATTTGTTATTAATTTTTTTGTCCTGGTAATGCAAAGAGAATGGAATACTCCACATAGCAACCAGCTCTTAAACACTTAAAGCCTACCAATTCCCCTTGCATCTACAAGAAAATTAGCAATAACATTAACATCTCGATATCTCGATTAACATGAAGCATATGGAGAAAAAGTGTTTGTAAAAATAGTTTGTACAAGAGTAGAGAAAGTCATGTGAGTGTAACACATCAGATTTTTTTTTCAAATATTTCAATTTCTTCTGTTTTCAGCCCTGAAATAAAACTGAAAATGAACTTGATATTACATTATAAATATAAAACTTCACATCTAACACCCAACAAAATTGTAGAGAAATACATATTGCAGTGAGAGATTGATACAATTAATTTATTATGTAACACCCAAATGTTACTCTATGGAATAGAGTTAAACTTTTTTGCTTAAAAAATACCTAATTCTGGTGGTATGAAACATATAGTGCAAAAAAACTTGATGTGAAATTCTTCTTCTTTCAGTCACATTTTGTTAGAGTGTTGTGTTAATCTGTATAAATCACTGTTGTCTGAATTGAGAAAGTGCACTAAAAGTGCAGCTGAAAGAAGGTGAAGTTAACAAAAGAGCTAAAAAAAAAGACCAATAAAGATAAAAAGTGCTGAAAAAGAAAAAGGCAAAAAATTACAAATAAAACCCAACATTTTCTGGTTTAAAGTGAACCAAAATGAGCGCATATTACATTAGGCATCGTCTTCAAACATCTTCCCTAAAAAAAGGATTTTTCAACTTCCAAATCTTAATCATTACAAATCCACTATAAAAAAGATTTACTACCTGCTGTGTTAACATTACAGAAAACAGTCAAGTAGTTTTTAAGAGGCCTGAATGCAGCAACAACAAATGCATCTGCTTTTAACTGTACTAATGTGAAAAGTAGGAATTTGCTATATTTAAATGACAATTTGACCATGTTTAATTTAGACTTTGAAAGCAATTTTTAAAAAAATACTTACACATGTGAAGCACTTTACGAACTTTCAGGTATGAAATGGCAAGACGCATGATTGATGCTTTATCCAGCTGTGAGATAGTGCTTGATGATAGTGGAAGTGCATGTGCCAGATCTGTGAAGATCTCTGTTTCACGACTGCGCCTACTTCTTGCTGCATCTCTTGATTTCTCCTTGCGCTTCTCAGAGTTTCTGTAAATCAATAAAGAACAGTACAATAAAGTTTTGTTGTATCAGAAATAAAACAGTATATATGCATAAGAATATCTGGCTCTGAGATATATTTTTAGTTAGCATTTATTATTCTTAATCAAATATTGCAAAACGCTTAGTGAATGGTGGAAGAAAATCTCAGGAATGGAGAATCAGATGGATGATGCTAGTTTGATGACGCTTTTGCATGTGGATGATCAAGTAATTATAGCTAGTGAAGAATATGGTTTGAATTACATCCTGAGGAAACTGTAGGTGGAGTATAAGAAATGGTGAAAACAGAATATCTGAGAGTAGCAGAAGGATAAGAAGACTTTGAAGTAGAAGGTTCGTTGTATTGTATTTAAACTGTTGGGGAGCCGAACTTGAAGTAGTTGCAACCGCACATATGGTAAAAAGTTTCTGGTAGCCTTCGCCCCAAAAAATTTAAAAATATTAACTTTGTAATTTTTTACTGTTTCTTTAAATATTATATTTATGTTTGCTTCGGCTGAGTCAGTATTATTGTTAGAGACATGGATTTCTTTGCAAGGCGTGGTGCGGCTGAAGAATATAGGCTTACACAGATTTTAATTTTTTATTCACTCCTTTTTATTAATTCTTGACACGCTTTAAATAACACTTCACTGATGTAGAGAGCTGTAAGATTCTTTTATTAAATACTTGCACTTTTTAATCACGTAAACTATTTTCTCATGCAAAATACGTATTAAATTTCTCGAGGACACATCTCGCATCCGGTTAGGAACACTGTCTGCAAGCAACGCGTCCAGTTATGAGCGCTGTCTACAAGTAACTGACTTGATTTTTACCACCTAAATTTGTAAATTTTTGTATTTCAAGCCTCTGATTGGCTAATCCTAGTCCAATAGAATACCTTCATTTAACTAAAGCTTTTTCTGGTTGTTGATTGGCTATTTTATAAACTGTCACAAAAATTACATTATTGCTTCCAAGAATTACAAGTAAACTTTCAAATTCATTATTGCCTCAAGGTTACCTCATTGTTAGCAACTTTTAACCCATTATTCTCGCAGCTCCTACATTATTAAATTACGTGATACATTCAGATAACATTATTACATGTATAAAATAATATAAACATATACAATGACTGTAATATACACTTTTTATATATTGTTACATATACATATTGCTTTAAGGTGGACTCTTATATTTTTTTATTATATAATTTGACTAAAATCATTTAAGTGTTAAAAATACTGCCTCAACTTAGAATTGTATATTGAAAACATCAGGGGCTGTAATGAGTTTAAATATCTGGGAGGCATTACATCAGCATAGGGAACAATCCAAAAAGATATTCACAATCGAGGAGAACAAGAGAAGAAAGCTATTATCTTTTAAGTAGACTATTATGGTAGAAAGGAATGAACATTAATACAAAGACGATATATAGTGCTGTGGTGAAACCGATACATTTTAATGGGTCAGAATGTTGGCAATTATAGGGGAAAGATAAAAGGGTAATTGAGTTAGTGAAAATGACTTCCTAAGGAGAGCATGTAGGATTTCTAAATTACAACATGTACAAACTTCAAAGACAAACCGGAAGGATTTTTTTCAGTGCTTAGAGGATAGAAACTAGGCAGTTATTATGGTACGGTGATGTGAAAAGAACAGCAGAACACCTGCATCGCAATGGAGAGAAGCAATAAGAATGGCTATACTCAATAGGGCTATTGTAGAAGATGAATGACTGACAGAGACATGGCAATCAAAATGCAGGCCCATGACTATAGGACCCCCCCCCAATAAATAAATAAATTAATTAAATGAATAAGTAAATGAAAAATTGTGAAAATTCGAACTATTTCAGAGCCAAATCATGTTATATAAATCTCTTTTTTACTTTCTCTACTATGTATAGTAAGTAGAGGAAGTATTGCACTACACCCAAAACTTTGATATCAAGATTTCACAGGAAATACATGTTGTGAGGCTCCCTGAATCCAAAAAAAAGCATTTTAGAAAAAGGTCTTGGTGTGTGTCTGTGAACACCATAACCCAAAAATGAAAAGTCCAACAAATACCAAACTTGGTATATAGGTTCAGTAATTTTCAAAGATGTGGCACAAAGATTTTCAAGAAAATCCCCTTACCCAAGACTACCCTTTCATAGAACATTTTTCGAAAATTTTGATTTTCTCTAAAATGGCTCGAACAGTTTTGATTAAAACATCATATGTTTAAGATACTTTGATGGCAAATGAAATGTATATCTTGAATTTTCTGGGAATGTTCCCAAAAGTCGCCTTCATTCTGAATGAATTTTGCATAACTGGCAAATCTTAAGAGATAAGACAAAATTTACTACACAGAAAAAAGTAGATCTCGTTACAATAATTTATGTCATATGCTTTTTTTTTTTTTCTTTCTTTTTTTTTGTCGAGATATTCCTTGTTCTTTGTTTGAATTTTGCAATGCTTATAGTTTTTCTCAAATGGGAATTCGTTATTCATTGTTTTATATCCTGGACGTGCGAAGAGAATGGAATGCTCCACATAGCAACCAGCTTTTAAAAGATTTGACTGTCGCTTAAAGTCTACCATATTCCCCTTGCACCTACAAGAAAATTAGCAATAAGACAGTTCCTGCAAATCTTTATATCGATTAACATGAAGTAGATGAGACTAAGCGTTTGTAATAATAGTTTGTACAAGAGAAGAGAATGTCATGTGAGTGTAACACATTAGATTTTTTTATGCTTTGTCTTATTAGAGAACTGCATGATGTCTTCTTCAATTAAAATTATTCATAACCTATGCCCCATAAAATACTGCTTAAAGGATGGTTAGCAATAAATGACTAACAATTACATCATACAAGGAAGACGCAATTAACTAGTATTTGATTATAAAATCTTACAGCATAAAGTTAGGGAGAAAGTAACACAATCTGGTAGAATAAAGGGCATTAAGGATATTTTCTTTAAAAGCAAGTATCATCCAAAGAAAACAAGGACGAATTATTTGTTGAACATTTCTTTTTACATAAATTTCTGCATTTATACTATTCTATTTAAATCCAATCACTGTGTCTATATTTGGAACATCCTTCTTCCAGTTTCAACAGCCTCTAAACAGCCAGATTGTGGTAACTTGTTCTTTTTGCAACTATCAGGAGATTCAGTACTGAAAATGGGCCACTATGGTCTTATACCAACCTCTAATTTTTGCAAATAAATCTTCTTAAAAACCAATAATTTCAGAGCTATGATAAGTGCTATGCATTTTTATTTTCTCTACCTATAGTAGGCAGAGGAAGTGTGTATTCCGCCTAAAACTTCTGTATCAATAATTCAGTGGAAATACATGTTCTGTGGCCCTATGAACACAGCCAAAAAATGTTTTTTAGAAAAGATCTTTGTCCACACACATCTGTGAACAGCATAACTCAAAAATGAAACATCAGATAAATGACAAATTGCATACTTGAGTCAGACAGTGCTTTAAGCATAGCAGGCAAAGATTTTCAAGAAAATTCTCCACCCCATACTACGATTTACTTGAAAGATTTTTGTTCTTTTTCAACTTCACAAAAATAGATCCTACAGTTTTTATTAAAATATATTTGAGATATTAATATGATAAACTAATTGTATATCTTGAATTTTCTGTGAATAACCTATGAAATCTCTATCATATTGATTGAATATTTTAGAGCTTTGTATAGCTTATTATAAATTTATGTCAAATAACTTTTTTTGTATCATTAGCTGTTTTCAAAATATTCATTGTTACATCTTTTCAGTTTGTACAGTTCAAGTACCAAGAGGCATATACAAAACATTACCAAGCAATTATTTTCTGTGCTTAATCCATGGAAATACTTTTATAAACAATGCAAAAGTAAAAAATTGGAGAAATTTTCAAAAATTTTAAACAAAAAGATCTTAAATATCCCCCAAACACATAAATCACAATATTGTTTTTCTTCCCCCTTTTTTTCTGCATATTGAAAATTATAATTTCCTCTGCTGGAATTTTTTAAAGTGCTATTATGTTTATCAGTTATTGTATTAATTATTTATCAACTACAAATATGTTTGAAACGCAATACTTCATCTACCTTAGGTAAACGATAGAGTAAGCAGAAATGGATAATCTTATTTCTTCCTGCTTTTCAGTTATGGCTGTGTATTACTTCACATTTGAATCCTTACCTCATTTTCACAGATTAAATAGTTAGAGCACCAATCGAAACAGTAACAGCCGCGCGGTCACGTATCCTTCTACCGGCTTGAAAACAGAAGACGAACGGATTACAGACCCATTTGCGTCACCGTTTATTTCATTCTCTGTCCGGAATACTTGATCAATGCTTGAATACAAAGACGGGGGTGAGCGGAATTCCCTGACGCCACAATGAAGGTGAAAGCATACTTATTTACATGTCTTGCTAACTTCCACACTTAAGACTCAGCAGCCCTTCTGGGCGAGTAACTGTGGCGACTATTTCATCCGCTTTGTCCTTGAAGCTACTTGCATTCCCATTAGCTGACCTTGTTATGGAAATATTTCGCTTATCGCACAGTCATCACATCAGGCAACTTGCATGTGCCCCAATGTCCACCACGAGAGGCAATTGTTACGCCTTTTTCAATCACATTCATGTAGTGTATAAAATTAGTTGTTTAGAAAATAATAATAATAAATGAAAAAAATCGTATGCGATACATTCACATGACTTTCGCCTCCCACTGTATCCTTTATTTCTATTCAACTTCTACATAATATTCTTACGATAGCTTCCAAAAAAAGCATTTTTGGAAACATGTGCGTGTGGTGTGTGTGTGTGTGTGTGTGTGAACAGCATAACTCAGAAACGAAGTCGGATAAACACCAAACTTGGTATTTAGGTTCAGTATCTTCCAGAGATGCGACACGAAGGTTTTCAAGAAAATCCCTCCACCCCAGATTACTCTTTACATGGAACATTTTTCGAAAATGTTAATTTTCTCAAAAATGGTCATAACGATTTTGATTAAAATATCATAGGATTAAGATACTTTCATGACAAATGAAATGTATATCTCGAATTTTCTGGGAATGTCTCCAAAAGTATTCTTCCTTGTGAACGATTTTTGCATAACTGGTAAACCATAGGAGATAGAAAAAATTTTACTACACAAAAAAATGTAGATCTCGTTAAAATACACAATTTATGTCATATACAGTTTTGTAGTTGAGTGAACCATTTTCGAGATATTGCTTGTTATTCCCTTAAATTTTCCAATATTTATACTTTTTCTCAAATTCGTTATTCATTGTTTTTGTCCTGGTAATGCAAAGAGAATGGAATACTCCACATAGCAACCAGCTCTTAAAATATTTGAAATTCGCTTAAAGCCTACCAATTCCCCTTGCATCTACAAGTAAATTAGCAATAAGATTAACATCTCGATATCTCGATTAACATGAAGCATATGCAGAATATAATAGTTTTACAAGAGTAGAGAAAGTCATGTGAGTGTAACAAATCAGAATTTTTTTTTCTAATCTACATATTAATAGGGATAAACTTTTGCGGAAATTGTAGTTTCATTACGCATTTCGTTGCAGGCACAAGAGAAATAAAGGAAACCAAGTCGATAACATCGCGAGTAACTGAATAGTGACAGCACTTTAAAAACATGACAAAGTCTTAACAATTCAAAACAATAACAACAAATATATTGGAAACGCCACAAAAAATATTTGAAATAAATTCTGTGTTTTAAGGAGATCTTGACGCAGACGAACGTTCAGGTGGGCCGCGGACTGTGCGTACATCAGATGTGGAGAAACATGTTATCCATGATATTCAGAACAGCCTTGGTACAAGCTCCAGGCACAGGAAGGTTATCTGTATCCTGCATGGCAAACGCTATTCCCCTTATCACCTCCAACGTGTGCAAGGACATCACCGGCGGATTTTCCTCCACGAGAAAGATGCTGTCGCTGGTTTGTGCAACAGGCCATCACCATTATGGGATTTCTGTCTTCAGTCCTCTTCACCGATGAAGTGACCTTTGGTAGAGATGGCATCATTAACCTCTTGGGCTACAGAAAATCCTTACGGAATGGTTGAACGTCTCATAAGCAGCGGTTCAGCCTCAATGTTTGGTCAGGGATTATTGGCGACCGCCTACTTGGACCAGTTCTTCCACAACGCCTGAACAAAGAAATGTATCTGAACTTCCTGCAAAACACACTGCTTACGTTGCTGGAGAAAGGCAGTACGACAATGTGGCTGCAGCACGATGGAACGCCAACCCACTTCCGCATTAATGTTCGCCGATATTATCTTCCCCAGACGTTGGATGGGACGTGGTGGCCCTGTTGCATGGCCTGCTCGATCAGTGGATTTAATTCCCCTGGAGTTTTACTTGTGAGGGCATCTGAAAAGCATTGTATACGGTGAGCCTGTTCGTGATGTTCGGACCCTTCAACAGTGTGTCCACGTAGCTTGCGACGATATTCGTACACAGCTCCGAACGTTCGAACGAGTGAAGCCATCCTAAGATGCGATGTGTGAACGTGTGCATTGCATCTCATGGAGGCCGCTTTGAACATCTATTGTGACAAGGAGGGATTCGTGCTATGTGCCAGAGCTCTTTGTTTGATATAGTTCTTCAGTGCCATCTACCGTGGAAAGTGTGCATTTCCGGACACAAGGTGATATGAACTTTTGTGCTTCATTTCCAGTCAGGAATCACTTCCTGGACTTTGTCGGTGACCTTCAAACTCAACCTGTATTTTCGGCCAAAACTGGATACGAATTTTTGGATGGAATGCAATACTACTTCTACCTACTAGGTATAAAAAGTAAGCATTCTAGTAAACAAATTAACAAGGAGAAGATTGTAATCTATATGAATATTATAAACAGAAAAATTGTGTACGTGGGCGAGTGCGCGTAGAGTAATATCAAAAACCACTCAGCCGATTTTGATAGTCCTTTCACCAATTCATTCTTACAGAATGGGGTTATAAACATCATCTAATTTTATTTCATAATTAATAAAACCTTAAAAAGAATTTAAGGGGACAAGGTAATCTGAACACACACAAATTACACACTAAGTGTTAAATTACCACTGCTCTTAAAGTTCTCAATGGTTTTTCCTGAAATTTTTATGAATTATTGTATAATTCATAACAATTATTTCAAGTGATAACTTTGATAACCTATGTAGTTGAGTCTGTAAAAATTATTTCATTCAGTAGAAAAATAATAACATTTCTCTTAAAACGTGTGAATTCACGTACCTCTTTCTCTGATACTACTTGCAATACAGAATCACACTTTTGCATGCTTGTTCTTAGTATAATCGGCTATCTTCTGAACCTAAATTATGTGGTTATGTGAATCAGTTCACTAGAAAATTAAAAAAAAATATTTGCAAAGTCAAAAAAATAAAAATGTGCAAAATTTGCAATGTTGTTGCTCTCTTAATATCACTAATATACATTATAAAATTATGATTGTGGTTCAGAAAGTTTAACCATGTGTTGTATAGCTCTCTACCTCTCATACTTTGAGAAAAAAGTACATAAGTATCCAAAAATGTTGTTTTGAGAGAAGTGAATTTAAAGTTAGAACATTTTTCTGATTGCCATCTCTTGATCCTGGTCTCTTTTGTTAATTGCAGAACTGCTTGCTGGGCATGATATAGTCGTTCGTTGTTGAAAGATACAAAAATGTTTCTAAAAAAGGGGCGTTGCATGACAGTTTTAAAGGAATGGAGACTAGCATTTAAATAGTATTTAAATGTCTTAAGAACCTCTTAACCCCCAAAAAGTATATCTTTTCTGAAACTGGAAATAATAGAGATTTTATTAGTGCCTAAAACAAAAAATGTGACTTTTTACCATTTCAGAGTACATAAAATGATTTTGTACTTGAATACGAACACATTGGAATTATAAATGAACATGCTTGCGAAGGTCTTGACTTTTAGACGAGAATGCTATGGAGTGCAGTGTTACTCCACAGAATATGCATCTAAAATAAGACAAATGCCGCGGATATATTATTCCAAGTAACATACATATATGTAGATGGCCACGATTTAGGAATTAAGACACAGCAAAACAAAAGAGAATCAAATGGGTTTATAACGCAACGATATGCATGCGACACCAATGTCAAACTACTTTAATAACCCTCATGTAAGAAAGTTTTACGTTATTTCCTTTATACGTATGTTGTAATCATCTTCATTAGCAAGACATGCTAAATGATTGTATCAAGAGAGAAAATTGTTTACATTAGAAATCGGTGAACCTATATTTTTACTTTCTCTACTACGTATAGTAAGTAGAGAAAGTATTGTATTCCACCCAAAAATTTCATACCGAGATTTCACCGGAAATACATGTTTTGAGAGCCCCTGAATAAAAAAAGCATTTTTGGAAACATGTCCGTGTGTGTGTCTGCGTGTGTCTGTCTGTGAACAGCATAACTCAGAAACGAATAGTCGGATAAACACCAAACTTGGTATTTAGGTTCAGTATCTTCCAGAGATGCGACACGAAGCTTTTCAAGAAAACTCCCCCTCCCCAGATTACCCTTTACATGGAACATTTTTCGAAAATTTTAATTTCCTCAAAAATGACTAAGGATTTTGATTAAAATATCATATGTTTAAGATATTTTCATGACAAATAAAACGTATATCTTGAATTTTCTGGGAATGTCTCCGAAAGTATCCTTCATTGTGAACGATTTTTGCATAACTGGTAAACCATAAGAGATAGACAAAATTTTACTACACAAAAGATGTAGATCGCGTTTAAATACACAATTTATGCCATATACATTTTTTTGTGGAGTGAACCATTTTCGAGATAAGCTTGTTATTCCCTTAAATTTTTCAATACTTATTTTCTCAAATGGGAATTCGTTATTCATTTTTTTGTCTTGGATATGCAAAGAGTATTAATCTGTGGCAAAGGGAATGGTGCTGCACCTAGCAACCAGCTATTAAGAGATATGTATGTGCTTAAAGGCTACTGTATTTCTATATTGCCCTTGTAAATATATATTCCCCTTACATCTACAAGAAAATTAGCAATAAGATAGAGTCTGCAAATGTTTATCTCGATTAACATGAAGTAGATGGGGAATAAGCGTTTGTAAAAATAGTTTGTACAAGAGTAGAGAAAGTCATGTGAGTGTAACACATCAGATTTTTTAATTAACGAATGAGAAGATTGTTTTTCTCGATGGTCGCAGATTACGTGTCTGCCAATACAATAGAAAATTGGAGGCCTGGGAGTGCGAATTCTACATATTCACCAGCTTCACCTCTCTTTCGTTACATAACTTAAGATTTCTGTATTATATGAAAACTATGTAACCTGTTATGTTATTAAATAACTACGGGACCAAAGAGAAGGTACTAAGTTTTAAAATTTCACCTACTGTAACGATCTATCAAGTTATTTGACCATTCCGAATAGGTTGTGCAGAATTTCCAGAACTTGGAAGACTGTCGTGGGACGTTAAGGTCTGAACTGAGTCCTAGCCGGCTCGAGCTTGAGAATAGGCTATATTTTAAAACCTGGTCCAGGTGTTTAATTTTGTTTTGAATAAAATTATTTTGCAGTTAACTATTATTATTATTATTATTATTATTATTATTATTATAATTCCACGAAGCGCATGCTGTCAGCGCTGATAAAAAATCCGGGCTCGATTTTCCGTATCGGCATGGTAATTTTTCCACCGTAGGAGTCCTGGTAAGGGATGCACTCTAGCCCCTGGGATAAATTGAGGAATCACATTTGAGAAATAGTGGCGAGACTGAGGTCCTGAAATTTTCATGTAGTAAGCGACATGTCCACGACATGCTGTCCTATTGAGCACATGCATTCCATCAGGATGTTTTGGGTATGGATTGAGGGAAGCGGAGTTTGCAGTTGCCGTGCAGTTGTAATTATGATCAATTGGCCGAAGCGAGTATATTATTAATTATTATTATTATTATTATTATTATTATTATTATTATTATTATTATTATTATTATTACTAGTAATACTACAGTAATAGATGCGTGAATGCTGCGATAATAGTGCTATTTCAGGCATCTCAACATCAAGGACAAAAAAAAGTGGTAAATAAATGTTTACTTTCTCTGCCACGTACCTAGTAGGTGGAGAAAGTATTGAATTCCACACAAAAATTCGATACCGAAATGTTACCAGAAATACATGTTTTGAGGCCCTTGAATAAAAGAGCATTTTTTTAGAAAAAGGTCTCTCTCTGTGTGTGTGTGTGTGTGTGTGTGTGTGTGTGTGATGCGACACGAAGATCAAGAAAATCCCCCTACCCCAAACTACCCTTTACATACAACATTTTTGACATTTTTTATGTTCCAAAAATGGCTCTTAACGATTTAGATTGAATACCATATATTAAAGACGTTTACATGAGAAATAAAATATATATCTTGAATTTTCTGGGAACACCTTTGAAGTCTTTCATTCGGAAGGAATTTTGTATAATCTTGTATAACTGGTAAACGTTAAGGGTAGACGAAAACGTGCTGCACAAGAAATGTAGATCTCTTAAAGACACAATTTCTTTCAAATAAAATTTTTTATGGCATCAGCCATTTCCGAGATATCCATTATTAATGGTTAGGATTGCTCAATACTTAGCCATTCTTTTAAAGTCCTATCAACATTCAGTTATTTCTCGCGATTCCATTGAAACGTTTGCAACTTTCAGGCCAGCATGTAGTATCCCATTCTTAAACATCTGACTATCGCTGTTCCCTTTGTATCTATAACGAAAAGTGTAATGTAGCTATTCATGCAAACATTTATTTGGATTAAAATTAAGTAGATATAAAAATAAGCTTTAGTAAGACTAGTTTGTGCACGATAGAAGCCAGAGAATGTCACATGAATGTATTACATCAGATACTTTTTTACTTTCTCTACTACGTATAGTAAGTAGGGGAAGTATTGTATTCCACCCAAAAATTCGATACCGAGATTTCACCAGAAATATATGTTTTGAGATCCCTGAATCCAAAAAAAAGCATTTTTGGAAACGTGTGTGTGTGTGTGTGTGTGTGTGTGTGTCTGTGAACAGCATAACTCAGAAACGAACAGTCGGATAAACACCAAACTTGGTATTTAGATTCAGTATCTTTCAGAGATGCGACACGAAGGTTTCCAAGAAAATCCCCCCACCCCAGACTACCCTTTACATGGAACATTTTTCGCAAATTTTAATTTTCTCAAAAATGGCTAACGATTTTGATTAAAATATCACATGTTTAAGATATTGTCATGAGAAATGAAATGTATATCTCGAATTTTCTGGGAATGTCTCCAAAAGTATTCTTCATTGTGAACGACTTTTGCATAACTGGTAAACCATAAGAGATAGACAAAATTTTACTACACAAAAAATGTAGATCGTGTTAAAATACACAATTTATGTCATATACATTTCTTTTGTTGATTGAACCGTTTTCGAGATATTGCTTGTTATTCCCTTAAATTTTCCAATACTTATACTTTTTCTCAAATTCGTTATTCATTTTGTTTTATGTCCTGGACATGCAAAGAGAATGGAATGCGCCACATAGCAACCAGCGCTTAAAATATTTGACTATTGCTTAAAGCCTACCAATTCCCCTTGCATCTACAAGAAAATTAGCAATAAGATTGACATCTCGATATCTTGATTAACATGAAGCATATGGAGAATAAGCGTTTGTAAAAATAATGTGTACAAGAGTAGAGAAAGTCATGTGAGTGTAACACATCAGATTTTTTTTGTCCTGGACATGGAAAGAGAATGGAATGCGCCACATAGCAACCAGCGTTAAAATATTTGACTATCGCTTAAAACCTTGCATCTACATGAAAATTACCAATAAGATTAACATCTCGATATCTCGATTAACATGAAGCATATGGAGAATAAGCGTTTGTAAAAATAGTTTGTACAAGAGTAGAGAAAGTCATGTGAGTGTAATACATCAGATTTTTTAATATGCAGAAAGCACACACAATATTACGGTTGGCATGTTCTGGTGTTTTACAGGGTTTGTTATGTTTTGGAAAGTTGTAGCAATTTACCAACTTTTTGGTGCGTGACCATCTTTTTTTGGGGGGATGGGGTTCAATTATACCCCGACTTTAACTGCAAATCATATCTGCGGCCTTTTATCTTTGGAACATACTGCCTATCATCATTGGATTTTTTCTTTCGGTTTTATACATTAGATTACACATTCATACTTTCAGAGACTAGGGAGGATGGGGAAATCTTAGAGAAAAATTCCCACCCTCCCAGCCAGGAATCGAACCCGCAAACTCTCGCATAGCAAGCAGGTAAGACCATCTTATAAGCATAGAGCATACGTCACATACAATTTAAACTCGTGTAAAGTCGTAATGACAAACGCTAATGAAGAAGTTTGGTAAAAATGGTGATAATTCCCGATGTTTAACATTTTTCCCAACGTTACAGATACCCCCATTTTTAAAGCAATTTTAGGTATTATTCCTTCAATGCAGACTTGGTATCCCTGAAGTGCATTTCCATTTCTCCCGTTTTCGCAGACATAATGTCTGTCGAGCCTAGAGAGCTGTTTCATGGAAGAGAGGGCGGGAGTTTTACTTTGTCCACAATGACGCAATACAGAACAAGGTGAAACTACATATAAGCCTTTATTGGATCACCACAGCTGAACCAGTTCTTATCTTATCGCTTTTACGACTGCTTAGTTTCACAACGTGCATTAGAATTCCATCTGGGAGAAAAATTTAAGAAAGAAAGAAAGAAAGAAAAAACGCAGCTTTATTCTCATTAGTAGCATCCAATAGCCTCCAGAGGATTCAGGTCACCTACACCAATTGAGGAACCGCACTGACGTCATAGTCCTCCAGTTTACATTCCGATTTCTTTTTTGAATGCTCTACCAGCTTCTTGTCCTCAGCCTTCAGTATGAGCATTGAAATCCAGAGCATATTGTTTTCAACATTTCTTTTAACGACGTGTTTATTAAGCCGCTTGTACACGATCAAATTTTTCTCAAATTCAACACTTTACAAGACTTTTCAAGAGTTGCCACAACTTCACAACTTTTCTTGTCAAATTGCTTCCATTACTTTTAAAGTCTTTGAAAGTCTTGAAAGCAAATAAGGACATGCTCTAAACGGTCATGGATTTCACAATGATTTGATGGCTTTGGCCAATGAAATGCGAGTATTCACAGTACGTCACGAAATCTGCAACATGGCTGAAAGCGAAAAGGAAACAAAAATGGTTATCCGGCCAAGGTATGTCGTATGCGAACTGATAGGTTATACATAAGCTGGCCATGTCTGTATGTCGAGGGCTCCGTGGATTACCACAAGATGGAGCAGATGAAGGCGATTATGAAGAAATAATTGCCAGGCAGTTTTCCGAAATAAGTATACATTAATGTGATGTTATATAGTGTGGTTAACCTATCGGTAGGTGTTATTTTCATTGTATTTCACACTCGTAATGTGATTTCATTGGATATACACTATGTGATCAAAAGTATCTGGACACCCCCACAAACATATGTTTTTATCTTAGGTGTATTGTGCTGCCACCTACTGTCTGGTACTCATTATCCACGACCTCAGTAGTCATTAGACATCGTGAAACAGCAGAATGGGACGCTCCGTGGAACTCACAGACTTCGAACGTGGTCAGGTGATTGCATGTCACTTGTGTCAAAAGTCTGTACGCGAGATTTCCACACTCCTAAACATCCCTAGATCCACTGTTTCTGATGTTATAGTGAAGTGGAAACGTGAAGGGACATGTACAGCACAAAAGCGTATAGGCCGACCTCGTCTGTTGACTGACAGAGACCGCTGTCATTTGAAGAGGGTCGTAAAGAGTAATAGGCAGACATTTATCCAGACCATCACACAGGAATTCCAAACTGCATTAGGATCCACTCCAAGTACTATGACAGTTAGACGTGAGGTGAGAAACCTTGGATCCCATGGTCGAACGGCTGCTCATAAGCCACACATCACGCAGGAAAATACCAACGACGCCTCACTTGGTGTAAAGAGCGTCAACATTACACGACTGAACAGTGGCAAAACGTTGTGTGGAGTGACGAATCACGGTACACAATGTGGCGATCCGATGGCAGGGTGTGGGTATGGCGAATGCCCGGTGAACGTCATCTGCCAGCGTGTGTAGTGCCAACAGTGAAATTCGGAGATGGTGGTGTTATGGTGTGGTCGTGTTTTTCCTGGGGGGGGGGGCTTGCACCCTATGTTGTTTTGCGTGGCACGATCACAGCGCAGACCTACATTGATATTTTAAGCACCTTCTTGCTTCCCACTGTTGAAGAGCAATTCGGGATGGCCATTGCATCTTTCAACACGATCGAGCATCTGTTCATACTGCACGGGCTGTAGCGGAGTGGTTACACGACAATAACATCCCTGTAATGGACTGGCCTGCACAGAGTCCTGACTTGAGTCCTATAGAACACCTTTAGGATGTTTTGGAACGCCGACTTCGTGCCAGGCCTCACCGACCTACAGCGATACCTCTCCTCAGTTCCGCACTCCGTGAAGAATGGGCTGCCATTCCCCAAGAAACCTTCCAGCACCTGATTGAAAGTATGCCTGAGAGAGTGAACGCTGTCATCAAGGCTAAGGGTGGGCCAACACCACATTGACTTCCAGTATTACCGATGGAGGGCGTCACGAACTTGTACGTCATTTTCAGCCAGGTGTCTGGATACTTT
This sequence comes from Deroplatys truncata, assembly GCA_030765065.1. Lineage (NCBI taxonomy): Eukaryota > Metazoa > Arthropoda > Insecta > Mantodea > Mantidae > Deroplatys > Deroplatys truncata. The sequence continues at coordinate 108,623,084 of CM060982.1, forward strand.
TGATCACGTAGTGTAATAGGTGAAAGTGCTACATAATATTAGCAAAGAACAGTATTTCATTACGAATTGTTATACTGTGACGCATATACTAAATTGCTTTGCGCGTGATAAATTATCAATGTGTTCTGAATGGTTTCAGTTTGGCGAAGAGACAACTTGTAAATACACATTTTTGACATTGACACATATTGAAAAATATTTCACAGTTTTTCTTGTAAACTCTTGAATTGAAAAAAAAAAGTTTGATCGTGTACAAGCGACTTTAAACATAAATCTCATTTTCTCTGTTTTCCCTAACCACACCAAAAATGTTTTAAACTATCTTCCATTATTAACATATCCAGCCTACTCTCGGTTTTCAACACATTTTTGTTTTGTCGTCCTCCGTGGACTAGTGATACCGTGCTTAGCCTCTGGTTCCCAAGGTCGCGGGTTCAAACCCGGCGGAGGGCGATGGATTTTTTCGGGCGTAAAAATCCTTAGCATGGCTTCCTTCGGAAGGGAAGTAAAGCCGGTGGTGCCGTGTCACAGATTTACGGCACGTAAAAGAACCTCAAGCCTGATAGAGGCCTCTGAGCAAAATTACCGATCTTTCGCGCCCAATATGGAATGGGACGCCAAGAAACATAGTAGTTAAAGAGCATCCATAAATAAAATTCAATTTAAATTTAAATACATTTCTGTAATCTACACATTAAAAAACCAAGTCTAAAACCAGAGTTTACATTTTACTACTGTTAATTTTTTTTAATTGCAAAGCTTTTTCAAACTTTATGTATGTGGTGTTTACAAAATATTTGATATTCATTTAGTAGAGCAACTTTTTAAAACAATTTCTGAAAATGTCACTGACAATTTAAACTGACGGAGAAATAAATTAGTGAAGTAAAGACACTTTTTCCTTCACAAATCAAAACACATTTACCTTGCTCTATTGTCAATAAACTAATTTTGTAAGCTTGAAAATGTCGAAAAATCGCTGCAACTTTCAAAACAAAAATCTTGAAAAATATTCGGACACGTAACCTGAAATGTCGTTTGTTATTATTAAAAATTAAAATTAGAATTCTCTTTCCTTTAATTTGGCCGATAGAACAAGTGGATTAAAGTGACCTTCTGAAGACAGTGTATGTGCTTAGGGAAGAATAATGCCAGAGAGAGAGACAAGTTTGGTTAGTGGAAGAAAAACAAGCGGACAGCTCTAGATTACATAGGATGTTATACATAGTAACAGACTACTGTGAAGAAGTCAATAGGATAGCAATGCCAAAGAAACCTTTTACTATACACATTTTCTATGAATTCTGAAAAAAATACTAAATACACAAGTAAAATGTATAATGCAGAAATTTTGACTTGGAGGCTTGCAAAGAAAATCGATTTCAGCATTTGAAATGTATATATGGAGAAGAACGGTTCATGACAAATTTACATAAAAGGTAATGAAGTTGTTAGAGAGTGGGTGAAAGGAGAAAAGCGCTGAAACTGATCGGGAAGAGGAAGAGAAAAGTTTCGGGTCAGCAAACAAAGAGGAAGTGGGAATTGAAGAAATAATGAAGGCGGTTGGGTTTGTAGTGAAGGACCTACCCTTGGACAGAAAACTAGGTTTGAGCAATATTCGGAAAAATTCCTCCCTGCAATGCTTTACCACTTTAGGTTAAAAATCTCTTCGGGGGTCTCAAGAACGTACACAATCAGAAAAGAGCTGGACAATTTAGGGAGGAGGTCACGGTAGTTCACTTATTAAAAGTGCCGACAATCATGGCCATGACCGCTATTTTCTGGCCTGATCCTTGCTTCCAATCTCTGCTCTTACATTAAGCAATCAAATGGAAATTATTGTGCTCCAGAACCATTAGAACAAGTGCCCTAGATCATTTAAACGTCTCGGTCTGTATATCTTACACTCCATGATCCTGAATTTTGGTTTTGGAAATGACTTCACACTAGCGTTAGGATAACAGACGCCAATTAAGCATTTAAATGCTTTTGACCATGCCTTAGCAATCAACCATACCTCATTGCTTTGATTGGCTTTACACAAATGTTAGTAATTAAATATAACTGACAGATATATGCGACTAGATGCAAATTTAGTGACATGACCTGGTAGGAATGGATGTCATGGATATGTGACGTGGTCTTGTTCTCGTTTAAAATGCAGAGCACATTACTTCTACAATACTAAGGAGTAATAGAGTATCTCATGCCTTAAGATTCTTTTATAAAATAGCAAACATAGTTTTAATGATACATTTAATTAACGCTATTTTCAGCAGAAATAATATGTACGTTAGCTCAACACCGTGCATTCCTCCAGATTTCTCCATGCATTCATTAAATCTTGAAGAAAGAAAAAAAAACTGATGTGTTACACTCACATGACTTTCTCTACTCTTGTACAAAAGTATTTTTACAAACGCTTATCCTCCATGTGCTTCATGTTAATCGAGATGTTAATCTTATTGCTAATTTTCTTGTAGATGCAAAGGGAATTGGTAGACTTTAAGCGATAGTCAAATATTTTAAGAGCTGGTTGCTATGTGGAGTATTCCATTCTCTTTGCATTACCAGGACAAAAAAAGAAATGAATAAGAATTTGAGAAAAAGTAAAAGTACTGGGAAATCTAAGGGAATAACAAGCAATATCTCGAAAATGGTTCACTCAAGAACAAAAACTATATGAATAAATTGTGTATTTTAACGCGATCTACATTTTTTGTATACTAAAATTTTGTATATCTCTTATTGTTTATCAGTTATGCAAAAGTCGTTCACAATGAAGAAGACTTTTTGAGACATTCCCCGAAAATTCAAGATATACATTTTATTTCTCATGAAAGTATCTTAAACATATGATATTGTAATCAAAATCGTTAGAGCCATTTTTGAGAAAATTAAAAGTTTCGAAAAATGTTCCATGTAAAGAGTAATCTGGGTCGGGGGAATTTTCTTGAAAACCTTCGTGTCGCATCTCTGGAAGATATTGAACCTAAATACCAAGTTTGGTGTCTACTGTTCGTTTCTGACTTATGCTATTTACAGACACACACACGGACATGTTTCCAAAAATGCTTTTTTTTTGGATTCAGGGGTTCTCAAAACATATATTTCCGGTGAAATCTCGGTATTGAATTTTTGGTTGGAATGCAATACTTCCCCTACTTACTATACGTAGTAGAGAAAGTACAAAAAAAAAAAAAAAAAAAAAAACTAATTTGAGAGGGACACATTCTTTGCTGATGAATGTTTACTTTGTTTTAATCATTTGAGGAGCTGTTGCAAATGAGATATAGATTTATTAAATAAATTATACTGTAATGTTGTCCAAATATGTTGTATTTGAACCTACAGCTCAAGGCAGAAGAATCATCTGGCCAAATTTCACAAACTGCAGAAACGTCTCTTCTAATGACTTTCATCATCGACCTGTCTCATGTCGCCTTACCATGCTAGCCTCTAGCTCCCGAGGTCGCGGGTTCAAACCCGGCGGAGGGCGATGGATTTTTTCGGCGTAAAAATCCTTAGCATGGCTTCCTTCGGAAGGGAAGTAAAGGTGGTCGTAGATTTACGGCACGTAAAAGAAGCTCAAGCCTGATAAAGAGGCCTCTGAGCAAAATTACCGGTCTTTCACGCCCAATATGGAATGGGACGTTAAAGACCTAACTAAAAACAAACTAAAAAACTAAAAACAAAAACTGTCTCCTTGGCCCAACTTGCATCAACGAATTTCTGAGCAAGACAAGTCAAGGTCGCATACTAGTGGCAGTAGCACGGAACTGTTTGGTGCAAAAGTGGACTGTGATTTGTTTTACTAGTTATCTACGAAAGCCACAACAGGTTACTCTTGGCACCGCTGCTCTAGGCAAAGAAGTCAGTATTTTATCAGTAGTAACAACCTTGTATTCCTGGATTAATTTAATAATGCTGTCCATCTATAGGTGTTTTTTTTTTTTTGTTAAAGGGGGCCAGAAAATGTTTTACAGGAAAGAAATTATTATTTACATATTAAACGAGTTGACTCAAGTTTTTGCTTGGTAGATTAGCTGGGGTTTTAGAAGGAACACACGTCAACATTCTTTACTGGCGTTAAATACTTCTCACCAGACAGCTTGAAGCTGTTCTAACAAAATTCTGATATCTTGCATTCACATGGTTTTCCCTACTCACTCGTCTTCAAACTATTCCATCTACTTCTTGTTAAACCACAAACTTTCAATTCATATTTGCAAACTTCGTTGTAGGATGTAGTACGTAAAGCGATAATCAGTGTGTCGCTATGTGACATGGCTTTTAAGCATGCTCTTTGCATGCCACGAGGGGGGGGAGATGTTTCCCAGTTGAGAAAATTTCAAGAATTTGAAAATTCAAACCAATAACAAGGAATATCTCGGAAATGCTAACTCCCATCCCCCCAAAAGACGAGTTGTATTTTAAAGATATTTAATGTTTTGTATAGAAAGATCTCTTACGGCTTATAAATTATATAAATCATTCAGAACGAAGAGGACTTCACAGGCTATACCCACAAAATTCATGATTTGCATATCATGCGAATAGTTTAAACGTATGCTATTTTAATAAAAATTGTTGCAGCCATTTTTAAGAAAATAAAAAATAACAATACTTATCCATGTAAAGGGTAGTTTGAGTTGGGGGAAATGTTTTTGAAAATCTTCACATCACATCCTTGGAAGAACGCTCAACGTAAAATATCAAGTTTGGTATTTATCGAACATTTCGTTTTACGAGGGACACTATTTATATTTTGAGCCTTGGCAACCCTGAATGTTGTAGGTGCCATCTGACGTTTCCAATGGAAAGTTTGACATTTTTACCATAATCAACTTCAAACATTTTGTCAATAAAGCGTCATTTGTTTTTGTTTACACTAACTGAAAAATTGTATGTCAACAAAAACATGGAATTAACTCGTGAAAATGTTCGTGTAATGGTTTATTACGACTTTCCACGTGGATTATCAAGACAAGAGTGCATCGATCAACTAACTTTCACATTTGGCTCCATGCTTTGCCACTGTGAAACGCTGGTATAACGAATTTAATCGTGGCCGCCATTCGCTCAATGATGAAGTTCGTGAAGGTCGTCCAAAATCAGCATAATTATATAAAATATTGCATGAATATTTAGCCGTGAAAAAGGGTTGCTCTCGTTGGATCCCACATCATTTGACGCAATCTCAAAAAGATGCTCGTGTCGATTGGTGTACAAAAATGCTCACGAAATAAAATGGCGATGCCTCAAAAGACGTATATAAGATTGTAACAGGTGACGAATCATGGATCTATGCGTGTGAGCCGGAACGTAAATAGCAGTCGACTGTATGAGTGTTTCAAATCCAACAAAAGTTGTTCGCACTCGAAGCACTTCCAAGCAAATGGTCGCCTGCTTTTTCAGCAAAACTGGCCATGTGGCAACAGTGCCTTTAGAGGAACGTAAAACGGCCAATGCAGAATGGTACACAGCCATTTGTTTGCCGGAAGCCTTCGGTGAAGTTAAGGAAAACTAACAAAAACCGTAGGATCGTTTATCAAGACAATGCGAGCGCACACACATCTCGTCTAACAACAGAGTATGTGAAGGCTCAAAAAATAGAATTGATGGGTCATCCGCCATACAGTCCTGATTTGGCACCCAATGACTTCTTTTTGTTCCCGAACATCAAGAATAAATTGCGTGGACAACGATTTTCGTTGGCAGAAGAAGCCGTTGATGCCTTCAAAAACTATGTTTTGGAGGTGTCTCAAGAAGACTGGAATAAATGCTTTGACAAATGGTTCAAATGGATGCAAAAGTGTATTGATCATAAAGGAGAATGTTTTGAAAAATAAAAAGCAGTTTTCAATCAGAAATTACTTTGTTTTAAATATTAGGCTCAAAATACAAACAGTGCCCCTCGTAGGGTTATGCTGTTCGCAGACAGACAGATCAACGAATGTTTTGGTTAAACGCAATACTTTGTTATCTACTCTAGGTAGGCAACAGAAAAAGCAAAAATGGCTAAAAATGATTCAATCACTGTGTAAAATGGCTGGAAATACCTTTAGTGGCTAATAGTCAATTAAAAAGGGCTAGATGAGCGATAAAAGAGCTAAATTGGCATCACTGCCCGTGAATGTTATAATAATGTCGAAAGGACTGCATGTCGGTGCGTTTAAGCTCTGCGCAGCTTGGAAAACCCAAACTACGGTGGCCTTGGTTCCATCAGCGGAGCAGCAGGTCATGACCGATAAGACAAGTTATCGCGCATAGGCAAACTTCTTACCTTAGTGTGCATTTTCAGTTAGATTTAAGCATAATCCAATGCAGCGAACTATTGTATGGAAGACAAAGGAAGAATAGCACTTTCATTGCTTTTCTTTTGTTTTTGTTTCTCACCATTCCACAAGTAAACACCGTGATTGCTCTTATCATAAGATACGCAAGTACATATTATGTACAAGGAGAAGTCTTGTTTTCGTTCCTCGTTCAGAAAGATGCCAAATATTTAAAACGGTTTGGGTGAGAAACAAGGCGTAAGGTACAGGTGCATTCATTTTGAGATGCAAATAATTTTGTAGTGCCAATAATATGTGCATATAATAAAGCTATACATTTCTGGTAACTTTCAAATTGTATTACTAATTGATATTAACATGTATATAATAGGTTACCATGAAGCTACAGTTTATTGTTTGTACGCTCTTTTATTACGCATGAATGGCCGAACCAATTCGCATGAAATTTGTTGTATACCTTAAATAGCCTAAATGGTATAGTATTTTCGGCAAAACAGGAGTTTCAAAACCGCTCCAGTGTTCTGGTGGTTAGCATGCTAGCTTCCAAATTCTAAGGTCCCGAGTTCGACTAATCTGGAGGATGGGAGTTTTTCTTCAGCCAGGATTATCGTCCATCCTCCCTAGATTCTGGAACTATTGAATTAAACTGAGTTTTATTTATGGACACTGTTTAACTACTGACCGGTAATTTTGCTCAGAGGCCTCTTTATCAGGCTTGAGGTTCTTTTACGTGCCATAAATCTACGACACGGGACCACCGGCTTTACTTCCCTTCCGAAGGATAAGGATTTTTACGCACGAACCCGCGACCTCGGGAACTAAAGGCTAGCATGGTAACCACTACACCACGGAGGACTTCTTCTGGAACTATGAGTGAGTGTGTAAATGTGTACGTGAATCTAATGCTTATAACGGAAACCCAACGATAAACACGATAGTAAGCAGGTGAACGTCATTGCCAATGAGCAATTGTTCCAAAGGCAAAGTCGCCAGTATGACCTTAGATGTTAAAGACGGCATATAAATGAAAAATCTAATGTGTTACACTTACATGACTTTCTCTACTCTTGTAAAAAACTATTTTTGCAAACGCTTATTCTCCATCTACTTCATGTTAACCGAGATAAACATTTGCAGACACCATCATATTGCTAATTTTCTTGTAGGTGCAAGGGGAATATGGTAGACTTTAAGCGATAGTAAAATCTTTTAAGAGCTGGTTGCTATGTGGAGCATTCCATTCTCTTTGCATGTCCAGGACATAAAAAACGAATAACGAATTCCCATTTAAGGAAAAGTATAAGTATTGGCAAATTCAAACAAATAACAAGGAGTATCTCGGAGATGGTTCACTCGAAAAGAAAAAAAAGTATATCACATTAATTGCGTGTATTAGCGCGCTCTACATTTTTTGTGTAGAAAAATTTTGTCGATCTCTTATGGTTTACAGTTATGCAAAAGCCATTCTGACAGAAGAGGACTTTTGGAGACATTCCCAGAAAATTCAAGATATATATTTTATTTGTCATGAAAATATCTTAAATATATGAAATTGTAATCAACATCGTTAGAGGCATTTTTTAGAAATCAAAACTTTCCAAAAATGTTCCATATAAAGGCTAGTCTGGAATGGGGGGGGTTTCTTAAAATCTTAAGTGTTGCATCTTTGAAAGATACTGAACCTAAATACCAAGTTTGGTATTTATCCCAATTTTCGTTTTTGAGTTATGCTCTTCAGAGACACACGGACCTTTTTCTAAAAATGTTTTTTTATTCACAAAAAATAAAATATCTCGCTTATTATTATTGTTATTATTATTATCATCATCATATGTTTTTGTACATAATGGAAGATTAAAAGCGTAATGTTTCTGACAAAGCGATTTTATTCACATTTCATTAGGACGAATGCTCAATCAATACATATTCTGATTATTATTATTATTATTATTATTATTATTATTATTATTATTATTATTATTATTATTGAACGTTAACTGGTTGCCGCGGGGAACAGCAGTATAGCTCCGATCGTATCGCTTTTGTTTCATTCGTAGAGCCTCCTTTAACGTTTATGGTCATATCGGGGACCTTGACTTTAGAAATAATATTTGGCGTTAGTATTCGTTCATTATAGGCTTTTATTAGTATATTTATTTCGTTTATTCAATTTCCTTAGGAAACACGCTCATATTCACCCCCGACTACTTCCAGACTTCGGAGGTTAGGAAATGATTCTATGCGGATCCCCTGAGCCAGTTAAGAACCGAGCCCGAACTTCTGGTTGAGAAGCGCCACAATGAACACTCGACTATAGCACAGTCCACTGATGGTTTTATAGCTCGTTAAACTGTAGGTTTTTTTTAAACTTTTGTTTTATTGTTTTATTAAGAACAGTTCATTCCCACATTCATACTTCCAGGCTCTGCGGAGAATGAGAATTACTTAGTTAAACTTTCCCCCGTTCTAGCCGGGAATCGAACCCAGGAGCTCTGAGTTTACAAGGGATGCATAAGGAAGAGGCAAAACAAGCACAAGTTGTGTCCTGTTTAACTTTTAGTTACGTTTTAACTTTCATTAACACTATAGGAAGCAGTTTATTACCGGTTTTCAAAACATCACAATTTATCTAATTTGTAAAGGAGGGAGAGAGAGAGAGAGAATGATACTGGGGAAAAAGTGAGGACGCAGTGAAAAGGAAGAGAGAAAGAGGGATAGAGGTGAAACGGAGGCAGGATAATGTGAGGAGAGATTGAGGGAAAGGACAGGAATCTTCACATTTAAATAATAACGTGAGCAGAGCTACTAGTTACAAGTATTTTGGGAAATATATCGCAATTTTTAAGGCTCTCTATACAAAATACTTTTAATGTTGTACCTATTTAAACAAAATTTTAAATTTATGGCTATGCTTTTTAAATTCCTATATATAACATCTGTATTTAGTACGTGTAGCCAGCTAAAAACAATAACTATTCAGGAGATAAACTATGCCTAATTTTGTACCGATTTCAACCATGCATGCTGTGGTTCGTAGGTGGTTTCATGAGCACGACAACGCAATGCTAATAGGTGTTTCGAAGGATGACGCACGTACATTTTCTAGGAAACCTCCCTCCCCACCTCAAAGTACCTGTTACATGAAAACTTTTCATTAGTTTTGATTTTCTGAATGGCCTGAGAAGTCCTCTTCATTGAATGACTTTTCTATAATTGATAAACCGTTAATAGATAGACAAGATCTTTCTATACAAAAATGTAGATCGCATTAAAGCACACAATTTATGTCAAATAATTTATTTTTGTGGACTTAACCATTCCTGAGATATTCCTCGTTATTGATTTGAATTTTCAAATACTTTTCTCAAATGAAAAGTCATTCGTTCTTCTTTTATCGTAAAAAAATTAAAAAAAACCCTATTTGAAATAAATTGAAGGTTTAAAGAGAGGTATGTTTTTGCGTAGTGACATTTTGTCTACATTTTATGAACTACCAATTATATAAAATTCATTCTAAATGAATATTTTTATTTATCTTGCAAATATATTAAATATATGGTAGCTTAGTTAAAATCCTAAGAGTCTTTTTTTTAAAAAAATCAAAATAACGAAACCTTTTTTTCTCATGTAAAGGATGGTTTGTGGTGGGGGGCAAGTTCTTGAAAACATTCGTGTCGCATTTTGGAAGATGCTGAAATATCAAGTTTGGTATTTAACCGACTTATCGTTTTTGAGCTACACTGTTTACAAACAGGTGCGCTTTTAAAAACTAATTTTCTTTGGACTCAAGAGAATTTCAAAATATGAATTTCCGGAGAAATCTCAATATTGAAGTTTTGAATGGGATACTATAGGTAAAGGATAGAAAAGTACAAATAAATGACGTCAAATATCACCTACTCATGTAATTTCGTATGTTGAAACCGGTCCTTCACGGCACAATTTCTTCGGACAAACGTTTCGTCAATGTGCTTGATTGTTCTAGAATTACCCGAGTATGATTACGCACTGAAACTTAATAATAATTTAAAGGTATTCAAGGAGGTATCCTTTTTACCTTCTCTATCTGCATATAGGTAGAGAATGTATTACATTCCACCCAAAAATTTGATGTCGAGATTTACCGAAAATACATGTTTTAGGCCCGCGGATACAGAAAGAAAAAAAAAACTATATTTAGAAAAATTGTCAATGTGTGTGTACGGCACAACTCCAAAACGAAAAGTCGAATAAACACCAAAATTGGTATTTAGGTTCAATACCTTCCAAAGATGAGATACGAACGTTTTCAAGAAAATCTCCCAACCCCAAACCATCTTTACGTGGAGCATTTCGAATTTTTTTTATTTACTCAAAAATTGCTTTAAGGGTATTAATTAAAATTTGAGGCAGTATTTTTAAACACTTAAATGATTTCCGTCAAATTATATAATATATAAATTTAATAACAGGCCGCCTTAAAGCAATATGTGTATGTAACAATATATAAAAAGTGTATATTACAGTCATTATATATGTTTATATTATTGTATACATGTTCAATAATGTTATGTGAATGTATTACGTAAGTTAATAATGTAGGAGCTGTGAGAATAATAGGTTAAAAGTTGCTAACAATGAGGTAACAATGAGGTAGCCTTGAGGCAATAATGAATTAGAAGGTTTAATAATGCTACTAGTTATTCTTGGAGCAACAATAATGTAATTTTTGTGACAGTTCATAAAATAGCCAATCAACCAAAACAAAAAGGCTTAAGTTAAATAAAAGTATTCTATTGGATTAGGAATAGCCAATCAGAGACTTGAAATACAGAAATTTACAAATGTGGTGATAGAAATCAAGTCAGTTGCTTGTAGACAGCGTTTCTAACCGGACGCTAGATACGTCCTCGAGAAACTTAATATGTATTCGTGTGAGACAAAAATAGTTTGTGTTAAAAAGTGTAAGTAATTAATAAAAAAAATCTCACAGCTTTCTATATCAACGAAGTGTTATTTAAATAGTGTCAAGCGTTAATAAAAGGAGTGAAGTAAAATTATAATCTGTGTAAGCCTACATTCTTCAGTCGCACCACAACCCTGCTAGGACATCCATGTCTCTAACAATAATACTGACGCAGCCGAGGCAAACATAACTATATAATATTTAAAGAAACAGTCAAATTACAAAGTAAATATTTTTAAACATTTGGGGCGAAGACTACCGAAAACTTTTTACCATACGTGCGGTTTGTCTACTTCAAGTTTGGCTCCCCAACAGTTGAAATATAATACAACTCCTTCAATACAACCTACTTCAAACTGATGCCCAAAGAGTGGTGCAAATAACGTAAAGATATAATAACTACTTCAAATACCATATATTAATGGTATTTACATGACAAATAAAATGTAAATCTTGAATTTTCTGGGAATAGCCTATGAAGTTCTCTTCATTAGGAAGGGATTTTGTATTACCTTGTATAACTGGTAAAACGTTAAGCTATAGAGAAAACGTACTGCACAAAAAAATGTAGATCTCTTTAAAATTCACAACTTATTTCAAATATCTCTTCTTGTGGCATAAACAGTTTCCGAGATATCCGTCATTAATAGAACTGTTCAATAGTTAGCCATTCTTTTAAAGTCCCGTCGATTTTCAGTTGTTCTCGCGATGTCATCGAAAGAGTATGGAATCTTAAGGCCAGCATGTAGGGTCCAGTTCTAACACATTTGACTATCGCTATTCCCTTTGTGTCTATAACAAAATTGTAATGCAGCTATTTCCGGAAAGGTTTATCTCGATTAAAATGAAGTAGATAGGAAAACAAACTTTCGTAAAAATGATTTGTATACCTACTAATAAACGATAGAGGGTAGAGAAAGTCATGTAAATGTGACAATAAATACAGTTTCCAATAATAGTAACTGTTAGAGCTGCCACACAACGGAAGGAATGATATAATAACCAAAAACTTTTATTTTTCCGGTTGCGGACTTCCGCATTTACAGGACGTGAATCAACAAACCTGGAAAACAGGAATATAGCTGCTTATTCAGTTATAACTTAATTTGCCTCGTGGGAAGTGCAAGTCAAGCTTCTAAGAACCTGGCTTTGATCAAGAGAGACATCTTTATACAGGACCAAATGAGGATGAAGAAATATTGCACATGATGGGTGTTTAGAAAAGCATATGAGATCAGTTACAATGATGATTGTACAGGAACTAACTTTAATACCTATTTTTATCAAATTTAAATAAAATAGTCATTAACGCAACCTGTGGCTTAAGTGGGGATTGTTTATGAATGGAAAGATTCGAGGAAAAAAAATCTCACATTCCACAAGTTGGAGATGATAGGATTCGGCGCGGGGGGGGGGGGGGGAATTAGCACGTCGACCTACATAGATTTTTTTGTATCTATGCCCCTGACGGGGCGCCTCCGGACCAGAAGGCACGACAGGCAGAGGGCAGGGCCCCTACCATTTACATATTTACTCCCCGGATGAGTACTGGTGCAATCGGCTCCCCTCCCCGTGGGCTTACACATCCCCTGAGGGCCCGGAACCCGGAGACAGTCCCCATTCCGGGGGACGAAGGTTTCTCAGAACATCCTTTTCCCCTGCCATACACACGCCGAGGCCTCCCGCCGAAACTTGCAACTCTGAAAGACACAAAGCGGATGAAAGGTGAAGTGAAATGGAGGGACAGGACTTAAGGATCCTTCCCAGCATTCGTCTAGCGACCCGGGGACACCCCCGAAAAAAATCTTGGTTCAGGAAGGTCGGCCGCGCGAAGCGAACCCACGACCTCCCGAATGCGGGCCACAGATGTTACAGCCTGAGCCATTCTACTCGTTCCACAAGTTGCTTGTATGATTTTATTTACAAACCATGAAAAAATTTCGCAATAAATTGTTTTGCGGAATCAAAATGAAAAGACATTGTGTGATTTAAGCTTAGGGACCATTCTGAGCATACTAAATTGAATAACAGACACAGCGTGTCTTAAAGAGGAAGTTGCTGTTTATACGAACTGAATTTGAAAAATTTTATTTCTCACACTTGAAACTGTTTAGTTATGCTGTTTTTTTTGTTATGCTTGTAAATAAATAAAATTAATACTGTCTTAAGAAATTGCTATGAAGCAAGTGCGTGTATTTGTTGTTATTTTTTCTTTGTTTTACGTCGCTTTAACTATGTGGTCATATCGCGACGGATATGTTAGGAAATACCTCATAGCTCGGTATGTAGCGGACAGTAAGCCTTCTAGGTCTGATCCCTGTACCATACCAAGAGCTTCGTCGCGTGCCCACAAGTCCTGTGCTAGGCAACGGTATCTCCGCTTCTACATACATACGTGCCCGGCAGTTAGCATTAGGGTGCCGTCCAGTCTACCCGATTTAATTATTTGTGGATAGATGGCAGAGCGTTCGCTATTACTTTTTTCATTTTTACTAATGTTTTAAACTTAGGGTGGAACTTGGGGTCGTGATATTAAGGAGACAAGGGTTTGAACGTATGGAAATTACACCTTAAGTGTGTTCAATTAGCACTGCTCTTAAAGTTCTCAATGGTTTGTCCTGAAATGTTTATAAATTATTCTATACATCATGACAATTATTTTAAGTGGTTGTTTGCATTGAAAACTTACGTAGTTGAGTCCGTAAAAATTATTTCATTCAGTAGAAAAATAATAACATTTCTGTTAAGTCGTGATATTAAGGGGACAAGGTAATCTGCAGCTGCCTGAAGTAAAATGTATCAATCACGAGGTAATTTTCCCTTACCTACCTAAGCTTGCAATGAAAGACAAAATAGGCATATTTATTTACAGATTTAATAAATAAGACTAAGCACCTGTTTTACTTTGCCTAAAGATTTACGTTTCCAATGCTGTTCATAGCACGATACCACGGCTGTCTAAGGAGTGAGTAAGGTCAGCCTTTAGGCCGCTGTTGCAACGTCTATAATTGCGCGAAGTACTACTATACAAAACAAAAACGACAAGCTGTGGCAAAATGAGGCGCTTAGGAATAAAGTGAGAAAGATTAAAACTACAGGCAGGGTGTACACCATGATTATAAGGGCCTTAACTTTATTTTTTTTCTCCGCGGTATACAATATAATTTAGAAAAAAAAGTAACTGTGAAAGTTTGAATTCTACATGGGCGTTTTGTGTGTTGGAATTCACTGGTTGCGGTTCAGCTGGCGTATAGGCGATGATTTTGTCTTAACATCCCTTCTGATAACAATATTCGTAGATGGTACAATTCCATCCAAACGACGGGATGTGCCTGTAAAGGAAAGAGCACCGATGACCTGGTGTCAGATGAGAACATGGTGGCGGGAGTCCGAACGGTTTTCGCGCACAGTCCTAAAGAATCTGTGCGGCGGTCGAGTCGAGAACTAGCAATTCCAACAATGACAGTATGGAAGAAAACGTCTCCAACAAGGATCGTATCGTCTGCAATTGCCACAGACACTACAACCTGAAGATTATGCTGCAGAAACTTCTGCAAAGAAACGTTGAAACAGGCTGAATGTATGCCGTGTCACAAACTGATCTCATATTGAACATCTGTAATTTGTGTTATGACAACTTCCACAGTTACTCTTCAGTATAAAATACATAAATTTAAAACTCCTATTATCATTTGTACACTCTGTATAGATCAACTGCTGTTCAATGGATATGCCTTAATTCCTTTCACTTCTAAACTTTAACTCCGTGAAAAACGTGCAATTTTCATTTGCTCCTGTGCATTGAACTGCTTTATTTATCCTTTCACCCTGTATTTTCAGCAAAATAAGAGATAACTAAGAGTTTCAAACCTCATTTTCGCCTATTCCTTATTATGAATACGAATTGGCTGTTTTCAACTCGGAAACATGCTGAATGTTGTTCCGACAATGATCGTTGTATACAACATCCAAGCGGTATCTAAAACCACAAGTATTTGTTTGACCTTACTATCTTACAGGTGAAGAATACGTACAAAGGCCAGACAGGACATAAACAGAATATCAACCTTCTGATGGCTGGATTAACTCGCCCAGCAGGCATCCACTAGCACTGCTACTGAATTAAACATGACACGAGTGTAGTTCATCATCGATGGTTGACGGATGGGTCATCATCAAGCTGTTACTTTGTCTTGTTGCTAAGCCACGTGCAACAACCAAATGGACTACACTCCTATTAAACATCATTTAAGGCACACAAGCTGTGAAGCTGATCTTGATAAGTAACTCGAGGAATGGACAAAACACGTCTTGTATATACACTTATCTGATTCCACCAATCATTTGTGTTTTAATGGTTTCTTTTTACATGTCTTTGTTCTGTCAATGTTGGCCCGATTACATGGACACCAAAGTGAATACAACGGACATTTAGGTGCTGTGTTAATAACTTGGTCGGTTATTACTTTCTCCACTACGTATAGTAAGTAGGGGAAGTATTGTATTCCACCCAAAAATTCGATACCGAGATTTCACCGGAAATACATGTTTTGAGGACCCCTGAATCCAAAAAAAAAGCATTTTTGGAAACATGCCCGTGTGTGTGTGTCTGTGAACAGCATAACTCAGAAACGAACAGTCGGAATAACACCAAACTTGGTATTTAGGTTCAGTATCTTCCAGAGATGCGACACCAAGGTTTTCAAGAAAATCCCCCCACCCCAGATTACCCTTCACATGAAACATTTTTCAAAAATTTTAATTTTCAAAAAAATGCCTAACAATTTTGATTAAAATATCATATGTTTAAGATATTTTCATGACAAAATGTGTATCTCGAATTTTCTGGGAATGTCTCCAAAAGTATTCCTCATTGTGAACGACTATTGCATAACTGGTAAACCATAAGAGATAGACAAAATTTTACTACACAAAAAATGTAGATCGCATTAAAATACACAATTTATGTCATATACATTTTTTTTGTTGAGTGAACCATTTTCGAGATATTGTTTGTTATTCCCTTAAACTTTCCAATACTTCTACTTTTTCTTAAATGGGAATTCGTTATTCGTTTTTTTTATATGTCCTGGACATAAGAGTTATGCCACATAACAACCAACTCTTAAAAGCTTAAACCCTACCAATTCCCCTTGCACCTACAAGAAAATTAGCAATAAGATTTAACATCTCGATTAACATGAAGCATATGGAGAGTAAGCGTTTGTAAAAATAGTTTGTACAAGAGTAGAGAAAGTCATGTGAGTGTAACACATCAGATTTTTTTAAAAATTAATTGCTGAAAAATCAAAGGATGCTCTAATTCAGAAAATAATTCTAACTTACTTAATACACAAACTTTTTCTATGTAGATCAGTGAACTTAGAAGGCATACATCTAATCTTCAGCCTGATATCTTAAATAATTTCTGAGATAATGGGACATGAATTTAACAGATTTAACTTTGGCAGTATAGGGCTTTTAATCTCCCCTTAACATGCGAGCATGGAAGTTAACCAAACGAGTGCTAGCGAGCTTAGTTATCCGTGAGAGCATGTTGTACCTACTCTTTATAACGGTCGAACGTTGTATGAGTTTTATGGTATTTTGAATTGTAAATTTTAAAACTCTGATGCTACATTCACATGACTCTCTCTACCTCTTATCACTTATTAGTGGGATACAAAGTATATATTCTCACGGAAATTTATTATCCTATCCATTTCATTTTAATCGTGATAAACCTTTACAGAAATAACTACATTACAACTTTGTTATAGTATAAAGAGAACAGAGATAAGTCAAATGTTTAAAAGTTGCACGCTATATGCTGGTCTTAAAATTCCACTCTCTTTCCATGATATCGCTACAAACAATTGAAAATCACAAGATCTTAAAGAATAGCTAAGTATTGAACAATTGGAACTATAATACGGACATCTCGAAAACAGTTGATGCTACAAAAAGGTTATTTGAAATAAATTGTGTTGTTTAAAGAGATCTGCGCTTTTTTGTGTAGTTCGTCTTCGTCTATCAATTAACGTTTACCAGTTATACAAAATTCCTTGTGAATGAAGAGGACTTCACAGGCTATTTCCAGAAAATTCAAGACATGCATTTTATTTGTCATGTAAATATATTTAATATATGGAATTTTAATCACAATCCTTAGAGCCACTTTTTAGAAAATAAAAAATTTCGAAAAATTTCCATGTAAGGGTAGTTTGGGTAGGGGGATTTTCTTTAAAATCTTTGTGTCGCAACTTTGTTTCTTATCTGACAATAAATACGAAGTTTATTTATCTGGCTTTTCATTTTTGAGTTATGCGTTCTCACACACGCACACGCACACGCACACGCACACGCACACACACACACACACACACATATCACAACCTTTTTCTAAACAAATGCTATTTCGTATTTAACTGGCCTCAAAACGTATTTCCGGTGAAATATCGGTATCGAATTTTTTAGTAGAATGCTTTTATTAGATGCTTCATATGTTTTTTTTATTATTCAAGGGACCTCAAAACATGAATTTCCGGTGAATTCTCGGTATGGAATATTTGGCCGGAATACAATACCCTTCTCTACCTACTATGTATGTGGTAGAGAAAGTAAAAAAGAAATCAATCATCCAATTTTGCTCGTGCTTTTTGGTTATTTCGTACTATAGCGGATTTACTGGAATTCTGACTCTTTAGGTTGCCTGTCTTCTCCATGGTGTAGTCCTCGAGGTCGCGGGTCCAAACCCGGTGGAGGGCGATGTTTTTTGTTGTATTTTTTTCGGGCGTAAAAATCCTTAGCATGGCTTCCTTCGGAAGGGAAGTAAAGCCGGTGGTCCCGTGTCGTAGATTTACAGCACGTAAAAGAACCTCAAGCCTGATAGAGGCCTCTGAGCAAAATTACCGACCTTTCACGCCCAATATACAATGGGACGCTAAGAACCACAGCGACCATAAATAAAACTCAGTGTGTTTGTTTTCTTTTGGTTGCCAACAACGTGTAGAAAATAAAACATTGTATGAAAGTTCAAAATATCAAAAATTGTATGCAGTTTTGGTTTACAATACTGACGATAGTTGTACAAGAATAATTCTTATAATGGTGTTACCTTTAAGAGTTCATATTGGCTACTTTCAATGTTATTATGAATGCAATAGTCGGTATTTATGCACTGAGAAAATATAAACGTTACATAGATTAATGTAGAATCATTTCATAAGTCGATTAACAGATTTGAAGAAACTAGTTCAGTTACTGGTTTAGTTAGAAAGTTAACTGGTTACCAAAATTTGTAGAGAACGAGATGAGTGCAGGTCTAGTTTTGCAAGAATTCCAGGAACTTTGCATTACGTTTACAGCTGGTGTTTGTTGTACTAGCAAAGTTGCAAAGCATCCGGAGATGAGTTATTCAACTGTGTGGCGAATGCTTCAGCTCTATCCCTATGCGTTTTGAACTCAAAGAACACGATAAGCCATGTGGTCACTTTCGCTTTACAAATATTAGCAGAAACTCAGAATAACTTCGAATGGTTAAACACAGCCTTCTGGAAAAAAGACACATTTCGAAACTGAGGCAGCATTTTTAACACTTAAATAATTTCAGTCCAATTATATAATATGTAAATTCAATAACAGCCCGCCTTGAAGCAATATGTGTATGTAATAATTTGTAAAATGTATGTAACAGTCATTGCATACGCTTATATGTTCAATAATGTTATGTGAATGTATTACGCAATTTAATAATGTAGGAGCCGTGATAAATAGGTCAAAAGTTGCTAACAATAATGTAACAATGAGGTAACCTTGAGGCAATAATGAATTAGAAAGTTTAAATGTTACTTGTGATTCTTGGAAGCAATAATGTAATTTTAGTGACAGTTTATAAAAATAGCCAATCAACAACCAGAAAAAGCTTTAGTTAAATGAAGGTATTCTAATGGATTAGGAATAGCCAATCAGAGACTTGAAATACAGAAATTTACAAGTTTAGGCGGTTGAAATCAATTCAGTTGCCTGCAGACAGCGTTACTAACCGGATGTAAAAAGTGTCCTCAAGAAATTTAATACGTATTCATGTGAGACGAAAATAGTTTACGTGTTAAAAAGTGAATGTAATTAACAGCTCTCTATAACAGTGGAGTGTTATTTAAATCGTGTCAAGGATTAATAATGAAGTGAAGTAAAAATTATAATCTGTGTAAGTATACATTCTAAGTCGCACTACAACCCTGCCAAGACATCCATGTCTCTAACAATAACACTGACGCAGCCGAGGCAAACATAAATATTTAATACTTAAAGAAACAGTCAAATTACAAAGTTTATATTTTTAAATTTGGGATGAAGGTTACCGGGTTCCATATGTGTGGTTGCAACTATTTCAAGTTCGGCTCCCCAACAGTTGAAATCTAATACAACTCCTTCAATACAACCTACTTCAAATTGACGCCCAAAGCGTGTTGCAAATATCGAAACAATACAGCAACTTCAAATTGGCTTCCATACGTGGGCAAAAACCCGGTCTTCAAATCAAACGGAGATGTAAACACCCATAATTGCAGGATATGGGCGGAAAATAATTCCAACACAATTGTACAACAAACATCGCATGCTGAGGAGGTTATTGTATAATATCGTTTTACGTCACATTTCGTAATAGCACCCTATTTCCACGAAGAAATTAAAAATGGACAAAAAAATACAGTAACGCTATACGAGAAGAGCAATACTTAAAATGTTTAGTATTTTAGCAATACTTAGTAATGGTATTAGCATTACACAATATGAAATTGAAAATTATGCTTTCATGCAAGACGTTCTCCACTTCACATACAGAGGTGGACAAAAGTATTCGTCCACTCTTTAAAAAATTCTTGGAGCAAAAATAAGGAAGACAAAATTCTATGTTTTAATACACGGAAAGAACAAATGGTATTACATTTTGCGTGTTTTCCGTCTTTCAAAGCCTTTCATTTTATTAGTTTTATAATGTTTTGAAAATTGCCCCGATTTTTCAACGTTTTCATTTGTGCTGTTTATATCTGATGTGTTACACTCACATGACTTTCTCTACTCTTGTACAAACTATTTTTACAAACGCTTATTCTCCATATGCTTCATGGTAATCGAGATGTTAATCTTATTGCTAATTTTCTTGTAGATGCAAGGGGAATTGGTTGGCTTTAAGTGATAGTCAAATATTTTAGAGCCGGTCGCTATGTGGAGTATTCCATTCTCTTTGCATTACCAGGACCAAAAAAAATGAATATCGAATTTCCATTTGAGAAAAAGTATAGGTATTGGAAAATTTAAGGGAATAAAAGCCATATCTCGAAAATGGTTCAGTCAACAACAAAAATGTATATGACATAAATTGTGTAGTTTAACGAGATCTACATTTTTTGTGTAGTAAAAGTTTGTCTATCTCTTATGGTTTAGCAGTTATGCAAAAGTCGTTCACAATGAAGAATATGTTTGGAGACATTCCCTGAAAATTCGAGATATACATTTCATTTGTCATGAAAATATCTTAAACATATGATATTTTAATGAAAATCGTTAGCCATTTTTGAGAAAATTAAATTTTTCGAAAAAAGTTCCATGTAAAGGGAGGGGGGTTTTCTTGAAAATCTTCGTGTCGCATCTCTGGAAGATACTGAACGTAAATACCAAGTTTGGTGTTTATCTGACTGTTCGTTTTTGAGTTATGCTGTTCACAGACACACACACACACACGGACATGTTTCCAAAAATGCATTTTTGGATTCAGGAGGTCTCAAAACATGTATTTCCGGTGAAATCTCGGTATCGAATTTTTGGGTGGAATGCAATACTTCCCCTACTTACTATACGTAGTAGAGAAAGTAAAAATTAAACTGACCCTAAAATGATCATCACAACGTCCTCCAAATAAAACACGACTAATGGCATTTACTTTCCCCCATAATATCAAGCAAATTATATTCAAGACATTTCTTTCTACAACGCTTAGTTTTGGAGATATTATACAGTCTCAACTTAGATAGTCCACCCTGTATATTCCTATAAAAACAAGGCTACGCGATAAATTTGGTGAACATGTAATTCGCAGGTATTTCCCAAACATTTGGACACACAAAACATAAATACGTTTGTCTACGTAGTTTTTTTTCTTTCTTTCTTTTTACTCTCCCTGTGACGTATCTAGCAGATAGAGAAGGAATTGCACTTGACCCAAAAATTCGATACAAAAATTCCGATTCCACCGGAAATACATGTTTTAATGTCCCCGAATAAAAAATTCTAGAAAAATGTACATGTGTGTGTGTGCGTGTGTGCGCGCGCGCGTGTGAACAACTGCACAGCATAGCCCAAAGCAAAATGTCCGACAAATATCAAACTTCATATATAAGTCCAGCATCTTCCAAAGATTTTCAAGAAAACCCCTATCTCAAAGTACTTTTTACATGGAAGACTTTCAATTTGGCGGCGCCGTGGCCGAGTGGTTAGACCGCTCGCCTCTCACCGAGGCGGCCCGGGTTCAATCCTAGGGACCCGCATATGGGTTCTCCGGTTTCCCCCGCCATTCATTCCACCAACTGCTCCATCATCACCTTTCCTTTCATCCATTTCACCATCATTTCGTTTCATCTACTTCCTTCCTCCCATACCAGACATCGGGCTAATCACCCATCCTGGATATTCTGTCTGATCCATGAGTGTCTACTCCTCGACGGGCCTCTGACCCCAACGCATCCGCCTGTAAGTCCTGGGGGGTGTAAGTCCTACATAAGAGGAGGATAAACAGAGAAAGAAGAATAAGACTTTCAATTTTCCCAAAAATGTTGACGAATAAAACATGAATTTTCTAGGAATAGCTTCTCCTCTTCATTCGGAAGATATTTTGTATAATGGTAAACCATAAGAGATAGATAGCGGCTGGTCCCATAGCTAATACGAGTTAACACCATTGCCTATAGGCAGTAATATGTTCCAAAGGAACGGACAGCATTGTAGTTAAAGGAGGGGTATAAATGAACGCCCCCCCCCAAAAGCACTACACAAAAAATGTAAAAATATTTAAAAGTAATACTAATTTTTACTTTCTCTACTACGTATAGTAAGTAGGGGAAATATTGTATTCCACCCAAAAATTCGATACCGAGACTTCACCGGAAATAATGTTTTGAGACCCCTGAATCCAAAAAAAGCATTTTTGGAAACATGTCCGTGTGTGTGTGTGTCTGTGAACAGCATAACTCAGAAACGAACAGTGGATAAACACCAAACTTGGTATTTAGGTTCAGTATCTTCCAGAGATGCGACACGAAGGTTTTCAAGAAAATCCCCCACCCCAGATTACCCTTTACATGGAACATTTTTTCGAAAATTTTAATTTTCTCAAAAATGGCTAACGATTTTGATTAAAATATCATATGTTTAAGATATTTTTATGACAAATAAAATGTATATCTTGATTTTCCTGGGAATGTCTCCAAAAGTATTCTTCATTGTGAACGACTTTTGCATAACTGGTAAACCATAAGAGATAGACAAAATTTTACTACACAAAAAATGTAGATCGCCTTAAAATACACAATTTATGTCATATATATTTTTTGTTGTTGAGTGAACCATTTTCGAGATATTACTTGTTATTCCATTAAATTTTTCAATACTTGTTTTCTCAAATGGGAATTCGTTATTCATTTTTTTGTCTTGGATATGCAAAGAGTATTAATCTGTGGGAGAGGGAATGGTGCTGCACCTAGCAACGAGCTATTAAGAGATATGCATGTGCTTAAAGGCTACTGTATTTCCAAATTTCCCTTGTAAATATATATTCCCCTTACATCTACAAGAAAATTAGCAATAAGATAGAGTCTGCAAATGTTTATCTCGATTAACATGAAGATGGAGAATAAGCGTTTGTAAAAATAGTTTGTACAAGAGTAGAAAAAGTCATGTGAGTGTAACCCATCAGATTTTTTCAAACAATTGTTTGTGTTATTAGTGATTTCCAAGATATACTTATTATTGTTTGAAACTTTTCAATACTTTGTTTCTGTCGTTATTTAGTTGTTTCTCGTGATGTCATGGAAACAGTATGGAATCTCAAGGCCAGCATAATTATAGCGACTAGCTTTTAAACATTTGTTTATCGATTCGTTTTCCTCTATCCCCCTTGTATTCACAACGAAATGTTTAATGAAACTATTTCTGCAATGGTTTAATTCGATTAGCATGAAATAGATACAAATTTAAGCGTTCGTAAGAATAGCTTGTGAAAGGTTTTTAAAAATAAACGATTGTACACAGAGAAAATTATGTGAATATATTTTCTGTGTTTTTTTCCGCATGGTGTTATCACATGACAACACACAAGACAAATGCTTCAATGTGGGACGTTATTCACTTCAGAAATACTGTTTTCTTTTACGGCCATTTCTTGCTAGAAATTTCAAAATTCCCTTCGCCAATATTCTGGAGCTACAAATGGATTTACACAAAGAAACGGAAACTAGGAAGAGTTTGCAAAGTAAAGACGGAGGAAAACATCACAGACCTTTGGTTGCAGTAACTGAAAATCTGCTTCGGTCCGGTCTTTAGAGATGCTGATTCCATATAGAGAATGCCAATAAAACTGGTTTTATTCTGAGATGTGCGGTCGCTTTAACGGCGCGGCTAATTCCTTGCTTTCGTCATAAATTCCTTCCGATGTCTTTCCCGATTAGTTCCCGCTGAGTCCAAATGTTTGGGCAGAGAGCATTTATGTCATCAAGTTATTTTATTTCAGTAATTTTCTTCGCTCGTTTCTATTCGAAATTTCGTTTGCCCCCGTAGCCAATCAAATACACTACTCTTTCTGGGGAGTCCACTTCTCCCAAACTAGGATTCGTCAGTTTGAGCACCAAAACACGCTACAACGTTTTCTTAGAAGTATTCCAAAATTGTACAAAATTATTTTCTCCAAATTATGAATTATTCAAGAACATATAATATACTCTCAAAAAGCCAAAGTATTTGAGAATCAGTTCTATCGATTTTGTTTCTACCCAAGTAAAATAAATACATTAAATAGCATATATTCTCCAAAACAATTTTCTATTGGATTTTTAGCTGAAGAAACTAAGTATCCAACACCCGCCTATCACTCGTTCTGAATAGTTTCTACCCGCAGGCAAAATAAAAATCTGACGTGTTACACTCTCATGCAGTAATTTGTATCACAAATTATTTGCACTAAAAGAATGATTATAATATGAATATGCATTTTTATGTGACATTGATTTGAGATGTTTGTTAATTGTAATTATTGTTGAGAAGTAAGTTTATACGGCCTTACTGAAACTGACAATAATAGTGTGCAATAATGCAGCGAGGGGGTGAGCTGCTTATCATTATTAGAGACGAGGAAGTTACCTAATGTTGGCGCATTTTATTAGCCAATAGCAGCTCAGTTATAATCTTTAGGCATATCGGGGTGTAGGAGTATAAAAAGGGCTAGGTTAGAGGTAAAGTCCTTCAGTCCGTCAGTTCACCAAAAATATTTGTACGCTACACGTCGCCGTCAGTTCGTCGAAAACATATGTACTTACACGTCGCCTTCAGTCCAGCAGAAATATTTGTACAGTACACGTCGGCTATCGATTCGCAGGTTACGCGTAGCAGAGTTATGAAAAATCTCAAGTGTTGTAAAGTTAATGATACAAAAAAGTTGAAGTACGTGAATTAAGAATGATCAGTAAATAAGTTATTATAACAGTTTCAGTTTGGCGAGTGTCAAGATCAAAGTGTAAATGTGATAGTGAATGTGTTCGACAATAAAAAGTGTAAAACAAATTCTTTCATCAGTGTTATATTTGGATAAGAGACTCCTTTCCGTTTACACAACCTGTATAAAGAGAAGTGCTCGACCAAAAAGATCATAGCTAGCCGGAGGACAGTGAACTAAAATTAAATAAAATAACAGTAGCATTCTTTCAAACAAACACTAATACTGCCGCAAATTGCTAACACCAGATGGAGCTAACAAACCTAACAAAGAATCACGTCACAAAATGGCTTCACCACGTGGAGTAAACACAAATACACAAACATTATAAATAATACCGTCGCAAATTGGCTCCCAAACGTGGGGCTCAACAAATTAAATAACATTACAAGTATACCACTTCAACTCATATCAATTTCTCTAACCATACAAATACTTTTACAAATGCTTATTCTCCACTTACATGTTAATCGAAATAAACCTTTTAATAAATTATCTTATTGCTAATTTTCTTGTACGTACAAGGGAATATGGTAGGGTTTAAGCGATAGTTAAATCTTATAACGAATTCCCGTTTGAGAAAAAGTATAAGTACCGGAAAATTCAAACAAAAAACAAGGAATATCTCGGAAATAGTTCACTCAAAAAAGTATACGACAAAATTGGTTTTAATGAGCTCTACATTTTTTTGTGTAGAAAAGTTTTGTCTATCTCTTAGGTTTACAGTTATGCAATAGCCATTCAGAAATAAGAGGACTTTTAGGGACATTCCCAGAAAATTCAAGATATATATTTTATATGTCATGAAAATACCTAAAATATATGATATTTTAAACAAAATGGTTAGAACCATTTTTGAGGAAATCAAAATTTTCGAAAAATGTTCCATGTAAAGAGTAGTCTGGGGTGGGGGATTTTTTTTGAAAATTTTCATGTCATATTATCTTTTAAAGATACGGAACCTAAATATCAAGTTTCGTATTTATCCAACTTTTCGTTTTTGAGTTATGCTGTTCACAGACTCACACATGGACCTTTTTCTATGTGCTTTTTTGGATTTAGGGGCCTCAAAACATCTCGATATCGAATTTTTGCGTGGAATGGAATACTTCCCCCCATGTACTATACGTAGTAGAGAATGTAAAAATGCTGCATTCTGAACTTGCTGCGTAAATATCTATTCCTTGTGTGTATACGCGAGTATGACGGAGAGAATGTAAACAAGTATGGCGAAAATAGCAATAATTGCTTCCTTTCACGTGCTTTCTCAACATTAATGACAGTTTATGGATGTGGTCTCCTTTGACCTTCGCACGCTTGTACGCTCAACGGAAAGCGGAAAAGGTTATTGCATTCGCTGATAAGTGCAGATATAAATAACCGAGATCAATCATGTGTTAAATTCTGATTTCATAAAAAGTGTGCAGAAGTGTATCAAATACTTTTGCATACCTGTTTCGACAGTTTGCTGGTTGGGATACGAACTTCACTTATGGTATTTGAAGTCATGTGTTTTAACACTTTTTCATCTCTTATCGCCGATTCATTAGCATCACAAGAACTACTATTCACTCTTAGGTTGATCCGCGTCAAAACAAACCCCAGGTAACCAGTGCACCGCCATAATGTATCCTTCCGCCATTCGCACAGAAATAGTCACACTTTCAGACCACGTGGCCAGTAAGTACAAGTGCATAAAAGAACCGAGTCCTTATTTCGACAATTGAAACGGTGACTAGCATATTCTGTTACGGGTTAAGGTGATAAGATTGATAGTTGCAACAAAATAAACGTTTGCACATATACGCGTGTGCACATATACTAATAGTTATTCTAAATTAAATGAGCGAAAAATAAAGTAACAGGTATGGGATAGCTTAATTTATTCGCTCTCTGGAAGCGGCACTTTATTAACTGTTGGTGGCTCATTTTAAAAAAGAAATTGTGCACTGTTACGCGAATTGCATTCTTCTTAAAATCACTACATTCTTGCATCGCGTATTTCATATGCTTTTTTTTTCCGGGTGTAACCACTTTTCCCGTTTCAGATTTTTCTGCACAAGCACTGTTTGTACTTGTACTCGAAACACCGGTGAACTCAGAAGTTAATTTCAATATTTCTTTCGCTGAAAGTGTTGGATATTTCCCACTTAACTTATAATAAAGATTCAACACTAGTCAATGGTTTGCGCGGCTAATGCTTTACGTAATTTGACGAAAACACAGGAGCAAATTCACCGTCCGCCATGATACTAAACACAGCTGCTGGTTTCTGGCTGTAAACAATATTCTGCGCCTCCCCAGATGTCAGCTGACTCATACGAATTGCATGATGGGACTTGTAGCTCTGTTTTACGGTATAAATCAGCGTTAAATGAAACCTTAGGTATTTGTATAGAATATTATACTATTTAAGGATAAATTCATTCTAAAATTCAGATTATTAGCATGGGACTACTTTCCTGCGCGCATTGCTACCGTCTTGCATCACGGTGCACTGACCACGGGTTTTGTTTTGCCGCTGATTAACCTAAGAGTGAATACAGATTAGGTCTGGTTGAACATTTTTCTTGCTTAATGTACATACCTACAGCCACCAGCGATGGTGGCTCGACATAAACAAAACAAGAAATCGGCTTATCCTTCTCAATGTCTAGGTTCAAAGGAAATACACACACACACACACACACACACACACACACTCTCTCTCTCTCTCTTACTTTCTCTACCACGCATGTAGTAGGTAGAGGAAGTATCGCATTCCACCTAAAGATTGATACCAAGATTTTACCGGAAATAAATGTTTTGAGGTCCCTGAATCCATAAAAAACGCAGTTATAAAAATATTGCATGTGTGTGTATGTCTGTGTGTGTGAAAAGCATAACTCAAAAACGAAATGTTGGATCACTGAAAAACGTGGCATTTAAATTCAACATTTTTCAAAGATGCGAATGAAAATTTTGAAGAAAATCTCCCACTCCAAACCACGCTTTGCGTTGAAAACTTTTCGAAAGGTTTTATTTTCTCAAAAATGACTAACAATTTTGATTAAAATACCTCACATTTAAGAAATTTACATGACAAATGTATATTTTGAATTTTCTGGGAATAGTCTGTGAGTCGGTAAACCATAAGACATAGACATATGTACCTAGATCTCTTTACAGCACATAATTTATTTCAAATAATTTTATTTGTGGGTGAAATACAGTATATCCTCTACTTAACATAAGTGAGCGGCAGAGAATTAAAACCGTCTCACACTGCAGGTCTAAAATGCATTTAAAGCAAAGATGGGGTATTCCATCAAGGAAAAAATATTTGTGCTGTAATGTAGATTTTCACGGGAAACTATAACAGAACTTTTATTCTTCCTTTTTTTTTTGGGAGGGGGGAGGGGGTCTTCCTTGTTAGATCACTGCTAAACTATAAATCTCTTATTGTTCTGCTTTTCGGAAAGCCGAAAGAAGTCCCTGATCTGTTTCTTCAATGCCACAAAGTTTCTCCAAAATCAAGCAACCCCGTCCATAATATACAAAATAACTGTTATATGCTGCTGTGAAAACCTTCGAGATCTTTCTGTGGAAGGAATGAATAACGCTTTCCTAACCTTGAAGCAAGTAATCACTAAACGCACGAGGGTTCTTGGAAAAACTGCTACAACCTACGTCAGAAGTGGAGGCAGATCTCAACATGGGCGTTCGCTTTTGGTTCTTAAGCCTGACATTGCATCAGCTCGTCAGGCTGCTTTATTAGGTGACTAGAATAATAAAATATTTTCAGTGTGCAGCTGCATGCAACACATTCTTGCCGATCCCTCCAAATCACAACAATGGTCCTTCCTCCATCAAGTTGCCATAGTTCTCTAACAACAGGGTCACTCTGAAAGTTTTGATAACGGACGCAATGAAATGTTTAAAATTTAGATCTGACCATTTGGTATTTTCAGAGTATTCTTCATTGCATTCTATGCAATGTCTCATCCTTTCAAACCAACATTCTTTCGAAGTAACTACTGCAGCTTCAGGTAATTCAAATAGTTGACCTCGATTAATTTTTATTCTGTGGAACAGAAAAAGGTCGCATGGAGCCACTTCTGGCCTGTAGGAAACATGGTGTAAATATTCTACTCTAACTCTTGCAAAATTGGCGTTTTACTTTCTCTACTACACCCAAAAATTCGATACCGAGATTTCACCGGAAATATATGTTTTGAGACCCCCTGAATCCAAAAAAAGCATTTTTGGAAACATGTCCGTGTGTGTGTGTCTGTCTGTGAACAGCATAACTCAGAAACGAACAGTGGGATAAACACCAAACTTGGTATTTAGGTTCAGTATCTTCCAGAGATGCGACACGAAGGTTTTCAAGAAAATCCCCCCACCCCCAGATTACCCTTTACATGGAACATTTTTCGAAAATTTTAATTTTCTCAAAAATGGCTCTAACGATTTTGATTAAAATATCATATGTTTAAGATATTTTCATGACAAATAAAATGTATATCTTGAATTTTCTGGGAATGTCTCCAAAAGTATTCATTGTGAACGACTTTTGCATAACTGGTAAACCATAAGAGATAGACAAAATTTTACTACACAAAAAAATGTAGATCTTTTTTTTTAGTGGAACATTTTCGAGATATTGCCTGTTATTCCCTTAAATTTTCCAATATTTATACTTTTTCTCAAATAGAAATTCATTATTCTTTTTTTGTCCTGGTAATGCAAAGAGAATGGAATACTCCACATAGCAACCAGCTCTTAAAATATTTGACTATCGCTTAAAGCCTACCAATTCCCCTTGCATCTACAAGAAAATTAGCAATAAGATTAACATCTCGATATCTCGATTAACATGAAGCATATGGAGAATAAGCGTTTGTAAAAATAGTTTGTACAAGAGCAGAGAAAGTCATGTGAGTGTAACACATCAGATTGTTTTTCTAGTGCAGTGTGGACAGAGACGTGGTGTAACACAATTCACGCAGACCAATCTTAACATTTTGCTCTCGGTTCGTCGAAGACTTATGGCAGAATTTTGTGGTGTACTATCTGCAGTGATGGTATCTTGTCCCTCAAGCGGAATTGCCACAGTATGTCCACTAGCTGAGACGAACGAACAGATCATCTTGCCAACACTTCTTGCTTGCCTCACTTTTACTGCGAGATCTTCTCCTGGGAAGACCCACACCGATGAATGTCGCTTAGTTTCTGGGTCATACTGGTATATCCAGCTTTCGTCATCTAAAACAATTACGATATTAATTGTTTTAGATCTTTCCCCATCATATTTTCTATCATTTCCTAGCACCATTGCATGCCTGCTGTTCCTTGGCTCATTTGTGAGGTGAAGGATCCAAAGACTGCAGAGCTTCCTAACCTTAAGTTTTTCTTTGAGGATGGTGCTCACCGCCCTGGAGGAACTCATCAGGGATCAAGCACCATCAGCTGCTCAACCGGTTTTCCTGGCTGGGCAGTTCGACAGCACTTCATCCAGACTCACAGCCATCACCGACGCCATCCGGGTCTCATCTCTTGGTCCGGGATCAAGACGAACCCGGAACTCATCCGAAAACTTCAAGCTGCATCAGCTGCTCAGCAAGGTTTCTTAACTGAGCAGTTCGACACTATATCATCACGACTCAGCGCCATAGACGACACCATCCGCAACTATGCTCCAGCTTCCAGATTCAAGAAAGACCCAACGAGTGTCGCACGCTTCTTGCAGAAATGCAAGGAGTACAACCAGCATCATCGGTACGATCCTCAAACCTAACCTACATTCTCTTCCTAACCCTCGCCATTTCCACTAGTGTTGCAGCCAGGTTTCATGCCTGCAACCTAGTAATTACCTTTATCCGGCGGCAGCTTCCATTTTTCACATACTAACGCGGGTGCTATGCGGGACCGCAAAAAGCCACGACATTCCACTTTTCCTTCTTCCTTTTTCCATCCGGTGGAGGAGTTTTTAGTGGGTATGCCGACTACCGGTGAGTCCCACACTCTCAGTCCCGACTCCCATCGGGGCTGGGGTCAGTGATTAAATAATTTTCTCCTCCACTCGAGGGGAAAAAAAGTGCTCACCGCTGCCGATTAATTATTGGGCCTCAGCTAATATTTGCAAAGATAATCTTTCCGCAACGTGCGTTCCGCTTTCATCACATTTCCATCCGTTGTTGCGCAGTCCGTCGTCCTGCGCGTTCCTCATCTTCGAGGGAATCCCTTCCTCTTCTAAACTCTGCAAACCATCGATAAATCGTGGATTGTAAGGGGCAAAGATCCCCAAATGTCCTATGTAGTTTTTCAAGGCATTCTGTCTCCCCATAACCGACTTAGACTCAAATAAGATCATAGCACGGAAATACTCTCGCTTGCAATTTATCTCAGCGTATGCCGTAGCAATACCACATGCACAAACACAGAAGTACTGACGCACATTGTTGGAAACCCCAGGCTTCCACGTTATTTTATGAACTTTGGCCTACCACATCTCATTGTTGCCCACCCTCAGAACTTTCAGAGTGACCCATGGGTGATGGGCGATGCCACAAAAAAACTATGTGACATAAAATGTGTGTCAAAGAGATCTACATTTTGGTGTAATGCGTTTCTGTCTCCCTCTTGTTTACCCGTTCCATAAAATTATTTCCGAATGAAGAGATTACCGGAAAATTGAAGATATACAGTGTTTGTCACGTAAATTTCTTAAATATATTGTATTTTAATAAAAATCATTACACCTATTATTGGGAAAATAAAAATTATACGTTTTTAATTTACAGTGTAGTTTAGGATGGGGGTAATTTCGGGAAAATCTTCGTGTTACATCTCGGGAAGATACAATACCATAGAGCATTTTGTTTTTGAGCTATGCTACTCTCTCTCTCTCATGCAAACGTGTGCGCATACCAGGCATTCCATGTGAAATGGAACGGAACAAACCTCGCATTTTTTGTTTCAGTTGTAATTTTTCGTATTAATAAAGGGTGCTACGAAAAGCATATTTATCAAATATTAGCATCTAAAACTCAACTGTCGTTACGTTATTAAACGATAAAAGTATCGTATTGGTTCATTTTGTCATTTTAAGTGGGCATAGCTCCAGAAAACCCTTTATTTGAGAATATTGTACCAAATCTCATTTTGTAGACTAAAGTCCGCCTTCATTACAGCATATACCAATTATTTTTTATAATATCCTCAAAAATCTATACACTTTTTGCTTATTTTAAGCGTCTTCGGAATTTTATAAAACTAAAATATTAGATTGTGTATAATCTATAGCAGAGGTGGCGAAAACGTGACTCGCGAGTTATTTTGACTCGCAGGCGCACGTTCCCTCTCTGCAACCGTCCGTTTGATTTTCACATGCTACTGAGTGACGCCGTGCGTGTTGCATATTTGGTGACTCGCGGAAGGAAGTCGTTTTCGCCACCCTTGATCTATAGTGTCATTAAGAGAAGCCTGCAATTTTGGTACAGTGGAAATGTTACGGTGTTCGTAGTTATAGCACAAGAAGTGAATAAATGCAGCGATTTATGTGGTTGATGCACGATGATCAACCTGCTCTGTGAATCTGTCAGGAATTACTCAGAACCGCATACTGCTTAGTAAGCGTCCTCATTGTTAAACCTCAAAAACAGCAGCTTGCTTGATCTTCAAAACAAACATGCGAGAGCACGTATTTTACTACTGCGCATAAATTTAATTAATTTAAACGAATCCTTATCAGTCACCGTTACAGCAAAATGCATGTGTTTGAATTATGGAATGTAACCATATATATTACATTTTCTTAATCCGTTACCACCTACACTTGAATAAAAATAAGAACATGTTTACCTATCAGTATGATATTGAAGTTTAGGTAATCAAAATAAAGCTCCACTTAAATAATTAGATTTAAAGATTTCAGAGTTATAACAGCTTGAAGTTGGAAACTTTAGCAAGATACGTTAACTGTGAACGATTTTAATTGCAAAGCTATTATGTTCTGAATTTTAAGGGTTTGCATAAAACATTGTATCGCGCTTGTCTCTAAATACAAAAGGTTACGTTTCGTTTAGGTTGATTTTCCTTCTATTTAAGATGATTTGAAATAGAATGTCCCATACACGGACCTTTTTCTGTTTTTTATTATTAATTTTTTACTCAAATGTCTCGTAACATGTATTTCCGATGAAATCTCAACACCGAATTTTTAATGGAATGTAATACATCGTCTCCCTACTAGCTGCATGGAAGTAACTAATGTATTTTTGAAAGAGTGGGCGATAGAACACTGAAAGAGATCAGGAAAAATTGGCTGGACACTGAATGAGAATACATCTTCTAACAGCTGCACTGACATGGAAGGAATGATGAATGGGAAAAACGTTCGAGGCAGAAGTTACCAGATGAAAGACAATATTACCACAAAGGCAGACGCGCAGACGAAAACAAAGAGGGAAAGATAGGAGAAGATTAGATATGCAGTAACAGTCTGTCCTTGAGCAGAAAACTATCAATGGAGACAGAATGTCCCTTACAAACGGCCACGGACCGAGTTTCTTTGGTAACCACTCTTGAAATTTGCTTCTTATACCCTATTAACAATGAAAATTAAGTACGCAGAGCGTAAACTTAAAAACTAAGGTAGTCTTTGAGCACCCAAAACCATCGACCAACGGGAGTCTTGTGATGTCATATTGTGTGCCTGCTAGCAGAAAGTGCCGCGCGTCAAGTGAATCTATCTCTAACAAATACTACTCACACTAGATCCACATATTCCAATTTCGCGAAAATTAATCCACGAGGAAAGACAATATATTTGTACATGATTGCATAGTAATGTAATGAAAATTACCGCCAAGATGGTGCTAAAGGATTTATGTTGAACAAGCACCAGGAATTTGTTTGTTTCGTCTCTCTGTTCAGATGAGAGCCAACAGCTCACTTAGCCTGGTAAGCAGAATGCTTCATCTGAAAAATGTCCGCCGTGACAGGTTTATGACGCGTAAGCTGGCCTTATGTTTGCTCTTCAAAGTTCAAATACTTCAAATGAGTACCTAATCAGTTGTTGCTTTAAGTAGCAACAGAACAGATGTAAATTCGTGCAATGGCTTTAAGCAGAGAATTTAGTGGCTAGTCAAAGAGGTAGATATTGCTAAGCCAGGCTCGAAATATTTTTAATGCATACAATTTTTTTAAAGATGCAACAACGAGAAAGAGAAGAATAAACTCGAATCCAAAAACACTCAGCAAATTGCTACTAAAGCGTCCGTTGTAGTCAAAGCAAGTGTTTTTCGCGAGGCACGAAGGCTGATCAATAAAGACTGAGACTGATTTTTTTTCACAGATATTTATTACTCCATTTCCCCTCCTAACTGAATGCACTTTTTATAGCGTCTCTGCCAGTCCTCGAACACATGGTGCAGGCCATTCTTTGTCAGGTCTTTGAGAATTGCCTCACTTTTCTTTAGCACTGCATCAGTGCTCTCAAATCGAATGCCCCGGAGCTTTGCCTTTAGTAATGGGAATAAAAAGAAATCACAGGGGCTAAGACCGGGGCTTTAAGGCAGATGCGGTACACAGGTAATGTTGAATTTAGCCAAAAATTCCTGGACTTGATTCGTGACGTGAGGCCGCGCGTTGTCGTGATGAAGTCGCCACCAATTCCGATGATGTTCTGGACGTTTCCTTGTAATGTGCTTCCTCAGTGTAGCCAATACGACGTGTAGTAGCTGCTGTAACAGTGGTGTGAGAGGGGGGAACTGCATGCTGTTAAATCATTCCATTCCGAAACACCAGGCCCACCTTGCTTAACACAGAGGAGTCGCCCTTCTTTGAAGTCCTTGAACCACCTAAATACCGTTGCACGAGGTAGTGCATCTTCACCGTATGCTTGCTTCAGCTTTTCGAAAGTGTCAAGGCTGTATGATTTAAACAAAAATAACATTTTATTGCGCTGTATTGCTCCTCTCGTGTCACCTCCATTTTGTGGTATGCGAAATTCAAGTAGGGTCAACAATATACAGCATTACTAGCAACCTACCGTTACGAGGGTGCTGTCGCTTATGGGCATTATACATGAAACCCTGCTCTTTTCAAGTATTCGTGGTAGAGACATAAAACTATCAAGGAAACTACAGAAAAAAATCAGTCTCAGTCTTTATTGATCAGCCCTAGTAGATACACATTGCGGTAAACAGTGTGCAAGTGAGTGGCAAATATGAAGAGTGGGGGAGTAACGAAGTGGCAATGCGTTAATAACAGCGTCTGATTCGCTGGAGAGCAAAACTTTCCATTAGAAAGGCACTGTAAGTGTGTGTCTGTGATTCTTTTTTGTAAAAGAGCTGTACATAATGAATCACGTGAATATTAAAGTAAACACTGAATTAAACGTAAACTTACAAGTCCAATCCATCTCTAAAAAGTGTTATAAGTGTATCTACCCGTGATGAGTTTAAGCATTTGTTAAATGGGATGAGGGTTGCAGAGTGACATGTGAGATTTAGGCTGGGGTAGTGAAGGAGGTAATCAGTTTTGTTCCTCGATGGCCACTGGTGTACACTTTCAAGTTTATGTCTACGTCATACATAGGAAACTAACCAGAGAGCGACTCTCGTCACGTGATCATTTTGCCATGCTAAGGGCCTTTCTGGTAAGATCACAGTTCAGGAACCACTGGGATATCCATAAAAATCGCAGCAAAACAAATTGTGATGCTAGATGGTACTTTTCTATGAGTTTACGTCCTTTAACGGGATAGCTGACTCTCACTCAATTTGATGCTGCGCACAATCTTTTTATCGTGTGTACTGTCGGTGGTCGCTTCGGAGACCGCCATATTAGTTCAGCTGCTTCACGCTCTCTTGTGACTGGATGCTGTTTACGTTTCCAATTGTCGCAGTGAATAACATTCCTACGTTAAGTTTTATGCCGTTATCTTAATGCTTAATTTGTATTGTGAATGAGCCCTCAGCTGCGCAAAGCAAATAAATAAATAGAGCGTGGCTCGCCTCTGCAATTTTGACACGATGTATAGCCTCCTGTATGACACATACTGTTTCAGGCAGTTTTCTGGGTCCCGTGTAAACACTTTAATGGTCTAACCGTGTTCCTTAACTTATTTACCTCCCGTGGGTCACCTTCCTCGAGGTAAAGACTATTCAAGTATCAATTATTGTATTTACCATGAAGCCAATTTTATCTGGAAATGGAGCAAAGGAACTATCCCTTGAGCAATATAAACCACTTTTTGCCAGATTGCGACGTAGAGAACTTCCTTTCTCGGTTTCTGGCTTCCTACTTGGATAAGTATAAATAGAAACTTAAATCTATTTTAGGAACACTACTTTATTTCAATCACAAAACCCCTTGTCAAGTTCTGAGAAGACCGTAATTTATAAGGTGTTTACCTCTTAGCTGAACATTACATTTTATGAAAACAAATCGTTAGGTAACTATTGAAATACGTTCTACAACACAAGTTTATCAAAACGATCTAAAGACGTCATCATGTGGTTAACAGACTTATACAGTGAGACAAATTTTAATATTTCTGGTCAACTTGGAGCGCAAAACAGGCTTTTTTGCATCTGCACTTTAAGGGAAAAGGACGCTCATGAAAACAGGATGGTAAAAGTGCATGTACGTTACATTTTAAGTGCGTCCGCAACCCCTTTTAACTTCTGTGTTCATATCGAGTCTATGATGAGAAAAACTCGTTGACTGCAGTTCCCTAAGGTTGGATTTTAATCAATTTTAACACTCATATTCTTGTATGCATACTTATAGACTGCGAGGGTAAAGGAAGATTCTAATTGAAAAAAAAATAATAAAATTCCTCCACCCCACCCGGAATACAATAGAACCCGAGACCTCTGTGTTGGGAAGCTCGACTACAGAGGCAGTCCGCAATATTTCGTTTGCCTTCTGGTATTTAGTTCGTATCTATATATTTTAAGAAACAATACTTTATTATAATAGTAATAATATAAAAAGTATGTGTTCAATTCTCATTACTTTTTCTACTCTTTTCTATAAACAGTTCTTGCAAAAGCTTATTTTTCAATCTATTTCTGGTTAATCGAGATACATTTTCATTACACTTTTACACATTCGTTGAAATACATGTTTTAAGGCCCCCTGAATAAATACTAGAAATAGGACCGCGCGAGCAACACCAAAACTAAAAGTCGGAAAAACACCAAACTTGGTATTTAAGTTCAGTATCTTCCAAAGATGCAACACGAAGATTTTCAAGAAAATCCCTCCACCACCAACCTTTTTTAGACATTTTTTATTTTTAAAAAATGGCTCTAATGATTTCGATTAAACTATATATATCAAATATATTTATATGATAAATAAATTTTATACCTTGAATTTTCTGGAAATAGCCTCTTAAGTTCTCTTCATTCCGAAGGAATATTCTATGATTTTGTATAACTGGTAAACGTTAAGTGAGAGATGAAAACGTACTACCAAAAAAATGTATATAGATCTCTTTAAAAAACATAATTTATTTCAAATAACTTTTTGTGTGTGTGTGGCATAAGCCATTTTTGAATATCCATTATTAATGGTTCGCATGTTCTAGACTTTCGTTTTTCTCTTAAAAGTCCTGTCGATCTTCAGTTGTTTCTCTCGATTGCACGTTAAGAGTATGGAATTTTAAGGCCAGTATATAGCCTCCAGTTCTTAAACATTTGACTATCGCTGTTCCCTTTGTAATGTGTAATGTAGCTATTTCAGCAAAGCTTTATCTGGATTAAATGAAGTAGACAGAAAAATAAGCTTTAGTAAGAACACTTTTATACTAATCAACTATAGAGGCTAGAGAAAGTCATGTGAATGAAACACCAGATTTTTTTAAAAAGCGAATCACTGTGTGATGGCTTTGAAATACCATGCTCTTTGCAAAACCACAAGTAAGAATGAATGGCGACTTCCCACTTGAAAAAAAGTGTAAATATTTGTAAATGTAACCCATATAGTTATCATAAAAAGTTTTATTTGACAAAAATTGTGTTTTAAGGAAATCTACATTTCTGTGTACTAAGATTTTGTCTATCTCTTACGTCTTATCAATTATACAAAATTCATTCAGATTGAAGAGGGAATGTCAAATCGTTGGAAAACGCTGACTTAAATACCAAGTTTGATATTAAACTGACTATTCGTTTTTACTTTCTCTACTACGTATAGTAACTAGGGGAAGTATTGTATTCCACCCAAAAATTCGATACCGAGATTTCACCGGAAATATATGTTTTGAGACCCCCTGAATCCAAAAAAAGGATTTTTGGAAACATGTACGTGTTTGTGTCTGTGTGTGTGTGTGTGTCTGTCTGTGAACAGCATAACTCAGAAACGAACAGTCAGATAAACACCAAACTTGGTATTTAGGTTCAGTATCTTCCAGAGATGCGACACGAAGGTTTTCAAGAAAATCCCCCACCCCAAATTACCCTTTACATGGAACATTTTTCAAAAATTTTAATTTTCTCAAAAGTGGCTTTAACGATTTTGATTAAAATATCATATGTTTAAGATATTTTCATAACAAATAAAATGTATATCTTGAATTTTCTGGGAATGTCCCCAAAAGTATTCTTCATTGTGAACGACTTTTGCATAACTGGTAAACCATAAGAAATAGACAAAATTTTACTTCTCAAGAAATGAAGATCCCGTTAAAATACACAATTTATGTCATATACATTTTTTTTGTTGAGTGAACCATTTTCGAGATATTGCTTGTTATACCCATAAATTTTTCAATACTTATTTTCTCAAATGGGAATTCGTTATTCATTTTTACTTTCTCTACTACGTATAGTAAGTAGGGGAAGTATTGCATTCCACCCAAAAATTCGATACCGAGATTTCAGCGGAAATATATGTTTTGAGACTCCCTGAATCCAAAAAAAGCATTTTTGGAAACATGTCCGTGTGTGTGTGTCTGTGTGTGTGTGTGTGTGTGTGTGTCTGTGAACAGCATAACTCAGAAACGAACAGTCGGATAAACACCAAACTTGGTATTTATGTTCAGTATCTTCCAGAGATGCGACACGAAGGTTTTCAAGAAAATCCCCCCACCCCAGACAACCCTTTACATGGAACATTTATCGAAAATTTTAATTTTCTCAAAAATGGCTCTAACGATTTTGATTAAAATATCATATGTTTAAGGTATTTTCATGACAAATGAAATGTATATCTCGAATTTTCTGGGAATGTCTCCAAAAGTGTTCTTCATTCTGAACACTTTTGCATAACTGGTAAACCATAAGAGATAGACAAAATTTTACTGCACAAAAAATGTAAATCGCGTTACAATACACAATTTATGTCATATACATTTTTTTTGTTGAGTGAACTGTTTTCGAGATATTGCTTGTTATTCCTTAAACTTTCCAATACTTATACTTTTTCTCATATTCGTTACTCATTTTTTTACTTTCTCTACTACGTATAGTAAGTAGGGGAAGTATTGCATTCCACCCAAAAATTCGATACCGAGATTTCACCGGAAATACATGTTTTGATACTCCCTGAATCCAAAAAAAGCATTTTTGGAAACATGTCCGTGTGTGTGTCTGTGTGTGTGTCTGTGTGTCTGTGTGTGTGTCTGTGTGTGTGTCTGTGAACAGCATAACTCAAAAACGAACAGTCGGATAAACACCAAACTTGGTATTTAGGTTCAGTATCTTCCAGAGATGCGACACGAAGGTTTTCAAGAAAATCCCCGCACCCCAGACTACCCTTTACATGGAACATTTTTCGAAAATTTTAATTTTCTCAAAAATGGCTCTAACGATTTTGATTAAAATATCATATGTTTAAGACAATGTCATGAGAAATGAAATGTATATCTCGAATTTTCTGGGAATGTCTCCAAAAGTATTCTTCATTGTGAACGACTTTTGCATAACTGGTAAACCATAAGAGATAGACAAAATTTTACTACACAAAAAATGTAGATCTCGTTAAAATACACAACTTATGTCATATACATTTCTTTTGTTGAGTGAACCGTTTTCGAGATATTGCTTGTTATTCCCTTAAATTTTCCAATACTTATACTTTTTCTCAAATTCGTTATTCATTTTTTTATGTCCTGGACTTGCAAAGAGAATGGAATGCGCCGCATAGCAACCAGCGTTAAAATATTTGACCATCGCTTAAAAGCTACCATATTCCCCTTGCATCTACAAGAAAATTACCAATAAGATTGACATCTCGATATCTCGATTAACATAAAGCATATGGAGAATAGGCGTTTGTAAAAATAGATTGTACAAGAGTAGAGAAAGTCATGTGAGTGTAACACATCAGATTTTTTTGTCTTGGATATGCAAAGAGTTATAATCTGTGGCAAAGGGAATGGTGCTGCACCTAGCAACCAGCTATTAAGAGATATGTATGTGCTTAAAGGCTACTGTTTTTCTATATTGCCCTTGTAAATATATTTTCCCCTACATCTACAAGAAAATTAGCAATAAGATAGAGTCTGCAAATGTTTATCTCGATTAGCATGAACTAG
This sequence comes from Deroplatys truncata, assembly GCA_030765065.1. NCBI lineage: Eukaryota > Metazoa > Arthropoda > Insecta > Mantodea > Mantidae > Deroplatys > Deroplatys truncata. The sequence goes on from CM060982.1 coordinate 108,663,628, forward strand.
ATGGAGAATAAGCGTTTGTAAAAATACTTTGTACAAGAGTAGGGAAAGTCATGTGAGTGTAACACATCAGAATTTTTTTGTCTTGTATATGCAAAGAGTAGTAATCTGTGGCAAAGAGAATGGTGCTGCACATAGCAACCAGCTATTAAGAGATATGTCTATGCTTAAAGGCTACCGTATTTCCATATTGCCCTTGTAAATATATATTCCCCTTACATCTACAAGAAACTTAGCAATAAGATAGAGTCTGCAAATGTTCATCTCGATTAACATGAAGTAGATGGAGAATAAGCGTTTGTAAAATTAGTTTGTACAAGAGTAGAGAAAGTCATGTGAGTGTAACACATCAGATTTTTTTTAATTATGCCGTTCACAGATAGACACACTAAATTATACTTGAGCCTTTTGTAAAAATGCATTTTTTTTAGGGAACCTTTAAGTGTAATTCCGGTAAAATCTCAGTAATGAACTTTTGGTTGGAATACAATATATCCTCTAAAATGCGTATAAAATGAGGCAGTATTTTTAATACTTATATGATTTCAGTCTAATTATATAATATATAAATTCAATAACAGCCCGCCTTAAAGCAATATGTGTATGTAACAATATATAAAAGTGTATATTACAGTCATTGTATATGTTTATATTATTATGTACATATTTAATAATGTTATGTTAATGTATTATGTAATTTAATAATGTAGGAGCTGTGAGAATATAGGTCAAAAGTTGCTAACAATGAGACAATAATGAATTGGAAACTTTAATAATGCTACTAGTAATTCTAGGAGCAACAATAATGCAATTTTTAGGCAGTTTATAAATAGCCAATCAACAACCAGAAAAAGGTTAAGTTAAACAAAAGTAATCTATTGGAGTAGGATTAGGCAATCAGAGACTTGAAATAGATGAAATTTGCAAATTCAAGCGGTAGAAGTCATGTGAATGAAACACGCAGATTTTTTAAAAAGCGGCGAGAATATTATAAAGTTTACGTGTTTAAAAGTGCAATTAAATAATCTCACAGCTCTCTATATAAGTGAAGTGTTTTTAATCGTGTGTAGGATTAATAAATGGAATGAAGTAAAAATTATAATTTGTGTAAGGCTACATTCTTTAGCCGTATCACGCCCTGTTAAGAGAAACATGTTTCTAAAAAATTAATACTGACGCAGCCGAGGCAAACATATATATATATATATATACATATATTATTTAAAGAAACATTAAAATACAAAGTTGATTCCTAATCGTTGGAACGAAGACCACCGGAAAGTGAACATTGGGGCGAAGGCCACCGAAAACTTTGTACCATACTTGGGGCAGTTACTTCATCAAGTTTTTGGCTCCTCAACAGTGGAACTACAATACACCTTCTTCAAAAAAAACATGTATATTCAGAAAAATATGAAAATAATAAAATGAAAAATCTAAGGAACGTTACAGCATAAAAACTGTAATGTCGTTTTTTCCCCCCTGCTTATTGGAAAAGAAAATATTTTGTCAGTTAATTTGGCAAGAAAACATGCCTATAAATAATTTAATTTTAAACACAAAACAAGATATTTGTTAGTGTGTAAAACTGACCTTACTCGGTGCCTGCTTTTCACTTGCAACATATTGCAGACATAAACCGAAATATGTGTAACTAGGATCCTGCTCGAAGCGATTAGCACACATTACGGATTTCCGATAAGTTAGCACGCTTGATATTGAAACAAAATTAAACATTCACTTGAGCACGAAGCTTATCTACCTATCTATTTCACTTATCTCTAATGACAAGGCAAAAAGATTTCATTTTAATGTATGCACTGTGGATGTTAAACATTCGAAGTTTTCACGCTTAGAGTTTATACAACACGTTATTCAGTTATTGCGAGCAAATCAATATCTTATGCACATGTGTGTGCCTATTTTTCTGTTTCAGGCATACACACTTCTCGGGAATCAAGAATTAGTCTTTCTACTACTGTTTTCAATATCCCAGAAAGATTTAGATTTATAAACCACAAGCCCAATTGTAAGCACTAAACGTGTGAAGCCTGCCACTCCTCCATTTATTATCAAACCTTTGTTTATTCATCTGCCTCTTCAGACTGAATCAAGTTATGTTAAACCTTGAACCTTGGCCCTTAGGTAGGTGGCAAAATAGAGACTGCTGACCTATAAAGGATTAGCATGCACAGGACTTGGCTTCAGTGACAGTTGATTCACTTTGAAGATTTTCAGAAGCTATGTACGACAAATGCACAATGGCACTGCAGAACGCTGCTGGTCGACTTGGAACTCCAGTGACGAAACCGGTTCATTCAGTTCTGCCGAATTAAGGGGTCAAAGTAGTCTGAACACACGGAAATTACAGCTTGTGTGTTAAATTACCACTGCTCAAAGTTCTCAATGGTTTTTCCAGAAAATGTTATGCATTATTTTATAAATCATGACAATTATTTCAAGCGGTTGTTTGTATTGATAGCTTATGTAGTTGAATCCATAAAAAGTTATTTCATCAGCAGAAAAATAATAAAATTTACTCTTAAAACATGTGAATTCATGTACTTTTTCTCTGATACTACTTGCAATACAGAATCACACTTTCTTAGTATAATCAGCTAACTTCGGAAAACCTCAATTATTTAGTTATGTATATCAGTTCAATAGAAATTGAAAAAAAATATTTGCAAAGTCAAAAAAGTAAAAATGAGGAAAATTTGCAATATTGTTGCTTTCTTAATATCACTAACATACATTATAAAATGTATAGATGTGTTGTATATATGTACTGAAAATTTCAGCTCTCTACCTTTCATACTTTCTAAGAAAAAGGTACATAAGTATGTAGATCGCGTTAAAATACACAATTTATGTCATACACATTTCTGTTGTTGAGTGAAGCATTTTCGAGATATTGCTTGTTATTCCCTTAAATTTTCCAATACTTATACTTTTTCTCAAATGAAATTCGTTATTCATTTTTTTTTGTCCTGGTAATGCAAAGAGAATGGAATACTTCACATAGCAACCAGCTCTTAAAATATTTGACTATCGCTTAAAGCCTACCAATTCTCCTTGCATCTACAAGAAAATTAGCAATAAGATTAACATTTCGATTAACATGAAGCATATGGAGAATAAGCGTTTGTAAAAATAGTTTGTACAAGAGTAGAGAAAGTCATGTGAGTGTAACACATCAGATATTTTTCATTGCAAGCATAAGGAAGAGACAATTTGGTGTAATATAAAAAGCAATGATACTGTTACTTAAGCACATACAATGTTAAATTGCAAAGAGAGAAGAGATTGCTGTGAGGACGATGGAAAGAAAAGTTGGAAAATGCGAGAAGAAAGAGAGAGATACGTTGGGGGAGAGAGCAAAAGACAGAAAATAGGAAGTGAGAGATAGAGAAAAAACGTGGTAACGCGAGCAGAGCCGCAAATTCTGTTAGCAAGTAAATGTGCTTCGTCACTATGATGAACTGCCTATTTAAAAGACCTTGTGCTACTTACCATTGGTTAATGAGACTAGGTAGATACTTTTAAGAGTTTAGCCCCAGATACATAAAATGACCACCAGATCACTGTCCACGATTACATAACCATGGCACCGAGCAACAAAACTTATGCCCTAAGTCTATACCCTAACCTAATACCAACTCATAACCACTGCTCATTTCCTCAGGGTTCACTTCTAAGAATTCTAATAACTTGTCGTGCGGCCAAACAGAACAAAAAATAGCGGACTAGCAATTATTGTAATTACTATGTAGTGTAAATCTTACTGCTGTCTAGACAAATGACACCTAGATTCAATTCTGCAGATTACGAAACACTTCAGTTAGCGCGATCAAGACTATTTCAAGTTTCACCCCTATATGCTGTCGGGGAACGCTTCAGATCTATTTGCCCTTCGTCGTCTTTGTCGTCTTACATGGTGTAGTGGTTACCATGCTAGCCTGTAGTTCCCGAGGTCGCGGGTTCAAACCCGGGAGGGCGATGGATTTTTTCGGGCGTAAACATCCTTAGCATGGCTTCCTTCGGAAGGGAAGTAAAGAGGGTGGTCTCGTGTCGTAGATTTACGGCATGTAAAAGAACCTCAAGCCTTATAAAGGATCTCTGAGCAAAATTACCGGCATTTCATGCCCAATATAGAATGGGATGCTAAGGACCATAGCAATTAAAGAGCGTCCATAAATAAAGTAATTTTTTCGTCTTCCTCCGAGTTATTTTAGAGAAGAAAAAGCTACCCGTCTACTTTCTATGTTTCTTGAACAGTGCTCTAAGTAGAAAATTATAATATACAGTCGCAGAGAACATATTTTTGCTATTCCTACCAGTTACTTATAGTAGGTTGAGGCAGTTTTTTTTAACACTTAATGGTTTCAGTCAAATTATATAATAAGTAAATTCAATAACAGCCCGCCTTGAAGTAATATGTGTATGTAATAATTTGTAAAATGTATGTAACAGTCATTGCATATGCTTATATTGTTGTAAACATGTTCAATATGTTATGTGAATGCATTACGTAATTTAATAATGTAGGAGCTGTGAGAAATAGGTCAAAAGTTGCTAACAAAGAGGTAACCTTGAGTCAATAATGAGTAAGAAAGTCATTATTGTGATTATTAGAGCAGCATTAACGTAATTTTAGTGACAGTTTATAAAAATAGCCAATCAACAACCAGAAAAAGCTTTAGTTAAATGCGGGTATTCTATTGGAGTAGGATTAGCGAACCAGAGACTTGAAATACAGAAATTTACAAGTTTAGACGTTTGAAATCTACTCAGTTGCCTGCAGACTGTGCTCATAACTGGATGCGTTGCTTGTGCTCCTCGAGAGATTTAATACGTATTCGTGTGAAACGAAAATAGTTGTAGTGGTATTTCTTATAAAGTTTTTGTATGTTTGTGTATGTGTGTTTACTTCATGTGAAGCCATCTTGTGACGTCATTCATTTGTTCGGTTTGTAGCTCCATCTAGTGTTAGCAATTTGTGGTAGTATTAGTGTTTGAAAGAATTTTAAGTTTTGTTTACTGTCCTCCGGCTAGCTATTATTTCTCAGTCAAACATGTCTCTTGATCAGAGTGTGTAAACGGAAAGGAATCTTTTATCCAAATATAACACTGATGAAGAAATTTGTTTTACATATTTATTGTCGAACACGTTAACTATCGCATTTATACATTGATCTTAACACTCGCCAAACTGAAACTGTTATAATAACTTCTTACTGATCACTCTTAATTTACGTACTTCAACTTTTTGTATAATTAACCTTACAACACTTTAGATTATTCATAATTCTGCTGCGCGTAACTTGTGAATCGATACCCGACGTTTGCCGTACAAATACTTTCGACGAACTGACTGACTGAAGACGACGTGTAGTGTACACAGATTTTTGATGAACTGGACGACTGAAGGCGACGTGTAATGTATTGAGATTTTCGATGAACTGGTGGACTTTACTTCTAACCTACTGCTTTTATTTATACTCCCACTCCCCGATATGCCTAAAGATTATAACTGAACTGCAATTGGCTAATAAAACGCGCCAACATTAGCGTCTATTTTAATATCCAATGAAAATTATGAATACATATGCTCTAGGGAAATATTCCAGAAGATTCTCAACGAAAAAACGCGCCAACGTTACGTAACTTCCTCGTTTCCAATAATGATAAACAGCTCACCCCCTCGCTGCATTATTGCGCGCTATTATTGACAGTTTCAGTAAGGTCGTATAAACTTACTTCCCAACAATATTTATAATCAATAAACATCTGAAATCAATGTCACATAAAAATGCATATTCATATTACAATCATTATTTACATTTAAGTAATTTGTGATACAAATTACTGCATCATATGCCCCACTAGAAACATAATTATAAATATTTACAACTTGTTTGGAAATTTTATAATTGGGTTTTTAGCCTCCTAAATCTTGGAACACACGCTATCACTTTCACTTAACACATCACACGCATTTAACACACATGTTTTTCCTTTATCTTGCCACTACTTACTGGCTCTGGTTTAATGTGTTTAGACTTTAATCTGACATTACAAAAATTTTTTTATAGCAAATACTGTACCCTGAATTATTTAGTTACTGTTACCAAATTGTTTACTTTCTTAAGTTGTTGACAAAAATTTATACATTTAAGATTTTTTGTAATTACTATACATATTTACCAAAATATTCACCCTCTACACAAATATATTTACATCTCTTAAATCTAAGTACCGTTTCACATTTTCTGTTTGATACATAAGTATTTGTTTCAATTATTTTACCCCATTTTTGTTATTTTGTACTTTATTTTAACAATACTCTTTGAATTGTATTTACGTACTTTTACTTTAATATCATATTAAGTTTTAATCTTTACATTCTTAATTTCAAATACTGTTACAGTTACAAAAAAATGTTATTTTCCTTTTTAAAAAAATTTAATTATGTCCAAAATTTTATTTCTCCTTTCACATGACATATACAAATAATTAACCCTCTTACTTTCCAATACATTGCTCTGCAGGTCATCTTTAACTATCCAGCATTTACTTTACATCTCATTGCTATTCACCCTCCTGGATCAAATTGTGTGTGGCTAAACATTACTCGTAGCCGTAACCTAACCTTCAAAAATTTGTTCTTGAATAACCTCTTAAATTCATATGATTTCATCCCAAGATATACTTTGAAAACAATCTAAAGTTTTCTGAACTACACATCTTTTAACAACTGTCATTTTCAATTCTTCTGCTATCATTTTAATCTGAGAGTACTCTAACAAATCTGTACTAAATTGTACTGGACTGGAGTTTTCATTCTGAACAGGTTGGTATTTGTTAATTTCAGAAGTTAGCTTTTGATTATTTACAGGCAAAACTTTAACTTCTTCGTACAATTTATTTCTTTGCGTTACTGACTCCTCCTGTATTTCTGATATTTCCCCTCTGAAATTAACTTGCGCCTGATTCACATCTACATTCATAACCTCTTTTATCTCTCTTAGCTCACCTGAAATATTACTCATTCTACTACCTAACTCTGTACATTCTACATCAACATGTTCACTTTTAGTATTAACCTCACTTTCTTTGTTAGCTATTTCCCTGCTCATTTCTGACATTTTCTTTGAAACTTCACCTATCTCATTTGCTATCATTTCCTGATTTTCATTTCTCATTCTCATCATACTACTAGCTAGCTCCATGAATTTCTTTTCAATTTCTTCCCTGTTTTGTTCTAAGCTTTTACCAATATTTTCCCTCAATTCCCTATGACTCTTTTGCATATCTTCCCTCATACTCTGAGTTAATTTTTGTTCTAATTTCTCATGACTCTTTTGCATATCTTCCCTCATACTCTGAGTTAATTTTTGTTCTAATTTCTCATTATTCTTTTGCATATCTTCCTTCATATTCTGAATATTCTTATTTACTGTTTCGCCAAAATTTCTCATCATTTCCATCATCATACTAGCATCAAAATGAACATTTCCTGCTATTTTATTCTGGCTTTCTTCACTAACATTTCCTCCCTCAAATTCTACAGTGTTTGAGCTATTTTCTGTAACCTGTGTTGAATTACAGCTGTTACATTATCCCCTTCCATTATTGTTTCTTCAATATTATTAGTAGCCATTGTCTTCTTTATCCTACCACTCCTCAAGTACATTTAAAATTTTACACCTTTTTTTTTAGAATAAAAATGACACGTTTCTAACCTTTCTGATGCTATCTGCTGATGTAGCTTTGATGTCCAGCTTTCTGCCCCTCTCTCCTAGGTTTGTATGTCGCTTCTGCGTTGTATTATGATGAATCTGCGTTGTCTCGATGTTTTTGTGTCCACTCATCCGCGTAGTCTGTCGTTCCTATAGTTGTTTCTGGAATCTGCGTCTTCTCGATGTTTTTGTAGTTGAATTCCCCTGTTGCCTTGTAATCTCGGAATTACGATGTGTAATCATCCGCGTAGTCTGTGGTCCCTTTTGTTGTTTCTGGAATCTGCGTCTTGTAGATCAATTCACTGCTCCATTCATTCCATATCCTGGTTAATTCTGCTACTTTCCTGGTTACTTTGCCCCTTTCCTGGTCACTTTGCCCCACGTTCTGGGTGCCAATTGTGGTGGTATTAATTGTTAATGTTTGTATTTGTTAGCCCCATATTTGGGTGCCAATTTGTAACGGTATTACTTATAAGGTTTTTGTATGTTTGTGTATGTGTGTTTACTTCATGTGAAGCCATCTTGTAACGTCATTCATTTGTTCGGTTTGTAGCTCCATCTAGTGTTAGCAATTTGTGGTAGTATTAGTGTTTGAAAGAATTTTAAGTTTTGTTTACTGTCCTCCGGCTAGCTATTATTTCTCAGTCGAACATGTCTCTTGATCAGAGTGTGTAAACGGAAAGGAATCTTTTATCCAAATATAACGCTGATGAAGAAATTTGTTTTACACATTTATTGTCAAACACGTTAACTATCGCATTTATACATTGATCTTAACACTCGCCAAACTGAAACTGTTATAATAACTTCTTACTGATCACTCTTAATTTACGTACTTCAACTTTTTGTATAATTAACCTTACAACACTTTAGATTATTCATAATTCTGTTTCGCGTAACTTGTGAATCGATACCCGACGTTTGCCGTACAAATACTTTCGACGAACTGACTGACTGAAGACGACGTGTAGTGTACACAGATTTTTGATGAACTGGACGACTGAAGGCGACGTGTAATGTATTGAGATTTTCGATGAACTGGTGGACTTTACTTCTAACCTACTGCTTTTATTTATACTCCCACTCCCCGATATGCCTAAAGATTATAACTGAACTGCAATTGGCTAATAAAACGCGCCAACATTAGCGTCTATTTTTATATCCAATGAAAATTATGAATACATATGCTCTAGGGAAATATTCCAGAAGATTCTCAACGAAAAAACGCGCCAACGTTACGTAACTTCCTCGTTTCCAATAATGATAAACAGCTCACCCCCTCGCTGCATTATTGCGCGCTGTTATTGACAGTTTCAGTAAGGTCGTATAAACTTACTTCCCAACAATATTTATAATCAATAAACATCTGAAATCAATGTCACATAAAAATGCATATTCATATTACAATCATTATTTACATTTAAGTAATTTGTGATACAAATTACTGCATCATAGTATACGTGTTAAAAAGTGTAATTAATTAGTTAATAAAAAGAATCTCACTGCTCTCTATGTCAGTGAAGTGCTATTTAATTTATGTCAAGGATTAATAAAAAAGGAGTGAATTAAAACTTAAAATCTGTGTAAGCCTACATTCTTGAAGCATCACGCCATGCCAAGATATTCATGTCTCTAAAATAATACAGACGCAGCCGAGGCAAACATAAATATATAATATTTAAAGAAAGTCAAATTACAAAGTTAATATTTTTTTTTAAACCTGGGGCAAAGCCCACCTGAAAGTACATTTGGGGCGAAGGCTACCGAAGCTGTTTACTATACGTGCGGTTGCAACTACTACAAGTTCGGCTCCCCAACAGTTTAAATATAATACAACTCCTATAACAAACTACTTCTTCAAATTGGCGTCCATCGTGGTGCTAATAAAAATATGCAACAAATTTTATTCTCAAGGTAAGAGGGTAGATATTGTATTCCATCCAAAAATTCGATATGTATACTTCACTGGAAATACACACTTTGCGGTCCCTTGAATCCTGTGGCCCGTCTTTTAACAGCATAACTCAACACGAAACGTCGGATAAATACCAAAGGTGGTATTTAAATTCAAAATCTTACAAAGGATAGGACACGAACCTTTTCAAGTAAACTGCCCTATCCCACTTTATCCTTTATATGGAAAAACTGTCGTGTTTTTTGAGTATCTCAAAATTGGCCCTTAACGATTTTGCTTAAAATAATACGTTTAAGGCATCTGCATGAGTAGCCTGAGAAGTTCTCTTCACTTGAATGACTTTTATATAATTTTGTATACATTTTAAACCATCACAAATATACAAAACGTTTAAGCCTCGTTAAAACACACAATTTACTCTTTTGTGTGGCAGCAGTCATTTGCGAGATATTCGTTATTGATTTGAATTTTTCAATACTATTTTTTGAAGTGCAAAGGCAACATTCAGTTGCTTCTCGTGATGTCATGCAAACAGTATGGAACCTCAAAGTCAACAATCAGCGATCCGGTTTTTAAAGATTTGGCTAATGCTTCAACCTCCTGTTTTCCTCTTGTACCTAATATGTAATGTGTAATGGAACCATTTCTGCAAATATTTATTTCGATTACACTAGTCTTCATTTTCATACTTTTTGTCAGATGATTTCTTAAAAGAGTTCTTGAATCAGATTTTTATGCTGATTCCAGAAATAACATCCGTTTTTTTTCTATCACGTCAGGTTTTTACACAAAATAAGTAATGTTTTGACAATTTTACTAATGAGCGTAGAAAAGTATTCAAATACCATTTCACACAAGGTAAGTTTTTATTCAAGAAACATTTTAAGAATACTCTCAAGAACTCCCCTAATTTATTTCATGGCTAGATTTTAACAAAACAAGAAGCCAAAGTGTTTCATTTAATTTTTTTCAAACTTTCTCTTCTTTGAATTCCTTGCAGATCCCTGAAGATCCAACATCCAACAGTAGTCGGCCATCATAGTTTCATTCCATCTCTCCTGGTACTTCCTCTGCATTTCCTTAATATATTGGTGAAAACGTTCACCATAATGTCCCAGATTTTCTGGAAAGTAGTCGATATGTGAATGCAGAAAATGCACCCTTTACACTCATGTTACAACCCATCTTCTTGAAATTTTCCAACATTGTTTCGACAATGGCCTTGTAATTAGGATCTTTGTTATTGCCTAAGAAGTTTTCAGTAACTGATCGGAAGGCGGTCCATGCTTCTATTTCTCTCTCATTCATTGTCTTCTCAAAATCGTCATCCTTCATCAATTTCTTTATTTGAGGACCAACAAAAATTCCAGCCTTTAATTTGTCTTGTGTAATGAAGGGAAATTTCTTGGAAAGGTACTTGAAGCAGGTTCCATCCTGTGGTAGAGCCCTTACCAACTGCTTCATCAAACCCAATTTTATGTGTAGTGGCAGAAGCAATATCTTTATATCTCTATATTTTTTAAGTGAAATTGTGCAAAAAGAAAAAACTGTACGTGATAGAAAAAAACTAAAAGCAGTTGTGAAATCAGCATAAAAAGGTGAGTCATACTCACTTAGTTTTTAGTCATCCAATACCATGCAGACTAGTGTTATCATTAAGTAGACATAAAACTAAAATCTTGTAAGAATAGTTTGTGGAAGATGTGTTATACTCCACATGACTTCCTCTATTCATTCTCTAGAAACTATTCTTACAAAAACCTGTTCTTCTTAACTACTTCGTGTTAATGCAGAAGGGAAGTAGTAGGTTAAAGCGGTAGAGTTTTAAAAGGCACTCGCTGTGTGATAGCTTTGAAATTCCATGCACTTTGCATGACCACGAGAAAAAACAAATAGCGACTTGCCACTTGAAAAAAGAAATTTGCAAATGCAAACCAATTACAAAGAATATGCCGGAAATAACTAATAGCACAAACATTTTTATCTGATATGAACTGTGTGCTAGAACGGGAACTATATTTTTGTGTTTTTTCAGAGTGACTTCATAGGCTATTCCCAGAAAATTTAGAATCTAGATTTTGGTATTTTGATCAAAACTATTGGGGCAATTTTTGAGAAAATAAAATGTTCCATGTAATGGGTGGTTTTGGGGGGCGATTTTCTCGAAAATCTTAATGGAGCTAAATTACGAAATTTGGTATTTAACCGGATTCGTTTTTACTTTCTCCACTATTTACGTATAATAAGCAGGAGAAGTATTGTATTCCACCCAAAACTTCGATATCGAGATTCACCAGAAATATATTTTGAGGCTCCCTGAACCGCCCCCCACAAAAAGGACATTGTTAGAAAAAGGCAAACACGCGCGCGCGCGTTTGTAACTGTGAACAGTATAACTCAAACTCGGATAAACACCTAACTTGTATTTAGGTTCAGTACCTTCCAAAGAAACGACACGAAGATTTTAAACAAAACCCCCCACCCCAAACTACCCTTCACATGCAACATTTTTCAATTTTTTTCCTAACAAATGGCTCTAACGATTTTGATTAAAGTAACGTATACGATTAATCATATTTACATAAAAATAAAATGCACATCTTTAATTTTCCGGAAATAGCCTGCGAAGTCCTCTTCATTCGAGAGGAATTTTGTAGAATCTTGTGTAACTGGTAAACGTTAAGCGATAGACGAAAACGTCCTGTACAAAAAATAGCATTAGCCATTTCTGAAATATCCGTCATTAATGGTTCGAACTGTTCAATATTTAGCCATTCTTTTCAAGCCCTGTCGATTTTCAGTTGTTTCCCGCGATGTCATGGAAAGAGTATGGAATTTTAAGGTCAGAATGTAGCGTCCAGTTCTTAAACATTTGACTACCGCTGTTCCCTTTGTATCTATAACGAAATATGTAATGTAGCTCTTTCCGCTTAAAATAATAACATTTCGTAAGAATAATTTGTATACCCACTAATGAGCGAGAGAGGGTAGAGAAAGTCATGTGAATATAACACATGAGATTTTTAAGTTATGTTCTTCACAGACACGCGGAACGTTTTCTAATTTGTTTATTCAGGAAACCTCAAAACGTGTATTTCCAGCAGAATCTCAGATAGCTATTGCGTGGAATGGAATACTTCCTCTACTTACTATAGATGAGCGGTGGAGAAAGTAAAAATCTCATGTGTTACACTCACATGACTTTCTCTACTCTTGTACAAACTATTTTTACAAAATCTTATTCTCCATCTATTTCATATTAATCGAGAAAAACATGCAAAGAGAATTACATTTTACACATAGCGACCCGTTCTAAAAATATTTGACCATCGCTTAAGGCGTGCTATGTTCCCCTTGTTTTGTATTTGCAAGGGCAATATAGAAATACAGTAGCCTTTAAGCATAGACATATCTCTTAATAGCTGGTTGCTAGGTGCAGCACCATTCTCTTTGCCACAGATTAATACTCTTTGCATATCCAAGACAAAAAAATGAATAACGAATTCCCATTTGAGAAAATAAGTATTGAAAATTTTAAGGGAATAACAAGCAATATCTCGAAAACGGTTCACTCGACAAAAAAAGAAAAAAAAAATGTATATGACATAAATTGTGTATTTTAACGCGATCTACATTTTTTGTGTAGTAAAATTTTGTCTACCTCTTATGGATTACCAGTTATGCAAAAGTCGTTTACAATGAAGAATACTTTTGGAGACATTCCCAGAAAATTCGAGATATACATTTCATTTGTCATGAAAATATCTTAAACATATGATATTTTAATCAAAATCGTTAGAGCCATTTTTGAGAAAATTAAAATTTTCGAAAAATGTTCCATGTAAACGGTAATCTGGGGTGGGGATTTTCTTGAAAACCTTCGTGTCGCATCTGTGGAAGATATTGAACCTAAATACCAAGTTTGGTGTTTATCCGACTGTTCGTTTCTGGGTTATGCTGTTCACAGACACACACGGACATGTTTCCAAAAATGCTTTTTTCGTATTCAGGGGGTCTCAAAACATGTATTTCCGGTGAAATCTCGGTATGGAATTTTTGGGTGGAATACAATACTTCCCCTACTTACTATAGTAGAGAAAGTAAAAATGCGCTATAGTGGGTAAAGAGAGGCATGCAAATGTACACATGCAATTTTTAAACTACCTCAAGTCTTGGACTGGAAACGATTATTATCTTGTAACTTAGTTATTTAACTAGTCGGCGAACGATACGTTTCATCAGCATTCACTCGGTGACAGGGATGCAGGTGCTGCATAGCAACAACTCGAAGCTTCTATGCATTTACTGCTGCATCATCGCCGTGTTTAACCGCTTCCGACAGCCGCAACAACACTTTTGCTCCACGCAAGGCAGGAAGCCGGGACAGCATTCCCTAATCTGTTTATTTTACTCCGGCGCAAACTGGGCTTTCCACAGCTGCTTCGCCGTTAGAAAATTCCCCTCTCTGAGGTACTCTCGCCCATCATGCTGAGGTGAAGTTATGGGAATTTCCAAGTTGGAGATTCAAGAGGAAATTATTATTATTGTTTCTGTCAAACAGTACTTGCGAAGTCAACCACAATTTTTATTTGATTTATTTTGGGTCGCTCTGACCGCATGGATATGTCGCGACCTTCCAAAATTTACACAAAAGGAGAGATAATAGTAAATGTATAAAATGGTAACATTTGCATTTCAAGAAGCTTACATTTGCCTATGAACATCAGAGTCTTCATTATGTGGTTATTTAAAGCACTTGGTAGGTCACTGAATCCAGCCTGAAGTCCGCATCTAATGTATTTTGGACAATGGAGTAAAATATGTTGCAGAGCAAGCGTTGCATTGCAGGTCTCATATTTTGATGGTGTTTGTTTGTTAATGATGAATTTGGAATATGCATCTTCAATCTGTGCTCAAAAATTTCTGTTGTTTCTTCAATGGTTATTGCATACTCAGCTAAAAGCTGAAATGCTGGTAAAATGTCGCGATTGTGTTCTCTTTTCTTTAGCCGCATCCTTAGCGGCTGAACAAATCTTCAATTCGGAATAACGAGCTTAATATACATCCATTTTGGGCAACAAACCCTTTGTGGCTTGATAGATCTATGCTCGGTTTCGCCAACCACCGTCAAGGCATTTAAGGACCGTCAAGCTGGTGACCATCAGTGAAAAGCTGATTTTGCGTTTTACCAAAGTACGTTACCATTTTGACTAACGAAGTTACCTCTGAGGGGCCATTTTCCTTCCTTCAAATTTTTGAAGGTCAGTTCTTTATTTAAGGTTTATGTAGGTGCTTGAGTTCTTTTGAAACACCATCGCAGTTATCATTACACTAAGTCTTCCGACTTTGAAATGTAATTCATCTATATTTATTGAAAATATAGGACCAAAATATATAAATCGAGTTACAAATAATTTGGATGATGTGAAGTTTGAGACTTGATAGTGAATATAAAACAGGCAGTGCTAAAAATATTGGAGTAAATTGAATGAGGTCTAATACATCCTGACAACTGAAATCGGCCACTTCAACAGTTGTCATTAAGCTCAGATATTTTGACATGGTGAGGAAAGTATTCAAAGCAATTGTGCATTGCCTCCTTAAACCCACGATATTTAAATTATCGAGAAGGCGAAAAGGCTACTTGCACAGGCAAGTGCAACCCTTGTACTGCAACGGGGACCCCAAAGTCAGGGGTCAACCCTCCAAAAAGTTGAGGTTCTGTTCAAAAAGATTATACTCAAACGAATATTTAATTAATGTCATTGTTTATTACTGCTGCATTTGTATGTGAGAGTATTATTTAGAAAAAGCAAATAATATACTGGGTGGACTGGTTGAATGAGGATTCACAGTGCGCGTCCATCGCGTCGTCAGTAGAACGCTTTCGCACTTGCGTCTGCTGAGTGACTTGTCCGACCATAATGCGCATATGTTATCACGCTTCTAGCTTCGTATAATCAATGACTGATACTATATTCTCACAACTTTACAATCGGTTCAAGAGCATGCAATCAGGTAGACGCATATAGGGTAATTCAACCCTTCTTTGTGGGATCTTCTATTAACGGTCAACTAGAAAAAGAAGCTGAAAACTTTGCAGAAACATTTTTAACCACATAAAACCTTTGTTTAGATAACAAACATTATGAGTTAGAAGTTCCTCCAGTTCTACAATTAAAAACATGACATGTAAAACAGTTAATCTGAACTTAGTTCTTTGACTTCTGCTTAACCTGATGTACGTACTGCTTGCTATATGTACCTGCTACTGAGACAGTAACCAAGCTGAAATACTATTTTCTAAATTAAAACCGATCGAAAAATACCTTAGAAATTCTATGACTCAAGAACGCATAAATGGCTTGGCTCTACTGTCAATAGAATATGAAAGGGTGGGACGGATTAAAGTTGATAAAGCCCTTAATTTCTTTGCTGATATCCACCAAGAAAGAACATCCTCACATCTCAAGTTTAAACATGTGTTTACTGTTGATATTTTCTTGATATCAGGAAGATTTGGACCTTAAGATTTTTAAATTTTAGTTTTCGTTTTTGTTACTTGTTTTACGTATACTACAATAATGCCTACTATAGTGGCGTCGCTGAATACTATAGATATATGTTAATTGTATAAAGAGTACAACATGCAAGAGCAAGTTATTTTTATTTTGAAAGGCATATGTTTAGTTTGGTAAGCCTTAAAAGCCTTAAGTAAAAAATAACACCTGTTCTGATCCTATAGATCTTCTTGTAATGACAAATGAGTGCCATACATTTTAGACAAGTACAAAGTAAATCAAACAACTAACATCTCATTATTTGATACTACTGTTTTTCAGATTTGTAAACCCAAGTATTGCGCATGCATAACTTTTTATAGGGTTGAATATAATTTCGTATAATGACAATATAGATACACATTTGGAAATTGTAGTTTGGGAACCCATTCAGACCTTTTGCACCGGGGTCTCCGAAAAAAAGAAAGAAAAAAAAAAAAAAAAGAAGAAGAAGAAGAAGCCTACGGCACCACTACTGCGTTATCTAGACATTTTACGCAACAGAAAATTTTGCTGGCACTGTAGACGCATGTGTCAATTTTATCACTCGTTGGGCACCGTACAGAAAAATCTGATGTGTTACACTCACATGACTTTCTCTACTCTTGTACAAACTATTTTTACAAACGCTTATTCTCAATCTACTTCATGTTAATCGAGATAAACATTTGCAGACTCTATCTTATTGCTAAGTTTCTTGTAGATGTAAGGGGAATATATATTTACAAGGGCAATATAGAAATACAGTAGCCTTTAAGCACAGACATATCTCTTAATAGCTGGTTGCTAGGTGCAGCACAATTCTCTTTGCCACAGATTAATACTCTTTGCATATACAAGACCAACAAATGAATAACGAATTCCCATTTGAGAAAATAAGTATTAAAAAAATTAAGGGAATAACAAGCAATATCTCGAAAAGGGTTCACTCAAAAAACAAAATATATATGACATAAATTGTGTATTTTAACGCGATCTACATTTTTTGTGTAGTAAACTTTTGTCTATCTCTTATGGTTTACAAGTTATGTAAAAGTCTTCACGATGAAGAATACTTTTGGAGACTTCCCAGAAAATTCGAGATATACATTTCATTTGTCATGAAAACATCTTAAACATATGATATTTTAATCAAAACCGTTAGAGGCATTTTTGAGAAAATTAAAATTTTCGAAAAATGTTCCATGTAAAGGGTAATCTGGGGAGGAGGAATTTTCTTGAAAACCTTCGTGTCGCATCTCAGGAAGATACTGAACCTAAATACCAAGTTTGGTATTTATCCGACTGTTCGTTTCTGAGTTATGCTGTTCACAGACACACACACACACACGGACATTTTTCCAAAAATGCGTTTTTTCGGATTCAGGGGCCTCAAAACATATATTTCCGGTGAAATCTCGGTATCGAATTTTTGGGTGGAATACAATACTTCCCCTACATACTATACGTAGTAGAGAAAGTAAAAAACTATACGTTTCTCATGAATGTCCATACAGTTTATAATGCAAGTTACTAATGAATATTGTAGCACGGTGGTCAGGTTGTGTTCAAGACAGATTTATATTTTGACAACAGCCAAATGGCAATGCTGTTCAGGACAGGAAGACAATTAGGTAATTCTGCTTGGCGACAATGATTATCGAATGATGCCTTATAATACTTCTCCTGGTGGTTAAGAACGTATGGTAGCGTGGCGTGGTTATTAACAAAAACATATTCGCTATGTTTCTGTTTTGATTTTGAAGGCAAACAATGAAGAAATGTCAGCATTTCTTCTGTCAACCTTCACAAACTTATGCTAAAGGTCGTCATAGTTGACGCCCTGTGTCCCATCCTTGGAAGATACTGAACTTAAATATGAATGTTGGTATTTACCTGACTTTTCGTTTGAATTATGCTGCTCAAGAAAGGACACACATTGTGCACGCAAACCTTTTTCTATAAACTTTTTCTTTTTGTTTCTTTCTTTTTTTAACTTTCTCTGCTGCTTACCTATAGTAAGCAATAAGTAAGTAATATACTTATTTATCCAACAATAGACACAATGGATTTCACTGCAAATACAAGTTATGAGATCCCCTGAATAAAAAAATGCCTGTGTGTGAACAGCATAAATCAAAACCGAAAAGTCGATAAATGCCAAACTTGGTATATAAATTCAGCATCCTCTAAGGATGCAACACAAAAAAATTCAGAAAATTCCTCACCCCAAACTTCGTAATTTTTATTTTCTCAAAAATGGCTCTAACGATTTTGATTAAAATACCATATGTTTAAGACATTCGTGTAACAAATAAAATGTATCCCTATCTTGAATTTTCTATCATTCATTCTGAATGTATTTATTTCAACATCTAAACTGTAAGAGATAGACCAACACTTGCTAACACAAGATGTAGATCTGTTAATCACAAAACTTATGATAAAAACTTTTTTGTGGCGTTAACCCTTGAATTGTCACATATAGTGCTTTCGTTTTATGCCAAGGCCAAAACCGCCTTAAATGCGTATCGGCCGAAATGGCAGTGACGCAGGATGCGTCAAGGGTACATTTATCAGCTGGGAACGTCTCAGTCGTTGCTTTGTCTTCGTGTTGTGAAGTGTTTTGACAATACGTATGTTGTGTGTGATTTCCTTAGGAATGTTATTCTCTTATTAGTCTCCTGAAATGCCTGCCAACAAAATTCACGCTTAAACAGAATATTTTTATGCACGACACATACGTGAAAATCTGAACCATGTATACAGGTGGGTAGACAATTTCAGCAGCAATTTCCTGGTTATCCAGTTCCGGGTATACACACTGAGATGTTAGGTCAATAAATTTAGAACAACGGGATCGCTAAACGCTAAAAAAGTAATTTTATAGGAACAATCCCCACACCATAGACGAACTTAAGAGAAATTATGAACATTACCCAGGACAACTTATGCATGTGCATGGTAATTTCATCCGACGATGTCGGGAATGTCTTCGCGCAGATGGACACCACTTTCAACACCTATAACAAGGTTAGTGCTCATTACATATATGTTACTAACACTCGTAAGTAGCGCGGGAGTTACGGAACGAAAACCTCGCAGTGTAGTAGACTGCGCGGAGCCGCATTCTCGCGATCCGCGGCCTTGGCATAGAACGAAGGCGCTGTACTTTTTCAATTGTAAAATCGTTAGTGGTTTTCTTATTGTGGTTATACAAAGAGAACGAAATTTCAAAGTCATCACATAGCGACCTGTCCTTAAAAGACTTGACTATCACCTGAGCATATTGTATTTCCTTATTCCCCTTCTATCTACACGAAAAAAAATGTAACGAAACAATTTCTGAAAATGTTTATCTCCATTAGCATGAAGTAGATAGAAGAGTAAGCCTTTGTAAGAAATTGTAAGAAATTTGTTGAAGAATGGGTAGAGAAAATCATGTGAATGTCACACAAGATATTTGTTTTATTTATTCTGCGGTGAAATGCAATCCTATCGCTAACTGTTAGGTACGTGGTAGAAAAAGTAATTATAAAAACATTTTATGTTGTGAATATTTCAACAGAAAAAAAAAGTTTATTTACAACCATAAGAAAACATAGCATTAATAGTTCCAAGTGCGTGAAGAACATATTTTTCACATTCAGTGCCTTTTTCAAACACTCTGTTTAAGCTATTCAATTGTTTATGATTTAATTCTGACCATATACCTTCGTTTTCATTTCGCAAAACTGTTTATTGTGAATTTGATTATTGTTTGTAAATAAAATCGCTACGCTCGTGTTGAATAAATGCCAAACTTGGTATCAAAGTTCAATCTCTCTTAAATATGCGACATGAAGACTTTCAAGATAACCCCACACTCCAAACAACCCTTTTACATGAAACATCTTCGTGATTTTCTCAAAAATAACGAATCTGATGAAAATACCATACTTTTAAGATATTTACATTACAAATTAAACATACATCCTGAATTTTCTGGGAAGAACCTGGAATCCGCTTCATTGGGAAAGAATTTTGTATAATTTTCTATAACCGGTAAACTATGGAGATACACAAATTATTACACAGATGTTGTAGATCTCCTTAAAATTTACAATTTATTTCAAATACATTTTAAGGCACTATCCTTTTTCGAAATAATGGTTGCTATTGATTTGAATTGTTCAATATTATGCATTTTTTGAAGTGCGTCGCTATTCAGTTGTTTTCCGCGATGTCATGGAGAGAGTAAGGAATTTTAAACGCCAGCACACAGCGACTCGCCTTTAAACATCTGACTATCGACTCACCTTGTACCTACAACGAAACATGTAATGAAACTATTGCAAAGGTTAATTTCGATTAAATAGATAGAAAAATAAATTACTGTAAGAATACTTTGTGAAAACTATAAAAAATAAACGAGAGTAGACAGAGAAATTCATGTGAACGCAATGCATCAGATGTTTGGAAGTGCCACTGTCATCCTCCGTGGTGTAGTGGTTACCATGCTAGCCTCTGGTTCCGGAGTCGTTCTTCGTGATGTAGAGGTTAGCATGATAGCCTCCAGTTCCCGAGGTCGCGGGTTCAGACCCGGCGGAGGACGATGGATTTTTCGGGCGTAAATATCCATAGCATGTCTTCCTACGGAAGGGAAGTAAAGTCGGTGGCTCCGTGCCGTAGATTTACGGCACGTAAAAGCACCTCAAGCCTGATAAAAATACCTCTGAGGAAAATTAACTGTCTTTCACGCACAATATGGAATGAGACGTTAAGGACCACAGCAGTTAAAGAGCGTCCATAAATTAAAAAAAAAAAACTCAATTTCAATCACTTATTTCTTGCGATACCATCGAAAACAATATGGAAGTCAAGGCCAGCTAATAGCGACCCGCTTTTGAACACCTGATTATCGCTTAGGTTTCCTCTATCCCTTTTGTATCTACAACGAAATGTGTCACGAAACTATTTCTGCGAACATTTACCTCGATTTATAAGAATAGGTAAGCCAGAAGTTTCCAAAACACTAATTTTAACTGCACGGCATAAAGGTTGTTAACCTTGAATTGCATACCGTCATACACAAGGAAAAATCTTGATAAGCTTCTTGAAATTTCAAGCCGGATAGGGGAAAGTATAAGGGAAACCGCAGCTACTAAGCGAAAAACCTGATATACGCAGTCTTCCTTCATACGCTATACAGTGCGAGGTCTTCTGTAAATGACTCATCAATTTTCAAGGGTAGGATGCTTGTCTCCAGCAGTAATGCTCGTTAGTGTGAATTATTTTCCTATGCTTGGATGAAACTGCTCTCGCAATGTGGAATCGCCCCTATATTTAGGCATATACGAGTAAGTAGGTAAATTGCTATTTACTTTCTTTACTACGTATAGTAAGTAGGGGTGGTATTGTATTCCATATAAAAAAATATATACCGACATTATACCGGAAATACAAAATTCGAGGCTCCTGGCTCAGTCGGCAACGTCTGTGGTCCGCATTCGGGGGGTCGTGGGTTCAATTCCCGCGGCCGACCTTCCTGACCCTTGGGTTTTTCGAAGGTTTCCCGGGTCGCTAAGCGAATGCTGGGAAGGTTAATTACATCCCCCGAGTGTCCTGTCTCTCCATTTCACCCACATTCTCGTTTCACTTCAATTCACTGCTTGGTCTGTTTCCGGGTATCGAGTGTCGGCGCGAGTCTCGGCATTGCATGGCGGAAGAAAAGGATGCTCTATGTAACACTTCGTCGCTTGGAATGGGTGCGGCCTCCGAGTCCTGCCCCCCCCCCGTAGTGGGATTTGCAAGCCTGCAGGGGGAGAGGCGTCGATTGTACCAGATGCCATCCGGGGAGTTTCAATCTGGAAAAAGGTAGGGACTATGCCCTCTGCCTTTTCAGAGCCCAATAACCTGTCGCTGCAGAGCACCTACTAGATCTATTTGAGCGTCTCTGTCCATAGCCACAACTCGTCAACCGCAGCAAATAAGTTGGGTTTGTAATACAAAACAGTTTGAAGAAAGTCTACCGACACATTTCACATTTGCTTGAAATTGGTGCACAATTAAGGATAGTTCAGAGAGCCACCTAAAATTCTCTACCTTTAATAACTCATTTCGATAGCTTATGGAACAATTGCCAATTGGCAATGACCACTGTTTGACTTGTGTTAATCGTTAGATTTGTATAGCTTTTGGTGTTGCTTTATAAACACTAAATAACGCTATCATTCATACGTCCAGACTCTACGAGAGGAAATAATTCTTGTTAAAGAAAATTTTCTGGGATCTAACCCCAGACCTCTAAGGAACTAGCCACCCGTAGGCAGTTAGATGCCTCAATCCGGTCACGGAGATAATTGGAGTTTAAATTTTATATACAAATTGTCAATATATTTGACATTTTGCTTAAATTGGTACAAAATTAAGGGTAGGTAAGATAGATTCCCAATTGAGATTTGAAACTTTGCCAGACAAATAGAAACATTCTAATAAAATGCATACGTAATCGACTTCAAACGGGCAGTATGAGAAATAAGTTGTTTAGTATTATTATTATTAATACAGGCGGAAAACGACCATAATGGAGTCGAGGGCAGTGGCCGAAATCTTGATGTGTTTATAATCTACCATTCGAAACAGACGCTGAGTGGTTAGTGCTGGTGTTATGGGTTTGGATTCCCCACCGGATATTAAAATGTTCAACTATCTTACCAGCCTGGATTAAACATATTATTAACTTTCTGCAATTCGATCTAAGAACATACCCAAATGTTTCATCTTAAATGTATTGCCATTAATTGCACTTCATAAATCACTTCAGGTCCAACCGCACACACCCAGAAATGCCAGGTTTCCTTGCGCACCCCTTCACAATTAAAATACTAAAGTTACCATTAAAAGTAAACGAAACCTTTAAGATTTACAAACCAGCATATCACACAACGTAACAGTAAATCCCACACGAGAAGACGGGCTTGTAAAATGCAAATTGCATCCCGATATAGGTATGTAATGAAATGACATCGGTTGTGTTGGTATTATTTACGAGGGCGGATTGATAAGTCCCCGACTTTGATGAGAGATAGCGTTCTAATCACAGGTTTCTTGTTTGCACCCAAGTCTTACATCTATTCTAAGTATAATCGCAGAAATTCGTCGTCATTTGTTTCTTAGAACATTGTTGAGAGCGTCTAAAATAAGCAGATATGTGTTGCTTCGTAGAAAATGGAGAAAAGTGTATTTCGTGTTCTGATAAAGAACTACTTTTTGTGTAGTAAGACGGTGAAGGAAACGGAAGAAAAGCTGAACAGTATTATGGGGACTTTGCTCCATCATGTCATGTCATGGTTCACAAGAGGTTCACAGAATTTCGATGTGGCCGTTTGAGTTGAAGAGATGCCGTGCGCAAGGACGGCCGGTTGATGTCACAACGGAAAATATGAACAAAGTTCACGATATTGTGTTGGACCACCACTGAGTGAAAATTCCGTGAGATAGCCAAGACCGTAAACATCTCGGGTGAACGGGTGTGTAACATTCTGCATGAGATAGCTGTCAACAAGATACTGCTCACAGTTGAGAACAAGAGGAATCGTGTGACCACTTCAAGGGGATGTTTGAACATGTTCCAGCGCAACCCAAATGAGCTTTTGCGGCGTTATGTCACGGTTGATGAAACTTGGATCTATTACTATCAACCTGAAACCAAGCAACAATCAAAGCAGTGGATTTCCTTCGGCGAACCTGCTTCAAAGAAAGCGAAAACCATTCCGTCGGCAGGAAAAAAATCATGGCAGCTCTCTTTTGGGATTCACAAGGGGTGATAAACATTTACTACCTGGAAAAGAGTAAAACATCACAAGTTCATATTATGCCGCAATGCTGGATCAGTTCCACAAGCAATTGTTAAAGAAACGATCCCATTTGGTGAAGAAAAAGGTTCTCTTTCACCAGGATAATGCACCCACACACAAGTCAGCCATTGTCATCGCAAAATTTGTGGAATTGGGCTACGAACTGCTACCTCATCCACCATACTCTCCAGATTTGGCTCCGAGCACTTCTTCCTCTTCGCAAACCTGAAAAAGTGGCTCGCTGAGAAGAAATTGCCGTCCAGTGAACACAACATGGCAGAAACCACCTCATATTTTGCAGACTTCGAAAAATCATATTTTTTGGAAGGGTTAAAATACTGGAGAAACGTTGGACAACGTGTATTGAATTGAGGGGGAGACTATGTTGAGAAATAAAATTGTTTTTGGAAACAATGTATATTTTCTTTAAAAAGTCATTGACATCAATTGACCCTCGTAAATGACGAGAGAATAAGTGGAAGGTGTTAAATAAACAACGTTAGCAAATGCTAAGCGAATATTTATGGACGTAATCTGTTTGAAATGAACAGAAATTTAAGCGGACATTCAGCGGTTAAAAATTCTGTCTTTTTGAGATTTTTGTCAAAAATGTTTTATTTTAGACTCGGCTGCGTCAATGATATGTGGTAGAGCAAGTATCTCTTAGCAAGGGTGGTACGGTTGCAGAATAGTTTCACATACTTTACACAAATTATAGTTTTAAATTCTCTAACAGTTTACTGAAGTATTTACGTATGGAGCTGTAAGATATTATGTTCTATGTGTGTGCTAACTAACTGCAGTTTACAGAGAATATCTTAAGTTCTTTATTCGCATTAAAGAACTTAAACATCATACAAATTTATATCTCTGCGAATATTAAATGAAATTTATGTTACGGTTGTAGTAATTATCTGTTCCTAACTACATTTTAAGGTCAAAATTTATCTTCTCCGCAATGCACTAATATTTCACATCCGCACACTCTGAGCTACATCTACTGAACTGACTTGGCTTGGGTACGCTACCTCTTAAGGCTGGTTCACAATCAACGAGAATGGTAACGAGAACGAGAAAGTTGAAATACATGTTTTCAAATGGGAATGTTCACAACCGACGGGAAGCCTTCCCGGGCCCCGGGAACGGGAAAGAAGGGTTGCCCAACTTTTAACTTTCTCGTTCCCGGGCACGGCATATTAGATCCCTATTGTGCATATTAGACTCTTCACTCTAGAGGTTATTCTAAGCGGCCGTGACATGAAACAGCCACTAGTGCTCTCTATAGTCGCAAGCTGGAAACATGAAACAGGAAGGAATTAGTAGTAAATGTGCTTCCTAACCTCATCCCGACACCCGCAAATCTAATCAGCGTTGGTTCCTCTGGTGAAGGGATCATTTGTAGTTTGTTTATATGCAGCTCAAAACTGGCTATTACCTAAAAAAACAATGGCAAAAGCTACAAAGAACAGCTAAAACTGGTGGAAATGAAAAAAGAACAATAAACAATTTTAATGTATGCCATTAAATAAAGGAATGAAAGTTTGGCATAAGTAGAGGGATCGGAAATGTAATAAATATGCATTTAGATGTTTACTCTAACGAATTTTGACGTTGGCTTGGCTAAATTGGAAGTAGGTGAAAAAATGTCATTGGTCAGTTAAAAACAAATGAAATCCCAAAGCGCAAATTCGACTTTCACTTTGTGATCGATATGCATTCCCGTTCTCGTTACCGGGCTGTTGTGAATCAAAATTTCTTGCTTCCCCTCTCATTTCCGTTCTGGTTACCGTTACCGGGTTGTTGTGAACCAGCCTTTAGCGCCCACAGCTTAAAATTTTAAATTTAATGTCTGTATTTACTGATTGATTAAGTCTACTTTAGCAGAACGTTTTAGTTTGACTTCCATTGCCTTTTTGCACCCACGTGACTATTTACAAACTTTTTGACGTTACATCAGTATTTTTCCATCGACTGTTGGTAGCCTTTTAGCTTGCCAAGTTATTGTTCTGCCAAGGTTACAACTTATTGTTAGTCACCCTCTGCTTCCACTCTAAGACACTGTTTGCTACAAAAACCAGCTTGCTTCTACCCTAACAGTTCCTACGTTTCTAAACTAACAAATACATTCACATAATATTTTACACATATATACACTGATTGCTTATAGGCGGGCTATATTTTTATACTGTATAATAGATTGATATCAGTTAAGGGATACAAAAAAACTACTGTGTCACAAGGCTGCGACACAAACATTTTCAAGAAAATATCTCCGCACCATGGAAGAATTTTCTTTGTTTTTTATTTTCTCAAAAGTGGCTTTAACGATTTTGAATAAAATAACCATCCATGTTTAAGATATTTGCATAAAAATAAAATGCATGTCTTGAATTTTCTGGAGACAGCTTGTGGAGTCCTCTTCATTCTGAAAGACTTCTATGTAATTGGTAAACAGCAAGAGTTGAGACAAAAACTTACTGTCCAAATACGTAAATCTCGTTAATCATACAATTTATGTAATTTCTTTTTGTGGCGTCAGTAATTTTCAGATTTTCTTTATCATAGGTTTGAATTTCAAATACTATACACTGTTTCCAACTGCAAAATTGCTATTCGTTTTCTGCTCGCGGTCTTGCAAAGAGAACGGAATTTCACAACCATCACATTTGGATATCGCTTACCCCTACTGTATTCCCTTATTGCGCTTGTACTTATAAAACCATTGTAATAAAACCGTTTCTGCAATCGTTTATCTCGATTAGCATTAAGTGGATAGAAGATAACCTTTTGCAAGAATAGCTTTTCGAAGAATGTGTAGTGAAAGCCACATGAAAGTAACATCGTTTTAGTATTGTCGCTATTCAATTGTTTCTCGCGATGTCATGGAAAGAGTATGAAATTCTTAAGGCAGCATATAGTGACTAGTTCTAAAACAAATGACTATCGATTCGGTTTCCACCATTTCCCTTGTATCTATTATTGTGTAATGATACTATTTCTGCAAATGTTTATCTCGATTATATGAAGCAGGTAGAAAAAGAATCTTATGTGTACATTCACACGTCTCTCTCTACCCTCTATCATTTATTAATGGATATAAAAAGCTATTCTTACGAAAGCTTATTATTTTCATTACTACGTATAGTAAGTAGGGGAAGTATTGCATTCCACCCAGAAATTCGATACCGAAATTTCACTAGAAATACATGTTTTCAGGCCCCCTGAATCCAAAAACTCATTTTTAAAAAAAGATCCGTGCACATGTGTATGTGTGATTGTGTGTCGTGAACAGCATAATTCAAAAACGAAAAGACGGATAAATACCAAACATGGCATTTGCGTTCAGTATCTTTCAAAGATGAGACATGAAGATTTTCAAGAAAATCACCCAAACCCGGACTACCTTTTACATGGAACATTTTTCGAAAATTTTGAATGTCTCAAAAATAGCTAACGATTTTGATTAAAATATCATGTATTTAAGATACTTTCATGGCAAATTAAATGTATATCTTGCATTTTCTGAGTATGTCCCCAAAAAACCCCTTCATTCTGAATGAATTTTGTGTAATGTAAACCGTAAGAGATAGACGAAATTTTACCAAAAAAAATGTAGATCTCGTGAAAACACACAATTTATGTCATATACATTTTTTTTCTTCTGGAGTGATTCATTTCCGAGAATGGAATACTCCACATAGCAACCAGCTCTTAAAATATTTGACTGTCTCTTAAAGCCTACCATATTCCCCTTGCATCTACAGGAAAATTAACAAGATAGTTTGTACAAACGTTTATCTCGAATTAACATGAAGTAGATGGAGAATAAGGTTTGTAAAAAGACTTTGTACAAGAGTATAGAAAGTCATATGAGTGTAACACATCAGAAACGTTTTTTCTATCTTCATTTTAATCGAGACAAACTTTTGCGGAAGCAGCTAGCTACATTACACGTTTCGTTATAAATACAAATGGAAAAATAAGAGTCAAATGTTTATAAATTGGACACAACACACACTGGTCTTAAAACCCCATAATGCTTCCATGCAACTGCGCGAAACAACTGAATGTCGGCAGGACTTTCAATAATGAGAAGAGATTGAACAATTCAAAACATTAATAACCATATCTCGGAAATGACTGATGCCAGAAAAAAAGTTATTTGAAATAAATTGTGTGTTTTAAAGAGAGCTACATTTTTTGTGTAGCACGTTTTCGTCTGTCAGTTAACGTTATACAAGATTATACAAATTTCCTTAGAAATGAAACGACTTCACGCGCTATTCCCAGAAAATTCAAGATATAGGTACATTTTATTTGTCATGTAGATGTCTTTAATTTATGTAATTCAATCGAAATTGTTAGCCATTTTTTGAGAAAATCAAAAATTTCAGAATATGTTCCACGTAAACAGTAGTTGAGTTCGGGCAATTTTCTTGAAAATATTCGTGTCGCATCTTTGGAAGATACTGAAATTAAATACCGCGTGGATCTTTTTCTAAAACTGCTTTTTTGGCTCCATGGAGCCTAAAAACATATTTCCGGTGAAATGCCCACATCTAATTCTGGGTGGAATACAATAGGTAGATACTTCCCCTACCTACTATATATAGTAGAGAAAGTAATAAGCTTTCGTAAGAATGGTTTGTAGAAGCAATATAAAAATAAACGATAATGGGTAGCGAAAGTCATGCGAATGTAACGCATCAGATTTTTCTCGTTTCTTCCGTCTATTTCAACGGCCATATTTACAAACTGTTTTCACGATGTCCTTGAAATTATATATAATTATAACTACTTTGCGCTGAAGAGCAGTAACAAAAACGATCTCTAATTTGTCATCATTATACGAAGGCCACGGTGTCCATTTCGCAACTACTTAAAGCTGAAGTGCGGGGATACGCATATAGAATTCAATACTCAAGACTATACACAAGAACTAAGAAAACACATTTGCTTAATGATGATTGTTCTTTGAAACAAGCCGTGCGTACGCTAAAGTTGGAAAGGTAGAATCAAGTGAAAAACTCGGTGTCATAGCCGGGATTTGAACCACGGATCTTCGGCTTATCGTGCCGCTGCTTTAACCAACCAAGCTACCATGGCAAAATATCGATATTACTCGTATATTTAATTCCCCAACTGACTCATATTTTTCCCGGTAAACCACAAACTGATTTTAAGATAACATACCCCAACGGCGACTTACACTGTCGTAAATATTATAGGTATCATGGTAGCTCAGTTGGTTAGAGCAGCCCAAAGATCCGTGGCTCAAATCCTAACACCACCTTTCCATAATTTCGCTAAATTTATAATTCTGCAATCCAAGGGCAGAAAAGTTCATGCTTTGATACTTTGAAGTGTAACATGTCACGTTAGAGGACGTTTATTTTAAAAATGAATTTAATGTACATAAGATTGAGACAGTATTTCTAACACTTAAATAATTTCAGTCTAATTATATAATATGTAAATTCAATAACAGCCCGCCTTAAAGCAATTTGTGTATGTAACAATATATAAAAAGTGTATATTACAGTCTTTGTATATGTTTATATTATTGTATACATGTGTAACAATGTTATGTGAATGTATTACGTAATTTAATAATGTAGGAGCTGTGAGAATAATAAGTTAAACGTTGCTAACAATGAGGTAACCTTGAGGCAATAATGAATTTGAAAGTTTAACAATACTACTTGTAATTCTTGGAAGCAATAATGTAATTTTTGTGACAGTTTATAAAATAGGCATTCAACAACCAGATAAAAGCTTAAGTTAAATAAAAGTATTCTATTGGATTAGGAATAGCCAATCAGAGACTTGAAATACAGAAATTTACAAATTTGGGCGGAGGAAATCAAGTCAGTTGCTTGTAGACAGTGCTCATAACTGGACGCGTTGGTTGTAGACAGTGTTCATAACCGGACGCGAGACACGTCCTCGAGAAATTTAATATGTGTTTTGTGCGAGACAAAAATAGTTTACGTATTAAAAAGTGCAAGTAATTAATAAAAAAAACTCTTACAGCTCTCTCCATATCAGTGTTGTTTAAATCCTGTCAAGCATTAATAAAAGGAGTAAAGTAAAAATTATATTCTGTGTAAGCCTACACTCTTCAGTCGCGCCATAACCCTGCAGAGAGAAACATGTCTCTAACAATAATACTGACGCAGCCGAGGCAAACACAAATATATAATATTTAAAGAAACAGTCAACATTACAAAGTTAACATTTTTAAACATTTTTGGGGCAAAGGCCATCGGAAAGTACATTTGGGGCGAAGGCTACCGAAAGCGGGTACTATACGTGGTTACAACTACTTCAAGTTCGGCTCCCCAACAGTCGAAATATAATAAAACTTCTACAACAAAATAACTTCTTCAAGATTTAATTCGGTCCCCCCCCCTTCCCTCGAGTGAGAACACCTGCTTTATTAGCAGAATCTAAAGCAATTTATCAAAAACACAGTATAAAATACTGGGATTCTCTTGAATGACACGATTGGCGACCGCCATGTTCGACTCATATATGGTTGAGTGACAGAGGTCCACACGGCCGAAATTCTTTGGCCTGGCCCGGCCCGGCAAAGATCTTCGACAAGATTAGAGCCGAGTCCGAGAATAAGTTATACTGTACCTACCCTCCTGAGCCCGATTGTCTAATTTTGCTTGAAATAAAATCATTTTGTAGTTATAGATATTATTATTATTATTATTATTATTATTATTATTATTATTAGTTCACGAAGCGCCGCTGCCTGCGGTTCGGAGGGGGCTTGGCACTGATCTACATAGGAGATACTTTACCTACACCTCACATGGGGGCGTCCTCGGGAGGAAGGCTGAGGCGAGAGGAGACACGAACGGCCGAAACCAGGAGTGACGGCACTGGAATGGCAGGATCCCTAAGTCTTCAAGATAGAAACTCCCCGGTAGAGCAGGCAGCCGAATGCCGGGGGACGGTAAGCCCCAGAGCGCATCCTCTTCCCCTGCCACACTGCACCGAAACACCATCGTCGACACTTCCAATCCCGAAAAAAGACCAAAGGATGAAAGATGAAGTGAAATGAGAATGGAGGGGCAGGAAATTCGGAAATGTGAGAATCCTTCCCGGCATTCGCTTGGCGACCCGGGAAAACCACCGAAAAAAACCCATGGGTCAGGAAGGTCGGCCACGGGAATCGAACCCGCAACCTCCCGAATGCGGGACACAAGCCATCCCGCTCGGTGGTGCGAAGGGACTCGAGTTGGATTTCCGGTATCGATATGTGGATTTTTTCACCTGCTGTGAAGCCTGCCAAGGGATGCACTCAGGTCCTTGGGACCAATTTAGGAGCCACTTTACAGAAATTGTAACGACTGAGGTCCTGAAATTCGCATATAGTAAGCGGCAGGTTGATGGCATACCGTCTCATTAACCAAATGCCAATCTTATTACTGCATTCTGCCCAGGATGTCCTAGGTGTGGGTGGACGGAGGAAGCCAGTTTGCAGCTGTCATGCCGTTGTAACGTTATTAGCAATTGGCCGAAACGAGCATTTATATATTGTTACTGGTATTATTACTGCGAAGGATGTGTGCATGCGCGATAATTGCGCTGTTGGGCAGTTCAACATTGTGATAAATTAATTTTTTTCGTCTTTATTATCCCTTTACATGGAAAAGTTTTCGTTATTTTTTTTCTCAAAAATGCCATTAATGATTTTAATTAAATTACTATATGTTTAGGATATTTATATGACCAATAAAATGCTACGCTGAATGTGATAAATTAATTTGTCTTAGTCTTTATTTTCAACCCCGAGCCCGACAACAGTTTTCAAATTAAGCCCGAACTGGGCTCGAGCCCATTCAGCCTCTATTGAGTGACCTAGCTGTGGTGGCCTAGCTCATGCGCCTAAGTTAACTATATTTGTAGTTCAGTTTGGGTAGAGTGGAAATAATATTATGTGAAGCTGCCTCTTGATTATATTTACTCTGTTAAGTTTTTCTGGAGCGAAGCCACATGTGAACTATTAGATTGAATTTATGCAAAAATTTCCTGGTGTCACCGTTTCTGACAAAAACCACAATTTATAAGATTAGCGAAATTTGACAGCCTGCGTCCGTGTTATACAAAAAGAAACATAGACAGCCAAAACTCCCCACTGATAAAAACAAAATATGTTACACTCACATGACCTTCTCCACTCTTGTACAAACTATTTTTACAAACGCTTATTCCCCATATACTTCATGTTAATCGAGATGTTAATGTTATTGCTAATTTTCTTGTAGATGCAAGGGGAATTGGTAGGCTTTATGCGATACTCAAATATTTTAAGAGCTGGTTGTTATGCGAGTATTCCATTCTCTTTGCATGTCCAGGACGTAAAAAAAATGAATAACGAAATCCCATTTGAGAAAAAGTATTGGAACATTTAAGGGAATAACAAGCAATATCTCGAAAATGGTTCACTCAATAAAAAAAATGTATATGACATAAATTGTGTATTTTAACGCGATCTACATTTTTTGTGTAGTAAAATTTTGTCTATCTCTTATGGTTTACCAGTTATGCCAATATCGTTCACAATGAAGAATACTTTTGGATACATTCCCAGAAAATTCAAGAAATTTGAATTTTATTTGCCATGAAAGTATCCTAAATATATGATATTTTAATCAAAATCGTTAAAGCCATGTTTGAGAAAATTAAAATTTTCGAAAAATGTTCCATGTAAAGGGTAATCTGGGGTGGGGGGATTTTCTTGAAAACCTTCATGTCGTATCTCTGGAAGATACTGAACCTAAACACCAAGTTTGGTGTGTATCCGACTGTTGCTTCTGAGTTATGCTGTTCACAGACAGACAGACAGACAGACACACACACACACACACACACACGGACATGTTTCCAAAAATGCTTTTTTTTGGATTCAGGGGGCCTCAAAACATATATTTCCGGTGAAATCTTGGTATCGAATTTTTGGGTGGAATACAGTACTTCCCCTACTTAATATACGTAGTAGAGTACCTGTCTTTGATGAGAAAAATTAACTGGCTTGCTCGCTCTCCAGATTTAAAGCCATGTGATTATTATCTGTGGGGAATGGTTAAAGGTAAAAGTTTATACATCAAATCTTAATGAGATACGAATTACAAGGTAGTATCCGGGTTATGTTTTCTACTATTTCCACTGTAGAAATTCCGTGAGTGTTCATAATGTACTCAACAGGTGGTAAGTTTTGTATATACGCTAAGGGGCATCATTTCGAACATCTTTTACAACAAAAGGTAAGCGCAACAATTTCATATTCTTTCGTAACATTAGAATTATCTGAGGGAGAAATGGTGGGGCAGTCCTCCGCCACTGCACGAAGGATTCATATAGCTGTGTAGTGTGAGCGGCGGACCGCCAGTCGCTTCATTCAAGAGAAGAGGTGTGTTATAGGGGGTACACTGGTAAAGTGCAACTAAACTCAAACAATAGTTATGTTACTTTCACCAATCCACTTAAGTACTTAATTTCTGTCTGTCTGTCTCTCTTCCATGCGGGGCAAGCTTTATTATTATATTTTTCAGAAAATCCTCCTTAGGAAAATCTAACGAACAGTGAAACAAAACATTATGCAGAATTTTACAGCTTGTATTCATATATTTACTCAGGTCTGTCAACTAATCACAGAATATTCATTTTGTACATAATAGTAATAATAATCCCATAGCTCTACAGCACATAAAGGACCCTGACCTGGCAACCCGATTGCCGACCTCACGCCCACGTACGCACAGAAGTGAGCTATTATGTAACCGATACGGGGCATTTATGCCTCCGTGGCCGGGGTCGCTGCCTATCGCTGCTCCTCATTTTTTTCATGATGCTGAATGTGCACCAGTCCTATACTCGGGTATTAAAATCTGCATCCCCATAGGCGAGATCGAACTCGGAAGCATTCCGTTTGTAATTTTGTTGACTATCTAAAAAACTGTCATGTGATAACTTTTTATAGAAACACTTGTTTACTTTTTGGGGGGGCGGAGGCAGAAGCTTCACACAAAGCAAGGGCTTTTCTACCTTTTTCTTGTCTTTCTACCAACATCTGAAATAAAATAAATACACTGAAATGCACTGCATATGTACTTCGCTCCGAGTGTGGAAATTAGAAAGGAAAGAAAACAAATCGTTCGAAGATTATAAAATAAAAGCAATGAGAAGCTAAATACCAAACGCTTAGGTACGAAAGGAATTATAGTACACAAAAACTAATATTTTCAACTTGGGGAAGGGGAGGGATAAGAGAGGAATGCAAGAAACAGCGCAACGCAGTGAATGCGGCCACCAGGCTTTATAACTGTATATCTAATGGCAATTTATATAGATGAAATCACGTCATGCTTCACCGCCGGCAAACCAAACAAGCTTAATCACCCAAGTGTTACTTCGCGGCAAAAACAATTCCAGTTACTGGAACTTCCAAAGTAAGTTAGACGTTCTTATCTAAAGAATAGCACAGTGCACCTCATGACAGTCATTATACAGATTAATGGAACCTGAAAGGCGATTTCAGATTGTAACCATTATGTTATTCAGGTTAACCTTGAAGTTTCAGCTTGAAATGCAAATGTAATTTTTGCACTATAACCAAAAATGTATTCTTTAAAATACGTAGTTACTTCATAGGCTGTCGCTTCATGTCAAGGGACAGGTTTACCCTAACATTTTCACCCTGGGGCCGTTTTTCTCAAATTTCATGTAACTCATGAAACTCTCAGATAGGGTAGAGGAAGTATTGTATTTCTCTTAAAAATTTGGTACGAAAATTTCCCTGGATATACCCGTTTTGAGGTCCCCTAAAGAACCCCCAAAAATAAGTGTTTTTTTTGGAACAATATCTGGACAGCACAATTCAACAGGTGGAATGAATATCAAACCTCGTACTCAAGCCCAGCATCTTTTAAGGGTGTAAAATTGAAGATTTTCTCGAAATTCTCCCCTTACATGTAAAAATTGTCATTAGTTTTTGTTTTCTTAAAAAGAAGGCTCCAAATATTTTGAGATACAGACATGAAAAATAAAATATATTCTCTGCAAATAACTGATTAAATGTTATACAGGGTGGCCATTTTTGAGACTGTACAATATTCCAAAACTAAGCGTTGTAGAAAGAAATGTCTTGAATAAAAGTTGTTTGATATTATAAGGGAAAGTAAATTGACCCTAATTGCAAGTTCCCATTTAAAAAAAGTATACTGACCCTAAAATGACCATAATAACGTCCTCCAAACAAAACACGACTAATGGCAAAACAACGCCGTGGAATGGTACCAATTTATACTAGAAAAAATTAACATTGTGAGAAGCAACATACATTGTAATAGCAAGTTTCAGGTTACATTCCTCTCACGTAGAATAATAAAATATATTTTTCCCATGTTAGAACTCATTTTCTACAACTTTTCAGAGTACATCAATCATTAAAGACATACAAGAACAGAACGCACCAGCATACCACATGAAACTATTTCTCGCATGAAATGTTCAAAATGCCCTCCGTTAGCATTGATGCATACATCAATCCCCGTCCCATTGAATCCCGGGTGCGCTGATGTATCCCTGGAGAATTTCGTAATGTTTCAAAGCCTTCATAATGCGGTCACGAACACACTCTGCATATACATCAAATGAGTATCTGTCAACTCTCATTTTTGTACACGTACATTGCACTTTACCGGAAATCAAGTCCGTGATGAACACCAGTTATCAGTTATTTGCTTGTCAAGTTCATATTTAACACTAAGCAGTTAAAGCTAAGTGTAGTAAGGCAATGAAGTGAGTCGATGTCAAAATTATCTTTGTCGAAATGGAACACAAAACACTGGCGATAAACCTAAGAATAACAGCTTAATCAGATGAAACCAAACATTTGAATTGGACATTTCATGCAATTAAGCATTGCATGTGGTATGCTGGTATGTTCTGCTGCTGTGTATTTCCCATGATTTATGGGCTATGGAGAGAAATATAAAATGAGCTCTAACTAGCAAATAAAGCGTTTCCGGATCCTTGTCCATATAACATTTTCTACTTCTATGTATGAGGAATGTGTCCTGAGCGTTTGGAGTATCTTATTCTTACATCCTGTATATACCACTATGATCCCTAAATAAAGCAGTGTAGTGCTTTCCAGAAGATTACCCTCCAACAAATTACAAACAAATGCAGGAAAAAGGATGATGGCTTCCTTCTTCACAAACACCTGCGTGCCCTGAATACCCTAATACAGTTGCTAAAAAGTGGTATGTGAATCATTGTTTACCATCAGTCATTGCAGCACGAAAAATAAAGCATCCAAAATGGACAGCTCACCTGTTGCTTCACATCTCACAGTGACCACAGCACACTATTTCTTGCCTAACCAGAATCACAGAGCTCTTCCCAAACCCACTTATTAACCCAGTGTTTCCTTTGCCCTAAAACCAAAGGGAAGCTTCCTGATTGTCGCTTCCCTAGTAGCTAGGGTTTACATGGCATCAGTAAAGACCTCCCCCATCCCATTCCCAAAAATATTAGACACATTTTCAAAGTTGAACTGATTATAACATGTGCGTAAACATTTTTCTAGTAGTAAAGTTAAAAGAGAGAATATTCTCGTTTTTAATGTGTAGAAAGAACCATATTAAACCTTATATATTCTGGTGTTCCGTATTTTTAATTTAATTTTATTATTATTATTATTATTATTATTATTAAATGTACCTCTCAAATGTGCAATTTACAAAATTGTTTTATATGCATTTAAAAGAGCAATTTAACATAATATCTGGTTATGTCACCGATATTTGACAAAGTGATGCGATCATTAAAACGTTGATAATTCTGGAGTTTTAAATCTCTTCCTGTCAGACAAAAACTGTAATTTCAGGTATTATACCTAAAATTTTTCTCTACTATAAACGCATGTAAAATAATTTTGTAACACATCAAGAAACTGAAAAACCTACGTAATATTAAAAAAAACATAAAATATATAAAATCAAAAATTTTAAAAACTCCAGAATAGTAAACTGCTAATATCGCTTGTTCTTGCATATTAAAAAATTAGAATTTTATCTCAGTTAATTTGACTACTAGAATTTTTTAAAGTGGAGATGAATTATTTTCTGGTTCAGCGCACCCAAATTGGAGAATACTTTGCATAGTTGTAAAAGTTGCAACTAGCTAAGTACTTTTATGGCTGTTGCTAAAAATCTTTGGAGTGATCCTGTATTATAGATAATGCTCATAACGTTATATCGAATAGAACAGAATAATGAATTACTCAGTTCACGCTTAACAGTGATATAGTGTGTAATTAATTATACATTTAAAATGAAATGGTTCTAGGAACTCGTGAACCAGAATGCAGTCTTTGGCCAATTACGTGTTATTAAGACGTGTAGTCCATGTGTGTGTGTGTGTGTGTGTGTGTGTGTGTGTGTGTGTGTGTGTAAACAGCATAACTCAAAAACGAAAAGTCGGATAAATACCAAACTTGGTATTTAAGTTCGGTATCTTCCAAAGATATGTCATGAAGATTTTAAAGAAAATCCCCCCACCCTAGGCTATCCTTTACATGAAACCTTTTGCGAAATTTTTCACTTTCTGAAAAATGGCTCTAGTATTTTGCTTAAAATACCATATTTTAAAGATATTTATATGACAAATAAAACGTATACCTTGAATTTTCTGTGAAGTTCTATTTATTCAGAAGGAATTTTACATAATCTTGTATAACTGGTAAACGTTGAGCGACAGACGAAAACATATATGTATATCTCTTTAAAACACTCAATTTATTTTAAACAACTCCTTTTGTGGCATCAACATTCCCGAGATATCCTCATTAATGGTTCGAGTTTTTTTCGCTGTCATGAAAAGAGTATGAAATTTTAAGGCCAGCGTATAGCGTCCACTTCTAAAACATCCGCCTATCGCTTTCTCTTTGTATCTATAACGAAATGTGTAATGCAGCTATTTCTGGAAACGTTTATCTTGATTAAAATGAAGTAAATAGAAAATAAACTTTCGTAAGAATGATTTGTACACACACTAATAAGTAATAGTGGGCAGAGAAAGTAATGTGAATGTAATATAAGATTTTTTTTTGCTTTGTTGTCGTTGAAAACAAATCTGCAGGCCAAAAAGAAGTACAGAAATGGCCTAGAGCTGCAATAAGTCGTACACTAGAACAGCTGTAAGTTCAGAATAGTGGAGAAAGGTTTCGTAAGGCCCTGTACACACGCACTGACTGTAATTGGAGGGCGTACTTACTTATTATCTAGTGGTGCACAACAACGGAGAGCAGTGCCGGTGCACTGGGCCCAGAAGTCTCCCCACCAATCGCCCATCACTTTCCACTACAACACACGTTACCTCACTTGCCTAGCGTCCACCAAGACTACTGTGCGTAGACTGACGATGACAGGATTACGCGCCGGCCACTTCCAATATCTTCCCCTCCGTCACCTTGTACATTTCTATCAGCCGAATTCCATAATTGTCAACAAGTAGCGCGGAATCCCTTTAAGGTAATACATCTACATTATTTCAATGATCTACAGCACTAGATGAAATTACAGAAAAGGAAGAAAATGGGAGAAAAATCATAGGTTACATTCACATGACCTTTACTCACTCTTCCACAAATATTCTTCTTTTGTATTCTTCTTTCTCTACCCTCTGTCGCTTATTAATAGGTATACAACTTATTCTTATTTATTTTTCTATCTACTTCATTTTAATGGAAATAAACCTTCCGGAAATAACTACATTACACATTTCGTTACAGATACAAAGGGAACAGCGAGAGTCAAATGTTAAAGAACTGGACGCTGTATGCTGGCCTTAAAATTCCATACTTTTACCATGAACATCGCGAGAAACATCCGAAAATCGACAGGACTTGAAAAGAAAAGCTAAGTATTGAACAATTAATAACGGATATCTCGGAACTGGCTGATGCTACAAAAGTAATTTGAAAGTTAAAATTAAATTAAATTGAGTTTTATTTATGGACGTTCTTTAACTACAATGGTCCTTAGCGTCCCATGCTATATTGGGCGTGAAAGAACAGTAATTTTGCTCAGAGGCCTCTTTATCAGGTTTGAGGTTCTTTTACGTGCCGTAAATCTACAACATGGGACCAACGGCTTTACTTCCCTTCCGAAGGAAGACAAGGATTTTTACGCCCGAAAAAAAACATCGCCCTCCGCCAGGTTTGAGTTTGAAACACAATTTATGTCGTATACATTTTTTTTTTGTTGAGTGAACCATTTTCGAGATATTGCTTGTTATTCCCTTAAATTTTTCAACACTTATTTTCTCAAATGGGAATTCCTTATTCATTTTTTTGTCTTGGATATGCAAAAAGTATTAATCGGTGGCAAAGGGAATGGTGCTGCACCTAGCAACCAGCTATTAAGAGATATGTATATGCTTAAAGGCTACTGTATTTCTATATTGCCCTTGTAAATATATATTCCCCTTACATCTACAAGAAAATTAGCAATAAGATAGAGTCTGCAAATGTTTATCTCGATTAACATGAAGTAGATGGAGAATAAGCGTTTGTAAAAATAGTTTGTACAAGCGTAGAGAAAGTCATGTGAGTGTAACATCAGATTTTTTCATATAAACATCTTTAATGTATGGTATTTTAATAAAAATCGTTAGAGCCATTTTTAAAACTTTTGAAAAATGTTTCATGTAAAATACAGTTTGGGGTGGGGGATTTTCTTGAAAATCTTCATGTCGCATTTTAGGAAGGTACTCAAGTGTGGTATTTATCTGAGTTTTTGATTTTGAGTTATGCCGTTCCAGACACACACGCGCTCGGACCTTTTTCTGAAAAAAGCTCTCTTTTCCTTATTTACTCAAAGGACTGCAAAATACGATTTCCCGTGAAATATCGGTATCGAATTTTTGGATGGAACACAATACCTTCTCTACCTACTATGTACGTACTAGAGAAAGTAAAAACAAATAGCGACTTAACACTAGAAGAAAAGTTTATGGGCCACATTCATATGACTTTTTTGCCCACTATCCTTTACGTTTAATACAGCTTGTACAAACGATTCTTACGAAAGTCTGTTTTTATATCTACTGCATGTCAAATCGAGATAAATGCAGAAATAGGTTCGTTACCATTAGTTCAAAATACAAGAATGATAGAGGAAACGGAATCGACACTCAGAACTTTCAAAACTAGTCGCTATATGCTGGTTTTGAAATTGCATACCCTTTCAATTACCTAGAGAGAAACAACTGAACAGTGACAGCGCTTCAAAAAATGGTAAAGTATTGAAAATTTCAAACCAATCAAAACGGATATCTCAAAAATGGTGATGGCACGAAAAAGTTAATTGAAATTAATTGGTGTTTAAAAGATTTACATGCTTTGTGTAACACATTTTTGTCTCTCTCTTAACCTATTTTGCAACATTATACAAAATTCCTTCTTAATGAAGAGGACGTTTCAGGTTATTCTTAGAAAATTCAACATATGCATTTTATTTCTCCTGTAATCATTTTTTGAGAAAATTAAACAGTTCGAAAAATGTTGCTGTATAGTTGGGTAGGGGGACTTTTCTCGAAAATCTTTGTGCAACATCTGTGGAAGATATTGAACTTAAATGCCAAGTTTGGTATTTATTCGAGTTTTCGTTCTTGAGTTATGCGTTCACACACACGCACGTAAACGCGCGCGCGATACCTTTTTTTTCTAAAGATGCTGCTTTTTGATTCAGGAAGTCTCGTGTTATTTTCGGTGAATCCAACACCTTATCTACCTACTATGTACGAGGTAGAGAAAATAAAAAAGGTATAAAAATACCAATTTGGTATTTTTTGAAGGTAGCGCTAAATTTTTGGAAACACTTTCCCAAAGCATAACGTTTCACTTAGCAAACATTATGTGGCATTTTTGTTCTGTAAACACACAGCTCAAAAACAAGAATGATAAAACATACAAATTTGGTATTTTGTAAAGCAAAAATTTGCAGAGAAATTTCTCTACAATTTGCTTTGGGAGTATTCTGTGACTGCACTTTTTTTTAACAAAAATGGCCAAC
The DNA here is from genome assembly GCA_030765065.1 of Deroplatys truncata. NCBI lineage: Eukaryota > Metazoa > Arthropoda > Insecta > Mantodea > Mantidae > Deroplatys > Deroplatys truncata. The sequence continues at coordinate 108,704,758 of CM060982.1, forward strand.
GATTTTGATTAAAATACCGCGCATTTGGGACAATGGAATGAAAGTAAAGGTCCATCTTCAGCTTTTTGTAAAAAGTGTCCGGCAGATTTAATCAACATTCAACCTGGTGATGGTATAGATTTACACTCTCTTGGACTACCATGAAATTTTTTAAATTTTTACGTAAAAATGGTGGTAAGTGTTATTTGCTTCAACAACGCATCATGTACCTAGTTTTTCTATCCACTTGAATGTGATCTCATAGGCTTGTGAATTGTTTAAAAATCCAACACGACTGCATTATGCAAAAATAGATTTGTACAGTAACATACAAAAAATATTTAGGGGAAAAGAAAAAAGGCAACTGAGTCAAGTATGAATATTTTGTACTACTTGCAATTAAGTTGCTGTTTACAATAGCAGTATGAAATCCTCTTTATGAAGTAACCTTTGGTTAAATTTTAAAGCAATGAAGCAATAAAGGGCATTAGGTTGGCAGTGATTTAGAGTCGTCAAACATATATATCTTAAACAATGTCTTAAAAGACTATTTTATTGGACATTGAGCTTGTGTGTTGGATATATAATATGTGTAACATGTTCCCAGTTTTATGATTAGTTATTCGAAAGCATAAAGCATAGGCACAGCACATAGAGCACGTACTAACAGCTTGCTTGCTTTTCCTAATCATGAATAGATTAGATTAGATTGGGTTAGAGCAAGCATAAGAGGCATTTGAGCAAACTGATGTCTAATATTGTTGTCAACTTTGTATCTTTCACGAGCACATTATCTCTGCACAGTGTTGGGTTTGTGTACTCATCAGGATGATAGCCTTGCGGACGTTTGGCTAGAGTTTATCACAGCAAAACTGTCGCTGGCTCTACAGCAGAGCTATACTGAAAGTTAAAGCACCACTCTTTAACTCATTTTCAACAGATTGCCTGTAAAAGCTGCAATACAAATATTTGCTGTTTGGAACAGTGTAATTAATCTTTATTGGCATATTTGATCACATTTTGAAGCTCATATTATTTCCTCGCGTAACCACGATCAAACTTTTGTCACATTCAATACTTTACAAGACCTTTCAAGAGTTGTCACAACTTTACAACTTTTCTTGTCAAATTGCTTCCAATACTTTGAAACTGGTTGAAAGCCTTGAAAGCAAACAAGGACATGCTCTAAACGATCAAAAATTTGACAATGATTTGATGGCTTTGGCCAATGAAATGCGAGTATTTACAGTGCGTCATGAAATCTGCAACATGCCGGAAAGCGAAAAGTAAACAAAAATGGCTACCCGGCCCAAGGCATGTTGTATACGAAGTGATTAGGTTATACGAAGGTTGATAACAAAGACTGAGACTGATTTTTTTCACAGATGTTTATTACTCCAATTAAATGTTTACATGATCTTTTTCAAAGTAGTCCCCTCCTACTTCAATGCACTTTTCATAACGTCTCTGCCAGTCCTTGAACACGTGCTGCAGGTCTTTGAAAATCGCCTCACTTTTCTTGAGCACTGCTTCAGAGTTCTCAAATCGAATACCCCTAAGCTTTGCCTTTAGTGATGGGAATAAAAAAAAGTCACAGGGTGCAAGATCGGGGCTATAAAGGTGGGTGTGATACACAGGTAATGTTGAATCGAGCCAGAAACTGCATGACTTGATTTGCGACGTGAGGCCGTGCATTGCCATGATGAAGTCGCCACCCAGTCCGAGAAAGCTCTGGTCGTTTCTTTGCAATGTGCTTCCTCAGTGTAGCCAATACTGACGTGTAGTATGCTGCTGTAACAGTAGTGTGAGGGGGAACTGCATGCTGGTAAATCATTCCATTACAGTAAAAAAATGTGATCACTTTCCCTGCAGATGGAACAACCTTCGTCTTTTTTGGTGTTGGAGAACCTGGCGATTTCCACACTCTGCTGGCTTGTTTTCCTTCAGGATCATAATGATGCAGCCATGACTCATCACCGGTGATAATCGATTTAAAAAATGCACCACCTCCATTGTCTGGTATGCGAAATGCACGTAGGGTCTACAAAATAGAGCATTACTACCAACCTGCCAATACGAGAGTGCTGCCGCCTACCAATATTATACATCAAAACCCACTCTTTTCAAATATTTATGTTACAGATACGAAACTATCATGGAAGCTACAGGAAAAAATCAGTCTCAGTCTTTCCTGATCAGCCCTCGTACATAAGCTGGTCATGTCTGTACATCGAGATCTTCGTGTATTACCACAGGATGGAGCAGATGAAGGCGGTTATGAAGAAATAATTGCCAGACAGATTTCCGAACTAAGTACACATTAATGCAATGTTATATAGTGTAGTTAACCTATAAGTTGGTGTTATTTTCATTGTATTCTACACTAGTAACGTGATTTCATTGGATATAATACGTGAAAGTGCTACATAATATTGGTATAGAACAGTATTTCATTGCAAACTGTTAAATCGTGACGCAAATAGTAAATTGCTTTGTGCGTGATAAATTATTTATTAATGTGTTCTGAAGGGTTTCAGTTTGGAAAAAGACAACTTGTAAATACACATTTATGACATTGTCAAGTCCTGTCCAATCTTGTCACATATCGAAAAATGTTTGGCAATTTTTCTTGTACATTCTTGAATTGAAAAAAAAGTTTGATCGTGTACAAGGGGCTTTAAACAGCAAAAAGCAACGCAAACATCTTGCAGGCGTTTACAATAAACATCTGTCCTATACACCGAGTGTAAAATCAGTTACGTTCAGCAGGTTTCTTCACCTATAGCGACTAAAGAGAATTAAAAACTACGAAATTTACGTTCAGAACTAACGCTTGTCTACTACTGCACCTTCAGGTATAACGCTAAGAAAATGCGTAGGTAAGCTCTTATTAACAAACATGAAGATATTCATGACTGGAGGGGGGATGCTGATCCTGAACGCCTATTTTCGTATTATTTTGTCTATCTTATAGCTTATGTGATCATGTACATTAATAACATGAATTTGTTTTAAACACATGTCCAAGCACATTTTGCATTTCAGCTGATTTTATTTCCTGTGAATCTCTTGTATTGGTAGTGACTAACAGCTATAGAATTCATGGCGCGCGAGGCCATTAGTGACAGCGAAAGTAACCTGTCTCACTATGTGATTGACGATAACGGCACAAAATGTCTCCGTATACCCCAAATGGCTTGTCACGTTTAAAGAACTGATGTTTGAAGTTCATTTTATACGCCTATAGTACACATATGTAACACTGGCAACTTGATCTGATCTTGCATGAGGCCTATCTTGAGCATAAAAGTGATAGGAATAATTATCCAGTTAGATCCTAAGTTCTGTTAAAATGTTTGTGTGTTATATGCAATAGCAACAAAGTAGGTCCACATGTATTCCACAATATAGTCTTCAAAATGGACCACTGATGCAGGGACTATGTGTACTGGTCCATTAATCAATTAAGTCACACCATCTCCATGCTCCAAAAGTACTGCCACGTACTTTCTGCAAAGAACCCTTGAAATATCCAATACTGGAACTTTTCTTACTCGGAAAAATGTCTTTGAAGTCAAGGTAGGGCAGACTCTGTACTACGGGCTGATGCTGAAGGCTACTGCTGAATCTTTCTGGAAGATCCACCACACATTCTTGAAGAGTGGTGTTCAACTCCTTCATCACATGCTCAAGCTGAGTAGTTTCATACATTTCGGCTGTGGCCCTTTTGGCAAAGATGCACCAAGCGACACCAAATAGACCATTCCCCACCAAATAATAGGTCAGGATGGTGACCTCTTTGGATCTTCGGGACTCCTCATAAGCTTCTTGGAATTACATTCTGGCGATTGTGGCTCTTTTCAACGCTGATAATATTTGAATCCATAAAAAGGACTTATCTCTATCTGTTGTTACCACAACACTCAAATACGCGTGTGCATTTCAGCGCTCTGATCAGTCTTGGAGTTGCAAAATGCCCAAAGCTTTGGCGATAAGCCTTCAGCCCAAGATCTTTTCTGAGTAATCCGACTGGAGATGCCTATCTCATAAATTATCACTTTCTAGTTCGGTAATGATTCTCATAAAAGAGCAAGCATCCGGATTTCTGTTGGATTTGTCGCCAACAATACTGAAGCGACTGGAAATGTGATGTGTCAGTATCCTGCTACTTTTCAGCTTCTTGAGGTGTAGATTTTCCAATCCTCTGGATATTATCACAGCGACATAGTTTGTGAGCTATCCATTCCGTGACTAAATCTTCTAACTACCCTGCTCTTTTTGCTATGGACAGAATTTAGCACAAAATTCGTCACCTGTTCTTAAATACACCTATTCCTTTCAAAATTCTGCAACACAACTTATGGATAGATTATATACGTAGATATATGAAGTGTCTAAAGCACTGTCAGCCAACTGTATGCTATATGGCATCAGAGAACACCACTCTCTGGCTTCCTGACACAAAACAGGGGAAAGGCAAAGCCGATAGTAATAGACACACGAGCAGTTCAAGGGAATGCTATGCATATACGCGACTTTGGAAGAAAAAAACTTCCTTTCTCTTCGCTCTACACCTTTGTCTAGGTTTCTCCGGAGCAGCTACTACGACACAAACATTAATATGCCACATGTAACCGAGTTGGCGGACCCTGGTATGAAGTGATTACATTTATTGTGATAAACGTGATTCATTTGGAGCGGAACAATCAAAACTTGATATTCTTCTTAAGTATTAGAAACATAATTGGAACTAAAGATAAGGATCGAGGAAAAAAAAGGAGCTTCTGTATATCTTGTGTAATCAGGCATTCTTCATATAGTCAGTCTCATTAAATTCACTTCTAGATGTTTTAAGTTCAAATAAGCAATATTAAAATGATTCTCTTAATAGGGTTTTAAAATACGATTTTCAGCAAACATAAACAAGCAAAAATTTGTAAAATCATCAACCAAAATCAGAATCAAGTCCTGCAGTACACCACTATCAGCAAATGTAATGAAAGGTCGATAAGTTGTTCTTAAGCACTGTGCTCCAACATACAAGGTTAATAGTTTTCTCAAGGTAGACAGAATCCGTTATCCTAAACTTCAGATTGCTGAGATGTATTGGCTGCGAGGACAAGGAGCGTTGTTATTCCTCGCATAGCTGTCCTCCTTGAGATCAAGTGATCAAAAGATTGGTATAATAGACTTGTCAATTCTGCCACCAGATGTTCTTCTCTGAACTCTCTCCAACGTCTACAGTAATGCAGGATATAGGAGTTCCTTGGGCTTCATTCTATGAGTGAAACTGCGGTTAGGATGTACATAATGTTTTAATATTCTTTATACTTAATGTGTACGGACGTAAAATGAGCAAATGTTTGCATTTCGAACTGTGGGAATTGTATTACATTAGAGTAATATATTTGTATTGCAAATTTGTAAATTACACCAATTGTGTAAAACATCAAGACGTTCAGATTTTCACAGATGGATAAAAAATTTGTGGGGAAGGAATTATGGGCAAAGTTGGATGTGTTTTGTGGTATACTCTGAAGGCCGAGAATTACACTCGCAGATGAACAGATTATCGCTGGATTGTTCCATTGTTCAAGCGGAGTTTTTGGCAATTAAAGGAGCACTGATATGGACAACGCCTCAAAATGTTAATTGTATCATCTACAGTGATTCTCAAACTGCTCTTAAATCTATAAACATTGAATTTAATCTAAATGATTTGGCTGTAGATTTTGAAAACTCTTTAATATCACATAAACATCACATTTATATTGGGGAGAGGTGAAAAAGGTTGTTGCTGCTACGTATGGAAAGTCAGTTTGAAGATGTATTATATTTCGACTGTTGGGGAGCCGAACTTGAAGTAGTTGCAACCGCACGTATGGTAAAAAGTTTCCGGTAGCCTTCGCCCCAAATGTACTTTCCGGTGGCCTTTGCCTCAAATGTTTAAAAATATTAACTTTGTAATTTTGACTGTATCTTTAAATATTATATATTTGTTTGCCTCAGCTGCGTCAGTATTTATATTTTTTTAGACACAAGAATGTCTTAGCAGGAAGTGGTGCGACTGAAGAATGTAGGCTTACACAGATTATAATTTTACTTCACTCCTTTTATTAATGCTTGACACGATTTAAATAACACTTCACTGATATAGAGAGAGCTGTGAGATTTTTTTATTAATTACTTGCACTTTTTAACAAGTAAACTATTTTTTGTCTCAGAAATTACGTATTAAATTTCTCGAGAACGCATCTCGCATCCGGTTAGTAACACTGTCTACAAGACACGCGTCCAGTTATGAGCGCTGACTACAAGCCACTGACCTCTGAATTTAAAATTTTGCTTCATTTTAGTTTCTGATTGGCTAATCCTAGTCCAATAGAATACCTTCATTTAACTAAGCTTTTTCTGGTTGTTGACTGGCTATTTTATAAACTGTCACAAAAATTACATTATTGCTTCCAAGAATTACAAGTAATATTGTTAAACTTTCAAATTCATTATTGCCTCAAGGTTACCTCATTGTTAGCAACTTTTAACCTATTATTCTCACAGCTCCTACATTATTAAATTACGTAATACATTCACATAACATTATTAAACATGTATACAATAATATAAACATTCATACAATGACTGATACTTGCATTTTATATATTATATTATACACATATTACTTTAAGGCGGGCTGTTATTGAATTTATATATTATATAATTTGACTGAAATCATTTAAGTGTTAAAAATACTGCCTCAGAGGGCATACTGGACTGATAGGAAATAAAAGAGCTGACCAACTAACAAAATGTGCTGCTGCTTTCAGTTTGAGATTCAGTTATACATTATGTCCTTATTCGTTTGCAAAGTGGAAAATTAACGAATTAATAATATCAAAATGGAATAATCTGTGGATCAGCAGTACAAAAGGAGAAGTTACAAAAATATGTTTTTTCCTATAGTCAATATTCCCTTAAATATTCGAAAATTCACGCCAAATTTTATATCTACACAATTTATATGGACACGGAAACTGAATTCCATTTTCAAAGATTTAAATTGCAGAAATTGTTGTATCAGAAATTTATGTATCTGTAATGAGGAACAAACAGATGAACACCTAATGTTCCATTAATTTACAGGATTATTTACTGTTTTAACAAAGATTGTTGCTACACTATTTTTTACATTTTTATTTGTTAAATATTTCAACATTTATAGTTGATTTATTAGGCAATTTCTTTCAATTTTGTGTATATTGGAAACCCTAAGCGTCAAAATGTTATAGAACATTTTTAATTTTTTTAAAAAAAATTCTATTTATAGTTTTAAGTTGTTATTTAGTTATTAGAATAATGAAGTTGATATGTGTTATTAACTTTTGAGTTTGGTAAAATGCAACATTAAATCTGATTACAGCTATAACCCATTATACTTTATGTATAAGGTTGGGGAAATTCTAAGTTAAATAAATTACATTAGAGTAAAAATTAATACTTTATAAATCTATACATGTTTTTACTTTTTTTTATTAAGGTAGACAAGGTAGGGGAGACCAGGGCAAGTTGACGATGTTAATAGTTAACCAATTTTAATAAATTCATTTTTAAGGTAATTTCTTTTCCTTTGCATGTATTATTAGGATGGCCTTTTGTTGTACTGTACCTAGTTGGATAAAATTTTATTTTGATATAATCAGAATTATTTTGTCCATTTAAAAAAAATCAGCAAAAATGTTGCCGATAGCGGGGCAAGATGACTTTGACCAAGGGGCAAGATGACAATTCTGATACAAGTTGAATACATTTTTATTATTAGAAAGCATAACGGTACAGTAATTATTTTATACATTGTTACGTATCTTATGTTGAATAGCAGACAATTAAATGGTTAATATGTTGAACATTTTACTTCATAATAAATTAATATAACTCGTAATTTGTGGTTTTTCATTAACAAAAGTCACAAACAAATGTTCCTCCTTCAAAGTTTGAGCAGTTCTCGTGCCACCATATGTGGCATTTGCAACATTCTATCCAGTGATGGCGGATCAACATAGATCTCTTGTCGTCCTCCGTGGACTAGTGGTACCGTGCTAGCCTCTAGTTCCCAAGGTCGCGGGTTCAAACCCGACGGAGGGCGATGGATTTTTTCGGGCGTAAAAATCCTTAGCATGGCTTCCTTCGGAAGGGAAGTAAAGCCGGTGGTCCCGTGTCGTAGATTTACGGCACATGAAAGAACCTCAAGCCTGATAAAGAGGCCTCTGAGCAAAATTAGCCGTCTTTCACGCCCAATATGGAATGGGACGCTAAGAAAACTTTGGAAGTCTGGGCTGACGTCATAGGAGACGGAATTTCGGGCTTTTGCTGCACCCAAGCAATTCATTCTTCCCTCTTTGACCTCTAACAAAGCAGTAGCCATATCATTTCGGTCCCAGCTCCCTTTAGAAGACCTTTTTTTATAATTCCTAACCATATCTGAAAATTCAAATCGCCAGAAATTATTAAATAGCCCAAAAGAGAGAATTAAAATATTGTGTGTGTGTGTGTGTGTGTGTGTGTGTGTGTGTGTGTGTGTGTGTGTCCATACGCCGCGTTATGGAACAGCTTGGGGATCATGTAGCTCAAGAAAATCACAAAACGAAATAAAATGCATATAAACACAAAAAGAAGGCAGTGAAAAGCACTTGGGGCAAAATGACGAGATCGTCAACTTGCCCCGATCGGGAACGCTAGAAGTCTTTTAATTTTTGTGGTAGGGTTAACAAGAACTAAATTCAAATAAATAGCGGTTGTGAAAAGCATATTATCTAAGGTATCAATGTATAGCAAAGAATAACCGGATATCTTACCTGTTAGACCACGAGGTCTTATGGCGAAGGTCTTGAAAATTACAACACCAGAGACAAAATACATGAACGTCATCTAACAAACAATGAAATGGCGGCAGCGACTTCGCGTACGAGTTTTTAGTGTCTAACAGTGTGGAGCGCTGGTAGTATTCGTAAGGTGGTGTTACCTAATAATATAAAGTTAAACTAAGTCATTCGTCATCTTGCCCCGCTCGTCAACTTGGCCCGGCCTCCCCTATAGCATTCCAACAAAAAATTCGATGAGATTTCACCGGAAATACATGTTTTGAGGTCCATAAATCCAAAAAAAAAATTAGAAAAAAGTCCGCGCGCACGCGCGTGAGAGAGAGCAGCATAACTAAAAATCGAAAAGTGGAACAGATACCAACTTTGGTACTATAGGTTCAGTATCTTCTAAAGATACGACACGAAGATTTTCTAAAATCCCCTCACCCCAACTACTCTTTATACAGAACATTATTCGAATTTTTTTAATTTCGCAAAAATGGCTAACGATTTTAATTAAAGTATACCATGTCAAACAAAATGTATATATTGAATTTTCTGGGAATAGCTGTGAATTTGAAAGATAACTTTTATTTATGCATGTCAACCGAACAATGACGTCACAAACATTAAAATAAATGTCACAAACGCAGATCATTAAGTTGTAAGCATATCTGATAATCTTTCATTTTGCAGCGTCTTGTGTGCCTTTCCAGTCACCATATCCAGTCATCATTAAAATCTGTTATCGCAGTGGTCGACCAAATGAGGTGACCACGCCAGAAATCGTGAAGAAAATCCACAAAATGGTATTGGATGGCCGTCGACTGAAAGTGCGCGAGCTAGCAGACATCGTGGGCATTTCAAAAAGTGCTGTACATCCCACACTAACTGAAAACTTAGACATGAGAAAGCTATGCGCTGATGGGTGCCGCGTTTACTCACAATGGAACAAAATCATCATCGTGAAGATGTTTCAGTCGAGTGTTTGGCGATGTTTCGCTGCAATAAAACCGAATTTTTGTGTCGATTCATAACCATGGATGAAACTTGGGTCCATCACTTCATACCTGAGACGAAGGAACTGTCAAAACATTGGATTGAAAGGGGAGAATCGGCTCCAAAGAAGGTGAAGACAATTCCATCTGCAGGCAAGGTCATGACGTCAGTTTTTGGGATGCGCGCAGGATAATATTAGTTGATTATCTTCAAAAAGGAAAATCAATCAATAGCGAGGATTATGCAAACTTATTGCAGCGTTTGAATGATGAAATCAAGCAAAAACGGCCGCATTTAGCGAAAAAGAAGGTTCTGTTTCATCAAGACAATGCACCAGTTCACACATCCATTATCACATGGCCAAAATCAATGAGTTAAAGTTCGAATTCGCCAGAATTAGCCCTCTCTATTAATTTCTGTTTCCAAAGTTGAAGAAATAGCTTGGTGGTAAAAGATTTGCCAACAAAGAAGAGGTGGAATTTGCAGTTGATGGCTATTTGCAGAACTCGATGGTTCTCACTATAAACAGGGTATCGAAGCTATTGAACATAGATGGAAAAACTGTATCGAGCTGAAAGGAGACTGTGTAAGCAAATAAAGATGTTTTTTCCCAACATTTTTGTGTTTTCTTTGTTATGTCGAGTACTTCTGGGACAGCCCTCGTATTTCGGTTAGTTTTATGTGTACAGATACATTTTTCATAAGTTAGATCTTGAAATGCGATAATTTTTTATTTTCTTAAAGAGAAAGGAATTCGCTATGAAAATATGCTTGCTGAAGGAAATGTTCGGTTTCCACTGAACAAGAGGCTGCAGTGTATCTTATCAGGCAAACCATTATGTAATCCTTGCATTTCAGTCAGTAAACATCCACCATACATGTAACAGTTTGACGTCATTACTTTTTATGCTGCAGTAATCCTGCAAACATCACAGGGTTATAAATATTTGAATCTCGAGGTTGTGCTATCATATTGACGTAGAAAATGATGATTTTAACTACTTCCTAAAGCCTCCTTTGAGGCGTATACAAGTTCAATGCTAATTCCTCAGGACTTCCTGAAGACCCCATCTCACTCATGTTGACGTAATGCAGCGGATCGTGTGCCGCCAGGAGCTATGGACTGCGTTCACAAGGTCAACGTAGCAGTAGTCTAATTACTGTTTAACAGCAACGATGTAGTGAAGGATATAGTTTACTGATAATTACACGTGAGTGCTTTTCAGTCAGTCTCATTGATGCCTTTTTAAAAATTAAATTGAGTTTTACTTATGGACGCTCTTTAACTGCTGTCCTTAGAGTCCCATTCTATATTGGGCGTGAAAGACCGGAAATTTTGCTCAGAGGCCCTCTTTATATGGCTTGAGGTTGAGGCAGTATTTTTAACACTTAAATGATTTTAGTCAAACTATATAATAAAAAATATAATATCAGCCATTGTACGTGTTTAGATTATTGTATACATGTAATAATGTTATCTGAATGTATTACGTAATTTAATAATGTAAGAGCTGTGAGAATAATACGTTAAAAGTTGCTAACAATGAGGTAACCTTGAGGCAATAATGAGTAAAAAAGTTTAATAATGCTACTAGTCATTATTGGAGCAACTATAATGTAAATTTTGAGACAGTTTATAAAATAGCCAATCAACAAACAGAAAGAAAGTTTAAGTTAAATGAAAGTATTCTATTGGACTAGGATTAGCCAATCAGAAACTGAAATATAGCAAAAATTTACAAACTCAGAGTTCAGTTGGTTGTAGACAGTGTTCCTAACCGGACACGAGATGTGTCCTCGAGAAATTTAATACGTATTCGTGCGAGACGAAAATAGTTTACGTGTTAAAAAGTGCAAGTGGTTAATAAAAGAATCTCACAGCTCTCTATATCAGTGAAGTATTATTTAAATCGTGTCAAGAATTAATAAAAGGGAGTGAATTAAAAATTATAATCTATGTAAGCCTACATTCTTCAGCCGCAACACGCCTTGCAAAGAAATCCATGTCTCTAACAATAATACTGACGCAGCCGAGGCAAACAAATATATAATAGTTAAAGAAACAGTCAAATTACAAAATTAATATTTTTAAATTTGGGACGAAGGCTACCGGGTACCATACGTGCGGTTGCAACTACTTCGAGTTCGGCTCCCCAACAGTTGAACTACAATACAACTCCTACTTCAAATTGGCTTTCCATACGTGAAGCAACAACCTACTTCAAATTGGCTCCCAAAGCGTGTGGCAGATAACAATATAACAAAATAACTACTTCAAATTGACGCCCAAAGCGTGGTGCTAAAAATAACGTACTAAATAAATACTACTTCAAGGTTCTTTTAAGCGGCGTAAATCTATGACACGGGACCACCCGCTTTACTTCTCTTCTGAAGGATTCTTACGCCCGAAAAAATTCATTGCCCTCCGGTGAGTTTCAACCCACGACCTCGGGAACTAGATGCCTTATCACAACGAGCTTAATCGATAGTTTTAAAACATGACGCTCAAAACTAATAACTGATAGTTTTTTTTTCTCCTACATTATTTTTATCCCTATAACACCTGCTTCAATTCGACTAGGGATTTAGGAAGGCTATTCGCATGCATTTTATACTTCAAAACATTGGTTGTTCATAATAAATTTATTTATTTGTGTGTTTATTTTAGCACGCGGCTCTGCTTGGAATAAAAGTTAACTTGTGGTCTGGTGGTTAGGACCTCTAAATCCGGAGATCCGGGGTTCGATTCCCGGTGGAAATTTTTATTTAGCCGGGATAATTCCCTATCCTCCCTAGAGTAGAAGAATGAAGGAGAGTGTGTGAATTTAAAGAGAACGCAAAGGTAACAGAAACAGTAAACGAGTGAATATCATTGCCATGAGCAACAATTGTTCCAAAAGGCAAAGTTGCCGATATCATCTAGATGTTAAAGGCGGCATGTAAATAAATTTTAAAAAAAACACTATGCACCTAAAGAAATTAGTGTGTATGTTTTCAGAAAGCTGAAACAGGTAAGCCACTTCAGTGAATATCAGGCATAGGTATTCTTACGATGTTGACTTTTCAATATATGTTGATTCAAAACGTATGTCAATATAAAGAACGTAAACAATAGCGGTCAATGGTCACTGACAGCAGGTAAACACGGTATAGTGAGAGCTGCCGACAAACGCCAACAGAATGTGCAAGGGATGGGTTGGTGCGGACTCACTTCTGACGTTACTTGAAGTACGCTGGGTCAAACATCCGAGCTTCACCCGTAGGGGTGTCGTTTGGATTGGGTTGGACTCGGCGGGGCAGTGGTTCCCGATATCCATGGGGATTGGGTACGTCTGGGTGGTTTTCCGTTCGGGCGGGGTTGTGAGACGCCTTAAGGTCCTACGGTACCGCCCTGAATAGCCGATAGACAATTGCTAGAGACTGTCGGCCCTACCGAGGTTATTTGGTAGTCTTCCCTTCCGGGGGTTGACGTGCGTAAGTGGCGTATCCACTTCCACCCTGTAATGGGGGGGGGTCGGATTAGGCAGCCCATGGAAAAGTTCTCGGGGTGGTAGTGTCACTCGGATGACGCCCGCTTCCCAGGGGGCGCAGTCCCCTTGTGTCGTATGTTATCTGCGACGTCTCTGCCGTAAGTCCTTAACAATATAACTTTATTTCCTGTCGTTCCGGCTTCGATGCTTAGAAATCCCTACGCTTGGTGATTATACTAAAAGTACAAAATATAATTACATACAAAAAAGTAAATAAGCAATAATTATAAAAATAAATTGTTCTTGTATTATAATTATCTTACCGAATCTTCCTCTAGTTTATAATTTTTATTTAGGTAATTTAATTGGGCTGCTTGTTAGATAATTATAACTCGATAATTATTTTAAATAATTATTTCTCGAATTTCCGCCTTGTAAATAATTTTCATTACAACAAGCATTCATTAACCTCAATTAAATTACCGAAAAACTATCAGCATTCGTGGTAGGTATCACTGAAGATGGTTTGTTAAGGTGAGGGAAGGAGAAGAAGAAAAAGGACTAACAACGCTTGAACGCTCAATAGATTTCGGGACAACGAAAAGGGGTTAACCTTGCAGTGGGCGTATAGTCGTCTGATATATGTACATTTGGGCGCATGGTTGGCATGTCACCCATGTTGCTTTTTCCTTTAGCTGTGGCCAGAGAACGGGAAATAACGATATATGACACTTTGGTCTTGTACTCATAAAAAAACATGTGTGTTGCATACAGTTGACGTTCTCTAGCTGCTATCGTTTATTACCTACTTTCTCTACCACGAACATAGTAGGAGTAGCTATTGCATTTCACCCAAAAAATTCGATACCGAGATCTCACCGGAAGTATGTTTTGAAACCCACTGAATAAAAAAAAATCTGATGTGTTACACTCACATGACTTTCTCTACTCTTGTACAAACTATTTTTACAAACGCTTATTCTCCATATGCTTCATGTTAATGTAGATATCGAGATGTCAATCTTATTGGTAATTTTCTTGTAGATGCAAGGGGAATATGGTAGGTTTTAAGCGATAGTCAAATATTTTAACGCTGGTTGCTATGTGGCGCATTCCAATCTCTTTGCATGTCCAGGACATAAAAAAAATGAATAACGAATTTGAGAAAAAGTATTGGAAAATTTAAGGAATAACAAGCAATATCTCGCAAACGGTTCACTCAACAAAAGAAATGTATATGACATAAATTGTGTATTTTAACGCGATCTACATTTTTCGTGTAGTAAACTTTTGTCTATCTCTTATGGTTTACCAGTTATGCAAAAGTCGTTCATAATGAAGAATACTTTTGGAGACATTCCCAGAAAATTCGAGATATACATTTTATTTGTCATGACAATATCTTAAACATATGATATTTTAATCAAAATCGTTAGAGCCGTTTTTGAGAAAATTAAAATTTTCGAAAAATGTTCCATGTAAAGGGTAGTCTGGGGTGGGGGGATTTTCTTGAAAACCTTCGTGTCGCATCTCTGGAAGATACTGAACCTAAATACCAAGTTTGGTGCTTATCCGTCTGTTCGTTTCTGACTTCACAGACACGGACATGTTTCCAAAAATGCTTTTTTTCGATTCAGGGGGTGTCAAAACATGTATTTCCGGTGAAATCTCGGTATCGAATTTTTGGGTGGAATACAATACTTCCCCTACTTACTATACGTGGTAGAGAAAGTAAAAAAAGAGCATTTTTAGAAAAAGGTCTGTGTGTGTGTGTGTGTGTGTGTGTGTGTGTGTGTCTGAACAACGAAAAGTCGGTAAACACCAAACTTGGTATTTAGGTTCAGTACCTTCTGAAAGAGCGACACGAAGATTTTCAAGAAAATCCCTCCACTCCAAACTACCCTTTACATGAAACAATTTTCGATTTTTTTTATTTTCTAAAAAATGATTATAATGATTTTGACAAAATTACATGTGTTAATGATATTTACATGACAAATAAAATGTATATATTGAAATTTCTGGAAATAGCATTTGAAGTCCTCTTTATTCAGAAGGAATTTTGTAATCTTCTATAACCAGTAAACGTTTGGGTGGAATACAGTACTTCCCCTACTTACTATAGTAGTAGAGAAAGTAAAACTATTTCACGATAAAAACACCTGATTCGTGAAAGATACTCCTCAAATATGCGTACACAAAATGTATATTGAGTATGTAGCAGACATTAGTATACCTACATGCATATCAAATTTGGTGAGCTTATCTGGAAAGCGAAATTGGTGTTTTACTAAAAGGATACACTTTTGCTTATACCAGTCACCTATCTCCACTTAAAAAGTACACTGACTTTTATAATTCCCTATGTTGTATTATTATTTGCTTACCCTCAATCAAAATATTATATTAACGCTTGAAACAGTGGACTAAATGGCTGGGGAGAGCGTCAAGGAATATTTCAGGGTGGCTCCATGAGTAATATAAACTATTTGTAAACATAGCGATCCCCAACTCCTATTGTTAAAAATCTGATGTGTTACACTCACATGACTTTCTCTACTCTTGTACAAACTATTTTTACAAACCCTTATTCTCCTTCTTCTTCATGTTAATCGAGATAAACATTTGCAGACTCTATCTTATTGATAATTTTCTTGTAGATGTAAGGGGAATATATATTTACAAGAGCAATATACAGTAGCCTTTAAGCATAGACATTGCTCTTAATAGCTGGTTGCTAGGTGCAGCACCATTCTCTTTGACACAGATTAATACTCTTTGCATATACAAGACAAAAAAAATGAATAACGAATTCCCATTTGAGAAAATAAGTATTGAAAAAATTAAGGGAATAACAAGTAATATCTCGTAAATGGTTCACTCAACGAAGAAAAATGTATATAGCATAAATTGTGTATTTTAACGCGATCTACATTTTTTTTATGTAGTAAAATTTTGTCTATCTCTTATGGTTTACCAGTTATGCAAAAGTCGTTCACAATGAAGAATACTTTTGGAGACATTCCCAGAAAATTCAAGATATACATTTTATTTGTCATGAAAATATCTTAAACATATGCTATTTTAATCAAAATCGTAGGAGCCATTTTTGAGAAAATTAAAATTTTCGAAAAATGTTTCATGTAAAGGGTAATCTGGGGTGTGGAGATTTTCTTGAAAACCTTCGTGTCGCATCTCTGGAAGATACTGAACCTAAATACCAAGTTTGGTGTTTATCCGACTGTTCGTTTCTGAGTTATGCTGTTCACTGACACACACACGGGGATGTTTCCAAAAATGCTTTTTTTGGATTCAGGGGGTCTCAAAACATATATATCCGGTGAAATCTCGGTATTGAATTCAATACTTCCCCTACTTACTATACGTAGTAGAGAATGTAAAAATATGGTTTCATGGTCTTCTTCACTCCTAATATTTTGGAACATAAATGTTCCGCACTGGAAATAAATATGCATGTAAAGTGATTACAAGCCAGGTAGGTAGACTATGGACTTTGATTCGATCTCTAAAAAGGAACGGTCTGTAAACACGTCCATGGTGTTGCCCCCAGACACAATCCAGCAATTCAACTCTCACCCACTTTCTAATTCGTGTCCATACAGCTCTAGGTGTATACAATCAGTCCGTTATGTTCCGTGAACACATTAACTCTGGAGGCTGTCGGTAAAGACCTGACACCTATGTTCAAATTTGCCAGACAATGCTGCAAGTTAATGCTGCGGTGTGGAGCAAGCCTTAAGCAAAGAAAAGCAAAACCGATCGCTAATGTTTTCCATATGCTCGAACGACATAAATTTGTTATTGAAGAAGTAAGATGGATTTCCACATAGGCTACCGTGTTCCGACCGTGCACCGACTGTCCCCCTAGCGGCTGATATCCACATAAACTACCGTGCGCCGGCTATGTTCATCCTTGATTCGGCCGGGGACAGGGAGGGTCTAAGAGGGTCTATAAACCCCCTTAATTTTAGAAACAAACACAAATTGTGTTGCTTTGATAGAGACAAAATCAACACTTCCATTTCTATTAAATTTACCTAAACCAGGCGATGTGGATTAAGTCTTAAAGATATTCCACTAACTGAAGAATAAAGAAAAGAAACTGCTTTACATTTACTATAAAATAACTTCTGATTAAGAATTAGGCTCTCATTGAAATGAGGATTAATTGAGGCAGTATTTTTTACACTTAAATGATTTTAGTCAAATTATATCGGTAATAATATAAATTCAATAACAGGCCGCCTTAAAGCAATATGTGTATGTTATTGTATACAGGTTCAATAATGTTATCTGAATGTATTACATAATTTAATAATGTAGGAGCTGTGAGAATAATAGGTTAAAAGTTGCTAACAATGAGGTAACACTGAGGTAACCTTGAGGCAATAATGAGTAAGGAAGTTTAATAATGCTACTAGTCATTATTGGAGCAACAATAATGTAAATTTGAGACAGTTTATAAAATAGCCAATCAACAACCAGAAAAGAGCTTAAGTAAAATAAAAGTATTCTATTGGATTAGGAATAGCCAATCAGAGACTTGAAATGCAGAAATTTACACATTTAGCCGGTGGAATTAGAGTTCAGTTGCTTGTAGACAGTGTTCCTGACGCGAGATGTGTCCTCGAGAAATTTAATACGTATTCGTGTGAGACGAAAAATAGTTTACGTGTTAAAAAGTGCAAGTAATTAATAAAAAAATCTCACAGCTCTCTCTCTCTCTCTCTCTCTCTCTCTCTCTCTCTCTCTATATATATATATATATATATATATCAGTGAAGTGTTATTTAAAACGTGTAAAGCATTAATAAAAGGAGTGAAGTAAAATTATAATCTGTGTAAGCCTACATTCTTCAGTCGCACCACTCCTTGCTAAGACATTCATGCCTCTATAAATAAATACTGACGCAGCCGAGGCAAACATAAATATATAATATTTAAAGAAACTGTCAAATTACAAAGTTAATGTTTTTAAACTTGGGGCGAAAGCTGCCGGAAACCGGGTACTATGCGTGCGGTTGCATCTATTTCAAGTTCGGCTCCTTAACAGTTGAAATATAATACAACTCCTTCAATACAACCTACTTCAAATTGACGCCCAAAGCGTGGTGCAAATAACGAAACAATAACCAACTTCAACACAACAGGGACATGGTAGGTCATGTAGAAATGAACAAACAGCTCTCTTCATAAATGGTAAGGAAGGAGCTCCTTGGCAGCTCCTAAACACAACACATGACTGAGACATGGTCAGTGCACAGTCGGAACATGGTAGGCTATGTGGAAATCCACCTTTAAGAAGCGACCGGCTCTTTTGGTTTGCTGAGCGCGTGTCTGCCACTCCTCGGTTGCGATTTTGCCAAAGGACATTTTTGTTCTTTAGCCTCATTAGGCGAGTAGCCTAACAGTTTATGGCAGACAAAGCAAGAAGTTTCTTTGAAACTCATCTGAAGTAGCCGCGCTTTACAGACGACCCAACTGCAGCTGGTCAAGATCATGGGGCGGCATTGCAAAACGCAAAAATCAGATACACACCAAACCAAGTGCAATGTATTTTTGACTAGATATTGTGACTTGTCTGCACCCGGGGGAGATGTGGCGAGCACATGTCAGGTTGGTAGGCCCTTCTTTGAGTCAAGCCTTCGTAAGAACTAGTACGATTATGTTTGTATACCGGATGGCTTGATTCAAATGTTGGTCCTACTGATTAGTTCAATGGATGCGTGGAATGCTCCAGTAGATTGGAGTTTAACAGGAAGTTGGGGTAGGGATAACGAATTACAAAATGAGTTGAAATAGTGTGATTCGCTCTCTTTTGGGTTTGGGCATAGTGAGAACAACATGTCTACCCCGTGGCAGGACATGGCTTCAGAATTATCCTGAAGGTTGAAGCTACTTCTTGAATTTATTAATAAATTGCCTTATTTGTAAATTGAATCTTTTTACTTTCTCTACTACGTATAGTAAGTAGGGGAAGTATTGCATTCCACCCAAAAATTCGATACCGAGATTTCACCGGAAATATATGTTTTGAGACCCCCTGAATCCAAAAAAAGCATTTTTTAAACATGTCCGTGTGTGTATGTGTGTGTGTGTGTGTGTGTGTGAGAACCGCACAACTCAGAAACGAATAGTCAGATAATTTACCAAACTTGGTATTTAGGTTCAGTATCTTCCAGAGATGCGACACGAAGGTTTTCAAGAAAAACCATAAGAGATAAACAAATTTTACCACACAAAAAATGTAGATCGCGTTAAAATACACAATTTATGTCATATACATTTTTTTTGTTGTTGAGTGAACCACTTTCAAGATATTGCTTGTTATTCCCTTAAATTTTCCAATACTTATACTTTTTAGATATTCCTTGTTATTTGTTTGAATATACTTTATGCTTATACTTTTTCTCAAATGGGAATTACGTTATTTTTTTTATGTACTGGACATGCACAAAGAATGGAATGCTCCACATGGCGACCAGCTCTTAAAAGATTTGACTATCGCTTAAAGCCTACCATATTCCCTTGCACCTACAAGAAAATTAGCAGAGTAAGATAATTTCTGCAAATGTTTATCTCGATTAACATGAAGTAGATGGAGGAATATGCGTTTGTCATCACATTTTTTAAACATTGGAATTATCTCGGTAACTCACCAAGCTTCAGCATATTTAGGGGGGCTTAGTTGGCACATTAAACCTGAATATTTAAGTAATTCAAAGTTTATGCCATTTGGCCAACAAGCCTTCCTATTTATCATCTTTTCAGAGCGACTTATAATTCAGTCTACTGTTTTATTATAGTTGAGTAACATAGCTTCAGTATCTGTTGTTACTTGATCATTATTCAATAACCCTTGATTGAATAATGATGAAGTAACCTGTCGTCCTCCGTGGACTAGATTTACGGCAGGTAAAAGAACCTCAAGCCTGATAAAGAGGCCTCTGAGCAAAATTACCGATGTTTCACGCCCAATATAGAATGGGACGCTAAGGACCATAGTAGTTAAAGAGCTCCATAAATAAAACTCAATTTAATTATGAAGTAACAACATTGTTAAACTACTAAACAATTCTTGTTTGTTGTTTAGGATCGGATTTAAAATCAAATGAGTTGCCGAGGTTTGAAATTGCCCATTTTTGTAAGGCTCTTAGAGCCAATGTGGTGGTCCTATATGGCGTATGATTTTGAATACCTCAGCGCAAGAGGCATGACTTGCAATATCTGTAATCCCCTTACGCTAACACAAACAAGGGGAATGTACGATTTTTAAATATTGAGACAAAGCCTTGTAATATAGGTGACGATGCGAGTGTTTGTTTAGTGCAGGAGAGCCAGTTGCCTCATTGGTAGGCCGTCCAGACAGGATTTCCCTGACAAGGTCTCTTCGCGCTACAAGGGAAGTCTGATATCCATCGCTCAATGAGCCACGAGATGACGTCAAACGGCGACCTCTCTGACGTCATTAAATTCATCCCGAATTTCTTCAACGACCACTGTCAGTTTGAATTTAGTCACGTCGCCCCTTGTTAAAGGGTCACGAGTTTTCCGAAATCAACCAATTGTACATTTTGGGATCTTTAGTGCCGTATTTGGTTACCGGAGTGACGTAGATGGATAGCGCTGGGGTCTAGGGATCAATTCCGGTGACGATGGACGAATTCTTTTTCCAATCATTTGTTTACACCTCTGTTGCCTTGGAGACTACTTAAAAATTCGGTCACGTATCCCTTACGAATCTGTGTGTGTAAGAGGCGAAGTCTATTCAGATTGACACGAAGCAGGGGAATGTTTCCAAATCCAGGCTGTAAATAAATAAATCTTTTAAACAGAGATAATATTCTGGGCCCTCAAATTTTCAGACATTTTAGGATATTTCATATTTTTATTTCGGCCATATGAACAGTTTAATTTGGATTTGGTACACTAAGCACAAAAACTGGATAAAATGAATGTTAGCGCATTTAGAAACCAAATGCTGTCTCCGGATCGAATAAAGGAGGTCCTGGGTTCCTCTCCCGGTTGGAACAGAATATTTCTGTAATTAGAATAGCCTACGCTCCTCAGATTCGACAGTATGAATATCAGAAAGTTATTTCGTAAGTGAATACGGAGGAGATACTAACACAATTAGTTATTTATACAACAATTTTAGAAAGTTTATTTTATTCTTTTATTATTATTTTTTTTCACGCTGAGAAGCTTTCAGAAGGAGCCGTGGTCGAGTTCTAAAATCTCATCAATCACAAAGCTAAGTGTTGTGTGTTTTTTTTTTCCTGCTACATAGACATTCAGAATTATCAAAGTAAATTACCAAAGATATTCCGGTATAGCACTTGCTTCCTGTGCCAGGTCCCGGATTGGTTCGATAAATTTTTCTTTAAACAAAACACTGAAACACGTGCCAAGTCATTTATATCCTTACATGAATATCCATCTACGATCAGAAGAATTATAAAGCATCAATAACTTCCGCAAAGTTTGCTGAAAAAAATTCCTCGCGGAGAGAAGTTTAAAGCGTTATGTGCATATACCAGATACCATGAAGGAGTCGGCAAAATATTTTGTATTAATCGATAAACTTCCTTCTTTGAACAAATTGACTATATATAGCCAAAAATTAGATACACGGACATATTTCCAAAAATGCTTTTTTTGGATTCAGGGAGTCTCAAAACAGATATTTCTGGTGAAATCTCGGTATCGAATGCTTGGGTGGAATACAATACTTCCCTTATTTACTCTACGTAGTAGAGAAAGTAACAATGCGAGGGATTTTGCCGTTCGATTTCACATGCAATGTACCGTGTGTGTTTGTGAACGAAAACTCTGATACTTCCAAAGGTGCGAAACGAAGATGTTTAAGAAAATTCCTCACCCCCAAATTACCCTCTACATGGAAAATTTTTACGAAATGCTTTATTTTTCTCAAAACATCATAACTGTCTCTCTTGAATTTTCTGGAAACAGTTCTTCATTCAGAAAGAATTTCGTATAATGTTGCATAACTGGTAAACGTTAATAGGCAAAAACGTACTACACAAAAAAGTATCTTTCTTTAAAATACACAATTTCAAATAACGTTTTTTGTGGCCACAGCCACTTCCGAGATATCCATTATTGCTTTGAATTTTTCAATAATTTTGTCAGGTTTTAATGTTGTCGCTATTCAGTTGGTTCTGATATCATAGAAAAGAGTTATGGAATTTCAAAGACAGTATTTAGCCACTCGCTCTTAAACAGCTGACTATCGATTCGTTTCCTGTATCCCCTTGTAGCTGCAACGAAATCCTTAATGAAACTATTTCTTTAAAGTTTAACTCATTAACATGAAGTGGATAGTAAAATAGGCTTTCATAACAATAGTTTATAGAAGCTTTATGAAAATAAATGACTGGGGATAGAGAAAGTCATGTGAATGTTAACACCTCAGGGATTTTGTTTTCTGGGGAGTTAAAAATTAAAACTAAAAGCTAACTGCTTTAAAAATTATGCTCCCGGAGACTCGTACTTAACATCAGTTTACTGTACACCCTTTGTTATACACGCGTTCTTTTGGTACATAGCTATTACGCTCCTCCCATGTCTCTCTTCTGCTTTAAATCCAGAACAATGGCTGTAATATGGTGAAAATTGTTTATCTCCTTGGGGACGTGTATCACCTTGTGAAGGTGATTCCGTTACGAGGTACTAACACAATCTATCTGGTTTTAATACCATCCAATATGCTTTAATCCTCCTTCCTAACCCTGTTAAACTTATGTGGCTACTGGTTCGGTTTTAGCTCTAATACTTAACACGAAAATTAACACAGGGCAGTATTACGGTAATTAAACTTGGGAAAGACATGTAAACGAGCGTGTACGTTTAACAGCTTTCAAAACGGAAAGAAGGAGCAGAGTAAAATATTAGAGCAGATTGGAAAATACTCTGATGTTACTTTCCCCACAATCTATCATTTATCAGTGGGTACAAACTATTCATACGAAAGTTTTTTACTTTCTCTACTACGTATAGTAAGTAGGGGAAGTATTGTATTCCACCCAAAAATTCGATACCAAGATTTCAACGGAAATACATGTTTTGAGAACCCACTGAATCCAAAAAAGCATTTCTGGAAATGTGTGTGTGTGTGTGTGTGTGTGTGTGTGTGTGTGTGTGTGTGTGTGTGTGTCTGTGTCTGTGTCTGTCTGTGAACAGCATAACTCACAAGCGAACAGTCGGATAAACACCAAACTTGGTATTTAGGTTCAGTAAGTAAGAGATAGACAAAATTTTACTACACAAACAATGTAGATCGCGTTGAAATACACAATTTATGTCATATACATTTTTTATGTCCTGGACATGCAAAGAGAATGGAATACTCCACATAGAACCAGCTCTTAAAATACTTGGCTATCGCTTAAAGCCTACCAATTCCGCTTGCAACTACAAGAAAATTAGCAATAAGATTAACATCTCGATTAACATGAAGGATATAGGAGAATAAGTGTTTGTAAAAATAGTTTGTACAAGAGTAGAGAAAGTCATGTGAGTGTGACACACCAGATTTTTCTTTTAGTTCCATTTATACCCCGCCTTTAACTACATTGGCCTTTCCTTTGGAACTTATTGCCTGTTGGCAATGATGTTAACTCGTATTGGGTTTAGGTCATTTACATTCTCAGTTCCAGACTCTAGAGAGGATAGGAATAATCTTCGCTAGAGAAAAATTCCACCTCCGAGGAGGGAATCGAACCCAGGACCCTCGCACAGAAGGCAGGTGCTCTACCGATTAAGCTACGGGGACAGCCATGCTCAATCCTTTCGTATTCCTGTTTTCTTATATCCCGTCACTATCTCAAACATCTCATCTTTACGCTTCTAATCCTTTCTAATTCTTTTGCAGTTAATCAGTGTTAAGAACCGTAAGCAAACATTGAAACAAGCAACAACAAACTTTTAAAACTCTCTCTCCTCTAAATGTATGACGTAATGCAAATGTTATTGCTCCACATTTACGCAAGTTAACTATCCATTGTTTTCTTTCTAGTAAGCCTAAGGTTTAACGAGCGAGATGGCCTACGTCCTATGCGGTAAAATCTAATGCTCGCATTCGAGAGATTCCGGGTTAGATTCCCGTTGTACTGGCCATCCTGGCCTTGGATTTTTTTTTCGTGCTTTTCTCAGGCGGATACTGGGATGGATTATACACTACCACGAATTTCCCTGTATACCTATTCCCTCTTATCTCATTTCCTTTTGTAGCGGGAAAGCGTTGTGCATCATTTCTAGCTGGAAAACGTTTTCCTCTGGTTGATGCCCTCTGCTGCAGTATTCTTGTCTCTGGCTATTGCTGCTCGTCGGCTGCTGTATTCTCCATTCCTAATCATTACCTATCTAGCTAATTTCACTCGTCTCAGGGTTTTCGTAGGTGAGGCAAATTAAAATACATTCCATTTCCCTTAAAAAAAATGTGGTTTATCATCAAATAAATCTTATGGGCGGCTAACTTTTTTCATTATAACAATCCCCACCATTATAATAAATTAGGAGCCTAATCTAACTGCACACGCTTCCCACACCCATGCACATAGACGTGCATCCGTCGTCCAGAGAGTATCACTGTGTGTCGCAGAGATTCTATAAGAGAGTGAAAATCTGGGGTTTTCTTTCCCCTTTTATACCTAAGTCTAATGACGCTCCCTTCACGCCTAAAAATGTAATGGCATTTCTAATTGGTCCTCAGAGCGCGTTACCTTATTATGTATGAGAATATTCTGCTCCAAAAGATTTCGCATACGCCTCCCAGTGACGCGCCCGGAACCAGATTCAATATCTCTCTTTCCTTTCTATATCTGTCTCTTTCTATTTCTCCTTATTGCTTAGTTCCTTGCTCATTAGCTTGGTGAAAGGTAGGCTCTACCTAGAATTATCTTTCACCTGGAATTAGCTAGCTCGCCCGTCCCTTACTTATCTAATTTACAATCTGCTTTTGTACAATTCTTGGTTGTTAAATATTCTAACATCTTTCTTAGTGATTTATATTATTATGTACAATTCTTGTTTAATATTGATTTATATGTGTGTGTGTGGGGGGGTATATCCCCTTTCACTTTCATCTTGGGGTTGTAGGGCCTTGCACGATGGTGTTGTAACGTATGCGCTGGATGTGCTTTAAAGAGAAGGTTGTGCAGAAGGTTCCCCGTTCGGATAGGGGGAGAATCGAAGTCTAAGGATACTCAATATGGAAACGTGAGGGTGCCCACAGGCGCTGCGCCTGTCGCCAATTGATCTGGCCGGACTTCGTGCTCATCCCTTCCTTTTCGAGGCTTAGTAGACACAATAGGCCTAGCCTTGGCCGCGGTGTCGAAACCCTCCAGATTGAATCAGCTCCCCTAAATACACATGCGTGTACCGTGACCATTTCTACGGAGATATTTATCATTAACATAATCAATCATAGTCCGTTTTGCTTAGAGGACGTCCTTCACTGCAAACCCAGCCTTGTCTCTGCATATTAACTAACTATATTACGGGGCGTGTTTTTAAAATAAACACCGATAATTTTTTAAAAAATAACAGAACACTATTTTCCAAATACTTTATCATTCATTACCTTACACCCTATACTACTTCTCCAGTCACCCCAGGCACTTGTAATGGTAACCCTCGTCAAAGAATGATGCCGCCTGCACTTTTTGTTTCACATCATCGTCGTTGAAATTTGTTCCACCAAGGAATTTCTTCCGATGAAGAAACAGACGAGCATTGCTTGGTGCCAAACCCGGGCTGTAGAGAGTAGGTGGTCGAATTGTTCCTAAACAAATGATGCGATCAGACTTTGAATTTGTTTGGCTGTGTGTGGCCGGACATTGTCACTCATTGTTTTCCCATAAACTCACACAATTGGCTATGAATGTTTGCTGGCGTAACATTTCTCGCATTCAAAAAATAAATCACACTAATCTGACTTCACAGTCGACGGGTCCTTCGATTGTTTTGAACATTTCAATACGCTCTAACAATAGGAAAACACAAAGTGACGATCGCTCACAGCTGCGCCTGACTTCCTATAAGTGATCGCGGATGCTCAAAATCGCGACTGCAGCGGCAAAATACGAGGGCGGATCGAAAAGTAACGCACAATAAATTTTTTTACAGAAAAGTTTAATACTTGAAACAACAACAAAAAATCACATATGAACTACGTACGCTTCGACATGGTCGTCAAGTTCCTCAACACATTTCTCCCATCGTGATACCAGTTTCAATATGCCCTGTTAGGAGAAGTCCGTTTCCTTGGAGTATAGCATCTGCGGACTGCTGATTTCACTTCCGCATCTGTCGCAAAGCGTTAGCAGATGCAGGAATTTCTTCATGGGACCAAACACATGAAAGTCCGACAGTGCAAGGTCCGGACTGTATGGTGGATGCTGGAGCACCTCCCAACCAAATTTGGTGATTTTCTGACGAACAGCAGCAGCAACATGGGGGCGAGCATTGTCAGCATCCATGTTGTGGCGTTTGTCACGAAGGGCACGACGCAACTTCACCAAAGTTTTCATGTAGGCTGCAGCATTCACAGTGGTCCCGTGTTCAGCAAATTCCACCAGTGCACCACCATGTATATCCCGCCACAGCACTTTCCTAGCAGACTGAGTCACTTCGAATTTTTCTTCACTGGGGAACCAGCATGTTTCCCACTCCATACTTGCCTGCTTGGTTCCGGGCGTGTAGTGGTATGCCCGCGACTCATCATTAGTGACGATTCCTTTCAGAGCCATGCCCTTCTGCGTTAGGTGACCCAAGCTCATCAAGCCCTTGTGGTTGCCTGTCAGGTTCTTAGGCGGCCAGCGAGCACCAACTTTACGAAATTTCAACATGTCATGAACAATATCGTACACTGCATCGTAAGAAATGTTGAACTGTTGCGATAAGGTTCGCAGTTGCACACGCTGGTCGTTCAAAATTGCCGCCTCAGTGTTACCGGCCTCCCGGAACGTGACGAATCACTAAGGTTCACACGGCCCTCTAGGAAGAATGCACACCGCCTGGAGACATTGCTACGGTACATACAAGCATCCCCATATATGCCACGCATGTCGCTGTGAATATCACTTAGTTTATGCTCTTTGGCCCACAAATATCGAACCACAGCTTTCTGCTCTTCACACGTGGACGGCAGTGGCATACGCGCCACCTTTATTGCGTAGTTCACGCTTCTCTCGCTAGAGCTGCACATGAAACAAAAAATATCCTCTGTAGTGAAAACTTGCGGCAGTCACCTCCTCAGTCCGTTGCTGTTGGCTTACCTTGATACATCTCCGATGTTAATTCCAGAAGTTCACAGTGTGCTGGTTCTCTTCAATTTTATCCTCGGCTAGCTGCAGTAGTTTTCTTTAAACTATATAGGAGCATGGACTTATCCTCGGTAAAGGAAAGCGTAGATCTCGGGTGGTGATATAGGAAGACATAGACGTGCTTTGTTTATGAAAAGATGACACTGCCGTTTCTCTTTATTTAATTAACACTCGTAGTATACAACACTGGTATTGTCGCCGTAAAATACTGTCCACCGCTGTTAAAATGCGGCGCGGATATGATACGAAGTTTAAATATGCTTATTATCTCTTTACGAGTAGCGGATCTTAGGTGTGTTTCTAAAACTATCTTGATTCCCTTTTTGGCGCGATATCTCACACATCCTGCAGCATCTCTCCCTGACCACACATGACAAAAACTGTCAAACAAACTGCAATGCTAAACTGACATGACAAAACTGTCTTGCTAAAACTCCATGACAAACTGTCCCGAATTTGCTCCAAACAGATCCATTTATAGTCGCAGGCTACTGAGGCTATTTCCTTTCCTATTGGTCCATTTTTAGCGCCACTCGACGCGTCTCACTATTTTGTATAAACTTCCAGGGATCTCATTGGTCCAAGTTTAATATAAATCGCGGCTTTTCCCAGGTTTACCGTTAAGCTATCTGTCTCTCTCACTTGGTCACGGCGAATTATCAAATAAAGGGACAAAGGCGTTACACCCTCGCTGTAGGAATAATGTCCCTGCGACCAAAGACATGTCATAAAACTAGGTTTTCTGCCTTCGAAAGCACTATTCCTGTAGCTAAAACATTTCGTCGTGGACAGTATTTTAACAAAGCGCTTAAATTATTTACATTAAACCATTTATAACTCTACTAATATTAGTAACCTAGATACATACATAACGTTAAATCACCCTTCTTAAAATATACAAGCAGTATGGGAAAAAGATATTTACATAGTATGATTTAACATCAATAAAAGTTAATTAATAAATTATCTAAATTACATTTCTCGGGCTCGGCCTAGAGTTGCCGTTTCAAACTTCAAACTATATCTGTGTGAAATTGCAACATTCCAGCTGCAATGCCAAGGCAGAAAAAAATGATTGTGCGTTACTTTTCGATCCGCCCTAGTATTATAACGGTATTTACTTTCAAAACACGCCTCGTAATATGCTTTACCATCTGGTGACTACTTCTGCGCCGAAATGATTTCTAGTTCATCCTTATTCCAGTTCTTTCCATACCATGCAGTTTTTTTTTTCTTTCTTTTATTTTCTTACAGGTAATGTCCCAGTCAATTTCTTTTCCCACACAAGTTTCAGCACTGTTCGTTCATAAACACTCCCACTGTTCCTCAGATTGCAAACCTCTACAATCGGTATTAAAATAACTGCATATTTATACCTTGACTCTTTAGAATGACTACGAAATAGCGGTGGGTGGAGAAAGTCTTGTGACTGTTACGCATAAAATTTTCTCATATATACTCTACTCTTCCTGTCGCTTGAAATTTATCTGTAGGTTATGTTTGGAAGCCTAGTTGTCTCAGCTTCACGTGCACACATTGCAAGCAGATGACAAACTGTGGAATTTGGCAAGCGTTGGTGTCTTATACCCGCTGCCAAAGGTCTTCGAGACGTTGAAGGGAATTAATTAATTATGACACAAAGATTCCGGAGTCCCTTACCATCTCAAGCTGCTTAATGTATTTTTAATAGGGAAAATCACAACATACATCGTTATACCTTCCATCCACAATATTAGTAAGATCATTAAGAGCTTATGATTCAATTTTTCGTTCAAGCAAAGGGAGCGATAAAATCCTAAACCATTATTACGCACATGGCGGAGCTCTCTCACAATTATAACTTTTATTTAATATAAATTCTAGCGCCAACAATGCTTAGATTAATATAATGTGTAAATACTCTAAGAAAATCCTGCTGAAATACAAACAAAAAGTGCTATCAAAATCAATAAAATGGTATTTATGAAACACGTGTTAAAAGTGGAGCTTTATTTTGCGAGTAACAATCCTATGAGCAAAATAAAATAACTTTTAACATGTAATACTATATATTACTGTTTTAGACAGCGCTGAATATCAAATTATAAAACTTCTAACTGAAATTTGTGAGGAAATAGCAGTATACTTTCTTCTCTCTTCCTCTCTCTCTTTCTTTTTTTTTTTACCTACACACATTTACGAACACACCAACATCCATGCCCGAGGCGACGCTCGAACCCGCAATCCCCTGCGCCACGAAACACCAAACCTATGCACTTTAGTGAACGCGGGCATGCGCAATGATGAGCTCTAGTCTGCTATTGTTTGGCCTTCGTTGTTGTTTAACTATTACAGCACCAGTGCGGACAACCTAACACATTTTCGCTGTAATTATTTTGTACGTTTTTTTATTCTTGCACCGTTGACAATGATATGCAAAGTCGTACTGTTTTCTCAACGTCTTTGGTAAAATTCCAACGCTATCCTCTCCGCTCCTTTCAAAACTTCTTCTGGTTCTGTTAAAACCATTTCCGAGTCATTCAAATAATACGCCATTACATTAATCCATACAAGGTCTCCACTTAATATATCTACATATTTTTCCATCGATAAAAAAAGACCACCTAGTTCCCGAGGTCGCGGGTTCAAACCCGGCGGAGGGCGAAGGATTTTTTCGTGCTTAAAAATCCTTAGCATTGCTTCCTTCGGAAGGGAAGTAAAGCAGGTGGTTCCGTGTCGTAGATTTACGGCACGTAAAAGAACCTCAAGCCTGATACAGGCCTCTGAGCAAAATTACCGGTCTTTCACACCCAATACAGAATGGGACGCTAAGGACCATAGCAGGCGTCCATAAATAAAACTCAATTTAATTTTATTGCAAAAAACAAGAGTGGTAACAATGAAGTGTTATGTATAACAACTTTTATTCAACTGAGGGTTATCTTAATTTCTAGTACGAGTGGTTGGTTTTAAAAGCTCTACTTTTAGTGCCAACTGTCTAAAACAGTATTTTGTATGACAGCCACATGAATTATTTACCTGTTTGCATACGCTTTCATACGGATTAAACAAATTATTCATACAAAAACTTACATTTCTATGTATTTCTGACACGCAAGACAAATATTCATCAAAATGGATTTCAATTATGCAATTTCACGGTATTTAGTTTTATCTGTGTGTACACAGGAGGGTGAGAAAACAGTCAAATGCTTAAAATGCGAATCGATATATTAGCAATGATTGTATACATTATTTACAGGATACTGGGGCAGTCAAATTAAGGGGAGACTAAATGGCAAAAATTCCCCCAAAATTTACATTTTAATTTTTTTTTATTGTTCCGTTTATACCCCATCTTCAATTGCAATGGTCATACCGCCTATCCGCAATGGTGTTAACTCGTTCTCCTTTCTTTCTGTATTATACATTAGACCCCTCACGCATTTGCATTTAATTCATACTTCCAAACTCTGGGCAGAATAGGGGATAATCTTGGCTAGAGAAAAAAACTCCCATCCTCCAGCCACGAATCGAACTCGGGACCCCTCGCACAGCAGGCAGGTGCTCTACCGACTGAGCTACGGGGCTAGCCCTTAGTTCCTTTAAACGGCTTTGTTAAGTGCAGTTTCATCTTTTTGATATACTAATTGTAGGTACAATACTTCTTTAACATCTATTTTTACTTTCTCCACCCAAAAATTTGATACCGAGATTTCACCGGAAATACATGTTTTGAGACACCCTGAATCCAAAAAAAGCATTTTTGGAAACATGTCCGTGTGTGTGTCTGTCTGTGAACAGCATAACTCAGAAACGAACAGTCGGATAAACACCAAACCTGATATTTAGGTTCAGTATCTTCCAGAGATGCGACACAAAGGTTTTCAAGAAAATCCCCCCACCCCAGATTACCCTTTACATGGAAGATTTTTCTAAAATTTTAATTTTCTCAAAAATGACTAATGATTTTGATTAAAATATCATATGTTTAAGATATTTTTATGACAAATAAAATGTATATCTTGAATTTTCTGGGAATGTCTCCAAAAGTATTCTTCATTGTGAACGACTTTTGCATAACTGGTAAACCATAAGAGATAGACAAAATTTTACTACACAAAAAATGTAGATCGCGTTAAAATACACAATTTATGTCATTTACATTTTTTTTTTTTTGAGTGAACCATTTTCGAGATATTACTTGTTATTCCCTTAAATTTTTCAATACTTATTTTCTTACATGGGAATTCGTTATTCATTTTTTTTGTATTGGATATGCAAAGAGTATTAATCTGTGGGAAAGGGAATGGTGCTGCACCTAGCAACCAGCTATTAAGAGATATGTATGTGCTTAAAGGCTACTGTATTTCCAAATTGCCCTTATAAATATATATTCCCCTTACATCTACAAGAAAATTAGCAATAAGATAGACTCTGCAAATGTTTATCTCGATTAACACGAAGTAGATGGAGAATAAGCGTTTGTATAAATAGTTTGTACAAGATTAGAGAACGTCATGTGAGTGTAACACAACAGATTTTTTAAAATGTTGCTACACCTGTCATTTTGAACTAGAAATTCTGCACCATTTCACAGAAAAAAATCCTATACACTTTGAAGTAGAGGTAAATTTAGCCCATATTTTAGGGAAAGTTCTGTTCCACAATTGGTACTACTGTTATGGCAGCTCTGTATGCTAAAGGCATGCGTTTCTTTCTTTACAAATATAATTATGCGAGTTTGTTCTTCCATTTTGCTTTGAACAGCTTTTTCTGTAACAGACATTTTCTGGCATAAATGGCTGGTTTTCTCAGAGACTATTAAGCTACATTAAATTATAGGATGATAAAAACATCCTCTTAAGCGCTGTTGTGGATAAACTTGGT
Source organism: Deroplatys truncata (assembly GCA_030765065.1). Taxonomy (NCBI): domain Eukaryota; kingdom Metazoa; phylum Arthropoda; class Insecta; order Mantodea; family Mantidae; genus Deroplatys; species Deroplatys truncata. The sequence continues at coordinate 108,737,299 of CM060982.1, forward strand.
ATTAATAATATGGTTATTTTTAAAGAGTTATTACAACGTTTCCTTGTCGATACCAAATTGTTTTCATCAATAAGGCAATATTTTACACACAGAACAAGTTATTACTCTGCTACTCTAAAGGCTAACATGCTTAACGACTGCTTTACTTTCATTGGCTGATGTAAAACTGCATCAATATGCGTGTCACTTCAACCAATGAAAGCAAATAAATTGTTTCACTCTACGCGAAGTTAATACCTGAGAGGCTTCCGAGAAGCAAAGGCAAGCCACATGTTAACCTTTAGAACAGCACAACGATACAGCGATTTCGTTCGGACTCATGGCATATAATGGGGAATTGCTTGCCCTGCACTGTTTCTAATCGGTTACATTTCCGCTCCACTTTCCCTCCTCTCCGTGTGCCGATTAATCACTTGACGCGAAGTCTATGCTGTAGAGAGGTTGATACGTTGTAAGAAGTGTTATAGCATGTTAGTGTTGTTATAATGCAAATAATCATGTTGAAGATAACAAACAACACTTGTAGAAAAGTGAGACGGTGATTTATAGATACATTCTCTGTTGCTTGTGCGCCTCACAGAGAAACGGTCCGTAATCTTTTGAATACATTTAGCAAACAGGATCTATTCTTGATATGAAATCGAAATTAAATCGCCATGTTTTTACATGGGTAAAACGCGATGACGTCAAACAAAAGTTAGCACCTAGTTCAAAGAAATCTCCCAGAAAGCTCGCACGGAATTTCGCAAACCTAGGCTTGGAATGTCATTAAACTTAATTACTACAGAAACTGCATCCTTATGATGTGAGTAGGCTTAATTTCTGCAATTGAGTGTAGGATGTCAATAGTCGCTCTACTATTGACCCGCGTTTAATGTTTTTTTTTTTTTTTTTTACGGACGAAGCTAGACACGAAGATATTTTTTTAACCTCCTCTAATGTGGTAAGTATATCGATCGATAAATGGATGAAATTATGCTCAAATAGAACCTGGGATCCATATTGCTTAGTTACCGGACATTCGTCTTCTCAGAATAAGGGAAAACCCCGAAAAAAAACTTACGCGGGTAATTCACCCTAACCGAGATTCGAACTCGAGATCTCTTGAATGTGAAGCAGACGCATTATTCCCACACAGAGGCAGGCTAATGCAGAATTAATGAGTGTTTAAGTAAATGTTCTTAAAATGTATGGCGATACAAGGACATTATTTACATTTTCTATGACGAAGGTATGTGGTTATTGTAGCTAGAAATTTATGGGCTTGAATTTAAGGGGTTATGGAAGACTCCGCCGGCAAACACATACTTCCCGGTGCCAAGTGAGACAGTATTTTTAACACTTAAATGATTTCAGTCAAATTATGTAATATAAAATATTAATAACAGCCCGCCTTAAAGCAATATGTGTGTATGTAACACGATATACAAAGTGTATATTACAGTCATTCTATATGTTTATATTATTGTATACATGTTCAATAATGTTATGTGAATGCATTACGTAATTTAATAATATAGGAGCTGTGAGAATAATAGGTTAAAAGTTGCTAACAATGAGGTAACCTTGAGGCAACAATAAATTTGAAAGTTTAATAATGCTACTAGTCATTCTTGGAGCAACAATAATGTAATTTTAGTGACAGTTTATAAAAATAGCCAATTAACTACCAGAAAAAGCTTAAGTTAAATAAAAGTATTCTATTGGATAAGGAATAGCCAATCAAAGGCTTGAAATACAGAAATTTACAAGTTTAAGCGCTATAAATCAAGTAGGTTGCTTGTAGACAGTGCTCATAACTGGACTCGAGATGTGTCCTCGAGAAGTATAATACGTATTCAGTGTGAGATGAAAATAGTTTACGTGTTAAAAAGTGCAAGCAATTAATTAAAAAAATCTCACAGCTCTCTCTATATCAGTGAAGTGTTATTTAAATCGTGTCAAGCATTAATAAAAGGAGTGAAGTAAAATTATAATCTGTGTAAGCCTACATTCTTCAGCCGCACCACAACCCTGCTAAGAAATCCATGTCTCTAACAATAATACTGACGCAGCCGAGGCAAACATAAATATATAATATTTAAAAGAAACAGTCAAATTACAAAGTTAATATTTTTAAAACTTGGGGCGAAGGCTACCGGAAACATTTTATCATACGTGCGGTTGCAACTTCTTCAAATTGGCTCCCCAACATTTGAACTACAAAACTTCTTCAAATTGGCTCCCAAAACGAGGGGCAAATAATAATACAACAAAACGTTTCTCACAAGAAAATCCCCGTTAAGTCGGCCATGCATTCAAACGAAGACAATGTAGTACTTGTGGTCTTGAGATCAGAAAGCAGACAAGGCTTGAGAAAATCTTCCGTGATATTTCTATAGACGTGCGAAGGCAGCTCCCACAGTGAAGCGCTGCTTTAATGGAGAAACTATATTTTTCTTTGACTTTACTTTGACATAACTTTCACGTTTTTTAATTACAGCGATTGTCCACGGTTGGTAATACGCTTTATAAACTGGTTTCATGAACCTGTTGGATTTGCGGATGTTTTGAAGCCTCAAGCAGAGTGGCTACGTGCCGAACCACCTCATATCCATCCGCTCTTCTGAGAATCGCAAATTGCAGATTAATTATAATTCGCGTGCACATACACATCAGTCACGCGCTCTATCATTTTTGCATACAAGGTGCCAGGCACTTTCCCGCAATCTCTGCTGTTTCGATCCGATCGTACATCTGCGACAAGATAAATCCTTCCATTGGATTAAGTTCTCGTGTCTTGAAAGCGCCTTCGACTGCTCTGAATATCCACATTTGCAAGAAGTAAGTGTCCACTAGTGTTGAGTCGCGGGAACACGAAGAAATTTATGTGGGATTATTCCCAAACTGAAGATTTTTAATTTTACCAGTATTTTATTTACTTTAGTTGTGAATTACAATGTTACAAACTACTATGCAACTTTTTTTTCTGGTTTTGAAAAAAAGCTGATTTCATTCCTCATTAAAATTAGTGTGTCACAATTTAAAAGAACTTTGTTGCAAAATTTCTGCTGTTCAGAACATGTATTAACGATAGAAATAACGACAATTTATCTTCTGCATTTTAGATGTGGTGAAATATGTAGTGTCTCACAACACACACATACTTCCAACTGTAATAATGTAAGGCAATGCACTCTCTACTACAGAGTGAGCCAAAAGGCTCCGAACCTCCTGCGCGGTGTTTTTCCTGTCCGCGTCCTCGGCGCTCGTAGCCGTCTGCCACTATCATAGAAAGGCGCGCATGAAACCATACATTTTTTAAAACTACTTTTAAAGGTTTACTTATCAACTTTACGAAAGGTGAAGTTATTATTTTGTTGTATTGTTATTTCGTTATTTGCCCCATGCCAATTGGGAGCCAATTTGAAGTAGGAGCTGTATTGTAGTTCAACTGTTGGGGAGCCGAACTTGAGGTAGTTGCAACCGCACGTATGGTAAAATGTTTCCGGTAACCTTCGTCCCAAAAATGTTTAAAAAAATATTAAATTTGTAATTTTGACTGTTTCTTTAAATATTATATATTTATGTTTGCCTCGGCTGCGTCAGTATTATTTTTAGAGACATGAATTTCTTAACAAGGCGTGATGCGGCTGAAGAATGTAGGCTTACACAGATTATAATTTTTAATTCAATCCTTTTTATTAATTCTTGACACGATTTTAATAACACTTCACTGATATAGAGAGCTGTGAGTTCTTTTGTTAATTACTTGCACTTTTTAACACGTAAACTATTTTCGTCTCACACGAATGCGTATTAAATTTCTCGAGGATGCATCTCGTGTTCGGTTAGGAACACTGTCTACAACCAACGCGTCCAGTTATGAGCGCTGTATACAGGCAACTGAACTGATTTCTTTTGCCTAAATTTGTAAATTTCTGTATTTCAAGTCTCTGATTGACTATTCCTAATCCAATAGAATACTTTTATTTAACTTAAGCCTTTTTACTGGTTGTTGATTGGCTATTTTATAAACTGTCTCAAAATTTACATCATTGTTGCTCCCAAGAATCACAAGTAGCATTAAACCTTTAAATTCATTATTGTCTGAAGATTACCTCATTGTTAGCAACTTTTAACCTATTATTCTCACAGCTCCTACATTATTAAATTACGTAATACATTCACATAACATTATTACATATGTATACAATAATATAAACATATACAATGACTGTAATATACACTTTTTATATATTGTTACATACACCTATTACTTTAAGGCGGGCTGTTATTATATTTTATATTGCATGATTGACTGAAATCATTTAAGTGTTAAAAATACTGCCTCAAAGGAGATGCTGAAACTGGCCACCGTCGTTGTCCATACATTTTTGCCACCTCTTTCGGAGACTATCCATCACTCGCCGTAGTTCACGCTGAGAAATTTCCTGGCGGATATTTTGTTTTAATTCTCCCAGGGTGTGTGGGTTTGTCTTGTACACTTTACGTTTTATGTTATCGGAGGGGTATTTTATGAACAATATTGGCGGCTGCGCGGTGTTTTTCCAATGGTCGTGTGGAAATATGATAAAAACATGATAACGTACTGCTGCCATGAACAAAGTCACGCTGTGGTTTAGCATTGCAGCGTGAAGTGCAGTATTGAATTGACGGTGATGTGATGTAGTTCAGTTATTAGGAGTTATTTATTATTTTGTCCATAATATCTCTGTATATTATGGCTCAACATACATTTTCTACTGCACCGCGTGCATTTATTTTTAATTCGTGTGTTAACTCGGTCAGCTCGCCAAGTGAAAGTACGATTTGCAGAAAGATTTCCAGGTGTAAAAGTTCCAGGCCGTTCAACAATCCATGAACTTTACAGTAAATTTCTAGCCACAGGAAGTGTTCAGGCTAAGAACCCTAAAAGACGGCGTTCGGTTCTTACCGAAGAAACATTAGACGACATCGGTCATTGTTTGGAAAATTCCCCCCCAAAAAATTCCATGATGGATAGTTTCCTAAAGAGGTGCCAAAAATGTAGGGTCAACGACGGTGGCCAGTTTCAGCATTTCCCTTCATAAAGTTGGTAAGTAAAGCCTTTAAAAGTAGTTTTAAAAATGTATGGTTTCATCCGCGCCTTTCTGTGATAACGGCAGACGGCAACGAGTGCCCAGGAAGCGGACAGGAAAAACACCGCGCAGGCTGTTCGGAGTCTTTTGGCTCACTCTGTATTTGGAACCGGTTATAAAAACACTCGGATGATCGCGTTGGTGCAAAGTTGATGGACGTTTATTTTTAGAAGTGAATACCTGGCCCTATGGTCACTTCTTTCCTACCCTATAAAATACAAGGACACATTGTGTCAAAATCGTACGAGATACAAAATAAAATCCAAACAGAGGGACCAAATTGTAAACACCTATCAACGGACATATGACAGCACTCCGTCGGATACATATACCTACTTACTGTTGCGTTCCGCTCAGGAGAATGTCTTTGTAAGGAATGTGTTGACATCAACAATTCTAGCGCTAGTTTCAAAATATCAACAAGGCTTAAGGCCACTTAGGTTAGCACTGCTGAATGTCCAGTCGCTTTTGTTTGCGTTCCTTTAACAACATTAGCGACTATTCTCGTTTCTCTCAACCGTTCGATACCCACATTAAGAAAACAACAGAAACAGATATGCTATTAAACAACTTTCGTAACCTTTCTCATAAAATCGTTCCTTTAGGCTTAAATAAAATATTATTTAAGCATCCTGTGCAATGCATTAGAAGAACTTGTGGAATAATTGTTCTCTGCATTTAAAACAAATGTTTAAATTTCAGCCTTTATGAAAGAATTCTACACATAAATTTTAAAATATTTTGTAAATGTAACAAACAATTATATATTAATGAAATTAATTGTTCTTCCACACAAGCCGTGTGTGGGACAGGGTTGGAAAGGTAGAATCAGACGACTGAAAAATTCAATGCCATAGCCGGGATTTGAACCACGGATCTCCCGGTCTCACCTGATTCTACCTTTCCAACCCTGTCCAACACACGGCTTGTGTGGAAGAACAATTAATTCCGTTAAATGACCTAATAGTGGTTGAAACTATGAAGCCAGGGACTTAAAGAACCTACAATATTGTACGTCGCCATTGGAGTATGCCATCTCAATACAATTTGAGATCTCCTTGTAGTTTACCGGGAAAAATGCGGCAAGTTGCCCTGGTAGCTCAGTGGTCAGAGCAACCGGAAGAAGACCGGGAGATCCGTGGTTCAAATCCCGGCTATGGCATTGAATTTTTCAGTCGTCTGATTCTACCTTTCCAATTATACATTAAGTATATGATAGAGATGTTCCCAAAATTTCATACACTTATGTTCTATACATTCAACACAAAAGTGTAAAAAATCATTTTTCGGGAAATGCAACACTAAGTTTATATTTACTGTCAAAGTAACAGTATAGCGTAATAAAACACTACCGATTACTACTTGGCGTCTATTTTAAAATTAAACCCACATTAATGGAACTACTTTTGGAGGAATAAAACATCGCAGTGTTTGGTCTAGTTTTACTATTTTTGTAGGTCCAATCCTTTGAGTACTTAATGTTATACTTATTCGACCTCTTGTTTCTGAACTATGCTATTAGATTTTTCTTGAAATGCTATTGTTGGGACTTTGCCTCACGTGCATTGCTGCTGAAATGCAATTTTTAGGATCGAGTATAATTCCTTCACCCAGATTAGTGGAAAAATAACAAGGAAGGATTGCTGGGCATATAAATCATGTTAACTGGCAGAAATATCTTAATGTTGCATGACTCACCATATAAACCTTAATGCTTAGTTTTCCGTATACATAATCATGCAGCGTAATGCATTCCTACAGAACCATTTCTACTCGAGTTGTATGGAAACCACAGCAGCTGTTTACATTTACGGCAGCCTTTCCTTGACCTAAAAGGCTTTCGTACTTGACTGCCTGAACAGTAAAAATTGAAAGCTTACACAGACATGGACTCAAAATCAGAGCTGGGAACGAACAAAAGCAAGGATCAAATGCGGAGATGGGGCAAAAAAGGATGAAAAATTATAAGGGATGAAAGAAACACGGCAAGAGGAAGTCTGCCCGAGGTTATTATCCCCTATATGTCTGGCCCGGTCTGTCTCAAGGCCATCCGGATGAATGCTACGTCTGGATCAACTAACATTCTTCCACTATCATCACTGTTTGCCTACAAATTTACTGCGTTGATACTGTCGAGGCTACGGCTATTTCTGGAAGTGTTACTGCCAAGGAAGAGAAGGAGCGAGAATGCTTTGAAAATGTTAATGGAAAAGAAACGCATGCATTAACCTCTGGCTTGAAACAAGATTAAGAATACGAGATAATAAAGCGAAGGACCCCTTCAAATGCAAAGCAAATCAGCTGAATGAAAAGCATCTATGACATATGTATACTTCCTGCGCCACGGGTGTTTGGGACTGTCTATTCTAGTAGACATCTTTATTGGTGTCAAATTATTATAGCTATACAAATATTTAGTGCATAGGTCATTGAATGTGCATGCATATTAAAGACGGGAAGAAAAGAAAACGAAATAGACAATAGTCTCTGACTAGCTGAAACAATTTGATCTGGCTTCGCACGCTTTAGCAAGGAAATTTCCCATGCTTTGCCAGGTCCTCTGGTTAGCCAGTGGATCCCAGCATGCCAGTCTCCTTCTACTGTCCATTCCAAACCAGAAGGCCTTTCACTGAAAACAAACTCTTTGTATTATCCGCGCGAAAGTAGTTCGCAATCCCCGCCCCTAATGGCTGCTTGTTCCCCTCCCATATGCTTGTTGAACACTATTTAATCTATAAAAAGGCTCCCTGCGTGAGAATCATAGTTCAAAATGCAACCTGAGGTAACAATCGATTTTATAAGTATGCGGCAATGAACATTTTACTTACGTTAACCACAATCCTCGGGCAAAAGTGCAACATCCAAATCCGAATATTCCGAAGATGACTCTGCTGCCATATCAGAATCAGAACTACTCTCCAAAATAAGAACAAGCTTATCCACAATTCCACAGCCCTGTCGCACTTAAAACAAGTTCCCACGTTTTATCCTCTTCTATGTTGTATTATGTCTGTTTATATTCCCTGCTCGCTTTCGTTACCTTCTCACTGAAACGCCTGTAAAATCCGATATTAGTTTCGTAATATGCAATAATGCAAGTTTCGGGTATTTTTGTAATAGTGAGTTGAATATATGAAGTATTGTTTGTTTTTAGCCACTTTTTAACTGTTTCCCGCTTCTGTGTTTGAACAGTTCGCACTACACGCACCTTCCTCTGCCATGTGAGCTCAAATACCAACTGACTAAATCACAAGATTTGACCTGAGATGAGCATATGTGTGTTAGTGTATTATGAATGACTGTTCGCTTATCATATATCCTGTGTTACGCAAAGTGTTTATTCGGTACTCAGATAGCACCTCTGGGAATTCATTGCTACATTTCTTGTATATGTAAGAGTGGCAGTCATGCATTACGGTTGGTATTAACAAGCAAGATACTCTCGACGTTAGCGCAAAAGCAGACGAAAATAATATTTTGTAATCTCTTAACAGCTAGTATGTATTTATTACCTTTAACGATGAGTTCTTATGATAACCGCAATAAAATGTGCAGTTCTATACCTTTCCTGCTCTAATATTTCATAATACAATTCATGTATTAAGGAACTATTTACGTTGGCGTAAGAGTATATTCTTGGGTTCGTGACAAGCCGAGGCACGTGCTTCTGTTTACATCAGAGGGAACTCTGGTTTGGAATGGACAGTAGTGCATAGGTCATTGAACGTGCATGCATATTAAAGACGTGAAGAAAAGAAAACGAAATAGACAAATTGTCTCTGATTAGGAGAAACAATTTGATCTGGCTTCGCACGCTTTAGCCAGGAAATTTCCCATGCTTTGCCAGGTCCTCTGGTTAGCCAGTGGATCCCAACATGCCAGTCTCCTTCTAGCTAGATAGACAAGAATTTTTCTGTGAATTTAAATGTTTTGCTAGTTCTCCCATTGTGCCCATTCCGCCAAAATATGTGTCTGGTATTTATCCTCACTAAACGGACAGACTCACCAGTCAGAATCGTCATTTTCCGTGACCTCCCAAAATAAACCATGTCATTACTGACATTTCTTTCCTTGCCTGTAAAGCAAAAGACCAATTATGATAATTCTTTCCCTACTGAAAATCACTGTTCTCAAAACTAAACATAGGCTACAAAGTAAGCAATTATTCGTAAGTCTCCCCGCGAATTTAAACACTTTTGATGCAATAACCAAGACAGACACAGCAAAACGATTCGTAACATCAAATACAGAATGCTTCCATATTTATTAACATGCAACTTATAGACAGTCGTTATTTGTAACTTTGATGATGTGGCACATGTAGGTCCCGTATTTTAGTTCCTGTGACATCCCAACAACCCTTGTTCGATGTCGACGAATGCATGTAAACGTGGCCCATTCTTCGCCTAGATTTGATGTGGTGTAGCAAAGCATTTCATTGAATTAAGCTAGCTGACCGTGTATGTCACCCAACCAAACGACCTGTAAGTTCAGCTTTGAAACGATCACAAACTGCTCCGTGAAAATGTGGCCAGCCCATCATGCTGCAGAATGAAGTTCTCCCTATCTTCTAGTAACTATGGCAGCACTGTTCCTTTCACCTCGCCCTAGCTTTACAACAACCCATTGACCACAGAGTGACAGGAACCTTTGGGTAAACATACCTGGCTGTTGCCACTTATAGTATAAAATTGTCCCTTCCTCCGTGTCTTCTGCCTGCTAAGCCCTAACTCGGTTTTCCTTTGTTTGTCCCTTGCATAAACGAGGCTGCTTGCCAGTTACACTTATGGCCTAAGTTTGGGCAACGTTTTCTAAGAACCAAAGAATAACCATTCTTGTCAACATGTCTACACGTACAATGTGCCCGTATACTTCCCGCTGTACAGGAAAACAGTTCACACCCCTTCGGCAAAAACACAATACATTTATTTTAAGGGAATCATCAATGCACTCTACAAGTAGAATGAGTATTATGCATGCCCCAACATTTGTACATTTAAACGTTTACTATGCCAGGCATATGGAAAAGTTGCAGCCGATATAATTTCACCTGTAAAGTTTCTTTGAATACGATCAAGTTGACACCGAAGTCTGTAATTTCAGACGTAGCTTCGCACAAGCAAACCATTCTCCTGTAACTTCTTGAGCCAAATATTGCTTCCAGGTGCTGCTGTATGATATTTCACAAGAAATTAACGTTGTACCACTATAACCAATTCAAATTCTAGGACGCAGTGTTTTTCTTGACACCTGTTAATGGCGCCACGTTTTTTGTTTTTACTGGTAGCTGCCCTCTGATACCTAAATCGACAACACGGCAGGGCGCATATTATCTTTGACAGAAATTTGAATTAGCTGTTCATAAAGTAGTCTTTTAAAAGTGTTTTCCTTAGTTACTGCGCTACCAATGTTTCAAAACACCAACACAAGACTGCTGGCCGTATATTTCTAAGAAAATTACAATCACTGGGTGGTTGGGAGGTCTTTCAGGTGCCATTTAATCTCATTCCAGTTTCGCTAAATGTTACTCAGGATACCTATCCACAGCAGTACGTTGGGTGCTTAACAGCACTCCATCCCTAAGCACAAGGAGAGGAAACTTAAAATAAAACTAGGATGGTTCATACAACCATCAGGTTCACCCGATTCCCTAAGATGTAGTTGAAGATTGCTACGAGGATATGTTTTTGGTATTGTACGAAACTTTGGATACTTCGATTTTAGGGGCCTGAAAAGCCAACAGGCAACCCTAAAGTTCCCTTGCTCTTATTTTTTACCTTAACACATCACTTCACCTCTCTGAACTGTGGATGTTTCATGAATATATTATGGACTCACAATGCTTCTCCCTTTCTGGCTGGATATTCATAGATGGTTATGCGCGTTGCGTAGTTGGTAATTAGATTAAAGAAAGCATTCTGCCACTTCTGACCAGTAGCGGCACGTGATTGTTTACAAAATTTTAATCAGATATTTCTGAAAATGTGAAATAGCGTCCTGTGTATAATAGTTATAATTATCAACAAACTGATACAACTGCAACTCCAACAACAACAATAATAATAATAATAATAATAATAATAATAATAATAATAATAATAATAATAGGTACATAAGTTGTCTTACGAAAGAAAGGGTTGTTTTTGTGTATATTTGTTCTTGTGTACAGAATTACCAACAGGTTACCAACTTGTTACAGTGATGGACAGATAGAATCAGACGACTGAAAAATTCAATGCCATAGCCGGGATTTGAACCACAGATCTCTCGGTACCCGTCCGGTTGCTCTAACCACAGAGCTACCATGGCAACATGCCTTTACGACATTAAATTCTCCAACTGATTCGCATTAGCATTCAGAGCAAACGGACGGAGACCGGGAGATCCGTGGTTCAAATCCCGGCGTGGGCATTGAATTTTTCAGTCGTCTGATTCTAGCTTTCCAACCTCGTCCAACACATGGCTTGTGTGGAGGAACAATTAATGCTATTAATTGACCCAATAGTGGTCGAAAGTATAAGGCATGGGATTTAAAGTACTTATAGCATTGTAAGTCGCTTTTGGGGTATATCATCTGAATACGAATCCTTGTGGTTTACTGGGGAAAAGTGCGAATCAGTTGGGGAATTTAATGTCCTATCGGAATGTTGCCATGGTAGCTCAGTGTTCAGAGCAACCGGACGGAGATCCATGGTTCAAAACCCAGCACTGAATTTTTCAGTCGTCTGATTCTACCTTTCCAACCTAGTCCAACACAAGGCATGTGTGGAAGAACCATTAACTGCATTGCTACAGTGAGTAATACAAAGGCACTATCTGCCGGAGTTTGCTACCCACCTATACCTTTTTCACTATAAGCTGAAAGGAGAAGTAAACAAAACTTAAATGTATCACTCCGCCGAGCACATGGCAGCACCACGTGGAGGATGACGGGAACTGACGCAGTATTTTATATCACAACACTGTGAATGCCAGAGTGATTGTAGTGTAAATTTGCATTATTGTATGACAATGATTTGGGATGTTTGTTAATTATAAGCATTGTTATAAGTTTACACGGCCTCACTGAAACTGACAATAGGAGCGGGTAGCAATGAGCGAGGGGGTGAGTTGTTTATCAATTATAAGACAAGCAAATGACGTCAAATTAGCGCGCTTTTCTGTAGAAATGGAGGGAATGTCTTCCCTAGAGCATATGTGTTCGTAATTTTGATTGGATATAAAAATAGACGCTAACGTTGGCGCGTTTTATTAACCAATAGCAGCTCTGTTATAATGTTTAGGCATATCGGGGTGAGGGAGTATAAAAAGCTAAAGCCAGGGGTAACGTTCAGTCCAACAGAATCATTCACAAGGCAAACGTCGCGCAGTTCTGCAGAATCTCTCGCGTCGTAAAGTTAGTTAAAAGATGTGAAATACGCGAATTAATAATGTGCGGCAAATAAGTGATAATAGTTACATTCGAAAATACAACAGTTTCGGTCAGGCGTGTATCAAGAGTAAACATGTGAAATTAATGAAGTGTAACGGCAATAAAAGTGTAAAAACAAATTCTTTTATCAGTGTTATCTTTTAGTAACAACTCCTTTCCGTTTACACACCCTGTTTAAGAGATTTGCTAGACCGAATAATAATAATAATAATAATAATAATAATAATAATAATAATAGCTAGCCGGAGGACAAAGAACCCAAAATTCAAACTAGTAGTACAATAACAGGCGCTCAGAAATAAGATAACACGAAGACAGAACTAAGACCAGTGAGAGGAAATTGCTTCAGACAGAATGTGAATACAGTACATTGCGCAGCTTGGGGAGCATTAGCTTTTAAACATTGTATGTCTTATTCCTATATGTTGCCTTACATCCTAAACTTCTAACACATAATACTAAGAGTAGACAAATAAAAGTTGTAGGTCCTGAACAGTTCGGCTTCTGCGATTAAAGGTACTGGATTAAACTGTTCTTAACTTCAGGCTTTAGAAATCATTCATTTAATGACTAATATCAGTATACCACCTTTGCTTTAACCTTTTATATATCAACAAGTTAAATAACGATTAGCACTATAGCTTAAAACACAACAGAAAACAAACGCGACCCAAGCTATACGAGCAACAATTCTGCATCAGTAACAAAGAAGCTCAATTATTGCTGAACAATGGCCAACCATATTCATTGTCGATTAAAGGTGGGTACTTTTCACAGAATTTGTTAAAAGCATTTAACACAATTAATTGTCTTCTTTCCATTTCCCGCGTTTATGTTTTCTACAGTGGCAGAAGCTCTCAATCGGAAACCAACTGCAGCACCTGCTCTAATGGTTCATTTAGTTATAGGTGAATCTGAACAAACACATTTAGTTTCATGAATTTAACTGTTACAATAATGAGTTTTTAAAATTTCTCTGCACGAGAATAACAACAAAATGTTACGATCTGAACCGAACTGTTTTTGTAGAGGAAGAGACGACATTCTAAGCGGGAAAGGTTTGTAGTTTGCCCACCAGCCAATGAGGTGCTGTCTTGTCACGTGAGAAGGTGGTTTGTTACGTTATTTGCCCCACGATTTGGGCGTCAATTTGAAGTAGGTTGTATTGAAGGTGTTGTATTATATTTCAACTGTTAGGGAGCAGAACTTAAAATTCATTGCAACCGCACGTATAGTATCCAGTAGCCTTTGCCCCAATTTTTAAAAATATTAACTTTGTAATTTGACTGTTTCTTTAAGTGTTTAATATTTATGTTTGCCTCGACTGCGTCAGTATTTGTTAGAGACACGTTTCTCTTAGCAGGGCGTGATGCGACAAGAATGTAGGCTTACACAGATTATAAGTTTACTTCACTCCTTTTATTAAATACTTGTACTTTCTTAACACGTAAAACTATTTTTGTCTCACACAAAATATTTCTCGAGGATGCATTACGCATCCGGTTACAATCACTGTCTGCAGGCAGCTGAATAGATTTCAACCGTCTAAACTTGTAAATTTCTGTATTTCAAGTCTCTGATTGGCTAATCCTACTCCAATAGAATACCTGCAATTAACTAAAGCTTTTTCTGGTTGTTGATTGGCTATTTTTTATAAACTGTCACTAAAATTACATTATTGCTGCTCTAATAATCACAAGTAGGTAGTACTGTTAAACTTTCTTACCCATTATTGACTCAAGGTTACCTCATTGTTAGCAACTTTTAACTTATTTCTCACAGCTCCTACATTATTAAATTACGTAATATATTCACATAACATTATTGAACATGTTCACAATAATATAAGCATATACAATGACTGTTACATACATTTTGCAAATTATTACATACACATATTGCTTCAAGGCGGGCTGTTATTGAATTTACATATATAATTAGACTGAAATTATTTAGGTGTTAAACATACTGCCCCACACGTGGTTTTGTTTACTTCTCTTTTCAGCTTATAGTGAAAAAGGTACAGTGGCAATAACATAAAATTGAGTGATGGTATGAAAATACAGCGCGGGAGAAGATTCACGCACGCCTACAAATGTGCACGATCCGTATGTACTTGACCCATACGGTAATTACATCATACCAATCGCGCATGCAGGAAAGCTCCTTAAAACCTGCATAAGTCAAGATGTGCTACCGACCCTGTTGCACATTTTATCAAGCGGTTGATTTAAACGGCGTAGATTTTAAATTACACCATATACATTACGTTTAATAGCCTATACAGAAAAAATAAACATTAAATCTGCATAATATCAAAAGTTGAAAACTATTTCTAGTGAAGGAGAGCAGGGGAACGAACGATAGTAAACTCATCTCTAATCCTATGGATGAATCAAAGCAATTTCTGCATCAAAATTTAAAAAGATAATTGCAATTAAAAACCCTTGCAGGAGCAATCATTATGCTGTTAACTGATCGAAATATAAATACATTCGTTTTTGAAATATTTAAATATTTTGAAGTATAAATGTTTATCTATGATTATTCTCAAGTTAAAAGTTGAATTAGTGCATAATGGTAAACAATCACAAGAATTCTGTTCTTAATAATGTTAACCATACTTTCATGACTTCTACCCATTTCCAAACCCTAATACATGAATCTGTATCACTTGACATGTTGAGTAAAACTTTCTACAACCGCAGCACAGGACATGTAAAAGGTTTTTGTAAACAGTCTGTGAAATCTTCATTGTAACTGAACTTTCCGTGGGGGGGGCACTAACCACGGAAGGAAAAACAAAAGATTTTTGTTAAATACCACTTTTTGTAGCTTAGTCATTTACGAAGTGCTTGTAAGTTTTAAGATAACCTAGTAAAGCGTTTGCCATTTTTACTTTCTCTACTACGTATAGTAAGTAGGGGAAGTATTGTATTCCACCCAAAAATTCGATACCGAGATTTCACCGGAAATACATGTTTTGAGGCCCCCTGAATCAAAAAAAAAGCATTTTTGGAAACATGTGTGTGTGTGTGTATCTGTGAACAGCATAACTCAGAAACGAACAGTCCGATAAACACCAAACTTGGTATTTAGGTTCAGTATCTTCCAGAGATGCGACACGAAGGTTTTCAAGAAAATCCCCCCACCCCAGATTACCCTTTACATGGAACATTTTTCGAAAATTTTAATTTTCTCAAAAATGGCTCTTAACGATTTTGATTAAAATATCATATGTTTAAGATATTTTCACGACAAATGAAATATTTATCTCGAATTTTCTGGGAATGTCTCCAAAAGTATTCTTCATTGTGAACGACTTTTGCATAACTGGTAAACCATAAGAGATAGACAAAATTTTACTACACAAAAAATGTGGATCGCGTTAAAATATACAATTTATGTCATATACATTTCTTTTGTTGAGTGAACCGTTTTTGAGATATTGCATGTTATTCCCTTAAATTTTCCAATACTTATACTATTTCTCAAATTCGTTATTCATTTTTTTATGTCTTGGACTTTCAAAGAGAATGGAATGCGCCACATAGCAACCAGCTATTAAAAGACTTTACTATCGCTTAAATACCATATTCCCCTTGCATCTACAAGAAAATTAGCATTAAGATTAACATCTCGATTAACATTAAGCATATGGAGAATAAACGTTTGTAAAACTAGTTTGTACAAGAGTAGAGAAAGTAATGTGAGTGTAACACATCAGATTTTTTTTCTACTGCTTACAGAACCAACCGAGCGTATGCAAATCTAACATTTTACTTTCTCAGATGTCCGTGCGCGGACTGTACTGAATTATTCAAATGGAGTCCTGTTATGCATTTTTATTCCCTTAACAACGTAACACACTTGCGAGGTATGCAGTTAATCCTTGACCATCTATTCAAAACGCATTAAATCTTCGCTCGGAAGTTAACTGTTCTAACTCTTATTACTGCAATATATGCTCAATTGGATTCATGTCTCCAGAATAGAATTTGAGACTGCGTTTCATTTTATTACAACTACTCTGCGACTCGGAGAGATACATGAGTGGCAGGCAAATTTCCCTATTCATTTTCGGTTTCGCTAAAAAACCTACTTGTTTCGCTCAGTATATAATTCAAGTATAGTTTCCATTTTCAGTTTATTAACTTACCAAAATAAGTGGTCAAATACAGGGTGATTTATGAAGAACTGACACATTTATTTCTTTAATTGTTTCAAAACGAGTTATACTAGTCACAACTTATTATACCTAAAATGCAGACGAATTTTGGGAGATTATTTACCTCTACAGCAAATGTTGAAAATGTCCTCCATCCTGCATAAGGCCCAACTCAACACGTCGTTCCATATTACTGGCCACTTGTTGGAGGACTCTGTTGTCAATAGCTTGAATCTCCTGTGTAATGCTGTGCTTCAGATCGTCCAATGTCTGGGGACGTGTGGCATAAATCCTGTGTTTTAAGTAACCCTATAGAAAGAAGTCCGGCGATGTCAAATCCGAAGATCTCGGTGCCCACAGGTTCTTGAAAATTATCCGGTCGTCAAAGAAACTTGCAATTAGTGCCATGGATTCATTTGATGGATGACATGTAGCGCCGTCCTGCTGAAAATATCCTTGACTCAGCTCTACACCGTCTAGTTGCTCAGCAAACTCCATGAAAACCGTCGGTACTCTGCAGTGTTCACATTGTTTAAAAAAAAACAATTGGTCCCACTATTCTCTGTGCGGATATTGCGCACCACACTGCGATTTTAAACGGGTGCATAGGTGCTTCATAAATAACATGTAGTTTTTCGCTGACCCAATAGCGTCAGTTATTTGAATTCACATAACCAGATAAATGGAGCCATGCTTCATCTGTGAACGACGTGATGGACAATATGGCAGGATTTTTCACAATGAACACCTGAAACCAACGACAATAATTCAGTCGTCTATCCTTATCTGGTTCCTATAACTGGTGGACAACCATAATCCTATACGGCTTTTGGCCTGCACCTTTCACAGCTCTATGACACATTCAGTAGCTGTACCCTGTCTCCTGCGACGAACGTCTTAATGATTTTTGGGTGACTGATCCAGTCGTGCTCTTACGTCAACAACAACCGTGGGAAACCTACATGAACCAGTTTTGCCTTTTTCACTCAACAAAGATCCAGTTATTTCCAATTTGTTTACCAGTCCGAGTATTGTGTTTCTTTGGGGAGGATTCCGAACACCAAATTCTCCCTGGTATGCCCTTTGAGTAGCTGTAATTGAATTCGTAATCCAGTATTGCTTTACAAAGAAGAGTCGTTCATTTAATGTGTACTCCATTTTCACGTTGACTAGAACAAAATCTCAAAAAACAGTTGCCGACAATAAAACTAATTACGAATAAAACATGAACATCTGCGCATCTAGTGACAGGCAATCGAAACTCCAGAATATTCTACTTAATTCGGAGCATTGAGTGAATTTCGAACACAACAATTAAAGAAAGAAATGTGTCAGTTCTTCATAAATCACCCGGTACAATACAACCATCAGTATTAACATTTGCTTCTCACACGTTCTGTGGAAGCAATATTCCAAACTAAATTAAGAATTGAAAATGTTGAAAAGTAATATATATTTGCCAGTTTCAATTTTAAAGCACTGTTGGGAATATACAGAGAGCTGAAAATCGTTTGGAGTATAGAAAACTATGTTGAAATATGTGACCAAGCAGCTTTGCCTGGGGTCATCCTCCGTGAGGTAGTGGTTACCATGCTAGCCTCTAGTTCCTGAGGTCGTGGTTTTAAACCCCGCGGAGGCCGATGGATTCTTTTCGGGCGTAAAAATCCTTAGCATGGCTTCCTTCGGAAGGGAAGTAAAGCCGGTGGTCCCGTGTCGTAGATTTATGGCACGTAAAAGAAGCTCAAGTCTGATAAAGAGGCCTCTGAGCAAAATTACCGATCTTTCACGTCCTATATTTAATGGGACGCTAAGGACCACAGCAGTTAAAGAGCGTCCGTAAATAAAACTAAATTTAATTTAATTTTTAGCTTTGCCTGGGCTAGAACAGGGCTGATGAAGGTGAGCGGTTTAAGGCAAGAGGGATCTAGAAAAATGCCCAGTGTAACCAGAAAGGTAATAATTGGCATATAATTCTAGAATGTACGGAAACTATGATAATTAGTGAGAAACTGGGTAAGAAGTGGTCCTATTTAGGAAGAGAAATTATAGGGGGAAAATATGTTGAACGTAAAATCAAGAAAAACGTAACGGAAATAGAAAACTACTAAGTAGGCTAAAGATGCCAATTCAGTGATACCCCTAATACAAAGTTCTTTCACCTACCACGCATTATGCTTCGTGGGCTAGAAGTTCGGAAGTATCCAACAGATGGCGAAAGAGGTCTGTTTTCCGATTCTATATAGCCAGCGCCCAGAGAGGGAGGAGTAACCACATAACGTTTGTGGGTGATGGTTGGTGCGATGCTGAAGATTCCCTGCACTGGGATCGCGTTGCTAAAGAAGTACTGAACTGAGAGGTAACTATTAATGCAACCACAGTAATAATAATTAATAACGCAAGTAAACCTGCAGGAATACAATGCACATTATTGCAGTTCTCTTGTGTGCCCTTTCATGTTTTCTTCAACATGGCCACTTGCTTACACCAGAGTTGCCAAAATCAATTACTACACAAGATGTAGTTAGATAAAATAATCGTGCATATAAACTGTGTGAAATGTTTATACAATGAAATATATTATTTTGACTAGTTATTATAGTGCTAAAATGCTGGGAAATGATTTAATTAAACCATATCATGACAAAATTGGATTTTAGCTTTTTAAAATTTATTTTTGGAGGAAACTGTGCCAGTATGATACAATATAGAGTAATGCCAATATTTTTACTTTTAGGTTTTGTTCCGTTGACAATAATGGAAGATGTAAGGAGACAAAACGTGTAAAACACAAGCCATATGATGGAATAATGCTTTAACTGGCTGTAAGGAAAGTTTTACAAGAAGACTGGAGCTCTACAAAGCTGCAAAGTGTTATGCAATCCCTTAGACCATCCTAAAAGAAAATGTAATGAAAGCTACCGTTCACTTCGATTGCAACATCAACTCCAGAAATTTGAGCTAGAAAAGGTGGGCAGGACCTTTGCTCTTCCTTCGGAGATTGATAGCAGCTGGCATAATAAGATATATTATTAAAATGCAGGAGATCTGATTTGTTCTAATTGTTCCCCACATAAGAAAACTGGCAT
This sequence comes from Deroplatys truncata, assembly GCA_030765065.1. NCBI lineage: Eukaryota > Metazoa > Arthropoda > Insecta > Mantodea > Mantidae > Deroplatys > Deroplatys truncata. Next base: position 108,757,105 of record CM060982.1, read on the forward strand.
ACGAATTGGGGGAAAGTGTGGAGCAAAAGAAAGGTTCAATTATGAGCAGAAAATCGCAGGAAAAATTGATATGCAGGTTTTAAGAAACGATTGAACCTAACAAGGAGAACAGCTGAAAACTTGTCTAGGTACCGTGCAGTACCCAATCCTGTCTTAATTCAAGGGTTTTTATGACTATCTTGAGAAAGTCATTGATGATCACAATTTGAAGAATTCTCCTAAACAGATATGGAACTGTGATGAAACTGGATTGATGTCGGATCGGATCAAAGATTGTAAGCTGGAAAAAGCTACATGAGCAGAAGAGTTTATGCGGAAAAGGGAACAACAATTATTCTCGGTTGTGGGAATGCTTCCGTTGCACCACTTCTAAAAATATCCAGAATTAAAAAGTGGTGCTCAGTGTGATGCTATGGTAGATGTTACTTCAAAAGATTGAATAAACAGTGATGTTTGTGTAAAATGGATGCAGAGCACCTGTCCTTCTGTTGATGAATTCTCATCCTCTCATTTGCCTCCAGAGGCACTGAAACTGGCTGAAGAAAACCGTATCATTTTGGTTATCTTTCCATCGCACGAAACGCACCTTCTTTAACCGCTAAATGTCGGCGTTTACAAATTACTAACATGTTCCTGGAAAGCAGAACTCTGAAAGCAGAACTCTATATGCATATGAGGAAGAATCCTGGGAAGGCTCCAAGTAGATATTATGATTTTCGTGCACTATTCAATGCATGCTATGTCCTCAAATAATTTAATCCAGGTTCAAGAAGATTGGAATATACCTTTTAAGAGTGGTACAATTCCACCAGAGGCCTTAGCACCCTCTTCAGTCTCTGAAAACTATCTTGATGAAGTAGATCAGACCTCAGAGGAAGAGCAACTGCTGTCCATTCCGGTGTGTGAACGATCATCAATGAGGAACACTAGCAGAAAATCTCAGTCTGCACAGATCCATACCTCATCTCCAACTACACAAATAGCTGATCCTGAACCTGGCCATCTTCTGTAAGACCACAGAGAACAAATGGGGCAAGACACACCTCAAGACAGCTCAACATGTCCCGTGTGCAGTGAACTATGAACATGATATGCGAAATCACACTGAGGCACAGTGGATAGTGTTGTTTCTGTCTTCGATGGTACAAGTGTGAGGGTCTAGGGGATGATGAAGATGTTTATGTGTGTTCCTTATGTGCAGACTGGTGCTTTTGTTTGTACAAAAAGATGACTACCATCGCTTATTTTTCTTATTTTGTGATGCAACATTTTTGATCGAAATAAATCTCTGTGAATTTTGCCGTTTAGATCCTTTACATCAATGTAATGTGTTAGCACTACTATAAAAATGTAATAAAGTATAGTGTAACGTTAACAAGTGGTGGCTATATGTATTTAATTGGATTGTTTTTGTTCTCACGCAATTAGGATACCGCTATCACGAATTTAGGAATCTTATCACACATTTAGGAGTAATCGTCACAGAATTCATTTTTATACGTATTTTATTATATTTGTACAACTTATTAGTTCTCAATCAAACAAAAAATGTTCTAAAACGCTCAAATCGTGTTCCTGTTTTGGTTTTTAAATAACCTTTTTCCATTTATGAACACCGCGCAACACTTGCTAACAAGTATCGTGGAATTAGGTATCTTTAACTAGTAAGAACTAGATGGCTAAGGAAAATTAGTAGAAGGTAAGTTAGAAAGGAAGAAAGTTAAATAGGTGCTACATATAAGTATTAAACAGAGCCCAATAGCTCGGAAACCACAGTGTTTGAGCCTATAGGACTCCAGAGAATCCAGGGTAGTGAGTAATAAATTGAATGAATAGGCAGATCAATGTACAATTTTAATAAAAGCACCCTGCCCTATCGATAGTAATGTAGTAGCTATCTAATACTGAGACGCGCAATGAACTTAGCAAACTAAATGCAAATTTTAAGTTGCATGCCCAAGTGAGGGCATACGCACCCGTAGCGAACCCCAAGGGTAAAACGGGATACGGTAAGCTATTAGACTCCAGCTGAATATCTGAACCACAGAAGAGCTGCGGCGTTAACACGAGTTTCGCAGATTTCAACCAGTTCGGCGATTAATACACAACAAATAGGATGCTCTCGCGCTTTGTAGACGTCCAAATACATTGCAAATCGTGTACGAACACCCCATTGATGGGAGAAAACGATAAGGGTTGGTACGTTATGGAATTCCGTGCAAACAAGCGGTACAGCTTGCCTTCACCGTCGCACCGAAGGAAGTTCGTGCTCGGATCACAATATCGGATGTGTAGAACCCAAGAGCGTGCCAGTTCTGTAATAATAGCACCGTCGTTTCCTGCTACGCTATGAAGCTCCGGTTTAAAATTCAATCCGAGCTGCAGCGCGTATGTTGCACTGTTTGTCTTTGATACGGAACACAGCTCGCGACGAAGTTCGGCTCTCCTATTTATATGAAGTTTAATGCAGCAAGACCTTCAGCAAGTAATGTTATACATCAGGGGCTGCGAAATGTTTCATAACGAGGGCTACATTAAAGAGTAAATCCGCAGGATGTTGCTACCTAAGATAAGACAGATAAACCAAGTGACGCACAAGGCGCACAGGTCAGATTAGTTTTCAAACACTGTTTTATTGAACTAAAATCTACCCTTACATATTAATAAATGATTTAATTAAATACTTAACAAATGATTTGTCTTTCTTCATAGTCTCATGATAATATAACTCGTAGGCAATATATATTAACACCTGTTACATGAAATACCATGTTTACGTTAATATTAGCTCATATTCAATGAGAAGAATGAAACTGACTTTTCTATGGCATAATTGCCGACATTTGTGGTTCTAGTTTTGTGCTGCCTATCATCCAAACGGACTCTAAATGTTCATCATTAATAGCAGACCTATACTTAGATTTGACATATTTTATTTGAGGCAGTATTTTTAACACTTAAATGATTTTAGTCAAATTATTAAATATATATATATATATATAATAACAGCCCGCCTTAAAGCAATATGTGTATGTAACAATATATAAAAAGTGTATATTAGTCATTGTATATGTTTATATTATTGTGTACACGTGTAATAATGTTAGGTGAATGTATTACGCAATTTAATAATGTAGGAGCTGTGAGAATAATAGGTTAAAAGTTGCTAACAATGAGGTAACCTTGAGGCAATAATGAGTATTAAAATGTAATAATGCTACTAGTCATTCTTGGAGCAACAATAATGTAATTTTTGTGACAATTTATAAAACAGCCAATCAACAACCAAAAAAAGAAGCTTAAGCTAAATGAAAGTATTCTATTGGATTAGGAATAGCCAATCAGAGACTTGAAATACAGAAATTTACAAATTTTAGGCGGTAGAAATCAAGTCAGTTGCTTGTAGACAGCGCTCATAACTGGACGCGTTGGTTGTAGACAGTGTTCCTAACCGGACACGAGATGCGTCCTCGAGAAATTTAACACGTATTCGTGTGAGACGAAAATAGTTTACGTGCTAAAAAGTGCAAGTAAGTAATAAAAGAATCTCACAGCTCCCTATAACAGTGAAGTGTTATTTAAATCGTGTCAAGAATTAATAAAAAGTAGTGAATTAAAAATTATAATCTGCGTAAGCCTGCATCCTTCAGCCGCACTACGCCCTGCTAAGACATCCATGTGTCTAACAAAAATACTGACGCAGCCGAGGCAAACATAAATATATAGTATTTAAAGAAACAGTCAAAATTACAAAGTTAATATTTTTAAACTTGGGGCAAAGGCCACCGGAAACTTTTTACCATACGTGCGGTTGCAACTACTTTAAGTTCGGCTCCCCAGCAGCTGAACTATAATACAACTCCTTCCTACAATAATACACATTCTTCAAACTGACTTTCCATACGTAGCAGCAACAAACATTCTTCAAATTGGCTCCCAAATTTGAAGCAACAAAACACTTCATATTTTTTGAAACTGTCTTCACAAATATAGGTTGATGCGAACACTGATATTAGTACTTGTGCAGTCTTTCAAACGATGAAATGTGTCATTCGGCAGACAGTTGTAAAAAACAACCAAATTAACTTCCTTGTGTTTGTTCTTCAGTAGGTCATTACACTGTATATCAATTAAAAATATGAACGTTTAATTTTATATAATGGTTCAAACATTGTAAAGAAATTTATCTAATACAGGTGCACCGTTTCTTTTGATTTATAGTTTTGGAAGTTTGCAGGCGGGCCAAAAAAAACAACAAAAAAAAAAACAGCTCGCAGGTCGTAGTTTGGCAAAACCTCGTTCTACCACGACTCATGCTTTGCTTTACATCAACCACATCTTGCTAAATGGACATTCTTACTCTTTTACTGTTATCCGCGTAATTCATAGAGGTAAATGCGGTTGCTGCGGTGTGAAAACCGGCATCAATATATACTTTTCACAGTGAAATAATATCAAATAACCTCCAATTATTGACCTTGGTTACAGTGAGTGACATACTCTATGAAATATTATACTATACTATGCTGCTTTGCAGCACATCTAGAGCAAGAGTAACTGGCCTTTACTTGATAACACAATCCTCAATAGGTCAACTGATATTGAGTTGCCCCTACAGCATATTTGTTCAAAGGCATCACCTTAATTTTTACTTTCTCTACTACGTATAATAAGTAGGGGAAGTATTGTATTCCACCCAAAAATTCGATACCGAGATTTCACCCGAAATGCATGTTTTGAGGCCTCCTGAATCCAAAAAAAAAAAAATTTTTGGAAACATGTCCGAGTCTGTGTGTGAACAACATAACTCAGAAACGAACAGTCGGATAAACACCAAACTTGGTATTTAGGTTCAGTATCTTCCAGAGTTGCGACACGAAGGTTTTCAAGTAAATCCTCCCACCCCAGATTACTTTCTACATGGAACATTTTTCGATTTTCATTAAAGTATCATATGTTTAAGACATTTTCATGACAAATGAAATGTATATCTCGAATTTTCTGGGAAAGTCTCCAAAAGTATTTTTCATTGTGAACGACTTTTGCATAACTGGTAAACCATAAGAGATAGACAAAATTTTACTACACCAAAAAATGTAGATCGCGTTACAATACACAATTTATGTCATATACATTTTTTTGTTGTTGAGTGAACCATTTTCGAGATATTGCTTGTTATTCCCTTAAACTTTCCAATACTTGGCTTTTCTCAAATGGGAATTCGCTATTCATTTGTTTGTCTTGGATATGCAAAGAGTATTAATCTGTGGCAAAGAGAATGGTGCTGCACCTAGCAACCAGCTATTAAGAGATATGTCTATGCTTAAAGGCTACTGTATTTCTATATTGCCCTTGCAAATACAAAACAAGAGGAACATAGTACGCCTTAAGCGATAGTCAAATATTTTTAGAACTGGTCGCTATGTGTAAAATGTAATTCTCTTTGCATGTCAAAAGATCGTTTCTGCAAATGTTTATCTCGATTAATATGAAATAGATGGAGAATAAGAGTTTGTAAAAATAGTTTGTACAAGAGTAGAGAAAGTCATCTGAGTGTAACACATCAGAGTTTTTTTAGTCGTTTCATTTACATAGGGTGTAGAACGAAATGTCTTGAATAAAAGTTGCTTGATATTATGGGGGAAACTAAATTCCATAAGTCGTGTTTTGTTTGGAGGTCACTGTGATGGTCATTTTAGGGGCAATTTAATGTTTTAAAATGGGAATCTACAATTAGGATCAATTTAAATTGATCGCAATGTCCTTTCCCCCATAATATCAAGCAACTTTTATTCAAGACATTTGTTTCTACAACGCTTATTTTTGGCGATATTGTACAGCATCAACTTAAATGGTCCATCCTGTATAGTCCGTTTTAACTTTTTCGGTCTTATCGGGAGGCTTTGACTTCAGAAACAACTGATAGTATTTTCGTATTGAACACACTCACATTCATTCCAACATCATACTTCCACTATGGTGGATAGAGAATGATTATGAGTAAAGAAACATTGCCCGCCCCAGTCGGGGACCTAGGGAATGAGAAGCCAGAATGCTGACCACTGGACCGCATCAGTCTCCTTCATTCTTGTTGCAATATTGTTTTCAATATTTTCAGAATCATGTGTAACAAATACTTTTCCATATCCCAAGCAACACTGCAAATGTCTTCTGTTTCAGTTATTTCTACATAGCGGATAAAATACATGAGGACAGTTGATATAATAGCTTTCATACCAGAAGAATTTGTTTCCATTTCTGGCTGGACGGTGGAGAGATTTATTCCCCATTCTACCTAAGTCTGGAAGCCTGAATGAGAGGCGGGTGTGTGTATGAGTTTATGCTTAAAAGTAATCCTAAAGTAACACAAAACGCACAGTTTAACAGAAACTGTAAATGAGTGAATATATGTAGTGGCTGATGAGCAATTCAAAGTCAAAACTATACGACAGGACAAATCACTTTGGAAATAATAATATAATCATTTAAGAAATCAAATTAATTTTGAGTTGATATATCCCAATGGTAAATTACAATACCGTAAGTACGTTAAGTCCCTCGTGTACAGTTTAACCATATCTTAGGTCAAATATGGTTACTGGTTTTGAGACCTCCTTGTGGTTTACTGGAAAAAATGCCAGTCAGTTGGTGAATTTAAAGTCATGACGGCATGGTAGCTCAGTTGGTTAGAGCAACTGCATGGAAACCGGATGATCATGATTCAAATCAGTTTATAGCATTAAAATTTTCAGTCTGATTCTACTTTTCCAATGTTGTAGGCTGTTTTGGTTTCCGTTCCAGGTTACTGTGCACCAGCCTTAAGGCTCGTGAAGTTCACAAGTACCAGATCTAAAAGTACAACCTGTGGTTCTGAAACCCATATTATTGATAATCAGAACAGGCCCCTTGTACTCACCACGCTCAGCTATGTCTACAACACCACTGCTTACCTGAAAACAAAAAAATACATTTTGTTAATAATGCAAAATAACTGTAATTTTTTCTTTGGCTTTCTACAGCTTTTACATCTTAAAAGAACACGGTACCCTGAAATTTGAGGCAGTATTTTTAACACTTACAGGATATCAGTCTAATTATATAAAATGTATGTTACAGTCATTGAATTAATTTTTATATTATTATGTACATGTATAATAATGTTATGTGAATGTATTACGAAGTTTTAACAATGTAGGAGCTGTGAGAATAGAAGCTGAAAGTTGCTAACAATGAGGTAACCTTGAGACAACAATAAATTAGAAAGTTTAATAATACTACTAATAATTCTTGGAACAATAATATTTAAAACGGTTTATAAATAGCCAATCAAAAACTAGAGAAGCCTAAGTTACATAAAAGTATTCTATTGGAGTAGCCTTAGCCAATCAGGGACTTTAAATAGAGAAAAAAGTACAAATTCAGGCGGGAGACGCTACAAAACAACGTTCCCAACCAGTCCAGATTAGATTGTGTATCCGATCGGTACGGACATGTTCAATGTGAGACATAAGAATTCATTGCGGTGAGAAGAATATAAAGTTTACGTGTTAAAAGTGCACACAATAATCTCACAGCTCTACAGTAGCATACATCAGTGAAGTGTCATTTAATCGTGTGAAGGATTAATAAAACAAAGTAGTTACAATACAATTATAATGTGTGTAAGCCTTCATTCTTTAGCCGTAATACCCCTGCTAAGAGATACGTGTTTCTGCAAATTACTACTGACGCAGCCGAGGCAAATATACATATATAATATGTAAATAAACATTAAAATTCAAAGTTGATTTTTTTAAAAGTGGGGCGAAGTCCACCGGAAAGTAAACGTGGGGCGAAGGCAACCGGAAACTTTGTACCATACATGGTGCAACAACAACACCAATATAACTACTTCAAAGTACTCAACAGAGACTGAGAAATTAAAAACCTTAAGGATAGTGCAAAAGAAGTACTAAAACCCAGGTTACCATTCAAAATGAATAGTTAGCGTGTCATCGCATACAAGAAAACAAAGAACAATTGTTGTACCAAAGCAAAACATGGTCAGCAAAGAAAAGAAAAAGGACGTTTTCGCACTATTAAAGTATTTTGAAGTTCCAGATGATGCAACTGCATTCTACAAAGATGCCCTAGGGGAAACCTACAAACCTGACCTTGTCTAGGTATCAGGCTAAGAATCTTAATATTTTATACTAAATGGTCATGACTTTAGTAGCTCAGATTATTGTTCTATGTGCACGATTAAGAATAAATCATTCTATGTTAACACATTGATTGTGTTATGTTTTTGTTATTGTTACATTTATTCTCAATAAAGTTGACAAAATAAAATTAAAAACCAAATGTTAAATAAATGTTTAATATGTAATAAGTGAGCGCAGCCATAAACTGTAAAACTTATGTATGCATAGGAATTATTATAATAATAAACAAGTAGTTGCATAAAAATAAAGAAACAAAAACGAAACTGTACAACTTGTATCAGCACCGCTATGCTTATATCTATTAAGACAACAGCGAAATACAGATGCATTACAATCTGTTACCTTGGATGCAGAATCATCTAATCCTTATGGAAATTAGTAATTGTCTGTTCAGTCTTTTGAGCCAGTGGAGAGGGAAAGGTAACAATCGCTGGCACGCGGCCAGTTCGGCTTCGTGTGGCTGTACTTTGTTCTAGCTACTATGCAAACCGCGCGAATTCCTCCCTTCCACTGGCTCAAAACTCTGAACAGGCAATGCCCCAAATATGAAAAAGGGAGCACTACGGTGTAAAGTTTGGCATATGCCAAAATAATGTATTGCAGGTACATTCTGAATACAAAGTGGTCGGATTGGTTCTTAAATGAAAAAAAAATTGTATTATGTCAGAAAAAGTGCGATAGAGGTTTACGGCGGTTAGAGGACAGTGGGGTTGTCTTACATTCGCTTCCTTCGCCATGGTCATTACCAGTCCCTCGGGGCATCAATAGCTCATAGAATATGCGCTATTTACACTTGCCTTGCATCAATCTTATGACAGGCAAATATCAGTATACGAGCGCTAGATATTTGGATAACTCGCACCTCTTAAACAAGAGGCGACTTGTAGAGAAGTGGGGAGAAGTGGGAAGACAGGTAACCGTGTTGTATGAGAAATCTACTATGTATTCACTCTTAGGTTGATCCGCGTCAAAACAAACTGAGGTGACCAGCGCACCGCTATAATGTATCCTTCCGCCATTCGCACTAGAAATACTGTCACACTTTCAGACCATGTGGCCAGTACAAGCGGCACGTAGTGCAAAAAGGAACAGAGTCCTTATTTCGGCAACTGAAACGGTGACTAGCATATTCTGTTAAAGGTTAAAGGTGATAAGATTGAAAGTTGCAACAAAATAAACGTTTGCGCATATAATAATAGTTAATTCTAAAATAAATGAGCGAAAAATAAAGTAACAGGAATGCGATAACCTAATTTATTCGCTCTCTGGAAGCGACACTTTATTAACTGTTGGCGGCTCATTTTAAAAAAGAAATTGTGCACTGTTACGCGAATTGCATTCTTCTTAAAATCATTACATTCTTGCATCGCGTATTTCATATGCTTTCTTTTTTTTCCGGGTTAACCACTTTTCTCGTTTCAGATTTTTCTGCACAAGCACTGTTTATACTTGTACTCGAAACACCACTAAACTCAGAAGTTAATTTCACCATTTCTTTCGCGGAAAGTGTTGGATATTTCTCACATAACTTATAATAAAGATTCATCACTAGTCAATGGTTTGCGCGGCTAATGCTTTGCGTAATTCGACGAAAACACAAGAGCAAATTCACCGTCCGCCATGATACTAAACACAACTGCTGGTTTCTGGCTGTAAACAATATTCTGCACTACCCGGATGTCGGGTGACTCATACGAATTGCGTCATGGGACTTGTAGCTCTGTTTTACGGTATAAATCAGCGTTAAATAAAACGTTAGGTATTTGTATAGAATATTAGATATACTATTTAAGGGTAAATTGATTCTAAAATTCAGAGATTAGCATGGGACTACTTTCCTGGGGGCATTTGCTACCGTGTTGCACTACGGTGCACAGACCACGTGGGTTTGTTTTGCCGCGGATCAACCAAAGAATGAATACAGAGTAGTAAGCAGTAAGAAAGCACGTGCTACAGTGTAACATGCAATATGCTACCTCTCAAAGATCAGGTTGTTAGCGAAGAGGGAGGAAGGTGGTTGCGGAGGGGAGATTGCCATGGAAACCACGCAGAAACGTGCCCCTCCAACAAGTCGCATCTTGTTTCAAATAAACCCTAATTTGACCGACATTTCATTGAAACCCAAATTTCTCTCATGGTAGTGTCTAATGGCCACTCATGACAACTAGGATTAGGTGAAATTCAACATTGATCCATGCACTCTCACCGATGAGAACAAATTATTGCACCTACCTCATCCAGATAGGACTTCTGTGGATATCCTATATTTGGGACAGTGAAACTAATCGGTTGATCAGGATTTTGAGACTATGACCCAGAGGATTTCATTACAAGTGGTTGCAGGCATTTCCGCTTACCTTCTGGGAAAACGGGATCGTAATGTATCTGCTGGTCATCTTGATCATAATTTGAACCTTGTTGTTCAAGATCGGTTCCCTCCCCATTAATCAAACTCGCCTATCTACGCCTTGTTCTTTCTATATTCCGTTTCTCTAATGCTTTGTATTCTGTTAATATTTTTGGTTATCTTCCCTCATACATCTTTGAACACGGTGTCTCCAGTTTTCCTTATTTTTGTTAATCTTTCTACGAGTTCGAATATTTCCAATTCATCCCTTATTTCCTGGCTGTATTTGCGATTTAACAAACAGTGCCCAGCAACAGATCTAAAAAACCTTTATCTACTGGTAAAAATTAACTTCTACAGCACGCAGGAAACTGATGAATCTATGGCGTTTTATAAACGAAAAAGAATAAACTCATTTATAACAAAACACGAGAGCCATATTTGGGAGTCTTCAAAGAATGGTAAACAGAACAAATGAAGATAAAGTCGACACAAGGTTTTGTGATACTTGGTGCATGCTAACGTCCGTTTCCATTAGCTTTCTTCCAGATGTACTCGCATTATGCTGTGTCATTTATCTTACGTAGTTTCCTTTTCCTGAGCGGATTATGCACTATGGAGTATATATTAACTTGCACGTGAAGATAAGAGGAGATACTTGCCATGAAAGTGCAAAATAAGGATCTTCTTTTCATGGTTTAGGCATGAATGTGCCGGTCTCACTCCCATCTCAGCATAGGTCTTCCTATCGATTTTCTCGCTTTTGGTTTGTAATTTAACAAATTCTTTAGTAGCCTGATTGAATCAATTGTTAAGATGGTCTTTCCGTTTCTGTTTATGGTTTTCTATAATTTCTTCTATAGGACTAACTCTTAAATCTTCTCTTATTTCTTCATTGGTTAGTCCATCCCGTTCAATAAATTAGAAATGCCAACTAAATGGATAGAAAGAATGTATGAAGCATTGGTAAAAGCAAGAATGCTATATGCAGTAGAAATTGGGGGGGGGATCTGAATTAAGCAGAAAAATAGACCAGAGTTACAGAACGTTCTGTAAAGTGATATTGGGGTTAACAAGAGAAGTAGCATTATTGGAATTAGGAAGAACAAGAAGAAAGGGAGTGATACTGGAAAGGATACTAAAATTTTGGTTTAGATGCCTGAGAAAAGATGAAGAGGAAATTTTAAAGATGTGCATGGAACAACAAAAGAGTATGAAAAATAAAAATAGCTGGTGGACGGGGGTAGAAAAAATTATGGAGAAGATAGGAATGGGAGATATTTGGAGAACATGAGAAAGAAATAGCAATGGCTTCTGGATAACAGTACGAAACAGAGTGGAGGACATAGAAAGACAAGAGATTTGGGGAAGCTTAGAGAATAAAAATTCACTAGGGTTCTATAGATTAGTAAAAAGGAAATGCGGAAGAGAAAGGTAGATGGATTATTGTAATAGAGCAGAAAAAGAAGCGTTTGCATGGATGAGAACAGGATCAATGTATCTGAGAGGGCTAAGAGGTAAAAAAAAACGGAATTTGTGAATTACGCGGAGGCAGTGAAAGCACAGAGCATTATATGACAGAATGCAAAGAATTAGCAGAATGGAGGCAAGAAGTATGGGAAGAAAAATGGGAAAAAATGGATAGCAAAATAGTAGCAATTAAAATGCTAACGAGAAAAGAAGAAAAGCAAAATAAGAATATGGGGGAGTTCTTAAAAAAAGTAAAAGAGAAATGGATTAGAAAAGTAAGAGAGATAAGAAAGGCAGAAAGGCAAATGGAGGAAGGTGAGGATGGGAAATAGGATTAAAGGTAGCAAGGGATGCTCAGATGAGCCAGAAGGCCAGGGTGCCAGGCAAAAAGAGCAGCATAGCTGGCAAGGAAATTTGTACATAGGTTTAGTTAGTTTATAAGTGGAATATTGTAAAAAGAGTACCTACCCACCCACCCACCTACCTACCTACCTACCTAGTCCATCCCATGTTGTTACACCTTTAATTGCTCTCAAAAATCTCATTTCTGCTGCCTCTATTTTTCTGTTTTAAAACCCAACGTTCACCTCCATAAAGTATTACTGGGACTCTTCTGTTCTTCCAACAAAATTGTTTCTGCAATAGGTTTTAATCTGTTATTTAATACACTAGGATATAACTTATAAGCAGAATTAGGAATACTAATGCCTCTATAGTTTACGGGATTCAAAAATAAGGCTCTTCAGTGTTAATGCAGATCATTCTATACGGGGGCGTCTCGGTTGAAAACTCTTTCCCGAGGATTTAAAACATGCAGCTTTATTTCTTGTTTGTTTTTTATAAGCATTTATTGTAAGCTAGCGGAACTCAATGGTTTTCTTGTGATCACCATATTACTGCAATAAAATATATTAGACATACAGATCAATAATGGAGCAACAAAGAATAGACTATTACATAGACAATTAACAATAGCAGGCAAATCATTAAAAAATACACAGTGAGGCAGTATTTTTAACACTTGAATAATTTAAATTAAATTATATAATATGTAAATTCAATAACAGCCCGCCTTGAAGCAATATGTATGTAATAATTTTTAAAATGTATGTAACAGTCATTGCATATGCTTATATTATTGTAAACATGCTTAATAATGTTATGTGAATGCATTTATGTAATTTAATAATGTAAGAGCTGTGAGAATAATAAGTTTAACGTTGCTAACAATGAGGTAACAATGAGTTAAACTTGAGGCAATAATGAGTTTGAGAGTTTAAATGTTACTAGTCATGATTAGAGCAACGATAATGTAAATTTAGTGACAGCTTTTAAAATAGCATCAACAGCCAGAAAAAGCTTTAGTAAAGTGCAGGTATTCTATTGGACTAGGATTACCCAATCAGAGACTTGAAATACAAAAATTTACGGGTTTGGACGGTTTAAATATGTTCAGTTGCTGGCAGACCTTGGTAGTGACCGGATGGAAGATGTGTTCTCTAAAGAAATATTACGTATTCGTGTGAAACGAAATTTATGTATACGCGATAACAAAGTGCACGTATTAAATAAAAGAATCTACAGCTCTTAATATCAGTGTAGTGCTATTTAATTTGTGCCAAGGATTAATAAAAAGAAGTGAATTTAAACTTAAAATCTGTGTAAGCCTACATTCTTGTCGTACCACGCCCTGTCTAAGAGATACGTGACTCTAAAACAATACTGAAGCAGCCGAGGCAAACAAACATAAATACTACCTATAGAAGCAGTTTTATAACAAAGTTAATAAATATTTTTAAAACTTGGAGCGTAACAACAAAAATACATCTTCAAAAATCGGCTTCTCATACGAGCAGCATATTATGTAACAAACAATCTTCTTAAAAAAATTGCTTCCAAAACGTGTGGTGCAAACTACGTAATAAACAACTCCAAACAAGAACACATCTAGTTCAAATTAACGCCCAAAACGTGAGGCAAACCTTCAACAACAATAAACTACAACAGTTGAAGAACAATACTTCAAGTTGGCTTCCCATACGTGGGGCAAATAATCAACGTAAACTCCAAGAACAACACCTTCTCAATAGTAAAGTCTTGCTATCTAAATTGATTTATACATAGAAGCATCTTTAAAATAACAGTATTATAAAAGAACTTTGGATTATTCACATCTGTAGTAATTTCTGATATTCTGCGTTTCTCCCTAAAAGTACTGTGTGTGGTGCATTCTGTAAGGATGTGGTTTACTGCTAGGAGTGTTCCACAGGATCTGCATACTGCTGGTTGATCTTCGGGTAACAGATAGGAGTGAGTTAGTTTGGCGTGTCCAATTCTTAATCGTGTCAATAAAATCTCATGTTCTTTGCAGCTTACACCGGGGCAGTATTTTATATCATAACATGCTGTGAATGCCAAAGTGATTGTAGTGTAAATTAATATTATTGTATTACAGGATTTTAGATGTTTGTTAGCCATAAGTATTGTTAGGAAATAAGTTAACACGGCCTCACTGAAACTGACAATAGAAGTGGGTAACAATAAACCGAGGGGGTGAGTTGTTTATCACTAAGAAGAGACAAACAAATGACGTCAGGGTAGCGTGCCTTTTTTAGAAATGGAGGGATTTGGTAACCAATAGCAACTCTATTATAATGTTTAGGCAATTTGAGGTGAAGGAGTATATATTCTTGAGCCATAAGCAAGTTTCGCACAGTTCTGAAGAATCTCTCATGAGGTGCACGTCGCAGAGTTAGTTACAAAAATGTAAAGTGCGCGAAGTAATTGGTACGCGGCAACTAATACGACTGTAGTTACATTTGGAAATATCACAGTTTCAGTCAGGCGTGTATAGAGATTAAATGTGTGAATTATTAATTATGTGTGACGGCAATAAGAGTATAGAAACAATTTTTATCAGTGTTATCTTTTAACAATAACTCCTTTCCGTTTAATAAAACAAGAGGCGCTCAACAAATAAGATAACACGAGACATCGAGAACTGCGACCAACACATAGATGGCACGTATATCATATAAAAGTCCATTGCCGCTTCCATTGTAGTATGGGGTCCAAAGCTTCTTAATCTTCTTATTTATGAATGACAATAAATTTCTGTGAAGAGCATGGATATTTTGGATTGAGGAGTTTTGTATGCTTTTCTTTGGTGCAAGGCCTACCAGTTCATTACCAGTTATGTCACAATCTGAAGGTATTCATGAAGTGATAATTTATTTTCCCTTTATTTTCAATGAATGGACCAGAATCTGAATGTCCTGTATTAGTACATTTGTTGTCCATGGGTCACTAATTACTTGTATAGAACTGAGGGAGTCAGAAAAAATAATGGAATGTTGGTCTTCCATATTTTCAAGGTTCAGCATTGCCTGTTTGATTGAGTAAAGTTCGCAGGTAAAAATGGAAAATAAATTAGGTAGTTTAAATGACAGAACTTCGTTTCTGAGTACGAACTGCACATCCCCTCCCTTCACTAATTTTGGATCCATCTGTGTATATTGATATATCATTACTGAATTTACTGTTAATTTCATTGTACATGCATTTAAATACCACTTGATTACTTTCTCCTGTAGTGTGCTGTAGTGGATCTAATTTAATTGTACATTTTAATAGTGACCAAGGTGGTAATCTATTAATACCCCTTGCTTTCTCTGAGGGGATGGTAAAATTAAGCTGGTTACAATATTTGATTACTCTTAAATGTGGTGGAATCTGGTTGGCTCTGCTTTCAGAATATTTATCATATTATATACTGAAAAATAGGCATGTAAATGAACGTGGACTTCTATTTGTTGCATAACGCAGAGTTAACTATTACCTTGTGATGTTTTTGGAGTATTTCATGTGTTTCAAATTGCAGTTTCTTAACCGGACTGGTATGGAATGCTCCAGTTGTTCTTAATGCAGAGCTTTGGATAGTATCTATAAAATTTTAAGTGCAGTTGGAGATGCAGAATTGTAAACTATGGCTCAATAATCCAGTTTAGCTTGAATTGTAGTTTTATATCAGCATTGCATAGTCTACACTTGAGGCAATATTTTATATCATAACATGCTGTGAATGCCAGAGTGATTGTAGTGTAAATTAATATTATTGTATGTACATGATTTTAGATGTTTGTTAGCCATAAGTATTGTTAGGAAATAAGTTTACACGGCCTAACTGAAACTGACAATAGAAGTGGGTAACAATAAATCGAGGGGGTAGTTGTTTATCACTAGGAAGAGATAAACAAATGACGTCAGGGTAGCGTGCCTCTTTTTTTAGAAATGGATGTATCTTCCATAGAGTATATATGTTAGTAGTAGTGATTGACTAACCAAAACAGACGCTAAAGTGGGTGCAATTTGGTAACCAATAGGAGCTATATTATACTGTTTAGGCAATTCGAGGTGAAGGAGTATATATTCTCGAACCATAAGCAAGTGTCAACACAGTTCTGAAGAATCTCTCACGAGGTGCACGTCGCAGAGTTAGTTACAAAAATGTAAAGTGCGCGAAGTAATTGGTGCGCGTCAACTAAAACGACTGTAGTTACATAAATATCACAGTTTCAGTCAGGCGTGTATAAAGGTTAAATGTGTCAATTATTATTTAAGTGTGACGGCAATAAAAGTCTAGATTCAAATTTTCTTTATCAGTGTTATCTTTTAGTAACAACTCCTTTCCGTTTACACGTCCTGCTTAGAGACATGTGCTCGACTGAGTTATAATAGCTAGACGGTGGACAAAGAACCCAAATTAAAAAATAATTAAACAATAAGCGCCCAACAAATAAGATAACACAAGCCATTGAGAACTGCGACACACTCCAATCGTTAGGTGACAGAGCCTTCATAGCATTCAATCCCTGTTTCTTAAAGTTTTGTTTAAGGATTTCCATTGCGAAGAAGTGTCGCTATGCAATATACTGGGAAAAACAATGTAGAATAGAGAGGCAGAACCAAAATAAGAATTTCGAGGATAGGAACTTCTTTAAAGATTATGATTAAAGTATGCATAGACATTTTATTTCCTCCATTCAGCAATTTTAAGGCTTGCTGTGCAGTAAGCAGGCGCATGTAGTGGTTAGTTTCTCATTGTATACAAGGACCCATTAGTTGAGACAGTACATACACACTTATAGTGTGATTTACACTTCATTTTGACCCGCAAATGAAAATACCTTATAAAGTCAGATTTCAATTATGTTCATGCAGCGCTCCTGTTGTTATACTGCATCTGTGACCCCTTGTTCCTGTCCTCAAAATGCTTAGCTTGGTACCGCCTTTTAACTCTAGATTATTTTTCCTTAACTGCATACACACATTAATATAGAGTCAACTGTAAAATTCAATGCCACAGCCGGGATTTAAACACGGTTCTTCCGCTCTCCATGCCGTTGCTCTAACCATTGAGTTACTGTAAAAACATGTATGCTTTTAGGCCCGTTGAATAAAAAAAAATTTAGAAAAACGTCAGTGTGCGTGCGTGTGAACAACATAACTCAAAAACGAAAAGTCGGATAAGTACCAAACTTGGTATTTAAGCTCATATCTTCCAAGGATGCGACAAGATGATTTACAAGAAAATTCCCCCATCCCAACTACCCTTTAGATGGAACATTTTTCGAAAAGTTTGATTTTCTAAAAAATGGCTGTAACGATTTTGATTAAAATACCATATATTAAAGATATTTATATGACAAACAAAATGTATATCTTGAATTTTTTGGAAATAGATCTTTGAAGTCCTCTTCATTCGATAGGAACTTTGTATAATCTTGTATAACTGATAAACGTTAAGTGATAGACGAAAACGTATCACTCAAAGAATGCAGATCTCTTTAAAACACATAATTTATTTCAAATAAGTTTTCTTGTGGCGTAAGCCATTTCTGAGATATCCGTTATTAAAGGTTCCAATTGTTCAATAGTCGATTTTCAGTTGTTTCTTCTGATTGCATGGAAACAGTATGGAATTTTAAGACCAGCGTATAGCGTGTAGTTCTTAAACATTTGACTATCGTTGTTCTCTTTTATATCTATAACAAAATGTGTAATGTGGCTATTTTTGCAAAGATTTATTTGGATTAAAATAAAGTAGATAGAAAAATAAGTTTTAGTAATTCACTAATATCCACTAATAAAGATAGGGGTAGAGAAAGTCATATGAATGTATCACATCATAATTTTTTAGACAGTCCTGAATTAGAAAGTATCACGCTGAAATTTGTGTGGAAATAGCAATGTATATTCGAATATGCACAATGGTGAGCTCTAGTGCGTTGTTTGGCCTGCGTTGTTGTTTGACTTTAATGGTACCAACAAAGGTCTTTTGTGTTCAAATCACATAAAATGTTTGTGATTTGACACCACAATCACAAAGTTCTAAACATAGAAGATTTTATCAAACAGAATTTAACAGAATAAATGTAACAATTTTATTAATAAATACATTTTATTTAACATTATTATTGCTTTGATGCAAGTGTAATGTTGATTGTGCAACTGTACTACTGTAGGTAATACTATTTCTTTGTGCAGAGAAAGTAACAGTTCCACTCAAATAATTGCTACTAGGCATCGCATGAAACAAGGCTGATAACAATGGAGTGTTATTAAGTTTATTCATCTGAGTATTACCTTTAATTTCTAGTATGAAAGCTCTACTTTTAGTGACAGCTGTCTAAGAAAGTATTCCTAAAACATTTAACAGGAAGTAGATGAAAGTGCTTTTATAAGACAGTTTGTAGAAGAGTATATTAAACTGAGTTTTATTTATGGGCGCTCTTTAACTGCTATGGTCCTTATCGTTCCATTCTATATTGGGGGTGAAAGATCGGTAATTTGGCTCAGAGGCCTCTTTATCAGGCTTGAGGTTCTTTTACGCGCCATAAATCTACGACACGGGACTTTACTTCTCTTTCAAGGAAACCATGCTAAGGATTTTAACGCCCGTAAAAATCCATCGCCCTCCTACGGGTTTGAACCCGCGACCTCGGGAACTAGAGGCTAGCATGGTAACCACTACACCACGGTGGACGACATTGTAGAAGAGTGAATCAGATTTTTTGTGTTTACGTACAGTGCTGGATGTAGGCCTTAAGACGAGATTCTAACTAGGTCTCGGCAAGCTCCGTTGGCTCAATGCGTTTAACTCATTCCTTTCTATTTTCTCTTCTCCACTTGTATTCGCAACAGTACGCCACTGCTGGAGCAATCGTTTTCCCAGATAGTCTCGTCTACAAGCGTGGGAGAGAATCCGGAAGAGAAGAAGGTGACGTTTCCGCCAACAATCTCAAGGTCAGCTCCTCCCCTTACTACCACAAACATACAAGCAATATGAATGGAGCAGCGAGAACAGAAAAACATTTGGTGCGATTTTTAATGCCACCTAATAACGAGTTTGTAACACGTGCTTTTTGCATACTTGCCAACTTCCTCAAATTGAAAGCCGTAAAACTTTCCCTCGTGCAACAAAGCGAATTAATTTTGCGATGACTTGAAATTAAGTGTGTGTAAAGTGTTCAGTGCGGTAAATGTAGAAAAATTACATGTAAATAAATGGGAATTCCGTTTCGTAAGAAGCCTTGGTAGTACTGCCTCACACATATTGAAATTGTTCCTGGTACCACAATAAACAGGCATTAAAGCAACAACCACCACCTCCTAGGCTTTATCACAGATTTCTAGTCCATATTTTACGCTTCACAACATGAACTGTAAATGGAAACTGTTACAACAAATGGAAACACATACCGCAGCCATAGAATGCGAATAAGATAAACAATTTACGTGAGGGAGTTGACTTTGCAGTTCACGTCATGCTTTACTAAAATTCGCGCTCTTGTTATATAGAGTATACAACGGAGGAAGTGTCCTCCGTGGTCGCGGGGTACCATGTTAGCAAAGCAGTATATAATTTGCGTTCGTTAAAGTATTTAAAGTTTACATTTTTACGGATCCTGTATATCAATATTATATACAGGGAATCTGTGGTGTGTGCGTGCGCGCGTTAAGGGGGTATAATTCAACGATTTGAAAACAACTCTTCTTCTGGACGGATATAGCCTACAAGGCACTTACAAAAAAAATCTGATGTGTTACACTCACATGACTTTCTCTACTCTTGTACAAACTATTTTTACAAACGCTTATTCTCCATCTACTTATGTTAATCGAGATAAACATTTGCAGAGTCTATCTTATTGCTAATTTTCTTGTAGATATAAGGGGAATATATATTTACAAGGGCAATTTGGAAATACAGTACTCTTTGCATATCCAAGACAAAAAAAATGAATAACGAATTCCCATTTGAGAAAACAAGTATTGAAAAATTTAAGGGAATAACAAGTAATATCTCGAAAACGGTTCACTCAACAACAAAAATGTATATCACACAAATTGTGTATTTTAACGCGATCTACATGTTTTGTGTAGTAAAATTATGTCTATCTCTTATGGTTTACCAGTTATGCAAAAGTCGTTCACAATGAAGAATACTTTTGGAGACATTCCCAGGATTCAAGATATACATTTTATTTGTCATAAAAATATCTTAAACATATATTTTAACCAAAATCGTTAGAGCCATTTTTGAGAAAATTAA
Organism: Deroplatys truncata; assembly: GCA_030765065.1. NCBI lineage: Eukaryota > Metazoa > Arthropoda > Insecta > Mantodea > Mantidae > Deroplatys > Deroplatys truncata. Next base: position 108,777,740 of record CM060982.1, read on the forward strand.
AGTTTTCGAAAAATGTTCCATGTAAAGGGTAATCTGGGGTGGGGGGATTTTCTTGAAAACCTTCGTGTCGCATCCTTGGAAGATACTGAACTAAATACCAAATTTGGTGTTTATCCGACTGTTCGTTTGAGTTATGCTCTTCACAGACACACACACGGACATGTTTCCAAAAATGTTTTTTTTTGGATTCAGGGGGCCTCAAAACATATATTTCCGGTGAAATCTCGGTATCGAATTTTTGGGTGGAATACAATACTTCCCCTACTTATTATACGTAGTAGAGAAAGTAAAAAAGAGAAAAAAAAATAACGAAATGTTTGCATGCAAAAGGAAGTTTAGGGCGAAGCTTTCTTCCTTGAAGGATGCTAAACTTAATAAGAAGCTCGGCATTTATCCGACTTCACGTCGAATTATACTGTTCTCTCCAAGACACATGCACGATTTTATTAAAAGTGCCTGTTGGATCCTTTTGTAATAAAATTTTTGGGTAGAACGGAATATTTCTACCTAGCATAGGTAAGGGGTAGGGAAAACAAAAAGAGACACTGAATCAAATAACGGGAAAATTGCGGCCGTATCTCCTCCTTGCCTGTAGTTTTGGTGGTTTTTAATGCTCGCGGCTTACCTTGCTGCATCCTCCACGTTGGCTCCAGATGTTCGCAGTGTGCTGGTTCTTTGCATTTTTTTTATCCTCGGCTAGCTGCAGTAATTTCTAAACTATGTGGGAGCATGGACTTTTCCTGGGTAGAGGAAACGTAGATCTCGGGTGGTGGTAAAGGAGAAAATAGACGTGCTTTCGTTACTAAAAAGACGACACTGCAGCTTCTTTTATTCAGCAACTTCTGATGGTACACAACGCTGATATTTTCGCCGTTAAAACACTGTCCACTGCTGTTGAAACACGGCGCGGATATGACGCGAAGTTTAAATATGCTTATTATCTCTTTATGCGTAGCGATCCTTATGTGTGTTGCGAAAACTGTCTTAATTCACTTTTGGCGCGATATCTCTCAAACATCCTGCAACATCTATCCCTGCCTGTAGTTTTGCACAAGACCAAATGACAAATGACCCCGAATTTGTTCCTAACAGATCCATTTATAGTTGCAGGCTTCTGGGGCGGCTTCCTTTCCTATTGGTCCATTTTTAGCGCCACTCAACGCGTCTCACTATTTCATATAAACTTACAGGGATCTCATTGGTCCAAGTTTAACATAAATCGCGGCTTTTCCTAAATTCACCGTTAAGCTGCTTGTCTCTCTCACTTGCTCACGACGAATTATCGTATAAAGGAACAAAAACTCTACACCCTCGCTGTATGAACAATGCCCCTGCGACCAGAGTGACATCGTAAAACTAGACTTTCTGCCTTCGAAGACACTATTCCTGCAGCTAAGACATTTCGTAGTGGACAGTATTTTAACATAGCGCTTAAATTATTTACATTAAACAATTTATAACTCCTCTAATATTAGTAACCTAAATACAGACATATCGTTAAATCACCCTCCTTAAACTATACAAGCAGTAAAAAAAAAAAAAGATATGTACATAGCATGATTTAACATCAATAAAAATTAATTAATCAAATTATCTATAATTACATTTCTCGGGCTCGGCCTAGAGTTGCCGTTTCAAAATGCAAGCACGGTGTGTGTTATGCTTGTATTAACATTCAGGCTATTTGCATCCAAAACAGTCATAAAATACCTGCAAGTTTGTCTTCGGACAAGTTCATGAATAAAATGTTATTTTTATTTGTAATTTATTCTTAAAGTGCCTTTGCAAAAGAAAGCGGTTACAAGAATGTCAACTGCAGCGAGAGATTGGGAAATGTGTTAAGGTTAGGCGTTATTCAAGCGTAGGCTGTGCTCCTTTGTTTGAAGCAAAAACTGAAGATTATTAATGGGCTGTGAACAGCGGTCTATGTTAAACAGACACTCGGTTTCTGTGCAGGCGGCAGGAAAAATAAAGCGATCCTCAACTTCTTGGAACAAGAGTTTTCTTTTATCATCGTGCCGCTCTTGGCTAGTACAACGGAACTATGTATATCGGTTAAACTCTTTATTTTAACTCCACCACAGAAACGGTTGCTAAAGCTTTTATTCGGACTGAACTACTTGCAGGCAACATAACAATAAATCTATGTTTTAGAAAGATGCAACATGCTTATACAACAATGGCTACAACTTAATGCTGGAGCTATAATACAGGTTTCAACTTTTCTGCACATAAAAGTCAGTTCACTGTTTTCACCAAACGTAATCATCATCAGGATAAGGCAGTATTTTTTTGTATTCCTTAACTGATATTAATCTCATTATGCAATATAAAAAAGATCTGATGTATTACACTCACATCACTTTCTCTACTCTTGTAAAACTATTTTTACAAACGCTTATTCTCCATCTACTTCATGTTAATCGAGCTATCGAGATGTTAATCTTATTGCTAATTTTCTAGTAGATGCAAGGGGAATTGGTAGGCTTTAAGCGATAGCCAAATATTTTAAGAGCTGGTTGCTATGTGGAGTATTCCATTCTCTTTGCATTACTAGGGAAAAAAAAGTGAATAACGAATTCGCATTTGAGAAAAAGTATTGGAAAATTTAAGGGATTAACAAACAATATTTCGAAAATGGTTCACCCAAAAAAAAAAAAAAAATGTATATGACAAATTGTGTATTTTAACGCGATCTACATTTTTTGTATAGTGAGAGCGGTTTTATTAATGTTGTTTGTGTATTTTTACTTTACTTCACGCGTTGAAGCCATCTTGTGACGTCATTCATTTGTTAGGTTTGTTAGCTCCATCTGGTGTCAGCAATTTGCGGCAGTATTAGTTTTTTTGTTAAAAAAAATGCTAGTTATTTTATTTAATTTTGGTTCTTTGTCCTCCGGCTAGCTTTTGGGTCGAGTACTTCTCTTTATACAGGTTGTGTAAACGGAAAGGAATCTTTTATCCAAAGATAACACTGATGAAAGAATTTCTTTTATACTTTTATTGTCGAACACTTTCACTATCACATTTACACATTGATCTAGACACTCGCCAAACTGAAACTGTTATAATAACTTCTTACTGATCACTTTTAATCCACGTACTTCAACCTTTTGTATAATTAACTTTACAACACTTTAGATTCTTCATAATTCTGCTACGCGTAACTTGTGAATCTATAGCCGACGTGTAATATTTCTGCTGGACTGAAGGCGACGTGTATCATACAAAATATTTTCGACGAACTGACGGGAATGCGACGTGTAGTATACAAAGAATTTTGATGAACTGACCGACTGAATGACTTTACCTCTAACCTTGCCTCTATTTATACTTCTACTCCCCGATATGCCTAAAGATTATAACTGAACTGCAATTGGCTAATAAAACGCGCCAACATTAGCGTCTATTTTAATATCCAATGAAAATTATGAATACATATGCTCTAGGGAAACGTTCCAGAAGATTCTCAAGGAAAAAACGCGCCAACATTACGTAACTTCCTCGTTTCCAATAATGATAAACAGCTCACCCCCTCGCTGCATTATTGCGCTATTATTGTCAGTTTCAGTAAGGCGGTATAAACTTACTTCCCCACAATAATTACAATCAATAAACATCTCAAATCAATGTCACATAACTGCATCATATGCCCCACTAGAAACATAATTATAAATATTTACAACTTGTTTGGAAATTTTATAATTGGGTTTTTAGTCTCCTAAATTTTGGAACACACGTTATCACTTTCACTTAACACTTCACACGTATTTAACACACGACATGTTTTTCCTCTATCTTGCCACTACTTACTGGCTCTGGTTTAATGTGTTTAGACTTTAATCTGACATTACAAAATTTTTTTATAGCAAATACTGTACCCTGAATTATTTATTTACTGTTACAAATTGGTTTACTTTCTTAAGTTATTGACAAAAATGTGTGCATTTAAGAATTTTTGTAATTACTATACATATTTACTAAAATATTCACCCTCTACACAAATATATTTACATATCTTAAATCTAGGCACTGTTTCACATGTTCTGTTTGCTACATAAATATTTGTTTTAATTACTTTTACCGAATTTTTTTTTGTTCTGAATTTTTTTTTTTTTATTGTTTTGTTCTGAATTTATTTCTGTTTTCTCATGACATATATATAGTTAACCCTCTTACTTTCCAATACATTGCTCTGCAGGTCATCTTTAACTATCCAGCATTTACTTTACATCTCATTGCTATTTACCCTCCTGGATCAAATTGTCTGAGGCTAAACATTACTCGTAGCTGTATCCTAACCTTCAAAAATTTGTTCATGGATAACCTCTTGTATTCATATGAAATTTCGTCCCATGATAACATTTGAAAAAAATCTAAAGTTTCCTGAACAACACATCTTTTAACAACTGTCATTTTTAATTCTTCTACTATCTCTTTAATTTGAGAGTACTCTGACAAATCTGTACTAAACTGTACTGGACTGGAGTTTTTAATTTGAACATCTTGGTACTTGTTAATTTCAGAAGTTAGCTTTTGATTATTTACAGGCAAAACTTTAACTTCTTCGTACAATTTATTTCTTTGCATTACTGACTCCTTCTGTATTTCTGATATCTCCCCTCTGAAATTAACTTGCGCCTGATTCACATCTACATTCATAACCTCTTTCATCTCTTAACTCATTTGAAATGCTACTCATTCGGCTACCTAACTCTGTACATTTTACATCAACATGTTCTATTTTATTATTAACCTCATTTTTTTTGTTAGATATTTCCCTGCTCATGTCTACCATTTTCTTTGAAACTTCCCCTATCTCATTTGCTATCATTTCCTGATTTTCATTTCTCATTCTCATCATACTACTATCTAGCTCCATGAATTTCTTTTCAATTTCTTCCCTGTTTTGATCTAATTTATGCTCTAATTTCTCATTACTCTTACCAATTTCTTCCCTTAATTGATCTGTAATACTCTTACCAATATCTTCCCTCAATTCTTTCTTATTCTGATCTAAACTCCTATCAATATCTTCCCTTAATTTCTCTATATTCTTTTCCATATCTTCCCTCAATTCCCTATTATTCTTTTCCATATTCTCATTAGTTTTTTTCATATTCTCATTCATATTTCTCATCATTTCCATCATCATGCTAACATCAAAATTTACATTTCCTGCTGTTCTATTCTCACTTTCTGCACTAACATTTCCTCTCTCAAATGCTACATTGTTTGAGCTATTTTCTGTAACCTGTATTGAATTACAGCTAACTGTTACACTATCTCCTTCCATAATTATTTCTTTTGTATTATTAGTAGCCATTGTTTTCTTTATCCTACCGCTCCTAAGGTACATTAAAATTTTTACACTTTTTTTTTTAGAATAAGAATCACACTTCCTAACCTTTCTGATGCTATCTGCTGATGTTGCTTTGATGTCCAGCTTTCTGCCCCTCTCTCCTAGGTTTGTATGTCGCTTCTGCGTCGTATCATGATGAATCTACGTCGTTTTGGTGTTCCGTATTTGAATTCCCCTGTTGCCTTTTAATCTCGGAATTACGATGTCCAATCATCCGCGTAGTCTGTCGTTCCTATAGTTGTTTCTGGAATCTGCGTCTTGTAGTTCAGTTCACTGCTCTATTCACTCCACGTCCTGATTCCTTCTCTCCTTCCTGGTTATTTCACTCCTTTCCTGGTCACTCTGCCCCACGTTGGGCGCCAATTTGAGAGCGGTTTTATTAATGTTGTTTGTGTATTTTTACTTTACTTCACGCGTTGAAGCCATCTTGTGACGTCATTCATTTGTTAGGTTTGTTAGCTCCATCTGGTGTTAGCAATTTGCGGCAGTATTAGTTTTTTTGTTAAAAAAAAATGCTAGTTATTTTATTTAATTTTGGTTCTTTGTCCTCCGGCTAGCTTTTGGGTCGAGTACTTCTCTTTATACAGGTTGTGTAAACGGAAAGGAATCTTTTATCCAAAGATAACACTGATGAAAGAATTTCTTTTATACTTTTATTGTCGAACACTTTCACTATCACATTTACACATTGATCTAGACACTCGCCAAACTGAAACTGTTATAATAACTTCTTACTGATCACTTTTAATCCACGTACTTCAACCTTTTGTATAATTAACTTTACAACACTTTAGATTTTTCATAATTCTGCTACGCGTAACTTGTGAATCTATAGCCGACGTGTAATATTTCTGCTGGACTGAAGGCGACGTGTATCATACAAAATATTTTCGACGAACTGACGGGAATGCGACGTGTAGTATACAAAGAATTTTGATGAACTGACCGACTGAATGACTTTACCTCTAACCTTGCCTCTATTTATACTTCTACTCCCCGATATGCCTAAAGATTATAACTGAACTGCAATTGGCTAATAAAACGCGCCAACATTAGCGTCTATTTTAATATCCAATGAAAATTATGAATACATATGCTCTAGGGAAACGTTCCAGAAGATTCTCAAGGAAAAAACGCGCCAACATTACGTAACTTCCTCGTTTCCAATAATGATAAACAGCTCACCCCCTCGCTGCATTATTGCGCTATTATTGTCAGTTTCAGTAAGGCGGTATAAACTTACTTCCCCACAATAATTACAATCAATAAACATCTCAAATCAATGTCACATAACTGCATCATATGCCCCACTAGAAACATAATTATAAATATTTACAACTTGTTTGGAAATTTTATAATTGGGTTTTTAGTCTCCTAAATTTTGGAACACACGTTATCACTTTCACTTAACACTTCACACGTATTTAACACACGACATGTTTTTCCTCTATCTTGCCACTACTTACTGGCTCTGGTTTAATGTGTTTAGACTTTAATCTGACATTACAAAATTTTTTTATAGCAAATACTGTACCCTGAATTATTTATTTACTGTTACAAATTGGTTTACTTTCTTAAGTTATTGACAAAAATGTGTGCATTTAAGAATTTTTGTAATTACTATACATATTTACTAAAATATTCACCCTCTACACAAATATATTTACATATCTTAAATCTAGGCACTGTTTCACATGTTCTGTTTGCTACATAAATATTTGTTTTAATTACTTTTACCGAATTTTTTTTTGTTCTGAATGTTTTTTTTTTATTGTTTTGTTCTGAATTTATTTCTGTTTTCTCATGACATATATATAGTTAACCCTCTTACTTTCCAATACATTGCTCTGCAGGTCATCTTTAACTATCCAGCATTTACTTTACATCTCATTGCTATTTACCCTCCTGGATCAAATTGTCTGAGGCTAAACATTACTCGTAGCTGTATCCTAACCTTCAAAAATTTGTTCATGGATAACCTCTTGTATTCATATGAAATTTCGTCCCATGATAACATTTGAAAAAAATCTAAAGTTTCCTGAACAACACATCTTTTAACAACTGTCATTTTTAATTCTTCTACTATCTCTTTAATTTGAGAGTACTCTGACAAATCTGTACTAAACTGTACTGGACTGGAGTTTTTAATTTGAACATCTTGGTACTTGTTAATTTCAGAAGTTAGCTTTTGATTATTTACAGGCAAAACTTTAACTTCTTCGTACAATTTATTTCTTTGCATTACTGACTCCTTCTGTATTTCTGATATCTCCCCTCTGAAATTAACTTGCGCCTGATTCACATCTACATTCATAACCTCTTTCATCTCTTAACTCATTTGAAATGCTACTCATTCGGCTACCTAACTCTGTACATTTTACATCAACATGTTCTATTTTATTATTAACCTCATTTTTTTTGTTAGATATTTCCCTGCTCATGTCTACCATTTTCTTTGAAACTTCCCCTATCTCATTTGCTATCATTTCCTGATTTTCATTTCTCATTCTCATCATACTACTATCTAGCTCCATGAATTTCTTTTCAATTTCTTCCCTGTTTTGATCTAATTTATGCTCTAATTTCTCATTACTCTTACCAATTTCTTCCCTTAATTGATCTGTAATACTCTTACCAATATCTTCCCTCAATTCTTTCTTATTCTGACCTAAACTCCTATCAATATCTTCCCTTAATTTCTCTATATTCTTTTCCATATCTTCCCTCAATTCCCTATTATTCTTTTCCATATTCTCATTAGTTTTTTTCATATTCTCATTCATATTTCTCATCATTTCCATCATCATGCTAACATCAAAATTTACATTTCCTGCTGTTCTATTCTCACTTTCTGCACTAACATTTCCTCTCTCAAATGCTACATTGTTTGAGCTATTTTCTGTAACCTGTATTGAATTACAGCTAACTGTTACACTATCTCCTTCCATAATTATTTCTTTTGTATTATTAGTAGCCATTGTTTTCTTTATCCTACCGCTCCTAAGGTACATTAAAATTTTTACACTTTTTTTTTTAGAATAAGAATCACACTTCCTAACCTTTCTGATGCTATCTGCTGATGTTGCTTTGATGTCCAGCTTTCTGCCCCTCTCTCCTAGGTTTGTATGTCGCTTCTGCGTCGTATCATGATGAATCTACGTCGTTTTGGTGTTCCGTATTTGAATTCCCCTGTTGCCTTTTAATCTCGGAATTACGATGTCCAATCATCCGCGTAGTCTGTCGTTCCTATAGTTGTTTCTGGAATCTGCGTCTTGTAGTTCAGTTCACTGCTCTATTCACTCCACGTCCTGATTCCTTCTCTCCTTCCTGGTTATTTCACTCCTTTCCTGGTCACTCTGCCCCACGTTGGGCGCCAATTTGAGAGCGGTTTTATTAATGTTGTTTGTGTATTTTTACTTTACTTCACGCGTTGAAGCCATCTTGTGACGTCATTCATTTGTTAGGTTTGTTAGCTCCATCTGGTGTTAGCAATTTGCGGCAGTATTAGTTTTTTTGTTAAAAAAAAATGCTAGTTATTTTATTTAATTTTGGTTCTTTGTCCTCCGGCTAGCTTTTGGGTCGAGTACTTCTCTTTATACAGGTTGTGTAAACGGAAAGGAATCTTTTATCCAAAGATAACACTGATGAAAGAATTTCTTTTATACTTTTATTGTCGAACACTTTCACTATCACATTTACACATTGATCTAGACACTCGCCAAACTGAAACTGTTATAATAACTTCTTACTGATCACTTTTAATCCACGTACTTCAACCTTTTGTATAATTAACTTTACAACACTTTAGATTTTTCATAATTCTGCTACGCGTAACTTGTGAATCTATAGCCGACGTGTAATATTTCTGCTGGACTGAAGGCGACGTGTATCATACAAAATATTTTCGACGAACTGACGGGAATGCGACGTGTAGTATACAAAGAATTTTGATGAACTGACCGACTGAATGACTTTACCTCTAACCTAGCCTCTATTTATACTTCTACTCCCCGATATGCCTAAAGATTATAACTGAACTGCAATTGGCTAATAAAACGCGCCATGAATATCTACGTTTACAGCGTTGATGAATGAAATCAAACGCGCCAACATTAGCGTCTATATATATATATATATATATATATATATATATATATATATATATATATATTACACACATACGTACATCGTAAGCGTTTCTTTCATACTGATTCCAGTCCAAATATTCGAGCAAAAATAAATCGCGTTCGTTTATCGGCTTAAAGCCATTGATACTGAGTTATTGCGAATAACAATTGTTATTCGCAATAAGATATTATATTATATTTAAACCAGATATATTATAGATATATAGATATTATATTTAAACCAGAACCCGGAAAAAGTAATTTAACACAATTCCAATTTAACATTAGGTTTCCTGCTACAGAAGCTTCTAAACACAATGTTTAATTTAAAACTCCAATACTCTGAGACAATGACATCCCACATAAATTCTATTCCGAACGTAATGCAAATAATACTAAACTACATGGTACCAATGTATGCTTATGATCAGGGTTAGGATTTTTAGTTGCAAATTTCAGATGAAAAAAGGAAGGGAAAAGGTGCTCAAATAAGGTGAAAAAGGCACAATAAGGTGCTGGTTTATTTAAGGGGATGCACAACTGAAATTGCTATTTTCTAAACTATCCATTCAATTGGGCTGAAATTTTTATTTCTTTATATATAATTGTTTTGTGAATTATAGCCCAGTCTTAATAATTCTCGGAACTGCGCGGTTGAGATTATTGTCGTCTCTGCCTGCCCAGGCTTCGTCTCCACGTAAACAGATGACGTCTCTCACAGCAACAAACTCACATTCACGAACAGCTGATTCTGGTGGGATAGAATCACTCATTGTCAATTGCATTATTGCGGGCTACTTTATAGCAGTAAAATGAGAGAAAGAGGTTATCGTCGAACACACAATTATTTTCCATTGTTGCGGGTGTGCTTTCAATTCCCGCGCGGCGTTTACTGAAAGAGGCAGACTTACTATTCGCACGAATACAGCAAGCTGAGGAGATGTTAATTGAAAGTTAAAGAATAAATTGGAATGAAACTTAAAAGAAAAAAGGGGATTATGGGCATGGTTGGGGGGGGGGAAATGGTATAAAGGTGCCAAAAAAGGGGTAAAGGTCCCAAAATAACGGAATAATGTTTAAATGGAAATAATCCTCTTCTTCGGAAGTCGATGCATCATTAAAAAGATCACTGTCACCTTCTAAATCACTCATTATTGTTATCTTTGAACGCTTTTTGCTCCCTGGCTTTGTTAGACATTTGTTCTTTTCCTCAAATATGTCGCCATACTACTCAACAGCGAGCAACTGCTTACCAAACACCTTTGCTATTCCGTATTGAGAAATAAACACGAATGGAGGAATAAATTACATATTCAAATTTATTTTCTACTGAACACAGAGAGTATGTCGCTTTTTCAATACTCTCTGTCGGGTTTGTTCCAATTAGATTAGATTAGAATCGATTCTGAATTAACTGAGTATGCGCTGTAGACCATACAATCTGCGCATGTCTGGAATTTTCAGTTCCTATTCTTAATCACGAACCGATTTCACTCGTTCCGAACTAGTTCCCAAATACGTTGGAACAGCAAACTGGAAATTCAGAATTGGTTCTGAACTGATTCTCTGTCGTGTTGGAACGCCACTTAGCTACTGCGCACACTCAGATAATTCGGAATCGATTCTGAATCGTGTGGGAACAAACCTGATATCTCTATATCCAGATACAACAAATCCACTACTGAGAGCACTACATTGCGAAGCATGTTTCAAGATCTCCTCACATCAAATTCATCTTCATTTCTGATTTATATTGATGGCTCTAAACTTGACAACTGCGGTTGCGCAGTAAGGTTCTCTGATCACACGATGCTTGCGGTGGTATTTGACGATTTTAGCCCCACGTTAGGGAGCCAATTTGCGGTGGTATTTCACCTATTTGCGGTGGTATGTGGCTATTTTACGGCACAGGATTTGTAGGAATGGTCCCGGGTTCGGTACTAGCTCAGGGATTTTGCATGGATCTTGGATCTCGGATTAGTGGTGAATACGACTGTTTGTTTTCCTCCTCGTTTATTTCCTGTCACCGTTTTAACATTTGATTCCTGCTATTACTTCGACACACACAATCGCATTTCCTATTTCTTACGCTTCATATCATCGCGCCTATGCGCCGACACTTTTCTAACAAACATCTCCAAGGAACTACCACAGCCAAGTGTGTATTCTCAAAACTCCTGTTTCTCTATTTCAAACGTTCTATATCTCCCCATTCCACTATCACCTGATTTCTAGCTTCTTTCATTGGATGCCTAAGGCTATTTTGATTTTGGCGAACATTGACGCTTTTCTACACAATGCGTTCCAGCAACCTAACGGCCGCTGATGGCACTGTCTCTCAACCCTTCGACAAATTTACAGTCACACTCGCTTTCCAGTTTTATTTAACACTATCCTTACAACTACTCAAAACGTAATGCTTCATGCTACACAGTCTACCTATTATCTCAGTGTCTATAAGTGTGAGTTATATGCAATTCGCTTTGCTCTGGAATACATCCTAGGCAACAGTTAGTCATATTCATGGACTCTATGAGTGTCTTGTTAGTATTACATCACAAAAATTTCTCGTCTCATCCACTGGTTGCAGAACTATAAATGTTGCACAATACAGCAACTCATTCTGGTAAATATATCAAACTTATCTGGACTATTTCCGACTTCGGCATCCAAGGGAAGGAGGAAGCTGATGTTGCACCTAAAGAGGCCACCAAGCATCCTCTAAAGAACTGTGACTTCATCAGATACACTATGTGATCAAAAGTATCCGGACACCCCCACAAATATACGTTTTTCATCTTAGGTGCATTGTGCTGCTACCTACTGCCTGGTACTCATTATCCGCGACCTCAGTAGTCATGACACATCGTGAAACAGCAGAATGGGACACTCCGTGCAACTCAGGAACTTCGAACGTGGTCAGGTGATTGGGTGTCACTTGTGTCAGAAGTCTGTACGCGAGATTTCCACACTCCTAAACATCCCTAGGTCCACTGTTTCTGATGTGATAGTGAAGTGGGAACGTGAAGGGACATGTGCAGCACAAAAGCGTACAGGCCGACCTCGTCTGTTGACTGACAGAGACCGCCGACATTTGAAGAGGGTCGTAAAGAGTAATAGGCAGACATCTATCCAGACCATCACACAGGAATTCCAAACTGCATCAGGATCCACTCCAAGTACTATGACAGTTAGGCGTGAGGTGAGAAACCTTGGATTCCATGGTCGAACGGCTGCTCATCACGCAGGAAAATGCCAAACGACGCCTCGCTTGGTGTAAGGAGCGTCAACATTACACGATTGAACAGTGGCAAAACGTTGTGGCGATCCGATGGCAGGGTGTGGGTATGGCGAATGCCCGGTGAACGTCATCTGCCAGCGTGTGTAGTGCCAACAATGAAATTCGGAGGTGGTCGTGTTATGGTGTGGTCGTGTTTTTCTTGGAGGGGGCTTGCACCCCTCGTTATTTTGCGTGGCACGATTACAGCTCAGGCCTACATTGATATTTTAAGCACCTTCTTGCTTCCCACTGTTGAAGAGCAATTCAGGGATGGCGATTGCAACTTTCAACACGATCGAGCACCTGTTCATACTGCACGGGCTGTGGCGGAGTGGTTACACGACAATAACATCCCTGTAATGGATTGGCCTGCACAGAGTCCTGACTTGAAATCCTATAGAACACCTTTGGGATGTTTTGGAACGCCGACTTCGTGCCAGGCCTCACCGACCTACAACGATACCTCTCCTCAGTTCCGCACTCCGTGAAGAATGAGCTGCCATTCCCCAAGAAACCTTCCAGCACCTGATTGAAAGTATGCCTGCGAGAGTGAATGCTGTCATCAAGGCTAAGGGTGGGCCAACACCATAATGACTTCCGGTATTACTGATGGAGGGCGCCACGAACTTGTACGTCATTTTCAGCCAGGTGTCCGGATACTTTTGATCATGTAGTGTACGTCCACAAGATCACTCAGATATGGAAGCAGCATTGGAACAGCTCATCTACTAGTAAACTGCATGACATCTACTCTCCTTGTTCTCCTAAATATCCAGTGATTTCCCTCCTCGCAAGGAAATAGTTGATCTCACACGATTACGCATAGGACGCACACCATCACCCACTCCTATCTTATATCTCATGATCCTCCTCCACTTTGTAACTTCTGTAATTGTCCACTTACTGTATCTCAATGATCCTGGAGTGTCATCACCATGCAAGTGCAAGACGAGATTGTGAAGTTCCGGACATGTGTGACGCCATCAGAAATCAAATGTTTAAACAAAGGATACTTCAGTATACTAAACGAACTAAGATATACCCAAATTATAATGTTGTCTGACTATTGTACATTTACAACGTAATTTATTATAGTGGTTTGTAACCTTATGGAGTCGTGATATGACCAGCGAGTTCAAGCGACTAAAAATAAATTTAAATAAAAAAAAATCTGATGTGTTACACTCACATGAGTTTCTCTATACTCTTGTACAAACTATTTTAACAAACGCTTATTCACCATATGCTTCATGTTAATCGAGATATTCGAGATGTCAATCTGATTGCTACTTTTCTTGTAGATGCAAGGGGAATATGGTAGGCTTAAAGCGATAGTCAAATATTTTAAGCGCTGGTTGCTATGTGGCGCATTCCATTCTCTTTGCATGTCCAGGACAAAAAAATGAATAACGAATTTGAGAAAAAGTATAAGTATTGGAAAATTTAAGGAAATAACAAGCAATATCTCGAAAAAGGTTCACTCAACAAACAAAAAATGCATATGACATAAATTGTGTATATTAACGCGATCTACATTTTTTGTGTAGTGAAATTTTGTCTATCTCTTATGGTTTACCAGTTATGCAAAAGTCGTTCACAATGAAGAATACTTTTGGAGACACTCCCAGAAAATTCAAGATATACATTTCATTTGTCATGAAAATAACTTAAGCATATGATATTTTAATCATAATCGTTAGAGCCATTTTGGAGAAAATTAAAATGTTCGAAAAATGTTCCATGTAAAGGGTAATCTGGAGTGTGGGGATTTTCTTGAAAACCTTCGTGTCGCATCTCTTGAAGATACTGAACCTAAATACCAAGTTTGGTGTTTATCCGACTGTTCATTTCTGAGTTATGTTGTTCACAGACACACACACACACACACACACACACACGGACATGTTTCCAAAAATGCTATCTTTGGATTCAGGAGTCTCAAAACATGTATTTCGGTGAAATCTCGGTATGGAATTCTTGGGTGGAACACAATATTTCCCCTACTTACTATACGTAATAGAGAAAGCAAAAAAGTAACATTAACTACACTCTCAAATTACAACAATCTGTGATTTATGTCATAATTTAAAACTGAGAGAAGAAAAGTTATGGACTAGGTAGACATCCATACTTGTATAAGATGCTCAAGTTCGTAGCGTTTTGAGTCTTATTATGAAATTGATATGCCGTACAATTCACTACATCTGCTGTCGAAATGAGTACGTGGTTATTCATGGATTACAGAGCTCAGAAAACATTCATCAAAGACCGGTGATCATCTGCTTTCTTAGAAACGACGGAACCACTTTCTTTCCGTGCTTTCTCCAATGACATTCTCCCTGTTGATGGCAAAACTGCTTCGCTGCCTTTCCTTTGATTAAAATAGCATATGCTTATGAAAAATAAAATGTGTATTTTTAATTTGCTGCAAATATCTGTGAAGTCCTCTTCAATCCGAATGAATTTCGTATAATTTTGAGTAACTTGTAAACCGTAAGAGAATGAAACTTACTATAGAAAAAATGTAGATCTAATTAAAACCCTATTTGTCAAATATTTGTAGCACTGGCCCGTTTTCTTGTTAAGTCGTTATTCTTTTTTCTTTCTCGTGCTGTATTTGATATCCGATTTCTGAGATTTGAGATCCAGATTTCACCGGAAATATAAATTTTAAGGCCCTCTGAATAATTAAACAACAAAGCACTTTAGAAAAAGGGCCTGTGTGTGTGTGCGTGTGTGTGTGTGTGTGTGTGTGTGTGTGTGTGAACAGCATAACTCAGAAAGAAAAGTCGGATAAATACCAAACTTGGTATATGGTTTCAGAAGGTAACTTCCAAAGATGCGATAGGAAGATTTTCAAGAAAATCCCCCACCCTCGATTATACCCTTATATGGAAAATTTATCGAAATTTTTTATTTCCTTAAAATAGCTCTAACGATTTTGATTAAAATACTACGTATTACAGATATTTTCATGACAAAATGCATATCTTGCCTTTTCTGGGAATAGGCTTTGAGTCTACTTCATTCGGAAATATTTTTTGTATAACTGATAAACGTCAAGTGATGACGAAAACGCACTGCATAAAAATTTAGATGTCTTCAAAACACACAATTTATTTCAAATAACTTTTTTGTAGCATAAGCCATTTCCGAGATATCCGTTACAATGGTTTGAGTTGTTCAATACTTCATCATTCTTTGGAAGTCCTGTCGACATTCAGTTGTTTCTCGCGATTGCACGCTATTCCCTTTGGATTTATAACGAAATGTGTGATGCAAAAGTTTATCTAAATTAAAATAAATAATAAACAATAAAAAATTAATGATAAGATTTGAAAAATAAGCTTTCGCAAAAATAGTTCTTATACCCGTTAATAAATGATACAGGTAGAAAAAGTCATGTGAATGTAATATGGTAATCTTTTTCTGCTGAACCACGGTGTATAGGTAGGGAATGGCAAGGCAAGTTTTCTTTCACCCTAAAGATTATAAATGCGTTCTTGAACGTTAATCTAAAGTCTCCTTGTTAATCTGTTTACGCCTGTATTAATGCTTTCCATTGAACTTACTTAAGCTACAAGGTCAAAGCTATCAGTTTTTCTTAGAAAAGACCTACGATGTATTTTGTCATAATTTTTCGAATATTGGTCGTTATAATCACAAAATATGCGGCTCTAATTTAGTTTACGACGAAAATATAACTGTCGGCACAACTACCAAATTACAAATTACTTCTTTACAGTCCAAAGCGCTAGAGAGACACATGGAGCCGTTTAAATCACTTCGCAGGCAATGCCACTTCTTTTATGCGTATCTCAGGTGCACTGGCGAAATTCTTGGAACAGAACCTGCAGGTGAATAACCCACATTTGGCTCCGTACACCTCTAGCAATGGACTGTTAATAGAGCACAGTTAATATTTCTGTACATGCTCGCATCCCATTAAGCCTGTAAACGTAACATCTTAACGTACGTTAATTATTGTTGTTACTTTTGTTAATTTGTAGTACAAATATATTTTACATTGTTAATTCTTGAACAGAGCTAGAACAGAGTAATCTATTGCTTACTATGCATTTTTATTTGCTATATTATACTTAAAACTTATTGATGTCCTTCAAGAAAAAATCTGATGTGTTACACTCACATGACTTTCTCTACTCTTGTACAAACTATTTTTACAAACGCTTATTCTCCATATGCTTCATGTTAATCGAGATGTTAATCTTATTGCTAATTTTCTTGTAGATGCAAGGGGAATTGCTAGGCTTTAAGCGATAGTCAAATATTTTAAGACCTGGTTGCTATGTGGAGTATTCCATTCTCTTTGCATTACCAGGACAAAAAAAAAATGAATAACGAATTCCCATTTGAGAAAAAGTATAAGTATTGGAAAATGGTTCCCTCAACAACAAAATGTATATGACATAAACTGTGTATTTTAATGCGCTCTACATTTTTTGTGTAGTAAAATTTTGTCTATCTCTTATGGTTTACCAGTTACGCAAACGTCGTTCACAATGAAGAACACTTTTGGAGACATTCCCAGAAAATTCAAGATATACATTTTATTTGTCATGAAAGTATCTTAAATATATGATATTTTAATCAAAATCGTTAGAGCCATTTTTGAGAAATTTAAATTTTCGAAAAATGTTCCATGTAAAGGGTAATCTGGGGTGGAGGGATTTTCTTGAAAACCTTCGTGTCGCATCTCTGGAAGATACAGAACCTAAATACCAAGTTTGGTGTTTATCCGACTGTTCGTTTCTGAGTTATGCTGTTCACAGACACACACACGACGGACATGTTTCCAAAAATTCTTTTTTTGGATTCATGAGACCTCAAAACATGTATTTCCGGCGAAATCGCAGTAACGAATTTTTGGGTGGAATGGAATACTTCTACTTACTATACGTAGCAGAGAAAGTAAAAATAATATTTTTTAAAATGTGTAGGGTTGTTTAAAGCTAAAGACGTTATCATCCGGAGTGTTACGTTTCTCTTCACTTCTGCATTTAGTCACGAGTTGGATGGTGATGCAGCAATTGTAGAGTGAGGAACATTTTCCTTGGTGAGTACGAAGGAATGGGTTGAGCGTAAATGGCCTTTTCGTAAACGTGATATAAGTTGATCTTCTCTCTTTACTTTCTCCACCACGTACATACGAGGGCTGTCCCAGAAGTGTCGGACCTAACAAAGAAAACACAAAATTTTGGAAAAAAACATCTTTATTTCTCTATATAGTCTCCTTTCAGCTCGATACACTTGCGATAATAGATGTGTGCGTTGTCTTGATGAAATAGAACTTTCTTTTTCGCCAAACTTGGCAGTTTTGTTTTCTTGATTTCATCATTCAAACGCTGCAATAAGTTTGCATAATATTTGCCATTGATTGCGTTTCCTTTTTGAAGATAATCAATAAAAAGTATCGCACTCGCATCCCAAAAAACTGACGCTGACCTTGCCTGCAGATGGAACTGTCTTCGCCTTCTTTGAAGCCGATTCTCCCCTTTCAATTCACTGTTTTGACTGTTCCTTCGTCTCAGGTGTGCAGTGATGGACCCATATTTTATCCATGGTATTGAATAGGTTTTATTGCGGCGAAGCATCACCAAACACTTGACTGAAACATCCTCACGACTTGCTTTTGTTCCATTGTGAGTAAACGCGGCACCCATCTTGCGCACAGCTTTCTCATATCTAAATTTTCAGTTAGTGTCCGGTGTACAGCACTTTTTGAAATGCCTACGATGTCTGCTAGCTCGCGCACTTTCAGTCGACGGTCATCCAATACCATTTTGTGGATTTTCTTTACAATTTCTGGCGTGGTCACCTGATTTGGACGACCACTGCGATGTTTGTCTTGTCAGTTCGTACGGCCTCGCTGAAATTCTGCCTCCCAATATTTTACTGCTGTAAACGAAGGAGCAGACTCCCCCAGAGTATAATCTAGCTCAGCTTTAATATTAGTTGGACTAAGACCTTTCAAATGAAAGTATTGTATCACATAACGATGACCAGCTTTATTCGTGTTTACAAATCCGCTGAGAGTTCACTATTAATGGCTGCCAAACAATTACTAAATAGCGTAGCATCGTCAAACTTCAAACTTAAGGTTTATAAGGGTAGTACTTTCTACCATAGTCATTTGTTTGAAACAACAATCGCTGTATATACGTCAGGTCTGGTACTTCTGGTTCTGCCCTCGTAGTAGGTAGAGAAGGTATTGCATTTCATCCAAAAATTCGATACCGAGATTTCACCAGAAATACATGTTTTGAGGTCCCCTGAATAAAAAAAGCATGTTTAGGTAAAGGTCCATGTGTCTGTAAACTTAATTGGCCAAAACGAGCATTTATTATGCTAGCATTACTGCTAAATGTCTGCATTGTAAATGGTCCTACCTCACGACTGCCCTTATTCTGCGTTATGTTAACGCTACGGCTCCATGTGAATGGGGCATAAGATAGGTACCTAATGATAGTGTCACTATCCGATCTTTCTCCACATTGCATTACAATTCGCAGACCTCTTCTCGCTTTCCGTTGCTCGCGAACAGGTAGAACTCAGGACTTCCCTCGCAAAGATAACTACTATTTGCCCGCACGTGCATAAACAGCGAGAAGTTTCACACGAAGCCGGAGGGGGTGTGTTTTTAAGGTTTCTATCCGCGTCCCGACAGGAGTTCCGGACAGTTCGATAAGCTGAGAATACCTACACACCCTCTCTCCAAATAACCACAAGCCAATCGCCACCGAAACCACGGACCTGAGAGAGGCACTCGCCACAATAGTGACTTGTTAAATGAGCCCGGGGTAACACAGCTGAGAATTGCTACAGTCTTCCGATTGTTGATGACTACAAATGTTATTAATTATTGTTTGGTTGTATATAAAAACAGGTAATGTATCATTCTGCAATAAAGTCAGTTAATGCGTGGTTCTTCTTCCTCGACTAGCCATCTGTTATTGTGCATGCGGTATAGCATGATTAGGTATGGAGATCTCAGAACAATGAGACGAGAGACAATATATAATATAGTCATGTATTGATTGATGCAATATATCAAGTTACATTAACACACGCTGTTCACAACTCCACTTGTCTTATTTATTATAACAATTAGGACCAAGCTTCCACTGTTCCACTGAAATTATCATTCATAAACGCGCGAACATATATTAATAGTTTTAACTCATATTTCGCGGTTTCCCAAAATGTATGGTTTCGCAAGAATCTGCGAGTAAAAGCACAAGAACACTTTATATACCTCAGATAAGATGAAATTTATTTAACAAATTTATAGCGAGACATTGTCTCCTTTGTTTCTTGGCACGAATTAGCCTCCTGGAGTAACGTGGAGACACGTTGCATCATTTTAACAAATTGCATGAACTAATAGCATTTCCTGGTTTTATATACTAACTCCGCGCGAACATTTTCTATTCTTAATTCTTATTGACTACTGACTGACGCGTCGACGTTTCTGGAACATTTTAAAAATCTTTACTATTAAATCACTGGTTCTTACTATCCACTTGATCTGTTGCTTGGAATATGAACTCGTCTGACAACGACCTTGGCTCTGGGTTGACATAAAAGAATGGTTACGTTGCTTGTCCTTGCCACTCTAATTTCTCTGTTGCGTTCCCTTTACCCGCAGTGGAACTTGCTTCGTCAATGGAAAATTCACCCACTATGAAATCCTACTAAATTACTATATGAACTACCTAATACATGAACCCTTATCTTTTCTTCTCCCCTCTTTCTCCATATATAATATTCTTAATTATTGTACATATAGTAATTTATTTGATGTCTACATAGTTATTATTTACATCACGTATTTCAATAATTTATTTGCTTGATAACAAATAACGACTCAGAATAACACAGCATATCAGGACACAGGAAACCTCAAATCACTCCACGAGTTTCGAAAAAAATCCTCTGGATTACTTAACATTAGGAAAGCGCTGGTTTGGTGGCGCTGTTTTCATGTTTACATTCAAACAACTCTTACTCGCTATACAAAATAGGGATAGTTGCTGAGTTGGCCGCAAGTAAACAACGCTAAAGATATATGCTCTAATACTTGTTAACACCACGGAGAAACATTAAAATTGAGTTTTATTTATGGACGCTCTTTAACTACTATGGTCCTTAGCGTCCATTCTTAATTGGACGTGAAAGACGGGAAATGTTTGCTCAGAAGCCTCTTTATCAGGCTTGAGGTTCTTTTACGTGTCGTAAATCTACGGCCACCGGCTTAATTTCGCTTCCGAAGGAAGCTAGGCTAAGGATTTTACGACCGAAAAAAACCTCGGGAACCAGAGGCTAGCGTGGTCTCCTAGACCTCGGAGGATGACACACCGCGGGGAGCCAACCTTCATGGTGTATTGAGCCTAGTAACCTGAGCTAGCATCTCAAGCTGGAGATGCCTGGATAGGACTTTCTCCGGGGGGGGGGGGTGTTCATTTTCTTGAAAAGATGTCAGGCAACTCTCAACTCTTTAGATCCCGGACACCATGGACGTAAAGTGGGACCAAGCTTCGGGGAGGGGAGGAAGTGAGAGCGACATGATGAGATGAGAATACGTTAGAAGTACTTTTCAGTCACTTTTCAAGGAAATGAAGAGAGATTAATAATAACAATAAGAATGCAACACTATGAAAGCGTTTAGTTCAATTATCAAATTGTTTCATTTGTGACAATAATAAAATATCCGTTGTATAACAGTTATAGGTAGTCTAAAGTTATTCACACAAAACTTGATTTTCATTTTTTCGTTCTCTACCACGTACATAGTAGAAAAAGTATTGTATTTCACCCAAAAATTTGGTATTGAGTTTTCACCGGAAATACATGTTAGGAGGCCCCCTGAATCCAAGCAGAAAAATCTGATGTGTTACACTCACATAACTTTCTCTACTCTTGTACAATCTAATTTTACAAACGCCTATTCTCCATATGCTTCACGTTAATCGAGATATCGAGATGTCAATCTTATTGGTAATTTTCTTGTAGATGCAAGGGGAATATGGTAGCTTTTAAGCGATAGTCAAATATTTTAACGCTGGTTGCTATGTGGCGCATTCCATTCTCTTTGCATTAACGAATTTGAGAAAAAGTATAAGTATTGGAAAATTTAAGGAAATAACAAGCAATATCTCGAAAACGGTTCACTCAACAAAAGAAACGTATATGACATAAGTTGTGTATTTTAACGCGATCTACATTTTTTGTGTAGTAAAATTTTGTCTATCTCCTATGGTTTACCAGTTATGCAAAAGTCGTTCACAATGAAGAATATTTTTGGAGACATTCCCAGAAAATTCGAGATATACATTTTATTTGTCATGACAATATCTTAAACATATGATATTTTAATCAAAATCGTTAGAGCCGTTTTTGAGAAAATTAAAATTTTCGAAAAATGTTCCATGTAAAGGGTAGTCTGGGGTGGGGGGATTTTCTTGAAAACCTTCGTGTCGCATCTCTGGAAGATACTGAACCTAAATACCAAGTTTGGTGTTTATCCGACTGTTCGTTTTTGAGTTATGCTGTTCACAGACACACAGACACACAGACAGACACACACACGGACATGTTTCCAAAAATGCTTTTTTTGGATTCAGTGATTCTCAAAACATGTATTTCCGGTGAAATCTCGGTATCGAATTTTTGGGTGGAATGCAATACTTCCCCTACTTACTATACGTAGTAGAGAAAGTAAAAAAAAGTTAAATATATCCGTGTGTGTACAGCATAACTCAAAAACGAAATGTCAGATAAATACCTAACTTGGTATTTAAGTTCAGTACCTTCCAAAGATGAGACATGAAGACTTTCAAGAAAGTCCCCCTACTGCAAACTATCGTTTACATGGAACATTTTTCGAATTTTTTTGATTTTCTGAAACATAGCTAACGATTTTCATTAAAGCAGCGTATATTAAAGATATTTACATGACAATTAAAATGTATATCTTGAGTTTTCTGGGAATAACCCTTGAAGTCCTCTTCATTCGGAAGGAATGTTGTACAATCTTATACAACTGGTAAACATTAAGCGATAGACAAAGACGTACTAAACAAAAATGCAGATCTCTTTAAAACACGCAATTTATTTCAAATAACCTTTTTTGTGGCATCAGCCATTTCCGAGATAACTGCCATTAATGGTTCGAATTGTTCCATTGTTTAGGACAGTCGCATTTGGTACATTTTATGTTTTAATGTCTGATATTAAACATAAATGCAGATGCGATAACATTTGCGTTTGAGCGCTAACTAAAAGGATAGGTGTTTTGGCGTAGAAAGTTGACTGCACTTTAAGGAATGCCATGTGGTTTGGTAAGATACAACTATGCAATTACAATACATCATCGCAAGGGTTCGACACGGTAACTGGCCACGGACAGAAAGCGGCTCTGTGAACTTCTAAGAAACGCAAGTAGGTCTGGTAAACTTGTCTACTGCGCATGCTTCCAGGAACAAAGACGAGGCGACGCTATAGTAATCGGCGTTTGTTGCGAGGTCACAAAAAATTGGCATGCCGGATATTTCTAAGCGGATCAAAACCAATTTCATAGGTAAAGAAGGAGAGGTAATGGATATGCTAAAACGCATTTGCCATGGTATAAAAATTAATTGCATGTTTTGCAAACTGGTTTTCAAATTCGCAGAATTACAACACACTATTAAATATAAGCACGGAAGTTACATAGGATAAAACGCATCTTGTTCATTTAGCAGCTCATGATGTCATACTTTTCTATAAAGTGCTGTAACGGTAGAAAGAGAAACACTGGCATGAAAACGAACTGCAGCTATAATATTTTCAATGTTTAATAATAATCTGCTCGTCTCTGCATATGGCGTAGTGTGTCTGCCTCGTATTTAAGAGGTACCGAGTTCAAACCTCGGTTAGGGTGAGTTACACGGATAAGGTTTTTACGGGGGTTTTCCTTATCCTGAGAATACGAATGTCAGGTAACCTTAAGGATGGACCCGGGTAGGATGTGTGTGTCGAAGGGGGGCACCTCGCGTATTGCGCCCAGCTTAATCTATTATGGTTGCACCCCCCCCCCCGGGAGGCAAGGATGAGGAAAAGGAGCCGCAGGAAGTCTCCGATCCGCAGGCAGACAGGCCACAGAAACGAGTCCAGCAATCGAGAACAGGTCGCCCAGGTTGACCTGGGCGGAATATAATCGCCACAGTACCTAGCCGCGTATGCGGCTTTACCTGTGCGATATAGAAGGATAAAAAGAATGTACACAAGCTTTTGATTTGTGTCAATGTCTTGGGCGGGGTTTAGCGTTCTGCGCTACCATTGGCTGAGCCTCGGTGTTCCCTCATGGGCGGACTAGCGACCACGTGGTGACCAAGCCCAATGCTGCTTAACTTGGGCGACCGCTTGTGGGGTCGTCAAGTTAAGCAGGCCGGCATGGCAGCAAAGCTAGATGGGAATACTACGTAATTGGATGGGGGTATTCAAGTTGGCAGCAGGGTGGGTCGCTGCTAGATGATCACTCATCCAGCCAGCGACCGGGCCCAATGCTGCTTAGCTTGGGGAAGTTTGTGGAATGAGGGATTGGCAGGTCTCAGCTTCGGGGGCCCAAGCCGTCCTTCGGCAACCGGTAGCTCTTTCTCCGCCTTGGCGCCTTGTGGTCGTAGCGGCCCAAAGAGTTCACCAGCAGGTTCGTGTGGTAAATGAGCTTTGTGTACATGGTACGGGTCCTCTCCCGCACCACGTCCACGATGTATGGGAGACCGGAATGGGTGTATAGGATGTGTGACGGGAATCTACGATCGGTATCATAGATAATCCGAAGCGCCCTGTTCTGAACGGTTTGCAGTCTGCGGATGGTGGTCGCAGCCGTACAGTATCAACGAGTAGAAATCCCTAACATTTCCAGTTTGAACATCCGCGCACCAGTAGAGGCGAAGAATCCCGAGAGAGGGTGACGAAGCGATCCTAACGGGCGGGACAACGCACGTGCGTTGACGGGGAGAAATTTTTCCAATGCTCAAGCATCCACGCCATCTGCCTGGCACCGTCAGCAGCACAGGACCTTAAAACACACCTGAAACGTGAAAGAGAGATGAAATGAGAAGAAATGGGCGGGAGGAGCAATCGTGGTAGAATACACCACAGCGGCATTCGCCTAGACGATCAGGAGAAAACCACGAAAAACACCATGGTCAGAGTGCCGCCTATGCCATCCCGCTC
This sequence comes from Deroplatys truncata, assembly GCA_030765065.1. Lineage (NCBI taxonomy): Eukaryota > Metazoa > Arthropoda > Insecta > Mantodea > Mantidae > Deroplatys > Deroplatys truncata. Next base: position 108,802,749 of record CM060982.1, read on the forward strand.
GGTAAGTTTATAGGGTACTAACAGAAAATTCTAAAAATCTGATGTGTTACACTCACATGACTTTCTATACTCTTGTACAAAATATTTTTACATACGCTTATTCTCCATTCAAGTTAATCGAGATGTTAATCTTATTGCTAATTTTCTTGTAGATGCAAGGGGAATTGGTAGGCTTTGAGCGACAGTCAAATCTTTTAAGAGCTGGTTGCTATGTGGAGATTCCATTCTCTTTGCGTTACCAGGACACAAAAAAAATGAATAACGAATTTCAGAAAAAGTACAACTATTGGAAAATTTAAGGGAATAACAAGCAATATCTCGAAAATGGTTCACTCAACAACAAAAAATGCATATGACAAATTGTGTATTTTAACGCGATCTACATTTTTTGTGTAGTAAACGTTTGTCTATCTTTTATGGTTTACCAGTTATGTAAAAGTCGTTCACAATGAAGTATACTTTTGGAGACATTCCCAGAAATATACATTTCATTTGTCATGAAAATATCTTAAACATATGATATTTTAATCAAAATCGTTAGAGCCATCTTTGAGAAAATTAAAATTTTCGAAAAATGTTCCATGTAAAGAGTAATCTGGGGTGGGGGATTTTCTTGAAAACCTTCGTGTCGCATCTCTGGAAGATACTGAATCTAAATACCAAATTTGGTGTTTATCGGACTGTTCGTTTCTGAGTTATGCTGTTCACAGACACACACACACACGGACATGTTTCCAAAAATGCTTTTTTTTGTGAAATCTCGGTATCGAATTTTTGGGTGGAATACAATACTTCCCCTACTTACTATACGTAGTAGAGAAAGTAAAAATCCTTGTCGCACCCTTGAAATATGCTCTCTTAAACACAAAGTTTGGTATTTAACCTACTTGTTTTTTCTTTCTTTCCTTTTCTCTTGTTTTATGCTGTAATGTTGTTCTCTCTTTTTCTCTAGCACACACGCGCTACACCCACATACCGCCTGCCTTCAGACGACGAAAACAATAACCCCATTATAAACAGAAGAACTCGTGTGTATACATTCCCTTTCCCCCTTCGTTTTTGGGGCAAAAGACAGCAAGTGGTAGCCAGCTGTTGTAGCTTAAAAGATATACTCCTGTCAGAAACAGAGCTAATAGAAAACGTGTTGCACTTGTGCACATGGGTCTACAGTAGCCTAACAAGAGTAGACTCTTCTCGTGCCAATACCTTAAATTCTGGAGAAAGAATTGTTCCAAGCAGTAGTTATTTTGCATCTCTCAGATTCATAATTAAGTGCAATAGTGAACAAAACGTAATCGCATTTTATGCACTTTAAAAGAATCAACTTATGACGTCTTTTCTATGTTGAAATAAACATATTGAAGCAACATACAGTACTATCCACCGACAAACTAATATAACTCATTAATATTAAGATATCTAATTCACAGCTTCTCAGCGTCAACACATTAACAATTTCTTTCTTTAATATTTTATTCTAAGTTTTACGTGTTTTGTATTTTTTTTGCTAATATTGTACATATAATACATGCATTATAAACATGAATATATGTTAAAAACACATATTCATAATGTACACATGGTAGAGAACAAGCATATAACGTTATAACATACAAAATATCATATGAGAGGGAAAGGCCATTGTTAGCTATACAACCAGCAATAAAAATTACGAGAAATGCAGTAGTCTATGTACCTATTTACCTTTGACTCATAGTTAAGACAATGGAAGTCTGTAAACATATATATGTACGATAACTGTTATTGGATAGTAGCACCAATCAGGTTCATTGATACATACCTATAATTCAAATACGTACGCTAAGAAAACGGTTGAAGGGAACGCTAACAGAAGCTTGTCAGACTTCGAGCAGGAAGGCCTTGTATAAGCTCGTCTCTAAATAGACGCTAAATCCACGTATTTAAAGTCTGCTAGTTATACATATATATTTTAACATGACAAAGGTAATAATGTTTGTGAATATCTTCATGTGGTTTATATAAAATACAAGTGAAATAGTTAACAGAATACGTGTGTGCAAAATATTCTAACATTCCCCATACCTAACCCTGACAAGACACAAACGTTCTCCGACTCAAAAATATAGCAACCGTGGCATCATCATCATAATAAAATAATAATTACAACATACTAACATACAAGAATACAGATATACGATCATCAGATTCCAGCCAACGAGAACTTCATGATACATTACCAGAGTGCAGGTACGTAGCACAGCACCCATCATCTCTCTACGGGTCCATCATCATCATCATCAAATTAGTAGGGTTCTCGGCACATAGTGCCACTTGACGTGTGAGACAGTATTTTTAACACTTAAATGATTTCAGTCAAATTATATAATATGTAAATTCAATAACAGCCCGCCTTAAAGCAATATGTGTATGTAATAATTTGTAAAATGTATGTAACAGTCATTGCATATGCTTATATTATTGTAAACATGTTCAATAATGTTATGTGAATGTATTACGTAATTTAATAATGTAGGAGCTGTGAGAATAATAAGTTAAAAGTTGCTAACAGTGAGGTAACAATGAGGTAGCCTTGAGGCAATAATGAGTTTGAATGTTTAATAATACTACTAGTCATTATTAGAGCAGCAATGATGTAAATTTTGAGACAGTTTAAAATAGCCAATCAACAACCAGAACAAGCTTTAGTTAAATGAAGGTATTCTATTGGAGTAGGATTAGCCAATCAGAGACTTTAAATACAGAAATTTACAAGTTTAGACGGTTGAAATCAATTCGGTTGCCTCCAAACAGTGCTCATAACCAGACGCGAGATGTGTCCTCGAGAAATTAATTATGTATTCGTGTGAGACGAAAATAGTATACGTGTTAAAAAGTGCAAGTATTAAATAAAAGAATCTCACAGCTCTCGATATCAGTGAAGTGCTATTTAATTTGTGTCAAGGATTAATAAAAAGGAGTGAATTAAAACTTATAATTCAAATCGGCTTTTCATACGTAGCAGCAAACAACGTAAAGAACAATTCTACTTTAAATTGGCTTCCATACGTGTTGCAAACAACAATTACAACAAAACACCTTTCTCAAAATGACGCCCAAAGCGTGGTGCAAATAATAACAACATAAAGACAATATCTGGGCCTACCGCGAAGGAACCGCTTTAATATGCAACGAGGATCAAACGCAGAAACTGTAGACAATTGGTAAATCTTACCTTTTACACAAGAACTTAGCGTATTCTAACATCACTTTTTAAGATTTTCTTCTTGCTCTAAAATAGAAATGGATATTTTAGATTACTGGACAAATAAGTAAGTTTATAAACGCATTTTCATTTAGCACTTTTCAAAATCTTTGAACCCAATTCAGAGGAAAGACAGAAAAAAAAACACAGCATTCAATTGTTTATATTACCATGTCCACCTAATGTCAGACACAGTTTCCAATACTTTTAAAATTCAGTGATACAAATCTTTACACCCAGATTCTGTAAAACACATTACAAGTGTGAAATATTTAAATACTAAAACTAGCCTGGCTTTTTGGAAAAATGTAATGCCTCCGTTACCTATGTAAACTGGCACTATGGTGTATTCAAGGAACGTAGTCAGGCTGTGACGTTTATACAAGACAGCGGATTTCACTTACAACCCACATGAAAAACTAGGGGCTGCATTTTGATGAAAAGTCCAATTTTTTCCTGAACTTGAGGCAGTATTTTTAACACTTAAATGATATCAGTCTAATTGTATAATATAAAATAATAATAACAGCCCGCCTTAAAGCAATATGTGTATAATATAATATATAAAATGTATGTAACAGTCATTGTATTATGTTTATTTTATATGGTACATGAATAATAGTTATGTGAATGTATTACGTAGTTTTAACAATGTAGGAGCTGTGAGAATAGAAGCAAGCTACCTTTCATAGCAAACAGAATTACAAAGTAAAAGCCGAAAGTTGCTAACAATGAGGTAACCTTGGGACAATAAATTAGAAAGTTTAATAATGTTACTAATAATTCTTGGAACATTAATGTAATATTTAAAACAGTTTATAAATAGCCAATCAAAAACTAGAAAAAGCTTAACTAAAATAAAAGTATTCTATTGGAGTAGGATTAGCCAATCAGAGACTTGAAATAGAGAAATTGTACAAATTCAGGCGGTAGACGCTACAAGACTGCGTGCCCGAGCAGTTCGGTATGATACGTGTTCAGTGTGAGACATAAAAATTTCATTGTGGTGAGAATAATATAAAGTTTACCTCTTAAAAGAGCACACAATAATCTCACAGCTCAACAGTAGTATACATCAGTGAAGTCAATTATAATGTGTGTAAGCCTTGTTCTTCAGCCATACCAGCCCTGCTAAGAGATGCGTGCTTTGCAAATTACTACTGACGCAGCCGAGGTATACACACACATATATATATATATATTAAAAAAATAAAATATTAAAATAAAAAGTTGATTCTTAAACGTGGGGCGAAGGCCACCGGAAAGTTTGTGCCGTACGTGGGGCGAACACCCCAAGAAGCATATCTCCCGCAATACGTGGTGCAAACAGCAACAATAAACGACTTCAAGTTTGGCTCCCATAGTTGGGGCTGCAACGACTTCAAACTTTATGGTGAATTTTGCCATTTATGCACGAATCCAGGTATTGTAATGTAGAAAAGTTTATTTTTATTGTGCATACAAAGTCATATTTCGGCCAACTTTTGCAAAGATGCACATTTTTGTCGTTTGTTTAAGAACACAAGAATGAAAACATGAAAATGTTGCTCACATGGCAATATTTCAGGTGATATTGTTACAAGTAAACACAATTTCTACAAAGCTTTACTAATAAAGCTCTGTAGTCAACAAGCAGCGTAACACACTAGTTGGTTCACTGACGTAAGACTTTTATGATGATGATGATGATGATTATTATTATTATTATTATTATTATTATTATTATTATTATTATTATTATTATTAAAGGTTTATTTAAGGTCGTTTTGAGTACATGGTCTTACCACGACCTGTTATAAAAATCTGATGTGTTACACTCACATGACTTTCTCTACTCTTGTACAAACTATTTTTACAAACGCTTATTCTCCAGCTACTTCGTGTTAATCGAGATAAACATTTGTAGACTCTATCTTATTGCTAATTTTCTTGTAGATGTAAGGGGAAAATATATTTACAAGGGCAATATAGAAATACAGTAGCCTTTAAGCACATACATATCTCTTAATAGCTGGTTGCTAGGTGCAGCACCATTCCCTTTCCCACAGATTAATACTCTTTGCATATCCAAGACAAAAAAATGAATAACGAATTCCCATTTGAGGAAATAAGTATTGAAAAATTTAAGGGAATAACAAGCAATATCTCGAAAATGGCTCACTCAGCAACAAAAAAAAGTATGACTAAATTGTGTATGTTAACGCGATCTACGTTTTTTGTGTAGTAAAATTTTGTCTATCTCTTATGGTTTACCAGTTATGCAAAAGTCGTTCACAATGAGAACAAGATATACATTTCATTTGTCGTAAAAATATCTTAAACATATGATATTTTAATCAAAATCGTTAGAGCCATTTTTGAGAAAATTAAAATTTTCGAAAAATGTTCCATGTATAGGATAGTCTGGAATGGGGGGATTTTCTTGAAAACCTTCGTGTCGCATCTCTGTAAGATACTGAACCTAAATACCAAGTTTGGTGTTATCCGACTGTTCGTTTCTAAGTTATGCTGTTCACAGACACACACACACACACACACACACACGGACATGTTTCCAAAAATGCTTTTTTTGGATTCAGGGGGTCTCAAAACATGTATTTCCGGTGAAATCTCGGTATCGAATTTTTGGGTGGAATACAATACTTCCCCTACTTACTATACGTAGTATTCATTCATTCATTATCTGTTTACCCTCCTCTTATGTAGGACTTATACCCCCCAGGACTTACAAGCGGGTGCCTGGGGTCAGAGGCCCGTCGAGGAGCAGACACTCATGGATCAGACAGAAGATCCAGGATGGGTGATCAGCCCGATGCCGGGTACGGGATGAAGTAGGTAGATGAAACGAAATGTTTGTGAAATGGATGAAAGGAAAGGTGATGATGGAGCAGTTGGTGGAATGAATGGCGGGGGAAACCGGAGAACCTGGAGAAAACCCGCCCAGACGCCGCTTCGTCCACCACAAATCCCACATGCAGGTCCCTGGGATTGAACCCGGGCTGCTTTGGTGGGAGGCGAGCGGTCTAACCACTTTACTATACGTAGTAGAGAAAGTAAAAATACATTATGATATACAAAACATTTACAGTAAATCAGAGAGTTTTGTATCCATTAGAAACGGTAGCGTCTTCTTGAGCATATTGGGTTCGTTAACTGCACTGGGAAGGTTGAAAATGCCGACTTGTCTACATCTACTGTGCTGTGGACAATCTATAAGGATATGCAGAAGGTTAGTGGAATGTTACAGCTGGTACAGTTTGCAGGCTGGTCTTTAGTGAGAAGATAATATGTTAGTTTGGAGTGCTCAATTCTAAGCCAGGTGATGAAAACTTGTTCTCTTCTTTTGAGAGTTCGGTAATGCAGAAAAGGTTGTGTGCAGCCTGAGCGAGCTTCATGAAGTTTACTATTGAATGATAAACATTTCAATTTCCATTTTTGCATGTACATGTGTTTAATGAAACTGATGACGTCTTGGTGTGGAGGGGCGATCGATGGATCACTGACGGGATGTTTAGTTGCGGGGTGAACAACAAATTGCAGTGTTCTCCAGCGGAATCCTGGATATTCTACAATGTGCAGAATTGGTGACGGCCTTTCTGAGAATGCACAACATTTGAAGACAATGAACCAAAGCTAGCCTGCAGCGACCTCGCCGCCTTCAAATATGCGCCTGTGAAGCGGAGAGGAGCTTCTCCAGGTACAAAACATCATCATCGACAACCATAGATCTTTGAAAATGGAAAACTTGAAAATGCACCTTGTGATCCAGTGTAACTCGGCAGAAACTGAAGATTGACAGGACGCGTTAACTAACTTGTAATACTTTAAACAACTGGCGTGCAGTCGTAAAAACATAGTTTTATTGTTTGGTTAGGTGTTTTATATAGTCATATTTTGTCTTTTAAGGTCATATTTATATAAGTTTTAGGTTATAAATGCTTGCATATTTCGCTGTTTTTAGGTCATTAAGATCCAGGTCCTACAAATAACGAGGTATTGTAGCATTATCAGCTAACAATCCTGGGTTTTCTATAGAATTTGTAAATTCACTTCCAATGTCTGTGCGCGTATTCTATATCGCCATGAAAAAGCATTATCATACTTGCCAACTTGCTGAAATATAAACCCGCAAAGCTTACCCTCGTCCAGCAAAGGGTAACAAGTTCGCGGTGAAATGACATTTAGAATGCGTGAAAGTTTTAGTGCAGCAAATGTACAACATTTTCAAGTACAATAAATGGTAATTCTGTTTTATAAGAATCCTTGAAGACCTGGTACTACTGCTTTTTACTTTCTCTACTACGTATAGTAAGTAGGGGAAGTATTGCATTCCACCCAAAAATTCGATACCGAGATTTCACTGGAAATACATGTTTTGAGACCCACTGAATCCAAAAAAAGCATTTTTGGAAACATGTCCGTGTGTGTGTCTGTGTGTGTGTGTCTGTGTGTGTGTGTGTCTGTGTGTGTGTCTGTGTGTCTGTGAACAGCATAACTCAAAAACGAACAGTCGGATAAACACCAAACTTGGTATTTAGGTTCAGTATCTTCCAGAGATGCGACACGAAGGTTTTCAAGAAAATCCCCCCACCCCAGACTACCCTTTACATGGAACATTTTTCGAAAATTTTAATTTTCTCAAAAATGGCTCTAACGATTTTGATGAAAATATCATATGTTTAAGATAATGTCATGAGAAATGAAATGTATATCTCGAATTTTCTGGGAATGTCTCCAAAAGTATTCTTTATTGTGAACGACTTTTGCATAACTGGTAAACCGTAAGAGATAGACAAAATTTTACTTCACAAAAAATGTAGATCACGTTAAAATACACAACTTATGTCATATACATTTTTTTTGTTGAGTGAACCGTTTTCGAGATATTGCTTGTGATTTTCTTAAATTTTTCAATACTTATACTTTTTCTCAAATTCGTTATTCATTTTTTTTATGTCCTGGACATGCAAAGAGAATGAAATGCGCCACATAGCAACCAGCGCTTAAAATATTTGACTATCGCTTAAAAGCTACCATATTCCCCTTGCATCTACAAGAAAATTACCAATAAGATTGACATCTCGATATCTCGATTAACATGAAGCATATGGAGAATAGGCGTTTGTAAAATTAGATTGTACAAGAGTAGAGAAAGTCATGTGAGTGTAACACATCAGATTTTTTTGTCCTGGACATGCAAAGAGAATGGAATGCGCCACATAGCAACCAGCGTTAAAATATTTGACTACCGCTTAAAACGTACCATATTCCCCTTGCATCTACAAGAAAATTATCAATAAGATTGACATCTCGATATCTCCATTAACATGAAGCATATGGAGAATAAGCGTTTGTAAAAATAGTTTGTACAAGAGTAGAGAAAGTCATGTGAGTGTAACACATCAGATTTTTTTTTTGTCACACATGCTGAAATTTTTCTCGGTACCACTATTAAGGCAAAGAACATCACTTCCTAATCCATACTCGTATTTTAGCTTCATAACATAAAATATAAACAAAAATTGTCACAAAATTGGGAAAAATCCCACGGACATAAAATACGAATAAGATAATTTACGTGAGGGAGTTGACTTTACAGTTGACATAGTCATTACTAAATGTTCGCGCCCATTTAGGGGAAAGGTCCCTAATTTGAACCGCCTCTTAAATTGAACCGCTTCGATGTTTTCCAAACTATTCGACAGATGGCACCATAATCCTAGCAGAAGGGTACCGTGTACAGCTATGAAGGCTTGGAGTTTCTGACTGCATTCTGAGCTGTGGTTTCAGTTGTATGAAGTGTTGTGTGTTTTTGGTGCTTCAGAAGTAACATTTGACTCATCTAGCTAAGCTAATACGACCAATTAGATAAGTTTGAGATGATCTATATATATTACATGTTACAAAGTGTTTATTTAGCACCAATATTCATGCATACGTTTTTTCGAGCAGCGTCTCTCCTTGTCATATAAATGCTAAAGCTTCCAAAATGGCTTGGCTCGTAAATTGAACCACTGTTTGAACCCTATATTGAACTGGTCCAATTTAGGAAACCTATTTGAAGTTCTAGGATTGCTCAACTGCGAATTGTATATTGTGTGAATAAATATCCAGATAATATGCTAAATTAAACAAAAAATCATGCTAAAAACAGTGGATAACATGAATATGTGAATTGTCTGAAATTATGGACATGATCCAGTGCATGAGTTGTAGGACATGGCAAAAGTTAGTGCCAAGAACAAAGTGTTTTATTGTGAAGATTGTGTATAAAAAGTATGTGGTTCAGTTTAAGACATGGGTGGTTCAATTTAAGGACCACGTTCCTAATTTGAACCGATTTACACGATCTCACTTTTTAAATGTTATTTAATTGATAATTGTATTAATTTTAAATTGTGTTGAGGATATTTATAGCGCAAGAATTTGTTGCTTTAACGCTTGTGTTTATGAAAATTTTGATTTGAAATTATAATTATTATTTACTATTTAGGCTTAAGTGGTTCCCCCTACTGCTGGGTACTAGAGATCACTAATAGTGCAATTAAGTTTTAAATCCACACGCTCTGCATTTTATTACAGCCCAATGAAGGGGGACCATGACCAAGATAAAGGACAGACACACAAAAAAGCTCTGGTCTATCATAGCATTGTATAGCAATTAGCGAGGTACATTCAATATCTGTAGTCTTAAGTTGCAATGTACTGCAATGGAATTTAAACTTTTATCATGTACATAGTAAAAATGGTAACACTTGAATTTTCCCACAAAGCCATAAAAACACGTCCTTTACCGTAAGGTTGTAAAAAGCCTTCCTCCCCTATACGCTTGAGGCAGTATCTTTAACACTTAAATATCAGTCTAATTATATAATATAAAATATAACAGCCCGCCTTAAAACAATATGTGTATAATAATATATAAAATGTGTGTAACAGTCATTGTATTATGTTTATATTATTATGTACATGTATAATAATGTTATGTGAATGTATTACGTAGTTTAACAATGTAGGAGCTGTGAGAATATAAGCAAGCTCCCTTCCGTAGCAAACATAATTACAAAGTAAGAGCCGAAAGTTGCTAACAATGAGGTAACCTTGAGGCAACAATAAATTAGAAAGTTTAAAAAGGCTAATAATAATTCTTGGAACAATAATAATGTAATATTTAAAACAGTTTATAAATAGCCAATCAAAAAACTAGAAAAACTTTAAGTTGAATAAAAGTATTCTATTGGAGTAGGCTTAGCCATCAGAGACTTGAAATAGGAGAAATATGCAGATTCAGGAGGGAGACGCTACAAGGAAGCGTAACCAAGCAGTTAGATTTTGGTACGGGTTCAGTGTGTGACATGAAAATTTATTGCGGTGAGAATAATATAAAGTGTGTTAAAAAGTGCAAATAACAATAATCTCACACTCTATAGAAGGATACATCAGTGAAGTGTTATTTAATCGTGTGAAGGATTGATAAAGAAAGTACAATACAGTTATAATTTGTGTAAGCCTTCATTCTTTAGCCATACCAGCCCCGCTAAGAGACACGTGCTCTAAAAAAATACTAATAACGCAACCGAGGTATACATATATGATATTTAAATAAACATTAAAATACAAAGTTGATTTCTCAAACGTGGGGCGAAGGCCACCGGAAACTTTGTACCGTACGCGGGGCGATGACTCCAAAAAATAATCTCCCGCAAAGTTGGCATCCATGTGGTCTAAAACAGCTTCAAATTGACGCCTAAACGTGGTGTAACCGCAGCAACAATAAAACCCCTTCACGTTCTAAGGGCAAACCATAAAAGTTGGCAAATATGTATTATGGTGCAAAATTGGGATATTCCACAATCATGAAGACTTAGAAAGCATCAGTTTCATTTCAGTTACTTCTGTATCAAGCCTAAATCTTGAACGTAACAGTTATAAGGCGAGTACAAAGATATCGCTTATACACACTTCACTGAGCTGATGAATGTGGTCTTTCAGCTGCTCAACTTTGCGACTTCAAACATTCTATATGGGTCATCACCCTGTGCAAAGATGGGCCCTCTTCCTCTCCTCCACGTGACGAAATGTGCGGTGCCGCTTTTAACGATAGTCGCGTCAAGATAACTCAGACAAATTCATCTTCGTGCTCACATACTACCAGTAAATTCTCTACAACCCGAGTGACAATTACCCCCACCAAAACGCAATTTATAATTATTATAGGTGTAATGGCATAATTCTAAACACGGTTTCGTTACCCTGTTCTTCTTTTGGACAAACTTTATGAAGCTTTTTCAACAGTTCTTTTTTACTTTCTCTACTACGTATAGTAACTAGGGGAAGTATTGTATTCCACCCAAAAATTCGATACCGAGATTTCACCGGAAATACATGTTTTGAGATCCCCTGAATCCAAAAAAAGCATTTGGAAACATGTCCGTGTGTGTAACTGTGAACAGCATAACTCAGAAACGAACAGTCGGATAAACACCAAACTTGGTATTTACGTTCAGTATCTTCCAGAGATGAGACACGAAGATTTTCAAGAAAATCCCCCCACCCCAGATTATCCTTTACATGGAACATTTTTCGAAAATTTTAACTTTCTCAAATTTTCTCTAAGGTTTTTGATTAAAATGTCATATATTTAAGATACTTTCATGACAAATAAAATGTATATCTTGAATTTTCTGAGAATGTTTGCATAATTGGTAAACCATAAGAGATAGACAAAATTTTACTACACAAAAAATGTAGATCCGTTAAAATACACAATTTATGTCATATACACTTTTTTTTGTTGAATGAACCATTTTCAAGATATTGCTTGTTATTTTTCCCTTAAATTTTCCAATACTTATACTTTTTCCCAAATGGGAATTCGTTGTTCATTTTTTTTTTTTTTGCCTGGTAATGCAAAGAGAATGGAATACTCCACCTAGCAACCAGCTCTTAAAATATTTGACTATCGCTTAAAGCCTAGCAATTCCCCTTGCATCTACAAGAAAATTAGCAATAAGATTAACATCTCGATATCTCGATTAAGATGAAGCATATGGAGAATAAGCGTTTGTAAAAATAGTAGGGAAAGTCATGTGAGTGCAACACATCAGATTTTTTCTTTAACTAGCACCTAATAACTAGATGTATTACATTTCACCCAAAAATCTATATTCGGATTTCACCGTAAATACATGTTTTGAGTATCAAAAAACAAAACTTTGGAGAAAGGCCCGAGCGTGTCTGTGAAAAACATAACTCAAGAATATGTCAGATAAGAACCAAACTTGGTAGTTAAATCCAGTATCATCCACAGATGCGACGCCCACTTTTAAGAAAATCCACCACCCCAAACTACTCTTTACATTGTCGCGGTAACTTTCGTGTTATCTTTTTGCTGAGCGCCTGTTATTGTATTACTAGTTTGAATTTTGGGTTCTTTGTCCTCCGGCTAGCTATTATTACAAGTCGAGCAAATCTCTTAGACAGGGTGTGTAAACGGAAAGGAGTTGTTACTAAAAGATAGCACTGATAAAAGAATTTTGTTTTTACACTTTTATTGCCGTCACAATTAATTAATTTCACATAATTACTCTTGATACACGCCCGACAGAAACTGTTATATTTTCGAATGTAACTATAATCACTTATTTGCCCCCCATTATTAATTCTAGTATTTCACATTTTGTAACTAACTTTACGACACGAGAGATTCTGTAGAACTGCGCGACGTGTAACCCGTGAATGATTCTGTAGAACTGCGCGTTACCCGGCTCTGGCTCGGAATTTATACTCCCTCACCCCGATATGCCTAAAGACTATAATCGAGCTGCTATTGGTTAATAAAACGCGCCAACATTAGCGTCTATTTTTATATCTAATCAAAATTACGAATACATATGCTCTAGGGAAGATATTCCCTCCATTTCTAAAGAAAAGCGCGCTACTCTGACGTCATTTGTTTGTCTCTTCAAATTGATAAACAACTCACCCCCTCGCTACATTGTTACCCGCTCCTATTGTCAGTTTCAGTGAGGCCGTGTAAACTTATTTCCTAACAATGCTTATAATTAACAAACATCTCAAATCATTGTCATACAATAATGCTAATTTACACTACAATCACTCTGGCATTCACAGTGTTGTGATATAAATTACTGCCTCAACATGCAAAATTTTTCGAAAATTTGAATTTTCTCAAAAATGGCTCTATATTTTGATTAAAATACCATATGTTAACGATATTTCATACTTTAATATAGTAAAATATTTAATGATACTGAGATCTTAGCATAAATACATGTTTGGAGGCTACCTGAGTCCAAAAAAAGCAATTTTACAAAAAAGGTGCCTGCTCGTTTCTGCGGAGTTGTCATGGAAAGAACATGACCCGTGTTTAAACATTTTATTTGCTATCACCTTTGCACCTTTTGATATAATGTACCTATTTCTGCAAAAGTTTATCTCGATTATCTTGAACTAAATAGAAAAACAATGTTCTGTAAGAATAGTTTGTAGAAACTGTACAAAAATAGACGATAGTGGGTAGAAAAGTCATGTGAATGTAACACACCCTATTTTTATATAAAAACCAGCTATAAATTACACTTTCCCTGCTCTACATTCTTTAAAATTAAGAAACTTGGGGATAACACTGAGAAGGACAAATTCATCTCTGAGAGGAACAAACATTGAAGTTACGTAAAAGAATGAAAAAGTATGACAACTTCTATAATGGAGCTGTAATATCTCATTATTTGATGTGTGTTTTAAATAGCATCTCTGCATCGGGTGTATGTCATTGTCACGGCCTTCAGAATGACTAACAACGTAAATCTATTATAGTAGCTATTTAGTTTTGCAACAAACTCTTACCATTAGCTGTTTTCACTACGGTAAATTGGTTTTAATAGCTATTTAGACCATTATTAAAATTAATTTTGTAATGCGCTGCCTGCAGTATATTTATCTACGTTTCGTCTATTTAACGACATTTATGAACGGTAAATCTTAAATAACTTCTTATCATTTATTAAACCTTTTTCTTTCCTTAAAATGTTGAGTGCTACATATTTCCCTTGTCAAAATAATACAGCTGTTTTAAAGAAGGAGTTTGAGTTTTTTGTTTTAATTCATGGCCGCTCTTTAACTGCTATGGTCCTTAGCATCCTATTCTATGTTGGGCGTGAAAGACCGGCAATTTTGCTCACAGGCTTCTTTATCAGGCTTGAGGTTCTTTTACGTGCCATAAATCTACGACACGGGACCACCGGATTTATTTCCCTTCCGAAGGAAGCCACGCTAAAGATTTTTAAGCCGAAAAAATTCCACCGCCCACCGCAAGATTTGAACCCGCGACCCCGGGAACTGGAGATTATCATGGTATACCAAGACCATGGAGGACGACTTTTAAAGGAGGCCATACATTATAACTAAATAGTTATAATTGTGACTCCGGCCGTGAAAACCTACGTTCTTACAGGCCATACATTGTTCATCAGGTTGTTAGAAACAAGAGTTTTTGCGTAGAACGTATAAATAATTGCCAGCAATTTTAAATACCCAAAATCAACTTTCAAAAGAGTTCTGATGCTGCATCACCTGAAATAAGAGAAGAAATTGGGCAACCTTGAATATTCTACCAGAAAAATCATAATAGCACTAGACCCAAGTTGAACTAATTCTTTTCGAATTAAAATTCTTCGAGACGTAATTTATTATGTGCTATTCCTTATCTAGGAATTGCATTAATATGAGTTTAAGGAAGTTTCGGAGTTGATAATACAACAATAAATCCATTTTTAAAACTGCTCTAAGGACTTCTAAATACTGACCAGGTAGAACAGCCTTATATCTGTATTACAGTGCGACTAATGCGTGACCAGAGGATTAACAGTGAATAAAGACACCGTACTAGATTATTTTTATGAAAAGCTGGACAGAAAACCATCATAACAACTAGTATAACTAAGCAAAATCCCTCGGTCCAGGAATTGCGCGAATATTTAGGAGCGGTAAATCGCCCCCATTCAATTTGCCTTTTGCCTTTAGCTACTGAATTATCCAATGAGGTGTCTTAAAGAGGAAGTGGGCTGATACGCGGGAAACAAGTGTCACTTCACTGTTGTGAACGCATCAATTTTATGGTGTAGAAAAATTTAATAGGATCCGTTTACATCGTGATAACTCGAAAACTAAAATCCTTATTCCGGTTCTGTAAGAGGTATGTTAAAGGACACAGTTTCGAGATGATGTGCGATTTGTCTCCCTGTAGAAAATTTAATGTTACTAGTTTTCTTTGTAAAACTCAATTGAAATAATTTTTATTATGAAAAGCAACCAGTGAGGAACTCTTTTCCTTGAAGAGATAAATGGAGGAATGAAACACCCTAAAAATTAATAAATTTTGGAAGATATCCCATGATAATACCGCATATATGTGAAATGCTATCGCTAGTTATATGCAAACATTTGTTTTCAACTTCCTGCACCTTGCTCTTTGCGTGGCCTGTCACAGTAAACTACAAACACAGCATTTTGTTGCAATGCTCTTGTGTCTTTAGTCCTGCCTCTACGGTTGGACAGTTACAACAGTGGCTTGATTAAGCGATAAACGTTTTGTGAGAATAAATAAAACACGGGCTAGGCGAGATTATGGCGTATGGTGCTTAGGCAGCGACTCAAAGGCTAGAGAGGGGGTGTTTTCAAAGTGCTGAACTATAGTAATAAAGGCGCGACTTTGTTTCAGTATTTTCTTTTCATGCATCTAATTTTATTTAAACAACAAATTGTGCAGTTTCACTATGAATGCAGATCAGTGATGCCTAACCTTATAGAGAGGAGATGACGGGAGTTTCCCTTCCCACTAATTTCCACTCGTGTTGCCAAGCACTGAAACTTGATTGGTTTAGCTTGTCAATATCTTCAAATGTAGTGTGAACTTGGAACCTTAGCTCTTAAGAGAACAGGTTGGGCTTAACTATTGTAGGTGAATGCATTTTCAAAACACACGAACCAAAGGATATGTGCATAACGTTTTTGTTTTACAGATTTTCGGAAACTGCTTTCTGTCACGTCTGTATGACCAAAAAAAAGTATTTGCTTTCGCTCTGACAACCCTTTCATCTAAATTATTTTGGGAAAATATGGGGAGAGGGGATAGGTGCAGAAGAGTGTCAGTGTGGATTCTTGTTTTCTTAACAACAAAATTCGAATTCAAAGGAATACTGAAGTAAATCGTAAATGTAATTACACCCAGTTTACATGTAAGCCTGCATTATTCTAGTATAAAACACTAAACCAAACTTTCTCTATACTCTAAGAGGTTGTGTTAACCACAAACAAATACATATTAACGAACGCACTACGTTAATCTTTATTTTATAAGCTTTATGGAAAATACTTGTCATTGCTTAGCACCAGCTTGACAGAGAGACCAGCGTATAACAAAAAGATGAAATGTATGCAGAGAGTTAAATTACAAATGCGTAGTTGCAAAAATTTATTACGGATACTTAATATTAAAATTCAAGCCTACTTCATATAAAACCTGTTTCATTTTGTGCCAGTGCACAAATCAAACAGTATACATTAGCGAATGGCTCTAAAGCAGGATTCTGCAGTACTGGTGAAGTGAAGGACTATCGCCCGGCAAAGCTGGCAACCTGCGCCGTATAGCGGTCTGAACAGGTGCATACCTGCACGGAGCGTGCCGAACTGTGCAGAATTCACAGGTGTTTGTGCCCAGTAAAAACTACTGCCTTGGGGAAAAGACCAGAAACCACGAAAAAAGGCAAGCAAATCAAAGTCATAACCAGCTGGATGTTGAAATATCTGTTATTTGCAGAGAACAGCAATAAAAAAGTCCTTATGGACATTTCATAGGTATCTTACACCTTTTGAGACCACTTAAACACAAATTAGATGTAAAGCATTCACTTGACTTTCTCTACACTGTCCACACATAAGAATTATTCTTATATAACCTCCACAAGTGTTCTACAAAAGCTTATTTTCCTATTTACTTCATGTTAATCGAGATAAACCTTTGCAGAAATAGTTACAGCACACAAGGGGAATAGAAATACTCGAACCGATAGCCTGGCACAGTATAGCAGGGCGCTGTATGCTGGCCTATTCATTCCATGATCTCGCGTGAAACAACTGAATATCGACAACACTTTAAAATTGACAGAAGTATTGAAACATTTAAATCCATAATAACCTTAGATATCTTGGAAAAAGCTTGTTTGAAATAAATTGGGTTTTAAAGACTTCTACGCTTTTTCTGTAGTAATATTTTGTTTATCTCTCAGGTTTACCAGTTATACAAATTCCTTTCGAATGTACAGGACTGCGCAGGCTACTCAAAGAAAATTCAAAATTCAAGATATACACTTTTTCATGTTATTATCTTCAATATATAGTAGACATTTTAAACAAAACCATCAAGATCCATTTTTGATAAAAACCAAATATATCGACAATTTTTACATGTAAAGTATAGTCTATGATAGGAGTTTTCTCGAAAGTCTTAGGTGTCACTTCTTTGGAAAGTACTTTTCGTTTTTGAGTTACATATAGACGGACATACACACCAATATTTTTCTAAAAATGCTTTATTCGTGGGCCTCAAAACATGTGTTTTAGGTGAAACCACGATATCGGTCTTTTTGGATGAAATGCATTGCCTTCTCTACTTACTATGTGCGTGATACATTTCGAATTTTTACTGTGCGTCGTTTTAGCGCACAATCAAGTAAACAAAATATACTGTATGACTTATAGTAGATCCAAAATCGAAACTTAGAAAAATCTTTTTCTTTAAGTTTTATTCTATGTGTAATGAAGTGATAAGTTCCGCCAGAATAGTAATAATAATAATAATAATATTAATCATCATAATCAAAATAATAAGAATGGGAATAATAATAAGGAAGAATAAAAGATAATATGAAGGATTAGAAAAGGGGGGAATAAAATCATAACGAAAGAAATTAACTAAGAACAGATACGAATAAATCAGAACGTGAAATGAAATGTAGGAAAACGCGTATTTTAGAGCGAAGAGATACATAGTGAAAACTGTAAAAGGTGAAATATTTTAAGAACAGACAGGAAAGAAACATTAGCAAGCGCTTAAGTTCTATAGAAATCTTGTGAAACTCACAGGAAGCGAGAACAACAGAAAAGAAGTCAAATGCAGTCAACCGCACAGAAAACCTAATCAGGCGAGAATAAGGCGTTAATGGTAGACACGGGCAAGGTCAACTTGAAAATATAACGAACCAATGGGAAACGGCGGAAAACTTAGAAAAATGAGAAATTATAAAAGTCACGTGCATAGTAAAAAGGAGGAATGAGACTAGAAAATATGCGGAGAATAGAAAAATGATCTAGCATGGAGAGCAGTTTGAGACGTGTGTGAGATGGATCACTTCATGTCGTACAGGGGAAGAGTGTAGATGTAGCAACTTAAATCACTTCGTGTCGTACCGGGAAGCAGTATAGATGTAGAAATTCAAAGCACTTCGTGTCATATAGGGGAACAGTGTAGATGTCGAAACTTAAGCATTTGTGTGTTTGAATGTGAGTGTTCAGTAAAAGTGAGGAAAGGTAGCTAGAAATGACTAAAGTCAAGTCATTAAACTTTACATCGTTATGTTTTTCAACATCTAAAGATAATTAGAAAAGGATAAAATACGTAAATACTAGCTGGGGATGATAGGCGGAATCAAGTCTTGTGTGACGGGGATTCGGTAAAGGAAAACAGTGTGGATCATCAGAATAAACGGGCCACTGAAGGAGGACTGTGAGAATCATTCAACTCCTATCCACACTTCCTGAGATAAGAGTTACCCAACCAATAACCCTCTACCTGACCAGCCGACAACAACAATCCTTCCGAGCCAGAAACCCGATACTAAGAAACCTTTTTCTCATTTATCCCCGCTACAGTAAGTAGACACAATGTTGTCAACAGCTTGGAGAGCAGCTACTAAATGATAGCTCCAGTGAAAGTTTACTGCAATTTGCTTTAAATTAAAAGCCTACGTAATATGTAGAACAAACACAGGCCGCTTTCTATCTCAGATAGTGTAATAAAGCAATGGTACAGAAAACTTGTTGCCGCATAAAGTGATACAAATCAATCAAAAATGTAATAAGGAAATACGAAATGTCATTGTATATTTACGCACCATGGCATTAAGTATACACATGAATTATTATTAGAATTCATACAGGATGATAATGGTTAGATAGAACAACGCGTGGGTTATATACCTATTAAATGTTTTTGGAAACATGTCCGTGTGTGTCTGTGAACAGCATAACTCAGAACTTGGTATTTAGGTTCAGTATCTTCAAGAAATGCGACACGAAGGTTTTCAGAAAGTCCCCCCCCCTCGATTATCCTTTACATGGAACATTTTTCGAAAATTTTAATTTTCTCAAAAATGGCTCTTAACGATTTTGATTAAAATATCACATGTTTAAGATATTTTCATGACAAATGTAATAATTTTGATTAAGGTATTTACATGACAAAAAGCCTGTCTAGAACTTTCTGGAAATAGCCTTTAAGCACACCATTCGGAAGAAATTTTGTATATATTTGTATAACAGGTAAACCATAAGAGATAGACAAAAATACCTCACAAAAAATGTAGATCTCTTTAAAACGGACAATTTATTTTATATAAACCTTTATGGCATCACTCATTTGCGCCTTTGGTACTGGTTTGTATTTTCCAACACAAACGCTATTCAGATGTTTCTCGCGATGTTATGGAAATAGTATGGAGTTTCAAGGCCAGCATAGTGCAACCTGCTTTCAAGCATTTGACTATCGCTCCGGTTTCCTGTAATCCCCTTGTACTTACAACTAAATGGGCAATGAAGCTATTTCTGCAAACGTCTATCTCGATTGTCCTAAAGTAGATAGAAAAATAATCTTTCGTTAGAGTCGTTTGTAGAAGCTATATAAAAATAAACGTAAGTTGTGTGAATGTAATACATAAGATTTTCTTACATCTCTGCAGCAAACAAAAACAGAGTATAAATTTCAGTATATAACAATTATAGAACACTATAAAGTATTTTTCTGAGGGAATCGCATTAATGATAGTGGCATATAGTTCTTAAACGCCCTTGATACGTCCTATACATTTACGAAATCACCCTGAGCAATCTCCAGATGTCGGAAGGTTCAAAGCGTGACAGTATTTTATACACCACTTGCTTTGACGTCGCTAAATTTCATCAATCGGTTTCAAAAACTACACGACCTACTGTGAGCCAAAAACAGCAAAGTGGAAAGTGTTTGCGAAATTAAGTATTTTGGGAACACGAGAAAGGGGTCGCAGACGTCCGGTCAAGGACCTATATAGTTCCATGCATTCACTTTCAAATTTCAACTTATTGAGAAATGCGTGGTCAGACAATGTTGAAATTCATTCAAATACTTCCTTTATCTCTAATCAGCAAATCAATGTTCTCTAGGCATTGAATCGCTGGAATATTAAATTATGAGCAATAACAGCACATTCTTGCAGAACACTGAGGCAGTATTTTTAACGCTTAAATGATTTCAGTCTAATTATATAATATATAAATTCAATAACAGCCCGCCTTAAAGCAATATGTGTATGTAACTATATATAAAACGTGTATATTACAGTCATTGTATATTATTGTATACATGTTCAATAATGTTATATGAATGTATTACGTAATTTATTAATGTAGGAGCTGTGAGAAATAGGTCAAAAGTTGCTAACAATGAGGTAACCTTGAGGCAATAATGAATTAGAAAGTTTAAATGTTACTTGTGATTCTTGGAAGCAATAATGTAATTTTAGTGACAGTTTATAAAAATAGCCAATCAACAACCAGAAAAAGCTTTAGTTAAATGAAAGTATTCTATTGGACTAGGATTAGCCAATCAGAAACTAAAATGAAGCAAAATTTACAAATTCAGAAATCAGTTGCTTGTAGACAGTGTTCCTAACCGAACGTGAGATGCCTCCTCGAGAAATTTAATACGTATTTTGTGTAAGACAAAAATAGTTACGTGTTAAAAATTGCAAGTAATTAACAAAAAAATCTCACAGCTCTCTCTCTCTCTCTCTCTCTCTCTCTCTCTCTCTCTCTCTCTATCAGTAAAGTGTTATTTAAAACGTGTCAAGCATTAATAAAAGGAGTGAAGTAAAATTATAATCTGTGTAAGCCTACATTCTTCAGTCGCACCACAACCCTGCAAAGAGAAACATGTCTCTAACAATAATACTGATGCAGCCGGAAACCGGGTACTATACGTGCGGTTGCAACAAACTTCAAGTTCGGCTCCCCAACAGTCGAAATATAATATAAACTTACTTCAAATTGGCTGCTAGAGCTTGGCGCAAATAACGTAAAGAAACTAACTACTACAACATGTAGATTATCAAACTCAATCGACATGCATAACCAAAGCTGAAACAAGACTGTAAACATACACACATTAAGTGTTGCGTTCTGGTATTTAGTAGACGTTTTAGAAAACAATCTTAAAACTCTTACATTTTTAGCATATTCCCCAAATAAACTAGACTTAAAATTTCTATCGATTTCCTCTTAAGACACCTTTGGAATACTTTATTCCATTTAGCGTCTGGTTATCAACCAGTTTTTCTCTATTTCACAACCTAGGTAGACAGGAATGCTTTATCGTCTAACTCAACAATATTTTATTTATTCAATACATTTAAATTTTTCTTCTGTTTTCAATTAGGTATTCATTTTCCTCAATCTCATTACACTTCAATCACATAAGTTTTTTCTTTCTTCATTTATTTTACCACTCAATATTTTTATAAATCTAGGTTTTATTATTCTTATAAACACATTCTATAAGACACTTTATTTTTGCTTTTATTAATAGTGCTCTCTGAAATTAAAATACATATTTCTGAATCAAGTAATGTCTTGCTTTTCCTTCTTGATGCAAACAATTCCGTAATTTTATGGAATACAACTTCTATCTTTTAGCTTTAGCACAGCATTCTTAGTTTTGATTTTAAACGTTTGATCCAATTTTCTTAATATTTGAATATTCCATTTTATTAATTTCGATAGCCAAATAATCCATTCCATCCTTTTTCTGATTCCCAGATTAATAATCACTCGAAACTACACCATTTTCCAACTGGAACTCAAATACCTAACTTTAAATTTGACTATCAATTTCAAACAAAAAATACCTATATGAGTATTCGCCTGGATTTCCTCCCCCCCCCACCACCCTTTACTCGATTAGGACACATCGTACCATTAATGAAATGGGTTAAATGATGCTCAAATGAGCCCGGGTCCACAGAGCTTAAAGATACCCCGCATTCGTCTCCGCAGGATAAGGGAGATTCGAATTCGGAACCTCTTAAATGCGAGGCATACATGCTACCCCGACACCACAGAGGCGGGCTATTTGGATTTAACATTTTTTATTTAACACCTCACTTGATCTCTCATCATTTAATAATACCAACATAGCCAATATGTCTTGTTTTATCTACATCAATGTAGTTTGCAATTTCCGAGCCTTATGTACATGAGTGATGTTTTACTATTACCTTGTGTGATAGGACGGTTTGAAAATGTATGAAACTCACCAAGGTAACTTTTGTATTGTTTTAATTTGTAAAGATATGTGTATGTATGTCCAAGTCTCAGTTCACTATAATAACTTTAAAATAAAAAAAGTTTCTTATTTGCTTCAGTCGACTTGCAGTTAATTAAAAAAAATCTGGTGTGTTACACTCACATGACTTTCTCTACTCTTGTACAAACTATTTTTACAAACGCTTATTCTCCATCTACTTCATGTTAATCGAGATAAACATTTGCAGACTCTATCTTATTGCTAAGTTTCTTGTAGATGTAAGGGGGAATATATATTTACAAGGGCAATATAGAAATACAGTAGCCTTTAAGCATTGACATATATCTTAATAGCTGGTTGCTATGTGCAGCACAAATCTCTTTGACACAGATTAATACTCTTTGCATATCCAAGACAAAAAAATGAATAACGAATTCCCATTTGAGAAAATAAGTATTGAAAAATTTAAGGGAATAACAAGCAATATCTCGAAAATGGTTCACTCAACAACAAAAAATGTATATGACATAAATTGTGTATTTTAACGTGATCTACATTTTTGTGTAGTAAAATTTTGTCTATCTCTTATGGTTTACCAGTTATGCAAAAAGTCGTTCACAATGAAGAATACTTTTGGAGACATTCCCAAAAAATTCAAGATATACATTTTATTTGTCATGAAAATATCTTAAACATATTATATTTTAACCAAAATCGTTAGAACCATTTTTGAGAAAATTGTTTTACTTACCTACTTCAGGGTGAATTACATCTTTGGACTGAACGGTTATTACACGAACATAGACCGAAATATTTGACAGTTGGAAAGGTAGAATCAGGCGACTGAAAAATTCAATGCTATAGCCGGGATTTGTAACACCGATCTCCTGGTCTCCGTCCGGTGGCTTTAACCACAAAGCTATCATGACAACATGCCGACACGACATTAAACTCTCCAACTGTTTTGCATTTTTCCCGTAAACCACAAGGAGATCTCAAATTGTATTGAGATAGCATACCCCAATGGCGACTTACAATGCTGTAAGTACTTTAAGTCCCGGGCTTCCTAGTTTTAACCATATCCACCATTAGGTCAATTAATGGAATAGTGTCATGCCGGCATGTTGCCACGGTAGCTCAGTGGTTAGAGCCATCGGATAGAGACCGGGAGATCCGTGGTTCAAATCCGGGCTATGGCATTGAATTTTTCAATCGCTTGATTCTACCTTTCCAACCCTGTCCAACATACGGTTTGTGTGGAAAAACAATTAATTCCATTATTTGACCATTTTTTTGAAAACAGGTGCTCAACACACGGTGAATACGTTAGTTTTTTGTTCTGTGGTGGATAAGATACCACTATTCATTCATAGCCAATAAGCCTCCTGTTATGAATTATACAAATATTGAAATGCCTCTTATTTCAAAACCTAACGACAATTATATTCCAAACCATACATTTTTATTTATAAGGACATTTTGGTGTATTATTTTTGCATTGATTTAATTAAACGTTAATGTACGCTTCTAAATGAATTAACATTAACTTGCAGCAACATGGTAACATTGCATTAAAAGCCAGGTAGAGCGCAGAATATGTATCCCACTACTGTCGCTAGGCTCTAGCTTTACTGCGCTTAGAGGCTGGAACGTACACTCCGAATCAGAACAATCTTGGCTCCACCTCTCTCATAACAACCGTAGAAATGCACACCTAGCCTATACACTGTGTTTAGAGCGTAGACGGTGCCAATCGAATTTGGTTCCAAGCTACTGAAAACTATCGGTAGAGTGCGCGCAGCTTAACGTGCCCGTTCAAATGAGAGAATACATACTCGAAAACAAAGCTTTATGCGCAATTCCTATACACTTTTTTTTCTTTCCTTTTAGCACAAGGAGTTCGACACCATATCATCACGACTCAACGCCACAGACGACACCATCCGAAACTCTGCTCCAGCTTTCAGATTCAAGAAAGATCCAGAGAGAGTCGCACGCTTCTTGCAACAATGCAAGGAGTTTAACCAGCAACAGCAGCATCATTAGTACTGTCAGCGACTCAGGAGTTTAGCTCTGTCCTTGTGGTTGACGTAAGCGAACCTGAGCCAGCGCTGTATTGTTCTTCCCTCTCGCTCTATTGATTCACACCCTGTTCCAAAGGTACTTATATCCTTTCTTTCCTGGAACAATAAATATTACGCGAAGTAGCATCAGTAGTACAGTATATTACTGCATCAAACAATACAATTATGATCATACTTTCAATAAGTAAACCCGTAAAACCTGCATACATGTGAAACATTATTTGGATTGCACCTGTTGACAATCGTTTTGAACTGCTGGTGTTAAGTTATTTGCATCGCAGGCAAGAAGCTCCCTAGTCCACTGCACGCTTGCAGTTAAAGGACAAAGCCAAACAGTACTATTCTAAATCCTAACGTCCATTCTCTTCCAAACCCTCGCCATTCTCACTAGTGTTGCAGTCAGGTTTCATGGCTCCAACCTAGTAACTACCTTTACCCGCTCCCGCCCATAGGGCAGCAGCCAACAGCCTTCACATACTAACGCGGGTGCTATGCCAGACCGCACAAAGCCACATTTATTCCACTTTTCCTCCCATTTTTCTATCGGTGGAGGAGTTTTTAGTGGGTATGCCGATTATTGGTGATTCCCACACTCTCAGTCCCGACTCCCACCGGGGCTGGGGTCAGTGATTAAATCATTTTCTCCTCCACTTGAAAAAAAAAAAAATAATAGCACAAGTAGTGCCACGCACAACGGCACTGCCCAAGAAGCCGCCCCTGCCATATAACATCTTTAAAGCAGCAGTCCACTGAGATCTATTCTCCAGAAAAACAATGAAATGTGTGTATTTAAAATAAAATAACAAATTTTCATTCTAATTTTTTAATATTCGAATAAATTGAGTTCATTTCCTTTGCTTGAATATGTGTTGCTTTCACGTTACCTGCAAAAAATCAATAAATACCAAGTGGACTCAAGTGCTACCATCTGTTGCTCGCAAACGCACTCAAAGTCAGCCAACAGTGCTGCCATCCGATCAGCATTTAATCACATAAGGTAAGATATTTTTGTAAACATTCAAAGTTTTCAAATTTTAATGTATTCGACCAAAACCACTCCTATGCAACTTGACTATAATGGTAATTAGGAGGCTCGTATGAAAATTATGAAACGAGCGGTAACGATCGTTTTATAAACATACTCGCGTATTAATTACTACCATTATAATATTGCTGCATAATAAACTATTATAGAATTAATGAAATACAGAAAGTAGCATTAATTATGAAGTAGTGTAATTCATAAAAAAAAGTTGTAAACAACTGCAAGTTTAAACGCTGGCTCACAACCAACGAGAACGGTAACCCCAACGAGAACGAGAAAGTTGAAATACATGTATTCAAATGGGAGTGTTCACAACCGACGGAAAGCCTTCCCGGGCCCCGGGAACGGGAAAGAAGAGTTGCCCAACTTTTTAACTTTCTCATTCTCGTTCCCGGGCACGGCATATTAGATCCCTATTGGCATATTAGACTATTCACTCTAGAGGTTGTTTTAGGCGGCCGTGATATGAAACAGCCACTAGTGCTCTGTATAGTCGCAAGCTGGAAACATGAAACTGGAAGGAATTAGTAGTAAATGTGCTTCCTAACCTCATCCCGACACCCGCAAATCTAATCAGCGTAGGTTCCTCTGGTGAAGGGATCATTTGTAGTTTGTTCATATGCAATTCAAAACTGGCTATTACCTCAAAAACAATGGCAAAAGCTACAAAGAACAGCTAAAACCGGTGGAAATGAAAAAAGAACAATAAACTATTTTAATGTATGCCATTAAATAAAGAAATGAAAGCTTGGCATAAGTAGAGGGATCGGAAATGTAATGAATATGCATTTAGATAATGTTTACTCTATCGAATTTTGACGTTGGCTTGGCTAAATTGGAAGTAGGTGAAAAAATGTCATTGGTCAGTTAAAAACAAATGAAATCCCAATGCGCAAAATCGACTTTCACTTTGTTGTAACCAATATGCATTGCTTCCCGTTCTCGTTTCCGTTCTGGTTACCGTTCTCGGGCGGTTGTGAACCAGCCTTAATGCATCAGGTTGCAGACTAGAACAATCGGAGCACCATATCTTTTTAAGCGATTCCGATCAGCTTGACTAAAACAGAGAGCAAAATAACTTATGGCCTTCAGACTGTCTCCATAGTGAAAGAAATGTCACGCGAGAACTGATAAAGGAAGCTAATTACATAACCTAAGCCTGCACAACCTAGCCAAAATTTCTGCAGTGCTCACTAAAGAGGAGCTTGCGAATGAGCGTAAAGGCGATCAGTTCTCATTTCTGCCGGTGTTGGGTACAGCAACACCACTTCAAACAGTTGTAGGTAGCAGTAGTATTTTAACACATAATCAACTAGGAAAGGAGTTCTGGAACTAACAATGTTATACAGGAAACACAGTGTGATTTTAGTAATAGATTTTTGAAATAGATACCTATCCTCTTTACTTTCTCTTTCCCTACTACATATAGTAACCAGTGGAAGTATTGCATTCCAACCAAAAATTCGATATCGAGATTTCATTTTCTCAAAGACGGCTCTAACCATTTTGATTACAACATCATATGTTTAAGATACTTCAATGGCAAAAGAAATGTATATCTTAAATTTTCTAGGGTCCCAAAAGTCGTCTTGATACTGAATGAATTTTGCATAACTGGTAAACCTAAGAGAGACAGTTTTACTACACAAAAAATGTAGATCTCGTTAAAAGACACAATTTGTCATATATATATTTTACTTTCTCTACTAAGTATAGTAAGTAGGGGAAGTATTGTATTCCACCCAAAAATTCGATACCGAGATTTCACCGGAAATACATGTTTTGAGACCCCCTGAATCCAAAAAAAGGCATTTTTGGAAATATGTCCGTGTGTCTGTGAACAGCATAACTCAGAAACGAACAGTCGGATAAACACCAAAATTGGTATTTAGGTTCAATATCTTCTAGAGATGCGACACGAAGGTTTTCAAGAAAATCACCCCACCCAAGATTACCCTTTACATGGAACATTTTAATTTTCTCAAAAATGGCCGTAACGATTTTGATTAAAATATCATATGTTTAAGATATTTTCATGACAAATTAAATGTATATCTCCAATTTTCTGGGAATGTCTCCAAAAGTATTCTTCATTGTGAACGATTTTGCATAACTGGTAAACCATAAGAGATAGACAAAAGTTTACTACACAAAAAATGTAGATCGCGTTAAAATACACAATTTATATCATATACATTTTTTTGTTGTTGAGTGAACCACTTTCGAGATATTGCTTGTTTCTTCCTTTAAATTTTCCAATACTTAAATATTTTCTCAAATTCGTTATTCATTTTTTTTTTGTCCTGGTAATGCAAGAGAATGGAATACTCCACATAGCAATCAGCTCTTAAAATATTTGACTATAGCTTAAAGCCTACCAATTCCCCTTGCATCTACAAGAAATTAACATCTCGATTAACATGAAGCACATGGAGAATAAGCGTTTGTAAAAATAGTTTGTACAAGAGTAGAGAAAGTCATGCGAGTGTAACACATCAGATTTCTCTCTCTCTCTCTCTCTCTCTCTCTCTCTGGGCATGCAAAGAGAACGGAATGCTCAAAATAGCAACCAGCTCTTTAAAAACTTGACTGTCGCTTAAAGCCTACCATATTCCCCTTAGGCCTACAAGAAAATTAGCAATACGATAGCTTCTGCAAATTTTTAATCCATTAACATGAAGTAGGTGAACAAGTGTTTGTAAAAATAGTTTGTACAAGAGTAGAGAAAGTCATGTGGGTGTAACATAGCAGATATTTTTCTTTCTTCTTTTGGGAGTGCGGATTAGGACGGAAAAGTGAAGAAAGATTAGGCAAGTGGAGTGTGGTAGGTGGCGAGTTCCGCATAACACCTCCATTAGTGCTCAAGGTAACCTCCGGCAATTTGGCCGACAGTGGGTAAAGGAAGTAACCGGGTGACAGCCATGACCTTGCCAGGGCCCTGGCTGGCACACACGGGAGTGGAGAGTAAGTTTTTGGGGAAGGGAAATAAGGTGAGCATCTTTATTTAAAATATTTTCAACTTTCAGTAGTTTGCATTGCGTTCGGTATCAAAAAGGTATTCCTGTTTACTACTTTAGAGTTGCAAGATTTCGGCGAGCAAACCAACCCCGAGGAGTGAGCGTTTCAGGGTTCCGGTTGGGAAACGTCTTATGGCGTGTCAGGCGTCTATTATTATTATTATTATTATTATTATTATTATTATTATTATTACTCTATTTTACGTCGCTTTAACCACAGGGTTATATCGCGACGGATCTGTTAGTGGATAAGTCTTAAATCGAGCTGTGGCGGACATTTAGCCCTCTAGGTCTCATTCCCTTAACCATGCCATCTAGTTACGTCACGCGTCCACAGAGGCCCTAGTGCACAGCAGCCGGATCTTCTGCTTCGTGCCGTGCAGATGGTATTAGGGTGCCGTCCAGCCTACCTGCTCTCATTGACTGTGGATGGATGGCGCACCATTCCCTATTACCACCTATTTTTCATTTTTACTATTGTTTTATACGTACGGTGGAACTTTGGGCCCTGGTATTAAATATACAATCCGGTATTTACCTTTGCGGCTGAGGGAAACCACGAAAAACCCTCAGTCGGATTGGTCGGCCCACGGGATTTGAAATCCGGTACCTTCCGAATGTAGGCCGCAGACGTTACCGCCTGAGCTATCCCGGTTGGTAGACGTCTCTTCTGTGCTGTTTTGTGGAGTGGTAGATGAATAGAACTTTGAATAGAGCTGGGAAAAATGTTATATTTCAGTCACAGTTCCGAAAAACATTACGTTTATAACCATAAAGTACGTCAAGCGGTACTCGGGTTTTTTCGTATCCTATCAAGTTGTTCTTCCTATTTGTATAAATATTACCAGATGGCAAGACGATGCTCCCCTCCTTTGCTCTCCTTCTCTTATCCTACATTCAACCAAGCACGAGCCAATTTTCAACGTAATTTTAACAATTATATGTGGCGTTACATAAAAATGCTTATTACAGTTACTTTCACTTACATTAACAGTATTCACCTCCATTATCGCATTAGTTTCCATGACGCAGGTGATTATTATATGTTCTAAGACATCTCAGATAATTAAATTAAATGTTATTTATGGACGTTATTTAACTACTATGGTTCTTAGCATCTCATTCTCTCGTATACTGGGCGTGAACGCTTGAGGTTCTTTCACGTGCCGTAAATCTACTACGGGACTACCCGCGTTACTTCCCTTCCTAAGGAAAGCATGCTAATGATTTTTACGGCCGAAAAAATCCATCGTCCTCCGCCAGGTTTGAACAGGCGACCTCAGGAACTAGAGACTAGGCATGGTACCCCTAGACTACAGAGGACTTCAGATAATTGCCTTTCGCTGTAAGCAACAGCTCTATTGCATAATTAGTTTGGTCGGAATATTTATGGAAGTGGGCATTGTCATGTATTCCATTGGAACTTGTAGCGCGGACGGTTTCAAGGTCTCGCATCATACACACTACGTGATCAAAAGTATCCGGGCACCTGGCTGAAAATGTCGTACAAGTTCGTGGCGCCCTCCATCGGTAATGCTGCAAGTCAATATGGTGTTGGCCCACCCTTAGCCTTGGGTGCTGGAAGGTTTCTTGGGGAATGGCAGCCCATTCTTCGCGGAGTGCGGAACTGAGGAGAGGTATCGATGAAGGTCGGTGAGGCCTGGCACGAAGTCGGCCTTCAAAAACATCCCAAAGGTGTTCTTTAGGATTCAAGTCAGGACTCTGTGCAGGGCAGTCCATTACAGGGATGTTATTGTCGTGTAACCACTCCGCCAGAGCCGTGCAGTATGAACAGGTGCTCGATCGTGTTGAAAGATGCAATCGCCATCCCCGAATTGCTCTTCAACAGTGGGAAGCAAGAAGGTGCTTAAAATATCAAGGTCTGCGCTGTGATCGTGCCACGCAAAACAACAAGGGGTGCAAGCCCCCTCCAGTAAAAACACGACCACACCATAACACCACCATCTCCGAATTTCACTGTTGGCACTACACACGCTGGTAGATGACGTTCACCGGGCATTCGCCATACCCACACCCTGCCATCGGATCGCCACATTGTGTACCGTGATTCGTCACTCCACACAACGTTTTGCCACTGTTCAATCGTGTAATGTTGACACTCGTTACACCAAGCGAGGCGTCGTTTGGCATTTTCCTGCGTGATGTGTGGCTTATGAGCAGCCACTCGACCATGGAATCCAAGGTTTCTTACCTCACGCCTGTCATTGTACTTGGTGTAGATCCTGATGCAGCTTGGAATTCCTGTGTGATGGTCTGGATAGATGTCTGCCTATTACTCTTTACGACACTCTTCAAATGTCGGCGGTCTCTGTCAGTCAACAGACGAGGTCGGCCTTTACGCTTTTGTGCTGTACATGTCCCTTCACGTTTCCACTTCATTATCACATCAGAAACAGTGGACCTAGGGATGTTTAGGAGTGTGGAAATCTCGCGTACAGACTTCTGACACAAGTGACACCCAATCACCTGACCACGTTCGAAGTCCGCGAGTTCCAGGAGCGTCCCATTCTGCTGTTTCACGATGTCTAATGACTACTGAGGTCGCGAATGAGTACCAGACAGTAGGTGGCAGCACAATGCACCAAAGATGAAAAACGTATGTTTGTGGGGGTACTTTTGATCACATAGTGTAGGTACCTCCTTGTGACCGTTGTATTGTAACACAGCCCATTCTCTACGATCCAGAGCGTTAATTTTGGAACTGCTTATAAAAACAGTCATAAGAACGCGTTAGCACAAAGTTGGAAAACTTATTTTGGAACGGTTAACTGCATTATGGTTATTTCTATGGGACTGTTCCATCCTTGGAATCATATATTGACTAAAATTCAACGTGTGAAACGTTCGGCATCTCCAATTAACCCCGAACATTAGAGGCTACTTGAACCTTAAACGTGCACGTGAGTTTATATTTTTGGTGGCTAATGTGCTTCCTGCATATTTCCCTACATCCTGAAATTGAAATCCGTGAACCGTAATAATTTTGGGATGACATTAAATTTACAATGCGTACAATGTTCAGTGGAATAAACATACTAAATGAAATGAAAAACACATGGGAATCCCGTTTTGCAACAATCCTTGAAGACCTGGTAGTACCGCTTCTTTGTCACACATGCTGAAATTTTTCCTGGTACCATATCATACATGTGTTAAAGCAAAGAACAACAGTTCCTTAGCTATGCACATATTTATACTCCATAGTTTATCCATCATAACTTGAACTATAAACAAAAACTGCCACAAAAATGGGAAACACATCCCGCAACCACAGAATGTGAATAAGATAAACATTATACGTGAGGGAGTTGACTTACAATTCACGTCGTCTACTATTGAATGTTCGCGACCATTTACTCCTGGTTGTTAGAGGTTCAGGAAATGACCTCTACTAATCACGAGTAAATGGGCGCGAACATTCAGTAGTGGACGGGAATTTTAAGGTAAATTCCCTCACGTAAACTTATTCCTGAAATAGCTAACCGGGACTGCAAAATCCATGTCCCTTTCACTTGAAAGAGGCCCTTGCCCAAAAGGGATGTATATGGGCTAATTGTGAACTAGAGGTAGTCAAATTTTAAATCCGCACAGTTTGTTGCAGCCCAGTGAAGGGGGACCGTGATCGTGATGAAGGATAGACACACAGATAAGCCTCTGGCCTATACGAATTAGCGCAACACAATGTAACGCTTTGTTATGTTCGTTGTGAAAATCTGTAACACTTTGAATCGGGCCACAAAGCCGTAAAAACGTTTCCTTTGCGAAAAACTCATAAAAAATTATACGGGAAACCGTAAAAGTAGGCAAGTATGTCTCTGGTTTTCCTCAGCTACGCATTGTAGTTCATGCTCGCCATTATCTGCATCACGAGTAGCAGTTAAACATCTTTTTTTGTCACGTAGCCTATGAAGTAGGTCAAACTGTGCTTTACTATCCCAAAGAAAGAAAAAAAATTGCTTTCCCAGTCACAAAACTTCATTGCGCACATATTTGCACCCTTGGCATTGCAGATCACCACTGATCAACTTCGGAATATACCTTGACAAGACTGGTTTAGCCACTTCTGCTTCTGAAAGAATGGGAATGAGAGGGAAGTCCGTGTATCATGCTTCTGGCCTATGACTTTCACTTCTTGAAACCCTTCTTTCTATTTCTACACCCTGTCTTAAAGCATATGCAATAAATTAGGTTTTGCACGTTGGTAGCAAACCTATAGTTCCATATGCCACAGCTGGTTGCGAAGTCTTAACATTTCTATAGAATTCTAACTCCTAACCGTACATGACCTTTACTTTCTTTAACGCTTAACTATGATACATAGAGAAATTGTTGCAATTCACCCTAAAATCCGATATCGAGTTTAACCGGAAATATAATTTGCAATGGGAAGTTTTCCCGTCTTCTATGAAATATTCACGAATAATTGTAAATTAACTATAAAGAGGTATGAAATGCTAAATACAGAATTCTGGAGAGTTTTGCATGATAAATTCTCCCCTTCTTAGGTACCAGTCACGGTCAGGTGAGGGTTGAGATGCCTTTTGTACTTAGCTGAAGAAAGCATGTCAAGGACGGGGTTATTGTCCCAAACGCTACGGAAAATACACGTTCGGTAGAGACAACCAATGATTACAATTTGAAAGTAACAAATAGAATTTAAACTAAAAGACCTGAAAACTTCGATGTTAGGGGGATACGAGAAGAGAGAAACGAAAGAAGGGAACTGATGAAAATAATCGGTGTGTGTCAGACGTGCTAGAGTAAAGTCTCCGAGAGAGAAATGAGATGTCGGGAATCAAATAGTTATTGCGTGGAAAGGATATACTGATTAAGAAACCCTTACACAATTAGTAGTTCCGATTAATTATGTAATTACTTCCCAGAATTCTGGTACAATGTAAATTTTACTAATGTGGTGATAATAAAATGAAATAAACAGTGGTGAAGATAACGTGTCGTCGCCTTCCTTGTTGGCCATAAATGATAACCCACAGAAATAGATAAAATTTACTACACGAAACATATGGATCTCGTTAAAACACACACCATACGATAAAATTTGTACAGCATTAACCATTTCGGGGGTATTTGTTGCTATTAGTTTGACTTTTCCAATAGTTCATCATACATTTTATTAAGCACTAAGCCACTCTCCTCTTTTCTCCAATATAATAATAGAGTATGGATTGGAAAGCTGGAGAGTTGAATCGACTTCAAAAATGCAACGTCACGGCCGGGACTCGAACCACGTATCTTTAGCTCTCCGTGCTGATGTCCTTACCGTTTAAGCTACCATGGAGAGATAACAAATCTTTATCTGATTCAGGTATACCGATAAACAGTATAAGAACAATTATTGTCAAAACAAAGATTATGGGATTTTAAAACTAGCGTATGGTGACCAGCTTATTAAACTTTTACTGTCACTTTATCTCGCTTATACCTAAAATGAAATATGTAATGAAAACAAACGTAATTTCTCCAAAGGTACATTTTAACGGGAAGTAGACACAAACAATAAACTTTCGTAAGAACAGCTTGTTAAAGAAGTCAGTGGGTAGAGATTCATCTGAGATTTGAGGCAGTATTTTTAACACTTAAATAATTTCAATTAAATTATATAATATGTAAATTCAATAACAGCCTGTCTTGAAGCAATATGTATATAATAATGTTTTTAAAAAAATGTATGTAACAGTCATTGCATATGCTTATATTATTGTAAACATGCTTAATAATGTTATGTGAATGCATTACGTAATTTAATAATGTAAGAGCTATGAGAATAATAAGTTTAAGGTTGCTAACAATGAGGTAACCTTGAGGCAATAATAGTTTGAATACTACTAGTCATGATTAGGGCAGCAATAATGTAAATTTTGTGACAGTTTAAAAATAACCAATCAACAGCCAGAAAAAGCTTTAGTAAAATGCAGGTTCTATTGGACTAGGATTACCCAATCAGAGAGAGTTTACGGGTTTGCACGGTTGAAATATGTTCATTTGTTGGCAGACCTTGATAGTGACCGGATGGAAGATGTGTTCTCTAGAGAAATATTACGTATTCGTGAGAAACGAAAATTAAGTATACGCGTTAACAAAGTGCAAGTATTAAATAAAAGAATCTCACAGCTCTTAATATCAGTGTAGTGATATTTAATTTGTGTCAAGGATTAATAAAAAGAAGTGAATTTAAAACTTAAAATCTGTGTAAGCCTACATTCTTATCGCACCACGCCCTGATTAGAGAAACGTGTCTCTAAAGTAATACTGACGCAGCCGAGGCAAAAACAAACAAATAATATTTATAGAAGCAGCTTAATAACAAAGTTAATATAATATTTTTAAACTTGGAGTGTAACAACTAAAATACATTTTCAAAATCGGCTTCTCGTGTGTAACAGCATATTACGTAACAAGCAATCTTCTTGAAATTGTGGCAGTAATTTGTATCACAACAATGTAAATGCCAGAGTGATTGTAGTGTAAATAAGCATTATCGTATGACATTGATTTGAGATGTTTGTTAATTATATGCATTGTTAGGAAATAAGTTTACACGGCCTCACTGAAACTGACAATAAGAGCTGGTAACAATGAGAGCGAGGGGGTGAGTTGTTTATCAATTATTAGAGACAAGCAAATGACGTCAGATTGGCGCGCGCTTTTCTTAGAAATGGCGGGAATTTCTTCCCTAGAGCATATGTGTTCGTAATTTTGATGGGATATAAAAATAGACACTAATGTTGGCGCGTTTTATTAACCAATAGCAGCTCGGTTATAATGTTTAGGCATATTAGGGTGTGGGAGTATAAAAAGCTAAAGCCAGAGGCAAGTATTGCCCAGTCCAACAGAAACATTTGTGCATTACACGTCGCTCAGTCCAACAGAAGCATTCGCGTGTAATAAGTCGTTCAGTTCAACATAAGTATTCGTGGATTATACGTCACAAAGTTTAAGAGAATCTTCGCGCAATTCTACGAAATCTCTCGCGTTATATAGTTATAAACGTGAAATACACGAATTAATAATGTTCAGCAAATAAGTGATTATAGTAACAGAAAATATAACAGTTTCAGTCTGGCGTGTATCAAAAGTCAATATGTGAAATTGAATAATGTGTGACGACAATAAAACTGTAAAAACATTCTTTTATCAGTATTATCTTTCAGTAACAAATCCTTTCCGTTTACACACCCTGTTCAAGAGATGTGCTCGACCGAGAAACAATAGCTAGCCGGAGGACAATGAACCCAACATTCAAAGTAGTAAAACAATAAGAAGCGCCCAGAAATAAGATAACACGAAGTGACCGCGACAAATTGGCTCCCATACGTGGTGCAGATAAACATGAAGCATCTTCCAACTACTAACAAATATTCTACTTCAAAATTGACTTCCATATGAGCAAAAATAAACAACGTAAATAATATCTACTTTAAATTAACGCCCAAAGCGTGGTACAAAACTCCATCAACTCCAAAAACTTCAACAGTAAAAATAATAACAGCAGAACAACACCTTCTCAGGTTTCGCACTTACTTTAGCTAAGAAATTCATATAAACTTAAGTTTTTTGTTTTTACCAGGTGGAATTATAAAAAATATCCCAAAGTGTGGGAACAAGAGCCTAGCTATTGAAACTGACATCACATCCGGTAACTATCGCATGCATGAGCGAACATTTTCGCCGACACACGAGGCCTCTATCATGCTACAGAACGAGGGAACTACAAGAGTCACGTGCAATTGTTTCCCAGAGATTTATTCTTAGATTGAACACAGTATAGGTATTCCTTACACAACATCACTGTCGTAAGAAAACAGAGCGATAGAGGCAAAAGTTGGCGGATTTTCCAGTGTATGCTGATTTGTATTGCAGAGTAATGTTCAACGATTGCTATCTTAGGAAGACAAAGGCAGGAAAGGCGTTCTGCGCCTGCATACAAAGTACATTATTATTCCTGGAAATTCGCGCCTTCTTGTTTGTTTAGATCGCTCCAATTTCAATGAGAACTAGTGGGGTAAGCAAAGAAAAGAGCAACAAATGTCATTAAGAACCCAATTCTGCTAACAGAAGTTCTGAGTTCTTTCCCCTGTATTTTCAAAGAACGAACGCAGGTCAAATTCAAATATCTTTCAATGATCTGCTGTTTTGTCTATACTACTGCGTAATATTATAAAGACAGGAAATTTGGGGTAATCTCAAAAACCACTTAACTGATTTCGACAATTCTTTCACTACTGGAAAGGCCTATTCTTTCTGCCGGACATTGGCTACAATACACCTAATTCAAATTCATAAATTACTAACAGAAAAAAACAACAAAAATAAAAAGAACTTTATAAACCCTATGTACTACTACTACAAACCCTAAATCACTTTGGAGTTATAAAAGGACACACTTACGAAAAAGGCTTCTGACTTTTAGTTGACTTTCGTTGAGTAAAAAATAACAGTCTCTCCATTAAGAAAAAAAAATGCATGTAAAATAAGACAATGTCGCCGATATTTTTCTCCAAACACACACACACACACACACACACACACACACGCACACGCACACAGCTTCTGAGGTAGAACAATTAATTTCATTAACTGGCCTACAGAGGCCAAATTATGGAGACCGGGACTTAAAGTACTTACATTATTGTAAGTCGCCATTGGGGTATGTCATTTCAAAACAATGAGATCTCCTTGTGGTTTACCGGAAAAAAATGCGAGTCAGCTGGGGAATTTAATGTCCTACCCGCATGTTGCCATGGTAGCTCTGTTGGTTAGAGCACCCGGATGGAAATCGGGAGATCCGTTGTTCAGTACAGGTGATACAGTAGGCGACTCTATGACCGTCCATCTAGCTACTTCACTTTCTCTGCCATTTATCTTTGTAGGTGAGAGGAAATATAAACCAAAGCAAATAGAGCCCTCGCGATTATAAGCTAGTCTCATATTAATCTTGCATTTGAAGCAGTACATTGTGAGTAGTAAAATAAAATTAAGATCATAGGGAGAATAAATATCAATAACAGAAAGGATAGTGTTAAATAAAACTGGAAAGCGAATGTTACTGTAAGTGAAAATAAGGGTTGAGAGAGACAACGCCATCAGCGGCCGGAAACGGGTGGTTTTTGCCTCTATTGTTAGGTGTCCCGTTAGGTTGCTGGAACGCAGACATGTAGAAAAGGGTCAATGCTCGCCAAAAACCAAGTAGCCTTAGGCCTCCAATGAAAGAAGCTAGAAATCAGGTGATAGTGGAATGGGGAGATAGAGAAACAGAAAAGTTTAGAATACACACTTGGCCGTTGTAGCGTTTGTTAGGAAAATGTGTAGGAAAGTTTAGAATACACACTTGGCCGTTGTAGTTCCTTGGAGATGTTTGTTAGGAAAATGTGTAGGAAAATTTAGAATACACACTTGGTCGTGGTAGTTCCTTAGAGATGGTTGTCAGAAGAGTTTAGAATACACACTTGGCCGTTGTAGTCCCTTGGAGATGTTTGTTAGGAAAATGTGTAGGAAAATTTATAATACACACTTGGTCGTGGTAGTTCCTTAGAGATGGTTGTCAGAAGAGTTTAGAATACACACTTGGCCGTTGTAGTCCCTTGGAGATGTTTGTTAGGAAAATGTGTAGGAAAATTTAGAATACACACTTGTTCGTGGTAGTTCCTTAGAGATGGTTGTCAGAAGAGTTTAGAATACACACTTGGTCGTGGTTGTTCCTGGGAGATGTTTGTTAGGAAAATGTGTAGGAAAGTTTAGAATACACACTTGGCCTTGTAGTTCCTTGGAGATGTTTGTTAGGAAAATGTGTAGGAAAGTTTAGAATACACACACTTGGCCTTGTAGTTCCTTGGAGATGTTTGTTAGGAAAATGTGTAGGAAAGTTTAGAATACACACACTTGGCCTTGTAGTTCCTTGGAGATGTTTGTTAGGAAAATGTGTAGGAAAGTTTAGAATACACACACTTGGCCTTGTAGTTCCTTGGAGATGTTTGTTAGGAAAATGTGTAGGAAAGTTTAGAATACACACACTTGGCCTTGTAGTTCCTTGGAGATGTTTGTTAGGAAAATGTGTAGGAAAGTTTAGAATACACACACTTGGCCTTGTAGTTCCTTGGAGATGTTTGTTAGGAAAATGTGTAGGAAAGTTTAGAATACACACTTAGTCGTGGTTGTTCCTGGGAGATGTTTGTTAGGAAAATGTGTAGGAAAGTATAGAATACACACTTGGCCGTTGTAATTCCTTGGAGATGTTTGTTAGGAAAATGTGTAGGAAAGTTTAGAATACACACTTGGCCGTTGTAGCTCCTTGGAGATGTTTCTTAGGAAAATGTGTAGGAAAGTTTAGAATACACACTTGGCCGTTGTAGTTCCTTGGAGATGTTTGTTAGGAAAATGTGTAGGAAAGTTTAGAATACACACTTGGCCGTTGTAATTCCTTGGAGATGTTTGTTAGGAAAATGTAAAGGAAAATTTAGAATACACACTTGGTCGTGGTAGTTCCTTAGAGATGGTTGTTAGGAAAATATGTATGAAAATTTAGAATACACACTTGGTCGTGGTTGTTCCTGGGAGATGTTTGTTAGAACGTGTGTCGGCGGATAGGTGCGATGATATGAAGTGTAACAAATAGGAAATGCGCGCGCGCGCGTGTGTGTGTGTGTGTGTGTGTGTGTGTGTGTGTGTGTGTGGTTGTGTGTGTGTGTGTGTGTCGAAGTAAATAGCAGGAATCAAATATTAATACGGTGACGGTAAATAAACGAGCAGGAAAACAAACAGCCATATTCACCACTAACCCGAGATCCAAGATCCATGCAAAGAACCCTGAGCTAGTACCGAACCCGGGACCATTCCTACAAATCCTGTACCGTAAAATAGCCACATACCACCGCAGAATCGACATACCACCGCACATTGAACATACCAGCGTCGAGGATCAACCCTGCCTTCAAATTATAACTTATGCAATTACGAAACAATGTTGCTAAAATGGTTTTAAGATTGAATTTTCACAGCTTTTAAGTTCACTGTAGACCTAATCTGCTTACACGGTTTAAATTGCAAGGCCAAAAGCCACTGATTAGTAATCTGGCTGAAAGGAATGTGAGGTTCAAATTGCCATACAAAACAGCTCCATTATTCTGTTACACTACTTGAGCAAAATTAGCCTTCCTAATGACACTGGTAGTCAGGCTAACTAGCATTCGTCATGCCCGAGGAAAGATGTGCCCTTTGCTGAGCAAACCAAAATATCATGTTCTTGTGCACTACTGGACTTCTCTAGAAACCCTTATGACTTGCTTATGTAGTGCACAAATCGTTAAAATCTAAAAGGTATTCAAATATTCTTATAAAATGGATACGCAACTGAATAAGGTATTTCAAAATGACTCCACCTTCAGAAAATATTTTTACAAGAGAGAAAAAGCTTTTCCTTCCAAACTGAAATAAAGTTATAATATTTGCAATTTTTACAACAAAGAGGACATAAAGAGGAATACATGTTTTCACAAGAGATCACTTTATTAGAACATCTCTCCCGCCTGCAGACCATGAAAGTTATAATAGAGCCATTACTGAACTATCTCAAACTTGAATCAACATGTAGTTGTACAGGGAGAGCCAAAAGACTACGAACCGGCTACGCGGTATTTTTCCTGTCCGCGTCCTCCGCGCTCGTTACCGTCTATCGCTATCATAGAAAGGCGCGGATAAAACCATACATTTTTAAAACTACTTTTAAAGGCTTTACTTACCAACTTTATGAATGTGTGTATGAGGACAGAATTATTAGTAGAGGTGGCCCCCCTCGGTCCCCGACCTAACCCTCTGCGATTTCTATCTCTGGGTTAACTTAAAACAAAGAGTACAACACAAACCCACACACCCTGGAAGAATTAAAACAAAATATCCACCAGGAAATTTCTCAACGTGAACTACGATGAGTGATGGATAGTTTCCTAAAGAGGTGCCAAAAATGTATGGACAACGACGGTGGC
Source organism: Deroplatys truncata (assembly GCA_030765065.1). Taxonomy (NCBI): domain Eukaryota; kingdom Metazoa; phylum Arthropoda; class Insecta; order Mantodea; family Mantidae; genus Deroplatys; species Deroplatys truncata. The sequence goes on from CM060982.1 coordinate 108,843,792, forward strand.
CAGTTTCAGCAATTGCTTTCATAAAGTTGGTAAGTAAAGCCCTTAAAAGTAATTTAAAAAATGTTGTATGGTTTCATCCACGCCTTTCTATGATAGCGCCAAACGGCAACGAGCGCCGAGTACGCGGACAGGAAAAAAAAACGCAGCCGGTTCGTAGTCTTTTGGCTCTCTCTGTAGAAATCGCATAGGGGAGAGTGTCCTAAAATGACAGTCCGATAAAATAACGTACCTCGTGTTTCTTGTTACCGCCGCATCAAGCAGCACTTTACAGTACAAGGTTATGTTTATGCGTTGGTTATAACAAGGTTACACCAAACGGAGAGGCTCCCATGTTAAAACGCATTTATATTATGTGAGGTATCTATGTTCATCGTGGTTAAGACGTTTGTGGCGATTGTTGCTCTGTAGCCAATTGTCCCCGAATCATTTGATGTATAATTCTTTTCATGCATAAGGTCATGCATAAACACTTCCATTAAAAAGCTCTAAAGCACAGATCTGGATGGGTAGGTCCACGTGTTTACGAGTAACTTTCTGTATACGGAATGCTGCAATTGCGGGTAAAATTAAATATGTATAAAAACGCTGCTGCTTCCTGACTTTCAATTCATTTCTGTTTATGGTAATACAGAGTGAGCCAAAAGACTCTGAACCGCCTGCGCAGTGTTTTTCCTGTCCGCGTCCTCGGCGCTCGTTGCCGTCTGCCACTATCACAGAAAGGCGCGGATGAAACCATACAGCATTTTTAAAACTACTTTTAAAGGCTTTACTTACCAACTTTACGAAAGGAGATGCTGAAACTGGCTACCGTCGTTGTCCATACATTTTTGGCATCTCTTTAGGAAACTATCCATCACTCGCCGTAGTTCACGTTGAGAAATTTTATGGCGGATATTTTGTTTTAATTCTTCCAGGATGTGTGGGTTTGTCTTTTAAAATTTATGCTTTAAGTTACCCCGTAGGGGTATTTTATGTGTTCATGATAAAAACATAACGCATTGCTGCTATAAACAAAGTCACGTTCTTGTGGTTTTGCTCTGCAGTGTGAAGTGCAGTTTTGAGTTGACGGTGATGTGATGTGGTTCAGTTATTACGAGTTATTTATTATTTTAAAGATGTGCCAAAAATGTATGGACAACGACGGTGGCCAGTTTCAGCATTTCCTTTCATAAAGTTGGCAAGTAAAGCCTTTAAAAGTAGTTTTAAAAATGTTGTATGGTTTCATCTGCGTCTTTCTATGATAGCAGCAGACGGCAAAGAGCGCCGAAGACGCGGACAGGGAAAACACCGCGCAGGCGGTTCGGAGTCTTTTGTCTCACCCTGTATAACATGAAGAGTATTATTACGGTTGGAAATTATAAAAGAACAGTAATCGCAAGTGATGGGACTCATAGAGCATACAGAAAGTTATTGACGCTGTAAATAAGAAGCAGATGGGTTGGCAGCGCGCCTCAAACTATAACAAAGAGGTTTCTAATTGGTTGAGAAATCATCCTAGCAGCGTTGTGGGGCAATACCAGGTGGCCAGTTTATTTGCAGTAGCGTATGGAAAAGCTGCCACGGTTCAAAATACAACGTATAGTAAGTAGGGGAAGTATTGTATTCCACCCAAAAATTGGATACCGAGATTTCACCCGAAATACATGTTTTGAGGCTCCTAAATCCAAAAAAAGCATTTTTGGAAACATGTCCGTGTGTGTCTGTGAACAGCATGACTCAGAAACGAACAGTCGGATAAACACCAAACTTGGTATTTAGGTTCAGTATCTTCTAGAGATGCGAAACCAAGGTTTTCAAGAAAATCCCTTCACCCCAGATTACCCTTTACATGGAACATTTTTCGAAAATTTTAATTTTCTCAAAAACGGCTCTAACGATTTTGTTTAAAATATCATATGTTTAAGATATTTTCATGACAAATGAAATGTATATCTCGAGTTTTCTGGGAATGTCTCCAAAAGTGTTCATTGTGAACGACTTTTGCATAACTGGTAAACCATAAGAGATAGACAAAATTTTATACACAAAAAATGTAGATCGCGTTAAAATACACAATTTATGTCATATACATTTTTGTTGTTGAGCGAACTATTTTCGAGATATTGCTTGTTATTCTCTTAAATTTTCCAATACTTATACTTTTTCTCAAATGGGAATTCGTTATTCATTTTTTTTTTTTTGCCCTGGTAATGCAAAGAGCATCAGCAACTAACTCTTAAAATATTTGACTATCGCTTAAAGTCTACCAATTCCCCTTGCAACTACAAGAAAATTATCAATAAGATTAACATCTCGATATCTCGATTAACATGAAGCACATGGAGAATAAGCGTTTGTAAAAATAGTTTGTACAAGAGTAGAGAAAGTCATGTGAGTGTAACACATCAGATTTTTTCCAAGTATGTTCTGTCCATCGGCTATAACCGAGAGATCTTTGCCAGGGGAAAAAAAAATACTGAAAATGAACCTGCAAAACCTCAACCAAATCAGCAAATAGAAAAATGTTTAGTTACAGATTTGATTCTTCAAGTTCAGGTGCATCACCTTCTGATATTGCAGCATCTTTTGGATCAGGGCCTTCATTTATTACACCTATCGATATTTCTCAAGTTACCTAAGGTTACGCCTGTTTCTAACAAAAGGAAGCAGGAGGGTTCACAAATTCTGACCAGCAGTCCATATGTTTCAGAAGTAAAAGCCAAACACATCAAGAAAAGAAGAGTCCAGATGTACTGCTCAACAGGATAAGAAGAAACTTTGGTTTGATAGGCTTACTGAAGATGAAGATATGGATGATGATCGCGTTCCTTGTTTGTACTGTAATGACTTATTTAGTCACTCCAAAACAAGAGAGACATAACTCAGATGTGTGCTCAATGTGGGCTCAAATGAATGTGTTGGGGTTTTACAAAGGACAAAGATGTGACATTTGCGAATGAAAACATCTGATGATACATTCACATGAATTTCTCTACCCTCTATCGTTTATTAGTGGATATACAAATTATTCTTAACCTTTTTTTCCATCTACTACATTTTAATCCAAGTAAATATTTGCAGAAATGCAATGACCAAGAAATGAACAATTCGAACATTCAATAGGGGATGTCTCGAAAGGCCTATGCCACACACAAAAATAACTGATTTGAAATACCTAAAACGCTTTCGTCTATCGTTTTACGTTTACGTTATACAAGATTATACAAAATTCCTCCCCAATGGAGAGGACTTCATAGGGTATTTCCAGAAAATTCAAGATATACATTTTATTTGTCATGTAAATATGTTTTATATATGGTATTGTAATAAAAATTGTTAGAACCATTTTTTATAAAATCAAAATTATTGAAAATCTTTCTATGTAAAGGGTTTTGGGGTAGGAGAATTTACTTGAAAATCTTCGTGTCTAAGATACTGAACCTAAATACCAAGTGTGATATTTATCCACTTTTCGTTTTTTAAGTTATACTGTTCAGGGACACACACACACGTCTGCAAAATGATTTATTTGGAGTCAGGGGACCTCAAAACATGTATTTCCTGTGAAATCTCGTTATTGAAATTTTGGGTGGAATGCAATACCTTCTCTACCTATTAGGTACGTGGTAGAAAACGTAAAAATTATCTCAGGAACTCATAAGAGAGTGTCATTTTATCCAATCAACTCTGATGACATGACATGACATAGTGTAAACTTTTGAATAATACATTGTAATAATCACATAATTTTCTTTCGTAAACCATTGTTTAGTTAATAGTTTTAAGTTAACTTACAAAAAAAATCTCTGTGTTACACTCACATGACTTTCTCTACTCTTGTACAAACTATTTTTACAAACTCTTATTCACCATCTATTTCATATTAATCGAGATAAACATTTGCAGAAACGATCTCTTGACATGCAAAGAGAATTACATTTTACACATAGCGACCAGTTCTAAAAATATTTGACTATCGCTTAAGGCGTACTATGTTCTCCTTGTTTTGTATTTGCAAGGACAATATAGAAATACAGTAGCCTTTAAGCATAGACATATATCTTAACAGCTGGTTGCTAGGTGCAGCGCCATTCTCTTTGCCACAGAGTAATACTCTTTGCATATCCAAGACAACAAAACCTGATGTATTACACTCACATGACTTTCTCTACTCTTGTACAAACTATTTTTACAAACGCTTATTCTCCATATGCTTCATGTTAATCGAGATATCGAGATGTCAATCTTATTGCTAATTTTCTTGTAGATGCAAGGGGAATATGGTAGGTTTTAAGCAATAGTCAAATCTTTAAAGCGCTAGTTGCTATGTGGCGCATTCTATTCTCTTTGCATGTCCAGGACATAAAAAAAATGAATAACGAATTTGAGAAAAAGTATAAGTATTGGAAAATTTAAGGGAATAACAAGCAATATCTCGAAAAGGTTTACTCAAAAAAAAAAATGTATATGACATACATTGTGTATTTTAACGCGATCTACATTTTTTGTGTAGTAAAATTTTGTCTATCTCTTATGGTTTACCAGTTATGCAAAAGTCGTTCACAATAAAGAATAATTTTGGAGACATTCCCAGGAAATTCGAGATATACATTTCATTTCTCATGACAATATCTTAAACATATGATATTTTAATCAAAATCGTTAGCCATTTTTGAGAAAATTAAAATTTTCGAAAAATGTTCCATGTAAAGGGTAGTCTGGGGTGGGGGGATTTTCTTGAAAACCTTCGTGTCGCATCTCTGGAAGATACTGAACCTAAATACCAAGTTTGGTGTTTATCCGACTGTTCGTTTCTGAGTTATGCTGTTCACAGAGACACATACAGACACACACATGGACATGTTTCCAAAAATGCTTTTTTTTGGATTCATGCGGTCTTAAAAATTTCCGGTGAAATCTCGGTATCGAATTTTTGGGTGGAATGCAATACTTCCCCTACTTAGTATACGTAGTAGAGAAAGTAATAAAAACCAGTACTTATATATGGTATCAAGCGATTATTTCTCTTAATTATTGACAATGTAGGTTAAATCTGACAAAACAATAGTAGAGTCAGCTTCCAAAGTGTTACATACTTATATTTCTGGGAAACTACAATCTTTCCGAGCATTTCGTGAACCCAAAAGGCTAACAAACGCTTTCTGATGAAGATAATACAACTCTTAGTACATAAACCAATGTCATTAGCTCTGATGTAACATGTTACACTCAGCGTCGTAACTTTCTGCGATAACGTTGAGATACTCCGAGACACGATCAGGAAGTTATAACAGTTATGGAGCATGTAGACTAGCTATTCTATGTTGGCCTTGGTGATTCACTTGCTTGAGTGCTATCTTTCTGTGCCAAAGGTTGCGGGTTCCATCCTAACTCAGAACTAGAGTGGCATAATTTAAAACCAGAGCAGTAGTTTTGGTATAATACAAATCGGGTATATCATTGGTTGAATAAATGTAAGGAATATGAACATTTTCTTGTTTTAAAAATTATATTAATTTCGTTCATGCCAATAATATTATAGCTACATCATACATTGTCGCAGTTCTAATGGCTCGTGTTATCTTATTTACTGGGCGCCTCTTGTTGTATTATTTTAAATTTGGGTTCATTGTCCTCCGGCTGGCTATTATAACTCAGTCGAGCAAGTATTTCTAAGCAGGGCGTGTAAATAGAAAGGAGTTGTTACTAAAAGATAACACTGAAAAAAAATTGTTTCTACACTTTTATTGCCGTCACACTTAATTAATAATTCACATATTTAATCTTTATACACGTCTGACTGAAACTGTGATATTTCTGAATGTAACTACAGTCGTTTTAGTTGCCGCGCACCAATTACTTCGCGTACTTTACATTTTTGTAACTGTGTGACGTGCACCTCGTGAAAGACTCTTCAAGACTGAGCGTACTTGCTTATGGCTCGAGAATATATACTCCTTCACCTCAAATTGCCTAAACATTATAATAGAGCTGCTATTGGTTACCAAATCGCGTCCACTTTAGCGTCTGTTTTGTCAGCCAACCACTACTACTAACATATATACTCTAGCGAAGATATTCCCTCCATTTCGAAAAAAAAAAAAAAAGGCACGCTACCCTGACGTCATTTGTTTATCTCTTCTTAGTGATAAACAACTCACCCCCTCGGTTTATTGTTACCCACTTCTATTGTCAGTTTCAGTGAGGCCGTGTAAACTTATTTCCTAACAATACTTATGGCTAACAAACATCTAAAATCTTGTACATACAATAATGCTAATTTACACTACAATCACTTTGGAATTCACAGCATGTTATGATATAAAGTATTGCCTCAACATACACTCCAAGGAAAGACATTTAAATTATTTGTTACTGAATAGTAATGTTAATACAAAAAAAAATCAAAATAAAATTACTATTGCAATATTTTGCATAACACTGACTTGCCTTATATATGAAGAAAAAATAACTGCACTCATTCTTGCGTAAAAAAAAAGGAACACGCTTTCACAATAGATTCCACGAAAACTAGAATATTTTATGCCAGAATTGTGACGTTTTTAATAAAAGTAGTCAAGGAAATTGACTGAAGTTACTCGCCATTGGAAAGATGCATAGGCAATTTTTATGCAATAATTCCCAAGATTAACCGACATCTTGATCAGATGACAATAGCAGTTTTTGATTCACAACTGGTTCTCTTGAATCTGCATGGTCATCCTTGTATCGGAGATTCCTCTGTACCGAAACCAACCTTTCGGTTGTTGGAGTTGGTTTTTGTGTGGATTCGCCCATGGGTGGACCAGTTGCAGCTGATTCAGATGTTTAGAAGCCAGTCAACTTATCGGTTGTTTGCCATTTAATTCTCATCAGGTAGAGGGTGCGACATGTTGAGTGTCTCGAGAAAGATTTCCATTACTAGCTTTAAATTCTGCTAAGGTCTGTTCCATATAACTTTGCCCCATATCTCTTAAGGTCACGTGCACTAGTTGACGCAGTATTTTATATCACAACAATGTAAATGCCAGAGTGATTGTAGTGTAAATAAGCATTATTGTATGACAATGATTTGAGATGTTTGTTAATTATAAGCATTGTTAGGAAATAAGTTTACACGGCCTCACTGAAACTGACAATAAGAGCGGGTAACAATGAGCGAGGGGGTGAGTTGTTTATTAATTAGAAGAGACAAGCAAATGACGTCAGATTAGCGCGTTTTTCTGTAAAAATGGAGAGAATTTCTTCCCTAGAGCATATGTGTTCGTAATTTTGATTGGATTTAAAAATAGACGCTAATGTTGGCGCGTTTTATTAACCAATAGCAGTTCTGTTATAATGTTTAGACATATTGGGGTGAGGGAGTATAAATTCCGTGCCAGAGACGGGTAACACGCAGTTTGACAGAATAATTCACAAGGTAAATGTCGCTCAGTCCAACAGAAGGATTCGCGGGTAATACGTCGTTCAATCCAACAGAATCATACAAAGGTTATACGTCGCGCAATTCTACAAAATCTCTCGCGTTGTAAAGTTAGTTATAAATGTGAAATACGCGAATTAATAATGTGCAGTAAATAAGTGATTATAGTGATATTAGAAAATATAACAGTTTCAGTCGGGCGTGTATCAAGAGTCAATAGGTGAAATTAATTAATTGTGACGGTAATAAAAGTGTAAAAACAAATTTTTATAAGTGTTATCTTTCAGTAACAAATCCTTTCCGTTTATACAACCTGCTCAAGAGATATGCTGGACTGAGTAGTAATAATAGCTAGCCGGAGGACAAATAACGCAAAATTCAAACTATTAATAAAATAACATGCGCCCAGCAATAGATAACACGAAGTGACCGCGACAAATTGGCTCCCATACGTGCTGCAGATAAACATGAAGCATCTTCCAACTACCAACAAATAATCTACTTCATAGTCACCTCGCATTGGCTGCTGTTATGGAATAGATTGTTATGCAATACAAAATACTTCTTACTTAATTTGATCATTTACCTTAATATTTCCAAGATAAGTTTCAAAATTACTTTTCATAATCGTGTGAAGTAGTAACATCTGGTATGCATATACATTTTTATCAATAGATAGGAGGATCCGTCGGTTTAAACCTCCCTCTCAAAATGACGAAAGCTCGTGTATCTATCATGACTGTTTATATCGCCTATCCATGCAGTGCATAGTGCACACGGCTTGTTTGCTGCCATTCAAAGGTGTACATTAGCTAACCAGGGAAAGAGGAAGGAAACGCAGCGCGGAAGAATACATATCTGCGGTGCAAGTTACAACAAACATTCCATTATCATGGCCTTGTACTTGCTTAAAGATAAAGACAAGTGGCCCAGTGGTTATGCAAAACGGCATCGTTGCGGTAATGAAGGTCGCGTGTATCATACGTATTATACAATGCGTTTTGATACTACACGGCATTTTTACGACTTCACTCAGAAGTTTGCAGATGCTTACACGTGACAGCCTAACGAAGATTTACTATTTTGTAAAAGAACTACAGGACTAAATTCCGGCGAAACCTGCTGATAAACCACGCTGTGTAACTTGAATCTCACAACATATTTTCATTTTGATTTCGCGGAACTGTTTATTGCGGATTTTTTACTTTCTCTACTACGTGTAGTAAGTAGGGGAAGTATTGTATTTCACCCAAAAATTCGATACCGAGATTTAACCGGAAATATATGTTTTGAGACCCCCTGAATCCAAAAAAAAACATATTTGGAAACATGTCCATGTGTGTGTCTGTGAACAGAATAACTCAGAAACGAACAGTCGTATAAACACCAAACTTGGTATTTAGGTTCAGTATCTTCCAGAGATGCGACACAAGATTTTCAAGAAACTCCCCCCACATCAGATTACCCTTTACATGGAACATTTTTTTTGAAAATTTTAATTTTCTCAAAAATGGCTCTAACCATTTTGATTAAAATATCATATGTTTAAGATATTTTCATGACAAATGAAATGTATATTTCGAATTTTCTGGGAATGTCTCCAAAAGTATTCATTGTGAACGACTTTTGCATAACTCGTAAACCATAAGAGATAGACAAAATTTTAGTACACAAAAAATGTAGATCGCGTTAAAATACACAATTTATGTCATATACATTTTTTTTTGTTGAGTGAACCATTTTCGAGATATTGCTTGTTATTCCCTTAAATTTTCCAATACTTATACTTTTTCTCAAATTCGTTATTCATTTTTTTATGTCCTGGACATGCAAAGAGAATGGAATACTCCACATAGCAACCAGCTCTTAAAATATTTGACTATAGCCTACCAATTCCCCTTGCATCTAGAAGAAAATTAGCAATAAGATTAACATCTCGATATCTCAATTAACATGGAGCATATGGGGAATAAGCGTTTGTAAAAATAGTTTGTACAAGAGTAGAGGAAGTCATGTGAGTGTAACACATCAGATTTTGTTATAGTTTGTAAATAAAATCATGTATGTAACTTCTGAAACCCGCCACGCTCGTGAGAAAATCTTTCCACTCGTAAAAAAAAGCCCATTTCAGCCACAAGTTGCATAAATAATCACATAATTAGCTGTTCGGCATCAAACCAGGTTTCTACCCATGAGGTAAACGGTTGGAATCTGTCAAAAGATATTTCCAGAACGGGAAAATGTATATTTACTTGCTATCATGGCAGGAGACAAGACAGTACTTCTTAAATATTTTATAAAATAGTGGTTAGTTAATAAAAATGTTTTAGACAAAAGTTATTTGATTTAAAGCGCAAAACCACCAACTAAAAAAACTGACCTGACCATGAAATTACCTTGAAAATCTGCATTAAGTAAAACGCGAGTAATATCATTGTTTTTACCCCTCAAATGAAAAAACCGTTCACCGTTTTTTGAAAACGTGACGCTTTCAACAAAACAAGCTAGAAAGCTTTACTATTTTTAACACCTTGTATACATATAGCTAAAACGTATAAATTTAATTTAAAAATATATGCATAGAACTGGACCAACATTTGTAGGAGTGCTGTATAGGCATGAACAAAAAACCAAATTTCAACATTCTATGTGCTATAAAAACATTTATTTTCACCTCGGTCTCACCTAAGGCTAATGAAAGTATGTATAGAGACATGCTCCTTGTTGCAGGCTACGGCAGGGACATGGCTGGGAGTAGGGATTTTTTAAAATTTACTTATTGTTCCATTTATATTCCGCCTTTAACTGTAATAGTTACATTGCCTATCGCCAACGGTGTTAACTCGTATACAGTAGTTATTGAATTTCTGGTTTTTCTTTAGGGTTTCATATATTGGATCACATACATATATTCATACTCCCATTCATACTTTCAGATTCTGACGAGGAAGGGATTATCTTGGCTGCTGTTCTTGTCAGGAAGTTGTAGGGTCAACAATTGCGGGTGTTGTTTCTCTATCCATTACCATTTTATACTTAGTTATTCCTTATATATTACACTATTTCTATATATAGTGGTGTTTCGCTAGAAATTATTTCAAATTAGGCTAGAAAAATATCTATCTATCTATCTAACTATTTACACTCCACTATGGATAAATGGAATCTATCATTGTAGGATTAGATACTATAGTTAAATCAATGCTTTAAAATATTCTTTAAATGGAATTTGGACAAATTCATTTTTTTCTGGAGGGTTGACCGCTTGTTTCGTTTTACTTATAACATTATATTTGTAGTAATTGATTATTGATTATAAATTTGACCCATTGTTTGATTTTGGTTTATGCACATGCAAGATGCCGAAACAAGTCAGCTGTTTATACCACAAGTCACGTGAGCTCATGTGAAGGTATCACAGGAGAATTAGTTTCAAGCGTTCATAGACGGCTGCCATCTAGGCTTAAAACCAAAACGAATATCTTGGAAACGGCTGTTGCTACGGAAAATTATGACACAAATTACACAGTTTAATGAATTCTACATTTTGCTGTACTATCTTATCTATCTCTTGCGTTTCCCAGTGATAATGCAATTCAACGAGAATGTTGCTTTTTTAACAGAAAATGATCACATTTTACAATAACACTATCTCAAATATACATTTTAATCAAAATCGTTAAAACTATTTTAGAGAAAATAACACAATGAAAACTTTTCCCACGTAGAGTGTTGTTTGCATGAAATTTTTAAACGGTTTCTGCTACAAATATGAAATTTACTATTTATCAAACTTTTTCGCTTATGCTGTTTAGAGACACACATATACAAACACAATTTTTAAAAAGGGATTTTTAGGGGGGATTCAGGTGATTTTAAGCATGTGTTTTTGGGTGAAATATTTATATGTTTTGGGTGAGCATGCAATTTCCTTTCCCTACCAAAAGGAAAACGATGGTATCACATGAAGATAACCTCTCAGGAGAAACATCCTTTACTTTGCCTTAAGGCCTCAGTAATTTGTTATCTGAACAGTAGGCAGACTTCTTAGCTAACAGCCTTGCGTTATCAATGACATATTACAACAGCGCCTGATATCTAAGTTGATATTTCTGATTTATCTGCATTTTTCTGGTGTCTCCCAGTAACAACATATGTCAAAATATATCAAACTAAAAGAAGTTGCCTTCCGAAATTTATACAAAACTTTTAGGGATATAGGTATTTTTCCTTTGGGTGTATCACCCAAGACAGCCGATGTAAATCTCCCCTTTAAGGGTATTTACCGTGGAAGAAAACTACTTCTACAAATTTCTTAAAAAATATTCCAGTCTGGTCATTAGTAACAAAATAGGAATGAGTAAACCGTCCATTAAAACGGATTAAAAGTTATGCTTATGTCGACGGGCTGCTGAAAGTAGCGTTTGATGTTTCCCCCTCCTGAGATACCATATACCACTTGAATGTCTGAACTATTATTGTGTTCATATAGCTGCTAAAGAAAGTGACGCATTTTCTTACGAATCAAATGTTTACGACACATTGTCAGCTGTAGGCGAGGAAATGATTCTTTCTTGACACCTGAGTAATATATTATCTTAGACATATGTCACATTATTCCCATTAAATTTGTCGTATCTCCGCAAAACTGATGTGTTACATTTACATGACTTTCCCTACCTTCTATCGCTTATCAGTGGGTATAGTAAATATTCTTACGAAAGCTTAGTTTTCTATCTACTTCATTATAATTGCTAAACCTATCCGGAAATAGTTACTTTGCACATTTCGTTATAGATACAAACGGAATAGCGATAGTCAAATGTTTAAGAACCTCACGCTATACAATGGTCTCTTTGCGTGGCATCACGAGAAACAGCTGAAAATCGACAAGACTTTAAAAAGAATTACTGCTTTTTGTTCCATTTCTATCCCCCTTTAACTGCACTGGTCTTATCGGTGGCCTTTCCTTTGGAACTTATCGCCTATTGGCAAAGGTGTTAACTCGTGTAACTCTTGTCGGGTTTCTTGCACTTTGGTTTTTAATCATTAGATCATACACACATTGACACTCCCATTCATACTTCCAGACTTTGCGGAGAACAAGGAATAATCTTGGCTAGAGAAAAATTCCCACCCCAACCGGGAATCGAACCCGGGACCCCTGGCTCAGGTGCTCTACCGACTGAGCTACGGGGCCAGCCTATTTCGACTTATATTCGACTGAATTGAACAATCCGAACCATTAATAAGGGAGATCTTTAAAGCGGCTGATACTACAAAAACATACATTAAATCAATTTTCTTTTAAAGAAAGTGCTACATTTTTTGTTAGTAGACTTTCGTCTATCGCTTAACGTTTACCAGTTATACAGAATTATATAAAATTCCTTCCGGAAGAAGAGGAGTACTAAGCTATTCCCAGAAAATTCCTTAAATATATGATATATTAATCAAAATCGTTAGCCATTTTTGAGAAAACAAACATTTTCGAAAAATTTCCCAAATAAAGGGTAGTTTGGGGCGGAGGATCGTGTTGCATCTTTGGAAGAGGCCTGAACGTAAATACCAAGTTTGGTATTCCGACTTTTCTTTTTGAGTTACGCATTTCACACACACATACACGGTCTTTTTTCTAAAAATGCTACTTTTTGGATTCAGAAGGCCTCAAAACATGTATTTCCGGTGAAATCTTGGTATAGAACTTTCGGGTGGAATGCAATACCATCTCTACCTATATGTATATGGTAGAGAAAGTAATACTTTTTTGTAAGAATAAGATATATTAAAATAAACGAGAGTAGGTAGAGAAATTCGTATGAATGGAACACATTAGATCCCCTTGGGTATGTTAGTTTGGAAAATCGGTATGAAGCGTTTACTTTCAGCACTTCATCAAACATAGGTATGTGGTAGGAAAATTAAAAACGCCTCGGTACTGTAACCTTTTAGTTTTCTAAGTAGTCAACGGGAAAAGCGTGACGTTGTAATCAAATTTTATAAGAATTATGCTATACATGAAAGCATTTATGGAAGTTCGTCGTGAAAGACACCTTACTCAATTCAAACAGACTATACCCCGGTCAGCTCTTCGCTCGGAATTCTCCGAATAAATCCTTCCATCAGTACCTTCAGGCTCTTCTTTGTTGTACCATGACGGCAAGTGCTTTCCTGTTCCAAGGACGTTACTGGATGTTCAATCTTCTAAAGCGGAAACCCGGAGAAGAAAGGAATCTTTTGGGGTTTGAACCAGTAAATCAATTCTCTACTGGATTTAGTGTTGAAGAGAAGTTATGTTCAAAAAGAAACTGGCCTCTTGCCACAGTACAAAGGACCGAAGTTGGAATATTATATCACACAGTGGCAAAAAGTGCATTCATATTATCATTATTATTATTATTATTATTATTATTATTATTATTATTATTATTATTATCATCATCATCATCTTCATCATTATTATCATCATCACTATATGTATATTCTTATTGGTTTCTAGTTCTACGCAAAGACAAAGTGTGCTCCAAACATTTTTATTGCATCAGTTTATATAACATATCTCCAAGTCGAAAATGTCGCCCTCCGTGGTGTAATGGTTACCATAGCAGCCTCTAGTTCCCGAGGTCGCGGGTTCAAATTTTCGGGCGAAAAATCCTTAGCGTGGCTTCCTTCGGAAGGGAAGTAAAGCCGGTGGTCCCGTATCGTAAATTTACGGCCCGTGAAAGAACCTCAAGACTGATAAAGAGGCTCTCAGCAAAATTTCTGGTCTTTCACGCCCAATATAGAATGGGACGCTAAGGACCATAGTAGTTAAAGAGCGTCCATAAACAAAACTCCAATTTAATTTTAATTTTCCAAGTCGAAAAATATTTTACGTGAAATACTTTCTAGACAGCTGGCACTAACAGTGGAATTTTAAAATGAGCCACTCAAACTAGAAATTGAAGGTTATAACACTCGGAATACAATTTATCACTCAACTGTTACCACCCTTGTTTCTTGCGTTGGAAATTATATGTATATTACACAGAAGCCTTGTATCGATTAATGAATATTTGAAAGACTTGGAAATGGATTCGGCAGAACCAGAAGAAATTTTGCAAGAGCGGAAAGGATAATCTTGATATTATTACAGTATTGAATACAGCAGATTTCTTCTATGCTGCAAGGTAAAAAAATCTGATGTGTTACACTCACATAACTTTCTCTACTCTTGTACAAACTATTTTTACAAACGCTTATTCATCTACTTCATGTTAATCGAGATAAACGTTTGCAGACTCTATCTTATTGCTAAGTTTCTTGTAGATATAAGGGGAATATATATTTACAAGGGCAATATAGAAATACAATAGCCTTTAAGCACATACATATCTCTTAATAGCTGGTTGCTAGGTGCAGCACTATTCCCTTTGCCACAGATTAATACTCTTTGCATATACAAGACAAAAAAATGAATAACGAATTGCCATTTGAGAAAATAAGTATTGAAAAATTTAAGGGAATAACAAGCAATATCTCGAAAATGGTTCACTCAACAACAAAAATGTATATGCCATAAATTGTGTATTTTAACGCGATGTACATTTTTTGTGTAGTAAAATTTTGTCTATCTCTTATGGTTTACCAGTTATGCAAAAGTCGTTCACAATGAAGAATACTTTTGGAGACATTCCCAGAAAATTCAAGATATACATTTTATTTGTTATAAAAATATCTTAAACATATGACATTTTAATCAAAATCGTTAAAAGCCATTTTTGATAAAATTAAAATTTTCGAAAAATGTTCCATGTAAAGGGTAATCTGGTGTGGGGGGATTTTCTTGACAACCTTCGTGTCGCATCTCTGGAAAATACTGAACCTAAATACCAAGTTTGGTGTTTATCCGACTGTTCGTTTCTGAGTTATGCTGTTCACAGACTGACAGACACACACACGGACATGTTTCCAAAAATGTTTTGTTTTTTTATTCAGGGGGTCTCAAAACATATATTTCCGGTGAAATCTCGGTATAGAATTTTTTGGTGGAATACAATACCTCCCCTACTTACTATACGTAGTAGAGAAAGTAAAAATCTCTTGTGTTACATTTTCATACCTTTCTCTACCCTCTCTCATTTATTAATGTTTATAAAAATATCCTTAGAAAGCTTATTTTTCTATCTACTTAGTTTTATTCAAGGTAAACCTTTGCAGAAATAGCTACATTACACATTTCGTTATAAATGCAAAGGGAATAGCGATAGTCAAATGTTTAAGAACCGGGCGTTATATACTGGCTTTAAAATTTCATGCTCTTTCCATGTAATCGCGAGAAACAACTGAATGTTGACAGGACTTAAAAAGAATAGCTAAGTATTGAACAATCCGAACCATTCGGATATCTCAGAAATGTCTGATGCGACATAAAAAGTTATTTGAAATAAATTGTGTGTTTTAAAAAATCTCCATTTTTTATAGTACGTTTTTGTCGATTACTAAACGTTTACAAATACAAGGTTATACAAAATTCCTTCCGAATGAATACCACCTTATAGGCTATTCCCAGAAAATTTAAATTTACATTTTATCATTTAAATATTTTTGATATGTGGTATTTTAATCAAAATAGATAGCCATTTTTTAGAAAATAAAACATTTCGAAAAGTGTTCCATGTAGATAGTGGTGGGGGGATTTGCTTGAAAACCCTCCTGTTGCATCTTTGGAAGATGAACTTAATACAAAATTTGGTATTTTCCGCCTTT
Source organism: Deroplatys truncata (assembly GCA_030765065.1). Lineage (NCBI taxonomy): Eukaryota > Metazoa > Arthropoda > Insecta > Mantodea > Mantidae > Deroplatys > Deroplatys truncata. The sequence goes on from CM060982.1 coordinate 108,859,942, forward strand.
TCGATTTTAAGTTATGCACGCACGCGCACGCCCATGCACGCACGCACACACACACACACACACACACACACACACACGGTCCTTTTTCTATTTTTTTTTAAAATTTAGGAAGCCTCAAAACATGTATTTCTAAAATAGTTACCAATTTTTTAGAAAATCAAACATTTTGAAAGATGTTCGTGTAGTTAAGTGGTGGGGATTTGCATGAAAAACTTCTTGTAACATCTTTGCAGCCTTTTTACTTTCCCTACTACGTATAGTACGTAGGGGAAGTATTGTATTCCACCTAAAAATTCGATACCGAGATTTCACTGGAAATATGTTTTGAGACCCCCTGAATAAAAAAACAAAACATTTTTGGAAACATGTCCGTGTGTGTGTCTGTCAGTCTGTGAACAACATAACTCAGAAACGAACAGTCGGATAAACACCAAACTTGGTATTTAGGTTCAGTATCTTCCAGAGATGCGACACGAAGGTTTTCAAGAAAATCCCCCCGCCCTAGATTACCCTTTACATGGAACATTTTTCGAAAATTATAATTTTCTGAAAAATTGCGTAATGATTTTTATTAAAATATCATATGTTTAAGATATTTTCATGGCAAATAAAATGTATATCTTGAATTTTCTGGGAATATCTCCAAAAGCATTCTTCATTGTGAACGACTTTTGCATAACTGGTAGACCATAAGAGATAGACAAAATTTTACTACACAAAAAATGTAGATCGCGTTAAAATACACAATTTATGTCATATACTTTTTTTTGTTGAGTGAACCATTTTCGAGATATTGCTTGTTATTCCCTTAAATTTTCCAATAGTTATACTTTTTCTCAAATTCGTTATTCATTTTTTTCATGTCCTGGACATGCAAAGAGAATGGAATGCGCCACATAGCAACCAGCGCTTAAAACATTTGACTATAGCTTAAAGCCTAGCAATTCCCCTTGCATCTACAAGAAAATTAGCTATAAGATGAATATCTCGATTAACATGAAACATGTGGAGAATAAACGTTTGTAAAAATAGTTTGTACAAGAGTAGAGAAGTCATGTGAGAGTAACACATCAGAATGTTTTTCTCGTAGGATTGCTACACTCTGCTTTCAGCTAGTACTGCAAACATCCCTACTATCACAATAAAACTCCACTTTTAACTCTTGTATCATAAATATGTTATTTATTATCAGACCTGCAAACTCAGTGTTTCCCCTCAACATCCTTTCCACTTTCTCGGAACGTTTTACGACTCATATACAATGTCCGCTGGTATAAATGGAACACTCAGTTACATCATTAACTTGGATCCAGTATCTACAATATCTGAACATATTCGTTTTCAAATTCATTAATTGTTTAATCGGCTTTGTGCCAGGCACCCAGGAGTGGACTCGCTGTTCTATTCCGACAGCACCTCAACAAGAAGATCCTTTGCGACAATAACCTGTGCTTTTATCTAGCGCTTGTATACTTTGTTGCTTTCACTACTACGTATACTAAGCAATTCCACCCAAAAATTCGATACCGAGATTTCACCGGAAATACATGTCTTGAGATTTCCTGAATTAAAAAACAACATTTTTAGAAAAAGGTTCCATGTGTGTGTTTGTCTGTGAACTATAGTATCTATCAAAGATGCGACACGCAGATTCTCAAGAAAATCCCCCATCCAGACTACCCTTTACATGGAACATTTTTAAAAAATTTTGACTTTCTCAAACCTGGCTCTAACGATTTTGATTAAAATATCATATATTTAAGATACTTTATGACAAATGAAAGGTATATCTTGAATTTTCTGGGAATGCCCCCAAAGGTCCTCTTCATTCTAAATGCCTTTTGCATAACTGGTAAACCGTAAGAGATAGATAAAGCTTTTCTACGCCAAAAATGTAGATCTCGCTAAAACACACACGGTTTTTTTTTTTTTTTTTTTGTCAAGTGAACTATTTCTGAGATATTCCTTACTGTTTGAATTTTCCAATACTCAATAGTTTTTCTCAAATGGGGAATTTGTTATTGGAATGGCATCCACATAGCAACCAGCTCTTAAAAGATTTGACTATCGATTAAATACTACCATATTTCCCTTGCAGGCACAAGAAAATTAGCAATAAGATAATTTCTTAAATGCTTATCTCAATTAACATGAAGTAGATAAACATTTGCAGACTCTATCTTATTGCTAATTTTCTTGTAGATGTAAGGGGAATATATATTTACAAGGGAAATATAGAAATACAGTAGCCTTTAAGCACATACATATCTCTTAATAGCTGGTTGCTAGGTGCAGCACTATTCCCTTTGCCACAGATTAATACTCTTTGTATATACAAGACAAAAAAATGAATAACGAATTCCCATTTGAGAAAATAAGTATTGAAAAATTTAAGGGAATAAAAAGCAATATCTCGAAAATGGTTCACTCAACAACAAAAATGTATATGACATAAATTGTGTATTTTAACGCGATCTACATTTTTTGTGTGGTAACATTTTGTCTATCTCTTATGGTTTACCAGTTTACCATAAGTCGTTCACAATGAAGAATACTTTTGTAGACATTCCCAGAAAATTCAAGATATACATTTTATTTATCATGAAAATATCTTAAACATATGATATTTTAATCAAAATCGTTAGAGCCATTTTTGAAAAAATTAAAATTTTCGAAAAATGTTCCATGTAAAGGGTACCTTGTGGTGGGGGGATTTTCTTGAAAACCTTCGTGTCGCATCTCTGGAAGATACTGAACCTAAATACCAAGTTTAGTGTTTATCCGACTGTTCGTTTCTGAGTTATGCTGTTCACAGACACACAGACAGACACACACACGGACATGTTTCCAAAAATGCTTTTTTTGGATTCAGGGGATCTCAAAACATGTATTTCCGGTGAAATCTTGGTATCGGATTTTTGGGTGGAATACAATACTTCCCCTACTTACTATACGTAGTAGAGAAAGTAAAAAAAGATAGAAAGTAAAGAGATTGAAGTAATAACTTTAAGATGGACAAAGTTGGCCTTACAATTGATTAGAAACATATGCTGAACTATTATAGACTGTTTTCTTTCTTTCCACACTGCTTAAATTCCAGTTAGCTTAGCCGATATTCAATGCAAGAGAGGCAGAAAAAAAATATAATATTATTCCTAAACAAGATTTGAACGAAGAACCTCTTGTGTAGGAGGTGCACACACTTCCCCGACACCACGATGACAACTGCGGATTTCAGACTTCGTATTGATCTCTTCAGTACCTAAACCTGTGCAATTAATGTACTTAATATTCCTGAAAATGTACTAATTGCACTAAATCCATTCATTACGCTCCTTATTTCTGCCTTGTTCTTGGAACTATGCTTCAACTGATATAATTGTGATATGAACGCAGTGATTGTGTGGATTTTCGTTAGTCTTGGATCAGGATATATAAGGTACCTGTGTCACAAAAAGGCCTTAAAGCCTTAAAAATTACAAAGTACATCAAACCAACTTTATTCATTGGCGAAAATGGACTGTATCCTTTAGCTGGGAATTCTAACCTATACGTTCCGCCATTTTAACATTTCAGCACAAGTAAAATTGGAAATAATCGAAGAAAACCGGATGTTCATGGCAGGTCAGATTTAACCGCGGTAAAATCCTCGATAAACTTTTACCGGCGTCGATGCACCACACATGACCGTTCACAGCGATGAAGTCCATGTTTTACCACGGTAAAATCTTGATCGAGAATGGTGCACACGGCCAACAAGCTTGTTGTTTAGAAACGAGCGTTCAGAATAAGCACTGCCATTTACATATGCATCTCGTGTTGTTACGTCAAAGCTTCCTAGGAGGTGTTAGTACAAAATTAAATTGGGTTTTATTTATGCGCGCTCTTTAAGTGCTATGGTTCTTAGCGTCCCTTCCTATAATGGGTATGGAAGGCTGAAGTTTTTGCTCAGAAGTCTCTTTATCAGGCTTGAGGTTCTTTTACGTGCCGTAAATCTACGAGAAGGAACCACCGGCTTTACTTACCTACCGAAGGAAGCCATGCTAAGGATTTTTACGCCCTCCGCTGGATTTGAACCCGGGACTTCGGGGAACTAGTGGCTACCATGGCACCACTCGACCACGGAGGAGCATTTACATTACATATATTTGTTTTATTTAATACAATTTAGAGATCGCTTAGTATAAACTGCCGCATGCATCACGTTGCGGCAGTCACCTCCTTCGTCCGTTGCTGTAGGCTTACCTCAATGCTTCTCCCGTTGGTTCCAGAAGTTCGCAGTGTGTTGGTTCTCTTCAACTTTATCCTCGGCTAGCTGAAGTAATTTTCCTTAAACTATATGGGAGCATGGACTTATCCTCGGTAAAGGAATCGTAGATCTCGGGTGGTGATATAGGAAGACATAGACGTGCTTTGTTTATGAAAAGATGACACTGCCGTTTCTTTTTATTTGATTAACATACGTAGGATACAAAACTGGTATTGCCGCTGTAAAATACTGTCCACCGCTGTTAAAATGCGGCGCGGATGTGACACGAAGTTTAAATATTCTTATTATCTCTTTACGGGTAGCGGATCTTAGGTGTGTTTCTGAAACTATCTTGATTCCCTGTTTTGGCGCGATATCTCACACATCCTGCAGCATCTCTCCCTGACCATACATGACAAAAACTGTCGAACAAACTGCAATGCTAAACGGACATGACAAAACTCTCTTGCTTAAACTGCCTTGACAAAACTGACGACAAAAACTGTCCTGCTAAAATTCCATGACAAACTGCCCAACTGCAATGCTAAAACTCCATGACAAAACTGTCTTGCTAAAACTGCCTTGACAAAACTGCCCAAATGCAATGCTAAAACTCCATGACAAAACTGTCTTGCTAAAACTGCCTTGACAAAACTGCCCCCAATTTGCTCCAAACAGATCCATTTATAGTCGCAGGCTTCTGAGGCTGCTTCCTTTCCTATTGGTCCATTTTTAGCGCCACTCGACGCGTCTAACTATTTTGAATAAACTTCCAGGGATCTCAATGGTCCAAGTTTAATATAAATCGCGGCTTTTCCCACATTTACCGTTACGCTATCTGTCTCGCTCACTTGGTCACGGCGAATTATCCAATAAAGGGACAAAGGCGTTACACCCTCGCTGTAGGAATAATGGCACTGCGACCGAAGAGAGGTCATAAACCTAGGTTTTCTGCCTTCGAAGGCACTATTCCTGTAGCTAAAACATTTCGTCGTGGACAGTATTTTAACATAGCGCTTAAATTATTTGCATTAAAACATTTATAACTCTCCTAATATCAGAAACCTAGATACATACATAACGTTAAATCACCCTTCTTAAAATATATAAGCAGTATAAGAAAAATATATTTACATAGTATGATTTAACATCAATAAAAGTTAATTAATAAATTATCTATAATTACAGTTCTCGGGCCCGGCCTAGAGTTGCCGTTTCAAAGTACACAAAAGCTTTAGCGTCCATTATTTCGGACTCGTCTTACGCTTCGTCCGAAATACTTAATTCATCCGCTAATGCCTTATTTTGCGTACTTGATACATAGCTATTAGCATTTCTGCTTGTAAGCGGCATGTCTGTAATTGCAATGTCATCACTATTTTCAGAGTCAATGATATCAGACACCATTTCCTCTTAATGTGATCATTTTCTGCATAACTTGCATCACTCTCAGTAAATTCATCTTCATTGTCTAATTTTCCAGCACTTGTTTCTCGCTATAACCTTGAGCGTATCTAACTTCGTACATTGAGGCAGTATTTTTAACACTTGAATAATTTCAATTGTATTATATAATATATAATTTCAATAACAGGCCGCCTTATATGCTTATATTATTGTAAACATGTTTAATAATGTTATGTGAATGCATTTATGTAATTTAATAATGCAAGAGCTGTGAGAATAATGAGTTTAACGTTGCTAACAATGAGGTAACCTTGAGGCAATAATGAGTTTGAGAGTTTGAATATTAGGGCAGCAATAACGTAAATTTTGTGAGTTTTAAAAAATAGCCAATCAACAGCCAGAAAAAGCTTTAGCAAATGCAGGTATTCTATTGGACTAGGATTAGCCAATCAGAGATTAGAAATACAAAAAGTTAAAAGTTTATACGGTTGAAATATGTTCAGTTGCTGGCAGACCTTGGTAGTAACCGGATGGAAGATGTGTTCTCTAAAGAAATATTACGTATTCGTGTGTAACGAAAATTAAGTATACGTGATAACAAAGTGCAAGTTTTAAATTAAAGAATCCCACAGCTCTTAATATCAGTGTAGTGCTATTTAATTTGTGTCAAGGAATAATAAAAAGAAGTGAATTTAAAACTTAAAATCTGTGTAAGCCTACATTCTTGTCATACCAAGCTCTGATTAAGAGAAACATGTCTCTAAAGTAACACTGACGCAGCCAAGGCAAACATAAACATAAATATTATGTATAGAAGCAGTTTAATAACAAAGTTAATATAATATTTTTAAACTTGGAGCGTAACAACAAAAATACATCTTCAAAAATCGACTTCACATACGTGGTAGCAAATTACGTAACAAACAACTTCTTCAAATTAACGCCCAAAGCGTGGTGCAAACTATGCAAACTCCAAAACAATAACTTTCTCAAATTGGATTCCCATACGTGGGGCAGTTAAACTAATAATTTACTAAATAAATTACGTAAACAAAACACCTTCTCAAGTTGGCTCCCATACGTGGGGCAGTAAAAACAAAGCACCTTTCTCAACATAAGAGCATATTCCTGTACAGAATACATACAAACTGAATATCATAAATTCAGTGTCTTCGTTTTCAATGACGAAGGTTTCGGTGCTACTAAGTGGAGATATTTAAAAACCTTTAAAAAAAGAGATACAATAAGAACCTTAAGAAATATTTATAAATCTTTTATGACCTCATGTCATACATTATATGCCTAATATTACGTACACTTCATTATTTAAAGCATGATTATTCATAAGGTATAAAAAGGGTAGACGTACTATGAATGTTCTACAAATAGTACAGTACATATTAAAAATTATACTACCGATGGGGCCAGAAATGACATTAGAGTGCAAGGGTTAATACTGCTTAGTGCCAGGAGGGCTTTATGCGGCTGACCTCGTTTTTGTTAACATTAATCTTGTTTTTATTTACTGCCGTTTGCTTCCGGACCTTTATAGCACATTATTGTGTTAATCGATTCCATAAAAAATGTTGCACCTTGAGGTTAAATGGTCGGTGCCATTTTTGCGGGAGGTCTAGAGCCTGTTACGGCGAAGTAGTGAAGTGGCTGACCTCGGTGTCACCACTTCGTTCCTCAGCTGACTCAGGCAACGACCATGAACGTGTTTCACGAGAGGAATGACAGTAGCAAGCACATTTACGCGTAAAGTGTCTAAATTCTGCAACGCGTATCCTAGACAAATGACGTAAACAAACAGAAGTTACCTCATCCCTCCCAAAACAGGCGAGAACTGAATGAATAATGCATGGCGGCGCAGCCAGTAACAGACTTGTTAATTTATTTACGGTTTGGAATGGATTAGCCCTTTCAACGTGAACAGGCACGTGGAAGGTTCAAACACCTTGCAAATATAACCAAATATTACAGTGGAATTATCAATGGCTTATTCTCTTGATTGAGTTATTCGCTTTCGCCCATCGGAGAAGCAAAAAGAAGCAGAACGGGTTGATTAATGCACACCGATATTACTGCGACTGCTGTTCGCTAGCATTCGCTCTCATGCCCCATCCCTTGTTGTAATGGGTTCGAGTCCCGGCTCCGGCAAATATACACAGCTACTCCAGAAATAATTCGTCTGCAAATTAACACACATAGTAGCCAAACAAACCAAGAGAAAAATTTTCATTTTGAAGATGCAGAAAGCACAAACGGTATTACAGTTCCTTTGTACTGGGAATTTTCAATATTTTTCATTCTGTTTTATAATTTTCTGAAAATTACATTGATTTTAAATTTTCTATATTGTGTTAAAAATTACGTTTACTCATTAACGTCTGTTTGATGATTTCGTAAATGAATTTCTCAATTATTTTAAATTATATGTCCATGATCTCAAATATATATATCAAAACATTACTCTTCTAACTGTAACATAATTTTGTTTGTAACCAACACAAACAAAAAAGTTGAAAAATCAGCAATTTTCAAACAAAACAAAAACTAATAAAATGAAAAATGCGAGGTAAAAACAGCCGAACATGCAAATGTAATATCGTAGTTCTTTCTACATATTAAAAGTCAGAATTTTCTCTCCTTAATTTTACTACTAGTTTTTGGAGGAAATGAATATTATCTAGTGTGTGTGTGTGTGTGTGTGTGTGTGTGTGTGTGTGTGTGTGTGTGTGTGTGTGTGTGTGTACAAGTGACAACAGTAACGGGCAGGCTCTTGAAGCTGGTTTCAGGGCATCCTACACACGATAACATTCCTGTCCTCTGTTGTTTATTTTAACAGTGAGCGCGTCGAGAGGTAAATATCACAACTTCATTGGTAACTGAATGCGGCCGCTTGTGCGTTAGGTATCGGTTCAAATCCCAATGTCTGCAAGTTCTTTCCCCATTCCCCTTCTTTTTCTTGAGTAACATTACAGCTGTTGATTGTTTCAGGGCTTTACGTCTAATGTTTAGTCCATTATAAAACTTTTTGTTTCATTTGTACAGCCCCCTTTAACTTCTTTGGTCATATAGGGGGCTTTGACTTGAGAAACAATTGATGGTGTTATTGTTCGCTGAACTGTTTGGTTTCTTAAAGTTAGTTTTACCAGATTCTTCCTATTGAACACATCCATCCGCACAATCTGCCTCAGCGGTCGAGTGGTAAGCGCTCAGGCTACTTAACCCTGAGATCCTCGATTCGATTCGCGGCTGAGGAGGGGAATTTTCTGCTTTCACCAGAAGCATTCCTTACATCCCATAGAGCCTGTGAATGTGAGTGTGTTTCATAGTTCATATCTGACGAAACCAACGTTCAGAAACCTTGCAGCAATAACACCAATTGTGTCTGAAGTCAAAACTACTGATAAGACCACAGAAGTTAAAGATGGCTGTATAAATGCAACAAATTAAAAAAATCTTATGTGTTACGCTCACATGACTTTTCCTAATCTTGAATAAACTATTTTTACAAACGCTTATTCTCCATATACTTCATGTTAATCGAGATATCGAGATGTTAAACTTACTGCTAATTTTCTTGTAGGTGCAAGGGGAATATGGTAGGCTTTAAGCGATAGTCAAATATTTTAAGAGCTGGTTGCTATGTGGAGTATTCCATTCTCTTTGCATTACCAGGACAAAAAATGAATAACGAATTTGATAAAAAGTATAAGTATTGGAAAATTTAAGGGAATAACAAGCAATATCTCGAAAATGGTTCACCCAACAAAAAAAAATGTATATGACATAAATTGTGTATTTTAACGCGATCTACATTTTTTGTGTAGTAAAATTTTGTCTATCTCTTATGGTTTACCAGTTATGCAAAAGTCGTTCACAATGAAGAATACTTTTGGAGACATTCCCAGAAAATTCGAGATATACATTTCATTTTAATCAAAATCGTTAGAGCCATTTTTGAGAAAATTAAAATTTTCGAAAAATGTTCCATGTAAAGGGTAATCTGGGGTGGGGGATTTTCTTGAAAACCTTCGTGTCGCATATCTGGAAGATACTGAACCTAAATACCAAGTTTGGTGTTTATCCGACTGTTCGTTTCTGAGGTATGCTGTTCACAGACACACACAGGGACATGTTTCCAAAAATGCTTTTTTTTGGATTCAGGGGTCTCAAAACATGTATTTCCGGTGAAATCTCGGTATCGAATTTTTGGGTGGAATATAATACTTCCCCTACTTACTATACGTAGTACAGAAAGTAAAAATACAATCAAGCTAAACCAAAATAAGTGGACTTAACGCGCTATCCACCTTTTAACCAGTTTGCACCTTATTTGACAATATCCCTTTGTTACCAATCCTAATTTATTGTAAGAGGACCAATGACGCTACGTAGCATTTGTTTTCAAACACCAGTCCCTCATCCCCCAATGTTTTGGTTACCCTTAATGGTAGCTTTTAGGTTATTTTAATTTAAAAAATTCTGCCACATATACCCAGGCACACATGACATCCCGGACGCACGCTTTGTGAAGTTAAAATATCTGCAGGTGTTTAATCATGCCAATAAACGTAAAATAGATCTTTTTAAAATCTTCAGCCAAATTGTGGACAATACAATTAAGGTGGAATGTTTTATTATTACATAATCAATTATACTAATGCAATTAATATACTTTTTAAGCACCTAACATGGTCTAGGTATTGTTTTTAACACAGAGTCAGCTGAAAAATTCAATGCCACAGCCGCGATTTGAATTTTTCAGCTGACTCTATATTAAAAACAATTAAGGTGAGTAAAAATTATCGTCCGGTGAATCGAACTCCGGTTACTACGTTACAAAAGGGTATGCTAAACAAACAGCATCGAGGACCGCGGTCTTACCAACTTCCACTATACTGGATCCGCTCTAAGAAACACACTTTCGTATTACTCCGCATAACACGCACACAGCATATGTTCGATATGCGACAACTGCTCAGTTTTAATAAAATGATGGTTTCTACTTCCAAATAACAATGAATGAGCCTTTAACTATCGTAATGATATTAAACGTGCTGATTAGCGCATGTTAAAAGTAATAACATAAAGAAAATATGAGATCTATTCTCTACTCTTGAACTGACTGTTGCGGTCAAGGATTGCAGTCGCGTGGTTAGTGTTGCTTCTCGCCTTTGTTTACCTCAAGTGTTTACTTATTTGCGGAAGGGATTTTCACGTCATTTAAAAAAATACCATAGTGTTCTGTATCCCAACCTTTGTACAGGATGAGCCAAAAAACTACGAACCGCCTGCGCGATGTTTTTCCTGTCCGCGTCCCTGGCGCTCGTTGCCGTCTGCTGCTATCATAGAAAGGCGTGGATGAAACCATACAACATTTTTAAAACTACTTTTAAAGACTTTACTTACCAACTATAATAATAATAATAATAATAATAATAATAATAATAATAATACGCAATTATTTCCTCCAGCCGAGATGCAGTCAATTCTGTGGACAGATTACTATAAAACTCCTTTTTTTAATTCCATTGCACCTTTAACTGCAATGGTCTTATCGGTGGCATTTCCTTTGGAACATATTATTTGCCTAGGTAACGTTGTTAACTCTTATTCGCTTGTCATTGGGTTACTGGTAAACTTTGTTTCCTTTCGTTTTGTTTTTTTCATTAGATCACACACACACATTCACACTCTCATTCATACTTCCAGACTCTGGGGAAGATAGGAATATTCTTGGCTAGAGAAAAATTCCCACCCACACCGGAAAACGAACACGGGACCCCTCGCACAGCAGGCAGGTGCTCTACCAGCCTATAAAACTCATTACAGCTAGAATTCAATGATGTAGCGTATGTGTTGAATTGTCGCGTCACACACATTATTGCTGTGTAGCAATGACATTGTTGAACTAATCATTTTGAATTTACGTGCGACGTGGCATTTCCCTCCCCACCTCCTCAGTCTGGTGGCGTCACTAGTAGCGTCAGTCTTGTGTATGTCTTCAGGCCGTGTGGATGTGTATATAAGAGTGCGTGTGTTTTTCGTATGGGTGTGGGGCATCTCCCTCCAATGCTTGCCTATAACCTTTTGTGTACGATATAGCGGCACCATGTCAAATTTATAAACCACAAGTAATGTGTTAAATGTGTATTTTGTTATGAAAATCCCACGCCTGCTTTAAATTTGTGCAGAAAGTTCCTGATATCTCTCGTTTGCCCCTGCAGTTACGTCCCCAACGTTTATGTCAGGGTAACTAAATTTCATATTTTAGCTGCAAAACGTTTTGGCCTCACCCCTGTATATAACATTTTCATCTTTAGGTAACTTTCGGCATGTGATTATGCGTAGGGGAGCTAAATTTCAAATGTACCATTCCTTCTTTGTTCTTTTTTATGACTATGTCATAATCAGTGCAAACAAAGACTATAAAGTGAGCTCCGTCTCTGCTCCCTTCCCTTGACCTTGGAGTAGAAATCTTAATGCAGTAGAACCCCTTTTATCCGAACTCAAATCGCATTTAGGAGGAATTTAAATTAAAATCCTTCTACTGATCAACCTGATAATGCTTTCGGCGGTTTTCCCTACCCAAACAAGTATACCGAGTGGAAGGGGTATTGACCAGAGTCATAGTCCCTAGATGCCTAGAAAAAAGCTTTGAAATGCATAGATTTTCGGCAACAGGGCGCAGGTGGGTGGGAAATCACACGACGGTTAAGGTCAAGTCCACCGCAGAGTAGATTACACGCTCTGTCTCCGATGTCATTGTGAATTGATTACTACATTGTAGGAACGACATTAACTTTGCTAATTCCCAAGAGAGTTGCTTAGTGCATTTTCAGCGAAATGCTTGTTTCATGAAAGCATTCTAACTAAAACTAAAACGCAGTTTTAAGTTTGGATGAAACAGTAAAATAAATGTTTAACCCTTATTATGCACTTATCTAAAATGCAAATAGCCATACTAATGCATAACTATCAGATACAAAAAAAAAGTTCAGGTGATTACAGAAGCATTTAGGTGAGTACGAAATAGTGAGTAATTATGTTTAAGAATTTAAGGAAATGTAATAAAAGAAAACAAATTATTTTACTTAAACATTTAAAATAGGTCACTAATTACAAACTGCCTTATTGTGAATGTTGCTAACTGTTCATACAGAAGATTGAAAGCGAGCGGACGATAGATTGTGTGAGGCTGTGTGTGGTCAGTTATTCAGACGCTGCAGCGCACCATAATGACATCCTAAAACACTCAGCGTAAATTATGATTTGTACGAATGTTAAACTGTGAGAAACAGGCGCTTAAAGAAGAAAGTGAAGATGAAAAAATGTTTTTTTTTATCTTTCATTAGTTATTTCAACAAAACTTGTCTCAATAGCTACATATGTACATTATAATGCGATGAAAATCGTAGAAAGTGGTTTTTTTTCCTAATGAAATAAGCGTTCACCCACTAATATGATACTATTATTTTATTCCTCTAAATTCGCCCCTAAGAAAACGCCATCTATACTCCTTGCAACTGGTATAACGTTTAACAGTTTCGATCGTATTTCCAAATGCACCACTAAAGCGTTAAATCACTTACCAAATCCCGATTGTTTGGGTTCCTCGTAACAATCTGTACACGAATACAAACTTGAACTGCCTAACAAGCCTTCTTAGCCTCGTTTTAATCCCTACTATTTCTTTTCTGTAAGTTTTTATGCCTAATTTCGCATTTCTACGTTTGAAAATGTATATAAATAGTAGAGCAGTGTAATGTATGGAATTAAATGGAAAACAGCAACTAGAAGGTAATAAAAAGGCACACGAGCCAGATATATTTATCGACCGAATTCAGATTAGATATCAGTGCCTACTCCAACAGTTGTTACTACAGCAAAATGAATTGCTTCCCTGATCAATGGCAGGTAAGGCGGAAAATTGTCGATAGTTCGATGGCATAATATTTAATGAGTCAGGGGCAAGGTCTTGTTGGGGAAGTAGGAAAAAGAGGCAAATCTAATGATTGTTTTCAACGATTTGTAATCTAGATAAGTGGCATATAATTTGCCACTGATAAGTGCCATTGCGATGAATACTATTTTGTACAGTGTTAAACTAAATGTTTTTACTTCTTATTTTCACTATTATCCACCAATAGTAGGATTCAACACCTAAAAATACTATATCAAGATTTCATGAAATACATGTCTTAAACATCTAACGAACCTCACCCCTTCCCAAAGCATTTCTAGCGAAATGTGAGTTTTTATTGTGTGTGCGTGAGAGAGTGAGAGAGAGAGAGAGAGAGAGAGAGAGAGAGAGAGAGAAAAGTATAACATAAGAATTCGGTAAGTCGGCCGATAATTGGCTTTTAAGTTAAGCATCTTCCAAGTCTGTGACAAGGGGTTTAAAATTTGTATACCCCCCATTTTACATAAACTAGGTACCATTTACATTGAAATATCATACGTTTAAAATATTTGAGTGGCTAATAAAATTTATAACTTGAATTTTCTGTGAAAAGCTTGTGAAATCTTCTTCACACTAACTTCTGAATAATTTTGTATAACTGGGAAATCTGGGAAAAGCTTACAACAGAAAGAATGCAGGCCTTATTAAAATACACAATTTATATTAAATTATGACTTTCTCTTTCAGAAACATACGGTAGATAGAGAAGTATTGTATTTCACCCAAAAGAAGCATTTTTAAAATCAAAGGCAAAAACAATACATTAATGTTCGCATTATTTCTAGAATTACAAGAATTATTATAATCAACAAAATGCTGCGGTGACTGCGAGGAAAATTGCGATCCATACTTAAGAGGCACAAAGGAAAAGATAAGGGGAAGGAAATTAAGAAAAGCGACTGTAATTTCCGTTTCAACAACGAAGCAATTCCAGGAAAACAGATATGTTGATATATATATATATATATATATATATATATTAAAAGAACATACATCTAGGCAAAGTTAATGAACGATAGGGGGATTCTTATTACTGAGAGAATTTGAGGCAGTATTTTTAACACTTAAATGATTTCAGTCTAATTACATAATATATAAATTCAATAACAGCCCGCCTTACAGCAATATGTGTATGTAATAAGATATAAAAAGTGTATGTTACAGTCATTGTATATGTTTATATTATTGTATACATGTGTAATAATGTTATATGAATGTATTACATAATTTAATAATGTAGGAGCTGTGAGAATAATAGGCTAAAAGTTGCTAACAATGAGGTAACCTTGAGGCAATAATGAGTAAGAAAGTTTAATAATGCTACTAGACATTATTGGAGCAACAATAATGTAAATTTTGAGACAGTTTATAAATAGCCAATCAACAGCCAGAAAAAGCTTTAGTTAAATGAAGGTATTCTATTGGAGTAGGATTAGCCAATCAGAAACTGAAATATAGCAAAATTTACAAATTCAGAAGTCAGTTGGTTGTAGACAGTGTTTTTAACTGGACGTGAGATGCGTCCTCGAGAAATTCAATACGTATTCAATGTGAGACAAAAATAGTTACGTGTTAAAAAGTGCAAGTAATTAATAAAAAAAATCTAACAGCTCTCTCTCTCTCTCTCTCTATATCAGTGAAGTGTTATTTAAATCGTGTCAAGCATTAATAAAAGGAGTGAAGTAAAATTATAATATGTGTAAGCTTACATTCTTCAGTCGCACCACTCCCTGCTAAGACATTCATGTCTCTAAAAAAATATAAATACTGACGCAGCCGAGGCAAACATAAATATATAATATTTAAAGAAACAGTCAAAATTACAAAGTTAATATTTTTTAAACATTTGGGACAAAGGCCACCGGAAAGTACATTTAGGGCGAAGGCCACCGGAAACTTTTTACCATACGTGCGGTTGCAACTACTTCAAGTTCGGCTCCCCAACATAAGAACTACAATACAACTCCTACTTCAAATCGGCTTTCCATACGTGAAGCAACAACCAACTTCAAACTTTAATTTGAACAGCGGTCGCAAATGTTCTATCAACGTGATCCAGTAAATACTGTATGAATGCAAATTGTACACGTATTTTCTCCGTTCTTTAGCTTCCAAAAAGGACCGTTCCTCTTGTTCAAACCTGGGATGGAAGGAAGGGATCTCAGAAGAGAAGCCGGCGACGTAGAAGAGACCGAAAGGATTGCGCTATAGTGAGCGGCTCAAAGCATCTAAAGCCCCTTGTACACGATCAAACATTTTTTCCAATTCAAGAGTTTATAAGAAAAATGTCAAACATTTTTCAATATGTGACAAGATTGGACAAGACTTGACAATGTCATAAATGTGTATTTACAAGTTGTCTTTTTTCAAACTGAAACCCTTCAGAACACTTTAATAAATAATTTATCACGCACAAAGCAATTTACCATTTGCGTCACGGTATAACAGATTGCAATGAAATACTGTTCCATACCAGTATTATGTAGCACTGAAATCACATTATGATTATGTAATACAATGGAAATAACACCAACTGATAGGTTAACCACACTATATAATATTGCATTAATCTGTACTTAGTTCGGAAATGTGCCTGGGAACTAGTTCTTCATATGACTTCATCTTGTGGCAATTCACAGAGTCCTAGACATACGGACATGACCAGCTTATGTATGGTTGTCGCAGTTTATGGATCCCCAAGCGGCGGCCTTTGTACAGTAGCCAAACACTTGTCCCCTACCTCCCCTAACCGCAAGCACTCATAAACATTAGTGACAACCATATACACATGTGCGTTGTTGCCAAAGTTTAAAATAGTATTTGAAAGCAAAACTTTGCCGCTGATTTCCACATGTACAAAACACAATCATGCAGTTTGTCTTGCTTACTTTACACACAAATGCAGTAAATAACTATGCATCGCATAATAATTACATTTCTGTTAGGAACGCTTTAGTATATGACTCAGGAAGAGCTGAACTTACATTACGCTACAAGAATGGAAATGCATGTTAACATATCCGAGAGACACTTAGAAACGCGTCCCAAATAAACTGTAGGTTGTTGGACTATCATTAAACAATTAAAATGCATTAATACGAATTTATTTTTAAAGGAACGTTTACTCCCAAACAAAATTATCATTTTTATTGTTATTTACCCTAATAGCTAATTTTTATAAGTACGGGCTGTATATTTGCAGTTCGGCTTATTGTAATTATTACTGTGCTATGGTAAAAGTATTCTTTATTTTGTCTGTCTCACAACCACAGAATGTAGAAAAACCAAGTTCCAGAAGATGTAAACAAAAACACTATATATGTAAAAGTTAAAAAAGAAGCAACAGGTGAAAAAAGCAAAACGAACGCAAGTTTTTTGTGTCACTCTGGGGAGATAGGTGTTTTTTTCGTACTTTTGAAATTTATAATAAATTTGCTTCACAGCGATGTTTTATTAATATAAACTTAAATAAAAAGAAACTGGATATTGTTCAAGATCCGTGAGATTTATTAGCATAGCAGCTTGTGTTATATAATGCAGGACAAGTAAGAATACGGAAGACAAAAGAAAGAAAATAAAAAATCTTATGTGTTATATTCACATGATTATCTCTACTCACTCTTCTATAACTACTTTTACGAAAGCTTATTCTTCTATCTACTGCTTCTTAAACGAGATAAACTTTCATTGCATATTTGTAATTATAAGGGCACACAGGCTAAAGCGATAGTCAGATTTTTAAAAACAGATGAATATACCATGACTTTAAAATTCCATGCTCTTAGCATGACCACGAGAAAAATACAAATAGGGAATTGCAATTTGTAAAAAGTACAAGTATTTCAAAATTCAAACCAGTAACAAACAATTTCTCGGAAACGATTAACACAATTTGACATAAACAGATTGCATTTTACTCACAGTAAGATTTTGTATATCTCTTACGGTTTACCAGTTATACAGAAAGTTGAAAATGAGAAAGAGTTTACAGGTTATTCCCAGAAAATAAAATTCAAAATACACATTTTATTTTTCATGCAAATATCTTAAACATGTAGTATTTTAATACAAAAATCGTTATAGCTGTTTCTGAGAAATTCAAAACAATAACGAACATTTTTCCACGTAATGGGTAGTTTGGGATGGGGGGGATTTTCCCGAAAATCTTTGTATCGCATCCTTCGAAGAAGCTGAACTTAAATACCAAGTTTGGTGTTTAAGCGACTTTTAGTTTTTGTTTTGCTGTTCATAAACACAAACACAGAGCTTTTAAAAATGCCTTTTTGGATTCAATGAGCTCAAAACGTGTATTTCCGGTGAAATCTCTACATCAAAATTTTGCGCGGAACACAATACTTCCCCTACTTGATATTTGGTAAGAGGAAGTAAACATGGCTTGTTTTCAAACTACGAGTTAATTTGAACAAATTATGAAACACAAGAAAAGGACTGTAAATTTATAGTTAAAAAATAAAGCTTTGAACTTACGTTTACTCGTCGTTGTCACTTTCTCCTACATGTATCACAAATCTCTCCTGGCTGCTGTCTGCATCGTGACATATGCATTTGTTCTCAATTTTGATAGTATGCTGTACACAAGATGCCCAAACATGGGAGCCAATTTTTTTAGTTCCCTCACGTAACAGCTCACATACACTGGCACTTAAAGTTGGTGTCACATTGTTTTTCCTAGCAAATCCTTTCAGTTGGGCCCATATTAGTTCTATAGGATTAAATATGCAGTGAGAGGGTGGAAGACGCAAAACTTCATGACCGCGAGAAGCTGCAAGTTCATCAACTACATACTTTTTGGCTATGTTTGCAGATCGGATTGTTTGTATAAGGACGGCTTTTATGGGAACGGGGTTCGGTACCGGTATATTCCGCTCTTCCATGAAGGAAATAATATCATGAACCCTCGTGTTCATGCTGGTAATTTTAAATAGCTGCCGCGAATGATAGCTTGCATTGTCCATTATTATTATTACACATTTTGTGTTATTTGGCAAGTTTGCAAGCAGACTATTCAAAAACCATTTTTCGAAAACTGCCGCTGTCATTTCATCATGACTGTCAGCTCTGCAGTCTCCAATGTTCTTGGCTGACAAAAAAAGACAATTTGGCACCCACCCTTCACTGCCTCCAGCATGAAGCACCATAATACGTTTCCCTTGTGACGACGGTGACTTTAGTACGCAGTTGCAGGTACTGTCGTCCCATCCCATCTTAGCAACGTCGTGAGTGTCGAACCAGGTCTCATCAAGATAGATGATCTTAAAACCCTGTGATCGCAACTCCCGAAGCCTATGGAGGAATCGGTATCTCCAAGCCACTATTCTTGCAGATTCCATTACCACGCTCCTCTTCTTTACGCGACGAAAACGAAAACCCAGCTTCTTGAGCAGCTCGCGAAGTGTAGTTTCTTCGTAAGGAAAGTCTGCTACAGTTTTCAAATGCTGCAATAGTTCACGGACCGTGGGCGATTGTCCTTTATAATAAAATCGGTAAACTTCGCGCCTGATAAAGTCACAACCGAAATCGTCCACTTTATTAAACTTGGCCCTTTTGTTGCCTGGCTTTTTAGGAGTCACTGGACCTCTCTGGATAACATTCCGCACAGTTTTTCTGTCCAACTTCAGGATTCTTGCGGTCCCCGATATTGAACCCTTACCTAAATGGTTCTTTTCTACATATTCGTGAACATTACACACAAACATCTGGCTTTCCTTATTCAAAGTTTTTGTAAATCTTTTCTTCGTGGTCCTGGCACTACTGGTACTCGGTTGGGGGTCATTTGCTGGTGCGGCCGGAGGGGCGGCAACTTGGTTCAATTCCCAAGGTCTCCACATCTTAATTAAATTATTAAACGCTAATAACTATTAAACACTGCTAAATTTACAAAACTGCACTAAGTAAAACACTATATAGCTTCACTGAAGATACAGATACAAATTTAACTAAAAGACGGCAGAAAAGCACGCGAACAGTCACAGCTGCTAAAACGTACTGAAATCGAAGAAACAACACAAATGACATTGCAACAACGCTTTGCTTGGTGGAGCTAAAGAAAGGACCACGTATTGTATAGTTGGGGGCTGGGAAGACCCTACTAATCGTTTACAGATGGGTTTATGGTCAGGCCTCAAAGCTTTCCGTTCACTTTGTAGCCGGTTGGGGAAAGGATGCCCGAGACAGGTTTATAACCTAATCAGTTCGCATACAACATACCTTTGTTTACTTTTCGCTTTCCCCATGTTGCAGATTTCGTGACGCGCTGTAAATACTCGCATTTCATTGGCTAAAGCCATCGAATCATTGTCAAATCTTTGATCGCTTAGAGCATGCCCTTATCTGCTTTCAAGACTTTCAAAGATTTAGAAGTATTGGAAGCAATTTAACCAGAAAAGTTGTAAAGTTGCGACAACTCTTGAAAGGTCTTGTAAAGTATTGAATTTGACCAAAATTTGATCGTGTACAAGGGGCTTAAGACATCCCCCGGTGGCTTGGGAGCGTCGCCGCCGTGCTCTCCGGCCAGATGGTCAAGCCTGTAACTGTTAGGGAACTCTGCACGTCTCAGTTGCCTGCGCCGGCCAGTGCTGCAGCTCGTCTCCTGCGTTTCCTTCATCTCTCCATTCCTCCCAGGGGTGTATGCACACAAAATCCCTTGGGGGTCGAGGTGCTAGCTGTTCCCTCCATCCGCTAATTCTAATACATTTAAGGTACATGATAAATACAGCGTATATCTATAATTATCCGGGAATAGTCCGTGAAGTTCTCTTCATTCGAAATAAATTGTGTATAACTTGGTATAACGGATAGCCAAGACCGTAAACATATCGAATGAACGGGTGTATAACATTCTGCACGAATTTTTTGGTATGAGAAAGCTGTCCGCAAGATGGGTCCCGCGACTGCTCACAGTTGAGAACAAGCGGAATCGTGTGACCATTTCACAGGAATATTTGCACATGTTCCAGCTCAACCCAAATGAGTTTTTTGCGGCGTTTTATCACGGTTGCTGAAACTTGGACCCATTACTATCAACCTGAGATCAAAGCAGTGGATTTCCTTCGGCGAACCTCCTCTAAAGAAAGCGAAAACCATTCCGACGGCAGGAAAAATCATGACTGCTGTCTTTTGGAATTCACATGGGGCGATAGACATCCACCACCTGGAAAAGGGTAAAACGATCACAGGTTCATATTATGCCGCAGTGCTGGATCAGTTTCACATGAAATCCTTAAAGAAACGACCCCATTTGGTAAAGTAAAAGGTTCTTTCACCAAGATAATGCACCCGCACACAAGTCAGCCATTGCCATCGCAAAATTTGTGGAATTGGGCTACGAACTGCTACCTCACCCACCATATTCTCCAGATTTGGCTCCGAGCGACTTCTTGCTCTTTGCAAACCTGAAAAATTGACTCTCTGGGAAGAAATTCACGTCCAGTGAACACAACATGACAAAAACAACTTCATATTTCGCAGACTTCGAAAAATTATATTTTTTGGAAGGGTTAAAAAAATGGAGAAACGTTGGACAACGTGCATTAAATTGAAAGAATATTATGTTGAGAAATAAAATGGAAATATTGAAACTTTATGTATATTTAACAAGACGCAGATAAAACAAGCTTTTGTAAGAATAGTTTGCAGAAGAGTAGAGACAGCCATGTGAATGCAACATACGAGATTCACTTGTTTCTCGCAATGTCATGGAAAGAGTATGGAATTTCAAGGCCAGCAATAGTGTCCTCCTTTAATCATCTGACTATAGATTCGGTTTCCAATATCCCTTTCTACCTGCAACGAAGCTTGTAATGAAACTATTTCTGTAAAGCTTTGTATTAATACGAAGTAGATAGGTATAAAAATAAGCTTTTTTAAGAATAGCAGAAAGCTATATAAAAAGGGGGAGAGAAAGACATTTGAATGCAACTTTTAAGCTAAATTTAGCTGGCTACTTTAGTGAACATTGAACTGGTTCAAATTAAATTTTGCAAGAAAAGATCTGTTATTCCGTAAAGAAAATAACTTTGTCCTAACCTTAATTTCATTCTGAAATTGCTCAGTGGGAACGTGCACTAAGCCAATGGCATTTTCTCCTTTCGAGGGAAAAACTCCATTCATCCGTTTAGTTACTTTCAAGTAGTTTCCTCAATTGCGTTCAGAGGGATTCTAAAGGACATTCAAGAAACTAAAGATCCAAGGGCTCTTCTTTAAAGGATCAATAAGTGTAGTGGAAAATACGATCCTGAAGCTGGGTGCTTGTGTGTGAGAGGAAGCTTTTCTTTAAATTGCAACCTCCGATATTCGCCGTTTATTACCTCGTACAGCAACCATAGGGTAAAACGAGTCGCTTCTAAAAAAATCTGATGTGTTACACTCACATGACTTTCTCTACTCTTGTAAAAACTATTTTTACAAACGCTTATTCTCCATCTACTTCATATTAATCGAGATAAACATTTGCAGACTCAATCTTATTGCTAATTTTCTTGTAGATGTAAGGGGAATATATCTCTTAATAGCTGGTTGCTAGGTGCAGCACCATTCTCTTTGCCACAGATTAATACTCTTTGCATATCCAAGACAAAAAAATGAATAACGAATTCCCATTTGAGAAAATAAGTATTGAAAAATTTAAGGGAATAACAAGCAATATCTCGAAAATGGTTCACTCAACAACAAAAATGTATATGACATAAATTGTGTATTTTAACGCGTTCTACATTTTTGTGTAGTAAAATTTTGTCTATCGCTTATGGTTTACCAGTTATGCAAAAGTCGTTCACAATGAAGAATACTTTTGGAGACATTCCCAGAAAATTCAAGATATACATTTTGTCATGAAAATATCTTAAACATATGATATTTTAATCAAAACCGTTAGAGCCATTTTTGAGAAAATTAAAATTTTCGAAAAATCTTCCATGTAAAGAGTAATCTGGGATGGGGGGGGGGATTTTCTTGAAAACCTTCGTGTCGCATCTCTGGAAGATACTGAACCTAAATACCAAGGTTGGTGTTTATCCGACTGTTTGTTTCTGAGTTATACTGTTCACAGACACAGACACGGACATGTTTCCAAAAATGCTTTTTTTGGATGGAATACAATACTTCCCCTACTTACTATACGTAGTAGAGAAAGTAATATACTTGCCTCTAGAAAGACTTGAGACTTAATCTTACATGAAATACGTTTCTGGTAAAAATCATGTGTGTTACAATCATGTCAATTTATCTATTACAAAGTCACATTTTGTATACTTTTTACACTGCACAATTTAAATAAAATGCGAAGTAAAGTTATTCCCGATAAATTTCCCCACAAATCACGCTGGAAGTTGAAGCAGTATTTCATTGCTTATAATATAATTTAGATTCTGAGTGAGGCTAACTCCTGATTTCCGTGAATTCGGAAGGGGTAATTCAAGCTTTTGGACACCCTTGGCGCGTTCACCGCCCGCTAGACAAAAGAGAAGCAAAGCTCTGCGTAACGTCATACTGGCTGGGTTCGAGTCTAAATGTAAACCCCGTAGCGCGTGGGTAAAAATTGTATAAATTGAGGAGAAACATGAAGCTCGTTCTCTAGTATTTTGACTTCGGCGAGTATACGTATATCCGTCGACGCTCCCACGAGCACGTGTTCAAGATGCGAGTTTGATAAGTTAACTAAAGATACTAATATTCCGGGAGCATTTAAATATTTGAATCGCCGTGATAATTGGGAGCGAGTTATGTTTTTATTTAGTGAACGGGAAAATAAGTTTACGCCACTATTCCCGTAAAGCTCTCAGTTAGCCTTTGCTCCGAAAACATTTTTGCCTGTAAAGTGAGTAATTAATAAACTGTGAATCAACGCAAATTGTAGTCTTCAATCCAACGTGGTAAACCTAGTTATCCTGCAGTATAAGAGTTACTCATTGGGCATTTGAGCAAGACAGCCTCAAAGTGAAAAAATAGAAATTTAGAAACCACCGTATTCGGGAGCACGTGAACTGCACATAATTTTCAGGTATATTTTTACTTTTTCTACCACTTCCACCATTACTTGTGACTCAGCGGCTATAGCCCAAGGCATCGAGAGCTCGGCGACAGGCAGTCGGAGATAAACAACGATAAGTCGCGCTCTCGCCCGGCGTAAACACCAGAAGCCCCATCGGCAGTAACCAGAATTTTCTGGAAGTTTCTTTCACCCCGCCTCCAGAACGTATGCCTAGATAGTTTTAGAATGTTCTGTGGAAGATTAGATTCCACTGAGTATATAAGCGAGCCTTCTCCCGAGAGGAGTCGGTGAGTTGTGTTAGTCAGCGAGTGCGATTCTGGTGCGACGAGAAATGCTGTTTTGCTAGGAGTTTGTGGCGACAACCGTGACGTGCACCGAACCATTCGGATAAGAGGTTGCTCCTGCGTGTTTCATTACGCCGCTAAGTCACGAAGAAAGTGAAGTTCAGGGGAAATTGAACTAGTTCACATGAGTGAAGTCGCTGTGTGAACTAAGTAAAGTCTCAGTGAAAGTTTAACTAGATTAAAAAGATGGTGAAAACTACTGAATGAACAGTTAAAACTGGACAAAGTCACACTAGAATGTAGCATGTCTTTATCGGAGGGGGACACCTCGCCAGTGCTACCAGCTTGATCTGTTGTGGCTGCACCGAGATGAAGGAGCCATAGGTGGTCTCAGGTCCGCAGGCAGACAGGCCAAACAGTCTCGCGCAGAACTCCCTAGTATTCCCATTTTAAACACCCGCGTACCAGTAGAGGCGAAGGATCCCGAAAGAGGGTGACGAAGCGACTGTAACAACGTACCCTGGCATTCACAGGGAGAAGTCTTTACAATGCGAAAGCAACTACGCCATCTGACCGACAACGCCAGCACCGCAGGAACCGAAGACACATCTGAAACCCGAAAGGGAGAGATGAATTGAAAAGAATTGGGGGAGGGGGAGGAGAAATCCCCGGCATTCCTAAACAGAGGAAGTACTGCATGCCACCGGATATACATGCTTTGAGGTCCTCTGATTCCAAAACAAGCTTTTTCAGAAAATTGTCTATGAGTGTGTACAGCACGATTCAAAAACGGAAAGTCGGTTAAATACCAAACGTGGTATATAAGTTCAACAACTTACAAGGAACAACATGAAATTTTCAAGAAAATCCCAAACTATATTTTACATGGAAAAATGTTCATTATTTGTCATTTTCTCAAAAAAACTAACGATTTGTATTAAAATAACATAGCATATGTTTATGATAATTGCATGACAAATAAAATTTGGGTATATCTTAAATTTTCTGCGAAAATCGTGTGAAGTCCTCTCTTCATTCTGGAACGACTTTCAGAAACGGTAAGAGATAGGCCAAAACTTCTACAGAAAAAAATATAGCTCCTGTCAAAACACACAAATTATGTCAAATAAATGTGCCACTGACCATTATTGGTTTGAATCATTAAGCACTTAATACTTTTGTTCGACTTCTAAGTCATTCTTTTTAATTTCTCGTAGTCATGCAAAAGAGAAAGGAATTTCAAAGCCATTACAGAAGCCTGTTCTTGAAAGATTTGGCTATCGCTTAAGCCTATTATATCCGTTTTTACCTACAATAAATGTGTAATAAAACCATTTCTACAAATGTTATCTCGATTAACGTGAAACCGGAAAACTGTTTTGTTTATAAGGCATATGAAACACAATATCAACAATTCATACGCCAAATGAAGTCATTGGCGACATGCTTTCAAGGTTTACAAACAGGGCGTGGAAATATGTCTCTTGGAAAAAACGATGAACACAAGATTGGCATTCTGTGTTGGCCGCTGCTTGACGGCTGGAATGAATTACTCATTACGGTCCATTAATTACATACACGCAATATGTGCGCATTATTCCGTTGTCCTTCAATGGCAAACGACGGATATACAAGCTGGATTTGAAACTATCACAAAAGGGCTACGATCAGTGCGTTTGTGAATTTATCTGGAAAGCTTAAATCCTTGAGTGATGTTTATTTATACTGCAATATATCATGTTATACGCTTTCAAAAGGAGAAGGCTAAAATAATATTGCTCAATATTTAATATAAGAAAGCAATAAGTGAAACAAACGCATAAGAAACATGGCAGTCCCAGAAGTACCCGACCTGATGTACAGATAGTGGTTGTTGTTTCAAACAAATGACTGAGATAGAAAGTACCAACCTTATAAAGCTAAGTCTGAAGTCTGATGATGCTAAGTCGTTTAGTAATTGTTTGGCAGCCATCTCTCAGCAAATTTGTAAACATGGATAAAACTGGTCATCGTTTTGTGATACAACACTTTCATTTGAAAGGTCTTAGTCCAACTAATATTAAAGGAGCTAGATTCTTGAGGAGTCTGCTCCTTCGTTTACAACAGTAAAATATTGGGTGGCAGAGTTTAAGCGAGGCCATACGAGCTGGCAAGGCGAACATCGCAGTGGTCGACCAAATGAGGTGACTACGCCAGAAATTGTGAGGAAAATCCACAAAATTGTATTGGATGACCGTCGACTGAAAGTGCGCAAGCTAGCAGACATAGTAGGCATTTCAAAAAGTGCTGTACATCGCATACTGACAAACTTAGACATGAGAAAGCTATGCGCAAGATGGGTGCCACGTTTACTCACAATGAAAGCTGCAATAAAGCCGATTTTTTGTGTCGATCCATAACCATAGATGAAACATGGGTCCATCACTTCACACCTGAGACGAAGGAACAGTCAAAACAGTGGATTGAAAGAGGAGAGTCGGCTCCAAAGAAGGTGAGACAGTTCCATTTGCATGTTTTTTAGAATGTGTGTGGAATAACTTTCATTGATTATCTTCAAAAAGGAAAAGCAATCAACGGCGAGTATTACGCAAACTTATTGCAGCATTTGAATGAGGAAACAAGCAAAAACGATTGCACTTAGTAGAAAAGAAACCTTTGTTTCATCAAGCCAATGCACCAGTTCACACATCCATTATCGCCATGGCCAAAATCAATGTGTTAAAGTTCGAATTGCTTCCTCATACACCCTATTCGCCAATTTAACCCCCTCTTATTATTTTCTATTTCCAAATTTAAAGAAATCGTTTGATAAACGATTTGCCAACAGTGAAGAGCTGGAGTCTGCAGTTGATGAACTCAATGGTTCTCAGTATAAACAGGGTATCGAAGCTATTGAACACCACCGGGAAAGATGTTTCTTTCCCAAAATATTTGTGTTGTCTTTGCTAGGTCGGTTACTTCTGGGACAGCCCTCGTATAATATTTATAATGCGGTCCAAATCTCTTGACGTTTGAGACGCGTCCACTAATACCAGTAGCGAATAGCAACAGCGCGACGTTGCCTCATATGGACAGTACACTTCGCCGCTGGTAAAACTCTAATCGCAATATTATGTGCGCATATATATTTCATATTTCAGACAAGCATCAAGTAGTAGGATAAAAGGCGACGTTTTCCTGAACAAACACAAAAAAGAATCATATTTTTACATATAATGCTTTGCCATTGTTATCTTTCGTGATGTTCAAACGGAGAATTTTAGTTATAGTTATGCTTGTAATGGTAATAGACCCATTGCTGTCGTAGTTATTTTACATATTGTTATGTCATATACATAATATCACTTAATGTGCAATTCCCCATGTGCTAAATAAGTTTAGAAATAGTTATCCCACGAGGTTTTCTAATGCAGCTACAAACTCGTCATGAAAATCCTTTCAAAGTCCTCTGACGTAACTCTACAAAAACATACATGACTTTTTTACTTTCTCTACTACGCATAGTAAGTAGGGGAAGTATTGTATTCCACCCAAAAATTCGATATAGAGATTTCACCGAAAATATATGTTTTAAGGCCTCCTGAATCAAAAAAAAAAGCATTTTTGGAAACATGTCCGTGTGTGTGTGTCTGCCTGTGTGTCTGTGACCAGCTAAATCAGAAATGAACAGTCGGATAAACACCAAACTTGGTATGCGACCCGAAAGTTTTCAAGAAAACCCACCCACCCCAGATTACCATTTACATGGAACATTTAAGATAGTTTCATGACAAATAAATGTATGTCTTGAAGTTTCTGGGAATGTCTCCAAAAGTATTCTTCATTGTGAACGACTTTTGCATAACTGGTAAACCATAAGAGATAGACAAAATTTTACTACACAAAAAATGTAGATCGCGTTAAAATACACAATTTATGTCATATGCATTTTTGGGGGGGGTCTTTTTCTCAAATGGGAATTCGTTATTCTTTTTTTGTTTGTGTGTGTGTGTGTGCGCGCGCGCGCGCGCGTGTCCTGGTAATGCAAAGAGAATGGAATACTCGACATAGAAACCAGCTCCTAAAATATTTGACTATCGCTTAAAGCCTACCAATTCCCCTTGCATCTACAAGAAAATTAGCAATAAGATTAACATCTCGATTAACATGAAGCATATGGAGAATAAGCGTTTGTAAAAATAGTTTGTACAAGAATAGAGAAAGTCATGTGAGTGTAACACATCAGATTTTTAATAACAGAATAATACCATTGGAAAACCAATGATTAAGTGAATTTTAATGGTTATTATGCCTACTTCTGCATAATAATGAGTCCTAGCACCAAGAAGGTATCCGTTACATGAGGAGCGTGTTGTGCTTTTTACAACATGGAACACTTCGTTACTTGGAATGCACTACAAAAAAAGGTCATATAAAGAATAAGCCAACTGAGAACTTTAAGCAATGAATCAGCAACTGTCATCACATTCTCGAGGAAGCATCAACAATGGAATTAATTGCACCATTGACGCGATAACTCAAGGTTAAAACACGACAAAAATATTGCTGGTGTTCTTTTTACAGCGCGCTTGCTGGAAGGTTAAGCGACTCAGTTGCGAATTCAACTGCGGTGTACACAGTTCATACAATGATAGGCTTTGTCCTAGCGTTTATAAAGTTAACTCTTTCATGAAAATGTCGCTTAATAAGCCCAGTAATACCAGTGGATATAGCAGTAAGGGTAGGCTGTTGTCTGTTGTGCGTAATTTCTTTAAAAAGTATGCCAACGAAGAAAACTGCAAAAATCTTAACTTCACGAAATGTAAAGAACTTGCACTGAGGCGTGCTCATTAAAGTACATCAACTATCTCACGTGTGTGTAGGGAAGTGAAAAAGGCGCACTCAGAGGCAGCCGCGAAATTTTTTACATGGTCGAGAAAGCATATACGCTTACCTAAGAGTGTGACAAACGTGGACGATTTTGAAAAAATATGTTGTACGGCAAGGTATTTTTTTTTTAAATTTTATGATAAAGGATGAGGCAGTATTTTTAACACTTGAATAATTTTAATTAAATTATATAATATGTAAGTTCAATAACAGCCCGCCTTGAAGCAATATACATGTAATAATTTTTAAAATGCATGTAACAGTCATTGCATATGCTTATATTATTGTAAACATGTTTAATAATGTTATGTGAATGCATTACGTATTTAATAATGTAAAAACTGTGAGAATAATAAGTTTAACGTTGCTAACAATGAGGTAACCTTGAGGCAATAATGAGTTTGAATACTACTATTCATGATTAGAGCAATGATAATGTAAATTTTGTGAAAGTTTAAAATTAGCCAATCAACAGCCAGAAAAAGCTTTAGTAAATGCAAGTATTCTATTGGAGTAGGATTAGACAATCAGAGACTTGAAATACACAAGCTACGGGTTTGGACGGTTGAAATATGTTCAGTTGCTGGCAGACCTTGATAGTAACCGCATGGAAGATACGTTTTCTAAAGAAATATTACGTATTCGTGTGAATCGTAAAATAAGTATACGCGTTAACAAAGTGCAAGTATTAAATAAAAGAATCTCACTCTTAATATCAGTGTAGTGCTATTAAATTTGTGTCAAGGATTAATAAAAAGAAGTGAATTTAAACTTAAAATCTGTGTAAGCCTACATTCTTGTCGCACCACGCCCTGTCTAAGAGAAACGTGTCTCTAACACAATACTGACGCAGCCGAGGCAAACATAAACATAAATACTATCTATAGAAACAGTTCAATAACAAAGTTAATATTTTTTTAAAAAATACTTGGAGCGTAACAACAAAAATACATCTTCAAAACTCGGCTTCTCATACGTAGCAGCATATTACGTAACAAACAATCTTCTTCAAAATTGACATCCATACGTGGAGCTAAATAAATAAAACTCCAAGAACAATATTTTCTTCAAGGATAATTTCCGACTGCAAAGATGTTAATTGTGGTGCTTACAGAAATGATAGAGATAAAAGATGCAGTTCTGTTTCCTCCACTAAGAGGCCTTAGGATTTAGACATAGGAAAACCCACGATGAGCGAAAATTTCTAGTGGAACGAAATGTTGCTGCAAGACTGAAGTTTTTGCGCACCATGCATATCAATCAGGTGACACTCGGCAAATATATTATTTAGACGAAACATGGGTAAACCAGAATCACACATTGAAGTATATTTGGCAGAACGGCGGAAGTATAGTTTGTCACGTAGGATCGGCTCATACAGGTTTCCTTTCAGACAGCAAATGGGTGTTTAAATCGAAGAAAACGGTGAGTATCACGAAGAGATGGCACCCAATTCATTTCGGGAGTGGTTCTTAAACAGATTTTTAAATTATCTAGAGGAAGACAGTATAACTATTACGGACAATGCGCTTTATCACTCTGTTTCTGTGAACAAAATTCCTCCAGTAAAGACGATATAGTTCAATGGTTATAAGAAAAATGACTTGTTTTTCTCATTTGGAAACAAGAGTCCAGCTTTTACAAAGAGTGTGGCCTTTCAAAACACTGAGAAGGTTTTTGAACTGGATTTACTGGCCAATGAAATGGGATACCAGGTTATAAGACTCCCCCCCCTTATCCTGCAAGTACAATCTCATAGAGCTTATATGGGCTAGAGTCAAAAGAGAAGTTGCTAAAAAAAATTCTGATGTTACACTCACATGACTTTCTCTACTCTTGTACAAACTATTTTTACAAACGCTTATTCTCCATCTACTTCATGTTAATCAAGATAAACATTTGCAGACTCTATTTTATTGCTAATTTCCTTGTAGATGTAAGGGGAATATATATTTACAAGGGCAATATAGAAATACAGTAGCCTTTAAGCATCGACATATCTCTTAATAGCTGGTTGCTAGTGCAGCACCATTCTCTTTGCCACAGATTAATACTCTTTGCATATCCAGGACAAAAAAAAAAAAAAGAATAACGAATTCCCATTTGAGAAAACAAGTATTGAAAAATTTAAGGAAATAACAAGCAATATCTCGAAAATGGTTCACTCAACAACAAAAAATGTATATGACATAAATCGTGTATTTTAACGCGATCTACATTTTTTGTATAGTAAAATTTTGTCTATCTCTTATGGCTTACCAGTTATGCAAAAGTCGATCACAATGAAGAATACTTTTGGAGACATTCCCAGAAAATTGGAGATACACATTTCATTTGTCATGAAAATATCTTAAACATATGATATTTTAATCAAAATTGTTTGAGCCATTTTTGAGAAAATTAAAATTTTAGCAAAATGTTCCATGTAAAGGGTAACCTGGGGTGGGGGGATTTTCTTGAAAACCTTCGTGTCGCATCTCTGGAAGATACTGAACCTAAATACCAAGTTTGGTGTTTATGCGACTGTTCGTTTCTGAGTTATGCTGTTCACAGACACACACACGAACATGTTTCCAAAAATGCTTTTTTTGGCTTCAGGGGGTCTCAAAACGTATATTTCCGGTGAAATCTCGGTATCGAATTTTTGGGTGGAATGCAATACTTCCCCTACTTACAATACGTAGTAGAGAAAGTAAAAACTCGTAACGTTCTGACGAAGGGAGGCGAAGTGAAGTTTGGAAATGGCGCGGTCACTCCGTATTGGTTGTCACGAAACGTCAAGAGATTTGGACCGCACAGTAGAGTACCTACTTACATGCATACCGGCACTGTTATTCATATTTCAAACAAACAAAAATCACAGCACTGGTTTTAAAAAGTCCTCAATTTTTCTTTGTTCTTTGATTTTTGCACAGAATCAACACTAGACGGTTATATGCACTAATCATTGTGTAATTTATAGAAATTGAAGTGCTCTGCACAATGGAAACACTTTCATTATTTAACCCCACTTCATCTGTCATTATTTGAGCTCGGCATTTCCCTATTTTGTTCCGTTGTCTACAATCACAGGCTTTGTATATAGAAATATGTTTCATGCTTATTGGATAAAATATACTAATTTTATAGTGCCTATATTTGTCTATTTTCATTGTGTGCGTGCGTCATTTTGTAGCTAGGTCCATTGTGGATTTTTTAAATGAGTTGTCATGGTTCCATCTAATTGGCCGAAGAAACATTCATTATCTTTTACTTCTCTTTAAACTTATTCACACTTCTTCCACTAAATACCGAGCTTTTGGCTTTAAAAGTTTGTTCTAATCTCACAACCTTCATACACGCTCGAAAAATCGTCACGTACTTTCAATACCACTATACCGAACATCTCTACACTCATCAACTTTTACTGTGAAGGTTGTTAGCCTCTGGAATTCCTACCACAGATGTCAGGAGCTGTCGAACTCTATATGCTTTTCATCATAGGTTGCAGATTTTAATTAAAACAATTGTTAATTTAGAGAAAATATCCTTATTGTCATTATATATATAGTGTATACATATATTACTGTTAACTTAGTTTCGGTATATTTTCAATTAACTTAAGTTTACTGTTCCTCTAATATTTGTGTTGTTTCTGTTTTGTGTTCCTTTGGATATTATTCACGTGTACCATCTGTTGTTCAAGATATTGTATTCAGGATTTTTCTGTGGTTCAGCAGAAGAGAGGGCCAAATGACCTTAGCTCTGTCACAATGAAGAAATATTAATACACTTCTATCAATGATTTTGCCTATCGTAATATCATTATTTGGTGATTATTTATTAATACTAATTATTAATGTGATGTTAACCTTAATAATATTTCGCGCTCTGAGCCAATGAGGCATTGTTGCCACATGTCCGAGGAAGTTTGTAATACGGTATTCCTTTTCTAACGTCAGCAATTGCAACGTTTCAAGTAATAACAAAATAATGGTTGTTTAGCACAATAAAGCCTACGGTAAATGGTCAACTACAAAAAAAAAAAAACTGTTTTACGCTGGGAAATCGATCACTTTAGTATTAAGCCATCGCTTTGTTGATTAATACGATGACTTTTATGTTTTCTAGTTCCCATATGGGCATAATCATTACTTTTCCTGCAGATGGAATCGTGTTTGCTCTCTTTGGTGCATTTACAGTTTGGACTGTGCCTTCGTCTTTGGCGTGTAGTGAACTTATTTCATTACTGTTATGAAACGACAGTGAAACTCACTGGAATTGCATTTAAACAAGCCTAACTACTCTTGAGAATTGTTAATTCGATTACATTTTTGGTTCCATTGTTAAAAAAGGCACCACCCTGACCGGAAAGCTTCCACATACGGAAAACTTGTGTAAAATGTAGGTAGTGGTCAAGGCCAATCATGCCTTTGTAATGTCAGTCAACTTGCTTACCTTCAATCGGTGATCACTGAGTGCATTATGAATTTTAGTCACAATTTCGTCGGTCGTTGAGATTTTGGGACGCCCTGAGTGCTCATCATCTTGAGTGGGTGTACAACCACGCTTCAACTTAGCAGCCCACGTTTTAACCGCCGAAAACGAAGGTGAGGAGACCCTTAATACTGAATATAACTCCGTCTGTATATTGTTGGAGTTAAACCCTTTAAAACATTAAGGAATTTATTACAGGTCATATTTCAGTTTTATCCATTTTGTAGAAAATGTTAACACCAGTTTATTCACAGGATCGAGATCGTCAGAAACAAGTGATTATATTTGCACTCTGAACTTAACAGCGCAACATCTTAAAAAGTACTATAGTAATTTGGCGGTCTTCACGACTTCTCCAAATCAGGCCGAGAACGTTTAGAACGCCCATCGTAGTACCGTATGATGATCGTTAGCGACACTGAGAAAACAAAAGGAAAATTATCGAGAAATGAAGTCGCAATTGATTAAAATTCATTTCATTATATTTTGATGGTAGAAAGTGGAATGGCATCAAATGAAAAACGACCTGGCTGTACAGGGAAATATTTGCGTGTTTTAGCCAAGGTTACATCGTTCGTGTCGCAAGCTAAAATATAAACTATACGTGTCTTTTAATGCCAAACAATCGCTTGCAATTTCAACAGCAGTTGTAAAAATATTCCGTAGTCCCTTAATATCCGCGAAAAAGGTTAGCGCGATAATATAGAAAAGGATTTATAAAGGCAATGCACAAATGTGCATACAGTGAAGTAGATGATTCAATACATGGAGTTTATGAACTATCCATGGCACTTCGCATAAATATTCAAATTTAGGCTTTATTTTTAGTTTCTGTTTCTGGTATCTAAAGTTCAAATGACACTGAAAGACTGTACGGGTGGGTTTCTTATTCCGCCATAAAACATACTGCTGATATAAAACAAATTCAGATAAACGCACTTGTGAAAAATGGAACAAATCGGAGCTTTTAAGTGAATCTCTTCGAAATTTTTATTGGCATTGATATATTTTTTAACAAAATCTCAAGGTTACATTCACATGACTTTCACTACCCTCTATCTTTATCAGTGGGTATACAAATCATACTTACGAAAGTTAATTCCCCTATCAACTTCATTTTAATTCATAAATCCTTCTGGAAATGTTGCATTACACTTTCGTTCTAGATTACAAAGCAAATAGCGAGAGTCAAATGTTTTAGAACTGGACGCAATCAGCTGGCCTTAAAATTCCATAATCTTACGACACCGCGAGAAACAGCTGAAAATCGTTAGGGCTTTAAAAAAATGGCTAAGTATTGAACAATTCGAATCATTAATAACTGATATTCGGTAATGGCTATTGCTACAAAAAAAAAGTTATTTGAAATAAATTGTGTGTTTTAAAGACATCTACATTTTTTGTGTAGTACGTTTCTGTCTATCACTTAACGTTTACCAGTTATACAAGATTATACAAAATTCCTTCCGAATGAAGAGGACTTCACAGGCTATTTCCAGAAAATTCAAGATATACATTTTGTCATGTAAATATCTTTAACACATTATAATTTAATTAAAATTTGTTAGCAACTTTATTAGAAAATAAATTTCGAAAAATGTTCCATTTAAAGGGTAGTTTGGAATGGGGGATTTTAATAATCTTAGTGTCGCATTTTTTGGAAGGCACTGAACTTAAATACAAAGTTTGGTACTTATCCGACTCTGTTTTTGAGTTATGCTGTTCACAGACAGACAAAAAAAAGCGCTTTTCTGATTTATTTGGATTCAGGAGGCCTTAAAGCATGTATTTCCGTGAAATCTCGGTATAAAATTTTTGGGTGAAATGCAATATCTTCTCCACTTACTACGTACGTGGTAGTGAAAGTAAAAATAAATTAACATCACTGCAAATCTCCCACTGCCAATATTATACATGCATATTTATTTTATTTGTCTGTTGGTCCTAAACTAGGAGTTTACTTTGAAGTCAGAGAGAAAAGGTCTTTCTTTAGTCATAACCAACCCACTTGTATATTTTAACACTAACACAGCTATTCTTGTATTCATTTTACATTAACCACGACAAATTCCCCTAGAAATTGTTTTAAATTAGACAATTTGGATTTTGTTATATTTAAGATGCGTAATTAACACACGGTTGTTGACATCATTGCTCGATTTTTGTTAGCAATGAACTCTTGCAGAAAAGAAGAAACGAAGTTATTTTTCAGTGCACGAAAAATAACTTCAACTTATCAAAATAAACGAAGCTTCTGAAACGGCTAATGCTAAGAAAATGTTACTGACACAAAATGTATATTAAATCAAGCCTGCATTTTTCCTGTAGATAGTTTTTGTCTATGTCATCAGCATATATAACATTTAATGACAATGAAGACGGCACATTGGTTATTCGGTTCCAGATATAAATTGTATTAGTCATACCAATATCTCAAGCATAGGATATTTAATCAAAATCCTCCATTTTAGCAAAATAAAGAATAATTTTCCATATAAAAGACTTTTAGTTGTGGGGGAGTTTCCTGAAAATCCTAGCATACTTAAATATACAATTTGGCATGTATCGGAATTTTTACTTTTGAGTTATATTCTTCACAAACAGAAACCTGGAACATTTTCTTGAAAAAGTTTTCTTATATTCAAGGTTCCCAAAAAGGTATTTCCGATGAAATATCGATAGTTTATTTATTGGTCAATTGCAATACTTCCTCTAGCGTAAATGATTAAGTAAAGGAACGTATGCTCATTGAACTGAAAAAGGGGAAAAAATATGAATAAACGTTTTCTTTCAACCACGACATTATACTCATGCAGGACAAGACAGAGCTTTCAAAGAAGAATAAAAGAGAGAAAGGTATAAGTTCTCCTTCCAGAGTCCTCGCGCAGCATATGATGTCTGATATATTAGGTCATGTCTTCCTCTTAGCAAGGAGATCTCCTACTGGGAGAAGCCAGCTTTATTTATATGTTGCATGGAGAAACAGATTGACATTGCTTGTGACTTAAGTATGCCTATGTTACATAAACAAGAGTGGTGAATTGCAAACTCTGTGAACGTCTCACTTCTGTGTTCGGAGAGGTGATAATGACGTTAGGGGGGGCGTTTACAGAATGTTATTAGGGGGGATTGAATCTGATAAAATTAAGCATTTGGAACACTTACAAATGAAAGTGCCTTAATATAAACTACACACATATATACACAATTGTCAAGAGTTATTATTTCAAACAAGTACACTCTTTGGGTTCTGAGGAAGAAATCTCTCCTTCTGTGTAGATATACTGATTCCTACAAAGTGTAGTTTACAAATTTTACAAGTATTGACACATTTTTAATTTAAAATTTTAGAAACAATTTTAAATTACAAACATGTTTAAGTCTTCTTGTAACACTAGCAAACTTATCTACACCTTCATCACCAGACATATGTTATAGTGGTGAACTGACAGCAAGAGAAGTACATTTACTCGTGGTTCAGATGTGCATCTCAAGCATCCTTAATTACCTTAGTTTGGAAAAGGTTATTTCTCAAGATGCAGTGGGAACCGGTAAAAATAGTTAATACCTTAAGAACACAGACAACCAAAGAAGTCGCATCTTTGGAGCTTCCCATATTTTCAATTTTCATAAAAAAGATTTCCTTCGAAAAACATCAAGATTCTGTCTGAAGAAATACTTTTCATTGGGGCTGATTTTTAGCCAAAATATTGCGAATGCCTTTCCTTATCGAATTATTTTCACTGCAGTTGTACCAGGAAGGAAGAAATTTCGGGGTGAGGATTCCTTCGCCCGTTTTAAACGGTAACCGGCGATTGCGTCCCGCGGTCAGTTTTATTCGCCAGTTGCGTCCCTGGATTCTAACTTTCTCTACTACGTATAGTAAGTAGGGGAAGTATTGTATTCCACCCAAAAATTCGATACCGAGATTTCACCAGAAATATATGTTTTGAGACCCTGAATCCAAAAAAAAAGCATTTTTGGAAACATGTCCGTGTGTGTGTGTGTGTGTGTGTGTGTGTGTGTGTGTGTGTGTGTCTGTCTGTGTCTGTGAACAGCATAACTCAGAAACGAACAGTCGCATAAACACCAAACTTGTTATTTAGGTTCAATATCTTCCAGAGATGCGACACGAAGGTTTTCAAGAAAATCCGCCCACCCCAGATTACCCTTTACATGGAACATTTTTCGAAAATTTTAATTTTCTCAAAAATGGCTAACAATTTTGATTAAAATATCATATGTTTAAGATATTTTGATGACAAATGAAATGTATATCTCGAATTGTCTCCAAAAGTATTCTTCATTGTGAACGACTTTTGCTTAACTGGTAAACCATAAGAGATAAACTTTTACTACACAAAAAATGTAGATCGCGTTAAAATACACAATTTATGTCATACATTTTTTGTTGTTGAGTGAACCATTTTCAAGATATTGCTTGTTATTCCCTTAAATTTTCCAATACTTATACTTTTTTCAAATTCGTTATTCATTTTTTTATGTCCTGGACATGCAAAGAGAATGGAATGCGCCACATAGCAACCAGCGGTTAAAATATTTGACTACCGCTTAAAGCCTACCAATTCCCCTTGCATCTACAAGAAAAGTAGCAATACGATTTAACATCTCGATTAACATGAAGCATATGGAGAATAAACGTTTGTAAAACTAGTTTGTACACGAGTAGAGAAAGTCATGTGAGTGTAACACATCAGAATTTTTTTTGTTGATGCATCAGTTGCGTCTCTGAAAGATTTGAACTGTTAGTCCCAGTATTTTCAATTCCTGGCACAAACATTTCCCTTCTCATTTTGCAGACTTAGGATTGTCAGTAACATTTTTAATCCAAAACCCACAAATGGATGAAATTTTGTTAGATTTCATAAAAATATAAGAACTGAACAAGAGTTAACAAAAAAAAATCAATAACAAAGAATCTGTATGGTTGAAACACTAAGTAGGTGATTAAAAATAAAGGTTTACCCTACCCATTTGTCATCACTCCATGGTTCATGCACAACTGAGAATGAGAACCATTAACAATGTCCAGTTTGGCCTTTATAATGTATATAACGTAGCAGAAAGTGTTCTAAACAGTGCTTTGTTGTGTCTCGTCGCAGATTAAAAATAAAGGTTTCCCCTACCCATTTGTCATCACTCCATGGTTCATGCACAACTGAGAATGAGAACCATTAACAATGTCCAGTTTGGCCTTT
Organism: Deroplatys truncata; assembly: GCA_030765065.1. Taxonomy (NCBI): domain Eukaryota; kingdom Metazoa; phylum Arthropoda; class Insecta; order Mantodea; family Mantidae; genus Deroplatys; species Deroplatys truncata. Next base: position 108,898,427 of record CM060982.1, read on the forward strand.
ATGATGTATATAACGTAGCAGAAAGTGTTCTAAACAGTGCTTTGTTGTGTCTCGTCGCAGAACGCATTCTATAGTGCTTGGCTGTGTCTTTTCGAAAAACCTAAACCTATCCAAGCTACCTTAGCAGGTAGCTGTGGACGCAACTGACGTACTGATATTTTGTGAACATGTTAACGTGGACGCAACTGGCATAGCCCCATCTTAAATACGCCCCTATGCTAGGTGGGCGTTCCAGTTCTGTAAGCCCTCTCCTACAACCTTCCTTTCCCTCCTTTCTTCAATCCTGTCATAGGCTTTCTACAGTGTCAGTGCAGTAATTGGTGCAAATTAGGCATACGTGGTGCGTCGGTATCCCTGCATATTGTTTCGACGACTGCGCCGTTGGTGGCAGTCCCGGGTTGGAGTCGAACGCGGTATAGTGGTAGAGATAGAATTAATGTTAAAATTCCTGTACCTTTTTCTCTATCCGACGTGGCTTCGTCTTGTCCTTCTCGCTGTTACCCTGGCTAGTTGGTTCTCAGCGGCGATTTTAGCATGGACTCTGCCTATCATGATATTTGATAAGCTCGTAGATCTCAGTTGTGGTACTGGGAGCTTATAGAGGAATTGACTAAACACTGTAACGTTTGGTTTATGGCTATTTATTGTTACTTCCACACTCTTAACACTACATAAATGTTCCTGTTCACCTATCACCATTTTGCGCGCCAATTGTTGACTGTGAACTGCTTAACAACTTCAACTGTCCTCCACTGTGTACTGTCCACTACTGAACGTCAATTATGAACTGCTTAACCTAAAAGTCAACGGTAAACTGCCGTTATATTATATTTGCCTAGCTCCATACTTCCGGAGCGGAAACAAACAGTCATAAATCTTTACCCTTCTATTCATACACAAAAGATCCCGTTTTTGCTGACCATGTGAACATCACGTTTCTACCCTAACTGCAGAGCTCAAGACGTTCTAAACCTAGTTAAACAGGAACATTATGTACACGACAAATATTACATTATACAGAAATTATTACTTACATGGTTTTCACATTATAAACATATATCATTTATATATTAGATTAAACATAGAACAATTTAGCACATAACAAAATTACCTCGGGTACATTCTGTCTCAGTGGATTAAGATGAATTCGAAAACACAAATCCATGATAATTTCTGAAGTGAATTCCAACTTATTGTAGATTCACAACAAGGAAAATTCTTCGCAATGTATAAGAGACAGATTGCTTATGAAAATTCATTAAGTTCCATAGAAAAGCAGGGCAGCTTGGCAATCACGAAGGTCATTCCTCTGACATCAGCATCGACAAATTGCTTCTACGTATGGAAAACCAGAAGTCAGGCGAGGTCTAATGTTTTCCTTATAAACTGGAATGTGAAGTAGACGCTGGTATAGCTGAACAATACACAATTGCTCATTCTTCCTCTCAGTCCAGTGGCCACCTTTCTGGCTTATCAACCCAGAGATCCCTGTTCGATTTCCGTTGGGGGCGGTGATGCTTATTTAATTAGAATCATTCCCTGTCCTCCGCAGAGTTTGGAAGTATGAATGTGGGAGGAATGTGAATCTATTTCCTAATGAAAATCAATAAAACTCAACAATTAAAAAGTTTGATGTGTTACACTCACAAGACTTTCTCTGCCCTCTATCGCTTATTAGTGGGTGTACACACTATTCTTACTAAAGCTTACTTTTCTATCTACTCCATTTTAATCCAGATAAGCCTTTGTAGAAACAGCTACATCACACATTTCCTAATTGCTACAAAGGGAACAGCGATAGTAAATGTCTAAGAACTGGACGCTACACGCTGGCCTTAAAATTCATTTTCCCCCACGAATTGCGAGAAACAACTGAAAATTGCAGCACTTGGAAAGAATGACGAAGTATTGAACAATTTGAACCATTAATATCTCGGAAATGGCTTATGCCACAAGAAAAAGTTATTTGAAATAAATTGTGTGTTTTAAAGAGATCTACATTTTTTTTTGTGTAGTACATTTTTTCTAATCGCTTAACGTTTACTAGTTATACAAGATCATACAAAATCCCTTCCGAACGAAGGAATTTTATTTGCTATGTAAATATATTTAATATATAGTATTTTAATCAAAACTGTTAGTCAGTTTTTTAGAAAATCAAAAATGTTTTAATATGTTCCATATAAAGGGTAGTTTGGGTGGAGGAGAATTTTCTTGAAAATCTTCGTTCGCATCTTTAGAAGCTACTGAATTTAAATGCCAAGTTTGGTGTTGATCCAACTTTTCGTTTTTGAGTTATACTGCTTATAGGTACACAGAGACACACACACACATGGACCTTTTTCTAAAAATGCTTTTTTGTTTGTTTTATTTTTTTTGTATCCAGGAGGCCTCAAAACATGTACTATGGTGAAATCTCGAAATTGAATTTTTGGGGTGGAATGAATGCCTTCTCTACCTGCTAGGTATGGGTAGAGAAAGTAATGAAAAGGAAACCTCATCAACCTTCAAATAACATATAGTGGGAATCGAAGGAATTAGAAGAAACAGTTGCATCACAAGAAACATTTTAAAGTCGTAAAAATGTAAGAAAACAAAATAACGATAGCCCACCTTTGTGGTGCGGGGTAACGTGTCTTAACTCACGTTTAAGAGGTCCCGAATTGGAATCTCAGTTAGGGCGAGTTACCTGGATAAGACATTTTCCGGAGGTTTCCCTTATCCTGAGAAGAGAAATGTCTGAAAACTTGGCCGGGCCATTTGAGCATCATCTCAACCATTTAGTTCATTCACTGTCCGATATGACCTACCCGGTTAAAGGACGTTAATAACAACACTAATAATAATAATAATAATAATAATAATAATAATAATATAAAATGTTTTAAAAGTTCACTAGCTATTTCTGCACGCCAGTTTAAGCATTTAAAACACCCAGGAGGGTAACACCATAATTACGTCCTAATCACGCAAAATTTGAAGATTTTTCTGCGAAAATTAAAAAAAAAACTTTTTAAAATGTTCAAAATTTATATATTGAATACCCTTAAAAGTTTTAAAATTCACTCGCCCAAGTACATACGGCAGACGTGGATAATCATCCAATCGATACGGGGAAGTGATGGGGTCAGCATCATGCATCCCCAGCCAGTATGTTAGCTTCCGCTGCCTATCGGAGCTCCTCAATTTCCTCACGATGCTGAGTGGGCACCGGTCCTATACTCGGGACTTAAAACCCGCACCCCTACGGGTGGGATCAGACCCGGGCGCATTTCGTGATCGGAAACCAGAGCTCCACGGGCAGGACTAAATTCATTTAACTTTCCAGATCCGTGATCTTATTCACAGTGTATACTTTATATGGTTCAAAACTACAAGCGAACATAAATTAATGAAGTACCTTTTATACAAATGTTGAAATAAACATTCATTATGTTTACCTTCCTCTTAGGTAGGACTTACACCCCCCAGGACTTACAGGCGGGTGCCTGGGGTCAGAGGCCCGTCGAGGAGCAGACACTCATGGATCAGACAGAACATCCATGAAAGAAGTAGATGAAACGAAATGTTGGTGAAATGGATGAAAGGAAAGGTGATGATGGAGCAGTTGGTGGAATGACTGGCGGGGGAAACCAGAGAACCCGGAGTAAACCCGCCCAGACGCCGCTTCGTCCACCACAAATCCCACATGCAGGTCCCTGGGATTGAACCCGGGCCGCCTCGGTGGGAGGCGAGCGGTCTAACCACTCGGCCACGGCGCCGCCCGTTGAAATAAACAAAAAATATATATTTCCAAAGATATACTAGGGGCACTATTTATATTTTGAGCAACCCTGAATGCTGTAGGTGCCATCTGACGTTTCCAATGGAAAGTTTGACATTTTTACCATAATCTACTTCAAACATTTTGTCAATAGAGCGTCATTTGTTTTGTTTACACTAACTTGAAAATTGTGTGTCAACAAAAACATGGAATTAACTCGTAAAAATGTTCATGCAATGATTTATTACGACTTTCGACGTGGATTATCAAGACAAGAGTGCATCGATCAACTAACTTCCACATTTGGCGACGAAGCTCCATTCTTTGCCACTGTGAAACGCGGGTATAACGAATGTAATCGTGACCGCCGTTCGCTCAATGATGAAGTTCGTGAAGGTCGTCCAAAATCAGTTGTGCCAGAAAACATTGATGCTGTGCAAAAACTAATAATGAAAGATCGTCATGCGACATATTGTGAGATTGAGGCAACCCTAGGCATTAGTTCCACCAGGATATATAAAATATTGCATGATTATTTAGCCGTGAAAAAGGTTTGCTCTCGTTGTATCCCATATAATTTGACGCAATCTCAAAAAGATGCTCGTGTTGATTGGTGTACAAAAATGCTCAAGAAATACAGTGGCGGTGCCTCAAAAGACGTATATAAGATTGTAACAGGTAACGAATCATGGATCTACGCGTATGAGCCGGAACGTAAACAGCAGTCGACTGTATAGGTGTTTCAAGATGAAGCAAATCCAACAAAAGTTGTTCGCACTCGTAGCACTTCGAAGCAAATGGTCGCTTGCTTTTTCAGCAAAACTGGCCATGTGGCAACAGTGCCTTTAGAGGAACGTAAAACGGCCAATGCCCAATGGTACACAACCATTTGTTTGCCGGAAGTCTTCGGTGAAATAAGGAAAACCAACAAGAACCGTAGGATCGTTCTTCATCAAGACAATGCGAGCGCACACACATCTCGTCTAACAACAGAGTATTTGAAGGCTCAAAAAATCGAATTGATGGGTCATCCGCCATAAAAGCCTGATTTGGCACCCAATGACTTCTTTTTGTTCCCGAACATCAAGAATAAATTGCGTGTACAACGATTTTCGTTGGCAGAAGAATCCGTTGATGCCTTCAAAAACCATGTTTTGGTGGTGTCTCAAGAAGACTGGAATAAATGCTTTGACAAATGGTTCAAACGGATGCAAAAGTGTATTGATCATAAAGGAGAATATTTTGAAAAAACAATAAACCAGTTTTAAATCAGAAATTACTTTGTTTTAATTATTAGGCTCAAAATATAAATAGTGCCCCTCGTAGTACCTAGCACGAAGAAAGGAAGAAAATTCAGTACTGAAATTTAACATTCTCAACTCGTCTTGTACCAAGTTCCTCTAAGTCACAACTTACGCATTCTTTGAAGGTTCGTGACCTCGTACTTCATTGTGTTTTCCAAGAGAAAGGTCAATGATTCAAGTTGATGTTTACACACAGAGCACGGTTCATTTACATGGATAGATTGCTTAGCAGAGCAACAGATAAATTCGCGCTGATGCTCGCAACGTTGGGCTACCGCTTCTGAAGGTTATCGAAGTATGCAATCAGACATTAAAAAATAAAAATAAAATCTGTAATACTAAACCCTGGCATCTAATTTCTTAAACCAGGGCTTATATTATCAGACCTTGTCATTTATTCAATCTCAAAAACATTTACAATTTTAATTACAATAATTGTACAGATTAATTATAAAATACTGTAATATAACAATAAATAAAATTTTAAAATTGTTTTTAAATGTTACATTTTTGTTTAAATGTATATATCTAAATCCTGTAAAAGTAACTCTATAGTTAAATAATTTTACAAAAATTTGTAAAAATAATAAAATCAATAGTTTAAAAATTTATTTATGTTTTACAAAATACCAAATTTACTTTAATAAAAATAATAATATAACAATTTAAAATTAAAATTCTTATAAATTTTAATCCAGATTGTTACATTTCAAATTTATTTTAATTTTTAATTTATTTTCATTTAACATTTCAAAATGCAATAAATTAATAGATACTATTTAAATTTTAAACACTCAAATGGAATTACTGGTATCCAGCACAAAATAACTGGTATCCAGTTATTAACTAATAATCTAAATCTACATTACCCTAAGCTGCCGGTATCCAGCATTTATCTAAATTCCCATCGCTAACATTTAAAGTGCAATTTATATATACATATATATGTATATATACATATGTATGTATATATACAAGTCACTTAACTTGTCCTAAAATGTGTACAATTATACCACTTTTCATTACACTTCACATTAATTTCTCCTCATTTAATTTTAATTCACTTCACTGCATTAATTTAACCATATTAATTAATTTCAATTATTATATGACTTCACTTTTATTCACAGCAATTATTTTAAAATTAATTCTCCTATATATCACTTCACTTTTCCCAATCAATTTTACAATACTTAACACCTCTAAACATTTCATTACACAGTAACAGTTTACTCCGTTTATAAACAATTCTACTCTCCATCTTAAAGCCTTAAAAATTATTTCCCCCACATCTCCCATTAATCCTAACCTTCATCTTCCAGCTCTTAAATCTTCTCCTTCTTCCCCGTCTTCTCCACCTATTCTTCTTAATCCGCATCCTCCTACCTTCAATTGCAATCAAACACGAGATTTTGACGGCGTTCGGTTCAAAATAGGATAAGTCGAAGAGATAGACATTGACACTGCATACAGGTCTGCCTGGCCTTTATATGCTTCAGTCAAAATTGTTGTAGCTATTTTTGACAAAATAAAAACGTTTTTCCAAGAGGTAGCTGAAAATCCTGCCCTACATTCTCGCAAGAAGGTTGATTAGTCGCAAATATAGTATTTTACGACCTTTTTCTTTCACTACTTATCTTAGTAAGTAAAAGAAGTATTGTATTCCACAAAAGAAATAGATACCATATTTTACCGGAAATGTAAGTTGAGGTCCACTGAACTCCCCTCAAAAAAGGCATTTTTAGGAAAATGTCTCTATGTGCGCGTCTGCGTGTCCCTAAACGACATAACTCGAAAACGGCCGACAAGGGTAATTGTGGTCGCTAACGCGCGTATTCGTGAACGGGAGGTCTGCGGTTGGAATCCCGCTAGAGCGTCCTACCTGACTTAAGGCTTTTTTCCCCAGGTATTTCTCATAACTGGTAAATGCCGGAGAGGTGCCCTAACTTAGGCCTGGAACTTTCCTTCTCACTAATTATCATTAATACAGGTATCACCAGTGTCGACAACATGTGATACCGTATGCGGCAACAACAGGCGTTAAACACTACAAAAAAAATCTGATGTGTTACATTCACATGACTTTCTCTACTCTTGTACAAACTATTTTTACAAACGCTTATTCTCCATATGCTTCATGTTAATGGAGATACCGAGATGTTAATCTTATTGATAATTTTCTTGTAGATGCAAGGGGAATATGGTAGGTTTTAAGCGATAGTCAAATATTTTAACGCTGGTTGCTATGTGGCGCATTCCATTCTCTTTGCATGTCCAGGACATAAAAAAATGAATAACGAATTTGAGAAAAAGTATAAGTATTGGAAAATTTAAGGGAATAACAAGCAATATCTCGCAAACGGTTCACTCAACAAAAGAAATTGTGTATTTTAACGCGATCTACATTTTTTTGTGTAGTAAAATTTTGTCTATCTCTTATGGTTTACCAGTTATGAAAAAGTCGTTCATAATGAAGAATACTTTTGGAGACATTCCCAGAAAATTCGAGATATACATTTTAATTATCATGACAATATCTTAAACATATGATATTTTAATCAAAATCGTTAGAGCCGTTTTTGAGAAAAATAAAATTTTCGAAAAATGTTCCATGTAAAGGGTAGTCTGGGGTGGGGGGATTTTCTTGAAAACCTTCGTGTCGCATCTCTGGAAGATACTGAACCTAAATACCAAGTTTGGTGTTTATCCGACTCTTCGTTTTTGAGTTATGCTGTTCACAGACACACAGACAGACACACACACGGACATGTTTCCAAAAATGCTTTTTTTTTGGATTCAGTGAGTCTCAAAACATGTATTTCCGGTGAAATCTCGGTATCGAAATTTTGGGTGGAATACAATACTTCCCCTACTTACTATACGTGGTAGGGAAAGTAAAAATCAGATCAATGGCTAACGTAGTAGCAAGTTCAGCATCTTCCAAGAATGCGACACGAAGATTTTCAACTAAGCCCAGCCATCTCAAATCTCTCTCTACATGCTACATTTTTCTTTTTGATATTCTGAAAAATAATTAATATTTTGGTTAAAATACCATACGTTTAAAATACGTGCGTGACTAACAAAATACATATCATGAATTTCCTGTGAATAGTCTATTAAGTCCTCTTCGTACTGACTGAATTTTGTATAGTTTTGTGCAGGTAGCTGGATAAACATAAGAGACAATAACTTGGCGCAATGAAAAACATAAAGCTCATTAAAATTCACAACTTGCAACCGAGTTTTCGTACCGTTAGTCCTTTTAAAATATTTCACATTGCATGTTTACACTTTCCCCAAATACGTCAGCTGACGCTATGCTCGAAAGTTCGCGATTCCTCTTTTTTTTCCCGCGTTTCTTTCTATCGCGAGAGCCCGTTCTATTATCGTGATTAAGCATTTGAACCAACTTCACGTTGTTTAATTTGATATCATTCCTAGGCAAAAATCTATTCTGAATAACATGACAAGGATATAAGAATAACTGTTTATTGGAAAATTCTAACATATAACAGATACTTGCGGGTAGAGAAACTGCTGTGTGTGTTTGCATAATATTGTAGATAAGTTTTGCTAGAAAGACTCTTACAATATAAGCTATAAGCGGGGGGTGGGGGCATTTTACGCCTCAAAAGAGTGTTATATTTGTACGTCTCTTGGCGCATTTTGGATATTTTCTATACTAGGGTAATGGTTCGAGAAACATTATTTCTAGGTATAAATTCCATAGAAATAAAAATGTCTTCTCTAAATCTACACCCGGGCCACATAGTTTATACTGATGATTAATCAAACCTTGCTGAATTTATTGTTTGTAGTCTACACGAAAGCAAGTCTGTTTTCTGTATAGTTACAGTAATTTTAATAGCGAGTAAATATGTTTATTTTTAAACTTTGCGGTTTCTCTACCTCTGTTACACTTCTGCCAGAAACTATTTATCTAAAAGAAACTGGCCTTTGTTTAGCGTCAATTTGACGCAAAGAAATTGTGGCATTGCTTTTCTTTAATAAGTGTTTTGCTTAATGTTTACATTTTTACGGATATTATTTTGTAACATTCGTAAACTTCAGACGGGTCATGTGAAGATAAATGATTTACATTTCCACAGAACAAATCAAACCTCTAGGTTTCTTAACTTTTGAGAAAAGAGCAGAAGGGCAACTTAAAATAATGTTGTCAATGCACTTGTCCGTGAAAAGGTGGGCATTCTTGGTTTAATAGTCCGAAAACATCAATATGGCGTCACTTGATCAAGGCTACTTCCACTCTTCCCGAACAAAAATTCATGTCGCAGTACTCAGCTGTACTGTAAGCCATAACTGGCTTGTATTGATTTACTCTTAGGTTCTCTGTGTAATGCCAAAGTTCAAATTGATTTTACAGTATGTATCGTTTAGAACTACGAGGCTGTTCAAAACAGAATGATCATAATTTCTCACGCTAGAATTTAACCTTATTATATTCTATTAGCTTAATGTGTAACAAACACGCCGTAATAGTTTCATTGTTGGCACTCCTGGATCCCGCCTGTGAGAGGCGGGCAAGCTGAGACACGTTCAGTATCCCCTACCGCAAAAATGGAGGTGACACGCGATGAATATTATGCGGCTTTGATGATAAGAGGAAGATCCGGAGTTTCTTTTAGAGGTAAATCACTGCTGATGAAACCTGGCTACATCATTTTGATCCTGAGAGCAAACAGTAAAACTCACTGTGGAGATCTCCATCACCAACTACCCCAAAAAGCAAAAGTGGTTGCTTCTGCTGGGACATTATGATCATCTCATTTTGTGATATTCATGGAATGGTTTATCAGAATGTTGTACCTGCACACACATCAATAACTGGACAATACTACAGAGATGTCCTGAAAACTTTGCAAGTCTATATCAGACGCAAAAGGCCACATATCTGGATGCTGCACCATCCGCAAATGTTGTTACTGAATATCTTGCAAAAATCAATCCGGATTTAGCCCCGTGTGACTTTTTTCTATTCCCCAACCTGAAGAAACACCTTCTTGGGAGGCATTTTCCAACATCAGAAGCAGTAGTGAAGGGAGTTTTCAAAACATGGTTTCCAGCATGTGTTTGCAGACAGGCAGAAACGCCGAGACAAGTGCATCGCATCCAAAGGAGACTATTTTGAGAAGCACCATCAAAATTATGAGGACGAGTATATTGTTAAAAAAAAATTATATATATAATCATTCTTTATTGGAAAGTCCTCGCATGTACGTCAACAGGCGCCAGTTTTCATAACGTTTTGAGCATTGGAAACCTGAATGTGCCGTTCTTGGATTGACTGGAAGAACAATCTGGCAGTGTGGGACGTTTGACGAGGAATGTGGGAATTGATCTGAGCTTAAACCCTTGGGAAAATTACAAGAATTGGTTCCCGACTTATTCATGTATTGTTCCATAACTTACTTACATGGTTAGGACGAGTCTATTACACATTTGCCTTCGAAGACGGCATCTACCCTTAAACGAGGAATACATAGATTCTTGGTGAGGACTAACGTGACTGGATTTACTCCTCGTGCGTGCCTATACGTCTCGGTGGTTGCACAGCTGTCAGCCAGTTGGCCCAAATACGCTACTGTTTACGACAATAACATGACCTCGGCCCGACGATGTTCTCACACGCAGTAGGTCAGGTCATTGCCCGAGTGGGGGTGTTTAAACGCATGCGCAGGTCTTGTGGAGATCCTTCTCGAAACCCGCGCCTCCCATTTGATTAATCATGAAACTTAATAATACCGCCCACAGGCAGAGGATACTATGCTGTGCGTATTTTAGTAGCCAATCAAGGCGTCTACGGAAATGCCTTTCCCTTCTAAAGATGGTATCTCAGACAACAAACTAACGCCTGTAATAACTCCGGCTGGCTCTGCGCTGGCCCATTAGCCATGTGTTTCATAGCTTTCAAACTGTGAAACCTTCCTTCCAGGAATGACGGTCATTACTCTTAGCTAAAATACAGCCCTGTTATCCTCATGCAGGAGACGATTAGCTTTTAGGAAAGATGCACATAGCCCAACAATGTTGCATCATTTGGTATTTGGTTTATTTCTTTGCCCTCAACTCCATTTGAGAAAGAATCACATTCATTGTGGGATTTTAAATGTGAATCAAACAAATTTTAGTTTATCACTTCCCCGTATTGAATTCCACCAAAATACGATATCAAGATTTCATCAAAAAATTATTTTAAAAAAGTCTGCACGGATGTTAAGTTCGACATGTTCCATGGATGTAACACTAAGATTTCCAAGAAAACCCCCACCCCAACTACCCTTTACAAGGGAAATGCTTCCCTTTTCTTCTTCTTCTTCTTCTTCTTCTTCTTCTATTTTCTCAAAAATGACGATTTCATTAAAATATCATGTTTGAAATTTTGATGAGTAAAATGTATAACATTGAATTTTCTATAATAGACTATGAAGCTCCTTCAATTCTGATTTGCATATTTATAACTAAGAATGTATGAAACTATAAGGAATGGACACAATTTTCCTTATGTGTTACACTCACACGACTTTCTCTACCCATTATCGCTTATTTTTTTTTAAAGCTTCTAAAAATTATTCTTATGAAATGGAACTAATTGTTCTTCCACAAAAGGGCAAGGTTGGTAAGATAGAATTTTTCAATCGTCTGATTCTACCTTTCCAACCTTGTCCAACACACGGCTTGTGTTCCCTTATTGACCTAATAGTGGTCGAAACTATGAAACCCGGCACTTAAAAGTACTTACAGCATTGTAAGTCGCCATTTGGTATGTCATCTAAATACGATTTGAGATTCCCTTGTGGTTTACCGGGAAATATGTAAACCAGTTTGGGAATTTAATGTCGTACGGGCATGTTGCCATGGTAGCTCAATGGTTAGAGAACCGAATGGAAACCAGCTCAAATCCCGGCGATGGAATTGAATTTTTCAGTCGTCTGATTCTATTCTTATGAAAGCTTATTTTTTTTATCTATTTCATGTTAATCCAAATAAACCTAGTTGTACAGGGAGAGCCAAAAAAAAACTACGAACCGGCTGCGCGGTGTTTTTCCTGTCCGCGTCCTCGGCGCTCGTTGCCATCTGCCGCTATCATAGAAAGGCGCGGATGAAACCATACAACATTTTAAAACTACTTTTAAAGGCTTTACTTACCAACTTTATGAAAGGAGATGCTGAAACTGGCCACCATCGTTGTCCATACATTTTCGGCACCTCTTTAGGAAACCATCCATCACTCCCGTAGTTCGTTGAGAAATGCTTGCATTTCCTGGCGAATATTTTGTTTTAATTCTTCCAGGGTGTATGGGTTTGTCTTGTACACTTTATGTTTTAAGTTATCCCAGAGATAGAAATCGTAGGGGTTAGGTCGGGGTACCGAGGGGGCCACAAATCTGTACTATTAATTCTGTCCTCACACACACTTTCAATTGTTGTCATCGAAATATTGGCCGTATGAGCTGTTGCAGAGTCCTGTTGAAAAAAGGCAAAACCGCAACCCTGTCTGTTAATTCTCTAAAAACAGGGAGGGAGTTGTATTCACGTATGCTTCAACTATCGACTCGAAAAAAATTGACCCACACACCCTAGAAGAATTTAAACAAAATGTTCACCTGGAAATTGCCAGCATTTCTCAACGTGAACTACGGGAGTGATGGATAGCTTCCTAAAGAGGTGCCAAAATGTATGGACAACAACGGTGGCCATTTTCAGCATCTCCTTTCATAAAGTTGGTAAGTAAAGCAATTACAAGTAGTTTTAAAATTGTTGTATGGTTTCATCCGCGCTTTTCTATGATAGCGGCAGACGGCAACGAGCGCCGAGGACGCGGACAGGAAATACACCACACAGCCGGTTCGTACATTTTTGGCTCTCTCTGTAGAATATCTCATTACACACTTTGTTGTAGGTTCAATGGAAGAACGCAGTAAAGGGAGACTGGAGTAAACTGCATCGATAGTCAAATGTTTAAAAACCGGGTGGTTATGTGCTGACCTTAAAATTTCATAGCTACTCTTTCCAAGACATTGCGAGAAATAGCTGAATAGGACTCTTAAAAAAATCTTATGTGTTACAATTACATTACTTTCTCCACTCTTCTACAAAACTATTCTTACACACGTTTATTCTTCTATATACTTCATGTTAACAGAGCAGAGCTAAATGTTCAATACACATTTACACATGTCATTTTAGGTACGAAGAAGTATACGGGAGGTGAAACGGCAACTCTAGGCCGGGCCCGAGAACAGTAATTCTAGATAATTTATTAATTAACTTTTATTGATGTTAAATCGTACTATGTAAATATCTTTTTCTCAATACTGCTTGTATATTTTAAGAAGGGTGATTTAACATTATGTATCTATCTAGGTTACTAATATTAGTAGAGTTATAAATGGTTTAATGTAAATAATTTAAGCGCTATGTTAAAATACTGTCCACGAGGGAATGTTTTAGCTACAGGAATAGTGCTTTCGAAGGCAGAAAACCTAGTTTTATTACCTCTCTCCGGTCGCCGTGCTATTATTCCTACAGCGAGGGTGTAGAGCCTTTGTCCCATTATTTGATAATTCGCCGTGACCAAGTGAGTGAGACAGACAACCTTAACGGTAAATGTAGGAAAAGCCGCGATTTATATTAAAATTGGACCAATGAGATCCCTGAAAGTTTATTCGAAATAGTTAGACGCGTCGAGTCGCGCTAAAAATGGACCAATAGGAAAGGAAGCAGCCTCAGGAGCCTGAGACTATAAATGGATCTGTTTGGGGAAATTTCGGGACAGTTTATGTCATGTGTGGTCAGGGAGAGATGCTGCAGGATGTGTGAGATATCGCGCCAAAACAGGGAATCAAAATAGTTTTAGCAACACACCTAAGATCCGCTACTCTGAAAGCGACAATAAGAATAGTTATATTTCGTGCCATATCCACGCCATAGTTTAACAGCGGTGGACAGTATTTTACAGCGGCAATACCAGTTTTGTATACTACGAGTGTTAATTAAATAAAAAGAAACGGCAGTGTCATCTTTTCATAAACAAAGCAAGTCTATGTCTTCCTATATCACCACCCGAGATCTACGCCTTCCTTTACCGAGGATAAGTCCATGCTCCCATATAATTTAAGGAAAATTACTGCAGCTAGCCGAGGATAAATTGAAGAACCAACACGCTGAGAACTTCTGGAAGCAACGGGAGAAGCATCAAGGTAAGCTACAGCAACGGATGAGGAGGTGATCGCCGCAGAGGCTAAACCGATAGTTAGACTTTTAAAACTATGTGAAGGCTTTGAAATTCCATGACCTTCTGCATGTCCATGAGAAGAAAAGTATAGCGACTAAGCACTTGAGAAAATTAAAAACATTTATACTAATAAGTAAGAATATCTCCGAAATGGTTAACGCAACTACATAAACTGTCTACTTTAACGATATCGTATTTACACTAACAACAAAAAATTTCTCGGAAATGGTTAATGCCACGACATAAATTGGTGTGGTTTAACGAGGTTTACATTTTGTTTATCTCTTTATACAAAACTAATTCACAATAAAGAGGGCTTCAAAGGCTAACCACAGAAAACTCGAAATATTTTGTCATGCAAATAAATTAAACATATGGCATTTCAATCCAAATCGTTAGAGCAATTTTTGAGAAAGAACAAAAAAGGGGAGTTCCATGTAAACTGTAGTTTGGGATGGGGATTTTCTTGAAATTCTTCGTATCGCATCCTTGGAAGGTACTGGCGTTAAATACCAAGTTTGGTATGCAACCGACTTTCTGTTTTTGAATTATGCTGTCACAGACACACACACCCATGTAGTTTTTCTAAAAATGATTTTTATATTTAGAGGGCCTCAAAACATATATTTTTGATGAATTCTAAGTATCGAATTTTTGGTTAGAATTTTTTACTTTCTCTACTATGTGTAGTAAGGGAAGTATTGCATTCCACCCAAAAATTCGATACCGAGATTTCACCGGAAATATATGTTTTGAGGCCCCCTGAATACAAAAAAAAAAACATTTTTGGAAACATGTCCGTGTGTGTGTCTGAACAGCATAACTCAGAAACGAACAGTCGGATAAACACCAAACTTGGTATTTAGGTTCAGTATCTTCCAGAGATGCGACACGAAGGTTTTAAAGAAAATCCCCCCACCCCAGATTACCCTTTACATGCAACATTTTTCGAAAATTTTAATTTTCTCAAAAATGGCTCTAGCGATTTTGATTAAAATATAATATATTTAAGATAATTTCATGACAAATAAAATGTATATGTTGAATTTTCTGGGAATGTCTCCAAAAGTATTCCTCATTGTGAACGACTTTTGCATAATTCGTAAACCATAAGACATGGACAAAACTTTACTACAGAAAAAAAATGTAGATCTCGTTAAAATACACAATTTATGTCATATGCATTTTTTTTTTTTTTTTTGTTGAGTGAACTATTTCCGAAAAATTGCTTATTATTCCCTTAAATTTTCCAATACTTAACCCTTTTTCTCAAATGGGAATTCATTATTATTATTATTATTATTATTTTTTGGTCCTGGTAATTGCGGCGGTTTTTATGTTTATTTGTGTTTACTTGTGTTTTGCCCCACGTTTGGGAGCCAAATAAGCGGCGGTATTTAGTTTATTTAAGTTTGTTAGCTCCACGTTGTGGTAGCCAATTTGTGGTGGTATTAGTGTTTGTTTTAAAGAATGCTACTGTTTATTTGCCGCACGTATAAAAGACAATTTGTCGCGGTCACTTCGTGTTATCTTTTACTGAGCGCCTGTTATTTTATTTAATTTTGGGTTCACTGTCCTCCGGCTAGCTATGATCTTTCGGTCAAGCAAATCTCTTAATCAAGGTGTGTAAACGGAAAGGAGTTTTTATCCAAAGATAACACTGATGAAGAATTGGTTTTACACTTTTATTGTCGTAACATATTTTGCACTTTCACATATTAATCTTGACACTCGCCAAACTGAAACTGTTATAATAACTTATTTACTGCTCATTCTTAATTCGCGTACTTCAACTTTTTGCGTAATTAACTTGAGATTTTTTTATAACTTTGCTACGCGTAACCTGCGAATCGATAAACTGTGCGATGTATTCAACGACGTGTAATGGACTGGAGACGTGTGGTGTACAAATGTTTCCGATAGACTGAACGAATTTGACTCTGACCTAGCCCTTTCTATACTCCTACACCCCGATATGCCTAAAGATTATAACCGAGCTGCTATTGGTTAATAAAACGCGCCAACATTAGCGTCTATTTTTATATCCAATGAAAATTACGAAAACATATGCTCTAGGAAAAATGTTCCAGCAAATTCTAAAACAAACGCGCCAATATTACGTCATTTGCTCGTCTCTAATAATGATAAACAGCTCACCCCCTCGCTACATTATTGCACGCTATTATTGTCGTTTCAGTAAGGCCGTATAAACCCACTTCTCGACAATGCTTACGATCACAAACATCTCAAATCAATGTCACGCAATAATGCATATTCACACTACAATCACTCTTGACATTTAAATAATTTGTGATACAAATTACTGCATCATAATGCAAAGAGAACCACATAGCAACCAGCTCTTAAAACATTTGACTATCGCTTAAAGCCTACCATTTCCCCCTTGCATCTACAAGAAAATTAGCAATAAGATTAACATCTCGATATCTCGATTAACATGAAGTAGATGGAGAATAAGCGTTTGTAAAAATAGTTTGTACAAGAGTAGAGAAAGTCATGTGGGTGTAACACATCAGATTTTTCCCCTACTTATTATAGTAAGCAATGGAGAAATAGCTAGAGCGAGGGATGCATAATCTAAAATACAGTAAGTTCTTAATTTCCGGGGGAAAATGTGAGGTAGGCACTTCTAATTTGAGAAAATTAAACCTTCCTGGATGAAATTGATAAACACCGACCTCTGGCTCATTCATCCGACCCTCGCATGACGTGTGGTCAGCCCTTCCTCCACAAGTGAATGACCACAGACAATTTGCATGCAAAGTTTGTCATCCGTTTGAAGTACGCTATATAGCAGACATGGAAACAACAGGAATTCTTGGAAGCGCCCCCCGTAATCACGTGCTTCCCTTTAACACGAGGGGTGGGTTTTCAATCGATTCTTTCTGTCCCCATTTAGAGCGATGCACGCAGTGCGTTAGTCCTCTCCACCTCCTGGAAGCCATGTCTTCCCGCAGGTTTAAACCTTTCTGCATATGTAATGTTTGACAATGACAGTCTTATGTTCTACAGGAAAACCAGCATTATTAGGTTCTTTTGTTTGTCTGCATTTCATAAAATGTAATAGGCACATAAAGCTAATTCAATGCATTTTATTGTGTGTGTTCCTCAGGTGGCAACAGGATTTTTCCCTACATAAAGTTGGCACAAATGTTTAGCCATCACTTGACCCTACTCTGACTGACCGGAGGTACAGTCGAGTACACAAAATCTGCCGATGCTTCTGGTTTCCTTGTGTTTTTCTTTATTTAATGTTGGCAGTATCTTATCTGCATTCCACACCAACCCTGGGTGAGCCAATTAATGGTTTGGATTCAAGTCCAACACGCATGCATTAACCTATGAACAAAAATCAGGCCTAGATGAGCGGCGAAAGGGGTGGAGTACGCAAGCATTTCACCTGAGTGGCTGGAAGCAATGCTTCACAACGACGGTCCACACCAACCCCTGAATGAGTCCGTCTCGTATAGGTTTGACGTCAAAAGTCTGGCATTCAAACATTAACCCCTGAACACAGGTTCCGGTGCGGGAGCAAAGGAAAAAGGGGATAAGACAAACATTAAGTGGAGAATAGAGGTAAAGGCTTGGGAGGACTGAGTGTGGCAGAGGCGGTGTATATTTCCTTATCAACATAAACGATAATGCATTTTATCGGCTCAATCCCATGTACTCGGTTGTACAGGGAGAGCCAAAAGACTACGAACCGGCTGCGCGGCGTTTTTCCTGTCCGCGTCCTCGACTCTCGTTGCCGTCTGCCACTATTATAGAAAGGCGCAGATAAAACCCCACATTTTTAAAACTACTTTTAAAGGCTTTACGTAACAACTTTATGAAAGTGTGTTTGAGAACACTGTCCCCCGACCTAACCCCCTGCGATTTCTATCTCTGGAGTAACTTAGTACAAGACAAAACTATACACCCTGGAAGAATTAAAACAAAATATCCGCCAGGAAATTGCCAGCATTTCTCAACGTGAACTACGGAGAGTGATGGATAGTCTCCTAAAGAGGTGCCAAAAGTGTGTGGAAAACGACGGTGGCCAGTTTCAGCATCTGCTTTCACAAAGTTGGTAAGTAAAGGCCTTTAAAAATAGTTCTAAAAATATTGTATGGTTTCATTCGCGCCTTTCTATGATAGCGGCAGACGGCAACGAGCGCCGAGAACGCGGACAGGAAAAACACCATGCAGCCGATTCGTAGTTTTTTTGGCTCTCTCTGTATATCTCGGGAAGCAAAACATTCACCAATGAAAAAACACTACAGGAATAAGAACTACTTAGCAGATTTGCTACGCTGGGCTAAATAAGGTGCAGTTGACAGATGAAAAGAATGCTACCTCAGGGAGTTTATCTCCTCACATTGACAGTTTGCTCACTACTGCGTGCCCTGTTGCCAACCGGAATGAGACGAGTTTATACTACGTTACTGCAATCCCCTCGAAGAGCTCTGACTTTGGTTGGCAAACCTGGCTGTGTGTAGTATGTGTTGGCATGAAGAGAGTACGAAATGTTTACCTAGCGCATTCCTGCTATTAAATGCTTGTTATTTGCGGACTAAGTGCACTGATCCAATTTAAGACCCAGTTGCCGACCCTGTAGTAGGCGAGGGTAAAGGTATTGTTTGTCGGAAACGCGTTACATCTTTACTACTAGTATTATAAATACAGAAAAATTGTTTGCGGGAACACACATGAG
Source organism: Deroplatys truncata (assembly GCA_030765065.1). NCBI lineage: Eukaryota > Metazoa > Arthropoda > Insecta > Mantodea > Mantidae > Deroplatys > Deroplatys truncata. Next base: position 108,917,467 of record CM060982.1, read on the forward strand.
GTAATCTCGGGAATCACTAAACTGGTTTCGATAATAATTGTTACACCATTGAAAACCACTTTTTGTTTTTTTCAGACAGACATAGCCTAGAAAATACTGTTGTTTTTTTAATTGGGGGAGGGTTAATGGGGTTTTATATTCTTGTCGGCCAATTTGAACCAAATTTTCTTTCAATATGAACATCAAAATATATTTTTGGCACTTCATTGCGAACATAGCAGGATTGTTTAGGACTTCCAGCTCAAAGGAGAGATTTAAAATATTTTAAAATCGAGTTAGGCTAGGTGGAGCGGCCTCCGATATGGCCACCACACGTAGGCCATAATAGGGCCCTTTGTGTTTCCAATGTGACCCCTGGGAGGAAGGAGAGACCCGAAGGGCGACCACATCCGGACGACGATGTGCGCTAGCAAGGACGAGATGCCTAACGATTCCAGCATAACAACCCCAACGTCTAGCCCTCCCTTAACCATCCGCAACCTGGTCGTTCTGGGTGTAAACGAGACACTCCCAGGAAGGGGGCCACGGCAGTCCCGCCACGTCAGGGAGAAATCTTTCCAAGGCGCAAATTCCACCGTCCTTCTGTAACACACCAAACGCCATTGCCAGGTCCTACAACCCAGAAACAGATGATAGGAAATGATGGGGGACAGGAAATTCTGGTAGAAAAGGAACCACGGCAGCATTCGCCTACCGATCCGGAGAAACCAAGAAAAACCCCATGCTAAGAAGGGCCGGACCGATGGGAATCTAACCCGGGACCTCCTGAATGCGAGCCTCACATTCGCGGCGCCATCTCGCTCGGTTTAAAATTGAGTTACTGGGAGAGGGAGCGGAAGTTGCCTAGCGTGTTTATAACACCAAATTTCCCTCCGATTTCACTGAACTTTATCAATGAGTATGTTTAGTACATTTTAGAACCTAAAAAAATGATCAGCAGTCCAATAACTTTCTAACATGGCCGTTATCCTTATTTTCAACCCTAACATACAGCACAACATATAGTATGCCTTAGAGCTTCAAAAAATTACCTCTGCTCAGAGTTTCAACACATTATGTAAAAATCTGATGTTACACTCACATAACTTCCTCTACTCTTGTACAAACTATTTTTACAAACGCTTATTCTCCATAAGGTTCATGTTAATCGAGACGTTAATCTTATTGCTAATTTTCTGGTAAAATAAAAATTGAGTTTTATTTATGGACGCTCTTTAACTACTATGGTTCTTAGCGTCCCATTCTATATTGGGCGTGAAACACCTGTAATTTTGCTCAGAGGCCTCTTTATCAGGCTTGAGGTTCTTTTACGTGCCGTAAATCTACGACACGGAACCAACGGCTTTACTTCCCTTCCGAAGGAAGCCGTTCTAACGATTTTTACGCCCGAGAAAATCCATCGCCCTCCGCCGGGTTTGAACCCGCGACCTTGGGAACTAGAGGCTAGCACGGTACCACTAGTCCACGGAGGACGACTAATTTTCTGGTAGATGCAAGAGGAATTGGTAAGCTTTAAGCGATAGTCAAATATTTTAAGAGCTGGTAGCTATGTGAAGCATTTCATTCTCTTTGTATGTCCAGGACATAAAAAAAATGAATAACGAATTCCCATTTAAGAAAAGTATTGGAAAATTTAAGGGAATAACAAGCAATATCTCGAAAATGGTTCACTCAACAACAAAAAAATGTATATGACAAATTGTGTATTTTAACCCGATCTACATTTTTTGTGTAGTAAAATTTTGTCCATCTCTTATGGTTTACCAGTTATGCAAAAGTCGTTCACAATGAAGAATACTTTTGGAGACATTCCCAGAAAGTTCGAGATATACAATTCATTTGTCATGAAAATATCTTAAACATATGATATTTTAATCAAAATCGTTAGCCATTTTTGAGAAAATTAAAATTTTCGAAAAATGTTCTATGTAAATGGTAATCTGGAGTGAGAGGATTTTCTTGAAAACCTTCGGTCGTACCTCTGAAAGATACTGAACCTAAATACCAAGTTTGCTGTTTATCCGACTGTTCGTTTCTGAGTTATGCTGTTCAAAGGCACACATATGGACATGTTTCCAAAAATGCTTTTTTGGGGGGGAATTCAGGGGGTCTCAAAACATATATTTCCGGCGAAATCTCGGCATCGAATTTTTGGGTGGAATACAATACTTTCCCTACTTTTTAAACGTAGTAGAGAAAGTAAAAATATGCACCATTTCACTAATATGGATAAACTGGTCATTTACACATTTAAGCACGAGAAAAAGAAATTGTAGGCTATTCACAACTTCCAACCCTTTAACAAATGCATCCATGCAAGGCCAGGTAAGACAGTCAGCCAGTGTATTATACTTCACTAGTTCACAAGAAAGGGGAGGTATCGCTTCGTATTTAAACACCAACTAAATTAGTCGCTCCTATATTAACAAATGTCTTTCTTTTTTGCAAAGTCATATAACCAGGTGTATATTCAATGAAAGAATTCTGTTAAGAAACTTGTCTGACCAATACTATTAAAAGCTCAACAACATGCATCCAGTGGAACGATACGAATGCACCAGGGTCATCGTAAAGTTCTCGGAATTAAGACACAAATTGCAGCAGCATTTCTAAAGCAATTTTGTTTACAACACCAGCCATATTTCATGGAAACATCTGTGCAATAACAGGGACTTCAACAATCATAGTAGACGTAACTGTTTATTATGATGCAGACGTGTGTATACGAGAAACATGGCAAATACCGATCATAAATACTTTTTAAGAATACAACAAAAATACATACATAAAAGGTCTTTCAACAAGAGTGTTCGATCTTTAACATGTGATAGCTGCGGTTGTTATTGAGTTACAGCAGTCATTTTTTTCATGTGGTTACAGTTGTTATTGATAAATAGCCATGGAACGTTACAGCACTCAGCAACACGTAGAAATTGTGAAAATTTATTATCAAAATGGATCATCTGTTCGACAAACCTTCCGTATATTGCGTGAGGTTTACGGTGTGCATAATCGTACCTTCGAGGGAACGATTCGGCGTTTGATCCATAAATTTGAAAGAAGTGGTTCTGTCAGCGATCAAAGAACGCCTGTACGTAATCGGCGTAAGCGCTTCAACGAAAACAGGCGCCGTTCGTGAGAGTGTACGCGAGAGCGGAAACAAATCAATTGCTCGTCGAACGCAAGAATTGGGGCTTTCGCCGACTGTGGCGAATTCTGCATCTGGACTTGAAGTTTCACGCTTACAAAATGGTGTTAACTCAAAAAACTAAAGCCCAACGACCATAGGTTGCGCCGTGTATTCGCTGACTGGGATATGGAGTAATTGGAAGCTGACCCGGATTTTTGTCGAAAAATCATCTTCAGCGACGAAGCCCACTTTTGGATGGATGGTTGTGTTAACAAACAAAATTGCCGCTATTGGAGCAATCACAATCCAATGCAGATTCAAGAACGACCACTTCATCCCTAAAAGGTTACTGTGTGGTGTGGATTTTGGTATGGTGGAATCATTGGTCCATATTTTTTCCAAGATGAAGATGGAGAAGCTCTAACTGTCAATGGAGAAAGATACCGGGCTCTTAAAAAGGACTATTTTTGGCCTCAATTGGATGGTATGAATCTCGGAAACATATGGTTCCAGCAAGATGGTGCCACATGTTATACTGCTCTCGAAACAATCGATCTTTTGAACGAGAAGTTCAGAGGTTTCATCATTTCCCGTGGTGGTGATGTTAACTGGCCCCCGAGGTCATGTGATTTAACGCCGTTGGGTTACTTCTTGTGGGGTTATGTTAAAACTGAGTTTATGTCAACAAGCCAGAAACAGTAAATGATCTTATGAATAACATCACGCGTGTTATTCGTGAAGTTGGACCTAATTTACGTTCTTCTGTCATTGAAAATTGGGTCAACCGTATACGCGCAACCCAACGAAGTCGCGGCGGTCACTTAACTGATGTTCTCTTCCACGCGTAATGACATGAATTATGTTCCAAAAAAATGAATAAACCTCTCTATCATTTATAGAACGTGTTTTATTTAAGTTCAAAGATAAGGGCACTCTTGTTGAAAGACCTTATATATAAAAGAACCTGGGAGACTCAGCAATTGAAGAGCGAAATCTGTCACAACAGAAATCATCGATGAAGTATACGACATAGTTCTGAAGGATCGCCGAATGGTGACCGAAACTGAAGCTCTGGGCATTTCAGGGGAAAGAGCGTTTCACATTTTAAGAGAAGAGTTGCACACGAAGAGAGTATCTGCAAGATGGGTGCCGGGACTACTGACTCGGTGTCAAATGCGAGTTCAAATCTCTGGACAAAGTTTGACTCTTTTTCTGACAGATCCTATCTAAATTGTTTGTCAATTTGTAACAAATATGAAACATGGGTGCAATACTACACACCTGAAGCAAAACAGTAGCCTAAGCAATGGAATCACACAACGGGCGTTGCAATGGTAAAAATCAACAAACGGGGTATGGCTTGCACAACTACCTTATTCCTGAATTAGCTCTATCAAACTTCCATCTGTTCTCTAAAGCGAGAAAGTTCCTTGATGGAAAAAGAAAGTGCCTTCCGATTAAGAACTTATCACATTTGATGTGTATTTTGCAGCTGGAGAAATCTGGCTTCAGTGACGAGATTAAGGCTATGGACCAAGTGTACTGATTGCCAAGGGAGACCATGTTGAAAATTAAGAACTTAAAAAATCGGATGTATTACACTCACATGACTTTCTCTACTCTTGAACAAACTATTTTTACAAACGCTTATTCTCCATATGCTTCATGTTAATTCAGATATCGAGATGTTAATCTTATTGCTAATTTTCTTGTAGGCACAAGGGGAATTGGTAGGCTTTAAGCGATAGTCAAATATTTTAAGAGCTGGTTGCTATGTGGAGTATTCCATTCTCTTTGCATTACCAGGACGAAAAAAAAAAGAATAACGAATTCCCATTTGAGAAAAGTATAAGTATTGGAAAATTTAAGGGAATAAAAAGCAATATCTCGAAAATGGTTCACTCAAAAAAAAAAGGTATATGACATAAATTGTGCATTTTAACGCGATCTACATTTTTTTGTGTAGTAAAAGTTTGTCTATCTCTTATGGTTTACCAGTTATGCAAACGTCGTTCACAATGAAGAATACTTTTGGAGACATTCCCAGAAAATTCAAGATATACATTTTATTTGTCATGAAAGTATCTTAAATACATGATACTTTAATCAAAATCATGAGCCATTTTTGAGAAAATTAAAATTTTAGAAAAACGTTCCATGTAAATGGTAATCTGGGTTGGGGGGAATTTTCTTGAAAAACCTTCGTGTCGCATCTCTGGAATATACTGAACCTAAATACCAAGTTTGATGTTTATCCGACTGTTCCTTTCCGAGTTATGCTGTTCACAGACTCACACGCGGACATGTTTGCAAAGATGCTTTATATGCATTCAGTGCACCTCAAAACATCTATTACCGGTGAAATCTCGGTATCGAATTTTTGGATGGAATACAATACTTCCCCTACTTACTATACGTAGTACATAAAGTAAAAATCTGTGACTTTTTGTGCTTCAATCTGAGAATGTTTCAAATGACCTTCGTAGTCAATGGCTTGGATTTAATGCAAACACAATACAATAACCAGAAAGGACACAATAACAGTACACGTGTTCTGCAGGGCTATAAATTAATGTGACGTGCGTAGTTCTTCAGTCTATGGTCGAGGTAATGCTTCGTTTCGCTTAATTTCCATGTATTTGAGATCAACGACTTACTTAGAATTCACATTATTTATTTTCTTTACTTTGGTACACTTTAATATGGCTTAATCGAGCGTACCCTTTTAATTGATCTCGAGTGTCTGTGCTCTGCTCTCTGGACTGTCAAAACAGCAGTCGCTGTTGCAAGTAGCTTGTAACCGCAAATTCGCGGCTTATTCAGCCACCACAAACATGAACGGATGCTAACAGGTTTTCCACAGGAAACATGAATATTTAAGATGGCAAGCTCTGGTAAAACTGTGTAGATCTCAATCCTTATCCTTTACGACTCTAACGCTCATTACTCTGGGCTCCAGGTATATCAGCATTTAGAGAAAAATTACAGAGCGAACCCTCTGGTGCCAGGGAACGGAAAATTGTATAGAGGTAAATTACCATGCAGTTATTTGTGATGCGGAAAATTGTGAGGTTTCTTCTTAAAGTGCAAGTCATAACGCGACACTCATAATTTTTTCATTGGCACAACTATAACTATCCTCAGACATAACCAGAGTAATTCATTGTTTTTTTAGATTTGCAACCATTTCGATGTTTGTAGATTTTCGCTGAATCTTTTAAGATAACTTATTAAATAATACTTTCAGCGAGGCACGTCAAAATAGCCTTCGTTTCCCGAGTTTCAGGAATATCTGACGTGCATAACATCACATAGCACGTAACTCGAATAATAGTAAGTTACCTTTTCTCCCATGCCTGCTTTAAATTATTATTTTCTTACTGGGTGAAATTTAAAACAACACTGTAATAATAATAACAATAATAATAATAATAATAATAATAATAGCAGTTATGTTTATTTGGCGACTGGTGTGCTGGAATTTGGCTCAAGACATGTGTGTTGCATTTAACCACTCATAATTCTGTGCCGGAATCGAACCAGCAACACTGAACATAACAGCCAGCAGTAACCCATCTGTGTCACCCAGGTAGACCACAAAAGTTACTTGGCATCAAAAGGTAGAAAATGCAGTTAGAGCCTTCTAGAAGTCTGGGGCATGTTAGGGACAGAGTGGAAACCGCTGACATACTGGTGGTGGTGGTGGTGGTAGTAGTAGTAACTGTATATATTTTCGGATTTACAATGTACAAACAGTTTTCCAGCACACAAGACTACAGTTTTTAACATCCTCTTTATCACTTTTCTCCATTCTTGCCTATCGGAGCATAAATCTTCATTTTCCCAATCCATAATTGCCCCTCTAATTCCTTGCTATGTTCGTCTTCCTTTTCTCCTCCTTCTTGTCGGCATCCACTCCATTATTCTTTTAAGTAATCGTTCATCTTGCATTCTTTTAACATGCCCGTACCATTCTAATTGTTTCTGTTGAATAAAGTCTAAAATTGAATTATGAACATCCATATTTTCTTTTACACTTTTTAATTCCTTCTTTCTTTCCCCCCCCCAGTGAACGCGGTAGCATCAACCCCCAAACTGGAGGACCTAAATAATAATAATATACTGTCCTCAACACGGCTTTCAAAAACCGTGAAAGCCTTAGACTGTATGCAGTTTGTCTCCACTATTTAATGCTGGTTCACAACAATCTAGAAACGGGAGTTATAATAAAGGGTCTTTCAACAAGAGTGTCCAATCTTTAACATGCGATAGCTGCCGTTATTGAGTTACAGCAGTCATTTTTTTCATGTGGTTACAGGTGTTATTGACAAATAGCCATGGAACGTTACAGTATTCAGCAACGCGTGGAAATTGTGAAAACGTATTATCAAAATGGATCATCTGTTCGCCAAACCTTCCGTGTATTGCGTGAAGTTTACGGTGTGCATAATCGTCCCTGCGAGAGAACGATGCGGCGTTTGATCGATAAATTTGAAAGAAGTGGTTCTGTCAGCAATCAAAGAACGCCTGTACGTAATCGACGTAAGCGCTCCAACGAAAACATAGGCACCGTTCGTGAGAGTGTACGCGAGAACGGAAACAAATCAATTGCTCGTCGAGAGTAAGAATTGGGGCTTTCGCCGACCACAACTTGGCGAATTCTGCATTGGAGTTGAAGTTTCACGCTTACAAAATGGTGTTAACTCAAGAACTAAAGCCCAACTTCCATAGGTTGCGCCGTGTGTTCGCTGACTGGAAGCTGACCCGGATTATTGTCGAAAAATCATCTTCGGCGACGAAGGCCACTTTTGGATGGATGGTTGTGTTAAAAAACAAATTGCTGCTATTGAAGCAATCACAATTCAATGCAGATTCAAGAACGACCACTTCATCCCCAAAAGGTTACTGTGTGGTGTGGATTTTGGTATGGTGGAATCATTGGTCCATATTTTTTCCAAGATGAAGATGGAGAAGCTCTAACTGTCAATGGAGAAACATACCGGGCTCTTATAAAGGATTATTTTGGGCCTCAATTGGATGGTATGGATCTCAGAAACATCTGGTTCCAGCAAGATGGTGCACATGCTATACTGCTCTCCAAAATATCGATCTTTTGTAGGAGAAGTTCAGAGGTTTCATCATTTCCCGTGGTGGTGATGTTAACTGGCCCCCGAGGTCATGTGATTTAACGCCGTTGGATTACTTCTTGTGGGGTTATGTTAAATCTCGAGTTTATGTCAACAAGCCAGAAACAGTAAATGATCTTATGAATAACATCACGTGTGTTATTCGTGAAGTTGGACCGAATTTACGTTCTTCTGTCATTGAAAATTGGGTCAACCATATATGCGCAACCCAACGAAGTCGCGGCGGTCACTTAACTGATGTTCTCTTCCACACGTAATGACATTAATTATGTTCCAAAATAAAAAAGAAAATAAACCTGTATCATTTATAGAACGTGTTTCATTTAATTTCAAAGACAGGACACTCTTGTTGAAAGACCCTATACATGTACAACAAGATGAGGGTTCACAATTAACGATAAACAGGATATTTGATCAAGTCTAACGTTTGTGTATTCATTCATAGTGTGCGTAGCTGTTTTCATGGCGGAAATTATTTAAGGAGACCGTGAACCATAACAGCTGCTAGAGCTTGGCAAAGCAACACTGGAACAGCAAACAACAAAGAACAACATGTAATATGTACCTCTTTTAACACATTAGGCTATGCTTTCTCAGGAACAAATAGTAATGGCGTGACTTTATGAAGTTGGTTAATTTACCTTATGCTCGTTGTAATGCAAGTAAGAGGTTATTTTTAAACAAATGACAGATCTAATTGTGTAGGAACCTTGAGATTCGGAATTTTTTTAGCGGTAGAAATATTTGGTGTGAATTTTTACTTTCTCTACCCGTACATAGTACATTCTACCCAAAAATTCGATACCGAGATTTCACTAGAAATACGTGTTTTGAGGCCCCTTGGACCCCCAAAAGCACTTTTAGAAAAAAAGGTGCGTGTGTGTCTGTAAACCACATAACTCAAAAACGAAAAGTAGAATAAATATCAAACTTGGTATTTAGGTTCAGTACATTGGAAGATCCGATACGAAGATTTCAGAAAAATCCCACCAACCCAAACTACGTTTACATAAACATTGGAACATGTTTTAAAAAAAATGGCTAACGATATTGATTACAATGCCATATATTAAAGATATTTACGTGGCAAAAGTGTATATCTTGAATTTTCTGGGAATAGTCTTCATTCGAAAGGAATTTTGTATAATCTGAGGTAGTATTTTTAACACTTAAATAATTTCAGTCTAATTATATAATATATAAACTTAATAACAGCCCGCCTTAAAGCAATATGTGTATGTAATAATATATAAAAAGTGTATATTACAATCATTGCATATGTTTATATTATTGTATCCATGTCTAATAATGTTATATGAATATATTACGTAATTTAATAATGTAGGAGCTGTGAGAATAATAGGTTAAAAGTTGCTACCAATGAGGTAACATTGAGGGAATAATGAATTTGAAAGTTTAACAATACTACTTGTGATTCTTGGAAGCAAGAATGTAATTTTAGTGACAGTTTAAAAAAATAGCCAGTCAACAATCAGAAAAAGCTTTAGTTAAATTAAGGTATTCTATTGGATTAGGAATAACCAATCAGAGACTTGAAATACAGAAATTTACAAGTTTAGGCGGTTGAAATCAGTTCAGTTGCCTGCAGATACTGTTTGTAACCGGATGCGAGATGCGTCCTCTAGAGATTTTATACGTATTCGTGTGAGACGAAGAATAGTTTACGTGTTAAAAAGTACAAGTAATTAATAAAAGAATCTCACAGCTGTATATCGTGAAGTGTTATTTAAATCGTATCAGGTATTAATAAAAGGAGTGAAGTAAAATTATAATCTGTGTAAGCCTACATTCTTAAGTCACACCACAACCCTGCCAAGACATCCATGTCTCTAAAATAAATACTGACGCAGCCGAGGCAAACATAAATACATAATATTTAAAAAAACAGTCAAAAATTACAAAGTTAATAATATTTTTACACTTAGGGTGAAGGCTACCGGAAACTGTTTACTATACGTGTGGTTGCAACGAATTTCAAGTTCGGTTCCCCAACTGTCGAAATATAATACATCTACTATTTCAAATCTTGTATAACTGGTAAACGTTACGCTGTAGACGAAAACGTACTACACAAAAGAATGTACGTTCTTTAAAACACACAATTTATTTCAAATAACTTTTTGTGACATCAGCCATTTTCCGAGATACCCGTTATTAATGGTTCGAATTGTTCAAGACTTAGCCATTCTTTTAAAGCCTTGTGATTTTCGGTTATTTCTCGCAATGTCTTGGGAAGAGTATGGAATTTTAAGGCCAGAGAATAGCGTCCAGTTGTTAAACATTTGACTATCGCTGTTCCCTTTGTATCTATAACGAAATGTATAATGCAGCCATTTCCGCAAATGTTTATCTCGATTAAAATGAAGTCGAAAGGGGAATAATTTGTAGGAATAATGTGTGTACCCACTAACAAGCGATAGAGGGTAGAGAAAGTCATGTGAGTGTAACACAATATTTTTAACAAATTGTTTTAACTGGTATACGGCTTTTTTTTAAACTGTGCACTGAGTTATATATCAGAACCTGATCTGCGAATATATCCTTGAAAGAGAAAAACCGGACGTAGGAAGCCTACTCAAGCCCTTAGTAAAACTGATCCAACATTTTGGTTTGGTAAGGGGAATCTGTCGACTTAGTTCCTCCGCAATTAACTCTTGTATCTTTTGTAATCGTATACTCTTGTTGAGCCTGTACGTACAAGTATTTGGTAATTGGCTTTAAGTATCTTTTACCTTGAAGGTCTATAATGTATTCAGCTGGTGTAACAATATATTTTAATGGCGTGTCACACTTCATGTCTAGCCCGGTACTTGAACTCGTTGTAGGAGACACTTCTCTTCTTCTCGATAACTACATGGAGGTCATTGTACCATATTAAAGGAGAGCTATGAACTCTGCGGCCCATTTATTACGAGCTCTTAACAACCGGGGTTGGAAGGGGGATGTACAAGTGCAGTCCCAGAAGTACCCGACCTGACGTATATCTATCGGTGTTGTTTCAAACAAATGACTATTGTAGAAAATACCACTCTTATAAAGCTTAAGTGTGAAGTTTGACGATGCTACGTTGTTTAGTAATTGTTTGGCAGCCATTATTAGTGAACTCTCTCAGCGAATTTGTAAACATGGATAAAACTGGACATCGTTATGTGATACAATACTTTCATTCGAAAGGTCTTAGTCCAACTAATATTAAAGCTGAGCTAGATTCTTAGGGGAGTCTGCTCCTTCGTTTACAACAGTAAAATATTGGGTGGCAGAGTTTAAGCGAGGCCGTACGAGCTGCCAAGTCGAATGTTGGCAGTGGTCGACCAAATGAGGTGACCACGCCACAAATTGTGAAGAAAATCCACAAAATTGTATTGGATGACCGTCGACTGAAAGTGAGCGAGCTAGTAGACATGTAGGCATTTCAAAAAGTGTTGTACATCGCATACTAACTAAAAATTTAAACACGAGAAAGCTGTGCGCAAGATGGGTGCCGTGTTTACTCACAATGGAAGAAAAACAGCGTCGTGAGGATGTTTCAGTCGAGTGTTTAGCGATGTTTCGCTGCAATAAAGCCGAGTTTTTGCGTCGATTCATAACCATGGATGAAACATGGGTCCATCACTTCACACTTGAGACGAAGGAACAGTCAAAATAGTGCATTGAAAGGGGAGAATGGCTCCAAAGAAGGCGAGAGACAGTTCCATCTACGTGTAAGGTCATGGCGTCAGTTTTTTGGGATGTGCGTGGAATAATTTTAATCCATTATCTTCAAAAACGAAAAGCAATCACTAGCGAGTATTGTGCAAACTTATTGCAGCGCTTGAATGACGAAATCAAGCCAAAACGGCAGCATTTAGCGAAAAAAAGAAAGTTCTGTTTCATCAAGACAATGCACCAGTTCACTCATCCAATCGTCATGGCCAAAATCAATGAGTTAAAGTGCGAATTGCTTCCTCGTGCACCCTATTCGCCAGACTCCTCAATTTATTTTCTGCTTCCAAAATTGAAGAAATGGCTTGGTGATAAAAGATTTGCCAACAAAGAAGAGGTGGAGTTTGCAGTTGATGGCTATTTTGCAGAACTCGATGGTTCTCACTATAAACATGGTATCGAAGCTATTGAATATCGCTGGGAAAAGTGTATCGAGCTGAAAGGAGACTATGTAGAGTAACAAAGATGTTTTATTCCAAAATTTTTGTGTTTTCTTTGTTAGGTCGGGTACTTCTGGGGCAGCCCTCGTATATAGCCGTATAAGCACTCTGAGTATACGAAAGAATTTGGAAGATAAATCTTGAGGAAAGCGTTCTTCCTTTGACTTATGGGGTTACCAAGTGGCGAAAATTGTCAAAAAATGACTTTTAGCTTTTCTATAGTCTTATAAATTGGAATTTTATATATTTTATACATATAGGCAAATCACTAATGTTTTAAATATATTTTTAAAAATGTTTTTGCATCCGCCATTTATGCCGTGAATTCTGCACCACTGCACAAAAAAATACAACTGCTACACACTTTGGAGTAGAGGTAAACTTTAGCCCAACTTTTTAAGGGAAGTTTCGCCCTACTGTTAACTATGGCAGCTTCTGTATGCTCAAGCCATGTTGTTTATTTCTTTGTAAGTATGTGCGAGTTTCTTTCCTCCATTTTTGCTTTGAACATCTGTAAATAGCATTTTCTGATACAGTGTGTTCGTTATATTGCCGGGCCGCGGATCGCGCGTATGCTTGCTCCGCGCTCAGTCTATTACACTAGGAAGTTTCCGTTCTAAAACTCCCACGTTACTTACGAGTGGTAGTATCATGCACTATAATAAGTATTAACCTAGTTATAAGTTGTTTTGAAAGTGGTGTCACCTGCATTAAGACATTCCTGGCATCTTCGGATGAAATTTTCATTCACAGTTTTCATCGCCACGAGGCTGTAATTCGTGAACTATAGTCACTCTGTAGGGTTTCAATTTTAAGAGCTTATCAGCTTTTGAAACACCCAGTTGTTGTGCAACACGTCTTATACGTCTTCGTATGATGCAGAAATTCCGTCAATTTTATCCTCCGTTAGAATATTTCTGTTTTTGCTTCTTAGATTTAGCGAACCCGTTGTCCAAATTATTAACCACACATCTAACAGTTTCTCTACCTGGTACTGTACTACCAGGAAATTTCTCCTGCAGTAGTCTACATACCTGTCTACAAGATTCACATTTAATGTAATTCACAACTCAGATGTCTTGAATAAACTTTCACCGGAATTAACTTTCTTCCACACAAGTCGTGTGTTGGAGAACTTTGGAAATGTAGAATCAGACGACTAAAAATGCAATACCATCGCCGGGATTTCCCGGTTTCCGTCCGCTTGCTCTGACCACTGAGCACCATGACAACATGCTGGTAAGGCCTAACCAACCATGTCAACACACGGCTTGTGTGGAAGAATAGTTAATTCGATTAATAAAGTACGAGGGTCGTCCAGAAACTAAGTCCCAATCGCGTCCATAGATGGCACCAGCAGTCGGATAGGAATGCGCATGCGCAGGAGTAGAGAAGAAGTATGTGGGAATAAGCAGTACAGTTTCAGTCCTGTGACGGCAACTGAATGATAAACACAAAACGAAACGTCTGGCCACAGCATTGACATTGCTACAGCGATACGCAGAGAAAGGGGACGAGTTTCTCGACAATATTGTCACACCATAGACAAAGCAACAATCAATGCATTGGCGGCATAGTGGCTCACCTCTGGAAACCAAATTCAAGCAGACAACCTCTGTCAAAAATCATGTGCACTGTCTTCTGGGATCGACGTGGTGTCGTCCTGTGCGAGTTTTTACCGAGAGGGGAGTAAATGCTGATCGGTATTGTCAGACATTGCTTAAACTGAGGGGGGCAATCCAGAACAAGAGACGTGGGATGTTGACAAGAAGCATTACGCTATTGCATGACAATGCAAGATCCCATACAGCCAACTGTTGATGCGACACGAATCAGAGACTTGAAATACAGAAATTTACAAGTTTAGGCGGTTGAAATCAGTTCAGTTGCCTGCAAACCGGACGCGAGAGGCATCCTCGATTTAATACGTATTCGTGTGAGACGAAAAACAGTTTACGTCTTAAAAAGTGCAAGAAATTCATAAAAGAATCTCACAGCTCTTTATCAGTGAAGTGTTATTTAAATCGTGTCAAGCATTAATAAAAGGAGTGAAGTAAAATTATAATCTGTGTAAGCCTACATTCTTAGTCACACCACAACTCTACCAAGACATCCATGTCTCTAAAATAAATACTGACGCAGCCAAGGCAAACATAAATACATAATATTTAAAGAAACAGTCAAATTACAAAGTTAATATGTTTAAATTTGGAACGAAGGCTACCGGGTACCATACGTGCGGTTGCAACTACTTGAAGTTCGGTTCCCCAACAGTCGAAAAATAATGCAACTCCTACAAAAATATAACAACTTCAAACTTCATTCTCACTGAATGTTATATAAGTGGGGAGCTAACAAGACATAGACAAAAATTTACTGCAGAAAAAATGTAGAACTCGTTAAAACATACAATTTGTATTTAGCAACTTTCTTTGTGGTTTTGTCCGCTCAAAAAGATAATTCCTGTTGTTTGCTTCAATTGTTCAATATTTAAAGCAATACTCTTCTGAAATGATTTTGTTTCTCATAAGTTAAGCAAAGAGTATGCAATATGGAGATCCGCTTTTTATACATTTGACTTATGGTCTCCGAAAATATGCAGCTTATTAGTAACCATTTTTGGTTACCAATACCAATATTAAATGTTTTGGCCAATATTTATCATGTGGCCCTTCTTGATACCACACATTTTGCTTATATGGGAATCAGCGCAGACATCAGAGCTTTGGAAAAGAGTTTGAATGAAACTTTTATAAAAACTCGGACTTTGGGCCAAACAGATGCTATGACAGTGAACGCTACAAAAACTACGTAACAGCTATTCATACTATGCACCAAGGGTCCGAAGGTGACCCTATTTTACAAACACTCAATCCTGGAACAGAGCGGCATCTCTAAATATTTAGGTGTGTACTTAGAACGCCCTTACATGGAAACCACGCAGCATACAGTGCGCTGAGAAAGCATCAAGAACACTCCCCGTTAAGGGACTAGCTGCTAGACTATTGAGTCATTTGTCAGGACAGTTCTTGAATATGGAAGTGAGGTTACCATCACAGCCCGCAACACCACCACTAACACACTTGACCTAATACAAACTACAGCTTTAAGATATCACTAAGGCCAAAAAATCCACCCAATGCGACAGAAGCACAGACCCAAATGTAACCCCTTCCTCGTGTACAGCACTACACGTTATGGAAAAATCAGCACTATAGTTTTGGGAACGCTTCAAGTGTGTCAACAAACACTAATTGCAAAGACCACATTAAGCCACTAATAGATTAAAGACCAAAACTCCAATAATCTAAAACCTCTACATAAAATATGGCTCACATCTGGAGCAGCAGTACCACTAAACACATACCAGGAGTTCTTATATCATTCGCAAGCTGAATACAGTCCAAAAGAACATTACCTGCCCAGGCATGCAGCATCTACTAAAGCCGAAATAAGACAATCTGCCCTTCAAACTAACTAGAATATTGTAACGATCCATGCATCGTGAGACACAGAGCTGGCTATTTTTCAGCAATTCTAAAGCCATCCAGCTTTAGAGCCCCGCTCTCAAAACTCAGGCGGGAAGATAGCCGCCATAGACATGAGTCTATAAACCTATCCCCCAAAGCCATATTCTTGTTGATTCAAATAGGCCATTTGGAACATCTTCAACAAACAAATGGAAGCAAAGAGAACTACGATTGCAGGATGAAACTAAATCTCCTGAACCGTGGATGGGAGATGAAATATTAATGGATTCAGTTAATATTAATGGCAGTAAAATGACACACTAGCAAAACAGGGAGCAATTCTTCCTCAACCAACCAGGCTTGCCTCATCCAGACATCCAATCGTCCTGGGTGGTCTAGGGTACCATGCTAGCCTCTATTTCCCGAAGTGGGGCTTCAAACCCGGCGGAGGGCGGTGGATTTTTTCGGGTGTAACAATCCTTGGCATGGCTTCCTTCGGAAGGGAAGCAAAGCTGATGGTCCCGTGTCGTAGATTTACGGCACGCAAAAGAACCTCAAGCCTGATAGAGGCCTCTGAGCAAAATTTCTGATCTTTCACGCCCAATATAGAATGGGACGCTAAGGACCACAGTAAATTAAAGACCGTCCATAAATAAAACTCTATTTATATTTTTTCGGTCATCCAAAGCACAAATCAACTCAGCGATCTTCTCTTGGAAGGAACAGTGCCTTATGGCTGACAGCTCGCCGGCAAGAAATGGGAGAGCCTCTTTACACAAGCCCTATCGACCAAGCAGTCAACGTAGCCGTCTTCAGAATGAAACGGAACCCGACTACCTTGCCACACATACACGTTTCAGCAACTCCAAAGTGCTACCTAGACCATTCTCATCTCCGCTGGTCAGCGCGTCATCGTATAGCTCAGTAGCTAAGATGAGTAGTGCCTATTAAGTATTACCATGTGTAAGAGGAAGCAAACAGAAAATCAGGTTTGAATAAATAATATGCAGAACTATAAAAGTATGTGATAATGGGTGGAGAAAGTCGTGAGATTGTAAAGCGTAATGTTTCATCCTCCTGGGGGTTGCAATTTAATTTCCAGTAGAGGTAAAATGGACATTATTCCGTATGTGGGTAAGAGGTATGAAATTTTAAGAAACTTAGGGAATCGCTGTTTTTTAATACGCAGAGTTGATTGTGTAGTATCCTGGGTTCTCATTCGAGTTTAGCCGCGCAGATTCTATGACTACGCTCTGTCGTGGCTCCACTCTCTCCTAAAAAATCCCTCGGCTACGCTTTGAGACCGAGGATTCTCAGTCCTCGGCTACGCTTTGAGACTGAGGGTTCACAGTCCCGCGGCTACGCATTGAGACTGAGGAT
Source organism: Deroplatys truncata (assembly GCA_030765065.1). Lineage (NCBI taxonomy): Eukaryota > Metazoa > Arthropoda > Insecta > Mantodea > Mantidae > Deroplatys > Deroplatys truncata. The sequence goes on from CM060982.1 coordinate 108,934,757, forward strand.
TCTCACTCCGGCTACGCTTTGAGACTGAGGGTCCTCAGTCCCTCGGCTACGCTTTGAGACTGAGGGTCTTTAGTCCCTCGGCTACTCCTTGCGGCTTAGGGCCCTCGAAGTTACAATTTTGGCAGTAGAATGCGTATTAAAAACCGCGATTCCATAAGTTTCTTAAAATTTCATCTCTCTTGCCCACATACGGAATAATGTCCGGTAAAATTACTACATTGATTGGGAGTTGTAGATTTGTTGGAAGAGGACCTCTCATCTTCCAAAGATGTGACAAAGTATTTTAAGCAAATTTTAACCTGGAAGTTCTCAGCAGTTACCTAGCAGGTATATGTTCTATAATTTAGAACCCTTTCGGTGATGTTTTATTCATTTGAGATTATCCAATAATCCTAGAAACTCAATCTGGGTGTTAAATCAAAAACTAGCAAACTATTTCGTTTTGGAGATATTCAGTTTCCTTTTTTATCGTGCCAGTTTACCGTTTCTTTGTCCCTGGAGCACCGATGCCTCATCCATCCAGTTGGGAAAATGTTATAGCATATTTTCCCTAAAGTTACACAACGCAGGTTACCTACCTTCTTTCCTAAACTCATTAATCCTGCTTTTGAATCATCAACAGGAAAAAAGTTAGCACAAAAATTACAAACAGCGGGTTTACAAGGATGTTTCTCAGACCACTCCTACTGTGCTCCAGTTTAATGTATGCACTCAGAAAGCACACCCACCCATTTGCCATCAAAGCAAAGCTTACTCATCCATTATTATACGCACGAATAGGCTTGCCAACTTAGAAATTCACAATTCCTGGAGGATACACTTGCGTTTTGTTAATTTTAACCCTCCTTTAAAATAGAAAAATAATCGTATAGTTAACTTCATTGTTACTGTTCCTTCCAGCTTTCATGGCCCAAAACTACTGCACACACTTCTTTAAAATACCAATAAATAAAATTAATACGGGTATGACATTTTTGGGGAGATGTCAGGTGTTTCTCGGGAAAGGATGGCAAGCCTATAGCTTTTTCACAATAAGCTGAAAGGAGAAGTTGAAGCAATATTTTTAACACTTAAACTCAAAAACAGTCCGTCTCAAAGCAATATGTGTACGTAACAATATATAAAAAGTGTATATTACAGTGTATATGTTTATATTATTGTATCCATGTGTAATAATGTTAAGTGAATGTATTACGTAATTTAATCCTGTAGGAGCTGTGAGAATAATAGGTTAAAAGTTAACAATGAGGTAGCCTTGAGGCAATAATGAATTTGAAAGTTTAACAATACTATTTGTGACTCTTGGAGCAACAATAATGTAATTTTTGTGACAGTTTATAAAAATAGCCAATCAACAACCTGAAAAAAGCTTAAGTTAAATAAAAGTATTCTATTGAACTAGGAATAGCCAATCAGAGACTTGAAATACAGAAATTTACAAATTTAGGAGGTAGAAATCAAGTCAGTTGCTGGTAGACAGCGCTCATAACTGGACGTGTTGCTTGTAGACAGTGTTTCTAACCGGACGCCAGATGTGTCCTCGAGAAATTTAATACGTATTCCTGTGAGACGAAAATAGTTTACGTGTTAAAAAGTGCAAGTAATTAATAACAAAAATCTCACAGCTCTCTCTATATCAGTGAAGTGTTATTTAAATAGTGTCAAGCATTAATAAAAGGAGTGAAGTAAAATTATAATCTGTGTAAGCCTACATTCTTAGCCGGACTATCCCCTGCTAACATATTCATGTCTCTAAACAATATAAATACCGACGCACCCGAGGCAAACAATATAATATTTAAAGAAACAGTCAAATTACAAAGTTAATATTTTTAAACATTTGGGGGGGGGGCAAATGCTACCGGAAAGAGGGTACTATACGTGCGGTTGCAATGAACTTCAAGTTCGGCTCTCAACAGTTGAAATATAATACAACTCCTTCAAATTGACGCCCAAAGCGTGGTGCAAATAACGTAAAGATACTATCCTACTTCAAATTAAACAAAACTTAAATGTATCACTCCACCGAGCACATGGCAGCACCACGTGAAGGATGACGGGAACTAAGACCCGTGAAAGGAAATTGCTTCTAACAGAATGCGATTAAGGTATACTGTGCACCTTGAGGTCATTAGCTTTTAAACATTGTATGTCTTATTCCTATATTTTGCCTTACATCCTAAACTTATAACACACAATACTAAGAGTAGACAAATAAAAGTTGTACCTGAACAGTTCGGCATCTGTGATTAAACGTATCACAGAAAACAACGCGCCCCAAGCTATCGGAGCAACAATTCTGCATCAGTAACAAAGAAGCTCAATTATTGCTAAACAAATGGCCAACCATATTCATTGTCGATTAAAGGTGGGTACTTTTCACAGAATTTGTTAAAAGCATTTAACACAATCATATCCCGTCACTACGTGGTTAAGCCCTAATTAGGCCTGGTATACGCCTAACACACCTTGGGATTGCCCTCAGCCCACCAATATGACATCGTCGTCCTCTTGGACTTCAATCTGGTAGGCTCGAGGTGAGCCTAGTGAGTTTTGCTATGTACCTACCCTTGTTTTGCTTTACCATAAGTAGGAAGGATTTTTGTAAGGTGACGGTTTGGTGTTGATGGTGGGATGTGATGTGATGGGAGGTAGCGCTAAGTTTTTATAGGCTCCTCAGTGGCTGCCTTTTCAGGACAGCGCCAGTGCCCCGCTCCGCTGCTTGTCGTCTTCTTTCCATTTCCCTCGTTTTAGGTCTTCTACAGTGACAGAAGATTCTCAGCCGGAAACGAACTGCAGCGCATGCGCATAGCTTCTTAAACCCTTTGCTGTAACGGTTCATTTAGTTATAGCTGAATCTGAACAAACACATTTAGTGTCATAAATTTAACTCTTACAATAGAGTTTTTTTTTAATTTCTCTATACGAGAATAACCACAAAATGTTGCGATATGAACCGAACTGTTTTTTGTAGAGGAAGAGACGACATGCTAAGCGGGGAGGTTGTAGTTTGCCCACCAGCCAATGAGGTGCTGTCTTGTCACGTGGTTTTGTTTACTTCTCCTTTCATTTATAGTGAAAACGGTATAGGCATGGAAAGTATGACAATGTAATTAAAATTAAAATGAGTTTTCTTTATGGGCGCTCTTAAACTGCTGTGAGAGGCCTCTTTATCAGGCTTCAGGTTGTTTTACGTGGCGTAAATCTACGACGGAAGCCATGCTAAGGATTTTTACGCCCGAAAAAATCCATCGCCCTCCACCGGGTTTGAACCCGCGAACTCGGGAACTAGAAACTAGCATGGTAACCACTACACCACGGAGGATGACAATGTAGGCGACGTATGCGCATATATGGAACTTCCAACCTTGTGCTACTGCGGAAGTGCGTGAACGCGGCTCGCAGATGATGTTATGCAATTCGATAAAAGCAGCCCAACAAACGACAGGAAATAAGGCTGAAACGGCTTCAAGGACTAACCTTCCCAAGGATACGCGTAGCAATATTGAGTGAACCGGCAACTTTCAGCGGATGTCTGTGATAAACCAGAAATTGGTTACTCTCTCAACATCCGCATCGTCTGAAAACTCCTAAACTTGTAGAGATTTTTGGAGACTACTTAAACTAAGATGTAAGCAATTGCTGTATTTGGATGCAAATAAAGCAGGCAAAACCGTAAAGAAACTTTTGACATCATGACTTGTGACGAAACAAGCATATAATAAAAATTCTGATGTGTTACACTCACATGACTTTCTCTACTCTTGTACAAACTAATTTTACAAACGCTTATTCTCCATATGCTTATGTTAATCGAGATGTTAATCTTATTGCTAATTTTCTTGTAGATGCAAGGGGAATATGGTAGTATTTAAGCGATACTCAAATATTTTAAGAGCTGGTTGCTATGTGGCGCATTCCATTCTCTTTGTATGTCCAGGACATAAAAAAAAATCTGATGTGTCACACTCACGTAACTTTCTCTACTCTTGCACAAACTATTTTTACAAACTCTTATTCTCCAATTATTTCATATTAATCGAGATAACCATTTACAGAAACGATCTTTTGACATTCAAAGAGAATTACACTTTACACATAGCGACCAGTTCTAAAAATATTTGACTATCGCTTAAGGCGTACTATGTTCCCCTTGTTTTGTATTTGCAAGGGCAATATAGAAATAGAGTAGCCTTTAAGCATAGACATATATTTTAATAGCTGGTTGATAGGTGCAGCACCATTCTCTTTGCCACAGATTAATACTCTTAGCATATCCAAGACAAAAAAATGAATAACGAATTCCCATTTGAAAAAACAAGTATTGAACAATTTAAGGGAATAACAAGCAATATCTCGAAAATGGTTCACTCAACAACAAAAATGTATATGACATAAATTGTGTATTTTAACGCGATCTACATTTTTTGTGTAGTAAAATTTTGTCTATCTCTTAGGTTTACCAGTTATGCAAAAGTCGTTCACAGCGAAGAATACTTTTGGAGACATTCCCAGAAAATTCGAGATATACATTTCATTTGTCATGAAAATATCTTAAACATATGATATTTTAATCAAAATCGTTAGCCATTTTAGAGAAAATTAAAATTTTCGAAAAATGTTCCATGTAAAATGTAATCTGGGGTGAGGGAATTTTCTTGAAAACCTTCGTGTCGCAACTCTGGAAGATACTGAACCTAAATACCAAGTTTGGTGTTTATCCGACTGTTCGTTTCTGAGTTATGTTGTTCACAGACACACACACGAACATGTTTCCAAAAATGCTTTATTTTGGATTCAGGGGGCCTCAAAACATATTTCCTGTGAAATCTCGGTATGAATAAGTTCCATCTATTTTTTTTCAAAGTTAACATCAAACGTCAGCCTTTTTGGTAATAATTCCTAGAGGTTTTACTGAAAACGATCAAATGTGAAGCATTTTTAGGTAAAAACAACTCTAATGTCTTACATTCATATGAATTTCTCTACTCACTATGGTTTATTTTTATACTTCTACAATACATTGTTATTTTTCAATCTACTTTAGATTAATCGAAGCAGAAGTAATTTCATCTCACACTTTTAGACACAAAGAGGATACAGGAGACACGATAATCACCTGTTAAACGGGCCTTGAAATACAATCCTCTTGTACAATACAAGAGGAGAAATACAATCCGTGCTATCGCGAGAAACAACTGAAAGATTATCACTGCAAAACATGACAAGTGTATTGAAAAATTCAAACCATAACAACCGATATCTCGGAAATGGCTGAAGACACAAGAAAGTTATTCTACTAAATTGTGTTTTAAAGGGATCTAGATTTTCTTTGTAGGTTTCTATACAAAATCCCTTCCGAAAGAAGAGGACTTCACAGACTATTCCCTATACATTCAAGGTGTACAATTTGTTGTATAAATATATTAAATAGGTATGTAGTATTTAAATCAAAATTTAGATAAAGTCAAAAATATTGAAAAATTGTCCACGTAAAGGGTAGTTTGAGGAGAAGGGATTTTCTCGAAAGTCTTCTTGTCGCAACTGAAAGGTTTTAGATGGTTAATATTTTGTATTAAATGGAATGTTTTATGCAGACGGGTGGTATTCCGCGAGAAATTGACCAGGCAGATGTAGAGAATCGCAATTGATTCCTGATAAACATAATGAAATAGTCGATCTAATATTGCTGTATTGAAGCGGCTAGGAGGTTGGAAATCTGCAATAGTTCCGAAGTCTATATGGAAGAATCAGTTAAGATGGCGCAACAAATAATAGGCGTTCCATTCTATTCGTCGTGAAAGACCGGAAATTTTGCTGAGGCCTATTTATCCAGCTTGAGGAATTTTACATCCGTAAATCTACGACACGGGACCACCGGCTTTACTTCCCTTCAGAAGAAAGCATGCCAAGGATTTTTAAGCCCCCCTCCCAAAAAAAAAAATAATCCATTGCCCTCCGCCAAGTTTGAAACGGCAACCTCAGAAGCTAGAAAAAAAGTTGTCTGTTGACGACGCTGTCAAATGTCAGGATCATATCAGCGCCGACGGTATGCCGGAATTTCGTCCCGCAGGATTCCTTTACATGCTAATAAATCTGCCAGAAGCGGCAGCATGCCGCCGATAACATTTTCAAATGTAACAAACTGCACGTTTAATATCTATGGACAAAAATTACTTGCTTTAGTTAGTTAAAACTAGTTTGGCTAAGGCTTGTACTTGTTCACTAAATAAAACAAAGAGGTTTTTATTTATGTTAATAATATAATTATTCCGTTTTGTTTCTTAATGAATATTTTAGACTGTGTTTGTGTTCTGGTGGTTAGCATGCTAGCTTCCAAATCCGGAGGTCGCGGGTTCGATTCTCGGCTGAAGGGTGGGAATTTTTCTTTAGCCAGGATTATTCCCCATCCTACCTAGAGTCTGGAAGTGTGAGTTAGTGTGAATTTAATCCTCAGAAAAAACCTAAAATAAAATTGCAACGATTAAGAATAGTTGACGAATGAACATCACTTCTGATGGGCAATTTTTACACCCATTTCCCTGACTTAGTTAAGACATTTTCTATGACCAACCATACATACTATTGTGAGCATACTTTTTCAGTTTCAAGTCAGTTTTTAATTGACAACACATTTTTTTAAAATACATAATAAGTGTACATTTTTTATCCGTCTTCACCATCCCCATAGACAACCAACACTCTCCTTTAAAGCTTGATTTCATTTCTACTTAAAAAAATTATAGATATACAAATAACCTAAACAAAACAAAAAGAAACATATCTTTCAAAAATAATATGTTATACGAACACCTTTAAAAAAGCTACCGTATATAAAATATTGTTTTTACCACTAAAGGAATTTCAACTTAATCCCGATATAAATATTGTTAAAAGAGAAATTAAGGGAATTAATGCTTGTTGAATTGTTCTTTCCCCAGTATCTGAATAATTCACGGTTGCATAATTACTTTCTCTACTACGTATAGTAAGTAGGGGAAGTATTGCATTCCACCCAAAAATTCGATACCGAGATTTCACCGGAAATACATGTTTTGAGACCTCCTGAATCCAAAAAAAGCATTTTTGGAAACATGTCCGTGTGTGTGTGTGTGTGTGTCTGTGTGTGTGTGTCTGTGAACAGCATAACTCAAAAACGAACAGTCAGATAAGCACCAAACTTGGTATTTAGGTTCCGTATCTTCCAGAGATGCGACACGAAGGTTTTCAAGAAAATCCCCCCACCCCAGACTACCCTTTACATGGAAGATTTATCGAAAATTTTAATTTTCTCAAAAATGGCTCTAACGATTTTGATGAAAATATAATATGTTTAAGATAATGTCATTTGAAATGAAATGTATATCTCGAATTTTCTGGGAATGTCTCCAAAAGTATTCTTCATCGTGAACGACTTTTGCATAACTGGTAAACCATAAGAGATAGACAAAATTTTACTACACAAAAAATGTAGATCGCGTTAAAATACACAACTTATGTCATATACATTTCTTTTGTTGAGTGAACCGTTTTCGAGATATTGCTTGCTATTTCCTTAAATTTTCCAATACTTATACTTTTTCTGAAATTCGTTATTCATTTTTTACTTTCTCTATTACGTATAGTAAGTAGGGGAAGTATTGCATTCCACCCAAAAATTCGATACCGAGATTCACCGGAAATACATGTTTTGAGACCTCCTGAATCCAAAAAAAGCATTTTTGGAAACATGTCCGTGTGTGTGTCTGTCTGTGTGTCTGTGAACAGCATAACTCAAAAACGAACAGTCGGATAAGCACCAAACTTGGTATTTAGGTTCAGCATCTTCCAGAGATGCGACACGAAGGTTTTCAAGAAAATCCCCCCACCCCAGACTACCCTTTACATGGAACATTTTTCGAAAATTTTAATTTTCTCAAAAATGGCTCTAACGATTTTGATGAAAATATCATATGTTTAAGATAATGTCATGAGAAATGAAATGTATATCTCGAATTTTCTGGGAATGTCCCCAAAAGTATTCTTCATTGTGAAGACTTTTGCATAACTGGTAAACCGTAAGAGATAGACAAAATTTTACTACACAAAAAATGTAGATCGCGTTAAAATACACAACTTATGTCATATACATTTCTTTTGTTGAGTGAACCGTTTTCGAGATATTGCTTGTTATTTCCTTAAATTTTCCAATACTTATACTTTTTCTCAAATTCGTTATTCATTTTTTTTGTCTTGGATATGCAAAGAGTTATAATCTGTGGCAAAGGGAATGGTGCTGCACCTAGCAACCAGCTATTAACAGATATGTATGTGCTTAAAGGCAACTGTTTTTCTATATTGCCCTTGTAAATATATTTTCCCCTACATCTACAAGAAAATTAGCAATAAGATAGAGTCTGCAAATGTTTATCTCGATTAACATGAAGTATATGGAGAATAAGCGTTTGTATAAATAGTTTGTACAAGAGTAGAGAAAGTCATGTGAGTGTAACACATCAGATTTTTTTATATCCTGGACATGCAAAGAGAATGGAATGCGCCACATAGCAACCAGCGTTAAAATATTTGACTATCGCTTAAAAGCTACCATATTCCCCTTGCATCTACAAGAAAATTACCAATAAGATTGACATCTCGATTAACATGAAGCATATGGAGAATAAGCGTTTGTCTAAATAGTTTGTACAAGAGTAGAGAAAGTCATGTGAGTGTAACACATCAGATTTTTTTTGAATGTGATAGCACAAGCATTTCATAAGAATCGTTTACATTCAATTATTTGGCATAAATGCATTTAATATGTGATTTTCCATGTGTTCGTTGAGGTTTGGTTGAAGAAATGTTTGGGTATATTGTTTCACTAGACTGTACTCGTCTCAAATTGCACTACTCCAAGCGTCGTCATCGAGATGGAGCCAATATTCGCAGAAGCTCTTCCTAACCACAAAAGGCCAACGCAGCAATGCAATGTAAAATTCCATAGTCTCTCAGAATTCTGTAATGAGACCAGTTATCGCCATGGTTCATAGAGCACATGGAAAACAAAAAGTGTTATTACCACTAATTAATGTTAAGAGCTTATCTTTGAACCTTTCATGGGTTCTCTCTTCACACCAGTTCCTATGAACCCCCACAAATAGCATTATCTTATTGTGTCTTTATTTAAAAGTGTGAATCATGCAAATGACCGATTGCTTGCAACCGAGAAGATAAGATTCTGTCGAAATGTTTGCATTTTACATCGTGTGCGTCAGTGGAGCAACAGTTTTGCTAGTACAGTAGACACGATTAATAGCGGCTGGTGTAAATGAAAACCAGCTCTCATACGTCACCGCTGGTGCTGTTCCCCCTGGACCGTACTCTCCGAGTTCTTCTTTTTAAGGTTTTCCTTAGTCCTAACTGGCAAATACCGAGGAGATACCTTAAAATTAGGCCTGGAACGTTTCCTTCCCAATTAAGTTCATACATAACCAGTGGCCACTGCCCGTAGTGACGTATGTAGTAACAAGTGCATTAAATCCTATAAAAAAAAATCTGATGTGTTACACTCACATGACTTTCTCTACTCTTGTACAATCTATTTTTACAAACGCCTATTCTCCATATGCTTTATGTTAATCGAGATATCGAGATGTCAATCTTATTGGTAATTTTCTTGTAGATGCAAGGGGAATATGGTAGCTTTTAAGCGATGGTCAAATATTTTAACGCTGGTTGCTATGTGGCGCATTCCATTCTCTTTGCAAGTCCAGGACATAAAAAAAAATGAATAACGAATTTGAGAAAAAGTATAAGTATTGGAAAATTTAAGGGAATAACAAGCAATATCTCGAAAACGATTCACTCAACAAAAGAAATGTATATGACATAAGTTGTGTATTTTAACGAGATCTACATTTTTTGTGTAGTAAAATTTTGTCTATCTCTTATGGTTTACCAGTTATGCAAAAGTCGTTCACAATGAAGAATACTTTTGGAGACATTCCCAGAAAATTCAAGATATACATTTCATTTCTCATGACATTATCTTAAACATATGATATTTTAATCAAAATCGTTAGAGCCATTTTTGAGAAAATTAAAATTTTCGAAAAATGTTCCATGTAAAGGGTAGTCTGGGGTGGGGGGATTTTCTTGAAAACCTTCGTGTCGCATCTCTGGAAGATACTGAACCTAAATACCAAGTTTGGTGTTTATCCGATTGTTCGTTTTTGAGTTATGCTGTTCAAAGACACACACACACACACACACACACACACACACACGGACATGTTTCCAAAAATGCTTTTTTTGGATTCAGGAGGTCTCAAAACATGTATTTCCGGTGAAATCTCGGTATCGAACTTTGGGTGGAATGCAATAGTTCCCCTACTTACTATACGTAGTAGAGAAAGTAAAAATTGGATGTGTTACACTCACATGACTTTCTCTATTTTTACAAACGCTTATTCTCCATCTACTTCATGTTAATCGAGATAAACATTTGCAGAAACTATCTCAATGCTAATTTTCTTGTAGGTGCATGGAGAATTTGGCAGGCTTTAAGCGATAGTCAAATTCCCATTTGAGAAAAAGTATAAGTATTGGAAAATCCAAACAAAAAACGAGGAATATATCGGAAATGTTTTACTGGAAAAAAAAGTATACAATATAAATTGTGTGTTTCAACGAGATCTACATTTTTTGTGTAGTAAAAGTTTGTCTATCTCTTACGGTTTACCAGCTATGCAAAACTTATTCAGAATCAAGAGGACGTTTGGGGACATTCCCATAAAATTCAAGATATACGTTTAATTTTTCATGAAAATATCTTAAATATATGATATTTTAATAAAAATCGTTAGAGCCATTTTTAATAATGCTTTTTTGGATTCAGGGAGGCTCAAAATATGTATTTCCGGTGAAATCTCGGTATCGAATTTTTGGGTGGAATACAATACTTCCCCTACTTACTATACGTAGTAGAGAAAATAAAAATTCTGGTGCTTAGTGTGTAAACGTAGATGGAGAGGTGAACTGCTTTATTTCAGATGTCTAGGAGGAATTTTTTGTCACATTTAAACAACATAATGCCTTTACAAGACTGAGGGATCAAAGTTTGAGTATCACCCTATTATACCTAAATTGCATATTGGACTTATTGTTTTTACTAGTTGGCTCACCCGGCACTGCAGATATGCATGTGTAGGTAAGAGGTTGAAAATAAGGATACGGGCGGTTTTCGAAACTGTGAGCGGCCAACAATTTCTTATCGTACCTAAAACATAAGTGTCCAAAGTTTTGTCCAGACTGGTCAAATTATGCGAATGTTTACATAAGAGATTAAAAATTTAAGTGTGCTCAAGTGTGCAAATCTGTGCCCTCACTGGCCAAGCAGTAATTCTGTAAGGGTTTAAAATAAATGGTGGAGGTAGTTTTTAGAAGTAGTAAAGCAACCTATGGTTTTCATCAGGTCGTAAGTATTTTGGCCAGATAGATCCACCAGTGCAGATATCTACTTAAGCGGTAAAACATAATATGGGATAGCTGTGCGATGTAAAGGACTTTAAATGCTTTTCTTTGGGTCCACTAGTATGAGCATACAAAATTGTCTAGATGGGCAAAACAGCGTTTAGGGTAGCGGAAGTTTTTTTAACGTTGGAGGATAGTTTATATTTTTGCTTGATTCTTGAACCCAAGTGCACCAAATTTTGTCAAAAGCCTACAGAAAATACTCCTTGATAGTTTCCAGAGGAAAATTTGGAGATGATATGCAACTCACCCTCCCATTTGGTCCTTTGAGTTCGGGGTCTAAATATCTACTATATTCGCAATACTGAGCCAAAAATATGCATTTCCACTCGCATTCAACCATACAGGATCGTAACTGGATGGATAAATTACCTATTTGAAAATCGGTCCTAAAACCTCCCAATTTAAATTTTTTTTCGAAATATATGGCTTATACCCGTCTGGAAGAATAGAATCTTTTAAATATGAAAGACTTATCAAAACCGGCAGGGTGGATTTTGAGATAGTCCTGCACACACACACACACACACACACACACACACACACCTTCTCTCTTTATAATATTAATGGATTTCTCAAAAACATTGAAAACACATCAGTCTAAAAATCTGATGTGCTATTCACATGGCTTTCTCTATCCTCTATTTTTATTAGAGAGTATACAAACTATTCTTAATTAGCTTATTTTTCTATCTACTACATTTAATCCAAATAAACCTTTGCAAAAATAGCTACATTACACATTTCATTATAAATACAAAGAGAATAGCGTAGTCAAGCTGGACGCTATACGCTGGCCTTAAAATTCCATACTGTTTCCATGCAATCGCGAGAAACCAACTGAACACGATGGGACTTAAATGACAAATGTTTAACAATTCGAACCTTTAATAACGAATATCTCTGAAGTGGCTTATGCCACAAAAAAAACTTATTTTAAGAGATCTACACTTTTTGTGTACGTTTTCGTCTACCGCTTAACGTTAAGTTATACAAGATTATACAAAATTCCTTCCGAATGAAGAGGACTTCCTAGGCTATTCCCAGAAAATTCAAGATATACATCTCATTTGTCATGTAAATATCTTTAAAGTATGGCATTTTTAGAAAATAAAAAATTTCGAAAAATGTTCCATGTAAAGGTAGTTGAGGTGGGGGATTTTCTTGAAAATCTTCGTGTCGCATCCTTGGAAGGTACTAAACTCAAATACCAAGTTTGGTATTTATTTGACTTTTCGTTTTTGAGTTATGCTGTTCACAGACACACGAACATGTTTCCAAAAATGCTTTATTTGGATCCAATGAAATCTCGTATCGAATTTTTGGGTGGAATGCAATACTTCCCCTACTTACTATACATAGTAGAGAAAGTAAAAAAAGAAAAGAAAAATTGAATAAAACCGATGGTTTGCCATAAAAGTAAACATAATTATACGGTTAGCTTCAGTCTACGATTCTCGACATTACGGAGTCGCTTTCGAGCGGCTGTTCTCTTAAGCAGCAATCTTGAACTTGCAGCTACATTCTTCAATTAGGAAAGCTTTCTACCTGGTCTTGGGCAACTGAATTTCTAGGATTTGTTATTAGAACGTAATTGTCACCTATTACGAACGGAGCCCTCCTATTTCTTTGGATTCCTCAAGAGCTAAGCGCCCAGACAGTGTCCCCATATCGATTGCAATCAATGCGAAAATTAACAGTTTACCCACCTTTACTGCACAGATAATTGGAAATAACCCTAGGACAGAAGCGCATATCTGTTGGAGGTCAAGGATAAAGCTGAAATATTTATTTTGTGAAAATACCCTGTGAACGCCTCTTCATTCGGAAGGAATTTTGTATAATTTTGTGTGAATGATAAACCATAAGAGATACACAAACACTTACTAGAAGAAAATGCAGATCTTAAGACATAACATTTATTTTTAGTGACTTATTTTGAGTTAATATTTCGTCATTTTTGAAGTGGTCGTCATTCAATTGCTTCTCGCAATGCCATGGAAAGAATATGGAATTTCAAGGCCAGCATACAGCGACCCGCTAGAAAACATTTGACTATTACGTCTCTGTATACCCTCTATGCTTACAACAAAATGTGCAATGACACGATTAACCTAACGTTGATAAAAAAATAAAACTTTTGAAACGATAGATTAAGAGAGATAAAATAAACGATTAGTACAGAAGGTCCTGTAAATGTAAAAATCAGATCCGTATTACCTAAAATGCCTCATTTGACCAGTTAACTTGTAACTTTAAGCAAAACTCTGGGAATGATTACTAAATACTTTGATGTTCCTAAAATTAAAAAAATATGTCTGTGCTTGCGTCAGCATGTTCAACGTTTTAGTTTCTCTACCACGTATAGTAAGTAGGGGAAGTATTGTATTCCACCCAAAACTTCGATACCGAGATTTCATCGGAAATACATGTTTTGAGACCCCCTGAATCCAAAAAAAGCATTTTTGGAAACATGTCCGTGTGTGTCTGTGAACAGCATAACTCAGAAACAAACAGTCGGATAAACACCAAACTTGGTATTTAGGTTCAGTATTTTCCAGAGATGCGACACGAAGGTTTTCAAGAAAATCCGCCCACCCCAGATTACCCTTTACATGGAACATTTTTCGAAAATTTTAAGTTTCTCAAAAATGGCTCTTAACGATTTTGTTTAAAATATATGTTTAAGATATTTTCATGACAAATAAAATGTATATCTTGAATTTTCTGGGAATGTCTCCAAAAGTATTCTTCATTGTGAACGACTTTTGCATAACTGGTAAACCATAAGAGATAGACAAAATTTTACTACACAAAAAATGTAGATATCGTTAAAATACACAATTTATGTCATATACATTCTTTTTGTTGAGTGAATCATTTTCGAGATATTGCTTGTTATTCCCTTAAATTTTTCAATACATATTTTCTCAAATGGGAATTCGTTATTCATTTTTTTTTTGTGTTAGATATGCAAAGAGTATTAATCTGTGGCAAAGAGATAGGTGCTCTACCTAGCAACCAGCTATTAAGAGATATGTCGATGCTTAAAGGCTACTGTATTTCTATATTGCCCTTGCAAATACAAAACAAGGGGAACATAGTACGCCTTAAGCGATAATCAAATATTTTTAGAACTGGTCGCTATGTGTAAAATGTAATTCTCTTTGCATGTCAAAAGATCGTTTGTTGCAAATGTTTATCTCGATTAATATGAAATAGATGGAGAATAAGAGTTTGTAAAAATAATTTGTACAAGAGTAGAGAAAGTCATGTGAGTGTAACACAGATTTTTTCAGCATAGCTTTATTAGAATTTTAAAAATCTACTGGCTAGTAGTACGCGTTATGATTTGTTAAGCCAAAATAAAATTTTGAAGATTGGTTTTGTATAATGCCTAAATATTACATACTGTGATACAACTTCAAGTAGCCCATATGAAAACTGTTCGCCACTTGTCAGAGTCTACAGTCTCTGGGTTCAACGGCCTAATTAAGTGCAGTTAATTGCTGCACGCTTCTTATATCAACCCTCATGAGTGTCCCAAGAACAGATATCTGCTACATGCTACACAACATGGGTCCCCTAGTACTCTCACAGATGAATCTTTGACACAATGCTCCTTTCTTTTAGACTACTGCAATGAATTTATTGGCCGATAAGCGCTTCCCTACACATCTGTCCGACACGACTGATAGATGAGGGATGCGGAGGTTACATCCCCCCTCAATTACTGATACAGAGGACACTAACCCCTAAACAATTACGTCAATTATTACAAATACTATTGGAAATGTAGCATGGTCGTATAATTGAACTTCAATCTGTTGTAGTAAAACAGTTTCGAACCCTTCTGATCAAAAAAGATTGCATCATGCGCTACATTCATATGACTTTCTCTACCCAGTGTCATTTATTTTCACAGAGTTGCTACAAATTATACCTGTGAAAGTTTATTTTTCTATCCTCCATGTTAATACAAGGGTACAAAGGCGGATACAGAAAACAGAATCGATAGGGAGGTATCACTATTATTAAGCTGATCTTGAAATGCCCTACTCTTTCCATGACATCGCGAGAAACAACTGAAAAGCGACAGCTCTTTAAAAAAATTACAAAAGTATTCAAAATGCAAGCAAATAACAACGGCTGTTTCGGAAATAGCTGATGCCACAGAAAAGTTATTTGAAATAAACTTGTTTTAAAGAGATCTACATTTTGTTTGTAATATATTTTTAGTGTACATCTTATGGTTTACCCTTATAGGAAATTATATAAAATTCCTTCCGAATGCAGAGGTCTCCACACGCTATTCCCAGAAAATTCAGATATGTATTTTATTTATCATGTAAATATCTTAAATATATGGCATTTTAGTCAAAATCATTAGCCGTTTTTGGATAAAATAAACAATTTCCAAAAACCTTCCATGTAAAGGGTAGTTTGGGGTGGAGGGTTTCCTTGAAAATGTTAGTGTCGCACTTTTGGGAGATACTGAACTTAAATACCAAGCTTAGTATTTTCGTTTTATTTATGGTACTCAAACACACACACACACACACACACACACGGACCTTTTTCTAAAAATGCAGTTTTTTGTTATTCCGAGGGTCTTGAAACTGAATTTCCTGTAAAATCTCGACATCGAATTTTTGGGTAGACTACAAATACTTCCTCTTAATACTTTATGTAGGTAAAAGAAAAAGTAAAAATTCTAGTTTATACATAGATATTCCAAGATAATAGGCAAGTATGTCCACAAATATTTACTATTTACGCACAACTACAAAAGCTAACACCTCTTGGATCTGCTGTTACTTGCCTTACTCGAGTTTTCTCGCACCAAGTTGCGAATCTTCGTTTCGTTCCAGGATCATTGGAAAACAACTTGCTCTTATCCTTTTTCAGCCAGTTTGCAATATTTACAATATAGCTTATATGCGCAGGAATAAGAAACATTCTGAAGCTACTAACAGCTAGTATGTTTTTAAATAAAGAGAAAAACTCATTGATTGCTCACAGTTATGTGCTGTATAATTAAACGGTGCTTAAGAGCCTCCATTGGAACTTGGAAGCACTGAAACGAGGATTGTAAGCTTTCATTCCTTTATTAATGTCATACATTAAAGTTTTTATTGTTCTTTTTTAATTTTCACCGGCTTTTGCTGTATATATTTTGTTTTGTTTTTCTTACTCTATTTTATTTTGCATCGCTTTAACTCCTTGGTCATATCGCGACGGATCTGTTGGTGGATAACTCTTAGAATGATATGTGATAGAGTTAGCCTTCTAGGTCTCATCCCTGTAACCACCCGCTCCGACACGTGTCACAGAGACCCCAGCGCATAACTACAAAATCTTCTGCTTCGTGCCGTCCAGTCCAACTGCCGCCGCTCCCATATAAAGGCGGACAGTTAGCCTTCTAGGTCTCATCCCTGTAACCATCTGCTTCATGCCGTACAGATGGCATTAGGGTGCCGTCCAGTCTAACCGCCGCCCTCGCACAGAAAGGTGGACAGTTAGCTTCTAGGTCTCATCCCTGTAACCACCTGCTTCATGCCGTGCAGATGGCATTAGGGTGCCGTCCAGTCTAACCGCCGCCCTCACACAGAAAGGCGGAGTTAGCCTTCTAGGTCTCATCCCTGGTAATGTCATCCCTGGCAGCCAGATCTTCTGCCTCGTGCCGTGCAGATGGCGTTAGGGTGCAGTCCAGTCTAACGGCTTACATTGTTTGTAGATAGATGGCATAGCATTAGCTATTACCACTTATTTTTTATTTTACTGTTGTTTTAGACTTAAGGTAGAACTTTGGGTGGTGGTATTAAATATCCAATCCGGTATTTACCTTGGCGACTGAGGAAAACCACAAAAAACCTCAGGCAGATTGGTCGGCCCACGGGATTTGAACCCGGAACCTCCGGAATGCGGGCCACAGACTTTACCGTCTGAACCATCCCGCTCGGTGTTTTTGCTGTTCTTTGTAGCTTTTGAGGTAATAGCCAGATTTTAGTTGCATATAAACAAATTACAAATGACTCTTTCACCAGAGGAACCAACGCTCATTGGACTTGCGGGTGTCCGGATGAGTTTAGGAAGCACATTTACTACCAATTTCTTCCAGTTTCATGTTTCCAGCTTGCGACTATAAAAAGCGCTAGCGGCTGTTTCATGTACGGCCACCTAGAATAATCTCTAGAGTGAAAAGTCTAATATGCCGTGTCCGAGAACGAGAAAATTAAACGTTCGGCAACTCTTCATTTCCGTTCACGGTGCCGGGAAGGCTTCCCCTCGATTGTGAACGCTCCCATTTGAATACATGCATTTCAACTTTCTCGTTTTCATTGGTTATGAACCAGCCTTCAAACCTACCTACGGGATACGCTTCAAACAGGGGTGAATAACTCCGTAGCGATGCGTCGGAGGATGGTGGTTGCAGGAAAAAAATGTTCCCCTCTGCGAGCTCTATCGTTCCTCAGATTTTGACGGAGATCCTGAAACACCCTGTACAGCCGCTAATAAGCGGCAGAGGGTAGAGAAAGTCATGTAAATGTAACACATCAATTTTTTTTTCTAGAATAATTACATCAATAAGATATTTTCAATATATTGTGGTGCTTCTAAAGTTTTTTACATCAACACTATTTCGAAAAAGAGAGAAGTTGCAGTATAAAAAGGCATTTCATAAAATAGGAACAACAATCACAAGTATCACAGAAATAAAACTTCATTAAATTAGAATAACGACATTTATCGCATGTTTTAGTGCAAATAAGTGAATCGCTATTGGACTTTGACTCAAACAAGTTGAAGGTAGCTTAGAATGGTTTGAAATACTGAAACACACCTAAAGAACCTTACATCAGTACTGTTCATGAGTGATCAGTACTGGCTTCACAACCCAAAAATCCCGGGTTCAATCCCCGTCTCCCGAGGATGGAGGGAATCTTTCTTTAATTAGAATCTTTCCCTACCCTCCGCAGAGTCTGGAAGTTTGCATGTGGGAGTGCGTGTTTAATGATAAAAAAAAAAACAACGTTAAAAAACGTAGTCAACGAGTTGTTTCTCAAGTCATAGCACCCGTTATGACCAGAGAAAATGAAGGGGGCGATACAAATAAAAACAGTTTTAAAAATCTGATGTGTTACACACATGACTTTCTCTACTCTTGTACAAACTACTTTTACAAACGCTGATTCTCCATATGCTTCATGTTAATCGAGATGTTAATCTTATTGCTAATTTTCTTGTAGGTGCAAGGGGAATATGGTAGGCTTTAAGCGACAGCCAAATCTTTTAAGAGCTGGTTGCTATGTGACGCATTCCATTCTCATTGCATGTCCAGGACACAAAAAAAACGAATAACGAATTCCCATTTGAGAAAAAGTATTGGAAAATTTAAGGGAATAACAAGCAATCTCTCGAAAATAGTTCACCCCCCCAAAAAAATGTATATGACATAAATTGTGTATTTTAACGCGATCTACATTTTTTGTGTAGTAAAATTTTGTCTATCTCTTATGGTTTACCAGTTATGCAAAAGTCGTTCACAATGAAGAATACTTTTGGAGACATTCCCAGAAAATTCGAGATATACATTTCATTTGTCATGAAAATATCTTAAACATATGACAACTTAATCAAAATCGTTAGAGCCATTTTTGAGAAAATTAAAATTTTCGAAAAATGTTCCATGTAAAGGGTAATCTGGGGTGGGGGGATTTTCTTGAAAACCTTCGTGTCGCATCTCTGGAAGATACTGAACCTAAATACCAAGTTTGGTGTTTATCCGACTGTTCGTTTCCGAGTTATGCTGTTCACAGACACACACACGGACATGTTTTCAAAAATGCTTTTTTTTGGATTCAGGGGTCTCAAAACATATATTTCCGGGAGTTAGGGTAACGAATTCGAGAATGCCAATCGTTCAGCGTTTTACTACAGGTAGGGTCTTTGTTTTAGCTTAGACTTTAAAATATAATGAAACCTAAAGTCCGGTTTTGAATCCACTTAACAGAGACCTTCTTTTCAAACTACCAATTGGACTTTACAATAGCACACTGTTCTAAACGACCGGCATCACATAAATAAGTCTCTAGAGTACAAGCCTGCCTCATTCGATCAAGGCTGAACATGGACCATCTGACCTTAATCCTTTCAATTACACATTCCGGTCACTTTTCGAGGGCATCATTTGTTCTAAAAGGCATCCCAATATGATGTCTCTAAAGAAATCCGTTATGAAATCAACATACAACTTCCTAACGTAGATAAGAGTTCTTGAAACTGTCTCCACCACATCCTGGAGTTACAAGGCAGTTGGCTAGTTCTCCTAAATTCTGATGAGATCACACTAACTTTGAAGATTAAATTATGTGTAAACGTATTTCGATGGAAAGGTGCGCGTTCGTTACTTTGATAGATTATTTTTTTCTGAATTCCTTATTCTCATAACCCTATAAAATAACGTTAACTAAAGATTTACATCGCAAACTTATATTTTTTAGTTTCTCTATTATGTGTAGTAAGTAGGGGAAGTATTGTATTCCACCCAAAAATTCGATACCGAGATGTCACCGGAAGTATATCTTTTGAGACCCAATTAATCCAAAAACAGCATTTTTGGAAACAAAAATTTTGCGTGTCTCTGTGAACAGTATAACTCAGAAACGAACAGTCGGATAAACACCAAACTTGGTATTTAGGTTCAGTATCTTCCAGAGATGCGACCTGAAGGTTTTCAAGAAAATCCCCCCACCCCAGATTACCCTTTAAATGGAACATTTTTCGAAAATTTTAATTTTCTCAAAAATGGGTCTAACGATTTTGATTAAAATATCATATGTTTAAGATATTTTCATGACAAATGAAATGTATATCTCGAATTTTCTGGGAATGTCTCCAAAAGTATTCTTCATTGTAAACGACTTTTGCATAACTGGTAAACCATAAGAGACAGACAAAATTTTACTACACAAAAAATGTAGATCGCATTAAAATACATAATACATATGTCATATACATTTTTTTTGTTGAGTGAACCATTTTTGAGATATTTTTGTTATTCCCTTAAGTTTTTCAATACTTTCTCAAATGGGAATTCGTTATTCATTTTTTTTTGTCTTGGATATGCAAAGAGTATTAATCTGTAGCAAAGAGAATGGTGCTGCACATAGCAACCAGCTATTAAGAGATATGTCTGTGCTTATATTGCCCTTGCAAATACAAAACAAGGGGAACATAGTACGCCTTAAGCGATAGTCAAGTATTTTTAGAACTGGTTGCTATGTGTAAAATGTAATTCTCTTTGCATGTCAAAAGATCCTTTCTGCAAATGTTTATCTCGATTAATATGAAATAGATGGAGAATAAGAGTTTGGAAAAATAGATTGTACAAGAGTAGAGAAAGTCATGTGAGGGTAACACATCAGATTTTTCTAACTGTGCAAATGATATGGGCTTTATGATTAACTGAGTACCACCTGGTTTCTTCGATAAAGGGGGCCCAGAATTTTTGTGGACAGTACTTACAAAGTACAAACGTAAGGTCTCAGCATTTTTCCAAAAATGAAAGAGTCCTTTATCATACCTTCTAAGCACATAATGAGGATTCTAAAAGCAAAATGAATTTAGAACAGCTTATTCAGTTAGATCATGGCTTTAAAGCTGGAAATCTGCATCGACATCAGACATAAAAGTCTTCTTAAACCCATTAAGCTAAAACAGTGGTATGTAATCACAAAAAGAAGGATGGAAGAGACAGAGTTTCTCCTTTCACAGTCCACACACAATGTTATGCTGATGAGCAAGGGTGATTACAAGCTCTGTTACTGGAATGAATAGCTGATGTAATGTTGCTTATAATTAGGGCACAAGTGTGCTACAAATGTGATCTAAATACTCATTAAAGTGTACAACATTATCCACAATGATGACATTTCCACAATGCTAATGTATTGTAATTAAACATTTAAAACTGATAAACACTGATGCCGAAAATTCTTTTTTTCAAAGTTCTTCTTAACAGATGAAAAGTCCTTTATATGATTCAAAATATTTTATCTTCTAAATTGAAGAAGGTGTTGTAATTCAACTGTTGGGGAGACGAACACTTAAAGTAGTAGCAACTGCACGTATGGTAAAAAGTTTCCAATAGCATTTGCCCCAAGTTTAAAAATATTAACTTTGTAATTTGACTGTTTCTTTAAATATTATATTTATGTTTCCTTGGCTGCGTCAGTATTTATATTTTTAACGGACATGAATGTCTTAGCAGTGAGTGGTGCAACTGAAGAATATAGGCTTACACAGATTATAATTTTACTTCACTCCTTTTATTAATACTTGATACAATTTAAATAACACTTCACTGATATAGAGAGCTGTGAGATCTTTTTTATTAATTACTTGCACTTTTTAACACGTAAACTATTTTTAGTCTCCCACTGAATACATATTAAATTTCTCGAGGACGCATCTCGCGTCCGGTTAGGAACACTGTCTACAACCAACTAGCAAATGTATTTGTAAATTTTGCTATATTTCAGTTTCTAATTGGCTAATCCCACTCCAATAGAATACTTTCATTTAACCTAAGCTTCTTTCTGGTTGTTGATTGGCTATTTTATAAACCGTCACTAAAATTACATTATTGTTGCTCCAAGAATGACTAGTAGCATTATAAATCTTCTAATTCATTATTGCCTCAAGGTTACCTCATTGTTAGAAACTTTTAACCTATTATTCTCACAGCTCTACATTATTAAATTACGTAATACATTCACATAACATTATTACACATGTATACAATAATATAAACATATTTAATAACTGTAATATACACTTTTTATATATTGTTACATACACATATTGCTTTAAGGCTGCTGTTATTGAATTTATATGTTATAATTAGACTGAAATCATTTAAGTGTTAAAAATACTGCCTCAAAATGGTCCAAAAAGTGCAAACATGAATTAATTCACATATAACAATTCTAAATAATCTCTCACTGACAATACAAGACAAAACATTTAGATATGTTTCCCATCGAGTACTTGGCACAGATTCACCACTCCAAATGCTACATATGTTTGATGCTTTTCAACAATAAACAATATTAAAAAGTTTCTGTTTAAATGTTTACAAATAACATTGAGGGATTTATACAAGCAATGTCAGACTATGAATCATGTAGCAAATACTGTAACGAACAGCAGTCAATTTTACTGCACATAAATCCTGCTTCAACACCGAGGTCAAAGCAGTCATAAAGTGTTCTTATAAAGATGCCCATTCAGCTACAGTCATTAGAAGCACTGAACATCATGATAACGCTAAACGGTTTATCAAGAATATAATGCAAACAATATTTCCTTATGTAACCCGGAAATTAGTGATGAAGTTAATAAATCCTTATGGTTCTTTGTATAACCTCTTTTATGAATATCCACTGGATGTATTTGCACAATAAATTTTGCATATGATTTACAAGCAATAAGGACATTCGAAATCTGTTTGTAACTTCCCAGAAAATAAAATCATCTAAATATGACAAATGTAACCTATTTTATATAACTTAAAATCAGCTCAATGCATTTACTTCTGGCACAGAAGGATTTAGGATTTTCCATTTCCACACTTTATGGCAATATCTATAAGTGTTAAGGGTTCTTAATTTTAAAATATATAAATAAGAGATAAAGAGAAAGGAATGCAAAACTCTTCCCAGCTTTAACTGTTAGTAACATAAAACACGCACTTTTGGGGGTGAATTTCCATTTTGCTTATAAGCTGTTTTATAAACATAATAAAACACAAGCATTGTTTCTGTTATGGTCATCAGAATTGCACAGCCAAGAATACCAAGCAGCATGGTATATTTTATGCTGAGAACTGGCAATTTATTATTTAAATGAAAACACCACCAAATTCTGACATTCTCAAGCACATTCATTCTTTCACAATTTTTGCTCTCTATCAAAAAACCAATATCAATATCCTTCTAACAGAAACAAATTTACTTAAATATTTTTTATAAATTAATTGGTATTAATTTTGTTGAAAAAAACACATCAACAATCCATTATCAATTTTCTTTATTTTACTGAAGCATTACAGACTTAACACAGCCCATAAGTATGGTTGAACTTTGTATTACATATCATGCATATTCATCTCTTAATAAATTTTGCTTAATGTTGGGGTATTAGTGAGCCTCAAGCTGTAATACAACTTCATCACCAGAGTAATTATATTAAGGAGAACGAATAAGAATGTGAGACAGTTACAAGCTACATTCCATTTACTTCCAATTATATTAACTACATTTTGATTAAATTATACACAAAAATATGTCATACAAATGATTTGAAAAATCTTGCTCAAAGTAGTTTTGCACATTCCCTTGAATCTGTAATATGCTTTCAACTGAGATCACGCCAAAGTTATCAAATGAAACTAGTACATAGATTTTAAGATTTCACATGTGTCTAATTTGAAAATGCCTTCTCTTTAGCTTTCTAGCATTCAGCAAACTGCTGCAAATAATGCTCTCCCATAAAGCCCTTGGAACTGAGAAAAAGATATTTGGATATTACCGTACAATATACATACATACAACTTGAAATGATGCAACTCCGTTCAGCAATTTTTAAATAAACTATACGATACACATTAATGTAACTAAAAACAAAATAATAAAGAATCAATACCAACAAGTGATAGGGCATATTAAACACAAAATAAATCGTGACATAACAGAAACCTCATATTATAATTAGTATGAATTTAACAGAAAGTTCCGATTATAATCGTCTTGAAATAAAATATGTAGGCTTAGTATTTGTAATAAGGTCTGGGAGGTATGTTAAAATGGGTATATGAACAGCCGTTTTCATCGTTGCACGTTCATAAAATGTCTAATTTGCAAAAATTCTTTTGTTTACAAGATTAATGAAAACTGTGTACGATACATTAGCAACGCTGCTTTAGATTCTTGATACGCAAATATTGTTTTACGTATCATTAGGTTTTGAAGTCCAGCTACTTAAGCTGTAAACAAAAGAACCATAACCACAACTTCCGTATTCTTGGTGGTTGCTGTTGTTTCCACATGCAAGGAATTCACAAAAAATATCTTAACCTATTGCTTGTTGGGGTTGTCAAGGGAGCACAAGAAAGACATTGCCAAATCATGTGTTACAACCACGGAGGGGGGGAGCTGTACATTTCATAACTTACACACGTGGGGAACGCTTTTAAACTCGTAAACTGGAAGCTTTGCTTCCGTATCGGTCATACGCAACATATGGAATACTTACACAATACTCTTGGTATTGCAATAATTCGTCAAATTTTGGTTCAGGGTAACCGTTTTCAAGCAATGACCCCAATAAATCTGACGTCCGCCATCTGTATGGCATTATAATACAAAGATACTTACCTCCGTTTCTCTTTTGGAGGCTTTATGTTCTTCGTCTCCATTATGCTGTTTCTTGATGAATTACACTATTTCTTCACTTAAAATGTTTGTACGGGAAGCCCAGTAGTTTTATTCACCCATTAATTGTCCTATTATTTTCAGTATATTATGTATTTTAGCTCACAATAATACCACTTATTACACTCCATACACTATTTCACAGAACTCTCACTTCACATTACAATTCTGATAGGAGACCAGCTGACGTCAGTACCGGCGCTTCCGCTGCCCTCTCTGGAGGATTTCCTATACTACATCTGTCATTAACCAGAGATGGGTCGAGTGACAGTGGCGGATCTCTATGAATGGATTGAGAGAATTGTAGTAAAGATAAAGCCTTGATTCTCAAGAAGGCTCATATTCACCGTTCTGCTAAATGCACAAGCCTGTGCGTTAATAAAATTAATGGCATTTGAGCCTATGTTGACAATAACAAACGTTTGAGTCTATGATTAATGTGTTTTGGTTCACTCACAACACTATTTATATAAAATGTTTACCTTGTTATCATCTCCTATCATGGATTTACTGTATACTAATTTTCCTTCTCTCCTTCACAATGCTTTCTAGCACATGTGATTTATATACATGTAGTCCAATATAAGTTTTTATGCACTTATAAATTACTTATTGTTTATAATATTTGTATATTAATCATGTATAATTTATGCATGACCATGGTTCAATCGTGTGTCATGCTGTGTTGACCAACAATAAATTCAATTCATTTTACCTTTACCTTTCCTTTAATAATACTAATATCTATTAATGATTCGTCTGATTTCGCTTTCAAAGCATGTACTAATGCAGAACTGCAGCAATATAGGTTTTCACCACAAAAAAAAGAGCGCTATTCTAAGTTGTAACCTCTCTGAGACAAAGAACACTCATTGAAATCAAATATTCCATGCTAATTATTATTATTATTATTTTTTTTTTTTTTTTTTTTTTTTTTACTTTGCACATCTGTATGATCGTGAATTCATAAATGTGCAGCTAAACAAACCTAGGCACATGACATAAAAGACATTCATTAAATAAATTTAAATATTAATCAGACATTCAACATTTATTTAAGTAACTAATTCATTCTATAACACCTTAATTTTTTTATTCAGTAAGTTTACAATTCATATAGAGCTTCTGACAACCAAATGTATAATTTGTATATAATTCTTCTTCTTTTTTTTCTACCACAACACGGTTTAGGGCGATTAAAGTGTTCTGGCTCCAAAATCTTGGTGTATAATATATATTGGTATATATGGTGTGTAATACCTTTATCATGGAATCATTAAGGTCAAATTTTAAACCCCTTGTTTAATTGTCATGCAGTTTATTTGCATATCTATTGTATTCGGAAATTAAGAGTGTTACTATTGTGTTCAGAAATTAAGAGTTTAATATCTTAAACTAGCAGAACCCACAGCTCTGCTTTCATTAGTGTGTCAGATGAGAAGATTCTACACTGTGTCACTCCCTTTCTCACTCTCTCTTTCTTACTCCTTTCCCTCCCTTCTCTCTCCCCCATCCATTTTTCTCTCACTTTCTCCTATTTTCTTTTTTTCCTTTTCAATTCTTTCACTCTTTACTCCTGTGTCATCAACTATCCAACTTTCTCTCCCTTTCTTTGTGCAATGTAGTACATCATGTAACAATTTAAAAGCTGGTAATATTTTGAGTACTATTTAAAAATGATGACATAAGTAAAAGGTACATACAAACTTATGTCTCTTCCATATGTCTCTCCTGTTTCTGGGACAAGTAATTAAGATGTCTTCTAAGGTTTATGACAATCATTTTAGCTATGCTTGTGTGAAGATGTAACACACAGACATACAAACAAAACTTTTAAAATTGTGATTTCTGGCTTCAAGGTAGCCAATCTTACGCATTAGTATCAATTATATAACTCAAATTGAACATTTTGCTTACACTTACATTATACATAGATAATTAACCTGAATTAAATATGTTTAGCTTTTGAATCTCTTCATTTCTTTAACTTATTACCCTCTCTCTTTGTAGGACTTACCCCCTTCAGTAGCCTGTTGAGGAGAAAGCAAACTCTGGATCATTGCAAAACCAGGATGATTCAGTTCAATAC
This sequence comes from Deroplatys truncata, assembly GCA_030765065.1. Classification (NCBI taxonomy): domain Eukaryota; kingdom Metazoa; phylum Arthropoda; class Insecta; order Mantodea; family Mantidae; genus Deroplatys; species Deroplatys truncata. Next base: position 108,961,853 of record CM060982.1, read on the forward strand.
CTGATATGGTAGTGAAGAAGAAGGAAATGAAATGTAGAGTTGAAAGTAGTGTGTTACTATTAAAAATAAGAATGATCTATGATATACACTTACTATATAGGTACCATATTTTTGCTTTAATTTTAGCAAGTTAAATATGTAATTCTTAGTGGATCTATAGCACCAAAACAAAACAAAATAAAAATCTGATGTGTTAGTCACATGACTTTTTCTACACCCTAACCTTAGTATATATGTATATGTATATATTTATTTCCATAATGCTATACAAAATTCTTACAATTTTTAATACATTACTTTGAGTTGCTATTTTTTCTTTCTTTAGTCCATCATGCATTTTAACACCGTAGTTATTTATGCATGGTGGGTCATAACAAATTCATATTGCTTTATTTTTGTAAACCATTTTTCTCTTACTCTCCTCCTATTCTTTTTATATCCCTCTCCTTTTGTATTTTCATTATCCTAACTTTTAATACTTCTTTGTTAACACTCTCCCATTCTTTAGGTAAAAACTGATCTCTCCACAACTTAGTTTCTTCATTTTCAATTATATAATGCAAATCATTATCTGCATCTCCACAAAGAGGACATCTGTCCAAATTCACTCCCTTCCTATCTCTCCTTAGCCTATTTGCACTTAATCTAGACCAGGCCCACCCTTCTCTCGCTAACCTATTGCCTACATTCACATACTTCTCCCTTCCTCAGTCCACCTTTAATAGTCTATATAGTTCCAAACTTTTCTTTCCTTCCAGACTTTGAAATAATTCTTGTTTCTCTATATCTTCTACTCTGTTCCTCACTTCTTTACAGAAACCTTTAACTAACCCCTCTCTCTCCTCCCATAAGTTACATATTCCTATTTCCTGTAAAATTCTCCTTATTCCTTGAGCCCAGTTCATCCCGTCACTGGATTTTTCTTGTATTATTAAACATTGTCTTAAGATATTATGCTCATCCAATGGTTTTAATCTATGCTAATATTTAAGTATCCTTTCTACTATCATGCCCTTGCTACCTACTCTTCCCAACTCCTACATTGCTGCTCCATTAGGTGATGAAATAGATAAACCTAACATACATTTACAGAACGATCTATGTACTTTATCAATCATCTCCCATCCTTTGTCACTTCCCCAAATCTCTGATCCATAGATCATTTTTGCTTCAACTACAACTTTGTAAACCCTTTCCAACCATTTAACTTGCATATCTGGTATTTTCTTTAAGCATATTCTTATAGCAGTCATTGCTAATCTTCCCTTAGCTCTTGTGCTCATTCCATCTCCCATTACTATTTATTCTCACTCCCAAATAATCAAACTTTTTTACTATTTGCAACTCTTCCCCTTCCACATACCACTTTTCCTCCTTCTTCAATTTATAGCTCTTTTTAAATACCATTATCTTTGGTGTTTTAAAATTTATTCTTAAGTCCCATTTCTTACAAAATGAACATATGATATGTAACACTTTTGTTAGACCTCCTACTGAAATAGAACCTACCACTAAATCATCTGCAAAAAGTAATGCTGGAATTTCTCTATTATTTACTGTGGGAAAATATAAGTTATCCTTATTCAACTCTTCTAAGATATCGTCAATAAATAAGTTAAACAGTATAGGGCTAAGTTTGCAACCTTGTCTTAACCCCATATTACTATCAATTTTTTCCATAATTTCATCACCATTCAGCCTAATATAAAACTTATTATTCATATATATATATATATATATTCTGTATTGCTCTAATGAATTTTGAGCTTAGTCCCTTACTCCTCAGTTTAATCCATAGTGCCTCTCTATCTATAGTATCAAATGCCTTCTCTAAGTCAATAAATGCCATATATACCCTACCTCTTTTAATACTTAGCATTTATCTATAATAGGTTTTATAATGAAAATATTGTCCACTGTTCTCCTACCTTTTCTGAATCCCCTCCGCAATATTGATAATTAATTTTCTTCTTCTGCCCATTTCTGCAATAGTTGCTAAAATTCCTGAATAGATCTTTCCTAAGACTGACAGCAAACTAATACCCCTATAATTAATTGGATCTTTGACAAAGTCTATTTTCCTATCCACTTCATTTTAATTGAGATAAACCTTTTCAGAAATAGCTGCATTCCACATTTTGTTAGATACAGAGAGAATAGTGATAGTCAAATATTTCAACTGGAGTTATATGCTGGTCTTAAACTTTCATACTCTTTCCGGGACATTGCGAGAAACAGCTGAAAATTGACAGTAAGTATTGAACAATTCGTACCATTTTTAACGGATATTTCGGAAATGGTTGATGTCACAAAAGGTTATTTGAAATATATTATGTTTTTTAAAGAGATCTACATTTTCTGTGTAGTACATTTTCATCTACTGCTTAACGTTTACCAGTTATACAAGATTATACAAAATTCCTTCCAATGAAGAGGACTTTAAAAGGCTATTGCTAGAAAATTAAAGCTATACAGCTCATTTTTCATGTAAATATCTTTAATATATGGTATTTTAATCAAAATCTTTATAGCCATGTTTTAGAAAATTAAAAATTTCTAAAAATGTTTTATGTAAAGGGTAGTGTGATGTGGGGGATTTTCTTTAAAGTCTTTATGTCACATCTTTGTAAGCTACTGAACCAAATTTGGTATTTATCTGACTTCTTGTTTTTGAGTTATACTGTTCTCTCTCTCTCCCTTTCATACACACATACATGCAAATTTTCCTAATTTTTTTTATTCAAGGGGCCTCAAAAGATGCATTTCCAGTGACATATCTATATTAAATTTTTGGGTAGAATGCAATACCTTCTCTACCTACTATGTTTTGTGGTAGAGAAAGTAGAGAGAAAATATCTGATGTGTTTCATTCACATGTCTTTATCTGCCAACTCATCCACAAGCTATTCTTATAAATGCTTATTCTTCTATCTACTTTTTATCTAAGATCAATATAGTTGGCCCCGTAGCTTAGTTGGTAGAGCAACTGCCTGCTGTGCTAGGGGTCCTGGGTTCGATTCCCGGCTGGGGATTAATCCCTATCCTCCCCAGAGTCTGGAAGTATGAATCAGAGTGTGGATGTGTGTATGATCTAATGATTAAAAAACATGAAGTGCAAGAAATCCAAAGACAAGGGTTACACGAGTCAACACCATTGCCAATAGGTAATAAGTTCCAAAGGTAAGACCAATGTAGTTAAAGGCAGGGTATAAATGGAACTTAAAAAAAAATTCAATTTATGCATTTTCTTTCTGTGCGAATATACTATACATATGGTATTAAAATCAAACTTTTCAGAGACAATTTTCAGAAAATAAAACATTAAAATAAAACCAAAAGCTGATGTGATGCATTTATATGACTTTCTCCACCCTATTAGTGGGTATAAAGACTAGTCTAACTAAAGCTTATTTTTATATCTACTTAATTTTAATCCAAATAAACTTTTGCAGAAATAGCCACATTACACATTTCATTATAGATATAAAGGGAACAGTGATAGGCAATGTTTAAGAACTGGATGCTATATGCTGACCTTAACATTCCATACTGTTTCAATGGAATCGCAATAAGCAACTGGATGTTGACAGGACTTTTAAAGAAGTATTGAACAAATTGAACCATTAATAATGAATATCTCAGAAATGGCTGAGCCCACAATAAAAGTTATTTGAAATAAAATGTGTATTTTAAAGAGCTCTACATTTCTTGTGTGTTATGTTTTCATCTATTGCTTAATGTTTACCAGTAATACAAGATTATTCAAAATTCTTTCCAAATGAAGAGGACTTCATAGGCTATTCCAAGAAAATTCAAGATATACATTTTATTTTACATGTAAATATACTCTATACATGCTATTTTAATCAAAATCATTAAGCCATTTTTTAGAAACTAAAAAAATTTTAAAAATGTTACATGTAAAGGGTAGTTTGCAGTAGGGGAATGTTTTTGAAAATCTTGGAAGTTACTGAACTTAAATGCCATGTTTGGTGTTTATCCGACTTTTTGCTTGAGTTATGCTGTTCACAGGCATAGGCGCACGCACACACACGTATACATACACACACACTCATGAACCTTTTTTCTGTGTTCAGGGGCCCCAAAACATGCATTTCCAGTAAAATTTCAGTATCAAATTTTTGGGTGGAATGCAATATCTTTTCTAATTAATGTGTATGTGGAAGACAGAGTAAAAATTCTACGTTCTTTGGGGTGGATGACATTTTTTAAAACCTTCATGTCACCTTCTTGAAAGATGCTGAGCTAAAATACCTGTTTGGTATTTATCCAACATGTTTTTGAATTCTGCTGTTCTTAGATACAAACAAGACTTTTTTTTTAACTTAAAAATGTATTTCTGGTGAAATCTAAATACAGAATTTTTGGATGGATTGCAATACTTCCTATAGTTATAGTAGAGAAAGTAAAAATCCAAGTGGTGTTACAGTATGCATTTCTCCTCCAATGAAACATTCTGGCAAAGGAGCAAGCTTGTTTTTCTGGCTTGGAGTTGACTTCATTGTGAAGGATATTCTGGAAATGTTGTATTTAATACACATTTCACACTGTAACACCGATAAATGTCATTCCAACCCTTTTAGATTTTTTAGTTTGTTTTGAAATTACAAAGAATAACAGGAGAATATTTTTCTCTCTCAACTTTTAATTCTTTCAGAGGCACTTCCTTGCTTAAAACCTCAGCACCTTTCCCACAGCCTTTGAGTTTTATCCTTAATACTCAGAGTAGGGCAAATGATGCATTAAGATAGGGTGGTAATTTTTCATTGTTGGTATTCCTGAAATATATTTGATAAATTTTGCATTATAGCTACCCTAGTTCATGATGCAACTCTGGACTTTTGCTTGTTTTTTACCTGTCTGATTATGCAACAATGAGATGATAATAATATGAGTGCTTTTTCTGTCACCCCCTCACCACTGTTATATCACATTCATTTCATCACTACAAAAATTACGAAAAAGCATAAGACAATGAACATAATCTTTTCTATCCCTATAACAAACATTAAATTATAAATAATACTGCTGCAGAATAAAATGTCCTTGCAGAAGACATTTAACTTTGGACAGTTCTGTTTCTTTACTGCTAGTTATTTTTCTAAGTTGATTAAATTAGATTAAAATAAATAAACAACATTTGTGAGTTCTTTATATGAGTTTAACTGCTATACATGTGTTTCACCACAGTGCTTCAACCCAGCAACATCCAAGCTCGCTAATCACCATTTAGTTTATGTGGGCCCATTTTATCCTTTGGTAGCACCCTAGTATGAATACAAACCTAGCTCACCTCTGCTGTTGACAGAAACTGTATTTTAGATGACATTGGTACAACCATGTAAGATATCATGGACATGTTTTCATTCCAGTGGTAACTTTGAGTGGTTTCCAAATGAGTGTAATATCTCCCAGTTTAGCATATAACTAGAAACTCTATTTTGTAGTGAAATAAAATGGCCTGAAGTGTTAATATAAAATACCTCACAGTGGGCATTAATTCTCATCTCACAACACATTTTTGCACTTAGAATGCACAAGAAATCTTATCCTAATTTTAATAATTTCAATTAGGTACTGTAACTTAATCTGTGAATATAAAATCAGTTTGTTTAAATATTTTAACTCAAGATTAATTCATATTTATCATTTGAATTGATACAAACTGATTAAATAATGGATCCCTATACATAACCCTCCTTAATGTTTTTCTGGCTATGCCACTGCATCTAGAAGAGGTTATATAAGTCTTTTTTCTACCAATTTTTAACATAAATTCAGCATTGTGCACAAGCTCTTTAGTTGAAGATGTAAATAAATGCCCACTGGAAATGTTATGTGATACGAGATGAGCTGCTTGTTGAGTTACAGAAAGTTCTTGGGAAAAATATCGATGATTCAGTTTCTCTTGATGTTGAAAATGGAAATTACAGTTCCTACTGTTGTTCATACCTTATTGCAGTGCTAGAATACACATGTAGTGTGAACATATTATGTCATCCCCTTCCCTGATATATCTTATGTTACATGAGAGAGAAAATATTAGAACAGATTTTTGTAAATGTTGGCGAATGTCTTTTTTTCTGTGATTAGAAATAAAACTTCATTTCAAATTTTTTGAGCCCTTTTTTCAGCAATTGAAGTATAAAATAACAACAAATCAGAAGCTAAAGCAAAAATCTTAAATTTAGATATTTCATGGTTATAATGTTGTGCTGCTATGCTCTTTTTTTCTTTTCTTTTTGTTCTTTTTTTTTTCATTTATTTAAAAGTTGAGCAGCATTACATTGCTATACAGACTCAAGTTAACAGAATAAGGAATGATACAAGAAGATTAAGATTAGTCAAATGAGGCTCCTGAGCTACATTAAGTAACAGCTAAAAATCTCACATGAATGAGTTGACAATTGGTTGTGTTTGGTGTTGGAGTCTTCGTCAGACGATAACATTAGATCTTGCGGAAGGCAACTTTTAATCCTTAGAACTGCTGTGGATCTCCTTCCAAGTGAAAAATGCACTGCCCCAGGCACATGATGAAGTTGCTGATAAGAGGAGTAAGCAAGAACAGATATGAGCTCTGAGATAGTGTATAATCCAAGTTTGTGGTGAAGCAGTGTACGTACAAACCAAGGCGTGTTAAGGATTGTAAGCATTACCTTGTTCTGGACTCCGTCCATTGCTCACATATGCTTGCCCAGTTTGGGGCAGAGCTACAGCTATGCTCTATGATTGCATGTACTTTTTGGCTAATCCCTTTTTGTTTTGTGCTTCCTGTTCTTATTTTAGGCAAATAGTATTAATTACAAGTGACTTTTTGGGAAGAAACACAGTAAGCAAATTAACTATTAGTGTAATTCAATGATTCAGCCTCTCAAAAACTTTACTATCTATTGGGCTATTTACCTTGAGTATGTTTTAGAAGCATCTTGCTTCCATCATCAGCTATGAGCCATTGATGTGTTTCTCAGCTTTGGTGTGGATGTTGCTTTAAGTTTGATAAATTTGAAGATGAGATCTTTATCTTTTGGGGAATTGAAATTCAACACATGAGCTGTTTTCTTCTGTACTAGAAGTTTTTCTTATACTGTTAATTCTACTGGCTTTTGGACTATGTTTATTATTTTGCTTCCTTTTCTATTTCATGGTTTTCTGTGCAGAAGTGATATGCCAGCACTGTTCTATTTGTTGTATTTTATATTTCTTAAATGTTCTTACAACCTCACACTGATGTTCCTTTTGGTTTATCCTATATAGGTAGTCTAATTCAGTCCTTGAAGCTAATTTGATAAATGCCTGTTGTCTTGTTTTCTGAGATTTTGCCTTTGGTGTTCATTTTCAATGATTACTTAAGCTGTGTTTTTGGAAAAACCATTCTTTTGGGCTACTTCCATGATGTGTTTAAGTTGGTTTTCCCATTTCTTATCCTTCATGAGTATGTCCACCAAGTTGAAGCTGTTGAAGATTGCAAGTTTGTGTGACCTTAGACTATATCCGCTGCTCTTTAGGTAATTTTGTTAGTATAAGTTTGCAAACAATGATAAGACTTTTTGTCTCCACTTAAATAATGAGCAATTACTGCTACGAATGACATAGGCTTTAAATAGGATTTCATGAAAGTGTGAATATTTTGGGTTTTCTACTTTAAGTGAAAGAAAAACTATCTGGGGGAAGCTTCAGAATTTGATTTGAGAGAAATAAATATTAATCAGTTGTCATATAATATGAAAATTTAAATAAGAATTACAAATTTTATGCTTCTTTTAAATTTAGTTCCATGTGGACCATTTTCATAGGTACAATTGCAATTAAATTGAATTTTAATAATGGATGCTCTTTAACTACTATGGTTCTTAGCATCCTATTCTATACTGGGCATGAAAGACCGAAATTTTGCTCAGAGGTCTCTTTATCAGGCTTGAGGTTCTTTTACGTGCCATAAATCTACAACATGGGACCATCAGCTTTACTTCCCTTCTGCAAGAAGTCATGCTAAGGATTTTTAGGTCCGAAAAAATCCATTGCAGTAATTGTAGTGAAACACTGAATGGTGTACATGTGAACCAGATATAGAATCTATCACATAGTTTTGTTTCGTTTAAAGAATAGCAAAATACAAGCTATGTCACAACAGCTATGAGATTTAGCATTCTCCCAAGGTAATTAAAACTATTTGCTCATACCAAGCTGTCGTGCTGGTTCCCATCAGACTGCAGTATTTTTCTTTCTCTACTATGTACCTACTAGGTAAAGGTGTTGCACATAAATACCAAACATGGTATTTATGTTCAGTGTCTCCCAAAGATGTGACAAAGATTTTCAAGAAAATTCCTGCACCCCAAACTACATGAAGAATATTTTAAGTTTTTACAATCTCAATAATTACTAAATATTTTCATTTAAAAACCATATAATTAAGATGTTTACATGATAATTAAAATAATTACATAATAAATAAATTTTCTTGGATATCCTGTCATTCCCCTCTAAATGTAAAGTTCATCCTAAGTGATATTTATAATGGAAATAAGCGGAATATAAGAATCTAATATAAATTTACCTGTCATGTGGTTTCAAAGTCCTCTGTGGTTGAAGTCAGAAAGTTGGCTTTTAATGAGAATATCCTTAATGAGTTATAGATGTTGAATCTTCCTCAAGGTAGATAAACTTCTGTTAATCCTTGTTTAAAAGCAGATCCCCCAGCTTTTTGTCACTTATATGCAATTACTCAAATGCAATACTGTTAATTTTTATAAGTTTTATTGCTGATATATTGTTATCTCAAAACAAAATTATAAAACAGGGAGGAATTTTTGCAATCCTCTAGGAATATATTTTTATTTTTGTTCAAGGATGTTACAAATGACTAATGGTATAGATTATTACTCACCTGATGAAGGCATAGATTGTTGCTTTCTCTACCATGTATATATACCAAGATTACACCGGAAATACATATTTTGAGGCACCCTGAATAAAAAAATTTAGAAAAAGCTCCATGTGTGTGTCTGTAAACACAAAGATGTAATACAAAGATGTAATGCAAAGATTTTCAAGAAAATCCCTTCATTCGCAACTATCCTTTACATGGAACATTTTTCAGAAATTTTGATTTTTTAAAAAATGGCTCTAATGATTTTGATTAAAATATCACATATTAAAGATGTTTACATGACAAATAAAATGTATATCTTGAATTTTCTGAGAATAGTCCGTGAAGTTCTCTTCATTCGGAAGGAACTTTGTATAATCTTGTATAACTGGTAAACGTTAAGCGATAGATGAAAATGTACCATACAAAAAATGCAGATCTCTTTAAAACATACAATTTACTTAAAACAAGTTTTTCTGTGGGATAAGTCATTTCTGAGATATCCGTTATTAAAGGTTCGAGTTGCTCAATGCTTGCATTCTTTTAAAGCTTCATCAATTTTCAATTGCTTCTCATGATTGCATGGAAACAATATGGAATTTAAGGGCTGGCATATAAAATCCAGCTCCTAAATATTTGACATAACGAAATGTGTAATGTAGCTATTTTTGCAAAGATTTATTTGGATTAAAACGTAGTGGATAGAAAAATAAGCTTTAGTAAGAATACAAGTTTGTATACTCATTAATAAAGATAGAGGGTAGAGAAAGTCATGTGAATGTATCACATTAGAATTTTTTTTATCTAAATATGCTTGCTGATTGTCATATATTTTTACTTTCTCTACTACGTATAGTAAGTAGGGGAAGTATTGTATTCCACCCAAAAATTCGATACCGAGATTTCACCGGAAATATATGTTTTGAGACCCCCTGAATCCAAAAAGAGCATTTTTGGAAACATGTCTGTGTGTGTGTGTGTCTGTGAACGGCATAACTCAGAAACGAACAGTCGGATAAACACCAAACTTGGTATTTAGGTTCAGTATCTTCCAGAGATGCGACACGAAGGTTTTCAAGAAAATCCCCCACCCCAGACTACCCTTTACATGGAACATTTTCGAAAATTTTAATTTTCTCAAAAATGGCTCTAACTCTTTTGATTAAAGTATCATATGTTTAAGATAGTCTCATGAGAAATAAAATGTATATCTTGAATTTTCTGGGAATGTCTCCAAAAGTATTCTTCATTGTGAACGACTTTTGCATAACTGGTAACCCACAAGAGATAGACAAAATTTTACTACACAAAAAATGTAGGTCGCATTAAAATACACAATTTATGTCATATACATCTTTTTTGTTGAGTGAACCATTTTCGAGATATTGCTTGTTATTTCCCTAAAGTTTCCAATACTTATACTTCTCAAATTCGTTATTCATTTTTTTATGTCCTGGACATGCAAAGAGAATGGAATGCGCCACATAGCAACCAGCGCTTAAAATATTTGACTATCGCTTAAAACCTACCATATTCCCCTTGCATCTACAAGGAAATTAGCAATAAGATTGACATCTCGATATCTCGATTAACATGAGGCATATGGAGAATAAGCGTTTGTAAAAATAGTTTGTACAAGAGTAGAGAAAGTCATGTGAGTGTAACGCATCAGAATTTTTTCCTTGTGACAAAATGCTGTAGGAGAATGGGCAGATGTTTTAGGTGATACAGTTTATGGTTCGTAATCTGGAGGCTCTTGGTTTGAGGACAGACTAAGGCTTTTGTGGTTTTCCTTACTTCCCTAGGGTTGGTATGGCTTTTCTTAAATTTCTGTGATCCTTTTTCTTCATTTAATTCACTTCTTTTACAAAGCAGTTTCTTCCTTTATTCTACTTTGAGAGCTTTGCCTGTATGGCAGAGAATTAGTCATAAAATGGCAAAAATATGAATGCTTTGAGAGTGGTTTCTCCTTGGCATCTGCAGGAGAGAGCAGATCCTAAATACGAGCCATTCATTCTATCCTTGGGGTCAATGCCCTGTGAACCTCTCTAATGTTGGGGTTTTAATCTGTGATTATTAAGGATAGCCATGCTTCTGCTGTTTTACTCTTACTATGGAACAGATTTGTAATACCCCTTATTTCACCTCTTCCTATTGGGGTAGTCAGAATTTGCTGAATACAGGAGCGTAACGAATGTGATATGGGCCCCCCTAAAACAAAGTGTATAAGCTATCTCTATATATACAGGAAGAGGCCCCCCCCAAAAAAAACTACGAACCGCCTGTGCGGTGTTTTTCCTGTCCGCGTCCTCGGCGCTCGTTGCCATCTGCCGCTGTCATAGAAAGGCGCGGATTTTTAAAACTACGTGTAAATGCTTTACTTACCAACTTTATGAAAGCAATTGCTGAAACTGGCCACCGTCGTTGTCCATACATTTTTGGCAACTCTTTAAGAAACCACCCATCACTCGCCAATTTTTTCGAGTCAACAGTTGAAGCCCGTACATATGTGAATACTATTTTGCCCCCCTTTTTTTAGAGAATTAACAGCCAGGGAGCGTGATTTTGCCTTTTTTCAACAAGACTCTGCAACAGTTTATACGGCCAATATTTCGATTAGAAAAATTGAAAGTGTGTTTGAGGACAGTACAGATTTGTGGCCCCCTCGGTCCCCCGACCTAACCCCCTGCGATTTCTATCTCAGGGGGTTAGGTAACTTAAAACAAAGTATACAAGACAAACCCACACACCCTGGAAGAATTAAAACAAAATATCCGCCAGGAAATTGTCAGCATTTCTCAATGTGAACTACGGCGAATGATGGATAGTTTCCTAAAGAGGTGCCAAAAATGCATGGACAACGACGGTGGACAGTTTCAGCATTTCCTTTCATAAAGTTGGTAAGTAAAGCCTTTAAAAGTAGTTTTAAAAATTGCCTTTCTATGATAACGGCAGACGGCAGCGAGCGCCGAGGACGCGGACAGGAAAAACACCGCGCAGCCGGTTCGTAGTCTTTTGGCTCACTCTGTACTTTTGGTTAACCACCTCCAACCTTGGAATCCTGCTCTCCAAAGAGTCAACACGGCGTACAAGAAACAGAGTAATTTTTTATTGAATAATCAACCATTCTCTCTTAATTCTTTGCCCTGTCAAAGTGAACTTATCGCAATATTTGGTGGAAAAGGATCTGTTATACTGCTTAGGATCTTTAGGGAAAGGACTCTCTTGATAAGGATTTTACCTAATAAAGAACGTTTTGGTTTCATTATCTACTTCTAACTGATCATCCGCACGATCATTTGAATGCTCTGCAACTGCGATATTGGCAGGCCTAATTGCATTTGAGGGCGTTTGCTAAATCTTCTTTTTCGCTAACACTTTCACAATTGCTGTCTCTTACCTCTATGGGTAAATTACTTTTAGGTGGTCTTCAACAGCAATGGAAGTGATGTCTTATATGTCCTACAGATGTCACTCTATGTCATTCTCTAGCTATAACGCAATGTTGGCAACATATGAATAACTAATGCCGCCAAAGCCGGTAAGATAGCTTCAAGGCGTAGCCGAGGGATTCAGGGCCTCCAGCCTCAAAGCGTAGCCGAGGGATGTTTTTTAGAAGGAGAGGAGTGGGATCTGCGCGTCTAAAACTCGAATGATTCACGTCGGCAGAAATTCCTTCCAAAAGTCAATACAAAATGTAGTAACAACATCGCTTATTTCGCGGATTTCGCTTATTTAGTTTGGCAGTATGTGTATTAGCGGGAAGAAGGCTACGTTTGTTGTGTTCATATAGCAATTTCCCTATAAAACACCTAAAAGGGGCGGGTAGGTTGGAACCAGATATTGACGAGATCACATTTACTTATAAATTCACTCTTAAGGTAATTTACTCCATTCCGTTTTGATTTTTTTCAGCGTTTTCAATGAAGACCACCTAAAAGCAAAATAGCCAAATCTATTTCCGTATCACTTTTCACTTGTGGCGCTGCAAACTTCTGCGACTGTTAGGCTAGCACTACTAGCAGTACTACCAGGACCAGGAAGAGAAAACAAAATTACTTATTTTCACTAATTTTCTTGTTTCTTTTTGTAGCTCTCGTTTCTTCTTTCTTTTCTGTGCACCACTTAAATGTTCGTACTTAGCTTTAAATCATTCCATATTCAGTACGTAACTATATCCCTATACTCACTAATCACCTCGACCACACTACTGCTATTACTAACCTTCAGCAAACAGAGCTCGTTCGAAACTGAGTAAAGCCGATTGATTTTTTACTTTCTCTACTACGTATAGTAAGCAGGTGAAGTATTGTATTCCACCCAAAAATTCGATACCGAGATTTCACCCAAAATATATGTTTTGAGACCCCCTGAATCCAAAAAAGGCATTTTTGGAAACATGTCTGTGTGTATCCGTGAACAGCATAACTCAGAAATGAACTATCGGATAAACACCAAACTTGGTATTTAGGTTCAGTATCTTCCAGAGATGCGACACGAAGGTTTTCAAGAAAATCACCCCACCCCAGATTACCCTTTACATGGAATATTTTTCGAAAATATTATTTTTTTCAAAAATGGCTCAAACGATTTTGATTAAAATATCACATGTTTAAGATATTTTCATGACAAATAAAATGTATATCTCGAATTTTCTGGGAATGTCTCCAAAACTATTCTCCATTGTGAACGACTTTTGCATAACTGGTAAACTATAAGAGACACACAAAATTTTACTACACAAAAAATGTAGATCGCGTTAAAATACACAACTTATGTCATATACCTTTTTTTGTTGAGTGAACCATTTTCGAGATATTGCTTGTTATTCCCTTAAATTTTCCAATACTTATACCTTTTCTCAAATTCGTTATTCATTTTTACTTTCTCTACTACGTATAGTAAGTAGGGGAAGTATTGCATTCCACCCAAAAATTCGATACCGAGATTTCACCGGAAATACATGTTTTGAGAATCACTGAATCCAAAAAAAGCATTTTTGGAAACATGTCCGTGTGTGTGTCTGTCTGTGTGTCTGTGTGTCTGTGTGTCTGTGTGTCTGTGTGTCTGTCTGTCTGTGTGTCTGTGAACAGCATAACTCAAAAACGAACAGTCGGATAAACACCAAACTTGGTATTTAGGTTCAGTATCTTCCAGAGATGCGACACGAAGGTTTTCAAGAAAATCCCCCCACCCCAGACTACCCTTTACATGGAACATTTTTCGAAAATTTTAATTTTCTCAAAAACGGCTCTAACGATTTTGATTAAAATATCATATGTTTAAGATATTGTCATGACAAATAAAATGTATATCTCGAATTTTCTGGGAATGTCTCCAAAAATATTCTTCATTGTGAACGACTTTTGCATAACTGTTAAACCATAAGAGATAGACAAAATTTTACTACACAAAAAATGTAGATCGCGTTAAAATACACAACTTATGTCATATACGTTTCTTTTGTTGAGTGAACCGTTTTCGAGATATTGCTTGTTATTTCGTTAAATATTTCAATACTTATACTTTTTCTCAAATTCGTTATTCATTTTTTTATGTCCTGAACATGCAAAGAGAACGGAATTCGCCACATAGCAACCAGCGTTAAAATATTTGACTATCGCTTAAAAGCTACCATATTCCCCTTGCATCTACAAGAAAATTACCAATAAGATTGACATCTCGATATCTCGATTAACATGAAGCATATGGAGAATAGGCGTTTGTAAAATTAGATTGTACAAGAGTAGAGAAAGTTATGTGAGTGTAACACATCAGATTTTTACTTTCTCTACTACGTATAGTAAGTAGGGGAAGTATTGCATTCCACCCAAAAAATCGATACCGAGATTTCACCGGAAATACATGTTTTGAGACCTCCTGAATCCAAAAAAACCATTTTTGGAAACATGTCCGTGTGTGTGTCTGTCTGTGTGTCTGTGTGTCTGTGAACAGCATAACTCAAAAACGAACAGTCGGATAAACACCAAACTTGGTATTTAGGTTCAGTATCTTCCAGAGATGCGACACGAAGGTTTTCAAGAAAATCCCCCCACCCCAGACTACCCTTTACATGGAAGATTTTTCGAAAATTTTAGTTTTCTCAAAAATGGCTCTAACGATTTTGATGAAAATATCATATGTTTAAGATAATGTCATGAGAAATGAAATGTATATCTCGAATTTTCTGGGAATGTCTGCAAACGTATTCTTCATTGTGAACGACTTTTGCATAATTGGTAAACCATAAGAGATAGACAAAATTTTACTACACAAAAAATGTAGATCGCGTTAAAATACACAACTTATGTCATATACATTTCTTTTGTTGAGTGAACCGTTTTCGAGATATTGCTTGTTATTTCCTTAAATTTTCCAATACTTATACTTTTTCTCAAATTCGTTATTCATTTTTTTTATGTCCTGGACATGCAAAGAGAATGGAATGTGCCACATAGCAACCAGCGTTAAAATATTTGACTATCGCTTAAAAGCTACCATATTTCCCTTGCATCTACAAGAAAATTACCAATAAGATTGACATCTCGATATCTCGATTAACATGAAGCATATGGAGAATAGGCGTTTGTAAAAATAGATTGTACAAGAGTAGAGAAAGTCATGTGAGTGTAACACATCAGATTTTGTTATGTCCTGGACATGCAAAGAGAATGGAGTACTCGACATAGCAACCAGCTCTTAAAATATTTGACTATCGTTTAGAGCCTACCAATTCCTCTTGTCTCTACAAGAAAATTAGCAATAAGATTAACATCTCGATATATCGATTAACATGAAGCATATGGAGAATAAGCGTTTGTAAAAATAGTTTGTACAAGAGTAGAGAAAGTCATGTGAGTGCAACACATCAGATTTTTTACTTACATCCACTGGATAACAGTTACCGTTGGTAATATAGCGTATTTCCGCGAATCTAATGCCCATCTTTTTTGACCAAATGTAGTACTCAAAATCGTGGTGCGCATTTCGCGTGCGCGTTAGATCAGAGTGCAAATCCGTTCCGTAGAACGCCACTAACTTCATTCAAATTTTTCGTTTATACGTCACAATGGTTTGCTGCATCTGGAAACTCGCGACTAGCTAGGCGCTCATTATCATTGGCCTATTATTGAGCGGTTTTAATTACGATATGAAGGGCAAGGGCAAACAGAGAAGAACGTGTTATGATGCTTTTTTAAAGCGTAAAGTAATCCTTGAGGCAGTATTTTTAACACTTAAATGATATCAGTCTAGTTATATAATATAAAATATAATAACAGCCCGGCTTAAAGCAATATGCGTATAACATAAAGTGTATGTAACTGTCAATGTATTATGTTTATATTATTATGTATATATTTAATAATGTTATGTGAATGTATTACGCAGTTTAACAATGTAGGAGCTGTGAGAATAGAAGCAAGCTGCTTTTCGTAGCAAACAGAATTATATAGTAGAAGCCGAAAGTTGCTAACAATGAGGTAACCTTCAGACAACAATAAATTAGAAAGTTTAATAAAGGCTACTAATAATTCTTGGAACAATAATGTAATATTTAAAACAGTGTAAAAATAGCCAATCAAAAACTAGAAAAAGCTGAAGTTAAATAAAAGTATTCTATTGGAGAGATTTGAAATAGAGAAACAGTACAAATTCAGGCGGCAGACGCTACAAGATAGCGTACCCAAGCAGTCCGATTTGGTACGTGTTCAGTGCGAGACATAAAAATTCATTGCGGTGAGAATAATATAAAGTTTATGTGTTTAAAAGTGCAAATAACAATAATCTCACAGCTCTACAGTAGGATACATCAGTGAAGTGTTATTTAATCGTGTGAAGGATTAATAAACAAAGTACAATTGTTCTTTAGCCATACCAGCCCTGCAAAGAGATACATGTTCTGAAAACTACTACTGACGCAGCCGAGGCAAACATATATAATATTTAAATAAACATTAAAATACAAAGTTGATTTTTTAAACGGGGGCGAAGGCCACCGGAAACTGTACCGTACGTGGGGCAGTAACACCTTCATCCTTTATGCTGAAAAAGGTGGTAATAGAAAGGCAGGAAGTTCAATGTATCAGAGAGCAACGTTCGCTTGTGGCGAAAACAAAATTGGCATTATTTGCTACTAAAACTAGTAGGAAGAAATTTACGGGTCCTCGCAAAGGAAGACATCCTGAAGTTGAAAAAGTGTTGCAATTTGTGCGTGAAAGGAGAAAGAATGGACAACCTGTGACTGGTGACACTATACGAAAGAAAGCTAAAGAGGAGGCTGAAGTCATTGGTATTCCGAAACAAGAGTTTAAGACTAGCCATGAATGGGTGGATCGTTTCATGCAGCGGACGGGTTTATCTCTAAGACGCCGTACAACAATGTGTCAGAAGCTTCCTGCAGATTTTGGGTACAAACTACAAACGTTTCAGCGGTATGTCATTTCACTTCGGAAGAAAGAAATGTCCATGGGGCAAATAGGCAACTCTGATGAGACGCCAATTTGGTTTGATATGCCGTGGAACTACACTATCACTGAGAAGGGGACAAAGGAAGTTATCATCAAAACAACAGGGTGCGAAAAACAGCGCGTAACACTAATTTTGTTCTTTAACAATGTGTCACTTAACAAAAGGGCACTTTCAATTCCATAATCTGATGGCTTATATATACGATAAATCCATTGTTGTATTAAACGAATTTAAATAAAATAACTATTACCTATTTTCTGTCATTGATGCGCTTTACATTCGATACAAACCCCCCCTTTTTTTTCTCTTCTCTTCATTTTAAGTTTTAAATATGGGGTGCGCATTAGATTCGCGTAAATACGGTACATTTGAACAAGAATCCGTTCCATAGTTGTCGACAAACGTTAAATATTCAAAACGAAAACGAGCATAAAACAATCTCAGATACCCTACCCATCATGAAAACACAATTTTATAATTGAAATATTATATTTTGGTAACAATTTTAATTGTCGCTATTATGATAAAATAACTGCGCTGCTATTTTGTATAGAACAGAGAGGAGTGTGTTACCGCACACCACGTGACGTGCTATGCGACACAGCGGTCGTCTAAAGCTCAGGTGCACATTGTTTATAGCAGTGCTGGAGCCTGGATTCAACACATTCCGATTCTATTAAATTGTAATTAGTTATCTGATCAGTTCTATGCAGGCTGCAATTAATTGGGCCCTTTTTACTTTCTCTACTACGTATAGTAAGTAGGGGAAGTATTGTATTCCACCCAAAAATTCGATACCGAGATTTCACCGGAAATACATGTTTTGAGACCCCTGAATTAAAAAAAAAAGCCTTTTTGGAAACATGTCCGTGTGTGTGTGTCTGTCTGTGAACAGCATAACTCAGAAACGAACAGTCTGATAAACACCAAACTTGGTATTTAGGTTCAGTATCTTCCAGAGATGCGACACGAAGGTTTTCAAGAAAATCCCCCCACCCCAGATTACCCTTTACATGGAACATTTTTCGAAAATTTTAATTTTCTCAAAAATTGCTCTAACGATTTTGATTAAAATATCATATGTTTAAGATATTTTCATGACAAATGAAATGTATATCTTGAATTTTCTGGGAATGTCTCCAAAAGTATTCTTCATTGTGAAGACTTTTGCATAACTGGTAAACCACAAGAGATAGACAAAATTTTACTACACAAAAAAAAGTAGATCGCGTTAAAACACACAATTTATGTCATATATATTTTTATTTGTTGAGTGAACCATTTTCGAGATATTGCTTGTTATTCTCTTAAATTTTCCAATACTTATACTTTTTCTCAAATGGGAATTTGTTATTCATTTTTTTATGTCCTGGACATGCAAAGAGAATGGAATTCGCCACATAGCAACCAGCTCTTAAAAGATTTGACTATCGCTTAAAGCCTACCATATTCCCCTTGCACCTACAAGAAAATTAGCAATAAGATTAACATCTCGATTAACATGAAGCATATGGAGAATAAGCGTTTGTAAAAATAGTTTGTACAAGAGTAGAGAAAATCATGTGAGTGTAATACATCAGAATTTTTTTCCTTCCCCTCCCCGGAGCCCTTTGCCCTAACGTTACGCCACTGACTGAACTGTCGTACTCCGTGGACTAGTGGTACCGTGCTAGTCTCTAGTTCCCAAGGTCGCGGGTTCAAACCCGGCGGAGGGTGTCGTAGATTTACGGCACGTAAAAGAACCTCAAGCCTGATAAATAGGCCTGTGAGCAAAATTACCGATCTTTCACGTCCAATATAGAATGGGACGCTAAGGACCATATGTAGTAGTTAAAGAGCGCCCATAAATAAAACTCAATTTAATTTACTGCCTGAATGCTGGTTCATGCCCATATTCTCCACCATTTCATTAATGTAAAATTCCTCTTGAGATTTCCCAATCCATATTCATGTTTATATTGGCAGATCATCCATTGAGGAAGAATGTGTACAGTTCTAAAGTGAAATATAACAGACTGTTATGTATGTATGTATCTGAAAGAAGCTAGATATAGTGTTATGTTCTAAATTAGCTTTACGGTTGAGTCAGAAGTATAAGCACAAATTTCAGTTACTATTAGAAGATCAAATAAATTGAGATAACGTGGCTTCACTATTTTAGGTTATTACCTAGAGCATGTTTCGCAGGATGTTTCCCGCATCCTTAGACTGTATGTTTATTTAATAATGCTAGCAATTGTCATATCAGTATTGCCACTGTGCTGTAGTTTACCCCACAAGAGATCTTTTATGTCAATAAACCTACTGACACAAGGCTGTTGCATTTAAGCATAATTAAATGATACTATCCTGGGGCAGATCAAAACTGGAATCTTCATTACACGACCAAACTCTCAGACCAACCAGTGGGAATCTAAAACAGGCAGTATATGTATTTTCTTGTCTGTTTATGATTATATCAACTGCTTAGAGTATTTGTCAGAAAGAGTTAACTTTATGGCGAAACAAACTGAAACCTGCAAACTTATGTTGCAATAGTTACAATTTAAAGCTTTTTGCATCATCCATTCCTCTTCTTTCTCCTTCCAGCTTCACGCGTTTTTAGAATAGAAAATCTTAGGATGATAGGCAAAAGGGATGGTTAAAACACAGCAATCACATTTCAAACAGAAATATTCTTTCCTTCCATATTGTTTTATTTTTATAGTCCCCTTTTTACTTTCTCTACTACGTATAGTAAGTAGGGGAAGTATTGTATTCCACCCAAAAATTCGATACCGAGATTTCACCGGAAATATATGCTTTGAACTCCCTGAATCCAAAAAAAGCATTTTTGGAAACATGTCCGTATGTGTGTGTGTGTGTGTGTGTGTGTGTGTGTGTGTGAGTGTGTGTGTCCGTGAACAGCATAACTCAGAAACGAATAGTCGGATAAACACCAAACTTGATATTTAGGTTCAGTATCTTCCAGAGATGCGACACGAAGGTTTTCAAGAAAATCCTACCCATCCCAGATTACCCTTTACATGGAACCTTTTTCGAAAATTTTAATTTTCTCAAAAATGCCTAACGATTTTGATTAAAATATCATACGTTTAAGATATTTTCATGGCAAATAAAACGTATATCTTGAATTTTCTGGGAATGTCTCCAAAAGTATTCTTCATTGTGAACGAATTTTGCATAACTGGTAAACCATAAGAGATAGACAAAATTTTACTACACAAAGATGTAGATCGTGTTAAAATGCATAATTTATGTTATATACATTTGTTTTGTTGAGTGAACCATTTTCGAGATATTGTTTGTTATTCCTTTAAATTTTCCAATACTTATACTTTTTCTCAAATTCGTTATTCATTTTTACTTTCTCTACTACGTTTAGTAAGTAGGGGAAGTATTGCATTCCACCCAAAAATTCGATACCGAGATTTCACCGGAAATACATGTTTTGAGACCTTCTGAATCCAAAAAAAGCATTTTTGGAAACATGTCCGTGTGTGTGTCTGTGTGTGTCTGTGAACAGCATAACTCAAAAACTAACAGTCAGATAAATACCAAACTTGGTATTTACGTTCAGTATCTTCCAGAGATGCGACACGAAGATTTTCAAGAAAATCCCCCACCCCAGACTACCCTTTACATGGAACATTTTTCGAAAATTTTAATTTTCTCAAAAATGGCTCTAACGATTTTGATGAAAATATCATATGTTTAAGATAATGTCATGAGAAATTAAATGTATATCCTGAAATTTCTGGGAATGTCTCCAAAAGTATTCTTCATTATGAACGACTTTTGCATAACTGGTAAACCATAAGAGATAGACAAAATTTTACTACACAAAAAATGTAGATCGCGTTAAAATACACAACTTATATCATATACATTGTTTTTGTTGAGTGAACCGTTTTCGAGATATTGCTTGTTATTTCCTTAAATTTTCCAATACTTATACTTTTTCTCAAATTCGTTATTCATTTTTTTATGTCCTGGACATGCAAAGAGAATGGAATGCGCCACATAGCAACCAGCGATAAAATATTTGACTATCGCTTAAAAGCTACCATATTCCCCTTGCATCTACAAGAAAATTACAAATAAGATTGACATCTCGATATCTCGATTAATATGAAGCATATGGAGAATAGGCGTTTGTAAAAATAGATTGTACAAGAGTAGGGAAAGTCATGTGAGTGTAACACATCAGATTTTTTTTTGTCCTGATAATGCAAAGAGAATGGAATACTCCACGTAGCAACCAGTTCTTAAAATATTTGACTATCGCTTAAAGCCTACCAATTCCCCTTGCATCTACAAGAAAATTAACAATAAGATTGACATCTCGATATCTCGATTAACATGAAGCATATGGAGAATAAGCGTTTGTAAAAATAGTTTGTACAAGAGTAGAGAAAGTCATGTGAGTGTAACACATCAGATTTTTTACTTTAGAAACAACTGATGGTGTCGCTAATTCTTTGACTCTAGGTATTTAATTTTCATTTTACTAATTTTCATTAGGAAAAAAACATTCATATTCTACTTGCAGACTCTGCAGAGAATGGGGAATGATTATAATTAAAGACAACATTCTTGCCACAGCTGGGAATCAAATCCTCAAATCCAAACCCTCTGGGTAGAGAAGCTAGCACGGTGACCACTCAACCACAAAGGTAATCTTTAAACAGAGTTGTTACAATGAAAAGTCAAATATTGCCTTCTTGTGTAAGGCACAGTTAAAAAGAGGTTCCATTTTATATTGGATTGTGAGGCAGAGGGGTTTTGGCACCGATCCAGGACAGGAATGAGGTATTGTACCGACGCCCAATGAGGGGGCGCCCCTAGGAGGGAGGATGAGGTGGATGGAGACACCGGGCGGCCTGCACAGCAATGTCAAGGTTCCTACAGTTTGCAGATTGAGATGCCCCGGTAGTCGTACAGGCAGACTGGACCCCTTCACACAGTGCTGAACGCCCCCCTCCCCAAGGGGCGGTCCTTATACCTCGGCAACCAGCCGAAAAGGCCGAGGAACGAAAAAGTTCACAGAGAGCATACTTTTTTCCCTGTCACGCTGCACCGAAACACCATCGTCGACACTTCCAACTCTGAAACAAGCCAAACGGGGTGAAGGATGAATGAAAGTATTAATGGTACGAAATGGAGGTACAGGAAATTTGTAGGATGAAAGAAACCACTCCAGCATTCGCCCCGAATAAAAACCTATGGGTCAGAGTGAGTGGTAGCCGGGAATCGAACCCGGGATCTCCCGAATGCGTGTCACACGCGTTACCAAGTCAAATAAGAGTATATGAGGTGTGATTAAAACAAGTTGTTTTCCGTTTCACTAGTGACAGGCAATAATTCTAACTAAATTGACTTTGTAACATTTCTTCCATTCTCAGTGATTTCAAAGAATATGAACAGTTCAGAATGAAGAAGGACTTGATCCCTCAACAACTTCACAAATCCAAATCTCCAATATGCCGGCGAGGTCTGGGGCATGGCCGCAGACAGCTGGCTGCTATGGCTACAACGGGCGCAGAATAGGGGACTCTGGTCCATCTACTCTGTCGGCCGCTCCTTCCCCGTGAGACTGCTACACGAAGCCTCATCTCTTCCATATGTGGAAGATAAAATTTTACGCCAGTTTACCAAACCATCAGAGTATCCTGGTCAGATCACTTGGAGATTACAACCCTAGAAATCGCCGTCTTCGGCGTCATCGGGTTCCCCGCATGGCATGCAGCCACATCAGATAACTAAGGAGTTACACCAACAGCAGCTAAAGCTGAACTCCATAGTAATCCTACCCAAGAGTTGATTGTCTCAAAATTCAATCCTAACTAAAGAAATTGATAAACACACACACACACACCAGGGTGCAGAAGGGCCGCTGCATCTAACAGGCAGTTCGAGGAGCTACATGCTTCCTCTCTTCTTTCTTACAACCTCAAAACAAACCGTCATCCTTAAACATCATTTCCTACTGAAATATTCATCTTGTGGTTAAACACTGATGAGGGTGGGCACACAGCAAAAGTTCACTCGGGCTAAAACTTAGCCTGCCAGTAGCTTGTTGGCTTTGGCCGGCACGCTCTAAATCTCCAACCATGACTGCCAGGCGGACCAACCAACTATTGTGCACCAACTTACTGGTCAAAATGAGCTGATGATGTGAATAATAGCTCCTGAAACATGTTCTGAGGTAAACAAACCAAGATAATTGAAGTCGTGGGATCATGTTCTTTTTCATTCCCAATTGCTGCATTACTTCACTGTTTCCAAGTGTAATTAACATTAACAGTGCATATTTCTTTGATATTTGAAATGAGTACTGGTTCAAAGTACACTTAACTCATTTTAGATGCCAAGGACGCTTGCTGATTTGGGATGATTGATATTGTTTTAATTTTAAATTAAATGTGTGATTTAGATAAGATTATGATATAACTGCTCTAAATATAAACCACTGATGTCACAAAGAACTACTTACGGCATGTGGTGAGAATAGGAGAAAGTACATCTTCTTCAATTTTTATTACTCTATGGGAATGGTTAAGTGTTTTTGTTACAGAGTATAGAGTTTCTTTTTTCCCTTTGCCTACAGATGGTCATGCCAAGCAGGTGTCTACTATTTAGAGCAGCTTGGCATAAATGCCTCTCAAATTCACTGTGTGAGAATGAATTGAGTTTTATTTATGGATGCTCTTTAATTACTATGGTTCTTAGCGTCCCATTCGTATAGGGCGTGAAAGACCAGAAATTTTGCTCTCTTTAGGTCTCTTTATCAGGCTTGAGGTATTTTACATGCTGTAAATCTACAGGCTTTACTTCCCTTACAAATGAAGCCTTGCTAAGGATTTTTACACCCAAAAATTCCATCACCCTCTGCCAGGTTTGAACCCATGACCTGGAATTAGAGGCTAGCATGATACCCCTAGACCACGAGGGTTTTACACTGTGGTAAGCAGTATAGTATTATGTTGTAATTTTTTGGTCTTTGCTTTCTGGCTTGTGATTTTTGAGAAGAAGCAACATATATAAATGCACTTGTAATAAAATGCACAGTTTTTTACTTTATCAAGTACCTACTTATAGTAGGTAGAGAAATTATTGCATTCCACCCAAAAATTCAGTAGAAATACATGTTTTGAGGTCTCTCAAGGTTGAGAATTCTGGCACTGTGTGGGTGATCTAGTACAAAACAAAAGTTGAGCATGTACTTATGATTTTATGCTTCCATCCACTTTGTCCTTGAATGTATATGCCATATAGTTGCACCACTACACTGCTACCAGAAGCATGCATTTTAATGACATGTGGTAAAATTCCCTTTCACTTTTCTTGCTCATCAGAAGTTTTTATTCAAACCCTGTGTTTTCATACAACTAAGCATGTCAAGTATGCTACTCATTCTGCTTGCATTTCCCACTCCCTTTTCTGTGATCATGCACTGAGGGATGTCCAGTAGCCAGGAGTTGGTGGCTTATCTGGAATGATGATTTTGGAAGCTTCACTAAAAGGGCTGCTAAGTTTTGGTATATGGTCTCTCAAAAACGATGTACAATGTGCCAATAAAATATCACAAAAGGCTTTGATGTGAGTACTCTCTCCATTCTTTTAGGTCACTCCTATATAGCTCTTCACCTCTGACCATAGGCAGACCAAGGAAGGGGCTGAGAGGGGCTTATTTGGCTTTCACCTTAAAGAAACAATATGACATTTATTTTACTAAGGTTATGGTGTTGCTTTGCTTTGGTAAAATCAATACCAACACTTTTGTTTCTATCTTATTTACTTAAACCAGATAAGGATTTGTTCATTCAGAATAAGTGAGCCAATTTATTTCAGCAGTGGACTCTATCTCAATAGATGTTCCACTAACTTGGGAAGAAAAAGAAATAGATAGGTTAAAACAAATATGCCTTACATATACTAGTAAATAATTTCTGAATAAGAATTAAGCTCTGAGACAATAGAAGAAAAAACTTAAGTAAAAAACTAAATAATCAAACATCTTAATATTTAAAGGATATGTATGTTTATTTAATAAATGATTTTATGTTTTCTCAAAATTTAAATTGATATTTGCAACCAAGGATGATCCATAAATTACTTATACTATGATTGAAAATTCAGAAGGGTAAATTGCTTTATTACTGATGCATTTTTCTCATTGATAAGGTATGTTTCAAAATATGTTGGCACTTCCCTAAAGGAATTCTGGATTGTCAATGTTTCTTACTAACTCATGTGAGGTATACCCAAGATGCAATGTGGTTTCATAGTAAAAAGCTATAGGCCCTGTATTTTCATTGACATTCTCATTGTCATCCTACCTGGGTGCTTTCAGTTACTAAATGGTTTTAGTCATTGCTTGGTGAAAGTTCCCTGAAAGTCATAGACCTTATGAAGAGTATTGCAAAGAACAACATTTAAACTTGGGCAAATTCCCAAATTTCATATCACTGTTTTTGCAAGTAAATTCTACATTTAAAATTGTGGCTCATGAAACCAAGTAGATTAAATGTTCAAATTAATCCATAAAACCAAGGGTGTATAGATATAATAAAAATATACGTAGGCCACAGGTTGTTAGCTTTTAATGTTTCTATTTATTTTTATTATAACCATCTTAGTATATTACATACAAATGTATTTGAAAATCTCTGCTTTTTACCTGTGATTAAGATTTAGCTGAACTCTGAAACTGCTATACAAATAAACTTAACATTTTCATTCCAACTTAAGCAGAGATTTTCTGTACATGTATAGGACATGAGTACATGGAACAAACATTCCAGCAAAGAATTCCATGACACTGAATGATATTATACGCATCAGTTGTTTAAACAGAGGTATATACAATATACACTGCACAAAACTGCATACTGCACAGTACAAGATGTTGCAGCATTTAGCTGGGAAAACATGAAATGGGTGGGAATGGACTCCAACTAAGAAAAGAATGCTTAGAAGTGTTTTGATATATTCTTATAAATAGTGTTCCCTTTCATTAAAATAAAATATGATAATGCATTTCCTTCAGCTCTCAGGGGGACAGCAGCACATGGGCTCAGAATGTGTTGCCATCTAGTCCTTAAAAGACGAAGGAACTAACATTAGTCATGCAGTCTCAGTATCCGTCCACATTTTATTTGGCTGAAAGTACCAGAGCTGTCAAAGCTTCATTCTTAAGTTTCTGTACTCCTTGGAATTCTAATGTAACAGTAAAGAAATTAGAATATTTGGTCACTATTGAACACCTATTCAAATTTTGAACATTATAGATATGTAGTTTATATATTACCTCAGATTCATAAAAAAATGCTCTGTTCTAGTCTAAATACTGTTTCTGGAAGGCCAGGTATCTCTCTCTGTCACATTTCGTTGAGAATTATTACAGTATAGCACTATGTATCATTGTTTGTTGCTTATAATATGTTAATAGTTTTTAATAATCCTTTAATAAAATAAGTTTGCATTCTCTTTCTTCATAAGTTTTTCACTATTTCTAAAGAGTTGTTTTCACTTACTGAGTTTATTCTTGCAATAGTTAATTAATGGAATGGCTAAAAGTGAGTATGGTAAGAATACTGAATAATCAGATCACACTACCACAGGACATCGTTTCTGTTTGTGTGACCGTGAATGTTTACCCTTCTGCTATAACTGCACATCTTTCACTTGTTCTTGTTGCTGCTGCTGCTGTGGCTGCTGTTGTTGCTGTTGCTGTTGTGGTTGTGGTGGTTGTTGTGGTTGCGGTGGCTGTTGCTGATTGCTTGCAATGGCTATGGGCCCATTACTGCTGCTGTTAATAATGTGGCATGTTGTTGTCATCAAGGTTGCCAATGGTTGTTCTTGTGGCACTCTTGGAATCTGTTGTTCTGTCTTCTGTTGGGGGCTGGAGCAGTTATTAATCATACCACTGTTATTTAGAGCTGCATCTCCATTGGTCTGAGTTGAGCGATTCACCAAAAGACACAACTGTTGTGTTCGTTTTTGTAACTGATGTACTATGCCTTCTCTCAGCTCCAAGCTCACACCTATACAAATTAAAATGAATGAAATTGTTAATAATCAACAAGCACACAAGGTTTAATACAGAGAAAAGCTCTCAAATTATATAGTGATTGCATTATGTACAGGATGTGGAAAACAATGTGCAGAAAATTATAGAGAGGAAAGGTGGTACCAAACTAGGCATTTTGAGGTTAGGAGCATGAGATTGTAGGTGCAGCATAATAACAAGAGTGCTGCTTAACATAATTAAAATCTAACTTTAAGAAACATCTTCATTTGCCAGACAAAATGAAATGTAACTCACACAACAAGAGTGTACATACTGTCTCAACTAATGAGTACTGGTACACAATGAGAAACTAACCATTACATGTGCATACAGTAACTGTACTACACTCTTTGAATTAAACAAAATGAATGCCCAGTATTACTGGCCATCCAGTAGGCTTCACATCAGAAACACCTAGTAACAGTGATTAATACTGTACAAGAGTATGTTTTGTTTACATGTGACGTGCCACAAATAAGTTTCACAGTCGGAGACTCTAATATGATGGATTTAATGATGACACATATAACGCAGTAAAAATAGCTTCTGCAATCCCTCAACCCCTAGTTCCTATTCTCAAAATGCTCTACGCCTTTCTACTCTACAATTTTCTGCTCCAGTAGGTATATATTATAAGAATACAATATAATTAAAAAACAAATAAACATATTATAAAATTCATTAGTGCAGTTTATCACTTATCTTGTATAGCTTTTTAAATATAATTATCTATTATCACATTTTTACTTTCTCTACCACCTAGAGAAGTATTGTATTCCACCCAAAAAATTGATATTGAAATTTCACTGAAAATACACATTTTCAACCCCCACAAAAAGGAAAATAGAAAATAATATTTATCTGTGTGTGTGAGTGTGTTTGTGTGTGAGAGTAAGAGAGAGAAAGAGAGAGTGGCAGAGAATAAAATTAAAAAATTAATAGTTAGTTGAATACCAAATTTGGTACCTATTTAAATTCAACATCTTCCTAGGAAGTGACACAGATTTTCAAGAAACTCCTCTTCTGCAAAAATGTTTTTTGAATAATGTAATGCGGACAGAAAAATGACATTTTAAATTAGTTCTATAATATACAACATTTATAAGAAGGTGAATTTCAAAACGTACTGAACTTTTAGGATATACAAAAAAAACTTATATT
The DNA here is from genome assembly GCA_030765065.1 of Deroplatys truncata. Taxonomy (NCBI): domain Eukaryota; kingdom Metazoa; phylum Arthropoda; class Insecta; order Mantodea; family Mantidae; genus Deroplatys; species Deroplatys truncata. The sequence goes on from CM060982.1 coordinate 108,990,448, forward strand.
ATTTTATACAGCTTCTTCATCAGTCAGTATTATAGTTTTTGTGTAACAAATCTTCATGATATTTAAACAGTGAAGAAAGTTTGTAATCTTGCAAATTATTATGTGATTGAGAGAAAATTAAAAGTTTGAAAAATTAGCACATAGCAGTTTCTGGAATAAAATGAAGATTTAGGATGTTTTGGAGAGAAATTATTTGTGAATTAGTATTTCTGGCAGGAAATATTTTGAAGTAATAGTGCATTTTGGAATGCATAAATTATGGTGGCATAGTAGTGGTGTTGAGTTTAGTACTCTTTGGAAAAAAATGCTTTACTGATAGATTTCTTCCAGATACAGTATGATTTGGAAAGAATAGCACATTTTATAAACCAATTTTCAAGCTTTTTAGCTATGTACTGCCAAGATTTTGATGCTAAAATCGATGTTACTCAAAGAAAGGCATTAATTACCTCCTTTTTTTTTAAAAAAATAGATGCAGCACCTTTTGGAATTCACCTTCACATATATGTGAATTTGTCATGTTTAGGAAAAGTTGTGTGAGTGTTTGCATCAGATTTTTAACCATCATAATATCACTTTTCTTAAGTACTTCCCTATATTATTTGTGTTTATATTTGACTTTACATTTAAAATTTTCCTGTGTGGCTTACATTTAATTGGTAATATATCCCTCTTTGGTAAAGGAAACTGATCTTTCAAAAATTTAGACTATTCATATTCCAAAATACAATGATAATTATTATCTAATCCTCTAAGCATTGGAAATTTTTAATAATCGGGTCCAATTTTTTATCGCATGTTACTTAGATATAAACTATGCTTTCATTTTCTAGTTTGTCACGTATTACAACTTAACGCATTCCTATACATCACATATTCCTCCTGCAGTCGGATAAATATCAAACTTCGTATTTAGGTTCAGTCCAAGGATGCGACACGAAGATTTTCATCCTCCCACTCTAAACTACATTTTACACTCAAGGTTTTTTGATATTTTTTATTTTATAAAAATGACTAATGATTTCTATTAAAATGCATTACTGAAGATATTTGCAAGACAAACAAACTGCATATCTTGAATTTTCTGGGAACAGTCTGCGAAATCCGCTTCATTCAGAAGGAATTTTGTATAATCTTGTATAACTGGTAAACATTAGAGATAGATAAAAATGTACTACATAAAAAATGTAGATCCTTTAAAACACAGAATTTATCTCAATAACTTTTTTGTGGCATCAGCCATTTCCAAGATATCTGCTATTAATGACTCAAATTGTTCAATACATAGCCATTCTTTTAAAGTCCTTTTAACATTCACTTGTTTCTTGCAATTGCATGGAAATAGTATGGAATTTTAAGGCCAGCATATAGTGTGCAGTTCTTAAAATTTGACTATCACTGTTTCCTTTGTACGTATAATGAAAGTGTAATGTAGCTATTTATGCAAAGGTTTATTTTGATTAAAATGTATAAGGTAGAAAAATAAGCTTGGGTAAGAATAATTTGTGAACCCACTATTAAATGATAGAGGGTAGAGAAAGTAATGTGAATGTATCACATCAGAAATTTTTTCAGCACTTTTCACCTATTTTCTACACCATGAGTCCCACTGATAATAACTAGCAGTAGTAGTAGCTGTAGCAGCAGTAGTGGATTGGATTGCTTACAGAGGAGACTTGACACTGATCCACATAGGGGATGTGTACCTTCGTCCCACAAGGGGCGTCTCCAGGAGGAAGGATGAAGCGAGAAGAGATACCAGGTGGCCGGAACCAGGAGTGATGGCATAGGAATGGCAGGGTCCCTAAGTTTTCCAGATAGATACTCCCCGGCAGTCGGATAGACAGACCGGGGACCCCACCCCGCACAGAGGGGGTCCAACACCCCAAGGGGGTTCGGATACCCCTGTCAGCCAGCCGAAAGCTGAGGGATGGAAAGAGTCATAAAGAGCATCCTTTTCCCCTGCCACACTGCATCGAAACACTATCACTGACTCTTCCAACACTGAAGGAGACCAACGAATGAGAGATGAAGTGAAATGGAGGGACAGGAAATTTGGGGGATGTGAGAAATCCTTACCATACTGGCGACCCAGGAAAATCCCTCAAAAAACCAATGGATCAGGAAGGTCGGTCACAGGAGTTGAATCCACGATCTCCCTAATGTGGGCCACAGACATAACTGTCTGAGCTATCCCACTTGGTAATAGTACTAGTAGTAGAGTGGTGGTAACTTTTTATAGCCTTTAAATAGAGTGTACAATAGGCAAAGTCAATTTGGTGGGTACATACGGTCAAAATTGAAGTATGTATACAGGAACATTCTGCAAATTCATTATTGCTAAAGAATGGATTATCACACAACCATGAATTGATTTTACATTTGAAGTTATTTTCATTCAGTTCTTTTACATAAGATGGCTATCCATTATAAAATCTGATGCTGTGAATTAAATAATTATATTTACCTTTCCCTAACCTTGAATGTGGTGCATTAAGATGGTATGTATTTCTGGTATTGTAATTATGAAGATCACTATTCAGTGAATAATCATCAATATTTTTGTGAACATACAACAGAAGTTCAAGCATATAATATTTGTATACTGTTAAAATTCCCTCTTGTATAAACAGAGGTTTACGAGATGTTTTTAAAGATACATTGCTAATAGTACAAAATTAGTGAACAGTGTTGAGCACGTCTATATGCTAGGTACTACCAGCTACCCACTAGTGCCAAATTAATGAGATATAAAGCATCTCAGTTTAATTTTTAAAATTCTTATTTGTATTTGATCAGCCCTCATGCTATTTTCTTAATTCTATTTAGGCCATTACCTGGGAGAAGATCTGAGTAAACTGAGAATCAACTTCCTTATAAAATGATAAATTAAATTTGTTACAATACTACTCCTAACAAAATTTTGCTAAGCAAGCTAAAGACAATTTTGTATGAATTTCACTTAAAAGTAAACTTTTCTCATTATGATAGGTACTCACTTAAAAAGTTTTGACGAATGTCTTATAAACCTCCTTAAATGTAGGTATAACTTGCAGATTCTTCTTGTACAATGTGTCCTCAAATTACAGCAAAAAGTAACTGAATACATGTAAAACTAAAACAAACAGAAATATGTTGGAAAAAACAACATAAATATATTAAAAGAAATTAAATTAAATATAAATAAAGAAAGCAAAATCTATACCTAACGTGTGGTAAATATATTACAAATAATCTGAAAATGAGAATTAATGACCACTGAGAAGTGTTTTGTATTACTGCTGCAGACCATTTTATTTCATTACAAAATAGGGTTTCTAATTATATTCTAAATATAAAGATATTGCACTCATTTGGAAACCACTCAAATTTAACATTGGAACAAAAACATGCCCCTGATATCTTAACATGGTTGTACTCACACCATGTAAAAGTACAATTTCTGTTACTGTAACCTTTGGGGATATTGTCTAAGACATGTGGCATAAATATAGCACTACCAATGATATGATTAGAAAGTATCTCATTCCCGCCAACCAAGAAAGTTGCTGTTATTTTAATGAAACTGTTTTTGCTATTAATTTTTAAATTCTTTTAGCAGGGAAGGGTTCCAACCCTCAAATTTCTTCTCTAGCTACACCTCTGACTAAATAGGTACTACTTCTTTTTGGCCAGAATCAGCTCTCAAGACTTGTAATTTCTGAACGTTAAGGTAAAAATAAGTTACCAATTTTTTAGAATTCAATAGAGGCTGTTGATTCTCCTTCAGAGAAGATATTTATCATGTATAAAATGGCATGTTTAATTAGTTCTTGAAGACCAACTTTAGGTCAGGTGTAGAAGTTGCTTTTATATGAACAAATAGGAAAAGCTGATCAGTTGCAAACTTTCACTTATGAGACTGCCAGACTGATATTTGAGACCATTTCATCAAAAGTGAGACAGCATTGAAAATAATGGTATGCTTTTCCTTGATTTGGCCAAAAGTAAATATTAATCACAAGCTATGTCTGTAGTTAGCTCTTGCACTAATAAGCAGTATACAATGATTGGCTAGACATCCAATAGGCAGGGGCAGGTCTTCAAGCAGGTGAAGGGCAAACAGAAAAATATTGACCAAGACACATATTGGTAATTATTTATTTTAGCACCTGGAGATCAATTTGTTTTAAACCATGCTTAATATGTATTAAAAAACATCCTAATGATGTTTTAGGGTGTCATTTTTGGAGCAAAAACTTAATTTTGGAAATAAATTTAAAAAAGGGTTAACAATTTTGTACTAACCTAATTGCACCTTGCACCCTCATCCATATTTCCTACCATTCACCTAACTCTTAACCCCTTACACCCATTGTCACCTGTGTCCTCTTAAAGCTACTTAGGTATCCTCTGGAGGGATACAAAGATTCTCATTGATGGTACCTACTGTTGGAATCTAGTGATCCATCACTTACATTTTGCTTTTGTCTTCACCGTTGTGTTTCAGATCCATGCATGAAATTACTTTCTCTCTCTTTTTTTTGTTTGTTTTGTAAGGTGTATAGTTTAAGGAAATCATAGAAATAGGCTTATTCATTTTATATGCTTATTCTAGAAGAAAATGTTAATTTGAATGCATATAATCATTTGTAAAACAAATCAAAGGTGCACACACATTTGAAAATGAAATAATATTGACAATAGTATTGTTGATTCCATGCTGATCATTTCAAGTGAAACTGAGTTGTGATTTGTGTGAACAAATTTAACTGATAACGTTTCATGTAATGAAGGTAACATTTTAGTCTTTTATAAAGCATAACATTCTGGAAGATCATTACTTGTTAGAATTTTGAGTAAGAGGATATTCATTTCAGTGGTAATTTATCGTTTGGTGTAGAAAAACTTTAACAACCAAGAAAGACAAATGGAGTGTGGTTGAATAAATTTGCAAAAGGTGACACATCTGAGCACTCGGTGAAGAAGCAAAATTGACCCTGATACAACATTGGGGAAACTGTATTATCTTAATGGTAAATGTCTTCATTTCAGAGAAATAAACCTCAGTTGAGTTCATTCAAATCCAATGATAATAGACAAGTTGTTGATAAAAACTTAAGTTGGGACATTTTCATATTGAAAAGTTATCAGGGAAGCTGCTTGCTTTGTTCTTCATTGTCTTAAATCTCGAGTATCAGTCACTTTTCTTATTAATTGCTATTATGCTTATTTTCACTCTTTACTATTGTATGGGCTTCCATTATGGGGAAATGCAATAAACAGTATCAAAATATTTAAACTACAAAAAAGAGCAATAAGAATCTTGGTTGGTATCCCTAAGATGGCTAGCTGCAGAGAACATTTTCGTAACTTGAATATTTTGACCTTACTATGTGTGTATATGAAAGACTTGCTGATTTACATCAAGGCGAATGTCTCTGGAAACATTCTTTAAATATAATGGTCTTAAGGTGTTTAACTATTTACCAGGGTACTTGAAAAATATAACCTCTGTAAATAAATATAAGGCAGAATTGCATAGGTTCTTTGTTAAAAATCAATTTTACTCCCTAAATGAATATGTGGAATATTGCACAGGGAAAAGTTAAGTTTAATTGTGAACTTGTTTTGTTACAAGATCCCTGGTTTTATTCTATCTGCGGGAAATACGTTGGAGCAAGTGACTACCTGAAGACTACCTTCAAAACTGGCTTTGAGTTTAACATTACAAGACTAAAATTGTTAATGTATTTACCCCATGTATTTTATTGTATCCATACTTTGAGTAGGTTTATGCTATTGTACATATGTTTATATTTCCTTTGATGAAACCAATAAATCTGTATGATTTCTAATGGTGAATAAATCTGAATCTGAATCTATTGTCTTCCTGTGTATGTTTAAGATGGGATCACATTATAATATTACTGTTTACAAACATGTATTGTGGCCAGACTAAAAGGTTTCCCCAAAAAAGATACCGTCAATCGGGGTGAGATTGGTCCACTTTCTGTGTTTTTTATATTTCTATTCTGGAAGCCGATACTAGGATCCGAGGAAAGGCTTATAAAAGGTCAGGTATATGTTATTAACTAATGCAGGAATGACCTCATATTAATAAACAAAGTATGTACCAACTGAATTTTGAAATAAAAGTTTTGAAAAATGTGGAACAATCTCACCCAGACTTGGGGTGACTTTGGTCCACATTGTAAATACACTGTTTGTAGGTATATATTCTGCTTTAGATCGATGTCACCCCTGCAGTATGCAAGGTAGGACATATAGAAATAAAGGTGTGCCCCAAAATCTGGTTTTATTTTGCTGCCCCTAGTGGAATCTTCTTGAAACTCCTGTAGTTGTTTCAGTGCAGCCAACATATGTTCTTTAACACATGAGAACCCACACAATCCAAATTTCCCCACTGATATTGAGCCAGGAAAAATATAATTAAAATTACCCAAAATGGAACAATCTCACCCTGCAGGACCAATCTCACCCCAGTTGACATACTCCAAAACATCCTTAGGGTATTATTTAGTTCTGCTAAAAGAAGTTTGAAACTGATCGGTCTCTGGGTAAATAAATAAATATTGATATGTTCATCTACTTTTGCACTAAGATCATTATAAATGAACACTGTAGTATTTATAACAATCATAATTAGTATTTGGAGTAAAATATTCACTTATTTAATTCAAAATGATGAATAGGAATCTTAATATTCTGCTTCAGAGTTTTCCGACAGTAGGATCTCAAAAGAAGCTTGAGACCATTGTGTAATTACATGCTTACCATGATTAGTTTCTTCTTGTGAAGAGGTGAACTGCCTAAATGTACCATCATGCTGTAGACCTGAGTCAACAGTTTGAGATGATGCTGATGGAACTGTGGCAGTGAAAGGTTTCTGCTGATTACAAATCACAGCAGCCATCATACTGCCAGTCTGTGTAGTGCCAGTCACAGCTGGGCTCTTGATAGCACTGTATCGAACCTAAAATAGACAACATTTAATGTACCATTGCTGCTGTGGCCCAAGGGATTTTCTTTGGTGCAAAAAGAAGGACAAAAATCACAATTCTTTATTGTTACCAATTATTTCCATACTTATTCTTAAAAATTACTCATGATACTACATAACATATTGCTTTAGTTTGTGAGAAATAGAAGAAAGGGAGCTTAACGTTTCAAAGTATTTGCTTAAAATGAGGAAAAATTTGACCATTTAAACATATTTATACTTTACATATTAGTTTGGATCTGAAATATTAAATGTGAAACTTTACTTATTTAAACTGGAACAAGCATATAGAAAATTTGGCAGCCAAACTGAGCAAAGCAATATTTTTTCTTAGGCAGCTAAAGATTTGTGTGTTGGATAATGTTTTATTAACATGTTATTTAGCATACTTCCATTCCACAATGATGCAATATTTTGGGCAAATACAGTAAACATTGATATAATATGAAATACAAAAGAGACACAAAAAATGTAGAAAGCTGCAGGAAACATTTCAAAAGACTGAATGTATTAATTACCCTTGCCCTGTGTTTATATAAAGGAACTATTATTACATGTGAAGAAAACCTGGAAAATTTAATTACAAATGTTGAAAGACCATGATCACAATACACATAATGAAAATATATGTTACATTCATATACTTTCTCTACTCTCTATTGTTTATTTGTGGGTATAAAAATTATTCTTACAAAGGTTTATTTTCCTACCTACTTCAAATTATTTGAGATAAACCTTTTCAGAAATAGCTGCATTACACATTTTGTTATAGATACAAAGGGAACAGTGATAGTCAAATGTTTTATAGCTGGACACTATATACTGGCCTTAAAATTCCATACTCTTTCCATAACATGGCAAAAAACCGCTGAAAATTGACAGAACTTGAGAAAAATGACTAACTATTGAACAATTAAAATCATTAATAACATATTTCGGAAATGGCTAATGCTACAAAAAATTGATTTGAAATAAATTGTGTGTTTTAAACAGGTCTACATTTTTTTGTATAGTACGTTTTCATCTATTACATAATGTTTACCAGTTATTTAAGATTATACAGATTTCCTTCCAAACAAAGGGCACTTAACAAGCTATTCCTAGAAAATTCAAGATATACATTTTATTTTCTTGAAAATCTTTGTGTCACATCTTTGGAAGGTATTCAGCTTAAATACCAACTTTGGTATTTATCCAACTTTTCATTTTTGAGTCACGCACAAGCGCACGCATGCATGCACACACACATGCATGTGCACGCCTTGTACATGGTGGAGAAAGTAAAATACTACATAATTTTTTCTTTTTCATGTTGCTCTAAAAGATGGACAACACTGTGTGAAGTGGTTCTGAATGCATGAGGGCGAGGCTAAGTTGGTGGACAAATGAAGCAGAATTGTGATATCATCAAACTCTCCTGCTTATACTTGTCATAGTTATTGTTTACAATTATTGTTATGAAAATCATTCTGTTTTGCTTGTACAGATCTTGAGGATTCCTATATCATGCATATGTGATCAGTGGAAGATAATATATTCTATGAAATTCAACATACAGAGATCTAATTCTTTTCTGTGGTAGCTCTATCCCTTATGATTTCCCAGTTATTTAAAATTCAACAAGAATGGAAGGTACTTGAAAAAAGTTATTTACAGAAAATTCAATAATGAATTAGAAACAGTATCTTTATTCATAATAATATGCATTATTTTCAGAAAAATAAAGACCATCACATTCATAATACATGCGCAACTGAATCGATGCATTTACATCATAGACTTGTTGGAATGATGAATGATATATATAAAAATGGAGTCATTTTGTACAACAAGATGCCCAATTCATTCAAAGCATTAACAGTCAAAATGTTCAAGTAGAAAGTAAAGGAAGTGTTATTGAAATACAAATTTTATAATGCAGGCGATTTTCTCAGAGTTAAATTGTAATGAAACTTGTAAAGATGATGTATATTCTGTAAATAGTAGTAAATTTGTTGACAAAGCCATGTATACATATTCTATATTAATTGGTAATAAACTCTGCTATTCTCATTATCTCAAATATGCAGCATTTTAATCACAATCATTATAGCCCCATTTTAGAGAAATTAAAACCATTTCAAATATTTTTCATTGTAAGCATTTTTTGGGTAGGGTGATTGCCTGAAAATCTTCACCTTGTGGCCAGTTAATTCTAATTTTCATTTTTACTTTCTCTACTGAGCAGAATGGCTCAGGCGGTTATATCTGTGGCCCGCATTTGGGATACAGGGGTTTGATTCTTATGGCCAACCTTCCTAGCCCATGGTTTTTTTGGGGGTTTCCCCGGGTTGCCAGGCAAATGCTACAAAGGATCATTACATCCTCCGAATTTCCTGTCCCTCCATTTCATCTCCATTCTCATTCACTTCACCTTTCATCTGCTTGGTCCCTTTCAGGGTTGGAAGTGTCGGCAGGAGGTCTCGGTGTACGCATAGCAAGGGAAAGGATACCCTAAGGAAACTTTCATCCTCCAGACTGCAAGCGGTCTCTGGGTCCTGGACCCCCAGGGGATGTGTAAGCCTAAGGGGGGTAGGGGGGTCGGCTGCAGTGCTAGCATCCAGAGAGTTCTCAAATCTGTAAATGATAGGGACTGTATCTCCTGGTCCGGCTGTCCTCTTGTTTCCTCACACCTCATCACTCCCTCCCAGGGGCATTCCATCAGGGGCATAGGCACAAAAGATCTACGTAGGTTGAGGAGCTAAGTGCCCCTCTATACCTAGTCCTGTCCTATCCTATCCTTTACTTTCTCTGTTACTGGCCTAGGTATAGTAAAGTAAGTAGAGCAAGTATTGCATTCCACCCAAAAATTCAATATTGAAATTTAATTAGAAACACTCGTTTTAAGAATCCAATCTGAAGCCGAGAAAAGTAGTATAAGTAAAAAATGAAAATTTGCACAATACAAACCTGGTATTTAAGTTCAACATCTTCCATAAATGTGACATGGAGATTGTCAAGAGAATTCCTCACCCTGAATTACTCTTTGCATGAAAAACTTTTCATTGCCTATTTTTGATTTTCAAACATGGCTCTAATGATTCTGATCAACATATCATATGTTTAAGATATTTGAATAATAAATAAAATGCATACTTATCTTGAATTTTCTGCATATAACCTGTGAAGCTTAATTCTTTTATAATTTTGTATAACTGCTAAACCATAAGGGATAGACAAACCTTACTACAGAAAAAATATAGAACTCATTACTAAGTCTTTGTCTAATTAATTTCTTTTGGCAATAATTTCTGAGGTATTTGTTGTTATTACTTTGAATTTTCAAATACTTTATACTTCTTTAAAGTGCTTAACCATTCTCACGTCTATAGAAAGAGTAGGAGTTTCAAAGGTAGCATATAGCGATCTGCTTTTTAAAGCTCTTACTGTCACATCTACACCAGTGGATATACAGGTGACATTGATTAGTTTTAAAGAATGTAAGTTATTTTATTGCTTTCCAAAATATTCCCCTTTAACATGAGGCAGTATTTTTAACACTTAAATGATTTCAGTCAAATTATATAATATATAAATTCAATAACAGCCCGCCTTAAAGCAATATGTGTATGTAACAATATATAAAAAGTGTATATTACAGTCATTGTATATGTTTATATTATTGTATACATGTTCAATAATGTTATGTGAATGTATTACATAATTTAATAATGTAGGAGCTGTGAGAATAATAGGTTAAAAGTTGCTAACAATGAGGTAACAATGAGATAACCTTGAGGCAATAATGAGTAAGAATGTTAATAATGCTACTAGTCATTATTGGAGCAACAATAATGTAAATTTTGAGACAGTTTAAAAATAGTCAATCAACAACCAGATAAAGCTTTAGTTAAATAAAAGTATTCTATTGGATTAGGAATAGCCAATCAGAAACAGAAATATAGCAAAATTTAAAAATCTAGAAGTCAGTTGCTTGTAGACAATGCTCATAACTGGACGCGTTGCTTGAAGACAGTGTTCCTGACGTGAGATGTGTCCTCTAGAAATTTAATATGTATTTTGAGTGAGACAAAAATAGCTTACGTGTTAAAAAGTGCAAGTATTTAATAAAAGAATCTCACAGCTCTCTACATCAGTGAAGTGTTGTTTAAATTGTGTCAAGCATTAATAAAAGGAGTGAAGTAAAATGATAATTTGTGTAAGGCTACATTCTTCAGTCGCACCACAACCCTGCAAAGAGAAACATGTCTATAACAATAATACTGACGCAGCCGAGGCAAACATAAATATATAATATTTAAAGAAACAGTCAAATTACAAAGTTAATATTTTTTTTAAGCATTTGGGGCAAAGGCCACCGGAAAGTACATTTGGAGCGAAGGCTACTGGAAAGCGGGTACTGCAGGTACTATATGTGCTGTTGTAACCAACTTCAAGTTCAGCTCCCCAACATAAGAACTATAATACAACTCCTTCAATACAAACCATCTTCTCAAACATCAATACATTTTTGTATTCAATGAAACCATTCCTTAAGGCAATGATGCCACTCTTCCTGAGGCACCTCAGAAATCAGGATTTTATAATGTTCCACTGCTTCCTCTGAAGACAAAAGAGTGATTCCATGCATTTTATCTTTAATTTTTGGAAACAAAAAGAATCACAAGGTGCTAGGTCAGGGCTGTATAGAGGGTCCATGGTGCTGACCTTTAGGGCAACCAGATATCAGTTGTTAGTTTTGCTGTATGCAATGATGCACTGTCATGATGAACATTATTTTTCTTCTGGGAACACTTCATCAACTTTTTTAAAAACTTATGGTAAACAGACATTTGTGTAGCAATCAGCAGTAATGAAACATCTATCTAATGCTATAGTAGCATAATGGCCTGTTTTATAAAATAAAAACTAGCATCCATCTTCTTAGCAGGACTGCGAATTCATTGGACTTGGTTGGCTTAGGTTCTGTTCAAAATACCCAATGAGCCAATTGAATTTTCTGTTCAGGATTGTAACTATAAATACAAGATTCATCACCAGTAACAATATTCTAAACCAAATTTGAAGTGCTACTTTGGAATTTTTCCAGAAATTTTCTGCACCAATTAATGTGTTGTTTGTTTTGATTGGGAGCCAGTTTATGTGGAATCCATCAATAACAAAGTTTTCTAACGTCTAATTGTTGATGTAAAATGATTTGGATTTGACTCATACCAATGTCCAATGTCACTTAAATAAATTCATAAGATGTCTGTTGATCTTCTTCAAGCATTGCTCAAACAGCGCAATATTTTCCTCAGTAACTGTAGTTCTTGGGTGTCCTTCATGAAATTCATCACTAAGCAAAAACCGTTCTGTTTTGAATTCCCCATACCAAATATAAATTGTTGCCTTAGATGGGACTTCTTCACCAAATGCATTTAAAAACCAATCTTCACAGTGTTTAGGCATTAATGAAAATTTAAAATCATAGAAAATTATAGCCAGGAAATGTTCTCTAGTCAAATTCAATTTTGGGTGAACACAAAATCTTTAAATGGTGATAATTAACAAAATATTAGACCAAATTGACAAAGTGCATGGCAATCATCTCACAAAAGATTAGAAAGTAGCTGTCAAATATAAACAAAATTCATTTGTTTTTAGAAACATACATTCTAAATGTTTTCAGTATTCGTATTGCTGACATTGAGAATGAAGTTTTTTGAAACATTGTGATGTTTAAATCATAGTAAGTGGCACTAAAGCATCTAAATCTCACTCATTAATACTCTAATTTAGTAAACCAATGACAATTTTGAAAAGAGTCCCAAAATAAACAAATTAAACTTCTGTGTGTAATTCCAGCAATTGGAATGAGAAATAATGCAGGGAATCTTGTATAATGGCAAAACATAACCTATAAAGGCAGTTGCCATTATTAAAAGATACAACAACCAGAATAGGTACTTATTGTATATTTTAAATTTGAGAAGGAAAAATTAATAATTCATTGTTTTGGTAAAAATGGATCTTCACTGAATATTGTAAAACATACAATCAATCATCAAAATATCTAAGGGTTGTAGCGTCATTCATATTATTGTGGTTTTTACTTTCTCTCCCATATACTTAGTGGGTAGAGGATGTATTGCATACCCAACAATTGAATAATAATATTTTACCAGATATGCATGTTTTGAGACCCTCTAAATCCAAAAAATCATTTTTACGGAAAAGTCCATTTATATGTCTGTGAACACATAATTCAAAAATGAAAAGTAAGATAAATGCCAAATTTGGTACCTATTTAAGTTCACTATCTTCCAAAGATGCAATATAAAGATTGCAAGAAAATCCTTCACCCCAAACCACCCTTTATATGAAAAAAGTTTTCAATATTTCTTGATTTTCTCAAACATAGCTCTAATGATTTTGATTCAAATATCATATGTTTAACACATCTGTAGGAAAAATAAAATGTATATTCTGAATTTTGTGTGAATAGCCTATGAAGTCCTCTTCGTTTGGGAGGAATTTTGTATAATTTTATAATGCATAAACCGTAAGGAACAGGGGAAATTTTACACAGGAAAGAGTAGATCTCTTTAAAACGTACAATTTACTTCATATAGTTTTAATGGTAGCATCAGCCATTTGTGAGATATCCGTTATTACTGATATGAATTTTTGATTATTTTGTCATTTTTTAAAGTGCTCTGATACTCAGTTGTTTTTTGCAATGTCATTTATACTAATGTGTACTGAAACTATTTCTGTAAAGTTTACCTATATAAGAATAGTTTTCAGAAGATATATAAAAATAAATAAATAAATGAATAATAACAACAACAATAATAATAATGGGTAGAGAAGGACATGCAAATATAATACACTAGATTTTTACTTTCTCTACTATGTATAGTATAGTAAGTAGGGGAAGTATTGTATTCCACCCAAAAATGCGATACCGAGATTTCACCGGAAATATATGTTTTGAGACCCCCTGAATCCAAAAAAAGCATTTTTGGAAACATGTCCGTGTGTGTGTGTGTGTGTGTGTGTGTGTGTGAACAGCATAACTCAGAAACGAACAGTCGGAGAAACACCAAACTTGGTATTTTGGTTCAGTATCTTCCAGAGATGCGACACGAAGGTTTTCAAGAAAATCCTCCCACCCCAGATTACCCTTTACATGGAACATGTTTTGAAAATTTTAATTAAATTTGATTAAAATATCATATGTTTAAGATATTTTTATGACAAATGAAATGTATATCTCAAATTTTCTGGGAATGTCTCCAAAAGTATTCTTCATTGTGAATGACTTTGTATAACTGGTAAACCATAAGAGATAGACAAACTTTTACTACACAAAAATGTAGATCGCGTTAAAATACACAATTTATATCATATACATTTTTTTTATTGAGTGAACCATTTTTGAGATATTGCTTGATATTCCCTTAAATTTTCCAATACTTATACTTTTTCGTTATTCATTTTTTTTGTCCTGGTAATACGAAGAGAATGGAATACTCCACATAGCAACCAGCTCTTAAAATATTTGACTATTGCTTAAAACCTACCATATTCTCCTTGCATCTACAAGAAAATTAGCAATAAGATTAACATCTCGATATCTTGATTAACAGGAAGCATATGGAGAATAAGTGTTTGTAAAAATAGTTTGTACAAGAGTAGAGAAAGTCATGTAAGTGTAACACATCAGACTTGTTTTATTGTAAATTACCATCTGATGATATCTAACAAGTTTTGGAATCTTTAGGTTAATATAAGGTAACTTACAGGCATCATGCTTTGACGAACATTTCGCTCTGGGTGTACAAGTATGATGTACAGCTTCGGTGAGAAGAGACATGCAAGTGTTACACTAGCTGATAAACTAATTGTAACAGACATGCTTGTGATGCGTAGTGGCACATGGTTTCCAGTCCCAAAGTAAAGTGGCACAAATGCAAGCCATATCACACATGTAGTATACATAGTAAACCCTGAAAACAGAAAATGTTATATAAAAATATGGCTTCATAGATTACACACATGAAAACGTAGTTTTTAAATGTGGTGGTGTTTCATACCTATATATTTTGATTCATTAAATGCTTCAGGTATTTTACGGGTAAGGACAGCATAAACAGTACAAACAACAATGAGGAGAATTGGATAGCCAAATGCTATCATATATGAAGCGTCAATATGTGATGAGCAAACAAGATGGTTGTCTTCTCTTGTTGGATAATGATGCACTGCCCTTGGTGGGGAAACTAATATCCAGACACCATTGATAAGCACCTGCAACACATATTTATAAGTAAGACAGTGTGTAATCAATATTTTAGCGCAATAAAAGAAACAAAAGAAAACACATTGGGCCATATGCATAAAATGTTGTAAATTCTTTTCCTACAGTTTTGGAAGGAAATACTACGATCAGCATGCATAAAAAAGCTTAGTATATGATTTTCCTCTTAGCACATTATCAATCTAATAGGTTATACTTCTACCCATAGAATATAGTATTATTGTCATGCATAAAATGTAGGAAAGGAGTTTGTTTCATAGGCAATAGTAAGAAAAATTATAGCATGCATTTTCCCAGACTTTGTTTAGCAAATGTGCATAAGTAAAATAGCTGCATTTCTTCAAGTTCAGTCTAGAAAGACGTTTAAAGAAAGAAAACTGCCAAGAGATTCTGACTTCAAGCAGTTATATCAATTCCATAAACAGAATGTGGAGTGGTTAAGTGATTATTTTATGGGCAACATTGATGTCTCTAAATTCCTGCAGTGTTTAAACTTTTCTTATATCTCACTGCAGGACTTTATGATCTATTCAGAAGCACTGGATATTACTTCAACCAATTTAAGAACTGTATTTGTTCTTGTTTCTCATATATTCTTCAGATATTTTAAATCTTTTACATACACAGGTTATGTTGATACTAGATTTTCCAGTTGTTGATTGCTGCATTCTGTAATCTGCCGTGATAAGTTTTAATGAGAATGGCCCTGATGAGAATGACTGAATAGAAATGGAAGCGCCCAATTAATAGGAAATTTGATTATTATTGAAAGATAAAACTACGTCATGGAAGTGTAAACTTCTTAGCATTAGGTTACCGTTTATACATACAAAATGAAGTATATGCTAATCCTTCAAGCTTTTCCTATAGGTAAAACAAAACGTAATACTACATTTTATACATACAGCTCATTATTAAAATCAAGCAGAGATACTTTTATTGTGAAAAAAGCAATAGAGATGTTGGAGGAATTAAATTTCCTAAGATAGGTTGATGAAGTTAGAATATATACAAATAGATAAGTGCGAAGGGGCGTAATTGAAAACTAAAAGTTACAAAAAGTATAGTTTTGCAACATTTCAAAGGGAAGAGCAAAATATTGTACAGATTTTATATGAAACTAATAATATGATTGATATACATATAAGAGTCTGTTGGAGTTTGTAGTTTAAATAAGCAAAGTATGAGGCTCCAAAGACTTACTGATTTTGGCTTCAGAAGTTTATGCATATATATTTTATGTACTACTGTTACGAAAGTGTACAATTAGTTGATCATGTCCAGGTAATGAAAGCTAATCATTATATCACTTATCTTCAAAGCATGTTTTACGCTTTATAAAGGTGTGTTTTGCGTTCTATAAAAATATAACAATTAGCTTTTTTTTCCCCTGGAAGCAATGAATAAATGTACTAAAATAAAGTTTTCTAGATCTTTCAGGAAATATATTAAAAAATGCATGCTTGACTGCTTCTCTGATTGCAGCTGGTAGACCATAAAATTCATCTTCTACCCTCAATTTTACTTTTTGAAGTGAAAAAGCAAGCTCTAAAATGGAAGTTACAGCAACAATGTTTCCCGTTTTGCCTTGTTACCTGGAAACTATTCCTAAATCATATAAATGTAAAGGATTAAGTGGGCTTTGGCAGAGTCGAATAAACTGCAATTTATAATACAACTATTTCCTGAATTTTGAAAATAAATTTTGTTAAACATAGAAAACTTAAATAAAACTTATTAGAAAACAGTTTTAGTGACTTTTGGGTCTTAAAACACTCCCTTCAGTTGTGTTTTATATAGACGCCACTTGTAACTTGTATATCCTAAATAAGTATTTCTACATCCATTACCTGATAAGTTAGACTTGTGTTTTTGATTATGTATGAATCATGGATTCCCATTTTAGATAGGTTTGTATCTTCTAAGAACTTACAGAAGATGATAGTTGATTTTATTTTAAAATTATTTTTAATTTTGTGTAAAAAATCAAATACATCAAAAACTGAAAAAAGTTCATTCACATATTCTTCAACTTTACCGGTTTTCATGTCTTACAAAGTAAACCATAAATGTAAAGAATCTATTAAAAGTGTTATAAGTGCATAGTTAACTAAACTACAACCTTGTCCTGCAGACATGTATCCTTCTGTACTGCATTCCCTTCCCATTTCCCTGATTGGGTAGTGTACAAAAAAAACTGTGTAAAATGCAAGGATAGGTGATAAAAGCAATATAAATACATTCTCATGATAGATGCATGTGCTTTTGTCATTCAGAGAGGCAGGTGTGAACCAAAGGATCCTCCCATTTATTTGTTGTTAAGAATTTACATGCATTCCAGATGTATTAACTCTGTTGTATAACATATTTATTTCATACAGTTATGAAAATGTAAATTTGATAATTAACTTTAAATATATATTAAGGTTATATACTAAGTTATATTATTTCCAAATATATATATTAAAGTAAATGCTCATGTTAAATAAGGAACTACTTTGTGTTGCATTACAACCTATTTCACACCAGCAGCCAATGAGAGCTGACTAGTGCATGTGATTATTAGGAGATATGAGGCATAATTGTATGGAACAGATCTTAGTATCCAGAATATTGTAATTTTTTATATGTGCTTCTTAAAATAAACTCGAATTGTCTAGAGAGTAAGTTCATTCTTTAAACCATCAAATTCATTTTATATGCTTATACCTGTACTCCTACAAGACCACTGCAAATAAACAATTGTGAACGAGGAGAGATGAAGCTAGGTCTCTTGGCTGTACGCTTTCCTGCATTGAAGATTCTTGATATGCGATTTGTTTTTGTTAGAAGAGCTGCATACACAACTGTGAAACAAAATCCTGCTCCAAACCTGAAAGATAAAAGAAAGAGATAAAGATAATGCTTTCTAAGATTCTTTATAACAATGAAGCATCTGAATGCAAACAAACTAAATAACAGGAGCTGCTCATCCCTTTGCAGTGCTCCTACTTTTACAGATAGTTAAGAACAATATTTTTAGCTTTTAGGGAAGTATTTGATTTTTTTACCATTTATCTGTGAAAGTTAGAGGAAGTGTGCACCACCAAATGCATTTTCATGCAGCAAAATAGAATTAAATATTTTTGTTCACTTTACCACAAGTAATTAATTATTCCTTGAAAGGAGCATATTCTAATGCCTTCCATCTTGTATACCCATGAATGTGTAGGTGGTATGCTTATGTGACGGCAAGATCAGCAAGATTGCTGTACTCTGTAAAATAATGCAGGGTGCCCATAAAGTCTCAATACATTTTCATGTTCCTGGTCTGCTTCAAAACAATAAACATTATATTAGGATAGAGGTGGACCTTATAAGGTCTAATTCAATTCAGCGTTCCACATTTGGGAGGATGGTATTCTTGCCTCTGTCATTTATTAACAAGATGGGGCACCACTCCACTATGCAAACCAGGACTACCTGAATGAGATCTCTCCTAACCAATGGATCAGAAGAGTGGTGCATGTGGTCTCCCTATTTCCCTGACTTCACTCCCCTTGACTGTTTTACATGGGGTTTTATCATGAGCTGAGTTTATATACTAGGGTGCCAGATGTGCATGAACTGAAACTATAAATATGAGCAGCATGCTTGCTAATAACGCCTCAAATCTTTTGACGTGTGTTCCATACAACCATAAGGCAATGGAAGTAGTCTGCTGGTAATGAAGGTGGACATGTTGAACTGCATTAGGGTTTATAAGGTCCTATATAATGTTTTTTGTGTTGTAGCAAACCAGGAACATGAAAATATATTGGGACTTTATAGGCACCCTATATACCTCTGTGTTTACTGTTTAGGTGTGGAATGTAAGATTCATGTCACAGTACATTATTGCAAAGCATCCAACATCTTATTTTTGCATTGTTATATAAGAAATGTACACTAAACCCTTGTTTATGTGGACTAGATGGGGCTGGAGGTAATCCAAATTAATGAAAATCCATATAATCTGGAAGCAAACTATGAAATGAATATAAACTTTGATGTATGACAGTGAGGCAGAAGAGACAAGAATGGAAAGCCACCTATGATCACTATCAGGACTAAAAATTAAAGTTTTATTGTTCTGTGACACTGAAAATGGTAGCAATACTTATTGTTAACTTGAAGCACATAGCTGAAGGCAATCTCTGTTATCTGTGATGCCAGCATTACAATGCTATACATGGATATGTAATTTTCAAAGGACACACAGGACATGGTAAAAAAGTAAGTAAAAATCAATCCAGATAAGCTCTAAATCTGGATTAATGAGAATCACATAGTTGTGTAGTTGTTGTCCTCCGTGGTGTAGTGGTTACCATGCTAGCCTCTAGTTCCCGAGGTCACGGGTTCAAACCCAGCGGAGGGCAATGCATTTTTTTCAGGCATAAAAGTCCTTAGCATGACTTCCTTCAGAAGGGAAGTAAAGCCGGTGGTCCCATATTGTAGATTTATGGCATATAAAAGAACCTCAAGCCTGAAAAGGGGCCTCTGTGCAAAATTACTTGTCTTTCACGCCCAATATAGAATGCGACGCTAAGGATCACAGCAGTTAAAGAGCGTCCATAAATAAAAAAAACCCCTCAATTTCTTGTGTAGTTTTTCTATCAATTGTCTCCTTTCTCTTCTGTTGTTATGGTGGAAGGAATCACTTGGCATCTCCTCTGCATGAGTATTTTTATGATTAGTTTTCCAGTTATAACAGGTTTATTAGTAGTATTAGGAATATTGATGAAAACAAATTAAAAATTAATACATATAGCAAAAACAGTAACAATGCATTTTCACACCATTCAGAATAAAAACTTTGTGCATTCTAAGGTTTTAATAAAATATATAATGATTGATAATGTAAACACCACTAAGTTTCTTGGTGTATGGATTCAGAATGATTTAAAATGGAACAAACATATTCATTCTCAAGTAAAAAGACTGAACACAGTGTGTTACATCTTCAGGAAATTAGCAGACATGATTAGTAAAGAAACAATGAAAGGCATGTATTTTGCATTTGCTCATTCAATCCTTAGATATCCAATAGTCTTTTGGGGAAATTCTCCTTATTGTGAAAAACTCATAATGCAAAAAAGAATGGTACGAATATTGTTAGGAGTGAATCAGAAATACTCATGTCGACCATTATTCATAAAACTTAATATCCTACCACTCCTGAGCGTTTACATATACAAATCGATTCTTTTCACATGTACCCTAGACAGTGATTATAATATATTTTACTAAGACTACAGATGTACATAAACTCAACATCAGACAACAATGCAATTTACGCATAATGAAATCAAATACTAAACTGTGTCAGCTCTGGTTCAAAATTTTATGACAGATTAACAAATCAGATTAAAAATATAAAGAAAGCAGCTAAACTACTTCCTATTTGATTGATAACTGCTATTACTCTAAGGAAACATTTTTAAATGAATCTGTGCAACCATATGTAGGTACATATCTGAATATAGAAACAATGTGATACCAAATATTAACTATTACAAAAAAAGTAACCTAACTAATTTAATATATATTACACTTTTGAATGTATATACAATAGCACAGTGATGTTGTGTACAAACAATTGTAAAATGTAGACTGTAAGTTATTCTGACTGGTCCAATATCACTTACGTTCTGAATGTATTTTTTGATTAACTGGATCAATAAAATACCCCACCACCACCACCACTACTATTTACAGATAAAACTAAAGAATGAATTATCTTCAAATTACTAACCTTTGTATCCCACAAACAGCATCAGTAGGCCGAAGAACAAGAGCAAATGTAACTGAGTAACACAGAAGAATACCAGTAAGAAGAACATAACTAAGTTCACGACCAGATGCACGCACAACTGGAGTGTCATTATGTCTCACAAATACACCACAAACAAAAAGTGTGATAAGGATGCCAGTGGAAGACAGTGACATGGCTCCAATGGCCCAGCCACTCTCAGGACGAAGAAACACTTCAGGAATATCCTTGCAGTAAACTCGTAGTGGATCTGGAACTTTTCCCTCTGGACAAGTCAGACACTGGGTTTCATCTTCTGGGTTTCTGATCTGAAAAAGTGAATGGAAATACTTAACTCTTGCTGCAAGCCTTTTTTAAAAAAAATGTTTGATTTTTACTTTCTCTATTATGTATAGTAAGTAGGGGAAGTATTGCATTCCACCCAAAAATTCGATACCGAGATTTCATCGGAAATACATGTTTTGAGAGCCCCTGAATCCAAAAAAAGCATTTCTGGAAACATATCCGTGCGTGTGTCTGTCTGTGAACAGCATAACTCAGAAACGAACAGTCGGATAAACACCAAACTTGCTATTTGGCTTCAGTATCTTCTAGAGATGCAACACGGAGGTTTTCAAGAAAATACCCCCAACCCATATTACCTTTTACATGGAACATTTTTCGAAAATTTTAATTTTCTCAAAAATGGCTCAACGATTTTGATTAAAATATCATATGTTTAACATATTTTCATGACAAATGAAATGTATATCCCGAATTTTCTGGGAATGTCTCCAAAAGTATTCTTCATTGTGAACGACTTTTGCATGACTGGTAAACCTAAGAGATAGACAAAATTTTACTACACAAGAAATGTAGATCCCGTTAAAATACACAATTTATGTCATATGCATTTTTTTTGTCGAGTGAACCATTTTCGAGATATTGCTTGTTATTCCCTTAAATTTTCCAATACTTTTACTTTTTCTCAAATTCGTTATTCATTTTTTTTTGTCCTGGTAATGCAAAGAGAATGGAATACTCCACATAGCAACCACCTCTTAAAATATTTGACTATCGCTTAAAGCCTAGCAATTCCCCTTGCATCTACAAGAAAATTAGCAATAAGATTAACATCTCGATATCTCGATTAACATGAAGCATATGGAGAATAAGCGTTTGTAAAAATAGTTTGTACAAGAGTAGAGAAAGTCATGTGAGTGTAACACATCAGATTTTTTTTGAAGTGTAGAATCTAATATGAAGCAAAGGGCTTGACAGTAAATAAGGTTAAGGGACATTCTTAAAAAAATTAATTTAGAGTGTATAAAATATGATACACTGGAAGAAACTCCACTGTCTAAATGAGGAAGACCAGCAAAAAGCCTTTCATTTCACAATTAGCTTAAAAAAAATAAATATTTGGAAGTGTTGAATCATGGCAGATTGTGGGTACTGCTTGTATTTAGAACAATTTGCCCATTCATATATTAAAATTTGTTTGTCTACATTGAATGTTCAATACTACATAGAAGCTTATATTATTATTACAATTATTATTAGTAATAAAATGTAAAATGTTCACTTTGTTGATTATGAATGATGGTTTCACAGGCTATCAATAAACTTAAAAACGTTCCTCTTCCAAGCTTTCAGACACAATCATTCATTACTAAGATTAAAGAAACCATTGGAATACAGGTAAACGAGTAAAACTTTAATCTTAGGGAAGCTTGGAAGCTGGCATTAGTCATGTTCAAGCAGAGAATGGCACTGTGTTGGGGCATCAGTGGGGGACCAATCACATAATTGCTTTTTAACTTCTAATGTTTAATAGATGATTGAGTATTTTAGCATATAGTTTTGGGTATAAAACCACATGATTTTATTTTTATTATAAATATGGACCCAAATGCATTGAACCCTGAAGAAGATCACTGAGTCAAGTTGGATGAAAGCTTGTAGGAGATATGTTTTTACATGGGTTGATAGCCCATGAAACCATAAATTATTATTAGTATTATTATCTTGAATAAAAACAACAGTGTTGTTATGTGGGAGTTCAGTAAACTGTGTTATTAGTCAAAAAAGTAAAGAATAAAAATTCTTAGGTAAATGCTTAGAACAATATTAAAACATTTACAAGATTATTTTTGTTCATTCAAAGAGAACTGCCACATTATGGCGCTTTATACATGTAACTAGAATGTTGCCTGTATGCAGTAGCATAGCCAGAAAATTATTAAAGGCAGGGCTATGTGTAGGGGTATATTTTTTTTAAACAATTTGCATCAATTCAAATGATAAACATGAATTAATTCTGAGTTGAAATATTTAAATAAATTGATTTTATATCCACAGATTAAGATGTAACAATTGATAGGATGTTTTGCACATTCTAAGAGGCAGATGTGTTATGACATGAGAATTAATGACAACTGTGAAGTATTTTATATTACCGCTGCAGGCCATTTTATTTCACTACAAAACAGGGTTACTAGTTGTGTTCTAAACTGGGAGATATTGCATTCATTTAGAAACCACTCAAATTCAGCCCCTGATATCTTAACGTGGTTATACCCACACAATCTAAATTACAATTTCTGTTGCTGTCACCTTTGGTCATGTTGTCCAAGACATGTGGCATAAATATAGTGCTACCAGTGATACGATTAAGAACTATCTCATTCCTGCTAAACTATAAAGGTGCTATTATTTTAATGAAGCTAATTTTGCTACTAATTTTTATACTCCCCCTGCCTTTACAGCTATGCTTCTACCTGTGCGTGGTTGATGAATTGTTTTGAGGTACTTTGTTTAGGCCTCTTTGCTGCTAATTTTCCCCTCTGCTTCTTCCAATTTGCCAAGTCATTTGAATATTACTATATTGTAGTACTTTTCTGAGAATTTTAGCTAGTCTCTTGTTGCTAACTTTATACCTCATAATTCCTCTGCCAGCTTATATGAAATGGTGATGCCCTACTTTCTCAAGCACAACAAAGGGTACAATAACAATTTATTTGTAGTTGCTGTTTTGAAAACAGTGGCTGGTAGAACATCATAAACTGTCTTGAAGTGGAGCACAACATGCTATAAAAACCTATCATTATGACATATAATGATGCTTTCAATAAGAATTAGCTTGTATGGTTTTGCAGAAAGTTCCTAAGTGGCCAGTTCAATACATACTTTGCAAACAGTTAATAAAATTCATACAACATGTGGATTACACAATAAATAATTTATAAGGCATTATTCTCTTTAATGCAGTTTACCTGTCAGAATAATGGTTGCAGTCCTTTTAGTGTTAAATTAAAAAATTGCATTATGAAACTATAATTTACAGTAGTGTAGTGAGAATAAGAATACCACGAACCTGATATTGTGTACAGTTAAAGCAATGCCAACAACAACTTTCCCCTTCCACATATTTTTTAGCTTGTCCTTGCTCACAAGGAAGACTACATACAGATTCAGGAGGCTGAGGATGTCCCAGCTTGAATTGGATCTCTGTAACAAAGTAAAGAAATTCAATTAAATTCTTTATTGAACCCATTGATCACATACTGAGTTAAGCAAAGTCAGAAATAAATCTAACATGAGAAAATATATACAGAAATAAATAAGACAGGCATATATATATAAATACAAAAGAAAAATCATGGTGGCAAGGAATAATTCAAAAACTAAAGCAAAATTAACAATAACATAGTTTAAATTGAAAAACATATTCTTATATACAGTTGACTTATTATTTAAATTAGTAGTTAATATTTATTCATCTGTATATATTCATCTAATGTATAAAAGCTACCATTTATACAGAATTTCTTCAATTCTTTTTTAAATCTACTTATTCTCTGTATTTATTTTATCTCCTCAGGCAATTTATTATAAAGGTAACAAGCTGCATAACTTGGTTTAGTCTTATACAGTTCAATCCTGTGCATAAATGAATGAAAATTATTATTAAATCTGGTTTCATAATTGTGTATTCGATTGTTTTTTTAGATTATTAAATTTAGTTCTTGCAAGCAATATTACCTCGAATATATACAGCGAGTATAGAGTTAGGACTTTTAAACTTTTAGATACTTCTCTACAGGAATCCGTTTGCTTTAAGTCCAGCATAATCCTGATTGCTCTCTTCTGTAAAATAAAAATCCTGTTTGTATATTTAGCTGGACTATGTCCCTAGATCGATATACCACAATACAAATGTGGTAAATCAATCCAAAATATATAATCTTTAATGTTTTTATATTAACTATTTTTGCCATATTGTTTAAAACATTTAAGCTAGAGCTAATTTTTTTTAGCAATTTTATTTGTGTTTATCCCAAATCAAATGTTTATCAAGAATTACACCTAAGAATTTTGCATTTGTAATCTCTTTTATTGGCTTTTCGTCTACCTTTATGGTTGTATTAGTAATATTCCTATTATGCTGCATCTGGATAACCATGTAATTTGTTTTGTCAGCATTTATAAGTAATTTATTAGCCTTTAGATATTGCACAACTTGATTATTCAAATTGCTCAGAGCAATGAATGCAGAAATAAATACAGAGGATAGAGGTTTAGATTCTTTATGATCAAGCTCAGATCTACAGTGCCTAGAATACAAAAGCTAAACATTTATTTTGAAGTTTTAATAGAAACTTGGAATTTTATGTGTTCTGGAAAAATAATTTTAGAATATTCATTTAAATAAATTACCAAGCAGCAATTACTCAAGCTAACATATAATATAATGTAATATTTATTTCATCATTATTACAATAATACAAATAAAGCTTACATCTAAAACTTATGTCTAGTGCACCAGTTTTCTAGCTCCCCCATATTTAGCCCCTAGGCTGTATATATGGGATAAAGCTACTATACCATCTCTCCACTTTCCAAACTATGCCCGTTCTGCTGTACCTTTCTTAAGCTCCTAATCCACTTATCCCTTGTGTTACCTAAAAATGTCCCCATCATTTTAATTGTTTCTACTTTTGTGCTTCCCAACATTCTTAATGCTATTGCTTCTTTGTTTAGCTTGTCCCATTTTTTATTCCATATAACCTCTCTCCACCTTTTAACCTTATCACATTCTATTAGACAATGAAAAGTACTACCCGATTCATCACATCTCCCCAAACAATTATATCCATTCCTTTTTAAAAAATATTACTCCTGTGCGCATCCACGCAAGACCTATTCTACCAAATTGATTGCATATATCTACATACTTCTCCCTTCCCCAATTTCTTTTAACTGATTTATACAAGATCAATGATCTTTTATCCTCAAAACTAGCCCATATCTCTTGTTTCTTCCACCCTCAATCTCACTTCTTTCCAAAACCCACTGTTATTATATTTATCTAATAGGAAAATATTCCTCATGCCAATTTCTTTCCCGTCTCCCCTAACCAACACTCTTCTCCTAAGACAGTTTTTTGAAACTGTTTACATTCTTTTAATATATTGCTATCTTCTAAATTTAAACATCTATACCAATACTTCAAAACTCTTTCTACTATTATACCTTTTCTCCCTACTCTTCCTAGCTCTGCCAGTGCCACTCTTGGGTAAACCCAGAACTTCTCTACAAAACATTCTATGGACTATATCAATCTTAATCCATCCCTTTGCCACCCCCATATTTCTATTCCACATAACATTTTTGACTCCAATATAGCTTCATATAGCCTTTCCAACCAGTTCATTGTTAGCATGGGTGTTTTGCACAAGCAAACTCTAACACTTTCATGGATAGCTTTCCTTTCAGTTGTGCATATTTAGATTGTGCTTCCCATTTCTTGAGAATCTAATCCCCAAGTAATCAAATTCTTTTACCACCTCTATTTGCTCTCCATTTATATACCATCTTTCCTCTATTTTTAATTTTGATACTTTCTTACTCAAGCTAACTACTCACCAGACATGTTTAGACGTAGTTCTCCCTCCAAATATTCACCTACTCGCACCCACTGAAATTTTCCAGGGCTTGTCTGTTTGAAATGAATAATGTTATAGCGAGCTGGACCATCTCCGTTTGGGTCAAAATGAAACTTATCTCCACTCAGTCCTGGAAGAACAATGTGTGTTTAGTATTTAATCTACTCTTTGGGAAAGTTTGGTATGGAGTTAATGTTGTTATTATACCTCTAACTCAGATTTAAACTAAATAATAACTAAATAATGCAGTAGTGCAGCCAGAAATGGCCTTTGTCAGGATTAAACCTTTTTAAGTCCATTTACTACTGCAGATACCTGTATTGCTTTATCTGTCCATTCGTAAGTGTGAAATAACACAAACTGTTGCATGTATGGAGTGAGTGTTTTATTTATTTATTTATTCTGGTGGAGCTAAGGCCACCAGGCTTTCTCTTTGATACCACAAAAAATAAGAGAGAGAAATAATCTTATGTATACACAACTTAAACCCTTAAAAGCTCTAAACTAATTTAAGTGCTTGTTGAAAATATTAGGAAAAAGTTATGTACTTACACATTTATACTTATTAAGTAATATTTAAACAATATGTTATACGGTATGGTTGCTCATAACTTATTTCATTCAATAAAGTAAACATTTCTAATCCTCTTTTGAATTGTGACAGTATATTACAATTTCTGACATTGCTAGGTAAAGAATTCCAACAACGAGGTAGAGATGCTGTGAATGAAAATGAACAGAGGGATGTTCTATGACAAGGGATGGACAGTAATAGTTATTTACATAACTGCATAGAAAAGTGAGTTTTTTTCAAGGATGAGTAAGATGTTTACAGCCGAAGCAAAGCTTAGGCTGGAATGTCGAAACAAGTCCTGAAAAAAAACTCTTTTCTGCAATTATGTACAATATTTTATTTCATACTATCTTGAAATACTTTATATATTGGTTAAATATTGTGCTATGTATTATATTGGACATGGACACAGCCTTTATTTCATACTATCTTGAAATACTTTATATATTGGTTAAATGTTGTGCTATGTATTATATTGGACATGGACACAGCCATATGTTTCAGTTAATTTATTGATTAAACAGTTGAAGGGAATACTAAAAGGTTGGCAATGAAGTACAGGGAGTAAATGTATGGAAAAAAATAAATTTCCTATACTGGTTTGGAGATGGAAGAACATGAAATTCTGGACAGTGTGAAATAAAGACTGTTTTTGGTTTCAAAGAATGGTGAGGAAGTGGGTTGCAAGATAACTTGGGGTAGAGGTTGAACAATCTCCATATACACTTCACTCATGTCAATTTGAAGCTTACTGAGCAAGCCTTACATAAAAAGCTTTTGCACACAGTCTATAGACTTTTAAATAAACATTGTAAAAATAAGCTTTGATACTAAACACTTGTACCCTTTTAAACAAATGTATTACTCAAAATACTTTAGGCTAACTTTGCTGCCCAGTAACAAATTACTGCATGGAAATTGGCAATTTTATGCTAAAAGGTTGTACAAGCTTTACCATTTACAAATACTAGTGAAAATATCAGAATGTGTTTGCAAATTTTTATATGTCATAAATCAATTGAGTTTTGTTTGCTGTTTACATCATCAAATCACTCACCTAATGGCCATAGCTGTTTTTTGTGTTACATTTTCAGCACATTTTAATGAAAACATGGTTTGAAGTGCAATTGAAAGGTTTTGTCTTTTAATACATTAATATTATTGTGCTTTATATGTATATTTTGCTATTAATATCCATCTAATGTAAACCAGACACACAGTTTTGAGAATTTGCTAAGGCAGGTATATTTTCTCAAATAAAGCCTAACACACACAATTGTGCTGGTACCTGTTTAATACCTTTATCATCAATTTTTTCAAACTTTTTCAGTGTCATGCCATATGGTCTGTTCTCCAGGAAAACATAGAATTGTTTAAATTAAAATGTGTCCAGCTTGACAGGGATAGGACATTTTTATCTACAGAAAAGCTTGAAAAGTTTTGAATGTGAGAAAATCAACTTAAGATCTGAACCATTTTTCATATGAAATGATAAAAAGTTTGTTGACTAAAATGAAGCACAAATCATTAAACTAAAGGCATAAAAATGCTTGTTTTGACTCATTTTTTAAACTTATGCACTCGCATAAGACACTTTTTGATCCTTTTCATTATTTCTGATTAATTTTGCCTCACCTTCAAAACTAACTTTGCGAAGATATTTCAGCAGCTCTGTTCCCTTAATAGGTTTCATTGCATCACACAAACCAGGTCGGCCATAGCATAGTTCTCTATGCATATCCCTATAAAAAATCACAGAAAGTTAATAAAGTGCAGCAAAATTTATATAATTGTTTACTTTAAATAAATGTTTAACCATGATTCACTTTAAACCCTGAAAGAAAACATATTCAACTGTGATAATCTTACACTACTTGTAACAGTGTAACTTATTGAAATAATGAGTTAATTGGTATCACTTTATAGTTTCATTTACTAAATTTAACATTCTTCAAAGACTTTTGTCTCCATTCTCAGTTGTATGTCTTCTTATGTCTGGAAGTGGGCGGATCCCCTAATGCAGTATCAGTTGTACTGCCATCTAGCTGCATAGTGGAGAACTTCACTATATCATCTATTCATTACTCTGTGTGCATTTTTGGTGGTATGTGACCAGCTCACTCACAATTTCAATTATGTTATATGTAATCTTAGTTCAGGTCACCTCAATATTATACTCAAACTTTACTAGGTACTGTTAAGCAAACTTATAAGAATAACATTTAAAGTCTTCATGACAAATGATCAGTAATTACTTACAATTTATAGTAATATTGATTTATAATAATAGTGATTTCATTGAGCAATTTAGTGATATCATTCCAAAAAGTAACATAACCTTGTCTGTTCTTCATTGTAATACCTTATCAATATAAAATGCCTCAAAATGCTATTGATTGCCATGGAGGATGGGAAGGGCCTTAGCAAAAGCAGTGTAACCTATTGCCACCATCAAGAACTGAAAACCACAAGCCTTTATCACACCCTTTCTGACTATGATATTCTCACAGTTATGATAATAAACACACTGGAAGTGGTACACAGTGAAGGGAAATGATGACTTACGTTGATGATGTAGACGTCTGTGAAACATATTCCACGTGTAGGTAAAGGTTAATAAAACATTAAGTGTTAATTTTGACGCAATGTTATCAATGTTACTTAAATAAGAACCTCATAATTGTTTGGTTTAAAATACAGTAGTTGGCTATTAGGTCATTCTCTTTTGTGCATCCCAATATTTTCACAATGTCTTTGTGGATCTGATTAGAGTTGGACACACAAGTAGGTGAAGTCCATCCATCATTACATCCTAATGGTACAAAGGACATTTGGTGGTTCCTTAATTCCAGTTTTAAATAACATTCTAAAGTGGTTGACATTCTGAGTTCTGACAAACCATTCCTCAAGAGAAAACTAGGATTATATCCTTTGTTTTTACTACTTCTCCCTACATTTTTTTTGTCATTTTTTAAATTTCCCATTGATAAGCCATTTTACTGTTCTATAGTTTATTGTTAAAATCTTGCAGAGTATTAATAACTATTTCATTCAAATTATAATTATAATATCGATTTAAAAAAGAGATTATGTATTAATTTGATTTTAAATAGATATTAATATTTGCTTGGAATTTTGTTAATATAACTATTTTGGCAGAAAAAGAGTGCAATGGATTTAAATAATTATTAATTGCAGTATTAATATAAGTAAGAAGCAAATTAATTTCACCTATAGTGAAGTAGGATCATTAAATATCTGAAGCATAATAAATGTATATGATGCCTTTGAGTTCAATGTTGGTGCTCTATTTGAAGCATAAGGTTCAATAACAATAATGAATATGAATTATTAATTATCTGCCAATATTTTTTGAAACCAGCACACACCATAATTTGAAATAGTTCTAATTACTTCTGGTACCTCTTGCTGGGCCTTTCTTTTGCAGTGTGATATGTAATTGTTTGCGATTGGAGTGCTCAGTCGAGGTTAGTTCATGGCATTTGCTGCTCTTTTCTGGGAGAGGGAGCTTAGTTTTATCTACATACACGTCATCTTTAGCTTCAGAGCATATCGCATGATTATGCCTCTGTAATTTATAAGTATACTTGCATATTATCTCTCTGGCCATATCTTGGTTCACTCTCAACTTTATTAAGTTCCTTATATGTAAGTCAGATGGGGACAATCTTATGCATTTTTTTTAAAACTGTTATTCTTCTTTATGCGCATTTCTAACAGTGCTTTCAAAGTCGTAAATTAAACGGGGTTATTGAAGCTTGGGTGGGAAATTGCTTTTATGATCTAGGATGGTTTTAGATTATTTTTAAAATTTTGGCTGCATTTTTCTTCTAATAATTTTTAGGGTTATTATTTTGTTGCATTATTTTCTGCCTGTTTTTGGTTAATTACAAGAAAATTATTTAAATAGCATGAAAAGACTCTATACATTTTAACTGAAATTGTTAAGCAAGAGGAGGTAAATGATGTTTTCGTAAATGCTAAGATTCACTGTTATTCTAATTCTCTGAATTTAAAAACTCCCTTAAGGGTAACTTTGGGGCAATTGGAGGTCAGAAGCTGTTATTTACTATTAACATTTACCACTAGCCTCTGCTTTTCTAAATTTATGGAGTGTAATTAGTGAGAAAGGGTAATGTGTAATAGTGAAATTATTAAGTCCTCAACTTCTGTCTGGTAGAGTGATGAGATACATCAGGATCTCAGGCAATGGTGCAAACTCAGTACATCTTTCTTATTTAAAATAAAAAACCTTTTTCTTTATTTAAGCTTGATTATATTCTTCAAATGGTTTACAAGTTTTGTCTTTTCCTAACCAGTGTTCTCATAAACTTAAAATTATGGCTTTATATTCAATATTGTCTGATTAAATGGAGTATTGTCTGAGACGTTTTGTGGCACATCTTAGTATAATTTTTCAACAGAAACAAGTATGCATCTTTCCTAAATAAAATCCTGGCATAACATATCTGTCCCCTTTAGGGTTCAAGAAGATATGTATAAGAAATGTTCTCTCTTGCTACTTACTAAACAAATTTGTTACCAAATGTATCATAATTCTTATAATGGAACAATTATGTATGAGAATGTTAGTCATTTTACAAAAGAAAAAGGGCCCATTCACATAGAAATGTTAATGCAAATGCAACACGAACACAAAAGCTTGTGGCCAGGTTAATAAATGGGGCCATTCACAATGATTTCCATTAGCATGAACATGAACATTATCGCCATATGCTATTGCCAAACCTTGCAATCTCCAAGCTTTCATGTTTGCTTTAATGGGATTCGAGAGAAAGAAACACCATTGCATTCAGCCCCGTATTTAGGTGATGTTACACCCATGGGCCCAACAATCTTTCCACATCCCCCCGTCTGTGCTATGCCACTCAATAGCAGCACAGGCAGCATGCACATAAGATCTCCATCCGTCTACCTACAATTTCCCTTGCATTAATAAGAATTCCCACTACCATTGTTGCTTTTTTTTAGAGAATATGAACATTTATTTTCAGCATATGTATTTAATTTTCTCAATGTTGCTACCCCTAAGAATTTGCCACCCTGGGTCCAGGACCATGTGACCCATGCATGAATATGGGGCTGATTGCTCTGCATAGAAACAAAAAAGGGGAGAAATAGAGTCATTTGATGAGAAGTTAATTATTTTATTTGAAAATCGTTTACTCTATGACGAAAAGAATAAATTTTACAAAGATAAGTTGTTAAAACAAAATATTTAGAAACAGATTGAGAATGAACCAAACAGTTTATTATTATTATTATTATTATTATTATTATTATTATTATTATTATTATTATTATTATTATTATTATTATTATTATTATTATTATTGTTACTATGGTGTCTTTCAATGTTGTGTGGAACTTTATAACAACATAAAATACATTGCTGCATTGTTATTAATCATGGCAGCCTCCATTTTTAATCATTTTCACACCTCAATTATGTTGTTTTGATGCTAACACTTTGTTGGCATTGTAAATGGTAAAGTGAATCTTGTGTTTATATCATACATTTATGCCCTTTTTTAATGTTAATAACATACATTATAAAGTAAAGATAATACATCCATAAATTAACATTACATAAAACTAAATAAATAGCTGATGATCAGGCTATGCGTATCATACATATATTGTTTGAAATCTTACCTGAATGCATGTGCAAATGCCATTACAGCATCACTCACAAACTGTAGCTGACCTTCAAAAGCTGTATTGTTCTGATGTAACCTCAACATTGGATCACATAACTTGCTATATTTTCTGTTATATGGCGTGAGTGAACTGTTTGGGTAACGACAATGGAAATGGTCCTCCCAAAATTCTGAAAAAAAAGAAATATATATATATATATATATATATATATATATATATATATAGCTAGATATTCCTGGAACAGAAAGCACATTCCTGCTGAAATGAAACTAGAAGTATTTTAAAATCCTTGTGAAATGATGATGACATTGACTATGAAGATATAATAATGTATTTCCCCATATGCAATATCTTCTTTAATTGTTTAAATTCTTTTTCTTAGTAGACTTTTGTAAAATATAACCTTTTAAAAATTATCAAAATTGATAAGATTTCACAGAAATATACATTTTGAGATCCATAAGCCCAAAAAGTATTTTTAGGAAAAATAATAAAAAGTTGGATACATATCAACTGTTTTTACTCGAATCAGACATTGTTTAAAATGCCAACTGAAGAAAATCTCCCTGGTTCAAGCTACCTTTAACATGTAATTTTCAAACTTTTAAAAACTGGACACTATATGCTACCCTTAAAATTCCGTACTGCTTCCATGTAATCGCGAGAAACAAGTGAATGTTGAAAGGACTTTAAGAGAATGACAAGAAATGAACAATTCAAACCATTAATAACGGATATCTCAGAAATGGCTTATGCCACAAAAAAACTTATTTGAAATGAATTGCGTGTCAAAGATATCTACATTTCTTTGTAGTACGTTTTCGTCTATTGCTTAACGTTTATCAGTTAGAAAAGGACTTCAAAGTCTATTCCCAGAAAATTCAAGATATACATTTTATTTTTGCGACAACATTTGTGCTTACGTAATATGTTTTTACGTAAATTATTAGAACTTGAAGATCTTATATTGTGCTGCTTTTGTTTTGTTTGGTTACATAATTTTAACTGCCCCACGTATGGGAGCCAATTTGCGAGTATATTACTTATAATGTTTGTTTACATCAGTATTGAAGCCATCTTGTGACGTCATTCATTTGTTCGGTTTGTAGCTCCATCTTGTGTTAGCAATATGCAGCAGTGTTAGTGTTCGAAAGAATGCGACTGTTATTTGATTTAAATTTTGTTTACTGTCTTCCGGCTAGCTATTATGTCTCGGTCGAACATGTTTCTTGATCAGGGTTGTGTAAACGGAAAGGAATCTTTTATCCAAAAATTACACTGATGAAGAAATTTGTTTTACACATTTATTGTCGAACACGTTAACTATCACATTTATACATTGATCTTAACACTCGCCAAACTGAAACTGTTATAATAACTTCTTACTTATCACTTTTAATTCACGTACTTCAATCTTTTGTATAATTAACCTTACAATACTTTAGATCTTTCATAATTCTGCTGCGCGTAACTTGTGAATCTATATCCGATGTATGACGAACTGACTGACGACGACGTGTAGTGTACAAAGATTTTTGATGAACTGCCCGACTGACTACGACGTGTAATGTGCTAGGATTTTCGATGAACTGAGCGACTGACTGACTGACTGACTTGTAATGTATGAATGCTTTCGGCGAACTGAAGGACTGACTGACTTTGCCTCAAACCTAGCTTCTATTTATACTCCCTCATCCAGATACGCCTAAAGATTATAACTGAACTGCAATTGGCTAATAAAACGCGCCAACATTAGCGTCTATTTTAATATCCAATTAAAATTATGAATACATATGCTTTAGGGAGAAAACATTCCAGAAGTTTCTACCGAAAACGTCTATTTTAATATCCAATTAAAATTATGAATACATATGCTTTAGGGAGAAAACATTCCAGAAGTTTCTACCGAAAACGCGCCAACATTACGTAACTTCCTCGTTTCCAATAATGATAAACAGCTCACCCCCCCTCTGCATTATTGCGCTATTATTGACAGTTTCAGTAAGGCCGTATAAACTTATTTCCCAATAATAATTACAATTAATAAACATCTGAAATCAATGTCACATAAAAATGCATATTCATATTACAATCATTATTTACATTTAAGTAATTTGTGATACAAATTACTGCATCATTTTTCATGTAAATATATTTCATATATGGTATTTTAATCAAAATCGTTAGGGGTATTTATTAAAAAATTAAAATTTTCGAAAAATGTTCCATGTAAAGGTAGTTTGAGTGGGGGGAGTTTTTTGAAAATCTTGATGTCGCATCCTTGGAAGATGCTGAACTTAAATACCAAGTTTGGTATTTATCCGACTTTTTGTTTTTGAGTTATGCTGTTCACAGACACACACGGATCTTTTTCTAAAAATCTGATGTGTTGCACTCACACGACTTTCTCTACTCTTGTATGAACGTTTTTACAAACGCTTATTCTCCATCTACTTCATGTTAATCTATATAAACATTTCTAGAAAATATCTCATTGCTAGTTTTCTTGTAGGTGCAAAGGGAATATGGTAGGCTTTAAGCGATAGTCAAATATTTTAAGATCTGGTTGCTATGTGGAACATTTCACTCTCTTTGCATGCTTAGGATGGAATAAAAAAAAATAAATTCCCATTTGAGAAAGACTTTAAGTATTGGAAAGTTCAAACAAATAACAAGGAACATCTCGGAAATAGTTCTGTTCCGAAATAAAAAAAGAAGTATATGACATAAACTGTGTGGTGTAACGAGTTCTACATTTTTGTGTAGTAAAATTTTGCTTATCTCTTACGGTTTACCAGTTATGCGAAAGTCATTTAGAATGAAGAGGGCTTTTGGGGATATTGCCAGAAAATTCAAGATGTACATTTCATTTATCATGAAAATATCTTTAACATATGATATATTAGTCAAAATCGTTATAGCCATTTTTGAGAAAATAATAACTTTCGAAAAAAATGTTCCATGTAAGGGGTAGCTGGGGTGGAGGGGCTTCTCGAAAATCTTCATGTTTCATCCTTGGAGGATACTAAACTCAAATATAAAACTTTTTGAGTTATGCTGTTTACAGACAGAAAGACACCGACAGACACACAGGCACACACACGGACATGTTTCCAAAAATTCTTTATTTGGATTCAGGGCAGTTCAAAGCATGTATTTCCGGTGAAATCTCGGTATCGAATTTTTGGGTAGAATACAATATCTTCTCTACCTACTATGTACGTGGTACAGAAAGTAAAAATTAGCTTATAGATGAGTGAGTAGGGAAGATGATGAGAATGCAACACATCAGTTTTTTTTGTTTAACGCCCTCTCTTATTGCATAGAGCACTACGGCGGTGACACTGGCGATAAATGAAATGATAATTGAGAAAGGAAAGTAAATGTTTCAGGTCTAAGTTTAAGGTACTTTTCTGGCATTTTCCAGTTATAAGGACTAAGGAACACCTGGAAAAAAATCTCTGTCTTGGCGGGATTGAATCACACCTCCCGCTCACGAGCTCGTGCCTTAACGACCTTGCCTAACCGAGTCGTTCACAACAGACATACGCACACAGGGACATTTTTTGAAAAAAATGAATTGGGTTCAGGAGCCTCAAAACACGTATTTTCGGTGAAATCCCGAATTCGAAGTTTTATGTGGAATACAATACTTTCCCTACTTAGTGTAAGAACGTAGTGGGGGAAGAAAACATGAGTAACGTAATGTTGTGGAAGTATCCTTTTTATATGAATACTATGCTTATGACATCTGTGGGTTGGCTGTTGGTAGAGAAAGTCCTGTGAATTTATCACATCAAATGTTTAGAACTACAGTTAATCAAAGGTTATGTTGAGATCATAACTTAGTGTCTAACTGGAGGTGTGTTCTGCTGAGTTTACGTAGTGACGTGTAACTCAGGCAGGCGTGTTGGAAAATCAAGTGGCTTAGTTTAAAATCTATGACAGCGCGGAGAAAGAAGGGCATTATTTAACATGTGTAATACGTGCTCCTATTATGCAGGCAACAAGAGACCTCTGTGGGATTAACTCTCACTGCGGAGGAATTACTGTGTGACACTAGACCCGGTTATGAATTAACAAAGGGCCAACTGTGTAGGTACGTCATCTGAATCGCTTCCTGGCTCCTGTAAGCCTTCATTGTGTGACTTAGAACCAAATGTTTTTCTACCATGAGGCTGCTTGGCTCACTGAATTATTTTATATTCACACCTCATAATTAGGTTATGGAGATGGATGCTGTGTTGATGATATAGGAAACTTGGCAGGTCGTGAAGTTTTGGGATTCATGTCAGGGAGTTTTCACCACTGCTGTCAGTCTCTTGCTAGTAGGTTGTCAGGGGATGGGTGCTTCCTGGATTATACTGTATTTTATGCTATCCGAGCATTGGTAAATGTCAGTTCTATAGATACACTTAAATTAGTATCTATGCATATTTTAACTCTATCATTGAATATGGAATATTATTTTGGGGAAATTCGGTAGAAAGTAAACGAATATTCCTCATGCAAAAGAAGGTTATAAGAATCATTTCCAGCACTCATAGCAGACACTCTTGCAAACATCTTTTTAGAAGACTGAAGATATTAACCCTACCTTGCATGTATATATTTTCAATCTTAAAATTCTATGTATGCAATCGAGCCACATTTATTACAAACATGGAAATTCATGAGATAAACACTAGACAAAAGGGTAACATCCATCATCCCAGTGCAAAGCTTTCTTGCTTCCAGAAAGGTGTATATTACGAGACCATAAAAATATTTAATACTCTCCCTAATGATCTTAAGAGAAAAGTTGA
Organism: Deroplatys truncata; assembly: GCA_030765065.1. NCBI lineage: Eukaryota > Metazoa > Arthropoda > Insecta > Mantodea > Mantidae > Deroplatys > Deroplatys truncata. Next base: position 109,028,556 of record CM060982.1, read on the forward strand.
CAATTTCAATGTATTTAAAACTGCTGTTAAAAAGTACCTATGCTCAAAAGCATATTATTCTGTACAAGATTATCTGAATGACAAATTATCCTGATGATAATACTTATATAGCTCTGTAAGTAGTATTAGTAAATATCAATGACAATTGCCAGTCATATTTGATGCCTGCTCTAGAATTAATGAAGCTATTTAAATGTATGTATATTAAGAACTGACAGTATGCATTACAAATCAAATAGAACAAAATGATCAGACGAACAAAGGTAAAATCCTAGTGAATGTTAAAATAACTGTTCTTGCCTATACGTATGTTAAACTTATAACAGTAAGGAGGTATTCAACTCTGTACAAAATTACACTTGTTTTGTTTCATTTTATATATAATATGTCTTTATTTTATTTTAAATGTTCTGTATACTATTTAATATTTATGTATATATGTAACTTTATTGTACATTTCCTTGACACGCATATAGTATGTGTCTATTTTATTTCAAATGTTCCATATTCTATGTACATTTTTGTACATTTCCTTGACATGTTCTATGTTCACAAGCCTTTACGGCTGCTAGTGAACTCACAGAATACAATCTAATCTAATCTCTTAGGTTGATCCGCGCCGAAACAAACCCACGTGACCAATGCACCATGATACAACACGGTAGCAATGCGCGTAGGAAGGTAGTCCCATGCTAATAATCTAAATTTTAGAATGAATTTATCCTTAAACGGTATAATATTGTATACAAATACCTAAGAATTTAATTAACACTGATTTATACTGTTAAACAGAGCTACAAGTTCCATCATGCAATTCGTATGAGTCAGCTGATCCGAGTATGGGCAGAATATTGTTTACAGCCTGAAACTAGCAGTTTCTGTTTTATATCATAGAGGACGGTGAATTTGCACTATGTATATAGTGTTGAATGGTGAAAGAAGTGGTGAAATTAACTTCTGAGTTCACCGGTGTTTTAAGTACAAGTATAAACAGTGCTCCTAAAGAAAAATCTGAAACAGGACAAGAATGTAACGATTTTGTGAAGAATGCAATTTATGTAACAGTGTAAAATTTCGTTTTTGAAAAATGAGCCGTCAACAGTTGATAAAGTGCGCTTCCAGAGAGCGAATAAATGTAAACTATCGCACATCTGTTTCTTTCCTTTTCGCTCTTTCTTTTAGAATTAACCATTATTATATGTGCAAACTTTTATTTTATTGTAACTATCAATCTTATCTCCATTAACCCCTAACAAAATATGCTAATCACCATTATAGTTGTCGGAATAAGGGCTCTATTCTTTTTGCATTACGCGCCGCGTGTACTCGCCACAAATGGTTGTGAAAGTGTGACAGTATTTCCGGCGGAAGGATACATTACAACGGTGCACTGGTCATCTGGGGTTTGTTTTGACGCGGATCAACCTAAGAGTGAATACAGTTTAGTTCCAAACTAATTCGGTTTTCTGCCATTAGTAATTTCTCCCACTTCTGCTAATGTTTAGGTTTATACGCAGCTATGTGACATTTCCTCGGCTCTTAATTGGTTATTTATCGTTTAATACGCGTTCTCGTGAAGGAGAAAACTTCTCATGTCCTATAACTAATTTATGCGTGCGAATTTCTTCGAAAATAAGCTGCTCGCCTATTTTCGATGTCACGTACACATTTGTAACAAAAGGCTTCGTTCCCGTCCTTCGGGAAAGCATATTCAACTTGGAGGGAGTATTTTATGATACGGTCAGATATCTTGGCTACGTCACTTTTTGTATTTAAGTAAGGGCTACTCTGTGTTGAGCCGAGCGACTTTCCTTTCTCACGAGTAAAAGTTTTATATAAGGTATCACTTGCACTTAACCAGTTATATTTATTTCGTATTTAGTTGTTTATTATCAAATATGCAGCCATATTTTCGTCTGGTTGCCCATTGTATCATGCGCGTTAATATACATTTATGTACGGTGACGACTGTCTCAACCTTTCATCTGTGGGCTTTGGGCTGCGGGTAGGTCGTTTATCTTTAGTTTCTCTTCTTCTACACTTCAAGGTATAGACAATACATTGTCTGTTCCGTCTTCAAAGACCCTTCAGCCATCTCTCTCTGGGTCTGCCTACATATCGCCTCCTTGTTTCGATAGTCTTGTATCTGGCACCCTATGTGTTGCTTATTCTTTCAGTTTATCGTTTATGGTAAATACCTGTGATTCTTCTCTAATGCTTTCATTATCTCTCTAATCTAATTTTGTGCATCTTTCAATTCCCTTAAGGATACCGTCTATATGTACTATCTAAAATCCACAATTGCAATTCGATTCTTTTGCAATGTTAATACAAAAATCAGATTTTAATGTATGAAAGAATGATTTATTGTCTGCTTTAAACTTTACATACAATTTATACAATACAATGGAGTTGCTTATTATTTCTCTTCCCCTTATATTTAACATTCTGTTATATATATACCAGGTGAGTCAGCTGCCCCTAGGTATTCGTATCTATGCAACCCGCAGTTTATACACTAATGTGAAAACATTGACCTTTTATCAAACAAACTGTTTTTTTTAATTTATGGACGCTCTTTAACTACTATGGTTCTTAGCGTCCCCTTCCATATTGGGCGTGAAAGACCGGTAATTTTGCTCAGAGGTCTCTTTATCAGGCTTGAGGTTCTTATATACGGCATGCTAAAGATTTTTACGCCCGAAAAAAATCCATCGCCCTCCGCCGGGTTTGAACCCACGACCTTGGGAACTAGAGGCTAGCACGGTACCACTAGTCCATGGAGGACGACTAACTGTTACTGTAGCTCTGTCCTTCTAATCGATAGTATACACAACCACCATTAAGGATTAAAGGCCTGAATGAGCCAAGGAGCCGCGAAAGGCTTTAAAAAGACGGCTTTTCATGGATATAATGCTTGCAAGGAGATAGAGGTATGTTTTCCGAAGAGCGTGAGACAACACGTGTGTTTTCTGGCCGAGTGGATTAACTGCCGGGATGTGGTAAAGCAACGGTTAGCTTCGAAAGTTCGAATCTAATACAAACATCAAATTGTTTTGGTTATTTTCTGTATCTTGGTATACTAATCTATTTATTTTTGTTATTGGTTCTCCTGTGAGCCAAAGACACAAGAATTACAATCAGATAGTTGTGTATCATGCTTACGATAATAATCTGTACCTATCTGATGTTGTAAACCGTGTCACGTAGTTAGCTTTTATTCTTCTGGGCACATATCGACGATATTAAATATAGCAGCTTTAGTTTCATGTTTAAACCTTATGTTTCACTTCTTCTACTGACAAAGGATTTGTAAATGTGCTAAGTTCATGGTAAACAGAATAATAAATTGTTAAAGAGCGTGGATTTTATCAACGAAGTAAATGTTCAAAATGGCGACCCCCTTCATCAATGCACATTTTTGTACGTTGCCGGAAAGACCTTGGATGCTGTAACATACGCGGTGTAATCTGCCTGCGTTTTTCACGTATGAGTGCCCGGAAATGATTTGGGCTTTGCGGTTCTTCTTCTTTACGATAGAAAAAAACATGGTGATTATTCTATTTTGTACACACTTATAATGTTATCAAAAATGTTCTTTGTAGCATAATATCAAATTATAGGCCAAAAGAGATAAAACAAAAACAAATAAAATGTTTGAACTTAACACGAGGGATTTGAACCCGTACTAAAGCGGCACAGCGGTAAAGCAACTATGATAATACCATTCGGCCAATACTACGTTGCGAGTTGGAGTTCCTATACGAATTAATAATAGCAAATTCAACCGCACTTCAAATCTTTACATGCTTTTTGCAACTTCATACAGCGTTTGGAGGTAATTTTGGCAACTTTAACTCAAATAAATAAACTGCATCAGCCATTTCAATTACTGTATGAACTGAAATATGCCTTAGTTTGTGACAAAAGAGAAATTATCTACCTAATGCTTAGCATTTTTTGACAAGGCTGTACAACGAACCTTTGTTGGCTGACGGCTTAAATCCAATTGGTCGCACTGCTAGATCTTCCATTTTGTTTTCAAATAGTTTTGTCAACCGATGCATGTGATAAGTTGTTCCTTCAGGGGCGTTTTCAAAGCTGTGTATCAATGTATGCTAAAGAATAAAAATTTGTAAAATCAGCTTAAAGTGCCACTGAAGCTCCCAGTGTCAAGGTGGGATGTTTTTGGCATCGACATACATGACGATAGCATTCTGTCCTGTAAGACACTTATGCACTGAGTTATGCATCCCTCCTCTATAAAGTGTTATCCAAATCAGCCTTTAGAAGGAATTCAAGAAAGGTGTAAGTCACATATGTTGCTTAGCACGTTGCTTAAATTCAAAAATAAATAGGAGCAGCTGACTCGCCTGGTATAATGTATCCACTATTTGTTCCAATTTGCTTCACATTTCTATTGACTATTTTAACCTTATGTTTTCTAAATATTTTCCTGCTTTCTCCATATATTCATTTGATCTTGAATAATCTTCTTAACTTTTAGCTCTATTGGTAAATTTTTTCATTTCTCTGGTATAAATTCCATCTTCCTTTATCCATATTCTCGCCTTCCAGAATATAATGCCAATTGTCATGTAATCCTTACTTTTAGTACATCTCTCCCCTCTTCTTCTCCCTGTAAATCACTTAAATTCATTACATGTGTCCTTACCCATGTCTTTCGGCTTCTTTGTTGCATACTTTTCCCCATTCCGTTTTAAAACATTTATAATCTATTAATACTCTTCCTTGAAACTACTTATAATTTCTTGTTTTTCAATATCCTTCACTCTTGTTCTAATTTCTTTCCAGGAATCCCTACTTTTATAGTTTCTTTCAGCCCATGTTTCCCCCATTCCATTTCTTCCAATGTGATTTTAATGTATAATATGTGCACTACATTTCATGTATATTTTTAAATAGTAGACAGAGATGGTATTGCATTCCACCCAAAATTTGGTACCGAGATTTCACCGGAAATACATATTTGGGGACTCTTTGAGTACGAAAAAGAAGCATTTTGAGGTACTATTTTTAACACTTAAATGATTTCAGTCTAATTATATAATATATAAATTCAATAACAGCCCGTCCTAAAGCAATATGTGTATGTAACAATATATAAAAAGTGTATATTACAGTCATTGTATATGTTTATATTATTGTATACCTGTGTAATAATGTTATGTGAATGTATTACGTAATTTAATAATGTAGGAGCTGTGAGAAATAGGTCAAAAGTTGCTAACAATGAGGTAACAATGAGGTAACCTTTAGGCAATAATGAATTTGAAAGTTTAACAATGCTACTTGTGATTCTTGGAAGCAATAATGTAATTTTTGTGACAGTTTATAAAAACCCAATCAAAAACCAGAAAAAAGCTTTAGTCAAATGAAGGTATTCTATTGGACTAGGGGACAATGTCACTACTTTGGGATTCTAAAATAATGCTTACCGATCTGCTTCTGTTCTATGAAGCTTTAGATAAGCAGTCACTGGTAGCATTGTCTAATTTATGCATACAAAGGCAAAGTATTCGTGCAGAAAATACACGTTTTTTTAACCAAAAAGGGCAAAATTATTCTAAGATACAAATTCGTAAGTTCATCTATATAGACAAGAGAGAAAACGAAGTAATTTCAGTTGCTTTAAAGATATGTAATACATAATAATAATAATAATAATAATAATAATAATAACGATGATGACGGAGCGTATTTTGCACATATTAAACTGCAATTCTCGTCTTAAAGATCTATCAAATTGGTCTCTCAAACTCCCTGCTTCATGAATGGCTACTTTTAGCTTTGCTAAACGAACAAGATATATTAAAGCTGGTTGTTTTATAGCAAACATTAAACTTTAAATGATGCATAAGTCGCCTTTGGGTTATTTGGAGCGAAACGATGCAGCTGTTACTGCAGCGAAAGAGCTTATAGGGGCTTATCCTTTTCACTGGCTTGTACCGAAACTGTGCATGCCAAATCTTGTTAGGCTCTCAACTAGGGAGCAGATTTCCACAATTAACCGAGCCTCCCCTCCCCCACACCCTCCTGTGGACGTAGCAATCAGAGCCTGCAGATTGGCCAATAATGGAGCTGCAACTGGGAGCAGCTGTGGATAGCAATGCCCTCTACCACTACTCGTTATCCGTCATTATTATCCCCTCTCGCTTTTCTTCAAGGAAAGACGAAAACAGCTGCTAGAAGCTCTGAATGAAACGTTGACAAGGAATTATTTCATTTATGTATTACTAGATATCTTCTCTGGAAGTGCATAGGTGAATTTTTAAATATCATATACTGTTTTCATGAAACCTCTCTGTATATACCTTAAAAGCTTTCGATACAGTTCATAAAATGCTTGCCCCAAAATTAAAGCATCATGGATTGACATACATTAATTTAAATGTAATAGAATCATGCACCCAAACAATAGAATGCAAGCTGAAATGTATATAATACAAGACCAACATTTGTGTCAACAATATGGGTGGTCCTCAAGGCGCAATTCTTAGCCAACTGTTATTCAAAATTCAATTTATGCAACTTGTTAAACAACACATTTGCCTTCGTTACAGCTGCTTAAGTTTTTAAGGAGATAATGGAACCTCTCTCAGTGAAAAAGCGGTTTAAGGGATTCAAGCTGTTCTGATTTCATTTCACAAATATTCTAATAGAGATAAACCGATTTCTAAGTGATTTTTATCAACTTTTAATATACAGTGTACTTTACTATCCATCTCCGAAACCTCATAATAACTGAAACACCTATCACATGGATCCACGTTGTCCTCCGTGGTATAGTGGTTACCATGCTAGCATCTAGTTCTCGAGGTCACGGATTCAAACCCGGCGGAGGGCGATGGATTTTTTTCGGGCGTAAAAATCCTTAGCATGGCTTCCTTCGGAAGGGAAGTAAAGCCGGTGCTCCTGTGTTGTAGATTTACGGCACGTAAAAGAATCTCAAGCCTGATAAAGAGGCCTCTGAGCAAAATTACCGGTCTTTCACGCCCGATATAGAATGGGATGCTAAGGACCACAGCAGTTAAAGAGTATCCATACTAAAACTCAATTTGGAAAGGTAGAATCAGACGACTGAAAAATTCAATGCCATAGCCGGGATTTAAACCACGGATCTCCCGGTCTCCGTCCGGTTGCTCTAACCACTGAGCTACCATGGCAACATGCCGGTAGGACATTAAATTCTCCAACTGATTCGCATGTTTCCCGGTAAACCACATGGAGATCTCAAATTATATTGAGATGACATACCCCAATGGCGATCTACAATGTGCATTGAATTTTTCAGTCGTCTGATTCTACCTTTCCAACCTTGTCCAACACACGGCTTGTGTGGAAGAACAATTAATTCCATTAATTGACCTAATAGTGGTTGAAATCATGAAGCCTGGAACTTAAAGTACTTACAACATTGTAGGTCGCCATTGGGGTATGTCATCTCAATATAATTTGAGATTGCCTTGTGGTTTACCGGGAAAAATGCGAATCAGTTGGAGAATTTAATGTCCTATCGGCATGTTGCCATGGTAAAGCAACCGGACGGAGATCGGGAGATCCGTGGTTCAAATTCCGGCTATGGCATTGAATGTTTCAGTCGTCTGATTCTACCTTTCCAACTTTGTCCAACACACGGCTTGTGTGGAAGAACAATTAATTCCAAAACTCAATTTAATTTTAATTTCATGGATCCATTATCAAAATCAGCCCAAAACAAAATGACGGATCTTAATACCTGAGAAACCCCAGGCTACAGCCAATTAAGAGACATGCTTATGAAAAATATCTGGTGTGTTACTTTCATATTACTTTCTTTAGCCATAATCGTTTTCATATACAGGTGTAACACAAATTGCTGGACACATTCCTCACACTTAGACGAAGAAATTATGTTATATGAACATGGGGCTGGAAACGCTTTGTTTCCATGTTACAACTCCTTTTCTCCAACTCATTAAACATGGGAAACACATACGAACAGAACGTTAGAAACATAGGGAACATGCACTTTTGATTACGTCTGGTTACGTTGTCATTATCGTACGTGCACCGCTAGTGTTTTGTTTTACGTGTACCTGTTGCCATGCGACTTACGTTATTGCTTGTTTGCAGGTAACATCAACTGTTCCAGTGAGGAGTACGACCTTGGAAAGCACACAGGTTACTACGTACTAGTAGAGTTGATCACAGACTTGGCTCGTGCAATGGCAGTGTACACAAATGCAGGGATGGTAGATGCGCATTTGACACATTGACACAGGCAATGGCGCTTGCGCTCAACGTTTGTACCGGAAGAGATTTACAGGACGAAGGTGCCCTGACAAGTAAACGCTTGAAGCCACTGATCGTCTTAGGGAACGTGGGGCATTCCAGCCTGATACTCGCGACCGGGGAAGGCCTAGAAGGACGAGGGCACCGCAATGGGAGGCGGCAATTATTCAGGAAGTTGACGACGACCCTAGTGCCAGTACAAGATAAATAGCTGCAACAATGAATGTTGACTACATGAGTGTTACACGAGGTCCGGCTGTATCCATACCATTTACAGCGTATGCAGGCACTAGCAGCAACTGATTTTCCTGCACGGTTACCATAATTTCGTAGAGAATGTGCGGTATACTCGTGGAGGGAGAGCATAACTCGCAGTATGTCCGATATATTAATATATGATTTAATATATGAACTCTGGTGATACTGATAATTATCTTGTGTTTTAGTTGTTACTCTTAAAGTTTATCTTTATTTCTTGCCACGGCTGCTGTTATTTGGGTTTCTGGTAGAGCTTGTATAACTTAGCAGGGTGTGATACGGGAAGGAAGGTATAAAGTAACAACTCTAACAATAGATTAAGTTATTGAAGAACACTATGCTTTAATAACACACGCATTGACTGTCTTAGTAATAATCTACACAGTTCTTAAGTTAGTTGGAGCTGTAGAACGGTCGAGCCCTACCCTGTTCGTATGCCAAACTTGCGGTCGCTGAGCAATCAAGTATTTTATACGTGCTCTAGAAATAATTGTAACATTTATCACACGTTCCCATAGACCTTTAAATCGATAACGTTTCACCGTTCCTACTACATTATAAGAAGTAAATAATATCGCCTGCTTCTGAGAGCTTACATGTATCTTATTCACATCGCAGCACTTTATACTCAACCACCCTGGCTGATGGAGACGTTAGAACTAACCTTTCTTCCCTTGAAGATTTTAAACATACTCTTCCTTAAAATTTCATTGTCTGTCTTCGTTCAGCTTGGAACCTTTCAGAAGACTTACCCGGCTATTGTTCTACGTTTGCAAGCATGTGGCCTCTCTACAAACATATGTTATTTTCGCTTGTCGCCTTTTTCTGTTTCACAAAGGCTCAAGGTCTGGCTTTTATGACCTTCCCGTAAAGTCCTTTTTGCCTGGGCCCTAATTTTAACACAAAGATATGTTTGTGGGCTTTTAACAAGAATTCCACAGCTCCATCTACACTTGCACATACATAAAACTTATGCCTTAACTCCTATTTATACAACAAGTATTTTTCTTATTAATACAACTTCACATTATAATTCACATTATTATATATATGGCATATATAACCATAGTTACTGTCTCAAATGTTCTACCTGATCTGTTAGCAGATGTACCTTTAGCTATACGACAAAACATGCAGTTCATGCACGATGGAGCACCTCCTCATTTTACTGTTAATGTCCGTCGGCTTCTAAATAACAGATTCGGTGACAAATGCATAGGTAGAGGTGGACCAATTGTCTGGCCTCCACGCTCCCCGGACCTAAACCCACTGGACTTTTATTTGTGGGACATTTGAAAGCTTTTGTGTATAGAAACCCATTACCAGATGTTCAGAGTCTCCGTGCCCGTATTATGGAATGCTGCGAAACCATACGCAATACTCCAGGGATACATCAGCGCATTCGGGATTCACTACGACGGCGGGTTGGTGCATACATCAATACTCACGGAGGGCATATTGAACATCTCCTGTGAGAAAGAGTTGCATGTGTTATGCTGGTACGTTCTATTCTTGTGTGTTTACCATGATTAATGAGTTGGAGAAAATGAGTTGTAACATGATAATAAAGCGTTTCCAGGCCCATGTTTATATAACATAATTTCTTCGTCTACGTGTGAGGAATGTGTCCTGCAATTTGTGCCGTATATTTTTGTTACATCCTGTATATTGTGCAAAATTTCTTACAAAAGTTTATTTTTCTCTCTACTTTATGTTAATCGAGTTTATAGAAATGGTTTCATCGCATATTTCAAAGTGTACATAAGAGGATGAAACGACAGTCAAAGTATAAAAGTAGATGTGACACGAAGATTTTCAAGATGTTATTTTTGATTTTTTTTAAAAATAGCTTTGACAAATAAGAATAAAATGTCATAGGTTTAAGATATTTACACGACTAATAAAATGTATCTTGAATTTTCTGGGAAGAGCATCTAAAGTATTCTCTATTCAGAATGAATTTTGTATATTTTCGTATGACTGATGATACATAAGTGATAGACAAACTTTCAACGCTGTCATTTTTTACTTTCTCTACTACGTATAGTAAGTAGGGGAAGTATTGTATTCCACCCAAAAATGCGATACCGAGATTTCACCGGAAATATATGTTTTGAGACTCCCTGAATCCAAAAAAAGCATTTTTGGAAACATGTCCGTGTGTGTGTTTGTGGGTGTGCGTCTGTGAACAGCATAACTCAGAAACGAACAGTCGGATAAACACCAAACTTGGTATTTAGGTTCAGTATCTTCCAGAGATGCGACACAAAGGTTTTAAAGAAATTCCCCCCCACCCCAGATTACCCTTTACATGGAACATTTTTCGAAAATTTTAATATTCTCAAAAATGACTCTAACGATTTTGATTAAATATCATATGTTTAAGATATTTTCATGACAAATGAAATATATATCTCGAATTTTCTGGGAATGTCTCCAAAAGTATTCTTCATTGTGAACGACTTTTGCACAACTGGTAAACCGTAAGAGATAGACAAAATGTTACTACACAAAAAATGTAGATCGCGTTAAAATATACAATTTATGTCATATACATTTTTTTATTGAGTGAACCATTTTCGAGATATTGCTTGTTATTCCTTTAAATTTTCCAATACTTATACTTTTTCTCGAATTCGTTATGCTTTTTTTTGTCCTAGTAATGCAAAGAGAATGGAATACTCCACATAGCAACCAGCTCTTAAAATATTTGACTATCGCTTAAAGCCTACCAATTCCCCTTGCACCTACAAGAAAATTAGCAATAAGATTTAACATCTTGATTAACATGAAGCATATGGAGAATAAGCGTTTGTAAAAATAGTTCGTACAAGAGTAGAGAGTGTAACACATCAGATTTTTTGAAGCGGTTACACTTTAGTTGTTTCATAAGATGCCATAGAAAGAATATGGAATTACAACGCCAGCATATTGTGACCTAACGATAACGACGACGCCATCAGCGCCTTCACCAGACGTCACGTAAAGGATGGGAACGTGGCTCAGGATGATATCGAGAGGGTTACAGGTTGCGGTAGCTGGAAGGGCGATGAAAGGGTGATACTATCAGACTTGTAATTCTGTTCCCAAAAGAAACTTTAATCTCTCTAATAACAAATTAAACTACATATTTTGATGAGGAAGAGAGTTACACAGCTTGTGGGTTTACCTGGATGACAGAAGAAGTCCGGTGTTCTATCTTCATAGTGCCGGGTGCCTACGTCGATATTGCAAGATAGTACAAAATCAATTTAAGAAACTGACCAGTGCAGTTTCCTGATAGGCCGAGCGCAAGCCGTCAAATAACTATAGGTTTAAACACCCGACAAAAATGCTCTAGTGTGAGGCAGTATTTTTAAAACTTGAATAATTTCAATTAAATTATATAACATGTAAATTCAATAACAGCCCGCCTTGAAGCAATATGTATGTAATAATTTTTAAAATGTATGTAACAGTCATTGTATATGCTTATATTATTGTAAATATGTTCAATAATGTTATGTGAATGCATTACGTAATTTAATAATGTAAGAGCTGTGAGAAAAATAAGTTTAACATTGCTAACAATGAGGTAACAATGAGGTAACCTTGAGGCAATAATGAGTTTGAGAGTTTAAATGCTACTAGTCATGATTAGAGCAACGATAATGTAAATTTTGTGAAGTTTAAAAATAGCCAATCAGAGATTTGAAATACAAAAGTTTACGGGTTTGGACGGTTGAAATATGTTCAGTTGCCTGCAGACTTTGGTAGTAACCGGATGGAAGATGTGTTCTCTAGAGAAATATTACGTATTCGTATGAAACGAAAATTATGTATACGCGTTAACAAAGTGCAAATATTAAATAAAAGAATCTCACAGCTCTTGATATCAGTATAGTGCTATTTAATTTGTGTCAAGGATTAATAAAAAGAAGTGAATTTAAACTTAAAATCTGTGTAAGACTACATTCTTGTCGCACCACGCCCTGATTAAGAGAAACGTGTCTCTAAAACAATACTGAAGCAGCCGAGGCAAAAACAAACATAAGTACTATCTATAGAAGCAGTTTAATAACAAAGTTAATATTATTTTTTAAACTTAGAGCGTAACAACAAAAATACATCTTCAAATCGGCTTTTCATACCTAGTAGCATATTACGTAAACAACAACTTCAAATTGTCGTTCATACGTGGAGAGAAATAAATAAACAACTTCATCAACTCCAAAACATCAGCAAACTCCTAAAGACAATAACTTCTTCAAATTAACGCCCAAAGCGTGGTGCAACAAACACTTTCTCAAATTGGCTTCCCAAGCGTGAGGCTAATAAATAAATAACATCAACAACAAAACAACTACTTTCTTCAAGTGCCTAGCTAATACTGACGTAAGTGCGTGTCAGCATAAAATACATAATTCATCCCGTGTCGGATATGAGATGATTTTCCCTAAAAATCATGCCACCAAACCCTTGCTTACATCAACATCCGAGAAATGACTCGTAAGAATTCTAAAGCCAATATCATGGACTTACTTAAATTTTGTCCTGAATATCTCGAACTTCATAAAATCATATTCAGCAAGTACTTTTAAAAATAAAACTATAACCGACACAGACTTGAGTTTCGCTAAAGCTTCCTGTATTCCCTTTGTACAATCATTTCTGTAAACGTTTGTCTCAATTAACGTTAAAGAGATGGAGAAATTATTCTTAAAATTATCTATCTTAAATGTCGTTTAACATTTTAAGAAAATTATTTGTTTTCCGACAGTCAAGGTGGTATAAGCTTTCGAATGCAGTATCTCACAGCCTCATAACGCCGCACTCTTCTCCAAATTATAACGCCAAATCCAAATTAAATACACGTGAAATTGTCGTTTTCTTTTTCTTTTAGACTTTCTTTCTATTCAGGGAAATACTGGAGACGCTCCTCGTTCTAAATTGCTTCTTCTTTTAGAAGATGCTGCATTTACTCTTCTTTTGTTTATTTGTAATTAAGAGCCCAAATGAGATTCTTTTCCTGGCGGAGATAAAAGTGCCCCTCTTAAAGCCTCAAGGCATTTACATGTCTTTCCACTAGGAGCTTAATTTTCACAAACGTGCTCTCGATTACTGCCACACCTTTCACTGGAGGATTTCTTAATGTATTTGCCTATCTGCAGATAGCGTTGCTGTGGCATGAATAAAAATTAGGATGCGTTACATTCACATTACTTTCTCCACTCACAATCGTTTATTACTTTCTGTACTCCGTAAAAAAAAACTTACAGTAAGTAGAGGAGGTATTGTATCCAGCCAAAAATGCGATTTCACCGGAAATACATGTTTTGAAGCCCCTTAATAAAAGCATTTTAAAAAATCTGATGCGGTACACTCACATGACTTTCTCTACTCTTGTACAAACTATTTTTACAACCGCTTATTCTCCATATGGTTATGTTAATCGAGATGTTAATCTTATTGCTAATTTTCTTGTAGGTGCAAGGGGAATATGGTGGTATTTAAGCGATAGTCAAATCTTTTAAGAGCTGGTTGCTTTGTGGCGCATTCCATTCTATTTGTATATCCACGACATAAAAAAATGAATAACGCATTCCCATTTGAGAAAAAGGATTCGAAAATTTAAGGGAATAACAAGCAATATCTCGAAAATGGTTCACTCAACAAAAAACACTGTATATGACATAAACTGTGTATTTTAACGCGATCTACATTTTTTGTGTAGTAAAATTTTGTCTACCTCTTATTGGTTCACCAGTTACGCAAAAGTCGTTCACAATGAAGAATACTTTTGGAGACATTCCCAGAATTTTCGAGATATACATTTCATTTGTCATGAAAATATCTTAAACATATGACATTTTAATCAAAATCGTTAGAGCCATTTTTGAGAAAATTAAAATTTTCGAAACATGTTCCATGTAATGGGTAATCTGGGGAGGGGGATTTTCTTGAAAACCTTCGTGTTGCATCTCTGGAAGATACTGAACCTAAATACCAAGCTTGGTGTTTTTCCGACTGTTCGTTTCTGAGTTATGCTGTTCACAGACACACACACGGACATGTTTCCAAAAATGCTTTTTTTTGGATTCAGGGGCTCTCAAAACATATATTTCCGGTGAAATCTCGGTATCGAATTTTTTGGTGGAATACAATACTTCCCCTACTTACTATACGTAGTAGAGAAAGTAAAAAGGTGTTAATATCTATGAATAGTATAACTCAAAAATACCAAACTTGGCATTTAAATTCTGTATATTCCAAAGATACGACGCGAAGATTTTTCAAGCAAATCCCCTTCCCCAATTTATTCTTTACATGGACAATTTTGTTATTATTTGTTTTCTCAAACTGGCTCTAACGATTTTGATTGAAATGCCATATGTTTAAAATACCTTCACGAAAATATAGTGTATACCCTGAATTTTCTGGGACTAGCTTGTGAAGTTCTCTGCATTCTGATTGACTTTTGTATAATTGGTAAACTGTAAGAGATAGACAAAATCCTACTGAACAAAAATGTGGGTCTCATTAGGGGAGACAATTTGTGTTAAACAAAATATTTTATGGTATTATCCATTTCCGAGATAATATTTTCTATTGGTTTGAGTTTTAAATGCTTATATTTTTTCAAGAGTATAATCCTTTTTATTTTCTCTACTAAGTAAGTAGGGGAAGTATTGCATTTTACCCACAAATTCGATACCGAGATTTCACCGGATATACTTGTTTTGAGGTGCCTTGAATCCAAAAGGTTGGAAACATGTCTGTGTCTGTCTGTAAACAGCACAACTCTATAACAAAAATTCGAGTAAATACCAAAATTGGTATTTGAGTTTAGTATCCTCCAAGGATGCGACATGAAGATTTTCAAGAAAATTCCCTACCCCAGACTACCCTTTACGTAGAATATTTCCCCAAAATTTCGATTTTCTCAAAATGGCTCAAACGATTTTGATTATAATATCATATGTTTAAGATATTTTAATGGCACATGAAATGTATATCTTGAACTTTTTGTGAATGTCCCCAAAAGTCCTCTTCATTCTGAATGACTTACGTATAACTAGTAAACCGTAAGAGATAGACAAAATTTTAGTACACAAAAATTGTGAATCTCGTTAAAACACATAATTGATGTCATAATTTTTTTTGTCGAGTAACCCTTTTCCGAGATATTCCTTGTTGTTTGAATTTTCCAATACTTATACTTTTACTCAAACGGGAATTCGTTAATCGTTTTTTTATGTTCTGGACATGCCAAGAGAATGGAATGCTCCACATAAAAATCAGTTTCTGCAAATGTTTATCTCGAATAACATGAAGCAGATGGAGAATAAGCGTTTGTAAAAATAGTTTGTACAATAGTAGAGAGAGTCATGTGAGTGTAACATACATCGGATTACTTTTCTCGTGTTCATGTACAGAGAAAGAATTTCAAAGCCATCATATATTGACCCGCTCTCAAAAGCTTTGACTATTGCTTAAGCTTATGTATTCCTCTAATCCCGTTTTACTTTCTCTACTACGTGTAGTAAGTAGGGGAAATATTGTATTCACCCAAAAATTCGATACCGAGATTTCACCGGAAATACATATTTTGAGACGCCCTGAATTGAAAGAAAGCATTTTTGGAAACATGTACGTGTGTGTCTGTGTGTCTGTATGTCTGTCTGTGCGTCTTTTTCTCAAATTCGTTATTCATTTTTTTTTGTCCTGGTAATACAAAGAGAATGGAATACTCCACATAGCAACCAGCTCTTAAAATATTTTACTATCGCTTAAAGCCTAGCAATTCCCCTTGCATCTACAAGAAAATTAGCAATAAGATTGACATCTCGATATCTCGATTAGCATGAAGCATATGCAGAATAAACGTTTGTAAAAGTAGTTTGTACAATAGTAGAGAAAGTCAAGTGAGTGTAATACACTAGATTTTTAATTTCTCTACTACGTATAGTAAGTAAGGCAAGTATTGTATTCCACCCAAACATTCGATACCGAGATTGCACCGGAAATACATGTTTTGAGACCCCTTGAATAAAAAAAGCATTTTTGGAAACATGTCCGTGTGTGTGTGTGTGTGAACAGCATAACTCAGAAACGAACAGTCGGATAAACACCAAACTTGATATTTAGGTTCAGAGATGCGACACGAAGGTTTTCAAGAAAATCCCCCCACCCCAGATTACCCTTTTCATGGAACATTTTTCGAAAATTTTAATTTTCTCAAAAATGGCTCTAACTATTTTGATTAAAATATCATAATGTTTAAGATATTTTCATGACAAATGAAATGTATATCTCGAATTTTCTGGGAATGTCTCCAAAAGTATTCCTCATTGTGAAGGACTTTTGCATAACTGGTAAACCATAAGAGATAGACAAAATTTTACTACACAAAAATGTAAATCGCGTTAAAATGCACAATTTATGTCATATGCATTTTTTTTGTTGAGTGAACCATTTTCGAGATATTGCTTGTTATTCCCTAAAATTTTTCAATAATTATTTTCTCAATGGGAATTCGTTATTCATTTTTTTGTCTTGGATATGCAAAGAGCATTAATCTGTGGCAAAGAGAACGGTGCTGTACATAGCAGCCAGCAATTAAGAGATATGTCTGTGCTTATATTGCCCTTGCAAATATAAAACAAGGAGAACATAGTACGCCTTAAGCGATAGTCAAATATTTTTAGAACTGGTCGCTATGTGTAAAATGTAATTTTCTTTGCATGTCAAAAGATCGTTTCTGCGAATGTGTATCTCGATTAATATGAAATAGATGGAGAATAAGAGTTTGTAAAAATAGTTTGTACAAGAGTAGAGAAAGTCACGTGAGTGTAACACATCAGATTTTTCTTGTGCGTAGCGAATACCATTTTGTTAATCGATCCCTTGGCGTTCATATTATGTATATAAGAAATGTTAAATTCCTTGGATTTATAAAATGGTTTGTTGAATGTATTAATTAAATACATTAAATTAAGTAAATATATATGTATTTAAGACCGGGTTGCTTAAGCACAGCCGCGACTCGAATTTAAGGAGGAGGAAAGAAGGAACTACTGCAGATATATTCTACCAAAGGAGATCGAACCTGATGCCTCGGAAGAACAGAGCAGGTGAATATAAATAAGGTACATAAACTTAAAGTAACCTCCAAGTTAGCACGCACAAAGCATGACTAACGTAAGAAGAAAGGAGAAACTGAGCGTGGCCTGCGATATAAAAGTGAAATATTATGATGTTAGATGCAAAATATAGCTTGACTTTTGCAAGCATTATCGCTCACGTAACTTTTGTTTAGATTTAAGCCTTAGCTCGGAAACTAGTGTCACTAACAAATGTCCAGGAAATGGCGTTCTTTGTTGCTCCTGTGCCGACACTAGTCTTTATTACAGTTACTATACAGGGCTACTTGTGTCGTCCAAACCCTTGAAGACTATGGTTTACTGAAACGATACTCGATTCACAGTTTAAAAAATGGTATTGTACATTTTTACTTTCTCTACTACGTATACTAAGTAGGGGAAGTATTGTATGCCACCCAAAAATTCGATACCGAGATTTCACCGGAAATACATGTTTTGAGACCCCCTGAATAAAAAAAAAGCATTTTTGGAAACATGTCCGTGTGTGTGTCTGTCTGTGAACAGCATAACTCAGAAACGAACAGTCCAATAAACACCAAACTTGGTATTTAGGTTCAGTATCTTTCAAAGATGCGACAAGAAGATTTTCAAGAAAATCCTCCTACTCCTGACTACCCTTTACATGGAACATTTTTAAAAAATGGCTCTAACGATTTTGATTAAAATATCATATATTTAGGATATTTTCATGAAAAATGAAATGCATATCTTAAATTTTCTGGGAATGTTACCAAACGTCCTCTTCATTCTCAATGGCTTTTTCACAACTGGTAAACCGTAAGAGATGCACAAAATTTTTCTGCGCAAAAAATGTAGATCTCGTTAAAACACACAATTTATGTCATATACATTTTCTTGTGGAGTGAACCATTTCCGAGATATTATTTGTTATTTGTTTGAATTTTGTAATACTTATACTTTTCTCAAATTGGAATTCGTTTTTACTTTCTCTACTACGTATAGTAAGTAGGGGAAGTATTGTATTCCACCCAAAAAATCGATACCGAGATTTCACCGGAAATATATGTTTTGAGGCCCCCTGAATCAATTTTTTTTGGAAACATTTCCGTGTGTGTGTCTGTTTGTGAACAGCATTAACTCAGAACCGAACAGTCGAATAAACACCAAAATTGGTATTTAGGTTCAGTATCTTTCATAGATGCGATACGAGGGTTTTAAAGAAAATCCCCCCACCCCTATTACATGGAACATTTTTCGAAAATTTTAATTTTATCAAAACTGGCTGTAACGATTTTGATTAAAAATCATATGTTTAATATATTTACATGACAAATGAAATGTATATCTCGAATTTTCTGGGAATGTCTCCAAAAGCATTCTTCATTGTGAACGACTTTCGCATAACTGGTAAACCATAAGAGATAGACAAAGTTTTACTACACAAAAAATGTAGATCGCGTTAAAATACACAATTTATGTCATATACATTTTTGTTCTTGAGTGAACCATTTTCGAGATATTGCTTCTTATTCCCTTAAATTTTCCAATACTTATACTTTTTCTCAAATGAGAGTTCGTTATTCATGTGGAATGCTCCACATAGCAACCAGCTCTTAAAAGATTTGACTATCGCTTAAAACCTACCATATTCCCCTTGAAACTACAAGAAAATTAGCAATAAGATTAACATCTCGAGTAACATGAAGCAAATGGAGAATAAGCGTTTGTAAAAAGAGTAGAGAAAGTCATGTGAGTGTAACATCAGGTTTTTTTCCCTATCTACTTCATTTTAATCGAGATAAACACTTGCAAAAACAGCTATATAATACATTCGTTAGGGTACACAGGGAACAGTGATAGTCAAATGTTTAAGAAATAAAAATTCCATACTGTCTCCATGCAATCGCGAAAAACAACTGAAAAAAGATAGAACTTATAAAGAATGGAATATTAACTGCTTTATATAATCGAGTTGGTAATGTTGCTTTATTAATAGCAATTGTATGAATATTAAATTTTGGAAGATGAAATTATATTTTTTATTTGCATTATACAATAAATAGGTGTGAGTTATATTTAATTTAAATTTTAGTTATTTTAGCAAGAATAACAAAAAGTGCACAAATTCCTTTTTCAGCATGATTACCGGCGGCAATAACTGTTCCTGTGGAACAAATCGAACCATTAATAACGGACATCTTGGAAATGGCGGATGCCACAAAAGTTATTTGAAATACATTGTGTGTTTTAAAGAGTTAATCAGTCTTTTCATTTGCGTCTATCGCTTAACGTCTACCAGTTATACAAGATTATACAAAATTCCTTCCGAACGAAAAAGACTTCACAGGCTATTCCCAGAAAATTCAATATATACATTTTAGTTGTCATATAAATATCTTTGACGCATGTTTTTTTTAAAATGGTTAAAACCATTTTTAGAAAATAAAAAAGTTCGAAAAATGTTCCACGTAAAGCATAGTTTGGGGTGGAAAGTTTTGTGTCGTAGGTTTAGTATTTTTCCGACTTTTTGTTTTTGAGTTGTGCTGTTTACAGACACAGACATGAACATCAAAACATGTATTTCTTGTGCAATCTCGGTATAAAGTTTTGAGTGGAATGTAATAACTTATCTACCTACCATGTACGTGGTAGAGAAAGTAAAAAAATCTGATGTGTTACACTCACATGACTTCTTCTACACTTGTACAAACTATTTTACAAACGCTTATTCTCCATCTAATTCACGTTAATCGAATTAAACATTTGCAGAGTCTATCTTATTGCTAATTTTCTTGTAGATGTAAGGGGAATATATATTTACAAGGGCAATATAGAAATACAGGAGCCTTTAAGCACGTACATATCTCTTAATAGCTGGTTGCTAGATGCAGCACCATTCCCTTTGCCACAGATTTATACTCTTTGCATATCCAAGACAAAAAAATGAATAACGAATTCCCATTTGAGAAAATAAGTATTGAAAAATTTAAGGAAATAACAAGTAATATCTCGAAAATGGTACACTCAACAAAAAATGTATATGATATAAATTGTGTATTTTAACGCGATCTACATTTTTTGTGTAGTAAAATTTTGTCTATCTCTTATGGTTTACCAGTTATGCAGAAGTCGTTCACAATGGAGAATACTTTTGGAGACATTCCCAGAAAGTTCAAGATATACATTTTATTTGTCATGAAAATATCTTAAATATATGATATTTTAATCATAATTGTTAGAACCATTTTTGAGAAAATTAAAATTTTCGAAAAATCTTCCATGTAAAGGGTAATCTGGGGTGGGGGGATTCTCTTGAAAACCTTCAAGTCGCATCTCTGGAAGATACTGAACATAAATACCAAGTTTGGTGTTTATCCAACTGTTCGTTTCTGAGTTATGTTGTTCACAGACAGACACACACACATAGACAGACACACAGACGTTTCCAAAAATGATTTTTTGGATTCAGGGTGTCTCAAAACATGTATTTCCGGTGAAATGTCGGTATCGAATTTTTGGGTGGAATACAATACTTCCCCTACTTAGTGTACGTAGTAGAGAAAGTAAAAAATGGTTAAAACCATTTTTAGAAAATAAAAAAGTTCGAAAAATGTTCCATGTAAAGCATAGTTTGGGGTGGAAATTTGTGTGTCACAAGTTTAGTATTTTTCCGACTTTTCTGTTTTTGAGTTATGCTGATTACAGACACAGACATGAACTTCAAAACATATATTTCTTGTGCAATCTCGGTATAAATTTTTGAGTGGAAAGTAATAACTTATCTACCTACCATGTACGCGGTAGAGAAAGTAAAAGTATTTGTTGATATTCAATTCTTTTTTATTTAATCACCTCACCTTTATTCTGACAACTTTCCCCATTCATACTGAAAATCCTACAACTGTCATCAAACGTTTTTCAATCCCATAACCCATTAGAGATAGTTTTTTGAAATGGAGAGAGCAACATTTATCTTTTTATTATCGAGAAACCAGGTCAATTTTTGCCGAAGATCCTCAAAATTGCCTCCATTTTTTACCTCCTCTCCCTTTGGGGTGGGTTTTTTATACCTCCCCAAAAAGAATGAAGAGAACATGATTTGTATTTTTATTTCACAAATGTATTGAAAAACAGGCATTTCGTACCAAAAAGGACACAAAGTTGCCGTTGAACATTTTCCGCCCCTTTTCTGTCTGGGGTGATTTTCGTGATACAACCTCCACAGTATTTTTACTCTTGTCCTAAAGAGTGTGTGTGTGTGTGTGTGTGTGTGTGTGTGTGTGTGTGTGTGTGTCAATCTTATCATTGCTGGCTCCCCTTTTAAGCCTAATCTTTCGTCTCACCAGACTCAGTGGAGGCTAGATTAGTGGTCACCGGCATTATGGACCTAACGTGGGTTTCGCTTGCGAATGAGACGACGGGTTATCAGCCGAGCCCACTGAAAGCAGCTGCGTTTCGCCAACGATAGATGGCGGACTAGTACTCCATTGTGTGGCGTTAGTGTTGAGTGACGTGTCATCACTGATCCCTCTCCGCAGTTCGGGCCAAGTAGCGAGCGGCATAGGAAAAGTCCCTCAGTGTAGAATTTACTTACAGCGAATCCGGTGGCCTTTAGCTCGATCATAGCCAGGGTGCCCAAACTTGCACCTTCCAAACTCCTACACCAAGAACTCAGGATGCACACCATTGAGCAATTCATCAAAAAACTAGCAGCCGACCTGTACACTAACTGCACCAAGAGCACAAACCCCCTCATCCAAACACTAGGCACTATGAAACCACCATTAACAAACACAAACGACCACTAGCGCTATTTGACCGCAACCAGTCCGATGAAGTACCCATTGAAGATATCCTCGAACACTTAAACCGGCTTATACCTCCATAGCTATGCCACATTCACACACACTATTAATACTCTTAAGTTGCAGGAAACCATACTGAACTGGAACTTTAAAACAACGGTCTGCCCCTGCCAATGCGCCAACCCATAAAGGAACCGTCTATAGGCCACCCACCATCACAGGAACACTTCAGCAGCAGCTCGACAACCAAAGGTAAAATCCCGCCACACCTTTCATTACGATCACTTGGATGATGTTAACACCCGCGCCATACCATTTAATCTTAAGCCGTAGCTCTTAACGCATCCCTGTCAATCCCACCCAACCTAACCCGTACTAACCACCGAGCGCAGGGCAGGGCCTGTCATGGCTGGCGCCGGTAAACCCAACCAGGCACGCTTGCATGTTCTGCATGCTCGCATGAGTAGTTTAACTTACTAACAGGGGTGCTTCCGCGGAACCCGACCATGTTTAACTCAAATCTTTCTCCACGCACTAGCACGTCACTACTAACAAAGCACCCCCCTAGTTGCATGTTAGAACTAACAGCATGGGGAGACGATGTAGCCTCTGAAGATGATCGTCACCGGGGGCGGCGGGTGTGGGGCCGCCCCTTAAATTAAAAAAAATAAAAAAAAATGCGTGGGGTAGCGGCAAAAGCCACACGCTTTCGGCCTTTTCTAAATTTTACTAATTCCTTTCGGTAAGTGCTATACCAAATTTACATCTGCATCATGCGTGTGGCGTACAATGAGACAGTGTTTTTAACACTTAAGTGATTTCAATCTAATTATATAAATGTAAATTCAATAACAGCCCGCCTTGAAGCAATATGTGTATGTAATAATTTGTAAAATGTATGTAAGTGTCATTGCATATGCTTATATTATTGTAAACATGTTCAATAATGTTTGTGAATGTATTACATAATTTAATAATGTAGGAGCTGTAAGAATAATAAGTTAAAAGTTGCTAACAATGAGGTAACCTTGAGTCAATAATGAGTAAGAAAGTTTAACAGTACTACTTGTGATTCTTGGAGTAACAATAATGTAATTTTAGTGACAGTTATAAAATAGCCAATCAACAACCAGAAAAAGCTTTAGTTAAATGAAGGTATTCTATTGGACTAGGATTAGCCAATCAGAGACTTGAAATACAGAAATCTACAAATTTAGGCGGTAGAAAACAGTTCAGTTGCCTACAAACAGTGCTCATAACCAGACTCGAGATGTGTCCTCGAGAATTTAAATACGTATTCGTGTGGGACAAAAAATAGTATACGTGTTAAAAAGTGCAAGTATTAAATAAAAGAATCTCACAGCTCTCGATATCAGTGAAGTGCTATTTAATATGTGTGAAAGGGTTAATAAAAAGGAGTGAATTAAAACTTAAAATCTGTGTAAGCCTACATTCTTCAGTCGTACCACAACCTTACCAAGAGAAACATGTCTCTAACAAATACTGACGCAGCCGAGGTAAACACAAAATAATATTTAAAGAAACAGGCAAATTACAAAGTTAATAATTTTTTTAAACTTGGGGCAAATAACAATAACATAAAAATAACCAGCTTCAAATTGGCTCCCAAAGCGTGGTGCAAACAACGTAAGAGACAAATCTTTCTCAACAATGAATACCAGGAGTAGAGCGGGGTTTTCATTCAAGGAGTTCTTAAAGATAAATACTTGTAATTCATTTGAAATTTGCAAGAAGAACAAAGACTTTCATAAAAAATATTACGAATATGTCAAAGCAATGTAAACTCTGTTGAGTGTCAGCGAATCGCTAAATAATACATTCAGATTATAGCTACAAGATTTAATGATCATTCCTTTGTACTGTTTGAACCTTGTTTGGCTTCCTTACCACTTATAGGAGTCAACCACTAGATTATATTATTGTGAAGAGTGTGCAGTACCACGTCAGGAAAAAGAAATAAAATTAAGGGCCAAGCACGCAATTATTCGTGGGCGTTGCACATTCTGAGAAACAAAGCTAATACATAGTTCTAAATATTTTCACTGAAATTAATGTAGTTGGTGACATGGAGGATTCACAGACCTTTTATGTACGCTGAAAGACGTACACCATTCATAAACAGAATCCTTCAAAGTGGCTCCCTTTGAACACTTTTTAACCCCATTTCCCATTAGGGACCAATTTGCATTACAGCCCCTAAAAGAATGGATCAACATTTATACTTCAGCAAACGTATTGAGAAAACGTCTATTCGTGCAGAGTATTCTCAAAATTGCTCCCGCGAACATTTTTACTTCCTCTACTACGTATAGTAAGTAGGGGAAGTATTGTATTCCACTAAAAATTTCGATACCGAGATTTCACCGGAAATACATGTTTTGAGATCCCTGAATCCAAAAAAGCATTTTTGGAAACATGCCCGTGTGTGTGTCTGTGTGTCTATCTGTGAACAGCATAACTCAGAAACGAACAGTCGGATAAACACCAAACTTGGTATTTAGGTTCCATATCTTCCAGGGATGCGACACGAAGGTTTTCAAGAAAATCCACCCACCCCAGGATACCCTTTACATGGAAGATTTTTCGAAAATTTTAATTTTCTCAAAAACGGCTCTAACGATTTTGATTAAAATATCATATGTTTAAGATATTTTCATGTCAAATAAAGCGTATATCTTGAATTTTCTGGGAATGTCTCCAAAAGTGTTCTTCATTGTGAACGACTTTTGCATAACCGGTAAACGATAAGAGATAAAGAAAATTTTACTACACAAAAAATGTACATCGCGTTAAAATACACAATTCATGTCATATACATTTTTTTTGTTGCTTGTTATTCTCTTAAATTTTTCAATACTTATTTTCTTAAATGGGAATTCGTTATTCATTTTTTTATCTTGGATATGCAAAGAGTATTAATCTGTGGGAAAGGGAATGGTGCTGCACCTAGCAACCAGCTATTAAGAGATATGTATGTGCTTAAAGGCTACTGTATTTCTATATTGCCCTTGTAAATATATATTCCCCTTACATCTACAAGAAAATTAGCAATAAGATAGAGTCTGCAAATGTTTATCTCGATTAACATGAAGTAGATGGAGAATAAGCGTTTGTAAAAATAGTTTGTACTAGAGTAGAGAAAGTCATATGAGTGTAACACATCAGATTTTCTTGGATATGCAAAGAGTATTAATCTGTGGGAAAGGGTGTGCTGCACCTAGCAACCAGCTATTAAGAGATATGTATGTGCTTAAAGGTGAAGCAGTATTTCATTGCTTATAATATAATTTAGATTCTGGGCGAGGCTAACTGCGGATTTTCGTCAATTCGGAAGGGGTAAGTCAAGCTCTTGGACACCCTTGGCGAGGTCATCACCCCCTATACAAAAGAGAGCCAAGCCCTGTATAGCGTCTACTGGCTGGGTTGGAGTCTAACTGTAAACCCCGTAGCGCGTGAATAAAAATTTGTATAAATTGAGCAGAAACGTCAAGCTCGTTCGCTAGTATTTTGCTGACTTCGGCGAGTATACATACATTCATCGACGCTCCCACGAGCACGTGCACGAGATGTGAGCGTAAGTTAAAGATACTAATATTCCGGGAGCATTTAAGTATTTTATATATCGCCGTGATAATTGTGAGCGAGTTTTGCTTTTATTTAGTGAACGAGAAAATAAGTTTACGCCAATATTCCCGTAAAGCTCTCAGTTAGCCTTTGCACCGAGAACATTCTTGCCTGTAAAATGAATCATCAATAAACTATGAGTCAACGCAAATCGTAGTCTTCATTCCAACGTGGTACCCTGCAAATAAGAGCTACTCATTGGGCATTTGAGCAAGACAGCCTCAAAGGCTACTGTATTTCTATATTGCCCTTGTAAATATATATTCCCCTTACATCTACAAGAAAATTAGCAATAAGATAGTCTGCAAATGTTTATCTCGATTAACATGAAATAGATGGAGAATAAGCGTTTGTAAAAATAGTTTGTACTAGAGTAGAGAAAGTCATGTGAGTGTAATACATCAGATTTTTTAACCTCTCTTCTGTTGGGGTGACCTTTCTTGCGACATCATTCCACAGTATTTTTACCCTTGTCTTATAGATTATGTGTACCAAATTTGATCTAAATTGGTGAAAGGAATAGGAGTATATAAGGAACAGACACACATACACAGTGTTGGGTAAAAGTAGGTGTATAGTAAGTATACAGTTATACGTACATGTAATATGCGTGGGCAACACAATAATGAAGACTATTCAGCAAGATGGGGCTGCTGAATTGTGCGAGGCTTTTAGCCGAAGGATTTTCCAAATAAGTTAACTGGAGAAAGCAAATCAACAGAATGGCAACCAGGATCTCCGTATCTCACCTAGATGGCTATCTTTCTTAGGCTATTCTTAAACATAAGGTTTTTGCAAGAAGACCACGTACTGTTATGACTGTTATGTTACGGAAACATGCCAAAATATTGATAAAAAATCTGTTGTGTTACACTCACATACTTTATCTACTCTTGTATGAATTATTTTTACAAACGCTTATTCTCCATATGCTTCATGTTAATCGAGATATCGAGATGTTAATCTTATTGCTAATTTTCTTGTAGATGCAAGGGGAATATGGTAGCTTTTAAGCGATAGTCAAATATTTTAACGCTGGTTGCTATGTGGCGCATTCCATTCTCTTTGCATGTCCAGGACATAAAAAAAAATGAATAACCAATTCCCATTTGAGAAAAAGTATTGGAAAATTTAAGGGAATAACAAGCAATATCTGGAAAATGGTTCACTCAACAAAAAAAAGTATATGACATAAATTGTGTATGTTAACGGGATCTACAAGTTTTTGTGTAGTAAAATTTTGTATATCTCTTATGGTTTACCAGTTATGCAAAAGTCGTTCACAATGAAGAATACTTTTGGGGACATTCCCAGAAAATTCGAGATATACATTTCATTTGTCATGAAAATATCTTAAACATCTGATATTTTAATCATAATCGTTATAGCCATATTTGAGAAAATTAAAATGTTCGTAAAATGTTCCATGTAAAGGGTAATCCGGGGTGAGGGGATTTTCTTGAAAACCTTCGTGTCGCATCGCTGGAAGATACTGAACACAAATACCAAATTTGGGGTTTATCCGACACACAGAAACACACAAGGACATGTTTCAAAAATGTTTTTTTTTGGATTCAGGGGGTCTCAAAACATGTATTTTCGGTGAAATCTTGGTATCGAATTTTTGGGTGGAATACAATACTTCCCCTACTTACTATACGTAGTGGAGAAATTAAAAAGAAGGAAAATGAAATGTAGTGGTAAAAGGATGATTCGAAAATTTATGAATCAAATTATCCAACCCAGCATTCGCCTAGGGATTGAGGAAAATCGAGAAAAACCTTGGTCAGATTGATAGGCGTAACCCGAATGCGTAACCGCTTGAGCCATCACGCTCGGCGATGTAAAATACCCTTGAGTTACGCTGCTTTTCTAATAAGGAAACTGGCCACTTGGTACATTTTTGCACTCAGGTTTAGTGTGACTGGTGCGCATTTTAATTAAGGTGAGTGAATATTACTGAAAAGGAATATTGTAACACACATGACAGTGGGAAGCGTTATAAATGCGCGACATTGCTCACTGACACGCACAAAAGTATCTGATTTTAAAATGCAACATTGCATGGCATGTATGAGTGAAAAGTTAGCGGGACAGACACACGTAAAATGTATTTCACAGAACTGTAAGCTTCCCAACAACAAAGTACTCTGTTTTTCCTAGAAGGAACATGCAGATTCAGGTTAAAGCTCAGGTGTGCAATATGGAACTAAAAGGTTGCTTCCAAATATGCTGAATCCAGGTTCTGCAGGAACAGAAGAAAGTGTTTTAAATGTGTTGGATGAACAATTAGAATATAACATGTCTTATTCCTTCGTATGTACTGAATACGCTTCCATTCCTCTTACTTTCCGTTTTACTTTCTCTACTATAAATAGAGGAAGTACCTAATGTATTCCATCCAAAAACCGAATACAGAGATTTTAACGGAAAGTGTATGTTTTGAGATTCCTTCAATACAAAATCTGATGTGAAAGCCTCACGCGACTTTCTCTACTACGTATAGTAAGTAGGGGAAGTATTGTATTCCACCCAAAAGTTGGATACCGAGATTTCACCGGAAATACATGTTTTGAGACCCCCTGAATCCAAAAAAAGCATTTTTCGAAACATGTCCGTGTGTGTCTGTGTGTGTGTGTGTCTGTCTGTGAACAGCATAACAGAATCGAACAGTCGGATAAACACTAAACTTGGTATTTAGGTTCAGTATCTTCCAGAGATGCGACACGAAGGTTTTCAAGAAGATCCCCCACCCCAGATTACCCTTTACATGGAACATTTTTCGAGAATTTTAATTTTCTCAAAAATGGTTCTAACATTTTTGATTAAAGTATATGTTTAAGATATTTTCATGACAAATGAAATGTATATCTGGAATTTTCTGGGAATGTCTCCAAAAGTATTCTTCATTGTGAGCGACTTTTGCATAACTGGTAAACCATAAGAGATAGACAAAATTTTACTACACAAAATGTAGATTGCGTTAAAATAAACAATTTATGTCATATACATTTTTTTTGTTGAGTGAACCATTTTGGAGATATTGTTTGCTATTTCCTTAAATTTTCCAATACTTATACTTGTCAAATTCATTATTCATTTTTTATGTCCTGGACATGCAAAGAGAATGGAATGCTCCACATAGCAACCAGCTCTTAAAATATTTGACTATCGCTTAAAACCTACCATATTCCCCTTGCATCTACTAGAAAATTAGCAATAAGATTAACATCTCGATTAACATGAAGCATATGGAGAATAAGCATTCGTAAATATAGTTTGTACAAGAGTAGAGAAAGTCATGTGAGTGTAACACATCAAATTTTTTTTCTATCTACATCATTTTAATCCAAATAAATCTTTGCAGAAATAGCTACATTACACATTTCGTTATAGATTCAAAGGCAAAGTGATAGTGAAATAATCGAGAAATGAACAGTTTGAACCATTAACAGTCAGAAATGGCTTATGCCACGAAAAAAGCTATTTGGCATAAATCATGTGTTTTATAGAGATCTACAAATTTTTGTCTAGTACGTTTTAATCTATTACTTGACGTTTATAGTTATACAAATTATACAGATTTCCTTCGGAACGAAGAGGCCTTCAGAGGCCATTCCCAGAAAATTCAGGATATACATTTTATTTGTCATGTAAATATATTTAATATATGGTATTTTAATCAAAATCGTTAGTAATTTTTTTAGAAAATAAAAAATTTCGAAAAATCTTAATTTAAAGGGTAGTTTGGGGTAGAGGGATTTTCTTGAAAATCTTCACATCGTATCTTAGGAAGGTACTGAACCCAAAATACGAAGTTTGATGTTTATCCGGCTTTTCGGTTTTGAGTTATGTTATTTCACGTACACCATAGCACGGACCTTTTCTAAAAATGTTTTTGTTTTGGATTCAGGGCCCTCAAAACATGTATTTCCGGTGAAATCTCGGCATAGAATTTTTGGATGGAATGCATTACCTTCGCTACCTACTATGTACGTGGAAGAGAAGGTAAAAAAATAGAAACTGGTTCGTGTGTGTGTGTGTGTGTGTGTGTTCACGCGCGCATCTATCTGTCGTCTGTCTGTGAACAGCGCAACTGAAAAACGAAAAGTCAAAGTTAAATTTAAAAATCTGATGTGTAGTAGAAGCAACTGTTTGGTTTAGGAATCTATAACACACATTGACAGAATATAGATTTAAAGAGAACAGCGACAGTAAAATGTTTAAGAACTGGACGCTGCAAGCTACCTTAAAATTCCATACTGTTCCCATGCTATCGCGAGAAACAACTGAATCTTGAAAGGACTTTTATTATCTGCAGCTTGAATGAACGGTATAAATACGTTTTTCTAATTTACATTTATCGTCTTGAATTGAAACTTTTAAAAACATATAAGGCTAATGGGTATGTGCCCGTAAAATGCTAGATTTTCTTGACAACCACTTAAGATATCTTAAGAAATTAAAAATAAAAACAGCCACAAAAGATAGCATTAAAAACAAACAAAATGTCTGGAAATCAAATTTATAAAACACCATATCATAAAACGTAACGGTAAAAGTCCATCCATTTAGCTGGGGTTGCAAAATGCAAATGCAATATAGATTATAAATGTTATTTAAATGACGAAGGAAGAAATAAAAATGTTAAACAGGGAATGTTAACTAATACCAAGCGAATATTTATGAATGTAGGTGGTTTGAAATCGAAATCAACGTAAGTAATGCTATGAACGCATTTAAAATCCTGTTACACTAATACACATTTTCAGTCAAGTTTAAAGGAATGGTGTTGAGGTTAAGGATAATTATTTTTCGACTATAGTGTTTTTGATTCACTTTGTGTTCGTGGTGGAAAGTTGAATTTTCTGCACTCAGTGCTGATAACCTTACCTATCTGTGTTTTGTATATTTTACTGTACTTATGTTGAAGTAGATGATGGTTATTTTTACGTTATTGTTATTTGCCCCACGCTTTGGGCGCCAATTTGAAGTAGGTATTGTCTTTATTACGTAATTTATTAGCACCACGTATGGACGCCAATTTGAGAAGATGGTTTGTTACGTTGTTGCTGCTACGTATGGAAAACCAGTTTGAAGAAGATGGTTATTAGCCCCAAATGTTTAAAAATATTAACTTTGTAATTTAACTGTTTCTGTAAATATTATATATTTATGTTTGCCTCGGCTGCGTCAGTATTATTGTTAGAGACGTGGAATTCTTGGCAGGACGTGATGCGACAAGAATGTAGGCTTACACAGATTTTAAGTTTTAATTCACTCCTTTTTATTAACCCTTTCACACATATTAAATAGCTTTTCACTGATATCGAGAGCTGTGAGATTCTTTTATTTAATACTTGCACTTTTTAACACGTATACTATTTTCGTCTCACACGAATACGTATTATATTTCTCGAGGACACATCTCGTGTCTGGTTAGTAGCTCTGTCTGCAGGCAACTGAACTGATTTCAAGCGCCTAAACTTGTAAATTTCTGTATTTCAAGTCTCTGATTGGCTATTTTTACTCCAATAGAATACCTGCATTTAATTAAAGCTTTTTCTGGTTGTTGATTGACTGATTTTATAAACTGTCACTAAAATCACATTAATGCTTCCAAGAATCACAAGTAACATTTAAACTCTCAAACTCATTATTGCCTTAAGGTTACCTTATTGTTACCTCATTGTTAGCAACTTTTAACTTGTTATTCTCACAGCTCCTACATTATTAAATTACGTAACACATTCATATAGCATTATTGAACAAGTATACAATAATATAAGCATATGCAATGACTGTTACATACATTTTACAAATTATTACATACACATATTGCTTCAAGGCAGGGTGTTATTGAATTTACATATTATATAATTTGACTAAAATCATTTAAGTGTTAAAAATACTGCCTCAATATGCATTAACTATATTAAATTCTCTAGCTTTTGCATATATGGGATATAATCATAATTTTTAATTGTTGAATTTTACCATTTAAATATTACCTGGATCTTCATTTCGTTTTATTTGTTAATGTTTAAATATATACCATTTAATTCATGCAGAAGTTAAGTATGACCTGCAAGTTGTTAATGTTTTAATGGCCAACAAACAGGTGTGGATAATAGTTGCCAATTCATCACCAAATTTAATGTTGGTGACCTTGATATTGGAACAAATGTTCAACAGCTGTTAGTAATTAATTTTATTTTCGCCTAAATGCTTTTTATATTGCTCGCTATTGTGAAAAAATAGGATGCAATATAAATGCGTTAAATTTATTTGAGAACATCGGAAGTAGAAAATCTTTGAATTCGTCTCCATTTTCAAACTCTTCCTCGGTCAGCAATGATGCACTTCTGGTCTTATATCGCAATCTACTATAAAACTAATTCTCAGACTACTTAGGTCCTCGCTTACAGAAAATGTAATTCAATGCAGCGTATTGAAAAATCTTATTCCTGAAGTTACAGCGATATAAGCATTTCAAAAGAAGGAGCTGATATAAAAGGAAGGGGGCATTATGAAATGCCGTTCCGGCTGTGGAATGGTTCGATGTGGCATCTGAACTTTCCTTCTAAGAATTTTGCGG
The DNA here is from genome assembly GCA_030765065.1 of Deroplatys truncata. Classification (NCBI taxonomy): domain Eukaryota; kingdom Metazoa; phylum Arthropoda; class Insecta; order Mantodea; family Mantidae; genus Deroplatys; species Deroplatys truncata. Next base: position 109,061,261 of record CM060982.1, read on the forward strand.
AGTTCCGCCAAGTTTGTGGCTTAAAAGTCTGGTACATCGCTTGCCTATGGATTTTTTTCCACCTTTACTCTTTTCATTTCCACTCTTTAAAATACGAAATGGAGAGGTCCCTTGTATCATGCATTATTCTGGCCAGTTTAGGAATTTTTAGAGAACGAAGGAGAATATTTTATGTTTTTAGCATTGCAGTCTTCTGTAGACTGGTTCTCGGGTACATCAGAATAAAAGGAGGATGCCCAGAACAGGACTGCCAGATGATTCTGCCTCTTATATTGCCAACATTTAAATACAGTCAATAATCTCTTCTACCCATTATTAATTCGCAAGCATAACTTACACTTTATATAATTCGTTTAGAAGTGATTGTTCTAACCACGACGAAGTTTTTAATCTAGAAATGATTTTAAAGCAAGAAACAAGTAGTTATATTTGGTATCCAGAAATAATTTTCAATTGTTTATCGAAAATACGGATGAAATGACGCACTTGCATTTTAAACACACGGAATGAAATATTTAAGAAACGATTAACGCAAGGAACAAAATCTGATGTATTACACTCACATGACTTTCTTTACTCTTGCACAAACTATTTTTAGAAACGCTTGTTCTCCATCTACTTCATGTTAATCGAGATAAACGTTTGCAGACTCTATCTTATTGCTAATTTTCTTGTAGATGTAAGGGGAATATATATTTACAAGGGCAATATAGAAATACAGTAGCTTTTAAGCATAGACATTACTCTTAATAGAAGTATTAAAAAATTTATGGGAATAACAAGCAATATCTTGAAAATGGTTCACTCAACAAAAAAATGTATATGACATAAATTGTGTATTTTACGGGATCTACTTTTTTGTGTAGTAAAAGTTTGTCTATCTCTTATGGTTTACCAGTTATGCAAAAGTCGTTCACAATGAAGAATACTTTTGGAGACATTTACAGAAAATTTGAGATATATATTTCATTTGTCATGAAAATATCTTAAACATACGATATTTTAATCAAAATTGTTAGAGCCATTTTTGAGAAAATTAAAATTTTCGAAAAATGTTCCATGTAAAGGGTAATCTGGGGTGGGGGGATTTTCTTGAAAACCTTCGTGTTGCATCTCTCAAAGATACTGAACCTAAATATCAAGCTTGGTGTTTATCCGACTGTTCGTTTCTGAGTTATACTGTTCACAGACACACACAGGCACACAGAAATATAGAAACACACACGGACATGTTTCCGGAAATGCTTTTTTGGATTCAGGGGGTCTCAAAACATGTATTTCCCGTAAAATCTCGGTAAATGATTTTAGGTTGGAATACAATACTTCCCCTACTTACTATACGTAGTAGAGAAAGTAATAAACCAGTGCTGTAATTGCGACGTATGATATTAGGCGAGTCTGGGGGATTAAAAGTAGTAAAATAGCTTGGCATAATAAATGAACGCCCCCGTAGCGCAGATTTTAAAAGTAATGCTTCCGTATGTATATTATTATTGAAATAATAATTCACAATAAAGCTTCACTTAACGCGATATGTTGTCATTCAGCAGGATAGATGAAAGCAAAAACAGCAGCGGATTGTGAAACAGCTGAGCTAATATAGCGGTATGTGAAGCAACCACCGACAGCACACACGATAAAAGAGGTTATGTACGTGCGTCAAGATTAACAAGAGCTAACTATCTGGTTAATGGACGTTAAACTCACAAAAAAGTACCACCTACAGTGATTTTTATGGATATCCCTGTGATTCCTGGCTGATGCTCTTATAAGAAAGGTAGTTAACGAGTCCACAAATGGCGACGGAAAATCTGTTATGCGTTGGGAATGATCACTTGATGGGGTATATGGAGAATCGCTCTCTGGTCGATTAGTTTATGTCTGACGCAGATATAAATAGAAATGACTGTAAACTTCTATGTTTAGGCCACTTTTACACTACGTGACCAAAAGTATCTGGACACCTGGCTGAAAATGACGTACAAGTTCATGGCGCCCTCCATCGGTAATGCTGGAAGTCAATATGGTGTTGGCCCACCCTTAGCCTTGATGACAGGTTCACTCTCGCAGGCATACTATCAATCAGGTGCTGGAAGGTTTTTTTGGGGAATGGCAGCCGATTCTTCACGGAGTGCGGATCTGAGGAGAGGTATCGATGTAGGTCGGTGAGGCCTGGCACGAAGTGGGCATTCCAAAGCATCCCAAATGTGTTCTATAGGATTCAAGTCAGGACTCTGTGCGGGCCAGTCCATTACAGGGATGTTATTGTCGTGTAACAACTCCGCAGCAGCCCGTGCAGTATGAACTGGTGCTCGATCGTGTTGAAAGATGCAATCGCCATCCCCGAATTGCTCTTCAACAGTGGGAAGCAAGAAGGTGCTTAAAATATCAATATAGGTCTACGCTATGATCGTGCCACGTAAAACAACAAGGGGTGCAAGCCCCCTCCAGGAAAAACACGACCACACCATAACACCACCACCTCCGAATTTCACTGTTGGTACTACACACGCTGGCAGACGACGTTCACCGGGAATTCGCCATACCCACACTCTGCCATCGGATCGCCACCTTGTGTACCGTGATTCGTCACTCCACACAACGTTTTGCCACTGTTCATTCGTGTAATGTTGACGCTCCGTACACCAAGCGATGCGTCGTTTGGCATTTTCCTGCGTGATGTGTGGCTTATGAGCAGCCGCTCGACCATGGAATCCAAGGTTTCTCACCTCACGCCTAACTGTCATAGTACTGGAGTGGATCCTGATGCAGTTTGGAATTCCTGTGTGATGGTCTGGATAGATGTCTGCCTATTACTCTTTACGACCCTCTTCAAAAGCCGGCAGTCTCTGTCAGTCAACAGACGAGGTTTCAGGGAGCGTCCCATTCTGCTGTTTCACGATGTCTAATGACTACTGAAGTCGCGGATAATTAGTACCAGGCAGTAGGTGGTAGCACAATGCACCTAAGATGAAAAACTTATGTTTGTAGGGTTTCCGGATACTTTTAAAACATAGTGTATGTCAAAGTCATCCATTGTGAATGTGTGCATTAAGATAACATGAAACAAGTTTCTCTGCTTACATTATGTCTATGTTTCATTGTGAAAAGATCCTTAGGGTTTGCGCATTTGTTTTTGTACTTACCAACGAACCAAGGATTTCTTCGATTGGTCTCTACCGTCAAGTTAAGGAAGTACTCCTCGAAGCCACGCACAGGATTTGCTTGCGGTTGAACGGATAGCGTACCCTCCACTTCAGGCTCGTTCCCATCCGACACCAAAGACCTTGCACTCCAGCCGTCCGATCCAATCCAGGAGAAGCTTCCAGTAGCATTACTCCGTCTCACAGCTCTCATGACTCCCGCTACTTCCTGGTCAGAGCCGAAGATGATGGCACCTACAACAACAAAAAATGAAATATCTCTATATATTGTTGTTCATAACACTGGTTCTAAACAGGGAATATTCAGAAGCTCAGAAGTTTTTTAAAACTGATTAGACTATAAATTATTATTTTTAAAAAAACCCTGATATGTCACAGTCACATGATTTTCTCTGCTCTTGTACAAACTATTTTTACAAACGCTTATTCTCCGTCTACTTCACGTTAATCGAGATAAGCATTTACAGAAACTATCTTATAGCTGCAAGGGGAATATGGAAGGCTTTATGCGATAGTCAAATCTTTTGAGGAGTTGGTTGCTGTGTGGAGCATTCCATTCTGTTTGGCTGTTAAAAAAGAAAAAGAATAACGAATTCTCATTTGCGAAAAAGTATAAGTATTGGAAAATTAAAACAAATAACAACGAATATCTCGAAAATGATTCAATCCACCAAAAAACTATATGATATAAATGGTGTGTTTTAACGAGATCTACATTTTTTGTACTGGACAATTTTGTCTATCTCTTGCAGTTTACCAGTTATGCGAAAGTCATTCAGAATGAAGAGGACTTTTGGGGAGACTCCCAGAAAATTCAAGATATACATTTCAATTGCCATGAACTTAAGCACACAATATTTTAATCAAAAGCCATTTTTGAGAAAATAATACTTTCCAAAACTGTTCCAAGTAAGATGTAGTCTGGGGAGAGGGGATTTTCGTGAAAATCTTCGTGTCGCATATTTGAAAGATACTGAACCTATATAGCAACTTTGGTAGCTATCCAACTTTTCGTTTTTGAATTATGTTCTTCACACATACATACACACACAGGGATTTTGTTCTAAAATGATTTTTTTTGATTTAGGAGGCCTCAAAACATATATTTCGGGAGAAATGTCGTTATAGAATTTTTGAGTGGAATGCAACACTTCCCCTACTTACTATACGTAGTAGAGAAGGTAAAAAAACTCATGTCATATTCACAAGTTCTTTTCCCAACCATCTTTTTTAAAGTTCTCTTGGTTACCCTGTTTATCATTACTGTGTTTTTACTGCTTTGCATTACCGCTTATTACGCAATTACACACATACACACACGCCCGTGGCGGAACTCGAACCCGCGACCCTCAGCTTGGCGGAGCGCCGAAGCTACACACTCCAGCGACCACGGCTACAAAGGCCGGCAAACCATTAATATTACTTTCTCTACTGCGTATAGTAAGTAGGGGAAGTATTGTATTTCACCTAAAAATTTGATACCGAGATTTCACCAGAAATATATGTTTTGAGACCCCCTGAATCCAAAAAAAGCATTTTTGGAAACATTTCCGTGTGTGTGTGTCTGTGAACAGCATAACTCAGAAAGGAACAGTCGGATAAACACCAAACTTGGTATTTAGGTTTAGTATCCTCCAGAGATGCAATACGAAGGTTTTCATGAAAATCCCCCACCCCAGATTATCCTTTACATGGAGCATTTTTCGAAAATTTTAATTTTATTAAAAATGGCTCTAACGATTTTGATTAAAATATCACATGTTTAAGATATTTTCATGACAAATGAAATGCATATCTCGAATTATCTGGGAATGTATCCAAAAGTATTATTCATTATGAATGACTTTTGCATAACTGGTAAACCATAAGAGACAGACAAAATCTTACTACACAAAAAATGTAGATCGCGTTAAAATACACAATTTATGTCATATACTTTTTTTTGTTGAGTCACCATTTTCGAGATATTGGTTGTTATTCCCTTAAATTTTCCAATACTTATACCTTTTCTCAAATTCGTTATTCATTTTTTTGTCCTGGTAATGCCAAGAGATTGGAATACTGCACATAGCATCCAGCTCTTAAAATATTTGACTATCGCTTAAAGCCTACCAATTCCCCTTGCGTCTGCATGAAAATTAGCAATAAGATTAACGTCTCGATTAACATTAAGCATATGGAGAATAAGTGTTTGTGAGAATAGTTTGTACAAGATTAGAGAAAGTCATGTGAGTGTAACACATCAGATATTTTTTTTATATTCCTTTCATAAGTATTGTTTCAAGACACATTTCATTGTACATAGAAGAGGACTACAGCGGGCTGTAGCGATATCTAGATCTATATGTGCTGGAAATGAAAGTACAAACTTTTGGTATGACATCGCGAGAACCCAAAAGATGATGCCTTAGCGCTTCAAAAATCACCGAAAGATTCTACGAATATTTCGGAAGTGGTTAATAGGATCAAAAATATTTCAAAGCATTGTAGGTTTTGAGTTTTGAATTTAGTTTACCAGATATTCAAAATTATAAATAATTCACTCAAAAGAAGAGGTCCATAAAACTTTCAAATAAAATACAATATATAAATGTTATTATTGCGAAATTATCTCAAAAAGGTATAGCTAATTTTGAGGAAAAGAAAACTCAGCGAACCATTTTCTATATAAAGTGTAGTTTAGGCGGCGAGATTTTGTTGAAGGTCTTCGTGCGATATCCTTGGAAAACATGAAATGAAATAGCAAGTTTGGTATTTATGAGTTATATTGTTCTCCCTCCCTCTCTTTCTCTCTCACACACACACGCTTGGACATTTTAATAAAACCTCTTTGCGTTCAGAACACTTCAAAGCACATATTTTCGGTGTAAACTGTATATCGAATTTTTGGTTGGAATATTGTGGCATATCAGTAAGCGTTGTCACACCAGACGCATTATTGTCGACAGTATTATTGCGTGACTTTGATTATTTCTTTCGGCTGAATGAGCCTTCTCATTGGGCACCGACTACGCCAGAGACAGTAGGCTTTGTTTGAACCTCCGCCTGGTATGACACCAGCTCTGGCTAGCAAGCTTGCCTAGGCACGGTTGAAGAGGGGGGAGATATATGGAAATAGTCCTATAAAATTATTGTATATAATGATTAAAATGTTGAGATAAATATAAATGTTGATCCTTTATTAATTTTTTTACCAATTAATAGCTTAAATTCTTCATGAAGTTTATTCAAGATTAAATTTCAGAAGGCTTTATAGTTAGCGTTACTTCAGTGTTAGCGTAACGTTTGTATGTCAGTGTGCAAGGAGTAGGTCGGGTGTGCGAGGCATCTCCCCTCATTCCTTTGTTTCCCTGAGTGTAATGTAGATTTGGCAAGTGTTTTATCAATAAATTACAGGTAATATGTGTGATGTGATATTTGTGTATTTTGTCAAATAACCTCACGCCTTCATCTGAATGTAGACACCAAGGTCCCGGTGCTCTCGCCGATTGTAAGCTACGCTCCCCCATGTGCATGTGGGGGTGATCAAAATTTAATAATTTTTGCTGGAAACCTTTTGGCCCTCATCCCAGCATGTAACATTTTTGGTGAAAGGCTCCGGGCTTATAAAAATGTAATACTTCTACCTATGATAAGTGGCAGAGAAAGTAAAAATATTTACCACTTTAAAATATAAATACAGTAAAAGCATTCATGTCCCTCTATGGAGAGCTTTATAACCAAGTTGGAAAATGGTCAATACATAAGAATCAAGTTGACAGAGTTATTGTATACCAAAGATGTTTTCAAAGAAATTATCACATATTATTATGACGGTATAGAAATTCCGAATCTCCATGTGAAAATGGATGCGCTGTTGTATCTTCAAAATGCACAAATTATCAGAATCCTATACGCTATTTTCCAGAGATTAATTTGTAATTCATAGGTTCTCGTAAACAATAAAATCTAATAAAATAAAAATTATGTAGTCTACTCAGATTATAACTCTGACTTAATTTCTGTATTAAATTTCTCTTCAAAGAGTTCAGTGATTAAAGAATTCAAAGTTTATACAACCAAATTGTACTTGAAGGTAAACAATTAATATGAATACCTATGCATCAAGCAATAGTGGGAAAATAAAAGTAGGATAAGGCTGCATTAACGAAGCAATAATTCCTGTTCCACATGAAGATGATATATTGTATATTAAAGATATTCATTTGTGGAAAAAAGGACACAAATTGCCAATATTCATAAATAATATGGCAATTAATGTTAACCTATTTTAATTCAACGTAATTCTTATAGCTGGACGACATTTCAAAGTATGTCATTGAGAAAGTTATATTGTTGTAGGAGCTGTATTATTATTTGCCCCGCGTATGGAAGCCAATTTGAAGTAGATAGTATCTTTACGTTATTTGTACCACGCTTTGGGCGTCAATTTGAAGTAGATTGTATTGAAGGAGTTGCTACGTATGGAAAGTCAGTTTTAAGTAGGTGTTGTATTGTAGTTAAACTGTTGGGGAGCCGAACTTGTGGTAGTTGCAACCGCACGTATGGTACCCGGTTTCCGATAGCCTTCGCTCCAAGTTTAAAAATATTAGCTTTGTAATTTGACTGTTTCTTTAGATATTATATATTTATGCTTGCCTCAGCTGCGTCAGTAATTGTTAGAGACACGTTTCTTTTGGCAGGGTTTTGGCACGACTAAGAATGTAGGCTTACACAGATTTTAAATTTTAATTCACTCCTTCTTATTAATCGTGAGAAAAATTAAATAGTACTTCACTGATATAGAGAGCTGTGAGATTCTTTTATTTAATATTTGCACTTTTTAACACGTATACTATTTTCGTCTCAGACGAATACGTAATTAATGTCTCGAGGACACATCTCGCGTCTGGTTATGAGCACTGTCTAGAAACAACACGTCTGGTTATGAGCACTATTTGGAGGCAACTGAATTGATTTCAACCGTCTAAACTTGTAAATTTCTGCATTTCAAGTCTCTGATTGGATAATCCCACTCCAATAGAATACCTGCATTTAACTAAAGCTTTTTCTGGTTGTTGATTGGCTATTTTTTTAAACTGTCTCAAAAAGTTACATTATTGCTGCTCTAATAATGACTAGTAGCATTTAAACCTCCTTACTCATTATTACCTCAAGGTTACCTCATTGTTACCTCATTGTTAGCAACTTTTAACTTATTATTCTCACAGCTCCTACATTATTAAATTACGTAATATATTCACATAACATTATTGAACATTTATACAATAATATAAACATATACAATGACTGTTACATACATTTTACAAATTATTACATACACATATTGCTTTAAGGCGGGCTGTTATTGAATTATATATATTATACAATCAAACTGAAATCATTAAGTGTTAAATATACTGCCTCATCATATAGCGATTGAAATGTCTTCCTGTAAGCCTAGCTTCCTATAAAATTGTGGTAACAACAATACAATTATGATAATAAAGTAGCCATTCAAGAAAGGCTTCAGAAAAGTTAAAAAAATAAAAATGAATAAAGGAGGGCCTGCGTAGGCATGAAATGATTTTTAAACAACATAAAGCGCGAGGCATGGCTAGTTTAGCACTCTCATTTTTAAACAATCTTTCCTCGAGTTTTCATTTGTCAGTATATTCTCTTTTTACCTCCATGTTAGTAGCAGTATAAAAGTGATGGGATGAAGTTTTGTTTGCATGCATTCACTCGCGACGTTATTAAATAGTAATATCCATAATGTGTTAATTTTACACAAAAATTAATTCTCATATTTACCATTTACTTTCTTCCAAACTAGTAGAATAAATAAAGAGTTAATATCTATAATTTATTTATATACCATAAGAAGTAAAATGTAAAATTCTATTGTTTTGAGAAGTAATTGTATCGTGTGGAGCAATTTTTCAAATTTTCGGTAAAACAGTAACAAAAGAATTAATATCTCTGGAACTAATTGAAAAATGTGCATCAAATATGTTCTATATTAAGCCCTAACTGTTGTACTAAAATTGCAAATGAAGCAACCTGAACTTGTGGAGTTTTTAAATTTCGTAAATGGCGTTCTTAAGAAAAGGTTGATACCACAACCGGTTTGAAAACTACCTGAACAACAAATTACTTGAAGCACAACTATTTCATTTTCATTGTATGCGTGTAGTGTCTGAGTGTACAATAGAACAAGCGCCTGACGTATCGACAACTACTTCGTATTTGTTGTATGACGTGTAGTATCTCTATTGTACAATAGTACCTGACTATATTTTTGTTGTATGGCGTGTATATTTCAATTGTACAATGGAAGAAGCGCCTGACGTATTAGCAACTACTTTGTCTCTGTTGTATAGCGTGTAGCATCTCCGCTGTACAATTGAACAAGGCGCCTGACGTATCGGCAACTTCTTCGTCTCTGTTGTAATGCGTGTAGCATCTTCTTCTTCACTTCAAGGATTAGGTATTACATCTGTTCCGTCTTCGGATTCGTTTTTTATTCCCATCGCTTTCTTGGGCGTCAAATGTTTCTTCTTCCTGGCGGTTTATATTTATTAATTAATAATGGTATTCTTTCTTTACTCATGCGGTTCACGTGCTCTTTCCAACAATGTTTATTATATCATTTATAAATATTCAGTTCTTCTCTAATTGTTTCATTTCTTATTAAGTCTAATCTAGAATTTTACTTTTGTCCTTTTCTTTTATTACTCAAGATTCGCTGCCATACACTATCACCGGGACTGCTATATTCTTGCAGAACTTCAGCTTTGTTCCTTTCCTTGTGTTATTTTGTAGAGTTCATGTTATTGTTCCACACATTTGTTGAAATTCATTTATCTTATTATGTATATCCCTATCCACATGGAAACTTCTATCACAACCCAAGTAATTAATATTCATGACATGTTTCAGGATATTATTACCAATGCATATTTTTGTTCTCACTGGGTATTTTCCTTTACTTTGGTCTTGTTTAAAGGAAATCTTTAAATTTTATTTATTTCCGAGTTGGTACATTTTATAAATAGGGCGCTGTAGGCTATCTTCGCTGCTCTGTAGTATTACTACATCATCCTTGTATAACATTATATTTAGATAGAATTCTGATTTAGTTGTATTCCTGAATGTAATTCCTTCGTCCATGTTTTTAAAGATCATCTATATATACATTGAATAAAGTGAGTGAAAGGCTACATCCTTGCCTTACTCCTTGATTTGTTATTATTGGTTCTGATTTTGTAGTGCCTGAATTTATGATAACTTTAGTGTTTGCATATATAGTTTTAATTACCTCTAGAATGTTCCAAGGATATCCCCGATTGCCCATTATTTCCCATAAAATAGGTCTGTCCATCAAGTCAAAAGCTTTTTAAAAGTCAATAAAAGCAATACGAGTCTCTAAATTGAACCCTCCTCTTTTTTCTTAAATACGTTTAATACTAAAAACGTTATCACTGCATGAGCTTCCTTTTCTAAAACCAGTTTGTTCTTCTTCTGAAATAAAATCTGTTATTGGTTTTAAACGTCTATTTATAATTTAAGCATAAAGTTTATATGCAGAATTCAAAAGACATATTTCTCTTTAGTTATTTGGATCATGGTTGTTTCATCCGGGTGAATCTGAATGTCAAGATTATGAGTAATATTTTTTACAAGGAGGAGGTACCAACCTCTCGCACAACTGGAGGACCAGGGTTTATTTGTCAGGATCTCCTTTCCTTAGACGGTTGTCTTCCGAGACTAACGAGAGACGTCTTCCCGGAGACGTGTACTATCTTTACTGTACAATAGAACAAAGCGCCTGACGTGTCGGCAACTACTTGGTCTCTGTTGTAGCATCTCTACTGTATAACAGAACAAGACGCCTCACGTGTAGGCAACTACTCCGTCTCATTGCATGGCGTGTAGTATCTCAATTTCATAATAGAACAAGGCGTTTGACATATCGGCAACTATTGCATTTTTATTTAGTGGCGTGTATATTTTAATTGTACAGTGGAAGAAGCGCCTGACGTATCGGCAACTACTCCTACTGCGTTGTATGGCGTGTAGTATATTAACTTTACAATGGAACAAACGCCTGACTATCGAAATTACTTCGTCTCTTTTGTGTAGTGTGGACCATCTCTATTGTACAATAGAACCAGGCGCCTGACGTATCAGCAACTACTTCGTATCTGTTGTATAGCGTGTAGTAATTAACTGTAAAATAGAACAAGGCACCTGACATATGGGTAACATTTTTGCCTCTGTTGTATAGCGTGTAACATTTCTGCTGTACAATAGAATCCGACGTATCCGCAACTGCTGCACTTACAATGTACAAAATTGTATTGGGTTGTCTCATAAGTTCGATTGTTCCACCGATAGAGCCTGAAAACCCTGAACCCTCTGTACGCTCAAGCTATCCTAGTTGCCTAACCACCCCTACGACTTAGAGAACAACAACAACCAGACTCACCGTTGGATATGTCAGTGTGTATTTGTGACTGACGTTGGATAGAACAGCGTGAACTTGTGTTTACAAACTATGGAAAGCAAAAAGGAACATTTCAGACATCTTATGCTGTTTTATTATCGTAAGCGAAAAACCGCCTCGCAATGCCGGCAGAAAATTTGTTCTGTCTTCGGGGAAGATGCGAGCACGTCAAAAGTGGTTTAGACGATTTCGAGCTGGGAATTTCTCCCTAAAAGACAAACCTCGGTCTGGACGGCCAATGGTTACGGACGTGAAAAGAATTCATGAAACGATAGTCAACAATCCACGAATTACAACTCGGGTGTTGGCATTGGAGCTCAATTTAGTTCCTGCTGCTGTAGCCAGGAACTTGGCAATATATTGTCGACAATAATGGTGTATACTTCAGGAAATAAATAGTTTGTTTACAAAACATAATTGCCGTAATTATTTATCTTTTGAACTCCTTGTGTTTAAAGTTTGTAAACGGAAAGCTTGGCAACTGCGCTTTTGTAGCTATGCTAAGGGTGAGGTGTGCTCCCAGGCGTTCTTAGTGTTTGAAACGTAACGAAAAGCGAACGAGTTTATGAGACAACCATATATAATGGAAGAAGCGCCTGACGTATCAGCAACTGTTCCTACTCAGTTATATGGCGAACAGTATATTCACTGTACATTGGAACAAACGTCTGAGGTATCGGCAACTACTTCGTCTCTGGTGTTTGGCTTGTAGTATCGCATATATACAATGTAATCAGCGCCAGACATATCGGTAACTACTTCGTCTCTGATGTATGGCTTGTAGTATTGCAACTATACAATGTAACAAGCGCCTGACGTGTCGGCAACTACTTCGTCTCTGATGTATGGCTTGTAGTATCCCAACTATACAATGTTACGAACGCCTAATGCGTCGCAACTATTTCGTCTCGTATGTATGGTTTGTAGTATCGCAATTATAGAATGTAACGAGCACCTGACGTGTCAACAACTACTTCGTCTCTGATATATGGCTTGTAGTATCGTAACTACACAATGTAACGAGCGCCTGACGTGTCGGCAACTACTTTCTTCTCTGGTGTATGGTTTGTAGTATAGCAACTATACAATGGAACAAGCGCCTGACGTGTCGGCAACTACTTCGTCTCTGATATATGGCTTGTAGTATTGCAACTATACAATGTAACAAGCCCCAGACGTGTCGCAACTATTTCGTCTCGTATGTATGGCTTGTAGTATCGCAACTATACAATGTAACAAGCGCCTGACGTGTCGCAACTACTTCGTCTCTGATGTATGGCTTGTAGTATCGCAACTATACAATGTAACAAGCGGCTGACGTGTCGGCAACTACTTCGTCTCTGGTGTATGGCTTGTAGTATTGCAACTATACAATGTAACAAGCGGCTGACGTGTCGGCAACTACTTCGTCTCTGATGTATGGCTTGTAGTATTGCAACTACACAATGTAACGAGCGCCTGACGTGTCGGCAACTACTTCGTCTCTGAAGTATGGCTTGTAGTATCTCAACTATACAATGTAACGAGCGCCTGACGTGTCAACAACTAATTCGTCTCTGATGTATGGCTTGTAGTATCTCAACTATACAATGTAACGAGCGCCTGACGTGTCAACAACTAATTCGTCTCTGATGTATGGCTTGTAGTATCTCAACTATACAATGTAACGAGCGCCTGACGTGTCAACAACTAATTCGTCTCTGATGTATGGCTTGTAGTATTGCAACTATACAATGTAACGAGCGCCTGACGTGTCGGCAACTACTTCGTCTCTTATGTATGGCTTGTAGTATCGCAACTATACAATGGAACAAGCGCCTGACGTGTCGGCAACTACTTCGTCTCTTATGTATGGCTTGTAGTATCGCAACTATACAATGTAACGAGCGCCTGACGTGTCGGCAACTACTTCGTCTCTGGTGTATGGCTTGTAGTATCGCAACTATACAAGTTAACGAGCGCCTGACGTGTCGGCAACTACTTCGTCTCTGATGTATGGCTTGTAGTATCGCAACTATACAATGTAACAAGCGCCTGACGTGTCGGCAACTACTTCGTCTCTGATGTATGGCTTGTAGTATCGCAACTATACAATGTAACGAGCGCCTGACGTGTCGGCAGCTACTTCGTCTCTGATGTATGGCTTGTAGTATCGCAACTATACAATGTAACGAGCGCCTGACGTGTCGGCAGCTACTTCGTCTCTGGTGTATGGCTTGTAGTATCGCAACTATACAATGTAACGAGCGCCTGACGTGTCGGCAGCTACTTCGTCTCTTATGTTTGGCTTGTAGTATCGCAACTATACAATGTAACAAGCGCCTGACGCGTCGGCAACTACTTCGTCTCGTATGTATGGCTTGTAGTATCTCAACTATACAATGTAACGAGCGCCTGACGTGTCAACAACTAATTCGTCTCTGATGTATGGCTTGTAGTATTGCAACTATACAATGGAACAAGTTTCTGACGTGTCGGCAACTACTTTATCGGTGACGTATGCCTTGTAGTATCGCAACTATACAATGTAACGAGCGCCTGACGTGTCAACAACTACTTCGTCTCTGATGTATGGCTTGTAGTATTGCAACTATACAATGGAACAAGTTTCTGACGTGTCGGCAACTACTTTATCGGTGACGTATGCCTTGTAGTATCGCAACTATACAATGTAACGAGCGCCTGACGTGTCAACAACTACTTCGTCTCTGATGTATGGCTTGTAGTATCGCAACTATACAATGTAACAAGCGCCTGACGTGTCAACAACTACTTCGTCTCTGATGTATGGCTTGTAGTATTGCAACTATACAATGGAACAAGGGCCTGACGTGTCGGCAGCTACTTCGTCTCTGATGTATGGCTTGTAGTATCGCAACTATACAATGTAACAAGCGCCTGACGTGTCAACAACTACTTCGTCTCTGATGTATGGCTTGTAGTATCGCAACTATACAATGTAACGAGCGCCTGACGTATCGGCAACTACTTCGTCTCTGATGTATGGCTTGTAGTATCTCAACTATACAATGTAACAAGCGCCTGACGTGTCGGCAACTACTTCGTCTCTGATGTATGGCTTGTAGTATCTCAACTATACAATGTAACAAGCGCCTGACGTATCGGCAACTACTTCGTCTCTGATGTATGGCTTGTAGTATCTCAACTATACAATGTAACAAGCGCCTGACGTGTCGGCAACTACTTCGTCTCTGATGTATGGCTTGTAGTATCTCAACTATACAATGTAACAAGCGCCTGACGTGTCAACAACTACTCCGTCTCTGATGTATGGCTTGTAGTATCGCAACTATACAATGTAACAAGCGCCTGACGTGTCAACAACTACTCCGTCTCTGGTGTATGGCTTGTAGTATCGCAACTATGCAATGTAACAAGCGCCTGACGTGTCAACAACTAATTCGTCTCTGATGTATGGCTTGTAGTATCGCAACTATACAATGTAACAAGCGCCTGACGTGTCAACAACTACTCCGTCTCTGGTGTATGGCTTGTAGTATCGCAACTATACAATGTAACAAGCGCCTGACGTGTCAACAACTAATTCGTCTCTGATGTATGGCTTGTAGTATCGCAACTATACAATGGAACAAGGGCCTGACGTGTCGGCAACTACTTCGTCTCTGATGTATGGCTTGTAGTATCGCAACTATACAATGGAACAAGGGCCTGACGTGTCGGCAACTACTTCGTCTCTGGTGTATGGCTTGTAGTATCGCAACTATACAATGTAACAAGCGCCTGACGTGTCGGCAACTACTTCGTCTCTGGTGTATGGCTTGTAGTATCGCAACTATACAATGTAACGAGCGCCTGACGTGTCGGCAACTACTTCGTCTCTGGTGTATGGCTTGTAGTATTGCAACTATACAATGGAACAAGGGCCTGACGTGTCGGCAACTACTTCGTCTCTGATGTATGGCTTGTAGTATCGCAACTATACAATGTAACAAGGGCCTGACGTGTCGGCAGCTACTTCGTCTCTGATGTATGGCTTGTAGTATCGCAACTATACAATGTAACGAGCGCCTGACGTGTCGGCAACTACTTCGTCTCTGGTGTATGGCTTGTAGTATCGCAACTATACAATGTAACAAGCGCCTGACGTGTCGGCAACTACTTCGTCTCTGATGTATGGCTTGTAGTATTGCAACTATACAATGTAACAAGCCCCAGACGTGTCGCAACTATTTCGTCTCTGATATATGGCTTGTAGTATCGTAACTACACAATGTAACAAGCGCCTGACGTGTCGGCAACTACTTCGTCTCTGGTGTATGGCTTGTAGTATTGCAACTATACAATGTAACAAGCCCCAGACGTGTCGCAACTATTTCGTCTCTGATATATGGCTTGTAGTATCGTAACTACACAATGTAACAAGCGCCTGACGTATCGGTAACTACTTCGTCTCTGATATATGGCTTGTAGTATTGCAACTATACAATGTAACAAGCGCCTGACGTGTCGGCAACTACTTCGTCTCTGATGTATGGCTTGTAGTATTGCAACTACACAATGTAACAAGCGCCTGACGTGTCGGCAACTACTTCGTCTCTGATGTATGGCTTGTGGTATTGCAACTACACAATGTAACAAGCGCCTGACGTATCGGTAACTACTTCGTCTCTGATGTATGGCTTGTAGTATTGCAACTATACAATGTAACAAGCGCCTGACGTGTCGGCAACTACTTCGTCTCTGGTGTATAGGTTGTAGTATTGCAACTACACAATGTAACGAGCGCCTGACGTATCGGTAACTACTTCGTCTCTGATGTATGGCTTGTAGTATCGCAACTATACAATGGAACAAGCGCCTGACGCGTCGGCAACTACTTCGTCTCTTATGTATGGCTTGTAGTATCGCAACTATACAATGTAACAAGCGCCTGACGTGTCGGCAACTACTCCGTCTCTGATGTATGGCTTGTAGTATCGCAACTATACAATGGAACAAGCGCCTGACGTGTCGGCAACTACTTCGTCTCTGATATATGGCTTGTAGTATTGCAACTATACAATGTAACAAGCGCCTGACGTGTCGGCAACTACTTCGTCTCTGATGTATGGCTTGTAGTATTGCAACTATACAATGGAACAAGCGCCTGACGTGTCGGCAACTACTTCGTCTCTGATGTATGGCTTGTAGTATTGCAACTATACAATGTAACAAGCGCCTGACGTGTCGGCAACTACTTCGTCTCTGGTGTATAGGTTGTAGTATTGCAACTACACAATGTAACGAGCGCCTGACGTATCGGCAACTACTTCGTCTCTGATGTATGGCCTGGCATGTCAATAACTACTTCGTTTCTGTTGTATAGCTTGTAATATCTCAACGTACGTTACAAGAAACCCTGACATGGCACTAAATTCGTCTCAGTTGTATGGTGTGTAGTATTTCAGATGTACTATTTTGTTTATAGTGTGCCTTAAGTGGATTAAACTTTAGTCATGTTCCTATTTAGAATATTTAAATAATTTGCTTTAAACAGAGCACTAATGGGCATTGCATACAAACTTCTGTGTTTTTGCTCAGCATTCCTATACATGGGCGGAACGAAAGTTCAACAAATTGTTATATTTTCTCAAAATATTATATAAATTAAACCTAATAAAGCGAATATAAAACTGTTTCACTCCATCGTCTTTCTTTGTGATCCGAGGGCTTGCTAAGAAATGCACGTTGCACACACTGTTGTGTAGGGGAAGGTGACCGGACGAAGCAGCTTCAACTAAGTAGACTATGCCTTCCTTCTGCAAGTCTGCATCTGACAACTGTTTCGGCAGGCAAGCCCTAAGCGTTAAACGTTAACGAGGAAAGCGCACCGACTCCACTATTACTTTCGACATCGTTTTAAAACAGTCTATATAAGCAGCTCTTAATCTAACTAGCTAAGAATTAAAATTTAAAATGTCCCCCAGTACTGTCAACATGAATTTATTTGATTTCCTTTACCAAACAGAAATGTTACTCAACAGTCTAAGGACGCGACTACTCCCTCGAGACCCTACAGTCTGAAAAGCGATTTGAGCTTACAAAATAACCACCACAAAACATACGTATTTTGAGTCAGACTAATCCTCAATGGATTTTCTTCTCCTTCTTGCTCCAACAACTTTCTTTATTCCGGTTTCCTTTGTTTACTTTACACCAGCTCGGTTTCGTATTGATTTCCATTGTACAGAGCTCGCTTTCTCGTGTATGGACCGGTGAATAATTATTTGCTTTGTAGCGCACCTCCTCAGTCAGTAGTAATCAAACACACGGCCTTCTATTACTTACGAGTTGTTCCATTGTTTGTCATTATCAACTGTGGCAACGCTCACCTCAAATACGGCAGCCAAATTGCTATTGGCTGTTTTTGTTCTTAATTCTTTCTGCGACACAATACCTTTCAAGAACTTGCATTTCAAGTACCACGCATATAAAGGTATATAAAAGTGATATAATATAAATATGGTATGTTTAATCTGAAATAAAATTTTGTCACGCACTTATAATTTTGAAGGTAATTGACATTCACAAAAAATGAGGAAAATTTCAGAGCCAATATAAATAAAATTTAGGGTATATATTTATATAACACATCCCAAGCAACCATTTTATTCAACTCGTTACTATTTAAACAATAAAATAACGCCAAGGTTTTGGGTTGGAGGAATTTTGAGAAACCTTCACCTTGCTTCCTTAGTTAACTGACTTTAGCATGAAGTTTGATATACAAGGTGTAGTACCATTTAAGTTTAAAATATACAATATCTCCAAAACTAAACGTTCTAGAAAGAAATGTCTTGAATAAAAGTTGCTTGATATTATGGGGGGAAGTAAACGCCATTAGTCGTGTTTTATTTGGAGGATGTTGTGATGGTGACCCTAATTGTAGGTTACCATTTAAAAATATTAAATAAACCCTAAAGTGACCATAATAATGTCCTCTAAATAAAAATGACTAATGACATTTACTTTTCTCCATAATATCAAGCAAATTTTTATGAAAGACATTTCTTTCTACAACGCTTAGTTTTGGATATATTATACAGTCTCAACTTAAATGGTCCACCCTATATGTATCTGATAACTCCTTCTTGTGTTATGTTGTTCACCAACAGGCAGGCACAAACACAAATATACCCGCGCAACCGAATGTTTTTTTAAAACTTTTCTTTTTTGGGGATGTTCAAGGGATCTTATATATCGTGTATTTCCTGCAAAGTATCACTATCAACTTTTTGGGTTGGATATGGTAAGTCTTTCACCTCACGTATCTAAGCGGCATTTGAAGCAAAAATATAAAACAAATTCTTCTGGTAAAGTTTTATCCTTGATACACAATTGATTTTAGCGTGTGTAATGGGTTACTGCGAAAAAGAGAGAGAGAAAAAAACACATTTTTAAAATGAATGGATGTGTGTGTGTGTGTATGTACATATACCTAAGAATTCAACAGTGGTTGGTATGAAGCATGATATAAACCTAATAGGACACATATAGAAGATAATATATGTGACTCTTGATTCCTTTTTTTTTTACAAAGACTGGGTTAGAAAGTATAAAGATTGCTAAGAAACGAAATATCTTGCTTATTATTATTATTATTATTATTATTATTATTATTGTTATTATTGAGTGATAGTGTATTCCCATAGGCCGAGAGGAGCTAAAACAAAGCTAAACTATTGGAAGTTATCGACTGTGGAACGACCTAAGTCATCCTACTTAAATGTAGATAAGTGAAAATATTTTTGGCTAAACATGTTCCGAATTATATCTTATTTCAACAGTTTATAGAAGAAATGTTATTTCAGTTACAACCTTTTGTGTAATTTTAGGTTTTCGTAAAACTTGTATACAATTTAAGTGTATTCTTTGTTATGCTACTTGTAAAAATTATTCACCTGGTCTTGTAAATCGTGTCGTAGCCTAAAAGATCACATTTTAGTATTAATAACGATAAAAGGGCTTCAAAATATTCTTTCTTGGAAACGGAAATGTTTTATTTCCAATACTTCTATTGAATGCAATATTTCCTCTATGATGGTAGAAAAAGGGAAATAATAATAATAATAATAATAATAATAATAATAATAATAATAATAATAATAATAATAATAATAATAGGTTGCAGAATAGCTCTTAAGGGCCTGACTGACCAACTTGATGGCAGAGTTGGGCGATCATTTATTCAATATGGGAAGATAATGTGGTCAGCATCACTCTTCTTCGTGCTGCAACGTTGGAGTTTTGGCCTATGTAGCTATTATTTATCATGATACTGAGTGGATTATGGCCACATATTTGTGACAAAAACCAACACTTCCATGGAATCGGAGCAATAAGCTCCATCTCACTTCTCCACAAAATGGATAAAGTAATTATAGGAGAATAAATTAGAATGAAAGTAGGATGCACATTAGATAATGTAATATTATAATTAAATATTACTTAACAGTTGCCTCTTCCCAGTAATGGACATATGCTAGCAGCTGTTTCATGCCAATAGCCCTTGTTGTGTTAACCAATAAGTCTAACGAGGCTTTACATCCCTAGAGTTTAAAAAGGGCAAAGTACGAAAAGGACTTCTTTGTATTTCAGCACACAATTGATTCTTTCTGTTTCCACGGGACTCAGGTATATGAAGTATTCAGCATAAAGCATTGTATTTCTGGACCAATTATTCGCTCTCTCCGAGTGTCAACATGCAGGTCATTAGGACCACCTCCCAGATGTGTAGCTTTCCATATCGATTACTGCGCTTGGCCAGGCTTCGTCGATATTTAATAAGCCAACGTTTTAATCCTTTTAACAAAGCGAAGCAGCACAAAGATCAAAGGCTCTAAATCAGTCTGCCAGAATTATTCAAAATTATTTTCTATGTTGGGCCCTTTGGAACCAATTATTGCTTCGTCATTCACCCGAAAACTGAAATAATGGTATATTGATTTATTGCAGACAAGCAAGGTTCAGTTAAATGAGAGCGATCTTGTATTTTAGCCCAGCTGCAATGGTGAAATGATGCGAATAACAGCAATAAAATTAAGAGCCAACTCAAAAATAGCTAGTTTTACGTTTTCAAAGCAAGAATCAATTATAGAATATCTTACAGGCAATAAGAATAAGGAAGAACGTTCTCTTTGGACTACAGATTTCAATTAAAATTGCATTTAACGGTTCATAGTCTCTCTGCTTCAGATAATACTCAAGTATCACCCTTTTTGTCTGTCAGTAATATCTTTCTTCAGAATGCTTATATGTAATCTTTGACTATGTGACACTCTCAAGCTTCTCAATCCATTTTATTTTATTTGCTTGTTTATTTATATTAGTAGGGATTAAAATCAAAGAACGTTTCTCCCACTCACATAAGCAGTAAGCCTAACAGAGTCAAAATTAATCCAATTGGTAGAAGCTTTCAGTGAAACACATTTATAACTTAAAATCACAACTCCATGGGCAGTAACCCACTTCTCCTAGCGTCCTAAACAACTTTTTGAAACAGTTTTTCACCCCATTTTATTAGTTTCCGTAAAGCTCGTCGTATACTGTACTTATTCGGTCAAAACCAACCTGCTCCCTAGAGGTATTGCTATACGCCTCGAAGCAAAGCTGAGTTGGTACCTAAATAATCACAGCCTATTATATTGAAGATAAAGGCAAGGCAAAGCAGGTGCCTAAATGGAACAACGGAGTCAGTAAAATTTGAATAGATTTTGACTCAACTAGTATATAGTGATGGGACGATACCACTCTTTCTCGATAGTCGATACTTGATACTCGCTTAGTAAAAAACTAAAACGATAGCTTGTTTACTGAATTATGTTCTTATTAATAGTTTTCTATATAGACAATTAAAGGTGGACTGGGGAAGGGAGAAGTATGTGGATGTGGGTAATAGGTTAGTGAGAGAAGGGTGGGCCTGGTGTAGATTAAGTGCATATAGGCTAAGGGGAGATAGGAAGGGAGCAAATTTGGATAGGTGTCCTCTTTGCGAAGAGGCAGATAATGATTTGCATTATATAATTGAATCTGAAGAAACTAAGTTGTGGAGAGATCGGTTTTTACCTAAAGAATGGGAGAATGTTAACAAAGAAGTATTAAAAGTTAGCATAATGAAAATACAAAAGGAGAGGGAAATAAAAAGAATACGAGAATATATGGGGAGAGTAAGAGAAAATTAAAGCAATATGAATTTGTTACGACTCACCATGTATAAATAACCACGGTGTTAAAATGCATGATGGATCAAAGAAAGAAAAAATAGCAACTCAAAGTAATGTATTAAAATTTTAAGAATTTTGTATAGCATTATGGAAATAAATATACATACATACAAACAATGTATAAACACATGTAACCATTTTGTTTTGTGTACTAATTCGAAAATTGTCCATGTTTGACATTCTCCAATTGGCAGAAAATTTTTGTGGTGATAATTCAACAGGTTACCTATCCCTATTGTTGGTCACGGCTAATAATAATAATAATAATAATAATAATAATAATAATAATAATAAAATAAATTTTATTTATAATTTTAATAATTTCTTTGCTTCCCTTTTTATATAACAGTATTTTGTGCCGAAAGCTTTCTTTTAAACGATTTTCTATCCATATTAGTCGTACAATATACCTGTAAGCTACAACGTTGCCCAAGTTTGACTTGCATAAACAGAACTAATTGTAGATGGAAGGAAAGAACAAACATTTCTATGTTCTGTATTATCTCACGTCTTAAGTTCTGATTTGTTTCTACTGAATTCACAAATTTTGGTCACCGCAGTAGGTAAATGTAATGGCTGAGAGTGAGTCACCAGCCTGGCTATTCGTGATTTAGTGCGTCAGCTAAATCAGCTTCATTAACAACTCAGTTAACGCTGCATGCACGAGTACCTCTATTCCTTCCACCTTGTTTTTCATGTTTTCATTTAGACACAAAATCGTATGAAATGTTGCATTCATTTACCCACAGAAACGCAGTCAAGATCTATCAAGAACTATATTCCAGCAACTCTTTGGGGGCACATACGAGGCAATAACGCGTGGTCTCAAGTGCTTTAATTCATCATTTGGCAAAACGTTAACGCAATAACCTTCAATAATGCCACACATAAGCATTTAAAAGTATAGAAAAATATCGAGGGTTTACCTCGAAGTATTAGACATGCTTCGATACCACCGAGCATCGAGAGTATCGAGGTATCGACGGTATCGAGGTCCCATGCCTATGCTCCTCGAGTGTCAAGTGGCTACTAAAGATCATATTTGTGTGAAGTTTTAAAGGTTTAATGACTGATGAAAATCAGTTAAAAAGTTGAGTACGCGCTTTAGAGTGTTATATATAAATTTTGCATTTTAATTTTTTAACTTTATTATGCAGAAAATGTGTATTCTGATTTTTCTGTATTTATCTTCTAGCCCACTGCAAGTTGAAAGAAGGAAAATTAGTATCTCAATGAGTCCGAGAGAGCCCTTTTTGCTGCCACTTCTCCGTTTACACATCTTTTACAGTTGTAATGTATTATGAATAACTGAGTAAATACAATAAATACATTCCATACATTTTTTGGTGCAGATGATTAACTGGCCTCTCATATTTAAATGAGGTGCTGACGAATTCTCTCCAATAATCCATGCAGTAGAGCCGTCCAGCGGCAGGTCCGAAGGAAATTAACAAAAGCGGGCAACTCTGTCTTCGTAACATCACAGTTTACCTCTAATATTAAATGTAGCGAATATTAGCTAGATACAGGTACCTCGTAGTGCAGGGGTTATTCGGGAACCTGTAGCAAGCACAGCTCGAACGGGTAATACATTTGTTCTGTATCCCTCATCATTGTCATTCGGTGCGCCACCCAGAGTCATACCTGGCTCACATTCTTTCAATACAACAAACGGTGTTGTAGAGTATTCGGTCTCGCACAAAACCCACATTCCCATGTGTGCGCAACAGAAGTCACCACTGTTTCTCTTCTGTAGGAATGATGTTATTTACTGCAGCATATATTACCGCTTTCCAGTCAGTAGGTACACACTGGCTCCGGAAAAAGGACCTTCCATGTTCCGGGCATTGAATCTGCAGTAGCAGTGTGCTGGTTCAAGAAAAGTCTGTGTAAATGTTACTAGCACATGCTTGGTTTACAGGAGGAGTTTCTGGTTCTAAAGAGTGTAATGCTGAACGTACATGTTGAAATTCAGTCAGAGCTGGTAAGTTAATAGCAATGATAGCTGGATCCAGAACAGTACTGTCCCTATAAAATATATTAAAGACCATTGAGATCAGCAAGGCTGAACACTTCGGTTCAGGCTGCCAAGTCCACTCCTCCTCTTGTACCTGGTAGTTGCAGCTGACTCCAAGTCACACGATAGACGAACACAGGCCATAGAAAATAACCAATCAGATTTTCAAATTGATGAGCGAGACGTTTGGTTATCGAATGCACTCGAGCAACATACCAGAGTTTACTGAGAGCATAGACATTTACCTCTAGACTAAATTTAATCTCATTGTAAGCTGGTTGCTTAATTTATGGAGTTGTGCATTAACTTTGTCGGTCCATGTATGTAGAATTGTTTTCTGGAAGTTACGATAAAACACAATTCCTAAAATCTTCGTATGGGAAACAATTGGGTAAGTCCAGGAGCAAGAGACTGTGGCCCCTTGTTTAACAAAATTAATTGCAATTTGTGTGCGATTAATTTAGTACCATTACACAGGCAATAAACTGTAAGAATATGGTTCAAACAATGGATCTCCTGAATACTTTTAAAACATAATTTGTCATCTGCCCTTACAGTCACACATCAGCTGATAAGTGGTCAATACGAACAATCCCATTGAGATTGGATATCCTTGGCGCAACAACAGCTCAATTCTGACAGGAGATAGAAAGCCATTACACAAAACGCGCGACATTGCTACACTATAAAGGTTTTCAAACATAGTTCAAATCTCTCAGGCAAACCAATAGCAGCAAAAGTTTCCCATATATAGGGAGGACCATTTAAGTTTAAACTGTACAATATATCCAAAATTAAACGTTTTAGAAAGAAATTTATTTAATAACAGTTGCTTGATATTATGGGTAAAGTAAATGCTATTAGTCGTGTTTTGTTTGCAGGACGTTATGATGGTAATTTTAGAGTCAATTTAAGTTTTTTAAATAAGAAACTACAATTAGAGTCAATTGACATTCCTTTCTACAATGATTAGTTTTGGAGATATTGTAAACTCTCAACTTAAATGGTTATCCCTTTATAACTATGGCGGACGTTATCAAACGCTTTTTGAAAGTCGAGGTTAACTACAGCAGTATTTTCCTTGCTACAGTGAAAATGGTATATCATATCTTTAAGGTCACCAAGGAATGTGTGATAGCGCGGCTAGGCACAGCTGCAGTTTAAGAGCTGTAATACGAACGTTTTTCTCAATTAACTAGAAAGGTTTTTAGGGATAGATTTATAGTTAGGGACAAACGCTTTTGGGTAGAAAAAATAACTTATGTGTAACACAGTAGGCACACTTATTAAGAAAGATTTCTTTCATTTGATGGAAGTTTTGAGCTTTGGTAGTAAGTAATAGTGCTGCACAGAAAAATGAGCAGCTCTCAGTGTAGGGAGTTACTTTGAGATGAACTTCAATCCGGAGTACCTTGGGCCTTTCAAATCACCTTTTCGTTGAATGTTAAGCTTCTGTGTATCTTAAGTCTGTAAGTGAGTTGATTAAGACGGATTTGTATAGCAGTCATATAAAGTAGAAGACACTGAATATACCAGGTATAGCTTTATAAATCTTGTTTTCTAAGCTTTTGGAGGTATTTTTCTTTTAATCTTTTTCTGAAAGTAATGACAATTTAGAATTTAACAAAGGAGCTTTCGCTTAGGACTAGCATTCGGATTAGTCAGTCTGAGCGGCCTCCAACCAGTACACCACAGCGCCACACATAGGCCATAGTAGGCCCTTTGTGCTTCTAACGTGATCCCTGAGAGAAAAGGATGAAGGGGGATCTGAAGGGCGAGCAGGTCCGGACAACTATGCGCGCTAGCAAGGGCGGAGTCCCTAACGATTCCAGAATAAGACGAATACTGACGCAGACATGATCCCGCATTAGCAATCACCAACCTCGTGGTTCCAGAATTAAACGATCCGCTCCCAGGAAGGGGCCCCAACCAGCTAGCCAAGCGCCAGGGAGAAATCTATACATAGCACAATTTTACCACCGCAACGCACCAATCGCCGTCGCCTGGTCCTACTACCCTGAAACATATGAATATGAAACGAAATGAGGGGAAAAGAAATGATGGACAGGAAATTTGTGGTACAGGAACAACCACATTGCATTGTCCTACCTACCAGGAAACTACGAAACAACCCAAGGCCAGAGTGGCCGACTCGACGGGACTCGAGCCCAGGATCTCCCGAATGCGAGCCTTATGCATTACTGCGCAGCCATCTGGCTCAGTGAGCTTTCCTTTACACTATTCCTATATTAGATCCGCTTTAAGAAACACACTTTAGTATTACTCCGCGCAGCATGTGCACAGCATATGTAATCGATATGCGATAACTGCACATTGTCAGTAAACTTATTGGTATCTATTTCCAAATAATAGTGAAAATATAGAATATTGTAATGAAATCATTAATTGTATCCATTAGAGAATTTTAAAGGTAATAATATCCAGAAAAGTTGAGATCTATTTTCTACTCCTTGGCTGGGTATTACAGCCAGGGGCCAATTCACTACCTTGGAGCTGTCTCTCGTCTTTGTTTAACTCTTATTTCGGGAAGAGTACAGTTAAGTTCTATACAAAAAAACAAAAACAAAATATAAATTTCTGATGTGTTACATTAACATGACTTCCTCTATCCTCTATCGCTTATTAGTGGAATACAAGTTATTCCTACAAACGTTTATTTTCCTATCTACTTCATTTTAATCGAGATAAACCTTTCCAGAAACAACTGCATTACACGTTTCGTTATGGATACAAACGTAATAGCGATATTCAAATGTTTTAGAACTGGAGATATATGCTGGCTTTAAAATTTCATACTCTTTCCATGACATCACGAGAAACAACTGAAAACCGACAGAACTTTAAAGAATGGTCTAGATGTTGAACAATTCGAAGCATTACTAGTAGACATCTTCGAAATGACTGATGCCACAAACAATTTATTTGAAATAAATTGTGTGTTTTAAAGAGGTCTACATCTCTTGCGTGGACGTTTTCGTTTATTGCTTAACGTTTACCAGTTATGCAAAATTATATAAATTGCCTTCTGAATAAGGAGGACTTTAGGTTATTCGCAGAAAATTCAAGATACACATTTTATTTATCATGTAATTATCTTTAATGTTTGGTATTATAATAAAACTCATTAGAGCAATTTTTCAGAAAATAAAAAAGTTCAAACTCTTTTCATGTTAGGGGTAGTTTGGGCTGGAAACTCTCTTTAAAATATTCATGTCCACGTTCGCACGGACATTTTTCTAAAAATGATTTTGTTAAGTCAGAGGCCTCAAAACATGTATTTCCGTGAAATATCGGTATTGAAGTTTTGAGTGGAATTCTATACCTTATCTACCTAATATGTACGTGATAAGGAAAGTAAAAACAGGAGAATGATTTTAAAGCAAATCGGAATATGTCATGTCTTGCGCTTTTCTCTAGTTTTTATTTGCAGACTATGTCCATACCCAACTTCCGTTTAGAAGGTAGGTTACAAAGAATCAGAATAGTACATAAGTAGCCATAGCAGCTGCATACACAGAAAGACATTTTTATTTTCTTTGCGTATCGCCAATAGTCCATAAAACGTACTGTCTTCCAATAATCAAATGCCCCACATTCACTAGGCAAGTCGAAAAAAAAGCTATTAGGTTAAAATATACGCATTTTACCCGTTAAGGTTGAAGTAGTGGGCGATAACGGCCCGTATCAACCATTTCTACTTCTTCCCTCCTCCCCTAAACGCAAAGCTATTCCAGTTCCACCTTCGCAATAGTACATTACGATATTAGGCTGTGAAATGAATTTTACAGAATTGAGAAAAAGCATTAAAGTCCGACGTGTAACAAACTTATACATTTCTGTGTCCATTACAAGTTCAGATGTGTCCGTTTTAAATTACATGTGAAAAGTGTTTCTTGCGTTAGTTTATCACCAAGTGAGATAGCGCCGCGTTAACGTGAGAGACTCACATTCAGAAAGTTCCTGGCGACTGTGCACAATGACCCATGGGTTTTTCGTGGTTTATCCGGATCAGCAGGGGAATACTGTAGTGGTTCCTATTCTACCACGACTTTCCTGTCCTTCATTTCCTGTACCCATCATCTTATTCATTGTCATTTGTTTCAGGGTCGTAGGACCAGGCGACGGTGTTCCGCAAGTTGCGGCTGGGGGTGATAGAGTTTGGTAGAGGGTTGTTTCCTGGCGTCGGGATTACCGAGTCGGCACTTCCCTCCGAAGAACAGGTGAGAATCGTGGGGGGTAAGTCTCCGGCGGATGCGTTCTATCTGTAAACGTTAGGGACCCAGTCCAGGCATGTACCCGTCATCACCCGGATGTGATCGCCCTTCGGTCTCTCCCTTCATCCTTCCCTCTCAAGGTTCACGTTAGAAGCAAAAAGGGCCGTGTGATGTTTTGCCCCAGTTTCGGGGGCCCCTCTGTAGTATGTTCCTTTTACTATTTTTTTATTTTAACAAAAATGATGACAGACAGCACGGAGTTGTTCACATGCGAGATACAAATTTATATTCAAGTTGAGTTTTGTTAGTAATAAGCATTACTCAATTAACTACACCTGCTAAAGTTTTGTATAAAATATTTCAGAAAATATAAAAGTAGAACTATAAGTAGTTTTTGCCATGTTTACTAGAGTATGTAAGATTTTAGACAGTTTCAGTATTTTTACTTTCTGTGACACGTACCACTGAAAAGTTCGATACCGAACTATAAATACACGTTTTAGGGCCCTTGAATAAATTTTTTAGAAACATGTGCTTTGTGTGTGTGTGTGTGTGTGTGTGTGTGTGTGTGTGTCTATGAACAACATTACCCCAAGAATTAAATGTCAATGGAAACCAGTATCTTCCAAAGATGGGATAACAAGATATTCAATAAAATCCCCTCACCCCAAAACTAGCCTTTATTTGGAAAAATGTTCTGTATTTTTATTTTCTTAAAATGGCTTGAATGAGTCTCATTTAAATCCTACATGCTTAAGATATTTTTATGAGGATAAATGTTATCTTGAGTTTACTGTGAATAGCTTGTAAATGGCCTATTAATCAGTATTAATTTTATATAATTGTGTGTTTAGTAAATCATGACAAAATCTTACTGCACGATAACTGTCGAAGTAATTGAAATAGACAATTTGTGTCAAATAAAGCTTTATTTACCATTGGCCGTTTTCGAAATATTTGATGTTGTATCTTTAAGTTTTCCCAGGTTGAATCGTCATGCAGCATTTATGAGATCTCACATGTTTTTGTTTTTTCTCTCACAAGGGATATTAGTAACAAAAACTGACTTGCATTATGCTGGCATATAAATTTGTGAATTTTAATTTATATATATGGTCAAAGGTGTATCTTGAATAATGTAACGCGGATAGAAAAATAACTTTTTATATGAATACTAAATTATTAAAGAATTGAAGTTTGACGACGTACCCCTCTGCGGCATTTTGATATCAATATCTGCTGATGAATCTGCTGTCGGCTGCTACAGTGGTAAGCGATGAGACCTTTCTCTCAGGGTATGCGTGAATGGGGTGAGGATAGACAACACCAGTTAAACTGATTGAGAAATTTAATGTATGCTAATATATGAGCTACTGAAGCGAGTTTCCGACCACTTGAGATGAAGAATATTAGTACGAGAAACTCTAACAATTAAATTATTATATATGCTAACTTCTGAAGTATCAAATTCAGAATTTAAATAACTGTTTTCGTAATAGCAATGAGAAACGTAAGTTGCTGTATATCGCTGAAATTCTATACAGCAAATATCCCTGCGACTACCATCAAATATGTGATAACCTAGCGCGGTCTTTAGACACTACGGACTGCCGATAAATATTGATCATACTAAAAGACTGTAACTGAAAGACGAAAGGAAAAAGACTAGAGACGTAAATTAAGAAATCCACGCTTGTTTTAGCTCCGCCTACTTTCCAACTACCCCACCAAAGTTCCTATATTATACATTGCCAAATCTTTCGCATCTGAAACACAACTTTTATTGTTTGACTTGCTGAGTTTTAAGAATGATTTCCCTTTTTAATCTTCCAGAAATAGTCTAGGTGCATTTTCACTCAACTCTCAATTTTAACGTACTGAGTTCTAATTACTGAACCTTGAGCTAATGGGTTTCTTATTGACTGGGTTCGCCGGATCCTAATTGCCTTAACTACTCTGACTTCTAACTAATTGCTTTTCCTTATCTATCTCCCTAATAAAATTATTACTCATACGAGTTAATAATTCCGGTATCAAGTTGTAATGGTTAGAGAAAGTGCTAGATCAGATCAGATTTTAAAAATAGAGGCGTCGTTGGTTTCAGCGTCACTCTGCGATACTGGCAGTCACTCTCGCCAATGGGCAAATACTGCAAGTTGATTTATAATTCATTTGGTCTCTCTGCAATTATGGAGGGTTGGAAAGGATCAAACGCGTCTCTTAACCGGTTTATCACAAAAGTTTAGTATAAAAAGGGTGAGGCAGTAGGTTATGGAGATTAGGTGCAAAACTATGTCAAAATAAAGCAAGTTAAAGGTTATTACCTTCTCGCAACAAAGCATTTAATCAAGGAACATTTAAAGCAGGACTAAAGAGTGAAAATTTTTTAGTACCCCCAAACATTACTGACATTAAACCTCTCGAAATCCTTTTAAATGCGTGCAGGAGCTATCCCAAACTCTAAATGAGCTTGCTGACATTACCGCAGTCAAAGCATCAAGTGCCTTTGATAAGTAGTTGCAACGCAACGTGTGGAAAGTTATGGAGAGTACTTTGAAGGATTGCGAGGATAAGTGCTTCACTACAGCCCATTACTGGGCTTCGGCAGCGGTTGCAAAATACGTTAAGTTGCGTCATACACTGTTCGGTGAAAGGGCACATAGAGGTGAAAGGTCACGCAGCTGTCTGTCACAGGTACAATCCGGTGAAAGATGCAAGGACTTAGCGCTGGCGGGCGTGCCTGGAGGAACTGTAACCGCTAGCTCATGTCGATGTGAAGGACAAACAGGTCATGTTACTAACACCTGCTGTTGTGTTCATATCTGGTTGACAATTAGGGGCAGACTGCCTGTGTGATCGAGTGGTCAGTGTTCTGGCTTCTCAATACTGAGGTCCCGGGTTCGATTCCCCCTGAGCTCTATGAAATTATTGTAAAATTATGTAATACCCCTCATAATTATAATAATCCGGCTAATAAAGGATGAAACATTCCTTAATTCACCACTTCAATAGTCTCCCAAGGTCTGGAAATGCTGCATAACTTATAAGTACTCTTTGGAGGTGGAACAATCATCGGTCGGAATATTCGACCAATTTTTACTTTCTCTACTGCGTATAGAAGTAAGGGATACCGATACCGAGATTTCACCGGAAATACATGTTTTGAGGTCCTCTGAATCCAAAAAGAAGCATTTTTAGAGAAAGGTCCACATGTGTGTGAGCCAGTGAACAGCAGGATAAAGCGGATAAATACCAAACTTGGTATTTAGGTTCAGTATCTTTTAAAGATGCAACACGAAGATTTTCAAGAAAATCCCCTCACCCAGACTACCCTTTACATGGAACGTTTTTCGAAAATTTCTATTTTTTTTTAAAAAAAAGGCTAACAGTTTTGATTAAAATATCATATATTTAAAGTATTTTCATGACAAATGAAATGCATATATTGAATTTTCTAGGAATGTCCCAAAAAGCCCACTTCATTCTGAATGACTTTCATATAACTGCTAAACCGTAAGAGATAGACAAAATTTTACTACACAAAAATCTAGACCTCGTTAAAACACACAATTTATGTAATATACATTTTTATGGCGTGAACCATTTACGAGATATTAATTCTTATTTGTTTGAATTTTCCAATACATAAACTTTTTCTCAAATGGGAATTCGTTTTTTTATATCCGGACATGCAAAGAGAAACATAGCAACCAGCTCTTAAAAGATTTGACTATCGCTTAAAGCCTACCATATTCCCCTTGCACCTACAAGAAAATTAGCAATAAGATTTCTGCAAATATTTAACTCGGTTAACATGAAGTAGAAGGAGAACAAGCGTTTGTAATAATAGTTTGTACAAGTGTAGAAAAAGCCATGTGAGTGCAACCCATCAGATTTGTTTTTAAAGTTGTGTAGCGCACTTGTGTTAGATTTATGGGCTGGAATCATTTCTGTGACATACGCCAACTGACGCCTCGCTTAATTATTGTTATAGAAATAATTTAATTCATAATTTCAACAGTCGGCGACTCTTCTCAAATTGAACACTTTAATCGACATTAAAATTTATCAGTCAACTAAATTGGTGTTATCCTTTCAAAATACACTCACGCATGCCCTGAGATAAAGAACTCATAGCTATACCATTAGAGCAACTGGCGCACGAGCCAACGCAGAACGAGATACGAGATGACATAAACAAACTAATCAACAGTGCAGGTAATATTAAATGTTCTAAAATTTTGAAGTGGAGAGCGGCATCAAAGTTATTGCAGCGAGAATTGCTTCAGAACGCCTCTGAATTACAGTTATGATTCTTGGTCACAGACCCAGTCCGCTGCCGGCGGGGTAGGGACCAGCCGGAATGTTTTTGCTGCGTATTCACTCCTTGTGGAATTCAACCGCATAGCATGGGATCGAAATGAGTATTGCAGGGTAGCTGTGCTCGAAATGGGGTAGCTTTGTGTTTCTTAAGGGCTATCACTTAAGGTGTAATGACCCTTATATGCACCTATAGTTTAGGTTGATTTTTCTGAGTATGCTTTTAAAGCCGAGTGATTCTTGAAATTGATTTCATCGGAAATCACGTTTTGAGACACTATTAATAAACCTCTTTTTAGAAAAGCTTCTGTATGTCTGTGGGTTTGTATCTCAAGAATAAAACGTCGGATAAATAAAAACTTTACATTTAGTCTCAGTTTCTTGTAAAGATACGACATGAAGATTTTAAAGAAAATGGAAAAACCCCATCCAATTTAACTTTTAATGGAAGCTTGTTCGTTATTTTTTATTTTAGCAAAAATGGATCTAACGGATTTTATTAAAGTAATTATATTTACCAAATAATAAAATTTATATCTAAAGTTATCTGCAAATAGCATGTGAAGTCTTTTAATTCTGAATTTATGTTTAATTTTATGTGACTGGTAAACGATAAAGTTAAAGATACGAACTAACGGAGGGGGCAGAGCAATTCACGCAGTTCCTTGTGCGTTTACCAGTGACCGCGGAAAGGAGGGAAGAGGGGAGAGACCGGATGACGACGGGTGCAAGCATAGACGGGGTCCCTAACATTTTCAAATTGAATGTATCTACGCCGCCCGGTCCTGCAGTTCCCTGACTGGAGCTCACCTGTAGGGGACATCTAACTGAGCAGTTGCTGCAGCAACGACAGGGAAGAAACCTCTACAGAGCGCAAGCCACCGGCCAGCCGCAACCAACCGAACACCGGTCGCCTGATCTTACAACCCTGAAACAAATGACAAGGAAGATGATGGGTACTGGAAAGTCGTGGTGGAAGATGAACCATGCCCAGCATTCGCTTGTGGTGGTTCATCCACGAAAACCCATAAGCCAGAGTGGGAAGTCACCGAGGATCGAATCCAGGACCTCCCGAATGCGGGCCAAAGATGCTGCCGCCTGAGCCAACCCGCTCACTGTGTGGCTTATAAGACATAGAGAAAAACCTACTGCAGGAAAATGTTGGTCTCCATAAAAGATAATTTATTTCAATTTTGTTCGTGGCATCAGCTATTTCCGAAATATTTTTCGTTATCGATTTAAATTAGTGAAAGCTTCGTCATTAGTTTAAGTGCTCTCATCATTCAATTGTTTCCCACGATGTCATAGAAAGAATATGGCATTTAAAAGCTGGCATACTGCGTTCCCTTTTTAAAGATTTCACTCTCGTTCTCAGCCTCCTGTATCCCTCTTACACTTACAACGAAATATGTAATGAAACATTTCTACAAGCGTTTATGTTTATAAAAATAAAATAAATAGAAACTTACACAGTTGTAAGAATAATTTGCAGAAGAGGTATAAAAATGCGAAGCGTGTTTTTAAAGTAAGTACCGATACTTTTTTTAAAAAGTAAAAGAACATTATTTTCCAAATACTTTATTCTCATTCATTAACCTACACCTTGCACAATTTCTCTACATAGCCACCGCCGTTATTCAGGCGCTTGTCGAAATATGTCTTCGTCAAAGAATGATGCCGCCTGTGATGAAAGCCAAGTTTGCACTTCTTGTTTCAAAATATCATCGGCGTTGAAATGTTTTTCACCAAGGAATTTCTTCAGATGAAGAAACAGATGAAAATAGTTTGGTGCCAAATCCGGACTCTAGGGAGTGTGGTCGAATTGTTGCCAACAAAATGATGCGATGATGGCCGGGCATTGTCCCTAAAGAAGTTATTTTGTTGTATTGTTATTTGCCCCACGCTTTGGGAACCAATTTGAAGAAGGTTTATTGCTGCTACGTATGTAAAGCCAGTTTGAAGAAGATTTATTATATTTCAACCGTTGGGGAGTCGAACTTGAAGTAGTTGCAATCGCACGTATGATAAAAAGTTTCCGGTAGCCTTCGCCCCAAAAAAGTACTTTCCGGTGGCGTTTGCCCCAAGTTTAAAAACATTAACTTTGTAATTTTGACTGTTTCTTTAAATATTATATATTTATGTTTGCCTCGGCTGCGTCAGTATTTATATTTTGTTAGAGACATGAATGTCTTAGCAGGGAGTGGTGCGACTGAAGAATGTAGGCTTACACAGATTATAATTTTACTTCACTCTGTTTATTAATGCTTGCCACGATATAAATAACACTTCACTCATATAGAGAGAGCTGTGAGATTTTTTTATTAATTACTTGCACTTTTTAACACGTAAACTACTCTTGTCTCACAGTGAATACGTATTAAACTTCTCGAGGACGCATATCGCGTCCGGTTGTAAATTTTGTTTCATTTTAGTTTCTGATTGTCTAATCCTAGTCCAATTGAATACCTTCATTTAACTGAAGCTTTTTCTGGTTGTTGATTGGCTATTTTATAAACTGTCACAAAAATTACATTATTGTTTCCAAGAATGACTAATAGCATTTTTAAACCTCCTAATTCATTATTGCCTCATTGTTACCTCATTGTTAGCAACCTTTAACCTATTATTCTCACAGATCCTACATTATTAAATTACGTAATACTTCACATAACATTATTAAACATGTATACATTAATATAAACATATACAATGACTGTAATATACAGTTTTTATATTTTGTTACATACACATATTGCTTTAAGGCGGGCTGTTATTGAATTTATATATTATATAATTTGACTGGAATCATTTAAGTGTTAAAAATACTGCCTCATCACTCATTATGGTTTCCCCATAAACCTCACACAATTGGCAATGAATGTTTGCTGGCGTAACATTTCTCGCATTCAAAAAACGAATTACTGATCTAACTTTACTGTCTGGCTTTACTTTGAACACCTCGAAATGCTCTAAAACAGGAAAACATAAAGGACGATCTCTCACAGCTGCGCGTGGCCTCCTAATGAATGGAAGAAATGCTTGTGCATGCTCAAAATCGCAACTGCAGCGGAAAAATATTAAAACGGCACTTACTTTTAAGAACACGCCTCGTAAACGAAGTAAAGAGAGAAGGTAATGTGAATGAATCACATTGGAGTTTTGTTTATTTATTTTTTTCTTAAATAACAGAAGTATGAATGTGTAATTCTGTGATGTATATCAGACCTGAATAATCAAACATGCGAATATAAAACTGGTTTTTCAGTTGTATAGAACTCGACAAGAATGAAGAGAGATTGATAGGATATTCATAAAAAATTGAAAATATAAAATATAGTAATTATTCAATAACCTAAATATTGTGATTGGGTGCGCGAGTTAGCAGTGGCCGGCGGTGCTAGCGCATTCCGGCTCGCCTACCGGCCCCTTCAGAATAATAGTCGTGTAACGAGCGCATTGCAGAAGATCGCTTTGGATCGGTTCTAGTAACCTCCCTTTCTAGAACGTTACGCTTTGTACACGGGCCCTATATAAGGTGCTGCTCTTGCTTGGACAGTGGAGTTCAATAAGTTAAGCAGTTACGAAGTGAAAAGTGGACAGTGAACGCGGACAGTGCTAGTGCAGTTGTGAGCTGCGACTCAGCAGTTCATTTGTGAGTTGTGATTCGACGGAGCCGTTGTGTTGTGTTCCAAGTATGTGTCAAAGTGACGTTTGTGCTACGCTGTGTGCCTAAGTGATAAATAAAGGGGTTAGCAATAACGGTGTCTTCATTTGTTACAATAGATTATATTCTGATAAAAACAGCTGGGGCCAATATTTTTATTGCTGTATTTATTTTACGTCGCTTTAACTAAAGGTCATATCACGACGGATCTGTTCGTGCATAACCCTTAGATCGAGGCGTGGCGGAAAGTTAGTCTTCTAGGTCTCATCCCTGTAACCACGACATCTTGTTTCGTCACGTGTCCACAGAGATCCTAGCGGATAGCAGCCGTATCTTCTGCTTCGTGCCGTCCAGTCTACCTGTTTTCATTGTCTGTGGATAGATGGCACAGCATTCGCTATTACCACCTATTTTTCATTCTTACTATTGTTTTAGACTTAAGGTGGAACTTTGGGTCATGGTATTAAATATCCAATCCGGTATTTACCTTAGCGGCTGAGGGAAACCATTGAAAACCTCAATTAGATTGGTCGGTCCCGGGATTTGAACCTGGGACCTCCCGTTACCCCGAGCCATCCCGCTCGGTGGAGTCAATTTTGAAACAAGATTAAATAACAACAAATGTTCCATGGTTGTTTATGTGGGCTGGATTCTATGAAAAGCTTTGCTTATTTAGAAGACCCCTGCGACTGCCTCTGTGGTCAGTGGTCAGCGTTCTCAGTCCAGAGCACCGGCATCGATTCTTGCCTGGGGCGGGGAATGTTTCTTTAACCAGAATCATTTCCTATCTGTCCCAGAGTTTAGATGTATGAATGTAGGGGTGAAGTTGAATGTGCTTCAGAGTAAAAAGTATTAAAAATCTGATGCGTTAAATTCACATGACTTTCTCTACCCTCTATCGCTTATTAGTGGGTATATAAAGAATTCTTATGAAAGTTTGTTTTCCTACCTACTTAATTTTAACCCGAATAAGCCTATCCAGAAATACAGTACGTAAGATTTAAGTTGAAACATGACCATTTTGACGCTACCTGACCGGTCTAGGAAGGAGGTAGGCTAATGAGGGTCCGAGAGCTGAGAAACCCTGTCACAGTCACTCTTTACCGCCCACTCTCTCAGTATCAGTTGTAATAGTGTTATTGTAGTTGCACTTTTGGCAGTGAAATATTGCAAATATCCTGATATCTTCGGCCGTCCTTGCTTCACTGGCTTTCGTATTGTTACAAGCCGGTGTAGGTTGTTCTCTTAAGTTTCATGTTTCAACCTGATCCAGATTTTAAAAAGCAAGTTTGAATACTAAAGGTTTTGAGGTTAGGCAGTTAAGGATTACCAACTGTTGTGTGGAGTATAGTGCTCTCTCTTTCTACTTTCCACTTATTACTTTCAACTTAAAGCAAATGCACTATAGCTACACACACATTTCGTTACAGATATAAAAGGAACAGCGACAGTCAAATATTTAAGAACTGGACGCTATATGCTGGTCTTAAATTTCTACACTGTTTCTATGACATCATGAGGAACAATCGAAAATTGACAAGACTTTAAAAGAATGATTTTAAGCACTGAACAGTTCAAACCATTAATAACGGATACCTCGGAAATGGTTGATGCCACAACATTTGTTTGAAATAAATTGTGTGTTTTAAAGAGATCTATATTTTTGTGTAGGACGTTTTCGTCTATCGCTTAAGGTTTACTAGTTATACAAGATTATACAAAATATCTTCCGAATGAACAGGACTTCACAGGCTATTCCCAGGAAATTCAAAATATGCATTTTATTTGATAGGTAAGTATCTTTAATATATGGTATTTTAAAAATCTGATGTGTTACACTCACATGACTTTCTGTACTCTTGTACAAACTATTTTTACAAATGCTTATTCTCCATCTACTTCATGTTAATCGAGATAGACATTTGTAGACTCTATCTTATTGCTAATTTTCTTATAGATGTAAGGGGAATATATATATTTACAAGGGCAATATAGAAATACAGTAGCCTTTAAGCATATACATATCTCTTAATAGCTGGTTACTGTGTGCAGCACCATTCTCTTTGCCACAGATTAATACTCTTTGCATATCCAAGATAAAAAAATGAATAACGAATTCCCATTTGAGAAAATAAGCTGCACTACAATAAGTAAATTTAAGGAAATAACAAGCAATATCTCGAAAATGGTTCATTCAACAAAAAAAGGATATGACAAATTGTGTATTTTAACGCGATCTACATTTTTTGTGTAGTAAAATTGTGTCTTTCTCTTATGGTTTACCAGTTATGCAAAAGTCGTTCACAATGAAGAATACTTTTGGAGACATTCCCAGAAAATTCAAGATATACATTTTATTTGTCATGAAAATATCTTAAAGATATAATATTTTAATCAAAATCGTTAGAGCCAGTTTTGAGAAAATTAAAATTTTCGAAAAATGTTCCATGTAAAGGGTAATCTGGGGTGAGGGGATTTTCTTGAAAACCTTCGTGTCGCATCTCTGGAAGATACTGAACCTAAATACCAAGTTTGGTGTTCAATTCTGAGTTATGCTGTTCACAGATACACACACGGACATGTTTCCAAAAATGCTTTTTTTGGATTCAGGGGTCTCAAAACATATATTTCCTGTGAAATCTCGGTATCGAATTTTTGGGTGGAATACAATACTTCCCCTACTTACTATACGTAGTAGAGAAAGTAATAAAAATTGTTATTAATTTTTTATAGAAATTAAAGGTTTGGAAAATTTTTTTCTGGAAAGGATAGTCTGGCGAGGGGGATTTTATTCAGAATCTTTTTGTCGTATCTTTGGGTAATGAACATATATACCAAGTTTGGTATTTATCCGTCTTTTCGTTCTTGTGTTATGCTATTCACACACATGGACATTTTTCTAAAAATCCTTTTTAGACTTTAGGCGCCTCAAAACATATATTTCCGGTAAAATCTGGACATCGAATTTTTGAGGGAATA
Source organism: Deroplatys truncata (assembly GCA_030765065.1). Classification (NCBI taxonomy): domain Eukaryota; kingdom Metazoa; phylum Arthropoda; class Insecta; order Mantodea; family Mantidae; genus Deroplatys; species Deroplatys truncata. The sequence goes on from CM060982.1 coordinate 109,100,372, forward strand.
CAACACTTCTCCTGCTTACCATAGATAGTAAGGAAAGTAAAAATAAATCTACATTAACTCTTATTATTACTCCCACAAATACTAGAGATTACTCCACTCATTTCGCATAATATAAAATAATACAAACTTGACTAAACCTTCATTGAATTTTTCGTTCTGAAATTATCAAGCCTCGGTGTGGTACTTATCGATTTTAAGAACGAATGTAATCAGAGTTCGATTTGATAAGTTGTTACAGAGAGGTCATGACAATGATGCGCATTCTGTGGTGTTGCGGATCACCCCCAAGTTGCTGACGTATCAAATGCCCACGCGCGTCACGCAATGACGTCACTCAGGAGCTGGGTGGGGCTCCTCGGGATTACTGGGACGGGGCTCGCTTTACACGTGCAAATACCAACAACAATTTTTCATTCCCTTGATACAACACATTCTACCGCTAGGATTGAAGATTCGTGTTGTTTTTCTAAGAAGGCATTTATCTTCGCAAAGCAGATCTGGGATAGTGCTACGGAGTGGGAAATATAAACACAAGCATAGTCTTTATTATCATTTCGTTCCGAATTCTACAATTTTGATTTTGTAACCGTTTATTTAAAATGATGTACATATGACTTTCTTTACATAAGGGATTCTTATTTTTTTTGAGTGACCTACCATTACAAATTTTACTAGGGAAATGCATGCCTTTTTGGTACAGGGGACAAAATAAGCATTGCACTACATTTATAACAATATTAGTCTATTATTTAGTTAAATATTGTATGTAGTATTTTAGAGTGATATATTTATTGAAGAAAAAGCTCATCTGTCTATTACTATTCAAATAACTTTCTATGAAATAACTTAAAATTAATTTTATTAACGTTAAAGTATAGAGATTGGGATGTATTATTTCAAAACTAATTTGAGAAGGCCTTGTGATTTCTCGGGAAGAACGTGAGTCAGTTGGAGAATATAATTCCGTACTGGCATGTTTCCAAGGTAGCTCAGTTATGTAGAACAACGGCAGGATATTCCGAATATCCGCGGTTCAATTACCGGCTATGGCATTGAAGTTTTCAGTCAGTTCTATCTTTCATGTAAACTTTCTTAAGCTCCTCTTTGTATGACTTAGAAGTCAATGCCTTGGGTCAGTAGCCTGTCAAGGAGAAAACAAACTCTGGATCTTGGCATATTCAGGATGAGTGATCAGCCCAGTGGTATGGCAGTGAAGAAGAAGGAAATTAAATATAATGAAAGGGATGATATGAAAATTCGCAGATAAAATCATCCAACCCAGCATTCGTCTAGCGATCGAGGAATATCGCGAAGAAACCTTCAGTCAGATATCGGCACCTGGGGTTTGAACCCGGGAGCTCCCGAATGCGGGCCACAGAGGATATTGCCTGAAATATCCCGCTCGGTATCATTGTTATCTAATCAAGCATATGCGGTTAGCGTCGTCATTGTCGTAAGATTAAAATTAAGCTTCTGTGTCATAAAATAATAATCTCGTGACGCTACAGTCCGTGAAGGGCCTTGACCTGCTGGCCTCACGCCTACGTACGCACGGCAGAGTGGGAAATGATCCAACCGATACCAGGAGATGTGGCCAGGACTACGCATCCCCCAGTCAGAATGTTGGCCGGAATTGCTGCCTATCGTAGCTCCTCATGCTTCTGGTCCTATAACCGGACATAAAATCCGCATCCCCATAGATGGGATCGAACCCGGATGCATTTCGCGGTCGGTAACCGGGGCTTCACGCTATATGCCACAGCGCCACGGTGTAGGGCAGCTTCTGTGTGATACTGTAAAAGAATAACACGGAATTTTGTTTATGATAACACAAAATTGATTGTTTCTGTTTAGTTATATTAGAACAATAAATACTTGTTGTTTGTAAACAACATATTAATTTATCTTATTTGCTAAATTGCTTACGTACCATCCAGCAGTAGCTCACATACCATCACATAAATCGCAAGCGTATACTATATAAGTTTAGAACCTCTGCTCTACACATTAATAATTTACAGTTGTGCCTTATACATTGCATTGTTCATTAAAATCAACACGCTACTTTAATATGAATCACGATAAATATCTGCCTATCAATTGTTTCAAATTTAGCAACAAGAACTTGGCTACATGCAAGATGCGGGAACTGAAGAACGTGCTTTCTTTTAACTTGTTTGCAACACGCTTTGGACGTCAATTTGAAGTAGTTTGTATTGAAGGAGGCGGCGCCGTGGCCGAGTGGTTAGACCGCTCGCCTTCCACCGAGGCGACCCGGGTTCAATTCCAGGGACCTGCATATGGGATTTGTGGTGGACGAAGCGGCGTCTGGGCGGGTTTTCTCCGGGTTCTCCGGTTTCCCCCGCCATTCATTCCACCAACTGCTTCATCATCACCTTTCCTTTCATCTATTTCACCAACATTTCGTTTCATCTACTTCCTTCATCCCATACCAGGCATCGGGCTGATCACCCATCCTGGATGCTCTGTCTGATCCATGAGTGTCTGCTCCTCGACGGGCCTCTGACCCCAGGCACCCGCTTGTAAGTCCTGGGGAGTCCTACATAAGAGGAGGGTAAACAGATAATGAATGAATGAATGAATGTATTGAAGGAGTATTATATTTCAACTGTTGGGGAGTCAACACTTGAAGTAGTTGCAACCGCTTCCGGTAGCTTCGTCCCAAATGTACTTTCAGGTGGCCTTTGCCGTAAGTTTTTTTTTTTTTTTTTTTAAAAAATCAACTTTGTAGTTTGACGGTTTCTTTAAGTATTATATATTTATGTTTGACTCGGCTACGTCAGTATTATTGTTACAAACACGTTCTCTTAGAAGGGTTGTGATGCGACAAGAATGTAGGCTTACACACATTATAATTTGACTTCACTCCTTTTATTAATACTTGATACGATTTAAATAACACTTCACAGATATAGAGATTCCTTTTATTAATTAATTACACTTTTTAACACGTAAATTTACTTTTCGTCTCACACGAATACATATTATATTCTTGAGGACACTTTTTGCGTCTGGTTAGTAACTCTGTCTGCAGGCAACTGACTTCTAGATTTGTAAATTTTGCAATATTTCAGTTTCTGATTGGCTAAGCCTACTCCAATAGAATATCTTCATTTAACTAAAGCTTTTTCTGGTTGTTGATTGGCTATTTTAGAAACTGTCACTAAAATTACATTATTGTTACTCCAAGAATCACAAGTGGTACTGTTACACTTTCTTACTCATTATTGACTCAAGGTTACCTCATTGTTAGCAACTTTTAACTTATTATTCTCACAGCTCCTACATTATTAAATTACGTAATATATTCACATAACATTATTACCCATGGATACAATAATATAAGCATATGCAATTGTTGTTACATACATTTTACAAATTATTACATACACATATTGCTTCAAGGCGGGCTGTTACTGAATTTAGATTGTATATAGTTAGATTGAAATTATTTAAGTGTTAAAAATACTGCCTCAAAACTAAACTCAGCTCTTTGTATCATAAGACAATTTTTGTTGATAATTAGCTCATGAGCAAATCGCACATTTTCGAGCAATTACAGCACACCAAAATAAATTGCAACCTGGTAAAGCAAAGTTACAACGTATATTTTGTAAATGACAAACTTAACAATAAATAACACCATTTATTTTCTTACATATATTTTGTGGCATCAGACACTTCCAAGTTTGAACTTTTTCAACACTTGTCATTTTTAAGTGCTTCAGTTGTTTATCGCAATGTCATGTAAAGAGCATGGAATTTTAAGGGCAGTATATGGCGACTCGCATTTAAACATCTTCCTATCCATTCTCTGTTTCCTCTGCCCTCCTTGTACCTCGAACGAAATATGAAATGAACCTATTTCTTTAAAGGTTCATCTCGATTACCATGAAGTAGATACGACGCGTGTTTTTAAAGTAAGTGTCGTTTTAATATTTTACTGCTGCAGCGCTGTGCATGCAGCTGTGAGCGATCGTCACTTTGTGTTTTCCTGTTTTAGAGCGTTTAGAAGTGCTTAAAACTATCGAACGAACCGCCGACTGTGAAGTCAGATTAGTGATTTGTTTTTTAAACGCGAAAAATGTTACGCAGCAAACAATTATCGCCAATTGTGTGAAGTTTATGGGGAAAACTAATGAGTGACAATGCCCAGCCACACACAGCCAAATAAACTCAAGATCTGAACGCATCATTTGTTTGGCAACAATTCGTCCACCCCCTAAAGTCCGAAATTAGTACCAAGAGATTTTCTTCTGTTTCTTCATCTGAAGAAATTCCTTGGTGAAAAAACATTTCAACGATGATGATGTGAAACAAGAAGTGCAGACTTGGCTTTCATCACAGGCGGCATCATTCTTTGACGAAGGCACACCAAAAACTTGTTTCCCGTTTTAAGTAATAACGACGGTGATTATGTGGAGAAGTAGGGTAAGTGTAACATAATAAATGATACATTAATGTTATTTTTAAACAATTATCGGTACTTAATTTAAAAGTATGCCTTGTATTGTCGCAGTTCTCAATGGTTAGTGTTATCTTATTTGTTGAGCGCCTCTTGTTTTATTATTTTAAATTTGGGTTCTTTGTCCTCCGGCTAGCTATTACAACGGCTAGCAATTGCCTCTATGCAGGGCGTGTAAACGGAAAGGAGTTGTTGCTAAAAGATAATACTGAAAAAATAATTTGTTTCTACAGTTTTATTGCCATCACAATTAATAATTCACATATTTAATATTTATACACACCTGACTGAAGCTGAGATATTTCCGAATGTAACTACAGTCGTTATAGTTGCCGTGCACAAATTACTTCGCGTACTTCACATTTTGTAACTAACTTTGCGACGTGTACCTCGCGAGAGATTCTTCAGGACTACGTGGCGTGCACCTCGTGAATGATTCTTCAAAACTGCGCGGCACTTGCTTATGGCTCGAGAATATACACTCCTTCTCCCCGAATTGCCTAAACATTATAATAGAGCTGCTATTGGTTACCAAATCGCGCCCACTTTAGCGTCTGTTTTGTCAGCCAATCACTGCTACTAACATATCTACTCTAGGGAAGATATTCCCTCCATTTCTAAAAATAGCACGCTACCCTGACGTCTTTTGTTTTTCTCTTCTTAGTGATAAACAACTCACCCCCTCGGTTTATTGTTACCCACTTCTATTGTCAGTTTCGGTAAGGCCGTGTAAACTTATTTCCCAACAATACTTATGGCTAACAAACATTTAAAATCCTGTACATACAATAATATTAATTTACACTACAATAACTCTGGCACTCACATAAAATATTGCCTGAATATAAAGATAAACGATTATGTGTAACAAATAAAGGTTTACCTAAGTAATTGGTTTGCAGTGTTTAGGGCTTCTAGAATGCAAATATATGAGGTTGATGATGGTAAAAGTTGATATTTAAATTTGATCAAGAATCTTCAGAGAAAGTTTTGCTGTGTGGAAGAAGTGTGTAGGAAAAGAAGACTGGATCTCTCTCTTTTACAGATTACTCCCCTCCAAGAACTTATAAGCCAATGCTTTGGGCCAGTAGCCTGTGGAGGGGCAAACAAACTCTGGATCATAGCATATCCAAGATGGGTGATCAGGCCAATGCCTGGTATGGCGGTGAAGAAGAAGGAAATGAAATGTAATGAAAGGTATGGTAGGAAAATTCACGATCAAATTATCCAATCCAGCACTCCCTAACGACTGGGAGAAAACCTTCATCAGCTTGGTGGACCCCAGGGATTTGTACCTACCGAATGTGAGTCCTCGCGTTACCGCGATGCCACCTCGCTCGGTAAGACCTCATCTCTGTTGGGAAAATTCCATTGCATCTAGCATATGTATGTATCAGTAATCACAAAATATAATGGTGAGTTTGAGGCTTCACACACATCTAGTCTTCAACGAACACTTAACACTCCTGAAGCAAGAAAGGGCAATCTAACTTGTTTTAACAACTCTCACCAGAAACCTTCAGCTCAACAAGCCACTAGTACTTGCACATGCGTGGAACATCTCTCATATCTCGTTCACTCGGTCAACGATCGTTTTCAGCGCCTGAAAGGTTAAAAGGGATTCACGTTCACTCAAATTTCAAGCCTTGTTACGTAATGTTGTTTTGTAACAACATATCAGGGCTGGGATAAAATTTATATTGCCTTAGAAACTAGTTACAGCTTATAAATGTTAAAATTGGGACAATATTAACAGTGAAGTGTCAATTGATAAAATAAATGATTCGAAATGATATTAAAAGCCTTTTACCATCATGATGTAAATGAAGGCTTTTAATATAATTTCGACTCATTTATTTTATCTAGCTACAGCTTGTTACATGTCGCTGTGAAACTTCTAAAATTAAAACCATATTAAAAAGCTTACAAATGGTTTCATAAATCAATTTTGATGCACTTGTTGGTATTTTATAGTGATGGATTCTAGTTCAAGTCATCATTACTAAGTATAGGCCAGTTTTTGAGTTTCAAAACTCCATGAATCGCTGTAAACACCATCTCAGATGCAACAGTTTAAGGATGACGCAGTGATTTTCACGTTTATTTCTGAAACTTCCCCATATTTTGTTACACCTGGAATAATTAAATATCCATATGTTGGCAGCTTGTACCGGTAGTGACGTAGGGAGTATGAGCAGAGTTATCACATAGATATTGAAGTGCATACAGCATTCTTCGTCTTTAGAGCGCAGTGTGTCAGTGGGTTAACACGGAATAAGAGGTAAATCATGTGTTTTAAATTTTCATTTATAATAAACCTACTAATATTTAAAATATGTTTATCTTTTAGAAGTTCAAGCTATTCCCTTTTAATTTTACTAGTAGAAATCCTCTAAATTTGTGGGATGTGTTTTATATAGTTAGATACTTTCTGAAATGCTGTAGCCTTCGCTCATGTCGCGCAGTAGGTGTTGCAATTTCATAAAGTTTTCTCGGTCCTCTAGGCTCTACCATCTGGCTTCCATTAGTGTGTGGCAATATATGAGAGTTATAATGTTTGGAATATACAATTGCATACCTACAATTATAGATTCTAAAAACAAACTGAAAAATCATTTTATGATGTAACTGTTACGAAATCTGAATAGGAGTATCTAGACCAGAATTTTTCAAACTTTCTCATTAGATGCCCCATTGTATAAGCTGTGTAGTTCCCATGCCTCCTGTAATTGCTAAAGAATACTCTCAAAATACTTATATTTATTAATTAAAAAAATCTGATGTGTTACACTCACATGACTTTCTCTACTCTTGTACAAACTATTTTTACAAACGCTTATTCTCATTCTACTTCATGTTAATCGAGATAAACATTTGCAGACTCTATCTTATTGCTAATTTTCCTGTAGATGTAAGGGGAATATATATTTACAAGGGCAATATAGAAATACAGTAGCCTTTAAGTACATACATATCTCTTAATAACTGGTTGCTAGGTGCAGCACCATTCCCTTTCCCACAGATTAATACTCTTTCCATATCCAAGACAAAAAAATGAATAACGAATTCCCATTTGAGAAAAGTATTGAAAAAATTAAGGGAATAACAAGCAATATCTCGAAAATGGTTCACTGAACAAAAAAAATGTATATGACATAAATTGTGTATTTTAACGCGATCTACATTTTTTGTGCAGTAAAATGTTGTCTATCTCTTATGGTTTACCAGTTATGCAAAAGTCGTTCACAATAAAGAATACTTTTGGAGACATTCCCAGGAAATTCAAGATATACATTTTATTTGTCATAAAAATATCTTAAACATGATATTTTAATCAAAATCGTTAGAGCCATTTTTGAGAAAATTAAAATTTTCGAAAAATCTTCCATGTAAAGGGTACTCTGGGGTGGGGGGATTTTGTTGAAAACCTTCGTGTCGCATCCTTGGAAGATACTGAACCTAAATACCAAGTTTGGTGTTTATCCGACTGTTCGTTTCTGAGTTATGCTGTCACAGACAGACAGACACACACACACACACACACACACAGAGAAACACACACGGACATGTTTCCAAAAATGCTTTTTTTTGGATTCAGGCGGTCTCAAAACATATATTTCCGGTGAAATCTCAGTATCGAATTTTTGGGTGGAATACAATACTTCCGCTACTTACTATACGTAGTAGAGAAAGTAATAAAACGAGGGTTTCAAAATACACGCCATTAGAGTAAATTAATGTTAGCAAAATCTAAAGAATGTGTGTTTGAAACTAAATGTGTATTAAAATATATTAAAATAATCATATAATACGTTAGTATCAAGCTGCTGCTGTTTAAATCCTAAGTGCTAGCCTGAAGAGCAATTTAAATAAACAAGTAATTACGCTAATTAATTACTTTTACGTACATTAATCACCTGATATATATTTTCAGAAAGTTCATATTAACAAAAGTAATCCTGGCTCTTAGAAAACATTACTAGTAACGTTTCTTATAAAAAGCAACCTGGTAAGTAAAATTAATAGTGAACTGAATCCTTATAAAATCATCTTCTTTCTCTGTTTAACCTCCTCTTATGTAAGACTTACACCCCCAGGACTTACAGGCAGGTACCTGGGGTCAGAGGCCCGTCGAGGAGCAGACACTCATGGATCAGACAGAATATCCAGGATGGGTGATCAACCCGATGCCTGGTACGGGAGGAAGGAAGTGGATGAAACGAAATGATGGTGAAATGGATGAAAGGAAAGGTGATGATGGAGCAGTTGGTGGAATGAATGGCGGGGAACCCGGAGAAAACCCGCCCAGACGCCGCTTTGTCCACCACAAATCCCACATCCCACACGGATTAAACCCGGGTGAGTGGTCTAACCACTCGGCCACGGCGTCGCCTCTTATAAAATCTTAATATCCAAAATTAAACTTTTCTAAAGCAGTGAACCTTTATATTACTGGGACACTTACTCAGTAAGTAACTAACATATAGCTGGTGGAATGGATATAAATGCCATACTTTATAGGTTAGCGTATACTACGGAAGGGCACACCTCACGGACTGCGATATACAGTACGTGAGGTTTAAGTTAAAGCATTGCCATTTTGACGCTACCTGACCGGTCTAGGAGAGGGGGGTGCTGAGAAACAGAGTGATGAGAAACTCTATCACAGTAACCCTTCATTGCCTAGTCTTTCAGTACATGAAGCACCGGGGGACTAGGCCCCCACGTGACCCTGGGAGGAGAGCGCCATCCGAATAACACTTTCACCCACGAGAGCTTTTCCTGTGGGCGGACACCTGAAAATTTTAGTCCTGCCGCACTATTACCGGGTGGAAGTGGATACGCCAACCCCAAAAGGGGAAGACTCCCGAAGAACTCGACGGGGCCAATAAAGATCTAGCAACTGTCTACCGGCTATCCAGGGCGGTACCGGAGGACCTTGAGGCGTTTTGCAACCCCACCTGGACAGAAAACCGCCCTGACGTCCCCAATCTCCCATGGGTATCTAAAAACACAGACCGCAAAGTCCAACCCAATCCAAACGACACCTCTACGGTGGGGCTCAGACGTTTGGCCCAGCGTACTTCTAATAACGTAAAAGCACCACGAGTGCTCAGGATCCGCAGCGCACGCACCAGGCAACTGAAGGGGATGGAATCTCCTTTACAGTTATACTTTGTCGTCCTCCGTGGTATAGTGGTTACCATGCTAGCCAAGGTCGCGTGTTAAAATCCGTCGGAGGGCGATGGATTTTTTTCGGGCGTAAAAATCCTTAGCATGGCTTCTTTCGTAAGGGAAGTAAAGCCGGTGGTCCTGTGTCGTAGATTTACGGCGGGTTAAAGAACCTCAAATCTGCTTAAGAGACCTCTGAACAAATTTATCGGTCTTTTGCATCCAATATACAATGGGACGCTAAGGATCACAGCAAAGTGCGTCCATAAATAAAACTCAATTTTTCAGATATACTTGTTGCCAGCTGCACTTTTGGCAGTAAAATATGGAAAATATCCCGATATCTTCCCCGTCCTTGCTTCACTGGCTTTCGTTTTGTTAAAGTGGGAATTGGTTGTTCTATAAATTTCATATTTCAACCTAAACCAGATTTTAAATAGTAAGTTTCAATAGTAAAGGATTTGAGATTAGTTAAGGATTACCAACTGTCGTGTGGAGCATCTATTTTCCATGTTTCTACTTAAAGCAAATAGATCTATTGCGGCTACCACTTCCCCAGGAGGAAGGGATGTAGTGAAGGAACCACAGGAGGCAGATAGACTGGCCACAAGGCGTGCTCCAGTTGCAGACTCGAAGACCCGACCCACTGCTGGAGCTGCTTAGATAGGGCGATGAAATACCCATCGACCAAGTAGCCTTGTAGTGTCCACAGGGAGTACTCTTTCCTTTGAGCAAGCATCCGCGCCATCTATCCGGCACTGCCATACGCCACGAAACCTAGAAACACACCTGAAATATGAGAAGGTAACGAAATGAAAGGGAAATCATGGAAAGGAAATCCTGGTAGATGAGAAACCGCCACTGCATTCGCCTATAGACCAGGGAAAACCACGGAAAACCCAATGTCAGAGTGAGCAGTCGACGGGAATTGAACCCGGAACCTCCGAATGCTAGCCTCACATGGTAGACCAGAGTACATTGAAAAAGTTTATGAACATATAGTTCATGTCCTTCATAGAATTGCAGTGGAGACCTTTCGAAACTCAGAAACGTTTGGCAACAGCGAACTTTCCCTAGTAGGTGGGTGGAAATATACTTTAAGGGTAAAGTCAGACCTCCGTAGAAGTGCAGTCTTTTTCCGATGCTTCTGCGAGGTTGTTGCTGCATTACGGAGACGACATTAATTTTGTTAGTGGCGCTTAGTTACTAAGACAATTGTTCGGTGCACTGAAATGCGTATTGTTTAATGAAAATAAATAAAACCGAAATACGCTTGTTTACCTTTGAATAAAAAGAAAGAAAAGAAAAGATGTCTTTCACAAGAGGTTTATTTATTATATACTTAATGTAAAAAGAGAAAAGAAATAGCAATAGTTCATTATAGGTAGGAGATAAGAAAAAGGGTTCAGGTTTTTATCGAAGCATTCAAGGAAAAATAAAGTAAAATGTATGTATTTAAGAATTTAAGAAAATTCAATGGAAACATTATTTAATTTAAATGTTTAATAAATAACGACATGTAATGTAATATAAACAGTGTTTATATCTAAGATATGAACCGGTGACAGCGACCGAGTGTGACGCGTGTTTTGGTCATTTATCCAGCCGTTGTTGCGACGTCGTAACTTCAGCTTGAGGCAGTATTTTTAACACTTAAATGATATAATATAAAATATAATAACAGCCCGCCTTAAAGCAATATGTGTATAATATAATATATAAAATGCATGTAACAGTCATTGTATTAATGTTTATATTATTATGTACATGTTCAGTAATGTTATGTAAATGTATTATGTAATTTAATAATGCAGGAACTGTGAGAATAATAGGTTAAGAGTTGCTAACAATGAGGTAACAATGAGGTAATCTTGAGGCAATAATGAATTAGAAGGTTTAATAATGCTACTGGTAATTCTTGGAGCAACAATAATGCAATATTTTTAAAACAGTTTATAAATAGCCAATCAAAAAGTATTTTATTGGAGTAGGATTAGCCAATCAGAAACTGAAATGGAGCAAAATTTACAAATTCAGAAGTCAGTTGCTAGCAGACAGCGTTCCTAACCGCGAGACACGTCCTCGAGAAGATTAATACGTATTCATTGTGAGACGAAAAATAATTTACGTGTTAAAAATTGCAAGTAATTAATAAATAATCTCACAGATCTCTATATCAGTGCAGTGTTATTTAAATCGTGTCAAGGATTAATAAATGGATTGAAGTAAAAATTATAATCTGTGTAAGCCTACATTCTTTAGCCGCACTACGTCTTGCTAAGAAATTCATGTCACTACAAAATAATACTGACGCAGCCGAGGCAAACATAAATATATATAATATTTAAAGAAACATTAAAAAAATACGAAGTTGATTTTTAAACTTGGGGCGAAGGCTACCGGAAACGTTTTACCATACGCGGTTGCAACTACTTCAAGTTTGACTCCCCAACAGTCGAAATACAATACATTACAACTTCTTCAAGCTTAATTTACGATTTGTACACAAGGAGTTAAATTGTGGCGAAATGAGAAGCTTAAGAAAAACAGTGAAGTTAACAAAAATTGTAAATTACTTGCTGTTCCATCATCCAGGCTGTAAATACATATTATATGTAATAGGGCTTGGACGCAGATAGATGGATACCGTGTGATTATATTTCGTTACTAAATTCATGTCCAGAAACACTATGTTTACATGCTAGGATCTCAAAATATGGAGGACATAGACAGTACGATCACATCGAGAGAAAGAAAAAGGGAAGAAAACTGAGATACTGTAAGTAACAGATAACATTTTAATCAACTACTGAGGGTGCTCAAAATGGTTGCCGCCATCTTTGATATATTTTGTGCACCTCCTGCCTATGTAATGAACTCTTGGAAAGAGTACGACGTGTCCTTGGACGTCCAAAAGGATGTCTGTTCCCTTAAATGCCTCTCCAATCCTGAAAACATGATTTGGACTGATGTAGTAGATATTGTTTACGTAAATTACTTATTTATTTAAGCTCTACATAGATGGACATTAATTTGAAGTAGTGTTACTGTTGTTGTAGATTTTTATTTACGTAATATGCTGTTACGTATGAGAAGCCGATTTGAAGATCTATTTTTGTTATTACGCTCCAAGTTTAAAAAATATATTTTTAACTTTGTTATTAAACTGCTTCTATAGATAGTATTTATGCATGTTTTGTTTTCGGCTGCTTCAGTGTTACTTTAGAGACACGTTTCTCTTAATCAGGAGGTGGTGCGACAAGAATGTAGGCTTACACAGATTTTAAGCTATAAATTCACTTCTTTTTATTAATTCTTGACACAAATTATATAGCACTACACTGATATTAAGATCTGTGAGATTCTTTTATTTAATACTTGCACTTTGTTAACGCGTATGCATAATTTTTACGTTTCACACGAATACGTAATATTTCTTTAGAGAACACATCTTCCATCCGGTCACTATCAAGGTCTGCCAGAAACTGAACATATTTCAACCGTCCAAACCCGTAAACTTTTGTATTTCAAGTCTCTGATTGGCTAATCCAGTAGAATACCTGCGTTTTACTAAAGCTTTTTCTGGCTGTTGATTGCTTATTTTTAAACTGCACAAAATTTACATTATCGTTGCCCTAATCCTGACTAGTAACATTTAAATTCTCAAACTCATTCTTGCCTCAAGGTTAACTCATTGTTAGCAACGTTAAACTTATTATTCTCACAGCTCTTAAACTATTAAAACTACGTAACGCATTCACATAACATTATTAAACATTTTTATAATAATATAAGCATATGCAATGACTGTTACATACATGTTTATAAATTATTACATGCATATTGCTTCATGGCGTGCTGTTATTAAAATTACATGTTATATAATTTAATTGGAAATTAAATTACATATTATATAATTTAATTGGAAATTATTTAAGTGTTAAAATACTGCCTCAGGGCTGGGTGACGTCTGTTGGGTAAGTTGTTTATAAAGAAGGCAAGCTTTTCTTGCTTTCCCTCAGGTTCCTCGTAACTGAGAAGTTTTGTGGTGTACTTTGCGTGTGTATACAAGACCACCGTTATTCATTCACACTTGATGATAACCACACAAATGAATGCTATAAAGTATGAAGATACTAAACGGAATAATGCCGTAAACACACTGTTGATTGTAGATGTGGTAAAACACTTGTGCATCACGAACAGTTAATGCAGTATTATCTGTAAACAATCTTATCTGTGTTAAATGAATCGTTGGGTCGAATAACGGTCATTATTATTATGATGATGATTATTATTATTATTATTAATGGACACTCTTTAATTATTATGGATCTTGGCGTCCCATTTTGTATTGGGCGCGAGAAATCCAAAATCAGGCTCGAGGTTCTTTTACGCGCCGTAAATCTACGACACGGAACCACGAGCTTTACTTCCCTTAAGCCAGAAGAAATCTTTCGCCCTACGCCGGGTTTGAGCCCGCGATCTCGGGAACTAATAACGGTGCATGTTAGAATATTTGAACTTAAAGTTTGTCGTGGAATAATTGTCTGTATAGTCTTGTGTAGTTTGCAGAAATGTTTGATTGCAAAAATACTCACCAGAGGCGCTGCTAGATCCGCTCTTATAAAACAAATAGACATTTTTCAGCTGGAACAACGGCCTATGTCATTAGCAGAGCTAGGAACTTCGATTCCGTTATTTAAGGTTCGAGTAGCTAGGAAATGCAATGATTGTTTGTTTTCTGAAGTGTATTACGTTGACTTGATATCATTCTGTAACAATAAAACAAGCTTAATACCTTATGCTGTCTAATTTGACTTGTAATTAAATCTAACAGTACGTGCGGTGTATGATAACAGACAAAACATAATCATGGAATAACAGTGTAACCAGTCCACTAGTAAACTCCGTGACAGGAAATAACATGTAACGTTTCTGTTTGTCTTGTTAAAGTCATAAATCGTAACACAGACCGTTGTTCGGCTCAACCATGTGTTCTTCCTAAATCTAGTGTGTAGGTTTAAGTTGGAAAGGTAGAATCAGGCTGAAAATATTCAATGCTGTAACCGGGATATAAGCCGCGGATCTTCGTGTTATCCGCTACTTTAACCAACTAAACTACCATGCCAAGATGCCAGCAGAACATTAAATTCCCAACTGATTAACATTTTCCCCGGTAAACCGCAAAGCGTTCTTTAATTTATCCTGAGATAACATACCCCAATGACATACAATCTCGTAAATGCCTCAAATTCCGTGCTTCATAGTTAACCAGTATTATGTCAGTCATAATTACGAGATGTGTTTTTAAACTGAGTATCGTTTTAATATTTTGCCTGCAGCGTTGCAGTCGCAATTTTGGGCATGCGCGATGATTTTCTCCATTTATAGGAAGCTAAACGCAGCTGTGAGCGATCGTCACTTTGTGTTTTCCTGTTTTTAGAGTGTTCCCAAATGTTCAAAACAATCGAACGACCCACCAGTGATTCCTTTTTTGAATGCGGGAAATGTTACGCCAGCAAACATTCATCACCAATTATGTGAGGTTTATGGGGAAACAATAATGAGTGAGAATGACAGGCCACACACAGCCAAACAAACTCAAGATCTGGTGACATCATTTGGTTGGGAGCAATTCGACCACTTTCCTTAGAGTCCGGATTTGGCACCGAGTCATTTTATCTCTTTATTCATCTGAAGAAATACCTTAATGGAAGACATTTCAACGACAATGTTGTGAAACAAGAAGTGCAGATTTGGTTTTCATTACAGACGGAATCTTTCTTTGAGGAAGGTATACAAAAACTGGTTTCCCATTACGACAAGTACCTGGGTAACCTCGGGGTCTATGTGGAGAAATAATGTAAGATGTAACGTAATGAATGATAATAAAATATTTGGAAAGTAATGTTCTGCTATTTTTACTTTCTCTACTACGTATAGTAAGTAGGGGAAGTATTGTATTCCACCCAAAAATTCCATACCGAAATTTCACCGAAAATATATGTTTTGAGACCCCCTGAATCCAATTTTTTTTTGGAAACATGTCCATGTGTGTGTCTGTGTGTGTCTTCGTCTGTGAACAGCATAACTCAGAAACGAACAGTCGGATAAACACCAAACTTGGTATTTAGGTTTAGCACCTTCCAGAGATGCGACACGAAGGTTTTCAAGCAAATCACCCACCCCAGATTATCCTTTACATGGAGCATTTTTCGAAATTTTTAATTTTCTCAAAAATGGCTTTAACGATTTTGATTAAAATATTATATTAAGATATTTTCATGACAAACGAAATGTATATCTCGAATTTCCTGGGAATGTCTCCAAAAGGATTCTTCATTGTGAACGAATTTTGCATAACTGGTAAATCACAAGAGATAGGCAATTTAATAAAATACACAATTTATGTCATACATTTTTTTGTTGAGTGAACATTTTCGAGATATTGCTAGTTGTTCCCTTAAATTTTCCATTACTTATACTTTTTCTCAAATGAAAATTCGTTATTCATTTTTTTTGTTTTGGTAATGCAAAGAGAATGGAATACTCCACATAGCAACCACCTCTTAAAATATTTGACTATCGCTTAAAGCCTATCAATTCCCCTTGCATCTACAAGAAAATTAGCAATAAGATTAACATCTCGATATCTGGATTAACATGAAGCATATGGAGAAGAAGCTTTTGTAAAAATCGTTTGTACAAGGGTGTAGAAAGTCATGTGAGTGTAACATATCAGATTTTTTATAAAATTATCGCTACTTACTTTTAAAACACGCCTCGTAATTAAAGTTTCTTTCATATGTTCCGTGTGCAGACCAAAGTTAGAAAGGTAGAGTGAATCTGAAAAATTCTTGTCATGGTACCTTAGTGACGGCACGATAAGCCGAAGATCCGTGGTTGAAATCTCCCCTATTGCATTGCATTTTTCAGTCTGATTCTACCTTTACAAACTCTTAGCTAATGAATTCGACGTCTACTATTGTCACGGAGTTAACCATTCATCCCCTTCTCGTCTCGGAGACTCTAGGATGTTAACAAGGAGTTTCTTTACGTGGGTTTATAAACACAATGCGGTCAAATGATACACACCATCTATCACTGAGCTTTGTAACATATTTGGCTTACAGTATGTAAGCTGTATGCTTGAATAAGACGTGCCTTTGTTTTCTTTCGTAAATTATTCATAGACTTATATAGAATTAGAAGTTTTTGCTTGTCTTAGTATGCAGGATTACACTGACCTGGTTAGCTCCGTGGTAACATGCGAGACTCGCATTCGGGAGGCCCCGGGTTCGGTTCCCGTCGACATCCTACTCCGACTTTAGATTTTTGGTGGTTTTCTCTGATCGGTAGGAGAATACTGGGGTGGTTTCTCATATATCACGATTTCCTTTCCATAATTTTTCCTTTCAATCTGTTTCCTTCTCATATTTCAGGTGTGCTTCTAGATTTCGTGGTGTATGACAGTGCCGAACAGATGGCGTGGATGCTTGCTTAAAGGAAAGAGTACTCCGTGCGGAGATCAGAGAGTTGCTTGGCCGATGGGTCGTTCATCGGCCTCTCTAAATAGCTCCAGGACGGTTCTTCAAGCCAGGAAATGACTTCCACACGTCTCTGTGGCCTGTTTGCATACAGCCAGTAGTCTCCTGTGGCTCCTTCACTTGATCCATTCCTCCTGGTGTATTAGGCAGATAGATCTATGCAGGTCGCAGTGTGCGATGTGTTCCCTCTCCATTTTATAACCTATGTCTATGCAGAATCACTCTAAGAGCACAGCACCATCCTCCTTCCAACCAGTATACAAACTAAAAATTAAATTAAATTAAGTTTTATTTATGGACGCTCTTTAACTGCTGTGGTCCTTAGTGTCCCATTCTATTGTGGGCGTGAAAGACAGGTAATTTGCTCAGAGGCCTCTTTAGCAGGCTTGAGGTTCTTTTACGTGCCGTAAATCTAGTTCCATTCCGAAGGAAGCCATACTAAGGATTTTTACGCCCGGAAAAACGCATCACCCTCCGCTGGATTTGAACTCGCGAACTCGGAAACTAGAAGCTAGCATGGTAACCACTACACCACGGAGGACGACTATACAAGCTAAACAAGAAACCTTTGGAATATTACTAAAGACTGTATGCTGCAGAATCCTGCGTATTTTATGGACTAATCTATGTACGATTAGGTCTATTATCCATTTATAACTTAATTTAAGGCGATTTGTACATTTACAGCAGCAGAAATTTACTACCAGGATCAATCGGCAATACTTTATTATTATGGCAATATTAATTTTGAAGTAGGATATTGTCTTTACGTTGTTGCTGCTACGTATAGAAAGCCAATTTGAAGAATATGGTATATTTGCGTTATTTGCACCAGGCTTTGGGCGTCAATTTGAAGAAGGTATATTGAAGGAGTTGTATTATATTTCAACTGTTGGGGAACCGAACACTTGAAGTAGTTGCAACCGCACGTATGGTAAACAGTTTCCGGTAGCCTTTGCTCCAAGTTTTTGAATATATTACCTTTGTAATTTGATTGTTTCTTTAAGTATTATATATTTATGCTTGCCTCGGCTGCGTCAGCATTATTGTTAGAGACACCTATCTCTTGGCAGGGTTGTGATGTGACAAGAATGTAGGCTTACACAGATTATAATTTTACTTCACACTTTTTATTAATGCTTGATACTATCTAAATAACACTTCACTGATATAGAGAGCTGTGAGATTGTTTTATTTAATTAATTACACTTTTTAACACGTAAATTTATTCTTCGTCTCACACGAATACATATTATATTTCTTGAGGACACTTTTTTGCGTCTGGTTAGGAATACTGTTTGCAGGCAACTGAACTGATTTCAACCTCCTAAACTTTTAAATTTCTGATTGGCTATTCCTAATCCAATAGAATACCTTATTTTAACTAAAGCCTTTTCTGGTTGTTGATTGGCTATTTTATAAACTGTCACTAAAATTACATTATTGTTACTCCAATAATGACTAGTAGCATTATTAAACATTTTTACTCATTATTGCCTCAAGGTTACCTCATTGTTACTTCATTGTTAGCAATGTTTAACTTATTATTCTCACAGCTCCTACATTATTAAATTACGTAATGCATTCACATAACATTATTGAACATGGATACAATAATATAAGCATATGCAATGACTGTTACTTACATTTTACAAATTATTACACACATATTGCTTCAAGGCGGGCTGTTATTGAATTTACATAGTATATAATTTGACTGAAATCGTTTATGTGTTAAATATACTGCCCCAATTTATAACTGTTAATGGATTAGTATCTCTTTTTCGCACGAAATGATTATCTGTGCCACTTTAAAGCCTCATGCTCCCCCAGCTTGGGAACCATTTACAAAACTAATATTGTATATTTGTCGTAAACAAACGTATAAAATGCAATTAAGAAAGTGGAAATACTCTGATGTAAGTAGAGTTATTGACAAACAAACCAGTCTACTTCGGACAAACAATATGCATCTTGCAACAGAACTAATGAAGGAACAGAAAGAATAATTAGTTACTTGAAACAATAGCATACCCAGAAGGTAATCATTTTATCATAATGGTACTTTATTATTATTATTTCCGTTGCTCTATTGCTTACAAAATACTTTTAAAGCGAAATGTTTGCAGACGATTTAAATGAACAAGAAGAATAATGTTTTATTTTCTTACCCCGGTTTTAATGAAGGGAAATCTGTCGCTACGATGCTGCTCCCTGCGGCGTGGCGTGTTATTAGTTGCCTTAGGCTTTGAATTTTCTTTGTCAGGAGAATTTTGCTGCGTGCTGTGCTGTAAGGAATATTATACTGCTGTTCAATTTTACACGGCTTCCGTATTAGCCTATGTGCAAAGGAAAAGACAAACAGTTGCTAAACAAATGTATGTTCTTTAAATCTTAAATGAATTATAAAGAAGTGGTGTGTACAGCCCCAGGATAGCTTTGTTTTCACAAACTTACAACAGTGTTGTTTACTTTAATGCTGAAAATAAATTGGGGTAGGATTATTGCAGGGAGTAAAATTAATCTCGTCCCAGTAAGGGGTGGTTGACTTCATTGTTTGTAATATTTCTTAATCAACGGAAAAAAACTAAAATAAAAGTTCAAAAGTGTCACAAAATTATTAAGAAATGTAAATAGAGAATGAATATAAGGAAGTAATAATTAATAGGGTATTTTTACTTTCTCTACTATTTACTAATAGTAAATAGAGAAAATATTTCATTCTACCCAAAGTTCAATATGGAGATTTCATTGGAAATACACGTTTTAAGATCTGAATAAGAATATTTTAAGAAAAACATTTTATTTGTTACATTCACATGACTTTCCCTACCCTCGTCGTCCTCCGTGATGTAGCGGCTACCATGTTAGCCTCTAGTTTCCGAGGTCGCGGGTTCAAACCCGGCGGAGGGCGATGAATTTTTCGGGCGTAAAAATTCCTAGCACGGCTTCCTTCGGAAGGGAAGTTAAGTCGGTAGTCCCGGCGGTCGTAGATTTACCACACGTAAAAGAACCTCAAGCCTAACAGAGAAGTCTCTCAGTTAACTTTCCGGTCTTTCACCTCCAATATAGAATGGGACGCTAAGAATCACAGCAGCTAAAGAGGTGCATAAATAAAACTCAATTTAATTTAACTTTTTCTCTACCCTCTATCACAAATTATTCTTAGGAAAGTTTATGTTCATCTACTTCATTTTAATCGAGATAAACCTTTACAGAAATAGCTACTTTACACATTTCGTTATAGATACAAATAGAAAGCGCTAGCCAATCGTTTAAGAACTGGACGCTGTACGCTGCCTTAAAATTCCATACTGTTTCCATGCAATCGCGAAAAACACTTGGAAATCGACAGGAATTTAAAAAATGGTAAGCAATGAACAATTCACACCATTAATAACGGATATCTCGTAAGGGGCTGATGCCATGAAAAAGTTAGGTGAAATAAATTGTCTGTTTTAAAGAGATTTATGGATATCCTTTGTATTATACGTTTCCATCTATCGCTTAACGTTTACAGTTTATACAACATTATACAAATTTCTTTAGAATAGAGAGGATTTCACAGGCTATTCCCAGATAATTTAAGATATAAATTTTATTTGTCATGGAAATATCTTTAATATATGGTATTTTAATCAAAAGCATTGGAGCCATTTTTTTACAAAATACATAATTGAAATATAATACATATAAGGGGAATTTTGGGATGGGGATTTTCTTGATAATCTTCGTGTCGCATCTTTGGAAGGTAATGAACCTAAAAACCAAGTTTTGTTATTTATCTGACTTTTCGTTTTTGAGTTATACTACGGCCGTGAACTTTACATTGATAATTGTAACATTCGAGTATCGCTCTTCAATTATTTTTCTGAAATTATCTTCAATTCAATGTCATATAGTAATTAATTACATTTTAAATTCAAATTAAAAGTTCTAAACATTCAAATAATTAATTCAACAAGAAATTTCAACCGGGCGGGATGGCTCAGTGGCTCGCATTCGGGAGGTCCCGGGTTCAAATCCCGTGGGCCGACCAATCCGTCTGAGGCTTTTTCGTGGTTTTCCTCAGTCGCCAAGGTAAATACCGGATTGGATATTTTATATCACGACCCAAAGTTCCATCTTAAGTCTAAAACAATAGTAAAATGAAAAATAAGTGGTAATAGCAAATGCTATGCCATCTATCTACAGACAATGTAAGCAGTTAGACTGGATGGCACCCTAATGCCATCTGTACGGCATGAGGCAGGGGTTACAGGGATGAGACCTAGAAGCCTAACTGTTCGCCTTTCTGTGTGAAGGCGGCGGTTAGACTGGACGGCACCCTAATGTCATCTGCACGGCATGAAGCAGGGGTTACAGGGATGAGACCTAGAAGGCTAACTGTTCGCCTTTCTGTGTGAGGGCGGCGGTTAGACTGGACGGCACCCTAATGTCATCTGCACGGCATGAAGCAGGGGTTACAGGGATGAGACCTTGAAGGCTAACTATCCGCCTTTCTGTGTGAGAGTGGCGGTTAGACTGGACGGCACCCTAATGCCATCTGCACGGCATGAAGCAGGGGTTACAGGGATGAAACCTTGAAGGCTTACTGTACGCATTTCTGTGTGATGGCGGCGGTTAGACTGGACGGCACCCTAATGTCATCTGCACGGCATGAAGCAGGGGTTACAGGGATGAGACCTTGAAGGCTAACTGTCCGCCTTTCTGTGTGAGTGCGGCGGTTAGACTGGACGGCACCATAATGTCATCTGCACGGCATGAAGCAGGGGTTACAGGGATGAGACCTTGAAGGCTAACTGTCCGCCTTTCTGTGTGAGTGCGGCGGTTAGACTGGACGGCACCATAATGCCATCTGCACAGCATGAAGCAGGGGTTACAGGGATGAGACCTTGAAGGCTAACTGTCCGCCTTTCTGTGTGAGTGCGGCGGTTAGACTGGACGGCACCCTAATGCCATCTGCACGGCATGAAGCAGGGGTTACAGGGATGAGACCTTGAAGGCTAACTGTACGCATTTCTGTGTGAGGGCGGCGGTTAGACTGGACGGTACCCTAATGCCATATGCACGGCATGAATCAGAGGTTACAGGGATGAGACCTAGAAGGCTGTCTACCACATATTATTCTAAGAGATATCCACCAACAGATCCGTCCAAGGATATGACCAAGGAGTTAAAGCGACGTAAAATAAAATACAATAAAAAAAAGAATTTGCATGGGAACCATTATACTAATATTCAAACTTCTCCTTTCATATAATCTTCTAAACTATCAATCCAAGTTTTTCGTGGAATGCAATACTGCCTCTAATTTCTATAGGTAAGTATTAGAGCAAGTGAAACATACCATTTAAAAGGTTTCCTTACTGGTGCTTTTTGCAACTGGAGGCTTTAATGAGATGAGATGTTTTATGCATTTAATTTTCTTAAGCTGTAACCAAATTCTACTATTGCATGCTGAAATAAAATGAAAAGGGCCATTCCACTTCTCTCTAGAAGTGCAAGTAGTTCTGAAATATCATTACATTAGCGTGTTTTATACAGTCAGTCAGCCACTCGTTTATTAAGAAATTCTCATTTCCTTTATTCCCTAGAAAGCTAAATGAAATTAACTGTTCTTAAATAAGACGCTGACGCCGTAAAACTTAGTCACCCTTAAAACTGCCGCAAGGGTGTAATTAAGTCGCGTTACCTCCCGGAAAAGTTGAATTTTCTGGTGTAATCAAAGAATTTAATTTGTGTATTAGTTTTTCTCGGCGTGAAATGAGATCAACACCGGAGTATTTTTTGTCCTTGTTTTGTGATGCTACCAACCACCTCGAAACTTATCCTCGAAAGCCACAGTAGCGAGATCCCTGGGACCACACGGGATTAGTTTATGGAACAAAATTTGTTATTAAAACTTTTACTTTTTCCTTTCTCTCCCTCTGTCTCTCCCTCGGTTCTGCAACATCGACCCAGCAGAAAATGCGCATAATCCTTCTCCCTATGTTCGTGTCTTTCTTTTCTCAGTTATGGTTTGTTTTATTCTAACGCAATGAAGGACATTTTTAAAGGCGAAACATGAGATGTGTAAAGATGTCAGTAATTTTAATTTCTCTATTTATCTATAATCAGAGGAAGTATTGTATTGCACCAAAATTGAATGTCCAATGTTCTCTAAATCCATAAAGAGAATTTTTAGTAAAAGGATCTGTAAATATCTATGCCTGTGAACAGCAAAAGAAAAAAATCTGATGTGTTACACTCACATGACTTTCTCTACTCTTGTATAAACTATTTTTACAAAGTTATTCTCCATATGCTTCATGTCAATCGAGATATCGTGATGTTAATCTTATTGCTAATTTTCTTGTTGGTGCAAGGGGAATTGGTGGGCTTTAAGCGATAGTCAAATATTTTAAGAGCTGGTTGCTATGTGCAGTATTCAATTCTCTTTGCATGTCCAGTACATAAAAAATGAATAACTAATTCCCATTTGAGAAAAAGTAGAAGTATTGGAAAATTTAAGGGAATAACAAGCAATATCTCGAAAAATGGTTCACTCAACAAAAAAAATGTATGACATAAATTGTGTATTTTAACACAATCTGCATTATTTGTGTAGTAAACGTTTGTCTATCTCTTATGGTTTACCAGTTATGCAAAACTGGTTCACAATGAGGAATACTTTTGGAGATATTCCCAGAAAATTCGAGATATACATTTTATTTATCATAAAATATCTTAAAGATATGATATTTTAATCAAAATCGTTAGAGCCATTTTTGAGAAAATTAAAATTTTCGAAAAATGTTCCATGTAAAGGGTAATCTGGGTTGGGGGGATTTTCTTGAAAACTTTCGTGTCCCATCTCTGGAACATACGAAACCTAAATACCAAGTTTGGTGTTTATCCAACTGTTCGTTTCTGAGTTATGCTGTTCACAGACACACAGACACACACACGGACATGTTTCCAAAAATGCTTTTTTTTTGGTTTCAGGGGTCTCAAAACATGTATTTCCGGTGAAATCTCGGTATCGAATTTTTGGGTGGAATACAATACTTCCCCTACTTACTATACGTAGTAGAGAAAATAAAAATTAAACTTCGGATAAACACAAAACTTGGTATTTAAGTTTGGCCATCTTCCAAGGATACGACACGAATATTTTCAAGAAACCCCTCCCAAACTGTTATGGAAAGATTTTCGTTATTTTTCTTCTCAAAAATTATTCTAACGCTTGTTATTAAAACACCATATGTTTAAGATATTTTCAAATAATTAAAATCTGTATCTTGATGTATAGACTGAGGTTTTGTATATCTTCAGTTTTCTGCGAATAACCCGTGAACTCCTTTTCATTCTCAAAACAAATTTGTATGATTTTGTGCAACTTATAAATCTTAAGAGATAAAGAAAAACTTACTATAAAAACAACTTAGATCTGCTTAAAACACACGATTTGTCAAATATTCTGTAACGTTTGCCATTTCCGAGCTAGTATCTGTTATTGATTTGAATTTTAATATACTTTTTTTTAATTTTTCAAGCAATAAGTCGCTATTCGTTTTTTCCTTCTCATATATATCACAAAATGTGTAACAGATTAATTTCTGCAGGTATTTTTCTGGATTTAATAAGAAGTAGATAGAAGAATAAGCTTTTGTAAGACAAGTTTATAGAAGAATGGGTAGAGAAATTAATGTGAAGTAGCACACAGGGTGTTTTTTATTTTTTTTAGATTCTTGCCTTGAATCAGAAAATGAAATTTTAATTTACAGGGATTCTTATTTTCTCAAAATGGCTCCAATAGTTTTTATTAAACATCACAAGTTTAGGGTATATGTTTGAAATTCTTTAAATAGCACGTGCAGTTATCTTCATTATCAAAGAATTTTCTACAGTGTGTGCCAATGATACTAAATATATAGTAAACTTTAATTATATTATTTATGTCTTCTTCTTGCTGCCACGCAGGTGATCTGTTACGGTCCTATTCCATGTATTCATCAGACCTCCTGCCTGGTGGTCGGTGATTATTATTTGCCCAGGGTTTCTTGTTGCGGGCAATGGTAATTGTGAATTCTTTCTATGAGAGCGTCAATTTTCAGCCTTTTCATAATGTGTAAATTCTGTTTCTTGTAATTTAGTGCTTCCTGCAGCTCTTCCTAAAATTTAATTTTATTGGCTGTCAGGCGGTGTTCATCACTTTGTCGCTTACACCATGCTTCTCTTTCATACACGAAGACTGGTCTCGCCAATGTCTTGTGGGCCTTTATTCGAGTGTGTCTATAATATAAATATTATAGGAGGTATGTTTTCAAAGGAAGTACATATGATATTTTTAAAAAGTCTGATGTGATATATTCACATGACTTTCTCTACCCTCTATCTTTATTATTGGGCATACAAACTATTTTTACTAAAGCTTACTTTTCTACCTACTACTTTTAATCCAAATAAACCTTTGCAAAAATATCTTGTTATAAATACAAAGAGAACAGCGATAGTCAAATGTTTAAACTGGACGCTATATACTGGCCTTAAAATTCCATACAATTTGCTTGCTTTCGCGAGAAACCTTTAATAACGGATATCTCAGAAACGGCTTATGCCACAAAAACTTATTTGAAGTGAATTGTGTGCTTTAAAGAGATCTACATTTTTCGTATGGTACATTTTTGTCTATCGCTTAACATTTACAAGTTATACAAGATTACACAAAATTCCTTCCGAATGAAGAGGACTTCCTGGGCTGTTACTAGAAAATTCAAGATACACATTTTATTTGTCATGTAAATATCTTTCACATATGATCTTTTCATAAAAATCATTAGAGTCATTTTTTAGAAAATAAAAAATTTCGAAACATTTTCCATGTAAAGGGTAGTTGGGGTTGGGGGAACTTTCTAGAAAATCTTCGTGTTGCATCCTTGGAAGTCACTAAACTCAAATTCCAAGTTTGGTATTTATCCGACTTTTCGTTTTTGAGTTATGCTGTTCACACAAAGACACACACACGGAAATCTTTTCAAAAATGCTAATTTGGATTCAGAGCTCCTCAAAATATGCATTTCCGGTGAAATACCGCGTATAGAAGTTTTGGGTGGAATGCTATACTTAGCCTGTAGTAGTAGAGAAAGTAAAAATAAAAGAAACATCATTTTTCAAACGCTCTATTATCATTCATTGCCTTACAACTTACACTACGTCTCCACATAGTCACCGCTGTTATTCAGGTACTTCTAATAGGAAACCAGTTTTTGTATGTCTTCATCAAAGAATGATGCCGCCTGTGATGGAAGCCAAGTCCGCATTTCTTGTTTCACAAAATCGTCGTTGAAATGTTTTCCACCAAGGAATTTCTTCAGATGAAGAAGCAGATGAAAATCGCTTGGTTCCAAATCCGGACTGTAGGGAAGGTGGTCGAATTCTTCTCAGCCATATGATGCGATCAGATCTCGAGTTCTTTTGGCTGTGTGTGTCCGGCATTATCACTTATTATTGTTTCCTTATAACCCTCACACACTTGGTGATGAATGTTTGTTGGCGCATTCACCTGACTTCACAATCGTCGAATCGTTCGCTTGTTTTGAACATTTCGAAGCGCTCTAACAATAGGAAAGCACGAAGTGATGATCGCTCACAGTTGTGTGTGGCTTACTAATGAATGGAGAAAGTGATCGAGCATGCTCAAAATGGCGACTACAGCGCTACAATGGCTAAGTATGAGGCAGTATTTTTAACAATTAAATGATTTCAGTCTAATTATATAAATATAAATTCAATAATAGCCTGCCTTAAAGCAATATGTGTATGTAACAATATATAAAAAGTGTATATTACAGTCATTGTAAATGTTTATATTATTGTATCCATGTGTAATAATGTTATGGGAATGTATTACGTAATTTAATAATGTAGGAGCTGTGAGAATAATAGGTTAAAGGTTGCTAACAATGAGGTAACCTTGAGGCAATAATCAATTAGAAGGTTTAATAATGCTACTTGTGATTCTTGGAAGCAATAATTAATTTTTGTGACAGCTTATAAAATAGACAATCAACAACCAGAAAAAGTTTTAGTTAAATGAAGGTATTCTATTGGAGTAGAATTAGCCAATCAGAAACTGAAATATAGCAAAATTTACAAATCTAGAAGTCAGTTGCCTGCAGACAGCGTTACTAACTGGACGCAAAAAGTGTCCTCAAGAAATAGAATATGTATTTGTGTGAGACCAAAAATAAGTTTACGTGTTAAAAAGTGTAACTAATTAATAAAAAGAATCTCACAGCTCTCTATATCAGTGAAGTGTTATTTAAATCGTATCAAGTATTAATAAAAGGAGTGAAGTAAAATTATAATCTGTGTAAGCCTACATTCTTAGTCGCATCACAACCCTGCCAAGAGAAACGTGTCTCCAACAATAATACTGACGCAGCCGAGGCAAACATAAATATATTTAAAGAAACAGTCAAATTACAAAGTTAATATTTTTTTAAACTTGGGGCAAAGGCCACCTGAAAGTACATTTGGGGCGAAGGCTACCGGAAACTGTTTACTATATGTGCGGTTGCAACTACTACAAGTTCGGCTCCCCAACAGTTGAAATATAATACAACTCTGTCTATAATAAACATTTCTCAAATATTAAATCGGTACTTTAAAAAGACGCCTCGTACATACAGTGGAGGTGAATGGCTCCCGCACCTCGACTTACACAGATCTATTGTAGCTACCACTCTCTCCAAGGAGGAAAGGAGGAAAGGATGAAGCGAAGGAAGCTCAGGAGGTTATAAGCAACAATTACAGCTCGAAGACCTGTCCCACAGTGGGCGATGAATGGCACCAGACAGTCTTCTGATGTCCACAAGGAACACTTTTTCCCTTGCGCAAGCATCCGTGCCATCTGTCCGACACCATCTGACACTGTGAAACTTGAAATACACCTGAAGCATAAAAAGGAAGCGGAATGAGGGAGAAAGAAAGTTTGGTAAGGGAGAAACCATCTCAGCGTTCTCCTGTGAGGCAGGGAGAATCACGAAAAACAAAGGTCAGGGGTGGGGGTCAACGGGAATGACAAAAGACCTTCCGAATATAGAGCTTAAGTGCAATGATATCCATTTTAACCGAGCGAGGTGGAGCCGCGGTATCGTGTGCGACTCGCATTCGGTTGGTCCCGGTTCGATCCCCGGCGAGCGCCCACTCTGATCCATGGTTTTTTCGTGGTTTTCCCCGGTGTGGCAGGCGAATGCTGGAGTGGTTCATCTTCTACCACGACTCTCCTCCCGTACCCATCATCTTCCTTGTCGTTTGTTTCAGGGTTGTAGTACCAGGCAACGGTGTTCGGCGGGTTGCGGCTGGGCGGTGGTCGCGAGCTCGGCGGAAGTTTCATCTTGACGCCATCCAGGGACTGCTTGGCTGGAACTTCTGGATGCCTTCGGCAGGAGCTGGCGGGGTTAGAGGCGTTCAATCTGGAAACATTAGGGACCGGATCTGGCCGCCATTGGGTCTCTCCCTTCATTCCTCCTTTCCAGGGGTCACGGTAGAAGCACAAGGGGCCTGATTCTATCCACTTAGAGGGATGGCTCAAGCGGTAACATCTATGGTTCGCATTGGGAAAGTCCCGGATTCAAATTCCTGGGCCGATCAATCTGATTAAAGGTTTTTTCGCAGGTTTCCACGATCGCTAGGCGATTGCTTGGTTGGATAAGTTGATCCGCGAATTTTCTTATCTCCCTTTCATCACTACATTTCATTGATTTCGTTCTTCTTCACCGCAATACCAGGCATTGAGCTGTTCACCCATCTTGGGTATGCTATAATCCAGAGTTTGCCTGCTCCTCGACAGGCTGCTGACACAGGGCATTGGCTTGTAAGTTCTTGGGGGTGTAAGTCCTTACAAAGAGGAGAGTAATCCGTAGAGGAAGAAGAGAATTATGTACCACAAATAGTCTCCATTTCTGTGACGATAATCTGCTACCTACAGTGGATATCCTCAACATATTTTTGCATAATTTCAACGGAATATCACTAATTTTCTTGAGAATAGGTGTGTTTAATACTACAAGATTTAGTTACTAAAATTATTTCTAGCGAATGTTTAACGTGAAGAAAATGGTTTGTTACGTTATTTGCACCACGCTTTGGGCGTCAATTTAAAGTAGTATTGAAGGAGTTGTATTATATTTCAAGAACTTGTAGTAGTTGCAATCACACGTATAGTACCCGCTTTCCGGTAGCCTTCGCCCCAAATGTACTTTCAGGTGGCCTTTGCCCCAAGTTTAAAAAAAATAACTTTGTAATTTAACTGTTTCTATAAATATTATATTTATGTTTGCCTCGGCTGCGTCAGTATTATTGTTAGTGGCACGTTTCTCTTAGGAAGGGTTGTGATACGACTAGAATGTAGGCTTACACAGATTACAATTTTACTTCACTCCTTTTATTAATACTTGATACGATTTAAATGACACTTCACTGATATAGAGAACTGTGAGATTCTTTTTATTAATTAGTTACACTTTTAACACGTAAAAACTATTTTCGTCTCACACGAATACATATTATATTTCTTGAGGGCGCACAAGCAACGCATCCAGTTATGAGCACTGTCTGCAGGCAACACGTCTGGTTATGAGCACTGTTTGGAGGCAACCGTCTAAACTTGTAAGTTTCTGTATTTCAAGTCTCTGATTGGCTAATCCTACTCCAATAGATTACCTGCATTTAAATAAAGCTTTTACTGGTTGATGATTGGCTATTTTTATAAACTGTCACTAAAATTACATTATTGTTACTCCAAGAATCACAAGTAGTACTGTTAAACTTTCTTACTCATTATTGACTCAAGGTTACCTCATTGTTAGCAACTTTTAACCTATTATTCTCAAAGCTCCTACATTATTAAATTACGTAATATATTCGCATAACATTATTACACATGGATACAATAATATAAGCATATGCAATGACTGTTACATACATTTTAAAATTATTACATACACATATAGCATCATGGCGGGCTGTTATTGAATTTACATATATAATTTTACTGAAATTATTTAAGTGTTAAAAATACTGCCTCAAACGCCCTTAACAGGGAGAAGATAAACAACTTAATTTTTACTTTCTCTACTACGTATAGTAAGTAGGGGAAGTATTGTATTCCACCCAAAAATTCGATACCGAGATTTCACCTGAAATACATGTTTTGAGATCCCCTGAATCCAAAAAAAGCATTTTTGGAAACATGTCCGTTTGTGTGTCTGTGTGTCTGTCTGTGTGTCTGTCTGTCTGTGAACAGCATAACTCAGAAAAGAACAGTCGGATAAACACCAAACTTGGTATTTAGGTTCAGTATCTTCCAAAGATGCGACACAAAGGTTTTCGAGAAAATCCCCCCACCCCAGATTACCCTTTACATGGGAGATTTCTCGAAAATTTTAATTTTGTCAAAAATTGCTCTAACGGTTTTGATTAAAATATCGTAAGTTTAAGATATTTTCATGACAAATAAAATGTATATCTTGAATTTTCTGGAAATGTCTCCAAAAGTATTCTTCATTGTGAAGGACCTTTGCATAACTGGTAAACCATAAGAGATATACAAAATTTTACTACACAAAAAACGTAGATCGCGTTAAAATACACAATTTATGTCATATACATCTTTTTTTTGAGTGAACCATTTTTGAGATATTGCTTGTTATTCCCTGAAATTTTTCAATATTTATTTTCTCAAAAGGGAATTCGTTATTCATTTTTTTGTCTTGGATATGCAAAGAGTATTAATTTGTGGGAAAGGAAATGGTGCTGCACCTAGCAACCAGCTATTAAGAGATATGTATGTGCTTAAAGGCTACTGTATTTCTATATTGCCCTTGTAAATATATTATCCCCTTACATCTACAAGAAACTTAGCAATAAGATAGAGACTGCAAATGTTTATCTCGCTTAACATAAAGTAGATGGAGAATAAGCGTTTGTAAAAATAGTTTGTACAAGAGTAGAGAATGTCATGTGAGTGCACACATCAGAATTTTTTTAAGAATAATCTTAAATGAAGCTGAATTTCTGGGGATTTAAAGCTTCGGTGACTTTTGAACTACTCCATACCTGTCTGCTATTGTAAACTTAAAGCATTTTTAGTGCTGTTCATTTACATCCTGCATATAACACGTATGCAAGGAAGTCTACAGCGACGGTCGTTAACAAATGTTTGTACTTACGGGAATAATGCACCTCCTTTCATTGCAGAATACTCTTTAGCACAGCAGTGATTATTTAAAAATAACTTAGGATTGTACTTTGTGAAATTTAGAAAAGCCATTTCAGCACTTAACATATTTTACACTTGAAAGGCCTTTTAACGCCGGAAAGCAATGCTCCCGTTGCATTGGAGTGGACTTAGCTCTAGCCCACACCTGAACCCAACAACCTAAAGAAATGTGTTTAATGAGACATCCAGATGAATGTATAGCTGTATGACGTCATTCACTTCAGCACCCACCGGGGGTCAACCTTGGATACACCTCATTCACACACGTTACAAGTGGCTCTCGTCCATCTTTCCAATGAGATTTTCATAAAACGCCTCCTCCATTAAAAGCATATGTGGGCGTTTATATCTACATTGATAAATATATTAATTTCTCTACCATGCACACAGCAGGGAGAGAAGGTAGTGCATTCCATTAAAAATTCGTACCGAGATTTCTCCAGAAGTACATGTTTTGAGACCCCTTGAAACTCTCCCTGAAAAAAGCATTTTAAGAAAAAGGTCCATGTACGTGTGTATGTGTATGTGTTCTGGAACAGCATAAAAAATCTGATATGTTATACTCACATGACCTTCTCTACTCTTGTACAAACTATTTTTACAAACGCTTATTCTCCATATCCTTCATGTTAATCGAGATGTTAATCTTATCGCTAATTTTCTTGTAGATGCAAGGGGAATTGCTAGGCTTTAAGCTATAGTCAAATACTTTAAGAGCTGGTTGCTATGTGGAGTATTTCATTCTCTTTGCATTACCAGGACAAAAATTGAATAGCGAATTCCCATTTGAGAAAAAGTATAAGTAATGGAAAATTTAAGGGAATAACAAGCAATATCTTGAAAATGGTTCACTCAACAAAAAATGTATATATCATAAATTGTGTACTTTAACGCGATCTACATTCTTTGTGTAGTAAAATTTTGTCTATCCCTTATGGTTTACCAGTTATGCAAAAGTCGTTCACAATGAAGAACACTTTTGGAGACATTTCTAAAAAATTCAAGATATACATTTTATTTGTCATGAAAATATCTTAAATATATGATACTCTAATCAAAATCGTTAGAGCCATTTTTGAGAAAATTACAATTTTCGAAAAATGTTTCATGTAAAGGGCAATCTGGTGTGGGGGGATTTTCTTGAAAACCTTCGTGTCGCATCTCCGGAAGATACTAAACGTAAATGCCAAGTTTGATGTTTATCCGACTGTTCGTTTCTGAGTTATGCTGTTCACAGCCAGACAGACACACACACACACACACACACACGAACATGTTTCCAAAAATACTTTATTTGGATTGAGGAGGTCTCAAAACATATATTTCCGGTGAAATGTGGGTATCAATTTTTGGGTGGAATGCAATACTTCCCCTACTTACTATACGTAGTAGAGAAAGCAAAAACGAAAGGTAGGGTAAATACCAAACTTGGTATTTAGTTTCCGTACCTTCCAAAGATGCGACAAAAGGATTTTCAGGAAATCTAGTCTTTATATTACCTTTTACTACCCGTTCTATGGAACATTTTTTGAAATTGTTTATATTCTGGGAAATGGCTCTAACGATTTTGATTAAAATACCACACATTAAAAGATATTTACATGACAAATAATATGTCTGGGAATGTCCCCAAAAGGCCTTCTCATTCTGAATGGTTTTTCCATAGCTGGTAAACCGTAAGAGATAGACAAAATATTTCTACCCAAAAGGTAGAACTCGTTAAAACACACAGTTTATGTCATTACGCGTTTTTTCGAGTGAACCATTTCCGAGATATTCCTTGTTATTTGTTTGAATTTTCAATACTTATACTTGTTCCCAAATGGGAATTCGTTATTGGTTTTTTCATGTCCTGGACATACAAAGAGAATGGAATGCGACACATAGCAACCAGCTCTTAAAAGATTTGACTATCGCTTAAAGACTACCATATTCCCCTTGTACCTACATAAAATTAGGAATAAAAGTTTTTGCAAATGTTTATTTCGATTAAAATAAAGTAGATGGAGCACAAACGTTTGCAAAAAGAGTTTGTATAAGATTAGAGAAAGTCATGTGATTGCAACGCATCAGTTCTTTAAATTTGTTTCATAATTGAAAAGCTATAATCCACTAAAGGTAAGGACGAGAGAACTACATAGATAGCAGTAATGAATTTGGAAAAAAGAGGGCTTGGATAGGCTCGCCTTGGGGCATTATTCCAAAAGGATTAAGTTTTGCAGAAAGATGTATTTTTCGTAGGAAATTAGAGGACAGTTTCAATGTTTAATTGAGTGTGAAATGGTAAAAATGTGGGGAGATAGTGCCTGCGATGGATAAATTATCACAAGAGGCAGTAGCAGTTAAAATGTTGGCACACGTGAGGGTAGGGAACGTTAATAATATGGGGGATTTTCTAAGAAGAGTAAGGGCTAAGTGGATGAGCAGTTTAAGGGTGCATGCGAGCATATATAGATAGTTGTGTAAGCATAATGTATTGTAGAAGCTCTATAACATACACACAAGTTATGGTTGGAAGGGCTATGAAGTATTTTTTTCTTTTCAGTATACGGTTATATTGCACTGTATTTTGGAGTTATAAATAAAACATTATACTATAATCTTCCAGACGGACATAGGCTATATAATACTAAAAAGAATCTGATGTGTTACACTCACATGACTTTCTCTACTCTTGTACAAACTATTTTTATAAACGCTTATTCTCCATATGCTTCATGTTAATCGACACAGACAGACACGCGGACATGTTTCCAAAAATACTTTTTTTTGGATTCAGGAGGCCTCAAAACATGTATTTCCGGTGAAATCTCGGTATCGAATTTTTGGGTGGAATGCAATACTTCCCCTACTTACTATACGTGGTAGAGAAAGTAAAAATGTATCCGAGGCAAACCCCTGACACCTCGATAGTGGTAGAACAGGGAAGTTGAAGAAGAAGCATGGAAGCAGTATGAATTTTTAAGGCAAGCATACAGCGTCCAATTCTTAAACATTTGACTATCGCTGTTCTTTTGTATCTATAACCAAATGTGTAATGTAGCTATTTCTGCAAAAGTTTATTTGGATTAAAATAAAGAACGAGAGAAAAACAAGCTTTAGTAAGAATAGTTTGCATACCCAGTAATAAACGACAGAGGGTAGAGAAAGTTAGGTGAATGTATCAGATCAGCTTTTTTAAAAGTGCTGTCGCTATTAGCTGTTTCTCGTGATGTCATGGAGAGTACGGGACTCCTAGGCCAGCATAGAGCAGTCTGTTTTTTAAATATCTGACTATCATTCCGTCTTCTCTATCCCCCTGTACCTCCAACGAAATGAGTATAAAAACTATTTATGCAAAGGTGTATCTGGATTAACATGAAGTAGGTAGAAAAAATCTGATGTGTTACACTCACATGACTTTCTCTACTCTTGTACAAATTATTTCTACAAACGCTTATTCTTCATATGCTTCATGTTAATCGAGATATTAATCTTACTGCTAATTTTCTTGTAGGTGCAAGGGGAATTGCTAGGCTTTAAGCGATAGTCAAATATTTTAAGAGGTGGTTCCTATGTGGAGTATTCCATTCTCTTTGCATTACGAGGACAAAAAATGAATAAGGAATTTGAGAAAAAGTAAAAGTATTGGAAAATTTAAAGGAATAACAAGCAATATCTCGAAAATCGTTCACTCAACAACTAAAAAAATGTATATTGTGTATTTTAACGCGATCTACATTTTTTGTGTAGTAAAATTTTGTCTATCTCTTATGGTTTACCAGATATGCAAAAGTTGTTTACAATGAAGAATAATTTTGGAGACATTTCCAGAAAATTCAAGACATACATTTGTCATGAAAGTATCTTAAATATATGATATTTTAATCAAAATCGTTACAGCCATTTTTGAGGAAATTAAAGTTTTCGAAAAATGTTCCATGTAAAGGGTAATCTGGAGTGGGGGATTTTCTTGAAAACCTTCGTGTCGCATCTCTGGAAGATACGGAACCTAAATACCAAGTTTGGTGTTTATCCGACTGTTCGTTTTTGAGTTATGCTGTTCACAGACACACACACACGCAGACACACACACTCGGACATGTTTCCAAAAATGCTTTTTTTTTGGATTCAGGGGGTCTCAAAACATATATTTCCGGTGAAATCTCGGTATCGAATTTTTGGGTGGAATACAATACTTCCCCTACTTACTATACGTAGTAGAGAAAGTAAAAAGGTTTTGTAAGAGCTGTTCATCAAACTAGACAATAATCGATAGAGAAAGTCATGTGAATGTAACACATAAGATTGTTTTTATAGTTTCGCACACATGATATCCAAAATGTCTGGAAAACTAGATGGCTCGAAAGTTCTATTAACCAGAGTGTTTTGCATATCATTTGCATTGCTAAAATTTTAACTTTCACTCGCATTTACTAAACGCTGGCTACGATCCGTTCCGCCAGTTTTTGGGAACACCCAATGGCACTCGGAAGGCATCAAGGAAAGCAACCTTATCGAAAAGCCTAGGAAAGTGGTGCCCTATAGTATCCACCAACTGGTAACCTTAGGTAGCTCGATACTGGAATTTCAATGCAGAATGAATTCGCTGCTGAATGGAAATGGAGGTGGAAAGGAAAAGTGAGTATGTTAAATGTATGGAGAGGGGGAGACGCAGCCGCCTGTCACTTCCTTCATGACAAAAAAGGTCCTGAACTCGGGGGCAAAGCAAGAGCTCGCGGTGGGCGTTCTTACGTATTCTGGAGTAACAAATTTCCTTCCGCATTCACGTCACTTTTTTGTTGTTGAAGATCCGGTGAAAGTTTCACAGAATTCTTCCATTACCTTTGTCATCAATTTGTCACATTTCGAGTGTAGATCTAGGTCTGTCTTTGTTATTTTTACAGTTTCTTTAGAAGCGAAATTGGTTTAAACGCTGGAAATTACAATTGTTTGTTGTCGTGCTTTAAATATTAACAATTCTTTTACTTTAATTATATACATATTTGTTGAGGCAGTGTCTTTAACACTTAAATGATTTCAGTCAAATTATATAATATATAAATTCAATAACAACCCGCCTTGAAGAAATGTGTGTATGTAATAATTTGTAAAATGAATGTAACAGTCATTGCATATGCTTATATTGTTGTATCCACGTGTAATAATGTTATGTGAATGTATTACGTAATTTAATAATTTAGGAGCCGTGAGAATAATAAGTTAAACGTTGCTAACAATGAGGAAACAATGAGGTAACCTTGAAGCAATAATGAGTAAGAAAGTTTAACAATACTACTTGTGATTCTTGGAGTAACAATAATGTAATTTTAGTGACAGTTTATAAAATAGCCAATCAACTTAGCGTTAGTTAAATGAAGGTATTGTATTGGACTAGGATTAGCCAATCAGAGACATGAAATACAGAAATTTACAAGTTTGGGCGGTTGAAATCAGTTCAGTTGCTTCCAACAGTGCTCATAAGCAAACGCGAGATGTGTTCTCGAGAAATTAATTACGTATTCGTGTGAGGCGAAAATAGTTTACGTGTTAAAAAAAATGCAAGTATTAAATAAAAGAATCTCACAGCTCTCTATATCAGTGAAGTACTATTCAATTTGTGTCAAGGATTAATAAAAAGGAGTGAATTAATACTTAAAATCTGTGTAAGCCTACATTCTTGTCGCATCACGCCCTGCCAAGACATCCATGTCTCTAAAATAATATTAACGCAGCCGAGGCAAACATAAATATATAATATTTAAAGAAACAGTTAAATTACAAAGTTAGTATTTTTTTCAAACTTGGGGCTAATAAAATTTTTCTCAAATTTACACCCAAAGCGTGATGCAAACAACGTAAAAATTCAACTTCTTCATTGTTATGCAGCGGTTTTTAAATTCCATTGAATGGGTTTTTAGTCTACTTACTTCACACTGTAAAATATACACTGCCGTTTGAGAAAATTGCAACACCAAGAAAGAATTTCCCGAATAACTCCAAACTTGGTGGAAGTGTAGAAGAGGTGCAAGCAGTAAATGATTAGGTTTGCAGAGAGATGCGGTACAGCTAGGCCGAGTAGAGCCCTCACTGACAGGGTCAGTATTGCGCCCAGTGTAGTCAGTGCAGAGCTGTCAAACAAGGTGGAAACAATAAAGAGACTGCCGGTATGCCTCGTCGACGTCAAAGGGAGCCATATCGGCATGTGAGTGAGTTCGAACGGGATAGAATGATCGGTGTGTGGAAGCAATGGATAGATGAAGGTCGTACGCAGCGAAGAGTGGGTAAAGGACCACAGAACATGACCACAGCACGGATGACCGTCATCTTGTCCGCATGGCCCTAACGGACCTTACAGCTTCATTCACAGTGTTAGCTCGACGCTGGCGCACTGCAACAGGTGTGAACTTGTTTGCATCAACGGTTCGTCGCCATCTGCTGCAGGTTTGACTGGTTGCATGCATGCCATTACATCGGTTTCTATTGCCCAGAAACCACAAGCTCCTCCGACTTCAATGGGCACCTGGAGGGCTGCATTGTTGAGCGGCACACCGGATAAACACCAGTGTAATGGTTTGGTGTGTCATTGGTTACAACAACCGATCTCGCCTCCTACGAATTGAGGGCACTTTGAACAGCAACCGGTACCTAACGGTGGTTGTAGAGCCTGGGGTACTCCCCCTGCTTCAGGTATCTACACAGGCCACATTTCAACACGACAATGCCCGGCCACATATTGCGAGGAATGTACATGCAATGGCCTGCACGTTCGTATGACATGTCGCCCATCCAACATGTCTGGGATATGGTTGGTCGGCACCTGGTGCGTCACAGTCCCCCAGTAACCAGTGTCACGGATTTGTGGGCTCGAATACAAACTGCGTGGAGGGAAATCCCTCAGGAACTTATTCAGAACCTTTTTGATTCAATGCCACGGCGTATATGAACTCTAATTGCAGCGCATGGAGGCTACACCAAATACTTAATATTAGGGTTCAAAGATCATGTATAGATTCTTACTTGTCATGTACCTAACCTGTGCTATTAAATTCATTTCCTTCTTGATGTTGCAATTTTCACAAGCGGCAGTATATATGGGACAAACAATGTTTAAATGCGCCTAACAGTCTTTAATTTCTACTACACTGAGATGATTCAGCTTCTTTAGGGTGGTTACGTTTATATCACTGAATGCGCACAAACCTATCCTTGAATGGCACCGAGCTGGTAATCACATGACAGTTACTCAGAAAGAAATTGCAGCTTATGTTTTCGAAGGAAGCGGACCCCAAATCAATCTCTCTAGTGGGTCCAGTTAAGTTTTATTATGTATTTCGAAAAATGTCTCATAGAAAGGGTAGTAAAAATTAGTATAAAGGCTGGATTTTCTGAAATCTTTGTTTCGTATGCTTGGAAGGTAAGGAAACTAAATACCACATTTGGTATTTACCCGACTTTACGTTTTTGATTTTTGCTGTCCACAGACACACACATATACACACGCACATACATTTTTTTTTTATAAAAACCTTGTGTTACACTCACATGATTTTTCCTACTCTTGTACTTTTACTTTTGTTTTTACAGTCGTTTATTCTCCATCTACTTCATGTTAATCAAAATGAACCTTTGCAGAATCTTATTGCTAATTTTCTTGTAGGTGCAAGGGGAATTTTGAAATACAGTAGGGTTTAAACGATAGTCAAATGTTTTAGGAGCTGATTGCTCTGTAGAGAATTCCATTCTCTTTGCATGTCAGGACATAAAAAAAAGAATAACGAATTCCCATTTGAGAGAAAGTATGAGTATTGGAAAATTCAAACAAATAACAAGGAATATCTCGACTATGGTTTACTGGACAAAAAATGTATAGGTCATAAATTGTGTGGTTTTTTTATCGAAATCTACATTTTTTGTGTACTAACATTTTGACTAACTCTTACGGTTTACCAGTTATGCGAAAGTCATTTAGAATGGAGAGGACTTTTAGGGACATTCCCAGAAAATTCAAGATATACACTTCATTTGCGGTGAAAATATCTTAAACATATGACATTTTAATCAAAATCGTTAGAGCCATATTTGAGAAACTCGAAAATTTCGCAAAATGTTCCATGTAAAACGTAGTCTGAGGTGTGGGGATTTTCTTGAAAACCTTCCTTCCTTGAAAGCATTCTTGGAGGATACTAAACTCAAAAACAAAGTTTGTTATTTATGCAACATTTTGTTTCAGAGTTCTGCTGTTCACAGACAGACACTCACAAGGTCATGTTTCCAAAAATACTTTATTTGGATTCAGGGCACCTCAAAATATGTATTTCCGGTGAAATCTCGGTATCGAATTTTTAGGTGGAATACAATACTTCCCCTACTTACCATTGAAGTATTATTTGTTCCTCAACTTGTTTATTTATTTATTTCCACACTTGAGAAACCAATTTAAAGTTGTAGTTTACGTAATTTAGCACCACGCTTTGGGCGTACATTTGAAGTAGATTGTTTGTTACGTAATATGCTGCTACGTATGAGATGCCGATTTTTGAAGGTGTATTTTGTTGTTACGCTCCAAGTTTAAAAATATTTATTAACTTTGTTATTAAACTGCTTCTATACGCAGTATTTATGTTTATGTTTGCCTCGGCTGCCTCAGTATTGCTTTAGAGCCACGTATCTCTTAGACAGGGCGTGGTGCGAGAAGAATGTAGGCTTACACAGATTTTAAGTTTAAATTCACTTCTTTTTATTAATCCTTGACACAAATTTAATAGTACTACACTGAGATTAAGGCCTGTGAGATTCTTTAATTTAAAAATTGTGCTTTGTTAACGCGTATATTTAATTTTTACGATTCACACGAATACGCAATATTTCTTTAGAGAACACATCTTCCATCCGGTCACTACCTCTGCAGGCAACTGTACATATTTCAACGGTATAAACTTTAGCTTTTTGTATTTCAAGTCTCTGATTGGCTAATCCTAGTCCAATAGAATACCTGCATTTTACTAAAGCTTTTTCTTGCTGTTGATTGGCTATTTTTAAACTGTCACAAAATTTGCATTATCGTTGCTCTAATCATGACTAGTAGTATTAAAACTCTCAAACTCATTATTGCCTCAAGGTTACCTCATCGTTAGCAACCTTAAACTTATTATTCTCACAGCTCTTACCTTATTAAATTACATAATGCATTCACATAACATTATTAAACATGTTTACAATAATATAAGCATAAGCAATGACTGTTACATACATTTTTACAAATTATTATATACATATTGCTGCAAGG
Organism: Deroplatys truncata; assembly: GCA_030765065.1. Lineage (NCBI taxonomy): Eukaryota > Metazoa > Arthropoda > Insecta > Mantodea > Mantidae > Deroplatys > Deroplatys truncata. Next base: position 109,141,117 of record CM060982.1, read on the forward strand.
TGTCCTGTTATTGAAATTACATATTATATAATTTAAGTGTTAAAAATACTGCCTCACTATACGTAGTAGAGAAAGTAAAAATGAAAACCCAGACTCAAGTATGGTTATTATACAGGGTGTATCATTTAAGTTGAGACTTTACAATATCTCTAAAACTAAGCGTTTTAGAAAGAAATGTCTTGAATAAAGTTGCTTGATATTATAGGGGAGAGTAAATACCATAGTAAGTTTTATTTGGAGGACGTTGTGATGGTAATTTTAGGGTCAATTTAATTTGATCTTAATTGTAGTTTCCCATTTAAAATATTAAATGGACCCTAAAATGACTATCATAATGTCCTCAAAACAAAACACGACTAATGGCATTTTTGTTCATGACATTTCTTTCTACAACGCTTAGTTTTGGAGATATTGTAAGTCTAAACTTGAATGGTCCACCCTATATAGGTGTACGTGTGTGAAGAATTGATGAATGATAGCATAATGGGGAAGCTTGATAAAATACTTTTCGCAGTACATCTTGTATGTACTTGAGAATGTTAATGTTTTTTTTAACTAAACTGCACAGTTTAGTAGATTAAATTTTGGAAGCTAAAATATTACTAAAGGTGAACTGTTTCAGATTTTTAATCTTTTGGAGGAAAAGATTTTTACTACATTTTATACTTTGTTAAAGGTGCAACTCAATAGAGAATTTTTACATTTAAGATTATTTTTGAACTTTAATTATTTTTTGCAGTTCAACATTTCTAATTACACAGGCACACACATTCAGTTTTATTCTATATATTGTCATGTATTGAATAGTTTTAATTTTAATTAAATTAAATATTATGCAAAGTGGTTTCCATTTCAAATTTTGCATCCCCAGGTTCCAGTCATATTATCCTGAACGTTTCAAGAATTATAGCTAAGGTGCCAAATAAGAAGAAAGGGGGAAGGGAAAATAGAGAATATATATACATTTACACAATTAAAAAAGAAGTAGCTACATGTGACTGTGAATGCAAACTGTATAAAGTTGACAACAATATTTGAACACCGAAGAGAACATTGTTTAACATCAAAATTTAGTTAGTATATGTCTTACAGAACAGCACTGGTTAAAGAAGGTTAAAAATTTTCTGTAAGTTGCATATAATAATTTTTACTTTCTCTACTACGCATAGTAAGTAGAGGAAGTATTGTATTCCACCCAAAAATTAAATACCGAAATTTCACCGGAAATATATGTTTTAAGATACCCTGAATCCAAAAAAGGCATTTTGGAAGCATGTCCGTGTGTGTGTCTGTGAACAGCATAACTCAGAAACGAACAGTCGGATAAACACCAAACTTGGTATTTAGGTTCAGCATCTTCCAGAGATGCGACACGAAGGTTTTCAAGAAAATCCCCTCACCCAGAATACCCTTTACATGGAAAATGTTTCGAAAATTTTAATTTTCTCAAAAAATGGCTCTAACGATTTTGATTAAAATATCATATGTTTAAGATACTTTCATGACAAATAAACTGTATATCTTGAATTTTCTGGGAATGTCTCCAAAAGTATTCTTCATTGTGAACGAATTTTGCATAACTAGTTAAGCATAAGAGATAGACAACATTTTACTACACAAAAAATGTAGATCGCGTTAAAATACAGAATTTATATCATATACATTTTTACTTTCTCTACTACGTATAGTAAGTAGGGGAAGTATTGCATTCCACCCAAAAATTCGATACCGAGATTTCACCGGAAATACATGTTTTGAGACCTCCTGAATCCAAAAAAAGCATTTTTGGAAACATGTCCGTGTGTGTGTCTGTGTGTGTGTGTCTGTGTGTGTGTCTGTGTGTGTGTGTGTCTGTGTGTGTGTCTGTGAACAGCATAACTCAAAAACTAACAGTCGGATGAACACCAAACTTGGTATTTGCGTTCAGTATCTTCCAGAGATGCGACACGAAGATTTTCAAGAAAATCCCCCCACCCCAGACTACCCTTTACATGGAACATTTTTCGAAAATTTTAATTTTCTCAAAAATGGCTCTAACGATTTTGATGAAAATATCATATGTTTAAGATAAGGTCATGAAAAATGAAATGTATATCTCGAAATTTCTGGGAATGTCCCCAAAAGTATTCTTCATTATGAACGACTTTTGCATAACTGGTAAACCATAAGAGATAGACAAAATTTTACTACACAAAAAATGTAGATCGCGTTAAAATACACAACTTATATCATATACATGTTTTTTGTTGAGTGAACCGTTTTCGAGATATTGCTTGTTATTTCCTTAAATTTTCCAATACTTATACTTTTTCTCAAATTCGTTATTCATTTTTTACTTTCTCTACTACGTATAGTAAGTAGGGGAAGTATTGCATTCCACCCAAAAATTCGATACCGAGATTTCACCGGAAATACATGTTTTGAGACCTCCTGAATCCAAAAAAAGCATTTTTGGAAACATGTCCGTGTGTGTGTCTGTGTGTCTGTCTGTGTGTCTGTGTGTCTGTGAACAGCATAACTCAAAAACGAACAGTCGGATAAACACCAAACTTGGTATTTAGGTTCAGTATCTTTCAGAGATGCGACACGAAGGTTTTCAAAAAAATCCCCCCACCCCAGACTACCCTTTAAATGGAACATTTTTCGAAAATTTTAATTTTCTCAAAAACGGCTCTAACGATTTTGATTAAAATATCATATGTTTAAGATATTGTCATGACAAATAAAATGTATATCTCGAATTTTCTGGGAATGTCTCCAAAAGTATTCTTCGTTATAAACGACTTTTTCATAACTGGTAAACCATAAGAGATAGACAAACTTTTACTACACAAAAAATGTAGATCGCGTTAAAATACACAACTTATATCATATACATGTTTTTTGTTGAGTGAACCGTTTTCGAGATATTGTTTGTTATTTCCTTAAATTTTCCAATACTTATACTTTTTCTCAAATTCGTTATTCATTTTTTTATGTCCTGGACATGCAAAGAGAATGGAATGCGCCACATAGCAACCAGCGATAAAATATTTGACTATCGCTTAAAAGCTACCATATTCCCCTTGCATCTACAAGAAAATTACAAATAAGATTGACATCTCGATATCTCGATTAACATGAAGCATATGGAGAATAAGCGTTTGTAAAAATAGTTTTTACAAGAGTAGAGAAAGTCATGTGAGTGTAACACATCAGATTTTTTTTGTTGAGTGAACCATTTTCGAGATATTGCTTGTTATTCCCTTAAATTTTCAATACTTATAGTTTTTCTCAAATTCTTTATTCATTTTTTTATGTCCTGGACATACAAAGAGAATGGAATGCGCCACATAAAAACCAGCTCTTAAAAGATTTGACTATCGCTTAAAGCCTACCTATTCCCCTTGCATCTTCAGGAAAATTGGCAATAAGATTAACATCTCGATTAACATCTCGATATATCGAATAAACGTTTGTAGAAATAGTTTGTACAAGAGTAGAGAAAGTCATGTGAGTGTAACACATCAGATTTTTTTCATACATGCTGTCTGCAAGCTAAGATTGGAATGGTGGAATCAGACTGAAAAATTCAATGCTATATCGTGATTTGAACCACGGATCTTCGGCTTTCCGTGCTTTTACTCTAACCAACTAAGCTATCATGGCGACATCCCGTCATGACATTCTAGAACTTACTCGACTAATGTTGTACCGGCCTTTTACCGTGATAGCTTAGATGGTTAGAGCAACGGCGTCGAATCTAGATTGTTGTTCAAATCCTACTATGGCATTGCATTTTTCAGTCTGATTCTACCTTTTTCACTTTAGCCTACATACAGGTTGTGTGAAAGAAAAATTAATTATAATTGATTAACCTATAGTTAGGTATGAATCCCGCGACTTGACGTACTTACGAGATTATAAGCCGCCATTGGAGCATGCAATCTCAAAATGAATTTGACAACTGCTTGTGTTTTATCAGAGAAAACGTCAGTTAATTTGGAAATTTAATATCATTTCGAGATGTTGTCATGGTAGCTCATTTGGTTAGAGCAACGGCACGGAAAAACGAAGGTGTGGTTGAAATCCCGGCTATGGCATTGAATTTTCAGTCTAATTTTACCTTTTAAAGTCGTATATATTTAGGAAAAGCACATATTTGAAATAAGGTCCGCCATCTACCGAAGCAAGCCTTCGTATATCAGTCTGAAGTTATTTAATCTATGACGCCTGGGATTTTGAAGACTAGAAAGATGCAGAAACATTAAGCGAATTTCAGTGTGTTCATAGTGTGTAGCTGTGATTCTTTCTAAGTTTATTGTTTTATTTATGCTATATGCAGTTTAAATTTGTCAATTATGCACGTGGTCCTTCGTCTAGGTGTTTTCGGGGTAAAAATCCTTAGCATGGCTTCCTTCGGAAGGGAAGTAGTCCCGCGTCGTAAATTTACGAACGTAAAAGAACCTCAAGCCTGATAAAGAGGCCTCTGAGCAAAATTACCGGTCTTTCACGCCCAATATAGAATGGGACGCTAAGAACCTCAGAAGTTAAAGAGCGTTCATAAGTAAAACTCAATTTAATGTTTTAATTATGGATATTCTAAACCAAGCGGACGGTTGCGTCTCTGGGCCGCATTCGGGAGGTCGTGAGTTTGATTCTCGCGGCCGACTTTCCGGACCCATGGGTTTTTTTGGGGGGATTTCAGTCACTAGGCGAATGCGGGAAGGATCATTATCTCCCCCGAATTTCTCTCCCATCATTCCCTCTCATTTCATCTTTCGCTTTCTCGTTACAGGTTGACTCCGGGACTGTATTTCGGAGACTGTGGAAGTTGGAACAGATGGCTTGCGTCTTGGAACCTCTTCTCGGCCCCGTCCAATGGAGGCCGCTCGAGTATCCACTGCTGGTTCTAGCTTTCCCCGGTCTCTGGTGGAGGGGAACCTGTGTGCCTTGAGTGCTCTCCCGCTGGGTGGTCAAGTTTGTAACTCTTAGAGGTCTCTGCATGTCTCTGTTGCGTGCCTGGGCCAGTTCTGCAGCCCATAGTCCCCGGTGGTTCTTCATCTATCCGTTTCTCCCGGGGATGTATGCACAAAAGATCCTGTGTGGGTCAAGGTACTAGTGTCGTCTCCGTAGAAAATCCTAATCCTCCTAATGGGTATTCTATGATTCTGATTCAGTGTTGTTGATGTTCAACAGGTTTCTTATAGTTAAAGGCAAAACTACCATTCCAACCAAATATTATTCAGGCAGTTACTCCTCAACTATACATTATTGCTTCATCTATAGATCACAGGTTGAAGATTTTTGTTTCTTATTTTTGCCCTGTAAAATATTACAGCTAGGAGTCCAAACTTATACACTGCTCACTTTTAGTCGTTTATTTTTCCAGACCACATTCATATTGTGTGTTGGTTTACGGTTGAAATTTGAAGGAAAAGCAGCGAGACGAGTTTGCATCGGAAATCAATACACTAAACACAATATCTTCTGCGCCTCGAGGGTGATGATAATGGAAAGGGGTTTATGAGAAGATAGAAGGTTGCATCTTTCTTCGGAAGTTGAGTGATGAAGTAGATGAATTGCGTTTATAAATAGAGCCAACGCCTCCACGTTCAGTAAACAGAGCAGTGTTGCCAGATGGGACTATGAAAATGAGTTTTGTGTTATAAAAAGTATACATAGATCTGGCTAAATGAGATATTCTGAATTATTTCTCGAGAGATGTTTTCTTTCGCCTGCTGAAGACGTGGCTAAGCCTGCTTAAAACGAAGGTTCAAGGGATAATCTTGAAAGGGTGCTTTAAGTCTGTCGACGCTGTAGAATGTCTGTGATGAAGATCTATGCATTAATACACGTCGTATAACAATTGGGATTAGCGGAGCTCACTCATAGAACTAGATTTTTACTTTCTCTACTACGTATAGTAAGCAGGGGAAGTATTGTATTCCACCCAAAAATTCGATACCGATATTTCACCGGAAATACATGTTTTGAGACCCCCTGAATCGAATGTTTTTTGGAAACATTTCGTGTGTGTCTGTGTGTGTCTGTGAACAGCATAACTCAGAAACGAACGTCGGATAAACACCAAACTTGGTATTTAGGTTCAGTATCTTCCAGAGATGCGACACGAAGGTTTTCAAGAAACTCCCCCCAACCCAGAGTACCCTTTACATGGAACATTTTTCGAAAACTTTAGTTTTCTCAAAAATGGCTCTAACGATTTTGATTAAAATATCGTATGTTTAAGAAATTTTTATGACAAATAAAATATATATCTCAAATTTTCTGGGAATGTCTCCAAAAGCATTCTTCATTGTAAACGACTTTTGCATAACTGGTAAACCATAACAGATAGACAAACGTTTCTACTCAAAAATGTAGATCGCGTTAATATACACAATTTATGTCATATACATTTTTGTTGTTGAGTGAACCATTTTCCAGATATTGCTTGTTATCCCTTAAATTTTTCAATACTTATTTTCTCAAATGGGAATTCGTTATTCATTTTTTTGGTCTTGGATATGCAAAGAGTATTAATCTGTGGCAAAGGGAATGGTGCTGCTCTTAGCAACCAGCTATTAAGAGATATGTATATGCTTAAAGGCTACTGTATTTCTATAGTGCCCTTGTAAATATATATTCCCCTTACATCTACAAGAAAATTAGCAATAAGATAGAGTTTGCAAATGTTTATCTCGATTAACATGAAGCCAATGGAGAATAAGCGTTTGTAAAAATAGTTTGTACAAGAGTAGAGAAAGTCATGTGAGTGTAACACATCAGAGTTTTTAAATAGGAATCTATAATTACGTCAAATTAAATTGACCCTAAAATACCGCCACCAAGTCCTCCAAATAAAACACGACCAATGGCACTTACTTTCTCCATAATACTCGTATCAAGCAACTTTTATTCAAGACATTTCTTTCTACAACGCTTAGATTTGGAGATATTTTACAGTCTCAACTTAAACTGTCCACCCTGTATAGCAAATAGAATATTCAACGGAACATTCTAGCATAATCTGGACACACGTTCTGGAGGAAGGGAAAAAAACTTCCAGAAAATTATGGTTATCTGTCGGTAGTGCTTCCGATATTTACGCTGCGAGCAGGTTGCTTATATTTATTTACCTCCGACTTGCCGGCGCCGACCTCCATATAACCTTGGAATTGTATAGTATATGCTATTAGATATACACATGAACTTTACATGGATAGAAAAAGTCATGTAATTTAACACATCAGATGCGTTTAGAAAAAATCCCACTGTTTCCTATAATTATTTTGCCATTGCTGTTCCAATTTTCCATTTCATTACACTACACGTAATGGAAAAGTTGTGAATGACACAACTGTAGCTACGCCATTCAGCAAATTGTAAATTTTTTATGGCTGGCTTGACTTTATACCTCACTTCATAAACCATACATAAAATGTACTGACATACGACAGAATGGATATGGCATCTATAACCAACTAACTAGCTAGCGGTGTACGTTCTAAATAAATATATAAATCACTATACATTTTGCCAAGGAGTAATTTCAAATTACCAAATAAACGCCTAGCTATATAAACCATTGAGAACTTATTTAAATGTTTAGCTGTGCTAATGACACTGGTTCTTCTCACGGAAATAACAAAGCAGAATCGTAAACTTTCAAGTCTTGTAGAGTGCAAACGTTGAACAAGGAATACTTCGAAAAAGCTAAGGCTACGAAATGTATACTGTGGTACAAGTGCGGTAAGTGCATCTTTGTAGAACGAGGAATAACTATAAAAATACGAGAGGAAGTCTAGGTGAGATGGCTGCTTGCGCCGAAAGAGTTATATTTAAATTATACATTAATTAAATCTAAGTAAATTTTAACAAATAAAGGGAAATGAAGACGGTAAGAGTTATATACAACGCACTGGCTGCAGGAATTTGAACTTCTCACTTCCCACGCATGATAGCATGAGCGATATATCGAAAAAATCTGATGTGTTGCACTCACATGACTTTCTCTACTCTTGTACAAACTATCTTTACCAACGCTTATTCTCCATAAGCTTCATGTTAATCGAGTTATCGAGATGCCAATTTTATTGATAATTTTCTTGTAGATGCAAAGGGAATATTGTAGGCTTTAAGCGATAGTCAAATATTTCAAGAGGTGGTTGCTATGTGGCGTATTCCATTCTCTTTGCATTACCAGGACAAAAAATAATACTATAGGTAGCTGATAGAGACAGTAAAAGAAAGTAAGAGAATATTAGATATAGCGAAATATAAGAACACACGGATTCGAAGATTTCGCTATGTTTTATGACTATTTGTTAAGAGGTACATGCAGATGATATCTAAAATAAGGAGCTAAAATGCTACGAACGCTTAAAAGCATAGAGTTCGAAAAATTCCGTGACAAATAATTGGATGAAATATACCATAAGGATGAAAAAGAGGCCGTCAAGATTTATTTTTAGTGAAATACAGCCGATAATGAAGTTATAGTTAGGACGAAGCATGGATGCATAGGCGATAATGTCATCGAGCGACCGGAAGGCTTTGCAGAAGACTGTAACACCGGTTTACTATAAATCACTTACTTATCTTAACGGCAGTTTAGTTGCATAAAATTTATTAAAAAGAATAATGCATTTCTAGCTGATGGATAGAATTTAAGATGCAAGCACTTTTTATGCCAATACCTGAAACTAATGGTGCTATAATAAAAAAATCTGTGTTACACTCACATGACTTTCTCTACTCTTGTATAAACTATTTTTACAAACGCTTATTCTCCATATGCTTCATGTTAATCGAGATGTTAATCTTATTGCTAATTTTCTTGTAGATGCAAGGGGAATTGGTAGGTTTTAAGCGATAGTCAAATGTTTTAAGAGCTTGTTGCTTGTGCAGTATTCCATTCTCTTTGCATTACCAGGACAAAAAATGAATAACGAGTTATCATTTGAGAAAAAGTATAAGCATTGGAAAATTTAAGGGAATAACAAGCAAAAGCTTCATGTCTCAACTTTGAAAGGTATTAAATATCATGTTAGCGTTGATCCGATTTATTACAGACACAAATACGGATCTTCTTCTAATTTTTTAGATCGAGGGACCTCAAAACATGCATTTTGGGTGAAATATTGATATCGAATTTTTGTATAAGAACATACTACCCCTACTTAACTATACGCAGTAGAGAAAGCAACAAGTCCTTTTGTTTTGAATTCATTCGCATTTCCTTTGAGATCGTGATAATCGAGGGTAATACCGCCTCTGACTTAGGTAAGAGATAGAGAAATTAATAAGTACCTAATTATTAATTTTGCGCTGTATCTGCACTGTAACTAATGATGCAAAACCTTTAGCTCTCGTTAGTAATATAAAATGTTGTCAGGAAGCAAACAGCTGTTACTGTAGTTGAGTGAATATATTTGACGTTCCCCTAATGCACTCCCATTTGCAGCGCATATCCGTCATTTCATGTACTGAATAATCCCATCATAATTATAATTTACTTCATTATCCAATAATACAAATGGTTCCATCAGTAGAGATGCGCATGAAGCTTGACAGAGTTTCACTACGTATATACTTGAATTATTGCAGCGATTCTTTCGGGAAACTGGGTGATAAACGTACGAAAATTTCATGCAGTTCTGTATTACTCGTTCTTCAGCATCATTAATAGAATTTAAAGGGAAACTTAATGTAAACATTTCCAAAACTGGCATTTTTAGTTTATTATAAAGCCGTATAAATTGAAATTTCCTCTTTAATTTGATGGATATATTATCATTATAGACCAATATTTATCTTTTAAATATATTTTTAAAAATGGTACTGCATCTGCCATTTTGTACTGTGAATTCTGCACAAGTGTAATAGCTTCTTTGTGCTCAATCTATGTGGTTTATTTTTTGGCAAATACGAGGTCTGTCCCAGAAGTACAGATCTAATAAAGAAAACACAAAAATTTTGAGAAAAGACCATCTTTATTTCTCTACATAGTCTCCTTTCAGCTCGATACACTTTTCCCAGCGATGTTCAATAGCTTCGATATCCTGTTTATAGTGAGAACCGCCGAGTTCTGCAAAATAGCCATCAACTGCAAACTCTACCTCTTCATTTTTGGCAAATATTTTACCACCAAGACATTTCTTCAACTTCGGAAACAGAAAACAACCAGAGAGGGCTCTAAGTCTGGCGAATAGGGTGCACGAGAAAGCAATTCGACCTTTAACTCATTGATTTTGACCATAGCAATAATGGATGTGTGAACTGGTGTATTGTCTTGATGAAACAGAACTTTCTTTTTCTATAAATGCGGCGGTTTTTGCTTGATTTCATCATTGAAACGCTACAATAAGTTTGCACAATACTCGCCATTGATTGATTTTTCCTTTTTGAAGATAATAAATGAAAGTTATCCTACGCGCATCCCAAGAACACTGACGCCATGACCTTGCCTGGAACTGTCTTCGCATTCTTTGGAGCCGATTCTTCCCTTTCAAACCCAGTTTTGACTGTTCCTTCGTCTCAGGTGTGAAATGTTGGACCCATATTTCATCCATGGTTATGAATCGACGCAAAAGCTCGACTTTATTGCAGCGAAACATCGCCAAACACTCGACTGAAACATTCTCACGACGCGGCTTTTGTTCTATTGTATGTAAACGCGGCACCCATCTTGCGCACAGCTTTCTCAGGTCTAAATTTTCAGTCAGTATGCAATGTACAGCACTTTTTGAAATGCCTACGATGTCTGCTAGCTCGCGCGCTTTCAGCCGACGGTCATCCAATACAATTTTGTGAATTTCTTCACAATTTCTGGCGTGATCACTCATTTGGTCGACCACTGCGATGTTCGCTTGACAGCTCGTACGGCCTCGCTTAAACTCTGCCACCCAATATTTTACTTTTGTAAACGAAGGAGCAGACTCCCCCAGAGTAGAATCTAGTTCAGCTTTAATATTCGTTGGACTAAGACCTTTCAAATGAAAGTATTGTATCACATAACGATGACCAGTTTTATTCATGTTTACAAATTCGCTGAGAGAGTTCACTATTAATGGCTGCCAAACAATTACTAAATAACTAGCATCGTCAAACTAAACTTTATAAGGGTGGTAATTTCTACCATAGTCATTCATTTGTTTGAAACAACAACCGCTATATATACGTCAGTTCGAGTACTTCCGGGACTGCTCTCGTATATGAAAATTTGCGTTCTGCATTTCTGCTTCGAATAGCTCTTTCTGGTATCAATGATCCGTTTTCTCAGAAAGTATTGAAATTAGCTGACTTAAATCATAAGAACATTATTTTCCAAATACTTTCTTATCATTAATTAGCATACAATACTTCTGCACATAGTCACTACCATTATTCAACACTAGTCGTAAAGGGAAACAGTTTTTGTATGCCTTCGTCAAAAAATGATGCCGCCTGTGATGAAAACCAAGTCTACACTTCTTGTCTCACATCATCCTCGTTGAAATGTTTTCAATCAAGAAATTTCTTAGATGAAGAATGAGATGAAAATCGCTTGGTTCAAAATCCGTACTGTAGGGAGGGTGGTCGAATTGTTCCCAAGTCGGTATAAGGCTAACATGCCAGCCTGTAGTTCCTGAGGTCGCGGGTTTAAACCCGGCAATGAATTATTTTCGTGCGTAAAAATCCTTAGCATAGCTGCCTTCGGAAAGGAGGTAAAGCTGGTGGTCCGTGCCCTAAATTTATAGCACGTAAAAGAACCTCAAGCCTGACGCTCTGAGCAAACTTTCTGGTCTTTCAGGCCCGGTATAGAATAGGACGATAAGAACGTAGCAATTAAAGCGCCCCATAAAAAAAGAATTGTTGCCAACCAAATGATGCTATCTTGGGTTTATTTGGCTGTATGTAGCCAGGCATTGTCACTCATTATTGTTTCCCCATAAACCTGACACAATTGGCAATGAATACATTTCTCGCACTCAAAAAGCGATCTGGTGTTTTGAATATTAGAAACGCTCTAACAACAGGAAAACACAAAGTGACGATCGCTCACAGCTGCGTATGGCTCCCTAATGAATGGAGGAACTGATCGCGCTTGCTCAAAATCGCGGCTGTAGCCGCAAAATATAAAAACCTTACTTACTTTAACAACAAGTCTGTACTTTGGCGTTAATGATATATTTGGTTATTTAAAATAATTATTGGTGATACATTTTAATAAAAAGATATTATAATTTACAAAATGATTATATCTTCCTTAACAAAACATTTACAACATAACAGTAGAGCAGTGAACTTAGAAAGCATGAATGAACATTCTGTTAACTTTCAATCTAATATCTTAAACAGCTTCTGAAATGAGGTCATGAGCTTAGCAGATTTAACACCGGAGAAAAAGAGATTTTAATTTCTTCTTAAGGTAATATTCCACATTTATTACGTAATACTTTCTACCAATAAAAAATCTGATGTGTTACACTCACATGCTTTCTCTGCTCTTGTAAAACTATTTTTACAAACGCCTTTTCTTCATCTACTTCATGTTAATCGAGGTAACCATTTGCAGACTCTATCTTATTGCTAATTTTCTTGTAGATGTAAGGGGAATATATGTTTACAAGGGCAATATAGAAATACAGTAGCTTTAAGCACATACATATCTCTTAATAGGTGGTTGCTAGGTGCAGCACCATTCCCTTTGTCACAGAATAATACTCTTTGCATATCCAAGACAAAAAAATGAATAACGAATTCCCATTTGAGAAAATTAGTGTTGCAAAATTTAAGGGAATAACAAGCAACATCTCGAAAATGGTTCAATCAAAAAAAAATGTATATGACATAAATTGTGTATTTTAACGCGATCTACATTTTTGTGTAGTAACATTTTGTCTATCTCTTATGGTTACCAGTTATGCAAAAGTCGTTCACAATGAAGAATACTTTTGGAGACATTCCCAGAAAATTGAAGATAAACATTTTATTTGTCATGAAAATATCTTAAACATACGATATTTTAATCAAAATCGTTAGAGCCATTTTTGAGAAAATTAAAATTATGAAAAATGTTCCATGTAAAGAGTAATCTGGGGTGGGGGGATTTTCTTGAAAACCTTTGTGTCGCATCTCTGGAAGATACTGAACCTAAATAACAAGTTTGGTGTTTATCCGACTGTTCGTTTCTGAGTTATGCTGTTCACAGACACGCACACACAGGCACACCCACGGACATGTTTCCAAAAATGATTTTTTTGATTCAGGGGATCTCAAAACATATATTTCCGGTGAAATCTCGTTATCGAATTTTTGGGTGGAATACAATACTTCCCCTACTTACTATACGTAGTAGAGAAAGTAATAAAAATGAATATCTCAGCAATCTTGTTGGGTTTCTGTTATTATATAAATGTTTTCAAAAGATGAAGAAAGTGGTCAAGTTGCAAGTGTTGTCTTGCTTCTGGTTAAAGGCTAAGATGCCAATTAGTATTTTATTATGGAATAACGTATTTGTTCTAAATTTTAGGTACTGAAACGTAACCAGTGGCGGAAGTCGTTGAAGCAAGTTTAGATTAGTTCTCGTAAGTAGCAAATGCCGGGAGTTACCCTAAACTTAGGTCAGGAGCATTTCCTTCCCAAACATAATTTAGCTTCATAGATGTGTCCACCACATGTAATATGTAAGCTGTAAGAACGGGCGTTAACACTAACCCTATCGTTTATTAGTGGGTATACAAATCATTCTTACGAAAGTTAACATTTATCTACTTCATTTTAATCGAGATAAACTTCTACAGATATAACTTTAAACATTTCATTACAGTACAAAGGTAATAGCGATAGTAATGTTTAATAGCTTGAAATTACACACTCTTTCCATGTGATCGCGAGAAACAACTGAAAATCGACGGGAATTGAAAAGAATGACAAAGTATTGAACAAACCGAACTATTAATAACGGCAATCTTGGAAATGACTGTTGCCACAAAAAAGTTATTTGGAATAAATTGTGTGCTTTGAAGAGATCTAAACCTTTTGTGGAGTACGTTTTCGTCTATTACTTAAAATTTACCAGTTATACAAGCTTATACAAAATCCCTTCCGAATGAAGAGAACTTCACAGGCTATTCACAGAAAATTCCAGATATACACCTTATTTGTCATGTAAATATCTTTAATATATGGTATTTTAATCAATATTGTTAGAGCCGTTTCTTATGAAATAAAACATTTCGAAAAATGTTCCATGTAAATGGTAGTTTGAGGTGCAGGGATTTATTGGAAACCTTCGTGTCGCATCTTTTGAAGGTACTGAACCTAAATACCTAGTTTGATATTTATACGAATTTGTTTTTTTGAGTTATGCTGTTCACAGACACACACATAACCTTTTTCTAAAAATGTTTTTTTTTCTGATTCAGAGTTCCCGAAAACATGTATTTCCGGTGAAATCTCGGTATCGAATTTTTGATGATACGCAATGCCTTCTCTACCTAATATGTCTTGAGGCAGTATTTTTAACACTTAAATGATTTTAGTCAAATTACATAATATGTAAATTTAATAACAGCCCGCCTTAAAGCGATAAGTGTATGTAAAAATATATAAAAAGTGTATATTACAGTCATTGTATATGTTTAATATTATTGTATACATGTCTAATAATGTTATGTGAATGTATTACGTAATTTAATAATGTAGGAGCTCTGAGAATAACAGGTTAAAAGTTGCTAACAATGAGGTAACAACGAGGTAACCTTGAGTCAATAATGAGTAAGAAAGTGTAATAATGATACTAGTCATTCTTGGAGCAATAAAAATTAATTTTTGTGACAGTTTATAAAATGGCCAATTAACAACCAGAAAAGGCTTAAGTTAAATAAAAGTATTCTATTGGATTAGGAATAGCCAATCAGAGACTTGAAATACAGAAATTTACAAATTTAAGCGGAAGAAATCAAGACAGTTGCTTGTAGACAGCGCTCATAACTGGATGCGTTGGTTGTAGACAGTGTTTATAACCGGACGCGAGACACGGCCTCGAGAAATTTAATACGTATTCGTGGGAGACGAAAATAGTTTACGTGTTAAAAATTGCAAGTAATTAATAAAACATCTCACAGCTCTCTCTATATCAGTGAAGTGTTATTTAAATAGTGTCAAGCATTTATAAAAGGAGTGAAGTAAAAATTATAATCTGTGTAAGCCTACATTCTTAGCCGCAGTACGCCTTGCAAAGAAATCCATGTCTCTAACAATAATACTGACGCAGCCGAGGCAAACATAAATGTATAATATTTAAGGAAACAGTCAAATTACAAAGTTAATATTTTTTAAACATATGGGGCAAAGGCCACCGGAAAGTACATTTGGGGCGAAGACTACCGGAAAGTTTTTACCATACGTGTGGTTGCAACTACTTCAAGTTCGGCTCCCCAACACTCGAAATATAATACACGTTCTTCAAACTGGTTTTACCATACAACAAACGAACCTTCTTCAAACTGGCTCCCAAAGTGTGTGGCAAATAAAATAACAATACAACAAACTAACTTCTTCAGTCTGCTATGTAGGTAAGAGAAAGTAAAAAGGGATTTACCTACCGTACCAAGTGATTAAACCGGCTTTAAACTTAGTGACATTTATTACATGGAACCAGAAAATTTTAGATGTTTAAACAAATTCAAATGTGTTTGAACATATCCCGCCAGTTTATGGCCGAGTATCTCTCAAGCTATTTAAGATATCAGACTGAAGTTTTTACAGAATGTATATGCAGCGTTCTACGTACACTGATTTCCTTATATTCAAGAAGTTTGGTTCTTATGGAAGATAGTGCTATTTTTACTTTCTCTACAACGTAGAGTACGTAGGGGAAGTATTGTATTCCACACAAAAATTCGATATAGAGATTTCACCGGAAATACATGTTTTGAGACCCCCTGAATCCAAAAAAAGCATTTTTGGAAACATGTCCGTTTGTGTCTGTGTGTGTGTCTGTCTGTGAATAGCATAACTCAGAAACGAATAGTCGGATAAACACCAAACTTGGTATTTTGGTTCAGTATCTTCCAGAGATGCAACACGAAGGTTTTCAACAAAATCCCCTCACCCAAGATTACCCTTTACATGGAACATTTTTCGAAAATTTTAATTTTCTCAAAAATGGCTGTAACGATTTTGATTAAAATATCATATGTTTAAGATATTTTGATGACAAATGAAATGTATATCTCGAATTTTCTGGGAATGTCTCCAAAAATATTCTTCAATGTGAATGCCTTTTGCATAACTGGTAAACCATAAGGGATAGACAAAATTTACTACACAAAAAATGCAGATCGCATTAAAATATACAGTTTATGTTATATGCATTTTTTGTTGAGTGAACCATTTTCGAGATATTGCTTGTTATTCCCTTAAATTTTCCAATACTTACACTTTTTCTCAAATTCGTTATTCAATTTTTTTGTCCTGGTAATGCAAAGAAAGTGGAATACTCCACATAGCAACCTGCTCTTAAAATATTTGACTATCGCTTAAAGCCTACCAATTCCCCTTGTATCTACAAGAAAATTAGCAATAAAATTAACATCTCGATTAATATGAAGCATATGGAGAATAAGCGTTTGTAAAATTGGTTTATACAAGAGTAGAGAAAGTTATGTAAGTGTAACACATTAGCCTTTTTATTAAAATAACCATGTTATAAGCACCGAAGTAAATCAAGAATAGTATTAAGAGGCGATTTTCATCTTCCTAAAATTCAATTTAGCTATCTTAAATAGTTTCCGAGAAAACTGGTCATTTACACAGAAAACTGTTATTCATAGAAAAAGCTGTTCAAATAAAAATGAAGAAAATATACTAGCATATATTTGCAAAGAAAGGAAGAAACTGCATGGCTTGAGCACTTAGAAGCTGCTATTCATAAGAGTAGTACCAAATTGTAGATCAGAACTTCCTCTAAAAATAGGCTAAATTTTACCTTTTTTAATAAGTGTGTAGCAATTGTGATTCTGTAAAGTGGTGTAAAATTTACATTATAAAATGGCAGATGCGGTACCCGTTTTAAAAATATATTTAAAATATAAGTATTTTGCCTAGAATAATAAAATATATATCTTAATTATACACGAAACTACCATCATTAATACCGTGGTGATGCAGCCCGCGAAGTGCCTAGGCACGTCAACCCGACTGCCGGCCTCCCGCCCACTTAAGCACGGCAGAGGTTGATCATCCAACCTATACAGGGAGGTGATTTGGTCAGCATCACGAATCCCCCAGCCGGAAAGTTGGCTCACGCGACCAGGGTCGCTACCTATCGCAGCTCCTCACTTTCCTCATGATATTGAGTGGGCACCAGCCCTATACCCGGGACATAAAATCCGCACCCCTATAGGCGAGATCGACATCGAGAGCATTACCTAGCTGGGAACTAGAGTTCTACGTTCTAGCCCACAGAGCCATGACGCAGGGCATTTTCGACGTTGAGTCTCCCCTTAAATACCACGATTGGTATTCACCTGACATCTCAGTTTTGCGTTATGCGCACAGAGACGCACGCACATATATGGACCTTTATAGATATATTGAATTCTGAAGTCTTTCTTGGTGCAACACTTTTGAAGCCTCCATGCTTCAAATTTTTATAACGTTTAATGTTACCTGCTCTGTTGGTGAATTTTATGATGTCGTCATCTCGTAGCTCGTTCTGCGTTGTCTCGTGCGCCAGCTGCTCTAACGGTATAGCTATAAGTTCTTTGTCTCAGTGTATGCGTGAGTGTATTTTGAAATGATAACACTAGTTTAGCTAGACGATGAATGTTAAAGCTGACTAAAATGTCAGTTTGAGAGGAGTCGCGACTGCTGTGTTAAAGAATTAAATTAATTTTGTGACAATAATTAAGCGAAACGTCAGTTACCGTAAGTCCCAGAAATGTTGCTCGGAAAGATACCTCTCAATAGCCGCTAAAGATTTCTGACGCCGGCGCCTTCATGTGGCCAATACAACCTAAAAATTACAAGTAACGCGAGAGTCAGGAATCTCAGGTGAGTCACAAATGTATGACCGTGTCTTTGATTTAGAATACACGCCCTCTTAATTTAGCTACGCCTACTTATCGCCAACACTACCAACGTTCCTACATACGCGGACCAATCTTAAAACTCTACGTATGCGTCTTTGAAACTGTTGCTAAGCGATACCTCCTCAAATCTCAGAATTTCATTCCCGTTTTAATTTACAGAGCTTCTGCCTACGTGACTATTCAAACGCATTCTTACTGTATTTAGGAACTTTCATACTAACGTATTTCTTTAACATAAGATACTGATAACTTTTTTTTCCGAAC
This sequence comes from Deroplatys truncata, assembly GCA_030765065.1. Taxonomy (NCBI): domain Eukaryota; kingdom Metazoa; phylum Arthropoda; class Insecta; order Mantodea; family Mantidae; genus Deroplatys; species Deroplatys truncata. Next base: position 109,159,446 of record CM060982.1, read on the forward strand.
AAATCTTTTCAACTCAGGCTTATTAAATTATACATTGATTTAATACACGGAAATTATTTATTGCAATTATTTTTCTAATTTACCATTATTTCTTTATTTGTATCTTCCTGTTAATAATTACGGCATCAATTCTTTGGATCTCGATATCGAATGTTTGGGTGAATACAACACTTCCTCTACCTACTATTTGAAAAAAGGTATTTTGTTGTAGTTTGCAGGAGTTTATTTTGCACCACGCTTTGTGCGTCAGTTTGAAGAAGTAGTTTATTGAATTGTCGATTGTGCTGTTCTTTACGCTGTTTATTTATTTAGCTCCACGTAAGGACGTCAATTTTTAAGTTGTCGCTTACGTAATATGCTGCTACGTATGAAAATCCGATTTGAAGATGTATTTTTGTTGTTATGCTCCAAGTTTAAAAAAATTAACTTTGTTATTAAACTGCTTCTTTAACAATTTATGTTTATGTTTGCCTCGGCTGCGTCAGTATTGTTTTAGAGACGTTTCTCTTAATCACGGCGTGGTGCAACAAAAATGTAGGCTTACACAGATTTTAAGTTTTAATTCACTTCTTTTTTTATTAATCCTTGACACAAATTAAACAGCACTACACTGATATAAAGAGCTGTGAGATTCTTTTATTTAATACTTGCACTTTGTTAACGCGTATACATAATTTTCGTTTCACGCGAATACGTAATATTTCTTTAGAGAACACAGCTTACATCCGGTCACTACCAAGGTCTGCAGGCAGACCTCATTATTGCCTCAAGGTTACCTCATTGTTAGCAACGTTAAAATTATTATTCTCACACCTCTTATATTGTTAAATTACGTAATGCATTCACATAACATTATTGAACATGTTTACAATAATATAAGAATATGCAATGACTGTTACATATTTCAGCCGTACAAACCACTAAACTTCTGTATTTAAAGTCTATGATTGGGTAATCCTAGTCCAATAGAATACCTGCATTTAGTAAAAGTTTTTCTGGCTGTTGATTGGCTATTTTTAAACTGTCACAAAATTTACATTATTGGTGCCCTAATCATGACTAGTAGCTTTTAAACTCTCAAACTCATTATTGTCTCAAGCTTACCTCATTGTTACCTCATTGTTAGCAACGTTAAACTTATTATTCTTACAGCTCTTACAGCATTACGAGGGCTGATCAATAAAAACTGAGACTGATTTTTTCTGTAGTTTCCTTGATAGGTTTATGTCTCTACGACGAATACTTGAAAAGAGCAGGGTTTCATGTATAATGCCCATAAGCGACAGCACCCTCGTAACGGTAGGTTGGTAGTAATGCTGTATATTGTTGACCCTACTTGAATTTCGCATACCACAAAATGGAGGTGACACGAGAGGAGCAAATCAGCGCAATAAAATTTTATTTTCCGTTTAAATCATACAGCCTTGAAGCTTTCGAAATGCTGAAGCAATCATACGGCGAAGATGCACTACCTCATGCAACGGTGTTTAGGTGATTCAAGGACTCAAAGAAGGGCGAGTCCTCTGTGCTAAGCAAGGTGGGCCTGGTGTTCTGTGTTTAGGCTTCAAAAGAGAATAATTAAAATTATAAAACAAGTGCCTAATTGAACTCAAAATACTGCCAGAAGCATGAATGTTCATTTTAGAAACTGTATGTTTTCTCCATGACAATATAAGCAGCTTTAAAAGAAACTCTGAATATCATAAATATAAAAAATATTGAAGCACCATTAGCATGAAGAATTCGTAAAAGTCACCCATTCGGAATGGAATGATTTACCAGCATGCAGTTCCCCCCTCACACTACTACACGTCAGTATTGGCTACACCGAGGAAGCACATTACAAGGAAACGTCCAGAACATCATCGGAATGGTTGGCGACTTCATCACGACAACGCGCGGCCTCACGTCACAAATAAAGTCCAGGAATTTTTGGCTAAATTCAACATTACCTGTGTGCCGCATCCGCCTTAAAGCCCCGGTCTTAGCCCCTGTGATTTCTTTTTATTCCCATTACTAAAGGAAAATGCTCCGAGGCATTCCATTTAATAGCACTGAAGCAGTGCTAAAGAAAAGTGAGGCGATTCTCAAAGACCTGACAAAGAATGGCCTGCACCATGTGTTCGAGGACTGACAGAGACGGTATAAAAAGTGCATTCAGTTAGGAGGGGACTACTTTGAAAAAGATCATGTCAACATTGAAATGGAGTAATAAATATCTGTGAAAAAAAATCAGTCTCTATCTTTATTGATCAGCCCTCGTAAATTACTTAATGTACTTACATAACATTATTGAACATGTTTACAATAATATACGCATATGCAATTACTGTTACATGCATTTTACAAATTATTACATACATATTGCTTCAAGGCGGGCTGTTATTGAATTTACATATTATATAATTTAATTTAAATTGTTCAAGTGTTAAAAATACTGCCTCATAGTGCGTGTTGGAGAAAGTAAAAGCTTTAAAAAAGCCCTAGTAAAAACCTCAATGGGGGTTTCTACATGAAAAAGTCAGTTTTCCCCACTCCGATTGTTGCTGAAACTAATAATTTAGACGGCGTCAACACAAGCTGAATCTTGCAAACAGATGACAATGAAGATCGTATCTTTACTTCGGTGAACCCGGTGATGATGAAACGCGGGACATTTTGGCTACGTTCCATTCCATTAACAGCACTCAAAAGCTTCTCCTTATAATGTTTACACAAAAGGCTGCCTGCATAGTCACCCGCCCATCCACGTGTTCACGGTCATGCGTTTGTATGTTTGCAGAAAAAATGTTCCGGCGCCAGCAGCACAGGCTAAAAAATTTAAACTTCATGTACAGCCTCATTAAAGTCTTGCAAAGTACGCTTTCACTTCAACAGTTCAAACAAATTAGTACGTGCATGTACTGCGAAAACTCGAGTGAAACAAGGTTAATGAAACGCATTTACAACTTGTATCTGTGCAGGGATTTCCGCTTTTTCATCAAATCTGACCACCTATCCGTATTTGGAGCACATAGGCTGTGATATCTGACAAAGGAACGTAAATGATACACACGCTGCTAATTAAAATGAACTCTCTGGCTTGTAGTCAGTGCATGGAAGTAATTTTGTGACATAAGCTACAGGAAATATTGTAAGTGATATACATTTTTATATCGACACAGGTAGCCCGAGGTCGTTAAGGCACGTATACGGGATATCTAAGGTTCAAATCCCATTAGAACCATCCTCGCGACTGAGAATATATTTCCATGTTTTCCTCTGTCTACAGGGGAGCATACACATAGGAAAAGCAATCAACGGGAAAGAAAATAACGGGGAATAATTGTACACACTAATGGAAACAGAATTAGACAAAATACCGTCGAGCTGAGAGAGAAACAAGATCGGAATACGGGTAGGAAATTCCTGGAAAGTTAAGGGAGTTGGAAAAAGAGTCGGATGATAGAAAGAGAAACAAGAATTGTGAGTGAGACAGAGATAGTGAGTTTTATCAAAGGAGTGAGACAGCAGCTTGACTTCTAAAAGTCAAGGATTTATTTCTCATAGCACGCCAAGTAAATGACCAATCGGAATATAGATAAGGACAAGGTCGCAAAGTTAGAGTTATAATTGCAGGGTATAAATGAAGTTCCGCTCCCAGATTTCAACACACTTTCATATTCTTTCATGTGAGCTATTTGGTATAGATGCTATAACGCCTGTGTGTTTGGGTGGGAGAGATATGTAGCTAGGTCCACTGCAGCGTTCAAAGTAGTGGGAAGATACAGCTCATAGATTGCTTCATTATTATTAAAAGGGGAACAGTTGATAGTCGCTTAGCTAATTTGTTGTGTTACAATAAATTAAACCGTTAAAGGAGGTCATCTTATTAATTGCCTCACCCACAATATCCTAAAAATCTGATGTGTTACAATGACATGACTTTCTCTACTGTTGTACAAACTATTTTTAAAAACGCTTATTCTCCATATGCTTCATGTTAATGGAATATCGAGATGTTAATCTTATTGCTAATTTTCTTGTAGATGCAAGGGAATTGCTTGGCTTTAAGCAATAGTCAAATATTTTAAGAGGTGGTTGCTATGTGGAGTATTCCATCCTCTTTGCATTACCAGGACAAAAAATGAATAACGAATTCCCATTTGAGAAAAACTAAGTATTGGAAAATTTAAGGGAATAACAAGCAATATCTTGAAAATGATTCACTCAACAAAAAATGTATATGACATAAATTGTGTATTTTAATGCGATCTACATTTTTTGTATAGTAAAATTCTCTTATGGTTTACCAGTTATGCAAACGTCGTTCACAATGAAGAACACATTTGGAGACATTCCCAGAAAATTCAAGATATACATTTTATTTGTCATAAAAGTATCTTAAATATATAATAATTTAATCAAAATCGTTAGAGCCATTTTTGAAAAAATTAAAATTTTCGAAAAATGTTCCATGTAAGGGGTAATCTGGTGTGGGGGATTTTCTTGAAAACCTTCGTGTCGCATCTCTGGAAGATACTGAACCTAAATATCAAGTTTGGTGTTTATCTGACTGTTAGTTTCTGAGTTATGCTGTTCACAGACACACACACGGACATGTTTCCAAAAATACTTTTTTTACTTTCTCTACTACGTATACTAAGTAGGGGAAGTATTGCATTCCACCCAAAAATTCGATACCGAGATTTCACCGGAAATACATGTTTTGAGACCTCCTGAATCCAAAAAAAGCATTTTTGGAAACATGTCCGTGTGTGTGTCTGTGTGTGTGTGTGTCTGTGAACAGCATAACTCAAAAACGAACAGTCGGATAAGCACCAAACTTGGTATTTAGGTTCAGTATCTTCCCGAGATGCGACACGAAGGTTTTCAAGAAAATCCCCCCACCCCAGACTACCCTTTACATGGAAGATTTTTCGAAAACTTTAATTTTCTCAAAAATGGCTCTAACGATTTTGATGAAAATATGATATGTTTAAGATAATGTAATGAGAAATGAAATGTATATCTCGAATTTTCTGGGAATGTCTTCAAAAGTATTCTTCATTGTGAACGACTTTTGCATAACTGGTAAACCATAAGAGATAGACAAAATGTTACTACACAAAAAATGTAGATCGCATTAAAATACACAACTTATGTCATATACATTTCTTTTGTTGAGTGAACCGTTTTCGAGATATTGCTTGTTATTTCCTTAAATTTTCCAATACTTATACTTTTTCTCAAATTCGTTATTCATTTTTTTTATGTCCTGGACATGCAAAGAGAATGGAATGCGCCACATAGCAACCAGCGTTAAAATATTTGACTATCGCTTAAAACCTACCATATTCCCCTTGCATCTACAAGAAAATTACCAATAATATCGACATCTCGATTAACATGAAGCATATGGAGAATAGGCGTTTGTAAAAATAGATTGTACAAGAGTAGAGAAAGTCATGTGAGTGTAACACATCAGCTTTTTTTCGATTCAGGAGGCCTCAAAATATGAATTTCCAGTGAGATCTCTGTATCGAATTTTTGGGTGGAATACAATACTTCCCCTACTTACTATACGTAGTAGAGAAAGTAAAAACGCATACGTACCTTGTTTTTTTCTTCGAAAAATTCTTTTTTGGATTCAGTGGTACCCAAAACGTGTATAGCCGGTGAAATCTGGATGTAGAAGTTTTGAGTGGAATATCATACTTCCTCAGCCTACTATAGCGCGTCTCACGCTTAAAAGTCAGTACAGGTTAATTGGAGCGCACTATATTCTACGTACGCTCGCAACTCAGGCGTCCAGCTGCGATCGGCCTACCAATTTAATGCCATCTTGTGAATGATTCATCACCAACTAACGTCATGCACTATGTGCTCAAACGTTTCCGGACAGCCCACAAACATACGTTTTTCATCTTAGGTGCATTGTGCTGCCACCTACTGCCTGGTACTCATTATCCGCGACATCAGTAGTCATTAGACATCATGAAACAGCAGAATAGGGCGCTTCGTGGAACTCACCGACTTCGAACGTGGTCAGATGATTGGGCGTCACCTGTGTCAGAAGTCTGTACGCGAAATTTTCACACTCCTAAACATCCCTAGGTCCACTGTTTCTGATGTGATAGGAAGTGGAAACGTGAAGGGACATGTACAGCACAAAAGCGTACAGGTCGACCTCGTCTGTTGACTGACAGAGACTGCCGACATTTGAAGAGGGTAGTAAAGAGTAATAGGAAGACATCTATCGAGACCATCACACAGGAATTCCAAACGGCATCAGGATCCACTCCAAGTACTATGACGGTTAGGCGCGAGGTGAGAAACCTTGGATTCCATGGTCGAGCGGCTGCTCATAAGCCACACATCACGCAGGAAAATGCCAAACGACGCCTCGCTTGGTGTAAGGAGCGTCAACATTACACGATTGAACAGTGGCAAAACGTTGTGTGGAGTGACGAATCACGGTACATAATGTGGCGATCCGATGGCAGGGTGTGGGTATGGCGAATGCCCGGTGAACGTCATCTGCCAGCGTGTGTAGTGCCAACAGTGAAATTCGGAGGTGGTGGTGTTATGGTGTGGTCGTGTTTTCCTGGAGGAGGCTTGCACCCCTTGTTATTTTGCGTGGCACGATCACAGCGCAGACATATATTGATATTTTAAGCACCTTCTTGCTTCCCACTGTTGAAGATCAATTCAGGGATAGCGATTGCATCTTTCAACACGATCGAACACCTGCACGGGCTGTGGCGGAGTGGTTACACGACAATAACATCCCTGTAATGAACTTGCCTGCACAGTCTTGACTTGAATCCTATAGAACACCTTTGGGATGTTTTGGAACGCCGACTTCATGCCAGGCCTCACCGACCTACATCGATACCTCTCCTCAATTCCGCACTCCGTGAAGAATGGGCTGCCATTCCCCAAGAAACCTTACAGCACCTGATTGAAAGTATGCCTGCGAGAGTGAACCCTGTAACCAAGGCTAACACCATATTGACTTCCAGCATTACCGATGGAGGGCGCACGAACTTGTACGCCATTTTCAGCCACGTGTCCGGATACTTTGATCACGTAATGTATCTGCATTGTTATTTAAGGCTATTTTAGAACATTTAAAATTTTTAAGACATTTTCACATGAATAACCTCTTGTATTCATATGACATTTCGTTCCCTGATAACATTTGAAAACAATCTACAGTTTCTTGAACAATACATCTTTTAACAACTTTCATTTTCAATTCTTCTATCATTTTAATCTGAGAATACTCTGACAAATCTGTACTAAACTGTACTGGACTGGAGTTTTCATTTTGAACATCTTGGTACAATTTGTTTCTTTGCATTATTGACTCATTCTGTATTTCTGATATTTCCCCTCTGAAATTAATTTGCGCCTCATTTACATCTACATTCATAACCTTTTTCATCCCTCTTAGCTCACTTGAAATACTACTCATTTGACTTCCTAACTCTGTGCATTCTACCTTAACCTCACTTTTAGTATTAACCTCACTTTCTTTGTTACCTATTTCCCTGTTCATGTCTAACATTTTCTTTGAAACTTCTCCTATCTCACTTACTATTACTTCCTCATTTTCATCTCTCATTTTTGGCATACTACTATTTAGCTTCATAACTTTCTTTTCAATTTCTCCACTGCTTTGATCTACTGTTTGCTCTAATTTCTCATTCCTCCTACCAATACTTTCAATTGATTTCTTGTTTTGTTCTAAGCTCTTACCAATATCTTCCCTCAATTCCCTATGATCTTTGTTTATAGCTTCTCTCATCCTCTGAGTTAATCTTTGTCCTAATTTCTCATAACTCTTTTGCATATCTTCCCTTAATTCTTCCCTCAATTCTCTATAATCTTTGTTTATATCTTCCCTTAATGTTTCAAAAAAATTTCTTATCATATCCATCATTATTCTAGCATCAATAGTAATATTTCCTGCTATTCTATTCTTACTTTCTGCACTAACATTTCCTCCATCAGATACTACATTGTTTAAGCTATTTTCTGTATCCTGTATTGAATTACAGCTAACTGTTACACTATCTCCTTCCATCATTGTTTCTTCTGTATTACTAGCAGCCATTGTTTTTGTTTTCTAAAAAAAAATTACGATACCTTTGTGATGCTGTATGTTGCTGTTACTTTGATGTCCAGCGTTCTGCCCCATTCTCCTAGATTTGATGTCGCTTCTGCGTTGTGTTGTGATGAATCTACGTCGTTTCGATGTTTTTGCGTTGAATTCCCTGTTGCCTCGTAATCTCGGAATTACGATCGAAGTCTGTCGTCCCTGTTGTTTCTTGAATCTGGGTCTTGTAGATGATTTCACCGCTGCATTCCTCCTTTGGTCCTCTCAATTCTTCTTGGTTATTTCTGATCCTTTCCTGGTTACTCGAGTTCCTTTCCTGGTCGCTTCGCCCCACGTTATGGGTGCCAATTTGTAAGTATTACAAATTGTATATACATTTATGTTTATAGCACCACGTTGTGGAAGCCAATTTGCGAGAATAACAAATTGTATATGTGTTTAACATTAATATATCACCACGTTTAGATGCCAATTTACGAGAGCAAATATATGTTTTTCTTTACGCGATGCCATCTTGTGTGACGTCATTCGTTGGTCTGGTCCGTAGTTCCCTCTGTCGTAGCAATTTGTATGAATTAGGGTTCGAAAGAATTTTAAGTTTTGTATATTGTCCCCCGGCTAGCTATCATATTATCTTAGTAGAACAAGTATCTCTTGCAGGGTGTGAAGCGGAAAGGAATCTTTTGTCTAGAAATGATATTGACGAAGAAATTGGTTTTATAATCTTTATTGCAGAACACGTTCACGAACACTTTCACAGATTTATCTGGATACTCGCCATACTGAAACTGTTTGTAATAACTGCTTATCACTTTTAACTCACGTACTTCAACTTTATATATTCAACTGTATAATACTTTATAAGATTTCTTGTAATTCTGCTACGCGTAACTTGACGAAATGAAGGACTGACTGACGATATGTACTGTACTGAGAATTCCGTTGAACTGGGGGCTGACGTGTTATGTGTTGAGAATCTTGTTGCACACTGGGGGGACACGCTACCTCGGCCTGGCTTATTTATAGGCTTGCCTTAAGATACGCCTAAAGATTATAAATGAAATGCTATTGGCTAATAAAACGCGCCAACATTAGCGTCTATTTTACTATCCAATGAAAACCACTAATACATATTACTTTTAGGGAAAATTCTAGAAGCTTTTACCGAAAAGGCGCGAAACATTACGTAACTTCCTGGTTCCCGGTAACGATAAACAACTCACCCCTTGCTGCATTCTTGCGCCATTACTAACAGTTTCAGTAAAGCCTTATGTTATTATTTACCAATAATAATTACAATTAATAAACCTCTGAAATCAATGTCACATAAAAATACATATTCATATTACAATCCTTATTTACATTAAAGTAATTTGTGATACAAATTACCGTATCAACTAACACTTACTTTACTTGAATAATCTAACAATTCATTATTAATTAGGGTTTCTCCTTAGTTTACCAACATTTCGTCTCTTCCTAGCTCATCCCTCCATAACTATAAACATTTACTTAAAATGTTAAATAAATAACCTGCATAACACTCCTGTGTTCCACGCTATAAACGTGTACAGCTCATTACAACTGATATTAGCCTATGCTACCTTCTGCCTCGCGCCTGTTAGCTGAATAGATGCATGACTTTTATTTGTCATACACAATGAATGTAAGAAGTTACCTATTCTGGATTTTTTAAAAACTGTCTCCAACCTCCTTAACATTTTCTTGCGCTTTGTCTCCGTTGTAAACGCAATAACATAAAGGTTTCTCGCTGTCTGGCATTTCTACTGCAAAGGTAGAGAAAATATTTAATTTAAACAATTACAACGCTCATCTTATTAAAGACAGAGAATTGAAACTGGGCAAGTATTAGTACTCAAGTACACTCTAGCTAAGGGAAAATATTGTTACGTTTTAACTTTTAGTTTGTTAGTGCATGATAAGTACAGAAACATTACATACCGGATTTCTGACGAAAACTCCCTTGGTTTAGAAATTTATGGCCATATTCAATTAAAAGGCTCTAAAAGTAATATAATCTGACATAGAAAAATATCTGCATAGGATAATGTGTTTAAGTGAATATTTATAACAACTGAATATTTACACCATGTTATTAACAACCTGGCGACAGTGCGAGAGTAGAAAAGGAAAAAGCTAATGGCAAAATGTATACATTAGAGAGAGACGATCCCACTTATCTCCATACCGACCCCTTCAGCTGCCGTGGTGCGGGCACTGCGGATTGGGTTGGACTCGGCGGGGCAGTCGTTCCCGAGACCCGTGGGAGATAGGGTACGTCTGCGCGGGTTTCCGTGCAGACGGGGCTGTGAGACGCCTCAATGTCCTCAGGTACCGCCCTGAATAGCCGGTAGACAGTATGCTAGATTGCTGTCGACCCTACCGAGGTTTTCGGTAGTCGCCCTTTCGGGATGACGCGCGTAAGTGGCGTATCTACTTCCATCCTCGCGCAAGCGGGGGGCCTTTTTAGGCTCTAGGTTTCGGCCTCATGGGAAACCCCCACGCCTTAGAGAGCCACTCGGATAGCGCCACCCTGGATTTAGGAGGGGGCTTGTGCTTATGTTCTTGCCCTGGTAGATCTTCGCTCAAACTTGTGTTTTAAAGTTGAGGCAAACTATATATAGGTAGTCACTATAGAAAGGAATAAGTGTGAAGAATCGCTATAAACACCATAGAGTTAACTGTGAAACATGTGATATTTGTGATAGAACTTTCATTAGCTCTCTCTCTTTTTGTTTCATCCCATTAGTCTTTCGCCATTCTCAGTACTGTGTGAATTGTTTTTCATTTTGGATGATGGTGCTAGTGCTATAAATCTAATGCCAATTCTTTTACACCAAAGACCATTCTGCTCTTTCCTTAACTTTTCCCTTATCTTTCTTTACCACTATGCACTTTACTTTCCCGACCTGTTTTATGGCTTTCTTCATCTAACCTTATCGTTTTATGTTTTAGGTTTCTGGAAACACTAAACACGCGCAAAACATCAAGGATGAGCCACACGTATTCAATTAAATGAACTCTCTGGTAGTTTGAAAATACGGATTCTATGCATGTATTACTTTCTCTACTACGTATAGTAAGTAGGGGAAGTATTGTATTCCATCCAAAAATTCGATACCGAGATTTCACCGGAAATACATGTTTTGAGACACCCTAAATCCAAAAAAAGCATTTTTGGAAACATGTCCGCGTGTGTGTGTGTGTGTCTGTCTGTGAACAGCATAACTCAGAAACGAACAGTCGGATAAACACCAAACTTGGTATTTAGGTTCAGTATTTTCCAGAGATGCGACCCGAAGGTTTTCAAGAAAAATCCTCCTACCCCAGATTACCCTTTACAGAGAACATTATTTGAAAATTTTTATTTTACCAAAAATGGCTCTAACAATTTTGATTAAAATATCACATGTTTAAGATACTTTAATGACAAATAAAATGAATATCTTGAATTTTCTGGGAATGTCTCCAAAAGTGTTCTTCATTGTGAACGACGTTTGCACAACTGGTAAACCATAAGAGATAGACAAAATTGAAAAAAAAATATAGATCGCGTTAAAATACACAATTTATTTCATATACATTTTTTGTTGTTGAGTGAACCATTTTCGAGATATTGCTTGTTATTCCCTTAAATTTTTCAATACTTATTTTCTCAAATGGGAATTCGTTATTCGTTTTTTTGTCTTGTATATGCAAAGAGTATTAATCTGTGGGAAAGGGAATGGTGCTGCACCTAGCAACCAGCTATTAAGAGATATGTATGTGCTTAAAGGCTACTGTATTTCTATATTGCCCTTGTAAATATATATTCCCCTTACATCTACAAGAAAATCTGCAAACGTTTATCTCGATTAACATGAAGTAGATGGAGAATAAGCGTTTGTAAAAATAGTTTGTACAAGAGTAGAGAAAGTCATGTGAGTGTAACACATCAGATTTTTTTGTAACGTGAAGGTTGTCCAACGAAGAAAAAATAATAATACAAAAATAAAAAAATAAAAAATAAACTAAAGGGTCTTAAGGGGACAAGGTAGTCTGAACGCATGGAAATTACACCTTAAGGTTGTGTTTAATTACCACTACTCTTAAAGTTCTCAATGACTTTTCCTTAATTTTTTATGAATTATTCTATAAATAATTGCAATTATTTGATGTGGTTGTTTGCATTGATGACTTATGTAGTTAAGTCCGTAAAATTATTTCATTTGGCAGAAAAGTAATAAAGTTTTAAGAGAAACATGTGAATTCAGTTCAATTTTTCAATACAGAATCACACTTTTGCATGCTTGTTCTTAGATAATCAGCTTATCTTCTGAACCTCAATTACTTAGTTATGTATATCAATTCACTAGAAATTGAAAAAAAAAAATGATTTGCAAAGTCAAAAAAGTAAAAAAGTTGAAAATTTGCAATGTGTTTGCTCTCTTAATTTCACTAGTATACATTATAAAATTATGATTATAGTTCAGAAAGTTTAACTATATATTGTATACATGTATTGAAAATTTCAGCTCTCTACCTCTCATACTTTCTGAGAAAAAGGTACATAAGTATCCAAAAATGTTGTTTTGAGAAAACTGAATTTAAATTTCCGACACACTTCAGTACATTCCAGGGTCATAATCATTTGACCCTTCATTCCTGGATTGCTTCAGATTTTCTGATTGTCTTCTCTTGGCCCTGGCCTCTTTTGTTAATTGCTGAACTGCTCTCTGGGTATGATATAGTCGTTCCTTGTTGATACAAAACTTTTCTAAAAAGGGGCGTTGCATGTCAGCTTTAAAGGAATGAAGACTAGCATTTAAACGGTATTTAAATGTCTTAAAAAACTCTTAAGCGATTTTTTTTTATACTGGAGATAATAGAGATTTTATTAGTGCCTAAAACAAAAAATGTGATTTTTGACCAATTTAAGAGTACCTTGTCCCCTTAAGTGCTGCATTCACAAGACTTTCTCTATTTACTCTTCTACAAATTATATATACTTCTGGATAATAAAGTTAAGACTTTACACATTTTGATGTACATATAAGGATAATACAGTAAACTATATAATGACAAATCTTTTAAAAGTGTGTCGCTATGTCAGCTTTCAATTTCCATTCTCATTGCATAATCAAGAACAAAACAATGTGGATTTGTGGCGGAAAAAATATGATGTATTATATTCACATGACTTTCTCTACCCTCTATGCTTATTAGGTTATACAATTTATGCTTACGAAAGTTTATTTTTGTATCTACTTCATTTTAAACCAGAAATAGCTACATCACACATTTCTTTAGCGATAGTTGAATGTTTAAGAACTGGACGCTATATGCCAACCTTAAAATTGCATAGCATTTCCAAGCAATCGCGAGAAACAACTGAAAATCGATGGCACTTAAAAGAATGACAAAGTATTGAACAAATCGAACAATTAATAACGGATGCCTCAGAAATGGCTAATGCTACAAAACGGTTATTTGGAATAAATTGTGTGTTTTAAAGAGATCTATATTTTGTGTGTGGTACGTTTTCGTTTAACGTTTACCAGTTGTGCGATTATACAAAATTCCTTCCGAATAAGGACTTCACATACTATTCTCAGAGTGATTCACCCGGTATAGAATGATATTGGAGAATAAGATTAGATTAGATTAGATTGTATTCTGTGAGTTCACTAGCAGCCATAAAGGCTTGTGAACATAGAACATGTCAAGGAAATGTACAAAAAATTATATATAAACATAAATATTACATAGAATATGGAACATTTGAAATAAAATACACATACTATATGCGTGTTAAGGAAATGTACAGTAAAGTTACATATATACATAAATATTACATAGTATACAGAACATTTAAAACAAAATAAAGACATATTATATACAAAATGAAACAAATCAAGTGTAATTTTGTACAGAGTTGAATACCTCCTTACTGTTATAAGGTTAACATACGTATAGGCAAGAACAGTTATTTTAACATTCACTAGGATTTTACTTTTGTTCGTCTGATCATTTTGTTCTATTTGATTTGTAATGCTACCTGCCCTAATTCAGAAGTGCGAAGAGAAATTTTCCACCTATAGAAAGCTGATTCTGTCTGCAAAACAATATTTTCTTCCCACCATTTGCGCCTCTCACGTTCCTCATTCCTTGTGAGGTGTAAAAACAGTGAAATGGCAGTTCTATCTGCTGTATCATAAAAGCTCAAAACTCGAGATCGCGAACGACAAAGATCTTACAATTTCCAGACAGCAGAAATGGCTGTGATAGTAAAGACGTTGGATGCGTGATCTTTCTCACAGCCGCACAAGACGTAAATCGCAGCAGCAGCATCAGGTTTCGATCCTCGACGCTACAATGAAACTAAAGTGGCACTTTACTCTGCAACATTACTCCGTGCAAGAAAGATAGATTCATTTCAAGCTCCTCTCTTGGATATCAGAAACCTAGAAGTACTGGGTACCTGCTCGTAACTAGAGGAAATGTGATATATTCTGACGTTGAAGAAGCAGGGAGGTTGAGAGGCTAGTGCACATTTTTCTGTTTTGCCACGTCTGGAACCCCATAGGCTATTTAACAATTTTTAGGGGTTAATTTGTATCTTATTATACTACTCAAAAATTATAAACTTCTCTGTATTTCATTTTCAAATGAATATACGTGCCTAATTTGGAGTTTGGAGATGTTGGACACACTAAAAAAATATTCCATTTGTCATATCAGGTTTTTTCGATACCTTTGTACAAGGCAGAGTAATAAAACATTTACAAATACTGCTCCTTGGGTTTAAATAGTTAAAAAAAGAAAGAAAAGGAAACACGAGATGGAATATTTTTTACCGGATGGAAGGGGCTTGTACTTGTGTTTTAAGCAGTCTTACGTCAGGGTCGTCGAAGTAGGTGAAGGAACTTAAACGAGCTGTGCGTATGTCGCCGTCGGCGGATGCCTGGGTTTGTTCGTGGTGACCGGATATTTTTTATTCCAAGAGCGAGCTAAACTTTTAACCGGCTCCTATGCCTATTATAATAACCAGGGAATTCTCCTTAGATTGTATGAATTTGCTCAGTATATTTGCTCATGGCTTATTGATTTGGTCGTTTACTGTTAATGTTCATTCCTTTTCTTTCCTACAACAGGTGGCACATTAGTGTATAAGTCTAACGAAGCAAGGTGAGCGTATTAAGGCAGAATAGGATAAATGGGGGGGGGGCTGGGTGGCACAGGCTACCGTCATCTGAGGAGTGGATTTTATGTGCAAACAGGAATGAGTAATTATAATACCATTTTAGTTTGTGAACGTTTATTTCAGCACAGAACAAATTACGTTTCTGTATTTGTTAGTCGCATTCCATCTCTTATACGGAACTTGGCGTACATTACTGAAGTGTACTATGTAACTGCGACTAATCTACACTTTTATTTTCCTCACTTTCTTCGTTTAGCACCTCGTTTCGCTACAATATATAATTTTTTTCGTATGCATAAATCATAAATTATATTGAAGTTATGACGTTGCAACAGAGGCCTGAATAATTGCCTATGAACACGTCTCACACGACTTCGATACCTCCACCTGTTCGCTAACATCTATTCATATCTTCGATATAAAAATCGTTATTAACTTTTACCTACGTAGTTTATATTCCTTTTTATTGTGTATTCAACTGAATCGGACAGGCATGAGTTGTTTAAAGACTCTAGTGAATATTTCAAAAACTCTTTCTCTCTTCAAGAGATTCAAGAAACCTTTTATCCGCAAGAACAAGAGCCCTGGTCCTGACAACGTTCCGTATCTGTTTTTAAAGCAAATGTCTACTTATGCCATGGAATATCTCTTAGAAATTTACAACTTTATCTGGAAACACAAAGCATTTCCTCATTTGTGACGCCAAGGTATTGTAATACGTATTCTCAAAATGAAAAAAGACAGACGTCTTCCGCAAAACTATTATCCAATTTCTTTAACCAATATAATGTATAAATTAATGGAAAAATTAGTCAATAAGCGACTACTCTGGGTATTAGAAAGCACTAAGTTCTTTACTCCCTTTCAAAGTGGGTTCTGTCGGCATCATTTTTCAATAGTCCCTTACTTCTCATTCAAAATGAAGTATGGGAAGGAATCTCTAAAATCAAAACATACGGTTCCGGTCACTATGGACCTTGAAAAGGCTTACAACATGATTTGGCGGAACCACATTGTCAGAGAACTCATTAAAAATAATATTTTTGTTAACATTTTTGCATTCACATATAACCTTCTCCATGAAAGGAAAATTAGTGTCAGAGCAAATGATAGTTTGTCAAAAGCTGTCACTCTAAACAGTGGAGTGCCCCAAGGATCTATTTTGAGTGTGACGCTTTTCTCATAGCAATACAGATTACTCCCTTCATTAAGCCAACAGTGCAAATTTGTCTCTTCGCAGATGATATTACCATTTTCTGCAAGGGTAGAAACATTCTTCAAGATACTATTGATAATCTATCAAAGAAGACCCATTCTACTGGTTTTAAATTCTCCGGATCTAAAAATAGATGTATAGCATTTTCCAGTGCAAAACATAAACTGCAAAATGGACCTTATAATAGGTCGAAATACCACAGAAGTAGTGGACTGGCTGAACATCCTGTGATGTCTTTAGATTCTGAATTAATCTGGATCCCATAGCCGAAACTCTTCAAAACCAGTTGAACCCGTCGTTTGAACATTTTGAGGGTGTTGGTTTCCAGAAATTGGGGTGCTGAATAAAACGTCCTTCTGCAAATATACCAAACAATTCTTGGATCTAAATTGGACTATGGCTCCATAATCTATGCTTTGGCTAGTCCTACAGCCCTAAAAATGCTTTATACCATACCAATGTTTATACTTGATTCATTCCACACTAGTCCTATCAATAACCTGCGAAACTAACGAATCTCCTCCTTATATCAGACGTAAACAACTGAGCATTTATTATGCACTGAATATCGCAGCTGAACTCAGTTCCCAAATGTTTGATTATATATTCCCTTCAAAACGTTTGTCTTCAGGCCGTCTCATGGTATCCCTTTCAGTCTGAGAATCTCTAGAAACCTTCAAAAACTCAATGTTACTGTACCTCTTATACCACAACTTCCTCTTCTTCCACATTGTACTCCTTGGGAGATTTTGGAGACATTGATGATCAATACAGAACTAAACAAATATCTCAAATCATTTATATATTTTAAGTCATCTAAAACTATTAAAAGAACTCATATCAACATATTACAGTCATACTAAAATATATACCGATCGTTCTCTACTAAATGAAAGATGTGGATTGTCACTTATCTATCCAGAACACCCAAGACTTCTACAAATTCCGAATTCTTCATCTTCTCTGCTCAGCTTTATGCTATTAAAAGAATTGCAGTTTATCACTACTAGTAATAAGCGATCTTTTCTAATCCCAACTGACTCACTAAGTGTATTACAAACCCTTCAGAACAGAAGCACACATCTCATACTAGCTCAAGATATTCTCAACATAAATATGGATTTGCAACACCAACGTAAAAAGTGGTAGTTTGTTGGTTACCATCTCATGTGGGCATCACTGGCAATGAAACGGTAAATGCAGCTGCCAAAGAATCCACCAAACACCCAGTGAGCGACCACTCAATCCCAGTGCCCCACAGCGACGTATTCAGCCATATAAAACGACGCCTCAAACACCACTGGAAGCAAAATCGATGAATCAATCTACCACCAAACTCCACGAGATAAGGCCTTATCCTAAAGTCACAACACCTCTTACGTTTGCAGCAAGAAGGCAACAGGTTTCTCTAACAAGCTTAGGGATTGGCTACACCTCACTGGCACACGTATCTCTACTATGCAAAGATGACCCTCACATGTGATCTACCTGCAACACGCTCCTTACAATCAAACACGTCGTTATCGCATGCTCCATCTTCAAAGGAAGAAGAGATCTACATCATATCTCCACAGATTTGGCCAAAGCAATCAACTAACCTGAAGTTCTTTACTTCTTTAAATACATAAATGCATATCATCGTTTACAATTTTTGATGTTTATCTAGAAGTGTGTTTATCGCTGTAAATTAAGATCGTGTTAATATGCAAATTGTCCATCAAGATGATGTTAATAGTCGCGTTATGACTTTAGTGTTTAAACAAAAATAAATAAAATAATACATAGTTTGATTGTTAGCTTCATTATTGTTTCATTACATTTTCTTAAATTATTAAATAAAAGCGTTTTAATCTGTTTTTCTTATTGATTGCTTTGATAAGCACATTAGCGTTGTTCTGTTTTATATAAAATATTATTTCATTTTTACTTTAAGTTTGTAATAGTAATTTTAACGCTTACAAAGAAATTATTTTATTTATTTATTCATTCCAACTTATACAAATGTATAAGTATGTTTTGTGTGCTTTCATTAAACATTGAATTTTGAAAATATACCAAAGAACTACCCTTTGAGTTAAGTACTACCAACGTTGATATTGTTCCTGTAATGTTCTGACAATTTTGCAGTGCAAGGCGAAAAGAGCGTGTAGTTCTTCTCTGCGGCGGGCCTGATCTCACCCTTCAATTGTGATCTTCTCACCCAGCCGCAAGGGAAAATTCAATGTTGCCATACTTCTCTGCATTTCAATGGGTGAACAGTTTTGACGGAAGCTAGGTTAAACCTATTCTGAGCATATCTATGTACGTACTTGTAACGTGGATATAAAATTAACTGCTGCTCAAGATTTGAAAAAAAACATCTGACGTGTTACTTCACATTACATTCTCTGCCCATTTTTTCACAAGATTTTGTTACAAAAGCTTATTTTCCTACCTATTTGAATTTAATCGATATAAACGATTGCATAAATGGATTAATTGCACATTTTATTGTAGGTGCAAGGAGCATACAGCAGGCTGAAGCTATATCGCTATATACTGGCACTGAAATTCCGCTTCTTGTAAGGCATCCAAAACAAACGAATGGTGACTTAACACTTCCAAGTGTAGTATTTGAAAATTAAGCATTTGAATCATATGGTTTATCAGTTATGCAGAAGTATACAAGATCAATTGAAAATGCAGGAAACTTCCCAGGGTATTCTCAAAACATTCAATATACCTATGCCTTTTGGAAAATCGTGAATAACGAAACATTTTCCACGGAAAGGGTAGTCTTAGGTAGGGGCATTTACTTCAAAATCTTCCTTGGAGGATGCTGAAATTAAATACCAAGTTTGGCATTCACCCAACATTTGTTGCTAGTAGTTGTAGTGTTCACACACATGTGCGTGCGAACGGTCCCTATGTGCTGTGTTTTGGATTCAGAGCCCTAAATGATGGAATAAAATACTTACTTCGATTACTATAGGTAAGTGGTAGAGAAAGTAAACATTCCACAAATTCCCTTTACCTTTCGGTCAACATCGAACCTGTTATATTATGTCCAGCACCATCCCTTAAGGGCAAGATTGCCACCTATAATTTTAGAAGGTAAGTGTTATGCTAGGTTAGTGAAGCAGAAGTAAGGATAATGGAGTCTCTTTCACGAAATAGAGTATCTCCTAGCGGAGAGAGCCTCAAAGACTCGATAACATACCAAGGATACCTTCCAGGCTTGAGTTTATATCACATACTATCTTTATCAACTGGAAGTGAGTGAGTCTGAATTACCCCATGAAAATATTACGATGGGGCCATGAAGGATGATATGAAGAAATACTTATCTTGTAGAATATGAGGTATTCCGTTTCAAACAGTAAACCATCCGTGGACGAAATGGAGTTTTATATGATTTCATATAGTTCTGAGTATGCTCCCACATGGCGTGAAGTCTGTTTTCATCTAACTGTATTAAATCCCTTTAAAATGACTGAAACTGGGTGTTCATGGCAGACTGTATTCTGTCCAAAACCAATTAACATTAAACATTCATTCTAAAGCCGTGTCAACTGTCAAGTTTTCTGCACTGAGAAAAATTGGAGCCAATTTACGATATTAATTATGAAATGGTAAGGCTTTAAAAAGTGAAGTGTTCTGCATTGTTACGATATTAAAGAACATTGTAACATTACTTTAATCATTATTGTTATCATTGTTGTATTTTTTATTAACGTAGCTTTTGTACTTTTGTTAATTATTGAAACAAAATGATGCTGTTACGGCCATTTCAGAATATACATTTTAAGGCATGTATTCTCGTTTGGAAAGAAATTCTACAATTTTCATAAGAGGTCTACGAAATGTTTACATTTAGAGCAACTAAGTTTAACTATGAAAAATATATAATACAATACTAGAAAAAATTATTTTCAGATAAAAAATTCAAAATTTGAAAAAGAAAGATGGAATTTTTCTAAACATTCTGGCACTGCCAAAAATAATGTTTATTGAGTTTTTGCACCTATTTACACCTTAAAGTGAACTTTATTTTGTGAGGTGGAATATTTTGGATGTAATGATTTGTAGGTATACAGTTCAAGTTTTTGTTTAAATTGATTAAAAGTTTTTAAAAATCGATAGCAGTGGTGATTACCATTGTAATTTAAAAGTTCTAGTTCACAAAAGATCCTGTTTCTTAAGCTTTAATGTGATGTATAAATGACATTTCTAGTGCAATTTCTAGTATACATTTCGTTGTCTTGAATATTGCAAGGCGTAAGCATTTTCATTTTTGAGACAATGAGTTTAAACATTAAGAAGAAGTTCAGCATGAAAAACATCTTACTTGAAAAGTTTAAAATGCTGAAGGCGTTCTTTATTAAAAATCTGATGTGCTACACTCACATGACTTTCTCTACTCTTGTACAAACTATTATTCTCCATATGCTTCATGTTAATCGAGATATCGAGATGTCAATCTTATTGCTAATTTTCTTGTAGATGCAAGGGGAATATGGTAGGTTATAAGCGATAGTCAAATCTTTTAAGCGTTGGTTGCTATGTGGCGCATTCCAATCTCTTTGCATGTCCAGGACATAAAAATGTCTGATGTGTTACACTCACATGACTTTCTCTACTCTTGCACAAACTATTTCTACAAACGCTTATTTTCCATCTACTTCATGTTAATCGAGATAAACATTTGCAGATTCTATCTTATTGCTAATTTTCTTGTAGATGTAAGGGGAATATATATTTACAAGGGCAGTATCAAAATACAGTAGCCTTTAAGCACATACATATCTCTTAATAGCTGGTTGCTAGGTGCAGCACCATTCCCTTTCCCACATATTAATACTCTTTGCATATCCAAGACAAAAAATCTGATGTGTTACACTCACATGACTTTCTCTACTCTTGTAAAACTATTTTTACAAACGCTTATTCTCCATATGCTTCATGTTAATCGAGATGCTAATCTTATTGCTAATTTTGTTGTAGATGCAAGGAGAATATTGTAGGTTTTAAGCGAGAGTCAAATCCTTTAAGAGCTGGTTGCTATGTGGCGCATTCCATTCTCTTTGCATGTCCAGGACATAAAAAATGAATAACGAATTTGAGAAATAGTATAAGTATTGGAAAATTTAAGGGAATAACAAGCAATATCTCGAAAATGGTTCACTCAACAAAAAAATGTATATGGCATAAGTTGTGTATTTTAACGCGATCTACATTTTTTGTGTAGTAAAATTTTGTCTATCTCTTATGGTTTACCAGTTATGCAAAAGTCGTTCACAATGAAGAATACTTTTGGAGACATTACCAGAAAATTGGAGATATACGTTTCATTTGTCATGAAATTATCTTAAACAATCAAAATAATTTTAATCAAAATCGTTAGAGCCATTTTTGAGAAAATTAAAATTTTCGAAAAAGTTTCCATGTAAAGGGTAGTCTGGGGTGGGGGGATTTTCTATAAAACCTTCGTGTCGCATCTCTGGAAGATACTGAATCTAAATACCAAGTTTGGTGTTTATGCGACTGTTCGTTTCTGAGTTATGCTGTTCACAGACACACAGATACAGATACACACACACACACACACACACACACACACACACACACACACAGACATGTTTCCAAAATGCTTTTTTTGGATTCAGGGGGTCTCAAAGCATGTATTTCCGGTGAAATCTCGATATCGAATTTTTGGGTGGAATACAATACTTCCCCTACTTACTATACGTAGTAGAGAAAGTAAAAAATGAATAACGAATTCCCATTTGAGAAAATAAGTATTGAAAAATTTAAGAGAATAACAAGTAATATCTCGAAAATGGTTCACTCAACAAAAAAATGTATATCACATAAATTGTGTATTTTAACGCGATCTACACTTTTTGTATAGTAAAATTTTGTCTATCTCTTATGGTTTACCAGTTATGCAAAAGTCGTTCACAATGAAGAACACTTTTGGAAACATTCCCAGAAAATTCGAGACGTACATTTCATTTGTCCAGAAAATATCTTAAACATATGATATTTTAATCAAAATCGTTAGAGCCATTTTTGAGAAAATTAAAATTTTCAAAAACTGTTCTATGTAAAGGGTAGTTTGGGGTGGGGGATTTTCTTGAAAACCTTCGTGTCGCATCTCTGGAAGATACTGAACCTAAATACCAAGTTTGGTGTTTATCCGACTTTTCGTTTCTGAGTTATGCTGTTCACAGACAGACGGACAGACAATCAGACGGACAGACAAGACATGTTCACACACAGACACACACAGGGATATGTTTCCAAAAATGCTTTTTTTGGATTCGGGGTGTCTCAAAACATGTATTTCCGGTGAAATCCCCGTATCGAATTTTTGGGTGTTATACAATACTTTCCCTACTTACTATACGTAGTAGAGAAAGTAAAAATTATGCAGCGTCATTGTAAATTTACAAATATTAAAATACAGGTGTTCGGAAAGTCACTCTGCAGTTACAACATGCGTTGGAAATATCCACAGGCGGATATATAAGCCCGAAACCGCTTAATTTGATTGGAAAACACTTTCTGCCGATCTTTTGTGATATTCTTCTCACGTACGCAACTACTTCAATTTTTAAGTTACAAAGTGTGCGTGGGCGATTGCGATATTCTACAGATTTTACTGCTCCCCAAAGAAAAAGGTCTGGTGGAGCAAGATCCGGCGTGAGAGGGGACCTTAAGTATTTAGAGATGGCACGTCCTCCGAAAAACTCTTCCAGAAGTCGCATAGTGTTGTCAGCTGTGTATGCAATAGCGCGTCATGTTGAATCTACGAGTAGTTGATTTCGTCTTCCTTTAGCTGGCCATTGACGTCTTGGATCATTAAGCAGTAAAGTTCACTGTTCACGGTTTCTTAAAAGAATAAAGGACCAATAATGGGCCGGCAGGATATTGCTACCACACCCATATTTTCCAATCAGGCAGTAGCGTTTCATGAACAGTACAAGGATTCCAGCTGACTATAATTATGCGTTTCTTGTGTCACCATAACCAGAGAGGTGGAATTAGGCCTCGTCCGTATACAGGATGTATTTTTATTGGTGTCATATATTTGGGGGACGTGTTCCTGGCATAAAAACAGTAAGAAAAGCTCATATGTACATGGGTCTAAAAATCAACCGTTTCGTGGTTATAGCTCAAAGAAGATGTATTCTATGAGTGAACAGATGGATGTGCACTACACGTATGGCCGTGCAGAAGGCAATGCAGCACGAGCACGTGAACTTTATGCAGAAAGGTACCCTGACAGGCCGTTACCGTATGCAAGAACATTCGCACGAATTCACCAACGCTTGAGAGAGAATGACGCATTTGAGAGGAGTACTAGGGATGTTGGGAGACCAAGAGTGGTACGAGGCATTGAGCTTGGAGAACGAGTTCTTCGTGCTGTGAATGCAGACCCATCACAAAGCACAAGACGTAAGGCTGATAGTCATACGACTATCTGAAGAATTCTGTATGAAAATCTTCTGTACCCGTATCACCTTCAATGTGTGCAAGGATTAAATGAGGCGGACTTTGAGCCAAGAAGACGTTTCTGTCAACGCATGTTACAGCAGTGCGCTGTGTTCATCAATTTCCTAGCCTGTGTCTGGTTTTACTTGGGATGGCATCTTCAATTTTCATAACACTCATAACTGGGCATTTGAAAATCCTAATGAGGTACGACAGGACAACCATCAACAAAGGATCTCTCTCAACGTTTGGGGTGGAATCATTCATGATCACCTTATTGGTCCCTACTTCTTCCCTCCGCGTCTGAATGAAGAAACTTTTCTCGAGATTAAGTGAAAATGTGCCTCTGGAGATCATCCAACGAATGTGGTTTCTACACGATGGTGCTCCAGCTCATTTCAGGATGATAATTCGTAAGTTTTTGAATGATCGATTTCCGCAAAGATGGATTGGTCGAGGGGGGCCTGCTCGTTCACCTGATTTGAATCCAATGGATTTCTTCGTCTGCGGACATTTGAAGTCCTTGGTTTATGCGAATCCTGTACCTGATGTTGACATTTTGAGAGGACTTATCCAAACTGGATTTGACCATATACGAAACACACAGCAAGTTTCAACAGAGTACGCCAGAGCATGGAACGCAGACTTACTGCGTGCATCGAAGCAAGAGGAAGCCAGTTCTAGCAATTTTTGTAACTTTCGATTTTGTGTTGTAACTCTGAAATAAATGATTTTCAGACCCATGTCCATATGAAATTTTTTTTTTTACTGTTTTGATGTCAAAAACACGTCCCCTAAATATATGACACCAATAAAGATACGTCCTGTATAGAAGAGGTGCCGTCAAGAATATCAATGGTATTCCTTTCAATAAAAGATGTAAACCATTCGCAGAAAAGGATTGCGTTTCATGATCCGCATCTTTCAATTCTTGCACTGCTGTCACTTTATACGGGGATAACTTAATTTTATTCCCTAATCGCTTTATGCGTGGTTGCAATCCTGATACATTTTTCTTGTACCAACTTGCGCAGTTATTTCTATGGGCTCCGTCGCATAGTCAGAACTATCCAACAACTTCTTTTCGTTCATTTTAGATCGTCTTCCAGTTCGTTCGGAATCTAACACTGTGCTTGTCTCTCGACATTTCTCAATAAGTTAACGAACTGCAGGACAACTGTAGATATCTGGGAATTTTTCAGCACTAATACTAGACCTGGTATTTATTGCCTTGTCGAAAGACATGTTCAACACAAAAAATACGTTCCTCAATTGAAAGCACCATAACTTAAAACTAATTGAGCATCTAAACATTACACATATCGTTTTTAATAGGTTTTATCAACTGATAATTGAATTGAACGGTTAAGGGGGCAAAGTAGGTACTCTGAAATGGTAAAAAATCACATTTTGTGTTTTAGGCACTAATAAAATCTTTATTATCTCCAATTTCAGAAAATGTATTTTTTCAAGTTTAAGAGGTTTTTAAGACATTTAAATACTATTTAAATGCTAGTCCTCTTTCCTTTAAAGCTGTCATTCAACGCCCCTTTTTAGAACATTTTTGTATGTATCTTTCAACAACTAACGACTATATCATGCCCAGCGAGCAGTTCAGCAATTAACAAAAGAGGCCAGGACCAAGAGAAGGCAATCAGAAAAGCTGAAACAATCCAGGAATGAAGGTCAAATGATTATAACCCTGGAATGTACTGAACTGTGTCAGAATTGTAATGCTCAAACTTTTAAATTCAGTTTTCTCAAAACAACATTTTTGGATATTTTGTATCTTTTCCTCAAAGTATGAGAGGTAGAGAGCTGAAATTTTCAGTTCAGGTATACAACACATAGTTAAACATTCTGAACCATAATCATCATTTTATAATGTATATTAGTGATATTAAGAAAGCAACAACGTTTAAAAATTTCCTAATTTTTATTTTTTTGACTTTGAAAATACTTTTTTTAATTTCTATTGAACTGATAAACATAACTAAATATGTGAGGTACAGAAGATAGCTGATTACTAGGAACAAGCATGCAAAACTGTGATTCTGTATTGAAGTAGTATCAGAGAAAAAGGCACATGAATTCACATGTTTTAAGAGTAAATTTTATTATTTTCTGCTGAATGAAATACTTGTTATGGACTTAACTACATAAGCTATCAATGCAAACAACATCTTGAAATAATTTTATGATTTACAAAATAATGCATAAACTTTTCAGGAAAAACCAATGAGAACTTTAAGAGCAGTGGTAATTTAACACACTTAAGGTGTAATTTCCATGTGTTCAGACTACCTTATCCCCTTAAATGGAACTAATTAATAAATAACACGCATCTATGAAGAAACCAATTATGCCAACTAGTATTAAGATTATATATAGAAAAAAACCTAACTTAGTCAAAATTAACGTAATCTACATTCGTACTCTTAAGTGCACAGCGACTTTCCGAACGCACTGTATTAATACCATCACTGTCAGAATTAGTAATGCCACTGTCTGAACACATGACAATGAAACCTCTTTCAAGAACGAACATTAGTTTTATTAGCCATTTTAACTCACAATTACAATATGCTAACAGTTCTGAAATTTGTTTGTAAACAAATATGTCTCAAAGAAGTGGTATGTCAAGGCCCCTATAAATCCTGAAATACAATCTCTATGACATCTGCGCTTAGTTTAATCTTTTGGAAACATGAGGAAATGTTTGTAGAAGCCATGCTAGCTGGAAGGAGGGAGATTTGAATAAGAAAAAGCAAAGGAACGAGGATGCTGCCACGCCCACCTTTCTGAAATCCGGGAGCGCAGTGACCATTTAAATCCATTTTAGTCCACATAAGAGTCGGAATATATTAACAAACCTTACATAATTTTAAACAGGAAGGTCTGTAATTTCATAAAATAACAAAATCAAAGTTTGAAAATGTTCAGGCGTTTTAATAAAAATATGTTATGAGAGAAAAATCCTATATTCTTCAATAAAAACAAACCTTATTGCATAAACGTAGATCAATGTACTTAGAAGGCATTAAACTACACTGTAAAAATTCAGTCTCATAATGTAAATAATTTCTGAGATAATTCTTCATGATTTTAGTAGATTTTACGTTGTCAAGATAGGGATTTTAATCTCCCCATAACACTAAAATCCACATAGTGCGTTGTTCGATTCATCACCCGGTATAACTTAGCCTTATAAAAAACAAACGTACATCACAAGCCGCGTTGCATATTTCTGTTCCCTCGGAATGGAATGGGGGAAACTTTAGGCGCTCGTGTTTTGTTTTTCTCCCTCTTTCATCTTGTAGTCTTATGCGCTTAAGCCTAGCCTTCATTTCTTCGGGCTTTCAGCCGCGGTTTCTACTTTAAGCTGGAGTAACGACCTAGCCATTACAGCTGTCCTAGATTCGGCAAACTTGCAACATTAGCTAATGTACGTAACACACGCTCTACTGCAATTCTCGTGGCCACTGTCCCAAATACTTGCATATGTCTGGGATTTGGGAGTGTATCTGTGTCTCTTGGAGTTTTCACCCTCTTAAATTTCAATAAAAATCTCCCACTGGAAAAGTATACAGTGTTTCTGCTGCTGCTTTTTACACGAAGTAAGAAAAAAACATAAAAGTACGTAATTGAAATTAATATTAGGGAGCAAAGAAGTATATTTTTGGAGTTTGTTTCTGTGTGCATAACATAAGTATACCACACAGAAGAAAAATCTGATGTGTTACATGCACATGATTTTCTCTACCTTGTATGATTTATTAATGGGCATAAAAAGCTTATCTCACGAAAGCTTATTTTTACGTTCTGTACGTGTAGTATGAAGAGGAAGGTTTGCATTCCAGGCAAAAATTCGAAATATATACAGAGTGTATCTTTGTTTGTGTCATATATTAGTGTGACGTGTTCCTGACATCAAAACAGAAAAGACGTTCATATAAACATGGGTCTGAAAATCATTTATTTCAGAGTTACAACACAAAATCGAAAGTTACAAAAATTGCTCGAAGTGGCTTCCTCTTGCTTCGATGCATACAGTAAGCCTGCGTTCCATGTTCTGGCGTACTCTGTTGAAAATTCCTGGTGTGTTTCGTATTTGGTCAAATCCAGTTTGGATACGTCCTCTCAAAATGTCAACATCAGGTACAGGAGTCGCATAAACCAAGGACTTAAATGGCCCCAGGCGATCGAGCACGCCATGCATGGGTCTCCTTCGACCAATCCTTCTTTGCGGAAATCGATCATTCAAAATCTTGCGAACTATCATACTGAAATGAGCTGGAGCATCATCATGTAGAAACCACATTCGTTGGATGATGTCCAGAGGCATATTATCAGTTAAGTGATGCAACCCATTTCTGAGAAACTGGAGATAGGTTTTTCCATTCAGACCAATAAAGTGATCATGAATTATTCCACCCAAACGTTGAGAGAGAACCTCTGTTGATGCTTATCCTGTCGTACTGCATTAGGATTTTCAAATGTCCAGTTATGAGTGTTGAAGATGCCGCGAGTAAAACCAGCCTCATCCGTAAATAACATGCGTTGACAGAAACGTCTTATTGGCTCAAAGTCCGCCTCATTTAATCCTTGCACACGTTGAAGGTGATACGGTACGGAAGATTTTCATGCAGAATTCTCCAGATAATCATATGATTAAATCTTTCCCTTACAGCCATACGTCTTGTGCTTTGTGATGGGTCTGCATCCACAGCACGAAGAACTCGTTTTTCAAGCTCAATGCCTCGTACCCCTCTTGGTCTCCCAACATCCCTATACTCCTTTCAAATGTACCATTCTCTCTCAAGCGTTGGTGAATTCGTGTGGATGTTCTTGCACACGGTAACGGCCTGTCAGGGTACCTTTCTCCATAAAGTTTACGTGCTCATGCTGCATTGCCGTCTGCACGGCCAAAAGTGTAGTGCATATCGTCTGTTCACTCATGGAATACATCTTCTGTGACCTATAACAACGAAATGGTTGAGTTTCAGACCCATGTACATATGAAATTTTTTTTACTTTTTTGATATCAGGAATACGTCCCCCAAATATATGAACCAATAAAGATATACCCTGTATTTGCAGGAAATATATGTTTTGTAAAATTGTGAAATTTAAGAAAATCCCCCCCTCCACTCTAACTACCCTTCACATGGATAATGTTTAAAACGTTTTATTTTCTAAAAAATGGATGTAACGATTTTTATTAAAATACCATATATTAAAAATATTTACGTGACAAACAAATTGTACTTCTGAATTTTTGTTCATTCTGCAGGAATTTTCTATAGTATTGTATAAGTGGTAAACGTTAAGCGATAGACGAAAACGTACTACACAAAAACGTAACTGTATTCAAAACATACAATTTCTTTCAAATAAGTTTTTTGTGGCATAAACTGTTTCTGAGATATCCCTTATTAATGGTTCGCATGGTACATTACTTGATCATTCTTTTCAAGTCCTGTCGATATTCAGTTATTTTTCGCGACGTTATTGAAAGATTATGGAATTTTAAGCCCAGCATACAGCGCCCAGTTTTTAAACATGCGACTGTCACCGTTTCCTTTGTGTAATGTAGCTATTTCCAGAAAGGCTTATCTTTATTAAAATGAACTAATGGGGCTTAAGGGCGCTAAACAAGTAAAATGATATAGAAAAGAAAATAAGCGTTGGTAAGGATAATTTGTATACACACTAATAAACGATGGATGGTATAGAAAGTCATTTGAATGTAACATGTGAGATATTTTATTGTTATTCATTGGCCTCAAAACACGTATTTTCGAAGAAATATTGATATCGAATTTTGAGCGGAATCAAATACTGCTAGAGAGGGTATAAAAAGGCTAGACTTTAATTTAGTTTTCATTTCTTTAAAGACAGGGTTATTCAAAACGAAGGAACATACTTTAAATATTTATTTCTAATTAACGGCAATAAATGGCGACAAGTTTTATTTTGTGTTCAAAATGAGCACCAGTGCTTTTCTGTTTGCACACACAACCATCTTCTACGAATTTATTGTATCAATTGTAAATTTTTATGACGAGGCGGCTCGTTGTTGAACTTAACAAGAAATGCACGCTGCAATAAAAAAAATGAATTCACTCTTTGCATAATGCAGCACACAAAACGAATGTTTTGTGGCGTCGCCATTTTCTCGTAAAAAAC
Organism: Deroplatys truncata; assembly: GCA_030765065.1. Classification (NCBI taxonomy): domain Eukaryota; kingdom Metazoa; phylum Arthropoda; class Insecta; order Mantodea; family Mantidae; genus Deroplatys; species Deroplatys truncata. Next base: position 109,189,635 of record CM060982.1, read on the forward strand.
CACAGCGCCGCTGTAGGCACTGAGTGGAACTAATAGGTGCGACTTAAAACTTTGAAGTTTCCTCTATTCAATGATATGTTGCATGTGCCACTATCTATTGTCGTACATTAAAAATGAATATTTAAAGTCTGTTCCTTCTTTTTGAATAACTCTATATTATGTTTAAAACTCAGTAGTTCATAAATTTTATTAACCTTTGAATAACAAACATGTTTAATTGCCCAAAGATTTTCTTCGCATTGAGTTAAATGTATTTAGTCTTTCCCTTTAACTTCAGTGATTACGAGAACAACTTAATCTACAGTTTATAGACTCTTCCTTTCTTCTCTTTTCCGCCAAAAGTTATTTCACCAACTGTTTAATATCATTTAATAGACGTGCTAAGGAAAATAAAACTTTTGCTACCATTTTTTATTTGAGTGCGTTTCTGTGTACCACTAAAATGAGTCACTAACTTACGTCTAATATATTTTTTTCCCTTTGGAGCTACAGCTCATGAAAGACCTTGACCTGCCAGCCCGACTGCCGACCTCACGCCCACGTATGCACGGCAGAAGTGGGTGATAGGGGGAGGTAATGGGCCAGTATCACACATTCCCCAGCCATAATGTTGGTCTACGCGGTCGGAATTGCTGCTTATCGCAGCTCCTCACTTTACTCACGATGCTCAGTGGGCACCGGTCCTATACTGGGGACTTAAAATCCGCACTCCCATGGGTGCGACCGAACTCGGGCAATTCCGTGGCCGGGAACCAGAGCTCCACGATCTAGCCCACAGCGCCACGCTGGCCAATCTTACTAGTTTATTTTCTTTATCGTGATTTTCCTCAGTTTCCAGGTAAATAAACGGATTAGGTTGGATATTCGATACCATGACCAAAATTTCATCAAGATAGCAAAAGAAATATAAATATAAATAGATAGGCACACGAAAGCGACTGCACAACTAAGACCACTTGTCCATTATCAGAATGACTTCATGCACACTCAAACAATAGGCAGTATTTCCACGATACCAGGGTCTGCAACTTAATAAGTAATTCTCTAAACTTAGAACTGAGTCCTCTTTGAAGTGAACCATGTGAGGAACATTTAAACGTTCTGTGCATTTGTTAAATTTTTGAAACTCTAAATTCAAAAATGTGTTTGATGTTAAGAAAAGGCTGTCTAGATCTCTTTATCCATCTTAAAAGAATATGCTGAATGTTTTAAAGACAACGAATAAAAGTTTCATCACGAGGGACATTTTAAAATTGTAAAAATGTAAGAAAATAAGTTAATGAGAAAATAAAATTTTAAAAGTTCACGCGGTAGTTCCACACCCTGTACAAGTTCGCTTAAATGTCACGTTTGGACGTTTTAATGGGCAGAGGGCAAAACTATAACTGGTGATTTTAAAACGTTTGAGGATTTATCTTTGGCAATTTTAAATAAGTGATTTTTTCTTTCTCTACCTTGTTCTATCTCGTAGGTTACACGCGAAAATTTGAATACTAGATTTAACCGAATTACATGTTTTGAGGCCCCTGATAAAAAAAAGCACGAACGCACGCACTTGTGCGCGTGTGTATGTATAAACAGCATAACTGAAAATCTAAGATTTTCGAGAACCTCTCCCACCCCAATCTAGCCTTTACATGGAAAAGTTTTCTTTATTTTTTATTTTCTCAAACATGGCTCTAACGATATGATTAGAATAAGTTATTTACACAACAAATAAAATATGTATTTTTAATTTTCCGGGAATAGCCTGAAAAGCTCTCTTCATTCGAAAAAGATTGTGTAATTTTGTATAATGTAAACCATAATAGATATACAAAAGCCTATGGCTCAAAAACATTAGGTTCCTTTAAAGCACACAATTTATTTAAAATAGCATCAACAATTTCCAAGATATTCGTTGTTAATGGTTTGAAATTTTCAAGGCTTTTGTAATTTTTAAAGTTCTGTCACTATTAAGTTGTTTCTTGAAGTATCATGGAAAGAGTATGGAATAATTTGAAGGCCAGAATATAGCATTTTGCTACCTAGCGGGTTGGTTCAGGCGGCAACATCTGTAGCGCGTCTATGGGCTGGATTGCAGCGGCCGACCTTCCTTACCTATGGGTCTTTCGGTGTTTTCCCCGGGTCACTAGGCGAATTCTGGGAAGGTTCATTACATCCCCGAATTTCCTGTCCCTTCATTTCACCTCCCCTCTCATTTCACTTCAACTTTCATCTGCTTGGTCTGTTTCAGGGTTGAAAATATCGGCGTTGGATGGAAAAGGATGCTCTCTGTAACCCTTCGTCCCCGGAACAGGGGCGGTCTCCGTGTTCCGCACCCCCAGTGAGATGTGCAAGCCTGCGCCGGGAGGAGAGCCAGCTGCCATACGGGGAATTTCAATCTGTAAAATGTAGGAACCACTGCCCTGTGCCCTGTCGTGCTTCTTGGTCCGACCGCCCTCTGTCTCGTCTGACTATTGCTTCGATTTACCGTATCCCCTTGTACATTCAGAGAATTGTGTAATAAAACTAACGTTGCAAACCATTATCTCGATTAACATGAAATAGGAAAATAAGCTTTCGAAAAATAGTTAGTACAAACTATATGAGTAGAGAAAGACATGTGAATGTCACATATTAATATATTAGATATTTGTTAGAAGGATATAGTAATGAAAGGGATAATGCAAAAATTCGCGGACCAAATTATTCAACGCAGAATTCCGCTAGCGACCAATGATAACCGCAAAAAAGCTTTGGTTAGATTGGTCGGACACGGGACCTGGAATGCGGGCCACAGACGTTATTGCTGGGCCATTTGCTCGGTAACTTTTAACATAATTCTCTACAATATTAAACTTTTAACACCACATTCTTCTAAAAAGTAGAGCTTTTACCTACATCTGTATATAAACATATTTTACTTTCTCTACTACGTATAGTAAGTAGGGGAAGTATTGTATTCCACCCAAAAATTCGATACCGAGATTTCACCGGAAGTATATGTTTTGAGACCCCCTGAATCCAAAAAAAAAACATTTTTGGAAACATGTCCGTGTGTGTCTGTGAACAGCATAACTCAGAAACGAACGTCGGATAAACACCAAACTTGGTATCTAGGTTCAGTATCTTCCAGAGATGCGACACGAAGCTTTTCAAGAAACTCCCCCCACCCCAGATTACCCTTTACATGGAACATTTTTCGTAAATTTTAATTTTCTGCAAAATGCTCTAACGATTTTGATTAAAATATCATATGTTTAAGATATTTTCATTACAAATGAAATGTATATCTCGAATTTTCTGGGAATATCTCCAAAAGTATTCTTCATTGTGAACGACTTTTGCTTAACTGGTAAACCATAAGAGTTAGACAAAATTTTACTACACAAAAATGTAGATCGCGTTAAAATACACAATTTATGTCATATACATTTTTTGTTGAGTGAACCATTTTCGAGATATTGTTTGTTATTCCCTTAAATTTTTCAATACTTATTTTCTCAAATGGGAATTCTTTATTCATTTTTTTGTCTTGGATATGCAAAGAGTATTAATCTGTAGCAAAGAGAATGGTGCTGCACATAGCAACCAGCTATTAAGAGATATGTCTATGCTTAAAGGCTACTGTATTTCTATATTGCCCTTGCAAATGCAAAACAAGGGGAACATAGTAGACCTTAAGCGATAGTCAAATATTTTTAGAACTGGTCGCTATGTGTAAAATGTAATTCTCTTTGCATCTCAAAAGATCGTTTATGCAAATGTTTATCTCGATTAATATGAAATAGATGGAGAATAAGAATTTGTAAAAATAAGAGTAGAGAAAGTCATGTGAGTGTAACACATCAGATTTTTTTCTATGACTTCAAATATCACTAGCAAAACACAGTTATCTGAAGACCTCATGCGCCCTATATCTACCTTTAAAAGCCTTCGGCGAAGAAGTTCGCACTTGGCAGAGGCAAACCTAAACCATCGGAATCCTTTTCAAACATCTAGTTTCCAAAGTTTTGCAAGACTTTCCTTCATTTCCTTCGTATAGATAAGCATCTTTGAATTTCCTATAATTGCAAATGTTCTCTCCCTCTTTCTTTATAAAAGGAACTTGTTAAATGAAGTAGGTACCTTCTTCCGTTATTCAATCAAGCAGACTGACTTCAGTCTCACTTGTTTTCCCGCGTTGAAGACTTGGAAGAATTGGATCTAAAACTTGGAGGGTGAATTTTGTTGTGCTTCCGCGTTAAACCGGCATGGCACAGTGAATGCTGTATTCGGTTTCTACACGCCGGCATAATAGTTAATCAAGCAGTTATGTGAGTTTCTTTTTAATGAGTTAGAATGGAAAACATATTGCTCTCAATTTTTTAAAGAGAATTTATTGCATGAAAAAGTTTGTGTATTTTATATGGTCAAGAGTACTAAAATGGCTTTTGGAAGCAAGTAAGATAAAGAGTTGAAAATATGCAGTTGTTCTAAGAATTTATCATTGTCATTCATAAATTTATAGGGTATTAAAAAAGATTTAACAAGGCCTATCTATCAGAATACAAATACTTTGTAGTTATAGTTAAGAAAAGGACTTTGGATTTTGGTTGAGGATGTCATAGAGTAGAAAATACTTGTTTTCACCGCACAGAAAATACGTCTAAAATAACACAAACGCTGCAGCTATTTCATTCCAAGCTGTATGCAGGTGTATACAAATGATTATAGGGGTTAAACTTATATTTTTCCCTGCGGTATACAATAAAGTTTTAAATCGTATCTTAAATTAAGGAGTAACTATTGTTACATGCTGGGGTGAGGGTCAAAAGGTTCCCAGCAAATTACTAAATTTGATCACTCCAACACGCAAAAGGGAAGCGTAGCTCAGTAACTGTAAGAGGATCAGAACCTTAGTGTCTACATTCAATAGAAGGCGTGAGGTTTTTTTTTTCTTTTTTACAAAATACACAAATATAACATCACACACATTACCTGTAATTTATTGATAAAACACTTGGCAAATCTACATTACACTCAGAGGAACAAAGGAATGAGGGGAGATGCCTCGAGGTCGAGGATTGGCCACACACGACCTGCTTCTTACACACTCACACACAAAAGTGACACTAACACATTCAAGTAACGCTAACTATATATCCCTCTCTCCAACCCCGTCTAGGCACGCTAGCTAGCCAGCCAGGGTCGGTGTCATACCAGACGGGAACTTCAAACAAAGCCTACCCTCTCTGGCGTGTTATGCGCCAAAGGAGAAGGATCAAACGCACCCAATAATACTGTCAACAATGCGACACAATAATACGCCACACTGTGGAACTTTGAATTTTATATGCGCAGATTTTGTTTTGTTTTGTAGCCATGGCAACTCGGGTGCAACGTTATTTTGGTGTCTTTAAATTCGCGAAACATAATTCAGTGACTACAGTTCAGCGGACGTATAGGTGAATATTTGGTCTTAACGCACCTTCTGGTAACAACATTCCTATGTGGTAGAATCAAATCCTAACGACGGGGTCTCGCTGTAAAGAAAAGACCATCGGACGACCGTGTGTTTCAGATGAGAATGTGGAGAGAGTCAGAACGTTTTTCGCATGCATTCCAAAAGTAATCGCGGCGGGCGAGTCGAGAACTAGCAATTTCAAGAATGGCAGAGTGGAAGGTGTTAAGAAAAGTGCCAACTCTACCTGCACACATATATTTGAGTTGAGATGGAGGATTATTGCAGCAGTAAGATAGTTACTCTAGACATCCTAATACCAAGTGTGGTAGGAAATGGACTACCGGCTATATGCATGTTGTATCACAAACGGATACCATGGTATCTATGGTAATCTCCATAGTTTTTCTTCAATTCAAGTTATGATTCAAAATTACATAGTCTACTGCACAGAGTCGTTCTCCGTGGTGTAGTGGTTAACATGCTAGCCTCTGGTTCCCGAGGTCGTGGGATCAAACCGAGCGGAGAGTGATGGATTTTTTCGGGCGTAAAAATCCTTAACATGGCTTCCTTCGGAAGGGAAGTAAAGCCGGTTGTCCCGTGTCGTAGATCTACGGCACGTAAAAGAAACTCAAGTCTGATAAAGAGGCCTCTGAGCAAAATTACACGGTCTTTCACGCCCAATATAGAATGGGACACTAAATATCACAGCAGTTAAAGAGCGTCCATAAATAAACCTCGATTCAATTCTACTGCAGGAAAAATCATATATCAGTTTAAAATCCTTATAGTGATTGGTGCATATTCTGCGTATACATGACCACGATTTTTGATTGTGGTCATGATGATGTGCTCTAGAAAATACACAACAATTTCTATCATTGCAAAACCTACATGTTGACAACATTTCTGTGAGTAAATAAAATCGAATATTATTTCCGAACGCTCTATAACTACTATGGTTCTTAGCGTCCCATTCTATATTGGGCGTGAGAGACCAGAAATTTTGCTCAGAGGCCTCTTTATCAGGCTTGAGATTCTTATGTGACATAATTCTACGACACGGGACCAGCGGCTTTACTTCCCTTCCGAAGGCCATGATAAGGATTTTTACGCCCGAAAGAACTCATTGCCCTCCGCCGGTTTTGAACCCGCGACCTCGGAAACTAGAGGCTAGCATGGTACACCCAGACCACGGAGGACGACATTTCTGAGAGTAGTGCATATAGCTAACTAGTGTATGACTATATGGAAAAAATATCTGATGTGTTACACTCGCATCACTTTCTCTACTCTTGTACAAAGTATTTTTACAAACGCTTATTCTCCATATGCTTCATGTTAATCGAGATGTTACTCTTATTGCTAATTTTCTTATAGATGCAAGGGAAATTGGTAGGCTTTAAGCGATAGTCAAATATTTTAAGAGCTGGTTGCTATGTGGAGCATTTCATTCTCTTTGCATTACCAGGACAAAAAAAATGAATAACGAATTTGAGAAAAAGTATAAGTATTGGACAATTTAAGGGAATAACAACCAATATCTCGAAAATGGTTCACCCAACAAAATAAATGTATATGACATAAATTGTGTATTTTAACGCGATCTACATTTTTTGTGTAGTAAAAGTTTGTCTATCCCTTATGATTTACCAGTTATGCAAAAGTCATTCACAATGAGGAATACTTTTGGAGACATTCCCAGAAAATTCGAGATATACATTTCATTTGTCATGAAAATATCTTAAACATATGATATTTTAATCAAAATCGTTAGAGCCATAATTGAGAAAATTTTCGAAAAATGTTCTATGTAAAGGGTAGTCTGGGGTGGGGGGATTTTCTTGAAAACCTTCGTGTCGCATCTCTGGAAGATACTGAACGTAAATACAAAGTTTGGTGTTTATCCGACTGCTCGTTTCTGAGTTACACTGTTCACAGACACACAGACACACACGGAGATGTTTCCAAAAATGCTTTTTTTTTGGATACAGGGAGCCTTAAAACATATATTTCCGGTGAAATCTCGGTATCGAATTTTTGGGTGGAATACAATACTTCCCCTACTTACTATACATAGTAGAGAAAGTAATTAACGACATTTTTAAACCAGTGTTTCTCCAGTACTGTGAGTTTATTCTTTTTGTTTCAGATATTGTGATGGTTGTAACTTTAAAAGCTATTTTAAGTTGTTTAAGAGAAATAATGCGCTTAGCATTAGAATTGTGGCATATCATTAACAGGATGCATGTGTCAGCAAGGAAAGATGGCGAGATTCAAGGGAAATGACTGCCAAATTGTTTTGGTAGTTGCTGACTTGCTTTGGGAAGGTGCTAACCATGCTTATCTCAGCCCTTACCAAAGCAATTACTTGGCACCCTCCAGGTCTATATAGCGAGAGACTTTTAACGACTCTCTCTCCGCTCTTTATGACGTGTTTGACCGGATTATTTATCTCATTTCGCCCTTTAAACCATTTTAATTACGAAGTGTATAACCAGCTCTTAGATAGGCACGTATAAGCATTAAACTCCTCTTACTATCACAAGGTAAATGAAGCTACTTGGCGCAACTATACACCAAGCCTTTAACATGTATTGTAGTATATAGTTGATTTTAGATAAATAAAATAGATTTGGAACCAGAGTTGCAAGCAATTGTGGCATCCCGCCAATAACCCTCCTTCTTACCGCTTGATCCTTAGAGGGCCTTCCCTTTAAAGTGTATCTCTTTTCCCTGCTTGTAATGCCAAGGCAAGCTCTACCAGAAATCTTTCCCCAGCTTATACTTAGTGATGTGATGGCGTCGTGTTAATTTGAACGGACATACTGGTGAACGCGCCGTCGTCGCGACAAAAGTGTTGTGACGCCGGAGTTGAATTGACACGGCGTCACAAAATAAATAACAGTACTCGTATACATGTAAGTAGGTACTCTAAACAGTGTATTAAGTATCTTATTATGTGTTTGTTTTATTAATTGCCTCCTTAAGTGAAATAATACATCGTTTGAGTAATAATCTAAAACAGTAACTGACGTGTTACATTCACATAACTTGCGAAAGTTTATTTTCCTATCTACTTCATTTTTTAATCCAGATAAATATTTCCGGAAATAGTTACATTACACGTTATAGATACAAAGAGAGCAGCGATAGTGAAAGGAGATATACCACATATGTATACATATTCACATAGACATATACATCAGTATTAAATAAGAATTGTACATAATAATATAATTCATCAAAATATATGTTAGAATATTTAAACAACCAAGAATTTTGTTGTGCAAGAGCAGATTGTAACTTAGATAACTAAGGGACGGGCGAGCTAGCTAAATCCAGGTAAAAGATAATTCTAGGTAGAGCCCACCTCTCGCCAAGTTAATGAGCAGGGGACTGGTAGCAATTAGGAGAAATAGAAAGAGACAGATATAGAAAGGAAAGAGACAGAGTTATTGAATCTGCTTCCGGACGCGTCACTGGGACGCGTATGCGAAATATTTTGGAGCAGGACCAATTAGAAATGTCGTTACATTTTGAGGCGCAGATGTGAGCGTCACCAGGCTTAGTTATAATAAGGGGAAGCGAGCCCCAGATTTTCACTCTCTTATACAATCTCGTCGACACACAGTGATACTCTCTGGACGACAAACATTCGTGTGTGCATTGGGGTGGGAAGCGTGTGCAGTTAGATTTATTATAATGATGAGAATTGTTATAATGGTAAAAGCTAGCCGCCCATAAGTATTTACTTGATAATAAACCACATTTTTAAGGGAAATGTATTATATTTTAATTCGCTTCACCTTACGAAAACCCTGAGATCCGTGAAATTAGTTAGATAGGTAATTAATTAGGAATGGAGAATGCAGCAGCCGACGTGCAGCAATAGCCTGAGACAAGAACACCGCAGCAGAGGGCATCAACCAGAGGAACAACGTTTTCCAGCTACAATAGTCAATTGGACCTTTACGCGGCCTTAAAATTCCACTATCTTTCCATGACATTATGAGGGACAGGTTGCTACGAAGGTCAACCTGGGTAAGAACCTAAGCTCAAACCCCCTTCTAAAAACCCAGGGTTAGCCCATCCGAGCGGCTCTCCAACCGTGGGGTTTCCCATGAGGCCAACACCTTGTTTCCTAGAAAGGCCCCCCCCGCTTACGCGGGAGATGGGAGTGTATGCGCTACTTACACGCGTCACCCTGATAGGATGAGTACCTATAACCTCGGAGGGGCCGACAGGAATCTAACATACCGTCTACCCTATCCAGGTCGGTACCGGAGAACATTGAGGCGTCTAACAACCCCGTCTGCATGGAAAACCATACAGACGCACCCAATACCCATGGGTCTCGGGAACCACTACCCCGCCGAGTCCAACCCATTCCGAACAACTCCCCAACGGGAGGGGCTCGAAACGTTCGGCCCAGCGTGTTTCTGGTAACGTCAGAAGTACCACGAGTGCTAGGGGTTCGCAGCGCTCGCACTACGGCAGCTGAAGGGGTCGGAACCCCTCCCCGATTGAAAATTGACAGGAATTAGAAAGAATAGCTAAGTATTGAAGAATTCGAGCTAATAATAACGGATATATTAAAAATGGCTGATATCAAACATAGTTATTGGAAATAAATTGTGTGTTTTAATGATATCTATAATATTTTGTGTAGTACGTTTTCCTCTCGCTTAACGTTTACCGCTTATATACGATTATACAAAATTCCTTCCGAATGAAGAGTTTATTCCAGAAGATTCAGATATGCATTTTATTTGTAATGTAATTATGTTTAATATATGATATTTTAATCAAAATCGTTAGAGCTATTTTTGAGAAAATAAGAAATTTCGAAAAATGTTCCATATAAACGGTACTATGGGTGGGATATTGTTTTGAAAATCTTCGTGTCGCATCTTTGAAGGTACTGAACTTAAATACCAAGTTTGGTGATTATCCAATATTTCGTTGTTGAGTTATGCTGTCCACAGACACACACATGGACCTTCGTCTTAAACTGCTTTTTTACTTACTCCACCACGTATGTAGTAGGTAGAGAATATATTCCTCCGAAAAATTCAATACCGCGAATTCACCAGAAATACATATTTTGAGGCGCCCTTAATCGAAATAAGCATTTTTGGAAACATATCCGTGTGTGTGTCTGTATTTCTGTGAACTCAAACGAAAATCGGATAAAAACCAAACTTGGTATTTGAGTGCAATATCAAGCATACAACACAAAGATTTTCAAGAAAATTCCCAGTCCCAACTACCCTTTAAATGGAACAATTTTAAAAATTTTTGATGTTCTAAAAAACGGCTCTAACGATTTTGATTAAAATACCGTATATGAAATATATTTACATGACAAATAAAATGTATATCTTGAATTTTCTGAGAACAGCCTGTAAAGTCCTTCATTCACAAGGAATTTTGTTCAATCTTGTATATCTGGTGTACGTTAAGCAGTAGACGAAAAATTATTACACAAAACGTATAAATCTCTTTAAAGCACACAATTTACTTAAAATAAGTTTTTTTGTGGTATACGCCGTTTATGAGATATCTGTTATTATTAGTTTATATTGTTCAATACTTGTCATTTGTTTAAACTCCCATCGATTCTCAGTCATTTCTCGCGATTGCATGGAAACAATATGGAATTTTAAGACCAGTATATAGCCTCCAGTTCTTAAACATAAGACTTTTGCTGTTCTCTTTGTGTCTGTAACGAAAAGTGTAATGTAGCTGTTTTTGTAAAGATTTATTTCAATTAGAATTTAGAAGATAGAAGAATAAGTTTTACTAAAAATACTTTGTATACCCACTAATAAAGAGAGAGGGCAGAGAAAGTCTTGTGAATGTATCACATCAGATTTTTTATTCAGGGGGCCTCAAAACATTATTTCCGGTGAAATCTAGGCATCGAAGTTTTGGGTGGAATGCAATACCTTCTCTACCTACTATGTATATTATACAGTATATCTAAAGTTACACTGTAATAATAATAATAATAATAATAATAATAATAATAATAATAATAATGATAACGTGATGGTTTTCAACCTGTATTAATGTAGACAACTCATTGGTAGTGTTGCCTTCTCATATATTTGACTGACGTAAGCAACTGATTAATCAACTGGCCAGAATTATTTCATTACCAACCTAAGCAGCCCCGTTTCTAAATGGGACAAGTTTTTGTAACTAGCGTTTAAAAGCTGTTTTACTTGCAGGGGAGTTGGTTATGGAGATCAGACAAATGAAGTTCTATTCCTCATCGACAGTTGCAAATTTGTGAAAACGGAACTCAGCGAGAGCAATATCACTAGTAAGATTTGGTGATGCGTGCTGGAAGCGAATAAAACTCGCACAGTTTTATAAGCGAAATAGCGAAGCCACATGTGATAAACTGTTTTTCTTTCCAAAACCGTGTTGCTGCCTGTTCATGTACAATAATTGTGCACTGTGTCTGTCAACAGATGACTGTTACAATCATGTTTGACACGGATCAAAGCGGCAGTTTTTCCCTTCCTTTGTAACTTGGTATTTATTTGTTTGCGTGTGTTTACTTATTTGTTAACGTGAAAACGTGAATGCAGAGAGAAAAAGAGATAAAAAATCAATGAGTGCACTTGAATACATCTTAGCAAAGAGTGAAAGTGATAAGCATAAAAGATATTTAGAAAACTCTTTAAACACTTTATTTATATGAGCATTGGTAATCTATTTTCATGAATGGATGCACAGATAAACCATAATTACAATCATTTGTATAGGTTCCCTCTCCCCTATAGTATTATAAATATCAAAGTATTGGAAAATACAGATACTTAATTGTTGAATAAATTATATATATATTTTTAAATTTCGAGTATTTGCATTTTTAAGCTACCTCACAACTTTGTTGAACTACCTTCCAAAAGAAAATAATCCTTATGGTTCTACGTTTTCTGAGCCCGATGCAAACTGTCCAAAAATTCTATCCAAGTAGAAGAGCCCTAAATTTGGAACCATCATATCATAATACTAATAAACCGTGAGTTTTTCTCTTTTTTATTTATTTTATTTACTATTTTTATTATCCACAGAGTTATCATTCATAAGGTCTCTTGGAGATAGGGAATGGCGAAAGGATATTGCTGAATACAACTTTCTTTTATGCTCTTTTCGTACTGAAATATGAAGGGAGAGCATACGACAACAACTTGGAATACCAATGAATGACAGAACGAATTTACAATGCTACGCTTCTTTTTATCACATGTCCACCTAAATTTAGCACCTAGAGTCTCCGTAAATGCGGGAGATCCAAGGACAGGTGGTCCGCTTGTCCAACCCCCAGCGTTCTTTTCGGATAAAGACCTGGAAAGCTTGGGGATTTGTCACGTCTCCAACTTGTATTATCCAACAATAGGTGGCAAAATTATCCAAGTAAGTGTATCCATCAGTTTCTTATCATCTTGGTGGAATTCGAGTGTCAGACAGTCCTCCAAAGGACACACTTGTGCGCCACTGCAGATCACAGAGATTCCTCCATATACTCAGTCCCAAATAGAGCGAACGATGACGCAGGCTACTAGCTTATGATGCAAGGTTTCCACCGCAGAAATTGCAGAAATTAGGTGCTGCTCTGCTATGCTGCCACAATCGGAACCACCTCATTGACAGCAGAATATACTGTAGCCTTTCAGTCAGTAGGGGCCTTCGGCTTCTTAAATTTGTTCCAAACGGTACTCCATCGTTGCAGAGAATGGTTTAGTTGTACCCAAGGTAGAACACTAGTAGCAGTCATAAGATATTTATAAATGAAAGCATACCGTTTAAAGGCCAACCTTTAAATATTCCTTGTGGGCAGGTTCGCACCGAAATTCGAGTAGCCGCTTACTGGCAGACGAAGTTGTTCTGCCCAAAGAGATTTCTGAAGCAAAAGCCCTCACCAACCAGAATACGTAGTTTAGTTTTTTCAAGGAGTGTCAAACTTCCGCATCCAGTGCTATAAGCCCTCAACCAGCTTTATTAACTGGCAGCCGTAGTTGTTCCATGGAGACCAGATAAGCAGCACCAGACCACAGAAAATAACCAATTAGACATTCAATCCTTGAGAAAATTGCTTGATGATGGACAGCACTTGAGCAATGTACAAAATCCTATTGAGTGCACGGGTGTGCACACACCATACTCGTTGGAAAACGTTGAATGTCCGAGTCCGCTGCTCTACTAAGAGAACCCATAACTCGGTTATTTTTTCAGTTTTTCGGTCTAATTAAGTGCCACAGTCTCTCAAAAGCAGTGCGCAAACACAACGTCCAAGATCTTCGTGTGGCTTACAATCCGCATTCTAGGATTGTAAACTAAACTGTAAAACCTCCGATTTAGTAAAATTTAGTTTTGCTAAAAAAACAGTGCCATAGCTCGAAGATGCAAGGTTGCCATGTCAGCACTATGTGTCACGAATACCATCACATCATCCGTATTGAAATTGTTGAAATAAGGGAATTTAAGGACGTGCATCGGTTACTATCCGGCTACTTTACTCACATGTGTCAGGGAGGAATCTACTCGTAGAAAACGCGCGGGTCTAGGACGAGGTCATGGCAAATCCGATACAAGGTATAGGACTGCCCCCAGAAAATATTCACTTTAAACACTGGATTTCGTATACAAGAATGTATTACTATAACAAATCAAAGCATATAATGCTTGAAATTAATACATGTTTAACACAAGATAGCTTCACAAACCAGAATATATACCAGGTGAGTCACCTGCTCCTATTTATTTTTAAATTTATGGAACGTGCTAAGCAACATATGTGACTTACGCCTTCCTTGAATTCCCTCTAAAGGCTGATTTGCATAACACTTTATAGAGGAGGGATATATAACTCAGTGCATAAGTGTTTTACAGGACAGAATGCTATCGTCATGTATGTCAATGCCAAAAACATACCACCCTGAGACTGGGAGCTTCAGTGGCACTTTAAGCTGATTTTACAAACTTTTATTCTTTAGCATACCTTGATACACACCTTTTAAAACGCTCCTGAAGGAACAACTTATCACATGCATCGGTTGACAAAACTATTTGAAAACAAAACGGAAGATCTAGCAGTGCGACCAATTGGATTTAAGCCGTCAGCCAACAAAGTTCGTTGTACAACCTTGTCAAAAAATGCTAAGCATTAGGTAGATAATTTCACACTTATATATATATATATATATATATATATATATATTGTGGCATGTGCACAGATTATATTAATGGTAATATGCCCTCTGGTTACCGAGACGAAGGTTGGCAGTTTATCTGAGAGTAGGGGCGAATGAGGGGAAACTGTGTCATTGGTAGGGATATGGCGTTACTGACGCCAAGCTTAGCGTGGGTTTTCTTGGCATTCTGTGACTAGTGTTCGCGTGAGCTGGACGGATAACTGCCTACGATATGGCGTCCTCGCCCGGCAGACACATGGGGTAAGCATTTGTTATAATAAATCTATTAGTCATCCTTTCTTTCAACTTTTAATTATGGTAGCATAGAATCCTTGCCTCTCCCTTCAGCCAGGAATTATGTTAGTGTAATTATGTTGTGAATATAACTTTAGCTGCGTCCCTTGTCGATACCTCGAGTTTAAAGTTCTTTGTCTGTTCAACGATCCCTCTCATAAGCGAGTTGCCCTCCTCTGAAGTTAAATAATTACTAAATATGTGAGGTATACGGCAATATATATATATAAGTATGACAGTCTACTGACCAAAGACATTGGCTTGTAAGTCCTTGGGGGATGCAAGCCCTACAAAGAGGAGGGTAATCAGTTGAAGAAGAAGATGATATATCTCCTATTGTTAGTCAGTCTAATAACAATAACAACAACAATAATAATCATAATAATAGTAATTTCTTTGCTTCCCTTCTTATGTAACTATATTTTGTGCTGAAAACTTCTTTTAAAGGATTTTATATCCATATTATGGAAATTAGTCTTACGAGTTGACTTACGTAAACACAATGTAACAGATGGAAGGAAAGAACAAATATTCCCATGCGCTGTATTATCTCATGTCTTAAGTTCTGATTTGTTTCTGCTGGATTTCAGAGTTTTTGATTACCGGAATAGGTAAATGCAATGGCTGAGAGTGAGTCACCAAGTCACGATATTGCAGAAACGTGACTTAATGAGTCAGCTGACGCACTAAGGTATGACTTGTGCCGTTTTCCCCCTTCCGCTTGGTCATCGCGTATGCAACCAGCTCAAGAACGGCCCAATGCTTCGAAAATGATGGCGTGGGTCATCGAGAGAGACAGTTAACATCCAAAGCTTCGAGAAAGATGTCGTCATGCATGACGTAAATCAACATTCCACAACTCAAAGCGTCGTGCAGAGTTACCATTGGCTGGTTTGCTTCACGCTATTGATGACGGCGCCATCACGCTCGTGGTCAACTTCAGCAACTCCTGAGCAGGCAACAGAGGCTCTCTTCGGCCAGGGACCGAGTGGATAGCACCCAGACTCGTGTTTTGGTTTTGTGACGGCGAGTAACCTTTTGACTTTTGTAAATTGTTTTCAACTGTTTGGTAAGCTGCAAAATTTAACCATTTTACTCTTGTGTTTCTAAATTCACATTTACGGGTGAAGCATTTATATTTCTCCTGCGTGTAGCATTACATTGTTCCTTTTTACTTACTCTACTACGTATAGTAAGTAGGGGAAGTATTGCATTCCACCCAAAAATTCGATACCGAGATTTCACCGGAAATACATGTTTTGAGACCGCCTGAATCCAAAAAAAGCATTTTTGTTAACATGTCCGTGTGTGTGTCTGTGTGTGTCTGTGAACAGCATAACTCGGAAACGAACAGTCGGATAAACACCAAACTTGGTATTTGGATTCAGTATCTTCCAAGAATGCGACACGAAGGTTTTCAAGAAAATCCCCCCACCCCAGAGTACCCTTTACATGGAAGATTTTTCGAAAATTTTAATTTTCTCAAAAATGGCTCTAACGATTTTGATTAAAATATCATATGTTTAAGATATTTTTATGACAAATAAAATGTATATCTTGAATTTTCTGGGAATGTCTCCAAAAGTATTCTTTATTGTGAACGACTTTTGCATAACTGGTAAACCATAAGAGATAGACAAAATTTTACTACACAAAAAATGTAGATCGCGTTAAAATACACAATTTATGTCATATACATTTTTTTTGTTGAGTGAACCATTTTCGAGATATTGCTTGTTATTCCCTTAAATTTTTCAATATTTATTTTCTCAAATGGGAATTCGTTATTCATTTTTTTTGTCTTGGATATGCAAAGACTTATAATCTGTGGCAAAGGGAATGGTGCTGCACCTAGCAACCAGCTATTAAGAGATATGTCTATGCTTAAAGGCTACTGTTTTTCTATATTGCCCTTGTAAATATATTTTCCCCTATATCTACAAGAAAATTAGCAATAAGATAGAGTTTGCAAATGTTTTTCTCGATTAATATGAAGTAGATGGAGAATAAGCGTTTGTAAAAATAGTTTGTACAAGAGTAGAGAAAGTCATGTGAGTGTAACACATCAGATTTTTTGAGAAATATTCTAGATTTTGCAGGGCAAATTAAATGGTAAAAAGGTGAACAAGTGTACTACGTTATTGTTTCCGAGCATATTATTTGTTAATCACATAACTTTTAAAATGTTAAAGCAAGGAGATGATGGAATTGTTAACAAAACTTTATAATAAGTTGTTAACATATGTGGCGGTGATCCTTTCCAATTCCTAGCTCCTACGCAATATTTAACACCTCTGGGTATGGAAAAACCCAGTGGTGCAGACTTAACGTTGCACGTTACATGAGTGCCTCTACTCCTCCCATTGCTTTGCATGTCTAAATTTAGACACAAGAGTCTATGGAATGTTGCATGCAACGCAGTCAAGGTCTATTAAGAACTATAGTTCAACAACTCTTTGGGGACACGTGCGAGGCTAACGTGAAGTATCGACTCCTTTCATTCCTTATATAGCAAAAGTCGTTCACAATGAAGAATACTTTTGGAGACATTCCCAGAAAATTCGAGTTATACATTTTATTTGTCATGAAAATCTCTTAAACATATGATATTTTAATCAAAATCGTAACAGCCATTTTTGAGAAAATTAAAAATTTCTAAAAATGTTCCATGTAAAGGGTAATCTGGGGTGGGGGGATTTTCTTGAAAACCTTCGTGTCGCATCTCTGGAAGACACTGAGCCTAAATACCAAGTTTGGTGTTTATCCGACTGTTCGTTTCTGAGTTATGCTGTTCACAGCCACACACACAGACACACACAGGGACATGTTTCCAAAAATACTTTTTTGGATTCAGGGGGTCTCAAAACATATATTTCCGGTGAAATCTCGGTATGGAATTTTTGGGTGGAATACAATACTTCCCCTACTTACTATACGTAGTAGAGAAAGTAATATACAAAATTCATTCTGAATGAAGAAGACTTTCACAGAGTATTCTCAGAAAATTGAAAACATTCAGGTTATTTGTCACGAAAGTATATTTAAAATATGGTATTTTAATAAAAATATTAGGGCCATGCAAAGGATTGCACATATTTGCATGTAATGGGTTGTTTGGAGTGGGGAAACTTTCTTAAAATTTTCATTTCCCCTCTTTGGAAGATAGTGAACTTAAATTTAAAGTTTGATACTAATCAATCATTTAGTTCCTGAATTATGCTGTTCACATACACCGCGCAAACACACCAACACACACATTCACAGAAAAAATCTGCTTTAGGATTCATAGGGCCTCAAAATATAAATTACCTTTTATCGATGTGAATTTATTATTGGTAGTGAAATTAATGTGAATGTGTAGCTCAGAGATTTTTAAATATGTAAACACAGTATTGTAGGTAGCTTCTGAAGTTTTGCTAAAATTTCCTTTGAGTGGAGAAAGAAAATATATTGCCAAGTACTTCTTCTGTTGTTTTTCTGAGTTTGTAGCTCTTCAAGGAAAGACACCCTGTCCCAGAGGGTGAAGGTTACACAAAAGTGTTGTTTGAAGGGCCCAGATTGCAGACAGACATGACAAAGGTAATAATTGAGCTCTGGTCCAGCTGGTCTCGCCGGTGTCACGTAGTGATGTCAATAAGGATTAAGGCT
Organism: Deroplatys truncata; assembly: GCA_030765065.1. Classification (NCBI taxonomy): domain Eukaryota; kingdom Metazoa; phylum Arthropoda; class Insecta; order Mantodea; family Mantidae; genus Deroplatys; species Deroplatys truncata. The sequence goes on from CM060982.1 coordinate 109,208,214, forward strand.
GGATGCTGAAATCAAGTACGACACTCATCAGAGAGGTACATCAACATCAATCTTCATTATCGCTCTCCTGTGTGCCCTCCTCACTGTTCCTAATAGCATCTTCTAATTGACTTCCGAAGCTAAATGTGTCTGCACTTGGGGCGTCTACATTGCTCTCCTTTCCTTTCAGTTTATAGCAAAGCAGGGAGACACATAAATACAAGTACCTTGCACTCATCAATGAAAATAATCTGAGTTCTTGCTTTCTCATGACTTTCTCTATACATTATCGCTTATTCCTTGCTCTACCACGTGCATAGGAGGTAGAAAAGGTATTGCATTCCATCCAAAAAAATCTGATGTGTTACACTTACATGACTTTCTCTACTCTTGTACAAACTATTTTTACAAACGCTTATTCTCCATATGCTTCATGTTAATCGAGATGTTAACCTTATTGCTAATTTTCTTGTAGATGCAAGGGGAATTGCTAGGCTTTAAGCGAAGTCCAATATTTTAAGAACTGGTTGCTATGTGGAGTATTCCATTCTCTATGCATTACCAGGACAAAAACAAATGAATAACGAATTTGAGAAAAAAGTATAAGTATTGGAAAATTTAAGGGAATAACAAGCAATATCTCGCAAATGGTTCAATTAACAAAACAAATGTATACGACATATATTGTGTATTGTAACGCGGTCTACATTTTTTGTGTAGTAAAATTTTGTCTATCTCTTATGGTTTACCAGTTATGCAAAAGTCGTTCACAATGAAGAATACTTTTGGAGATATTCCCAGAAAATTCGAGATATACATTTCATTTGTCATGAAAATATCTTAAACATATGATATTTTAATCAAAATCGCTAGAGCCATTTTTGAGAAAATTAAAGTTTTCGAAAAATGTTCTATGTAAAGGGTAATCTGGGTTGGGGGTTCTTGAAAACCTGCGTGTCGCATCTCTGGAAGATACGGAACCTAAATACCAAGTTTGGTGTTTATCCGACTGTTCGTTTCTGAGTTATGCTGTTCACAGACAGACACAGACACACAAGGACATGTTTCCAAAAATGCGTTCTTTTGATTCAGGGGGTCTCAAAACTTGTATTTGCGGTGAAATCTCGGTATCGATCTTTTGGGTGGAATACAATACTTCCCCTACTTTACTATACGTAGTAGAGAAAGTAAAATAATTCTGATGTGATACATAGCTACATTACACATTTCATTGTAATTACAAAGAGAAGAGCAATAGTCAAATGTTATAAGAAATGGACGCTATATGACTGCCTTAAAATTCCATACTGTTTCCATGCAATCGTGAGAAGCAACTGAATGTTTACAAGACTTTAACAGAATGACCCAGAAATGAACAAATCGAACATTTAATAACGGATATCTCAGAAACGGCGTATGCCACAAAAAATTATTGTAAATAAATTATGTGTTTTAAATAAATTTACATTTTTAGGTAGTACATTCGTCTATCGTTTAAAGTTTACCAGTTATACAAAATTCTACAGAATATCTTCCAAATGCAGCGGACTTCACAGACTATTCCCAGAAAATTCAGGACATACATTCTATTTGCCATGTAAATATCTTTAATATATAGTATTTTAATCAAACCGTTAGAGTCATATGAGAAAATAAAAACTTTCAAAGACTTTCCTATGTAAAAATAGTTGGGGTGGGGTATTTTCTTGAAAGTCTTTGTGACGCATCTTTGGAAGCCACAGGGTCTAAATACCAAGTTTGGCATTTATCCAAATTTTTGTTTTTGAGTTATGCTGTTCACACTCACAAACACACATAGGAATATTTTTCTAAAAATGCTCTTTTTGGATTGATGGGACCTCAAAGCACGAATTTCAGTTGAAATCTTTGTATCAAATTTTTGGCGCAATTCAATACCTTCACTGCCTATTAAGTTCGTGGTAGAAAGTAAAAAAGCGTCATTAGAAATAGCTCCATGTGGGTGTGTTTCTAAAAATGCTGTTTGTAATCGGAGAGATCAAAATGTGTATCTCTGCTGAAATTTCGTATCGAATTTTTGAATACTTATTATAATAGAGAATGCAATAAAAACCAACTAACATTGTCCCTTTTAAAATTCATGTTAATATTTTTTGTGTTGTCTTGAGAAACAATTTTTGGTTTTATTATCCCAGTTATCGTTGGGAATTTATTTATTTACCGTGTAGCACACCACATTCATATTTCCCGACTCTGCGAATGATAGGAAATCCTTCTAAACAAAAATTACACATCTCAACTGGGAATCGAAATCGTAACCTTTGGGTTGTGAAACCAGAATGCTGATCACTCGATCACAGAGGTAGCCTTGTTTATTTCGTGAATAGATTACGAGTGAGTAATTTTAATATTTATAATAATCTATAGAGCTTTTCTCCCTTAACACTTTTGTATTTTAACTCTTTATACATATTCGCATGTCCGTTTAATACAAATATAGTTGAAAAAGTAACTACTAAGTTAGTTAAGGTAAAGGTAAAGGGTACGGACTGAGGGCCCCCCCGAAACCGGGGCACAGCACCGCAAGTAGGCCACAAGGGCCCTTTTTTGCTTCTACCGTGGGAATGAAGGGAAAAACCCCGAAGTGCAATCCTATCCTGACAACGAGCTCAAATATGGATGGGGTCCCTAACGTTTCCAGATCGAACGCATCCTACGCCGCTCGGCTCCGCCAACATACCCTAACCTTGAGCGTTCCCCGAGGGCGCCCGAAGTGGGTCCTATCTGAGCAGTTCTGCAACGACGCCATGAAAGAAACCTCTACAGAGGCGCGCCCACCACCCAGCCGCAACCCGACAAATACTGTCGCCTTTCCTACAACCCTAAAAAGATAAGGAAGATGACGGGTTAAGGAAACCCTGGAAAACCAACCAAAACCTATGGGTCAGGATGGGCTGTCGCCGGGAATCGAGCCCGGGACCGACGAACGCGAGTCGCATACTTACCGCGGCACTACCTCGCTCGGTAGTTAGGCCAGTCTTCGTTATTGTTGAGACATACAAACTTTATTTGATTCTGGCTGCCTTGGGAACGGTCAATAATAATAATAATAATAATAATAATAATAATAATAATAATAATAATTAGTAATCACAATGATAGTAATTTAATAGTAGCTTTTCCTTTCATTCCTCATCATCAAATTCTGTATTCGTCTTATGTAGTTTAAGGTGTAGTTGAAATGAAGCCCATCTGTCATTTGTTATATAGAACTTTAAAATAGTATCACATGGGGGCCACCACTGAAAAATGACGTCATGAGCGCGGATTCGCTCAGCACTCGTGCCAAAGGATAAATGATTACGATACATGTTGGCAATTTGCCAGCATTTGTCAAGAGAAATTTGCTCTTCCTTTTTTTCCTTTCTTTCCATATGAACTGTGTGATGCTGTCAATACTAACTCTTCATCGGATATCTTTCCAATACGGCACTAATGAATTATGGAATACTCGATTCCACTCTTCGCAGATGTCCATTCCATTTGTGTTTGAGAGTCACTACATAATGCATTAAGGCCGTATTTCGAGATCTTCCATAACACATTAATTTCGTCGAAAGTCCATATGATGTATCGAGATCATTTAATGAATTTAATTTCGAAGGCTGTTTGTTATTCTTTCTTCCCTTTTTCACTGTTCATTTTACAGGGCTGAGCAAAACCATATGTAATCCAACACTTTTATTTTACCCCTGCCAGTGTACCATTTGGGGCACACAATAAGATTAAAGAGCAGTGAAATACTGGCTGCAAATTATTAATGGCTCCATCTTTAACTAGAACTATCTGCTAACATTAAGGATTAAGAGACCATTGGCCATGAGCACCAAACCAAGATTAGTCACGGAAATAGGAGTGGAAGAAAGTTAAAAGCTGCTGAAAGCAACAGCTGATACTGGAATTATTTTCTTGTAGGAGTAATAACTTTATAATAACATGCTAGGGAGATAGATAATAAATGCAATAAATAATTTCCCCCTACTTCTAGAGATTGGCAGTTGTGCGAAGGGCTGATAACCCATCTACGTCAAAAATGTTTTACTCCTATGCTCCAAAATAAATGCCGGACTGATGGCAAAATGACTAGGAGAACATATAGCAGGATACACAAGACTGGATAAAAAAACAAACAATGAAATAAGGCAAAAGTAAAAAATAGAAGAATTAAATAATATAATAATAGAACATGAAACTAACTGGAAACAACATTTAGAAAGAATGTCATTAAATAGGATACCCCGAGCAACATATATCTACAGACCGCAAGGATAAAGAAATCTAGAGATGGACACAACAAGATTTTGGAGCCGGAACAGGCTAAACGGCCTAAAACCGCGAAGTAAAAGAAGAAGAGGAAATAATTTTTATATATTAAAATCAATGTATAATGTAAGAAGGAGTTACAATTCTGCAAGTGGATAAGAAGTAATTACCAGGCAAGTTACGTGTTGAGGCAAACAAATTAGTTAGAAGTCATAGTAGCTAAGGCAATTAGGTGTTTCGGTGAACTCAGTCAACAAGAAACCCATTGAAATTAATTGCTCTTCCACATAAGCCGTGTGTTGGACACGGTTGGAAAGGTAGAACCAGACGACTGAAAAATGCAATGCCATAGTCGGAATTTGACCAACGGATCTCCCGGTATCCGTCTGGTTGCTCTAACCACTGAGCGACCATGGTAATTGCCGGTACGACATTGACCGTGACATTAACTTTCCAACCTTGTCTAACATACGGCTTGTGTGGAAGAACAATTAATTCCATTAATTGACGTAATAGTGGTTGAAACTATGAAGCCCGGGACTTAAAGTACTTACGACATTGTAAGTCGCCATTGGGGTATATCATCTTAATACAATTTGGGATCTCCTTGTGGTTTACCGGAAAAAATGCGAATCAGTTGGGGAATTTAATGTCGAGCCGGCATGTTGCCATGGTAGCTCAGTGGTTAGAGCAACCGGACGGATCCATGCTTCAAATCCCGGCGACGGCATTGAATTTTTCAGTCGTCTGATTTTACCTTTCCAAGAAATCCATTAGCACAAGGTACAGGTACTTAGAACTCAGTATTTCGGAAATCAACAGAGTTCATGAAAATGCACGCGTACCAGTTCTGAAAATTAGAAAGGGAAAGAATTCTTAAAATTTAGAAAATCAAAGAGTAAACGTTGTATTTCAGATGCGAATAAGAAGCTTAAGATTTGGCAACGTATAATGTAGGAACTTTGGTGGGGTAGTCATGAAGTAGGTGGGACTTGAATTGATAAAAGAGCGTGTATTTATACAATTAGGGTCTCAAAGTCTTTTGCATTTTACAGAAGTGTTTCACTGTGATCGACTAGCGGCAGTCCATAGCGCATACTTGGCTGTAACCGTAAACGAATTCACCGTTTACCAATTCAGCGATTCACGATACTTACGGTTCTCATTGTTATTGCGGAAACAGTTATTTTGAACCGCAATGCATTTATAGTTCAAACGTTTGCAGAAAATTAAATTGTGTTTTATTTATGGACGGTCTTTAACTACTATAGTCCTTAGCGATCCATTCTATATTGGTGTGAAAGACTGGAAATTTTGCTCACAGGTCTCTTTGTCAGGCTTGAGCCTCTTTTACGTGCCGTAAATCTGCGACATGAGACCACCGGCTTTACTTCCCTTCCGAAGGAAGCCATGCTAAAGACTTTTACTCCCGAAAAAAAATCCATCGTCCTCCGCCGGGTTTGAACCCGCGACCTTGGGAAACAGGGGCTAGCATTGTACCCCTAAATCACAGGGGACTCAATAGTTACAGTTTCTCGTGCTAAGATTCAGAAACAGTTTAATTCTTCATTCTCATACTGTTGGCAAGTCACTCAAAATAGTTTTTATATTAGCCCTCCGTTAAATTTATCAGTCAACTTAACTGTATTGTTTATTCTCATACTCACTCATGCGTACCCTCAGAGAAAGATCCATAGCTCACCACTGTAGCAGCTGGCAGTAGATTCATCAAAGATGGAGCTATTGGGGACGGCATTAAAAGTGTCTCTCATATAGGGGGTAGTCGTCACAGTAAATTCCGCAAAGCGGAGAAGCACATTCGAGGATAAAAACGAATTAAAATGGGGAACAACACGCCAAAACAATGCTCACACTTATTAAATAGAGGCTTGCGTGATGAATAATCAGTACCAGATAAAGAAGAAGTCTCACTGTCCCATTTATGAGAAATAGGAATAATGGATGAATATCTTAGCGAGATGTATGGACTTAGGATTCGAAATGCTTTCAATGAAAAGGAATATAAGCCGAAGGGTACGTTGGACGTTACTGTCAGGCGCGAAAGAAGAAGAAGAAGAGGTAAAATTCATGCTTTTATACACTGCTAGACAGGCAAGATCTAAAGTTACTAATAACTAGGGAGCTTGTGGACAGTTTTGCTATCCCGTTCTCCTAGAAAGCAGCTGAATGTCTCCAAATGCATTGGGTTGGAGGTCCTCTATCATAATCTCATCTCAAAATGCTGGCAGTTCTGCTTCCATCTGCTGAAACGAACAAACATACCAAGGGAAATAAATGTTTATTTGTTAAGCATATGCACTAGAAGCGTTTAATCAATTCTTACTTTCTCTACTACGTATAGTAGGGGATGTACGGCATGCCCCCCAAAAATTCGATACCAAGATTTCACCAGAAATACACATTTTGAGGCGCCCTGAATCCTAAAAAGCATTTTTGGAAACATGTCCGTGTGTGTCTGTGAACAGCATCATTAAAAAATAATCTCGGATAAAAACCAAACTTGGCATTTGGGTTTAGTATCTTCCAAGAATGCGACACGAAGATTTTCAACAAAACCCCCCACCCGAACTACACTTTACATGGAACATTTTTTGAAAATTTTTATTTTATAAAAAACGGCTCTAACGATATTGTTTAAAATACTATATATGGATGATACTTACATCACAAATAAAGTACATATCTTGGATTCTCAGGAAATAGCCTAGGAAGTCCTCTTCATTCGGAAGGAGTTTTATATAATCTTATACAACTTGTAAATGTAAAGCGATAGACGAAAACATACCACACAAAAATGTAGATCTCTTTAAAATACATAATTTACTTAAAAAAGTTATTTGTAGCATAAGCTATTTCTGAGATATCCGTTATTAAAGTTCGAATTGTTCAATACTTGTCCTTCTTTCAAAGTCCCATCGATTTTCAGTTGTTTTCTTACGATTACATGGAAACACTTTGGAATTTTAAGGCCAGCGTATAGCGTCCAATTCTTAAACATTTGACTATCGGCGTTCTCTTAGCGAAATATGTAATGTAGCAATTTTTGCAAAGGTTTATATGGATTAAATTTAGTAGATAGAAAAATTAGCTTTAGTAAGAATAGTTTGTATGCCCCTAATAAAGATAGAAGGTAGAAAAATCATGTGAATGTATCACATCAGATTTTTTAATTGTTATGCTAATTTTTGAGGCAGCGTAGAATCTAGCTTGAGAGATTTTTTCGGTAGTGCACGTTATTCTGATCTATTACTTAGAGATTATGCTAAATTATAACCAAGAAACAGTGCCCTCTACCATTTTCATTTTCAACAGCTTATCTCTGTTACAAAAACATTTCATGATTTTCAAAAACTCTGACAGTTGAAAGGTTGATTCCCTGTTGTAAACAAAATTTCAGCTGGGTTTCTCTCCCCTTTGGCCAGAAACACGACGATTTACTGCGCAACGAGAATTTATCCTAATTTTTATTAATGTGCCTCATTGTTTATTTGATGTTGGGTTTAATTTTGTTTAAAATACTCATTGCTTTTATTTCTGTAGGCTTTAGAAGTTTCTAGTAACCTCTTTAAGTTTGAAGTAAGCGATGCTATCATTTCCGCTGTTTTTAATCAACTGAACTTATATTTGAAATTGAGTGATCTTATTTTGTTACTTTATTTGAAAATGATAGCCATTATTAATGCAATTTATTAGATTTTATGCGCAAATAGTCTAATTAAAACCCAATGGAGTTTTGATTCCTCTAAAGCCTTGATAGGGAGGAAGAACATTTAATTAGACACCAACCAACCGCAGCTTGATTACAGCATAATTATCGCACCCACAGAAAGTGATAATTACCATGGGTTAATTACGCCTCCTCCGTAATTGTGTTCGATTGCAGGAAATTCAAAACAAAATGGTACCTTTAAGATTTGGTGAAGCATCGTGTATTTATTTTATCTTAAAATAAACGTTGTTATTCCATTTGGCTTGCATTTTTACTTTTTCTTATAGTAAGTAGGGCAAATATTGCAATCCACCCAAAAATTCCATACCGATATTTCACCGGAAATACAAGTTTTGAGGTCCTCTGAAGCTAAATAAAGCATTTTTACTTTGTCCACTACGTATAGTAAGCAGGGAAAGTATTGCATTCCACCCAAAAATTTCAGAGATTTCACCGGAGATACACGTTTTGAGGTGTCCTGAATCCAAATATAGCATTTTTGGAAACATGTCCGTGTGTGTTTGTCTATCTGTCAGACTTTGAACACCATAACTCAAAAACGAAAAGTCGAATAAATACCAAATTTGGTACTTGAATTTACTATCTTCCAAGGATGCGACTTTCATGAAAATCCCCACCCCAGAATACCCTTTATATGGAGAATAATGTTGATGTTCTCAAAAATGGTTCTAACGATTTTGATTAAAATATATGTTTAAAATATTTTTATGAGAAGTGAAATGTATAACTTGAATTTTCTGGAAATGTCCCCAGCAGTCCCCTTCATTCTGAATGACTTACGCATAAGTGGTAAACCGTAAGATACAGATAAAATTTTACTACACAAAAAATGTAGATCAGTTAAAACATACGTTTTGTCGAGTGGCCCATTTCCGAGATATTCCTTCTTATTTGTTTAAATTTTCCAATACTTATGCTTTTTCTCAAAAGGGAATAAGTTATTCATTTTTTATGTCCTGGACATGTAAAGAGAATGGAATACTCCACATAGCAACCAGCTCTTAAAATATTTGACTGTCGCTTAAAGCCTGCCAATTCCCCTTGCATCTACAAGAAAATTAGCAATAAGATTAACATCTCGATTAACATGAAGCATATGGAGAATAAGCGGTTGTAAAAATAGTTTGTACAAGAGTAAAGAAAGTCATGTGAGTGTAACACATAAGATTTTATGGAACATGCCCGTGTGAATGTGTGTATTGTGAACACCATAACTCAAAAAGGAAAAGTTGGATAAATATAAAACTTATTCCAAAGATGCGGCACGAAGATTTACAGCAAAAGCTCTCTACCCCAAACTACCTTTTACATGGAACATTTTTCGAAGTTTTTGATTTTTTAAAAATGGCTCTAAAATTTTGATTAAAATAGCATATATGAAAGGTACTCACATATCAAATAAAATGTATATCTTGAATTTTTGAGGAATAAACAATGAAGTCCTCTTCATTCGGTAGGAATTTTGTATATAGTTTTATAACTGGTAAACATAAGCGATAGACGAAAACGTACTACAGAAAAATGTAGATCTCGTTAACATACATAGTTTACTTAAAATGCGTTTTTAGTGGCATAAGAAGTTTCTAAAATATCCGTTATTAAAGTCCAGAATTGTTCATTTCTTGGTCATTCTCTTAAAGGCCTTTCAACATTCAGTTGTTTCTCGCGATTGCATGGAAACAGTATGGAATTTTAAGGCCAAAATATAGCGTCCAGTTCTTAAAACATTTGACTGTCGCTGTTCTCTTTGTATCTATAACTAAATGTGTAATGTAGCTATTTCTGCAAAGATTTGTTTAAAATAAAATGAAGTAGATAGAAAAATAAGGTTGAGTAAGTATAAATTGTATATCCACTAATAAACGATAGAGGGTAGAGAAAATCCTCTAATGTATCACATCACATTCTTTTAAGATTAATCCTGTTGTTAGGTATTGCTTCATAATTTAGGATTTATGGGAATTTCGTTTTCTGTTTTTGAATAGAATGCAGGTATAAATTACTTTTCTTGTGTATATGTTACAATAATGCCATTATTTATATAGATTTAATTTTGAAATGGTTATAAAAAGTATAATCTTTCGAGCCTATGCAATCTCCTAATCCATCTAAAAGAACATCAAAGAAATATAAAACTAAAACAAACTGATAAATCAGCTGTGTCACACCAGTTTTGGAACAAACAAAATGAAATTGGTCAAGATATTGAAGTGTTAAAACCCATACATAATCCAACAATGCTGGATGCTTGGGAAAAAATATTCATTACTAAAAATAATTCATAAGTTTTAAACTTTAAAATTCCGCCGTTGGATGACGTCTGGTTCAATCAGAGAAGACATTAGACCAATATGGAGCCCATCCTACTTCAAGTTCCACTACACAACAAGAGAGGTCAGTACAGCAGCCTTCAGTCTCACCTTCAGCAGTTACGCAAACTACCATCTGAGGTTCTACCAGTCGACCACTTGGGTATATATTTCCTAGGTTTTTGGAGCGTGATTCAGTCGTCTTTCAAACAATAATGATGACTTGATAACCTCGAAACGATCGTCCATCTTTTTACCATCTTGATGTAAGTGAAGGCTTTTAATATCATTTCGACTCATAATTTTATCAGATCTACATTTATTCTGTACTATGTTTTCGTCTATGGCCTAACGTTTATCAGTTATATAACATTAGACAAAATTCCCTCCGAATGAAGAAGACTGCATAGTCTATTTCCCTAAAATTAAATATATACATTTTATTTGTCATGTAAATATCTTTGGTATATTATATTTTAATAAAAGTCGTTTTATAGAAAATCAAATATTTCGAAAAATGTTCTATGTAAAGAGTAGTTTGAAGTGGGAAAATTTTGTTGAAAATCTTCGTGTCGAATCTTTGGAAGACTAAATACCAGGTTTGGTATTTATCCGACTTTTCGTTTTGGGTTATGTTGTTCAGAGATATATAGACACACACGGACATGTTTCCAAAAATGCAATTGGATTCATGAAGCCTGAAAAGATGCATTTCCACTTAAATCTCTATATCGAATGTTTTGGTGGAATGCACTACCTTTTCTTCCTACTATGTACATGGAGGAGAAAGAAATGACATCGTTCTCGCATCGCAATTATTTTAACGAATTCCTCTCGTTGTTTTAAATAGGTAATTTAACTGAGGCATCAAAATCATGCTTCTTGATACCTTCGGTCTCGAAATCATTATCATGAAAACGTTAACCTCAATTAAATTACCGAAAAACTATCAGTACTGATACTGTTGCTGAAGACAAGTTCATCTCGTGTTAAGCACCTCCTGCGATACGAACATAATTTTGAGGAAACATGAATTTGAGCTTTCGTTGCGGCAGTATTTTTAACACTTAAATAATTTCACTCTAATTATATAATATGTAAATTCAATAAGAGTCCGCCTTAAAGCAACATGTGTATGTAACAATATACAAGAAGTGTATATTACAGCCATTGTATATGTTTATATTATTGTATACATGTGTACTAATGTTATGTGAATGTATTACGTAATTTAATAATGCAGGAGCTGTGAGAAATAGGTCAAAAGTTGCTAAAAATGAGGTAACAATGAGGTAACCTTGAGGCAATAATGAATTTGAAAGTTTAACAATACTACTTGTAATTCTTGGAAGCAATTATGTAATTTTTGTGACAGTTTATAAAATAGCCAATCAACAACCAGAAAAACTTTAGTTAAATGAAGGTATTCTATTGGACTAGGATTAGCCAATCAGAAACTAAAATGGAGCAAAATTTACAAATTCAGAAGTCAGTTGCTTGTAGACAGTGTTCCTAACCGGACGCATGACGCGTCTTCCAGAAATTTAATACTTATTCAGTGAGACGAAAAGTAGTTTACGTGTTAAAAATTGCAAGTAATTAATAAAAAAATCTCACAGCTCTCTATATCAGTGAAGTGTTATTTAAATCGTGTCAAACATTAATAAAAGGAGTGAAGTAAATTTACAATCTGTGTAAGCCTATATTCTTCAGTCGCACCACTCCCTGCTAAGACACACATGTCTCTAAACAAATATAAATACTGACGCAGCCGAGGCAAACATAAATATATAATATTTAAAGAAACAGTCAAAATTACAAACTTAATATTTTTTAAACATTTTTGGGGCAAAGGCCACCGGAAAGTACATTTAGGGCGAGGGCTACCGGAAACTTTTTACCATACGTGCGGTTGCAACTACTTCAAGTTCGGCTCCCCAACAGTCGAAATATAACACATCTTCTTCAAATCCGCTTTCCATAAGTAGCAGCAAGAAACCATCTTCTTCAAGTTACGCACCTCTTGCGATACGAACATAATTTTGAGGAAACATGGATTTGACCTTGTCGTACATGACTGATCCATTTAAGAAGAGAAACCTACGTGGCGTACTGCTTATTGCCGTGAAGGGCTGGCAAGGACTTACCGCGCAGGGACTAAGTAGAACATACTTCCAATATTTCCACGGCGCTACAAGTTCTGGTATTTCCTTTGATTCAATGAGATTTATAAACTATGATGTTTTTTCCGAAGACTGATATTTTCATTTCACAGAAATTTAGTTACTTCAAAAATCACTATAAAGGTGTTCATAATAAGGCTTATCAGTTTCGTGCAGTATTATCAAAAAGTGGGAACCAACACGTGAATGAAATTTTAAAGAAACTGATGTGTTCATTCACCATGACCTTCTCTACCCTTTATCATTTATTAATGGGTATAAAACTGTCTTAGAAAGCTTATTTTTCCTTCTACTTCATTTTAATCCAGCAAACCTTTGCAGAAGTAGCTACGTTACACATTTCGTGATAAATACTAAGAGAACAACCATAATAAAATATTTAGGAACTAAATGCTATATGCTGGCCTTAAAATTTTCTACTCTTTCCATGCAAGAGAAACAACTGAATGCCTACATGGCTTTAAAAGAATGACAAAGAACTGAAAATTCAAACCATTAATAACGGATATCTCGAATTTGAAATAAATTGTGTTTTAAAAATACCTGCATTTTTTGTGTAGTGCATTATCGCTAAACGTTTGCGAGTTATATAAGTTTATACAAAATTCCTTCCGAATGAAAGGACTTGGCAGGTTATTCCCAGAAAATAATAGATACGCATTTTATTTTTCATGTAAACATCTTTAATATATGGTATTTTAATCAAAATCGTCAGAACTATTTTTAGGAAAATAAGAAATTTTAAAAAATTGTCCATATAAGGGTAGTTGGGGTGGGGGATTTTCTTGAAAATATTAGTGTCGGTTCTTTGGAAGATAGTGAACATAAATACCAAGTTAGGGATTTATCCTGACTATTCAGAGGCACGTGGAACTGTTCTAAAATGTTTTTTGGGGGGATTTAGGGGACCTCTAAAGATGTTTTTCCGGTGTAATTTCGGTATCGAATATTTTTGGGTGGAATGCAATACTTACCAGGTACTGTGCATGTGGTAGAGAAAACCAAAACTTATTACCAGCATAGAGAACGTGTTTGTAAGCAGTATTAGAATAAAGATAGTGACAGAGTTTCATGTACGGCGAGTACGGAGGATGTTTGAGAGTGCTAATTATCTGCGATTACCCGTATCTATGCTCTAACGTATAAGATCAGAGAGCAGAAAATAATGTTCTATGGTAACATGCAGCCCAAACTAACGATATAATGAAAGGGGATGAAAGTGCACTTGCATGTATGCTCTAGAAGGATTAATGGGACTATATGTTTAATGTTTGCTTGTAGCTTGTGGTGCTTATGGTTTATACTAGCTCGTTCTGAAACAAAAGACTGGCATTGTCAGCTTGTGCTGCCTAAATCCATTAAATGCTGTATCCGTTTAGTGAAAGATGGTTGAGAATTAAACCCAGCCAGCGAGGTTCACAAGCCCCTTTAGGGCATTCTAGATTAATTATTTTAAGCAAATAAACGGCATATATATTTCTAAACCACTGTTTTTATTTTAATGTGTTAATTTCATTCAAATCGTGTATGTATTGTGTTCACATCGCCTCTAGGGGGTTATGGGAATGCTTATAGCTAACTCATTTTATATCCAATTACCACGAAAAAAATATAATTTTACAGATGAATAAATATGTTACAATTGTTTAAAAATAAAATAAAACTGTCGAGCTTTATATTTGTAGAAAGTGTGAAGCGAGCGCAAATATCACGAAGACTGTTCGTTTAAAACTTTGAAGCGAGTTGGAAACATACAGAAACTACCAAGGTTTGAAATTAAAGATTTAAGACCTGTTTGAGTAGAAAAATAGCCAAATTTTTAAAAACTGTTGAAAGAAGTTACACAATATTATATGTTGCAGTGGAAACACGGTATCCTCTGGATGAGATACAAAAAAAAATCTGATGTGTTACACTCACATGACTTTCTCTACTCTTGTACAAACTATTTTTACAAACGCTTATTCTCCATATGCTTTATGTTAATCGAGATATCGAGATGTCAATCTTATTGGTAATTTTCTTGTAGAAACAAGGGGAATATGGTAGCTTTTAAGCGATAGTCAAATATTTTAACGCTGGTTGCTATGTGGCGCATTCCATTCTCTTTGCATGTCCAGGACATAAAAAAAATGAATAACGAATTTGAGAAAAAGCATAAGTATTGGAAAACTTAAGGAAATAACAAGCAATATCTCGAAAACGGTTCACTCAACAAAAGAAATGTATATGACATAAGTTGTGTATTTTAACGCGATCTACATTTTTTGTGTAGTAACATTTTGTCTATCTCTTATGGTTTACCAGTTATGCAAAAGTCGTTCACAATGAAGAATACTTTTGGAGACATTCCCAGAAAATTCGAGATATACATTTCATTTCTCATGACATTATCTTAAACATATGATATTTTAATCAAAATCGTTAGAGCCATTTTTGAGAAAATTAAAATTTTCGAAAAATGTTCCATGTAAAGGGTAGTCTGGGGTGGGGGGATTTTCTTGAAAACCTTCGTGTCGCATCTCTGGAAGATACTGAACCTAAATACCAAGTTTGGTGTTTATCCGACTGTTCGTTTTTGAGTTATGCTGTTCACAGACACACACACACACACACACAGACACACAGACACACACACACACACACACACAGACACACACGGACATGTTTCCAAAAATGCTTTTTTTGGATTCAGGAGGTCTCAAAACATGTATTTCCGGCGAAATCTCGGTATCGAATTTTTGGGTGGAATGCAATACTTCCCCTACTTACTATACGTAGTAGAGAAAGTAAAAATGTATAACGAATTTGAGAAAAAGTATAAGTATTGAAAAATTTAAGGGAATAACAAGCAATATCTCGCAAACGGTTCACTCAACAAAAGAAATGTATATGACATAAATTGTGTATTTTAACGCGATCTACATTTTTTGGATAGTAAAATTTTGTCTATATATTATGGTTTACCAGTTATGAAAAAGTCGTTCATAATGAAGAATACTTTTGGAAACATTCCCAGAAAATTCGAGATATACATTTTAATTATCATGACAATATCTTAAACATATGATATTTTAATCAAAATCGTTAGAGCCGTTTTTGAGAAAATTAAAATTTTCGAAAAATTTTCTATGTAAAGGGTAGTCTGGGGTGGGGGATTTTCCTGAAAACCTTCGTGTCGCATCTCTGGAAGATACTGAACCTAAATACCAAGTTTGGTGTTTATCCAACTCTTCGTTTTTGAGTTATGCTGTTCACAGACACACAGACACACAGACAGACACACAGACAGACACACACACGGACATGTTTCCAAAAATGCTTTTTTTGGATTCAGTGAGTCTCAAAATATGTATTTCCGGTGAAATCTCGGTATCGAAATTTTGGGTGGAATAGAATACTTCCCCTACTTACTATACGTAGTAGAGAAAGTAATAATGTCAAGCAAAAGCAGCAACAAATAAACGGCGAATTGCGCATTGTGCAGAGCGCATGCGTGAACTCCAGCAACGTCGGAAAGTCATCGCGCTGAGTGCGACATCGGATGTTCAGTAATCTATGCTGTTTTTCAAAAATAACTTCTTCTCCTTTCAAGGATTAGGTAATATCACCTGTTCCGGTCTCTAGCCATCTCTTGCGTGGTCTTCCTAAACTTCTCCTCCCTGTTGGTTGGTAATTCGTTATCTTTTTACTTTCTCCACTACGTATAGTAAGTAGGGGAAGTATTGTATTCCACCCAAAAATTTGATACCGAGATTTCACCGGAAATACATGTTTTGAGATCCCCTGAATCCAAAAAAAGCATTTTAGAAACATGTCCGTGAGTGTGTCTGTATGTCTGTGTGTCTGTGAACAGCATAACTCAGAAACGAACAGTCGGATAAACACCAAACTTGGTATTTAGGTTCAGTATCTTCCAGAGATGCGACATGAAGGTTTTCAAGAAAATACCCTCACCCCAGATCACCCTTTACATGGAATATTTTTCGAAAATTTTAATTTTCTCAAAAATGGCTCTAACAATTTTGATTAAAATATTATATGTTTAAGATATTTTCATGACAAATGAAATGTATATCTCGAATTTTCTGGGAATGCCTCCAAAAGTGTTCTTCATTCTGAACAACTTTTGCATAACTGGTATACCATAAGAGATAGACAAAATTTTACTACACAAAAATGTAGCTCGCGTTAAAATATACAATTTATGTCGTATACATTTTGTTGTTGAGTGAACCATTTTCGAGATATTGCTTGTTATTCCCTTAAATTTTCCAATACTTATACTTTTTCTCAAATTCGTTATTCATTTTTTGTCCTGGTAATGCAAAGAGAATGGAATACTCCATAGCAACCAGCTCTTAATCGTTTACTGATACAATATTCAAATCTGATCTTAATGATTCATTTCCTATTTTGTCAACTCTAGTGCATCCCCTTACATACCTCAAAAATTTCATTTCGGTGGACTGAATACGTGATCTCTCTCTTTTTGTTATTGTCCACGACTCGGAACCATATAATACAGTAGGTAAAACCATAATCTTATAAACTTAATTTGTGTATCTTTTCTAGTTTTTCATTAGTTCTTCTGATCGTTCCACAAATGATTTGAAACCTATTAACATTCATCTGAATGTCTTTGTCAAGTTTAAAACTAATGTCACATCCTAGATAATTCAAGCGGAACCCCTGTTCTAATATTTTATCATATATTAGTATCTTTGATCTAACGGGATTCTTCCTTTTAAAACCCATTGTCTTTGTTTTATTTGTAGAGATAGTTAAGTTTTAATGCATTGGCTTAATCTATATACTGCTCTTGTAGATTATCTTCTGTTTCTTGTATAACTATTTGATCATATGCATATAGTAAAGTACTTAAAGGCGTATTTAATTCTATTTTGATCCCGAACTGTATTCCATCGTTCCACTTCAAAACTAGATCGTCAAATATAAATTAAATAATATGGGCGATATGCTACACCCTTGTCGAAGATTAACTTAATTATTTTAACGGGTCTTCATGATTGATTCGATCTTTACCGCCAGTTGGTTCAAATGAATAATGTCATTATTAATTCAGCCAACCCCTTGTCTCAAAGGGAAGGGGTGGTATTCAACCTAGAACTGCATGCGTTTCCGTCTTCGTAAACAGGTTGATGTACTGTGGCGGTGCAAAATTGTTTTTCACTAGAATATTTTGTGTTATTTGCACGCGAGTTGTAAACGACCATCAAACACAGAATTTGAATAATTCAATGCTATGCAGAGATATTCTATGTTACAAAAACCATTTAATTATTTGCGTTACCTATCAGCATACGTACTGAAGTGCGAGTTTATGAACCGGAAGCTAAAGACGTTCCAAATGTAAATGTTGGAAACGTACGATACAAGTCCCATTTCACTAAGGTGACCTCGAAACTGTTGACGTCCACTTATCTTTCGCTAGTCCTCTGCAAGAGGCACTGATGTTAAACTCCCTTCAAAGATTGCCAGTCGGCTGTCATGCGCAGACAACCGACTGGCGGCAACGACGAATAAATCTGAAGACCCCGTGTATATTGCAATGTTTAGGACTGTATAAAAAATATTTGGAAATTTGGAATTTAAAAAATATGAGGAACAAGTCCAGGGTTCCCTTCTTCATGGTTGTCACTACTGTTACTGCTCATTCTATAAGGTTTATATTTTGATTTTAATCTAAAATAGGCAAATTGACGTTCCGTCCCTCCAATTTATTTTGGGGTTCAGAAATTTACCTGAGTTACCAGATAAACATTGGACTAGGTATTTCATTACCACAATCCAAACAGCCACATTTAAGTCAAGAACATTTAAGGCTCGCAACTAAGCCCATTTATAAACAAATTATCTAGAAACTAAAAGTTTGGCCAAAGTTTAGAATTCATCTCTTTCTTTCGTTTTTTCTTTCTTTCTTTCTTTCTTTCTTTCTTTCTTTCTCTCTTTCTTTCTTTCTTTCTTTCTTTCTCTCTTTCTCCCTTTCTTTCTTTCTTTCTTTCTTTCTTTCTTTATTTCTTTCTTTCTCTCTTTCTTTCTTTCTTTCTTTCTTTCTTTCTTTCTTTCTTTCTTTCTTTCTTTCTTTCTTTCTTTCTCTCTTTCTTTCTTTCTTTCTTTCTTTCTTTCTTTCTTTCTTTCTCTCTTTCTTTCTTTCTCTCTTTCTCTCTTTCTTTCTTTCTTTGCATTCTGCCATATTTAACATGCATAATCGTGTTGAAACAAGCAGTCAAAAGGGCTTTAAAGGCATATTAAATACATAACTTAGGACACGAAGGTTTTCAAGAAAATCCTCACATCGCAAACTACCCTTAAGTGGGAAAATTTTCATTATTTTTGATTTTCTCAAACATAGTTGCAAATATTTGAATAAAATACCACATTTTTAAGGTGTTTGCATGAAAAAATGTATATCTTGAATTTTCTGGGAATAGCCTCCCAAGTGAATGACTTTTGCATAGTTGTAAAATCCTAAGAGATAGACAAAATCTTACTACAAAAACACATAGACCTAGTTGAAACAAACATTTATATACAATAAAATGTTTTGTGGCGTTAACTATTTCCGAGATATTGGTATTCATTTGAATTTTCAAATATGTGCCTACACTTTTTCAAGTGGTCAAGCAAAGGGAATGAAATTTCAAAGCATCACAGCTTTGAGAATCTTACTGACGCTTTGGCCTATTGCATCCATCTTATACCTTTAACAAAATGTGTAAATGCTTAATGAAAGTTTATCTGGATTAACAAGAAGTAGATTGAAGAATAAAGTTTTGCAAGAATAGCTTGATAAAACAGTGATTACAGAAAGTCATGTGAACACAACACATCAAATTTATAAGATATAAATTGCGCATTAGTTGTAATGCAGTTTTAAAGAAGCATTTTATTCTTTATCTTCATAATCACATTCGCAATTCTAATCAACATCTTTTCTGAGCATGGTTTGGAAAAAATAATCACAGATATGTAATTCCGATATTTTAATGAAAAGAAAATTGAACAACTCAGTAAAGAAATGTACGATTCAAAAATGAGTAAACAAGAAAAATTATTTTTTTTACTGTAATTCAATTTGTATGTTTCAAGGAGAATTCAAAGTTGCACCACTATATTGTATTACAGTTTTATAAAATGTATAACATCTTGGAACGTACTTACATAAAATTGAACTTTTCCATATCAATTAACGCTATCGTAAGAAATGTGTGTACAAATTTTAAACCAGATAAGCTTAAACTTGCAGAAATAAGTAACTGTATAAAAGAATCTGATGTGATACATCCACAAGACTTTCTCCATCCTCTATCATTTATTATTGACTACAAGCTATTCTTACTAAAGCTGATTTTTATACCTACTATGTTTTAATCCAAATAAACCTTTATAGAAATAGCTACATTGCACATGTCATTATAGATACAAAGAGAAAAGCGATTGTCAAATGTTTAAGAACTAAATGCTATATGCTGCCTTAAGATTCCATACCGTTTCGAAGCAATCGCAAGAAACAACTGAATGTTGAAAGGACTTTAAACAATGAACAAGAAATGAACAATTCGAACCATTAATAACGAGTATATCAGAAACGGTTTATGCCACAAACAACTTATTTGAAATAGATTATATTTTAAAGCGATCTAATTCTTGTGGAGTACGTTTTCGACTATCACTTAACATTTACCAGTTATACAAGATTATACGAAATTTCTTTCGAATGTTGAGGCCTTCACAGGCTATTCCCAGAAAATTCAATATATACATTTTATTTGTCATGTAAATATATTTAATATCTGATATTTTAATCAAAATCGTTAGAGCCACTTTTTGGAAGATCAACATTTTCGAAAAGTGCTTCATGTAAAGGATAGTTGGAGTGGGGCGATTGTTTTGAAAATATTCGTTTCCCATTCCAGTATCCGAAGATACTGAACTTAAATATGAAGTTTGGTATTTATCCGACGCTTAGTTTTTGTGTTATGCTGCTCACAGACACACATACACATACGACCGTTTTTTAAAAATACTTTTTTAGATTCAGGGGGCCTCAAAACATATATTTCCGGTGAAATCTCGGTATTAAATTTTTGGGTAGAATACAATACTTACCGTAGTTACTATAGAGAAAATAAAAGCAGAAGAACGAGCGACTACTAATAGCCTCTCTCTTATAGTGATGTTAAATAATAGCACAAAATATCTGGTGTGTTACACTCACAGGACTTTCTCTACTCTTGTACAAACTATTTTTACAAACGCTTATTCTCCATATGCTTCATGCTAATCGAGATAAACATTTGCAGACTCTATCTTATTGCTAATTTTCTTGTAGATGTAAGGGGATAATATATTTACAAGGGAAATTTGGAAATACAGTAGCCTTTAAGCACATACATATCTCTTAATAGCTGGTTGCTAGGTGCAGCACCATTCCCTTTCCCACAGATTAATACTCTTTGCATATCCAAGACAAAAAGTGAATAACGAATTCCCATTTGAGAAAATAAGTATTGAAAAATTTAAGGGAATAACAAGCAATATCTCGAAAATGGTTCACTCAACAACAAAAATGTATATGACATAAATTGTGTATTTTAACGTGATTTACATCTTTTGTCTAGTAATATTTTGTCTATCTCTTATGGTTTACCAGTTTACCAAAAGTCGTTCACAATGTCGAATACTTTTGGAGACATTCCCAGAAAATTCAAGATATACATTATTTGTCATGAAAATATCTTAAACATGTGATATTTTAATAAAAATCTTTAGAGCCATTTTTGAGAAAATTAAAATTTTCGAAAAATGTTCCATGTAAAGGGTACTCTGTGGTGGGGGGATTTTCTTGAAAGCCTTCGTGTCACATCTATGGAAGATACTGAACCTAAATACCAAGTTTGGTGTTTATCCGACTGTTCGTTTCTGAGTTATACTGTTCACAGACAGACACACAGACAGACACACAGACGGACATGTTTCCAAAAATGCTATTTTTGGATTCAGGGGGTCTCAAAACATATATTTCCGGTGAAATCTCGGTATCGAATTTTTGGGCGGAATACAATACTTCCCCTACTTACTATACGTAGTAGAGAAAGTAAAAATTGAAAATAATATTGATAAATGTTTTATTTTTAAACTTCAGACACGTGTAAATGTGTGTCATAGAAATAACACAAAAGACTGACCCCAAGATAGTTTAGTTTTAGTCAATATTCCTTCTTTTATCTAATTTACTAAAAAATAACAAATATAATTTTTCAGAGGGCTTGAATATCTGTTAAAGAGCTGAAGGGAAGCTAATTAAGAGTTCATTGCGAATCTTCTCATAGAAGAAATATAAAACTTAAGAGGATTACTCTGTTTCCTGAAACACAGCGGCAAAGCAGATGAGAATTTTTAATGATTACCTTCTGAAAGGATTATGGAAAAGGCAGAAAATATGAAGGCAAGCCAGGAAAGGGAGGTAATAAAACAGATGAGTTTATATTCAGTGAATGAATTTTATACCTCATCCTCACTTTACCTTGCGTTTTTGTTTAATAACCCTTAACATTTAGTTCGATTTCATTTCAGAAGGTCGGAGCAGATGTATTTTATTTTTTTCTGTCTTTGTGTGAGGGAGTGATGTAATGGGTCAATATATTATTGGCTGAATATTATTGTGAAAGCGCGATCTTGAATAGTGCGCGATGACCATGACTTTCTCTAAGTAGAGGAACTATTCTATTACACCCAAAATTTTGATGTCGAGGTTTCAACGGAAATATGTGTTTTGACGCCTGAAGTAGGTAGGTTGTATTGTTATTTACCCCATGCTTTGGGAGCTAATTTGAAAAAGGTGTGTTTCTGCTGCGTATGGAAAGTCAGTTTGAAGATGATGTATTATATTTCGACTGTTGGGGAGCCGAACTTGAAGTAGTAGCAACCGCACGTATGGTAAAAAGTTTCCGGTAGCCTTCGCCTCAAATTTAAAAATATTAGCTTTGTAATTTGACTGTATCTTTAGATATTATATATTTATGTTTGCCTCGGATGCGTCAGTATTATTATTAGAGACGTGGATTTCTTTGCAGGGAGTAGTGCGGCTAAGAATGTAGGCTTACACAGATAATAAGTTTTACTTCACTACATTTATTTATCCGTGGCACAATTTAAATAACACTTCACTGACATAGAGAGCTGTGATATTCTTTTATTAATTACTTGCACTTTCTAACACGTAAACTATTTTCGTCTCACATGAATACGTATTAAATTTCTCGAGGACGCATCTAGCGTTTGGTTAGGAACACTGTCTACAACCAACACATACAGTTATGAGCGGTTACGGTCTACAAGAAATTACTTGATTTATACCGCCTAAGTTTGTAAATTTCTGCATTTCAAGTCTCTGATTGGCTAATCCTAGTCCAATAGAATACCTTCATTTAACTAAAGCTTTTTCTGCTTGTTGATTGGCTATTTTATAAAATGTCACAAAAAGTACATTATTGCTTCCAAGAATTACAAGTAGTATTGTTAAACTTTCAAATTCATTATTGCTTCAAGGTTACCTCATTGTTATACCTCATGGTTAGCAACTTTTAACCTCTTAATCTCACAGCTCCTACATTATTAAATTACGTAATACATTCACATAATATTATTACACATTACATATTACTTTAAGGCGGGCTGTTATTGAATATATATATATATTATATAATTAGACTGAAATCATTTAAGTGTTAAAAATGCTGCCTCACGCCCCCTAAGCCCGAAAAAGAATTTTTTTTAAAGAAAAAGGTCCATGTGCGAGTGTGTCTGTGTACAGCATAACCCACAAACGAACAGTCGGGTAAATACAAAACTTGGTATATCAGTTTAGTGTGTTCCAGGAATGCAACATGAAGATTTTTAAGAAAATACCCCACACTAAATACCTTTTACATGGAACATTTTTTAAAATTCTTGATGCCCTAAAAATGGAGCTAACGATTTTAATTAAAATACCATATATTGGTGGATTCGATTTCCACGGCCGATCTTCCTGACACATGGTTTTCCCGGGGGTTTACCTGGGTCTCTAAGCGAATGCTGGAAAGGATCTTTACTCCCCAAATTTCTCTCTCCCCCATTTCTTATTTCATCTTCCTGTTTCACGTTACAGTTAAACTGGGTTGTGTGTATCATTTAAAGAGATTTTAAATTCATTGGATAAATATTAATTTTTTATGAATTAGTTATATAAAATATATAAAGTAAACGAATGTTATATAAATTTAATTCATTTTGTGTAATTATATAAGGTCGGTCGGCTGCGGACAGATGGCGCAGAGGTTTGCGCGTTGAAACTCCTCGGGCCTGCTACTGGGCCGAGCTTTCTCCAGTTTTCGCTGGAGGGGAGCCTGTGAGTCACCCTGCGGTGGCTTGTGAGGGCCGCCGTTGAGCATTCTCCGGCCGGGTGGTCAAGCCTGTAACTCCTAAGCTGTATTCACTCTTAGGCTAATCCACGGCAAAATAAACCCACGTGACCAGCGCACCGTGGTACAACTCGGTAGCAATGCTCGCGGAAAAGTAGTCCCATGCTAATAGTCTTAATTTTAGAATGAATATATTCTTAAATTGTGTAATATTCTATACAAACACCTAAGCGTTTATTTAATGCTGATTTATAACTTAAACAGAGCTACAAGTTACAACATGCAATTTATATGTAATCGGGGTATACACAGAATATTATTTACAGCCAGAAACCAGCAGTTGTAATATCGTGGAGGACGGTGAACTTGCTGTTTTGTCTTCTCGACTTATTTAAAGCATAAGCCGGGCAAAGCATTACCTAGTGGTGAAAAAACAATAGTATTGAATGTCTATTTTAAGTTACGTGATAAATATCGAACACGTGAAAGAAGGGGTGAAATAAACTTCTGAGTTTACCGGTGTTTCGAGTAGAAGTATAAACAGTGGTCATAAAGAAAAATGTTAAACTGGAAATGTGGTTATATCCGGGGAAAAAAGGAAAGCGTATGAAATACGCGATGAAGAATGTGACGATTTTGTGAAGAATGCAATTCGTGTAACAGTGCACAATTTCTGTTTTAAAAATGAGCCGCTAACAACTATTGATAAAGTACCGCTTCCAGGGAACGAATAAATGCTAAGTTATCGCATACCTCTTATGTATAGTATCTTTTAACTAGAGTGTCTTATCTTTGAACTTTTAAATAAAACACATTCTATAAATGATAGAGGTTTATTTCCTTTTTTATTTTGGAACATAATTAATGTCATTACGTGTGGAAAAGAACATCACTTAAGTGACCGTCGCGACTTCGTTGGGTTGCGCGTTTACGGTTGACCCAATTTTCAATGACAGAAGAAGGTAAATTAGGCCCAACTTCACGAATAAAGCGCGTGATGTTATTCATAAGATCATTTACTGTTTCTGGCTTGTTGACATAAACTCGAGATTTAACATAATCCCACAAGAAGTAATACAACGGCGTTAAAACACTTGACCTCGGGGGCCAGTTATCATCACCACCACCACCACCACCACAGGAAATGATGAAACCTCCGAACTTCTCCTTCAAAAGATAGATTGTTTCGAGAGCAGTATGACATGTGGCACCATTTTGCTGCAACCAGATGTTTCTGAGATCCATACCATCCAATTGAGGCCCAGAATAATCCTTTATAAGAGCCCGGTATGTTTCTCCATTGACAGTTAGAGCTTCTCCATCTTCATCTTGGAAAAAATATGAACCAATGATTCCACCATACCAAAATCCACACCCCACAGTAACCTTTTGGGGATAAAATGGTCGTTCGTGAATCTGCATTGGATTATGATTGCTCCAATAGCGGCAATTTTGTTTGTTAACACATCCATCCATCCATCCATCCAAAAGTGGGCTTCGTCGCTGAAGATGATTTTTCGACAAAAATCCGAGTCAGCTTCCAATTGCTCTATAACCCAGTCAGCGAATACACGGCGCAACCTATGGTCGTTGGGCTTTCACCATTTTGTAAGCGTGAAACTTCAAGTCCAGATGCAGAATTCGCCAAGTTGTGGTCGGCGAAAGCCCCAATTCTTGCGCTCGACGAGCAGTTGATTTGTTTCCGTTCTCGCGTACACTCACGAGCGGTGCCTATGTTTTCGTTGGAGGGCTTACGTCGTTACGTACAGGCGTTCTTTGATCGCTGACAGAACCACTTCTTTGAAATTTATCGATCAAACGCCGAATCATTCTCTCGCAGGGACGATTATGCACACCTTAAACTTCACGCAATACACGGAAGGTTTGACGAACAGATGATCCATTTTGATAATAAATTTGTACAATTTCTACGCGTTGCTGAATGCTATAATGTTCCATGCCGTGTCAATAACAACTGTAACCACATGAAAGAATGACTGCTGTAACTGAATAACAACGGGGACTATCACATGTTAAAGATAGGACGCTCCTGTTGAAAGATCGTTTACTTTCTTTTTTGGTCATTTCTTTTAGAATTAACTATTGTTATAGATGCAAACATTTATTTTGTTGTAACTATCGATGTATCACCTTTAGCCCCTAACAGAATACGCTAGTCCCCATTTAAGTTGTCGAAATAAGGGCACTGTTTTTTTAATTTATGTGCCGTGTGTACTCACCACATGGTTATGTTATGTATGACAGTATTTCTGGCGCGAATGGCGGCAGGATACATTATAACGGTGCACTGGTCACCTGGAGTTTGTTTTGGTGTGGATCAGCTTAAGAGTGAATTCAGTATAGGGCTGCGCGTCTGTGCCGTCTGCGTCGGCCGGTCCCGCAGCCATACATCACCTGTGGTTGCTTCATCTCATCCGTTCCTCCCGGGGGGGGGGGGTATGTACACAAGATCCCTTGCGGGTCCAGGTGCAAGGTGTCCCCTCTGTCGACTAATCATAATCCCTAAGGATATTTACACGACAAATAAATGTATATCTTGAATTTTCTGAGAATAGCCTGTGAAGTCCTGTGTATCCATAACGAAATGTGCAGTGCAGTTATTTCTTAAAAGGTTTATGTTCATTAAAATGAAGTAGATAGGAAATACATTTTGAAAGAATAATTTGTACATCCTCTAATACGTGATAGAGGTCGAGCGGGATGGCTCAGGCGGCAGCGTCTGTGACCCGCATTTGGGAGGTCGTGGGTTCAATCCCCGCGGCCGACCTTCCTGACCCATGGCTATTTTCGGGTGTTTCCCCGAGTCGCTAGGCAAATACTGGGAAGGATTAATAAGTACGCCGATTTCCTGTCCCTCCATTTCACCTCAATTCACCATTCACTTCACCTTTCATCCGCTTGGTTTCTTTCAGAGTTGAAGGTGTCGGCGGGAGGACTCGGCAGGGAAAAAGGATAGTCTGTGGAATCCTTCGTCCCCTGAATTGGGAACGGACTCTATGTCCTAGGCCTCCAAGGGGATGTGTAAGCCCCACAGGGGGGAGAGGATGCGGCTGCTATAGTGCCCATCTGGGGAGTTTAAATCTGGAAGTGGTAGGAACCCTGCCCTCTGCTTTTCGTGCCTCTTGGTCCGACCACCTTCTGTCTACTCTAACCTAATCTCTCCCTCCCGGGGACGCCCCGCCCGGGGCATAGGCACAAAAGATCTGCTTAGGTCGAGGTGCCAATTCCCCATTCGCTTAGAATTCTAATCCTAATAGGCGATAGAGGGTAGAGAAAGTCATCTGAATGTAATATATCAGACCTTTCTTTGTGTGAGGGGTATATTGTGAAATCTTAGGTCTTGGATATTCGCGTGATGGTCATGTAATAATTAAAAAGCTGATGTGCCGCATTCTCATGGTTATCCCTTCTCATTCTTCTACAAACTATAGGGCTTATTCTCCTAAGCACTTCTTGTTAATCGAGATAAACGTTTACCATTTATACATTCGTTGATATATAAGAAAAATACAAGTAGTCTAACTCAATAGTCATATTTTTAAAAAGCGGATCCTTATGTGATGACTTTGAAATTACAGGCTCTGGACTGCAGGAAAAAGCGAAAACTTATCCTTAAAAAAATATATAACTATTTGAAAACTTAAACCAATAACAAACAATATCTCGGAAATGGTTAAAGCTTCAACAATTTTTACTTCGCGTAAAATTGTGAGCTTTAGCGAGACCTAAATATTTTGCATTCAGAATGAAGAGGACTTCAGAAGCTGTTTCCAGAAAATTCAAGTTATAATGACTTTTCAGCGACGTTTTAGCTAGGGGGTGGATCTGGCTTTCCAAGCACGTAGGATATAAATACTGGAAGGAATTAGTGCTTACTGGTCTGAAACAAGTGAATGGTAAAGACGCGCGACAGAGGAAAGACTGTTGGCTGTTTTCTAGTGTACGCGTCACACGCGGTACGAGTTCAGCATACGGTGTACCCCTCCCACCAGCTAATACTTTACCTGAAGGATAAGGCACTTCAACCGCTAGCTAAAACCGTGATGAAGAGACGGTGCATTTTATTTGTGCTGGAAATATCTAAACACTTGCGGTATTTTACTCAGGATCGTTACGTTTTCCATGTAAAGGGTAGTTTGATTATGGAGATTTCGTGAATACCTTCCTATAGCAATCTTGGAAGAAGCTGAACTTAAATACTAAGTTTGGTATTTTATAGACTTTTCGTGTTTGAGTTAAACTATTCACACACATGGCTTTTTACTTTATCTACTACGTGTAGCAAGTAGGAGAAGTACTGCATTCCATTCCAAAGTTCCATACCGAGATTTCATCGGAAATACATGTTTTGAGGGTCGAATCCAAATAAAGCCTTTTGAAAACATGTACATGTGTGTGTCTGTCTGTGAACAGCGGACATATATATGTGTATATATACATATAAATCAATATTAAACAAGAATTGTACATAACAGTATAATTCACCAAGAGAGATGTTAGAATATTTAAAAACCAAGAATTGTACAAAAGCAGATTGTAACTTAGAAAACTAAGGGACAGACGAGCTAGCTAATTCCAGATAAAAGATAATTCTAGGTAGAGCCCACCTTTCACCAAGCTAATGAGCAGGGAACTGGAAGCAGTAAGGAGAAATAGAAAGAGACAAACAGAGAAAGCAAAGAGACAGATATATTGAATCTGCTTCCGGGTGCGTCACTGAGTCGCGCATGCGATATCTTTTGGAGCAGAATAGTCTCATACATAATAAGGTAACGCGGTCTGAGAACCAATTAGGAACGCCGTTACTTTTTGAGGCGCAAAGGCGAGTGTCATTAGGCTTAGGTATAAAGGGAAGAAAGCCCCAGATTTTCACTCTCTTATTGAACCTCGTCGACGCACAGTGATATTCTCAGGACGACAGATGCATGTGTGTGCAGTTAGATTAGGCTCCTAATTTATCATAACGGTGGGAATTATTACAAGGGAAAAAGCTAGCCGCTTATAAGTGTTTATTGGATAATAAACCACATTTTTAAGGGAAATGCAGTGTATTTTAATTTGCCTCACCTACGAAAACCCTGAGAGCCGTGAAATTAGTTAGATAGGTAATTATTAGGAATGGAGAATACAGCAGCCGACGAGCAGCAATAGCCGAGGACAAGAACACTGCAGTAGAGGGTATCAACCAGAGGAACAACGTTTTCAAGCTACAAATGATGCGCAACGCTTTTCCGCTACAGTATAGTGTTTACCATGCTAGCCTCTAGTTCCCGAGGTCGCGAGTTCAAATCCGGCGGAGGATGATGGATTTTTTTCGTGTGTAAAAATCCTTAATATGGCTTCCTTCGGAAGGGAAGTAAAGCCGGTAGTCCCCTGTCGTAGATTTACGACATGTAAAAGAACCTCAAGGCTGATAAAGAGGACTCTGAGCAAAATTTCCGGTCTTTCACGCCCAATATAGAATGGGACGCTAAGGACCACAGCAGCTAAAGAGCGTCTATAAATAAAACTAAATTTAATTTTTCCAACTACCCTTTACATGGAGCATTGTTCCAACATTTTTATTTTCTAAAACAAACTAACGAATTTGTTTAAAATGCCATATATGAAAGATATTTGCATGACATATACAATGTATATCTTAAATTTTCTGGGAATAGCCTAGGAAGACCACATATATAACTTGCAAAAGTTAAACGATGGACGAAAGGTTACCACACAAAAAATGCAGATCTCTTTAAAACACAAAATTTACTTAAAACAAGTTTTTTTGCGGCATAAGCCATTTCTGAGATATCCGTTATTAAAGGTTCGAATTGTGTAATACTTGCCATCTTTTTAGTACCATCGACTTTAAGTTGTTTCTAGCTGTTGAATGGAAACAGTGTGGAATTTTAAGGCCAGTATATAGCGTCCAGTTCATAAACATTTTTATTTATAACGAAATGTGTAATGTAGTTATACGTTTATTTGGATTAAATGTATTATGTGGAAAAATAAGATTTAGTTTAGTTAGTTTAGTTTGTATACCCACTAATAGAGATAGAGGATAGAGAAAGTCATGTAAATGTATCATATCAGATGTTTATATATATTTTTTTTCCTCAAAATGTTTTTTTTTCGGTGAAATCTCGGTGTAGAGATTTTATTTTTACTTTCTCTACTACGTATAGTAAGTAGGGAAAGTATTGTATTCCACCCAAAAATTCGATACCGAGATTTCACCGGAAATACATATTTTGAGATCTCCTGAATCCAAAAAAAGCATTTTTGGAAACATGTCCGTGTGTGTGTCTGTCTGTCTGTGAACAGCATAACTCAGAAATGAACAGTCGGACAAACACCAAACTTGGTATTTAGGTTCAGTATCTTCCAGAGATGCGATACGAAGGTTTTCAAGAAACTCCCCCCACCCCAGATTGAAATTTTTTCGAAAATTTTAATTTACTCAAAAATGGCTCTAACGATTTTGATTAAAACATCATATGTTTAAGTTATTTTTATGACATATGAAATGTATATCTCGAGTTTTCTGGGAATGTCTCCAAAAGTATTCTTCGTTGTGAAAGACTTTTGCATAACTGGTAAACCATAAGAGATAGACAAAATTTTACTACACAAAAATGTAGTTCGCGTTAAAATACACAATTTATATCATATACATTTCTTTTGTTGAGTGAACCGTTTTCGAGATATTGCTTGTTATTCCCTTAAATTTTCCAATACTTATACTTTTTCTCAAATTCGTTATTCATTTTTTTATGTCCTGGACATGCAAAGAGAATGGAATGCGCCACATAGCAACCAGCGTTGAAATATTTGACTATCGCTTAAAACCTACGATTTTCCCCTTGCATCTACAAGAAAATTATCAATAAGATTGACATCTCGATATCTCGATTAACATGAAGCATATGGAGAATAAGCGTTTGTAAAAATAGTTTGTACAAGAGTAGAGAAAGTCGTGTGAGTGTAACACATCAGATTTTTTGTTTTGTATTCCTTCATCAACTCTTCGCATTTGTTTACACTATTACACAATTATCGAATGAAAGACAGTAAGTAATTATTCATATTTAGCATCTTGTTTGACCTTGTATGACAAATTGCGTTCCTGTTACTCCTATTCTTTCTTAACTTTCTAGCTAGGCTTAGGATAGCTAGAGTTAACTGTTGTTTCCCAACCGAAAAACATTTTCATTAACCACATCACTCCAGTATAACCAATTTAATGTTATAATCCAGCTCCAGCAGAGAAAGATTTCCCTAACATCTTGTTTTGGATTGTTTTGTTTTGTAATCATTTTAGAGTACTGAATATCAGCTTTCCTCCATCACGTTGCATCTCCCAGGAAATAAGGTCATCAGTTTTTGTGCTTTACCTGATCTTTAGTTGTTCATACATGACGTAATTTGTAAGCCGATGTACTTGGTAAGAGAGAAGTGTATCTGCCTCAAATTCAAGAGGTTCCGAGTTGAAACCTCTATAATCTAGGTAAGATTTCTTCCCAGGCTTCATCTAATCCTCAGAAGAGGAATGTCACTTGACTCTAATCTCTATGGACTCATTCATTTTCCACATGACTTAACCTAGTTAAAGGACGTTAAAATGTAAATTGTTACATTCGCATGCCATTGTCTATTCAATAAGGTTTATTACTTTATCTACTACGTATAGTAAGTATAGGAACTATATTCCACACAAAATTTCGACTTCAACAGTTCACAGGAAATACATGTTTTGAGGCCCCCAAAAAGTTTAGGAAAAGGTCCACGGCTATGTGATTAGCATGTTGCAAAAAAGAGAAGTCGGATAAATACATAGAAAGATACCACTTGGAGGTTTTCAAGAAATTCCTCCCACCTGTAACGTGCTAACCCAGTTAGGGCATAAGTTGTATTTGTTACATAACGTGGAACGTATGGGTTATGATAGGAGCTAGGGTTCAAAATATTTCACACAAAATGCGGTAACGGCTTATTATAGAACACCTTTATGTTTTTAACAGTCAAATAGAATTCAAGAAAGCTTGCAATATATTTAAACAATTAAAAACAACTAAGATTAATACCTTCCAAGTACAATCATCAGGTATTTTTCTCTTTTCGCCATATAACGGGAAAGCCAAGAAACTACGAACCGGTTGCGCGGTGTTTTTCCAATGGGCGTGTGGACACATAACGCACTGCTGCTATAAACAAGGTCACCTGTTGAAGTGGTTTTGCTCTACAGTGTGAAGTGCAGTATTGAGTTGAGGGCGATGTGATGTAGTGCAATTTATTATTTTGTCCTGTACTTAGTCACAAAGTATATGGCTCAGTATATGTTTTCTATTGCACAGCGCGATTTTTATGATTCGTATGTATTAACTCAGTCAGCTCGCCAAGTGAAAGTACGATTTTGAGTAAGATTCCATGTGTAAAAGTTCCAGGCCATACAACAATCCATGAACTTTGCAATAAATTTCAGGCTAAGAAATATAAAATATGGCGTACGTTTCTTACCGAAGAAACATTAGACGACATCGGTCATCGTTTGGAGAATTCCCACTAAAATCACTTAGGTGTCTTCCACAACAGGCAGCCATTTCTTATGGCTCTGCGCGAAGAGCTACCAAATTACTGAAGTTAAAACCATATGAAATAACTGTGGTACATGCTCTTCAACCAGATGATCCTGTAATTAGGCGCACATTTTGGGTGGCGAAATAGATTCATATTTAATATTTTTCACGGATGAGGCTTGGTTCCACCTTCATGGATATATGTGTACACAAAATAATCATTATTGGAGCTGTGACAAACCTATTGTTGTCATGAAGTGGTACTTCATGACGAAAAAGTTGGCGTACGTTGCACAATGAGCGGAGAAAGAGTTATAGGGCCAATTTTTTTCGAGTCAACAGTTGACGCCCGTACATACGTAAATACAATTTGCTCCCCCCTTTTTAGAGAATTAACAGACAGGGAGCGCGAGTGTGTTTGAGGACAGGATTATTAGTAGAGATTTGTGGTCCCCTCGGTCCCCCGATCTAACCCTCTGCGGTTTCTATCTCTGGGGTAACTTAAAACATAAAGTGTACAAGACAAACCTACACACCCTGGAAGAATTAAAACAAAATATCAACCAGGAAATTGCCAGCACTTCTCAACGTGAACTACGGCGAGTGATGGGTAGCTTCCTAAAGAGGTGCCAAAATGTATGGACAACGACGGTGGCCAGTTTCAGCATCTCCTTTCATAAAGTTGGTAAGTAAAGCCATTAAAAGCAGTTTTAAAAAACGTTGTACGGTTTCATCCGCGCCTTTCTATGATGGCGCCAGACGGCAACGAGCGCTGAAGACGCGGCCAGGAAAAATACCGCGCAACCGTTCGTAGCTTTTTGGCTCTCTCTGTACTACGATATTTAATTTGCTTTACAGTATTATAAGTATTTAAATTCCTACCATTTTTCCTACCATTGCAAAGCAATACAAATATGAACTGCCAATAGTGAGTGCTTCTGCCAAGAGTCTAAATTTTGAAAGCTTACTAAAGTTTTTGTGCGCCAGTAAAAAGTGAATTGTTTTCTCCTGTAGGTAACAAATAATTATTTATCTTTATACTGTTGAGCGAATTATTTCTAAAGCAAAACACGTTGAACAGAATTACTGTCGTGTGAAAATAAAAATACACAATAATATTCATTATTTGACACATTGGCCGCGCTAATACTGTTTGATTGCCTTGTTTTAAAAGTGCACTCTTGTGAATAGTTTTCATTAACATGCATCTTGTAAAGGCAATGTGATGGTCGGATTTACAATTTAATTATTTAGAGGACTGAATGTGCTCGGTAGCTTGGAAATAAACAAAACATGATTACAGACTTAGCGGATCTGGGCCAAACAAAACTAACAAATTAAATTTTGCCTAAATCAATAAGCGGGATCAATTTTTAAAACACCTGCTAGTGAAAGCAAACGTCAGATTGCAGGTATGTTATAAATCTAGCAATTTTTACTTTCTCTACTACGTATAGTAAGTAGGGGAAGTATTGTATTCCGCCCAAAAATTCGATACGTAGATTTCACCGAAATACATAACTCAGAAACGAACAGCCGGATAAACACCAAACTTGGTTTTTAGGTTCAGTATATTCCAGAGATGCAACGCAAAGGTTTTCAAGAAGATTCCCCACTCCAGATTACCCTTTACATGGAAAATATTTCGAAAATTTTAATTTTCTCAAAATTGGCTCTAACAATTTTGATTAAAATATCATATGTTTAAGATATTTTCATGATAAATGAAATGTATATCTCAAATTTTCTGGGAATGTCTCCAAAAGTATTCTTCATTGTGAACGACTTTTGCATGACTGGTAAACCATAAGAGATAGACAAAATTTTACTACACAAAAAATGTAGATCGCGTTAAAATACACAATTTATGTCACATACATTTTTTGTTGTTGGTGAACCATTTTGGAGATATTGCTTGTTATTCCCCTAAATTTTCCAATACTTGTACTTTTTCAAATGGAAATTCGTTATTGACTTTTTTTGTCCTGGTAATGCAAAGAGAATGGAATACTCCACATAGCAACCACCTCTTAAAATATTTGACTATCACTTAAAGCCTACCAATTCCCCTTGCATCTACAAGAAAATTAGCAATAAGATTAACACCTCGATATCTCGTTTAACATGAAGCATATGGACAATAAGCGTTTGTAAAAATAGTTTGTACAAGAGTAGATAAAGTCATGTGAGTTCACATCAGATATTTGATCTAAATAGCAAAGTACCTTTGACAACTGCAGATATGTGAGCTGGCTTTAGCATTACAGCAGATGTTCAAAGTGGGCACCGCTTGCTTGTATGTATGCTTCGCACCTCTTCTGCCAATTGCAACGCACTCGCATGAAGATGCCTAAATTATTTCTAATATCTTCAGATGCTTTTAGATGCTTTCGGTGAAATCTCGGTATCGAATATTTGGGTGGAATACAATGCTTCCCCTACTTACTATACGTAGTAGAGAAAGTAAAATATCTATGGTATTGCACCCGATACGCCCGGAAGAATGAAAGGTCCAATGAAAACGTCTCTGATTATACTGCCCAAACATGAACGGAGAACGTGTCTGGAAAATTCTCTTGTTTTATAGCGTATGGAGTTTTACAAGCCCACATGTGCATGTTGTGAAAGTTAGTAATGTTGTTTGGGGTGAAACAAGCTTCATCCGCAGCCATGACGCACTCTAGAAATGCTGAATTCTGTAGTAGCCATTCACAAAACCTCACACTGGGGGATAATCGTTCGGTGACAAACCTGTACTCTATGATAAGGGTACAGTAGTTGTTCCCTTAATGTCCTTAATTCAATCCAATGTGACATCCCAACATTACGAGTAATGTTGCGTTGAGGTGGTTGTTCCACTAGATTTAACACTTCTCTGTGTTCATAATTTCGTGGGGTCGCAGTCGACCACGATTACAGCATTCTGCACCACACTTCCTTTGTCGCAAATCATTTGACACACCGTAGTGAATGTTTTCGCATTAGGCACATTCCTTCCTGTAAACCGTTCATGGTAGAGTCTCTGGGCTTCACGTGAGCTACGCTTCGTTTCGTCATAAACTATCATGCCCAGTGCATATGCATTTGGCATGTTTGTACTGTACGGCAGCACTGTACCGTTTCAATCTAACACTTGCCTACCTTTGCACCCCTTTTGACATGCACTAACCGAGGTGAAGACATAACAGACCCTCAGATAACAGGGAAAACAGCGTTGTAAAGACATCGGAATCGTTTACGAAACCCTGGAACTATTTCAGTTAATTTCTGAGAAAACGGTTGAGTGTATGTGAAAATTGCAAAGGAATAAATTGGTGCTTATGAGTTACTCTTACAATGTAGCTGAAAATCAGGATCATATGCCTAATAGTTATCGAGATAATCATCACATAACCTTGCGGAAACAACTTCTTTTTTAACGTAACCTACCCAGGTAAGAGCAATATGGTATTAGACGTTTTTACTTTATTTAACTAAGGGGACGCACTAATGGAAGCTGCGTACTTATTTCACTTCCATTCGATATATTTTTATTTAAGTTTTACTTCTGAGTCTATAATGTTCACCTATGACTTGTGAACCTAAAATGTTTCTTATATTTGTATTCTGTTTTCACAGTGGTTTCAGTATCTGCTTTTCTGTTCAAAATTAATGATTCTGCTTCTTAGAGGCACTCTTATTTAATTACAACATTATAATGCCCTAAATTTGTATGCTTAGACCTGCATTATAGATATTTCTAATAAGCTTACATATGTAAGTCGTGGCCGAGTGGTTAGACCGCTCGCCTCCCACCGAGGCGGCCCGGGTTCAATCACAGGAACCTGCATGTGGGATTTGTTGTGGACGAAGTGGCGTCTGGGCGGGTTTTCTCCGGGTTCTCCGGTTTCCCCCGCCATTCATTCCACCAACTGCTCCATCATCACCTTTCCTTTCATCCATTTCACCAACATTTCGTTTCATCTACTTCCTTCATCGGGCTGATCACCCATCCTGGATGCTCTGTCTGATCCATGAGTGTCTGCTCCTCGACGGGCCTCTGACCCCAGGCACCCGCTTGTAAGTCCTGGGGGTGTAAGTCCTACATAAGAGGAGAATAAACAGATAATGTATGAATTATATATGTTTCCATTTTAACCTACTTTTATTAGCTTTAGTTTCGATTCCATGTTCCTGAATTATTTCACCAGGTGTTTTAAACTGTGAAATTCGTTTAAGTTTGGCTTTTGGTACTTCCTTATTGTACGAAATGTATTCAGCTTTTTAAGGATATCCGCAGACCGAATTTCTCTGCAACGTTTTTTAATAGCTCAATCTGTTTTTGAGTTGTTACGATGTCAGGGGCGAGGATTTCTAGGTCATCTGCATATGCTGGGAAATGTCATTTTAGTTTTCCTCTGCTTAATATAATCGGTTGATTAATTTTGAGATTGGTTTTCTATTTACGCCATTCTTGTATTATATTTTAAAGAGCACAATTGAAAAGTAGTGGAGAAAGTTCATTTCCTTGTTTTACACCTGTTTTGACTTCAAAGGATTTAGAAGTAACAGTAATAATAATAATAATAATTATTATTATTATCATCATCATCCTCCAGTCATGCTAGCCTCTAGCTCCCGAGGTCGCGGGTTCAAACCCGGTGGAAAGCGAGGGTAAAAAAGTCCTTAACATGGCTTCCTTCGGAAGGGAAGTAAAGCCGGTGGTCCCGTGTCGTAGATTTACGGCACGTAAAAGAGGCTCAAGCCTGGTAAAGAGGCCTCTAAGCAAAATTGACGGCCTTTCACGTCCAATATAGAATGGGTCGCTAAGGACCACAGCAGTTAAAGAGCGTCAATAAATAAAACTCAGTTTAACTTAATTTATCATCCACTAGTTTAACTTTCAGGCTTAACAACACAATAACTCGACATATTTTCTCTGTGTGCTTATGTCCGTTTTCCTATAGTTCTAATATTGTAGCGACTCTAGGTGTTTAGACTCGAATCCACTAATAGAATGACCAGGCTAGGAGGTACTCGCTTAAGGCGAAATAGAGAAGAGAAGTGGTGTGGAAGAAAGACGACGACTGGGTCATAAAGAATCATACCCAGATACTTTATTCAACACCGTAAGCCCTAGGGGCCTGAACTAGCCACTTCAACAGCGCATAAACCTGTAGGAATTCTTGTAGGTCTTGATGTCACCGATGATCATAAAACTTAGGAGGGTCATGGATTCTGGTAGCGCGTACGTCCACGTTTGGTATGCTCTTTCGTGACCCCACTTAGCGACACGTTATATCCATCACTGAGCGTAGCTGCCGCTGTCGTCAGCGTTCTAGCAGTACCTGTGCTAATTACCAAATTTTCTGAAATTTTGATATAATTCCTCGCCGCTAGTTCTTCTCTTGGTGTGAGACTATCACATGATTTTCTTGCTTATCATGGGATTTTAGGCGGCGCCGTGGCCGAGTGTCTCACCGAGGCGGCACGGGTTCAATCCCAGGGACCCGCATATGCGATTTGTGTTGGACAAAGCGGCGTCTGGGCGGGTTTTCTCCAGGTTCTCCGGTTTCCCCCGCCATTAATTCCACCAACTGCTCCATCATCACCTTTCCTTTCATCCATTTCGTTTCATCTACTTCCTTCCTCCCACACCAGGCATCGGGCTGGTCACCCATCCTGGATATCTGATCCATGAGTGTCTGCTCCTCGACGGGCCTCTGACTCCAGGTATCCACCTGTACGTCCCGGGGGTGTAAGTTCTACATACGAGGAGGTTAAATAGAGAAAGAAGAAGAAGATCATGGGAGTTTTCCTCTGATATCCTTTCCAAAGCTTCTATACTTTTTATTTTGTATATTTTAGCTTTTCTGTTCAACCGAAGATATAACTACTTTTCAGATGTGAGGTTCTTTTATTCCAAATTTTATCGTCCTCTCAAAATTTCGTTTTAACTGGGACAAAGGGATTAGGAACTTGTTCTGGTAGAGCTGAGATTCTGATTTTCAGGGGTGGTGACATTGCCTGACGATATTAATAATCCTGCCGGCGAAGATAGATTTATTATTCCTTTATTTTGTTACGAAGATTCCTATCTGGTCGACCCGTCACCTTCGTCATCAAAACCACTGTTATTATTGTCATCACTTTCGAAGTCGCTACTTTCCGACTGGCCCTCGAATTGCCTAGATTTCACAACTTCATTTCAAACTTCAAACTTTCTGATTATTTTCTTCTTATTTTGTTTCATCAACCTCCTCGTGATTAGTTTTTACCCGAATGTGTGCTCGGCGTTTCTTTTCCTTTTTCACGCCTTTCGCCAAACTTAGCATTTTCCGCCACCTTTGTTATGTTTCGTTCCGCTTTAAGTTCAAACGTATCATGTGATGTATACGCGATCTTTTATTGGCTATCATTTTTGTTTCATGATTTTATTATTGGCTACCCACACTTTGACAACTTTCACGTCTGCTTCTTACTACTTATTTTGAGTTTAAAATCTTCCCACGAATATTCTTAGATCGGAGATAAGACACGTATGCTTTCTGACCCTGCTAAGCTTTGAGACCATTGTTAACTTCACGTCCGAGCCAAGTACAAAAGCGAAACTTTCGGTAGACTTCTTGTCGCCGATGGCAGGTACATCTGCCTTCCTTTCGAGGAAAACAAAAATTGTTTTTCTGCCTTTTAACAAAACACCTTCCTAGTATGAATTTACGGAGCGGGCGTTTTTTATTTTATAAATTTATTCTCTTTATACCCTTTATCTCTTTTCAGCAAATTTTTGTCATTATGTTTGATTTCGATAGTATATTATTATTATTTTAAATGGATCAAAAAGATATGGTTTACCACTTCATCAACCTCAATCTTCAGTTCTCTGAATCAGGATACGGACTTGCTCACTAGTGGGTATGGATGGGCGTCCTGTTCTTTCCTCGTCCTTCACAGTTGTCCGACCGTTTTTGAACTTTTCAATCCATTCGTACACATTTCGCCGGGGTAAACATTGCCCCCATATTGTGCGAAAAGTCTTTGATGGATTTTGGCTCCTGGTACAATTTCAGAAGACGAAAAATGGATAACCGCACGCTGTGTGCTGCAAACGTGAGCGGTGCAACCATGCTTATTATGCAACATTGCGACTATCACAAGAGTGGTAACGGTCAAACATCCCACAAGCGCAGACAAAGGAACAACATGTCGACGTGCGCGCGCACAAAGCCGATACAGCCTGCGTACAATAAATTAAAAACAGTGTGCGGATACTTATTGGCTTACCCTAGTATGTAATGATATTATTTATTTGGTTATGCATACTTCTGGCACATTCAAGTCCAAAGATTTAAATAGTTTTTTATTTTGTAGTTGATAGTTGCTTCGTTTTGATATTTTTAAATTATTGTTATTTGCCCCACGCTTTGGGAGCCAATTTGAAGTAGTATATTCCTTCACGTATGGAAAGTCAATCTGATGTAGGAGTTGTATTGTAGTTCAACTGTTGGGGAGCCGAACTTGTAGTAGTTGCAACCCCACGTATAGTAAACAGTTTCCGGTAACCTTCGCCCCAAATGTACTTTTAGGTGACCTTTGCCCCAAGTTTAAAAAATATTAACTCTGTATTTTTACTGTTTCTTTAAATATTATATTTATGTTTGCCTCGGCTGCGTCAGTATATTTTTAGAGGCATGGGTGTCTTGGCAGGGTTGTGGTGCGACTTAGGAATGTAGGCTTACACAGATTATAATTTTACTTCACTCCTTTTATTAATGCTTGATACGAATTAAATAACACTTCACTGATATAGAGCTGTGAGATTCTTTTATGAATTACTTGCCATTTTCAACACGTAAACTATTTTTGTCTCACACGAATACGTATTATACTTCTCGAGGACGTGTCTCGCGTCCGGTTAGGAACACAGTCTGCAGGCAACTGAATTGAGTTCAACCGCCTAAACTTGTAAATTTCTGTATTTCAAGTCTCTGATTGGCTAATCCTACTCCAATAGAATACCTTCATTTAACTAAAGCTTTTGCAGGTTATTGATTGGCTAGTTTTATAAACTGTCACTATAATTACATTATTGCTTCCAAGAATCACAAGTAACATTTAAACTATCAAACTCATTATTGCCTCAAGTTTACCTCATTGTTAACAACTTTTGACCTATTATTCTCACAGCTCCTACGTTATTAAATTACATAATATATTCACATAATATTATGAATACAATAATATAAACATATACACTGACTATAATATACACTTTTTATATATTGTTACATACCATATTGCTTTAAGGCGGGCTGTTATTGAATATATATATATATTTATATAATTAGATTGACATCATTTAAGTGTTAAAACACTGCCTCAATTTTATATTTTAAACTACACATATCAGGTATTTAGATTGGATTAGAATGTTATTTAAGCCCTGTTGGCTTCCCTTCACTGCAACCTTAATAGATCTATTGTGAAAAACCCTAATTTATACTTCCCTGCTTAAATTAATGATTTTACTAAGATTAAACTATTTCTGGGTAGTAGTCAAGCAATCTGTCCCGCGCTAGGGAAGACAGACTCCAAAAGTTCATCCTTGGACGAGCAATCGCTTCGCAATCACAAAGCCAATGATTCGCTGTTTCCTTTTCTTCTTGACAGAAGCGACATTAATCCACATTCCTCTTGCCATTTTACACAGATGAACCCTCAGAGGAC
Source organism: Deroplatys truncata (assembly GCA_030765065.1). Lineage (NCBI taxonomy): Eukaryota > Metazoa > Arthropoda > Insecta > Mantodea > Mantidae > Deroplatys > Deroplatys truncata. The sequence goes on from CM060982.1 coordinate 109,249,458, forward strand.
AATGTCTAGTGAAGAGACCATTAAGTATCCTCAACCCTTGTTTACTGAATGTAAGGTTCTCTTTTATCTTTTAGCTGAGCAAAATTTAGCTTTGGAAACCTATCCCAATAGCTTTTACGTTCTCAGATGTTTGTATTTTCATTTAGATAACAATATAACCATTCCCCAAAACGGTTTTGGGCCATTAAATAGAGTAGTGACTCCCTCCTTGGCTAGGCGATCAGCAATTTCATTACCTTCAATACCTTCATGTCCTGGTACCCACATTAGGGTAACTGTGTTCCTATTCGCCAGCTGGTTTAGTGTTTTTAGGCAGTCCCAGACAAGCTTTCACAACAATGCATGCATCGAGAGCCTTTATGCTTTGTAGCTGTTTCACAAAATCTAAATACACTTATAAGGTATATTAATGACTTTATATTTTCTTAAATTTTAATTACAGGATGGTCTCTATACATAAAACTCATATTCCGTAACCGAAAAGGAAAATATTTATTATGCACCTGTCATAAGCTATCTTTTTTACCCATCAAGGCTAGTGGAGTCCTTCATAGTATAGCATCACCTGTGACGTAGCATTATCACAGCAGACCATCAACTGAATCAGATACTGCAGGCTTTATATGTATGTACGCGTCGCGCGCTAGTTCCTGTTCTTTGCGCGGTCAAGTTAAACCATCTAATACAAGAGGCTTCCAGGAAAGAGAACTCCATAATACAATGGGAAAAGCTCTGAAACTTCAGACAATGGATGGTCAAGAAGGCAAACTTGCTAAACTACATATCTGAGAATTATACTTACTAATTTTACATATGAAGAAATAAAGCTTAGTTACTTTCGTTGTGCATGAACTAAATACTAAAACTCCATCTATTACCAATTCAGAAGTTTGCTATTTTATAAGTACTGGGTTTCTCTTGAATGACGCACCTGCCAAACTGCCGCTTCCACCGCGCTGTTATACGAAATCAATCGTGCAGAGGCGGCGGACTGGCTCGCCGTTTCTCCGCTATATAATATCAACGATGCAAAATAAAATATGGATACTATTTTAGTAAAATATTGTAACCGGTCGAAGTGTAAAATCATAAAACGGATAGGGTGTCGAATTGTGAAACAGGCACATTAAAACACTATCACAGCATAGCTGTTATATTTCGGGCAAGAGCTCTTCCTTAGCAGTACAGAAAGAAGCTATTTTTGTATTTCTGCTTCTGAAGAAGGGCTCTTACGAAATTTGACAGATTAGAATATGATGTAATTTAAATTTAACTAATTGTAGATTGCCATTTAAAAAAATTAAATCGACCCTTAAATGACCACCATAAAATCCTCCAGATAAAACGGGACTAATGCCATTTACTTTCCCCCATAATATCAAGCAACTTTTATTCAGGACATTTCTTTCTACAACGCTTAGTTTTGGAGATACTTCACGACAATATCCACTTACTCTTCTATAAATACCAGAAAAATATATACCATGTTGACTATACGAATATAAATATAATGTATAAACAGCTCTAAAAATGAAATAAGTATAAGCAAAAATATTGATATTCATATTCATATTCAACCTACTATTCTATTAAATAACCCAATTTCTCCTAATAAATTTAATGAAGGCGGAGCTGCTATATTAAAGGATGAAAGTAAGAATCATCATAATCTTATTCTTGGTATTAAATTCAATAAACCTTTATTAATTAATAATCTTCGTCTTCCTAAACGTTCATAACTAATATTAGCTAAACAAAATAAACCAGATGAACAGCCATGAGCAATTATTAAAACAAAAATTATATAAAAGCCTCAAACATTTAATGTTATTAACCCCCTACAACTAAACCTATATGAGCTACAGATAAATAAGCAATTAATGCCTTTATATCTACCTGACGTAAACATATTAAACTAACAATAAATCCACTAATTAATCTAATAGGTAATCAAATTATATTAATTAATATTCCAATACTCACTAAATATTCAAATACTCGCAATAAACTATAACCACCTAACTTTAATAAAATTCCAGTCAAAATTAGTGAACCTGAAGCTGGAGCTTCTACATGTGCAATAAATCATTTTTATAAGTTAATGAAAAAACTAAATAATTTAAATTACTATAAAGATATATTATACCTATGTTAGCTCACCATTCGTTATAAAATCTGTTCTAAATTATATTTGTCTCTGTCTTTACAGGACCTGCCATCTGCTGAACACATTTTTGAACACTCAACGGATTTCTGCAGCCGAAGTATTGGAAACACACCAATACTATCTTCTAATTTGTGGATCGTGTGCTACGTTAACTTTATGTTTAAGTATTCCCCATGGATAATAACACTAGTCTGCATTTTCAAACTCTTTGTCAGATGATTTCTTAAAAGTAGGTGTGTTCTTGAATCAAGTTTTTATGTTGATTCCGAAAATAACTTCCGTTTTATTCTATCACGTCAAGTTTTTACACAAAATAAGTAATGTTTTGACAATTTTATTAATGAGCGTAGAAAAGTATTCAAATACCATTTCACACAAGGTAAGTTTTTATTCAAGAAACATTCTAAGAATACTCTCAAGAACTCCCCTAATTTATTTCACGACTACATTTTAACAAAACAAGAAGCCAAAGTGTTTCATTTAATTTTTTTCAAACTTTCTCTTCTTTGACTTCCTTGCATATCCTTAAAGATGACCGTCCCTCCTCAACATCCAACAGTAGTCGGCCATCATAGTTTCATTCCATCTCCCCTGGTACCTCCTCTCCATTTCCTTAACATCTTGGTGAAAACGTTCATCCTGTACTTCACTATAATGTCGCAGATTTTCTGGATAGTAGTCGATATGTGAATGCAGAAAATGCACCTTTACTCTCATGTTACAACCCATCTTCTTGAAATTTTCCATCATTGTATCGACAATGGCCTTGTAATTAGGATCTTTGTTATTGCCTAAGAAGTTTTCAGTAACTGATCGGAAGGCGGTCCATGCTTCTATTTCTCTCTCATTCATTGTCTTCTCAAAATCTTCGTCCTTTATCAATTTCTTCATTTGAGGACCAACAAAAATTCCAGCCTTTAATTTGTCCTGTGTAATGAAGGGAAACTTCTTGGAAAGGCACTTGAAGCAGGGTCCATCCTGTGGTACAGCCCTTACAAATTGCTTCATCAAGACCAATTTTATTTGTAGTGGCGGAAGAAATATCTTTATATCTCTATATTTTTGAAGTGAAATTGTGAAAAATTGTACGATAGAACAAAACCAAAAGCAGTTCTGAAATCCGTATAAAAAGTGAGTCAGAATCTCTTATTAGTCTTTAATCATCCAATATCATGCAGACTAGTGTAATCATATAGATTTACATCTGGAAAGCGAGCAGGCCAGTCATTATTTTGTCCTTAAAACACGTAAGGTAAAGCAGCGATTTTCTAGGACTTCTTTCTACGACAGCCCTTATTTTGTCTAATTTTCCTCGGTTAGAACTTTTGGTTGCCTATGTTTCTTTTTGTTAAACACCGTCCTTGCCGTAGGAAAAGGGTTTCTACCTCTTCAGCTGCCGTTCTGACGTTACCAGAAGTACGTTGTATCGTACATCCGAGCCACTCCCGAAAGGGAGCTGTTCGGATTGCGTTGGACTCGGCGGTACAGTGATTCTCAAACCTATGAGAGATTGAGTACATCTGGGTGGTGCTGAGGCAGGGTTGTGAGATACCTCAATGTCCTCCGGTACCAGTCTGCAGAGCTGGGTAATGGTGCGCTATGTCGTCGAGACCAGGCGAGATCACGGAATTTCTGTATAAATTCAAACTTGCAATCTACATGTGACTCCATTCGAGCAAAACCTAAAACAATAAACATGCTATTCTTTAGCGCACAGCACTAAAACGACACACAGTAAACACAATTAACAGATGACCTCACATGGCATTCTTCGCACTATACACGTACCAAGCACTGTTGGACTGAACCGAAAATGTCATTACATTGATGACACATGATCTAGGCTACCACACAGCGAGGTCATTCAACATGATACCTGTCAAGGGTCAAACCCAGCGGCTGTCAGGCGTGTCATTCAAGACAAACCCAATATATGCTCTTCATCTAACACGCTGAGATAGTTGTATTTACTTTACACAAATATTTGCCTAGAAATGGTTTAAAATCAGCTAATATGACTTATGTAAGATGTGAATATATTACTGATTTGTTTACATCACATTCCGGTTTATAACAATATTAATAGAGTCATAAAAAAGAAAAGAAATCAAATGCAATATAGACGGAGCTCTAAAACAAAGTTTAACCTAGAAAATCTAGGACAAAACACTCAGCGTTTCGAAAATGATTAATGCTCGAAAAAAGCTGTAGAACATAAAAGTTATATTCTAATGGGTTTTGGATATTTTCTGTAGAACGTTCTCTGTGAGAATAAAGAAATCTCACAGAATATTCACAAAAATTTATGAATAGAAAGGCATGGTACTGAAATTAAAGTCGTTCGGGATATATTTGAGAAAGCATTGTCCTAAAAATGCTTGTTTTGCTTTGAATTAAAAGTAGTCTTGCTATTTATCCCTTTTTGCGTTTTGTAGTGATTATATTCACAGACAGACAAGTGGACTGACGGAATGCGCGGTATTGTTTACTTTCTCTACTACGAAGGGTAAATAGGGGAAGTATTGTGTTCCACCCAAAAATTCGATACCGAGATTTCACCGGAAATACATGTTTTGAGGTCCCCTGAATTCAAAAAAGCATTTTTCGAAACATGTCCGCGTCTCTCTCTCTCTCTCTCTCTCTCTCTCTCTCTCTCTCTGTGTGTGTGTGTCTGTGAACAGCATAACTCAGAAATGAACAGTCGGATAAACACCAAACTTAGTATTTAGTTTCAGTATCTTCCAGAGATGCGACACGAAGGTTTTCAAGCAAATCCCCCCATCTCAAATTACCCTTTACATGGAAAAGTTTTCAAAAATTTTAATTTTTTCAAAAATAGCTCTAACGATTTTGATTAAAATATCATATGTTTAAGATAATTTGATGACAAATGAAATGTATATCTCGAATTTTCTGGGAATGTCTCCAAAAGTATTCTTCATTGTGAACGACTTTTGCATAACTGGTAAACCATAAGAGATAGACAAAACGTTATTACACAAAAAATGTAAATCACGTTAAAATACACAATTTATGCCATATACATTTTTTTGTTGGGTGAACCATTTTCCAGATATTGCTTGTTATTCCCTTAATTTTTCCAATTTTTTATACTTTTTCTCAAATGGGAATTCGTTATTCATTTTTTATGTCCTGGACATACAAAGAGAATGGAATGCGCCACATAGCAACCAGCTCCTAAAATATATGACTATCGCTTAAATACTACCATATTCCCCTTGCATCTACGAGAAAATTAGCAATAAGATTGACATTTCGATATCTCAATTAACATGAAGCATATGGAGAATAAGCGTTTGTAAAAATATTTTGTACAAGAGTAGAGAAAGTCATGTTAGTGTAACACATCAGATTTTTTTTTCTGATTTAGATTTACAGGCTGCCCATTATGTTCCAATATATTTTCATGTTCCTGGTCTCCTACAACACAATGCGCATTATATTAGGATAGAATAGGACCTTATAAAGCCTAATGCAGTTCAACAGTTCCAGCTTCATTATCAAAACAAGAAAATTTACCGAGATAATTTTCTTGGGCATGCTGCTGTTGTTCTTGTAGCCAGAGTTACGGCAGCATGGTATTCTTGCCTGTATGATTTATCAACAAGATGGGGCGCCACCTCAAATTGTGCGGGACTACCAGAATGACAACTTTATCAACCGTGGATCGGAAGATTGACGAATCGCACGTGGACGCCCCGTTCCTCCGACCTTACTCCCCTTGAGTTTTTGAATGGGGTTCATCAAGAGCCGAGTTTACGCTTTCAGGGTGCAATATATGCATGAACTGAAACATCGTCCAAGAGCGACATGTTTATTAACCCTCAAATCTTACAGTGCATGTTCCTTGCAACAGTTGGTTGATAATTAAGGTGGACATTAGGGTTTATAATGTCCTATTATTATATTTATTGTTAAATTAAATTGAGTTTTATTTATGGACGCTCTTTAACTGCTATGGTTCTTAGCGTCTCATTCTATACTGGGCATGAAAGACCGGAAATTTTGCTCAGAGACCTTTTTATTAGGCTTGAAGTTCTTTTACGTGCCGTAAATTTACAACAAGGGACCACCGGCTTTACTTCCCTTCCCAAGGAAGCCATGCTAAGGATTTTTACGCCTGAACAAAATCCATCGCCCTACGCTGGGTTTGAATCCGCGACCTTAAACCCGCCGTCAGCAGACTGAAAACATGAAAATGTATTAGGACTTTATGGGCACTCTCTGTATTGAGTGAAACCTCTAATTGCCAAATTATGAATGGAATACTTCCTCTGCTAAGGTAGAAAAAGCAGAAAAGCAGCTCTACAGGTATTGCATTTAAATAGGGAAAGTTATTGCATCCCTTATCTTCTGCAATAAATACGGACATGTGGTTTTGCAACTTTCTGATGATATTATACTCAGCGCCAATCAGAAAGGTGATTGACATTTAGCGGGGACAAAGAGAGAGAGAGAGAGAGAGAGACACAGAGAGAGAGAGAGACAGAGACAGAGACGGAGAGAGAGAGAGAGACAGAGAGACAGAGAGACAGAGAGACAGAGAGACAGAGAGAGAGAGAGAGAGAGAGAGAGAGAGAGAGAGAGAGAGAGAGAGAGAGAGAGGGGGGGCTACGTTGCCGCTCATCGCGACCACGCGGAGAGCTTGCTAGAACTGTGTCGAAGGCGACTGGCTTGCACCTACATTGTAGAGCGGGTATTACTTACATTCGTATACGAAGACAATTGTAAAATAATGAATCTACGTGCAGAGGATAGAAAATTCAAGAATATATCAGTGTAAAAATCTGCGTTAACCGAAGAGAGATACATACCTGTGAAATAGTGATGCTTATTCAAATGGAAAAAATGCAGATTTCCGAATCGCTTGCATCGCTAATGTTGTTGTTGTTGCTGTTCGTTTGATAGAAAATGTTGCCACCGTCACGTCATCATCATCATCTGAAGAGCTGCTAGAATTTCCCACGGAAATGACAAGCCGTTCTATAGTTTCTGCCGAAGCTCCTTCATTTTCCCAAGCTGCACTTATTACACCCTTTGTATGGCTCATCGCTTTTTTTCTCCAGTTTTCAGCTTTTACTGCTGTTAGTGCCTCTTCTGTAAGCTTTATTACTGACGACACAATGAAGTCTTTATTGTTTCGCCCAGTATAACCCTTTATGTTGGCCCAAATTAATTCAATCGAGTTAAAATGACAATGATAAGGGGGAAGCCTAACTATTTTGTGACCATGTTCTGCAGCAATGCCATCGAATACATAACTTGGAAACCGCAGTTAGTTTGCTTTCACAAGTTCCAGTAGCTTACTTTTCTTCAGTCCCTCCTTCATCGGTATATTGCGGCGAACAAGCCACTGAATTATTTTCTTCTCTTCGAAATATTCTCTCACAGGGAATATTATTTCCAGCACCTGTCCTTTAATTGGGATATCTTTACCAAATACGGTTTTATTCGGTTCCCGAGTGCGCTCATTTTGTCGTTTGGCTGCCTATCTTTGTCACTATTTTTGGACATTATTAAATATCCATTAAACGTGTTAACACAATTATAAATGCTCACACAACGCACGCACGTACAAATACACGGACTCAAACACACGTAACATACAAATACTATACAAATAGGACGATGGAAAAGAGCTTCTCAGTACGCAGGCAATCCCTAAACTGATACAAAGTCATAAGCAAGGGCTAAAAGGAGGACATTGTTTATAACTGCAGCGACAGCAGAAGATAAGGCTGCAGTTCATATTTACTGTAACTGTCGCTCGCCCGGCAGTCATGCCAATCACGTGTTACGATATCGCAACAAGGCATTTGCGTCTATCGTTGCTATGGAAACGTCTTAGTTCTAAATGGTCCTTCTAATGGTTGCTATGACGACCGCTGTCACGTATTCATCCCCTCCCATTCATTTAAAGCTTTCCACAACGTGGTTCGTAACTGTCAATCACCTTCTTGATTGGCGCCGAGTATTATTTCCTAACCGTCGTATATAATGAAACGTTAACTGTGGAATTAAAGATCTTCTTTCAGTGTTGCTGTTCTTCATCTCAACAGCTGAAAAACAGGCTGCTTAAGCTGCATCACTCATCTTCACAGTAGGGACTGGAGTTGCCACTAACTCTGACAGATGATCTGTCAGCTACGGAGTTTCTTGCAGTTTGATAAATATACACACGTGTCGCTTCTGGACCAAAGGAAAGATCTTGCAGAGATATCTACTCTCAGATTCTTCTAACGTAATGTAAACATTGAGGCAGTGTTTTTAACACTTAAATGATTTCAGTCTAATTATATAATATAAATTAAATAACAACCCGCCTTAAAGCAATATGTGTATGTAACAATATATAAAAATGTATGTAACAGTCATTGTATATATTTGTATTATTGTATCCATGTGTATGTTATGTGAATATATTACGTAATTTAATAACGTAGGAGCTGTGAGAATAATAGGTTAAAAGCTGCTAACAATGAGGTAACCTTGAGGCAATAATGAATTTGAAAGTTTAAATGCTACTAGTCATTATTGGAGCAACAATAATGTACATTTTGAGACAGTTTAAAAATAGCCAATCAACAACCACAAAAAGCTTTAGTTAAATGAAGGTATTCTATTGGAGTAGGATTAGCCAATCAGAGCCTTGAAATACAGAAATTTACAAGTTTAGACGGTTGAAATCAGTTCAGTTGCCTACAGACAGTGTTCCTAACCGGACGCGAGACACGTCCTGGAGGAGTATAATATGTATTCGTGTGAGACAAAAATAGTTTACGTGTTAAAATGTGCAAGTAATTTATAAAAGAATCTCACAGCTCTCTATCATGAAGCGTTATTTAATTCGTGTCAAGCATTAATAAAAGGAGTGAAATAAAATTATAATCTGTGTAAGCCTACATTCTTAAGTCGCACCACAACCCTGCCAAGACATGCATGTCTCTAAAATAAATACTGACGTAGCCGAGGCAAACATAAATATAATATTTAAAGAAACAGTAAAAATACAGAGTTAATATTTTTTTAAACTTGGGACAAAGGCCACCTGAAAGTACACTTGGGGCGAAGGTTACCGGAAACCAGGTACCATACGTGCTGTTGTAACCAACTTCAAGTTCGGCTCCCTAACAGTGGAAATATAATAGTAATAATAATAATAATAGTATAACTCCTAAAAAATTAAAACAACTTCAACATCTTGAAGACTATGAAATATATTCTCTCTTACTGGTCGTTTCAAACTTGCAGGGATTGCTTATATGTATATTATATAGCTGACATGCGCAAACAAAGAGAGGGAGTTGGTGGCGTGTTCAGATTGCAGGATTATCAAACTTTTCATTTTCCCTTCATACTTCTTAGCCTAACTTCAGGTATTTACCGCAAGTTCCTTCCTTTCTTTTTGTGGTCGCTCTACTTAACAAAGGAAAACTAGTGCAACATGGAGTTTTCGTCCCTAAGATAACAAGTTAAGCTCTTCGCTAACCCTCTTTCTTAGCATTCATCCTCCGTGGTGTAATAGTTACTATGCTGGAACGGCAGTAACAATTACCCCGTAGCCTCGGACCTCCCCAAGCAAATGAAATAAAATCTAACTGGGGTAAAGAGGCATGTATAATTAATTTAGGAAGAAAGAAAATATCAGGAATGGTTTAGACTAGGGGGCTGGAGGGCACAGAAAATGACTGACGGTTCTGGCAGGAGAATCTGCCCATTCTGTGATTTGGATGAGGACTGGGTACATATTTTGGCGGAATGTGCACAGTGAGAGAACCAGCGAACGATTAAACTGCAAGAAAAATTCTTAAGTCCCTCAGGAAAGGGATTGGCATGTTGGGATCTACTGGCTGACCAGAGGAACTGGCAAAACATGAGCAACTTTTTGGCTAAAGTGCGCGAAGCTAGGTCAAATTTGTTCAGTTAGACAAAGGTAATTTATCTCTATTTCCCTTTTTCCTGTTCCTTTTTGTTGTGTTTTCTTTCTCTGTTGTTTATTTTGTCACCCTATTGTATCTTAAATATGCATGTGCGGTCAATGACCCATGCACTAAACACTTGTGAAATAAGTTCAATAATTTGAAACCAAATAAATATACCTCATCCCTCCCATCCCTCCCTCCATCCCTCCCTCCATCCCTCCCTCCATCCATCCATCCATCCATCCATCCATCCATCCATCCATCCATCCATCCATCCATCCATCCATCCATCCATCCATCCATCCATCCATCCATCCATCCATCCATCCAGTTACTATGCGAGCTTCTAGTTCCCGAGGGCATACAAATCCTTAGCATGACTTCCTTCTGTAGGGAAGTAAAGCCGGTGGTCCCGTGTCGTAGATTTACGGCACGTAAAAGAACATCTAGCCTGATAAAGGGGCCACTGAGCTAAATTAACGGTTTCAAGCCCAATGTAGAATGGGACGCTAAGGACCACAGTAGTTAAAGAGCGTCCATAAATAAAACTGAATTTAATTTTATTTGTCATTGGAGAGATACGGAGAAGACAACTGATGCCTCACTGTGTCCCGTCGTTTAAGAGTCACCTATGGATATAGGCGTGAGTTGCGGATGAGGGAGAATTTCGTACTGCGGGTGTTAGTCTTTTGCGTTTTACTGATCTCCGGGTGGAAAAGATCAAGTGAGGAATTGAAAAAGGTTATCAAATTCAGTGGTTGCTGGCACAACGCAGTGGGAGTTCCTAATGCTTCTAGACAGGATATTTCAGCAGAGCTGCTATTTAGTTATCCCTCCTCCCACCCTCGCAGACAAGCTAGACAAAAGTTTCTGATGTCAGGATAGAAGCTTTTGCTTCCTCCTCTTACGCAGCACATCACCGACCACTGCGCCTAAGCTGCGAAGGGCCAAAAGGAAGTAAAATGATCGAGAAGGACGGACGGGACATGATATGTAAGACTACTTTCTAGTTTTCACCTAGCAATAAGGGAAAATCACGAAAATAGCTTTTATATAGGTGGCAAGTACCCTCAAGTTTAAAACTCAGGACCTGCAGAATGCAGAATTCAGATAAACACTGCCTCTTCGCGATCTACATTTTTTGTGTAGTAAAATTTTGTCTATCTCTTATGGTTTACCAGTTATGCAAAAGTCGTTCACAATGAAGAACACTTTTGGAGACATTCCCAGAAAATTCGAGATATACATTTCATTTGTCATGAAAATTTCTTAAACATATGATATTTTAATCAAAATCGATAGAACCATTTTTGAGAAAATTAAAAATTTCGAAAAATGTTCCATGTAAAGGGTAATCTGGTGTGGGGGGGATTTTCTTGGAAACCTTCGTGTCGCATCTCTGGAAGATACTGAACCTAAATACCAAGTTTGGTGTTTATCCGACTGTTCGTTTCTGGGTTAAGATGTTTACAGACAGACACACACACACACACGGACATGTTTCCAAAAATGTTTTTTTTGATTTAGGGGATCTCAAAACATGTATTCCCCGTGAAATCTCGGTATCGAATTTTTGGGTGGAATACAGTACTTCCCCTACTTACTCTACGTAGTATTCATTCATTATCTGTTTACCCTCCTCTCATGTAGGACTTACACCCCCCAGGACTTACAAGCGGGTGCCTGGGGTCAGAGGCCCGTCGAGGAGCAGATACTCATGGATCAGACAGAACCTGCAGGATGGGTGATCAGCCCGATGCCTGGTATGGGATGAAGGAAGTAGATGAAGCGAAATGTTGGTGAAATGGATGAAAGGAAAGGTGATGATGGAGCAGTTGGTGGAAACCGGAGAACCCGGAGAAAACCCCAGACGCCGCTTCGTCCACCACAAATCCCACATGCAGGCCCCTGGGATTGAACCCGGTCCGCCTCGGTGGGAGGCGAGCGGTCTAACCACTCGGCCACGGCGCCGCCCTACTCTAGGTAGTAGAGAAAGTAAAAACAGTGACAAATGGGATTGATATACATCAATGCGTTTTGTGACAGAAAATAACTCATTTTATATAACCATTTCAGAACGCTTTCCCATTCTAATGAATCCGCTTCAGTATACAACATATGAATATAATTGCTCTTTAAGGTAGATTATTCTACATATAGAAATTGTGATCATAAAGGATCGCAAAAATAAATAAGAAATGTAAAGAACTCTTGATTAAATATGAGAAGAATTGTATTCTATCTACTAATTGGATATTGGATTTTACCGGAAATACTCCTTTTGAGATGCTCTGAATATAAAATACGGCTAATTATCTATCAATATGAAGCTCTGTGCGCATGCGTGTGAGATCACATAACTTATTAACGAAAAGTATGATAAATACCACATTTTATGCAGGAGTCAAAAACCACATAAGGAACGTAGCATATATTTAAAAAATTGTTCTAATGACTTTTTTAATTTAAAAAATGGTTCAAATATGTGATTTCGAAATAAATCGTATTTTTTAGATCTTGCTATAACATACAAACTTGTATCCTAAATATACTGTGAATAGGATTTGAAGTTCAGTTCGTTGTGAAATAGTTTTTAACAACTTGAAAACAATAACAGTTAAACTAAAAGTTAAAAAATAAAAACAATGTAAGCAATTCTGAGATATACGTTATTATTGGCTCGGATTTTTAAATATTTATAATTTTTTTAAAGTCGTAAGCCACTATTCGTTTTTTTCTCGTGGTTATGCAAGGAGGGAGAAATTTTAAAGATAAGCGACACGCTAAGAAGTAGAGTGAAAAATGAGCTTTCGTAAGAATAGTTTGTAGAAGAGTACGCAGAGAGAGTCATGTGAATGTTAGCAGATTTTTTGGAGAATATTAGCAGTTTAAAACACGTGGATAAGTTTTATTTGAACACATAAATAATACTATTAAGTCCAAATCTGCAAATTCTAGTCTTGTATTACACGAAACAAATTTCCGTCACTGCATCGGACGCACTTCATCATTATTTCTGACCTTTTACCAAGGAATAAAGTCTCATAACAGATATGGTTTCAATTCTTCTGGTTCTAAAAACATTTTCTCAATATACCTCCTGTAAACAAAGACCTCATAGGAGTATATAAAGTGTCGGGCTGTTTCAGTTTCTTTCTTGCAGAATCTGCAATCTAAGTTACCCTGAAATACTCCCATCCTGTTTAGATGCTTGTTCACAAGAGTATGTCCAGTGAGAAATGCAATAAATGTTCTCATTTAAGTAAGCTTCCAGCTCTTTTCTTAGATGCTTTTCTAATAGATAGTTTATCATGTTTGTTTCCTGGAGTCTTAAGTCAAGTTTTATGATGTTCTACTTTGGACCAGTTAACAGCCTCTCTTACTAAACTTAGAGAGGCCCCTAAAGCCGGCTCTAGCCCAATAAATTGTGAGCTGTCTTGTAAGTTGATGAGCTTTTTACTTTCTCTACTACGTATAGTAAGTAGGGGAAGTATTATATTCCACCCAAAAATTCGATACTGAGATTTCCCCGGAAATATATGTTTTGAGGCATCCTGAATCCAAAAATTTTTTTTTGGAAACATGTGCGTGTGTGTGTGTGTGTCTGTGAACAGCATAACTCAGAAACGAACAGTCGGAAAAACATCAAACTTAGTATTTAGGTTCAGTATCTTCCAGAGATGCGACACGAAGGTTTCCAAGAAAATCGCCCCACCCCAGATTACCCTTTACATGAAACATTTTTCGAAAATTTTAATTTTCTCAAAAATGTCTCTAACGATTTTGATTAAAATATCCTATGTTTAAGATATTTTCATAAGAAATGAAATGTAATATCGAATTTTCTGGGAATGTCTTTAAAAGTATTCTTCATCGTGAACAACTTTTGCATAACTGGTAAACCATAAGAGATAGACAAAATTTTACTACACAAAAAATGTAGATCGCGTTAAAATACACAATTTATGTCATATACATTTTTTTTGTTGAGTGAACCATTTTCGAGTATTGCCTGTTATTCCCTTAAATTTTCAATAGTTATACTATTTTTCAAATTCTTTATTCAATTTTTTATGTCCTGGACATGCAAAGAGAATGGAATGCGTCACATAGCAACCAGCTCTTAAAAGATTTGACTGTCGCTTAAATACTACCATATTCCCCTTGCATCTACAAGAAAATTAGCAATAATATTAACATCTCGATTAACATGAAGCATATGGAGAATAAGCATTTGTAAAAATAGTTTGTACAAGAGTAGAGAAAGTCATGTGAGTGTAACACATCAGATTTTTTCATTTCCTTCCATGCCACTATGACCCGGCACCCAGATGAGTTGAACTTAATTCTGTTCTGCCAAGCTTATGAGCATGTTTAGGTAGTTTTAAACCACTCCTGATGTTACCTTATGACTACTTAGAGCCTTAAGTGCAACCTGGCTCTTTGAGAAGATAAGGATCCGTTTACCAGTGCAAGCTCTCCTTATGTTTTCATGTATGCCCAAAATAATAGCATAAATTTCTGTTTCAAAAACAGTAGCTTATTCGACCAATGGATAAACCTTTTTTACTTTGGTCTTATGCCACATATTCCGGATCTTGTTCCTATGCCATCCTTTGAGCCATCTGAAACTACATCGAAGTTTTCTCAGGAGTTTTCAAAGTTTTATTAGTCCAACATTCAAGATAAATAATGCTGCTTAATTATAGCTATATAGTCTGATGGCATTTCTAAAGAGGCAACTCCTATATACATGGTTATTCCAAAAGAAGGAACAGACTTTACATATTTATTTCTAATGAACGACTATAGATGGCAACACGTGCAATACATCACTGAATAGAGAAAAGTGCAAAGTTTTATTTTATAAATTCAAAATAAGCACCATTTATTATGCGAGGACAACCAATGCTTTTCCGTTTGCATACGCAACCATCTCCTATGAATTTATTGTACCAATTGTAAATTTTTTATGACCAGGCGGCTCGTTGTCGAACTTACAACGAAATGCACGCTACAATGAAACAATGGATTCACTCTTTGCATAATGCAGCACACAAAACGACTTTTCCTGTGGCGCCGCCATTTTCTCGTAAACAAACAAGTACCCCTGTAGGCACTGAATGGAATTTATAGATGGGGTTTAAAGCTTTGAACTTTTCTCTATTCAGTGATGTGTCTTATGTGTCGCTATCTATTGACGTTCATTAGAAATAAATACGTATAGTCTGTTCCTTGTTTTTGAATAACCCTCTATTTCCTTATTCTTAGCAAACCTGAATATATTTAGGAATTCTCAGTGTTTGGAGTGGCACTCTTGCCTCCTTCATGAGGCAGTATTTTAACACTTGAATAATTTCAATTCAATTATATATAATATGTAAATTCAATAACAACCCGCCTTGAAGCAATATGTATATAATAATTTGTAAAAAATGTATGTAACAGTCATTGTATATGCTTATATTATTGTAAACATGTTTAATAATGATATGTAAATGCATTATGCAATTTAATAATGTAAGAGCTGTGAGAATAATAATTTTAAAGTTGCTAACAATGAGGTAACCTTGAGGCAATAATGAGTTTGAGAGTTTGAATGCTACTAGTCATTATTAGAGCAACGATAATGTAAATTCTGTGACAGTTTAAAATTAGCCAATCAACAGCTAGAAAAAGCTTTAGTAAAATGCAGATATTCTATTGGACTAGGATTAGCCACTCAGAGATTTGGAATACAGAGTTTACGGGTTTGGACGGTTGAAATATGTTCAGTTGCTGGCAGACCTTGATAGTGACCGGATGGAAGATGTGTTCTCTAAAGAAATATTACGTATTCGTGTGTAACGAAAAATTAAGTATACGAGATAACAAAGTGCAAGTTTTAAATTAAAGACTCTCAAAGATCTTAATATCAGTGTAGTGCTATTTAATTTGTGCCAAGGATGAATAAAAAGAAGTGAATTTAAAACTTAAAATCTGTGTAAGCCTACATTCTTGTCACACCACGCCCTGTCTAAGAGATACGTGACTCTAAAGCAATACTGACGCAGCCGAGGCAAACATAAACATAAATACTACATATAGAAGCAGTTTAGTAACAAAGTTAATATTTTAAAATTTGGAGCGTAACAACAAAAATACATCTTCAAACATCAGCTTCTCATACGTAGCAGCATATTACGTAACAAATAATCTACTTCAAATGAACGTCCAAAGCATGGTGCTAAATTACGTAAACAAAAACTACAAGTTGATGTCCATACGTGAGGCTAAATAAATAAATAAATAAGCTAAACTCCAAGAGCATAACTACTTCAAGTTGGCACCCATACGTGGGGCAGAAATATAACTACTTCATTCATTACAACTAAATGCAATGGAGTCAGGTCTAAGAGTGTCTCCATTGATACAGTAGGACTTGTTTTCATAAATATATCTGCAAATGTCGATGAACTATTGCTTCAAGAGTACATAAATTAAGTGAAGCTATGTATATTTTGCGACTAACAAACGCGCCTAAAGTGAGGATGTTCAAGGAATGACATCCGGAATTTTAACGTTTCCTTAGCAACGCAAGAACGAAGAAATCGATGAAGCCCATCAAATATTTTCTTTCATTGCTGCGTTCAGTGATTTTTGCATTTCGTGAAAGATCGTCTGGACGCATGCGTGTGTGTGGTGTGTGTCTGCGCGCGCGCGTGCGTGCAACTGCTGGTAGGCACTCAGCGTAAAACGTTAATGAAAGAGATTACAGAGGATTAAAACGGCTTTTTAAGAAGCTTTGAACCTTCTTTGTGGGGAGATGCATGGTAAAACGAATGAAAAGAAATTTGCCAAAGCGCAAATGAACCCGAGACCTTTACGTTAACGTACTCAACATTCTCTCTTTTTTGAGGGGTGGGGGATTGATGAGATTGGGGTTGCTACTACAGCTGTGGCTTCGACGGACATTTTTCAAGCGCTCTTTTCTATAAAACTGAAAGCGAATTGCTTTGGTTTTAAACTGAAAGGTTCGTAATGATTAAAACTCTAAAATTAATATTACTTTAATATTATCTAGGAACGTTGATTCCTTTTTCGACTCTGGAATGTAACATACTTAAATGGGGATGCCGACAGTGTGTCACATTTTCTTCTAAATTATTTATTTTAAAACTAGCAGCCCTCGCAGCTCTGGTCATGCTATTATTGTATTTCAACCTTTCTCTCAATCTCACTCTCTCATTTTTATCTTTTCTCTCCCTCTTCTCTCCCATCGTCCTCCTACAGCTCCGTCTTTCTCTCCCCTGCCTCAGTTTTCCCTTATCCCACCGTCTGCTTTTTCTGTGGTATTAAAATAATTAAAAAAGTAAACCGTTTTAAACGTATACAAACTTGTGTTTCTTTCTAATCCTTAAAATGCGTTCGGGACTGTTAATTTCTCATGGTAAATAGTAGTAGTATATTTCTTAAGTACTTAGCATTACATTAATTGCGTAACACAGTCGCATGGGTCATAAGACCGTACATGCTCTCCAGAAATATATCTGTTCTGTAAACTTGACTCTACAGAATCGACCAGAAAACTACTATTTTATAATCACAACACTATAAACATACATATAAAATGAAAAATACTCTGAATCACACGCTCAAACACACACACAGTCACGCACAAGTACTCAAGCACCAAATATGTTTAAAGAAAAATTACATAAACACTTTATCTCTTAGTACACGTACTTCCATTAAGTATGTGCCCAAGCTTGGCCAGTTTTGGCTGTTTAGAATCATGTCCCAGCCTGCTGTCCTCCGTCTGTTGGAAGCCAAAAATACTTCCGGTAATAGTTTTTTCCTAATACCCTCCGTCTGCACGCATGCTGCCAAAATATGCGTCCAGTCTTCTTGTTCCCCGCATAATGGGCAAATCCTCCTGCCATCGTTATCAACAATCTTGCGAGCTTTCCACCCTCCCAACCTAAGCCATGCTATTCCCGTCCTCTGTTTTATACTCAATTCCAAAATATATGTTTCCTTACCCCACCTAGTTTTTATTTCATTTTGTAGCTCCAATGTTGATCTTAGTCTACATTCAGATTCTATTTTCTGCCTGTTTATATCGCATAGTCGTCTTTTGACTTTTCTCATGGCACTGAGTGTATTTTCATTACCCCTTTGCCAGATGTCATTTAGGCCAATTTGTGATAATTCGCGTTGCAATCCCGCCGCCCACCATTTTGGATGCTCTATGTTGTTCATTTGATGACGATAACATATTGTTATCACCTTGTTTGGTCACCTTTATTTATTCGCAACCAGTACCTAACTACATTTAGTTTAGCAAATACAGTATCTTCCCAGCATCCTACCTCACTAAGAACTCCGTAGTTTGAAGTAGCCCTCCCTAACCCTAGAATACACTTCCAGAAATTACATTGTATTTCATTTACATGTCCACCCTCTCCCACTCACTGCCGTATAATAACAAGGACCTAACCAATGCTTCATACATGGTCTGTAATATTTTTACTGGCATATCTGGTACCCGGGTCAATATCCTTAATACTTAAAAAGTTGTCCAATCCCTTTGTGTTTTATAAACTCCGCGTTCTTTTCCACCCATATCAAACCTTACTCCTAGGCATTTGAAATGTTTAACATCTTGAATTTCTTCTGCCCTGTATGTCCACTTTTCATGTTGACCGTACGTTTATCCAGACTGCAAACCTTTTATCTATTTAGAAAGAATTACGTCATCAGCGTACAAAAGGAATTGATATTTTTTGGCTTTCGACTGTCGGTGCATCTATGTCTTCCTCCATCATCAATAAAAACATTGAAAAGTAACGAGATAGTATACAACCCTGTTTAACCCCCTTCTGCGCTTATGGTAAATAGTTTACGTACAAGAATAATAGTAACGAAAACTTTGTTAATTTTTTAAATACTTATCCAATACACATTTCGTAAATAACATAACTTGTCAGAAATATTACGCTTAAAGCTTTTAGTATACAAACTCCTTAAAAATTATAAGCCGAATACTTCAATTTTTAATTGCTCTGTTTTTTACTTATTGTAAATAGAGGAAGTATTGCATTCCACCCAAACTTTTTATATCGAGATTTCATCTGAAACACACTTTTGAGATTGCCTGTATACAAAAAAAGGTATTTTTAGAAAAAGGCCCGCGCGCGCACGCCGACGTGTGTGACTGTGAACAGCATAACTGAAAAACGAAAAGTCGGTTGAACATCAAACTCGGTATTTAAGTTTACATCTTTCAAGAATGCAACATGAAGATTTTCAAGAAAATCCCACACTTAAACTGTGATTTAAATGAAACATTTTCGTTATTATAAATTTTCCCCAAAATGACATGATTTTGGTTAAAATGCAGTAAGTATTTGCTGGAAAATGAAAAATATATATCTTGAATTTTCTGGGAATAGCGGGTGAAATCTCCTTCAATCTGAATGACTTTTGTGTAATTGATGGACCATAAGAGATAGATAAAATTTTACTACACATAAAAATGTAGATCTCGTTAAATATCGTATAAAAATCTTTATGGAGTTAACCAATTCAGAGATACTATTATATCTTATTATTGTATGAAATACTTATAATTTTCTCAACTGAGATGTCACTATTCTTATATTTCTGGTTGTCATGCAAAGAGCATAACATTTCAAAGCCATCACATGTCGACATGTTCTTTAAAAATCTAGTTAGCACTTTACCTTACTTTATCCTTACAACGAAATGTGTTTATGTGAACTGAATGTTTATCTGGATTAAGAAGAAGTAGTTAGAATAATAAGATTTTGTAAGAATAGTTAATAGGGACAGTCATATGAATGATACATAAGGTATTTTTATTTTGCGCTCCATTGGAGCCTCTTCTTTAGAGGGAAGTAATTACAATACCCCAGTTGCCTATTTTATAAACGAGATCCATGTACAGTATTTATCAGTCTGCATGAACATCGGTTTTAACATTGAAATCAGTTTTTCTCAGATACTCCCTGCCCTGTTGACTTTAGAGATAAATCTTATAAGAATATTTTTAAGAACAATAAAAAAAGAATTTTATGCTCTAAGCTTTTGTTTAACTGGCTTACCAGTTAAACAAAATTATACACAGTTCCTCCAAATGAAGAGTTCTTCGCGCACTATTCCCAACAAATCTGATGTGTTACACTCACATGGCTTTCTCTACTATTGTACAAGCTATTTTTACAAACGCTTATTCTCCATCTATTTCATATTAATCGAGATAAACATTTGCAGAAACGATCTTTTGACATGCAAAGAGAATTACATTTTACACTTAGTGACCAGTTCTAAAGATATTTGACTATCGCTTAGGGCCTACTATGTTCCTCTTGTTTTGTATTTGCAAGGGTAATACAGAAATTCAGTAGCCTTTAAGCATAGACATATCTCTTAATAGCTGGTTACTAGGTACAGCACCATTCTCTTTGCCACAGATTAATAATCTTTGCATATCCAAGACAAAAAAATGAATAACGAATTCCCATTTGAGAAAATAATTATTGAAAAATTTAAGGGAATAACAAGCAATATCTCGAAAATGGTTCACTCAACAAAAAAAATGTATATGAAATAAATTGTGTATTTTAACGCGATCTACATTTTTTGTGCAGTAAAAATTTGTCTATCTCTTATGGCTCACAGACAGACACACAGACACACACACGGACATGTTTCCAAAAATGCTTTTTTTGGATTCAGGGGATCTCAAAACATGTATTTCCGGTGAAATCTCGGTATCGAATTTTTGGGTGGAATGCAATACTTCCCCTACTTACTATACGTAGTAGAAAAAGTAAAAATTAAATTGACACTAAAATCACCATCATAACGTCCTCCAAACCAAACATGACCAATGGCATTTACTTTCCCCCATAAGATCAATCAACCTTTATTCAAGACATTTCTTTCTACAGTTAGTTTTTGAAATATTGTACAGTCTCAACTTAAATGGTCCACCCTGTATATGTATAGCGAGGAGAAGGTGCTGTATCTGTTTACCTTAGCACATGCAGTGGCGTCCTGGTTTACGTGCACAATTCTAAATTATTCACACATGAATCTATAACTTTAAGCAGTAACCTTTACTCGAAGGGCAATGAATCACTTAGGTGCTGGAAGAACTGGCTCTAAACGCTAATGTTTCCTCATTTTATGACAGTGTTTCCAGAGGGTGACAAGTGATTCAGTGCCTAGGCGGCTAAATCAGATGCTGGAGAAGAATGGATGTTGGAACAGATTATAAAATAATGTCTAGTTAATGTGTCCCCGCTGAGAGTAGAATATAGGTATAATGTACGTCAATTTTACATTATATTTTTATTAAATATATTTTTTCGTGGAGATATTGTGCGAAACAGGTTTTATGTAGTTATATATTTAAAGTGATGACGAGTAAAACTATTGCTTAAAGTTATATACGAGGGCAGATTGATAAGTCAGTGACTTTTAAAGAAAATACCAATTTTATTTCTCAACGTAGTCTCCTTTCAATTCAATACAGGTTGTCCAACGTTTCTCCAATTTTTTTAACCCCTCCAAAAATATGATTTTTCGAAGTCTGCTAAATATGAGGTTGTTTCTGCCGTAATGTGTTCACTGGACGTAAAATTTCTTCCAAGCGAGCCAATTTTTCAGGTTTGGGAAGATGGAGAAGTCGCTCGGAGACAAATATGGTGGGTGAGGTAGCAGTTTGTAGCCCAGTTCAACAAATTTTGCGATGGCAATGACTGACTTGTGTGCGAATGCATTATCCTGGTGAAAGAAAATCTTTTTTCTTCACCAAATTGGGTCGTTTTTTAACAATTCCTTGTGAAACTGATTCAGCATTGCGATATAATTTAAAACTGTGATATTTTACCCTTCTCCAGGTAGTGGATGTTTATCACCCCTTGTGAATTTCAAAAGACAGCTGCCCGAAATTCCGTGAACCACTAGTGAATCATGCCATGTGATGGAGCAGAGTCCCCATAATACTTGTCCAGCTTTTCTTCTGTTTCCTTCACAAAGTAGCACTTTATCAGAACACGAAATTCACTGTTCTCCGTTTTCTACGAAGCAACACACATCTGCGTATTTTAGACGCTCTCAACAATGTTCTAAGAAACAAATGACGACGAATTTCTGCCATTATACCCAGAATAGATGTAAGACTTGGGTACAAACAAGAAACCTGTGGTTAGAACGCTATCTCTCGTCAAAATCATGGACTTATCAATCCCCCTCTCGTATTTATATGTTAATAATCTAGAATTGTGCACATAAAATAGGACGTCACTGCATGGGCTAAAAGGTAAACAATACACACACCCCTTGCTTGTTATACGTGTGAAGGCTAGTAAAATGTCTCCCAAAGCTGCGGTGACGGCATAAATGGAAGCGAGTGCGCATTCCCCCAGGAAAGGCATGATGGATTTATTGTACAATTTGTTCTACATGTTTACAATATATACAACGTATATTCATTAATACCCCTACATCTGTTGTACAATTTTTTGGTGCTTGTTTTCTTATTGGGCCACTCAGATTGCTTGCCTCCCTGGCCTTTTCGCTCACTGAAAGGCCCTTACTTCTCTTACTTTTCTATACCATTTTCTTCACTTTACCTTCCTTATTATTCCCTCAAGTTCTTGGTTTTGTTTCTTAGAGCCTTTTATTGAGTCAATCATCTTTATGGTTTTTACCCCAATTCCCCATTTTTCACACTTTCTTGAATTTCATTTATCGCTTTTGTAACCCTATCAACGATACGGTGCCTATCATAAAATCGTCTGCATATATAGAACCTGAAGCTGGAATCTCCTTATCTCCTGTTACTGGATAATGCTAATTTCTTATGTTTACTCCTAATATCATCTATTAGTAGATTACTAATATGAACACAATTTACATCACTGGCTTACTCTTATGGAAAGGCATGAAGTGAAGGAACTACAGGAGGCTACAGTCGCAGGCACAAGCCACAGAAACTCGCGGGAGTTCTTAACAATTCCTCGCACGAAGATGTCACACTGCTGGAGCTACCTTACGCCAGGAAACTTAGAAGCATACCTGAAAAATGTGAGGGAAACGGAAAGAAAAGGAAATGAAAGAAAGGAAATTGTGATATATGAGAAACAGCGAAGTCACTGTAACTGTTGCGCTAACATTTGGTTTGGTGATTGCTTACCTTTCTCGAAATTCTGGCAAAGCGATGATGGAATGCGAGGCAAGAAGTATTGACAGAAAGGGAGTGTAGAGAGAAGAAAGGATGGCAGCAGGTCGCGTAGGAATTTCATAACTCACAACCAAAAGGCAGCAGAACTGAGTACACTATCTGCGGTTAATATCCTGTTGGTTTATTTGAGCTCGAGGACGCTCAGGTTGTTTATAGAAATATGTGGCGTCGTTACGTGTCCTGTCGGACCGGCCGGCGCGTGAGAAACATCTCAACACAAAGCTCCTTATGAATGATGGCTCCGGAGAACCACGAGATGGCAGTCAAGTTATTAAATATCCTTGACGTCAACGCGGTAATGTCTTGTTCATGCGTGGAATGCACCATGCACATTGCAGTCACCGCTAAATAAATGAGCATCACGTAGACTTTCTCGTCTCTCCAGAGGATACAATACAAGATTGTAACCGTACACAGCCTTAAATTCAGGTACGTTTGCAAAGTTTTGTGTCCGTACGAGTCACTCTGATATTTAATTAATGTTTTGGGAAATAGTTTTAGTAATGTCACGTTTTATCTCATTCACAAAATTACCAAAGGAGCCTACTAAACCTTTTCAGGAATAAAATTAATGTGAAAAATTACCTCTCGCGTATACCGAGTGAGACGCATGCGTTTTTCATGGTTTTCCCGGGTCGACAGCCGGATGATAGGGTGGTTCATCTCCTTCCGCGACTTTCGTACCCCTAATTTCCTGTACCCATCATATTCCTTATAATCTGTTTCGTGGTTGTAGGTCCAGGCGACGGTGTTCGACGGGCTGTGGCAGGGCGGTGACTTTGTAGAAGCTTCTTCTCTAGCGTCGTTGCGGAGACTACTCAGATCTCTCCCCCGAGTGGGCTCCGCCCGATTGGAGAGGTTCGGTGGCTTGTGGCTAGGACCAGGCGATGCCGGATGCAATCCTCTAGAAACGCTAGCGACCCCGTTCCTGCTGGCGCCCCTCGGCATCCGGATCTGATCGCCCTTCTGGTTTCTCCCCTCATCCCTCCCTTTCAGGGGTCACCTTGGAAGCAAAAATATCCTTTACAGCCTACTTTCGGTCCTGTGCCCCGCTTTCGGGGACCCTCCTTTACCTCTACCGTATTCTTTATAAAATATAGAAGGATTTCAAAATGAATCCCCAATATCCGATGTGAAACTTTCCCATGAGTCTCTCTACCCTCTATCGTTTATTAGTGGGTATACAAACTATCCTTACTAGAGTTTATTTGTTTACCAAATAAACCTTTGCAGAAATAGCTACATTACAAACTTCGTTATAGATACAAAGGGAACAGCGATTAGTCAGATGTTTAAGAACTGGACGCTATATGTTTCCATGCAATCGCGAGAAACAACTGAATAACGGATATCTTGAAAATGGCTGATGTCACAAAAAAGTTATTTGAATTAAGATTGTGACTTTTTAAGAGATTACATTTTTTGCGTAGTGCGTTTTTGTCTAACGCTAAACACACCAGTTATGTAAGATTATAAAAATTCCTTCCAAATGAAGTGGGCTTCACAAGCTATTCCTAGAAAATTCGAGACGTACATTTTATTTTTCATGTAAATATCTTTAATATGGTATTGTAATAAAAGTCGTTAGAGCTATTTCTCAGAAAATAAAACATTTTGAAAAATGGTTCACGTAAAGGGTAGTTTTGGGGTGGAGGATTTTCTTGAAAATCTTGGAAGATGCTAAACTTAAATGTAAATTTTGGTGTTTTATTTTTTGAGTTATGCTGTTGGCGACACACACGCGGACCTTTTTCTAAAATGATTTTTGAGGGACTTTCTGGGGACTTCGAAACATATATTTTCGGTGAACTCTTGACATCGAAATTTTGGATGGAATGCAATACATTCTCCATCTACTATGTACGTTGTATAGAAAATAAAAAGATAGTATCCGTTGTCGTTTAAAATTCATCATAGAGACAAATACTCTTTTGTGGAGCCAACTCCAGTTGATTAATCAATACGTAATTCATTCTGGCATAAAGGCCTCTTCATTGAAAATGCTTGTTCAAAAAACAAAGTGCATCAATGATGTTTGTTTCATGGGAATAGGCAGTGATGATCTGGAAATCATCATAGGAAAGTAGAAAGTTAGGTTTTCCTGCTATGATTGAGGCAGTGTTTTTAACACTTAATAATTTTAGTCTAATTATATAATATGTAAATTCAATAACAGCAATAGGTGTATGTAATAATTTGTAAAATGTATGTAACAGTCATTGCATATGCTTATATTGTTGTATCTATGTGTAATAATGTTATGTGAATATATTACGTAATTTAATAATGTAGGAGCTGTGAGAATAATAAGTTAAACGTTACTAACAATGAGGTAACAATGAGGTAACCTTGATTCAATAATGAGTAAGAACGTTTAACAGTACTACTTGTGATTCTTGGAGTAACAATAATGTAATTTTAGTGACAGTTTATAAAAATTAGCCAATCAACAACCAGGAAAAGCTTTAGTTAAATGCAGGTATTCTATTGGAGTAGGATTAGCCAATCAGGGACTTGAAATACAGAAATTTACAAGTTTAGACGGCTGAAATCTATTCAGTTGCCTGCAAACAGTGTTCCTAACCGGACGCGAGACACATCCTCGAGAGATTTAATACGTATTCGTGTGAGACGAAAAATAGTTTACGTAATTCATAAAAGAATCTCACAGCTCTCTTTATCAGTGAAGTGTTATTTAAATCGTATCAAACATGAATAAAAGGGGTGAAGTAAAATTATAGTCTGTGTAAGCCTACATTCTTGTCGCATCACGCCCTGCTAAGAGAAACGTGTCTCTAACAAATACTGACGCAGCCGAGGCAAACATAAATATAATATTTAAAGAAACAGTTAAATTACAAAGTTAATATTTTTTAACTTGCGGCAAAGGTCATCTGAAAATACATTTGAGGCAAAGGCTACCAGAAACTGTTTACTATATGCACGGTTGCACTACAAGTTCGGCTCCCCAACAGTTGAAATACAATATAACTACTACAATACAACACCTACTTCAAATTGACGCCCAAAGCTGGTGCAAACTCCTACAACAAAATAACTTCTTCATGATAAAACTCAAATGTTTCAGCAATACCTCTTGGAAACTCGAAACCCCGCCTATCATCGCCACTCTAGCCAAATACAACAAAACTTATATTGGATACTTATATTACTCATTACCAGCGAATGTATCACGATATTTGTGGCATGCACCAAAACGTCATACCTATATAGATCTAAAATGAATGGGAGTAGTGGTATTGCTGTGGTACATCCTGAACATACAATTTCTTACAGTTTTCTGAATTACCTCTCTGTATTCTCCTGGGAACTTTTTGCCATAAGATTTGCAATGGAATACTAAATGAAAACTGGACGCCGTTGTTATATAATCTTCACTGACTTCATGAGCGCAATTCTAGCTCTTCAATAGAAGTCACCCATAAACTCTTTAGTGCAGAACATTTTACAGCTGTATAATGAGATAAAAGCCTGCAATAAACGTGTGACGCTGGCATGGATACCATCTCACATGGACATATCTGGAAATAAAAAAGCTGAGGAAGCAACTAAAGAAGCAACATGCCACTCTCCAAGCTTGGCTGACCTCAAGGTTCCGCATCACGACTTTCAAAACTTCCTCAATTATGAAATTTGCAAGAAATGGAAGCTACACTGGAGTTCCACATCCAATAGCAAGCTAATCGCCTTAAGCTCCAATCCTAGCTTCAGTTACCCAATAAAACATCTAATTCTCGTGACCAGGTACTTCTCACTAGGCTACCCAATTCATATCTCATTGGAAAAGTATATCAGCCTACATACAAGCACTGTCACTCCATTCACAAAGTTCAGCAACTAGTTGTAGAGTGCCCTATCTACGATGTTCATCGGTTTCAGTTGAAGAAGTTTATAATTACGTTGTTTGCATCACGCTTTGGGCGTAAATTTGAGAAAGATATTTTATTAGCCACAAGTTTCAAAAAGATATTAACTTTGTAATTTGACTGTTTCTTTAAATATTTATGTTTGCCTCGGCTGCGTCAGCATTTATTTTAGAGCCATGGAAGTCTTGGCACGGCGCGGTGCAACAAGAATGTAGGCTTACACAGATTTTAAGTTTTAATTAACTCCTTTTTATTAATCCTTGACACAAATTAAATAGCACTTCACTTATACAGAGAGCTGTGAGATTCTTTTACTTAATACTTGCACTTTTTAATACGTAAACTATTTTCGTCTCACACGAATATATATTAAATTTCTTGAGGACGCTTTTTGCGTCTGGTTACAATCACTATTTGCAGACAATTGACAAGGTTTCTAGGGCCTAAATTGATAGATTTATGTATTTCAAGTCTCTGATTGGCTATTTTTACTCCAATAGAATACCTGCATTTAACTAAAGCTTTTTCTGGTTGTTGATTGGCTATTTTTATAAACCGTCACTAAAATCACATTATTGTTACTCCAAGAATCACAAGTAGTACTGTTAAACTTTATTACTCATTATTGACTCAAGGTTACCTCATTGTTATCTCATTATTAGCAACTTTAAACTTATTATTCTCACAGCTCCTACATTATTAAATTACGTAATACATTCATGCAACATTATTGAAGATGTATACAATAATATAAGCATATGCAATGACTGTTACATTTTACAAATTATTACATACACACATTGCTTCAAGGTGGGCTGTTATTGAATTTACTTAGTATATAATTTGACTGAAATCATTTAAGTGTTAAAAATACTGTCTCACGGTGTGGTATTCCTGCTAACCTCTCGGTGGCCTTGAGTGATCCAACCATCTGTCACAACATAGTAAAGTTTTTAAAAGAAATAAAATTGTATAATATTATATAATCAAAGTTGTAATTTGTTTTAAAATATTGTAATTTTTAAAATTTATTGTAGTCGCGTTTTGACTTCAATGTTCAAGCGACAAAAATAAATTAAAAAAGCAAACAAAACTGGATACTATGAACTTCAAAACAAGCCGTTTATTTATCGTTGTGTATCATGAAGTTTTCAAGTGTGTGTGTTTATTTTTAACACATAACTTGACGTTCATATTTCATATCTAAGCCAACAAACAGGACGAGAATGTGACCCGTTTATTACTTAAAGTAAAATACGATAAAGTCTCAGACTTCCTGGTTCTCTCAACCGATACTATCTGGCACACACTGAGGACGTTCTGTGAAGTATTCGTGCACTCACTCCCTTACATCTCTGAAGTGTCACCACGTGATTTTTACGATCAAACCTGTCCTCAAGAGCAAACACTTCCCAACGGATGACAGCGCACAAGTTGCACTCGACAATAGCTGCAAAAGGAAACAAGATACGTTCTTCACAGGGGTTCATCATCTAGTTTCATAGACGGTTAGGTATCCTTATAACTGCAGCAGGTGTTTTACCCATTCGATTTTGCAACAAGTGTTAAAAACTCTGTTGTAATTGAGGCAATATTTTTAACACTTAAATGATTTCAGTCAAATTATATAATATGTAAATTCAATAACAGCCCACCTTAAAGCAATATGTATATGTAATAATTTGTAAAATGTATGTAACAGTCATTGCATATGCTTATATTATTGTATCCATGTGTAATAATGTTATGTGAATATATTACGTAATTGAATAATGTAGAAGCTGTGAGAATAATAAGTTAAACGTTGCTAACAATGAGGTAACCTTGAGGCAATAATGAGTTTGAGAGTTTAAATGTTATTTGTGATTCTTGGAAGCATTAATGTAATTTTAGTGACAGCTTATAAAAATAGCCATTCAACAACCAGAAAAAGCTTTAGTTAAATGCAGGTATTCTATTGGAGTAAAACTAGCCAATCAGAGATCTGAAATACAGAAATTTACAGGTTTAGACGGTTGAAATCTAGTCAGTTGCCTGCAGACAATGTTAGTAACCGGTTGCTTGTGCGTCCTTGAGAGATTTAATACGTATTCGTGTGAGACGAAAATAGCATACGTGTTAAAAAATGCAAGTATTAAATAAAAGAATCTCACAGTTCTCGATATCAGTGAAGTGCTATTTAATTTGTGTCAAGGATTAATAAAAAGGAGTGAATTAAAACTTAAAATCTGTGTAAGCCTACATTCTTGTCGCATCACGCCCTGCCAAGATATCCATGTCTCTAAAATAATCCTGACGCAGCCGAGGCAATCATAAATATTTAATACTTAAAGAAACAGTCAAATTACAAAGTTAATATTCTTTTAAACTTGGGGCAAAGGCAACCTGGAAGTACATTTGGGTCGAAGACTAGCGGAAACCGGGTACCATACGTGCGGTTGCAACTACTACAAGTTCGGCTCCCCAACAGTTGAAATACAATACAACATCATCTTCAAACTGACTTTCCATACTTGGAGCTAAATAAATAAACAACTCCAACAAAACACCTCCTTCAAATTGGCGCCCAAATGTGGGGCACACAATAAAGACAATAAACCATCTACCTTCCTTAAACTGTTTCCCATACGCGGGGCTAAAAGAAAACATCTTCTTCATAATACATTCATATTACTTTCTGTAACCTCTATCTTTATTAGCGAGTATACAAACGGCGATAGTCAAATATTTAAGAACTGGACGCTATACACTTGTCTTAAAATTCCATACTGTTTCCATGCAATCGCGAGAAAGAATTGAAAATCGATAGGACTTTTTAAAAGGATGACAAGTATTAAACAATTCGAACAATTAATAATGGAAATCTCAGAAACAGCCTAAGCCACAAAAAACTTATTTTAAGTAAATTGTGTGTTTTAAAGAGATCTACACTTTTTGTGTTGAACGTTTTCGTCTACTGCTTAATGTTTGCTAGTTATAGAAGATTATACAAACTTCTTTTCATATGTATAATTAATTTTATAAATTATCTCATTATTAATATACCTACCTTTAACCACTCGCATGAAGTTTTATTCATAAAGGATCATTTATAACTTTCTGTACACTAAGACACATAAATATGCCTTGAGTCAGAAAGGCTCTTCGTGAGAAAGAATTTCTATGTCGGTGTTCTCTACCTCAGAAAGATAAAGGCGTCATCTCATTCAAAGGGTGTACATCCGCTAACATCTGGGTCAGTAAACCTGTAGGCCTGCGGAGAATGGAAGGAAACGATTAAAATGTTAATGTTTGCGCTGTAAGAACCGTCCCTGGTAGATCCCAAAACGATAACCACTGCAGGCATTGCCTGGGTGATTACGAAACCCTTGGAAACGTTTTGGGATCCTGTCCATATGGCGAACTAATGCGAAATTCTAGACAAAAATGAGATCTTTGATAGTCAATAATCCCAAAGAAGAATGTCTTAGTACACGAGAAAGTTCATGGTTTCGCTGGATCTGGCAGTACCAGAAGGATTGACATAATTGCCGTTAATCACACCACCAGAATCGCCACCATAACAGACCCAACAATCAGGATGGAGATTTACATTGTGACGTCAACCTGGAGAAAACTAATATTTATACATTCGCCATCCAGCACTGCAAACAAAAGTACGATCGCCAATACATCACAGTGGTTGGTTTAATGATCAGTGCAAGAGGAACAATATCCTACTTTTCTGTTAAGTTTTGACATTATTTTACATTAAAGAAAAACACACTTTATTAAACAAACAGCCATCACAACACAAAAAAGCTTAACTTCAATTTTGAGAAATCATTTACACAGTCATCGGTAGAGATTGAAGCAGTATTTTTAACACTTAAATGATTTCAGTCTAATTACATAATATATAAATTCAATAACAATATGTGCATGTAACAAGATATAAAAAGTGTATATTTCAGTCATTGTATATGTTTATATTAGTGTATACATGTTCAATAATGTTATGTGAATATATTACGTAATTTAATAATGCAGGAGCTGTGAGAATAATAAGTTAAAAGTTGCTAACGATGAGGTAACAATGAGGTAACCTTGAGGCAATAATGAGTAAGAAAGTTTAATAATGCTACTAGTCATTATTGGAGCAACAATAATGTAACTTTTGAAACAGTTTATAAAATAGCCAATCAGCAACCAGGAAAAAGCTTAAGTTCAATAAAAGTACTGTATTAGGAGTAGCCAATCAGAGACTTGAAATACAGAAGTTTACAGATTTAGGCGGTAGAAACCAAGTCAGTTGCTTGTAGACAGTGCTCATAACTGGACGCGAGATCCCGAGAAATTTAGTATGTATTTTGTGTGAGACAAAAATAGTTTACGTGTTTAAAGGTGCAAGTAATTAAAAAAAATCAAACAGCTCTCTATATCAGTGAGGTGACATTTAATTCGTGTCAAGCATTAATAAAAGGAGTGAAGTAAAATTATAATCGTGTAAGCCTACATTCTTCAGTCGCACCACTTCCTGCTAAGACATTCGTCTCTCTAAAAAAATATTGACGCAGCCGAGGCAAAGATAAATGTATAATATGTAAAGAAACAGTGAAATTACAAAGTTAATATTTTTAAACTTGGGGCAAAGGCCACTGGAAAGTACATTTGGGGCGAATGCTACCGGAAACTTTTTACCATACGTGCGGTTGCTACTACTTCAAGTTCGGCTCCTCAACAGTCGAAATAAAATTCAACTCCTTCAATACAACAACTTCTTCAAATTAGCTCCCAAAGCGTGGGGCAAAATAACAATACAACAAAATAACTTCAAGATAAATTATTATATGTTTATGAAAGTATATCTTATGATGGTTAAATTTTCTTTTCATGTCTTTTTTATTTATTATTGTTGGTTTGTGAACAATATATACGAGGGTGATCAGAAACTAAGGTTACAAAGTGAATATTCCTGAAGTTTCGTCCGTTACAGAGAAATTAGTAGTGTGTGTTAATTGTAATACAGCCGGTTGGCAACTGTGCAGAGTTTCAGCCACCCGCCAATATAGCGCTAGTTGTAGGTAAACACAAATGACAACTCGTCTCGCGAAGAAATCCACTTCGTTATCCGATTTTTGTGAACAAAACAAGTAACCGCGGCTGAAATTCACCGGCAGCTAATAGAAGTTTACGGAGAGACTGTAATATCTCTCAGCATGTCGCAGAATGGTGTCAAAAGTTTGTGGCCGGTAGAGAAAACGTCACCGACGAGAATCGCAGTGGCCGAACCAGCACGGAATCAGCAGATGAACACAGCTCGCACGGAGGAGCTGATTCAGGACAACGGGAAGATCACGTTACGGCATATGACGGTAGAATTTAGATTGTCTTTCGGAAGCGTTCGTCACATTGATCATGATATTGTGCAGTACTGAAAAGTTTATTTCCGATTGGTTCCACGAAATCTGTCCAACCAACACAGGAAAAAGAGCAAGTCTACATGTTGCAACAGTTCTCCATGGAAGGAAAGGTGATGGTCAGAGTGTTATGGAACAGCGCGAGCGTCATATTCATGGAGATTTTGGAAACAGGGCTCACAGTGTCAGCTGACCAATACTGCGAGACCTTGACACGTTTGCGCGAAGCAATCAGGAGGAAACGGCCAGGACGTCTCACCGAGGGAGTCATCTTCCTTCACAAAAACACGCGACCCTGGTACAGCTCAGAAGACCACCACATTGTTGAGGCAGTTACGCTGGGTCATCCTCACCCACTCTCCCTACAGCCCGGACCTCGCTCCAAACGGCTTTAACCTTTTTCCTTACTTGAAGGGGCACTTAGAAGGCCGACGATTCTCTTCAGACGAGGAGGCGAAACACTCGCGACAATGTGGATGAACACGCAAGGACAGGATTTTTACCAGGAGGGAATATTCAAGCTCCTCCCATGGAGCGACAAGTGCCAAAATCGATATGGAAACTTTGTCGAAAAATAACCTAATGTATGTACTATCAGTTGGCTTATTGGTTGTATGAAATAAAATGCACACGTTTCACTGCAGGCTTTGTAACCTTAGTTTCTAATCACACCTCATAATTAGTAATGTTTTCAACTATATTGGAATGGTTTGTCTTTTTCGTAATTCCTAAATTTAGAAAGTTGTAGTTTTTATTCTTCTGAATAAATAATAAATGACAAAATCTCAGCATTATGTGATTTTTACTTTCTCTACCACGTACAAAGGTCCATTGTGTGTATGTCTGTGAACAGCATACCACAAAAATGAAAAGTTGTATAAACACCAAACTTGGTATTTAGGTTCAGTACCTTCCAAAGACACTACACGACCCCAACTACCCTTTGCATGGAATATTTTTAGAAATTTTGATTTTGATTACCACACCATATATTAAAGATATATACATTAAAAATAAAATGTATATCATGAATTTTCCGGGAATAGCCCGTGAAGTCTTCTTCATTCGGAATCAATATCGTCTAATCTTGTATAACTGGTAAACGTTAAGCGATAGACGGAAATGTACTTCACAAACATTATAGATCTCTTTAAAGCACGCGATTTATTTCAAATAACTTTTTTGTGGCATTAGTCGTTACCGAGATATGCGTTACTAATGGTTGAAAATTTTCAATTCTTTGTCTTTCTTTTAAATTTTTTTTTGACATTCAGTTGTTTCTAGCGGTTGCATGGAAAACATATGGAATTTTAAGGTCAGCATATAGCGCCCACTTCTAAAACATTTGACTATCGCTGTTCTCTTTGAATCTATAACGAAATGTGTAATGTAGGTATTTCCCGAAAGATTTAGTCGATTAAAATTAAGTATAAAGTTTCGTAAGAATAATTTGGGCTAGGTAGAGAAGGTAGAGAAAGTCATATGAATGTAACATAATGTAATTATTATGTCATTTTTAAAACTATTTATAGAGTCATTTTATAGGTCTTTTTTAAACATTGTAAGTCATCAAAATTGGGGTCCTTTAAATAACTATTTCTAAAGGTTATTTGTATACAAAAGTAAAATTGAAGTGCAGACTTTCCCAGCCAACTTTGTTAAACACAGTACTGTAATGTGTACCAGGTCAGCGTTTTGTTTGCCTCTGTAACATTACAGTAAGCTAATATAAGTAGCCCCTCTTCAGAGTTTCACATCACTTGACGATTCTCATCATGGTTCAAACATATAGCTTCCGTAATAGAGAATCATCCATTACTTTTTTTCTCTCTGTTTTATCCCTCATTTTCCGATATTTCGACTTCTGCAGTCTCACCTTTCAAGCGTGACGACAGTGTAATGAATTTCAAAAAGCAGGCTGCTCCACATTTTCCAATAAACGCTAGCGAATCAGCATTCCAAAGCTGTACTGAGCGGAAACATCCCAGGAATTTACGGGGCAAAAATACTACGGAGCTTGGTAGATCTCCACATTTTTATTGCTCTCACGTGCTAATAAACAAATTAGCTATAACACGAGGCGTAAAAAGTTGACACATTTATTAGCAGATTGAATAATCCCCATGAGCAATATGTTTCAACTTTGAAAGAAGAATAAAGACAATTACTGAAGGTTTCTGAATTTTTTAAATGGTGTATTTAACCTGATTGGATTAAGGATAACTAATAGCGGCTCTTCTACATCAGCACCAGATTAAAAGGTATAATTACACATAAAAAGTGTACAGTAGTGGAATCAGTATAAAGGTACTACGTTTCCTACTGAAAGGTAGGAGGTACAATTTTTTAACCACATTTATCTAATTTATTATGAAAGTAGCAGTTGTGAGCAGTATGTTAAGTCATGACAGAATTAGTTTCTATCATAAAACGAGTAAAAAAATAAGACATTTGCATTTCTTGGATGGAAATTGGTATAAAGCCACCCTGTGTCCTACTGGTTATTGCTATTTGTCGAACCACCTTTATTGTTTTACACATTAAAAAGTATTTTAGGCATTTTTGGTAGGTTTTTTATTTCTTGAACTGAAATTTTGACCCACTCTTCTGACAACCCTCTTTTCAGCTCAGATAAGGCCTGAAGTTGCCTTTCATTCCTTGCAAGTATTCGCACAAAGGCTTTCAAAACTGGGCTACAAGCTGGCAAGGGCAAGGCAATATCTGTTTCTTCAAACTACATTTTGGCTGTAACAGAAGAATGCACAGATACATTATCTTGTTGAAAATTAGACTTTCTTCTCCTTGGCTTTCATACATTTCAATCAATTATGTCTCTAGCATCTTAGAGTACATGCTAGTTCATTCTAGTGTTCAGCCAAGCAATTCATGATTTACCTTTAACACAGAAGGATTCCCAAATCACAACACCTCTACCACCAACATTTCTCCTCATTCTTATTGGCTGCTCTTTCTTCTAATATCATGCTGATAATATTGAAATATATTAGGCTCATCTAAATCACACTTCTCATTACTGCAGATCACTTTCTTCCATTCTGAAGTCTTTGACATACTTTGTCGCAAAAGTCAATCAAGGCTTCTTATGAATGAGTGTTAGATCTGGATTAAGCAGTTGTTTCTTGAATTTAAGATCTTTCTCATTTGACAAAATTTGTCTTACAAATGTGGCAATTACTGGAACTGTAAATCAGCAACAGATTGGGAAGAATTAAAACGTTGAATCCTTGTTTTGTTCAAAAGTAACTGTTTAGATACCTTAGATAATTTTTGCACTTTGCACATAGCTTATGTTTTTTCCATATTGTGCATCCAATGCAACAAAACTATCAATAATTGAACGACAAAGGTTCAATTTCTTGGCATCGGATGACAAAACAGTCCCATTTTCTTGTACACACTGATTTTTCCTTTTTCATTACATGATAACCATTTCCCACATAGCATTGTCACAATAATGGTTTATGCAATACAGTCAAGCAGTCTGTTTACCAACTGCAGTAGAAGCACATATCCAAACCCTAACAGCTCTGACTGCCATTATGGAGGTTTCCACCCTCTACCACCTGAATCGTTGATTCCTTGTCATACTGTACTACTGACATCAACTGAGATACCATTTGAATGCATTTGTCAGTTCCCTGAATCTCACACTACCATAAGATGTACTATATGCAACAATATTCCAACACATCATGTTCATTTTACTACAAATATCTGTGGATTTATACTAATTTCCTCTACTGTAGTATTGTTATATACTGGGGTGAGGCCAAAAGGTTTACAGCTAGATATTAAATTTTAGTTACCCCAGCATATACATTGGGAGGCAGACCATCAGAGGTAGCAAGAGGACCAGAAACTTTAACAACGCATTCCAGAGCAGGCGTGGTATAGTTATCACAAAATACACAGGATTTCACATTAATCACATTACCTGTGGTGTATTCAGTATATCATTGTGGTTCTACATCACACACAAAAGATAAAAAGGAAGAAATTGAAGGGAGATTCTACACACCCACGGTTACATTCACACAATTCACATACGTCCTTCCACATCAGACACTTGACCAGAAGTGACGCTAACACACAGCACACAAAGGAAGTAACGCTCACTTCCCCCACTCTCTCCACCTCTTGCTAGGATCGCCAGGTGGGAATCGCCACGCCAGGCGAACTTCAAACCCAAAGCCGAAAGAATTACCCCAACAATACTGTTGCCAACGACATAATAATGTGTCTGGCGTGACAATACACACACATAGACGCTACAGTATATACCTATACAATGTGTTAAATTTGTGTGACTTTCTCTATCTCTTATCTTTTATTAATTTCTCTACTACAGATTTACAGCAGGTATAGATTATGGGTTATACAATGTAGGGCGACATCTCGCACACTTAAACCTATATAGACTCATTGCGACTAACACCCCCAGGAGGAAAGGATTAAATTAAGGAACCACAGGAGGCTACATGCCGCAGGTAGACTGCCACAGAGACGCGCAGAAGTCCCCAACAGTTTCAGCTCGAAGATCCGTCCAACTGTTGGAGCTGCTTAGAGAGGCTGATCAACGACCCCTCGACCAAACAGCCCTCTAGTGTTCATGGGGAGTTCTCTTTCCTTTGAACAAGCATACGCGCCTTCTATTCGGCACCGGCATTCGCCACGAAACCTAGGAACACATCTGAAAGATGAGGGAAACGAAATGAAAGTGAAATGATGGAAAAGAAATCGCGGTAGATGAGAAACCGCCCAGTATTCGCCTACCGATCAGGAAAATCACAAAAAAACTCCGTCGAGTTGGCGATCGACGGGAATCGAGACCGAGATCTCTCGAATGCGAGCCTCACATATTACCTTACATCTCGCTTGGTTAATTACAATAGATAGAGGAAGTATTGTATTCCTCAATAAATTTCGATGTTGACATTTCACATGAAATACATGCTTTGAGGCTCCTTAAGCCCGCAACATTTTTTAGAAAAAGGTACGTATGTGTGTGAACTGAATTTTGTTTATTTATGGACTCTCTTTGACTGCTATAGTTCTTAGGCGTCCCATTCTATACTGGTCGTAAAAGACCGGCAATTTTGCTTAGAAGCCTCTTTATCAGGCTTGAGGTTCTTTTACATGCGTAAATCTACGACATGGGACCACCGGCTTTGCTTTACTTCCCTTCCGAAGGTAGCCATGCTAAGGATTTTTATACCCGAAAAATTTCATCACCCTCCGCCGGGTTTGAACCCGCGACCTCGTGAACTAGAGGCTAGCATGGTACCACTTGACCATGGAGAACGACGTGTGTGTGTATCTATGAAAAGCATAATTAAAAAACGAAAAGTCCGATAAATACAAACCCGATATTTAAGTTCAGTTCCAAAGATGCGACGCGAAGATTTTCAAAAACATCTCCCCACCCCGAACTATGCTTTGCATGGAAAATTATTCGAAAATTGTGATTTTATTAAAACTGGCTATAAAAATTTTGATTAAAATAACAAGTGTTTAAGATATTTTATTTAAAAATCTTGAATTTCCTAGAATATCCTCTGAAGTCCTCTTCATTCTGAATGAGATTTGTATAATTGGTAAGCTGTAAGAGATAGACAAAATGTTATTAACTAAGTAAAAATAGATCTTTTTAAGGCACATAATTTTTGTCAAATATAATTTTTTATGGAGTTAACGATTTCCAAGATATTCTTTCTTATTGATTTCAACTTTCATATGCTTATACTTTATTCAATTGTCCAATCGCTATTGTTTTTACTTTCTCTACTACGAAAAGTAAGTTGGGGAAGTATTGCATTCCACTCAAAAATTCGATACCGAGATTTCACCGCAAATATATGTTTTGAGGCCTCCTGAATACAAAAAAAGCATTTTTGGAAACATGTCCGTGTATGTGTCTATGTGTCTGTCTGTGAACAGCATAACTCAGAAACGAACAGTCAGATAAACACCAAACTTGGTATTTAGGTTCAGTAACTTCCAGAGGTGCGACACGAAGGTTTTCAAGAAATTCCCCCCACCGCAGATTATCCTTTACATGGAACATTTTTCGAAAAAATTAATTTTTTCAAAAATGGCTAACGATTTTGATTAAAATATCATATGTTTAAGATATTTTTATGACAAAAAATGTACATCTTGAATTTTCTGGGAATGTCTCCAAAAGTATTCTTCTTTGCGAACGATTTTTGCATAACTGGTGAACCATAAGAGATAGACAACATTTTACTACCTAAAAATGTACAATACACAATTTATGTCATATATAGTTTTTTGTTGAGTGAAAATTTTTCGAGATATTGCTTGTTATTCCCTTACGTTTTCCAATACTTATATTTTTTCTCAAATGGGAATTCGTTATTAATTTTTTTGTCTTGGATATGCAAAGAGTATTAATTTGTGGTAAAGAGAATGGTGCTGCACCTAGCAACCAGCTATTAAGAGATATGTCTATGATTAAAGGCTACTGTATTTCTATATTGCCCTTGCAAATACAAAACAAGGGGAACATAGTACGCCTTAATCGCTAGTCAAATATTTTTAGAACTGGTCGCTATGTGTAAAATATAATTCTCTTTGCATATCAAGGGTCGTTTCTGCAAATGTTTATCTCGATTAATATGAAATAGATGGAGAATAAGAGTTTGTAAAAATAGTTTTTACAAGAGTAGAGAAAGTCATGTGAGTGTAACACATCACATTTTTTATAATCTTGTGTAACTGGTAAGTGCTAACCGATAGACAAAAACTTACTTCACAAAAAAGGTAGAATCTCTTTAAAGTGCACAATTTATTTGAATAGCTTTTTGTGTCTTAATAATTTCAGAGATATCCGTTATTAATGGTTCGAATTGTTCAATACTTAGCCATTCTTTTAAAGTCCTGTCGATTTTCAATCGTTTCTCGCGAAGTCATGAAAAAATTTTTAAGGCCAGCTTGTAGGGCCCAGTTTTAAAACTTGACTGTATCTACTCCCTTTGTTTGTCATGCGCCTTGGCGCATTGGGCTGGATTGTGGTGATCTGATTCCCGGCCACGGAATGCACTCAGGTTCGATTGTACCCATGGGAGTGCGGATTTTAGACCCTGGTCATAGGAATTTTTTCGGGCGTAAAAATCCTTAGCATGGCTTCCTTCGGAAGGGAAGTAAAAATGGTGCTCCGTGTCGTAGATTTACGGTACGTAAAATAACCTCAAGCCTGATAAAGAGGCCTATGAGCAAAATTACCTATCTTTCACCCCCAACATAGAATGGGACGCTAAGGACCACAGCAGTTAAAGAGCGTCCATAAATAAAACTAAATTAAATTTGGATTCAGAAGTTTAACACAAGAAGGCGAAGCATAAGATCAGAAGCGTCTTGGTCGTCCTGCGGAGGTATCAAATGAAACCACAGTGCAGCGGGTGGAAGAAATTCGTACTGACAGGTGTGTGACGATCGATGACGTAGCGCGTGCTGTAGGTTGTTCACATGGAACTCCTTATGACATCATCCTTGAGTAGCAGAAGTTTCGCAAAGTTTGTGCCCGGTGGGAAGCATCCGACATCCCTCCGCCCCCCAAAAAGTTCAAAACAATTCCATCAGCCCTTAAGGTTTTGCTCACCGTGTTTTAGAACGTCATACTGTTGACACCTCCGCAGAACGAACAGGACGCTTCTGACCTCGCCTCCACGTGTTAAACTTCTGAATCCAATTTAACACAGCTTTCCCTAATAAACAGTCCTCCCCATAACGAAAAGCATTTCCCAGTTTTGACAACAAAAAACGCACAACCGCACGCTATTCTTCACATTTATACTCCTGCAGCACACACGCTATCTTCTTCTGGCTGTCACTGACTACCAGAAGTACCCGACCTGAGGTATATATAGCGGTTGTTGTTTTAAAAATGACTATGGTAGAAAGTACCACTCTTATAAAGCTTAAGTTTGAAGTTTCACGATGCTACGTTGTTTAATAATTGTTTAGCAACCATTATTAGTGAACTCTCTCAATGAATTTGCAAACGTGGATAAAACTGACCATCGTTATGTAATAGAATACTTTCATTTGAAAGGTCTTAGTCCAACTAATATTAAAGCTGAGCTAGATTCTACTCTGGGGGAGTCTGCTCCTTCGTTCACAACAGTAAAATATTGGGTGGCAGAGTTTAAGTGATGCCGTACGAGCTGCCAAGACGAACATCGCAGTGTTGACCAAAGGAGGCGACCACGCCAGAAATTGTGAAGGAAATCCACAAAATGGTATTGAACTTCGACTGAAAGTGCGCGAGCTGCCGTGTTTACTCACAATGGAACAAAAGCAGCGTCGTGAGGATGTTTCAGTCGAGTGTTTGGCGATGTTTCGCTGTAATAAAGCCGACTTTTTGCGTCGATTCATAACCATGGATGAAACATGGGTCCATCACTTCACACCTGAGACGAAGTAAATGTCAAAGCAGTGAATTGAAGGGGAGTACCGGCTCCAAAGAAGGTGAAGGCAGTTCCATGTGCAGGCAATGTCATGGCGTCAGTTTTTTGGGATAGGCATGTGATATTTTTCATTGATTATCCTCAAAAAGGAAAAGCAATCAATGGGGAATATTATGCAAACTTATTGCTGCTTTAAGATGATGAAATCAAGCAAAAACGGCCGCATTTAGCGAAAAAAGTTCTGTTTCATCACGATAATGCACCAATTCACACATCCATTATCACCATGGCCAAAATCAATGAGTTAAAGTTCGAATTGCTTCCTCATGCACCCTATTCGCTAAACCTAGACCCCTCTGGTTATTTTCTGTTTCGGAAGTTGAAGAAATGGCTTGGTGGTAAAAGCTTTGCTAACAATGAAAAGGTGGAGTTTGCAGAACTCGACGTTTCTCACCATAAACAGGGTATCAAAGCTATTGAACTTCGCTGGGAAAAGTGTATGGAGCTGAAAGGAGACTCTGTAGAGAAATAAACGATGTTTTTTCCCAAACATTTTGTGTGTTTTTTTGTTAGGGCGGGTACTTCTGGGAAAACCCTCCGTACAAACGCGGAAGTTAAAAATGTTAGGCTGACGTTTGCGACTTGCATATTGACTCACCCTGAAGAGTGAAGCCGAAATACAGAAGTAATTGTAGCATAAATGTAGTTTAAGAAAATATTGGACTTCAGTGAGCAATAATTTATTTATACAACAAACATTTGAACATTCTTAATGCATATGTTGCTTTTGCTGATTTAAGGAATGTTTTAAAAAATTTAAATAGAAATAAACAACGCGCTATCATGGAAAATCTTAACTAATTAGGGTACCTTACTTGTAATTCCAAAATTAGGATTATTACATGTGGATCTAAATCTGAATCAGTTGAAATAAACAAAGAGGAAATCATTTAAAAATGAACACTACGCCTCAAATAAACTCTACGGGCTCGTTAAAATTAAATCAGCTAAAACGCATAGAATCATATTTATTTCCCGAGTTCAGAAGAGACTCTTCACCAACTCAATTGCTGCATTGAGGACTTCATTTCGGGGGGTTCTGTATCAATGAAACGTTTTTGTTAGGTTTCCATTGACCTATTACCAGAGTGTATCTAGTTGCATGTCCATTCGATTTAAACCCCACTACTGAAGTGTTTACCCTATCAGGTGCACACAAAAACGCTGTTGTACTGCAACCTGCAGGTTACAAAGGAGTTCTCTGATTGCAAATTCCGTGCTTAGATCGTCCACGTGCAACAGGCTTATTTATTTACCTATCAAGGTAGAATGGGATTTTTCTGTCAGCAACGTCACAGAATAGAGTGTATAATGGTTAGAGTAAAGCTATATTATGGCGTATTATTAATTTTATTGTCATTACCAGACGCACTGTTGTGCTGTATTGTTCTACCAGACGTAGCATTGTTGTGTCTCTTTAGTTATATTTTGGCTTAACGGTCTTTCCTTTCCGCGCGGACCATCCCAAAGGGAAAGATATTTTTGAAACTGTCTGGTATGACGTCAACCCTGTCTGGTTTTTGCTAGACACGGTTGGTGGGGGAAAAAGAAGCGTCTACGGTTTTTTGGCACCTCCCTCCACCCTGTTTCCTTTGTTCACTATGTTGAGTCGCCGGACATTTTGTGATAAATCCCAGGTATGTAAAATTAATGTGTGTTATGTAATTTTTTCAGTGTAATATAAAACCCACGCCTTCCCCTTAATCTGCACACCAAGTTCCCGGACTTTTGCTGCTAGCTAGTTGTGCCAACCCCATGTGCCTGTTGGAATGATCTAATATTAATCCCTTTCTGGTAACCTTTTTGGCTTTATTAATATTAAATTATTTACTATTAAAAAGTGTATTATTGCAATACATGACTTTCTCTTCTCACTGTTCTACAAACTATTCTTTTTCTTCTTCTCCCACATGGAGAGTACTTAAAAGCTATTTTGGTATAAGGGATTCTCCATTCTTCCCATATGTTTCATCCAGTTCTTTCGACGATCTTGAATTTTTTCAGTTAAGCTGTATATGAAGTTTATGTCTTATCTTCATTTCGTCAGTGTTATACCTCCATCTTAGAGATTTCATTTATGAAGCTTCCAGGCGTTTTTTCATTCTATGTGAGGGTTCATGTTTCTGCTCCTCAAAGAAATAGTGGAAGTGCAACAGATAAGATTCATGAAGCTTCTCTTCTCTATCCATTTGTCTCTGCATCCCAAATACTTCAAGTTGGTCATATGTTGGTTACTATCTTTTATCTTTTGTGATTTTTTCCTATGAACACCATTACCTTTCTCTTTGAACTTGAAGGGTTTAAACTGTACTATTTAATTATATTATGTAATTTGTGAACAGTCTTCTCAAGTCTATCCTCTGTACTAGCCACAGTCACGTGATCATCGCAAAGAGTAGCATTTCAAAGGTACATTATTAATTTTAAAGTTAGTTTCTAGAACATTTTATGGCATCGTTAAGGTATATATTAAATAATGTCTGACACTACTATTTAATTATACCATTGTTTTGCAGGTCCGTTTCCTTTGTCAATGCATATAACATGCATATAACAGATCTAAAGCCATGTGATTATTATATGTGCAGAATGCTTAAGCATACAGCTTGGTAGGCCCCCACTGCGTTGATGATGATGGATGCTGTATTACGTACCTGTAGGTCGTCTTGATGCCCGTAATCTTGTGACTTATCTCGATGTTCTCGTAGACTGGAATCTGATGATCGTGTATCTGTATTCTTGCGTGTGTGTTAGTATGCTGTAATTATTATTTTATAATTGTGACACGGCTGCTGTATTGGGGCTGGGTATAGAAAAGTTTAAAATATTTTGCACACACATATTCTGTTAATTATTTCTTTTGTGTTTTAGATAAACCACATGTAGATATTCACAATTCACTATTACATTTGTCATGTTAAAATATGTATAACTGGTAGACTTTAAATACGTAGTTTTAGGCGTCTATTTAGAGACGTGCTTATACACTGCCTTCCAGCTCGAACACTGACAAGCTTCTGTTAGCGTTCCTTCCAACCGTTCTTCTTAACGTACGTATTTGAATTATAGGCATGTACAATGTACCAGATTGGTGCTACCATCCAATAACAGTTTATGTTACATATATATGTTTACAGACTTCCATCGTCTTAATTATGAATCCAAGGTTCATTATATGCTTACGTAGATACTACTGCTTTTCTCATAATTTTATATGTTATAACGTTATATACTTGTTCTCTGCCATGTGTACATTATGAATATATGTGTTTTAACATCCTCTTACTTATTATACGTACAATATTAGCAAAGAAAATTGAAGTAGATTTTTTTTGTAGGAGTTATTTTTAAATTAGTTGCCCCACGCTTTGGGCGTCATTTTGAAGTAAACTATGTGTGTTAGCAAACCGCACGTATGGTACCCAGTTTTCCGGCAGCCTTCGCCCTACGTTTACAAATATTAACTTTATAATTTGAACTGTTTCTTTAAATATTGTATATTTATAATTGCCTCGGCTGCGTCAGTATA
This sequence comes from Deroplatys truncata, assembly GCA_030765065.1. Lineage (NCBI taxonomy): Eukaryota > Metazoa > Arthropoda > Insecta > Mantodea > Mantidae > Deroplatys > Deroplatys truncata. Next base: position 109,294,148 of record CM060982.1, read on the forward strand.
TTTTTTAGAGACATGGATGTCTTGGCAGGGTTGTGGTGCAACAAGAATGTAGGCTTACGCATATTATAATTTTACTTCACTTCATTTATTAATGCTTGACACGATTTAAATAACACTTCACTGATATAGAGAGCTGTGAGATTCTTTTTATTAATTACTTGTACTTTTTTAACACGTAAACCTATTTTCTGCTCACACGAATACGTATTAAATTTCTTGAGGACACTTTTTGCGTCTGGTTAGGAACACTGTTTACAGGCAATTGAACTCTAAATTTGTAAAATTTTCTCCTTTTCAGTTTCTGATTGGTTAATCCTACTCCAATAGAATACCTTCATTTAACTAAAGCTTGATTGGCTATTTTATAAACTGTCACTAAAATTACATTATTGTTGCTTCAATAATGACTAGTAGCATTATTAAACATTCTTACTCATTATTGCCTCAAGGTTACCTCATTGTTAGAACTTTTAACATATTATTCTCACAGTTCCTACATTATTAAATTACGTAATGCTTTCACATAACATTATTGAACATGTTTACAATAATATAAGCATATGCAATGACTGTTACATACATTTTACAAATTATTACATACATATATTGCTTCAAGGCGGGATGTTATTGAATTTACATATTATATAATGTGACTGAAGTCATTTAAGTGTTAAAAATACTGTCTCAAAATAGATATCACGTAAAACTTAGTACAAAAATATTAAAGAAAGAAATTATTAATGTGTTGATGCTGAGAAGCTGTGAATTAGATATCTTATTACATTAATGAGTTATTGTATTAGTTTGTCCGTGGCTAGCACTGCATGTTGCTTTATCCCCATTCAACGAATTAGAGTACAGTATCTGTCGCAGTATGCCAATATTTTGACTGAAAAGACTCTGAATATTCAATCTGTGTTCAACAATTGCCAGGCATGTATAGACGCAGAGGGGCATCATTTGGAACATCCTTTATAACGAAAGGTGGGCGTAACATATCCATATTGTTTCATAACATTGGAATTATTTAGGAGAGAAACGGAGGGCGGTTCCCCCACTACTGCAACGGATTGATACAACAGTGCCGTGGGAGTTACGGGCTGTCAGTCACGTCATTCAAGAGAAGCCAAGTACGGTAAGAAACACACCGCAAATGTGCGTTGTGTGCCTATGGATGCAATGAGAAAATGGAAATACTGTGGCATATTAATTTTGTTGTCATTACCAGACGCACTGTTCTACTGTATTGTTACTACTAGACGTAGCATTATTGGGTCTCGTTATTTATATTTCGGCTTGACGGTCTTTACTTTTGGCGCGGACCACGCCAAAGGGAAAGACCTGTTTGAAGTTATAATTGGTGATGGGAAAAAATAGTGTCACTCGGGTGAAAGTGCTCGTTGGAACCAGCCGTGTGTGGCCGGTTACGGTCTGTGGCAACTCCCTTCATCCTGTTTTCTTTATTAACTATGTAGAAAAGCCAAACATTTTTGTGAATAAATCCCAGATAATGTGTGTTATGGAATTTTTCAATGTCATATAAAAACCCATGCCTCCTCTTTAAATTTACACACCAAGGTCCTGGAATTTTTGCTGCCAGCGAGTTGTGCCCCATGTGCGTGTTGGGGTGACCGAATTCAATCATTTTCCGATAATCTTTTCAGCCTTCACTCCAACACGTAACAATACTTAGTTGATTTGAACGAATGAATTAGTAAATTTGAGCGACTCAAGTTCGATCATGGCAACGTATGAACTAAGTGACGATGATAAACTACTAGCAACACATTTTTAAATCAGGAGAATATTGTTTTCAAACTATCTTATCATTAGATTTTACACACTTTAGACTTAAAGGGAAAACATTTTTGTGTCCCTTTATCATAGAAAGCTGCTATCTGTAACGGAATCCATAACTGCACTTCTTTGACATTATCTTCATCGAAATATTTGCCAGCAAGGAAATTCTTCAGCTGAAGAAACAGATTAAGATTACTTTTGACAAGTCAGAGCTATAAGGAGGGTGGTCCAATTGTTCGTAATCAACTGACACAATGAGGTCCTTGCAAGTTTCCAAGACATTCATTGAACTTCCTGACCCAGTTCCCCACCATTCGAGCACCAATCGCATTTCCTCCATACATCTCACACAGCGATGAACTTCAGCTGTTGTGACGTTTCTTGTACGGGCTGTGCGGAAATGCCAAATTGTGCGGAAATGGTGCGGAAATGCCAAATGAAGATCCTGGTACAAAATAAGTAAATAGAAAACCCAAGCAAAGCAAGAAATTAATACTTTAAATCGAATTTTATGATGCTAACATTAAGAGATGAACAAAACAGGAAGTTTTAGGAACTGTAATAGAGAATGTTGTGACGCAGCGGCTATGGTCCAGGGTTATCGGGAAGTCGGCGCCGGGCGATCCGAGTAAACAAACTAACTGCCGCTTGTCAGCGTATAAACTGGAAACGCTATAGGAAGATAACTAGAATCTTCTGGAAGCTAATTCTCATCCCCTCCTCCAGAAAGTGTATCGAAATAGTTCTAGAGCGTACGTGAACCTCGTTCTCGAGAACCTGTGAATATAAGCGAGCGCTCTCGCGGGCAGTCAAGCTAGTGCCAGTAGAGAGTTTGAGTCGGACAGTGAGCGAGCGAGTTGGCGGGTGAGTTTCCCGTGCCACATTAAGTGCGATTCTCCGAGCGAGGTCGTGAAGGATGTTGTGACTTGCAGCGAGTGCTATTGCGGGGCGACGGGTTGTGGAGGTCTTGTGATCGACTTCCGAGTGAAGTGAACCGTCCGGCGTGAAGAGGCCAAGTCACAAAGGAAGTGAGGTGACGGAGAATTGAACTACTTCACCTTAGTGAAGAGATAGTATGAACGAGGTGAACTTCCAGTGAAGGTGAATTCATTAAAACGAAACAGCGACAGCGAGAACGGGGGGGAGAGAGAGAGAGTTGTAAAAAATTAACAGTCACAGTATTACAGTATGAAGTAGAATTGTGGGAAATGATCAAGAGAGAGCAAAACAAAACTGCATGTAGTCAAAATGGATTTTATTAAGCATCTGTTTTGATACCTTCACATGACTTTCTCCATCCTCTATCGTTTATTAGTAGGAATACAAACTATTCTTAATATATGTTATTTTTCTATGTACTACTTCTTTATTCAAATAAACGTTTGTAGAAATATCTACATTACACTTTTCGTTAAGGTACAAAGAGAACAGCGATAGTCAAATGTTTAACAACTGGACGCTATATGCTAGCCTTAAAATTCCATACCGTTTCCACGCGATTGCGAGAAACAGCTGAATGTTGAAGGACTTTGAAGAATGACCAAGAAATGAACAATTGGAACCATTAATAACGGATATTCAGAAATGGTTTATGTCACAAAAAAGTATTTTAAATAAATTGTGTGTTTTAAAGAGATCTACATTTTTTCTGTAGCACGTTTTCGTTACACAAGATTATACAAAATTCCTTTCGAATGAAAATGGCATCAAAGTCTGTTCCCAGAAAATTCAAGATATACATTCTGTTTGTCATGTAAATATCTTTAATATATGATATGTTAATCAAAATCGTTAGTCATTATTTAGATAATCAAAATTTTCGAAAATGTTTAATGTAAAGGTTAGTTGGGTGGGGGAATTTCTTGAAGATGTTTGTGTAGCGTCGTTGGAAGGTACTGAATTTAAATATCAAATTGGAACTTACCCGATTTTCCGTTTTTGGGTTGTGCTTTCACAGACAGACACACAGACATGTTTCCAAAATGCTCTATTTGGATTCAGGGGACCTCAAAACATAAATTTCCAGTGAGATCTCGGTTTTGAATTTTTGGGTGAAATGTAATACTTTTTGTACTTACTATTATGTAGTAGACACTCGTAACTGCAACACATAGGAATAAGATAATATCAAGTGAGAAGGCAACAGAATACATGAAATAGAAATAAAAAAAAGTTTTAGAAGGAATGGGGAATGCCATATTGCGAAAGGTTTCACACTGGAGGTTCTCATATAGAGAAAAAGAAAAAAACCTTGAAGGAGAGTGATTGGGTTAGGAGTTCAAAAAATAGAAGTTCTCAGTAACAGTAGAACACATTCTTTTACATTACACTGTCCTTATAGCCTCGTATAGACATCTTCGAATTCCCCGGTGTGTAGCAAATGTGGATTACAGAGGGAAGAAACAGTGGCAGGTTGACCTTCTGCCGGTTCGCCGGGTCCTCATAGGTGTTATTAACTGGAGGATATCAAGATATCCAGCGTTAAAGTGTTCGTGCGCGAATTCGTTAACTCATGTTACATATACGGTAATATGTATATTGAATACTGCTTAATTAAATTTTATGCAAAATTAAAATAACTTGCAACACAAAACTAGAGCAATATATTGACGATTGTTCGTAAAAACGCATTTTCTACACTAAAATTCAACATATTGAAACTACAAGCTGCGTCTTCCATCTGAAATTGAATCCTTCAGCATGAATCTTGATCGGATTTTCTAGATGTATTCTGTATTGTTAATATTCTAAGAAAAGTCAAAAGAGAAAGAAAGAAAAAGAAAATAATAACAGCTGTTGGAAACTTGCATGTGTTGGGTAGGAAGAGATAAACTTGCATAAAGTGCATCAACTTGAAAAGTCCCCTGAGGGGTTTCTGCATAGAGGCAAAAGTTTTCTGTACCCAAACTATGGAAGTTTAGTTTGCCAACAAACTCTAGCCTGTTGCTGGAAATAAGTAGATCTTAGAAACTACAATAATATCCGGCAGCTCCTGGGAAACTGGGGTTTTGTGTTATATCAATAAGCACTGTGCATCCTATGCTATCTTGCACACATGTCTGAAGTTATACGAAGTTACTTTTTATTCACTTATACGACGTGACTCTCAGGAAATACTAACACGCCTGTCCTACTACTGCAAGGATTTCATTTCTAATGCTCATGCACCAACTCTTTTTCTTTCATTAGTTTACAAGAAGATGGCTTTTCGTGTACCATAAGTACAAATTGTCGTTTTTTGGTGCTCGAAATATGGTATATTGCGTCACAGAGTGCACGGAGACTGCCCTTCTTGTTCAGATGGTAGAGGATCTACCTGCTGTTCCAAGGGTTCGAATCCTGGCTGGACTGCAAGCATTTCTCTTTCATAAAGAAGTCTACTGGATATGCTCAGAGTCTTGCGTGTAGGTTTCGGTTATTTAACAGCCACCCAATTTTTAATTTTTTTTATTTATTTATTTGTACTAGCAATCTTCCTTAGAATAAGGCTATACATCAGCCCAAACTGTTATCTTGCTATATTCTACCCATATTACTTTCTTTAATTATAACATAAAATGATAATAGTAATAATGATAAAAATAATAGTAATGACACCAAAATAATAATCTTATAATACTAATATTATAATAATATAATTACATAACTTAACATCACATGATGAAATTAATTTACATTTGTTTTCATTGTCCATAACCATTTCTTTTTTACTTTGGACAGGTACTCTCCTACCGTTTTACTATCCTTCTTAAAAATCTTGCTTAAAGCTACTTTTCCTCAAGTTTGAACCATTTCCCATTTATAGCTTCCTTTATCCAATGCTGTGTACCTTTACAATAAAAAACGATATGTTTTAAATCTTCTCTTTCCCCACATATTGGACACTGGTTCTGTGGGAACCCATTTCTCATTCCTATTAGTCTCCATACACCTGCTCGTACCCAGGCAATACTTTCTCTTTGTTCCTTATTTAAGTTATCCACATACTGTTCTCTAGGCCATACATGTTTTATTAATATATATGATTCCAAGGAACTTTTCTTCCCAATGTTACTAAATAAGTGTTGTATCTCTATATCTTCAAACCTCTGCCTAGTTTCTTTCCAAAAACCCTTAACATATTTTACCTCCTCCAAATTTCTCCCAGACCGCTATTTTACAAATTAGTTTGTATACTATAACTCCACCCAGTTTTCTTTAAGCTCCTTTCTTGGAATTCCAAACACTGCCTCAACAAGTTCTTCTCTTCTAAATTTAATAGTCTGTACCAATATTTAAGAGCTCTCTCCATTATTACCCCTTTCCCCCACTCTCTGCATTTCAATTAGAGCAAATTTCTTAACTGTAGCATTTTGCAGGCCTAAAACGTCTCTACAAAACCTCCTATGTACCATATCTACCTCTTCCCAGCCTCGTTCTACTCCCCATATTTTACTCCCATATAACATTTTTGCTTCAACTACTGTGTTATATATTTTCTCTAACCATTTAACATTTATATCTGGTATTCTATATTTACATCCCCTAATCGCTGACATTGCCCCTTTCCCCTTTGTCAATACCAGTTTCTTCTGTTTCTCCCATTTTCCACCTCAATCCATTTTAACCCCTAAATATATACAATCTCTGACCAATTTATATTCCTTCTCTCCATTCTTACACTTTTCATACTTGCCCAGTTTGGCACCTTTCTTAAACACTATAATTTGAGTCTTCTCTTGATCTACTTTCAGATTCCATTCATTACAGTTTTTATTCATTTGCTGCAGGGACTGCTCCAGACCAATCATTGAAACTGATCCTATCACTAAATCATCAGCGAAAAATAACCCAGGAATTGATACCTTATTTATCACAGGCAACCAATTATTATTAATGCGTATCTCAGTGAGGATATCATCAATATACAGATTAAATAACACTGGACTTAACTTACATCCTTGTCGTAACCCCTTCCTTTGGTTTACTTCTTTTGTCACCAATCCTACTCCTACTTTCACACAAAATGTGTTCTCCTTGTATAGAGCTTTAAATAAATTCACCATCTGTTGGCTTACTCCCCATCCAATTTAACAGGACTGTCATTGGACAGTTTTCTGAATACACTTTCCACAGTTATTCTGTATGTCAAAGGTAACCTAAATTAATTTACAAAAAGCATAACATTCTTAAGCCAATTATTAGGAATTAATGATTTCTTCCCCTTTAAATATATTAAACACTTCCTTTTGTTTAAATAAATACAATAAGTTTTATTATAAATATTCATGACAGAAGGTAAATAAATAGACAGCAAAGGTTACCTCGCGCAAAATTAAATAAATACAACTACTACTCGAATATCTTGGTAAAAAACTTTATGTACTTCTTTTAATGCTCCATTTTTATGCCGCCTTTAACATCTAAGGTCATATCGGCGTTTTACCTTTGGAACAATTGCCCATCAGCAATGATGTTCTTCGCCTACAGTGTTGTTAATCTTTGGATTCGTATTACTTTTTACTTTCTCTAGTACGTATAGTAAGCAGGGGAAGTATTGTATTCCACGCAAAAATTCGATACCGAGATTTCACCGGAAATACATGTTTTGAGACCCCCTAAATCCAAAAAAGCATTTTTGGAAACATGTCCGTGTGTGTGTCTGTGAACAGCATAACTCAGAAACGAACAGTCGGATAAACACCAAACTTGGTATTTAGGTTCAGTATCTTCCAGAGATGTGACACGAAAGTTTTCAAGAAAATCCCCCAACCCCAGATTACCCTATACATGGAACATTTTTCGAAAATTTTAAATTTCTCAAAAATGGCTCTAACGATTTTGATTAAAATATCATAGTTTAAGATATTTTCATGACAAATGAAATGTATATCTCGAATTTTCTGGGAATGTCTCCAAAAGTATTCTTCATTGTGAACGACTTTTGCATAACTGGTAAACCATAAGGGATAGACATAATTTTACTACACAAAAAATGTAGATCACATTAAAATACACAATTTATGTCATATACATTTTTTTGAGTGAACCATTTTCGAGATATTGCTTGTTATTTCCTTAAATTTTCCAATACTTATACTTTTTCTCAAATTCGGTATTCAATTATTTTTGTCCTGGTAATGCAAAGAAGATGGAATACTCCACATAGCAACCAGCTCTTAATATATTTGACTATGGCTTAAAGCCTACCAATTCCCCTTGCATCTACAAGAAAATTAGCAATAAGATTAACATCTCGATATCTCGATTAACATGAAGCATATGGAGAATAAGCGTTTGTAAAAATATTTTGTACAAGAGTAGAGAAAGTCATGTGAGTGTAACACATTAGATTTTTGTTATTGCATTACATTCACATACACATTGACACTGGGATTCATACTTCCAAACTCTAGGAAGGAGGAGAATAATCCTGGGTAAAGAAAGATTCGCACCCTCCAGGCGGGAATCGAACCCAGGTACTTTGGATTTGGAGGATAGTATCCTAGCTAACAGACCATAGAGGCAGTCTAATGTATTCTTAGAATTTCCTAATTAACCTATTGATGGTCTATACAACGACTCGTTTCTTTAATATTGCTTCTCGTTTTACTTTCCATATATTTTACAATTTTTTCATAGTCTCTACTTTAAAACTTTTTAAATTTAAATATAATCCGCTTTCCTGTTTGTTCCAAGATTCTTCTGTTAAATAAAATAATTTTCTGTTAGATAAATACACATACAAACAACCCAATAAATGGGTCTATCTATAGAATGATTGATTCAGAGCCAGCCAATTGAATGCTCTATGACATCAGCGAGCAAGTTTTTTCTTGTTCCCGGCCTCAGTTCAGTGAGAAGTGTAGAGCAGATGAGTTAAGGGGGAAAGGCGAAGTTGCTGTTAGCGCAGGGCTAACGGGATAAAGGGGATGTAAGTTGCACTTGTATCTACATGAGTGTAAAATACAAAGTCTGCCTTTCCCATCCTTCTAGACACTTTGCCATGGAAATTAGCATAAAGCCGAAACGGTGTTACGTTGTACAACTGTGATACGTCACACACAAATGGGCTAGGTAAATGCAGATTGTCATATAAATAGGGGCATGTTTTTGCCTTAACCAATTTTTCATAAGTAACATAAGTATTGTGTGTTTTAATACGTAATAAATAATACGCTATAAAATTAGAGTGTAAGTTTGTATTGTTTGTTACATTTATTTATGCATAAAAAGCTATTTTCTAATATATGCTATTCTGCTACTACAAAAACGTTATTATTTAAGACTTCTGAGCATACATGACAAAAACCTACAAATACACTATAAAAAGAGTTTGGTAGCTGCAGTCCATCTTTTAAACAACATTCCTTCTTCAATATCAAGTATGATGTTTTCTTTACGATAGCAGTCTGACGGTTACGACTGAACATATAACATACCCCATACACGTCGTCAACTTCTCTGTTCTTACCGCTTGGCGGGCCTGCAGATCCTCCAGGCAGAAGATTCAAAAGAGACTTTAGCTTCCGCATGGAACTCATATATTGTCTTATAAAATGCATTTTTTATACTTTTTTAATACTTTCAAAGTAGAACATACATCTCTGCTTTTTATTTGTCACATAATGTTTGAAATTATCGGACAGAAACATACATGTAAGTGTTCATTTGTGGTCACTCAGTTTATTAAACGCTTAAGGATATCCAGACTTAACTTGTCGAAATCGTTCAGCTTTTAAGTAAATGTTTTTAATATTTTGTCAAAGTTTGCTCTCTGATAATAACTAAATTTCATGCAGATATTGCCATTTGTGTGGTTTTAAACAAAGACATTTGATTACTTTTACACTAATTAGTCAGAAGCTCAATAGACGCAGAAGACTGAGGTAGTATTTTTTAACACTTAAATAGTCTAATTATATAATATAAAATATAATAACAGCCCGCCTTAAAGCAATATGTGTATAAATAGCATATAAAATGTATGTAACAGTCATTTTATAAATGTTTATATTATTATGTACATGTTTAATAATGTTATGTGAATGTATTACGTAATTTTATAATGTAGGAGCTGTGAGAATATAGGTCAAAAGTTGCTAAAAGTGAGGTAACAATGAGGTAACCTTGAGACAATAATGAATTGGAACGTTTAATAATGCTACTAGTAATTCTTGGAGCAACAATAATGTAATTTTTGAGACAGTTTATAAATAGCCAATCAACAACTAGAAAAAGCTTGTTAAATGAAGGTATTCTACGGAGTAGGATTAGCCAATCGAGACTTTAAATACAGAAATTTACAAATTCAGGCGGTAGAAATCAGTTGTTAGTAGACAGCGTTCCTAACCGTACGCTAGACGCATACCTATCCAGTGTGAGACAAAAATTCAATACGGCGAGAGTATAATAAAGATTATTTGTTTAAAAGAGTAATTAATAAATAATCTCACAGCTCTCTATATATCAGTGAAGTGTTATTTAATAGTGTGAAGGATTAATAAAAGGAGTGAAGTAAAAATTATAATCTGTGTAAACCTACATTCTTTAGCCGCATCATACCCTGTTAAGAGAAACAAGTTTCTACAAATTAATACTGACGTAGCCGAAGCAAACATAAATATATATAATATTTAAAGAAACATTCAAATTACAAAGTTAATTTTTTAAACTTGGGGTGCAGGCCACCGGAAAGTAAACTTGGGGCGAAGACCATCGGAAAGTGAACATTGGGGCCAAAAGCACCGGAAACTTTGTACCATACATGGTCAAGGATTACAACTCCTCCTTCAAGACATAATTCCGAAAAAAGTAAATATCTATACATTAAGTTAATATTAATAAAGAAAGCTATCTTAGAGAACTTTTATTACTGTTGATTATTACTTTATCTACTACGCAGAGCAAATACTGCATTCCACCCAAAAATTTGATACGGAGAATTCACCGGAAATACATGTTTTGGGGTGTCCCGAGTCCAAAAAAACGCATTTTTAGAAAAAGGTCCGTATGTGTGTGTGTCTATGTGTCTGTAAACAGCATAACTCAAAACCGAAAAGTCAGATAAATACCAAACTTGGTATTTAGGTTCAGCATCTCTCAAAAGAGCGACACGGAGATTTTTAAGAAAATCCCCCAACCCCAGACTACCCTTTACGTGGAACATTTTTCGAAAATTTGGATTTTTTCAAAAATGGCTCTAACGATTTTTATTAAAACACATATATAAAATATATAAGATGTTTTGATGTGTTAAACATTTGTATATATATAAATGTAATTGTTTTAAATAATCGATCATCAGTGGACGAGTTGTTATATTTTGGGCAGTTTAGTAAAAGTGCAGTAAAATTATGTCTTTTTAAAATTCTTTATGTTAGAGTTTTAGAGGCCTTGTACAAACTATTCTTACAAACGTTTATTCTCCATATGCTTCATGTTAATCGAGATATCGAGATGTTAAACTTATTGGTAACTTTCTTGTACATGCATGGGGAATGGGTAGGCTTTAAGTGATAGTCAAATATTTTAAGAGCTGGATGCTATGTGGAGCATTCCATTCTCTTTGCATTACCAAAAAAATTCCCATTTGAGAAAAAGTATTGGAAAATTTAAGGGAATAACAAGCAATATCTCGAAAATGGTTAACTCAAAAAAAAATGTATATGACATAAATTCTGTATTTTAACGCGATCTACATTTCTTGTGTAGTAAAATTTTGTCTATCTCTTGTGGTTTACCAGTTATGTAAAAGTCGTTCACAATGAAGAATACTTTTGCAGACATTCCCAGAAAATTCAAAACATACATTTTATTTGCCATAAAAGTATCTTAAATATATGATATTTTAATCAAAATCGTTGGAGCCATTTTTGAGAAAATTAAAATTTTCTAAAAATGTTCCATTTAAAGGGTAATCTGGGGTGGGGGATTTTCTTGAAAACCTTCGAATCGCATCTCTGGAAAATACTGAACCTAAAGACAATTTGGTGTTTATCTGACTGTTCGTATCTGAGTTAATGCTGTTCACAGACACACGGACATGTTTCCAAAAATGCTTTTTTGGATTCAGGGGATCTCTAAACATATATTTCCGGTGAAATCTCGGTATTGAATTTTTGGGTGGAATACAATACTTCCCTACTTACTATACGTATTAGAGAAAGTAAAAATCTAATCTACGTTCAATACGTTACGCACCATAGAAGGGTTATCACGGGGATCATCTATCGCTTCTTCTAGTTTCCTTTTCACCCTTCTTCTGTGCAGTTCTGCATCATTTTCCAATTATTTTGAGCCCAGATTGTTCAGTAATTCACAATTCACCATTATTGTGATTGATCTTGTTGGCATCGTCGTCACTTATGCTGCTAGAAGCCACATCAACAATTCTTTGTTTCTCAGCTTATGAGGCGACAATAGTTTTGTTTACACGCCTTTTAAATACTTTACTGAAGCGTGACATAGTTCTAGACAAAGATAACACAACCTAAACTACAAAACGATTTGAACAAAACTCGTTCACATCCTTGAAAAGTACATGTTCCTCCTTATTTAAAAAAAAACACTGAGAATGGAATGTTGAGTCGCTGTTACACACTGCGTAAATGTCCCAAGAGACTTTCCTCACAGTAAATGTGTGGGAGATTTTGAAAGCAATACTTTCTTTCTTCAGATCTGCTGTCAAAACTTACTGCCATTTTTCAATAATGCAATTATAAAACCACTATGATAAAGTTAGGAACATAAACCTAACAGGGGTCTTGGGGTTTTTAAAGAGTTCCGAAGACGATAAGCTTAGCAGATAATTTAAGTCAAAGCCTCAAAGAATTTATTAGACTCACTAGGTTTGAAAATTCACCTGTAAAACATCCTTAATGTCAAAAATGATTCAGTAGCTACTTCAAAGAGATAAATCTATCGTTATGTAAGCACACGTTCTTGAGATAGCATTTTCTTTTGTATCTAAGGTATATTTAGAGAAGATACAACATTTGATTACCTCCTTCAACTGCAAAACAAGAACAGAAACTTGAAAACTAGATGGTACTCACCCCTGGCACGGGGCTTGGTTAGCAGCTTCTGGACGATGCTGTCGTAGGCTATCTCCTCGGCGACTCCAGAATCCTTCACCAACTTCTCCTTTACCGCAATGCAGATTTCATACCTCGCCAGAAGAGTTTCCAGTTCTTCAAACGCCTGTAATTAAAAAAAAAGGAAACCAGTAAAAATCTTAAAATCAACTTATTTGTCGTAAGTGATAACCCAAAGTTAATAAGTTTGTCTTTAGAACAATTTATTCACAATGGAAAAAAATATGATGCTTTACTTCACATGACTTTCTCTATCCAATTTTTGCGGATTATTGTTACAAAATTTTGTTGCTCCATCTACATCATGTTAATCGAAATATGTTTGTCATATGGGATGGGGAATTTAATATCGTGCAGGCGTTTTGCCATAGTAACTCAGTGGTTAGAGCTTCCGACGGAAACCGGGAGATCCGTGTTCAAATCCCGGCGATGGTATTCAACTTGTCAGTGGTATAATTCTACCTTTCCAAGCTTGTCCAACACACGGATTTTGTGGAAGAACAATTAATTCCATTAACTGACCTAATAGGCTCCGGGACTTAAGAGTACTTACAGCATTGTAAGTCACCATTGGCGTATGTCATCTCAATAGAATTCCAAATCTCCTTGCGAATCGTTGAGAAATTTAATGTCGTGCAGTCATGTAGCCATGGTAGCTCAGTGGTTAGAGCATCCGGACGTAAACCGGGAAATCAGTGGTTCAAATCTCGGAGATGGCGTAGAATTATTCAGTGGTCTGACTCTACCTATCCAACCTTGTCCAACACATGGCTTGCGTGGAAGAACATAGTTCCACTTGTAGTAATAGTTTACTTGCACATTTCGTTTTAGGTAGTACAAAAGGGATACGGGATCACGTATGTTGGTCTTGAAATATTCTACTCTTTTCATGACCACGAGAAACATATGAATGGTGAATTATCACGTCAAAAAGGTTTAAGCTATTGATAATTGAAATTAATAACAACGAAAATACGCCATAACATTTATTTTGTATGAGATCTACGTTTTTTAATGTGTAAGATATTATCTGCCTTTTACGGTTCGTCGCTTATACAAAAGCAAACAGCATTCATTCAGAGTGCAGAGACTTCATAGGTACTTTCCAGAAAATTCGCGAAAATATACGTTTTATTAGACACATAAATATCTTAAACTTATCGTATTTTAATCAAAATATTTAGTCGTTTTTTTTTAAAAAAAGGAATAATACAGTTCTGGGCGATTTTCAAGAAAACCTTCGTGGTGGACGAAAGACGATGGACACAAATAAAAGTTTATATTTTTCGACTTTTCGGTTTTGAGTTATACTGTCTTCAAACGGCAGATAGAAACACACACTCGCGCGCATGGATTCCTTTCTAAAAGTATTTTGTTTTATTTTGGAAACCTAAAAACGCGTGTATAAGGTGATCTCGATATCGAATTTTTAGGTGGAATACCAAACTTCCTCTACTTGATAGATAGATGGATAAGGTATCTTTATTGATTTCAAATTATTGAAGTTATTTCACAAGTATTTAGTGCATGGGTCATTTACCGTACATGCATATTTAAGATACAAGTATGGTGACAAAATAAACAATAGACAAGGAAAACACAACAATAGAGATAAATTACCTTTGTCTAACTGAACAAATGTGACCTAGCTTCGCGCACTTTAGCCAAAACATTGCCCATGTTTTGCCAGTTTCTCTGGTCAGCCAGCAGATCCCAACATGCCAATCTCTTTCTTGAGGGAATTAAAATTTTTTCTTTCAGTTTAATGGTTCGCTATTTCTCCCACTGTGCACATTCCGCCAAAATATGTACCCAGTCCTCATCCAAATCACAGAATGGGCAGATTCTCCTGCCAGTCATTTTCTGTGCCCTCCTGCCCCCCAGTCTAAACCATGCCATTCCTGATCTCTCCTTTCTTCCTAAATTAATTATATATGCCTCTTTACCAAGTTCAATTTTATTTCATTTGCTAGACTTAGAGAAGGTTTAATTTTACAATCCGATTCTATTTCCTGTTGGTTGATGTCTCTTAGCCTTCTTTTAGCACCTTCCATATGTTTTTGTCATTTGTTTCAGCTCTTAGCCATACTGAGCACATTCCTATTCTCCTCAAACTCTTTTCCAAATCAGCTGCCCTAGGTAGGCAGTGGATAAAGGTGAAAATGAAGTTCCATGGGGAATGAAACTGAATCGTTTGAGGTAGTGTTTATAAACATCTAGATTTCATCGTGCTCCATAAGTATGTTCTCGGCCAAATTATGTATGTTTCGGGTGGACTCCTTTTGTTACAAGTTTGGAACCGATTAATTTGCCCATAAAGCCTGTTTTAATATTCCTTACCTTAATTCAACCTCATACTGCAGGCCAGCGGCCACAATTACCTGACTTATACGGTCGACCGGTCACGCTCACAACCACTATAAATACAGTACAGTACTTTGTTAATTTCTGAGAACGTCACACAGTAGGTCTGTCGGAGGGCGTAAGATTAAGCGCTTTACTCTTACAGATTCTGCAAACATGCAAGCGCTGGTCAGAAGTGTGGAGACACATTAGGTCGGCTTTCGCTACGGAATCGAACAGAAAACATGGCGACACTTTTTTGTGTATTGTTATTATGCACCTATTTACTCTTAAACTTCTTGACAGATTGAGTTCAGTTGTATTCAGTCAATGAATGTGTTAAGAAGGATAAATTTGGTTCTTTTATTCTGTATATTCTGTTTGTTCCATTATTTTTTGTTACAATGTAACTTAAAGGTGATCAAACAACTCTGAGGGCAATATGTTATCGTCATCAAATGAACAACATAGAGCATCCAAAATGGTGGGCGGCGGGATTGCAACGCGAATTATCACAAATTGGCCTAAATGACATCTGGCAAAGGGGTAATGAAAATACACTCAGTGCCATGAGAAAAGTCAAAAGACGACTATGCGATATAAACAGGCAGAAAATAGAATCTGAATGTAGACTAAGATCAACATTGGAGCTACAAAATGAAATAAAAACTAGGTGGGGTAAGGAAACATATATTTTGGAATTGAGTATAAAACAGAGGACGGGAATAGCATGGCTTAGGTTGGGAGGGTGGAAAGCTCGCAAGATTGTTGATAACGATGGCAGGAGGATTTGCCCATTATGCGGGGAACAAGAAGACTGGACGCATATTTTGGCAGCATGCGTGCAGACGGAGGGTATTAGGAAAAAACTATTACCGGAAGTATTTTTGGCTTCCAACAGACGGAGGACAGCAGGCTGGGACATGATTCTAAACAGCCAAAACTGGCCAAGCTTGGGCACATACTTAATGGAAGTACGTGTACTAAGAGATAAAGTGTTTATGTAATTTTTCTTTAAACATATTTGGTGCTTGAGTACTTGTGCGTGACTGTGTGTGTGTTTGAGCGTGTGATTCAGAGTTTTTTTCAATTTTATATGTATATATATAGTGCGGTGATTATTAAAAAAAATAGTTGTTTTCTGGTTGATACTGCAAGTCACGTATACAGACCAGGTATTTTTCTAGAGAGCATGTACGGTCTTATGGCCCATTTGACTGTGTTATGCAATTAATGTAATACTAAATACTTAATAAATACCACTACTACTACTACTTATAATGTTGTAAGAAAATAAAAAAATCTGATGTGTTGCACTAACATGATTACCTCTACTATTGTACGAACTATTTTGTAAACGCTTATTCTCCATCTACTTCATGTTAATCGAGATAAACATTTGCAGACTCTATCTTATTGCCAATTTTCTTGTAGGTGCAAGGGGAATATGGTAGGCTTTAACGATAGTCAAATATTTTAAGCGCTGGTTGCTATGTAGAACATTCCATTCTTTTTACGTGCACAGGACATAAAAACAACAAAAACAAATGAATAACGAATTCCCATTCAACAAATGACATGGAATATCTCGGAAATGGGTCATTCAACAAAACAATGTGTATATGACATAAAGTGTGTATTTTAACGAGATGTACAGTTTTTGTGTAGAAAATTTTGTCTACCTCTTACGGTGTATCAGTTATGCGAAAGTCACTCAGAAGGAAGACTTTTGGGGACTTCCCAGCAAATTCAAGATATATATATTTAATTTTCCATGAACATATCTTAAACATGTGATATATTAATCAAAATCGTTATAGCCATTTTTGAGAAAATAAAAGTTTTCGAAAAGTGTTCCACGTAAAGGGTAATCTGGGTTGGGGAAATTTTCTTGTAAATCTTCGTGTCGCATCTCTGGAAGATACTAAACTAAAATACCAAGTTTGGTATTTAACCCACTTTTCGTTTTTGAGTTATGCTGTTCACAAACAGACACACACACGGAATGTTTCCAAAGTGCTTTACTTGGAATCATGGCACCTCAGAACATGTATTTCTCGGTATCGAATTTTTGGCTGGAATGCAATACTTCCCCTACTTACTATACGCAGTAGAGAAAATAATAAAAATGGCCTACTGCTTATGTCTATGCTCGTATATATTACTATGCAAGGAGTTTGCGATAATTTATTGTATTGTGTATCAGTTAAATAAGGAATACAGGGGCTGTCCCAAAAGTACCCGACCTAACAAACAAAACATAAAAATTTTGGGAAAAAATATCTTTATTTCTCTACATAGTCTCCTTTTAGCTCGATACACTTTTCCCAGCGATGTTCAATAGCTTCGATACCCTGTTTATAGTGAGAACCGTCGAGTTCTGCAAAATAACCATCAACTGTAAATTATACCTCTTCATTGTTAGCAAATCTTGTATCACCAAGCCATTTATTCAACTCTGGAAACTGAAAATAATCAGAGGGACCTAAATCTGGCGAGTAGGGTAAATGAGGAAGCAATTCCAACTTTAACTCATTGATTTTGGCCATGACGGTAATGGATGTGTGAACTGGTGCATTGTCTTGATGAAACAGAACTTTTTTCGCTAAATGCGGCCGTTTTTGATGGATTTCATCATTCAAACGCTGTAATAAATTTGCATAATACTTGCCATTGATTGATTTTCCTTTTTGAAGATAACCAATGAAAATTATACTACGTGCATCCCAATAAAACTGACACCATGACCTTGCCTGCAGATAAAACTATCTTCGCCTTCTTTGGAGCCGATTCTCTCCTTTCAATCCACTGTTTTGACTGTTCCTTCGTCTCAGGTGTGAAGTGATGGAGCCAATTCTCATCCATGTACAAATCGACGCAAAAACCCGGCTTTATTGCAGCGAAACATTGCTGAACACTCGACTGAAACATCCTCACGACGCTGTTTTTGTTCCATTGTGAGTAAACGCGGCACCCATCTTGCGCACAGCTTTCTCATGTATAAATTTTCAGTTAGTCTGCGATGTACAGCACTTTTTGAAATGTCTACGATATCTGCTAACTCGCGCACTTTCAGTCGACGGTCATCCATTTTGTGGATTTTCTTCACAATTTCTGGCGTGGTCACTTCATTTGGTCGACCACTGCGAGGTTCGTCTTGGTAGCTAGTACGGCCTCGCTTAAACTCTGCCATCCAATATTTTACTGTTGTAAACGAAGGAGCAGACTCCCCCAGAGTAGAATCTAGCTCAGATTTATAATTAGTTGGACTAAGACCTTTCAAATGAAAGTATTGTATCACATAACGATGGCCAGTTTTTTCCATGTTTACAAATTCGCTGAGAGAGTTTACTATTAACGGCTGCCAAACAATTACAAAACGGCGTAGCATCGTCAAACTTCAAACTTAAGCTTTATTAGGTTGGTACGTTCTACCATGGTCATTTGATTGAAACAACAAACGCTATATATACGTCAGGTCGGGTACTTCATGGAGTCCTCTGGCAATTACTTAGTGAAAATGTCTCTTTTAATGATACATGCTGTAGTTAATCATGCAATGATCCAGACCTCTTTCTCGATCTCGAATATTTCATAACTGAAATTTAGCGGTGGTTTATACTAAGGGCCACTTTACGCAAGGATGCCTGGTGACCGCTTTAAGCAGATTTCACTGTACGCGATTAAATTGCTCTTGTTTGTTATTGAAAGAAATCAGTAAAGCAAAACTGTATTAGAGACACAACAACATTGTAACATGAATAGTTTCTCCGAGGAACGTAGGCTCCAATCCCAGAGCAGGAGGTAACATCGTACACAACCTGGAAACGTTATCCTTCATCGACGTTACATTAACGTAATGTCATGCCTGTTTATCGTAGCCGAGATGATCCGCGACTAAACATCATTTGGGACAACGTCATGCGCTTGAAATACATTCACCTCCTCTCCTTCTTCCGCGCCCATCTATAATCCTCTTGACTTCAACAGGATTTGTAACAGGAGCTGTTTTGCAAGAGATTTCGTCCTCAAGACGCTGGAAGTCCGAGTCTTAAGCTTTCCTTTGTGTGAAAATTAGAGCAGAAGGAACAGCGAAAACACAAACTGTGATGGAAGAAAGAAAGGGAAAACGCAAACAAAACCTGAGATCAAATGAAAACAGCGCGATAGAGAAACGAAAACATGCAGCAGGAGAAAGGTCCCTAATTTGTACCGCTCCGATATTTTCCAAACTGTTCGACAGATGTCGCCATAATCCTAGCAGAAGGGTAACGTGTGAATGCTTGGAGTTGTTGACTGCATTCTGAGCCGTGGTTTCAGTTGTATGAAGTGTTGTGTGTTTTTGGTGCTTCAGAAGTAATATTTGTCTCATTTAGCTAAGCTTATACGACCAATTAGATAAATTTGAGATGATCTATATATATATATATATTACATGTTATAAAGTGTTTATTTAGCAACAGTATTCATGCACACGTTTTTTCAAGCAGCGTCTCTCCTTGTCACATAGACGCTAAAGCTTCCAAAATGGCGTGGCTCGTAAATTGAACCACTGTTTGAATCCTATACTGAACTGGTCCAATTTAGGAAACCTATTGAAATTCTAGGATTGTTCAACTGCGAATAGTATATCGTGTGAATAAATATCCACATAATATGCTAAGTTAACAAAATCATGTTAAAAGCAGTGGATGACATGAATATGTGAATTGTCTGAAATGATGGACATGATCCATTGTGTGAGTTGTAGGATATGGCTTCACCAAAAGTGTGCAAAAGTTAGTGCCAAGAAGAAGGTGTTTTATTTTGAAGACTGTATATAATTGGACTCTTCTGTATGAGAGTAAAATTAGTAAAAGCTCTATATCTGCAAATAATACATATTCCAAAAACCAAGTGATTGTCATTATATAAAACTTCAAAATGTTCAAGGGAATTGCTATTCTTATCACAATTTTGGACTCTACTTTTGTTGCAGATAGCACATTTGTTTTGAATGTACAATAAAAATGTGTATTTAGTATTAATAAAAATACTTTTAAACAAGTATGTGGTTCATTTTAAGACATGGGTGGTTCAATTTAAGGACCACGTTACTAATTTGAAGCTATTTACACCATCGCACTTTTTAAATGTTATTTACTTGATAATTGTATTCATTTTAAATTGTGTTGTGGATATTTATAGCGAAAGAATTTGTCGCTTTAACGCTTGTGTTTCTGAAAACTTGGATTTGAAAATATAATTATTATTTACTAATTAGGCTCAAGTGGTTCAATATAGCGACCTTTCCGCTACTTCTAAAGTGAATAAACACACATCGATGTATTAGGGACCAACAATTTCTGTCACACGTGTTTCTCTAGCCGTTTAAATATTTAAAATAATAATGAACCATACTGCTCCCACAGTTCTGTTGAACTGGAGACATTTTTTTTAAAAATATGTGTTACATTCACATAAATTTCTTTACCTCTTTTGTTTATTAGTGTTTTCACTAAAGCCTATTATTCCTCTATTCAATTCATTTTAATCCAAATAAACCTTTGTAGAAATAGCTACATTCATATTTCGTTATAGATACAAAGAGAACAGCGATAGTCAAATGTTTAAGAACTGGATGCTATATGCTGGCCTTAAAATTCCATACTGTTTCCATGCAATCGCGGCAAACAACTGAAAATAGACAGGACTTTAAAAGAATGACAACGTAATGAACAACTCAAACAATTAATAACGGATATCTAAAAAATGGCTTATGCTACAATAACAGATAATTGAAATAAATTGCGCGTTTTAAAGAGATCTACATTTTTTGTGTAGTGCGTTTTCGTCTATCGCTTAACGTTTGCCAGCTATTCAAGATTAAACAAAATTCCTTCCGAAGAAAGAGGAGTTCGTAGGCTATTCCCAGAAAATTCAAGTTACACATTTTATTTGTAATATTGATATCTGAAATATAGGTAT
Source organism: Deroplatys truncata (assembly GCA_030765065.1). Taxonomy (NCBI): domain Eukaryota; kingdom Metazoa; phylum Arthropoda; class Insecta; order Mantodea; family Mantidae; genus Deroplatys; species Deroplatys truncata. The sequence goes on from CM060982.1 coordinate 109,315,333, forward strand.
ATTTGAGAAAATAAAACAATTTCGAGAAAAAAATTCAATGTAAAGGGTAGTTTGGGGAAGGGCGACTTTTTTAAAATCTTCCTGTCACAACTTTGGAAGATCCTTTGGTATTTATCCGGCCTTTGGTTTTTGAGTTATGCTGCTCTCCCCTAGCTCGCTCTCTCTCTCTCTCTCTCACACACACATGTACGGACCTTTTCTAAAACAATTTCCTGTACCTATTAGATACGTGGTAGAGAAACGAAAAACAGGTTTTCCTGAATGTCAAGCATCTGGTTTGTGTGTTATCATTATTTAGTAATAAATTCGCCTTAAACATTTCACGTTACAGGGCAAAAACTCTGAGCACACGTGCCAAGTTGTATAATTGTATAATAATCTACATTGGGCAGGATGATATGACACCAATAGGCTCCTCAAGGTTAACAGGATTAAAATAAATAACAGAGTAGTACTTACAACAGGATAAATGCGTAACATATATATATATATATATATATATATATATATATAACAGACTTCGATAAATAAACCACTTTTTTGTCATACTGTGAACATATCTTCCTATTGTTTTGCGTGTGGGGTGTTTATTTTTGGTTCAGTCCGTTTAACAGTTCGGTATTATAGAATGGAATAGTTTCACCTATCCAAAATAACTTTTGTTTTCCAAATTCAGCGTACTCAAAATATATTAAGGTGACTATAATTATACTAAACTGTGGACGAGAATTCGGTATAAATTCCCTTTGTATTTTCATAAATACAAAACTAAATGATTTGATTCTGTGTGCTTGTATGAGCCTAAATATTTAACAGCTGAAAGCTTGAAATGGTGACATTCTTGGTCTAAGATTATACGGTTTAATTAAATAAAAAGACGCATGTATTGCAGTGCTGCAGCATTTATACATTAGAAAACAATTAAAAACATCATATTAAAGTAAGTCTAAACTATTGCATCCAACCACTACAATAATTGTAACAAAAGCATTTTTTGGAGTTTTTATTTACGGACGCTCTTTAACTGCCGAGTTAGTATCCCACTGTATATTAGGCGTGAAAGACCGGTGGATTTGATCAGAGGTCGCTTTGTCAGACTTGAGGTTCTTTCACGTGACGTAAATCTACGACACGGGACCACCAGCTTTACTTCCCTTCCGAAGGAAGCCATGCTAAGGATTTTAACTCCCAAAAATTCCATCGCCCTCTGCCGGGTATGAACCCGCGACCTCGGGAACTAGAAGATGCATGGTAATCTCTACACCACGGAGGACGACTTAACAAACGGAGACGAATGCAATGAAAATACCTAAATTAGAGGTTTAGGAAAAGATATGGGGATTTGGACATCCTGGAACCCACTATTCCACCCTTTTTAAGACAGTTTCTTTTATAGCAAAATCATCGCGGAATGTCAAAACATCTTGTAACTACTGCGTTACAACTGAAACGGTACAGGTATAATCCGCGAGAACAGGTTATTTATATCCCGTTCATATACACATACTAACCTAGGTGTTGTAGTCTAACCTCAAGCTAAATTTCGAAACCCCAGGATCCTGTCGTTATACATCATGTTTTTCATTCAAACGCTGACAACCACCTCTGAAGTGTCTCAACTACGAGAGATACAGAGCATACCTACTGGCGGAAATGCAAACTATGGAGAAGAAATATTTATTGCTGCTACGTATGGAAAGTCAGTTTGAAGATGTATTATATTTCGACTGTTGGGGAACCGAACTTGAAATTCGTTGCAACCACACGTATAATAAGAAGTTTCCGGTACATTTTGCCCCAAATGTACTTTCAGGTGGCCTTTGCCCCAAGTTTAAAAAGATATTAACTTTGTAATTTAACTGTTTCTTTAATTATTATATTTATGTTTACCTCAGCTGCGTCAGTATTATTGTTAGAGACAAGTTTCTCGTAGTAGGGTTGTGATGCGACAAGAATGTAGGCTTACACAAATTATAATTTTACTTCACTCCTTTTATTAATACTTGATACGATTTAAATAACACTTCACTGACATAGAGAGCTGTGAGATTCTTTTATGAATTACTTGCACTTTTTAAGACGTAAACTATTTTCGTCTCACACGAATACGTATTAAATCTCTCGAGGATGTGTCTCGCGTCCGGTTAGGAACACTGTTTGCAGGCAACTGACTTCTAGATTTGTAAATTTTGCTATATTTCAGTTTCTGATTGGCTAATCCTAGTCCAATAGAATACCTTCATTTAACTAAAACTTTTTCTGGTTGTTGATTGGCTATTTTATAAACTGTCACTAAAATTACATTTGTTACTTCAAGAATCACAAGTAGTACTGTTAAACTTTCTTACTCATTATTGACTCAAAGTTAGCTCATTGTTAGCAACATTTAACTTATTATTCTCACAGCTCCTACATTATTAAATTACGTATTATATTCACATAACATTATTACACATGGATACAATAATATAAGCATATACAATGACTATTACATACAATTTACAAATTATTACATACACATATTGGTTCAAGGCGGGCTGTTATTGAATTTACATATTATATAATTAGACTGAAATTATTTAAGTGCTAAAAATACTGCCTCAACTAACCAAAAAGGGGTTGATTTAAAGAAGTCTGAATAATTTTCGTAATGCGAATCACTTTGGTATACTTCATCAGCATCACGGATTAGGCCTTTCGACCTCTTCCGTGCTCTCAAAGAAACTGGTCCATCCATCTCTTTAAGGGTCTATCTTTCTCTCTGCTTCCTTTGGGTTTGAATTCTAAGATATGCTTGGGGATGCGGGGTTCTGGCATCCGTAGCACATGGGCATAATAATTTTTCTTCATATTCTTTTATTTATATTCAAAAGATAGGGTACGTAACACGGTGGGGACCCCGGAACCGGGGCAGAGCACCGCACGCAGATCATTTGGCCTTTTTGCTTCAAACGTGACCCTTGGGAGGGAAGGATGTGGAGAGACATCCGGAGGGCGACCAGAACCGGATGCTGACGGACGCAAGCATTGCCGGGGTCCCTAACGTTTCCAGATAGAACGCATCCTTACTCACAAGACACCAACCTCCAGGGTCCCCCGGAGCGGAAGCCTACGCTGAGGAGAGACCTAACTGAGCGTAGCGCAGCAACACCAGGGAAGAAACCTTTACAGAGCGCAAGCCACCGCCCAGCCGCAACCCACCGAACACCGTCACCTGGTCCCATAACTCTGAGAGTGATAACAAGGAAGATGATGGTACAGGAAATGAGAGGAAGGAGAGTCGTGGTAGAAGAGGAACCACTTCAGCATTCGCTTGTCGACTCAGGAAAACCACGAAAAACCCATAAGCCAAAGTTGCGTCGCCGGGGATCGATCCCGGGACTTCTTGAATACGGGCCACAGAGGAAACTGTCTGAGCGATCGCGCTCGGTTATTTATATTCAAACATTTCCTTATTACATCGTTGTAGATTTCATCTGTCCTCCTATATCCAGCGTTCAGGATATCATTTCTCATGCTTCTGTTTTTACTGTCTCTACAACGTATACAGTAGGTGAAGTGTTACACCACATGACCTTCTCTGCCCTGTATAATTTATTAATGGGCATAAAAGCTTATCTTACGAAAGCTTATTTTTTAATTTACTTCATTTTAATCGAGATAAATCGTTGTAGAAATAGCTACATTACACATTTCGTTATAGATGCAAAGGGACAGTCATACGTTTTGGAATTGGATGCTATATGCTGGTATTATATATTTTTTCCATGCAGTAGCGAGAAACAACTGAATGTCTACAGGACTTCAAAAGAAGGACAAAATATTGAACAATTCGAACCATTAATGATGGTTTCTCAGAAAGGCTTATGCCACATTCTTCTGGGAACATTCTCAGAAAATTCAAGATATACATTTTAATTTGCCATGAAAATATCTTAAACATGATATAGTAATCAAAATCACTATAGCCATTTTTGAGAAAATTGATTTTAAAGAAATGTTGCAGTTAAAGGGAGATATTCTTGAAAATCTTTGTCTTATCTTTAGAAGGGAGTGAACGGAAATACCAGGTTTCGTACTTATGCGGCTTTTTTCGGGTTATGCTGTTTACAGACACACACATACACGAATCGTTTTGCTAAAATGACTGCTTTGGATTTAGGGGCCTCAAAACATGTATTTCCAGTAAAATATTAGAGTCGAATGTTTTGATATTATTAATATTCATTTATTTCCTTATTGCATAGATTTACTGTTTATCTGTCCTAAATCCAGCGGCCGCTCTCAAGAATCTCATTTATTATGTTTCTATTTTTTCGTGATAGTTAACCATTCTGAATCAAAAGAAAAAAGAGATAGCATCGCTAAAACTTCATAAAATTTAAAAATAGTATATTTAAGAATTTTATTCGAGGGTTCTTCTAATTGTACCACATATTTCACTAACATTTTCTAATTTCCTTTGTTGGTCTAAATCTCCTGTATTACGAATTTTACAGCCTAAATATTTGAAGTCGTTTACACGTTGCTTATAGTATGAAATTGTTAATTACTATTTTACAGCCAGAATACTAATTCCTGCTGGAAATATACTTAGATCATAGCTCGAAGCTATGATATGTAACTCATGCCGTGTGGCCCGGCAGCACCGTATTTCAAGTGTGCAGATATCCCTTCGTGCATCAAAAGAGTTGAGAACTCAACGGCGCAATTCCAAGTAAAGACAGGTCAGTGGGGAATTTGCGCAGTAGCGTGATCAAATTTCGTTCTACTCCTCTTGATTTTCAGGGAAGACGATAAGCAGAGCACGCTCATTGAGAGGCAGTTCCCAGACTTGCACTAGAGAGTATTGTCCGTGATGATAGACAAGAACAGTGTTAACAGACCAAAAAAGGTCTTAAAATGCTTTGTGCTTTAGCTATAGAAACTATTTTTGAGCAAATAAATTTACTCTTTAGATTAATAAATAATTAAAATCTCTTTACCTATCATCACAACAGCAGTGATACTAATCTCTTATCGATAATATTATGAACGATTTTGCAGGACATGCTCAAAGGACATGTTCAGAAGTAAAGTATGGAGTAAATATGAAATTTGTTATACATCCTATAAGGATGCTAAAAGTTTTAGAGAAATACCCCAATGCTTAAGCTTCTTTTACTTGGTAAGAATGTTATATTTTATTACAAAAATCTGATGTGTTACACTCACATGACTTTCTCTACTCTTGTACAAACTATTTTTACAAACGCTTATTCTCCATCTACTTCATGTTAATCGAGATAAACATTTGCAGACTCTATCTTATTGCTAATTTTCTTGTAGATGTAAGGGAAATATATATTTACAAGGACAGTATAGAAATGCAGTAGCCTTTAAGCACATACATATCTCTTAATAGCTGGTTGCTATGTGCAGCACCATTCCCTTTGCCACAGATTAATACTCTTTGCATATCCAAGACAAAAAAACGAATAACGAATTCCAATTTGAGAAAATAAGTATTGAAAAATTTAAGGGAATAACAAGTAATATCTCGAAAACGGTTCACTCAACAAAAAAATGTATAGGACTTAAATTGTGTATTTTAACGCGATCTACATTTTTTTTGTAGTAAAATTTTGTCTATCTCTTATGGTTTACCAGTTATGCAAAAGTCGTTCACAATGAAGAATACTTTAGGAGACATTCCCAGGAAATTCAAGATATACATTTTATTTGTCATAACAATATCTTAAACATATGATATTTTAATCAAAATCGTTAGAGCCATTTTTGAGAAAATTAAAATTTTTGAAAAATCTTCCATGTGAAGGGTAATCTGGGGTGGGGGATTTTCTTGAAAACCTTCGTGTCGCATCCTTGGAAGATACTGAACCTAAATACCAAGTTTGGTATTTATCCGATGTTCGTTTCTGAGTTAAGCTGTTCACAGACAGACAGACACACACACACACACACACACACACACTCAGACACACTCACGGACATGTTTCCAAAAATGCTTTTTTTGGATTCAGGGTGTCTCAAAACATGTATTTCCGGTGAAATCTCGGTATCGATATTTTGGTTGGAATACAATACTTCCCCTACTTACTATACGTAGTAGAGAAAGTAAAAATTGGTTAAAGCATCACAAACATGGGATAACGTAATGAATAATATACCTTATGGCGAATTAGTATGTAATTGAATATTTATGACTTAGATACGAACTATGTTAAAGAATCGTTAATATCACCCCGGAGCTTTAGGATTTACTATGATAACAAGCAAATACCATTATATTTATGTATTAAATCTTTGCGAGTTTACGAAAACATTATATTACAAAAGTTAATTATTTAATTAGTTGTAAACACTAATTAACATCATTGCCGTCGGTATAAGGATCTTCATTAAGCCTTTGGTACATACTTAACTAAAATTAATTGGAGTTGAGAGAAATTAAAATGATTAAACGAACCCCTGGTGGTAATGTAGCCTGCAGTAAATTATGGTTCATGTTCTTTATTTACACATACAATTAAATCAACCAGAAGAGGAGTTCGTCAAGGAAGGATTTTGTCACCCCTGTTGTTATATTTGTTCATAGCAGAGGTGTTAACAGCAGAGGAAATGAATGCCCCAAAAATAAACGATGTCTGCATTCCTGTACTTTTATACACGGATGACGTGACAATTTTGTCGGTGACGATAGAAGGCTTACAGAAAGGTATTAATAGGTTGGAAGAATATTGTAAATAATGGGGTTTGGTGGTAAACATTAATAAAATGAAAGCAATGGCTTAGAAAACTGGCTATGCGTGTGGCAGGGATGAAAATGATGTTACAAGGGGCTAGAAATACAAAATGTTTAACTTACTTGTTTAATATCACAGAAAAAATCTGACGTGTTACACTCACCTGAATTTCTCTACTCTTGTACAAACTACTTTTGCAAACTCTTATTCTCCATCTATTTAATATTAATCGATATAAACATTTGCAGAAACGATCCTTTGACATGCAAAGATAATGACATTTTACTCACAGCGACCAGTTCTAAAAAATATTTGACTATCGCTTAAGGCGTACCATGTTCCCCTTGTTTTGTATTTGCAAGGGCAATATAGAATAACAGTAGCCTTTAAGCACAGACATATATCTTAATAGCTGGTTGTTATGTGCAGCACCATTCTCTATGCCACAGATTAATACTCTTTGCGTATCAAAGACAAAAAAATAATGAATAACGAATTCCCATTTGAGACAATAGGTATAGAAAAATTTAAGGGAATAACATGCAATATCTAGAAAATGGTTCACTCAACATTTTTTGCACAGCAAAGTTTTGTCTATCTCTTATAGTTTACCAGTTATGCAAACGTCGTTCACAATGAAGAATACTTTTGGAGACATTCCCAGAAAATTCAAGACATACATTTTATTTGTCATGAAAATATCTTAAACATATGATATTTTAATCAAAATGGTTAGAGCCATTTTTGAGAAAATTAAAATTTTCGAAAAATGTTCCATGTAAAGGTAATCTGGGGTGGGGGATTTTCTTGAAAACCTTCGTGTCGCATCTCTGAAGATACCGAACCTAAATACCAAGTTTGGTGTTTATCCGACTGTTCGTTTCTGAGTTATGCTGTTCACAGACAGACACACACACGGAAATGTTTCCAAAAAATGCTTTTTTTGGTTTCAGGGGGTCTCAAAACACATATTTCCGGTGAAATCCCGGTATCGAATTTTTGGGTGGAATACAATACTTCTCCTACTTACTATACGTAGTGGAGAAAGTAAAAATGGAACAAACATCTCTCAGTAACAAACTATAAAACATGAGGGCAGTTAGGTGAATTATTACGTGCCCTCGCGCGTATATCTGATGTGCAGGAGATATAGTAGAAAAGATATATAACTCTATGATAGGTCGATTTTGTTATGCGGAAGGAAACTTATGGATGGGAAAGAGCAGAGCATGTAAATAAAACTCAGATAGCATTTTTGTAAAGAGTTCTTGGAGTTTCACAAGGCTCATGAAATTCTATACGAGCGGGAAGACCTGTCTCCTAGGTTTTGGAAGCTGATTTGGAAAAAGTTTTAAGGAAAATATGAATGGGATCAGTATGGCAAAGCGGTGAAACATATGACAAATGTCAAAAGAAGATTAATAGACATTAACCGACAGGAAATAGAATTGGATTGTAAAATTAAACCTTCTCTGTCTTGCAAACGAAATAAAATTAAAGTGGGTTAGGACGCTTAACTTAGGAAGAAGGGAAACATCAGGAATGTCATGGTTTAGACTGGAAAGCTGGAGGGCACAAAAAGTAAGGACGATCCTGGGAAGAGAATCTGCCCATTTAATGTTTGGATGAAGACATTATGGCGGAATTCAAATACTGGTAGAACAAGCGAACAATTAAACTCAAAGAAAAACTCTAAAGTTTTGCTAGCAGGAGATAGGCATGTTGGGATCTACTGGCGACAAGAGGAACTGGCAAATTTCATGGCTAAATTGCACGAAATTATGTCAGTTAGTCAGAGGCAGTTCATCTCCTTTGTTTCTTTTGTCACTTTGCTTTGTATCAATGACCCATGCAATAAGTATTTGTGTAACTTTGGTCCGTCCATCCACGCATCCTCACAGACAAACAATGCCTGTATTTGATTAATAGAAGTAAATGTTGAAGAAGTTTCATCTAACATCCTGAAGATGCCATTTTTCTATGCTATAATGTTCTTCTAAATATCCTTCAGCAACTTATGTACTCTTCCATCCTACATGACACGTTAAAACTGTCCTGCGTCTCTAGCAGAGTTGCTGAAGTTCGTCGTAATGCTTAGCCCACAGTGAGTTAAGAGAAAATGTTTTAGCCAGATCTCCGAAGTAAGCCCGTTTCATTACCGAGAGTGGTGGCGCCACGGTAACATATGAGACTCGCATTCGGGAAGTCTTGAGTTCGTTTCCCGGCGACCACCCATTCTGATCCAAGGGTTTATCGTGGTTTTCCCGGGTCGACAGGGGAAAGCTTGAGTGGTTCATCTTCCTGTGCTGTACCCATCACCTTCGTTGTCATCAATTTCAGGGTCATAGGATCAGGCGGCGGTGTTCGGCGGGTTGCGGCTGGGCGGTGGCTGTGCGCTCTGTAGAGATTTCTTCCCTGAAATCGCACACACTACACAGTAGGTCTCACTTCCGCGTGGTCCCCGTCCGGGGAGACTACCGGAGGTTCAGTCAGCTTCTGGTTGGGCCCGGGCGATCTAGAAATGTTAGGCAATCGTCCATACTTCTGCCCGTTTTCATCCGGATCTGGTCTCTCGCCTCATCCCTACCTGCCAGGGATCACGGTAGAAGAAAAAAGGCCGTTGCTAAGGGACCTACTTGTGGTCCTCTGCCCGATTGCGGAGAACCGTCCCTTTGTCCATACTTAACCTTTACCTTTAAACCTGTTTCATTAATACTATCCACCGAATCAGTTTTCAATAATAGCATATTGTCACGACAAATTTCCTAACCTTCCCATGCCTAAAACCATGAAAAGGGGGCGAACTTGCTAATCAGCGAAATTAAGAATTACAACAGAGGAATGGCAAAATCTGTAAGGAATCCCTAAAAGAAGAAAGTATTTAAATGTTAACAAATGAAAATTTTATTAATAAAAGGTATAACCTTAACCTTACATGTTGTTCACAAAGAGGCCATCAACCAAAACTCATCCTTGCCACGAGACCGGTGCAGAGAACACAACATACTATTTCTTACATCACGAAGACTTCTAGATAAAGATGTCGAAACAACTAATCCCAACTACTTTGTAATTAAACCATCCCCACCACTACTTCCTGTCAAAGCTTTATTGAAACTAATCGAAAGAACTGGATGATTCTAGAAAACTTATAATGCTGCCAACATTGAATTGAGCCTTCCGGAAAACAAACTGGTTTACCAACACATTCCAGGAGGGACGACTCAATGTCAGATATACCAACCTAAATCTACATGCAATGGTTTATCTGCAGATTTTTAGCTTCAGTTACTATTTCACCCTTCCATTTCCAGTTTGAAATGAATGACATTTGTTTATTAAACACAGAGTCCCTTGATATTGTCGTGACCTCTAAACACACTAGCTCAATGGGGGGTAGAGCAACTCGCAACTCGGATACCGAAGAATCTGAAAGTTAATAATTTACATTATGCAAGGTCACGACGAAGGACGCAGCTAAGAGAAATGTGAAAAATATTAGGAAATACCTAGTAAAAGGATTACTACATGGTGCAGATGAGAGAAGGGATCTATCTACTATGATAAATTAAACTGAATAGAAGTGGATGGCAAGGGGGTTTATTAATAAAAGCGGATACAGTACCTCCTTGTTTCCATGTCTGTCGGTGAGGACGCCATACTATTTGTGTGGATAGCGTGCACACACACACACACACACACACAACCTGCCTCTTCCAGTAACTAGCCACGACTCAACTGACTGACTGAACCCACGCTAACTCGGCGTGGGACGCTATCTAAAACTCGTTTATCCCCACCACTCTCTTACGCAATGCCCTATCCGGGCAACCAGGTCACATACGTAACAATGCTCGTACGTCACAATATCACTTCTTAGGACAGGGTTCCCAGCTACGTGGAAAGCCAGGGAAAGTCAGGGAATCGCAAAATGGGCAGGGAAAGTCAGAGAAATTGGTTCACATAAAATTGGTGTGTGTGAGAGAAAGTCAGGGTAATTGGTTCAAAGTTAAATGTCTGGTAATTAATATTGGTGAAAAACTATATATTAAGGACGATTACCAAATTATTTGCTCCTTATTGATCCTAATTATCTTCCAGTTCTTAATTGGTGGTTATTAAATGCATGTATTACTATATGTATATAATATTTCACACATGATATAGGGGTAAGGTTGTTCACCTTTTTTGTGACTGCAATTTCGGAATGATTTAGTCGAACATGAGGAATCCTTCCCTCAAAACGTTCGACTTTCAGTAGCTGAATTCATCACTTATAAGATTTTTTTTAGAATGGCTTGATGATTACTGTAGGCTTCAAACTAATTGCCCAGTACAAGTGTACAGAAACAAATTTGAACTCGGTAATATGGGGCACCAGGCATTACATAAGGATGAAGGTTGCGGTTAAAATTTCGCAAATACAAAATTGTGTTCTAGAAAGGGCAGTATTTTGTTCAAGGAAAGCCAGGGGAACGTCAGGTGATTAGGTTCACGTTTTTGTTGCTAATCTTGTAGGAAAGAAGAAACTCACTAATTCAATATTTAATTTATTGCTTTCCTCCGAATAATATGTATATTCAATAAGAAACCAGTGCATCATGAATTGTTATTATTTCTTCGGAGATCTTAAACTCTACAGCCAGATATTTGTAACTCAATCGTTCTCAGTGCATATCCTTGTACCCGGGAAACTGCAAAAGTTAACATTATTTAAAGTACACAATTTATGTTAAATTTTTGCGCAGTATTGCCATCCCCAAATATTCGCTGCTGTTCTTTTAATTTGTACAACATTTTAAACAATATACTTTGAAATGATGGGGTCCTTTCTTTAATTTCTCGTCTGCTGGTAGTTAACACACATTTTCAAATCTAAAATGCAATATATTTTTGGCCAATAAGAGTTTAATTTAATTCTGTGCTCTGTGCTATTAAGACCGTTAACCTTGTTATATTTTTTAACTAAAACATTTTTCAACTCTACAGGGTACGTACCTTTTTTCCTCATTACCGCCTTCATCAAGGTAGAGATGTAATTTATGTTTCATTACGCAGCTAAAACAACACACAAGCGAAAAGTAAAGCAAAACGTGGCAATTGTTTACTTTTAATTTGCAAAAGAAAAAAAAAACAATTAAAGGCGGCCGAGAGCACGGTGGATATTATGCAGCCACTGGAGATGTCCTTTGTAAGCTACTGCATGCTTGAGGTATGAGTGCTGGCCCTCATGTGTGAAGCAGAACAGGCACTAGCAGATCTTGACCCCATTAGTGTCAAGTATAACCAGCTTTATCTCACATCACAATGTTGAACAAAGAAGAGGAATATGCCCCGGTTAAATCTGATCGCAAACATGTTCTGCGTGATAATATCAATTTTTACTTTTCCTGCCGCTTACTTATAGTAGGTAAGAAAAATACTGCATTCTACCCAAAAAATTGGATATAGACATTTCACAAAAATAAGTATTTTGAGGAACTTTGAACCTGAGAAGGAGGTGATGTGCGCCAATTTAAGAAAAATTAAAGCAAACACTCCTCGATCCTCGGAATGCTCCCGGGTTCGATGCTAGCCCAGATTATTGCATGGATCTTGGATCTAGGGTGTGGTGTGTAACTCGACTGCCCGTTTAGTTTCCCTCACTTTTTATTATCTGAGTCCTGATAGAGCCTTGCCATACACTCACGCTTCTTTGGCCTCCGCATTTACTGCTTGAGGCAGTCTTTTTAACATTTAAATAATTTCAGTCTAATTATATAATATGTAAATTCAATAACAGCCCACCTTGAAGCAATATGTGTATGTAACAATTTGTAAAATGTATGTAACAGTCACTGCATATGCTTATATTATTGTAAACATGTTCAATAATGTTATGTGAATGCATTAAGTAATTTAATAATGTAGGAGCTGTGAGAAAAATAGGTCTAAAGTTGCTAACAATGAGGTAACCTTGAGGCAATAATGAGTAAGGAAGTTTAAATGCTACTAGTCATTATTAGAGCACCAATAATGTAAATTTTGAAACAGTTTAAAATAACCAAATCAACAACTAGAAAAAGCTTTAGTTAAATGAAGATATTCTGTTGGAGTAGGATTAGCCAATCAGAGACTTGAAATACAGAAATTTACAAGTTTAGACGGTTGAAATCAATTCAGTTGCCTCCAAACAGTGCTCATAACCAGACGTGTTGCCTGCAGACAGTGCTCATTACTGGATGCGTTGCTTGTGCGTCCTCGAGAGATTTAATACGTATTCGTGTGAGACGAAAATAGTATACGTGTTAAAAAGTGTAATTAATTAATAAAAGAGAAACTCACAGCTGTCTATATCAGTGAAGTGTTATTTAAATCGTATCATGTATTAATAAAAAGGTATGAATTAAAACTTAAAATCTGTGTAAGCCTAGATTCTTAGTCGTACCAAAACCCTGGCAAGACTTCCATGTCTCTAACAATAATACTGTAGCAGCCGAGGCAAACATAAATATTTAATACTTAAAGAAACAATCAAATTACAAAGTTAATTTTTTTTAAACTTGGAGCAAAGGCCACCTTAAAATACATTTTGGGGCGAAGGCTACCGGAAACTGTTTACTATATGCGCTGTTGCAACTACTACAAGTTCGGCTCCCCTAAGTTGGAATATAAAAAACTCCTACTTAAAATCGGTTTTCCATACGTAACAAAAACCTACTTCAAATTGACGCCCAAAGCGTGGTGGTGCAAATAATAACAGCGTAAAGACAATATGTTCTTCAAATTGGCGCCCAATGTGGGTCTAAAAGACAATATGTTCTTCATGCTGTGTTGCAAATTACCACGCTTACCATATCTGAATGCCTGTTTTGATTTTAAACTGTGCAGCGGGAACAACGACATCGCTGTGTAAATGTTTATATTAAGGGAAACAATGTTATAAAATTGTAAACACATGTATACTAAGTGTTAAGAGAGACCAGCTAGCCCTGTCGGTGGGAGAAGTTAAGTAAAAGGCGCAAAAGGAACCATTCAGAGATATATCCGGGGTGCGGAGAACACAGGACCTAGGCTAAATATGACTGACAGAGATGATAGGATGAGTGAGATAGCTGCAGGTTAGAAAGAGACTTGCACGGTAGTGGGAAACCTAGACGTCTCACAATAAGGATGTGAGGACAAATGCTCTCATACAACGCTAAGAGCAGAGACAATCAAATTAAGGCTTTAAACAGCTAAGACAGAAATAGTGTCACCTGCAGGATGTATAAATGATAGTGCCCATTGGTACTTGCGTCAAGGGGTAAAATTCACGGCACTTTGGTGTCGGAGCGTGTAGAAGCTGATAGGAATTTAGGAAAGACAAAGAGTTAGATTGGGAAGTACAGATATTGCAGATATTTCCCATCATTCTGTAATGTTAGAGAAATAGAAATCACGGCTAGCGGCAAACAAGTAAATTAAGTGAACTTAAATCTTATTCGGTCTCCTGTTTCCACGCACCAGAGAAAGTTAAGAGTATAGGTCAAAACAAAGGTGTTGTAGAATACTATTTCAGCTAACCAACGCCCATCAGCACTTCCACCCACAGCTGGAAGGAAGGAAGGAAGTCGACGAGCAGCCGAGAGGTCCGTCGCACCTGCCGACAATTTTACACCAATTTGCCATCTCTTTGAACTGTACCCACATTTCTTTTGAGCGCTGACTTTCTCCGCTTGGGTTTCACGGTCAAGGCTCATGAAAAGTTCCACACTCAAGAGAAGACCAAGAAGAAATGATTTTCATAACTCTCTTGTTTATTTAAAAAAATTCTATCCACCATTTCGCTATCACATGATTTCTGTCTTCTTTCTTATTGGCTGTCTACCTTAAGTTTCCACGCGAACTCGCCTGTCTACGGCTATCACAACCTTGTTTTCTACACGCCTGTTTTCCAGCGACTTTACTGTACAAGAGCAAAACCGCCTGCCTTTGCTCGGCTGCAATGCGGAAAACCTACCCCTTTTCCTGCCTGCTGCTTTCTTTGCCTCTCCAACTGATATTCATATTTATAAGCAATATTCATTTCCCAGTAGTATTTAATATTATTCCTACTGTTACTAATATTTACTTTCTTCTTATTATTACTATTATGGCTATAATTTTATAGTTCTAATTGAGCAGAACGTGTGTTCCAACCTCTTAGAAAACTATCCCTTACGATATTATTCTAAACTCAGCATCTCTCAGGGATGCGATAAGAAGATTTTTAAAAGAAGTTGCTCACCTTAAATTACCCTCTACATCAGACTGTTCCAGCTTGGGTGCGCCCCACGGAGCAGCGGAGTACTAAGACCCGCAGGAGTCTGCCTGCAGCATGAAATACAGCTCGGCATTGGGAGGAAGCTGTCATCATGACTGAATGAAATGTTGGAATGGACTAGCAGGAAGCGCAAGTACTTGTGCTAGGACTTCGCCCAGTGACGTATTGGCTATCACTCTCCCCCTCTGAGCACTCTTGCTGCGTACGCGCGAGTGCTCTGTCTCAGCCGAGCCTAGTTGGAACAGCCTACTTTATGTGGTAAAACCTTCATATATGTTTTAATCCCCCGAAAATGGCTATAACGACATGGATCAAAGTACTATATGTTTAAAACATTTGTCAGACTATTAAAGCATACAGGTTGTACTCTCTGAAAGCTATTTTGATTGACTTGTATATTTTTGTATATCTTTTAAAGCATGGGAGATGTTTATCGTTTTCAAGAAATGAAGGGAGGTTTCGGCATCTAAGTGTACAGTCGCTTATTGTGTTTCTGGAAACCTCCAGAAGTAAAGGGTGAAGTGAAGGACTCGAAGGAAGGACCACACCAAACACCCACCTCCCAATTGCCCAGTCCCTCAAACCTGAAATATTATAAGAAAATGAGGGACAGGAAAATTCGCGGCAATAATTAATCGACTCCAGGAGGTGGCCTACCAACCAGGGAAAACAGCAGAGCCACGAGTATAAAAAAATCCTACTACAAAAACTGTGGATTCATTGAAACATACTCAAATAACTCTGTAGGATTACAGGTTTTGAAATATTCTTTGTCATATCTTTCCCCGCTTGAGCTTTCATGCGGCATCATTAAGCATTTCATTTGATTTTTAGTTTATCTACCTGTGTACTTACAGTAAGTAAAGAAAGTATTGTATTCCACCTAAAAATCCGATGTCGAGATTATCGGGTATATATGTTTTGAGCCGTGGTGTAGGTCTTAGAGCCTGGAACTTTAGGGACTTCCGCACGTCTCTGTGCCCGTCTGCCTACAGCCTGTAGCCTCCTGTGGGTCCTTCACTTCATCTCTTCCTCCTGGGGGTGTAGCCGCAATAGATTTATGTAGGTTGCAGTGCGCGAGGTGTTCCGCTCCCTTGTATAACGTATACTACTTGGTATAGAACTATTTCAACACCATACATACAGGAATTCGTGCGTTGTTACATGCTTATAGATGAAGAAACCATTACTAATAGGTGCTCAGTGGTAGGGTGTACACCTATATGAAATAGAAACTTGATTTTTTCATTTCCCAAAGCCTGAGCTTCCAAATGATACAATATAAGAAAGAGATTAATATGGGAATTTTTAATTTGATGATTTTTAGTAATCCAGAATGTTTCTGAGACTCTTTTGATATGTTTTGAGTTATTCTAGCAACCAAAATAAAATTACGTCAGTAGGAAGAGAGCTTGTTTTTGTTGAAGTTGGAAACTGGTTGGTAAATGTTGGTTTTCTCTTGCAGAGCTTCTTCAGTCTGATTGCTTCCTAACTTAAATTGAGTTGTAGGTTATGATTATTTTCTTGAGAAGATCTTGAATCAACAGTATTGGGAAATAGGTCATATACCCCAAGCTTTCTCATCTCCTGTTAGATTTTATGTAAACGATAAACGTGGTGCGTAAAACAAGGTGCAGAAATTGTAGCGTAGAAAGGCAGTACAAATCTATTTTGAGGTTAGGATCAAGGGGTGACAGATACAGTATAATAACAGGAGTGGTGCATGAACATAATTGAAATCTGACTTTATAAAGCATCATTTGCCAGTTAAAATGAAATGTAACTGGCACAAGTGTGTAGTACTGTCTCAACTATTGAGTACTGGTACATAGTGAGAAACTAACCATTTGATGCACGTACAAACACTGTTCTTAGGGGGGCACCTTGCCACTGCGACCAACTAGATCTATTGTGGTTGCATCCCCCGGGAGGCAGGGATGAGGTGAAAGAAACGTGGCATAGATTTTGTTGCATACTTTCTCGGGGTTCGTTACCTTCAGCTTTTATAAATTTTTAAATCTATATGCGGCAAACCGATCTCGTAACTCAAGTGTTTCCGTGCATTTAGCGTTGCAGTATATTGTTGGCATATTAATAATAATTTGGGGGGTTATATTATTGTTCTAAATTGTCATTACCAGACACATTGTTGTTTACATCACTCTTGGCTGGTAGCTTTGCTAGCCACGAGTAGTGGGGGATAGCGTCACTCTCAGTTAGGATTCCGTGAGAAGCGGACCGCGCGTGTAAGCCGGGCTCTGGATCGGTGGACATCTCCTCCCACCTTCCATTTTTAATAATGTAGGAACACCAAATACATTTAGGAATGTGTGAGTAGATTTGTGTTATGGATTTTGTGCAGTAAAACCCACGCCTTCCTCTAACCTCCCACCGCATTTCGATCCTCCGCAACCAAGTAAATATATGCCTCCTCATTGTACGTGCTGGGTACTCAAAATTAATTTAATTTTGATGTGAACTTTTAGGCCATCTACCCAGGATGTAACAATATTAGGTTGGCAACAATGTTTTATATTTATTCTCAATCACTATCTATAAATCAAAATGTTTTTGAGTGCAAACTCGTGTTAATGATCTGTGGAAACATTTTGTAACTCTTTTCAATAATAATTAATGACATTTGATTTTTAAACACATAATGCATATATGCATGGGAGTATACCAAATTTACTTTTTACCTCTTAACTCGTTTTCCTTGTGGTAATTATTAATTATATCGATATCTTAGGTGCCTTACCACACTACTAAAGAATAACAGTTTTTGTTCATCATTTTACCTTCTAGCCATTTTATATAAAGTTTTCTTTGCGTATTTATTCTCCCTAGCAAGGGGTAGAATCTCATTTTCTGTTACCATTTTCTTTCCTATACTCAGATTTGTACAACATTTAATTACAAGAAATATCTTAAATTTCTAATACGACAAAATATTAATCAATTACATACGAAACCATTTTAACGTCACTTCGCTTAAGCAATTTACAATCACTAAACATTATTTGTGCAGTTTCACAATTCTTGAATGTTCTGCATTTTTATTTTCTCTACTATATATGGTAAGTAGGGGAAATGTATTCCATCCAAAAGTGCGATATCAAGATTTCACCAAAAATACATGTTTTGAGGTCCCCTGAACCCAGAAAAGCATTTTTAGGAAATTATCCATGTGTGCGTGACTGTACACAGCATAACTCAAAAACATCAAACTTGGCATTTAAGTTTAGTACCATCTAAAGATGCGACATTACTCTTTACATGGAAAACTTTGATTTTATAAAAAGGACTAACGATTTTGATTAAAATACCATATATTAAAGGTATTCACATAAAAAATCGGATGTGTTACACTCACATGACTTTCTCTACTCTTGTACAAACTATTTTTACAAACGCTTATTTTCCATCTACTTCATGTTAATCGAGATGAACATTTGCAGACTCTATCTTATTGCTAATTTTCTTGTAGATGTAAGGGAAATATATATTTACAAGGGCAATATAGAAATACAGTAGCCTTTAAGCATAGACATATCTCTTAATAGCTGGTTGCTATGTGCAGCACCATTCTCTTTGCCACAGATTAATACTCTTTGCATATCCAAGACAAAAAAAAACGAATAACGAATTCCCATTTGAGAAAAAGGATAAGTATTGGACAATTTAAGGGAATAACAAGCAATATATCAAAAATGGTTCACTCAACAACAAAAAATGTATATGACATAAATTGTGTATTTTAACGCGATCTACATTTTTGTGTAGTAAAATTTTGTCTATCGCTTATGGTTTACCAGTTATGCAAAAGTCGTTCACAATGAAGAATACTTTTGGAGACATTCCCAGAAAATTCAAGATATACATTTTATTTGTCATGAAAATATCTTAAACATATGATATTTTAATCAAAATCGTTAGAGCCATTTTTGAGAAAATTAAAAGTTTTCGAAAAATGTTCCATGTAAAGGGTACTCTGAGATGGGGGGATTTTCTTGAAAACCTTCGTGTCGCATCTCTGGAAGATACTGAACCCAAATACCAAGTTTGGTGTTTATCCGATTGTTCGTTTCTGAGTTATACTGTTCACAGAGACACACACACACACACACACAGACATGTTTCCAGAAATGCTTTTTTTGGACTCAGGGAGTCTCAAAATATGTATTTCCGGTGAAATCTCGGTATCGAATTTTTGGGTGGAATACAATACTTCCCCTACTTACTATACGTAGTAGAGAAAGTAATAAAGTGCATATCATGAATTTTCTGGGAATAGCCTGTGAAGTTCATTTCATTTGGAAGACTTTTGTGTAATCTTATATGACTAGTAAACATTATGCAACAGACGAAAATGTACTCTACAAAAATGTAGATCTCTTTAAAACACAAAATTTATTTCAAATAAGTTTTTTTGTGGTATAAGCCGTTTCTGAGATATCCGTTATTAAAAGTTCGAATTGTTCACTTCTTGGCCATTCTGTTAATGTCCTTTCCACATTCACTTGCTTCTCACGTTTTCATGGAAACAGTATGGAATTTTAAGGCGGCATACAGCTTCCAGTTCTTAAACATTTGACTATCGCTGTTCCGTTTGTTTCTATAACGAAATGTGTAATGTAGCTATTTCTACAAAAGTTTATGTGGATTAAAGTGTAGTAGATAGAAAAATAAGCTTGACTAAGGATAATTTGTATACCTACTAATAAAAGATAGGGGATAGAGAAAGTCATGTAAATGTATCATATCAGATATTCTTTTCTCTCATAATTTCTTCTGTTCTATACCTTATTCAGAATAATTAAACAAAGAATAGTTAACTATTTTTGAACAACTGTTCACCATAATTACTTCTGCCACACCCTTCTTGCCTTCCTCCTAGGGAACACGTTGATAACATAAAAGGCCCACTAACTCCTGCGTACTGCTGCATTCTAGTTGCTTATCCATGAATGTTATAGTGGTAGAAAATGGAAATGGTATCAACATTTCTTAGTCACCCGGTTTGCTACATGACAGGCGACAACATGATTCCGGGTCAGTTTAGCAGCCACTTTTCAGTTTTAATGATCACAGGGCACTGCATTTGACAGACCCTGAATTCGTATACAAGAGCTCCATTATAGAACCATGCACGGCAATGAATGTATTGCTCATTAATTCTGTTACGTGCTTACAGTGTATGTTGTAGTGTGCAATTAAAACACTGCATTTACTAGTAATGGTCCCACAGCTCACTATTTGATGCCCTTGGTGTATTTTAATTAAGCTTTTTAATTTAATCTTCATCTTGTTTCGTTTTTATATTCTGGAAAGAATCTGATATCTATTAGTCACTACCTCTCAGATATATATATATATATATATATATATATATATATATATATATATATATAGCAAATTAGTCATAAAATCCTGTTCTTCTATTGCCTTTAACCATATTATTTTAATTACATTAATATTGTGGCATTTGGTTGTGGTAATAAATTTATAAGAACTCATGTGGTTTTGGCAACATTTGTTTGATGATTCTTTAAGTTGGTAGTACAGACCGGAATGACGTAATAGGAGTGGGGGTAAACCAGTTATATCTCAGTAAGCGTCTAGGACGCTCTCTCTCTTCTAACTTAACCAGCGAGTAGTGTAGACATGTAAGAGTAGACGCTCCGTCAAACAGAAGGTAATCTGTATCAGTTTTAATTTGTAGTAACTCCTTACCATCTAAACGTTTACTATGTAGTTTTTTGATGTAGATTGATCCCTCTTTCCTTCCGCACAATGATTTAGGAATATTTTAGAAATTTTCAGGTGTTTAAGTAATGTGTTAGCTCGCCCCGTCGGAACTCGTGTTAGTTTGATATATTTTAACTCCGGTGCCATGCTCTATCACCCGTGATATGTGAGAATATAAGAGGTTACGACTATATCACAAAAATCTGATTCTTACATTCACATATAGTCATATACAAATTATTCTTACGAAAGTTTATTTTCTTATCTGCTTCATTTTAATCGAGATAAACCGTTCTAGAAATAGCTATATTACACATTTCGTTATAGATGCAAAGGGAACAGCTATTGCAAAATACAGGGTTATTCAAAAAGAAGGGGCAGACTTTAAATATTTATTTCTAATGAACGAAAGTAGGTGGAGATACATGGAATACATCACTGAATACAGGAAAGTTCAAACTTTTATTTTGTGTGTTCAAAATGAGCACCATTTGTTATGCGAGGACGACCAGTGCTTTTCCGTTTGCATACGCAACCATCTACGAAGTTATTGTTTCAATTGTAAATTTTTTATGACGAGGTGGCTCTTTGTTGAACTTACAACGAAATGCACGCTGCAATGAAACAATGGATTCACTATTTGCATACTGCAGCACACAAAACGACTTTTCCTGTGGCGTTGCCTTTTTTGTAAACAAACGCAGCGCCGCTGTAGGGACTTAATGAAACTAATAGGTGGAGGCTTAAAACTTTGAACTTTCCACTATTCAACGATTTGTTGTATGTGTTGCTATCTGTTGTGGTTCATTGATAACGAATATTTAAAATCTGTTCCTTCTTTTTGAATGAGCCTGTACTTTAGAACTGGACGCTACACGTTGGATTTACTCCTTCCACCCCTTCATGATGCCACAAAAAGGGTGTTTTAAATAAAATGTGTTTTAAAGAGATTACGTTCTTGTGTAGTACGTATTCGTCTATATTTAAAGTTTACCAGCTATGCAAAATTATATAAATTTTCTTCCGAATGAAGAGGATTTAAAAGCTCTTCCCAGATAACTAAAAATATGCATTGTATTTGTCATGTAAATATCATTAATATATGGTGTGTTAATTAAAATAGAGCATTTATCGGAAAATAAAAAGTTTCGAAAAATGCTCCATGTAAAGGTTAGTTTGGGGGGGGGGGAATTTAGCTTTCAGCACTTATCTTGGAATTATTATTTCGCTGTTCCCTTATATGTTTAAGAACCGTACGAAATTACTTTTTACCAAACGCATGGACGAGAAATGTGTTGATGTACAGGTTCTAGATTATATATTAAAATATTTTGAAGCATGCAGAAAAGAATTACTGATAAAAACTAGAGAAGATACATCGGGATGTACCTAGACTTTACCTAATTTCGCCAAACAGTGCAGAATATGATCCAGAAAAACGTAACAAAGCTGTTGGTTTCTGAAACATCAAAAGGAAACCCTTTAACAAAGTGGCAAAGAGATTATGTTTATACTTCACCCCACATAACAGTATTAGAGATTAATATGTATGTAATTAGCACTGCCTATAGCAGGGGGCCACCTCACGTGCTGCAACCTACATAGATCTATTATGGCTACCACCCTCAGGAGGAGGGATGAAGTGAAGGAACTATAGGAGCCTATAGGTCGCAGGCAGACAAGCCTAAGAGACACATGTCTCTCCAGGCTAGAAGACCTGTATCTCTGCTGGATCTGCCTAGAGGGGGCACGAATGACCGTCGTTCAAGCAACCCTCTAGTACTTTTTCCTTTGAGCAAGCATCCGCGCCATTTGCCCGGCACCGCCATACGCCACGAAACCTATAAACACATCTGAAAGAAGACGTTATGAATGAGACATGATGGAAAGGAAGTCGTGGTAGATTGGAAACCACCTATGCATTGGCCTACCGATTAGAGAAAACAACGAAAAGCCCAGGATCAGAGTAGTGAATCAATGGGAATCGAACCCGGGACCTCCCGAATGTAAGCCTCACATGTTACGTGGAGCTATCTCACTTGATTACTATACTTAAGGCAGATAAGTAATATACGATAGTGGCTGGAGAAGTCATATGAATGTAACACAGACTTTTCCTTTAATGGCGATGCAGAAATATGAATTCCTTTATTGATATTTGAGGCAGTATTTTTAACACTAAAATGATATCAGTCTAATTATACAGTATAAAATATAATAACAGCCCGCCTTAAAGCAATATTTGCATAATATATTATATAAAGTGTATGTAACAGTCATTGTATTATGTTTATATTAATATATACATGTATAATAATGTTATCTGAATGTAGCTTAATAATGTAGGAGCTGTGAGAATAGAAACAAGCTACTTTTCGTAGCAAACAGAATTATAAAATAGAAGCCGAAAGTTACTAACAATGAGGTAACAATGAAGTAACCTTGAGGCAACAATAAATTAGAAAGTTTAATAAAGGCTACTAATAATTCTTGGAACAATAATGTAATATTAAAACTTTTTAAAAATAGCCAATCAAAAACTATAAAAAAGCTCAAGTTAAATAAAAGTATTATATTGGAGTAGGCTTAGCCGATCAGAGACCTGAAATAGAGAAAAAGTACAAATTCAGGCGGGAGACGCTACAAGATAGCGTTCCCAAGCAGTCCAGTTTAGATTGCGTACTCGATCGGTACGATACAGGTTCAGTGTGAGACATAAAACTTCACTGCGGTGAGAAGAATATAAAGTTTACGTGTTAAAAAGTGCAATTAACAATAATCTCACAGCTCTACAGTAGGATACATCAGTGAAGTGTTTGTTATTTATTCGTGTGAAAGATAATAAATAAAGTACAATACAATTATAATTTGTGTAAGCCTCATTTTTTAGCCGTACTAGCCCTGCTAAGAGATACGTGTTCTAAAAATTACTACTGACTCATCCGAGGCATACATATATAATATTTAAAATAAACATTAAAATACAGAGTTGATTTTTTAAACGTGGGCGAAGGCCATCGGAAAAAGTAAACGTGGGGAGAAGTCCACCGGAAAGTTAATATAGTACGTGGGGCGAACACTCCAGGAAACATATCTCACGCAATACGTGGTGCAACCACAACAATTAAACAACTTCAAGTTTGGCTCCCATACGTCAGGCAGCAATAACCCTCTCATATTGAATAACGTAATGCTTAAAATGTTCATTTTTACTTTCTCTACTACGTATAGTAAGTAGTGGAAGTATTGTATTCCACCCAAAAATTCGATACCGAGATTTCACCGGAAATATATGTTTTGAGACCCCCTGAATCCAAAACAAGCATTTTTGGAAACATGTCCTTGTGTGTATCTGTGTGTGTCTGTGTGTGTGTGTGTGTGTGTGTGTGTGTGTCTGTGAACAGTCGGATCAACATCAAACTTGGTATTTAGGTTTAGTATCTTCCAGAGATGCGACACGAAGGTATTCAGGAAAATCCCCCCACCCCAGATTACCCTTTACATGGAACATTTTTCGAAAATTTTAATTTTCTCAAAAATGGCTCTAACGATTTTGATTATTTTTATGACAAATGAAATATATATCTCGAATTTTCTGGGAATGTCTCCAAAATTTTACTACCCAAGAAATGTAGATCGCGTTAAAATACACAATTTATGTCATATACATTTGTTTTGTTGAGTGAAGCATTTTCGAGATATTGCTTGTTATTCACTTAAGTTTTCCAATACTTTTTCTCAAATGGGAATTCGTTATTCATCTTTTTTATGTCCTCTACATGCAAAGAGAATGGAATGCGCCACATAGGAACCAGCTCTTAAAAGATTAGACTATCGCTTAAATACTACCATATTCCCCTTGTATCTACAACAAAATTAGAATAAGATTAACATCTCGATTAACATGAAGCATATGGAGAATAAGCGTCTGTAAAAATAGTTTGTTCAAGAGTAGAGAAAGTCATGAGAGTGTAACACATCAGATTTTTAATAATAATTGTTATCTTCATTTTATAAGTTGATTATGATTATAGCGTCTGTCGTTCAGGATGAGGCATAAATATGGCGCGAACAGCTTTAATTTCCCAGAGGGGAACAAATGGTGTTTAGTGCATAATATAGGTGTATTACTGCATACTCTCGTGCTACAGATCAAGACCATTAAATTAACACGAGGTTAATATAAAAGGAACAGATTTTGCGCTCATTTAGCGACATTCACATGCAGAACATAATTGCGCGTAATCAAGGGAAGGAAATAAGGACCCCTTACATCAGGGACGGGAATGAACTACGGATCCTTTAGCACCACGTTACGAAGATATCGTGCATAACTAATCCACGGATTCAGAGTCTGTCATGTTGCTAACCTGATAATGCAATCCCAAAGCAGAGCTGCCACCGTGAGACTGACATGTAAAATGCTCTCGGCACAACCACGACCTCTACTATTACAAGCTTTTCTCTAACATTTCGTCATTGAACATTAAGTCTCTAATTAGCGCACGCGGGATTCAAGCCTCAGTTAACAGCGAATGTCAAAGAAATCATTTCCCCCATTACCGTTGCGCGCAGAAATCTAGTACTGCAGCAAAAATGCTATTTCTTTTATGTTGCTGCTGCATGTTCTCTTTTACACGAGCAATGTTCACAAACTCTATAATATCTGTGACAGCAGGTTTTAGGTGCGTTCATTCTTTATATGCATGACGCAGACTACGAAAGGCTGCAGATATGTAAGGGACATCCCATGTAGAGTAGAACGTCAAAAAACCTCGCATTTCTTGTTTGCGTTGTAATTTTTCCTTTTAAGACGGGATGATAAGGAAAACATATTTATCAAATATTAGCATGTAAAACCCACCGTTTACCATGCTACTGAACGATAAATGTATCATATTAATTCATTTTGTCTTATTTTAAGTGCGCATAGCTCCTTTTTCGAGTGGAGGAGAAAATAATTTAATCACTAACCCCAGCCCCGATGGGAGTCGGAACTGGGAGTGTGAGACTCACCCACTAAAAACTCTTCCACTGGATTGAAAGAATAAGGTTTGCAGCGGTACCGCCTGAAGCACTCGCGCATTCCAAGGTGATGGTTGAAGCTGGGCCACAGTGCGGTCACCAGGGGAGTAAGGAATTTTTGCCGGGAGACAGACTTGACCAGGACCCAGTCTGCCCCCGCAGCGAAGTAAACGAGAAAATAGTGTGATTCCAGGTGATATTGTGAAGGATTTGTGGCGCTTGGATTTGCGATAGGAGTTAGAGATTGAGAGGAGTGTGGTATCACGAGGGTTTCCAGGAAGTTACGGATGCGGATGTAGCTTCTTGAAGTTGGTTGAAGTGGTCGTGAAGTCCTTTGATGACGTTGTTTGTTGTCGTTTGGAGGTCTCGAACCCCCGCGACTGAGGCCCCAAGGGCACCCAGTCGCGTTGATTGGTCGTCGTTGCCGTCGGTGGAAGTTTCGACTAGGTGGCACTCGATTCGTTCCAGCTTGCGCTGGGCAGACGTGAGCACCCCGTCATTGTCTTGCAGTTCGCTGATTCTAATGGAGAGTGCGCTTATGATCCTGGCTGAGGTTCGCTGTTTGGCCTCCACAACCGAGAGATGTGTAAAGTTTGCACGGCGTAGCTCAACCAGTTGTGAAGAAAGGTCCTGTATTCCTGCCTGTATGGCTGACAGGAGGCCTTGAAGTCCGTGGTGCGTTTGGTTTGTGATGCCACTGGTCGAGTGCTGAGCCCCCCCTGAGGGCTACGTCAGGTTGTTGTCTGAAGTAGCTGTTGTCGTTGGTCTTGAAGCTGTCTGCTCCGGGGATACAGGGGGCATTGCACCTGTGTGTGTGTTCCCGAAGGCACAGCAGCGTCGGCAGGGCACCGGACGTTCACCTCTGGTGGTTTCTACACGCAGACTCCTCCCACGTAGAGACAGACCTGTGGCTATGACCACTTCCACGTCCGATGCGGCTCCCAGGTGCAGGCAGATCAGCAAAGTTGGATC
The DNA here is from genome assembly GCA_030765065.1 of Deroplatys truncata. NCBI lineage: Eukaryota > Metazoa > Arthropoda > Insecta > Mantodea > Mantidae > Deroplatys > Deroplatys truncata. The sequence goes on from CM060982.1 coordinate 109,342,108, forward strand.
TCTAGCAGAAGTGATGCGTGAGGCCCGTATTGCCAAGCGCCAGTGCTGTCGTGCTGCTTCCAGCTCAAACTGCGGCGGTATATCTCTGGGCACACCACAGATGACGACGCTATGATGCCCATCAATCTGTGAGTGCGCCGGCGTCGGTTGTCGTCCCAGATCCCTCGATGGTGGGGCAAGTGCTGGCGACGTCGGCTGGCTCTACTTTTGTAACAGTAGAGCCGGCGGCGGTTGGTTGCGGGCCTGGTTCCCTTGGAGAGGCCGGGCCAGTAGCTGGCGACGTCTGAGTACTCGACTCCCTGTGAGGAGCCGAGACGGCGGTGGTCTGAGTTGTAGTAGAGGCCTGCTTCGGCCTAGAAGGCCGAGAGATCTGAATGGCGGAAGAGGCCAGCTTCGGCCTAGATGGCCGAGAGGCCTGCCTCTTCGTGGTGTTGCCCTGCTCCGGTTGAGGGCTGGTGGCTGGCGGCGATGCTGGTTGGTCCACCTCGGGAAGGAGGGCGGAGCCTACTACGGCCGGCTGCTCCCTCTGCAGTGGCGGCGACGATTCGGCGAATGCCGATGTGGATGCAGCGTTCCCCGTGGCCCATAGTCTCATTCTGTTTCGTCGGCGTAGCGGTGTTGAAAGCGTGCTGTTTGAAACAGCGGTTCTGATGCGGCGCAGTCGACATCTCGATGTGGAGTATCCCCCTCATAGCTCCGTAACCCTTTATTGTAGAATATTGTACCGAATATCATTTTGTAGATAAAAGTCTGCATTTCATTACAGCGTATACTAATTATTTTTATAATATTCACAGATATATACTGGATGAGTCTTCTCAACCTGCGGATTCAGAAGTTACGCAGTCCCGGCGTTGTATAGGCTATGCCGTAAACACTGTCCATCGTGTCGTATCAATTTCGGCCTAGATGACTGTTTTGCACCGCTATACAAGCAGTGACTTGCACTAGTAGCACAACAGTGTGCGTGTTGGCCTGCAGTGGTGAAGGACCCAGCTTAAATTCCTGCCTTTTGAAGGTACATTTTATGCTTAGTAAATTTAACGAGAACTGATAGTTTGGCATGGAAGTGTCGTTTCACCTTTAATTATGTGGATTTCATTAAAACACTAATTGTTGCTTGTTATAATATGAAAATCTACTGTCTAGTGCATTCGGAAAGAAATCATAATTTGCTAGAACGTTCTCGAAGCATGAACAGCGAGGCAGTATTTTTAACACTTAAATAATTTCAGTCTAATTATATAATATGTAAATTCAATAACAGCCCGCCTTAAAGCAAAATGTGTGTGTAACAATATATAAAAAAGTGTATATTACAGTAATTGTGTAAGTTTATATTTTATGTGAATATTTTACGTAATTTAATAATGTAGAAGCTGTGAGAAATAGGTCAAAAGTTGCTAACAATGAGTTAACAATGAGGTAACCTTGAGGCAATAATGAGTTTGAGAGTTTAAATATTACTTGTGATTCTTGGAAGTAATAATGTAATTTTAGTGACAGTATATAAAAATAGCCAATCAACAACCAGAAAAAGCTTTAGTTAAATGAAGATATTCTATTGGATTAGGAATAGCCAATCAGAGACTTGAAATACAGAAATTTACAAGTTTAGGCGGTTGAAATCCGTTCAGTTGGTTGCAGACAGCGTTACTAACCAGACGCAAAAAGTGTCCTCAAGAAAATTAATACGTATTCGTGTGAGACAAAAAAAATAGTTTACGTGTTAAAAAGTGCAAGTAATTAATTAACAGAATCTCATGGCTCTCTATATCAGTGAAGTGTTATTTAAATCGTATCAAGCATTAATAGAATGAGTGAATTAAAAATTATAATCTGTGTAAGCCTACATTCTTAAGTCGCAACACAACCCTGCCAAGACATCCATGTCTCTAAAAATAATACTGATGCTTGCGAGGCAAACATAAATATAATATTTAAAGAAACAGTAAAAAAATACAGAGTTAATATTTTTAAAAATTGGGGCAAAGTCTACCGGGTACCATACGTGCGGTTGCAATTACTTCATGTGTTCGGCTCCCCAACAGTCGAAATATAATACAACTCCTTCAATACAACAAAATACCTTCTTCAACAGAAATGAACAAAAAATTATTTGCAGGATGGATTTGAATTTCTGACCCTTATATGACTTTCCAGCACGTTAACCGTTGCGCTTCTAGAGCACGTTAACAACGATCACCACGGTAAACCCAATCAGCGGGCTGGTGAATACGGTGTCAGTACCTGCATTTCGTATCGTGTGTAAAATACAGGGTTGCCTAGTTACCAATCCGCAGAATGAGAAGACTCACACGATATATACATGTATATACTTTGTAATTATTTTAAGCGTCTCCAGATTTTTATAAAATTAAAACATTACATTGAGAATAATCCATAGTGTCATAAAGAGAAGTCATCAACGTCGGTAAAGTGATTGTGTTTGGGATGTTTATTAGGACTATAATTGCACAATAAAGAATTAATATTTGAATAAAATTCAATTAGAATGTTTAAACATGACAAATATATTACTGCTAATTTGTGTAATGACTAATTAACAAGATATCTTACATGCTGTGGATTTTCTAAATTTGACAGATGCATTACCTTAATAGTACCCTTAATATATGATTACAAATAATAATTCCTGACTCAACTGGAAGGAGTGATTGGGAGCAGAAGATTAAGAATAGATAATGATAAGAAAATATGATTCATATAAATAGAAGAGTGGAGTAGGTTGGGTTGTAGCGAAGGACCTGCCTTAGACAGAAAGACTGGATGCATTCGATATTAAAATATATTCCTAATTAGGAACTCTAAACAAAATATCCAACAAATGTAAACTCTCAACAATTGAAAAACCTTTTTCTCTGTTTGGACTTATTTACACGGGTTGTGTTAAGGGATCTGAAATTCTTACAGCAGGAAGGTTCTCAGTGAACCTTCTTTGAGCGGAATGGATAAAAGCTCCGGGGAATTGTATATAAACGCTCTTTGTTCAGTGGGTAACCGCAACCATCTGTAGCATTCACACTCTGAAATTCCATTAAAGAAGAGATTGTAGTGAAAGGTAAATCGAAGACTGCTATGCATTTACAAACAGGAGTTGTTGTGCCTATTCGTGACTGTTTAGCAAACACAAAATACCTCTAATAGCTTGCTTACATTAAGTATTTTTTATTATTACTTCCTCTAGCCCGGGTTCGATTTCCGTTGACTGTCCACTCTGGCGTTGGTATTTTGTGATTTTCCCTGGTCGGTAGGCGATTACTTGGGTGGTTTCTTATCCAGCACGATTTCCTTTCCATCATTTTCTTTTCATTCCGTTTCCTTATCATATTTCAAGTGTGTTTATAGGTTTCGTGGTGTAGGGGAGTAGAGGACAGGTGACACATATGTTTGCTTAAAGGAAAGTGTACTCCCCATGGATACTAGAGAGCTGCTGGTTGACGGGTCGTTCGTCGCCCTCTCTCGGAAGCTCCAAGGGTGGGACTGGTCCTCGAGCCTGGAATTGTTAGGGTCTTACGCCCGTAATTGCAGCCTAATTGTCTGAGGCTACAATGGATCTACACTATGTGATCGCGGACACCCCCACAAACATATATTTTTCATCTTAGGTGCATTGTGCTGCCACCTACTGCCTGGTACTTATTATCCGCGATCTCAGTAGTCATTAGACATCGTGAAACCGCAGAATGGGACGTCCCGTGGAACTCACGGGCTTCGAACGTGGTCAGATGATTGGGTGTCACTTGCGTCAGAAGTCTGTACCCGAGATTTCCACACTCCTAAACATCCCTAGGCCCACTGTTTCTAATGTGATAGTGAAGTGGAAACGTGAAGGGACATGTACAGCACAAAAGCGTACAGGCCGACCTCATCTGTTGACTGACAGACCGCAGACGTTTGAAGAGGGTCGTAAACATTAATAGGCAGACATCTATCCCGACTATCACACAGGAATTCCAAACTGCATCAGGATTCACTCCAAGTACTATGACAGTTAGGCGTGTGGTGAGAAACCTTAGATTCTATGGTCAAGCGGCTGTCATAAGCCACACATCACGCAGGAAAATTCCAAACGACGCCTCGCTTGGTGTAGGGAGCGTCAACATTACACGATTGAACAGTTGCGTGACGAATCACGGTACACAATGTGGCAATCCGACTGCACGGTGTGGGTATGGCGAATGCCCGATGCCAGCGTGTGTATTGCCTACAGTGAAATTCTGAGGTGGTGCTGTTATGGTGTTTTTCCTGGAGGGGGCTTGCACCCCTTGTTGTTTTGCGTTCACAGCGCAGACCTACATTGATATTTTAAGCACCTTCTTGCTTCCCACTGTTGAAGAGCGATTCGGGGATGGCGATTGCATCTTTCAACACGATCGAGCACCTGTTCATACTGCACGGGCTGTGGCGGAGTGGTTACACGACAATAACATCTCTGTAATGGACTGGCCTGCACAGCCCTGTCTGAATCCTATAGAACACCTTTGGGATGTTTTGGAACGCCGACTTCGTGCCAGGCCTCACTGACCTACATCGATACCTCTCCTCAGTTCCACACTCCGTGAAGAATGGGCTGTCATTCCCCAAGAAACCTTCCAGCACCTGATTGAAAGTATGCCTGCGAGAGTGAACGCTGTCATGAAGGGTAAGGGTGGGCCAAAATCATATTGACTTCCAGCATTACCGATGGAGGGCGCCACGACTTGTACGTCATTTCCAGTCAGGTGTCCGAATACTTTTGATCACGTAGTGTATGTATCTAGCAGTGCATGAGATGTCCACCTCCGTTATATAACGTATACGTATTACTCATTATTTATAGTCAGTAGAGAGATTATTGCATTTCACCCAAAAATTAAATACCGAAATTTCACCGCAAAGACACGTTTTGAGCCTCCTTAATAAAAAAAAAGCTTTTTTAGAAAAAAACTCTGTCTGTGAACTGTATAACTTTCTAAACGAAAAGGCGGTTAAATATCAAACTTGGTATTTATGATCAGTGACTTTAAAGGATACGAAGATACACGAATATTTTCAAATAAATCCGCCCAACCCCGAACTACCGTTTACATGGACAAACTACCATATGTTTAAGATACTTTCATGGCAAGTAAAATGTACAAACAAAATGTTTTTGCGAATAGTCTGTGAATTCCTCTTTATTCTGAACGAATTGTGTATAATTGGTACAACATAACAATGTCTTACTATACCAAATAATGAAGATCTCGTTAAAGCAAACAATTTATGCCAAATAACATTTTTGTGCCGTTAACTGTATCCCAGATATTCTTCCTTAGTAGTTTGAATTTTTAAATACTTATACTTTTCAAGCGGTATATCACTATTCGTTTCCATTATTTAGACAGGGTGAAGTATTTTATTTTTATTAGCTCCACGTATGGGCGCCAATTTGAAGTAGGTGGTTTGTTTCATGTGTTGGGGAGCCGAACTTGTAGTAGTTGCAACCGCACGTTTTGTAAACAGTTTTCCGGTAGCCTTCACCCCAAATGTACTTTTCGGTGACCTTTGCCCCAAGTTTAAAAAAAAGATTAACTTTGTAATTTGACTGTTTATTTAGATATTTAATGTTTATGTTTGCCTCGGCTGCGTCAGTATTTATTTTAGCGACATGGATATCTTGGCAGGGCGTGATGCGACTGAAGAATGTAGGCTTACGCAGATTTTAAGTTTCAATTCACTCCTTTTTATTAATCCTTGACACAAATTAAATAGCACTTCACTGATATCGAGAGCTGTGAGATTCTTTTATTTAATACTTGCACTTTTTAACACGTATACTATTTTCGTCTCACACGAATACATATTATATTTCTTGAGGACGCACAAGCAACGCATCCGGTTATGAGCATGGTCTGCAGGCGACACGTCTGCTTATGAGCACTGTTTGGAGGCAATTGAATTGATTTCAACCGTCTAAACTTGTAAATTTCTGTATTTCAAGTCTCTGATTGACTAATCCTACTCCAAAAGAATACCTTCATTTAACTAAAGCTTTTTCTGGTTGTTGATTGGCTATTTTATAAACTGTCTCATAAATTTACATTATTACTGCTTTAATAATGACTAGTAGCATTTAAACTTCCTTAATCATTATTGCCTCAAGGTTACCTCATTGTTGGCAACTTTAAACCTATTCTTCTCACATCTCCTACATTATAATATTACGTAATGCATTCACATAACATCATTGAACATGTTTACAATAATATAAGCATATGCAATGACTGTTACATACATTTTACAAATTATTACATACACATATTACTTCAAGACGGGCTGTTATTGAATTTACTTATTACATAATTTGACTGAAATCATTCAAGTATTAAAAATACTGCCTCAAAGGTTACAAGTAAATAAATCACAGAGTGAAATAGCATAACTAATAATAAAATAAATTCCAAAGCAAGATAGTGCAGTTCCACTCCATACGAAGGACCATATCTGAAGCCATCGTGAAACGAGCGCCTTTTAAAAACCTGACTATAGCTTTAATCTGCCATATTTTTCTTATACCTACATAAAAATTTGTGTAAATTTGCAATGAAGGTTTATCTGCATTAACAAGAGGTAGATAAAAGAAAAAGCTTTGTAGAAGAGTGAGAAGAGAAAGTCATGCTAAAGCAACAGCAGTTTTTTTACATGAGCTATATAGTTGCACCGCTCTAAATGGTTTGTATCCAGAATTAAAAAAAAACTATAATATGTGGTCTTTCGATTCTAAAAGCAGCAACTTCAAAAGAAAATCAGATAGCACAATATAGTATTCATTGAGGAATTTTCAAAGAATGCGAGGATTGTTCCAAAAATTCTCTCTCCTATCTAACTATAAACTTTTGCTTACTCTTGATTTTTTCCAAAATATCGTCAACGATGTTTTCATATAAATTTTAAAACAAATGAATCGAACGTTTGAAATTCATTATACAATTCCTAATAAGACATTTTCATTCCTGTGAAATTTATGCAGATAGGAAATCAGAATAATTCTTAATATAAGATGTATAAATATACAAATATGATTTGTTATGTTCAATATATATTTTATACAGATTGTGGGATGAACATTTTCGAAATATTCACAGTAGTTTAGGATATGTGATTTTGCACAACTTTATATCTTCCAAAAGAGTCTCTCTGTAGTAGAACGTTCGGTGTTCTCAACCCAGAAGTTATGGGTTGAATTCCCGGCTGCGCGAACGAAATTTATTTAGAATCATTTCCTAATTTCCACAGAAGTATAACTGTGAGCATCTTGAATGGTAAAATTTAATGAAACCTAGTTAAATTAGCTATTATAACAAGAGTTGCTTCTCAAGTCAAAGTCTCCGATAGAAGTTGAAGGGGGTTAAAACAATACAAATCTTATGTGTTACATTCACATAACTTTGTCTACTCTGGTACACACTATTTTATACAAACGTTTACTCTACATCTACTTAATATTAATTAAGATAAAATTATGCGGAAATTATCTTATTGCTAATTTTCTTGTAGATGCAAGGGGAATTGGTAGACTTTAAGCGATAGTCAAATATTTTAAGAGCTGGTTGCTATGTGGAGCATTCCATTCATTTGCATGTCCAGGACATAAAAAACGAATAACGAATTCACATTTGGGAAGAAGTATTATAAGCATTGGACAATTCAAACAAATAACAAGGAATAACTCGGAAATGAGTCACTCTATAAAAAATGCATATGACATAAGTTCTGTGTTTTAATGAGATCTATATTTTTGTTTGTTCAGTAAAATTTTGTCTATCTCTTACGGTTTCTAGTTATGCGAAAGTCATTCAGAATGAAGAGGACTTTTGGGGACATTCTCAGAAAATTCAAGATATAAATTTCTTAAACATATGATATTTTAATCAAAACCGTTAGAGCTATTTTTGAGAAAATCAAACTTTTGAAACATGTTTCTCGTAAAAGGTAGTCTCGGGTGGGAATATTTCTTGAAGATCTTCGTATCGCATCCATGGAAGATACTAAACTCAAATACCAAATTTGGTATTTGTCGGAATTTTCCTTTTTGAGTTTGCTGTTTTGAGTAGGCAATGTTACTTAACTATATTACAATAAAAAACTGTAAAAATAGAGGTTAAGCAGCTTAACCACTGCTCCACGCCAAGTACGTTGGAGAGGTAGCTCAAATCAGTGCCTTATGACTTGTATTAGCCAAAGCAGCGCTCAGAAGTTGACGGTTGTAAACCGCGCTCTCTCTAGAAGGGATTAGTTTTGAGTAGGGGAGAAAAGTCTAAACTAAAATATGAAATTAGTTGGGGAATTGGATAATTGCTAGCGTATCAGAGTAATTTTAGACCAACTAGAGGGCTTACTAATATCCTGCTTTGATTTGTTGTGGACGTGTTGTAGTATCTCCTGGGAGACAAGCATGTTCACACAGAGAAGCAAATCATGTCTTCTCTACAGGGAAGCAAGTTAAGCTCTGGACTGGGAATTCCACTGCTCAGTTCTGTTTCGAGCACACATCAGCAATACAAGGCGTTTCAGCAACAGCATCAACGACCTCAATATATCTTGCTAGAGCTTTAATTAAATCTAAGCAGAAAAATCGCATGTGCTACATTCTCTACCCTCTATCGCTTATTAGTGGGTACACAAATAATTAAATCGAAAGATTATTTGATTATATACTTCATTTTAATCGAGATAGAGCTTTACAGAAATAGCTAAATGACACATTTCGTCATAGATACAAACGGAATAGCGATAACACTAGTCTGCATTTTCAAACTTTGTCAGATGATATCTTAAAAGTAGGTGTTCTTGAATCAAATTTTTATGCTGATTCCAGAAATAACTTCCGTTTTTTACTTTCTCTACTACGTATAGTAAGTAGGGGAAGTATTGTATTCCACCCAAAAATTCGATACCGAGATTTCACCTGAAATACATGTTTTGAGACCCCCTGAATCCAAAAAAAAATTTGGAACATGTCCGTGTGTGTGTCTGTGTGTCTGTCTGTGAACAGCATAACTCAGAAACGAACAGTCGGATGAACACCATACTTGGCATTTAGGTTCAGTATCTTCCAGAGATGCGACACGAAGGTTTTCAAGAAAATCCCCCACCCCAGATTATCCTTTACATGGAAGATTGTTTGAAAATTTTAATTTCCTCAAAAATGGCTCTAACGATTTTGATTAAAGTATCATATGTTTAAGATATTTTCATGACAAATAAAATGTATATCTTGAATTTTCTGGGAATGTCTCCAAAAGTGTTCTTTGTGAACGACTTTTGCATAACTGGTAAACCATAAGAGATAGACAAAATTTTACTACACAAAAGATGTAGATCGCATTAAAATACACAATTTATGTCATATACATTTTTTTGTTGAGTGAACCATTTTGGAGATATTGCTTGTTATTTCCTTAAATTTTTCAATACTTATTTTCTCAAATGGGAATTCGTTATTCATTTTTTGTCTTGGATATGCAAAGAGTATTAATCTGTGGCAAAGGGAATAGTGCTGCACCTAGCAACCAACTATTAAGAGATATGTATGTGCTTAAACGCTACTGTATTTCTGTATTGCCCTTGTAAATATGTATTCCCCTTACATCTACAAGAAAATTAGCAATAAGATAGAGTCTGCAAATGTTTATCTCGATTAACATGAAGTAGATGGAGAATAAGCGTTTGTAAAAATAGTTTGTACAAGAGTAGAGAAAGTCATGTGAGTGTAACACATCAGATTTTTTCTATCACGTCAGGTTTTTACTCAATAAGTAATGTTTTGACAGTTTTAGTAATGAGCGTAGAAAGTATTCAAATACAATTTCACACAAGGTAAGTTTTTATTCAAGAAACATTTTAAGAATACTCTCAAGAACTCCCCTAATTTATTTCAGGACTAAATTTTAACAAAACAAACAAGAAGCCAAAGTGCACTTAATTTTTTCAAACTTTCTCTTCTTTGGCTTCCTTGCAGATCCTTGAAGATGACTGTCCCTCCTCAACATCCAACAGTAGTCGGCCATCATAGTTTCATTCCATCTCCCCTGGTACCTCCTCACCATTTCCTTAATATCTTGGTGATAACGTTCACCCTGCTCTTCACTATAATGTCCCAGATTTTCTGGAAAGTAGTCGATATGTGAATGCAGAAAATGCACCTTTACACTCCTGTTACAACCCATCTTCTTGAAATTTATCAACATTGTTTCGACAATGGCCTTGTAATTAGGAACTTTGTTATTGCCTAAGAAGTTTTCAGTAACTGATCGGAAGGCGGTCCATGCTTCTATTTGTCTCTCATTCATTGTCTTCTCCAAATCTTCATCCTTCATCAATTTCTTTATTTGAGGAACAACAAAAATTCCATCCTTTAATTTGTCTTGTGTAATGAAGGAAAATTTCTTGGAAAGGTACTTGAAGCAGGGTCCATCCTGTGGTAGAGCCCTTACAAATTGCTTCATCAAGCCCAATTTTAAGTGCAATATTTTTATATCTCCATATGTTTAAGTGAAATTTTGAAAAAACTGTACGTGATAGAAAAAAAAATCTGATGTGTTACACTCGCATGACTTTCTCTACTCTTGTACAATCTAATTTTACAAACGCCTATTCTCCATATGCTTCAAGTTAATCGAGATATCGAGATGTCAATCTTATTGGTAATTTTCTTGTAGATGCAAGGGAAATATCGTAGCTTTTAAGCGATAGTCAAATATTTTAACGCTGGTTGCTATGTGGCGCATTCCATTCTCTTTGCATGTCCAGGACATAAAAAAAATGAATAACGAATTTGAGAAAAAGTATAAGTATTGGAAAATTTAAGGAAATAACAAGCAATATCTCGAAAACGGTTCACTCAACAAAAGAAATGTATATGACATAAGTTGTGTATTTTAACGCGATCTACATTTTTTTGTGTAGTAAAATTTTGTCTATCTCTTATGGTTTACCAGTTATGCAAAAGTCGTTCACAATGAAGAATACTTTTGGAGACATTCCCAGAAAATTCGAGACATACATTTCATTTCTCATGACATTATCTTAAACATATGATATTTTCATCAAAATCGTTAGAGCCATTTTTGAGAAAATTAAAATTTTCGAAAAATCTTCCATGTAAAGGGTAGTCTGGGGTGGGAGGATTTTCTTGAAAACCTTCGTGTCGCATCTCTGGAAGATACTGAATCTAAATACCAAGTTTGGTGCTTATCCGACTATTCGTTTTTGAGTTATGCTGTTCACAGACACACAGACACACACACACACACACACACACAGACACACACACAGACACACACACACACACACAGACTCACACACGGACATGTTTCCAAAAATGCTTTTTTTGGATTCAGGAGGTCTCAAAACATGTATTTCCGCTGAAATCTCGGTATCGAATTTTTGGGTGGAATGCAATACTTCCCCTACTTACTATACGTAGTAGAGAAAGTAATAAAAGCAGTTATGAAATCAGTATAAAAAGTGAGTCATAATCACTTATTAGTTTTCAGTCATCCGATATCATGCAGACTAGTGTAATCAAATGTGTTTGTAGAATTAGACGACACGCTGGCCTTAAAATTCCATACTCTTTCCATGACATTGCGAGAAAGATTTGAAAATCGACAAGACTTGTATAGTACGCCTAAGTATTGAATAGTCCGAACCATTAATAACGAATATCTCGGATCTGGCTGATGCTGCAAAAGAAGTTATTTGGAATAAATTGTGTGTTTTAAAGAGATCTACATTTTTTGTGCAGTATGTTTTTGTCCATCGCTTAACGCTTACCAGTTATACAAGATTATATAAATTTCGCTCCGAATGAAGAGGACTTTACTAGGTATCCTCAAAAAATTCAAGATATGCATTTTATTTGCCGTGTAGATATCTTTAATATATGGTATTTTAATAAAAATGTTAGCGTCATTTTCTATTAAATCAAACATTTCGAAAAAAGTTACATATAAGGATAGTTTGGGGTGGGGGATGTTTGCTGCACATTTTCGTACTATTTCATTGCAAGGTGCTGAACTTAAATACCATTTGGTATTTATCCGACATTTAGTTTTTGAGTTATGCTGTTCACAGACACACATACACAAACACCCACCCAAAGAGAGAGAGAGAGAGAGAGAGAGAGAGAAAGAGAGAGAGACAGGTAAACATATGGATCTTGTTTTTGATTCAGGGTGTCTCAAAACATGTATTTCCTTTGGAATCTCGGTATCGAATTTTTGGATGGAATGCAATACCTTCTCTACCTAAAAGTTAAGTGCTAGAGAAAGTAAAAATACGGAAATAAGAAATATCAAAGTATTCATTTAACAAATAGCTGATTGTTAGTATAGTTTCATGCTATGCCAAAACATATACGATTGAATCCTGCAATTCTAAAGAGACATTAAGAAATATGTATGCATTCAGGTTAATGAATGAATAGAGGATAAAGTGACCCATAAAGAGTAAAGACCTCTTGCGAGAGGGAAAGCTCTTTTATAAAGATTCACGTGGCGAGCTCCACGTGATTAGAGAGCCCTACGAATATTAGATCTTGCACAAATTGGATTTCACTTAGACTTCCACAAATAATTCTTAAAATTGACTAACCAAGATTTAGTGTGTATGTTCATAGTCTATTATTTCTTATTAATTGTCCTTAATACTCTTTCCAAACAATTCTACACCATGTAGCATTGGATCACCACTAGTTTTCTGAAGTCGTCTGCCCATTTTGTTTTTGATCTTCCTCTGTGTCTTCTTTCAGTGGTTGAGTTTCACATGGTTGTCGACTGAGCCCATCTATCATGGTAGAGCTTGCGACCTATCCCGCCCATTTCCATTTGATTCTTGCAGCTTGCTGTGCTACATTTTGGGAGTCTTTTGTTGAAACTCTGTCCAGTCGTGAAATTCCCAGGATTTTTCTGTACATTTTTCTTTGAAACATCAGCAAGCTCTTTTGTTTGTTCGTTAAAGATCAAGTCTGGCATGCTAAGAGTAGTACAGGGGTAATGCAAGTGTGTAGGGTTTAGATTCTGAGCTTTCTGTTTAGTGATTTATCCAGGAGTATGAATTTAAATGCCCAGAAGGTCTTCCATGCTGGAGCTATGCGTCTCTGATTTCTTTTTTAATTTTATTGGATAGGGTGATGAGTTGGCCAAGGTGCATATGTTCTTCTACTTGCTCTAGCTCGTTTCCATCAATGGTTATTGGGCCTGCTGGTCTGTTTGTCAGTAGTTTAGTTTTGCTGAAGTTCATCGAGAGTCATGCCTTTGAGGCAGTATTTTTAACACTTAAATATTTTATATATAATATATAAATTCAATAACAGTCCGCCATTGAATGTATTACGTAATTTAATAATGTAGGAGCTGTGAGAATAATAGGTTAAAATTTGCTAACAATGAGGTAGCCTTGAGGCAATAATGAATTAGAAGGTTTAATAGTGCTACTAGTCATTATTGGAGCAACAATAATGTAAATTTTGAGACAGTTTATAAAATAGCCAATCAACAACCAGAAAAAAACTTAAGTTAAATAAAAGTATTCTATTGGATTAGGAATAGCCAATCAGAGACTTGAAATACAGAAATTAAAAATTTTAGGCGGTTGAAATCAAGTCAGTTGCTTATAGACAGTGATCATAACTGGACGCGTTGCTTGCAGTCAGTGTTCCTAACCGGATTTGAGATGCGTCCTCGAGAAATTTAATACATATTTTGTGTGAGACAAAAATAGTTTACGTGTTAAAAAGTGCAAATAATTAATAAAAAAAATTCAGAGCTTTCTCCATATCAGTGAAGTGTTATTTAAATCGTGTCAAGCATTAATAAAAGGAGTGAAGTAAAATTATAATCTGTGTAAGACTACATTCTTCAGTCGCACCACAACCCTGCAAAGAGAAACGTGCTCTAACAATAATACTGACGCAACCGAGACAAACATAAATATATATTATTTAAAGAAATAGTCAAATTACAAACTTAATATTTTTAAACTTTTTGGGGGGGCAAAGGCCACCGGAAAGTACATTTGGGGCGAAGGCTACCGGAAAGCGTATACTATACGTGTGGTTGCAACGAACTTCAAGTTCGGCTCCCCAACAGTTGAAATACAATACATCATCTTCAAATCGGCTTTTCATACGTAGCAGCAAACAACGTAAAGAACAATTCTTCTTCAAATTTGCGTCCATACGTGGAGCTAAATAAATAAACTACTCCGACAAAACACCTTCTTCAATGCTATTCCAATTTAGCTTCCTGAATATGTTTTCTAAAATACTAATGAGGAGTATAGAATCGTCTTGTGTACACCTTGGCTTAGCTGGAGTGCTTGCCCTACTTGTCCCATTTTAACTTTGGAGACAATTATGAGTATAGGTTTTGCAGGATATTAATATATTTTATTTTAATCCCCTAGTTGTTTAGTGCCTGGAGAACGCTCGAATGTTCCACAGGGTCGAATGTCTTGCTGTAATCCACAAATGCCATGCACAGTGGAAGGCTAAATTCATCTGTCTTCTCTATGATTTGGTTGATCGTTTGAGTGTGAACCACGGTGCTGAATGCGGAGCGGAAGCCTGCTTGTGATTATCATTTAGTATCTTCGTCATTCATCTTGTTAAAATAATTTGTACAAATTTGACATAAGGCTTGTTGGTCTGTAGTTGTTTAGGTCATATTTGGATCCCTTCTTGTGTACTAGGATGGTGGTGCTGGACTTCCATTGTTCTGGTATATCAGAGGAATTAAGCTTTTCATTTCTGTACGTTAGCTGGAAAAGAAACTTTGGATTATTTGTTATCTTGTCAGAGTTAAAACATTCTATTCCACCTAAACAGAGGTACGTACAAATAAATCAGCGTGGTTATTCATAAACAGCTTATAAAACTAAACGAATTGGAGAAATTAGTACATATGCTGTGTAAATGTTAAATAAATATTGTATCTGGATTTTTATATCTCTATCTTCCCCTTTTCTTTCTAATATGCATTTGAAGCCATAAAATACAATTTGAAAATCAATTGTTCTTCTACACATGTCGTGTGTAGGCTAAAGTTGGAAAGGTAGAATCAGACTGAAAAATTCAAATGCCATAGTCTACGACATTGCGACATGTTCTTTAAAAATCTGACAGTCGCTTTACTTTGTGTAAATGTGAATTAAAAGTTTATTTGGATTAAAAATAAGTAGACAGAATTCTAAGTTTTTGTAAGAATAGTTTGCAGAAAAATGAATTCAACACCTTAGGATTTTTTATTTTATTTTTTCATTCGTATGGCCCCATTTTAACTGTGGTATATCGAGGACTATGAGTTTGTAATGTGTTCCAGCTTGAAATACACATTCACATTTACTCTCACATGCATTGTTTCTGAGTCTATGGAGGGTGGGGTAGATTCTAATTGAAGAAAATATTCTTAACCCCAGCCAGGAATTGAACTCGGAACCTCTGGTTTGAGAATGTATTGTTTTGTTTTGCCTTTCAACTGCCTTTATGATGTCTCCTCTTTAAAGCGAAAAAGCTTTGAATTACATAATTTCTTCTAACA
The DNA here is from genome assembly GCA_030765065.1 of Deroplatys truncata. Taxonomy (NCBI): domain Eukaryota; kingdom Metazoa; phylum Arthropoda; class Insecta; order Mantodea; family Mantidae; genus Deroplatys; species Deroplatys truncata. Next base: position 109,357,695 of record CM060982.1, read on the forward strand.
AATATAACAATTATACAATATACTTTAGGATATTTCCTATAATAGTATGTGACATGCTATTGAGAAAAAAAAACACGTCACCAACGTAAACTATGTTCAGGTGATTGCACGATGAGCAAACAGCCAGTTGCTTTCAATGAATGAGGTCAGGTTATGAAAACGATGCGTGATGCGTGTTTACCACAAACCGAATGCACATAGCTGCATATATTTGATTGGTGTTCCTGAATATTCATTAACAGGCCACGCGAGGCTCTCTTTGTACTGTGTTGGTAGCAACAAAACCCACTGTATTTTTATTCTTTTTATCGGTAATTAATGTTGCAGTAGATCGAAAAACACGACCCATCCAAATGAGGTCGACAGGTAGAAAAAATAACATATGTCAAACTGTCTGTGCTGCTTCATATATAATGACGTTATGATGTTTTAAAGTAGTTTTCATGAAGCTTTACGATTTCCTCTACCCTTAAGGGAATGCACTACTTAAAATACTATTTTCTATGTTTTTCAGGAAATTTGAACGAAAATTTAACTTTAAATTTATCTTACGTAAAAATCAACTTATTAGGTTTTGTTTATATATGTATTTGAATTTTCAAGTTATTGAATTTCAAAAATAAACGTTATTGTCCTATTCAAACGTTCCATACCATGTATTTTAAAAGTAATTTTTATTTTAAACATCCATTTCATTTATACATTAATTCCGCACTAGTGTTAAGTCCACTAGTTCTGCATTACCTCTACTAGATAGAAGTACTTTAAGCGATAGCCAAATCTTTTAAGAGCTGGTTGCTATGTGGAGTATCCTATTCTCTTTGCATTTACAGGGCATAAAAATGAATAACGAATTCCCATTTGAGAAAATAAGTATTGGAAAATTTAAGGGAATAACTAGCAATATCTCGAAAATGGTTCACTCAACAAAAAAATATATATGACATAAATAGTGTATTTTAACGTGACCTACATTTTTTGTGCAGTAAAATTTTCTCTTATGGTTTACCAGTTATGCAAAAGTCGTTCACAATGAAGAATACTTTTGGAGACATTCCCAGAAAATTCAAGATATGCATTTTATTTGTCATAAAATATCTTAAACATATGATATTTTAATCAAAATCATAAGAGCCATGTTTGAGAAAATTAAAATGCATCTTCCATGTAAAGGGTAATCTGGGGTGGGGATTTTCTTGAAAACCTTCGTGTCGCATCTCTGGAAGATACTGAACCTAAATGCCAAGTTTGGTGTTTATCGGACTGTTCGTTTCTGAGTTATGCTGTTCACAGGCACACACATGGGCATGTTTCCAAAAATGCTTTTGTTTGGATTCATGGGGCCTCAAAGCATATATTTCCGGTGAAATCTCGGTATCGAATTTTTGGGTGAAATACAATACGTAGTAGAGAAAGTAAAAATACATGATACAGGAAGACGACTATGCAACTGTCTAGCATCACACTGACCACATGTTCACTCAAAAATCAGCCAGGTTCACATTCGACCAAAAACTCAAAAAAATAACAAAATAAATGCCATTAAAAGGACTACCAAGACTAAGACCATCTATCTGCAGGTTCCTCAAGCAGGTAATACAGGAAAGGCGACTACGCAACTACCTGTCTGACATACACTGACTCAAGTGAACGAAGAAAAGCATATATATGTTGTGATGCAGTGCATATGTTCCAATATTATAGGGAGGTCGGCAACAGGTAGTCAGAGATAAGCACTCGCCGAATTAACACTAGAAGCCCTATCGGCACATAACCAAGTTATTCTGGAAATTTCATTCCCCCGCCAGACTCCAGAAGTTGTGTCCAGGTACTTCTAGAATGTTCTTTGGAAAATTCCATTGTCTGAGGAGTTAGTTGAGTCAGTCAGTAATTGAGTAAGCGCATTTGTGCTTGGATATCAAGTACGGTTCTCCGAGCGAGTTAGTGACGACTTCTGTGACGTACAGTGAGTGCTTCTGAGGCGCGAGAGGTTGTAGAAGTCTTCTGTTCGACTCTCAGCGAGTAAATCGTCCGGAAAAACAGGCTACGTCTTGAAGAAAGTGAAGTGACGAGAAGTAGAACTAGTTCACATTAGTGAAGGTGAGGCAGTATTTTTAACACTTAAATGATTTTAGTCAAATTATTTAATATGTAAATTCAATAACAGCCCGCCTTGAAGCAATATGTGTATGTAATAATTTGTAAAACGTATGTAACAATCATTGCATATGCTTGTATTATTGTAAACATGTTCAATAATGTTATGTGAATGCATTACGTAATTTAATAATGTAGGAGCTGTGAGAAAAATAGGTTTAAAGTTGCTAACAATGAGGTAATCTTGAGGCAATAATGAGTAAGAATGTTTAATAATGCAACTAGTCATTATTGGAGAAACAATAATATCATTTTAGTGTCGGTTTATAAAATAGCCAATCAACAACCAGAAAAAGCGTTAGTTAAATGAAGGTATTCTATTGGACTAGGATTAGCCAATCAGGAACTAAAAGGGAGAAAAATTTACAAATTTAGAGTTCAGTTGTCTGTAAACAGTGTTCCTAACCGGAAGCAAGACACGTCCTCGAGAAGTATAATACGTATTCGTGTGAGACGAAAAATAGTTTACGTGTTAACAAATGCATGTAATTAATAAAAGAATCTCACAGCTCTATATCAGTGAAGTGTTAATTAAATCGTATCAAGCATTAATAAAAGGAGTGAAGAAAAACTTATAATCTGTGTAAGCCTACATTCTTGTCGCATCACAACCCTGCCAAGACATCTATGTCTCTAACAGTAATACTGGCGCCGCCGAGGTAAACATAAATATATGATATTTAAAGAAACAGTCAAATTACAAAGTTAATATTTTTAAACTTAGGCAAAGGCTACCGGAAAGCAGGTCTATACGTGCGGTTGCAACTACTACAAGTTCGGTTCCCCAACAGTTGAAATATAATACAACTCCTTCAATACAAACTACTTCAAATTGACGCCCAAAGCGTGGTGCAAATAACTTAACAATCATTCTCAAATTGGTGTGCATTCGTGGAGCTAATAAACCGCCTTCTTCACTGTGTTTGTTTACGAGAAAATGGCGACGCCATAGGAAAAGTCGTTTTGTGTGCTGCATTATGTAAAGACTGAATCCATTTTTTCATAGCAGCCTGCGTATACAAACGGAGAAGCACTGGTCGTACTGGCATAAAAAATGGTGCTCATTTTGAGCCCAAAGTACAATTTTACGTGTTTCTCTATTTAGCAATTTATCGCATGTGTCGCCATGTATTGTCGTTCATTAGAAATAAATGTTTAAATCCGATTCCTTCTTTTTGAATAACCCTGTATATTTGATTTTCAAGTGAATTTATCATGAAAATTAAGCATTGAAATCAATACCCTCTATCCCCTTCGATCTGAAGAGGTAAACTGTTAACCAGAGTGCCAGGAAGACACATTTGTTACGCGCATCTGTGGGCGAAAACTTCATTTGCAAGGCAGTCGCATTAAAACTTGTATTCGCATAATGTAACACGTTGAATGCGTGGTTTAGCACTTTGGCCTTTGCTGTCAGCCCCGCTACCACGTAAATACCACAATGTAATTAGTTAGTGGCGCTGCAATTTTATACTCCCTTGGGGAGGGATACCTAATGCAGTCAAACGGCTTCTCTCAGCATAGAAAGGCGAATCTCAAGTAGCTTTAGCTGAGAACGGCAGTGCTTAAATCTGATGGTGGCACTCACCTTACTTTCTCTAACCATCCGAGAGGAATGGCTCAGACGACAATGTCCGCATTCGGGAGGTCCCGGGTTCCATCCCCGGCGACCGCGCACTCTGGCCCATGGATTTTTAGTTCCCGGGTCGACAGGCGAATGCTGTGGTTGTCCATATTATACCACGACTCTCCTCTCTCTCATTTACTATACCCAAAGTCAGAGTAGGCGGTTCGACCTGGGACGTTCGGAACGCGATCCTAACTCGTTACCGCGGTGCCAACTCACTCGGTTACTGCTTGTCTATAGTAAATAGAGGGTGTACTGCATGCCTTCCAAAAATTCCATATTGAGATTTCAACGGAAAAAACAGTTTTGAGACTCTGAAGAAGGTGCTTTGTTGGAGTTGTTTATTTATTTAGCTCCACGTATGGAAGCCAATTTGAAGATTATGTATTGTAGTTCAACTGTTGGGGAGCCGAACACTTGTAGTAGTTGCAACAGCACGTATAGTAAACAGGGTAGCCTTCGCCCCAAATGTACTTTCAGGTAGCCTTTGCCCCAAATTAAAAAAAATTAACTTTGTTATTAAACTGCTTCTTTAAATATTTATGTTTGCCTCGGCTGCGTCAGTATTATTGTTAGAGACACGTTTTTGTTAGGCAGGGCGTGATGCGACAAGAAAGTAGGCTTACACAGATTTTTAGTTTTAATTCACTCCTTTTTATTAACCCATGACACACATTAAATAGCACTTCACTGATATAGAGAGCTGCGAGATTCTTTAATTAATTACTTGTATTTTTTAACATGTAAACTTATTTTTCGTCTCACACGAATACGTATTATATTTCTTTAGAGGACGCATCTTGCATCCGGTTACTAACACTGACCGCAGGCAACTGGCTAGATTTCAACCGTATAAACTTGTAAATTTCTGTATTTCAAATCAATGATTGGCTATTTTACTCCAATAGAATACCTGCATTTAACTAAAGCTTTTTATGGCTGTTGATTGGCTATTTTTAATAAACTGTCACTAAAATTATATTAATGCTTCCAAGAATCACAAATAACATTTAAACTCTCAAACTCATTATTGCCTCAAGGTTACCTCATTGTTACTTCATTATTGGCAACGTTTAAGTTATTATTCTCACAGCTCCTACATTATTAAAATACGTAATATATTCATATAATATTGTTACACATGGATACAATAATATAAGCATATGCAATGACTAACATGCATTTTACAAATTATTACATACACATATTGTTTCAAGGCGGCTGTTATTCAAATATATATTTATATAATTTGATTAAAATCTTTAAGTGTTAAAAGTAGTGTCTCAACTCCCCGAATAAAAAAAAAGCATTGTTAGAAAAAGGTCTGTGTGTGTACGTGTGTTTGTCTCCCTGTAAAGAGCATAACTCTGAAACCAAAAGAAAAGTTGGATAAATGTCAAACTTGACATTTATGTTCAGCATTTTCGAGAAACCGTAAAAAAGAAAAAAAAAGAAAATAATAAAATAATTCAAGAAAGTCACCCACCTCAAATACACTTTACATAAATGTATGAATTTTGTATTAGGTCAAGACTTACTGCAGAAAAACTGTAAAAATCGCGTTTACCCGGTAGTTTATGTCAAACAAATCTTTTTTGTGCCATTACCATTTCCGAGATATTCGTTGTTATTGGTTTGAAGTTTGAAATACTTCATAGTTGTTTTTCAATTCTTAGTTCGCTATTGGTTTTCTGATGGTCATATTGGGATATGAAAGCATGTAACCACAGGCTTTACAGAGAAAAGTCTTCGACTGACAAAAAGTAAATAGAAAAAATAGTTTTTGTAAGAATAGTTTGTAGAACAGTGGGTAGAGAAAGTTATGTGAAAATAACGCATACGATTTTATAAGCGCCAATTTGAAATTTACTTTTGCTACCATTACACCTCTAGAACATTTTTTGTGATGATCGGAGGGGACTCAACGATGCTCCAGTGAGGGTGTTGTATCTATGCCCCAACAAGCGGTCGCCTGTGGAGGAAGGAGGAGATCAGAGGAGACACCGGTTGGCCGGAGACAGGAGTGGCGGCACAGCAATGAATGGTCCCTACAGTTTCCACAACGAGACGCCCCACCCTACACAAAGGGTCCAACATCCCTTTCCAAAGGGTTGGTCGACAGCCGAGGGATGGAGAAAACTCCGCAGAGAGCATCCTTTTCCCCTGCTACGCCGCACCGAAACACTATTGCCGATACTTCCAATCTTGAAACAGACCTAACGGGATGAAGGATGAATGAAATGCTGAATAGAACAAAATGGAGGGACAGAAAATTCGGGGGCTGAAAGAAACTCTAGGATTCGTCTGACTACCTGGAAAAGACCCGAAAAAACCCATGAGTCAATGGGCGGTCGCCGGGAATCGAACCCGGGATGACTCGAATGCATGTCGCATGCGTTACAAGGCGCCATCTCGTATTTGGAACATTAGTAACCGAATTTCTGTTTAGCTATACCAACAATAGGGGCAGTAAAGGAATGGAAGCATATTTAATGACAAAATTAATGAACAACTTAATGCTTTGCTAATGGTATTAACGGCAGCATAACAATGGCTTATAGAAACCTTTGCTGTATATACTTGCAGAAAGCGAAAACTCGTGTTACTCTGAAATTGATAACTTTATTATGGCTTAGTTAATGCAGTTTTCGTTCCATTAAAACTTACATTTTTACCTTCTCTACCACGCATAACTGCTAAAGCATAACCGTACTATACAAAAAATACACTTACATGACTTTCTCTACCCTATCTTTTAATAATGGGTACACAAATTTTTGTTATTGAAGCTTATTATTTTTTCTACTACGTATAGTAAGTAGGGGAAGTATTGCACTCCACCCAAAAATTCGATACCGAGATTTCACCGGAAATACATGTTTTGAATGTCCGTGTGCGTGTATGGAACAGCATAACTCAAACTTGGTATTTAAGTTTACAATTTTCCAAGGATGCGACACGAAGATTTCCAACCAAATATCCACACTTCCAACTACTTTTTACATGGAACATTTTTCGAAAATTTGTATTAAAATACCATGTGTGAAAGATACTTTCATGACAAATAAAATGTATATCTAGAATTTTCTGAGAATAGCCTAGAACAAGGGTGGCGAAAATGCCTTTCTCTCTCTCGAGTCATCAAATATGCAACAGGTACTGCACCATTCAGCAGCACATAGAAAACAAATGAATAGACAGCTAGAAACGGAGTTGCCCTGCGAGTCACACTGCCTCGCGAGTCGCGCTTTCGCCACCATTGTTCTAGAAAGTCCTCTTCATTCGGAAGGAATTATGTATAAACTTGTTTAACTTGTAAACGTTAAGTAATAGACGAAAACATACCAAACAAAAAGTGAAGATCTGTTTAAAGATATAATTTTGATAAAATAAGCTTTTTGTGGCATAGGCCGTTTCTGAGGTATACTATATTAAAGGTTCTAAATGTTCAATACGTATTCTTTCAAAGTTTTCAGTTGTTTCTCGTAATTTTATGGAAACAGTTTGTAATTTTAAGGCCAGCACAAGGACGATCCAGTTCTTAAACATTTGACTATCGCTGTTCTCTTTTTATTTATAACAAACTGTGTAATATAGCTATTTTTGCAAAGATTTATAAATAGAGGTAGAGAAAGTCATGTGAATGTATCACATCAAAATTTTTTAACGTCTCTACTACTTGCCTATAATAAGTAGAGCAAGTATTGCATTCCATGCAAAAATTTGTGATCGATATTTCCCGAAAATTACATTTATAGAGGCACCTGAGTCTTAAAAAGACAGACATTTTAAGAAATAGTGTGTGTTTGTGGCGAGGCAGTATTTTTAACACTTAAATGACTTCAGTCAAGTTATATAATATAAAACATAATAACAGCCCGCCTTAAAGCAATATGTATATAATATAATATGTAAAATGCATGTAACAGTCATTGTATTAATGTTTATATTATTATGTACATGTTCAATAATGTTATGTGGATGTATTACGTAATTTAATAATGCAGGAGCTGTGAGAATAATAGGTTAAAATTTACTAACAATGAGGTAACAATGAGGTAACCTTAAGGCAATAATGAATTAGAAAGTTTAATAACGCTAGTAGTCATTTTTGGAAAAAAATAATGTAATACTTTTAAAACAGTTTATAAATAGCCAATCAACAACCAGAAAAAAAGCTTAAGTTAAATAAAAGTATTCTATTGGAGTAGAATTAGGCAATGAGAAACTGAAATAGAAAAAAATTTACAAATTCAGAAGTTAGTTGCAAGCAGATAGCGTTCCTAACCGGACGCGAGACGCGTCCTCGAGAAGTTTAATACGTATTCAGTGTGAGACAAAATAGTTTACATGTAATAAAGTGCAAGTAATTAATAAATAATCTCACAGCTCTTTATATCTGTGAAGTGTTATTTAAATCGTGTCAAGAATTAATAAAAGGAGTGAAGTAAAAATTATAATCTGTGTAAGTCTACATTCTTAGCCACACCACTCTCTGTAAAAAAAATTCATGTCTCTAACAATAATACTGACGCAGCCGAGGCTAACATAAATATATGTAATATTTAAAGAAACATTCAAAATACAAAGTTGACTCTTAAACTTGGGGCGAAGGCCACCGGGTAGCATACGTGCGGTTACTACTTCAAGTTCGGCTCTCCAACAGTCGAAGTACAACACAACTCCTAAAAGCAACCTCCTCAGTCGACAGCATATCACAAAAACTAAAGTGGTTGAATACGAAACTTAGTATAGAAATTCAGCATCTTATAAGGATTTCACAGGAAGATTTTACAGAAAATCCTCATTCACATGAAAAAATGTTGATTTTTTATTTTCTCAAATATGGCTCTAACGATTTTGATTAAATTAGCATATGTTTAAGATACCTGCATTGGAAATTATATACCACAATGTTTTATTTTCTTGGAATAGGCTGCAATAGACAATCTTACTATATAAAAATATAGAACTCGTTAAAGCACACGATTTATGCCCAATAAGTTTTTTTTGTGACGTTTACCATTTAAAAGACATTCTTTGATATTGGTTTGAATTTTAAAATACTATACGTTCGATACGGGATTATTGCACCAAGATGAGGCGCCAGTCTGAAGCAGTGGCAATGATCGTCACTTTTTAAGCCATTTACATTACCTGCTTCGTTGTTGATTCTGCTGCCATGATCTCTTAGCTCGTTCTGTTGTCTCGTGCGCCAGTGGTATGGATATGAGATCTTTCTCTCAAGTTATGTGTGGATGTGTTGTGAAAAGACATACCAGTTTAAGTCGATTGAGAAATTTTAAGTAATCTGATACTTGAGCTATTAAAGCGACTTGCCAACTGTTTTTTTTAAAAAAGAATTAAATTCAAGCACTCAAAATTGTAACAACTGAATTATTATACCTGATAGCTTCTGCAGTATCAAAGTTACGGTTGGAAATAACTGTTTCCGCAATAAAACAATCTAATGGTGTAACTTGCCGTGAGTCGCTAAAATGCTTATCGGCGAGACCTCTCGCAATAGCCGCGAAATCTTACTCACACAGGCGAGTCAATAAGGGCTTAAAATATCACATGAGCAGTATGTAATGGTGGCGGTGAGAGAAAGAGAGAGTGAATATCTGATTTAGAAGTTCTGCCTTTATTACTTTTAGCTCAGCCTAGTTCATTATTCCCAACCAGCGTTATTTTTCAGGTCCAGCCAATACTTAAAAATCCTACGCGTACCTCTCAGCTTTGTTAGCAGGGGTTGGCTAAATTCTCAGAATGCAAGTGCCTTTCTCTTTTCAAGATTTCTGCCTACGTGACACTGCAAACGTACTCAGCGTATAACCGAACTGAATTCTCAGAATATTTAAGCTAATGCGTTCGCTACTTTGCCTGATACTAATGAGTTTCATGAACCTGACTTCCTAATTACCTTCGTCTTGCCGGACAAACATTTCAACTTAAGCTTCTAACATTAAACATGGATTTAATATGCGGAAAATACATTTATATATTCCCGTCAATAAGTAATTACGGTATCACGTTTTTGCACATGCAAAAGTGCAAATTTCTAAGCTTTTTAAAAGTATGACTATCGGTATATCGTACTGTAGCCTTCTTATACCTACAACAAAGTATGTAAAGCTGTAATGAAAGTTTATCTCGATTAACCAGGAGTACTTAGAATAATAAGTTTTTGCAAGAATAGTTTGCAGACGAATGAAAAGATAAGGCTGAGTGAATGCTGAAGTAGTTTGCTGCTTCACGTATGGAAAGCCGATTTGAAGTAGGAGTTGTATTGTAGTTCAACTGTTGGGGAGCCGAACTTGAAGTAGTTGCAACCGCAGGTATGGTACCCGGTAGCCTTCGCCCCAAATTTAAAAATATTAACTTTGTAATTTGACTGTTTCTTTAAATATTATATATTTATGTTTGCCTCGGCTGCGTCAGTATTATTGTTAGAGACATGCATGTCTTAGCAGGGAGTAGTGCGGCTAAGAATGTAGGCTTACACGGATTATAATTTTTACTTCACTACATTTATTAATCCTTGACACAATTTAAATAACACTTCATTAATATAGAGAACTGTGAGATTCTTTTATTAATTACTTGTACTTTTTAACTCGTAAACTATTTTCGTCTCACACTGAATACCTATTAAATTTCTCGAGGGCTCATCTCGCGTCCGGTTAGGAACACCGTCTACAAGAAACTGAATTCTGAATTTGTACAATTTGCCCTATTTCAGTTTCTGATTGGCTAATCCTACTCCAATAAAATATTTTCCTTAAACTTAAGCTTCTTTCTGGTTGTTGATTGGGTATTTTATAGTGTCTCAAAAATTACATTATTGTTTCCAAGAATGACTAGTAGCATTATTAAACCTTCTGATTCATTATTGCTTCAAGGCTATCTCATTGTTAGCAACTTTTAACCTATTATTCTCACAGCTCCTACATTATTAAATTACTTAATACAGTCATATAACATTATTGAACATGTACATATTAACATAAACATTAATACAATGACTTACATGCATTTTATATATTATATTATCACATACTGCTTTAAGGCGGGCTGTTATTATATTTTATATTATATAATTTAACTGCAATCATTTAAGTGTTAAAAATACTGCCTCAATGCAACCATCAGATTTTTTCTAAACATACTTTTTATTCTCTCTACCACGTATATGGTAAGTTGAGACGGTATTTCTATCCACCCAATACTTATATACAAATATGTCACCTGAAACACATGTTTTGAGGTCCCTTGAATTAAAAGAATTAGAAAAAGTTTCGTGTGTGACTGTGAACAGCATAAGTCAAAAAGAAATAGTCGGATGAATACCAAACTTAGTATTCAGGTTTAATACTTTCCAAAGATGCGACCCAAACATTTTCAAGAAAATATACCTACCCCAAACTACCCTTTACACGGAACATTTTTCGAAATTTTTTATTTTATAGAATGGCTGAAACGATTTTGATCAAAATACCACACATTAAACATATTTATATGAGAAATAAAATTTATGTCTTGCATTTTCTTGGAATAGCCTGTGAAGTCCTGTTTATTTGGAAGAATTTTGATAATGTTGTACAACAGGTAAACCTTAAGCGACAGATGAAAACGTTCTACATAAAAAATGTAGATCTCTTTAAAACAAACAATTTATTTTAAATTACGATATATATGCCATTAATGGCTGAACTTGTTCAGTACTTCACCACTCTTTTAAAGCCCTGTCGACATTCAGTTGTTTCTCGCGATTGTATGGAAAGAGTATGAAATTTTTAAGCCAAAGAATAGCATCTACTTCTTAAACACTTGCCTATTGCTGTTCCCTTTGCATCTATAACGAAATGTGTCATGTAGCTATTTCCAAAAAGGTTTATCTGGATTAAAATGAGATACATAGGAAAATAAACTTTCGTAATAAGAACTTGCATAACCACAGAAAGCGAAAAAGGGTAGAGAAACTCCAGTGAATACAACAAATAGAATTTTTAATCTTGATAATGATTTTTGTATGATACACAATGCTTCCAATTATTAATAACTAATGAACGATATCAGTTTAATATATTTTCACAAATGCGTCAAAGCATGAATTAAATGAAGCACAAAAGTAAATAAATACTACTGAACAAGCTATGACACAGAGAAGAGACTGAAAGAATAATAAATCCTTTTATTGCAATTCTCCCAAATGCTGGTATTATGAGATCAAAATGCAGGGCCCATTTAGATCAAATTTATTACTCTGTCTCTCATATAGTGGTCATGCATGACCATTGACAAAACAGGGCATAATTTTGTGATATTTTAGAATTAGCTTCCAATAAATTCCACGCACTACAATACTGTTATTGAGGTTTCAATATGAAAGACATAAATTGCTTATTCATGTGTTCTTTTCCGCTGTTTAATTTGTTTCCATTCACTCTTAAAACACATTTTTTTGGCATGGGCTTTTTCAAATTAATCATTGATATTAATTCTCTCCTTAGCTTTTTGTGCATTTTGTAACTGTAGGCATAATAATTATACAGGGTGATTCATGAAGAACTAACACATTTATTTCTTTAATTGTTTCAAAACGAGTTATGCTAGTGACAAATTATTATACCTGAAATGCAGAGGAATTTTGGGAGATTATTTACCTCTATGTCCTCCATCCTGCATAAGGCACAACTCAACACGTCCTTCCATGTTACTGGAGGACTTTGTTGTCAATAGCTTGAATCTCCTGTGTAATGTTGTGCTTCTGATCGTCCAATGTCTGGGGACGTGTGGCATAAACCCTGTCTTTTAAGTAACCCCACAGAAAGAAGTCCGGCGATATCAAATCCGGAGATCTCGGTGGCCACAGTTTCTTGGAAATAAATTGGTCCTACTATTCTCTGTGCGTATATTGCGCACCAAACTTCAATTTTCCGGGTGCATATGTTAGTTCCTGGATAAATGGAAGCATGCTTCATCTGTGAACCGTGTGATGGACAATATGGCAGTATTTTGTGCAATGAACGCGTGAAACCAACGACAATAGTTCAGTCGTCTATTCCTATCTGGTTCCTGTAACTGATGGACAACCGTAATGCTATACGGCTTTAGGCCTGCACTTTCCACAGCTCTCTGACACATTGAGTAGCTGTACACTGTCTTCTGCAACAAACGTCTTAATGATTTTTTGGGTCACTGATCCAGTCGTGCTCTTACGTCAACAACAACCGCGGGAAGCCTAGATGAACGAGTTTTGCCGTTTTCACTCACCAGAGATCCAGTTGTTTCCAATTTGTATACCAGTCCCAGTATTGTGTTTCTTTGGGGAGGATTCCCAGCACCAAATTCTATCTGGTATGTCCTTTGAGTAGCTGTAATTGTATTCGTAATCCAGTATTGATCTACAAGGAAGAGTCGCTCATTTAATGTGTATTCCATTTTCACGTTGACTAGAACAAAATCACAAAAACAGTTGCCAACAATAAACTAACAATTACGAATAAAATATGAACATCTGCTCATCTAGTGACAGGCAATTGAAACTCCAGAGCATTGGACATTTGAGTGAATTTCCAATAGAATAATTAAAGAAAGAAATGTGTCAGTTCTTCATAAACCATCCTGTATTTAAAAAATCTACTTTCTCTACTCTTGTACAAACTATTTTTACAAACGCTTATTTTCCATATGCTTCATGTTAATCGAGATATCGTGATGTTAACCTTATTGCTAATTTTCTTGTAGGTGCAAGGGGTATATGGTAGGCTTTAAGCGAGAGTCAAATATTTTAAGAGCTATTTGCTATGTGTCACATTCCATTCTCTTTGCAAGTCCAGGACATTAAAAAGAAAACGAATAACGAACTCCTATTTGAGAAAAAATATAAGTATTGGAAAATTTAAGGGAATAACAAGCAATATCTCGAAAATGGTTCATTCAACAAAAAATGTGTATGACATAAATTGTGTATTTTAATGCGATCTAATTTTTTGTAGTAAAATTTTGTCTATGTCTTATGGTTTACCAGTTATGCTAAAGTCGTTCACAATGAAGAATACTTTTGGAGACACTCCCAGAAAATTCAAGATATACATTTTATTTGTCATGAAAATATCTTAAACATATGATATTTTAATCAAAATCGTTAAAGCCATTTCTAAAAACATTAAAATTTTTGAAAAATGTTCCATGTAAAGGGTAATCTGGGGTGGAGGGATTTTCTTGAAAACCTAAATACCAAGTTTGGTGTTTATCCGACTGTTCGTTTCTGAGTTATGCTGTTCACAGACAGACAGACACACACACGGACATGTTTCCAAAAATGTTTTTTTTTGGATTCAGGGGCCTCAAAACATATATTTCCGGTGAAATCTAGGTATCGAACTTTTGGGTGGAATACAATACTTCCCCTACTTACTATATGTAGAAAGAATCTTATGTTACATTGACATGACTTTTTCTACCGTCTGTGTTTTTCTATAAGTGATCAGAGCTATTTTTTGAAATTTATAAGTTTTTAAAGCCTTTGAACTTCTCTCTGTCTAGTGGTGTTTGAAATGGGTTTCTGAACTTTCAGACTTTGACATAAAAATCTGAAATATGCTCCGTATTTCTGTATATAATCAGAAGAGTTTAAGCGATGTCAAACAGTTCTTGCATTAAATACATTAAAGAGCACACACATGTTCTCAAAGCGCCGCTTCCCATGATATGCTAACTGCAGCCATATATTAATAGACCTCAATGAGAATTAACACAGTGTATAAATTATTCATGACCACTTTCGTCACGTTTATTTAAGCCTCTTTTAATTAAATATTATGTTAGAGAAGGCAAAACTTCAATTAATTGTGCCATGTGTGTAAAATGAAACCCTAAACAATATATTAAACACAAAATTTTAATAATATAGCTATTTTATTTCACTGAATGTTATTGAAAATAATAGAAGCAGCTCATTTAGCTGGTAAAATAACAATATCGTGCAAGATATAATAGAATTGAAATGTTTTTAATATAATTAGTGCTATTATCATACACTGTTTGTTCTGTGCGTTGTTATCATTGCATATTAACTGTTTAATAACATGGCTGCTGACTTGATTTACTCCAAAATTGTGTAATAACATAAAATTGGTTTATGTTTTGCTTTAATACCTATTCACATTACTTCCATCACTGAAATATTTGTAAACCAAAGTAGTTAAAAAAATCTGATGTGTTACACTCACACGACTATCTCTACTCTTGTACAAATTATTTTTAAAAACGCTTATTCTCAAATGCTTCATGTTAATCGAGCTATCGAGATGTTAATCTTATTGCTAATTTTCTTGTAGATGCAAGGGGAATTGGTAGGCTTTAAGCGATAGTCAAATATTTTAAGAGCTGGTTGCTATGTGGAGTATTCCATTCTCTTTGCATTACCAGGACCAAAAAATGAATAACAAATTCCCATTTGAGAAAAAGTATAAGGATAGGAAAATATAAGGGAATAACAAGCAATATCTCGAAAATGCTTCACTCAACTAAATCAATGTATATAGCATAAATTGTGTATTTTAACGCGATCTACATTTTTTGTGTAGTAAAGATTTGTCTATCTCTTATGGTTTACCAGTTATGCAAACGTCGTTTACAATGAAGAATACTTTTGGAGACATTCCCAGAAAATCCAAGATATACATTTTATTGTTCATGAAAATATCTTAAATATATGATATTTTAATCAAAATCGTTAGAGCCATTTTTGAGAAAATTAAAATTTTCGAAAAATGTTCCATGTAAAGGGTAATCTGGGGTGGGGAGATTTTCTTGAAAACCTTCGTGTCGCATCTCTGGAAGATACTGAACCTAAATACCAGTTTGGTGTTTATCTGACTGTTGGTTTCTGAGTTATGATGTTCACAGGTACACATACACAAACACGGACATGTTTCCAAAAATGCTTTTTTGGATTCAGGTGTTCTGAAAACATGTATTTCCGTTGATATCCCGGTATCGAATTTTTGGGTGGAATACGATACTTCCCCTACTTACTATACGTAGAGGAGAAAGTAAAAATGTCCGTGTGTGTGGGTGTGTGCGCGCGTCTGCGATACAGCAAAAAGGAGCTATTTTAAATAAATTGTATGTTAAAGAGATCTAAGTTTATTGAATAGTTGGTTTTTGTCTATCTCTTATGGTTTACCAGTTGTACAAAATTATACAAAGTTTCTTCCGAATAAAGAGTGTTTCACAGGCTATTCTCAGACAGCAATTGGAGATATATATTTTATTTGTCATGCAATTATCTTAAAAATTTTAGTATTTTAATAAAAACCGTTCGAGGCATTTTTGAAAATCTTCGTATAGCATCCTTGGAAGATTGTGAACTAATATCAAATTTTTATATTTATTCGACTTTTTGTTTTTGAGTTTTGCTGTTTGTACACATTCATACACACACAGGACACACACTTATCTTTTTCTAAAAATGCTGTTTTTGGGTTCACGATTCAGATAAACGTGTATTTCCGGTGAAATCTTGACATAGAATTTTTGGGTGGAGTACCAATACTTCCTCTATTTACTGTAAGAACTTAGTAGAGAAACAATTTTGTTGCCATATTTTAGGCTTTGCCAGAATTAATTTTATACATCACTTTCTGTGTGCATTAAATATATTGATGAAATAGCTGATGTCTGAAGAGCAAGCGGGGACAGTAGAGAAAGTTTACAAACCTCTAATCTAACATCCAGCACTTGTGAGCATTGTTTTGTTTCCCTTCTCTCATCACAGCTTCCACACAATGGCGATTTCTGTTTCCACTTGCATCAGTTTAATCAGTGTTTACCAATATTTCTGCGAGTTCCTGAAACATTCCGTCAACTTTCTCGCCCTCGATAACAAAACTCATTTCAGAACACTGCAGCAACAGAAACGATAGAATTTTCTCTACTTTACATCTTCATACTGCAAAGCAATCGCCAAGGCTTTTCTTTGTTTTAAATTCCTTTCGATACTATAATTTAGCACTGAATTATTTGTCTCAGTGTCTCTATAAAATATATTTATTCCTAATTACATGCAATAAAATTCTGTTAATGTTAACAAATATCACATGGAAATATCCACAGCGGAAACAATAGTAATGGCATTCTGTGGCAAAGAAACTTTGCGCAACAAAATTTTTATAAATGATAAAATTTTAGAAGGGGTTAATGAATTTATTTAACCCGGTAACTTTCCTTTTCACCCATATAGACATATCACAAAAAATCTGATGTGCTACACGCACATGACTTTCTCTACTCTTGTACAAACTATCGTTACAAACGCTTATTCTCCATATGCTTCATGTTAATCGAGATGTTAATCTTATTGCTAATTTTCTTGTAGGTGCAAGGGGAATATAGTAGTATTTAAGCGATAGTCAAATATTTTAACGCTGGTTGCTATGTGGCGCATTCCATTCTCTTTGCATGTCCAGTACGTAAAAAATGAATAACGAATTCCCATTTGATAAAAAGTATTGGAAAATTTAAGGGAATCACAAGCAGTATCTCGAAAATTGTTCACCCAACCAAAAAAATGTATATGACATAAATTTTGTATTTTAACGCGATTTACATTTTTTGTGTAGTAAAAGTTTGTCTATCTCTTATGGTTTACCAGTTATGCAAAAGTCGTTCACAATGAAGAATACTTTTGGAGACATTACCAAAAAATTCAAGATATACATAAAAATATCTTAAACATATGATATTTTAATGAAAATCGTTAGAGCCGTTTTTGAGAGAATTAAAGTTTTCGAAAAATATTCCATGTAAAGGGTAATTTGGGGTGGAGGGATTTTCTTGAAAATCTTCGTGTCGCATCGCTGGAAGATACTGAACCTAAATACCAAGTTTGGTGTTTATCCGACTGTTCGTTTCTGAGTTATGCTGTTCACACACACACACAGATATGTTTCCAAAGATGCTTTTTTGGATTCAGGGGGTCTCAAAACATATATTTCCGGTGAAATCTCGGTATCGAATTTTTGGGTGGAATAATAAATACTTCTACTTACTATACGTAGTAGAGAAAGTAAAAAGGTGGATTTAAGCGATAGTCAAATCTTTTAAGAGCCGGTTACTATGTGGAGCATTCCATTCTCTTTGAATGTCAGAACATGCAAAAGAAAGAAAAAAAAAGAAAAGCGAATAACGAATTCCCATTTGAGAAAAAGTATAAGTATTGAAAAATACAAACAAATAACAAGGAATATTTCGGAAATGGTTCATTCGACAAAAAATATGTATGACATAAATTGTGTATTTTAATGAGATCTACATTTTTGTGTAGTAAACTTTTGTCTCTCTCTTACGGTTTACCAGTTTTGAAAAAAGTCATTCAGAATGAAGAGAACTTTGGAGGGCATTCCCAGAAAACTCATCATATACATTTCATTTTCCATGAAAATATCATAAACATATGATGCTTTAATCACAATCATTTGAGCTATTTTTGAGAAAATCAAAGTTCTCGAAAAATGTTCATGCGGCATCCTTGGAAGGTGCTGGACTTAAGTACCAAGTTTGCTGTAGATCTAACTTTTCGTTTTTGTTAGGCTGTTCACAAACACACACACATACCTTTTTCTAAAAGTGTTTTTTTTACTCAGGGGGTATCAAAACATGTATTCCCGGTAAAATATTGATATAGAATTTTTGGGTGGAATGCAATACTTCCCCTTTCATTAAATCTGCTGGCTTTATCAACAGTAATGAAACCTCACTTAGTCCAAAAGCATACCTGTACTGGGCTGTACATGATCTTGGCAATACCTGTTCACTGTTATGACAGTGGTATTTGGACTTCATGTGATGAAAATAGAATTATTGCCAGTGAAATGGAAATTTATACGCCAAACAACAGGCTACCCTAAATGGGACCATCAACGAAATGAAGGCATCTTTCAAGAACTGGAATGAAACCTGCCGTGCAGTATATTATTAATTTTCAAGAAAATTGGTTCCAACACGTTAACCGTATGCCCAGAAACAGGATCTCCCGAGCGACCTTGAACTACAGACCAAAATATCAATGGATCGCCTTGGGAAGAGATGACATAGAATTATATGTAGACCGAAAGAGTCCTTCTAGGAGTGTGACCTGTTAGGAAGAAGCAGAAGAAGATGATGGTGATGATGAACATTCTTATACTTCTCCGTTACTTCCCTACTTTCTCTGCTGGATAAGGTAAATGCGCAGATTTGAATCTGTGATATCGGTAAGGAAAAAGTAGTTTAAATATCAAAATTGGCATCTAACTGAGCAAATTCGAGGATGAAATATGACAATTATTCGGCAAGTTTTCCACACCTCCTAAGTTTACATGTGTTGTTTTCAATTTTCTCAAAAACGGTAAAACGTGTTAGTTAAAACATACATTTGAGAAAATGACATTTGAAATAAAACTCATGTGTTAAATTTTCTATAAATACCTGCAACACGTAGAAACACTTAGAGAAAACTGCATTAATGGTTTTTGAAATATTATGAATCTATTTCGCTTTCCCCTGCAGGTGGGTAGGAAAATAACTTTTGACAAATAAGGAAAGTATGCCGGAAAGTAGAATGCGCGCTGTTTTTCCGATGCCGCTGCAAATTTATTCCTGTATTGTAGTTGTATTTTTATTTGCCCCACGCTTTGGAAGCCAATTTGAGAAAGTTTTTGCTGCTACGTATGGTAAATAAAAGTTTGAAGATGATGTATTATATTTCGACTGTTGGGGAGCCGAACTTGAAGTACTTTTAACCACACGTATAGTATCCACTTTCCGGTAGCCTTAGCCCCAAGTTTAAAAAATATTAACTTTGTAATTTGACTGTTTCTTTAAATGTATATTTATTTATGTTTGCCTCGGCTGCATCAGTATTTTTGTTGGAGACATGTTTCTCTTTGCAGGGTTGTGGTGCGACTGAAGAGTGTAGGCTTACACAGATTTTAAGTTTTTCTTCACTCCACTTATTAATACTTGACACGATTTAAATAACACTTCACTGATAGTCAGAGCTGTGAGATTCTTTTATTAAACACTTGCATTTTTTAACACGTAAACTACTTTTATCTCACACTGAATACGTATTATACTTCTCGAGGACGCATCTCACGTCTGATTAGTAACACTGTCTGCTAGCAACGCGTCCAGTTATGAGCACTGTCTACAAGCAACTGACCTGACTTCCACCGACTAAATTTGTAAATTTCTGTATTTCAGGTGTATGATTGGCTATTTTATGAACGGTCACAAAAACTACATTATTGCTTCCAAGTATTATTAAACTTTCTTACTCATTATGGACTCATTGTTAGCAACTTTTAACCTATTATTCTCACAGCTCCTACATTATTAAATTACGTAATACATTCACATAACATTATTGAACATGTATACACTAATATAAACATATACAATGACTGTTACATACACATATTGCTTTAAGGCGGGCTGTTATTGAATTTATACATTATATAATTAGACTGAAATCATTTAAGTTTTAAAAATACTGCCTCATATTAAGGGAACGATATTAACTCCTTCTTTAACCTCTTTGTAAGAGTTACACCTCTATGGACTTACAAGCCAATGCCTTGTTTCAGTAGCCTACAGAGGAGCAAGCAAACTCTGAATCATAGTATATAGTATAGCCAGGATCGGTGAACAGCTGAAAGGCTGGTATGGCGGTGAAGAAGAGGGGAAACTAATGTAGCAGTAAAAGGGATGCTATGAAAAATCGCTCATCAGATTAATCAACCCAGCATTCGCCTAGCGACAGAGGAAAACTGCCGAGAAAACCTTCGGTCAGATTGTTCATTGCCGAGGTTGGAACCCGGACCTCCCAAATGCGAGCCACAGACGTTACCACCTGAACCATCCCGCTCGGTATACTAACTTTGTTAGTTACCAAGATAGTTCTTTCAGGTATTTTCAAATAAACGTCTAAATGTACTAAAATCGAAACACACTAATTTAAGCCTACTTATTAGACACTAAATATAAGCCCTTTCGTCACGGAGCTTTATAGCTGTCAGATACAAGTTAAGTTGGTGTTCATCGAAGAATTCAGCTAGAACAAATAATGTAAAATGGGAGTTTTGGTTTATAATTTAAGCTGCAATAATGCAGTTAAATAACTTAATAATTTAAACAAATTATAAGCAACACTAGCAACTATGCTCTGTTATTTTTACTTAAAAATTCAATAAAAACGACGTACAATATTAGTAACATTTACACTGATAATATGAAACATGATAGTGAGCGAGAGATGTGAGGCATGTAAGTGGTCAGTTATTCAGTCGCTCATGCGACGTCGTAACTTGGACGTATATTACGAATTGCATCAATACATAAATACTAAATACAATGGAAATAAGATACTTAAGCAAGATAATAAAGTAATAAAATGGGGAAATGTTACTGCTGTATCATATTCTTCAATTCTTGTCTTATTCGTTCCGTGTGAATTACAATGTGCTGGAATGTGCGATAATTGGTCTTTTTTCGTCTGAAATAAGAGTTAATAATCTAAAACGTATTCTAACTTGTCAATCATCCTCATATATGTGTAGAAATACCACCTCAGAGGATGACATCTAGAGACCTTCCACCGCTTTTTAAGCCATACAGGATATTCGAACACTTTCTCCATCTAAAGTAATCCTCAAGTATAAATGTATTTTGGGGCAGCTGGATCAGAACTGTGATTCAAGACAGCGTGACCTCTCGGAAGAAGATTACGTGATCGAGGTCGAGGGGCTATCGTCTAGACACTCTAGAGCATCTCTCCCTCTCGGCCCTTCTTACAGAGATTTGGCTTAAGTGAATCTTTTCTTTCCTGCTTCAACAACCAAAGGAACGCTAAAAGAAGGACATCGCTCTTGATGAATAAACATGAGTAAACTGCAGAGTTTAATTCGCCAGCTGACTTCTGAATAATTGATGTTACTACGAGTACGTTTATTACTTTCTCTACTACGTACCAAGTACGTAGAGAGGTATTCTCTTTCACCTGAAACTACGATACCGAGATTTCACTAGAAATATAAAACAGCATTTCTAGAAAAGGTTCTGTGTGTGTGTGTAAAACTGTGAACAGCATAAATCAAAAAAAGTCGGATAAACACCAAACTTGGTATTTAGGTTCAGTTCCTTCCAAAGATGCGACAATCCCCCACCCCTGACTACCCTTCAATGCAACAGTTTTTAAAAATTTTTGTTTTTCTAAAAAAGAATAAGGATTTTGATTAAAATTCCATACATTATAAGTATTTACATGAAAAATAAAATGTATATCTTCAATTTTCTGCGAATAGCCTGTGAAGACCACTTTGATTAAAAGAAATTTTGTAAATCTTGTAGATAAATAAGGTATCTTTATTGGTTTCAAATTATTGAAGTTATTTCACAAGTATTTAGTGCATGGGTCATTGACCGTACATGCATATTTAAGATATAATAGGGTGACAATATAAACAACAGAGAAAGAAAACACAACAAAAAGGAACAAGAAAAAGGGAAATAGAGATAAATTATCTTTGTCTAACTGAAAAAATTTGACCTAGCTTCGCGTAGTTTAGCCAAAAAATTGACCAAATTTTGCCAGTAGATCCCAACATGCCAATCTCTTTCTTGAGGGACTTAAGAATTTTTCTTTCAGTATAATCGTTCGCTGGTTCTCCCACTGTGCAATTCCGCCAAATTATGTACCCAGTCCTCATCCAAATCACAGAATGGGCAGATTCTCCTGCCAGAATCGTCAGTCATTTTCTGTGCCCACCAGCCCCCCAGTCTAAACCATGCCATTCCTGATCTTTCCTTTCTTCCTAAATTAAGTATATATGCCTCTTTACCCCAGCTCAATTTTATTTCATTTGCTAGACTTAGAGAAGGTTTGATTTTACAATCCGATTCTATTTCCTGTTGGTTGATGTCTCTTAGTCTTCTTTTAACACCTTTCCATATGTTTTTGTCATTTGTTTCAGCTCTTAGCCATACTGACCCCATTCCTATTCTCCTCAAACCCTTTTCCAAATCAGCTGCCCAAAACTAAGGAGACAGGTTTTCTCGCTGGCATTTATAACATTTGGATCGTAGTGTGGAGTTATCCCCCTTCATCATCATTGGCAGTATTTCACTGCTCTTATTTTGCAGTGTATTGTATCTTCATAACATCCCACCTCCCTCAATACCCCCGAATTTGATGTGTCTTGTGAAACTCCAAGGACTCTTTTCCAAAATTCTACCTGCGTTTTATTTACATACTCTGCTCTTTCCCATCCCCAGATTTCACTTCCGTATAACAACATCGGCCTTGTCATAGAGTTATATATCTTTTCTAATGTATCTACAGGTACATCAGGTATCCACGAGAGGGTACGTATAACTGGTAAACGTTAAGCGATAGAGGAATTTGTTTTTGTGGCACAAGCCATTTCTGAGATATTCGTTATTACAGATTCGAATTGTTCATTTCTTGGTCCTTTAGTATGGAATTTTAAGGCCAGCATATATCGCCAGTTTTTCAAATTTGACTATCGCTGTTCTCATGGTATGTATAACGAAATGTGTAAAGTACTATTTCTGTAAAGGCTTATTTGGATTAAAATGCAGTAGACAGAAAAGAAGCTTTAGAAAGAATAGATTGTATACCCACTAATAAAGAATAGAAAGTAGATGAAGTCATGTGAATGTACCATATACGATTTTTAGAAAAAGATTCGTGTGTGTCTGTGGACATACAACTTAAAAACGAAAAGTCGATAAACGTCGGGGTTTAGGCTCAGTGCCTTCTAAAGATGCGACATGAAGATTTTCAAGAAAATACCCCTTCCCAAAACTTCCTTTTACCTGGAAGATGGTACATTAATGATATTTACATGTCAAATAAAATGTATGTTTTGAATTCTCTGGGAATAACCTTTGAAGTCCTCTTCATTCAGAAAGAATTTTATATGATTTTGATAACTAGTAAATGCTGAGTGATAGGCGAAAATACTACACAAGAAATGTAGATCTCTTTAAACCACACTGTTTATTTCAAATAACGTTTTTGTGGCATAAGCCATTTACGAGATATCCGTTATTAATAGTTCGAATAGTTAATTATATGGTCATCCTTTGGTGATTCTTAGTACGTTCATTATTTTGTCCTTTTAACGTCTAGTTATTTCCGATGATGTCATGGAAACAGTATGGAATTATAAGGCAATGTATAACGCCCAGTTCTTAAACATTTGACTATCGCTGTTCCCTTTCTATCTATAACGAAATATGTAATGTAGCTATTCATGCATAGGTTTATTAGGATTAATAAGAAGTAGATAGAAAAATGAGCTTTCTAAGAATAGTTTGTATATTCACTAATAAGCGATAGAGGGTAGAAAAAGCAATGTGTATGTAACACATCTGATTTTTTTTTATTGTAGTTGGTGATCTGAGTAGAAACTTAAAAGTAATCTGAAGCTAATATTCATAATAGTTTCTCTTAAGAAATAATATCTAACATGTCTTAAGTTATTTTATTCACATAACTGCGAAGCACTTCAGTTTGGAAACAGAATGAAATAAACTTGCAATATAATTCTTTAGACAATATAACACGAAGTAGAACATAATTGAACACACATATTAAATATGCGTGTGCGTGGCGGGTATATGTGTGTATTGTCACGCCATACACATTATTGTGTCGTTGGTGACAGTATTGTTGGGGTAATTCTTTCGTCTTTGGGTTTGAAGTTCGTCTGGCGTGGCGTCTCGCCACCTTCTGGCTTGCGATCCTAGCCAGAGGTGGAGAGAGTGGGTGTAGTGAGTGTTACTTCTTTTTGTGTTTTGTGTTGAGCGTCACTTTTGGTCGAGTGTTGAGGCTGAAAGGTGTGAATGTAGCCTCGTGTATGTAGCATCTCTCCACATTGCTTATGCTGAATAAACCATAGGTAATGCATTAATGTTAAATTCTGTGTATTTTGTTATAACTATCCCACGTCTGCTCTGGAATGTGTAGTTTAAGATTCTGGTCCCAATGTGTATGCTGGAGTAACTAAAATTTAATTTCTAGCTGTAAACCTTTTGGGCTCACTCCAGTATATACCATATAACATGTAGTAGAACATCATTAAACATTCATTCATTCATTATCTGTTTACCCTCCTCTTATGTAGGACTTACACCCCCCAGGACTTACAAGCGGGTGCCTGGGGTCAGAGGCCCGTCGAGGAGCAGACACTCATGGATCAGACAGAGCATCCAGGATGGGTGATCAGCCCGATGCCTGGTATGCGATGAAGGAAGTAGATGAAAAGAAATGATGCTGAAATGGATGAAAGGAAAGGTGATGATGGAGCAGTTGGTGGAATGAATGGCGGGGGAAACCGGAGAACCCGGAGAAAACCCGCCCAGACGCCGCTTCGTCCACCACAAATCCCACATGCAGGTCCCTGGGATTGAACCCGGTCCGCCTCGGTGGGAGGCGAGCGGTCTAACCACTCGGCGCCGCCAACATCATTAAACATACATATTAAATATGTGTGTGACTGTGTTTCACACCAATGGATATATCTGTTTCTTTTTTAAGTACACGTGTAGTATATGCATGCGCGCGCGCACACACACACACACTTACAGGTGGACCATTTAAGTTGAGAGTAGAATATCTCTAAAACTAAGCGCTGAAGAAGGAAATGCCTTGGATAAAAGCTGCTTGATGTTATGGGGGAAAGTAAATGTCACTAGTTGTGTTTTATTTGGAGGACTTGTGTTGGTCATTTTAGCGTCATTTAAATTTTTTATGTTGTTTTATCACTCCTCATAAAAAACTAAACAAATAACTTTGAAATTGCTCTTACACCAACGTAAATAATAACGAAATCTCTAAATGAATGTGTACGAAGAGCGCAATGAATGGTTGGAACATCCATGGATGGTCATTTGAAGATCAAATTAGATTCGTAATTGGGAACCAACATTTTTTATTATGTTTCCTTATTCTTCACCACAAAATAAATAGCTTTTTATAAACCATTTTATAATGAGAACACAACATACAAAATGTAGGTTCCTGTTTCAAAAAATGAAATTGACCCTGAAATGACCATCATAACGTCCTCCAGACAAAATAGGACTAAGGGTATTTACTTTCACCCATAATATCAAGCAACTTTAATAAAGACGTTTATTTCTACAACTCAGCTCCGAGATGGCGAAGAAGGTTCGCTCAGTCGCTGCTCCTGCTAAGGCAGGAACCTCTTCGTCTTCTCCGCCGCAGCCGTCGCAGCTCAGGGCAACCTATGCCTCGACCATCGCTTCGCCACCAGCCAGCGCAGCTTCGTCGCGACTGCCTCCGCAGTTGCCGCCACCTTCACCGGCACCCACGCCGCCAATCCTGGAAAGCACCCAGCCTGCGCAGATCCAGCCTGTACTTCATGGGAGGTACAGCACTGTTATTCGAGGAGTACCAGTACAGCTCACCCTTGAAGGCCACTCGAATCTTCGGAGCTCTGGGACCCACTTCGCTCGTGAGGATTGAGTTCGCAGACCCTGGCGACTATGAAGCTGCCTTGAGAGCGGGCCTGCCCTTGTTGGAGCGGTGCTTACGCATCGAGGCTAGCCGATTAGAACGCCAGGTACACTGCCTGCGCTGCTGTGCCTACGGACACGAGGAGGCGACCTGCTCAGCACAACCTAGGTGCCACTACTGTGGTTCGCCTGCACCACCTCAACAAGTACTCAGCACGACCTGCACCGTCGACGCCGCTTCTGTGCAACCGTTGAGTGTCAACGCACTTCACCGGCCAAACGCCCTGCCCCCTGCATCCTCGCAGGAAGGCACCGATGAAGCCACCAGCATCTACGTCGCAGCCAGTGACAGCTCCACAATCGCCGACACCAGCACCAACACCAGCGCCGACACCAACACCATCACTAACGCCGATCATGGAGGAAGTCTAGGGCCTACGTGACACCGTTCAGGATCTCCACGCGGAGGTCCTGAACATGACGACGAAGCTGACAGCCCTGGAGGAACTCATCAGGGATCTTCAAACCACATCAACTGCTCAACAGTTTTTCCTGGCTGGGCAGTTCGACAGCACTTCATCCAGACTCGCAGCCATAACCGAAGCCTCCGGGTCTCATCTCTTGGTCCCAGGCTGAAGACGAACCCGGAGAGAGTCGCGAACTTCTTGCAGCAATGCAAGGATTTCAACCAGTAACAGCAGCAGCATCATCATTCTCATCTATCCTCATTCATGGCGTCCATTTTCTTCCAAACCCTCGCTATTCCCACTAGTGTTGCAGTCAGGTTTCATGGCTGCAACCTAGTAACTACCTTTACCCGCTCCCACCCATATCCTTCACATACTAACGCGGGCGCTATGTGGGACCACACAAAGCCACGTTTAATTCCACTTTTCCTTCTTCCATTTTTCCATCCGGTGGATGAGTTTTTAGTGGGTATGCCGACTATTGGTGAGTCCCACTCTCTCAGTCCCGACTCCCATCGGGGCTGGGGTTAGTGATTAAATAATTTTCTCCTCCACTCAAAAAAACAGAACGTTTAGTTTTGGAGATATTGCACATTCTCAATTAAATATAATTGATATGCTGTCGTAAATCTCATTTGATTAAACGGTAGCTGATTAAACATAAAATATCTATGGAGTATTTCCATAGAAAAGAAGTCCAAGTTTAAAAATAATGTGACTTTGGCAAATTTTCACCCGCATTCCTTGGCTGGGAGCCGAAACACCACGCTCCAACCCATTACGTCACGGTGTAGGACTCTAAGCCATATTCCAAATAGTACTTACTTATTTTTAGATTTATCTTGGGAAGGAATGATTTCAGCGTTCCTATAAAACACGCAGCCCATAAAAATTATGCATTTACATGAAGTTCTGAATTTTGATTAAGGTTATCACGTAACCTTATTTGTGGCGGTGAGAAAATGCGCACCTTAGGTGTACAAGCCAATCTGTGTGTAATAACAATGATTACGTTATTAGCAGACACACGCAAACACGGTTGGAGTTCACGTTTTATTGATTTTATTCATTTTCGACGATGATGAAAATCGATATTTCTCGCTTCTTAGAGGCATTTGAATATACCATCTTATCGCACTGGATCACTGAAGAGAAAAAGTGGAGTAACACTTGGACATCAGGAGCTCACATTTGGGCTTAAGTTAGGGGCATGGTTGACATGTGTCACCCTGCGGTTTATGATTTGCTGTGTTCATTGTTATTTATAACTTTGTACGTTCTCGCGCTCAATGTCTTCCTATAGTTCAGCAACTTAGAAAAAACCCTCGGGAGAGATAACTCACCTGATTATGTATTCCCCTCTC
Organism: Deroplatys truncata; assembly: GCA_030765065.1. Taxonomy (NCBI): domain Eukaryota; kingdom Metazoa; phylum Arthropoda; class Insecta; order Mantodea; family Mantidae; genus Deroplatys; species Deroplatys truncata. The sequence goes on from CM060982.1 coordinate 109,385,864, forward strand.
TAGCCATTTTTCCATTCTTGCTATTGCAATGATAGGGAGATCCAATTCTATATCAACATTTATTTTGATTTTTTGGACACCCCAAAAAAGGTTGATCCATAAACTGAATCTGCAATAGTAAATGGAGCTTCATAATATTCATAAAGTTCATTTTCAAAATAAAGTTTTTGATAAAATTTTATTTGGAATTAAGGAAGTAGATTTATGAAAAGTTGTACAAAAATGTATTATGTTAAATTTAATTAATAAGATTGAGAAAAATAGGAATAGTGCTGATAAATTTAAAGGTATAAATGATTAATTGGATAATATTGTAATCCTCATGATAATAAAATTGCGGTAACTCTTACAGATCAAACAAATAAAGGTACTTGAGTTTGGTTTATGTACACTGATTTTATGTAAATTATAGTTGTGATGGCCTTGGGCGGGCATGCCTCTAATACTCTACCTCTGAGTCACTGCTGAAGCACCACGCGCATTAATTTCGCCTAGCCCGTGTTTTATTTTATGCTTCCAAAATCGTTTATCACTTAACTGTTGTAACTATCCAACTGTAGAGGCAGGATTAAAGACACAAGAGCATTGTAACAAAAATGCTGTGTTTGTAGCCTACTGTGACAGGACTATGCAGAGAGCAAGGTGCAGCGGGTGCAAAAACAAGTGTTTGCATATAACTAGCGATAGCATTTCACATACATGCGATTTTATCATGGAATATCTTTCAAAAGTTAAATTACACTTTTTAGAGTATTTCATAGTCATTCCCCCATCTATCTCTCGAAGGAAAAAAGCTCCTCGCTGATTGATTTTTAGAATAGAAATTATTTCAATTGAAGCTTTACAAAGAAAACTGGCGTTTTTTACAAGGAGACACATCATCATGTTGAAACTGTGCTCTATAACATACCTTCTACAGAACTGGAATAAGGATTTTAGTTTTTGAGTTATTACGGTATAAACAAGATTCTATTAAATGTTTTTATACTATAAAATTGCTGTGCTTACAATAGTGACGTGACATTTGTTTCTCGCGTATCAGCCCACTTCCTCTTTAAGACACGTCATTGGGTAACTCAATAGTTAAAGGCAAAATAGAAATAGATTGGGGGTGATTTATTCTCCTGAATACTCGCGCAGTCCCTAGACCGAGGGATCCTACTAAGTTGTTATAGTATCAATCTGGCTGAAAATACCAACTCATTGGTTAAGATTCCACTGAAAAATAAGCTAACCGCTAGAAGAACTATTGGATGAAATAATTTGTTTCTACAAGTCATGAACCAAATACAAACATGTCTGTGCAAAATACCATCATGTCTTATAAAGGTACGTAGGACAATAAATAAAATAGCCAATAACCTGGTACACTACTGCTTTCAGATTCGTCCACGTTCCTTTCTTTCGCCAAGCTGTACTCGTATGAAGAGCATTGCCCCTTTTATAGAGCTGTGTTACAATAGATATGAGTATGTTAAGAGTGTAAGGTGTTGAAACAAACATTATATTAGTATCCTTTGTTTAATTCTGGAGTATACTATTTTAAACTTCAATCATTTAGGACTTCAAGTTGTGTAATTTACGTAATAATAGCAAAATATGTTATTATACTATGTGTGTAACCATATTTTTAAATAGAGCACAAGTGCTCCTGTGATTTGAGGCAGTATTTTTAACACTTAAATGATTTTAATCAAATTATATAATATTTAAATTCAATAACAGGCCACCTTGAAGCAATATGTGTATGTAATAATTTGTAAAATATATGTAACAGCCATTGCATATGCTTATATTATTTTATCCATATGTAATAATGTTATGTGAATATATTACGTAATTTAATAATGTAGGAGCTGTGAGAATATTAATTTAAACGTTTCTAACAATGAGGTGACCTTGAGGCAATAATGAGTTTAAATCTTATTTGTGATTCTTGGAAGCATTAATACAATTTTAGTGACAGTTTATAAAAATAGCCAATCAACAACCAGGAAAAGCTTTAGTTAAATGCAGGTATTCTATTGGAGTAAAAATAGCCAATCAGAGACCTAAAATACAGACATTTACAAGTTTAGACGGTTGAAATCAATTCAGTTGCCTGCAGACAGTGCTCATAACTGGATGCGTTGCTTGTGCGTCCTCGAGAGGTTTAATACGTATTCGTGTGAGACGAAAATATATTTACGTGTTAAAAAGTGTAAGTTATTAATTAATAAAAAGAATCTCGCAGCTCTCTATATCAGTGAAGTGTTATTTAAATCGTTGCAAGCATTAATAAAAGAAGTGAAGTAAAATTATAATCTGTGTAAGCCTACATTCTTAGTCGTATCAAAACCCTGCCAAGACTTTGTCTCTAACAATAATACTGACGCAGCCGAGGCAAACATGAATATTTAATACTTAAAGAAACAGTTTAATTACAAAGTTAATATTTTTTTAAACTTGGGGCGAAGCCTACCGGAACTGTTTATTATACGTGCGGTTGCAATGAATTTTAAATTCGGCTCCCCAACAGTTGAACTATAATACAACTCCTACTTCAAATCGGCTTTTCATACGTAGCAGCAACTACCTACTTCAAATTGACGCCCAAAGTGTGGTACAACAAATACTACTAACAAATTGACTTCCATACGTGGGGCCAAAAACCAACTACCTCAGTTAAACAATCGTAAATGAAACAGCTAAAAACAATTTAAAGGGAACCTATGCCTTTTTAAATTTGCTTAGCCACTCCTTTTCAGTGCAACTTATAGTATTCGTTGTGCATTTTAGGAAACCTTGGAGATACATTTAATTATTCTCTCTAGTCTTATAGTTATGGGTATTTGTTTGTCAATCAGAAGATAACACAGGATGAAGCTAATGGGTAATCTCCGAATTCATAAAAGTGGGTTATGCAACTTAGCTTTTCATTGAGATTATCTCGGTTCTACATTTCGAAAGACATATGAGACTTTTCTCGAAAATTATAAAGGCTACAAAGCTTCTTTACTTTATTATATTCTATTATATAAATGAGCTGAGATAGAATTATATTTTTGAGTGTGGTGTTTTTAAAATATTAAACATTTTGTTTTAATATTTAAAGATAAAGTTTGAATTCGGCTAGCAGAGAGAAAATGTGTAAAAGCTGAATTTGTTGTTAATGAACGAATTCCTTTATTTCAAAGACATTAAAATAATTCCTAAAGGTGTAGTAAAAATTTCAGTTGTCTGTGGTAACTAGAAAAAATATAACTTCTAAGCAAATCAAATGCGTTGCATTCACATTACATTATTTAGTTCTATAATTTCTTATTGGGCATGCACTTTATCATTACGAAAGCTTATTCTTTTTTATATACTTTATTTTAATCGAGTTGAATCTTGCAGAAACCGCTACATTACGCATTTTGGTATAGATACAAAGTGTATACTGATAGGCAGCAAATGTTTAAGAACTGGACGCTATATGTCGGCCTTAAAATTTAATACGTTTCCATGACATCGCGAGAAACAACTTAATGTCGACAGGACTTTAAAAGAATGATGAAGTATTGAACAATGCAAACCATTAATAAAGGATGTTTCGGAAATAGCTTATGCCACTAAAAAGTAAGTTGAAATGTGCTGTGTGTTTTAGGGATCTACATTTTTAGTGTAGTGCGTTTTCGTCTATTTCGCAAGATTTAGTTATAAAAAACTATACAAAATTCCCTCCGAATGAAGAGGACTCCACAGCTATTCCCAGAAAATCCAAATATATTTTTAATTGTCATGGAGATATACTTAAGGTATGGTATTTTAATCAAAATCGTTTTCAATTTTCAGAAAAGTACAAATTTCGATAATATTTCTATGTAAAGGGTAGTTAGGGGAAGGTAATGGAATTAATACCAAGTTTGGTGTATATCAGAAATTTCTATTTGAGTTATAGTGTTCACAGACACTCACGGACCGTTTTCTAAAAATGCTTTTTACTTTCTCTACTACGTATAGTAAGTAGGGGAAGTATTGTATTCCACCCAAAAATTCGATACCAAGATTAAATCGGAAATATATGTTTTGAGGTCCCCTGAATCCAAAAAAAAAAAAATTTTTGGAAACATGTGCGTATGTGTGTGTGTGAACAGCATAACTCAGAAACCAACAGTCGGATAAACACCAAACTTGGTATTTAGGTTCAGTATCTTCCAGAGATGCGACACGAAGGTTTTCAAGAAAATCCCCCCCACCTCAGATTACCCTTTACATGGAACATTTTTCGAACATTTTAATTTTCTCAGAAATGGCTCTAACGATTTTGATTAAAATATCATATATTTAAGATACTTTCATGACAAATAAAATGTATATCTTGAAATTTGTGAACGACTTTTGCATAACTGGTAAACCATAAGAGATAGACAAAATTTTACTACACAAATGTGTAGATCGCGTTAAAATACATAATTTATGTCATATACATTTTGTTTATTCAGTGAACCATTTCCGAGATATTGCTTGTTATTCCCTTAAATTTTCCAATTCTTATACTTTTTCTCAAATGGGAATTCGTTATTCATTTTTTTATGTCCTGGTAATTCAAAGAGAATGGAATACTCCACATAGCAACCAGCTCTTAAACTATTTGACTATCGCTTAAAGCCTACCAATTCCCCTTGCATCTACAAGAAAATTAGCAATAATATTAACATCTCGATTAACATGAAGCGTATGGAGAATAAGAGTTTGTAAAAATAGTTTGTACAAAAGTAGGGAAAGTCATGTGAGTGTAATACACAAGATTTTTTTATTCATGGGGTCTCAAAGGATGTGGTTCCGGTGACACCTTAGTATCGAATTGTTGCTGAAATGCAATACATTCCCTACCTACTGTGTGCGTGGCAGAGAAAGTAAAATTTGGGGCAAAGTTCCAAAAATATAACATTTAAATTGTTAATTATTTTTCTCAGAAGCTACTGGAAGCAGAACGAGATAAGCATGCAATGATCTATCAAGTATACCCAGAAATATGAATATTGTATTAGTACAGTGCATGTCAAGATAAGCCACGCCGCACTGTCTTAAAACACATAAATTATAATCCACTCCAATAAGATATATTTTTAGCAAATTATTACTTTCTCTAGCTCTACTCCTAGAATTTCCAGAGAATAAAGCATTCCGTAAAAAATTCGACATCAAGATTTCACCGAAAAGAAATATTTTGATTTCCACAGAATAAAACTAAATTAGAATAAAGTGTGTGTAGTATCATTTATAGTATGTACCACGTTATTTTCAGTAAATTCTGCCCACGCTTAACTAACATCTATAAGGAAAGTTTTACGTGACGTTTTTATTTTCTCAAAAAGTGCTCAAGTGATTCTGGTGTAAATTCAATAGGTTTAAGACATTTGCATGGATAACAGAATGCACATCTTGGATTTTTAGGAATATCCTGTTAAGACCTTTGCATTCTGAATCACGTTTGTGTAACTGGTAAAACATAATATATAGATAAAAGTTTATTTTACGAAAACTATAAATATCATTAAAATACAGAATTTATATATACAAAATATCTGTTGTGATACATTCACATGAGGTTCTCAACTCTCTACCTTTATTAGTGGGTGTACAAGGTATTCTTATTAAAACTTACATGAAAGATATTTACGTGGCAAATTAAATGTATACCTTGTATTTTCTGGGAATAGCCAGAAGTCCTCTTCAAGGAATTTTGTATAATCTTGTATAACTTGTAAACGTTAAACCATAGATGAAAACGTACAACACAACAAATGTAGATCTCTTTAAAATGTACAGTTTACTTAAAATAAGCTTTTGTGGCGTAAGTCATTTCTGAGATATTCGTTATAAAAGATTCGAATCGTTCGTTACTTGTCATTCTTTTATAAGTCCCATCGATTTTCAGCTGCTTCTCGCGATTACATGGAAACAGTATGGAATTTTAAGGCCAGCATATAGCGTCCAGTTCTTAAACATTTGAATGTTGCTGCTCTCTTTGTATTATAACGAAAGGTGTCATCGTCCGGTTGCTTTAACCACTGAGCTACAATGGAAATATGCCAACAGTCGTCTGATTTCCACCTTTCCAACCTTGTCCAACACATGGCTTGTGTGAAAGAACAATTAATTCCATTAATTGACCTAATAATGGTTGATACTATGAAGCCTGGGACTTAAACTACTTACAGCATTGTAAGTTGCCATTGAGGTATTTCATCGCAATACAGTTTGAGATCTTCTTGTGGTTTACTGGGGAAAAATGCGAATCAGTTGGGAAATTTAATGTCGTACCACGTTAACTCAATGGTTAGAGCAACCGGACGAGACCGGGAGATGCGTGGTTCAAATCCCGGCTATGGCGTTGAATTTTTCAGTCGTCTGATCCTACCTTTCCAATTAAACTATTAATAACGGATATCTCAGTAATTTGAAATAAATTGTGTTTTTTGTTATTACGTTTTCATATATCGTTTAATGTCAACCAGTTATACAAGATTATACAAAATCCCTTCCAAATGAAGAGGATTTTGCAGGCTATCCTAGAAAGTTCAAGATGTAAATTTTATTTGTTTTATAAGTAATACTAATATATGGTATTTTAATAAACATTTAGAAGCATTTTTAGGAAAATCGAAAATGTTCTATTTAAAGGGTAGTTGGGTTGAAACTCATCATGTCGCATCTTCGGAAGATATTTTTCCACACCTGTGAACTATTTTCTAAATTTTTTTTGGGTGGAATACAGTACTTCCCTTACTTACTCTACATAGTAGAACAAGTAACTAGCGATCGTGTTTAATGAAAGTCGTATGAAATCATCATATCCTGTGATTCAGCAAAACACCCTGGGAACCCTATGCCAGGGTTATTCCTCTTACATTGCTGGTCTCATAGCATGCACTTGAACCTACGGCTTGAAGTGGAGGACAGAGAGGAACCCTCTCCTTATCATGTGTTGTGTATCACTCGACCGCATTCCTTACAGGGATCAAGAGCAGGTATGTTAGCAGTCAAGTGTTGCTATAGCAACATACATACCCTCAGAACAGTATTGTGTACACTGCATCTAGGCTGGGCCTTGCGTATGCGTTGCTGTAATGTGGAAAATGTGTGGCTCTGAATGCATTCTCAGGAGAAGATGCTTGTGGTTGTTCGAACTACTGTGATTGCACCTCTTCAGCATCTTGAGTCCGGAGGAAACAGAAAACACAGAAAAATTCTTTTGTGTTACATTCTGCGGCAGTCACCTCCTCCTGTCCGTTGCTCGTAGGCTTACCTTGATGCATCTTCCATGTTGGTTCCAGAAGTTCGCAGTGTGCTGGTTCTCTGCAATTTTATCCTCGGCTAGCTGCAGTAATTTTCTTTAAACTATATGGGAGCATGGACTTATCCTTGGTAAAGGAAGCGTTGATCTCGGGTGGTGATATAGGAAGACATAGACGTGCTTTGGTTATGAAAAGATGACACTGCCGTTTCTTTTTATTTAACTAACCCACGTAGTATACAACACTGGTATTGCCGCCGTTAAAATACTGTCCACCGCTGTTAAAACGCGGCGCGGATATGACACGAAGTTTAAATATGCTTATTATCTCTTTACGAGTAGTGGTTCTTAGGTGTGTTTCTAAAACTGTCTTTATTCCTTTTTTGGCGCGATATCTCACACATCCTGCAGCATCTCTCCCTGACCACACATGGCAAAATGCCAAACTGAAATGAAATGCCAAACTGCAATGAAATGCCCAACTGCCCCTGATTTGTTCCTAGCAGATCCATTTATAGTCGCAGGCTTCTGGGGCTGCTTCCTTTCCTATTGGTCCATTTTTTAGCGCCACTCGACGCGTCTCGCTATTTCGTATAAACTTCCAGGGATCTCATTGGTCCAAGTTTAATATAAATCGCGGCTTTTCCTAAATTTACCGTTAAGCTATCTGTCTCTCTCACTTGGTCACGGCGAATTATCAAATAAAGGAACAAAAGCGCTACACCCTCGCTGTAGGAGTAATGGCCCTGCGACCAGAGAGACGTCATAAACTAGATTTTCTGCCTTCGAAGACACTATTCCTGTAGCTAAAACATTTCGTCGTGGACAGTATTTTAACATAGCTTAAATTATTTACATTAAACCATTTATAACTCTTCTAATATTAGTAACCTAGATACACTCATAACGTTAAATCACCCTTCTTAAACTATACAAGCATTATAAGAAAAAAATGTGTACATAGTATGATTTAACATCAATAACAATTAATTAATAAATTATCTATAATTACAGTTCTCGGGCTCGGCCTAGAGTTGCCGTTTCAAATCACATGACTTTCTCTACTCTGTATCGCTTATTAGTGGGTATAAAATTATTCTTACGGAACTTTATTTTCATATCCGCTTCATTTTAATCGAGATAAATCGCTGCATTACACTTTCGATATAAATATAATGGGAATAGCGATAGTCATATGTTTTAGAACTGGACGATATACGCTGACTGGGCTTTAAAATTCCATACTCTTTTCATGACATCACTAGATACTACTGAAAAATCTACAGCATTTTAAAAGAATGACAAAGTATTGAACAGTTAGAACCATTAATAACGGATATTTCAGAACTGGTTGATGCACAAAAAGGTTACTTGAAATTAATGTGTGCTCTAAAGAGGTTTGTAACTTTTGTGTGGTACGTCTTCGTCTAGCACTTTAAGTTTACCAATTATGCAAGAGTATATAAATTTTCTTCCGAATGACAAGGACTTTACGAACTATATGTAGAAAATTGAAGACAGATGCTTTATTTGTCTTGCACATATCTTTAATATGTGGTATTTTATTCAAAATTCTTAAGCCCATTTTTTATAAAATAAAAACTTTCGAAAAATGTTACATGTAAAGTATAGTTTGGGGCGTGGGGGTTTTCTTGAAAATCTTCGCGTTGGATCTTTGGTTTTTGAGTTATTCTGCTTACAGACACACGAGCACACGTTTTTCTAAAAACGATTTTTTTTATTCTTCAGGGACTTCAAAACCTGTAATCTCGATATCGAATTTTCCAGTGGAATGCAATACCCTCTACCTACTATATACGTGGTAGGGAAAGTAAAAAGTAGGGAAGTAGGGGAAAAAAAGATTCCCATTTGAGTAAAAGTACAAGTAACGGAAAATTAAAAGAATTAACTCTCTCGGAAATTGTTCACTAAAAATTGTGTGTTTTAACGAGATTTAGATTTTTTGCATAGTAAAATTTTGCCTATCTCTTACAGTTTACCAGTTATGCGAAACTCATTCAGAATACAGAGGACTTTTGGGGACATTCCCAGAAAATTCAAGATAAACATTTCATTTGCCATGAAAATGTCTTATACATTTGATAATTTAATCAAAATCGTTAGAGCCAGTTTTGAGAAAATCAAGATTTTCGAAAAATGTTCCATAAAGGATAGTATGGGGTGGGGATTTTCTTCAAAATCTGCGTTTCGCATCCTTGGAAGATATTAAACTCAAATACCAAGTGTGGCATTTATCCAATTTTTCGTTTTTGAGTTATACTGTTCACAGACATAGCAACAGACTTACTCACGGACATGTTTCCAAAAATGCTTTATTTGGGTTCAGGGCACCCCAAAATAAGTATTTTCGTTGAAATCTCGGTATCGGATTTTTAGATGGAATATATTTTCTCTACTTATTATACGTGGTAGATAAAATAAAAATGCTTTTTACGATTCAGGAGGCCTCAAAACCTGTATTTCTGGTAAATTTTGTATCGAATTTTTGAGTTGAATGCAATACATTTTATTTGTCATGTAAATATATTTAATACAAGGTATTTCAATCAAAATTGTTAGATTGTTTGGGATGGGGGACTTTGTTGAAAATCTTCAGATGTTTGGATGGTATCGAACTGAAGTACCAAGTTTGATATTTTCCCCTCTTTTCGTTTTTGAATTATGGTGTTCACACACAAAATGTTTTCCAAAATGCTTTTTTTGTGGGTTCATGGAGTATCTAAACATATATATCTCTTTGAATCTCCACACTGAATTTTTGGGTGGAATACAATACCACATACGTAGTAAAGAAGGTAAAAATACAAAAAAAGATAGTATTTAGAGCAAATAATTCATTTGCGATGAAGGGAAATGTGGTGATTGCGGGATTGTTTGGTTGGTTTGTTATTTTAGAATTTGTTAAGGTTTCTGGACACTAGCTTCTATGTGAATCAACAAACAATGAATATAAGTATACAATGATAATATGGGGTTGTCCAACAAAAGTATTTGGAAAGAAAATTGGACGTTGACTCCATTTGTGTATCTTCTGACACGCCTACCAAGTTAGAAGGCTACAACAAACATAATCACACGAAAGGCTTCGCTGCTCTGTGTTGTGAACTGTTATTAACCTTGCTATTAATCAGAAGATGACTCGCCTGTACTCTGGAAAAAAGTTTTAAGTTAACAAAAAGAACCTCATAAAGGTGAGGCCAGGTTCAAAACTTGAGATAAAAGCGAGCTTCCCTTGATGTAATAACAGCTGAGGCTACAAAGGCCAGTCGTTTCTCTTGCCCAGATAAAGCAGCAACCGAACCGTACGGCCTTTGGTTGGTACTCTACTATTAAATAATCTGTGAAGTGTGCAAGCGAAAACATGCAAGAGGCAGAAATCGTTTGCCTGCGGAATCATTAATTTGAGAGCAATCAACTAGAGTGTGTAATGCTTTGGACCAAAAAAGTACAAGATTGTAAGCCTTTGACTCATGAAAATATTTGGAATTTCATTAAGATGCACATGTTTTCACAAAGCACTAGACATCCCATAAATTCTCGATTGTAATGCCGGGGCCCATAAAATGGTATCTTTGTTTTATCTACCAAATAGTATGGTAGACAGAGAAAGTATTTTTTCTCATGAAAACATGGGATCAAGATATCATCAATAAAACATATTTTGATGTCCCTGGATCCCAAAGAATTATATTCAAAAAACTCTGCACGGAGCGCGTGTGTATGGACAGTATAACTCAAAAACGAAAAATCCGATAAATATTAAACTTGGTTCATAAACTCAGCATCTTCCAAGGATGCGAAACAAATTTTCAAGAAAGCGTCCTTGACTCCAAAATACGCTTTACGTGGAATACATTTCGTTTATTTTAAAAGTTATTTTATGAAATTCGGTTGTAACACTTTTGATTAAAATAATATGCGTAAAATATTTATATGACTAATAAAATGCATTGGTATTTTAGTTTTCTGTGAATAAGCTGTAAAGTATTCTTCCTTAGGATAATATTTTGTATAATTTTGTAGGCTTGGTAAACTATAAGAGACAAGCATTTACTACACAAAAAATCTGATGTGTTACACTCAGATGACTTTCTCTACTCTTGTACAATGTATTTTTACAAACACTTATTATTCATATGCTTCATGTTAATCGAGATGTTAATCTTACTGCTAATTTTCTGGTAGATGCAAGGGGAATATGATGGTCTTTAAGCGATACTCAAATATTTTAAGAACTGGTTGCTGTGTGGAGCATTCCATTCTCTTTGTATGTCCAGGGCATAAAAATGAATAACGAATTCCCATTTGAGAAAAAGAATAAGTATTGGAAAATTTAAGGGAATAACAAGCAATATCTCGAAAACGGTTCACTCAATAAAAAATGAATATGACATAAATTGTGTATTTTAACGCGATCTACATTTTTGTGTAGTAAAATGTTGTCTATCTCTTATGGTTTACCAGTTATGCAAAAGTCGTTCACAATGAAGAATACTTTCGGAGACATTCCCAGAAAATTCAAGATATACATTTTATTTGTCATGTAAGTATCTTAAATATATGATATTTTAATCAAAATCGTTAGAGCCATTTCTGAAAATATTAAAATTTTCGAAAAATGTTCCATGTAAAGGGTAATCTGGGGGAGGGGGGTTTCTTGAAAACCTTCGTGTCGCATCTCTGGAAGATACTGAACCTAAATACCAAGTTTGGTGTTTATCCGACTGTTCGTTTCTGAGTTATGCTGTTCATAGACAGACACACAGACACACACACGGACATGTTTCCAAAAATACTTTCTTTTGGATTCAGGAGGTCTCAAAGCATGTATTTCCGGTGAAATCTTGGTATCGAATTTTTGGGTGGAATGCAATACTTCCCATACTTACTATACGTAGTAGAGAATGTAATAAATCCAATGACAACGGTACAGCAGTTAACACCACTGCGATAGGCAGTATGACCACTACAGTTAAAGGCGAAGTGTAAATGGAACCATATTGTGACTCAGTGGCTATGGCCCAAGGTTATCGGGAAGTCGGCGCTGGGCGGTCGGAGTAAACAAGTACCGCTCGCCTGTGTAAACAGCTGGCGCACTGTCGGCAGATCACTAATTTTCTGGAAGTTGTTTCTTCCACCCTCCTCCAGAAAATGTGTCGAAATAGTTCTAGAACGTTTGAGAACCTGGTGGAAAGATTCCACTGGCTGTAATATAAGCAAGCGTTCTCGCGAGTGTCAATGAGAGTCGAGTGGGTGAGGGTTGCGTCGATCAGTCGATGAGCGAGCGAATTGGTGTTGGCTGTTATGAAGTGCAGCAAGCGCAGGTTCTTGAGGTCTGGTATTCAACTCCGGAGTTAAGTGAACCATTCGGCATATAGAGGCTACATCACGTGACGTACTCTGACCGCATTTATTTTAAAGCAAATAATTGCTATATGTAACTCAGCTTTTTAAAAGCTGATAAATTTTATCAGAATTACCAAAACTTACAGTACTCACTAACCATTACATGTGCGTATAGTAATTATTTGTACTCTTTGTACTGAACAATACGTACTAAGTAGGCTTCATATTAGACACATCTAGTGACAGTGACTAATACTGTACAAGAGTACGTTTTGTTTACATCCGACACGCCACAAACAGGTTTCACAATCGGAGACTAACATGACGGATTCAATGTTGACATATGTAGTGCACTAAAAATTTCTGATGAGTTACACTCACATGACTTTCTCTACTCTTGTACAAACTATATTTACAAACGCTTATTCTCCATCTACTTCTAATTCGAGATAAACATTTGCAGAATCTATCTTATTGCTGATTTTCTTGTAGGTGCGAGGGGAATACGGTAGGCTTTAAGCATTAGTTAAATCTTTTAAGAGCATTCAATTCTCTTTGCATGTCCAGGACATTAAAGAAACGAATAACTAATAACGAATTCCCATTTGAGAAGTTTTGGAAAATACAAAAAAATAACAGGAATATCTCGGATATGGTTCATTCGACAAAAAAATGTATAGGTCATAAATTGTGTGTTTTAATGAGATCTACATTTTTTGTGTAGTAAAATTTTGTCTATCTCTTACGGTTTACCAGTTATGCGAAAGACATTCAGAATGAAGAGGACTTTTGGGGATATTCCCAGAAAATTCAAGATATGCATTTCATTTGCCATGGAAATATATTAAACATATGATACTTTAAACAAAATCATTAGAACCATTTTTTTGAGAAAATCAAAATCTTCGAAAAATGTTCCTTATAAAGGCTAGTTTGGGGTGGAGGGATTTTCTTGAAAATCTTCGTGACGCATCTTTGAAGATACTAAACTCAAATACCAAGTTTGGCATTTATCCGACTTTTGGTTTCTGAGTTAATGCTGTTCACACACAGACACACACACACACCGGAGATGTTTCCAAAAATGCTTTATTTGGATTCAGGGCATCATGTATTTCCGGTTAAATCTCAACATCGAATATTTGAGTGGAATACAATACTTCCCCTACTTAATATACATATTAGAGAAAGTAAATAAAAAACGATATGAATAATAAGTGAAAATCGCATTTTTCTTAAGCTGACACAGTTTTCATATATCACAAAGTAACAAAGTTGGTATGATTGTTCCAGCCTGCGCATGGAGAGAGGAGATGGAGAGAAAAAAGGGTTTGACTGACGTATATTATTCCTGAGATTCTTGATGCGGAATTGCCCGCAAATGCAAAGTAAAGCATTTAACTTTGCTGTGTGTCATATGGTACCCTTTGGCAGAGAGAGGGACCCCTCTTTTTTATGATACTTTTTGGTGAAACACACAGCAGTGAGAGGATTTTAAAAGTAAAAGTTCCAGATGCAGATGGCACATGCATTAAAACACAATTTCCGCATGGAATCGTCTATTGAGATATTTTGTGGGAACAGACAAACTTTTGTAGCAGATGACATACGTATGAATACAAAGACCTTTGCTTCAAAATACAACTGAGCCTTGATAGATATATGCTGTTATCCCAGCACTGGAGCTACTTGATATACAGCCTTTTAACAGTCAGCTGGAAAATACTTGCAACATGATACAATACTATGCCCGCCACCGAAAGATCTGATTGTTGTAACCACACTACTTTCACTATCTGTTTCATATCTGTTCTATAAATTATCCTATAAATTATTGAAGGGCTTGTTTTACCTTCTCTACTACTTGCATACCTATATTACGAAAAGCGTGTTAAAATACATAATCTGTGTAAATTTTTCTTAGCTTTAATCGTTTACGAAATATTACTTATTGTACAGTTACGTTTTCCTAACCACAAGTGCGTCATCAGGAGCACTTCTGATAGCTGAGTGTTTTTTCTTGTTTTTCTTCACATGAATTCGTTACCACGACATATGAAATAAACAGCAGAATGTTGTTTCCAATGTTGCAAGTTACCAAGCCTCTATTATTTAATTTGAAATAATTTCTAGGAAAACATACATGTTAATAGCCGAACGTGGATAGGGAATATATAAATCAATATCAAACAATAAATATAATTCAGGAAGAAAGATGTTAGAATACTTAGCAGCCAAGAAATGTACAAAGCAGATTGTAACTTAGACATATGGGACGGGCGAGCTAGCTAATTTGAGAAGAAGGATAATTCTAGGTAGAGCCAACATTTCACCAAGTTATGAGCAAGAAACTTGAAGCAATAAGGAGAAATGGAAAGGAAAGAACAGCGACATTGAATCTGCTTCCAGACGCGTCACTGGGACGCGTGTACGAAGAACTTTGGAGCAGAATATTTTCATATATAGTAAGGTAACGCGGTCTGAGGACCAATTAGATATGTCGTTACATTTTGAGGCGCAAAGGTGAGCGTCACTAAGTGTGGGTATAAAAACGAGAGGAAAGCCCCAGATTTTCACTCTCTTATAAAATCTCGTCGACACACAGTGATACTCTCGGAATGACGGATGCACGTGTATGCATATGGGTGGGAAGCGTTGCAGTTAGATTAGGCTCCTAATTTATTATTATGGTGGGAATTGTTACAATGGGAAAAGCTAGCCACCCATAAGTATTTATTTGATAATAAACCAGATTTTTTTAAGGGAAATGCAGTGTATTTTAATTT
This sequence comes from Deroplatys truncata, assembly GCA_030765065.1. Taxonomy (NCBI): domain Eukaryota; kingdom Metazoa; phylum Arthropoda; class Insecta; order Mantodea; family Mantidae; genus Deroplatys; species Deroplatys truncata. The sequence continues at coordinate 109,401,281 of CM060982.1, forward strand.
TCCCCACCTACGAAAACCCTAATCTATTATATTGTGTAGAATAAGTTATGTATTAGATTGGATTATTAATGAACACGTTCCTATTTTTTAACTATCAATATATTGGAAAGACGACTGAAAAATTCAATGGCATAGCCGGGATTTGAACCACGCTTGCGGTCTCCGTCTGGTTCTCTAACCACGGAGCTATCGTGACGACATGCCAGTACGTAATTAAACTCTTAAACTGATTCGCATTTTCCCCGGTAAACTACACAAGGAGATCTCAAATTGTATTGACATGACATACCCCAATGGCGACTTACCATGCTGTAAGTACTTTAAGTCCCGGGCTTCATAGTTTCGACCAATACTAGGTCAAAATTTATGGCATTGAATACTTAGTCGTCTGATTATACCTTTCCAACTTTGTCCAACACACAGTTTGAGTGGAATAACAATTAATATCAATATATTGTTCAAAATTAGTATGCTTACCTAAGACTTCCACAGAATCAGTTTAGAACTGCAAAACTCAGACTTGGAGCATCGCATTAAAATGTTGCGAATGATACGTAAGAGATAAATATTTATACGAGGAGAAAGGGCACTCTCTCTGAAATACTGCATTAAAACAAACAGAATTTCTAATGATAAATATGCAAATGGGCTAAGTGTGAGAATCCAGAAACAGGACACATTTTTTTTAAATATGCCCCGAGTTTTCAACCGTCAGGGCTTTGCTAATGGAACGCATTGCGCTCAGTTTTGAATAATGGATAACGCCTATATCATATCTTGGGCTCAAGAAACACTTACGCTGCATTTGAATATTTATTAGTATTATAGAAAATGTAGAATCTAGTTTTGTTTTGAATCTCTTGAGCACTTATCGATTATAAATCGCATTTTATGGAACCGAATAGGACTTGAAAAGGAGTGGTAACTCGTTCTTTCCGCGAGATTTTAGTAATACAGGACAAGTACAAATAAATGAAAGTAGTTTACGTACTTATTACCAAGACACCATTTATGATAAAAAAAACGTATGAGGTAACTTTGGATAGAAAAACTTTCAAAGTTTACATTGCTGAAATTATTTTGCATTTGCTTCTTGCGCTATTATTGCAAAAATAAAATGTGTAGCAACCAGGAGAATGCTTATGTTGTTTTAGAGCTGGCGAAATCAAATTAAATTACAACGCCACAGTGGCATTTCCGCATATGTTTTGATAAAGATCCACCAGCACGAAACAACATCCATCACTGGTACCATCAGTTGAAGAGGCTGGTACAGAGATTAAAAAGAAAAGCACAGGATGGCCACGTGTATCAGTTGAGAACATTGACGGAATCAGAGAAGATTTCAAAAGTCCACGTATCGGGTCAGTCAAGAGTTCAAGTTGCCCCAAAAAATCATACGGCTGTCCAGATGACATAGAAAATGCAGTCGGTGTAAGCCTTGAAACCAAATGACAAGATCGTATATGTGTAAATGCAAGCGGAAATGGAGGACGATAATTTATAGGAGATCTAGTTTCCTCTGACGAAGCTACATTTCACTTAAGTGGAAAGGTTAATCGCCAAAACGCGCGAATATAGAGCACAGAGAACCCTCGAGTCATCGTTGAGCAAGTCCGCGATTCATAGAAAATCAATGTCTTTTACGTCATTTTACAAACGAAAATCTATGGCCCATTTTTTACTTTGTCTACTACGTATAGCAAGTATACGAAGTATTAAGTTCCATACCGAAATTTCTCCGTAAATACATGTTCCTCCTGAATACAAAGAAAAAAGACAATTTAGAAAAAGGACCGTGTCTATGTGTCTGTGTGTGTGTGTATGTATGTGTGTGTGTGAGTGTCTGTGAACAGCGTAACTCAAAAACGAAAAGTCGGATAATCACCAAACAAGGTTTAATACCTTCCAAACATGAGACACGAAGATTTTAAAGCAAATCTTCCAACCCTAGACTACCCTTTACATAGAAGATGTTTTAAAGTTTTTGATTTTCTAAAAAATGGTTTTAACAATTTTAATTAAAATACAATATATTAAAGATGTTTACATGAAAAATAGAATTTTCTGGGAGCAGCATCTGAAGTCCACTTCATTTGGAAGAAATTTTGTATAATATTATGTAAATGTTAAGCGACAGACAAACATGCAGATCTCTTTTAAACACACCATACATTTCAAATACAATTTTTGTAGCATCAGCCATTTCCGAGATATCCGTTTTTAATGGTTCGATTTGTTCAGCACGTTTTCATTATTTTTAGTCCCATCTTTTTCAGTTGCTTCTCACTATTGCGTGGAAACAATGTGGAATTTTAAGACCAGCATATAGCGTCAGTTTTTAAACATCTGATTGTCGCTGTTCCCTTTGAAAACTAAATGTGTAATGTAGCTATTTCTGCAAAAGTTTATTTAGATTAAAATGAAATAATAGCAAATAAGCTTTAATAATAATATTAGTATACCCACTAATAAAAGATAGAGGGTAGATAAAGTCATGTGAATGTAACACATCAGCCTTTTTTCATTGAACGGGCTGTAACTAGGATGACCTGTCTCGCAGTTGAAGCGGGTACGATCTTCACGCCAGGAATTACGAGTCGGGACTTCTATATGTCTCTTTGGTCTGCCTGTATATATGTCTGCGACCTACAGCCTCATGCGGTTCCTACACTTCATCGATTCCCCCGGAGGTTGTAGCCACAATGTGTAGATCTATGTAGGTCGCGGTTTGGAGTTTATCCGTTCCTCCTGTAGATTGATAATTCTCAATTATAATGCACCGAGTTATTCTCTGGAGTGTCTTATCGAATCTGAAATACTAGGCCAATGCTCATTCTATAGATTTTACTTATAAACAATTTTGGGTTTACAAAGCAACAAGAGTGTGCAAAATTGCAGAATGTCTGTGAAGCACAAGAGTCTTTCATATAACGTGTTAGCGTGTAGGTTAAGTTTCAAAAATCGAATTATATTTGGAGCAAAGGGGATAAAATTAAAACCAAGATTACTAGTCACGTTTCCCTTTCCATGGTATGTGAAGATGTAAGTCATATTAGTGGGGTAGAGTGTCGGTGTTGTAATGTATGAAATGGTGAGCAGTTAATTTGATATAAATTAATTCAGGAACTGAAGATTGAAACACTTAAGTATGAAATGTGTGATAAATAATAAAAATAATTCACATAAAAGAGCAGATAATGCTATAATTTAGGACATCTCAGAACTCTTTTCTGTTTTCAAGCATAAGCGAATGTTTTACAAATCATTTTACTGTATATAATCCTATTAATGAAAACATCTTTTAAGTAACGTCTAAAGTAACTAATAGGATAGAAAGAATTAAGTAATGGCATATGTAGTATTTACTGCGAGATAAAGATTAAACATTTATCTAAATGATAACTCATAACCATCATAGAAGTTTAGTATCATCTCTACACTGTCATTGGTGATATTATGTCACTATGTCACTAATTACGTTCTGTTGCTAAAGATTATTCCGTTTTATTATACAATCTCACTAAAAATAGGTAAGCGTAACATTTAGAAAATTGTTCTTTGCTATGTTGTTCCAAACAAATTTACATAATAACTGGTTTTAAAATAAGGTATAATGAAAACATCAAATAGAGTAAAAGCTGATTCAGTCGGTATTTCTATCCAAAGTTTCATTTAGATAGCCTACCCGCCGCTGAACTGAAAACTGAGGGTGACCTAGTGGTAGGCTCCATTACAGTCAAGGTTTGAAATAATCCTTGAGAGGAATAGAGAAATACTGTAAAGAATAGAGTTTAAAGGTTCAACCGGTTGGTACACCAGATCGATAATAGCCACGCTAGTGATGGGAGCATGTTTTATAACGTCTTTATTACGAAATCACGACGGCTGAATATCGTCATCATGCTCCGAGACACCTTATTGGCAGCTTGGTGGAATACCATGACAGCAGCGCCAACAGTCAGCGGCGGACCTGGTGCCTCTCGGGAGAAGAAGAGATATCAGTGCACAGTGACGAGGCAACTACTTTCAAGGCATCAGATCTTCGCGGCCAGACGGAGTAAGCATTATTCACGGCACTTTATAAATTACTATACATTACGCTTTGGTGAGTAGATTTTCAAATTTAACCTTCGTGCCGTGGATTGTAATGTAGTATCATCCGGAAAGGAAAGACTTAGGCATTGGTTTATACTACATTTCATATTCTACAGGATGATTTATGAAGAACTGACACATTTCATTATTTAATTATTCTGTTCGAAATTCACTCAATGCCCCAATTTTAGCACCAAATTAAGCAGAATTTCTGGAGTTTCGATTGTCTGTCACTAAATGCAGAGATATTCATGTCTTATTCGTAATTGTTAGTTTTATTGCCGGCAACTGTTTTTGAGATTTTGTTCTAGTCAACATTAAATGAACGACTCTTCCTTGTAAATCAATACTGGATTACGAATTCAATTACAGCTACTCAAAGAGCATACCAGAGAGAAGTTGGTGTTTGGAATCCTCCCCAAGAAACACACTACTGGGACTGGTAAACACATTGGAAACAACTGGATATCTGGTGAGTGAAAAAGGCAAAACTCATTCATCTAGGCTTCCCACGGTTTTTGGTGACGTAAGAGCACGACTGGATCAGTCACCTAAAATCATTAAGACGCTTGTTGCAGGAGACAGGGTACAGCTATTCAATGTGTCAGAGAGCTGTGAAAAGTACAGGCCTAAAGCCATATAGGATTACGGTTGTCCATCAGTTACATGAAGCAGATAATGATAGACGACGGAATTATTGTCGTTGGTTTCAGGCGTTCATTGTGCAAAATCTTACCACGTGGTTCATAGATGAAGCACGGTTTCATTTATCCAGAAGTCACCTATGCATCCGATTAAATTCGGAGTTTGGTGCGCAATATACGCACAGAGAATAGTGTGACCAATTATTTTGAAAACAATGTGAACACTGCAGAGTACCAACGGATTTTCATGCAGTTTTCTGAGCAACTAGACGATGTAGAGCTGAGTCAAGGATATTTTCAGCAGGACGGCGCTACATGCCATACATCAAATGAATCCCTGGCACAATTGTAAGTTTCTTTGACGACCGGATAATTTCCAAGAACCTGTGACCACCGAGGTCTCCGGATTTGACATCGCCGGACTTCTTTCTATGAGGTTACTTAAAAGACAGAGTTTATGCCACACGTCTCCAGACATTGGACGATCTGAAGCACAACATTACACAGGAGATTCAAGCTATTGATAACAGAGTCCTTCAACGAGTGGCCAGTAACATGGAACGACGTGTTGAGCTGTGCCTTATGCAGGATGGAGGACATTTTCAACATTTGCTACAGAGGTAAATAATCTCCCAAAATTCACTGCATTTCAGATATAAGAAGTTGTCGGTGGCATAACTGTTTTGAAACAATTAAAGAAATAAGTGTGTCAGTTTTTCATAAATTACCCTGTATAATCGTAATTCTGTTGAGACATATAACTCATACAATTTTCTTGTACTTTATTTTGTTATTCCGAAAGAATTTTCAGGGAATATTTAACATTGTATTACTAAAGTCAGATATTGTATAAGAGTCAATAAAACAAATTAAATGTTAATTTTACGAGAAGAGAAGTTTTACAGTTTTAAAGGATTATCTGGCTTTGTTCACTGCTATTATTAATAATAAAATATTGTAGAAGATTAGTTTGTTAATGATTTACTTAAACAGCCTTACTGCATTATACCTTAGTCATCCCGATCTTACACGATATATGCTAGTAATAAAATACAAAACCGTATTAGCACAGCATACCAGTCAAGAAGACACTGACTGCAACATTTAAGAAAGGGCAGAAGCTACTAAATATGAAAAATGCAATAGTGAAGGCAAAGAGTATAGGGTAGTGATGGAATTCAATTATTTAGGAGTTGAAATAGACAGAGGGGATAAATGGAAAAAGCAAAAGTGATTTGTTGACAAAAGGAAAAAGGGCTACATAAGTTATTAGAAGTTGCAAACAGGGAACCTAATGTAAATATTCAATGATTAAAAAAAGTGTATAATCTGTGGTTGAGGCAAAAATGCCATATGGTAACTGCATAGAACCGTAGGTAGACCGAAACAGTCCTGTAGTTCTACCGAGACTCCTGGAGGGGAGGGATGATGGAAGATACCCAAACGATATACAATATCCCATGACTATGGGCGCTAGCATAGGCGGAGTCCCTAACAATTTGCAGATCGAACACATCCGACTCCGTTCGAGTTCACCCACAAGCCTACAGACTCCGGTGGTTTCCCCTGGTGGGCGAAACTCGGAGGCGGATCATAACTACGAGTTGCAAACACTACCGCGGGGCCGCCTCCCTGATCAATGCTATATGATATAAAAGTATGGAGATTAGAAAGACGATGGGAACGCATAGAAGAGGTGCGTAAGTATTCAATGTTTGACTTACCAAATGCAACTGTTAGATAGCTCAAATACGCGCAGAGTCGCAAGTGAGGGAAATATTATCGAAACAGCATTGTAATATTGGTTCAGAATCCGAAACTTAGAAAAAAAATCTGATGTTTTACACTCACATGACTTTCTCTACTCTTGTACAAACTACTTTTACAAAAGCTTATTCTCCATCTACTTCATGTTAATCGAGATAAACATTTGCAGAATCTATCTTAGTGCTAATAATAGCTGGTTGCTAGGTGCAGCACCATTCCCTTTGTCACAGATTATAACTCTTTGCATATCCAAGACAAAAAATTAATAACGAATTCCCATTTGAGAAAATAAGTATTGAAAAATTTAAGGGAATAACAAGCAATATCTCGAAAATAGTTCACTCAAGAAAAATGTATATGACATAAATTGTGTATTTTAACGCGATCTACATTTTTTTGTGTAGTAAAATTTTGTCCATCTCTTATGGTTTACCAGTTATGCAAAAGTCGTTCACAATGAAGAATACTTTTGGAGACATTCCCAGAAAATTCATGATATACATTTTATTTGTCATGAAAATATCTTAAACATATGATATTTTAATCAAAATCGTTAGAGCTATTTTTGAGAAAATTAAACTTTTCGAAAAATGTTCCATGTAAAGGGTAATCTGGGGTGGGGAGTTTTTCTTGAAAACCTTCGTGCCGCATCTCTGGAAGATACTGAACCTAAATACCAAGTTTGGTGTTTATCCGACTGTTCGTTTCTGAGTTATGCTGCTCACAGACAGATAGACAGACAGACACACAGACACACACACGGAAATGTTTCCAAAAATGCTTTTTTTTTTTTTGATTCAGGGTGTATCAAAACATGTATTTCCGGTGAAATCCCGGTATCGAATTTTTGGGTGGAATACAATACTTCCCCTACTTACTGTTAGTAGTAGAGAAAGTAAAAATTGAAATGTATCTAGAATATCAAGATAAAAGCTTAAAGAACTTAAATAACTTGGAAAGTTCTTGTTTTTATTTCCTTTTTACTTTCTGTACTACCTACAGTAGGGGAAATATTACATTCCACCCAAAAATTCGATACCGAGATTTTACCGGAAATACATGTTTTGAGGTGCTCTTAATCCAAATGCATTTTTAGAAATATTTCTGTGTGTGTCTCTGTGAACACCATACCTCAAAAACGAAAGGTCGGATATACACCAAACTTGGTATTCGAGTTTAGTATCTTTCAGAGGTACGATATGAATATTTTCAAGAAAATCCCCCAGTTCAAACTACCCTTTACGTGTAAAATTTTTGAAAGTTTTTATTTTCTAAAAATGCCTCTAACGATTTTAATTAAAGTATCATATGTCTAAGATATTTTTATGGAAAATGAAATGAAATGTCACGTTGCCATTTTATCGTAAACAAACACAGAGCCGCTGTAGACACTGAATGGAACTAATAAGTGGGGGCTTAAAACTTTTCTTTATTCAATGATGTATCGTATGTGTTACTATCTATTGTGGCGTATCAGTAAGCATTGTCATACCAGACACATTATTGTGTTGCAGTGTCGATAGCATTATTGGGTTACTTTGATTATTTTTTGGCCTAACCATTCCTCCTTTGGCGCGGAATACGCCAGAGAGAAAGCGTTGTTTGAATTCCGTCTGGTATGACACCGACGCTGGCTGGCTGGTTGGAGGGGAGGAATATAGTTAGCGTCACTTCAGTTAGTGCAGTTGAAGTAACAAGTCACGTGTGTGGCCAGCTCTCGACTTCGGGGCATCTTCCATCACCCTGTTTTCCTAAGTGTAATGTAGAGTCGCCAAACATTTGTCAATAAATTACAAGTGATGTTTATTATGTCATATTTTTGTATAATGTCGCCTTTGTCTAGTTTTAAACACTAAGGTCCCGGTCCTCTTGCCGTTAGTGAGCTACGCTCCCCCATGTGCGTGTTGGGGTGATCGAAATTTATATTTTGCTGGAAACCTCTTGGCCCTCACCCCAGCATGTAACACTATTGTCGTTAATTAAAAACGAATATTTAAAATCTGTTTCTTCTTTTTGAATAATCCTGTATGTACGTATATATGTATGTATGACCAGGGTGAATGTTCCACGTGTAGTATGTAAGGAATTTAATGCAGTTTAAGGACCTTCATGTTGTGTTGATCATTTTTTAGAGGACAATTTGGATTTTCTATAGCAGCATTACATTTCCATTTGTTAATCATAAACATTCCTGAAATAAAACTGCCTTTGTGTAAGCCTCGGGAAATATTATCTCCATCAAATTGTCAACAAAACATTTATATCTTATGTTGTTGAGTTTTTATATAAAGCGACTTTTATTCTTTGTCAGAAATCTCACATTTTGTTTTTATTAACTTATATTTACACACCTCTCTTCTGTAAACTCTTGTCATTCCTTTTTAATACTCACGATTAATTTTACAGAAGAAGTTTGCGTCACTAAGTTTACGGATAGCTATGGCTAATGAGACGTAACAGAGACATCGATCCTAATTTTCTATCCAGAGAGAGAGAGAGAGAGAAAGAAAGAGAGCCATCGCTATGAAAACAAAAAACACCTTAGGGACTATAATTTAAAAAAGAGAGACTGAAGCTAATGAAAAGTAAACACAAACAAAATGCTAAAAATATCTAAACTTTTATTAGAGACCTTTCATATGTTAATATTCCCATGCGACCAAAATTCGCATGCTCTAGCAAGCTGATAGGCAGTGAAAAATATAATTTAATTACTGTACTGTTCTCTCTTCGTTTCAATGCTTTTATATGCATTGCATATATGCAATGCAAGTTATCTCTTTTTGTTTTAAATTGCATATCTTTATGGATTATTTATACACGAACTAGATAGTTCTGTAGCTTCATAATTCAGGGACCATCAACCGATTGCTATCTGGTGCATTAACCTGATACATGCAACAGTGCATTGATTTGCATGCGACTAAATCAGTAGACATTAAATGTAAACTTTTATGCTCTAGGTTACTAATAGAAAAGGCAATTTCAGTACATTTACTTATGTAACTTGCCTAATTTGATTTATTTGGCTATATATGCACACGATGAAACGTTAAAATAACAATCTGATTGCACTCACATGACTTTCTCTACTCTTGTAAAAACTATTTTTACAAACGCTTATTCTGCATCTAATTCACGTTAATCGAGATAAACCTTTGCAGAAACTAAGGACTGCTAATTTTCTGATACGTACGCACATCGCCAAATAAAATCTTCGGCGGATTTTATATCGTTTTCTGTACTAACCCCCTACTCAACACTAATACACCCTGAAACCTGAGACACCCACGCAATCACACGCACAATAACACACTCAAACTTACCATGCACCAATAACCACAGTCAACATCCCACTAATCTGCAACTCACATACATTGCACACACAACAACACTAACCAGAGTGCATATTGCGGGATCTGCAACCTCTTCCTACCAATCTCCGGTGGAGGAGTTTTTTAGTGAGTATGGCCATCCGTCATGACGGCGAGTCCCACACACCCCAGCCCCCGACTCCCATCGGGGCTGGACAGCACGCAACATGTGTTTTTCTCCTCCACTCGAAAAAAATGCCTTAGCTTCTTCTGGTGTTATTGAAACCAAAACATGTTTATTGTCTCAGAACCAGTCATGCCGTATACTAGCGAAATTACTCGTGAACGTATCGTGGGTATATGGGAGGCTGGTCGCACTGTTACAGCAATTGCAACGGCAGTGCATAAAAGTGTTTTTATAGTAAATTACTGGATAAAAACATTTCAGGAAAGTGGGGAAGACGGTCTACAAACTCGTCAGAAAGTGGGCACTCCCCGTAAAACTTCCGCAGATGATTATATTGGTTTACTAAATGCAAATTAATGTTTTGCTATAATTGAAGGATCTTGTTTAGAAACCAGAGATAAATATGTATATGGTTTACCGAATGACATACATATTATGACAATAAAATTGGGTTATATCTTTGTATATAATCCTGTTGTAGTCCTATGATCAGCAGTATGTTAGTAAAGGTATATTAACGAATTATAGCTTGAATTAGAGGGAAAACATACTGCTTTATTTATTTATTTATTATTTAGTTATATTTGCTTCTATGCAGCAACAGGCATTGATAGCACTGTGAGAGTACAGTTCTGTTTATTTTTTGTTATAAACTGCTGCCTTGCTATGTATATAATGAATACCATTCAAGCTTTAATTTGCACCCTGAAAATCTTCTCACATTACACATTCTACATTTCGCTAACCTGGGCGCTTTTCAAGGGCTTTCAACCCCTTCAAAGGCATGTCCTGCACTAGCCTTTAAGGTATGGCTACCAATCATGATAAGAGACTGTATGGCAAACTGGATACATCCACTCTACCACCTTCTCTTTTAGCCAATACGATCGAAAGCGTAAATATATATTTCATTTATACACCATTTTGTAACCTTTGTTGTGGTAATTTATGCAACTATTTAGCAGGAGTGGCGCACCCTTGAACCGTGGCCTAAAGCAACCAATGAAATGACCATGGCTTCTTAAGGCGACGTACAACGATAACCAATGTAACATAGACGCGAGGTGTAGCCAGATTTTCTTCGGCGCTCTTTGTACGAGGGAAATATGGTAGTCTTTAAGCTATAGTCAATACTTTTAAGAGATGGTTGCTATCTGGAGCACTCCATTATCTTTGCATGCCCAGGAAATGGGAATAACGAATTCCCATTTGAGACAAAGTATTGGAAAATTCAAACAAATAACAAGGAATATCTCGGAAATATCTCACTTCACAAAAAATGTGTATGACATAAAATGTGCATTTTAACAAAGTTACATTTTTTGTTTGGCAAAATTCTGTCTCTCTTTTATGGTTTACCAGTTATGCGAAAGCAATTCAGAATGAAGAGGCTTTTGGAGAAATTCCCATGAAATTCAAGATAAACAATTTATTTGCCTTGAAAATATGTTAAACATAGACGTAATTCAATAAAAATCGTTAGAGCCATTTTTGAGAAAATAGAAGTTTACGAAAATTGTTCCATGTAAAGGAGTTTGGGGTGGGAAAATGTCTTGAAAATATTCATGTGGCATCCTTGGGAGATACCGAACTCAAATACCAAGTTTTATATTTATCTGACGTTTCGTTTTTGAGTTATGCTGTTCACAGACATGTTTACAAAAATCTTTATTTGGATTCAGGACACCTATAAACATGTATTTCCAAAATTTTCGAATATTTCCGAGTATCGAATTTTTGAGTAGAATGCAATACTTCCCCTACATAGCAGAGAAAGTACATATTACATGTTATATCCTGCTAGCGAGCGACATTGTTCACATTTCATAAGTCTAGGATTCCATGATTAGGCCGTTACTCTGACTTCGGAGTTTTTCCCAAATCGGTATGTCATTGCTGGGATGGTTCCTCTTATATACTGTCCATCTTTGCCTTTCATATATTTCACGTTCATATGTTTCAGGGTTGCAGGACCAGGCAACGGCGACTTGTGCATGGCGATGGGACGGTGAAGTTTGCACTGTGTAAAGGATTTCTGCATGGCGCTTGGATGACCACCTAATGCCCCTTTCTGGTGGGGATGCCCGTTCCTGGGAACAGCCAGTTTTAAAATGACGTAGGCAGGCGTTAGGATTGGTGTCACTCTGAAATCGTTAGGAACCCGTCGCTGCTGACGAGTATTGCCATCAGGATCTATTCGCTCTTCTGGTCTTCCATTCCTTTCAGGAGTCACGTAAGACATAATGTGCCTACTAAGATGCTGAAGAGCGGTGCTGAGGTCCCCCAACCTCTGTCTAACTATCCTATCCAATGTCCTTGAACTCGAAGCAGTCACCGAATGTGAGTGTTTGTGAACAACGAATGCCATCTCCAGAAAGGACTGGGATTGGAGCAGAACGACTTCGCACCTCGTGTTCAGTTTGTCCAGTGGTTTCTGCAACGAAGTATCAGAGATCCTACATTTCCCACGCACGTCTTGTTTACCGATGAGGCCTGCTTTACATGAGACAGATACTTCAACAAGAACAGCCACATCTGGAATGTTGAGAATCCTCATGCAGTGTTCATTAGACATCACGAACAGAAGTATTCCGTAAGCATCTGGACTGGAATCTTTGTGATCATCTGCTGGGACCTTTCGTTTTGCCAGCCCGTTTGAGGCAGTATTTTTAACATTTGAATAATTTCAATTGAATTATATAATATTTAAATTAAATAGCAGCCCACCTTGAAGCAATATATATGTAATAATTTGTAAAAAAATGTATGTAACAGTCATTGCATATGCTTATATTATTGTAAACATTTTAATAATGTTATGTGAATGCATTGTGTAATTTAATAGTGTAAGAACTGTGAGAATAATACGTTTAAAGTTGCTAACAATGAGGTAACCTTGAGGCAATAATGAGTTTGAGAGTTGAAATGTTACTAGTCATGATTAGGGCAACGATAATGTAAATTTTGTGACAGTTTAAAAATAGCCAATCAACAACAAGAAAAAGCTTTAATTAAATGCAGGTATTCTATTGGACTAAGATTAGCCAATCAGAGACTTGAAATACAGAAGCTTACGGGTTTGGATGGTTAAAATATGTTAAGTTGCCTGCAGACCTTGGTAGTGACCGGATGGAAGATGTGTTCTCTAAAGAAATATTACTTATTCGTGTGAAACGAAAATTAAATATACGCGTTAACTAGTGCTAGTATTAAGTAAAAGAATCTCACAGCTCTTGATATCAGTGTAGTGCTATATAATTAAAGAAGCTAATTTAAACTTAAAATCTGTGTAAGGCTACATTCTTGTCGCACCGCACCCTGTCTAAGATATACGTGGCTCTAAAACAATACTGATGCAGCCAAGGCAAACATAAACATAAATACTATCCATAGAAGCAGTTTAATAACAAAGTTAAAATATTTTTAAACTTGGAGCGTAACAACAAAAATACATCTTCAAAAATCGGCTTCTCATACGTAGCAGCATATTACGTAACAAACAATCTACTTCAAGTCTACGCCAAAAGCTTGGTGCAAAACTCTAACAACAACTTCAAAACAATCTTCTTCAAAATCGACGTTCATACATGGAGCTGATTAAATAAATAAACTCCAAGACAATAACTACTTCAAGTTTGCTTCCCAAGCGTGTGGCTAACAACACTAAAACTTCAACAACAATAAACTACAACAGTTGAAGAACAAATAGCTTCCTCACGTTTGAGTTTAATTGGGGTGTGCGTTTTGGACTTACCAAACCTAACCAGACATAAAGGACAAGAAAGATGCGATGTCACTTGATTCAGCGGTCAAACAAACAGAGAGTCAAAGTGCACTGGTTGTGCCTCTCAAACCTATCCTACCAGATACGCTTCAAGCAGGGGTGAATAACTCCGTAACGATGAGTCGGAGGATGGTGGTTAAAATGTTTCCCCCTGCGAGATCTTAGTTATTCAGAGTTTGTCCCAGAGATCCTGAAACACTGTGTATAGAAATAAATATTGTGGATAGAGAAAGTCATGTGTATCTAACACACCAGATCATTTGATCATTTTTTCAAAATGAATGAGCTTTGTATATTACATAGAGAATCCCTGGGTACCACTTTCTGGGAAAAACGAAACTACTCACGAATTGAAGTTTGATTTGATAGCTTTTTCCTCATTTATTTATTCAATAAAAGTAAGACATCATAAAGTATCCAAAGCAGAATGGGAATAATTACTGATAATGCTAATGCCTGGACAACAGCGGTCCTAGTGATGCAGTCCCGTGGCCTCGAGATATAATTATTGATATAATTCCTTGGTACCAAATAACTATTTCGTAATCATTATTCTGTACTCCAGTTCTTGCTTATACTCGCTGCACTTCGCGTCTATGTCACATTATTTATCGTTGTACGTGGCCTTAGGAAGCCATGGCCGTTTCATTGGTTGCTTTAGGCCATCGTGCAAGGATGCGCCAGTCCTTCTGCCAAATAGTTGCACCAATAACCGCAACAAAGGTTACAAAATGGCGTACAAACGAAATATATGTTTACAATCTTGATCGTATTGGCTAAAAGAGAAAGAGGCAGAGTGAGTGCATTCGGTTTGTCATAGAGACCTCTTTTCGTGATTGGTAGCCCATACCTTATCGGCTAGTGCAGGACACGCCTTTGAAAGAGTTAACAGCTAGTTGGAAAACTAGATGAGCGCCCAGGTTAGCGAAATGTAGAATGTGTAGTGTGAGAAGGTTTTCAGGGGGTGCAAATGAAAGCCTGAATGGTATTCATTAAATATATATAGCAAGGTAGCACCTAATAACAAAAACTAAACAGAACTGTATTCTCACAGTGGTATCAATGCTTGTTACTGCATAGAAGCAAACATAACTAAATAATAAATAAATAAAGCAGGATGTTTACCCTCTAATTCAAACTATAATTGGTGAATATACCTTTACTAACATATTGCTGATCATAGGGATACCATACGCATGTAGATATTTATCTCTAGTTTCTAAACATGATCAGTCAATTATAACAAAAGAGTAATTTGCATTCAGTAAACGAATATCATTATCTGCGGATGTTTTACGGGGAGTGTTCACTTTCTGACGAGTATGTAGACTGCCTTCTCCACTTTCCTGGAATAGTTTTATCCAGTAATTTACTATAAATACACTTTTATGCACTACTGTTGCAATTGTTGTAACAGTGCGAACAGCCTCCCACATACCGACGATATGTCCACGAGTAATATCGCTAGTATACGGCATGACTGTTTCTGAGACAAACATGTTTTGATTTCAATTACACCAGAAAAAGCAAAGGCATAAACCTTCCCTCTTTTCCTCCTTGTTGCTGTGTATCAAGCCACCACGCTCTGCGACAGGTAAGGTGAAGGACACGCCTCAAAAGATCCCAGGAAAGATACAATATCCGCCGAAGATTTTCTTTGGTGCTGTTTGTGCAAGAGTTCCAGCGATAATGAGATATATGGAGTGTGTGACCAGGAACGGAGGAGACACCTCGCAACTCGACCCAACGAGGATCTTTTCTGCTTACCACCTCCAGGAGGAACGGATGAAGAGACTACAGGCCTCAGGCAGGCCTGCCGACAGAGATTCGTAGAGGTTTCTAACGATTCCAAACTTGATGACTGGGCGGAAGTTTCTGTTAGTGAAGTGACGAATTTAAGTGGAGTCAATAATTCGAAGAGTTGTGACCTAGCAGTTTAATTGTGATTCGATTCGACGGATCAGTTGTGTTTTGTTCTCAGTGTGTATCAAACGTGTCTCAAGTGTAAAGTGTAAAATAAGGTGTGTTTATAATCAATTGGTGTTCTCATAACTGGAAATCAGGATTAATAAAGCCCGGATAAAGGTTCTTGTGTACTACTAAATGTTTTAATTACTAAATTCTATATTTTGCTAACATTCTGAAAACGACATATTTTATTACTGATTTTGGAAGCATCGCATGACTTGTATCTTGCACAGAGAGAAAAGGAGAGTGGGACAAGGAAAGCTTCCGAGGTTAATATGTTGAAGTAACATAAAGTTTATAGAATTTCGAGGAAAATTTAGGTATGCCTGCATTTTTAAAACAACATTTGCACATAAAAGAACATCTGTTGATTCATTATTTTATGTGAGTAATCTCTCCATTGTTGTAGCAAAACAGGTTTAACGAAAAACAGATGTCAGTGCATATTGATAAACTGTAATTTTAACTTCAAACAGTGTTGTTCGGAATATCTGTGAAAGGAAGTTGAAAAGAATAACAAAGCAGAATAAATTATTCTAGAAATACATTAAAACTGCTTCAGAGATGTAAGGAAGCTGTGAAAGTATCAGATGGTTATGATGCTTAAAACTTCCTTTAACAGTACAAAAACTTATGTTCTTTCTTCCCAGCTGAGCAGATAAAACTACGATTGGAACTGAACGAGAGGAAATCTTCCACATCGTAGCTCTCAGCGCTCTCGAAGTTTCACTCACAAAAAGTGAAGACCTATTTACGCTTCGCTTGGTTGGCTAATGGAATTTATTCCATAAGCATCAGCTATGAATACAAAAACTTAAAATCCGTATTATCCTCTCTATGGAAAAAGTTTCGAGAGCGAATTGACTTGCTTAAACGGGAATTATTTGTTTTTCGCTGTCTCCAAGTTTGCTTTGCGGATGCAACGGGCGAATTGTGCGAATAAGTAACCTGATATATTGCGTTTAAATAACAATCCTCAGCAGACACAACAAAACCTGTATACATTTCAACAGAAGTAGAAGTACTTTGAGTTGCAAATTAGGTTCTGCTCGATTCTTACAAGAAATCTTCAGAGATGGATTCATGATTTTTCTCGAGTGGGAACAGACAACCTTTGAAGTGGATACTGACAAATTCTATATTTTCAACTGTTGTGGAAATGAAACATGATCTAGAAGGGAACAAATTAGACAAAGTAAAGACAAGTGTATGATTAGCAAGTGTTAGATTTATATGAAATCGTGAAGTGAATGATTAGATATAAAGGACGGCAAACACCGAGAGGGCTAGGAGGGTAAGTTACATTCCTTAATATGAACGAGCAAGTGTTGTTATGGGCAATCATCACGGGGTACATTATAAGTATTCTTTAAGGTATTAAAATTGCATCTAATAGCTGACATTTCCCGCTGATAGTGGATATTCAAAGACGATCGGAGGAAGTAAGGGAGGGAGATGGGAAGGGGAGAAGAACTCTAAGCAGTATAGTGACTTTAAACGAGAAACTGTTAGCGGTATGAAGTTAACTCAAACACATGTTTAGTAAATGCGGAAGCTTGGGTATGATCGGTAATAGAAGCCAGGGCTCGACGATGATCATGCCCAAATGTATTGTATTAGCTCAACACTCAATAAAGATATATCATATCATATTTTCAACAGCTTCACAATTTTTCCCAGTTATATGTAGTTCTCTAGAATTAAATAAACATTATTTTATTTTTTATATCATATTTTAATAAAATTGTTTGAGCCGTTTTTGAGAAAATACAAAGTAATGAAAATACTTCCATTGAAGGGTAGTGGGAGAATGTCCCGGGCGAGCCACAGTACTGGACACTACCAAGTTCACAGGTTCCTGCTAAGTTAGCAGAAGTTGACGTTTATACACTGGCCATGTGACCTTGGGGTTTTCAGGTTTTCCCAGGACGGTAGGCGAATGATGCGTGGATTATATATTAGCACGAATTTTTATGTCTCATTTAATTTCCTATCATCTTGCAAGGTAGCAGGATTAGGCGGGGTGGACGGTGGTGTGTGGCGTATGCTGCAGTAGCTGTGCTTTAGGAGAGAACTGTTTCTTCCCTTCTGCTCAAAGCTGTTCGTAAGGAAAAGATAGCTACCCACCTACAGTAAGCAAGAGGAAAAATCTGATGTGTTACACTCACATGACTTTCTCTACTCTTGTACAAACTATTTATACAAACGCTTATTCTCCATCTACTTCATGTTAATCGAGATAAACATTTGCAGAGTCTATCTTATTGCTAATTTTCTTGTAGATGTAAGGGGAAAATATATTTACAAGGGCAATATAGAAAAACAGTAGCCTTTAAGGATAGACATATCTCTTAATAGCTGGTTGCTAGGTGCAGCACCATTCCCTTTGCAACAGATTAATACTCTTTGCATATCCAAGGCAAAAAAAAATGAATAACGAATTCCCATTTGAGAAAATAAGTATTGAAAAATTTAAGGGAATAACAAGCAATATCTCGAAAATGGTTCACTGAACAAAAAAAAATGTATATGACATAAATTGTGTATTTTAACGCGATCTACATTTTTTGCGTAGTAAAATTTTGTCTATCTCTTATGGTTTACCGGTTATGCAAAAGTCGTTCACAATGAAGAATACTTTTGGAGACATTCCCAGAAAATTCAAGATATACATTTTATTTGCCATAAAAATATCTTAAACATATGATATTTTAATCAAAATCGTTAGAGCCATTTTTGAGAAATTTAAAATTTTCGAAAAATCTTCCATGTAAAGGGTAATCTGGGGTAAGGGGATTTTCTTGAAAACCTTCGTGTCGCATCCTTGGAAGATACTGAACCCAAACACCAAGTTTGGTGTTTATCCGACTGTTCGTTTCTGAGTTATGCTGTTCACAGACAGACATACACACACACACACACACACACACACACACAGACACACACACGGACATGTTTCCAAAAATGCTTTTTTTGGATTCAGGGGGTCCAAAATATATATTTCCGGTGAAATCTCGGTATCGAATTTTTGGGTGGAATACAATACTTCCCCTACTTACTATACGTAGTAGAGTAAGTAATATTTCTGGTGAAATCTCGGTATCGAATTGTTGGATGGAATGCAATACCCGAAGACGGATTGATAAGTCAGACACTTTTAAAAGAAAATAATTTTTTTTTCCAAAAAGCAATTTTATTTCTCAACATAGTGTCCTTTCAATTCAATACACGTTGTGCAACGTTTCTTCAATTTTAAACCCTTCAAACAATATGATTTTTCGAAATATGCAAAATATGAAGTTGTTTCTGCCATGATATGTCCGCTGGATGTGAATTTCTTCCCAGCGAGCCAATTTTCAGGTTTGCGAAGAGGAAGAAGTTGCTCGGAGCCAAATCTGGAGAATATGGTGGGTGAGGTAGCAGTTCGTACCCCAATTCCACAACTTTTGTGGTGGCAATGGCTGACTTGTGTGCGGGTGCATTATCCTGGTGAAAGAGAAGAAAATCTTTTTCTTCACCAAATTTGGTCGTTTCTTTAACAATTTCTTGTGAAACAGATTCAGAATTACCACTTAATATGAACCTGTGATCGTTTTACCCTTTTCCAAGTCGTGGACATCTATCACCACTTGTGAATCCCAAAAGCAGCTGTCATCATTTTACTTGCCAACGGAATGTTTTCGCTTTCTTTGGAGCAGGTTCGCTGAAGGAAATCCATTGCTTTGATTATTGTTTGGTTTCAGTTAATAGTAATGGATACAAGTTTCATCAACCGTGATATAACACCGCAAAAACTCATTTGGATTGCGCTGGAACATGTCAAACATCCTTGTGAATCGGTCACACTTTTCCACTTGTTCTCAACAGTAAGCAGTCGCGGCATCCATCTTGCTGACAGATTTCTCATACCCAAAAATTCATGCAGAATGTTATACACCCGTTCACTCGAGATGTTTATGGTCTTGGCTATCTCACGGATTTTCATTCGGCGGGCTTTAACACAATATCGTGATGTTTGTTCACCATTTCTTCTGCCGTGACCTCAACCGACCGTCCTGTGCGCACAGCATCTCTTGTGCCTGAACGGCCACATCGAAATTCTGTAAATCACTTGTGAACCATGCCATGTGATGGAGCAGAGACCCCATAATACTTGTTCAGTTTTTCTTCCGTTTCCTTCACCGTTTTAACACGCAAAAGGTAACTACGAAGAAACTTACATCTGCTTATTTTAGACGCTCTCAACAATGTTCTAAGAAACAAATGACGACGAATTTCTGTGAGTATACCCAGAATAGATGTAAGACTTGGGTGCAAACAAGAAACCTGTGATTAGAACGCTATCTCTCGTCAATGTCATGTACTTATTAATCCGCTCAGGTACGTGGAGGAGAAAGTAATAAATGATAGGGTTAAAGAAAATCAGGTGAACATAAATATCGGATTTTTAACTCCTATGACTAACCACAGATACACACAGATTTGAACAAAAATGCGTTTTGATTTCAGGGAACCTTATATTGTGTACTTCAGGTGAAATTTCCTTATGAACATTTGTGAATGGAATGCTGTATCTGCCATTGGTAAGCGGCAGGGAAAGTAAAAGACCGCTAATGTAATCCTGGAATAAATGAAAATGGCGTTCCCCAACTTCTTTCCTTTCTCCTTCAAGTGATTAAAAGTGGAGTTAAAGAGGTTAAATGGAATAAAAGAAACTATAAGGAAGTCATAAAGAAAATTACAAACACGAGAAAAACGTGCCGCACTATTTTCCCTGCGAGATACGTAGCGCTTGCATTCTAAATGAAAATAAAGAGAAGGGAGTGAGCAAAACGGATTGGCAGAGACGCTATAAAAACTTTTAAGGATTGGAAACGGAAAGCGATAAACGAAAGCTTTCTTTGAAAAACGGGAATTATTTCCCTCGGTCGCCTCTTCCGGTTCGCATATACCTTCTCTCTATCCTGTTTAATAAGATTTACTCCTTTCTTCTGTTTTATGTTCCTTAGTGCTGTACTCTTTAACTTTCCCCTCCTCGTTCGATGGAACAACGAATCGTGAGATGAGTTTACAGAAGTGAAGCGGTATTGTTTCAGTTGATTTCCCATACTTATCTGATATTCGTAAACTTGCTAAGCAATTTACTACATTTCAGTCGCTGCTCTAGGGAATTAATATACGACACGGAATTGAATTCCAAGTTTTCCAACTTTGATTCTAGCTCCTGGTTTTGGTTTTATTCCTTCTACTGTTTACCTATAGATAGTAGAGGAAGTATTATTCGCCCAAAATTCGATACAATGATATTGTCGAGAATAAAAGTTAGGTTCCCTGGATAAAAAAATCTGATGTGTTACACTCACATGATTTCTCTACTCTTGTACAAACTATTTTTACAAACGCTTATTCTCCATCTACTTCATGTTAATCGAGATAAACATTTGCAGAGTCTATCTTATTGCTAATTTTCTTGTAGATGTAAGGGGATAATATATTTACAAGGGCAATTTGGAAATACAGTAGCCTTTAAGCATATACATATCTCTTAATAACTGGTTGCTAGGTGCAGCACCATTCCCTTTCCCACAGATTAATACTCTTTGCATATCCAAGACAAAAAAATGAATAACGAATTCCCATTTGAGTAAATAAGTATTGAAAAATTTAAGGGAATAACAAGCAATATCTCGAAAATGGTTTACTCAACAAAAAAACTGTATAACATTGATGCAGTAATTTGTATCACAAATTACTTAAATGTAAATAATGATTGTAATATGAATACGCATTTTTATGTGACATTGATTTGAGATGTTTATTGATTGTAATTATTGCTAAGAAGTAAGTTTATACTGCCTTACTGAAACTGACAATAATAGCGTGCAATAATGCAGCGAGGGGGTGAGCTGTTTATCATTATTGGAAACGAGGAAGTTACGTAATGTTGGCGCGTTTTTCCTTGAGAATCTTCTGGAACGTTTCCCTAGAGCATATGTATTCATAATTTTCATTGGATATAAAAATAGACGCTAATGTTGGCGCGTTTTATTAGCCAATTGCAGTTCAGTTATAATCTTTAGGCATATCTGGGTGTATGAGTATAAAAAGCCAAGTCAGAGGTAGATCGCCCCCCAGTTCATCGAAAATCTCAATACATTACACGTCGCCTTCAGTCAATCAGTTCATCGAAAATATTTGTAAAGTACACGTCGCCTTCAGTCAGTCAGTTCGTCGAAAGTATTTGTACGGCACACGTCGGATATCAATTTGCAGGTTACGCGTGACAGATTTATGAAAAATCTCAAGTGTTATAAAGTTAATTATACAAAAAGTTGAAGTACGCGAATTAAGAATTATCAGTAATGAAGTTATTATAACAGTTTCAGTTTGGCGAGTGTCTAGATCAATGTGTAAATGTGATAGTGAAGGTGTTCGACAATAAAAGTATAAAAGAAATTCTTTCATCAGTGTTATTTTTGGATAAAAGATTCCTTTCCGTTTACACAACCTGTATAAAGAGAAGTGCTCGACCCAAGAAAAGATAATAGCTAGCCGGAGGACAGTAAACAAAAATTAAATCAAATAACAGTCGCATTCTTTCAAACACTAATACTACCGCAAATTGCTAATACCAGATGGAGCTAACAAACCTAACAAATGAATCACGTCACAAGATGGCTTCAACAAGTGAAGTAAACACAAATACACAAACATTATAAGAAATACACTCGCAAATTGGCTCCCAAATGTGGGGCTAACAAACAAAACCACAAACAAGAAATACACTCGCAAATTGGCTCCCAAAGGTGGGGCATATAAACATGAAGCATCTTCAAACTAACAACATTAATAATACTATCGCAAATTGGCGCCCAACGTGGGGCTACAATAATGTTAAATAAATAACATTAGTAAAACACTCGCAAATTGGCTCCCAAACGTGGGGCTCAACAAATTAAACAAATATAACATAAATACCGCCGCAAATTGGCTTCCCATACGTGGGGCAGTTAAAATTATGTAACCAAACAAAACAAAAGCAGCACAATATAAGATCTTCAAGTTCTAATAATTTACGGAAAAACATATTACGCAAACTTTAAACCACCCACAAATTGGCGCCCAACGTGAGGCGGAGTGACCAGGAAAGGAGTGAAATAACCAGGAAGGGGCGAAGGAACCAGGACGTGAAGCGAATGGAGTAGTAAACTGAACTACAAGACGCAGATTCCAGAAACAACTAGAGGAACGACAGACGATGCGGATGAGTGGACACAAAAACATCGAGACAACGCAGATTCATCATAATACAACGCAGAGGCGACATATACATCTAGGAGAGAGGGGCAGGAAGCTGGACATCAAAGTAACAGCAACAGACAGCATCACGAAGGTCAGAGTATTGTAATTTTTTTTTAGAAAACAAAATTGTAACATTCAAATGTACTTGAGGAGTGGTAGGAAAAAGAAAACTATGTCCACTAATAATACTGAAGAAATAATTATGGAGGGAGATAAGGTAACAGAAGGTAACAGTTAGCTGTAATTCAATACAGGTTACAGAAAATAGCTCAAATAATGTAGTATTTGAGGGAGGAAATGTTAGTGCAGAAAGTAAGAATAGAATAGCAGGAAATATTACTATTGATGCTGGTATGATGATGGAAATTATGGAAATGCTGAGAAAGATTAATGAGAAATTAGATCAAGAAAGGGAAGATATAAAAAAATCAGGGAAATATTGGAAGATATGGAAAAGAATAATAGGGAATTAAGGGAAGATATTGGTAGGAGTAATGAGATATTAGAGCAAAAAGTAGATAAAAGCAGGGAAGAAATTGAAAAGAAAGTTACGAAGCTAGATAGTAGTATGCCAAAAATGAGTGATGAAAGGGAAATAATAGCAAGTGAGATAGGAGAAGTTTCAAAGAAAATGCTAGACATGAGCAGGGAAATAGGTAACAAAGAAAGTGAGGTTAATACTAAAAGTGAACATGTTGATGTAAAATGTACAGAGTCAGGTAGTGGAATGAGCAACATTTCAAGTGAGATAAGAGAGATGAAAGAGGTTATGAATGTAGATGTGAATCAGGCGCAAGTTAATTTCAGAGGGGAAATATCAGAAATACATAAGGAGTCAGTAATGCAAAGAAATAAATTGTACGAAGAAGTTAAAGTTTTGCCTGTAAATAATCAAAAGCTAACTTCTGAAACTAACAAACACCAAGATGTTCAAATTGAAAACTCCAATCCAGTACAGATTATTACAGACTTGTCAGAGTACTCTCAAATTACAAAGATACCAGAAGAATTGAAAATGACAATTGTTAAAAGATGTGTAGTTCAGAAAACTTTAGATTGGTTTCAAATAGTATCAGGTGGTGAAATATCATTTGAATCCTTTAAGAGGTTATCCATGAACAAATTTTGGAAGGTTAGGATACAGCTACGAGTAATGTTTAGCCACAGACAATTTGATCCAGGAGGGTAAATAGCAATGAGATGTAAAGTAAATGCTGGATAGTTAAAGATGACTTGCAGAGAAATGTATTGGAATGTAAGAGGGTTAACTATATATATGTCATGAGAAAACAGAAATAAATTCAGAACAAAACAATAAAAAAAAAAATAAATTCAGAACAAAAAAAAGGGGTAAAAATAATTAAAACAAATACTTATGTAGCAAACAGAAAATGTGAAACAGTGTCTAGATTTAAGAGATGTAAATATATTTGTGTAGAGGGTGAATATTTTTGGTAAATATGTGAAATAATTACAAAAATTCTTAAATGCACAAATTTTTGTCAACAACTTAACAAAGTAAACAATTTTGTAACAGTAATTAAATAATTCAGGGTACAGTATTTGCTATAAAAATTGTAATGTCAGATTAATGTCTAAACACATTAGACCAGAGCCAGTAAATAGTGGCGAGATAAAGGAAACACATATGTCGTGTGTTAAATACGTGTGAAGTGTTAAGTGAAAGTGATAGCGTGTGTTCCAAGATTTAGGAGACTAAAAACCCAATTATAAAATTTCCAAACAAGTTGTAAATATTTATAATTATGTTTCTAGTGGGGCATATGATGCAGTAATTTTACTTAAATGTAAATAATGATTGTAATATGAATATGCATTTTTATGTGACATTGATTTGAGATGTTTATTGATTGTAATTATTGTTGAGAAGTAAGTTTATACTGCCTTACTGAAACTGACAATAATAGCGTGCAATAATGCAGCGAGGGGGTGGGCTGTTTATCATTATTGGAAACGAGGAAGTTACGTAATGTTGGCGCGTTTTTCCTTGAGAATCTTCTGGAACGTTTCCCTAGAGCATATGTATTCATAATTTTCATTGGATATAAAAATAGACGCTAATGTTGGCGCGTTTTATTAGCCAATTGCAGTTCAGTTATAATCTTTAGGCATATCTGGGTGTATGAGTATAAAAAGCCAAGTCAGAGGTAGATCGCCCCCCAGTTCATCGAAAATCTCAATACATTACACGTCGCCTTCAGTCAGTCAGTTCATCGAAAATATTTGTAAAGTACACGTCGCCTTCAGTCAGTCAGTTCGTCGAAAGTATTTGTACGGCACACGTCGGATATCAATTTGCAGGTTACGCGTAACAGAATTATGAAAAATCTCAAGTGTTATAAAGTTAATTATACAAAAAGTTGAAGTACGCGAATTAAGAATTATCAGTAATGAAGTTATTATAACAGTTTCAGTTTGGCGAGTGTCTAGATCAATGTGTAAATGTGCTAGTGAAAGTGTTCGACAATAAAAGTATAAAAGAAATTCTTTCATCAGTGTTATTTTTGGATAAAAGATTCCTTTCCGTTTACACAACCTGTATAAAGAGAAGTGCTCGACCCAAGAAAAGATAATAGCTAGCCGGAGGACAGTAAACAAAAATTAAATCAAATAACAGTCGCATTCTTTCAAACAATAATACTACCGCAAATTGCTAACACCAGATGGAGCTAACAAACCTAACAAATGAATCACGTCACAAGATGGCTTCAACGCGTGAAGTAAACACAAATACACAAACATTATAAGAAATACACTCGCAAATTACACTCGCAACATAAATTGTGTATTTTAACGCGATCTACATTTTTTGTGTAGTAAAAGTTTGTCTATCTCTTATAGTTTACCAGTTATGCAAAAGTCGTTCATAATGAAGAATACTTTTGGAGACATTCGCAGGAAATTCGAGATAAACATTTCATTTTTCATGGCAATATCTTAAACATATGATATTTTAATAAAAATTGTTAGAGCCATTTATGAGAAAATTAAACTTTTCGAAAAATCTTCCATGTAAAGGGTACTTTGGGGTGGGGGATTTTCTTGAAAACCTTCGTGTCGCATCTCTGGAAGATACTGACACACAGACAGACACACAGACACACACACGGACATGTTTCCAAAAATGCTTTTTTTGGATTCAGGGGATCTCAAAACATGTATTTCCGGTGAAATCTCGGTATCGAATTTTTGTGTGGAATACAATACTTCCCCTACTTACTATACGTAGTAGAGAAAGTAAAAAGAGACGTGTTGCATTAACATGACTTCCTCTACCCTCTTTTACTTATTACTGGGCATACAAATTATTCTTACAAAAGTTTATTTTCCTATCTACTTCATTTTAATCGAGATAAAGCTTTCCGGAAATAGCTACATTATACATTTCGTTAATATACAGCGATAGTCAAGTGCTTAAAAACTGGACGCTACATGCTGGCCTTAAAATTACAAGCTCTTTCAATAACATCGTGAGGAACAACTGAAAATCTACAGGCTTTTAAAACAATGACTAAGTAATGAACAATTCGAACAATTATTAACGGAATCTCGGAGTAGGCGATGCCACAAAAAGTTATTTAAAATAAATTGTGTGTTTTAAAGAGATCTACATTTTTACTTTCTCTACTACGTAGGTAACTAGGAAAATATTGCATTCCACCAAAAATTCACACCGAAATTTCACCGGAGATACACATTTTGAGGCGCTTTGAATCCAAATCAAGCATTTTTGGAAACATGTCGTGTGTGTGTCTGTGAACAGCATAACTCAAAAATTAAAAGTTGGATAAATATCAAACTTGGTATTTGAGTTTAGTATTTTCCATCGCAACTACCCTATACGTGCAACATTTTTCGAAAATTTTAATTTTCTACAAAATGGCTGAAACGATTTTGATTAAAATACAATACACGAAAGATATTTACATGACAAATAAAATGTTTATCTTGAATTTTCAGGAAATAGCCTAGGAAGTCCTTTTCGTTCGGAAGAAATTTTGTATAGTCTTGTATAATTTGTAAACATTAAGCGATAGACGAAAATGGACAACAGATAACATGCGTACCCTTTAAAACAAACGCCGTTTGTGAGATATTCATTATTAAAGGTTCGAATTGCTCAATACTTCTTTTAAATCCCATCGATTTTCAGGTGTTTCTCGCGATTGCATGGAAACAGTAAGGAATTTTAAGACCAGCATATAGCGTCACGTTTTTAAGCACTTGATTCTTGCTATTTTCTTTGTATCCTAACGAAATGAATAATGTAGCTATTTTTGCAAATATTTAGTTGGATTAAATGTAGTAGTTAGAAAAATAAGCTTTACTAAGAATAGTGTGTATATTCATTAATAAAGATAGGTTAGAGAAAGTCATCTGAATGTATTATATCAGAATTTTTGTGTAGTACTTGTAGTCTATCGCTTAACGTTTAACAATTATACAAGATTAAACACTATTGTATTTTTATTGTAATCATGTTCTGTATTCTAAAGTATTCGCGATGTGACTATATAGCTGAAGTGACAATAAAGAAATTAAATATGTATAGGTACAAAATTCCTTCCGAATGAAGAGGTCCTCATAGGTTATTCTCAGAAAACCCAAGATATGCATTTTATTTGTCATGTAAATATCTTTAATATATGGTATTTTAATCAAAATTAATAAAGAACTTTTTACAAAACAAATTTCGAAAAATGTTCGGGTAGTTTGGAGTAGGGGATTTTCTACCTTCGTGTCGAAGGTACTGGACTTAAATAACAATTTTGGTGTTGATACACTTTTCGTTTTTGAGTTACACTGTTACAAAACACAGACAGACACAGAGACATTTGTTTTATAAACTTTTTTTGTATTCAACGGGCCTCAAAACACTAAATTTCTGGAATGGAGTTTTGGTTGGAATGCAATACCTCCTCTACCTACTATGTACGTGGCAGAGAAAGTAATGAATAATGAACTTTTTTATGAAGATTTCGGAAGTAACTTTAATATTCTTACACTTCTTCAGATACTTTACCGTGACGCAGCCACGCTACGTCCTCCAACAATGGGGCACTACCTTTGCCTCGCGATTGCTGCGTTTCTCCTCCTAGTTGTTTTTTTACTTTGCCACGGCTGCTCGAGCATGAGATCTTAATCAATGGGTATGTGTGGATGTGTACAGAGAAACACGAACGCTTTCTTGCAACACTTTTATTTTCACCATTTAAAATAAAACTTAAGGTTTGCCGATTACTTTTAAATGCATACGATGCTACTGTGTCTTTACCAAGGCCAAAGATTATTAACTACAGCTGAACGTTCTACCCTCTTGCATGTTCGCCGCCAATGTTCACAACTCGACAAGAATGTCGTCCCGCTTTCACCGATCGCTCAGGAAAGAATGACTAACCACCGCGCTGCACAAGGAAAAGCAAGCTACTCACTCCCCCTACTCTCCCCTCAAACGCTCGTCACAACTCGGCGTCCTGAAGCCTAGAGTGACCTTCACCAGGCTAAGTGCAGGTGTCCTCGGAAAAACTTGCTTCAATGGTATTTACCTTTTCTACCTGAGGCTGGTCCCTAATTAACAAAACTCTGCCTGTCTGGTCTTTCTGTCGCTTTTACAGTCAACAATTTTCACAATGCTTCTCCTTTTTATACATACACTGATTTTAAATATATTACTTATTTATATCGCTATCCTTCTCAGAATATTATGATAATTATTGTGTTTATAATACCGGCTTCAACCGATAATATGAAATATACAGTTCTTCCAAGTTATACCTCATATTGTAGGGTATATGGTATACACCTACACGCACCGCGGACTACATGGCCTCTACATTCGAACTTGGCTAATTCGAAGTTGTAGGGACCAAGAAAAAAATTGAATTATTCAAGATTTCGAATTACAAAGGTTTAACTTTTATTTTTTTTTAAATTAAAACAGATCTAAATAAAATGAAATTATAGGAACGCAATATTACAGTGTGTACTTACAGTTTTGTGAAGTTAAAACTCAGGTTCAGTTCAGATTCAAGGTTTTTTAAAGAAACTTGATATCTTTGTTTGTTTTTTAGCATTCAACCTTTGATTCACACAAAACACTTCTAGTTTATTGAGTGATTGGAACATTGTTTCACTCACATTTTGTTGTCCCTCAACATAACACCTTGATTGTTGTAAGTGATCCATGGCCTCAGCAATTGTTTTCACGGGTTGTTCTGGTTGTTCTTCATCTGAAGGTAGAGCTGCAGTTTGTGTGTTCATGACGTCACCCAAAATGTCCGCATCAGTTAGCTCCCCACAAGCAGCAATTTATCGTCCATGTGCACAAAATCCTCATAGAGAACACCAGTTTCAGAATTTACATCTTCCCAGTATTCAAGCGTAGGCACAATCGTTTCATTTTCTTCAAGACCTTCAAGTCCAATATGACAAAAGCCGGCTTTCGGAAACATGGCTATGGTGCTTGGTTTCACTTGGTTCCATGCACTACTACACATACAAGCTGCTTCAAGCACATTTACAATTTTGAATTTGTCACTTTTGTCCAAATTCGCTTCTAACAGAAGATTCTGGACCACCAGATTCTGTAGAAATGCTTGACATTTTTTATTACTCCCCGATCCATTGGTTGCACTTTTGACGTCATATTGGAGGGGGGGACAAAACATTGACATTCCCTAACAATGGAATGCTGTTATGGGCTGTACAATTCTCAATAAACAGTAAAACTGTGAGATTTTGTTTGCGAAACATTTTGTCTAGCTTCAACAGCCATCTTCCAAAACGTTCACTTGTCATCCAAGATTTTTTATTAGCTTCATATTCCACAGGCTTAGATTTAACATCTTTAAAGCACCGGGTGTTGGCTGACTTTCCAATCATTAGTAATGGAAGCTTTTCAGTGCCATCCATATTGGCACCAATCAGGAGTGTGATGCGTTCTTTGCTAAGTTTTCCCCCACTACATCTTTCTCCTTTACATGCAAGTGTTTTATCTGGTGTACATTTATAAAACAGCCCTGTCTCGTCGACATAGAAAATATCTTTACCATTTTTGTCATGAATCCAGTCTACCAAGCTCATTTTCCAATCACTGGCTGCTTGCTGGTCAACACCTTCACTTTCTCCACAAACAGTTTTAAAGGAAATACCATTTCGCTTTTTAAAATCATCCAGCCATCCACTGCTTGCCTTAAAATTAGTTTTCCCAATTGCTTTGCAAATTCCGCTGCTTTCGCTGTGATAAGAGGATTTGCTGGAATTTTTTTTATCCTGTCCCTGCTTGAACCGCTTTTTAACGCATTCAGGATTTTCAGGCCCTTTTGCTCTTTTTTTTTTTACTTTCGTCACTGTTTGTAACTACACTGTTCAAGATTTTGTCATTTTTGAGGTACGTAGACAACGTATTCCGGAGTATTCCAAAATATCTTGCAATGTCATACATTGTTTTAAAACCTTTTTCCACTTCGCGAATGGCTGCTGCCTTTTCAG
This sequence comes from Deroplatys truncata, assembly GCA_030765065.1. Classification (NCBI taxonomy): domain Eukaryota; kingdom Metazoa; phylum Arthropoda; class Insecta; order Mantodea; family Mantidae; genus Deroplatys; species Deroplatys truncata. Next base: position 109,431,857 of record CM060982.1, read on the forward strand.
CTAAAGTAAGTGTTTTGTAATTTACATATTTAGGTTTAGAGAGAGAGCCACGGTCGTCTCAGTTCACTTTTAAACACACATTGATTACTTTTATGTAACTGTGTACACTGTTTAAAAATGCTTACTTTACTGCACGGGAAGTTATTTGCTGCAAACTGTGAGTGGTATACTTGTAATGTTATTTGTATATATTGCTGTTTATTGAGCCCCACGTTAGGAGTCAATTTGACGTGGTATTATTTGTAAAGTTATTTATTTATTGAGCCCCACGTTTGGGAGCCAATTTGCGATGGTAAATTTATAATGTTTGTGTATGTGTGTTTACTTCACGTGGTGAATCCATCTTGTGACGTAATTCTTTGTTAGGTTTGTAGCTCCATCTGGTGTTAGCCATTTGCGGCAGTATTAGTTTTTGTTTGAAAGAATGCTACTTTTATTTTATTTAATTTTTGTTTCACTGTCCTCCGGCTAGCTATGATCTTTTGGTCAAGCACTTCTCTTTATACAGGTTGTGTAAACGGAAAGGAATCTTTTATCCAAAGATAACACTGATGAAGAAATTTGTTTTACACTTTTATTGTCGAACACATCTACTATCACATTTACACATTGATCTTGACACTCGCCAAACTGAAACTGTTATAATAACTTCATTACTGATCACTCTTAATTCGCGTACTTCAACTTTTTGTATAATTAACTTTACAACACTTTAGATTTTTCATAATTCTGCTACGCGTAACTTGTGAATCAATAGCCGACGGTTAATATTTCTGCTGGACTGAAGGCGACGTGTATCATACAAAATATTTTCGACGAACTGAAGGGAATGCGACGTGTAGTGTACAAAGAATTTTGATGAACTGGGGGGGGGGTCTTTACCTCTAACCTACCTTTTATACGCCTTCATCCAGATATGCCTAAAGATTATAACTGAGCTGCAATTGGCTAATAAAACGCGCCAACATTAGCGTCTATTTTAATATCCAATGAAAATTATGAATACATATGCTCTAGGGAAATGTTCCAGCAAATTCTAAAAGAAAAACGCGCCAATATTACGTAACTTCCTCGTCTCCAATAATGATAAACAGCTCACCCCCTCGCTGCATTATTGCACGCTATTATTGTCAGTTTCAGTAAGGCAGTATAAACTTACTTCCCAACAATAATTACAATCAATAAACATCTCAAATCAATGTCACATAAAAATGCATATTCATATTACAATCATTATTTACATTTAAGTAATTTGTGATACAAATTACTGCATCAAAACGTAGACAATGAACTGGGTGCAGTGTTCACAATGACAAGAGCCTTGTAAGAGGCTAGGGGCTGGCAACAAGTTCCTAGAATCTAACAAAGAAGCTTGAGTAACCAACATTCCTTACCAGCAGGAGAGGGAATTACAATATGATGCATTTCCTGGCATTTATCAAGGGAAGGAAATGGAACCACAGTACGGGACATTTCCTGGAATTTATCCAGCAAGTTTGACTAACTCATAATTTTTTTAGTCACTCTCGTTGAACATTATATCGAATTATTTAAAAGAAATATCGATTTACAGAGGGCGTTTTAACATTGCGTGTATAAGAATGTCACGAGACCATGCTGAAAGCTCGAATTATCCACAATTTCAAATTAAGAACGTTCGAATTAATCAAGTTCCACTGTATCATCCCAGCAGGAACAAAGAATTGTCCTCCGTGGTATAGTGGTTACCATGCAAGCCTCTAGTTCCAGAGGTTGTGGGTTCAAACCCGGAGGAGGGTAATGGATTTTCTTTCGGGCGTAAAACTCTATGAATGGTTTCTTTGGAAAGGAAATGAAGCCGGTGTTTCCGTGTCGTAGATATACGGCACGTAAAAGAACCTCAAGCCTAATAAAGAGGCCTCTGAGCAAAATTTTTGGTCTTTCACGTCCAGTATAGAAGACGCTAAGGGCCATATAGTAAAAAAAAAGTCTCAAATTTTAAAACTCGAGCAAGGGAATGAAGTGAAACAGCCTAGACTACAGGTCACAGAGGCACACGGAGATCACTAACAGTTCCTGGCTTGAGCTAGGACTGCCTATAGATGGCGATGAACGATCCATCAGGCCTATGGAGTCCTTTCCTTAAAACAAGCATCCACGCCATCTGTCCGGCCTCTTCACGCCATGAAACACAGAGGCAGACGTGAAACTGAGAAGAAAACGGAATTAAAGGGAAATGAGGGAAAATAAATCATGGTAGATGAGAAACTACCCCAACATTCGCCTACTGACCAGGGAAAACTACGAAAAACTCAGTCATAGTAGACGGCCGTGCGGGAATCGAGCCCGAAACGGGCCAAATACCAGCCAATTTTAGCATCTCTGCTTTAGTGTCTCTGAGATGCTAAAGGAAAGACACACTTGAATGTATGTATAGCTGCAACAACATACATACACCCAGTGTGAACATCGTTATGATATTTTGAGTAATTACGCAGTCCATTGTTCATGAACTTGTATCATTTAACCTCCCTTCAACGCAGCTTCCAAGTAAAATGCATCTACAGGCGCTGTGTTTCAAACGCTGCGTTAATTATACTAGTGTTAATGATTATTGATGTTCCGCTCTAATGTTTCTCTGATTTGAACGTTTCTGTTTTGCGGTGTGTTGGTTCACAGCCAACCTCAGCAACTCGCTTGTGGCCAGAGCGCAGAATATACTGCAATGATATCATATTTCATCGCGGTATTTCACATCTGCTAGCAGAGAGCATTTGGGGCTTGCAAATATTACTGTGGTCGTTCCATAAAATAATTCTGAAATATTTTCCCGAGATAATCCAAGTAAAGAAAAGAGGTAAAATATGATTAGTCGGAGTTGGTGAAAAAAAATCTAATTTTAAAGCCAAATAAATATGGATAAACTGGAATTATAGCACCCATTTCTCTAGAAATATAGTGGAGAAATAGTAAACCTAAAGCATTTTATTTGCCTAATTACAAACCGCCTGTTTCATAAATAGTATGATTTAAAAGTAACCAGAAAACAATGGGAACAATAAAGTAATATTAACACCAAGGACATACAGTAATGAGCCTACTATTTCAGAACATCCTATACGCCGAAGTACGTAGTTTCTGCCCCACGTATGGAAGCCAATTTGAAGTAGGAGTTGTATTGTATTTCAACTGTTGGGGAGCCGAACTTGAAGTAGTTGCAACCGCACGTATGATACTCGGTAGCCTTCGTCCCAAATTTAAAAATGAACTTTGTAATTTGACTGTTTCGTTAAATATTATATATTTATGTATGCCTCGGCTGCGTCAGTATTTATTTATTTTTTTAGACATGAATGCCTTAACAGGGAGTGATGTGACTGAAGAATGCAGGCTTACACAGATTATAATTTTACTTCACTCCTTTTATTAATGCTTGATACGATTTAAATAACACTTCACTGATACATAGAGAGAGAGCTGTGAGATTTTTTTTAATAATTACTTGCAACTTTTTAACACGTAAACTATTTTTTCTCACACAAAATATGTATTAAATTTCTCGAGGACGCATCTCGCGTCCGGTTAGGAACACTGTCTAGAACCAACGCGTCCAGCTATGAGCGCTGTCACAAGCAACTGAACTTTGAATTTGTAAATTTTGCTATATTTCAGTTTCTGATTGGCTAATCCTACTCCAATAGAATACCTTTATTAACTAAAGCTTTTTCTGGTTGTTGATTGGCTATTTTATAAACTGTCACAAAAATTACATTATTGCTTCCAAGAATTACAAGTAGTATTGTTAAACTTTCTAATTCATTATTGCCTCAAGGTTACCTCATTGTTAGCAACTTTTAACCTATTATTCTCACAGCTCCTACATTATTAAACTACGTAATACATTCACATAACATTATTACATGTATACAATAATATAAACATATACAATGACTGTAATATACACTTTTTATACATTGTTACATACACATATTGCTTTAAGGCGGGCTGTTATTATATTTTTTATTATAATATTTGACTGAAATCATTTAAATGTTAAAAATACTGCCTCAACGCGCAGTTTGGTTTTTATTCATAAAGTCAATGGCTCAACTCTTTTGCGTGTGCTTTTATTTTATTTCTGAAGAATACAGTATCTCTTCCTCAAAAAAAAAGAAAAGAAAAGAAAATAAGTATAAAGCACGTGTTCTTAATTTTCAGTTGCTCTACTGTTTATCTATAGTAAGTACTTACAGGGCCACTCTGAAAATTTTTAGAATGAACACAATAAAATTTTAAAAATCCAGATTTGCATCTTTTCAAAGTATTCTTCATTGCATTCTGTACAACGCCTCATCCTTTTAAACCAATTTTCAAATGTTGAACGCCATTCCTCTTTGGAGAGATCGCAAATATATTCTTCATTTGGGTGATTCAAATCGTTTACCTCGATTTTTTACTTTCTCTACTACGTATAGCAAGTAGGGGAAGTATTGCATTCCACCCAAAAATTCAATATCGAGATTTTACCGGAAATGCCGAAATGTTTTGAGGCCTCAGAAATCCAAAAAATTACTCTTAGAAAGATATCCGTGTGTGTGTGTGTTAGAACAGCATAACTCAAAAACGAATAGCCGGATAAACACCAAATTGGTATTTAGGTTCAGTATCTTTCAAAGATACAACACGAAGATTTTCAAGAAAATATCTCACCCCAGAATACCCTTTACTTGGAACAGTTTTCGAAAATTTTGATGTTCTCAAAAATGACTAACGTTTTTGATTAAAATATCATATATTTAAGATATTTTCATGACAAATAAAATGGTTATCTTGAATTTCTTTGGGAATACCTCTTCTTTCTGAATGGCTTTAGCAAAGCTAAACATAAGAGATAGACACAACATTTTTCTATACCAAAATGTAGAGCTCATTAAAACACACAGCTTATGTCATATAGATTTGATTTTTGTGGAGTGAATCATTTCTGACAAATTCCTTGTTATTTGTTTGAATTTTCTAATACTTATACTTTTTCTCAAATAGAAATTCGTTATTCGGTTTTTTTTTGTCCTGGTAATGCAAAGAGAATGGAATACTCCACATAGCAACCACTTCTTAAAATATTTGACTATCGCTTAAAGCCTACGATATTCCCCTTGCATCTATAAGAAAATTAGCAATAAGATTAACATGAAGTAGATGAGAATAAGCCTTTGTAAAAATAGTTTATACAAGGGTAGAGAAAGTCATGTGAGTGCAACACAGATTTCTGTTTATTGATTTTAGGGAATAGAAGAAGGTCACATTGGGCTATTTCAGGTGGTGCAACAAAATTTCAGAGCAGTCTTAGTACGCTTTGTTTTCAGTTCGTTGAAGAATTTCACCAGACATTTTGTGGTGCACCGTCTGGCAGTGGTAGTCATTGTCCCACAAGTGGAATTGTCACAATATCACCACTAGCTGAGAAGGTACAGATCATCTTCTTGCTAATACTTCTTGGTCACATCATTTTTGTTATTGATGATGATGATGATGATGATGATGAGATGCGGTTTAAGGGCGCTAAACGGCTAAGGTCATCAGCGTCCTTACAAAGTATAAAATTTACCCCAGATGTCCACTGGGGAGTAGAGGCCCCATTAAAATGACAATATAAAATCACACAGTCAAAAGACGCTCAGCGCATCAAATGCGTCGGCTAAAACCAATGTTACTGATAAAACGTAAAAGACATTCTACAGCACGCGTCGTCTGCCAAAACGTTGGCTAGGCCAACAGGCAGACCCACACGAACGCGCAACGGAGCTAAAACTTGACACTGTTAAAATGTGACGCACCGTTAAGGGCGCATCACACTGCTCACCACTGAGCAGGTATCTATGACTAAAAAGACAATGTCCGATTCGTAAGCGAGCTAAAAGTACCTCTTCCCGACGACACGAACGAGAAGAAGTACCCCAGACTGACGGGAGAGGCTTAACCTCCCGCAACTTGTTCCCCCAGAGGGCCGTCCACTCATCCCTCCAAAGCGAGAGGATGCGTCTACGTAAAATAACAAACAAATCTGTGGAGAGAACAACAGAGGTAAAATATCTGGATAATAAAATCGCCGATCTGGCAGCGGCGTCGGCAGACTCATTACCTGAGATGCCCACATGACGTGGAAGCCACAAGAAGGAGACGCTGATGCCAGAGACACCAAGCGAGTGGAGCAGAATTTTTGTTAGAAGATATTTTCCTGGAAGACCCAGACTGAGGACTGTCGCTTAGTTTCTGAGTTATATTGTATACCCAACTTTCATCACCTATTAAGATGTTAAATATGTTTTTGGATCTTTTCCATACATTTTTTCTATCATTTCCTGGCAGGATTGCACTTGTGCCTGTTTCTGCTCATTGTGAGATGGTAGTGGATTCAACGATTGCAGAGCTTTCTGACGAAGTTTTTCTTGAAGGAAAACTGCTGCCAATATTCAGGGTTTCTTCAATTTGATATGTGAAACAATGATCATTCTGCAACAATTTTCTGATTTCATCACATTTTCATTCCATGTTGCTGTAGCCACATAAAGGCAAATATAAAAATCTGATGTGTTACACTCACATGACTTTCTCTACTCTTGTACAAACTATTTTTACAAACGCTTATTCTCCATATGCTTTATGTTAATCGAGATAAACATTTGCAGAGTCTATCTTATTGCTAATTTTCTTGTAGATGTTAGGGGATAATATATTTACAAGGGCAATTTGAAAATACAGTAGGCTTTAAGCACATACATATCTCTTAATAACTGGTTGCTAGGTGCAGCACCATTCCCTTTCCCACAGATTAATACTATTTGCATATCCAAGACAAAAAATGAATAAAGAATTCCCATTTGAGAAAATAAGTATTGAAAAATTTAAAGGAATAACAAGCAATATCTCGAAAATGGTTCAGTCAACAAAAACAATGTATATGACATAAATTGTGTATTTTAACGCGATCTACATTTTTTTGTGTAGTAAAATTTTGTCTATCTCTTATGATTTACTAGTTATGCAAAAGTCGTTCACAATGAAGAATACTTTTGGAGACATTCCTAGGAAATTCAAGATATACATTTTATTTGTCATAAAAATATCTTAAACATATGATAGTTTAATCAAAATCGTTAGAGCCATTTTTGAGAAAATTAAAATTTGCGAAAAATCTTCCATGTAAAGGGTAATCTGGGGTGGGGGGATTTTCTCGAAAACCTTCGTGTCGCATCCTTGGAAGATACGGAACCTTGGTGTTTATCCGACTGTTCGTTTCTGAGTTATGCTGTTCACAGACAGACACACAGACACACACACGGACATGTTTCCAAAAATGCTTTTTTTGGATTCGGGGAATCTCAAAACATGTATTTCCGGTGAAATCTCGGTATCGAATTTTTGGGTGGAATACAATACTGCCCCTACTTGCTATACGTAGTAGAGAAAGTAAAAATAAAAACAAAATACTTATTTGATAATAAAAAAATCCAATAATGATTAACTTCCAATTAAAAAATAAAACATAATAAAATTAATGCTAATCTTTTAAATAAAATTAAATGTTGATCCTTTATTAGTTTTTTCCGATTAATAATTTAAATTCTTCCTGCGCGGGTCTCTTCGTCTTTTAAACTCTGCAAACCATAGATAGATCATGGTTTGTAAAGGATCTCCAAGTGCCCATTGCAGTCTTTTAAGGCATTCTGTCTCCCCTAAATCGACTTTAAGGCCAAAGAAACTCATAGCACAGAAATGCTCTCGCATGAGATCCATCCTGGCTAACCTAATGTTGTAGCAACACTACATACCCATTAACAGAAGTTCTGACGCTTTGCAGGGCTGGCTTGCACACCTACTTTCTGAATTTCAATCCAAAGCTAGGAAGACCTGCTTTGGCTTAACACAACTCGTTGTCCATTCTCAAAACTTTCAGAGTGACCCCAGGATTAGGATTACGCTACGGATAGGACACCTAGCACCTCGACCCACATAGGGATCTTTTGTGCATACACCCCCGGGGGGAACAAATGAGATGAAGAAATCTTAGGAGACGTATGGGCTGCAGGACGTCACAGGCTATTCCAATAAAATTTGAGATATATATATGGTAGTTTAATGCAATTCTATAGAGCCAGTTTAAAAAAAAAAAAATTGAAATACGTTCTATGTAAAGGGTTCTTTGGGGGCGGAAGGATTTTCTTGAAAATCGTCTCGCATCTTTGGAAAGTGTTGAAACTAAACAGACACACATACCTTTTTCTAAAAATGCATTGATTTGGAAGCATTTTTGAAATATCATTATTAATGATTCGAATCATTCATTTCTTAGTCATTCTTAGAATCCTTCCAACATTCAGTTGTTTCTCGCGATTGCATGGAAACAGTATGGAATTCTAAGGCTAGCATATAGCGTCCAGTTCTTAAACGTTTCACTATCGTTGTTATCCTTGTATCTATAGCGAAATGTGTAATATAGCTATTTCTGCAAATATGTATTTGAATTAAAACGTAGTAGATATAAAAAAAGTATTAGTAATAAACGATAGAGGGTGGGGAAAGTCAAGTAAATGTACCACGCCAAATTTTGTTCATAAAGCGTTCATGATGATTGTGTATATATGCATGACGCAAACGATACACTAGATGGATTAGAAATTAGAAAATAATACGCAAGTTTCGTAAATCTGTAATTCTTTTATAACCATTCGCTTGAGAAACTGTCTTATTTCTCGTTCTTATGGGTGAAAGTAAATGACATTAATCGTGTTTTGTTTGGAGGACTTTTGATGGTCATTTTAGGGTCAGTTTAATTTTTACTTTCTCTACCACGTATAGTAAGTAGGGGAAGTATTGTATTCCACCCAAAAATTCGATACCGAGATTTCACCGGAAATACATGTTTTGAGACCCCCTGAATCCTAAAAAAGCATTTTTGGAAACATGTCCGTGTGTGTGTCTGTGTGTCTGCCTGTGAACAGCATAACTCAGAAACGAACAGTCAGATAAACACCAAACTTGGTATTTAGGTTCAGTATCTTCCAGAGATGTGACACGAAGGTTTTCAAGAAAATCCCTCCACCCCAGATTACCCTTTACATGGAAGATTTTTCGCAAATTTTAATTTTCTCAAAAATGGCTCTAACGGTTTTGATTAAAATATCATATGTTTAAGATATTTTTATGACAAATAAAATGTATATCTTGAATTTCCTGGGAATGTCTGCAAAAGTATTCTTCATTGTGAACGACTTTTGCATAACTGGTAAACCATAAGAGATAGACAAAATGTTACTACACAAAAATGTAGATCGCTTTAAAATACACAATTTATGTCATATACATTTTTTTTGAGTGTACCATTTTCGAGATATTGCTTGTTATTCCCTTAAATTTTTCAATACTTATTTTCTCAAATGGGAATTCGTTATTCATTTTTTTGTCTTGGATATGCAAAGAATATTAATCTGTGGGAAAGAGAATGGTGCTGCACCTAGCAACCAGCTATTAAGAGATATGCATGTGCTTAAAGGCTACTGTTTTTCCAAATTGCCCTTGTAAATATATATTCCCCTTACATCTACAAGAAAATTAGCAATAAGATAGAGTCTGCAAATGTTTATCTCGATTAACATGAAGTAGATGGAGAATAAGCGTTTGTATAAATAGTTTGTACAAGAGTAGAGAAAGTCATGTGAGTGTAACACATCAGATTTTGTATGATATAGTAGTTTAATCTAATTCTTTCGAGCTATTTTTTAGAAAATAAAAAATTTAGAAAAAAATGTTCCATGTAAGGGATAGCTTGGGATGGGAATTTTCTTGAAATGTTATGCTGTTCACTCAAATGCGCCTTTTTTTAAATCGATTTATTTGGATTCAAGGGGCCTCGAAGCAAATATATCTGGTGAAATCTCGATATCGATTTTTTGGGTGGAATGCAATATCTACGTTGTAGAGAAGGTAATACGCTTTCTTAATAATAATTTATGCATAAACATACGATAGTGAGTACAGAAAATGATATGAATGTAACGCATTAGAATGTTTTTCTATTCAGGTGCATTTCCAATGAAACTTTAAGCAGGAATATTTGATAGAACACAGCACTTTCTCTAGCTTAGGTACCTAAACGGCAGAGGATATGAAACTAAGATGCGGAAAAGAAAGAAACCCATAAATTAAGCTGTTATTGTTGTTATTGGTCAGATATGAATATATTATGGGGTTCATGAAACCCCGGATGTTGTACGTCAAAAACTAATGGGCCATCACGTTCATAAATTGCCACCAAGATTGTAAAAACGAAGCATTATAACGAGGTTAAGCACTTAGTAATTGAACTTGCGAGGCCTTTAACAACCCAACAAGAACAAAATACGCATTTTAAACAAGAGGAAGCTATTAATTTAATAATAACTCGACTATCTTCTCTTTGTATGTGTGCGAGGCTTGTAAAATGCACTTTCATTTATTAAATACGGTGCTTGGTTTAGCTTTAATTATCCATTCTCCTAAGTAATTGCCTTGCTCTCTAATGTTCCAATTAAAACGGCTTTTCAAACTGAAAAGTGCTTTTCTGTGTAAAATTATGTTGTGTCGCAAAGGACATAATGGCCCTTAATACCATTAAAACTGCAATGTTAAAGGTGATGTTCAATGAGCAATAAATGACAGTAAAAATCTCAATAAAGTTTTATGGACGCATGTGAGCACGCTCAAAATAAAATTGATAAGAAGCTACAAATAATTACCGGAGAATAAAATAAGTAAACGATTATTACTTTCTCTTCCACTATATGTATGTATATATGTATTTCCATAATGCTATACAAAATTATTACAATTTTTAATACATTACTTTGTGTTGCTATTTTTTCTTTCTTTGGTCCATCATGCATTTTAACATCGTGGTTATTTATGCATGGTGAGTCATAACAAATTCATATTGCTTTATTTTTCTAAACCATTTTTCTCTTACTCTCCCCATATATTCTACTATTCCTTTTATATCCCTCTCCTTTTGTATTTTCATTATCATAACTTTTAATACTTCTTCTTTAACATTTTCCCATTCTTTAGGTAAAAACTGATCTCTCCACAACTTAGTTTCTTCACATTCAAGTATATAAAGTAAGCCATTATCTGTCTCTCCACTTCTCTCTCTTCCTATCTCCCCTTAGCCTATATGGACTTAATCTGGAACAGGCCCACCCTTCTCTCACTAACCTATTACCTACATCCACATACTTCTCCCTTCCCCAGTCCACCTTTGTCTATATAGTTGAAAACTTTTGTTTCCTTCCAGACTTTGAAATAATTCTTGTTTCTCTATATCTTGTACTCTGTTCCTCACTTCTTTCCAGAAACCTTTAACTAACCCTTCTCTCTCCTCCCATGAGTTACCCATTCCTATTTCCTGTAAACTTCTCCTTATTCCTTGAGCCCAGTTCATCCCATCACTGGATTTTTCTTGGATTATTAAACATTGCCTCAAGATATTATGCTCGTCCAATGATTTCAATCTATGCCAATATTTAAGTATCCTTTCTACTATCATGCCCTTGCTACCAACTCTTCCCAACTCATACATTACTGCTCCATTAGGTGATGAAATAGATAAACCTAACATACATTTACAGAACGATCTGTGTACTTTATCATTCATCTCCCATCCTTTGTCAATTCCCCAAATCTCTGATCCATTGACCATTTTTGCTTTAACTGCAACTTTATAAACCCTTTCCAACCATTTAATTTGCATATCTGGTATTTTCTTTAAGCATATTCTTATAGCAGTCATTGCTAATCTTCCCTTAGCTAAGGCACTTAGCTCTTGTGCTCATTCCATCTCCCATTACTATTTATTCTCACTCCCAAATAATCAAACTTGTTTACTATTTGCAACTCTTCCCCTTCCACATAGCACTTTTCCTCCTTCAATTTGTAGCTCTTTTTAAATACCATTATCCACTACTACATACTAGGTAGCGAAGGAATTGCACTCCACCCAAAGGTTCTATATCGAGATTCACCGGAAATGTAGTCCAAAGGTCCCCTGAATAAAAAAAAACACTTTTAGAAAAAGGTTCGTGTGTGTGTCTGCGAACAGCATATCTCAAACATGAAAAATCGAATAAATACCAAACGTATTTAGGATCAGCACCTCCAAAAATTGCGACACGAAGATTATAAAGAAAATCACCTTTACCCCATCTACCCTTTCGAAATCGTGAATTTTGTGGGAATAACTTATGAAGTCCTCTCCATTCCGAAGGATTTTTGTAGAACCTCGTATAAGCCTACATTCTTCAGTCGCACCACAACGCTGCAAAGAGAAACATGTCTCTAACAATAATACTGACGCAGCCGAGGCAAACATAAATATAAATATTTAAGGAAACAGTAACAATTACAAAGTTAATATTTTTTAAACATTTGGGGCAAAGGCCACCGAAACTATATTTGGGGAGAAGGCTACCGGAAATTTTTTACCATACGTGCGGTTGCAACCACTGCAAGTTCGGCTTCCAAGCAGTTGAACTACAATACAAGTCCTACAAAAAATAACTTCTTCAACTTGGTATTAACGTTAAAGGATGCGACACAAAGATTTTCAAGAAAACGCCCCACTCTCAACTACCCTTTACATGGAACATTGTTCGAAATATTTGATTTTCGAAAAAATGGCTGTAACTATTTTGATTAAAAACAATATATTAAAGATGTTTGCATGACAAATAAAATGGATAAAATGTAAAAATAAAATGATTCTCGCAGACACCGGCAAGTTTTTAAATTCACGGAATGTACAAGTACGTTTATGTAGTATAGAACCGGCCGCGTTTCTCCTCTAGATAATGTTGACCATGAGAAACAAAAATGTTACACTAAACTTTCTTATAAAAGGTATTCAAAATGATGCTGCTATGTATCTGTACAAGCCTAGCACCTGTTGAATACTTGTACACAACGAATATTGGAAAAACCACACCGGATACCGTCTTCAAATTCTTCGAGCGTGTCGGAATTTTTTGTATAAACTGTATCTTTAAGCATTCCCCGCAGTTTATAATCGCTCAGATTTAGATGTGGAGAGCGGTTTAATGTCTTAGGGCCGGTTTCACCAAACGCGATTAAAGTCTAGGTCGTTGTTACTCCGGAGTGTCATGTATTCGTTTCACCATGCTTGTGTGTAGGTTAAAGTACTCTCGAGTTAGTACACTAATTTGTGAGCAATGTTTACAGCTTTTTTCGCCATTTTAAGGAATTTAGTGCGAGTAAACGAAAGTTTTTAGAGGTTAAAGCTACGGAGAAAGAAGTAAACGAAAGCACTAAGTAGAAGTATATGGTAATAGCTAATATTTTAGAAAAAACGTAACTTAAACTTTCGTTATAATGGAATTATCCTGTTAATTTATACTTTTTGTGTGTTAAATTTACAGAATCATGTCAGAAGAAGGAAAGCGAAAGAGAAGTCCAAATTGGCATTCTTCTGAAAAACTCCAAACTGTGTTAGAGAACAAGAGAACAGATGGTTCACCTATGCACCAGAAGAAGGATACATGGGAGAAGGCTGCAGAAAAATATAATGCTGGCACCACTATGGGACACAGAACTGCAGCTAATATAAAGGCAGAGTGGGAGCTGCTAAAAATACTGCAAAGAAGGATTTAACTCATAAAAGAATAGCTGCAAATAAGACAGGTGATACATTTGTTTTCTTTTTAATATGCTACATGAATATGTAGTGTAAGCGTTTGTTCTATTCTTTCTTCTAATTTGTAGGTTTTGGACCTCCAAAGCCAGATCATAGTGATGATCCAGCATTCACCAAAGTACTCAGTCTCATTGGTAAAAATCCTCATCTTCATCGCTAGAACTGTCCTCAAAAACCATTCTCATCAATCCTGCAGGTGCAGCCATTGTAAAATGCTAGCGAGCAGTTACTCTGTACTTTACTCCACAATATTTTGCCGAGTAACATTACTCTCTGATTTACTCTCACATACGCAATTTATTCCAGAGTAAGTTGTTGGTGAAACGCTCAAAGGGCTTACTCGCAAGTAACCACGTTTTACTCGAGAGTAAAAGTTACTCGCGTTTGGTGAAACCGACCCTTAATCCATTACACAGTACAGATATTGTACCTTGTGACCTTTCGTCTCAATTCCTCGTAGAAATTGTTTTTGCTTTGGTGAAGCCATTCGTGCTATACTCGGGTGGAGCTATAGGAAAGAGGCACATTAAGATTGATATCATAATGCACTGAAAGATATGTAAACGCACATGCCATTCTCTATCCACCGGTTTATTACTTTCTTTACGACGTACATAGAGGTAGAGAAAGTATTGCATTCCACCCAAAAATTCGATATCGAGATTTCGCCGGAAATGCATATTTAAAGCTCCGTGAATAAAAAATCTGACGTGTTACACTCGCATGACTTTCTCTACTCTTGTACAAACTATTTTTACAAATGTTTCATGTTAATCGAGATGTTAATCTTATTGCTAATATTCTTGTAGGTGCAAGGGGAATATGCTTTAAGCGATAGTCAAATCTTTTAAGAGTAATATCTCAAAATGGTTCACTAAACAAACAAAATGTATATGACATACATTGTGTATTTTAACGCGATCTACATATTTTGTGCAGTAAAAGTTTGTCCATCTCTTATGGTTTACCAGTTATGCAAAAGTCGTTCTCAATGAAGAATACTTTTGGAGACATTCCCAGAAAATTTGAGATATACATTTCATTTATCATGAAAATATCTTAAACATTTGATATTTTAATCAAAATCGTTAGAGCCATTTTTTGAGAAAACTACAATTTTCGAAAAATGTTCCATGTAAAGGGTAATCTGGGATGGGAGATTTTCTTGAAAACCTTCGTGTCATCACATCTCTGGAAGATACTGAACCTAAATATCAAGTTTGGTGTTTGGTGTTTATTCGAATATTCGTTTCTGAGTTATGCTGTTCACAGACACACAAACACACGGACATGTTTCCAAAGTTGATTTTTTTGGATTCAGGGGGTCTCAAAACATGTATTTCCGGTGAAATTTCGGTATCGAATTTTTGGGTGGAATACAATACTTACCCTACTTACTATACGTAGTAGAGAAAGTAAAAATGATCAATATGTTTTAAAATGTAAGAGTTTATCCGATATGGTAAAGTATCAAATCCGTGACATATTATCTTGCTGCCTGCAACTGTATACGTGACAATATTAAGTTTTGGCAGAATGAGCAGTTTTGAAATCGTGCATATATTGGCTGTACTTTGAGTGGTCACGTAGTTTACAATTTAATAATGTTTGTATGTTTATTGTCACATTTATGTCATTATTTTATTAGATAACCGGGTACATTCACGTTTGTAACATAAGGAAATAGGTCTATACCTATATTTTGTTTTCCAGTAACTTTAGAATACCACACCAGCAGAAATGTAATAAACGTTGAGAAGGGAAAAATGTGAAGCTATTATTCTCTTTGTTACTGCTCGTATAAGATTAGGCACAAGTATCAGACGCTAGGAAAACTTCGAGATGTTCCACAAACCGGGGATATTTTCACTGTATTCTACCATGTGACCCCGAGTTGGTGAATCAGGTTAACAGAAATTTGTGAGTGTTTAAATAAAGTAAGTTCGCGCCAGCTCGAGGACAAATAAAATTAGTCTGTAAGCTTCACATTCGCGCCTTTCAGAACTGTATGACGCTGTATGAAATACTTGAGATGCTTGTGAAAAATTTGCAGTGTTTGGACATCAAAAGCACAAGGAACCTGTGCTTCTCGGAATAAGATTTTCGCGCAGGAATTGCTTTACTCGCGCGAGTAATACACTATGTGATCAAAAGTATCCCCCAAAAACATAGTTTTTCATCTTAGGTGCATTGTGCTGCCACCTACTGCCTGGTACTCATTATCCGCGACCTCAGTAGTCATTAGACGTCGCGAAACAGCAGAATCGGACGCTCTGTGGAACTCACGGACTTCGAACGTGGTCAGGTGATTGGGTGTCATTTGTGTCAGAAGTCTGTACGCGGGATTTCCACACTCCTAATCATCCTTAGGTCCACTGTTTCTGATGTGATAGTGAAGTGGAAACGTGAAGGGACATGTACAGCACAAAAGCGTACAGGCCGACCTCATCTGTTGACTGACAGAGACCGCCGACATTTGAAGAGGGTCATAAAGAATAATAGGCAAACATCTATCCAGACCATCACACAGGAATTCCAAACTGCATCAGGATCCACTCCAAGTACTATGACAGGCGTGCGGTGAGAAACCTTGGATTCCATGGTCGAGCGGCTGCTCATAAGCTACACATCACGCAGGAAAATGCCAAACGACGCCTCGCTTGGTGTAAGGAGCGTCAACATTACATGATCGAACAGTGGCAAGACATTGAGTGGAGTGACGAATCACGGTACACAATGTGGCAATCCGATGGCAGAACGTGGGTAAGGCGAATGCCCGGTGAACGTCATCTGCCAGCGTGTGTAGTGCCAACAGTGAAATTCGGAGGTGGTACTGTTATGGTGGAGCTTTAGACGTGGTATTGAAATGCCCAATCCGGTTTGTATAATCGGTCAATTTAAAACTGGTCAGCGTCTAAGAGAGGGAGCTCGAATCGGCTAGAATTAGCCAGGCTTTATTCATAAAATTGCGTATATTTTTGTAGTAGTTATGATGGGGAACACAGCGCCACGCACAGAAGTTGACAGTTGTGAACCGAGCGCTACTTAAAAGGGACTTTGACATAATTTAACTGCTTAACAGAAGGTCACTTTTAGGTTGACCGAACATAACTGGTAATTGAGGCAAACCACGACAGAAAGAAAGGAAAAAAAATCTGATGTGTTACACTCACATGACTTTCTCTACTCTTGTACAAACTATTTTTACAAACGCTTATTCTCCATATGCTTCATGTTAATCGAGATGTTAATCGTATTGCTAATTTTCTTGTAACTGCAATGGGAATTGGTAAGCTATAAGCGACAATCAAATGTTTTAAGAGCTGGTTGCTACGTGTAGTATTCCATTCTCTTTGCATGTAAACGACATAGAAAAAAGGAATAACGATTTCCCATTTGAGAAAAAGTATAAGTATATGAAAATTTAAGGGAACAACAAGCAATATCTCGAAGAAGGTTCACTCAACATAAAAATGTATATGACATAAATTGGGTATTTTTAACGCGATCTACATTTTTTGTGTAGTAAAATTTTGTCTATCTCTTATGGTTTACCAGTTATGCAAAAGTCGTTCACAATGAAGAATACTTTTGGAGACATTTCCAGAAAATTCGAGATATACATTTCATTTGACATGAAAATATCCTAAACATATGATATGTTAATCAAAATAGAGCCATTTTTGAGAAAATTAAAATTTTCGAAAAATGTTCCATGTAAAGGGTAATATGGGGAGGGGAGATTTTCTTGAAAAGCTTTGTATCGCATCTCTGGAAGATACTGAACCTAAATACCAAGTTTGGTGTTTATCCGACTGTTCGTTTCTGAGTTATGCTGTTCAGACACACAGACACACACACGGAAATGTTTCCAAAAATGTTTTTTTTGGATTCAGGGGGTCTCAAAACATGTATTTCCGGTGAAATCTCGGTATCGAATTTTTGGGTGGAATACAATACTTCCCCTACTTGCTATACGTAGTAGAGAAAGTAAAAGGCAGATTGGCCGCCGGAATTTGATATTTGATATTTGTTAGCCTCTTTGTCATATTGAATACAGATAGAATTCTCATAATGTAAACTAGATTAAAACTTTATTTGATAATATTCCTTAAGGTCATGTAATGGATTTGTCAGCAATGTTGAGCGAACATACCTTTTGAATGCAGGAATAAACAAATTTCTTATTACAGCATTATAAATTTTGTAGGAAATATAAACAAAGCTGTCTTCAATATAACTATATTTGCATTTATATATATATATATATATATATATATATATATATATATATATATTAAAGCTATTGTGAGTATTGTAATCATGTACAGTAGAACAAAGAGTCATAGTACTTAATTTGGAATTTACATACAAAAGACAGTCTGAAATAAACATTACTAGAAAAGTTAATTATCCCAATTCAGTAAACAGTGGTTTGCAGTGCGCTCGGGATTGAACACCACAAATGAATCTCACAGCTCCTTTTTGGGGTATAAGTAACCTGAATGTTGAAGTATGATTAACCATTCCATATCTAAGATAGCTGTGTATATGGCCATAGTAAACCATAACTAGACACGCTCTTGATAGAGTACCTTTAAATATTCATATCATACGTATACATTATTTATTTTACTTATTAAATCATCAACGTGTGTATTCCAACCAAGCCCCGTCTCGAGATGGATTCCCATAAACCTTGTTGATCACATGAACTGCAATTTCTGCTAAACAAAAACTTAATATCAATAGTTTTATTTTAATTTACGCTAAGTTTTGGGAAATACATTTATTATTAGCTCCACGTATGGACGCCAATTTGAAGATTTTTGTATTGAAGGAGTTGTATTATATTTCAACTGTTGGGGAGCCGAACTTGTTGTAGTTGCAACCGCACGTATGGTACCCGGTTACCGGTGACCTTCGCCCCAAGTGTACTTTCAGGTGGCTTTAGCCCCAAGTTTAAAAAAAAACTTTGTAATTTGACGTTTCTTTAAATATTATATATTTATGTTTGCCTCGGCTGCGTCAGTATTATTGTTAGACACGTTTCTCTTAGCAGGGTTGTGGTTCAACTAAGAATGTAGGCTTACATAGATTATAATTTTACTTCACTCCTTTTATTAATGCTTGATACGATTTAAATAACACTTCACTGATATAGAGCTGAGAGATTCTTTTTATTAATTAATTACACTTTTTAACAGGTAAACTTGTTTTTCGTCTCACACGAATACATATTAAATCTCTCGAGGACGCACAAGCAAGGCATACAGTAATGAGCATTGTCTTCAGGCAACTGAATTGATTTCAACCGTCTAAACCTGTAAATTTCTGTATTTCAAGTCTTTGATTGGCTATTTCCTAATCGAATAGAATGCTTTCATTTAACTAAAGCTTTTTCTGGTTGTTGACTGGCTATTTTATAAAGTGTCAGTAAAATTGCATTTTTGTTGCTCCAATAATGACTACTAGCATTATTAAACTCTCAATCTCATTATTGCCTCAAGGTTACTTCATTGTTACCTCATTGTTAGCAACGTTTAACTTGTTCTCATAGTACCTACATTATTAAATTACGTAATATATTCACATAACATTATTACACATGGATACAATAATATAAGCATATGCAATGACTGTTACATACATTTTACAAATTATTACATACACATATTGCTTCAAGGCGGGCCTCAGTTTGTTTGCAGCACATCAGCCGTTTTGAACCCGTGACTCCTGTAAGAGAGCTAAAGACTCTGCTGCCTGAGCCATCCCACTCGGTAAGTCTTTGTAGTAAATATGTGAGTGGAATGCAGTGATTCTTTTAATATTTTACCCCTCCGCCTCATTAAATATTTCGTACACATACAACTAAGTCAGTTTTTATATGTGGATCATCTTCTGAATTCGGCTAGTTAAAAGATATAGGCTAGTGATGCTTCTGTTTTTCTTTAAAGTTCCGCGGATGTCTGAAGGAAATTAAATTTCACGGGTGGGTTATCACAAAATTGCTGTGTTATGAGATACTGCAAGAACATGTTTTCATTTTTATAAATTATAGCAGAAAAACATGAAAAATTGCTTAGACATATTCTACGATGCAGTAATATAATACAACCGCCATCTATTATTGATTAATTCCCTCTGCTGAGTGATTCTGATTTTAGAAGAAATATTACTTCTTTCAAAATTACCATTAATGCTTAACAGTAGCATTATTTAAGGTTCCCTCGCAATATTTGCATAGATGAATTAAATGGCGCTTATTCTCCATATGCTTCATGTTAATCGAGATGTTAATCTTATTGCTAATTTTCTTGTAGATGCAAGGAGAATTGGTAGGCTTTAAGCGATAGTCAAATATTTTAAGAGCTGGTTGCTATGTCGAGTATTCCATTCTCTTTGCATTACTAGGACATAAAAATGTATAACGAATTTCCATTTGACATAAAGTATAAGTATTGGAACATTTAAGGGAATAACAAGCAATATCTCGAAAATGGTGACTCAACAAAAAAATGTATATGATATAAATTGTGTATTTTAACGCGATCTACATTGTTTGTGTATTAAAATTTTGTCTATCTCTTATGGTTTACCAGTTATGCAAACGTCGTTCACAATGGAGAATACTTTTTGGGACATTCCCAGAAAATTCGAGATATACATTTCATTTAATGAAAATATCTTAAACGTATGCTATTTTAATCAAAATCGTTAGAGCCATTTTTGAGAAAATTAAAATTTTCGAATAATGTTCCATGTAAAGGGTAATCTGGGGTGGGGGATTTTCTTGAACACCTTTGTGTCGCATCTCTGGAAGATACTGAACCTAAATACCACGTTTGGTGTTTATCCGACTGTTCGTTTCTGAGTTATGCTGTTCACAGACACACACACACACACACACACACACACACACACAGACAGACACACACACACACATGGACATGTTTCCAAAAATGCTGGAATACAATACTTCCCCTACTTAGATACTATACGTAGTAGAGAAAGTAAAAATTAGCTGACATTTACGTATCAGAGGGAGAGAAATAGATTTACTTAACACGACCCAAAACAATTGATCACGCGCAATCAAAATTCAACGTTGGTGAAACCCTACATCTTAAAGTCCTCCAGCGTAGTGTAGTGGTTACCATGTTAGCTCTAGTTACCGAAGTCTAGGGTTCAAACCAGGCGAAGTGCGATGGATTTTTTCGGGCGAAACAACCCTTAGCTTGGCTTCCTTCGGAAGGGAAGTAAAGTCGGTGGTCCCGTGTCGTAAGTTTACGGCACTTAAATTTACGGCCATGCTTTGAGGTTCTCAAACCTGATAAAGAGGCCTCTGAAAAAAATTACCGGTCTTTCACGCCTAGTATAGAGTGGGAGCTAAGGACCACAGCAGTTAAATAGCGTCCATGAATAAAATTCAATTTTTACTGCATCTTTAATAAGGTTAATTTTATCCTATAAACCTGAGAAAACTCGGCAATAAAACTATAAATAAGTGCCTTCACCAACAACTTAATGGAACTTCCGGATTAAAACTACCATAAAGAAAGCTTAATTACTCATTGATACATCCAAGCAAGAAAAGAATATCTACAGAAAAAAACTTCAAAATCTCCAAGCTGTTGAAGATTTATATAAGGGGATTTCTGCAGAAGACAATTTTTACTTCTTTAGAAAATGGTCCATGTGTTTGTATCTTATACGCCTGTGAACAGAATAACTCAAAAACGAAAAGTAAATTTAATATCACATTGGGTTTTTTAGTTAAGTATCTTCCCAAGATATGACATGAAGATTTTTAAGAAAATCCCCTCACGCCTACTACCGTGGCATGCGACAGTTCTAGAAATTTGTGATTTTCTCATAAATGACTAACCTTTTAAATAAAACATCATAGATTACAGATATTTACATGATAAATAACATGTATATATAATTTTCTGGGGATAACTTGTGAAATCCTTTTGATTCTGAAGAATTTTGTATAATCTTGCATAACTGGTGAACGTTAAGCGACAGATGAAAACGTACTACACAAAAAATTTAGGTCGCTTTAAAAATTTAAGTCATTTAATCCTTCTTTTTGTAACATCACCCAATTTTTTTTAAATTCATTATATTAAGGTCTGTCGACATTCAGTTATTTCTCGCGATGTCATGGAAAGTATATGGAATTTTAAGGCCAGTTCTTGAACATTTGGTTACCGCTGTTCTCTTTATATTTATATCAAAACTTGCAATGTGGCCCATAAGCGCAAATTTTGTCTAGATTAAAATGAAGCAGAAAGAAAAAAAATCTGATGTGTTACACTCACATGACTTTCTCTACTCTTGTACAATCTAATTTTACAAACGCTTATTCTCCATATGGTTCATGTTAATCGAGATATCGAGATGTCAATCTTATTGGTAATTTTCTTGTAGATGCAAGGGGAATATGGTAGCTTTTAAGCGATAGTCAAATATTTTAACGCTGGTTGCTATGTGGCGCATTCCATTCTCTTTGCATGTCCAGGACATAAAAAAAATGAATAACGAATGTGAGAAAAAGTATAAGTATTGTAAAATTTAAGGAAATAACAAGCAATATCTCGAAAACGGTTCACTCAACAAAAGAAATGTATATGACATAAGTTGTGTATTTTAACGCGATCTACATTTTTTGTGTAGTAAAATTTTGTCTATCTCTTATGGTTTACCAGTTATGCAAAAGTCGTTCACAATGAAGAATACTTTTGGAGACATTCCCAGAAAATTCGAGATATACATTTCATTTCTCATGACATTATCTTAAACATATGATATTTTCATCAAAATCGTTAGAGCCATTTTTGAGAAAATTAAAATTTTCGAAAAATGTTCCATGTAAAGGGTAGTCTGGGGTGGGGGGATTTTCTTGAAAACCTTCGTGTCGCATCTCTGGAAGATACTGAACCTAAATACCAAGTTTGGTGCTTATCCGACTGTTCGTTTTTGAGTTATGCTGTTCACAGACACACACACAGACACACACAGACACACACACGGACATGTTTCCAAAAATGCTTTTTTTGGATTCAGGGAGTCTCAAAACATGTATTTCCGGTGAAATCTCGGTATCGAATTTTTGGGTGGAATGCAATACTTCCCCTACTTACTATACGTAGTAGAGAAAGTAATAAGAATGGCTTTTAATAA
This sequence comes from Deroplatys truncata, assembly GCA_030765065.1. NCBI lineage: Eukaryota > Metazoa > Arthropoda > Insecta > Mantodea > Mantidae > Deroplatys > Deroplatys truncata. The sequence goes on from CM060982.1 coordinate 109,454,766, forward strand.
ATGATAGAGGCTGTAGAAAGTCGTGTGAATGTAACACATCAGATTTTTATCCTATATACCCGAGAAAACTCGGCAATAAGCCGGCAAAATTGGAAATAGCAAACCACTAACAACTTAATGGGCACTCCGGACCAAAACTACCATTAAGAAAGCTAATTGCTCGTTGAAAGATACAAGCGAGAAAATAACGTCCACAGAAGAAAGTTCAGACTCTCGGTGTTGAAAATCGATAACCAGTGGATTTCTGCAGAAAGCAATTTTTAGCAACAAATCCACCTTTCATATCTCTGGAGTTACTAACAGATTTAATTGCGTGCTTTTGGATAAGAAAAAGGGTGTCATTTACAGGACTCTGGAAGGAGCACTTGTAATGACGTCACCAGTAGATTGGGTGTAATTAAACCTGATATCGTCCTTGCTAGTACACTAGGGCTATACACACTCCATAATGAATTGCAAAGATATTAGTTAATATTGAACAAGGAAGTATAATTTGATAGAAAATGCTAAAGGTATAGGTGTGGAGTAGATTTTATGGAACATTAATTGTAAATTGCCAGAACAGGATATAACAATGTGAAATTCTTCTTAATTTCTTTATTAATTATTTCATTATGACTTCATTATCGAAATTTTATACCAATATACGACGGTGGTCATTAAGGCACAAATTTGTGAGCGAGAGGTCTAGAGTTGAAATCCGACTAGGACCGTCCTCTTTTTACTTTCTCTACTACGTATAGTAAGTAGGGGAAGTATTGTATTCCACCCAAAAATTCGATACCGAGATTTCGCCGGAAATACATGTTTTGAGACTCCCTGAATCCAAAAAAAGCATTTTTGGAAACATGTCCGTGTGTGTGTCTGTGTGTGTGTGTGTGTCTGTGTGTGTGTGTCTGTGTGTCTGTGAACAGCATAACTCAGAAACGAACAATCGGATAAACACCAAACTTGGTACTTAGGTTCAGCATCTTCCAGGGATGCGACACGAAGGTTTTCAAGAAAATCCCCCCACCCCGTATTACCCTTTACATGGAACATTTTTCGAAAATTTTAATTTTCTCAAAAATGGCTCTAACGATTTTGATTAAAATATCATATGTTTAAGACGTTTTCATGACAAATGAAATGTATATCTCGAATTTTCTGGGAATGTCTCCAAAAGTGTTCTTCATTCTGAACGACTTTTGCATAACTGGTAAACCATAAGCGATAGACAAAATTTTACTACACAAAAAATGTAGATCGCGTTAAAATACACAGTTTATATTATATGCATATTTTTTGTTGAGTGAACCGTTTTCGAGATATTGCTTGTTATTCCCTTAAATTTTCCAATACTTATACTTTTTCTCAAATTCGTTATTCATTTTTTTATGTCCTGGACATGCAAAGAGAATGGAATACTCCACATAGCAACCATCTCTTAAATATTTGACTATCGCTTAAAACCTACCATATTCCCCTTGCACCTACAAGAAAATTAGCAATAAGATTGACATATCGATATCTCGATTAACATGAAGCATATGGAGAATAAGCGTTTGTAGAAATAGTTTGTACAAGAGTAGAGAAGGTCATGTGAGTGTAACACATCAGAATTTTTTTCTTGAGCCAAAAATAAGAAATGGTTGGGAGATACCCTAAATTTACGTCTGGAACGTTTCCTTCTCATACTTACTTTCCTAATTATCATCTAATTTAATGTATAGTCAGTCTTCACCGCCTGTTGCTTGATATTATGGGGGAAAAGTAAATGCCATTAGTTGTATTTTGTTTGCAGGGCGTTATGAGTCATTTTAAGGTCAATTTAATTTTTACTTTCTCTACTACGTATAATAAGTAGGGGGAATATTGTATTCCACGCAAAATTTGATACCGAGATTTCACCGGAAGTATATGTTTTGAGGCCTGCTGAATCCAAAAAAAAAAGCATTTTTGGGAACATGTCTGTGTGTGTGTCTGTGAAGAGCATAACTCATAAACGAACAGTCGGATATACACCAAACTTGATATTTAGGTTCAGTATCTTTCAGAGATGCGACACGAACGTTTTCAAGAAGATCCACCCATCCCAGATTACCCTTTACATGGAACATTTTTCGAAAATTTTAATTTTCTCTAAATTGGCTCTAACGATTTTGATTAAAATATCATATGTTTAAGATATTTTCATGACAAATAAAATGTATATCTTGAATTCCTGGGAATGTCTCCAAAAGTATTTTTCACTGTGAACTACTTTTGCATAACTGGTAAAACATAAGAGATAGACAAACTTTTACTACACAGAAAATGTAGATCGCGTTAAAACACTCAATTTATGTCATACATTTTTTTTGTTGAGTGAACGATTTTAGAGTTATGGCTTGTTATTCTCTTAAATTCTGCAATACTTATACTTTTTCTCAAATGGGAATTCGTTATTCATTTTTTTGTCCTGGTAATGCAAAGAGAATGGAATGCGCCACATAGCAACCAGCTCTTAAAATATTTGACTATCGCTTAAAGTCTACCAATTCCCCTTGCATCTACAAGAAAATTAGCAATAAGATTAACATTTCTATTAACATGAAGCATACTGAGAATAAGCGTTTGTAAAAATAGTTTGTACAAGTGTAGAGAAGGTCATGTGAGTGTAACTCTTCAGATTTTTTTAAATGGGAACCTACACTTATGGTTAAGTTAAATTCATCCTAAAACGACTACCACAACGTCCTCCAAATAAAACACAACCAATGGCATTTACTTTCCCCCATTATATTAAGCAACTTTTATTCAAGACATTTCCTTCTACAACGCTTAGTTTTGGAGATATTGTACAGTTTAAACTTATATGTATCAGCCTGTATACTTAGAGAAAGTAGTTACAGAGAGAGAATCAGTGTTGGTACCTTGGAGGCCATAAAATTCCCTTGCTTTTCCACTGAGCTAACGTACAGGTACCATGGAAATTCTAGCGGCGTGTGCTGTGCAACATCTTGCTGGAATCATTGTGACTACTCTGTGTGTACATTAAAGAGAGTGCTCACAGAGAAATTAATAATTAATTAAGGGATTTAAACTGCTTACAATTGTAAGTCACTATTGGAGTATGTCATCTCAATACAATTTGAGATCTCTTATGGTTTATCGGGAAAAATGCCAATCAGTTGGGGAATTTTGTCATGCCGGCAAGTTGCCATGGTAACTCAGTGGTTAGAGCAACCGGATGGAGACCGGGAGATCCGTGGTTCAAATCCCGGCTATGTTATTGAATTTTTCAGTCGTCTGATTCTATCTTTCCATTCTTGTCCACACGGTTTGTGTGGAAGAACAATTAATTCCATTAATTAACCTATTAGTGGTTGAAAATATGAAGCCAAGGAGTTAAAGTACCTACAGCATTTATGTCGCCATTGGGGTATGTTATCTCAATATAATTTGCGATCTCCTCGTGGTTTACCGGAAAAAATGCGAATCAGTTGGAGAATTTAATGTCGTGCCGGCATGTTGTCATGGTAGCTCAGTGATTAGAGTAACTGGACGGAGACCGGGAGAATTGTGGTTCAAATCCCGGCTATACCTTTCCAATCAATTAAGAGTTTTACAAAAATCGTTTGACGATATCCATGGTGGATAGCCAGATTGTCGTCGCAAAAATGGAGACTATTTACGAGATAATTTTCTGTGATGAATAAAACAGCATATTAATGGTACTAATATAATAAATCTTCCAATTTACCATGCGTTTACTAAGTATTTGCAAATAATGTGTTTCACTGAATCAACCTATATTTAGCAAGAATGAAGCCGTAACTAATAGAATTCTATGGGTCTCGGTAAAGAATTTGTAACGAATTTATGGTTCACTCAGTCTCTGAAAGTAATAAGGAATTCCTCTCTTCATCAATGTCAAGCCAGGAACGTATTTTCGAAGGCGCTCTCTTAACGTTTATAGATTGTTTCTTTCTCTTAAGCCTTAAAATTTCATTGGCTGGCATTTCATGCGCCTTCTTATATATATTTTCGGCGGAACCAATATAACATTCAATCAACTCGGTTTATCGATTTTCTCAGTCCCTTCTTCCATTTTAGCGGGGTATTTCCCATCAAAGAGAGAACAAAAAGCTAAGGAGCGCTTTTTGCTTTTGTAATAACTCTTCTAAAGTGTTAAGCGGACCGATCTGCGAGGGTCGTAGATTAAAGTGTATAGTTTAGGATACCAAGAATACGCCTTCCTTCTAGATTCACATAGAACTATAAAGGTGTACATGCTGAAACGAGGATGACAATTCTAAAGGCCAAAGTTCAGACAGTATTTTTAACACTTAAATGATTTCAGTCTAATTATATAATATATAAATTCAATAACAGTGCGCTTTAAAGTAATATGTATATGTAACAATATATAAAAGTGTATATTACAGTCATTATAAATGTTTATATTATTGTACACATGTTCAATAATGTTATGTGAATGTATTACGTAATTTAATAATGTAGGAGCTGTGAGAATAATAGGTTAAAAGTTGCTAACAATGAGGTAACCTTGAGGCAATAATGAATTTGAAAGTTTAAATGATAGTAGTCATTATTGGAGCAACAATAATGTAAATTTTGAGACAGTTTAAAAAATAGTCAATCCACAAGCAGAAAAAGCTTTAGTTAAATGAATGTATTCTATTGGATTAGGAATAGCCAATCAGAGACTTGAAATACAGAAATGTATAAATTTAGGCGGTAGAAAACAATTCAGTTGCTTGTAGACAGCGCTCATAACTAGACGCGTTGCTTGCAGACAATGTTTGTAACCGGATGCGAGATGCGTGCTCGAGAAATTTAATACGTATTCGTGTGAGACGAAAATAGTTTTACGTGTTAAAAAGTGCAAGTAATTGATTAAAGGATATCACAGCTCTCTCTATATTACTGAAGTGTTATTTAAATCGTGTCAAGCATTAATAAAAGGAGTGAAGTAAAATTATAATCTGTGTAAGCCTATATTCTTCAGCCGCATCACCCCCTGCTAAGATATCCATGTTTCTAACAATAATACTGACGCAGCCGAGGCAAACATAAATAAATAATATTTAAAGAAACAGTCAAATTACAAAGTTAATATTTTTAAACTTGGGGCGAAGGCTACTGGAAAGCGGGTACTATACGTGCGGTTACAACTACTTCAAGTGTTCGGCTCCCAAACATTTGAACTATAATACAACTCCTACTTCAAAGTCGGCTTTCCATACGTGAAGCAACTAAATTCTTCAAAGTCTATTTAAAATATTCATTTAACTGAAACACTGATGTGAAACTCTTCAGAGTCAGTATACAAAAGATAAGGGTATAGGGTATACAACGGAGGGGGACTCCTCGCGACAACGTGAGGTCTATTGCGGCTACCATTCCCAGGACGAAAGGATGAAGTGAAGGAAACAGGTGGCTACAGGCCGCAGAGACAGTTCCTAGTTCGAAGATCCGTCTCACTACTGAAGCTACCTGGAGAGGGTAATGAACGACCCGTCCAAACCAGCAGCCCTCCGATATTCACAGGGAATGCTTTTTTCTTTGAATAGGCATCCATGCCATCTGTCCAGCACCGTCACACACCGCGAAATTTAGAAGCACACCTAAAATATGTCGTCCTCGTGGCTTAGGGGTACCATACGAGCCTCCAGTTTCTGAGGTCGCTGTTCAAACCCGGCGGAGAGTGATGGATTTTTTTCGGGCGCAAAAATCCTTAGCTTTCTTCAAAGGGAAGTCTCTAAGCAACATTTGCGGTCTTTCACACCCAATATAGAATGAGTCGCTAAGAGCTCTAGTAGTTAGAGAGCGTCCATGAATAAAACTCAATTTAATTTATTTTACACCCGAAAGACGAGAAGGAAACGGAATGAAATGGAAATGAGAGAAAGGAAATCGTGGTAGATGGTAAACCACCCCAGCATTCGTCTATCGACCAGGGTAAACCCAAGGCTAGTGTGGGTGGGCAGCAGAATCGAACTCGAAACAACCCAAATGCCAGTCTTACATGTTATCGCATAGCCAACTTGCTTGGTATGTAAGGTGTTAAGTAGATTGGTACCATTTGCTCATATTTGTTAATAAATCATGTCTATAAATACTTTGTTTACTGTCTACGGTCTCTGAAATATGTAGGAGGAAGGAAGTGTGGATCATAATAATTAAGAAAGAAATACAAAGAGAAAACCAAAATACTTTAAAAGAAATGGCTACCACCAACTTCGATACATTTTGTGCACGTCTAGTTACATGAAGTCGAACTCTTGAAAGAGTTCAAACTCAAGTGTGCAGCGTGTCCGCGGACATCCACAGGGGTTTTCGTTAGGATGTAAAACTGCCTGTTTAACGCCTCTCCAGTCTTGGAAACATGGTACTGTGTTCCTCTGACGAGAGTGTGTCTGTAAGGAATGTGTTGACATCAACAATTCTAGGCTTTTGAGAAAGATTACGACTCTACTTTCAACATATCAACAAGATTTAAGGTCTCTTAGAAAACACACGCTCTTGTGCTAGTAACACAGAATGGCCACTTGCTTTTGTTTGCTTTCATCGTCACAGATTTTAACAATGTTAACGACTATTTCTCGGGAGTTCTTTTCTTACTGGGCATTGTAAATAACTTTATAAATCGCTAGAAGACACACACTGCTCCAGTGAAATACTCTGGAATACTAACGTTGCGCGATGTTTTTAATGTATGTAGTAGATCTATTCATGACATCATCGTGAGCTACCACGTGACACTGTCCTCCCTTCACTCCTACGGAGAGCAACGTTTTCTCGTCAGAGGCCTACGGTATGGGCTGGGTATCGCCTGTTGGGGTAAAACTGTTGATAGAACTCGGGCTTTCTTTTGGAAGTGTCTCGGTGTACTCTGCATTTGTGTACAAGACCATCACTATTTCTACTTGAAGACAGCCACACAAATGAATACTGTAAAGTATGAAATGAGAAACGCGTTGTATTGTTATTTGTCCCACGCTTTGGGGGCCAATTTGATGTAATATAGTTTTAGGAGGCGTATTGTAGTTCAACTGTTGGGGAGCCGAACTTGAAGTAGTTGCAACCGCAAGTATGGTACCCGGTAGCCTTCATCAAAAAATTTAAGAATATTAACTTTGTAATTTGTCTGTTTTTTTAAATATTATATATTTATGATTGCCTCGGCTGCGTCAGTATTATTGTTAGAGACATGTTTCTCTCAGCAGGGTTGTGGTGCGACTAAGAATGTAGGCTTACACAGATTATAATTTTACTTCACTCCTTTTATTAATGCTTGTCACGATTTAAATAACATTTCACTGATATAGAGAGCTGTGAGAGTCTTTTATTAACTACTTGCACTTTTTAACACATAAACTATTTTCGTCTCACACGACTACGTATTAAATTTCTCGAGGACGCATCTGGCGTCCGGTTAGAAACATTGTCTACAAACAACGTGTCCAGTTGTGAGCGCTGTCTACAAGCAACGCGTCCAGTTATGAGCGCTGTCTACAAGCAACTGACTTGATCTCTACCGCCTAAATTTGTAAATTTCTGTATTTCAAGTCTCTGATTGGCTATTCCTAATCCAATAGATACTTTAATTTAACTTCAGCTTTTTCTGGTTGTTGATTGGCTATTTTATAAACTGTCACAAAAAATTACATTATTGCTTCAAAGAATCATAAGTAGTATTACTAAACTATCTTACTCACTATTGCCTCATGATTAACTCATTGTTACCTCACTGTTAGCAACTTTTAACCTATTATTCTCACAGCTCCTACATTATTAAATTACGTAATACATTCACATAACATTATTACACGTGTATACAATAATATAAACACATACAATGACTGTAGTATACACTTTTTATAAATTGTTACATACACATATTGCTTTATGTTGGGCTGTATAATTAGACTGAAATCATTTAAGTGTTAAAAATACTGCCTCAGAAACTATTAAACAGAAAATATCGTAAACACTATCGTTCGCTACAGAGGTATGGTGAAGGACAACTGTTAATTAATGCATGTTTGTCGCGGAGTCTAGGATTTATTTACCTAGACTTTCTCCTTCGCATTCTGGAGGCTCTGGCGCATAAAGAAAGAGTTTCTTGAAACGTGCTTATAAATAAAATATGATTGCAAGGTACACATCCATCTACCACCGAGCTTTGTAACATATGTTTATTTTGTTTTACATCCTGCAATATATTGCCCTATGGGAATGGTAAAAGCATTAATGTAGATGAAGAAACCTGTTATTTTTTTCATTTCCAAGATCATGTTATATGCTTAACACACATTATACGCCTGAGATTTGATTTGTCTTAGCTATTACCCATGTTTTGAGAACTTACATTGTGTTTGAAAGTCGGTTTGCTATGATTGGTAACATCTCGAATTACCATTTCGTAATTTTATTCTTCCTGAATGGGGTTGTGGGTGCCATGTACTCCATTTTATGCACTTAAAACCTGTTATATAGTTCTAGCAGGTGGGCCAACAATGAAAGTGGACATAGGGTAGTAGAAGCTAACTTTAACTTCAACAAATGAAAGAATTTTCGAAGTAAATACGCTTAACCCAAAGGGATGGCCGAGGTTCACATGCGGAGGTCCCGCATTTGTTTTCCGTTGGATCGCTCACCCCGAAATTGGATTTTTATTTTCTCTACCACGCACATAGTAGGTATAGAAGGTATTGCATTCCACCTAAAAATTCGATACCGAGCTTTCACCCGAAATACATGTTTTTAGGCACCCTGAATACAATAACTCAAAAAAGAAAAGTTGGATAAATATCACACTTGGTATTTAAGTTCATGCCTTCTAAACATGCGACACGAAGGTTTTCAAAAAAATCCCCGCACCCCAACTATCCTTTACATGGAAAATTTTTAAAAAATGACTAACGCTTTTGATTTAAGTATCATATATTAAAGATACTCACACGACAAATAAAATGTATATCTTGAATTTTCTGGAAACAGCCTGTACAATCCTCTTCATTCGGAAGGAATCTTCTATAATCTTGTATAGTACTATACAAAAATGTAAATCTCTTTAAACACACACAATTTACTGCAAAAACGTTTTCCTGTGACATCAGCAGTTTCCAAGATATCAGTTATTAAAGGTCTGAGTCGTTAAATACCTACCATTCTTTAGTTTCATGGATTTTCAGTTGTTTCTCGCGATTAAATGGAAACCGCATGGAATTTTAGGCCAGTATATAGCGTCCACTTCTTAAACATCTGACTATCGCTGTTCTCCTTGTATCTGTAAGGAAATATGTAATGTAGCTAAAGGTTTATTTGGATTATAATGTCGTAAATAGAAAAATAAGCTTTAGTAGAAATAGTTTGCATACCCACTAATAAAGATAGAGGATATAGAAGGTCATATGAATGTATCACATCAGATTTTTTGCTCTCTTTACTACGTATAGTAAGTAGGGAAAGTATTGTATTCCACCCAAAAATTCGATACCGAGATTTCAGCGTATATATATATGTTTTGAGACCCCCTGAATCCAAAAAAAAAAAAAATTTGGAAGCATGTCCGTGTGTGTCTGTGCGTATGTGTCTGTCTGTGAACAGCATAACTCAGAAACGAACAGTTGGATAAACACCAAACTTGGTATTTAGGTTCAGTATCTTCCAGAGATGCGATACGAAGGTTTTCAAGAAACTCCCCCCACCCCAGACTACCTTTTACATGGAACATTTTTCCAAAATGTTAATTTTCTCAAAAATGGCTCAAAAGATTTTGATTAAAATATCATATGTTTAAAATATTTTCATGACAAATAAAATAAATGTATATCTTGAATTTTCTGGGAATGTCTCCAAAAGTATTCTTCACATTGCATAACTGGTAAACCATAAGAGATAGACGAAATTTTACTACACAAAAAACGTAGATCGCGCTAAAATACATATTATGTCATATAGAGTTTTTTTTGTTGAGTGAACCATTTTCGAGATATTGCTTGTTATTCCCTTAAATTTTTCAATACTTATTTTCTAAAATGGGAATTCGTTATTCATTTTTTGTCTTGGATATTGTGGCAGTTTTTATATCACAACAATGTAAATGCCAGAGTGATTGTAGTGTAACTTAACATTATTGTATGGCAATGATTTGGGATGTTTGTTAATTATAAGCATTGTTAGGAAATAAGTTTACACGGCCTACTGAAACTGACAATAGGAGCGGGTAACAATGACCGAGGGGGTAGTTGTTTATTAATTAGAAGAGAAAAACAAATGACGTCAGAGTAGCGTGCCTTTCTTAGAAATGGAGGGAATATCTTCCCTAGAGCATATATGTTCATAAATTTGATTGGATAAAAAAATAGACGCTAATGTTGGCGCGTTTTATTAACCAATAGCAGCTCGATTATAATCTTTAGGCATATCGGGTGAGGGAGTATAAATTATGAAGCCATGAGACGGGTAACGTTCAGTCCAACAGAAGCACTCGCGGGTAATACATCGTTCAGTCCAACAGAATCATTCAGAAGTTACACGTCGCCCAGTTCATCAGAATCATTCACGCGTTAAACGTCGCGCAGTCCTACAAAATCTCTCGCGTCGTAAAGTTAGTTAAAAGTTGTAAAATACGCAAATAAATAATGTGCGGCAAATAAGTGATTATAGTTACATTCTAAAATATAACAGTTTCAGTTGGGCGTGTATCAAGAGTAATTATGTGAAATGAATAACGTGTGACGGCAATAAAATGTAAAAACAAATTCTTTTATCTGTGTTATTTTTAGTAACAACTCCTTTCGGTTTACACACCCTGTTCAAGAGATTTGCTCGACTGAATAATAATAATAGCTAGCTGGAGCACAATGAACCCAAAATGCAAAATAATAAAACAACAACAGGCGCTCAGCAATAAGATGACACGAAGTTACCGTGACAATATGCAAAGAGTATTAATCTGTGGCAAAGAGAATGGTGCTTCACATAGCAATCAGCTATTAAGTGATACGTCTATGCTTAAAGGTTACTGTATTTCCATATTGCCCTTGCAAATACAAAACAAGGGGAACATAGTAGGGCTTAAGCGATAGTCAAATATTTTTAGAACTGGTCGCTATGTGTAAAATGTAATTCTCATTGCATGTCAAAAGATCGTTTCTGCAAATGTTTATCTCGATTATTAAGAAATAGATGGAGAATAAGAGTTTGTAAAAATAGTTTGTACAAGAGTAGAGAAAGTCATGTGTGTGTAACACATCAGATTTTTTATCATGGTTTTCCCAGGTCGGTAGGACTATATACGACTGGGAGGATTGTATGAATACTACTACTGGTTTTCCTGTCCCTTATTTACTTTCATTTCCATTTGCTTCTTCGTCTTTCAGGGTTACAGGTTGCGGAATGGACGATGATGTTCGGCGAAATTGATGGGTATGTTTTGAGGAGATAACTGTTACTTGCCTTGCATGGAACCTGTCCGTGAAGATAGGGAAAGGCCACCGAAGGGGCGGTCGGGCATGTTCAATGTGGAAACATAACGAACCCCACTGCGCTGCGCCTGCCGTTCCTTCGTACTCTCTGCTCGCATCCCTTCCCCCGGAGGTTTAGTAGGCCGCAGTGTTGTTTCTAATCGGTTTCTAATCCCTATCCTTAAATTCCAGTTAACTTAGGTTAACTTAAATTAAGTGTATGCACCTTTTCTTACCTCTTTATCAGTTTTTCATATGCATGGAAATCGAAAGAGATTCAGGTTAGGTAATGGACCTCAGACGATTTATTTTACTCAAGACTGTGCCATTTTGAGAATTTTGTTACTTCGACACTAAAGCTCCACCTTTGGATAATAAACGCTTGGAATTTTCTCCCACTCTTCAGTCCACAATTGAATTTATTTTTCCTAGTTTTGTGCGCACTATTTACATTTCCTAACATTCACTGCACTTGAAAATGTATAGTAGTGCGGGGCAAAAGTACGCGGCGGGTAAGAGTACGCACAAGGGATATTTATATGAAGACGGCCGTGCAATTGGCAGTACTGTATGCTGTTGGAAGAATTACATGGCCGATAGCCTCTCTACATAGTTTCGTTGTGCTGGTGTGTTTCGTCTTTAAACTATGAGATAAGATTGAAAATCATTCATCTTGATGTTATTTTTCATGGTTTTGGAAACGTGATTGAGCTATTAGGAATGTGGGACAGGTATTTTAGCATTATGTCATTTCTCAGACAAATTTCTGTAATAACGTGTGGTGGCTTGGCCATTGTGTGAAACTGGCCACAGATGGCAGTACGGTCTGGGAAATGTTAAAGACGACAACGGGGCAAGAGTACGAACTGTGGAGTGGGGCAAAAGTACGCACTAAACAGCATGCGAAGGAATTGGCAGAGCTTTGCAGACTCCTTGACTCTCACTTGTATAGTTTAACATTGAAGGATTTGCGTAGAACTGGCATTTTAGTTTGCTGACATTAACAAGGTAATCCATCCATTTAACAAGGACAGCAAATTAGCTGGCAGAGACTGGGCACTAAATTTATGAAACTGCACAAACTATCACTCCGTGTTTCCACCAAAACAAGTCTTGCTCGAGTTATGGGCTTTAATAAAGCTCAAGTTTCTTTGTTTTTTTATAATCTTGAACAAATGATGGATCAATACAAGTTCTGTCTATCAAGAATGTATAATATGGATGAATCAGAATAAGCACTGTCCCTAGTAAGACTCCTAAGGTTGTATCACCTACTGGTAAGAAAGCAGTTGGAACAATTATTTCTACAGAAAGAGGAAATTTAACAACTGTTGTTTGGCAGTCAGCGCAGTGGAAATTATGTTCCCCCAGCCATAATATTTGCAAGAAAAAGAGCTAAACAAGAACTCGTGCACGGAACTCCACCAGGTTCAATCATGTTGTGCTCAGACAGTGACTACATCAACAGTGAGCTATTTTCTGAGTGGCTGAAGCATTTTCAGAAGCATGTAAGAGGAAGCATGGTGAATCCAATACTTCTGGTGCTAGATAACCACATATCCCATATAAACTTGGAAGCAATTGTCTACTGCAGACACAATGGTATTCATCTATTATCGATTCCTCCCGATACTTCACATAGGTTGCAGCCCCTTGACAGATCATTTTTCAAGCCGTTAAAAGATCTATATTCTGCAATGTGTGACAAACGGTTACTAAGGACGTGTAATAACACAATTTCAATTGCAGAGGAAAGAAGTAAGAGAAGTAAAAAATTGGAAGTACTGACTAGCTCACCCTTTAAAAGAAGATTGGAAATGAATCAAGCCTTAAATCATCCAGTGCTTCAAAACACGTCAAGCGTGATGTATCAAAATATGCACAAAACGATATGAGACCCCAAAGGACCAAATGCCATTCAGTCCTACCCAAAGCGTCAACTTCAACTTCAAATGAGAAAATCCACTGTCCAGGATGCGACGGGGAGTATGTTGAACCACCAGAAGAGGACTGGATTCAGTGCCAAAAGTGTGCAGAATGGTGGCATGTAGCTTGTTCCACCCATGAGGGAGGCAGCAAATTTATCTGCGACTATTGTTAAAAATGACAGACAATGAGAATATTTCAATCTTTTCTTTATTAAAATATTTTTATATTTAAGTTATCTTATTCTTAGAATGGTGTTCAATATTAGTCAGACTAAGGTCCTTGGTGTATTCTTATAATGTAATAAAAGTTACAGCACCAAGCATTAAAATTAAACATTTGTGTTTTCTGCGTACTTTTACCCCACCTTATGCGTACTCTTACCCCCATCTATGGGGCAAAAGTTCGCATGGGTCACATTTTAATTGAACATTTATAGAACTATTTTTCGCATGTAAAAATAGGTTTTAACCACTGTTTGTGATGAACAATAGAATAAAGATTGCATAATAAAAATTTCAGATATACTGGTTGAATAGATACCGTTGCAGAGGTCTTGAAAGTTTAAGTGCGTACACTTGCCCCACGCTACTCTACTATATGCACTGCTAGGCATAGAAAGGCAATATAGAAATCATACTTGGGTTTGCCGCTTGGATGGGTTTATTTTAGAATGATACACTATTCTATGAAAATAAGATTAAATTTAAAGTGGTATTTACTTCTTAGGACTTTTTCTGGCAACAATTTGAGTTATTCCAAGTGTTTTAATATTAACGTGAAAGAATCAATGAAAATTCTAGCTTGCAGAAATGAGAGAAGCTAAAAGTGCTGAACATTATAATATGAATATTACTATTTTCTAGTGTTTTTGCCATTGTCCTGCTTAATTTACGAAACATGCTGAATGAAATACTAGTGTTTAAAAGAGAGAGAGAACAAATATTTAATTACTTTTTATTTTTACCCTTAATTTAGTAACAAATAATGGAAAAGAAATTGTTGAGGGAAACAAATACTAAACGATGTACGTGCTTTTATTAATTAAAAAGTAAACCATATGTAATGTGTGTGATTTAACATTCTTTCTACAGTGATACTTGAAAATTGCAAATCATCGCCTAAGAACACTAGAGATGTACTATAACATACAGGGAACGTTAAAGGTAGGTATATAATTCCTGGCATTGTGGCTGAGGGTTAGAAATATAAGCCCATTAAACAATAAATGTCGCTAGAGAAGAAAACCACGTGAGACCTCTCTGGAAAATTACAAGGTGGGACTACCTTTATGTGCGTGGTAGCTCAAGAGACACCCAGGAAAAGACACGCGTATCGGTCAGTGTTAAATTAATTGATGCAAAAGCGCAGTTAGGGATATCTCACCTCCGGGAATACGAGCATGCATACACTATTATAAAAGTAAGTAGATAATAAACAAAATAGGTTAATAACTTGGTTAATTCACTTACGCTTTCAAGTTTTGCACATTAGCCTCTACCTTGACAAACTGGTGTTCATAATTTCTATTAAAATGTTAAAAAACTCTGCGGAGCTAGGTACATAGTTTTCCTTCTGAGGAAGGCTCATTGCAATAACTCTAATGCAAATCTTGAATACTGTTTCAGATTTTTTAAAAGTGCATCAAAGTTTTTCTGCAGAGTATTTTAAAGCATAATTTTTTTTACGTGAAGTTATACAATAAATGTACTTAAACTTGTGTTTAGCTGCATAAAATATCACAAATACTTGACAGAAATTAAATTCTTTGCTTAGAAAATACAATTTTAAATCTTCAAAAGTCAATTAACTTGATACTGGTTTGGTTTCTTACCTTGATTCCATAGTTTGATTCTTCATAAATGATTGAGACGTAGCTCCAGCCGAGCAGGCGAATGATTTCCACCATTGCTTTCACCTGGTGTTGGTCTGATGGAATGGTCCGAGAAAAGTACTCGAAACGTTGTTTGTTGCTCAGTTCAGGGCTCGTCGAGAAGAAGGAGACCTGAGGAAGAGCAAATACTTCGTATTACTATTGGAAGAGAAGAGCAAATACTTGAAAAAGCAAACATACTCAAATTATTCTCGAATAGCTTTCATATACTTCGTGACTGTAGTTGAAATAACGATTTTGTACAATTTCCAAGTCTGAATTGTTAGCTTTAGATATTCTAACTTATTATGCTTCAGCATGTGGAGAGTATCCTTGAACCAAATTTTGTTGTAACCCATGTTTTTTTCAAACAATCTGATGTATTGCACTCACATGACTTTGTCTACTCTTGCACAAACTATTTTTACAAACGCTTATTCTCCATATGCTTCATGTTAATCGAGATATCGAGATGTTAATCTTATTGCTAATTTTCTTGTAGATGCAAGGGAAATTGGTAGGTTTTAAGCGATAGTCAAATATTTTAAGAGCTGGTTGCTATGTAAAGTATTCCACTCTCTTTACATTACCAGGACAAAAAATGAAAAACGCATTTGAGAAAAGGCATAAGTATTGGAAAATCTAAGGGAATAACAAGCAATATCAGGAAAATGGTTCACTCAACAAAAAAAAAAGTTTATGATATAAATTGTGTATTTTAACGCGATCTACATTTTTTGTGTAGTAAAATGTTGTCTATCTCTTATGGTTTACCAGTTATGCAAAAGTCGTTCACAATGAAGAATACTTTTGGATATTTCCCAGAAAATTCGAGATATACATTTCATTTGTCATGAAAATATCTTAAACATATGATATTTTAATCAAAATCGTTAGAGCCATTTTTGAGAAAATTAAAATTTTTGAAAAATATACCATGTAAAAGGTAATCTGTGGTGGGAGATTTTCTTGAAAACCTTTGTGTCGCATCTCTGAAAGATACTGAGCCAAAATACCAAGTTTGGTGTTTATCCGACTGTTCGTTTCTGCGTTATGCTGTTCACAGACACACACACGGATATGTTTCAAAAATGCTTTTTTTTGGATTCAGGGGTCTCAAAACACGTATTTCCTGTGAAATCTTGATATCTAATTTTTGGGTGGAATACAATACTTCCCCTACTTAGTATATGTAGTAGAGAAAGTAAAAAAGAATAATGAATTTCCATTTGAGAAAATGTATATATATATATTGGAAAATTCAAGCAAACAAAAGGGAATAGCTCGCAAATGGTTCACTCGACAAAAATTTATAGGATAGAAATTATGTATTTTAACGAGATCTACGCTATGTAGTAAAATGTTTTATATTTCTTACGGTTTACCATTTATGCGCAAGTCATTCAGAATGAAGAGGACTTTTGGGGACATTCCCAGAAAATTCAAGATATGCATTTCATTTGCGCAAAAATATCTTAAACATATGAAATTTTAATCAAAAT
Source organism: Deroplatys truncata (assembly GCA_030765065.1). Lineage (NCBI taxonomy): Eukaryota > Metazoa > Arthropoda > Insecta > Mantodea > Mantidae > Deroplatys > Deroplatys truncata. The sequence continues at coordinate 109,471,529 of CM060982.1, forward strand.
CATTATAGTCATTTTTGAGAAAATCAAAATTTCAGAAAAATGTTCCATGTAAAGGGGGTATGGGGTGGGAGAATTTTCTTGAAAATCTTCAACTCCTATCCTTGGAAAATACTAAACTCAAATACCAAGTTTGGTATTCATCTGACTTTTCATTTTTGAGTTATGTTGGTCACAGAGACAGACACACACAGATATGTTTCCAAAAATGCTTTCTTTGGATTCAGGGTACCTCAAAAATTTTATTTCCGGTGAAATTTTGGTATAGAATTTTTGGGTGGAATGCAATACTTCCCCTACTTACTATACGTAGTACAGAAAGTAAAAATCTAGTAAAGCGCGATATTGATCGTAACACAAATGTATATAGTAATTTAATAGACCATTCATCTCGTTCATAAGATTGAAGAAGGTGTTTTGTTGGAGTTATTTATTTATTTAGCTCCACATATGGACGCCAAATTGAAGTAGAATTGTTCTTTATGTTGTTTGCTGCCTTGTAATAAAAGCCAATTTGAAGTAGGAGTTGTATTGTATTTCAACTGTTGGGGAGCCGAACTTGTAGTAGTTGCAACCGCACGTATAGTAAATAGTTTCCGGTAGCCTTCGCCCCAAATGTACTTTCAGATGGCCTTTGCCCCAAGTTTAAAAAAAAAACATTAACTTTGTAATTTGACTGTTTCTTTAAAAATTATATTTATGTTTGCCTCGGCTGCGTCAATATTTATTTTAGAGACACGTTTCTCTTAGCAAGGTTGTGGTGTGACTAAGAATGTAGGCTTACACAGATTATAATTTTACTTCACTCCTTTTATCAATGCTTGATACGACTTAAATAACACTTCACTGATATCGAGAGGTGTGAAATTCTTTTTATTCTTTTCAACACGTAAACTATTTTCGTCTCACACGAAAACGTATAAAATTTCTCGAGGACGCATCACTCATCCGGTTACAATCACTGTCTGCAGGAAACTTACTTGATTTCAACCGTCTAAACTTGTAAATTTCTGTATTTCAAGTCTCTGATTGGCTAATCCTACTCCAATAGAATACCTGGATTTAACTAAAGCTTTTTCTGGTTGTTGATTGGCTATTTTTAAACTGTCTCAGAATTACATTATTGCTTCCAAGAATCATAAGTAACATTTAAACTCTCAAACTCATTATTCCTTCAAGGTTACCTCATTGTTAGCAACTTTTGACCTATTTCTCACAGCTCCTACATTATTAAATTACGTAATGCATTCACATAACATTATTGTACATGTTTACAATAATATAATCATATGCAATGACTGTTGCATACATTTTACAAATTATTACATACATATATTGCTTCAAGGCGGGCTGTTATTGAATTTATATGTTATATAATTTGACTGAAATCATTTAAGTGTTAAAAATACTGCCTCAAGATAAAAAACATTGTGGGTCTATAGGCGCTTCATTCTCCGGTTACAGTGCCTCGCTGCAACTCACTTACATTGTCTGGTGCGTAAACTATTCTGTTTTTGTATGAAATTATAGCCAATGGTCAAATAAGCTGTAGTTTTTCTGTCCCAACCTATAATTGTGTGAATATTTGTGTCAGCAATAAAGGGTTTGTTCTTCAGTGCTTTATTTAAGGCTGATTTACAAGGGATATGCTATTTTCTTACTTTCTCTACCGTTTAGTTAGGGTAATTCAATACCGTTCATCTGCAATACAAGTATCGATGTCCGCAGTAGCCGAAAAAGTAACTTTTAGAAAATTTGTGTATTCGAACAGTTAAAGACAAAAAAGAAAATACAATTTCATTTAACATGTTTCAAGGAGAGAACACAAGATTTCTCTATTGTTCCCCTACTCCGAACTACCCTTTATATTGTAAAATTAAACCTTCTCTAAGTGTAGCAAATGAAATAAAATTGAGCTGGGGTATAGAGGCATATATACTTAATTTAAGAAGAAAGGAAAGATCAGGAATGGCATGGTTTAGACTGGGGGGCTGGAGGGCACAGAAAATGGCTGACAATTCTGGCAGGAGAATCTGCCCATTCTGTGATTTGGATGAGGACTGGATACATATTTTGGCGGAATGTGCACAGTGGGAGAACCAGCGAACGATTAAACTGAAAGAAAAATTCTTAAGTCCCTCAAGAAAGAGATTGGCATGTTGGAATCTACTGGCTGACCAGAGGAACTGGCAAAACATGGGCAATTTTTTGGCTAAAGTGTGAGAAGCTAGGTCAAATTTGTTCAGTTAGACAAAGGTAATTTATCTCTATTTCCCTTTTTCTTGTTCCTTTTTGTTGTGTTTTCTTTCTCTGTTGTTTATTTTGTCACCCTATTGTATATTAAATATGCATGTGCGGTCAATGACCCATGCACTAAATACTTGTGTAATAACTTCAATAATTTGAAACCAATAAAGTTACTTTATCTATCTATTAAAAATACTATTAGTTTTATTTTTTAAATATTCTAAGTATCTTTATTGATTTTTACTTTCTATACCACGTACATAATGGGAAGGGAAGGTATTGCATTCCACCCAAAAATTTGATAGCAATGTTTCACCAGAAATACATGTTTTGAGCCCCCAGAATTCAAGAAAGTAATTTTTAGAAAAAGGTTTGTATGTGTGTGTGTCTATGAACAGCATATCTTCCAAGGATCCGACAAGAGAATTCCCCACCCCAAACTTCGTTTTCATGTAACATTTTTCGAAAAGTTTTACTTTCTAAAAACTGGCTTTAAAGATTTTGATTAAAATACCATATATTAAAGATATTTACACGACACATAAAATATATATTTGGAATTTTCTGGGAATAGCCTTTAAAGACCTCTTTATTTAGAAGTAATTTTGTATAATCTAGTATAACTGTTAAACGTTAAGCAAGAGATGAAAACGTACTACACGCGGAAATGTAGATCTCTTTAACACACACAATTTATTTCAAATAAGTTTTACTGTGGCATAAGCCATATCGGTTATTAATGGTTCGAATTGTTTATTTCTTCATCATTCTTTAAAGTTCTTTCAACATTCAGTTGTTTCTCGCGATTGCATGGGAACAGTATGGAATTTTAAGGCAGCATATAGCGTCCAGTTCTTAAACATTTGACTATTGCTGTTGTCTTTGTATCTATATCGATATGTATAATGTAGCTATTTCTTGCAAAGATTTATTTGGATTAAAGTATAGTAGGCATACAAATAATGTTTAGTAAGAGTAGTTTGTATACTCACTAATAAACGAAAGAAGTTAGAGAAAGTCATGGGAATGCAACACATGAGACTTTTTTTTAGTAAATCATTATTCATTTATAAGAAACTTTGTATCTAGCTTATGAAGATCTTCATGAAGAATGAAATTTGTATACATTAGAAGCTATAAGAGATGGATAGAATCTTACTAAAGAGAAAAAAAATGTCGGACTTATCAACACATATAATTTGTGAAAAATATTTTTTTCGTAACCGTTATCAAAATTATTCAAGTTGCATTTTGTATTTTCCAATACATAATCGTCAACTGACATAATCATGATATAGTACTTTTTTCTGTTCTTTCGCAAGAGCTTGTTGCTAAGATTTACAAAAGCTGTAATAGTATTTACCTATTTTGCATATGACTAAGCCCATATGAACTAATTTTAAATCATTTCTAGGCAATCATTTATCATGAACCACGTAAAGATATAAGAAAAACCTTTCGGTGAGCTGTATAAAATTGTTTTTGACTTTTAACAGCTAGAAAAAATGGTGTGAGTTTTGTAATTGTGTTTTATTCACGACGTACCATCAGATAGTGCGAGCAGAGTCGTAAAACACAGGTTTTAACAAGGAAACAAATGTTTCCGGGCCCATGTGCATACAACATTCCCTACATGAGAGAAACATGCTCAACTCGTTCCCTTGCACCTGCAGTTATTACAGAAATAAAAAGTAAATCTCTATCTTTATTAGTGAGTATACAAAATATTCTTACTAAAGCTTATTTTTCTATCTACCCCATTTTAATCCAAATAAACCTTTGCAGTAACATGCTACATCACACATTTCGTTTGGATACAAAGAGAACATGATAGTCAAATGTTTAAATGTTTACGCTGGCCTTAAAATTGCATGCTGTTTCTTGCAATCCTGAGAAGCAACTGAAAATCAATGGGACTTAGAATGGCAAGTATTGAACAATTGGAACCTTTGGTAGCGATATCTCAGAAGTGTCTTGTGCTACAACATATTATTTTAAACAAATTGTGTGTTTTAAACAGATCTAAATTTTTTGTGTGGAACGTTTTCGTCCATGCCTTAACGTTTACTAAGTATACAAGATTATACAACGTTCCTTCCAAATGAAGAGGACTCCCTAATCTATTCCCATAATATTTTATTTGTCATGTAAATATCTTTTAATATATGCTATTTTAATGAAAATCATTAGAACCATTTTTTTATAAAATATAAAATTTCGAAAATTGTTTCATGTAAATGGTAGTTGGGTTAGAGGGATTTTCTTGAACATGTTTGTGTCGCATTTTTGGAAGATACTGAACTCAACTACCAAGTTTGGTATGTATGCCATTGTTCGTTTATGAGTTCTGTTCACAGACACATACGCGGATATGTTTCCAAAAATGCGTTATTTGGATTCAGGGGTCCTCAAAATACGTATTTTCGGTGAAATATAGGTAGAGAAAGTAATAAAAACAAACTATAGTGGGTAGATAAATTCATGTCAACGCAATGCATCAGTTTTGTTTATTTTAGTCTGTAAAATCCTGTAAGACATTAGTATCAAGTGCCCCTCTATATTTCGAAAAAGTTTGTTTTTTTGTTTAGTTTAGGCAAAGGGTGGCGAGTCACCAAATATGCAACCCGCAATTCAATCATTCAGCAGCATGTGAAAAACAAAGGGACGGTTGCAGAGAGGGAACGGCGCCTAGAGTTAAAATGACTCGCGAGTCATGTTTTCGCCACCTCTGGTTTAGGCAGTTCTACTAATATTTAATCCCTACATACAGTATATCTGTAAGTAGCAATTCTCTAGTAATTCTAGATTTTGGATAAATGATACACATTAGAGCAGTTCTCCGGAGATATGTTGGGGAACGAATTGGGTGAAATATAGGTTTTAAGTGTTCCGGATATAGGAAGTAGGCTATTGGAAATATGCACACTTATAGGGGGTTTAATCTGTTTCCAGTAGTGGAGAAAATATATTGCAGAGTACCACACAACAGACCGAGCGAGATGACTCCGTGGTAATGTGTGAGGCTAGCATTCGGGAGGTCCTGGAATCAATTTCCGGTGAATGCCCTCTGTACCATTGGTTTTTCGTGGTTACTCGGGTCGATAGGCGAATACTAGTGTGGTTCCTCTACAAGCGCGGCTTTCGTGTCCCTCATTTCATTAATTTCATTCTGTTTCAGTGTTGAAACATTCTGACTTCTGCAAGTAATTCTGCGGAAGGTAAAACTACGACCAATTGCAGAAGAATGAGGGGATTTGGAGTGTATGCTGAGACGTTAAAGTGAAAAATCACTTAAATTTTCCATGTATTTGTGGGTGTTGGGATTTTCTTGAAAGTTATTGGAAGATGCTGAACTTAAATACTACGTTGTGTATTGTCTTATTTCAGCTTTAACTATCACATCACTATTGTAACTCTCTTCAGCTTCAATCACTTCAATTTGCTTTGCACGTAGCAGTGGAATGAATCACGCACGAAGCAGTCTCTTCTTTTATTTACTTCACTCACTGGAGTATCCAACACTGGACTTCACTAATCACACGCCGAGCGACACTCACTTTATGTCACAGCTGTTGCAGTCAATGTCGCATCAACATAAAAAAACGCATCTACTCATTCACCGACTGACTGTCGCGAATACGCTCGCTTATATGTGGTTGCAGAGTTCTGCAAAGTCATACTGAATTTTTTGGAAAGTCTGAGAGAGATGGAAGCATCCAGAACTCTCCTATTGCATCTCAAAACTCTTCTGCACTTTTTTCTCTTCATTTACTTTACGTTGCTTTAACTACGTGCTTATATAACGACGGATCTGGTAGGAGATACCACTTGGATCGGTGTGTGGCGGACGGTTAGCCTTTTAGGTTTCATCCCTGTGCCATACACGGATATCACTACTCCACAGAGGCCTTAATGTTAAGTAAGTGTCTCTGCTTCTACACGTACCAAGCAGATGGCACTAGGGTGCCTTTCAGTCTATCTGCTTTCATTATGTGTGAATTGATGGCAGAGAATTTGATATTACCATCTACTTCTTTGCATGTTCATTATTTAGACTTAAGTTTTAACTTTGAATCGTGGTATTAAATATCCAATCCGGTATTTACCTTGGCGACGGAGAGAAACCACAAAACCTACGCTAGATTGGTCAGATCACGGGATTTTAACGCAGAAACTCCGAATGCGGGCAGCAGACATAATACATAAAGCATCCCGTTCGATTCCTGGAATCTACGCCAGCTGGGAACTCACATTTTCACTGTCCTACTAATCGGCTGGGTAGAGTTGAAGGTCGCGGTGTCCAGAGGCCAGTTTTCACTTTTGAGTTATGCTCTGCATGGACACTCAGACACACACACACACACACACACACACAGACACACATACAGGGAGTCTCAAAACGTGCATTTCTTGTGAAATCTCGGTATCGAAGTTTTGGGTAGAATGCAATACTTCCCCTACTTATATACTTAATCCAGCGAGATTGTCCGCATTCGGGAATACGTGGGTTCGATTCTTGCGGCCGACCTTCATAATCCATGTGTTCTTTCGGGGGTTTCCACGGATCGCTAGGCAAATCTGGGAAGGTTCATTACATTCCGCGAATTTTCTGTCCCTCCATTTCACCTCCATTCTCATGTCTTCATCTTTAATCCGCTTGGCTGTTTCAGGGTTGCAAGTCTTTTGCGGAAGTCTCGACGTTGCATGGCTCCCTTAACACTTCGTCCCCCGGAATGAATGCGGTCTCCAAGTCTCGGGCTCCCCAGGGGGTGTGTGCAAGGCTGCAGGGGATGCCAACTCCATTCGGGGAATTTCAAACTGTAAAAACATAGGGATCTACCCTCTGTCGTACCTCTGATCCGGCCGCCCTCTGCCTCCTCTCACCTCACCCCTCCCTTACCCCATCCGCTCCTAGTCCTATATAGGTAAGTACGAGTAATAGAGAAAGTAATAAGCTGTTGTATGCATGGTTACCAGAAGTGATATAAACACCATATTGAGTAGAGAAAGTCATATGAGTGTAACACATTCAAAGGGACACTCACAGAAGTGATACGTGCAGTAGTTTTCTCCAATTTCATGTAAGCAACAGCTGGATTTTTGTTTTGTTTTGTTATACCTTAATGTTGCAATAAAACTCCAATGTTCTTTGGGAAGAGCAAAACGAGTACGCCAAAGAATACAAAGCAACCATTATCGTTTCATCTTTGGTTTGAAAAAATCATACATGAGCTTTGTATTAAAATACCTCCAATAATGACTAGAGATCATCATGATTTTCCACCCTGGAGGTTAAGAATTCTCAGAATTAATATGGATATGAGAACTCACCAGAAATCACATACAGATTCTTTCATGTATAAACAAATTTACTAGGAAATCCGTAACACAGGCAGTATTTTTAACACTTAAATGATTTCAGTCTAATTATATAATATATAAATTCAATAACAGCCCGCTTTGAAGCAATGTGTGAATAAAATGACATAAAATATATGTAACAGTCATTGTATTAATGTTAATATTATTGTGTACATGTTTACTAATGTTATGTGAATGTATTACGTAATATAATAATGTAGGAACTGTGAAAATATAGGTCAAAAGTTGCTAACAATGAGGTAACAATGAGGTAACCTTGAGGCAATAATGAATTGGAAAGTTTAATAATGCTACTAGTAATTATTGGAAACAATAATGTAATATTTTTTTAAACAGTTTATAAATAGCCAATCAACAACCAGATAAACCTTAAGTTAAATAAAAGTATTCTATTGGAGTAGGATTAGCCAATCAGAAACTGAAATAGAGCAAATTGTAGAAATTCAGAAGTCAGTTGCTTGTAGACAGTGTTGCTAACCGGACGCGAGACGCGTCCTCGAGAAGTTTAATACGTATTCAGTGTGAGACGAAAATAGTTTACGTGTTATAAAGTGCAAGTAATTAATGAGTAATCTCACAGCTATCTATATCAGTGAAGTGTTATTTAATCTTATTAAGGATTAATAAAAGGAGTGAAACAAAAATTACAATTTGTGTAAGCCTACATTCTTAGCCGTATCACACTCTGTTAAGAAAAACATGTTTCTACAAAAATAATAATGACGCAGCCAAGGCAAACTTAAATATATATAATATTTAAAGAAAGCTTAAACTTTGGCCGAAGGCCACAGGAAGGTAAACTTGGGGCGAAGGCCACCGGAAACTTTTTACCATACGTGGGGCAGCAATAATACTTCAACACATATGCTAAACAATATTAATATACATATACAGATGGCTCCAATTTTGAGGAGGGCAATGGTTGTGCTATAATTACTCCGGATGCTAAACATAAGTACAAGCTTCCAGGATTATCCGCTGTTTTCTCATCTGAGCTCTACGCTATCAAACAAGCTTTGATTTATATAACCTCATCACACCATAAACAGATTGCAATTCTAACTAATTCACTAAGCAACTTTTAGAGTATCCTACACCGCTCTACTGACTTAAAATTAATCCAAGATATCCAAAGTCTTTACAAAAAAATTACTACAATTATCTAGAAGTTATATTCTTATGGATTACATCCCACTGTGGATGAGGAAGCAAATAGGGAAGCCAGAAAAGCAAGTTTTTTTTACCTCCAGTGGAAGAATTTTCTGTGCCCTACAGAGATGCCCAAAGTTTTTTAGCAGACCAACTGTCAAATGGAAGCAAGACTGGGCCATTAAAACATCAAGCAAACTCCACATAGTTAGGAAAGCCTCCACAGAAACCTGCACATTGCAGACTCTAAAAAGAAAAGATCAACTGATTATATCACGTTTACGAATAGGCCACTCACGTCTAACCCATTCCTTCTTACTCGCCAAAGAAAATGCTCCTCACTGCGAGACCTGCAGTTGCCGTATTCCCATCGAACATCTCATCACTAAATGCAGAAGTTATACCATGCGGAGAAGGAGGCATAACATCCCTGGAGATATAACCTTAGCTTTAAACAACCCTACTCATTTCAAGAACATAACTTTTTTCTTGAAAGGCATCAAACTGTATAACAAGATTTAAATATGACACATCAAATAAGAATGTATAATATGCAATGGGTTGTACAATTCTAGCTGTGTTCAAGACTTAATAATGTAAAATATGTTTATATCAATGTAAAGCATACAATGTATTGTTACTGTACTCGTATATACGGATATATAAGTCGCGATATGACCTAGTAGTCAAAGCGACTATAAATAAAGAAAAATAACAACAAACAATAAAACGATAGTGTTCAAACGAAAATCCTTAAAGCAACAATTCATTTATGAACAAAATGCAATGACAAATCATTTGCACGTTTATTCCTGCGTGAATGGAGCATTGTAACGGTGCAATCACTGGATACCATCCACATTTGCGAGCAGTATCGTTATAACGGGTATTGACAAGCACATTAGCCGATAAATAATGGCGATACGTTACGCTTATGTGGCAATGAATCGCTCAGTGTATGGCGTTATTTCACACTCCGTGGTACTCAAAAACACGTGTAAATGTTCCTTCAATACTGTTTACAATAATGAGGTTTAACTGATGTAAATATGTCAGCACTTTCTCACCAATCATGCATATCAACACTGGAGCCATTAAATCACTTTCTCGCGAAATGGCCGGTTGCATCGAATCGTTGAATCTATTTAGGCAGGCTGATTGGGTGTCAGCGATCCGCCGTAGCAAATTAGGGAGAGATACATCATTCTGTGCAGGCCGTAATTCAGTGTAACATGAGCTTACAGGTTAGTGGTTTTATTGGCTGGTCTTTCCGATCAAATTCCAATTATACCCATACTGAAAGGATTTTTGTAGTCAATGTTTTCAATTAAAACAGAATTGGCTACAGGTCTCTCAAAATTGTGTTGAAATGTTAGACAGGAATTGAGTTACCAAATCAACCGATTTAGCCGGGTACCACCAGGTTTTAATGTCGTTTTTCAATCCGCAGTTACAAATCCAGAAAATGGGATAAGTATCCGGTTTCCGTACTTAGTTGTCATTTGTTTGTGGTGACTACATAAGCCAATGGGTGAGGCTACATGGTGAATTATTCAGAGAGAGGTAAAGATACATATTGCAGAGAGAACCCGAAATCGGGCAGAGCACTGCAAATAGGCCACAACGGCCCTTTTTGCTTCTAACCCCCTGGGAGGGAAAGATGCATGAAGGAAGAGACACGAAGGGCCACCAGATCCGGAATGACGACGGTTGCAAGCATGGATTGGGTCCCTAAGATTTCCAGATAGAACGCATCCGAAGCCGCTCGACCCCACTCACGAGCCCCTAACCTCCGGCGGTCTCCCCCTGCTGGGACACACTTTGGAAGTTGGTCCTGATGATTGGTCACGACCAAGCCAGGAAAGAAACCTTTACTAAGCGCAAATACATCGACCAGCCGAACACCGTCGGCTGGTGACAATGGAGGGGATGATGGGTACAGCAAATGAGGGTCAGGGAACTCTTGGTAGAAGATGAACCACTCAGGATTTGCCTGCCGAACCGGGGAAGCCACGAAAAACCAATCGGTCAGACTCCTGGGACTCCGAATGCGAGACGCAATAGTAACCTCGGCGCCACCTCGCTTAGTAGAGAGAAAGGGAATAATACATTACAATACAAGTACGGTAAGTGCATCTTTGGAAGAAGTTTGAAAATACATACGTAGCCCACATAGTCTTCGGAAGTGCGTGATGGGCTGGGAGAGTTTTAAATTTATCATTTCCATTTTGTCTATAAGCACACCGGAAATGATGTTGTACTAAAGCAAACGATTTAACTCAGGGTACCACAACACATAATGGGTTTTTTCCTGCACACTCGTCATCACAGCGGTGTAGTGACTAGCAAGCTCACTAAAACCTGCTTCTTATAATCCTGCCCGCTGATATGCATTCTTCCGCGCTCCCTTCGAATGACTAATGGATACCTTGAATGGTGATGTATTGCAATCATGTACTCTGTGATGGAAAGTCAGGCAATAAAAGCGATAAAACACTCTATCATGATAGACGTGCGTGCTTTTCATCCTAAGAAACAGGTTTAAACTAAAATATCCTTCTACCTAATTCCTGATAAGAATTTACAAGCACTCCAGATGAATTAACTCTATACGTAATATACGAAAATGTAAATTTGCAATTATTCTCTTCGAGTATATATTAAAATAAATAGCAATGTTTAATAAGGAACTAGATTGCGTCGCACAACAACCTATTTAATGACAGCAGCCAATGAGAGGGTGACTTATATGAGTTTTATCAGCATTGTAACTATTATCATAATCATCATCACGTATTTAGGTCCATTCTGTAGGAATTTCAGGAGTTCCCAGCTTCTTCTGGGAAGACTGATATTTCTGTTAGTAACACGTCTGTGCTGTAGAACTTTATTTTACTTGTAGTAAGTAGTTTAGTATGGTGTAATATAGGTGCTGTCTCATAGGTAAGGACGGCTTATAAGTAAAACTTTATTTCGAACGTTTTCTGACAAGAAATTAAACTACTAGAGACCATTAGATTCTACGGTCTTTATCCATCTTTCAGCGAGGTTTATTATCCTGTGGCGGTATTAGTCTCTGGTTTTTGATGCGAAGAATTCGGTGAGACCAACTTCCAGAGCTTTCTTCCGCTTAAAATATGAGCCATGGATCGAAAACGATAGTAATCTGAAGGTGCAAGATCAGGGGTGTATGCTGGGTGTGCTAATAGTTCGACTTCTTCCAATTCCTGAATTTTTTATCATGGTTATTCGTGCAGTATGGGGTCACATATTGTCCTGCTGCAACATAACTCTATTTCGGCTAACCAGTGCTGGGCATCTCCGTCCCAAAATTCGATGAACTCGTTCCAGTTGTTGGGAATAAAGATTCGCACTGACTGCACGCCCGTTTGAAACAAACTCCCATGAATCACTCCTTAAAATTCCACCAGACAAACAGTATTACTTTGGGGTCAAAATGATTTTTTTAAACGATGATTTTGGAACGTTGACGAGGACTGAGCCAATTTTCGAGGCGTCAGGGTTGCGGTAATAGACCCATTTTTCATCACTTGTGGAAATTCCGCTGATAAATCTATTATCCATGGGATTACCGATAAGTTGACGACAGATACTCGTATTCTCTCTACGTTGAGCCTATTTTTACAAACACTTATTCTCCATATATTTCATGTTAATCCAGATGTTAATCTTATTGCTAATTTTCTTGTAGATGCAAGGGGAATTAGTAGGCTTTAAGCGATAGTCAAATATTTTAAGAGGTGGTTGCTATGTGGAGTATTCCATTCTCTTTGCATTACCAGGACAAAAAAAGATCAATAATGAATTTGAGAAAAAGTAAAATCTGATGTGTTACACCCACAAGACTTTCTCCACTCTTGTACAAACTATTTTTACAAACGCTTGTTCTCCTTCTACTTCATGTTAATCGAGATAAACATTTGCAGACTCTATCTTATTACTAATGTTCTAGTAGATGTAAGGGGAATATATATTTACAAGGGAAATATAGGAATACAGTAGCCTTTAAGCATAGACATTACACTTAATAGTTGGTTGCTAGGTGCAGCACCATTCTTTTTGCCTCAGATTAATACTCTTTGCATATCCAAGACAAAAAAATGAATAACGAATTCCCATTTGAGAAAACAAGTATTGAAAAATTTAAGGGAATAACAAGCAATATCTTGAAAAAAGTTCACTCAACAACAAAAATGTATATGACATAAATTGTATATTTTAACGCGATCTACATTTTTTGTGTGGTGAAATTTTGTCTATTTCTTATGGTTTAACAGTTATGCAAACGTCGTAGACAATGAATACTTTTGGAGACATTCCCAGAAAATTCGTGATATACATTTCATTTGTCACGAAAATATCTTAAACGTATAATACTTTAATCAAAATCGTTAGAGCCATTTTTGAGAAAATTAAAAATTTCGAAAAATGTTCAATGTAAAGGGTAGTCTATGGTGGGATGATTTTCTTGAAAACCTTCGTGTCGCATCTCTGGAAGATACTGAACCTAAATACCAAGTTTGGTGTTTATCCGACTCTTCGTTTCTGAGTTATGCTGTTCACAGACACCACAGACAGACAAACAGACAGACAGACACACAGACACACACACACGGACATGTTTCCAAAAATGCTTTTATTATTTATTCCAAATTTAACCCAAAGGTGAAGGCACTGATCATACCTTAGGTGTTAAAGGTGGCATATAACTGGAAGCCCAACCCTAAAAATACTATAAATGTACACAATGCGTTAAATTTTAGGTACATTGTCAGTGGTAAAAGGAATCCTGTAGCACTGTTAATATTCGTTAGTACATATACTTTGGGAAATTCTGTAACTTCGTATATTTTAAGAGTATCTTTTTGTAAATGAGCCCTAATTTTGCAACAAATTCAAATAAAATTTAAATGTGTGAACAAGTCTCTTCAAACTTCCATACATACATTTTCATTTCATTTTTCTTAGCTTTGTTATAAATGACACTTAATTTGTATCGATATCAGCGAAATTTAAGATTGATCCGCAATGGTTTCTGCTAATATGATATACGAAGTTTTATATGCATCATTTCTGGCTGTTTCATACGCTGACATGTGACTTTGGTTAGTGAGGGCATCTAAGGTGATTTGGAAAAAAGTATAGGTGTTGAAGTTGATTACTTTGAGAACTCTCCGTTGACTGTACGTTATCACCAAGAAGATCGATTTAGTATCAGACCTGTTTGATCCCCTTATTATCTGCTACGCACACCTTTGACCTGGTAACTACCCTCTGATTAGATCACGTGCTACATCCTAAGGACACACGTGGTCTCTCGCTGGACATAATTGAGTTACTGATGGTCCTCTGGAGCCTCTGAGGCAATATCTGGACTCGCTTACAAACAAAGACAGTCTCCTGCAGGACAACCTTGTCGATCCTCTGATTATGCAATCGTCTTGTCTTAAGGGTTGGTTTGAGAACTGTGCTCATAAACAAGTTAGATGTGATTTTTTCACCATTACCAACTTCTTCTTGGAAGACAGATCTTTGTCTTACCAATAGGTCTGTGCTGAAAAGGTTTTTACTTTCCCTTTTACTTACCTGTAGTAGGTAGTTTAGTATAGTATAATATAATACAGCAGCATTTCACCCAAAAGTTCGAGACCGAAATGTTACCGAAACACACGTTTTGAGACTCCCTGAATAAGAAAAGACACTTTTAGAACTCGAACAATAAATCTGATGTGCTGTATTCATATGACTTTTCCTACTCTTGTATAAACTATTTTTATAAACGCTTATTCTCTCGTATGGTAGGCTTTAAGCGATAGTCAAATCTTTTAAGAGCTGGTTGCTATGTGGAGCATTCCATTCTCTTTGCATGTCCAGGACATAAAAAAATCTGATGTGTTACACTCACATGACTTTCTCTACTCTTGTACAATCTAATTTTACAAACGCCTATTCTCCATATGCTTCATGTTAATCGAGATATCGAGATGTCAATCTTATTGCTAATTTTCTTGTAGATGCAAGGGGAATATGGTAGGTTTTAAGCGATACTCAAATATTTTAACGCTGGTTGCTATGCGGCGAATTCCATTCTCTTTGCAAGTCCAGGACATAAAAAATGAATAACGAATTTGAGAAAAAGTATAAGTATTGGAAAATTTAAGGGAATAACAAGCAATATCTCGAAAACGGTTCACTCAACAAAAGAAATGTATATGACATAAGTTGTGTATTTTATCGCGATCTACATTTTTTGTGTAGTAACATTTTGTCTACCTCTTATGGTTTACCAGTTATGCAAAAGTCGTTCACAATGAAGAATACTTTTGGAGACATTCCCAGAAAATTCGAGATATACATTTCATTTCTCATGGCATTATCTTAAACATATGATATTTTCATCGAAATCGTTAGAGCCATTTTTGAGAAAATTAAAATTTTCGAAAAATCTTCCATGTAAAGGGTAGTCTGGGGTGGGGGGATTTTCTTGAAAACCTTCGTGTCGCATCTCTGGAAGATACTGAACCTAAATACCAAGTTTTGTGCTTATCCGACTGTTCGTTTTTGAGTTATGCTGTTCACAGACACACACACACACAGACACACACACACACACACACACACACAGACACACACACACACACAGACACACACACGGACATGTTTCCAAAAATGCTTTTTTTGGATTCAGGAGGTCTCAAAACATGTATTTCCGGTGAAATCTCGATATCGAATTTTTGGGTGGAATGCAATACTTCCCCTACTTACTATACGTAGTAGAGAAAGTAAAAATGAAAAACGAATTCCCATTTGAGAAAAAGTACAGTTTTGGAAAATACAAACAAATAATAAGGAATATCTCGGAAATGACTCACTCGAGAAAAAAGGGCATATGACAAAGTATGTGTTTTAACGAGATCTACATTTTTTGTATAGTAAAATTTTGAGGATCTCTTACGGTTTACCAGTTATGCAAAAACATTCAGAATAAAAAGGACTTTTTGGGACACTCCTAGAAAATTCAAGATTTACATTTAATTTGCCATAAAGTTATCTGAAACAAATAATATTTTAATTAAAATCGCTAGAGCCATTTTTGAGAGAATAAAAATGTTCGAAAATATTCTATGTAAAGGGTAGTACCATCTTTGGATTGTATTGAACTAAAATACCAAGTTTGGTGTTGATCCGACTTTTCGTTTTTGAATTATGCTGTTCTTACACACCCCCCATACACACACGTATATTTTTCAAAACATGTTTTTTATTATTAAGAGGTCCTCAAAACATATCGATACGACATAAAATATACATACGAATTTTTGAGTGTAATGCATTTCCCCACTTACTACACTGTAGACCTCGTTAAAGCATAGAATATATTTTGTTTTAGTTAACCATTTCCGAGATATACTTATTATTGGTTCGGTTTTCAAATAGTTATACTCTTCTCAAACCAGAAGTCATTCTTTTTTCCCCCAGTTTTTACTTTCTCTATTACGTATACAAGGTAGGGGAAGTATTGCATTCCACCCAAAAATTCGATATGGAGATTTCACCGGAGAAACAAGTTTTGAGGCCCCCGGAATCCAAAAAGAGTGTTTTTAGGAAAACGTCCGTGTGTGTGTGTGTGTGTTTGTGAACAGCATAACTCAAAAACGAAAAGTCGGATAAATATCAAAATTATTACTTAAGTTCAGCATCTTTCAAAGATGCGACACAAAGATCTTCACGAAAATCCCCTCACCCCAGATTACACTTTACATGGGACATTTTTCGAAAATTTTGATTTTCTCAAAAATGGCTTTAACGTTATTAATTAAAATATAATATGTTTAACATATTTTCATGCCAAATGAAGTGTTTATCTTCAATTTTCTGGGAATGTCACCAAAATTCCTCTTCATTCTGAATGAATTTTGCATAATTTGTAAACCGTAAGAGCTAGACAAAAATGTTTTTCTTACTACACAAGAAATGTGGATCTCGTTAAAACACACAATTTATGTCATATACATTTTGTTTTGTGCAGTGAACCATTTCCGAAATATTCCTTGTTATTTGTTTGAATTTTCCAATACTTATACTTTTTCTCAAATAGGAATTCGTTATTCGTCTTTTTATGTCCTGGTAATGCAAAGATAATGGAATACTCCACATAGCAATCAACTCTTAAAATATTTGACTATCGCTTACAGCCTACCATATTCCCTTTGCATCTACAAGAAAATTAGCAATAAGATAGATTCTGCAAATGTTTATATAGATTAACATAAAGCAGACGGAGAATAAGCGTCTGAAAAATAGTTAGTAGATGAGTAGAGAAAGTTATGTGAGTGCAACACATCAGATTTGTTTTCTTGGTCACGCAAAGAGCATGAATTTTCAAAGTCATCACATAGACAAAAGCTCTTCAGAAACCTTTACGTGCTGTATCCTACCACGAAATTTATAGACTTCAATTAAAAGTATACCTGGACTGGCAAGAAGTACTTGAAAGAAGACTTTGTAGAAGAGTGAGTGAGTTACACCCTCTCTACTCACAAGATTAGTGAAGTAAATCTTGTGAACGCAACGCATAATATATTTGTTTTTTATCACGTGCAGAGATCCAGCTGACGCACCTAATAGGGTGCTCTACCCCGAGCTACGCTACCCGTGTAACATAATTCCCGGGTTGTTAAGAATATCCGGTGCTACTTAAGGAGACCTAGGACACATTATATGATTTTATAAAATTTTTGTTAATCTTTTTAAAATGTTGTATGTTGACTTCCCTCATTCTAAATAGCATTATCTATAAATTTAAATAAAATTGATGAAGTAGTTTTTCAGATATGAGTTATTTTCTGTTTTTCATATTACGATATTTGAAAATTATGAAACACTCCTTGCGGCACAAATTTTATTTTTCATCAGTACCACTTTGTCACATTAATATTTGAACTCCTAACAAATTATCCGAGTATTCATTTTTCATTTTGTGCTTTGAATAACAAATTATTAATTATAATTATGAATGAAGATATCACAGCCTAAAAAGCAAAAACGTTTAGGATTAATAGCCCACTGTGCCCAAGCTTTACATAGTGGCTCAAAAATGATACTAAAACTTCTTTAGATAGAACAGTAGAACTATTATGCCAAGTTTCATGCAAAACTAAGGAAAACTGTCCCGCATGGGACATTTGATATATTGAAAAATGTCGTTCTGAGAAAACTTAAATTTTATATTGAAAACATTTATACAGGTGTAAAGGGTTAAAATTGTCCAGAACCATAGCTATTTCCCTGCTCCTTCTTCTTCTTTATCTTCTTCTTCTTCTTAGCCTCCTCTGCTTGCAATTTCAACATCTTGTTCTTCTTTCTGGTGGACCTCTGCTCTGCTCTGCTCTGCTATTTTGAGCTCCTCTCTTCCTCTTCTTGGGCCTAGTCTTGTCTCAAATTGTTTGAGCTACTTTTTTGCCTCTATCAGTGTTTAAAAATGCTGTCTTCATATTTTGACCAGTTTTGATACCCATTTTTTGCATAACTTTAAGCCTACCACTACATCCTTCATTACCCCTTCAAGGATACCCAATGAAAGTAAGAAAAAAATCTGATGTGTTACACTCACATGGCTTTCTCTACTCTTGTACAGACTATTTATACAAACGCTTATTCTCCATCTACTTCATGTTAATCCAGATAAACATTTGCAGAGTCTATCTTATTGCTAATTTCCTTGTAGATGTAAGGGGAATATATATTTACAAGGGCAATATAGAAATACAGTAGCCTTTAAGCACATACATATCTCTTAATAGCTGGTTGCTAGGTGCAGCACAATTCCCTTTGCCACAGCTTAATACTCTTTGCATATCCAAGACAAAAAATGAATAACGAATTCCCATTTGAGAAAATAAGTATTGAAAAATTTAAGGGAATAACAAGCAATATCTCGAAAATGGTTCACTCAACTAAACAAATGTATATGACATAAATTGTGTATTTTAACGCGATATACATTTTATGTGTAGTAAACGTTTGTCCATCTCTTATGGTTTACCAGTTATGCAAAACTCGTTCACAATGAAGAATACTTTTGGAGACATTCCCAGAAAATTCAAGATATACATTTTATTTGTCATAAAAATATGTTAAACATATGATATTTTAATCAAAATCGTTAGAGCCATGTTTGAAAAAATTAAGCTTTTCAAAAAATCTACCATGTAAAGGGTAATCTGGAGTGGGGGGATTTTCTTGAAAACCTTCGTGTCGCATCTCTGGAAGATACTGAACCCAAATACCAAGTTTGGTGTTTATCCGACTCTTCGTTTCTGAGATATGCTGTTCACAGACAGACACACACAGACAGACACACAGACACACACACGCACATGTTTCCAAAAATGCTTCTTTTGGATTCAGGGTGTCTCAAAAATGTATTTCCGGTGAAATCTAGGTATCGAATTTTTGGGTGGAATACAATACTTCCCCTACTTGCTGTACGTAGTAGAGAAAGTAAGAATTGTTACTTTGGGGCGCGAACCTCTGATATTAACGTAATCATATCAGGTCACAATGCCTTAAAACGTTTGGCCATCTGAATACATGATAGTTGCAGTATTGTCTGATCTCATTAATTAACTGCATAATATTGTGTGTGCATTTTTTTTAAACTTAAAAGGGTAAAATGCATATTTGCATCCAATCGAAACCCGTCAGCATTCAACCATGCCATCACACCGCTTGCTTTAGTTGGGGCCTCCCCATCCTTTACCACAGCTTTAATTAAAAGCAGAATATGCATTTTACCGGGTTTCGATCCTACTATCCTTGGTTTTGATAGGTTAGCTATTCCTATCGTGCCTTAGACCGCATGACCATAAATCTCGATGTCGAAGTCAAGTTGCAGATTGAAGCACATTGCAGTGTATAGCTGAATGTTCAATGCACGCGCTAAAATTTACCCCATGTCAATCGAGTCTGCGTTCGTTCAGAAATTCTAAGCGAAAGAAAACTTCTAACTCATTGTGCACGAGGTTGTGGAAGATGGGGACGTGTCCTTGCGCCGTCATATTTAAAGGCCTTACTAAGTGTAACATACCATGTTATATGCATCATTTTAAAGCTAAGAAGTTGTACCTTTTTATAGAATAGAAAACAAAAAATCAATATTTTCGCGGAAATTCACTTCCCCGTGTCCTTAACCCTGTACCCATCCTCCTGGCACACTGACTATGGCGCAAATTTGAATGATTTTTTGGAAAGGAAGTAAGCGAGAACAAAAATGGGCGTGGTAGGCATTTAAGTTTTCGTGCAAGGTTTGTAAAAAAACGCCTGCCAAACACTTTAAAAAGGTTTTTATCACCATAAAACGCATTTAAATGACTAACATTATAAACAGTCAAGTTTTGCAGAAATATAAAAATTGAAAAAGTTGGCCATTTTGACTAAAAACCTGTCCTAAGTCCCCTTATTATGATAACTGAAATGCCAGGTAAAATGTTTTGTGAAATGGTACATCGCTGGAAACTGTGTGTGGAACTGTTCAGCAGCCATGTGCAGCTTTGCTGAGAGATAGCAATGTGTTTAGCATTACAATCAGGTATCACTTCGAATGTAATATTGGGGTTCTCAAAAAGGTATGAAAGTGTGAATCACTTTTAAATTTTAATCAGTCTGCGGTTTTTAGTATGTAGACTTCACAACTTCCTTCATTTCTATCTTTAATTTTAATACGACTGGTAGGTCTAGATTTTCATGTCGGACACATGTTTAGAAACATCTGCTATTACAACAATGGCGCCAATTACAACTGTTCGTTGTTCACTACATTTGCCCCCCTCCGACCTACAGTTGTTATGCATGTTTTCCGCATCAAAATCTCCACCAACTTGGAATCAACAAGGGACTTCCAACTGGTAATTAACATTGCACCCTATGGGGCATTGTGGTTGATGCTAATCTGTAATGGTTTTGCCTCTCTCCCTCTGTCATAACGAGTGACCATAATCGTCATGGTGATTTAATTAGAGGGATGATGAAATGGTTCACATTAGGTGCGAAAAGCGCAGGAGATTTTAATCGGGCTATTTGCAGCACTTTTAGTGCATCCCATTGTCAACTGTTGAACAACAAAGATTGACCCATTGGGAAATATTAATGGGACCATATAAATCATTCAGAACGGGGTCAGCAATCAGCCACAGGCGTAACCTAAGTGATATTTCACATCTGCTGCTTGCCCGCAGGACATGTAAATTACAGAGAAATTCTGACACATCGGCTTGTTGATGTTTAAATGTCACAGAGGGAGCTTGAAGCAGCACGAGCAAAGAAATATATTTTATCATTATTCGGTATCCGCCACATAACACTCGCTTACAGAAACACTGGCAATGAGACAGTGTTACTCAGTTCACGCCTTTTTTCCATGGTTTTAAAACCACCTGGACACTTGGGTCGAGTCAAGCGCTCGAATCAGTTCTTTAGAGCCATTTTTGTATATACAGTATTTCTTTCATGCACTATACACCGTATTTGCGGAAAACGTTTCTACAGTATCCTCACGCAACATTCTCCACTCATGAAAAAGTCAGATATAGGAGATAGGGTCCAAAAGTTTCCGGCCAACTGCATTATAGAGTTGATAGACACAACAAAATAATTTCATTTTTCAATATAGTCCACCTTTATTGGAGAACACTTTTCACATCTTTAATTAAGATTTCTATGCCTTTCAAAAAGTAGACGTTTTCCTTGCAAAATGAGTAAAATGGAGAACCTTCACTCTTCATCGCACTCCAGTTTTCTTCCTGGAAGGTCTGGCTTGATCTTAGATAATAAACAATAATCACTAGGGGATAGATCTGGACCTTAGGTTGGGTTTTCAATGTCTTTGAGTCCGCACTTCTTCACGGCTTCCTTTATAAAGTCAATTGAATAGGACTGGGCTGTAGAGTGAGTGAAAAATCTCCTTGAATCCGTACTTCTTTACGGGAGCTACATCTGTATTTTAGGGTGGGTGGTCACTCTCTCTGAATCCATATTTATTCACAGCTTCGTTTACAACAGACACTGGGGGCTAGATATGGACTATAGGTTAGTTGGCCAATCCCCTTGAATCCGTAGTTCTTCATAGCTTCCTTTGTAACAGACACTGGGGGCTAGATATGGACTGTAGGTTAGTTGGTCAATCCCCTTGAATCCGCAGTTCTTCATAGCTTCCTCTGTAACAGACACTGGGGGCTAGATATGGACTGTAGGTTAGTTGGTCAATCCCCTTAAATCCGCAGTTCTTCATAGCTTCCTCTGTAACAGACACTGGGGGCTAGATATGGACTGTAGGTTAGTTGGTCAATCCCCTTGAATTCGCAGTTCTTTATAGCTACCTTTATAACAGTCACTGGGGGCTAGATCTGTACTGTAGGTTAGTTGGTCAATTCCCTTGAATCCACAGTTCTTCATAGCTTCCTTTGTAACAGACACTGGGGCCAGATATGGACTGTAGGTTAGTTGGTCCATTTCCTTGAACTCGCAGTTCTTCATAGCTTCCTTTCTAACAGACACTGGGGGCTAGAAATGGACTGTAGGTTAGTTGGTCAATCCCCTTGAATCCGCAGTTCTTCATAGCTTCCTTTGTAACAGACACTGGGGGCTAGATATGGGCTGTAGGTTAGTTGGTCAATCCCCTTGAATTCGCAGTTCTTCATAGCTTCCTCTGTAACAGACACTGGGGGCTAGATATGGGCTGTAGGTTAGTTGGTCAATCCCCTTGAATCCGCAGTTCTTCATAGCTTCC
The DNA here is from genome assembly GCA_030765065.1 of Deroplatys truncata. NCBI lineage: Eukaryota > Metazoa > Arthropoda > Insecta > Mantodea > Mantidae > Deroplatys > Deroplatys truncata. The sequence goes on from CM060982.1 coordinate 109,494,111, forward strand.
TCTGTAACAGACACTGGGGGCTAGATATGGGCTGTAGGTTAGTTGGTCAATCCCCTTGAATCCGCAGTTCTTCATAGCTTCCTCTGTAACAGACACTGGGGGCTAGATATGGACTGTAGGTTAGTTGGTCAATCCCCTTAAATCCGCAGTTCTTCATAGCTTCCTCTGTAACAGACACTGGGGGCTAGATATGGACTGTAGGTTAGTTGGTCAATCCCCTTGAATTCGCAGTTCTTCATAGTTTCCTTTGTAACAGACACTGGGGGCTAGATATGGGCTGTAGGTTAGTTGGTCAATCCCCTTGAATTCGCAGTTCTTTATAGCTACCTTTATAACAGTCACTGGGGGCTAGATCTGTACTGTAGGTTAGTTGGTCAATTCCCTTGAATCCACAGTTCTTCATAGCTTCCTTTGTAACAGACACTGGGGCCAGATATGGACTGTAGGTTAGTTGGTCCATTTCCTTGAACTCGCAGTTCTTCATAGCTTCCTTTCTAACAGACACTGGGGGCTAGAAATGGACTGTAGGTTAGTTGGTCAATCCCCTTGAATCCGCAGTTCTTCATAGCTTCCTTTGTAACAGACACTGGGGGCTAGATATGGGCTGTAGGTTAGTTGGTCAATCCCCTTGAATCCACAGTTCTTCATAGCTTCCTCTGTAACAGACACTGGGGGCTAGATATGGACTGTAGGTTAGTTGGTCAATCCCCTTGAATTCGCAGTTCTTCATAGCTTCCTTTGTAACAGACACTGGGGCCAGATATGGACAGGTTAGTTGGTCAATCCCCTTGTATCCGCAGTTCTTCATAGCTTCCTTTGTAACAGACACTGGGGGCTAGATATGGGCTGTAGGTTAGTTGGTCAATCCCCTTGAATCCGCAGCTCTTCATAGCTTCCTTTGTAACAGACACTGGGGGCTAGAAATGGACTGTAGGTTAGTTGGTCAATCCCCTTGAATCCGCAGTTCTTCATAGCTTCCTTTGTAACAGAAACTGGGGCCAGATATGGACTGTAGGTTAGTTGGTCCATTTCCTTGAACTCTCAGTTCTTCATAGCTTCCTTTGTAACAGACACTGGGGGCTAGATATGGACTGTAGGTTAGTTGGTCAATCCCCTTGAATCCGCAGCTCTTCATAGCTTCCTTTGTAACAGACACTGGGGGTTAGAAATGGACTGTAGGTTAGTTCTTGAATACACACTTATTCACAGCTTTATTTGTAACAGCAGCTGTGTGAACTGGCACATTGCCTTGAAGGAGAAGCACACCTAGAGTCAGCATTCCTCGCCTTTTCTCTTTGATGGATTCTCATAGTTTATGCAGAAGTCAAATGTAGGACTTGTCATTTACTGCTGTTTTCTTTCTTTGAAATCAATCATCAAGATTCCTTCTCAGTCCCAAGAGATTGTCGCTAGATCGTTTCGCATGCTCCTCATCTTAGATTGTTTATCGGCCTAAATGCAAAAGTTTAACCCATTCTTTTACCGACGAATATGAAAGAGCAGTATACATTTGGGTTTCAAGCAGGAGATAATCTTTATTTCTCGAGTCAAAAGCTATAGAATTCCTCCCTTATCCATTATACGGAATGGTATTCAACAATTAATATTTCTACTAACGTTACGCTAATTACGATACGTTTTTGGCTAGGAATTATTTCATATTAAGCAATAAGAGATTAGTTACAGACAACAAGCTGAAGCAGTACTCAAATATTTAGTAACATTTCCATCTTGCAATGGAAGTATCGTAAACTTAGAAGTATGTCCATCAGGGTACGTGCTTACACTTGTGAAAGCATAAATATGCAACATGGAGTATTCTGAAAAAAGAGTTATGATCTGTGTTTAAGGGCATTCAACTACTAGATCATTAGCGCCCAGGCAAGGGCCAGAGATAAACATGAATATAACAAAAGCATAGCAAAAATCAGAAATAAATATGAATATATAAAACTAAACCGAGAAGTATGAAACATCTAATATCAATATGAATAAATCCACATTTGAAAATGTACTTTTGACACAAACTTAAAAACCTTCTTAACCGCTTGATTATCTTCCGCTAAGAGCTTTGCCAGACTGGCCGTCAGTTGCAGAGTGTCCCGAAGATGTGCCAGAGGAATTCAGTCTAGCAACACATGCTTGGCGGAAAGATTTTCACTATACACTGGACAAAGAGGAGCAGGGTCTCTACTAAAAAGGTAACTGTGCATAAAATGAAGTGGCTAATACGCAACAGAGTCAAAATCACCTCCTCACGACGAGATACACGTTTATCAGAATGTACTTCACTACTCTAAGCTTATTTCCGCGCAGAGCTAACCATTCCTTGCGCCAGCACTAGCACAGCATTTCGTACAACAAGCCTAAAATCTGCCGAGGATACTTTATATATTGCAACACTACGTTCTGTGGTCGCCGCCTAAGCTGCCGTATCCACCATTTCATTCCCGGCGAGCCAACGTGGCCAGGTATCCAAACACACTCCACATTAACGCCAAGGGCGTGTATTTTGAAAAGGGGCAATGACAAGAAAATATTAATTTAACACAAATCGTGCATTTTAATATTTGCTCGTAGAAAGTGTTTATCTACCGCTTGTGGTTTAGGTATATAACTAGGTATATAAAATACATTCAGAGGAAAGAATTTCACAGGATATTCAGATAAACTTCAAGATAGCAATTTTATTATTCATTTTGTAAAATACAAAAAAATCGCTGGAAATTCACGTTTTGAGAATTCTTGAATCCCAAAACAGCATTTTTAGAAAAAGGGCCGCATGTGTATGTGTGTATTTTCGTGACCAATATAACTCAGAAACGAAAATTCTGTTAAATACCAAACTTGATACTTAAGTTTAGCATCTTATTGGGGTGTGAAACTAAGAGTTTCAACAAAATCCTCCAATTCAAACTACCCTTTACATCGAAAACATTTTTGTTATTTTTTATTTTCCCAAAAATGCCTTCCAAAAAATGCCCTTGACGCGTTTGATTCAAATACTAATGGTTTAAGATATTTGCGTGGCTAATGAAATGTATAGTTTGAATTTTCTGGAAATATCCTGTGAAGTCATTTTTATTCTGAATGACTTTTGTATAGCTGGTAAACCGTAAGAGATAAGACAAAATCTTATCACAAAAAAATGTAGATCTCGTTAAAATATACGACTTATGTTATATACAGGTTTGTTCAAAAGAAGAAACAGACAACAGACTTGACACATTTATTTCTAATGAACTACAATAGATAGCGACACATACGAAACATCATTGAATAGAGGAAAGTTCAAAGTTTAAAGCCCCACCTATTAGTTCCATTCAGTGCCTACAGCGACGCTGTGTTTGTTTACGCGATAATGGCGACGCCACAGGAAAAGTCGTTTTGTGTGCTGCATTATGCAAAGATTGATTCTACCTTATGTGTATATATAGGTCATGCAAACAGCATGGAACTTCAAAGTCATCACATACCCATCTTTAAAAATCTTGATTATAGCTTTACCTACTCTGACCTACAACGAAATTTATAAATGTGATTTAAAAGTTTGTGTGGATTAACAAGAAATAAATAGAACTATAAGTATATTTGTAGAGGAGGAAGTAGAGAAAGTAATATGTATGCAACACATCAGAATTTCAAATTATGCTATTCAGAGACATACAAAAATGCACCCGCGAATGTATGCGAGTGTGAATCTGAAATGGGTAGAGACAGTCACGTGAGTGTTGTTCATCAGGCATTTGCAGTGTCGCAGTTCTTTAACCCGTGCGTATACTTACTAACTTGTTTACCTTACTGTTTGTTTAACTTATTTCTGATCCGAAAGAATTTGTTGATATAGTCGGTTCGTTGAAAGAGCATGTTCTTAAGAAACTTTGAAGAGAGAGAATTAAATAACAAGATAGATGTGGAGCTAAAGGAGACGAGGAAGGGAAAACTAGTCTTTGGAGGAACAGAGAGATCTATGTTGGCTGCAGACAAAGGGCGATAGAAACCATTTGCACACAAAGGAATCGCGGTTCGTTACAACCTCGTTATAGGGGATTTGTATCATGCCTTTATTGCAATTTGCAAGTTGGAAAAAGCCTTTTACCTCCATGGAAATGGACGCATTGTATTTAAGAAGAGAAATAGCTCAAGCTAGGAAAACGGAACACACTGAATAAAGAAATCGATACACGTAGCCAATTTTACATAGAAAGCATATGCATTTTCAGTCCGGAAATTAAAACCTTGCACGCATTTGCTCGTGTTGATATCGCATTTAAACGATATCCCGGAAAAATTGATTGTTATTCACTCGGGGTGACGCTCACGTCGTCAGCGGCCATAACTCCCAGGAACACATTTACACCATAGATTTACATAGAAAAAAAACCATACTGTTAAAGAATATTGAACAGAGCAAGGATTAGGTTAACTATAAAATGTTTGATGTGCTGCATTCACATGACCTTTTCTACTAGCTTTTCTAAAAAATTTTCTTCTATCTGCTTATTGTTAATCCAGAAAAACTTTCATTGAAAATTTACACATTTCTTTGCAGGTATATGGACACAGTAGGCTAAGACGGAAGATCTGCCGTCTACCCTAGGACGCCATCGGACCACTGATGTAAAGGCTACCATTCCATCTCACATCCCTCAAGTTAAGCTGTATAAGGCTGGTCATTAGCTGGATAAGTGACCAGTTCAGCAGTGAACCGCCCTTCTATTAACTGTGTTATTCCAAAATCCTATACACATATCCTATCCTGCTTCGTTGCCAGCCGGCCTGCTTCACTTGACAACCACGCAAGCGGCTGCAGAAGTTAAGCAGCATCGGGCTTGGTCATCAGTTGAAAGCTTGTCCGCTCGAGTGGTTCGCCAAGACCCAGCCAATGGCAGCATAGGAAGCGAAGCTCCGCACACAGACACAAAACCCTGTGTAAATTTAAGAACCTATTTTATTGCACAGTTAAAGCCGCATTAGCGACTAGCTACTGTGGCGATTTTACATTCCGCGCAGGTAAACCTGGGCGATTGTTGGAAAACAGAAAGTCAGAGTTTTAAAAAGCGGATCCGTATGTAATAGATTTTAAATTCCATGCACTTTACATGACCATGAGAGTGAGGCAGTATTTTTAACAATTAAATGATTTCAGTCAAATTATATAATATAAAATATAATAACAGCCCGCCTTAAAGAAAAAATGGTTGTAACAGTCATTTTATTAATGTTTTGTAACCTTGAGGCAATAATTAATTTGAAAGCTTAATAATGCTACTTGTGATTCTTGTAAGCAATAATGTAATTTTTGTGACAGTTTATAAAATAGCCAATCAACAACCAGAAAAAAACTTTAGTTAAATGAAGGTATTCTATTGGATTAGGATTAGCCAATCAGAAACTAAAATGGAGCAAAATTTACAAACTCAGAAGTCAGTTGCAAGCAGACAGCGTTTCTAACCGGACGCGAGATGCGTCCTCGAGAAGTTTAATACGGATTTTGTGTGAGACAAAAATAGTTTACGTGTAAAAAGTGCGAGTAATTAATAAATAATCTCACAGCTCTCTCTATATCAGTGAAGTGTTATTTAAATCGTGTTTAATTTAAATAGGAGGAATTTTAATAATTAATAAATTATTAATTAAAATAATTAATTTTTAATATTAGGAGTGAAAATAATTAATAAAAGGAGTGAAGTAAAGTTATAATCTGTGTAAGCCTACATTCTTCAGTTCCGCTCCCCAATAGTCGAAATATAATACAACTCATCCTTCAATACAACCTACTTTAAGTTGACGCCTAAAGGGTGGTGCAAATAACGTAATAATAAATTACTTCTTCAAGAGAAAACAAAAGCCCATTTACCACTTGTAAAGGTGTATTTGAAAATTCAAACCAATAAGAGAAAAACACTTATTTGGCATAAATTGTATAGCTTAACAAGATACTGTGACATTAATAATTAATTCTGTATTATTTGCACATATTGTTAGAGCTATTGTTGTGAGACTGGAAATTGTGTGGCAATACATTTTAGAGGAATTTGTTAATGTCGGAAATTCCTTTGTTTTAGGTTATATGTATGCGCGATGGCTAATCACGCGATGTTAGCGTGGAGACGCGAGTCAGCGAGTAACTGGACTCGGGTGAGCTTAGACGCCGAGGCTGACTCTCCCCTGTCGCAATACAAAGACGACGACTAGCTGGACTAAGCCAGATGGGGCCGTCATACCTCATCTTGTAAAATGTAGGTGAGTTTTCCTTTAATAAATTTCACATGTGTGCGTGTTTTGCATTGATATATCTATTTTCATTCTTCCATATGTGTATGCCCTGAGTTACCTTATCGACCATTTTTCTTCATTTATATTGACAATTGGGAATCCTCAGTCCACCAAGGTACTGCTTATAATAATGGGCATAATGCTTTGTTTTCCTGTTTCACCCTTTACGCTCTGTAGGACACTTGTAGGAGTAGGCATTTTCAGGATTCACCAACTCCTGGTTCTGACTCAAGAAAACCACGCCATATCTACTGAGGGAGAAGGCTTTGCCTCTTCCCCTACTTTTCCGGCAGCATTACATTACATTATGCTGCATAGTCAATTTTAATACACCGGTGTGCAAAACCCAAGGACACATTCGCATGCTGTGACACTGCCAAGTAACATAGCTCGATGAAACTTGAATTATACATAGAGGGAACTGCTACGGTGTGCTACAGTAGGCAACTAAACGAAATATGCAATGGGATGAACCGAAATGCCACTTTTATTCATAGACCATAAGCTACACTAAAGTCAATACGACATATGATGGCTCTCTAGATTTACAGGAACAGATACATGGTGCTTAAAAGGGTGTATGATATCCACGGTTGGTAAGCAGTTCTTGTGGTAGGACGTTCCATTCCTCCACCAGCGCTGTTGACAGCTATTGGATGGTCGTTGGTGCATGTGGATGTGCTGCAATGCCTCTCCCCAAAACATCCCACACGTGTTCAATGGGATTTAAATTGGGGGAACGGGCAGGCCAATCCATTCGCCGAATATCCTCTCGTTCCAAGATATCCTCCACCTGCGCTGTTCGATGCGGTCACGCAACGTCGTCTATAAAGGTGAAGTCAGGGCCGATTGCAACCCTGAAAGGACGCACATGGGGAAGCAGTACAGTATCACAATAACGTTGACCAGTGAGCGTACCGTGTTCAAGGATTTGGAGGTCGATGCGCCCATGCAACATCATGCCTCCCCAAACCATACCACCCGGACCACCAAAACGATCATGTTCAAGGATGTTCCTGGGTTCCTACCTCTCGCTAGATGATGGTACGTCGAGAATCACTACTTAGACTGAATGTGCTCTCATTCGAGAAGAGCATGCGACCCCATTCCTCGTTTGGTCCAATTTTGATGCTCTTGAGACATCGCAAACGCTGCTGCCGATGTGCGGATGTCAATGGAACACAACGTACTGACCGTCGGGCAAAGAGACCACCTCTGTGTAGTCGCCGTGCCACTGTGTATCGTGAGATTGCGTGCCTAGCTGTCCTGCTAAATGTGGTTGCAATTGCACCCGCTGTTTGGCGTGGATCCCTTCTTGCCTGTTGCACAATGTGGCAGTCATCTGCTGCTGTAGTTGAGCGTGGTTAACCAACACCTCTCCTTGGGACATCAGTGGCTGTGGTTTGGAAGGTGCCCCATGCACGTGAAACAATGCTGTGAGGAATTGCAAACTCCTGTGCAACACTCATCAAACTTCACCCTTCTTCCAGTTTCCGGATGATTCTTTCCCGTGTGAAGTCATCCAAATGGTGTCTACGGGCCATGTTGCAATGAAGAACACCACTACAGTGCACCGTAACAGCTTGCTAATTGCCACACAGCGTCTTATCCTGTTTCGTCAACTGCCCCGTGTTGCGGGACCAGACCCATTTAGCACTATAGGCTCGCTACACTCACGTCATGTGACGTACAGCTTTCTGTGTACGTGTGAGAGACCTCTGGCAACATGCTCCCGCACCTTCATCTACTTCCACCAAGTAGTTCATCTGTTATGTTACTTTACCCATCTCGTCCTTAGGTTTTGCACACCACTGTATATAGTTATTCTGCAATACTTTTTCTGTAGTAAGACTTTGTTTATCTCTTACGATTTACGTTACAAGTCGGTCACGATATGAATGCGCTTGGTTGAGAGCACCACTGTGTTTTGTTGACAATCGAGGCTAGGGATCAAAGGGGGGTGAGAGGCAAGGCGACGGGGCAATGTACAGTTGCACAATGAAAACAGTACTACCTATATGTGCACACCTTAGCCTCGCTAGTAAATGTAACTCAGAACTGCGTTCCTCCTCCCACCATACGCATTCATATCGTGTAGTGCTTACACAAAAGTTATTAAGAATAGAGAGGTCTTTACTGGTTATGTAAGAAATTAACTATAAACATTTTATTTGCATACAAATATCTTAAGCATTGGTATTATAATCCAAATCGTTAAGACATTTTTCGATAAAACAAAAAATAACGAATATTTTTCCATGTCAAGAATAGTTGTGTTGGGGGCCTCATAAAGTGTATTTCCGGTGCCTCTTGGTATAGAAGTTTTGGGTAAAGCACAATACTTCCTCTACTTGCTAAAGGTAAACAGTAGAGGGGCAAAAAGGGGAAAATAAATGGCTAAAGGTAAGTACCTCTGAATGTAATAAAACCGTGTTACCTAACATGTGGACATCAATAAAAACAGCATAAAACGCGAATGTCCAGAAAACAAAACACTTAAGTTGTTAAAAGAACTAGAAAACGTACAAAGCCATAAAAAGACATTTAAAGAAAAGAAAAGCTTTCAACTAATTATCTGTTTTGAATAATGAAAATAAAAAGGTTAAGTGCGGAAATTTGATACAGCACTACAGCAGAAGTTTATAAAATACGAGTAAAAAGCTAATGCTTTCTCTCTCATCTCACTGTAACAGCAGGAAGTAAAAGAGGAAACTGTATTTCCGCCGGTTGCATATCGTGCATTCAAACCGTTGAGACTATAGCAGCGTTGTGAACAATCACGTAAGGGAATATCGTGAGTCACTACCGGTAATCTAGAGATAGCGTGCCAACTGCTGAACTGGGATGCAGCCAAACTCGGAAAAACAAGTCCATGCTAAGCGTCTCATTTCTTTTGCAGCAGATAATCTAAACCTTGATTCATACCCTGAAACCGATGTTCTTGCCCTCTTAAAACATTTACCATTAGATACTATATATATATATATATATATATATATATATATATACTATACAAACTCAGTTATACACTACTAAGGAGGAAAATAAATTAAAATTTTAAAAAGTAATGGCCAAGCCCAAGTGTTTGTACGCTTCAGAATGCTGGCCAGCTTGTAAAAACGAAAAAAAAAGAGAATATATATCTGATGCGTTACATTCACATGACTCTTTATTTACCCTCTTTCATTTATTAGTGGCTATAAAAATTATTGTTACCTAAGATTATTTTTATACCTACTTCATTATAATCGAGATAAACATTTGCAGAAATAGTTGCATCACACATTTCTTTATAAATGCAAAAGGGAATAGCGATAGTCAAATGTTTAAGAACTAAACGCTATATGCTGGACTTAAAATTCCATACTCCTTCCATGCAATCAGAAACGACAGGACTGCAAAAGCATGACAAAGGTCTTGATCAATTCGAACCATTAATAACGGATATCTTAGAAATGGTTCATGCCACGAAAAAGGTTATTTGAAATAAATTGTATTTTAAAGAGGACTACATTTTTATGTAATACCTAATCGTCTATCGCTTAACGTTTGCCAGTTATACAAGATGGTACAGAATTCCTTCCGAATGAAAAGGACTTTATAGGCTATTCCCAGAATATTCTAGATGTAAAAAAATATATAAAATATTTAATACACGGTACATTAATAAAAATCGTTAGAGGCATTTTTCAGAAAATAAAAAAAAATTAGAAACATGTGTGTAAATGCTAGTTTGTGTGGGAATTTTCTTGAAAATCTTCGTGTCCTATCTTTGGATAGATAGATATTGAACTTAAATACCAATTTATCCGACTTTTCGTTTTTAAATTATGCTGTACACAAACACGGATCTTATTCAAAATGTGATTTTTGGATTTAATGATCCTCAAAGCATGTATTTCCGGTGAAACCGGTATCGAATTTTTGTATGGAATGCAATACCCTAGCTACCTACCATGAACGTGATAGAGAAAGTAAAAAAACTCCGACGTGTTGCACTCACAACTTTCTCCACACTTTTACAAATGCTTATTCTCCATGTACTTTATATTAATCGAGATATCGATATGTTAATCTTATTGCTAATTTTGTTGTAGGTGCAAGGGGAATATGGTAGGCTTTAAGCGATAGTCAAATGTTTTAACAACTGGTTGCTATGAACATTCCATTCTCTTTGCATGTCCAGGGCATAAAAAAACAAAGAAATTCCCATTTGAGAAAAAGTGTAAGTATTGAAAAATTCAAACAAATAACAAGGATTATCTCAAAAATGGTTCACTGGACAAAAATATGTATATGACATAAACTGTGTGTTTTAGCGAGATCTACATTTTTTGTGTCGTAACATTTTGTCTATCCCTTATGGTTTACCAGTTATGCAAAAGTCGTTCACAATGCAGAATACTTTGGAGACATTCACAGAAAATTCGAGATATACATTTCATTTGTCATGAATTTAGGCTGGGGGATTTTCTTGAAAACCTTCGTGTTGCATCTCTGGAAGATACTGAACCTAAATACCAAGTTTGGTGTTTATCCAACTGTTCGTTTCTGAGTTATGCTGTTCACAGACACACCCAAACCCCCACCCCCACACCCACACACACGAACATGTTTCCAAAAATGCTTTTTTTTGGATTCAGGGAGTCTCACAACATATATTTCCGGTGAAATCTCGGTATCGAATTTTTGGGTGGAATACAATACTTCCCCTACTTACTATACGTAGTAGACAAAGTAAAAATCTCCAATACAAAACCTAGGAAAGCTGAAATTTTGTCATGGCTTAAAAACAAGATATGCCTCATAATCTACATACACAATAACGGAATAATAAAATAATTCTAGAATAGCCGACAAAATTTATTATTGCTGGTCATTCATTGTTAGTTCATAGATTCACATATCAGCTGTGACAGTTGCCGGTTTGCACTTCACTTGTAGCTGTCAAGTCCATTATTACGCGAACTTAGCTGGTATAAGGAAGGCAACAACGCCATTGAAGTAAACGCTAGTTCACCAACAAATTCGATACCGAGACTTACCTGAAATGTGTGTTTTGAGGTCCGCTGAATAAAAAAAAGTAAAAAAATCTCCTTGTGTGTTTGTCTCTCTTTGTGAGTCTGCCTGTGAATATCATAACTCAAAAACAAATAGTTAAATACCAAACTTTGGGCGCGACGAATCTTTTGAAGGACATATCCTATCCCAAACTACCTTTTACATGGAAACCTTTCCCTTATTTTTATTTTCTCTAAATAATCTTTAAAATTTGTATTGAATAACATATGTTTCAGATATTTGCATTAGAAATAAAATGTATATCTTGAATGGAGAGGTATGTGAAATCCTCTTCAATCTGAATTAAAGTAAAATTTCTGTGTAAATAGTAAACCTCAAGGGATAGAAAAAGAATCTTCTATACAAAAAGCGTAGAGTTTGTTAAAGCACACACTTATGTCAATTAATATTTTGGAGGCGTAACTATTTTTATTGGTATAAATTTCAATTACTAATATTTGTTTCAAGTGGTAAGTCACTATTCGTTTTTTTTGTCGTGGTCATGCGAAGAGTATGCAAGCTCAAAGCCATCAATAGCGATCGCTTTTTAAAGTATCGCTTCAACCTAATTGTGCTTCTTATAGCCACAACGAAATGTGTAATTTATAACTATTAACTAGAAGTAACAGAAGAGTCAAATACGATTAAACTTTTCAGTTTTTTGAATACAAGCAAACCTCCGGAATTCCTGGAGGCTTAAACTTCAATTCTGTCTATACAGTAAATGGTGAGACAGTATTTTTAACACTTAAATTATATAATATAAAATATAATAACAGCCCACCTTAAAGCAATATGTGTGAGTAACAAAATATAAACAAGTGTATATTACAGTCATTGTATGTTTATATTATTGTATACATGTTTAATAATGTTATGTGAATGTTTTATGTAATTTAATAATGTAGGGGCTGTGAGAATAATAGGTTAACAGTTGCTAACAATGAGGTAACAATGAGGTAGCCTTGAGGCAATAATAAATTTGAAAACTTAATAATGCTACTTCTGATTCTTGGACCAACAATAATGTAATTTTTTGTGACAGTTTATAAAATGGCCAATCACAACCAGAAAAAAGCTTTAGTTAAATGAAGGTATTCTATTGGACTAGGATTAGCCAATAAGAAACTAAAATGGAGCAAAATTTACAAATTCAGAAGTCAGTTGCTTGGAGACAGTGTTCCTAACCGGACGCGAGATGCGTCTTCGAGAAATTTAATACGTATTTTGTGTGAGACAAAAATAGTTTACGTGTTAAAAGTGCAAATAATTAATAAAAATAATCTCACAGCTCTCTCTCTATATATCAGTGAAGTGTTATTTAAATCGTGTCGAGCATTAATAAAAGGACCGAAGTAAAATTATAATCTATGTGAGCCTACATCCCTGATAAGACATTCATGTCTCTAAAAATATAAATACTGACGCAGCCGAGGAAAACAAATATATAATATATAAAGAAACAGTCAAAATTACAAAGTTAATATTTTTTAATCATTTTTGGGGCAAAGACCACCGGAAAGTACATTTTGGGCGAAGGCTACCGGAAACTTTTTACCATACGTGCAGTTGCAATTACTTCAAGTTCGGCTCCCCAACAGTCGAAATATAATACACCTTTTTCAAGCTGGCTTTCCATACGTAGCAGCAACAAACCTTGTTCAAATTGGTTCCCAAAGCGTGGGGCAAATAACAATACAACTCCGTCAATGCAACAACTTCTTCAATGGGAAAAAAATGACGGAGTGTAAATATATTTTTAGATCGTTATAAAATAAATCCAATTGCTGTTCATTATTATGCTTCATGGGAAATAAGTAATTATTTGGTTAGAGAAAGGATGAGACAGGATAGGATAACCAAAGAGGGTCCCCGGCCATTGGAATGCCATCGCACTTCGGTAGGTCCATTGTGTCTAACGTGGCTCCTGGGAGGAAGATGATACTGTAATTATTGAGCCAAGATATAAATAAATAAATAAATAAATGATAAGATATAGAAGTATTTTCAATAAATAACTTCTGTATATACGAGCAATGTATAATACAATAAACTTGAATTGAAAATTTGTCTGAAAAGAAAAAGGTAATTAGCAAGACATGTAAGGAAGACATTAGTACCAGCCGAGTATAGAACACATTAACCTAAACATTATTTAAATGCAGTTACGGTTTAGTTCAATACGTTTCAAAGTCACGTAGGCAGGAATTCTGTGAATTAGAAAGGGAATGAAATTCTGAGATTCGAAGAGATACCGCATGGTAACAATGTCAGATACAGATGCGTAGAGTTTTAACATTGGATCGCGTAAGTCGGAATTTTGGAAGGTCTAACCATAGGTTAGAAAAAACACGCATTCTAAATCAGGGAAACATTCGTGCATACATTTGTGATACATATTGGAGATTCTCCTAACATTCTTGTGTAACTTCTAAGTAGTGCAGCGCACATGAACGCACCGGTGTTAGGAAGACAAAGAACTCGTAGCTATACCACTGTAGCAGCTGACAGACTGGACAACGCAGAAAGAGCTACGAGATGGCAACATCATACAACTCAGCAATACAGCAGGTAACATTAAACGTTATCTTTAAAGTAAAGGGTCGGCTTCAAAAGTGTCACACCGCGAACGGCTTCAAAGGAGCGAAGGCGATCCCGAAGGGCGATCAGATCCACAATACGATGCGTGCTAGCAAGGATGGGGTTCTAAACGATTCCAGAGTGGCAATTCCTGGCACTGACGAGAGCCTGCTGCACTATCTTCAACCCAGGTGTACCCGGGAACGAGAAAACCCTAGGAAGGGAATCAAGGCGGCCATCCAAGCGCCAGGGAGAAATCAAAATCATTTGTACACAGCAAGCTTCATCGTCCCATGCACCAACCGCCGTCACCTGGTCCTGCAGCGCTGAAATATGAAGCACAGGATATTCGTGGGAGAACAGGAACCGTACTCGCCTACCGATCTGGGAAACAACTAGAGAAGTCTAAGGTTTGGATATCCGGCCCAAAAGACCTCTTAGACGTTACCGCGGAGACAGCTCGATAGATAGAGAAAGGACGGGATTACTCTATCATTTTGTTGTTGTTCCAAACTTGAGTGAACGAGCAAACAGTAAAATTCCGCTAACTCATGTATACCAACGAAGCTCCTAAAAGCTCTGCGGCAACTCTATTATAGACACAAGATATGTGTGCGTAGAAAGCACATCAAAACGTTCTTTACAAACAGGAAAGGATATTAGTAATTCGTTTATGCATGCACGTTGTTCCCTCTTCTTCTTTAAGGCGGATGTGAGGGGTTTGCAAACAGCAGCGCTTCGAGAAGAGTTGCTGGAACTTAGGGGAAATTAAATTCCAACTGCAAGCAAAACTGCTAGAGGTGCCAAAACAGGAAATTGAAGTGAGGAATTTCAAAGAAGCGTTTAAATGATGCTATATAAACAACAGTCGCAGTAACATCCACAAAGATAAATTCTAAGCCCTTTGTAAGGCTTACTATGTATTCAAATCCCTGATTCATCAATCTCGTTTGAGGCTTTCGCTTTTAACTGGAAAGTAAAAGTAGAGAAAGTAATTACTATATCCCATATTCGTAACTAATTAACACTTTTTTATCCTTGCATATATATTTTGGTATAAAGGTTTTACATTTTAGGTTAGAGACCTTGTATTATTAAGGTGCTGTATGGCGGAGGTATTTTTACATAAAGACTTCAAAAGGCTCCCCAGAATATTATAAAAGTGTAAACGAATTATTCCGAAACTGACGAACTTGTGCGTTCTGTTAAAAATTTTGTGTGTAGTGAGGTTGCAATATTCGCTGATCAAATATAATAACGATAGCGAACATACAGTGTGTCCATAAAAATACTGCCATACTCCAAACTGGTACCACGTGGCCTTGGATAATCTATTTAAATCGAATTGGCGACATTCGAAAGACATTTGAGTATGTCAAAAATGGACAACAATGGATGGGATCGTGGGAATCAAACACAGAAACTAAATTCACTCACGTTTTTGATTAGTCGATATGTGTTCATTGTTGGATATTTAGCAGGCAGGTTACATATAATATTTAGGTTATATGTGAATGTTTGCTTTTAAAATTGTGTTGTTATTAAGGAAGTTTAAAGGAGTTATGGAGAACGTAGTTGGTGTGTTTTGGAATATCATAGCACGCAGAGTCTGGTGCAGGTTCAGCATGTTTTTAGGCGAAGCTTTCAACATCAAGCTCCTACACACACGTCAATTTTGAAGTGTGATTTTGTGGATCGTGGCTGCATATGTCAGCAAAGGAAAGGCCATTCAGGAAGACCATCTGTCAATGCGGGAATTGTGGAACAAGTGCGGGAGGCATTGTACATAGTCTTAAGAAGTCTGTTCGTAGAACTAGTCAGTAGTTAAACATCCCTAAATCCACCATATCTAAGATCCTGCGTACGCGACTGATGTTTCACCCCTATAAACTGCAATTACTGCATAAGTTGAAACCTGATGGGCCTGCAAAACGATTAGATTTTTCTGAACATTTATTGGTACTAATGGAGGATAATGAAAAGCTGTTAGAGAAAATAATTCTCAATGATGAGGGAACATTCCACGTGGAAAAGTGAACAGGCATAATGTTAGGATTTGGGGGAGCCAGAATCCTCATGCCTTTTGGAAGTTGAAAGAGACTCCCCTAAAGAGACTCCCCGTATCGAAACTTCAAGTCTATGCCCCATTTTTCTTTCGAAAGGCCACTGTAAAGGGTTATATCCACATTTGGAAGAGGACAACGAATTTATTTTCCAACAAGATGGAGCACCTCTTCACTGGGAACATTTTAAAGAGCCGCTTCCAGGAAGATGGATCGGACGTGCCGGAAATTATTATGTCTTATACAATGGCTGCCGAGGTCGCCTGACGTTACGGTCTGCAACTTCTTTTTATGAGGTTACATAAAGGATTGCGTCTATATACCCCCTTTGCGTCAAAACCTGCAAGAAGTGTAACTTTGTATCACTGTGCCATTTAGTAGCGTATGTGACGTGAATTGGGAATATCGCCTTGATGTGTACAGCATCATCCTGGGGGCCACATTCAATGTCTATGAGGTATAGTAAAACATATTTGAGTTTTTCTTTCGAATGTCACCAATTTCACCCAAACACGACTACACGAAGCGACGCAATACCAGCTTAAAGTATTGCAGTATTTTTATGGACATACTGTATTACGGAGAATAAAAGGGGAAACAAAACGCTAAAAAAAGAATAAAAAGAGAAAGAAGAAATAAAGATAAGAAAATTGTGATAAAAATGGAACTTACTAATAAAGGAGAATAAATATTAAATTATATATGCAGCAAGTATTGTGAAGAAGAAAAGTAAATGCATTAAGTCTGAAGCAATATTTAGTTGCGGACCGCAGATTTCCACAAAGTGAATGCCAAAATGACAAAATATGTCCAATTAAGCGAAATGTAATGCTCGGATGTGTGAAACAATAAGGGGAAAAACCAGGCGTCTAAAAATCAGCCAAGTGCGCAGAAAATGTAATCAGGCGAGAATAATGCGGTAATTGAAAACGCAAAAAGTATGGAATTTATAAATTAGGACAATCAATGAAAGTGTATTAGAATTTATCACGTGGACCAATAAAAGCAATAAAAACCACGTGATTAAAAAAATCGAAGAAACTGGGCGTGAAACAGAAATGTTTCTATAGCAGGCGCTCAGTTTCGAAAGATGGTAACATCGACACTTCCTGTTATAGAGTTGTCATGACGTCATTACTTTTTGTCCTAGCGTCGCCGGGCAACAGAACTAGGCTGTTAATTTGTAAAATATGACACACTTCATCGCTGATTAAAGTGTACATAGGGAAAACGTTTAGGATATGGAAATCAAAATTTTAAGGAGTGTAAGGCATTGGAAACATAATTAAATTCAATAATTTCTGTTTGATCCTAAAGGGGCCAGGGGAAAATTGTATTCAATGTAGAGCAACTTTAAGTGGTATTGACGCAGTAAACGAGAAGTATTCATGTATCTCTACTCCGCACTTCCTGATAGAAGAGCTTCTCCTTTCCTGGAAATTACCTACCTTGCCGGAGCTAGCCAACAAACAATACCTTTCCCTGTTATAACCCTTTTACCAAAGGAACCCGATCAAGAATCCCACATTAATCTACAACCACTGCTATTTAATGGCAGCATAACTCATAAACAAAACATCGGATAAATGCCACATTTTGTATTTAAGTTCAGTGTATTCCAAAAATACAACAATAAGATTTTCAAGAAAACTTCCTAGCCCCAAATCCTTTGCTTAGAAAATTCTCCCATATTTTTAATTCCCTCAAAAGTGACTCAAACGATTTTGATTAAAATACTACATGTTTAAGGCATTTGCGTAATATAAAATTGTCTGCGATTAGCTTGTGAAATTCTATTCATTCATAAAGAATGTTTTATATATTTTTATTATTGATAAACTATAATAAACAGACAAAATCTTACCATACAACATGTAAATTCCGTTAAAACACATAAATATGTAAAATGATATTTTTCGTAACATTAACCGATTCTGAGATATTTGTTGCTATTCGTTTTATGAGAGAGAAGGAGAGGAAGAGAGAGAGAGAGAATCAGAAATAAAAAATAAAACTAGGATAATGACCAGATTTCATCCTTTAGTCACACACTTTTAAGAAATGCACCTTACTCTACAGTAAACTTTGTATGGAAATGTTTTGTATCTTTTATTTGGTCAAAACGTTTTTAATTTTTCTGTTGATACTCCTCACCTTTCTAGCATTTTACACATTGACTAACAAGAACAGACAGTAAAAAAGTCTGATGTTGAAGTAGATGGTATCTTTATTTATTTGACCCAAGTTTTGGGCGTCAATTTGAAGCAGGTTGTATTGAAAGAGTTGTATTATATTTCAACTGTTGGGAGCCGAACTTGAAGTTCGCTGCAACCAAACGTATAGTGACCGCTTTCCGGTAGCCTTCGCCCCAAATGTACTTTCTGGTGGTCTTTGCCCCCCCAAAAAATGTTTAAAAATATTAACTTTGTAATTTGTAATTTGACTTTTTTCTTTAAATATTATATATTTAAGTTTGCCTCGGCTGCGTCAGTATTATTGTTACAGACATGTTTCTCTTTGCAGGGTTATTGTGCGACTGAAGAATGTAGGCTTACACAGATTATAATTTCACTTCACTCATTTTATTAATGCTTGACACAATTTGAATAACATTTCACTAATATAGAGAGCTGTGAGATCCTTTAATTAAGTACTTGCACTTTTTAACACGTAAAACTATTTTCGTCTCACATGAATACGTATTGAATTTCTCGAGGACACATCTCGCATCCGGTTGGGAACACTGTCTGCAAGCAACTCTTCCAGTTATGAGCGCTGTCTACAAGCAACTGAATTGATTTCTACCGCCTAAATTTGTAAATTTCTGTATTTCAAGTCTCTGATTGGATAATCCTAGTCCAATAGAATACCTTCATTTAACTAAAGCTTTTTCTGGTTGTTGATTGGCTATTTTATAGACTGTCACAGAAATTTACATTATTGTTGCTCCAATAATGACTAGTAGCATTTAAACCTTCAAATTCATTATTGCCTCAAAGTTAACTCATTGTTAGCAACTATTAACCTATTATTCTCACAGCTCCTACATTATTAAATTACGCAATACATTCACATAACATTATTGAACATGTGTACAATAATATAAACATTTACAATGACTGTAATATACACTTTTTATATATTGTTACATACACATATTGCTTTAAGGCGCGCTGTTATTGAATTATATATTATATAATTAGACTGAAATCATTTAAGTGTTAAAATACTGCCTCAATGTTACACTCACATGACTTTCTCTACTCTTGTAAAAACTATTTTTACAAACACTTATTCACCGTCTACTTCATGTTAATCGATATAAACATTTGCCGAAACCATTTTATTGCTAATTTTGTTGTAGGTGCAAGGGGAATATGGTAGGCTACAAGCGATAGTAAAATCTTGTTGGAGCTGGTTGCTATGTGGAGCATTCCTTTCTCCTTGCACGTCCAGGACAAAAAATGAAAAAAAGGGGAATAAGGAATTCCCATTTGAGTAAAAATATAAGTATTGAAAATTCAAGGAAATAACAAAGAATATCTCGGAAATGGTTCACTCCATAAACAAATGTATATGACAAATTGTTGTTTTAACGAGATCTGCATTTTTTGGTGCAGAAACATTTTGTTTGTCTCTTAAGGTTTAATAGTTATGCAAAAGTCGTTCAAAATGAAGAGGACTTTTGGGGACATTCACAGAAGATTGGAGATTTGCATTTTATTTGTCATAAAGATGTAATAAATATATGATATTTTAATCAAAACCTATTTTGATTTAGAGCCATTTTTGAGAAAATTAAAATTTTCGAAAAATGTTCCATGTCAAGGGTCGTCTGGGGTGGGGAATTTTCTTAAAAATCTTCGTGTCACATCTTTGAAAGATACTGAACCTAAATATCAATTTGTTATTTTCCGTCTTTTCGTTTTTGAGTTATGCAGTTCATAGACACAGACATACAGACAGACCCTTTTTAAAAACAATTTTTTTAGATTTAGGGGGCCTCAAAACATGTATTTCTGATGAAATCTCATATCGCATTGTTGGGTGGAATGCAATACTTCCCCTACTTACTGTAAGTAGTAGAGAAGTTAAACATTTACTTTAATGTAAAACATAATAGTGTCAAATAACTTTTTCGTAACATTAGCAGTTTTTGACATATTCACTGTCGTATACTTGCAATTACTGAAGTTTACTTAAGTACATCTAATGAAACATAATTTAGGATATACGATGTCATTATCCCATGAGCTCATTAGTAACACATGTTTACTTGTGATGTAAACGGCTAAGTTGCTTTCATTTCGTGCAAGAAACCTAATTCGTATTATATAATTTCTAAGCATATGAGAATAACTGTACACGTATCGTGTTTATATAAAGTGAAAAAATGGACTTGTTTAATACGGGTGTGAACTGGTAATGGGTGGAGAAATTCGTGTGAGTGTTACACATCAGACTTGTTTGTTTTGAGCACTACTATCAACATATTGAATCCTTTTGTTATCACTCTGTGTAACGAACAATGGCCCATACTTTTTCCGGGCCGAAATGTTTTACACTCACAACGTATGTAAAAACAGAAATCCAATAAAGGGCAAGTGAATATGAAACAATTAAGAACGGAATTACATTAATTCCGCTCCCATTGAAAAGGTTATAGCAGCTATTGAACCACCTGTGTTGGTGCAACGAGGCGAGCAATTTAATATTGTAGCAATTGCGTAGATTGCCTCACAGTATTCGTATCTGTAGCATTTAGTCGAAATTACGATGCGTTGTTTTCGGGAGGCAATTCAGTACACATTTTTATCCGAAGGTTTTACCAATTTAAATGTCCACTCGTCTTTCAAAAAATATGTATTCATTACAGCACGCGTGTTTCACATGCTTTCATTAGCACAAGGATTTTATTACATGTTAGTTTTGTTTACATCGTGCCGAAGACAAAAATGCAATAATAAAACAAAATGCTTCCAGGTAAAATCTTGGTATCATATTGGTAACACTGCTCTAACATTTTCAATCAAAGTGAGTTGGCAACTAGAAACAGGAAAAAATAATAATAATAAAAAAGAAATAATACGTTAGTCCATTAAAAATGTTTGCTTTTCATTAAGTATCCTTTTGTGTCAACATTTTACGTAAAGTTAGTCTAAAAGCTTTATGCATAAACTGGGTATAAAATAACCTCAGCTGTAAAATATTGCTCACACATTAACACGAGATTTAGGGAAACACTATCTAGGGATATAATAAAGTTATAAAAATGTGTTTTTATATATTTTCTCTTTCAATGCCTAATGAAGATAGAGATATCATTGTATTTCATCCAAAAATACGATATGGAAATTTCATCGCAAATACATATTTTGAGGATCACGAATTCTAAAAGAGTATATCTGTAAATGTATGAACAGGATAACTCAAAAACATAAAGTTGTATATATATTAAAATTATAAACTGATGTGATAAATTAACATGCCTTGCTCTACCCTCTATCGTTAGGATATACAAAAAATTGTTTTTGGTTTTTAAATTTCAATACTACGTATGCTTTGAGACCCCTCGAATCCAAAAAAGAAGCATTTTTGGAAACATGTCCGTGTGTGTGTCTGTGAACAGCATAACTCAGAAACGGACAGTCGGATAAACACCAAACTTGTTATTTAGGTTCAGCATCTTCCAGAGATGCGACACGAAGGTTTTCAAAAAAATTCCCTCACTCCAGACTACCCTTTACATGTAACATTTTTCGAAAATTTTAATTTTCTCAAAAATAGCTCTAACGATTTTGATTAAAATATCATATCTTTAAGATATTTTCATGAGAAATGAAATGTATATATCGAATTTTCTGGGAATGTCTCCAAAAGTATTCTTCATTGTGAACGACATTTGCATAACTAACCATAAGAGATAGACAAAAGTTTACTACACAAAAATGTAGATCCCGTTAAAATACGCAATTTATGTCATATACATTTGTTTAGTTCAGTGAACCATTTTCGAGATATTGCTTTTATTCCCTTAAATTTTCCAATACTTGTACTTTTTCTCAAATTCGTTATTCATTTTTTTTTGTCCTGGTAATGCAAAGAGAATGAAATACTCCCAATAGCAACCAGCTCTTAAAATATTTGACTATCGCTTAAAGCCTACCAATTCCCCTTGCATTTACAAGAAAATTAGCAATACGATTAACATCTCGATATCTCAATTAACATGAAGTATATGGGGAATAAGCGTTTGTAAGAATAGTTTGTACAAGAGTAGAGAAAGTCATGTGAGTGTAACACAAGATTTTTTATAATGTTCCCTTGTTTACCCTGTTAAGGAGTACTTAATTTTTTGCTGTTTACATTACCGCTTATTTTCGAATTACACATACAACAAACACACACACACACACACAAACACCCATGCCCATGGCGGACTCAGACCCGCGACCCTCAGCTTGCCGGAGCCCCGAAGTTATACGCTCCAGCGACCACGGCTATGAGGGCCGGCGCCAAAATAGTCCTACTAAAGCTTAATTTTATAGCTAATTTATTTTAGTCCAAATAAAGTTTTGCAGAAATACATACATTACACATTTCGTTATTTATACAAAGTAAACAGCCCGAGGTCATAGGTTCAAACCTGATGGAGGGCGATAAATCCTTAGCATGGCTTCCTTTGGAAGAGAAGTAAAGCCGGTGGTCCCGTGTCATAGGCTTACAGCACGTAAAATAAACTCAAGTCTAATAAAGAGCCTCTGGGCAAACTTTCCGGTCTTTCCCCTATAAATCAACTCAATTTAATTTTAAAAGAAACAGCGAATGAAACGGTATGGAACACATTGGACTATTAATTACGCATGCCATAAAAAAGTTACTTGAAATAGGTTGTGACTTTTAAAGAGATCTACATGTTTTGTGTAGTACTTTTTAACAGTTATACAGGATTATACAAAGTTCCTTCCGAATAAAGAGGACTTCATAGGCTAGTCCCTGAAAATTAAAGATATGAGTTTTATTTGTGATGAAAATATGTTTAATATTTAGCATTTTAATCTAAATCGTTAGAGTAATTTTCAGAAAATAAAAAGGTAGAAAAATATTCCACATAAAGAGCAGTCTGGATCTTCGTGTCGCATCTTTGTGAGGTACTGAACGGAAATACTAAGTTTGGTATTTAACCAACACTGTTCACACAGAAACACACACACACACACACACACACGCGCGCGCGCGCGCGGATATTTTTTCTAAAATGCTTTATTTGGAGACAAGGGTCTTCAAAACATGTATTTCCGGTAAGATATTGGTATCAATTATTGGGTGGAATGTTCCTGGGTAGAGAAAGTAAAAATAGAAGGAGCATATTTGAAAGTATACCAAATACCAGAATCTCAAAATTTTACATGAAATTAGAAATTTGTTACTTTAAAGATAAGGTACGTAGCCCATATAAAAGATGACGGCAGTGTTTGTGAAGGCGGCACTGGTTTTTACCTAAAACTTGAAGTGAAGAAGAAGAAGAAGAAGAAGAAGAAGAGGAAGAAGACTAATAAGGCACGTCCTCAAAATGCAGTTAGGTTCAGCATTCTCCGCCATATCGGTTTTTGAGTTTTTATTTATGGACGCTCTTTAACTGCTGCGATCCTTGAAGAAGGTATTGTCTTTATTGTTATTTGCCCCAAATGTTTAAAAAACATTAGCTTTGTAATTAAACTGTTTTCCTCGGCTGCGTCAGTATTTTTGTTCGAAACATGGATGTCTGGACGGGGTTGTGGTGTAGCTAAGAATATAGGCTTACACAGATTATAATTTTTACTTCACTCCTTTTATTAATTCTTGACAAGATTTAAGTAACACTTCACTGATATAAGGAGAGCTGTGAGATTATTTTATTATTTACTTGCAGTTTTTAACACGTAAAACTATTTTTCCTCTCACACGAATATGTATTAAATCTCGCATCCGGTTACAAACACTGTCTGCAGGCAACTGAATTGATTTCAACCGCCTAAACTTGTAAATTTCTGTATTTCAAGTCTCTGATTGGCTAATCCTACTCCAATAGAATACCTTCATTTAACTAAAGCTTTTTCTGGTTGTTGATAGGCTATTTTAAAATTTACATTATTGTTGCTCCAATAATGACTAGTAACATTTAAACTTTCTAATTCATTATTGCCTCAAGGTTACCTCATTGTTACCTCATTGTTAGCAACTTTTAAATTATTATTATCTCAGCTCCTACATTATTAAATTAGGTAATATATTCACATAACATTATTACACATGAATACAATAATACAAACATATACAATGACTGTTACATACATTTTTTATATTGTTACATACACATATTGCTTTAAGGCGGGCTGTTATTGAATTTATATATATTATACAATTAGACTGAAATCATTTTAGTGTTAAAAATACTGCCTCAACCTTAGCGTCCCATTCTATATTGGGCATGAAAGACCGGTAATTTTGCTCAGAGGCCTCTTTATCAGGCTTGAGGTCCTTTTACGTGCCGTAAATATACGACACCGGACCACCGGCTTTACTTCCCTTCCGAAGGAAGCCGTGCTAAGGATTTTTACGCGCGAAAGAACCCATTGCCCTCCGCCAGGCTTGAACCCGTGACCTCGGGAACTATAGACAAGCATGGTAACCACTACACCACGGAGGACGATCAAGCATATCGGTGAGACAGACGTTGACTCTCAATGCTGAAGTGCATACTTCTCTTAAGTAACGTTGAAAAGCTGTCTGCTGTTGGGTTTGATAAATGGTTGGTTCTTATATTTCAGTTAAAATCAGATGAAATGCTCCACTAGGAACAATTGGAATGAAATGAAAATTCAACAAAAACGAAAGAAGAAGCAGTAAAGAAAGATTTACATCCCAGAGAAAGAAAAATGGGCAACTTATGACGTCAGTAGACTAATGAGAAACAATCTTGCAAAAGAAATGAAATGGAAAGATAGCGAGATACGGCGGGGGAGGGGATTCCGTTGTAGAATTTCTAGTTTCCCGATGACATGTTTTACTTTGCGAGACTGTCTGAGAATAAATTGATTGGAAATTGCAACTCCGATATATTCTATAGAGCAAAGGCGTTGTTATTTGCCTACCCTTTGTATGATACGTATAAATATATTGTCAGCAGAACTAAGATATTGTTTCGAAGCTGCACCAAAGTCGACTCAACTTTTAAGGTTAGCTATATTGTTAAGGCAAACACAGAACTTCCCAGCATAACGCTATCAACTAATTCCAAAATAGGAATTTCGAAGTAAATAACCGAATCGTCTCTAACATTTGCTTATTATTATTATATGCAAAAATAATAAACAATAGATTCACTTGGATCTCGGAGCATGTTCTACTAGAGAACAACAAGGATTCATAACAGTGGACGGAAGCTTGACGATTTTTACTTCCTCTACTACGTATAGTAAATAGAGGAAGTATTGTATTTGAGCAAAAAATTCGATATCGAGATCTCACCGGAAATGCACGTTTTGAGGTTCCATGAATCTAGAAAAAGCAGTTTTAGAAAAAGGTCCTTGTGCGTTATACTCTTCAAAAACGAAAAGTCGGATAAATACCAAACTTGGTATTTGAGTTTAGTATCTTTCAAAGATGCGACACGAGCATTTTAAAGAAAGTCCCCCCACCCCAGACTATCCCTTACATGGAACATTTTTCGAAAATTTAGATTTTTTCAAAAATGGTTGTAACGACTTTGATTAAAATATCAAATTTTTAAGTACTTTTATGGCAAATGAAATGTATATCTTGAATTTTCTGGGATGTCCTCAAAAGTCCTCTTCATTCTGAACGATTTTTTCATAACTGGTAAATCGTAAGAGATAGACAAAATTTTACTACACAAAAAATGTAGATGTGTTAAAACACATACTTTATGTAATATACATTTCCCGCATTCGGGAAATTCGTGAGTTCGATTTCCATGGCCAGGCTTTCCTGACACATGGATTTTTTTCGTGGGTTTTCCGGGTCGCTAGGCAAATGCTGGGAAGGATAATTAAGTCGCCCGAATTTCCTGTCCCTCCATTTCACTTCCATTCTCATTCCACTTCACCTTTCATCAGCTTGGTCTCTTTCAGGGTTATAGTGTCGGCGGGAGGTCTCGGTATGTGCATGGCAGGGGAAAAGGATCTGGGAAACCTTCGTTGCCTAGAATGGAGCGGTATCCGAGTTCCGGGACCCCAGGGGATGTGTAAGCCCACAGGGGGTGGGGGAGCCAGTTGCACCAGTGCCCTTACGGGGAGTTTAAATCTTTAAATGGTAGGGACTCTGCCCTCTCCTGGTCCGGCCACCTTCTGTCCCCTCTAACCACATTCCTCCCTCCCGGGGCAGGTCGATGTGCTAAATTTCCCTCCGCATAGTATCCTAAATTAAAATAATGGCTTTCAAGCGAAAGCCTCCTATTAGATAAAAAATAGTGTTATAAAATAAAGTTCTAGAACAGGTTGTATGCTTTAAATACTTTGGTTCTTATATAAGATATCAAGACGAGATAGAGGTTAGATAAAATTCACCAATTTCGATATATACGCGTATGTGGCACTATAAACAGAGTTCTTAAGAGCAGTTAAGGGATTAAGGCGATTACTGGCAAGGTTAATTACATCCCCCGACTTTCCTATCCCTCCGTTTCACCTCTTTTCTCATTTCACTTCACCTTTCATGTGCTTGGTTAGTTCAGGTTCGCAAGTATCGACGGGAGTCTCGACATTACATGACAGGTAAAAAGGATGCTTTCTGTTGAGGCAATATTTTTAACACTTAAATGATTTCAGTCTAATTATATAATATGTAAATTCAATAACAGCCCGCCTTGAAGCAATATGTGTATGTAATAATTTGTAAAATGTATGTAACAGTCATTGCATATGCTTATATTATTGTACACATGTTCAATAATGTTATATGAATGTATTACGAAATTTAATAATGTAGGGCCTGTGAGAATAATAAGGTAAAAGTTGCTAACAATGAGATAACAATGAGGTAACCTTGATGCAATAATGAGATTGAGAGTTTAAATGTTACTTGTTATTCTTGTAAGCAATAATGTGACTTTAGTGACAGTTTATAAAATAGCCAATCAAAATCGGAGGGGGTTTTGGTTAAATGAAGGTATTCTATTGGAGTAGGATTAGCCAATCAGAGACTTGAAATACAGAAATTTACAAGTTTAGACGGTTGAAATCTATTCAGTTGCCTGCAGAGTGTGCTCATAACTGGATGCGTCTTCGAGAAATTAATTACGTATTCGTGTGAGACGAAGAATAGTATACTTGTTAAAATGTGCAAGTATTAAATAAAAGAATCTCACAGCTCTCGATATCAGTGAAATGCTATTTAATTTGTGTCAAGGATTAATAAAAAGGAGTGAATTAAAACTTAAAATCTGCGTAAGCCTATATTCTTGTCGCATCACGCCCTGCCAAGACTTCCATGTCTCTAACAATAATACTGACGCAGCCGAGGCAAACCTAATTATTTAATGCTTAAAGAAACAGTTTAATTCCAAACTTTAATATTTTTTTAAACTTGGGGCAAAGGCCACCTAAAAATACTTTTGGGGCGAAGGCTACCGGAAACTGTTTACTATACGTGGTGTTGCAACTACTACAAATTCGGCTCCCCAACAGTTGAAATATAATACAACGCCTTCAATACAAACTACTCTTCAAATCGGCTTTTCATACGTAGCAGCAAACAACGTAAAGAACAATTCTACTTCACTGTAAAACTTTGTTCACTGGAAAGAGGGTGGTCTTCAGGTCCCGAGACCTTCAGTGGTATGTGCAAGCCTACAGGGAGGAGCGACGCGGTTGTTCTAGCTGCCACCGGGGAATTTCAAACAGAAAGTGTAGGGAACTTATCCTCTGCTCTGTTTTGCCTCCTGATCCGGCCGCCCTCTGCCTCCTCACACCTTACACTCCCTCCCGGGGCACCCTGCTAGGGGCCTAGGCACAAAATATCTCCATGCCTCCTAAGTTCACGTGGGATTAATTTCTTAGTTATATCATCGTATGCTTAACATTTATCCGCATTTACTTTTTTGTTTTAAATAGTAAGCCGTGTTATTAACACAAAAATAGATTCAAAACAGCCTTAGAGGTTATGTTTATCATCCTGGATTTAATTTAACTGTCAGTTATTCTGAGAAAACGGGTAATTTATCTCAGAAAATGTAAAATGCTCCTTATATTTGTAAATACAAAAGGAAACTCATGTCTTCAGCATTAAGAAACTGCCATACTTAACAGTGGTACTAATTTGTAGACCAAAACATCTCCTAAAAGGTTGCATAAAGTTTATCACTCTATTGCATACTGATGCAGAATTCACAATACACAATGACAAATGCAGCATTAAAACTACGTTTACAATATAAGTATTTTGGCTACATGATAAATATCAAATTAAAGAGGAAATTACAATTTATACGACTGCACAAACAACTACAAATGTAATTCTTTTTGGCAATTTTTGCCATTAATCTCCCCTTAACCTAACAGGGATTCCAACCCGTATTCTGCCGTACGATAGACAAGAACGTTATCTATAATCCACCAGGTGGCTCTGTTCTTATAACAAATCTGTGTTAATTCACACGACTCTCTACCCTCTATTGTTTATTAGTCGGTATACAAATTATTCTTACGAAAGTTTATTTTTCTATCTGCTTGATTTTAATCCAGATAAATATCTGCAGAAATAGCTACATTACACATTTCTTTAGGGTACAAAGAGAACAGCGATAGTTAAATGTTTAAGAACGATATACGGCCTTAAAATTCCATATTGTTTACATGCAGAAGCGAGAAACACCTGAAAATCGATGGGACTTGAAAAGAATGACAAAGTATTGAATATATTGGACCATTAATAGAAAATATCTCGGAAGTGGCTGTAGCAACAGCTACAAAAATATTAGTAATAAATTCTGCGTTTTAAAGAGATCTGCATTTTTGTATGGTACGTTTTCGTCTATTGCTTAACGTTTACCAGTTATACAAGATTATACAAAATTCCTTCCAATTCCTTCCGAATGAACAGGACTTAACAGTCTTTTCCCAGAAAATTCAAAATATACTTTTTATTTGTCACGTAAATATCTTGAATGTATTGTAGTTTAATTAAAAACGTTCCACCCATTTTTCAGAAAATAAAACAATGAAGGGTAGCTTGGAGTTGGGGAATTTTCTTAAAACTCTTCGTGTCGTATCTTTGGAAGGTACCGAACCTAAAAACCAAGTCTGGCATATATGTTGTGAAATATCGTTATCAAATTTTTGAGCGGAATGCAATAGCTTCTCCACCTATTATATACGTGGTAGAGAAAGTGAAAAATGCAATTCGTGATTTTTACTTTCTCTACTATGCATAGTAAGTAGGGGAAGTATTGTATTCCACCCAAAAATTCGATACCGAGATTTCACCGGAAATACATGTTTTGAGACCCCCTGAATCCAAAAAAAAGCATTGTTGGAAACATGTCTGTGTGTGTGTGTCTGTCTGTGAAAAGCATAACTCAGAAACGAACAGTCGGATAAACACCAAACTTGGTATTTAGGTTCAGTATCTTCCAGAGATGCGACACGAAGGTTTTCAAGAAAATACCCCCACCCAAGATTACCGTTTACATGGAACATTTTTCGAAAATTTTAATTTTCTCAAAAATGGCTCTAACGATTTTGATTAAAATATTATATGTTTAAGATACTTTCATGACAAATAAAATGTATATCTTGAATTTTCTGGGAATGTCTCCTCATTGTGAACGACTTTTGCATAACTGGTAAAACGTAAGAGATACACAAAATTTTACTACACAAGAAATGTAGATCGCGTTAAAATACGCAATTTATGTCATATATATTTTAGGTGTTGAGTGAACCATTTTCGAGATATTGCTTGTTATTCCCTTAAATTGCTTAAAGCCAAGCAATTCCCCTTGCACCTACAAGAAAATTAACAATAACATTAACATCTCGATTAACATGAAGTAGATGGAGAATAAGTGTTTGTAAAAATAGTTTGTACAAGAGTAGAGAAAATCATGTGAGTGAACACATCAGATTTTTTCTCTTTCTTTGCCTATGATAAAGACTACGAACATATCCATAAAAGAGTAATAATTCCTAACTGACAGAAGTTGGTGTGGTACAGCATTGCAAGGATTCCATTTCTATTTCCCATCTTTTCGTCCTCTCATTCTACGCTCTTGGTTGAAGTGGTGCGTCTCCTTCTTGTTCACGCGCACGCGCGCTCATCTGATTGGAGAGATTGACCTGTAATTGGTATCAGATTGAGCCGGAAACCCCATTATCACACAATAGTAGTGCTAAAGAGTTGAGGTGGAGCTCAGTTGGATGTCGCCTCCTCCCGCAATCCGCAATGGAACGTTCTCTCTAATCTCAGCGTGGAACTGTGCCAATGAAATTCTCCACTGTTAAAGCGAATGGAGTCACAGGAAAAAGGCTGTACGCTTCGAACTCGTAAAATATCTGAGTTGTTACATATTATCTATCATCTTGTTTTCTTAATAATTTAAAGCGATGTCACCTGGCCGCGTTACGAGCGCTCTGCAGGGTCAGGTAAGCTGAAGAAACCCTATTTCTTACAAGTGAATGATCAAAATTTACACCCATAGCTATTATTCATATGAAACCTGGAATTTCTGTGCAATTCTTTTATATTATGACAAATATTCTCCAGAAATATGTTTCAAATCACAAATATTTTGGCAGTAATTTGTATCACAATAATGTAAATGCCAGAGTGATTGTAGTGTAAATAAGCATTATTGTATGACATTGATTTGAGATGTTTGTTAATTATAAGCATTGTTAGGAAATAAGTTTAGACGAACTCACTGAAACTGACAATAGGAGCGGGTAATTTATTAATTAGAAGAGGCAAGCAAATTATGTCAGATTGGCGCGCTTTTATTAGAAATGGCGGGAATTTCTTCCCTAGAGCATATGTTTTCGTAATTTTTGATTGGATATAAAAATAGACGCTAATGTTGGCGCGTTTTATTAACCAATAGCAGCTCGGTTATAATGTTTAGGCATATCGGGGTGTGGGAGTATAAAAAGCTAAAGTCAGAGGCAGATTTCGTCAGTCCAACAAAAGCATTCGCGGGTAATAGGTCGCTCAGTCCAGAAGAAGCATTCGCGTGTAATACGTCGATCAGTTCAACATAAGTATTCGTGAGTTACACGTCGCGTAGTTCAACGGAAGCATACATAAAGTACACGTTACGCAATTCTACAGAATCTCTCGCGTCGTAAAGCTAGTTATAAATGTGAAATACGCGAATTAATAAAGTGCGGCAAATAAGTGATTATAATAACATTAGAAAATATAACAGTTTCAGTCTGGCGTGTATCAAGAATCAATATGTGAAATTGAATAATGTGGGACGACAATAAAGGTGTAAAAACAAATTCTTTTATCAGTGTTGTCTTTCAGTAACAAATCCTTCCCGTTTACACACCCTGTTCAAGACATTTGCTCGACCAAGAAATAATAGCTAGCCGGAGGACAATGAACCCATTATTCAAAGTAGTAAAACAATAACAGGCGCTCAGAAATAAGATAACACGAAGTGACCGCGACAAATTGGCTTCCATGCGTTGTGCAGATAAACATGAAGCATCTTCCAACTACCTAAAAATATTCCACTTCAACATACATCTTATAATAGATTTTCAGAATTTTGAGAGAAAAGCTACGTCTAAAACCAAACGATCAGATCATATATTTTATCATAACAGAAATTTTGCCTCAACAGTTTGCCTACTCTGCTTACTATATAAATTAAAATAAGATGTAATTGGATGGTTAATGTACGTCAAATAAATATTAAACCCTTGTAACTCTTGCATAACTATTATTATTATTATTATTAGTATTATTAGTATTATTATGTTAAATTGTATATAATACCTATTAGAGTGCAAACTTTTTAACTCGTTTAAATTGGGCAATTAAGTAGTCAAAAATTTAATTCTTGCTTCTATAGTCCATAATTAAGTCTGATGCAGTAGGAACGTCTATTTATACTAATGAAATTAATTGAGTTATATTAAGACTTAAATATCCTAACTCGGAGGAGTGCCAGCGCGTTTAAGGCGTTCTCACACTTTTCCATTTATTTTTCCAGAAACTTTGCTGTAAGGTTTGGCACATACACTATGTGATCAAAAGTATTCGAACACCCCCACAAGCATATGTTTTTCATCTTAGGTGCATTGTGCTGCCACCTACTGCCTGGTACTCATTATCCGTGACCTTAGTAGTCATTAGGCATCGTGAAACAGCACAATGGGACGCCCCGTGCAACACACGGACTTCGAACGTGGTCGGTGATTGGGTATCACTTGTGTCAGAAGTCTGTACGCGAGATTTCCACACCCCTAAACATCCCTAGGTCCACTGTTTCTGATGTGATAATGGAGTGGAAACGTGAAGGAACATGCACAGCACAAAAAGTACAGGCCGACCTCATCTATTGACTGATAGAGACCGCCGACATTTGAAGAGGGTCATAAACAGTAATAGGCGGACATCTATCCAGACCATCACACAGGAATTCCAAACTGCATCAGGATCCACTCCAAGTACTATGACAGTTAGGCGTGAGGTGAGAAACCTTTGATTCCATGGTCAAGCGGCTGCTCATAAGCCACACATCACGTAGGAAAATGCCAAACGACGACTCGCTTGGTGTAAGGAGCGTCAACATTACACGATTGAACACTGGCAAAAGGTTGTGTGGAGTAACGAATCACGGTACATAATGTGGCGATCCGATGGCAGGGTGCGAGTATGGCAAATGCCCGGTGAACGTCATCTGCCAGCGTGTGTAGTGTCAACAGTGAAATTAGGAGGTGGTGGTGTTATGGTGTGGTCGTGTTTTTGCTGGAGGGGGCTTTGCGCCCCTTGTTGTTTTGCGTGGCACGATTACAGCGCAGACCTACATTGATATTTTAAGCACCTTCTTCCTTCCCACTGTTTAAGAGCAATTCGGGGATGGCGATTGCATCCTTCAACACGATAGAGCACCTGTTCATACTGCACGGGCTGTGGCGGAGTGGTTACACGACAATAACATCTCTGTAATGGACTGGCCTGCACAGAGTCCTGACTTGAATCCTATAGAATTGGGATGTTTTGGAATGCCGAATTCGTGCCAGACCTCACCGACCTACATCGATACCTCACTCCGTTAAGAATGGGCTGCAATTTCCCAAGAAACCTTCCAGCACCTGACTGAAGGTATACCTGCGAGAGTGAACACTATCATCAAGGCTAAGGGTGGTCCAACACCATATTGACTTCCAGCATTACCGATGGAGGGCGCCACAAACTTGCACGTCATTTTCAGCCAGGTGTCCAGATACTTTTGATCACGTAGTGTACGTGTTAATCAAACGTTTTAAATCAAACTTAAAACTGTTTTATTACGTTTTTTAAATACTTTCCCCAGCATCTTGTGTTATACCACTGAAATAACCAACTTTTCGTTGCTAAAACTGAAACTGATAGCTGTGAAATACTTACAGTAAAATATGGAAATCGTTTTAGATGTTTAGTTATTAGGAAATTCATTTTATAGCTTAACAAGAAATGTATATTTGAAGTTTGTAAATAAAATATCTTAAACTTATGTTTATAAATGCATACTTCAGAAATGGCACAACATCGTGCACCAAAGTTTGCCTCAGCATTTATTTATATAGATTTAATATGTGGTAAACGTTCCAAAGGTTCCCCCTAAGAGCTGTAAGTAAAGCAATGGATTTGCTGCTAAAAGTAACACAAATACATCATTGTTTAAACGTATATACTGTGAGGACAGACAAATTAATACATAGTACCACGGCTGTTATAATTCGGACTCGTAGCCATAACAACAGACCTATCCGTCCAGGCAGCTAGTTCTTAGATCATTTCACTATCATGGAATCTTTATCTAACTTTTGTTTATTGGCCCCATGCCGTACTTGGCTGCTAAGAACGCTCGTAAGTTTCTCATTCGTCGTCTCCTATTTCATCTCAATCGATAACTGCAAACTTTCGCTTCCCTTAATATCAACTGCTATGTTCTTACTTAGAGCTTCTCGATTCTCGTGTTATACATATTTATCTTTTCATCCGGAAACGCTAGCAGCTACAGAAACGCGCACAAAGTCATCGATTGTAGTATCTATAGTTCTCTATTTAGTGTTTAACAAGTGAAACTAACTGAATTCACTCCCTTTTCAATGTTTAATATTTTAAATGAGTATGCATATGCTGTATATTGTACAACAGACTCATAATAGTATATTACGCAACAAGACTATAATTGTAGCCATTAATATACGAGTATGTTTATGAAACGAGCGATGGCGAACGTCTTAATTACCATTATAGTTAAGTTGCTTACAACTGTTTTTGGTCAACCATGGTATAATTTAAAAACTTTGAGGTTTTACAAAGCAATTTTAGGTTGTTAATTGTGGTTAGTTAAATGCTGATCGGATGGCGGCACTGATGGCAGGTCTTGAGCGTGTTTGCGAGTAGTGCAACATATGCCAGCACTTTTGAATCCATGCCGTATACATGGTGGACCATTTAGGTTGAGACTGTACAATATATCCAAAACTAAGCGTTGTAGAATCAAATGTGTTTAATAAACGTTGCTTGATATTATGGGGGAAAGTAATTGCCATTAGTCTTATTTTGTTTGGAGGACGTTGTAATGGTCATTTTAGAGCCAATTTAATATCTTTAAATGGGAACCTACCTTTTTATGTTGTTTTCTCACTCCACTTAAAAACTGAACAACATTTGTATAAAGCACTTTGCAAAGGTACTTACACAAACGTAAATAACAACGAGCATTCTGAATGGCTGCGTACGAAGAGCACAATGAATGATTGGATCATCCTTGGATGGTCATTTGAGGGTCAAGTTACGTTTCGTAATTGGGCACCAACATTTTTTATTTAGTTTTCTGATTCCTCATCACAAAATAGACTGCTTTTTATACAGCATTCTCTAATGAGAAAAAACATACAAAATGTAAGTTCCCATTTAAAAAAAATAAATTGACCGTAAAATGACCATCGTAACGTCCTCCAAATAAAACACGACTAATGTCATTTACTTTCCCCCATAATATCAATCAACTTTTATTATTTCTTTATACAACGCTTAGTTTTGGATATATTGTACGTACAGTCTCAACTTAAATGGTCCACACAGTATATTAGTTTTTGCAGGTAACGTGAAGGCTACATATATTTAAGCAAAAGAAATGAACTGAATTTATTATATTACAATGAAAACAACTTATTTCATTTTAAAAACAAATACTTCATTGTTTATTATGGAGAATTGATCCCCGTGGATTGCTGCTTTGAATGTGTTAAAAGGTATGGACGTTAGGTGAGCTGCGCGCCGCCGAGTAAGATCATAATGAGTCGCTAAAGTATTAAGGAGCCAAGAAAGTTCAGTTACGTGACATATAATCAGCATATTATAGTGTGATCGACAAAAATAGCTATTTATGTATTGAGTACGCAGAATAAGTCTTTAGGGAATGCTTGTTTAGGACCACGCGTAAGTTGCGTCGCAAATACAGGGCGAGTCCGCTAAAGCTTTTGCATACGTGATGCATGTAATGGTTTTTTAATACAAAAGCTCTCTAAATTATTCTACATGAAATAAATAAACGTAAAGTAAGTATTGTATAAAAATGAAAGTTGTAGTCAGTCATTTGTTGACATGTTCTCACAGCCACCTGGATCTTACGCTATGAACCGTACCAACGTAACAATACGGTTGTAAATGACTACTTATTCTGAGCTCTCGATTCTAAACAACTAGTTTGTGACTGAAAATATGGGTAAAAATCCAGAAAATGTTAATCTGAGCCAGTAACTTTGAATCGGAGCTGCTGCCAGCAAAATCTCGCCAGCATTTTGAGAAGCAATATATTGCATTCAAAGAATAGTTGTGCTTAACATAAAAACATTTTTGGCTTATATTTCTTGTTTTATGGTCAAGTATTTTGTTTGAAACTAGTGATGGGACGACACTATTTCTCGATATTCGATATTCGACAGTGATATTCGATACCTGATACTCACTTTATAAAAAACTGTAATGATGATAACTTGTTCACTAAATAATATCCTTCTTAGTAGTTTTACTTTCTCTATTACGTATAGTAAGTAGGGGAAGTATGGTATTCCACCCAACAATTCGATACCTAGATTTCACCGAAATACATGTTTTGAGACGCCGTGAATAAAAAAAAAACATTTTTGGAAACATGTCCGTGTATGTCTGTGTGTGCGTCTGTTTGTCTGTGAACAGCGTAACTCAGAAACGGAACAGTCTGATAAACACCAAACTTGGTATTTAGGTTCAATATCTTCCAGAGATGCGACACGAAGGTTTTAAAGAAAATCCCCCCACCCCAGATTACCCTTTACATGGAACATTTTTCGAAAATTTTAATTTTTTCAAAAATGGCTAACAATTTTGATTAAAATATCATATAATTAAGATATTTTTATGACAAAAAAATGTATATCTTGAATTTTCTGGGAATGGCTCCAAAAGTATTCTTCATTGTGAACGACTTTTGCATAACTGGTAAACCATAAGAGATAGACAAAATTTTACTACACAAAAAATGTAGATCGTGTTAAAATACACAATTTATGTCATAAATACTTTTTTGTTGAGTGAACCATTTTCGAGATGTTGCTTGTTATTCCCTTAAATTTTTCAATACTTATTTTCTCAAATGGGAATTCGTTATTCATTTTTTGTCTTGGATATGCAAAGAGTATTAATCTGTGGCAAAGAGAATGGTGCTGCACCTAGCAACTAGCTATTAAGAGATATGTATGTGCTTAAAGGCTACTGTATTTCTATATTGCCCTTGCAAATACAAAACAAGGAGAACATAATAGGCTTTAAGCGATAGTGAAATATTTTTAGAACTGGTCGCTATGTGTAAAATGTAATTCTCTTTGCAAATGTTTATCTCGATTAATATGAAATAGATGGAGAATAAGAGTTTGTAAAAATAGTTTGTACAAGAGTAGAGAAAGTCATTTGAGTGTAACACATCAGATGTTTTATCTTGGTAATGCCATAGGTTATATATCCCCTATTGTTAGTAAACAGTGTTGATGATAATAATGATATTAATATTAATACATTTTTATTTGCTTCTCTTTATACAGGGTGTAACAAAAATATACGGCACAAATTGCAGGACACATTGCTCACACGTAGGCGAAGAATTTATGTTATATGAACATGGGCCTGGAAACGCTTTGTTTCCATGTTACAACTCATTTGCACTACCTCATTAATCATGGGAAACACACACGAGCAGAACGTTAGAATCATGGGGAACATGCACTCTTTGTTACGTCTGGTTGCGTTGTCATTTTCGTAGCTGTACCGTCAGTGTCCGTGTTGCCATGCGGCTTACGTCATTGCTTGCTTACAGGTAACATCAACTGTTCCAGTGAGCAGTACGACCTTGGCAAGCACACGGACTACTACGTACTAGTAGAGTTGATCACAGACTTGGCTCGTGCAATGGCAGTGTACACAAATGCAGGGATGGTAGATGCCCATTTTATGTAAGATTTAGCAGACGGCAATGGCGCTTGCGCTCAACGTTTGCACCGGGAGAGATTTCCAAGACGAAGGTGCCCCAACAGGAAAACGTTTGAAGTCATTGATCATCGTCTTAGGGAACGTGGGACATTTCAGCCTGATACTGCGAACCGTGGGAGGCCTAAAACGACAAGGACGCCACAACAGGAGGCGGCAATTCTTCAGGCAGTTGACGACGACCCTAGTGTCAGTACAAGACAAGTAGTTGCAACAATGAATGTTGGACACATGACTGTCTGGCGAGTGTTACACGAGGTCCGGTGTATCCATACCATTTACAGCGTTTGCAGGCACCACCAATAACCGATTTTCCTGCATGGGTACGCTTCTGTGAACGATTTATGCAACAAAGTGTCAACCCTAATTTTAGTGCAAAGGTGCTGTTGAAAGATGAGGCGTCGTTTCAACGAGATCAGTAAATTATCACAATCGGCATGTATTGACCGACATCAATCCTCAAGCAACTGTTGAAGCAAGTCATCAACAAAGATTTTCTGTCAATGTTTGGGCCGGCATTGTTGGTGACTATTTGATAGGGCCTCACGTTCTTCCACACAGACTCAACGGACAAATTTACCATAATTTCATATAAAGTGTTCTACCTGATCTGTTAGCAGGTGTGCCTTTAGCTGTGCGACAAACATGTACTTCATGCACGATGGAGCACCTCCTCATTTTAGTGTTAATGTCCGGATGCTTCTAAATAACACATTCGGTGACAGATGGTTCGGTAGAGGTGGCCCAATTGCCTGGCGTCCACGTTCCCCGGATCTAAACCCACTGGACCTTTATTTGTGGACTCATTTGAAAGCTCTTGTGTATCGAACCCTAGTACCAGATGTTCAGAGTCTCCGTGCCCGTATTATGGAAGGCTGCGAAACCATACGCAATACTCCAAGGATACATCAGCGTATCCGGGATTCACTACGATGGCGGGCTGATGCATGTATCAATGTTCACGGAGGGCATACTGAACATCTCCTGTGAGAAAGAGTTGCATGTGGTATACTGGTACGTTCTATTCTTGTGTGTTTCCAATGATTAATCAGTTGGAGAAAATGAGTAGTAACATGGTAACAAAGGGTTTCCAGAACCATGTTCATGTAACATAATTTCTTCGTATACGTGTGAGGAATGTATGCTTCAGTTTGTACCGTACATTTTTGTTACAGCCTGTATGTAACTATGGTTGGTGTTGAAAACTGTCTTTTAAAGGATTTACAATCCATAGAAGAACGTATACTAGAAATGCTTCTTTATTCTGCAATATTGAACATATAAACAAACATATAACATTAAAAATAACAAATAATTCCATGCGCTGTATTATCTTACGTCTTGGGTCTAGATTCAGAGATTTTGGTCACCAGAGTAGGTAAATGTAGTGGCTGAGAGTGAGTCACCAACTCAGGCTGTCGCAGAAACGTGATTTAGTGCGTCAGGCGAATGCTGAAGTAGTTTCTTTCATCCCGTTGGAAGTGTTGGCGATGGTATTTCGGTGCAGCGTGAAGCTGAATCAACTTCATTCATGATTCAGTTAACACTTGAGGCAGTATTTTTTAACACTTAAATGATTTCAGTCTAATTATATACATATAAATTCAATAACAGCCCGCCTTAAAGCGATATGTGTATGTAACAATACATATAAAGTGTTTATTACAGTCATTGTATATGTTTATATTATTGTGTCCATGGGTAATAATGTTATATGAATGTATTACGTAATTCAATAATGTGGAGCTGTGAGAAATAGGTCGAAAGTTGCTATCAATGAGGTAACCTTGAGGCAATAATGAATTTGAAAGTTTAAACGCTACCAGTCATTATTGGTGCAACAATAATGTAATTTTTGTGACAGTTTATAAAAATAGCCAATCAACAACCAGAAAAAGCTTTAGTTAAATGAAGGTTTTCTATTGGAGTAAGATTAGCCAATCAGAAATAGAAAAGGAGAAACGTTTACAAATTCAGAAGTCAGTTGCCTGCAGACAGCGTTGCTAACCAGACGCAAAAAGTGTCCTCAAGAAATTTAATACGTATTCGTGTGAGACGAAAATAGGTTTACGTGTTAAAAAGTGCATGTAATTAATTAAAGAATCTCACAGCTCTATATCAGTGAAGTGTTATTTAAATCGTATCAAACATTAATAAAAGGAGTGAAGTAAAATTATAATCTGTGTAAGCCTAAATTCTTAGTTGCACCACAACCCTGCCTAGACATTCAGGTATCTAAAATAAATAATGACGCAGCCGAGGCAAACATAAATATATAATATTTAAAGAAACAGTCAAATTACAAAGTTAATATTTTTAAAACTTGGGGCGAAGGCTACCGGAAACTGTTTACCATACGTGCGGTTGCAACTACTTCAAGTTCGGCTCCCCAATCGTTGAAATACAATACAACTCCTTCAATACAACCTACTTCAATTCGGCTTTCCATACGTGAAGCAACAAACCTTCTTCAAATTGACACCCAGAGCGTGGTATAAAAACTACGTAAAAAACCATTTTCTCAAACTGAGTGTTACATGTGTCCTTATTGTTTTGCATGTTTTCATTTAAACACAAGGGTCTATGGAATGTTGCATTCTTTCACCCACAGAAAACGCTGCTAAGGTATATCAAGAACTATGGTTAGGCAACACTTTAAGGACAAGTGCGAAGCGATAACGTGAAGTCTCGACTCCTTTCATTCCTTATCTAACATAAAGTTAAACGCAACAACTTTCAACATTACAAAACTTAAGAATTTAGAAGTATGGAAAAATATCGAAGGTTTATGTGAAGTAGACCTGTTTCCATACCACCGAGTATCGATAGTATAGAAGTATCGACTGTATCGAGGTCCCATCCCTATTTAAAGCCCTGTTAAAGTTAGTGTGAGTGGTTACTGTCATCTGGATTTTATTTGTTACGCCATTCAAGCTCTCCATGACGACTTTATAGCTCTTTTTTCAGCGTGTTAACAGTTCCACAAGCAAATGTTTAGCGAGCGTGTACTAAAATGATATTAATAAGTTACGTTAATGTTAATGACTTTTTAAGGAGTTAATATTAAGCCATCCTCATCTTTATTACATGTTTGACATCACTATATCAAAGAAAATATTTCATTCGTTCCTCTGTGGCTATTGTACCGGTAATCTTTTTCAGTAGATAATGGATGTTTTCCATAATATTATCGAAACATAATATACAAGTGATAACATAATCCTAGAGTTGAAATCATTGCTGATAGGCCAAGATTCATTCATTCGCTGTTTAACCTCATCTTATGTAGGACTTACACGCCCCAGGACTTACAAACGGGTGCCTGGGGTCAGAGGAGCAGACACACTCATGGAGCAGACAGAATGACCAGGGTGGGTGATCAGCCCGATGAAGGAAGTAGATGAAACGAAATGATGGCGAAATGGATGAAAGAAAAGGTGATGATGGAGCAGTTGGTGGAATGAATGGCGTGTGAAACGGGAGAACTCGGAGAAAACCCGCCCAGACCACCACAAATCCCACATACGGGTCCCTGGGATTGAATCCGGGTCGCCTCGGTAACTTTATGTAAATTTAACGGTTTTGATAAAACATAAATTTTACATATATTTGTTTATGTACACTTAAATAAACTTAAGCAATTACAATATTCTTGGTATTCAGTTCTTTAAATTTGATAACCTTTATTTCATTGTAAAAAAATTCCCATTTGTACTGAAACCCTCAAAATTACCTCCCATTCAAGACTTTTCTGCCCCATCTCTATTACGGATGATTTTTTGCATTACCAAATCAAGGAATAAAAAGAGCAATCTTATGCTTTTATGACTGGAAAAACAGGCCAATTAGCTGAGAATATCTTAAAAAATGTTCCGTTAAACATTTTAGACCCCTCTACCTAAAGCAATAAAGAGAAGATTGTGTATATTTTTATTTTACAAAAGAATTGAGAAACTCTTGTGCCGATCGTGCTGAAAATCCCCAAATTTCTTTTCACTGAGCTCTTTCCACCACCTCTTCCATTAAGAGAGGTTTTATGTGATAGCATCCGCACAGTATTTTTACTCCTGTCCTAAAGAATATGTGGAAATCCTCCGAAGTCCTTCCCATTGAACGGTTTTCAACCCTATGTTCCATTAAGGGTGGTTTTATGCATTACCGCCCCTAAAGGAATGAAGGAAGCAACATTTATCTTTTTATTTAGGAAATGTAAATTGAGAAAAGAGGCCCATTGGTACTGAGAATCCTTAAAATTGCCTCCTGCTGAACATTTTATAACCCGTTCTTCCGTTCGGAATGGCTTTTATGATACCATCCCCGCAGTATTTTTACTCCTGTCCTAAAGTATATGTGGAAATCCTCTAAAGTGCTCCAATTGAACAGTTTTCAACCCTATCTTTCATTAAGGATGGTTTTATGCATATACCTTTTTATTTAGCAAACGTATATTGAGAAAAGAGACCTGTTCATACTGAGAATCCTTAAAATTGCCTCCCGTCGAACATTTTACAACCTTCTTTTCTGGTGGGGGTGGTTTTTTTGGTACCATCCTCACAGTTTTTGTCTTGTTCTAAAGAATATGTCATTTTAGGACTGTATGATACCACTATTTCTGGATACCTACTGATTTTGGAGCATCGTTACTCAGTATTGACAATCAATTTATAAAACTTCCAATGGTAATAGTTTCCAGTGTATAAAGATTTATAACCAATTCTGTATTGTATGCTAATTCTCCAGGTGTAACAAGTTAGCATGTTACATTTGGAAACAATTATTTTTCATTTTATTTAATTATTCTGATGAAGTTAATTTATCATCCCTTTTCTTCCACAAAAATAATAATAATAATAATAATAATAATAATAATAATAATAATACAAAAGGCAATAGAATGAAAAGGAACATGCTGCATGTTATAATATATCTCGTATATTATTCTTCAAATTTATTTTCGGTTTTTCGACATGGTAATTATTAGCTACAGTCTCGTGGCTGTATTTAGTCTTAGTGGCCTACTCTCAAAGAACATCACTCTGAGAAAAACATCCGCTGCAAACAGTAACTGTCTCAACGGGCCTGGCAGCCCCTGGGGACTGCAGCCTCGTTCAAGGCTGATTTGAACTCGCCTCTGAACATAAGGTTGCGGAATGCCCCTTATACGGCATTTCCTTGTGCTCTTAAGAATGTTTTTCTAACTTTCAATAGATAATTATGTTGCTATAAATACGAGTACCTTTCATCATTTTATGTGACGATGAAGCTAAAGAACTATATACAGGATGTAAATAAATAAACGTTACAAGGCTTACTAGTAGATAGATAGTATCATCTAAGCATATTTTGTTAATAAACCCATGTACAGAAGCGTTTTGTTTATGTGCTGCATCGGTAACCTTTTACAACGCATAATAACAAGAAACTATTAACTTGCTATTACACAGTACACGTATGTTATGGAACTTGCTTGGCCGGTTTAAAATATTCACGCAAATATAGTAAACGTTTATTGTAGATAAACTCTTTATATCTTTAACAATCTTGTAAATTTAAATGAAGTTTGTAACTTCTTTAACATTTAGCAACCTTAACGTTAACACATTTCAAGTACAAAGATCCTCGTTTTTTCTCTTTCACCTTCCGTTACAATGTGTAATCTGTTTTACAATAATTCCTAATTCGTTACAAGTTCTTTACTTTCTTAAGCTGCAAGTGCAGTATGAATACAAAATCACGTATTGAAAACTGTTTATCCCGCGAGAT
The DNA here is from genome assembly GCA_030765065.1 of Deroplatys truncata. Taxonomy (NCBI): domain Eukaryota; kingdom Metazoa; phylum Arthropoda; class Insecta; order Mantodea; family Mantidae; genus Deroplatys; species Deroplatys truncata. Next base: position 109,537,601 of record CM060982.1, read on the forward strand.
TAATGAATTTAGCGTCAAGGGTAAAACAACAAATTTTGAATTGCTTACCAAAAACACATGATAGAGTTTTTAAAACGCCGAAATATTACCCTTGGTCATGGTACGAAATCTCGCCGAAGTCAAAAGCAGAGCTAGGTGCTCTGGCGGTCTGCTCGCTCCGTCTCCCTGGACGACTGCCGGCTGCTCCTGCCCGGGAGCTTCGCATTCCCTCACACATCTAGAAGAGCCGCTGTGACGCAGACAAGCCTGTCAGTAATAGCCGTGGACGACCTTATGTCGTTCTACCACAGCTACGTCAGGAATGACGTCATACTAGAATGTTACTGGGTGTTCCTGTGTTGGCAACGTGTCCCACGTGTCCAGGGAGGGGGATAGAAGCGGCACGGTACTAGGGTCTCTGAAAAATAACGGAGGATGTAGGCAGTGTGAGTCACAACAAATTGCCGGTCCCCAAGGCTAATGTGCCTGGTATTGGGATCGCGGGCATAGATGTTTATGAATCTATAAATGTGTGAGTAACTGATAAAAAAACCGGAAAAAGAATCAAACAACAGGAACGCAAGGAAAACTGGAGAAATAAAGTAGAATGTAACACACATTATTTAAAAAATAGGACAGAAGTAAAAACGAAAATTGAAATACTGAAAATACTGATAAGATTTTAACCAACTACTGAAGATTAATAAATCCTATGACACTACAGACCATGAAGGACATGAATCTGCTAACCCAACTGCCAGCCTCACGCCCAAATACGCTTGGAAAGTTGGGCGATCATCCAACCTAACGGGAAGGCGATGTGGCAGTATCAGGCATCTCCCAGCCAAACATTTGGCTCACGAGACTAGCAACTACTGAAGGTACCTACTCAAAATAGCTCCCGCCAACTTAAATGCATTTTGTGGTTCAAACTCTGGTGTACGGCGTGTCCACGGGGGTGTTTGCTACGATGTAAGCTGCCTGCTTCGCTTAAACGCCTCTCCAATCTTAGAAACACGGTTTGGGCTGGGTGACAGCTTTGGACAACGTTGCTGATTTATCCGGAAAGCCTCTCTTCTATTCCTTCGGCCTTCCGCGTAGATGAGAAGTATCTCGGTGTACTCTGAATTTTCGTACAAGGTCACCATTACGCATTCCCACTTGACGATAGTCACACAAATGAACACTAAAGTATGAAACTGCTGAACAGAATAATACGTAAACACTACCGTTGGCTGTAGATATGGTGGAGGACTGTTGTGAATCACGTAGGGGCTGATGCAGTAACATTGGTAAACAGCTCTTAACTAACGTTTACTGTTGCGGAGTCTACACTTTCTGTGCCTACATCCCTCTTCGCGTTTAGGAGGCTCTGGAGCGTAAACAAAGCGTTTCTGGGTATGAGTTTATAAAGAAAACATGATTACATGGTACAAATCTGTCTGCCACTGACCTTGCAACACATGTTGTTTTACATCCTGTGTAGACAGACTCTCTCATTACTCATATTTAAATGTCACGGCATCAGGCTCTGATAGCGACAGGAAACTCCTAGTTTCTGTAAACTTCACTCCATGCGCAGATATAACATGGTTCTTTAAATTTAATGCTTTGTGTGGCTTACCAGCACGTGAAATGTTTTTCTGTTTTTTTACTTTCTCTACTACGTATAGTAATTAGGGGAAGTATTGTATTCCAACCAAAATTTCGATACCGAGATTTCACTGGAAATCCATGTTTTGACACCCCCTGAATCCAAAAAAAGCATTTTTGGAAACATGTCCGTGTGTGTGCGTCTGTGTGTGTGTGTGGGACTGTGAACAGCATAACTCAGAAACGAACAGTCGGATAAACACCAAACTTGGTATTCAGGTTCAGGATCTTCCAGAGATGTGACACGAAGGTTTTCAAGAAAATCCCCCCACCCCAGATTACCCTTTACATGGAACATTTTTGGAAAATTTTAATTTTCTCAAAAATGGCTCTAACGATTTTGATTAAAATATCATACGTTTAAGATATTTTCATGAAAAATGAGATGTATATCTCGAATTTTCTGGGAATGTCTCCAAAAGTGTTCTTCATTGTGAACTAATTTTGCAACTGGTAAACCGTAAGAGATAGACAAAATTTTACTACACACAAAATGTAGATCGTTAAAATACACAATTTATGGCATATACATTTTTTTGTTGGGTAAACGATTTTCGAGATATTGCTTGTTATTCCCTTAAATTTTCCAAAACTTATACTTTTTCTCAAATACGTTATTCATTTTTTTTGTCCTGGTATTGCAACGAGAATGGAATACTGCACATAGCAACCAGCTCTTAACATATTTGACTATCGCTTAAAGTCTACCAATTCCCCTTGCATCTACAAGAAAATTAGCAATAAGACTAACATCTCGATTAACATGAAGCGTATGGAGAATAAACGTTTGTAAAAATAGTTTGTACAAGAGTAGAGAAAGTCATGTGAGTGTAACACATCAGAGGTTTTTTAATTTCGGTGGTAATTACCAGCGTTGACGCAGTCGTAACAGAAACATTTAGTACTGACTTCGAGAGCGTGTCTTTATTGTGAAAATGTATTGGAAGGGAAATTCATTGATAACACCACAATGGAAATTTTGAAGAGAATTCAATGTGCGCAATGTTCCAAAAAAGTCAACAATTTTATCGCTAGAAAGAAAGCTAGAGACAACTGGTGTACTCGACAGTGAGAGTGGAAAATGTAGACCATCTGTTGATAATGTTTGAAGTCGCTTAGTGAACTCTCCAAAGAAGTCGTTGCGTCGATTGCGCCAGGAGACAGGCTTTTCATATGGCACATATCAAAGAACTGCGCAAAAATCGGGATTGCGACCATAGAGAGTGCATTTGGTGCAGCAACTTAAAGAAGCAGATCATGAAAAACGAATGCATTATGAGGCAGCATTTTTAAAACTTAAATAATTTCAGTGTAATTATATAATATATAAATTCAATAACACCCCACCATAAAGCAATATGTGTATAAGAATATATAAAAAAGTGTATATTACAGACATTGTATATGTTTATATTATTGTATACATGTAATGATGTTATGTGGATGTATTACGTAATTTAATAATGTAGGAGCTGTGAGAATAATAGGTTAAAAGTTGCTAACAATGAGGTAGCCTTGAGCGATAATGTAAGTTTCACCAAGGCTGAGAGTGAGTCAGTTATCAAGTCAGGCGACTGCAGAAACAATGCAGTGTGGCGCATCAGCTAATTGAGCTTCATTCACTACTCTGCCTAACAGATTATATGAGTACCTTTCTCTTTGCACCGTTATTTTGCATGCATTGTTTAGGTATAGCAGCCGACGGAATGCTACATTGATTCACCCACAGAAAACGTTGTCATGGATAGAGGTAAATAAAGATGAATCCAGTAATACTTTGGTAACATATTCTGAGCAACAATGAGAAGCGTCAACCGCGGTCTGCTATTTGCGTGAAACCCAACAGCTGTCAATTGAAACTGCAACTCTAGGCCGAGCCCGAGAACTGTAATTATAGATAATTTATTAATTAATTTTTATTGATGTTAAATCATACTATGTACATATATTTTTCTTATACTGCTTGTATAGTTTAAGAAGTGTGATTTAACGTTATGTATTATCTAGGTTACTAATATTAGAAGAGTTATAAATGGTTTAATGTAAATAATTTAAGCGCTATGTTAAAATACTGTCCACGACGAAATGTTTTAGCTACAGGAATAGTGTCTTCGAAGGCAGAAAATCTAGTTTTATGACGTTTCTCTGGTCGTAGGGCCATTGTTCATACAGCGAGGGTATAAAGTTTTTGTCCTATTATTCTATAATTCGTCGTGACCAAGTGAGAGAGACAGCTAGCTTAACGGTAAATTTAGGAAAAGCCGCGATTTATGTTAAACTTGGACCAATGAGATCCCTGTAAGTTTATACGAAATAGTGAGACGCGTGAGAATGGGAGAATGTTAACAAAGAAGTATTAAACGTTAGGATAATGAAAATAAAAAAGCAGATGGATATAAAAAGAATAGGAGAATATATGGGGAGAGTAAGAGAAAAAAGGTTTAGAAAAATAAAGCAATATGAATTTGTTATGACCCACCATGCATAAATAACCACGGTGTTGAAATGAATGATGGACTAAAGAAAAAAAAGCAACTCAAAGTAATGTATTAAAAACTGTAAGATTTTTTAATAGCATTATGGAAATAAATGCATACATAGATACAAGTAAATTTCATCAAGAAAACTAGGTAAAAGGATTTAATTAAAGGATTTGTGAAATATTTGTCAGCAGATGCAGAAACCTTTGAAGTTATTATTCGGTGCAATGAGGATTAATTTGGAGTTATAAACTATCCGAGGAAAGCGTATTTTATAAAATGGATTCGAAACGCATGGTGTGAAATATTAAAATGTGTGCAAGGATTCTGAATACATTGCAGTGGAATTACCAGACAGAAATGCACAGGTATTTAATTATATGAGTCACGGGAAGAAATATGGAAGGGAAATATTTCTAAATTAAAGGGAAAGAGATTACTTTTAATGCCAGAGACAGATTCCACCAGGGAATTTACGCGGATAGAGGGGAAAACCCACACAAATTTGTACGAATGCTGCAAAAGTTGGAAAATTTAATAACAAGAAATCGTATGCAGATTATGGTAAGTTCTGTTTTAAATCAGAAAAAAGATTGGATTTGTTGGAATAGTTTTCTATTAGCGGGCGTTCATACTAAAAATACTTCTATGAAGTTATGCGGCTTTATCATAGTTTTATTTTCACTTATGAAGTGTACTAAGTTTCAGAGTTTGAATTACCATTGAAAGTAATCACGAGAAACAGACGGTTGTGTTCCGTCTTTAATAAAAATCACATGCGAAAACTCACACCACTTTCTCTACCCGTTAAAATTATATATACTATATATTATAGTATTTGTGTTCTAAGAGATTCTTCTATCCACGTTACCGAGTGAGGTGACACCGCAGTAACGCGAGCCACTCGCATTCGGGAGGTCGTGGGTTCGATTCCCGGCGACCACACACTCTGTCCCATTTTTTTCGGTGGTTTATCCGGGTCATCAGGCAAATGCTGGAGTGGTTTATTTCATTCCTCGAATTTCCTGTCCCTCCATATCGTTCCATGAATCATTTCATTCACCCTTCACCCCGTTAGGTCTCACGGTTGGAAGTGTTGCCGATGGTGTGCTTGTGTGGCTGGCCTTCTGGTGGTCACCGGGGTATACTGACCGTTGACCCTCTGTCTGTCCGACAATCGGGGCGTCTGAAACTGGAAACTGCAGGGACCCTCTCATTGCTGTGCCGTCACTCCGGGTTCCGGCCGCCCGTTGTCTTCTCTCACCTTCTCTCTCCCTCTCTCCCTCCCTCCCGGGGAGCCCCATTGAGGGACATAGGCACAATATCCGCATTCACTGGTTCGGTGCCGAGTTCCCTTCCTACACATTCCTTTCTATCCACATTAGGTTATTCACTATTTTTTTTCCTAGACTGCTTCAAATAGTGTGTTAGGTCTTTAGTTACATTAAACATGGATAAATGTTTACTCCTGGTAACTGGACAGCCTCTTGCAATGGAAGGAGGAGAGAGAGAGGGAGAAAATCGCAAAGTTTCAGGCATGTCTCTCTGGTGTCTTAGGGAAAATGTAAACATGAACCATTAAATAGATTGAAAAGGGCTAACGCCATCAATTTATCATCACCACCAGCACATTGTGTCCTCATTTGTTTTCTGCCTGCTGTAAGTCGTACGTAGGTAGTAGCAAAGAGCTTGCAGTAGAAGAGATGTTTCACAGTAGCGAAGATTAAGTGCTCATAACTCTTAAGGTATACATTTTAGAGCCCATGTTGAGGCAATATTTTATATCACAACATGCTGTGAATGCCAAAGTGATTATAGTGTAAATTAATATTATTGCATGTACATGATTTTAGATGTTTGTTAGCCATAAGTATTGTTAGGAAATAAGTTTACACGGCCTCATTGAAACTGACAATAGAAGTGGGTAACAATAAACCGAGGGGGTGAGTTGTTTATCACTAAAGAGAGTCAAACAAATGACGTCAGGGTAGCGTGACTTTTTTTAGAAATGGAGGGAATATCTTGCATAGAGTATATATGTTAGTAGTAGTGATTGGCTGACCAAAACAGACGCTAAAGTGAGTGCGTTTTGGTAACCAATAGCAGCTCTATTATAATGTTTAGGCAATAGGTGAAGGAGTATATATTCTCGAGCAATAAGCAAGTTTCACACAGTTTGGAAGATTCTCTCACGAGGCGCACGTCGCAGAGTTAGTTACAAAAGTGTAAAGTACGCGAAGTAATTAGTGCGCGGCAACTATAACGGCTGTAGTTACATTCGGAAATATCACAGTTTCAGTCAGGCGTGTATAAAGATTAAATATGTGAATTATTAATTATGTGTGACGGCAATAAAAGCGTAGAAACAAATTCTTTTTATCAGTGTTATCTTTTAGCAACAACTCCTTTCCGTTTACACACCCTGATTAGAGACACGTGTTCGACTGAGTTATAATAGCTAGCCGGAGGACAAAGAACCCCAAATTTAAAATAATAAAACAAGAGGCGCTCAACAAATAAGATAACACTAGCCATTGAGAACTGCGACAATGTTTACTGGACATTTTGTTCTAGTTTTGGTTCATACTGTCACCTCTCAAAATATGGAGTCCTTTTATTTTAACACCATATATACATACATACACATATTCACTTATCGATCATGCTATAATGCGTGGGATGTTGAAATACCTGCACTCCGCGCGTTTTCCATGTTACCGGAGATGTTCATAGAATCAATTTATTCCTCCAACCATTGCCATGCATCTGTTGTTATTTCGAACATGAAACATCATACTTAAGAGTGAAATTTTATCGTTTAACTCCTACTGCCTTTACTTCCCTTTATTTCTTCACATTTACTTACGATATATTCATGCAGCATTTAAATGTTACTATTTTGGCGCAAGTAGTCATCTTATCTTCAGTAGTTGACTGGCTTGGTCAACACTACCGTTATTTTGTTGTATTGTTATTTGTCCCACGCTTTGAAGAAGGTTTCTTGCTGCTACGTATGGAAAGCCAGTTTAAAGAATGTGTATTATATTTCGACTGTTGGGGAGTCGAACTTGAAGTAGTTGCAACCGCACGTATGGTAAAAAGTTTCCGGTAGCCTTCGCCCCAAATGTACTTTCCGGTGGCCTTTGCCCCAAATGTTTAAAAAAAATATGAACTTTGTAATTTTGACAGTTTAAATATTATATATTTGTGTTTGCCACGTCTGCGTCAGTATTTATATTTTTTTTAGAGACATGAATGTCTTATCAGGGAGTGGTGCGGCTGAAGAATGTAGGCTTACACAGATTGTAATTTTAGTTCACTCCTTTTATTAATTCTTGACACGATTTAAATAACACTTCACTGATATAGAAAACTGTGAGATTCTTTTATTACATACTTGCACTTTTTAAGCACGTAAACTATTTTCGTCTCACACTGAATACATATTAAATTTCTCGAGGACGCATCTCACGTCCGGTTAGGAACACTGCCTAGAATCAACTGAACTCTGAATTTCTAAATTTTTCTATATTTCAGATTCTGATTGGCTAATCCTAGTCCAATAGAATACCTTCATTTAACTAAAGCTTTTTCTGGTTGTTGATTGGCTATTTTTAAACTGTCTCAAAATTTACATTATTGCTGCTCCAATAATAACAGGTAGCATTATTAAACCTTCCTACTCACTACTGCCTCAAGGTTACCTCATTGTTAGCAACTTTTAACCTATTATTCTCACAGCTCCTACATTATTAAATTACGTAATATATTCACATAACATTATTGAACATTTATACAATAATATAAACATATACAATGACTGTATTATACACTTTTTATATCTTGTTACATACACATATTGCTTTAAGGCGGGCTGTTGTTGAAGTTTTGAAATCATTAAGTGCTAAAAATACTGCCTCATAGTTGATTGGTTGGTCAACATTACCAGCGTGAGTAATTGATTACCAGTTCTCATAGGTTAGCACGGTTGACCTTGATATTGCTTTTGAACATCTGACAGTGATTAATTTTATTTTGGAGTAAGCATTTATAATATTCATTATCGTCGAAAGAATAGTATGCGACGCTTAGACGTTAAGTACTTTGCAGAAACTTAGACTTCGTCTCGTATTTTCAAACTGTGCTCCCGTGTCGTAGATTTACGGCGCGAAAAAGAACCTCAAGCCTAATAGAGAGGCCTCTGAGCAAAATTCACGCCCAATATAGAATGCGACGCTAAGAACCATAATAGTTAAATAGCCTCAATAAAAGAAATATTGGAGCATCCATACTGTTCTGATTTAACAAAACTGAGTCAATCCGCCGCTGCTGGTGATAATAGGTTGGTACGCACACGAAAATCTAATCAGATTCATTTGCACTCCGACAATGGGCCGGCAGACGTAAACAGGCGCGCATCAGTTTCACAAAAAGGCATTTCATGCACTACGAACTTTGAGAATATCCCTTAGATGTACCCACATTATAAAACTCAATATTTGAACTCGTTTATGGGTAAAGTACTAATTTCCTGCGAGACTGCGAAGGGCTGCAGGCGGAGAGATAGGAAATGAGATATGCTTCTGCAATAAGACCACTTTCTCGCAGTGGTGTTGCTGCAACGATAATAATAAAAATACAAGCTTGTTCGCTTCAACTTAATAACAAGGAGTCTTCATTTCCTTTGTAACAACACTCCTAGCACCACAACACTGCAGTTGCAGGAACTACTTTTTTGTAGTTTCCGAATGTTGATTCTTCCCGGGATTAGATATAACAGTCTGAGGGCTCTAGTATATGCTGTTAGTTGCGCTTTTTTCTTTTGTTTGCTACCTTGAGTGTTGTTTGCTGAAATCAAATACTGTTTTTGCGACATGAATGTGCTTACTACCTCTCTTACAAGGAACAATTGAGTGTGAGGTCGAAAGTTCAATCTGTAGTTAGGCTTATTTGAATGTATTATGTTAACAATTAAGACAGGAAAAATACACTGCGTTTGTGAAAATTGTAACACCAAGAAAGAATTTCCCGAATAAATCCAAACTTGGTGGAAGTGTAGAAGAGTATAAATGATTAGGTTTGCAGAGAGATGGAATACACGTAGGCCGAGCAGAGCCCTCTCGTGTCGGTTCGACAAGGTCAGTGTTGCGCCCAGAGTAGTTAGTGCTGAGCTGTCAAACAAGGTGGAAACAATAAAGAATGAGCAGTATGCCTCATCCATGTCAAAGGAAGCAATATCTGCATGGGAGTGAGTTCGAACGAGGCAGAATAATCGGTCTTCGGGAAGCGGGTCTGTCATACCTTGACATTTCGGTTCGTACAGGGCATGCTACTACGACAGTGATGCGTGTGTAGAAGCAGTGGATAGATGAAGGTCATACGCAGCGCAGAGCGGGATGACCGTCATCTTGTCTACGTGGCCATAACGGACTGCACAGCTTCATCTACAGTGTTGGTTCAACGCTGGAGCACTGCAACAAGTGTGAACATGTCTGCATCAACGGTTCGTCGCCGACTGCTGCAGGTTGAACTGGTTGCATGCATGCCATTATGTCGGCTTCCATTGTCCAGAAACCACAAGCTCCTCCGACTGCAATGGACACGTGAACACCGTCACTGGGGTGCTAAGTGGTAAAATGTGGTCTTTTTGGACGAGTCCCGCTTCAACGTGTCCTACAGTGATGGCCGCATACGTGTCCGGGTGTACCGTGGTGAGCGTAACCTGGAGGGCTGCATTGTTGAGCGGCATAGCGGACAAACACCAGGTGTGATGGTTTGGGGCGCCATTGATTACAACAACTGATCTCGCCTCGTACGAATTGAGGACACTTTGTACAGCAACCGGTACCTAACGGTAGTGGTAGAGCCTGAGGCACTCCCCCTGCTTCAGGCATCTCCACAGGCCACACTTCAACTGGACAATGCCCGGTTACATATTGCGAGGAATGTACAAGCCTTCTTCGAAGAGCAACGGGTACCATTGCTTCCCTGGCCTACACATTTGCCTGACATGTCGTCCATCGAACATGTCTGGGATATGGTTGGTCGGCATCTGGTCCGTCACGGTCCTCCAGTAACCACTGACACGGAGTTGTGGGCTCGAATACAAAGTGCATGGAGGGAAATCCCTCGGGAACTTATTCAGAAGCTTTTTGATTCAATGCCACGGTATAGCAGCTCTAATTTCAGCGCATATAAGCCACACCAAATACTGAATATTAGGGCTCAAAGGTCATGTATAGATTTGAAATGTTTATCATTTATTCGTCATGTACCTAACCTGTGGTATTAAATTCATTGAATTCATACGTTTCCTTGTAGATGTTGCAGTTATCACAAACGACAGTGTATTAGCTGATAATAACTCACCAAGTGCATCAGTAGGAAGGCAGAACATTAGTGCCCAGGAGATGCAGGGATCAGCCTTTTATAGGATCTATGTATTACCCTTCATAAAATGCACATCGCCGACATTCAAGAAATGTTCAAAACAAATCGTTATCTTACTCCATGAACCCCGAAAGAAAAATGACGTACCGCAGTGATCCAAAAGTTTGCACTATCAAGTTGGAAGGCGAACTCCTAGGAGCAATAAACTGTTCAGGACATTTAGCTAGGTGCGCACACTTAGGGCCGGTTTCACCAACCGATGTTAAAAGTACTCCAACAATTAGTTCAAAGTTTAACATAACGCTTTCAATGGTGCCTATTCTAGGCACTATACACATTTCATCACAGCTGAAATTGGTCATTTACTATTCATTACTATAATGTGCAGTTAATTTACTGCTTTCAGAACTAATGCTTTTTCACCCAAACCCATTTTGATACTCATTTTCGCTCATGGCTAGTGGGACAGACCGGCGGTGGTGTCAATTAAAGTCTGTGGGTTTTAGATGGCCAATGATATCTGATGTAGTATATTCACTCTTCCCTTCTCTATCTGCTATACATTTACATACAATAAAGTAATTATCTATCGTGTTGTGCTATTGAACATACACTTCTTTTACACAAATTATTTTGAATTAAACTATAAATGGTTGGTTATATTCAACACGAAAAAAACAGCATTCAAATGTTTAACCAAAAGCAGAAAGGAATAAGTCTGAAATGAATAACCCTTGTAGAGGAAAATGAAACAAAATATGATGTGTAACACTCAACATGATTTTCTCTACTATTGTACAAACTATTCTTACAAACGCTTATTCTCCATCTACTTCATGTTAATCGAGATATTCAGATCTTAATCTTATTGCTAATTATTTCTATACCTCAATACTCTCGTTAGTCGATGTGCCGTCAAAACATCTCTGCCACTTTCAAATACATTTTCGATACTTGTTTTTAACCATATCCATCATTGACAACTGTTGGGTTTCACGCAAATAGCAGACCGGGGTTGACGCTTCTCATTGTTGCCCAGAATATGTTACCAAAGTATTACTGGATTCATATTTAATTACCTCTATCCATGACAGCGTTTTCTGTGGGTGAATCAATGTAGTATTCCATTGGCTCGTATACCTAAACAAGGCATGCAAAATAGCGGTGCGAAGGGAAAGGTACTCATATAATCTGTTAGGCAGAGTTGTGGATAAAGCTCAATTAGCTGATGCGCCACGCTGCATTGTTTCTGCAGTCGTCTGACTTGATAACTGACTCACTCTCAGTCTTGGTAAAAATTACATTTACATTAACTTTTTCTGATGAATATAGTCCGTAATTCAGGCGAAACAACTTAGAATTTCAGTTATAAAATAACCGAAATATTTTCATTTTCCTAACTTTTAATACTTCTTTGTTAACATTCTCCCATTCTTTAGGTAAAAACTGATCTCTCCACTACTTAGTTTCTTCACATTCCATTATATAATGCAAATCATTATCTGCCTCTCCACAAAGGGGTCACCTATCCAAATTCGCTCCCTTCCTATCTCCCCTTAGCCTATGTGCACTTAATCTAGACCAGACCACCTTTCTCTCACTAACCTATTACCCACATCCACGTACTTCTCTCTTTCCTAGTCCACCTTTAATTCTCTATATAGTTCCAAACTTTTCTTTCCTTTCAGACTTTGAAATAATTCTTGTTTCTCTATATCTTTCACTCTGTTCCTCACTTCTTTCCAGAAACCTTTAACTAACCCTTCTCTCTACTCCCATAAGTTATCCGTTCCTATTTCTTGTAAACGGTTCATTTCTCTTGGATTTTTCTTTGATTATTAAACAAGCCTCAAGATATTATGCTCGTCCAATGATTTCAATCTATGCCAATATTTAAGTGTCCTTTCTACTATCATGCCCTTGCTACCTACTCTTCCCAACTCCAACATTGCTGCTCCATTAGGTGATGGAATAGATAAACCTAACATGCATTTACAGAACGATCTATGTACTTTATCAATCATCTTCCATCCTTTGTCACTTCCCCAAATTTCTGATTCATAGACCATTTTTGCTTCAACTACAGCTTTGTAAACCCTTTCCAACCATTTAATTTGCATATCTGGTATTTTCTTTAAGCATATTCTTATAGCAGTTCATTGCTAATCTTCCCTGAGCTAAGCCTTACTTTATCTTAAGAAAGATTCAACTTAAATTTTGACCATACCGACTACAATATTGCAATGTAAAGTGTCACAGATTTAAAAACCACCGTCTTGTGGTATTTAATTTAGTTATAACAGTTAGTAGAATAAACATAATGGATATTTCAAATAATACCTTTTAGTGAGATCATCAAGTTTTATGAAATTTTTATGGAGAAGAAATTCAATTAATGCAAATAGAGTGGTATGAATGAAGTAACAACCGATTTAAATGAAATATTAGCCTTTAAAATGTCATTATATTTCTTGGGTATTAAACATAAGGATACCAGAGTTCCCTATAAAAATACAACCAAAATTATATTCAATTGAAACGAAAGAACAAGGGAAATTTCGCATTTCTAGAAGGTAGCTAATGAGGAAAAAAATCAATACCGATGAAAGACTTTTACCGAGCGGGATGGCGCAGTCGGCAAAGTCTGTGGCCAGCATTCGGGAGGTCCCGGGTTTAAATCCCGTGGGCCGACCAATCTGCCTGAGGTTTTGTTGTTGTTTTCCTCAGTTGCCAAGGTAAATACCAGACCCAAAGTTCCACCTTAAGAATAAACTATAGTAAAATGAAAAATAAGTGATAATAGCGAATGCTATGCATCTATCCGCAGACAATGTAAGCAGTTAGACTGGGCGGCACCCTAACGCCATCTGCACGGCGCGAAGCAGACGATCCGGTTGCCATGCCCTGGCGGTCTTCGTGGGCCCGTGACGAAGCAAGACGGATGAGACCTAGAAGGCTTACTGTCCGCCTTTATATGTGAGGGCGGTGGTTGGACTGGACAGCACCCTAATACCATCTGCACGGCATGCAACAAGTGGTTATAAGGATAACACCTTTCTGTGTGAGGGCGATGGTTGGATTGGACAGCACCCTAATGCCATCTGTAGAGCATGCAGCGGATGGTTACAGTGATGAGACCTAGAAGACTAATTGTCCGCCTTTCTGTGTGAGGGCGGCGGTTAGACTGGACGGCACCCTAATGCCGTCTGTACGGAACGAAGCAGAAGATTCGGTAGCTACGCGCTAGGGTCTCTGAGACACGTGACGGAGCGGGTGGTTACAGGGATGAGACCTAGAAGGCTAACTGTCCATCACATATCGTTCTAAGAGTTATCCAGCAACAGATCCGTTGCAATATAACCAAGGAGTTAAAACGACGTAAATTAAAATGGAGTAAAAAATACCGATGAACATTAAAATATGTCATGGAATATACGACGCAAATTATCACTTATAACCAAGAATAAAAAAGACCCATCCTTCTTGAGTCAGTCTACAAAGAGGAAACAAAGAGGGAAATTATACGAAAATAAAGAATAATGGGGGAATGTAATTAAAGGGGACTTTAACAGTCTCTGAAATATTTATGCTGGGATTTACGAAGTATATATGGAGGCAATATTTTTAAATTATTTAGGTAAAAGTTTTGCGTGCAGATAAGCAAGTAAAAAGTAGACCGATGTTCCTGGGAATGTACTTAAATCTTCGTGATCATAAGCTCCTCCCTCTCGTGATTTCTTATCAGAAGGGGGAAGAAATGCAGCATTTCTCATCATTAAGGGAGAAATATTACAAAACGCTAAGAGCCAAAAATAAAGTAAGAAGCCGCGACTAGTTTGGAAGCGTAAGTATTAAAGGAACAAATTCAGTACAAGGATAATACTGGAAAAATGCAGATGCTTAAAGCCATCTCAGAGATAACATGACTGCTTAAAGAAGCATATTATATAACAGCTTACAAACTGTAAAGTACTGTGTGTCCATAAAAATACTGTCATACTTTGAACTGGTATTGCGTCGCTTTGGATAGTCGTATTTGGGTGAAGTTGGTAACATTCGAAAGAAAAACTCAAATATTGTTTACTATACCTCATAGATATTGAATGTGGCCCCCACGAGTGACGCTGCAGACATCAAGGCTCCAACATATGAAATGGACTGCATGGCAACAGTGATACGAAGTTGCACTTCTTTGAGGTTTTGAGGTAATAGACAGAGTCCTTTATGTAACCCCACAAAAATAAGTCACAGACCGTCAAGTCAGGCAACCTCGGTGGCCACTTGTAGAAAACATTATCATAATTTACGGCACGTCTAATTCATCTTCCTGGAAGCCGCTCATTCAGATGCTCCCGAACATGTAAATGCCAGTGAGGAGGTGCTCCATCTTGTTGGAAAATAAATTTGTTCCTTCTTCCTCCAATTATGGAAATAAACATTCAGTGAGCATGTCAGGATAAGTTGGACCCCTAACAGTAGCCTCTCGAAAGAAAAACGACAACTTCAACTTTCAAAATGGCATGTGGATTCTGGCTCACCCAAATCCTAACATTATACCTGTTAACTTTTCCACTAACTTGAAATGTTGCCTCATCACCGAAAATGACTTTTTCTCTGACAGATTTTCAATATCCTCCATTAGTGCCAATAAATGTTCAGAGAATCTAATCATTTTGCAGGATCATCAGATTTCAACTTATGCAGTAATTGCAGTTTGTAGGGGTGAAACTTCAGTCGCGTACGCAGGATCTTAGATATGCTGGATTTAGGGATGTTTAATTGCTGACTAGCTCAACTAACAGATTTCTAAGGACCACGTACAAATGCCTACCGTACTTGTTCCACAATTCTCGCATTGACAGATGGTCTTCCTGAATGGCCTTTCCTTTGATGATACATGCAGCCACGATCTACAGTCACTGTACCACTTCAAAATTGACGTGTGTGTAGGAGCTTGATATTGAAACCTTCGCCAAAACACACCAACTACGTTCTTGTGTGTTCGCTATAACTCCTTAAAACTTCTTTAATAACAAAACAATTTTAAAAGAAAACATGTACATCTAACCTGCCTGTTAAATATCCAACAATGAACCCAAATAGACTAATCACAAACGTGAGTGAATTTAGTTTCTGTTTTTGAGTCCCGCGATCGCGTCCATTGTTGTTCATTGTTGACATGCACAAAAATACTTGAGGTTTTCTTTCGATTGTCACCAACTTCATTTAAATAGATTATTCAAGGCGACGTGGCGCCGGTTTGGAGTATAACAGCATTTTTATAACACCACAGTATGTCCCAGAATCCCCTGCTTATTAATTTCTTGCACAGTCAGCTAAACTTACATTGTAATAGTGTAATCACTACATTAGAACCACATCTGCCTTAAAACTGTTGCAGTTAATGCAACTAAAACACTTGCAAATTTTGAGAATACTATATTACTTTCTCTGCTACGTATAGTAAGTAGGGGAAGTATTGTATTCCATCCAAAAATTCGATACCAAGATTTCACCGGAAATATATGCTTTGAGATCTCCCTGAATCCAAAAAAACCATTTTTGGAAACATCTCCGTGTGGGTGAGTCTGTGTGTCTGTCTGTGTGTGTGTGTGTGTGTGTGTGTGTCTGTCTGTGAACAGCATAACTCAGAAACGAACAGTCGGATAAACACCAAACTTGGTATTTAGGTTCAGTATCTTCCAGAGATGCGACACGAAGGTTTTCAGGAAAATCCCCCACCCCAGATTACGCTTTACATGGAACATTTTTCGAAAAATTTAATTTTCTCAAAAATGGCTCAAACAATTTTGATTAAAATACCATATGATTAAGATATTTTTATGACAAATAAAATGTATATCTTGAATTTTCTGGGAATGTCTCCAAAAGTATTCTTCATTGTGAACGAGTTTGTATAATTGGTAAACCATAAGAGATAAACAAAACTTTACTACACACAAAATGTAGATCGCGTTAAAATACACAATTTATGTCATATACATTTTTTTTTGTTGAGTGAACCAGTTTCGAGATATTGCTTGTTATTCTCTTAAAATTTTCAATACTTATTTTTTCAAATGGGAATTCGTTATTCATTTTTTTTGTCTTGTATATGCAAAGAGTATTAATCTGTGGCAAAGAGAATGGTGCTGCACCTAGCAACCAGCTATTAAGAGATATGCTTAAAGGCTACTGTATTTCTATATTGCCCTAGTAAATATATATTTCCCTTATATCTACAGAAACTTATCAATAAGATAGAGTTTGAAAATGTTTATCTCGATTAACATGAAGAGATAGAGAATAAGCGTTTGTAAAAATAGTTTGTACAAGAGTAGAAAGTCATATGAGTGTAACACATCAGATTTTTTTAGTTTCTCTTCCACCTGCGTAATAAGAAGACAAAGTGTTGTATTCTATCCATAATTCTATATCAAGATTTCACCATAAATACATGTTTTGTGGCCCTCTAAATACAAAACATTTTTAGAAAAATGCCCGAGTATGCAAAACTCAAAAACCAAATGTCGGATAAATACTATACTTCGTATTTGAGTTCAGTTCCAAAAATGCGTCACGAAAACTTCTAAGAAAATCTCCCCACCCTAAATTACACTTTACATGGAATATTTTTCGAATTTTTGGATTTTACAAAAAATCGCTCCAACAGTTTTAATTAAAATACAAGATATTAAAGATATTTACATTACAAATAAAATGTATATCTTGCATTTTCTGGAAATAGTTTGTGAATTCCTCCTCATTTGCATGACTGTTAAACGTTGAGCGATAGACGAAAACTTATATACAAAACGTAGATCTCTTTGAAACAAACAATTTATTTCAGATACCTTTTTTGTGGCATCAGTCATTTCCGAGATAGCGTTACTAATGCTTTGAGTTGTTCAATACTTAGTAATTCTTTAAAAGTTCTGTCAACTTTCAGCTGTTTCTCGCGAAGTCACAGAAATAGTATGATAGAATTTTAGAAATAGGATTCTAAGGTCAGTATATAGCGTCTAGTTCTCAAACATTTGACTTTCGCTACTCCCTTTGCATTTATAACGAAATGTGTAATGTCGTTTTTCCAGAAAGAATTATGTGGCTTTAAGTACAGTAGATAGGAAAATAAACTTTCGTAAGAATAATTTGTATACGCACTAATTAACGATAGAGAGTAGAGAAAGTATGTGAATGTAACACATGAGATTTAATTTCATGTAGCTTCTACATACTTTTTACAACAGCTTATTTTGGATCTGTTAATCCAGATAAACGTGTCCAGAACCAGCTTCATTACACATTTTATTGTAGAAACAAGGGGGATATAAGAAACCGAAGCGACGGTGAAACCATGTCACTAAATGTTTGCCTCGAAATGAAATATTCCTTCCATGACATCGCGAGAAACAACTGAATAGAGACAGCAATTTAAAACGCTAAAATTTTCAACCGTACTCTACTCCTTTCTTAGCTCAAAGTGAAACGCAACAAACAACAATAACAGTATTTGGAACAGGAATGTGGAGATTAAAATTGTGTTAAGTTACATTGAGAAGACTTTCTATACCCAGAATCGTTTATTACTTTCTCTACTACGTATAGTAATTAGGGGAAGTATTGTATTCCACCCAAAAATTCGATTCCGAGACTTCACCGGAAATACATGTCTTGAGACCCCCTGAATCCAAAAAAAGCATTTTTGGAAACATGTCCGTGTGTGTGTCTGTGTGTCTGTGTGTGTGTCTGTGTGTCTGTGAACAGCATAACTTAGAAATGAACAGTCGGATAAACACCAAACTTGGTATTTAGGTTCAATATCTTCCAGGGATGCGACACGAAGGTTTTCAAAAAAATCCCCCAACCCCAGAGTACCCTTTACATGGAAGATTTTTCGAAAAGTTTAATTTTCTCAAAAATGGCTCTAACGATTTTGATTAAAATATCATATGTTTAAGATATTTTTATGACAAATAAATTGTATATCTTGAATTTCCTGGGAATGTCTCCAAAAGTATTCTTCATTGTGAACGACTTTTGCATAACTGGTAAACCATAAGAGATAGACAAACGTTTGCTACACAAAAATATAGATCGCGTTAAAATACACAATCTATGTCATATACAATTTTTTGTTGAGTGAACCGTTTTCGAGATATGGCTTGTTATCCCTTAAATTTTCCAATACTTACACATTTTTTCAAATTTGTTATTCATTTTTTTATGTCCTGGGCATGCAAAGAGATTGGAATGCAGCTCTTAAAATATTTGACTATCGCTTAAAACCTACCAATTCCCCTTGCATCTACAAGAAAATTAGCAATAAGATTAACATCTCGATTAACATGGTTCTAACGATTTTTATTAAAATACACATGTTAAAGATAATTACTGACAAATAAAATGTATATCTTGAATTTTATGGAAATAACCTGTGAAGTCGTCTTCACTCGGACGCAATTTTCTATAATCCATATAACTGGTAAACGTGAAGCGATAGGCTAAAGCGTACTGAAAAACAAATGTAGATCTCTTTAAAACAAACAATTTTATTCAAATAAATTTTTGTGGCATTACTGTTTCCGAGATATTCATTATTAAAGCTTGAATTGTTCATTTCTTGGTCATTTTCTTAAAGTCCTGTCAACATTAAGTTGTCTCTGGCGATTGCATGGGAAATATATGGAATTTTAAGGCCAACATATAGCGTCCAGTTCTTAAACATTTGACTATCGCTGTTGCCTTTGTATCTATAACGAAATGTGTAATGTAGCTATTTCTGCGAAGGTTTATTTGGATTTAAATGTAGTAAATATAAAAATAAGCTTTAGTAGGAATAGTTTTTATAGTTTGGAGGGCAGACAGGATCATATGAATACATCAAACAGTTTTTTCTTCTATCTACTTTATGTTGAACGAGATAAACCTTCGCAGAAATTATTTGATTACAAATTTGATTTGACGAAAAAGGCAGAGGAAACCGACGATAGTCAGATGTTAAAAAACATGTCGCTAAATGCTGTCCTTGAAATGTCATACTCCTTCTATGGTATCACGAGAAACAGCTGAAATGCGACAGCAATAAGAATGGTTAACCTGGAAATGGCTGATGCCGTGGAAAGTCATTTGAAATTAATTGTGTATTTTAAACCCATTTACATCTTCGTAGATCTGTCATGATTTACCCATTACGAAATTATTTCCGAAAGAAGAGCACTTTACAGGCTTTTCCGAGAACTTTTAATATATACATTTTATCATATAAATATCTTAAATATATAATATATTTTAATAAAAACCGTGAAGGGCCGTTTTTGCGAAAATAAAAAGAATTACGAAAATTTTTCCATGAAAAGGTGTAGCTTAGGATGAAGGACTTACTTGGAAATCTTCGTATTGCATCTTTAAAAGATACTGTACTTAAATACTAATTTTAGTACTTATTCGACTTTACATTTCTGAGTTATGCTGCTCATAGACCCAAACATATACGGAGCTTTTTGTATAAATGCTTTTCTAATCAGGAGCCTCAAAACACAATATTTCAGGTGGAATGCAATACTTCCTCTATCGACTTAGCACATGATAGAGGAAGTAAAAGGAAATATTTCATAAACAGTATCTTTCGATATTTATGGGCTTATAAAGTCCATTATTAGTAATGATTGCTCATATAGTTCAGCTTTTAAAATTGTAAGGGGAGCATTTGTTCACGAGTAAATTTTTTGATCCCTAAAAGATCATATTCAAAAGTTTTTATTATCTCAGCTTGAGACAATCTATAATCTCTTTGCGTTGTCTAGAGTTGCTCGCGGCAGGTTGACAAGTTTACGTCACGCTATACTGTCAACTTGTCTGGAAACTTGGTTGCATTTATAAGCTAAGGGAGTCGCCTCCGGGCCTGCGAAGGGAGTATATCATGACTTTACATTATTCAGCGAGACTATCCCAACACTCCTGAAGTATACTTCACGGTTTTTGTGAAGTTTTGGTTTGGAAAAATAACCACAATTTCTAAATTTCGTTTTGTAAATAAAAACACTTCTTTTAATCTTAAAGTTTCTTCATACATTAAGGGGTGATAATGCAAAAAACACCCCTTATGAGGGTCAGAGTTAAAAATGGTTCCATAGGAGGTACTTTTGAGGATTTTCAGTTCGAATTTTTCACATACCCTTTCTGAGAGGAGTAAAAATACTGTGGGGGTGCTATCACAAAAAGCTTCCCTAAAGAAAGAGGGGTTGGAAAGTGTCCGGCGAGAAGTAATTTTGAAAATTTTCAACACAAACAAGCCCCGTTTTATCAATAATTTGGTAAAATAAAGGCACAAATCATGTTCTCTTAAATATTTAAGGGGTGGCTAACAAAACTTATTCGCCTAATACGGAATGGGTTAAAAATGTTGGATGGGAAGCAATTTGAATGCTTTTCATTACAGATGGAACATCTAGAACAACGAAGACGAGGTGATCAATTTAAAACAATTGAATATCAGCAATGTTATAATAACTTTAATTTATTTTAAGTGTAAACAAACAAATATTTGGAGAATTTATGGTTTACCAAAACCGTCTAGCTAGTTTATAATCTGCATTACATCGGAAATGTCCTAAGATATGCAGTAGCAAGCAAAGTTAAGATTTTCTAAGACAACGCCACTGGCAAGTTTTCTAAGAGCAAGGAAGGAAGGGGGTTATTTAACGTAATCGGATATCTCCAGTGGGAAGCAACACCCAGCTGAGCACGCATCTCGCTTCGCTTTTGTCTCTGAAACTGGAGCAATGGAAACTTCCTGGAGTGTGCGCAAGCGAATTAAATGTGCACATCCGGGCCTCGAACAGATTACTGTTAATGATACCGGTGCACTTTGTCTACATCTTGGCTCCAGAAGGTTCCCTTGTTTCGTGTTACATAGCGATATACTGTTACTGGACAGGCTAGTTACATATATTCCTAGAGCTGAGACTTCTAAAATGGTAGAGGTCTAAATTGTCCCTTAATTACTTTTAATTATTCTAATAATATGGCGAGAATCACACTGTAGTTAATAGTATTTTAATCGATAAAATAAATCGATAATAATTTCATTAAAATGCAGTTTTTGAGTCCCAGAGAATATAAGCATTTTACTTTCACACCTTCTTATAGGCAGAGGAAGTATTATATTCAACCCAAAAATTGAACATAGAGATTTCATTAAATATGTTTTGAGATCGCTTAAAACGAATGCTATAATCTTTTAGAAAAGAGGTCCGTGCATACATACATCTGTGACAAAAATGAAAAGTAAGAAAATATCAAACTTCTTACTCAATTTTTTAAATATATATATATAGGTGTTTTAGAAATACTTTTACAAACTTTGGGTATGGATTCCCAAAAGTTGGGAAAGTTGGAAGTTTGTAAAAGTATTTCTGAAACACCCGGTATATATATGTATATACAATTAATTGAAAATAATTATACCTTAGACCTTAGTTTGGGTTTGGCAAGTTTTTAATGAGTCAACTGAAAAGTTCAATGCCACAGCCGGGAATTGAAACAGCTCTTCCGCTCTCCGTGCGTTTACTCTAACCACTGAGCCACTGTGACAACATGCCGGTGGGACATTGAATTCCCCAACTGACTCAAGTTGTTTCCCAGACAGACCACCAAGGCATCTCACTAGAGATGACAATCTCAATGGCGAGTACTTGCCATTGCAAGTACTTTAATACTGGGTGATTATGGGTTTCTTAAGGGTTTCTTTTTAATTATTATGTATAAAATTGTAATTAATTACTCTTTTTAGAGACTTATCCTGGTCTTGACAAGTTTTTAACTTCTTACGTAAGTTTAATCTTCCAAAAATACGACACAAAGGTTTTTAAGAAATTCATCTAAGTTACCTTTTACATGTAAAATAGTTCGTTATTACTTTCTCTACTACGTATAGTAAGTAGGGAAAGTATTGTATTCCATCCAAAAATTCGATACCGAGATTTCACCAGAAATACATGTTTTGAGACCATGTCCGTGTGTGTGTCTGTCTGTGTGTCTGTCTGTGTGTGTGTGTGTGTGTGTGTCTGTGAACAGCATAACTCAGCAACGAACAGTCGGATAAACACCAAACTTGGTATTTAGATTCAGTATCTTCCAGAGATGCGACACGAAGGTTTTCAAGAAATCCCCCCACAACAGATTACACTTTACATGCAACATTTTTCGAAAATTTTAATTTTCTCAAAAATGGCTCTAACGATTTTAATTAAATTAGCATATGTTTAAGATATTTTCATGACAAATAAAATGTATATCTTCAATTTTCTGGAAATGTCTCCAAAAGTATTCTTCATTGTGAACGACTTTTGCATAACTGGTAAACCATAAGAAATAGACAACATTTTACAACACAAAAAATGTAGATCGCGTTAAAATACACAATTTATGTCATATACATTTATGTTGTTGAGTGGACCATTTACCAATACTTTTTCTAAAATGGGAATACGTTATTCATTTTTTATGTACTGGATGTGCAAAGAGAATAGAATGTGCCACATAGCAACCAGCTCTTAAAGGATTTGACTGTCGCTTAAAGTCGCTTATTCCCCTTGCACCTACAAGAAAATTAGCAATAAGATTAACAACTCATTAACATGAAGCATATGGAGAATAAGCGTTTGTAAAAATAGTTTTGTACAAGCGTAGAGAATGTCATGTGAGTGTAACACATAAATTTTTTCTTAACTATGTGTAACGATTTTGATTAAAATATAACATATTTGAGATAACTGAGGCAGAAGGCGCTGCGGTAGCGTGAGCGACTCGCATTGGGAGGTTTAAATCTCTGGGGCTCACCAACCTGACCGTAGGTTTTTTCGCGGTTTTCCTCGGTCGCTAGGCGAATGCTGGGTTGGATAACTTGATCCGAGAATTTTCCTATCATCCCTTTATTTCGTTTGCTTCTTCTTCACCACCATACCAGCATTGGGCTGATCACCCATCCTGGATATGCTATGATCCAGAGTTTGCTTGCTCCTCGACCAGGCTACTGGTTCAAGGCATTGGCTTATTAGTTCTTGGGGCTGTAAGTCCTGCAAAGATGAGGGAAATCCGAAAAAGAGGTACTTAATATATTTGCAGGACAAATACAACGTATATCTTGAATTTTATGGAAATAGCCTGTGAAGTCAACTTTGTTCGAAAGCCATTTTAACCAGCTTTTTATAACTGATAAACCATGATACATCGACAGAAACTCACTGTACAAAAAAGGTGAATCTCTTTAAAACAGATAATTTATTTCAAATAAATTTCGGGAGCAGCATCCATTTCCGAGATATACGTAATTATTGGTATGAAATTGTCAACGCTTCCGTCATTTCAGTTTTACTTTTGAGGCAGTACTTGAATAATTAACACTTGAATAATTTCAGTCTAATTATATAAATATGTAAATTCAATAGCAGCCCGCCTTAAAGCAATATGCGTATGTAACATTATATAAAAAGTGTATATTACAGTCATTTTAAATGTTTATATTATTGTATCCATGTGTAATAATGTTATGTGAATATATTACGTGATTTAATAATGTAGGGGCTGTGAGAAATAGGTTTAAAGTTGCTAACAATGAGGTAACAATGAGGTAACCTTGAGGCAATAATGAGTAAGGAAGTTTAAAACTACTAGTCATTATTAGAGCAGCAAAAATGTAAATTTTGAGACAGTTTAAAAAAACAGCCAATCAACAAACAGAAAAGGTTTTAGTTAAATGAAGGTATTCTATTGGACTAGTATTAGCCAATCAAAGACATGAAATACAGAAATTTACAATTTTAAGAGGTGGAAAACAGTTCAGTTGCCTCCAAATAGTGCTCATAACCAGACGCGAGATGTGTTCTCGAGAAATTAAATACGTATTCGTGTGAGACGAAAATAGTTTATGTTTTATAAAGTGCGAGTATTAAATAAAATAATCTCACAGCTCTCTATATCAGTGAAGTGCTATTTAATTTGTGTCAAGGATTAATAAAAAGGAGTGAATTAAAACTAAAAATCTGTGTAAGCCTACATTCTTGTCGCACCAAAACCCTGCTAAGAGAAACGTGTCTTTAACAAATACTGACGCAGCCGAGGCAAACATAAAAAGTAATATCTAAAGAAACAGTTAAATTAAAAAGTTAATTGTTTTAAACTTGGGGCAAAGGCCATCTGAAAATAAATTTAGGGCGAAGGCTACCGGAAACCGGGTACTATACGTGCGATTGCAACTACTTCAAGTTCGGCTCCTCAACAGTTGAAATATAATACAACTCCTTCAATACAAACTACTTCAAATTGACGCCCAAAGCGTGGTGCAAATAACAAAATAATACATCTTCTTCAAACTGGCTTTCAATACTAATAAAATTCAACTTCAAACTGGCTTCAATACGTGGGGCAGAAGCCATCTTCTTCACTTTCTCTGCCCTATCTATAGTAAGGAAGAGTATTATTGTATTCCACGTAAAAATTCGATATCGACATTTGTGCCCATTAAAACTAGAGTCGTGAAACTGACCAATTAAACGAGTTACCTTTCAACAATCCGCTATGTTTAATACGAAGAATGTATAACAAACACTAAAAGCTTCAAGGACACCCCAAGTTACACTAAAAATTTACTAAAATACACACAAACACAATTACGACGCGAAGCATGGCAATAAATTACAATGGGGAATAATAAGTACCAGATCGCTAAGCTTGTTTACAGTTAAACATAATTTCGTGAATTCCTAATCCTAAAGTATTTCCCACGAAATAATCTACCTGTAATTTAACTAAAGGCACGCTTCACGTCAACAGCAGCAGAATATCCATACTGTGGCTTGGCCTTCTCATAACGTAACAAATTACATAAAAAATCTGCCCACATTATTACCGTTTCCAAACACACACGTTTTACACACGCTGCGATTTCTAAACTGTGCTTACAGATTATAAAGGAATCAATAAATAATTTATGACTCGAAGCTAAAAGACAGTACTCTGTATTGAAAAATGAAGTAGGTAGTTGCTTCACGTATGGAAAGCCAATTTGAAGTAGTAGCTGTATTGTAGTTTAACTGTTGGGGAGCCGAACTTGAAATTCGTTGCAACCACACGTATAGCTTCGCCCCAAATGTACTTTCCGGTGTCCTTTTGCCCCCCTAAAAATGTTTAAAAATATTAACTTTGTGATTTGACTGCTTCTTTAAATATTATATATGTTCCAAAACAAAAAGAAATAAACCTCTATCATTTTTAGAACGTGTTTATTTAAGTTCCAAGATAGGACGCTCTTGTTGAAAGACCGTATACATTCTGTGAACTGTTGTTTTAATTTCCTTTTAAGAAAGTATCTTTGGTTTAATTTTTATAGATTTCATGTTGTACAACATTAAGTTGCTCTAAAATATATAATTTGTCATTAACGAGTTTTCCGCAGGTTTGTTAATCTGTATCTCATTAAAAGAAAAGGAAGTTTTAAATACAATAAACTTATTTTTCAGAGGCAGATTAGCTGTATAATATCATTAATGTATAACACTAACTTCTCAATAATTAACCTAAAATTATGTTAAAGGTTAGTAGTAACATACTTCAATACCGACCGGGATGGTTACGTCTGCGGCGCGCATTCGGGTGGTCACGGGATCGATCCATGGTGACTGCCCGCTCTGGTCCATGGTTTCGTGGTTTCCCCGGGTCACCAGGCGAATACTGGGGTATTCATCTTCTACCACTCTCCTCTCCTTCCTCTCATTTCCTGTACCCATCATCTTTCTTGTTATCTGTTTCAGGGTTGTAGGACCGGGCGACGGTGTTCAGCAGGTTGCGGCTGGGCGTTGGCTTGCGCTCTGTTAAGGTTTCTTCCTGGTGTCGCTGCGGTACCGCTCAGTTAGGTCTCTTCACAGCATGAGTCTCCGTTCCGAGGGACTCTGGAGATTGGTGGTTTATGGGCTGGGACCGAGTGGCGGCGGATGCGTTCTGTCTGGAAACGTTAGGGACACCGTCTATGCTGCGTCCGTCAACATCCGGATCTGGTAGCTATTCGGGTCTCTCCCCTCATCCTTCCCTCCCAGGGGTCACGTTGGAAGCGCAATGGGTCGATTGGTCTGCGTGCGATGCTCTATCCCAGTTTAGGGGGGTCTTATTTAACATATTTTAATTTAATGGCCATTGTGCAATTTCTGGCCTTAAAAGTATAAAAATTATTTCATTTGTTGTATTATAATATACTTTGTAATGTTTATTTATACAGATGACTGGGTTGTTTTTTCCTCTCACAGAAATTCAGAATGAAATTGTATATGAGGTTTTTATGATGTTTATTTTGGAACATGTTTTTATATATATTTTGCTTAGGGGTAATGATAAAATATGACAAAGCATTTAATGGCGAAACATGAAAATGAAGTTTACGTATAATGTAGTAAAACAAATCTTGACCATAACAGTGAGTAGAAACAAAGTCGAAAATGCTGTAACATGGCGTAGGCTATTATCATTCCTTTGCGTTAACGCACTGAGGCTATACGCCTGACAACACCGCTATGAAGTAAACTCTGGAACGAGCGGGTATACATCCAATGGGACCCATTTCCCACGAGTGGACATGTGAACCAGAAGCTCGATCTTAGTTCGGTATATTCCTTGCTGCTTTTAGAACGAGGTGGACGCAGAGAAACATGCAAGTGTCACCATGTAAAAACAGCACTAAAGAACATCTTCGGCGGATTTTGTATCGTTTTCTGGGGTCTTTTGAGGCGTGTCCATCTTACCTATCGCAGCGTAGTGGCTTGATAACACAGCAATAAGGGTGAAAATAGGGAAAGTTTTTCTGGTGTTACTAAAACCAAAACATGTTTATTGTCTCAGAACCAGTCATGCCGTATACTAACGAAATTACTCGTGGACGCACGAGTATGTGGTCGCACTGTTACAGTAATTGCAATGGCAGTGCATGAAAGTGTTTTTTATAGTAAATTACTGGATAAAAATATTCCAGGAAAGTGGAGAAGACGGTCTACATACTCGTCAGAAAGTGGGCACTCCTCGTAAATATCCGCAGATGATGATATTCGTTTACTAAATGCAAATCACTCTTTTGTTATAATTGACAGATCATGTTTAGAAACTAGAGATAAATATGTACATGTTTTACCGAATATTAGATGTATATTATGGCAATAAAATTGGGTTATACTTTGTCTATAATCCTATTGTATTCCTATGATAAACAATTTGTTAGTAAAGGTATATTAATGAATTATAGTTTTAATTAGAGAGAAAACATGCTGCTTTATGTATTTATTATTTAGTTATGTTTACTTCTATGCAGTAACTAGCATTGATATTACTGAGAATACTGTTATGTTTATTTTTTGTTATAAAGTGCTGCCTTGCTATGTATTTAGTGAACATCATTCAAACTTTAATTTGCACCCGCCGAAAATCTTCTCACACTACACATTCTACATTTCGCAACGTGGGCGCTCATCAGGTTTTCCCATTAGCTTTTAACCCTTTCAAAGGCGTGTCCTACACTAGCCGATAACGTATTATGGGCTACCAATCACGATAAGAGGTATGTATTACAAACTGAATGCACTCACCCTACCTCTTTTTCTTTTAGCCAATACGATCGAGACCGTAAACATATATTTTGTTACTAAGCCATTTCGTAACGTTTGTTGGTTGTTGTGTAACTATTTAGCAGAAGGAGTGGCGCACCCTTGCACCGTGGTCTAAAGCAACCAATGAAATGGCCATGGCTTCGTAAGGCCACGTACAACGATAAATAATGTGGCATAGACGCGAGGTGCTGAGAAATTTTCTTTGGCACTCTTTGTACCATATGAAATGAACGGGTAAAATGTATGTCTTTGACAACTCCTGTCTCTTTCTCGCGTAACCTACCGCGCCCTACCGGGCATTCGGCCGACCGCTGGTTATATTAAAAACTCCTGTAGTAGGCAGAGAAAGTATTGCATTCCACCCAAAAATTCGAAACCGAGAGTTTACCAGAAATACATGCTTTGAGGCCACTTGAATCCAAATAAAACATTTTCAGAAAAAGGTCCATATTTGTATCTCTGTCCATGTTTCCATGTGTCTGTGGACATCATAATTCAAAAAGAAAAAGTTGGATAAATACCACACTTTGTATTAAGCTCAGTACTTTCCAAAGATACGCTATGAAGATTTTCGAGAAAATCTCACCACCTCAAACTATCCTTTAATGGAATATTTTTCGAAATTCTTTATTTTCTAAAAGTGGTTTTAGACTTCAAAATTGTACACCTGTGTTAGTTGGAAATTTAACGACTTTAGTGTCGGCACCACTATGTAACTACCAAACCCTTTAAGTACTGAAATTGTTTATTTCATAAAATCTGCATTTTTTTCAGAATTTTGGACAGTTTTAACAGGTTGCTCCCCTTAATACATTCTGATTTGAATTTGAAATGATATCAAATTGCTTGCGCTTGCGACATAAAAACATAATGGAGTGTAGAGGAGTCGAGGCGAGCAAAGGCGAGCGCTCGAGACCCGATGCGAGCGTAGCAGTCTTATAAGCGCAAAGCAAATTCCGGGTGAACATGTCCCGCGGGAATCTCTCTTATGGACGTATGCTTAACTTCACAAAGCAGTCTATCTCTCTTTGACGTCGATATGAAACGAAAGTAAAACGTTAATTAATTTCCACTCGAGTAACGAGGAAAAATTGTTCATTACGTTTAAGTCCATCGGTCCTTTGACATGAGAATGGTGGTCACATCACAGACCCAAAGTACGGATATTAAAGGCTTGCTATTAAATTCTTTGCCTCCGCAATAATCTGCAAGAGCTTACTGCTTGATGCTCAGTCCAGTACTCGATTTGGAATTCTAGGAGGAAATTAAACGTTGCATTTAAGAGGCATTTCATTCAAGGTGCGCTGCTTAACTACGGTACGTAATACAGCAGAGCAGCTAAGGGATTTGGGCGTTTAACATCCCCTTCAGACAAAGATAAAATCTGATCTGCTGCACTCAAACAGTTTTCTTACTCACTCTTCTACAAACTATTCTTTCTAAAGCTTATTCTTCTATTTACTTATTGATAATATTGGTAAACCTTTGTATATAACAATAAATTATAGTGAGTAGAAAAACTCGTGTAAATGTAGCTGACATAATATGAGATTGTTTTAAGTGGTAAGTCACTATTTGTATGTTTTATCTTTTTTATAAATAAACCTTCATCACATTTCGTTTCTAGGTATAAGAAGTAGGCTAAGTCATGTAGGCCATTGTAGGTCCTCTTTAATTTACGTAACAGTGGGAGGAAGGGATGAAGGGGAGACCTGAAGGGCAACCAAACCCTGACGACGATGCGCACTATGAGGGCTGTTGCAGAAGTACCCGATCTAACAAAGAAAATACAAAAAGTTTGGGGAAAAAACATCTTTGTTTCTCTACATAGTCTGCTTTCAGCTCGATGCAATGTTCCCATGAATATTCAATAGCTTCGATACCCTGCTTATTGTTGCCAAATCTTTTACCACCAAGCCATTTCTTCAACTTTGGAAACAGAAAATAATCAGAGGGGGCTAAATCTGGCAAAGAGAGTGCACGAGATAGCAATTTGAACTTTAACTCATTGATTTTGGCTATGATGATAACGGATGTGTGAAATGGTGTATTGTCTTGATGAAACAGAAATTTCTTTTTTGCTAAATGCGGCCGTTTTTGCTTGATTTCATCATTCAAACGCTGCAATAAGTTCGCATAATACTCCCTATTGATTGCTTTTCCTTTTTGAAGATAATGAAAATTATCCCATGCGCATCTCAAAAAACTGATGCCATGTCCTTGCCTGCAGATGGAACTGTCTTCGCCTTCTTTGAAGCCGATTATCCCCTTTAAATCCACTGTTTTGACTGTTCTTTCTTCTCATGTGTGAATTGATGGACCAATATTTCATCCATGGTTGTGAATCGATGCAAAAGCTCTGCTTTATTGCAGCGAAACATTGCCAAACACTCGACTGAAATATCTTCACGATGCTGCTTTTGTTCCATTGTGAATAAACCTTGTGCACAACTTCCTCATGTCCAAATTTTCAGTCAGTATGCGATGTATAGCACTTTTTGAAAAATGCCTGCGATGTCTGCTAGCTCACGCACTTTCAGTCGACGGTCATCCAATACCATTTTGTGGATTTTCTTCACAATTTCTGGCGTGGTCACCTCATTTGGTCATCCACTGCGATGTTCGTCTTGACAGCTCGTACAGCCTTGTTTAAACTCTGCCACCCAATATTTTACTGTTGTAAACAAAGGAGAAGACTCTCCCAGAGTAAAATCTAGCTCAGCTTTAATATTAGTTGGACTAAGACCTTTTAAATGAAAGTATTGTATCACATAACGATGGCCAGTTTTATCCATGTTTGCAAATTCGCTGAGAGAATTCAGTATTAATGGCTGCCAAACAATTAGTAAACAAAGCACATCAAACTTCAAATTTAAGCTTTATAAGGGTGGTACTTTCTACCATAGTCATTTGTTTGAAACAACCTCTATATATACGCCAGGTCGGGTACTTCTGGGACTGTCCTCGTAGCAGGACAGAGTCCCTAAAGATTCCAGAATGACACCAACCTTGACTCCAGCGCGAGCCTGCCTATTGCAAACAATCAGAGGGCCCGGGACGAATGAGCTCCCAGAAAGGGGCACCAACCATCCATCTAAGCGCGGGGAGAAATGTTTACACAGCGCAAACTCCATCACGTTGCAAAGCACAAATCGCCGTCGCCTGGTCCTACAACCTTGAAACAAATTAAAGGAAATAATGGGGACAAGAATGATGGACGAAAAATTGTGGTAGAAGAGGAACCATCTCAGTATTCGTCTACCGGCCTGTGAAAACCACGAAAGAAACCAACGTCAGAGTGACCGATCCGACGGGAATCGAACTTGTAACCTCTCGAATGACTCTCCACTTTACAGTGGATCCATCTCCTCGGTCGGCTTTCTTGTAACTCTGCAGGTCGGACAGTTATAATATCCCTGCATCCGCTCTCAATCCCATATTTACAGTTACAATGATAGTAGGATCATACTGCGACGTATTAGGTAATTAGTAGTAGCTATTGTCATGCCAGACACATTATTGCGTAGTATTGGCGACAGAATTGTTTGGGATATTCTTTCGGCTTTGGGTTTGAAGTTCGTTTTGGCATGACACTCTCCGGTCCGTGCTAGCGGGTCTAGAGAGGGTTGGAGAGGAGGATAGGTTAGCGTTACTTTTCTTTGTGTTGTGTTAGCTTCACTTTGGTTTGAGAGTCGAGTGAGTGTGGTTGTATGTGAAGAGTGTAAATATAGCTCATGTGTGTAGCATCTCCCATAATTTCTTTCTTTATCTCTTTTGTGTGCGATGTAGGGTTACCGTTAATGTGATTAATGTGAATTCTGTGTATTTTGTTGTAAATATCCCACGCCTGCACTGAAATGTGATGTTCAAAATCCTGTTTCTCTCACTGTCTCTTCAGCTACGTCTCTCTATCTGCATGCCTGGGCTAATTAAAACTTAATATTTTAGCTGGAAACCTTTTGATCCTAACCCCAGTATGCAACAATACCTTATCATAAAATATGTTGAAAATGTTGTCCTACAATAAGAATCAGTGTACGAAATCCTAGATTGTTGTTTTAGTTCTTCCAATGTATAGGGTTTGTTGCACAAGCCTTATTTATCAAGTTCCCCCATAGATCATGAAGACAATTTCTTCCTAATTACACTAATCTTAAAAAAATCATGAATTAAATTTAATGACTCATCACCTGTATGCGCGGTAGCAAAGTCTTGTTGGAAAAAAGTAGACTGATATTCAACTTCGGTCAGCTGCTTAAAAATTATGTAAGTCTGGTATTTATTATTTGTTCAAAAAATACAGGTCCTATTGTTCTACATGCACTTACTGCACACCAATTTTCGCATCATGCAAGGAAAAATGTGTGTTGTGTAAAACCGGGTTTCTCTGTAATCCAATATATGTTATTTTGCGTCGAAACTTAACCATGTAAATGGAACTTCGTCAGAGAAGAATATTATGCATGGGTCAATTACTGTATCATTGCGCAGAATTACAAAAATTCTGAAATTACAGAAATTTACTTTACTCGGACGATAATATGATGAATAAGGTGTGTGCAACGAATTCCATGCATTGGAAGGATTAAAATATCAAACGAAAACCTCACTCAGTTTCGGATACTGAACTCTCGAGTGTGAATGAAGATTTCTTGAAAAGAAGCCAGAAATTTGTGGGTAGAGAAGCGCAACATTTCCAAAAACTCTTACGATAAGGTATGTTATTATCATTGTAATTGTAAATATGGAACGTGAGGCGGTTACGGGGAAATTCTAACTGTTTCGGTGGGAGTTCAAACTGCGGCTGCCGGTTTGCAAGTAGCCTTCTGGTGGCCACAGTTTGAAGGAAGGCACTGTATACAGAATGTAACAAAAATGTATAGCACAAATTGAGGGACACATATCTCACACGTACACAAATAAATTATGTTATATGAACATGGGTCTAGAAAATCTTTGTTTCCATGTTACAACTCATTTTCTCTAACTCATTAAAGAACGTTAGAATCATACGGAACATGCACTCTTGGTTACGTCTGGTTACAGGGTAGCGGGCCTTTCTTTAGAAATGGAGGGAATATCTTCCCTAGAGCATATGTTTTAGTAATTATGATTGGCTTATAAAATAGACGCTAATGTTGGCGTGATTTATTAACCAATAGCAGCTCTCTTATAATGTTTAGGCATATCGGAGTGAGGGAGTATAAATTCTTGAGCCAAAGGCAAGTATCGCGCAGTTATACAGAATCATTCACAAGGTAAACGTCGCGCAGTTCTAAGAAATCTCTCTCGCGAGTTACACGTCAGGCAGTTCTAAGGAAGCATTCACGAAGTACACGTTACGCAATTCTACAGAATCTCTCCCGTCGTAAAGTTAGTTATAAAATGTGAAATACGCGAATTAATAGTGCACGGCAAATAAGTGATTGTAGTTACATTTGAAAATATAACAGTTTCAGTCAGGCGTGTATGAAGATTAAATATGTGAAATTAATTAAGTGTGACGGCAATAAAAGTGTAAAAACAAATTCTTTTATTAATGTTATCTTTTAGTAACAACTCCTTTCCGTTTACACGCCCTGCTCAAGAGATATTTGCTCGACTGAGTAACAATAGCTAGACAAAGAATCCAAAATTTAAAATAGTAAAACAATAACAGGCGCTCAGCAAATAATATAACACGACCGGAATACTGCGACATGTGTTTCCCACGATTAGTGAGTTGGAGAAAATGAGTTGTAACATGATAATAAAGCGTTTCCAGACTATGTTCATATAACATAATTTCTTCGTCTATATTTGAGGAATGTGTCCTGCAATTTGTGCCGTACATTTTTGTAACAACCTGTATGCAATTTAGACTCCCTACATGTAGTGGCTCAAGAGTTGTTTTATGCGTTTTGATGGACAAATAAAAGCTAATAGGTGATGTATGGTGGTGCAGTGATACTAAAACAACATCGATACCAATCTTTCTTTTTATAAGATAGCTGGTGAAAGAGAAAAGTGCAGTAGCAGAATAATCGAGTGCCTCAGTTTAAACCGCCAATAAATATCAGTCCAAACTGCCTTGGTATTCCCTTTCTCGAAAACGCTGACCACATTCTGGACATACTGAGTCAAAAGAGTGCAAAACGAATTGTTTCTCTAAGTGGCATCACTTCGTACCGTTCACCGAACCCATTTTCCCTTTACTCCCTTGTTATTGGTTTCCGTTTTCCAATAGTCTGTATGTGGAGATAAGAAAGGTAACTGCCTCAGAAGAGAAAAAGCTGGCTTTCGCAAGTGCATTTCCTTATCTTTCCATCAAATGTCATTTGCAAGAGCCCATCTTCACGGAACCCATCTTTTAGTGCACTCGCCAATAAATGCACCTCGTGTAAATCCAGCTTTTGTTTCGTCCATCCTCTTAATGCAAATGGATATAGAATGGAGAAAAGTAAAAGTTGGCTGCCATTCAGAGATTTTAAAGAAAACGGATATCTTGGACATGTTTCGAGAGGAGAATTAAACAGTAGCTATTGTTCAAAAGCACTGGGGTTTTGGCTCTGACGTCTGCACGGATGAAAACTGCTTGCACTCCTAGGTTTTCTTTGTTTCAGAGTTGGATGTCTGCAGCTTTCGGAAGAAAAAAACAATTTATCGAATATTCCGTTCTATTCAAAGTTCGAAGCTAATAGCACGGTTTTTCAATACCTTTTAAGTAATTTTCTACTGCAGTATTAAGAACTTCCTCTTGGCTTCCTGAAGCGATTTAAATAAATTGGGGGAAAAGGAAGGAATACGACTTTACTTCTGTGTAGTTCTTTCAAACTGGTCAAACTGCTTTTTCACTATCTATAATTGAATAAAATACATATGAAAATATTTCTAAGCGAGAAAATTTATGGTTATCTACTAAGGATATTGTAGGGGAACATCTACCCCATAACTAATATTTAATTTAACAATAAAAACTATGATCACATAAATAACGATAGGAAAATTAAAAGCAGAGAAAATTTCGCACTAAAATGGAAATAAGTAAGAAAGCTGAACAGATACAAGTAGTTAGAAATATTGTAAATATCATGTAATATATAAGTTAGCTTATGTGTGTAAGAAAATATATTTGTAATAGTACGTTTTGCACGAAAGCGTGTTAGTAGTAGGAGAAAATACTAAGATGGTAGAAGTCAATTAGAAATTAGTAAGACAGTCAAATGTTTTAAGAACTGGCCTTAAAATTACATACTGTTTCCATGCAATCGCGAGAAACAACCGAAAATCGATGGATTTAAAAAAATTACAAATATTTAGTAATTCGAAGCTTTAATAATAGATTACTCAGGAACAGGTTATGCAACAAAAACATTTATTTTAGGTAAATTGCGTGTTTTAAAGAGAGATACATTTTTTGCCTGGTACTTTTCGTCTATCGCTTAAAGCTTACCGGTTATACAAGATAATACAAAATTCCTTCTGAATAAAGAGGACTTGACAGACTATTCTCAAAAAATTAAATATATACAGTTCGTCACGTAAATATCTTTAATATATATGGTATTTAATCAAAATCATTAGAGCCATTTTTTAAAAAAATCTGACATGTTACACTCACATGACTTTCTCTACTCTTGTAAAACTTATTTTTACAAACGCTTGTTCTCCATCGATTTCATGTTAATTCAGATAAACATTTGCAGAAATATCTTATTGCTAATTCTCTTGTACGTGCAAGGGAAATATGGTAGGGCTTAAGCGATAGTCAAATCTTTTAAGAGCTGGTTGTTATGTGAACCATTTCATTGTTTTGCATACCAGGGCATAAAAGAACTAATATCGAATTTCCATTTGAGAAAAAGTATAAGTATTGGAAAATTCAAACAGTTAACAACGAATATCTCGGAAAAGGTTCACTCTACAAAACAATTTTTATAACATAAACTGTGTGTTTTAACGAGCTCTACATTTTTTGTGTAGAAACATATTGTGTATCTCTTACGGTTCAGCCGTTATGCAACAACCATTCAGAATGAAGAGAAATTTTGGGGATATTTCCAGGAAATTCAAGATATATATTTTATTTGTCATAAAACATCTTAAATGTATACCAATTTAATCAAAATCTTTAGAAATTTTTGAGAAGATAAAATTTTTTTAAAAATGTTTCATGTAAGGTAGTTGGGTGAGGGATTTTCTTTAAAATCTTCGTGTCGCATCTTTGAAAGATTCTGAACCTCACTACCAGGTTTGGTGTTTATCCGACTTTTGATTTTTGAGTTATGCTGTTCACAGACACACACGGAACTTTTTCTAAAAGTTTTTTGGTTTTAGGGAGCAGCCTCAAAACATGTATTTCCGGTAAAATCTTGATATACAATGTTTGGGTGGAATGAAATACTTTCCCTACTTACTGTATGTAGTATAGAAAGTAAAAATAAAAATTTTGAAATATGTTCGATGTAAAGAGTATCTGGGAGTGGGACATTTTCTTGAAGATCTTTGTGTCGCATCTTTGGAAGGTACTGAACCTAAATACCAAGTGTGTTATTTATCCGACGTTTCATTTTTGAGTTATGGTGTACACACACAGACACATGTTTATGTTTCCAAAAATGTTTTATTTGGATTCAGGGCGCCTCAAAGCACGTATTTCAGGTGAAATCTCGATATCTAATTTTTGGGTGGAATGCAGTACTTCCCGTAGTACGTAGTAGAGAAAGTGAAAAGATGCCAGGGCAAGTGAACCTTGACTAAATATGCGAGGATATACTGAAGGAAAAGCACCTTGTTTTGAACATCCGCGCACAAACATCCTTGTATGTATACGGTAAAGTAGCAAATATGAAGCATAGAATTTCAAATCACGCTGAGAGTAGAAAACACTTCCATTGCCAGGCTTATTGAGATTCAAATACTCAGAGTGAAGCCAATATCCATGCTCCTTTCTTCCATATTGCCAAGGAGATGCTACCAAAGGTTTGAATATTTAAGTGAAACTTGACCTTCTTGGTGACCAAGATGGTGTTTACATCTGAAATTTTCAGCATGCTAATAAAGCAAACCCTTTTACAAATATTTTGATTCTAGAAACTATTTGTGCAGACAGGATAATACAACTCATGTTTAATTATTAAATAGGCAACCCTGAATTTTACAGACAGTACACAATATACACTTTATACAGGGTGTGTATAATGAGGCAGTACTTTTAGCACTAAAATAATTTGTCTAATTATATAATATGTAAATTCAATAACAGCCCGCCTTGAAGCAATATGTATGTAATAATTTGTAAAAATGTATGTAACAGTCACTGCATATGCTTATACTATTGTAAACATGTTCAATAATGTTATGTGAATACATTACGTAATTTAATAATGTAGGAGCTGTGAGAATAATAGGTTTAAAGTTGCTAACAATGAGGTAACCTTGAGCCAATAAGAGTTTGAGAGTTTAAATGCTACTAATTATTAGAGCAGCAAAAATGTACATTTTTAGACAGTTTAAAAATAGCCAATCAACAGCCAGAAAAAGCTTTAGTTAAATGAGGGTGTTCTATTGGAGTAGGATTAGCCAATCAGAGACTTGAAAATACAGAAATTTACAAGTTTAGACAGTTGAAATCTATTCATTTGCCTGCAGACCGTGATAGTAACCGGATGGAAGATGTGTTCTCTAGAGAAATATAATACGTATTCGTGTGAGACGAAAAAATAAGTAACGCGATAAAAAAGTGCAAGTATTAAATAAAATAATCTCACAGCTCTCTATATCAGTGAAGAGCTATTTAATTTGTGTGAAGGGTTAATAAAAAGGAGTGAATTAAAGCTTAAAATCTGTGTAAGCCTACATTCTTAGTCGTACCAAAACCCTGCCTAAGAGAAACGTGTCTCTAACACAATAATACTGCGGCAGCCGAGGCAAGCATAAATATTTAAAGAAGCAGTTTAATAACAAAGTTAATATTTCTTTAAACTTAGGGCAAAGGCCACCTGAAAGTACATTTGGGGCGAAGGCTACCGGAAACTGTTTACTATACGTGCGGTTGCAACTACTACAAGTTCGGCTCCCCAACAGTTGAACTATAATACAACTCCTACTTCAAAATCGGTTTTTCATACGTAGCAGCAAACGACGTAAAGAACAATTGTACTTAAAATTGGCGTCGATACGTGGTGCAAAAAAATAAACAACTCCTACAACAAAACAATTCTTCAATAAGTAGAAGTATAGGTTATACAACGGAGAAGACACTTAGCGTTCTGCCACCTACATAGATACATTGTGGCTAACACCACTACAGGAGGTCGCAGGAAGACAGGGCATAGAGACGCGCGGAGGTCCATAACAGTTCCAGGCTCAAAGACCCGTTCCAGTGCTGGAGCTGCCTAGAGAGACCGATCAGCGACTATATATCTCTTTAGTGTCCACAAGGAGTTCCTTTTACGAGCAAGCATCCGCGCCATCTACCCGGCTCCGCCGTACGCCACGAAACCTAAAAGTACATCTGGAAGATGAGAAGGAAACGGAATTAAGGACACTTAGCAGAGATTTGAGTTAAAAAAATTTACTTTTTTGTTGTAATCGATTATAAATGGTATAAAGAACATATATATGTAAATTTTTGTTATTTGGATTTTTAAATGGCTCTTATTGTTCAGAGATGTTAGTATATTGGCATGTAACAATGTGCTTACCTTGTTTTTGCCATTTCCCGTAAGTTTTATTTCTTAAGCTTCAGGTACACTTTTCTCAAAAGCTATTTAACTTAGAAGTTTGAAACGTTTTGTTGTTGTACAGAATGTTTAGCTGTATTTAGTAGGTTAAAGAGTTTTATTCTAAATTACATGGTTTCACGAAAAAATTATAATTGTAAAATAATTACACCAAAAATTATGTTCATGTGACTTTTTTTAAATTAAATCAGTCCCTCAGTTGCTACTTATAAAAACTCCTAATAAAACATTGTCGGAGTTTTGATCTTTATTTTCAGAGAAAAATATACATTATAAATGAAAGTAAATTTATTTTTATAAAATTTTTTTACGATTTAAATATTTTTTTAATTAAAGGGTTTAAAGCTAGCTAAGACATCCTGATACCAGTAAACTCAGAGTACCTTCTTTAATAATCATAAAAAACTACATTGTCCCTAGTGTACCTAATTCTAGTGAAACCTGACTTTTTCCATTGTGAAAATGCGTAAAAATACCCTACGATCTCTACCAAGTGTATTTAAAAAAATTATTGTAAGAATATCGTGGTAGATGGGAAATCACTCCAGCATTCGCCTACCGACTGTGAAAAACCACGAAAAACCCAAAGCTATGTGGGCGGCTGACGGCAATAGAACCCGGGACCTACCGAATGCCAGTCTCACATGTGGAGCCTCTCGCTTGGTCAGGGTGTAAATAATATTTATTAAAGGCAATGAAGCGGACCTTAAGTACAATAGGAAACAAATAAGCCTTAATTTAAATTTATCCTTCTCAACCGTTAGCTTACTGAAATATGCAGTTTGAAACACCAATACTTGTTTTACTTTCTCTATTACGTATAGAAGTAAAGGAAGTATTGTATAGCACCTAAAATTTTGATATCGAAATTTCACTGTTTTGGGGTGACCTGAAACAAAATAAATCATTTTTAGAAACACGCCCGAGTTTATGTGTGTCTGTGTGTCTGAACAGGATAACTCAAAAAAGAAAAGTCGGATCAACACCAAACTTGGCATCTAAGTTTAGTACCTTCCGGAAATGCGATACAAGGATTTTCAAGAAAATCCTCCAGCCCAGACTACCCTTTACATGAAAAAAATGACTAACGAATTTATTTAAAATACAATATATGAGTATTAAATATATTTACATGATACGTAAATAAAATTTACAGCCTTTGAAATCCTTTTCATTTGCAAGAAATGTATAATTTTATATAATTGGTCAACGTTAAGCGACAGACGAAAACGTACTAAGCATAAATGTAGATGTCTTTAAAACACAGATTTTATTTCAAATAAGTTTTTTGTGGTATAAGGCATTTCTGAGATATCATTTATTAAAGGTTGGAATGTTTCATTTCTAGCTCATTTCTCGCGATTGCATAGAAACAGTATGGAATTTTAAGGCCAGCACATAGCGTCCAGTATCGCTGTTCTTTTATAGTATCTATAACGAAAGTGTAATGTAGCTATTTCTGCAAAGGTATATATGGATAAAAATGTAGTAGATAGAAAAAGAAGCTTGTGTAAGAATAATTTGTATATCCACAAATAAACGATAGAGATAGAGAAGGTCATGTGAATGTATCACATCAGATACAATTTTTTTTATTTTGCGACATTTTAAATCATATCATATTGAGATTTAAATGTCTGCCTGTTTGCCTACATTAAAGTGAGCAAGCCATTCGAGAAGCACTAGGAAACTTCGTTTTCTTCTTCAACGGATTAGCCTCCTCTATGCAGGCATACACGATCAAGGACTGTCGTCCTTCATGGTCTAGGGTTACCATACTCTAGTTCTCGAGGTCACGGGTTGAAACTCGGCGGAGGGCAATGGATTTTTTCGGAAGTAAAAAAGCCTTAGCATGGCTTCCTTCGGTGGTCCCATGTTGTAGATTTATGGCACGTAAGAGAACTTCAAGCCTGATAAAGAGACCTCTTAGCAAAACTTGGGTCTTTTCACGCCTAATATAGAATTCGACGCTAACCATAGTAGTTAAAGAGCGTCCGGAAATAAAATTCAATTTAATTTTTAATTTACCCCCTAAGGACTTACAAGCCAATGCCTTGGGTCAGTAGTCCGTCGAGGAACAAGCAAACCTGGATCATACTATATTCAGAATGGGTGATCAGCCCAATGCTGGATGGCGATGGAGAAGTAGGAAATGAAATGTAATGAAATCAATTTTTTCAACCCAACGTTCACTTAGCGATCGAGGAAAATCTCGGAAAAAGTCTTCCGTCAGATTGGTCGCCCCAGGGGTTTGAATCCAAGATCCCCCGAATGCGGGCCACAGAGTTACCGCGTGAGTCATCCTGCATGGTTTCAGAAAACTGCAAAAACCAAATTATTTGTGGAGGAGCTGAAAGAGAGAAAGGAGGGCCTATATAGGCAGTAAATACTTTTAAAACAGCATAAATTCCATATCGGACGCATTTTCATTTTTAAATTGTTCCGCATGATGTAGTTTTCGTAAAAATCAATGAAACTTTATGTAATATCTCTCGTTATTAACAGAATAAAAGAGAAATTCTTGTTAACATGAATAATTCTTGTGACGTTATTAAACAATAAGCAACATTTTAAGTAAAAATGGTCTCATGTTTAACATTTGTTTTATTCCAGAACTAATGGGTTAATTAGAAATTAATCCCTACAATTTATTAATATAGTATTAAACAGTTTAATAAAAATATTAAGTTTTTCACAAATACGTGCAGTGCAACGTGTGGAGAAAACTGACAACGCTGTAAAAATAACAAAATTAATATCTCTAGAGTTAATTTTACACT
Source organism: Deroplatys truncata (assembly GCA_030765065.1). Taxonomy (NCBI): domain Eukaryota; kingdom Metazoa; phylum Arthropoda; class Insecta; order Mantodea; family Mantidae; genus Deroplatys; species Deroplatys truncata. Next base: position 109,579,255 of record CM060982.1, read on the forward strand.
ATGTATGGAATTTGGTGTGCATATTATACGTAAAACTGGATTGCTGTATTAAAATTTAAAATGAATCGACTTGAAATTGCTATTTTTTAAAATTCACAGATGGGTATTGCTTAATTTATATTTTTCTGGGTAAACTTTAAGCAACAGAAAGCATTTTCCTATTTGGATTGGCACGTTTTCTTTCGCAGCATACTAATCGAAGGACACTTCAGCAAAGAAGCTGTAAACTGATGTCTGGTCCGGTTACAATTGAAAACTCTGAAATGGCCATTAAGAGAAACTCTCACAGCAAACTCCCTTTCTCCAAGTTCCTGATGGGATTTCATTATGTTGTCTTTTTCACTTCCTTGGAAGTACAGAGAGGAAGCTTATCTCTCGCTTGCATCCAGGCAACGTTAGCTACTGACCAATTCTGTTTGGTTAATGTTTTCCTGTTTGTCAGTGGTTCCCAAAATGGGGTGGTTGGGCATTTTTAAAGATGAAAAATAAGGCGAGCAAAACAAATAGTGATAAATAGAGAAATTAATAAAAAGTAAAATAATAATAAACTTCAGAAATGTTTTCTGGCATATATACTTTGTTTATTTGTATGACGTAACAGACAAACGTCTAACTTGAATGTTCGTTACATTAATACAGTTATACGTTGTGACTCGCGCGAGTTACCTCCGGGTCGGCGGTGCGAGGGCATCCCGACACGCCTATCTAGCCGGTTGGTTTGGCTAATGACCGGTCCCTTCAGAGCAATAGTCGCGTAACGAGCTCATTATGCAGTACTTCCCCAGTTTACTGTCCATTCCAAACCAGATGTAAACAAAAGTACGTGCTTGTCACTAACCTAGGCACATACCCTTACGCCAATATAAATAGTACCTTAATAAATGTATTGTATCATGAAATATTGAGGTAGGAAAGATATAGAACTGCATATGTTATTGCGGTTATCATAACAACTCATTAATAAAGGTAATGTATATATATTAATTGTTAAGAGATTACAAAATATGGTTTCCAAATGCTATTACACTAACGCTGAGAAAATCTTGCTTGTTAATTACTAACTGTATGCCATTAAACTATTAATTTCCGCATGCTTATAAAATCGATTGTTACTTCAGGTTGCATTTTGAACTATGATTTTCACGCAGAGCGCGTTTTTGTGGAATGAAAGAATGTTCCGCTTTAAGTGATACGCAGCAAGCACGTGTGTAAGGAAGAAGCAGCCGTTAGAGGCGGGGATTGCGAACTACTTTCATGCAGATAATACAAAGAGTTTGTTTACAATGAGAGGCACTCTGGTTTGGATGAATCAGTAGGTAATTATTGTTCCGGAAGATCCTTTTAGGCCGGTTCTAGTAACTTCCCTATCTAGAATGTACCGTTTTTATGCGGGTTCTATATAAGGGGTTGCTCCAGCGTGGTCATTGAGTTCAGAGTTAAGAAATTTTGGAGTGAAAAGTGGACAGTGCCAGTGAAGTTTATTTGTAATTTGTGACTCAGGAGTTCACTTGTGATTTGATTCAACGGGTCAGTTGTGTTGTGTTCCATGTGTGTCAAAGTGACTCAAGTGTATAATTTTTGTGCTACTTGAGTGCTAGTGATAAATAAAGTGTCTTTCGCAGTAACTGGTGTTCTTATTTGTTACCATTTATATACAATTCAGAAAAATGTCTGAGATGTGCATTCACATGACTATTTCTATTACTCACTCCTCTACAAACCATTCTTACAAAAGCTTATTCTTCTATTATTATATCTACTTGAGTTAAACGTTCACACATTTTTTGTAGGTGTGAAAGAGGTATGGTAGGCTTAAAGCGATAGTCAGATTTTAAAGAGCGTGTCACTATGTGATGGCTGTGAAATTCCCTGCTCTTTGCATGACCATGAGAAAAAAAACGAATATGACAAAATTATACAGTATTCACTTGTAAAAAAATCTGATATGTTGCACTCACATGACTGTCTTTACTCGTGTACAAACTATTTTTACAAACACTTATTCTCCATCTACTTCATGTTAACCGATATAAACATATTTGCTAATTTTCTTATAGGCGCAAGGGGAATATGGTAGGCTTTAAGCGACAGTTAAATCTTTTAAGAGTTGGTTGCTAAGTGAAGCATTCGATTCTCTTTGCATGTACAGGACATAAAAAAACAAACAACGAATTCCCTTTGAGAAAAAGTATAAGTATTGCAAAATTCAAACAAATACCAAGAAATATCTCGGAAATGGTTCAGTCGAAAATAAAAATATATGCGACATAAATTGTGTGTTTTAACTAAATCTACATTTTTTATTTAGTAACATTTTGTCTATCTCCTATGGCTTACCAGTTATGCAAAAGTCATTCAAAGTGAAGTGTACATTAGCGGAAAATTCAAGATATAAATTTCATTTGCCATAAAAATATCTTAAGCATATGATATTTTAATCAAAATCGTTGGAGCCATTTTTAAGAAATCAAAATTTTCGAAGAAATTTTCTATAAAGGCTAGTCTGGGGTAGGGGAATTTTCTTGAAAATCTTTGTGTCGTATCCTTGGAAGATACTAAACTCATATACCAAGTTTTGTGTTTATCGGACTTTTTGAGTTATGCACACACACGGACATATTTGCAGAAAGCTTTATTTGGGTTCAGGGTACCTCAAAACATGTATTTCCGGTGAAATTTTTGGGTGGAATGCAATACTTCCCCTACTTACTGTACGGGGTAGAGAAAATAATAAGTGCAAAACCTCCACCTCCATATTCAACAATGAACCAATTTGATTTTTCTTGTTCTAAATTATTAGGATTTTTTATTATAATTTGAAAAAAGTAATAAGTACTTCCTCTACCTTTAATAGTTGAGGGTATAGAGGATTTAAAAAAGATCTATTTTGACCTAGACATTGTTAAACACATATAAAGCTACATACGATTTTTAAAGGATTAATTTCTTTATATTGTGTATGTAAATCAAGGCATTCTTGGCTTTCTCCGTAAAGATCCAGAAGTTGAGAGGATGGAAGCAGCGGCAAAACTACCTTGAGGATCAGCAGCTGTGCAGTTATGAAATATGCAACCCTGACCTCTCGTAAGATAAAAAGAACCACTTCTGTCTACACACGTGTTCTCAGAAACATAAGAAACATTTTCCAGCTCACAAATATATTCGTATTTTGGTCTCACCGTAAACAATAGTTTAAGGGGTTTAAAAATTCTGAATTAAATATAAATTTCCTTGAAAAAGGATAAAATGAAATTAGTGACCTTTTATGGTCAGAAATCCAATAGTGCATAAGAAGTTGATGATAAGATGAGGGATATGCTGACTTGGTTAAACTTTGCCACCTATTTTTGGTTGCTACAAGTTGGTTATGCGGCAAATCTACAGGCCTTCCAGGTGTTTATCCAGAAAAAATGTTAGGAGTTGGACAAACGGACCTTTCTGACCTTGGATCTCGCGCATTTACGGAACTCTATGTTGAAGAAGAAGGTTTGGTAGCTTATACGAATGGAAAGTCAGTTTGAAGATGTATTATATTTCGACTGTTGGGGAGCCGAACTTGAAGCAGTAGCAACCGCACGTATGATAAAATGTTTCCGGTGGCCATCGCCCCAAATGTACTTTCCGGTTGCCTTTGCTCCACGTTTAAAAAATATTAACCTTGTAATTTGGCTGTTTCTTTAAATATTATATATTATGTTTGCCTCGGCTGCGTCAGTATTATTGTTAGAGACATGGATTTCTTTGCAAGGCGTAGTGCGGCTGAAGAATGTAGGCTTACACAGATTATAATGTTTACTTCACTACATTTATTAATCCTTGACAAAATTTAAATAACACTTCACTGATATAGAGAGCTGTGAGGTTCTTTTATTAATTACTTGCACTTCTTAACACGTAAACTATTTTGGTCTCACACGAATACGTATTAAATTACTCGAGGACACATCTCGCGTCCGGTTAGGAACACTGTTAACAACAAACGCGCCCAGTTATGAGCGCTGTATACAAGCAACTGACTTGATTTCTACCACCTAAACTTGTAAATTTCTGCATTTCAAGTCTCTGATTGGCTATTCCTAATCCAATAGAATACTTTTATTTAACTTAGGCTTTTTTCTGGTTGTTGATTGGCTATTTTATAAACTGTCACAAAAATTACATTATTGTTGCTCCAAGAATGACTAGTAGCATTATTACAGTTCCTTACTCATTATTGCCTCAAGGTTACCTCATTGTTAGCAACTTTTAACCTATTATTCTCACAGCTCCTACATTATTAAATTACGTAATACATTCAGATAGCATTATTACATGTATACAAAATATAAACATATACAATGACTGTAACATACAGCTTTTATATATTGTTACTTACACATATTGCTTTAGGGTGGGCTGTTATTGAATTTATATATTATGTAATTAGACGGAAATCATTTAAGTGTTAAAAATACTGCCTCATTGTACCAAAATGTGGAAGGGCATGAAAAAAAAGCTGTGTAGTTATGCTGTCATTGATCTTTTGTATCCTTTCCCATTCAGGTAGGTACTAGTTTAGATATTTAAAATTAAAAGAAAACTAAGTGAATAAAAAAATACCAGGGTGTACACGATCAAGTAAAGAACAATGCGCATCAACTTGATAGAAAATACAATGTTAATAAATATTTTAAAAAAAAGTTGTGTATGAGGGAATATCCTACAATTGCCTACAAGAAAAATATTTTTTCTGCTGTTATATTTTATCTCGCTATTGGAAAACAATGAAAAAAGAAGAGGTATGCATTGCTAAAGGCGCGATTGAACACCTGGAAGGTAGTACTTCCTTATACTACCACAAATATTTTTACTTAAAAATACCGGAATCATGAATAAAAGATAAGTTTTAAATTTTCTGTTAACTTATGAAGTTATCTTTATTCTTGCCAACGTTTTTATAGCTGGAAAACCATAAGAGATAGACAAACCATACTACAGAATAAAAAAGGTTCCAGGACGTTTCATCCAATACATTACGGCCACGGACAATATGACAACTGCTTCTAGGGCAATAAAAAACTCACAAACGGACATTTCATCCACCAATTTTTGTCCATAAAATATTTCACCAAACGACATTTCGCTCAAGAATCATTTCGTTAATGGAACATTTAAACAAATGATTTTTTGCCCACTAAAATTTCAACGTTTCCCGGCAACTGTTTACATTACTAAATTCGAAGTTTCTTGGTCACATTACTAATCTCGACAGTTTGTTTTTCACATCATTAAAATTAAGACCACTAGGCTCAAAATTCCTACTTTGGAGCATCAAAATTACGGTTATAATTTTCACTCATGTAACAAAAAACAGGACTAGAAATTACTGGTGTTGCGAGCAGCGCGAAGTTTCTACAGCATCTGCTATAACAAACTTAGATGTGGACAGGGAAAAATTTGTCATCTCACAAGGAGCCAAACGTATGAGAGCAACGACACCGCCTTAGCAGTGTAAGAAGTCCTATGACGGGCTGATGAACACGCGAATGAAACGCCTATAAGGTGGTTAAGTTATATTCGAACCCACTCGCGGCCTCTCTCTACTGCGCGAGACAGCCGGTAGTCGCCGGGAAAATTACGTCGGCAGAGGCGGACTAAAATTCTTACCTTATAATAGATGCTGGAAATGTTGACCTTCTGCTCTCAAACAGGCAGCATATCTCGTGTAAATATTCTTGCTCACTCTCCGAAGCTCAGCAGCAGGAATTCTTGTGATGAAACGCCTCATTATGATCAGAAAATTGGAGTGTGGTGTGCGATAAGTGGTAGAAGAATAATAGGGCCCATAATCTTTGATGAAACAATAAATGCAGAGCGATATCCGAGGTTAATTCTGAGGTCATTTTGCAATCGCTTGACAGATGAAGAGAAATTGTATGGTTGGTTCCAGCAAGATTCTGCAACAGCACATACGGCTGCCGAATCATTACATGCAATAAGAGAGGTGTTTGATAACAGAATAATTAGTTTTGATTTGTGGCCCCCTCGTTCTCCTGACCTAACGAGTTTTGATTTTTATTTATGGGGTTCTTTAAAAGACAAAGTGTATCGTTCGAATCCTCGCACACTATAGGAACTTAGAGAAAACATTGTGCAAGAAATCACAAGAATTCCTGCTACTGAGCTTCGGAGAGTGAGCGAGAATATTTACACAGGATATGCTGCCTGTTTGAGAGCATAAGGTCAACATTTCCAGCATCTATTATAAGGTAAGAATTTTAGTCCGCCTCTGCCGGCGTAATTTCCCCGGCGACTGCCGGCTGTCTCGCGCAGTAGAGAGAGGCCGCAAGTGGGTTCGAATATAATGTAACTACCCTAACTTCTGTGTATAGGACAGTAACATCAACAATTTCAAGCGCCATCCTTAAGCACCCTTTCTGAACAAAACATCCTTCTCTTAAACCCCAATAAGGGTGGGCACGCAGCAAAATCACTCAGGCAGAACCTCAGCCTGCCAGTAGCAGTGAGTGAGTGAGCCAGTACAAATAAGTGTGCCAGATAGGAATACTATAATGAGTATAAACAGATATGAAAATATTAACCGTCTTCCTGTGCCACGTTCCATGGCGGACGTTCAATTAATACATCCCTGCGATCTTTCAACAACGAGAGATTCCTTCTCTATGATTACGAAGCCGACAACCCAGAGAGAATTCTCGGATTTTGTGCATATATATCGCGGGGTTTACTAGCACCCAGTCCTACAGTACTCGGAGATGGCACTTTCAAAACACAGTTAACGTGGGATATCGAAGTTGCGAGCGCCGATTAAAAAACATCTGAAGTGATGCATTCACATGATTTTCTCTATCGTTCATTAATGGGTATACAATCTATTCATACTAAAGCATATTTTCTATTCACTTCATTTTAATCTAAATAAACCGTTGCAGAAATAGCTACATTACACATCTAGTTATAGATATAAAGAGAACAGCAATAGTCGAATGTTTAAGAACAGGATGCCACGAGGGTAATCCAGAAAGTCCCAGACGTTTTGAAATAAACAATTAACAAAATGCAAATATCAACGTTTATTATTTACATTTGAAAGGTACACTCTTAAGCTATTTTTCTACATAATCGCCATTCAAATTGAGGCATTTATCATACCGAGGCACAAGTTTTTCAATACCCTCTCTGTAGAAATCTGCCGCCTGCGACGTCAACCACTGGTTTACACCGGCATGCAATTCAGCATCAGTATCAAAGCATCAATTTGATGCACCAAACTCCGTGAAATTTGGGGGAAATGTTCCAAAAGTTCTGTAATCTTGAAACGACGATTTTCACGACTTTTGTCATTGATTTGCATTGACAGTTCATCAGTCATAAGGCTAGGCCTACCACTGCGATCCTCGTCGTAAACATTGGTACGCCCATTTTTAAAATCAATGCACCATTGCCTGACTCGGCTTTCACTCATTATTCCCTGCCCATAAACATCACAAAGTTGACGATAAATTTCAATTCGTTTGTTCTTTTTAGCCAACAAAAACCTAATCACAGACCGCACTTCACAAGTGGCGGGATTTTCTATTACAGCGCACATTTTAACAATTCACAGAGAGCACAGTAAGGAAGCCACAGGCCTCACGCTACCACAGTTGGAAGCGTACTGAATGTAGGAACGTTCTGGCACCAAGATGGCGGCTCTCGCCCTGCTCATCACCACGATAGGTCAAAACGTCTGGGACTTTCTGGACTGCCCTCGTATATGCTGGTCTTAACACTCCATACTGTTTCCATGTAATCACCAGAAACAACTGAATGTTGACAGAACAAGAGAATGACCAAGAACATTCCAAGACTTTAATAACGGATATCTCAGAAATGGCTTAAGTCACAAAAAAGACTTATTTGAAATACATTGTGTTCTTTAAAGAGATCTACATTTTTTGTGTAGTACGTTTTCACTATTGCTTAACGTTTACCAATTATATAAAACTATATGAAGTTTCTTCAAAATAAAGTGTGGTTCACAGGCTATTCCCAGTAAATTCAAGATATAGTTTTATTTGTAATATAAATAATTTTAACATTTTTTGTGTCGCACCTTTTAAAGTTATTCAACCTAAATACCAAGTTAACTTATGTATTTATCCGAATTTTGAGTTTTGGTGTTATGCTGTTCAAAGGCATACCGATACCAGACATACACACACACTGACCTTTTTCTAAAATTTTTTTTTGGATTCAGGGGATCAAAAGATGTAATACGATTAAATTTCGACACAGAATTTTTAGGTAGTATACAATACTTACCATACTTACTATTATTAGTAGAGAAAGTAAAAAATGTACACATATTTTGAATCAGGAACGAGTTGAAAAAAAGTCAGGAAATATGGAAAGACAAAGAGTAAGATAAACTACAAAGATAACATGTTTACTGGCGATCAGTTACAACTTGAAGTTTTATTCCGAGATAGCAGAAGAGGAAGAAGAAGAGAGTGATTAATAATATGTATTGACTAATTTCTTGTTTTTTGGACGTAGTGTCAGTGTAGACGTATTATTAAATGGACGAGAAATGCCTGGGTAAAAAGTTCATTGTCAAAATATCGTATGAGTAAAATTTCTTTGTGGACGAAATGTGGTATGGATGTGTTTGCTTAGTGGACGAAATGCCTGGACTAAGCGTCCGCGCACCGGAAAAAATATCGTTAAAATATATCAGGTATACCAAATGAACGTCTTTTACGGAATAAACGAGTACTTCGAAAAAAAGTAAAAGATAAATTCATTAAAACAAAAGAAGAAGAGAACTGAGACAAGCAAGATAGAGGAAGTATTGCGTTCTACCCCAAATGTTCAAAGATGCTTCAAGATTATAATCTGTAAACTTTATTACTGTGTTTATTGTTTCACACACATTGGCTGTGAGACGGAATATATAAACCCTCAAATGCTTATATTCTTTTCTAGTGGTCATGCAAGGAGCATATCATTTCATAGCCATCATAAGTTTTATTAAAATCTGACTATCGCCTTAGCTATTATATCTTTATATTTACAGCGAAATGTATAAATGCATAATGAAAGTACAGTGCTTTCCCTTCACACTGTGTCTACCACATGGCTGCTTGGGCTCCGGCCGCCGCAGCTCGGAACCCTGCCGAAACAGTTATGATAAACCCGCAACACCTCTTGTTCTCATAGTTACAGTTACAGTGATATAAGCATATAACTTATTATAAGAGAGGCTGGAAGTGTTGTCCATCTTTATCCACACATTTCTGGCATCTTCTCAGGAAATTTTCATTCATTTATTTACATGGTTAAGTTTCGTCGCAAAATAACAGATATTGGAGTACAGAAAAACCCGATTTTATACACGAGTTTCCCTTGCATGACACGGAAATTTGGCGTGCAGTAAATGCACTTAGGAGCTATATTCTTTAAACAAACAATAAATGCAGAGGGGTATAGAAATGACTTGCTCACACATTTTTTTTTTTTTTGGAAAAGCTGAACAAATTGAATGTCGGTCTGGATTTTTTCAACAAGCCTTTGCTTTCGCGCATGCGAACTTGAAAAATAAGGTGTGTGCAACAAGCACCATGCCTTGGAAGAACAAAAAGAAAAATTCAGGCAAGAAATTCACTTAAATTCGGATACCGAAATCTCAAAAGTGAATGAAAATTGTTTGAGAACATGCCAGAAATATGTGTATAGAGAAGGAAAGCATTTCCAAGATTTCTTATGATAATGTATGTGCTTATTATCATTGTAATTGTAACTACGAAAACGACGGGCGGTTGTGAGGATGTTATAACTGTATCGGCGGGAGTCCAAGCTGGGGCGGCCGACGCGCGAGCAGCCGTGCGGTGGCCACAGTGTGAAGGAAAAGCACTGTATATCCCAGTCAACAAGAAGTATAAGATAGAAGTATAATCTTTTATAGGAATAAATTGTAGAGGAGTGAGTAGAGTAAGTAATGTGAAGGCAATATATCAGATTGTTACTTTCTCTACTACGTACATAGTAGGTAGAGGAGGTATTGAATTCCACCCAAAAATTTGATACCGGAAAAATAAGTATAAATTTCACAGGAAATATAGGTTTTGAGGCCCTCTGTATGAAAACATTGAGCGTGTGTGCGTGTGTATGTGTGTCTGTAAACAGCACAACTTAAAAACGAAAAGTTGGATAAATACACTCTTAATATTTAGGTTCAGTACCCTCTAAAGATGCAACACGAAGATTTTCAAGAAAATCCCCAACCCCTACCCCTTTGTTATCCTTTACAGGGGATATTTTTAGAATTTTCTGATTTTCTAAAAAAAAATATTAAATTTTTTATTAAAATACCGTATATAAATGATCTTTAAATGACAAATAAAACACATATCTCGAATTTTCTGGGAATAGCTTTGAATTTTGTGTAATCTAGTATAACTGTAACGCTAAGCATTAGACGAAAACGTTCTACACAAAAAATGTAGATCTTTTTAAAACACGCAATTTATTAAAAAAACAACTTTTTATGTCATAAGCCATTTCCGAGATATCTCTTATTAATGGTTGGAAGGTCATTGCTTGGTCATTCTCTTAAAGTCCTTTCAACACTCAATTTGAAGAACGTTTGTTGCTGTTACGTATGGAAAGCCAGTTTGAAGATGATGTATTATAGTTCAACTGTTGGGGAGCCGAACACTTGAAGTAGTTGTAACCGCACGTATGGTAAAAAGTTTACGGTAGTCTTTACCCCAAAAACGTTTAAAAAAATATTAACTTTGTAATTTTCACTGTTTCTTTATGTCTTATCAGGGAGTGGTGCGACTAAAGAATGTAGGCTTACACAGATTATAATTTTACTTCACTCCTTTTATTAATGCTTGACACGATTTTAATAACACTTCACTGATATAGAGAGAACTGTGAGATTTTTTATTAATTAGTTGCCTTTTTTAACACGTAAACTATTTTTGTCTCGCACAAAATACGTATTAAATATCTCGAGGACGCATCTAGCGTCCGGTTAGGAACACTGTCTACAAGCAACTGACAACTGAATTTGTAAATTTTGCTCCATTTTAGTTTCTGATTGGCTAATCCTGGTCCAATAGAATACCATCATTTAACTAGAATTTTTCTGGTTGTTGATTGGCTATTTTATAAACTGTCACAAAATTACATTATTGCTTCCAAGAATCACAAGTAACATTATTAAACTTTCAAATTCATTATTGTCTCAAAGTTACCTCATTGTTAGCAACTTTTAACCTATTATTCTCACAGCTCCTACATTAGTAAATTACTTAATACATTCACATAACATTATTATACATGTATAGAATAATAGAAACATATACAATGACTGTAATATACACTTTTTATATATTGCTACATACACATGTTGCTTTAAAGCGAGCTGTTATAGAACTTATATATTATATAATTAGACTGAAATCATTTAAAGGTTAAAAGTACTCCCTCAAGTTATTTCTCGCGAGTGTATTGAAATAGTAAGGCAGCGTATAGCGTCCAGTTTTTAAACATTTGACTTTTGCTGTGTAGCTATTTCTGCAAAGGTTTATTTGGGTTAAAATGAAGTAGACAGAAAGATAATCTCGAGTAAGAATAGTTTGTATGCCCACTAATAAATTGTAGAGTGTAAAGAAATTCATGCGAATATAACATATCAGATTTTTCTAATACAAACTGTTCTTTTTTTTTTTTTTTGTAAATACAGGGGATCTCAAACCGCGTACATATTTCCAGTGTAGCTTCGATATCAAATCGAATGCTTTACCTATTTCCTTAGTTCCTCTTCCTTCGATCTGCAAAAATCAGTCTCCTTCATTACACACTCATTCTTGGGGGAGCAGAAGCCACCAATACACATACATCCTCGGTCACGAAGTAAACACAGACTGATAATGAAATATTACCATATTGATGTGGAATGGCCGTGGGCATTCTGCGGCAGACAGCCTGGTATTGACCAAGTGAAGCCGCGGGAATACTTTGATGTGGCCTGGCCTTGTTCAAACTTTGCATCGCTGTTCATTTGTGAACCACAGACGAGGTTTGGCTCCAACTTCTGCCCAAAGGAACCTCGTGCGGCACGAAAAAGAGATGCGTACCTTGCTTTACAACTTGAAAATTATTCACAGATCATTACAGTTTCGTGCGGTAACCGTTGATGCAAATCTGTCATGCAGGTCTGCTGTTCAGAAAACTTTACACGACTGCTGTTGCATAATAAATTAAGCTGTTTAAGGCGTGTTAGCTACAACAGCATATTCACTAAACTTCTGTGTTCGTGACCAAAAGTGTGAGGTGAATATTTTTCAGCCAGGTTTGCTCCATTATAGATCCAACTTCCCCGCAATATACGTTTTTTACTGCGTCACGTCCCTTTTTCCCAAAAACTTTAGGGAATAAAATTTCAATATTTGGCCCATATCTCAATTGATGCCCTTGCAGGCTTTTTTACTTCTTTCTGCCACGTACCTAGTAGGTAGAGAAGGTATTGCATCCTAATCTATACATACCGAATGTACCTGTAGATAGATTAGAAAAGATGTATAACTCTATAATAAGGCTGATTTTTTATACGGAAGTGAAATCTGGGAATGGGAAAGAGCAGAGCTTGTAAATAACACGCAGTTAGCATTTTGGAAAAGAGTTCTTGGAGTTTCACAAGGCACATCAAATTCGGGGGTGTTGAGGAAGATGGGATGTTATGAAGACACAATACACTGCAAAATAAGAGCAGTGAAATACTGGCTGAGGCTGATGCAGGGGGATAACTCCACACTACGATCCAAATGTTATAAATACCAGCGAGAAAACCTGTCTCCTAAGTTTTGGGCAGCTGATCTGGAAAGGGGTTTGAGGAGAATAGGAATGAGGTCAGTGTGGTTAAGAGCTAAACCAAATGACAAAAACGTATGGAAAGGAGTCAAAAGAAGACTAAGAGACATCAACCAACAGGAAATAGAATCGAATTGTAAAATTTAACCTTCTCTATGTCTAGCAAATGAAATAAAATTGAATTGGGGTAAAGAGGCATACATACTTAATTTAGGAAGAAAGGAAAGATCAGGAATGGCATGGTTTAGACTGGGGGGCTGGAGGGCACAGAAAATGACTGACGATTCTGGCAGGAGAATCTGCCCATTCTGTGCTTTGGATGAGGACTGGGTACATATTTTGGCAGAGTTTGCACAGTGGAAGAACCAGCGAACGATTAAACTGAAAGAAAAATTCTTAAGTCCCTCATTGGCATGTTGGGAGCTACTGGCTGACCAGAGGAACTGGCAAAACATGTTTATTTTGTCACCCTATTGTATCTTAAATATGCATGTAAGGTCAATGACACATGCACTAAATACTTGTGAAATAACTTCAATAATTTGAAACCAATAAGGATACCTTATCTGTTAAAAAAATCTATACATCGATATTTCACAGAAAATACATTTTTTGAGGCCCAAAATTAGAGGAAGGTCTATTGTGTGTGCGTTTGTGTGTCTGTGAAAAGCATAGCTCAAAAACGAAGGCTCGAAGACTTTCAAGAAAATCCCTACCCCAAACTAACTGTACAGGAAAACCGACAGAAACCGGATGATTCGTGGTTCAAATCCCGGCGACGGCATTGGATTTTTCTTCGGTCTGCTTCTACCTTCCCGGCCTTCGCGGTTTCTGTGGAAGAACGATTAATTCCATTAATTGTCCTAATAGTGGTCGAAAATATGAAGCCGGGACTTAAAGTACTTACAACATTGTAAGTCGCCATTGGGGTATGTCAACTCAATACAATTTGACATCACGTTGTGGCTTACCGGGGAAAATTCGAATTGCTGGAGAAATTAATGCCATACCGGCATGTTGTCATGGTAACTCATTGGTTAGCGCAACCGCACGGAAACCGAGAGATCCTGGTTCAAATCCTGAAGATGGCATCAACTTTTACAATGGTCTGATGCTACCTTTCCAAACTTGTCCAACACACGGCTAGTATGGAAGAAAAATTAATTCTATTAATTGACCTAATAGTGGTTGAAACTATGAAGCCCGGGACATAAAGTACTTACAGCATTATAAGTCGCCGTTGGGGAATGTGATATCAATACTTTTTGAGGTCTCCTTGTGGTTTACCGGAGAAAATGCGAATCAGTTGGAAATTTAATGTCGTACCGGCCTGTTGCAATGGTAGCTCATTGGTTAGAGCAACCGGATGGAAAGTGGGAGATTCGTGGTTCAAATCCCGGCGTTGGCATCGAATTTTTCAATCGTCTGTTCCACCTTTCCAACAAGGGCTTGTGTGGAACAACAATTGATTCTATTTTTATCTTTATTTCTCAAGAATGGATCTAACGCTTTTGATTGATATTCCATAGGTTTAAGATATTTGCATGAACAAACAGGATGTAAGTTTTGAATTTTCTGCGAATAGCCTGTGAAGTCCTCTTCATTCCAAATTAATTTTTTTTATAACTCGTAATCCGTACGAGTTAGGCAAAAACTTACTGAAAAAATGTACATCTTGTTAAAACACACAATTTATGTCAAATGATTTTTTGTGGTATTAAAACAATTTCAAAGATATTATTTATTTGATTCTAATCGAATAAGGTGGCGCTGCGGTAACGTTTGCGACTCGCATTCGGGAGGTCCAGGGTTCGATCCCCGGCGGCCGCTTACTCTGACCCTTGGGTTTCTCGTGGTTTTCCCGGGTCGGCAGGCCAATCTGGGGTCATTCACTTCTATCCGACCATACTGTCCCTCATTTCCTCTACGTATCATCTTCGTCAACTGTTTCAGGGTTGTGGGTCCAGGCGATGGTGTTCGGAGGTTTGCGATTGGGCGGTGGCTGTGCCTCTGTAGAGGTTTCTTCCCTGGAGTCACTGTGGGCCCCGCCCCCGGAGGACAGCCGGGGGTTCGGTGGCAAGTTGGTGGCCCCGGGAGGCGTCGAATGTGTTCTATCTGGAACATTATGTGCCCCGTCCGTGCTTGCGCCCGTCGTCATCGGGATCTAGTCGGCCTTCGATCTCTCCCCCCCCCTCATCCCTACCTCCTGGGGGTCACTGTAGAAGCACAAGGGGCCGAATGGTCTGCATGTAGTGCTTTACCTCGGTTTCCGGGGCCCTTCTACTCGTTCATCACCCTTCATTTGTTTGTTTGTTTGTTTTTCTTGTGGTCATGCAAAGACAACGGAATCTCAAAGTCATCACATAGCGACTGGCTTTTAAAAGATTTGACTAGGCTTAATGCTACTGCATTCCCCTTGTTCCTACAACGAAATAAGTAATAAAAACCACTTCTTTAAATGTTTATATTGATTAGCGTAAACCAGATAGAAAACTAACCTTTTCTAAGAATAGTTTGTGGAAAGGGGGATAGAGAAAGGCTTATTAGAATTTTCCTACATTAATAGGCTTGTGCCTCGTGAAATATGAAGCTGCTAATAACGATGTGATTAAGAAGCTTTATGAAAATATGTTATTAATTACTGATTTATGTCTGTACAGTAGGGTCGTGAATATCCGATCCCGGGTAACCGACTTCGGGGTTAACCGAGGTCCTCCCCCCGGTAGAAGCGTTCGGATAAAGTGAGCGCAAAGTATGTAGTTGAAAAAAATCTGATGTGTTACACTCACATGACTTTCTCTACTCTTGTACAAACTATTTTTATAAACGCCTATTCTCCATATGCTTCATGTTAATCGATATGTTAATCTTATTGCTAAGTTTCTTGTAGATGCAATGGGAATACAGTAGACTTAAAGCGAAAGTCAAATGTTTTAAGAGCTGGTTGCTATGTGGACCATTCCATTTTCTTTGCATTACCAGGACAAAAAAAATGAATAACGAATTTGAGAAACGGTATAAGTATTGGAAAATTTAAGGAAATGACAAGCAATAACTCGAAAATGGTTCACTCAACAAAACAAATGTATATGACATAAAGTGTGTATTTTAACGCGATCTACATTTTTTGTGTGGTAAAACTTTATCTCTCTCTTATGGTTTACCAATTATGCAAACGTCGTTCACAATGAAGAATACTTTTGGAGTAATTCCCAGAAAATTCAAGATATACATTTGATTTGTCATGAAAATATCTTAAACATGTGATATTTTAAACAAAATCGTTAGAGCCATTTTTGAGAAAATTAAAATTTTCGAAAAATGTTCCATGTAAAGGGTAATCTGGGGTGGGGGGATTTTCTTGAAAACCTTCGTGTCGCATCTCTGGAAGATACTGAACCTAAATACCAAGTTTGATGTTTATCCGACTGTTCATTTCTGAGTTATGCAGTTCACAGACACAGACACGGACATGTTTCCAAAAATGCTTTTTTTGGATTCAGGGGGTCTCAAAACATATATTTGCGGTGAAATCTCGGTATCGAATTTTTGGGTGGAATACAATACTTCCCCTGTTTGCTATACGTAGTAGATAAGGTAAAAAAGAAGAGAGATTTTATTGACTTATACGCTTAACATCATCTGTGAATGCCAGGGATTACAACGTTTCAACGATAAATAACAAAGTTTGGGGGCAGAGAGTGGTTAGGAAAATAAAGTCTCCATGACTCAGTGAGTAACCTCTATAACGTTTCTTTGACCAAGGTCGTGGCCCTGACTCGGTCGCTCTTGACCGTCCAGAGGGAAAAAAGCACAGTTCTTATTTACGAGCATGGCAGCAAGTGAAATTTACTGAAGCGAGGCGCTGTCGGTCGATACCAGGGCGTTCTTGTTATTGGGCCATTAGAGCCAGAAAGAAACTACATTTCTCTCACATAATATCGAAGGGAGCCAGTGATGTATGGACATACATGTAACCTACCAGAAGCTGGGGCAACGCAGTACGGTCAGTTTAATAGTCCCGTGTGAAATACGACCAAGCGATCACTACTGTTACCACACCACACACTTAAATTTGCCCCTTATATGCGTTTAGATAATTCAGGGATTTACAAATGGTAATATATAATAGAGTTAATGTGCTGTTGAATGCTCAAAGTGTGTTTCTTTACTGCAAACCGTGTCTAACACTTTCCTGCTTTACTGTTTTCCTCTTTTTCTTCTCAAATAAGTTATTTTAACATTCTCTATCTTTTAGCACATTTTTACCTTCTCTAATAAACAGAGGAAGTATTGTATTTCACTAAAAATTAGATAGAGATTTTTCTGGAAATGTACGTTTTGAGGTCCCTTTAATCCAAAACAATATTTTTACTTTTCCCACCACGTACATAGTAGGTAGAGAAGGTGTTCCACCCACAAATTCTATATCGAAATATGCTATGTGGCTCCCTGAATTCAATAAAGCACTTTTAGAAAAAAATACGTGTGTGTGTGTGTGAGTGGTGTATAGCATAATTTAAAAATGAAAAGTCGGATAAATACCAAACTTGGTATTTAAGTTCAGCATCTTTCAAAAACGAAAAACGAAGATTTTAAACAAAATCCTCCAATTTCAACAACTTTAGATGGAACATTTTCCGAAATTTTGGATTTTATGAAAAATGGCTCTAACGACTTTGATTAAATTACCATATATTAAGGAGGTTGTAAGCTGATTTGGATCAAAAATATCAAAATTGATTTTTTGTCATAAATGTAAGGTTAAATGTCCATTCTATAAAAATCTGTTGTCGTTTTACGTGTAGCACATCCCAAACGAGCGTAAATGGCATTTTCACAAACATAGTGGGCAGCGTAAAGCAGGGGTTAGTGGTGGCATGCAGTGTGAAGGGGTTGCGAGAATCTTTGAAAGTTCTCTATCCAAGTATGGTGTAAGATACACACAATATTTAGGGGATGGGGATAGTAAAGAATACAAAAATGTGGTAGAAAGGAAACCATATGGGGATGTGCAAATTCAAAAACTGCAATGTGTGGGGCACGTGCAAAAGCGTATGTGAACCAGACTTAGAGAACTGAAAACCGATCTCAGGGGTCAAGAGCTAGATGACGGTAAAAGTGTTTCTGGGAAGGAAAGACTAACTGAGAAGGAAATAGACAACTTACAGCACTATTATGGCTGGCTATTAGGAGAAATGCAAATAAACTGGAGGAGATGAGGCGTGTCCACAAAGTAAGGATTGATGGTGCAAATTTAACAGAGCAATAGCTACTGGAGAAGGGTATGAACACAAACATTCACTGCCTTATTATGTAGGTGAAGCAATAAAACCCCCTTTTAGGGGCCTAACTGACCCAGAACTTGTAAGTAAATGTTTGCATGGCAAAACTCAAAATCCAAACGAGTCCTTCAATAATAATGTAGTGTGGACCATAGTTCCTAAAACTGTCTTTGTAGGGTATGATACTACAAATAGGTGCTCTGGATGCTGTGTTGGCATTTAATGAGGGAAACTCAGGTCGTGTGAAAGTACTGCAAGCAATGGGAATAAATCCTGGATGGAATGCGATGAAAATTTTTCAAGACATTGACAATATGAGAATATTAAATGCAAAAGTAAAGCAAAAAACTGAATTTAAGGAGGCTAGGTTGTTGCAGAGAAATGACAGGAGGTCCAGAGAGGATGAGAACAATGACCCTGAACCAGAATATGGTTCTGGATTGTACTCAAGGTAGCATTTCACTTTTTTATTATTTTTCAATAAGTTGGTTTTTAAAACCCATTGGTCCCTATTTATCTGGAACTACTAGATCTAGAATAATGAAACTTTTAGCAGTTGTTTAATAATTATTTAGTAACTTACAGACCTTTTCTTAACTCTGTAAGAGCAAAGTGAGAGTTGTAGTGGTGTTTTTTCAATGAAAAATGCAGAGAAAATTGGTAATTTAGAAAAAATCTTAAAAAATACTTGTTAAGCAATTAAGGCGTAATAAAAAAGTCAATAAATGGAGGAAGAGGCAAACTGTTAATATGCACAGTTCCATTGCTTTACATTTTGTGGTTCCCAAGAAAATGAGATTTAAAGTAGATAAAATTAGCATTGAGAGGATAGATCCTACAACCTTCTCTTAAGGGAAGAATAGTTTTTATACCCATGACTAAAGATAAGAGGTATAGAAAGTAAAGTCAGTACATTGCATCAGATTTTTCGAAAGAGAACAGTCTTAGAGTTTCTTTCTGCACACTTAATCGTAGCTTCTTAATCGTTATCTGGGCTTTGAGGATTCAGGAAATTGTACCATCTCACTGTTCATCATAATGGCTAGGGTAAACGGTAACCAGGTTCGTCGCAATGAGGTCTTTAACTTTAATTCCTTCCAAACTCCAATACTCAATGTTATCTAAACCTTCTGTCTTGATATAGATATATACTTTATTAAGACATGCTGTATCTGAAATAGAACGATCATGATGCATTAGGGGGACAATTGAGGCAGTATTTTTAACACTTAAATAATTCCAGTCTAACTATATAATATGTAAATTCAATAACAGCCCACCTTAAAGCAATATGTGTATGTAACAATATATAGAAGGTGTATATTACAGTTATTATATATGTTTATATTATTGTATACCATTTTATACATGTTCAATAATGTTATATGAATGTATTACGTAATTTAATAATGTAGGAGCTGTGAGAATAATAGGTTAAAAGTTTCTAACAGTGAGGTAACAATGAGGTAACCTTGAGGCAATAATGAATTAGAAATTTTAAATGTTACTTGTGATTCTTGGAAGCAATAATGTAATTTTAGTGACAGTTTATAAAAATAGCCAATCAACAACCAGAAAAAGCTTTGGTTAAATGAAGGTATTCTATTGGATTAGGAATAGCCAATCAGAGACTTGAAATACAGAAATTTACAAGTTTAGGCGGTTGAAATCAATTCAGTTGGTTGCAGACAGCGTTACTAACAAGACGCAAAAAGTGTCCTCAAGAAATTTAATAAATATTCGTGTGAGACGAAAATAGTTTGCGTGTTAAAAAGTGCAAGTAATTAATTAAAGAATCTCACAGCTCTCTATATCAGTGAAGTGTTATTTTAAATCGTGTCAAGGATTAATAAAGTAGTGAAGTAAAAATTATAATCTGTGTAAGCCTACATTCTAAGTCGCACCACAACCCTGCCAAGACATCCATGTCTCTAACAATAATACTGACGCAGCCGAGGCAAACATAAATATATAATATTTAAAGAAACAGTAAAAATTACAAAGTTAATATTTTTTTAAACTTGCAGCGAAGGCTACTGGAAAGCGGGTACTATACGTGTGGTTGCAACGAATTTAAAGTTCGGTTCCCCAACAGTTGAAATATAATACAACTCCTTCAATACAACTACTTCACAATGTACTCTGAAATGGTCAAAAATCAATTTTTTGTTTTATGCACTAATAAAATCTATTTTATTTCTAGTTTTTCAGAAAATATACACCTTTGGGGGTTTAAGAGGTTTTTAGGACATTTAAATTCCATTTAAATGCTAGTCTGCAATCCTTTAAAACTGTCATGCAAGCCCCTTTTTAGAACAATATTTTTATTTTTCAACAACGGACGACTGTATCGTGCCCGGCGAGCAGTTCAGCAATTACCTAATAAAAGAGGCCAGGACCAAGAGAAGGCAATCAGAAAAACTGAAGCAATCCAGGAATGAAGATGTAGATGATTATGACCCTGGAATGTACTGAAGTGTGTCAGAATTATAATAATCCAACTTTAAATTCAGTTTTCTCAAAACAACATTTTTCGATACTTGTGTACCTTTTTCTCAGAAAGTATAAGAGATAGGGAGCTGAAATTTTCAGTGCATGTACACAACCCATAGCTAAAATTGTTGAATCACAATCATAATTCTATTATGTATATTAGTGATATTAAGAAAACAACAACATTTCAAATTTTCCACATTTTTAGTTTTTTGACTTCGTAAATATTGTTTTTCAATTTCTAGTGAACTGATATACATAACTAAATAATTGAGGTTCAGAAGATAACTTATTGTATTAAGAACAAGCATTCAAAAGTATGATTTTGTATTGTAAGTAGTATCAGAGAGAAAGTTACATGAATTCACATGTTTTAAGAGTAAATTTTATTATTTTTCCGCTGAATGATATAATTTTTATGGACCCAACTACTTAAGCTATCAATGCAAACAACCACTTGAAATAATTGTTATGATTTATAGAATAATTCATAAAAATTCAGAAAAAACCATTAAGAACTCTAAGAGGAGTGGAATTTATCACACTTAAGGTGCAATTTCCATGTGTTCAGACTACCTTGTCCCCTTAACATACATGAAATAGTGTTTCCATAAAGTAAACACTAATATTTCCACTGAGCTCTGGGGATGTATTCTCCGGTTTCTGACTATCAGCCAAACACGCGGAAAATATATGGCTTTGTTTCTGAAGCGCTCGACCTCTTAGCTTGTATACGTAAACTGCAATATATTTTAACCATAAATCAACGGAAATACAATTTTCTCCTTTTTCTTCTCTTTGGAGCCAAATATATTGTTTTTGACAGGGGAGCAGGAACACATCCATCGACCAAGCGCTCTTATTTCTTGTTTCTTTTCAATATAACCCTACAACGAAAGTTTTTAAAAAATAATTCATTTCACCTCTTCGCAATGAAACAAGAGAAATTCTGATACTACATTCACGTTGATTTCTCTATCCATTATCGTTTATTTTTATACAGCTTCTACAGAACGTTCTTACGAAAGCTTGTTTCTCTATCTACTTCATGTTAATCTAGATAAACTTTTGAAGAAATGATTTCATTACGCGTTTCGTTTTAGGTATAAACATCACCAAAGAAAATCTTCGGCGGATTTTGTATTGCTTTCTGGGGTCCTTTTGAGGCGTGTCCTTCACCTTACTTATCGCAGAGCGTGGTGGCTTGATAACACAGCAATAAGGGGGAAAAGGGGGAGGTTGATGCCTTTACTTTTTCTGGTGTTATTGAAACCAAAACATGTTTATTGTCTCAGAACCAGTCATGCCGTATACTAACGAAATTACTCGTGGACATATCATGGGTATGTGGGAGGCTGGTCGCACTGTTACAGCAATGGCAACGGCAGTAAATTACTAGATAAAAATATTCTCGTCAGAAAGTGGGCACTCCCCTTAAAACATCCACAGAAGATGATATTCGTTTACTAAATGCAAATTAATATTTTTTATATTGACAGATCATGTTTAAACTGGAGATAAATATGTATATGGTTTACCGAATATAAGATGCATATTATAGCAATAAAATTGGGTTATATTTTTGTCTGTTGTATTCCTATGCTCAGTAATATGTTAGTAAATGTATATTAACCAATTATAGTTTTAATTAGAGGGAAATATACTGTTTTATGTCTTTATTATTTAGTTATGTTTGCTTCTATGTAACAAAAAGCATTGATACCACTGCGAGAATACAATTCTGTTTATTTTTACTTTCTATACTACGTATGGTAAGTAGGGGAAGTATTGAATTTCACCCAAAAATTCGATACCGAGATTTCACCGGAAATACATATCTTGAGGCTCCCTGAATCCAAAATAAAGCATTTTTGGAAGGATATCCGTGTTTGTGTGTCTCAATGAAAAGCATAACTCAGAAACGAACAGTCGGATAAACACCAAACTTGGTATTTAGGTTCAGTATCTTCCAGAGATGCGACACGAAGGCTTGCAAGAAAATCCCCCCCACCCCAGATTACCCTTTACATGAAACATTTTTCGAAAATTTTGATTTTCTCAAAAACGGCTGTAACGATTTTGATTAAAATATCATATGTTTCAGATATTTTCATGACAAATGAAATGCATATCTCGAATTTTCTGGGAATATCTCCAAAAGTATTCTTCATTGTGAACGACTTTTGCATAACTGGTAAACGATCCGCTTGACGGTTAGCAGCTGTATGTATTCATTGTTCGCTGGAAGATTTTATGTTTCAAAGCATTCGCTGCGGATTGATTTTAGAACAATAAAGAAACGTGCAGTATTTTACAACTATGTATTGTAATAATTACTGCACAAAAACAACTAAAGTAGTTTTAGTCATGCCATTCCCCTCGCCATTGGCATAATTGCGATTCAGTTGGAGTTCGGATAATTGAAGTTCTACTGTATTATTTCTAAAAAGAAAAATCTTGGTTAATTTTAAAATGTGTGCTTTTTAAACTTCAATTTATACCTTGCCTTTAACTACTATGTTTTTATCGGCGGCCTTTCCTTTAGAAAATGTTATTACCTATAGTCAAAGGTGTTAACACGCATTCGCTTGTCGTTGGATTTCTGGTAAACTTTGGGTTTTATCCATTAAACCACACAAATATTTACAATCATTCATATTTCCAGACTCTGGGGAGGATAGGAAATTATCTTGGCTACAGAAAAATTTCCACCCCTCAGCCGCGAATGCAACACGGAACCCCCAGCACAGCAGGCAGTTGCCCTACGTACTTATATACCTAGCCAGCCGAAATATATACTTATAACTATCTAATTATTCGTAGAACTGACCAGAAAGTTCAATATTTACAACTGGAAACACATGCACATAAAATGAAACATATTATTTTGAAGAATCTTAAAGAAAGAATATTTAGATTTAATCAATGGGGCTAAGAAATGATAATTTTTTTGCCTTAAAGCTTTTGTGCCAGTAATAAGTAGATTTAGTTTCTTAAGTATTTATTTTTGAAGTTCATACAACTGGAATTAGAGGGATCAGTGTGATACCTATGCTGAAAATAATTCAATTTGAGGCAGTATTTTTAACAGTTAAATGATTTCAGTCTAATTATATAATATGTAAATTCAATAACAGCCTGCCTTGAAGCAATATGTGTATGTAATAATTTGTAAAATGTATGCAACAGTCATTGCAAATGCTTATATTATTGTATCCATGTGTAATAATGTTATGTGAATATATTACGTAATTTAATAGTGTAGGAGCTGTGAGAATAATAAGTTAAATGTTGCTAACAATGAGGTAACAATGAAGTAAAACAAAAGGAACATTTTTGTTGCTTGAGGATACATTACTTCTTTCATGTTAAGCTCTGATGCCCCAGTTCTTCGGTGAAGTCAAAAAAGTAATCACTATGTAGCGTAAAGAAGTTTTTCTGCAAACAGAGTTTCTTAAGGAACCTAACCAAAGGTTTTTAATCATCTTTTCCCAGAAGTGTTGTGAAGCACATTTTCTTTCAGCAGCTTTGGTCGTTTCAAGCTGATTTATGGACTTTGAGATATGATAAAAGCAAACATAAATTTGCATGCATTCTCGGATCCTGCGACATGATAAGAAAGAAAAACAAGAAAAGCTTACAAAACAAAACTGGCTTGGATCTTAGTATTAGTTACAGCTTCTATAGCATGTTCGTTCAAAAGAGTTCTGTTTCTGATTTAGGAAGTTTAGGAAATATGTCTCCCGAGGGTGATTTTTACGAAATTAATAATGGCGAAGTTGTTGCGAATTAGCAAATCTCCGATAATTTCGATTGCATTACACGCGGTTTACCGAGATAAGCCTAGCTCTTAATATGAAATTTCAGGCTTTCTGTTGGTCCTAGCTAGGTAGAATTGTTGTTGCTTTATTATTCATTTGTTTGTGTTTGTAAAGAGTTTGATTTCGTTGCGTACAAACAAATATAAAAAAAATCGGATGTGTTGCACTCACATGACTTTCTCTCCTCTTGTACAAACTATTTTTACAAACAATTATTCTCCATCTATTTCATATTAATCGAGATAAACATTTGCAGAAAAGATCTTTTGACATGCACAGAGAATTACATTTTACACATAGCGACCGGTTCTAAAAATATTTGACTATGGCTTAAGGCGTACTATGTTCCCCTTGTTTTGTATTTGCAAGGGCAATATGGAAATACAGTAGCCTTTAAACATATCTTTGCATATCCAAGACAAAAAAAATGAATAACGAATTCCCATTTGAAAAAATAAGTATTGAAAAATTTAAGGGAATAACAAATCGAAAATGTATATGACATAAATTGTGTATTTTAACGCGATCTACATCTTTTGTGTAGTAAAACTTTGTCTATCTCTTATGGTTTACCAGTTATGCAAAAGTCGTTCACAATGAAGAATACTTTTGGAGACATTCCCAAAAAATTCAAGATATACATTTTATTTGTCATGAAAATGTCTTAAACATATGATATTTTAATAAAAATCGTTAGAGCCATTTTTGAGAAAATTAAAATGTTCGAAAAATGTTCCATGTAAAGGGTAATCTGGGGTGGGGGGATTTCCTTGAAAGCCTTCTTGTCACATCTCTGGAAGATACTGAACCTAAATACCAAGTTTGGTGTTTATCCGACTGTTCGTTTCTGAGTTATGCTGTTCACAAACACACAGACACACACACGCACAGTCACACACGCACATGTTTCTAAGAATGCACTTTTTGGATTCTGGGGGTCTCAAAACATATATTTCCGGTGAAATCTCGATATCGAATTTTTGGGTGGAATAAAATACTTCCCCTACTTACTATACGTAGTAGAGAAAGTAAAAAAAATTGGATGTGTTGCACTCACATGAATTTCTCTACTCTTGTACAAGCTGTTTTATTCTCCATCTACCTCATGTTAATCGAGATAAGCATTTGCAGAGATTATGTTATTGTTAACTTTCTTGTAGGTGCAAGGGGAATGTGATACGCTTTAGTCAAATATTTTAAGAGCTGGTTGATATGTGGAGCATTCCATTCTGTTTGCATGTCCAGGACATAAAAAGAAGAAGAATTCCTATTTGGGCAAAGTATAAGTATTCAAAATTCAAAAAAATACCAAGGAATATCTCGGAAATGGCTCACTCAACAAAAAAACGTATATAATATAAATTGTGTGTTTTAACAGGTTCTACATCTTGTTATAATAAAAATTTTGCCTATCTGTTACAGTTTACCAGTTATGCAAAAGGCATTCGGAATAAAGAAGGCTTTTGGGGGCATTCCCATAAAATTCAAGATATACATTTCCTTTGCCATAAAATATCTTAAACATGGGGGAAGTTCTTGAAAATCTTCGTGTCGCATCCTTGGGACCTAAATACTAAGTTTGTTATTCATCCGACCTTTCGTTTTCGAGTTATGCTATTCACAGACACACACATACACAGACACACACATGGACATTTTTTAAAAGTTCTGTTTTTTCAGGGGGCCTCAAAACATGTATTTTATGGTGAAATCTCGGTATCGAAGTTTTGGGTGGAATACAATACTTCCCCTACTTACTACACGTAGTAGAGAAAGCAAAAATGGGAAAAGCATTTATGTATATAAATAGTACCTTAATTTATTACTATTATTATTATTATTATTATTATTATTATTATTATTACTATTATTATCATCGTCATCATCATCTCTTCAGGATTAGAAGATATGTTCCGGCTTCATGGCTCTTTCCATCTTCTCATTGGTCTTCCAATATCTCTTTTCCCTATGTCATTTTGGGATATCGGGTTTTGTCCATTCGCTACAAATGTTTTCTCTATCTTTCTCTATATTGCTTGTTTTGACATTTATAGGACCAATAACCAATTCCCCTCTGACTACTTCATTTTTTATTTAACCATTATTGTATACCTTTAATAGTTCTGATATATCTCATTCCTGCCGCATTTATTTTATCCTATTCTTCTTTCCTTATAATTCATGTCTCATAACCATACATTAGTGATGGAATGGTCAGCGCTTTATAAAATTTCGAGCTAGTTTCATTTGTTTCTTCTTCTTTTTATATCTGCAAATTTTTGAAAGATGAGTTTCAGAGTTTTGGAAACTTGGAAACTTAGCAGTTCATAGCAAACTTTAAAGGCAATGTACCTATAAAATTTGAGCAAACATTGTCGAAAATTAAAAATTAAATCACTTCCCAATAAAATAATACGAAATCTAAAGCTAAAAACATTGAGGGAGTATTTTATGTCACAACACTGTGAATGCCAGAGTGATTGTAGTGTAAATTAACATTATTGTATGATAAATATTTTAGATGTTTGTTAGCCATAAGTATTGTTAGGAAATAAGTTTACACGGCCTCACTGAAACTGACAATGGAAGTGGGTAACAATGAACCGAAGGGGTGAGTTGTTTATCACTAAGAAGAGATAAACAAATGACGCCAGGGGAACGTGCCTTTCTTTACAAATGGAGGGAATATTTTCCCTAGAGCATATGTGTTAGTAATTATGATTGGCTGACAAAACAGGCGCTAATGTTGGCGCGATTTGGTAACCAATACTAGCTCTATTATAATGTTTAGGCATTTCGAGGTGAAGGAGTATATATTCTCGAGCCATAAGCATGTTTCACGCAGTTCTACAGAATCATTCACGAGGTACACGTCACGCAGTCTTGAAGAATCTCTCGTGAAGTGCACGTCATACAGTTTGGAAGAATCTCTCGCGTCGCAAAGTTAGTTACAAAATGTGAAGTACACGGCAAATAATACGACAGTAATTACATTCGGAAATATAACAGTTTCAGTCAGGCGTGTATAAAGATTAAAGATGTGAACTATTAATTAAGTGTGAAAACAAATTCTTTTATCAGTGTTATCTTTTAGTAACAACTCCTTTCCGTTTACACGCCCTGCTCAGAGATATTTGCTTGACTGAGTAATAATAGCTAGCCGGAGGACAAAGAACCCAAATCTTAAAATAATAAAACAATAACAGGCGCCCAGCAAATAAGACAACACGAGCCGATTACTGCGACAACATAGATTTTTCCATTTTGTCAGTTTAAACTACCAATTAACTGAATCTATAAATACAGAGGCGTATCTTATTAATAAGCTGGCTAAATTTTAATCGTCTTTTTCGAGCAATTTTTACTTTCTCTACTACGGAAATATTGTATTCCACCCAAAAAAAATCGATACAAAGATTTCCCCGGAAATACATGTTTTGAGCCCCCATGAATCCAAAAAGGCATTTTTAGAAAATGATCCGCGTGTTTGTCTGTGTGGATGTGTGTATATGAAAGTCGAAAAGTCGGATAAACACTAAACTTGGTATTTAGGTTCAGTATCTTTCAAAGAAACGACACAAAGATTTTCAAGAAAATTCCTCCCAACTCAGACTACCCTTATCATGGAACATTTTTCGAAAGTTTTGATTTTCTCAAAAATGGCTCTAAAAGTTTGATTAAAATATCAAATATTTAAGATATTTTCATGACAACTAAAATGTATATTTTGAATTTTCTGTAAATGTCCCCAAAAGTCCTCTTAATTCTGAACAGTTATTTTTCATAACTGGTAAACTGAAAGAGTTAGACAAAGCTTTTCTACACAAAACATGTAGAGCTTTTTAAAACATACAATTTCATATACATTTGTTTTGGAGTAAAACATTTCCCAAATATTCCTTGTTATTTGTTTGAATTTTCCAATGCTTATAATTTTTCACATATAGGAATTGGTTATTAGTTTTTTATGACCTGGATAGAACGCTCCACATAGCAACCGACTCTTAAAAAATTTGACCATTACTTAAAGCCTGCCATATTCCGCTTGTAGTACAAGAAAATTAGCAATAAGATTGCTAACATGAAGTAGGTGAAGAATATTTGTAAAAATAGTCTATACAAGGGTAGAGAAAGTCATGTTAGTGTAACACATCAGAGTTTTACTACGTATAGTAAGTAGGCGAAGTGTTCTATTCCACGCAAAACTTCGATATCGAGATTTCACCGGAAATATATGTTTTGAGACACCCTGAATCCAAAAAAAGCATTTTTGGAAACATGTCCTGTTTGTGTCTGTGAACAGCATAACTCAGAAACTGACAGTCCGATAAACACCAAACTTGGTATTTAGGTTCAGTATCTTCCAGAGATGCGACACGAATGTTTACAAGAAAATCCCCCCATCCCAGATTACCCTTTACATGGAACATTTTTCGAAAATTTTAATTTTCTGAAAAATGGCTCTAAAGGTTTTGATTAAAATATCATATGTTTAAGAGATTTTCATGACAAATGAAATGTATATCTCTAATTTTCTGGGAATGTCTCCAAAAGTATTCTTCATTGTGAACGACTTTTGCATAACTGGTAAACCATAAGAGATAGACAAAATTTTACTACAGAAAAAATGTAGATCGCGTTAAAATATACAACTTATGTCATATACATTTTTTTGGAGTGAACCAATTTTGGTATTTTGCTTGTTATTCCCTTAAATTTTTCAATACTTTTTCTCAAATGGGAATTCCTTATTCATTTTTTATGTCTTCTTGGACATACAAAGAGAATGGAATGCGCCACATAGCAACCAGCTCTTAAAATATTTGACTATCGCTTAAAGCCTATCATATTGCCCTTGCACCTACAAGAAAACTAGAATAAGATTAACATCTCGATTAACATGAAGCATATGGAGAATAAGCGTTTGTAAAAATAGTTTGTACAAGAGTAGAGAAAGTCATGTGAGTGTAACACATCAGAATTTTTCAGCAGTTTTACATACGCTACAGATTTTTACTAACTTGCTTCAAAATTTTTGTACTGCTTTTGAATAATTAACCACATCCTTTGGAAAAATCAACAATTTTGTAGGTTACAAAAAGAAATAGTTTGTCTATAATAATTGTGGTTAATATAAAAAATCTGATATGAAGGATATTTTGTTAATATCTTAACCTGAATTTTTTATCTCTATACTTCTAAATCTCTACACCGGGTGGGATATTTTTATTAGAACAAGAAATTTACGTAATGGAAATAATATTTAAATAAACATTCAAGCTCGAAATATCTAAAAACTCTACTGTTATTATGTGTAACAACTGGCATAAATTTCAACAAAATATCTAGCATTTTCAATATTTCATTACGTAAACAAACAAACGTGTATACAGATTGGGTTAAATGTGAACTAAGGTCAAACTACCCCTATGTACTCACGTTATCCCAAAATGCAATTACCCCATTTTCTCTGTAATTCTATGTAAACACCTGTGAACTCGCACGGAACATTAAAGACAAAAGATTAGCGTGTAAAGGCTGATTTTGGTCATTGAACCGTTAAGCCTAACGAGGACGAGTGTTATTTATGTATTCAAAGTTGGCGGGGCAAGATGGCCCCAGGTTTATGTAACGGAACAGTGGGTTATAAACCGTGAAGTTGGAGTATTAACCGGCGTTGGTGAAATTGCTTTTCCGGAGATTACACATCCTTAACCTTGTGCAAGGAAAGAAAAATGCGTGGAGTGGCGTGGGTTTGCCGATATTTCACGTGGATCGGCGCACAATTAGACCTCGCCTGCATCCTGTAGATACCAAGTCGTTCATCTTCCGTCTCGGTCGCCCACATGCACAATATTGATACAGTGTTTCTCTTTTGGAATGCCTATAAACCTTCTTCTTGAAACATATTATATTGAAGATTCGATGTTTCCGTATCCATGTGTGGAAAATGGCTTTTGGCAGGGGTGACGATAAAGGGCATTTTGCCTGCCCTGTTTTCTTGCACACCAGAACATAAGATAAGAGCAACCGCGGAAGCGACAGCCAACATTTTGCACTCATTAACTATGTCGCTATTACTAACTTCACTTTTTACGTATTATTAAAAGCTTATTTCAATATTTTGCAATTTTTATCTAACAAAGCTAATACTACATACACTATGTGATCAAAAGTATCCGGACACCCCACAAACATACGTTTTTCATCTTAGGTGCATTGTGCTGCCAGCTACTGCCTGGTACCCATTACCTCAGTAGTCATTAGACATAGTGAAACAGCAGAATGGGACGCTCCGTGGAACTCACGGACTTCGAACGCGGTGAGGTGATTGGGTGTCACTTGTGTCAGAAGTCTGTACGCGAGATTTCCACACTCCTAAACATCCTTAGGTCCACTGTTTCTGATGTGATAGTGAAGTGGAAACGTGAAGAGACATGTACAGCGTACAGGCCGACCTCGTTTGTTGACTGACTGAGACCGCCGACATTTGAAGAGGGTCGTAAAGAGTAATAGGCAGACATCTATCCAGAACATCACACATGAATTACAAACTGCATCAGGATCCACTCCAAGTACTATGACAAGCGTGAGGTGAGAAACCTTGGATTCCATGGTCTAGCGGCTGCTCATAAGGCACACATCACGCAGGAAAATGCCAAACAACGCCTCGCTTGGTGCAAGGAGCGTCAACATTATACGAATGAAAACAGTGGCAAAACGTTGTGTGGAGTGACAAATAACGGTAAACAATGTGGCTATCCGATGGCAAGGTGTGAGTATTGCGAATGCCCGGTGAACGTCATCTGCCAGCGTGTGTAGAACCAACAGTGAAATTCAGAGATGGTGGTGTTATGGTGTGGTCATGTTTTCCTGGAGGGGGCTAACACCGCTTGTTGTTTTGCGTGGCACGATCACAGTGCAGACCTACATTGATATTTTAAGCACCTTCTTGCTTCCCAATGTTGAAGAGAACTTCCGGGATGGCGATTGCATCTTTCAACACGATCGATCACCTGTTCATACTGCACCGGCTGTGGCGGAGTGGTTACACGACAATAACATCTCTGTAATGGACTGGCCTTCACAGCCCTGTCTGAATCCTATAGAACACCTTTGGGATGTTTTGGAACACCGACTTCGTGCCAGGCCTCACCGACCTTCATCGATACCTCTCCTCAGTTCCGCACTCCGTGAATAATGGGCTGCCATTCCCCAAGAAACCTTCCTGCACCTGATTGAAAGTATGCCTGCGAGAGTGAACGCTGTCATCAAGGCTAAGGGTGGGTCAACACCATATTGACTTCTTGCAGTACCGATGGAGGGCGCCACGAACTTGTACATTTTCAGCCAGGCCTCCGGATACTTTTGATCACGTAGTGTATATCAAGGTACGAGGGCAAGACAAAAATTATCCGCACATAGTTTTTTAAATTCATTATAACAATAATAGAAACTTACAATTACCTCATTTTTTGACGTAACCTCTTGTTTCTCAATGCACATGGACCATCGTTGCACAACCTCCCTGATGTCCTGAGAAAAAAACTTTTCGTCTGAGTAGCAAGCCATGTATGCACCGCTTCCTTCAGTTCTTGGTCTGTGGAGAATCCTTCGGCCCCTTAAGAGGACCAAAAATTACATAGTTTACCACTTCATTGACAGTCAACCTTCGGTTTTCTGAATGAGGATACGGACTTGCTCAATGTTGGCGTCACTAGTGGATATGGATGTGCGTCCTACTATTTTCTCGTCGTTAACAGTTGTCCGACCATTTTTGAGCTGTTTAGTCCATTCGTACACATTTCCCCGGGGTAAAACATTGCCCCATATTGTGCGAAAAGTCTTGGATGGACTTTGTCTCCTGGTACACCTTCAGAAAAACGGATAACTGCACGCTGTTCTTCTTTGGTGCCTACGGTGAAAAGTGCTTCCATGCTTATTATGTAACAATGCAACACTCCCTGGAGTGATAACGGCAAGATATTCCTCAAGCGGAGACAAAGAAACAACATGTCGACGTGCGCGCGCACATATCGATATACCCAACCTACAAAAAATTAAAAATAGTGTGCGGGTACTTATTGAGTTACCCTCACAGATACTTCTGTGTAAAATACCTTTATTTTTGTTGCAATAAATGAACTTCGCATTATACTATTGCTTTTCCTTATGTTGTACTACACAGAAGCAAAATGATGCTAACACTAAAGTTATATTTTCAAGATACATCTGCTGTGTTTGTCTTTCGTGGATACATTCCTAAGATTATTGATGTTGATGTCATTTCTAATGCTCCGCATATGACCTATGACCTTCGGGGGATACCTCATTCCATCAAGCGTTCCTGGACCCAGATTTTATCGTGGACTGAGCTAGTGAGATTTGAAGGCAGACTTAAAATTGCACCCCAATGCCGGGAATTGAATCCAAGATCCTAGTATTTTAAACTTCGTTTTGATTTCTTGAAAAAAGCAGCCTTCTTGAATGTCCTGTTCACTGTATTCATCCATTCAACATGAGGCAGGAGACCATTTGCAGTGTCACCTGTTACCAGCTGTTGATGTTGAAGATGAAAGCAACATCCTTCAAACCATGCCCTTCTTTAATTAGCACTTAGGTAATGTAGTTATGTTACTACCAATTCATAAAATTAATGAAAATTAGATTATTTTCGTAATTATCACCAGTTTTCCTTTAGAAATACTGACTCCTTGCTTTGTCTTACATCATTGCTTGCTCTGGTTTTCTACACCAAAGGCGGTTAATGTAAATTTTGTTTCTAGATAAAATAAAAAGGGCTCAGTGTAGCATTGAGTACAATTAATTGTTGTTTCAAGTCGTAAAACTAGTCTGCATGATATCGGATGACTGAAAACTAATAAGTGATTCTGACTCGCTTTTTATGCTGATTTCAGAACTGCTTTTAGTTTGTTTCTATCACGTACAGTTTGTTCACAATTTCACTTCAAAGATATAGAGAGATAAAGATATTGCTTCCGCCACTACACATAAAATAGTACCTGATGTTGCAAGGGCTGTACCACAGTATGGACTGCTTCAGGTACCTTTCCAAGAAATTTCCCTTCATTACACAAGACAAATTAGAGGCTTGAATTTTTGTTGGTCCTCAAATACAGAAATTGATGTAGCATGAGGATTTGGAGAAGGCAATGGATGAGAGAGAAATAGAAGCATGGAAGCAAAACATATATTTCCGGTGAAATCTCGGTATCGAATTTTTGGGTGGAATACAATACTTCCCCTACTTACTATACGTAGTAGAGAAAGTAAAAATCTGATGTGTTACTCTCACATTACTTTCCCTACTCTTGTACAAACTATTTTTACAAAAGCTTATTCTCCATATGCTTCATGTTAATCGAGATATCGAGATGTCAATCTTATTAATAATTTTCTTGTAGATGCAAGGGGAATATGGTAAGTTTTAAGCGATAGTCAAATATTTTAACGCTGGTTGCTATGTGGCGCATTCCATTCTCTTTGCATGTCCAGGACATAAAAAAATGAATAACGAATTTGAGAAAAAGTATAAGTATTGGAAAATTTAAGGTAATAACAAGCAATATCTCGAAAACGGTTCACTCAACAAAAGAAATGTATATGACATAAATTGTGTATTTTAACGCGATCTACATTTTTCGTGTAGTAAACTTTTGTCAATCTCTTATGGTTTACCAGTTATGAAAAAGTCGTTCATAATGAACACTTTTGGAGACATTGCCAGAAAATTCGAGATATACATTTTATTTGTCATGACAATATCTTAAACATATGATAGTTTAATCAAAATCGTTAGAGCCGTTTTTGAGAAAATTAAAATTTTCGAAAAATGTTCCATGTAAAGGGTAGTCTGGGGTGGGGGGATTTTCTTGAAAACCTACTGAATCCAAAAGGAGCATTTTTGGAAACATGTCCGTGTGTGTGTCTGTCTGTTTGTGTGTTGTGAACAGCATAACTCAGAAACAAACAGTGGGATAAACACCAAACTTGGTATTTAGGTTCAGTAACTTCTTAGGCAATAACAAAGATCATAATTACAAGGCCATTATCGAAGCAATGTTAGAAAATTTCAAGAAGATGGGCTGTGACATGAGTGTAAAGGTGCATTTTCTGCATTCACATATCGACTACTTTCCAGAAAATCTGCTACATTATAGTGAAGAGCAGGGTGAACGTTTTCACCAAGATATTAAGGAAATGGAGAGGAGGCACCAGGGGAGATGGAATGAAACTATGATGGCCGACTACTGTTGGAGGTTGAGGAGGGAAAGTCATCTTCAAGAATCTGCAAGGAAGTCAACGAAGAGAAAGTTTGAAAAAAAAACTAAATAAAACACTTTGGTTTCTTGTTTTGTTAAAATGTAGTCGTGAAATAGATTAGGTGAGTTCTTGAGAGTATTCTTAAAATGCTTCTTGAATAAAAACGTACCTTGTGTGAAATGTTATTTGACACTTTTCTACTCTCATTAGTAAAATTGTCAAAACATTACTTATTTTGTGTAAAAACCTGACGTGATAGAAAAAATCTGATGTGTTACACTCACATGACTTTCTCTACTCTTGTACAATCTAATTTTACAAACGCTTATTCTCCATATGCTTCATGTTAATCGAGATATCGAGATGTCAATCTTATTGGTAATTTTCTTGTAGATGCAAGGGAAATATGGTAGCTTTTAAGCGATAGTCAAATATTTTAACGCTGGTTGCTATGTGGCGCATTCCATTCTCTTTGCATTTCCAGGACATAAAAAATATGAATAAGGAATTTGAGAAAAAGTATAAGTATTGTAAAATTTAAGGAAATAACAAGCAATATCTCGAAAACGGTTCACTCAACAAAAGAAATGTGTATGACATAAGTTGTGTATTTTAACGCGATCTACATTTTTGTGTAGTAACATTTTGTCTATCTCTTATGGTTTACCTGTTATGCAAAAGTCGTTCACAATGAAGAATACTTTTGGAGACATTTCCAGAAAATTCAAGATATACATTTCATTTCTCATGACATTATCTTAAACATATGATATTTTCATCAAAATCGTTAGAGCCATTTTTGAGAAAATTAAAATTTTCGAAAAATCTTCCATGTAAAGCGTAGGCTGGGGTGGGGGGATTTTCTTGAAAACCTTCGTGTCGCATCTCTGGAAGATACTGAACCTAAATACCAAGTTTGGTGCTTATCCGACTGTTCGTTTTTGAGTTATGCTGTTCACAGACACACAGACACACACACACAGACACACACACACACACACACACACACACAGACACACACACGGACATGTTTCCAAAAATGCTTTTTTTGGATTCAGGAGGTCTCAAAACATGTATTTCCGGTGAAATCTCGGTATCGAATTTTTGGGTGGAATGCAATACTTCCCCTACTTACTATACGTAGTAGAGAAAGTAAAAAACGGAAGTTATTTCTGCAATCAGCATGAAAACTTGATTCAAGAACACCTACTTTTAAGAAATTATCAAAAAGTTTGAAAATGCAGACTAGTGTAATCATTGCCTGTAGTCAGTTATAAAATATTCCTGTGACAGGTGTGTAATCCTTTAGATTTTGGTACGAGTGAATTGTGATTGGGAAAGTATCAATTTTCATTCACAAGCTGCTTACATGGTTTTATCTAATCTTAGCGTTATACATATAATAACTTAGTTTCCCAATGGAAATGAAATGTGTTATGGCAACGCATTTACCACTATTTCCAAGACAGTTGTGCCCTCGATATAAATTTAAAGCAGAACAACGTGGATTTATTAGAGTAGGGATACTAGTGTAGTATAAAAACTTTTCTTAGGAAAGTATATTTTTCTACCTACTTCACTGTAATTGAGGTAAATCTTTGTAGAAATAGCTATGTTACATATTTCGTTATAGATACAAAGGGAACAACGATGGTCCACTGTTTAAGAAGTGGACACTGTAAGCTGATCTTAAAATTGCACAATTCTTCCGTGCAGTTGTTAGAAACAACTGAATGTCGACAGGACTAAAAAAGAATGACAAAGTATTGAGTAATACGAACCACTTAATAATAGGTCTCCCTATTGTCACAAAAAGTTATTTTGAATAAACTGGTTATTTAAATAGATCTACATTTGTTGTGTAGTACGTTTTTGTCTATAACTTAAGTTTACCAGTTATACAAGATTATGCAAATGCCTTCCGAATGAAAAGGACTTCACAGGCTATTTCCAGAAAATTCAAGATATACACTTTATTTGTAATTTAAATATATTTAATATATGATATTTTAATCAAAATAGTGACAGGCATTTTTAAACAATCAAAATGTTCGAAAAATGTTCAATGTAAAGGGTAGTTGGGGGTGGAGATTTTCTTGAAAATCTTCATGTCGCATCTTTAGAAGGTACTGAACCTAAATACCAAATGTGGAATTTATCAGACTTTTCGTTTTTGAGTTATGCTGTTCACAGACTCAGGACCTTTTTCTAAATAGGTTTTTTTTATTCAGGGGGTCTCAAAGCACGTATTTCCATCAAATCTCGGTATGGAATATTTATGTGGAATGCATACCTTCTCTACCTTTTATATACGTGGTAGAGATGCAAAAACCTTGTGTGTTACATTCATACGATTTTTGCTAGACATTATTGCTCATTTTTATGCATTGTATCTTCTACAGGGTATTACTGCAAAAGTTTATTTTTCGGTCTACTTCATACTATTCGACGTAAATGTTTACAGA
This sequence comes from Deroplatys truncata, assembly GCA_030765065.1. Classification (NCBI taxonomy): domain Eukaryota; kingdom Metazoa; phylum Arthropoda; class Insecta; order Mantodea; family Mantidae; genus Deroplatys; species Deroplatys truncata. The sequence continues at coordinate 109,616,467 of CM060982.1, forward strand.
AGCTGTTCCATTATACATTTCGTAGAAGGTACAAGGGGTATACAGAATACTGAAGATATAATCATATCTTTAAAACCCGGATCCCTATGCGATTACTTTGAAATTCCATACTCTTTCCATGACATCCTGAGATACAACTGAATGGTTATTGCATTTGAAAATACGAAAGTTTTGATAACTCCAAACACATAGCAACGAATATCTCATACGTGTGTTTAAAGATTTCTATAGTTTTGTGTATTAAATTTTGTCTATCTCCAGTTATTATACAAAATTCCAAAGGAAGTGAAGGAAGGAAGTGAACTTGACAGCCTACAGTTCACTTATCTACCACTAAGTTTGTTTATGAGGGAGGGCAGGGTTTCTTCTCAATTACACTGTGTTTAGACAAAACCTTATCACTAATTATTACTTTCTCCACTACGTATAGTAAGTAGGGGATGTATTGTATTCCACCCAAAAATTCGATACCGATATTTCACCGGAAATATATGTTTTGAAACCCCCTGAATAAAAAAAATTGAAAACATGTCCGTGTGTATGTGGCCCCTCTAAGCTTAGCTCTAGATAAATTCAGGGGAATTCACTCACTCTCCGGTCAGATCCGGATATAAAACCGCGGCCCTGCTTGACAGTGGTTTGCTTATCGAGATCTCAAGATAAACCCTCGCCGTGAGCTGGGTTATCTCACTCTTGAAGTTACTAGCAGATAAAATTGAGCCACGATTCCCTTCCTAGTTAAAGTGTTTGCAATTTCATTGCCTCTAATACCAGCATGTCCCGGTACCCAAAGAAGTATAACTGGGCAGCTGGTACATAGTCTATCCAACATCCTCTGGTATTTCCACACCAGTCTGGATGTGGTTTTAACTGCCCTAAAGGCTTTCAGAGCTGCCTACTATCCGTGCTGATGTACGCATCCACCGGTCTGCATGGTATAGTAAAAAATCGCACAAGAGGAAAGGCAAAGCTAGTTCTAGGGCTATAGGCTCCTGCTCTAAGGTGCGAGCCGTCCGTAAACCGTTTGCTGTCCCCTGCCTTTGGCAGAGACCCGGTCTCTGGATCCTACTCCGCATTCTGGGAAACTCAAAACATTTATTTCCGGTGAAACCTCGATATACAATTTTTGTATGGAATTCAATACCTTCTCCACCTACTATGTACGTGGTAGAGAAAGCAAACACATGTTAAAAAAATCTGATGTGTTACACTCACATGACTTTCTCAGCTCTTGTACAAACGATTTTTACAAACGCTTATTCTCCATATGCTTCATGTTAATAGAGATATCGAGATGTTAATCTTATTGCTAATTTTCTTGTAGATGCAAGGAGAATTGGTAGGCTTTAAGTGATAGTCAAATCTTTTAAGAGCTGGTTGCTATGTGCAGTATTCCATTCTCATTGTATGTCCAGGACATAAAAAAAACGAATAACGAATTCCCATTTGAGAAAAAGTATAAGTATTGGAAAATTTAAGGGAATAACAAGCAATATCTCCAAAATGGTTCACTCAACAAAAAATGTATATGACATAAACTCTGTATTTTAACGCGATCTGCATTTTTGTGTAGTAAAATTTTGTCTATCTCTTATGGTTTACCAGTTATGCAAAAGTCGTTCACAATGAAGAATACTTTTGGAGACATTCCCAGAAAATTCGAGATATACATTTCATTTGTCATGAAAATATCTTAAACATATGATATTTTAATCAAAATCGTTAGAGCCATTTTTGGGAAAATTGAAATTTTCGAAAAATGTTTCATGTAAAGGGTAATCTGGGGTGGGTAAATGTTCGCATCTCTGGAAGATACTGAACCTAAATACCAAGTTTGGTGTTTATCCGAGTGTTCCTTTCTGAGTTATGCTGTTCACAGACACGGACATGTTTCCAAAAATGCTTTTTTTTGGATTCAGTGGGTCTCAAAATATGTATTTCCGGTGAAATCTTGGTATCTAATTTTTGGGTGGAATACAATGCTTCCCCTACTTACTATCCGTAGTAAGGAAAGTAAAAACATATCTATTTCACTGTAGCAATATCTGTATTTCCCTCTTTTCCGCTCTGCAAAGCCAGTATACAGTTGTACCTCTTCTTGCAGAAATATCCATGCTGGTAGTTTAATGTGATTCACCCGCTACAACAACATCAGACAAGGGAAAAATACGTGAGCTGTATACAATAGTAATGGGTGACAAAGACGGCGAGCACTGGGGAATTGTTTACTGTATGTATTGAATACCGCCTCAAGAAAATTCATTTCAAAGACTAATGGCTAATTTATTCCTTAAAGAGGGAAAATGACAGGAAGTATAAAAGGTCATAAAAACAAAATTACTACGCCAGGAACAAGAGCATACATGCACTGCTCTCTTAAGGGATAATAATTAGAGAACATTAATTAGGTAGAAGCATGCATGTTTTGTTCCTTAGTCCCTGGAATAATTATGTGAATATAATACTTCTATTTTCTTCATTCGTGCCACTCTTTGCTTTCCTCGAAGGAGGTCATTAATTATAACCTACAAAGAACTGTCGCATATAATTCAAAAGCACTCCTCTATTAATGGAAACTGCATTATTATAATTTTGTAAAATAAAAGTAAAATAAATATAGCAAATTTGGTAATTTTTACTTTCTCAGCCGTTTAACTAAAAACGAAATATTGCCTTAGAACAATTTCGATATCCGCAATAAAAAAATTATTTTATCTACTACGTGCAGTAAGTAGGAAAAGTGTTGTATTCCATACAAAAATTCTATGATATTTCACTGGAAATACATGTTTTGAGACCCCCTAAATCCAAAATAAGAATTTTAGAAAAAGTGTTGTATTCCATACAAAAATTCTATGATATTTCACTGGAAATACATGTTTTGAGACCCCCTAAATCCAAAATAAGAATTTTAGGAAAAGTGTTGTATTCCATACAAAAATTCTATGATATTTCACTGGAAATACATGTTTTGAGACCCCCTAAATCCGAAATAAGAATTTTAGAAAAAGTGTTGTATTCCATACAAAAATTCTATGATATTTCACTGGAAATACATGTTTTGAGACCCCCTAAATCCAAAATAAGTATTTTAGAAAAAGTTCCCTGTGGGTGTGTGTCTGTCTGTGAACAGCAAACTCAATAACGAATAGTTTGGTATTTAAGTTCAGTATCTTCCAAAGATGTGACAGAAAGATTTAAAATAAAATACCCCAAACCAAACTACCCCTTACACGGATCATTTTTCGAAACTTTTATTTTAAAAAAATGTCTCTAAAATGTTGATTAAAATACAATACATTAAAAACATTTACATGACAAATAAAATGTATATGTTGGGTTTTCTGGGAATAATTTGCAAACTCCTTTTCATTTAAAAGGAATTTTGTATAATCTTCAATAACTGATAAATGTTAAGCGTTACACGAAAACTTACTACAAAAAGATGTAGATCTATTTAAAACAAAGAATTTATTTCAAATAAGCTTCTGTATGGAATAAGCCATTTCTGGAATATCCGTTATTAATGGTTCGAATTTTTCATTTCTTGTTCATTCACGTTATCCTTCGTGGTGTAGCGATTACCATGGTAGCCTCTAGTTCCCGAGATCGCGGGTTCAAACCCAGTGGAGACGATGGATTTTTACTTTCTCTACTGCGTATAGTAAGTAAGGGAAGTATAGTGTTCCACCCAAAAATTCGATACCGATATTTCACCGAAAATATATGTTTTGAGACCCCCTGAATCCAAAAAAGCATGCCCTGTGCGTGTCTGTGTATGTGTGTGTGTCTGTGAACAGCATAACTCAGAAACAGTCAGATAAACACTAAACTTGGTATTTAGGTTCAATATCCTCCAGAGATGCGACAAGAAGGTTTTCAAGAAAATCCCCTCACCCCAGATTACCCTTTACATGGAATATTTTTCGAAAATTTTAGTTTTCCCATAAATTTCTCTAACAATTTTGATTAAAATATCATATCTTTAACATATTTTGATGACAAATAAAATGTATATCTTTAATTTTCTGGGAATGTCTCCAAAAGTATTCTTCATTGTGAACGACTTTTGCATAACTGGTAAACCATAAGTGATAGATAAAGTTGTACTACACAAAAAATGTAGATCGCGTTAGAATACACAATTTATGTCATATACATTTTTATTGTTGAGTGAACCATTTTAGAGATATTGCTTGTTATTCCCTTAAATTTTTCAATACTTATTTTCTCAAATGGGAATTCGTTATTCTTTTTTTGTCTTGGATATGCAAGGAGTATTAATCTGTGGCAAACAGAATGGTGCTGCACCTAGCAACCAGCTATGTCTTTGCTTAAAGGCTACGGTATTTCTATATTGCTCTTGCAAATACAAAACAAGGGGAACATAGTACGCCTTAAGCGATAGTCAAATATTTTTAGAACTGGTCGCTATGTGTAAAATGTAATTCTCTTTGCATTCAAAAGATCGTTTCTGCAAATGTTTATCTAGATTAATATGAAATAGATGGAGAATAAGAGTTTGTAAAAATAGTTTTTACAAGAGTAGAGAAAGTAATGTGAGTGTACCATGTCAGATTTTTTCTGGGGTAAAAATCCTTAGCATGGCTTCTTTCGGAAGGGAAGTAAAACCGGTAATCCCGTGTCGTAGATTTACGGCAGTAAAAGAACCTCAATCCTGATAAAGAGGCCGTCTTCCACACCCAATATAGAATGGGACGCTAAGGACCACAGCAGTTATAGAGCGTCCATAAATAAAACTCAATTTAATTTAATTTTATTTCTTGTTCATAATCCTTAAAAGTCTTGTCAGCATCCATCTGTTTCAATTGTTACATGGAACCATTATGGAATTTTTTAACGAAATAAAAGTGTAATGCAGGTATTTGCACAAAGGTTTATTTGGACTAAAATGTAGTAGATAGAAAAATAAGCTTAGTAAGAATAATTTGTGCACCCACTTATATACCTTGGAGTGTAGAGAAAGTCATGTGAATGTATTTACATCAGAGTTATTTTTTTGAATCTATTGCTCACAGAAAAATAAATGTTATAGCTGCTTTTTATTCCGTATACATTCATTATAATGTATATATTGTATTGTGTATTTATTGTGCTAAGAGATTTACAATTTCATTGTCTACAGAACCCTGGCCACTCATTCTGTTTATTTACATTTTACATTCACCATAGTTTTCCATTCAAAGTAAGATACACTACCTCTTAATTTTCTCTATCCACTGTCCAAAGCCATTTACTTCCAATGCTCCTAGCGTCCTTGCACATCATTTAGATTATAAGCGTATTTCTATCCCCCTTCAACCACTTCTTTTTAAAAAATTCTCTTCTCCAATTTTCTGTTCCTTGGCACTTAAATACTATGTGTTCAATGTCTTCATTACCACCACATATCGGACATTGCTTTTGAGGAATACCCTGTCTTAACCCTCTTAGCCTCCATGCTCCGGTTCTTACCCATGCAATAGATTCTCTCTCATCTTTATTTACTATGTCTATATATTTTGCCCTACCCCATGTATTTTTCATTGGCCTATAACAACCAATGAGATCTTTTCGGAAGTCTCATTGAATATGATTTGTAATTCTATATCTTCCAGTCTTTTCCTCGCCTTTTTCCAAAAAAAAAATTCACGTTATTTTCTCTCCTTCTCCACATGTCTCCTAACTCATTTTTCTCCAAAATGTTGCGTAAATTACTTACCCATCCATCATTCATTCATTAAACTATTCTCTTGGTATTCTATACATTGTCTTAATAATTTATTTTTTCCTAGATTTAAAGTTCTGAACCAAAATTTCAAAGCTCTTTCCATTATCTTCCCCTTAGTTGGCACCCTGCCCATCTCTAATTGTGCTACCTGTCTTACAATTGACTTCGGTAGCCCTAGTATTTCTCTACAAAACATCCCGTGCACCTCATCTATGTTTTCCCATCCTCTATCTAATCCCCATATTTGTATACCATACATCATTTTTGCCTCCACAACCATCTCATAAACTTTTTTCAGTCATTTAACATTTATATTAGGTACTCTATATTTGCAGCTTCTAATTGCTGCCATCGCCCCTTTACATTTTGCCAATGCAAACTCTTTTGTTTCTCCGATTTATTACCTCCATGTATTTTTACTCTTAAATAAATACAGTCACGCACCACCCTGCAATATTTATTCTCTCCCTTCCACTTTTCATATTTGCTTAATTTCACCCCCCCCCTTTTCAGTACCGCAATTTGTATTGTCTCTTGATTCACTTTTATCCTACATTCTTTACAATGTACATCAATTGCTAGAAATTATTGTTTTAAACCACTTACTGTAATAGATCCTACCACTAGGTCATCTGCAAAAAGAAGCCCTGGGATTTTGATGTTGTTAATTACTGGTGCACAGTTGTTATTCCTTCCAATTTCTAGTAAGACATCATCTATGTATAAATTAAATAAAACTGGGTTAACTTAAATACTTACCTGAGGTCTTTCTTTTGTTGAATTTCTCTTGTTACACAGCCTGTTTCCACCCTTACACAAAAGGTGTTCTCAAAATACAGTGCTTTAAGAATATTCACCAATTGCTGACTTACTCCCTTACACACTAATTTATGCCACAGAAGTTGTAACTCAATTCGGTCATAAGCTTTCTCTAAGTTACAAAAGTCATATACAATTTATCCCCCGTTTTTAAATATTTGTCTGCTAATGTCTTTATAATAAATGAATTATCACTTGTTCTCCTTCCCTTGCGAATGCCCATCTGGAATTCCGAAAGGATATTATATTCTTCAACTCAAATTTGTAGTCTAGCCGCCAAAATTCCCGCAAAAAGTTTTCGTGTATTAGATAATAATGCAATACCTCTGTAGTTATTAGGTTTATCGAATTACCCTTGCTTTTATATATAGGATGGATGATAGCTTCCCTCCATCGTTTACGTACATAACCCTTTCTAATAATTACATTAAATAAATCTAATAAAATTTTCACTCTTCCTTAAGAAAATCTGTTAGGATGCCATCAATTCCAGTAGCTTTATTTTTTTCAGTAACTTAACTTGTTTTACTATTTCCTCATTCGTGATTTCACCATCGAAATGCATTCCCTATTTGCAGAATTCCCGTAATTCCTATACTCCTTTCTTCCCCATATAATGTTTTAAAACACTGCATCCATTGTCCTGGCTCAATATTGGGTTTAGTTACACATTCATTACAGGTCGACTTAAGAACCTGTCATTGGTTATTAACATAATTTTCATTTAGACACTTTATTAAATTCCTTTCATTACTTTCTCTCCAGTCCCTTTTCTTTTGTTCTAACAATAAATTATGTGAGTTCCTCCCTTGCATATAATCGTCCCTAGATTTTCTATCACCTAATTCCCTCCACCTAACCAACAGTTGTTTTACTTGTCTTTTTGATACCCTACATTCGTCAAACCAGTCCATATCGTATATGTAAATCCTCTTTTTTGTTTTCATTTCCTCTCCCGCCCTTTGCTTAACTGTATTAAGGATATACATTGCATTCTCTATTTGATTATTTTAACCATGAATGTTACTCCACATAGACATATCGTTCCATAATTTGAATCTATAGTCTGTTTAAATGTGTCACAAAATTCTTCTTTTCATTTATAGCTAATATACTCTGTTTTACAATAGCTTTATACTGTGTTTTACTTGTACTGTGTGCATCACAAAATCCACAATCAGTGGATAATGCCCGCTAATTGAGCTTAAAGTTAATACCTTAAAATTCCTTAAAATATGCCCTAAATTAGGAGGCCACAACGCAAAATCTATTACACTCTGCCCATTATTGCTAACAAAGGTAAATTCTCCTTGTTCATCTTCCCCATATTTTTCATTTAATATTTCTAAAGCATTCAACTCACAAAAGTCAATAAAATTTTCACACGCTTTATCAACAAATTTGTCTTTGCCTAAATTTCTCACTATTAAAAACAATTTCATTACTCATCCAATCATTTCCAACATTAGTATCGCTTTCCCCAATCCTGATATTAAATTCTCCCATTAGTATTACCTCTGCAGTTACAAATGTCTCCTTCAGCCTATATATACCTTTTTTATTTGATCAAGTAGCTCAGGATTGTGAAACTGCGAGGATAAGGGGGGAGTTATATATTATTCCTATACAGAGTATATTCCCATCTATGTACTTAACATCCATTATAACCCACAATATTTATTTATTACTAGACCATCTTTCTTTAATTTCCTTACTTAAGCTGTTACTTATAAAGAAACCTATACCTCCAGATACCCTTCCCTTTCTAGCTATCACCTCTCCTTTCCTACCAATGTATTAAAAGTTCTTTATATTTATCTGTTCCTCTTTTAATAACTAGACCATTTAAGTTGAAATCCTTGGTTTTTCCATCTTTACAATTCCTAACACTAGAAAAAAAATATCACAGAATAAGATGTAGAACTCCGTTCCCTGCAGTCAGCTCACTCAAATGTCAGATAGCTCGACTTTACTTTCACTAAAGGAATATTAATTAATGTATCTCCATTATCTCTGAATTTGAGATATGGGACAAATGCACGCAACTCTAAGTCATATATCTTCCCCAGGACTTCGACTTTTTCAAACAAGTGCATAAATCATACGAAAATAATTCAGTAACATGATCAGTAATAATCATTTTAATTCCCAGGATCTACCAGCATAGTAGTAAACAAGTTTGTGTATTTTTTCCTTCATTCAAGTGAGAAACAGTATACGGTGCGTTCGCTAATGAGGAACACCTGTTAACGACAAACTGTTAGTTGTCTTTGTTGGTCATTTACCCGTATGCATTAATCAACTCTCAAAACGAATATGACAAACATATGACATTTTATTTTCCAATTTATTGAAAACTTGTTATGCATTGCAGTATTGTGAGTTTTGATCATAGGTATAGAATTATTCACGTGTAGTTATACTCGCTGCCAACGAAGAAAGGGATTGACATTTCTCGGAGAGAGAGAGGCGACGTTGCCGCTTATCGCGACTCGTGGAGAGCGCGTTAGAATTGTGTACGAAGGCGACTGGGTTGCATCTGCATTGTAGGGCGGATATTATTTATATTCGTATAAGAAGACAATTATAAAATAACGAATCTGCATGCAAAGGATAGAACATGACAGAATATATCAGTGTAAAGATCTGCGATAACAAGAGAGAGAGAGAGACATACACTATGTGGTCAAAAGTATCCAGATACCCCCCAAAACATAAGTTTTTCATCTTAGGTGCATTGTGCTGCAACCTATTGCCTGGTACTCATTATCCGCGAGCTCAGTAGTCATTAGACATCGTGAAACAGCAGAATGGGACGCTCCATGGAACTCACATACTTCGAACGTGGTCAGGTGTTTGGGTGTCACTTGTGTCAGAAGTCTATACGCGAGATTTCCACACTCCTAAACGTCCCTAGGTCCACTGTTTCTGATGTTATAGTGATGCGGAAACGTGAAAGAACACGTGCAGCACAAAGCTAAGTAGTTATTAGGTTTTTCGACATTACCCTTGCCTTTATATGTAAGATGGATGATAGCTTCCCTCCATCGCTTAGGTACATAACCCTTTCTAATAATTACATTAAATAAATCAATAAAATGTTCACTCTTCCTGTTTCAGTACACCACTCCTCAAGAAACTCTGTTGGGATGCCATCAATTGCAGTAGATTTATTTTTCTTCAGTAATTTAACTTGTTTTATTATTTCCTCATTCCTAATTTCACCATCCAATATCTCAACAAAAGCTATATGCTGGCCTTAAAATTACATGCTCCTTCCATGCATGTTGACAAGACTTAAAAAAATAACCAACAAATGAACAATTCGAGCTTGGATATCTCAGAAAGAGCTTTGTAATAAATTTTGTGCTTTAAAGGAATATAAATCTTTTTTTTTGTGTGGTATGTTGTTTTCGTCTACCGCTTAATGTTCACCAGTTATACAAAATTTCTTGTAAATGAAGTGGACTTTACAGACTCGTATTCCTAGAAAATTCAAGTTATATTTTTTTGTGATGTAAATATCTTTAATATAGTCTCTGATTGGCTACTCTTAATCCAATAGAATACCTTCATTTAACTAAAGCTTTTTCTGGTTGTTGATTGCCTATTTTTATAAACTATAACTAAAATTACATTATTGCTTCCAAGAATCACAAATAACATTTAAACTTTCTAATTTCTTATTGCCTCAAGGTTACCTCATTGTTAGCAACTTTTGACCAATTATTCTCACAGCTCCTACATTATTAAATTACGTAATATCTTCACATAACATTATTACACATGGATACAATAATACAAACATACACAATGACTGTTATATACACATTTTATATATTGTTACATACACATATTGCTTTAAGGCGGGCTGTTATTGAATTTATATATTATATAATTAGACTCAAATCATTTAAGTGTTAAAAATACTGCCTCAGCACATAACCTCCAATTCTTAAACATCTGAATATCGCTGTTCCCTTTGTATCCTTAACGAAATGTGCAATGTAGGTATTTCTGCTAAGGTTCTTTTATATTAAAATGTAACCTTGGGTAAGATTAATTCGTATACACACTAATAAACAATAGAAGGTAGAGAATGTCATGTGAATGTGTACATCAGATTTCTTATATTAAAGATTAACTAACTTAACTTTAAACTGTTGTCTTCAGATTATTTCAAGGTTCAGTTGAAACTAGTGATATTTCTCTGCATTATCAATTTCGTTCGTTTATATCGTATTGATATTCCCCTTCAATGAGAAGGTATTCTAAAGTAGAATTCAAGAATGAGTACTGACTGTATCTGATTCAGGTACTGATAAAGAGACACACAGTCTGCTAAAATGCAGGAATCTAAGTGGATAGTTTAAACGTAAACAGTATCCCGACCACTCGGTTAGTATCCGGTATTCTTCGTGGGGTTTGAGGTCGGTTGTTTAACAGAGAGACCCATAGGCATGACTGCGGGTTTTTTTTACGCCGGGGGAACTAGGCAACTTCTTCGACAAAAACCTATCCCAATTTGCGACCTCTGAGAAGATGAAACTCCCAAGAACACAATGATGTAATTTGGAATAAGAGTGAAATACGGCAGGACCAGTTTAAAATGAACACCCGGTATAAACATCTTCGTATCACTGTCATAGCCGCTCTCCCCTTCGCCAATGATTTTGTTTTCCGTATCGTCCCCTCCATTACCACTCATTTGGGAATTTCTTAAAAATCTTCGTGTCACACTTTTAATTTATCTACTACGTATAGTAAGTAGGGGAAGTATTGTATTCGACCCAAAAATTCCATACCGAGATTTACCGGAAATATATGCCCTTGAGACCCCCTGAATAAAAAAAAAATTGAAACATATCCATGTGTGTGTGTGTGCGTGTCTGTGAACAGCATAACTCAGAAACGAACAGTCGCATAAACACCAAACTTGGTTTTCAAGAAAACCCCCCAAACCAGATTACCCTTTACATGGAACATTTTTCGAAAATTTTAATTCTCTCAAAAATGGCTCTAACGATTTTGATTAAAATATCATATGTTTAAGATATTTTCATGACAAATGTAGTGTATATCTCGAATTTTCTCGGAATGTCTCTAAAAGTATTCTTCATTGTGAACGTCTGTTGAATAACTGGTAAACCATAAGAGATAGACAAAATTTTACTACACAAAAATGTAGATCGCGTTAAATTACACAATTTATGTCATATATTTTTTGGGTTGGGTGAACCATTTCCGAGATAGTGCTTGTTATTCCCTTAAATTTTCCAATACTTATACTTTTTCTCAAATTCGTTATTCATTTTTTTGTCCTGGTAATGCAAAGAGAATGGAATACTCCACATAGCCACCACCTCTTAAAATATTTGACACTCGCTTAAAGAGTAGCAATTTTCCTTGCATCTACAAGAAAATTAGCAATAAGATTAACATCACGATATCTCGATTAACATGAAGCATATGGAGAATAAGCGTTTGTAAAAATAGTTTGTACCAGAGGAGAGAAAGTCATGTGAGTGTAACACATGAGATTTTTTTCCAGCCTCCATTAGTATTTGATTGAACTTTTCTTAAAAATCTTCCTGTTGCATTTTTGAAAGATGCCAAGATTTGTTTTTTCGTTTTTGAGTTTACTGTTTAGCACACACGCGTGCCTATGAAAGTCCTATGCACAGTTCTTGTTTTTATTCCGTTTGAAGGGAGAATAATAGGAGAATAACAACGTGCGTTTCTCTTGGGTGGCGATGCAAATATTTTCAAGCACCGTCCTAAAGGTTTATGCTCAGATATTAACCATGAGGCTATAAAGTCTGGAGTCAGCTTGCATGTCATACGACTATAAGCACTGGAGGAAAACATTTCTTTTGTGGAGTAGGAACACAAGCATCCACCAAGGAAATAATAAATTTCTTGCAATATCAACCACTGAATCAAAAATCTCACGATCAGGAAGCGAGGTTGAAAGAAATTCTGCAACGTATAGTTCCCTTTCTTACAGTACTGATTAGAATTTACCTTCAAATGTTCGAGTTTTACGTTGAAATGCCAAGAAAAATACTGCACACGTCACAGATTTTTCACGTAGATAATACTTTATTATTAAGATTACCTTTATCGCATTTCGTTTGTGCTTTTGTTTATACAGAGTAGGTATATATAGCTTTTTACTTTCTCTCCTACGTATAGTGTGTGTGGAGTGGAGTTTAAGGGCCCGTCGACAGCTAGGTCATTTGGGTCCAACTACGTATATTGAGTGGGGGAAGTATTATATTCCAACCAAAAACTCCATACCGAGATTTCACCTCAAATATATTAATTAAGGTACCCTGAATCCAAATAAAGAATTTTTGGAAATGTTTCCGTGTATGTGCCTGTCTTTCTGTGAACAGCATAACTCAAAAACAAAAAGTCGAATAAATCCAAACTTGGTATTTGAGTTTAGTATCTTACAAGGATGCGACACGAAGATTTTCAATAAAATCCCCCAACCCAGACTACCCTTTACATGGAGCATTCTTTGAAAACTTTGATTTTCTCACAAATGGCTCTAAGATTTTAAACTAAATTAACATATGTTTAAGATATTTTCAAGGCGAATGAAATGTATATCTTGAATTTTGTGGTAATGTTTCGAAACGTCCCCTTCATTTTGAATGACTCGCATAACGGGTAAGCCGTAATGGGATAGATAAAGTTTTGCTACACGAAAAATGTAAATTCGTTAAAACACACAATTTATGTGATATACACTCGTTTTGTGGAAGGAAGCAATTCCGAGATATTGCTTGTTATTTGTTTTAATTTTCCAATATACTTTTTCTCAAATGGGAATTCCTTAATCGTTTTTACTTTCTCTACTACGTGTAGTAAGTAGGGGAAGTATTGTATTCCACACAAAAATTCGATACCGAGATTTCAACGGAAATACACGTTTTGAGACCCCCTGAGTCCAAAAAAAGTATTTTTGGAAACATGTCCGTGTTTGTGTCTGTGTGTGTGTTTGTGTAACTGTGAACGGCATAACTCAGAAACGAACAGTCGGATAAACACCAAACTTGGTATTTAGGTTCAGTATCTTCCAGAGATGCGACACGAAGGTTTTCAAGAAAATCCCCCCACACCAGATTACCCTTTACATGGAACATTTTCGAAAATTTTAATTATCTCAAAAATGGCTCAAAAGATTTTGATTAAAGTATCATATGTTTAAGATATTTAATGACAAATAAATGTATATCTCGAATTTTCTGGGAATGTCATTGTGAACGACTTTTGTATAACTGGTAAACCATAAGAGATAGACAAAATTTTACTACACAAAAACTGTAGATCGCGTTAAAGTATACAATTTATGTCATATACATTTTTTGTTTTTTAGTTAATGATTTTCGAGATATTGCTCGTTATTCCCTTAAATTTTCCAATACTTACACTTTTTCTCAAATTCGTTACTGATTTTTTTTCTCCTGGTAATGCAAAGAGAATGGTATACTCCACATAGCAACCAGCTCTTAAAAGATTTGACTATCGCTTAAAATCTACCATATTCCCCTTGCATCTACAAGAAAATTAGCAATAAGAGATTTTCCGCAAATGGAGTCACCAATTGTGAAACCTGCTTGTGGCGTGGCACAAGAAGCAAAATGCACTCTTGTACAGTACTAGTCACTGTAACTAGATGTGTCCAAAATGAAGCCTAGTGGATGGTACAGTAATACCAAACGCTCATCTTGTTCAATACAAAGAGTGCAGTCCTTTATGCACATGCTTAGATTCTCATTGTGCACCAGTACTTATCAATCGGGACAGTACTTGTCGTATGCGTTTTGGTTAATTCTGTAAAAAAAGTATCAGCTATTATAAAACTGAGCTTATTAAATTCCTTACCTTTAACCATAATTTGCTTTAAAATAAACGCGTTATAGTTCGATCTTATCTTACTGAATCCTGAGTATTCCTGAATATGACAAACTTCCTGATGTTTTATAATGCTTTCAGCATTTTTACTTTCTCTACTACGTATAGGAAATAGGGGAAGTATTGTATTCCACCCAAAAATTCGATACCGAAATTTCGATACATGTTTTGAGACACCCTGAATAAAAAGAGAAACATTTTTGGAAACATGTCCGTGTGTGTGTGTGTCTGTGAACAGCATAACTCAGAAACGAAGTCGGATAAATACCAAACTTGGTATTTAGGTTTCAGTATCTTCCAGAGATGCGACACGAAGGTTTTCAAGAAAATCCCCCCACCCCAGATTACCCTTTATATGGAACATTTTTCGAAAATTTTAATTTGTCCAAAAATGGCTGTAATGATTTTGATTAAAATATCATATATTTAAGTTACTTGCATGACAAATGAAATGTATATCTCGAATTTTCTGTGAATGTCTCCAAAAGTATTCATTTTCGAGATATTGCTTATTTCCTTAAATTTTCCAATTCTTATACTTTTTCTCAAATGGGAATTCGGTATTTATTGTATTATGTCCTGGACATACAAAGAGAATGGAATACTCCACATAGCAACCTGCTCTTAAAAGATTTGACTATCACTTAAATACTACCATATTCCCCTTGCATCTACAAGAAAATTAGCAATAAGATTACCATCTCGATTAACATGAAGCATATCGAGAATAAGCGTTTGTAAAAAATAGTTTGTACAAGAGTAGAGAAAGTCATGTGAGTGTAACATATTTTTTTTGTACAAATTTCATATGCATCATTCATTTAATTTGTTTTAATGCATTTCCTTATATTTTAAAATAGACAGGAACCTTTCGGTTAATCTTTCTTATTAAATACTTATGTAGGATAGTAAACGTATTTTTATTTGATAATTAAAACTTCTGTCTTTATTTGGCATTTACTTTAAGTGCATATAAGCGAGTGATTATATTCAATCGTTTATTTTATTACATTCTTTCATTCAACGATGAAACAAGCATGTTTCAGTTTTAATTACTTTATATGAACGTTAAGCATTTCGCACAAATGTACGAAAGACTATCTGGAATAATTAAATACAGCTAGCATAAGTTAATATTACTTTCGTGAGCAGTGAGAAATTGGGGCCATCTTTCACCGTGGTCCAGCGGTCAACTTAACTTTAAGTAGGAATTTTCTCACACGCATATAAGAAAGTACCGCTTCTATATACGAGGCCTGGTTTTAAATAAGTACGTTTTAATATTTTTCCGCTGCAGCATTGGAGTCGCGAGGGATCTTACTTTGTGTTTTCCTGTTGCTAGCGCGTTTCAAACTGTTCAAAATAATCGAACGACCCGCCGACTGTGAAGTCCGATCAGCGATTTGTTTTTTGAATCCGAGAATTGTTACGCCAACAAACATTCATCGGCAATTAATTTGAGGTTCATGGGGAAACAATAATGAGTGAAAATGTCTGGCCACATACAGCCAAACAAACTCAAGATCTGATCACATCATTTGGTTGGGAACAATTCGACCATCCTGCCTACAGTCCGGATTTGGCACCAAGCATTTACATATTTTTCTTAACCTGAAGAAATTCCTAGGTGGAAACATTTCAACAACGATGATGTTGTGAAACGAGAAGCGCAAGACTTGACTTTCACCGCAGGTGGCATCATTCTTTGACGAAGCCATTGAAAAAGTGGTTCCCCGTTACGACAATGTGGAGAAGAGTGTAAGATATAAGCTATAGAATGATAATAAACTATTTGGAAAACTATGTTCTGTTATTTAAAAAAAATTATGGTACTCACATTAAAACACTACTCGTGTATAACGGGTAAGCAAAAACATTGTTTTCTTTTGTGACTCTAGTAAACAACAGAACTTTTTGTTTACAAATTTTAAAATAGTGATTCAGAATCGAGATTTCCAACTAAAATTTAGGCATTTGTCCTTCCCCACCTTGAGATAGTTTATATTGAAGGATTTGTATATTACGTTATTTTTTAGCACCACGCTTTGGGCGTCAATTTGAAGAGGGTTGTATTGTATTTCGACTGTTGGGGAGCCGATCACTTGAAGTAGTTGCAACCGCACATATGGTAAACAGTTTCCGGTGGCTTTCGCCCCAAGTGTACTTTCAGGTGGCCTTTGCCCCAAGTTTAAAAAATATTAACTTTGTAATTTAACTGTTTCTTTAAATATTATATATTTATGTTTGCCTCGGCTGCGTCAGTATTATTGTTAGAGACACGTTTCTCTTAGCAGGGTTGTGGTGCGACTAAGAATGTAGGCTTACACAGATTATAATTTTACTTCACTCCTTTTATTAATGCTTGATACGATTTATATACCACTTCACTGGTAGAGCGCTGTAGGATTCTTTTATTAATTATTTGCACTTTTTAACACAAACTATTTTTCGTCTCACAAGAATACGTATTAAATCTCTTGAGGACACTTTTGCGTCTGGTTAGTAACACTGTCTGCAACCAACTGAGTTGATTTCAACCGCCTAAACTTGTAAATTTCTGTATTCCTATACCAATAGAATACCTTCATTTAACTAAAGCTTTTTCTGGTTGTTGATTGGCTATTTTTTATAAACTGTCACTAAAATTACATTATTGCTTCCAAGTTTCACAAGTAACATTATTAAAATCTCAAACTCATTATTGCCGCAAGGTTAGCTCATTGTTAGTAACTTTTAACCTATTATTCTCACATCTCGTAATATATTCACATAACAATATTACACATGGACACAATAATACAAACATATCCAATGACTGTTACATACATTTTTTATATATTGTTACATACACATATTGCTTTAAGGCGGGCTGTTATTGAATTTACATATTATATAATTGGAGTGAAATTATTTAAGTGTTAAAATACTGCCTCAAACTTCCCTGAAAATAGTGACATCTCACGGAAACACACTGTGTATTGTCATGCCTAGGCTAATGTATGTGATTGTCCATTAAACTAAAATTAATATTTTATTGATATAAAGGGCATAGAGTTAATGGGATGTGTTAGTTTTATGCGTAGTGGTTCAGCAGTGAATTCATACGAGACAGGAGTCCTCGGTTCCCCGCTGGAATCTACCGATCAATGTAAAACGCAGCGAATTGTTTGGTATCGTCTCTCTTTTGATACGTTATCCATTATTTGAAATTGTCAAAACGCTGTGATGTAAAACTGTGCTATCAGCGATCTGATATACACGCTGAAACAAAAGTGATGAAAAAACGTTATTATAACTGGCAAATTTCCACATAATAGTTTTCAACTTATCTCTCTCGTCTGATTGCGCTCCTTTTTAAGAACTCTAGAATCTGATTGGTGACTTAAATGAATGGTCTGTAAAACCACGCTATCGTGATAGGGTTATTGTGTAGAAAAACTTGGTCAGAACATTTGCGAACATTTAATCCTAAAGATGTTTGCAAATGACTACTAGCTTTAAGCTATATTGAAAAATCCTTATATTAGCCCTTGTAAATTTATTTGAGGCATTATTTTTTACTTTCTCTACACGCACATAGTATGTAGAGAAGTATTGCATTCCACCCGAAAATTCCATACCGATATTTCACGTTTTGAGATTCCCTGAATAAAACATTTTCTTTTTCGAAAAATGTGTGTGTGCATCTGTGAACAGCATAACTCAAAAAAACTAAAAGTCAGATAAATACCAAACTTAGTATTTAGGTTCAGTGCCTACCAAAGATGCGAAATGAAGATTTTAAAGAAAATCCCCCATCCTAGTCTACCCTTTACATGGAAGAAAGTTTGAAATTTTTATTTTCTAAAACATGGCTCTAACCACTTTGATTAAAATACTATATATTAAAGATATTTACATTACAAATAAAATGCATATCTTGAATTTTCTGGGAATAGCCTATGAAGTCCTCTTTGTTTGGAAGAAGTTTTGTATAATCTTGTATAACTGTTAAACCTTTAAGCAATAGACAAAAAGGTACTACACAAAAAATGTAGATCTCTTTAAAACACACAATTATTTCAAATACGTTTTTTTGGAATAAGCCATTTCTCAGATATTCGTTATTAAAGATTCGAATTGTTCATTTCGTGGTCATTTTCGTAAGTCCTGTTAGTGGTTTCTCGGGATTGCATGAAAACAAATGGAATTTTAAGGCCAGCATTTAGCGTCCAGTTCTTAAACGTTTGACTGTCCCTGTTATTTTGTATCTATAACGAAATGTGTAATGTAGCTATTTCAGCAAAGGTTTGTTTGAATTATAATGTAGTAAATAGAAAAATAAACTTTAATAAGAATAGTTTGTATACCACTAATAAACGATAGTGGGTTGAGAAAGTCGTGCGTATGTAACACATCAGACCTTGTAAGTACTTTCTCTACTACGTATAGTAAGTAGGGGAAGTATTATATTCCACCCAAAAATTTCACCGGAAATATATGTTTTGAGGCCCCCTGAATCCAAAAAAGGCATTTTGGAAACATGTCCGTGTGTGTGTCTGTGTGTCTGTCTGTAAACAGCATAACTCAGAAACGAACAGTCGGATAAACACCAAACTTGGTATTTAGGTTTAGTATCTTCCAGAGATGCGACACCAAGGTTTTCAAGAAAATCCTCCGACCCCAGATTACCCTTTACATTGAACTTTTTTGGAAAATTTTAAATATTCTCAAAAATGACCATAACGATTTTGATTAAAATATCATATGTTTAAGATATTTGCATGACAAATGAAATGTATATCTCGAATTTTCTGGGAATGTCTCCAAAAGTATTCTTCATTGTGAACGACTTTTGCATAAGTGGTAAACCAAAAGAGATAGACAAAGTTTTACTACACAAAGAATGTAGATCGCGTTAAAATACACAATATATGTTATATACATTTTTCTTGTTTAGTGAAGCATTTTCAAGATATTGCTTGTTATTCCCTTAAATTTATCAATACTTATTTTCTCAAATGGGAATTCGTTATTAATTTTTTTTGTCTTGGATATGCAAAGAGTATTAATCTGTGCCCAAAGAGAATGGTGCTGCACCTAGAAACCAGCTATTAAGGTATATGGCGATGCTTAAAGGCTACTGTATTTCTATATTGCCCTTGCAAATACAAAACAAGGGGAACATAGTACGCCTTAAGCGGTAGTCAAATATTTTTAGAACAGGTCGCTATGTGTAAAATTTAATTCTCTTTGCATGTCAAAAGATCGTTTCTGCAAATGTTTATCTCGATTAGTATGAAATAGATGGAGAAAATAGTTTGTAAAAATAGTTTGTACAAGAGTAGAGAAAGTCATGTGAGTGAAACACATCAGATTTTTTTTGGTTTAGGATATTTTCATAAAAGCCAACACGAGATGACATAACATTTTAAATTCTGATTTCATCTTCTAATGTACCTTGTCGCGTTTAAACACATACCTAGATACATGAAGTTTACCAATAAAGAAACAATAACAATATTAGCATATTAAATGTAAATAAAAATAATGATTGTAAATTAAAATGATAATAACAATGTTAAACGCAATACTAGTTTAAAATAAGATTATTTACGAATATTACAACACAGTAAAAACATTAGTACACAAAATGAATTGAGCCAGCTATATTGTAGATGGATTATTTACAAAACACACACTAGTTCCAAATGAGCTATCTTAGAAATGTAGTATTTGCTTGTTTCAGTACACATTTTGAGTTTGGAAAAGTCAACGGTCTAATTACGAGTGCATTCGAAGGCGATGCTATAACATCCGCTATGTTGTTATGAGTAATTTCATCCATGTTACACACTTTGGGTTGAAACTACCATAGCAGCGGATGTTTTCATGTTGGAGTATAAATTGCGGATTGCATAAAACTGCAAAAGCGGAGGCGACTCACCTGATATAATTACTTTGTGGGAGACTATGAAAATAAATTGCAAAACGGTAGGTCATGTCGAATGATTATTACGCATAATACTTTTTAGAATTACTCTCAATGCTTCGTTGGGTTTCTCATGAAGAACATGGTCTAATAAGCAATTATTCCAGTTTCACTCTCCATTCGATACTCAGAAGTACTGAGAATGTGCAGCCCTTCAATTAGTGATCTGTTTCAAATAACGATTCAGAGAGACATGGCAGAGGACTGTCACCAGCAATTAATTCCGTTTGAAGCCGTTGAGGTGAAACTGGTGAGTGACTTTCTATCATTACGGACTGCCTCAGGAACCAGAGGTGCGATGGAAATGCCAGGAATTTTAATCATCCTCCACATTATCGCTTCCAAGGGTATCTGAGAAAATTGTCACATTTGGTGAGCCATATAATTAGGGTGAAAGCTAAACCTTTGTTTTTATCGTCAGGTGTAAGCAGACACACGAAAGCTCTACGACTGCATTGGCACAACAACCTCCTTACAGCCTCGACCTGATGCAGCTTATGAAGTAATGCTTTTCAAATACTCGACATTTTAATTTGCAAAAAAAGGAATAAGAAGATAGTCCCGTGCTCAGCACATACTCCACAATGCCCTTACCCTGCCTTTAGACTGCAATTGAAAATTCTTGAAATAGACTTAGGTTTGCTAAGAATTATGAACTACATAGGAGATGCATGTTTAGAAATGCTGTCAAACTATATAATTCCAATTAAACACTTTATAAAAAACTTAAGGGTCGTTATTGATCCTGAAAGTTGGACGAATAAAACTCTGGAAACTCCTGAGAAAACTTTGATGTGGTTTACAGGCGGCTCAAAGGATCAACTCAGGAACAGAATCCGAAGATACAAAAGTTTTTCCTTGGTGAATATGTTTTTGAAACAGATATTTATACTATTATTCAAAGCATACATGAAAACATAAGGAGAGCTTGCACTGCTAGACAGATCCTTATATTCTCAGGAAGCCAGGCTGCACTTAAATCTCTTAGTAGTCATAAGGTAACGTCAGGTAACGTCACAATTTTGGCAGAACAGCATGAAGTTCAAGTCATCGGGGTGCCGGGTCATAGTGGCATAGAGGGAAATGAAAAATATGATGAACTTGTAAGAGAAGGAGCAGCTTCATAATTTATTCGTAAGGGCCAGAGGCAGTTCCAGGAACATCTTGATATTTAGTAAGAGAGGCTATTAAGAACTGGTCCAAAGTGAAACGTCATAAAACCTGGCTTAAAACTCTAGGAAACAAATATAATAAAGGATTTATTAGAAAACGCTATAAGAAAAGGGTTTGAGAGCTTATTAAATGTAACAGACTTCAGCTAAGAACAATTTATTGCATTTCTCACAGAACATGCTCCTGTGAAAAAACATCTTAACACGATGGCAGTGTTTCAAGGTACCTTTGATTGCAGATTGTACAAGAAAGACACTGAAACAGCCCAGCACATTATATGCTCCAGTTAGGCATTGACTCACAGGTAAAATATATTGCTTTTGGGAAAACGCTTTTAAAACCAGAAGAATTTGAAACCATGTTCTACTATGACACTGTATTCCTTGATAAAGGGTGCAGGCGTAATGAATTGGCTTTAAAACGATACTGGTAGCACAATAAGCCCAAGCTGAAGTGCGTACGGAGCAATGAGGGAAATCTGTTTCGAACAAGACAAGATAAGGTGCCATTATTCTTGAAGCTTCGATTTAATCTGGCTGCAATTTTCACGATATACTCTATATAATTTCGATGTTATTAATTGTTTAAGTTTTTATGATACTCAAAAGTCATAAGAGATATTCATTAAAATACAAGTTCGTTTTAAACAATACAATGTGTTACATTCAAATAAGTTTCTCTCCCCATTCTTCTAAAAACTATTCCTATAAAAGCTTATTCTTCTGTCTACTTCTTGTTAATCGATATTAATTTTCTTTACACACTTGAATACTTCGTTGTATTTATAAGAAGGATACATCTGATTATCGTCCAAAAGCAATAGACAGATTTCTAAATGTTTTCATATTAATCGAGATATCCAGTTTTAACGCGATCTGTATTTTTTGTATAGTAAAAGTTTGTCTATCTCTTATGGTTTACCAGTTATGCAAAAGTCGTTCACAAAGAAGAATACTTTTGGAGACATTCCCAGAAAATTCGAGATATACATTTCATTTGTCATAAAAATATCTTAAACATAACATATTTTAATCAAAATCGTTAAAGCCATTTTTGAGAAAATTAAAATTTCCGAAACATTTTCCATGCAAAGGGTAATCTGGGGTGGGGGGATTTTCTTGAAAACATTTGTGTCGCATCTCTGGAAGATACTGAACCTAAATACTAAGTTTGGTGTTTATCCGACTCTTCGTTTCTGAGTTATGCTGTTCACAGACACACAGACATACACACGGACATGTTTCCAAAAATTATTTTTTAGATTCAGGGGGCCTCAAAACATATATTTACGGTGATATCTCGGTATTTTTGGGTGGAATACAATACTTCCCCTACTTGCTATTTGAAAAACCGATGAAGATGGCTCCGCGGTAACTATGAGGCTCGCATTTGGGAGGTTCCGGGTTCTCATCTGCCACGAGTTCCTTTCCTTTATTTCCCTTTCATTCCGTTTCCTGCTCATCTTTCAGGTATGCTTTAGGTTTTGTATCGAATGGCGGTGCCGGACAGATGGTCCGTATGCTTGCTCAAATGAGAGTAGTACTCCCTGTGGACACTAGAGGGCTTCATGGTTGCCCTCTATAGGCCGCTCCAGCAGTGGGAGGGGCTTAGGGCCTGGAACTGTTAGGGACTTCCGTGCGTCACTGTGCCTGTCTGACTGCGGCCTGTAACCTCTGTGGTTCCTTCACTTCATCCCTTCCTTCTGGGGGGTGGAAGACCCAATGGATCCATGTAGTTCGCAATGCCCGACGTGTTCCGATCCGTGTATAATATATACCTATTCCACTTGAAAAAAGGAACATAAGTATTTGAGAATTCAAATCAATAACAAAGAATATATCGAAAATAGTTAACGCCATAAACATTTATTTGACAAAAATTGTGTGCTCAAATGAGGCAGTATTTTTACATTATAAAGATTTAAATCTGATTATATAATATAAAATATAGTAACAGCCCGCCTTAAAAGCAATACGTGTATAATATAATATACAAAATATATGTAACAGTCATTGTATTTATGTTTATATTATTGTTTACATGTATAATAATGTTATGTGAATGTATTACCTAATTTAATAATGTTGGAGCTGTGAGTGTAGAGGCCGAAGGTTGCCAACAATGAGGTAACCTTGAGTCAATAATGAATTGGAGAGTTTAATAACGCTACTAGTAATTGTTGGAACAATAATGTAATCTTTAAAACAGTTTATAAATAGCGAATCTGCAACAAGAAAAGCTGAAAGTTAAATAAGCGTATTTTATTAGAGTAGGATTAGCCAATCAGAAATTTTAAATAAAAATTTACAAATTTAAGCGGTAAACGCCAGTCGCTAGGAGGCAACGTACCTACGCAGTTTATTCGCTCGGTACGTATCCATTACGGCGAGAATATTATAAAGTTTACGTGTTTAAAAGTGCAATTAATAAATAATCGCACAGCTCTCTATATAAGTGAAGTGTTATTTAATCGTGTGAAGGATTAATAAAAGGAGTGAAGTAAAAATTATAATTTGTGTAAGCCCACATTCTTTAGCTGCATCACCCCCTGCAAAGACATACATGATTCTGCAAATTAATACTGACGCAGCCGAGACAAACCTAAATATGTATATAATATTTAAAGAAACGTTAAAATACAAAGTTGATTTTTTAAACTTGGGGCGAAGGCCACCGAAAATTGAACGTTGGCGCGAGGGCCACCGGAAAGTAAACTTGGGGCGAATGCCACCGGAAACTTTGTACCATACGTGGCGCAGTTACTTCATCAAGTTTGCTCCCCAATAGTGGAACTACAATACAACTCCTCATAAAATAAGTCTTCTTCAAATGCGATCTGAAATTTTAGTGGAGTAAATTTTTGTCTATCTCTTACGGTTTACCAATTACAAAAAATTAATTTTGAATGAAGAGGACTTCACAAGCTACTCACAGAAAATTCAAGATTGTTATATAGATATTCCTAACTTTGTTATTATAATAAAATCGTTTGAACCATGTTTGAGCACGTAAAAAATAACGGAAAATTTTTCCATGTAAAGAGCAGTTTGTGCTGTGGCCTTTTTTTTTTAAATATTCGCATCGTATCTTTGGAAGAAGATAACCCAAATAACAAATTAGTATTTAACGTAATTTTCGTGTTATATGATATACCGAGAATTTGCAGATCACAAAATTGGATTCCTTAAGGCAACACGCTGAATGTTTCATCCAAATAACCATGGCAGTCTTTTGTGCAGTGATGCGGTACACCATCGTGTTAGAACAGAATTTCTATGTAATCTTCATGTTGCGTTGTTTATCTGGTCGCCGAGTCGTAAATTCATTTTGTTCAGTTTTATTAATTTCTAAAGAATCTCTTGTACTTCTTATATAATACCAGTGACTGCAAAACTTCCATCATTCTAGAATGCATTTACAATTTCCCAATAGTAAACACTACTAATTGTTATGTTATTGTGTTTTTTATTACTTTCTCTACAGCAGTAGAAGTATTGCATTCCACCCAAAAATTTGATACCTATATTTCACCGAAAATATATGTTTTGAGGCCACTTAAATCCTAAAAAAGCATTTTATAAAAAGGTCCGCCCGCGCGCGTGTGTATGTATGTCAACAGCATAACAAAGAAACAAGTCAGATAAATACCAAAGTTGATAATTAGGTTCAGTATGTATAAGGAATGCGACATGAAGGT
The DNA here is from genome assembly GCA_030765065.1 of Deroplatys truncata. Lineage (NCBI taxonomy): Eukaryota > Metazoa > Arthropoda > Insecta > Mantodea > Mantidae > Deroplatys > Deroplatys truncata. The sequence continues at coordinate 109,641,784 of CM060982.1, forward strand.
TTTAAAAAAAGGCTGCCCAACCTAAACTAAGTTTACATGGAACATTTTTCAAAGCTTTTTATTTTCTAAAAAATGGCTCTAACGATTTTGATTAAAATATCAAATATTAAATGTATTTACATCACAAATCAAGTGTATATCTTGAACTTTCCGGGAATTACCCGTGAAGTCCTCTTCATTCATAAACAATTTTATATAATATTGTATAACTAGTAAACGTTAAGCGATAGACGAAAAAATGTAGATCTCTTTAAAACACAGAATTTATTTAAAATTGTATTTTTGTGACATCGGCCATTTCCGAGATATCCGTTATTAATGGTTCAATTTGTTCAATACTTTGGTCATTCATTATAAGTCCCGTCAATTTTAAGTTGTTTCTCGCGATGTGGTGAAAACAGTATGGAATTTTAAGACCTGTATATAGCGTCCAGTTCTTAAACATTCGGTTATCGATCTTCCCTGTGTACACTAACAAGATGTGGTGATGAAGGAGGTCCGTGTGTGTAGGAACAGCATAACACAAAAACGGCAAGTCAGATAAATACCAAAGTTGGTATTTAGGTTCAGTAATAGACAAAGATGCGATATATAGGTTTTCAAAAAAATTCTCGCACTCCACACTACACTTTAAATGGAAAAGTTTACAAAATTTTCGATTTTATAAAAAATGTCTCTAACCATTTTGATTAAAAAAGCATATATTAAAGATAATTATATGAAAAATAAAATGCATGTACTGGTAGTTCTGGTAGTTTTAGTGCCAAAGTAATTTACTGGAGCAGCACAGGGATGTAATTTAGCAAAATGGTTAATAAAGTGCCTAAAGAAAATTAAGATGATATAGCACTGGAACAAGTAGGATCACAATAGCAAGAGTGCATAGTAGGTGGAGCATTCCCCAAGGTGCATAAAGATGCCTGAATTATACCAAGAAGGCCACGGCTGTTATCGGAGAATGTAAAGGGGTGTGTGCTCATTGTAACAAAGGAAGACAGACATATGGAACAGGCTAGAGCTCAGGGACACTACCGTAAATTAGCTCCTTAATTGGGAAAAGGAGGGAGCTAATGATAACTGCCAGCTCAAATTTCCACCGCCATGTTCACTCCAGCATTTGTAATAAACTTCCCATGTCAGTTTCAGCTGTTCTTCAGGCAGCGGGTATTCATCGTCCAGTTTCATCATCTCCGTAACAGTTTGTTTTTATTTTCTCTGCCACGTGTATAGTAGGTATTCCACCGAAACAGTCCATAACGAGATCTCGCTGGAAACACTTGTCCAGACCCCCCCAAATGGTCCGTGTTTGTGTCTGTCTATGTGCGTATCAATATTTTCGAAATATGTGACGCGACGGTTTTCAGGAAAATCTCCCACCCCGATTATTTTTAGAGAACATTTTTCGAATTTTTTTATTTTCTGAATATTTTGATTTAAATACCACATATTAAATATATTTTCATGAAAAATTAAATGTACATCTTGAATTTTCTAGGTTGCCTTTGTAGACCACTTCATTTGGAAGTAATTCTGTATAATTTGTATAACTGGTAAAAGTTAAACAATATAGGTTTCTTTAAATCATTTTACTTCGAATAAGTTTTTTGTGGCATAAGCCATTTCCGAGATATTAGTTTTATTAATCATTCGCATGTTAAATACTTTCGTTATTCTTTTGAAGTCCTATCGAAATTCGGTTGTTTCTCATGATGAAGAAGGTGTTTTGTTTCACGTTATTTGCCCCACGTATGGAAAGCAATTTGAGAAGGTTATTGTTTCACGTATGGAAAAGCCGATTTGAAGTAGGAGTTGTATTGTATTTCAACTGTTGGGGAGCCGAACTTAAAATTCGTCCAAGTTTAAAAAATATTAACTTTGTAATTTGACTGTTTCTTTAAATAGTTAGTATTTATGTTTGCCTCAGCTGCGTCAGTATTATTTTAGAGACATGAATATCTTGGCAGGGCGTGATGCGACAAGAATGTAGGCTTACGCAGATTTTTAAGTTTTAATTCACTCCTTTTTATTAATCCTTGACACAAATTAAATAGCACTTCACTGATATCGAGAGCTGTGAGATTCTTTTATTTAATACTTGCACTTTTTAATACATATACTATTTTCGTCTCACACGAATACGTATTTAATTTCTCGAGGACGCATCATGAATCCGGTTACTATCACTGTCTGCAGGCAACTGACTAGATTTCAACCGTCTAAACTTGTAAATTTCTGTATTTCAAGTCTCTGATTGGCTATTTTTACTCCAATAGAATATCTACACTTAACTAAAGCCTTCCCGGTTGTTGATTGGCTATTTTTTATAAACTGTCACTAAAGTTACATTAATGCTTCCAAGAATCACAAATAACATTTAAACTCTCAAACTCATTATTGCCTCATTGTTACCTCATTGTTAGCAGCTTTTAACTTATTATTCTCACAGCTCCTACATTATTAAATTACGTAATACATTCACATAACATTATTACACATGGATACAATAATATAAGCATATGCAGCGACTGTTACATACATTTTACAAATTATTACATACAAATATTGCTTCAAGGTGGGCTGTTATTAAATTTACATATTATATAATTAGACTGAAATTATTTAAGTGTTATAAATACTGCCTCACACTTTGAAAGACTGTGAGACAACAGGATAACCAAGGCAGTTTTAAATTATCACCCACAAAGGAAAAGGAATCTAGGAAGACCAAAGAAACGAACGGGTTGAAACTAAATCGTAATGTAGAAGACTTATGATATGATTTTTAATCTTCTAAGGAGCAGGCTGTAAGCTATCTATTAAGAATAAATATTTTGGTTCCTTTTCCATGAAAGCTTTTCCTGAAAAGAAGCGAATGGAAAGAAACATCCCTCTTCAAACGTTCTTCCTCTGATGCTATATGACAGCGAACCATCCAGGCAGAAATGTTTCAGTACTTGTGTATTCGTTCTCTTCTCGATTCCTTTTGCAGCACTCTTTACTGTTTTATCCGATCATTCGGAACGCCTCTTTTTGCATAATTAAGCGTGAAACTTTGCCCGCCGTTCCGATTCAATTTCTGTTTGCGGTACCGTAAATGTGATTACTGCTCTGTACGGCTTATGATCATTCATTCACTGCGGGGAGTGCCACATCAAGTGTGCAAAATATTCTGAAGTAAGCGGTTCTTTCTGCTTGAACTACAATCAAAACTAGGCAGAACATTCAGCTCGCAATATAAAAGCGTTAACGCTGTATGCAGTAAATACATAATTGAATAACCATTTCATTGCTAGTAAAGGAAAGTAGATATCACTAAACACCAACATAAATTAAAGGACACTTGATGAAGCGGAATATTAGGTTTGAAAATGCGATACTTTACGCAAATAAGCTATTAAATTAAACACTAAATTAGCCCTATTTATAACAACATAGTTTGTACCGTCTGTAAACGATGTATATTCTACCATCGTAAACTTCGATATCAAAATATGACTACAATACACATTTTAAGTTCCTTAAATTAAAAAAAAATCTGATATGTTGCATTCACACGACTTTCTCTACTCTCTATCGTTTATTATTGGGTATACAAATTATTCCTACGTTTATTTTCCTATCTACTCTATTTTAATCTTAGCACGTCGACCTACACAGATATTTTGTATCTATGCCCCGAAAAGTTTGTCCCCGGGAGGGAGGGATGAGATGAGAGGAGACAGAGGGCAGGGTTGCTACCATTTCAGATTTGAACTTCCCGAATGGGCACTGGTGCATCCGGATCTCCTTGCCCCCGTGTGCTTAACATCCCCTGGGGGTGCGGAACAGGGGACGAAGGTTTACACAGATCATCCGTTTTCCCTGCAATGCACATGCCGAGACCTCCCGCCGACACTTATAACCCTGAAATCCAAGCGGGTGAAATGTGAAGTGAAGTGAGAATGGGGGTGAAATGGAGGGACAGAAAATTCGGAGGACTTAATGATGCTTGCCAGTATTCGCCATCGGTGAGGGGGACCACGGGAATCAAACTCATGGCCTCCCGAATGCGGCCCACAGATGTCACCACCTGAGCCATCCCGCTGGGTATAGGGAATAGCGATGGTCAAATGTTTTAGAATTGGACGCTATATGCTGACCAAAATTCTGTACTCTTTCCACGGCATCGCGGTAAACAATTGAAAATCGACAAGGCTTTAAAAGAATGTCTAAGTATTGAACAATTTGAACCATTAATAACGGAAATCTCGAAAACGGCTGATGCCACAAACATTATTTTGAATAAATTGTGTGTTTTAAAGATATCTATAATTTGGGTGCAGTACATTTTCCTCTATCGCTTAACGTTTACCAGTTTTACAAGATTATACAACATTTCTTACGAATGAAGAGGACTTTACAGGATATTAAAAAAAATCAAGATATATGTGTTATTTGTCATGCATATATCCTTAATATATGGTATCCTAACCAAAATCGTTAGAGCCGCTTTTTAGAAAACAAAACATTTAGAAAAATGTTCCATGTAAAGTGTAGTTGGAGGGGAGGGGATTTTCTTGAAAATCTTGTGTTGTATTTTTTTGAAGGTGCGGAACGTAAATACCAAGTTTGGTATTAATCCAGCTTTTCGTTTTTGTGTTATGTTATTCCCACACAAACACACCGCGCGCGCACGGACCCTTTTCTAAAAATGCTTTTTCGGAGTTCAAGTGCCCTCAAAACATGCATTCCGGTGAAATCTCGGTACGAAAATTTGAGTGGAACGTAAAAAATTAAAAAACCATAAGTTACAAACGAAACGCGGGTAGATACTAAATTTTGTAGGTATTTAAAGTCAGTACATTTCAAAACGTTTTAAGAAATACTTCCACACCCAGCAAAGCTTTACACGGAAATTGTTTCTCTTTCCTTTTTATTTACTCAAAAATGGTTTTAACCAGTTTGATTACAATACATGCTTCAGATACATTTTGGGTAACTAATAAAACATCTATCCTGCATTCATAGGCATTATATTTATTCGAATAGTTTCTCTAGATACATCTTTCGGTTTACTTAAATCCTATTTACGAAATAATTACATGAGACATCAGTATTAGGAAGAAAGTAATAGCAAAGAATAAAACAAAATATTCCTCTCGTAAATAAAGAATTTATTCGTATTGAAGAATCATAAATAAGCATACACAAGTAACACTTTTTTTTCCTACTTTAATGCAACTTTTATATTAAAGAGAGCAAGTATAAAGGAATTGCTACGCCAGTACACAATTTGGCAGCAAGCCAAGCCGCCCGTAGCTTACCAAAGGCGGGCTGTGAATTACTTGGACAGGTGTGTAGTAGCCTGTCGGTGTTTCAAAATATTAGTTGTATGTGCATTAATTGTGAACGTTTCTGTACAAACTCAGGCAAGAGAGCTGATTTGTTAATACATATGATATTCCCTACCCAGTCGTCTACAAAATATTCCTAAAAAATCTTAATTTTTTTATATACCTGCACGACCAAGAGAAAAACCGAATAGCAACTTATCAATTGAAGAAGGGTATGTATTTGAAATCAAACCAATAACATAGAATATATCGAAAATAATTAACAATACTGTGCATAAACGAGATTTGCATGTTTTTGTGTAGTTAGATTTATTCTACCTCTTACGCTTTACCAATTATGCAAAAGTCATTCAGAATAAAGAGTAATTCACAAGCTATTCGCAAAAAGTTCAAGATATAGATTTTATTTGTCATGTAAATATTTTATACATGTGGTATTTTATGAAATTGCGAAGGACAATCACGTTAATATGGTATTTTAATTAAAATCGTTAGTTATTTTTGAGAAAATAAAAACTAAAGACAAATTATCCATGTAAAGGGTAGTTTGGGGTCACCGCCATTATTCAGGTACTTTGGTAACGGGAAGCCAGTTTTTGTATGCCTTCGTCAAAGAATGATACCGCCTGCTAAAAGCCAAGCCTTCAATTCTTGTTCGATATGGCGGAAAACATGGAAAAAATTCTTTGGATGCAGAAATGGATGAAAATTGCTTGGTGGCGAGACTGTAGGGAGGGTAGTCGAATTGTTCCCAACTAAATGATGCAATTAGATCTGGAGTTTGTTTGAATGTGTGTGGCTGGGCATAGTCACTCGCTGTTTCCCCATAAACCTCAAACAATCGACGAAGAAAGTTAGCTGACGTAACATTTCTCGCTTTCAAAGAACGAATAAATGATCTGACTTCCCAGTCGGCGGATCGTTCGATTCTTTTGAACATTTCGAACGACAGGAAAACACAAAGTGACGATCGCTCATAGCTGCGTCTGGCTTCCTAATGAATGGAGAAAGTCATCCCGCATGTTAAAATTCGCGACAACAGCGCTGCAACGGCAAAATATTAAAACGCCTCGTACATCACAAATTTATACTTTTCTAAAAGTGCTTTTTTAGTCAGGGAGCTTCATAACGTGTGTTTCGAATGAAATATAAAAATCTAATTTTAGGATAGAATGCAACACTATTTATTATAGGTAAGTAGCACAGAAGGTATAAAATAAGTATGATGGACTAAAGAAAAGATGGAAAAACAGAACTAGGGAAAGAAAATCGCATAATGCATTTGTTGGAGGAGGAAGTATGCATGTCTATATGCTATTTCGTTCAATTCTGTTAAGGACTATTAAAAATATTTATAAATACGAATACACTTTAAAGAAATTTTAATTTCGCTTTATTATGATGCACGTAGCGTACTTATAAGAGAATTATTTGCTTAATGATATTGACATCAAATTTTCTGATTGCGTAAGAGGCTTCAAGCACAACTGATCTCTTGTTGAGTGCTGATTGTGGTATGCTGGCAACACACCCACCGAGCTGTTCCCACAGAACTCGGTTTTTATTGCCGTTGTAAAACCTCTGTGCATTTCATGACAAAAACAAACGCGAAGCGCTTCGCTGCTTGCAATGAACAATTTAAATTGATATACCCCGTGCTCTGAACAGCCGGTATCACATAATATCTTCCTATAGCCATACCCTGCTGACATTTATATGTCTGGTACAGGCGCACCAACACCGCAAAATAAAATTATTTAGAACCAAGCATATAAAGTTATCTAATCCTGTTCATCTTTGGTGATTTTGTCATTATTTAAGCGGAGATTTTAGAAAATCATTTCTTTTTTTTAGGATAATTTAGCATGGCATTCTAATAATGAAGCTTGTTTTATACACTTAGCCAAACAGGCGCACAGACGTTTAGGTGTGAATTGCGTCCTCACTGGAATGGACATAGAAAAAATTAACTGTTCAAGTGACCGGCTATTTTTAGTTTGATCGTAAGTCGGAATGAAGGAAGAAGAGAAGAAGAAAGGAGAAAGAGTGACATGCATTGCTTACGCCAACATTTTACTTTCTCTACTACGTATAGTAAGTAGGGGAAGTATTGTATTCCACCCAAAAATTCGATACCGAGATTTCACCGGAAATACATGTTTTGAGACACCCTGAATCCAAAAAAGGCATTTTTGGAAACATGTCCGTGTGTGTGTGTCTGTGTGTGTCTGTGAACAGCATAACTCAGGAACGAACAGTCGGATAAACACCAAACTTGGTATTTAGGTTCAGCATCTTCCAGAGATGCGACACAAAGGTTTTCAAGAAAATCCCCCCACCCCAGATTACCCTTTACATGGAACATTTTTCGAAGGTTTTAATTTTCTCAAAAATGGCTCTAACGATTTTGATTAAAATATCATATTTTTAAGATATTTTCATGACAAATAAAATATATATGTTGAATTTTCTGGGAATGTCTCCAAAAGTAATCTTCATTGTGAACGATTTCTGCAAACTGGTAAACAGCAAGAGATAGACAAAATTATATATATATATATATATATATATATATATAAGAATATAGATCTCGTTAAAGCACACAATTTATGTCATATGCATTTGTCGAGTGAATCATTTTCGAGGTAATCCTTGTTATTTGTTTGAATTCTCCAATAATTATACTTTTTCTCAAATGGGAATTCGTTATTCGATTTTTTATGTCCTTGACATGCAAGGAGAATGCAATGTTACAAATAGCAACCAGCTCTTAAAAAATCCGACTGTCGCTTAAAGTCTACCATATTGCCCTTACATTTACAAGAAAATTAACGATAAGATTAACATCTCAAAAAAGTAATGTGTGTGGAACACATCAGATTTTTCCTTAAAGCTATTATATATTGTCATTTAAAGTATATTTATAATTATAGTCGAACAATCGGTGGAAGATGGTTTAAAATGTATAAACAGTACAACATAACGAAATTTCTCCTGAGAGTCTCCTTAGCAGCGTTTATTAACACAGTTAAAGAAAACGTCTTGGTGTGGACGTACCATTAAGCTGAAGGTTTTCCATTTGCACACATTTAGTATTCATCGTGGATCCCGGGTTCGTGATCCAGACTTCCCCCTCCTCCGTTTTACTCCGAGTGTAACAAAGGCGGCGCACTTCACGGCGTCTGATTCATTAATCAGTTTTGGTTTGCGACATAAAAGCTTCATTCTCGTGGAGTAGGAAACTGAAAGAGTCTGAGTAATTAATAGAACGCCTGTTCTTCCTACCCATCACGGTATGCACGAGAGGTGAAGGGGAAGTGCAAAAAGTCGAGACGTTGAAAAGGGAACAAAAAGGAAGGCTTAAAAACCTATCTACACTGAGCAACACAATGGGGTAGAAGGAACAGCCCTTCAGATTCATTCATGAGCCGAGCAAATGTAACCTTACCCTTTAAACCGAATTCATTTTTCAGCACATGGTAGGTATACTTGCTTCCCTTTTCACTTGCGCTGCGGCAAGATGTTTAGAAAATGCATCAAACAAAACTCTGCATAAAAGATAAGATTTAGTAAACCTGAGAATCGATTTTGCGAAGGGCTCTTTCCGCAAACGGTCCCTCCCTCTCTCGGCCATTCTGGAGTTGGGAATATTCCCTTAGCAGCTAACCGAAATTTCCTGCAGTTCTTGCTGAAGAAACCTTCACAGTTTCTTCTTTAAGTTGGCCTGATCTGTTGAGAGGAGAACCAAAGTTACAACTACAATTATTTCCAGGGGAGAAAATGCTGTCTATTGGTCAGTATACTGGCTTCTGTGCCTATAGTGAACAGTTTCAGTACAACAATAGCATGGGCCTTATGGCGCTACATACTTTTCTGTCCCTGGAATCTTAAAATAAGAGTACTATACTATATACCTTTGGTAACTGCATACTAACGTAATGAAGAAAAACAAATCAAAGAAGTACAGATAAATAATAAGTATAAACTAAAATTATAAACGTGGGATCAAATATATACAATTCTCAGAACCTTAAGAACTCGCTCTTATGCACCTTTCCGCCCCTTCCGTTCCCCAGGGCAATTAACCTCCTTTGTCCAACCTTAGATAAAAATCTGATGTATTGCACTCACTTGACTTTCTCTACTCTTGTACAAACTATCTTTACAAATGCTTATTATCCATCTACTTCATGTTAATCGAGATAAATATTTGCAAAAAACAATCTTATTGCTAATTTTCTTGTAGGTGCAAGGAGAATATGGTAGGTTTTAAGCGATAGTCCAGGACATAAAAAAAATTACGAATTCTCATTTGAGAAAAAGTACATATAAGTATTGGGAAACTCAAACAAATAATAAAAAAAATCTCGGAAATGGTTCAATCGACATAAAAATGTACGAGACATAAATTGTGTGTTTTAACTAGATCTACATTTTTTCTGTACTAAAATTTTTCCTATCTCTTAAGGTTTACCAGTTATGCAAAAGTCATTTAGAATGAAGGGGACTTTTCGGGACATTCCTAGACAATTAAAGGTATACATTTAATTTTCCATAAAAATATATTAAACATATGATACTTTAATCAAAATCGTCAGGTCATTTTTCAGAAAATCAAAAAAGTTCCATGCAAAGGGTAGTCTGGGGAAGGGGGCTTTTCTTGGAAATATTTGTGTCACATCTCTGGAAGATACTGAAGTCAAATACCAAGTTTGGTATTTATCGGACTTTTCGTTTTTGAGTTATACTGTTTACATACATACACATTTCCAAAAATGCTTTATTTGGTTCAGGGTACCTCAAAACATGTACTTTCGGTGAAATTTCGTTATCGAATTTTTGAGTGGAATGCAATATTTCCTCTACTTACTCTACGTAGCAGAGTAACTAAAAAGATCCCATTTTGTGACACCCAGCGTTCAACATTACATCCAAGCAGGCCTCCATTCGCTTATTTTTGTGACATCGTCACTTCTGAGTCATCGCTTATTTTTAGTTTCAATTTTTCAATACTTTGTAAATTTTTAAAGCTACTGTCGCTATTCAGTTGTTACTCGCTATTTCATGGAAAGGGTGTGAAATTTCAAGGCCAGTATATAGCCACTTGCTTTTAAACATCTGATTATTCAAAAGCTTTATATCTCGTCATGTTTGCTTCTATCCTCGGAAAATGATAATATGTCCCATTGGCTTTATTCTGAGGCCAGTGAACTTACTATGAAATGTGCAATGAAGGCATTTCTGCAAAGTATTTATCTCCATTAACATGAAATAAAAAAAATAAGAGATAGTGGACAGAATAGACGTGTAAATATAAAATATCATTCTTATAAACCTATTTCATAACACTAGAATAGGAACCAAAGCGTGTAATCAGCATAGGTACCGAACGGGATTGGCTCAATTGGTTGCGTCTGTGGCCCGCATTCGGGAGCTCCCGGGATCGATTCACGGCGACCGCCCATGGGTTTTTCGTGGTTTCCTCGGGTCGCCAGGCGAATGCTTTGGTGGTTCATCTACTACCACTACTCCCCTCACTCTCATTTCCTGTACCCATCATCTTCTTTCTCATCTGTTTCAGGGTTGTAGGACCAGGCGACGGTGTTCGACGGGTTGCGGCTGGGCGGTGGTTTGCGCTCTCTAAAGGCTCCTTCCCTGGCGTCTCTGCGGTACGCTCAGTTAGGTCTTTCCTCAGCGTGGGGGTCCACTCTGGAGAACCCCGGAGGTTGGTGGCTTGTTGGACCGGGCGTCATCGGATACGTTATATTTGGAAATGTTAGGGACCCCGTTCATGCTTGCGCTCGCCGTTGGAAGCATAATGGGTCAACTGGAAAACGTGCGGTGCTCTACCGCGGTTCCGGGGATACGTACCTTTACCCAGAATACGAGTAGGATGGAATATTTATTTTCCTTCTGTTATTGCCCAATATTGTATAAATAACAATTATTGGACTGCCTCTGTGGTCTTGTGGTTAGCATGCTAACTTCCAAATCCAGAGGATCTGGTTCGAATCCCTGTTGCAGGATGGGAATTCTTGTTTAGCCAGGATTATTCCTGTCCTTCCTAGAGTGTGGAAGTATGAGTGAGAGTGTAAATGTGTGGGTGAATGTAATGTTCAGAAAGAAGACCCAGTATAAACAAACCCAACGATTGACAGAATAGTAAACCAGTGAACATCATTGCCGATAAGCAATCGTTCCAAAGGCATAAGCCACCGATATGACTTTAGGTGATAAAGGTGGCATAGAAATGGATCAACATGTACCAAAAAATCTGATGTGTTACACTCGCATGGCTTTCTGTACTCTTGTACAAACTATTTTTACAAACGCTTATTCTCCATCTACTTCATGTTAATCGAGATAAACATTTGCAGATTCTATCTTATTGCTAATTTTCTTGTAGTTGTAAGGGGAATATATATTTACAAGGGCAATATAGAAATACAGTAGCCTTTAAGCATACACATTACTCTTAATAGCTGTTTGCTATGTGCAGCACCATTCTCTTTACCACAGATTAATACTCTTTGCATATCCAAGACAAAAAAAACGAATAACGAATTCCCATTTAAGAAAGTAAGTATTGAAAAATTTCAGGGTATAACAAGCAATATCTCGAAAATGGTTCTCAACAAAAAAAAAACAAAAAAAAAACAACAAGAAATATATATGACATAAATTGTGTATTTTAACGCGATCTACATTTTTTGTGGAGTAAAATTTTGTCTATCTCTTATGGTTTACCAGTTACGCAAAAGTCGTTCACAATGAAGAATACTTTTGGAGACATTCCCAGAAAATTCGAGATATACATTTTATTTGTCATGAAAATAACTTAAACATATGATATCTTAATCAAAATCGTTGGAGCCATTTTTGAGAAAATTACAATATTCTAAAAATGTTCCATGTAAAGTGTAATCTGGTGTGGGGAATTTTCTTGAAAACCTTCGTGTCGCATCTCTGGAAGATACTGAACCTAAATACCAAGTTTGGTGTTTATCCGAATGTTCGTTTCTGAGTTACGCTGTTCACAGACACACACACGGACATGTTTCCAAAAATGTTTTTCTTTGGATTCAGGGGGTCTGAAAACATGTATTTCCGGTGAAATCTCGGTATCGAATTTTTGGGTGGAATGCAATACTTCCCCTACTTACTATACGTAGTAGAGAAAGTAACTAGCCATCTAGAAGGAGGAAATTTTATGTTATGGAACTATTGCGACAGCTCTCCGGCGATCCGACTGATCATTAACTCATCGCTAATTTATTCAATTCAAAATACAGCAAAGTGACGTGAAGTGACCGGCGATGGACCAAGAATTCAGAATGAACGCGACAAAATCCATGCAACGAAAGCTGCAGTTGAATTACTTTTACTGTGTGACATAGCGCCATCCATAGGATTAGCAAAGCTTATGCTGCCATCTCTACTGATTCTTTCCGTTTACTTTCTCTAGCAGGTGCATTGTAGGTAAAGACGGTATTGGATTCCACCTAAAAATTCGATATGGAGATTTCACCAGAAATTCGTGTTTTGAGGCCATGGGAATCCAAAAAAGAACATTTATAGAAAATGGTGCTTGTGGGTGTGTGTGTCTGTAAACAACATAACTCAAACATGAAAACTCAAGTAAATACCAAACTTAGTATTTAAGTTCAGTACCTTTGAAGATTGCAATAGGAAAATTTTCAAGAAAATATTTCCACCCCAAACTACTCTTTATATAGAACAATTTTAGAAATTTTTGATTTTCTGAAAAATTCCTATAAGAATTTAATTAAAATAGCGTGCATTAAGACATTTACAGAACGAATAAAATGTATCTACTGAATTTTATGGGACGTCCTCTGCATTCAAAAGGAAATATATATCCTTATATAATTGGTAAACGTTAAGCTAGACTAAAACATCCTACACAAATAACGTACATATCTTTATAATACACAATGTATTTAATATAACTTTTTTAGCATTAGCCATTTCCGATTTATACGCTATTAATTGTTAAATTCTTAGTCATTCTTTTCAAGTCTTATTGATTTTCAGTTGTTTCTCGGAATGTCATGGAAAGAGAGTTGAATTTTAAGGCCAGTGTGTTGCGTCCAGTTCGAAAAACTTTTGACTATCGTTATTCCCTTTGTATCTATAACGAAATGTGTAAGGCAGCTATTTCCAGAAAGGTTTATCTCAAAATGAGTAGATAGAATAATAAACTTAGGTAAGAATAATTTGTACATCCACTAATAAGCGTTAGAGTGTAAAGAAAGCCATTTGTATATAACGCATATGATTTTTTTAATATAGAGAGGAAGAATTTTTATTTTAAGTTAATAGCTCCGTTGTTTAATTGTGTGCTTTCGCCGAGCACCGCGGGTAATGTCATTGTGTTGCGTATCACTCATGTCCCGTTGCCAGGTTCAAACCAGGAGGGCGAAGGAATCTTTAGCATGGCTTCCTTCGGAAAGGAACTAAATCCGGTGGTTCCGTGTCGTAGATAAACAGGCCTGTGAGCAAAACTACGAATCTTCCACGCCCAATATAGAATGGAACGCTAAGCAGTTAAAGAGCGTCCATAAACAAACTCAAGTTTTGTTGCTTCACCTCATATTACTTTCTCTACTACGTATAGTAAGTAGGGGAAGTATTGTATTCCATCCAAAAATTCGATACCGAGATTTCACCGGAAATACATGTTTTGAGACCCCCTGAATCCAAAAAAGCATTTTGGAAACATGTCCGTGTGTGTCTGTGTGTCTGTCTGTGAACAGCATAACGCAGAAACGAACAGTCGGGTAAACACCAAACTTGGTATTTAGGTGCAGTATCTTCCAAGGATGCGACACAAAGGTTTTCAAGAAAATCCCCCCACCCCAGACTACCCTTTACATGGAAGATTTTTTGAAAATTTTAATTTTCTCAAGAATGGCTCTAACGATTTTGATTAAAATATCATATGTTTAAGATATTTTTATGACAAATAAAATGTATATCTTGAATTTCCTGGGAATGTCTCCAAAAGTATTCTTTATTGTGAACGACTTTTGCATAACTGGTAAACCATAAGAGATAGACAAACGTTTACTACATCAAACATGTAGATTGCGTTAAAATACACAATTTATGTCATATACGTTTTTTTGTCGAATGAACCATTTTCGAGATATTGCTTGTTATTCCCTTAAATTTTCCAATACTTATATTTTTTCTCAAATTCATTATTCATTTTTTTTATGTCTTGGACATGCAAAGAGAATGGAATGCGCCACATAGTAACCAGCGTTAAAATATTTGACTATCGCTTAAAACCTACCATATTCCCCTTGCATCTACAAGAAAATTACAAATAAGATTGACATCTCGATATCTCGATTAACATGAAGCATATGGAGAATAATCGTTTGTAAAAATAGTTTGTACAAGAGTAGAGAAAGTCATGTGAGTGTAACACATCAGATGTTTTGTAATGGAAAGGGATGCAGGGGCATAACAGTATCATTTTTGGATTGAAATATGTATTATCAGAGAAGGCCAGTGCGTAAATGAAGTATGTACATACAATAAATTAAATTGTCGTGGTTGATAATGTAAGCAGTTGAATTTGTGGTACAGAAAAGTTCCTTAAGCTGTAGTCAAGTAGAACTTTGTAAAGTCAAGAACAGCACGTGTTAAAAGTTTCTTTGTAGAAGGGAAATGTCCCCATCTGGAGGTCAAACAAAGTTTCCGGGTTTACAGCTAAGTTAAACGTCAGCTGTAAGTTTACAGCCTTTTGACAGTTGCGGGTACATACGGCTCTGGATAAACAAACCACTACTTTGCCCTGGCAAAAGTTGCACCACTGTTATGACCTACACAAGCAGCAAAATAACTAACTACCCCAGTAACAACATTCGCGGTACACCTGCTTTATCTGAAGCTATAACGCACAAAACTTGCTATATTCAAATTAAACAAATATCTTTCTTCTCTACCCTCTCTGTTCACAACTGCTTCTTGGATATAGTACAAAATGGGGTCGTTAGGGCGTAGATTGGTGAACGGTCTGCGGTTAAAACCCTACCAGGACCGCCTCCATGACAAGAGAGGTACCCTAAACTTATGCCTAGAACGTTTACTTCCCAAATTTCCTTTCTCAAATATTTCGTTTCATAGTTCATCAGTGTCACCACCTGTGGTGCCGTAGTGGTGAGAGCGGGCATTAAACATATTAAGACTTTCTCTGTTCGCTCTCTTACAATCTATTCTTACAAAACCTTATTATTCTGTCTGCTTTCTTAATTGAGATACATTTTTATTACACATTCTGTTGTAGATAAAAAAAATCCTGTGATACATTCATATGACTTCTAACGTTTATTAGCGGACCGGACGTTAAGAGAATGACCAACAGAAGAACAATTCGAATCTTAATAAAGATATTTCAGAAGCAGCTCATGCCACAAAAATACTTATTTGAAGAGACATTTTTTGTAGTACGTTTTCGTCCATCACTTAACGTTTACCAGTTATACAGGATGATACAAAATTCCGTCGAATGAAGAGGACCTCATAGGCTCTTCTCCGAAAATTCAAGATATAATGTGTGGTATTTTAATAAAAATCGTTAGCCAGTTTTTAGAAAATCAAAATTTTCTAAAAATGTTCCATAAAGCGTATTTGGAGTTGGGGAATTTCCTTTAAAATCTTCGTGTCGTATTCGTGGTAGATTCTGAACTTGAATATGAAGTTTCGTATTTATCCGCCTTTTTGTTTTTGAGTTATGCTGCTCACAGACACACGGACATGTTTCCAAAACTGCTTTATTTGGATTCAGGGGGCCTCAAAACTTGTATTTCCGGTGAAATCTCGGTATCGAATTTTTGGGTAGAAAGCAATACTCCCCATACTTACTACACGTAGTAGGGAAAGTAAAAAGTATAGGTATTATACATTTCCGAGATATTCTTTTTTATTGGTTAGAATTTTCAAATACCACAACAATTTTTATTTGAGATAAATTGTGTGCTTTAATGTGATAAACATTTTCTTTCTAGTAAGATTTTGTCTATCTCTTACGTTTAACAATTATACAAAATGCATTCAGAAAGAAGAGGACTTCACATATCACATTTAATTCAAAATCGTTAGACCTATAAGGAATTGTTTTTTCATGTACATAAGGGGTAGTTTAGGGAACATTTTTAAAAAAATTGATATTATAAAAATCGGCTCCAACGACTTTGATTAAAACACTATATCTTAAAGGTATTTACATGACAAATAAAATATAAATGTTGAATTTTCTGGGAATAACCTGTGAAGTCCTCTACATTCGGAAGGATTTTTGTATATCTAATCTAATTTTGTATAACTGGTAAACTTAAGTGATAGACGAAAACGTAGATCTATTTAAAACACTCAATTTATTTCAAATAAGTTTCTTTATGGCATAAGCCATTTCTGAGATATCCGTTATCAAATGTTCGAATTGTTTATTCCTTGGTCATACTCTTAAGTCCTGTAAACATTCAGTTGTTTCTCGCGATTGCATGGAAAGGCTATGGACCTTTAATATGCAATATCTACTATGACTGGGCGCTATGAGGCGCTGATATTGGATAAATTGTATTTCTCAATCTGGTTTTTTGTGTTTATTATGTCATTCTTTTATGGTTTACAAGTTATACAGGGTGGTTTAAAGCTTTACCCACAAGCTTAATGTGTTCTGTTTTTGATCATTTTTCAAACGTTAGGAAGTTCAGATTTTGAAAATTGTGGAGCCTCAAGTTTTGGCGCCGCTTTGGATGTGGTGGTGAGTGATTGTTTCTCATTTTATAAATAAACTTCGAACATCAAACAGGAACATCACACTATTCATTAAAAACATAATCGTTACTGAGTGTAGACCTTGTTAGGTGTGAACTACGCACTGTATCGTGAAGGCGTTCAAACTTAAAAATTATTAGTCTATCCAGCTTACGGTGGTGGATAATGGTTTGCATATATATTAGAACACGAAAACAGTCTGATATATATACGCCTACGGAACTCAAAATAAGCGTTCAGAAAATAATTATTTTGCCGTTCCCTATAGTACCGTCGATGTCGATTTGAATCACCCCGAAACTCAATACAAACCAGGATGACGTCAAAAGCAAATAATTACCAGAAATTCAATACACACATTTTATTCGTTCTACCAATGTTTCAAACATTTGATACTTTAATCAAAATCGTTAGAGAATTTTCTGAGGGAATAAAAGAGCACAAAACAAACCAACATTTTTCAAAAATTCTTTTATTCAGGGGATGCTAAAACATACGTATATCTCCAGTGTGGCAGGATTATAATACCTCTTCATTTAGCTTTGAAAATAAACTAATATGAGTTTATACACCTGAATTCCCTCTTGCCATATTTTCGCATTAATTGAAGCTACTTCATACTACAGGGGACATCCTATATTGATTTACATTTTAGTTTTCCTTCAAATAAACCGGTATTTTACAGAATGATAAAAAGTACCATTGTTTCAAAATGGTTTGAAAGCAGTTAAGTTAGCTGCATGTGTGTGATCACCTATTCATATATCTTATAAGGAATTCTTTTAGAATTTATCTTACAGTGGGGAAGAGGGCTGAAGGCAAAAATTCATAATGGTGATGACAGTTGAACAAACCAGCTTACCCGTGGAGGAGAATCCGTCGGTGATAATCCCTGCACACGTTGGAGGTGATATAGATAACAGTGGTTGTTATGTAGGATGCAGATAACCGTTCTTTGGCGACAATTACCTGGAGCGTATACCAGGGTTGTTCTCAATATCATAAGGAACATGTCTGGTGTACGCACTGTCCATGTCTGCCCCCCGTAAGGGGGGGTTGCGACCCCTTCAGCTGCCGTGGTGCGGGCGCTGTGGACCCTTAGCACTCGTGGTACTTCTGACGTTACCAGAAGTACGCCGGGCCGAACATCTGAGCCCCTCCCGAATGGGACTTGTTCGGATTGGGTTGGACTCGGCGGGGCAGTGGTTCCCGATACCCATGGGTGATTGGGTACGCCTGGATATGTTAATTCCACCCAGGCGGGGTTGTGAGACGCCTCGAGAATCTCCGGCACCAGCCATGAGGGATAGCTGGTAGACGGTTGCTAGAAACTGTCGGCCCCACCGAGGTTGTTCGGTAGTCTCCCCCAGTAGGGTTCGCCGTGCTGGCCTGACGCGCGTAAGTGGCGTATCCACTTCCGTCCCTGCTTGGAAGGGTCGGTGCGGGAGGTGTTTTTGCCCGATTTAGACCAGGCAGTGGGGGCGGTATATAAAATAGGCACCGCTCCTAATGGAAAGCCCCACGAGTTTACTCCTGGGTAGGCGAGGGTGTGGTCTCTGCGTTGGCAGACCCGGTCCCGTCTCTTTAGATGTCCATGTCTGCCTTGAACGTTCCTGTCTCAAAGGACCCATGCTCACACAAACGCCCAAAATTGGCTCCAAATGTGGTGTGATGTGGGTGGTTCTGTCTATCAGGATACATGACTCGGAACATCCGTGCCGCCTCTCGACCGTTTCCACCTGCTTGGCCATACACCACCTCGACTTGTTCCTGGACCATTGTGTTTCTACGTTGCTTAAATCACACTATCGGCAACATACAAAACGCACCCTGCAACTTATGAGAGAATGTCGTCAGTGCCATCTAGCGTGGAATCTATGCAGTTCCGGACACAAGGTGATATGAACTTTTGTGCTCATTTCCAGTTAGGAATCACTCCCTGAAGTTTATCGGTGGAACTTAAAATTCATTCTGTATGTGGCTATAACTAGACAAGTTCTTAATAGAACACCTTTTAATATTCTAATCACAAATATGTCATTATTTATTTAAGTAATCAACGTGTGTATTCCAACCAAGCCCCGACTCGAGATGGATTCCAGGACACCTTGTTGATACACAACAATTGACATCTTTGTTAAGAGAAAATGCAATGTTTTTATTTTTGTTACTATCAAGTTTTTTGGCATTACATTAGGAGTGCAGGCTGGAAGAAATATAAGCTTACTGTTCATAGTGGTTTCATTTATATGTGAAACTCATAGTGCAACATCATCTGCGAACATGTAGATAGATAGATAGATAAGGTGTCTTTATTGGTTTCAAATTATTGAAGTTATTTCACAAGTACTTAGTGCATGGGTCATTGACCGTACATGCATATTTAAGATACAATAGGGTGACAAAATAAACAACAGAGAAAGAAAACGCAACAAAAAGCAACAAGAAAAAGGGAAATAGAGATAAATTGCCGTTGTCTAACTGAAAAAATTCGACCTAGCTTCGCGCACTTTAGCCAAAATATTGCCCATGTTTTGCCAGTTCCTCTGGTCAGTCAGTAGATCCCAACATGCCAATCTCTTTCTTGAGAGACTTAAGAAGAATTTTTCTTTCAGTTTAATCCTTTGCTGGTTCTTCCACTGTGCACATTTCGCCAAAATATATACCCAGTCCTCATCCAAATCACAGAATTGGCAGATTCTCCTGCCAGAATCGTCAGTCATTTTCTGTGCCCTCCGGCCCCCCAGTCTAAACCATGCCATTCCTGATATTTCCTTTCTTCCTAAATTAAGTATATATGCCTCTTTACCGCAGTTCAATTTTATTTCATTTGCTAGACTTAGAGAAGGTTTAATTTTACAATCCAATTCTATTTCCTGTTGATTGATGTCTCTTAGTCTTCTTTTAACACCTTTCCATATGGTTTTGTTATTAGTCTATACATGGTCATCATTAGTACAGTAACCATTAATATAAACAATAAAACATACTGGCCCAAGCGTGGAATCCTGTGGAGCATCATCATCATGTATTTAAAATCAGAAATTTGGCCTTTAAACGAGACAGATTGGAACTGTCTCTCAAGTAAGATTCGATAAAAGCAGTACTGGTATGATTAAATCCATAATATTGTAGTTTCGGTAGTAATAAATATATCATGGGAGATAGAATCAAAGGCTTTCGTAAAGTCATAAAAACATACACAGGTTGACTTACCTCTAATGTGTCAAAACGCTTTTCCAGAGATCTGACATTTACTTCAAATTGTGCTGTGAGAATGGTCCCAAAAGAGTTTGTTAATTTCACAATAAGTAACAATCTGAATATTTATGAAAATTTCAAATATCTTTGAGATTGTGAAAAGTATCTGACAGATCTGTAATATATTGAGGTCTTTTTTCCTTGCCTTGACCTTTACATGTTTAAAATCATCTGAAACTGTACATTTAACAATGAAGGTAATTTTTTCATTATAGAGTCAACGGAAAAATTCAATGCCACAGCCAGGATTTGAACACGGTTCTTCCGCTCTCCTTGCGGTTGCTCTAAACATTGAGCTACTATGACAACATGCCGGTGGGACATTAAATTCCCCAATTGGCTCAAGTTGTTTCCCAGACAGACCACCAAGGCATCTCATTCAGAAGACAATCTTAGCGCCAACCTGCTATCGCAACTACTTCAGTGCTGGGTATATGGGTTTTTTAAGGTTTTACTTTATTATTATTATTATTATTATTATTATTACATAATAGATTATAGTTTTTAGAGACCTAGCCGGCTGTGGGCAAGGCATTCTTCAGTGGGCTCTATAATGAAAAAATCTGATGTGTTACACTCATATGACTTTCTCTACTCTTGTACAAAATACCTTAGCAAACGCTTATTCTCCATATGCTTCATGTTAATCGAGATATCGAGATATTAATGTTATTGCTAATTTTCTTGTAGATGCAAGGGGAATTGGTAGGCTTTAAGCGATAATCAAATATTTTAAGATCTGGTTGCTATGTGGCGCATTCCATTCTCTTTGTATGTCCAGAACATAAAAAAAATCAATAACGAATTCCCATTTGAGAAACAAGTATTGGAAAATTTAAGGGAATAACAAGCAATATCTCGAAAATGGTTCACTCAAAAAAAAAAGAAAGATAGAATGTATATGACATAAACTGTGTATTTTAACGCGATCCACATTTTTGGTGTAGTAAAATTTTGTCTATCTCTTATGGTTTACTAGTTATGCAAAAGTCGTTCATAATGAAGAATACTTTGGAGAAATTCCCAGAAAATTCGAGATATACAATTCAATTGTCATAAAAATATCTTAAACATATGATATTTTAATCAAAATCGTTAGTCATTTTTGAGAAGATTAAAACTTTCGAAAAATGTTCCATGT
Source organism: Deroplatys truncata (assembly GCA_030765065.1). Classification (NCBI taxonomy): domain Eukaryota; kingdom Metazoa; phylum Arthropoda; class Insecta; order Mantodea; family Mantidae; genus Deroplatys; species Deroplatys truncata. The sequence goes on from CM060982.1 coordinate 109,663,330, forward strand.
AAAGGGTAATCTGGGGTGGAGGGATTTTCTTGAAAACCTTCGTGTCGCATCTCTGGAAGATACTGAACCTAAATACCAAGTTTGGTGCTTATCCGATTGTTCGTTTCTGAGTTATGCTGTTCACAGACACACACACACACACGCACATGTTTCCAAAAATGCTTTTTTTGGATTCAGGGGGTCTCAAAACACATATTTCCGGTGAAATCTCGGTATGGAATTCTTGAGTGGAATACAATACTTCCCCTACTTACTATACGTAGTAGAGAAAGTAAACAGTTGCCAAGACCAGGCTAGGTCTCTAAAAAGTATAATTAATTTCAATGAATTCTATATAATAATACAGATAATGTTACTACCTCCGTTCCAAAATATGGTATAGAAATAATTTCAAAGCGTGGGATTATTGCGCATGCGCAGTTGTGTGAGGGTTCTATACTCGCAATGTTTTCATTAGCGAATGTGGATGTCCCGTACATGGACATGACTGCTGCTCGAGTACTGTGGCGTGAAAACAAAAAATACTCAAATGGCTAATAATGAACGGGAATCAAGCAATGGCGTTACAGTGGAAGTCCAAAGACCAGCAGCAGACCCAAATGCAAGTAGAATGTCCAAATCACAATAGTTGAAACTGAATGCCATGTATGTAATCGTAGCAAGCGTACAATACGTTTATGTAGGGTATATTACTCGTGTTTTGGAAGAGTATACATTGCATATTGTGACGTATTATTAATTTTATTGTCATTACCAGACGCACTGTTGTGTTGTATTGTTGCTACCAGACGTAGCATTATTGGATCTAGTTAGTTATATTTGGTTTAACGGTCTCGCCTTTCGGTGCGGATCACGCAAAAGGGAGAGATCTGTTTGAAATCGTCTGGTATGACGTATAGCCAAAGCCATTCAGGGCTGACACGGTTGGTGGGGGCAAGATAGCGTGACGGTAGCAGAAGTGGTCATTGGAACCAGTCGTGTGTGTGGCCGGTCTACGGTTTCTGGCATCTTCATCCTGTTTCCTTTGTTCATTATGTAGAGTCGCCAAACATTTTGTGAATAATTCCCATGGAATGTAAAGGTATGTTATGTAATCTTTCAGTATTATATAAAACCCACGCCTTCTCCTTAAATCTACACACCAAGGTCCTAGACTTTTTCCTGCCAGCGAGTTGCGGCTCCTAATATGCGTGTTGCGGTGATCTAAATTAATCATTTGCTAACCTTTTTGGCCTTCACCCCAACATGTAACAATATATGTGACTTATTTTTGTCCATGTAGTAAATGTAAGCTATAGTAATTGTTAATAAAATAAATACTAGATTCATGTTCTTTATTCTGGAATATTTTGCGTATGTATACCATATTGGAACAACATAAATGACATGTTTCTATACAATATTTTGGAACGCAGGCACTACGCAGTAGCTTAATATTAATTATGTTACGTTGCCAAGTTTAATGTTTTAAATATGAAATTCTTTTTTCAATTATTAAGATAACTTTATTGTATAAATTGAATACAGTATCGTTGTGCATACATATTAGTTAACAAATAAATAATATGTAGCTTGTGATCAGGAATTTATTCAACGTTAAACCTGGAGTAGTGAATTTCGAACTGTTTGTTTCCTTAAGTATTCATTCCTAATAATACTAAATTTTAGAAAATTAGATACAATATATTAGATTTAGAAGCTACAATGTTGACTTTTTAAGGCAAAAGTATTAAAGAACCGATTTAACGAAATTTCAGTACAACGAAATTAGTTTCAAAGTGCCCAAAAATTCGTTATAACATTTGAGTATATAAAGGAACATGTCAGTCTTACCAAAAATATATATAAGCTGCATCAGGAAAGTTCTAGCTTAGATATGAGTATAGCAGTTAGCCAGATTTGAGGAACATATTTACCATGCCAACATAAGTTTTAGGAGGATTAGTAAATAAAAACAAATTTATTGTAGTTTTATTTTTGAATTAATGCATCAATATAACTTTATGCTCGACCATGCCAAAATGTAGTATTTATACGACTGGTAGCAGTACTTTAATGGGCCTCATTAAATTACACCTGTTCATTAAAGAATTGGTATTCGACCAATCAGAAGTGGCCACGTAACATTGTGAAAGCGCAAGTATCGATTATTCTGCGTAGTACGTCTCACAACGCTAGCAGCTTTGTTTGACACAGGTGCTACAAGGACATTGTATTGTAACCATAAATAAGGGAATAACGATTTTAACACATCACTCATACCAGAAACGAATAGTTATGAAACTTTAATTTAGATACATAGCCAAGCATAAGCAATCGCATGAAACTTGACTATAATGGTGATTAAAACGCTGGTATGATAATAATACTCGCGTTTTAATTACAACCATTATAGTCTCGTTGGATAATATACTACTATTACATAGCGGACAAAGTGATAGGCGGATATCAAACCCTGCCTTCGGTCGTTTAATTGACACTCTGTATAACTGTTGAGGCAGTATTTTTAACACTTAAATAATTTCAGTCAAGTTATATAATATATAAATTCAATAAGAGCCCGCCTTGAAGTAATATGTGTATGTAATAATTTGTAAAATGTATGTAGCAGTCTTTTCATATGCTTATATTATTGTAAAAATGTTCAATAATGTTATGTAAATGCATTATGTAATTTAATAGTGTAGGAGCTGTGAGAATAATAAGTTAAAAGTTGCTAAAAATGAGGTAACCTTGAGGCAATAATGAGTAAAAATGAATAATAATGCTACTAGTCATTATTGGAGCAACAATAATGTAACTTTTGTGACAGTTCATAAAATAGCCAATGAACAACCAGAAAAAGCTTTAGTTAAATGAAGGTATTCTATTGGAGTAGGATTAGCCAATCAGAAACTCAAAAGGAGAAACATTTACAAATTCAGAAGTCAGTTACTAGTAGACCGTGTTCCTAATCAGACGTGAAGCGTCCTGGAGAAATTTATACGTATTCGTATGAGACGAAAATAGTTTACGTATTAAAAAGTACAAGTAATTAATTAAAGAATCTCACAGCTCTCTATATCAGTGAAGTGTTATTTAAATAGTATCAAGCATTAATAAAAGGAGTGAAGTAAAATTATAATCTGTGTAAGCCTACATTCTTGTCGCATCACAACTCTACTAAGAGAAACGTGTCTCTAACAAAAATACTGACGCAGCCGAGGTAAACATAAATATAAAATATTTAAAGAAACAGTCAAATTACAAAGTTAATATTTTTTTTAAACTTGGGGTAAACGCCCCCTGAAAGTACATTTGGGCCAAAGGCTACCGGAAACTGTCTACTATACGTGCTGTTGCAACTACTTCAAGTGTACGGCTCCCCAACAGTTGAAATATAATACAACTCCTTCAATACACCTTCTTCAAATAGACGCCTAAAGCGTGGTGCAAATAACGCAAAGATACCATCTTCTTCAAACAGCTTTCCATACGTAGCAGTAACAACGTAAAGACAATATCTACTTCAAGTTGGCGTCCATACCTGGGACTAAAATAAAAGTATCTACTTCATTGTGACATCTCTGTCTACATTTCTCTTACACAGCAAAAGTGTGGCTACGTTGGCACAGTTTGGAAGCATGAAAAGAAGCTTACTGTTTACTATCCTGAATTATTTGGTGGTACTATTTTGCTTCACTGCTCACGCAGCACCAGCTGCCGTTACCTTCCACCGTCTTGCTATTAAACTTTAAAGACATCAAAAGAGATACAAGAAGCTTACTTCTAAAGCCCAGAAAAAAGAAGGTAAAGTTCTACAAAGTAGCTGCTATTACGAAGTGTTTCCAACTGTAACTAATATCTCCTTGCGACAAATGTCTTTGAGAATCTTATACAGTTTCCTTTAAATACGTTCCTTTGGACCAACATAAGGGCAGACGTACACTTGAGAATGTGTTTATAACGAAGATGAAGAGGTAAAACATTCAGGAGTTTTTTTACTAACTAAAAACACAATTTGAAGCGGTAGTCTTCGTATAAGGGCACATTTTCCTGTAGAATTTTACAGGACAAAAATGTTCGATAAGATAGCTGTGATTCTGCGTGTTTTCTGTACAAATGATACAGGGTGAATTATGAAGAACTGGCACATTTATTTCTTTAATTATTCTGTTCGAAATTCACTCAATGCCCCAATTTTAGCACCAAATTAAGCAGAATATTCTGAAGTTTCGATTGCCTTTCATTAGATGCGCAGATGTTCATGTTTTATTCGTAATTGTTAGTAATTATTAGTTTTAGTTAGTTTTTGAGATTTTGTTCTAGTCAACGTGAAAATGGAGTACACATTAAATTAACGACTCTTCCTTGTAAAGCAATACTGGATTACGAATTCAATTACAGCTACTCAAAGTGCAAGAGAGAATGTGGTGTTCGGAATCCTCTCCAAAGGAATACAATACTGGGACTGGTAAACAAATAGAAAACAACAGGAAAAGACAAAACTCGTTCATCTAGCTTCCCACGGTTATTGACGTAAGAGCTCGACTGGATCAGTCAACAAAAATCATTAAGACGTTTGTAGCAGGAGACAGGATGCAGCTACTTAATGTGTTAGATGGCTGTGAAAAGTGCGGCCTAAAGCCGTATAGGATTACCGTTGTCCATCAGTTACAGGAACCAGATAAGGATAGACGACTGAATTATTGTCGTTGGTTTCAAGCGTTCATTGTGCAAAATCCTGCCATATTGTCCATCATATGGTTCAGAGAATAAGCATGCTTCCATTTATCCCGCTATGTGAATTCAAACAACTCACGCTATTCGGCCAGCGAAAATCCACATGTTTTTCATGAAGCACCTTAGCACCCGGTTAAAATTGGACTTTGGTGCGCAATATCCGCACAAAGAATAGCGGGACCAATTGTTGTTGAAAATAAAAATGTGAAGACTGCAGAGTACTGACGGAGTTTCATGGAGTTTGCTGAGCAACCAGACGATGTAGAGCTAAATCAAGGATATTTTCAGCAGGACAGCGTTACATGCCATACATCAAACGAATTCATGGCACTAATTGCAAGTTTATTTGACGACCGGATAATTTCCAAGAACCTGTGGCCACCGAGATCTCCAGATTTGACATCACCGGACTTCTTTCTATGGGCTTACTTAAAAGACAGGGTTTATGCCACACGTCCCCAGACATTGGGGGATCTGAAGCACACCATTACACAGGAGATTCAAGCTATTGACAACAGAGTCCTCCAACGTGTGTCCAGTAACATGGAACGACATGTTGAGTTGTAACTTATGCAGGAAGGAGGACATTTTCAACATTTGCTATGGAGGTAAATAATCTCCCAAATTCCTTTGCGCTTCAGGCGTAATAAGCTGTCGCTAGCATAACTCGTTTTGAAAGAATTAAAGAAATAAATGTGTCAGTTCTTCATAAATCACCTTGTATTATTCATAGGTAAAGACTTCAATTTTAGGAGATTTCCATACGGAATACAATTACTGTCCTTCTGTATGCATGATGAATATCATGAGATTTGTTTTATTACTCTATTTATTTTACGTCGCTTTAACTACAGGTCTTATCGCGATGGATCTGTTAGTAGATAACTCTTAAATCGATGTGTGGCAGACAGTTAGTCTTCTGGGTCTCATCCCTGTAACCAACCACTTCGTCGGGTCCACAGAAATCCTAGCCCATAGCAGCCGGATCTTCTGCTTCGTGCCGTGCAGATGGCATTAGGATCTGCATATAGTTTTCGACGTGCTATTTTGTCTACTACTTACGTATAGGAAACAGAGGAAGTTTTGTATCCTAACTAACAAATATTACAACCAAAAAATACCCGTTTTGAGATTCCCTGAACCCTCCCAAAAATAAACATTTTTTATAAAAAAAGGTCATTGTGTGCATGTCTTTAAAGAGATACCCTTAACCTAAAGCGCCTTCTATGGAGAGGACATGAAGATTTTCAGCAGCAGTGGAGGTTAACGTCGAGAAATAATTATCTTATGAAAGGATGAAGGAATTTGAAACCGAAATTAAATTGTCATGTAAATCTAGCAACAGTGCTACTCGGCTAGAAACTTATTATGAACTTGTCTAGTTTAGCGACAACCATGTTTGTTAGTCCTGTAGAATGGAGGCAATATCTAACGCTGGTAGAGTTTAGGAACCACTTACTTCAAATAAAACAAATGTCTGAAATGATATTTGTAATATAACAATCTCATTTCTAAGAATAAAATAGGGTGGGCCAAAGAAACGAAAATATTATTTTTGATGTTGTTGATACAGGAAATATTTAAGAAGGCTTAGATTCATGCCATTGTTTAGTCTGATTTTTGCAATTTATTAAACATAGAAAATTGGACTGGTGAGCAATGAGTATTTGCTTATTATCTAAAAGGGCAATGCATCCAAGCTGTTCGGAGGGAGTTTCGCTGCCACTTTCAATCCGTCGTCATAATCTTGTGCCCTCTGCTCAGGCAATTAAGAGCTTGGTTTGCAATTTAGAGAAAACATTGTTTTTAGAGGAATTATTGGGCTATATTTCTTTGAGGGTGCCAATGGCCGCGTGTAAACTGTGAATGCAGCTCCTTATTTCGAAATGATTCAATGACTAATTGAGAAGAATGAATTTTCGTATCAACAGAGCGACTTGTCCGATCGGGATGGCTCAGGCGGTAACGTCTGTGGTCTGTATTCGGGAGGTCCCGACTAATCTGACTGAGGTTTTTGTACTTTCCCTCAGCCGCCAAGGTAAATACCGGATTGAGTATTTAATACCACGATCCAAAGTTCCACCTTCAGTTTAAAACAATATAAAAATGAAAAATAGGTGGTAATAACGAACGCTGTATCGTCTATCTACAAAACAATGAAATCAGGTAGACTGGACAGCATCTCAATGCTATGCACTAAGTTCTCTGGGCACGTGTCGAAGCAAGATGGTTTGCTTACAGGGATGAGACCTAGAAGGCTAACTATCCACCACGTATCGATCCCCGAGTTATCTACTAACAGATCCGTCACGATATGCTATCTAGTTAAAACGACGTAAAACAAATAGATTTATAATAATAAGAACGACTTGGTTTTAACAAGACAGTGTAACAGCACATACTGCACGCATATCTATAACGGAATTGGGAAATTTGTTTATAAATCTTGACATATCGAGAAATGGTGATAATACGTGATTTATTTTTATGGGGGTACATAAAAAGTAAAGCATACGCAAAAAGTCACAAAACACTCAAGAACTGAAGACAGCAATTCGAGATTAAACTGGAAACATCACAGTCGAAATGTTGCAAGGAGTGAGAGAAACTTCAAAGAGCGATTTCAAGTGGTGCAGGGCATTTTAAGGACGTCATTTCCAAGAAGTAGTGATTATATGCGAATAGCATACTATTTGCTATATTTTCATATTATAAAAGTTAATTTAGTACAGTATCTGAAGTTTCATTTCAATATTTCAAAATTTCCCGCTTCTTTGCGCCCGGAGCCTTACATAAGCATTACTGATCTTGCTGTATTCCTCTATGTCGAAATTCAGGCTACAATTTTGGAGAGAAAATAAAAACAGAGGTAAAAGATTGCGCGCATTATCAACTAATTTTATGCTTAGTGAGCAAGGTTCGGTCTCTCAGGAATTCCACGAGAAGCTTTCCTCTCTCTTCGTTGCTTTAGAAGAGAAAGACGTTTAATTTCTTTCTGCGACGGAGAGGGCAGATCTGGTAGTGCCTAAGCACGTGAGTCTATTTTAGAGATAGCTGTAGAGAGGATTCGTTGATATATTCGCTGCACCAGGACGTCTGTGAAAAGAAATCAGACGAAAAAGAAATTGCATCAGGAGAGCTGCATTTAATGGTCCACGTGAAAACATTAGATCCTGTGAATGGACGGTTTACGGTGAGACCCACATAACAAAGCTTTATATCTCGCTGAATAATACAAGAATGTGGCGCTAGTTGGTTCAGGTAGCTCTCATGTGCTCACATAGGAGATTCCGGGTTCTATACATGAGTACTGGCCAATGTAACTGGCTAAAATAAATAAATATAGAATAGATGATCCAGGAGGGCGCTACGGACTAAGGGTGTCTGTCCAGTATGCCAATGTCTGTGTGTTCAAAAACCCTACAGAACAACAATGTCACTATTCCAATTGTGCACCTTCTGGTTAATTTCATAGGATGGGGGAATATGTGTGTAGCATTCATCATGTCATCTGTATATTCAATGTCTTTTCTCTAACAGCTTTCGGTGCATTATGCTGCCAAAGCTGCAGAACAAGGATGATTTACCTGCTAGATATAGACCTGTCCCACTTTTTGAGAGCAAATTGACGCACCCAGAAGTATACGGAGAGGTAAAGTATAGGTGGCCTCTAGAAAAACCACTCATGATGTTCCTTTCACTTCGCCACCAACAAGCAGGAACCCCTAACTCACATGTTTGCATTCATTGGTGCTCTAAATCCACTCCCTAGCTCCCATTTTCAGCAACTTCCAATATTATGGCTCTGTAAATGAAGAATAGGCTGGGGCGGGTGAAGGTGTGGTTGACCGGATTTATCACCCCAGGAGTACATAACTTAACCATGTCATACTTTGAACGCGAAATACATTAGGTGGTATCAAAGTAGATAATACCACAATATATCGAATTAATTTTGTCCTATCTTCATTGAGTATTTTGCGGTAGTAAAGAAACATCTAACCATTTCTGCGGTTTCTTCTTCCCACTTGGATTGGATTATCCAGAGAAATTAAAATTCGTTTAAAATGCTTAAGTCCAGCCAGAAGGGAAATTACTATGTTGGGATCTACTGGCAATTTGCTGGCTAAAGTGCGCGAAGTCAGATCAAATAGTCACTCCGTTAATATACTTCTTTCTTTTCTTCTTCTATTTAACTTGTATCTTAATTATGCATGCACGCACTAAGTGTATGTGTAATAACTTTAATAATTTTACACCGATAAGAATACATATCTATCTACGAGGCGTGTTTTTAAAGTAAGCACCGTTTCAATATTTCGCCGCTGCAGACGCAAATTTTGAGCATGCGCAATCACTTCCTCCATTCATTAGGGAGACAGATGCAGCTGTGAGCGATCGTCACTTTTGTTTTCCTGTTGTTAGAGCGTTTCAAAATGCTCAAAACAACCGCGCGACCCACCGACTGTGGAGATAGACCAGTGATTCGTTTTCTGAATGTGAGAAATGTTAAGCCAGCAAACATTCATAGACAATTATGTGAGGTTTATGGGGAAACAAGAATGAACGACAATGCCCGGCCACATCAAACAAACAAACTCAATCTTATCGCATCATTTGGTTGGGAACAATTCGACTACCCTCTCTACAATCCGAAATTGGCCCCAAGCAATTTTCATGTCTTTCTTGATCTCAGGAAATTCCTTGGCAGAAAATATTTCAACGAGATGATAATGTGAAACAAGAAGCGCAGACTTGGTTTTCATCACAGGCGACTTCATTCTTTGACGACGGCATACAAAATGTGGTTTCCCGTTACAAGTGCCTGAATAACTGCGGTGACTATGTGGAGAAACAGTGCGAGGTGTTAGGTAATGGATGATAATAAAATATTTGGAAAATAATGTTCTATTACTTCTTTAAAAATTATCAGTACTTGCTTTAAAACGCGCCTCGTATCTAGATTCTATCAATACCTTTACGGCTTGATTTAGTAGCAGTTAGAGGGAAGATCAACTAGATGAGAGAGCATACGATAGGCAACACCACATTGACAAAATGTGGCAACCTCACAGTACCAAAATAATACCAGTATAATAATCAATACCATTTCGGGAAGTAATATAATCTACATACATAACGAGGTGTGTTGCAAAACTAAGGTCCGGTGAACAATATTTAACTGACGGTAGGCCCGAAAGACATTTCACGCCTGCAGCGCTGTCTACCGACTCCGGATGAACCTACCGCAGTATTGGTGTGACGCAATAGGCGTTGGACAGTCGGTGAGAGCAGATTGCAATGGCTGTGACCATCACAGATCCCGCCAGTTGTGAAGTGCGCGGTGTGATTTGATTTTTGCTGGCAAAAGGATCGTCAGCTGCGGACACCATTGTGAGTTATGCCTCATGTATGGACCGGACAGGTTGGATACTGGTGTTGAGAATTTCGAAATGGCTGCACAAATGTGCAGGATGATTAGCGGAGCTGTAGGGTGAGTATTCGAACCGACATCGTTGAGCAAGTGAACCAAAAACTTCGAAGTGATCCGCGTTGGGCGATCAGTAGTCTGGCTGAGACCCAAATGTTGCTCGGGCCTCACTTTACACGATTGTCACTGAACGGATTGGATATCGGAAACTTTGTGCGAGGTGGGCCAAAACTGCTCACTGATCAGCACAAAGACAACGAATGCACGGTAGTTTTAGGAGCGCTATAGACAAGATGGGGATAATTTGTTTTCCCTCATTGTTACGGGCGACGAGACATGGATAACGTACACCAACGCAGAATCGAAAAACAGTCAATGTAGTGGCGCAGTTCCGGTTCACGAAACCAAAAAATATGATCTGCTACACTCACATGACTTTCTCTACTCTTGTACAAACTATTTTTACAAACGCTTATTCTCCATATGCTTCATGTTAATCGAGATATCGATTTGTTAATCCTATTGCTAATTTTCTTGTAAATGCAAGGGGAATTGGTAGGCTTTAAGCGATAGTCAAATATTTTAGGAGCTGGTTGCTATGTGGAGTATTCCATTCTCTTTGCATTACAAGGGCAAAAAATGAATAACGAATTCCCATTTGAGAAAAAGTATAAGTATTAGAAAATTTAAGGGAATAACAAGCACTGTCCTGAAAATGGTTCACTCAACAAAAAATGTATATGGCATACAATGTGTATTTTAACGCGATCTGCATTTTTTGTGTAGTAAACCTTTGTCTATCTCTTATGGTTTACCAGTTATGCAAAAGTCGTTCACAATGAAGAATGCTTTTGGAGACATTCCCAGAAAATTCGAGATATGCATTTTATTTGTCATAAAAATATCTTAAACATATGATATTTTAATCAAAATCATTGGAGCCATTTTTGAGAAAATTAAAATTTTCGAAAAATGTAAAGGGTAATCTGGGGTAGGAGGATTTTCTTGAAAACCTTTGTGTCGCATCTCTGAAAGATACTGAACCTAAATACCAAGTTTGGTGTTTATCCCAAGTTTTTGGTGTTTAGCTGATCACAGACAGACAGACACACACACACACACACGGACATGTTTCCAAAAATGCTTTATATGCATTTAGTGCACCTCAAAACATTATTTCCTGTGAAATTTCGGTATCGAATTTTTGGGTGGAATGCAATACTTCTCCTACTTACTATACGTATTAGAGAAAGTAAAAGAAAATGATGGCTAAGGTGTTTGGAATGAAAAGGTAGTTTTTTTTATTGATTTCATGGACCGTGGGTCAACAGTTCAGCTGACGTTAGCTGTGCAACGCTTACCAAACTGGGACGTGCGATCCAAAATCGATGTCGCGGGAAAATTTCGTCTGGCATCGTCCTCCTGTACGACAACGCACGCCCGCACACCGCTGTCAAAACCAAAGAGAAGATTCAATAGTTTCGTTGGAAACTTTTTGACCATCCTGTGTACAGTCCCTACCTGCCATCAAGGTTCTATTTCGTCTTTTGCATTTGAAACGATGTCTTGTGATATTTTAAACCGAGGACGAACTCAAGACGAGCGTTACCAATTAGTTCAAGTCTCAGGTGGTAGAATTCTATGCCGAGGGATTAAAGATGCTGGTGCAGCGTTACAGCAGGGGTATAGATGTGAATGACGATTATGTAGAAAAGTAAAGTATATACGTAGGCATATATTACTGTCAATAAAAACCTTGTCTCATGAGCGCTGTTATGACCAATCGGACATTAGTTTTTGAAATCGCCTCGTATTTTAACCGTAAAATTTAGGATTTAACATCTTTTGATGCTTTACAGGAGCACAGATTGCAACAAATGCTCTTTTATCAGGGGTGCTCGAATTAACTAAATTTAGGAATTTATTCTGCATGCGACTGTATACAAAAATCCATCTCATAGAGACATCTCTCGTAACACACTGAATATAGTATACTGCTACCTATCCCTTGCTATAAAAATGATATTGCATACACCATTTTGATTTTATCCATTTTCCCATAACAATAAAGCTAATTTCTTGCAGACTCAATAAAGCATTATATTATGTGTATGTCGTTCGATTTACGGTGCTACTCAGCCAGAACCTTTAATCCTTATTAGCAATAGATGGGATTTTAAAGGCCATTAATTTTGGATTGAAAATGCGCAACTGTTTGCATGCGCTTCAGCTGATGTTCACGCAATCAGTGGAGCTATGAATATTGCATACAGAGCAATGGATAACGCTTGCATTTGATTTAGCGGTAGGTACTTAGTGAGGGCGCGACTTTCATCAACATTTTGTGTTAAACATTATACTTGCAGTTTGGTGTTACCATTATTTTGAGTTAAGAAATAACTAAATGGAAAAATTGCCAAAAAACTACATTCAGTATTAACAAACCTGATAAGCTACATTCACCTGACATTCTCTAACCTCTATCATTTATTATGGTGAATACAAATATCTTACGAAAGTGTATTTTTTGATGCAGTAATTTGTATCACAAATTACTTAAATGTAAATAATGATTGTAGTATGAATATGCATTATTATGTGACATTGATTTGAGATGTTTATTGATTGTAATTATTGTTGAGAAGTAAGTTTATACTGCCTTACTGAAGCTGACAATAATAGCGTGCAATAATGCAGCGAGGGGGTGAGCTGTTTATCATTATTGGAAACGAGGAAGTTACGTAATATTGGCGCGTTTTTCTTTTAGAATCTTCTGGAACATTTCCCTAGAGCATATGTATTCATAATTTTCATTGGATATAAAAATAGACGCTAATGTTGGCGCGTTTTATTAGCCAATTGCAGCTCAGTTATAATCTTTAGGCATATCTGGGTGAAGGAGTATAAAAAGAGTAGGTTAGAGGTAGACCCCGTCAGTTCATCAAAATTCTTTGTACACTACACGTCGCATTCCCGTCAGTTCGTCGAAAGTATTTGTACGGCACACTTCGGATATCAATTTGCAGGTTACGCATAACAGAGTTATGAAAAATCTCAAGTGTTATAAAGTTAATTATACAAAAAGTTGAAGTACGCGAATTAAGAATTATCAGTAATGAAGTTATTATAACAGTTTCAGTTTGGCGAGTGTCAAGATCAATGTGTAAATGTGATAGTTAACGTGTTCGACAATAAAAGTGTAAAACAAATTTCTTCATCAGTGTTATCTTTGGATAAAAGATTCCTTTCCGTTTACACAACCTGTATATAGAGAAGTGCTTGACCAAAAGGATAATAGCTAGCCGGAGGACAAAGAACCAAAAATTAAATAAAATAACAGTAGCATTTTTTTTCAAACAAAAAAACTAATACTGCCGCAAATTGCTAACACCAGATGGAGCTAACAAACCTAACAAAGAATCACGTCACAAGATGGCTTCAACGCGTGAAGCAAACACAAATACACAAACATTATAAGAAATACACTCCCATTTTCTACATAAATGATTTTAATCGAGATAAATCTTTGCAGGAATAGCTACATTACACATTTCGCTATAGTTACAAGGAGATAGTAAAATGTTCAAGAATTGAACGCTATACGCTGGCCATAAAATTCCATACTCTTTCCACGACATCGCGAAAAACAACTGAATGTCGACAGATTTGAAAACAATGAAAGTATTGAAGAATTCGAACCATTAATAACGGTGATTTCGGAAATGTCTGGTGCCACAAAGAAATTACTTGAAATAAATTGTGCGTTTTAAAGAGATTTACTTTTTTGATGTAGTACGTTTTCGTCTGTGGCTTAAGGTTTACCAGCTATACAAGATTATATAAAACTAATTCCGAATGAAGAGGCTATCATAGAATATTGCCAGAAAATTCAAGATATACATTTTATTTGTCATATAAATATCTTTAATATATGGCATTTTATTCAAAACTGTCACAGCCAATTTTAAGAAAAAAACCACACAAATGTGCCATTTAAAGGATGATATTGACGTGGGTGATTTTCTTTAAAATCTTTGAATCGTATCTTTGGAAGGTATTCAACTTAAATACCATGTTTGGTGTTCACCCGACTTTTTGTTTTTGAGTTATATTGTTCACAGAGAGACACAGAAACACAGCGACAGTTTTCTAGAGATATTTTCTTGGATTCAAGGGGGCACTCTACATGTATTCCCGGTGAAATACAATACCCTCTCTACCTGATTAGTGGTGGTGATTATAGTAGTAATAGCAGTAGCAGTAGTAGTAGAACACACAACTGTTTTCACCTCTTCCGTTGACCGAAGCCATTGTTCTTTATCTCTCCATTCCTCTTCCTCCTCCAACCTTCTAGTTTCCTTTATTTGCTGTATTTCACTCTTCCAGGTAATTCTGGGACGACTTCTTTTTCTTCTTTAGGTGTAGTCCACACACATATTTGTCGTGGTGGAATTCTTCCTTCTTATATTGTTTTTAAGTGTCCATATCGTTATATTTGGATATCATCCAAATCATATTCCAAGTCTATTTATTAAGTCTGTAATTTTTACTTTCTCTACTACGTATAGTAAGTAGGGGAAGTATTGTATTCCACCCAAAAATTCTATACCGAGATTTCACCGGAAATATATGTTTTGAGACCACCTGAATCAAAAAAAGCATTTTTTGAAGCATGTCCGTGTGTGTGTCTGTGAACAACATAACTCAGGAACGAACAGTCGGATAAACACCAAACTTGGTATTTAGGTTCAGTATCTTCCAGAGATGCGACACGAAGGCTTTCAAGAAAATCCCCCACCCCAGATTACCCTTTACATGGAACATTTTTCGAAGATTTTAATTTTCTGAAAAATGGCTGTAACGATTTTAATTAAAATATCATATGTTTAAGATATTTTCATGACAAATGAAACGTATATCTCGAATTTTCTGGGAGTGTCTCCAAATGTATTCCTCATTGTGAACGACTTTTGCATAACTGGTAAACCATAAGAGATAGACCAAATTTTAGTACACAAAAAATGTAGATCGCGTTAAAATACACAATTTATGTCATATACATCTTTTTGTTGAGTGAACCATTTTCCAATATTTTTTCTCAAATGGGAATTCGTTATTCATTTTTTTATGTCCTGGACATACAAATAGAATGGAATGCGCCACATAGCAACCAGCTCTTAAAAGATTTGACTATCGCTTAAAGCCTATCATATTCCCCTTGCACCTACAAGAAAATTAGCAATAAGATTAACATCTCGATATCTCGATTAACATGAAGCATATGGAGAATAAGCGTTTGTAAAAATAGTTTGTTCAAGAGTAAATAAAGTCATGTAAGTGTAACACATCAGATTTTTATTCATTATTCTATCTAAGACAGAAATCCTAGCAGAGCGTCTTAGACAATCCATTTATGATAATGCCCATACTTCTGATACTTAAAGTACAACAGTTCTAACTAAGATATGGTATACGGTAACGGGTACATACTCCTTTACGATCTCGGTAAAGGATAGATGTACTTGAGGAATTAGCACTCCACTTGATTTGCTCTATTTCCTGTAATCGGAGTAAATCGTGTGCTAATCCAGTTACTAGCAAGCTTTTCTGTTCTTTCCTCGATCGGGTAGAAGGGATTCGTTTATTAACTGTAATAAGGAAACTAGTATAAGGTATCCCAAAATCAAACTCGACCCTTCAGGTAGGAGGTTGTGGCGTCGGGCCAGTACCCCGGCACACTTAAAAAACAAAGACAGATGCCCGACAATGAAGGAATGTCTAAGGAACTTAAATTTCAAACAAGAGGATAGTTCGGCAGTTGCTCATCAATTTTTGCTGAGAACAATTACATAAAGCACCACAAGAAGCCACTCATGAATGTTGACATACCAAAGGATATTCCAAGTTTCATATGCCTGAAACAAACACCAGAGCTAACTCCTGCAGTCGATGCTAACTGATGATACGATAAGACAACCTGCGAGACATGTACTTGTTTTTACTAGGTAAGTGGAGGTAGAGGTAGAGGTGATCTATGGTGACTTCACTTGAGGCAGGGATGAAGTGAATGAGCCGCAGGAGGTCGCATATCCGCAGGCAACAGGCCCATACAGACGTAGGAAGTCCCTATAATTTATTTTGAAACTACCGCCTTCACCAGCAGAGGCAAAGAATCGCGCCAGAGGGTCGAAGCGATCCTAGCAGACAGGCCATGGCACCCTGGCCTTGTACGGAGAAATCTTTAACAAAACCGTGCCATCTGTCAGACAGCAGTCACACTGAGACACTTCATGAAACATAAAAAGGAGAGAGGTGAAATGACACGAAATGAGAGAAAACAGATATTGTGGTAGAATACACCACCCCAGCATTTGCAAGGGCGATCAGAGGAAAACCGCGAGTGCCCGTTGGGAATAGAACTGGGACAGACTCACAGACGTTGCCGCTAAGCCATCCAACTCGGCAAGGTAAGTGGAACATGTGAAGTGTTTCTAACTCAATTTTAAATTACAAACTTAATAGCTTCTCTGTGTGAAAGCTTCCACGTAATTTACTTAGAAAGCATAGTCTGCATTTAGTACACCTTACATTAGGGTAGCAAACAGGTGTTCATATCTAATTTAATAATTCTGGTGCTAGTTTTGAGGTAATAACATTGGTAATTACTAAACAATTACTAAACCACTAATACTTCGAACACCAGAATAAATTTCATTTAAAGAACATATTCAACTAATCTGCTAGAAAAAAATCTGATGTGTTACACTCACATGACTTTCTCTACTCTTGTACAAACTATTTTTACAAACGCTTATTCTCCATATGTTTCATGTTAATTGAGATGTTAATCTTATTGCTAATTTTCTTGTAGATGCAAGGGGAATTCGTAGGCTTTAAGCTATTGTCAAATATTTTAAGAGCTGGTTGCTATGTGGCGCATTCCATTCTCTTTGCATTACCAGGACAAAAACATGAATAACGAATTTGAGAAAAAGTATAAGTGCTGGAAAATTTAAGGGAATAACAAGCAATATCTCGAAAATGGCTCCCTCAACAAAAAAATGTATATGACATAAATTGTGTATTTTAATGCGATATACATTTTTTGTGTAGTAAAATTTTGTCTATCTCTTATGGTTTACCAGTTATGTAAAAGTCGTTCATAATAAAGAATACTTTTGGAGGCATTCCCAGGAAATTCAAGATATACATTTTATTTGTCATAAAAATATCTTAAACATATGATATTTTAATCAAAATCGTTATAGCCATTTTTGAGAAAATTAAAATTTTCGAAAAATGTTCCATGTAAAGGGTACTCTGAGGTGGGGGGATTTTCTTGAAAACCTTCGTTTCGCATCTCTGGAAGATATTGAACCTAAATACCAAGTTTGGTGTTTATCCGACTGTTCGTTTCTGAGTTATGCTGTTCACAGACACACACACGGACATGTTTCCAAGAACATGTATTTCCGGTGAAGTCTCTGTATCAAATTTTTGGGTGGAATGCAATACTTCCCCTACTTACTATAGTAGTATAGAAAGTAAAACCTCAGTTACTGGAAAATGTTTGTGATTTGGCTTTGTCATATGGTTGTTCTAAATAGGTCTTATATCAAATAGACTACAAAATAGAATATGATCAGAATATTGACAGCAACGGAGAACGCAACAGTACGCGCACGACAACTGAAGTGAAAATGGGGTGGCCATGTAAATGGGATGGACTATGGAAGATGGGCCCATGCGACCACAGTTTGGGACAACATACTCGGGAAAAGAAGCAAAGGTCGCCCATACCAAAGATGGTCAGATAAACTTGGTTCGAGGAGCTGAAATAAGATGGACCACTCTAGTCAAGGACTGCCAACTATAGAAGATGGGCCCCTCGACCACAGTTTGGGACAACAGGCTCGGGAAAAGAAGCAAAGGTCGCCCATACCAAAGATGGTCAGATAAACTTGGTTCGAGGAGCTGAAATAAGATGGACCACTCTAGTCAAGGACTGCCAACTATAGAAGATGGGCCCCTCGACCACAGTTTGGGACAACAGGCTCGGGAAAAGAAGCAGAGGTCGCCCACACCAGAGATAGTTAGACAAACTGGTACGGGGAGCTGAAAGAAGATGGATCACTCTAGTCTTTGGCTATCGACTAAGGAAGATGGGCCCCTCGACCACAGTTTGGGACAACAGGCTCCGGAAAAGAAGCAGAGGTCGCCCACACCAGAGATAGACAAACTGGTACGAGGAGTTGAAAGAAGATGGACCCCTCTAGCCAACGACTATCAACTAAGGAAGGAAGTCACTGCAGGAGTTAAAAGTACAGCTAACAGCGCAGTGTTAAGCACGCTGGTATTGGACTAAATTTTGATGAAAGGGGTTAATTAAAAGGAAAAGTAAGGGTTAAATTCTCTCACAGATTGGCTCACCCTGAGGGTTTACACTGAGCTACCTCTCCTAGAGAACGAGATCATTGTCCTGAAGGGACGTAGGGTATCTCTTATCTGTTTATCATATGACATTTGCATCCCGCTCTTAGTGTTTTAAGAAATAACAACATAAGCTGAACATCGAAATAAAATCACATGCTTGATCCAAAAAAGAAGGAAATTCGAAGCAAAATCACTGACTCCAAATTCGACTTCCTAAGAGGAAGTTAGCAGCTGTACGTTTCGCTACCAGGATGGGATGCAGTAGGGTTTACAAACTCCACAATCTCCTTTGTGGGAAAGTGGATAATACCATATTGTGGAGTTTGCATTTTTGAGAGCGACAATCTTTCGTGATTTTCTGAAGAGAATAACAATTTTTTATGATAAAAGCTTATTGATCTGTGTCATCTTGCAACACAGAGCACAAAAATCAATTTGTCATTTAGTACAATAGTGGAGTCAGGTATACTGGTTTAAAACAAAGTTTCGTTCCGACGAAACAGTCCTTAGCTAACGACTATCAGATTCGATTAGCTCGCCATTTATCTAGATTTAATACTTCCGATTGCAAAGGTGAAGTATATTTAGTGACTTTGTCCAGTTTTTCAATTGTCATTTCTCCAAGTTCTCAATGTCACTTTACTGTTTGTATTAGTTCACACTGTCACTTCATTAATGTGAACCAGTTTAATTCTGCCATCACTTCACTTTCTTCGAGACGTAGCGCCGTAATTAAATACGCACGACGTAGCCAATTCTTCCGGACATTCACTCTCTGGAGAGATGTACACAAGATTTTTTTCAATCTTTCCTGCAGGAATCTTTCCCTAGACTTCACAGTTGCCATCATAAACTCGCCTATAGAACCGCACTTGACATAGAGCTGTAGAACGTTCGAGAAGTAGAAACATCCAGAAGAATTCTGGTTATCTGCCGATAGTGATTCCGGTGTTTATGCTGGCGTACGCTACTTATCTTTGTTTATCTTGGGCTGCCCGGCGCCGACCTCCCGATAACATTTAAATGCGATGCGAGTTGAAATACATCCTATATTACTACCTTCCCCATATTGGTGCTAAGGATTTATTCCTCTCTATGGATGAACAAGTGACCTAAATTTCATGTAACATTAAGTCAGCCCGCGAGAGGAGACCTTATCTAGTCAAATAATATATCACTACTAGGTGCAGGTTAACTGCAAAATAATCTGCTTAATTTCATACATGCAATTTACAAATAATAAAGGTTTCTTATGTACACCTTATTATAAAGAATCTCAAAATATTTGCGCTTGGATTTTACAGTGATTGCTAGTAGCTCACCCATTCGTCCACCCTGTCCTTAGACTTGTATACCTGAAGTGCTAAATGGACGTTTGGGCGTTTATTGTTGCAAGTGCAACAGAAGTGCAATAATCTCCTTTCCAGCAGGATGGGGTCCATTTCCCTAACGACGTTCGTGATTACCTAATAATCGAAATTTTTCAACACTGGATCGAAATATTGGATATAAGAAGATATGATATTTTCACAAACGCTTATTCTCCATATGCTGCATGTTAATCGGGATATCGAGATGTTAATCTTATTACTATTTTCTTGTAGATGCAAGGGGAATCGGTAGGCTTTAAGCGATAGTCAAATCTTTTAAGAACTGGTTGCTATGTGGAGTATTCCATTCTCTTTGCATTACCAGGCCCAAAACAAATGAATAAAGAATTTCCATTTGAGAAAAAGCATAAGTATTGGAAAATTTAAGGGAATAGCAAGAAATATCTCGAAAATGGTTCACTCAGCAAAATAAAAAAAATTAAACAAAATCGTTACAGCCACTTTTGAGAAAATTAAAATTTTCAAAAAATGTTTTTGTAAAGGGTAAACTGGGGTGGGAGGATTTTCTTGAGAACCGTCGTGTCGCATCTCCGGAAGATACTGAACCTAAATACCAAGTTGGGTGTTTATCCGATTGTTCGTTTTTGAGCTATGCTGTTCATAGACACACACAGACAGACACACACATTCACGGATATGTTTCCAAAAGTCCTTCTTTTTTGGATTCAGGGGGCCTCAAAAGATATATTTCCGGTAAAATATCGGTATGAAATTTTTGGGTGGAATACAATACTTCCCCTACTAACTATACGCAGTGGAGAAAGTAAAAATTAAATTGCCATTTTTTGGCAACTTCAGTATCCTCTAACAGTTTGTTTCTGATGTGCGTGTTGAATGATCGCAGGAAGACAATATAAGTGATTATGCGTGACTAAGCGTGTTGCAATTACCACACTAATTGAGACTCATTTACCTGCGGTTTGCTTTGAGGGGAGGTGTTTTGTTATCTACGGGCATTGCGGTAATGTTATTAACCAGCGAAACTCTGCCATGGACAGCATCATCGGCGATGGGATATTCATGCCCGGAGCTGGACGTCCAGAGCGCATGCATAAACCACACTAATTAAAATTTCAGCAACTTCTCCGTATGACATCACACAACATGTGTGCGTGAGTGCAGAACGTTTTGGGATTCGGCCTTCAATGCGTAAATCCCTTGCCAGATGAGATTTATTGCATTTATATAGCATGAGATGAGTTATTTATATGATACAGCCCAAATTCTTAATTTAATGGATATTCTATTGCATTCATAGATACTTCAGTAATACCGAGCCAGGTGACGTCGCGGTAATGTGTGAGGCTCGCATTTTGGAGGTCCTGGGTTCAATCCCCGGCTTCTGCGAACTCTGACCCATGGGTGTTTCTTGGTTTCCCGGGTCCGCAGGCGAATGCTGGGATGATTCTTCTTCTACCACGACTTTCCTGTGCCCATCATCTCCTTCATTGTCGTGTGTTTCAGGGTTTTAGAACAGGCGACGATATTCGGTTGGTTGCGGCTGGGCGGTGGATGTGTGCTTTATAGAAGTTTCTTCCCTGGCGTCGTTGCGGGACTGTTCAGTGGGGTGTTGTCTCCCAGTGGACCCCACCATGAGGGACCGTCGGGGGTCTGGGACCTTGTGAGCGGGCCCCGGTGGTGTCGTTGCCGAACTGTTCAGTTAGGTCTCGTCTCCCAGTGGACCCCACCATGAGGGAACCATTGAGAGTCTGGGACCTTGTAAATGGGCCCCAGTGGCGTCGTTGCCGAACTGTTCAGTTAGGTCTCGTCTCCCAGTGGACCCCACCATGAGGGAACCATTCAGAGTCTGGGACCTTGTAAATGGGCCCTTAGTGGCGTCGTTGCCGAACTGTTCAGTTAGGTCTCGTCTCCCAGTGGACCCCACCATAAGGGAACTATTGAGGGTCTGGGACCTTGTAAATGGGCCCCAGTGGCGTCGTTGCCGAACTGTTCAGTTAGGTCTCGACTCCCAGTGGACCCCACCATGAGGGAACCATTGAGGGTCTGTGACCTTGTAAATGGGCCCCAGTGGCGTCGTTGCCGAACTGTTCAGTTAGGTCTCGACTCCTAGTGGACTCCAACCTGAGGGAAATTTCGGGGATCTGGGACTTTGTGAGTGGGCCCCGGTGGTGTCGTTGTGGGACTGTTCAGTTAGGTCTCGTCCCCCAGTGAATCCCACCATGAGGTAACCACCAGGGGTCTGGGACCATGTGGGCGGAACTCGGTGGCATCGAGTGACTTTGATATAGAAATGTTAGGTATTCCGTCCATGCTTGCGCCTTACGTCATCTGGATATGGTCGCCGCCCTTTGGATCTCTCCCCTCATCCCTCTCTCGCAGGAGTCATGGTAGAAGCAAAAGTTGTGGCCTACTTGCGGTGCTCTGCCCCGGTTGCGGAGGCCGTTCCCATCGTTCCTAACTTTACCTTTTACTTCAGGAATACCAAGCGAGATGACTCTGCGTTAAAGCGTGAGGCTAGCTCCCGGGTTAAATACCCGTTGACGCCCACTATGACCTTGGGTTTTGTCATTGCTTTATCTGGTAGGTAGGTGAATGTTGGGGTGATTTCTCATCTATCAAGACTTTCAATTTATTTTATTTACTATCATCAGCACCCAATTAAGGAAATGGATAGAACACATGTAATGCATTATATTTTTACTTTCTCTACTACGTATAGCAAGTAGGGGAAGTATTGTATTCCACCCAAAAATTCGATACCAAGATTTCACCGGAATATATGTTTTGAGACCCTCTGTATTAAAAAAGCATTTTTGGAAACATGTCCGTGTGTGTGTCTGTGTGTCTGTCTGTGAACAGCATAATTCAGAAACGAACAGTCAGATAAACACCAAACTTGGTATTTAGGTTCAGTATCTTCCAAAAATGCGACACAAAGGTTTTCAAGAAAATCTCCCCACCCCAGATTACCCTTTACATGGAACGTTTTTCGAAAATGTTTAACTTTCTCAAAAATGGCTCTAACGATTTTGATTAAAGCATCATATGTTTAAGACATTTTTATGGCAAATAAAATGTATATCTTGAATTTTCTGGGAATGTCTCCAAAAGTATTCTTCATTGTGAACGACTTTTGCATAACTGGTAAACCATAAGAGATAGACAAAATTTTACTAGACCAAAAATGTCGATCGCGTTAAAATACACAATTTATGTTGTACATATTTTTTTGAGTGAACCATTTTCGAGATCTCGATTAACATGAAGCATTTGTAGAATAAGCGTTTGTAAAAATAGTAGGTACAAGAGTGGGGAAAGTCATGTGAGTGTAACACATCAGATTTTTAATTCTAAAATTTAAATGCAGTCATTGCACGTTATTACTACATATTTTAAAGTCTTTTAAATCATCTTAAATCACTATTTTGATTATGTACAAACTAATAGAGTTGCACTCGCAGCAAATAACAAGCATAACTAGCAAGTGTGGGCCCATTTTAGAGCACATTCACATATGAGGCATTCACCAAAGAAATGATTGTTATATATAAAATGACGTTAGGAAGGAATTAAACCAGAATTTAGTACATTCCCGTAAAATAATACGATTAGTCTTCTTGCAGCTGAGTTACAATACGCCTAGTAATGCGAAACTTTAACAGTGTTAACAAAGAGAATTAAACTTGCCATATTCTCAATAAAGATTTTAAGTTCTGTCCTTCTTACACCATGTTTGCGAATTTAATACAATTTCAACGTACCAAAACATGTACGAGTGAAACATAATTTAACCGCTCCGTACATAAAAAGTTGAATTTGGAAAGTCACTTACAACTAAAATACAATTAAATAATTTTACAAAGCCGAAACAGTGTGGAGCCGGTCGCTTCCAAGAGACGGAGCGCAAAGAAGTCTTTTCCAATCGGTGGCCGAACACGAAGTCTTTCTTCTTCGCTTGGTCGTTGGCTCATCCTCGAGGCACACACGGAAATAAGTCACGTGGAATGACGTTGCCACGACGATAGCTCTTTTTGTCCTGGCTGACAGCGTGTATCCTGGTGGAAGCTGCGAGTAACGAGGCTTCTTACACTGGTTTTAGCCAGGGCCAAAACTTATTCTTGAACTCCAAATCGTTCTTCTGTTAATTATAGACTGTGCTGCTAATACAGCTACTGGACAACTCGGGAGGGGGGGAGGAAAGAGCCATAAATGGCTCAGTGATTACAAATCAAAATCAGCTTCAAAGTATTCAACAATATTATAAAAATGTGTTTCAAACAAGCCCCTTGCTGATTACATTCTTAAATCCAAGGAGACCTACAGAATGGGCAGCTATAGGTAATCTGTTGAACATGTCAGTAGCTAAGTTATAAAACCAATTTTTACTTTTAGTCAAACATGTGACTGGACGAGAAAATAATTATAACGAGTGAATACTGATGAATCTGCTGTCTGCTACTGACATCTTTTTATCTGATGCAAACTGTTTAAAATATATAGATTATTGACAATCAATATACTTTCATGAACAAACATTGGCATACAATGGGCATCATATGCTGAGTTTGCTAGTATACATAGTGCCATTTTTTGTAAACTTAATATTTTGTCAACTCGAGTCCTATTACCCCAGATGTGAACATCACAAAAAAAAAAAAAATACTATGAAAAAAGTCGTAACATGTTTGCTTTAAATACAATTAATTACCTTATTTCAGTTGACGCAGCAAATAAAGCACACGTGGCAGTTTGGTACAAACTTGGTTAATGATAGTTTACCAATTAAGTTGGTAATCCAAAAGATTCCACGTAACTCTACTGAAAGTATAACCCCTTCCTGTTGTTTATTTTTCAAGGTAAATAGTATTTTTTTGGTCTTGTCTTCATTTAATTTAAAACCATGAGTTTCAAATCCTGTAAAAGCTTCTTTATCTACTTTAGTTACGTAATATCGATTTTCAACACTAAAAAAACTAGTTTCGTAATGAAGCTTCTATTACGCAGCAATTTTTGTAATGTAACTCTTTTCACAAAACTCGTTACGTATGGTGAACCATACATAAATAATAAACAAAATAGAACAAATTTAATTTATTATAAACATTGAGAACAATGTTTAATAGAATTAGTTGCGTTTGCAATACCTTCGTCACAACTATTTTCCAAAGTTTATTTAATTCACCTAGTACTCATGTTCTTCTGTTTTAAACCTAACAAGCAAATCGTCTATCAAACCATGCATGGCCCACTATACACAGGTATCAAGTATGCATCAATGGAGTGTGCTGTTTCAATGATTCCTAATACTACATCTGAAATAAAAATGCAATTTACCAAAGTAAATAAAAAAAATCGATATTATCTAACTAAAGTAGATAAAACGCTGTACGATACACATATCGTAAATTACTATTATAAGCATTATACATCAATAGATTAGTAGTACACAAATGTGACCCAGAAACATACAGGGACGTATAATCAACAAACAGTATTAAGCTGCTAAAACTGCGGTGGTCCCAATACGGAGCCCTGAGGTACACAAAATTTTTAACACCTTCGAAGTAGAATCTATTAATTTCATAATTTCCTTTACATTCCATTTTCTTCTCTTCTCTCAGGCATGGCGTAGGGTGGTGCCGGAAAAATGGTGCATGCAGATCCTTACTCAAAGGAAAGAGCATTCCCGTGGATCACTCCAGCATTCGTCTAGCAACAAGGCAAAACGGGAAAAATCCAAGCTCAGAGTATAGGCTGTCTACAGGAATCGAACATATGGTCCCATATGCGAGCCACACACCTTACACCGAAGCCAACTCGCTCGGTAAATCATGGGATACTAGAGTATTCTTGTGTAGAACTGTAACCTTAGTTTTCCTTAGAATATGTCAACTGCACTTTCTACGTTCGTAAGCCTAAGTAAACGTGCGTTGGTGTAAAAGCCACCACTCTCGCCATCAAATTATCAAGGGCGTAGCATTTGTATTCAAGGAACATACCTGTTTTCGCTAGGAAAACGAAATGCTGCAAAGAACTCCCTTGAGCATTCTCTGTTCTTGAGTGGAACACGCTGTTTAATTAAGTAGATTGAAATACAGAATATAACTAAAAGGTAAGTGAAACTTGGGTAAACACTTTTCACAGACAAGAGAACGAAACATGTCCGGGAAAACTTCATTTCCAAGATTTCTCTCTGCACATAACCTGTTTACACTATACGAGTCCATGTACCGGTTTGTGTTTTGTTTGCAAAGTCATCCAGGACTCCAGGGAGGTTGATTCATAAGCCAGGGCAATGCTTCCTTTTCGCTTTCTCTACTATTACAATTGCCTATAGTAAGTAGAGTTTTGAATTCCATACAAAAATTAGATATCTAGATTTCGCAGGAGATATACGTTTTGAAGCCCCTGAGTAAAGCTAACAAACTTAACTTAAAACTAAGTTAAGCATTTTCCAAAGAAGCGACATGACTGTTTTCAAGAAACTCTCCTCCCACACCAAACTACACTGAAGCCGTTCGTGGGTGCGACATTTTGAAACCGTACCCTTTGATTCAACATTTTTATAGTGCTTTCTCGAAGTTGCATCAGTTTAGATAACGTTTAATGTTACCTGCTTTGTTGTTGAGTTATAGGATGTTGTCATCTCCTAGCTCGTTCTGCGTCGTCTAGTCTGCCAGCTGCTACAGTGGTATAGCTACGAGTTCTTTGTCTCAGGGTGTGAAAGAATAACACAGTTTGGTTATCTGATAAATCTTAATGTTGACTAAAATATTCTGTTTGAAGAGAGTTTCCAACTGTTGAATTGTTTCAATAATAATAATAATAATAATAATAATAATAATAATAATAATAATGAAGCGAAGTGTCAGTTTCTATAAGTCGCAGAAATCTATATCCGCTAAATCTTTCCGACTCAAGTGCTTCACTTGATGCTACACAACTTAAAAATAAAAGAGTAGTCACATGAATAAGTCATATACTTAAGTAAGCAAGTAAAATTCAGACTAATTTATAATGCACGCCCTTTTATTAGCTTAAGCTCCGTCTACCTATCAACATTGATACTTACGTGGTCCAACCCTAAAACTCGACGTATGAAACTGTTTCTATGCGGTATCTTACTCTCGGAATTTCATTTCCTTTCTAATTTGCAGAATTCATATCTACTGACTCTAATAAGCTCCATACTCGGCTTTTACTATGTCTTTCCTTAACATTACTCGCTAATGACTTTTTCTTCGGACAAATCTATTAACTTAGGCTTTACATTGATTTAATATACATTAATTATTTATTGTGTTTATTTTAGACCTTAATATTATTACTTTATTTAATTACCTATATATTCCTGTTAATAATTAGAGTATCAACTCTTTAAACGTAAAATTATGCCTCTAGCGATTTTGATTAAAGAAACCATGCGTTTAAAATATTCCCATGACCTTGAATTTTCAGGGAATGGCCTGCAAAGGCCTCTTCACTTTGAATGCTTTTCTGTAAACTGTAAGGTATACACAAAATCTTACTACATAAAATATATACATCTCGTTAGAGCACATTATTTATATCGAATAATTGTTTTTTGTAACATTTACAGTTTCCAAGACATTCTTTGTTATTGGTTGGAATTTTCAAATACTTATACTTTTTTCAAGTGGTCAACCACAATTCGGTTTTCCTTGCAGTTATGCAAGGTATAAGATTTCAAAATTAACGATTTGGCCTACTTTATCCTTCTTATTCCTAAATGTCCTTAATGAAAGTTTAAGTAGTCAGAAGAATAATATTTCAAAGAACAGTTTGTAGGAGAGTGCACAGAGAAAGTAATGTGAATGCAGCATATAAGATATTAGTTTTTTATTTTCTATATGAGTGTACATTATGTGAGGTCAAATTAACGTCGCTGAATGTACAAGAAACGTGTGCGTGTATAGCCCCCTTAACATGCTTCAAATTAGTATATCAGATTTTTCACGGGTTGTTGCCTTCTATGAGGAAGCCGAGGAATAACATACCAAGCCTGTTATTTAAGTTCAAGGACGAGACACAAAGATTTTCAAGAAAATCCTCTACTCCAAACTACTCTTCATATGGAAAATTTTTCGTTATTTGTGATTTTCTGAAATACTATCGTTGACGATTTTGATTAAAATATTATACGTTTAAGACATTTGCATTACAAAATGTACACTACGTACCCAAAAGTATCCGGACACCTGGCTGAAAATGACGTACAAGTTCGTGATGCCCTCCATCAGTAATGCTGGAAGTCAATATGGTGTTGGTCCACCCTTAGCCTTGACGATAGCGTTCACTCTCACAGGCATACCTTCAATCAGGTACTGGAAGGTTTCTTGGGGAATGGCAGCCCATTCTTCACGGAGTGCGGAACTGAGGAGAGGTATCGATGTAGGTCGGCGAGGCCTGACACGAAGTCGACGTTCCAAAACATCCCAAAGGTGTTCTATAGAATTCAAGTCAGGACTCTGTGCAGGCCAGTCCATTACAGGGATGTTATTGTCGTGTAACCACTCCCCCACAGCCCGTGCAGTATGAACAGGTGCTCGATCGTGTTGAAAGATGCAATCGCCATCCCCGAATTGCTCTTCAACAGTGGGTTAGCAAGAAGGTGCTTAAAATATCAATGTAGGTCTGCGCTGTGATCGTGCCACGCAAAACAACAAGGGGTGCAAGCCCCCTCCAGGAAAAACACGACCACACCATAACACCACCACCTCAGAATTTCACTGTTGGTACTACACACGCTGGCAGATGACGTACACCGGGCATTCGCCATACCCACATCCCGCCATCGGATCGCCACATTATGTACCGTGATTCGTCACTCCACACAACGTTTTGCCGCTGTTCAATCGTGTAATTTTGACGCTCCTTACACCAAGCGAGGCGTCGTTTGGCATTTTCCTGAGTAATGTGTGGCTTATGAGCAGCCGCACGACAATGGAATCCAAGGTTTCTCACCTCACGCCTAACTGTCATAGTACTTGGAGTGGATCCTGATGCAGTTTGGAATTCCTGTGTAATGGTCTGGATAGATGTCTGCCTATTACTCTTTACGACCCTCTTCAAATGTCGGCGGTCTCTGTGAGACAACAGACGAGGTCGGCCTGTACGCTTTTGTGCTGTACATGTCCCTTCACGTTTCGACTTCACTATCACATCAGAAGCAGTGGACCTAGGGATGTTTAGGAGTGTGCAAATCTCTCGTACAAACTTCTGACACAAGTGACATCCAATCACCTGACCACGTTCGAAGTTCGTGTGTTCCACGGAACGTCCCATTCTGCTGTTTCACGATGTCTAATCACTACTGGGGTCGTGAATAATGAGTACCAGGCAGTAGGGGACAGCACAAAGCACGTAATATGAAAAACATATGTTTGTGGAGGTGTCCGGGTACTTTTAATCACATTGTGTATGTATTGCATTTTGTGAAATAGTATTTAATGCTTCATTCTGAATGACTCTTGCTTTATTGGTAACACGCAAGAGGTAGACAACATCTTAGTATACAAAGGATTTAGATATCGTTAAAGTATAATTTTTGTAAAACAAAACTATTGTGGCGTTAATCATTTCCGTGATATTGTGTGTTATTGGTTTTTGAGGTGGTAGTTGCTATTAGGTTTTGTTGTAGTCATGAAAATAACATGGAGTTTCAAAGCCTCACACAGCGATACATGTTTTAAAAATCTGAAGTGATGCACTCATATGAGTTTCCCTACTCTTGTAAGAAGTATTTTTACAAACCTTAGATGGTCAATTAAAATTTTTAATAGGAACCTACAATTAGGTTCAAATTAAACTGACCCTAAAATGACCATCACAACATCCTCCAAATAAAATGCGACTAATGGCATTTACTTTCTCCCATAATATCAAGCAAATTTCCCTCAAGACATTTCTTTCTATAACGCCTAGTTTTGCAGATATTGTACAGTCTCAACTTAAATGGTCAAACTATATATAGATAATGTAAATTTTTTAAGCAAAACTTTTTTTCAAATGTGTTGTTAAAGGAAATGATTCCAATCTTCAAAGTAAAGACCATTAGATTCTGTAGTCCTGAGCTACCTTTCAGCGAGATTTGCTATCCCGGAACGGTACTAGTTTTTGGTCTTTGATGCGAAGAACTGATACCCATTTCAAGTGCTTCAATGTTTTCAACATTTTTTCTACGTAGGAAATGGGCCATGGATCTAAACACAACTGTAATGTATGGCTCAGGATCAGGGCTATATGCTGGATGTGGTAGCAGTTCGAATCCTTCTAATTCCTGAATGTGATCCATGAACCTTAAGCTGTATGAGATCTCGACTGTCCTGCTGAAATTGAACTCTTTTTCTATTAACTAATGACAGACCTATGCCTCAGAACTTGATCAACTAGTTCCGGTTGATGAGAATGAATATTAGCATTGACTACACGTACATTTGGAACAAATTTCTAATGAATCACACTTTCAAAATTGTACCAAAACAAGATTATTTTAGGGCCGAATTGATTTGAACAGTAAGTATAATGCCCTATAATACCAATTATATAACTCCAAATATAAAACGACATTACTTATGAGAAAACCTAATAGCATCGCAATCTTCATCTCGATTAACAAGAGGGCGTCCTCTGTGGACTAGTAGTACCGTGCTAGCCTCTAGTTCCCAAATTCGCGGGTTGAAACCTGGCGGAGGGCGATGGGTTTTTTCGGGCGTAAAAATCCTTAGCACGGCTTCCTTCGGTAGGGAAGTAAAGCCGGTGGTCTCGTGTCGTAGATTTACGGCACGTAAAAGAACCTCAATCCTGATAAAGAGGCCTCTGAGCAAAATTACCGATCTTTCACGCCCAATATAGAATGGGACGCTAAGGACCATAGTAGTTAAAGAGCGTCCATAAATAAAACTCAATTTAATTTTAATTTCAATTAACAAGAAGAACAAGATTGTAGAATAACTTGTAGAAGTGATGTGAATTGAGGCAGTATTTTTAACACTTGAATAATTTCAATTAAATATATTTAATTTGTAAATTCAATAACAGCTTGCCTTGAAGCAATATGTGTAAGTAATAATTTCTAAAATCGATGTAACAGTCATTGCATATGCTTATGTTATTGTAAACATGTTCAATAATGTTATATGAATGCATTACGTAATTTAATAATGTAGGAGCTGTGAGAATAATAAGTTAAAAGTTGATAACAATGAGGTAACAATGAGGTAACCTTGAGGCAATAATGAGTTTGAGAGCTTAATAACACTATTTCTGATTATTGGAGTAACAATAAATTAATTTTAGTGACAGTTTATAAAAATAACTAATCAACAACCAGAAAAAGCTTTAGTTAAATGCAGGTATTCTATTGGAGTAGGATTAGCCAATCAGAGACTTGAAATACAGAAATTTAGAAGTTTAGACGGTTGAAATAAATTCAGTTGCCTCCAAACAGTGCTCATAACCAGACATGTTGCTTCTAGACAGTGATCATAACCAGACGCGAGATGTGTCCTCGAGAAATTAATTATGTATTCCTGTGAGACAAAAATAGTTTACGTGTTAAAAAGTGCAAGTAATTAATAAAAAAATCTCAAAGCTCTCTCTATATCAGTAAAGTGTTATTTAAATCGTGTCAAGCATTAATAAAAGGAGTGAAGTGAAATTATAATCTGTGTAAACCTACATTCTTAGTCGTACCAAAACCCTGCCTAAGAGAAACGTGTCTCTAACAATAATACTGACGCAGCCGAGGCAACAAATATATCTAAAGATACAGTCAAATTACAAAGTTAATTTTTTTTTAAACGTGGGGCTAATAAATAACAAACAAAACATCTTCAAATTGATGTCCATACGTGGACCTAATAAAATACTTCTTTAGAATGCAACACTTCAGATTTTGTTTTGCTTATACAAACATATTACATTTGCTTCCTAATGTTGCCTAAGCAGTGCTGCTCTCTGGAATTGAGTGCTCTCCCCATCTCAGCCATTCGTTGACAGTGTAATGGCAGTAAATAAACTAGGGATAAAGCATCTCGCGATCTTAGTTTAAGCTACTTCAATCTCGTTAAGCAAAGCAACAATTTTGTGCGACGCACTTTGCTAGCAAACATGACGTTTCGGCGAGAGGTGACACTTTGGTAATTCAAATTAAGCTAATGTTATTCATCGGCTTACTCATAGAAGGCAACAACCCAGTGGAAAATCTGATACACTAATTTGAAGGATGTTGAGGTGGTGTACACGCACACGTTTCGTGTAGCTTCAGCGACTTTAATTTGATTGCCTCCGATAATGCACATTCACGTAAAAAATAAAAATATTTGGTATGTTGCATTCACATGACTTTCTCTATTCACTCGTTTACAAACTATTCTTTCTATTTTGACTACTTAAACTTTGATTACGCACTTTCAGACTTCGCTGTGGGTATAAGAAGAATAAAACAGACTAAAGCGATGGTCAGATATTTAAATTGTGATTCCCAAGTAATGGCTATGAAATTCTATGCTCCTTGCATGACCAGAAAAAAAAGGAATACTGGCTTGCCAATTGAAAGTAATCTGATGTGTTACACTCACATGACTTTCTCTATTCTTGTACAAACTATTTTTACAAACGCTTATTCTCCATATGCTTCATGTTAATCGAGATGTTAATCTTATTGCTAATTTTCTTGCAGGTGCAAGGGGAATTGGTAGGCTTTAAGCGATAGTCAAATATTTTAAGAGCTGGTGTGGAGTATTCCATTGTCTGTGCATTACCAGGACAAAGAAGGTATATGACATAAATTGTGTATTTTAACGCTATCTACATTTTTTGTATAGTAAAATTTTGTCTATCTCTTATGGTTTACCAGTTATGCAAAAGTCGTTCACAATGAAGAATACTTTGGGAGACATTCCCAGAAAATTCAAGATATACATTTCATTTGTCATGAAAATATCTTAAACTTGTGGTATTTTAATCAAAATCGTTAAAGCCATTTTTGAAAAAATTAAAATTTTCGAAAAATGTTCCATGTAAAGGGTAATCTGGGGTGGGGGATTTTCTTGAAAACCTTCGTGTCGCATCTCTGGAAGATACTGAACCTAAATACCAAGTTTGGTGTTTATCCGACTGTTCGTTTCTGAGTTATGCTGTTCACAGACAGACACACACACACACACACACACATACACACACACAGACACACATACGGACATGTTTCCAAAAATGCTTTTTTTGGATTCAGGGGGTCTCAAAACATGTATTTCCATTGAAATCTCGGTATCGAATTTTTGGGTGGAATACAATACTTCCCCTACTTACTATACGTAGTAGGGAAAGTAAAAAAATGAATAACGCATTTGAGAAAAAGTATAAGTATTGGAAAATTTAAGGGAATAACAAGCAATATCTCGAAAACGGTTCACTCAACAAAAAAAATGTATATGACATAAATTGTGTATTTTAACGCGATCTAGGCTTTTTGTATAGTAAACTTTTGTCTATCTCTTATGGTTTACCAGTTATACAAAAGTCGTTCACAATGTAGAATAGTTTTGGAGACATTCCCAGAAAATTCGAGATAAACAATCCATTTGCCATAAAAATGTCTTAAACTTGTGGTATTTTATTCAAAATCGTTAGAACCATTTTCAGAAAATTAAACTTTTCGAAAAATGTTCCATGTTCCTTCGTGTCACATCTCTGGAAGATACTGAACCTAAATACCAAGTTTTGTGTTTATCCGACTGTTCGTTTCTGAGTTATGCTGTTCACAGACAGACAGACACACAGACACACATACGGACATGTTTCCAAAAATGCTTTATATGCATTCAGTGCAACTCAAAACATGTATTTCCTGTGAAATCTGGGTATCCAATTTTTGGGTGGAATACAATAGTTCCCCTACGTAGTAGAGAAACTAGAAGTATTTGAAGATTAAAGCCAATAACAGAGAATATGTCAGAAATGGTTGTGTGCTTTAACGAGATCTAGATTTTATGGGAAGTATTTAGTTTTATTATACACATTTCAGCTTAGAATTTACAATATTCTGATACATTTATTTGACATATTCCTACAATATGTAGTTGCCTGGAACCTTCCTTTGTGTTGCACAACCAGTATGGCTCCCTGGCCTTCTGCACTGCTGCGCAACATTTACTTCCCTTTGCTAAAACTTCAGTACAATTCATTTTCTCTTATCTTCCCTCTATTCATTTATTTCCTCATCCATTTCTTTTTCAATTTTATTAAGAGATCCTCTACCTTCCTATTTTTTTTCTTCCTGTTTGTTAATACTTTCAATGCAACTAAATTACTCTTCACATTCAGTTAGATAATGTTCTATACTTCCCTCACCATCACAAAATTCATACATTCCTTTACCATTACCTCTTAAGCCACTTAAGAATATCATTCCCGTTCTCATCTATGCTAACCCTTCTTTTCCTTTCTTATTACACTGCTCTATATACCTTTCTCTATCCCATCCCTTTTTATTTTTTATGTGAATTAAGATTTTGTCTATTCCTTGCGGTTTATCAATTATACCAAACTTATTCAGAATGAAGGGGACTTTACAAGTAAATTCAAAATATATATTTTATTTGTCATGAAAATATCTTAAACATGTGATTTTTCAATCAAAATAATTCGAGCAGTTTTTGAGAAAATAAAAAACAACAAAAAATTTTCATATAAAAGATAGTTTGCGATAGGGGGATTTTCTGGAAAGTCTTCGTGTCGCATCCTCATAAGATGCTGAACTTAAGTACTAAATTTGGTATTTATAGGATTTTTCTATATTGTTCACATACATACACACACAGGGACCTTTTTCTAAAAATGCTTATATTTTGGGCTTCTGGGAGTCTTGAATCGTATATTTTCGGTGATATCTCGGTATGGAGCTTGTGGGTGGTGTGCAATACTTTCTTTACGTACTATATTTAAGTGGTAGACATAGAAAGGTGCAGGAGGACAAAGCCCTGCTTTGCAGTCCACGGAAAGGGAGTCAGCCGAGTTACATTCCCACTTCCAAAGGCCTTTCCTTTGGGTTGGCATCTGAAAATTTTAATCCAATAACCCCCATTACAGGGTGGAAGTGGCTATGTCACTTACGCGCGTCATTCCCAAAAGGAGAAGACTACCGGGACCTCGGTGGGGTTGACATCAACCTAGAAGACGGTCTACCGTCTATCCAGGGAGGTACCGAGTACCTGAGGCGTCTCACAACCTCGCCTGGGCGGGAAACCAACCACACATACCATTCTCCCATGGTATGGGGAACCACTGCCCCGTCGAGGCCAACCCAATCCAAACAACTCCCTAACGGGAGGGGCTCGGATGTATGGCCTAGCGTACTTCTAGTAACGTCAGAAGTACCACGAGTGTTCATGGTCCGCAGCGCCCGCAACACAGCTGAAGCGGTTGCAACCTTCCCTTAAGGGGAATGTAAGTAGTAGTAAAAGCGGTGCATTTGAGGACTATGCTAACGTAGACGCAATACTTATGTCCGTCGCTGTACAGATATTATTATCATGCGAAGTATTGAATCCACGAAACAAAGAAGCAGCTTTCAATAGAGGTCGCGCTCGTCGAGCCCCTTCCCTGCAGGGTATAATTAGTGTTTAATGTCCTGTAATAGAGAGAGGCGGACGATGGTTTAACTAGTGACCACAGCGTCAGAGAAAGTCTTCGTCTTGTAATCTCGCAGGGTCATTACATCAATCCAACCCTGGGATTAAGCTGCAGTGATGCGCTCTGTAATGAATGTGGAGATGCAGGTGTTCTTATGCTTCTTTGTCAATTTTTGAATCTGCAGTAATGCGCTGCTCACAGCTCAAAACTGATTCACGTAGACCGGAGAAAGGAAAATAGGTAGATTGCCAAAAATATTGTTGAAATGTAAATTTCGGCCATGTGCATTTAAAATTGGGACTTCAAAGACTCACTGAATGAGGTGAATAAACATTTCCCAGCTAAATGTTTTCCAGTCAGTGTTAAAGGCTAAGGCTTTAAGGCATGTTTTTATGTTAAAAGTAAATCGAGTGGAATGTGGTTTGAATTTGCTGATAATGTGTACTAAATTTACTATTTACATAACACATATTGTTAAAATTCGTGAAAACTTCGAACCAAACGGCATGATTCAGCTTGTAACCTTAGAAATTCGCATTCTCGAGGTCTCGGATTCGATTCTTTGAGATTTTTCGTTGTTTTCTCGACTCGATAAGCTTATGCTGTAATTAATAAAGTATATGTTTTCTTTTCATTTCATTTACTTCCTCATCTTTCAGAGTTACAGGGTCAGGCGCAGTGGACGGTGCTGTACGGCTTATGCGGTGTATGTACTTTGAGGTGAGAACTGTATACTTCCTAGTAATGAACTTTGCGTCCAGAAAATAGGGGAGAGAATTGAAACGACAGCCAGAGATGTTAAATCTCAATATGTTAGTGACCCCGCTGCGGTATAACTGCCGTTATCTCTTTTCGCACTCTTTCGCCTCATTCCTTCCTCTCAGAGGCTTCGTAGGTGCACCCTTGGTCCTGGTTTTTTAAACACTCCTGCTTTTCTAATCCCTACTCCTGTCTTAAAATCGCTTAACCAAATGACCCACCATTTAAAGGAGAGAATTCTAGCATCTGTGATTCTATGGCTCAGTATTTAATTTACGAAGCATTAAATACACAATTTTAAAGCGCAGTGGGCCAGATATTGTCACAAATTTATCCTAATAAATTAGAACTATGCCTTAATTATTACACCTTAAAACCCTTTCCATAAATATATATGAATAATTTGTTTACGTTACCTCATTGGATGATGCGGCGATCAATTGACGTTTGTGATAAAAATTATAGTTCTGGGGGACCAGTCCAATGAAGACCTCGCTTCGCCGTCCTCAGTCCAGAGAGGAAATCGAGTTTCCACAGCCTAAAAGCTATTCCATTTCCTAAATCAAATCTATTGTTGCCTGGTGGATATATGTTTCACTCCAAAATCAAGTAAACGTTGCTGAAAAATCTGTCAGCTTTAAAATGTAGGCTTGTTTCGTAATATAGATATCTCAATTTTGGCGAATGATTACGTACAATACTTAATGTACACCAACGTGCGTAAAAAGTGGGCAATTTCGCTAGATTGCAATAGTCCAACCTCTGACTCCACCCAGCGGTATCATTTCTCTATGCGACTGACCTGAAAAACAACCCAGGGGCACAAAAACAAACCAATGAATGATGTTATAATTGATGTGAACTGAAGGGGTGGTTTGAATACCGACTCTATGAAAGAATTCCGCTACGATTGGTGCAAATGGAAACGCTAGACCAATACAACATAATTCGGCATTCTAGGGGAAGGGATGACAAATTACTTGCCTAAATAGTTAAACTGAACAACAGCTTTATGAGTGCTTTCATCAGTACAGGGGGACAAAGACAAAACATGCTCGTGTTTATTTCTACGTCTTTATTGTATTTTATTTTTGCCCCTATATTCAAGAAGCATTGCCTTAAGGTTACTGCGCCAGTGAGGACATATAGTGTGAGAATTATGTTCGAGGAACAGAGCAGCTCACGCTGCCAGAGGGTGGGGCTATCACCACCAACATAATAAGTTGCGTTCCATTATAGCTCCCTTTTTATACAGCATATATATGTATATAATAATTAAAAGTATGTTCTTACTCCATGTTCATTAGTCATACGAGTAATGTGTGGGACAGTAACTATGGTCATATATACATATTAAATTATAATGTAACATAATATTAATAAGCAAAATACTTGTTATATAAATAGATGTTAAAGCATTAGTTTTATGTATGTATAGGAGTTTAGCTGGAGCTTTGGGACACTTGTTAAAAACAACAAACATGTTTTGTTAGAATTAGGATGCAGCAAACCAACTTGTAGGGGGAAGTCACAATGGCAAGACCTTAAGTCATTGTGTAAGAGAATATGTTACAAGCTAGCACAACGTATATTTTTAAAGAGAGGTCACATGTTTGGAAACAACGAATAATAGCCTGGTAAGTTTTCTAGAATGTTTCAAGCTGAAGGAACTCGGCCAATAAGGTTTTAAGAAAAAACATGTTCAAATGTGTAAGTTTAGGGAAGATAGATATAGCGTCCCCAAGCCTAAATCAGTTGAGTATAAAGTGCAAAGATGTGCAGAATATAAGTGTAAGCTCTCCGAAGCAGGAGTTATTAACTACCTAGCAGAATGTAGTGGGAACGTTGAAATTATACCAATTTGAAGGTACAGGTTATGAGGAGGGAAACAAAGTATAGTTTAGGGACGTGTGATAAATACTACCACTATTAAACGAGCACTTATTAAATAATACATGATTGCTAAGCGACCTTTCTACAGCTCCTACTAACTCAGTGCCTTCTTACTAAAGCAGAAAGTGCATGCGTCATTAAAGCATTGCGTTCTTCCACTGATTTAATCTTGTGTTAGTGTTGTTACCACATACATTCCTTCCCGTACCAGACCCTGGTAAGTTACACATGCTCTACCAAAACCCCAAACTACAGCAGCCGTAGCAAGAAGTAAAATAACATATTAACACTTTAATATAACAACAAAAACACAAGATAATCCTCAAAGATAGTATATTAATTCATATATTAATATATCGACATACGGACATACTGCGAGATATGCTCTCCAGCACGAGGGTATACCGCATCCGTGAGACGTACCCTAAACTTAGCCCTGGAAGGTTTTTTTCCCCAATTATCACTTCATGAATCAACAATGCCCACCGCCTGTGATAGGGAATGCAGTAAAAACGGGCGTTACCGAGCGAGTTCGCGCCATGTAAAGCGTGCGAGTCGCATTCATAGGTCCCGGGTTCGATTTCCGGCGATTGTCGAGTCTGACCCATGGGTTTTTTCGGGCATTTCCCGGTTGCCAGGCGAATAGTTTCTTTCAGTCCCCGAGTTTCCTTTCCCTCCATTTCGTTTCATACTCATTTCATTCATTCTTCACTCCCTTAGGCTTGTTTCAACATTGGAAGTGCCGGCGATTGTGTTTCGGTACTGTGTGACAGGGGAAAAAGATACTCTCTGTGGAAGATTCTCCGCCTCTTCGGAGAGGAGTCCCCAGTCGGAGGACACCCCCTCAGTCTGCCTATCCGACAGTCACGGTGTCTCGCTCTAGAAACTATAGAGATCCTCTCATTGCTGTGCCGTCACTCCTGGTTTCGGCCGCCCGATGTCTCCTCTCACCTCCTTCCCATAAGAGGCACCCCCTTGTGTGGCATCGGTACAATATCCTCACTGGAGCAGTGCCAAGTATTCTCCGATTATCAGAAAATGGACGTTAAATCTGAAAAAAGACACACAGGAATTCAGGACCTCTAAACATGTATTTACGTTGAATTTCTATATATGCGCTAATATTCCTCTAGTTATTATATACATGTGGTAGAGAAAGTTATGATGTCATTTACTTAGCAGTAAATGAAGCCATTGAATTTGATTTTCGTAACACTTCTAGAAATGTTCATATAAGCTGTTTGTTTTTCTGTCCATTTCCTGTTAATCGTGAGAGATACTTCGAAAACATACAGAGAACAACGTTGGTAGGAACTCTGGTTGTTGCTGTTAATTCTAAAAGAAAAGTTAAGAGTCAAATAAAAGAGAAAATCTTTCCACTTTTAAGTCTTACATATGTGGGACTATATTTTTGAGCATGTATTACACATGAGAAATCTTCTCATATTTTCAACAGATACCGGGATTTGAAAAAGTTGCTAGTAGCTCCACGGAGAGTTGTAAATCTTTCTCAAAGAGCAGGCAAATTTTCCACAACATTCATTGCGCCAGTAAGAGTGTGCACAGGCAAAACGATTAGTATGGGCAATAAACTTCCCCTAAAGCATATGCCACTAGTATAATCGAAATTAAGGTTTTGAAGATCCTTTCTTATTGGGTTTTGTGCTCAGGTTGCGGTACACGTACGACGCAAAGTAATAACATGAACAAACGATATTACACAGCATGAAAATCCCTAATAGTTTTACTTTCTCTATCACTTACTGAATATCCCTTCACAAAAAGTTAGAAAACATTTGGTGCGTGTCTAAACGTCAAAAACATAGGTTGCACGAATACCCAATTTCGTATTAAATCCAGCATCTTTCAAACGTATAATAAGGGAACCTTTACGAATTTATTCAACTCCAAACTACTCTTTACATGGAAAAATATAGTTATATTTTATTTCATCGGATTGTCATAATGAATGTGATTTTTGTTATATATTAGAGACAGTGTTATGGATTGTAAATGGCAGAGCTCGTTAAAATGCACGTTTTGTATCCAAGAATCTTTTTTGTTACCTTACCAGTTTCTGAAATATAGCGTAACATTTTTCTTTTCCTTCCAAAAAGCTCGTTTCTACGACTTAGGAATTTACTCTCCATGCTTGTGAAATGAGGTGCTTACTTTCTAGTTATTCTTTATTTTTTGGTTATGAATTGATTGATTTTATTTTTAAATATTAGAACATCGCATTGGTTGTTTAGCTCCACATAATATAATATTTATATATACTTTGCCTATCTTTCCATTTATTATCCTCTTATATCTTAATTCCTTATTACAAACATTGATTTTACTATAACAATTACCTATATTGTATTTGTATTAACATATCATTCGGTGAAATGGAGTGATTAAAGGGTGGAACTGGATACGCCACTTACGCGCTTCAACCCCCAAAGGGGAAAACTACCGAACAACCTCGGTAGGGCCGTCATCCCACTAGCGGGCCGTTTACAGGTTCTCCAGGGCGGTACAGGAGGACCCTGAGGCGTCTCACAACCCCGCCTGGACATGAACAGCCCAGGCGTATCCAATCTCCAAGGGTATCGGGAACCACTGTACCGCCGAGTCTAACCCAATCCAAACAACACCCTCTCGGATGGGACTCGTATGTTTGACAGCGTACTTCTAGTAACATCAGAAGTACCACGGCAGCTGAAGGGGTTGGAACCCATCCTTAAGGGGTGGGGATTCTCTTGAAAATATTTGTTATGCATCATTTGGTCATCGAAAGATTCGTGTTTATCCAATATTTCGTTTTTGAATTACGCTGTTCATACAGAACATGGACTTTTTATGGATACAGGATCCTGCTTCTGGTACAGTATCCATATCAAATTTGTAGGTGGAATTTAATACTTACCGTCATAGACAATAAAAAAAGTCCTTACAACATGTGTCTGAAAATGCTTGGTTTCTGAGTTATAGCCTTCAAAACAGTGATACTCATCAGAACGTATTTCTTACCGCAGGTAGTTTTCTTTACAGAAGATGTCCAAAGTGTCCTCCTCCTCCTTTAATACAGGCCTCACATCGACATCTCATGTCCGTGCGAACACGACGCAATTTCCAGGAGTATTGCGTATTTCCTCACAACCTGCCACAATTTGATTCTAAAGGGATTCAATGTCAGGTACCGGGGACGAATACACCATGCTTTTAAATGACTCCACAAGTACAAATCGGCAGGGTCCAAATCAGATGATAGTGGTGGCCAACAATTGGGCTACCTCTACCTATCCATCGATGAGAAACCCTTCGATCTAAGTACCGGCGAGTGGTACGATTGAAGTGTGCATTGGCGCCATCATGCAAGAAGTGAGCTTGTTGAAGAATGCTTGTTGGAGTGTCTTTATACACATGAGGTATGGTGTACACCATGTCCAGTAAGTCTGTTTATAAGTACCGATCACCAATGAGCTGCACTACATGTTGAGAGTGAACTGCACTTGGTGATGAGATGAAACAATTGCATTTGGAACTTTGTAATGCCATCTCGTGTGAACTGTGCTTCATCTGTAAATAATACTAAGGCAGGAATTTTGGGTTTGTAGCACACTACCGAACGAACCACTGGCAGAACATCAATCGAGCAGGGTAATTTCCTGGTGACAAGGCCTATACACGTTGCAAATGATAAGGATACAAACTGTTAGCTCTCGACAGCTTCCGGACAGTCGTATGAGTAAAATTCACTTGCAACGCCAGTCTTCGTGTACTGATAGAAGGAGTCATGTGAACAGAATCGGGAATCTCTTCCTTCATATCTGGAGTTGTAGATCTTGGTAGTCTCCTCCAAAAATCAGAACATGTAAACTTCCCTAGGCGTACATACGGCGATGGAGAGTTTCAAACGTCTTCCGACCTGGACATCTTCGCTGTGGGTACCTCTCTTGGTACAAACGACGAGCCAGCGCAACATTGCCTTACCGTACATAAGCGCATTTCTGCCACCTCCTGATTTGAGTATATGTGCCACTCAATCTAACATAACACTCAATGTACGAGGGGCACTATTTATATTTTGAGCCTTGGCAGCCCTGAATGTTGTAGGTGCCATCTGACGTTTCCAATGGATAGTTTGACATTTTTGACCATAATCTACTTCAAACATTTTGTCAACAGAGCGTCATTTGTTTTGTTTACACTAACTTGAAAATTGTGTGTCAACAAAAACATGGAATTAACTCGTGAAAATGATCGTGCAATGATTTATTACGACCTTCGACGTGGATTATCAAGACAAGAGTGCATCGATCAACTAACTTCCACATTTGGCGACAAAGCTCCATCCTTTGCCACTGGGAAAAGCTGGTATAATGAAATTAATCGTGGCCGCCGTTCGCTCAATCATGAAGTTCGTGAAGGTCGTCCAAAATCAGTTGTGCCAGAAAACATTGATGCTGTGCAAAAACTAATAATGAAAGATCGTCATGCGACATATTGTGAGATTGAGGCAACCCTAGGCATTAGTTCCACCAGCATATATAAAATATTGCATGATTATTTAGCCGTGAAAAAGGTTTGCTCTCGTTGGATCCCATATAATTTGACGCAATCTCAAAAAGATGCTCGTGTTGGTTGGTGTACAAAAATGCTCAAGAAATACAGTGGCGGTGCCTCAAAAGACGTATATAAGATTGTAACAGGTGACGAATCATGGATCTATGCGTATGAGCCGGAACGTAAACAGCAGTCGACTGTATAGGTGTTTCAAGATGAAGCAAATCCAACAAAAGTTGTTCGCACTCGTAGCACTTCGAAGCAAATGGTCTCTTACTTTTTCAGCAAAACTGGCCATGTGGCAACAGTGCCTTTAGAGGATGCCCAATGGTACACAACCATTTGTTTGCCGGAAGTCTTCGGTGAAGTAAGGAAAACCAACAAGAACCGTAGGATC
This sequence comes from Deroplatys truncata, assembly GCA_030765065.1. NCBI lineage: Eukaryota > Metazoa > Arthropoda > Insecta > Mantodea > Mantidae > Deroplatys > Deroplatys truncata. The sequence continues at coordinate 109,706,525 of CM060982.1, forward strand.
GTTCTTCATCAAGACAATGCGAGCGCACACACATCTCGTCTAACAACAGAGCATTTGAAGGCTCAAAAAATCGAATTGATGGGTCATCCGCCATAAAAGCCTGATTTGGCACCCAGTGACTTCTTTTTGTTCCCGAACATCAAGTGTAAATTGCTTGGACAAGGATTTTCGTTGGCAGAAGAAGCCGTTGATGCATTCAAAAACCATGTTTTGGAGGTGTCTCAAGAAGACTGGAATAAATGCTTTGACAAATGGTTCAAACGGATGCAAAAGTGTATTGATCATAAAGGAGAATATTTTGTAAAGCAATAAAGCAGTTTTCAATCAGAAATTACTTTGTTTTAATTATTACGCTCAAAATGTATATAATGCCCCTCGTATCCTTCGCCTCGGAATGAACTGTCAGTGTGTCCTGTTAATATATTCCATCACGGCAACTGTATCCGGTAAGAAAAACGTTGGTGAATACCACTGTTTTGAAGACCATAAGTCATAAACACAGCATTTCCGGACACGTGTTATAATGGACTTTTTTATTGTCTACATTTAGGGAATGCATACCTGAATTTACGCCTACTACTTTTGAAGCACTCTGTATATCAGGATGAGTTATATTTATCTCAGGGTTCGTTGCGCTCGTTTTTGATACGTTCTTAAATCTATAGGTGGCAAACCGATGCATTTTGGTTGGCAACATATTTTATTGACAGTTAGGTTAGGATGTAGTTTTGGCTTTATTCAATATAGCAATATTTAATAATATTATATATATGCAATTTTGCATTAATGGCTTTAGTTAAACAATTCTTTAACGCTTTACAATAATAAGTGAAACTAATTATTATAAAAAATAATTCGTCTTGGCATATGTATTGTATGGCGAGTATAACAAATTTTCTTTTTATAATTCTCAATCCTTTGTTTTATTTATTAAATATTAATGATTCCAATACCTTGGGTATTGTACTAACCTATTTCTCCTTGTTGGTATCGTTAGTGATGTTGAAAAATAATTATTAATTATTTATTCAGTCATTTACCTTGGCAACGAGTAGGACTTAGTTTTTGTTGCCTTTTTGTTGTTTATATATTACTCCTTATAAATTTTTATTACAGTAAATATTTTGGATATCGTATATGATAAAATAACAATTAGTAACATATGAAGTTACTTTAACGTCACTTGCTAAACTTATTTACATTATTTCAACAATTTAAAATATTGTTTGGGCAATTTCATAAATCCTGTGGAAGTTACATGTATTCATCTATTTCTCATTTATTATTTTCTTCTACTATGTCTTAGCTTAATTGAACAAGTGTAACTAAACATTTTAAATAATAACTCACAATATTATTACCGTTGCAACAGGTAGCAAAAACTGCTTTCTTTCGGTTTGTTTATAGGATGAATATAAAATTAAATTACAGTGGGTAAAGAAAAGCATTTGAACGTAACTTTGTAATAAAAATGCCTGCTTCGTGTGTTTTGTAGGAAACATTCAAGCCCTATGGCCTCCAATCCTTGTTTTGTGTAGTGTATTTGTTTTTAATAATCATTTTTCCTTTTAGCTATGTTTCCACTCCACGCTAAATATACAGCCTGGAATGCAAAACAGTTATCCAACGGCGTTTTTTCCCCCAACACAATTTCACCGTGATACTTATGTGCATAATATTATCATCATTTCCTGAAACTATGATGATAATGTTACACTGAGGACCTGTAGGGTACAGTATCAACAGCCAAAAGTTTCACCTCTAACAGTTTTTAACTTTAAAAATGAATATACAACATAATCTCTACTACGAAACATAAGAACATTTAAGTTCAGTAATCCGTCGAAATTGTTGAACATTTAGAAAAATGCCGATTTTCTCTAGTAAAAAATATAGTGTATTTAAAAGGACATGAATGCACTTGGAGGAGGGCGCCACTGTTTTTGTTGACAATCAAGGGGCAAGGCGATAGGGAAATGACAGTCGCACAATAAAAACAGTACTACATTTGCAGGTCCAGCCTCGCTAGTAAGTGCAACTCGGAATTGCGCATATTTTTTACCTGAATGTTCTTCCGATGCCCCATCCATTTGTTTTGTAACCGTTTAGTTCTTCTTCCCAACACACGCATGCATATCATGGCCGACTAGTATATTGTGACGATGCTATCGATAGAAGGCGCTGGCTGACTGACCGAATTATCAGGAAGACATAAGAGATAGCGCTCTCGCTCCTCGTGAACCCCAGAAGCGATATCGAGAGATAACCGGAATCTTCTAGAAGTTTCCCCTCTTCCCGGATCCAGAACGTTCTAGAAGTCTGGAAAATACCAGCGGCTCAGAGTTAGTGAGTTGGTGTGTTTTTGATGTGAACTTAAATGCGGTTCTACGGCTTCCCAGCGAACAAACCATCCGAAGAAGAGTATGCTTAGTGCGTGTTTCATTACGCTGCTAGTGAAGTGACAGGGAAAATTGAACTAGAATACATTAGTGAAGTGACAACAAGAACTTAGTAAAGTAATAGTGAAAATTGGACAAAGTCCCAATATAATGGAGCCGAAAGTAAAATCATTAAAGTACCATCCAACACAAGAAAACAGTTTTGAAGTCTGAAATCATCTCCCTACCCTTAATGCGATATTAAATGCCATATCCCGCCAATGTTAAACCTGATAAATTTATGAAAGATTATCTCAGATGCCTTCTAAGTTTACTGATCTTTTATGCCTTAAGTTTACTTATTAAGGACGATAGTATTGCTTTCTTAATTATACCACTTTGGATTAACATTTATCGGCAGTTATATTTTAAAGAACTAACCAAAACAAAAAAGATCCACAACAGCTATTAGAACTGATGGACATCAAAATAGGGAAAGCACACAGAACAGTCTCATCTGAAGCTCCATGTACAATGGCTGGCGTTGAACCTATGAACAGAAATTATTTAAGTAGCAAAGATATACAGGGAAACAATAAATTTAAGACTATAGTGACTTCGGCTATCTATAGACATCAGGTGACAGAAAATTGAATCGGATTGAAACATTAAGCCAAGAAAATGAAATAAACCTGAACTGGGCCAAAGATATATAATTAACCTAGGAAGGAAAATGAAGTTTAGTCTGGTGGGCTGGAGGGCATAGAAAATGATTCACAATTTATGCAGGAGAATCTGTCCATTTTGTGACGGGGGTGAAGACTGGGTACATATTGTAACAAATGAGAACACAATTTGCTGCGAAACACACTTAATTTACCACTTAGGTACTTAGCTAGTCACACTGTTGACACACACTCAAATCAGAACACAACTAATCGTCGAATCACAACTCACAGCTGAATTGCTATCCACTTTCAACTGCCTAAACTCTGCAACTTCTTAATTTAACTTGATAGACTAACCTAGCGCTAGGAATCCTTATACAGGCCCCACATAGAAAGCGGACGTTCTAGAAGGGGAAGCTACTCGAATTGACGAAAGTAATCCTCTGGAGCAAACTGCGGGGAGACGGCACATATGAGTTTGTTGCGTGGGCCATTGTTCTGAAAGGCCAACTGGAAGTCCTGTCGGGCGGCCAGGTAAAGCCCTCGGGCATGCGCTCACCGGCGGACCGTAGGTAACTGCGCACGCGGTCGCAATATTTTGGCGGAGTGTGCACAGAGAGAGAACCAGTGAAAAATTAAATTCACATTTCAGTTCAACTAGAAGGAGTTTTGGATATTGGAATCTAGTGGCTGATCAGAGGAACTGATAAAACGTGGGCAATTTCCTGACTAAAGTGCGAAGAGAGATCAGATTTGTTCCGAGGCAATTTATCTCGGTTTTTCTTTATTTTCTTTGCATTTAAATTATATCTTAAATATGCGCGTAGGTCAAGGATCCATGCACTAAATAATAACTTTAATAATTTAAACACCAATAAATCTACCTGCTTTCCAGCCTGCTTATAGATATAATGTTTTAGTGTAACTTTACGAAGCGCATTTCATTGGCGCACCCACATTGCAGTACATTCTGGGGGCTGGTGTATGCAATGGTGCACGAAGCAACAGTTTCCACAGTGCACCCACACACACTTCTGTGTCAGTCACATCCCACGTTACAGCCCTGGAGTTCCATATACAACTCCCACTGCAAAACACACCTTTGTTAGTGTTGTATAATGTGACGAGTACTGCCTGCCGGGTACCTTTTTCAGATGGGTAAAGGAATTGTATTGTACCTGGCTTTATATATGTTTTTGCACAAATCAAATGGGATACATTAATGACTTTCTGTAATTATATCTGTTTAAAAACGTTTTTTTTTTTCATTCTTTAACTTCTGTGGTCATTATCGGGGCCTTTGAATTGTAGGTTCTTTAACGTTGGTTTTAATCTTGAAAAACACTCACATTCACTCCCGCATGCATATTTCCAGATCTCCAGGTAGGGAAAGATTCCAACTGAAGAAAAACTCCCCGCCACAGCCGGAAAATAACCCCGAGATCACTGGTTTGAGAAGCCAAAACGCTGACCACTCGACTACAGAGATAATCAAACTATTCCTGTATAAGCTTCATGTTAACTGAGATAAACATCTGCACATTAGACCTATGTACAGCAAGATGTAGGATAATCAAATATGTATATTGTGGCGTATTAATATTTTAGGGGTTTCATTGTCATTACCAGACATATTGTTGTTTTAGACTTGGATGACGTCACTCCTGGTTGGGAGCTTTTACTAGCCACGAGTGGTCTTGCTGAGTATTCCGAGAGAAGTGGATCGCGACTTTTGGATCGGTAGACATCTCCCCTCAACTTTCGTATTTAATAATGTAGGAACCCCAAACGGTTGGGAAATAAATCTAGGAATATATAAGTAGATTTGTGTTATGGATTTTGTACAGTGAAAACCCACGCCTTCCTCTTAACCTCCATACCACGTTTCGGTCCTCCCCGGCAAATGTGAGTATACGTCCCCTCAATGTACGTGCTGGGTACTAAAAATTAATTTAATTTTCATGTTAGCTTTTAGGCCTCTACCCAGCATGTAACAATATGCTGACTTTGAAATGTCATTCTTACCATGACATGGATAATTCAAGCCAATAATATTTTGGAAATACATATGACGCACAAAAATGGGTTTAACATAAATTGTGTGCTTTAACGATATCTAAATTCTTTCATATAAGCTTTTGTCTATCTCTTATAGAACCGGATATAGAAGTACATTCAGAATGACGTGGACTGCACAGTCCATTTAGAAAATTAAGGTATGCACTTTATTAATCATGGAAATATTTTCAATGGTAATCAAAACCGCTAGAGCCGTTTTTGAGTAAATAAAAATAAACGGCATATAAATGCCCATATAAAGGGCAGTTTTGGGATGCATGGTCTCTTGAACATACTTGTGTCGCAGCTGTGGAAAAGGCAGAACTTTAATATTCATCCGAAATTTCGTTGTGAGCCATTTATGGTTCTTTCACCCAAGTTGTTAATTAGCTGTATTAGCAGGCACGCCCCATAGTTAACACAAGAACAACTTGGATTTCATTAAGAATAACATATCAGCCCCTGCTACATTCAGCGCATCAGCCAGCGTAAGAAGCCTCGTTATCGGCTGGAAGGCATTTCCTCACCTTTCACCAGTATGCGCGCTGTCAGCCAGGATAGAAGGCGCTATCGTCGCGGTAACGTCATCCCACCTGACCTGCCCCCAGATGTGCCTTCGTTTTCTGCTTCATCTGCTAAAAAAATAACTTTGAGCATCTCTGCAGGACATTAGCAATTCCTCCACTGGTGGTATCAAAGTTGCTTTTCTGGCTTCCCTATCTGCTTCCTCATTTCCTGATATTCCACAGTGGAGCTGAACCCAGAAGAACATAACTTGATTATTTGTAGTAATTCGGTTGTAAAGACTTTGGATATCTTGGGTTAATGTTAAGTCAGTAGAGCGGTCTCGGATACTCTGAAGAGTGCTTAATAAATCAGTTAGAATTGCACTGTGTTTATGCTGTGCCCAGGTAATGTAAATCAAAACTTGTTTGACAGCATAGAGCTCAGAGGAGAAAAAGAGAACAAGTCTGGAAGCTTTTACTTAAGTTTAGCTCAGTGTTTAGAAGTCGAAGATCCGTGGTTCTAATTCCGGCTATGATACTGCATGTTTTAGACTGCTTATACCATTCCATTTTACCATACCTACACAGGCATGTGTGGAAGAACAATTATCATTAACCATTGTTATATTTTAGGTAGTATTTCTCTAACAAATAAATAAAACAAAGAATCGGGAGCACTCTAAGATACTTCTAATGAACCAGATCTTATTTACAGAAGTTTTCTTTTATTACGGACGTTGATCTACTGTAATCTGTAAGCAAATACTCATATCCTTAAACTCATGTGTGCTGCTTACGAATGTAGGCTTTCAACGCAGAGAAATGCTTACAGTAAAGGCATCTCCGACCATAGATTAAGGATTCGCATCGGCGTGTAGCTAGCAAGTATTCGCCAAGCTAAGCACCCGATCAAGGGGGAGGAACCCAGACATTTATCGCAAAAAAGGAGGGGAGACTCTCTGTACCAAGAAGATACCGCGAGAGGATCCACGAAGCGCTTCCATTAGCCGAGCTCATCGCCTCCATTTTGTAACATCGTGCGTAAAAACAAGTGAGCCGAACGTCGCGTCGTTTCAAACTTTGATGTACGAAGCAAGCAAGATCAATAGACTGCGACGGAGAGCAAATGTTTTTGTAGTGTGTAAGTACTTTATCCCTGAGGGAACATCAACTTTAGAGTAAAAAGGTTTAATGGAGTTGGCAAATATTAACAAAGCAGAGAATAAAACGCCTTAAAGTCATAATTAAATGCATCTTGTGCAGTGATGTCGTATACGTAGAACGCGCAAAAAGACTGTCGTGTTTGATTTTAATTATAAGAGCGGTTTTGCATCAAAAAATACTTTTTTAAAGGTATTAATTCAGACCTCTATACCTATTATATTCCTCTATACCTATTCTTATAGGTCTGAATTTCCTTTATGGACAGGAATTTATAATTTCAGGGTTGGTTAACTTTAAATTACGGTGGAAAAACATGCCTTACTTACAAAATGTGTGTTACATTCACATGACTTTCTCTACTCTACTCATTTATATACAGTTTTTGCAAACTATTCTTACGAAAGCATTTTCTATCATCTTCATACTAATCCAGATTAACCTTTGCAAACATAGTTTCCTTACCAACCAATAATGTTTAAAAGCGGGTAGCTATACGCTGAGCTTGAAATTCCAAACTCTTTTCATAACAATGCGAGAAACAAATGTCAAGCGACAGCACATGACTTTCTCTACCCTCTATCTTATAATTAGTGGGCCTTCAATTTACTGTAACTCAAGCTTATTTTTATACCTACTAAATTTTAGTCCAAATAAACCTTTGCAGAAATAGCTATATTACAGCGATAGTCAAATGTTTTAAAAACTAGACGCTATATGCTAGCCTTAAAATTCCATACTATTTCCATGCAATCGCGAGAAACAATGGAAAGTTGAAGGGACTTGATCAAGAGATGTCAATTCTAACCTTTAATATCAGATACCTCAGAAACGGGTTATACCACAAAAAACTTATCTGAAATAAATTGTGTGTTTTAAAAATATCTACAACTTCTTTGTGGTAGTCTTTGTCTATCGCTTAACGTTTACCAGTTATACAACATTAAACAAAATTCCTTAAGAATGAAGAGGAGTTTCTGGGATATTCCCAGAAAATTCAAAATATACATTTTATTTGTAATGTAAATATTTTAACATATGGTATTTTAATAAAAATCATTAGAGCATTTCAAAGAAAATCCAAAATTTCAAAAAATGTTAAATGCAAAGGGTAGTTTGGGGTAGAAAATTTTCTTGAAAACCTTAATAGCGCATCTTTAGAAGAAATACCAAGTTTGGTATTTATGCGAGTTTTCGTTTTGTAGTTATGCTGTCCACAGACACACACACACGGGATTTTTTCTAAAAATTCCATGTGATACACTCACATAACTTTCTCTACCCTGTATCGTTTATTATTGAGTTTACAAATTATTCTCACACAACCTCATTTTTTATCTACTACATTTTAATCCAAATAAGCCCTTGAAGAGATAGCTACAAAACAGATTTCGTTATAGATACAAAGAGAACAGCGACACTCAAATGTTTAAGAACTGGACGCTATATACTGCCTTAAAATTCTGTACTGTTTCCAGGGCATTGCGAGAAGCAAATGAATTATCAAGAAATGAGCAATTCAACCTTTAATAATGCATGTCTCAGAAACGGCTTATACCACAAAAAACTTATTTTAAATAAATTGCGTATTTTAAAGAGGTGTGTATGATTTGTGTGGTAGCTTTCGTCTATCGCTTAACGTTTACCAGTTGTACAAGCTTATACAAAATTCCTTCCGAAAGAAGAGGACTTCATCCCAGAAAATTCTAGATATACATTTTATTTGTCGTAAATATCCTAAATATATGGTATTTTAATCAAAATCGCCATTTTTTGGAAAATTTAAATTTTCGAAAAATGTAAAGGGTAGTCGGGGTAGGGGAGTTTTCTTGAAAATCTTCATGTCGCATTCTTGGAACGTAATAAACTTGGCAGGATAAGATTAACATATCGATATCTCGATTAACATGAAGAATATGGAGAATAAGCGTTTGTAAAAATAGTTTGTACAAGAGTAGAGAAAGTAATGTGAGTGTAACACATCAGATTTTTCTAGTACATGTTGAATATAGTACATGTTGGCTTTCCTACATTATTAGGTGAGAGGAGAGCTCCACCGATCCAAAAGTCGGCTTGTACACGCGATCCGCTTCTCACCGAATCCTAACTAAGATAGACGCTATGCCCACCACTCGTGACTAGCAAAACACTCTCAGGCAAGAGTGACATCATCCCAGTCAACATGAAAGGAAAACAACAATGTCTGGTAATGACAATGAACCCTCCAAATTATTAATACACCACAATAGGATCCCGGCAATTGACAGCATCGTTAGTTAACAAAATATTCATCTATCTAACCAACGAGCTACCATGGCTCATTACAACATTAAATTCCCCAACTGACTCACATTTTTCCCGGTAAACTATAAGGAGATAAATTATTTTGAGATGACACAACACAATGGCGACCTACAATGTCGTAAGTACTTTATTCCTTACTACATGTTTGACCTAATAGTTCCTAAACTACGAAGCCTGTGATTTACTTTGTGATTTACTGGAGAAAATACGATAAAGTTGGGCAATTTAATGTCGTACCAGTATGTTGCATAGTAGAGTTGGTTAGAGCAACGGCAAGGAAACCAGAAGATCCGTGGCTCAAATCCCGCGATGGCAGTGAATTTTTCAGTAGTCTCATTCTACTTTTTGTAGTAATAGTTTGTAAAACAAATATAAAACAAACGATGGTGGCTAGTGGAGGTCATGTGAGTGTAACACATCAGATGTTTGCAACACAAAGAGATTTATTTGCACCATCTGCTGCATCAAAACGTTTCTGTAAGTTAAGTTATTGCTTGTTTTGTGTAGCTGGGAAGAATATGGTGGTGAGTCAAAGCTTTAGAATTTACGTTCCTCCATTCGTTCAGATTCCTCTTCATTATGTTTCTATACAGGTCTATGAAATAGCAGCGTCTGCATAAGAAACTTTACTAGCTTTTAACGCTGGAATTTTAGAGCAGAAGTATGGAAACACAAGCATAGAGTTATACGAGGGCGTCTTCCTGCTTATCTCCGACACAGCACACAACATGATGGGTTTTCCTATACTTCCATGTACTCTATCCTTTCTCCACGTGGGTGAACCTCAAACGACTGTATTAGCATTGCATAAACTCTCTGCACCAAATACCATGAATCAAGAAGTGATTTATTTCCCGAACTTGGGGAGTACCTTCACATTTCATGAATATACGGTGCTTAAGTACACAATAGAAGTATCAAGGTGTTTATAAAATATATCTGGAGAAAAGGGTTTTATCTTCTGGTGGGCGAACTTAAGGATTCATTTTCTGAAAGCTTGGCTGTAACCTTTTTACTTTCTCTACTACGTATAGTAAGTAGGGGATGTATTGTATTCCACCAAAAATTCTATACCGAGATTTCACCGGAAATATATGTTTTGAGGCCCTCTGAATCCAAAAAAGCATTTTTGGAAACATATCCGTGTGTGTGTCTGTGTGTCTATGAGCAGCATAACTCAGAAACGAACAGTCGGATAAACACCAAGCTTGGTATCTAGGTTCAGTATCTTCCAGAGATGCGACACGAAGGTTTTCAAGTAAATCCCCCCTTTACATGGAACATTTTTCGAAAATTTTAATTTCCTCAAAAATGGCTGTAACGATTTTGATTAAAATATGGTATATTTCAGATACTTATATGACGAATAAAATGTATATCTTGAATTTAATGGGAATGTCTCCAAAAGTATTCATTGTAAACCACATTTGCTGGTAAACCATAAGAGATAGACAAAAGTTTACTACACAGAAAATGTAGATTGCGTTAAAATTCACAATTTATATCATATACATTTTTTTGAGTGAACCATTTTCGAAATATTGCTTGTTATTCCCTTAAATTTTCCAATACTTATACTTTTTCTCAAATGGGAATTCGTTATTCATTTTTTTGTCCTGGTAATGCAAAGAGAATGGAATACCCAACATAGCAACCAGCTCTTAAAATGTTTGACTATCGCTTAAAGTCTACCAATTCCCCTTGCATCTACAAGAAAATTAGCAATCAGATTAACATCTTGATTAACATGAAGCATATGGAGATTAAGCGTTTGTAGAAATAGTTTGTACAAGAGTAGAGAAAGTCATGTGAGTGTAATACATCCGACTTTTTACCTTTGCTCCTGCTTATCTATTAGTAAGTAGGGAAAGTATTGCATTCCGCTATAAAATTCGATACCGAGATTTCACCGAGAGTATATCTTTTGAGCTCATCCGAATTAAAAATAATAATTTTTACTTTCTTTATTGTGTACCAACTAAGAGAGAAGGTATTGCATTCCACTCAAAATTCGGCACCGGATTTCACCAGAAGTACATGTTTTGAGGCCATTTGAATCTAAAAGGAACATTTTTTACAAAAAAAGTCTATGTGTGTGTCTGTGTGTGTGTGTGTGTAGTATAACTCAAATACGTAAAGTCGGATTAGGATCACAACAAAATTTTTATTTTCTAAAAAATGACTAGCGATTATAATTAGAATACCATGAATTAAATATATTTAAATGACAAAATGTAACCCTTGAATTTTCTGGGAACAGCCTGTGAAGTCCTCTTCATATAGAAGGAATTTTCCATAATCTTGTGTATCTAGTATACCTGAAGCGATAGACCAAAACGTACTACACAAAAAATGTAGATCTGTTTAAAAGGCACAATTTGTTTCAAATAACTGCTTTGGACTTGAGCCATTTCCGAGATATCTGTTATTAATGTTCAATACTTAGCCATTCTCTTAAAATACTGTCCATTTAAAGTTGTTTCTCTCGATGCCAGGAAAACAGTATGGAATTTTAAGGCCAGTATATAGCATCCAGTTCTTAAACATTTGACTATCGCTTTGTATCTATAAGGATATTTGTAATACAGCTATTTCTGGAATGGTTTATTTCGATTGTTTATTATTATAATGTGGTAATTATAAGCATAGTTGTTTCTGGTCGATTCTGTAAGTCACGTATACAGACCAGGTATTTTTCTAGAGAGCATGTACGGTCTTATGACCCCTGCGACTGTTATGCAATTAATGTAATACTAAGTACTTAATAAATACCACTACTACTACTTAACTTCAAACGGGTCATGGATGCTTCAAAGCGTATTTACACCGTCTTCGATTTCTGTAACGACGAATGCCTTTATTGTGAACAAGCTGATACTGTGAAACACACATTCTTTGATTGTGTAGGACGGTAGAGGATCGACCAAAGGCGGAGTCTATATTGGGAGAACTTTCACTTTCAAACCTCATTACGATAATGTGCACTCAGCAAAGAACTGAGGAATTGTAAGTCAGATGGCATACGAAATTATGTCCACTAAGACAAAAGATATGTCTGACGGAGTAGAACTACATTACTGTTTGAGACAGAGTAAGACCATCTTCTGAGTCTTTCTTCTCGAAGTAATTCCATGCAGTGATACCAAGAAGAATTCATTTATAACTCGCCATTTGGTGGCTTTCTAAAATCTTTCCCCAGATTTAAACAGAAAAAAATCTGATGTATTACACTCACGTGACTTTCTCTACTTTTGTACAAACTATTTTTACAAGCACTTATTCTCCATATGCTTCATGTTAATCGAGATATCGAGATGTTAACCTTATTGCCAATTTTCTTGTAGATGCAAGGTGAATTGGTAGGCTTTAAGCGATAGTCAAATATTTTAAGAGCTGGTTACTATGTGGAGTATTCCATTTTCTTTGCATTACCAGGACAAAAAAATTGAATAACGAATTTGAGAAAAAGTAGAAAAGAAAATTTAAGAGAATAAAGCAATATCTCGAAAATGGTTCACTCAACAAAAAAATGTATATGACATTAATTGTTTATTTTAACACGATCTACATTTTTTGTGTAGTAAAATTTTGTCTATCTTTATGGATTACCGGTTATGCAAAAATCGTTCACAATGAAGAATACTTTTGGAGACATTCCCAGAAAATTCGAGATATACATTTCATGTGTTATGAAAATATCTTAAACATATGGTATTTTAATCAAAATCGTTACAGCCATTTTTGAGAAAATTAGAATGTTCGAAAAATGTTCCTTGTAAAGGGTAGTTTGGGGTGGGGGGATTTTCTTGAAAACCTTCGTGTCGCATATCTGGAAGATACTGAACCTAAATACCAAGTTTGGTGTCTATGCGACTGTTCGTTTCTGAGTTATGCTGTTCACAGACACACACACACTCACACACACACACACACACACACACACACACACACGGACATGGTTCCAAAAATGCTCTTTTTGGATTCAGGGGGTCTGGAAACATGTATTTCCGGTGAAATCTCGGTATCGAATTTTTGGGTGGAATGCAATACTACCCCTACTTACTATACGTAGTAGAGAAAATAAAAAAAGAAAAGATTCTAACGTGTTACACTCACATGATTTTCTCTAATTTTTATCGTTTATAAATGGGTATACAAATTGTAGTTAGGAAAACTTATTTTTCTATCTGCTTCATTTTAATCCAGACAAACCTTTGCACAAATAGCTACATTACACATTTCGTTATAGATACGAAGAGAACAACGATAGTCAAATGTTTAAAAACTGACTCTATATGCTGGCCTTAAAATTCCATACTGTTTCCATGATGTCTCGGAAACAGCTGCATGTTGACAGAATTTTTAAGAGAATATAATTTTAATTATTAATAATGAATATTTCGGAGATGGTTAATGCAACAAAAAAGTTATTTTAAATAAATTGTGTGTTTTATTAAAGAGGCTTACATTTTTTGTATAGTATGTTGTCTATTTCTTAGCGTTTATCAGTTAGACAAGATTATGTGAAATTCCTTCCAAATGAAGAGGATTTCATAGGATATTCCTACGAACCTCAAGATATACATTTCAACAATTACATTTTATATGTAAAAATTTTCTAATATATGATATTTTAATCAAAATCGTTAGATCCATTTTTGAGAAAGAAAAGAATTCTATAAATGTTCCAGTAAAGAGTAATTTGGAGTGAGGGATTTAATTGAAAATTTTCGTGTCGCATACTTGGAAGATGAACTTAAATATCAAGTTAGAATTTATTCCACTTTTCGTTTTTGAGTTATACTGTTCACACACACACGCGCGCACGAAAAAACACACATATACACGGACTTTTTCTAAAAATATTTTTTTGGGGAGTTCAGGGGTTCAAAACATATTTCCGGCGAAATATGGACTTAGGATTTTTGGGTGGAATACAATACTTCCTCTATTTACTATGCGTAGAGGAAATAAAAAAAACAGAAAAAAACAACGGATATTTCCTAAACAGTGTTGCCACAAAGGGGCAATTTGTAATGAATTGCGCTTTTAAAAGTGTACATTTTTGGTATTGTAGGCTTTTTAGTGCACCTTAAGTGTACGGAATTATACAAAATTCATTCTGAAAACAGGACTTTATAAGCCATTCTCAGAGATTTCAAATTATACCTTTATTGTTCTGTAAATATCTTAAATATATGGTAGTTTAATCAATAAGGTTAGAACAATTTTTGGAGAAAATAAAAAACACTGAATAGTTCATTGGAGTTTTGGATGGGGGAGGGGTTCTTGAAAATCTTCGTGCGAAACTTTGGAAGATATGGAACTTAACGATTTATCCGACATTTCATTTCTGAGTTATGCTGTTCACACACACACACACGCGCACATATACATACACTGAAGACATTTTTTTTTTGCTTCACGCATGGAAAGCCAATTTGAAGTAGGTTGTTGTATTGTAGGAGTTGTATTGTAGTTCGACTGTTTGGAGCCGAACTTGAAGTAGTTGCAACCGCACGTATGGTAAACATTTTCCGGTAGCCTTCGCCCCAAATGTACTTTCCAGTGGCCTTTGCCCCAAGTTTAAAAATATTAACTTTGTAATTTTGAATGTTTCTTTAAATATTATATATTTATGTTTGCCTCGGCTGCGTCAGTATTTATTTTTAGAGACATGAATGTCTTAGCAGGGCGTGATGCGTTTGAAGTATGTAGGTTTACACAGATTATAATTTTTACTTCACTACATGTATTAATCCTTGACACAATTTAAATAACACTTCATTGATAGAGAGAGCTGTGAGAATCTTTTATTAAATATTTGCACTTTTTAAACACGTAAACTATTTTCGTCTCACACGAATGCGTATTAAATTTCTCGAGGACGCATCTTGCGTCCAGTTACGAGTGCTGTCTGCAAGCAACTGAACTTCGAATTTGTAAATTTTGCTATATTTCAGTTTCTGATTGCCTAATCCTACTCCAATAGCATACCTTCATTTAACTTAAGTTTTTTTCTGGTTGTTAATTGGTTATTTTATAAACTGTCACAAAAATGACATTATTGTTGCTCCAAGAATGACAAGTGGCATTATTAAACATTTTTACTCATTATTGCCTCAAGATTACCTCATTGTTACCTCATATTTAGCAACTTTTAACCTATTATTCTCTCAGCTCCTACTACTAAATTACGTAATACATTTACATAACATTATTACACATGTATACAATAATACAAACATATACAATGACTGTAATATACACTTTTTATATTGTTACATATACATATTGCTTTAAGGCGGGCTGTTATTGAATTTATATATTATATAATTTGACTTAAATCATTTAAGTGTTAGAAATACTACCTCAACACACCGGACCTTTTTTCTAAAACGAAGTAGTTTTTTAATCGGGGGCATCAAACATGTATCTACGGTGAAATTTCGATATCGAATTTTTGGATGGAATGCAATACATCCTCTTTATACTAGGTACGTAATAGAGAAAGTAAAAATCATGTCAGTTACAACCAATCTTCATATAAAGTACAAGCAAACCATGAACATTTTTACAAGTCTTCCATCTCAAACTGTTCTTTACATATCTAAAAAAGACTTGTTGGTCCTTATTTTGTCATAAAGTCTTTAAGTTTTGTTTACAACACCTTAAGTTTTAGATACTGGCATGACAAAATATAATGCGTATTTTTTTAATTTTGTGTGAATAGCGTGGGACATCCTCTTCATTGAACTTTAGAGAAAGTTATGCACCTGGAAAAATATACCAGTTGGACAGAGATTTACTCTAGAAAAAACCAGTGATATTAACTTGTTCATATGCTTTCGTTAACTTTAAGGTCGTTTAACCGGTCAGTGAATGAAACAGCTGTAATAATAATGGATGTCTGATTTATCCGATATTCGTATTATTGGGTTAAGATAAACTCCAGAAAAAAAACCTTATACAGGTAACTGACTCAACCGAGATTAAAACTCCAAGAAAACAACAAACACTTAGTATACTGAAACCATCTCGGCCATCATCCTGCTTTGCAGGAAGTGAAGCGATAAACTATTTTTGAGTGAATAACTAGTAGGATAAGTGAGAAAATACATTACTATCTGTTTAGTGACATTTTAGCTAGTGAAGTGGGGTGTCGTATCTCTCAGGAAAAGCCTTAATTGGTGGGAGGGGTTCACAGTACGTTGAGCTCCTGTCGCGCGTGACGTATATTGTGGAAAACAGTCAAGTCTTTCACCTTCGCGCTTCTTTACCCCTCACTTGCCTCATACGAAGTAAATACTATCTCCTTCCAAACTAAACACCTACCTGCTTGTAAGGTGTCGCTCACCCACTACAAAGCTAAAATGTCGCTGAATAGACAGTGTAGTGGGCGAGCAAGCCCTGTTCTTAGCACAGACATTTTTGGTATTGTAATATATCATAATAGTGGTTGTTTTCATTTGCGCTTGAGTGAAAAATAAGAGGTCTTTCTTGTTCTACTAATTGTGATTTTTTTCTTTTAAGCTTTCCCTAATGTGAATGTTCTGTATGCAACAAATTCAAATTCACAAACATTAACCACTGAGTGATATTACGTTCGATATGAAACAAAAGGTGAAGGATAGAATTTATTAATGTATTCCGCTCTAAATGGTGTAAATAACTAGAGGTAGGCTTTCTTCTGCCTAATATAATTTTTAATTTTGAGAATTTTTTTCTTTTATCCATTCTTGAATCACTATTTCCAAGAGCAAAACTATTATTATAGTTAAAATATACTGTTATCATCATTAGCATTAATATTATCATCATTAATATTAACTTAATGGTAATCAACTGGTAAAATTATAGACTTCTGTGTAGGTTTATCCTGTATCCATTTTTCTTAAATGATGTAAGTGGTTTGTCAATCAGGTTGCTTGAATTATTCAAGAGATGAGGTGAAATGCTGACGCTTAAAGGGGGCGGAGCTACACATTTCATTACCAACCTAAAGTAACCCGCTCTTAAATGAGCTAGCTTTATGGCACCGAGTATATACCATTTGCTTGCCTACGCTTTTTCATTACAACGGTCAAGGAATATAACAATTATTCTATATTTTCCAAAGCAAGCAAGTTTTGTGCTCTGCTTCAACAGCAACTCTTGACAAAAATGATACAAAACTGACTCGAATATGACAGGGCTCATGATGGAGGCGGCAACTTGCAGAAATTGGAAGAGCAAATTACAGAACGACTGTCAGGAAGAAGTGCTGACAGTGACAGCGGAAATGAGGAGGGAGAAACAGGGAACACAAGACGGCGATTTATCCCACCTGGTAGCGTTTGGTGAAACTTTAATGAGCCACGTTAACTTAACGGCAGCACTGACGCCCTTGAGAAACGAGAACGGCTATGTTCCACGAGCCCTGGCGCCAGGATCTAGGCCACCTATTGGATCACTTACACATCTGGTGCTACAGGAAAACTTCTCAAGAACCAGGGCAGCTGATCGTAGATCCCGTTCATTACAGATGCAAAACCTGGCTAAATCCTGAAGTAAAAGTGAAAGTGTAGACACACTGTGCTGCCATTACCTACACTTTTATTATTATTATTATTATTATTATTATTATTATTATTAAATTATTATTATTATTATTATTATTAAATAAAGCATCCTAAGCTTTGGTTTATTGCTTTCTCTACCGTTTAGATACGAGTATATGAACAGGTAACAAAACAAGAGTTATATCTCCTTACTAAAACTTATTTATCTATTTACTACACAATTGGTGGAAGAAGAAAGCATTGTGTTGACACCCTATGGGAGTTCACGGATTTTGGACAGAAACAAAGCGGGACATTCAAGGGAGCCAACAGAAAAAGATTTATGGAGTAGGAAAGTGTGCCATACGTATAGAAATAGTGCAGGCTCTGTGAGAAGTATGGGAAAACAGAAGCAGTAATAATGGGGGTGTTAATAAAATAGGGAGGGAGAGTTACTATAGAACGAATAGACAAAGTAAAGACAAGTGTATTGATAAGCAAGTGATAGATTTATATGAAATCGTGAAGTGAATAATTTAAATATAAAGGACGGCAAACACACAGAGGGCTAGGAGGGAGAGGTACATTTCTTAATATGAATGAGCAAGTGTTGTTATGGACGATCAGTACGGGGTACAAAATAAGTATTATTGCATCTAATAGTTGCCATTTCCCGCTGATAGTGGAGTTTCAAAGACGATCGGAGGAAGCAAGGGAAGGAGATGGGAATGGGAGAAGAACCCAAGCAGTACAGTGACTTTAAATGAGAAACTGTTAGCGATATGAAGCTACTCAATACACATGCTTTGTAAATGTGGAAGATTGGGTATGATCTGCAATAGGAGCCAGGGCTCGACGCTGATCATGCCCAAATGTATTGTATTAGCTCAACACTCAATAAAGATATCATATCATTGACTACACTTTAATTCAAATAAACATTTGCAAAAATAGCTAATTTACCCATTTTGTTATAGATACAAAGAGAACAGCATTAGTCAAATGTTTAAGAAGTGGAAGCTATACGCTGGGCTTAAAATTCCATACTGTTTGCATGCAATCGCGAGAAACAACTGAAAATCGACAGAACTTGAAAAGAATGATAAAGTATTGAACAATTCGAAGCATTAATAGCGGATATCTCGAAGTGGCTTAAGCAACAAACAATTATTTTAAATAAACTGTATGTTTTAAACAGATTCTGTAGTACGTTTTCAACGTTTACCAAATATTTCCTTCCGAATGAAGAGAACTTTATAGGCCATTCCACGAAAATTCAAGATATACATTTTATTTTTCATGTAAATATCGTTCATATATTGTATTTTAAGCAAAATCTTTACAACCATGTCTTAGAAAATAAAAAAGTTCGAAAAGTGTTCCATATAAAGAGTAGTTGGGGTGGAGGGATTTTCTTGAAAAGCTTCGTGTCCCATCTTAGAAAGATATTGAACCTAACCCTTAAGTTGTAACATCGATCTCTCAGACCATGGTGCTCCATTTTTCTGTGATATTGCCTATGTTGATTATGTCACAACCTTGAAGCTATGCAACCGAGCTTTGCGTCACATGAACGTTTGTCTTTGATGTGAAAATACGGCTTTGTAATTGTTGCAAATTTATCAGGAAGGCTTCGTAGACCGGTGTTACTGTTAACGTAAGTATATTTTGAGTACCTCTGATATCTTATTTGAAAAAAGTCGTCGTTGTTTTCTAGTATATTACAAGCAATAAGTTCACTCTCTTAGTAAACAATCAGCGTTAAGTGGCATATCGATATTTTTATTTCAGTTTGAATGAAAATGTCGAAAGAGAACCAGAATGTAAATGTGTCATGCTGAAATCAGCTGATGGCTTACACAAGCTCCATACTTTTCTAACAAGTGTTTTTTGTTACTTGATTGTAATTTGTTTTTTGAAACTGCTTTATTATATTAAAAATAAGATGTGTTACAATCACATGGCTTTCTCTACTCTTGTACAAACTATTTTTACAAACACTTATTCTCCATATGCTTCATGCTAATCGAGATTTCGAGACGTTAATCTTATTGCCAATTTTCTTGTAGATGCAAGGAGAATTGGTAGGCTTTAAGCGATAGTCAAATATTTTAAGAGCTGGTTGCTATGTACAGTATTCCATTCTCTTTGCATGTCTAGGACATAAAAAAATGAATAACGAATTCCCATTTGAGAAAAAGTATTGGAAAATTTAAGGGAATAACAAGCAACATCTCGAAAATGGTTCACCCAACCAAACAAATGTACATGACATAACTTGTGTATTTTAACGCGATCTAGATTGTTTGTGTAGTTTGTTGTATCTGTTTAGTAGTTTATTACTTTACAATATTTATTTGTGAAGCTATCGTCAAGTGGGAATGAACAATGACAGCCTTGTACATAAATACAGAATACATCGAATACTTCCCACCACCGGGAAGTCCGAAGGAACACAAAATACTTGCCTGCTCTATCGGCATTAGCTCAACAGACGTCACCCAGCCCACGCCATGTATACAAGATCGGATAAGCCTTTAAGTGAGGTTACGTTCCCACAAAAGACCTGTGAACGTCCGTGGATATGCTGTAGTAGTGTGAACTCTTTCCAAGAGTTCGACATTAACGTAACCGGGGGATTCACAAATGTTATCGAGGTTGGCTACAGCAATTTTGAGCGTTTTTCAGTGTTCATTAAAATGTTATCGGTCACCCAAAGATTGATACCGTGATTTTACCAGAAATACATGTTTTGAGGCCCCTGAATCCAAAAAAGTCATATTTAGAAAAAGGTCCGTGTGTGTATGTGTCTGTCAGACTGTGAACAGCATAACTCAAAAATGAAAAGTTGGATAAATACCAAACTTGGTATTTAGGTTCAGTATGTTTCAAAGATACGACACGAACATTTTCAAGAAAAATCCCCACCCCAGAATATTCTTTACATAGAATATTTTTCGAAAATTTTGATTTCTCAAAAAGTCTAACGATTTTGATTAAAATATCAATATATCAAGTCTATCTTATTGCTAATTTTCTTGTGGATGCAAGGGGAATGTGGTAGTATTTAAGCGATAGTCAGATCTTTTAAGAGCTGGTTAGAATTCCATTCTCTTTGTATGTCCAGGAAATAAAAAAACGAATAACGAATTTCCATGTTGGAAAAAGTGTTGCAAAACTCAAATAAATAACAATGAATATCTCTGAAATGGCTCACTGAACACAACAAATGTATATGACATAAAGTTTTTGTTTTAACAAGATCTACATTTGTTTCGTAGTCTTTTGTCTATCTCTTACGGTTTACCAGTTATACGAAAATCATTCATAATAAAGAGGACTTTTAGGGACATTCCCAGAAAATTCAAGGTATACGTTTAATTTACCATGAAAATACTTTAAACATATGACTTAATCAAAAACGTTGGAGCCAATTTTGAGAAATCAAAAGTTTCGAAAAATGTTTTAGGTAAAGGGTAGTCTGGGGTAGCTGATTTTCTTGAAATAATTTGTGTCGCATCTTTCAAAGATACTGAACCTAAATACCAAGTTTTATAACTACCGACTTTTTGTTATTAAGTTATGTTGTTCGCAGACATACAGACACACACACACATACATTTACCAAAAGTGTTTTTTTATTCAGGGGTCTCAAAACATGTATTGCTGAGAAATCTTGGTATCGATTTTGGGTGGAATACAATACTTCCTCTACTTACTATACGTGGTAGAGAAAATAAAAAGGAAGTTACATTTTTTTTCTCTTTAGAACTTGAGAGACATTAAGCCGGGGTCTCCTAATTAAAAACTAATTACATTGTAGCAAAGCCCATGAGGTCTAATTCTCCGCCACCCTTGTTTACTAAGGGGTGGGTCACGGACAATGTACAGCTGACCCGGAGGAGTTGACACGGAGTCTGTTCATTATCTTACAACTTTACGAAGTTCCGTGTCAATGCCTTTAGCTCTGGGACTTTTTATGAGAAAAGCATCTTAGATTTTAATGTAGAAAGTTTGCTGGAAACACCCTTCCCTCTTGAGCTACATTAATTAGTCAAGTTTCACACAAGCGCTAGATTATAGTTCATACTGACCTAAATCAGGCGGTTAATTTGCAAAGCAGAGCAAAAAAATAACCTTTTCAAACACAGAATTACAGATTCAGAGAATCCTTAGGATGTTTCATGATCAATGTCATTTACACAACCATTTAATCAGATTTTATATTCTCTACTGCGTATATTAAGTAGAGGAAGTATTGCATTTCACCCAAACATTCGATACCGAAAAATAGGCCTCCTGAACGCCAAAAAACTCACCTTTAGAAAAAGGTCCATCTATATGGTATCTGTGAACAGTATAACTGAAAAAAAAGATTGGATAAACACCAAAGTATTTAACCCTCAAGTGGTAACATGTCTCTCAGACCTTGTAATTAATTCCTCTACTACGTATAGTGAGTAGGGGAAGTATTCCATTCCACCCAAAAATTCAATACCGAGATTTCACCGGAAATATATGAGGCACCCTGAATCCAAAAAAAGCATTTTTGGAAACATGCCTGTATGTGTGTCTGTGAACAGCATAACTCAGAACCGAACAGTCGTATAAACACCAAACTTCGTATTTAGGTTCAGTATCTTCCAGAGATGTGACACGAAGGTTTTCAAGAAAAGTCCCCACCCCAGGTTACACTTTACATCGAACACTTTTCGAAAATTTTAATTTGCTCAAAAAATCTCTAACGATTTTGAGTAAAATATCATATGTTTAAGATATTTTTATGACAAATAAAATGTATATCTTGAATTTTCTGGGAATGTCTACAAAAGTATTCTTCATTGTGAACGACTTTTGCATAAATGGTAAACCATAAGAGATAGACAAAATTTTACTACACAAAAAATGTAGTTCGCGTTAAAATACACAATTTATTTCATATACATTTTTTGTTATTGAGTGAACCATTTTCGAGATATTGCTTGTTATTCCCTTAAATTTTCCAATAGTTGATACTTTTTCTCAAATGGAAATTCGTTATTCTTTTATGTTTTTGTCCTGGTAATGCAAAGAGAATGGGATACTGCATATAGCAACCAGCTCTTAAAATATTTGGTTATCGCTTAAAGCCTACCAATTCCCCTTGCATCTACAAGAAAATTAGCAACAAGCATAACATCTCGATATTTCGATTAACGTGAGGCATATGGAGAATAAGCGTTTGTAAAAATAGTTTGTAGAAGAGTAGAAAAAGTCTTGTGAGTGTAACACATCAGATTTTTATATATGTCTTCTGCAAACTATTGTTACAAACGCTTGGTTTTCTAATTGATATTAATCGGGATAAACAGTAGCAGAAATCATTTCATCTCATATTTTATTACAGGTATCCTGGTTGCTATATGCTGGCTTTGAAATGTGGTTCTGTTTGCATGACATAGAAACAAAAGAACGGCACCAAGCTCTTAAAATGTACACTAATTATAAAAGTAAAACAAGGTTAATACTACAAAATATTAAATTAACCGATGTATTTTAACGAGATCTAAATTTTTCATGTTGTAAAAGTTGTGAAAAATTTGTCTCTCCCTTAGAGTTTACCACTTACACACAATTATACAAATTTCATTCATAATGAAGAGGTCCTCAATGCTATTCTTAAATCTTTAAGTTATACATTGTATTAGTTATGTAAATGTAGGTATTTAACACATGTTATTTTAACCAAAATAGTTAGAGCTAATTTTTTTAGCAAATAAAAAATGCGAAAATAAAACAAAAATAACAAACAACTTCTATGTAAAATAGTGTGTGGAAGATGGAGATGAAAATTGTAGTGTCGTGTTCTGCAAACACTCTGCACGTAAACACACGCACACGTATACAAACCCTTTCTGGTTCAGTGACGTTAAAACGTGTATATACAGTGACATTTTAACATCTTAGTTTTTGAAGAAGTGCATAGTTCACCAATTTTCTATAGGTAAATGGTAGAGAAAGTAAAAATTTTAAATTCTTTATACAAGTGTATTAAGAGGTAGCTTTTAATTACTTCATTGTTAGAATTTACAAAAGGTGTGATTACAGAAAATATCTTACTTTGATGCTAACACTAATACTGAAAGGTTTCTGACGTTATTGTGATGAATACGAATATATTTAGAAGGTACTTATGTTCTATACAATTGTAAACTGACATCCGAAAGAATTCCAGGAATTTGTGTCTCTCTTTGAATGTCAGCCACTAATTCTTACAGCGAACCAGTGAAAATAGTAATACTATCTCTTTTCTTTAAGTCTGAAGGACTTGCCTTCCATGGGAAGAAACTCGACTATAATAGCGATGTGTGTGTGTGTTTTTTATTTCTTTTGCTGCTACTAAGCAGCTTTTCCATTTTAGAAAATTGCACTTACCCGCCAATTCGGGAATGAGTTTTAGATCCTTTCTCTTAGCGTTATAAGGTCGGGAACAAAAACTAAATAGAAATGATGTAGGAAGCAATTGTTCTTCAAATACAGGGCGATTCGTGTGTTGAAAAGACAAAAAAAAACTATTTAAATGCTTATCTATTTATTTATTTATTTACAGCAGGAAGCTATAATGCATGAATTCTAGCATCAACTTTGAATGAGTAAATCTGGTGTAAGGGGTAGATTCCTCAAATAAATAAATACATATGTGAGTGTGTTTCAATAACGAATTAACTTGTAACAAATAATCATTTAACTATCCATTAATATCTACAAAATTCTACTATATAACTGCAATATAACTCGTATTTTGGATTAACTACAATTAACAGTAACAATTTAAGTAAGCTATAGGTAACATTTTCAAATAATAGTAAGTAATATTAAATTTTAATTGTATTATTTATCTGTACACATTCAGGGCTATGTTAAAGGTACTACAAGACACACATATTAAAAATGATTTTAAATTGTGTATATGTATATTATTTGATAACTTGTTCTTCGGCCTTGTCTCGTAAATATGTCCCCAAAATTTAATTTTGACGTTTGTACCATAAATAAATCTTGCAGAATTGAAAGGATATAGAAAAATATGTGTTACACTCACATGACTTTCTCTACTCTTCTACAAACTATTTTTACAATCGCTTATTCTCCATATGCTTCATGTTAATCGAGATATCGAGATTTTAATCTTATTGCTAATTTTCTTGTAGAGGCAAGGGGAATTGATAAACTTTAAGCGATAGTCAAATCTTTTAAGAGGTGGTTGCTACGTGGAGCAAATGTTCCATGTAAAAGGTAATCTGGGGTGGGGGATTTTCTTGAAAACCTCCGTGTCGCATCTCTGGAAGATACTGCACCTAAATTCGAAGTTTGGTGTTTATCCGACTGTTCGTTTCTGAGTTATGCTGTTCACAGACACAAACACTCACACGGACATGTTTCCAATTTTTTTTTTTGGATTCAGGGGTCCCAAAACATGTATTTCCGGTGAAATCTCGGTATCGAATTTTTGGGTGGAATACAATACTTCCCCTACTTACTGTACGTAGTAGAAAAAGTAAAAATATGTGTGGATGCTATGGGTTATAATTTTAGAACGAATTGATTACTTAGGATTTCAAATTTTCGAAATAATTATGTTCCTTTCTCTACCTCTGAGGCATCAAAGGTCCGCAGTTCACAAAAGAGTAGGTGTTAGAATTTCATCTATTTTCGTGTTCTCTGGATCCCAGGGTAAAATACTTTTAGGAACGCGCGCACCTGCTAATGTGTGTATATGTGATCGACATAACTCAAACTACCAGAACTAGTAGCATAGATAGCTTGCTTTATTTCACTAACTGCAGAGATTCTTTCTTTCTGTCTCTCTCTCTCTCTCCTCTGTCGTCCTCCGTAATACCAGCTAGTCTCTAGTTACCTAGGTCGCGGGTTCAATCGCGGTATGACTTCCCTCAGAAGGGAAGTAAAGCCGGTGATCGTGTCGTAGATTTATGGCACGTAAAAGAACCTTAAGCCTGATAAAGAGATATCTGAGCAAAATTTCCGGTCTTTCACGCCTAAGATAGAATTAGATGCTAAGAACCATAGTAGTTAAAGATCGTTCATAAATAAAACTGCA
Organism: Deroplatys truncata; assembly: GCA_030765065.1. NCBI lineage: Eukaryota > Metazoa > Arthropoda > Insecta > Mantodea > Mantidae > Deroplatys > Deroplatys truncata. The sequence continues at coordinate 109,732,238 of CM060982.1, forward strand.
TTTTTAAGAGGTATTTAATTTATTCTTTTCCATGTATAGATTTATTACCCTTCGAAAATCATATACTGTACCAACGTCCTCCAACATCATATGATTGTCTCTATTGGTCTGAAATCTTGGTCTCTAAGTTTAACTCATATACGAGGGCGGATCGAAAATTATCGCACAATTATCGCCTCGGTATTGCAGCTGGAATGTTGCAATTTCACACAGATATAGTTTGAAGTTTTCGCTACAGAGAGCATTTGTTGTTTCATGTGCAGCTCTAGCGAGAGAAGCGTGAACTACGCAACAAAGATAGCACGCATGTGCTGCCGTCCACGTATGAAGAGTAGAGAGGTGTGGTTCGATATTTGCGAGCCAAAGGGCATAAACCGACTGATATTTACAGGGACATGCTTGGCGTGTGTGGGACGATTGCATGGACCGTAGCAATGTCTACAGGTAGTGTGCATTCTTTCTAGAGGGCCCTGTGAACCTTAGTGATTCGCCACCTCCGGGAGGCCGATAACAGCTGCAACTCCGCAGAATGTCAGAGGTGGCAACTTTGAACGACCGCCGTGTACAACCGCGAACCTTATTGCAGCAGTTCAACATTTCCTATGGTGCAGTGTACTATATTGTCCATAACACGTTGAAATTTTGTAAAGTTAATGCTCGCTGGGTGCCTTAGAAACTGTCAGACAACCACAAGGGCCAGCGAATTATGACGAGCTTGGATCACCTAACGCTGTACAGCGCAGAAAGGCATGACTTTTTGAAAGGAATTGTCACTGGTGAGGAGTCGTGGGCATACCACTACACGCCCAAATCCAAGCAGACAAGTATGGAGTAGAAACATGCTGGTTCCCCAGTGAAGAAAAGATTCAAACCTACTGAATCTGCTAGGAAAGTGCTTGTGGCGATGTTCTGGGATATGCATGGTGTTGTATTGGTAGACTTTGTTGAACACGGGGCTACTGTGAATGTTGCAGCCTACATGAAAACTTTGATGAAGTTGCATCGTGTCCTTCGTGAAAAACGCCACAACATGAATGCTGTGATGTCAAAATTCTTCATGACAATGCTTGCCCCCATGTTGCTGCTGCTGTTCTTTAGAAAATCACCAAATTTGGTTGGGAGGTGCTCCAGCATCCGCCATACAGTTCGGACATTGCACCGTCGGTCTTTAATCTGTTTGGTCCCATGAAGAAATACCTGGCCGGTCAACGCTTTGCGACAGTTGCGGAAGTGAAATCAACAGTTTCCAAGGAAGCAGACTTCTACGAATAGGGCATATTGAAACTGCTATCGCGATGGGAGAAATGTGTTGAGAAATTTGGTGACCATGTCGAAAATTAGGTAAAAGGTGTAAGTTAATTTGTGATTTTTATTGTTGTTTTAACTATTTATCTTTTTTGTAAAGGAATTATTGTGCGTTACTTTTCGATCCGCCCTCTTACTTCACGAGTAATTACAACCCAGACCGAAATAGCCCCAATTGTAACTCCGGACAGAGATATTATTTGACTTAATGCTCGTAAATTGGCCAGGGATCCTAATTGTGAGATTACTTACGAGTAAAAAGAAATGTTCTCTTTGCAGATTAGCGCTTGTGTTGAATGAACAGCAGTTGGTAATCCTGCCGGTACGGCACATTCGACACTTCAATCTCACCGCCCTCTATGCCTCACAAACGCATGCCTGGTTCCAAGTTAAACGAATTTAATTATCTTCGCGTGCCTTCGTCCTTTATTCTTGAGGAATCAATTTCTTTTTCTTGTACGCATCATCCCTGCGTCTCCTTTCTCTCCTTGTCCTTTGCAGAGAATTGCTTCCAAGCAAGCGTGCTCGACGGTTCCTTTCATCTTTTCTAACATCTGGGGTCGAGATATACTTTCTCTATGGCGCCTGGGAAAAGAGTGCTTTATCAAAAATGCCAACCGCATTCCTTTGTCACGATTCATTTTCGGACAAGCTGATACGAGTTTTCTCTGATGCGTTCTTATTTTCGAAGGAGACCATTCTAAAGTGATGGATATTCAGTATCAACACCTGAAAGGATTGGGCTGTTGTATGCTTTGTAAACTGCTACTGGACCATTTCCATCATTGTAGGCGATAGGGAAAACCTCCCAATGCAGGTGCGATCTCAGTGGGGCGTAAGGGGATACACATGCTGTTCCACAGACAAAAATATGATACAGTACAATGATAAAACTTCCTCTAACCACTACAAATTCCCAGACATACCTTATGTATTATAGCATTGATCATAAACTGACGTGTTACGTTCACATGACCTTCTCTACCCTGTATCATTTATTAATGGGTCCCAAACTTACCTAAGAAACCTTGTTTTTCTGTCTACTTCATTTTAATCGAGGTAAATCTTTGCAGAAATAGCTACATTGCATTTGGTTATAAATGCAAAGGGAATACATAAGTCATATACTTTAGAACTAGACGCTATATGCTGTCCTTAAAATTCCATACTCTTCCCATGCAACCGAATATCGATAGGACTGCAAAAGAATGCCGAAATATAGAACAATTACTAACGGATATCTAGGAAATGGCTTACGCATGAAAAAGATATTTCAAATAAATTTGCATGTTTTTAAGACACCTATAATTTTTGTCTATTGTTTAACGTGTACCAGATATACACGTTTATACAAACTTCCTCTGAAATTCACAGGCTATTCCCAGAAAATTCAATATAAACATTTTATTTGTCATGTAAATATCATTACGGCGGCGCCGTCGCTGAGTGGTTAGACCGCTCGCTTCCCACCGAGGCGGCCCGGGTTCAATCCCAGGGACCTGCATGTGGGATTTGTGGTGGACGAAGCGGCGTCTGGGCGGGTTTTCTCCGGGATCTCCGGTTTCCCCCGCCATTCATTCCACCAACTGCTCCATCATCACCTTTCCATTCATCCATTTCACCAACATTTCGTATCATCTACTTCCTTCATCCCATACCAGGCATCGGGCTGATCACCCATCCTGGATGCTCTGTCTGATCCATGAGTGTCTGCTCCTCGACGGCCCTTTGACCCCAGGCACCCGCTTCTAAGTCCTGGTGGGTGTAAGTCCTACATGAGAGGAGGGTAAACAGATAATGAATGAATGAATGTAAATATCATTAACATATGGTATTGTATTCAAAATCGTTAAAGATATTTTTAGAAAGAAACAAAAATTTCGTCCAAATAAAGGGTTATTAAGGATGGGAGAATTCTCTTAAAAATCTTGCTGTCGCATCCTTGAAAGGTACTGAACTTAGATACCAAGTATGGTATTTACCTGACTTTTCGGTTTTGAGTTATGCTGTTCACAGGCACATACCCAAACACTCATATGGACCTTTTTTAATAAATTGTTTTTTCTTTTTCAATTCAGAGGCCCTCAAAATTGTATTTCCAGTGAAATCTCATTATCGAACATTTTGGTGGAATTGAATACCTTCTCCGCTTACTATGTACACTGTCGTGCGTAAAAACTGGCCCATTCCCCTAGATCGCCATAGTGTTTTTCTTTTCATAAGGTTTACCCTTCAGGTAACAAACTTTTGACTCCGCCCAGCCCATACCTGTTCTCTATGTGACTGGTCCGAAAAACAATTCAGGGGTCTAAGGGTAACTAATGAACTATCGGTATAATCTATATTAAATGGTTTGGATACACCTCTATGAAAGAATTTCGCTACGATTGGGACACAAGGAAAGTCTAAAACAATTACAATATAATTCGGCCTTCAAGAGCAAGCGCTGAAGAATTATTTGTATGTCTGGTTAAACTGAATGACTGCTGCGACATTTACAAATATAGGTATGACAGCTTTCATCAGCGACATGAAAACGAAGGTTAAGTTGTTGCTGCTACTTAACGGCAATAAGAAAACCATCACCAAAAGAACGGTAGCGTAGCATGAAAATGTAAGATTTAAGTTATAATCTACTCTTAGGCAGTTCAGCCATACTTTGGGGGAGATAAAGTACTTGCCAATCTAGGGACTAGAATTATGCTCGGAAAACAGAGGTGGTACGCTGGTTACATTTTGTCAGTACTAACATAAACAGATCAGTTCCATTATAGGCCACATTTTGTGTATGTCATTATACGCAGTAGGGAAAGTAAAAAGAAACCACGCTATTTCACTAAAGAAGATATGTAATACTACGTAGGTTGTGTCCAAATATTTATTTTGAGGTAAATTATACTAAATATTAGTTAACGTTTCATACATATTGAAGTTTTCACCTTCATAGTAGTGGATCATGTGCATTAACAAATTTAAAATACACCACCACCACCACCACCACCACCACCACCACCACCACCACCACCACCACCACCACCACCACCACCACCACCACCACCACCACCACCACCACCACCACCACCACCACCACCACCACCACCACCACCACCACCACCACCACCACCACCACCACCACCACCACCACCACCACCACCACCACCACCACCACCACCACCACCACCACCACCACCACCACCACCACCACCACCACCACCACCACCACCACCACCACCACCACCACCACCACCACCACCACCACCACCACCACCACCACCACCACCACCACCACCACCACCACCACCACCACCACCACCACCACCACCACCACCACCACCACCACCACCACCACCACCACCACCACCACCACCACCACCACCACCACCACCACCACCACCACCACCACCACCACCACCACCACCACCACCACCACCACCACCACCACCACCACCACCACCACCACCACCACCACCACCACCACCACCACCACCACCACCACCACCACCACCACCACCACCACCACCACCACCACCACCACCACCACCACCACCACCACCACCACCACCACCACCACCACCACCACCACCACCACCACCACCACCACCACCACCACCACCACCACCACCACCACCACCACCACCACCACCACCACCACCACCACCACCACCACCACCACCACCACCACCACCACCACCACCACCACCACCACCACCACCACCACCACCACCACCACCACCACGACCACGACCACGACCACCACCACCACCACCACCACCACCACCACAATCGAGAGCATAAATATATATTTCGTTTCTACGCCTTTTGTAACCTTTGCTGGGGCTATTGGGGTAACTATTTAGCAGGAGTGGCGCACCTTTTACCGTGGCCTAAAGCAAACTATGAAATGGCCATAGCTTCTCAAGGCCACGTACAACGATAAATAATGTGACATAGACGCGAGGTGAAGTGAGATTTTCTTTGGCGCTCTTTGTATTTAAGCAACGCCTGACAAAACCGCTATGATGTGAACTCTCAAACGAACGAACCAAAGAACGAATACTAGAACGAAAAATACCCATTTCCCACAGAAGACTATGTGAACCAGAAGCTAGACCATAGTTCGGTGTATTAATTACTTTTCGAACGGGTTGGGCTGGAAGAAGCGAGTAAGTCTTATTATGTAGCATATGAAGCGAACGAGTAAAAGACATGTCCTTGACAAAACTATTTCCTTCCTTCCTGGCTATAATGTTTAGAAATTTCGTGTCTATTTACAAGTATCTGCATGTGACGACTATAAGATTAAAAAAATCTGATGTGTTACACTCACATGGCTTTCTCTACTTTTGTAGAAACTATTTTTACAAAAGCTTATTCTCCATATGCTTCATGTTATCCGAGATATCGAGATGTTAATCTTATTGCTAATTTTCTTGTAGGCTTTAAGCTATAGTCAAATATTTTAAGATGTAGTTTCTATGTGGAGTATTCCATTCTCTTTGCATTACCAGGACAAACAAAAATGAATAACGAATTTGAGAAAAAGTATAAGTATTGGAAAATTTAAGGGAATAATAAGCAATATCTCGAAAATGGTATATATATATATGACGTAATTATGTATTGTAACACGATCTTAATTTTTTGTGTAGTAAAACTTTGTCTATCTCTTATGGTTTACCAGTTATGCAAAAGTCGTTCACAATGAAGAACACTTTTGCAGACATTCTCAGAAAATTCGAGTTATACATTTCATTTTTCATGAAAATATCTTAAACATATGATATTTTAATCAAAATCGTTAGAGCCATTTTTGAGAAAATTAAAATTTTCGAAAAATGTTCCACGTAAAGGGTAGTATGGGGTGGGGGGATTTTCTTGGAAACCTTCGTGTCGCATCTCTGGAAGATTCTGAACCTAAATATCAAGTTTGGTGTTTTTCCGACTGTTCGTTTCTGAGTTATGCTGTTCACACACACACGCGGACATGTTTCGGAAAATGTTTTTTTTTGGATTCAGGGGGTTTCAAAACATGTATTTCCGGTGAAGTCTAGGTATCGAATTTTTGGGTGGAATACAATACTTCCCCTACTTACTATACTTATTAGAAAAAGTAAAAATATTAGCCTGCACTCGAATGTTTGTCACCACCGTTTCCCTCTACAGGCTTGGAACCTTGGAGCTGTTCGTCTTGTATGCATTAACTAAAGATATTGATGCAGACTTCAATAATTGTTGGTACTTGACGTTTTCCAATGCTGGTATACGTATGGATCTTGTATTCTCCGCAGGCCCTTTTCTTTTCTTTCCTACACGCTTACAACATTTCCTCCTGCAGGTTTTGCATAGTGAATGCACTCTGTATTTCCATTGTCTACCTTGGTTACGGTGTGTGCTCAAGATATGGCGTTCTACATCCACCCACTTCTCCAAAATGAGCTGTGCTTATATGCTTCCATGAAAATGTCACAAAAATATTTACAATACTGTCTTGAAAAATGGGGCAGATAGAGCTTTGTAACAATGTTCATATAGGGTAGAACGACTCTTTCCTGACTTTTAATCACAAAATGTTTGACTCGGAGCATATGCAGCTTTTGTATATGTTTGCAGGAACGCTGGTCTCCTGTAAATGGCACAGGTTTTCAAAGTGCAGTAGTGAGCGATGATATAGGGTGGCACTGATGTTGCGGCGACACGCGACGGCAATAACGCGAACCACTGGCAGCCGACCTCGATAGCACAGTACTCTCTTCATTCGGAAGGATTTTTTTTTTATAATTTTCTATAATTACTAAATGTTAGAGATAACAGACTGAAATGTATTACATAAAAATGTAGATCTCCAAATAACGTTTTGGTGGCATCAACCATTTCCGAGACAGCATTAGTTTGAATTTGCAATTTTTAGTCATTTCACTTTCTCTGTAGCGAACTTAGTAGGTAGAGAAAATATTGCATTTCATCCAAAAATTTGATAACGAGATTTCACCAAAAATACATGTTATGAATCACCCTGAATCCAAAAAAGCATTCTTAGAAAAAAGTTCGTTTATGCGTCTGTGTGTGTATTTGTAAATCATAGCTCAGAAATGAATTGACGGATAAACACCAAACTTGGTATTTTAGTTTAGTACCTTCTAAACATGCCACATGAACTTTTTAAAGAAAATTACCCTAATCCGAAAATTTTTGGAAATGTTTTCTTTTCTCAAAAAGGGTTCAACACTTTGAATAAAGTAGCATATATATTAAAGATATTTACATGACAAAAAATGCATAATTTGAATTTTCTGAGAATAGTCTTTGGAGTACTTTTCTTTTTGAAGGAGTATTGCATAATCTTGTAAAACTGGTAAACTTTAAGCGATAGATGAAAAGGTACTACACAAGAAATGTATATCGTATTTTATTTCCAAGATATTCCTTATTAATGGTTGGAATTGTTCAGCACAACTATTCTTTTAAAGTTCTATAAATTTTCAGTTGTTTCTCGTGATGCCATGGAAACAGCATGACATTTAAAGGCCAGCGTGTAGCGTCCATTTCTTAAACATTTGACATTCGCTATTCTCTTTGTATCGTTAACGAAATGTATAATGCTGCTACTATAATTATTATCTTTAAATAGGGAATAAACTATTTATAAAATTGAAAAGATTATTTTTACAATGAAAATGTAATGTTTTGTTTAAAGTATATAAATTAAAATGTAAATGCGATTAAACCACTTGAATAATAAATTAGCATTTCACTCGATTAAAATTATGTAAATTAGAAAATAAACTTTTGTAAGAGTAATTTGTACACCCTCTAATAAACGATAGAGAGTAGAGAAAGTTATGAGAATGTAACACTTCGGATTTTTAAACTGCTGTCACTATTAGGTTGTTCCTCGCGATATCATGTAAACAGTGTGGAATATCAAGGCCAACTTATATTGGCACGCTTTAAACATCTCACTATCGATTCGTTGCACCTACAACGAAATGTGCAGTGGAAATATTTCTGCAAATGTTTATCTCGATTAATATGAAGCAGGCTGAAAAATAAGCTTTCGTAACAATGGTTTGTAGGATATGTATATAAATTATAATGGGTAGTGAAACTCATGTGAATGTAACAACTGAGTTTTTTTTAATATTGGTATACATTTAATATACGTGTTTTCACTGAGCTATATTTCCAAGGAATACAGTAGAGCATGAAGACTCAACTGCTTCACGTAGGACGACGCCCAGCAGGAAATGGTATTGTTTTCGCGACCTAGTTTACAAATGCCACTTGTTAGCATTGCTGAGTGTCTTGATAGATCTGTCAGCGCAGTCGACAAGAAAATGGCACATACAAATGAGGCTCCAGCAGCTCGCAGAGAGCAAATGTGGCTGCAGTGATATCAATTTGAATTTCAATTGGGCCTCTTATATGAAGTCTATAGCAGCACTTCAACATGGCTTCGAAAACACAGTACTACGACGGGTCTATATCATTGTTCTTGATTTTTAGCCTTTATGTATTGTAAACGCGCTTCGGGTAGCTAATACTCATGCAGTGAGTAAAAATATCTTGAAAACATTTGGTTAGACGTCAACTTTGTTTCTATTTGATTACTTTTTAAGAACACCTATTATGTTGAGGCAGTATTTATAACACTTAAATAATTATATAATATGTAAATGCAATAACAGCCCGTCTTAAAGCAATATGTGTATGTAACAGTCATTGTATATGTTTATATTATTGTATACATGTTCAATAATGTTATGTGAATGTATTACATAATTTAATAATGTAGGATCTGTGAGAATAACAGGTTAAAAGTTGCTAACAATGAGGTAACCTTGAGGCAATAATGAGTTTGAGAGTTTAATAATGCTACTAGTCATTATTGGAGCAACAACAATGTAAATTTTGAGACAGTTTATAAAATAGCCAATCAACAACCAGAAAAAGCTATAGTTAAATGAAGGTATTCTATTGGAATAGGATTAGCCAATCAGAAACTGAAATAGGGCAAATTGTACACATTCAGAAGTCAGTTGCTTGTAGACAGTGTTTCTAACCGGACTCCTACTTCAAATCGGCTTTCCATACGTAGCAGCAACAAATCTTCTTAAAATTGGCTCCCAAAGCGTGGGGCAAACAACAATACAACAAAAAACCTTCAAATTGGCGCCCAACGTTGGGCTCGAACAGACAAGAATTGGCAAGAGAAAAGAAAAGATCAACAAACATCAGAGAATTTATGAAAACTCCAGAGAACATCAGAGAACTTCAGAATCATCAACAACATCCAAGGACAGCAACAATTCTTTCAGGAGTACGGGGCACGCAGTCAACAATACAACGTAAAGAAATAACATTATTCAAACTGGCGCCCAACGTGGGGCAAATAACAATACAACAAAACACCTTCAATGTGGAATTTCCTAACCCCTGCACAGTGTACACAATCAATTTAAAACTGGCCGGTGTGTGAGACGGAGCTCGAATTGTGTACTTCTGTTAGCGCTCGACAGCCAGACTTTGTTCACAAGAAAGCGTATATTCTTATAATAGTTAAAATGGGGAACACAACTATAATCACAAAAATCTTCCGTGGAAATAATTCATACACGAGGTTCCAAACAGACAGATGTTTCAGAGTGTTTCAACACTGAATATTTGTAACCAAAACACACTTTATTTATTTATGGTTCTCAAGTGGAACACGACTAGATCTCGTTACAATGCCACGCTTATGGCAGCGCGCTTAGCTCAGTGGTAGAGAGTTAACCTACATCATTGAGGTTGCAATTCAAATCTCATTGAAACTATTCAATTTTTGCCCCTTTCATTTTAAATAAAAAAGGAAAGCAATCTCCAATTACCATCCCCTTCGTAGGACTTACACCCCAGGACATACAAGGCAATGCTTATGGTCAGATGCCTGTCGGGGAGCCGAGAGTCTATGAATCAGAGAGTGACAACCAGGGTGGGGGATCAGCTCGACGCCCGGGATGAGAGCGAAGAAGCAGATGGTAGATGAAATATGAGAAGCGAATGACAGCAAAGGTGAAGATGGAGCACCGGTGGAATGATGAATGGCGAGGGAAACGGGAGAACCCGGAGACGACCCACTCAGACACCGTTCTGTCCACCACAAATACCACATGCAGGTCCCTGGGATCAAACCCGGGTTGCCTTTGTGCGAGGCGGGAGCTCTAATCATTTTAAATACATGAGAAAAAAATAAAACAAGGTTTCTTTATTTGTTATGTATGTGACGTTTATTTAATAGTCCGTAATACATAGCTGACAACCATGACATTAGTTTATCTGTTGGGAGGAGATTTCCATCTCTGTCAATTTCATTTTATAACTATAAATTTCACAATTATTATAATTATATTTATAAGTAAAGTGAAGGAACATATGCAATAATATTTAAATATATTTCAGTAAAACGTGTTGTAAAAATAAAGGATAACAATTCACTGAGAAGAATTGTATTGGAGCTTCTTGCTTGGAAATTAAGTAGCTTACTCCACGCCAAGCACGGTGTGGAGCTAGTCCTTATCATTGCCTTGTGGCTTGTATTATAGAGTTAGCCAAAGCGGTGCACAGAAATTAACGGTTGTGAACCGCGCGTTCGCTGGAAGGGACCTTCGAAACAATTTAACTGCTCGAGACCACTTTTAGTGTGACCAACTGTTATTGTTACTGTCTCTACCATCTATTTATATTAGGTAAGAGGAAGTGTTGCATGCCAACCAAAAGCTCTTTTCTAGATTTCACCACAGATACATGTTTTGAGACCCCCTCAATTAAAAATAAAAAGAAATTTTATTTTCTCTGTTATACTTACTGAGCGAGATGGCTCATGCGGTTACGTCTGTGGTCCGCATTCGGGAGGTCCTGGGATCGATTCCCGGGTCGCCAGGCGAATACTGGGGTAGTTCATCTGCTACCAGACTCTCCTTCCTCTCATTTCCTGCACCCGTCATCTCCCTTGTCATCTGTCTTAGGGTTGCAGGACCGGGCGACTGTGTTGGCAGTTTGCGGTTGGGCGGTGGCTTGCGTTCTGCAAAGGTTCTTCCCTGATGTCGCTGCGGTACCGCTCAGTTTGGTCTCTGCTCAGTGTGGGGCTCCGCTCCGGGGGACCCTGAGGTTGGTGGCTTGTGGACAGGGACCGTGCGGCGTCGGATACGTTCTATATGCGAACGTTAGGGGCCCCGAACATGCTTGTGCCCGTCGGCATCCGGATCTGGTCGACCTTCGGTATCTCCCCTCATCCCTCCATTCCAGGGGTCACGTTGGAAGAACAATGGGTCGACTGGCCTGCGTGCGGTGTTCTGCCCCGATAACGGGGTCCCCTCCGTAATACATACCCTTAGCTTTACCTCTCTCCATTATACTTACAGTAAGCAGAGGAAGTATTGTATTCCACACAAATATTCGATGTAGAGATTTCACAGACAATCATGTTTTGATGCCTCTGAATCCATTGTATACACTATATGTGTCCAGCGCAAGTCTTTCTCTGCTAGTTACAAAGAAAATAAACTTATTTTACAAAAAGTCACCTACTTGTCAAATTTAATACCAGACTATAGTACTTGTACAGAAGAAGAATTGAATGCTCGGAATTGAAATTCCAGACCACTACTCGGGTATAGATTAATAGATCAGACAGAAATGTGGAAGTAAGCGATGAACTAAAAATATACAACCTAAATGAACAATATATAAATTAAGAATAGAATATTATCAACATATAACGAGAATGATAGATGACAGATTGTCGAAGATCATATTCAGTTATGAGCCCCAAGGTTATAGAAACACAGGTAGACCGTTTCTAAGATAACAAAACCAATTCTTGAAGTCGGTATACATAGAAAGCCTAATCCTTGTTGATGAATAAGACTACAGTACTGCGTTATATTAACTGTAAGTTTTTTTTTTGGGGGGGGGATAACACGCTGGACCAAGGAAGGGCTAAATAATGTCACTATTATATTTTACCCTTATGGTTGTATTTACAATTTTTGCGTAAGTATTAGTTTTCTATTAAGTGAATTAAGTAAGAAATATTGTATATTAAGAAACAAATATATATATTTTATGACATATATTTTAACAAAATATTTTGCATATCTTGAAAATTGTCAGATTAAATTAATTATTGAAAGTTGGTGTAGTCCATGCTTTCCATGTATTATATTTACAACAGTTCTTTGCGTATGACGAGGCGGTTTAGATACACAAACCCTTCATCTTTAGTTACATACTTCACAATTCTTACACTTGCATTATTGTTGTTATCACTACTATTCCTATCGTTTCACTGTCACTTGAAGTGCATATAGTAAAATTGGGTTCTGCGACATCATTATCATCATCATCACTGACATGATCACAGTCCATGTCTTCAATTTGATGAACGTCATCCTCAGTTTCACTAATACACTGAGACAGTACGTTCTGTGTAGATAAATATAAAATGATAACTATATTGAAAGTAAATATTAGTAACAGTAGGAATAATATTATTAAATAAGACTGGGAAATCAATATTAATTGTAAAGATGAATATGGGTTGAAGAGACAGTGCAAGCAGCAGGCATGAAATGGGATAAGCTTTTCCCCGTTGTAGCCAAGTGAGGGCAGAATACCGCCTTTGTTTGTGTACCGTTAGGTCGCCTGAAAAACAGGTGCGTAGAAAGAAAGGCCAGTGCTCCGATATCTGCAGGCATACGAGTCCATGGAGAAATTTAAAGTAGTGATATTTTCTTGGGGTGTTCTAAAAATAAATGTGAGTGTCGGAGGATAGGCGTGATAGTATGAAGTATAACAGTAAACGTAGTGCTCAAAGAAGTGCGTGCATGTGGCGAAGATCTGTCAGGAGTCAGATTCTAAAAAGGTGACGGGAAATAACCGGCAGGAAAACGAACCAGTCGTATTAAACACCAACCCTAGATCCAAGATCCATGCAAGAAACTGAGTTGGTATCGAATCCGGGACCATTCCTGCAGATTCCGTGCCGCCAAATTGACGCACATCACCTCCTATGACCCATACCCTCACAACATCCATTAAAAGTATCATAACTTTCTTCCTTTAAAACTGCTTCCGATTCTCTTTCCATATTATATAATTATCTGCTCGTATTTCTGAATCATACCACGGTAAGAGACAGAATAACACTGTTTATAAAATAAGTTTTCAATCCATGCAGGAATGCCAACACTGCAATATAATGTTGTGTTCCAAATATTTCCACTATTACAACATATGTTTTCAGTTTCGAACAATAAGGTCATTGGAATTAATTGTTCTTCCACACAAGCCGTGTGCTGGATGAGGTTAGAAAGGTAGAATCAGACGACTGAAAAATTCAATACCATAGCCGGGATTTGAACCACGGATCTCCCGGCCTCCGTCCAGTTGCTCTAACCATGAGCTACCATAGCAACTTGCCGGTACAACATTAAATTCCCCAACTGATTCACATTTTTCCCAGTAAACGACAAGGAGATATCAAATTGTATTGAGATGACATACTCAAATGGCGACTTACATTGTTGTAAGTACTTTAAGTCCTGGGCTTCATAGTTTCAACCACTATTAGGTCAATTAATGGAATTAACTGTTCTTCCACACAAGCTGTGTGTTCGTAAGGTTGGAAAGGTAGAATCAGACGACTAAAAATTAAATGCCATAACTAGATTTGAAAAAAAAGCGCAAATCAGTTGGAGAATTTAATGTCATGCCAGCATTTTGCCATGGTAGCTCAGTAGAGCAAACAGATGGAGGCCGGCTATGGCATTGAATATTTCAGTCGTCTCATACCTTTCCAATAAGGCCATTGTTGCAACACGTATTTATAATTTCGAATTAAAAAGATCTGATGTGTTACACTCACATGTCTTTCTCTACTCTTGTACAAACTATTTTTACACACGCTTATTCTCCATATGCTTCACGTTAATCGAGATGTCAATCTTATTGCTAATTTTCTTGTAGATGCAAGGGGAATTGGTAGGCTTTAAGCTATAGTCACATATTTTAAGAGCTGGTTGCTATGTGGCGCATTCCATTCTCTTCTCTCAGGACAAAAAATGAATAACGAATTCCCATTTGAGAAAAAACATAAGTATTGGAAAATTTAAGGAAATAACAAGCAATATCTCGAAAATGGTTCACTCAATAAAAAAATGTATATGACATAAATTGTGTATTTTAACGCGATCTACATTTTTTGTGTAGTAAACGTTTGTCTATCTCTTATGGTTTACCAGTTATGCAAAAGTTGTTCACAATGAAGAATACTTTTGGGGACATTCCCAGAAATTCAAGATATACATTTTATTTGTCATGAAAGTATCTTAAACATATGATATTTTAATCAAAATGGTTAGAGCTATTTTTGAGAAAATTAAACTTTTCGAAAAATATCCCATGTAAAGGGTAATCTGGGGTGGGGGGATTTTCTTGAAACCTTCATGTCGCATTTCTGTAAGATACTGAACCTAAATACCAAGTTTGGTGTTTATCTGACTGTTCATTTCTGAGTTATGCTGTTCACAGATAGACAGACACACAGACGGACATGTTTCCAAAAATGATTTTTTTTATTCGGGGGGGGCCTCAAAACATGTATTTCCGGTGAAATCTCGGTATCGAATTTTTGGGTGTAATACAATACTTCCCCTACTTACTATATGTAGTAGAGAAAGTAAAAACGTGATTGTCTTTATTGAATCCTTAACCTAATACTATTTCTGACGCAAAATGAGAGAGGCATGATCTGAACATGTTCTATACTATAATGGTAGTAGTTCTAAAAAGTGTAGACATAAATTAACCCTCTCTTGGTCGCCTAGGGTTAATGGAGGAGCAGAATGGCCCGGTGGATAAAATAAATTTGTCTATTTTATGAAACAAGGAGGCTACACTAGGTAAGATCTATTTAAAGCTGATTAATCTGCGCTATCTGGCAACCAATACTAGTGGGAATATAAAGCAATTACTGTTATAATTCATTTTATTGTGGTGCAGCTTATATCCCAGCAATGCTTTCTGGAATGTAAACAGAGATGGCAGCTATAACAAGTACATTTCTTTCCGCAATGGGTCCTGTAGTAAAAACAGCGTAAATCCTCCTTTCTTTCCTTCTTTCTTTACTTATTTCTACTTAAACGAGAACTTAAACGACCCAGTTCGGACACAGAGACCAACATAAACCTGTCCTCAAAGAGCCAGAACAGAACTTCTGTTTGTCTAATACTGTTCAATAACTAAAGTTTTATTCAGAATCAGTCTATTCATTGAGCCAGTATTTTTAACACAAATGATTTCAGTCTAATCATGTAATATATAAATTCAATAACAGGCCGCTTTAAAGCAATATGTGTATGTAACAATATATAAAAAGTGTATATTACAGTCATTGTATATGTTATATTATTGTATACATGTTTAATAATGTTATGTGAATGTATTACGTAATTTAATAATGTAGGAGCTGTGAGAATAATAGGTTAAACGTTGCTAACAATGAGGTAACCTTGAGGCAATAATGAATTTGAAAGTTTAACAATACTACTTGTAATTCTTGGAAGCAATAATGTAATTTTAGTGACAGTTTATAAAATAGCCAATCAACAACCAGAAAAAGCTTTAGTTAAATGAAGGTATTCTATTGGACTAGGATTTGCCAATCAGAAACTAAAATGGAGCAAAATTTACAAATTCAGAAGTCACTTGCTTGGAGACAGCGCTCCTAACCGGACGCGTTGCTTGTAAACAGTGTTCCAAGATGCCTCCTCGAGTAATCTAATACGTATTCAGTGTGAGACAAAAACGTTTACGTGTTAAAAAGTGCAAGTAATTAACAAAAGAATCTCACAGTTCTCTCTATATATCAGTGAAGTGTTATTTAAATCGTATCAAGCATTAATATAAGAAGTGAAGTAAAATTATAATCTGTGTAAGCCTACATTCTTCAGTCGCACCACTCCCTGCTAAGACATTCATGCCTCTAAAGAAATATAAATACTGACACAACCGAGGCAAACATAAGTATATACTATTTAAGGAAACAGTAAAGAATTACAAAGTTAATATTATTAAACATTTTGGGGCAAAGGCCACCGGAAAGTACATTTTTGGGGCGAAGGCTACCGGAAACTTTACCATACGTGCGTTGCAAGTACTTCAAGTTCGGCTCCCCAACAATCGAAATATAATACATCTTCATCAAGCTGGCTAACCATACGTAGCAGCAACAAACCTTCTTCAAATTGCCTCCCAAAGCGTGCGGAAAATAATAATACAACAAAAACACATCTTCTCAAAATAGAAAATTCAAGATATACATTTTATTCCTTATATCAATATGTCAAAACTACATATGAAACTTTAATAGAAATCGTATGTTTATATATTTCATGATAATCAGGCAAAAGAGGTTGTATTATACATTTACTGCAAGTACAAGGGAACAGGGAATTTAGTAGGCTCAAGTGATAGTCAGATCTTTTAAGAATCGGTCGCTATGTGATGGCTTTGGAATTCCCGTCCTTGCATGACCAAAAAAAAATTCTGATGTGTTGCACTCGCATAACTTTCTCTACTCTTCTTCAAACTATTTTTACAAACTGTTATTCTCCATCTTCTTCATGTTAATCGAGATAAACAATTGCAGAATCTTATTGCTAATTTTCTTGTAGGTGCAAGGGGAATATGGTAGGTTTTAAGCGATAGTCAAATCTTTTAAGAGCTGGTTGCTATGTGAAGCATTCCATTCACTTTGCATGTCCAGGACATAAAAAAAAAGAATAACGAATTCCCATTTGAGAAAAAGTATAAGTATTGGAAAATTCAAACAAATAGTAAGCAATATCTCGGAAATGGTTTACTCCACAAAATAAGAAAAATCGTGTAGGACATAAATTGTGTGTTTTAACGAGATCTAAATTTTTATGTGGTAAAATTTTGTCTACATCTTACAGTTTGCTAATTATGCGAAAGTCATTTGGAATGAGCAGGACTTTTGCGGACATTCTCAAAAAATTCAAGATTTACATTTCATTTGCTATGAAAATGTATTAAAGATATATTTTAATCAAAATTATTTAATCAAAATAAAAATTAAAAAAAAAACGTTTCATGTAAAGGGTAGTCTGGAGTGGTGTATTTTCCTGAAAATTTTCGTGTCACTTCCTTGGAAGTCACTAAACTCAAATGTAAAGTTTGGTGTTAATTTGACACACGCACAGGCATAGATTTAAAAATAAAATTGAGTGGAATACAATACCTCCCCTAGTTACTATACGTAGTAGAGAAAGTAATAACGAATAGCGATGTGCCACTTGAAACAAGTATAACTATTTTAAAATTCAACCCAATAATAAAGAATATCCGGAAAGGTTAAAGCCACAGAGTTGTCATATATAACTTAAATTGTATGTTTTAACGTGTGTGTTACTTTTGTGTGTAGTAAAATTTTGTCTAACTCTTACGGTTTATCAGTTATACAAAAGTGATTCAAAATGAAGGGGTTTACGTAGGTTATTCCCAGGAAATTTAGGATATACATTTTATTGTCATGCATATATCTGAAACATATGACATT
Organism: Deroplatys truncata; assembly: GCA_030765065.1. Lineage (NCBI taxonomy): Eukaryota > Metazoa > Arthropoda > Insecta > Mantodea > Mantidae > Deroplatys > Deroplatys truncata. The sequence continues at coordinate 109,750,161 of CM060982.1, forward strand.
TTAGTCAAAATCGTTTCGATGTAAAGTGTAGTTTCGGGTGGGTGTTCTTAGAAATTTTGGGTCGCATTTTTGGAGGACGTTGAACTTAATTATCATGTTTTGTATTTAACCTACTTTTCATTTCTGGGATAGGCTGTACAAGAGCAGTCTCACACACACACAGACCTTTTCTTAAAAATGATGTTTCTTTATTCAGGAGTATCAAAATGCGTATTTCCGGTGAATCCCGATATCGAGCTTTTGAGTGAAATGAATGCTTCCTCTATTTATTATAGGTAATAGTAGAAAAAGCAAAATTTGCTAGAAAAGTTTTGAGAAAATAAAAACTAAATAAACATTTTTAGATTAATTGGTAGTGTGAGGGGGTTTTCTTGCATCCTTTGAAGATACTAAACTCAAATACTAAGTTAGGTATCCATCCGGTTTCCTGTGACCGAGTTATTCTGGTCACTGAGATATAAAACACACAGACTGACACATGTAAATTTTTTTCTAAACATACTTTCGGGGGTCGAAGGTGCAAGGAATCTCAAAAAAATTATTTCCGATCAAACCTTGATATCAAATTTTTGGATGGAATACAATGCCTCTATAGGTAAATGAGAGAGAAAGTTAAAGTTCGAACAGCCAAATTAATAGAGGGAAAATTCTCAATCTTAACAGGTACAAGAAAGAAAAATAGATGACAGAATTATATATTGTTTTAATTTAACAAGTGCGGCATTTCCAGAAATAACTTACATGTATTTTTAGGACAGGTTTTACATAATATCTCAAATATGATTAAAATTGATGTGGATTTAATCCGGAAAAACAGTTTTTGAGGTCACAATAATGCAAAATTCCTTTTTTAATGTTTAGAGTTTTGTGAGTTTATTGCTTTGTTACTCTAAACAAGTGTTTGAACGACATTTCAGGTATTAAGCAAACGTATTTTCTTTAATAAGTGAATATAAGCTAATTTTGAATAATTAGCTATTATCAAAAAAACTAAAAACCTCAAAATGAAAAGAATTAAGCTTATTATCATTTATTCTTTATTCGTTTTAAATATGAACATTTTATTTTAATTTATTTACCGATTGAATTTTTTAAAGTGAAATATTTATAAGCACGAAGCAAGCCACGAACCTAAGATTAAGTATGAGTTTGAAGAAAATGCGTTGGCATTTTAAAATATGATGAAATAATTTAAATACTTAGGGTGGTTTACACAGACAGTAACCTAACAGATAGGAATTTTTGGAATTTACAAAAATGCTCATGATAATAAATTTTACCAAAGCTACCTATTATTTCCGTCAGAAGCAACACGCCCGAAATTTAAAGCTATGCATGTGTGTACGGTTTTCCTTATAATTCCTTAATGTAAGAATTCCAGTTTTTTTTCTCTGCATCAAAGGTTTTATATTAGCGTAGGTTTAAGAATATCAGCATTAATGTAATGAAAACTTGGGTAAACAAGCGAGCGGGATGGCTTAGGTGGTAACGTCTGTGCTTTGCCTCAGTAGGCCCAAGGGAAATACGGACTGTATCATTAATGCCACGCTCAATGTTCCTCTTTAGGTCTAAAACCATAGTAAAAATGAAAATAGATTATAAGAGCGAATTATCCTCTATCTATCCACAGATAATGCGAGCAGATAAATCGGACAGCATCCTAATGCCATCTACCCGGCAAGTGTAGAAGCAGAGATACAATTGTCTAGCACTAGGGTCCCTAAAGGACACGTGCCGAAGCTGCTATCTGCCCGCACAAATAGGAACAGAGATACAGTTGCCTAGCGCTAAGGCTTCTGTGAACACGTGACGAAGCAAGGTAGTATGGTACACGGATGAGACTTAGAAGGTTAACTGCCCCCCACACACCGATCCACGAGGTATCTCTAAACGGATCCGTCGCGATATGACCACGTAATTAAAGCGATGTAAAACAAATACAGGGGAAAAAAATCTGATGTGTTACACTCACATGACTTTCTCTACTCTTATACAAACTATTTTTACAAACGCTTATTCTCCATCTACTTCAAGTTAATCGAGATAAACATTTGCAGACCCTATTGCTAATTTTCTTGCAGATGTAAGGCGAATATATATTTACAAGTGCAATATAGAAATACAGTAGCCTTTAAGCATAGACATTACTTTTAATAGCTGGTTGCTATGTGCAGCACCATTCTCCATGCCACAGATTAATATTCCTTGCATATCCAAGACAAAAAAATTGAATAACGAATTCCCATTTGAGAAAATAAGGGAAATTTAAGGGAATAACAAGCAATATCTCGACAATGGTTCACTCAACAAAAAAAATGTATATGACATAAATTGTGTATTTTAACGTGATCGACATTTTTTGTTTAGTAAAATTTTGTCTATCTTTTATGGTTTACCAGTTATGCAAAAGTCGTTCACAATGAAGAGTACTTTTGGAGACATTCCCAGAACATTCAAGATATACATTTTATTTGTCATGAAAATATCTTATACATATAATATTTTAACCAAATTCGTTAGAGCCATTTTTGAGAAAATTAAAATTTTAGAAAAATGTTCCATGTAAAGGGTAATGTGGGGTGGGGGGATTTTGTTGAAAACCTTCGTGTCGCATCTCTGGAAGACACTGAACCTAAATACCAAGTTTGGTGTTTATCCGACTGTTCGTTTCTGAGTTATGCTGTTCAAAGCACACATACACACACGGACCTGTTTTAAAAAATGTTTTTTGGACTCACGGGGCTCAAAACATATTTCCGGTGAAATCTCGGTATCGAATTTTTGGGTGAAATACAATACTTCCCCTACTTACTATACGATTTACACAGAAGCTGGTTAATTGCAGACAACTTCCTTGTTCTAAAATGAGACATATTCGCGCTCCGACAGGCTAATAAAGTCAGTGTTTTTATAAACATTGCTACGGCTCACTGGCACTGTATATAGCAAGCTCATTAACGAGGTAGATAATTAAATGGCGGAATGATCTTTGAGCGTGCATAATGGCTAATCAATATAATCAGCTTAAAATTTCTGACACAAAAAGTTTTTCATTTAAAACTCCGTAGTAGATCCAAATACCATCATCATTAGACTGCTGGGTTATGACTTATGTACCGTATTCTTATTTCCTCTACCACTTGCCTAAAGCTGTTAATATAAGTGTTCTTTTATTATTTAGGAATTATCCAGCAGCACTAGTTTTCCTACAACCCATTCTATAATATTATTCCTCCATAAATTATTATCCTCTGCATCTTCATCTGTTAGACCTCTAGACCCCATTCACTAATTGTTCTCTTGGTCTTCCCCATTTCCCCATTCTAGCATTCTTACTATTCTATCGTTTCCCATTCTTTCCACATGACCGAAGTATTTAATCTTCTCTCTTCTAAATTATTTCCAATTCATTCTCTTTTACAACCATTGTTTTCCGAATTTTTGTATTTCTAATTATATCACTTTTTGAGATTCGAAACTCTCAGGCAAAAATCCATCTCTGTAGTTAATAATTTTTCTTTCTTGTTGCCTATTCGTTGTCTACGTTTCTGTTCCATAGAGAATATACTTTGTGCTATTGAATTGTGATTGAGATTTCTACTGTTATTTAAAATGTTTCTATCCCATAATATAGAGTTCAACCTTCCAACTGTCTTTCTTCCTTCACTTGTTTATTCTTTCTTCTGCTTCTAACCTATTAATTTCATTTGCTTGTATGACTTTTTATTATTTACTTAATTTACAAATAAACACAATTATTTTAGTATTTTTAAATTAATTTGCCCCTCAAACTTAATTCTTTTAGATGTATTTTAACTGTAATATATACATTTTTATCCTGCTCAATAAGGTTGAGACAATCTTTGAAGTCGCTGTAGGGGTTACAAGATCAGCAAATCAAGTATCATTTCCGAAAGCAGAGGGACACACTTATGTTTTTGTAAATCTTCTCTTCCTGCTCGAAGTTGACCGCGCAGTCTTTTGAAGCTGGGAGACGTTTCAGACAACATATAATGCAGAAAGCTTAGAGCGAGCCACCTTGGCCAAAGCGGTCTGGAGTGTTTCGAGTGTCGAGCTTTGAGTAGTGTGTGGGCATAATTGCAATTGCGAATTAACCAAGCTTCAGACCGGTCGCGCTGTTGGGCAGGTAACAAAGCGATAACCTAGGGTATCTCACCGCAACCAGTGTCATTATGGTGCCGAATCGGAATTTTTTGTTCTCCGTGGGTACATCATTGACGACAAAATATGCACTAGTACGCCAATCGATAGGGATATTTCTACAATGCATGTTCCGCTATATCTGGCACCAGAGTCTGTTAGGCATTTGATCCATCACATAAACAGGTGTTTACAGCTTCTATATAAAGAAATTTTAGACCGCCAAATCCAGTCCTTTACATTTCTGTGATAGGGCATCTAAATCACTACCATCGATACCATCAACCTTCTGCGTCTTTCTCTGTTTAACCTCCTCGTATGTAGGACTTACACCCCAGGACTTACAGGCGGGTGCCTAGGGTCAGAGGTCCGTCGAGGAGCAGACACTCATGGATCAGACAGAAGATCCAGGATGGGTGATCAGCCCGATGCCTGGTATGGGAGGAAGGAAGTAGATGAAACGAAATGAGGCGAAATGGATGAAAGGAAAGGTGATGATGGAGCAGTTGGTGGAAAGAATAGCGGGGGAACCGGAGAACCCGGAGAAAACCCGCCCAGACGCCGTTTTGTCCACCACAAATCCCACATGCGGGTCCCTGGGATTGAACCCGGGCCGCCTCGGTGAGGGGCGAGAGGTTTAACCATATCAATATCGAGTTCACAATTCCAATTGATTTTCTTCTTTCATTAATTTTTACTTTCTCTACTACGTATAGTAAGTAGAGGAAGTATTGTATTCCACCCAAAATTTGATATCGAGATTTCACCGGAAATACATATTTTGAGACCCCCTGAATCCCAAAAAAGCATTTTTGGAAACATGTCCGTGTGTGTGTGTCTTTGAACAGCATAACTCAGAAAGAAAAAGTCAGATAAACACCAAAATAGGTATTTAGGTTCAGTATCTTTCAGAGATGCGACACGAAGGTTTTCAAAAAAATTCCCCCACTCCAGATTACACTTCTCAAAAATGACTAACCATTTTGATTAAAATATCATATGTTTAAGATATTTTCATGTCAAATGAGATATATATCTCGAATTTTCTGGGAATGTCTCCAAAAGTATTCTTCATTGTGAACGACTTTTGCATAACTGGAAAACCATAAGAGATAGACAAAAATTTACGACACAAAAAATGTAGATCGTGTTAAAATACACAATTTATGTCATATACATTTTTTTTGTTGAGTGAAGCATTTTCGAGATATTGCTTGTTATTCCCTTAAATTTTCAATACTTATACTTTTTCTCAAATTCGTTATTCATCTTTTTTATATCCTGGACATGCAAAGAGAATGGAATGCGCTTAAAATATTTGACTATCGCTTAAAAACTAGCAATTCCCCTTGCATCTACAAGAAAATTAGCAATAAGATTAACATCTCGATTAACATGAAGCATATGTAGAATAAGCGTTTGTAAAAATAGTTTGTACAAGAGTAGAGAAAGTCACGTGAGTGTAATACATCATATTTTTTGTTTAGTTTTTAATCTATTAGTTCCATCTGCTTCTATGGTTAATTCCAAATACTTAATTTCCTCATTGATATCCTCTGTGACTTTTTATCCATGATCATTTTGGATGATATTATGAGTAAATACTCTGTTTTGTTAAACTTAATACTAAATCCCCCACATTTTATATTCAATATCATTCTCATCCTTCATGAAGCGTTCTTAATATCTAGGGTTATAACCACTTGGCGTCTGCAAAAAGTAACTGCTGTAGGGTATAATCTTGATTCGTTGGAATTCCCACCGTGTTGCATTTTTTGGAACCACAAGCATCTATGTATATTTTAAAGAGAACTGGTGATAGACAACATCCTTGTAACAGTCCCCTAGTGGTATAAAATTCCCTGGAAACATAATTTCCCAATTTCACTTTGCACTTATTTCCCAAAATAAGTATTGCCTTGCAACCAAAACTTACCTTGGGAGCACTCTTTTATGAAGAGAGGCACTTTCTGTTTTGCTTCCCCTTGCACGCATTAACAAAATATAGTTGCCGGCAAACAACATACCGGTTTACTATCGCGCACGTATTGAAAATCTTATTGCGAAAACAAAACCGGTTACGCCTTATTGTTTGGGTGAAAATGTCGGTACATACTCCAAATGTAATAGTTAAACTGTGTGCGTGAACTTTAGCCTCCTAGCTAAAATTTGATGATAATTTTATGACGTATTCAATCTCTGTTTCTCCTATTGATGGATGAATTTTATTATGATAAATTGAATAAAATTGAAAAATGTTAATATTTTCTTCTAACTCATAAAACATAATCCCGTGATTTACAATTTTTATTACCTTGTTCATCTATTTTTACTTTCCATACTACTTAATTATAGCAGACCCGTGAATAAAAAATCTGATGTGTTACACTCACATGACTTCCTCTACTCTTCTACAAACTATTTTGACAAACGCTTATTCTCCATATGCTTCATGTTAATCTTATTGCTAATTTTCTTGTAGGTACAAGGGGAACATGGTAAGCTTTAAGCGATAGTCCAATCTTTTAAGAGCTGGTTGCTATGTGGCGCATTCTATTCTCTTTGCATGTCCAGTACATCAAACAAAATTAATAACGAATTCCCATTTGAGAAAAAGTAGAAGTATTGGAAAATTTAAGGGAATAACGAGGAATATTTCGAAAATAGTTCACTCAACAAAAAAAATGTATACGACATAAATTGTGTATTTTAACGCGATCTATATTTTTTGTGTAGTAAAATTCTGTCTATCTCCTATGGTTTATCAGTTATGCAAAAGTCGTTCACAATGAAGAATACTTTTGGAGACATTCCCAGAAAATTCGAGATATACATTTCATTTGTCATGAAAATATCTTAAACATATGATATTTTAATCAAAATCGTTAGAACCATTTTTGAGAAAATTAAAATTTTCGAAAAATGTTGCATGTAAAGGGTAATCTGGGGTGGGGGATTTTCTCGTAAACCTTCGTGTCGCATCTCTGGAAGATACTGAAACTAGAAACTAAATACCAAGCATAACCTTTCCTGATTATACTGTTCAAAGACACACACACGGACATGTTTCCAAAAATGCTTTTTTTTGGATTGAGCAATTATTTCCGGTGAAATCTAGTATCAAATTTTTGGATGGAATACAATACTTCCCCTACTTGCTATACGTAATAGAGAAAGTAAAAAACCATAAATGTGTCTGTGTGCCCGTGCCTATTATATTATGGTATTTGGTCTTGTTTCGTGAACATTCTTCATCATTCTTTTGCGTTTTTGTTTTTAAATTCACATAGGAACCACTTAACTTTCCGTTTACCCCTTATGTCCATATTCCACTGTTGGGACGTCATGCTAAATGTGTAATGTTTTCTTCCCTTCCAGCTGCTTGAGTAACACGCGTATATAGATATCATCATGCAATATGTTGTTAATCTGATGATGATCTTGCGTGTTAATGGCGTGCATGAAGGTCGTGATAGAATGAAAGTGGAAATTACAAAGGCGATATTGTTTCAGTGAAGTTTGCATATTACAGCACAATACTGTTAATGATTTTATTGGTCACATTTCGTCGACAAAATTGATGGAAATGAGAATACGGAAGAACACAGTTTAATGTTTTAGAAATTTGGCGTTATGCTTAAGCTATAACTTATTATGTAACTATAGCAACAAATAAAATGCGTTGCAAATAAAATTATATAAATAAGTAATATGCTGTAAGTTTAAATTATATTCTCTCTCTATTTTATTTTGCGTCGCTTTAACTCCTTGATCATATCGCGACGGATCTGTTGGTGGATAACTCTTAGAACGATATGTGATGGGCAGTTAGCCTTCTAGGTCTCGTCCCCGGAAATGCCATCTTGCTTCGTCACGTACCCAAAGAGACCCCCACCGCATGGCAGCCGGACCTTCTGCTTCGTGCCATGCAGATGGCGTTAGGGTGCTTTGTTAGGGTGCTTCCAGCCTAACTGCTTACATTGTCTGTAGATAGATGCATAGCATTCGCTATTTCCATTTATTTTTCATTTTACTATTGTGTTAGACTTAAGGTGGAACTTTGGGTCGTGGTATTAAATATGCAATCCGGTATTTAGCTTGGCGACTGAGGAAAACCACGAAAAAACCTCAGACAGATTTGTCGGCCCACGGGATTTGAACCCGATGCCTCCCGAATGCGGGACACGGACTTTACCGCCTGAGCCATCCCGTTCGGTCAAATTATATTCCTTTCTCGTGTAAATTACATTTTAATCACTGACTTTATCAGAAATAATTAATAACTAATCAGCCCATGTCGCCAACGCTTTTGAATGACTATACTGGTTGAGGCATAGTTTAAGAGTAGGAAAGATCAAATTAAACCCTGCTTTAAATACTTAATATCAGGTTATTACTTTGACTACACACACACACCTAATAGATAGAGAAGGTATTACATTCCACCCAAAAATTCGCTACCGAGATTTCACTAAAAATACATGTTTTGAGATCCCTTAAATAAAGAAAACATTTTTACTTTTACTACTACTACTTACACTAAGTAGGGGAAGGAATGTACTCCGCCCAAAATTGGATGTTGAGATCTCACCGGAAATATATATTTTGAGGCTCTCAAAATTAAAAAAAATGCATGTTTAGAAAAAGCTCCTGTGTTAGTGTGTGCGTGATAACTTAAATACCAAACTTGGCATTTAAGGTCAGTATCTTCCAAAGGTGCTACATGAAGATTTCCAAGAAAATTCCCACCCCTTTACACGAAACATTATTCGAATTTTTTTATTTTCTTCAAAATGGCTCTTAGGATTTTGATTAAAATACCATGCATTGTAACAAATAAAATTTATATCTTGATTTTTCTGGGAAAGGCATGTGAAGTTCTGTTAAGCGATAGACGAAAACGTACTACACAAAAATGCAGTATGGTAGACAACCCATTCTTCAAGGAGTGCGGAACTGAGGAGAGGTATCGATGTTGGTCGGTGAGGCCTGGCACGAAGTCGGCGTTCCAAAACATCCCAAAGGTGTTGTATAAAACTCTGTGCAGGCCAGTCCATTACAGGGATGTTATTGTCGTGTAACCACTCCGCAACATCCCGTGCAGTATGAGCAGGTGCTCGATCGTGTTGAAAGATGCAATCGCCATCCCCGAATAGCTCTTAACAGTGGGAAGCAAGAAGGTGCTTAAAATAACGATTTAGGTCTGCGCTGTGATCGTACCACGCGAAACAACAAGGGGATCAAGCCCCCTCCAGGAAAAGCACAACCACACCATAACACCACCACCTCCGAATTTCACTGTTGGCACTACACACGCTGGCAGATGACGTTCACGGGCATTCGCCACTATACCCACACCCTACCATCGGATCGCCACATTGTGTACCGTGATTCGTTACTCCACACAACGTTTTGCCACTGTTCAATCGTGTAATGTTGACACTCCTTACACCAAGCGAGGCGTCGTTTGGCATTTTCCTGCGTGATTTGTGGCTTATGAGCAGCCGCTCGACCATGGAATTCAAGGTTTCTCGCCTCACGTCTAACTGTCATAGTACTTGGAGTGGATCCTGATGCAGTTTGGAATTCCTGTGTGATGGCCTGGATAGATGTCGGCCTATTACTCTTTACGACCCTTTTCAAATTTCGGCGGTCTCTGTCAATCAACAGATGAGGTCAGCCTGTATGCTTTAGTGGTGTACATGTCCCTTCACGTTTCCACTTCACTATTACATCAGAAAAAGTGGACCTAGGGATGTTTAGGCGTGTGGAAATCTCGCATTTTGACTTCTGACACAAGTGACACCCAATCACCTGACCACGTTCGAAGTCCATGAGTTCCACGGAGCGTCTCATTCTGCTGTTTCACGATGTCTAATGACTACTGAGGTCGCGGATAATCAGTACCAGGCAGTAGGTGGCAACACAATGCACCTAAGGTGAAAAACATATGTTTGTGGGGGCGTCCGGATCACATAGTCTATATCCATTGCAGCTATCACTCCCAGGGGGAAGGGATGATGTTAAGGAACAACAGGAGGCTACAGGTCACAGAGACGCGCTGAAGTCGCTAACATTTTTCAGGCTTGAAGACTTCACCCACTACTGGAGCTGCCTGAAGAGGACTATGGACGACCTGTTGACCAAGAAGTCTTCTAGTGTCCACTGGAAATACGCTTTCCTTTGAGCAAGCATTCGCGCCATCTGTCCGGCACTGCCATACACCACCAAACCTGGAAAAACACACCTCAAAGATGAGAAGGAGATGGAATGAAAGGGTGGTGATGGAAAGGAAACTATGTCAGATGAGAAACAACCCCAGCATTCGCCTACCGACCAGGGAAATCCACGACATACAGAGCCATCTTGCTTGGTGACGTCGTGTGAGTCGTATTTCATTTTGACCTGCAAATGAAAATATTTCATACTGTCAGATTTCAAGTATGTTCAAGTATGTTGTTATACTGGATCTCCAACGAATGGTTTAAAATATTTATTTTGGTACTGTCATTCTACTCAACAATTTTCTTCACATTGTTTTTCCGCATACCGTGAAGATAATTAAAAGTAAAATTTCTGCTAATTATGATTTCAATCATTTTTTCTTCCCTCTCAACAAACATTCACTTCCGCTTGAATTTAAACGCTATTAAACTGACAAAAGTACAAACAAAACTGTTCCTGTGCCGCGGCGCATTGGGTTGGGGCGTAGTGCTCTGGTACCTTGCATGGAATGCGCCCTGGTTCGGGGGTGGGCATTTTAAGTTCGGGTATAGGACCGGTTCCCACTAAGCATGAGAGGAAATTGAGGAGTTGCGATAGGCAGCGGTCCTGGCATCGTGAGTCAACTTTCCGGATGGGGGATGCGTGATACTGGCTACATCGCATCCCCGTATCGTCCAGGCGTACGTGGACGTGAGGCCGGTGGTCGAGTTGGAAGACCCAGCCTCCTCTCGGTCTATAGCGCCACTTGATTTATTTATAAACAAGCTTTATGCAAATTGTTTTATATACAATAACGGTATTTGATAGAACCTTACCTAAGTTAAAGGAATTGTATATGTCAGGCTGTTTTTAAGGGCGCAAGGCGAAATTTTCAGCTAATCCTGCCTCAGTTGGGTTAATCTTATATGTGGAAAAATGTTTGCTAGTTTTGATAACCTTAGAAAACTTCGTAATTATTTCTATTAGAATTTCTATAAAATATAAATACTCAATTTTATGTAAAATCATCTTCGGTGAGAGGCAGTAAAAGAAGACAAAACCTATTGCAGGAAAAATATATAGTTAAAACGACTTTATTGGCAGCATTGACCATTTCAAAAATATCCATATTTTTAAGATTTTATAGAACGGAGTGTAACTGACGGATCACTTAATGTAAGTTATTTCATACTGAACGATTCTTCTCTGTTAAGCATGAGCTCATGAGAAGCAGAAATTTGTTTATGAGTATAGTTATTTGAAATGTGAATTTGTAACTTGGGTGAAACGATATGCACTAACCAATTTTAAATAATTTGAATAATACTTACTGATTATGAGTAATTATGAATAGCTACATGTAGATATAGATATGTGTCTGCTACTTACGAGGGGCACTATTTATATTTTGAGCCTAATAATTAAAACAAAGTAATTTCAGATTGAAAACTGCTTTATTGTTTTTGAAAATATTCTCCTTTATGATTATGGTTTTGAAGGCATCAACGGCTTCTTCTGACAACGAAAATCGTTGTCCACGCAATTTATTCTTGATGTTCGGGAACAAAAAGAGGTCATTGAGTGTCAAATCAGGACTGTATGGCGGATGACCCATTATTTCGATTTTTTCAGCCTTCAAATACTCTGTTGTTAGACGAGATGTGTGTGCGCTCGCGTTGTCTTGATGAAGAACGATCCTACGGTTCTTGTTGAGTTTCCTTACTTAACCGAAGACTTCCGGCAAACAAATGGTTGTGTACCATTCGGCATTGACCGTTTTACTTTCCTCTAAAGGCACTGTTGCCACATGGCCAGTTTTGCTGAAAAAGCAGGCGACCATTTGCTTCGAAGTGCTTCGAGTGCGAACATCTTTTGTTGGATTTGCTTCATCTTGAAACACCCATACAGTCGACTGCTGTTTACGTTCCGGCTCATACGCATGATTCGTCACCTGTTACAATCTTATATGCGTCTTTTGAGGCACCACCATTGTATTTCTTAAGCATTTTTGTACACCAATCGACACGAGCATCTTTTTGAGATTGCGTCAAATTATGTGGGATCCAACGAGAACAAACCTTTTTCACGGCTAAATAATCATGCAATATTTTAAATATGCTGGTGGAACTAATGTCTAGGGTTTCCTGAATCTACCAATATGTCACATGATGATCTATCATTATTAGGTTTTGCATAGCATCAATGTTTTCTGGAACAACAACTGATTTTGGACGACCTTCACGAACTTCATCATTGAGCGAACGGCGGCCACGATTAAATTCGTTATACGAGCGTTTCACAGTGACAAAGGATGTAGCTTCTTCGCCAAATGTGAAATTTAGTTGATCGATGCACTCTTGTCTTGATAATCCACGTCGAAAGTCGTAATAAATCATAGCACGAACATTTTCACGAGTTAATTCAATGTTTTGGTTGACACACAGTTTTCAAGTAGTGTAAACAAAAGAAATGACGCTCGATTGACAAAATGTTTGAAGTAGATTATGGTCAAAAATGTTAAACTTTCCATTGGAAACGTTAGATGGCACGTAAAACATTCAGGGTTGCCAAGGTTCAAAATATAAATAGTGCCCCTCGTATAAGAGTATTTATATTTATGACGTCCTCTTCCAAAAATAGGGTTATGCTAACCTAAAGACTTCAAAACGCACTCTGAATTTTAGGGGACAAAGTATTGTTGTTATAGTTCTGCTTTAAGTTACGATGAACATTACAATTAGCGTTTGTGTGCGTCTTCCTTAAAGGAAGACAAGGAGGAACAGAGGTAAGCTAGCAACAGTAAAGATAACCCTATCTTGTTACTTAATATGCATGAAGAAATCTTGGAAGAGGGTTTCGGGAGGCGTTTAAGCTGAGAACTCGGGTGCGTGTTTCGACTGCAGGGCTGCCTGCTTATGAGGACACTCAGCCCAAAAATTCAAATAGTTTTATTATCGAACCACTGATGTGCATACATTCTTACACAAAAGTCATGAAAAATGCTGTATATAGATTGCATTCTAACTCAAAAAGCACAAAGATAGATGATAAAATGACAAGACAGTACAAGTACATCATAGAATTTACTTAGCTCTACACTTTCAATGATTATTTATCGCTAGTAATTATCTAGCCTTAAGCATATGTCCTTTATTCGCCTACCAGTAGCGCCAAACATGCCCATTGTATTCTTTACGTTCAAGAATAATCACGATAATGGTTTTACTTCTAACATTTCACTTAATTGCATTTGCAGAATATGCACCACGATTTCTTATTGTTCTCACAGATCAGGCATATTCTAAAATCATCTTCAATGGGGGCAATTTGTTAAAAAGGAAATCTTCTACCGAGTTTTACAGCTATGTCACCTAGTATTATTATTGGAAATAATAATTCTTGTCATTGATTATCTCCATACTAGAAACATTTTTGTTATTAATCCTAAGATCGTTTTCTGTTATACCCTAACACTAGCATCACAAAGGCATTTGCAGCTTACATTGAACACTTGGGCAATATGCAGAGATTAAAAGACATATATCTAAGTAACCCAAATTTTAATGTGCAAGTTAAGGAATACGAGAATTCAAGAACAATACGTTTTAAGATTAGTAAGATAGTTGGGTTGCCTAATTTACTGGGCGCTCGTAGATTGTACTTCTGTACATAAGTATCTAAAGTCAGATAAAGTAAACTTAATTGGGCAAACATTACGCGCAATTTGAACCCCTTAATGCACCAAATGCACCAAAGTGTAGCTAATTTCCATTACACAACTCTTTTGTAATGTTTTAATTTATTGCTTGTTTATTTTTTAAAACTACTTAAATAAAAAAGAAATGAAATCAGCTAAATTTAAAAAAAAAAGAATCACACTGTGGTAAAACGTAACTTATTAAAAATATAACAAAATTACTCCACTTCTTTTTTAATTGTAATTAAAAATAATAATTCAGGCACTAAGAGGTTAACCGTATGTTGCCGCTGGTTTGTTTAGGTGGAGTTTCGCATATCACCATCACTGGTGTTACGAGGGGCACTATTTATATTTTGAGCCATGGCAACCCTGAATGTTGTAGGTGCCATCTGACGTTTCCAATCGAAGGTTTGACATTTTTAACCATAATCCACTTAAAACATTTTGTCAATAGAGCATAATTTGTTTTCTTTACACTAACTTGAAAATTGTGTGACCACAACAACATGGAATTAAATCGTGAAAATGTTCGTGTAATGATTTACTACGATTTTCGAATTGGATTATCAAGACAAGAGTGCCTCGATCAACTAACTTCTACATTTGGCGACAAAGCTCCATGCTTTTCCACCGTGAAACGATGTTATGACGAATTTAATCTTGGCCGCCGTTCGCTCAATGATGAAGTTCGTGTAGGTCGTCCAAATTCAGTTGTTGTGTCAGAAAGCATTGATGCTGTGCAAAAACTAATAATGAAAGATCGTCATGCGACATATTGTGAGATTGAGGTAACCCTGAACATTAGTTCCACCAGAATATATAAAATATTGCATGATTATTGCCGTGAAAAAGGTTTGCTCTCGTTGGATCCCACATAATTTTAAGCAATCTGAAAAAGATGCTCGTGTCGATTGGTGTACAAACATGCTCAAGAAAAACAATGGCGATGCCTCAAAAGATGCATATAAGATTGTAACAGGTGACGAACCATGGTTCTATGTGTATGAGCCAGAACGTAAATGGCAGTCGACTGTATGGGTGTTTCAAGATGAAGCAAATCCAACAAAAGTTGTTCGCACTCGAAGCACTTCGAAGTAAATGGTCGCCTGCTTTTTAGCAAAACTGGCCATGTGGCAACAGTGCCTTTAGAGGAACGTAAAACGGTCACTGCCGAATGGTATACAATCATTTGTTTGCCGGAAGTCTTTGGTGAAGTAAGGAAAACCAACAAGAACCGTAGGATCGTTCTTCATCAAGACAATGCGAGCGCACACACATCTCGTCTAACAAGAGTATTCGAATTGACGGGTCATCCGCCATACAGTCCTAGTTTGGCACCCAATGACTTCTTTTTGTTCCCAAACATCAAGAATAAATTGCGTGGACAACGATTTTCGTTGGTAGAAGAAGCCGTTGATGCCATCAAAAACGATGTTTTGGAGGTGTCTCAAGAAGACTGGAATAAATGTTTTGACAAATGGTTCAAACGGATGCTAAAGTGTATTGATCATAAAGGAGAATATTTTGAAAAACAATAAAGCAGTTTTCAATCAGAAATTACTTTGTTTTAATTATTAGGCTCAAAATGTAAATAGTGCCCCTCGTAGCTTATTGTAATTTTATTACTCCATTTCTGTTTCTGCGTGACATAAAATGAAGTATTAAGCTGAATTGGAAGTCGTTTAATGTACTATAATTTGCAGTCATAAAAGATAATTACCTTACTTGAGTTTTCAAAGACTAGGTATGTTAATATGAGACTTAATCTATAACTGAAGAGTTATGTTGGTATTTATAATAGTCTTAAGATTTTAGTAGTGGTAATCTGAAAACAGTCAGCTGTCCTTTTTACTGGTACTTTTCTGCATAGGAGGTAGAGGGGTATTGCATTCCACCCAAAAATTCGATACCGAGACTTCACTAGAAATACATATTTTGAGGTCCCTGAATGAAAAAATCTGATGTGTTAGACTCACATGGCTTTCTCTACTCTTGCACAAACTATTTTTGCAAACGCTTATTCTCCATATGCTTCATGTTAATCGAGATATCGAGATGTTAATCTTATTGCTAATTTTCTTGTAGATGCAAGGGGAATTACTAGTTTTTAAGCGATAGTCAAATACCTTAAGAGGTGGTTGCTATGTGGAGTATTCTATTCTCTTTGCATTACCAGAACAAAAAAGATGAATAACGAAAAAAAGTAAATTGACCATCATAACGTCCTCCAAACAAAACATGAATAATTTCATTTACTTTCCCCCATAATATCAAGCAACTTTTCTTAAAGACATTTCTTTCTACAACGCTTAGTTTTGGAGATACCAGTTTTGCCTGCACGTCTCCAGTCAGAGAGTAAGAACAGCTGAGAAATTCATACGTTTAGTCCATTAGTTTCGTAGCAGCACGGGAATTATTGCAGATCATGTTCCAGAAGGAGACTGGCTCCCCAGGGATTCATTTTATCTTTTCACCGTTTTACAGGACTCCTTAATATTTTATTCAAACGAATGCCAGAAATTGGCCCTAGGGGAACTGAGTTTTCCGATATCACCGGAAGAAATATAGCCAGTTTTCTGTTTTAGATTGGTTTTAGGATCAACAGCGTTAATAAAAACAGTGTATTTACTACCAATACCACTAATTAATAATAATAGTAATAGTAGTCGTAGTAGTAGTAGCATGAGCGACATGAGTTGCATGAACAACTACCTAAAATAATAATATGGAACTAAATATCCCCCCTTCCGCCAAAAAAGATCGAAATTCATACGTTTTCGTTAACATTGTGTTCATAGAAATGAGAGTGTCTGGAACAAAAACTGTCACTAAAGAATTCAACAAATCAACTGATGCTCGCGATTGGAGATAAGCCACCTTCGATTGCCGGCATACGGATTTTTCCCAGTTTGGGAAGTAGAGTAACATGCAGAAGAAGATCACAACCCACCTCCATTACGCACACTCCACCTGCACGTACGGAGCCAGAGAATGCAGCGGCCATGCGGCAGACCTTACTCCATCATTGCTGTCGTACCATCAATTTAATTTAACTGTAACGTTTATCTACAGTCGAAGATTAATACTAACAATGGATTGTTGCGACAAGTCCATGTTTCTTTAGGGATCAGTACACATAATTGCAACATAAGGAACATTTTTCAACAAAATTTGTTGTCATAGAGGTTAGCAACACTGTCAGAATTTCCTTTTGGTGTATTAAGAAACTATAAGAAAACTTGCTTTAATTTATATATACATATATTTATTTATAATGGCAATAAAGCGTTCAGTATGATACGGAAATGAAATATTTTATGAAATGAAAACGCATTTCAGGCTCTGAAATAAAATTATAATATGGATTTCGGGAAATAGCCTGAATGCACCAGGGAAAACTTCAAACATGGTACAAACATCAGATTGTTAATGCCCAACGAGTTTAATAGTAAGAAAAACTGAAAGTTTTAAATCCAACTGATATTAGATGGCCCTTTAGCGCCACCTGGAGAAAAAATATAGACAATCACTCAAACATGATAAAACAAGAAGAATTCCCTATGTTGAAGGGGCAATCAATGAGGCCCCTACTCTTAAAGAGGAAACCAGTAAGGGAAACGCCTTTAAATTCTGCAAGTATTTAGTATGGTCTGCACGGCGAAAATATATAACTCAACAGCTGTTGCCACAGACGGGATGTCCAGTGCGATGTCTTTTGTAGTCATGCGTTTAAAAACTAATGTATTGGGGATTGAAAACCTTCCGTAAAATGTGTCATAGCGTCTTAAAACAGCATCTTCAAACATTTGAGAGATTTTGGGCAAATGTAGCTATATTTTCTCTTTAAATCCTACAACTACGTTATAATATTTGTGTAAAAATAATAGTCTTTAGATTTGCAATAAAATCCACACATTGAATAAAGTATAAAATATAATAATAACTCTAAACCAAAATGATGTTGTATGCAGAGTAACATAAGTACCTAAAGCAGTTAAAAATCTGATTTTCTGAGATTTTTTTTACTGAACTTTGCTTCTAAATTAATAAAAGTGAGGACATTCAAATGCTTGCTTAATGGGAGGGAGGTTACTCGTGTGAACACTACTTTCCAACATTTTATTTTTTCTGTAGGTTTACTCCTACCTTTTACAATAAATATTATCCATTCTGTCTTATTTTAGAAATAATATTTTTGCTAAAAGAAATATTTAAATTTAAAATATTTTACTGTAATATATATTTTGAATAATCAAAGATTAGAATTATATCAAATACATTTATGCACAACGTATCCAAAGCTCACGAATTTTGGTTAATTAAGTTCAAAACTAGGGGTCAAATCTGGACTCAATTTTCAAAATAAATAAAATGATTATAAAGCATTCAATAGCTCTGAAACCTTTTAATATCAATTAGTACTTTGAATACGTATTTAGAAAAATAATAAAAAAGGAAAAGTAGCTCCAATTAAAATTAATTACTAACACTTTCCACTATTATTAGTTTCACTCTATATTTACTCTCAGCTTATACAGGGTGGACCTTTAAGTTGAGGCTGTACAATATCTCCAAAACTAAGCAGAATAAATGCTTCATATAATGAAGGAAAGTAAATGGCATTAGCCTTATTTTATTTGGAGAATGTTGTAGTGGTCATTTTAGGGTCATTGACCCTTAAAATAAGCATCATAACGTCCTCCAAACAAACCGAATAATGACACTTACTTTCTCCCATAAAATCAAGCAGCTTTTATTAAAGACATTTATTTCGCTTAGTTTTGGAGAGATATTGTACAGTCTCAACTTAAATGGCCCACGCTATATGTTAAATTTCATTCCTAGTTTACTCACAACAGCCTAAAATAATGTATTACACACACACACATATATATATAAAGTTCTACGTTGAGGTGACTATAATTAAAACACGAACAACTTGGAATAGTTTTGCCCCTACCTCTTACAGCAAATATTATCCATTCTGTCTTATTTTAAGAAATTATATTTTAACCGAAAGAAACACTTAAATTTAAAATGTTTTACTGTAATTTATATTTAAAAAAATTAAAGCTTGGAATTACTTCAAATACAAGTATCCAAAACGCTTCCAAAGCACATGAATTTCAGTTAATTAAGTTCAAAAACTAAGGGTCAAATTTGGTCTCAATTTTGGAAACAAATAAAATTATTACAAATCATTCAAGAGCTCTGAAACCTTTTAATATCAGTTAGTAACTTTGAATATGTATTTGGAAACATAATGAAAAAGGAAAACAGTTTTGAAAAACTCCAAGAGTAGCCCCAATTAAAATTACTCACTACCCCTTTCCACTATTGCTGGTTTTACTCTAATTTACTCTCAGCTTAAATGTTAAATTTTATTCTTAATTTAGGGCATAACATACTAAAACAATGTATTATTCACATACTTATATAGAAATATTTCTTCATTGAGGCAATTGTAATTAAAAACAGCGATCTGGAAACGTTATAACTCTTTTTAGCACGAGATACATTCAGATCATTGACACCCTCACAAAAGCTAACGAGCGAAAGAACATTTCCCTAACGCACAGAGATCTAAAGTTATAAAAACGCGTTACTTACCTGAGGGATGCGGAAGAGACGCAGCAAGTTGGCGACCTGGATGGAGGTGACGCTGGATGCCGCCCCCACCACGCCCGAGATGACTTTCCGCACCTGGGTCTTATTGCAGTGGTACTCTGCACCGTCTATGTTGCTTATAGACCCTGTAAAACACAAATGTGTTCCGCTGTGTTAGCTTCTTTTAAGGGTGCAGTATCTACAGGACAGGACGTTCAGAAAGCTATACCCAACAACACTCAGATTAAGTAATGAACATGTTGCTCTTGGAACTATACAGGACCAACATAGTGCTATCACTAAACATGGTGAAATGCAGTTAAAGCATGGGAAATTTTGGACAAAAACTCCAGATTTTTAAAGATTTTCATAGATAAAATCCTCAAACATTGTAGAACGACAATCCAATTACACTTTTGCCCTTATGGTGATTTAAATGCTCAAAGATGACGATTTAATGGACGTACACAGCTGTATATTTTTAGCATTTTAAGGGGACTGGGTAGTGATTTAGACCCAAATAATCAATTCTTTCATCTTTAAAATAAGTGGAAATCTTCCTATTTGGCGCGCTACTTGGCTAGTGGGGACAACATGTAACATATTTTTCTTAAAATGCAGCTAGCATAACTAATTTCTCAAACTTAGGTGCACTTTTCTACAAAACTAATGAACCTATGTTAATGAGAATTTTACTGTAGTTTCTGAAGCATGTATTCTACAAGTGTATTCTATTATTATAAAACCCCAAAATATAAATTAAAAATAATTGTGTAAAAAATTTAAAAAACACTTAGCAAAGTTAAGAATTTCTTCTTTTGAATACAGTCAGAAATAATTAAATACATTTAGGTTACAAATTAAGAATACACATTGCTTATATCCTAAAAATATTCAATAAATATGCTTAAATATTGTCGAAATAAAGTACACCGCAAGTATTAGGTACACCATATTTTTTTCAAAAATGTGTAATCAGTTATGACCTTTCTTTTGATCATTGTAAATAATTACAACGACTGCCAACTGGGCGGCAGATGTTCACAATTTATTGCTCAATTGACAGTCGTTATTAAGCTGTCCAAGGTGTTACCCTCTTGAAGATGGCAACCAAAGAGTTGACCGAAACGTCGGGTACAAATAATTTTACCCTTAGATCACGGCCTTCCAGCCCAGAAGATTTTAATATTTTATCGATTAACTCCTTCGATTAAATGCCTTCGCATTTATTTAATTATGTAGCTATTTATATCACTGGAATTACAATGAATTACTGTGCATTCATGCCAAATTTAATTTTAATCTGAGCGGTAGAAGCCTAGAAATGTTCAACTAAAGTTATGCATTGAAATAATGAATCAGTACCCAATCCCCTTAACGAACCTGGAAAATTGAGATTTTGGCAATAAATGACAAAATTATCCAATTTTAGTTTCAGTATGTAAATAAATGTTGCAATTGTTTTTAGTTTCCCTGCTGTTTCCTATAGTAAGTAGTGGAAGTATTCTATTCCACCCAAAATTCGATACCGAAATTTCTCTGGAAATACACGTTTTGAGACCCTCTGAATCCAAAACTCTCCTTTTACAAAAATGTCCGCGTGTATGTGCGTCTAAGCAGCGTAACTCAAAAACGAAATGATTAAAACATATGTTTAAGATGTTTACATCATACCGACAAAATCTTACTAATCCAAAAATCTGGCCTTCACATGACCTTCTCTACCTTTTGTCATTTATTAGTGGATATACGAACTATTCTTACTAAAGCTCATTTACTACATGTTAATCCAAATAAACATTTGCAGAAATGGCTACATTACACATAGTCAAATGTTTAAGAACTGTACGCTATATGCTGGCCTAAAAATTCCACACTGTTTACATGTAATTGCAAGAAACAACTGAATGTTGACAGGAATTTATAAAAGAGTGATAAAGAAATTAATAATTCCAACTTTTAATAACGGATATCTCATAAATGACTTATGCCACTAAAATACTTATGTGAAATAAATTGTGTGTTTTAAAGGAATCTAGATTACTTGTGTAGTACGTTTTCGTGTATCGCTTAATGTTTACTAGTTATATAAGATTATATATAATTTCTTCAAATGAAGTCGACTTCACAGACTATTCCCAGAAAATTCAAGATATAGGTTTTATTCTCATTTCAATATCTTTAATATGTGGTATTTTAATAAAAATCCTTAATGCCATTTTTAGAAAATAAAAATTTCGAAAAAGGCATTTTCTTGAAAATCTTCGTGTCGCATCTATGGAAGATGCTGAACCTAAATACTAAGTTGTGTATTTATAAACTTTTTGTTTTTGAGTTATGCTGTTCATAGACAGACATTCAGACAGATACACACACGGACATGTTTAAAAAATGCTTTATTTGGATTAAGGGGCTTCAAAGCATGTATTTCCGGTGAAATCTCGGTATAAAAGTTTGGGTGAAATGCAATACTTCTACTTACTCTACGCAGTTTGAATTTTTTCATACTTCCATAATTTTTCATTTTTTCAAGTACCTACTGCCAAAATTCAGCCGTTTCTGCCTATTTAATAGAAAGAGCATAGAATTTTAAATTCAGCACGTAGCCTACGGATTTTAAAACTGAGGCAGTATTTTAACACTTAAATGATTTCAGTGTAATTATATAAATATAAATTCAATAACAGCCCGCCTTAAAGCAATATTTGTATGTAATAATATATAAAAAGTGTACATTACAGTCATTGTAAATCTTTATATTATTATATCCATGTGTAATAATGTTATGTGAATGTATTACGTAATTTAATAATGTAGGAGTTGTGAGAATAATAAGTTAAAAGTTGCTAACAATGAGGTAACATTGAGGCAATAATGAGTTTGAGAGTTTAACAATACAACTTCTGATTCTTGGAAGCAATAATGTAATTTTAGCGACAGTTTATAAAATAGCCAATCAACAACCAGTAAAAGCGTTAGTTAAATAAAAGTATTCTATTGGATTAGAATTAGCCAATCAGAAATTAAAAATGAGAAAAATTTACAAATTTAGAAGTTAGTTGGTTGTAGACAGCAAAAAGTGTCCTCAAGAAATATAATACGTATTCGTGTGAGACACAAAATACGTTTACGTGTTAAAAATGTAATTAATTGTTAAAAAGAATCTCACAGCTGAAGCAAGAGTGAAGTAAAATTATAATTTGTGTAAGCCTACATTCTTGTCGCATCACAACCCTACTAAGAGAAACTGTCTCTCACAAAGATACTGACGCAGCCGAGGCAAACATAAATATGTAATATTTAAAGAAACAGTTTAATTACAAAGTTAATATTTTTTTAAACTTGGGGCAAAGGCCACCTGAAAGTACATTTGGGGCGAAGGCTACCGGAAACTGTTTACTATACGTGCGGTTGCAACTACTACAAGTTCGGCTCCCTAACAGTTGAAATGTAATACATGTTCTCAAATTGGCGTCCATACGTGGAGCCAATACAAACCACTTCTAAAATTAACATTTCTCAAAATGAACCTATAACGAAATATGTAATCAAAATTTATCTGGATTAACTTGAAGCAGATGGAAATAGTTTCTAGAAGCAACATAAAAATAAACGATAGTGGGCAGAGAAATTCATGTGAATGTAGCACGTCGGGCATTAAAAACTACATATTTCAGTATTGGGTTTTCCCTACTGGATTTGGTAAATATGTAAATACAGAGGAATAAAGTTGAATTGTTCGAAAAAAAAAAAAAGAATTTGGAGAGAGGATGGAATACAATTAAATTTGTCCATAATATTTCATAGTATTTCACTCCCCAAGCAGTGACAGAGAACTTGTTCATTATGCTGAATTATTCTTGCAGCAGAGAAAGAAGTATTCTCAAAACATTAGAAGCTCGGTGGGAAAGGTCTTGGTTAACAGAACTTTCGGATGGGAGTGAACGAACGTTAACAAAATTAAATAACAATTAAGAAACAGAAAATGAGGTTCTAAGAAGTTTTCTATTTTGCTCCCGATAATGAACCAACATAATGACAGCGAAAGAAGTCCTGCGAGACAGAAAATTTGCTTATCTTTCAGTTCCTGAATGCAGTTGACTGGTTGATTTTGAAACAATTAATGCGAAAGAAGAAAACCAAACTCTCTTATCTGTTTAAAAGAAACGAAATTTGCGGACTTTGAGAAACTCGTTAACGGCAAAATACAAGCTTTATTTTCATTCCTGGAGTTGGCGAAAGATTGTGAAGAGGAGAGGATGGGGTGTTATTGTATCGACGGAAGTTGAGATTCAAATTCGAAGCCATAAATTGAATTTTCTTGCTCCGTATTGCTATTCCTTATACCTACACAAATGCAATAAAAAGTTTTCAGAGCTACGAACAATGAACGTACACTAGCAATCAAAGAAAGAAAGAATATCTTCCCCTTTATTCAAAATCGATGAAGTTAATTAAACGCAGTAATATCAAGAAGCTGCTCAGGGCACCATTGTTGCTCTTCGTTGACTTTTATTTATGCATTAGATGATGCAACAGAGACGAAAAGATTATCTGCTAATGTTACAAAAGTTGATCGTGTCCAAGAATATCTTATATCGCTTGTCTTCAAGCCGTGTTTTACGTTTATTAAAGGTATGTTTTGATTTTGTAAGAATATATCGATGAATAAATACACTAAAATAAACTTTCTAGAGTTTTCAGGAAGTATACCTCATAGGAGGAAGGGATGAAGTGAAGGAACCACAGGAGACTATAGACAGATGATAGAGACGCACAGAGGTACGCAACGATAACTTTGAAGACTCAAACACAACGTGGGGATGCTCAAGAAGGCTTCCCTCTGGCGGAATGGGGAGAGCTGGAACCAGCTAAGGCGGCTCATATCTGGCAGGGCCGAGAAGAACTTTCCAATGCACAGGTATCTGCGCCATATATCTGTCAACAATTGAACCGCAGAGCCTCGAAGACCACCTCCTACATGAAAGCGGAAAATAAATGAGAGGGAATGAGGGAACAGAATATACGTAGTAGAAGAGGTACCATCCTAGTATTCGCCGACCACCCAGGGAAACCAACAAAAAAACCATGGTTAGGGAGACCGGCCCAACGGGAATCGCACCTGGGAAATCCCGAATAACCCATACGTTACCACGTAGCCATCTTTGAAGCGAGAAAGCGAGATCTAAAACGTATATATCCGTTTGAGATGTCAGAAAAGTAAAACGTTATATATTAGAGGTTAATGTACATATCCCTCAGACGTTTGCTGAAATATAAGCGGAAAGGATGGAAGTTAACAATGAGTGATGTTTCAGACTTCATCCATGTGGAATGGCAGCACTATCGGCATAGGAAACAAAGCGGTGGTCACAACATAACAGCGTGCTCAGAGTGTCGTATGGTATGTGAAATGTGTCATTTGAGACGTTGTGTTCTCAGTTCTCTAAATAATGCATTTGTGCTTCTTGACTCGGCCACTCACATAAAATGTTTACACAAAATTCATCCATTTAACCACTAAAATATGACAGCAAACTTGAGACGAGCTTCGTAATTACACTGCATCAAATCTTGTTTTTGCTGAATATGGTGTGGAAAAATCTTGCGGTACTATCAATCCTACGATAGAGCATACTGATGTCTGAAAGCTTGTTTAGTCCGTGTTACATTTGAAAAGTTCGCATACCGTATGACACACTGGCGCGCTGTTGTTGTTTACCAATGTCACTGGGGATTGTTGATCTGCATCATTTTCCTTCTGGCTTCCCAATATAACGTCAGGTGATTGGGTGTCACTTGTGTCAGAAGTCTGTACGCGAGATTTCCACACTCCTAAACATCCCTAGGTCCACTTTTTCTGATGTGATAGAGAAGTGGAAACGTGAAGGGACATGTACAGCACAAAAGCGTACAGGTCGACCTCGTCTGTTGACTGAGAGAGACCACCGACATTTGAAGAGGGTCGTAAAAAGAAATAGGCAGACATCTATCCAGACCATCACACAGGAATTCCAAACTGCATCAGGATCCACTCCAAGTACTATGGCAGTTAGGCGAGAGGTGAGAAACCTTGGATTCCATGGTCGAGTGGCTGCTCATAAGCCACACATCACGCAGGATGCCAAACGACGCCTCGATTGGTGTAAGGAGCGTCAAAATTACACGATTGAACAGTGGCAAAACGTTGTGTGGAGTAACGAATCACGGTACACAACGTGGCGATCCGATGGCAGGGTATCGGTATGGCGAATGCCCGGTGAACGTCATCTGCCAGCGTGTGTAGCGCCAACAGTTAAATTCGGAGATGGTGGTGTGATGGTGTGGTCGTGTTTTTCCTGGAGGGGGCTTGCACCCCTTGTTGTTTTGCGTGGCACGATCACAGCGCAGATCTACATTGGTATTTTAAGCACCTTCTTGCTTGCCACTGTTGAAGAGTAATTCGGGGATGGTGATTGCATCTTTCAGCACGATCGAGCACCTGTTCATACTGCACGGGCCGTGGCGTTGTGGTTACACGACAATAACATCCCTGTAATGGACTGGCCTGCACAGAGTCCTGACTTGAATCTTATAGAATACCTTTGGGATGTTTTGGAACGCCGACTTCTTGCCTCAGACGTCCATCGATACCTCTCCTCAGTTCCGCACTCCGTGAAGAGTGGGCTGCCATTCCCCGAGAAACCTTACGGCACCTGATTGTCAGTATGCCCGCGGGAGTGAACGCAGTCATCAAGGCTAAGAGTGGGCCAACACCATATTGACTTCCAGTATTACCGATGGAGGGCGCCACGAACGTTTACGTCATTTTCAGCCAGGTGTCCGGATACTTTTGATTAGATAGTGCATATATAATAGGTTAAAATACACAGATTCCATTTAATTACACAAATGATTCTGTGGTAACCATTCTAGGAGAGTAAGGCTTGCACTAAAAACATGATTAGGAGCTTTAAAAATTGTCGGCAAGTTTAACGGGGGTTAGCAATATCTCTAGTGTGATTCTTTTATTATTTTTTTACGGATTGAGTGCGTTTGGACTCAGTGCTACTCGCTTACGGAAATGTTTCACATGAATCGCTCATCGTGAGATTTCCCTTTATTAATCTTGTAAATAAGTTTCAGCATTTACTCCCTATGTACTCGCCGAGCTAACGATTTTCACTCTTCACCGTCCGCTTCTTAGTCTCACTAATTAACAACACACTTTTGCAAAAGACTGATTACTAAAGATTCGAAATTTACAGTACCAACTTTCTTCTTATTTTAGTTCTTCTTATTTTCATACCCTTCCTTCGTTATCGTTATCATTAACAAGACGAATCGGATCGCTATGCATTCATGACCTGATGGAGTGTTGATATCAAGACCTGCAGATGAGAGGGTTACTGTTGGAAAAGTTTTTTTTAAAGATGATCCGCTCCAAATGCCGCATTAAGCAACACCACTTCTGGACAATTATTCTCAAAACATCAAGTTGTGTTTTTAAACAGAATTTAATTTTAGAAAATTCAAAGTGGTTGTTGTTTGTATATTACATAATTCGGAAAGTAATGATCTATTTATTTTCATGGAAACTACAACAGATACAGGAAGCACATTGGGACAGTTAAATAGAGCAGGATGTCAGCTACATACTGCTATTTATCCACATAATCAGCTTCATTCGTTATGCAGTTTTGCCAACTATGAACAAGAGCCTACATGCCACGCTCGTAAAAATCTGAACCACCTGAGGCTTACATCTGTGACAGCAGCATCTAATCTGGAAAATGTTGGCCATGTAGTGCATCTTTCATAAGCCCAAACAGATGGAAGTCCAAAGGCGCATGGATGTGGTAGGACACTCCAGCCAAATTCGGTAATGAGATCTATGGTTACAAAACTGGTGTGGGGCCTGGTATTATCAGGTACCAAGCTATCCAAAACAACCACAACCTAATCCAGAAGATTGTGCACATCACTCTGCCTGCAGATGGATTTGGCTTGAACTTCTTTTTTGTTGGAAAAATCGGATGTCGTTAGATTCTGGCTGAAATGGTGATACCACGTCTCATCTCCGGTGATGGTGACGTTCAGAAAATTGTCATCTTCAGCCTCGTATTGATCCAGCAGGTCCCGACAAATTTTTATGCTCATGGTTTTGTGAAAGCATCCTCGGGACCGATCTCGGGAACTCTTTTCAATAATTAAGGCTGCGTAACATCTTGTGCAAGTCATTACAGACGACCTTCAGCTCTATGGACAATTCCTTGATCGTAATCCGCCGATCATTATAGACGAGTTTATCGAGACGCTCTTCACTATTTGCTGTGACAGCTGAGCAGGGTTGACCAGGGCGTGGCTTGTCCTGCACATCCTTTTCACCACTTTTGAAACGCTATACCCACCGCCTCACATTACTCACATCTACTGTATCGTCTCCATACATCTATGACAAGCGTCAATGGATTTCAATTGGCGCAGTTTGTTCAGCGGTAAGGAATTCAATCGCACATCTCCATTTTGCACGCACCTCGATATCTGTAGCCATTTGGAACGCTCCCCTGGTGATGCTATCCGCCGCAGGACAACGAAACAAGCAGGACATTAGCGGAAAAGCTCAACAATTAATACTACACCAACATAATCTGACTCGGAAACACAAAGGTAACACAAAAATCTGAAGTGTTACACTCACATGACTTTCTCTACTCTTGTACGAACTATTTTTATAAACGCTTATTCTCCATATGCTTCATGTTAACCAAAATATCGAGATGTTAATCTCATTGCTAATTTTCTCGTAGATGCAAGGGGATTTGGTAGGCTTTAAGCGAACATCAAATATTTTAAGAGCTGGTTGCTATGTGGAGTATTCAGTTCTCTTTGCATTACCAGGACAAACAAATCTGATGTGTTACACTCACATGACTTTCTCTACTCTTGTACAAACTATTTTTACAAACTCTTACTCTCCATATGCTTCATATTAATCGATGTGTTAATCTTATTGCTAATTTTCTTGTAGGTGCAAGGTAGTCAAATCTTTTAACTACTGGTTGCTATATGGCTCATTCCATTCTCTTTGCATGTCTAGAACATAAAAGAAATGAATAACGAATTTGAGAAAAGTATAAGTATTGGAAAATTTAAGAGAATAACAAGCAATATCTCGAAAATGGTTCACTCAACAACAAAAATGTATATGACATAAGTTGTGTATTTTAACGCGTTCTACTTTTTGTGTAGTAACACTTTGTCTATCTCTTACGGTTTACCAGTTATGCAAAAGTTGTTCACAATGAAGAATACTTTTGGAGACATTCCCAGAAAATTCGAGATACACATTTCATTTGTCATGAAAATATCTTAAACATATGATATTTTAATCAAAATCATTAGAGCCATTTTTGAGAAAATTAAAATTTTCGAAACATTTTCCAAGTAAAGGGTAATCTGAGGTGGGTGGTTTCCTTGAAAACCTTCGTGTCGCATCTCTGGAAGATACTGAACCTAAATACTAAGTTTGGTGTTTATCCGACTGTTCGTTTCTGAGTTATGCTAATCACAGACAAACACACGGACATGTTTCCAAAAATGCTTTTTTTTGGATTCAGGGGGCCTCAAAACATATATTTCCCGTGAAATCTCTGTATCGAATTTTTGGGTGGAATACAATACTTCCCCTACTTACTGTACGTAGTAGAGAAAGTAAAAATGAATAACGAATTCCCATTTCAGAAAATAAGTATTGAAAAATTTAAGGGACTAACAAGCAATATATGGAAAATGGTTCTCAACAAAAAAATGTATATGACATAAATTGTGTAATTTAACGCGAGCTACATTTTTTGTGTAGTAAAATTTTGTCTATCTCTTATGGTTTACCAATTATGCGAAAGTCGTTCACAATGAAGAATACGTTTGGAGACATCACCAGAAAATTCGAGATATACATTTCATTTGTCATGAAAATATCTTAAACATATGGTATTTTAATCAAAATCGTTGCCATTTTTGAGAAAATTAAAATGTTCGAAAGTGTTCCATATAAAGGGTAATCTGGGGTGATTTTCTTGAAGTCCTTCGTGTCGCATCTCTGGAAGTTACTGAACCTAAATATCAAGTTTGTTGTTTATCCGACTGTTCGTTTCCGAGTTATGCTGTTCACAGACACACACACACACGCACGCATGTTTTAAAAAATGCTTTTTTTGGATTCAGGGGGTCCCAAAACATGTATTTCCGGTGAAATCTCGGTATCGAATTTTTGGGTGGAGTACAATACTTCCCCTACTTATTATACGTAGTAGGAAAGTAAGAATGGGAGGCATTACTTTTGAATTGACCCTCGTAGGACAAGGATAATAATTTCAGTGTTTAACATCGTATACGTTTTGTTATTGAATTATGGAGGAATTAAAATCCCTATCACGCTAATGTTAACCCTCCTAAATTCATAATGCTTTATCTCAGCCTGAAATTGTTAATGGGTGCATATGCACACTGATCCGGTTTTAAACAATGGCTTTGTTTATTAAGGAAAATATTTAATCTTTTGCTCAAAATTTATCAATAACTATGTTCTTAGCTTCACTCCAACGTACATAGTGGGCAAACGGGGTACTGAATTCCATCCAAAAATTTGATAGCGGCATTTCACCGGAAATAAATGTTTTCAGGCACCTGATACCAAAAAGAAACATCTTTTTAAAAAGGTCGGTGTGTTTGTGTGTATGTGTGTGTGTGTGTGTGTGTGTGTGTGTGTGTGTGTGTGTGTGTGTGTGTGTGAACAGCGTAACTCAGAAACAAAACTGGGATAAATATCACAATTGACACAATTTACAACGTGTTGTACAAGCGTTATTAGTATATTAAGTTGAAGGAGTAGTATTGTATTTCAACTGTTGGGGAGCCGAACTTGAAGTAGTTGCAACCACACGTATGGTACCCGGTAGCCTTCGTTTCAAGTTTAAAATATTAACTTTGTATTTTTACTGTTTCTTTAAACATTATATATTTATGTTTGCCTCGGCTGCGGCAGTATTAATTGGTAGAGACATGAATATCTTAGCAAGGCGTGGTGCGGCTGAAGAATGTAGGCTTACACAGATTATAATTTGCACTTCACTACATTTATTAATTGTTTAAACGATTAAAATAACACTTCACTAATATAGAGAGCCGTGAGATTCTTTTGTTAATTACTTGCACTTTTTAACATGTAAACTATTTTCGTCTCACACTGAATACGTATTAAACTTCTCGAGGACGCCTTTCGCGTCCGTTTAGGAACACTGTCTGCTAGCAACTGACTTCTGAATTTGTACAATTTGCGCTATTTTAGTTTATGATTGGCTAATCCTACTCCAATAGAATACTTTCATTTAACTAAAAGCTTCTTTCTGGTTGTTGATTGGCTATTTTATAAACTGTCTCAAAAATTACATTATTGTTTCCAACAATGACTAGTAGCATTATTAAACCTTCCATTTTTTATTATTACCTCAAGGCTACCTCATTGTTACCTCATTGTTAGCAACTTTTAATCTGTTATTCTCACAACTCCTACATTATTGAATTACGTAATACATTCACATAACATTATTGAAATGTACACAATACTATAAACATTAATACAATGACCGTTACATGTCTTTTAAATATTATATTATACACATATTGCTTTAAGGCGGGCTGTTATTATATTTTATATTATATAATTTGACTGATCTCATTTAGGTGTTAAAAATACTGCCTCAAAGTAAACTTAACCTTCAAATTTTATATGGCAAAATATAATGGATTTTAGAGATATAATCCATATAATATCAAAATTTGTATAAACAATAAAATTAACCAACAACAATGGGGTTTGAATTATCTACGATATATTGACCGCTATAACAGAGATGTGCAAAATAAATAAAATGAAAAAAAATACGTGGTGAAATTTAAAAATGTAATAAACCAACTGTGTTGAAACTTAGTAAAAAGATGGCTATTCCATCACTGACCTTGCCGGCCCTCGTAATCGTGGTTGCTAGAGTGTATAGCTCCGGCGCTCCGCCAAGCTGAAGGTCGCGGGTTCGAGTCCCGCTTTAGGATGATTGTTTGTGTGTGTATGTGTGTTGTGTAACGGCGATAATAAGCGGTAACAAAAACAGTAAAAACACAGTATAATAAACTGGGTAAAACAAGGAAACGTTTTTAAAAAATATATGGGATTTCAAAACATTGCATGATATATAAGTTGCACGGAGAGGAGGGAGAGCGCTGAGGGTGACGGAAGGGGAGAGCAGAATGAAACGAGAGAGGTAGAGGAACAGAGGACTGGGAGAGTTATAAAGAAGCTAAAGGGTGAGAAGAAGAAGAAGAAGAAGAAGAAGAAGGGAGAATCAGTATTAAAGTGAGAGACTTTAAAAAAAAGATTGACCTATAGGTTTGAGAGCGCTGACAGCCTCACAACAGAGATGAAATTTTTTAGATATATGACAGGTTACAAACTCTTGGATAAAAAAGGAACGAAGACATTAGAGAAGAGTTGGACATCCAGAGTGTAATGAAATAATAATTGAATGCTTATGAAAATGGCAAAATCATATAAACAGAATGAATGGACATTGAAACCAAAATAATTCACAATTAGCCCGTTTGCATCGCTTTTGGGCAACGGCAAGTGAAAGGGAGCCATTTACCTTTTTTGAAAGAATCAATCTAATTTATTGCTTTACTGGCTAGGTTCACTAGTTTTTTTTTCTTCTAAGTTTCTCTCTCTTTAACTAGTATAGTCCGTCGAAGATGTTGTTCAGTTCATCTGCCCAGCGGTTTCTCTGTACTGGCATTCCTCTGAACAATCTTGGGGTCTCAAGAAAATACTCTGTATATCGAGGGTGCTGTTCTATAACACGCCCTACCCATGTCCATTTTAGGTAGCTTCATGTAGTCGCGGAGTTCTCTAATTGTGTCATCTTCCCTATTTCTTGATTCTATCTCTCACTGCTACGAGGGCTGTCCAGAAAGTAATCTCCGTTTTGAAATAAACATGAAACCGCTATAAATACAAACGTTTTATTATATACATCTGAAAACTACAGCTTTTCTCTATTTTCTACTTTTCACAGTCTTTGAAATACTCTGCATAAAATTCTGCCGCCTGTGAACTGAGCAAAACTACCATGGTGTTTGAAGCTCTTCGTCATTGCCAAAGCGCTGAGCTGCAAGCAACTTTCTCATGTACGGGGACAGATGGAAATCGCTTGGGACCAATTCCGGGCTGTACGGGGGATGCTCAAAAACTTCCCATTTGAACTTGGCCAAAAGTTCATTTGTGTTGTTTGCTGTGTGAGGGCGAGCGTTGTCATGCAAAAACACAACACCAATGTCAGAATATCACGACACTTGTTTTGGATTACTCTTCTTAGCCTACACTTGGCGGGATTTGTTATTTCGGCGCTCATGTTGTTTGGTTACAACTAGTAAACACGCGACAGTACCTTGCACAGCTAGAAGCCTACTACGCCACTGCGCAAGCTGATATCGAAATGGCGGCGCTACCCCAATTACGAGGGGCACTATTTTGTTTTGATCCTTGGCAACCCTGAGTGTTGTAGGTGCCATCTGACGTTTCCAATGGAAAGTTTGACATTTTTGACCATAATCTACTTCAAACATGTTGTCAATAGAGCGTCATTTGTTTTGTTTACAGCAACTTGAAAATTGTGTGCCAACAAAAACATGGAATTAACTCGTGAAAATTTTCGTGCAATGATTTATTACGATTTTCAACGTGGATTATCAGGACAAGACTACATTGGTCAAATAACTTCCACATTTGGCAACGAAACTCCGTCCTTTGCCACTGTGAAGTGCTGGTATAACGAATTTAATCGTAGCCGCCGTTCGCTCAATGATGAAGTTCGTGAAGGTCGTCCAAAATCAGTTGTTGTTACAGAAAGCATTGATGCTGTACAAAAACTAATAATGAAAGATCGTCATGCAACATATTGTGAGATTGAGGCAACCCTAGGCATTAGTTTCACCAGCATATACAAAATATTGCATGACTATTTAACCGTGAAAAAATGTCCCGTAAAATTGTTCGCACTCGAAGCACTTCGAAGCAAATGGTCGCCTGCTTTTTCAGCAAAACTGGCCATGTGGCAAAAGTGCCTTTAGAGGAACGTAAAACGGTCAATACCGAATGGTACACAACCATTTGTTTGCCGGAAGTCTTCGGTGAAATAAGGAAAACCAACAAGAACCGTAGGATCGTTCTTCATCAAGACAATGTGAGCGCACACACATCTCGTTTAACAACAGAGTATTTGAAGGCTCATAAATAGAATTGATGGGCCATCCGTCATACAGTCCTGATTTGGCACCCAATGACTTCTTTTTGTTCCCTAGCATCAGGAATAAACTGTGTGGACAACGATTTTCGTTAGCAGAAGAAACCGTTGATGCCTTCAAAAACCATGTTTTGGAGGTATCTCAAGAAGACTGGAATAAATGCTTTGACAAATGGTTCAAGCGAATGCAGAAGTGTATTGATCATAAAGGAGAATATTTTGAAAAACAATAAAGCAGTTTTCAATCAGAAATTACTTTGTTTAAGTTATTAGGCTCAAAATAAAAATAGTACCTCTCGTACTTCTCGTGCTATGCATGGACGGAGGTTACTTTCTGGACAGCCCTCGTATATCCAGAATGTTCAGTTTCATTTTCCTTTATCAGATTATCTTTCGCTGCCTTTTTTTTGTTAAATTTCATGTTTGTGAGCCATACAAACGTATACACTAAGAGGTAGAAGGACTGTTGGCAGACGTAAATAAAGTGGGGAGATCAAATTTATTGAGGACTGAAACAACAAACTTGTTTAAATTACCTTTTTACATACGTCAGTATAACTGGAATACAGAAAAAGGGAAGAGAAGGGATAGAAGTGTTTGTTTTTCTAAATCCTTTAAGAAGAAGTATTTTATAGGAATTAATGCATTGCGGTTTACGCATAATCGGAAAGACTTTTAGCCTGCCGAAGGCAACCCAGTGAAATGTGAAATTTACTTTATGTTTCAAGTCGAGTTGATGCTCCCTCACGAGCGTTGAAATACTCGTAGAATTAAAAACGAAGGAAACTAAATTCAAACTACAAGGAAAAGTGCGGTATTATCTCGCCTGATGGAGCCTGGAGGCGCATGGCTTGGAAATGAACTTGTCTTGTTACGATTTTTACTTTTCCCTTCGCTGCTGTTATTATTTTTTTTGGCTTTTGCCTGTAATGGGAGAGAAGAAAAGTTTCTTGTGGAAGTTCATTCGTGTCTATCGGATAGGAAGAAACGTTTCGGAAAGAAGTAACAAAACCATTTGGTAAGGGGCCGCATATCGACTGAGACAGAACTTGTGCAGACAAATCTTGATGACAAGAGAAAGGGAACATCTGCTTCTACCAGATTGACAGAAGTGAAACTTCAACTGAACAGCAGCACGGCGTATAATGCCGCAGAGCAAGGCATCGGCACGTCCCCTCTGACATTCTGTTTAACTACACATGACGAAAGGTGAGGGACACGTTTTATCGTCCTATCGATATGGTGCGTGATTATTTTAACCTCTCCTGTCGGTTCATGTTTGAATCGAGAAACCAGCAGACGCCATTAAAATAAAAAATCTGATGTGTTACACTCACATGACATTCTCTATTCTTGTACAAACTATTTTTACAAACGCTTATTCTCCATATGCTTCATGTTAATCGAGATGTTAATCTTAATGCTAATTTTCTTGTAGGTGCGAGGGGAATATGGTAGGCTTTAAGTGATAGTCAAATCTTTTAACGCTGGTTGCTATAGGGCGCATTCCATTCTCGTGGCATGTCCAGGACATAAAAGAAATGAATAACGAATTTGAGAAAAAGTAAAAGTATTGGAAAATTTAAGGGAATAACAAGCAATATCTCGAAAATGGTTCACTCTACAACAAAAATGTATATGACATAAGTTGTGTATTTTAACGCGTTCTAGTTTTTTGTGTAGTAACATTTTGTCTATCTCTTATGGTTTACCAGTTATGCAAAAGTCGTTCACGGTGAAGAATACTTTTGGAGACATTCCCAGAAAATTCAAGATATACATTTCATTTGTCATGAAAGTATCTTAAATATTCATATATTTTAATCAAATTTGTTAGAGCCATTTCTGAGTAAATTAAAATTTTCGAAAAATGTTCCATGTAAACGGTAATCTGAGGTGGGGGGATTTTCTTGAAAACCTTCGTGTCGCATTTCTGGAAGATACTGAATATAAATAACAAGTTTGGTTTTTATCCCTGTTCGTTTCTGAGTTATGCTGTTCACACACAGACACAGACATGTTTCCAAAAATGCTTTTCTTGGATTCAGGGGGTCTCAAAACATGTATTTCCGGTGAAATCTCGGTATCGAATTTTTGGGTGGAATACAATACTTCCCCTACTTACTATACGTAGTAGAGAAAGTAAAAATTGCATGTGACATAAGAATGAATTACTCTCTGTCGTTCATTTTCAAGGCCGATTCTAAGAATTATTCACACTAAATTTATTTCTCTCTCTGCTTCTAATTAATTCAGTAATATAATGCAATATATATTTATTGGTGGTATATAACAGCACACTAGTGGCTGAGAAAAACACTCTTGTGCTTAAAAATCTAGTATTATTTACACACTTTTTTTTCTTCTCATTATACTTTTAATTTCTATACTACGTATAGTAAGATTTCACCGGAAATACACGTTTTGAGACCCCCTGAATAAAAAAAAGCTTTTTAGAAAGAGGTTCGTGCGTGTCTTTGAACAGTATAACTAAAAACGAAAAGTCGGTGAATACTAAAGGTATTTAAAGTTCATTACCTTCCAAAGATACAACACAAAGATTTTCATGAGAATCCCCCGATCCCAGACTACCTTTTTTGATAGGGATGAAAATATTATGTATTAAAGATATTTACATTACAAATAAAATGTATATCTTGAATTTTCTGTGAATAGCCTGTGAAGTCCACTTCATTTGGAAGAAATTTTGTATAATGCTGTATAACTGATAAACGTTAAATTACAGAAAATGCCGATCTCTTTTAAACACACAATTTAGATTTTTTTTGGTATTTGACTATCGCTGTTCTCTTTGTATATATATATATACGAAATGTTTAATGTAACTATTTATGTAATGGTTTATTTGGATCAAATATATAGTAGATAGAAGAATGCGCTTGAGTAAGAATAATTTGTATGCCGACTAATAAAGGATAAGGGGGTAGAGAAAGTAATGTGAATGTATATTATCAGGTTTTTATTAATTTTTTATGGAAACACAGCAGATTGCTATTATTTGACAAAGCATATCTGACAATAACAATTTAAAATTAAAACGAGAGAAGCAAGGAACATACAAATAGATAAAAAATAAGCCTGAAATGCAAAGTAAAGATCAAAGTTATCAACGAGAAAGCAGAAAAAATTACTACTGCTACTACTAATAACAACAACAATAAAGAGAAACAACAATAATGAAAAAGAACAATACAAAAAGTTTGTTAGGAATCACATATGATATATTAATTGGTGGATAAATGATTACGAAGCAAAGTTATTGGTCCTCTAAGGGTAGTGATTACATTATCCTTTATTTTGTTATTCTAAGGGGCTAGGAAGAACTTGGTAATCGTCCCATGGGCACCCACCATCAAGCCTATTACCTGTATTTCCTGGAGTCCGTGTTTATCCAGATAAGTGGTACTGCGGGATCGTATGTATTTTTATTCTCTATTCTCAGGTCCTCGTGTACCTGGTAGCTGGACAATCTTAGTTCTTGTACGATCATTGATCGCGTCTTGATCCCGGGAGTTTCTAAGTTAGGATTGCCAAGAAGCCCTGGACAGACTGGGAAAACCTTAACATGGGTTCCCAGTTACTTCGGTAGAGATGGCAATGAAAATTCAAATAAACTAGCGAAGCTAGGGATCAAAACTCCGTTTGTAGCGCCCATCTAGATATTACAAAGAGGATCGATCATAAGAAACAAATTGGTAATCTTGATTCATAGACACAATGCATATTCTGACCGCAAAAAAAGACATAGCAAGCTTATAATGCCCACACCATATCCAAACAGATGCATTGTGATTTTTAAATTGGACAGGAAGCAGAAAAGCACATGGTAAGTCTAGAGATTGGTAATGGGAATTTTAAGATACATCTGACATATTGGGAATTGAGAAAGGCTGTAGGATGAGGTGCTGAAATACCGTGTCAACACGGTGATCTTAAAATTTTAATGATTAAATACTAAAAAAGGACAATTTAAGTAAAACAAAGTTAAAGGTTTTCCTACTCAAAAAATCAAATTCACGCCCAGGTTGATTTCAATTTAAAGAACCTTTTAAAGTATTGGTTCAAATTATAGTATTCATGCTCCTACAAGAATAGATTCCATTTACGTTACCAGTTTCCTGAAATTCATCTTCAACAAACTTAAAAACTACTAATTGTTCAATTATTTATATATATGAATATATAAGCATATTGTAAATAAACTGTAAATACCCCGTCGTATACCTGTAGGTAAAACATGATTACTAAACAAACAAACAAAAAACAATCTGATGTGTTACACTCACATAACTTTCTCTACTCTTGTACAAACCATTTTTACAAACGCTTATTCTCCATATGCTTCATGTTAATCGAGATATCGAGATGTTAATCTTACTGGTAATATTCATGTAGATGCAAGCGGAATTGGTAGGCTTTAAGCTATAGACAAATATTTTAAGAGCTGGTTGCTATGCGGAATATCCATTCTCTTTGCATTACCACGACAAAAAAAATAAATGCCGAATTTGAGAAAAAGTATAAGTATTGGAAAATTTAAGGGAATAACAAGCAATATCTCGAAAATGGTTCACTCAACAAAAAAAAATGAATATGACATAAATTGTGTATTTTAACGCGATCTACATTTTTTGTGTAGTAAAATTTTATCTATCTCTTATGGTCAACCCAGTTATGCAAAAGTCGTTCACAATGAAGAATACTTTTGGAGACATTCCCAGAAAATTCAAGATATACATTTCATTTGTCATGTCAATATCTTAAACATATGATATTTTAATCAAAATCGTTAGAGCCATTTTTGAGAAAATTAAAATTTTCGAAAAATGTTCCATGTAAGGGGAAATCTGGGGTGGGGGGATTTTCTGGCAAACCTTTGTGTCGCATCTGTGGAAGCTATTAAACCTAAATACTAAGTTTGGCGTTTATCCGACTGTTCGTTTCTGAGTTTGCAGTTTACACACACACACACACACACACACACACACACACGGACATGTTTCCAAAAATGCTTTTTTCTGGATTCAGGGGGTCTCAAAACATATATTTGCGATGAAATCTCGGTATCGAATTTTTGGTTGGAATGCAATACTTCCCCTACTTACTATACGTAGTAGAGAAAGTAAAAAAAAAGAAGTGAAGGATGTGTAACAGAGAAGATAAAACCGCTCTACATCTTATATTTAAATGCGATGCAATCTTTGGGGAAGTTAGGTTCCAAAGTAATAGCATCCAGTGGGCATCTAGTCGAGGGGCTCCTGAAACTCTTAAAGATAACAGCTTGGCTGAACTAGTGCAACTGGGAGAGATACCGCACAATAAGCCATCAACTTCGGCGAGGGAAAGATGGATAAGACCTTGTACACAAATGCAGGGTTCACCAAATTACACCTCATCCAGGAGAAGCCAGAAGGAATGTGAGACAGCCTTGTCCGCTCTCTCAACGTTATTACAACAGGCGTCACCCAGCCCAAACCATTTTTCCAAGAGTGCAGAGATGTTTAAGTGGTATAGGCAGATTAGTCCTAACAAATACCCCTGTGGATATTCGTGGACACTCCGTGCACTAGAGTTTGAACTTTTTTCAAGAGTTTGACACCAGATAATCAGGCGATGCCCAAAATATATCTATGTTGGGAGCAGCTATTGAGTTTTTTTACTTTTCTCCTAACTTTTGTGAATGGTACTGTCTACGTTCTCCTCCATATTTCAAAGACCCTAGCACCTAAATAAAGTGTTTCTGAACTTGAGCTGATTAACAAGATGTGATAACGCGCACATGTTTAAATCACCCTTGCGTTGCTTTTTAAACCCAGTGGAGCATGTGTGTGTGTTTTTCTCGGTTTTACATTTTTGCGTATGAAATTTATTCCTTATGTTTTGTATTGCTCTGATTTGAATGCCAATTTGCTTGCATAGTCTAAAATTTGCAATCTAAAATTTTAAGTACATATTTTGAGGCAGTATTTTAACACTTAAATGATATCAGTCTAACTATATAATGTAAAATATAATATAAGCTCGCCTTAAAGCAATATGTGTATAATATAATATATAAAGTGTGTGTAGCAGTCATTGTTATGTTTATATTATTACGTACATGTATAATAATGTTATGTGAATGTATTAAGTAATTTAACAATGTAGGAGCTGTGAGAATAGAAGCCGAAGGTTGCTAACAATGAAGTAACCTTGAGACAACAATAAATTAGAATAAGTAATTAGAATTATTAGTAGCAATAATGCTACTAATAATTCATGGAGCAATAATGTAATATTTAAAATAGTTAATAAATAGCCAATCAACAACTAGAAAAAGCTTAAGTTAAATAAAAGCATTTTATTGGAGTAGGATTAGCCAATCAGAGACTTAAAATAAAGTAAATGTACGAATTTACGCGGTAGACGCCAAATGCTAGAAGACAGCGTTCCCGAGCAGTTCGCTCGGTACGTATTCAGTGTCAGACAAAAACAAAAATCATTACGGCGTAAATAATATAAAGTTTACGTGTTAAACACTACAAATAACAGTAATCCCACAGCTTTGCAGTAGGATATATCAGTGAAGGTTATTTAATCGTGTGAAAGACTAATAAAACGAAGTTGAATACCATTATAATTTGTGTAAGCCTTCATTCTTTTGCCGCACTATCCCTGCTAAGAGATCGTGTTTCTGCAAATTACTACTGACGCAGCCGAGGCATACATATACTATTTAAATAAACATTAAAACACAAAGGTGATTTCTAAATGTGGGGCGAAGGCCACCGGAAACTTTTTATCGTACGTGGGGCGAACACTCCAAGAAGCATATCTCCCATACGTGGTGCAAACAGCAGCAAAAACACTCTCAAGTTTGGCGCCCAAAGCGTGGTGCTAATAACGTAAAGGTAATGTATTTCAATTTTATTATTGCTTTATACATTGGCGCACAAAAAATTCAATTTATACTGAGAAACAAGGACTATCTTAACACCAACAACTTCATGAAAACAAAAAAAAAAAAAAAAATACTTCTCTACAAATAATTTCAATCAAATCCTTACATTTGTTTTAACTGCTCCAAAGTATTAGAAACTTTGAACTGTTATATTTCTCTTACAAATTTAAATACAGTTTTAAATAATTCTAATTTTTTTCTATAATTAAACTATTTAATTGTATTATCTGATAAACTATTTAACTGGAGCTTTTTCACACAAATTTCTTTATTTACTATTAAGTGTGCCAATTTTCAAGTGAATAGCTTTAAAATTAAAAAAAAGAAAATTCAATCCCAGTGTTCCTTAAAGAAACCTACCCAGGACATCTGGGTTGAGAATTTAGAACGTTGGGTGTCACTTGTGTCAGAAGTCTGTACGGGAGATTTCCACACTCCTAAACATCCCTAGGTCCACTGTTTCTGATGTTATAGTGAAGTGGAAACGTGAAGGGACATGTGCAGCACAAAAGTTAAAAGTTGCTAACAATGAGGTAACCTTGAGACAATAATGAGTAAGAAAGTTTATAATGCTAGTTATTATTGGAGCAACAATAATGTAAATTTTTAGACAGTTTATAAATAGTCAATCAACAACTAGAAAAAGCTTTAGTTAAATGCAGGCATTCTATTGGAGTATGATTAGCCAATCAGAAACTGAAATATAGCAAAATTCAAATTCAGAATTCAGTTGATTGCAGACAGTCCTCATAACTGGACGCGAGACACGTCCTCAAGAAATTTGATACATATTTGTGTGAGACGAAAATAGTTTTACGTGTTAAAATGTGCAAGTAATTAATAAATAAATTCATAGCTATCTCTCTATATCAGTGAAATGTTATTTAAATCGTGTCAAGCATTAATAAAAGGAGTGAGGTAAAATTATAATCTGTGTAAGCCTACATTCTTCAGTCATACCACAACCCTGCAAAGAGAAACATGTCTCTAACAATAATACTGACGCAGCCGAGGCAAACATAAATATATAATACTTAAAGAAACATTCAAATTGCAAAGTTAATATTGTTAAACTTGGGGCGAAGACTACCGAAAACTTTTTACCATAGGTGCGGTTGCAACTACTTCAAGTGTTTGGCTCCCCAACAGTTGAACTACAATACATCTGCTACTTCAAATTGGTTTTCCATACGTGTAGCAACAACCTACTTCAAATTGGCTCCCAAAGGGTGGGGCAAATAACAATACAACAAAATAACAACGTAGAAATAACGTAAAGACAATACACCTTCTTCAATATTTTGCAAGCTTTCTTGAATTTTATTGGTTTGTTAAAAACAAAACTTTTTTATAATAAATGGTAATCACATTTTGACCCTAGCTCCTATCACAACCCACACTATCGACATTGTGTAACAAATCCAAGGTGTGCCCTAAATGGGTCAGCACGTTACAAGAGGATTTTTCAGGCTATTCGTGGATAATTATTCAACAAACATATTTTAACATATCTTAACATATGGCATTTTAATCAAAACCAGTAGAGCAATACTTTAAGGAAATAAAAAATAATATTCTTGTACTCTTTTTGAAGAGGCTGAAGTAGATATTCATTAACATTTTGTTTTGTGTTATACTGCTCACAAACAGACAGCCTTACGAACATTTCTGTAGGATTGTTTTCATTTTATTCGAGGGCCTTGAAACACGTATTTCTGGTGACATGTCGATGTAAAATTCTTCTCTACCTACCGCAGGTATGTATTAGAGAAAGTAAAAACGGAAGCTTGTTCCCTTGTGAGCGAGGATTTGATTTTGGGACTTAATACTTCGCTTGTTGCAGAGAAATATTTGGTACAAGATCAAGAACGACATCGACATTCACAAAGCTAAGCTTGTGAACAGCGAATATTGGAGAGGTCTGTAAATATGAAGAGTGCGTGATAACGTCATAGCTTCAGAATTGCGGGGCAGAGTGATTCAATAAGGAACAAGGCTCAAACTATAATATAATATAAAAGTAAGTTACGAAGGGCGTTCTAAAAGTTCTCGATCTGACTCTGAAATGTCATGAAGATGGCCAAATTATTATGATACTCATTAAGTAAAGTCTCAAACATGTAAGAGTAGTCACTTCTTTGACAAGAGCGTGTTAACAAAGTGGTGTTAATAAGTTATACAAAATTGATACAATAGAAAAACCAGATGTGTTACCGTGATTCATTTCAAAGGGCTTAATCCAAATATAAATAAAAAGGAATTTGGCTGTTAATTAAGGCATGGACGTGCACTCGGTCAATTTAAAATGGTCGGCATCTGAGAAACGGCGGTCCAGTCAGGTACTTCTGTACCTCGGGTACAGCCGGGCTTTGTTCACAAGACTGCGTGTACTCTTGTAGTAGTTATAATGGGGAACACAACTATAATCACATTAGTCTTCTGAGAAAAAAAAATCCACATAGGAGATTTAAAGCAGACAAATGTTTCAGAGTGTTTCGGTATTATATATTTATAAGCAAAACACACAATATTGATTTGTGGTTCTCAAGTAGAGTATGACTAAAGCTCGTTACAATGCCATGTTTATTGTAGCACTCTTAGGCCTGTGTAGAGAGTTAGCTTACTACTCCTGAGGTCACAATGTTTACCTTTCATTTCAAATATATGAGTGACATATGTTCTTCATTTTTATGTATGAGGTATTTTTAGTAGTCCACCATATCGGTGGTCGTCCTGCGTGGACTAGTGGTACCCTGCTAGCCTCTAGTTCCCAAGGTCGCGGCTTCAAACCCGGCGGAGGGCGATGGATTTTTTCGGGCGTAAAAATCATTAGCATGGCTTCCTTCGGAAGGGAAATAAAGCCCGTGTCGTAGATTACGGCACGTAAAAGAACCTCAAGCCTGATAAAGAGGCCTCTGAGTAAAATTACGGATCTTTCACGCCAAATATAGAATGGGAAGCTAAGGACCATAGTGGTTAAAGAGCGTCCATAAATAAAACTCAATTTTTACTTTCTCTA
The DNA here is from genome assembly GCA_030765065.1 of Deroplatys truncata. Classification (NCBI taxonomy): domain Eukaryota; kingdom Metazoa; phylum Arthropoda; class Insecta; order Mantodea; family Mantidae; genus Deroplatys; species Deroplatys truncata. Next base: position 109,794,146 of record CM060982.1, read on the forward strand.
CAGCGTATAGTAACTAGGGGAAGTTTTGTATTCCACCCAAAACTTCGATACCGAGACTTCACCGGAAATATACGTTTTGAGGCTCCCTGAATCTCAAAAAAACATTTTTGGAAACATTTCCATGTGTGTGTCTGTGTGTGCATGTCTGTTTGTCTGTCTGTGAACAGCATAACTCAGAAACGAACAGTCGGATAAACACCAAACTTGGTATTTAGGTTCAGTATCTTCCAGAGATGCGACACGAAGGTTTTCAAGAAAATACCCCCACCCCAAATTACACTTTACATGGAACATTTTTCGGAAATTTTAATTTTCTCAATTATAGCCTTACAATTTTGATTAAAATATCATATGTTTAAGATATTTTTATGACAAATGAAATGTATATCTCGAATTTTCTGGGAATGTCTCCAAAAGTATTCTTCATTATGAACGGCTTTTGCATATCTGGTAAACCATAAGAGATAGACAAAATTTTACTATACAAAAAATGTAGATCGCGTTAAAATACATAATTTATGCCATATGCATTTTTTGTTGTTGTTGAGTGAACCATTTTGCTTGTTATTCCCTTAAATTTTCCAATAGTTATACTTTTTCTCAAATGGGAATTCGTTTTTACTTTCTCTACTACGTATAGTAAGTAGAGGAAGTATTGTATTCCACCCAAAATTTCGATACCGAGATTTCACCGGAAATACATGTTTTGAGACCCCCTGAATCCAAAAAATCATTGTTTGAAACATGTCCGTGTGTGTCTGTGTGTCTGTCTGTGTGTGTGTCTGTCTGTGTGTCTGTCTGTGTGTGTGTCTGTGAACAGCATAACTCAGAAACGAACAGTCGGATAAACACCAAACTTGGATTTGGGTTCAGTATCTTCCAAGGATGCGACACAAAGGTTTTCAAGAAAATCCCCCCACCCCAGAGTACCCTTTACATGGAAGATTTTTCGAAAATTTTAATTTTCTCAAAAATGGCTTCAACGAATTTGATTAAAATATCATATGTTTAAGATATTTTTATGGTAAATAAAATGTATATCTTGAATTTTCTGGGAATGTCTCCAAAAGTATTCTTTATTGTGAACGACTTTTGCATAACTGGTAACCCATAAGAGATAGACAAAATGTTACTACACAAAAAATGTAGATCGCGTTAAAATACACAATTTATGTCATATACATTTTTTTTGTTGAGTGAACCATTTTCGAGATATTGCTTGTTATTCCCTTAAATTTTTCAATAATTTTCTTAAATGGGAATTCGTTATTCATTTTTTTTGTCTTGGATATGCAAAGAGTTATAATCTGTGGCAAAGGGAATGGTGCTGCACCTAGCAACCAGCTATTAAGAGATATGTATGTGCTTAAAGGCTACTGTTTTTCTATATTGCCCTTGTAAATATATTTTCCCCTTAAATCTACAAGAAAATTAGTAATAAGATAGAGTCTGCAAATGTTTATCTCGATTAACATGAACTAGATAGAGAATAACCGTTTGTAAAAATACTTTGTACAAGAGTAGAGAAAGTCATGTTAGTGTAACACATCAGATTTTTATTTTTTTATGTCCTGGATATACAAAGAGAATGGAATGCGCCACATAGCAACCAGCTCCTAAAAGATTTGACTATCACTGAAAGCCTACCATATTCCCCTTGCACCTACTAGAAAATTAGCAATAAGATTAACATGAAGCATATGGAGAATAAGCGTTTGTAAAAATTTGTTTAAGAGTAAGTCATGTGAGTGTAACACATCAGATTTTTTTATAGCATACCGGTAGCTGGCAACCATGACATTAATTTTTCTGCTGGGAGGGGGGTTTTAAGTAAAACGAAGTAACACAAGCAGTATTATTTAATTATATTACAGTATAATGGGTTGTGAGTATAAAAGATAGGCATCCACTACGGAGAATCAAACTCGAGCACAAAATGTGTCGGTTGTGAACTGCACGTTCACTCGAAAGGACCTTGAAACAGGTTAACTGCTCAAGAGACCAGTTTTAGTTTTATTGAATGTACGCCCAATCCAGACGATGAATGCTAAGGCATCACCAAACCACGACGACCGATTATATTTACAATGCTGCACTTAATGTTCACTGATCAACAATGGAACAAAAACATATTCAACTGCGTATTTCTAAAGAGGATTTAGTCTGTTACCTTTAACCAGATAGATCATATCGGACGATGCATGAATGAAAATGTGTGAAATGAAGCCCAAATGAGCTGTAGTCTTTAGAGCTTAAAGTTACCCTACAATCATCTTCTCAGGGTAAGGGAAACCCAGAAAAAGCCTTATCCGTGTAACTTACCTTAACCAAGAGCTAGGGACCTCTTGAATGTGAGGCAGACACACTACCCCTTCCCCACTATGAAGGTGAGCCAGTGTTTCGACTTCTTTAATCACAACTCATCGAGTTTCTCGGGCGATGCATAAAAGCAGATGAAGCATAGATTCTTATTACACCCCAGGGAAAAAAGACCGGCCTACACACCCGGTCGCAATAGATGAAAATACACCAATGTAAAGCAAAAAACGGTTCTATTTGCAGGAAATGTCGTCATGACGACACCAGGAAGTATTGCACTTTACTACTGGACCAACTGAAGGATTCAGGCTACACGCCCACACCTTGTGAAAAAAAGAAAATCCTCTTTCATCACGATGATGCGCCTTCACACACGTCTGGGATAGTTGCTGCAAAATTACATAACTTTACTTTGTGCTTCCACATCCCATATATTCGTGGATTTGGCTCCCAAAGACTAGATTTATTCCCAAACCTGATTAAGTGTGTGGCAGTTATAGTTTTATTTTTAAAAGAATGTGATAAATATCATCATCATACAAACAGGGATTAGACCACTGGTGATCTGTTCCGACTCCGAACTAAAGGATGCTCCATCCATCTTCTAGCAAGTCTTTGCGGACTTCGATGTACCCTTGGTTTATAATGTAGTGCCCTTTGGGGAATCCTATCATATTCCATTCTGCAGAATGGTTGTACCAGTTTTTCCTGCATTCTGCTGTTTTGTCCGTTAGTTTAAATATTCCCAGTTGTTCTCTGATATCTTCACTTCTCTGTTTGTCCATTAACGTATAACGTGCTACAAACCTTAAGTATTTCATTTCCGCAACTTCTATCCCTCTCAAGGAATCTTTATTTAGAGTCCAAAATTCAGACCCATGCATAGTGCAGGAACTGCTAAAAGCTTATAAAATCTCAGTAGAGTTTCTTTGCGAACTTTGTTTGATAAACTTCTTCTGAATATGTTGCAATAAATTTAGTTTTTTATTTACATCTTTTGTTTTATCTTTGCTAATGAAAACTAATAAATAGTTAAAGTCCATCACTAGTTCAACAGGGGTGTTATCAATCACAACTTTGGCTCTGGTAGGATATCTTCCATAAAATGCCTTTATTACTTTCTCTACTACGTATAGTAAGTAGGGGAAGTATTGTATTTCACCCAAAAATTCGATACCGAGATTTCACCGGAAATACATGTTTTGAGACCCCCTGAATCCAAAAAAAGCATTTTTGGAAACATGTCCGTGTGTGTGTGTCGGTGAACAGCATAACTGAAAAAGAATAGTCGGATAAACACCAAACTTGGTATTTAGGTTCAGTATCTTTCAGAGATGCGATACGAAGGTTTTCAAGAAAATCCTCCCACCTCAGATTACCCTTTATATGGAACGTTTTTCGAAAATTTTAATTTTATCAAAAATGGCTCTAACAATTTTGATTAAAATATGATATGTTTAAGATATTTTATGACAAATGAAATGTATATCTAGAATTTTCTGGGAATGTCTCCAAAAGTATTCTTCATTGTGAAAGACTTTTGCATAACTGTACACCATAAGAGATACACGAAAGGTTACTACACAAAAAATGTAGACCGTGTTAAAATACACAATTTATGTTATATACATTGTTTTTGTTGAGTGAACCATTTTCGAGATATTGCTTGTTATTCCCTTAAATTTTCCAATACTTATACTTTTTCTCAAATAGAAATTCGTTATTAATTTTTTTGTCCTGGTAATGCAAAGAGAATGGAATACTCCAAATAGCAACCAGCTATTAAAATATTTGACTATAGCTTAAAGCCTACCAATTCCCCTTGCATCTACAAGAAAATTAGCAATAAGATTAAAATCTCGATATCTCGATTAACGTGAAACATATGGAGAATAAGCGTTTGTAAAAACAGTTAGTACAAGAGTAGAGAAAGTCATGTGAGCGTAATACATCAGATTGTTTTTGTTTTCTCAGCTGAAATTTCCAGATTATGCTCAATAGCAACTATACTTAAATTACAAATAGCTCTTTGTAAATTATCATCAGCAGCTGCTATAACTGCTTGGTCATCTTCGAAAGCTAAATTGTCCATATTTATACTATCCATTTTAAAATTAGTAGATAAAGTATTATGACATTTACGAATGACGTCGTCTAAATAAATATTAAATAATACGGGTGAAAGCAGACACTCTTGTCGGACGCCTTGATTTATTTCAATGTAATTTTCTGAGAGCCTTCCTCCACTTTTAATTCTTATCTTTGTTCCGAATATAAATATGATTTTATAAATTCCGAGATATTCAGGACAATGTTTGAAGTGGTACTTTTTGAGTAGCTAAATAAAATTACAATCATAGGGAAAATAACAGTAGTAATAGTATTGAAAAAGACTGGGAAGCGAATGTTACTAATGAGAAGGGTTAGATAGTGCCATCAGCGGCCGGGAACGGGTGGTTTTTCCCTCTATTGTTAAGCGTCCCGTTAGGTTGCTTGAAAAGCAGACGTGTAGGGAACGGTCAATGTTCGCCAAAACCCCGATAGCTTTAGGCATCGGATGAAAGAAGCTAGAAATCAGGTGATAGTGGAATGGGGAGATAGAAAATTTGAAATAGAAAAACGGTACAGTTGGTCGTGGTAGTTCCTTGGAGATGGTTCTTAGAAAATGTGTCGGCGGATAGGTGCGAGGATATGAAGCGTAGCAATGAGGTAAAGCGCGTGTGTGTATCGAAGTAATAGCAGGAATCAAATTTTAAAGCGGTGACGGGAAATAAATGAGCAGGAAAATGAAACAGTCGTATTCACCACTAACCTGAGATCCAAGGTCCATGCAAATCCCTGAGCTAGTACCGAAGCCGGGACCATTCCTACAAATCCTGTGCCGCCAAATCGTTACATACCGCCGCAAATTGGCCGCCCAGCCTGGGTCTAAAATAAAACCGACGGAGAACCACCGCAAGTTTAAGTAAATTGGCTTTAGATTTCTAGCGATTCATTTGCCGGATGCTGAAGTAAGTAAGGGTTTAGTGGCACGATGTTTAGGTGAAAGATCAGCTCATGTCCGTCACATGGGTGAGGGCTAATAATTAAGAATACTATTGACAGTACAAATATTAAAACTAAAAAAATAAATCGATTTAATGAAAAATGTCTAATTGTATAATCCTCACTATATAAAATTACTAATGATGAAATTAATAAAACGAAACTTATAAATATTAGGGATATTCAATCCAATAATAATGTTATAACAACTGAAGAAGAATTTAATCTAACAATCTCTCACTCAACAAAAATAACTAAGTCATTTATAATAAAGTAAATTCCAATTATAAATAACAATAAAGAAAACCCCATTAACTAATGAAATCCAATAAAACATAATGATAAATAAATAATAACTTAAAATAATTAATTGATTATATCTATGATACCACAAATCATAATTTTATTATAAACTACCTAATTATAATTTTTACTTAAAATCAAATCAATACACAATCTCTTTTTAAAATTAATAAATGTAATACTAATAACAAATATTCACGACAATATCCTCTCACTTTTCTGTAAATACCAGAATAATATATCCCATGTTGACTATATGAGTACAAGTATAATGTATAAGCAGCTCTAAAAAACGAAATAAATATTAACAAAAATTATTGATATTCATATTTAACCTACTATTCTATTAAATAATCCAATTTCAATTTAATTTCTGCTGATATACGCTTACGTCACTAGATTCATGCTTAGTGACCACCTGTTCTATCTTGCTGAAAACAGAAGTCTTCATCACTGTGTTGCCACCCACAGTATTACATGTATCATGTTGTACATACTTTATACATGGTTTTGCCCACTCATGTATATATCTTTGAGGAGAAAATGTTATATCACAATTACACACCAACAAGCAGGATGGGTCAGGCTTCAATGCGTGTGGCCCGCATTCGGGAGGTCCCGGGTTCAAACCATCGGTGCTTATCTATCTGACCAAGATTTTTTCCGCGGTTTTCCTTGGGTTGGATAATTTAATCTGTGAAATTTCATATCATCCCGTTCATCACTGCATTTCATGTTCTTCTTAACCGACTGCTGATCACCCTCCTCGATATGCGTGATCAAGGGTTTGATTATTCCTCGACAAACTACTGACACAATGCATCAGCTTGTAAGTGCTCGAGACCATAGTCCTACAACGAGGAGGGTAATTACTCGAAAAAAAGAATTTATTCCACAATCCTTATAATTCACACTCCTCTGCCCTAAATTCTTGCTGTATTGGAGAAAGTTTTGGACGTATTTTATTCAAGTTAACAGCAAGGTTAACTTGCATGTCTGGGACCCATAACGCAGGATAGCCTGCAAGAAGTCTGTAAAACTTTAATGCTTTAAGGTAGTGATGAACAGAATTTATTATCTTCTTTGTGCTACACATAAATGTTTCATCGGAGCGTCTAAGTCATTAAAAATCTTGTAGTCACGAAAACACGAAATAACTAACGTTTAATTGGTTGATTAGGTTTTCACAGGTACATTTGGCATTTCTAATTGCTTAATACATATATCCTGTATTCTAATTGCCTTATTCCACAACCCCTGAACAGATAGGTTATTTAAATTTTCTTAGACATTCTAGTGTGTTTAACTCCAGAGTGCTTAATAGTTAGACACTGGATGATTAGGCTTCTGTTATCTCAAATAGTACTTAAATATTAACACGATAAGCACCAGTAGCCATTTGATGAAATTTTCAACGGACCGCTACGACTTTTCCCAAAAGTCGATAAAGTGAAGTAGATGGTTTGTTACGTTATTTTTACCACGCTTTGGGCGTCAATTTGAAGTAGTTTGAATTGAAGGAGGTGTATTATATTTCAACTGTTGGGAAGCCAAACTTGTAGTAGTTGCAACAGCACGTATAGTAAACTTGATAGTAAAATTTGATTGTTTCTTTAAGTATTAAATATTTATGTTTGCCTCAGCTGCGTCAGTAGTATTATTAGAGAAATGGAAGTCTTAGCAGGGCGTGATGCGACAAGAATGTAGGCTTACACAGATTTTAAGTTTTAATTCATTCCTTTTTATTAATCCTTGCACTTTTTAACAAGTATACTATTTTATTCTCACACGAATACGTAATTAATTTCTCGAGGACACATCTCGCGTCTAGTTATGATCCCTGTCTAGAAGTAACACGTCTGATTATGAGCACTGTTTGGAGGCAACTGAATTGATTTCAACCGTCTAAACTTGCAAAGTTCTGTATTTTAGGTATCTGATTGGCTATTTTTACTCCAATAGAATACCTGCATTTAACTAAAGATTTTTCTGGTTGTTGATTGGCTATTTTTATAAACTGTCACTAAAATTATTTTAATGCTTCCAAGAATCACAAGTAACATTTAAACCCTCAAACTCATTATTGTCTCAAGTTTACCTCATTGTTAGTAACTTTTAACCTAATTCTCACAGTTCCTACATTATTAAATTACGTAATGCTTTCACATAACATTATTGAACATGTTTATAATAATAAAAGCATATGCAATGACTGTTACATACATTTTACAAATTATTACATACATATTGCTTCAAGGCGGGCTGTTATTGAACTTAAATATTATATAATTTGACTGAAATCATTTAAGTGTTAAAAATACTGCCTCAATTGTAAATATTAACTTACTGCAAACATTAGTTTTATAGAGGACCTTATAGGCAATTATTATAAAAAATAATTCTGACAGTCCCTAAGGACCGCCATGGTCCCACACAAAATATTTTATCATGGGACCAAGGGTCTTGTATAGCGATCCGCCGTAATTTTTTAAGAAATATATGAATTCTTTGAAGTAGATTTGATTTTTTTTCAGTCAAAGCGCCTCTCTTGCATTGAATGATATAATGTGCGTATTTTTGGGTTGGCGGCCCTTATATATAATGTAGAAAGCGCGCTTAGCGCAAAGTTGAGCATTGTCGTGATGCTTCCCGGCAGCAGATGTCAATATTTCTAGGAAAAGGAAATCTCTAAATACACGTACCCTCAAGAAAGAGGACATATCAGCCCATAAGGTACGAAAGTACTGCAACGGATGTCACAAAAAGAAACTCTCAGGAAATATATAGAAAAATCTGATGTGTTACACTCACATGACTTTCTCAACTCTTCTCAACTCTGCGCTGCAGTGACAACAGGAAATGCGGTTTCGTCAGACGTAAATAACCTCGCTCTCTTAAGGATAGCGGCGAAACCATACTAGCCGGCTTCCCCGAAGGCTCTGTTTCATCCCCTCATGCTGTTTAGCCTGTTTATGACAGACTTTCAAGCGGTGCAGGGGCGTCAACATGGGCGAGTTTGCTGATGACGTCCTGCTATACATAACAGAGACACCTATCCAGAGCCTTCAACCCTTCTCACAGACACTTCCGTCTCGTCCAGCAATGGTGCAGGCAGTGGCGGATGTCCTAGAATCCGGACAAAACTTATGCTGTCCTGTGTATCAGGCACACTCACTTTCACCTCACTCACACAAAGGATGAAGTGGAGAACTTCCATTTGATACCTAGGAGTCACAAGTCTGGCTATGCCTTTCCACCTAAAGTTACGACTTTTAGGTGCTCTGATCATACCATTTCTTTAACAGAGCTTAACATCCGCTCTTGCTTTATACGGCACCATAGGTGGCCACCAAAACATTGTAGTGATAATTGGGAATAGACATTTGGGAAAGAAACGTTCTAGGCATTAAATTTAAAGTACCTACCCGGAATTTGCCAATTATGAGGACTGAGGAAAACCTGGAAACCTGGAATTTGGATCGCAGACCTCCCGTTCACAAAACCGTGCATTAACGACATCGATTACTTGGTGATCCTTCCTATGCAACATGGCAACGGACTCCTGACTACAGCGGCTACAAAATAGGGCTATGGTTTATCTGTCTGCCGTCGCTTCCAAGCGAGGCTATTACAAGAAACCTCGGCACTTCCATACCTGGAGGACATGATGACGCACAGCTCAAAATATTTACGCCAATGAACTTTCATGATGAGCCCTTGTCAGATCGCTGGAGACTACTGCCGTTTCAGGCGCTATCGGATTCCCAGCAATTGACAGTCGTCCTTCGCTTTATATCACGAAATGCATAATGCAGCTATTTCTGCAAAGGCTTATTGGGATTAAAATGAAGCTTAAAGGATAGAGGGTAGAGAAAGTAATGTGAACGTATCATATAAGATTTCTTTTCCTCTAGTTTCACAATGTTTTAAAATGATTAAAATCTCTAAACTCCGTGTAACTTTTATTTTATTTGATACTTATAAATATTATGAAAGCCTATTATTTTAAAATAATAAAACGCTCCAAATACGTAAAGTATAATTGAGAATTTTTGTCTTTAAATCATATTTCATACTTCTTTGGGATTATTTTTTCATATCTGTACATTTTGGCAGTATTTTCTTTATTTTTGGTGTCTCTATTTATGAGTCTTTCTTTGCTTTGTGTTTTTTTATTTAATCAATTATTGTGCTTCTGTATAATGAGCGGACATAAGCAACCGATAAAGAAGAACTTATGCCAGCTGTTACCATTTGCCTTTGATTGAAAACAAGGCAACTAGTTCCTCTAGAGCGACACTTCTTTTAACTTTGTTGCCATAGTCAGTGTTCGTAACCGGCCATAGCCATGGAAACTCTTTTGGTCTTCAACATCTTTCAGAACAAAGTCACGTCCTGACATAGTGCAGTTTGTGAAACGTGTGCTCTCAATGGTATCTCTCAATTAACTGACGCTGTTTGGACGAGGATTTACCCACCGAATAGCAGGTTTTTGGGGTTGCTTGAAGACGCTTCACGTAGATTTTCCCCAAAATGGCTCGGTGACACCACTCTATTCGGACATTTGGAGCGATAGTGAATGTCTGGCTTAAGAGTGGAGCGATTTTAGGCGCGAACCTACCAGACAGTGGACCCGGCCGGTTAGCAGGGAGACAACTTTACAGTACAGAAACATTTGGTTATAACAACTTTTGTATGTGTGTGTATGTTGCTATTTTTCTTCTTTTCTTTAGTCCATCATGCATTTTAACACCGTGGTTATTTATGCATGGTGGCTCATAACAAATTCATATTGCTTTATTTTTCAAAACCATTTTTCTCTTACTCTCCCCATATATTCTCCTATTCTTTTTATATCCCTCTTTTTGTATTTTCATTATCTTAACTTTTAATACTTCTTTGTTAACATTCTCCCATTCTTTAGGTAAAAACTGAATTCTCCACAACTTAGTTTCTTCACATTCAGTTATACAATGCAAATTATTATCTGCCTCTCCACAAGAGGACATCTATCCAAATTCACTCCCTTCCTATTTCCCCTTAATCTAGACCAGGCCCACCCTTCTCTCACTAACCTATTACCTACATCCACATACTTTTCCCTTCCCCAGGCCACCTTTAATTGTCAATATAGTTCCAAACTTTTGTTTCCTTCCAGACTTTGAAATAATTCTTGTTTCTCTATATCTTCTACTCTGTTCCTTACTTCTTTCCAGAAACCTTTAACTAACCCCTCTCTCTCCTCCCATAAGTTACCTATTCCTATTTCCTGTAAAATTATCCTTATTCCTTGAGCCCAGTTCATCCCAGCACTGAATATTTATTGTATTATTAAACATTGCCTCAAGACATTATGCTCGTCCAATGATTTCAATCCATGCCTATATTTAAGTATCCTTTCTACTATCATGTCCTTGCTACCTACTCTTCCCAACTCCAACATTGCTGCTCCATTAGGTGATGAAATAGATAAACCCAACATACATTTACAGAACGATCTATGTACTTTATCAATCATCTCCCATCCTTTGTCACAACTTGGATTTGCAGAGGTGATGAACGAAGCGGATAAAATGAGTGCCAAATAAGCTTGTGGTCCATAGAGAGGAAACTTTCCGGACATTTATCTCCATAGAAACGACTGCATTACGGCTACATGTTTAAGAGTTTATTTTACTTATATTAATTTTAGTAATTAGAGCGCCAGGGCAATCTAGAAATGCTTGGCTGGGTACTATGCTTCTAAAACGCTGAATGTGCTCTGAAATTTTGAGAGCACGCGCCCTGTTTATGAGTATCCTGATGCTCAGCGAGCGACAGCTCCTTTCTTCTCCTTGGAGTTGTAAAGACTTTCAGCCGCTGCGTGTTACACGATGTAGGTAATGTTATAGGCCTTCCATTACCTTTTATCACATTTCTTTATGACCTTTCCTGGAGAAGGTACACGTTTTATTGCTTAATTGAAGAAACAAAAAGACCCAAGATTAAGCATAAAAGTAATGGTCTGTTTCTGATGTGCTACAATGGCACTTAAAATGAAATAAAGGTTCTAACTGAAGTAAAACTGAGAAAGATAATGATAGTAGTAATAATAATGTCCCAACCAACCATTTACTTAAAATGTGAAACGATACGTGATATTAATTAATGTACTAACTTACAGTATGATGTACGACCAGGAATGCAGGGAGACACCCCATTAGGGAGGGGTGCGGTGAGAGGAGACAGGAGGCACGGCAGAGCAGAGAGCAGTGACCTACACCTTCGAGGTTGAAACTCCCCAGTGGCAGCTGGTACAAACGGCTCCAAACCCCGCTTCAGGCTTCCACATCCCACTGGGACCCCAGAATTCAGAGACCGTTCGCATTCCGGAGACGAAGTTTTACAGAGAGCATCCTTTTTCCCTACTATGCAACTCAAGACACGCGCCAACACTTGCAACCCTGAAATAACCAAGCAGATGAAAGATGAAGTGAAATGAGAAAGGAGATGCATTTGGGGATGTAATTAACCTCCACAGCATTCGGCTAGCGACCCGGGGAAACCACGAAAAAATGCATGAGTCAGTAAGGTCGCCCGCGGGAGTCAAACCAACTACCACTTGAATGCGTCCCACACGCTACCGCCTGCGCTACCTCGTTCGGTTAATTCAGTAAGTAAATAACACTATCTAAGGATATGATGTCAAAATTTCACAGGAAATAATACGTTTTGAGGACACCTAAAGCCAAAAATAATCTAGAAAAAGGCACCTTTGTATGTGTGTGTCAACAGCAAACTCAAAAATGAAAAGTTGGTTAAATACCAAGCAAATAGGCAAAAATCTTACTGCACAAAAAATATATTTCTCTAAAACATACAATTTAAGCCAAATAAAACATTTTGTGGAGTTAACGATTTCCGAAATATTATTTGTTATTGATTTCAATATTCAAACACATACTTCTTATTTTTGTAAGCTGCTATATCTCAAATCCATCACATAGCAAGACACTTTTAACAAAATGTCGTACCTTCGGTTTGGGCTACTCTACCCTGTTATACCTACAACAATATTTATAAAGTTTATTTCGATTAACAGAAAATAGGCAGAAGAATAACTTTTTGTAAAAATAGTTTGTAGAATACTGAATAGAGAAAGTTCGTGTAAATGCAAAACATTAGATGTTTTACTTGGTTCTTCTTCTTCCCTTTGGTTAAAATAGAATTACTTACTTTGGAAATATTTCATTATTCATTATTTTTTGTAGCTTCCTTTCATTGATAGTTTCTGCTATATCTATCTCTATATCCAGTATCTGTCTTACCTTAATGTTTACCTTTTCCTTTCTTGATTTCCAGACTGCCCGTCTCTAGACGTCCATTTCGGTAGCTTTTGGTGTTTTTCATTTTGGTTTCTGTATCGCCCTTGGCATTAGTATCTCTCTACTTGTGTTGTATATTATTTTCCTTATATTTTCCACAAAAAACTGCCGGACATTGTAATGAATTAAACACAAAAAACCCTGATGTGTTGCTACATGACTTTCTCTACCCCTGTACAAACTATTTTTTCACACGCTTATTCTCCATCTACTTCAGGTTAATCGAAATAAACATTTGCAGAAAGTATCTTATTGCCAATTTTCTTGAAGGTGCAAGGGGAATATGGTAGGCTTTAAGCGATAGTGAAATCCTTTAAGAGCTGGTTGCTATGTGGAGCATTCTATTCTCTTAGCATGTCCAGGACATAAAAAAACGAATAAAGAATTCCCATTTGAGAAAAAGTAGATATTGGAAAATTCCAACACTTAACAAGATATATCTCGGAAACGTTTCGCTCGACAAAAAAAGTATATGATATGAATTGTGTATTTTAACGAAATCTACATTTTCTGTGCAGAAAACGTTTGTCTACCTCTTACGGTTTACCAGCTATGCAAAAGGTATTCAGAGTAAAGAGGACTTCAGGGGACGTTCCCAGAAAATTCAAGATATACATTTTAGTAGTCATGAAAATATCTTCAATACATGATATTTTAATCAAAGTCGTTGGGAGCCATTTGTGAGAAATTAAAAATTTTCGAAAATGTTCCATGTAAAGGGTAGCCTGGAGTACGGTTATTTTCTTGAAAATCTCGGCATTGCATCTTTGACTTTTCGTTTTTGAGTTATATTGTTCACAGACACACCCACACACAAACGGACAGTTTCTAAAAATGTCTGCTTTTTTCTATTCAGGGGTCCCTAGACAAGTATTTCGGGTGAAATCTCGGTAAAGAATTTTTGGGTAGAATGCAATACTTTCCCTACTTACTACACGTAGTACAGAAAGTAAAAATGATTCCTTTTAATTTATTTTTCTATAAAAGTCTATCGATTTTGATTAAAATTTCACATATTTGCATATTTTCAGCGAAGTTCTTTTAATTTGAATGAATTATGTGCAGATCTAATGCGCATCAAGGAGAGTCATTGTTCGACACTCGGCCGTAGCATTGCATATTTCACATTCTGCAGAGGTGGTTGCGCTTATATTTTTCTATTTTTACTCTCTCTACTACTTAATATAAGCCACTTAAATTATAATCGTTAGGGCCATTGATGAGAAAATAAAAAATAACAAAAAATGTCCTATATAGGTTAGTTTTGGGTAGAGAGATTCACTTCAAAATCTGTCTCTCATCTTTGGAAGATATTGAAGTTACATAGCAAGATGCTCAGCGAGTTGATTAGCAGTAACGTGCAAGGCTTGCAATCGGTAGGTCCTGTGTTCGATTCCCGTCAATCGCCCACTCTGATCTTGCGTTTTCCCTGGTCAGTAGCCGAATTCTGGGGTAGCTTATCATCTGTAACAAATTCCCTTCCTTTGTTTCTACTGCATTCCTTTTCAAGTTTAAAGTGCTATTCTAGGTTGCGTGGCGTGGGGCAGTGCAGGATAGCTGACGCGGTTGCTTGCCTTAAAGAACGAATATTCCCTGCAGAACTAGACGGCTGCCTGGTTCAACGGGTTGTTTATCGCCCCCTCTGGGCAGACCAGGACGGTTTTTCGAAACAGGGACTGCATGTGGGCTTGAATGATTGCGTTCTGCAGTCTCCTGCCGTTTCTTCATTTTATTCCCTTCCACCTTGGGGCAGTAGATGTAATACAGGATGATCCTATATTTATACTACGTGATCAAAAGTATCCGGACCCCTGCTGAAAATGACGTACAAGTTCGTGGCGCCCTCCATCGGTAATGCTGGAATCAATATGGTGTTGGCCCACCCTTAGCCTTGATGACAGCGTTTACTCTCGTAGGCATACTTTCAATCAGGTGCTGGAAGGTTTCTTGCGGAATGGCAACCCATTCTTCACTGAGGAACTGAGGAGAGGTATCGATGTAGGCGGGTGAGGTCTGGCACGAAGTCGACTTTCCAAAACATCCCAAATATGTTCTATAGGATTCAAGTCAGGACTCTGTGCAGGCCATTCCATTACAGGGATGTTATTGTCCTGTAACCACTCCGCTACAGCCCATGCAGAATGAACAGGTGCTCGATCGTGTTGAAAGATGCAATCGCCATCCCCAAATTGCTCCTCAACAGTGGGAAGCAAGAAGGTGCTTAAAATATCAATGTAGGTCTGCGCCGTGATCGTGCCATGCAAATCAACTAGGGGTGCAAGCCCCCGCCAGGAAAAACACGACCACACCATAACACCACCACCTCCGAATTTCACCGTTAGCACTACACACGCTGGCATATGACGTTCACCGGGCATTCACCACCATACCCACACCCTGCCATCGGATCGCCACATTGTGTACCGTGATTCGTCACTCCACACAATGTTTTGCCACTGTCCAATCGTGTAGTGTTGACGCTCCTTACACCAAGCGAGGCGTCGTTTGGCATTTTCCTGCGTGATATGTGGCTTATGAGCAGCCGCACGACCATGGAATTCAAGGTTTCTCACCTCACGCATGTCATTGTACTTGGAGTGGATCCTGATGCAGTTTGGAATTCCTGTGTGATGGTCTGGATAGATGTCTGCCTATTATTCTTTACGACCC
The DNA here is from genome assembly GCA_030765065.1 of Deroplatys truncata. NCBI lineage: Eukaryota > Metazoa > Arthropoda > Insecta > Mantodea > Mantidae > Deroplatys > Deroplatys truncata. The sequence continues at coordinate 109,809,847 of CM060982.1, forward strand.
TCATCAAATGTTGGCGGTCTCTGTCAGTCAACAGACGGGGTCGGCCTGTACGCTTTTGTGCTGTACATTCCCCTTCACGTTTCCACTTCGCTATCACATCAGAAATAGTGGACCTAGGAATGTTTAGGAGTTTGGAAACCTCGCGTATATATTTCTGACACAAGTGACACCCAATCACTGACCACGTTCGAAGTCCGTGAGTTCCACGGAGCGTTCCATTATTTCTGCTGTTTCACGATGTCTAATGACTCCTGAGGTCGCGGATAATGAGTACCAGGCGGTAGGTGGCAGCACAATGCACCTAAGATAAAAAACGTATGTTTGTGGGGTGTCGGGATACTTTTGATCACATAGTGTATATATAAGACGATAATGCACACATCTCAGAGTAATTTGCTGGAAATAAGCCTAAATAATGGAGGTTAACCTTCTTTCAATCTTCACCCTTGTGGCATGGCATAGGAGGCAAAATTGTGGTCATGCTATAAAAGCATGCCCAGTTTGTCATGGGGTATGCGAACTTTTCAAATGTAGCACCCAGAAAGTATGCCCTATCGAAGGATTGATAGACAATACCTTAATATGTTTCCATACCATATGTAGCAAAAGCAAGCTTTGATGCAGTGTAATTATGAAGCCCGTCTGAAGTTTGCTATGTGAGAGGCAGGAAGCGCACAATCAGTGGTTAAATAAGTGTAAGTTCATGGACAAAGCCACGTTTCATGGGAGTGACCGAGTCAACAAGCAAACTGCATTATTTGGAGAACTGAGAATCCACACGTTTCATATGACACATTTAACATACCATATTACACACTCAGCACGCTGTTGAGGTGTGACCACCATTTTGTCTCTATGCCACGATAGCGCTGCCATTCCACGTGGATGAAGTCTGAAACATCATTCATTGTTAACTTCCATCCTTTCCAATTATATTGAAGCAAAATCCTTACACATATGTGCATTAAACGTTTATAAATAACGTTTTACTTTTCTGGCATCTCAAACGGATCACCCTGTAGTTCTTACGTAGGTCACAGTACGAGAAGTATTCCCTCCGTTATATATCCTGTACCCTATGCCCTATACATACCAAGTTTGGCTCCCGTTTTTGAGTTATGTTGCACACACGAAGAAACACACACACGGACAAGGTTCTTTTTATAAAACATTCTTATTCAGGGGACCTCAAAACATTTGCCGTGAAATCTCAACATATAACTTATGGTTGGAGAGTAATATTTTCTCTGCCTACTTGGTACATGGTAGAGAAAGTAAAAAGAAATTCTGCAAAGGGAAGTGTTTACTCTTGAAGCGAATTGTGGATACAGAGATACGAATTTAACGCCAAGTAAGATCGGTCCAGTGACGAATCTTTGCTGGAAGGTTTACATAGGTGACAGTGGCACAGTTCGCATTTCTGTAAACAGAGTTCGTAGGCAAATAACTAATTGGATGTAATGCAGTCTGATTCCGAATCCTCACGGCGACAGAAGAGACTTGGCAGTTCACTTCCGTGGTTACTTTACGTTATTAATGGGCTAAACCCTTTGACTGACTCTGTTTACTGAATCTCTTAGCGCCTGGCTCTTTTCGGCCACAGAATGAATTGCCGTTAGCTCACCGCAAAACCCCAGCAGCTAAATTAAGTTGTGCTCATGGACCGCAAACGCAATAACGGTAACGAGGCCACATTCATGGCACCAAACAATACAACTCGTTGGAGAGGAGCGAAAACAGGCTGTTACGTAAACCATTTCCTGGCAAAATATTGTTGAAATCTTTTCCGATACAAACGTATAGAAGAAATCTCATCTACAACGGTAATGCTAGCTTGCAGATTGCACATTTTATCAAGAATCAAAGCAGAGTTCCATATATTCCACCACTGAAGATAACTAGAAGCGATTCATCAAAAATTGCAGAATTTTCCGATAGTATTCCTTGCTCTGAATAGGTATTTGAGAGAGCAGACCTTCTTTTTCGTTAATGGAAAGATAGAAAGAGTTGGATGGTATAAAGAGTTCGCCTATTTCGCCAAGATGGGAAGGCAGGTGTAAGAGTTTGGATTTGCTTTTTTATTTTTGTGGAGGGGACTACATTTCACGTACTTACCTCAGGGAAGCTAAGAGTGTAGGACTCGCAATCACAGAATGGTTCTACCCACTAAAACCCCTACACATATTAGCGCGCATTAGGTGATTTGGTTTTCGTGCATATTTGTTCGGATCCCGCAAAGCACCCTGGTTAGTCAATGAGAGTTGAGAAGCTGACATGCATTGTACACTTGAAGTGTAGCAATCCCGGCTAGATTTGATTGAGTTTTACTTATGGACGCTCTTTAACTACTATGGTTCTTAGCGCCCCATTCTATATTGTGCGTGAAAGACAGGAAATTTTGCTCAGAGGCCTCTTTATAAGGCTTGAGGTTCTTTAACTAGTCGTAAATCTACTTCACGGGACCACCAGCTTTACTTCCGAAGGAAGCCCTGTAGCCAGTATAGGACAGGAGTGGGATAATGATACCTCGTAGGAGATAAAATAGAAATAGAGGAAGATCTTATAAGACCTCCGTTAATGCGTAAATTTGGGATCTGCCAACCAGTGGTCCGGAGCGAGGTAAAGGTCATTCCTGGCTATTGTCAGAGCCTCGGCCGTGGTGAGGTCAAGGTTATTCCTGGCTACTGTTAGGGCCTCGGCCTCGAACCATAAATCTTCCATCATTTCCCAATCCATCATTGGCCCTCTAATTCCGTGAATCCAGGTGTTATAGGTCCTCCTGTTCTCCTCCTTCCTGGTGGCGTTCGCTCCATGATTATTTTGGGTAACCTTTCCTCTTCCATTCTTGTAGCTTGCCCATTCCATTCTAATTGTCTCTGTTGAATAAAGTCTAAAATTGAATATTAAACATTCATATTTTGTTTAATCTCATTTTTAATTTTTTCTCTTTTAGATATCCTGGTAGATCTCCTCGAATAATCCATTTCTGTTGCCTATAATTTTCTTTTTAGTTTCTCTACTACGTATAGTAAGTAGGGGAAGTATTGTATTCCACCCAAAAATTCGATACCGAGATTTCACAGGAAATACATGTTTTGAGACGCCCTGAATCTAAAAAAAGCACTTTTGGAAACATGTCCGTGTGTGTGTGTCTGTGTGTCTGTGAACAGCATAACTCAGAAACGAACAGTCGGATAAACACCAAACTTGGTATTTAGGTTCGGTATCATCCAGAGATGCGACACGAAGGTTTTCAAGAAAATCCCTCTACCCCAGATTACTGTTTACATGGAACATTTTTCGAAAATTTTAATTTTTTCAGACATGGCTCTAACGATTTTGATTAAAATATCATATGTTTAGGATACTTTCATGACAAATAAAATGTATATCTTCAATTTTCTGGGAATGTCTCCAAAAGTATTCTTCATTGTGAAAGGCTTTTTATAACTGGTAAACCATTAGAGATAGACAAACGTTTACTACACAAAAATGTAGTTCGCGTTAAAATACACAATTTATGTCATACATTTTTCTATTGAGTGAACCATTTTCGAGATATTGCTTGTTATTCCCTTAAATGTTCCAATACTTATACTTTTTATCAAATGGGAATTCGTTATTCATTTTTTATGTCCTGGACATGCAAAGAGAATGGAATGCACCACATAACAACCAGCTCTTAAAATATTTGACTATCGCTTAAAGCCGACCATATTCCCCTTGCATCTACAAGAAAATTAGCAATAAGATTAACATCTCGATTTATATGAAGCATATGGAGAATAAGCGTTTGTAAAAATAGTTTGTACAATATTAGAGTAAGTCATGTGAATGTAACACATCATATTTTTCTTAAACTTTGCATACGAAGGTAATTCAGTCTACTTGAGGAATTAGATGAAGAATTTGCTTAATTTCAAAGTTACGCAGTTAATTTTAGTCTAATACTTACGTTCTCATGCATAGAAAAAAATACCAAATTTTACTCATCTAGCTGTAGTATTTTATTTATAGAAATATGCCTTTAAAATAAACTTTCGGGAAATTGCATTTAAATCAGAGTGATACATTTTGACTAACTTATGATGATTAAAACATTCTATCCATATTCATCGTGAAGTTGGCTTACTGTTAAATAATTTACCGCATATCTTGCATCAAAACAAAACCAAAGGTAATTTAGTAATGCCTGTGTGTATTTGTTGTGGGCGTGTCAGCTACACACAGCCATATTTAAAGTCAATTAAAACAACATAAACGGCGAGTTCTATTATCGGCAACTTTTATGCACGTCAGTAAACACCTACTGTTAAATAGAGTTTTTGTTTATGAAATTTTGTTTTTTGACACGTGTTTTGATATTCTGAGTTTATTACTATTCCGAACTGCCTTGAAAGCTTAGCTAAGAGGTTTTCCGCGAGCTGAAGTATATCATCAAATTCTCATGCTCTCAGTGAAGTGCGTATCAGTGAATTATTATTTTACACCAGTATAAAGCTCCTGGGTTTTCCATCAGGATTACATTGTAGGACATTAATTAACAAACTCACTTACTATAGGATTTCAACCCCAAGTTTCCAGGAGTAGGTAGGCCTTGTAAATCTTCCCAGAGTTCAATAACCAGCTTTTTCACTCCATTCCTTGCTTCTCTAGGATAATGCGGCTTCCATTAACATTTTCATAGCACTATGAGCATGCATCACACATTTTAACCCTCACAAAAACGTGGAGTAAGCTAAGAAGAGCTCGTTGCAAAATTCAGCGCGCGTTCTTTAGCAAATCCTCGACCCGGAAGCGAAACTTTTCTAAATGCTTGCTGCCGTAGGCCGGATGAAGCCGTTCTGAGGTTGCGGTTTAGAGATTCCTTGCCTACACCAATAGACGCAGCCACAGGACCAGAGCGAGTCTGCAGCAAAACCATAGCGTCATATTCCTGCTTATTATGATCCTTGTATAACATATTAACAATGTTGACTGACAGTGCCGTTTTTGCTGCGACCGTAATTAAAACAGTGAAGGATGCTCTGGCATGATGGAGGCGCAATCAGGGTTAATTCCACCGACACCCTTTGAAACGGCACAGGCTGTAATAAAAGTTCACTTAATTTGTTTTGTTTTTGTCAGTTCTCGTTGGCATACGAGATTTATGAATATTTGGTTAATATTTTGGTTGGTCGATGGCATGCCTACTTCAATTTTAGTTACGCACAAATTACTGCTTTTGAGTGAAGTCAGTCGTCGTCGTTTGATACCATAATTATTGATGTGAAGATATATAATTAAATAATTTGCATATATTAAATCAACATATAAAGTGTGAGTTGAAAGATTTGTCCAAAAAAGAAAAGGTAATTAGCAAGTAATGTAAGGAAGGCATTAAGAAATGCTAAGTATAGAACACATCTTAAAGATTCCTGGAATGCAGTTAGGGTTAGTTCAGTACATTTACAAATTCACGTAAGCAGTGATGCTGTAAATTTAAAAGTGAAAGTTACGGCTTAGCAACAAGTTAAAGAGACGCATACATAGGGATTTAAGATTGGACCATGCGAGAAGGAATGTTGGTAGGGGTGTGTGGAGCTTAAGATAAGAAAAGAGTACGCATACTAAATCAGACACATTAGTGCATACATTCGCGACTCTCCTGAGGCTTTGATTCTCGTGTGACTTACTCTCACGTGTAATTTCTAAGTTGTGTAGTGCACATAAACGCGCCGATGTTAGGAACATTTAGGCGGCTATTGAGAGATATCTTGCCGAGTAATATTTCTGTTACTTAGGCAACTGACGCTTCGCTTATTGTTACAGAAGTAATTAATTCGTAAATTTAACAGTCAGCGACTCTGCTCAAACCGAGCATTTTAGCCAACATTAAAATTTATCAGCTAACTCAACTGGTGTTATCCTTTCAAAATACACTCACGCATTCCCTGCAATAAAGTACACATAGCTAAATTCCAAGGACGAAACAGAAGATATTAAAAAAGTCTTCCCACTCCAAACTAACCTTTACATGGAAGTATTTTCGTTATTCTTTGTTTTCTCATTTATTCAAGATATTTACATGACAAAATGTATGCCTTGAACGTTTTCGGAAACGGCCTGTGAAGACCTCTTTTCGGAGAGAATTTTGTATAACTTTGTTTAACTGGAAAACCATAAGAGGCACACAAACATTTATCACAAAAGGAATAAATCTATTTAAAACACAGAGTCTATTTCAAATATATTTTTCTGTAGCATCGACCGTTTCCGAGGTATTCGTTGTTATTGTTTTGAATTGTCAATGCTTTTGTCATTTTAAGTACTGTAGCTATTCGGTTGTTTCTTGCGATGTCATGGAAAGAATATAGAATTTCTAGTCCAGAATTTAGCGAGCCGTTTTTAAACCTCTGACAATCGATTTAGTTGTCTCCATATACCTTGTACCTTCCACAAAATGTGCAACAGAAATATTTCTGCAAAGGTTTATCTCGATACGAAAAAACAACGTTCGTAAGAATAGTTTTAGAAGCTATGTGGATATAAACGATTGTATGTGGATAAAGTAATGTGAACTAACACTTGTTGAGTTATGCTGCTTACATAGAAACATGGAATGATGCGCGCGAAAACATGTTCCTATAAAGTCCATTTTTGGGTTTAGGATATCACAGAACATGTGTGAAGTTTGATATCGATTTCAATGCTTACTCTACCTGATATAGTGGTGCAGAAAATAAGAAGTCCATATGTGGAACCAGGAGGTGCCTCAACTAGCCAGTGTTTGAACCTAGGATGTGGTATGATGGCAAGATCAATTCAAATTCGGCTATCCTGGGTATAATTAACAAATGTGTATCACAGGATAATAAACATCAATATCTAGCATGAACACAAATTTCCATACTCATATAAGTTTTCAGAAATCTTTATTTATTACATGAATTCATACAAATCATCTAATATTTCACAGAGAGATGTTATGATCTTAACATAAGTGCATAACGGATTTACCCTGCTTAGCTCGATCACTACAGCTCTTCACCTCACGATTGCCTGGTCATTAAGCAGATCAACGCTAAGAAGTTATTCCCTTGATGGTGCAAAGTAAGTCCCTAATAAAATATAGATACTTAGATAAACTATGCACACATTAGCAGTTTAAATAAACCCTGAACAAACTAAAAATTTAGGTAAAATTTGGTGTAGTTAATCTATATAGCAAGAAAGCTATAGACGGCACAGAATTACGGCGACTGAGCCCTGTCAACTACGCGATGTTGTTGGGTGCTAAAGGACGGTGCCAAGTTATAAGTGGGAATAAGAAATAAACTCAAATTAAAATTTTTCAGACATAAATCACTATAGTACTCGAGTAAAAACAAACTTCATATGGATTTATAAATCAACAAGGAAAGCAATCTTGATCACAACAACAAAACTTAGGCAGGTCAACCAGAAAACTTCTTAAGGAAAAGCGTCGAAAGGGATTTAAAAAAATTCTTGTGTTACATTCACATGACTTTTTCTACCCTCTATCGTTTATTGGGTATACAAATTATTCTTTCGATAATTTTTTACTTTCTCTACTACGTATAGTAAGTAGGGGAAGTATTGCATTCCACCCAAAAATTCTATACCGAGATTTCACCGGAAATAAACGTTTTGAGGCCTCCTGAATCCAAAAGAAATATTTTTGGAAACATGTCCATGTGTGTGTCTGTCTGTGAACAGCATAACTCAGAAACGAACAGTCGGATAAACACCAAACTTGGTATTTAGGTTCAGTATCTTCCAGAGATGCGACACGAAGGTTTTCAAGTGAATCTCCCCACTCCAGATTACCCTTTACATGAAAAAGTTTTCGAAAATTTTAATTTTCTCAAAAATGGCTCTAAAATATATTTTTGATACTTTTATGACAAATAAAATGTATATCTTGAATTTTCTGGGAATGTCCCCAAAAGTGTTCTTCATTGTGAACGACTTTTACTTAACTGGTAAAGCATAAGAGATAGACAAAACTTTACTACACAAAAAATGTAGATCGCGTTAAAATACACAATTTGTGTCATATACATTTTTTTTTTCAGTGAACCATTTTCAAGATATTGCTTGTTATTCCCTTAAATTTTCCAATACTTACAATTTTTCTCAAATGGGAATTCGTTATTCATTTTTTTTTGTCCTGGTAATGCAAAGAGAATCGAATACTCCACATAGCAACCAACTCTTAAAATATTTGACTATCGCTTAAAGCCTACCAATTCCCCTTGCATCTACAAGAAAATTAGCAATAAGATTAACATCTCGATTAACATGAAGCATATGGAGAATAAGCGTTTGCAAAAATAGTTTGTACAACAGTAGAGAAAGTCATGCGAGTGTAACACATCAGATTTTTATCTATGTGCTTCATTTTAATCGAGATAAACGTTTCCGAAAATGGCTACGTTACACATCGGGTATAGCTATAGTCAAATGTTTAAGAACTGGACGCTATCCGCTGAACTCAAAATTCCATACTGTTTCCATCGCAAGAAAAGAATTGAAAATCAACCGATCTTGAAATGAACTACAAAGTATTGAACAAATTGAGCAATTAATAATGGATATCTCTAAAATTTCGGGGGCCACAAAAAAGACATTTGAAATAAATTGTACTTTTGATAGTTTTACGCTATTTGTATAGTACGTTTTTGTCTATCACTTAACGTTTATAAAATTATACAAATTTCGTTCCGAATGAAGAGAACTTCACAATATGTATTTTATTTGGCATGTAAGTGTCCTTAATATATGCCATTTTAATTAAAATCGTTAGAGCCAGTTTTAGAAAATCAAACATTTCGAAAAATGTTCCGTTTAAAGGGTAGCTTGGAGTGGGGCATTTTCTTGAAAATCTTCGTGTCACATCTTTGGAAGGCACTGAACCTTATTAAAAAGTTTGCTATTTAACACACTTTGCGTTTTTGAGTTGTACTGTTCACACACACACACACATCATACGAGCTTTTTTCTAAAAAAAAGTTTTTCTGGATTCGGGCCACTTCAAAACATGTATTTCCGGTGAAAGTCCGGTGTGGAATTTTTGGGTGAGATGCAATACCTTCTCTACTTAGTAGATAGAGAGGTAAAATGGAATGCATTAATCATATTCCTGCTCTGATGACACAATAACTCCCGCTAAATTCACTCTCATTGCTTGTACCTTGCTCATTAAGTGTCAATTTGGCTTAAATCCAATAGAAGAGGACGGTCACAATCGCGGTTACTAATCTATGAGCGTTTACTGAATTATTTGTCAAAAGCAAAAGCTACAACCTCTACTCGAGGTAAAACCTAACACTTGGATTTTGGCGTCTGTTTTGTATCTCATAGCGACACGATAAACAAGAGAGGCAGAAAGAGATTTGGACAGGCGACATGAAAGTTTTGGTTCATAGCAGCACCTTCTTCGAATGCATGTTGGTATATCGGCAAGCGGTTAATTTAGAAAGTTGGCTTTTGGACTGTAAGCTATAAAATAAAATGCTCTTAATGAACAGATTATTTCTTTTCCTGCAGTGATATACATTTTATGGGACAAATAATATTTGTATTAGCAGTTTTATAGTTCCAAGCGAAGGTCTAACCAGAGCCGCAGATTTCCTCCTATTCCAGGGAAATGCACCAACCGGTGGTTCTATCCTTTGTCGGTTTTTCCATTAGACCAATATCTTATTTCTTAAACAGCATCCTCCTACGATTTACGCAGGGAGGACGGTGGATACTCCACTTATGCGTGTCAACGCAAAAGACTAGCGAAAACTTCGGTACGGCGGACAGATGTTGAGGCAGTATATTTTAACACTTAAATAATTTCAGTCTAATTATATAATATATAAATTCAATAATGCCTTAAAGCAATATGTGTATGTAACAAAATATAAGGAGTGTATTTTACAGTCATTGCATATGCTTATATTATTGTATCCATGTGTTATAATGTTATGTGAATATATTACGTAATTTAATAATGTAGAAGCTTGAGAATAATAGGTTAAACGTTGCTAACAATGAGGTAACGTTGAAGCAATAATGAGTAAGAATTTTTAATAATGCTACTGTCATTATTGGAGCAACAAAAATGTAAATTTTAGTGACAGTTTATAAAATAGCCAATCAACAACCAGAAAAACTATTGGAGTAGGATTAGCCAATCAGAAACTGTAAACGAGAAAATTTTACAAATTTAAAGTTCAGTTGCATGCAGACAGCGTTACTAACCAGACGAAAAAGTATCCTCAAAAAATATAATATGTATTCGTGTGAGACAAAAAATAATTTTACATGTTAAAAAGTGTAAATAATTAATAAAAACATCTCACAGCTGTCTTTATATCAGTGAAGTGTTATTAAATCGTGTCAAGCATTAATAAAAGGAGTAAAGTAAATTTATAATCTGTGTAAGCCTACATTCTTGTCGCACCACAACCCTGCAAACAGAAACGTGTCTCTAACAATAATATTGATGGAGCCAAGGCAAACATAAATATATAATATTTAAAGAAACAGTCAAAATTACAAAGTTAATATTTTTAAACTTAGGGCGAAGGCTACAGGAAAGCGGGCACTATACGTGTGCTTGCAACGAATTTCAAGTTCGGCTCCCCAATAGTTGAAATACAATACAACTCCTTCAATACAACCTACTTCAAATTGGTTCCCAAAACGTGGTGCAAATAACGTAACAAATCACCACCATACGTGGAGCTAATAAAATACCTTTCTCAATGTATAGCACGGCATCTCCAAGCTGGTACCGGAAGGTATTGAGGCGTCTGACAATACCGTTTGGACATCGTCGTTCGATCTCCCACGGGTGTCGAGAACATTGCCCCGCCGAGTCCAACCCAATCGCGGAAGGGGCTCAGATATTCGGTCATGAATACTTCTAGCAACATTAGAAGTAATCAGCGGTTTTACAGCGTCAATTTATAACGTGTAACGTATATTGATGCAAGGTGGAGAATGCTTCTTATTGGACTTTGTACTGACCGGCTCCCCCGCCACCACCTGCGCGTAATTCTATACTAGCCATAGTTATTAATACAGTTTGAAGATGATCCAGAGAGCTTCACGTTAGATCATCGTCAAAGTTGTACTAGATTTTGGAAACCGCATGTTAGTAAAAACCGTAGTTGAAGTTTGTTGAGACTTTTAAGAAAACCGCTGCTAAGTTTGAAGGAAGGCTTAGCGGTCGAGCACGGATAAAAGGTTCTGGTTTATCTCAGGCAGTATGCAACTCTTCCGACTTAGCTGCTGCGAACCAATTCGCAGGCGATCGATTCAGCAACTCCCTCGAGAGTTTGCTTGTGACGGCGAGGAAGAACGAATAGACAATTATGATACTATTCACTTGGGCGACAAGAGCAAACTTTTCATCGGTTCTGTTCCATCAACAAACCGCCGCGCTCACCGCATTATTGTCAGCTTGCCTGGATATTTCCCTTTGTTTCGACATAAGCAAAGTTTACCTTATGTTTAAATGGATCTTAGCAGAGTGATCATCAGGCTGTAAAATGTCTTTCTTAAATTAAAATCCTTGATTTATTACTTTCTCTGCTACGTATAATAAGTAGGGGAAGTATTGTATTCCACCCAAAAATTCGATACCGAAATTGCACCGGAAATACATGTTTTGAGACCCCCTGAATCCAAAAAAAGCATTTTTGGAAACATGTCTGTCTGTGTCTGTGAACAGCATAACTCAGAAACGAACAGTCGGATGAACACCAAACTTGGTATTTAGGTTCAGTATTTTCCAGGGAGGCGACACGAATGTTTTCCAGAAAATCCCCCCCTTAAATTACCATTTACATGGAACATTTTTGGAAAATTTTAATTTTCTCAAAAATGGATCAAACGATTTTGATTTAAATATCATATGTTTAAGATATTTTCATGACAAATAAAATGTATATCTTGAATTTTCTGGGAATGTCTCCTAAAGTATTCTTCACTGTGAACGACTTTTGCATAACTGATAAACCATAACAGATAGACAAAATTTTACTACAGAAAAATGTAGATCGCGTTAAACTACACAATTTATGTCATATACATTTTTGTTGTTGAGTGAACCATTTTCGAGATATTGCTTGGTTATTTCCTTAAATTTTCCAATACTTAAAATTTTTCTCAGATAGGAATTCGTTATTAATTTTTTTATGTCCTGGACGAACAAAGAAAATGGAATGCGCCATATAGCAACCAGTTCTTAAGAGATTTGACTATCGCTTAAAGCCTACGAATTCCCCTTGCATCTACAAGAAGATTATCAATAAGATTGACATCTCGATACCTCGATTAACATGAAGCATATGGAGAATAAGCGTTTGTAAAAGTAGTTTGTACAAGAGTGGGAGTCTCATGTGAGTGTAACACATCAGATTTTTTCTGTACTGAAAATTAACTTTGATAATCTCTTAGGGGACAAATGCGGCACATGTATGAAAGCATCTTGAAGGATATATATAATGAGTCGCCTGTTTTGGCTTACACCACATTAACTTGGAAATTCAAGGTTGTTTACTTTCCAGCAACTCTGTGATAATGATCAACTTCCAGAACACTGGTTTAAATTCCATCCCCTGAAACCAACGATACCAATAACTAATTGATTCTACACCAAAATGAGAACTTAATCTATTGTAAAAACTGTGTGGAAAGAAAGTTTAAGTTATATAGATTGTAATAAAGAGTTAGTTGTCCAAAATATTCAGTAGTTATTAGTTTATTGCATAACGAACTTTACATTAAAAAACATTATGTGTTACATTCACATGACTTTCTCTACTCTTGTACAAACTATTTTTACAAATGCTTATTCTACATATGCCTCATGTTAATCGAGATGTTAATCTTACTGCTAATTTTCTTGTAGCTGCAAGTGGAATTGCTAGGCTTTAAGCGATAGTCAAATATTTTAAGAGCTGGTTGCTATGTGAAGTACTCTATTCTCTTTGAGTTACCAGAACAATAAAAAAAGAAATGAATCACGAATTTGAGAAAAAGTGTAAGTATTGGAAAACTTAAGCGAATAACAAGTAATATCTTGAAAATGGTTCACTCACCAAAGAAATGTATATATATAAATGTATATGCAAATATATATATATATATACATTCGTGATTCATTTCTTTTTTTTGTTTTGGTAATGCAAAGAGAATGGAATACTCCACATAGCAACCAGCTCTTAAAATATTTGACTATCGCTTAAAGCCTACCACATTCCCCTTGCATCTACAAGAAAATTAGCAAAAAGATTAACATCCAGATATCTCGATTAACATGAGGAATATGTAGAATAAGCATTTGTAAAAATAGTATATATAAATTGTGTATCTTAACGCGATCTACATTTCTTGTGTAGTAAACCTTTGTCTATCTCTTATGGCTTACCAGTTATGCAAAAGTCGTTCACAATGAAGAATACTTTTGGAGACATTCCCAGAAAATTCGAGAAAATATCTTAAACATATGATATATTAATCAAAATCGTTACAGCCATTTTTGAGAAAATTAAAATTTTCGAAAAATGTTCCATGTAAAGGGTAATTTGGAGTGGGTGGATTTTCTTGAAAACCTTCGTGTCGCATCTCTGGAACATACTGAACCTAAACACCAAGTTTGGTGTTTATCCGACTGTTCGTTTCTGAGTTATGGTGTTCACACACACACACACACACACACACACACACACACACACGGACATGTTTCCTAAAATGCTTTTTTTGGATTAAGGGGGTCTCAATACATGTATTTCCGGTGAAATCTCGGTATCGAATTTTTGGGTGGAATACAATACTTCCCCTACTTAGTATACGTAGTAGAGAAAGTAAAAATCCCTCGTATAAGATTAGTAGCTAACATTATTTTCAAAAGTACTGATGTTCGTGTTTGTAACGAGTATATAACACAATATTAAAATGTGAAAATGTTCGGATTTCAAAATAACTTCACGGTCTAGTTCACGCATGCGTTTCAGACACGAATTTGGCTATAAATTGTGCAATTGACTGATGGTTAAGACAGCCATTTAGTAAACTCGTTTCATCGAAAAAAGTAAAATTAACAGAGATAAGCATAACTAAGGCGCGGATCAGAGTGAACATTTTTATGCGGTTAACTTACGTTGTACTGCAGTATATTTAAGTTGAAGGAGAGAGGGGAGTCCAGATGTAAAGAATGGGCGCGTACCTGCAGTGCTCGTAAAGGTTGTATCAAAATAATGCGTATACTATGCTGTGCATGACTACTAATCTTTTTATTACGTTATATACCACTACATTTTACATGTATGTAAGGTGAATACTGCATAGTCTGCGCATTGTAGTGGGCAATAATGCACATGAGGAGATTGTCGAAGGTGCACGTTCTCGGTCTCTCACAACTATAATGTGGGAAATGCCTTTCGATATCGCAGGAAGTGCATACGAATAATACAGTATATCACTGCCTGATATATTGTAGTAACTTCTTATATTTTCACATATCACGGGGGTAGAGCATGTTACCAGAGTTTAAATCATATCAAACTAACACGAGGTCCGCCTGGGCGAGCTAAACAAAGTTCCTAAAACTCCTGAAAATTTCTAAAATATTCCTAAATCATTTGGGGATGGAAGGAACAATCTACATAAAATAATTACATGGTATGAGTTTGGATGTACAATATATATTACAAATTAAAACTGATACATTTTACCTTCTGCTTGACGGAGCGTCCTGTCCTAACGCCTGCATGGCTCGCTAGTTACGTTAGAAGAAGAGCGTGGGCATCCTAGACGCTACCACAAGATACAACCGGTTTTTACCCCCCCTACTCCTATTACGTCATTCCGGTCTGTGTTGCCAACTTTAAGAGTCAACCAAACAAATGTTACCACAACCACATGTGTTGTTACAAGTGTATTACCACAACCAAATGCCACAATATTTCTTATTCTGTTTGCTACGAGAAATTTTGGTGTTAATCATCCTATCTGCGTTGACTCTTTTTCATAAATTTTTAATCCATTACATCTCCTTAACAAGAAGCCAGCAGTTGCCACGGTTACAAGACGTTACAGTGTCATAACCGTCGGTCGCTTAACTCTGCGTTACATTAAGGTGTTCAAGCATTCAGCGAGGATTTGGAATTCGGAGGTAATGGACGTGGCTAATTAATTATTGGAGTGGCAACAAGGAAGTCTAAAGGCAAATTCACCACGCCAATGCTAAGCATGGTTAGGTTTTATAGAAAACGTGTCTACGTAAAGAATACATATCATTAGTATAAACGGGTGTTAAAAGATTATACGTATCGTTTAGGGGTTTTATCATTTGCTTACGTTAAAAAGTTTGCCAAACAATATCCAGGTTAAATGAGATGGGGCATAACTTTTCGCAAGTATTACGGAAGAGGTAGCTGAGGGTTACGGTATTTTCAGAGTAATGGAGATAATTAGAGGAAGGGTAGTAGAAGCAGAAGAAACTGAAGAATTTTGGGATTATGATGACTATCACAACGATCTTCAGCGTTTTGCAAAGAAGTAAGAAGAAGCAAACGAAGAAGACTATCGATCAGATAGAGCCCAAGAAATGAAAGGTGGAAACAAGAAAAGGAAGAGAGATTCCTCCGTAGATTTCAATAAAAGAAGAAATGTTAATAGGTTGACAAGTATCTTTTTTGCACATTTTTATGAAGAAAAAGAAATTTCTACCCCTATTTTGGTTTCTGAGAATAAAAAATTCTATTAAAAAACTCTATTACTTTTGGAAGACACAATCAATTAAGCAGGTGACAAAAATAAGCATACAAAATATATTTGAAAGTCCAAACCAAAACAATAACAAAAAGTATCTAGGAAAGATAGTGAGTTGTTGTCTATATTATACATTTGCAAGCTAAAATTACACTACAGAGTGATAAGGATTCATTGGATATTTACAAAAAATTCAATATAGATTTTATTTGTCATGCAAATATCTTAAACATATGCATGGAATTTCAGTCAAACCCGTTTGAGCCATTTTTGTCATCCTGTTCAATTGTTGAATTCTTCCAGTAGTACCAGTTTATTCTTTTATGGGTATTTTCAGCGAATCTCTCTTTCTTTTCTTGTTCCCACTTTCCATTTCTTGGACTCTGTCTAATGGATAGTCTTCTTCGTCTTCTCCTTCTTCCTCCTTTGCAGAAAAATCAAGATCGTTGCGGCAGTCATCAGAATCCCATAATTGTTCAACTTCTTCTCCTTCCCTTCCTCCAATCTCAAACTTTCTTTCTTTATCAATTATTCAAACCCTCTCCATTATCCTGAAAATACATAACCCTTAGATCGCTCTTGCGTAATGCTTGCGAATATTTATGCATTTAAATTTTATCTTTCAAGTGATAAATCGCTATTGATTTTTTGTTACCCTGGATGATGCTAAGAGTGGAATTTTAGGCATTGCATAACGACCAGCTTTTGAAATATTTTACTATTATTTTAACCTTCTGTATTCCCTCCCACCTACAAGGAAATGTATAACAACATAATTTCTGAAGTGTTTACCTCCATTAGCAAGAAGTAGGTAAAAGAATAAACTTTTTGCTTCTGGTTTAACAATGCAATCCTCTCCTTTGTACGGACGGCTTCGGGTTTCGGACCCTGAGGATCAATCCAACGAAGAAAAGCAAATTAAGATATTAAACTTTAATACACTATCAAATTATATAACGAAATAATGTGTCCTCCGGTCGCCCCAAACCATCACGTGCTCGTGACTACTACTCTTGTATTTTTATCTTTATTGTACTAAGCCATGTACAAGTAAAATACAAGTAATATGACCGGCATTCAGCCCTAGCCACTCATATTATAATACTTCCTTTTATCTACTTATTTTACTTCCCATTTCCTTAAACCTATTTAATCATATTTGCTGATCTATTCACTCACCAAATCCATTTGTTTTTAACTTTTAGTCAAGTATTGCCCTATACTCTTACCATCTTTTTGGATCATTTCAATTTTAGCAATATTTCTATCTACCTTAAACCATTTCGTTTTAATAAACGCTTTTCTCCAAATTTCTGTACCTTTGCACTTAAATATTATATGTTCAACTTCTTCATTTCCACCACATATTGGACATTTGTTTTGAGGTATAACCTTCCTTAAACCTCTTAGCCTCCATACTCCTGCTCTTACCCATGCAATACTTTCTCGCTCGTCCTTATTGCATTACCTACGTATTTTTACCTTCCCCAAGTGTTTTTATTGGTATACAAAAACTAAGCATTTCTTTTCGGCTATCATCCTAAATATGTTTTGTATTTCTATATCAATTAATCTCTTTCTTACTATTTTCCAAAAATTATTCACATTATTTTCCCTAATTCTCCATATCTCTCCTAATCCGTTGCTCTCCAAATTGTACCTCACACTATTTATCCATCCACTATTCCCTACATTTTTTTCTTGGTATTGTAAGCATTGCCTTAATACATTCCCTTTTTCCAAACTTAAGATCCTGAACCAATATTTCATCATCTTTCCCTTACTAGCCACCTTACCCATTTATATTTGAGCTACCTGTATTGAAACTGCGTTTGGTAGCTCTAGCATTTCTCTTAAAATACATCCTATGCACCTCATCTATACTTTCCCATACTCCATCTAATCCCCATATTTCAATACCGTACATCTGTATACTTTCTCCATCCATTTAATATTAATAACATGTGCTCTATATATGCACCTTCTAATTGCTGACATAGCCCTTTAGCCAGTGCAAACTTCTTTTGTTTCTCCCATTTACCTCCTCTATCTAGTTTTACTCCTAAATAAATACAGTCTCATACTACCCTATAATATACTCCTTGTAACTACCTGTGCAGCAATTGTCATTCACCGCCTCCGTTCGTGACGAAGACTATACATTGCCACTACAGGCATGCGGTTGGCAGATCCTGTAAGCAAGCAACGCTAAAGTTGAAACAAGTCTGAGTTTAAACAATAAAGTTGGCAATGATGAGTTCTCGCAGTAATTCAGAGTTAAATAAACTTCTGCTTATTAGTTTCATCACGTTCACAACATTGCAGGTGCACATTTCATGCTGCAATAATCTGAACACAAATTCCAACAGCTTAAAAACGATATACCATTCTTGAGTTTCCTTTGTTTTTCAGGGCACAAACAACCGAACTAAAATCTAGAGTATCGGTATCAACTCACCCCCATTAACACCTAGCAGTGGTTGAGAGCAAACAACGTGGGCGTATATTCCTGTCCTGGTCTTGATTACTTTAGCAGCGTTAAGTGAATTTCAAGTCGCTCTCAGCGTGTGAGTGTGAATGTCACTCTGGTTTACTTCTATGTAATTACGTGCACCTCTGTCTTCCTTTGTGAAATGCTTTTACAGCGATTAAAGCAACCGCCGAGGATATTAAAACAAAATATACTTTACATGTGCACTCGAGATTTATTCATAACTGTGTTTGTTTTTCTTACGTTGCTTGCCTCTTTCGTTGTGTACCTCATTGTCTTCATTCTTTGCTTTATTTTCCTAGTTTTCTACCTCGAAGTTCTTAATTTTCTCCTTACAACGCTCTCCTTTCCCATTCTATTTAATTTTCATCTTCGCGTACTTGCGTCTTTCATCAAATTTAAACAGAATTAAATGTAACATTTAACACAACCTTCTTTATTCATTATCATTTTATGTGTACTGATATTCACAAGAAGTGGGCCATAATCAAACCAGTTGTTTTGGGGGGTTACAATATACGAGAGGTTATTAAATTTCAAGTTAGATATGATGATATTCAGGTTGTTAGGTTCCTTTCCTAACTGACAACTCCCCCACAAATACGTACCTATTACATGTATTGTGAACATTAGTTATATTGTATCTGTTTCGATGGCTCCCTGTTTTTAAATTCACAGGTGTTCAATTTTTGCACACCGACCATTCAATCACCAACTGAAGCACTGATTGTAATATTAACTATATTAATATTTATATTAGATTAGTGTTACATGAATTAGGATAATTATACGAGTATTTAATTACTAATGACTTAGGTTAAGGCTATTATTAATTATTAGGTCTTACCTTTGCAGTTGGAATTATTTTTGCAATTTGAGCCCTGTCTGGCTCCCTATCTCGCAATAATACAGTTCCTGCCTAACCGAAGCTTTAAAGATCTAGTTTCAGCATCTGCGTTGCCGGCAAAAGCACAAGTTCAGCTTTAGCTGACAGAAGGACGATACCATCAGTCACCCAGTATCTGCATTACCGGCTAGCGTAACTCTACACTTGTAGTCACTAGATGGCAGTTTAAGCAGACATATTGTGTGGCGCTTTGGGTTGAAAACTAACGTCAGCTCACGTGATTGTCTTGTGGAACTCGACCCCGGGCGGCTGTAAGCACGGAAAGAGGATCGAATCGTCTTTTGCCGAGCGACGAGGAAGGAACTCTTAATTCGAGCACTAGGAAATCGGCTTCGCCCACACGTAACTTCGGCCTAATCAAAATTTCTACAAATTGAAGAAGTATTTTATTAGTTCCACGTATAGACGCCAATTTGAGAAGATGGTTTGTTACGTTATTTGCACCACGCTTTGAGCGTCAATTTGAAGAAGTAGGTTGTATTGAAGGAGTTGTATTAAATTTCAACTGTTGGGGAGCCGAACTTGAAGTAGTTGCAACCGCACGTATGGTACCCGGTTTCCGGTAATCTTCGCCCCAAATGTACTTTCAGGTGGCCTTTGTACCAAGTTTAAAAAAAATTATTAACTTTGTAATTTGACAGTTTCTTTAGATATTATATATTTATGTTTGCCTCGGCTGCATCAATATTATTGTTAGAGACATGGATGTCTTAACAGGGTTGTGGTGTGACTAAGAATATAGGCTTACACAGATTATAATTTTACTTCACTCGTTTTATTAATGATTGACACGATTTTTAAATAACACTTCACTGATTAGAGAGCTTGAGATTCTTTTTATTAATTAATTGCGCTTTTTAACACGTAAACGTATTTTTCGTCCCACCCGCATACGTATTAAATTTATCGAGGAGACATCACGCATCCGGTTACAAACACTGACTTCTAAATTTGTAAATTTTGATTCTTTTTAGTTTCTGATTGGCTAATCCTAGTCCAATAGAATACCTTCATTTAACTAAAGGTTTTTCTGGTTGTTGATTGGCTATTTTATAAACTGTCACTAAAATTAAATTATTGCTTCCAAGAATCACAATTAACATTATTAAACTCTCAAGCTTATTATTGCCTCAAGGTTACCTCATTGTTAGCAACTTTTGAACTATTTCTCACTGCTCTTATATTATTAAATTACGTAATATATTCACATAACATTATTACACATGTATACAATAATATAAACATATACAATGACTGTAATATACACCTTTTATATATTGTTACGTACACATATTACTTTAAGGCGGGCTGTTATTGAATTTATAGTTTATATAATTAGACTGCAATCATTTAAGTGTTAAAAATACTGCCTTAAAATTAACATCTTGGTTGTAAGTAAAGCGACTAAATTTGACCATTCAGTACGTGTAGTGCAATTCAGGACATAACGTAATAGAGTGAGCTTACATTATACGAAAGAACAATGTTTAAAGATTGTAAGTGAAATAAGACTTATACTCTTGATGCAAAACGTAGTGAAATTTATTTGGCTAAGTTAAAGTGAATATACATGAATTTATATATCTGCAAGATATTTGCAACTACTTTGTTTGAGGCTGATGTTTTTTTAAACCTCGTGTTTAATTCCTTTCCTTATTAACACGAAATCAGTATTTAACTACAGTGGAATTTAACTTTGTTAACAGTACCAAGATTACGAAGCAACCACACTAAAAAACAATATCACCGGCTACGCTCAAGGTTACATTTTTTTGGTGTAAGCGTTGTCTGTTTTTGTAGGGTTCTATTTTTAGAGAAAGAAGGAAAATCTGCATGAAAGAAAACCAAGAAATGTAATTGTTTGTTCTAGGTAAGTACGCCGAATCCATATTAAAACGCAATTTTAAGTTGTTCTTCATCCTATTACTGTAGAGTAATTTGCTAAATTTAATAAAATGCTTATGGTATATAAATAAAACCCATATCACCGTTCAGTGATAATTTAACACTTAGGTGCATACAGGTTATAGTTTAAGTTATGACGGTGAAGGGAGATGATGGCCAAACCTTTGCATCGAAGAAAATAGTATTAAGGAGCAGTATATATGATATGACAATGACTCATAAACTAACATAGACCGCAACAGAGTATCTTTCGTAGAAAGGTTGTCTGGTAATTTCTCTGGTTATATATCTAGTGACTTAAGTTAGAATTTTGACCGCCCTGACATGCGAAATCAGTCATCTTCAATTTTTTAGTATCCTGAGTTAGGCTGCGTCCCCTATATGTTGACAAATGTGGCTACACCCTCTGCCAGAGTGACAACTTCTGTTGTCGAGCATAATTTTAGCTAATCTCTACCAAAATATGACCTAACTACCGAAGGGTAACCTTACAAGCTGGTTGACCACATGGTCACCTGTGAAGTACCATTAAGGCAATGCTTCGTTGAATTTTGAAAAAAAAATAATATAATAAAGCATATTGATATAAAGGAAAATTAAGAAATATTTGGTTTTTGTACGATTAATACACATAAACCTTGTAATTTCATGCTGCGCTACTGTTTTCTTAATGTCGATGGAGGTCATAATTTCAAACTTTAAACCTTAGTCCCTATGTCGCTGATGAAAGCTCTAAGTAAAAGTCGTCCAATCAACGATTCACGCAAATAATTCTTTCACTAGATGGACAATTATGTTGTATTCATTTAGAATTTCTTTGTATACCAATCGTAACGAATCTGTTTCATAGAAACGGTATCCGAACCACCCCTTCATTTCGCATCGATTATAATAATCATTCGGTTTTATGTCACTGAATTATTTTTCAGGCAAGTAACGTAGAAAACAAGTACGGGCTGAGTGGAGTCAAAATACGTCAATTGTCATTTGGTACACTAGGGTGTACAAACTGTGCCCCAAAACAGCAATAATATTGTTTTTCAAGAAAGTATCCACATTTAGCTAACACCTGATTCCACCGAATCCTTATTACTTCTTTCTTTGACCGGTTGGAAACAAATTTCAAGTGATTGTTAACCAATGCATATTATATACGGTTTGAAATAAACAGGCGGTCAGAAGAGCCCCCTTTATGAATTCTGGTGTAATTACAGGGAGGTGAGAAAGCCTACTGTGCTTACTTAACTTTGAGAGGAAGGGGTGAGGTGAAGTAACAAAGTTTGGGGATGTTGTGCACCTCGACAGGGCTTAGGAAGTATCCATCCCATGTTAGAAACCGTTCTCTCCCTCAAAGTCCGTCACATACTTCGCAAACCACCGTCCACCACTTGGCACTGCACACTCTAAAGGGAATGGAGTGCAAGAAAAAGATCTCCAGATTCGTCTAGCTACAAGGGAAAAAATGAATACCCATTCGGACAAGATGATCGGTCACACTAGCGTTTGAACCACTCGGTCACCAACGCGGCATAAATATTTGTATTATTATTATTATTATTATTATTATTATTATTATTATTATTATTATTGGAAAGATAGACTCAGACTGAAAATTTCAATGCTATAGGCGGGATTTTAACCACGGATTTTCGCTTTATCGTGCCGCTGCTCTAACCATCTGAGCTACCATATCAACACGAAATTAAGTTCTCCAACTGACTCGCGTTTTTGCCTCCAAGTTTAATGCCGTGCCGGCATGTTGCTATGGTAGCTCAGATGGTTAGAGCAGATAAATCGAAGTATCCGTGGTTCAAACACCAGCTTTGATATTGATTTTATCAGTCCGATTGTACCCTTCCAATTTTAACATGCACATGGCACGTGTGAAAGAGCAATTAATTAACAGTTGTTGACCAGCAGTTGTTTTGTATCTCGACCTGCAAAATTATTAGATATGTCATTTCGCGATTAAAACTACTTCCGATTGCTTTCTGCTCCAACGTGGTAAAAATTAATATAAGGGTTACACACAAATGACTTTCTCTGTTTACTATCACTCATTTTTATATTCCTAGTAAAGCTTCTTTGTCCATTTACTTCAGCTTAAGCGAAATAAGTTATTGCAGAGGTAGTTCCATTACATATTTCGTTATAATATGCAAGCGGATACAGAATACAGAATCGACAGTCATTTGTGAAGTAGTAGGTTAGTTGCTGCTACGTATGGAAAGCCGATTTGAAGTAGGAGCTGTATTGTAGTTCATTTGTTGGGGAGCCGAACTTTAAGTAGTTGCAACCGCACATATGGTAAAAAGTTTCCGGGGTCCTTCGCCCAATTGTACTTTCCGGTGGCCTTTGCCCCCAAAATATGTTTAAAAATATATTAGCTTTGTAACTTTTACTGTTTCTTTAAATATATATTTATATTTGCCTCGGCTGCGTCAGTATTTATTTTTAGACACATGAATATGCGACTGAAGAATGTAGGCTTACACAGATTAAAATTTGTTTTTTACTTCAAATTTATTAATGCTTGACACAATTTAAATAACATTTCACTGATATATATACAGAGAGAGAGGGAGAGAGAGAGAAAGAGCGAGAGAGAGTTCTGAGATATTTTTTATTAATTACTTGCACTTTTTAACATGTAAACTATTTTTGTCTCACACTGAATACGTATTAAATTTCTCGAGGACACGTCTCGCGTCCGGCTAGAAACGCTGTCTACAAGCAACTGACTTCTGAATTTCTAAATTTTGCTCCATTTTAGTTTTGATTGGCTACTCCTACTCCAATAGAATACTTTTATTTAACTTAAGCTTTTTTCTGGTTGTTGATTGGCTATTTTATAAACTGTCACAAAAATTACATTATTGTTGCTCCAAGATTGACTAGTAGCATTATTACACTTTCTTACTCATTATTGCCTCAAGGTTACCTCATTGTTACCTCATTGTTAGCAACTTTTAACCTATTATTCTCACAGCTCCTACATTATTAAATCACGTAATACATTCACATAACATTATTACATATGTATACAATAATATAAACATATACAATCACTGAAATATATACTTTGTATATATTGTTACATATACATATTGCTTTAAGATGGGCTGTTATTATACTTTTATTATATAATTTGACTAAAATCATTTAAGTGATAAAAATACTGCCTCAAGATTATGCACCACTTCCTCACTGAAGACTCGTTAATTGCATTATTTCCGTATACTTGCATTATTTGTCTATTTGTTTATTGATAATTACTTTCTATTGAGCAAATATTTTGTGCATTCAAAAAATGAATCACACTACGCACTCCACATTTCGCGAGATTTTCAATCGGCGCCACCATTTGGATATGTTGTATCACAGACAGGCGTAACCTCACAGCAACGAAACTCGACTCACCCCGAGGTGGAGTAAGGAACTAACTAGGGTGCATGCAATTATGTTGGTGGGGGACCGACACCGAGCGTGATGTGCAACTGTTGTTTACTTTTTGGATGCCCTCGTGTATATATACCAGGCGAGTCAGCTGCCCCTAGGTATTCGTATCTATGCAACCCGCAATTTATTGACGCTTTTATCAAACAGTTATTGCAACTCTGTCCTTCCATTCGACGCTATACACTACACCATTAAGGATTAAAGGCCTGCATGAGCCAAGAAGCCACGAAAGGCTTTAAAAAGACGGCTTTTCTTAGATATAATGCTTGCAAGAAGATAGAAGTATGTTTATCCGAAGTGCGAGAGACAGCACGTGCGTTCTGGTCGAGTGAATTAGCTGCCGGGATGTGGTAAAGCAACGGTTAGCTTCGGAAGTTCCAATCTAATAGAAACATAAAATTGTTTTGATTATTTTTTTTCTTTCTCCTTGCGTTTATTTTCTGTATTTTAGTATACTAATCTATTTATTTTTGTTATTGGCTCTCTTGTGAGCCAAAGACACAAGAATTACAATAGGATAATTATGTATCACGCTTACGATAATAAGCTGTACCTATCTGGTGTTGTAAACCGTGTCACGTAGTTAGCTTTTATTCTTTTAGGCACATATCGACGATATTAAATCTAACAGTTTTGTTTTATGTTTCGCTTCTTCTGACAAAGGATTTGTAAATGTGCTAAGTTCATGGTAAACAAAATAATAAATTGTTAAAAGAGCGTGGATTTCATCAACGAAGTAAATGTTCAAAATGACGACCCCCTTCATCAATGCATCTTTATGTACGTTGCCCGAAAGACCTTCTTGCATGTTGTAACATGCCCGGTGTAATCTGCCTGCATTCTTCACGTATGAGTGCCCGGAAATGATTTGGACTTTGTGGTTCTTCTTCTTTACGGTAGAAAAAATATGGTGATTATTCTATTTTGTACACACTTACAGTGTTATCAAAAATGTTCTTTGTATCATATCAAATTATAGGCCGAAAGAGATAAAGCAAAAGGTCATAACATTTTGAACTTAACACGACGGATTTGAACCCACACTAAAGCGGCACAGTGGTAAAGCAACTATAATAATACCATTCGGCCAATACTACGTTGCGAGTGGGGTTCCTATACGAATTAATAATAGCCAAACTCAACCCCACCTCAAATCTTTACATGCTTTTTGCAACTTCATACAGCGTTTGGAGGTCATTTTGGTAAATTTAACTCAAATAAACAAACTGTATCAGCCGTTTCAATTACTATATGAACTGAAATATGCCATAGTTCGTGACAGAAGAGAAATTATCTACCTAATGCTTAGCATTTTTTGACAAGGCTGTACAACGAACCTTTGTTGGCTGACGGCTTAAATCCAATTGGTCGCACTGCTAGATCTTCCATTTTGTTTTCAAATAGTTTTGTCAACCGATGCATGTGATAACTTGTTCCTTCAGGGGCGTTTTCAAAGGTGTGTATGAAGGTATGCTAAAGAATAAAAATTTGTAAAATCAGCTTAAAGTGCCACTGAAGCTCCCAGTGTCAGGGTGGGATGTTTTTGGCATCAACATAGACGACGATAGCATTCTGTCCCGTAAAACACTTATGCACTGAGTTATCTATCCCCCCTCTATAAGGTGTTATGCAAATCAGCCTTTAGAAGGTATTCAAGAACGGCTTAGCACGTTGCATAAATTCAAAAATAAATAGGGACAGCTGACTCACACATATATATGCGCACATATATATGAATTATCTATAATACAGTAGTTTACCTACAACCCACCCATAATTTTATTTCCCCATAAATCCATGCTACTTCGGACCGCATCCATTCCATTGTTCTCTTGGTCCTTCCCGTTCTCTGTTTCCTTTAGCTTTCCATTCTAGTACAATTATTATATTCCATCGTTTCCCATTCTTTTCAAATGGCAAACCATTTTAATTTCTATTATTTACAATACATTCTTTTTTACATCCATTAATTCCCGAATTAATGTAGTATTTCTAATTTTATCCACTCTTGAGATTCAAGAAGGGCCGGCCCTCATAGCCGTGGTCACTGGAGTGTGTAGCTTTGGCGCCCCGACAAGCTATCGGTCGCGGGTTCGATTCCCGCCATTGGTATATTGGGATTGAGTTTGCGTAATTGGGATAATAGATGGTAAGAAAAACGTAAAAAGACGTGATGATAAACTGCGTATACAATGGAACCTTAAAAAGAAGGATGAAGGGATAAAAACCATCTCTGTTGTTAATAATTTTCTTTCTTATGCCTATTCATTGCCCACGTTTCTGCTACATAGAGTAACATGCTTTGTATTACTGAATTATAAATGAGCTTTTTATTTTATTTAAATGTTTCTGCTCTTTAATATGATGGCCAACATTCCAATTGCCTTTCTTTCTTCACTTATTGTTTTTTATAATTCTAATCTACTAGATCCATCTGCTTCTAAGATGAATCCCAAATATTTAAATTGATTGTCCAATCTAAATGTTTAAAAATGGAATTAAATAACTTAATAACACTACCGCATTATATTCACAGCTACCGCATCCTCCATCATTTGGAGCTGTCATATCCAGGTAAACTCAATGAATGCTCATTATTCTAAATATTTTATTCGTGCCCCATTACACCATCCGTTCTCTCTCTCTAGGGTAGGTCAAGCGGAAGAACGGGTAAATGAAAGGGATGGAACCGCAACACTCAACAAAAATAAAAATAAATAAAAAAAAGATACATCTACCGCAGTGAAGCGGGTGTATAATCTTCCTCTCCTTTAATTATTTTAAATGTACAGTGGATTGGGGACTGGATTCAAACGGCAAACATTGGAAAAGCTCGGTTGTTTGATGGTAATCTGGCGAAAGGGATTTAGTTACTCAAATGTTTCTAGGGCAACTTTGCAGCAGATTCAGATTACAGATAACTTTTAACTTCAGCTACCCATTAGGTAAATATTTATTAATGTATTCTTTTACTTCCAAACTTCTGTTTGTAAAAGTTGGCAAGCTTGTTCTTTTGATGCTTTCATTTTAGGAGCTAATTGCATCGTTCTCTTTGATAGTGCAAATTAAGTAAACAGTATTTGTAACAATTTGTTGAGTCTTCATTCCTTAGTTTAGATATAGTGCATTCTGCAAAAAGAATTCGATTTTGGGAATTTACTAGAATAAGATGCCAGCTTTCCTCAGTACAAATAATATATTTTTGACGGCTATAGTTTTAAAAGAATGTGATAAATATAGTGTTACAAAGTTCAAAATATTCAGAACAAAATTTGATCAAGTAAATCCATAAAATTGGCTATATAATTTTTATTAGTCACTTTCTGGATGCTTTTAAGGGGAGTAGTCACCTCATTTTCGACACGTGAGTTTGCAAATCAACTGTCAACCGCCTACGTCAGTGCTGGCTAAGGTACAAGTGGGCGTGCTCCTCGGGTATTTAAATTTAAGAATTTCGACGGCTGGCGCTCGGTCAATCACTTGCCTACCAGGACTCTGTGTCGGTCAACTCTTTAAATTTATTTTGTGCTAACTTATAATTTTGAAACGTAGGCACTAGGCACGACGAAGATGAGAGATTAGAAAGTGATTAGAAAGATTTAAGTCCCTCTTGGAAGGAGAACTATACACGTCCAATAGCATTACCCTACCAGCTACCCACAACCTATAACCTGTCGATGTCAACCCTATGCTACGCCCCCATCATCGTCAGTCTGTCAAAGAAGTTGATTTGCGCAGAGTGACTTTACTTCACGATATTTTTTAACCGGTCTTAGGTGCCTATAATAAACAAGTGAAAATAAGGAAATCTATATACGCTCATTAAAAATAGCGCAACATTGTAGAACGAGGAAAAGTTTGAACACACCCAACGGAGTGTCGCATTTTCTAATTACGAGATACTCCATTGCATTTAACGTTCATGTGTTGCATAGTCGCATACTACTTTTTCTATGACAGTGAATAAAATAAATAGCACTTACGGAAAATAAAATTAATTGATAATATCTTTTGAGGCGGTGCCGTGGCCGAGTGGTTAGACCGCTCGCTTCTCATCGAGGCGGCCCGGGTTCAATCCCAGGGACCCGCATGTGGGATTTGTGGTGGACACAAACCGGCGTCTGGGCGGGTTTTCTCGGGGTTCTCCGGTTTCCCCCGCCATTCATTCCACCAACTGCTCCATCATCACCTTTCGTTTCATCCATTTCACCATTATTTCGTTTCATCTACTTCCATCGGGCTGATCACCCATCTTGGATATTCTGTCTGATCCATGAGTGTCTGCTCCTCGACGGTCCTCTGACCCCAGGCACCCGCCTGTAACTCCTGGGGGGTGTAAGTCTTACATAAGAGGAGGTTAAACAGAGAAAGAAGAAGAGAATAATATAAAGTTTACGTGTTAAAAAGTAAAATTAAAAATAATCTCACAGTTATATAGTAGGATATATCAGTGAAGTGTTATTTAATCGTGTGAAGGTTTAATAAACAAAGTACAATACTGTCGCATGTAATGTTAGACGGACTCTTTTATTTTACATTAATTTGGATGTTAACATTACGACGGTTCATTTTTATAAATTCTCATAGAATCATATTTTCTGCCTTAAGAAACAGGACGTGTGTGGGCTACCGCATTTCCTAGGTTTGGCCGAAGGGACTTTTTCATTTGCGTCATCTCCCATGGAAATTCTTAAAATAATGTTGCCTTTTACAACATGGAACCGATCACGTGTTTCCGCTCAATCCTACACAAATCCGCTCAATCATACTTAAAGTATGGCGTCGGCTTACCACAAATAGGATATAGGCGTCATTAAGATTGAGTCGGTTCTTGCCTATTTAAGCAAGTTCCTGAGCGCCACTCGGGGGAGACCGACACATGCTAGACAGGGCCAAATCGCTGCCCATCAGCATCCTAATCCGCTATCTTCGACGATGGGTTCACAGGTCCGTCCACATCACACAAGTGCTTCAAGGTAAGATCCAACATGTACTCTAGATTTGTTCCCCCTTTTCAATGTAAATTCAACATTGCAGATAGTTAAGTTTAATAAACCAAGTAATTAATATTAAGCCAAGCTTGAGTTGTTCTACCCCGAAACCGCTATTCCCCCTATGTCCAACCAGTCATGCATGTGACAATACAATTATAATTTATGTAAGCCTTCATTATTTAGCGACACCAGCCCTGCTAAGAGATACGTGTTCTGAAAATTACTAATGTCACAGCCGAGGCATACATATATAATATTTAAATAAAAATAACAATTACAAAGTTGGCTTTTAAACGTGGGGCGAAGGCCAACGTAGGGCGAACACTCCAAGAAACATATCTCCCACAATATGTGGTGCAACACAACTTGTAAACAACTTGAAGTTTGGCTACCAACTCAGCACGTTTACTTTTTCTCCACGTTTAAAAATTAAATTTGTATTTTAATGTTTATTTAAATATTATATATGTATACCTTGGCTGAGTTATTAGTATTTTAGAGCACGTATCTCTTAGCAGGTCTAGTACGGCTAAAGAACAAGACTTACACAAATTATCACTGTATTGTACTTTTTTATTAATCCTTCGCACGATTAAATAACACTTCACGGATGTATCCTACTATAGAGCTGTGAGATTATTGTTATTTGCACATTTTAACAGGTAAACTTTATATTACTCTCGCCGCAATAAATTTTCATGTCACACACTAAAACTGTGCCAAACTCCTCGGGTACGCAATCTTGTAGCGTCTCCCGCCTGAATCTGTA
Source organism: Deroplatys truncata (assembly GCA_030765065.1). Classification (NCBI taxonomy): domain Eukaryota; kingdom Metazoa; phylum Arthropoda; class Insecta; order Mantodea; family Mantidae; genus Deroplatys; species Deroplatys truncata. The sequence continues at coordinate 109,840,149 of CM060982.1, forward strand.
CATTTCCTCTATTTCAAGTCTCTGATTGGCTAAGCCTACTCCTATAGAATGCTTTTATTTATCTTAAGCTTTTTCTAGTTTTTGATTGGTTATTCATAAACAGTTGTAAATATTGCATTATTATTGTTCCAAGAATTATTAGTAGCCTTTATTAAACTTTCTAATTTATTGTTGTCTCAAGGTTACCACATTGTTAGTAACTCTCGGTTTCTACTTCGTAATTCTGTTTGCTACGGAAAGCAGGTTGTTTCTATTCTTACAGCTCCTACATTGTTAAACTACGTAATACATTCTCATAACATTTTTATACATGTACATAATAATATAAGCATTATACAATGACTATAATATACACTTTATATATTATTATACACATATTGCTTTAATAAGTTTTATATTATATAATTAGACTGATATCATTTAAGTGTTAAAAATACTGCCTTATATGGTGGCTCGAAAAGGACTGTTTTGTAACAAATTTCTACTTGTTTGAAATCTCAGTGCCCGAACGCGACTCTTTTAAGGAAGTTAAGAGCTCAAATCGATGTCCTTGTTGGTTAATCCACACCTGAGCACTCTGGAAATTCTGACTCGTGTAACATGGTGGGTGTGATGGATCTACAAGTCACCGTAGTACTTTGGCGAGGGCCCTGTGGATCTTCTGGCTCTCTCTTCATAAACTTGTTGCTTTAAATAACCTCAGAGGGAGAAGTATAGAGGCGTTAGATAAGCGATCTGCCTGATTCTTGTCTCCCTATCCAATGACTGTGTCAACATTCTGGCAAAGGTGGCCTAGGACTCTTGACCAGCTGTTATGTGAAATGAAGTGAACTTTGTTCCTCAGTCGGTTCGTGAACAATCAAAACTATGGATACTGCGCAGAACAAAATCCTTGCATTGTGCATTAGAAACCTAAAGGTTGCCAGAATATTGTGAAATAGCGCGCAGCTGAAATGTGTAGGATTATTATTGATGCATATTTTTTTTAGAATCATCTTGGTCGCTCACTAACTGTAAATTTCAACCGCTTTGTTGAATGCTACCAGAAATTCAAGCACGGCAGTTGAACTCCAAATATGGTTCAAGCATAACGGAGTTACTGCACTTCAAAGCAGGACCTTTCTCCGGAATCGATGGCAGGGTGTGGGTATGACGAATGCCCGGTGAACGTCATCTGCCAGCCTGTGTAGTACCAACAGTGAAATTCGGAGGTGGTGGTGTTATGGTGTGGTCGTGTTTTTCCTGGAAGGGGCTTGCACGCCTTGTTGTTTTGCGTGGCACGATCACAGCGCAGACCTACGTTGATATTTTAAGCACCTTCTTGCTTCCCAATGTTGAACAGCAATTCGGGGATGGCGATTGCATCTTTCAACACGATCGAGCACCTGTTCATACTGCACGGGCTGTGGCGGAGTGGTTACACGACAGTAACATCCCTGTAATGGACTGGTCTGCACAGAGTCCTGGCTTGAATCTTATAGAACACCTTTGGGGTGTTTTGGAACGAACTACTTCGATACCTCTCCTGAGTTCCGCACTCCGTGAAGAATGGGCTGCCATTCCCCAAGAAATCTTCCAGCACCTGAATGAAAGTATGCCTGCGAGAGCGAATGTGAGTATGCCTCATCGAGTAGATCTCTGCTTGATCGTTCCGATACTCGGAATTAGTAGCTCCGGACTTGGAGGAAGAAATATTCTCGCACCGTTTGCACATCGAGGAGCTGAGAAACTTCATCCTCTACAAAATTCTTTACATTCCGCGGGAGATAACTCAGCGTGTTATGGAGGAAGGAGGAATTTCACGCCATCGTCAAGAATCCGTAACTGTAAATGTCCCCCTGTTTAGTGTAGTTTGATGAGGGTGGTAACGCACTGAGGCCTTTGAAGAAGTATTGCGCATCCCCAGTATATTAATTATTATTATTATTATTATTATTATTATTATTATTATTATTATTATTTAAGAATGGGCCCCACAACCGCCCGTCCCGGTGGCGATCGTCCGGCATGCGTTGCCGTGCAAACTACATCACCTCCCTCGTGCAGTTAGTGTCTAAAATTCAGGGAGTTGGTTATGAGTTAGTGAGACGGTTAGTCGGGTCCCGCATAAGCACCCCGGTTAATTTCGTGATGCGTGTTGCTGGCATGCTTTGCATGCGAGCGCGTCAAAGGATGAGTTCCCAGGCTGCAGCCATGAATAAGCCCTGAGTACAGCCTGAGGGTTTAATGGTGTGAGGGAATATTTGGTGGCTTGCTAGTGATGTGTGATGATTTGGTTAATAGTGCTTTGTACGTGCATTTTTAGTAATTACGTGAGGTTAGCATGCAGTTGCGTGATGGGATGGATGACAAAGTGTGACGTTCATGATGAACTGAATTAGGCTCTAGACCAATTATGGAACCCTACTTGGAAAACTAAGGATCTTGATGAGCAAGTGCTGGGTACTCACACAGTAGATGGGCAACTGTCTCATCTGCTTACTGACACCGTCTACAGGCAGAATTCGCTTCCTGTCCCAACCATTTCAGGTGCCTATGAGAGCTCAGTGTTCTGTAAAAAGGTCCCGTTACCTAAGAGAGTTTTTCTCTGCTTAATTTTAGCAGTTGTTGTAACCTGTATCTGTCCAGTAAGAGCTTTAGCCTGCTTAGAATCTACAGTTGAGTTCTAATATTTTTCGCGGTCTCCGAGCAATCAGTCTGTTATAGCTAGCCTAACTGGTCTTGCAGTTTCATCCGCTCTTTCATTGCTCAGAATTACCACATGTCCCAGTACACACCTCAGCTGAGGCCTGCTTAACTGACGGCATTCTCAAGCAGTGTTGATGTAAATCTAAAATCCCCTTTGATTTTTTCACAAATAATGTAGCTTTGTTTTCACTTAGCTTTGTTTTGAGACTGAAATTTGCAAATTCAATACACTCCACCCCGTGTATAGTTATGAATCATGAACAACAAAAAGAATGAAAAAATAAGTATTTGTCTTCGGGGATGATATTTATGAGTTAAGAGGATGTGATAGAACTGAAAAATAAAAAATCTGATGTGTTACACTCACATGACTTTCTCTACTCTTGTACAAACTATTTTTACAAACGTTTATTCTCCATATGCTTCATGTTAATCGAGATGTTAATCTTATTGTTAATTTTCTTGTAGATGCAAGGGGAATATGGTAGGCTTTAAACAATAGTCAAATATTTTAAGCGCTGGTTGCTATGTGGCGCATTCCAGTCTCTTTGCATGTCCAGGACATAAAAAAATGAATAACGAATTTGAGAAAAAGTATAACTATTGGAAAATTTAAGGGAATAACAAGCAATATCTCGAAAACGGTTCACTCAACAAAAGAAATGTGTATGACAAATTGTGTATTTTAACGCGATCTACATTTTTTGTGTAGTAAAATTTTGTCTATTTCTTATGGTTTACCAGTTATGCAAAAGTCGTTCACAATGAAGAATACTTTTGGAGACATTCCCAGAAAATTCGAGATATACATTTCATTTCTCATGACAATATCTTAATTATATGATTTTTAATCAAAATCGTTAGAGCCATTTTTGAGAAAATTAAAATTTTCGAAAAATGTTCTATGTAAAGGGTAGTCTGGGGTGGGGGGATTTTCTTGAAAACTTTTGTGTCGCATCTCTGGAAGATACTGAACCTAAATACCAAGTTTGGTGTTTATACGACTGTTTGTTTCTGAGTTACGCTCTTCACAGACACACAGACAGACACACACACGGACATGTTTCCAAAAATGCTTTTTTTGGATTCAGTGAGTCTCAAAACATGTATTTCCGGTGAAATCTCGGTATCGAAATTTTGGGTGGAATACAATACTTCCCCTACTTACTATACGTAGTAGAGAAAGTAAAAAGGTACCAAGATAAAATTTAAATATATTTTCAAATGAAGAAATAAACAGATAATGGTAAACTAAAATGGAAAGAACATATTGAGAAATAATGAACTACCAACTAACCAGAAGGAGAAACTTGAGTAGATCACTTAACAGACCCGAGCAGGTGAATTCACCTGAAAATAGGAGCAGGAGGAAGAAAAAGAAAAGAATTATATATAGATAAAGCATGAATTTTGGAATTGGCGAGAAGCGAAGCATTTTCTTATGAAGTTATAAGGTGAAAAGCTGCAAGCGTTGCTTATTGCTACTAGGAGAAATTTCTTATAGATGGTCAAGTTTTAGATGGATTTTTCTACTTCTTTTTACAGAGAGAAGGTTGAGCTCTGGGTCCCAAGAGGTGGTCTGTACTTTGTTGGCAGAAGGTTCTTAATAATAACAAAAAAAAGTGTATACAGAAAGTTAAAGTAGGTCTGGAAATCTGGAACTCTCTCGAGTAAAACCGACTGCTGTTGCTTATTGCTACGTTACCAAAATAAAAGACCCAAGTGGTAACACTTGATTGTCAGCAGCATATTTCGCTTCAGCATGGCCAAGTCACGTCTCGCTTTCCCATAGGAAATGTATTAAAGAAAAAAATACCTCGAAATTGAAGAATCTGTTGTATTACATTCATATTATATCTGTATTCTACCTTAAACTATTATTACAAAGGCTTATTCTTCTGTCAGCTGTGATTATCCAAATTCAATACTTTTTGTTCTGAAATGTCCACTTAATACACGGATGAAATAATGGTAATACTTAATTATTAAATAAATAATGGAATGGAAAGCAACGAGAAGCGGAGTGGATTTCAGTACTGGTCCAGGGAGTCTGGAAATTGCACCCTTCGTCCCTCACATAGAGACGTCCCCGGGAGGAAGTGATGAGGTGAAGGGAGACACCGTGCGGCCGAAACCAGGAGTGACGGCACAGCAAATGACAGATCCCTAAAGTTTCCGGATATAAACGCTTCGGATAGACAGACCGCAGACTCCGCCCCACATGGAGACAAAGCCTTCGCGGGGGCGGTTCTTATACTTCAGGAACCAGCCGAAGGTTTACAGATAGCATCCTTTTCCCCTGCCACGGTGCACCGAAACTGCATCGCTGACACTTCCAACCTGATACAGAGCAAACGGGGTGAAGGATAAATGAAATGAAATGGAGTGATAGGAAATTCGGGGGATGCAATGATCCTTGGAGAACCTCGAGAAAACCATGCATCAGGAAGGTCGGTCACGGGAAGCGAACCTACGACCTCCGAATGTGGGCTACAGACGCAATCGCCTAGCCATCCCGCTCGGTAAATTAATAACAGTTGAATAAACTTTTCATATTTATCAAGCTGTTGTTTTCATTTCTTTACATTATTTTTGTTACTGGGAAGAGCTTATTTCAAGTCAGAGGGAAATTCATCACTCATTCAATTGTAATTCAAAGTTGGGCTAACCTATGCAGCCTGTTGATTCACATAGGAGTCCGCAATAGTAAATACTGCTTTGCAATATTCATATAAATGAATATAAGTAATTTTAACTACTGCAATTAAAGCTAAAATACATATGATGCATTCAAAATTCTAATTTTATTGAAAGATTGATTATATATCTTTAATGAAAGGTATTAACTACAAATAATTAATAGTATACTGTGCATAAATATAATGGAAAAGAGTCGAAGTATTATTTTTTTCAAACTAGAAAGGAAAGTAAAATATTTTAAATTTTAAGTTTGGATACATTTCTGAAGCATAATTGAAAGAATGTAATTCTGTCTGTAATTAGATTTTAAAGAATTATATTTAAAGTTATTCACACAAGTGAGCCAAATATACCTAAAATTTAGGATAGTTGGATTATTTTTGCTATAAACAGTAGGGTCAAAGCTGCAGAAAAAATATAATTTCGGTAATTAGCCACGTTTCCGTTCTAGGTTTATGCAGGCTTTTAAATTTCCTCAGTAATATCGCATTCAGAAGAAGAATTCAGTTATATACTTTGGTGCTTTTATTGAAGATATACCAACATAACCAAATCTGAATTAAAAATATTTCAAGAAAAATCTCAGAAAATCAGATTTTTCAAGTCCTGGATGTCTCCTTAATTCCACTCGGAAAGAAACTTTACATATGCAGCGTTTCTAAAGAATTGGAATTAATAAATATATTAAAACTCCGGTTTTCACATCTTGATTCATTAAAGAGCTTAAAATCTCGATGGTCTTCCTGAACGTGGGAGGTTATGTTAAAGTGCCCATCTCCAAAACGATAGAATCATTATTTTTTAATATTCTGATTTCGCCAATAAATTCTTCCCATTGAGGCATAAATGCTTCTAGTAGTCTGCGTTGCCTTTGATCCTGCTTTAAAATAAATAAAAAAAATGGTTGATGTGTTACACTCACATGACTTTCTCTACTCTTGTACAAACTATTTTTACAAACTCTTATTCGCCATCTATTTCATATTAATCGAGATAAACATTTGCAGAAACGATCTTTTGACATGCAAAGAGCATAACATTTTACACATAGCGACCAGTTCTAAAAATATTTGACTATCGCTTAAGGCCTACTATGTTCTCCTTGTTTTTTTTTATTTGCAAGGGCAATATAGAAATGCAGTAGCCTTTAAGCAGAGACATATCTCTTAATAGCTGGTTGCTATGTGCAGCACCATTCTCTTTGTCACAGATTCTTTAACGTGATCTACATTTTTTGTGTAGTAAAATTTTGTCTATCGCTTATAGTTTACCAGTTATGCAAAAGTCGTTCACAATGAAGAATACTTTTGGAGACATTCCCAGAAAATTCAAGATATATATTTTATTTGTCATGAAAACATCTTAAACATATGATATTTTAATCAAAAGCGTTATTAAAATTTTCGAAAAATGTTTCATGTAAAGGGTAATCTGGGGTGTGGGAATTTTCTTGAAAACCATCGTGTCGCATTTCTGGAAGATACTGAACCTAAATATCAAGTTTGGTGTTTATCCGACTGTTCGTTTCTGAGTTACGCTCTTCACAGACGAGATACACACATGGACATGTTTCCAAAAATGTTTTTTTTGGATTCATGTATTTCCGGTGAAGTCTCGGTATCGAATTTTTGGGTGGAGTACAATACTTCCCCTACTTACTATACGTAGTAGAGCAAGTAAAAAAAAAAACTGTCTTCAAATCTACAAGACTCAAGATCTACAGCATTACAATTAACAAATGATGCATGGTCGTTGGCAAGCAAAGCAAATGAATAAAACGCCACAAACTAATGCATCAAACCAATAAGTTAAAGAAAATAGAACAGTTGACGATGGAAAGTGCTTAAACGGTACTTAAAAGAAGCTTGAAGAGTATGTAAGGCCATGTGTTCCTGGGAAAATGGTCTAGGGTTCATAACTCCAAGTTAACTTTACTACCCATTAAGTTTCCTGGAATCTACGTACACGATAAAGTTTTATATCGATTCGCCTACTTGACGGTTTATGGCATGGCTTTCTTGGGGGATTATGAGGCCTTGAAGCCTAAGATCTTTGCTTCGTTTAAGACGTTCATCAACCTAATGGAGTATTGCATCGGGTCTCGGAAGCTGCTATTTATTGCTGTTTCGCATGGCATCAGCAGTTATTTCTCCAGCCACGAACGATTTATTGTTGGACGTTTCACACCTGTCACTAGCAAGGGGTTCATAACTCTTGAAAAGCCCTGATCTTTCTGGGGAGGAGTGGGATATGCTTCGGAGCCTATGTCGTCTCCACGTTCGGAAATTTTCTTTAGGGGTACACCCACTTAATATGCTATGCCATCTATGGATTTTATCCTTTTCTATTTCCCGCAGAATAAAAATTAAATATAGTTATTTTCAAAACGGCAGAAATCAAAATCTTTAAATTTGGAAACATTATATGCTGGTAAGTAACATATAAGAGGTGGTTGAATCCCAATAATCTCTGTTCATATAAAACATGTACAAAAATCTAAAATTCAGCAGTACTTTAAATTACAAGCAGTGTTTATTAATTTTGAAGACTGTTTTCAAATAAAATATGTGGAGGAAGTAAAGCATTCTATCCAGAAATTCAATATTCCAATACATCGCAGTAGTAGTCGTGATTTTTACTTTCTCTACCACGTAATAGTAGGTATAGGATACATTGCATTCTACCAAAATTTCGATATAGAAATATTCACCAGAAATACACGTCTTGAGGCCCCAAACAAACACAGTATTTATATTAAAAAGGTCTCTGTTTATGTATGGGTGTGTGCGTGTGTGTGTTTGCGACACGATTTTTAAAGGATCTCCCACACCAAACCATCCTTTAAATGGAAAATACTCCATTATTGTTTATTTTATAAGAAATGTCACCAAGATTTTAATTAAAATACTTACATGACCAATTGTATATCAAAATTTTCTGGAAATAGCATTTAAAGTCCTCTATATTAAGAAATATTTTAAATGGTTTTATATAACTAGTAAACCATAAAACTTATATATACTTAAGACATACAATTTATTTACAATTACATGTTTTGTGGCATCAATCATTTCCGATACATTTTTGTTATTGGTTTGAATTTTAAAATAATTTTGTCATTTCTTGAAGTCGTCAGTTGTTTCTCGCGATGACATGGATAGAGTATGGATTTCAAGTCAGCATATACTTACCCGCTTTGAAATATTTGACTATCCCTTCGGTTCCTGTACCCACCTTATAGGAATCTCAAGGAAATGACATTCAGCTAATTCTACAAAGTTTCTCGATTAAAATGAAGATTGTATAGACAGAAATATCGAAGAGAAGGCCATGTGAATGTAATACTTCAGATTTTTATTCTTGATTATTAGACTTTTAAGCATTCAAAGTAGACTATTAAATCATGAAAGAAATTGAACTTCTTCCCGTCGACTAACCATTCAGGCCTTTGAGTTTTTTGTGGTTTTCGCTGGTCGGTAGGCAAATTTTGAGATGATTTTTCATTTACCACAATTTTCTTTCCATCATTTCCCATTTATCCCATTTCCTTCTCATTTTTCAGGCGTGCTTCTAGGCTTCGTGGTGTATGGCAATGCCGGACAGATGGCGCGAATTCATGCTCAAAAGAGAGAGTACTCATTGTAGACACTAGAGGGCAGTCTGGTACATGTCCAGCGTCCTCTCTAGGCAGCTCCAGCAGTGGGACGGGTCCTCGAGCCTGAAACTGTTATGGATTTCCGCGCGTCTCTATAGCCTCCTGCGGGGTGTTAGCCACAATAGATCTATGTAGATCGCAGTGTCCGAGGGGTCCCCCTCGTTAAAAGAATAAAATATATAATTCCTACCTATTTGTTTCATAAAAACAAGAAACACACGTTTTCCATCTTCAAACAGGGCTTTTGAAATCCACCAGCAAGAACCAAATAAAGAAATGTTCGAAGTCTTAGACACTGAACCACACACGGAATATAGAGTTAGGAGTTTGGAGTATCCGATGGAGGGATCTTCAATTATTGGAACATAGTACCGGAAACAGGCCACAATTTTCCTTTTTTACTTCCAACATGACCCCTCGAGGGAGGGGATGAAGGTGATACCAGAACTGGATGACGATGTGCGCTAGCAAGGACGGGGTTACTAACGATTCCACATGGGGCCAAACCTCACGCCGTATAGCACGGACCAATCCCCGTGACCATCGAGGTGTCCCGTGGCAATCGAGACAGCTCCCAGAAACGGAGGCCCACAATGCGCCTGGGAGAAATCTTTTCCAAAGCGCAAATCCCACCGTCCTGTCGCAACCCACATATCGCCGTCACCTGGAGCTTTATCCCTGAAACACATGAACGGTAATGGTGGGGATAGTAAATAGTGCTCGATGGGAATCGCTCCCCGGACCTCCGGAATTCACACATTACCACGGAGTTATTTTCGCTCGATACATAGTATAGAAGTGGCATTTTGAATGCTCCAATGTGAAGCTCCTATGTGAATGATGCAAATGTAGAAACAAATAATACTTATTTTAGTAAGTTCTGGGAAAAAACATTAAAATAGGCTAACTTGTTTTACACATTTGAGGCAGTATTATTTATCACTTAAATGATATTAATGTAATTATATGATATATAAATTCAATATCAGACCTCCTTAAAGCAATATGTGTATAAATAATATATAAAGTGTATGTGACAGTCATTGTATTATGTTTATATTATTATGTACATGTATAATAATGTTATGAGAATGTATTACGTAATTTAACAATGTAGCAGCTGTGAGAATAGAAGCCGAAAGTTGCTAACAATGTGGTAACCTTGAAGCAATAATGAATTGGAAAGCTTAATAATGCTACTAGTAATTCTTGGAAACAATAATATAATATTTAAAACAGTTTATAAATAGTCAACAAAAAACTAGAAAAGCTAAAAGTTAAATAAAAGTATTCTATTGGAGTAGGATTAGCTAATCAGAGACCTGAAATAGAGAAATTTACAAATTTAAGCGGTAGACGCCAGACAATACTAGCCAGTGTTCCTGAGCACTTCGTTACGGTACAGGTTAAGTGTGAGACAAAAACTTCATTACAGCAAGGATAAAAATAAAGTTTACATATTAAAATAATTACACAGCTCTAGAGTATGATATATCAGTGAAGTGTTATTTAATCGTGTGAAAGATTAATAAAAAAGGAGTGAAGTGAAAATAATAATTCCTGTAAGCGTTCATTCTGTAGCCACACCACCCCCTGCTAAGAGATGCGTGTTTCTGCAAATTACTACTGATGCAGCAGGGGCATACAAATATAATATTTAAATAAACATTCAAATTACAAAGTTGACTTTTAAACGTGGGGCGAAGGCCACCGGACACTTTGTATCGTACGCGGGGATACAACTATCTCAAATTTTAAGAAATATAAAATACTTTCAGTTAACTGGTTTTTGTTTTAATTTGTATATAAACGCAATTAGTTTACATGTCAATATAAAGGAATTAAAACAAACATTTGTTTTAAAATCTGAGATCTAGTTATTAGTAATGGAGGTAAAATGGGATGAAACCTTAAATATTTTGTGTTTCTTACCATTTTTTTGAAAAACTGTTAGAAAATATATAGCTGTTTACGGTGCTCTCTTCAGTATTCTGTTAGGAGAAGCTTAAGCATAAGGGCTAAACAAACAAACAGAAAAGAAAGGAAAGAAAAACAAATTAAAATCTGACATGTATTGTACTCGCTGTTCTGAAAACTGTTTTTACAAAACCTCATTCTTCTATCCTTTCTTGATCCAGTTAATCCTTCTTTACAGATTTTGTTTTAAGTATAAAAAATAGGGCAGTATAAAGCGATAGTCAAAGGTTTTCAAAGCTGGTCTCCATGTGATGGCTGTGAAATTCTGTTCCCTTTGCATAATCACGAAAAAGAAAGAAAGGAAAAAATCTGATGTATTACACTCACATGACTTTCTCTACTCTTGTACAAACAATTTGTACAAACGCTTATTCTCCATATGCTTCATGTTAATCGAGATATCGAGATGTTAACCTTATTGCTAACTTTCTTGTAGATGCAAGGGGAATATGGTAGGTTTTAAGCGCTAGTCAAATATTTTAAGAACTGGTTGCTATGTGGAGTATTCAATACTCTTTGCATGTCCAGGACATAAAAAATGAATAACGAATTTGAGAAAAAGTATAAGTATTAGAACAATTGAGGGAATAACAAGCAATATCTCGAAAATGGTTCACTCAACAAAAATAAATGTATATGACATAAATTGTGTATTTTAAAGCGATCTACCTTTTTTGTGTAGTATAATTTTGTCTATCTCTTATGGTTTACCAGTTATGCAAAAGTATTTCACAATCAAGAATACTTTTGGAGACATTCGCAGAAAATTCGAGATATACATTTCGTTTCTCATGACAATGTCTTAAATATATGGTATTTTAATCAATATCGTTAGAGCCATTTTTGATAAAATTAAAATTTTCGAAAAATGTTCCATGTAAAGGGTAGTCTGGGGAGGGGGGATTTTCTTAAAAACCTTCGTGTCGCATCTTTGGAAGACACTGAACCTAAATACCAAGTTTGGTGTTTATCCGACTGTTCGTTTGTGAGTTATGCTGTTCACAGACACACAGACGACCCATACAGACAGACAGACAGGCAGGCAGACAGACACACAGACACACACACACAGACACACTCACGGACATGTTTTCAAAAATGCTTTTCTTGGATTCAGGGGGTTTCAAAACATGTATTTCCGGTGAAATCTCGGTATCGAATTTTTGGGTGGAATACAATACATCCGCTACTTACTATACGTAGTAGAGAAAGTAAAAAATCTGATGTGTTACACTAACATGACTTTCTCTACTCTGGTACAAACTATTTTTACAAACGCTTATTCTCCATCTACTTCATGTTAATAGAGATAAACATTTGCAGACTCTATCTTTATGCTAATTTTCTTGTAGAGGTACGGGGAAAATATATTTACAAGGGCAATATAGAAAAACGGTAGCCTTTAAGCACATACATATCTCTTAATAGCTGGTTGCTAGGTGCAACACCATTCCCTTTGCCACAGATTATAACTCTTTGCATATCCAAGACAAAAAAATGAATAACGAATTCCCATTTAAGAAAATGATATTGAAAAATTTAAGGGAATAACAAGCAATATCTCGAAAATGGTTCACTCAACAAAAAAAAATGTATAGGACATAAATTGTGTATTTTAACGTGATCTACATTTTAAATGTTGTCTATCTCTTATGGTTTACCAGTTATGTAAAAGTCGTTCACAATAAAGAATACTTTTGGAGACATTCCCAGGAAATTCAAGATATACATTTTATTTGTCATGAAAATATCTTAAACGTATGATATTTTAATCAAAATCGTTATAGCCATCTTTGAGAAAATTAAAATTTTCGAAACATTTTACCTGTAAAGTGTGGGGATTTTGTTGAAAACCTTTGTGTCGCATCTCTGGAAGATACTGAACCTAAATACCAAGTTCGGTGTTTATCCGACTGTTCGTTTCCGAGTTATGCTGTTCACAGACAGACACACACACACACACACAGACAGACAGACACACACACGGAAATGTTTCCAAAAATGCTGTTGTTGGATTCAGGGGGTCTCAAAACATGTATTTCTGGTGAAATCTCGGTATCGAATTTTTAGATGGAATACAATACTTTCCCTACTTACTATACGTAGTAGAGAAAGTAAAAAGGACTAGCGAGTTTCAGTTTGTGAAAGTTCAAACCAATAGCAAGGAATATCTCGTAAGTTATTAACGTTATAAGGCATTTTCACATTAGTTTGTGGTTCGACGAGATCTAAATTTTTTGTGTGGTAATATTTTCTCTCCTCTTATGGTTTACCAATTATACAAATTGGCGCAGAATTAAGAGTTAGGAGACTACTTCTAGAAAATTTAAGATATATTTTTATTTGCAATGAAAATAGCTTAAATATATGGTATTTCAAGCAAAATTGTAATAGCAATTTTTGAAAAAATAAAAAAATAACAAACTTTTGCATGTAAAGCGTGATTTTCCTCAAATTCTCGGTGTCGCGTCCCTGGAAGGTCTTGAATGTAAATACTAAGTTTCATATTTAACCGACTTTTATTTTTTTAGTTAAGCTTTTAATAGGTACATACATACATACGGGAAATTTTCTAAAAAGCCCTCTTTGGATTCATGTGGCCTCAAACATATTTCCGGTGAAACCTCGATATAAATTTTTTGTAGGATATAATACCTCCTCTACTTACTCAAGTCATGGTAGAAAAAATAATACAATTATTATGCTGGGAAAACCTTAAAAGCAAAGAGAAGGGCTCATTCACAATGAAATGTAAGAGCAGATGTACATTAAGCGCAAGACTTTGCATTCATGTTATTAAATGGAAGCATTCACATAGAGTCATACAACGCGCTACGCAACGCAAGAGTTTGGAAGCTCCAAACTTTATGCTTGCTGTACAACTGCAGACGATCACGATGCGAGATTTCAGCCGTCTAATGTACATGCGTATACTATTACATTAGGCCGTGCCACACAAATTTTGGGTCACCATCTCTTTTTTCTCAAGAGGTTATGGTAGTCTCCATACTGAATCCTCTTTCATTTAGTGAATGAACCCATCATCTGCAGCTATATTTCTTGATTCACAAATCATAAGGCGCCAAGAGATAATGAACGTTGCATTAATATAGCTTGTGCATCACATGTATAACTTGCTGCAATTTCCGGACATTATTCCGTATGCGGGAAGGAGGTATGCAATTTTAAGAAAATTACGGAATCGGGGTGTTTTAGTACGCAGAATTGATTGTGTAGTATTCGTGTTCTTAAATTGTTTAGGAGTTGTAGCTTTATCGAAAATATTGGGCCCTTCTTGGCGGCCGCTTAGCTTTTGCGAAAATCTTGTCAGAAGATATTGCGAAGGAGATGAAAGAAATATGGCTAACGTAAGGTCGCGAAGCAAGGAAAATGTAGCTAAAGTGGATCATTCGAGTTTAGACGCGCAGCAGCTACTCCATTCCTCTCTTTCCAAAAACCTCCCTCAGCTACGCGTTGAGGCTCAGGGTCCTCTAAGTTACAATGTTGGTTACAATGTTGGCAGGAGAATGCCAACGACAGCAACGCTAACATGATGCAAGTGCGTGTGTTACATGTAGATAGCGAAACGGAATACGGAATAATGGCCCAGTTTCCATAGTACTTGCACAACTACTTTCAATGCGTTGGTCAAACAGTCGTGATATCACTAACGCTACAGGTGGCTGTTGGGTGTATGTATTACTTTCTCTGCTATGTATGGTAAGTAGGGGATGTATTGTATTCTACCCAAAAATTCGATACCAAGATTTCACCGGAAATATGTGTTTTGAGAACCCCTGAATCCAAAGAAAAGCATTTTTACTTTCTCTACTACGTATAGTAAGTAGGGGAAGTATTGCATTCCACCCAAAAATTCGATACCGAGATTTCACCGGAAATACATGTTTTGAGATCCCCTGAATCCAAAAAAAGCATTTTTGGAAACATGTCCGTGTGTGTGTGTGTCTGTGTGTGTGTGTGTGTGTGTCTGTGAGTGTGTGTGTGTGTCTGTGTGTCTGTGAACAGCATACCTCAAAAACGAACAGTGGGATAAACACCAAACTTGGTATTTAGGTTCAGTATCTTCCAGAGATGCGACACGAAGGTTTTCAAGAAAATCCCCCCACCCCAGATTACCCTTTACATGGAAGATTTTTCGAAAATTTTAATTTTCTCAAAAATGGCTCTAACGATGTTGATGAAAATATCATATGTTTAAGATAATGTCATGATAAATGAAATGTATATCTCGAATTTTCTGGGAATGTCTCCAAAAGTATTCTTCATTGTGAACGACTTTTGCATAACTGGTAAACCATAAGAGATAGACAAAATTTTGCTACACAAAAAATGTAGATCGCGTTAAAATACACAATTTATGTCATATACATTTCTTTTGTTGAGTGAACCGTTTTCGAGATATTGCTTGTTATTCCCTTAAATTTTCTAATACTTATACTTTTTCTCAAATTCGTTATTCATTTTTTTTATGCCCTGGACATGCAAAGAGAATGGAATACCCCACATAGCAACCAGCGTTAAAATATTTGACTATTGCTTAAAACCTACCATATTCCCCTTGCATCTGCAAGAAAATTAGCAATAAGATTCACATTTCGATATCTCGATTAACATGATGCATATGCAGAATAGGCGTTTCTAAAAATAGATTGTATAAGAGTAGAGAAAGTCATGTGAGTTTAACACATCAGAATTTTTGAAACATGTCCGTGTGTCTGGTGTGTGTGTCAGTGTGTGTGTCTGTGAACAGCATAACTCAGAAACGAACAGTCGGATAAACACCAAACTTAGTATTAAGGTTCAGTATCTTCCAGAGATCGCGTTAAAATACACAATTTATGTCATATACATTTTTTTTTGTTGAGTGAGCTTGTTATTCCCTTAAATTTTTCAATACTTGTCTTCCCAAATGGGAATTCATTATTAATTTTTTTGTCTTGGATATGCAAAGAGCATTACTCTGTGGCAAAGAGAATGGTGCTGCACCTGGCAACCAGCTATTAAGAGATATGTCTATCCTTAAAGGTTACTGTATTTCTATATTACCCTTGCAAATACAAAACTAGGGGAACATAGTACGCCTTAAGCGATAGTCAAATATTTTTAGAACTGGTCGCTATGTGTAAAATGTAATTCTCTTTGCATGTCAAAAGATCGTTTCTGCGAATGTTTATCTCGATTAATATGAAACAAATGGAGAATAAGAGTTTGTACAAATAGTTTGTATAAGAGTAGAGAAAGTCATGTAGTGTAACACATCAAATTTTTTGCATTTTGAATGATCCCTATGTGAGGAAACCAGAAGAGGATCTTATCCTATTGATTGTAAGTTTACTTGCTATTACCAATATCAATATTTACTTCATAACCAAGACTGAATTAATTTGGAAACTTTAATAAGTGATAAAGCAGAAATGAAATCACAAAATTATGGTGTGGTAATCTCATTTTCAGAAAGATGTTTTACGTTTACGATATTAGAAAGGGAAGGGGAAAAATAACGGTTCGTTGCCCAACTGCCCATAAAATTCTTTTACGACATACTCATGGATGAATCTCTACATGCCCAGAACTCATAAAATAAAATCGCCCCAAGATGATTCCACCCCTTTGTTAATCTACCAAAGGAACCGAAAGCAGCTTCGTGCACTACAACTACGATGAAAAATAGAAATTGCAGTGTTGGGAGGGAGTCGTCTCAAATCGTTGCACATTTAGTAAATGCAAAAGAATTTTATTGGATCATCTACTTTCACAATCTAATGGTAATTATGTCTGATTAATAATCTGGAGGGCGCGATTTCCGATATCGGTTGACTGAGCTGTATAGATAAGGTCTCCCCCCTCATCAGTTAAAGAGGAATGTCGGAATCCTAAATGATGATAATTTCATTAATGTTTATGTAAACGAAAGGCGATGCTAAAACAAATCCTCCATTATTACAGCGATTGTAAGCCCAGAGACAGAAGAATCTTTGGCGTCATTGCGCCCACTAAACCTCCGGAAGAAAGGGGTGAGGCGAAAGAGTTAAGGCCAGATCTTGGGACGATTGCGCAGCACAGTAGTGTCACTAACATTTCTAGGTTGAACACCCCGGCCGCCCCTTCGACGGTTTCCTATTCTTATGGACCAGAGACAAAATAATCTTTGGCGCTCATTGCGCCCACTAAATCTCCGGGAGAAAGTGTTAAAGAAGGCCAGATCTCAAGACGACCGCACAGCATAGTGGTGGTCCTTACGTGTGATATGCCAGGCATTTTAAGGAACTCTCAATCATTACAACGACGCTATCAACTATGCTCCGAAGTCAAAAGTTGGCATTTGGCTAGGTTGAACAATCCAGCCGCCCCTTCGACGGCCCCCTATTCTTACGGACCATTTCGGAAAGATTACTTGCCAGGGAAAAATGGTTCTCTCCTTAAAGCATATTCACCGCCGTACGGTCACAACCTACAGTCATGTCTGGAATAAGAGAAATCAGGACAGAAAGTTTGTGGTAGAAAGTTCAGTAACTTACAGGAATGCCCCAGGAGATTTTAAAGCAAATCCCTCTACACTACCCTTTATATGTAAGAAAATTCTTATTGAAATTAATGGGCGTGGCTCGTGAAGCCGGAAAAGGGATGCCGCGATGATGGTGCGACAGTTTGATACAGGAACGTAGTAGTCACCTTTTCTCGTCTCTGCTGTTGATTCTACTGTCGGCTGCTCCAGTGGTTGAGCGATGACTATTTTCTCCCAGTGTAAGCGTGGATGTATTGTGAACTCCAGTTTAAATCAATTGATAAACTTGCAGTCAACTAACATTTTAGTTGTAGAAGTCAGTTGCCGACCTTTTGAAATGAAGAAATAGACTGGTTATGAATCATAGCACTTGAAATGTTAACCACTGAGTTATTAAACCTGATAGCCTCTGCAGTATCAAAGTTACGGTTGGAAATAGCTGTTTTCGCAATAAATGAAACTAAAAGCATATCGTGCCTTGAGTCGCTAAAATGTTTACCTGCAAGATCCCTCGCGCTAGCCGCTACTCACACAAGCGCTTAAAATATCACACGAGTAAGTAAGTACCGGTATCGGCACCAGAAAGAGAGAGAGCAGCCCTCGGATCTAAAATTGAACGTTTTTATTACTTTTAGCTCCACCTACTTCCGCCTCCGCCTATTTCCCAACAAAATTATTTTTCACGTGCAACCAATGCTTATGTACTACGTGCACTTCATACCTTTATTACTATGGTGGCCTAGCTAAAATTCTCAGAATGTATGTGTCTTTCTCTTTTTCAGAATTTCTGCCTACTTGATTGTGGAAGTCTACTAAAGTCATAACCTACTGCCTTCCCGGAACTTTTAACGCTCATGCTTTTTGTATTCGGCTGTCGCTAATGATTTTATTAACTTGGCTCTCAATTCCTTCTTGTTTCCGGACAAACATTAGCTCATACTTGTTACATTATACACTGATTTAATATACGAAAATTATTTATTGCAATTATTTCTCTTACTGTTATTTCTTTAACTATTTATATCTGCCCGTTAATAATTACAGTATCAATCGGAAGGACAGCCAGGTAAAGAACACATTCACAGTTCCGAGTTGCATTTACTACCGAGGCTAAAGTCTGCACATCTAGTACTGTTTTCACTGTGCGACTGTGCTTTTGCCTATCTCCTTACGTATCGGATACAATAAAATAGAATAATCGTGAAATGAAGGATTGATAACTTCTCTGTTCTTAATTACTGAAATCTAGTACTAGCCAAACTCGGAAGTAATCCGCTGACCACCTGAAGCCACTGACCTTCCTACGGTGCAATTTCACGTTATATTTTTGTAGATCAGATGTACAGTGAAGCTATGTGTATTTTATATATTGTACAATAGAATTTCAGAAGAAAGAAGGTCATGATGTAGAATATATGTAAGGTCTTCGTTCTGAATTACTGAGGGAAATGCACAAATTCTCACAAAATAATTTAACACAGCAGTATTGTCTACATTGGTTCATGGTTTATTGAGAATTACCGGTATCTACCGTGAAAATACATTCTCACAATATTAGCACAACACTGTAACAGTCATTACCGGTCCATTAACTACTAGCACTCATTACTTCCACATAACATTATTCACTTTAAATAATAAAACCACAACTTCTACATTGCTATAATGGGACATACTCCCAACAGAGTAGATTATTGAAAATAACAGGACAATTAATAAGGTAAAATAATATTGAGGAATAGCTTTACTGTAAAATACCTTGTACCTTAGAATGCAATTAATGTGAAAGCAAACATGTAAGGAAGAGTGTAATTAGTAACTACCAGGCGAGCGAGGGATAAAGTCCTGCACATACACGCTAATGCACACAGGCTTTAGGCAAAGTCACAGAAAATAAAGAGAGAGGTCCAATTCCTGGAAGACAAGGGAGTTAGAAAAAGAGAAAGAGAAACGAGAGTTGTAAAGCGTAAAGGAGATAGTGGGTTTCACTAGGGAAGTCAAGGGAAGTATGACTCCTAAAATTGAAACATTTCATTTTCATGTCACGCTAAGTAGATAATCAATGAGAATAGTTATTACATAGAGCAGTATAGAAGGATGGTATAAAAAGGGGAAGAGGTCCCAAGTTACAGACTCTGATTTTACTCTCACGATATAACACATGTGACTTAGGTGGAAGATTGTGTACATGTATGTGGGTGGGAAAATATCGTGTGACGCAGCTAGATAGGTCTACGTAAAGAATTCATAGTAGCGGGAGGGTTAAACGTACAGCTTTGTATCATTATGTGTCCAGCATGGGAAAGTTGCTAGCCGCCTCAATGGGCATTGTATGTTGAATAAATTAAGCTGTTTAAGGGAAAGTCAGTTTATTATTTACCTTCACCTACATAAAATCCTGAGAAACATCAAATTAGCTAGCTGGATAGGAATTTGTCCTCAGCTCCACGACAAGCAGCTTCGGAGACCCGAGGCAATATCTACATGAGATAGCACGTGACTCTCACGTGCTAGCACATTCCCCGCTAGACAAGTTTAAATAAAAATTTATGGATATATGATTTTGTTTAAATATAGATAATATCTGGATGTTTAAGTTAGCATGCAAATGGAGAAGGTCATGGCTAGAATAATTAAATTTTCAATCTGATGCCAAAAAACGTCAAACTCGGAACTAATCCACTCCCCTCCTGAAGCCAGAGACCTTCCAACGGTACAGAAGCTTACTAGCTAAACTTTCGCGGAAGGACCACTTTTCTTTCGTTAGGCGGAGTTATATGTTATTATGTGAGTTAATGTACGTTCATAAAATTTATAGACAGTACAACTGACATGAGAAACAAAACATATATCTTAAATTTTTTGTGCAAAGACTGCGATCCACTTTAATTTGGCCGAATTTTGTATAATTTTGAATAGTCCATTGTCTAGACCTTCATTGATATTAATTATCGCTTCTCTACTTTGAAAATCACAATCTTGCACTAGAGCACCACGCACTGTCAGAATTTCTAACATGTACAAGGAACTTTCCTCTAGAAAGTATTTTAGCTAACTAAAGGAAATCCAGTGCGATCTATATAAACCTCAACTACTTTAATGGGCCACAATTTCCCTCTGAAAGCTCGTAGAAATGTGAAATTTGTTTTAATAATCTAAGTGGCTCTGGGAAGATCAGTAGCACTGCCATTTTTTACTATTTTGTTGATTTCTATGACAATTACGAGCATTGTTAACATTGTTGACAGTCCTTAGGTCGCAGTCGTAACAGAAACATGTAGTACTCACTTCGAAAGCGTGTTTTTATTGTGAAAACGTATTGGATGAAAATTCATTGATAGAAAAACGGGAATTTAGAAGAGAATTGGATGTGCGCGATGTTCCAACAACGACAAAAATTTTATCACTAATATGAAAGCTGGAGACAACTAATGTACTCGTCAGTGAGAGTGGAAAACATAGACCATCACTGAGTGCAGAGTCTGTTGATAATGTTCGAAGACGCTTAGTGAACTCTCCAAAGAAATCGTGCGTCGATTGAGCCAGGAGACAGGCTGTTCATATGGCACATGTCAAAGAGCTACAAAGAAATCGTGTATATTGTGCAGCAATTAAAAGAAGCAGATATTTAAAAACGAAAGCGTTGTTGTTGATGGTTTCAGGGTTTCTTATTCCACGTCCAGACATTCTCTCCAAGCGTGGTTTACAGATGAGGCATGGCTTCATCTATCAGGTTACATCAGTACACAAAACGGGGGTACTGTAAATCCCCATATCATCCACCACTGCATGGTGAAAAGTTTGGAGTATGGTGCGCGGTGTCAGCTTTCAGGATTGTTGGCCCCATTTTATTTGATACGAATGATAGACACTGCAGTTTATACGGAATTTTCTGCAGCGTATGGTATCGAACTGCAAGAAGATTATTTATAGCAAGATGGAGCAACGTGTCATACATCAAACTCTTCCATGCAACTTATAACCAGTTTCTTTGGTATTCGAATAATACCTAACTTTGTTGGACTTTTTCTTGTGGGGATATCTTAAAAATAGAGTGTATAAGAATAGACCTCGGACCATTGCTGTACTCCGTGAATCCATTAGTAACGAAATAAGCAAAATTGGTGAGGATATTCTTCGTAGAATATCACAGAATATGGTGAAACGAGTGCAGATATGTATGGATACCGGTGGTGGACACTTCTAACATTTACTCTGAGGAACAATGTAATCCCCAGTTGTGTAGTATATTCTCCCGAAGTTGTACATGTGTCCTATTATTGTTTCAAGAGTTATGGACCATTAAAGTGGTTCAGGGTTATTATGTATATGGATCACACTGCAACAGCGCTCACATTGTAATGTAAGCAATAATGTAGGCTAAAGTTTCAATAATGATCCTAACATCACCTCCTGCAGCCTGAGAATGCACCGCTGTTTACTGGATGAAGGAGTTATGTCACCATATTATTGTAGTACAATGATGGCTGAAGGTGTTAAATGGACAGAGCACCTTTATCCATTGATTAAAACATCTAACCATATGTACATAATACCATTATCCAGCTATATAATTAGTTTTTGTCAAAATTTCAGGTAACATCTTCATCCTCTTGCCCCTTAAAGATTTCCTTACAATTATTATAATGGAATCTTAAAGATACACACAAACATGAAGATGGTTTGTTATTGCGTTATTTGCACCACGCTTTGGGAAAAATTTGTATTGAAGGAGTTGTATTATATTTCAACTGTTGGGGAGCCGAAATTGTAGCAGTTGCAACCGCACGTATAGTAAACAGTTTCCAGCAGTCTTCGCCCCAAATGTACTTTCAGGTGGCCTTCGCCCCAAGTTTAAAAAAATCTTAACTTTATTATTTGACTGTTTCTTTAAATATTATATTTATGTTTGCCTCGGCTGCGTTAGCATTTATTTTAGAGATATGGATGTCTTGGCAGGGTTGTGGTGCGACAAGAATGTAGGCTTACACAGATTATAATTTTACTTCACTCCTTTTACTAATGCTTGACACGATTTAAATAACACTTCACTGATAGAGAGCTGTGAGATTCTTTTCATTAATTACTTGCACTTTTTAACACGTAAACTATTTTCGTCTCACAGAAATACGCATTATACTTCTCGAGAATGTGTCTCGCGTCCATTTAGGAACACTGTTTGCAAGCAACTACTTCTGAATTTATAAATGTTTCTCCTTTTCAGTTTCTGATTAGCTAATCCTACTGCAATAGAATACCTTCATTCAACTAAGGCTTTTTCTCGTTTTTGATTGGCTATTTGATAAACTGTCACTAAAATTACATTATTGCTTCCAAGAATCACTAGTAGTATTATTAAACTCTCAAACTCATTATTGCCTCAAGGTTACCTCATTGTTACCTGTTTGTTAGCAACTTTTGACCTATTTCTCACAGCTCCTACATTATTAAATTGCGTAATACATTCACATAACATTATTGAACATGTTTATAATAATATAAACATATACAATGACTGTAATATACGCTTTTTAATATATTGTTACATACACGCATTGCTTTAAGGCGGGCTGTTATTGAATTTATTTATTATATAATTCGACTGAAATCATTTAAGTGTTAAAAATACTGCCACACACAAT
Source organism: Deroplatys truncata (assembly GCA_030765065.1). Classification (NCBI taxonomy): domain Eukaryota; kingdom Metazoa; phylum Arthropoda; class Insecta; order Mantodea; family Mantidae; genus Deroplatys; species Deroplatys truncata. The sequence goes on from CM060982.1 coordinate 109,863,337, forward strand.
ATATATATATATATATATATATATATTAGTGTTATGAAGGTTTATTTTCCTATCGAATTCATTTTAGTCGACATAAACCTCCCCGGAAATACAGTGAGTAAAAACTTTATTGGCATACCCAAAGTATCCCTTCTATTTTACCTGTATAACTGAAACTGAAAATTATAATTTCGTTTTATACTGCTTTCTATATGCCATGTAATCTAGGTAAATGAATTTATAATTGTTATAAGTATTATTGTATTAACTGAAACAACTGTATATTCGAATACACACATAATTTTAGGCAAACTAAATATTGGGAAGCTTCCTTTTGTACGCCCTGTTATACATTTTAAATGTTTACTAGGGAGAGGTATAACAGGTCTAGCATAGTTTACATATGTAATCAAAACAAACAGTTCAGTTACACAAAAATGGGTCGTGGAGGTAAGAATACGACCTTTGAATAAAGGCAACTCATCACCTTTCATTATGAAAAGGGTAGGAGTTACAGAATGATTGCCGATATGTTGAGTATTTGAAAATATAATTAAAAGATACGTAAATGAGAACAGGATCGACTTGATACGTCAAACTGGCGGTCCAAAAACATTTATGACCGAAGAGGAAACAAATATTGTAAGGAGTGTGAAAAAATACCCTAAATTGAGTGCCCCTAAACTGTGTGCTGACAAGAAAGTTACGCGACAAACGATTAGGAATTTATCGAAAAGGAAAGGATTTCTGGAGTCGTGTGGCCAGGAAGAAGACCTATGTAAATGATGAAAAAAACAGAAGAAAAAGGCTAAAATATGCAAAAGAGTTCATTCATAAAGAAGAAAACTGGTGGAAGTACGTTCTTTTTGCAGAGGAAAGCAAATCTAACGTTTTCAGATCAAATGGAAGAACAGTGGTCTGGAGGAAACCCAATACGAAAATAATAATAATAAACACATCTTGGACCTAATGTAAAACATAGTGCTGGAAGTGCGATGATCTGGGGTTGAATGGCGGCATCTAGAGTTTGAGAATTGGTTTTCATCGAGTGAAAAATGAATGAAATGAAATATTTGAATCTTCTGAAGGAGAACCTACGCAGGAGTGCAGAGAAAATTGGTATCAGTGCTACTTTTAAGTTCTATGAAAATAATGACACCAAATACACTTCCGGGGTTGTGCAAGAATGGCTACTCTACAACTATTTACATATCCTTCATTCATCTCCACAATCATCGGACCTAAATCCAACTGAGAATTTATGGGATGAATTGATTATTAGAGTCCACAGTCAGTCAATATCTTCAAAGGAACATTTGAAAAAGAGATTCAGTGAAGAGTGGGCCAAAATTTCAGCTGCATATACTGCTAAACTTGTAAGCAACATTCCCAATCGTCTGAGAGAGGTCAGAAAACGTAGAGGAAATCCAACAGGATATTGAAACTTGTGGTTTGGTGCAAAGATAGGCTATTTTTCTTCAGGTTTCCCAATATTTATTTATCATAGAAATATGTATTTGTTTGTTTTATATTTGTGGCCTTAAAGTTATCACAAAATAAATGTTATTTTATATTTTTATTGTTTGTAAATAGCTTGTTACGCATTATAAATATGATGCTATTGAGAAAATAACTTAGAATTTCAAGTTGCCCCAATAGTTTTTTTTTTTTACTCACTGTAGTTGCATTACACATTTTATTATAGATACAAAGGTAATAGCAACAGTCAAATGTTTAAGAATTGGGCGCTAAATTCCATACTCTTTTCATAAAGCGGTAAAGAACTCAAAATCGACAAGGCTTTAAAATGATGATCAAGTATTGAAGAATTCAAACCATTAATAACTGATATTGTCGTGGTTAATGAGATCCGTATCTTGATTATTATTTTATATTAATTAACATTATTTTATTAGTCTGTCATAAGTTTCTGAAGTCTTATAGAATCATATTTTATATTTCTTAATTTTGATCAAGTCTTAGTAAGTTGTTTATATGACAGGAAACAGCGGTTTGCCACTTCCCTTGACATTTCACTATACCATAATTTCCTTAGGAGTACATGTCTTTCCGCACGTCTCTCAGATGAACCTTGTGGATCACATGATCCTTGGAAAGTCCTAAGCCTACGCCTTTCCAGGGCGTTGGCAGACCATATTTGGTAATAACTGCCACGTTATTAGAAGTAATCCCTCTGTGGTATAGCGACTCTATGTAAACAAGCACTCAAGTTCTGCTCAGGGGGGACCTTGTGTTGTAACCTGACCGGGTACCCGTGCCGATGGATGGCCGCACCGCTGATGACTTCACTTTAGCACCATTAGCAGCTTTACATAGATCAGTCATCGGCTCTCTAATGTATGGCTAGAAGTTTCTCAAGATACGCACTATAAAATAAATTTTTAATAATAATGTTAGCTAGCACCTTCATCATCCCTGATTTTGTAACCCCAGCTATGGTATGGTAGACGTGCGAGGGCAGTCCAGAATGTCCCTGACGTTGGCGATGAGTAGGCGATGAGTAGGGCTAAAGCCACCACCTTGGTGTCAGAACGTTCCTACGCTCAGTACGCATCCAGCTGTGGTAGCGTGAGGACTGTGCCTTCCTTACTGTGCTCTCTGTGAGTTGTTAAAATGTGCGCTGCAATAGAAAATCCCGCCACTTGTGAAGTGCGGTTGGCTAAAAAGAACAAACCAATTGAAACTATCGTCAACTTTATGATGTTTACGGGCAGGAAATAATGAGTGAAAGCCGAGTCAGGCAATGGTGCATTGATTTTAACAATAGCCGTACCAATGTTCACGACGAGGATCGCAGTGGTAGGCCTAGCCTTATGACTGATGAACTGTCAATGTAAATCAATAACAAAATTCGTGAAAATCGTCGTTTCACGGTTACAGAACTTTCGGACCATTTCCCCCAAATTTCACGGAGTTTGGTGCATAAATTGTGGTAGAGAAGCTTGGTTGCCACAAATTTTGTGCTAGGTGGGTTCCGAAAATCCTAACGGAAGACAAAAAAAACAAAAACAGAAGCTGGCTACAGCACTGACCTTCCTCCTCCAAGATTTCAACAAATATGGTAACGCTTTACTCGATCGTATCGTAACCGGGGACGAGACTTGGGTGAAGCATGTCATTTGTGAAACAAAACAGTGGAATGGGGACACACACATTCTCCTAAGAAACCAAGAAAGTGTTTGCAAACGCTGTGCGCAAGAAAGGTCATGACTACTGTGTTTTGGGACTCTAAGGGAGTGCTTCTCATTAAGTTTCTGGAACGTGAAACAACAATAATCTCAGAGAGGTATTGTGAAACAGTAAGAACGTTAAGGCGTGCCATACAAAATAAGCGTCGGGGAAAACTTAGCATCAAGGTGTTATTTCTTCACGACAATGCACGCCTACACATGGCCAATCTTACCCGAACACTCTTGGATTGTTTTGGATAGGAGGTGTTTGACCATCCACCATACAGCCCGGGTTTAGCGCCGAGCGACTACCACCTCTTCCCAGCGATGAAGTAATGGCTCGGTACACAACGCTTTCATACTGACGCTGAACTGCATGCCGGTGTAAACCAGTGGTTGAAGTTGCAGGCGGCAGATTTCTACAGTGAGGGTATTGAAAAACTTGTGCCACGGTATCATAAATGCCTCAATTTAATGGCGATTATGTAAGAAATTAGCTTAGGAGTGTACCTTTCAAATGTAGATAATAAACGCTGATATTTTCATTTTGTTAATTGTTTATTTCAAAACGTCTCGAACTTTCTAGATTACCCTTCTATAACTCTTCAGTGATATTGCTCCAGCCAAGCATTTTAGTGGAAAGGCTAATGCCACAAAGAAAGATACTTGCAATAAGTTGTGTGTTTTAAAGAGATCTACACTTATTTGTGAAGCACGTTTTCGACTATCACTTAAGGCTATTCACAGGCTATTCCTAGAGAATTCAAGTTTTACATTTTCTCATTTAAATATCTTCAATATACAATACTTTAATCAAAATCGTTAGAGTATTTTTTTTAGAAAATAAACAAATTCGAAAAACTTCCATGTAAAGGGTAGTTTGGGGTGATGGAATATTCTTTATAATCTTGATTCTCATTTTTGGAAGGCGCTGAATCTAAATAACATGTTTGGTATTTATCCATTTTTACTTTCTCTACTACGTATAGTAAGTAGGGGAAGTATTGTATTCCACCCAAAAATTCGATACCGAGATTTCCGGAAAATACATGTTTTGAGACCCCCTGAATCCAAAAAAAGCATTTTTGGAAACATGTCCGTGTGTGTGTCTGACTGTGTCTCCTGTCTGTGTGTCTGTGAACAGCATAACTCAGAAACGAACTGTCCGATAAACACCAAACTTGGTATTTAGGTTCAGTATCTTCTAGAGATGCGACACGAAGGTTTTCAAATAAATCCACCCACCCCAGACTACCCTTTACATGGCGCATTTTTCGAAAATTTTAATTTTCCACAAAATGGCTTTAACAATTTTCATTAAAATATCATATGTTTAAGATATTTTCATGACAAACGAAATGTATATCTCGAATTTTCTGGGCATGTCTCCAAAAGTATTCTTCATTGTGAACGAATTTTGCATAACTGGTAAACCATAAGAGATAGACAAAATTTTACTGCACAGAAAATGTAGATCGCGTTAAAATACGCAATTTATGTCATATATATTTCTTTTTTGAGTGAACCGTTTTCAAGATATTGCTTGTTATTCCCTTAAATTTTCCAATACTTATACTTTTTCTCAAATTTGTTATTCATTTTTTTATGTCCTGGATATGCAAAGAGAATGGAATGCGCCACATAGCAACCAGCGTTAAAATATTTGACTATCACTTAAAACCTACCATGTTCCCCTTGCATCTACAAGAAAATTATCAATAAGATTGACATCTCGATATCTCGATTAACATGAAGCATATGGAGAATAAGCGTTTGTAAAAATAGTTTGTACAAGAGTAGAGAAAGTCATGTGAGTGTAACACATCAGATTTTTTTTATTCAGGGAGTCTCAAACCACACTTCTGTTTAAATCTCGGTATCGAATTTTTGTGGAATGCAATATCTTCTCTACTTATTAGGTATTTAGTAGAAAACGTAATAACTGTAGGAAAATCTAGAGAGCCTTAAAATGCAACAATTTGTGTCAAATAAACGTTTCGAAGTGTTAGTGATTTTCGAAATATTCGTTGTTGACATATTCCAAACTAAGCATCAGCTAAAGAAATGCTTGAAAGTTTGCGATTCTTCCCTCCCTTTTCTTCTTCTTCGGTTTACCCTTGTGTCAGGAAGCACAGACTATGGTTCAGCGAGAATGGCAGTATGGGTGATCAGCTCGTAGAGCGAGGATGGGAATGATGTGGAATGACACTGAGATGAATCAAAAGAAAGGTGATGATGAAGCAATTGATGGAATGAATGGCGGGGGAAACGGAGAACCCGTATAAAACCCGCCCGGACGCCGCTTTGTCCACACCAATTCCACATGCGGTTTGCTGGGATTGAACCCGGGTCGTCTTGGTGAGAGATCAGCAGTCCAACCGCTTGGAAAGCACAGCCGTCTTCCCTCTCTTTTCGCAAGAATAATTATGTAAATACTGTTTCGCATGGTGTAACTCAGCACGTCATCACTTCTAAGCAAAAGCGAGTAACGTAACGCGGATAAAAGAATAACGTTTTATAAGAATACTGTGATTTATTATAATGGATATAAGCGAATTCGTCGTTGGTAGTGAAATTCCTTTGAATGTATCACATAGGACATTTTTTTTTCATTCTCTACGACGTACACACGTACCAAGGAGTGTCTACGACGTCGTTTGAAGCAAACCTTCTTAAGAGAAAGTAGGTGTAAAATTTGGAGGAGTGGAAATAAAATAAGGATTCCTGGGATGACACAAAAGGAGAATACATAAAGAATCGCGGCTGTTTCGTTGGGGGAAGCGGAAGAAAAGGCCATCTCCGACATTCGTCTCTTCTCTACAGCACACCCAAGGGGCATGCTTGCGAATCACAAGAGCCCGGGAGGGACTACAAAACGCTCGATTGGTATTTCATATCCCAGATTCCATTTGCAGCTGAAGGAAAAGAAATGCTTCATTTATTTTGTTTTCGTTCCGGGGATGCCTCTTCTCAGGCTTTATTCCTCGCACTTATTCTTTCCTATTGCGAATATTTGTTGTTATTAGGAATTCCGGCAGAACGTCCGCGACTCGTCCCGAAGGATTTTCGATCGATGTTGCGTGTGCTCCATGCTTGGCGGAAGCCAGGTCTTAAAGCGGCGATTTGTTACAGGGAATCCCGAGACATGTGACGTCTGAGGGAAAAGATTACACTTCGTCCTTAACAATACTATCATGTAAATAAACACTGAATTATATTCAAACCAATATCTCTATACAATATCGTTTGTTTTTACTTTCTCTACTACGTATAGTAAGTAGGGGAAGTATTGTATTCCACCCAGAAATTCGATACCAAAATTTCACCGGAATATATGTTTTGAGGCCCCTGAATACAAAAAAAAACAATTTTTGGAAACATGTCCGTGTGTGTGTCTGTGTGTCTGTGATCAGCATAACTCAGAAATGAACAGTCGGATGAACACCAAACTTGGTATTTAGGTTCAGTATCTTCCAGGGATGCGACACAAAGGTTTCCAAGAAAATCCCCCCACCCCAGATTACCCTTTACACGGAACATTTTTCTCGAAAATTTTAATTTTCTGAGAAATGGCTCTAACGATTTTTACTGAAATATCATATGTTTAAAATACTTTCATGACAAATAAAATGTATATCTTGAATTTTCTGGAAATGCTCCAAAAGTGTTCTTCAGTGTGAATGACTTTTGCATAACTGGTAAACCATAAGAGATAGACAAAAGTTTACTACACAAAAAATGTAGATCGCGTTAAAATACACAATTTATGTCATGTGCATTTTTTTATTGAGTGAACCATTTTCGAGATATTGCTTGTTATTCCCTTAAATTTTCCAATACTTATACTTTTTCTCAAATAGAAATTCGTTATTCATTTTTATGTCCCGGTAATGCAAAGAGAATGGAATACTCTACATAGCAACCAGCTCTTAAAATATTTGACTATCGCTTAAAGCCTACCAATTCCCCTTGCATCTACAAGAAAGTTAGCAATAAGATTAACATCTCGATATCTCGATTAACATGAAGCATATGGAGAATAAGCGTTTGTAAAAATAGTTTGTACAAGAGCAGAGAAAGTTATGTGAATGTAACAATCAGAGTTTTTGTTAAAGTATCTTCCAAAGGCTGTTCTTACGAAATATGGAATCAGACTGAACAATTAAACACCATAGCCGAGATTTGAACCACGGACCTTACAGTTTCTGTCCGGTTACCCAAACCAATTGAGCTACCATAGCAACATGCTGGTACGACATCAATTTCTCCGAATGACTCAATATGACATTGAGTTTTTCAGTCTGATTCTACCCTTCAACTTTGTCCTACACACAACTTGTGTGAAGAATAATTTGTATTCTTAGGAAAATTTATTACTTTCTCTACTGCTTATGTATCTGTCTCAAGGTAGATCCTTGGTATTCCTGAGAAAGATTGGATACCTTTTCGATCTCGCCATTCAATTATATTTCTTATATATTGTGGCTTTGCCCAATTTTTCAAATGTCACTTCTCTAAGTTACCAATATCACTTCACTGTTTTTATCTAGTTCAACTTCTCTGGGACTTCACTTAATTTACACTGTGAGCTAATTCAATTTCTCCGCTACTTCATATATTTGTGAGGCAGTCCCTTCTTCCGGACCTGTAACGTGAAGCGATAGACGAAAACATGCAGAGCTCTTTAAAACACACAATTTACTTTAAATAAGTCTTTTGCGGTATAAGCTATTTCCGAGGTATCCTTTATTATAGGTTCGAATTGTTCAATATTTGTCATTCTTTTTAAGTCCCATCGATTTTCAGTTGTTTCTCGCGATTGTATGGAAACAGTATGGAATTTAGGCCAGCATATAGCGTCCAGTTCTTAAACATTTGACTATCGCTGTTCTCTTTGTATCTATAACGAAATGAGTAATGTATATAGATAAGTTATCTTTTTTTGGTTTAAAATGATTGAAGTTATTACACAAGTATTTAGTGCATGGGTCATTGGCCGTACAGGCATACTTAAGATACAAGGTATGGTGAGAAAATAAACAACAGAAAAATAAACAAAAGAAAAAAACAAGAAAAAGGAAAATAGAGACGAATTACCTTTGACTAACTGAAGAAATTTGACCTAGCTTCGCTCACTTTAGCCTAGAAATTGTCCATTTGTTCCAGTTCCTCTGGTCTGTCAGTAAATCCCAACATGCCTATCTCTTTTTTGACGGACTCAAGAATTTTTCTTTGAGTTCAATTGTTCTCTGGTTCTCCCACTGAGCGCATTCCGCCAAAACATACCTAGGCCTCATCCAAATTACAGATTGGGCAGATTCTCCTGCCAGGATCGTCAGTCATTTTCTGTGCCCTCCAGCCCCCCAGTCTAAACCATGCCATTCCTGATCTTTTCTTTCTTCCTACGTTAAGTATATATGCCTCTTTATCCCAGTTCAATTTTATTTCTTTTGCTAGACATAGAGAAGGTTTAATTTTACAATCCGATTCTATTTCCTGTTGCTTGATGTCTCTTAGTATTCTTTTAACACCTTTCCATATGTTTTTGTCATTTGTTTCAGCTCTTTGCCATACTGACACCATTCCTATTCTCCTCAAACCCCTTTCCAAATCAGCTGTCCAAAACTTAGGAGACAGGTTCTATCGCTGGTATTTGTAATATTTGGATGGTAGTGTGGAGTTATCCCCCTGCATCAGCCTCAACCAGTACTTCACTGCTCTTATTTTACACTGTGCTGTGTCTTCATAACATCCCACCTCCCTCAATGCCCCCGAATTTGATGTGCCCTGTGAAACTCCAAGAACTCTTTTCCAAAACGCTACCTTTGTTTTATTTACATGCTCTGCGCTTTCCAATCCCCAGACCTCATTTCCGTATAACAAGCTATTGATGCAAAGGTTTATTTAGATTAAATGTAGTAAGAATTGTTAGTGTATCCACTAATAAAGAATAAAGGGTAGAGAAAGTCATGTGAATATATCACATCAGAATAATTTCGGAGCGAGGTTTATTTCCTAGTGTTTTGGCTTAACAGGCATATTTTATCGTTAAAACCCCCAATTTAACCGCATTTCATTTCGAGTTGCTTTCATCCAGTGTTCGTAGCAAGAGTTGATTGCAATAAAACAAAATCTGACGCGTAACTGTCACATAACTTTCTCTATACATCAACAGAATATTTCAGTTTGACTTGTTTACATGCAGGATTCGGAAAACACTCGTTGTTAATGTGACAAGTACATTTTTGTTAGCAATGAACTCGAGGCAGAAAATGTCGCACATTTTCCATCATTTCATAATCGGTACTTAAACTTCAACCCAGGAGCACCTAAACATTAACAACGAATAATACTGAAAAATGAACTCACACAAATTGTAAATTTTAATAAGCTGTAAATATTTTCCTAGAATAAACTTTGTCTACATACATGCATATTCTGCGCCGTGGCTTAGTGGATTGGAGTGTGTTAAAGCTATAGGTTGTAACGTAAAACATTACAAGAAATCGGGTTGTCGTCACGGAGCTGTTTTGCACGTACCTGGCGTGTGTAGCAGGTCATCCTAAGGGTTCGTTACTGGATATACGTATCCCGTAAGAAGTAATCTACATTCGGTTTCTGTTCGTCAGTAAGGGCGTTAATAGGGCGTGGCTTAAGATATCCGCTGGCGCCTCCTTCACCCATAGTGCGTTGGTACTATAACTTGCCTGTTTAAGAAAATGGAAATTGCTAGGAAACGCTAATTTATATGAAGACTGAGGCAGTGTTTTTAACACTTAAATGATTTCAGTCAAATTATATAATATATAAATTCAATAACAGCCCGCCTTAAAGCAACATTTGTATGTAACAAGATATAAAAAGTGTATATTACAGTCATTATATGTGTTTATATTATTGTATACATGTGTAATAATATTATGTGAATGTATTACGTAATTTAATAATGCAAAGCTGTGAGAACAATAGTTGCTAACAATGAGGTAACCTTGAGGAAATAATGAATTTAGAAGTTTAATAATGCTACTTGTGATTCTTGGAAGCAATAATGTAATTTTTGTTGCAGTTTATAAAATAACCAATCAACATCCAGAAAAAGTTTTAGTTAAATGAAGGTATTCTATTGGACTAGGATTAGCCAATCAGAAACTAAAACGAAGCAAAATTTACAAATTCAGAAGTCAGTTGCTTGTAGATAAGAGTTCCTAATCGGACGTGAGATGTGTCCTCGAGAAATTTAATACGTATTCGTGTGAGACGAAAATAGTTTTACGGGTTAAAAAGTGCAAGTAATTAATAAAAATATTCTTACAATTCTCTATATCAGTGAAGTGTTATTTAAATCGTGTCAAGCGTTAATAAAAGGAGTGAAGTAAAATTATAATCAGTGTAAGCCTACATTCTTCAGTCGCACCACTCTCCGCTAAGACATTCATGTCTAAAAAAATATAAATACTGACGCAGCCGAGGCAAACATAAATGTATAATATTTAAAGAAACAGTCAAAATTACAAAGTTAATATTTTTAAACGGTAACAAATGCGGTTTGTCCAGGAAAACCGTGTTGATTTCTTCCTGTCGTTTCTGTTCCTCGGCGTTGATAGATCAATGTTTAAGAGGACCTTAACTCTTGTGGAAATAAACTTGTTTCTACCTGTGTATTTCAGGTCGTGGTCTCGGAAAATAATAAAAGATAAGAATTAGCGGAATAGGTTTCACTTCTCTTTTTTATTTCACTCGAAATAAATAACGCTTTCACAAAGAGAATTACACTTGTCACTACTTTACTTTAACGAATATACTTTTTGAAACACGTATCAAGGTTTAGAGTAGTTTCTGCCTAACATTATTTGGCAAACAGGCGAACGCAACTTCGATCAGTTGATGGCAGCAGAAAAATGAGTTTTTAGCTTAGGTTTAGCTAAAGTTTCATGCATTTAATATTCCAAATTGGTTGTATGCAAGTTTCATTTTGTATTTTATGTAGGTCTAACAATGTGCTTGACATTATTTGACATTAAAGTCACGATCACCTAAATCTAATTCTGATTACTATGAATCTTTAATACAATTCGACTTTTATTATACCAATTTCATTTTGGTATTCCCTTTTGCTCTTACTTTTCTCGATCTCATCTGATAAGCCCTCATCAATTATTATCTGATGGCATGCTCCTTTAAGCGTTCTTTACATATCAAAATATCCTTTCAAGGTACGGTCGACTGGAGGGCTTCTGCAACCCGCAGAGCACTGCAAGTAGGCCGCAATAGCCCTTTTTGCCTTTACCTTGACCTATAGGGAGAGGCAGGGATGAAGGGAGAGACCCGAAGGACGATCAGATCCGGATGATGACGGGTGCAAGCTGGATTCCTAACGTTTCCAGTTCAAGCGCGTCCGATGCCGCCCGGGCCCACCCACAAGCCTCAGGCTCCCGACGGTACCCCTTGGTGGGGTCCACTCGGGCCTAACTGAGCAGTACCAGGGAAAAAAACTCTACCAAGAGTACATCCACCGTCCAGCCACAATTTTCTGACCACCGTCGACTGGTTCTACCACTCTGAAACAAATGACATTGAAGGATATAATGGGCATAGGGAAGAAGGGACAGGAAAATCGTAGTAGAAGATGAACCATCGCTGCGTTCGCCTGTCGACCCGCAAAACTCATGGGTCAAATTGGAAGGTCACAGGAACCTCCCAAAAGGAGTCGCACAACTTATCACGTTACAATTTCCCTCGATTTAGAGTATGTTACTCCGTTTTCCAGCTATGGAATGCGCCTGAGTTTGAGCCCATGTCGCCGAAGATTCCTTCCCCCATGTATAGAACCTGCGCCTACTTAACATCGTGATGCACTTGAGAAGCTACGATAGGTATCGGTTTGTGGGTTTCAATATCGGCTGGATGATCATCCTTCTCTGCCTTGCGTAAGTGGGCGTGAAGTCGGCGGCTGGGTCTGTAGGCCAAGGTCCACAGGAGCTTTAGCTTCACAGATTTAATTTTTAAATACATATCTACATGTTATCTGTATTTATTGCAGTTTATATAAAATTAAATGAAAGCAACAAGTTTTCCAGAATTTAAAGAAAAATTAAAGATTTATCTTTTAATTTCCGTGCCAAATCTCAAGCTATGATATTTTAATAAAAGTATTTAGTAAAACTTTTTAGAAACTTTATGGGGTAGTTGTATGCAAATATTCGCGTTATATCCTTAAAAGATACCTGATTTAATTGCGACTTTTGTGATTAATCTGACTTTTGCTTTTCATTAAAGCACTTCTCCATCTACACTTCTTGTATCAAAATGTTTTTTTAACTTCAGGAGACCTCAAAACCTGTGCCCAAATTTTTTTGGTAGAATATAACATTTCCTCTATGTATCATAGATAACAGTGGGGAAATATTGTAGCTGTTTATAGAAGAAAGAAAGTGTTTATAGTAGAAGGAGAGAGAGGGAGGGAGATAAGGGGAGGGTGAGCGCGAAGTAACAATATTAGTTACGTTTTCTTGTAATAAAGCAAACATTTGTCGGCACTTGTTACTAAAATGTTATAACTAAAGCAGGAGAGTCCTATTTTTTTTCTATAGTGACTATTTACGACAACGTTACGACAATGCCACATTATAATATACGAGAGACTCTAACTCCACCACAAACACCAAACTCTCATGTAACATTGCGGTTCAGAGCTTTTGCCCATGTTATAAGAAATGAGGGGTCAAAGCCACAATACGCGAAACCCTACACCTGCGTCGCTGTAAAAGGGGCCACAGACCACAAGAGGAGCTTATGGCCACTTGTGTAATGAAACCTAAAGCACAGGGGGTAGCCTGGAGACAATAGATTTCATTTACACAGAGAATTCATAGTGCCGTGGGACGTGCAATTGTCTGCTTAGCACAGGCCGCATGCATTCATACATTTGTAATTATGAATAACAAAACCAGAGAGAGACAGATCCGTCCGTATACGTGCATATGAAATTTCTTGCTTGTGCAGTTTCAAGGAATTTATCAAAGCCCTGTTTCTTGGAGCTTTGTTTGTGGCATAACTGGAATTTCAGGATTGACATTTATCCTTCAGAAATAACAAAAAAGGTTTACAAAAATATCATTATTGGCATTAGTGCAACTATAATATGGTAAGTGATGGCTGGATCACCAAATGTCTTTTTGATATGGTGAGCAAAATCGTGCTTAAAGGACTCGGGGACTGAGATTTAGGCTAAAACATATAAAACTATAGAATTCTGAATTAACAATTACACATAGGAGGCGAGTAAGGTGGCAACGCGTGTTCAAACCGCGTTCGCGAGTTCCTGGTGTGGCATATAAGGGAGCTTTTACTAATTTAATTGGTGTAGGTTTAGGAATGACCGTTAGTGGACGCTAGTTATTAAAAAACTGAATCATAACGGTCGCGTAGAACTCTCCAGAATATGGTTTCGAGAAACCGCTCACCACGCATGCGCGAATGCTAGTGTGCTTGCCTGTGACTGGCTCACTCGAGTTCTGTGTTTACGAGAGAGGAGAAGCTTTGCCCGCACGTCTGCTGGTTAGCCATCTTGGAATTTGCTGCGTGCAACTATATAACTGAAACACGTGCTATAATAAACTTGTTCCGAATGTGACTTCAGCTTGTTACCTTTTGAGATTCTTGATGCAGCGTGATTTCTCCTTTTCATTCTTAAAAATTAAGTTAGATTCTGTATAGTTTTTTACTACTCTTGTGTAATTGCCAAGCGAGTTGAGTCCCTATTGAATTAATGGAAGTTTTGTGTTAAATGTAGGTTAATGCAACACTGGATTCAAACCCCCGGGCCGACCAATCCGAACGAAGGTTTTTTCGGGGTTTTCCTCGGCCGCGAGCGAATGCTGGGTTGGATAATTTGATCCGCGAATTATCTTAACATCCCTTTTATCACTAAGTTTAACTCCCTTCTTCACCGCCATACCAAGCATTGGGCTGATCATATATCCTGGATATTATACAGGGTTATTCAAAAAGAAGGAACGGAATTTAAATATTTATTTCTAATGAACGACAATAGATAGCGACACATACGAAACATCATTGAATAGAGAAAAGTTCAAACTTTAAAGTCCCATCTATTAGTTCCATTCAGTGCCTACATCGGCTCTATGTTGTTTACGAGAAAATGGCGAAGCCACAGAAAAAGTAGTTTTGTGTGCTGCATTATGCAAAGAGTGAATCCATTGTTTCATTGCAGCGTGCATTTCGTTGTAAGTTTATTTTAGAGATTTCAGAGATATCCTTTATTAAAGGTTCGTATTGTTTAATATTTATTCTTTTAAAGTTTCATGGATTTTTATTTGTTTCTTGCAATTGCATAGAAACGGTATGGGATTTAAGATCGGCATACAGCGTCCAGCGTTTACACATTTGACTATCGGTATTCCTTTTGCATACATAACAAAATGTGTAATATAATTATTTCTCCAAAAGTTTATATGGGTTAAAATGTGGTAGAAAGAAAAATAAGCTTTAGCGAATACTTTGTATACCCACTAATAAAGAATAGAGGGTAGAGAAAGTCATGTGGATATATCACATCAGATTGTTTTCTTAGGAAGGGAGTACACTTTAACACTCATTATTGTATAAGTGGTAATAATTAGAGTGACAATTAATTCTTTAGAACATAATTGAAAATTTTTAATGTTTAGTTTAGTAAAAATAATTCATTTATTTTTAAAATCAAGATTGACAAAAGTCGTTACATTTTCCCACTTTATTATTGTATGCCGAAATGTCTCCCGAAGACTGAAAATTCCGCTACGGAGAGGTAAGTCATTTACTACAAAATGCTCTTGAATTCCACTGGAGCTGTGAGGCACAATTCAATGATTGATGTAAAATGAGTTATAAATTACTTGTTGAAATTTGAATAAAACTGTGCATTATAGGTATTTTTTAAGATGGGAATGAATACTGCTATCCATTTGGAAAGCATGGGAGTTTTGTCTTATACGATTATCAAAATGAACTGCAAAGCAGCAGGATAACTTCAAATATTACCCACTTCTTCAGCATTTTTAAACCTGAATATGTTTAAACTTACTTAATTAGTCCACATCTAAGTTTTCTTAACTTTGCTGTCTGGCTTCTTACAGCAACTTCGGATTTTACAGAATTTCCTCACTAAAGTTAAATATGAAACAATCTGAAGATAGCTGCCGTTAAACGACTCTTCTAAAGTTTTGTCTTGGTAAAATACACGGACTCGAGCGATCCTTCTGCTCTCTTACTCAACTGAACAGCAGAGCAACTGTGTTAGGAATTACCAAAGTGCCACATAATTACGCCTTTGGCACGTTTCACCAAGTGTATTTAAATGTAAGTTAATGTTGCATTAATGAATGTATCTTATACGTTGTTTGTGTCACTAACGCTTGTGTCACGACAAGAACAGAACGCTGAAATGCTATTGGATGTTACACTGGATGAGACAGTATTTTTAACAGTTGAATAATTTCAATTAAATTATATAATATGTAAATTCAGCCCGCCTTGAAGCAATATGTGTATGTAATAATTTGTAAAATGTATGTAACAGTCATTGCATATGTTTATATTATTGTATTCATGCGTAATAATGTTATGTGAATGTATAACGTAATTTAATAATGTAGGAGATGTGAGAATAATAAGCTGAATGTTGCTAACAATAAGGTAACAATGAGCTAACCTTGAGGCAATAATGAGTAAGGAAGTTTAAATGCTACTAGTCATTATTAGAGCAGCAATAATGTAATTTTGAGACAGTTTAAAAATAGCCAATCAACAATCAGAAAAATCTTTAGTTAAATGCAGGTATTCTATTGGAGTAGGATTAGCCAATCAGAGACCTGAAATACAGAAATTTACAAGTTGAGACGGTTGAAATCAATTCAGTTGCCTCCAAACAGTGCTCATAACCAGACACAGTATTAAATAAAAGAATTTCACAGCTCTCGACATCAGTGAAGTGCTATTTAATTTGTGTCAAGGATTAATAAAAAGGAGTGAATTAATACTAAAAATCTGTGAAAGCCTACATTCTTGTCACATCACAACCCTGCCTAAGTGAAACGTGTCTCTAACAAATACTGACGCAGCCGAGGCAAACATAAATGTAATATCTAAAGATGCAGTCAAATTACAAAGTTAATATTTTTTTTAAACTTGGGACAAAGGCCACCTGAAATTACATTTGTGGCGAAGGCTACCGGAAACTGTTTAACATACGTGCGGTTGCAACTACTACAAGTTGGGCTCCCCAACAGTTGAAATATAATACAGCTCTTTCAATACAACCTTTTTCAAATTGACTTCCATACATGGTGCAAACAACGTAAAGAAATTACTTTCTCAAGTTTAAAGATATAGTAAGCTTCAAATTGGCGTCCATACGTGGTGCTAAGCAAACCCCAACTTCATAGTCAACAACATTTAAGATTTTTATTGTTAAAAGAAGTGCAACCAGTGATTCTTACTGACCTTTTGTGCTGATTTCAAATTTTTTACAGAGTTTTCCAATAACCCATAATTTTTTAGTAATTACAGGTATAATATTTCTGGTAATTATACACTTTAATATTTGTAACACCTTAGCTAGAATAACTTTTACGTACATAAAATGAATGTGAAGTAGATTTTCGACTGTACGTTGCTTGAGGAGCATCAATTGCGTGTCCTACAGTAGTACGCCAATATATTTGGAGTCCATTTTCCCATGGTAGCGTTTTTCTATTTCAGTGATGTCTTGATGGAAACGCTCGCCATATTCGTTGCTAACAGAGTCGAGGTTCTCAGGGAAGAAGTCAAGATGGGAATCCAACATGTGTGTTTTGAAAGACGTATTACAGCCCATGACTTTCTAGTTCTCAGTCAGGTAACTGACAACTTCTCTTAATGTTCAGACCTGTAGTTTCTAGAAAGTTTATGACAATGGTATGCAGCTCGTATATTTAACAGGTTCTCAAACTGTGAATCCTCCATAAATTATCTATTTTGAGGACCGAATAATATTCCCTCTTTTAGTTTCGCTTCACTGATCTTTGGAAACTTAGTTTTCAGGAACAGAAATACACTCCTGTCACGATCCCTTGTTTTAACAAAGTTCTTGAACAAACCTAGTTTGATGTGTAATGGAGGCAATGCAATTTTGTCAGCACTTACAGGTATTTGATAACATTTGCTGTCCTGGATTTAATGGCTCTCTTTGGCCATTTTTACTTTCTCTACTACGTATAGTAAGTAGGGGAAAAATTGTATTCCACCCAAAAATTCGATACCGAGATTTCACCGCAAATACATGTTTTTAGGCCCCCTGAATCCAAAAAAGCATTTTTGCAAACATGTTCCTGTGTGAGTGTGAACAGCATAACTCAGAAACGAACAGTCGGATAAACACCAAACTTGGTATTTGGATTCAGTATCTTCCAGAGATGCGACACGAAGGTTTTCAAGAAAATCCCCCACCCCAGATTATCCTTTACATGGAATATTTTTCGAAAATTTTAATTTTCTCAAAAACGGCTCTAAGGATTTTGATTAAAATATCATATGTTTAAGATATTTTCATGACACATGAAATTTATATCTTGAATTTTCTGGGAATGTCTCCAAAAGTATTCTTCATTGCGAACGACTTTTGCATAACTGGTAAACCATAAGAGATAGACAAAGTTTTACTACACAAAAATGTAGGTCGCGTTAAAATATACAATTTATGTCATATACATTTTTTGTTGAGTGAACCATTTTCGAAATATTGATTGTTATTCCCTTAAATTTTCCAATACTTATACTTTCTCAAATTCATTATTAATTTTTTTTGTCCTGAAAATGCAAAGAGAATGGAATATTCCACATAGCAACCAGCTCTTAAAATATTTGACTATAGTTTAAAACCTACCTATTCCCCTTGCATCTACAAGAAAATTAGCAATAAGTTAACATCTCGATATCTTGATCAACATGAAGCATATGGGGAATAAGCGTTTGTAAAAATAGTTTGTACAAGAGTAGGGAAAGTCGTGTGAGTGTAAAACATAAGATTTTTTAACAATGATTCTTTTATCTCCATCGTCCAAGAAACAGCAAAATTTTGTATAACCAAGTTGTAATCCAAGTAAGATCACTTTAAAATCTGCACAGATCTGCAATGAATAGTCATCATACCGGATACTGGATAGCAAGAGATGTATGTTCAACTAACTCTCCTTCATACCAAATGCGTGGGCAACAGAGATGTATGCAAACTTGTTTGCATTATGTAGCCAGACTCCTTTCATGTCTGTTTTCGAGGAGTCACTGAACAAACGCCAATCTTCAGGTATATGTTGAACACTCAGGACTCCATCAAAGAATCAACATTATATTAGAAAACTAGGTCCTTCTACTTAGATAACAAATGCTCAAATTCCTTTTTGTCGTTGACGAAAAGAACTTACATTTGTGCCATTCTACAGGAGATGCCAGTCTTTTAATCTTGAAGGAAGTAATTCGGCTTTACTTTTAGAAAACCCAAGATCATGAATAAAATCATTTAGATCCTCTTGTGTTAGAAAGTACGGTTCGTTTATGGTAACCCCTTTCACAAATTCTGGATCACTCTGTTGTAATTCACCAATGTCATCAACCCCTTCAAAATCTTTAGTCACATTTCTGTCATATGGTAGAGTTGGTATGTGAAGGCCTGGTTCATGAGACACTGATCGAATTGCTGATTTTAAAGATGGATATTTAACAGTAGGTTTGGACTTTAAAGTTATTCCGGATATATTTGTCAAGCAGAAGTAGCAGTATGTTTTAATTAGTTGTTTATATTGTTCACCCCACGCTTTGGGAGCCAATTTGAAGTAGTTGTTTTGTTGTAGGAGTTGTATTGTAGTTCAACTGCTGGGGAGCCGAACTTGAAATAGTTGCACCCGCACGTATGGCACTCGGTAGCCTCCGTCCAAAAATTTAAAAATATTAACTTTGTAATTTGACTGTTTCTTTAAATATATATATTTGTGTTTGCCTCGGCCTCGTCAGTATTGTTGTTAGAGACGTGGATTTTTTAGCAAAGAGGTGGTGCGACTGAAGAATGTAGGCTTACACAGATTATAATTTTAATTCACTCCTTTTTATTAATTCTTGACACGATTTTAATAACGCTTCACTGATATAGAGAGCTGCAAGATTCTTTTATTAAATACTTGCACTTTTTAAACTGTAAACTATTTTCTCACACAAAATACGTATTAAATTTATCGAGGACACATCTCGAGTCCGGGTAGGAACACTGTCTGCAAGCAACGCGTCAATTATGAGCGCTGTCTACAAGCAACTGACTTGATTTCTACCGCCTAAATTTGTAATTTCTGTATTTCAAGTCTCTGATTGGCTATTCCTAATCCAATAGAATGCTTTTATTTAACTAAAGCTCTTTCTGGTTGTTGATTGGCTATTTTATGAACTGTCACAAAAATTGCATTATTGGTTACAAGAGTTACCAGTAGCATTTAAACGTTCTAATTCATTATTGCCTCAAGGTTACCTCATTGTTGGCAACTTTTAACCCATTATTCTCACAGCTCTTACATTATTAAATTACGTAATACATTCAGATAACATTATTGAACATGTATACAATAATATAAACATATACAATGACTGTATATAACGTATACAATGACACGTTTTATATATTGCTACATATACATATTGCTTTAAGGCGGGTTGTTATTATATTTTATATTACATAATTTGACTGAAATCATTTAAGTGTAAAAATTCTGCCTCATGTTATATGATTCTTAAGTTCCTGCCATATAATAGGAACTGCAAAAGCAGTATGATAGGTCCCTTCTAACCAGACGGTTCATAGTTTTACACATTTGGCACCAAAGATTTCCGGAGCCCAAAACTTATTCTGATCTATTTTATTGTCAAAATAACATCCATAAACTCTTTTAATTTGAGAGGTCAAATTTCGTCTCTGCGCTTTTAAAGTGAATTCACTACAAATGTAACAAAGATGCTTTTATCGTTTACACATTTTTTAATTCACAACTAAGAACACACATGATTAGCTTCTTTCATTAAACAAAGCTTCTACTTGGCGCTGACCTCTGACACATCTGTGTTGTTCCTGGCAGTTGCTTCAGGGGACTCAGAGTCCCGGGTTCGATGGTTGGATGGCAGGGATTTGAAATTTGTTTTGGTAGAGCTGAGGTTCTGGTTTTCAGGGGTGGTGACACTGCCTTGATGATATTAATAATACTGCTGGCGAAGTTTGAGTTATTTCTTTATTTTGTTACGTAGATTCCTATCTGGTCGACCCGCCACCTTCGTCGTCGAAACCACTGTTATTTTTGTCGTCACTTTCGAAGTCGCTACTCATGTGTTCCTCCGACTAGCCCTCGAATTGTCTAGATTTCACAACTTCATTTTCACATTATAAACTTTCTGATTATTTTCTTCTTATTTTGTTTCGTCAAACGTCCTCGTGGTTAGTTTGTACCGGAATGTATCTCGGCGTTTCTTTTCCTTTTTCACGCCTTTGGCCAAACTTAGAATTTTCCCCCACCTCTCTTATGTTTCGTTCTGTTTTACGTTCAAACGTATCATGTGATGCATACGCGATCTTTTGATTGGCTATCATTTTTGTTTCATGATTTTATTATTGGCTACCCCCACTTGACAACTTTCACATCTGCTTCTTACAGCTTATTTTGAGTTTTAAAATCTTCCCACGAATATTGTTAGATCGTAGATAAGGCACGTATACTTTCTGATCCTGCTAAGCATTGAAACCATTGTAAACTGCACGTCCGAGCCAAAGTACAAAAGCGAAACTTCCGGTAGACTTATTGTCGCCCATAGCAGGTAGATACATCTGCTTTCGTTTCGAGGAAAACAAAAATTGTTTTCCTGCCTTTTCAACAACCCATTCCTAATATGAATTTACAGAGCGGGCGTCTTTTTTTATTTTATAAATTGATTCTGTTTATATCCATTATCTCTTCTCGGCATGTTTTCGTCGTTATGTTCGATTTCGATCGTATATTATTATTATTATTATTATTATTATTATTATTATTATTATTATTATTATTATCAGCATCTACTCTCCTGGGTCTCGATAACCGGCTTCATACTCTTCTAGACTCGGACTCCGGTCTGGCAGGCTTGTGGTGAGCCTAGGTGAGTTTTTCCATGTACCTACCTTTGGAAGGGTTTAACGATGGGGATGATGGATCTATTGTAGGGTGGTGGTTTGGTTTTGATGATGTGGGTGTGATGGGAGGTAGCGCTTTGCTTTTTTTATAGGCTCCTCAGTGGCTGCCTTTTCAGGAGCAGCGCAAGCGCCGTGCCGCTGGTACTCTTCTGGAAGCTTTGCACGACCCTTTATATCTGTAACAGAACTTGCTTATTTGTTGTTGAGGTAAACAACGACCTGGATGGGAAAGCCATATTTTTGTGAGGATAAGCTCATTGTTGAGCATTGTCATTCCTGAAGTCACTGAAACAATATCCGAAAGCAACTATGTCATTTGTTGACTAATAAAGATAAAAATATTTTTTTAATATTAAAAAAATCTGATGTGTTACACTCACATAACTTTCCCTACTCTTATACAAACTTTATTTACAAACGCTTATTCTCCACGTTAATCGAGATGTTAATCTTATTGTTAATTTTCTTGTAGGTGCAAGGGGAATAAGGTAGTATTTAAGCGAAAGTCAAATATTTTAAGAGCTGGTTGCTATGTTGCGCATTCCATTCTCTTTGTATGTCCAGCACATAAAAAATTAATAACGAATTCCCATTTGAGAAAAAGTATTGGAAAATTTAAGGGAATAACAAGCAATATCCCGAAAATGGTTCATTCAAAGGGTAATCTGGGGTGGGGGGATTTTCTTGAAAACCTTCGTGTATCATCTATGGAAGATACTGAACCTAAATGCAAAGTTTGGCGTTTATCCGACTGTTCGTTTCTGAGTTATGCTGTTCACAGACACACACACAGACATGTTTCCAAAAATGCTTGTTTTGTATTCAGGGGGTCTCAAAACATATATTTCTGGTGAAATTTCGGTATCGAATTTTTGGGTGGAATACAATACTTCCCCTACTTACTATACGTAGTAGAGAAAGTAAAACGCTATGCAATTCTAAGAGTTTTAAAACGACCTTTGCAAAAACTACCAAAGTTTTGACCAAGTGAAACTAGGAACTGACTTTAGAATAACCCTATACTTTGTTCTAATATTAAATCGCTACAATTCAAACAGAGCAGCATGATTCTGCGGTTAGAATCTACGTGACCTCTGATGCGGAATATCACTGGCTTTACGAATAATTTTCCATAAATATATAAATACTTCATTATGAAAATGCGAACAATAAATCAGAGGTATATATTTATTGTGCAGTGATCCGAATGTATTTTAATATTTGGATCATCAGGTGAGTGGGAATGATACACTGGGACTTCCCTGCCGTTGAATTAAATAGGGCCCATCATCTCTGTCCGCTAAAGCAGCTCTGTATTGTTAATCGAAGGGCATTCAATGTGGGCAATTTCGCTAATTGCTATCCTACAATGCAGAGCTGGTCTTGATCCCAGGATCGCATTACGCGAAAGGAGTATCACGTAATCTATGCGCGCACAGTGCTGTAATGCTGGATTACGACTTTTTTTCTCAAAGTTTATACGCTTGGCGCAAATCCCCGGGTTGAACTTTCACAGGACTGCGTAAATGCACGATAGTGTAGCTTTCAGCTTTAGGAATCTCTTGACACAACAGACGCCCAGCGGTGATGTTGAGAACAATTATTTACATAAATGCTACGGGTGTTTACAACCCTTTTAGTGAAACAATATGTGAAAATGGTCGAAAATTCTAAAAAAAAATCTTATGTGTTACACTCACATGACTTTCTCTACTCTTGTACAAACTATTTATACGAACGCTTATTCTCCATCTACTTCATGTTAATCGAGATAAACATTTGCAGAGTCTATCTTATTGCTAATTTTCTTGTAGATGTAACGGGAATGTATATCTACAAGGGCAATTTGGAAATACAGTAGCCTTTAAGCACATACATATCTCTTAATAGCTGGTTGCTAGGTGCAGCACCATTCCCTTTCCCACAGATTAATACTCTTTGATATCCAAGACAAAAAAATGAATAACGAATTCCCATTTGAGAAAATAAGTATTGAAAAGTTTAAGGGAATAACAAGCAATATCTCGAAAATGGTTCACTCAACAAAAAAATGTATATGACATAAATTGTGTATTTTAACGCGATCTACATTCTTTGTGTAGTAAAATTTTGTCTATCTCTTATGGTTTACCAGTTATGCAAAAGTCGTTCACAATAAAGAATACTTTTGGAGATATTCCCAAAAAATTCAAGATATGCATTTTATTTGTCATAAAAATATCTTAAACATGTGATATTTTAATCAAAATCGTTAGAGCCATTTTTGAGAAAATTAAACTTTTCGAAAAATGTTCCATGTAAAGGGTACTCTGGGGTGGGGGGATTTTCTTGAAACCCTTCGTGTCGCATCCTTGGAAGATACTGAACCTAAATACCAAGTTTGCTGTTTATCCGACATGTTTATCAAAACATGTATTTCCGGTGAAATCTCGGTATCGAATTTTTGGGTGGAATACAATACTTCCCCTACTTACCATACGTAGTAGAGAAAGTAAAAATATGTATATAAATTTTGTCCTCTCCCTTAAGCAAATAATCAAAAAACGTATAAAGTTCAACTTAAAAACACATATTCTCTTTATGGATTATAAGAAAGTCTTAGAGGCAATATTTTATACCATAACATGCTGTGAATGCCAGAGTGATTGTACTGTAAATTAATATTATTGTATGTACAGGATTTTAGATGTTTGTTAGCCATAAGGATTGTTAGGAAATAAGTTTGCACGCCCTAACTGAAGCTGACAATAGAAGTGGGTAACAATAAAGCAAGAGGGTGAGTTGTTTGTCACTAAAAAGAGAAAACCGAAATTGACGTCAGGGCAGCTTGCCTTTTTTTAGAAATGGAGGGAATATCTTCCTTAGAGCATATGTTAATTGTAGTGATTGGCTGACCAAAACAGGCGCTAAAGTGGGCGCAATTTGGTAACCAATAGGGGCTATATTATAATGTTTAGGCAATTCGAGTTGAAGGAGTATATATTCTCGAGCCATAAGCAAGTGTCGCACAGTTCTGAAGAATCTCTCACGAGGTGCACGTCGCAGAGTTAAGTTACAAAAATGTAAAGTACGCGAAGTAATTAGTGCGCGGCAACTAAAACGACTGTAGTTATATTCGGAAATATCACAGTTTCAGTCAGGCTTGTATAAAGATTAAATATGTAAATTATTAATTAAGCGTGACGGCAATAAATGTCTAGAATCAGATTTTTGTTATCAGTGTTATCTTTTAGCAACAATTCCTTTCTGTTTACACAACCTACTTAGAGACACGTGCTCGACTGAGTTGTAATAGCTAGCCGGAGGACAAAGAACCCAAATTTAAAAAAAATAATTAAACAATAAGCGCCCAACAAATAAGATAACACAAGTCATCTGAGAACTGTGACACCTTTGAGAAGGTATGTAGAAAAACGTTATGGGAAATATTAGAAAATAAAGGAGTATTAATGCACTTAATAAGTGCAATTAGAAATTTATATGTGGGAACTAAAATTGTAATAAATAATCAGAACCATAATAATTCTAAAAGGTGTTAGACAAGGTTCCCCAATGTCAACCACTCTTTTTAATCTATATTTTGACGACATGGTTAGATCCTGGAAGCAACAACCAGTAGGAGGGATTAATTTGGGATCAGTAAAAGTAAGAATAATGGTTTTCGCAGATGACCAAATATTAATAGCGAAAAGTGAAGAGAAACTTCAAAAGATGACATACAAACTAAATTTAATATAAAAACATTGAAGAAGTTGTTTTGTTGTAGGAGTTGTATTGAAAGAGATGTATTGTAGTTCAACTGCTGGGGAGCCGAACTTGAAGTACTTGCAACAGCACGTATGGTACCCGGTAGCCTTCGTCCCAAAAATTTAAAAATATTAACTTTGTAATTTCACTGTTTCTTTAAATATTATATATTTACGTTTGCCTCGGCTGCGTCAGTATTTTTGTTAGAGACGTGGATGTCTTAGCAGTGTTGTGGTGCGACTGAAGAATGCAGGGTTACACAGACTATAATTTTCATCACTCCTTTTATTAATGCTTGATACGATTTAAATAACACCACTGATATAGAGAGCTGGGAGATTCTTTTATTAATTACTTGCACTTTTTAACACGTAAAACTATTTTTCGTCTCACTGAATACGTATTAAATTTCTCGAGAACACATCTCGCGTCTGATTAGTAAGACTGTTTGCTAGCAACGCGTCCAATTATGAGTGCTGTCTTTAAGCAACTGTCTCTGAATTTGAAAATGTTGCTATATTTCAGTTTCTGATTGGCTATCCTAGTCCAATAGAATACTTTTATTTAACTTAAGATTTTTGCTGGTTGTTGATTGGCTCTGCGGTGCAAGTTCTTGTCCATGATTTTGAAAATTTTACCTAGCAGGCTTTATATAACAGTATGCACAATTTATCGATCGTAATTTTCGATTTCAAAAATCATAGTAAAGGAAAGTAAAAATGTCGAAATATACCGATGTGCATAAAACGCGACCCATAATGGGACGCAGATGTTTATGACGCAGCGGCTATGACTTAGGGTTACGGAAGGTCGACGCCACCAAGTTGGAGATAAACAGAGATAAGCAACGCTCTCCCCCGGCTGTATAAGGGAACGTTTTCGCGAGGGGAGTCAGTGAGTGAGCGAGATAGCGAGTGCGACGAAGAGTGCGTCTAGACGTACCCAACTCCCATGGGTATCGGAAATCACTGCCCCGTCGAGACCAACTCAATCCGAACGGCTCCCATACGAGAGGGGTTCATCCCTTCAGCCTGACATAGTTCTAGTAACATCAGAAGTACCTTGAGTGCTAGGGGTACGCAGCGCCCGCATCACGGCTGCTCAAGCGGTCGTAACACCCCACTACGGGTAGTGAGAACTGAGATAAGGTGATAAGGTACAGTTGAAAAACTGGACAAAGCTACATTATGTTGGTACTGACAAATCTAGTCTCACCCTCTGTCAGCTGACAACCTCTGCCGAACTGCCAAAGGGCAACATTACAAGATAGTGGTCCATGTTCTGTATATTGAAGTACCGTTAAAGCAATGTTTCGTTGAATTTTAGCGTAAAATTGAAAATAATATAAATGTGGAAAATAAAGATTAAAGTCAAGAATTTTTAGGTTTGTGTTCTTTGAATACTCTTAAAGGTTGTATTTTCATACTAAACTACCTTTTTCTTAATGTCGGTTTTCTTATTGCAGTTTGATGGCGGGAATAGTTTTAACTTTCGTCTCCATGTCAGTGTTGAAACCACACTGATGGAAATCATATAAATGTCATGGACTTCATCCAGTTTAAAGACACAATAATTCTTCATCCTTTCCTCTAAAGGGCAAATTATATTGTATTTGTTTATTTGTATTGTTATACATTATTGTTATACCTACTGTATTGGTTTATTGGATGGGGCGGTCGCCCCTGATGGGGCCAGGGTTTAGGAGGCTTGTGGATAGGCTCGGGCGGCTCTGGATTCGGAAACGTTAGGGATCCCGTCCATGCTTGAGCCCGTCGTTATCTGGATCTGGTCTCCTTCGGGTCTCTCTCCCCATCCCTCTCTTCCAGGGGTTTACGTTAGAAGCAAAAGGGCCGTTGCGGTGTACTTGAAGTATTCTACCCCAGGTGCTGGGTCCCTGCGTGCGATCGTACAACTACATTTACCCTTCTTAGCAGCTTCATTTCTCTTTCGTTGTTTAGAGTCCCCACATGTCCAAGCACCCACTTCAGCTGAACTGTATCAGTGAGGGACTTATTGTAAGACAACTTGGACTTAACTAAGTGAATATCGAGGACCTTCAGGCCTGCCTGACTGTCTGAGAGAATAAGAATCTGTCTATTACTATAGCGTCGTCTTATACTCTTCCAAGTGCTCCTATAATAACAAATAACTGTGTCTGAAAAACCGTGACATATTCGCCCAATCTAAGCTACTATAGATCGCAGTAGAGAAAGTAAAAACACCGAAATTCGTAGCCATCATTATAGCGAAATTGAAACAACTGAAACACCAATGTTAGTGTCGTTTTACTAAATTGCAGCACGTTTTCGTTATTCTCAAAGTTAAACATTACAGAAGTAATACAAGTTTAAACTATTTTTGAATAACCCTGTGTTTGTGAATCACGCAAAGTGGAGTGCCTAGTACCGGGTGGTGTGCAGAGTAACAACAAATCTGTTTTTTCGCAGTTCTAATGGCTCATGTTATCTTATTTACTGGGCACCTCTTGTTTTATTATTTTAAATTTGGGTACATTGTCCTCCGGCCTGCTGTTATAACTCAGTCGAGCAAGTATCTCTAAGCAAGGGCGTGTAAACGGAAAGGAGTTGCTAAAAGATAACACTGATAAAAATTTGTTTCTACACTTTTATTGCCGTCACACTTAATTAATAATTCACATATTTAATCTTTATACACACCTGACTGAATGTGTGATATTTCTGAGTGTAACTACAGTCGTTTTAGTTGCCGCGCACTAATTACTTTGTGTACTTCACATTTTTGTAACGTATTCTGCGACGGGCACCTCGTGAGAGATTCTTCCGAACTGTGTGACGTGCACCTCGTGAGAGATTCTGCAGAACTGTGTGGCGTGCACCTCGTGAGAGATTCTTCAGAACTGCGTGACGTGCACCTCGTGAGAGATTCTTCAGAACTGCGTGACGTGCACCTCGTGAGAGATTTTTCAGAACTGTGTGACGTGCACCTCGTGAGAGATTCTTCAGAACTGTGTGACGTGCACCTCGTGAGAGATTCTTCAGAACTGCGTGACGTGCACTTCGTGAGAGATTTTTCAGAACTGTGTGACGTGCACCTCGTGAGAGATTCTTCAGAACTGTGTGACGTGCACCTCGTGAGAGATTCTTCAGAACTGCGTGACTTGCACCTCGTGAGAGATTTTTCAGAACTGTGTGACGTGCACCTCGTGAGAGATTCTTTAGAACTGTGTGACGTGCACCTCGTGAGAGATTCTTCAGAACTGCGTGACGTGTACCTCGTGAGAGGTTCTTCAGAACTGCGTGACGTATACCTAGTGAGAGGTTCTTCCGAACTGAGATATTTCCGAATGTAACTACAGGCGTTTTAGTTGCCGCGCACCAATTACTTCGCATAGTTCACATTTTTGTAACTAACTCTGTGACGTGCACCTCGTGAGAAATTCTTCAGAACTGCGCGACGTGCAACTCGTGAGAGATTCTTCAGAACTGTGTGACGTGCACCTCGTGAGAGATTCTTCCGAACTGTGCGAAACTTGCTTATGGCTCGAGAATATATACTCCTTCACCTCGAATTGCCTAAACATTATAATAGAGCTGCTATTGGTTACCAAATCGCGCCCACTTTAGCGTCTGTTTTGGTCAGCCAGTCACTACTACTAACATATATACTCTAGGGAAGATGTTCGCTCCATTTCTATAAAAAGCCACGCTACCATGACGACACTTGTTTATCTCTTCTTACTGATAAACAACTCACCCCCTCGGTTTATTGTTACCCACTTCTATTGTCAGTTTCAGTGAGGCCGTGTAAACGTATTTCCTAACAATACTTATGGCTAACAAACATCTAAAATCCTGTACATACAATAATATTAATTTACACTGCAATCACTTTGGCATTCACAGCATGTTATGATATAAAATATTGCCTCGTCCTGTAATAGCAAATATCTCTGCCTGAAAAACCGTGACATATTCGCCCAATCTAAGCTACTATGGATCGCTGTAGAGAAAGTAAACACACCGAAATTCGTAGCCATAATTATAGCGAAACTGAAACAACTGAAACACTAATGCCAGTGTCCTTTTACTAAATTGCACCACGTTTTCGTTATTCCGGAAGTTAAAAATTACAGAAGTAATACAAGTTTAAACTATTTTTGAATAACCCTGTGTTTGTGAATCACGCAAAGAGGAGTGCCTAGTACCGAGTGGTGTGCAGAGTAACAGCAAATCTGTCCAGAGGCTATGCGTGAGAAGAATATGTAGAGACGTGTGTCACAATGTTACAGCAACTAACTTCAGCGTTCACGCATGCAAGAAATGCGCAGAAGAAATGGGGAAACGCAATGTAAGTAATAAATGTATTAAAGAATTTAAAGTGAACGATGAAAAACGGAAGCATTTAAATTAAGGAAAAGGAAATAAAGACTTTAAAAGTAGGCAAAAAGAGGAGTACGATAGGTACAGCAAGAAGAGAAGATAATTGAAAAGGAAAAGGGTAAGAGAGACAGCTCCACCGTTAGGGAGATACGTGAATTACCAGGTGAAAAGGAAACAAAAGAATAAGTTGCACAAGATCTGTTTTTCCACTCCCCCACCTCCATACTCCTCCTCCTTCGTACCTTTGATTCAAAATTCTATTTATTAATTTGTGGTACTTTTATACTTTAATATAGTAACTGAGCGGGATGGCTCAGGCGGTAACGTGTCTGGCCCGCATTCGGGAGGTCCGGGATTTGATTCTCATGGCCGACCTTCCTGACTCATGGGTTTTTCCGGGGCTTCCCCGGGTCGTTAGTTGAATGCTGGGAAGAGTCATTACATCCCCCAAATTTCCTGTCCCTCCGTTTCATCTCCATTCTCATTTCCCTTCACCTTTCATCCGCTTGGTTTCTTTCAGGGTTGCAAGTGTCGGCAGGAGGTGTCAGCGTGTGCATGGACTCCGAGCGGTCTTCGGGTCCCGGGTCCCCCGGGCATGTGTAAGCCTACAGGGGGAGAGGAGCCGGCTGCACCAGCCACCACCCGGGGAGTTTAAATCAGTAAAAGGTAGAGACCCTGTCCTCTGCCTGTCATACCTCATGATTCGGCAGTCCGGTCGAGGTGCTAAGTCCCCTGCGCTTCTAGTCCCATCCCTATACTCTTTTCTTGAAGCAAGCATCTGTACCATCTATCCAATACTGCTTTTGTCTCGAAACCTGAAAATATGCCTGAAACACGACAAGGAACTGTAATGAAACAGAACGAAGGAAAGGAAATTGTGACAGGAGATAAGCCACCCCAACATTTGTCTGTCGATCAGTATAAAATAAATTGAGTTTTATTTATGGACGCTCTTTAACTACTATGGTCCTTAGCATTACATTCTATATTGGGATTGAAAGACCGGGAATTTTGCTCAGAGCCCACTTTATCGGGCTTGATGTTCTTTTACGCGCCGTAAATCTATATACGGGACCACCGGCTTTACTTCCCTTCTGAAAGAAGCAATGCTAAGGATTTTTACGCTGGGAAAAATTCATCGCCCTCGTCCATGTTTCAAACCGCAACCTCGGGAACTAGAGGTATCTCTAGAGGACGGAGGTTGACCCTGCGGACCAGGGAAAAATTACGAAAACCATTCGAAGGGTATTAAACCAGGAACCTCACGACTTCATGCCTCACACTAACCGCGGAATGAACTCGCTCGATAGCGGGAAATATATGTGGATTCGTCCATCTTGGCCATGTACATGTGTTTTCTTCCTTTTTTGTGTGTTCTATTGAGGCAGTATTTTTAACACTTAAATGATTTCAGTTAAATCATATAATACAAAATATAATAACAGCCCACCTTAAAGCAATATGTGTATAATATAATATATAAAATGCATGTAATATGTTTATATTAATATGTATATGTTCAATGATGTTATGTGAATGTATTACGTAATTTAATAATGCAGGAGCTGTGCGAATAATAGTTTAAAAGTTGCTAACAATGAGTTAACAATGAAGTAGCCTTGAGGCAATAATGAATTAGAAGGTTTAATAATGCTGCTAGTCATTCTTAGAAACAATAATGTAATTTTTGAGACAGTTTATAAAATAGCCAATCAACAACCAGAAAGAAGCTTAAGTTAAATGAAAGTATTCTATTGGAGTAGGATTAGCCAATCAGAAACTAAAATGGAGCACAATTTACAACCCAGTTGCTTGTAGACAGTGTTCCTAACCGAACGCGAGATGCGTCCTCGAGAAATTTAATACATATTTTGTGTGAGACAAACATAGTTTGTGTTAAAAGGTGCAAGTGATTAATAAAAAAAATCTCACAGCTCTCTATATCAGTGAAGTGTTATTTAAATAGTGTCAAGCATTAATAAAAGGAGTGAAGTAAAATTATAAGCTGTGTAGGCCTACATTCTTCAGTTGCACTACTCCCTGCTAAGACATTCATGTCTCTAAAAAATATGAATACTGATAGGCAAAGATAAATATATATTATTTAAAGAAGCAGTCAATTTACAAAGTTAATATTTTTAAACTTGGGGCGAAGGCTACCGGAAACTTTTTACCATAGTGCGGTTGCTACTACTTCAAGTTCGGCTCCCCAACAGTCGAAATATAATACATCTGCTTCAAACTGACTTTCCATACGTAGCAGCAACAAACCTACTTCAGCATTTATTACTTCCTCTTATATATGCAGTAAGCAGAGGAGTATTGCATTCCACCCAAAACTTCAATACCGAGAAATACATGTTGTGAGGTCCCTGAACTCAAATAAAAAATTTTGGAAACATGCCCGTGTGTGTGTCTGCTTGTCTGTAAACAGCATAACTTCAAAACGCGAAGCTGGATAAATACCAAAATTGTTCCCCCTACCCCAGACTACTCTTTACCTGGAACAGTTTTCGAAAGTTTTGATTTTGTAAAAAATGGCTCTAACGATTTTGTTTAAAATAACATATGTTTAAGATATTTTCATAGCAAATAAAATGTTTGTTTTGAATTTTTATCTTGAATTTTCTGTGAATGTCGCCAAAAGACCTTTTCATTCTGAATGACTTTCTCAAACTGGTAAACCGTAAGAGATAGACTAAATTTTACTACACAAGGATGTAGATCTCGTTAAAACACACAATTTATGTCATATACACTTTATTGTCGAGTGAAGTATTTCCGAAATATTCCTTGTTATTTGTTTGAATTTTCCAGTACTAATATTTTTTTTCAAATTCATATCTGCAAAAATTTATCTCGATTAACATGAAGTAGATGAAGAGAATAAACGTTTGTAAAAACAGTTTTTACAGGAGTAGAGACAGTCATGTGAGCGCAATACATTGAGATTTGTTTTTAACTGCAATGGTCATATCGGCGGCATTTTACCTTGGAAGGTATTAACCTATTGGAAATTGAGTTAACTCCAATACATTCGTCATCGATTTTCTAGATTAATTTATTTTGTGTATTAGATCACTCGCACATTCATTCATATTTCCAGAATCTGAGGAGAATAGAAAACAATCTTGGCTAAATAAAAAGTCCCTCCCCCAGCCGGGGATCGAATCCGAGATCCCTTGCACAGCAGGCAGGTGCTTTACCGATTGAGCTACGGGGCCAGCTCAACATGTTTTTAGGTGAATCAACGCTACATTCCACCTGCACTTATATATAAATGCTAACATGTAAAGTAATGGGGTATGATGGGAGTTATTGTAGCTTGTTGCGTTATTCACTTTGAAGGAGCTAATTCAACTGACGTATCACATAACAGTGTGCTTCCTATTGCCTGGCGCGGTGTCTCGCTCTCATCTATACGTTTACTTATAGAGTGGAAATATTAGAGCTAGTCAGATATTCCAGTAACAGCTAAATAACCACAGAAATAATTAAATACTTCTATAGAATATTCACATTGGACAGTGATATTAAAGAATGTTTTCGTATTCAAGAGAGGTGTAATTGGAAATGATCATATTCCTTAAAATTCAGCAAGTTATCCAAAGGATATTGATGGGAGAATCACGGATCAATAGTGAGTATCAAAATAAACATAGGAAAAGTGAGAGAGAAATGGCCAAGAAGTTAAAGAAGGAACGTGAAGGAAGAGTAGTATTAGAAGAATAATAGGGTGATAAAACATAAACAGTGACGCATATATAATATACAGAGCTAGGACAAATATTTTTGGCTTACAATGTGTGCACGCGGCTACTTTGTATCGGCAGTGCGGGGAGGGGAAGGGGGTGCAACAGGTAACCTTTATTTAGATAGTTAAGGTATCTTTATTGGTTTCAAATTATTGAAGTTATTTCACAAGTATTTAGTGCGTGGGTCATTGACAGTACATGCATATTTAAGATACAATAGGGTGACAAAATAAACAACAGAGTAGGAAATAACAACCTAAAGGAACAAGAGAAAGGCAAATGGAGATAAATTACCTTTGTCTAACTGAACAAATTTGACCTAGCTTCGCGCACTTTAGCCAAAAAATTGCCCATGTTTTGCCAGTTCCTCTGGTCAGCCAGTAGATCCCAACATGCCAATCTCTTTCTTGAGGGACTTTAATCGTTTGCTGATTCTCCCACTGTGCACATTTCGCCAAAATATGTACCCAGTCCTCATCCAAATCACAGAATGGGCAGATTCTCCTGCTAGAATCGTCAGTCATTTTCTGTGTCCTCCAGCCACCCAGTCTAAACCATGCCATTCCTGATCTTTCCTTTCTTCCTAAATTAAGTATATATGCCTCTTTATCCAAGTTCAATTTTATTTCATTTGCTAGACTTAGAGAACGTTTAATTTTACAATCCGAATCTATTTCCTGTTGGTTGATATCTCTTAGTACACAGGTAACCGGGTACTATAAACAGAACCGTCAGGGATAGCATAGAGCTCACAGAGAGCAACTCTACCGCACCAGTAACTCCAGGCAGCTACTGACTGTAGACTGGGCAGCCCTGGGTCCACGTATACAGTACATCACGTGTATTAGTTAGGGTGGTAGTTAGGTTGATTCATCGCTTATGGGCATTTGTCCTAACTCTAGTTATGCAACTATGTGTCGTCAATACACAAATAACCTGGAGTTTTTTGTAATGGGCCTAAATGTATTCAGGCAAGCAACTTTATATATGCAATATTGAGCGTAGATAACATTTTTTACTTTCTCTACTACGTATAGTAAGTAGGGGAAGTATTGTATTCCACCAAAAAATTCGATACCTAGATTTCACCGAAAATATATGTTTGAGGCCCCCTGAATCCAAAAAAGAAAGCATTTTTGGAAACATGTCCGTGTGTGTGTCTGTGTGTCTGACTGTGAAGAGCATAACTCAGAAACGAACAGTCGGATAAAAACAAAACTTGGTATTTTGGTTCAGTATCTTCCAGAGATGCGACACGACGGTTTTCAAGAAAATTTCCCCATTACCCTTTACATGAAACATTTGTCGAAAATTTTAATTTTCTCAAAAATGGCTCTAACAATTTTTATTAAAATATCACATGTTTAAGATATTTTCATGACAAATAAAATGTATATCTTGAATTTTCTGGAAATGTCTCCAAACGTATTCTTCATTGTGAACGACTTTGTAAACAAAAAATTTAGATCGCGTTAAAATACACAATTTATGTCATATACATTTTTTGTTGTTGAGTGAGCCATTTTCGAGATATTGCTTGTTATTCCCTTAAATTTTCCAATACTTATAATTTTTCTCAAATGGGAATTCGTTATTCATTTTTTATGTCCTGGTAATGCAAAGAGAATGGAATCCCCACATAGCAACCAGCTCTTAAAATATTTGACTATCGCTTAAAGCCTACAAATCCCCTTGCATCTACAAGAAAATTAGCAATAAGATTAACATCTCGATTAACATGAAGCATATGGAGAATAAGCGTTTGTAAAAATAGTTTGTACAAGAGTAGAGAAAGTCATGAAAGTGTAACACATCAAATTTTTATTTCTATTCTTTTGAGAATAGTAATTTGTATTAGAGGTTGTACATTGTGTAACCATTATTTCGAGACTGTATTTAGTTGATAAATAAATTCAATACTCGAGGTGATCAAAACGTTGACTCCAGCAGGAAGAATCAGAACTTGGGACCCGAGATCACTCAGCACTTTAAAACAATTTTCCTCCAGACTGTTTGTGGCTCTATAGTCATAATCTTTTAGCTTAATCCACACTGCGTATCAGATTTGGGTGAACATCGTGGTTCATTGAATATGCTGCATTATGTGGAGCACTGGTATTTACTAAACAATGAGTAAAGCATGGAGCTATTTAGAAATGGTCGCAAAAATAACACCAGAACCATGTATAAAGCTTTTTCGCGCTTTAGTAGGCCTCCGGCCCATTTGGCTTCTAACGTGCTTTGGATTGGGATGAGGACGGGCACAGGCATGCATGGTGTCAATAACGTTTCCAGATAGAATGCATCACAACGTCCGAACCCATCCACCAGCCTCTAACCCTCGGCGGCCCCTTCTTGGCGGAGCTCACTTCGGCGGGTTCCGACTGGGCAGAATCGACCGACGACAGGAAAGAAGCCTCTTCAAAACGCACCTTCGCCGCCCAGCCGCAACACGCAAAACACCGTCACCTGGTCCTTCAACCCTGAAATAGACGATGATGAAGGAAATAATGGGTACAGAAAAGTCGTGGTATAAGAGAAACCACACGAAGTATTCGCCTACCGACCTGAGGATACTCAAGAGAGGGCGGCTGCTGGTAATCGAATCCCGGATCTC
Organism: Deroplatys truncata; assembly: GCA_030765065.1. Classification (NCBI taxonomy): domain Eukaryota; kingdom Metazoa; phylum Arthropoda; class Insecta; order Mantodea; family Mantidae; genus Deroplatys; species Deroplatys truncata. Next base: position 109,899,222 of record CM060982.1, read on the forward strand.
CCGAATGTAAGTCGCACATATTACCGCGGCGTCACCTCGCTGCCGTATGTCGTACAATTTCATCAAATTTATAATCAGCATATATCTTCGATAATTTTCCAGTTTGCCAATATTGATTTAGATATGGATAGAACTTACTTTAAAATAATGTTTTCGGTTGAACATTGAATCTTCCAAATAATGAATACACTATCATCTGATCAGTGCCATTAATAATAATCGCCATCATTATTTTCATTGATATTAGATTTGACTAGAAATAAGGGATATATAATCTATAGATTTATTAAACGAAAAAAGCTTCAAATTAAGAATGTGAAACTGTCACAGATTTCGCTATAAAAGTTATTACAGCTGTTTATGTGTAAAAATCTAATATCTTGCACTCACATAACATTCTCTACTCTTGTACAAACTATTTTTACAAACGCGTATTCTCCATATGCTTCATGTTAATCCAGATATCGAGACGTTAATCTTATTGCTAATTTTCTTATAGGTGCATGGGGAATTGGTAGGCTTTAAGCGATAGTCAAATATTTTAAGAGCTGGTTGCTATGGGGAGTATTCCATTCTCTTTGTATTATGTCCAGGACATAAAAAATGAATAACGAATTCCCATTTGAGAAAAAGTATTGGAAAATTTAAGGGAATAACAAACAATATCTCGAAAATGGTTCACTCAACAAAAAATGTATATGACATAAATTGTGTATTTTAACGCGATCTAAATTTTTTTTGTAGTAAACCTTTGTGTTGTCTCTTATGGTTCACCAGTTATGTAAAAGTCGTTCACAATGAAGAATACTTTTGGAGACATTCCCAGAAAATTCAAGATTTACATTTTATTTGTTATGAAAATATCTTAAACATGTGATATTTTAATCAAAATCGTTAGAGCCGCTTTTGAGAAAATTAAAATTTTCGTAAATTGTTCCATGTAAGGGGTGATCTGGGGTGGGGGGATTTTCTTGAAAACCTTCGTGTCGCATCTCTGGAAGATACTGAACCTGAATATCATGTTTGGTGTTTATCAGACTGTTCATTTCTGAGTTATGCTGTTCACAGACACACACACACACACGGACATGTTTCCAAAAATGTTTTTTTTTGGATTCAGGGGGTCTCAAAACATATATTTCCGGTGATATCTCGGTATCGAATTTTTGGGTGGAATACAATACTTCCTCTACTTACTATACGCAGTAGAGAAAGTAAAAGTTAAAAAGCATGTCATAATACAGTGAAGGACTTGTTCCCTCTATAATGGTTAACTTAGTATCAAATATTGGTACTTGAAAGCGAATAGGCATCGAGTAACGAAAAATAGCAGTTATTTTAGGTAACGGTTATAGTTCCGTCAGTTACAGTGCGCTAACGGTTACATGTAAAGGTCATGAATAACGATTAAACTGTTTGTTTTCATGGTTATCACGTTGGCAGTTCCATTTCATTAATGGTAATTGTTACACTAAACGGTTGGTTTGTACAGGTGCATCGAGATATATCGTATCATAAATATAAACGTCACCTGATGCAAACATAGTAGTAGAAAACACATCACTATTGCCACATCAACATGACTGAAATTAAGCAGTAATAATTTGAATGTTCTCGTAGTACGTTTGGTAAAACATGGTAATGACATTTTGAAAGGCGATATTGCTAGAGAAGAGTAACATTTACGACCAAATTCATATTACTGCCTAATAAAACAAAAGGTGTAGATAATCATGTTTACATACATGTCATAAAGCAGATAATTAGTAAGCCTTTTCCTCGCCAGATGATGTATCAGATCGACTATGCCAATCACAATTAGTTACGGAGTAGTTTAAGGTAACTAGTTCCCAATAAACGATACGAATACACATATAGTGAATGCTGTCACCCGGACGCGATAACCGTCTCCGTTACTTTAGTAACCGTTAATGGGTAATTTGTTACTGTCTGTCTCAATTTACTTCTGTATCCGTTAGAGTGCAACGGTTACGTTTTTTTCTGCCCATCCCTAATTCCTACTCATAACTTAATTCCATAGGGGAGGCAGAAATACTTGAGTTTCGTTATTTAGTTATTTCTAGATAAATGAAAATTGTAGTGGTTCTCTCAATGGGATATATTAACACAGGAGACATATCAAAATTTAACACGGAAACAGAGAGAGAGAGAGAGAGAGAGAGAGAGACGAACAGACAGACAGAGACAGGGTCCATTGTACCACACAATGCCCTCTAATATCCTAAGCCAGCTATAGTATATTTTTCGCTCTCCTTTTGTTTCTATACATTTGAATAGATGCCCAACTTTGGGTGCGTCAACCTTAAGGAATTTTCCCCACTGATCGCCTCCTCTTCTTGTCCGCTACAAGCAAATTGACGTATATTGATTTTTACGCCATAACATATACTGTTGCTTGTCGTAGCTAGTTGAAGAAGAGAACCATTTATGGGGCATAGCCATCAATTGATATTAGTCAGTGAATGTAACGTGACTACTACCCATCAGATATTTATAATTTTTAATTACGTAGTAGATTGTTTCTCAAGGAAAAATCTGACGTGTTACATTCATATGACCTGGTCTACCCTTATCGTTTTTAGTGGGTATACAAAATATATTTACAGAAATTTTATTTCCTATTTACTTTATTTTAATCCAGATAAAACTTTGTGGAAATAGCTACATTGCACATTTTGTTGCAGATACAAAGAGAACAGGACGCTATATGCTAGCCTTAAAATTCCTTACAGTTTCCAAGCAATCGCGAGAAACAAACGAATATCGACAGGACTTTAAAAGAACGACAATGTATTGAACAAATCGAGTTAATAAAGGATATCTTGGAAATAGCTTATGGCACAACATATTTGGAATAAACTGTGTGTTTTAAGGAGATTTACATTTTTTGTTACGTTTTCCTCTACCGCTTAATGTTTAACGCTATACAAGAGTATGTAAAAGTACTTCCGAATGAAGAGGACTTCGCAGTTATTCGCAGAAAATGTAAGATATAGAATTTATTTGTGTTGTAACTATCTTTAACATATTTTATTTTAATCTAAATCGTAGACATTTTTAGTAAATAGAAGATTTCGAAAGAGGTTCTATGTAAAGCGTAATTTGGCGTGAAAATCTTCCTGCTACATCTTTGGAAATTACTGAATTTAAACACTGAATCATTTCGACTCCCCTAACTCGGAAAGGATACCATGGATTAATCTACCAAACCGCTAGATGCCGAGAGAGGCGGCATCTCCATTTGTAGCCTGGTCACGTGGTAGCTACTGCCACCCTTTTATGGTGGATACGGCAGCCGAATGACGTAACAGACTGCCCTAGCGGCGAAAACTGCAAGCTGCGTTCAGGTCGACTCCCGGTGTGGCGACTGACACCAGGAACAAGAAAGGAAAAGTGCGTCGAGCAGACAGGCCGCATATGGAGAGACGAATGTGTAGGATACGAATAAGTCAGTACTTCAAAATTCCTTTTCCTCTCTATATTCGCTATCTACATATTCTTTCTGTGACTATTTATCTAAGTTCCCTTTTGATAATTATTCAGATATTGTAACCAGAGTGCTACATTTTTAGAGAGATCCATTCAGGAGTTACCAAACACACGAGTAATTTCCTTTCCCATAATGTATTGTTTAACTTTTGCAATTCTTTAAAACAATGGAAGAAAGAGAACCGTTAAAGCTTACGTAAGTTTTCAATTTAATGTAGTAATCTTATTTGGAAAACTTTTAAGGTTTATCACATTTTACAATTTTAAAGCTTACCTTGTTAAAACTTTCAGTTTAAATTAGGTTAAATTGATTTAGTTATCCAAGTTTTATACTTATTGTTAAATGGAGTGAGTATATAAATCAGACACGTTTGTTACGTAGAATCCCAAGCATTCTTAAGACTTTACAGTGAACATAGTCAGAACAATGAATTAACGTATGGTTTATTTAACTGTTTACCCAGAGACGATTTAGGAAGCAAATAAGAACTATATTACGTTAAAAGAAAAATATGTACTTTGACAATTGAAAGTAAATTATTGAATCTTGAAATATGTATTGCATTCGAATTTCCTATCTTTCCTTTGCATGTGCTTATCTTTCGTACGTAGGTTCCATCCACGGACTTTAAAATTTTATGTTGTATGAGAAGCGATTAAGAACCTACACTACCAGTGCAATACTAAGTTTGATATGTAACCGACTTTTCGTTTTTGAGTTATGCTGTTCACAGACACACGCACACACACACTTTTTTTCTAAAAATCCTTCTTTTTGTGTTTCGGTGGCTTCATAACGCATTATTTCCAGTGAAATTTCCAAACAGAAACATTTTGTGGAATAAAATACCTCCTCTACTTACTGAAAGTACGTGGTAGAGAAAGTAAAAAACTACTGGATATATCGTTTTACAGGGTGGGCCATGTTGAAACTGTACAATATCTCCAAAACTAAGCGTTGCTCTGTAAAAAATTGTTCCTTGTCGTCGCTGCGATACCGTTCAGTTAGGAGGTGGTAGCATGTGGGCAGAGACCGCGCGGCATCGGATGAATTATATCTGGAAACGTTAGGGACCCCGTCGATGCTTGCGCCCGTCGAAATCCGGATCTTTCGCCTCATTCTTCCCTTCCAGGGGTCACGTTGGAAGCATAATGGGTGGACTGGCCTGTGGGGAGCCCACCCGTGATATGCACCTTTACCTTTTACATCTTAAATGAGAGTAGAAGTAAAAACTGTGGCTTAGATAATATACATGATCTTTGGCTTGCGATATATTACTTTAAGAACTTCTTTAGCTACTGTTAAGCTTGCCATTTTGCGTGCGCAACGACTGTACGTGAAACTCTTGCTGCATTAATCGGATGAGAATAAACAAGACTTGTTAGTAAATTGGCTGAGAGAGAAGAAACGGCGGCAGAGCTGGTGCAAGTAGATGAGCTCTTTGCTGAGATGAGATGAAGCGACGGACAAGTACTCTTCTCAGAGTAAACTACGAGATCTTAAGATTGAAGAGGATTGTCCCTCTGTGTTTTGTTTCCCCCGTGTTTATCTCTGAACGCCTACAAATGTTTGTTTTAGTCACAGTTTGAGAGGCGGAAGTTCTTCCGCAGTAATGGATTGATGCCTCTCTCCACCACAAGCATTTACAGCACGTTCAAGATAACTTCGCTTCACCTGTACCTACTTGTATGGATCTGAATGTTAAAGATTTACGTACACTTGGGAGCAGAAAAAGTGGCCCATATAGGAACGAGGCGATTTAAGTAGGTACTGATACGTAGCTCTGTTTTCTGCAAGGTGATGCAGTATTTTTAACACTTAAATGATTTCAGTCTAATTATATAATATAAATTCAATAACAGCCCGCCTTAAAGCAATATGTGTATGTAACAAGATATAAAATGCATGTAACAGTCATGGTATTAATGTTTATATTATTGTACACATTTCAATAATATTATGTGAATGTTTTACGTAATTTAAACATGTAGGAACTGAGAGAATAATAGGTTGAAAGTTGCTAACAATGAGGTAACCGTGAGGCAATAATGAATTAGAAGGTGTAATAATGCTACTAGTCATTCTTGGAGCAACAATAATGTAATTTTTGTGACAGTTCATAAAATAGCCAATCAACAACCAGAAAAAGCTTTAGTTAAATGAAGATATTCTATTGGACTAGGATTAGCCAATCAGAAACTGAAATATAGCAAACTTTTCAAATTCAGAGTTCAGTTGCTTGTAGACAGTGCTCATAACCGGACGCGTTGCTTGTAGACAGCGTTTCTAACCAGACGCTAGATGCGTCCTCGAGAAATTTAATACGTAATCAGTGTGAGGCAAAAATAGTTTACGTGTTAAAAAGTGCAAGTAATTAAATAAAAAAAAATCTCACAGCTCTCTCTCTCTCTCTCTCTATCCGTGAACTGTTGTTTAAATCGTGTCAAGCATTAATAAAAGGAGCGAAGTAATATTATAATCTGTGTAAGCCTACATTCTTCAGTGGCACCACTCCTTGCTAAGACATTCATGTCTCTAAAAAATAAATACTGATGCAGCCGAGGCAAACATAAATATATAATATTTAAAGAAACAGTAAAAGTTACAAAGTTAATATTTTTAAACTTAGGGCGAAGGCTACCGCAAACTTTTTACCATACGTGCGGTTGCAACTACTTCAAGTTCGGCTCCCCAATAGTCGAAATATAATAAAACTTCTTCAAATTGGCTCCAAAAGCGTGGGGCAAATAACAATACAACCAATCTACTTCAAAGGTTACCTTTCTATCTCCCTTCTTGCATAGTTCTGACATTTGATTGATAGGTTTTTCATGTCTGGTCAAAAGATGACGCAGTCAATGAACTGTCTGTGTCTTTGGTGATTAATTATCGTTAAGTTAATGGTAATGGTGGCGCCGTGACCGGGTGGTTAGACCGCTCGCCTCCCACCGAGGCGGCCCGGGTTCAATCCCAGAGACCCGCATGTGGGATTTGTGGTGGACAAAGCGGCGTCTGGGCGGGTTTTCTCCGGGTTCTCCGGTTTGCCCCGCCATTCATTCCACCATCTGCTCCATCATCACCTTTCCTTTCATACATTTCCCCATCATTTCGTTTCATCTACATCCTTCCTCCTATACCAGGCATCGGGCTGATCACCCATCCTGGATATTCTGTCTGATCCATGAGTGTCTGCTCCTCGACGGGCCTCTGACCCCAGGCACCCGGCTGTAAGTCCTGGGGGGTGTAAGTCCTACATAAGGGGAGGTTAAACAGATAAAGAAGAAGTTAATGATAATCATATGATATCAATAAGGCTGGCAATAGTTGTCCCTTTAGTTCAAAACCAGTGTCCCTATATACTACTACTACTACTACTACTACTACTACTACTACTACTACTACTACTACTACTACTACTACTACTACTACTAATAATAATAATAATAATAATAATAATAATAATAATAATAATAGTATATTCCAAGTTGCTAGTCGGCAAGATATCAGTGCGCTTGGATGAGGACGCCAGTGTTTTTGTTGGCAATGTGTAACTTCATCTAGCTAGGGATCAGAGGGCAAGACGATAGGGGAATGTGCAGTTGCACAATGAAAACAATACTACATTTGCACGCTTCAGCCGCGGTAATAAATGCCACTGAGAACTGCTGATATTTTCTTTACCTGTCATTACGATACCCCACCCACTTGTTTCGTAATGTTTAGTTCCTCTTCCCAACGAACGCTCTCATGTCGTGGCTGACTAGTGCCAAAGATTCTATTTTCCTATATGCCAAGAGGATACAAGAACTTAGGGATACTGTCGCCTTCCTTGGTGTAGTGGTTACCATGCTAGTCTCTATTTTCCGAGGTCGCGGGTTCAAACCCGGCGGAAGGCGATGGATTGTTTCTTGCGTAAAAATCCTTAAATGACTTGCTTCGGAAGGGAAGTAAAGCCGGCACGCAAAAGAACCTCAAGCCTGATAAACAGGCCTCTGAGCAAAGTTAATGGTCTTTCACGCCCAATATACAGTGGGATGCTAAGGGCCACAGCAGTTAAAGAGCATCCATAAAATAAAAAAAATTAGGGATGATTTTATTCCTATAAAAGTCAGCTTTTGTATTTTGGTATCGCACAGCCAGACAGCAAAATATTTGTTAAAACATTAAAAAGATGTATATATAACTATAGTATAATTATATTATTATTTATGCCCAAATGCTTATGCACCAAAGTAATCACTGAAATTGAGAAATATATGGAAAGGTATATACACTCTTTGCAGCATTTTTATGAGGTTAACTTATATTTTACTGTAATGTTTTAAGCTGAAGGAGAGAGGGTGATTCCAGATGTAAACAACTGGCGCGAGCCTGCAGTGCCCGTTAGGTTGTACCTAAAGCATACGTCTACTATGGCGTATAAGATGACTGGTAATGCTTTTATTGCGTTATAGAACACTACATTTTACATATATGTAAAGTGAATACTACATAGTCTGTGCATTGCAGTGGACAATAATGTGCATGCAGAGATTGTCGAAAGTGAACGTTTTCCGTCTCTCACTTAAACAAAGCTATATCGTGAGAAACTCCAAGAGGTAATAGGTGCATACTAATAATACACTTATATCACTATCCGATATATTTCTTGTTCTGATTTCGAAACGGAGTATACTACGGTATACTTCTTTACCCAGTGTCTGTACTCAGGGACACGTGCCAAGCCATTATGCTCTCTACATCGGTAACTTGAAATCACGGATCAAGTCACTGTAATCTACCCTCTACTCATTACCATGTCTACTTTAGATGAAACGTTCGACAAACATTATGACTGTTGTGCATTTCAGTGCTGCAAGCATCTCGCTCACGACTCTCTCTATAAGTCTGAGTCGCTAATCAGGTTACATTAGGTTAGCTACATGCATGTCTACTTGTTTACACGAAGCAGAGTTGAATTCGTGTACAGAGGTTATTTCATCGCTTATTAGTTCTTGGGATTTGTTTGAAGCCAGGCATAGAGGTACGTGACAAGGGTTGGATAGAAACTGTGTGTTTGATAAAGATGGGAAACCCGCGGAAAAAGCCACTAAAGAGTTCAAGGGGTATGGGCCATTGTTGTGCTCAGGAGTGTACTAGAAACTTAGTGAATATTCCTGGACACTATGGCTGTGCTGGCATCTATATCGTGAAACAGAAATAGATGTTCGCCTTTAGACTGCTAAAGAACTCATCGAAAGCAACAACAAAGTCTTCCAACCTTTGCTCCATCGTAATATAGTTTGTGAAGTCAGGACTACCCGGGATAGTGTAAAGAGTTTAGCTCCGGCATTACTTAGATAATAAGAGATATCAGCAGGGTTATTATTATACGCCCATTCTCTTGCGAGTTAAACTCTGAAATGGAACGCAGATTTACTAAATTGTTCCATAGACATCTAAAGAAAGAACAAACAAACCAAAAATAAATAAATAAATAAATAAAATAAAACTACGAACCGGCTGCGCGTATTTTTCCTGTCCGCGTCCTCAGCGCCTGTTGCCCGTCTGCCTCTATCATAGAAAGGTGCGGATGAAACCATACAACATTTTTAAAGCTACGTTTATAGGCTTTACTTACCAACTTTATGAAAGAAGATGCTGAAACTGGCCACAGTCGTTGTCCATACATTTTTGGCACCTCTTTAGGAAATTGTCCACCACTCCCGTAATTCACGTTGAGAAATGCTGGTAATTTACTGGCGGATATTTTGTTTTAATTCTTCCAGGGTGTGCGGATTTGTCTTGTACACTTTGTTTTAAGTACCCTAGAGATAGAAATCGCAGGGGGTTAGGTCGGGGGACCGAGGGGTCAACAAATTTCTACTTATAATTCTGTCCTCAAACACACTTTCATAAGGTTCTTAAGTAAAACCTTTAAAAGTAGTTTTAAAAATGCTGTATGGTTTCATCCGCGCCTTTCTACCATAGCGGCAGACAGAAACGCCGAGCACGCGGACAAGGACCGTGCAGCCGGTTCGTAGTCGTTTGGCTCTCCCTGTATAACACACTATGTAGCGCGAGTAAACATTTTGGTTTCTTATAGTGTTTTTCTTTGTTTAATGCTGGTAGAAATTCCTTATCATCGTGTTCCATACCAGCGTTGGGAGAGCCGATGTCTTGTTGATTTAACTCTGACACATACGCAATTAGCCTATGAATAAAAGTCAGGCCTAGGTGAGCGGCAAAATGAAGGAGCCGGAACATTTCAGCAGAATGAATGGAAGGCATGCTCTTCACAAAGAGAGTCCACACCAGCCCGTATCGTATTAATTTGATGTCAGAAGTCGAACTCAAACTTTAACATACGAATATAGGTCGGTTTCAGACCAAAGAGCGAAGATAAAGGGACAAACATTATGTGGAGTGCTTACACATTAAGTGACATACAGGCGCGAACATATTATTGTTTTTAGATTTATAAGACTTCAAAGCATGTATTTTCGGAAAGATTTCGATATTGAATTGTTGGATGGAATGCAATATTTCCTCTACCTACTAAAAGTAAGTGTTAGAGAAAGAGAAAAACACAAAATCAGTCTCTCAATGAGTCAAGTCATCTTTTCCACTCAGGTGCAGGTTCTTCACAACAAAAAATCCTCCTCTATTCTTCCTTTTATATTGCTTTCCTCTTCATACTCGCTAATGAATCAACTATATCGAATATTACATAAAGTTAGTATAAGACAGGGAATTCATGATGCTATTTTTATGCTCCATATGGTTTTGAATAATTTAAAGATAATGAAGAAATTTCTAGCATAACCATCATATCACTCTGTATATTCGTTATCACTTCATAGATATCCCAAATATACCATTTTTATATGTGGGGTACCTAAATTATGATCTACAGATGTCTTCTAATTGAAAATACCGACTTAAGTGGAGTCTAGAACCAGTTAAGGCGTGGGCGTGGCAGAGGCGACAGGATTTCCCTACAACCATCAACCATCTTATATCGGCACTATCCCAAGCACTGGACTACAAAAAAGCATTTAATGATATTATAATATATTTAAATTAATGCAGACTTGCTTCAGATCTGATATGAATGTGTCTAATGCAATATTTGCTCTGGCAAAATTTCTAATCCACAACTTTATACAGCCTTCGTTTCGTTTTCTATCATAGTGAGCCATGTAAGCCTCCGCCTTATTCCAGCAGTTTTCGCCTCGCCAGGCTAAGCGGTGACTAAACTATGTGTCACCTGCATTATCGATATCATTATGTGTTTTCGCCTGTTGAAGAGACGACACAAACTAGCGTGCTTTACATGCAGTGCCGGTTGGAAGTAACTGGATTACACAAACCATAGATGGTGGGCTGGTTTCTCGCTGAGCGGCTCTGGCGCAGCATGACGTCGTACCAGTGGTACTAAGTTATCCCGAGCACAAAAAAGGATCAGTCGAGAATCAACTGACAAAGGAGACGGCGACTTCAGCTCACTACATACGGAAGCGGCCACGTCCACAAGCCTTTCGGTCTTTTCAAAATTCTTTCTTTGATTTTGTAAGTACTGTTCTAAATTTCATACATACTATGCGTGTGGCCTATCGTCAATTTCAGAGTTTAGAGTGAGATATTGATTCAAATAAATGTGTTAAGTTAAATTTATATAATTAAATTAAATGTGCAAGTAGAATAAAGACTTTTGGAATATATGCTAAATGCCAATTACATTGTAAAGTTTTTGAAGTGTTGGTGAGCTGTAAAATATTTTGGGTTGTACAGCTGCAATAATTATGCTTTATTTATTAAATGTGTTGTATTAAACAGCCATCAGGTTATTTCCCTTTAAAGAGTGTGCATATTCCACGTTTAAAAAAATCTAATGGGCCCAGCACAAAACAATTTGTGGGCGTTACATATTTTTTTTAAAAGCTCATACAGTGCAATTGGAGTAATTTACTAATAGCGCCAGCATTTGGTGGCGAAAAGGATTGTGGTGCTCTCCCTTTACGTGACTATTACGTTACAGTCTAGTGGCGTCATCATCTGTTGCAACAGAAGCTAACAGAAGTGTACCCCATAGCATTCTCTCTTATAGCTCAAAGAACAGGATACCTCTTTGCTGGATGTAATGTGCAACAAAACCATAGTTGCATCTCATGAACTAATTATATTGCATACAAGGATATCCAATCACCTTTCATACCCCTGGCTTCAGCTAAGGTGATGTAACGGCACACAGATACCAATGGCAAATACCATCAAAGACATTAATTTATCTAATATAACGGTTTGTCGTCCATGCTGTATTCATTATTTTACCATGATGGACCACTCACAGACGTACGTTAATTGAAATAGGGATTTGGTGATGTTCATGTTATCTAACTTCATTGCATGCGACTCTAACCGCCTAATCGTATCCTTAAGACTTGCAAGTAGTTATGACGAGAAAGTGGTGATAGAATTGAAAATCAGCCAATCTCAGTTTTCTAACCAGGTGCGTATCCTTCGTAATCAAAACAGCCTTCATTATTCTTTTTCCTTTGTCACCTTCCTCTTTATCCTCGCATGTGAACCGTTAGAGAGACTATGAACAGCCAATATCATAAATTAAAAATCTAATATGTTGTACTCACATGACTTTCTCTACTCTTGACAAACTATTTTTACAAACGCTTATTCTCATCTACTTCATGTTAATCCAGATATCGAGATGTTATCTTATTTCTAATTTTCTTTGTAGGTGCAAGGGGAATATTGTAGGCTTTAAGCGATAGTCAAATCTTTTAAGAGCTGGTTGCTATGTGGAGCATTCCATTCTCTTTGCATGTCCAGGACATGTATTGGAAAATTTAAACAAATTACAAGGAATATCTCAGAATGGTTCACTCGTCCGCTCCCTCCTCCAAAGAACCGTAGACATAAATTGTGTGTTTTAACGAGATCCACATTTTTACTTTCTCTACTACGTATAGTAAGTAGGGGAAGTATTGCATACCACCCAAAAATTCGATACCGAGATTTCACCGGAAATACATGTTTTGAGACCTCCTGAGTCCAAAAAAAGCATTTTTGGAAACATGTCCGTGTGTGTCTGTGTGTGTGTGTGTGTGTGTCTGTGTGTGTGTGTGTCTGTGTGTGTGTGTGTGTGTCTGTGTGTGTGTCTGTGAACAGCATAACTCAAAAACGAACAGTCGGATAAGCACCAAACTTGGTATTTAGGTTCAGTATCTTCCAGAGATGCGACACGAAGGTTTTAAAGAAAATTCCCCCACCCCAGACAATCCTTTACATGGAAGATTTTTCGAAAATTTTAATTTTCTCAAAAATGGCTCTAACGATTTTGATGAAAATGTCATATGTTTAAGATAATGTCATGAGAAATGAAATGTATATCTCGAATTTTCTGGGAATGTCTCCAAAAGTATTCTTCATTGTGAACAACTTTTGCATAACTGGTAAACCATAAGAGATAGACAAAATTTTACTACACAAAAAATGTAGATCGCGTTAAAATACACAACTTATGTCATATACATTTCTTTTGTTGAGTGAACCGTTTTCGAGATATTGTTTGTTATTCCCTTAAATTTTCCAATACTTATAGTTTTTCTAAAATTCGTTATTCATTTTTTTATGTCCTGGACTTGCAAAGAGAATGGAATGCGCCGCATAGCAACCAGCGTTAAAATATTTGACCATCGCTTAAAAGCTACCATATTCCCCTTGCATCTACAAGAAAATTAGCAATAAGATTGACATCTCGATATCTCGATTAATATGAAGCATATGGAGAATAGGCGTTTGTAAAAATAGATTGTACAAGAGTAGAGAAAGTCATGTGAGTGTAACACATCAGATTTTTATCTATCTCTTACAGTTTATCATTTATGCAAAAGGCATTCACAACGAAGAGGACTCTTGGAGATATTCCCAGAAAATTCAAGATATAAATTTCATTTGTCATGAAAATACCATAAAAAAAATCTGATGTGTTACACTCACATGACTTTCTCTACTCTTGTACAATCTACTTTTACAAACGCCTATTCTCCATATGCTTCATGTTAATCGAGATATCGAGATGTTAATCTTATTGGTAATTTTCTTGTAGATGCAAGGGGAATATGGTAGCTTTTAAGCGATAGTCAAATATTTTAACGCTGGTTGCTATGTGGCGCATTCCATTCTCTTTGCAAGTCCAGGACATAAAAAAACGAATAACGAATTTTAGAAAAACTATAAGTATTGGAAAATTTAAGGGAATAACAAGCAATATCTCGAAAACTGTTCACTCAACAAAAGAAATGTATATGACATAAATTGTGTATTTTAACCCGATCTACATTTTTTGTATAGTAAAATTTTGTCTATCTCTTATGGTTTACCAGTTATGCAAAAAGTCGTTCACAATGAAGAATACTTTTGTAGACATTCCCAGAAAATTCGAGATATACATTTCATTTCTCATGAGAATATCTTAAACATATGATATTTTCATCAAAATCGTTAGAGCCATTTTTGAGAAAATTAAAATTTTCGAAAAATGTTCCATGTAAAGGGTAGTCTGGGGTGGGGGGATTTTCTTGAAAACCTTCGTGTCGCATCTCTGGAAGATACTGAACCTAAGTACCAAGTTTGGTGTTTACACGACTGTTCGTTTCTGAGTTATGCTGTTCACAGACACACAGACACACAGACACACAGACAGACACACAGACAGACACACAGACACACACACAGACACACAGACAGACACACACACGGACATGTTTCCAAAAATGCTTTTTTTGGATTCAGTGAGTCTCAAAACATGTATTTCCGGTGAAATCTCGGTATCGAATTTTTGGGTGGAATGCAATACTTCCCCTACTTACTATACGTAGTAGAGAAAGTAATATGATATTTTAATCAAAATCGTTAGAGCCATTTTTGAGAAAGTCAAATTTTTAAAAAAATGTTCCTCGTAAAGGGTAGTCTGGGATAAGGGAATTTTCTTGAAAATCTTCGTGTTGCATCTTTGAAAGATACTGAACCTAAATATCTAGTTTGGTATTTATCCGACTTTTCGTTTTTGAGTTATGTTGTTCACACACACACATAAACAGGCCTTTTTCTAAAAATACGCTTTTTTATTCAGGGAATCTCAAAACATGTATTTCCGGTGAGATTTTGGTATCGAATTTTTGGGTGGAATGCAATACTTCTCCTACTTACTATACGTAGTACAGAAAGTAAGAATTTGACGTGCTACTTCACATGATTTTCTCTATTCTCTATTGTTCATTAGTAGGTATATAAATTATTCTTACGAAAGCTTATTATTCTATCTAGTTCATTTGAATCGAAATAGACCTTTGCAGAAATAGCTGAATTGTTCCTTTCGTTATAGACAAGGGAACAGCGACAGTCAAATGTTTAAGAACTGGGCGCTATATGCTGGCATTAAAGTTCCATATTGTTTCCATCAGATCGCGAGAAACAACTAAAAATATGGAGGACTAAAAGTATGCCTAAGTATAAAGGAATTCGAACCGTTAATAACAGATATCTCGGAAATAGCTTATGCTACCAAAAGTTTCTTTGAAATAAACTGTGTGTTTCAAAGAGATATTGTAACGTATGGGTCAAGTTAAGTTAAATTATTTTCCTAAAAATGACTTTTCTTTAGAATTTGGTTCGTGTGAAGCTTATATCTTGCATTCTTACTTCACATGGTGCAACACAGTAAGCATGAGCTGGACATTCAGTGCCAGTCATATCCTTGTGATATTATGTGGGTTGATGATGCCAACTCATAGAGTAGAGGTTATCTATCCATATATAGCAATTTCCTGTGTGGAGGCGTCTATCTATGATATAAAAACCTTTTCATGAATCTATGGGCATGGCAATCTTGATAGGAATATCCCCAGGTGCGGCCAGAGGTGCTGCCCAGATCAACATTCACCTTTGGGTATGGCAACCAGGTTAACATCTGCTCAATGGCACTAGATAACCAGTAACTGATCTTTCTTAAATACTTAATCCTAAAAATGGCTTACTTGCTTACTGTCTTTGTGTCTACTCGTTTATTATATTAAATCTGTTATCGTTTTTGTAAACTGTGTCTTGCAGGTCAGAGTTGCTCAACAACCCTTAATCTGCTACGCTCCCAAGTGCACGTCCTGAACCCCCTTCAAATTAAGGGGGTGACAATATACATTTTCTGTAGTACGTTTTCGTTTATGGCTTAACGTTTATCTTCCGAATGAAGAGTACTTCATAGGCTATTCCCAGAAAATTCAAGGTACACATTTTATTTGTCATAGAAATATCTGTTTGGTATAGAGGATTAACTTCGTGTAGCATCTTTTAAAGGTACTGAAACTGAATACCAAGTATGGTATTTATCCGTATTTTCATTTTTACTTTCTCTACTACGTATAGTAAGTAGGGGAAGTATTGTATTCCACCCAAAAATTCGATACCGAGATTTCATCGGAAATATATGTTTTGAGACCCACTGAATCCAAAAAAGCATTTTTGGAAACATGTCTGTGTGTGTGTCTGTGTGTGTGTCTGTGAACAACATAACTCAGCAACGAACAGTCGGATAAACACCAAACTTGGTATTTAGGTTCAGTATCTTCCAGAGAAGCGACACGAAGGTTTTCAATAAATTCCCCCCACCCCAGACTACCCTTTACATGGAACATTTTTCGAAAAGTTGGCTCTAACGATTTTGATTAAAATATCATATGTTTAAGATACTTTCATGGCAAATAAAATGTATATCTTGAATTTTCTGGGAATGTCTCCAAAAGTATTCTTCATTGTGAACGACTTTTGCATAACTGGTAAACCATAAGAGATAGACAAAATTTTACTACACAAAAAATGTATATCGTGTTAAAATACACAATTTATGTCATATACATTTTTTTTGTTGAGTGAACTATTTTCGAGATATTGCTTGTTATTCCCTTAAATTTTTCAGTACTTATTTTCTGAAATGGGAATTAGTTATTCATTTTTTATCTTGGATATGCAAAGAGTATTAATCTGTGGCAAAGGGAATGGTGCTGCACCTAGCAACCAGCTATTAAGATATATGTCGATGTTTAAAGGCTGCTGTATTTCTGTATTGCCCTTGCAAATAGAACTTAGTAGGCCTTAAGTCATAGTCATATATTCTTAGAACTAGTCACCATGTTTAAAATGTAATTTTCTTTGCATGTCAAAAGATCGTTTCTGCAAATATTTATCTCGATTAATATGAAATAGATGGAGAATAAGAGTTTGTAAAAATAGTTTGTATAAGAGTAGAGAAAGTCATGTGAGTGTAACACATCAGATTTTTAAGTTATGCTGCTCAAAGAGAGACGACACAGAGGGATCTTGTTTTAAAAATTCTCTTTTAGTTTCAGGTGTCTCAAAACATGTATTTCCGGTTGAATCTCGAATCCTTTGGTGGAATGGATTACCTTCTCTACCTATTGTGTACGTGGTAGAAGAAGTAAAAATATACAATCCAGTGTTGCCAAATAACGCTCTCTCCTGTTTTTATTCTCGTGACTTTGGAGGGATCTCGCTGGTCCACGCTGGGGCTTCCTTTTACTTTGTGTGCAACCCGTGAAATTGCTAGAGACAATATATGGGGCAATTGTTAGATTCACAATAACATATGGGGTGGAGATCTGGGGGTGGGAATCCACGGAAAGGATAAACCATGTAAGAACAGGTTTTCTAAAAGGTATCTTGAGTGTAGGAGGAGGTACCGAAAACTGCGGCATGTTTAGAGAGTATGGTGCACACAGCGAAAAAATTGAATGTAGGATACGGGCGATCAAATATCGGGTTACAATAATCAGAGGAGATCAATCACTTATGAGAACAGCATAGAATGGGAGGGGATAAGACGTGGGCTGCGAAAATCAAGAGAGGGCTGGAGAGAATAGGGATGGGTAATATTTGGTTTGAAGGACCTGGGAATAGAGCGAATGTGTGGAGAAAAGCACAGAAGCGACTGAAAGATACAGATCGACAACGTACGCTGTCACAATGTAATGGGAAGGTATCATTAAACTTAGTCGAAACTAAAAATAGAATGGGGTATACAACAATATTTTTAATCCAAAAATAGAGCTAGCAAACAAGGGCTTGCTTGGTTCAGACTGGGATCATGGCGAGCTATCAAATTCACTAACGAAGAAGGCATAAGAATCTGTCCCTGGTGTAGAGAGGAAGAAACTTGGATTCATATTCTGGCACACTGTATTAAGACAGAACAGTTGAGGAGAAGGTATCTGCCAGGTTCCTTTGTTAACCCAAGGAGAGGATTACGAGCTTGTTAGACCTTGCTGGCTGGGAAAGGGGTGGGGGAAGCAACTGGTACATTTTTACAAAAGGTTATAAAGCTCAGATCGGAGAGTAAGGAAGAGGATCAAGGGTGGGAGGGGGAGGGTTAGTGGCGGTTATTTGTTGGTTTTGTAAAAAATAGCGTGTACTTGTGAACAAGTTTTTTCTCCTCTGTTTTATTTGTATGATTTCTGTTGTTAGTTTATTTGTTGTTTCTTTTCATTTCTTGTAAATAGTATTAACCTTAAAGTTCAGTGTGATGAGTATAGTCTGAAAAAACTACAGTGTACTATATAAGTATGCATGGTCTCTTTGACCCGTGCGATGTATGAGTTTGAATATATAAAATGTTTAAGACCAATAAATACACATTCTACTGCTACTTTGTATGAAATGACTTAAAATTGAATATCGATGCTACATTTATTACTAATGATGCTGATTATTTTGTATCAACTTGTGTTAATGGTTGAAGTGTTAAAGTAATAAAAAACTTGTCAGCTTAAACATTTACGATGCATTAAATTCACCTGCCTTTCTCAACCCACTCTTCTACAAACTATTCTTACGAAAGCTTATTTGTATCTACTTTTGTTAATCAGCAATCCTTTTATTGCAAATTTCGCTGTATGTACAAGGAATACAAAATGTTAAAACGATAGATAAATGTTTAAAAGCGGGTCGCGGCCTTAAAATTTCTTACTGTTTCTATGACTAACGGAAAAAATACTGCCTAAGTAGTTGAATATGTATAATGTATTTGAAAATCGACTCACTAACAACGAATACTTCGAAAATGGTTAATGTCACTAAATGTAGTTTACAAATAATGTGTTTTAACAATATATATTTAAAAATAAGTATTTGTCCATCTCTTACGATTTAAAAATTATATAAAACTTTACCATTTAATTGTAGTTTGGGGTGTAGGCTCTTCTTGAACATCTTCGTATCGCATCCTTACAAGATGCTGAACTTGAATACAAACGGAAAAAAACTACAAATAGGCCTGCGCACACGCCATCACACATTACTGTTTTAAGTTTAGAAGGCTTCAAAACACGTATTTTCGGTGAAATTTCAGCCTCCTCTATTCTTCATTTTTTACTATTTTCCTCTTCATCCTCCCTTATTAAGCATCTGCGGAAAAAATAAACTAGGTAAATAAATTTTAAAGTTATAATACGAAACGAATAGAGTATTTTGTCTTTGAGATAAGTAAGTAGAATTTATAAACCTGCGGATTTTAAACTTTATATTTTTCGAAAACCTGATACATTTACAACGCATTAAAATAAGATAGTAATTAACTTCTTTAAAATATTTAAAGCAGAAAATTCAGAAACGCTAGAGTTGTTATTTATATAGTGTAGAAACCCAAGTAAACTATATAGAATATTAGATAGGGTTCGTATAAGGCAGGGATTTTATCATGTTATTCTTATACTCCAATTAATTTAAAATAATTTAAAAATTAATGAAGAAATTTCAAGCATAACCATCACCGACTCGGTATACCCATTAGCACTTCATAGATATTCCAGATAACCATTCGTATACCGGGTGGCCCAAATAATTCGTCCTTTGCAATTTTGTTTCCTGCTTACATAGACGCAAAAGAAGTTGCCGCATTACTGATGTTCAAATGGGCAGTGCAGGTAAAAAGTGAAAGATCACTGAGGAAGTGCTGCTATCTGCAGGTGTCTGATAAGCTTCGCGTGGCCGCCTGCTTGTAGTTCGAGCCAGGTCATTCAAACAAAAAGGTAAAGTTCACTAATAATGAACATACGATATGGTTATGATCTATGCAGAGACGCACCAAAATGCACTTGAGGCTCTGTTCAGAACATTTCTGAACATTTTCAGACGCGGCATCTGTCTTCCGCGTGCTTTTTATTTTATTTTTTGAAGTACAGATATGATATAAAGAAATGATGGATCATTCCAGGTACAACGTGGACCAGAGAGACCCCTACATCATTTCGTACACCAAGGGACGCGCAGGTTTTTGCAGATGCATATTATGAATAATGCACTAATAGAAAATAATTTAATTATAAGGCAACTTTAATGGTAGGCACATAAATATAATAAAAACAGAATTTCGTTTGATATTATCTTTGCGGCACCATTGATGCCATACAGTTGTACCGAGGTGTAATAACTGCCATAAAACTAAAGGTCTAAACAATGTGCTTAGGTTTGCATCGTCAAGTGATAATCTTGATCTTTGTTAGTGGGCGAATTGTTATTAAATAACCTATAACACACATAAGTACTGTCACATTCCCGCAATACAGTCTGGGCATACCGTGAAATGGTTTTGTTTAGAGACAACGTTCTTGAGCCCAGCCTGGAATCGAACCCGGAATACCTCATATAGCAGGTAATTTCTCCACCGAATGAGCTCTGGGACCAGTAGCAGTTAAAGTGTTCGTTTTCAGGCACTGGTCTTTCATTTAGTGATCTCTGCTCTGTCGGTGTGGAGTCCCCTTTGCAGTTGTGCTTAGGCAAACCTTTTGGCATCCGCGCTATCCGGTAGAAACTAACTTCAGCTAAGGACGCGTTGTGTGGGTCACTTGATATATGGGGTGTCTAAATCATGATCTACAGAAGATTTTTCAAGTGGAAAATACTGGCTTTATTACATAGATAATGCGGAAACAACACACATTTGTCTATACCATAAGCCAGATTTGTTTGCTCATAAGTTTGAATGAAAAAACAGGTAGTGCATTGAAGTAAACCGTAACCTGAGAAAGCTTTTATATAAATAAACAAATTTTTAAAAACTGGATCATCTTGTTTTTATTGTCTTAAACTTTCGTCTCCAGGTTTACTAGCTATATAAAATTCAATAATAGGGAGGAGGACTTGACGGCTGTTAGAAAAATTAGAAATACATATGTTAAATTACGTTAAACAAAGCAAATGACTCAGCGGTAAAGTGTGAGGCTCGCATTCGGGAGGTCTCGGGTTCGATTTCCGTCGACTGTTCACCCTGACCTTAGATTTTTCGTGGTTTGCCCTGGTAGATAGGCTAATGCTGGAGTGATTTCTCATCAATTTGTTTTCTCTATCATGTTTAAGGTGTGCGGATGTGTACTGCATGGCGGATGCTTGCTCCGAGGAAAGACTATCCCCCATGGACACTAGAGGGCTACTTGGTTGAACAGGTCGTCCATCGTCATCTCTGGGCAGCTCCAGTGATGGAACGTGTCTTCGAGCAAGAAGCTGTTAAGGATTTCCGTGCCGTCTCTATGGCTTGTAGCCTCTTGTGGTTCCTTCACTTCATCCCTTCCTTGGGGTGACAGCCACAATAGAACTCTGTAGGTGATAGTATGCGAGGTGCCCTCTTCTAATGCATAAACTATACTGTATAATCACGCCAATTTAAGCTATGATAAAGAAAATATATCATATTTTGATACATAAAGTGTTGATTGGGTGGAAGAAAAATTATATTTTTGGATCCTAAATAAACCTTATTTACAATACAAATTATGTCATTAATTAGATTTTTCCTATTTGAATACTCAATCACAGCTCCTGCCCTGGTGTGTTATTTAAATTCCTTTTTAAAGAAATTTTAAGTGTGATATTTCGAAACCAGTTGCCAAACTTTTACATCGATTACAACACTTCCTGTACCTCATGTATGAGAGTAAGTTATGTCTTATTTGTATTGCTTTCTCGCACTTTGCCTGCGGATTTAGGTCACAGTAATCCCATTTCACACAGCTGTTATATAGTGACTGCACTATATGCTCTCTGTACTTCATTACAATGAGACTGCAGTAGTGGCATTGTTCCGAGATAATAATCATTATATTGTTGCTAATGGTTGGTGCCTCTCCTGTGATAAATATCTCTTGACATCTGGAGGCTGTTTGTACTAATTAGATCTAAGTGCAGGTGACTTCAATTAGAGTTTTGATGTACCATTGAGCTATCGTTAATTCACAGTCTTTGTAGACAGAGATACTGTTTGTGTCTAAAAACCTCTGATACTAATATATACACACATTTTCTCTAACATTGACGAAATTCATAATATATCCATATAATATATAACAGTATGTAATCATACACTGAGGGAGATGGTGCCGCGGTAACGTCTACGACTCATCCACTGACTTATGGGTTTTTCGTGTGTTTCCCGGGTCGGTAGGAGAATGCTGGGGTGCCACGTCTTTTCCTGCACCGTATTTCCAGTACCTATCATTTACTTCATTGCCATCTGTTTCAGGGTTGTAGTACAAGGCGACGGTGTTCGGCGGATAGTGGATGTGAGCTTTGTAAAGGATTCTACCCTGGCGTCATTGCGAAACTGCTCAGTTACATCCCGCCTCCGAGTGGGCCCCACTAGGGGGTACTTCCGGGATCTGGAGGTTTTTGGGTGAACCGGCGTCAGAAAAGTTCACTTTGGAAACTTTAGGGACCGAATCCATTCCTTCATCCAGATCTAGTCGCCCTTCGGGTACAGGGACGTTACAATCCTACTTGCAGTGCTCTGCTCTGGTTGTGGGGATCCCCTCCACTTGGCTGTATCATTACCTTTTACTTATTCGTATAAAAATGTTATATGTTATATTCCATTACTTTCTTTACCCACTTATTTGCATGTAAATTCCACAAACTATTCTAATCAAAGTCCATTTTACTTTTTAGTTAATGTTATCGAGATAGATCGTTGTAGAAAAAATTTCATTTCACAATTCGTTGTAGGTAAAACGGGGATAAGGGAAACCGAATCGATAATCAGATGTTTAAAAATCGGGCCGATAACAGTGCCTTTCTTTCACATGTGGCCACCGCACGGAGGCTCGCGCGCCGGCCGCTAAACCTCAGTCTCACGCTGAAACGGTTATAATATCCACGCAACCGCCTCACATTCTCTTGGTTACAAATTTCTGATATCTTCCACAAAATTTTTTCATTTACATTCTAGAGTTGAATATCTGAAACTGAGTGAATTTATCATCTGATGATTTCTTTTAATTCTTGCAATAGGTTTGTGGCATACAGTTTATTTTTCCTTGCTTATCAGAGTTGGGTAAATTTCAGTATTTGGATTTTGCGAAATGTCAATGAGAGGATAAGTGAGCGACACTTAATATTCTTCTCTAAGAATGGTTCTATTTACATGGCTATGTTCTGTCGTAAAATAACGGATACTGAAGCACAGAGAGACCCGATTTTACACACGAAATTCCTTGCATGATGCGGAAATTGGTGTGTGGTATGTAGTAAATGCATACAGAATAATAGGACCCACATTTTCGAGAAAAAAAATCTGGTGTGTTGGACTTACATGACTTTCTCTACTCTACAAACTAATTTTTTACAAACGCTTATTCTCCATCTACTTAATCGAGATAAACGTTTGCAGAAACTTGGATATTATTGCTAATTTTCTTGCAGGTGCAAGGGAAATATGGTAGGATTTAAGCGGTAGTCTAATCTTTTAGGGGTTGGTTGCTATGTAGGGCATTTTACATGGCCAGGAGGTAAGAAAAAGAATAACGAATTCTCATTTGAAAAAAAAGTATAAGTACTACAATATTCAAACAAATAACAAGGAATATCTCAGAAATGGTTCAGTCCACAATAAAAAAAGTACTGAGGTAAATTATGTGTTTTTATGAGATCTAAGTTTTTTGTGTAGTAAAATTACTAACATTTTAGGAAAAGTCATTCAGAAAGAAGAGGACGTTTGGGGACATTCCCAGAAAAGCCAAGTTATACATTTTATTTTTCATCAAAATATCTTGAATATATGGCATTTTAATCAAGATTGTTACAGGCATTTTTGAGAAAATAAAACATTTCGAAAAATGCTTCATGTAAAGAGTTATCTGGGGTGGGAGCAGTTTCTTGAAAATCTTCTTGTTGCATCCTTGTAAGATATTAAACTCAAATACTAAGTTTGGTATCGACTTTTCGTTTTTGAGTTATACTGTTTACAAACACACACATGGATATGTTTCCAAAAATGGTTTATTTAGATTGGACACCTCAAAACATGTATTTCCGGTGAAACGTTGGTGTCGAATTTTTGTGTGTAATAGAGATTTACGTAGTAGAGATATTAACAACAAATGCAGTTACTGGAATAACTTACCCCGTTTTTTCAAAAGCTAACCGACGTAGAAATATGTCATCTGGGTTTTTCTAAGAAGGCTTTTGCTACTGTTCATACATCTGATTATTCAAAGTTTAATTCCGGAAAGTTTTGAAGACAGGGTAATTAATAAACGATTATGGCCCTTAAGATCCCCAGAATTTTCTGCGAGTTTCATCTATGAGGAACTTTAAAAATAAAGCGTATGCAAAGAAACACCCATACATTGGAAGAAATAAAAGAAAACATCAGACGAGAATTTCACTCAATTTCAGATATTAAACTCTCGAGTGTAAATGAAAGTTTTTGGACAAAATGCCAGAAATGTCTGGATAGGAAGGACATTTTCTACATCTCTTATGATATGTATAATTGTATTTGTTACTATGAAAATGTGAGGCAGTTGCAGGGCTATTATAACTGTTCCGGCTGGGGCCTGTGCGTTACGAAAGAAAGTACTGTGTTATACCCTAGAAATGCTATTATTCTTCCATGGCATAGAGAGAAATAACCGAACGGCGACTGCAATTTCTAAATAAAATTACACAGTGCTAAAAAGTGCAAACAAACATCAACGGATATCTCGGAAATGGACGATGCTACAAAAAAGCTTCTTTAAATAAATTGTATGTTTTAAAGCACTCTGCATTTTGTCTATATCTTTTGGTTTATCAGTTGTACAAAATTAAACACAATTCCTTCCGAATAAAGAGGGCGTAGAGCTCTTTCGAGGAAATTCAACATATGCATTTTAATTGTTTTGTAAATATCTTAAAATGTGGCATCTTAATCTTGAGAAAAATAACACATTTCGTAAAACATTGTTAAAATGCGTTTACAGTATATTTGCGCTCATCATTTTTCACGTTGGAAGGCCTGACACCTAACGGAACGTCGAGGGTCTTTTCTAAGAACATTATCTCTGAGGATGTTGAAAAGTTTATTCAACTCTCTGTAAAATACTAGAATTGGATTTTAGGTAGAACGCATCGTCTGTTTTAGGAACAGACAAAGGAAGTATAAAAACGAAAGACGAAATTAGGAATTTCGTCTGAGCAGTACTTTGCTGGAATAGCTTGTAATTCGTTTCTGCACCGGAGAATATATAGCCGGCGAACTATGTCCAGAGGGAATAGATAAATTGCAAGGAAGAAAACTCATCACTAAAACAAAACAAATACAAACTGATTGCAAACTATTTCGCTCGTTTGATGTCCGTGCTGCTTATTGTCTAAAAAGTACTTTATTGGTTCTCTCTTGCTTTAATAACTCAAAGACTAGCTTTTACTACTATAGCGCGTAATGAAAGTTAGCAGGACCGGTCTGTGGACCGCTTTCAGGACCGTGTTCGACTCCCGGTGGCCCCTCCCTTTGACCATGGAGTTTTTCGTGGATTATCTCTGGTCACCTAGGCGAATGCTGGGGCGATATATTCTACCACGACTTCTCCTTTCATTCATATCCTGCCATTTATCTTTCAGGCAGTGTCTCCGGGTTCCGTAGTACATCTGATGGTAGGCAGAGTGCACGGTTGCTGCGCTTTGGAAATGTTTCTCCCCGCCAACGACAGGGCGAGTTGGCCAGTCTACAAGGGCAGCTTCATCGCTCTCTCGCGAGACTTCGCATCTACTGGCGAGCGCGGGTGCTTTCGTGCCTCTCTGCAATCCCTTTGCCTGCGACCTCCTTCACTTCATCCCTGCCTCCCGGTGAGTGCAACCACAATAGGCGAGGTGCCCTTCCCACCGGTAAATACCTCACACCTACTACAGGTATGCCTTGTTTTATTTGACAAATCGATCGTTTCCTACACATGCAAAATAATATTGATTTTTTTCTATCTCTACTGTTTATCTATAATCAGCAGGGGAAGTATTCTTTAATTATTCCATTTTTACTCCTTTCACAGCATGGTCATATCGGCGACCTTTTACCTTTGGAAAATATTGTCTTCCACAATGTGTTAACTCGTATACCGTTGTCATTGGATCTGTGATAGTTTTTGGGGTTTAATACATTAGGTCACACACACACATTTACATTTGATTCATACTTACAGACTGGAGAGAATAGAAAATCATTTTGGCTAGAGAAAAATTCACATCCTTCAACCGGGAATCAAACCTGAGACCCCTCGCACAGCAGGCAGGTGCTCTATCGACTGAGCTACAGGGCCGATCAGAGGAAGTATTATATTCCGAGAAAAATATGGCATTTAGATTTTACAGTCCGACAGTATGTATGCGTGTGCCTGCGCGCGCGCGTCTGTTAACAACATAACTTAATCAAATCTCGGAGAAATGCCAAAATGGTATTAAAGTTCAGTAGTTTCAAAGATACGACCCAAATATTTTGAAAAAGCTTCCCCCACCATCCTAAACTATTCTCTGTATGGAATGTTTGGTTAATTTTTATTTTCTCAGAAACGGTTCCGACGATTTTGATTAAAATCCCATACGTAACTTTAAGGAGATCTTTTCAGGACAAACAAAATGTATATTCTGAATTATATGTGAAAATTTTTGAAGTCCTCCACATTTGGAAAGGATGTCCTATAATTTTGTTTAGCTTAAGATTTAGACAAAAACACGCTACAAAACAGTGTGTATTTCGTTAAAGAACACAATTTATATTAAATAAATGTTTTGGCATTAGTAGTTTTCAAGATATTCGTTGTCACAGGTTTTGAAGTGTTAAGGAACCATTCAGTTGTTTCTCGTAATGACATGCAAGCAGCGTGTAATCTCAAATTCAGCAATCAGCGATCTGTTTTATAAATATTTGTCTAGTATTTCAGTCCCCAGTAACTCTCTTATACCTAAAACGAAAAGCGCAATGTAACGATTTCTGTAAACTTTTATTTCTATAAGCACGAAATAGGTAGAATAATAGTTTGACAGTTTGTAGAAGAGTATGTAGAGAAATGTGTGTGAGTATAATAAATTACCTCTTTTTTATTTCTCTCAATTACTTATGGCATGTGGAGAAACCATTGCATTCAATATAAAAACTTCAACTTCGATATTTCAACGGAAGGATACGTTTTGTGAAAAGCACACAAAACATAGTCAGATAAAAGACTGTGTAAGTTGTCTATGAATAACATACATAAAAACAGAATTTCGCACCTGAAAATTCTTTTAAGAATGCCAGAAGAAGAATTGGAAGAAATCCTAAAACCCAAAATATTCCTTGAAGGGCGACGTTATCCTTATTTATAATTTTCTCAAAATATATGTTTTCTCGTAAGTTTACGACACTGGACGACCGGCTTTGCTTTCCTTCCGAAGAAAGCCATTTAAAGGATTTTACGCCCAAAAATATTTATTGCCCTCCACCAGGTTTGAACCCGCTACCTCAGGAACTAGAGGCTAGATAGTACTGCTAGTGAATTTGATTACAACATTCAAAGAAAATAAAGCCTCTTTATTTATACATGTCATTTGAAAGGAACAAGGGTTTGGACAACAAACCGAAAACTATTGCCGTTCATGAGTAAGGACTTAGCCATCGACTTTACTACTATCAGTGTAGATTTGTAAGCTGTAGGTTCTCGTACGGTTCCGATTATATTGTAGATATAAGGAAGAGGTGACCTTTAAGATTAAACACTTCACTTAAGTTTTTATTATTTTCTCTACCACTTACATAGTAGGTAGAGAAGGTATTGCATTCCACCCAAAACTTCGATATCAAGATTTCATACCGAAAATACAAGTTTGAGGTCCCCTGAATCCAAATAAAGCACTTTTAGAAACGTATCCGTGTGTGTGGGTATTTGTGTGTCTGAGAACAGCATAATTACAAAACGAGTAGTTCGATAAATACCAAACTTAGTATCTTCCAAGGATGCGACACAGAAATTTTCAAGAATATTCCCCATCCCATTTAGCATTTCCGTGGAACATTTTTCGAAAATTTTGATTTACTAAAAAATTACTAACAATCTTGATTAAAATAACATGATAAAGGTGTTTACATGAGAAATAAGGTGCGTATATTGAATTTTCTGGAGTAGCCTATTAAATCTCTTCATTCGCAAGTAATTTTGTATAATCTTGCTTAAACCGGTAAACGTTAAGCGATAGACGAAAACGTACTACACAAGAAATATAGATATCTTTAAAATACACAATTTATTTCAAGTAGGTTTTTGGCGGCATTAAGCCATTTCCAAGATATCCGTTATTAATGGTTGAAATTCTTCATTACTTGGTCATTCTCTTAAAGTCAACATTCAGCTGTTTCTCGCGATTAATGGAAACTATATGGAATTTTAGGTACAGCTATAGAATCCAGTTCTTAAACATTTGATTGTCGCTGTTCTCTTTGTATCTATAACGAAATGTAGCTACGGTTCTGCAACGGTTTATTTGGAATAAAATAAAGTAGATACAAAAATATGCTTTGGAAAGAATAGTTTTATACCCACTAATACAGGGGTAGAAAAAGTCATATGAATGTATCACGTCAGACGTTTTTAGTGGGACCCTGAAAGAACAATTTTATTGCAGGTTTTCAGGAATATTATGACATGTAAATTACATAGTGTGTCCAACGCGCGTGGAAAGGTGAACGTTCATTTGCACTCCGTTATTTCAGAGCGTGAGAAATTTCTAAATTGAATATCTCCTCTATGTTGGGCAAGCAGCACAGAAGGCAAAAACTTACAATCCTGTTTCCTAAACCACAAAAGCAATGTCATTCTGATTAAATAACGAAGGAAACAGTGCATTCAGACAACTTTTATCGCCCTTCCTCCCATAAACCTAATTAATGCCTGGAGCAAAGCCTTTGACAAAGGGTTACGTGAACTTCACAGGGCATGCACCATTAGCTTTCGGCAACTTAACATAGAGATGTAAGTCAGTAGCCGTAAGCTTTTGGGTTCCTATTCGTGGATCAAATGAACAGTAATTAATTGCAGCATCATGTGGCTTCGTCTACCCTTTATTCCTGCAGACAATTACCACCAACTTGGCTTATGAATGCATCTCACAAGCACAGGATCTCAAAAAAAGAATAATCGCCTTTGAAGCGTAGATGAAACATGCACGAAATCATTTTAAAACGAACTTTAAACGTATTAGCGATGAGGACAGTAAATGCTTGGAGCAATTCATTAAAAGCTAAAAATGAATACTTTTATTCTCACATGTTCAAAGAACTGCTTACTTTTCTAATGCTCTAAGGGGGTATTAACTGCCCCAACAATGTTAAATATGCTAACTCCATGACACTTCATATAATAAACTGTTTTAAGATATAAAAATGAGATTTTTACAGGCTGTTGATGCAAACCCTCTAAAGTTCACTGATCCAGTTTTATCAATTTATTAAAAGTTAGGTATCCAAAATATTTTTAAAAAATTAAAAATCATGATATTAACACCAAATTTAATCCACAGCAACATTTGAAGGTTGCTTTTATCATTCTAAAATATTATTTAGATATCTTCAATGTTTCAGAGAAAACAGGTCATTTATGCCAGAAAATGTCACTCACAGAATAGGCTGTTCAAAGCAAACATGGAGAAATCAAACTCGCACATATTTAAAAGAAAGAAACCACATGACTTTTCCACGTAGAGGATGCTATACTTAACAGTGGAACCAATTTCTAGAGAAAAAATTTCCCCTAAATGATGGGATGAAGTTTATCACTCTACTCCACAGTGTATAAGATGAAGGGGTTTAATTGTTTTTGTTGCGGGTGATATGTTTCTTGGAGTGTTCGGCCCACGTTTACTTTTCCGGTGGCCTTCGCCCCACTTTTATTTTAATGTTTATTTATTATATAAACATGTATATGTATGCCTTGGCTGCGTCAGTAGTAATTTGTAAAGCACATATCTCTTAGCAGGGCTGGTGTGGCTAAAGAATGAAGACTTACACAAATTATAATTGTATTGTACTTTGTTTATTCATCCTTCACAGGATTAAATAACACTTCACTCATGTATCCTACTATAGAGCTGTGAGATTGTTATTTTTACTTTTTAACAGTTAAGCTTGATATTCTTCTCACAGCAATAACTTTTCACGTCTCACACTGAACATGTACCGTACCGATCGGGTACGCTATCTTATAGCGTCATCTACCGCCTGAATTTACACATTTCCTCTATTTCAAGTCTCTCATTGATTAAGCCTACTGCAATAGAATACTTTTATTTAGCTTAAAGCTTTACTAGTTTTTGATTGGCTATTTATAAATTGTTCTAAATATTACATTGTTGTTCCAAGAATTATTAGCGGCCTTTATTAAACTTTATAATTTATTGTTGTCTCCTGGTTACCTCATTGATAGCAACTTTCGGGTTATACTTTATAATTCTGTTTGCTACGGAAAGCAGCTTGCCTGTATTCTCACAGCTCCTACATTGTTAAATTAGTAATATTTCACATAATTTCTTTCTGTATGTATTTCTTTCTAGTTTTACATTTTTGGACATACAAAGAGTGTGACATTGCCGAGGCTAACTTACATGGTGAATTGTAGCAATATGAGACCCCGTGTATATATGATTAATAGCCTTTTGTGTTTATATATATACTATGTGATAAAAAGTATCCGGTCACCCCCGCAAACATACGTTTTTCATCTTAGGTGCATTGTGCTGTCACCTACTGCCTGGTACTCATTATCCGCGACCTCAGTAGTCATTAGACATCGTGAAACAGCAGAATGGGACGCTCCGTGGAACTCCGGACTTCGAACGTGGTCAGGTGATTGGGTGTTGCTTATGTCAGAAGCATGTACACGAGATTTTCACACTCCTAAACATCCCTAGATCCACTGTTTCTGATGTAATAGTGAAGTGGAAAGTGAAGGGACATGCACAGCACAGAAGCGTACAGGCCGACCTCGTCTGTTGACTGACAGAGACCGCCGACATTTGAAGAGGGTCGTAAAGAGTAATAGGCAGTCATCTATCCAGACCATCACACAGGAATTCCACACTGAATCAGGATCCACTCCAAGTACTAAGACAGTTAAGCGTGAGGCGAGAAACCTTGGATTCCATGGTCGAGCGGCTGCTCATAAGCCACACATCACGCAGGAAAATTCCAAACGACGCATCGCTTGGCGTAAGGAGTGTCAACATTACACGATTAAACAGTGACAGAACGTTGTGTGGAGTGACGAATCACGGTACACAATGTGGCGATCCGATGGCAGGGTGTGGGTATGGCGAATGCCTGGTGAGCGTCATCTGCCAGCGTGTGTAGTGCCAATAGTGAAATTCGGAGGTGGTGGTGGTGTTATGGTGTGGTCGTGTTTTTCCTGGAGGGGGCTTGCACCCCTTGTTGTTTTGCGTGGCACGATCACAGCGCAGACCTACATTGATATTTTAAGCACCTTCTTGCTTCCCAATGTTGAAGACTATTCGGAGATGGCGATTGCATCTTTCAACACAATCGAGCACCTGTTCATGCTGCACGGTCTGTGGCGGATTGGTTACACGGCAATAACATCCCTGTAATGGACTGGTCTGCACAGAGCCCTGACTTGAATCCTATAGAATAGATTTGAGATGTTTTGGAACGCCGACTTCGTGCCAGGTCTCGCCGACCTACATCGATACCTCTCCTCAGTTCCGCACTCCATGAAGAATGGGCTGCCTATCCCCAAGAAACCTTCCAGCACCTGATTGAAAGTATGCCTGCAAGAGCGAAAGCTATCAACTAGGCTAAGGGTTGGCCAACACCATATTGACTTCCAGCATTACCAATGGAGGATGCCACGAACTCGTACGTCATTTTCAGCCAGGTTTCCGGATACTTTTGATCACGTACTGTACATTTATTCTTTACATTTTAGTTTTGCTCTGATTTGTGTGTAAATTTGTATACAGAATATAAAATATGCTAACTCAAGATTCAAGTGTGCATTTGATTATTGCTTTATTTCAGTAATATATACTGAAAAATAGAAACAATTTTAACACAAAATTCATAAAAACAAAAATTTGTTTCTTTCCAACTAATAACATCAACTTCAATCAAATCCTTACATTTATTCTCACTGTAACGAATTATTATAATGCCACTATCAGACTTCAATGATAAGTCTGAATGCGCAAAGGCAGTTTTATAAAATTTGCCATTTTTAAAACATTAGTTGTACTTATGAGAAACAATTTGAACAATTTCAGATTTTGCACAGCCATTTATTTATATTAAGTGTGCCAATTTTACAATGAATACCTTAAAATTAAAAAAGCTAGACAAATCAGTCCCTTAATGTGTCCCTTAATGATGATTTTAAGATTTATCTTTCCCCAACCGATGTTCTCACAAGATTACTGCGATGATTTCGCATATCGTATTACCTGATTAAATATAATAACGTTTGAGACATCTGCCCTGTCAGTTTGAAGTAAAAGGAGGGACTAAGCAGAGACTGATAAAATAGTGTATTGTGATATGAGTGGGGAAAGTGCTTTACTTCAGAATCGAGGAAAGCCAAGACGAAGTGTGTTTCTATCATTTGAGGTAGTATTTTTAACACTTAAATGATATCAGTCTAATTATATAAGTAGTTCTTACATTTATTTTTATTTACAGTATTTTTCCTCTTTTAACCGTCCATATCCATTTATTTTTTACTTTCATTAAGTATTTACCTATATTTTTAAAGTTTTAATCTAGAAATGTATGTATATCTTTATTCCTATTCATTCCATACCATAAACTCTCTTTTCTCCAAATCTCTGTTTCTTTGCATTCAAATATAATATGTTGTATATCTTCACTTTCCCCGCATAATGGACATTCACCTTGTGCATAGCCGTTTCGCTTCCCTTTTAGTCTCCATATTCCTGCCCTTAACCATGCTATACCTCCTCATTCTTCTTTATTTGTGTTGTCTACATATTTCTCTCTTTCCCAGTGTTGTTTATGTTAATATAAAAAATCAAATTCTCAGTTATCTGACTAAATAATTGTTGTATCTCGATGTCCTCAAATCTTCTTCTAATACTCTTCCAAAAACCTTTGTGATTTGCCTCTCTTTTCCTCCAGACATCTCCCATACCATTATTCTCAAGTTTATATAAAATATAATAACAGCCCACCTTAAAGCAATATATGTATAATATTAAAGTGTATATAACAGTCATTGTATTATTTTTATATTATTATGCACATGTATAACAATGTTATGTGAATGTATTACGTAATTTAACAATGTAGGAACTGTGAGAATTGAAACAAGCTACCTTTCGTAACAAACAGAATTATAAAGTAGAAGCCGAAAGTTGCTAACAATGAGGTAAAAATAAGGTAACTTTGTGACAACAATAAATTAGAAAGTTTAATAATGATAATAATAATTCTTGGAACAATAATGAAATATTTAAAACAGCTTATAAATAGCCAATTAACAGCTAGTAAAGCTAAAATTTGAATAAAAGCATTCGATTGGAGTAGGTTTAGCCAATCAGAAACTTTAAATAGCAAAATTGTACAAATTCAGGCGGCAGACACTACAAGACAGCGTTCCCAGGCAGACGCTATAAGATTGCGTACCCAATCAGCCCGATACGTGGTCAATTTGAGACATAAAAATTCATTGACGTGAGAATAATATAAAGTTTACGTGTTAAAAAGGAGTAATTAACAAAAATATCACGCTCTACATTAGGGTATATCAGTGAAGTGTTATTTAATCGTGTGGAGGATTAATAAAAACAATGTACAATACAATTATAATTTGTATAAGCCTTGTACTTTAGCCACATTGCCCCTGCTAAGAGATACGTGTTCTAAAAAAAAATGACGCAGGCGAGGTATACAAATATAATATTTAAATAAACATTAAAATTACAAATTTGATTTTTTTAAACGAAGGCCACCGGAAGGTGAACGTGGGGCGAAGGACACCGGAAAGTTTGTATCGTACGTGGGGAGAACACTCCAAGAAACATATCTCCCGCAATACGTGGTGCAAACAGAAGTAATATTCGTTCATTATCTGTTTACCCTCCTCTTATGTAGGACTTACACCCCCCAGGACTTACAAGCGGGTACCTGGGGTCAGAGGCACGTCGAGGAGCAGACACTCATGGATCAGATAGAGCATCCATGATGGGTGATCAGCCCGATGCCTGGTATGGGATGAAGGAAGTAAATGAAACGAAATGTTGGTGAAATGGATGAAAAGAAAGGTGATGATGGAGTAGTTGGTGGAATGAATGGCGGGGGAAACCGGAGAACCCGGAGAAAACCCACCCAGACGCCCTTCGTCCACCACAAATCCCACATGCAGGTCAAACAAACAGAAGTAATAAAGAACTTAAAGTCTGGCTCTCCAACGTGGGGCTAAAACCCCCACAAGTTCTGTTATACATTGCACACACGTATTGCACAATATTTTTTGTACGATTGCTTGTTTCATTATTTTGAAAGAATTATTAATATAAACACAAATTCTAATGACTTTATCCATTCTTCTTCTTCTTTCTCTTATTTAAGGATACACTGAGGTAACTACGATCTCTTTAACGACTGTATACTGACATTATTGTATTATTCATTACATTAAATTCTTCTTTCTGTGTTTAATTATTCAGTATCGACCAATTTTGTATTCACACTAAACATTAAAGCTACCTTTTTCTTTTTATCATTTTTATTAGTTATTTTTACCACTTTATTTACTTATCAATCTTGGTTTAGTTCTTTTTGTGGACGCATGCTTTATTTAATTTGTTAAAGACTTATTTTGGTTTGTCTCAAACGTAGTTTTGGATGCTACTATTTGTAACATTTGTAAGATGTTCTGCTACACCACTTTGAGTTTACAAACTTTGCACCATTCTTCCGTTTTATACATTTAAAAAAGCTTATAAATATTTTCCAAACTATTTTCCTATTCCAAATTGTTAATGACTTGACTCTACACAATCTTCTACATCTTCAAACTTATCCATCGTTACCTCGAATTTCCGGTAACACAGTGGTGCCAATTCAACAGCTATAACTAATACGATGGCTTAATAAGATCCTATAATTTGGGAGACTTTGATTAAATTGTTTGGTGGTTCAAGCCGTGACTAAAAGTGTGTGTTAGAAATTAATAATATATGGAAGATAATAGAGATTAAATACTTCAAGAAGAATTTACCTATAACTCGAATGGTGGAGGTCGTTAAGGCATGGGCTCGTGAACGAGAGGATCGCGGTACAAACCTCAACTGAGGTATCTTCCAAGTTTTCCTTAATCCTCATAACTGGCAAATTCACAGGAGGTACTCTTAAACTTAAGCCTAGTACATTTCCTTGCCAACTAACATTTTATTTCATGCATTAACAGTATCCACAGTCTACGGTGACGTCTGCAGTAAGAATGGGCGTTAAATCAATCAATCAATCAATCAATCAAATCAACAGGCGCCAGCCCAGAATCGGACCAAGGCCTACCGCCCTGACCGCTGCATCGCCCACTTCTGCCCATTACAGGCGTCATTGACGAGGGGCAGGACTAGAGGGTGTGACGTGGTCAACGCCCCGGAAATCTCCCGGCCGGTTAAGCGTTTCCATCGCTTAGCTCCTCCACTGGCACCTCAGGGACCTAACGAAGCTGAGTGCACTCCGTATCAGACCTCCCAAAGGAGGAAAAATCCCCAAGCCAATACCGGGGATCGAATCCGTGTCCTCTGAACCAGAGGCAGGCCTCTACTACTGCGCTGCGGGGACGGACATTAAACACCACTAAGAATAAAAATCTAAAATGTTACACGTATATTATATGACATAAATCGTGTGTTTTAACAAGAACCACATTTTTTGTGTAGAAACATTTTGTCTATCTCTTACGGTTTACCAGTTATGCAAAATTTATTCAGAGTGAACACGACGTTTGGGAACATTCCCAGAAAATTAAAGATATACATTTCATTTGCCATGAAAGTATCTTAAACATATGATATTTTAATCAAAATCCTTAGAGCCATTTTTGAGAAAATCAAAATTTTCGAAAAATGCTCCATCTAAAGGGTAGTCTGGGGTTGGAGGGTTTTTCTGAAAATCTACGTGTCGCATCTTTGAAAGATAATGAACCCAAATACGAAGTTTCGTATTTATCTGACTTTCTGTTTTTGAGTTGTGCTGTTCAAAGACACACATATACACACACGTGCCTTTTTCTAAAAATGCTTTTTTTTAATTCAATGGGCCTCAAAACCTGTATTTCGGGTGAAATCTCGGTAGCAAACTTTTGGGTGAAATGTAATACTTCCCCCTGCTTACTATACGTAGTAGAGAAAGTAAAATAGAGAATTTAAAGTCAGAGACGTGGATTAGAAAGGCGAAGATATTGAAGACGCATGGAAAATACGCTTTTATTTTACTTTCCACCTTACAGCCAACAAATTTTTCTTGTTAGACATGGGTTTCCTTGGAAACGAATTCATGTGTTGGAATTCCTTCTGTGTAAACATTATCGGTAAGGCCTAGAAAAACACAAGATCGTGCAAACGTTTCTTTACTAGTGCAACAACCTGAGAACTGCTTACTATATAAACAAGTTACTAACCGTATAGCTATTCATTTCCATAGAATGGTTATGAGCAAGAACGGCCTTTGTTACGTAAAAACACAAGCAACATTCAAGGTGTGGTACAAAGCATATAAACACAGAATATTAAATATACACTTTAAACGGCTAGTATAGACGGAAAAATCTGATGTGTTACACTCACATGAGTGTACTCTTGTACAAACTAATTTTACAAACGCTTATTCTCCATATGCATCATGTTAATCGAGATATCGAGATGTTAATCTTATTGCTAATTTTGTTGTAGATTCAAGGGGAATTGGTAGGCTTTAAGCTATAGTAAAATATTCTAAGAGCTGGTTGCTATGTGGAGTATTCCATTCTCTTCGTATTACCAGGACAAACACAAATGAATAACGAGTTCCCATTTGGGAAAAAGTATAAGTATTGGAAAATGTAACGGAATGACAAGCAATATCTCGAAAATGGTTCACTCAACCAAAAAGATGTATATGATATAAATTGTATATTTTAAAGCGATCTACATTTTTTGTTTAGTAAAATTTTGTCTATCTCTTATGGTTTACCAGTTATGCGAAAGCCGTTCACAATGAAGAATACTTTTGGAAACATTACCAGAAAATTCGAGATATACATTTGATTTATCATTAAAGTATCTTAAATATATGATATTTTAATCAAAGTCCTTAGAGCCATTTTTGAGAAAATCAAAATTTTCGAAAAACGCTGCATCTAAAGGAAAGTCTGGGGTGGGACGATTTTTCTGAAAATCTTCGCGTCGCTTCATTTACAGAGACTGAACCTAAATTAACAACCCTTTTATAAAAATGCTTTTTTTTAGGTTCAGGGTGCCTCAAAACATATATTTTGGGTGAAATCTCGATATCGAATTTTTGGGTGGAATGCAATTCTTCCCCTACTTACTATACGTAGTGAAGAAAGTAAAAATATTATAGGTATGTTGGTAAGGAATATAATACTTTGCCAAAGCTTTCAAATTTAATCATACTGGAGGTAATAAATTAAATATACTAATTACATTTATAATACACTACCTCAATTTATAAAGTGTGATCTCAAGATATTCATAAAAACTTATACCAAGTAAGAATTCAAACAAAATCGCTAACAAAACCTCACATTCCCATGTACCGGGTCCGATTCCCGTCGAACGCACAACTGACCTTGGATTTTTGTGGTTTTTGTTGGTCCGTAGACGAATGCTACGATGGTTTCTCATTGCCGCAATTTTCTTCTTATCTTTTAGGTGTATTTATAGGTTTCGTGGCGTATGATGGTGCCAAAAAGATGGCGCGGATGGTTGATCAAAGGCAAGAGTACTCTCCTTGAACACTAGAGGGCTGCGTGGTCGAAGAGTGATTCAAAGCCCTCTCCAGGCAGCTCCTAAGGACTGTTAGGGACTTCCGCGCGTCTCTGTGACCTGTCTGCCTACGGTCTGTAGTTTCCTGTGTGTCCTTCACTTCATCGCTTCCTCCTGGGGATGGTAGCCACAATAGATTTATGTAGGTCGCAGAGCGCGAGGCGTCCTCTTGCATTGTATAACCTATGCCTATGCGTTAACGAAGATAAATTTGGAATTTTCACACCAGCAGTTCTGCTAATTACTCGTCATTCTTAAAAATGACATGCAATGGATAAGTTGTACGTCCGCTACTACGTTTTTGGCTAATGTAGACTTAGTATTTAACTTTCTTTTCTACGCATAGTAAATAGGGAAAGTACTGCATTCCACCCAAAAATTTGATACCGAGATTTCACTGGAAATATTTGCTTTGAGGCCCCATGAATAAAAAAAAGAATTTTTTTTGTGTCTGTGTAACTATGAACAACATAACACAAAACCGAAAAGTCGGATAAATACCAAACTTGGTATTTAGTTTCAGTATCTATCTTTCAAGAAAGTTCCCATTTCAGAGTAACCTTTACACGAAACAATTTCCGAAAATTTTTATTTTCTCAAAAATGATTTCTGGGAGTGTCCCCAAAATTCCTATTCTTTCTGAATGACTTTTACATAAATGGTAAACCGTAAGAGATGCACAAAATTTTACTACGCCACAAAATGTAGAACTGGTTAAAAACACACAATTTATGTCATATACATTTTTTGCTGTTCCATTGAACATTCCTTGTTCCTTTCTTCTTTCTCGTATGGGAACTCGTTATTCGTTTTTACTTTCTCTTCTACGTATAGTAAGTAGGGGAAGTAATACATTCCAGCCAAAAATTCGATATTGATATTTCACCGGAAATTGAGGCGGTATGTTTTAACACTTAAATGATTTCAGTCAAATTATATGAAATAAAATATAATAACAGCCCGTCTTAAAGCAATATGTGTATAATATAATATACAAAATGCATGTAGCAGTCATTGTATTAATGTTTATATTATTTTGTATATGTTCAATAATGTTATGTGAATGTATTACGTAATTTAATAATGTAGGAGCTGTGAGAATAATAGGTTAAAGTTGCTAACAGTGGGGTAACAATGAGGTAACCTTGAGGCAATAATGAGTAAGAACGTTTAATAACGATATTAGTTGTTCTTGGAGCAACAATAATGTAAATTTTGAGACTGCTGATTGGCTATTTATAAACTATCAGAAAAAAATCTTAAGTTAAATGAAAGTGTTCTATTGGAATAGGATTAGCCAATCAGAAACTAAAATAGGGCAAATTGTACAAATTCAGAAGTCAGTTGCTAGTAGACAGTGTTACTAACCGGACGCGATACACGTCCTCGAGAAGTTTAATATGTATCCAGTGTAAAAAATAGTTTTCGTGTTATAAAATGCCAGTAATTAATAAATAATCTCACAGCTCTCTCTCTATATTCGTGAAGTGTTATTTTAATCGTTTAAAGAATTAATAAATGGAGTGAAGTACAAATTATAATCTGTGTAAGTCTACATTCTTAGCCTCACTACTCCTTGCAAAGAAATCCATGTCTCTAAAAGTAATACTGACGTAGCCGAGGCAAACATAAATATATAAGATTTAAAGAAACAGTCAAATTACAAAGTTAATATTTTGAAACTTGGGGCGATGGCTACCGGAAAGTTTTTACCACAGGTGCGGTTGCAACTACTTCAAGTGTTCGGCTACCCAACAGTAGAAATAAAATACAACACCACCATAAAATTAACCTTCTTCAAAATA
Source organism: Deroplatys truncata (assembly GCA_030765065.1). NCBI lineage: Eukaryota > Metazoa > Arthropoda > Insecta > Mantodea > Mantidae > Deroplatys > Deroplatys truncata. Next base: position 109,938,900 of record CM060982.1, read on the forward strand.
CATGTTTTGTGATCCCCTGAATAAACAACAGCATTTTAGGAAAAGGTCCGTATGTGTATATCTGTGAACAGCATAACTCAAGAAGAAAAAGTCAAATAAATACCAAACTTGTACTTAGGTTCAGTAACTTTCAAAGATGGTACACCAGGATTTTCAGAAAACCCCCACCCCAGACTACCCTTTGCATGGAACGTTTTAGACAATTTTGATTTTATCAAAAATGAATAAGGATTTTGATTAAAATCTCATATATTTAACACATTTTAATGACAAATAAAATGTATTATAACTAATATAATTTTCCGGGCTGTTATGCCGTGGTCTGCTGAAGAAAGATTTCCCAGACGTTTCGTCCACAACTGCGGTGGACATCTTCAGTGGCGCGGACGAAGTCTTCTCGGTGAAAGTATCGCAGCGTCTGATGCGTTGGCTTTTTTTGGGGGGGGGAACAGGAATAAAGGATTTAAGGAAAAACAGATATATGTATAGAGGTTGTAGAAAGGAAAAAGGAAGAGGAAAAGAAGGATCTTGTACTGTGGTGGCGCAATTTATTAGGGGCAAAGTGGCAAACATGGTGGCTGGTACCGCCGAAGCAAACCCGCTGATTGTGGGCGAATACTTAAAGTGGCGGAATCCTCCGCTGTGGTGGTCAGGTATCTGCCATGGCGATGGCCCTGACAGGGACCTGTGACGGTGGTGCATTAACAGGAGATGCTGGCTCCAATCCCGGGCCTGTTACCTCCGGGAGTTGGCACGTTGATGATGATGGTATACTGGATGAGGTGGTTGGTGCAGGCTGTCAATCTGAGCACGGGTTTCCAGTCTGGTCTCGTTGATGCGTGGGATAAGGCCGTCGAAGTGTGTCTTCATGGCGGTGAAAATCTTCTCGTATTGATGTTTAGAACTGGTTTCCATGTCCTCGGTGCGTCTGTTTACTAGTTTCAAGCATTCTTGTCGTTCGTTGAAGTGGCTGTTCATGTTATTGATCAGACGCTTCTTGGTAACGTCATGGGATTCGTCTATGATGTCGGCGACTCCATTAAACTTCGCGCTGATCTGCTCTTCCAGGGTATTCAGCCTGCTGGAAAGGTTTAGCATCTCAGCCTGGAGGTCCTGGATGGCGTCGATGATGGTTGTGTTGGTTGTAGTTTGCTGCTGGAGGAGTTGGTTCGTGGCTACTAGTTGTTCCTGGATCTGAGGCGAGTCGCTGGATGAAGTGATGTTCGGCGTCGTAGGTGTGCGGTTCTGCGGTGTCTCTGAGGATTGCGGCGTGGCTCTACGAGGATAGAGTGGGCAGACGGCCTGGCCGGTGTAGTGTCCCTTGCCCCCACAGGAGGCGCAGAAGCGGCGGCGGTGTGTCAGGTCGTGTGCCCTGCAGTCTGCGGTGAAGTTCCCGCTACCACAATAGTGGCAGCGGGGAGCGGCGTCGCATGACGCGTCTGTGTGCCCGTAAAGGCAGCAGCGGCGGCTTGGAGTTGGTCGCACACTGCGGCTGGCCTCAATCACCAGGGTTTGCCCTAACAAGGGCATTCCTGCGTGTAGGGCCGCCGAGTAGTCGTCTTCCTCCATAAAAGTTAGTCGGACCAGCGGTGTGGGACCTCTGTCGTTCCGAATCCTAGTCGCTTTGGCCGCAGACGGCCAAAAACGCTGGGCGGCGGTGAGCAGTAAAGCGTCCGGGAGTTGACGGTGCACTCCCCGGACAACAGCGGAGTAGCGTGCAGGCACGCTGGTCAGTGGTGTGTTGCTGGCTGTGCTGGCTGGAGAGATGGCGCTGGGCGCTTCGATTGGCTGTGGCGGCGGTGGAGAGGCTGGAAGCTTTTCTTCGTCGGCGGCGGAACTAGTAGTCGCTTCCTCTCGAGGAGGAAGCTTGGAGGCTGCGGCGGTCTTCTTCCTACCCATCTTGACTCGACGAGAGCTCCGCGTTGGCCGTTGGTGCCGCTCTCTTTATAGTGTGGACGCTCTCTGCTGATTGGCCCGCTGGTATGAGGGGGCTGGCGCCGGCTGTGTTGTTGCTCTCTTCTGATTGGCTCGCAGTGTTTTTCGGTATTGTATGACCTTTCTTGTTTTTGATGACTAGATGCCAGTTACTGTTGAGTTTCAAAGCTTCTTCTTTCCTATTGAAATTATTGGGATGTTTATAAATCTCTATTGCTTCGCGTTGTAGCCGGGTATGGTAATGCTTTATGGAGGAAAGAATGTTGGTGTCCTGAAATCTAATAATGTGTTCGCCTCGGCTTCAATGGTATGTTCGGCGACTGCCATACAGAAAAATCGGCAGTCGCCGAACATGCCATTGAAGCCGAGGGCGAACACATTATTAGATTTCAGGACACCAACATTCTTTCCTTTACGACCAGTTGCCATACCATCAGAGCGCCCTAGTTAGGTCTCTTGGGGATTATAACCCCAGAACACGCCGCTTGAGGCATCACCGGCTTCCCCGCATGGCTTGCGGGCATATCCGGTAACAGCGGAGTAATTCCAACAGCAGCTAAAGCTGAACTCCAATACAATCCCTTCAAGAGTAGCTTGGACTTCAAAATTAAAATCCCAACATGTTTTAAAATTACAAAATTCATACCACCAGCGGTGCACAAGGGTAGTTGCACCATGACCGGCTACCGTTGAGGAACAAACTTTGTTACCTCCTTTCTCTCCCCTACCTAAAGAACAACCGCCATCCTGTAACCCCCATATCCCGTCACTACGTGGTAAAGCCCTAATTAGGGAAGGTACACGCCTAAACACACCATCGGGTTGCCCTCAACCTGCCATCTGACGCACGCACGCACATTCTTTCCTCCATAAAGCATTACCATACCCGGCTACAACGCGAAGCAATAGAGATTTATAAACATCCCAATAATTTCAATAGGAAAGAAGAAGCTTTGAAACTCAACAGTAACTGGCATCTAGTCATCAAAAACAAGAAAGGTCATACAATACCGAAAAACACTGCGAGCCAATCAGAAGAGAGCAACAACACACACGGCGCCAGCCCCCTCATACCAGCGGGCCAATCAGCAGAGAGCGTCCACACTATAAAGAGAGCGGCACCAACGGCCAACGCATCAGACGCTGCGATACTTTCACCGAGAAGACTTCGTCCGCGCCACTGAAGATGTCCACCGCAGTTGTGGACGAAACGTCTGGGAAATCTTTCTTCAGCAGACCACGGCATAACAGCCCGGAAAATTATATTAGTTATAATTGTGACACCGGCCGTGAAAACCTACGTTCTTACACAAATAAAATGTATATCAGGAATTTTCTGGGGATGTCCCAAAACGTCCTCTACATTCTGAACGACTTTTGCATAACGTAAACGTAAGAGATAGGCAAAATAATATTATCCAAAAATGTAAATCTCTTTGAAACACATAATATGTGATACTTATTTGGCGAGTAAACCATTTCCGAGATATTCCTGGTTATTTGTTTTAATTTTCCAATACTTATACTTTTTCTCAAAATGGGAATTCGTTATTCGTTTTCTTATGTCCTGGACATGCAAAGAGATTGGAATGCTCCACATAGCAACCAGCTCTTAAAATATTTGTTATCGCTTAAGGCCTACCATATTCCCCTTATAGCTACAAGAAAATTAGCAATTAATATGAAGTAGATTGGGAATAGGTGTTTGTAAAAATGGTTTGTACAAGAGTAGAAAAAGCCACGTGAGTGTAATACATGATATGTTTTTAAGTTTTTTCAGTTCCGTTTGTACCCCACCTTTAACTTGGTTCTTATCGGCGGCCTTTCCTTAGGAACTTATTGCCTATAACTGCATTGTCTTGTCGTTGGGTTTTTGCACTTTTGGGGTTTTATCATTAGATCACACACAAATTCACATCTCAGACTCTGGTAAGGATAGCGAATAATCTTGCGTAGAGAAAAATGTCCATCCCCAGCCGGAAATCGAGCGCGGGCTCCCTAGCACTGTAGACCGAGTAAGTTACGGTGCCAGCCAGACTTAGTTTACCAGGTTAATATCGCAATTTCTTCTTACGGACACTAAGAAGGAAGTACTTTGTTTCTTTTACTTCACAGACAATTAAACAAAAGTTCTTTTCATAGGTCCAAGGGCAACGCTTCAGAATGTTAATTTGAAATCTTATCAGAGGTACCGTTAATTAAACGGGAGGTAACCTTTCATGTTGCAGTGCTAATTATCACAGACATGTGGCGTGTATTTCATCTACAGAAATGCACATGCAAAGGTTACTATCAGCACTAAACTAAGGTAGTTACAGAAAAGGTTTTTAAGTGCCCGCTAAGGTGTCCAAATAACTTAAGGGTAAGCGGTTTCAACATCAACATGCATAAATACATCTTAATATGTAAAAGTTGGGGTATGTATTTGTGTGTTCCTTATAGGCTTCTTTACCGTGCACAGATTTCGACCAAACTTGCCAGAGATAACTTTTGACACAAAGCAAAAATAACTGTCTAGTTTAGGATTCTAAATTACACCCCATTTCACACGATTAGTTGTTTAATTTAATGTTATCTTACAAAAACTTGCAAGACTATTTACTATATCTTTTTCAACAAGAATTATAACGAATTGAACATTGCCAAAACAAGAATAACAATGACTTAAGCTTATATGTCTCACAAAACAAAAAATCTATGTGTTACACTCACATGACTTTCTCTACTCTTGTACAAACTATTTTTACAAACGCTTATTCGAGATATCGAGATGTCAATCTTATTGCTAATTTTCTTGTTGATGCACGGGGAATATGGTAGGCTTTAAGCGATAGTAAAATCTTTTAAGAGCTGGTTGCTCTTTGTATTACCAGGACAAAAAAAAATTAATAACGAAATCCCATTTGAGAAAAAGTATAAGTATTGGAAAATTTAAGAGAATAACAAGCAATACCTCGAAAGCTGTTCACTCAAGAAAAAAATATATATGACATAAATTGTGTATTTTAAAGTGATCTACATCTTTTGTGTAGTAAAATTTTGTCTATCTCTTATGGTTTACCAGTTATGCAAAAGTCGTTCACAATGAAGTACGCTTTTGGAGACACTCACAGAAAATTCAAGATATACGTTGTATTTGTCATGAAAGTATATTAAATATATGTTATTTTAATCAAAATCGTTAGAGCCATTTTTGAGAAAATTAAAATTTTCGAAAAGTTTTCATGTAAAGAGTAATCTGGATCAAACCAGACAAAACACCACTTCTTTATCTTCATGTGATTGGTCACTTTGTATAGATATAAAATAACACAAAAGGATACAATTTAATCACATTAATTATAAAAAGTGTCAATGGTGCTCAAACATTGCTAACTTAAGAGTAATAAATAAGTCGAAGATAATATACATACTTTCTGCGATTATACTCCGAGTTTGGATATTCTCATATTATAGTTTGTAGCTTCTCACCTTCGTAAGCGGCGGTTTCTTTCTCTATGAGAAATTTGTGATATTTTTATGAGCAGAAAAACAAAAACTGAGTGACACATCACAAATATCTGATGTGTTACACTCACATGAGTTTCTCTATTCTTGTACAAACTATTTTTACAAACGCTTATTCTCTATCCATTTCGAGATAAACATTTGCAGAAACCATCGTATTGATAATTTTCTTGTAGATGCAAGGGGAATATGGTAGACTTTAAGCGATAGTCAAATATTTTAGGAGCTGGTTGCTACGTGGCGCATTCCATTCTCTTTGCATGTCTAGGATATATATTAAGAACAGTGAATTCCTATTTGAGAAAAAGGAATGACTATTGCAAAATACAAACTAATAACGAATATCTCGGAAATGGTTCACTTCACAAAAAATGTGTGACACAAATTGTGTGCTTTGAGAAAATTTACATTTCCTGTGTAGTAAAATTTTGTCTCTCTCTTAAGGTTTACCAGTTTTCAAAACTCATTCAGGACAAAGAAGACTCTTAGGGGACATTTCCAGAAAATTCAGGATATATATTTTATTTCCTATGAAAATATCTTTAACATATGATGTTCTAATCAAAATCGTTTGAGACATATTTTAAAAAAATCAAAATTTTCTAAGTTTTCTTCGTGTCACATCTTTGAAAGATACCTAACCTAAACACCAAGTTTTGTACTTATCCGAGTTTTCGTTTTTGAGTTATGCTGTTCACAGACACACACAGAAAGTTGTCTAAAAATACCTTTTTTGGATTCAGGGTGCCTCAAAACATATATTTCCGATGAAATGTCGGTAACGAATTTTTGTGTGCAATGCAATTCCTTCCCCTACTACGTAGTAGAGAAAGTAAAAATAACTTCTAACAAGAAAATTTTGTAGAAGCTATACAAAAGAATCTGATGCGATACATTCACATGACTTTCTCAACGCACTATCGTTTATTTGTGGGTATACGTATTACTGTTACTCCAGGATATTTTTATATCTCCTGCGTTTTAATCCAAACAAACCTTTGCAGAAATAGCTACACATTTTGTTATAGATACGAAGGAAACAGCGGCAGTCAGATGTTTAAGAACTAAACGCTGTATGCTTGCCTTAAAATTCCATACCATTTCCATGCAATCGCGGGAAAAAGCTAAATGTTGATAGAACTTTAAGAGAATAACCACGAAATGAAGAATTCGAATCTTTAATAAAGGATATATTAGAAACGGCGTATGCCACTTAAAACTTAATTTAAATAAATTCTGATTTAAATAGATCTATAATTTTTCCTCCGTCTCCTTTAACCTCACCCCTACGTCTTGGGGTAACCAGGCGAGGGGCTCAGGAACAAAGGATCTTGTTGTTTGAGGTTCACCTCTATTTCTAGTCATAGTCCTCACGTAATAAATTATTTTTAATAAATAGTTTTAATTTAAAATCTTAGTAACACAGTGCACAAAAGAGGCTAACTAAGTGAAAAAGAAAATTATGGAGGTACAACTTAAACTAATAGTCTCTTTAAAACACACAGTTTATTTCAAAAAAACATTTTTGCGCCATCAGCCATTTCCGAGATATTCGTTATTAATGAATTGTTCAATACTTGGCCATTCTTTTAAAGTCCTGTCGATTTTCAGTTTCTTACCATGTCATGTGGAATTACAAGGCCAGTATAATCGAGTTCTAATATATTTCAGTATGTCTATTCTGTTTGCATTTATAACGACACGTATATCTCGATTAAAATGAAGTGGTTTGGAAAGTAACTCGTAAGACTAACTTTATACCCACTAATACACCATAGAGGGTATAGAAAGCCATGTGAATATAACACATCAGATTTTTATTCTAGGTTTTAAAAAAAATGCAGGAATATGCACGTTGGAATAGGGATGAGAGAAGAGGGAGTGAAGGAGGGAGAGAGACTCAGAGTGTGTGAGAGTGTGTGAGAGTGAGAGAGAGAGAGATAGGGAACGGATAATAATTGCTCTAAAGGTACCCATGTCAGGAACACATTGTTTGGGCGTTGCGTGCGAGGTTTGTAGTCTGTTCAGATTCTTTTAGTGACCTAATAGGTATGCAACCCGTTAAGTAGCAACGTAAGGTGGATGGACTAACTGAGCCTGTTAAGGTTCCTACGCATGAACGACAACACGTCACAATGCACAGTCCGCATTCTAATGAGGTAGTCTGTGGTTCTGAGCCAGTGTATTAACTTTGTTAGCAATCAAGCAGGAAGTTGACAATTCGAATCTCTTTCGTAATTTAATGTTTATAATTATATTTTCTTCTATCCAATTTCCAGCAATTATGGAGTTTTTTATTTTATTTTCTATTTATTTATAGATGCTCTTTAACTGCTGTGGTTCTCAGCGTCCCATTCTATTATGGGCGTAAAAGACCGGTAATTTTTTCAGATGCCTCTTTATCAGGCTTGAGGTTCTTTTACGTGTAGTAAATGTACGACACGGGACCACCGTTTACTTCTCAAACTTTTACAACCGAGAAAAATACATTGGAAAACTCGGTTATATTAACTGGTCTGGAACTCTGCTCTTGTGTTTTTCATAAAATACTGCTAATGTTTACTTTCTCTACTACGTTAGTAAGTATAACATTTCACCCAAAAATTCAATCCCGAGATTTTGCGGGAAATACATGCCTTGAGGTGGCCTGAATCCAGAAAAAGCTATTTGAAAACATGTCCGTGTGTGCATGTCTGTCTGTGTTTCTGACTGTGTGTGCGTTTATGAACAGCATAACACAAAAACGAAAAGTCGGATAAACAACAAACTTGGTATTTGAGTTTGGAATTTACAAAGGATGAAACACGTAGATTTTCAAAAACATCCCTCGACACCAAATTATTTTTGACATGGAATATGTTTCGAAAACTTTTATTCTCTCAAAAATGCCTCTAAAAATTTTGATTAAAGTATCATTATGTTTAAGACATTTTCACGGTAAATGAAATGTATATCTTTATTTTTTTGGCAATGTCCCCTAAAGTCCTTTTCATTCTAAATGACTTTCGCATAACTGGTAAACCGTAAGAGATGGACACATGTTTACTGCACAAAAAGTTAGATCTCGTTAAAACAGGCAATTTATGTTTAAAAGTAAAATTTGTGTTAAAATTAATAAAAGTATAAGTGATAATAATATTATTCCTTCTGTATTGTTTAAACAATCAATTCCTTTCTTAATTACTTTTATGAAAGGAAGATTGATAATTCAATACTATACATTTCTTTTGTAGAGTGAACCATTTCCGAATATTCCTTGTTATTTGTTTGAATTTTGCAATACCTACACTTTTTCTCAAATGGGAATTCGTTATTCATTTTTTAAGTCCTGGGCATGCAAAGAGAATGGAATGTTCCACATAGCAACCAGCTCTTGAAATATTTAACTGTCGCTTAAAGCACCTTCCCTTACACCTACAAGAAAATTAGCAATAAATGTTTATCTCGAATAACGTGAAGTAGCTGGAGAATAAGCGTTTGAAAAAATAGTTTATACAAGAATAGAGAAAGTTATGTGAGTACAACGCATCAGATTTTTACTTAAGATATAGAGAAAATAGAAATATGAGGTACTGAAGTTTTGGACTCTGGCATTACTGGTATCTGTCGCAGTACCTAGAAACTATCTGGTAGAATGCAAAAATCTGTGTTGCAGTCGGTGTCATTCTGCCTTGACAACTCGTGCTGTGAGAGGGTATTATTGTAATCAGAACAACCAAAAGTTTTTGTAGTGCAGAGGTAATGTAACGTTTTCATTGCTCGATATTAAAATTTCCCTTAAAGTACACACGGTAAGTTAAAGTAAATTAAATGCAGTAGAAGAATATAGTTTTAAATTACACAAAGAGTGTGACATTCATTGTGAGTTGCTGGTGCTAACTTGCATGGTCACTTGGTAGCAATATGAGACGCCGTGTATATAGGATTAATAGTATTTTGTGCTTGTGTATATGCTATGTGATCAAAAGTATCCGTACATCCCACAAACATACGTTTTTCATCTTATGTGCATTGTGCTGCCACCTACTGTCTGGTACTCATTATCCGCGACCTCAATAGTCATTAGACATCGTGAAACAGCAGAATGGGACACTCCGTGGAACTCACGGACTTCAAACGTGGTCAGGTGATTGGGTGTCACCTGTGTCAGAAGTCTGTACGCGAGATTTCCTCACTTCTAAACATCCCCAGGTCCACTGTTTCTGATGTGATAGTGAAGTGGAAACGTGAAGGGACATGTACAGCACAAAAGCGTACAGGCCGACCTCGTGTGTTGACTGACAGAGACCGTCGACATTTGAAGAGGTCCTAAAGAGTAATAGGCAGACATCTATTCAGACCATCACACAGGAATACCAGGATCCACTCCAAGTACTATGACAGTTAGGCGTGAGGTGAGAAACCTTGGATTCCAAGGTCGAGCGGCTGCTCATAAGCCACACATAACGCAGGAAAATGCCAAACGACGCATCGCTTGGTGTAAGGAGAGTCAACATTACACGATTCAACAGTGACAGAACGTTGTGTGGAGTGACGAATCATGGAACACAAGTGGAGATCCGATGGCAGAGTATCTGCCAGCGTGTGTAGTGCCAACAGTGTTGAGGTGGTGGTGTTATGGTGTGGTCGTGTTTTTCCTGGGAGGCTTGTACCCCTTGCATTTTGCGTGGCACGATCACAGCGAAGATATACATTGATATTTTAAGCACCTTCTTGCTTCCCACTGTTGAAGAGCAATTCGGAGATGGCGATTGAATCTTTCAACAGGATCGAGCACCTGTTCATACTGCACGGGCTGTGGCGGAGTGGTTACACGACAATAACATCCCTGTAATTGACTGGCCTGCACAGAGTCCTGACTTGAATCCTGTAGAACCCCTTTGGGATGTTTTGGAACGCCGACTTCGTGACAGGCCTCACCGATCTACATCGATACCTCCCCTCAGTTCCGCACTCCGTGAAGAGTGGCCTGCCGTTCCCCAAGAAACCTTCCAGCACCTGATTGAAAGTATACCTGCGAGAGTGAACGCTGTCATCAAGGCTAAGGGTGGGGCAACAGCATATTGACTTCCAGCATTACCGATGGAGGGCGCCACAAACTTGTACGTCATTTTCAGCCAGGTGTCCGAATACATTTAATCACGTAGTGTATATTGGTTAGCTTTTAAACATTATAGATGCTAAGAGAAAAGTTGTATAGAGAAAGTAGAGGTACAAGGTAACTTGGGTGCACCCTGAATCAAAAACATCTACTACTTTGGCATCTAAAAGTGGAAAGTAAAGTGGTGGCAGCAAGAGGAAAACGACATTCGCCGATTCCGATGAATCTTCAAGTAACCTTCAAATGAATCTTCATCAGAGATTGAGAAGAACTAATCCGGATGACCATGGGCAGCTTTGTTCTGTTTCTCAAGATGAAAACTCTATCTTTTGTTACGTTGGATTTTCTGATGTCTCTAAAGGGAAGAACAAAGGACCCAGTGTCTTGTTTGTAAAATATGGGCTCACAGTAATTGTGGGAGCCTAAAGAATGAAAACTATGCGTGTAGTTACTACAGGTAAACTAAGGTTCATCATTACGGCTTAATAATCCATGACAGCAATTTTTCAGGCATATTTCAAGCTTGCTTTTCATATATGCAGGTATCTCATATTGTTACCTATGTTCATAAATCTGTAAATCCATCCTTGTAACAATTTAATTCAATTAAATCTGTGTGGTGTGCTATACTCGATTTATTTTTATTTCTATATATTCCACATAGAATTTCATTACTGGAATTTCATTATTTGTAAGGCGTTTTTATGATCAAGTGTAAGATGGGTATTGTAGTAATACTTGGACGACTTTTCTAATTCACATTGGCTCTGATGTTGTTGGCCACCGGAACCTTTCGGAAGATTCCTTCGCATCTTCAGGGTAGTCGTAGTAGATTGACTAATCCTACCGCACACTCTTCTGTCCCCCATGTGTTTTGTAGAAGGTGAATTAGCTGCCCTGTGTTGTAAGAAAGTCATACTCGATACATTTGTTTCTGTTTTTTGTTGATCTTAATTTCAGAATTCAAAATATTATCAGTATTGTGGTGAATAAATTATGAAGAAAACTGGATGGCTTTAAGTAGCTCAATGTCTCTACCCATTGCATGATTTGAAATCCTAAAGTTATTAGCAACTGACTTATCTATTTATTTTAATTTGATGTTTATTTGATATTCAGCCAACCTTGTATCTCATATCTATACCTTCTCTTCTATAAGCTAGAAATTGATTAACATTTGGCACGCAGTTTTGCAAACGCTTCAAGAAATTTTGGAAAAAAATATCAGAAGTATAGAAGAAAGCCTGAAATGCGAAACCATGGCTGCCTCAAGGTTATTTAAATCATCAATTAATCTCTCCATTTTCACTCCGATATCAAGAATATTTACATGACGACGTTCCTAGGGAATCGGATTTAATAAGTTAAAAGGTCCAAATTGTAAGTTTTAGCTATTTTGGCCCAATTTACATCATTCGGTCCCCGAGTGCTACTTGCGTGTCCGTCTCTTTAATTGTTTACTATACATTCCTTTGGCTAAATTGCCTTAATACGAGAGTAACTGATAGAAATCATTGCTCCTACTTTATAACTCGGATACCGAGGACCAGTCTCACTATAAGTTATGCATCCGCAGGATTTGGCCTTCGCCGACAGATAGACCATCGTTCTGGGTGTTACAGTACGTTGAGAATTTGCAATTTGGATCTCAGCCTAAGCCGATGCCATTAAAGTGTGGTTAAATGTTTTACTGACATGCAAAATAACTCCTAAAGGCAAAATCTCCGGAACAAGGTGATGCCGATATGACCTTGTTAGTTGCAAGCGTCGTAAAATATATTTATTACTGTTGTAAAACTTTAAAGGAGTGATTCTAGTTGGTTTTAACCCCATGCTATGACTGTGAATACAGACACTAAAGTGTCTTAAGAAGGTTTTCCACGTCGGGTCGACAGCAATCTGTTACTCCAACACGCGAAATTAAATTATTGTTGAATGGCAATGCAAAACGCCATGCTGTACAGTTGATTTTGAAGACGTTTACCATTCATCATACAAATTTTAATTGCACCTTTTCAATTAATATATTTTTGTGGAGAGCATCTATGGACAGACGATTTTCCAGTGAAGAGGATGTTAAAGATGTTATATTGAAATGGGTGAAGAGCAGTGCGCAATAATGGTTGCTTGAATGCATTTGAAGAACACATTAACTCAGGACTATCGAAAAAATATTGGGTAATAAAGTTCTCCCTACTTTATTACTTATCTACGTTAGGCAGAGAAAGTATTGCTCTCCATTTTAAATTATTTTCATTCACATTTCAACGGAATGCATGCTTTGAGGTCATCTAAATCTAAAACAAAAGAAAACAGAACAAGCAGGAGCAGAGAGAAAGAGAGGGGAGGGAGAGAGACAGAGACAAAGAGAGAACAAAATAACTTACAAACACAATATCATGTAGATACTAATATATAACTTCAGTTAGGGATCCTTTAAGCACGTAATGTAAATATTTACCTTATCAGATATTTACCCCTACCCGAAGCAGCCCAGTAGAGTTTTTTTATACAGGGTTGCTAGCGCCTAGATTAACAGAATGGAGAGACGAAGGAAAGTTGTCGGAATTTCAAGCAGGTTTCAGAAAAGGAAAAAAAAGGTGGACAACATATTTATAAGAAAATTATTGCTGGAAAGATATCTAAACAAAGAATAAAGAAAAGCATACTTGTTTCTCGCGGACTTTGAAAAAGCTTTTATTGCGATAAATAGAGAAGCACTAAAATGAAATTGAGAATGAAAAATGGTACGAGAGAAATGTACAGTTTTATGTGAGAATAGGAGGAGAAGGAATAACGGATGCAACAGAACAAAAGATAGGTTTAAGACAAGGGTGCAAAATAAGTCCCACTCTATATAACTTTTTTATACATTGAAGAAGTGTGTTTGCACCACACTTTGGGCATCAATTTGAAGTAGTTAGTTGCTGCTACGTATGAAAACGGGATTTGAAGTAGGAGTTGTATTATAGTGCAACTGTTGGGGAGCCGAATTTAAAATTCATTGCAACCGCACGTATAGTATACAGTTTCCGGTAGTCTTCGCCCCAAATGTACTTTCAGGTGGCCTTTGCCCCAAGTTTAAAAAAATATTAACTTTGTAATTTGACTGTTTCTTTAAATATTATATATTTGTGTTTGCCTCGGCTGCATCAGTATTATTGTTAGAGACATGGACGTCTTGGCAGGGCGTGATGCGACAAGAATGTAGGCTTACACAGATTTTAAGTTTTAATTCACTCCTTTTTATTAATCCTTGACACCAATTAAATAGTACTTCACTGATATAGAGAGCTCTGAGATTTTTTTATGTAATACTTGCACTTTTTAATACGTATACTATTTTTGTCTCACACGAATACGTAATTAATTTCTCGAGGACATATCTCCCGTCTGATTAGTAAGACTGTTTGCAGGCAAAGACGAGGAATGGAACTTGAGCGGGAAAAAGCTGGAAGTGGTAAAAGAATTCGATTACTTAGGGGTGCAACTAAGTAGTAATGGAGCTTGGGAGGCTCACGGTAGAAATATAGTGGCAAAACGGAAAGTGGCTATGATAAATGTTAGAAAATGTATATTTAAATTGCAAATGCCCAAAAAATTGCTTGGAGAGGATATACACGGCTATGGTAGAAGCTAAAATGTTTTACGAGTGAAAATATGGTAGTTCAGATTTAACAGTTAAGGTTACAGCTTATTTTGTAAAGAACTACTAGGACTGCCGCGATCGGCCCCGGGGAAGTCACTTTACTAGAATTAGGAATGACAAGAAGGTAAGATTTAGTGCTAGAGAGAATGGCAAAATGTTGGTATAAATGCTTGATAAGGAAAGAAGATATATTAAGAAGTTGTATGGTACAACAAGAGAGTATATAAGTGAGAACAGTTGGGGTGCAGGGTTGAAGTAAGTGTTGGAAGAAATAGGAATAAAAGATATATATTTACAGGAGAAAGGAAACAGTCCAAGTTTTTGGAATCAAGTGAGGGAAAGAGTGGAGCATATTTAAAGACATTAGATATGGGGAAGTATAGAAAACAAAACAAAATCTTTGAAATTTCACACAAAAATAAAAAAGAATGGGCAGAGAAAGCTATATAAGGAGTATAATAGAGGAGGAAAACAAGACTTATCTTGGATGAGAACGGGAACTATATTAAGTGGCTTATGAGGTAATGATAAAGGAATGTGTGGAGTTTGTGATGGTAAGGAAAGTGAAGAACTGAATATGAAGATTTAAAAGAAATGGAGAGAGAAAATCTGGGACACGAAATGCGATAATATGGGAGCGGGGGTGAGTTAGTTGTATTGAAAATATTATCAAACATGCAGGAAGAAGAAATATGAAAGTAGGACATTTTTAAAAATAATGAAGGCGAAATAGATGACGAAGGTCAAAGAGAAGAGAGGGAGGGGAGAAAATAAATTGTAATGTGGCTTTAGCATAGAGAAGTAAATGTTGCACAGCAGTGTTGAAGGCCAGGGAGCTATACTGGCTGCGCAACATGAAGTAAGGTATCAGGCATGTACATTTAAAGCAGAAGTCATCAAGATCATCATCATCACGATTTAGGAAATGTCTCCTGTTCCGAACTCAAACTTCCCTCCATCTCTTCAACGGACTTCCTATATTTCTGTAACCTAGTGGTTTGTACATATACGTTTGGAATGGAATAGGGTATTATTCATTCTTTGTGCATAATTTTTCCATTTTACCCTGTTTGTTTATATTTTGTTATTTAGGGAATATATACTTAATTCTTCTCTTATGCCCTTATTTCTAATTCCATCTAATCGTGTATACCCTTTTACTGTTCGGAGATATTTCATTTCTGCGCTTGAATTTTATTCCAATCCCTCCTTTTTATAGTCCATGTCTCCAAACCATAACAAAGTAGTATGATAAATAAATCAAGTATGTAGAAGTATGTATTTATCATAATAAATACATTTAACAACATTTGTAATTTTTAACCTGAAATGTGTACAATTTTTTTCTGATGCTGGCGTTTTTCATATGAACACTCAATGGGTTGTAGCCATCAATAAAAATCTTACGTGTTACATTTACATTACTTTCTGTACCCTGTATCGTTTATTAGTGGGATACAAATTATTACCACGAAAGTACTTTACTTAAAAACTACGCTGGTAGCAAAATTGTTAAATCACGTGAAGGAGTCGACCATAATCAAGGACAGAAGATTATAAGGAAATGTTTGCCCACCCCTGACTACCCTTTTTATTTTCTAAAAAATTCTAGTGACGATTTTGATAAAAGTGCCATATATTAAAGATATTTACATGGCAAATAAAATGTATATCTTGAATTTTCTGGGATTGGGCTGTGATGTCCACTTCATTCTGAAGTAGATGTGCTCATGGAGTTTAGTTTATTTATTTATTTAGCTCCACGTTTGGGAAGCCAATTTGAGAAGGTGTTTTGTTGTTGGAGTTAATTTACGTAATTGTTGTTGATGTTGTTTACGTAGGAGTTTGCACCACGCTTTGGTAAGCCATTAGAAATTGTTTGTTACCTAATATGCTGCTATGTATAAAAAAGCTGATTTTTACGATGTATTTTTGTTGTTACACTCCAAGTTTTAAGAAATATTAACTATTAAATTTATTACTAAACTGGTTCTATAGATATTATTTATGTTTGTTTTTGCCTTGGCTGCTTCAGTATTACTTTAGAGACACGTTTCTCTTAATCAGGGCGTGGTGCGACAAGAATGTAGGCTTACACAGATTTTAAGTTTAAATTCACTTCTTTTTATTTATCCCTGTACAAATTGAACAGCACTACTATGATATCAAGAACTGTGAGATTCTTTAATTTAGTATCTTGCACTTTTTTAATACGTATACATAATTTTCGTTTCACACGAATACGTAATAATTCTTTAGAGAACACATCTTCCATCCGGTCACTACCAAGGTCTGCAGAAAATTGAACATATTTCAGCCGTCTAAACACGTAAACTTCTGTATTTCAAGTCTCTGATTGGCTAATTCTAGTCCAATAGAATACCTGCATTTTACTAAAGCTCTTTCTAGCTGTTGATTGGCTATTTTTAAACTATCACAAAATTTACATTATCGTTGCTCTAATCATGACTAGTAACATTTAAACTCCCAAACTCATTATTGCCTCAAGGTTAGCTCAATGTTAGCAACTTTAAACTTATTCTTCTCACGGCTCTTACAGTATTAAATTACTTAATGCATTCACATAACATTATTGAACATGTTTACAATAATATAAGCATTTGCACTAACTCTTACATACATGTTTACAAATTGTTACATACATATTGCTTCAAGGCGGGCTGTTATTGAATTTACATATTATATAATTCAAGTGTTAAAAATACTGCCTCATTTCGGAAGGAATTTTGTATAACATAATATACCTGGTGAAGCAATAGACGAAAACGTACTGCAAAAAGGTAGATCTCTTTGAAACCCGCAGTTTACTTCAAGTAACTTTTTTGTGGCATCAACCGTTACCGACATATCCATTATTAATTGTTCAATTTGTTCTATACTTTCCCAGTGCTGTCGATTTTTGGTTGTCTCGTGATATCATGGAAAGGGTGTGGAATTTTAAGGCCAGCGTACAAACGTCCAGTTCTTAAACATTTGACACTCACTATTCCGTTTATACTTATAAAGAAATGTAGAGGATAAGGTAGAAGTATGATATACTGATTTTACTCTTGATCATAAAATTTCCAGAAATATAATTTTATGTGGAATACAGAGAAATAGAAATAAACTATGTGTTGCATACCATAACCATTCTATTTAATTAAATTGTAACAAGGGTGAATTTATAGCATTTATGAATATGTAAGGTACCCATCTATATGAAAAACAAATTTGAAACGGAAGTGAAAGATTGCACAGTCATGCATTACTGACATATGATGATAAACCATTAGTTCACCTGTAGTAATCACACACATTGTTTTCATTCTTTGGAGTCCCACAGTCATTGTGAGCCCACATTTTACATTCAAGACATTTACATTTATCAATTATTTTCCCCTAAAGTCATCAGATGACCTGCCTCACAAAAGATAGAGATCTTGAGAAGCAGGGTATAGCTGTTAAGCGTCATCCAGGATTAATTCGTCTCAACCTCTGATGGAACAGTCTCATATTGTGGCGTATTAATAAATTGGGGGGGGTTATATTGTCATTACCAGACATCATATTGTTTTCCTTTCATTTGACTGGGAGGACGTCACTCCTGGCTGGTAGCTTTACTAGCCACGAGTGGAGGGGGTAGCGTCAGTTTTACTTAGGATTTCGTGAGAAGCGGATTGCGCGTGCAAGCCGGCCTTTGAATCGGTGGACACCTCCCTTCACCTTTCATATTTAATAATGTAGGAACCCAAGCGGTTAGGAAATAAATCTAGGAATATGTAGGTAGATTTGTGTTTGGATTTTGTACCGTGAAAAACCCACGCCTTCCTCTTAACCTCCACACCACGTTTCGGTTCTCCGCAGCCAAGTGAGTATATGCCTCAACAATGTACGTGCTGGGTACTAAAATTAATTTAATTTTTCATTTGAACTTTTATGTGTCTATCCAGCATGTAACAATATTTATACTAGCTTAGTGTCTCATAGTGCTACCAATTGGCCATTTAATTTAAACTCAGCAACTCATAAGGAATCCCACACTCTTTGTGTAATTTAAAACTATATGCTTACACTGCATTAATGTAGTTTAGCTTATCGTATATGTCTTAAAAGAAACTACAATATCAACTAATGAAAACAATACACGAACATTACACTACCAAAACTTTTGGTTGCTCTGATAACAATAATACGCTCCCACAGCATCAGTTCTCAAGGATGAATGACGCCGGCTGTAACACACATTTGTAGACCTCTAGCAGATAGTTTCCAGGTAGCGTGACAGATATCAGTAACGTCCAGGCTCCAAAACTTCGGTATCTCATACTTCTACCTTCTCCTCAATAATCTGGCTATTTCCGGCAAAATCAGAATGACCGGTCATAAATACTTCAAATTATTAAACACCCGTGCACATGCGTATCTGTAAATAGCTGAAGATATCACACTAAAGGGAAAATAAAAAAAATTCTGATGTGTTACACTCACATGACTTTCTCTACTGTTGTACAAACTATTTTTACAAACGCTTATTCTCCATATGCTTCATGTTAATCGAGATGTTAATCTTATTGCAAATTTTCTTATAGGTGCAAGGGGAATTGGTTAGCTTTAAGCGATAGTCAAATATTTTAAGAGCTGGTTGCTATGTGGAGCATTCCATTCTCTTTGTATGTCCAGGACATAAAACAATGAATAACGAATTTCCATTTGAGAAAAAGTATTGGAAAATTTAAGGGAATAACAACCAATATCTCGAAAATGGTTTACTCAACATAAAATGCATACGACATAAATTGTGTATATTAACGCGATCTACATTTTTGTGTAGTAAATTTTTGTCTATCTGTTATGGTTTATCAGTTATGCAAAAGTCGTTCACAATGAATAATACTTTTGGAGACATTCCCAGAAAATTCAAGATATACATTTCATTTGTCATAAAAATATTTTAAACATATGATATTTTAATCAAAATCGTTAGAGCCATTTTTGAGAAAATTAAAATTTTCGAAAAATGTTCCATGTAAAGGTTAATCTGGGGTGGGGGGATTTTCTTGAACACCTTCGTGTTGCATCTCTGGAAGATGCTGAACCTAAATACCAAGATTGATGTTTATCCAACTGTTCGTTTCTCAGTTATGCTGCTCACAGTCACACACAAGGACATGTTTCCAAAAATGCTTTTTTTGGATTCAGGGGGTCTCAAAACATGTATTTCCGGTGAAATCTCGGTATCGAATTTTTGGGTGGAATACTTACTATACGAGTAGAGAAGGTAACAATAGCTTTTTTATTTTCTGCTTTTGTAACAAAACTTTATTGATCTTTGAGGGAGAAACAGTTCATCAAACTAATTTAAATAAGGATAACTCAAAGCACACGGTTCTCTTATTTATCAGCATATAAGCAAAGGCATTTAAGCGTCTGGCATAGCTTATATTAAGGTCCCTAATTTCCGAAAAGCAGAAAGAGGCATCCTGCTCTCTGAGCTATTTATTGATTCACTTCTTCGTAACTCAGGAAGCGTATAAAATAACAAAGATAAAAGAAATACTAAGAAAAGCACAAGAAGATAAATTTGTTCAGGCCTATTGGAAGATGCAGTACTCCTATTCATGAAAAAGAGGAGGAGAAGAAATTAAGATCTACTCACTAGCAAAGCATTTGAAGGTACTTTTGAATGACACTAGAATTCAGGATATTCCTTCAGTTCCACATTCATAAAAATCTGAAGGGCTGCGGGCTTTATAGTGATTGGAGGAACATTTGCGACTTATTTTGCGACCCATATGCGAGGATATATGGATATATGCTGTTATTAAAGAAGAATTCTATTTCGCGAGTTAGAAGACGAGGTCTTCTAGCTAGTAGCTTAGTCCACCTACGCATTCACCATACATCACAAGCCACAAAACCAAGCAACATCACTTCTTGAAGATCCTATAGTAAGGACACGGAGTAAGAGAGGAATCGTTTGACATATTTAATACATTCAGTGGAACTCCGGCTTAGAGGATACGGAAATTCCAGCCATTCCGATCTCTGGTTTCCGAATAATAAAATAACGATGCTCGCTCTTGCGTATCAGATAACTGTTTGGGCTTGAATGGCTAACAGATGGTTTACTGAGTGGGGAACCAATAACATTAATACAGAATTTCTGACAAATTCTGAACCGTACTTTACTCAGCACTTGATAAGTTTAATCTATATACTGCAATATAAGTGACGCTCATTGAACGTAAGATTTTATTTCTGATGTATAATTGTCAGTGTGTGCTACATTTACATAAAAATGGCAAATAAACAGCAAGAAATTAACATAGATAATCATCCTGCATTCATGGATCTAGAAAATCTTTCATAAACCAGGCAAAGAAAAACTGTGAAAATAGCGTAACCAGAATTTTGATTTTCTAACTTTTCTTTAGTAACTTACAACAGTAAATTATGCTATATTATTTTTATAAGCTCATACTTTAGTCACTAATTCTAGAAAAGCCTGAAGGAATGCAAGAAATGTTTGCCAGCTTAATCAACAACGTGACACCAACAGGCATCACCCATCCCACAGCATGTTTTCACGTTTAGAGGAGTTAAATGAAACAGGTAGCTTCCGATCTAACAAACACCCATGTGGACACATCAAGAGTTCAAATTGACGTTACCAGGCGATGCAAAAAATATATCTAAGTTGGCAGAAGCCATTTTGAGTATCTTCAGTAGTTGATACAATATTTCAGTTTTGATTTTTACTTCTTTCCTATCTTTTGTGACCCATACTGCCTACGTTCTCCTGCATATTTCAGAGACCCAAGCACTAAAACAAAAAGAGATTCTGGACATGATCTATTTAAAAAGTATTATTACTTACCTACTCTATATAGTCAACATGATACAGCAAGAGTAAAAAGTAGTATCCCCAAATGTTATCAGCATTTCTAAATTTAGCTTAAACAAGTTAAAGATCAAGTTTAGCGGGTGCCAATTAAACTTCTAAGATTTTACAAACAGTTTCATTTCCTTAGCTGCCAACTTAGAAAGATATACGTGCGTCATTACGTTGTGCGCAACACCGGAGAAATTATGTTACTCATACGTACGTAAACGTCTTAGATACTAATGAAGCAATTTGTTAGAAATTCGTATTTCTTAAAAATTCGTTATTCGTTTCCAAGAAAGTTTCACTTACTGTTATTGTTTTATTTATTCATTATTTACCATAAATAGCTCACCGAATATACCTGCTTTGAGGTTCCTTTTTCTAAAGGAAAGACCGTGAGAGAGATAGAAGGGGGAGGGAGGGGGAGAAAGAACAGCATTCACTTACGCATCCTTAAGGTTGTAAGACGAATTTTTTTCAGATACTTCCCCACCCCAAACGATCCTTTACAGCAAAGAATTTCCATTACTTTTTATTTTATCAAAATATTTTAACTACTTTGATTAAAATGTTGTATTTTTCATACGAGCTGCAGCTAATCAAAATGTATAATGTCCACCGGTGACCAAAATTGAGTTATATATGTTTTCGTATACTTTTGAGTATGCCCTATGCGATGATATGCTCAAAATGCTTCAAAACGTATAATTTCTCATTGAAACAGCGCTTTGAAAATCAATGAACATATCAAATTCTATAACGTCCATCAGTGTAAATGAACCAAAGAATATAAAGCCCATCACCAGTGTTGTGATAACTAGGCTCTGTTTAAATTATGCAATTTTTTATATTGGTATCAATGAGGATTACAAATGAAGCGGGAATTTGTTGCTGACAATCACTGTTGACGTTATTATTTTGTTGGTTTCATTATCGTCATACAGCTTGTTGGCAAAATTTCGTTCTTAGTGTGGTGCTGTGTAGCGCTGTTGAAAATGGAGTTAGAATGGGAAAGTATATTACAGTAGAGTAGGAGGAGATATAATAGATAGAGGAGCCTGAAAAAAGAATGAAAGGGAAAATATAGATTATTGTGGCAAAGATGCACATCTGATGACTTTTCAGCCGCCTTGCCAGCACAGGGGTGGCCGTTTTCGACGCTGTTCCATGCCAAAAATGCTATTTACAAATCCAAAATTGCAGTATTTTCTAAACTACCTAAACATCTGCATGATAAGAATTGTCCTTTCTTATGGGTGTCATGAGCCCTAAGCGTGGTAATGATGTCAAGGTAAAACCAAATCTCTCAGTAAAATATCATGTAAATGTTTAATAGTTTAATAACAGCTCCTGCAGCGCTGTATTTTATATATTTTTGTTTTACAAGAAACTTAAAACACTTATATTTTTTCCTTCCAGATAAAATCAGCTGCTGAAAACTTCCTGTATGTGCAAAATGTTTAAAGATACTTTTTGTTATCAGTCAAACAAGAGAACATATAGTTTCGAAGGAGATAGCTTCAGGAAAAGGTGTCATTGATAAGTGCGGGGGTAATCATGAACTTGAAATATGCAGAAAGCGAATTCATAATAAAATTAGAAGACAAAGAAAATTCATTGCAGAAATAAAAGTGGAATGCTTTACCTTTCTCGTGAATTTAGCATAAAGAAGCTGTTAAATATGTATGATTCATCTGTAAATCCAAGACTTAATGTAAAGAAGTATTTCTTTGCTAAAGTTTTTAATATTAAGTTTAATTTGGCACGAGTAAAGAACAATTGCACGCACGCTAGTTAGCTCCTTACTCCAATTCAGTGTGAGTCGAGTTTCGTTGCTGTGAGGTCACGCCTGTCTGTTCTACAACATATCCAAATGGCGGTGCCGATTTAAATTCCCGCCAAATGTGAAGTGCTAGTGCGACTCATTTTTTGTATGCAGATAATGTTCGGCCAACAGAAATTTATTGGCAAATAATACAGGTGATAAGGCAATGAGCGAGTCTTCAGTGAGGAAGTGGTGCATTATGTTTAACCACGGAAGAGCCAGTAAGCCCGAAAACCGGTGTGGGAGGCCATTACTCATTACGGATGAGCTGAAAACAATGTTGTTGAAAGAATTCAGGACATACCTTTGTTTCCGAAACTAAACGACTTTTTGGGTGGAAAAGAGTTTTCAACCAATGAAGACAGTCTTTGGCGGTAGACGAGTATAACATCGGCATTAAGTGCCTTGGCGCAATGAATATTACATTGGGAAGTAGAGAAAAGTGATCTATGTTTTTAAATAAAGTTTTGTGTTGATAGTTTTCGTTATTGTTTAGTATGACAAATCCTTCTTTATTTTCTGGATGTTCCCCGTACATCTGCAAGTGATACATATAGTTACTGCCTAAGGGTGCGCCATTAAATCTAAAATGTTACAGAAATTAATGTTAGAAACAGTTTAATGCTGGGACTAGGTGCAAAGGCCCTTTATAAGTTAATGAAACAAACGCTCTATGGAAATAAGTCTTATTACTTTCTCTACTATGTATAGTAAGTAGAGGAAGTATTGTATTCCACCCAAAAATTCGATACCGAGATTTCACGGGAAATATATGTTTTGAGACCCCCTGAATCCAAAAAGAGCATTTTTGGAAACATATCCGTGTGTGTCTGTCTGTGAACAGCATAACTCAGAAACGAACATTTGGATAAACACCAAACTTGGTATTTAGGTTTAGTATCTTCCAGGGATGCGACACGAAGGTTTTCAAGAAAATCCCCCCACCCCAGATTACCCTTTGCATGGAACATTTTTCGAAAATTTTAATTTTCTCAAAAATGGCTCTAACGATTTTGATTAAAATATCATATGTTTAAGATATTTTTATGAAAAATTAAATGTATATCTCGAATTTTCTGGCAATGTCTCCAAAAGTATTCTTCATTGTGAACGACTTTTGCATAACCGGTAAACCATAAGAGATAGACAAAATTTTACTACACAAAAAATGTAGATCACGTTGAAATACACTATTTATGTCAAATGCATTTTTTCGGTTGAGTGAACCATTTTAGAGATATTGCTTGTTATTCCCTTAACTTTTCCAATACTTATACTTTTTCTCAAATGGGAATTCATTATTCAATTTTTACTTTCTCTACAACGTATAGTAAGTAGGGGAAGTATTGTATTCCACCCAAAAATTCGATACCGAGATTTCACCGGAAATATATGTTTTGAGACCCCCTGAATCCAAAAAGAGCATTTTTGGAAACATGTCCGTGTGTGTGTCTGTGTGTCTGTGAACAGCATAACTCAGAAACGAACAGTGGGATAAACACCAAACTTGGTATTTAGGTTCAGTATCTTCCAGAGATGCGACACGAAGGTTTTCAAGAAAATCCCCCACCCCAGACTACCCTTTACATGGAACATTTTTCGAAAATTTTAATTTTCTCAAAAACGGCTCTAACGATTTTGATTAAACTATCATATGTTTAAGATATTGTCATGGCAAATAAAATGTATATCTCGAATTTTCTGGCAATGTCTCCAAAAGTGTTCTTCATTATGAACGACTTTTTCATAACTGGTAAACCATAAGAGATAGACAAAAGTTTACTACACGAAAAATGTAGATCGCGGTAAAATACACAATTTATGTCATATAATTTCTTTTGTTGAGTGAACCGTTTGCGAGATATTGCTTGTTATTACCTTAAATTTTCCAATAATTATACTTTTTCTCAAATTCGTTATTCATTTTTTATGTCCTGGACATGCAAAGAGAATGGAATGCGCCACATAGCAACCAGCGTTAAAATATTTGATTATCGCTTAAAACTTACCATATTCCCCTTGCATCTACAAGAAAATTATCAATAAGATTGACATCTCATATCTCGATTAACATGAAGCATATGGAGAATAAGCGTTTGTAAAAATAGTTTGTACAAAAGTAGAGAAACCTCTTCAAAAATGAAATATTAGTGAGACTTGTTATGCTTGCCAAATTTCAAATTATACTTTATGTGTAACAAACAAAGAAGCCGCAAAACCTACATTCTGTGTTTAGAACGAAACTCAAGCTAATAGTGAAGCATTGGAAATTTTGTTTGCTGATGTCTTTGTTAAGGAGAGTACTGAGGAATCCATTATAAGCATTCGACTTTTTTCTGTTGGTGGTGGACAAAATAAGAAGCAGCTTGTAATACATGCAGCCGCATTTTGGCTTCTGAAAGAATCTCCATCTTTTCCCAGTTCGTGGACATTCCTTTCTGCCTGTAGATAAAGTTTTGGACAAATTCGGAATAAAATACGTATAACATCCCTGAAATACTACACCTGCGAAGTATCAGGAAATTTACTCAGAAGTTAGAGAACTAGAAACTAGGAACGCATTGACAGCTAAAGAATAACAACGAATTGGAAATAATTTTAAAGAATGTTGATGGCATAAGTGAAGTGAAAAGAATTATTTTAAAGAAGCTCACTATAGGCAGCCGTAATGAAATAAACATAAAAATGTAAAACAGGCTCTTTCGGTGATCCCTCCAAGCTGTTTTCAGCATTGGTGAAGGTTGAGTTAATGTTCCAAAGAGATGCAAAGCATAGAACTGTACTACCTTTATCAAATAAAATTAAAGAAGAGAAAACAGATGTAAAAGGTTTACACTAGATTTGGAGATAATTGGAAATAAATGGAAGCCTTTAGATTCTTCACAGTGATCAGGGTGAAAAAAGATGATTCTCGTGAATGTGACGTGTTCAGAGAAGGAATCTGGACTTAGTAACAGTGTGTAACAGTTCTATGTGAAGAAAAAATGGGGGTTCTTATTTGTGTGTGTTCAAAAAAGAGACATTATCAGAAAATACCGAAAACAAAAGTGTCAGATAGTTTAGAACCTAACATCCAAAATAAGGAGGACTTCAATTATCTTAAATTATTATATTTTCTTAGGTATAATGTTAAATTGCACTATGTGTATAACATAAAATTAATGTTTCATGTAATAAACGTATTAGACCTAATAAAACTTATTCAATACAAAACATAATTGCATCAAAATGTATTAAGAGTCAAATAAAATTTTATTAAGTTCAAATTAAAATATTAAATTTCGGTGTCATTATAAAATAAATTATCTAATGGGATACAGTTCATCAATCGCATATTAAAATAAAGTGTTATGTGAAAACAGCAAAAGCTTTCCACAATTACTTTTAATATTATCACTTTTTCATTTCTACTGAAATAATTGCCTCATTTGACATTATAAGTTTTGATTTGCTGCTCCAATCAATGCGTTTTTGTTTTTGATCGGGAGTCAGTTTAAGTGGAATCCATCGACAACAAAGTTTTCTCATGTCTAACTGTTGATGTAAAGTGTCCGTCGATCTTCTTTAAGCATTGCTCGAACAGCGGCAATATTTTCATCAGTAACAACAGTTCTTAGGCGTCCTTCACAAAATTCATCACTAGGGAAAAACTGATCTCTTTTGAATTCACTGTACCAATTATAAATAGTTCCCTTAGATGGAGCTTGTTCACGAAATGCATTTCTAAGCCGATCTTCATATTGTTTAAGTGTTAATGAGGATTTAAAATCGTAACAAATCACAGCCCGGAAGTGTTCTCTAGTCAAATTCATTTTTGGGTGAGCACAAAACCTTTAAATGTTGATAATTAAAAATGATGGGGAAAATCGAACAAACTACCCAAAAATCAACTCGCAAAGCATTAGAAAGTAGCTGTCAAATATAAACAAATTTCGTTTGCTTTTAGAAGCATAGCATTCTAAATCGTCGTTGTATATTCGTACCAATTCTCTTTCATATTCGTTTTAACTAAAAGTTTAAGTACTCTCATATGCAAAGTTGATTGACGATATAAGAATATTTCCTTGTATAGCTCAGATTTTGATTTTCCGAAAAAATAGGGCACCTAGCTGCTTGGAACTAATTTTAAAAGAATCTTCAAGCATTTTAAAATTTTGCCACTTAAATCCTTTTTCTCAAATGCTGAAAACCCCATCAACACATTAAACTATGTTTATGTGTAGATTGAGAGAGTGAAAGAGAGAGAGAGAGATGGGGGAGAAAAAGAAGAAAAGGCGAAATAGAAATGAAAAGTCGAAGACAGTATTTAAGTGAGAGGTCTTTTAAGGGGGAAAGGTAAAACAGCACCCTTTATAACGAAAAATTATGTATGTAATTTGAGGCAATATTTTTAACACTTGAATAATTTCATTTAAATTATATAATGTAAATTCAATAACAGCCCGCCTTGAAGCAATATGTATGTAATAATTTGTAAAATTATGTAACAGTCATTGCAAATGCTTATATTATTGTAAACATGTTTAATAATGTTATGTGAATGCATTAAGTAATTTATTAGTGTAAGAGCTGTGAGAATAATAAGTTTAACGCTGTTAACAATGAGATAACAATGAAGTAACCTTGAGGCAATAATGAGTTTGAGATTTTAAATGTTACTAGTCAATTAGAGCAACGATAATGTAAACTTTGTGACAGTTTTTAAAATAGCCAATCAATAGGCAGAAAAAGCTTTAATAAAATTCAAGTATTCTATTGGACTAGGATTAGCCAATCAGAGATCAGAGATACAGAAGCTTACGGGTTTTGACGGTTGAAATATGTTCGTTCCTGCAGACCTTGGTATTGAAAGGATGGAAGATGTGATCTCTAAAGATATATTACGTATTCGTGTGAATCGTAAATTATGTATACTCCTTAACAAATTGCAAGTATTAGGTAAAAGAATCTCACAGCTCTTAATATCAGTGTAGTGCTTTTTCAATTTGTGTCAAGGATTAATAAAAAGAAGTGAATTTAAAACTTAAAATCTGTGTAAGCCTACAATCTTGTCGCACCACGCCCTGTCTAAGAGATGCGTGACTCTAAAACAATACTGAAGTAGCCGAGGCAAAAACAAACATAAATAATATCTATTGAACCAGTTTAATAACAAAGTTAAAACGTACTCTTTAAACTTGGAGCGTAATAACAAAAATACATCTTCAAATCAGCTTCTCATATGTAATAGCATATTACGTAGCAATCTTCTTCAAAATTTCGTCCATACGTGGAGATAAATAAATAAATAAACTACAAGACAATAACTTCAAGTTGGCTACCCAAGCGTGTGCCTAATAAATTAGTAAATAAATAACGTAAACAATATAACAACTTCAAATTTTCTCTAACACCAATAAATTTCTCGGTATTACCCGTAAACCAAAGAGGTAGACAAATATTTATTCTGGTGCAATTGAAGAGATGATTACAACATATTCAGGGTGACCGAAAGTTTTTCAACCTTTAAATACTAATTAATGAGTTTATTTATCAATCATCTGTCTAAAACACATTAAATCTAGTGCTTTGTATATCCGCCATTGTTGGAATCCCAATAATGCGTTGGGGGAACTTTCCATCAAACGGTGGTATAGGTTTGGTTGATACTTCTCCATTCTTCTTGAACTCTTGCAACTAACTGATCCCTGTTGCGTGATATGGGTTCTCTAAAATCACTATCTTGTAGTTTAGTCCACAAGTATTCAGTGATATTGAAGTCAGGAGGATTTCCTGGACAGTCAGTCCAAAAGCTGTTGAAGCTGTCCTATATCATTTTCATGGTTGCCTTCGCAGCATGAGCTGTTGCTCCATCCTGCATCAAAATACCTATATTGCGTCTGGGAAACTTAGAGGGGTC
Source organism: Deroplatys truncata (assembly GCA_030765065.1). Taxonomy (NCBI): domain Eukaryota; kingdom Metazoa; phylum Arthropoda; class Insecta; order Mantodea; family Mantidae; genus Deroplatys; species Deroplatys truncata. Next base: position 109,967,705 of record CM060982.1, read on the forward strand.
ATTCGTGGTGTTATTGAATATTGGCAAATTTGACTGTCTATAATATTTTCCAGTAACTGTGTGCTTTTGAGGAACAATGTGCAAGTCTGTTTTCTCATATCGTGACACGCCACTTGCTACCATAATTTTTAAGGAATATATTGCAACAAGGACTGCCAACCCTGGTAGGATTGTTTGTACGAGTTCTGCAATTTTGTCTGTTTGGTTTAGGGTTGAGTTCATTGGGTCTTTCATCTTAAAACAGGATATGGGCTCGTTTCATATGTCCTTCCGGAGTGTCATCAACAAAACCTTCCCTGTTGAATCTTTCACAAAATGTCATACGATCCGTTAATCTTTACACTGAGCATAGGTTTAACTGGTTCTTTGTGTGCATTTCTACCTCAATAAGTGGACCTCATATAGCGCCTGACGTTGTGACACCAATTTTCTTCTCACGGTCTTTGAAATCAGTCGTAGAATTCAATTTCTTGACGAAACGTCTTATTCCAGGAAGTTTACTTTTACATATACCTCTGATCCTTCTCTTTGTGTCTGGCGTAACTTTAGTTGGTCTACCACTTCTTTCTTTGTCCACGACATCACCCTACTCTTTTCGAATCCACTTCTAACAGTGTTTCTGTCAACCTTCAGACGTCGAGCAACTTCTTTTATTGACACTACCGTTTGTACGTAAATGTTCCCTTGCTGTGGGGGACATGATTTGTAGAAAATATAAAAAACTGATTTCAGACCTCCATAAGCATTGTGACTGTGTAAATTAACTGCTGTGCAATTTTTACGAATTCCAGACAGACCACGGACAGTTGAAAATGAATTAACAACTGCAAGGTTGTTTTATAACTCACCTTTAAGCTTCAGAATCACCAGATTCCTTCTGAGAGTACAAAAAAGCACACATTAAAAGTAATTTCTCGCACATTCAACAGCCACGCTCACTCTGTGTAAGTAATGGAGAGATCAATAATTAAGATCAATACATCACGACGCTGTCTTCTGAAATGAATAATGACCACCAAAAGGTGCGAGAACTTAAAGTGAGAAGCAAAGCTATTGGCGTGCAGAAATAGTTCGACGGGTGAAAAACTATCGGTCCACTATAGGTTATTAAAAAAGCCCTTAACACTTTACTTTTGCCAAATATTTGCTGATACATATTTAAATTCTTTCCATATTGTAAGGTACTGTTAGCATGGTAAAGCAAAATAGGAAGAAAAAGCTAGTGAAATTACTGTTAATAAACCGCGCTCTAATTCTGCTGTGTAGCTATTTTGGTGTTAATATTGTTAGTTATTTTTAAAAGTAATTGTTGAAAAGTTTTAGTTAACATTGTATAATTAAGAAAATCCTTACCTTTTGAACGTTGGCATTGACAACAACTGTGTTCATGTATTATGGCCCTGGTTTTAAACTTCATTGTTTATTCAAAACGATGATATGATGGTCAGGTTGTTTGCTATTACCACATAAGATATTTGGTAGGCAGTTTGTGTACAAATATGAATTATCAATTGCTCTAATAAGCCTACTCTGCTTTGAAATTATGTACCAGGGCACCATCATTTTCTCTCATACATCGTAATCTGAGTCCAATCTAAAATCCTTTGATGTCCAGTAATAAGGAGTTAATTCTAAGTAAGGACATTGGAGACATTGGTCATCTGTTTCAATCATAACCTATGTGATAGAGAAAGGCATACGTTCTGATGCTGCCCAAATATCATCACTGCTCTCATAGGGTCCTGAATTGACTGCCATTCGTAATATCTGCTGCGTGAACAAATTGGACACAGCCGATAGATATTTGGATTCTCAATGTAGCAGAGAGAATACTTTACTTTCTCTACCAAATACATAGCAGGACGAGAAGGTATTGCATCCCATCCAAAGAAATGGATACTGAGATTTCACCGTAAAATCATGTTTTGAGGACCCTAAATCGAAATGAAGCGTTTTATAAAAAGGCCGGTGTGTTTGTGTTTCTGTGTGTGTGTGTGTGTGTGTGTGTGTATGTGTGTGTGAGAGAGAGAGAGAGAGAGAGAGAGAAAGACAGAGAACAAACATAACTCCAAAACAGAAAGACGGCTAAATACCAAATTTGGTATTCAAAGACACATTATGCATTATAACAAGTGAACACAGCAGTATTGTCAGGATAGAACGCTGATTTTGACTGTAAAAAGTGAAATTGAGTTTTACTTATGGACGCCTTTTAAGTCTATGGTACTTAGCATCCCATTCTATATTGGGCGTTGAGGCAGTTATTTTTAACACTTAAATGATTTCAGTCAAATTATATAATATACAATATAATAACAGACCGCCTTAAAGCAATATGTGTATGTAACAATATATAAAAAGTGTATATTACATTCATTGTAAATGTTTATATTATTGTATACAAGTGTAATTAATTTATGTGAATGCATTATGTAACTTAATAATGTAGGAGCTGTGAGAATAATAGCTTAAAAGTTGCTAATAATGAGGTAACAGTGAGGTAGCCTTGAGGCAATAATGAATTTGAAAGTTTAACAGTACTACTTGTGATTCTTGGAAGCAATAATGTAATTTTTTGTGACAGTTTATAAAATAGCCAATCAACGAGAAAAAGCTTTAGTTAAATGAAGGTATTCTATTGGACCCGGATTAGCCAATCAGAGACTTGAAATACAGAAATTTACAAATTTAGGCGGTTGAAATCAATTCAGTTGCTTGTTGACAGTGCTCATAACTGGACACGTTGCTAGCAGACAGTGTTACTAACCAGACGTGAGATGCGTCCTCGAGAAATTTAATGTGTGCGAGACAAAAAACTAGTTTACGTGTTAAAAAGAGCAAGTAATTAACAAAATAATCTTACAGTTCTCTATTTTAGTGAAGTGTTATTTAAATAGTGTCAAGCATTAATAAATGGAGTGAAGAAAAACTTAAAATCTGTGTGAGCCTACATTCTTCAGTCACACCACGCCCTGCTAAGACATTCATGTCTCAAAAAATAAATACTGACGCAGCCGAGGCAAACAGAAATATATAATATTTAAAGAAACAGTAACAATTACAGAGTTAATATTTTTAAACTTGCGGCGAAGGCTATCGGAAAGCGGGTACTATACGTGGGGTTGCAACTACTTCAAGTTCGGGTCCCCAACAGTTGAAATATAATACAACTCCTTCAATACACCCTACTTTAAAGCGTGGTACAAATAACTTAATAATAATTTTCTTCTTCAGCGTGAAAGACCGGACATTTTTGCTCACAGGCCGTAAACCTAAGACACACCACCATCGGCTTTACTTATCTTCTAAAGGAAGCCCTGCTAAGAATTTTTACGTCCGAAAATGTCCATCGCCCTCCGCCGCGTTTGAACCCGCGAACTCAGGAACTAGGGGTTAGCACCTATAGTCCATGAAGGACAACTCACTTGCAGATTATCGGCGCTAGGGGAAGACACAAGTAAACACAAATCAATCACGTGATCATTATGAATGGTTAGGAACGGAGAGATGTCGAAAAAATGTCTTTTTGCGAAATATCTCATCTTGTAATACCGAAATTCTAACTGAATCAAACGCAACCAAAACGTTCCAATAAAATTTGAATATTTAATTTCTCTACCACGTACATATTATTAGGGAATAATATATCAATATCAAAATTTAACCGGAAATGCATGTTTTGAGACCTCTTGAATAAAAAAAAGCATTTTTAGAAAAACGTTCGTGTGTGTGTGTGTGTGAGTGTGTGTGCCAGTGTGTCTATGGTGTGTCTGTGAACAGCATAAATCAAAAACGAAAAGTCAAATAAACACCAAACCTTGTGTTTAGATTCTAAAGACGCGACACGAATATTTTCAAGAAAATCAACTCTTTATGGAACATTTTTCGAAATGTTTTATTCTCAAAAATGGGTATTGCGATTTTGATTAAAGTAACACATGTTTAACATATTTTTATGGCAAATGATGTGTATATCTTCAATTTTCTGGGAATGACACCAAAAGTCCTGTTCATTCTGAATGAGTTTTGCATAGCTGGTAAACCGTAAGAGACAAACAAAAGTTTAGAACACAAAAAAGTAGATCTCATTAAAACACACAATTTATGCCATACACATTGTTTTTGTCCAGTGAACCCCTGGCGAGATATTCTTTGTTATTTGTTTTAATTTTCCATGTCCTGGACATGCAAAGAGAATGGAATGCTCCACATAGCAACCAGCTCTTGAAAGATTTGTCTATCGCTTAAAGTCTACCATATTCCCCTTGCACCTACAAGAAGATTAGAAATAAGATACGTTGTACAAATGTTTATCCTGATTAAAATGAAGCAAATGGAGAATAAGCGTTTGTAAAAATAGTTTATAAAAGAGTAGAAAGAGAAAGTCATGTGAGTGCCACAATCAGATATTTGTTTCTTCTTCTTCTACTTCACTCCATGGATTAGACGAATTGTATGTACCTTCCATCTTCTCATACCTCTTCCTAAATTCCTCTTACTTTTTTGTTTATACTCATATACTGCTTTAGGTAGTGTAGTTGGCTTCGTTTCTTTCAGATGTAATTTAAATTTCTTGATGTTCCTGTGGTCTCATTGGAAGTGTTTATGACGTAAATCATTATTTATTTGCTAATGTCTTTTGATGTTACATATCTCTGAGAAAGAAACTACTTTGTTTGTTCAACAGAGCAGTCTTAAACTTCACATTTCCTTCACAATCTATGATTTTCAACCCTGTTTTGGGCGGTTAACAAGACCATTTTTGATACTGGCATGACTGAAGGTTTTATAAGATTTTCGAGAGTGCCATTTAAGCGTTAAGATCTACTTAGACACGTCGCGGTTGATCTGGATTACGAATAATTTTCAAGTGGCCTTTTGATTTTGCAATCTTGACATGCTTGATTAATATAAGCCCACACTGAGCTAGGAGACTTGACATTTTAAGTAGCTTGACGTTGGCAGATAATCTCAAACCACTCGAAAGAGGCACCGCCTTGATATAATTTTCATGTAATAGTTCATGCAACATTTTATGTCGGCTCTTATCTTCGTGCATTGTCAGAAACAAATGAGTGTAATACATGTTGCTGAATATTAAAACGTCACTTACATTTAATTATTAGAAGAATTAGTGTAGTTAGAGTGCAGTATATCCAGTAAAATAATTAAGGACACTTAAAATGATTTATTTTGCATAGTATGAAGCACACATAAAATGTGAAGGAGTATTATGAAACACCAGTAATTACGGAATACATATGACTTTTAGAGGAAGTTTCAATTTAGGTTATTTTGTAGGAATATAAATGCCTCTATTTACTTAATTTATACATAAATATTAAAATATTATTATATACTTAACTAATGTGTTAAATAATTCAATCTTTAAAGCATAAAATCTGATGGGTTGCATCCACATGACTTTCTCTAGACACTCTTCTGCAAGCTATTGTTACAAAATCTTCAGAGCCTTCAGAGCACAATGAACTCATTATTTTCCGCTTCTCCGAAGCTTTTACTGATCCAGAAAATTATTTTAAGCGTTTCCAGTAGTTTTCCTTTCTAGAACATTCCCCTTTTGTATGTTGGGTCTGTATAAGAGAGCTGCTCTTGCCCGGGAGTTATTAAGAATTACGAAATTAACTACAGTTAAGAGTGGACAGAACCGAGGTTTTAGGGTGACTCAGCAGTTTTAGTTTGTGATTTGATTCGACGGATCAGTTGTGTTCTGTTCGAAATGTGTGTCAAAAGTGTCTCAAGTGTAAAGTTTGTGCTACGTTGAGCACCTAACTCACAAGTGAAGAATGTTTAGCAGCATCTGGTGTTCTTATTTTTTACATTATTCTTCAATATTCCTTGTAAATCGGAATAAACTTACATATTACATTTAAACCCTTCTTTACACGTATAAGAAGAATGGAGTAGACTAAGCGAAAGTCAGAGTTTTAAAAGGTGAATCGCTATATTGTTACATGCTGGAGTGATGACCAAAAGGTTTCCAGCAAATTATTAAATTTTAATCACCCCAACATGCACATGGGGGAACGTAGCACAGAACAGTGAGAGGACCAGGTCCTCCATGTTCACATTCCGATGGGGTTTTGTAACAAATTACACGAATTTCACATCATTCGCATTACCTATGGTTTATTAATGAAGTGATTTGTGGCCCTACCTTACATACACAAGCAAACAAAGGATTTAAGGGGAGATGCTTCACACACACCCACACACACACACACGTACGCACACACACATATACACCCTACACCTTACCCATCAACTTTCAGACTGACGCTAACATCTATCCCTCCCCGCTCTCCAACTCTGGCTAGGCTCGTCGGCCAGAGATGGAGAGTGTCATGGCAGACGGAAATTCAAACACAAGCCGAAAGAAATACTGAATTTCTCCAACAATGCTGTCGCCAATGCGACGCAATATTGTGTCTGGCATGACAATACCTACTAAAACCTGTTAATACGCCACAATATGTTAATTTTGAAATTTCATGCTCTTTGCATAAACGAGAAAAACTGAGTAGCAGCTTCCCAGTTGAAAAAAAGGTATACTGTTTGAAAATTCAAACCAAAAAACAAAGAAAACCTGGAAAATGGTTAACGTCCCAAAATAATTTATTTCGCATAAACTGTGTGCTTTAGCGAGATATACATTTTCTGTGTAGTAAGTTTATAGTTTACCAATTATGCAAAAGTCATTCAGATTGAAGAGGACTTCACAGGCTATTCCAAGAAATATTAAGAATTGCAGTTTGTTATACAAATACCTTAAACACATCGTATTTTAATCAAAATCGTTACAGATATTTTTGGGAAAATAAAAAATAACGAACATTTTCCTAAGTAAAGGAATTTTCTTGCCTCAACCCTAAAACATGAACTTAAAATATCAATTTTGGTATTTAAGCAGCATCTCGCTTTAAGTTATGCTGTTCACAGAGTATCCTGTTCAGGGAGTATTCTAAACGTGTATTTCGGTTGAAATGGCGATTAGAATTTTTGGATGGCATGCAATACTTCCTCTATGTACTATACATTAGTAGTAGAGAAAATAGAGGTCGTGAAAATAACTATTTAATCGCTGGAAGAAAGTATTTCGGAATGTATAGTTCTGGCTTGTAAAAGCATCGGCTTTGTTTCTATATCCGTGAAAACCAGGGATTTGCGATATGTGGCAACATTGGTTGTTTACCATTGCCGGCCATTGCTCTGATCCAGTCAGCAAACAAACTGCCCAGCAAGTGTCATATTGATCACTTGACATATAACTTACCCTTTATACTTCTGCCTTGCTTTTCCTCTGCATTCTCAAGCATTTACACTCTTTAGAAGTTCAAAAATCCATACTTATTCCAGAAAAAAAGAACGAGTACGCCTTGAAGCTTCTAGAAATGAAGTAGTTCAGAGTTGTACATTTAATAAATAGATAGATAGATAGATAGATAGATAGATAGATAGATAGATAGATAGATAGATAGATAGATAGATAGATAAGGTATCTTTATTAGTTTCAAATTATTGAAGTTATTTCACAAGTATTTAGTGCATGGGTCATTGACCGTACATGCATATTTAAGATACAATAGGTGACAAAATAAACAACAGAGAAAGAAAACACAACAAAAATTAACAAGAAAAAGGGAAATAGAGATAAATTACATTTGTTTAACTGAACAAATTTTACTTAGCTTCGCGCACTTTAGGCAAACAATTGCCCATGTTTTGCCAGTTCCTCTGGTCAGCCAGTAGATCCCAACATGCCAATCTCTTTCTTAAGAATTTTTCTTTCAGTTTAATCGTTCCCTGGTTCTCCCACTGTGCAATTTCCGCCAAAATATGCACCCAGTCTTCATCCAAATCACAGAATGGGTAGATTCTCCTGCCAGAATCGTCAGTCATTTTCTATGTCCTCCAGCCCCCCAGTCTAAAACATGCCATTCCTGATCTTTCCTTTCTTCCTAAGTTAAGTATATATGCCTCTTTACCCCAGTTCAATTTTATAGAACTTTGGTGGAAAGCGTACTTCATGACAAATACATTTTTGGGCGAGGCATTTGTGCTTTCTTTAGTAAGTAGAGGCAATGGAGTGCGGAGATTTTACTGAAAATGCACGTTTTGAGGATCCCTGAGCTTGGTAACTTGGTATTTAAGTTCACCATTTTCCAATGATACGAGACGAAGATCTTTAACAAAATCCCCCAACCAAAAACTACACTTTCCATTGAGAAATTTTCGTTGCATTTGATTTTCTCAAAAGTGCTCATAATGATTTTGATTAAAATACCACGAGTTTAAAATATCTGCATGAGGAATAAAATGTATATCTGGAACTTTCTGAGAATAGTCTGTGAAGTCCTCTTCATTCGGAATTAATTTTGCATAATTGGTAAACCTTAAGATAGAGAAATAAAATATTGCCGCAAAGAACGCAGATCTCCTTAAAACACACAATTTATGTGAAATAATTTTTTTTGTGGCATTAATAATTTCCAATATATTCATCCTTATTGTTTTGAAATTTCAAATACTTATACTTTTTACCAAACAGTAATTCACAATTCTCCTTTTTTACCTTCTCTAATACGTATAGTTAGTAGGGTAAGTGTTGTATTCCACCCAAAAATTCGTTACCGAGATTTCACCGGAAATATATAAATAAAAAATCTGATGTGTTACACTCACATCACTTTCTCTACTCTTATACAAACTATTTTTACAAACGCTTATTCCCCATCTACTTCAGGTTAATCGAGATGTTAATCTTATTGCTAATTTTCTTGTAGATGCAAGCGGAATTGGTAGGCTTTAAGCGATAATCAAATATTTTAAGAGCTGGTTGCTGTGTGGAGTATTCAATCCTCTTTGCATTACCAGAACTAAAAAATGAATAACGAATTTCCATTTGAGAAAAAGTATAAGTATAGGAAAATTTAAGGGAATAACAAGCAATATCTCGCAAACGATTCACTCAAAAAAACTTTATATATCTTAAATTGTGTATTTTAACGCGATCTACATTTTTGTGTAGTAAAACTTTCTCTATCTCTTATGGTTTACCAGTTATGAAAAAGTCGTTCACAATGAAGAATACATTTGGAGACATTCCCAGAAAATTCGAGATATATATTTCATTTGTCATGAAAATATCTTAAACATATGATATTTTAATCAAAATCGTTAGAGCCATTTTTGGAAAGTTAAACTTTTCGAAAAATGTTCTATGTAAACGGTAATCTGGGGTCGGGGGGATTTTGTTGAAAACCTTCGTTTCGCATCTCTTGAAGATGCTGAACCTAAATACCAAGTTTGGTGGTTATTCGAGTGTTCGTTTCTGAGTTATGCTGTTCACAGACACACACGGACATGTTTCCAAAAATGCTTTTTTTGGATTCGGGGTCTCAAAACATATATTTCCGGTGAAATCTCGGTATCGAATTTTTGGTGGATTACAATACTTCCTCTACTTACTATACGTAGTAGAGAAAGTAATAACAAAAGACAACTTTTGGCAAATTTGTCCAAAATTCAGTATATCATTCTTCAAATGTAGAAGTAAATTTGGCATTGGGTAGTTTTTCAAACCACAGATCTTGGACTTTTGCTACCTTCTTACAAACTGAATAACCGCATCTAGCTTCCTAAATATAACCTATAAACTACGTCTTTACAATGAGAGTTTTAGAGGCAAGAGACCACTAGTATTTTTACAAACATTTCTAGTTTCTCCGCCGTTTCTTTTATAATGTTTAATTAAGTTAAAAACTCAGTCCCAAAAGCGTATTGGAATCAAGATGCTCTCTTTCCATTCCAATACAGTGGCATCGTGATAAGATTTCTGAATACATCTCCTCTTATCTGATTCGTGTTTTTTGCTGAACCTCCAAAGCGGCTAATCATTCCTAGATACTGAGGCAATCCTGTCGTCTGGTGGAGGCTCCGGGTTGTTCACTCTCTTCTGCGTTGTGGGTGGAAAGCATGTGATCTATAGGATGCCCTTGTTGAACGTCGGTCAGAGATCACTGCATGGGTATTGGATTGAGAAGCTGAGGAAATGAAGGAGTTTTGTAAAACAGTGGCATGTTGTTTTTGGCTTCTTACTACGATGATAATTTCCATTAGTATGCAGAAAGGCAGATTACAAAGTATCTGATTTGGGTACCAATACGGTAACTCGCTAACATACCTAATCATTAAAACTTATGGCTTTATAAATAACAGCGGGGAAACTTTTGTTTTGTTTTGGCAGGTGGACTGAAAAGAGGTTTGAGAGGAATAGGCATGGTGACAGCATGGGAAAGAGGTGAAATAAACGACAAAAACATACGAAAATGTGTCACAAGAAGACTAATAGACATCAGCCGACAGGAAATTGAATCATATAGTAAAATTAAATCTTCTCTAAACCTAGCAAAATAAAATTGAATTGCGGTAAAGAGCATTTACACTTAACTTAGGAAGAAAGGAAACGCCAGAGAGGATGGAGGACACAGGCAATGACTAACGATTCTGGTAGGAGAATCTTTTATTATGTGGTTTGGATAAAGACTGGTATTTTGGCGGAACCAGCGAACAATTAAATTCACAGAAAAATTCTTATGCCCTGCTAGAAGGAAATTGGCAGGTTGGGATCTATTGGCTAACCAGAGGAACTGAAAAATACGGGAAATTTTCTGGCTATAGTGCGCGAAGCCAGATCATATTTCTTCAGTTAGTCAGAGGTAATTTATCTATATCTTTTTTTCCCTCTCTTTTGTTTCATTTAACTTGTGTCTTAACTACGTATTTGTATATTAACTTATAATTTGTCGCCAATAAATATTACCTACCTACCTATCCAATCCACAAAATTACATCCTATTCTATTTTAATCCTATTCTCATCTACTTCTAATCTTAACTATCTATACCCATTAGGAGCAAGTTACTACCCGCTTCGTGCCGCGACACACGGTTATACTTTATCACCCGCATTTCTATCTATCGCTTCTGTTGAACATATAAACACCTTATTTATTCACAGTGGTATGGAGGTGTTGTCTGGAGTACGGTCAAAAGTGCCTTAGAAATCCTTCGTTCTCGACGCAATTTTAGCATATAACACAAATATGAAACACTTATTTCACTTCTAAATCACCCAAGAATATCACACAAACTAGATATGTCATGTTCCTTGATGCATTTTATAATAGCACATATTAGTTTCTGCTAAATTCTGCCAAAACCGCTTACGTCAGTGCTGTAAGAGGCACTAGATCAGTATATTTTCTAGTATTTAAAGTTAGGTTTCTTTGATGGCTCGGTCTTTGCTTTCTCGTGCCTACAGTACTCTGAGAAGCTCGGCCTTCTAAACTATTGTGTGCTAGTTTCAACTTTGCAATCGGACAGAGGCAAGACGCAGATCAAACGCCGGACCTCCGCTGTCAACCAGATAATTATTCAGCGGTCCGGAGGAGCCCCTTCATTGTGTGATCAGCAATGTAACGGGGCATAGTTAATAGAGAAATTAAAGCAAATCTTGGAACCATGTTGCAAGTCAATCATTTACCTCACTTCACCAATGCTCCTTCCTGCCGTCCTTTTGCCTTAGCCCTCTCACATGAAAACGTGAGCTACACTCCCTTCCTCGTCCCATCTAGTGAGAGCATCAATGCCATCGTCACAACATAATGTCTCAAATAAGTGAAAACGTATTTCACTACAAATGCCTGCGGAAATCTTGGTAATGTGCTAAGTTAACAGAAAACCTCTTTAAATTTATAGACACTATTAAAATTGGAGGATAAAACAGAAGAAAAATAATATGATCAATGTCTTACCTTATGTCTATTTGCCATTCTGCATCGTGTACTCATATAGGGTAATACCAGTAAAAGGATTCACTCACCTGAAATAAGTAAAAAAACAAATGTCAATAATCTTATATATGAAGCATTTTATATTCATAAACAATTATAATTTTACGATTATTAATTTCAATCGTTGAGTTAAATTAAACTTATTGAATGCACCTAGATCTTGGCCTCCAAAAATTATACTTTTTATCCCTTTTTAGTTAAGAAATTGAAATGGTATGGACACTTAAAAGGAATGGAAAGAAGGAAGAATTCTAGGACAAACATATGAGTGCACTACACCAAAAGAAACAAAAAAAGGAAGTCGTCCCAGAATTATCTGGAAGAAGGAAATACAACAGAAATGTAAACCAGAAGAATGGAGAGATAAAGAATAATATTGTCGGGCAACCGGAAGACGGAAAAAACCGTTGTAAAACCGGTGTATTACTATTGCTACTTTAAGTAGTTGCTTTGCTTCACGTATGGAAAGCCAGTTTGCAGATGTTGATTTGTATTTGAACTGTTGGGGAGCCGAACTTGTAGTAGTTACAACCGCACGTATTGTAAACAGTTTCCGGTAGCATTCGCCCCAAACGTACTTTCAGGTGTCCTTTGCCCCTAGTTTAAAAAATACTAACTTTGTAATTTAACTGTTTCTTTAAATATTATATATTTATGTTTGCCTCGGCTGCGTCAGTATTATTGTTAGAGACACGTTTCTCTTAGCAGGTTGTGATGCGACTAAGAATGTAGGCTTACACAGATTATAATTTTACTTCACTCCTTTTATCAATGCTTGATACGATTTATATAACACTTCACTGATAAAGAGCTGTGAGATTTTTTTATTACATTTTTGGACTTTTTAATACGTAAACTATTTTTCGTCTCATACGAATACATATTAAATCTCTTGAGGACACTTTTTGCGTCTGGTTAGTAACGCTGTCTGCAACCAACTGAATTGATTTCAACTTGTAAATTTCTATATTTCAAGTCTGTGATTGGCTGTTCCTAATTCAATAGAATACCTTCAGTTAACTAAAGCTTTTCTAGTTGTTGATTGGCTATTTTTTATAAACTGTCACTAAAATTACATTATTGCTTCCAAGAATTACAAATAACATTTAAACTTTCTAATTCATTATTGCCTCAAGGTTACCTCATTGTTACCTCATTGTTAGCAACTTTTAACCTATTATTCTCACAGCTCCTACATTATTAAATTACGTAATACATTCACATAACATTATTACACATGGATACAATAATACAAACATATACAATGACTGTTACATACTTTCTTATATTTTTTGTTACATACACATATTGCTTTAAGGAGGGCTGTTATTGAATTTACATATTATATAATTAGACTGAAATTATTTAAGTGTTAAATATACTGCCTCATACTTCCTACTACTTATCTAAAATAAAAGAACTACTGCAATCTACCCAAAACTTTCGATGCCGATATTTAACCGAAAATACATGTTTTAATGCTCCCTGAATCGAAAAAGCAAATTTTTAGAAAACATATGTGTATTTTTTTAGTAGTGTTAAACGCCCCTTTTACAGCATACGCGTCACAGACAGTGAACACCTATGACAAAAAAAAAAAAACGATAATTGGGAAAGGAAAATTGGGAATAAAACGTTCCACTCTAATTTTAGGGTACGTCCCCTGTATTTCCCGGTTGTGAGGACTGAAGAAAACCTGGAAAAAACCTCAGTCAGAGAGGATGGTCCTGGCGGTATTTGAATTGTGCGCCTTCCATTCACGAAACCGTGTCCTAGCGAGCTCAGCCAACCCTGTCGGTTTGTGTGTTTGTGTGTGAAACCATAATTCAAAAACGAAATGATTTTTTAAAGATAGTCCTAAATTTTTAAAAAGGGTTTATATTTAAAAGCATAACTTCGATTTAGTGCATGTAATATAGGTATATCTCACACAATTGTGAAGCATTTGAGATTTGGATCGTTTATAGCTTTTGAGAAAAAAACGTATGTTTTAAATAATCGCAGTGAAATTTAAGCACAAATATGTGACTAACATTAATGTATTCCAGGGCTATAGTCATCCTGTGTTTCCTCCGGGCTTCCAATCCTATGCCTTATGATCTCATACTTATTAGACGAAACCTGTAATGCCCTTTCAGCAGATAACACGCGTTCAGATATTAAAACTTTGAGTTTCACCCCCTTTTGACTAAAAGTTTACACCGACACGCAGTTCATTTAGTAGTTTTTATAGGGTTAAATGCTTTAAATGACCAATAAAGTTGATTGAACATAGTCACTGTCATTTCTTATCTTGACTTTACCTATTGTGTATTGTATTAAGTCCCAATATGTATTTTTATTGCGAGTTATTATTATTATTATTAATTATATCTTATGGATTAAAAAAAATCACACCATTTTTTCTATTAAAAGAGAAAATACCAAATTTCATTTTACACTTTTCAGTCACCATATATGTTCCCCACATCCTGCACTCCAAATGTCTAACTACAAAGTTTTGCTTCGATGGTGCCGTTAGCATGGCCAGTTTTGAGAGTGCCATCATTAAGCTGAGAAAAGCAAGTCACATTGCAAAAACCATCAAGTCGTCATGGTTTGTAAGGTCTCAGATAACATTAATGTATCAAACGCAAATCCGTCATATAGCTGAAGAGGAACTCTTATAATATGAAAGTCCTGCCATCAGTAACTAAAATTTAAATGCAACAGTCATTCCACATTATCACAACCTGTCCCTGATGACTCATCGCGAAATTAAAACTTAACTTAATTACCATCAAAAAATAAATTGTCCTCACATATCTGTCAATGGTTATAAATTCCCGATCCATTTTCGAGTTATTGTTGTAATTTGGTATTTGTTTCCGGCTATTACCCGGTGTTCCCGAATTCCCGTCTACCTTTTTGAAGCTATATTCCCTAGTTCCGGTGATGTGTGGGTTGTATGTTGCAGTAGTTTCAGGGGTAGTACACATTTTAATCTCAAATTGTAGCCAAAATGATTCCCGGGTGCCTATAGAATATTTTAACATTAACATTAAAAATGTTATCATTTTCACCTAAAAACTCAGTTCGGAGTGCCCCTTAAAACGGTACAGGTAATTTAACATTTTTTTTGCGTCGCTTTAACTCCTTGATCATATCGCGACGGATCTGTTGGTGGATATCTCTAAGAACGATATGTGATGGTCAGTTAGCCTTCTAGGTCTCATCCCGCTCCGTCACGCGTCACAGAGACCCTAGCGCACAGCTACCGAATCTTCTGCTTATTGTCGTGCAGACGGCATTAGGGTGCCGTCCAGTCCAACCGCCGCCCACACGCAAAAAAGGCGGACAGTTAGCCTTCTAGGTCTCATCCCTGTAACCACCCGCCTTATGCCGTGCAGATGGCGTTAGGGTGCCGTCCAGTCTAACCGCCGCCCTCAAACGGAAAGGCGGACAGTTAGCCTTCTAGGTCTCATTCCTGTAACCACCCGCCTCATGCCGTGTAGACAGCATGAGGGTGACGTCCAGTCCAACCGCCGCCCTCAAACAGAAAGGCGGACAGTTAGCCTTCTAGGTCTCATCCCTGTAACCACCAGCCTCATGCCGTGCAGATGGTGTTCGGGTGCCGTCCATCAGTACAACCGCCGCCCCCATATAAAGACGGACAGTTAGCCTTCTAGTTCTCATCCGCGTAACCACCCGCTTCATGCCGTGCAGATGGCGTTAGGATGCGGTCCAGTCCAACCACCGCCCTCAAACAGAGAAGCGGACAGTTAGCCTTCTAGGTCTCATCCCTGCAACCACCCGACTCATGCCGTGCAGATGGCCTTAGGGTGCCAGTCCACCCACCGCCCACACAGAAAGGCGGACAGTTAGCCTTCTAGGTCTCATCCCTGCAACCACCCGACTCATGCCGTGCAGATGGCGTTAGGGTAACGTCCAGTCCAACCGCCGCTGCCCCCACACAGAAAGCCGGACAGTTAGCCTTCTAGGTTTCATCTCTGGAAATGCCATCTTGCTTCGTCACGTGCCCACAAAGCCCCCCCAGCGCATGGCAGCCGGATCTTCTGCTTCGTGCCATGCAGATGGCGTTAGGGTGCCGTCCAGTCTAACTGCTTATATTGTCTGTAGATAGATGGCTTAGCATTCACTATTCCACTTATTTTCCATTTCTTACTATTGTTTTAGACTTAAGGTGGAACTTTGGATCGTGGTATTAAATATCCAATCCAGTATTTACCTTGGCGACTGAGGAAAACCACGAAAAAGCTCAGATAGATTGGTCGGCTCACGGGATTTGAACCTGGGACCTCCCGAAGGCGGGCCACAGACTTTACCGCCTCCATCCAGCTCGGTTTCCTGATGTTATTTATATTGCCTATTCAAAGAAGTGAACGATGATTACTAAGCACCGCGTGTACCAGTATCTTGACTACCGAAGAATGAGTAGCAGTTGTCAATGCTGGATTGTACTGTTTAACATATTTACAAGTGTAAGAGGAATTTAAAACACAAAATTCCACATAATAACACAAACACGAGGAAATATCCGATACCTGGTTAATAAATTTCAGAGGACAGTAAATGTCTCCGCTGAGCCACGTTCCTTACTTGCATAAGAAGACTCCGAGAGGACATTGGAAAGCAATTGTGTAGCACTGACTTGTCGTTTAAGTAACGAGCTAAGAATGCCCAGACCAGCTGAACAGAAGATTTTGAGTTTCAGCGTGTTTATCATATTAGGTATTGCACAATTTAGACGTAGACGACAATGTAGCTAGTAGGGTAGTGATTATGAAGGCTGTGAACAACGAAGAGTTATTTGAACATATCCTCTTTAATGGCGAGACCACATTTCACATTAGTGGTAAGGTGAATGAACACAATTGTCGCTTATGGGGTAACGACCCACCACTCGACACTTATGAATGGCAAAGGGTCACCCCAAAAAATCAATATGTGGCTTGGGTTTACCAAAACCACTGTTCACGGTCCTTTCATATTCGCAGAATGTACCTAGACATACTGACAAACTTTCTGCTACAGCAAGTGGCGTTGTTGACAGTGCTATTTTTCAGCAAGATGGAGCACAGCCGCATTTTGCGTTAATTATTTAAGCGTAACTCAACCACTGCTTTCCTAACTTATGGATTGACAGTGATTCACCACTATTATGTCCAGCACATTCACCTGACTCAGACTTTCTCGCCTGGGCGTTTATCAACTTACGAATATAAAGGTTAAAGTTACGGAGGAACGGAGGGGCAACCGCAACGAGGGCAGAGCACCACAAGTAGTCCGCAGCGGCCCTTTTTGCTTCTGTCGTGACTTCTGGGAGGGAGGTATGAGGGGAAAGACTCTTAAAGGCGATTAGATCGGAAAACGACAGGCTCAAACATGGATGGGGTCCCTAATATGGCGTCTACTCGGAGGCGAGTCCAAACTGAGCAGCCCCGCAACGACGTCAAGCAAGAAATCTTTACAAAGCGTACAATCAACACCCAGCCGCAACCTGCCGAACACGTCGCCTGGTCCTAAAACCCTAAAACATATGACCATGAAGGAGATGATGGGTACAAAAAATTGGGGGTAGGAAAGTCGTGATAGAAAGGAATCACTCTACTTTTACCTGCTGACCTGGGGAAGCCACGAAAAACACTTGGTTCAGAGTGGCTGTTTCGGAGATCGCTCCCAGCACCTTCCGAATGCGATTCCCACTCATTATTGCGGCGCTACCTCACTTGGTAAGTCACGAGTGTACAAAACCATCCACTATCTACAAGTCCTAAGCAATCTTGTCTGAGAAGCGTTTGCAGCGATTACAGGCAACAAGCTGATGAATGTATTTAGGACTATAGGTGAATGCTGGGGGCTATGCTATGAAATGTATAGTGGTCATGTTGAACTACTATGAATTTTGTATGTACTCACTATCAAGATAACCCCATATCGATTTCTTGTCTGCAAGTCCATTATTTATGTAAAATGGGTAAGGTGTTTATAGCCCCCCTTGTGCACAGAACTACAGATTATGTCAGGCTGGAGGTGCTGCTTAAAGTGTAGTAAACGATTTTTAATCCGAAGAGTTTATTTTCAATACTTCTATGTGCTTATTGGTGCATATGTTTGTGTTTTATTTAAATTTATTGTTATTACGATAATTTTAATGGTATTTAATTGCAATATTCATATTTTAATAATAAAAACGACAAACTTGTGGATAGTTTTAATATAAATACAAACACAGTAATGTTTAGTTCTTTAGCAACTGAGTTACGAATCCAAGACACGTTTCTAAGGATAGCATTATCTTACTGTATGCTATCCAGTTTCAAAGAATATTTTTACTTTCTCTACTACGTATAGTAAGTAGGGGAAGTATTGTATTCCACACAAAAAATCGATACCGAGATTTCACCGAAAATATACGTTTTGAAACCCTCTGAATCCAAAAAAAGCATTTTTGGAAACATGTCCGTGTGTGTCTGTGAACAGCATAACTCAGAAAAGAACAGTCGGATAAACACCAAACTTGGTATTTAGGTTCAGTATCTTCCAGAAATGCGACACGAAGGCTTTCAAGAAAATCCCCCCACCCAAGATTACCCTTTACATAGAACATTTTTCGAAAATTTTAATTTTCTCAAAAACGGCTCTAACGATTTTGATTAAAATATCATATGTTTAAGATGTTCTCATGGCAAATGAAATGTATATCTCAAATTTTCTGGGAATGTCTCCAAAATTATTCTTCATTGTGAACGACTTTTGCATAACTGGTAAACCATAAGAGATGGACAAAATTTTACTACACCAAAAATGTAGATCTCGTTAAAATACACAATTTATGGCATGTACATTTGCTTTGTTGGGAAAACCATTTTCGAGATATTGCTTGTTATTTCCTTAAATTTTCCAATACTTATACTTTTTCTCAAATTAGTTATTCATTTTTTGTCCTGGTAATGCAAAGAGAATGGAATACTCCACATAGCAACCACGTCTTAAAATATTTGACTATCGCTTAAAGCTTAGCAATTCCCCTTGCATCTACAAGAAAATTAGCAATAAGATTAACATCTCGATTAACATGAAGCATATGGAGAATAATCGTTTGTAAAAATAGTTTATACAAGAGTAGAGAAAGTAATGTGTGTAACACATCAGATTTTAATGGACAGCATGCTAAAAGTAGAACTTCTAACTAGTGCGCAGGAGCTAAAAGCTTTAGATTATCTCACTAGTGCGATAATATTTTTATACCACTCCATTGTGACCAACTTTGATTTCTGGTCCAATCACATGGCAATTACTCTTTATATTTGCACATGTTTAATAATTCGACTTGGTTTGATTGGATTTTACTGTTCATTGTGTGTTTTTATATGATTAAGTTCCCATGGCGCTAGCATTATCTGTCTAGAATACAAATTGTCATACTTGAATTTATCGAATTCGTTGCAGAGTTAACCTATATATTATATTGGCAGCTTTCTGCTTTCTTTGATCTTAAACGTTATTCTTTTATATAGTATACCCACATAAAAATTAAATGCAGAAATTATGAATTCAGAAAAAACTGAAATGGAAGAGCCAGGTGAAATTACAAAGCAGTAGAAACACTAACACTAGAAGTAATTATCCAAAAATCCAGAAAGCAATATGATACAAGCATCTAATCGGTGCATTACCCGGTATAGGCAAAACATTTGAAAATAATTTTACTGAAAATAACTGCTAGCGAATAAACAAAACATCAAAACATATTGTGACATCTCGCTGTTTAACGTCATTTCTCTTGTTTCAAGAATCTCGTTGTTAGACCGATATTCCTATATAATATTATTCATATTTTAAAATTCAAGCGCTGTCTGAAAAATAGTATATGCCATACGTGTTAAAACGTTTTTATTTGCTCGTAGGATTGCGAAACCAAGGCCATAGGCAAACATTCCTACTCGCAAAATAAAACCGTACTTTTGACCCTTTATTATTATCTACTATTGAATAAAGACTAAACCGGGCAGGAACAGGTTAAATTTATGGAAATGGTAGTGTTACCATATGAGGGCCAAGATGAATTATCATTCTCTAATTTATTAAAAGTCAGAAGCGATATACACAACACACGTTCTGTAGTAAACCCTGTAAACAATGTCATAAAAGAGATATGGAGTTCCTTGTTTCGCATTACTCATATCCTGCAGCAATCACTACAATAATACAACGAAAAGGCTGTTAGAAACCAGAAACCTAATAATGATGTAATTCTTTAGAATTACTTCATAGTTCAGCATTACTCGTAAAGAACTGCTAACTCCATCAGTTGTTTAGACAAAACATTTGTTAAAATAACTCTAGGCTATAGTTCACGGTCTGTCTTATAAGCAGGAATAGGGATTTTTAAGCAATTACTTCAAGTTATCTACCCTCAAACTATATGTCGTTACCAAGCATGTAAACCACCTGACAGCGGGTAAATATGGTCTGGCGATTGCTGTGTGTAAACGCCGACTGTATTAGTTATACGAGGGATTGCAGGTGTGGTGTGTTACCTGCAACGTACCTACCTAAGTTCAGTAAAAGTTCAACTTTATTTGCTTTCGTCTTAGATATTCCTATGTTTGGGTGCTTCAGCAGGTTAGAAGCGTTGTTATGTTTCAGCTTTTAACTTAGAAATTCTCCGGTTGGCAGAGATAAACGTAAACACACCTTAAAATGTCGTCGTCGTTTCTAACGCTTTCCATATGGTATCCTTCGGGATACCTCATTCCATCAAGCGATGACTGGATCCATTTCTGAAGTGGAGGCATCCATCAGTCGGAATTCGTTGCCTCCGATGTTAGGGTGATGATGAGAATGGTGGTGGAATGAGAACACCTACAGCTTCTACCGTGGATCCGAATCACGTTATATTTTCACATGAGCAAGTCAGAGGCGAAGGCGTGAATGGGGCCAACTTAAAATCGACAACCTAGAGCTCCGGCCCCTCAGTACGAGAGCCAGAAACGAAGCCACTGCGCTACATGTAAGGGGACATACCTGATAACATATAACCATAGGAAATGACAACATATAAATTATTGGAAACAGGATTTTGAATCAATGTTAAAATATTGGGACTAATTTAAAATGTGTAAAACCAACTTGTAACATAGCTGTAATTAGAAAACGAGAGGTGAAAGTCCATCAACACACGCGCTACTGCGCACAGGGTTCAGGTTAAACATAAAATAGAAAGAGAGGGCACAGAACAGAAAGAGAAATAAGTATTGGTCCGTTTCTCGGAAATTGAGAGAGTTGGTAAAATATAAAGCATGAAACACGTACTTAAGAGAAGGACAGAGATATTGGGTTTCGCCGGATAAGTCAACAGGTCGCCTAACTTCAGAAATGTGGCACATTTTATAGCATGCCATGTAACGCTACTCAAGAACCTATGGAAACTGTTGTAACAAATGAAGGTACGAATACTGGTGCCATAAGAAAATGGATAAAAGGTAGGGAGGCCCCAAATTTTCACGACTCTCTGAGATACCTCTTGGCATTAGATTGCGTGCTACTACCGTAGCAACCGATATTAGAAGCAGTCATGTAATTAAATTGTGCAACCAGGTGTAAGATGCTGCTTGTGTGGGTAAGAAGATCGTGTCACGAATTAACTAGGTCCACCGAATAACATAATATGATAGCGGGAAGGTTTGAGGCAGTATTTTTAACACTTAAACAATTTCAGTCAAATTATATAATATAAAATTCAATAACAGCCCACCTAAAAGCAATATGTGTATGTAACAATATATAAAAGTGTATATTACAGTCATTGTAAATGTTTATATTATTGTATATATGTAATAATGCTATCTGAATGTATTACGTAATTTAATAATGTAGGAGCTGTGAGAATAATAGGTTAAAAGTTGCTAACAATGAGGTAACAATGAGGTAACCTTGAGGCAATAATGAATTTGAAAGTTTAACAATGCTACTTGTAATTCTTGGAAGCAATAATATAATTTTTGTGACAGTTTAAAAAAAATAGCCAATCAACAACCAGAAAATGCTTTCGTTAAACGAAGGTATTCTATTGGACTAGTTTTAGCCAATCAGAAACCGAAATATAGCAAAATTTACAAATCTAGAAATCAAGTCAGTTTCTTGTAGACAGTGCTCATAACGGGACGCGTTAGTTGCAGGCAGACGCGAGACATGTCCTAAAAGAATGTAATACGTATTCAGTGGGAGAAAAAATAGTTTACGTGTTAAAAAGTGCAAGTAATTAATAAAAGAATCTCACAGCTCTCTATATCAGTGAAGTGTTATTTAAATCGTATCAAGCATTAATAAAAGGAGTGAAGAAAAACTTATAATCTGTGTAAGTCTACATTCTTCAGTCGCACCACAACCCTGCAAAGAGAAGCATGTCTCTATCAACAATACTGACGCAGCCGAGGCAAACATAAATGTATAATATTGATAACGGCATTTTCAATTCAGTCTGGCGTTGTTTGGCATAATATATAGTGATAATAACTCACGAGAAGCAGTCTTTCTGTTATATTTACGACGTATAGTTATCATGATCTATACTACAGAATAACGTGTGTTTATTGCGTTAAGTTTACTTTTCTAGTTAATTCCAGAAATTTCTGGTTGTCAGCGATTTAAACAATCTGAGTGCGTGTTTGTCAAAACGAAATATAAATGGTTCTAATTAAAGAAAAGTTACACGAGATGAGCGCTGTCGTGGAAAGAAGTCCAAGAAAATAGCTTCCTCGCTTTACAACCTGTTTTTGATGACTGGTTTGCTCGCTCCCCAGATCTAAATTCATGTGATTATAATTAAAATTATTTACTGTGGGGCATGCTTAAAAATAAAGTTTCCAAAGCAACCTCCAAATGCTTGATGAATTACAGAGGACTATTCGGCGTGCGTTTCCCAATATTTTGGCTGTAGATCTTCCATGAATAATAAATAACGTGTTTAAAAGTTGTCACATTTGTAAACACGCAGAGGAGGATTATTTTGTAAATGAGTAATGAAAAATCTGTTGCGCTACATTCACAGGATTTTATCTACCCTTTATCGCTTATTATGGAATGCAAATTATTCTTACGAACTTTTATTTTCCAATCTACTACATTTTAATGTAGATAAACCTTTTGGAAATGACTGCATTACACGTTTCATTATAGATACAAAGGAAATAACGATAGTAAAATGTTTAAGAACTGGACACTAAATACTGGCCTTAAAAGCTCATAATCTTCCCATGACATTGCGAGAAACAACGGAAAATCGACAATGGCCAAGTATTTAACAATTCCAGCATTAATAACGGACAAAATTTCTGGCACAAAAAGGTTATCTGAAACAAATTATGTGTTTTAATGAGATCTAAATTTTTTGTGTAGCACGTTTTCGCCTATTTCTTAACGTTTACCAGTTATACAAGATTATACAACATTTCTTCCAAATGCAGAGGACATAAAATGCTAACTCTGAAAATTCAAGGGATACGTTTTATTTGTGAGGTTAACATCTTTAATATAGGCAGTTTGATTTTTAGAAAATCAAACATTTAAACAAATTTTCTATGTAAAGGGTAGTTTGGGGTAGGGGATTGTCTTCGTGTCGCATCTTTCGAAGGTACTGAAGGTACTGGCAAGCTTGGTGTTTATCCGACTTTTCCTTTTGTTATGCTGTCCTCTCTCTCTCTCTCCCTCTCTCTCTCTCCCTCTCTCTCTCTGTCTCTCCCACAGATATTTTTCTAAAACTGATGTTTTTGGATTCAGGGTGCCTTAAAATATGTATTTCTGGTGAAAACCTGGTATCGAATTTTTGGGTGGAATCCAACGCCTTCCCTACCTTCAAATACGTGGTAGGGAAAGTATAAATACGCGTAACATATTTATATTGTTTCTGCTCGTTAGCATTAGCTAGGGGAGAAACGGCGGACAGTCCGACCGCTACTGCAAGAGCGGATTCTCATAGCAGCACCGTGGGAGCGACGATCTAACAGTCGCGTCATTCAAAAGAAACACAATAATTGGTGGAGGCGCCGCATTTTTATGATTTTAATGCTGCACAATGGGCGTTGCTTAGGAACGCGAAACCATACAGTGAATTCATGAAGGTAACACAAGGAGCATTCATTCATTTTATCTCACCTAGACCAGTTTACGGAAATGTGAATTAAGGCACAAATTGCACAGCAAATACTAAACGGAATCTATAATGTACACCAATATTACAAGAAGTTTTTATCGTAATAATACATAAGTCCGGAAAGTAATGTATCCTTTGGCTGTGAGCTATTTCGCTTTTCACCTGTGTACGTTTGGTGAGAGTACGCAAAGTTTTGTTTGAGTAACAAGCATTGGAAATGCTAATGCGGATCTAGTACCTCGTAAGTAGATTAAATGCGTTTAGTTATATATTCGTGCAAATCGAGATATAAGACCAAATAGTGCTTACTGTTAAACTGCATGGCATGGATTTTTCCATTTACAACGCTCTTATTGCCATTGTGATCGCGTAAGGTAACATTTTCTCACTCTGCGGAACTAGGTTCAAATTGCGATTCGGTCAGGCTTCTCGGTGCAACTTTTATTCGAATCTTCAAGTATCACCCTAGAGCTTTAGGTCCCCAAGTTCATTACCGCACTCATTTCATGCTTTCATTCATCATTCTAGATGACTTCTCCCTTGAACAGAGAGAAACGTGCGAAAGCATTTCTTAGGGGACGTAATATTAATAAGTACGTATGTTCTCAAGTAATTTGGTGCTGGTGAGTGCTAATATTTGTTACGCTAATTGAATTTTTTTGCGAATAGCCTATGAAAACCTATTCATTCTGAATGACTTTTGCGTAACAGCTAAACCGAGATAGATCGGACAGACAGAACCCCATTAAACAAAAAATGAGATGGCGTTAAAGCACAGAATTTATCTGAAATGATATTTGTGGAGGCTATAATTTCAAAGATATGAAGCCGTTGTGGTGCGAACCTTTTGAAGCCTTACTCTTTGCTTCAAATGTTGATGCTGCTATCTCGTGGTTGCACCAACTTAGATAAAATTTAACGTTACCCTCTCTGTTTGAACGTTTTATTATGTCGTCATCTCGTAGGTCGTGGTAGAGCTACAAAACGTTTATCTTAAGGTATGCGTGAGTATTTTTAAAGGATAACACCACTTTGGTTAGCTGATAAATTTTAATGTTGACTAAAATTTTCAGTTTGAGAAGAATCGCCGACTGTTAAATTAAAGAAATAATTATTTCTATAACAATAATTAAGCGAAGCTCCGTTACCGTGAGTCGCAAAAATGTTGATCGAGAAAATCCCTCTCAATAGATACTAAATCTTTCTAACGCCGGCGCTTTCATGTGCGCTATAAAACTTAAAAATTACACACGATAGACATGAATCTCAAGAGTGTCACGAATATGTCACAAATATCAGTCTGACTTAGAATTCACAAACTCTTCTTAACTTTAGCTCCGCCCACATATCAATACCCCTGCCAACGTTCCTTCTCATCCTGGCCAATATTGAAACTCCACGTATGCGTCTCTTAACTTGTTGCATGTTGTACCTGCCTGAACTCTGAGAAGTTCCTTTCACTTTTCTAATTAACAGAATTCTGGTTTACTAAATTTGCAAACGTGTTGAACTCAACCCTAATTGCATTCAAGGAATGTTTATGTTAACACGTTTCCAAATCGGCTGTTACTAATGACTTCCTTGCATAACTTGCTAATTACCTTTCCTTTCCGTACTAATCGTTCAAGTCAGAATTATTACATTGTGCATTGATTTAATATATAGGAATTGTTTATTGCAATTGTTTCTTTATCTTACTACCATTTCTTTATTTAATTATTTAAATAATAATTGCGGTATCATATATTACATATTATTCGGGTAAGTTTTCAAATACCTATAATTTTCTCTACTGATATGTTACTATTCGTTTTTCTCTACTGCATACGTGCAACAAGTATTGTTTTACACCCGAAAGTTTCATTCGAAAATTTCACCGGAAGTACTGCTTTGAGGCCCCTTGAACACAAAAAAGGATTTTTTACTTTCTCTACTACGTATAGTAAGTAGGAGAAGTAGGTTTTGCATTCCACCCAAAAATTAGATACTGATAATTCACCGGAAATACATGTTTTCATGTTCCTGAATCCAAAAAAGCAATTTTAGAAAAAGGTCAGTCTGTGTGTCTATATGTGTGTGTCTGAGCAGCATAACTCAAAAACGAAAAGTTGGATAAATACCAAACATGGTATTTAGATTCAGTACCTTCCAAGGATGCGACAAGAAGATTTTAAAAAAGAAAAAAAACATCCCAGATTACTCTTTACATGTAATATTGTTCGAAATTTTCGTTTTTATAAAAGAATGGATAACGATTTTGATTAAAATAAAATATATTAAAGGTATTTACATGACAAATAAGATGTATATTTTTAATTTTCTGGGAATAGCCTCTGAAGTCTGAAGAAGATATTTATTAGCTCCACGTATGGACGCCAATTTGAAGTAGGTCGAAATAAAGGAGTTGTATTATAGTTTAACTGTTGGGGAGCACGTATAGTAAACGGTAGCCTTTGCCCCAATTAAAAATATTAACTCTGTATTTTTTTTTACTGTTTCTTTAAATATTATATTTATGTTTGCCTAGGCTGCGTCACTATTTATTTTAGAGACATGGTTGTAGTGCGACTTAATAATGTAGGCTTACACAGATTATAATTTTACTTCACTCCTTTTTATTAATGTTTGACACAATTTCAATAACACTTCACTGATATAGAGAGCTGTGTGATTCTTTAATTAAATACTTGCAATTTTTAACACGTAAAACTATTTTCGTCTCACACGAATAAGTATTAATTTTCTTGAGGACACTTTTTGCGTCTGGTTAGAAACGCTGTCTGCAACCAACTGAATAGATTTCAACCGCCTAAACTTTTAAATTTCTGTATTTCAAGCCTGATTGGCTATTCATAATCCAATAGAATACCGTCGTTTAACTAAAGCTTTTCTGGTTGTTGATTGGCTATTTTTATAAACTGTCACTAAAATTACATTATTGCTTCCAAGAATCACAAGCAACATTTAAACTCTCAAATTCATTATTGCCTTAAGGTTACCTCATTGTTAGCAACTTTTGACCTATTTCTCACAGCTCCTACATTATTAAATTACGTAATACATTCGTATAACATTATTGAACTTGTATACTATAATATAATCATATGCAATGGCTGTTACATACATTTTTATATATTATTATTGCTTTAAGGAGGGTTGTTATTGAATTTATTTATTATATAATTTGACTGAAATCATTTAAGTGTTAAAAATACTGCAAGTCCTCTTTATTGAAGTAATTTTATATAATTCTGTATGCTGGTAAACCTTAAGCGATAGACTAAAACGTACTACACAAAACATGTAGGACTCTTTAAAGAACACAATTTATTTCAAAAACCTTTTTGCGACATCAACAATTTCCAAAATATCCGTTATTAAGGGTTCGATTTGCCAAAACTTGTAATGCTTTTTAAGTCCCATCGATTTTCAATTGTTTCTGGCGATTGTTTAGAAACAGTATGGAATTTGAGGCCAGCGTATAGCATCCAGTTCTTAAACATTTGATTATCACTATTCCCTTTGCATCCTAACTTAATGTGTAATGTAGCTGTTTTTGCAAATGTTTATCTGGATTAAAATGAAGCAGATAGAAAAATACACTTTCGTAAGAATATATTGTGTGTCCACTAATAAACGATAGAGGGTAGAGAAGGTTATGTGAATGTATTACATTAGATTTTTTTCTCTTGGATATGCAAAGGGAACAGAATTTCTAAGCCATCAGATAGCCACTCCCTTAAAATATTTGACTATCGCTTAAAGCCTACGGTATTCACCTAAACCCCTGCTATCTACAAGAAAATGTATAATAAACTAATTTCAGCATATGTTTTTCTGGATTAGCATTAAGTACAAGTGATAATTGCAACTACTTATGCCGTAATGGTTCGTTTGCTAAGAATGAAGATGTGACAAATAATATCTGTAAATTTAATTATATATATGGTACAATAAATCCTACCATTAAAAGTACTAGAAAAGAAAAGAAACTAAAGCTTTATAAAGTAACGATTATGCTCATGTTGCTTCAGAATGTTCAGACACTTCACAAAAATGAAGAAAGAGAAATAGAAGACCTAGAAATGAGATTCCTAAGGAGCGTTTCAGGCTACAGCTGATTAGATAAAAATCTTATGTGTTATGGTCACATGACATTCTCTACTCATGTACAAACTATTTTTACAAACTTTTTTCTCCACCTATTTCATATTAATCGAGATAAACATTTGCAGAAACGATATTTTGACATGCAGAGTGAATTACATTTTACACATAGCGACCAGTTTTAAAAATATTTGACTATCGCTTAAGGCGTACTATGTTCCCTTGTTTTGTATTTGGAAGGGCAATATAGAAATACAGTAGCCTTTAAGCATAGAAATATCTCTTAATAGCTGGTTGCTATGTGCTGCACCATTATTTTTGCCACAAATTAATTCTCTTTGCATATCCAAGACAAAAAAATGAATAACGAATTCCCATTTGAGAAAATAAGTATTGAAAAATTTAAGGGAATAACAAGCAATATCTCGAAAATGGTTCACTCAAAAACAACAATGTATATGACATAAATTGTGTATTTTAACGCGATCTAAATCTTTTGTGTAGTAAAATTTTGTCTAGCTCTTATCGTTTACCAGTTATACAAAAGTCGTTCACAATGAAGAATTATTTTAGAGACATTCCGAGAAATTTTACAATATACATTATATTTGTCATGAAAATATCTTAAACATATGATATTTTAATCAAAATCGTTACAGCCATTTTGAGAAAATTAAAATTTTCGTAAAATGTTCCTTGTAAAGGGTAATTTGGGGGGGGAGATTTTCTTGAAAACCTTCGTGTCGCATATCTGGAAGATACTGAACCTAAATACCGAGTTTGGTGTTTATCCGACTGTTCGTTTCTGAGTTATGCTGTTCACAGTCACACAGGCACACATACGATCATGTTTCCAAAAATGTTTTTTTTTTTTGGATTCATGGGGTCTCAAAACATATATTTCAGGTGAAATCTTGGTATGGCATTTTTGGGTGGAATACAATACTTCCCCTACTTATTATACGTGGTAGAGACAGTAAAACTGGATGTAACGAGATCAGAAAGAATTTGGAATTTTAGGTTAATAGAAAAGATACACCAAATTGAACCAACTGAAATGAACATGTTGATAGAATGGAAGAATACCGTATCCGAAAATTTGTAATAAACTTTAAATCTGTAGGCAATAGAGACATTGGCAGTCCGAAGAAAAGATAGTCGCAGCAAAAATCAATTTGCGAGACGGCAGTAAGCCTATCGAGGCTTAATCCCTGAAGATGGACACTAAGTACATAGAAGAACAAGCTTTTATTACAATAGTTTGTAGAAGACGAGTAGAGAAGGCCATGTCAATGTAAACACCTGAATGTTTGTTTTCCCCTCTGTTATCTAAATGGACTCGTCTTGAAGAGTTTGTTAATAGGACTAATACGAGATCCCAGCATGCAATGTGGTCTTGTTACTGCACGGTAAGTTATCGGTTTCCCTGGGCAATGCTAGCCCGTAACGAGCTGCTGGACATAGCTCAAGAGTTGTCATAGAAACTATCTGAGGTCATCCGAGGCCGAGCGAGGGTCCGGGAGATAAATAGCCGGGGAGAGACGCTCGGCCTATACACTTCGTGCGACATTAATGGTACCTTATTATTGCCATTTTGGCATAGCTGCAGGGGCGGGAGGGTTTTGGTCTCTCCCTTTCTGTCCCAAAGGTCTACTGAAAGCAAAGGCAACTTCAGACTGTTGTGAAAAGCTGACATTTAACATACACACGCACTCGCCACTTGGAACTGTTTCTTAGAATATAAAAATTCTGATACATAATACTTACATGTCTCTTGAAGTTATTTCTGCCCCACGTATGGAAAGCCAATTTGAGAATGTTATTGTCTTTACGTTATTTGCACCACGCTTTGGGAGCCAATTTGAAGTAGTAGTATTGAAGAGGACGTATTATATTTCGACTTTTGGGGAGCCGAACTTGTAGTAGTTGCAAGAGCACGTATGGTAAAAGGTTTCCGGTAGCCTTCGCCTCAAATGTACTTTCCGGTGGCCTTTACGCCAAATGTTTAAAAAATATTAACTTTGTAATTTGGACTATTTCTTTAAATATTATATATTTATGTTTGCCTCCGCTGCGTCAGTATTATTGATAGAGACATGAACGTCTTAGCAGGGCTTGGTGCGACTGAAGAATGTAAGCTTACACAGATTTTAAGTTTTTTCTTCACTTCATTTATTAATGCTTGACACGATTTTTTAATAACACTTCACTAATGTAGAGAGCTATGAGATTATTTTATTAATTACTTGCACTTTTTAACACGTAAACTATTTTTGTCTCCCACGAATACGTATTAAATTTCTCGAGGACGCGTCTCGCTTCCGGTTAGAAACACTGTCTACAACCAACTGAACTGATTTCTACCGCCTAAATTTGTAAATTTCTGTATTTCAAGTCTATGATTGGCTATTCCTAATCCAATAGAATAATTTAATTTAACCTAAGCTTTTTTCTGATTGATGATTGGCTATTTTATAAGCTGTCTCAAAATTTACATTATTGTTGCTCCAAGAATGACTAGTAGCATTATTAAACTATCTTACTCATCATTGCCTCAAGGTTATCTCATTGTTAACTCATTGTTAGCAACTTCTAACCTATTATTCTCACAGCTCCTACATTATTAAATTATGTAATGCATTCATATACAATTATTGAACATGTATACAATAATATAAATATTAATACAATAACTATTATATACATTTTACAAATTATTACATACACATATTGCTTTAAGGCGGGCTGTTATTGAATTTATATTATATAATTAAACTGAAATAATTTAAGTGTTAAAAATACTGCCTCACTTTAGGAATTAAAAAAACATACCTGATATTTTCTCTCTCCCTTTCTCTCTTTTTTAATGCCATTCGTGTTGCGGAAATTTTGAAGTTGTACTCTTTGCTTCAAACTTTGATGCTGGTATCTCGAAGTTGCACTAGGTTAGATAACGTTTAAAGTTTTCTATGGTGTGGTCATCTCCTATCTCGATCTGGGTTGTCTAGTCTGCCAGCTACTTCAGTGGTAGAGCTACGAGTTCTTTGTCTCAGTGTGTGGGTGAATCTAGTGCGAAAGGATAACACCAGTTTAGTTAGCTGATGAATTTTAATGTTGACTCAAATATATTTGAAGAGAGTCATCGACTGACGCTTCGCATAACTTGTATAATAGTTATGCGAAGCGTCAGTTGCAATAAGTCGCAGAAATTTTACTCGGAAAAATCCCTTAATGTTGCTACTAAATCTTTCTAACTCAAGCGCGTCACTGTGCGTTGCACGATTTAAAAGATGAAAAGAGTTATCACAAGAGTAGCCAAACGAGTAAGTCAGTGAGTGGATTGGATTGGCTACGGAGAGTCGGCACTGATCCACATGGTGGATATTGTACCTACGCCCCACAAGGGGGCGTCTCCCGAGAGTAGCCACCGTGCAGCCGGAACCAGGAGCAGGAATGACAGGTGTCCTTAAGTTTCCAGATGGAGACTCCTTGGCAGACGGACAGGCAGACCGGGGACCCCACCCCCCCACAGAGGAGGTTCGGATATCCGCAGCAACCAGCCGAAAGTCGAGGGATGGAAACATTTACCAAGAGCTTCCTTTTACCCTGCCACACTGCACCGAAATACCATCGCCGACACTTCCAGCCCTAAAAGAGACCCATAGATGAAAGAGGAAGCGAAATAAGAATGGAGATGAAATGGAGGAGCAGGAAATTCAGGGGATCTAAGAATCCTTCCCATATTCGATTTGTGATCCGGGAAAACCCCGGAAGAAACCCATGGGTCAGGAAGGTGGGCCACGGAAATCGAATCCACGACCTCCCGAATGCGGGCCACAGATGAAACTTTCTGAGCCATCCCGCTCGGTGAGTGAGTTTGAGAGTCAGATTTAGAATGCACGCTCTTTTCTCAACTTAAGCTCCGCCTACGTAGCACTACCTTTACCAAGGTTCTTATTCACACGGTCCAATGGATGTTTGATACTGTTTCTATGCGGTGTCAGAGTTTCATTCCGTTTCTGCTTTACGGAATTCCTGTCTACTGACTTTTTAAACGTACTGAACTCTACTCTAACTGCATTCCAGGAATCTTTGTGCTAATGCGTTCTCTATTCGGCTGTTACTAATGCGTTTTCATAACATGAGCGGCTAATGATCTTTTTCTTCGGACAAACCTTTCAACTCAGTATATTGATTTAATATACAAAAATTGTTTGTTGCAAATGTTTCTCTATCTTACTATTATTTCTTTATTTAACTATTTATACCTTCCTGTCAATAATAACAGTATCTCTCTCTCTCTAGTCATCATGCAAAGAATAAAAATTTCAAATCTAACATGTAGTAAACTGGCTCTTAAAAACTGAACATCGCTTTATCTCCCATACAATCCTTGTAAGTGTAAAGAAATGTGTATTCAAACCACATCTCCAAAGTTTTATCTCAATTAATATATAGTAGATAAAGAAACAAACATTCTGTAAGAATACTATATAGAAGGATGTGTAGATAAATTCATGTAGATGTAGCATATAAGATTTTTATTTTCTCTGTCACTTATCTTGGTAGGCAAGTCCCTCCTCAAAGAATATAAAAAAAGTCTGTATCTACTAAAAGTAGATGTAATATCAAACTGTGTAGTTAAGTTCTTTTAAAGATGTGGCGCGAACATTTTCAAGAAACTCTCCCTACTACAAACTACACTTTACCTAGAACATGTTTTGCTCTTTTTTAGTTCCTCAACAACGGCTGTGTCGATTTTTATTAAAACGTCATATTTACATATTTACACGAGGAATGCATTGTATATCTCGTATTGAATTTTCTGTGGATATATACGTTGGTTCCTACATTATAATTGAATGTTTTATAATTTTAATAAGCTAGGAATTCTTAAGGGATAGAAAAAAGATTATGTCAGTAGAAATAGAGCTCATTAAATATATATATATATATAAGTTGTGTCAATTATTTGTTTTCGTAGCATTAGCCCTTTTCTAGGCATTTCAAGCTGTTTGTTCAAGTAGCACCGCATTATCCCTGGATAACCTTCGAAAGTTTCTGATTTTTCTTTGTTCTTTACTTTTATTATTTTCCTAGGCTTCTAACAATTATTTAAACATTCTTTCTCTAATTGTATGTTTTAATTAAAAACAATTTCTGCGTAAAAATATGTAAGGAATAACGTAACATCAATAGATGGATAACTTTTCAGTAAATGTTGTAGTATATAAGGTATGGCTGTAAAATTTTAATTGGCAGAGAAAGTCGTGCAATTCTCTACAAATACTGTTTTTGTCAAAACTCAGTTTTGTTACAACGTTTTAACCAAAGTAAACTTCAATCAGAAATGAAAAAAGTATATTAATACTACAGCAATAGTTCGGAAACAATAATGAATTGTACAATATTTTATATTTGTTGTGCCTACCATTCCCCATCTACAGAGGATTCAAAAATAAGGAAGCGGTGTTCATGAACGAATTATTCATAATCTAGCCTACAGATTTTATTTTCCTTAAAGTTATTTCAAATATATGATATTTTAATCACAAGTTTTAGAGCTCTTTTTGATAAATTAAAATACTGAGACTGGGAAAATTCCATTACGGAAAATATACTTAGCTGGTTGTTCTGATTATTGGCAGTAGAAAAAGAAGACAGAAGAAAAAAAAAACACATTTTTCAAAAAATATGATTTGTCAAACTCACAAGCCTTTCCTTACCCACTGCTATTTATTTTCATATAGTTTCTGCAAAACTATTCTTGGGAAACCTTATTTTTCTGCCGTCTTATGTCAATGGAGGTAAATCTTAGCAGGAATAATTTCATTTTAGATTTTGCTGTAGATAGAAGGGGTATAGATGTAATCGAATATATACTCGGATACTTTAAAGCGTAATGCTATAGCTGGGCTTGAAAGGCCATATGCTTTTCATCACAAAAAATAACTAAATAGCGGCAACACTTCAAAAATTACAAAACTATTGAAAAAATAAAATCAATATATCTCGGAAATTGCTAATTCCACAAAAACGTTATTGTGTGCTTCAGTGATATATAAATTATTGTATAGTACGTTTTTATCTGCCTCTTAACGCTTTTACACACACACACACACACACACACACACACACACACACACATACAATGGCCTTTTCGAAAAATGTTTTTGGATTCAGGGGGCCTTAAATCATGTATTTGCGGTGAAATCTCGATATCGAATATTTGGGTGGAATGGTAGAGTTTACCTATTGGGACCGAGAGAGTTTTTGCAGCAGTAACGTATACGACTTGCATTCGGGAGATCTCGGGGTCGATCCCCTGCGACCGTCCATCTACCCATGAGTTTTCGTGGTTTCCTTCTGTAGGCAGGAGGGTAGTTCTGGGGCAGTTCATCTTCCGCCACGACTCTCCTGCCCCTCATTTCCTGTTCTTATCATCTTCGTTGTCATCTATTCAGGGTGGACCCCACCAGAAGGTACCGTAGGCGGTTAGATGGCTTATGGGTGGGGCCGGCGTCGGATACGTTCGTTCTGAAAACGTTAGAGACCCTGTCCATACTTGCGCCCCGTCGTCACCTGGAACGGTAGACGCAAGAAAGGCCGTTGCTGCCTACTTACGCTACTCTACCCCAGTAATACTTCTACTATTTTTACTTTCTCTACTACGTACAGTAGAGAATTCGATACCGAGATTTCACCGGAAATATATGTTTTGAGACCCCCTGAATCCATGTTTGGAAACATGTCTGTGTGTCTGTGAATATCATAACTCAGAAACGAACAGTCGGATAAACACCAAACTTAGTATTTAGGTTCAATATCTTCCAGACATGAGACACGAAGGTTTTCAAGAAAATCCCCACACCCCAGATTACCCTTTACATGGAACCTTTTCGAAAATTTTAATTTTCTCAAAAATAGCTCTAACGATTTTGATTAAGATATCATATGTTTAAGATATTTTCATGACAAATGAAATGTATATCTTGAATTTTCTGGGAATGTCTCCAAAAGTATTGTTCATTGTGAACGACTTTTGCATAACTGGTAAACCATAAGAGATAGACAAAATTTTACTACACAAAAAATGTAGATTGCGTTAAAATACACAATTTATGTCATATACATTTTTTGTTGTTGAGTGAACCATTTTGGAGATATTGCTTGTTATTCTCTTAAAGTTTCCAATACTTTTTCTCAAATGGGAATTTGTATTCATTTCTTTTATGTCCTGGACATACAAAGAGAATGGAATGCGCCACATAGCAACCAGCTCTTAAAATATTTTACTATCGCTTAAAGCCTACCAATTCCCCTTGCACCTACAAGAAAATTAGCAACAAGATTAACATCTCGATATCTCGATTAACATGAAGCATATGGAGTATAAGCGTTTGTAAACATAGTTTGTACAAGAGTAGAGAAAGTCATATGAGTGTAACACATCAAATTTTCACTCTTGCTTGTACTACTACCTTAGCGCAACTGTTAAAAGTTGCATTTTTGAAAGAAAATTGCGACTTCAACGTTCATTCATAGAATTTACAGCTTAATAAACACAAACGTAACCAATGGGATTTTTCTTTCTTCAAGAATATTATTTATGCAGATATTTAAAGCAGCGGAGTGGTAAAGTATCTGTCTCACAAACCTATGTGCTGATGCGCCGGTTTCCCCATCACGATATTCCAAAAGAGCAAACATACGGTTTTATAAACTTGACACACTTTAAAGTATATTGCGGTCTCTGCTACGTCTCAGCTCGCACTCTAAACTCAGTTGAAAAGTTATCAATTACTCGCTAAAGGAAATTGTACACACAATAAGGGAACGCAAATATTTTCTTAAGAAGCGGAGAAAACCCACTATGGAATTCATAACTTGAAAGGCCTGTTTGATGTCACTGTGTAGACTATTTCACTCCTGTATAAAGCGACAACACTGACAGAAATGTTTTTAATTCCGTCCTATGACAACTGTATATCCTGACAGTTTTCTGATTTTCTCTTTTCATTTTATCAATTTCGATGTGCTAGTGTTCTTACTTTCTCTACTATGCACCTAGTAGTTTAAGGAAGTAAACCTGGTACAACAATTTCAATAAAATGCATGCTTTGAGGGCCCTGAATCGTAAAAAATTCTGATGTGTTACACTCACATGATTTTCTCTAATCGTGTACAAACTATTTTTACTAACGCTTATTGTCCATCTACTTCATGTTAATCGAGATTTCGAGATGTTAATCTTATTGCTAATTTTCTTGTAGGTGCAAGGGGAATTGGTAGGGTTTAAGCTATAGTCAAATATTTTAAGAGCTGGTTGCTATGTAGAGTATTCCATTCTCTTTGTATGTCCAGGACATAAAAGAAATGAATAACAAATTCCCATTTGAGAAAAAGTATTGGAAACTTTAAGAGAATAACAAGCAATATCTCCAAAATGGTTCACTCAACAACAAAAAATGTATATGACATAAATTGTGTATTTTAACGCAATCTACATTTTTTGTGTAGTAAAATTTTGTCTATCTCTTATGGTTTACCAGTTATGCAAAAGTCGTTCACAATGAAGAATACTTTTGGAGACTTTCCCAAAAAATTCGAGATATATATTTCATTTGTCATGAAAATATCTTAAACATATGATATTTTAATCAAAATTGTTAAAGCCATTTTGTAGAAAATTAAAATTTTCGAAAAATGTGCCATGTAAAGGGTAGTCTGAGGTGGGGGATTTTCTTGAAAACCTTTGTGTCGCATCTCTAGAAGATACTGAACCTAAGTACCAAGTTTGGTGTTTATCCGACTGTTCGTTTCTGAGTTATGCTGTTCAGAGGCTCACAGACAAACACAAGACACACACACAGACACAAACACGGACATGTTTCCAAAAATGCTTGTTTTGGATTCAGGGGGCCTCAAAACATATATTTCCGGTGAAATCTCGGTATCGAAGTTTTGGGTAGTATACAATACTTCCCCTACTTACTTAGTATAGAAAGTAAAAGTGGGTGGAGTTATAACATACAGACTAATTTGGAAAATAGTGGTCTGGGAGAAATTTGGAGGAGGGAAATAATGTTAAGCGTTTTTGGAAAGAAGCTAGGCGGAGGTTTGAAGATATAGAGATACAATATTTATTTAGTAACATTTGGAAGAAACGTTCCTTGAAATCATATATATTAATAAAAATGTTAAAGAACAGTATGTGGATAACTCAAATAAGGAACAAAGAGAAAGTATAGCCTGGGTACGAGCAGGTGTATGGAGACTAATAGGAATAAGAAATGGGTTCCCACAGAACCAGTGTCCAATATGTCGGGAAAGGGGAGATTTAGAATATATCGTTTTTTATTCTAAAGGTACACAGCATTGGAGAAAACAAGCTATAAATGGGTGGTTAAAACTGGACAGCAAAGTAGCTTTAAGCAAGATTTTTAACAAGGATAGTAAGAAGGTAGGAGAGTACCTGTCCAAAGTAAAAAATAAATAGTTATGGACAATAAAAAGAGATGTGAATTAGTTTCTTGTGGTGTTAAGTTATGTAATTATATTATCATTATTATAATGTTAGTATTATTAGATTATTATTTTGGTATTACTACTATTATTAGTATTATTATATTATGATTATTGTTCTAATTTTTATGTTATAAGCAAAGAAAGTAACATGGGTAGAATATGGCAAAATAACAGCTTGGTCTGATGTATAGCCATATTCTAAGGAAGATTGCTAGCACAAATAAATAAATGAAATGTTTGCATGCATGTGTGTTTCTGTAGCGCTTTCGTTCTTGCTGAACACAGCACCACAGACTGTGGAATCATATGATACAACGAGATGAAATGAAACTGAGAAAGGAAATTTGGGAAGGAAACGTTCCAGGTCTAAGTTTATAGTACCTCCCTGACAGTTGGCAGTTATGAGCACTGTGAAAAATCTGGAAGAAACCTCAGGCGCTTCTCCTGACCAAGGTTCGTCAGTGGCGGCACGAGCGGTCTATGAGGCTGCGGCGGAGGAGAATCCCTTGGGTTACCTCCGCCAAATACCTCGGAATCACCCTCGATCGCGGCCTCACTTTCGCTCCACATGTCAGGGCAAAGGTCGCCCTCGACCACTCCGCGCTCAGACAGCTGTACCCTGTATTCCACTCCACAATGCCCACACACTTCAAACTACGCCTATATCAGACAATTATCCCGCCCCTGATTCTGTATGACTGCGAGGTCTGGGGATCGGCGGCAGCGACCACCATCCACAGGCTACAGACCGTCCAACAGGGCGCTTCGGATGATCTATGATACCGGGCGTAGATTCCCGTCACACATACTACACACCCATTCCAGTCTCCCATACATCGTGGACGTGGTGCGGGAGAGAACCCGTACCATGTACACGAAACTCACTTACCACACCAACCAGCTGGTGAACTCTTTGGGCCGCTATGACCACAAGGCGCCAAGGCGCAGAAAGAGTTACCGGTTGCCGAAGAAAGCTTGGGCCCCCGAGGCTGAGGTCTGCCAATCCCTCACATCAAAAGCTCCCACAAGTTAAGCAGCATTGGGCTTGGTCACTAGCTGGACGAGAGACCATCTAGCAGCGACCCGCCCTGCTGCCAACTTGGATACCCCCATACCATTACCTAGTTTTCCCATCCTGCTTTGCTGCCATGCCGGCCTGCTTGGCTTGACGACCACACAAGCGGTCGCCCAAGTTAAGCAGCATTGGGCTTGGTCACCACGTGGTCGCTAGTCCACCCATGTGGGAGCATTGAGACCTAGCCAATGGTAGCGCAGAAAGCTAAACTCCGCAACATCAAAAGCTTGTGTATATCCTTATTACCTTCTTTATTGCACAGGTAAAGCCGCATATGCGGCTAGGTGGCGATCTCATTCCGGCCGGGTGAACCTGGGCGACCTGTTCTCGATTCTGGATTGCTGGAAGAAACCTCAGTCAGGCGTCCTGGTTGGATTTGAACCCGGACCTCAGGCTCACAAGTCCTCAGGCCACCTGTGTCTGAACACCATAACTCAAAACTCAGATAAATATCAAAGTTGGTATTTGAGTTGAGTATCTTTCAAGTATATGACAAATATTTTCAGGAACATCCCCCTTACCCCAAATTAACTATACATGGAACATTATTTGCTATTTTTGATCTTATAAAAATGGGCTCATCATCTCAATCAGGTAAATTTCTGTAATCGTATTTTTCGAAATGTTAATGATAGAGATATATTTAATATTCTTCTCTAACGAAGCATGGTATCATTTATATGGCTACGTCTGTGGAAAATTAATAGACACTGAAGCGCAGGACATTTCTGAAGATAGGGTAATCAATAAAGGGTGACCCTCAAAATACCGTACGATTTTTATATATGTGGAACTTGTATGCAAAAACACTCAAACAATGGAAGAACTAAAAGAAAACACCAGGCGAGAAATTGGTTCGATTTCAAATAATGAACTCTCGAGTATAAATGAATTTCCTGAGAAGATACAGGAATATGTGTATAGAGAAGAACAAGCTATCCAACATCTGTTATGATAAGGGCTGTTATAACTGTAATTATGAGAATGTGAGGCGGCTGCGGTGATATTATAACCGTTTCGCCGGGAGTCCAAGCTGCGGCAGTCTGTGCGGATGCTGCCGCGTGGCGCCCGCAGTGTGTTATGCTAGGATTAATGCAGTATTATATACTACGTTCTGACATTACACAGTTATTTTTACAACTCTAGTTATTATGATTACTATTTCAAGAATTATTTTGTTCAAAGATTCAGTTTATTTATTTACAATGAAACCATACATCTAAAAGTCGTTGCAGTTCTCAATATCTTGTGTT
Organism: Deroplatys truncata; assembly: GCA_030765065.1. Classification (NCBI taxonomy): domain Eukaryota; kingdom Metazoa; phylum Arthropoda; class Insecta; order Mantodea; family Mantidae; genus Deroplatys; species Deroplatys truncata. The sequence goes on from CM060982.1 coordinate 110,007,700, forward strand.
ATCTTATTTTTTGGGCGCTTATTGTTTAATTATTTTTTAAATTTGGGTTCTTTGTAGCTATTATAACTCAGCCGAGCACGTGTCTCTAAGCAGGGCGTGTAAACGGAAAGGAGTTGTTACTAAACGATAACACTGATAAAAAATTTGAATCTAGACTTTTATTGCCGTCACGCTTAATTAATAATTCACATATTTAATCTTTATACACGCCTGACTGAAACTGTGATATTTCCGAATGTAACTACAGTCGTTTTAGTTGCCGTGCACCAATTACTTCGCGTACTTTACGTTTTTGTAACTAACTCTGCGACGTGCACCTCGTGAGAGATTCTTCAGAATTGTGCGACACTTGCTTATGGCTCGAGAATATATACTCCTTCACCTCGAATTGCCTAAACATTATAATATAGCTCCTATTGGTTACCAAATTGCGCCCACTTTAGCATCTGTTTTGGTCAGCCAATCACTACTACTAACATATATGCTCTAGGGAAGATATTCCCTCCATTTCTAAAAAGGCACGCTACCCTGACGTCATTTGTTTATATGTTCTTAGTGATAAACAACTCACCCCCTCGGTTTGTTGTTACCCACTTCTATTGTCAGTTTCAGTTAGGCCGTGTAAACTTATTTTCTAACAATATTTATAGCTGACAAACATCTAAAATCCTGTACATACAATAATATTAATTTACACTACAATCACTCTGGCATTAACAGCATGTTATGATATAAAATATTGCCTCAAAGTAATGGTGATTAAATACTGGTTACGCATAGTACGGGGAGATTAGGCACGTATACGCGGGGTGTGTTTCAGGGAGCAAGTACGGGAAGGGTGGGATATGTGTTGGGCAACAAAATTTCGAAGAGGCTCAGAAGAATTTGGAATGGGGTACATTTGGTTACAGGGGAGGGACATGGGACATAACGGATGTAGGATAATTCAGAGACGACTACGGAATATTGACACACAGAATTTAGAATCACAATGTACAGCTAAAGTTTCATTTAACTTACAGTGTCAAATAACATGGGCCTGGGGAGGGAAACCTATTTAGATAACTCTACGCGAGAGGAAAGAAGTGGTTTGGCATGGCTAAGATTGGGCGTAACAAATTAACTGTTAACACCGGAGTGAGAATGTGTCCCCTCTGCGGTGAAAGAGAAACATGGAATCATATTCTGGCTGAGTGCAGGGAAACGGAATTGCTAAGAAAACAATATTTACCACCACAGTTTCTGGGGTACAGTAGGGGAATGGAGGCCTGTTTGGATGTAATGTTGGACGCGGGCTGTCATAAAATGGGCTCTTTCTTGTCTAACATTCGACAAAGATTAATTGCCCTGTAGAACGGAAAAGGTGGGGGCACATAAAAGGGAGTTCTTAAGGGTCAGAGCACAGTATATATTTGTAATATAGTTATAATTTATGCTTATTATTCTTCTTCTTATTATTGTTTTGATTTTTTATTTTATTCCTTCATTATGGTAGTTCATAGTACATACTAGTACATACTTATGTATATATAGTGAGTACATATTTAGCATTATACAAACAGTGTGAAATTATAGGGACAGTGTTGTAGTATTTCTGGTTGTTGATTGTGGCCCCACGTTAGGGAGCCAATTTGGGGTAGTGTTTCGCCTATTTACGGTAGTATGTGGCTATTTTACGGTACAGGATTTGTACGGATGTTCCCGGGTTCGGTACTAGCTCAGGGTTCTTTGCATGGATCTTGGATCTCGGGTTAGTGGTGAATACGACTGTTTGTTTTCCTGCTCGTTTATTTACTGTCACCGTTTTAACATTTGATTCCTGCTATTTCTTCGACACACACGCGCGCATTTCCTATTTGTTACGCTTCATATCATTGCGCTTATCCGCCGACAGTTTTCTGACAAACATCCCTCAGAAACTACCACGGCCAAGTGTGTATTCTAAACTCTCCTACACATTTTCTAACAAACATCTCCAATGAGCCACCACGGCCAAGTGTGTATTCTAAATTCTGCTGCTTCTCTATTTCAAACGTTCTATATCTCCTCATTCCACAATCACCTGATTTCTAGCTTCTTTCATTGGAAGCCTAAGGCTATCTGGCTTTTGGCGAACATTGACCCTTTTCTACACATCTGCGTTCCAGCAACCTAACGGGACACTTAACAATAGAGTGAAAAACCACCCGTTTCCGGCCGCTGATGGCCTTGTCTCAAACTCAACCCTTCGACGAATTTACAGTCACACTCGCTTTCCAGTTTTATTTAACACTATCCTTACTGTTATTGATATTTATTCTCCCTATGATTGTAATTTTATTTAAGTACTCAAAACATACTGCTTCAACAGGAAAAGATGTACGACAATGAGGCCCAACAGATTGTTGTATTGTACAAGAGGAGGCTGAAACTGTTCACAAATAAAGTCCTGCTACTACTTCTACTACTACTACTACTATTATTATTATTATTATTATTATTATTATTATTATTATTATTATTATTATTATTTTAATGCAATATGCCAACCTCAGAGATTCAGGTATATAGCTAGGTACCAGAGTGTTATAATGTTACTTTGCCTCCTATATCACAACATCCTCTTCTTCCACACTGTACTCCCTGGGGTACTAGTACATTTATGAGCAATACAGAACTAAAGAAATATACCAAATCATCCACAGACCTGCAATCATCTCAAAAACTATTCAAAGAACTCATTTCAAACGGTCCCAGTCATACTAAAATACATACATCGATGGTTTTACTAAATGAAACACACAATGAACACACAAGGCGGCTCTACAGGCTTCCTGAATTCTTCTCCGGCTTCTCTGCCAAACTTTATGCTGTTAAACAAGCGCTGTAGTTTATCACTACTATTAATGAGGGATCCTTCCTAATCCTAACTGACTCACTAAGTGTCTTAAAACCCTTCAGGACAGAAACCTAATCTCACACTGGCTAAAGATATTCTCAGCATAAACATGGACTTGCAACACCTAAGTAAAGAAGTGGTATTTCGCTGGTTACCATCTCACGTGGCATCACTGGCAATGAAACAGCAGATGCAGTTGCTAAAAATCCACCAAACATCCAGTGAGCGACCACTCAATCACAGTACCCTACAGTGACGTATTCAGCCATATAAAACGAAGCCTCAAGCACCACTGGAAACAACAATGGATGAACAACTTGCCACCAAACTCCACGAGGGAGATCAGGCCTTATTCGGAAGTCACACCGCCTCATACATAGCAAAAAGGCAACAAGTTGCTCTAACAACGTTAAGGATTGGCCACACCTCACTGACACACGCATAGGTATCTGCTACTAAAGATGAACCTCTATGCCCTCTGCTGTGAAGGAAGTTTTTGTTTCACGTATGGAAAGCCGATTTGAAGATGCTGTATTATAGGAGTTGTGTTATATTTCAACTGTTGGGGAGCCGAACTTATAGTAATTGCAAGAGCACGTATGGTAAATGGTTTCCGGTAGTCTCGCCCCAAGTTTAAAAATATTAACTTTGTAATTTAACTGTTTCTATAAATACTATATATTTATGTTTGCCTCGGCTACGTCAGTATTATTGTTAGAGGCATGGAAGTTTTGGCACGGCTGTGATAGGTCTAAAAATGTAGGCTTACACAGATTTTAATTTTTAATTCACGTTTCTATAAATACTATATATTTATGTTTGCATCGGCTGCGTCAGTATTATTGTTAGAGACATGGAAGTTTTGGCACGGCTGTGATACGTCTAAAAATGTAGGCTTACACAGATTTTAATTTTTAATTCACTCCTTTTTATTAATCCTTGACACAAATTAAAAAGCACTTCACTGATATCGAGAGCTGCGAAATTCTTTTATTTAATACTTGCAATTTTTAACACGTAAGCTATTTTTGTCTCACACGAATACGTATTTAGTTTCTCGAGGACACATCTCGTGTCTGGTTATGAGCACTGTCTGGAGGCAACTGAATTGATTTCAACCGTCTAAATTTGTAAATTTCTGTACTTCAAGTCTCTGATTGGCTAATCCTACTCCTATAGAATACCTGCATTTAACTAAAGCTTTTTCGGTTGTTGATTGACTATTTTTTAAACAGTCTCAAAATTTACATTATTGTTGCTCAAATAACAACTAGTGGCATTTAAACTCTCAAACTCATTATTGATTCAAAGTTACCTCATTGTTACCTCATTGTTAGTAGCTTTTAACTTATTATTCTCGCAGTTCCTACATTATTAAATTACGTAATATATTCACATAACATTATTGAACATATATACAATATTATAAGCGTATACAATGACAGTTACATACGTTTTACAAATTATTACATACACATATTGCTTCAACGCGGGCTGTTATTGAATTTAAATATTATATAATCATTTAAGTGTTAAAAATACTGCCTCAGCTGCAACACCCTCCTTACAATCAAACACATCGTTACCGAATGTTCCATCTTCAAAGGAAAAGCAATCAACCACCTGAATTTCTCACTTCTTTAAAGACATAAATTTATACCATAATTTATAATTTTTGTTGTGTTAAAACACTGTAAGGCAAGATTGTGTTAATTAGTTTATAAATTGTTCATTATGATGACGTTATGACGTTAATATTCGCGTTATGACTTTAGTGTTTAAGCGACTTTAAACAAAAATAAATTTTAAAAATGTACATAAATTTAGTGTCGAGAATAAGGCAAAGTTTCCTTTATGCCCACTTTTTATGGAGTACGTAAACAGAAGCAAACAACGCTCCCACTTCCAAGTTAATGAACTGTAAACATCCAGTCACGCAAGTCTTTGCTGTTCAATATACCGTTTAAAATTTCTTTAGACGTAAAATATAAAAGACAAAGGAGTCCCTCAAGGCTCACGTTATCAGTACACCTTCCTTACACCTCAGACAACTAAAGGAAGAGTAGTATCGAACAAAAAATTCGATATTGCATCTTTACCTGCTATCTGGCACTTCTAAAACTCCCCCAGCTGACTGTACAATTCTGCAATTATGATACTATTTAATTTAAATGTTTATGTTTAATAATCAACCACAAATAAACCAAAGGACTTCAACGCACACAATGCTGCAACAACCAATTTTTACAAAGCTGTTACGTATGTAAACAAAATTACAAATTCAACTGCATAAAATATCTTATGTTTCAAAAAATCTTAATATGAAATCACTGATTCAGATTCTAAATAGTGGCCTGATGAAACTTTAAATAAACACACGTATAAATCATAACATTCATTTAGTAGAATTCTTTTTTACTTTCTCTACTACGTATAGTAAGTAGGGGAAGTACTGTACTCCACCCAAAAATTCGATACCGAGATTTCACCGGAAATACAAGTTTTGAGACCCCATGAATACAAAAACAACTGTGTGTCTGTGAACAGCATAACTTAAAAACGAACAGTCGGATAAACACCAAAATGGTATTTAGGTTCAGTATCTTCCAGAGATGCGACACGAAGGTTTTCAAGAGAATCCCCTCACCCCAGAATACCCTTTACATGGAACATTTTTCGAAATTTTCTCAAAAATGCCTCTAACGATTTTAATTAAAATATCTTATGTTTAAAATGCTTTCACGACAAATGAAATGTATATCTCGAATTTTCTGGGAATATCTCCAAACGTATTCTTCATTGTAAACGACTTTTGCATAACTGGTAAACCATAAGAGATAGACAAAATTTTACTACACAAAAATGTAGATAGCGTTTAAATACACAATTTATTTCATATACATTTGTTTTTGTTGAGTGAACCATTTTCGAGATATTGCTTGTTATTCCCTTAACCTTTCCAATACTTATACTCTTTCTCAAATTCTTTATTCATTTTTTTGTCCTGGTAATGCAAAGAGAATGGAATACTCCACTTAGCAACCAGCTCTTAAAATATCGCTTAAAGCCTGGCAATTCCCCTTGTATCTACAAGAAAATTAGCAATAAGATTAACATCTCGATTAACATGAAGCATATGGAGAATAAGCGTTTGTAAAAATAGTTTGTACAAGAGTAGAGAAAGTCATGCGAGTGTAACACATCAGATTTTTTTAAAGGTGTTGAATGCTATATAGCTTCTTTGCTCATTATAGAAATAATGTGAAGAAAAATAATGCTGATGATCATGTTTATAAGAGCAGTAAGCCAATGTCTAAATTAAATTCTTTAATAACTTTACATTTATTCAATATTTTCAGCAAATTGCAATCAGATGTAAAAAAATAAAAAAAAAATAATTGAGATACAAAAATATAATGTGTAGTGAGTGATCCTGCGTTTTCTGATTACAACTTTAATACCTATATTATTGCAGTTTACGGATATTTGTACAATGACAAATTACCTAATGCTTTATGTATTTGTTTCTTACTATCTGGAGCTTCATGTTTTTCCATCCCCAATCCTAACATCAAAGAGAACTCTTACGTTCAGTTACCTTCCATATTCCAACACAAGCATATGAATACATTGGCCCTGCATTGACACAAAACATATGGCTGTGTCCATTTCCAATAATATAAGCATTACAATACTTAAAGAATATAGAAAATATTTCGATATGAAACAAAATATTGTATCTAACTGCAGGAAAGTGTTTCAGGTCTCGTTTTGATATTCCGGCGTCAGCTTTGCTTCGGAAAATTAAATTAATTTGAGTTTTATATATGGACGCTCTTTAACTGCTGTGGTCGTTAGCGTCTCTTTCTATATTGGGCGCGAAAGACAGGTATTTTTGATCAGAGGCCTCTTTATCAGGCTTGAGGTTCCTTTACATGCCATAAATCTACGACACGGGACCACCAGCTTCACTTCGCTTCCGAAGGAGGCGATGCTAAAGATTTTTACCCCGAAAAAGTCCATCGCCCTCCGTCGGGTTTGAACCCGTCACCTCGGTACTGGTAACCAGTACACTACCTAGGACAACGCTCTGCTTCGGTTGTGAACATCTCACCCGTCCTGAAAAACTCACTTTTCAATGGTTACGTAAATAATTATTTTTGGATTTCTCTAACCTTAACCATGGTAGATAGAATAAGTATTATATTCTATCCAAAACTTAATTAACAACTAGGTTCCTGAATCTCCTTTTTACAAACTCAAAGATGAAAATGCAATAAACACGAAACTTGGCATTTAAGCTTAATATCGTCCTTGGATGTGACGAGCCTTTTCAAAAAAGCCCCCTACCTCAAACTATCCTAAAGGTAGAACATTTTAACTTTCTCTAATATGTATATTAAGTAGCGGAAGTAATGCATTCCATCCAAAAATTCTATAGCGAGTTTTCACATGTTTTGAGTTGCTCTGAATCCAAATAAAGCATTTTTGGAAACATGTCCGTATATATGTCTGTGTGTCTGAACAGCAAAAATCAAAAACGAAAACTCGGTTAAATATTAGATTGTGTCATAAGTAATGTCGGATTTTATGTTTGGTGTTTTATAAGATAGAATTGGTTTTCTTTGGTTTGTCAATGCTACTTACAGGATGCCAGGCTAGTATGTGTACGTTGAGAGAATGTTTTAGTCGCGAGGCAGTATTTTGAACACTTAAATGACTTTAGTCACATTATATAACAAAAAATATAATAACAGACCGCCTTAAAGCAATATGTATTTCTAACAATATATAAAAAGTGTATGTTACAGTCATTGTATATGTTTATATTATTGTATACATGTAATAATGTTATCTGAATGTATTACGTAATTCAATAATGTAGGAGCTGTGAGAATAATAGGTTAAATGTTGCTAACAATGAGGTAACTTTGAGGTAATAATCAGTCAGAAGGTGTAATAATGCCACTAGTCATTCTGGGAGCAACAATAATGTAATTTTTGTGAGAGTTTATAAAACAATCAACAACCAGAAAAAAGCCTAAGTTAAATAAAAGTATTCTATTGGATTAGGAATAGCCAATCAGAGACTTGAAATACAGAAATTTACAAATTTAGGCGATAGAAATTAAGTAAGTTGCTTGTAGACAGTGCTCATAACTGGACGCGTTGGTTGTAGACAGTGTTCCTAACCGGACGCGAGATGCGTCCTCGAAACATTTCATACGTATTCAGTGTGAGACGAAAATAGCTTACGTGTTTAAAAAGTGCAAGTATTCAATAAAAGAATCTCACAGCTCTCTATATCAGTGTAGTGTTGTTTAAATTGTGTCAAGCATTAATAAAAGAAGTGTAGTAAAATTATAATCTGTGTAAGGCTACATTCTTAGTCACACCACAACCCTTGTAAGGGGAAACGTGTCTCTAATACTGACGCGGCCGAGGCAAACATACATGTATAATATTTAAAGAAACAGTATAAATACATTTGGGGTGAATGCTACCGTAAACTGTTTAGTATACATGCGGATGCATCTACTACAAGTTCTGCTCCCCAACAGTCGAAATACAATACAACTCCTACTTCAAATCGGCTTTCCCATACGTGAAACAATACCTTTCTCAAATTTTCAGGAATGATTCACTGGGAGTTTGTTCCAAATGGTGCGCATTCAATGTGGATCTTTATTCTTAACAACTGGAACGAGTTCATGAAATTTTGACACGGAGATATCCAGCATTAGTTAAACTCTTGCAGCAAGAGAATGCAACACCCCATACTGCACGAACTACTATGACAAACATTCAGGAATTGGAAGGATTTGAACTGCTACCACATCTAGCATACCTCTCTGATCTTGCACCTTCTTATTACCATATCTGTTACGATCCATGGCCCATTTATTGCGTGGAAGAAATTTCGAAAACATTGAAACTGTGGAAATGGGTCCACCAAATTCTTCGCATCCAAACACCAAAGACTTGTACCGTCGCGGTGTAATAAACCTGGCTGAAAGATAGCCAAAGGCCGTAGAATATGATTGTCTCTACTTTGAAGAGCAGTTTAATTTCTTGTCAGTCAACGTTGCAAATAAAGTTTTGCTTAAAAACCGAATTACCTATTGAAGTAGATATTTTGTTGTGTTGTTATTTGCATCATGCTTTGGGCGTCAATTTGAAGTAGGTCGTATTGAAGAAGTGGTATTATATTTCAATTGTTGGGGAGCCGAACTTGTAGTAGTTGCAACCGCACGTATAATAAACAGTTTCCGGTAGCCGTCGCCAAAATGTACTTTCAGGTGGCCTTTGCCCCAAGTTTAAAAAAATATTAACTTTGTAATTTAACTATCTCTTTAAATATTATATATTTATATTTGCCTCGGCTGCGTCAATAGTATTCTTAGAGACACGTTTCTCTTAGCAGGGTTGTGGTACGACTTAAGAATGTAGACTTACACAGATTATAATTTTACTTCACTCTTTTTATTAATGCTTGACACGATTAAAATGACACTTCAATAATAGAGTGCTGTGAGATTATTTTATGAATTTTTAACACGTAAACTTTTTTTTTGTCTCACAAGAATACGTATTAAATCTCTCGAGGACGCGTCTCGCGTCCGGTTAGGAACACTGTTTGTAGGCAACTGAACTGATTTCAAGCGCCTAAACTTGTAAATTTCTGTATTTCAAGTCTCTGATTGGCTATTCCTAATAAAATAGAATACCTTCATTTCACTAAAGCTTTTTGTGGTTGTTTATTGGCTATTTTTATAAATTGTCACTAAAATTACATTATTGCTTCCAAGAATTACAAGCAGTATTGTTAAACTTTCAAATTCGTTATTGCTTCAAGGTTACCTGATTGTTACCTCATTGTTAGCCTCTTTTAATCTATTATTCTCACAGATCTTACATTATTAAATTAGGCAATACATTCACATAACATTATTGAACATGTATATAATATAAACATTATCAATGACTGTAATATACACTTTTTATATATTGTTACATACACATATTGCTTTAAGGCGGCTTGTTATTGAATTTATATATTATAAAATTTGACTGAAATCATTTAAGTGTTAAAAACACTGCCCACTCTGAGACACCATCTATACCAAACTTGGTATTTGAGTTCAGTGCCTTCCAAAGATACCAAATGAAGATTTTAATGAAAATCCCACACCCCAGACTACCCCTTACATAGATCACTTTTCGAAAATGTTGATTTTGTCAAAAATGGCTCTAATGATTTTGATTAAAGTATCGTATGACTAAGATATTTTCTTGGCAAATGAAATGCATATCTTGAATTTGTTGGGAATGTCCCCAAAAGTCCTCTTCAATCTGGACGACTTTTGCATAACTGGTATATAAAGCAGTACATTTATAAAAAGTAGTAGATGGAGAAATAAGTTTAGTAAGAATAGATTCTACACTCACTAATAAACGATAGAGGATAGAGAAAGTAACGTGCATGTATTCATCGGGTTTTTTCTTGTAGTCAGAAGAGGCCATGGAAACTCAAAGTGATCAAATACTGACCCTTTTTTACTTTCTCTACTACGTATAGTAAGTAGGGGAAGTATTGTATTCCACCAAAAATTCGATACCGAGATTTCACCGGAAATATATGTTTTGAGACTCCCTGAATCCAAAAAAAGCATTTTTGGAAACATGTCCATGTGTGTCTCTGTGTCTGTGAACAACATAACACAGAAACGAACAGTCGGATAAACACCAAACGTGGTATTTAGGTTCGAAAATTTTAATTTTCTCAAAAATGACTAACGATTTTGATTAAAATATCATATGTTTAAGATATTTTCATGACAAATGAAATGTATATCCCAAATTTTCTGGGAATGTCTCTAAAAGTATTCTTCATTGTGAACGACTTTTGCATAAGAGATAGACAAAATTTTACTACTCAAAAAATGTAGATCGCGTTAAAATACACAATTTATGTCGTACACATTTTTTTTGTTGAGTGAACTATTTTCGGGATATTGCTTGTTATTCCCTTAAATTTTTCAATACTTTTCTCAAATGGGAATTCGTTATTCATTTTTTGTCTTGGATATGCAAAGAGTATTAATCTGTGGCAAAGAGAATGGTGCTGCAGCTAGCAACTAGCTATTAAGAGATATGTCTATGCTTAAAGGCTACTGTATTTCTATATTGCCCTTGTAAATATATATTCCCTTACATCTACAAGAAAATTAGCAATAAGATAGAGTCTGCAAATGTTTATCTCGATTAACATGAAGTAGATGGAGAATAAGCGTTTCTAAAAGTAGTTTGTACAAGAGTAGAGAAAGTCATGTGAGTGTAACACATCAGATTTTTTAGAAATCTGATCATCGCTTTAGCTTCCAACGAAATGTGTAAACGTATAACGAAAACTTATTTCGATTAACAGTAAGTAGAGTAAGCTTTTATAAGAATAATTTGTAGAACAGTGAGTGGAAAAGGCCGTATGAATGGATCACATCAAATTTTTCTTTTGGTAAACTGTTTGTAGTCTCGTTGTAAATTGTTGTCACGCACTGCTTCCCTGTTTCGGAACCAATCGCGATCTCTTGCCTTCAATTCAACGACATGTATTCCGAAATGGGATACAATAGCTCGTTTTCAATGTCCCTGGAGGTGTGTATGTTCATTACTCAACCAAGGTGCACAACAAGCAAGTAACGCGATACTAATCGATTACTATTTAATCGCCAGTAATTAAATACAAGTTCGGATTGCATACCATGAGCCAGAATCCGTGTAACGGCAGAATCAATTTACGCTAGGAATTATGTACACAGCCAAAATAATTGTTCCCGCTAATCGGTTTGCCATAAAGCGTGAGCACTCAACCGAGTAAGTAATTTCTATACTTTGTGAAGTGCTTATATGTACGCACATTTCAAATTAGTGCAGCAATTTTGTCAGACAAGGCATTAATAAACCTTCTAGTGATCATGGAAGCGGGACAAATGAAAATCGATTGAAGTGGATCTTTCCCCAACTTCTAGCAGTTTACTCTTGTCAACGTGGATGTGTGGAGAATGGTACAGTTTGCAAACGTGTTCAGCTTTTACGAATACGGACTTTCTAAATCAGCACGATCATAGAGAGGAGTTTCATTTTAATCAAACTGTAAATATAAAGGAACTACATAGAAAAGATAGATGTTACTGTGTCGCAGCTCTCAATGGCTAGTGTTATCTTATTTGTTGAGCACCTCTTGTTTTATTATTTTAAATTTGGGTTCTTTGTCCTCCGGCTAGCTATTATAACTCAGTCGAGTAAGTATCTCGTGTAAACGGAAAGAAGTTGTTATTAAAAGATAACACTGATAAATTAATTGGTTTCTACACTTTTATTGCCGTAACACTTAATTGATAATGGACATATTTAACCTTTATACACGCCTGACTGAAACTGTGGTATTTCTGAATGTAAATACAGCTGTTTTTGTTGCCGCGCACCAATTACTTCGCGTACTTTACATTTTTGTAACTAACTCTCCGACGTGCACCTCGTGAGAGATTCTTCCGAACTGTGCGATACTTGCTTATGGCTCGAGAATATATACTCCTTCACCCCGAATTGCCTAAACATTATAATAGAGCTGCTATTGGTTACCAAATCGCGCTCACTTTAGCGTCTGTTTTGGTCAGCCAATCACTACTACTAACATATATTCTCTAGGGAAGATATTCTATCCATAGGCACGCTACCCTGACGTCATTTGTTTTTCTCTTCTTAACACTAAACAACTCTCCCGCTTTGGTTTATTGTTACCCACTTATATTGTCAGTTTCAGTGAGGCCGTGTAAACTTATTTCCTAACAATACTTGTGGCTAACAAACATCTAAAATCCTGTAAATACAATTATATTAATTTACACTACAATCACTCTGGCATTCACAGTGTTGTGATATAAAATATTTCCTCAACTGGAAATAAGAATAACTGTAGGAAGAAACATACCAAAGTAAGAAATAATAGAATAAAAGACTTCTTCCCGCGTGAATTGGGCTATACACGTCTCCCATCTGTTCTCTCCAACATGAATGAATGAGTATATTTATTTACATAGCGGTACGAGGGGCACTATTTATATTTTGGGCCTTGGCAACCCTGAATGCTGTAGGGGCCATCTGACGTTTCCAATGGATAGTCTGACATTTTTGTCCATAATCTACTTCAAACACTTTGTCAACAGAGCGTCATTTGTTTTGTTTACACTAACCTGAAAATGTTGTGTCAACAAAAACATGGGATTAACTCGTGAAAATGTTCGTGCAATGATTTATTACGACTTTCGACGTGGATTATCAAGACAAGAGTGCATGGATCAACTAACTTCCACATTTAGCAACGAAGCTCCATCCTTTGCCACTGTGAAACGCTGCTATAACGAATTTAATTGTGACCGCCGTTTGCTCAATGATGAAGTTCGTGAAGGTCGTCCAAAATCAGTTGTTGTGGCAGAAAACATTGTTGCTGTGCAAAAACTAATAATGAAAGATCGTCATGTCACATATTGTGAGATTGAGGCAACCCTAGGCATTAGTTCCACCAGCATATATAAAATATCGGATGATTATTTAGCCGTGAAAAAGGTTTGGTCTCCTTGGATCCCACATAATTTGACACAATCTCAAAGAGATGCTCGTGTCGATTGGTGTACAAAAATCCTCAAGAAATACAATGGCGGTGCCTCAAGAGACGTATATAAGATTGTAACACGTGACGAATCATGGATCTATTCGTATGAGCCGGAACGTAAACAGTCGACTGTATGGCTGTTTCAACATGAAGCAAATCCAACAAAAGTTGTTCGCACTCGAAGCACTTCGAAGCAAAGGGTCGCCTGTTTTTCAGCAAAACTGGCCATGTGGCAACAGTGCATTTAGAGGAACGTAAAACGCTCAATGCCAAATGGTACACAACCATTTGTTTGCCGGAAGTCTTCGGTGAAGTAAGGAAAACCAACAAGAATGTAGCATCATTCTTCATCAAGACAATGCGAGCGCACACACATCTCATCTAACATAGTATTTGAAGGCTCAGAAAATCGAATTGATGGGTCATCCGCCATACAGTCCTGATTTGGCACCCAATGACTTCTTTTTGTTCCCGAACATCAAGAATAAATTGCGTGCACAGCGATTTTCGTTGGCAGAAGAAGCCGTTGGTGCCTTCAAAAACCATGTTTTGGAGGTGTCTCAAGAAGACTGAAATAAATGCTTTGACAAACGGTTCAAACGGATGCAAAACTGTGTTGATCATAAAGGAGAATATTTTGAAAAACAATAAAGCAGTTTTCAATCAGAAATTACTTTGTTTTAATTATTAGACTCAAAATATAAATAGTGCCCCTCGTATTATGTCTAACTTTAGTATCGCTTGATGCAAAAAACAGAAAAGCCATTCTTCACTTCACGTCTTTTACTTCATAATAGGTACTATAGGTTCTCCTACCTCAATGACCTTTCCGGGATTGCAAATCTCACCCTTCCCCATTAGCAATTTCGTTGCGATTCCGGCAGGAGCGCTGTAGGCAGCACTTTAACATCGATATACGGCTGCTATATGTTCGTTCTTTTGAGCATTTCAAAGCAATTAGCTCTTTCAGACGGATGCAAAATTGCCCGGCATTCCATTTGAGTGCATTCTTGCCCTTGAAACAAAAGCCACAAATGTTGGTGGTGTTTATGTGCCAATCAAGTGTGAATTTTACATGTCACGAAATATTACATAATGGATGCTCTTGCTAATTGGGTGGCCTGCATCTGACCAGAACAAATGAGTGCAATACACACTTTGTGTTTTGTTCTGCATACCGGAGGCTCGCTTCCGACAGCGCTGGTAATTTGCAGTGTCCTGGAAGTGCTGTGCCTCCGGCAATCATTTCATTGGAAAAACATGATGCACCCAACGGCATATGCACAACATGTGCGTTGTATCACAAAGAATATCGAAATGTTATGTCTAGATTTATATAGGATTCCGATCAAAATATGCATAAATAAAACAACAGAGTAACTGGGAGCGAATTGCTTTTTCAGACGCACTTACGTAATCATACCATTTCTATTCATGTTTTAATAACAAAACACTAATTAAGGTTTTGGATAAAATAACATTATTTTCTAAAGAACTGCGGACAGTAAAACAGCTCCAAAACATCTTGTGTGCAACGTTTTAGTAAAAATACAAACATTTCAACAATAATCTCATGTACATTATCTATAAACTGTTTTCACTTTCTATAGTAGTTGTTTATAGTAAGTAGAAAAAGTATTGTATTCCACATAAGAACTCCATATCGAAATTTCACTAGAAATACAGGTTTTCATATCCACATAATGTAAAAAAAAAATATTCAAAGATGAGTGAAAATTTGTTTGCCACAAAAAAATTCCCCATCCCAAATTACCCTTTATATCTAAAACTTTTCGTTCATTTTCATTTTATCAAAATGGAATCGAAATATATCGTTTAAAGTACGATATATTTGAGTTATTAATTTGAAAAATTAAATGTGTATATTATGTTTTCTATGGTTAGCCTATTAAGTCCTCTTCATACTGTGATGTAACGATTATGGGTCAAGGTTATAGAGATAAACAAAGATAAATCGCGCTCTCGCCTAGTGTAAACACCAGAAGAGCTATCGGCGGATAACCAGATTCTTCAGCTCGTTTCCTTCCCCTCGCCTCCCGAACGTTTGTTAGAAAGTTGTAGAAGGTTCTGTTGAAGATTCCATTGGCAATATAAGCGAACATTTTCGCTAGAAGAGTTGTTAGTAAGTTAGCGAGTGCGGTTTTGGTGCGACGAAAAGTGGTGTTCTCCGAGCGAGTTTGTGACGTGCAGTGAATGCTGCTTCCGTCAGATATTGAGGGTCTTGTGTTTCATTCCCCAGCGAGTGAACCGTCTGGGAGAAGTGACTATGACTAGATTTCTGGTGACACGTTCTTTTATTTCAATTTTCTCTGCTGCTTAGCAATAGTAAGCGAGAAGGTATTGCATTCCACCCAAGGTATCGAAATTTTACCGAAAAAACACGCTTTGAGGCTCTTTAATAATTTTTATTTAGAAAAGCATTCATGTGTGCGTGTCTGTGAAGCGCATAGCTCAAAAATGAGCAGTTGGTTAAATACGAAACTTGGTATTAAGTTCTGCATTTTCCAGGGATGCAACACGAAGATTTTCAAGGAAATTTCCTCACCCAAAACTACCCTTTACATGGGACATTTTTTCAAAATTTCTTATTTTCTAAAACATAGTCTAACGAATTTGATTAAAATACCATATATTTACTTACAAATAAAATGCATTTCTTCAATTTTCTGGAAGTAGCTATGAAGCCCTCTCATACAAAATAAATGTATGATCCTGTATAACTGCTAAACGTCAAACGGTAGACAAAGACGTACTACACAAAGAATTTGTATCTCTTTAAAACACACAACTTATGCCAAATCACTTTTATGTGGGCTGATAAATCATAGAGGGTAGAGAAAGTCATGTGAGTGATTCACATTAGATTTTTAACTTTCAATTACTTTGTTAAATTTAAAATTAATTAGGACGCTATTCATGGACGTAGGTAATTTTTTAAAATCTACATAAACCTAAGCCTAGTTTATATGTAGAGACTGTTTGTACGGTTTCTAAGAACTGATCCCTGAAACGTCTAATAGCAGAGTGCCAGGCACATACTGTTAGGGGTCGTTCACGATAGGATTAACGTAACAAATAATCTTAAGCACAAATAAATCCAATATATTGTCTTATTCGCGATAACAATCGGAAACGTAAACGGCAGCAAAACCCAAGAAAGCTGAAACGCCTGCGGTTATTAGGCAGCTCGCGTAGCGACTGCTTAGAGTACACACGACAAAAAAAGGTTATGTACATGTATAAGAATGAACAGACGCTATCTATCTGGTAAGGGATGTTAAATTGACAAAAAAGCACTACCTACCATCACAATTTGTTTTTCTGCGATACTTATAAGTATCCCATGGAATATGTGATGCGAAATGGCAGAATAATCACGTGATGGAGAATTGGCCACATTCTTAGGTTTGAAGGAGGCAAACATGAACACTTGGAGCTTATAAGCATACATCTTTGTGTTATATGTTTAAGCCCATGTTTATGTCAACGTCAGCTAATGTGAATGAGTGCATAAAGTAACATTAAAATAAACTTCTATGTTTGCTTTATGCTTAGGTTTAATTTTCATGTGAATGGCTTCTTACAAATGCTATGTGAGCTTTTATGATAGGTTCCTTATTAATGGGTTGTTTCATAATCCTGCCATTTTCCATTTATCATGCAGTTCTGAAAGTTTAAAGGGTATAAGTTCCTTTTCTTTAATGCTACTGTCCAAGGGGGGAGAGAGAGAGGGGGAGGGAGAGGGAGAGAGACCGAAGGGTGGAATTACGGGATGGGAGAAAAGGAGATGGGGAGAGATAGGAAGAAAGATTAGGCAACAGAGAGTCGGTTGGGAGATGAAGAGTAGGAGAAAATGAGAGAGGAATAGAACGAGAGAAGAATGTGCTCTCTTATCGTAACAACACATTAGTGCTGCGGATGATGTGGGCATTGGGAGACAGGAAGAGAAATGAGGCAACAGGGCTATTTATTGAGCTTTATTTATGGACGCTCCTTAACTGCTATAGTTCTTAGCGTTCCATTCTATACTGGGCGTGAAAGACAGGAAATTTTTCACAGAGACCTCTTTATTAGGCTTGAAATTCTTTTACGTGTCGTCAAATCTACAACACGACAGGAAAACAGGGCTTTACTTGCCTTCCGAAGGAAGGCGTGCTAAGGACTTTTAGGTCAGAAGAAACCCATCGCCCTCCGCCGGGTTTGAACCCGCGACCTCGGAAACCAAAGGGTAGCATGGTATCCCTAGATCATGGAGGAGTCAGGCAATAGAGTTTCGAATAGGGGATGGAGAGCAGGAAAACACGGTGAGGAGAGAGAGAAAGAGATAAGAGTCTCCTCTCTTAATTTACGAGGCCTGTTTTTAAAGTCAGTAGCGATAATTTTTTAAAACGTAACAAAACATTTTCCAAATACTTTATTGTCATTGATTGCCTTACACTACTTCTCCACACAGTTACCGCCGTTATCAGGCACTTGTAACGGTAAACAGATTTTGTATGCTTTCGTCAAAGAATGATGCCGCCTGTGGTTGAAAGCCAAGGCTACACTTCTCGTTTTACATCATCGTCGTTAAAATTTGTTTCCACCAAGAAATTTCTTCAGATGAAGAAACAGATGAAAATTACTTTGTGCCAAATCTGAAATGTAAGGAGGTTTGCTTCCAACTAAATGGTGCGATCACATCTTGTGTTTTTTTGACTGTGTGTGGCCGTGCATTGTCAATAATTATTTCCTCATAAATCTCACACAGTTGGCGATGAAAGCTTGCTGGCGAACATTTCTCGCATTCAAAAAACGAATCACTGATCTTACTTCACAACCGGCGGGTCGTTTGATTGTTTTGAACATTTCGAAACGCTCTAACAACAGGAAAACACACAGTGACGATTACTTACAGCTGCGTCTGACTTCCTAATGAATGAATAAAGTGATGGCGCAGCTCAAAATCGCGACTGCAGCGGCAAAATATTAAAACGGTACTTACTTTAAGGTCAAGCCTCGGAACAATCCGGATAGTGTTGCGGGTTCCGTTACCCTTTGTGAATTGACTTATGGATGTCACACTGCGACATATCTCAATAATTACAAGTAGCTGGTGGGCCAGCTGAACGCAGATTAACATCAAGCATAGTTGAACTAGTCTTGTTTGTGTCTTTATTACCGGTATTCCTAGAGATTTACAAGAGGGCTTGTTAACAACGATCCATTACATCGTAATTTGGCCTCCCATGCTCGGGTACAGATGCTATTAATGTGCTAATGCATTACAACAGTTTTGAATCTACTACAGCCAGTGTCGCCAACAAGTACATAATGCATCTGTTATACATGATTTTGTAACGGGCGAGTTTAGTTCTTGGGTGCCGCCGCTAGCAATAAATCAAACGGCAGCTCTGTTGGTTAAAGCGAACTGGGTTACGTAAACCATAATGAATACAAATACATTGACATTGAAGCATGGGACATGGCAAGCCGTTTCAGCAGGGGATAAATGAATTGATTAAATAGTGATTAATTGTATCACCTATGCAGCTTCGTTTCCAGTGTAAATAGATATCAACTATGCCTTAACATCAAATGCTGCAAAGCAAGTGCATTAAACGCCAAAATTAATACTTCACATCAAGTTTCAAAGTAATAACTTACATTTCAAAATATCATCTCAGCATAAACATAATCTAAAAACAGCTGCTTTGATCTATAAAAGCTTAAGCTAATATATACAGGACATTTGATTTGCACTAAAAAATTCGGTACCAAAATTTCAACGGAAACTGTGTACTGAATTCCCATAAATCCCCCAAAAGCAGTTTTACTCTGTGTATACCAGGTGGCCCAAACAAGCCGTCCTTGCAGTTTTATGTTTCCCGCATACATAACTGGAAAAGAAGTTGCCGCATCAATGCTGTTCAAAGGATCAGCGCAGATGCAAGGCGAAAGTCACTGAGGTAGTGTTACTGTCTGCAGTTGTTTACGTGGTAGTTTCGTGCTGATAAGCGTCGCGTGGTCGCGTCGCGTGGTCGCCTGCATGCAGGTCATACCTGTGGAGACGAACCAAAATGCAGCTGAGGTTCGAAGACTGCGTTCTGAACATTTTCATTCGCGGTATCGGTCTTCTACGCACGTTTTTTCTCCTTTTTTACATACAGAAATAATATTAAGAAATGATGAATCATGCAGGTGGAACGTGGGCCTGAGAGACCCCTTAGAGCAACTCATCACTACTGTGTTTTTCAAATGGGATGATGTTTGTCCTTGAGCGCGGCCAGAGCGGCAACCAATCGGAGTTCCGCTGTGTTGTCATATTGCATTCGCCGTAAGCTAAGCATGACGCGTGCTAAGCGAATGTGTTTCTAATACATATAATTTGCGCTAAGACAAAAATTCAAATTTTGCAAAAAGTAACCCACTAGAAGGTAGGGAGTAATTTTCGTAACACAACCGTAAAAACCACATATTTTTAGCTCAAATAGTTTTCATAATACAAACAAATAAACATTCCCATATGTTATAATATAACCACGTAAGCACTGTAATGGTCACATTATTTGTATGTATGCATTATTGTATACATTATGTATATATATTTGTAATTATACATAACTACTGACTTGATGGTGATAAAGAATTATGTTGTAAAACCAAGGCGTTTGTTAAAGCTGAAAGAGAGCAAACAGCCCACCAAGCTCACTTGTGTTACTTGTAGAATCTGCAGAACGTGAGCCGTCACATGTTTATGATTGTGTGTTATTTTTAAATCTGGGTTGGAGTTTATTTACCCTACACAGTTAATATCAGTATTCAGTTGTTGTTCAGAGAGCAAGCAGCAAGAGTAAAATAGTGCAATGGCTTATTGTGGTGAATTTAGTGGCGAGTCAAAGAGGCAGGTATTGCGAAGTCAGGCTCGAAGTATTATATTTAGGGTCTACTCGTTTTTTAAAAAATGTAACAATGAGGAACACAGAAATCAACTTGATTTCAAAAATCCTCAACAGCTTACTGCTAAAGCGTGTTGTGTCGGTAAAGCAAGTGTGTCTCGCATTTGCGGAGAGGCAAGAAAATCTGTTCCCAGTGATACTCCAGTGTTTGTATCGCCCAGAAAGCACATTGGACCTCCGAAGAGGATTACAAATTTAACTGACTTTGACAAGGACGTTGTACGCAGAACTGTTTTCGAGTTTTATGACCAAGGTGAATTCCCAACAATACAGAAAATAACTTGTGCCCTTAGAACTAAAATATCATACACTGGTTCAAATTCATCTACTTATAGAATTTTGAGAGGATTAGGGTTCAGGTACAGAAAGACAAATGATGGGCGACAATTTTTAATGGAGAGGAGTGACATTGTTGCGGCAAGAATAAAATTCTTACGCAAAATGCACGAAATTCGCAATTCTTGCGATACGAGACCTATATTTTACTTAGATGAGACATGGGTAAATAAAAACCACACTCAAAATTCAATCTGGCAAGATTCCTCAAAAAAGGGTGGCCTGAAGGTACCTGTTGGAAAAGGCAGTCGACTTATCATTTGTCATGTAGGGTCCGCTAAGACAGGATTTGTACCTGAAAGCAAATGGATTTTTCTGTCCAAAACCACCTCAGATTATCACGAAGAGATGACAGCTGATACGTTTAAAGAATGGTTTTTGAACAGATTCCTAAATTATTTAGAAGAGGGAAGCATAATTATAATGGATAATGCACCATATCATTCGGTTATTGAAAACAAAGTACCGAATACTGCCAGTAGAAAGAACGAAATTGTTGAATGGTTGCAAAAAAAGGGGGTTGAATTTTCGGCAACAGAAACTAAAAATGAGTTACTGCAACGAGTACTTCCATTTAAAAACCAGGGAAAAGTGTATCAGCTGGATCAACTTGCAATGGAAATGGGACACGAGGTAATCCGCCTCCCCCCTTATCACTGCCAGTATAATCCAATTGAGTTAGTATGGGCTCAAATAAAACGAGGGGTTGCAAACAGAAATAACACTTTTAAACTGACTGACGTTGAACGTCTTATTCACGAAGAAATTGACAAGGTAACTCAACAAGACTGGGAAGCCTGCGTGAGACATGCAGAAAAACTACAAGAAGACGACTTTTGGAAAGAAATAGGCCGTGACGATATTTTGGAACCTATCATCATAAATTTGCAAGACTCAGACGATGAAGACAGTGTCAGTGACGAATTGCCTCTTCACGTAACTGATGACAGTGATACGGATGAGCCACTGGCAGTTCCATTGGATTAAAAGCACAGGTAATTCATATCCTATAATTATATAACACTTAAAAAATACGTACGTAGCATGCGAGTATATTCCCAATTATGAATTTAAACACCAGGAGAATTATAAAAGTTTAGATAATTCAGTTTGGGTTGCTTTACGTCGACCATTCTAGCGACAGGCAGATGTGAGAGTGAGAGGGAAATATGAAAAGAGTGGGGGTAACGAGGTGGCAACGCTGTGCACGCAAATGCATCTTATTCGCTGTAGCTCAGAACTCTTCCCATTTGAAACTAATAGTAGGTATTTGCACATGCTTATTGTGAATGATGCAATGGTAGAAAGTAATTTAATTCTAACGCACCTTTAAGGGTACTTAATTATGATAAAAGTAGAATTGTGTTTAATCTTGTTAACCTTGCGGCACCAATTGCTGCCAATAGTGACGTAGATTAACTGTCATGGAACTAAATGACGTAACACGTGTGCCTCAAGCGGTAATCCTGAATTCTTAATGTGCGAATTGCTTATTAAATAACCACCCCCACACACATAGGTACTCTCACATTCAGGCACCAGACTCTGATCATACCGTGAAATGATTTTGTTTACAGACAACTTTCTGGATCCCAACCGGGAATCCAACCCGGGACTCCTCATTTAGCGGGCAGTTTCTCTAACGATGAGCTCTGGTATCAGTAATAGCAGTTAAACTGTTCATTTTCAACCACTGGTCTTTCATTCAGCGGCCGCCTCTCTGTCCGTATGGAGTCTATTTACAGCTCTGCATAGACAAACCTTTTGATATTGGCGCTAAATGGTATAAACTAATTTCACCTAAGAAGGTATGTAGATCACTTTGTATGTGCGTCAGCTGAGGCAGTATTTTTAACTCTTAAATAATTTCAGTCTAATTATATAAAGTGTAAATTCAATAACAGCCCGCCTTGAAGCAATATGTGTATGTAATAATTTGTAAAATGTATGTAACAGTCATTGCATATGCTTGTATTATTGTATCCATGTGTAATAATGTTATGTGAATATATTACGTAATTTAATAATGTATGAGCTGTGAGAATAATAAGTTAAAAGTTGCTAACAATGAAGTAAGAATGAGGTAACCTTGGGGCAATAATGAATTTGAAAGTTTAACAATACTACTTGTGATTCTTGTAAGCAATAATGCAATTTTAGTGACAGTTTATAAAAAATATTCAGTTAACCAGAAAAAGCTTTAGTTAAATGAAGGTATTCTATTGGATTAGGAATAGCCAATCAGAGACTTGAAATACAGAAATTTACAAGTTTAGGCGATTGAAATCAATTCAGTTGCCTGCAGACAGTGTTTGTAACCGGATGCGAGATGCGTCCTCTGGAGATTTAATACGTATTCGTGTATAAGGTTACGTGTTAAAAAGTACAGTAATTAATAAAAGAATCTCACAGCTCTATATCAGTGGTGTTATTTTAATCGTATAAAGTATTAATAAAATGAGTGAAGTACAATTATAATCTGTGTAAGCCTACATTCTTAAGTCGCACCACAACCCTGCCAAGATATCCATGTCTCTAAAATAAATACCTAACATTTAAAGAAGCAGTCAAAATTACAAAGTTAATATTTTTAAACATAGGGCTAAGGCTACCGGAAAGCGGGTACTATACGTGTGGTTGCAACGAATTTCAAGTTCGGTTCCCCTACAGTTAAAATATAATACAACTCCTTCAATAGGACGTACTTCAAATTGAGGCCCAAAGCGTGTTGCAAACAAGTTAAAAGAAAACACGTTCTTCAAATTTGGCTCCCAAAGCGTGGTGCAAATAATATAAAAACAATACAAAATAAATAATTTCAAGTGTAGACGAAATGTATAATGCGATTCCATGTTTTGGAGTATTGCTGTTTGGCTGTGATTAGCTATCCCTTAGTTTATACTGAACGAAACGCCAAATACAGCCTAAGGACAGTTTATATAAAGCTTATAATAATAAAATATAACAATTTTACATTAACAAATGTATTAAGAATTGCAAATGTTTGGTCTTTACAGTTTTCAGACTACTTTTCGCCATCTCCGTTTGAGTAGCCCTCTTTGTTGCTTTTTGTTTTGTTTGTTTGCTGGGTATTTTAATTAAAACGGTTATATATAGTACAATCTTGCTTCAGCAGTGTATGTCGTTCTCTACAATCTAAAATCCTGTCTATAGGAAAGGGAAATCAATTTAACGAGACAACGAAAGAAAAATGTGTGAATCGTTGGTGATGCAATTTAGCTAAGCGTATGTTTAATACAGAAGAGATTGAGGAAGGGAATGAAATTGAACCTAAAAAAAGAGCTTTTAAAGTCTATATATCAACAGCAAAAAACGATTCTGTTTCAGATCTGAATCACAAGCCATTATGCTTAATTTCAAGCGGAAGCGTTAAAAAGTCTGATGTGTTACAATCGCATGACTTTCTCTACTCTTGTACAAACTATTTTTGCAAAGGCTTATTTTCCACCTAGTTCATGTTAATCGAAATAAACCTTTGCAGAAACTTATTGCTAGTTTTCTTGTAGGTGCAAGGGGAATGTGGTTGGCTTTAAGCGATAGTCAAACCTTTTAAGAGCTGGTTGCTATGTGGAGCACTCCATTCTCTTTGCATGTCCAGAATATAAAAACAAATCTGATGTGTTACACTCACATGACTTTCTCTACTCTTGCACAAACTATATTTACAAACCCTTATTCTCCATATGCTTCATGTTAATCGAGATGTTAATCTTATTGCTAATTTTCTTGTAGATGCAAGGGGAATATGGTAGGTTTTAAGTGATAGTCAAATCTTTTAAGCGCTGGTTGCTATGTGGTGCATTCTATTCTCTTTGCATGTCCAGGACAAAAAAAAGAAGTTAATAACGAATTTGAGAAAAAGTATAAGTTTGGAAAATTTAAGGGATAACAAGCAATATCTCGAAAATGGTTCACTCAACAACAAACATGTATATGACATAAATTGTTTATTTTAACGCGATCTACATTTTTTGTAGTAAAAATTTGTCTAATATATCTCTTATGGTTTACCAGTTATGCAAAAGTCGTTCACAATGAAGAATAATTTTGGAGACATTCCCAGAAAATTCGAGATATGCGTTTCATTTGTCATGAAAATATCTTAAACATATGATATTTTAATCAAAATCGTTAGAGCCATTTTTGAGAAAATTAAAATTTTCGAAAAATGTTCCATGTAAAGGGTAGTCTGGGGTGGGGGGATTTTCTTGAAAACCTTCGTGTCGCATCTCTGAAAGATAATGAACCTAAATACCAAGTTTGGTGTTTATCCGACTGTTCGTTTCTGAGTTATACTGTACACAGACACACAGACACACACACACACACACACACGGATATGTTTCCAAAAATGCTTTTTTTTTGGATTCAGTGAGTCTCAAAACATGTATTTCCGGTGAAATCTCGGTATCGAATTTTTGGGTGGAATACAATACTTCCCCTACTTACTATACGTAGTAGAGAAAGTAAAAACGAATACCCATTTAAGAAAAAGTATAAGTATTAGAAAATTCAAACATATAACGAAGAATATCTTAGAAATGGTTCACTAGACAAAAATTATATATGACATAAGTTTTGTGTTTTAACCAGATCTACATTTTTTGTGTAGTGAAATTTTGTTTATCTCTTACGGTTTACCAGTTATGGGGGCATGCCCAGAGAATTCAAGGTGTACATGTAGTTTGCCATGAAAGTATCTTAAACATGATATTTATCAAAATCATTGGAGCCAGTTTTGAGAAAATCAACATTTTGGAAAAATGTTCCATGTAAACAGCATTCCCTTTGCATTTACAACGAAATGTGTAATGCAGTTTTTCTGCAAAGATTTGTCTCGATAATAATGAGGTAGATAGAAAAACAAGCTTTCGTAATAATAGTTTGCATACATACAAGTAAACCATTCTTCTTTATGGGTAGAGAAAGTCATGTGAATGTAACACATAGATTTTTAAGGACCGCTTGTTGTACAATTTTAACTGAAGTAATAGAACTACAAGGATAAGCACTAAGGAGTAAAATCCTCTGGCAGGTGGTTGATGCTCAGGAAGTAATAAACAGAAATGATAATGACGCTGATAGCAAAAGAGTGGATATTAATCTGTAAATAGCAGCGTGACCTTAAAGCAAATAGCCTATCTTAAGGAATGAATAGATCTTGCTCAAGCCTGAACGTGAACAAATGGGCATCTAGCATGCGGGCATGTGCGCTGATACGATAATGGTCATCAGTCAAATTTATTTCGCCGATATGGCACCTGTTCTTGTCTAAAATTCCATCTTGGGTCTAAATAATAGTGGCCATAAACGACATTCATCCGGCCTCCTATTGGCAAAGCTAAACCGCTTCGTGCTCAGCCATTAGTGTGCAAATGGATGATAATGTATCTAGCAACCATAAGAGTGCTTGGGTGTATAATGGCTGAAGGAGCCCAACGAGATGACCAGGTCCGTGTTTAGGAGCTATTGGGTTCGATTCCTTTAGCCCGACACTCTGACCTTAGGTTATTTTTGGTTGGTAGGCAAAGGATCAGGCGAGTGGACAACAAGCGAGCCATATGTTGGTTGAGTTTGTTTTGAGAAACTGTCTATCCAGCGTTCAGTGTGACAGGCTCTCAGAGAGTCCTCGCTATGGACCGTCCCATCCGTCAGGAAGTAATTTCTGAAGGCGTTAGGGATCCCGCCTGTGTCCGGACCTGCCGTCCCGGTTCCGGTCGCCTCTATGTCCTTCGCTTTATGTCTTAGTCCTGGAGGTTTCCTGGGACACAGTAGGCGACTATGTGCTTAAGTGCAGAAATTCTCTATAGTTTCCTGACAACCATGACTGGAGAAAGACTGTGCTAGGCAGGCCTCAAAGTTCCTACAATTCGAACTTCCCCGCGAGATGCCAAAGTTTTCCCTGGAGTTGAAACACCTCCCTAGAAGTAATATCTATGTTTATGAATATACTGTTTATAAAAATAAACAGTAATTCTTAGCGAGCCTTTTTTATCCAGAGCATAACACATCATATTCCCAATGTTTTCCTAGGGGATCTGCTATTTTCTGCTCCGATATAGCACACCAGCTCAGAAAACATCCATCAGAAACTATAGTATTTCCTACCCAACGAAACTTGATACAATTAGAAGTGTAGTTCAACATGTATGGTGATAAATTATACTACGAAAGAACTGTACTTATCACGAAAATCTTAAGGGCTAGTTGACGGAGGGAAACACTTAGCATCTCGATCCCTAATGGATCTTTTGTGCTTAGACCCTGCGACGGTATTACTTATAATGTTATTACTTGTGATGTTTGTATATGTGTGTTTACTTCATGTGTGGAAGCCATCTTGTGACGTCATTCATTTGTTCGGTTTGTAGCTCCATCTGGTGTTAGCAATTTGCAGCAGTGTTAGTGTTCGTTTGAAAGAATTTTAATTTTTATTTTTTTATTTAATTCTATCTCACTGTCCTCCGGCTAGCTATTATTTCCGGTCGAACATGTTTCTAGATCACGGTGTGTAAACGGAAAGGAATCTTTTATCCAAATATAACACTGATGAAGAAATTTGTTTTACACATTTATTGTCGAACACGTTAACTATCACATTTATACATTGATCTTAACACTCGCCAAACTGAAACTGTTATAATAACTTCTTACTGATCACTCTTAATTTGCGTACTTCAACTTTTTGTATAATTAACCTTACAACACTTTAGATTATTCATAATTCTGCTGCGCGTAACTTGTGAATCGATACCCGACGTTTGCCGTACAAATACTTTCGACGAACTGACTGACTGAAGACGACGTATAGTGTACACAGATTTTTGATGAACTGGCCGACTGAACGACTTTACCTCTAACCTACTGCTTTTATACCCATACACACCGATATGCCTAAAGATTATAACTGAGTTACTATTTGCTAATAAAACGCGCCAACATTAGCGTCTATTTTTATATCCAATGAAAATTATGAATACATATGCTCTAGGGAAATATTCCAGAAGGTTCTAAACGTAAAAACGCGCCAACATTACGCAACTTCCTCGTTTCCAATAATGATAAACAGCTCACCCCCCCTCGCTGCATTATTGCGCGCTATTATTGACAGCTTCAGTAAGGTCGAATAAACTTACTTATCAACAATAATTACAGTCAAGAAACATCTCAAATCAATGTCACATAAAAATGCATATTCATATTACAATCATTATTTACATTTAAGTAATTTGTGATACAAATTACTGCATCAACCCCCGAGAGGAACGGATGAGGTGAGGGGCTGCCGCAGAAAACGTATGGGCAACAGAGCAGGACGACGCAAGGCGACACAGACACGCAGAGTTCCTTAATAGTTCCAGGTATATCACCCAACCACGGGTGAGTCGCTCGAAGACGTCCCTCTAACGGGACTGGGGAAACACGACCTAGCAGAAAGCCTCGACAGTCTTCCCACTAGCAGGACCGAGAGTAATTCCAATTCGCAAGCCAATGCGCCATCTACTCGACAGCGATCGAACTACAGCACCGGAGTCAACCGAAACCTGAAAGAGGAAAATGAAATGAGAGGAAATCCGTGGTAGAATACATTATTTTAGCATTCGCCTTTGCGAACCAGGGAAACCCACAAAAGAACCTATGGTCAAAATGAACGATCACCGGGAATCAAAACCGCGAATGCGAGCCTCACACGTTACCGCGGAGCCTTCTCGCTGGTATTTAACATGAAAACTAAGAGCAGACGTAGCATAAACGCAAAATTTGCATCCGTGTTACATAATGGAACCATTCACATAGAGTCACGTAACGCAGCTGATTGAAGACTCCAACATTTGTGCTTACGTTGAGTGTGTAGAGAAGGAATTGTGCATTTCTTTTGCCAAGGATTACCAGCTTCTGAACAGCACACGATCCTGATGGAAGATTTTACGCCATCTACTGTACAATTATGGTGCTGTTGTATTTGGTCGTGCCACGCCATTTTAAATGTAGACGCCAGGTGCATTCCACTGCACTTAAGCGGCAGAGAAGATAAAAATTCTGCTAAAGGAAATACTTAAGTTAAGGAACTTTTTGTAACATTATTTATTTTTGAAATTTTCACTTCTGTTCGCATAAGTTTTCCAATATTTTAAGTAGCAAAATCTTTCTTTCATTTCTTATTGAAAAGGATATTTAATATCAGTGTGACCTTCATGTGGAAAACATATGGAAATGATAGTGCATAGATCAACTCATGAGATTTTTTCTTTGCATTTTCTTTGAAACTTACTTTTTATTTTCATCCCATTCTGATTTTATTACTATACGATCCTCTGTATTGCCAAGGCATGATAGATCTCCAGAACGCAAGACGTTTCTGAAGATTGGTTACATGCATATAAATACTGTGACCGCGGGCGCTAAGTTACCTACAGACCGAAGTTACCGGCTCGTTTACCTGGTCGCGGATGGAGCTAATGACCCTTCAGAACAATAGTAGTATAGCCTATTATATGCGGCTTCCCCGTTCCAGAATATTCCTTTGGGCCGTTTTGAGTAGGTTCCTCTTCTAGAATGTTCCACTTTGTATGCCGGACCTGTATTAGGGGCTGCTTCGTCCAGTGAGTTCTGTTAGTTAAGAAGTGAAGGGGTTAAGTGTAGTACAGAAGACGAAGAGTTTGGTTAGTTAAACGTGGTAAGCGCGAGTGCAGTTCAGTTGTTAGTGGTAATTCGATTCGGCGGATCAGTTGTGTTCTGTTCTGAATGTATCATGAAATGTGTATCAAGTGTCCTCATTTCTTACAATATACTCATGTAGTCATTCATCTCCTTTATGACAACGTTTATGAAAGAAAATCATTTGTTATCTAAGCTTGTCTGTATTGGCAGAAGAACTGAGCACTATATGTTTTTCATGCACTTTATTTTAAGTTTTCCTATTCGTGCTTGTTTTCTAAACAGTGAAAGCTTTCACAGAGTGTTTTTGATCTCGCTTTGTTATTCTTTGCCGTCTGACTCGGGGCTATTCGCGTCGTGCCTTGCATAAACGTATTTGCGTCCGTACTTCCTTTATGTTTAACGTATTAAATATTCCATACATGTTTATCGCAATCCCTATTACTTAATTAAATTCAGTATAGTAAACGGCCCTAAGGGGTTTGTTATATTACTTTCAGTAGCAGTAACGGCATATAAAATAGAAATTCTGCACGATAACAATAATAAATTCTCTCTGCATTCAACAAAAAGAAGCGCTGAAAAATATTGAACATCTGGGCAACCAAGCGAATATTATTTATCGGTAAATAATTACAGAGCGTCGCTGTATGATGGACCACATCAGCGTGTGCGCATGCTCTGCCTGCACTGCAGGGATCTCGGTATTTTTCCGATAGCGCACTAAAGTGGTTTCACTTTAGATTTAAAGGAGTTTTAAACAAAATCACGTGACAAGAGAGCACCTCTTTAGGTGAAGGGCAAACCCGCTTAGCATGTTGTCTCTTCCTCTGTATAAAACAGTTCGGTTCAGATCATAACATGTTGTGGTTATTCCCGTGCAGAGAAATCTAAAAAGCTGTTATAGTAACAGTTCAATTTATGAAACAAAACGTGTTTGTTCAAATTCACCCATAACTACAAAGGCAGTCCCAGAAGTACCCGACATGACGTATATATAGCAATTGTTGTTTCATACAAATCACTATGGTATCACCCATATAAAACTTAATTTTGAAGTTTGGCGATGCTACGTTGTTTAGTAATTGTTTGGCAGTCATTAATACTGAACTCTCTCAGCGAATTTGTAAACATGGATAAAACTGGTCATCGTTATGTGGTAAATACTTTCATTTGAAAGGTCTTAGTCCAACTAATATTAAAGCTGAGCTAGATTCTACTCTGGGAGAGTCTGATCCTTCGTTTACAACAGTAAAATATTGGGTGGCAGAGTTTAAGCAAGGCCGTACGAGTTGCCAAGACGAACATTGCAGTGGTCGACCAAATGAGCTGACGACGCCAGATATTGTGAAGAAAATCCACAAAATGTTATTGGATGACTGTCGTCTGAAAGTACGCGAGATAGAAATCGTAGGCATTTAAAAAGTTTCGTACATTGCATAATAACTGAAAATTTAGACATGAGAAACTATGCGCAAGATAGGTGCCGCTTTACTCACAATGTAACAAAAACAGCCTCGTGGGGATGTTTCAGTCGAGTGTTTGGCGATGTTTCGCTGCAATAGAGCCGAGTTTTTGCGTCGATTCATAACCATGGACGAAACGTGGGTCCACCACTTCACACCTGAGACGAAGGAACAGTCAAAAGTGGATTGAAAGGGGAGAATCGGCTCCAAAGAAGGAGAAGACAGTTCCATCTACAGGCAACGTCATGGCATCAATTTTGTGGGATGCGTGGGATAAATTTCAGTGATTATCTTCAAAAAGCAAAATCAATCAATGTCAGGTATTATGCAAACTTATTGCAGCGTTTGAATAATGAAATCAAGCAAAAACGACCGCATTTAGCGAAAAAGAAAGTTCTATTTCATCAAGTCAATGCACCAGTTTACACATCCATTATCGCCATGGCCAAAATGAATAAGTTAAAGTTCGAATTGCTTCCTCATGCACCCCATTCGCCAGATTTAGCCCGCTCTGATTATTTTCTGCTTCCAAAGGCGAAGAAACGGCTTGGTAGTAAAGATATGCCAACAATGAGGAAGTGGAGTTTGCAATTGCTGGTTATTTTGCAGAACTCGACGGTTCGCACTATAAACAAGGTATCGAAGCTACTGAACACCTCTGGGAAAAGTGTATCGAGCTGAAAGGAGAATATGGAGAGAAATAGAAATGCTTCTTCCCAAAATGTTTGTATTTTCTGTGTTAGGCCGGGTACTTCTGGGACAACCCTCGTAAAGCCGCCAGTGTACTGCAATGTGTTGAGAAAATATTACTTTAGATAGTGTCAATGCTCTGCCACTGTGGAAATCATAAACGCGGAAATTGGAAAGAAGACGATTGCGTTAAATGCGTTTAACAAATTCTATGAAAAGTACCCACCTTTAATCGACAATGAAGAGGGTTGACTGTTGTTTAGCAATAATTAAACTTCATACAATGTTTAAAAGCTAATCCCAAGCTAAGAAAAATACTGTATTCACATTCTGTCTGAAGCAATTTCCTCTCACGGGTCTTAGTTCCCGTCATCCTCCACGTGGTGCTGCCATGTGCTCTGCGGGGTGATACATTTAAGTTTTGTTTACTTCACCTTTCAGCGAAAAAGGTCTAGTGGTGAATGACTCGCTCAGGGCTGTGTCATACTAGTACTGTGTCATTTTCTAGCTTCTGTTCGTGCTGTAAGCGTTAAGAGTTTGTGCATTGTGCATTTCAAAGGTGAGGACATCTGTGTTGTGTGATTTGCTTATGATTGTTTTTATTATTGCTGTTCTTGTTCTTTTATTAGTCCACTATAATGCCTACCAACAAAATCGCGCTCGAACAGAGAATTTTTACGTAAATACATATGTAAATGAATCATGTAGATAGATATGTCGACAATTTCAGGACAAATTTTGTAGTATTTGAAGTTCCAAATAGAGAAACTGTTAGATGCCTGGCTAATAATTTTAGGACAAAGCAAGATCGCTAAACCTAAGAAGCGAAAATATAATGTTTTAACGAAGATTCCAGGTATGCCTCAATGGAGATGGACATCATCCAACAAGGTTAGTACTCATTATAGTGTATGTTACTGTCACTCATAAGTAACAAAGGAGATTTAGAACGGTCCCCAGTGTAACTGACAGTACGCAGAGCACGCATACACGCGATCCGTGGCCTCGCAATGTATAGCGAACGCTCTGTACTTACACTCAGGAATTTCATTTCTGCCAATCGAATTTTGCTCAGTTGTTTTTGAGTCGGTACCAAGACTTTACTGCCAAAAAGCAGTGTGGGGAAAGCTTTATAAATTTTCATTTTAGCTTCCTTTCTAACTTTGTTTTTAGAGGCTTTTTTTATGATCCCGCATAATGATTGAAGATTACTAATTTTTTACTTTCTCTATACGTACAGTAAGTAGGGGAAGTATTGTATTCCACCCAAAAATTCGATACCGAGATTTCACCGGAAATACATGTTTTGAGACACCCTGAATCCAAAAAAAGCATTTTTGGAGACATGTCCGTGTGTGTGTCTGTGTGTCCTTAAACAGCATAACTCAGAAACGAACAGTCGGATAAACAGCAAACTTGGTATTTAGGTTCAATATCTTCCAGAGATGCGACACGAAGGTTTTCAAGAAAATTCCCCCACCCCAGGTTACCCTTTACATGGAACATTTTTCGAAAATTTTAATTTTCTCAAAAATGGCACTAACGATTTTGATTAAAATATCATATGTTTAAGATATTTTTATGACAAATGAAATGTATATCTCGAATTTGCTGGGGATGTCTCCAAAAGTATTCTTCATTGTGAACGACTTTTGCATAACTGGTAAACCATAAGAGATAGACAAAATTTTACTACACAAAAATGTAGATCGCGTTAAAATACACAATTTATGTCATATACATTTTTTTGTTGAGTGAACCATTTTCGAGATATTGCTTGTTATTTCCTTAAATTTTCCAATACTTTTTCTCAAATGGGAATTTGTTATTCATTTTTATGTCCTGGACATACAAAGAGAATGGAATGCGTCACATAGCAACCAGCTCTTAAAAGATTTGACTATTGCTTAAAGTCTGCTGTATTTCCCTTGCATCTACAAGAAAATTAGCAATAAGATTGACATCTCGATTAACATGAAGCATATGGAGAATAAGCGTTTGTAAAAATAGTTTGTACAAGAATGGAGAAAGTCATGTGAGTGTAATACATCGGATTTTTTTATAATGAATATTGTAATTCGGCTTATGCCTGTTATGTTAAGAATAATAAATAAATAAGATGTTTTATAGTATAAGCTTTGATGTAATTGGATACTGCCCTCTAAAACATATTATTATTATTAATTATTATTAATTATTTTTACTATTACTACAATGCCAGTCTTCATTGATTTGCCAAAAAGGAGGTCACTCCGAAGTTCATTTCTAAACTGCATGGATCTAGTGAAGGTAATTTTATTTTCATATCTGTGCATATGTAGACACAGACCTCCTCCTGAGGTGCAGACATTCTATTTAGCTCTCCTGGCGTGGTGTATGTACTCTGTTTGAGGCCACCCTCGTGTCAGCAGTACCCAGAATGAAATTGAATAGGATGCAGTCCCATGTTCGATTTTTGTGTTAGACATAGCTTGACCTACATTTCTATGCTTATTCATTCCTTTGTCAGCTATTATCTGAACCTACAAATGTCACTTCCACGTCTTCTTTTTTATATAGCGGCTTTTGTGTAACCGTCAGGGTTGGGACGAGCAAAGCGCACAAAAGCTTACGGTTGGGAATTACCTGTTCCTAATTCAAGTCTAAAAGAAAAGGGACTGAATTATGCTAGGAGAGACGTATGTCTTTATTGTTCCAAATACAATGATTGTTTCACTCTTGCTATTCCTGCCATTAGAGAATTAGAACTCAGGGACTTATTTGTGCTTATCTTGCTGCCTATACTTTTATCTAATTAGTTTAAAATGAATCACATTTTAAGTAACCATATGCAAAGTCGTAAAAAAGTCTGATGTACTACACTCTGAAGAAGTTGTATTGTTTATTACGTTATTTGCACCACGCTTTGTGAGCCAATTTGAAGTAGGAGGTGTATTGTAGTTCAACTGTTGGGGAGCTGAACTTGAAGTAGTTGCTACCGCAGGTATGGTACCCGGTAGTCTTCGTTCAAAAAATGATTAAAAAATATTAACTTTGTAATTTTTACTGCTTCTTGAAATACTATATATTTATGTTTGCCTCAGTATTATTTTTTGAGGCTTGAATTTCTTAACAGGGCATGATGCGGCTGAAGAATGTAGCCTTACACAGATTCTAATTTTTAATTCACTTATTTTTATTAATTCTTGACATGATTTTAATAACACTTCGCTGATATAGAGAGCAGTGAGATTCTTTTATTAATTACTTGCGCTTTTTAACACGTAAAATATTTTTATCTCACACTGAATAGGTATTAAATATCTCGAGGACACACAAGTAACGCGTCCAGTTATGAGCACTGTCTACAAGCAACTGAGTTGATTTCCACCGCCTAAATTTG
Organism: Deroplatys truncata; assembly: GCA_030765065.1. Classification (NCBI taxonomy): domain Eukaryota; kingdom Metazoa; phylum Arthropoda; class Insecta; order Mantodea; family Mantidae; genus Deroplatys; species Deroplatys truncata. The sequence goes on from CM060982.1 coordinate 110,042,762, forward strand.
TAATGTTTGCTATATTTAAGTCTCTGATTGGATATTCCTAATCCAATAGAATACTTTTAACTTAAGCTTTTTTCTGGTAGTTGATTGGCTATTTTATAAACTGTCACAAAATTTACATTTTTGTTACTCCAATAATACTAGTAGCATTAGTAAACATTCTTACTCATTATTCCCTCATTTTACCTCATTGTTAGCAACTTTTAACTATTATTCTCACAGCTCCTACATTATTAAATTACGTAATACATTCAGATAACATTATTGAACATGTATACAATAATATAAACATATACAATGACTGTAATATACGCTTTATATATATACATATATATATATATGTATATATCGCTTTAAGGCGGGCTGTTATTGAATTTACCTATTATATAATTAGACTGAAATTATTTAAGTGTTAAAAATACTGCCTCAACTAAAATGGCTTTCTCTACTCATTCTTGTACAAACCATTTTTATAAACGCTTATTGTGCTATCTATTTATTGTTATACGAAATAAACATATTCAGAAATTGTCTTATTGCATATTTCCTTGTAGGTGCAATAGCATTAGGGGAATACATATGCAAGCGATATTCAAATCTTTTGAGAGCGAGGCGCTTTGAAATTCCGCCTTCTCTTCATATTTGAGAGAGAATAACTAACAATTTTTCGTTGAAGAAAGGTATAAGTATTTTAAAATGCAAACAAATAACTAGGAATATCTAGGAATGGTTATGGATTCCCCCAAAAATGTATTTGGCATAAGTTGTGTGCCTTTACGAGATCTACATTTTTGTGTAGTGCGATTTTATCTATCTCTTATGGTTTACCAGCTGTTTAGGATGAATGAAGAGGACTTTAAACGCTAATCCTAGAAAATTCAAGATATACATTTAATTTATTATGAAAATATCTTAAGCTTCTTGTACATGAAATACTTTTCAATATCTGACAAGCCGAAGAAGGCTTGACAGAGTCATAAATGCGTATTTACACGTTATCTCTTTTCCATACTTAACCTCTCCAGGACACAGATAATTTATCACGTGCAAAGTAAATTACTATTCGTGTCATGATATAACAATTTGCAATGAAATATTGTTCTATGTGTAATACATAACACGTACACCTATTAGAGGGCATGAAATCAGATTACGATTAAGGAAAACAATGGAAATAACACCACTATATATTGAAGTTTTGTTGCTGCTACGTATGGAAAGTCAGTTTGAAGAAGGTTTGTATTATATTTCGACTGTTGGGGAGCCGAACTTGAAGTAGTTGCAGCCGCACGTATGGTAAAAAGTTTCCGGTAGCTTTTGCCCTAAACGTACTTTCCGGTGGCCTTTGCCCCAAATGTTTAAAAAAATATTAACTTTGTAATTCTGACTGTTTCTTTAAATATTATATATTTATGTTTGCCTCGGCTGCGTCAGTATTTATATTTTTATAGAGACATGAATGTTTTACCAGGGAGTGGTGCGACTGAAGAATATAGGATTACACAGATTATAATTTTACTTCACTCCTTTTATTAATGCTTGACACGATTTGAATAACACTTCACTATATATATATATAAAGAGAGAGGCAGAGAGCTGTGAGATTTTTTTATTAATTACTTGCACTTTTTAACAAGTAAACTATTTTTGACTCACACAAAATACGTATTAAATTTCTCTAGGAACACTATTACAAGCAACTGACTTCTGAATTTGTAAATTTAGCTCTATTTCAGTTTCTGATTGGCTAATCCTATTCCAATAGAATACCTTCATTTAACTAAAGCTTTTTCTGGGTGTTGATTGGCTTTTTTATAAACTGCCACAAAAATTACATTTTTGCTTCCAAGAATCACAAGTAGCATTATTAAACTTTCAAATTCATTATTGCCTCAAGGTTCCTTCATTATTACCTCATTATTAGCAACGTTTAACCTATTTCTCACAGCTCCCACATTATTAAATTACGTAATACATTCACTTAACATTATTACAAATGCAAGCAATAATATAAACATATACAATGACTGTAATATACACTTTTTATATATTGTTACATACACATATTGCTTTAAGGCGGGCTGTTATTGAATTCTTATATTATATAATTAGACTGAAATCATTCAAGCTTTAAAAATACCGCCTCAATATAACATTGCATTGATGCATTATTGTGCGCTTTGGAAATCTGCAATTTCTTCATATGCCCTCGCTTTCATCTTGTGGTAATCCTCGAAGCCCAAGACATAAAAACATAGCGAGTTTTCGTAAAACATAATCAGCTCTCAGGTTGTCATTTGTGTTTGCTTTTCGCTTTCAGTCACGTTGCAGATTTCGTGACCAAAGCTATAAAATAATTATCAAACCTTTCATCATTTAGAGAATGTCCTTATTTGACCTCAAAACTTCCAAAACTATAAATATTGGAAGCAATTTGACAAGCAAAGTTGTGAGGTTGTGACAACTCTTGCAAAGTCTTGTAAAGCCTTGAATTTGACCATAATTTGATCGTATACAAAGAGCTTTAATCATAAGGTATATAAATCAAAATTGTTACAGCCACTTATGAGAAACAATTTCCATATAAAGGGTAGTCCGGAATGGTAGGATTTTCCTGAAAGTATTTGTATGGCATCATTGGAAAATGCTGAATAAGTTTGGTTTTCAACCGACTTTTCATTTTTGAGTTATGCTGTTTACAGGCACACATACCGATCTTTTCCTAAACCTGCTTCTTTTTGTGTTGTATTTCTGATGAAATCTCGACATAGAAATTTTGGGTGTAATACAATACTTCCCTTACTATATTTAGTAGAGATAGTAAAAAAATCTGATGTGTTACACTCACGTGACTTTCTCTACTCTTGTACAAACTATTTTTACAAACGCTTATTCTCCATCTGCTTCATGTTAATCGAGATATCGAGATGTCAATCTTATTGCTAATTTTCTTTTAGATGCAAGGGGAATTGGTAGGATTTAAGCGATAGTCAAATTTTTTAAGCGCTGGTTGCTATGTGGCGCGTTCCATTCTCTGTGCAGGTCCAGGACATAAAAGAATGAATAACGAATTTGAGAAAAAGTATAAGTATTGGAAAATTTAAGGGAATAACAAGCAATATCTCGAAAATGGTTTACTCAAAAAAAAATGTGTATGACAAATTGTGTATTTTAACACGATCCACATTTTTTGTGTATAAATAAAATTTTTCTATCTCTTATGGTTTACCAGTTATGCTAAAGTCGTTCACAATGAGGAATACTTTTGGAGACATAACCAGAAAATTCGAGATATACATTTCCTTTGCCATGAAAATATCTTAAGCATATGATATTTTAATCCAAATAGTAAAGCCATTTTTGAGAAAAATAAAATTTTCGAAAAATGTTTCATGTAAAGGGTAATCTGGGGTGGGAGATTTTCTTGAACACCTTCGTGTCGCATCTATGGAGGATACTGAACCTAAATACCAAGTTTGGTGTTTATCCGACTGTTCGTTTCTGAGTTATGCTGTTCACAGACACAGACACACACACATGAACATGTTTCTAAAAATGCTTTTTTTGGATTCAAGGGGTCTCAAAACATGTATTTCCGGTGAAATCTCGGTATCGAATTTTTGGGTGGAATACAATACTTCCCCTGCTTAATATACGTAGTAGAGAAAGTAGGAAGTATATCGATAAATGTTGTATTTACTAAGCTTTCATAATTTGCTTAGCTTTTACTTTTTCCTCCCCTTACTTAATTGACTAGGACGTGTAAAATGATAAAATATTACGTCTTCTAGATTTGATAGAAACAAATTGTTATTTTTCCTAAGTCGTAATACACAGGCTGGACCATTGAAGTTGAGACTGTACAATATCTCCAAAACTAAGCGTTGTAGAAAGAAATTTCTTGAGTAAAAGTGCTTAATATTATGGGGGAAGGTAAATGCCATTAGTTTTGGTTTATTTGGAGAACGTTGTGATGGGCACTTTAGGGTCCACTTTAATTTTACTTTCTCTACTACGTATAGTAAAGTAGGGGAAGTATTGTATTCCACCCAAAAATTCGATACCGAGATTTCACCGGAAACATATGTTTTGAGACACCCTCAATCCAAAAAAAGAATTTTTGGAAACATGTGCATGTGTGTGTGTGTCTGTGTCTGTGAACAGCATAACTCAGAAACGAACAGTCGGATAAACACCAAACTTGATATTTAGGTTCAGTATCTTCCAGAGATGCGACAAGAAGGTTTTCAAGAAAATCCCCCACCCCAGATTATCCTTTACATGGAACATTTTTCGAACATTTTAATTTTCTCAAAAATGGCTCTAACGATTTTGATTAAAATGTCATATGTTTAAGATACTTTCATGACAAATAAAATGTACGTCTTGAATTTTCTGGGAATGTCTCCAAAAGTATTCTTCGTTGTGAATGACTTTTGCATAACTAGTAAACCATAAGAGATAGTCACAATTTTACTACACAAAATATGTAGATCACGTTAAAATTCATTTATTATGTCCTGGACATGCAAAGACAATGGAATGCGCCACATAGCAACCAGCTCTTAAAAGATTAGTGCTTATCCGACTGTTCGTTTCAGAGTTATGCTGTTCACAGATAGACACACACACAGCCACAAACACGGAGATGTTTTCAGAAATACTTTTTTTGGGATTCAGGAGGTCTCAAAACATGTATTTCCGGTGAAATCTCGGTATCAAATTTTTGGATTGAATGCAATACTTCCCCTGGTTACTATACGTAGTAGAGAAAGTAAAAAAAATAAATAAAATAAATACCAACCATTACAACTTTGGTCTGCTAGTACCGCGACACCCACTCCGCTATACGAGACAAGATAAACTTGAATCATATCGAACTGAAGAACTATTATGCAAGTTTAAGTTCTACAATCGCAGACTTTACTTTGGTTTGTTTTGTAACCACGGTAAATAAATAAACAAAACATGGAAACTCCCGTGCAGAAAGCTTGTGTCATAGAATTCGCGAAACATAATTTACGGGCTATAGCTCAGCGGGCATGTAGGTGAATATTTGGTCTTAACCCCTTCTGGGAGAAGCATTCGTGGATGCTACAATCAGATCTAACCAACGGGTTATCTCTGTAAAGGAAAGAGCTCCGAACGACTGCGAGTGTCAGATGAGAATAAGGAAAGAGCAAAACGGCTTACGCGCGCAGTCCTAAAATATCTGTGCGATTGAGTCGAGCGCTATAAGTTCCACCATTGACAGTGAAAAAGACGTGAGGATAAACTCTCCAGCAGGGACCGTATCGTGTACAATTGCTACAGACCCTGAAGGTTATGCTGCATAGAAATGTTAGAACACGAAGATGATGTGTCCCTAAGTCGCGTAATTTATTAGAACGGTACATCTTAACTGAAAAGCGAACAGGCATGATGTCCGTAACACAGGATCGGATAACTCCACGAGAAGTTATGGAGCATGTGTGGGAGTCACCAAAATTGAAAATTTTTTGAAAGATGCTTCATCAGCAAGTCTACGGGCTATTCTTTGCTTGGAAAATATGTTTTTGGATTTGTATACGTTGACATACCCCAGAACTGGCTGTTTCCTTAACTACAACATTAACAGCAACATAACTGACAACAAGATGGCGGTCCCCCTCACTTCCTAAAGTATGGGAATGGTTGAATACAAAATTTCCCCATCATTGGTCGTCATGACCCGGACGATTTGGCTATCTTTTGTTTACGAGATCCCCTGATCTGTCCCCTGTGGGGGATATATAAAAGATCGTGTATGTCTGCTATCTGGAGAGCTACCTGTTGAGACGGAGTATTATTACAGCAGAAGAATAGATACACTACTCATGCTAACATAGTGGCAAGAAAAGGGTTACTAGGTGGATGTATGCCATGTAACAAATAGATCACATCCTGAACACTTTTCATTTGTGTTGGGTAACTTCCATTTTCACTTTCTCTACTAAGTATAGTAAGTAGAGGAAGTATTGTATTCCAGCCAAAAATTCGATACCGAGATTTCACCGGAAATATACGTTTTGAAATCCCCTGAATCCAAAAAAACATTTTTGGAAACATCTATGTGTGTGTGCGTCTGTGAACAGCATAACTCAGAAACGAACATTTGGATAAACACCAAAATTGGTATTTAGGTTCAGTATCTTCCAGAGATGCGACACAAAGGTTTTCCAGAAACACCCTCCACCCCAGATTACCTTTACATAGAACATTTTTCAAGAATTTTAATTTTCTCAAAAATGGCTAACGATTTTGTTTATAATATCATATGTTTAAGATATTTTAATGACAAATGAAATGTATATCTCAAATTTTCTGGGAATGTCTCCAAAAGTATTCTTCATTGTAAACGACTTATGCATAACTGGTAAACCATAAGAAATAACCAAAATTTTACTACACAAAAAATGTAGATTGCGTTAAAATACACAATTTATGTCATATACATTTGTTTTGTTGAATGAACCATTTTCGAGATATTGCTTTTTGTTCACTTAAATTTTCCAATACTTATACTTTTTCTAAAATTTGTTATTCATTTTTTTATGTCCTGGACATGCAAAGAGATTGGAATGCGCCACATAGCAACCAGCGCTTAAAAGATTTGACTATCGCTTAAAGCCTACCAATTCCTCTTGCATCTTCAAGAAAATTAGCAATAAGATTAACATCTCGATTAACATGAAGCATATGGAGAATAAGCGTTTGTAAAAATAACTTGTTCAAGAGTAGAGAAAGTCATGTGAGTGTAACGCATCAGATTATTCTTCAATAGGCTACGATTCAAAATACTATTGTATACCGCAGAGAAAATAAATAGTTTATAACTCCTATAACAATTTATGTATATCCTGTATTTAAAACTTGTACGTTAAGTGGTATATAAAATACATTTCTTGAAACTATCTTTACTGACGTGTCTCAGTCGTATCACTAACATTTAATCTTCTTTTAACTTAACAAACCCTTCATTAATAGTAATATTACTGCCATAATCAGAATAGTATATTATGCAACTGGACTATAATGATAGAAATTAAGACGCGAGTATGGTTGTGATTCTCATTTGAGCATCTTAATGATCATTTTAAATCAAGTTGCGTGGTGTTGTTTCTGGTTGCTCACACTATAATTTGTAAATCTTTAGTTTTTACAAAAATATGTTACCTTATTAATTGTATATACTTAAACGCTGATTGGATGGCAGCATTATGACAGAACTTTGAGCGTGTTTGCGAGTAGTGCAACAGATGTCAGCACTCTAGAGTCCACGCCGTATATATTGTTTTGTGCAGGTAACGTGAAAGCAACAGATATTTAAGCAAAGGAAGTGAACTTCATTTATTAGAATATTAAAATCAAAATGAAAAATAATTTATTTTATTTTAAATACACATGTCACATTGTTTATCTGGAGAACGAATCCAGTGAATTACTACTTTGAAGATGTTAAAAGGTGTGGCTGACAGAGGAGCTCGTGTACAGCCGGGTAAGATTATAATAAATCGTTCAATTATTATGGATGTCATAACAGTTCAATTACGTCAATGTAATTAGGGTATTATTGTGTAGTCAAACAAAACAAATATTCAAATATTATCAACTTTAGATACAGCTTAATTTAAAGCAAACTATTGATTAACAAAATCGAGCCGTATGTTCACTTTAACAACAAATTTAACCCTTATAAATTCAATGTATTTCTGATCCCACCCAAAGAAGAGTCCTCTATCTCCTTCTATAGATTAGTTTTCTTTAGCTGTTTGTGGATTTTTAGCGCTATGCAGCGCATTAAAACGCAAAGAGCAAAAGGCTATGCCTCCATTCAATCGGAAGAAATCCCCTCTGTACCATTCAGGAATTAAATGGGATACGTGACGTTGTTCGCAAGGAAGCTACTTGTGAAATAAAGCAAACAAAGGAAGAAACAAAAACAAAACAACAGTGACTCCTATCCAATCTAATTGCCACTGGCTTCCAAAGACATTGCAAGCTCCATAGTGTTGCAATGTTTTTATCTCTCTGCGCTATGTTGCAATGTATCTTCTATAAACGGTTTGTCTGGTATTAGTTATCGGACCTTCAAATTTATAATGGGTTTTTCATGGTTGCAAGAAAACCTCCCATAAATTGTTATTCTGTCATTGGTTATCGGACCATTAAATTTATTACTTCTTCAGGGTTGCAAGAAAGCTGTGTTATAAATTACTATTCTGTCTTTGGTTAACGGACCTTTAAACTTATTACTTCTTCAGGGTTGCAAGTAAACTGTGGTATAAATTGCTATTCTCTCTTTAGTTATCGGACCTTTAAACTCATTACTTTTTCAGGTTTGCAAGAGAACTGTGGTCTAAATTGCTATTCTGTCTTTAGTTATTGGAACTTAAGACTTGTTACTTCTAAGGGTTGCAAGAAAACTATGGTATAAATTTGGCATTCTGTCCTTAGTTATCGGACCTTTACACTTGTCACTTCTCAGGGTTGCAAATAACTTATATAAACTGCTATTCTGTCTTTGGTTATCGGACCTTTAAACTTGTCACTTCTCAGGGTTGCAAATAACTTATATAAACTGCTATTCTGTCTTTAGTTATCGGACCTTTAAACTTATTACTTCTTCAGGGTTGCAAGAAAACTGTTGTATAAATTGCTGTTCTGTCTTTAGTTATCGGACCTTTAAACTTGTTACTTCTTCAGGGTTGCAAGAAAACTGTGGTATAAATTGCTATTCTGTCTTTAGTTATCGGACCCTTAAACTTGATACTTCTTCATGGTTGCAATAAAACTTGTATAAATTGCTATTCTGTCTTAGTTATCGGACCTTTAAACTTGTAACTTCTTCAGGGTTGCAAGAAAACTGTTGTACAAATTGCTATTCTGTCTTTAGTTATCGGACCTTTAAACTTGTTACTTCTTCATGGCTGCAAGAAAACTGTTGTATAAATTGTTATTCTGTCTTTAGTTATCGGACCTTTAAACTTATTACTTCGTAAGGGTTGCAAGAAAATTGTTGTATAAATTGTTATTCTGTCTTTAGTTATCAGACCTTTAAACTTATTTCTTCTTCAGGGTTGCAACAAAACTGTTGTATAAATTCCTATTCTGTCTTTAGTTGTAGTACCTTTAAAGTTATTACTTCTTTAAGGTTGGAACAAAACAGTTATATAAACTGCTGTTCTGTCTTTAGTTATCGCACCTTTAAACTTATTACTTATTTCGAATTGAAAGAAAACTTGTACAAATTGCTAATTTTCTTTAGTTATCGGGCATTTAATAGTATTACTTCTTTAGAGTTGAAAAAAGTTGTATAAATTTGTATTTTGTCTTTAATTAACGGACCTTTTAAGCTATTACTGTACAATTGTAATTCGTTTTATTTTATTTTAACTTATTTTACATCTGTAGTAGTTCTAAATCTATATAACAATATCGTATAGATTAATAAGAATAAGGGGATAGATGGAAAAGTTGGAATAGATCACCCTGTGTCGGTAACTAGATAATAGGACGGAGTATTACATACTTTATTTTATTTTGTATACATTACTATACTCTCCGTAGTTGTCGGAACTTTAAACTGAATATTTCTTTGGGGTTATAACAAAATTATTCAACTGTATGTTCAGTGACGTTTAAACTGCGGAGTGGGTGTGTCATTGCAAACGGGTAGGGATTTAGCTACTGGAAGGAGGTAGTGTTTACTTGGTCTAAGGCAAGTGAGGGGTAAATGCAAGCGACAGAGGAAAGACTGTTTGCTGTTTTCCACTGTACGTGTCACGCACTGCAAGAATTCAGCATACTGTGTACCCCTCCCACCAACTAAAGCTTTACCTAAGAGGAAAAAGTAACGTGAGTAAACCTGTTCCACTATCTAAAATGTCGCTGAAACGACAGTATAAAGTCCTGTACAATATAATTTTTAAAACTTGAGCTCTCGACCATGTTGAACTCCAGTTAAACAGAAAAAAGAGGAAATAAAAGAAAATTAATTGGTGGGATTTTAACAACAGTTCTTACAACCATAGATCAGTGTAATATCATCGGCTGTTAGCACACATCTGCCTCTTAGCACTCGATATGGCTGATAACAGAATCAAGATAAAGGTGTCCGCTCGCAGAGATGCAATTGTGAATCGACCATTGAGCCGAGAGGAACATACACAAATTTATTCCTCGAGAGCCTCCTCTCCTTTTTGATTCCCTAAATATGTACAAATAAAACAAGTTCCATTTTCGTTCACTACTAGGCCTCAAGCCATAGTAGGGGAGCTTGTGGCATACGTACATGAAGCATGAATGTTGTTTTACAGCGGCTCTTCCACCGAAAAGAAAATTATCATCTTACAAATTGTTAATTCACGCAAATAATTTACTTCTCTTAATCTCTTATTTATATTGTAAGTTTTAGCATCACTTTTGAAACACTTTTTAAGCAGGTTAGGTTATACAATGGTGGGGGACCCTCATGCAATGCAACATACATAGATTTATTGTGGCTACCACCCCCAGGAGGAACGGATAAAGTGAAGAAACCACTGGAGGTAGACATGACACAGAGACGCGTGAAATTACCTTACAGTTCCAGGCTCGAAGACCCGTCCCACTGTTGGAGCTACCTAGAAAGGGCGATGAACGAATTATGTCATCTGTGTGGCACCACCATACGCCCCGAAACCTAGAAGCACGCTGAAAGATGAGGAAACGGAATGAAAGGGGAATAATGGAGGGGAATTCTGGTAGATGAGAAATCATCCCAGCATTCGCCTACCGACCATAGAAAACCATAAAAAGCCAAGGTCAGCGCGCACTCGCCGTTTGCAAAATTACTTGCAGGAAACAAAAGTTTAAATTAACGAATCGTTAGCAGATTAGGGATAAAATTTTCCAAGAAGATGTTAAAGGGCACTTTATATATTAGATATAAATATTGCTAACGACGCTATGGACCAGCTTTATGAGCGAATAGCATTTAATGAATGAATAAAAGAGTTCTTTAACCAACCTTAAGTAAAGAGGACTACAAACCAACTTTTCGTTTACTAAGAGCTATTTTTTCTTACGCATGAAACTGTGACAGACTCTGTAGCAAGCAGAAATAAGCCGTATGTTTAAATCTAATACGAAGTGATGCAGGAAACCAACTGAGTGACAACCGTTTTTCCATTCGTTAAATTCTTTTCATATACGTCTAGGAGTGACGCAATCAGCGAGCGAAAAGAAAATCCGAATTTCAACACATAATTAACCAGGTTTTGTCTTTTATTTTCATTTTGCACTGCATTCCCTTTCCTTTTTATTTCACTTGCTCCAGAAATCTTCCCCAACTCGTTCAGCTTACTCTTTTGACAACTGACTGCGTTACGAAGCTTTAATTTTAAAAGGGAAATGAGTTGGGACAGTTCCTCCTTTGTGTTTAGAGCAACAATTTCCCGTTCAAGTTAGCATATACATCGTGGAAGGGGTAGAGATGTTGAAAGAAGCTAAATAATTAGCAAACTTCCCTTATTATCCTGCAATTTTCCATGAAATAAGGCAATTTATAATCTCACGTTTTCTATTACAGCATTATATGGTGAATATAACGCACGCTGACGCAGGTTCTCACATATATAGTTTGCAACATCGTAAAACACAAGCTTGATGTTATAAAATGCGGCAATACACGAATGCAATAGGACGGGACGTCTGTGAAATTAAGTGAAAAATTACGATTTATTTTTATCACTTTCTGCACCTATATAGCAAGCAGAGGAAGTATTTTATTCCACCAAAAATCCCATAGCAAGATTTCATTGGAAATACACGTTTTGAAGCTTCATGGATCCATAAAAGAATTTCTAGAAAAGCGTCTATGTGTATTTTTGAACAGTATAACTCAAAATGAAAAGTCGGATAAATACCAAACTTGATATTGAAGTGCACCATCTTCCAAGGACACGAAGATTTTCAAGAAACTACCCCAACTCATACTACCCTTTACACAGAAAAAATGCTTTTTTATTTTATCAAAACTGGCTTGAACAATTTTGATTTAATACAATATATTTAAGATATTTCTATGACAAATTGTCTTGAATTTTCTGAAAATACCCTGTGAAGTCTTATTCATTATAAATGACTTGTATAATTTGTAAATCGTAAGGGTGATGCCGAAATTATTGACGAGAATATATAGTTAATTGAATAAATAAATAACAATAAGCTAGAGAAATAATAGCAATAAATAATTTCCGTATAAATCAATGTATAATGTAATAAGCTTGAGATAAAATGTTTGTCCGGAAAGAAGGTAATCAGAAAATCAGGTTAGCGAAAGTCATTGATGTCAGCCGAGAATAAAGAACACATTAGCTTCAGGATTTCTGGGAATCCATTTTAGAGTTAGATTCAGTAAGTTTGCAGTCACCTAGACCAAAATTCCGAAAAAGATAAGTGAAATGTATTTCCGAAATTTTATCAAGCCACATGGTAACAACGTTAACAGACACACTTAGGATTTCAAGTATTGACCCGGGCAAGATGTAAAGTTGGAAGGGGGAACAATATGTAGCGGCGCTAATAGTAATGAAGGTGTGCAATTTTAAATCAGAGAGTTACTCTACATTTGTGCATACACACTCTCTCACTGGTATTGTCAGCGGTACTTACTGCTTGTGTTATATTTTAAGCGCCCAGTGACACGCTTGTGAGAGTAAGATTTTGCAGCTATTGCGAAAGATCTCGCCGATTAGCATATTAGCGACTACGACAAGTTACGCTTCTAGTTTATTTTATTGCGGGAACATTATTCCAACCCAACTTTGGCACCGCAGAAGTTACCAGGCATAATAATTCAGTTGTTAAAATTTTAAGTGCTACCATTCATAATCAGTTTAATTCCTTTTCTTAAAACGGTCGGCAACTGGCTTTAGTAGCTCAAGTATTAGATCACATTAAATTTAGCAGTCGATTTAAACTAGTGTTGTCTTTTCACAATTCATCCACGTATACCCTGAGAGAAAGATCCCATGGCTTACCACTGGAGCAGCGGGCGCACGAGACAACAGAATGAGCCACGAGATCACGACAGCAGAATTAACAACGAAGCAGGTAATGTTTACTGCTTCAAGAGGCATTATTTTATACACCCGCACAAAAATGTAGGTCTGTTACAGCACGTAAAGTATGTCGTTTTTGTCATGTTAACCATTTCCAAGATATTCTTTATTATCGGTTTAGATTTTTAAATACTTACTTATAAATTTTACTTTCACTACTACTTACCTACACTTAGTAAAAATAGTATTGTATTATACCCAAACACTTGATATCCAAATTTCATGCAAAGGCACATTTTGAGACTCCCAGAATACAAAAAACAAAGAATTTTTAGAGAAAGGTCTTTGTGTGTGTGTCTCTGTGTGTGTCTCTGTGTGTGTGTGTGTGTGTGTGTGTGTGTGTGTGTGTGCGCGCAGAATAGCTCAAACATAGAGTCAAACTTTGTATTTAAGTCAGCATCTTCCAAGAATGTGACATTAAGATTTTCAAGAAAATCTCTCGACACCAAACTATCCTTTATATAGAAAACTCTGATGTGATACCTTCACATGACTTTCTCTACCCTGTATAGTTTATTAGTGGGAATACAAACTATTCTTACTAAAGCTTATTTTTCCATTTACTTAATTTAAATCCAAAGAGAATAGTGATAGTCAAATGCTTAGGAACTGGATGCCATACGCTGTCCTTAAAATTCAATAATCACTCCATGAAATCGCGAGAAACAACTGAATATTGACAGGACTTTAAGGGAATGACAAAGAAATGAGCAACTCGAACAATTAATAACGGATATCTCAGAAATGGCTTATGCCATAAAGACAACTTTTCAAAACAGTAAAAATGCATACAAAAAATTATTATATCTGGGACTAATTTAGGAATATGCATGAAATTTTGACTAGATGTTATATACTAATCCATCAATGCAGTATTAAGATTTAAAATGAATCTATCAGAAATTATTTTACAGTTTGCAAATTGCACAGATATGTATCCCTAATTTATGATCATTTATGCAGACCAGTGCACACGACTGTTTGTGGGTTAGGAATTATACACGGAGGAACTTCAAGGCTAAATCTCTAGAACAGGATGAAGGGTGCCAGACCTAATGATGGCAGGCGCAGTGCAGCGTGGTCCCTGACGTTTTCAGATTGAACATCACTGGCCGCAAACCCCCATATCCTCACGGTAAGGTCCAACGGAAGGTTCATTGCTAGGGGAGAAATATGTCTTCAAAGCGCTTTCACTGTCTACGCGCACATATCGTTTAACTCAACCGACTTACCCTACTCTGAAGTATGAAGAGAGTAACGAAATGAGGGCCAGAATTGTGGGCTGGCTTTTCAAAACCAAGCTCCTCTTCCTCGATCCCGGAGATGAGTCAACCGAGTGGCTCAGTTCTACCTGGGCTTTCCATTACACTAATACCTGGAATCTGAAAGATTTCCCTTGTCGCCACTTACTCGCGCCAACCTCAACGAGCGACAGCTCCAACTTGCCATCTTCCAGCTCTGCAGGCTGGACTACCGGAGGATACAGTTGTCTCACAACCCTGTCTGGGTATAGCCAGCCAGACATTCCCAATTTCTCACGGCTACCGGGAACCACTACCCCGCCGAGCCCAACCCAAACCGTACAACTGCTTTATGTTCCGCCCGTCGTACGTCAGAAGTACCGAGCGAGGTTGCGACGCGGTATCGGTTGCAACTAGCATTCGGAGTTCCGGGTTTCTATCCCCGGTGACCTCCAACTTTACCCCATGCATTTTTTGTGGTTTCCTCGGGTCAGCAGGGAATGAGGTGTGGTTTCTCTTCTACCACGACTTTACTGTCCCCATTTCATGTACCCATCATGTGCTTCATCGCCATCATTGTCAGGATTGTACGAGTTCTGCGGGTTGCGGCTGGGCGTTGGATGTGCGTCGTCGCGGTGCTCTTCAGTTAGGTCCCTCCCTCAGAGTGGGCCCCACAAGGGGAACTGCCGGGGTTAGGAGGCTGGTGGGTGGACCCGGGCGGCATAGGATGCGTTCGATCTGAAAACGTTAGGGACCCCGTCCATATTTGCAGCCGTAATCATCCGGATCTGGTCGCCTTTCGGGTCCCTCCACTCATCCTTCTCCCCCAGAATTCACGATAGAAGCAAAAAGGGCAGTTGCGACCTACTTCCGGTGTTCTGCCAGGCACACCTTCGTTCGTCCGTTCGTAGCTTTACCTTTTACCATAAGTGCCAGGTGTACAGCTGAAGTGGTCGAAACTCCTCCCCTGTGGCAAATTTGGGGCAGAAAAATTCATGGTGGTATACAACTACTCAAAGAATACGAAAAAACCCAAGATCAAAACGGGCGGTCCTACGGAATCGAACTCTTGGTCTCCTTAAAAATGTGAGCCTCAGACCCTGAGCTATCCCCCTCGATGCACAGGATTGAAATGTGCGTTTGATTTTAACCCACACTTTTTTAAAGAACTTCTGCAATTTTTTTTAATAGTTAAAAAGTTCCATAGTTTGACAGTATTCGACCAGCTTGCCCAAAAGTTTCATCACAGCTTCAGGTACATTTAATTATCTTGTATATATATATATATATATATATATATATATATATATTTTTTTTTTAAAATAGTCAATAAATTGCGGTTTGCTTTTTACTTTTGTCTACCGCGTACATTGTAGGTAGAGAAGGTATTGCGTCTCACCCAAAAATTAAATACCGAGATTTGACCGGAAATGCATGTTTTGAGGCCACCTTAATTCAAATAAAGAATTTTTAGAAGAAACTTCCGCGGGTGTGCGACTTTGAACAGCATAAATCAAAAACGAAAACTTGTATTCAAGTTCAGCATCTTTCAAAGATGCGATACAAAACTTTTCAAGAAAATCCACCATCCCAAACTACCACTTACATTACATAAACATTTTTCGACATGTTTCACTTTCGAAAAACTGGCTCTAACGAGCTTGGTTAAAATTCCACATATTAAAGATATTTACATGACAAATAAAATGTATATCTTGAATTTTCTGTGAATAGCCTGTGAAATTCTCTTCATTCAGAAGGAACATTGTATAATCTTGTATCACTTCAGGGGGGATGGCTCAGGGGTTTCGACTACGGCCCGCATTCGGAAGATCATGGGTTCGATTCGCGTGGTCGATCTTCCTGATACATGGGTTTTTTCGGGGTTTGCCCGGGTCGCCAGAAGCATGCTGGGAAGGATTCTCACATTCCTCGAATTTCCTGTCCATCCATTTCACCTCCATTCTCATTTCACTTTATCCTTCATCCGCTGTTCTCTTTCAGGGTTGGAAGTGTCGGCGATGGTGTTTCGGTGCAGTTTGGCAGGGGAAAAGGATGCTCTTTGTCACTTCCGTACCTCGGCTTTCGGCTGGCTGCCGGGGGTATCCAAACCCCTTGAGTGGCGTTGGGCCATCTTCTGCGGAGTGGGGTCCCCGGTCTGCCTGCCCGTCTGCTGGAATCATAGGGACCCTGTCATCCCTGTACCTCACTCCTGGTTCTAGCCACCTGTGTCTTCTCTCGCCTCATCCTTCCTCTCGGGGACGCCCCCTTGTGGGGCGTTGAGTTCAAAATCCCCTATGTGGATTTGTGCCGTTTCTCCTCCGTAGCCAACCCCATCCAATACAATACAATAACCGGTAAACGTTAAGCGATAAACGAAAAGATACTTCACAAAAAATGTAGATCTCTTCAACACTCAATTTACTTCACGTAACTTTTTTTGTGACATTTTCCATTTGCGAGATATCCATCTTTAATGGTTCGAAATGTTCCATACTTACATATACCATACAGCAGTTTGAAGAAAAACCAGCCCACATTTATAATATAAAGTTATTGTAGAGCGTGAAAAAATAACTTTCTACTGCAGAAATGTCTAACATCGTTAATATCTGTCACTTTCATTGCTGTAGCCTTCAAGATAATACGACAAAGGATGGATGCTTTTGTTATAGTGTTTGCCTATAAAGCCCTTTGTGAAACTTCCGGCTTATAAAATCAAATGAGGGTTGTCATCACAGCTTTTCTTTGTTAGGATTGATGATCCTCTAATCCAAAAAAGCTTCAGTCTTGTCTTCCACATTCTCGTGGAGTAATGACATGGAAATTTCAGATTTAATGGACCGAAAGTCGCCCTTATACAGTAAATTCACAAAGCATTCAAACATATTCCCAAAAAGGTTGGATCAAATTAAAGTATTTTGTCAAATTTAATATTTTGTAAACAGCATTAATTAATTTTTTTTACTACTTACATATACAAACTAGAAGAAGCAGACGTATTTCATATCGAGGTTTCACTGTCTGTGTTTGTGTGTCTGCTGTCTGTGAATCGAGTAATTAAGTATTAAATGTCGATTAAATACCATTTGATATTTATGTTCAGTATCTTCCGAATATAGAGTAGAACAATCCGTACACCTAAACTACAATTTGAACGGAACAGGGGTTTAGTACACTTGCATTACAAACAAAAGTATATATCCTAAATTTCTCTATGAAGAGCCTGTAAAGCCCACTTCATTGGGAATGAAATATTTGTTTTGTATACCTGGAAACCATAAGTAACAGATAAAATCGTATTACATAAACAATCTACATCTCCTTAAAGAACATAATTTATGTCGAAAAAAAATTTGTATCAGTGAGAATTTTGCGAGCTATCCTTTGTTATTGTTTGGATTTTCAGATACGGTACCCTTATTTTTTCCCTGTGCTAGGATAGTATTGCTTTTTTATTTTATTGTTCTTTAAACATTTCGCTGTCGCCTGAACCTACTCCTCCTTATACCTGTAGCAAAATTTATAAAAAAAGCACTTTTAAAGACATTTAACTTGGTTAATATAATGCAGGTAAACAATGTTTTGTTAGGAGAGCTTGTAGAAGAATGGCTAAAGCAATGTATTTTTACAATTAGTTATCACAATTGTGATTTCCTTAATATATGTCGCCCTATAATTGTGTTTTTGTCGACCACACTATGGTACACGGATTATGTGACTTAATTATGGCATCCATTATACTTCAGCTCCCCTATCACCCATACTTTTTAAAACAATCCACTGGGATTCATTCCCCAGATAAACAATGAAATATGTGTGTTTAAAATAAAATAAATTCTGCCCCTTGTAATAATAATGTAATAAATTCAGTTCATTTCCCTTGCTTCAATATGCGTTGCTTTCACATTACCTGCAAAAGGTCTATAAATGCTGCATGGACTCAACAGTGCCGCATTCCCTTGCGCTACTCGCAAACATGCCCAAGGTTCCGCCGTCAGTGCTGCCATCCCATTTGCATTTAATTACACGAAATTATCAAGGTAAGGTATTTTTATAAAAATTCAAAGTTTTGAAATTATAGTGTGGTTGACTAAACTCAATCGTATGCAACTTGACCACTATGGTAATTAAGACGCTCGCTACCACTCGTTTCATAAACATAGTCGCATCTTCATTATTGTCTTGTATAATTAACTAATTCTAAATCCAGAATTAAACATTCTCATATTACAAACATATTCTGAAATATCTGGCTAAACAAAACATATTAGTACTAGCAAAGCTGTATGCAATTTTTATTAATATTGTTTCATGTATACTGATATTATAAAGACAGTAAGTGTGCAGATATGTGTTTTTGTGTGTCTGTAAGCGTGAACGCGCACCCTTGTGTCTATGAATAGTAGGATTAGGATTACGCTACGAAGGGGGTACCAAACACCTCGACCCACGCAGGGATCTTTTGTGCATACATCCCCAGGAGGAATAGATGAGATGAAGGTACCGCAGGAGACGTGTGGGCGACAGAGACACGCCGAGGTCCCTAATAGTTACAAGCTTGACCACTCAGCCGGAGAGTACTCATGGCAGCCTTTCCAATCCTCCAGAAAGTGACTCACAGGCTCCCCTCCTGCGGAGACCGCGCAAAGCTCGACCCAGCAATGGAGACTCGAGCGACCTCCATCTGACGGGGCCGACGTGAAGTTCCAACACGCAAGCTATCTGTCCGCAATCGTCCGACACGCGGCACTTGAGCCACTGTAACGTGAAAGAGGACGAAATGAGAGGGAATGAGGGAAGAGAAATTCAGGGGAGACAATGAACCTTCTCAGCATTCACCTAGTAATTTGGGGAAACCCCGAAAAAGCTCATGTGTCAGGAAGTTAGACTGCGGGTATCGAAGTCACGACCTCACGAATGAGACTTACAGAGGCAACCACCTAAGTAATTCCTCTCGGTATGAATAGTAAAACTCAAAAACGAAAAGTCGGAAAAATACCGAATTTATAATTTAAATTCTGCCTTCCAAGGATGCACACATACATACTTTAAATTCCTTACCTAAATCGACCTATTGTATATGAGAAATCCTTCATAATGCTTTACTTTCCCCAAAACGTGTTTAATATACTTGCATTCAATGTCTTGAATGTTCTGTAAACGGACTCTGCATGAATTTTATTTAACCGGTAAGTGTAAGAGTTTGGGAAATCCTACTACAAAAACATGTAGAGCAAATTGAAATAAATAAGTTGTATAAAACAAGCTTAGTACCAATAGCATTTTCTAAATATTCTTTCAGTTTCTCCAGGTTAAACTGCCATGCGGAATGACAAGAGCATCTTAGAAAATATGTGATTCTTATTTATACCCCCATGAGCTCATTGGTAATAAATTTTAACTTAGATATAGGAAAGTTGCTCTGTTTTATTATTGTTTATACAACCAAATCTATGTTTCTGATTTTGAAACTATTCGAATAACCTGTCTTATTATAAAAGAAAAATTTTAAATGAGAACATTTCTAAAATTATGACACAATTTGGTTCTTTATGTAATCTAAATTATTTTGAACTTCAACTTATATAAGGTGCATTACTTATATTTTTAAGAATTGTACTGCCTCTGCGTTTTATACAGTAAGCTCTGCACCACTTCACACACACAAAAAAGAAAAATTATCATATCTTTTTCACACTTCGGAGTAGGGAGGTAAATCCCATCCTACTCCTTATGGCAAATTTTGTTATACAAACTGGTGCATCTGTTAAATATGACAGCTTCTGGGTGCTGAAGCCCTCTGATTTCCTTCTTTTCAAATATATATCACTATGTGATCAAAAGTATCCGGACACCCCCATAAACAATCGTTTTTCATCTTAGGTGTATCGCGCTGCCACCTACTGCATGGTACTCATTATCTGCGACCTCAGTAGTCATTAGACATCGTGAAACAGGAGAATGGGACGCTCCGTGGAACTCATGGACTTCGAACGTGGTGAGATTATTGGGTGTCACTTGTATCAGAAGTCTGTACGCGAGATTTCCACACTCCTAAACATCCCTAGGTCCACTGTTTCTGATGTGATAGTGAACTGGAAACGTGAAGAGACATGTACAGCACAAAAGCGTACAGGCTGACCTCGTCTTTTGACTGACAGACACTGCTGACATTTGAAGAGGGTCGTAAAGCGTAATAGGCAGACATCTATCCAGACCATCACACAGGGATTCCAGGATCAACTCCAAGTACTATGACAGTTAGGCGTGAGGTGAGAAACCTTGGATTCCATGGTCGAGCGGCTGCTCATGAGCCACACATCACGCAAGGAAATGCCAAACGACGACTCGCTTGGTGAAAGGAGCGTCAAAATTACACGATTGAACAGTGGCAAAACGTTGTGTGGAGTGACGAATCACGGTACACAATGTGGCGATCCGATGGCAGGGTGTGGGTATGGCGAACGCCCGGTGAACGTCATCTGCCTGCGTGTGTAGTGCCAACAGTGAAATTCGGAGGTGGTGGTGTTATGGTGTGGTCGTGTTTTTCCTGGAGGGGGCTTGTACCACTTGTTGTTTTGCGTGGCACGATCACAGCGCAGACCTACATTGATATTTTAGGCACCTTCTTGCTTCCCACTGTTGAAGAGCGATTCGGAGATGGCGATTGCATCTTTCAACACGATCGAGCACCTGTTCATACTGCAAGGGCTGTGGCGGAGTGGTTACACGACAATAACATCCCTGTAATGGACTGGCCTGCACACAGTCCTGAGTTGAATCCTATAGAACACCTTTGGGATGTTTTGGAACGCCGACTTCGTGCCAGGCCTCACCGACCTACATCGATACCTCTCCTCAGTTCCGCACTCCGTGAAGAATGGGCTGCCATTCCCCAAGAAACCTTCCAGCACCTGATTGAAAGTATGCCTGCGAGAGTGAACGCTGTGATCAAGGCTAAGGGTTGACCAACACCATATTGACTTCCAGCATTACCGATGGAACTTGTACGTCATTTTCAGCCAGGTGTACGGATACTTTTGATCACGTAGTGATATATATATAGAATATATATATATACGATTTTTTTCCTTCATATTTACTTTAACCAGCTTTTTGTGTGAATGATATTTTCTGACTAAATGATCCGTTTTCTCGAGAACTATTGAAGGTAGCTAAATTATACTACAGTTGAGGATTGAGCTACTTTAGTATTAATAACAAGGTTTGTTATTTAGAAGTATAATTGCTGATAAACTTAATACAAAATAAAACAGTCTATCTTCCTTAATGCATAAAATTCGTATTGTGATATATCAGTGAACTTGAAAGGCATGTATCTCCATTCTGCAGAAATTGTAGTCGGATATATTAATTAGTTTATGATACAGTGGGTCATGAACTTAGCAGGTTTAACATTGGTGGGATGGGGCTTTTAATGTCTTCTTAGGAGTTTTTCTTGTATAGTTGTGAGCAGGGCTGTTCAGAAAAAATTATTACAGCACAAAGCATACTTTTGCAGGATGGACTATAACGCTTCAATAGAATGTATAAGCAGCATTTTAATTTAAAGAAAAATTATTTGTAATATTATAGTTATTTTGTATTTGGTTTATTTATTTCCTTATTCCATGTCAGAAATGTGTAATAAAGCTAATGTAAGAAATCTGACTGATTTCTAATGGCAAGTGCTAAATTAGTGTTCTGTGGCACAAATAATTATCTGCTAACTGGAGAAATTTCGTGAGAATATCATAAAATAGAAAAAGAGGAATCCAATAATCGATGTACAGGTGTTTTACTCTCGTCCTACGTTGTGGCCTTCTTCCATTAGGGATGGGGCACAACTTTATGAGTATCGGAAATAAGCGCTTCTGAAATTTGGTCATTTTTTCGACTTTTAGTTTTTCTCGCTAAAAAAAATCTGTGGTTTCATGCTGAAGCCACTCCAGTCCCGCAATGGCCGCCAAGTTTGACGGCGAATGCCCGGTGCCACCTTTTGACGTTCACTATGATATCGATTCCGCTGCCGACTGCTTCAGTGGTTGGTTATGAGATCTTTCTCTCAGGGTATGCGTGAGCGTGGTGTGAAAGGATAACTTCAGTTTAAACTGACTGGGAAATTTAATGTGATCTAATACTGGAGCTATTGAAGCGAGTTGCCGACCGTTTGAAGATAAAGAATGAAATGACTGCGAATCGTAGCACTCGAAACTATAATTTAATTACTATACCTGCTAACTTCTACAGTATCAATTTTCCGCACTAAAGGAAGCTAGAAGCGTAAATTGCCAGCGAGTCGCTTAAGTGCTTACCGGCAAAACACATCGCGGCTTCCGCTAAGTAAGTGTTAACCCAGCGCGGTCATAGGCGCTACGAACTGCCGATCAACGTAAAAGATTGCAAGCCTCTTAGCTATACACGATAGAAAAGAAAGGAAAAGACGCTAATTTTAGCAATACACCTTCCATTCCTTAAGCTCCGCCCACATATCAATACCCTTACCAACATCCCTACATCTGTACAAGATTATCTGAATGAAATTATCCTGATAATACTTAAGTAGCTCTGTAAGTAGTATTAGTAAATATTAATGACAACTGACAATTACATTTGATGCTTACTCTAGAATTAGTGAAGCTATTTAAGTGTATGTATATTAAAAACTGATAGTAACTGATAGTAGTTACACTTGAGAAGCTTTTGACACACACTCAGAACAGAACACAACTGATCCGTCGAATCGAATCACGCCTGAACTGCACTCGGCACTGTCCACTCTTAACTGTCCAAACTCTTCGAATTCTTGACGTAACCTCTTAACTAACATTACAAATCAAATAGAACCAAATGATGATACGAACAAACGGTACAAGCGTAGTGAAACTTAAAATAACTGTTCTTGTCTATAAATATAATGTTAGCCTTATAACGGTAGGGAGATATTCAATTTTGTAAAAAAATACACCTGCTTTGTTTCATTTTGAATATATGTCTTTATTTTATTTTATTTTAAATGTTCTGTATTCTATGTAATATTTATGTTCCTATGTAATTTTTGTATATGTCCTTGATATGTTCCGTGTTCACAAGCCTTTATGGCTGCAGGTGAACTCACAGAATGCAATCCAATCTAATCTATGCGGTCCAATACTAAAAACGCTATACGTGTGTTTCTTACACTGCTACTATGCGGAACCTCCCCGAATCTAAGAACTTCATTTACTTTTCTCTTTTCTGGCCTACAAAGGTTCAAATGTATATAACTTAACTCTAACTGCAATTCCAGGAACCTTTATACTTAACGCGTTCACTACCCACGCTGTTACTAATGACTTTGCTTAACATGTCTCGCTAATGACGTTTTTCTTCGGATAAATCTTTCAACTCAAACTTGTTATATTATACATTGATTTAATATATGGAAATGGTTTATTTCAAGTATTTATCTTATGGAGGGTTTTGAGAATGGGCAACAATGAGTACTGGTGATCCAAAGCAGATTTTCCTAACTTCAGATTAAAGTTGAGATAGCAACATGTGCAAGTCTGCGCGCGCTCCAACTACACGCGGTGCTGACGGTGCAGAGAGAATGTCTTGAGACACTGCATCGTGTATTTGGGGATCTTTGCCCTTCGCAATCCACCATTTATTGATGGTATGCGGAGCTTAGAAGAGGAAGGGATTCCTTCAAAGTTGAAGACCGAGCAGGACGGCCGGCTACAGCAACAATGGATGAATATGTGATGAAAGCAGAGCGCATGTTGCGGGAAGATCGTTGCACATATGGTTGGACTCAAGAAGCTCTAAATATTGAACTGGTAGCCGTGACAACAATTCTGAATAGAAAACTTGACGTCAGGAAGCTCTGCAGTCCCTGGATTCCCCACCACCTTACAAATGAGCAAAGGCAAGCACGTGAACAGTGGTACTAGGAAACAATTGAAAAATTCATTGGAGGAAATCTATTTGACACTGTAACACATGACGAAAGCTGGATTTACCAGTATGATCCAGAAACTAAACGATCGTCAATGGTCTGGGTGTTCCCAGGAGAAGGTCTTTCAATAAATGTGAAGCGAACGAGAAGTGATGCAAGAAGATGATCTTTTCTTCTTCTCAGCAAGTGGCCACAGTGTGACGATTCTGTTTGAGGGACAAAATATTGTTACTGTCCGATACTACTCCATAAAATGTCTGCCACAATGTTCAATGAACTGAGGAAAAAGGGTTCTACGATTGATCTGCGTTGAACTTTGTTGCACCATGACAATCTCTGCCCACACCACACAAGAAGCAACCAATTTCTGCGTGAGTCAGGAGTCAGATATTTGTCCTGGCCTCTTGCGACTTTTTACTTTCTCTACTACGTATAGTAAGCAGGGGAAGTATTGCATTCCACCCAAAAATTCGATACCGAGATTTCACCGGAAATACATCTTTTGAGACCCCCTGAATCAAAAAAAAGCATTTTTGGAAACATGTCCGTGTGTGTGTGTGTGTCTGTGAACAGCATAACTCAGAAACGAACAGTCGGATAAACACCAAACTTGGTATTTAGGTTCAGTATCTTCCAGAGATGCGACACGAAGGTTTTCAAGAAAATCCCCCACCTCAGACTACCCATTACATGGAACATTTTTCGAAAATTTTAATTTTCTCAAAAATGGCTCTAACGATTTTGATTAAAATATCATATGTTTAAGATATTTTCATGACAAATGAAATATATATCTTGAATTTCCTGGGAATGTCTCCAAAAGTATTCATTGTGAACGATTTTTGCATAACTGGTAAACCATATGAGATAGACAAAATTTTACTTCACAAAAAATGTAGATCGCGTTAAAATACACAATTTATGTCATATGCATTTTTTTTGAGTGAACCATTTTCGAGATATTGCTTGTTATTCCCTTAAACTTTTCAATACTTATTTTCTCAAATGGGAATTCGTTATTCATTTTTTTATCTTGTATATGCAAAAAGTATTAATCTGCGGCAAAGAGAATGGTGCTGCACCTAGCAACCAGCTATTAAGAGATATGTCTATGCTTAAAGGCTATTGTATTTCTATATTGCCCTTGTAAATATATGTTCCTCTTACATCTACAAGAAAATTAGCAATAAGATAGAGTCTGCAAATGTTTATCTCGATTAACATGAAGTAGATGGAGAATAGTTTGTACATTGTATTTCCTTCTTAGTATATTGTTTATTTCTAAATACCTCTCTTCTCATGAATAAGTACTGTTGGCATTGTATATTTTATTTGATTACAGCTTTTAGATAGTGTTAGGCAGTAATTAGTGTTGAGTACATAGGTTGTTCATTTAGATTACGTTATTACTAGAGAAGTACTAATGCTATAAACACAAATATTAGTAAACATAAAAAGAGAGAACTTGTTAGATTATATGTTGAAGCTAGATGAAGCAATACAAATCTTAATGTTTTGTATGCTCATAAAACTTTCTCGGATTCATATTTACACCCCTTAAAAATTATAGCAGCCAATTTAATGGAGAGAAAATTGTAATTTTCTTTGACAGAATTTTAAATTGCAATAAGTTTACGTGCTCTAGAGATTTTCCAAATCGTTCATTATATATGTCATAATTTTTTAAGAAATATGCCAAAATTGCAACTTTACTTACGTGATTTTTACAAAATTATCTTTCATGCATGAAATAGAAATTTTGTTTGTATATATATCCACACACTATCATCGACATGTGACTTAAAATTGTGGAAAACTTAATTAGTGAAGTCGTAAAACGTGAGCAGAAAATGAGGAATTAAGCAAAAACGTTAAAAATGTCCATATTTGACATTTTATTCCTCCGTCAAATTAAAACTTATTTTCACCACAAACAAAATCTGATGTGTTGCACTCGCATGAATTTGTTCTTCAAACTATTTTAAAAATGCTTATTCTCCGTCTAGTTCATGTTAATCGAGATAAACATTTGCTAAGTCCTTGTAGGTGCTTTAAGTCAGAGGTGAGCTAAGCTTGTGTCGCGAGACAGAGTGTAGTCACCACGTAACGCGACAGAAAGCCACACAGCCTGTGTCAGTGTTGCTAGCTAGAGGCGAGAGAGTGCTTAGAAGTAAACAGTTCAGTGGTGGAGTTCGTGATGACATTGTCTACTAAACCATCGTTTTGCGGAAAACGAAATTTCGTGGAGAATGGGAGGATGAGTTGTTCTGCCCTGCAGGAGGGCACGTGAAATGTTTAATTTGCTCATAAACATTATATGTGTATTTAAAGGCAACGCCTAAAGACAATACTTTAAATATTATGCTTCATATGATGAAATTAAGGCTAGACACATGTTGCACTGGGAAGATATTATTATTATTATTACTATTATTATTATCTGTTTTAGGAATGGAACGTGCTAAACTACTGCAGGAGTTAACTGCAATGTACATTGTACACAAAGTCTGAAAATTGATGGCTGTATATACAAAACTAAATATGCTAGTTACCTTACCTGGGAGATCGCGGGGTTCCTAGAACCTTTTCAAGAGGGTGACTTTCTGAAGCCATGTCTGACAGAAGCTGTGGAAATTATGTGACCGCAAGAACCTTCCAATTTTAACAAAATTAATTAGTACTACAAAGAGAGTGAAAAACCTTTCAAAAACGTATTGAACTAAACTGCTATCAACTGTCACTGTAGCAGCTGTACAACCGTAATTCCCCGTTCTCTCGTAGCAATGCCTTGTTTTCGTGTTTCATATTAGGTTTGCGTTGTATTATTTTGTCGGCGAAAAACTGACTTCTGTCCATATCTTTAAGCGATAGTCAAATCTTTTTAAGATCTGGTCGCTATGTGGAGCATTCCATTCTTTTCCATCTCCATAACGAATTCCAATTTGAGGAAAAGTTATAATTATTGGAAAATTAAAAAAGAAAAAATAACAAGGAATGTTTCGGAAATGGTTCACTCCACACAAAAATGTTTATGAAAATTGCGTGTTTTAACAAGATCGACATTTTCTGTGTAGTAAACTTTTGTGTATCTCTTACGGTTTAACACTTGTGCGAAAGTAATTCAGAATGAAGAGGACTTTTGGGTACATTCCCAAAAAATTCAATATACACATTTCATTTGCCATAAAAGTATCTTAAACATACGGCATTTTAATCAAAATCGTTAGAGCCACTTTTAAGAAAATAAAATCTTGAAAACCTTCGTGTCACATCCTTGGAAGATACTAAACGCAAATACCAAGGTTGGTATTTATATGTCTTTTCGTCTTTAGTTATGCCTTTCCCACACACACACTCACACACACACACACACACACACACACCGCACACACACACGGACTTTTTCTACAAATGATTTTTTATTTAGGGGGGCCTCCAAACATGTATTTCCGGTGAAATTTCAATATCGAAAGTTTGAATGGAATGGAATACTTTCCTCACTTACTATACGCAGTAGAGAAAATACAAAATACGAAAATTGCAATGCTACATCCCTTAATAGGCTTCTTAGGTAGCAGAAAATAGTTTTAGGTTTTGGTTAAATATATTTATTAAAAATACCAGCTTCAATAATGAACACCTAATTTCTATAATACATTTGTCTTATTACAACCAAAATAATTATTCTAAAAATCTGAAATAATGCACTTCTCCGGAAATGCACTTTGGAGACTGCACAAAATTAAAAAAAAATCTGATGTGTGTTACACTCACATGACTTTCTCTACTCTTGTAAAACTATTTTTACAAACGCTTATTCTCAATCTACTTCATGTTAATCGAGAAAAACGTTTGCAGACTCTTATTGCTAATTTTCTTGTAGACGTAAGGGGAATATACATTTACAAGGGCAATATAGAAATACAGTAACCTTTAAGCACATACATATCTCTTAATAGCTGGTTGCTAGGTGCAGCACCATTCCCTTTGCCACAGATTAATACTCTTTGCATATCCAAGACAGAAAATGAATAACGAATTCCCATTTGAGAAAATAATTATTGAAAAATTTAAGGGACTAACAAGCAATATCTCGAAAATGGTTCACTCAACAAAAAAAGTATATGACACAAATTGTGTGTTTTAACGCAATCTACAGTTTTGTGTAGTAAAACTTTGTCCATCTCTTATGGTTTACCAGTTATGCAAAAGTCGTTCACAATGAAGAATACTTTTGGAAACATTCCCAGAAAATTCGAGATATATATTGCATTTGTCACGAAAATATGTTAAACATATGATATTTTAATCAAAATCGTTAGAGCCATTTTTGAGAAAATTACAATTTTCGAAAAATGTTCCATGTCAAGGGTAATCTGGGTTGGAGGATTTTCTTGAAAACCTTCGTGTCGCATCTCTGGAAGTTACTGAACCTAAATACCACGTTTGGTGTTTATGCGACTGTTCGTTTCTGAGTTATGCTGTTCACAGACAGACGCACACACGGACATGTTTCCAAAAATGCTTTTTTTGGATTCAGGGGGTCTCAAAACATGTATTTCCGACGAAATCTCGGTATCGAATTTTAGGGTGGAATACAATATTTCCCCTACTTGCTATATGTAGTAGAGAAAGTAAAAAAAGTGGACAAAAATTCTTAATATCTCTAATTTTGCTACCGCCTCCCTTTAAGATATTAGGGTAAACCAAATATTCCTTAAAATAATGGCTTTAAAGTTTTATTAAGATTTAAAAGAATATTTGTAGTTATCCCATAATATATGAATGTTGACAGATATCCTTCAAAAATCTATTTAAATATTTAATTTCCTTATGCCATAGTAGACGACACGCTATTTCTCATTTTAAATGTCCTCCTTTAGAACAGTATACGAAATAGTTAATAAAGAGAACAAAATGCTTAAGCCGCTACAAAGAGGAAGACAGCGCTAAGCGCTAACACAGGAAGAATGAACAAGCCTTAAAATGAAGAGAGCTGGAAAGAGAATAGCAGCAAATGACTTCAAAGCCACTAGAAAGCAAAGGAGCGACTAAGCAAATGTTTAACACTATCACTGTCGTTTAAAGCAGTGATGCCAAGCTAACACAAGTTCGTTATCAAATTCAAAGGTTTTCAGCACAATTCTTAAACCTTCAGCTGCGCCGTTATTAGTTAAGATTGACAAATTTGGCCCTTCTAAGAAGAGGCATATAAGAGAATGTCGTTCTTCTCGCTTTGCTGTTCGATTGAGAAACAGGTTCAATCGTGATTAAAAAAAATGACTTTAGCAGGCCTACTCGAAAGGATTTCCAGTGCTGCACTGTATGTAGTTTCTGTAGAAAACTCGGTTATATGATCCTAATTCCAGAAGTAATAGAGATATTATTGAGAAGCTTGGAATCAAAGCTGGGCTACTCAATTATTTTGGATTTTCATATATTAAATGCTTCTAGAGTATATACGATGAATTCGCATGTGTAATCATTTCTTCAAAACTGACTTAAATGGTTGAAAATAACATTTATGTCTGCTGCTCGAAACAATATCTTGATAAAT
This sequence comes from Deroplatys truncata, assembly GCA_030765065.1. NCBI lineage: Eukaryota > Metazoa > Arthropoda > Insecta > Mantodea > Mantidae > Deroplatys > Deroplatys truncata. Next base: position 110,072,624 of record CM060982.1, read on the forward strand.
GCACTGCAGTTAAAAGTTTACGTGTTACATATATGTATGTGCAAAGATGTGACACGAAGATTTTTAAGAAAATCTCCTACTCCAAACCACACTTCATATGTAACATTTTACGAAATTACTGGTTATCTAAAAATTGACCCTAACGTTTTTGATTAAAATACCATATATAAAAGATATTTACAAGACAGATAAAATGCATGTCTTCAGTTCTCTGGGAATAAGTCTAGGAAGTCGTCTTCATTCGAAAGAAATTATGATACATAAATTCAATAACAGCCCGGCCTTAAAGCAATATCTGTATGTACAGTCATTGTATATGTTTATATTATGTACATGTTCAATAATGTTATGTGAATCTATTACTTAATTTAATAATGTAGGAGCTGTGAGAATAATAGGTTAAAAGTGGCTAACAATGAGGTAACCTTGAGTCAATAATGAATTTGAAAGTTTACCAATACTACTTATGATTCTTGGAAGCAATAATGTACTTTTTGGGACAGTTTACAAAATAGCCAATCAACAACCAGAAAAAGCTTTAGTTAAATAAAAGTATTCTATTGGATTATGAATAGCTAATCAGAAACTGAAATATAGCAAAATTTACAAATCTAGAAGTCAGTTACTAATATACAGTGCTCATAACTGGACGCGTTGCTAGCAGACAGTATTACTAATCAGACGCAAGATGCGTCCTCGAGAAATTTAATACGTATTTTGTGTGAGAAAATAGTTAACGTGTTTAAAAAGTGCAAGTAATTAACAAAATAATCTCACAGCTCTCTATATCAGTGAAGTGATATTTAAATCGTGTCAGGCATTAATAAATGGAGTGAAAAAAACCTTAAAATCTGTGTAAGCCTACATTCTTCAGTCGCACAACAACCTTGCTAAGAAATTTATGTCTCGAAAAATAAATACTGACGCAGCCGAGGCAAAAATAAACATAATATTTAAAGAACAGTAAAAATACAGAGTTAATATTTTTAAAAATTGCGGCATATACTATCGGGTACCATACGTGCGGTTGCAACTACTTCAATACAACCTACTTCAAATTGGCGCCCAAAACGTGGGGCAAATAATAACAATAGTACAAAATACTTTCGTCAGTGGTGTAAGCCGTTTCTGAGATACCCGTTATTAAAGGCTCGAATTGTGCAATGCTTGTCTTTATTTTTATGTCCCATAAGATTTCAGTTGTTTCTCGCGATTGCATGAAAACAGTATGGGGTTTTAAAGCAAGTATATAGCGTCCAGTTCTTAAACCTTTGACTATCGCTGTTCTTTTTGTGTTTATAACGAAATGTTTAATGTAGCTATTTCTGCAATTTATTTGGATTGAAACCGAGTTTGTATAAAAATAAGGTTTGTATACCCACTAGTAAACGATAGGGTAGAAAAGTTATATGAATGTAACACATTAGATTTTTAGGATTTATAGCTGTAGGGATCGTGAATGAACACACAATACTCTTTTCAAGGCAAAAATGTACATGTATTTGCTTGACAACACCTTAAATTAAATTTAGCTTGAGAAATTCAACATAGCTTTTATAATTGTTATTTCTGTTGGAAACAAAGTTAAAACAAGAGAACCAGAACACTGCGTTGCATTGCTTTCTGTAAATGACTGAAAATAATAACTCAGGCGTGGAACTTGCATTGTTTTACTGTCTGGCATAACAAGCTCTAGTGCAGCTGTTTTGTGAAGGGGGCGCCACGTTGCAACACCAGATTCCTTCATCTAAAATTTCTCCAAGTTTTGAACAAAAAACCGTATGTAATGTTAATCCTCAGTTTCCTTTATTGTTCACATTATTACTGCATCTAGTAACTTGAGTAGTAAATATTGCAAAGACCTTCATTAACAGATGAAAGTAATATTAGTTTCTCTGCCATGTACATCCTAAGGTAAAACAACGAGCAGACTCTCCAAGCGTATATTTGTCTAAGTCCAAATCGTTTCCGCGTATGGTTCACAATGGTGTCTCGGGACGCGTGCATTTAGCTTCGTTATATTGTCACCAAGGTCCAAGGTTCTGAATATGTGCTAACAGCGGAGCGGTTATAAGCAAGTACGTAGCAATAAAGCCTTCCGAGTTTCGTATCCCGAGCATATTTTTAATTACTTATTCTTTTTTTTGTAGAAAACGCAATGTACGTATATTATAATATAATTTCCAATTGCAAAGCCTTATTTGATTTCAAGGCATTTATGCTAACTCATAAAACTGAAACACTTTCCTTTTCGTTTACAAACTAAATAAATAAATATTATACTCCTAAATGAACAAGCAAACAAAAATATAAACTAACCTATTATAGGGTGTGTAAACCCTCTGCTTCTATCACTTCCCTCATTCTACGGGGAATGGATGATATCAAATACATAGTCAAATTTTCTCGAGAGGATGCTTCCTCCCAAGCCTCCTGTATTTTATTCCATAGAACCTCTCTTGTCCTGCGTTATATTGTAGGCCAATTTAACTCCAAAACTTTCTTTATCTCATTCTCACACATTCTCAATAGGATTCAATTCTGGTGAGCAAGCAGGCCAGTCAGTCACTGAGATATCTTGGATTTAGGAGGACCAGTTTGAAACCTGCTGATTATATCACTGTAAATCAGTCATTCCAATGGGATGCTTAATCCCTACAGAAAAAACCATGACTTTTTGAAGATGTCTTTATAATGCTGGCTATTTAATGTGCCGTCAAGCTGCCATAACACATCTTGACCATCTCATGACATCTAACAACAGGACACAAATACCTTGGCGATTCATTTCTGCCACGTATTTTGCATCGTAACATTTTCCTCTGGGGCGGTAGACAATTGCTTTACCCCGATTTGTAGATGGAAATATACGTCGTCTGTGAATATAACCGATTTCAGTTATGGTTGGCATTCTTCTGAAAATGCGAGGCGACATAACCTATGATCATTTGTAAGATGCTGCTTCTTAGCATTCGACCGAGCAAAGACACCTGTGGTAGTCAGACGATGCAAGGCTGTGCGGTTCGACCGAGAGAATTACTTCTAATTGTAGACATATGCTGGAAGGGATTGCTGTCTGCCTCTTTTGGAGTGTAGTGTGCTGCTGAGGAGTGGACAAATGTTTTCGACTAAAACCAAGTCGATCACGAACAATCTCTTCCCTGGATAACCGAATCTACCTCGTATCCGTAGAGATAGGAACTTCAAGTTTTCTTGCAGCCTGAGACACAAGAGTATCCAACAAGATTCACTAACGTAAGGAGAGATCTCCTTGTAGCTTCGTCTTTATGTGTGCGCTCAGCCATAGCAAAAGTCAGTATGGTTGCTTACTATAATGCAGAACTCCAAGGCTATGAGGTGGGCGAGCATGATCACGCCAGCGCCATTCATAACTGAGGAATGAGGCAAGAGATTTTGTACATCCAATATTATGTGAATTAAACACTTTGTTTAGTTGTCACTTTAGAATTATTACTAATATGGTACTTATTGTGAAAATGAAGGGTAATTTCCTTGTGTTTTTATGCATTAATGTCTTAAGATTAATAGATATCTAATGTACGGAACACATACGACATTGTTATATTTTTAACAAAATAAAATTTAATTAATAAAAGAAAGATACGCCAACATTTAGAACGCAAGTTGTTCCATTATAAGACACGTGCGTTTTACAGCTCGGCTACCATGCACAGAACAAAATATTTTGTCTTAGGTGTACAAGTAGGTAGAGAAAGCATCGCATTTCACTCAAGAATTCGATATCGATATTTCACTGGAAATACATGTTTTGAGGTCCCCTGAATCCAAAAAGAGCATCTTTAGAAAAATGTCCGTGTGCATGTATCTGTCTATCTTGTCTGTCATTGAACAGCATAACTCAAAATCGAAAAGCCGGATAAATACCAAATTTGGGATTTAAGTTCAGTATCTTCTAAAGATTCAACACAAAGATCTTGAAGAAAAACTCCCACCCACCCCAACTACTCTTAACATGGAACATTTTTCGAAAATTTTGATATTTTATAAAATGGCTCTAACGCTTTTGATTAAAATACCATATTTACAGATATTTACTGGCAAACAAAATGTATATCTTGAATTCTTTGGGAATAGGCTTTGAAGTCCTCTTCATTGGGCAGACATTTTGTATACTCTTGTATAGCTGGTAAGCGTTAAGCAATAAACGTAAACGTACTACATAAACATGTAGATCTCTTTAAAACTCACAAATTACTTCGTCGTTAATTAAAATTTTTATAAACATACCTTTGGAGTTTCAAACGTATATTCGAGGACTTTTTTCACTAATATTGAAACAGATGAAGGTTTAAAGTTTTGCATTTCCATTGATCCATTACTCCCATATGAGGAAAAAAAGTAATAACATGAATAGCAGAAATGTACATATTGGTAAATTCGTTTATTTCTTTGTATTCCTAAACATATAATTAAATTAAATTTTATTGCTTATAAAACTACAAGAATGATCTCGATTATGCTAACATGGAGGACTTATTTTGGATCAAAAGAACGTTGACAGGACATAGAATCACAAAGTATTGAACATCGATAACTGATAGGCCGGAAATGGCTGATGCTATTACAAAAAGTTATATTTGAAATAACCTGAGTGTTTTAAAGGGATCTACAGTTTCTGTGTAATGCAGTTTCGTCTATCGCTTAACATTTACTAGTTATATAAGGTTATACAAATCCTTCCGAATAAAGAGGGCTTGACACAGTCTTTTCCCAGAAAGTTGTAATATAAATTTTATTTGTGATATGAATATCTTGAACACGTGGCATTTTAATACAAGTGGTTAGGGTCGTTTTTTAGAGAATCAAAAATTCCTAGAAATGTTCCAAGTTGCGGCGGTATTTATGTTGTATTTATTTATTTATTTAACATTATTGTAGCCCCACGTTGTGGTAGCCAATTTGAAGTGTTTTAATGTTATTTGTGTATGTGTTTACTCAACGTGGTGAAGCCATTTTGTGACGTGATTCTTTGTTAGGTTTGTAGCTCCATCTAGTGTTAACAATTTGCGGCAGTATTAGTTTTTGTTTGAAAGAATGCTACTTTTATTTTATTTAATTTTTGTTTCACTGTCCTCCGGCTAGCTATGATCTTTTTGGGTCGAGCACTTCTCTTTATACAGGTTGTGTAAACGGAAAGGAATCTTTTATCCAAAGATAACACTGATGAAGGAATTTGTTTTACACTTTTATTGTCGAACACAGTCACTATCACATTTACACATTGATCTATGCACTCGCCAAACTGAAACTGTTATAACAACTTCTTACTGATCACTTTTAATCCACATATTTCAACCTTTTGTATAATTAACTTTACCATACTTGAGATTTTTCATAACTCTTATACGCGGAACTTGCGAATCGATAGCCGACGTGTAATATTTCTGCTGGACTGAAGGCGACGTGTATCATACAAATATTTTCGACGAACTGACGGGCTCTACCTCTAACCTAGCTCTTTTATACTCATACACCCCGATATGCCTGAAGATTATAACTGAGCTGCAATTGGCTAATAAAACGCGCCAACATTAGCGTCTATTTTTACATCCAATGAAAATTATGAATACATATGCTCTAGGGAAATGTTCCAGAAAATTCTAAGAAAAACGCGTCAACATTACGTAACTTCCTCGTCTCTAATAATGATAAACAGCTCACCCCCTCGCTGCATTATTGCACGCTATTATTGTCAGTTTCAGTAAGGCAGTATAAACTTACTTCTCAACAATAATTACAATCAATATACATCTCAAATCAATGTCACATAAAAATGCATATTCATATTACAATCATTATTTACATTTAAATAATTTATGATACAAATTACTGCATCAAAGTAAAGGTAGTTCGGTTGGGGACTTTTTAAAACCTTCCTGTCGTAACTTTGGAAGATATTACATACACACATGGACGTTTCTCTACAAATAATTTTTATATTCAGATGATCTCAAAACATGTATTTTCGGTGAAATTTAGATATCGAATTTTTGGGTGGAATGAAATACCTATATTCTGTATACACTAGCTACATGGTAGAGAAGGTAAATAGGGCTGTGTGTAAGTGCGCGTGTGTGTGTGTCTATAAGCAGCATAACTCAAAAACGAAAAGTCGGTCAAATACCAAACTTGGTTTTAAAGTTCTGCGTCTTCCAATGCAACTCGCAGATTTTCAAGAAATATCAAACTATCCAAACCCTCCATATTGAAAGGGGATATCCTCTATATATAAAACAATATTAAACATTAGAATATTTAGCAGCCATGAAATGCAAAAAGCAGGTTATAACTTAGATAAGTACGGGGCGAACGAGCTAGCTAATTCCAGCTAAAAGATAATTCTAGGAAGAGCCCACTTCCACCAAGCTAATGAGCAAGGAACTTGAAGCAATAAGGAGAAATAGAAAGAGACAGACATAGACAGGAAAGAGACAGAGTTATTGAATCTGCTTCCGGTCGCGTCACTGAGACTCATATGCGTAAAACTTTGGAGTAGAACATTTTCATACATAATAAGGTAACGCGGTCTGAGGACCAATTAGAAATTTCGTTACATTTTGAGGCGCAAAGGTGAGCGTCATTACGCTTAGGTATAAAAGGGAAAGTAAAGCCCCAGATTTTCACTCTCTTATAGAACATTGTCGACACACAGTGATACTCTCTGGGCGACAAATGCACGTGTGTGCATTCGGGTGGGAAGTGTGTGCAGTTAGACTAGGCTCCTAATTTATTATTATGGTGGAAATTGTTACAATGGTAAAAGCTAGCCACCCATAAGTATTTATTTGAAATAAACCACATTTTAAGGGAAATGCAGTGTATTTTAATTTGCCTCACCTAAGAAAACCCTGAGATCCGTGAAATTAGTTAAGATAGGTAATTTATTAGGAATGGAGGATACAGCAATAGCCGGAGACAAGAAAACCGCAGCAGAGGACATCGACCAGAGGAACAACGTTTTCCCGCTACAATATCAAACCATCCCTTTTATGAAATATTTTTCGTTAATTTTTTTATTTTCCTAAACATAGCTAACTATTTTGATTAAAATTCCGTAAATTTGAGATAGATTCATTACATATAAAATATATGTATATCTTGAATTTCCTTTGAAGTTCCTCTTCTTTTAGCACGGTTTTTGTATAACTGGTAAACCGTAACAGACAGAGTAAATCAGACTAGAAACAAAATGTAGATCTCGTGAATGCACGCCATCACCTACAACGAAACGTGTAAATGTGTGTTGCTTTGTTCTATTAACAAGACGTAGAGGAATAATAAGCTTTTAAAAGAATACTTTGTCACAATGAATCAAGGTAACATGTAACATTGCAGACAAGAGCCGTAGAATCTCTCGCTTAAAATCAAAGCGTATACAGAATGAGGCAAGACCATAAGCCGCATGCAGATCTCTTTGAAGCAGGTGAATAATTATTAATAAATGAGGTAATTTGTCATCAGAACCCCCTGCAGTAGATGTAACATAATCTGCAGCAGTCTGTACTAGTCTCAGCAGCGTCACTAATGAGTTTCCTTCCTGGAATTTGCCCCTCCCTTCCCATTAGTACGATTTTGGCGGGAAGTCGGCGCTGAAACAGATTATAATAGCAGGGATGTTGGTAGGGACGTACAAGTCCCAATGGATCCTACCGAGCGCAACTAATGCGGTTTCTGTACTGCGTGGCTATTAATCCCGCTTAATTTTATTTTCCTTAATTATTAAAACACATGACGTTTTGGAGTACATATCAGAAATATTTTGGGTCGAAATGTTCGTCGGTGCACGTGTCTCATAAGCTGAACATATCGATTTAATCTCGAAAGCCTAAACTGAGATGCACAATGCGTCCACGAATGGAGGCGTTTCAAAAATAATTATAGCTCCAGATATAGAGATCTAAAATAACATTCCTGCATCATATACATAGCGTAAACGCATTCAGGCACGACCGTTGGGTGAGGCTAATAGCCGCCCCTCCTTAGCCCGTGCGTTTCCCCGCAGTTTGGATAACTGCGCCCCAGCAGATTCTTTCAGCCGTTTCTAGTAGCTTCCCCTTCTAGAACATCCCATTTTGTATGCGGAGTATATAAGGGGCTCTTTTACGCTCGATTTAGTTAAGAAGCTAAGAAGTAAATGCAGCAAAGAAGTCGAAGAGTCAGGACAGTTAAAAGTGGACAGTGCCGAGTGTAGTTCGGATGTTAGTTGTGACTCACAAGTTCAGATGTGATTCGTTTCGACGGATCAGTTGTGTCCTGTTCTGAGTGTGTGCCAAAAGTGTCTACAGTGCAAAGTTGTACTGCGCTGAGCAGGGTGACAAATAAGATGTACTTTGTAGCAACTAGTGTTCTCGTTTATTACACTATTTATGAAGGCCCGCGGATCGCGCGTAAGCATTCTCCTCGCACTGTGTATTACACCGTTCTAAAAATCCCACGTTACTTAGCAACATGCACTATAATGAGTACTAACGTTGTAGAAGTAGTGTCCATCTAGTGCGACATTCCTGGCAACTTCGGATGAAATTTCTAATCCCAATTTTCATTGTCACGAGGTTGTTCATTAAGTATACTCACTCTGTAGGGTTTCAATTTTAAAAGTATAACAGCTCTATGAACAGTGACTTTTGAAACACCCAGTTGCCGTCTTAGACCCTTCTTTGGAGAGCATTCGAATGATGCACAGATTTCGTCAATTTTTTTTTATCCATTAGAACATTTATTCATCGCTTGTTAGGTTTAGCGATACCGTTGTCCTAAATTTATTACCCAGACATCTAACAGTTTATCTATCTGGAACACCACAAAACTTCTCCTGAAATTGTCTACACACGTCTACATGTTTCGGTATTTACTTACTACGTATAGCAAGTAGGGGAACTTTGCATTCCACCCAAAAATTCGATACCAAGATTTCACCGGCACCCTGAATCCAAAAAGAGATTTTTAGAAAAAGGTCCGCGTGTGTGTGTCTGTGAACAGCATAACTCAAAAACGAAAACTTAGTATTTCAGCTCAGTACCTTTCAAAGATACGACACGAAGATTTTAAAGAAAATCCCCCACCCCAGACTACCCTTTACGTGGAACATTTTTCAAAAAGTTTTGATTTTCTCTTAAACTGCTCTAACGATTTTGGTTCCAATGTTTAAGATATTTTAGCAAATAAAATGTATATCTTGAATTTTCTGTGAAGGTCCCCAAAAGTGCTCTTCATTTTTAATGACTTTCGCATAACTTGTAAACCGTAAGAGATAGACAACATTTTACCACACAAAAACTATAGATCTCGATTCGTCACATAATTTATGCCATATACATATTTTTGTGGAATGAACCATTTCCGAGATATTCCTTGTTATTTGTTTGACTTTTGCAATACTTATACTTTTTCTCAAATGGGAGTTCGGTATTCTTTTTTACGTCCTGGACATGCAGAGAGAATGGAATGCTCCACATAGCTAGTTGCTATGACCATTGAAGACATATTCCCCTTGCACTTATAAGAAAATTAGCAATAAGATTAACATCTGATATCTAGATTAACATGAAGTAGATGGGGAGTAAGCTTTGTAAAAATAGTTTGTACAAGTGTAGAGAAAGTCATGTGAGTGCTACACATCACATTTTTGTGTATGTATCGCAAATAAGAATTCCTTGATCAAGCGTGAAATTTTCGGTAGGATTACAGTGGACTTATAAGAATAATATAATGTAATTCACACATAGATGTCTTGAATAAGTTTTCATTTTTGAGATGCACAATGAACAAATACGGCTGGAAATGAAGGCAGCAACTAATACCGTATACACGTAGCCTTCAGCGCGTCATTCACCTCCTCTAGTGCGCTAGCGGAAAAATATCGAGGTCACTGCAGTGAAAGAGAACTATGCATATGCGCGATCTGTGGCCCGGTTATGAATCGAACGCATGGCATATACCTTGATATCTTTAGTCATAAAAGCACAAGGTTGGAAAACAACAAATACAGAGCCAGGACAATCACAATAAATAGCTGGCATACGTAATAAAGGTGCAGACAAAATACAGACGTTATATATCGCACTATAAATCCCTTCTTCAGGCTATAAGAAAGGTAGCACTAAAATCAGAATTTTCAGAAGAGGAACAACGGGTTGCAGAAGCTTTTGTTACTGCGCTACATGCGTCAACGTTAGAGCAGCGAAGCCCAACTTTGTCTCTTATGAGCTAATGACGTCATGTTATCGCCTGACCCCTACCTCTTTCGTTTTGTGTTATGAAGCATTTCCCCTTCACTCATTCACTCACGGTAGGTTGCAATGGCATGTTACAAAGTAACCAAACATTGGAGTTTGGACAATTCATGACTACATGAATGCGTCATAGCTCCGTGAACAATGTGTGAGGGTTGACACAGTATTTTTAACATTTAAAATAAACATAACAGCCCGCCTTAAAGCAATATGTGTATGTGACAATATATAAAAATGCATGCGATAGTCATTGTATTAATGTTTATATTATGTACATGTTCAATAATATTATGTGAATGTATTACGAAATTTAATAATGTAGGAGCTGTCAGAATAATAGGTTAAAAGGTGCTAACAATGAGGTAACCTTGAGGCAATAATGAATTATAAAGTTTAATAATGCTACTAGTCATTCTTGGAGAGGCATAATGTAATTTTTGAGACAGTTTATAAACAGCAAATCAACAACCAGGAAAAAGCTTAAGTTTAATAAAATTATACTATTGGAGTAGGATTAGCCAATCAGAAACTAAAATGGAGCAAAATTTACAAACTCAGAAGTCAGTTGCTTGTAGACAGCGTTCCTAACCGGACACCAGACGCATCCTCGAGAAGTTTAATACGTATTCAGTGTGAGACAAAAATAGCTTACGTGTTAAAAAGTGCAAGTAATTAATAAATAATCTCACAGCTCTCTATATCAGTGAAATGTTATTTAAATCGTGTCAAGCATTAATAAAATTGCTGTTAAGAAATTCATGTCTCTAACAATAATACTGACGCAGCCGAGGCAAACATAAATATATAATATTTGAAGAAACAGTAAAATTACAAAGTTAATATTTTTGGACTTGGGGCGAAGGCTACCGGAAACTTTTTACCATATGTGCGGTTGCAACAACGCGTTCCTCAGGGTAAATACCTCCCCTGTTTCGCCTACGTTTGGGCACCACTGTATTAGCGTCTCCGATTGTGAAACCAGTTTGTGACGTGTCAGATGTAAACTAAACGTACTGTTGTACAGTCAATTTTGCTAGGTGTGTCTGAAGTTACGGTAATACCATTTTATTCGTTACAGTACGTTCATGTAATGGTTAGTTTCTCATTGTATAAAGGACTCATTAGTTGAGACAGGACATATACACCTGTAGTGTGACTGGCAAATGAAGATGTTTCATAAAGGCAGCTTTCACTTATGTTCATGCAGCGCTCTTATTAATGTAATTAGGTTAAATCCGGGACAACTTAACAGCGAGACAGTATTTTTAACACTTAAATGATTTCAGTCAAGTTATATAATAAAAAAATATAATAACGGCCCACCTTGAAGAAATATGGGTATTTAACAAGATATAAAACGTGTATATTACAGTCATTGTATATGTTTATATTACTGTATACATGTTCAATAATGTTATGTGAATGTATTACGTAAGTTAATAATGTAGAGCTGTGAGAATAATAGGTTAAAAGTTGCTAACAATGAGGTAACCTTGAGGCATAATGAGTAGGAAAGTTTAATAATGCTACTAGTCATTATTGGAGCAACAAAAAGTAAATTTTGAGACAGTTTATAAAATAGCCAATCAACAACCAGAAAAGAACTTAAGTTGAATGAAGGTATCCTATTGGACTAGGATTAGCCAATCAGAGACTTGAAATACAGAAATTTACAAATTTAATCTGTAGAAATCTCAGTTGCTTGTAGACGGCGCTCATAACTGGACGCGTTGGTTGTAGACAGTGTTTCTGACGCCAGATGCGTCCTCGAGAAATTTAATACGTATTTTGTGTGAGAAAATAGTTAACGTGTTTAAAAAGTGCAGTAATTAACAAAGGAATCTTACAGCTCTCTATATCAGTTTAGTGTTATTTAAATCGTGTCAAACATTAATAAATGGAGTGAAGAAAAACTTAAAATCTGTGTAAGCTGCGGCGATCACCTCCTCATCCGTCGCTGTTAGGCTTACCTTGATGCTTCTCCCGTTGCTTCCAGAAGTTCTCAGTGGGTTGGTTCTCTTCAATTTATCCTCGGCTAGCTGCAGTAATTTTTCTTAAACTATATGGGAGCATGGACTTATCCTCGGTAAAGGAAAACGTAGATCTCGGGTGGTGATATAGGAAGACATAGAGTTGCTTTGTTTATGAAAAGATGACACTGCCGTTTCTTTTTATTTAATTAACACTCGTAGTATACAAAACTGGTATTGCCGCTGTAAAATACTGTCCACCGCTGTTAAACTATGGCGTGGATATGGCACGAAATATAACTATTCTTATTGTCGCTTTCAGAGTAGCGGATTTTAGGTGTGTTGCTAAAACTATTTTGATTCCCTGTTTTGGCGCGATATCTCACACATCCTGCAGCATCTCTCCCTGACCACACATTACCAAAACTGTCGAATAAAATGCAATGCTAACTTGACATGACAAAGCTGACTTGATTCCCTTTTTGGCGCGATATCTCACCCATCCTGCAGCATCTCTCCCTGACAACACATGACATAAACTGTCGAATAAATGCAATACTACGCTGACATGACAAAACTGACTTGATTCCCTTTTTGGCGCGATATCTCACACATCCTGCAGCATCTCTCCCTGACCACACATTACCAAAACTGTCCCGAATTTTCCCCAAACAGATCCATTTATAGTCTCAGGCTTCTGAGGCTGCTTCCTTTCCTATTGGTCCATTTTTAGCTCGACTCGACGCGTCTAACTATTTCGAATAAACTTCCAGGGATCTCATTGGTCCAAGTTTAATATAAATCGCGGCTTTTCTTACATTTACCGTTAGGTTGTCTTTCTCACTCACTTGGTCACGGCGAATTATCAAATAATGGGACAAAGGCTCTACACCCTCGCTGTAGGAATAATAGCACTGCGACCGAAGAGAGGTAATAAAACTAGGTTTTCTGCCTTCGAAAGGACTATTCCTGTAGCTAAAACATTCCCTCGTGGACAGTATTTTAACATAGCGCTTAAATTATTTACATTAAAACATTTATAACTCTACTAATATTAGCAACCTAGATAGATACATAATGTTAAATCACCCTTCTTAAAATATACAAGCAGTATGAGATAAAGATATTTACATAGTACGATTTAACATCAATAAAAGTTAATTAATAAATTATCTAGAATTACTGTTCTCGGGCCCGGCCTAGAGTTGTCGTTTCAAAGCCTACATTCTTCAGTTGCACCACGCCCTGCTAAGACATCCATGTCTCTAAAAAAATACTGACGCAGCCGAGCGAAACATAAATATATAATATTTAAAGAAACAGTCAAAATTACAAAGTTAATATTTTTGAACCTACGAAACGAATGCTACCGGGTATCATACGTGCAGTTGCAACTACTTCAAGTTCGGCTCCCCAACAGTTGAAATATAATACATCTTCAAACTGACTTTCCATAAGTGAACCAACAAACTTCTTCAAATTGGCTCCCAAAGCGTGGGGCAAATAACAATGTATAAATAACAATACTACAAACATAACTACTTCAAGAGTGAAGTGAAGTTTACTGTACAACGAGTAGCGTTGAGTGAGGTGGCGCATTGGGGTATTTTTATCTGTGAGGCCGTGTACAATCCGCTTCGTGACTAGAGGTATAAAGAGCACCAAAGAAAATCTAACTGCACTTCGCGTCTATGTCAGTTTATTTATTGTTGTACGTGACCTTGCAAAACCATAGCCATTTCATGGCTGCTTTAGGCCACGGTGCAAGGGTGCGCCACTCCTCCTGCTAAATAGTTACACCAATAACCGCAACACAGGTTACAAAATGACGTAGAAAAGAAATATATGTTTACGCTCTCGGTCGTACTTGCCAAAAGAGAAAGAGATAAAATGAGTGTATTCAGTTTGTCATACAGACCTCTGATCGTGTTTGGTAGTCCATACCTTATTGGCTAGTGCAGAATATGCCTTTGAAAGAGTTAAAAGCTAAGGGGAAACTTGATGAGCGCCCAGGTTAGCGAAATGTGTAGTGTGAGAAGATTTTCAGGGGGTGCAAATTAAAGCTTGAATGGTATTCATTAAATACACAGGAAGGCAGCACTTTATAAAAAAAATAAACGAAACTGTTTTCTCACAGTGATATCAATGCTTGTTGTTGCATATAAGCAAACATAAATAAATAATAAATAAATAAAGCAGCATGCTTTCGCTCTAATTCAAGTTATAATTTGTTAATATGCTTTTACTAACATATTGGTGATCATAGGAATAGATCAGGATTATAGTAAAAAGTATAACCCAATTTTATTGCCACAATATGTATGTCATTCGGTAAACCATATTTATTTACACATTTATCTCTAGTTTCTAAGCTTGATCACTCACTTATAGCATTTTGCATTTGCATTCAGTAAACGAATATCATCTGTGTATGTTATACGGGGAGTGCTTACTTTATGACGAGCATGTAGACCGTCTTCCTCACGTTCCTGGGATGTTTTTATCCAGTAATTTACTATAAAAACACTTTTATGCACTGCCGTTGCAATTTCTGTAACAGGCGATCAGCCTCCCACATACTCACTATACGTCCATGAGTAATTTCGCTATATACGGCATGACTGTTTCCGAGACAATAAACATGTTTTGGTTTTGAAACGGCAACTGTAGGCCGGGCCCGAGAACTGTAATTATAGATAATTTATTAATTAACTTTTAGTGATGTTAAATCGTACTATGTAGGTATCTTTTTCTCATACTGCTTGTATATTTTAAGAAAGGTGATTTAACGTTATGTATCTATCTAGGTTACTAATATTAGTAGATGTTATAAATGGTTTAATGTAAATAATTTAAGCGCTATGTTAAAATACTGTCCACGACAAAATGTTTTAGCTACAGGAATAGTGCTTTCGAAGGCAGAAAACCTAGGTTTATGACATCTCTTCGGTCGCAGTGCCATTATTCCTACAGCGAGGGTGTAACGCCTTTGTCCCTTTATTTGATAATTCGCCGTGACCAAGTGAGCGAGACAGATAGCCTAACGGTAAATGTGGGAAAAGCCGCGATTTATATTAAACTTGGACCAATGAGATCCCTGGAAGTTTATTCAAAATAGTTAGACGCGTCGAGTGGCGCTAAAAATGGACCAATAGGAAAGGAAGCAGCCCCAGAAGCCTGAGACTATAAATGGTTCTGTTTGGAGCAAATTCGGGGCAGTTTGTCATGGAATTTTAGCATTGCAGCAAGGCAGTTTTAGCAACAGAGTTTTGTCATGTCCGTTTAGCAAGGAAGTTTGTCAGCAGTTTTGTCAAGACAGTTTTTGTCATGTGTGGTCAGGGAGAGATGCTGCAGGATGTGTGAGACATCGCGCCAAAAAGGGAATCAAGACAGTTTTAGAAACACACCTAAGATCCGCTACTCGTAAAGAGATAATAAGCATATTTAAACTTCGTGTCATATCCGCGCCGTAGTTTAACAGCGGTGGACAGGATTTTACGGCGGCAATACCAGTGTTGTATACTACGAGTGTTAATTAAATAAAAAGAAACGGCAGTGTCATCTTTTCATAAACAAAGCACGTCTATGTCTTCCTATATCACCACCCGAGATCTACGCTTCCTTTACCGAGGATAAGTCCATGCTCCTATATAGGTTAAAGAAAACTACTGCAGCTAGCCGAGGATAAAATTGAAGAGAACCAACACACGGCGAACTTCTGGAATCAACGGGAGAAGCATCAAGGTAAGCCTAACAGCAACGGACGAAGAAGGTGACAGCCCCAGTTTCAATAACACCAGAAAAAGCAAAGGCATCAACCTTTGGGTGTTGCTGTGTTATCAAGTCACCACGCTCTGCGATAGGAAGGTAAAGGACACGCATCAAAAGACCCCAGAAAACCATACAAAATCCGCCGAAAATTTTCTTTGGCGCTCTGTGTACAATACACTTCTGTCTCTCATTCCGATGAGCGTAACACTAATACAAATACACTGATACTAGGCAGGGAAGGGTAAATGTGAGAGGATTTCTCAGCATTTGGACCGTTTGTCCTCCTAGACCGACCAGGTAGCGTCAAAATAGTCATATTTCAACTTAAACCTCACGTACTGTAGTCTCTACATTTTATAGCAGCAAATAACGCAGTGCATTGGCATCTTCGCTCACTTTAACAGTACTGTGTTTACAGAATACTATAGTAAGGTTGCACCTACACTTGCTAACCTGCCCCGGATCCTTAGCCTGATTCTAATACATCTACGACTCAATGCTCCTAACCTCAAAATGATTTATATTTGTTTTTATTATACATTCCAAAATTCAGAAGAACAAATTAATTCACCATAAACAAACAATGTATAAGGAGTTAAAAAGTATTCCATTTAACATTCCTCCTCCAAACACAGAGAAACTTCACATGTGCTTCTGTCATTAATTTTATTACATTCTTTTCACCTTTTTTCCCTCTCAGATGGAAATAGTGAATGACTGGAAACGCAGGCATGTTAACCTTTGTCTAATGGAATGTTAGTGAAAATTGAAATTATGGAATATACATTAATAATTATGTTTATAATTATTAATACAGCTTATTAAAAATCTGATGTGTTACACTCACATGACTTTCTCTACCCTTGTACAAACTATTTTTACAAATGCGTATTCTCTATATACTTCATGTTATGCGTGATAACGAGATGCTAAACTTATTGCTACTTTTTTGTAGGTACAAGGGGAATTGGTAGGCTTTAACCGATAGTCAAAGATTTTAAGAGCTGGTTGCTATGTGGAGTATTCCATTCTCTTTGTATGTCCAGGACAAAATAAAAATGAATAACGAATTTGAGAAAAAGTATAAGTATTGGAAAATTTAGGGGAATAACAAGCAATATCTCCAAAATCATTCACTCAACAAAAAATGTATATGACATAAATTGTGTATTTTAACGCGATCTACATTCTTTGTGTAGTAAAACTTTGTCTATCTCTTATGGTTTACCAGTTCTGCAAAAGTCGTTCATAATGAAGAATACTTTTGGAGACATTCCCAGAAAATTCGAGATATACATTTCATTTCTCATGACATTATCTTAAACATATGATATTTTCATCAAAATCGTTAGAGCCATTTTTGAGAAAATTAAAATTTTCGAAAAATGTTCCATGTAAAGGGTAGTCTGGGGTGGGGGGATTTTCTTGAAAACCTTCGTGTCGTATCTCTGGAAGATACGGAACGTAAATACCAAGTTTGGTGTTTATCCGACTCTTCGTTTTTGAGTTATGCTGTTCACAGACACACAGACACACAGACAGACACACACACGGACATGTTTCCAAAAATGCTTTTTTTGGATTCAGGGGGTCTCAAAACATATATTTCCGGTGAAATCTCGGTATCGAATTTTTGGGTGGAATGCAATACTTCCCCTACTTACTATACGTAGTAGAGAAAGTAAAAAAAGAAGAACAGATTTTACACATTTATTTCAGGTGAAGGATAATAGATGGCGACACATGAGACCCATCACTGAATAGAGGAAAGTTTTATTTTGTGTGTTCAAAATGAAGACTATTTGTTATGCAAGAACGACCAGTGCTTTTCCGTTTGTATACACAACCATCTTCTAGGAATTTATTGTATTAATTGTAAATTTTTTATGACCATACGGCTCGTTGTTGAACTTACAAAGAAATGCACGCTACAATGAAAAAATGGATTCACTCTTTGCATACTGTAGCACACCAAACGACTTTTCCTATGGCGTCGCCATTTACTTGCAAACAAACACAGCGCCGCTGTAGGCACTGAATGGAACTAATAGGTGGGGACTTAAAACTTCGAACCTTCCTCTTTTCAATGCTGTGTCGAATGTGTTGCTATTTATTGTCGTTCATTAAAAAGGAATATTTAAAGTCTATTCATTCTTTTTGAATAACCCTATGCTTTCAAGCAGGATTTTACGGGGTTATTTGAATTTTAAATATTTTATTGGTAATGTACCCAAAATAATTGCACACAATTCGTTCTCAAATTATTTGGAGATAAAAATATGTGTTTTTCGTTTTATTACCAAAGATAATTGATAATCCAAAACTTTCTATAAAACGAAGAGCAAAAATGTGCATTTACGACTGTGTAACATACATTGTATTTACTACAAGAGCTTACTCATCATGCTTGAAAGACGAGGGAGCATTAGTTTTTTCATAAGGCTTTATATACTTAACTCCACAGACTTTTTTAGATTCTCTTGTCTAATTTTTCGTTTTGTCTGAAATGTAATAACATTTCTTTAAGTTTTCTAATATGTATGGTTTATACATACGATTTATTAATATATAATCCTGAGATATGCCTTGAAGTTTACAAAATACAACATGCTTTATTACGATATGACTATTGTGTGATAAAACCCATCTTTACCACGTGGTGAATACATTCATATGGGCGTGGCCCACTTTGTTATAGTTATTGATGAGTGTAGCCTGTTTTTCCTTGAAGCTAATAAATCACGAGTGTCATTGGTATGTCGACTACTCACGCGAACAGATGCTAGAGTACCATATCTAGCATTTGTCTAAGTGCAATTGTTAACCGTGTTATAATCCTCGGTTACTGCATTTTCCTGTTGTAATTATTCAGATTCACAACCCAGGAATGTCATTACGTCGATATTGCTGCACGTAGTCGTATAAATTTCGCTATATATAACAAAAATATCCAAACAAATCACGTCTAATGGCATTTACTTTCCCCCATAGTATCAAGCAACTTTTGTACAACACTTAATTGTAGAAATGGTCCATCCTATATATACCTTTTTTGTTATTTGGACCTTTAAAGAGCTCTTATGGTCCAGAGATGTGCTCACCTTATTTTTTGCCATTTCCGTAAGTTTTATTTTTTAAACTTCAGGTACACTTTTCTCAAAGTCTATTTAACTCAGAAATTTTAAATTTTTGTGGCTGTATAGAATGTTTAGACCCCTTTAGAGTGTTAAATATTTACCCTAAATTACATGCTTTTCCCGAAAAAAATTATAAATGTAACAAACAGTTACACCAAAAATTACTTTCTTGTGGCTATTTTTTAAAAAATAATTTAGTCTCTCAAATGTACAAATAGTTAACCGGCTATCTTACGAAGTTACTTATAAAAACGTATAATGAAAATTGGTGTACTTCTGATCCTTATTTTCAGATAAAAGTGCACCTATATATGGAATTAAAGCTTTTTAGAACTTATTTTGCCATATTTTAATATTCTATAATCAAAAGATTTAAAACTAGTTAATAATCTTGATACCAGAATGCTTAGAAAACCTCCTTTAATAAGCAGTAAAACATTAATTGTCCCCGAGACTGTAATTCTGGAAAAAAGTGGATTTCTTTCAATTGCGAAAAAAAAACTTTAAAATATCTGCGATCTCTAACAAGTGTCCATAAACAGAAGCACCTCAATGAGACCATTGCTTGCTGTAGTAGATAATTTGGCTGTAATCTGATAAAGACATTTAACTCTATAAAGGGATCTACAAACACGATGTGTTAAAATGACTGCTTTCTTACATGAAAACATAAAATGGACAATAATTGCTTGGTGAAAGGAAAACGCAACGTTTGCATTTAGCTCCAAGAGAAACCTGTTTGCTGTGGCTGAATGGATCCGTACACAGTCCTACGTCCTCAAAACATAGTGCTAGTAATTCGATAGCGAGTATGTGCATACATTTTTACTTTCTGTATCAAGCACATATGGTAGACAAAGTCTTGCATTCCACTCAAAAATTCGATACCGAGATTTCATCGGAAATTCATGTTTTGAAGCTACCTGAATAAAATAAATTTTTAGAAAAAGTTCCGTGTATATGTATATATGTGTGTGCGTGCGTGCGTGTGTGTGTTTGTGTGTAAGAGAGAGAGAGACAGAACAGCATAACTCGAAAACGAAAAGTTGGAATAACACCAACCTTGGTATATTTAAGTTCAGTTCCTTTCAATGATGCGACACTAAGATTTTTAAGAAAATTCTCTTACCCTTAACCGTTTATATGGAAATTTTATCGAAATGTTTTATTTTCTAAAAAAATATCTCTAATAATTTTGGCTAAAATACCACATATTAAAGATATTTACATGAAAAATAAAATGTATATCTTGAATTCTCGAGGAACAGGCTGTGAAATCCTCTTCATTCGAAAGGAGTTTTGTATAATCTTATAACTGGTAAACGTTAAGCGACAGACGAAAACGTACTTCACAAAAATGTAGATCTCTTTAAAACACAATTTATTTCAAATAACTTTATTGTGACATCAGTCATTATGGTCAACGTATAGCGCTCAGTTCTTAAACATTTGACTAGCCCTATTACCGTTGTATCTATAACGAAACATATAATGCAGCTGTTTGTGCAAATATTTATTTGGATTAAAATGCATTAGATAGAAGAATAAGCTTGAGGAAGAATAATTTGTATACCGACTAATAAACTATAGAGAAAGTCATGTGAATGTATTACATCAGATTTTTGTTGTTTTATGGCTTAACACTTTTCAAGTTGAAACTTACTTTGGTATATGTAACTTAAGACACTTAAATGTGATATTCTTCCTCTTCTTCTTTTCCAATGAACTTACGTTTATCGTATTTAATGTAAAGTGAAAAGAAACATTAAAATGCATTAAAATGTGTAGTTATTTTAGTATAGAAATTCATGTGTTACACGTCCGAACATTACTGACTCCATCCGTTATGTATTGGTAGGCAGAGAAGACTGTGCACTATGCCCAGACCAGTACACCCAAAATCATTAACGTCATGAAAAATTCTTAAGTGCCTTAAATACGTTCAATTAACAATAGGGTCGGGAAAGACTAGTTAATTAAACGATATGCCTTTTAAAAAAATCTGATGTGTTTGATTCAAATGGCTTTCTCTACTCTTGTACAAACTATTTTTACAAACGCTTATTCTCCATATGCTTCATGTTAATCGAGATATCGAGATGTTAGTCTTATTGCTAATTTTCTAGTAGATGAAAGGGGAATTGGTAGGCTTTAAGCGAAGGTAAAATATTTTTAAGAGCTGGTTGCTATGTGGAGTATTCCATTCTCTTTGCACTACCAGAACAAACAAACATAACCAATTCCCATTTAAGAAAAAGTATAAGTATTAGAAAATTTAATGGAATAACAAGCAATATCTCGAAAATGGTTCACTCAACAAAAACAAAATGTATATTTTAATGCATCTACATTTTTGTGTAGTAATATTTTGTCTATCTCTCATGGTTTATTAGTTATGCAAAAGTCGTTCACAATGAAGAATGCTTTTGGACACATTGCCAGTACATTCAAGATATATATTTTAATTGTCATGAAAGTATCTTAAATGTATGATATATTAATCAAAATCGTTCCATGTAAAGGGTAATCTGGGGTGGGGAGATTTTCTTGAAAACCTTCGTGTCGCATCTCTGGAAGATACTGAACCTAAATACCAGGTTTAGTGCTTATCCTACTGTTCGTTTCTGAGATATGATGTTCTCACACACACACACACACACACACACACACATACACACACACAAACGGACATGTTTCCAAAAATGCTTTTTCTGGATTCGGGGGGTCTCAAAACATGTATTTCCGGTGAAATCTCGGTATCGAATTTGTGGGTGGAATACAATACTTCCCCTACTTACTATACGTAGTAGAGAAAGTAAAAAATGAATAACGAATTCCCATTTGAGAAAATGTATAAGTATTGGAAAATTTAAGAGAATGACAGGCAATATCCCGAAAATGGTTCACTCAACAACAAAAAATGTATATGCCATAAATTGTGTGTTTTAACGCGATCTACATTTTTTGTGGGGTTCGTAAACGGAAGTTTGGCCGTCGTTCACAATGAAGAATACTTTTGGAGACATTCCTAGAAAATTCGAGATATACATTTTATTTGTCATGAAAATATCTTAAATATATGATATTTTAATCAAAATTGTTAGAGGCATTTTTGAGAAAATTATAATTTTCGAAAAATGTTCCATGTAAAGGGTAATCTGGGGTGGGAGGATTTTTTTGAAAACCTTCGTGTCGCATCTCTGGAAAATTCTGAACCTAAATACCAAGTTTGGTGTTTATCCGATTGTTCGTTTCTGAGTTATGCTGTTCACAGACACTCACACACACAAACACACACACACACGCACGCACACAGACACGCATGTTTCCAATTTTTTTTTTGACTTAGGGGGTCTCAAAACATATATTTCCGCTGAAATCTCGGTATCGAATTTGTGGGTGGAATACAATACTTCCCCTACTCTATACGTAGTAGAGAAAGTAAAATAGGTACCAGATTGTAAGTTTACTTAATAAGTTTCAAGATGCTTTCACGAGTTCTAAATCATGAAGTGTTTCCTATCAAATAATTTACCTGAAATTTAGGTGAAGGTACGCCCCACGTCAACAGCGACAGGAATGAACAGTCCGTGACTTGACCTTCTCGCAACGTAACAAATTACAACAAAAATCTGTCCACATCATCACTGTTTCCAAACACACACATTTTACAGACGCAGCGAATTCTAAACTGGGCTTGCATACTTAAAAGCACTAATAAACAGTTTATGACTCGAAAATAAAAAGGGCACTCTGTGTTGACAAATTATGTAAAACCTAAGGAAACTTCCAACAAGAACCAACTAAAATTTGTATAGTTTGAATTTTAGTAACCAAACACGCACCTGTTTCCACGATACAAGTGTTAGAAAACAGATACACCTTAGCTGCCCCGCTGCAACAATTCAACTACCCAGCTCTGTCTGCACTAGAGTCCGAGCCAACCAAAAGAAAAGAGGCATCACGGAAAACCGAAAACGTAAGTGCCGAAAACTTCCCTACAACGTTCGATATATCGAACGTACAGGAAGGAAAACAAAACCAGCACAGAACTGCACAGAAATAAGAAAGAAAAGCAAAGACAGAAAGAAAGAAACACGCTTTGATAAACTGGTCTCTATGTATGCGTGTTTGTGTGAGTTTGTGAACAGCATAATTGGAAAAGCACAGTTTGGATGAATAGCTCCAATAAGAAACGTTAATTGTTTTAGGCAAATATTTTTGACATAATCTTTCCAATCAAAATTATCCTCTGCATGGTGATTCTTTCATTATTATTATTATTATTATTATTATTATTATTATTATTATTATTATTAACTCTCGATAATGAGATTCGATACCGAGATTTCACCGGAAATACATGTTTTGAGACCCCCTGAATCCACAAAAAGGATTTTGAAAAACATGTCCGTGTGTGTGTCTGTGAACGCATAACTCAGAAACGAACAGTCGGGTAAACACTAAACTTGTTATTTAGGTTCAGTATCTTCCAGAGATGCGACACGAAGGTTTTCAAGAAAATCACCCACCCCAGATTACCCTTTACATGGAACAATTTTCAAAAATTTTAATTTTCTCAAAAATGGCTCTTAAGGATTTAGAATAGAATACCATAAGTTTAAGACATTTTTATGGCAAATGAACTGTATATCTCGAATTTTCTGGGATTGTCTCCAGAAGTAGTCTTCATTGTGAACGACTTTTGCATAACTGGTAAACCATAAGAGATGGACAAAATTTTACTACACAAAAATGTAGATCGCGTTAAAATACACAATTTACGTAATATACATTTTTTTTCTTGTTGAGTGAACCATTTTCGAGATATTGCTTGTTATTCCCTTAAATTTTTCAATATTTATTTTCTCAAATGGGAATTTGTTATTCATTTTTTTTGTCTTGGATATGCAAAGAGTATTAATCTGTGGCAAAGAGAATGGTGCTGCACCTAGCAACCAGCTATTAAGGGATATTTATATGCTTAAAGGCTACTGTATTTCTATATTACGCTGCAAATACAAAACAAGGGGAACATAGTAGGCCTTAAGCGCTAGTCAAATATTTTTTAGAACTGGTCGCTGTGTGTAAAATGAAATTCTCTTTGCATGTCAAAACATCGTTTCTGCAAATGTTTATCTCGATTAATATGAAATAGATGGAGAATAAGAATTTGTAGAAATAGTTTGTACAAGATTAGAGAAAGCCATAGACTGAGGCTAATGGTATACAATATGTATGGAGATATACATACACAAAATGTTTACAGGTCTGCTTATTACAAACATACCGCTAACGTTAATAAATAGGAAGTAAATAAAAGATAATATTTTTCAGAAACATTTATTTTAGAATACGTATAACAAATAAATGATTTCGAGTGGAGAAATTGTGTGCTTGTGCCACATCAGACAACTATTATGCTAGCTTTTAAACATTTTGGATAGCAAATTCTCCCAATTAAAATAGAGTGGAGTAGATTTGGTGCGGAGAAGGCTTTCGACACAGAATCATATGGAAGGCATACTGAACCTCCGGGAGGAAGGTAATACCAGGGTGAGATCAGATCCCGGGGCGTTAGTCGGGGACGCAGGCTGGATCCCTAATATTTGCAGGTGTGTAAAAAAGGTAAAATACCTATCGCGGTGGGGTCCCAGAACCAGGGCATAGAACCGCAAGTGCGACAGTCGCCCTTTTGCTTGCAACGTGACCCTGGGAGGGAAAGATGAAGGGAGAGACCCGAAGGGCGATCAGATCCGGATGTCGACGGGCGCAAGTCCGGACGGGGTACCTAACGTTTCCAGATAGAACACATCCGACGCCGCATGGTCGCTGCCCAAAAGCCATCAACTTCCAGGTTTCCCCGAAACAGACCCCAAGCTGAGGAGATACCTGAGTGGTACCGCAACGACGCCAGGGAAGCAACTTTTACAGAGCGCAAGCCACCCCCAGCCGCAACCCGACGCACACCGTCACCTATTCCTACAATCCTAAAGCAGATGGTGAAGATGATGGGTACAGGAAATGAGAGGAAGGAGAGTAATCGTACAAGATGAAACACCCCAGCATTCATCTGACGACCCGGGGAAACCATGAAAAACACATGGTTTAGAGTGGGCGGTCGCCGGGGATTGATCCCGGGACCTCCCGAATGCGGGAGACAGACGTAACCTCCTGAGCCTTCCCGCTCGGTTTTGCAGATGTGAGACCCGCCGGTGGGACTACCCACACAAGCTTTCCTCCCAAGGAAAGTAGGTACTCGCTGGGGTTTCCTCAGCACAGAGAGTTATTCAAAGCAAATTACATTGCCAAAAGTCTCGCCACACTGTCCACTCGCCCGATCCTACGACCCTGATAAATGATAATGAAATGACAGAAAAAATTCACGGCATTACGGAAACCACCCCGGTATTCACCACGAAATCACCGAAAATTAGACTGGATGGCTCAACAGGAATCGATTCCGGAACCTGCCGAGTGTGAGCCTCATATGTATTAGGGTTCAGAGTATGCAACGTACATCTATTGGAGATCTATTGTAGCTACCACCCCCAGAAGGAAGGGTTGAAGTGAAGGAACTACAGGAGGCTACAGGTCACAGGGACGCTCGGATGTTCCTAACAGTTCCTGGATCAAAAACCCGTAGCAATACTGGAACTGCCCAGAGATTGCGGTGAACGACCCGTTCAAACAAGCAGCCCTCTAGTGTCCACGGAAAATGCTCTTTCCTTAGAGCAAACATCCGTGCCATCTGATCGGCACTGCCTCACGCCACGAAACCTACAAGTACACCTGAAAGATGAGCGAGAAACGGTATGAAAGGAAAATGACGGAAAGGGAATCGTGGTAGATGAAAAACCACCCAGCATCGGCTACCAACAGGGAAAACCATAAAAACACAAAGTCAAAGCGGGCAATGGAAGGGACTCGAAGTCGGGACCTCTAGAATGCTAGCCTCATATGTATTAGGTTACAGGGTATGCAACAGAGAGGTGCACCTATGGGGGAACTTTTGTAGCTACCACACCCCAGAAGGAAGGGTTGAAGTGAAGGAACTACAGGAGGCTACAGAGACGCGCGGAAAGTCCCTAACAGTTTTCCTGGATTGAAGACCCATATTAGAACTGTCCAGAGAGGACGATGATGAAAGGAAAATGATAGAAAGGAAATCGTAGTAGATGAAAAATCATCCCAGCATCGGCTACCAAACAGGCAAAACCACTTAAAGTCTAAGGTCAGAGCGGACAATGAAAGGGAATCGAACACAGGACCTCCAGGATGCGAGCCTCACATGTTACCGCGGAGCTCTTGCTCGGTATTAAGATGGTAACAACAGTTATCTGAATTTAATCGCGTCTGCGAGGCTGGATGTTATGATACGGTATAGGAATCGTGTCGTTTACGCGGTGCGTGATAAACTAGCGTGCTTAAGGTAATATCGCGTATACCCATTACCTTGGTGGAAGTTGCCAATATGAGGGATCGCCGAGACGCGGTTTGTTAACTTGCGCTCTCCAAGGGCTTATACGAGAGTTCCGTAGAGTTTATCGTGCACGATAATCTCATATTTTAGGAAGTTTCGTGCAAATGGGTCCCTAAAGAACTGAACTCTGACGAGAAACCAATGACGGCAGGGATATCACGGTAGATGTTTGCCTCGATACCAACGTGAAGGTGATGACTTTCTCAGCCATGTAAACATACAGGTTGTATCTCTAGTTCTTTAACTAAAAATTGTGGTCATCTTTAAACTTCACTGCCTAAACAGGTACTCAAAATGTTCATCACGTAAGAAGCTTTTTATTGTATTTATTGTTGTAGGCGTAATATTTGTACTTATATTTTAAATACTGTAATTTTATTCAGTTATTCGACTGTCACTTTTGTAAGTTCTCTACCGGATTCGACTTCTGTGGCCATGGGTTTTTTCGTCGTGTATTATTCCACGCTTTCTCCTTTCCCATATTTCCTGTCATTTCATCCCTCTCCCTTGCATGTTTCGGGAAGTGTCTCGTGGTTCCGTAGTACGACTGCTATCTAGTAGATGACACGGTTGCTGCGCTTTGTAAAAGATTTCTCTCCGCGAACCCTTCGCCTCTGCTGGTGAAGGCGGGTGTTTCAAACTGGAAATGTTTGGACTTCTGTGCGTCTCTATGGACCTGTCTGCTTGCGGACCTGCGATCTCCTGCAGTTCTTTCACTTCATCCCTATCTCCCGCGGGTGTAGTCACAATTAGTCACAATACTAGTTAGTCGCAGTGGCGAGGTGTCCTCCTCCGATGAATAACCTTTACCTCTATCTATCTAAGTTGTCAATGTCACTTCACTGTTTTATCTAGTTCGACATTCACTGGGACTTCACTACAGAGCCATTTTTGCCAGTCCACTCAAGGCCATTTCCTCCTGTTTTATAACCGTCCCCCTCCACTCTTGCAGTAGCTGTATTATTGTTGAGGCAGTAGAGTATTGTATCTTTCATCTCAGTCTTTGAGTAGGAAGGGGCTGGAGGGGAAGCTGTGGAAAGATAAACACACACACACACAAACACATGCGTGATTTTGACTGGACTGACCAGATTGAAACCACTATAATGTAAACTAGTTCAATTCAAGGGATCGGGCCGTTGACCACGTCCCACCCTCCATGCTGTCACCAATGACGCCTGTGGTGGGCAGAGGTGGGGGAATGCAGCGGTCGGGGCGGTAGGCCTTGGTCTGCTTCTGCGCTGGCGCGCCATAGGTTTGATTTTT
The DNA here is from genome assembly GCA_030765065.1 of Deroplatys truncata. Classification (NCBI taxonomy): domain Eukaryota; kingdom Metazoa; phylum Arthropoda; class Insecta; order Mantodea; family Mantidae; genus Deroplatys; species Deroplatys truncata. The sequence goes on from CM060982.1 coordinate 110,100,525, forward strand.
ATTTGAATCTCAAGCAACTCTGATATTTCATTATTTATTTACTCCTACTACGTCAGGTGATGTGGTACGTAGTTTTTAAAAATATAGCAAATGTCTATGTTCTAATTCCATACGATTTATGTTCAATGTATTTCAGAAATATATTATTCCACATGTTAAAACTCAGCACTTAACAGAAAAGTCAATTTAACTCAGATTTGTATACTTTAATTAAATAATGAATTTATGTTATTGCACACTAACAATACCTACAAATATCTATACTGTTTTCTTCCGATACACTAATCCTGAAAACCCTGTTTTTGAAGCAGGGTATACTACCTTAATCTGTTCATATTTATTTACAGAGAACAGTGCAGTCGCTTCCACCTTTCCTCGCCACCAATCCTCGGTGCGTTTCTAGCTTGATGGTTTACTTACTAAAAGTAGAGAGCTATGCACTCATATGACTCTCTCTACTCTTGTACAAAATATTTTTACAATGCCATATGCTCCTTCTGCTTCATATTTATCAAGATAAACATTTACAGGAATGTAACGTATTGCTAATTTTCTTGTAGGTGCAAGGAGAATATGGTAGACTTTAAGCAATAGTCAAATCTTTTCAGAGCTGGTTGCTATGTGGAGCATTCCATTCTCTTTGTATGTCCAATGCATAAAAAAACAAACAAATAATGAATTCGCATTTGAGAAAAAGTGTAAGTATTGGACAATTCAAACAAATAACAAGGAAAGTCTCGGAAATGGTTCACTCAACAAAAAATGCATATTGCATAAATTGTGTGCTTTAAGGAGCTCAACATTCTTTGTGTAGTACAATTTTGTCTATCACTTACAGTTTACCAGCCATGAGGCAGCATTTTTAACACTTAAATAATTGCAGTCTAATTATATAATATATAAATTCAATAACAGTTCACCTTAACGCAAAATGTGTATGTAACAATATATAAAAAGTGTATATTACAGTTGTTATGTTTATATTATTGTATACGTGTATTAATGTTATCTGAATGTATTACGTATTTTAATAATGTAGGAGCTGTGAGAATAATAGGTTAAAAGTTGCTAACAATGACGTAACCTTGAGTCAATAATGAGTACGAAAGTTTAACAATACTACATTCTTGGAGTAACAATAATGCAATTTTTGTGACAGTTTATAAAATAGCCAATCAACAACCAGAAAAAGCTCTAGTTAAATAAAAGTATTCTATTTGATTAGGAATAGCCAATCAGAAACTGAAATATAGCAAAATTTACAAATCTAAAAGTCAGTTGCTTGTAGACAGCGCTCATAACGGGACGCGTTGCTAGCAGTCAGTATTACTAATCAGACGCGAGATACATCCTCGAGAAATTTAATACGTATTTTGTGTGAGAAAATAGTTAACGTGTTTAAAAAGTGCAAGTAATTAACAAAAGAATCTCACAGCTCTCTATATCAGTGAAGTGTTATTTAAATCGTGTCAAGCATTAATAAATGGAGTGAAGAATAACTTAAAATCTGTGTAAGCATACATTCTTCAGCCGCACCACGCCCTGCTAAGACATCCATGTTTCTAACAAAAAAATACTGACGCAGCCGAGGCAAACATAAATATGTAATATTTAAAGAAACAGTCAAAATTACAAAGTTAATGTATTTTTTAAACATATTTTTGGGGCAAAGGCCACCGGAAAGTACATTTGGGGCGAAGGCTACAGAAAAGCGGGTACTATACGTGTGGTTGCAACGAACTTCAAGTTCGGCTCCCCAACATAAGATCTATAATACAACTCCTCCTATACAAACCATCTTCTCAGCTATCAGAAAGTCATTCAGAAGAAAGAAGACTTTTGCGGACATACTCAGAAAATTCAAGATATACATTTCATTTGCCATGAAAATATCTTAAAAATATCGCACTTTAACCAAAATTGCTGTAGCCATTTTTGAGCAAATAAAACATTTTCCATGTAAAGGGTGGTTTGGGGTGGGCAATTTTCTTCAAAATCTTTGAGTCGTATCTTTAGAATCTAAATACCAAGTTTGGTGTTTATTCGACTTTTCGTTTTTGAGTTATGCTGTCCACAGACAGACAAACAGACAGACGTATATGTTTCCAAAAATGCTTTATTTGGATCTAGGGTGAAATGCAATACTTCCCCTACTTCCTATATGTAGTAGAATTGTGCACATCACCGGAATATCAAAAGAAATGAAGAATTGACTTGTATATATGCAACGCCTGTACAGAAAGCTAATAAGGACAACTGCGCTTCAAAACTCTGAGAAATATTTGTCTATGCTTTGCATACTACGTTTAGCAATTGCTTGGAACAAACATTAATGGGTTTCACTTATGTGAGTTGTTCCGCGTTGCTGGCGCTTGGCATGTATGCAACCATCGTGTTTTCTCTTCCGAAAACCCCGCGCGAACACTAAAGAGGAAGAGGAGGGGAAGAGGCAAACCTGTAATATGCGGTTTAGTTGGTTTACATTGTAGCACGCGATATAATATAAATAAAGAGAACCACTTTGCGTTTGTTATTTTATTCTACCAAATGGACAGATAAACTGTAGTAAATCTGTGTGAGACCTACAGGTCTGCTGACCTATAGAAGGGATAAAATATATTATGGACACTAAGAAAGAATGGGTTATAATACTAATTTTTAAAAAGGGCAACAGAAAATTCTGTAATAATTATAGAGGATTTAGTTTCTTAAATGCAGGATATAAAATGTTGGCCAAAAGCCAGAGTGAACCGTTAAATTTGATTACTGAACATATGTTAGTGTAAGAACAACATGGATTTAGAAAAGAAAGATGTTTGTTCCATTTATATGCCGCCTTAAACATCTAGTGTCTTATCGGAGGCTCTGTCTTTGGAACAATTGGTCATTCACAATGATGTTAATTCGTTTTACTATGGTGTTAATATTTGTGTTTGCTATTTAAACATTAATTTCAAACAAAAATTTACACTTGCATTCATATTTCCTGACTTTAGAGTGGATGGGAAATAATTCTGGCTAAAGAAAAATTACCATCATATAGCCGGAAATTGAACCCGGGACCTCTTGAGTTGGAAGCTAGCATGTTAACCTCCAAACCACAGAGGCAGGCAAGGAAAATCCGGCTCTGACTGCATTTTTGTTGTTCAACAGCTCATAAAAAAGACAAGAGAGTAATTTAGGGATCTATATGTGTTTTAAACTACCTTAAGGCCTTCAATAAGATACTCCGTGATAAAAAATGGAAAATTAAGAATATCCCTTTCACTTAACAGCAATGATAAAGGTAATGAATGCATAAAGTTACAGTTTTCGATATTGATAGAACCGGCCATAAATGTTACGAAATAGAAACAGGTAATTTAGGAGTAAGACAGGGCTGCACACAAGGCTGTCTTTAATATTATTAATAAATGTGTCTTCTACAAAAACAGCATGACTGTAAGAGAAAGGCAAGCTCAGCTACAAAATCACTTTAATTATTTTTGATGTAGTTTTATTTGATGATGTCGAAGTAATTTTTGCAGAAACTGAAGACCAATTAATTATACACGTCAGTTTATCAGCTCAGCAAAATAATGTTAGAATAAAATTTAGGAATTTCAGCACATAAAACTATATGCATTGCTTTCCAAAGTAAATACGTGAATTGAAGAAATTCCAATTTTCTCAAAAATGGTTCTAACGATTTTCACTAAAATATCACATGTTTAAGATATTTTTATGGTAACTGATATGTATATCTTGAATTTTCTGCAAATGTCCGCTAATTCCGTTTCATTCTGAATGACTTTCGCATCTCTAGTAAACCGTAAGAGATAGACAAACGTTTACTATGCAAAAAACGTAGATCTCGTTAAAACATGCAATTTATATCCTATAATTTTTTTTTGTCGAGTGAACTATTTCCGAGATATTCCTTGTTATTTGTTTGAACTTTTATTACTTAAACTTTTTCTCAAATGTGAATTCGTTATTCTTGTTTCATGTCCTGAACATGATAAAAGAATGATATGCTCCACATAGCAACCAGCTCTTAAAAGATTTGACTATCTCTTAAAGCCTACTATATTCCCCTTGCAAATACAACAAAATTAGCAAATGTTTATCTCGATTAACATGTGTAAATGGAGAATAAGCATTTGTAAAAATAGTTTGTACAAGAATACATCAGATTTTTATGCATACGGCTCATTATTTCTACAATGTTAGGTACTATATTGGATACTCTACAAGGCATTTATCTATATCTATATATATATATATATATATACTATGTATACTCTATATATACTACGAGTATATATTCGTAGAGTACTCCCTGTTCAAGATTATACAAACATACGTTACTCGTGAACGTTGAGTTCCATATGTCTCGTGCGCTAACACTAAGGTGGAACTCCCCAAACAAATGAGAAATAAGATGTTCTAAAAGTTTCTTAAACTTTGGAGATGACGTATGGGCGTTTGCCGATCACAATATAAATCGCTAGATATTGTGAAAGAATTGAAGTGGCAATGAGGAGGGTTCTCTTGTAAGACAGAAATACACTGCCGTTTGTGAAAATTGCAACACCAAGAAGGAAACGCATGAATTCAACGAATTTAATACTGCAGGTTAGGTACATGACTAGTAACAAATGATAAACTTTCAAACCTATACATGACCTTTGACCCTAATATTCAGTACTTGGCGTGGCCTCCATGCGCTGCAATTGGAGCTGCTGTACGCCGAGGCATTGAATCAAAAAGGTTCTAAATAAGTTCTTGAGGGGTTTCCCTCCACGCAGTTTGTATTCGAGCCCACAAACCCGTGACACTGATTACTGGAGAATCGTGACGCACCAGGTGCCGAACAACCATATCCCAGACATGTTGATGGGGACATGTCGGGTGAACGTGCAGGCCAGGGAAGCAATGATACCCGTCGCTCTTCGAAGAAGGCTTGTACATTCCTCGCAATATGTAGCTCGACATTGCCCTGTTGAAATGTGGCCTTTGGAGATGCCTGAAGCACGAGGAGTACCTTAGGCTCTACAACCACCGTTAGGTACCGGTTGCTGTTCAAAGTGTCCTCAATTCTTAGAAGGCGAGATCGGTTGTTGTAATCAATGGCGCCCCAAACTATCACACCTGATGTTTGCCCTCTATGCCGCTCAACAATGCAGCCCTCCAGCTCACCACGTTACCGCCGGACACGTATGCGGCCATAACTGTAGGACACGTTGAAGCGGGACTCGTCCAAAAGGTCTACATTTTGCCACTCAGCACCCCAGTGACGCGTTCATGTGCCCATTGCAGTCGGAAGAGATTGTGGTTTCTGAACAATGGAAGCCGGCGTAATGGCATGCATGCAACCAGTCCAATCTGCAGCACACGGCGACGAACCATTGATGCAGACAAGTTCACACCTGTTGCAGTGCTACAGCGTCGAGCCAACACTGTGGATGAAGCCGTTATGACCATGTGGACAAGACGACGGTCATCCGTGCTGTGGTAATGTTCCGTGGCCCAGTACCCGCTCTTCGCTGCGTATGACCGTCATCTATCCACTGCTTCCACACACGCATCAGTGTCTAGCAGCGTGCCGAAATGTCACGGTATGACAAACCCGCTTCCCGGAGACCGCTCATTCTGCCCCTTTCGAATTCACTCACATGCTGATATGGTTCCCTTTGACGTCGACGAGTCATATTGACACGCACTTTATTGTTTCCACCTTGTTTGACAGTTCTGCACTGACTACATTGGGTGCAACAATGACCTTGTCGGACCTCTGCTCGATATACGTGTTCCCCATCTCCCTGCAAACCTAATCACTTATTGCTTGCACTCTTCTACACTTCCACCAAGTTTGGATTTATTCGGGAAGTTCTTTCTTGGTGTTGCAATTTTCACAAGCGACAGTGTGTAATGTTAGACCAAATTACTTTAGAAAGTTTTTGTCGTGATCCAGATTCGTAACAAACTAAACCAAACACATGAAAACGACATTACAAATGTTTGACTTGTAAGCCAATTGCCGTAGGTACTAATTGATCCTCTTTTTTTTATTTTTCATATTTCCAGAGAAAACATTTGTACAGTGTAAACAACGCAAATGAAAGTGTTCATATGCTAACACAATTATTGCTGTTGCAAACAGTTAAAGACAAATATACCGTAGGGCATAAAGTAGAGAAATATGGTTGCATACAATGCTGACGCAATAGCAGTGATTTCAAGTGTTTTAAAAGTTGCAGAAGATTAGATTAATGCCCTAGAGTTAAGAGTTTTATTTACATTGCATGCATTATTATACTATTAGCTTATTTTTCAATGTGTACAATGTTAAAATTCCTTCGTGTTGCACTAAAATGACTTTCCCTTACTCGCTTACAAATTATTGTACCGAAAGCTTATTCGTAAATGCTTCTTGTTAATTGATATACGCTTCATTACACATTTCGTTATAGACACAAAGAGAACACTGATAGTCAAAAGTTTAAGAACTGACCACTGTGTGCTTGACCTTAAAAATCCACACTGTTTCCATGCAATCGCGAGAAACAACAGAATGTTAGACCGGACTTAAGAAAGCGACCAACTAATGAAGAATTCGAATCGGCTGATCCCTTAGCTCAGTGATAGAGCACCTACCTGTTGTACTAGGGGTCTCGGGTTCGATTTCCGGCTGGGGGATGGGAATCTTTTTTCTAGCCAAGATTATTCCTTCTTCTCCTCAGAGTCTGGAAGTATGAATGAGAGTGTGTATGATCTAATGATCAAAAACCAAAGACAAGAGTTAACACCATTGCCAATAGGCAGTAAGTTTCAAAGGATAGACCGTCGATAAGACCAGTGCAGGTAAAGGCAGGGTATAAGTGGAACTAAAAACATTCGAACCATTAATAAAGGATATCTCAGAAGTGGTTTATGCCTACAAAAAAGTTATTTGAAATAAATTGTGTGTTTTAAAGAGATCTACGTTTTTTGTGCGTACGGTTTCGTTTTTATTTTCTCTACTACGTACAGTAAGTAGGGGAAGTATTGCATTCCACCCAAAAATTTTATACCGAGATTTCACCGGAAATATATGTTTTGAGAAACCCAGAATCAAAAAAAAAGCATTTTTGGAAACATGTCCATGTGTGTGTGTCTGTGTGTGTGTATCTGTTAACAACATAACTTGGTATTTAGGTTCAGTATCTTCAAGAGATGCGACACGAAGGTTTTCAAGAAAATCCCCCCACCCCAGATTACCCTTTACATGGAACATTTTTCGAAAATTTTAATTGTCTCAAAAATGGCTCTAACGATTTTGATTAAAATATCATATGTTTAAGATATTTTTATGACAAATAAAACTTATATCTTGAATTTTCTGGGAATGTCTCCAAAAGAGTTCTTCGGCATGTTCTAGTATCCTCCCTTTCTAGAACATTTCGCTTTGTATGCGAGGTCTATATGAGGGGGCTGCTCTTGCCCGAAAATTTCACTTCTGTTAGTTAAGAAATAAGTGCAGTCAAGAAGTTGAAGAGTTTGGACAGTTAAAAGCGAGTGTAGTTCAGTTGTTTTTTGTCACTCCCAGTTCCGGTGATTCATTCAACGGACAGTTGTGTTCTGTTCTGAGTGTGCATCAAAAGAGTCTCAGGTGTGAAGTTTGTGCTACGCTGAGCATCTAAGAGACAAATAAAGTGTGTTTAACATCAGGTTACAATTTTGTATTGTTAGAATACAGCGACTGATGACAGAAAGGCTGATAAGCTTGCTTCGTATAGTAAAGAAGACACCTACAATCTCCGAAATTGAATATTCATAGTTCCAAAAAGGCCCAATTATGCACGTAATCATTAGACTTTGAAGAGTGATCAACAAGTGGTATTCAGGGTGCTGCTTATTTGGGAAATCACTACCCAAAAGTTGGCTTGTTTAATGAGCAAGAAGCAAGTACAACCTACCGCTTTGCAGTTTCAAACTCCTCCAGTCCAGAGAGAGCACGATCCACTTCAAACTCTTTCCTCGGTATAAAAACAAGCAATTACAGAACTGGATGGGTTCTCTAACTCTTTTTCTAACTAGCCTGATGAGAGCGAACAAAATTTTGGATTCGTAATTGCTCTTCGCTGTCTTGTCTCTGAAGCGTTTGGAAAGTCGAGAGCGGTATCAGGACGGGAAAGCAGATTGCGTTGCGGACAGCGACGAAAAATGCAAATGTGGCACTAAATTCCTTGTTATCATTGCTGAAATCTTCAGGATGGTGGCCCCTATTTTGCATAGGCAATTAGTTTTCTTTCTGTGAAGCAAAAGCAACCAAATATTCAAGCTGACTGTTTAATCTCACCCAAGATTAATTCGAATGAACATCATCTGCGTGATATAGGGTAATCTCTTAACTTCTTGTTGAAAAATGTCATCTAAGCAGCAATTTCGGTGACTATTTCACTTCCGTAACAGGGCCTGAAGAGAGAAATTATATGAATCTATTGAACCTGTCAGTTTTTTATTTCTAATTTCGTCGTTTTGATTTTATCACCTCGACGTCCATTACAATTTTTTTTACTTTCTCTACCACGTACATAGTAGGTAGAAAAGTTACTGCATTTCACCCAAAAATTGATACCGAGATTTCACCAGAAATACATGTTTTGAGGCTCCCTAAATAAAGAATTTTTAGAAACAAGGTCCGTGCCGTGTGTATGCGAACAACATAGCTCAAAAACGAAAATCCGAATAAATACCAAAGTAATTTCCAAAGATGCCACATCAAGATCTTCAACGAAAACCCACTCACCACAAACAATCCTTTACATGCAGCGTTCTTTATTTTTTAAAGAATTCCTGTAATATTTACATGAGAAACAAAAAATATATATTAAATTTTCTGGGAATAGCCTATGAAGTCCTCTTCATTCCATGGAGTTATGTGTAATCTTGCATAATTGGTAAACGTTAAGGAATAGACGAAAAGCACTACACAAAAAATGTAGATCTATTTGAAACCATTAACTTATTTCAAAAAAGTTTTTTTGTTGCATAAGCCATTTACGTGATATCCGGTATTAAATATCCGAATTGTTCATTACTCGGTCAAAGTCCTGTCAACATTCAGTTGTTTCTCGCAATTGCATGGAAACAGTTTGTAATTTTAAGGCTGGCATATAGCGTCCAGTTCTTAAACATTTGACTATCGCTGTTCCCTTTATATCTATAACGAAATGTGTAATGTAGCTATTTCTGAAAAGGTTTACGTATTTGGATTAAAATGTAGTAGATAGAAAAATAAGCTTTAGTAAGAATAGTTTGTATACCCACTAATAAACGATAGAGGGTAGAGAAAGCCATGAGAATTTATCAGATTTTTCCTCTTGCAATTAATATGGCCAATAGTAGATAGATAAGCTGTTATTGCTAAAGCCAAGTGCATGTATAGCAATGTCAGAAGTAGTAAAATAATTATTATATCTAATCTATGAATTAAAATCCTTGAACATAGGTTTTTAGATTAAGACACTTCATGTACTCCTTTTAAAATAAGAACCATTTTCTAATGATTAGTTAAGCTTTTAAATAATTTACGAGATACAGTTTCTTAACTATTTTGTGTTTCGGTGTACTTACACCTATTCAAGTATATATGACTTGAGGTTTTAGTAGGATAATAATGAACAGAGTTACAGTGTAAGTAATATTACAGTATTATCCTCTAAATTCTTTTAAGGGGAAAATAAAAGTTCTACACCGCAATTTCTTAAATCTGCTAAATTTTTAATTGAAAGTTATTCATTATTATATTTTTTTACTATCAAATGGGAATTTGATTCTTATTGGAAAAATATCAATTAAGGATCAAAGTTTATTTTCATCTCAACATTTTCAATTAATATAAATAAGAATATAAATATCTTATTATCAGGTCGAAACTGATTACAATTAATTTGCTTCTTACTTAATTCGATTTAAATCTTTCCTCAAAGCATTGGTACACTAAAGTACCTTTTCTTGGGTTATGGTTGATAATAACATTTGATTTGCATTCAAAAAGTATTGAACTATCAATTTTCGCTACATAATCCGTTATCTCAGATACTGTTTTACATATCAGACTTAAATTTTTATGGAATATAGAAACATGTGTTCTAAGTTGATAGATATGCCGTTATTCAATAAGTTTGTTTATTAAACAAGATAGGATATTTTTTCTGACTTACACTATCTTTTGATTAAAATTTATCACAAGTTATTATTTTTAAAATAACAGCAAAGTAAATAAACAACAGTACTTAGAGATTGTTTTTTTGTTACTCTAAAATTTAATTAAGTATCTTCAATAGATTCTTACTATACATACAGGAGATGGCCATTTAATGAAAAAGCTGTTCAAAGCAAACGTTTGTATATATTGGCAAAGAAAGAAATTACAGGGCTTGAGAGCACAGAAGGTATTTGACAGTAGTGCCAATTCAAAGAAAAAAACTTCTCGTAAAAGATGGGCTGAATTTTACCAATCTACTCCAAAGTGTGCAGAAGGTACGGATTTTTTTCTGTGAATTCACAGAATATTTCACAGAATTCACAGTAAAAATAATACATGGAGTACACTTATTACTTAAATATATATTTAATATACAAGTATTTTACATACAATTATGAAACATATAACAAACTAAAGAGGAAGTTACAATTTATAAGATACAGTAAAAAAAGTAATATTTTTGGAAATGTTTGTTATTTAGTCTCCCCTTAACTACTAACTGCATGTGGTCGATATTAGTGGAAAATGAAATACGACACTTAGCCCTTTTTACTTTCTCTATATTAACTAGGGGAAGTTTGACCGGTCCAATAACAAGAAATATGATTTGTTACATGATCTTATCTACCCGCGAGCGAGACTTTTTCTAACTTTTTTTTAATCAGGGGTCTCAAAAAGGCGCATCCGGTTATATCCGATATCAAATTTTTGGGCGGAATGCAACACTGCATCTATCTACTTAGTGTAGTAGAGAAAGTAAAAAAGAACTGAAGTAGGAAACATTAAGTTCTTCAAATTCATAGTTGGATATACCCGATTCGATAAAAAAGGAAGTGAAGCTTTTAAAAACGAACTGTAAGTAGACATTAATGCTCCAGAAATAATAAAATAGTATCAATATAATTATGAATGGCACGTAAATAGAAGGCCTATCACATGGATAACAAATGAACTACAACACAAGAGGAATAAGTTGAATTGATAGGCCAACAAAACATGGCAAGATAAATTAGATAGGGGCAAAATAGACCAATAGGACTATATCATGATAATGTTACGAAAGCATATATATTCCATTTTTATATATACTGCCTCAAATAAATATATATATATATACCTGAGGCAGTATTTTAATACTTAAAATAATTTCAGTCTAATTATATAATATGTAAATTCAATAACAGTCCGCCTTGAAGCAATATGTGTATGTAATAATTTGTAAAATGTATGTAACAGTCATTGCATATGCTTATATTAGTGTATCCATGTGTAATAATGTTATGTGAATGTATTACGTAATTTAATAATGTAGGAGCTGTGAGAATAATAACTTAAAGGTTGCTAACAATGAGGTAACCTTGAGGCAATAATGAGTTTGAGAGTTTAACAATACTACTTTTGATTCTTGGGAGCAATAATGTAATTTTAGTGAGAGTTTATAAAATAGACAATCAACAACCAGAAAAAGCTTTAGTAAAATGGAGCTATTCTATTGGAGCAGAATTAGCCAATCAAGGACTTGAAATACATAAATTTACAAAGTTTAGGCGCTTGAAATCAGTTCAGTTGTCTGTAAACAGTGTTCCTAATCAGATGCGTGACACATGCTCGAAAAATTAATTATGTATTCGTGTGAGACGAAAAGTAAGTTACGCGTTAAAAAGTGCAAGTATTAAGTAAAAGAATACCGACGCAGGCGAGGCAAACATAAATATAATATTTAAAGAAACAGCAAATTACAAAGTTAATTTTTTTTAAACTTAGGGCAAAGGCCACCTGAAACTACATTCGGGGCGAAGGCTACCTGAAACTGTTTACTATACGTGCGGTTGCAACTACTTAAAGTTTCGGCTCCCCAACAGTTGAAATACAATACAACTTCTTCCATACAAACTACTTCAAATTGACGCCCAACGCGTGGTAAAAAAATAAAGCTACATATATATATATATATATATATATATATATATATATATATAGGTGATTCAACGGAAGGGGACACCTCGTGCGCTGCAATCGGCATCTTAGATCTATTGAGGCTTCCACGCTCCAGGAGGAAGGGATAAGGTGAAGGAACCACCGGAGCTACAGACCTTAGGCAGTCAGGCCACGGAGACGCGCGGAAACCCCTAATATTTCCAAGCCCCCAGACCCGGCCCGCTGTTGGAGCAGCCGATAGAGGGAGATGAACGACGTACCAATCAAGCAGCCCTCTGGCGTCTGTGAGCATGCCATCTCTCCGCCATACACCACGAACTTAGAACCACACCTGAAGAATAAGAAGGAAATGGAATGAAAGGGAAATTATGATAAAGAAGAAGCTACCACAGCACTCGCCTGCTGACCTCGGGATACCACGATAAACCCATCTCAGAGTGAGCGGTCGCCGGCGATCGAACCCAAATGCGAGACTCATAAGGAGAATTTTGGTTTTAGTAGTTGCAACTTTTTACCAGCTTAATGCATTCAAAGGACCGTAAAAATTAAGGGAGTTAATGGCATATGCTCACAAGCAACATCAGCTTAACATGTACTTTATACAAGAGCCACGTTTTGCTCCTAAGAGGAATTGTTTTAGGTCCTTTCACACAAAGTAGTAACAGTGAAGCATTCTGGGTAGTCTTTTTATGGGCAATGTTGCTCTTGAGCAACATATTGCATTTTTTATAAGCAACAATTATGAGGCAGTATTTTGAACACAAAAATGATTTCAGTCTAATATATATATATATAATTCAATAATATCCCGCCTTAAAGCAATATGTGTGTGTAACAATATATAAAAAGTGTATATTACAATCATTTGTATATGTCTATAATATTGTATCCACGTGTAATAATGTTATGTGAATATATTACGTAATTTAATAATGTAGGAGCTGTAAGAATAATACGTTAAAAGTTGCTAACAATGAGGTAACTTTGAAGAAATAATGAATTAGTAAGTTTAAATGTTACTTGTGATTCTTGTAAGCAATGATGTAATTTTAGTGACAGTTTATAAAAATAGCCAATCAACAACCAGAAAAAGCTTTAGTTAAATGAAGGTATTTTATTGGAGTAGGGATAGCTAATCAGAGTCTTGAAATACAGAAGCTTACAAGTTTAGGTGGTTGAAATCAGTTCAGTTCCCTGTAAACAGTGTTCCTAATCGGACGCGAGACACGTCCTCGAGAAGTATAATACGTATTCGTGTGAGACGAAAATAGTTTACGTATTAAAAAGTGCAAGTATTTAATAAAAAACATCTCACAGCTCTCTCTCTCTCTATATCATTGAAGTGTTATTTAAATCGTATCAAGCATTAATAAAAGAAGTGAAGTAAAATTATAATCTTTGTAAGCCTACGTTCTTGTCGCACCACAACCCTGCCATGTCTCTAACAAGTATACTGATGCAGCCGAGGCAAACATAAATATTTAATACTTAAAGAAACAGTCAAATTACAAAGTTAATATTTTTTAAAAATTGGGGCAAAGGCTACCGGAAACCGGGTACCATACGTGCGGTTGCAAACAAACTTCAAGTTCGTCTCGCAACAGTTGAAATATAATACAACTCCTTCAATACAAACTACTTCAAATTGACGCCCAAAGCGTGATGCAAATAACGTAACAAACCACCTTCTTCAAATTGGTTCCATACGTGAGGCAAATAACAATAACGTAACACTATCCTTCTTTAAATTGGCGCCCAGCGCGGGGCTCGAAGAAACAAAAATTGGCGAAAATGAAAAGAAAAGATCAACGAACATTAGAGAAATTCAGGAAAACTTCATAAAATCCAGAGAATTTAAAAATCATCAACATCATCCAAGGACAGCAACAATTCTTTCAGGAGTATGGGACACGCAGTTAACAATTCAACAACAATCCACAAGGGAACACTAGAATGAAAAGCTTTAATAACAGCCAGAACAAAAGGTCAGAAAATTCCAGTCCTATTGTATAATAAAATAGTTAAGAAGATATATTGTTATAAAGATAATTTCATGCTGTTAAGAAGCAGTAAATGAAAATTGAGCAATTCCAAACCAAAAATAACAAAAGAAAATATACAAAATAAAATGGAAACAGAAAACAATGAAAATATGGAAGTAGGTCAGCCATTACAGATTGCAATGTAAATTTACAATCGGAGCTAGAGGAAACATACAGGTTAGATGCAGAAGAACAATCTTTTTTAAATTCACAGTAGGCACAGGAAGAGATAGCAGTAGTATGCAAGGTCAATCGCCTTTACACATGTTAGTGCACGGATCAACAAAAGAAAGAAACCCTCACGCATCTAGCCAACAAGAGCAAGAAAACATCACAACAAAATATTATGTGACTTCCAAAAGCAATAACTGAAAAGATAACTGAAAATAATACAGAGCTGAGAGTAAAACTAAATAATAAGTTAACTGAAACAAATACAGAGCTATCTAGTATTGAAAATGTCTTTGTATGGGCAATGTTGCTCTTGAGCAATATATTGCATTCTTATAAACAATAATTAAAATATTTGAAAACCACATAAAGGTGTTCAGGAGACATTATTTACTTAATTTCCTTTCCAAAAAATGCTTTGCTTCATTTTTTCATGAGTGCTAGATAAAGGGTTAAACTGAAAATATTTTAATAAAAAAACCAAGGTAGTTCTTCGCGAAATGTGTTTTGTGGTTGTACCAAAATGTTTGGAGTCCAAAAGCAGCATTCCATTATGTGAAATAGAAAGTATAGCCTGGGTACGAGCAGGTGTATGGAGACTAATAGGAATAAGAAATGGATTCCCACAGAACCAGTGTCCAATATGTGGGGAAAGAGAAGATTTAGAACATATCGTTTTTTATTGTAAAGGTACACAGCATTGGAGAAAGTAAGCTATAAATGGGAAATGGTTAAAACTGGACAGGAAAGTAGCCTTAAGCAAGATTTTTAACAATACCTGTCCAAAGTAAAAAAGAAATGGTTATGGACAATAAAAAGAGATGTGAATTAGTTTTATCATGTGATGTTAAGTTATGTAATTATATTATCATTATTATAATATTAGTACTATTAGATTATAATTTTGGTATTACTACTATTATATTATTATAATAATTTTTATGTTATAATTAAGGAAAGTAATATTGGTAGAATATGGCAAGATGACAGCTTGGGCTGATGTATAGCCATATTCTAAGGACGATTGCTAGCACAAATAAATAAATATAAATATTAAGAGGTTTGAAACTGTTTCGGAAACAGCCGTTCTGGGAATATTCTCTTGTTGATTTTTTTGTTTTGTCCCATAATTCCGCTGTTATGGACATTGCGCAGTTTTATTTGAACTTTACAGTTTAATAGTATCAAATACGTTTGATAAAAGTTCCTACAAGCAAGCTTCATGTCCCTATTAATTACAAAAAATCTCAATGGGAATCGTTAGTTTTAAGTATTAACAAAAATTCTGAGGATAAAACAGACAGCTTGCTGATAAACGTAGTGATTCAGGGCCTTTGCAACATAATTTATGGAACTTTAGGTTTCACAAAAAGGATCATTCTTGTCAAGTAACCGGCGTTGTCAGATGTTATGTGTGCTTTTTTTTTTAGTTATAACCATCCTTGCAGATAATTTTATCAATAACTGAAAATTATGAATGTTCTAGGATTATGTATATATATATATCATGCTCTGATCTTTGTTTTGTTTTATTTTTTTATATAGAAATACGGTAGCCTTTTTTTTAGTGTGCTCCAAAACAGCTCAAATACTATAATTAGACTTAAATTTTCCTCACTAGTAAGGATTAAGATTAGAAACTTACTGATTCTGAAACTGTACGTATTTTTTTATAGTTTTTTATTTTTATTTTATTTTATTTAGTTAGTTTTTTTCAAGTTTTTTTATTTTGTGCAATGTATTTATTTATTGACTTTATTTTGGGATAGGTTTTTAGGAGAGTATGGAAACTACTACACAAGAAGGATAGATCACTTTTGTTTCTTCTTCTTCTTCTTATCCCTATTCTTAGCATATGCCCTCCTGCAGTGGACACTTGAGCTTCCTTAAATGCGGGAGATCCAAGGCCAGTGTTAGGAGACTCGTGACTGAGTAATCAACCCGTATCCTAAGATGCTCCCTTCCAAGAGTTGCGCATGCGTTTGACTCATTACTACATAACATTTGCTGCCGTCGTCTTACTCTCTGAGTTGCCACCACATTTAAAGGGAGCTGTGTACCTTGGGGTCCTTCAATCAGTTTAACTGTTCAAAGAGAATGTTCACCTTGCTACCCGAAGGGATAAGTAGTTGCAGCATGATGGGCCTCCGCCGCACTTTTGAACAACATTGCAGGGAGAAGTAGATAGGAAGAGGAGGGCCTGTAGTGTGGCCAGCGCGGTTGCCTGACTTAACGCACCTTGACTTCTTTCCTTGTGAGACACGTTAGGAGTGTCGTGTATGACACACCAGTTGACACTAGGGAAGAACTGATTGTCCGTTGCCTTTGGCCGCATTCGTCATAGACCGCACATGTTGGAGAGGGTCGACAGTCAATGGAATGGCGGTGTCATGAATGCATTGGGGCTGAAGATGGACACTTGACTACAGACTAGTTAGGATGTATTGATATGCACTAAATATGTGGAGTTCATGGGACAGATAAAAGTATGCTTTGCAAATATGTTGCTTTTAGTTTTGAACAAAAAATACCATGACAAAAAATAAACATGCCTAAAAAGGATTGCCAAAGCATTGACAATTTTTCCTTTATTACTTTATCTACTACGTATAGTAAGTAGGGGAAATATTGCATACCAACCAAAGATTCGAAACCGAGATCTCACCGAAAATACATGTTTTGAGGCTCTATGAATAAAAAAAGCACTTTCAAAACACGTTCCGTGTGTGTGTGTATGTGAACAGCATATTCAAAAATGAAAAGTCGGATAAATACCAAACATTTCCAAGAAAATCCCCCAACTCCAGACTACCCTTTAAATGGAACGTTTTTCGAAAATTATTATTTTCCTAAAAATGTCCAACGATTTTGATTAAAATATTATATATTTAGGATATTTTCATGACAAATAGAATCTATATCTTGAATTTTCTGGGAATGTTCCCAAAAGTTCTCTTCTTTCTGAATGGCTTTTGTATAACTGGTAAATAGTAAGCGATAGACAAAATATTCGTGTACATAAAATGTAGAGCTAGTTAAAACACACAATTTAAGTCATTTACATTTGTTTGTTATGAAAACCATTTGCGAGATATTGCTTGTTATTTGTTTGAATTTTCCAATACTTAGTCTTTTTATCAAATGGGAATTCGTTACTCATTTTTTTTATATCTTGGACATGCAAAAAAAATGGAATGCTCCATATAGCAACCAGCTCTTAAATGATTTGACTATCGCTTCTTGTACCTACAAGAAAATGAGCAGTAACTTTAGCAATTAATTAGCAATTAGTATTAATTTTTAAAAATATTTCTGTAAATATATTCACGGTTAAATATCATGTAGATAAAATTAAGCTGAAAATCCTTCATTCACGCTTTACTGTACCTCAAGAGAGAGGGCGCTGGCTGTTGTTGCTTACTTCGTTCATTGCTGATATTGATACTTTGGCTGTCACGAAAGAATGCCAAAACATGCCACACACGCGTGTATCCCAGGAGTACTGCTACTAAATATTGAACTGTAAAGGATATATTTTTAGCGAAATATTTGGAAGCAGACAGAACGTTATAAGAATTTCTGCTCGGAAATGGATTAGTATAGGGCTGTTATAAAACAAACTGCCTAACTGCACATTTAAGTATGCGATTATCAAGCTCAAAGAAGAGAAGAAAAGATGAATGAATGCCCATGACTGACGATGGACAATTTCTCTTCCACCTCTCAACCCCATTTTATACAAAAACATTCTCACCCTGAGGGTACCCGGGGGTGGAAAGCAAGCACTTTGCGCTGCACGTTCAAAATGCTAATGGTAGATGCATACTCTCCGCCTTAGATTACGGTTCTCTGTGGATGTACCGCGCTTAGAGATGCGCCGCAGAACACTGTTGGATTAGCCCACCCTACGGTTATTTAAGAATCCATTATTCGGAGGTCGCGCGCAAGACACTGCAATAAAATAAACAACCATGGAGCCTTTTTCTACAAAGCAAAACATACCCTCCTTCTGGAAACAGAGAGAGAGGAGGATAAGGCGAGTATTACACTTCTGTGTTTGGTGATTTGTCTGAGAACTCCTCCCTTTCTCTGTTTTTAAGAAAATTCAGTACTTATACCTCCTTCGTCCGTATAAAATAGATTTTTACTTCTGGCTTCTTTTTACTTTACTTTTACTTCTTTTTGCTTTACTTTATATAGGTAACCTGTTTATTTTAATTTTAGCTAAACATAAACACACAGCTCGCAGAGCTATGACATCTCTTAGCCTACTCCATATGTTTGTAACTCCGGTAACAATAGTTGATCTTTTTATTTATTATTATTTTATTCTTAAATCAAACTAAGATAACTTAATTCTTAGTTTCGTTAATTAAATGTTTATATACAGTCATTTATATTACTATATTTCCTTATATTCTTAATTAACTATTCACATTCCTTTTATTTATTACTTTCTCTACTACGTATAGCAAGTAGGGGAAGTATTGCATTCTACACAAAAATTGTATATCAACATTTCACCGGAAATATATGTTTTGAGACCCCCTGAATCCAAAAAAAGCATTTTTAGAAAAAGATTTGTGTGTGTGTATCTGTGAACAGCATAACTCATAAACGAAAAGTGGAATAAATACCAAACTTGGTATTTAGGTTTAGTATCTTTCAAAGAAGTGACACAATATTTTCAACAAAATTTCCCCACACCAGACTACTCTTTACATGGAACATTTTTCGAAAATGTTTATGTTCTCAAAAATGGCTCTAACGATTTTGATTAAAATATTATATGTTTAAGATTTTTTATGGCAAACGAACTGTATATCTTGAATTTTTTGGGAATGTCTCGAAAAGTCCTCTTCATTCTGAATGACTTTTGTATAACTGGTAAATCGTAAGAGGAGGACAAAAGTTTACTCCACAAAAATGTAGATCTCGTTAAAATACATAATTTATGTCACATAAATGTTTTTGTCGAGTGAACCATTTCCGAGATATTCCTTGTTATTTGTTTGAATTTTCCGTTTATCTCAAATGAGAATTCGTTATTCTTTTTATATCCTGGACATGTAAAGAGAATGGAATGCTCCACATAGCAACCAGCGCTTAAAGCCTGCCATATTCCCCTTGTACTTACAAGAACATTAGCAATAAGATAATTTCTGAAAATGTTTATCTGAATTAACACAAAATAAATGGAGAATAAGCATTTGTAAAAATAGTTTGTACAAGAGTAGAGAAAGTCATGAGTGTATCACAGCAGATTTTCCCGAAACTCCCGTATGGCAACATGTATTATACAGCTGTTTTGTTAACAATACAAAGTTAAGCTAAATATTATTTGACAACAATAGGTTAGTATATAATTGAGCCCGTCTTCGTTTTATCTATGTCTCTATGATTATGCTTGTGCATATGTCTGTTGTAATCATTTTTCAGAATTCACGAGCCTTGAACATATCTGTGGTGTTTGTGCAGGATACAGAGGAATGAATCTAAACATTTGTAGACTTTTCTCTTTCCGAAGTTAATTCTGATTACAGAACTACTTACAGTGCTGTACAGTGCTGCAGCTATTGGGTGAAAACAAATAAAGCACCTATGAACTTCTTTCCTTTCCCACAATGGCGTAAGAGCGTTCCGTCTCAGTGTCTTTACCTTTGTGTTTCTTCCTTCCCATATGTTTACAAGAGGATCGTTCTAGTTTGACACAAATTATAGTAAAACCTAAAGTTAGGAGACCGTGGCAAAAGCTATTTGTTCATAAAGTATGTTGACCATGAACATAAACGAATGCATTCACATGACTTTCTCTACGCTTTATCATTATTACTGCGTATGCAAAGCTTTGCTAAGCTTATTTTTCTATCTACTACACTTTTAATCCAAATAAACCTTTGCAGAAACAGCTACATTTCGTTGTTGATACAAAGAGAACAGCGACAGTCAAATGTTTAGGGACTGGACGCTATATGCTGGCCTCAAAATTCCATACTGTTTCCATGACATCGCGAAAAAACGAACTGAATGTTGAAAGTACTTTAATAAAATGACCAAGAAATGAACAATTCGAACTTTTAATAACGTATATCTCAGAAATGGCTTATGCCATAAAAAAATTATTTCAAATACAATGTGTGTTTTACAGAAATCTACATCTTTTGTGTATCATGGTTTCATCTATCGCTTATCGCTTACCAGCTATACAAGATTATACAAAATTCCTTCGGAAAGAAAGACTTCACAGACTATTCCAAGAAAATTCAAGATATACATTCTATTTTTAATGTAAAATGGTTCATGTATAGTATTTTAATCAAAATCGTTAGAACCAATTTTATAAAATAACCAAAATTTCGAAAAATGTTCATGTAAATTATACAGAGAGAGAGAGAGAGAGAGAGAGAGAGAGAGAGAGAGAGAGAGAGAGAGAGAGAGAGAGAGAGACGAAAAACTACGAACCGGCTGCGCGGTGTTTTGCTAGTCCGCATTCTCGGCGCTCGTTGCCGTCTATCATAAAAAGGCGCGGATGGAACCACACAACAGTTTTAAAGGCTTTACTTACAGACTTTATGAAAGGAGATGCTGAAACTGGTCGTTGTCCATACTTTTTTGCACCTCTTTAGGAAACTACCCATCACTCGCCGAAGTTCACGTTGAGAAATGCTGGCAATTTCCTGGCGGATATTTTGTTTTAATTCTTCCAGGGTGTGTGGGTTTGTTTTAAGTTGTTGTACGGCCTGGAGTTTTTAAAGTAGAAAATTTTTAGCAAATCGTACTTTCACTTGGCAAGCTGACTGATTTAACACATAAGAATCATAAATAAATACATGCTGTGCAGTAGAAATCATATACTGAGCCATAATATACTTTGTGACTAAGTACAGGACTAAACAGTACATATCCCGTAAAACTACATCAAACCACGTCACCTCAATACTGCACTTCACACTACAGAGCAAAACCACGTCAACAGCGTGGCCTCGTTTATAGCAGCAGTGCGTTATTATGTTTCCACACGCCCAGTGGAAAAACACCGCGCAACCGGTTCGTAGTTTCTTGGTTTTCCCGTCAGTTAGCGGTGGGGATTTTCTTGAAAAGCTTCATATTGTATCTTTGGAGGATACTGCACTTGAATACCAAGTTTGGTACTTATATACGACTTTTCGTTTTTTAATTTTGCTGTTCGCAGACACACACGGACATTTTATTAAAAATGCGTTTTTTTGCATTCAGGGATCTCAAAATATGTATTTCCGGTGAAACCTCAACATCGAATTTTTGCTGGTCAGAAACACACGCACATATACACAAGCACATTTTTCTAAAAATGTTTTTTTTTATTCAGGCGGCCTATATATATATATATTTCCGGTTTAATCTTGACATCGAATTTTTTGGTGGAATACAATACTTATTATATGTAATAGAGAAACTAAAAACGCGCTTAAGTACGGTGGTGCATATGTTTTAAGCGTCCGGCAGTGAGTATTTCGATAATTTTAATGATAACTCAACATAACTTGAAAAATATGGTATTGTTACAATCACATGGTTGTCTACCTATTATCGTTTATTTTTAAACAACTTATACAAATGGTCTTATGTAATGGTAATTAACTGTTCTTTCAAACAAGACGTGTATAGATTGGAAAGGTAGAATCAGACTGAAGAATTCAATGCCATAGCCGGAAATGCGAGTCAGTTGGGGAATTTAACGTCGTACCGGCATGTTGTAATCGTAGCTCAGTTGGTTAGAGCTAGCGGGCGGAAACCGAAGTCCATCCCAACCTTCTCTTACACACGGCTTATGTGAAAGAATCATTAATTAGCAATGATTTACCTAAAAGAAGTAGGAGACTTTGCTAACAAAGCTAACATGAAACGTGTGTTTGTCACTGTACACATTTACAGGTATGAAAATGTTTCGCTAGTATCAGCTGTGTATTACATCTGCATTAAAAGCGATGGTATAACCTCTGCCATATTAGTCATCTGTCTAAGCGTGAAACCAAAGATATCCATGTTGCAAATGTCCATATTCTTAGATATATTTGCGCCAGTGGCAACACAAGTGTAGGCAATCTGTTTGTGTAAATGAAATGTGCTTGCTTATGGTTGTATTTACTCTGGTGAAAACTTCCTTTTGTATAAATGGTGTATCGTAGAAGCTGAAATAAAAAATCTGATGTGCTACATTCACCCGACTTTGTCTACTCTTGCACAAACTATTTTTACAAACTCTTATTCTCCGTTTACTTCATGTCAATCGAGATAAACCTTTGCAGAAAGTTATTGCTATTTTTTTGTAAGAGCAAGGGGAATATGGCAGGCTATAAGCGTTAGTCAAATCCTTTAAGAACTGGTTTAATATGTGGATCATTCCATTTTCTTTGCACGTCAGGGACATAAAAAACGAATGACAAATTCCCATTTGAGAAAAAGATTAAGGACTTGAAAATTCAAACAAATAACAAGGAATATCTTGGAAATGGTTCACGCGACAAAAAATATGCATATGACATAAATTGTGTGTTTTAGCGAGGTCTACATTTTTGTTGTAGTAAATTGTGTCCATCTCTTACGGTTTACGAGTCATGCAAAAGTCATTCATGTCAGTCAGTCATGAGGACTTTTGGGGACATTCCCATAAAATTCATGATATGTCTTTCATTTGCCATAAAACTATCTTAAACGCTGATATTTTAATCAAAATTGTTACAGCCATTTTTAGGAAAATCAAATGTTCCATGTAAAGGGTAGTCTAGGGTGGGGGGATTTTCTTGAAAATATTGGTACGCATTTTTGAAAGATATTTGGTATTTATCTGAATTTTGGATTTTTGAGTTATGCTGTTCACAGACACAGACACACGGACCTTTTTCTAAAATGCTGTTCTGGATTCGGGGTCCTCAAAACATATACTTCCTCGATATCTAATTTTTGGGTGGAATGCAATACTTCTCTCAGGTAATATACGTAGTAGAGAAAGAAATAAAAATAAATATAGGAATAGTTTATAGGAAATTGAGTAGAGAAATTCATGTGAATGCAACACACAAGAATTAAAGAATTTGGTAGACTTTTTAAACGCTTCAATGAAGTTTAAAGAATTCCAGTCACGACTAGGAAGAAGGAAAAGAGGAGTACGGACTGCTCCATTACGGCCACATGAACCTAAAGACGGTTGAAAATCTATGCAATATCTCTAAGCTGCAAGATTGCCCTGCGTGAGGGCGGTAACGAAATTGGGGGCAATAAAGTTCTGAGGGGGAGAAACGGGTTTATGTAAACTACCTTCAGCCTCTCCCTTGGCTCGGAACTCAAGCAATCGAATCTCTACACGCCCAACGGTTTTCAGTCGACTTCTATGGGCTTCTGAACAAGAGAGATTTTTCTTCAACTGTTCCTTGCAACAGAATGGATACACTGTCATCGTTTGTCCTGTTTATTTACAATAAATATTTTATTTTAGCATACTTTGTTAGAGTAGTGGCGCTTTCAATTTTTAAACTACCATCAAATTTTACTTGTTTCAAACAGGAAACAATGCGAAAATTGTAGCCCAACACCACTGTAGCCCAACAGCTCAGAGATTTTATGTATGATAACATACGCAGATAAATGCAATAATTATTTTTATTCTAATTTAATTCTAAAGTAATGCGTGCGCCTTTCAGCCAATATACGCCTTATTCACCAATCAGAATCGATCTTAATGTGTAGCTTTAAAGACTAAAAAAACGCTTCGAAACTAATCATTTTCTCCTGCGTTCATTTTTACTTTCTCTACCACGTACATAGCGGGTAGACAAGACCTCGATACCGAGGTTTTAGGAAATGTCTGTTTTAAGGACCCCTGAATACAAAAAAAAGCATTTTTGGGTGAAGCTCCGTACGCATGTGTGTCTCTGAACAGCATAACTGGAAAACAAAAGTCAGTAGGTTCAGTATCTTCCAAAGTTCCCAGAAAAATATTTTCAAGTAAATTCCCCACAACAAGCTACCCTTTACATGGAACATTTTTTGAAATTTTCGATTTTATATAAAATAGCTGCAACGATTTTAATTAAAATAATACATATTAAAATACTTGCACAACAAACGGAATGTACACCATGTAATCAAAAGTATCCAGACACACCACAAACATACGTTTTTCATCTTAGGTGCATTGTGCTGCCACCTACTGCTTGGTACTCATTATCCGCGACCTTAGTAGTCATTAGACATCGTGAAACAGCAGAATGGGACGCTCCGTGGAACTCAGGTCTTCGAACGTGGTAAGGTGATTGGGTGTCACTTGTGTCAGAAGTCTGTACGTGAGATTTCCACACTCCTAAACATCCCTAGGTCCACTGTTTCTGATGTGATAGTGAAGCGGAAACGTGAAGGGACATGTACAGCACTACAGCGTACAGACCGACCTCGTCTATTGACTGACAGAGACCGCCGACATTTGAAGAGGGTCGTAAAGAGTAATAGGTAGCCATCTATCCAGACCATCACACAAGAATTCCAAACTGCATCAGGATCCACTCCAAGTACTATGACAGTTAGGCGTGAGGTGAGAAACTTTGGATTCCATGGTCGAGCGGCTTCAGAGCGCGGGTATGGCGAATGCCCGGTGAACGTCATCTGCCAGCGTGTGTAGTGTCAACAATGAAATTCGGAGTTGGTGGTGTTATGGTGTGGTCGTGTTTTTCCTGGAGGGGGCTTGCACCCCTTGTTGTTTTGCGTGGCACGATCACAGCGCAGACTTACATTGATATTTTAAGCACCTTCTTGATTCCCACTGTTGAAGAGCAATTCGGAGATGGCGATTGCATCTTTCGACATGATCGAGCACCTGTTCATACTGCACGGGCTGTGGCGGAGTGGTTACACGACAATATCATCCCTGTAATGGACTGGCCTTCACAGAGTCCTGACTTGAATCCTATAGAACACCTTTGGGATATTTTGGAACGCCGACTTCGTGCCAGGCCTCACCGACCTACATCGATACCTCTCCTCAGTTCCGCACTCCTTGAAGAATAGGCCGCCATTCCCCAAGAAACCTTCCAGCACCTGATTGAAGGTATGTCTGCGAGAGTGAACGCTGTCATCAATTGACTTCCAACATTACCGATGGAGGACGCCACGAACTTGTACATCATTTTCAGCCAGGTGTCCGGATACTTTTGATAACTTGGTGTATATCTTGAATTTTCTCGGAATATCCCTTGAAATCAGCTTCATTCAAGCCAAATTTTGTATAATCTTATATAACTAGTACACTTTAAGTAATAGACGGGAACGTACTACAGACATTTACCTATGTACCTCTTTAAAACACACATTTATTTTAAATAACTTTTTGTGGCATAAGCCATTTCCGAGATATTCGTTATTAATGACCCTTCAACATTGAGTTATTTCTCGGGATTGCATGCTAACAGTATGGCATTTTAAGGCCAATATATAATGTTCAATTGTTAAACATTTGACTGTCGCTGTTCCCTTTGTATCTATAAGAACATGTGTAATGTAGCTATTACTGCAAAGGCTTTTTGGATTAAAATTTAATAGAAAAAAAATCTGATGTGTTACACTCACATAACTTTCTCTACTCTTGTACAATCTAATTTTACAACCGCCTATTCTCCATATGCTTCATGTTAATCGAGATATCGAGATGTCAATCTTATTGGTAATTTTCTTGTAGATGCAAGGGGAATATGGTAGCTTTTAAGCGATAGTCAAATATTTTAACGCTGGTTGCTATGTGGCGAATTCCATTCTCTTTGCATGTTCAGGACATAAAAAAATGAATAACGAATTTGAGAAAAAGTATAAGTATTGGAAAATTTAAGGAAATAACAAGCAATATCTCGAAAACGGTTCACTCAACAAAAGAAACGTATATGACATAAGTTGTGTATTTTAACGCGATCTACATTTTTTGTGTAGTAAAATTTTGTCTATCTCTTATGGTTTACCAGTTATGCAAAAGTCGTTCACAATGAAGAATATTTTTGGAGACATTCCCAGAAAATTCGAGATATACATTTTATTTGTCATGATAATATCTTAAACATATGATATTTTAATCAAAATCGTTAGAGCCGTTTTTGAGAAAATTAAAATTTTCGAAAAATGTTCCATGTAAAGGGTAGTCTGGGGTGGGGGGATTTTCTTGAAAACCTTTGTGTCGCATCTCTGGAAGATACTGAACCTAAATACCAAGTTTGGTGTTTATCCGACTGTTCGTTTTTGAGATATGCTGTTCACAGACACACAGACAGACACACAGACAGACACACAGACACACAGACAGACACACACACGGACATGTTTCCAAAAATGCTTTTTTTGGATTCAGTGATTCTCAAAACATGTATTTCCGGTGAAATCTCGGTATCGAATTTTTGGGTGGAATGCAATACTTCCCCTACTTACTATACGTAGTAGAGAAAGTAAAAATCTGATGTGTTACACTCACATGACTTTCTCTACTCTTGTACAATCTATTTTTACAAACGCCTATTCTCCATATGCTTCATATTAATCGAGATATCGAGATGTCAATCTTATTGGTAATTTTCTTGTAGATGCAAGGGAAATATGGTAGCTTTTAAGCGATAGTCAAATATTTTAACGCTGGTTGCTATGTGGCGCATTCCATTTTCTTTGCATGTCCAGGACATAAAAAAATGAATAACGAATTTGAGAAAAAGTATAAGTATTGGAAAATTTAAGGGAATAACAAGCAATATCTCGAAAACGGTTCACTCAACAAAAAAAATGTAAAGGATATAAGTTGTGTATTTTAACGCGATCTACATTTTTTGTGTAGTAACATTTTGTCTATCTCTTATGGTTTACCAGTTATGCAATAGACGTTCATAATGAAGAATACTTTTGGAGACATTCCCCGAAATTTCGAGATATACATTTCATTTCTCATGACATTATCTTAAACATATGATATTTTCATCAAAATCGTTAGAGCCATTTTTGAAAAAATTAAAATTTTCGAAAAATGTTCCATGTAAAGGGTAGTCTGGGGTGGGGGGATTTTCTTGAAAATCTTCGTGTCGCATCCCTGGAAGGTACTGAACGTAAATACCAAGTTTGGTGTTTATCCGACTGTTAGTTTTTGCGTTATGCTGTTCAAAGACACACACACACACACACACACACACAGACATACAAACACACACAGACACACAGACACACACACACACACAGACGCACACACGGAGATGTTTCCAAAAATGCTTTTTTTGGATGCAGGAGGTCTCAAAACATGTATTTCCGGTGAAATCTCGGTATCGAATTTTTGGGTGGAATGCAATACTTCCCCTACTTACTATACGTAGTAGAGAAAGTAAAAATCTGATGTGTTACACTCACATGACTTTCTCTACTCTTGTACAATCTATTTTTACAAACACCTATTCTCCATATGCTTTATGTTAATCGAGATATCGAGATGTCAATCTTATTGGTAATTTTCTTGTAGATGCAAGGGAAATATGGTAGCTTTTAAGCGATGGTCAAATATTTTAACGCTGGTTGCTATGCGGCGCATTCCATTCTCTTTGCAAGTCCAGGACATAAAAAAATCTGATGTGTTACACTCACATGACTTTCTCTACTCTTGTACAATCTAATTTTACAAACGCTTATTCTCCATATGCTTCATGTTAATCGAGATATCGAGATGTCAATCTTATTGGTAATTTTCTTGTAGATGCAAGGGAAATATGGTAGCTTTTAAGCGATAGTCAAATATTTTAACGCTGGTTGCTATGTGGCGCATTCCATTCTCTTTGCATGTCCAGGACATAAAAAATATGAATAACGAATTTGAGAAAAAGTATAAGTATTGGAAAATTTAAGGAAATAACAAGCAATAACTCGAAAACGGTTCACTCAACAAAAAAAATGTATATGACATAAGTTGTGTATTTTAACGCGGTCTACATTTTTTGTGTAGTAAAATTTTGTCTATCTCTTATGGTTTACCTGTTATCCAAAAGTCGTTCACAATGAAGAATACTTTTGGAGACATTCCCAGAAATTTCGAGATATACATTTCATTTCTCATGACATTATCTTAAACATATGATATTTTCATCAAAATCGTTAGAGCCATTTTTGAGAAAATTAAAATTTTCGAAAAATCTTCCATGTAAAGGGTAGTCTGGGGTGGGGGGATTTTCTTGAAAATCTTTGTGTCGCATCTCTGAAACATACTGAGCCTAAATACCAAGTTTGGTGCTTATCCGACTGTTCGTTTTTGAGTTATGCTGTTCACAGACACACAGACACACACACACACACAGACACACACACGGACATGTTTCCAAAAATGCTTTTTTTGGATTCAGGAGGTCTCATAACATGTATTAACGGGGAAATCTCGGTATCGAATTTTTGGGTGGAATGCAATACTTCCCCTACTTACTATACGTAGTAGAGAAAGTAAAAATGAATAACGAATTTGAGAAAAAGTATAAGTATTGGAAAATTTAAGGGAATAACAAGCAATATCTCGAAAACGGTTCACTAAACAAAAGAAATGTATATGACATAAGTTGTGTATTTTAACGAGATCTACATTTTTTGTGTAGTAAAATTTTGTCTATCTCTTATGGTTTACCAGTTATGCAAAAGTCGTTCACAATGAAGAATGCTTTTGGAGACATTCCCAGAAAATTCGAGATATACGTTTCATTTCTCATGACATTATCTTAAACATATGATATTTTAATCAAAATCGTTAGAGCCATTTTTGAGAAAATTAAAATTTTCGAAAAATGTTCCATGTAAAAGGTAGTCTGGGGTGGGGGAATTTTCTTGAAAACCTTCGTGTCGCATCTCTGGAAGATACTGAACCTAAATACCAAGTTTGGTGTTTATCCGACTGTTCGTTTTTGAGTTATGCTGTTCACAGACACACACATACACACAGACACACACACACACACACACACACAGACACACACACGGACATGTTTCTAAAAATGCTTTTTTTGGATTCAGGGGGTCTCAAAACATGTATTTCCGGTGAAATCTCGGTATCGAATTTTTGGGTGGAATACAATACTTCCCCTACTTACTATACGTAGTAGAGAAAGTAATAAGCTTTGGTAAGAATAGTTTGTTTACCTAATAATAAACAATAGAGGGAAAAAGAAGTCATGTGAATGTAACACATTTGTTTTTATTGCTATAATCTCTGCTTTGGTACTACTACGGAACAACGAAATGTCTTTAGTAAGTTTTGATAACCTGCAACTTCAAAATATAAAAGAAGGAATACAAGATCTAACGCCGCATAATACAAAAAGAAAGAAAATGTTATATGGGACCAATTTTCAGAGTTTTGCGCCGAACGAAATTACCTTCAGTGATGACATTGTTCTTGCATTGTAATTTACTTACTCAATCACGCTCTTACTTACGATTTTTCTTCAGTAATTTAATTGAACGCGACCGAGCGTGGCGGCGCCGCGGTAAAGTTTGAGACTCGCATTCGGAGGTCCCGGGTTGAAACCCCCGGAGCCGACCAATCTGGTCAAAGAGCTTTTTGCGGTTTTCCCTGGTCGCTTGGTGAACGCTGCTTTGGATAATTTTATCGGCAAATTTTCCTATCATCCGTTTCTTCATTACATTTCAGTTCCTTCTTCTTCACCGCCATACCAATACAACCTGCGTTTCCCGTGAATAGATGTGACACTCCCAGGAAAGAGAGGGACTCCAGCAGTCCCGCTAAGTGCCAGGGAGAAGTATTTCCTGAGGCAAATTCTACCGTTTTGCCACAACGCACCAACCGCCGTAGACTTGTCCTACAACCCTGAAGCGGATGAAACAAAATGCAGACAGGAAATTCGTGGTAGAAGGTGAACAACTCCAGCATTCACCTACTGATCCGGTGAAACCAGAAAAAAAACCATGGTCAGAATATCCGCCGAACAGAAATTAAACCAGGGACCTACCGAATGCAACCCACAGACGTTACCGCAGAGCCATCTCGCTCGGTATCTCCGATGAAATTTCAGTATTACATTTTTGGGGGAATCCAATACTTGCTCTACTTACTGAAAGTAAGCGATCGAGGAAGTAAAAACGACATCGATGATTAAAAGAAAAAATTACTCTTTATACAAGGCATAAATAAATCCAACGAGCAAGAGATGGCCGCTGTTAATCAATGAGTCTGGAATGATGGTCTGCAATTTTCGGCTCCTGCTCGTAACCAGATTGGCATCAGATACCAACAGCACTCGCCAAGTTGCGGCCAGCATAGATAGCGCTCAAGCACTGCAGACGTCATTGTCAGGTGATCTTCCTGGTGCGCTCTGAGTGATACGCCCCGACTAAGAAGAGAGAATGTGACTGACTTAGTTCTCGGCGACGTTTGGGGAACGACTTCTTAAGCTCTGTGTCTGGGAGCGGCCTCTCCACACTTTTCGGCGTTGTCTAAATTATTATGTACATTCTTTCGGCGTAAGTAAGGTTTTTTTATGTGTGGAGCGGCAATTAAATTATATTGAAATATCAGCACGTGCAAAATTGTATTAAAATGGCGAAAACTGTGTGAGAAGGACAAAACAAAAATACTTAATGTATTTCAATTGTAATTTGTTAACGTTTCTTAGATTTGCGTGTGAATATATCCAGTGCTTTCTGGGTGCAATAATAACTGTATCATTTAGAGGTGTATTAAATCCTTACTTCATTTCCTTTTACTTTAATTGTAGTACAAATAATTCACTACTCTGGAGAATGCTTTGTTTCAACGCATCTAGAATAGGTCCGGCATTTAACTTTTCTAACAATTGTCTGCTGTACTTTTGCTCTAACTGTTGCTTATAACGATAGTTGTATTTCAAGGATTTGTTTATAATGAATTATTAGTGGCATTCTACGCATTGATTATATTTAAATAAATTATTTTGAAGTGAAACAGCTTTGCTTGAATGTTACAATAGTAAGTAAAGGGAGTATTGCGATCCACCCAAAATATCGATGTCGACATTCTACCGGAAATAGAGTCATTGTCCCCGAAGCCAAAAGAAAGACTTGTTAGAAAAAGGTTCCAGTGTATGTGAACAGCATAGTTTAAAAACGAAATGTCGGATAAATACCAAGCTTGGTACATAGGTCCAGTATCTTCCAAAGCCGCGACAAACACAAGATTTTCAAGAAAATCCTCCAAACTACCCATCACATGGAACATTTTCGATTTTTTTTATTTTTCAAAAAAGGCCTGTAACGATTTTGGTTAAAATACTATATATTAATCATATTTGTATGACAAGTAAAATATATATCTTGCATTTTCCGGGAATAGCCTGTGAAGCGCTCTTCATTCGGAAGGAATTTTGTATAATCTTGTTTAACAGGTAAACGTAAAGCGATAGATGAAAGTGTACTGCAGAAAGCTGTACATTTTTTTTCACATTATCTTGTAGCATTAGCCATTTTCGAGATATCAGTCATTAATCGCTCGAATTGTTCAATACTTAGCCATTTCTTCAAGTCCTCTCGATTTTCAGTTGTTTACCGCAATTACATGGAAAGAGTATAGAATTCTTAGGGCTAGTATATACCGTCCAGTTTTAAAACATTTGAATATCGCTATTCCCTTGTATCTACCAGGTGGCTCACACAAGCAACGTTTAGTCGACGTTAGTTTATACCGGATAGCTTGGTTGACAATGGATCTGACTGAGCAAAACTGCAAAGGGGACTCCATACCCACAGAGAGGAGGCCACTAAATGAAACACCACTACCTGAAAACGTATACTGTAACTATTTGCTCAAAGAGCTCTTTTGGTAGAGAAACTGCCTGGTTTTAAACAAAACATTTCAAGGTATGGCCAGGGTCTGTGTTTGAATGTGAGAGTACCTTGTGTGTGGGAGGGAGCTGTTATCAGTTATATAATAACCAATTTACCATTAACAAAAATTCAGGATTGCTGCTTGACGCAAACCTGAACAGTCGTGTTAAGTCATTTAGTTTCATGACAGTTAATCTACAATCAGTACAACAACAACTGGTACAGTAAAGCTAACAAGATTAACCAAAATTATGTTTTATTATATTTGGGTACCCTTAAAATGTATCCTTAATTCGAATGCACCAAATTATTTTCTATTAGTGTATAATGATCCATCATTTTGAAAGGGGATATACCTATATACATATAAACCAATATCAAACAAGTATTGTACACAACAATATAATTCAGCAAGAACGATGTTAGAATATTTAGCAACCAATAACTGTACAAAACCAGATTGTAACTTAGATAAGTAAGGAACGGGCAAGTTAGCTAATTCCAGGTAAAAGATAATTCTGGGTAGAGCCCACCACCTTTCCCCAAGCTAACGAGCAAGGAACTGGAAGCAATAATCAGAAATTGAAAGAGATAGATATATAAAGGGAAGAGACAGACATATTGAATCTGCTTCCGAGCGCGTCATTGGGACGCGGATGCGAAAAGTTCTGGAGCAGAATATTTTAATACTTAATAAGATAACGCGGTCTGAGGACCAATTAGAAATGCCGTTACATTTTTAGGCGCGAAGGTGAGCGTCACTAAGTTTGGGTATAAAAAGGGGGAAGAAAGCCACAGATTTTCACTCTTATATAACCTCGTCGACACACAGTAATACACTCTGGACAACGGGTGCAAGTGTGTGCAGTTAGATTAGTCTCCTAATTTATCATTATGGTGGGAATTGTTGCATATGGGAAACGCTAGTCGCCCATAAGTATTTATTTGATAATAAACCATATCTTTAAGGTAAATGCAGTGTATTTTAATTTGCCTCACCTACGAAACCCTGAGATCAGTGAAATTAGTTAGATAGGTAATCTATTAGGAATGGAGAAATCAGCACCCGCTGAGTAACAATAGCCGGGGACCAGGACACTGCAGCAGAGGACATCAACCAGAGGAACGTTTTCTCACAACAAAAGACGCCCAACGTTTTCCCCGCTACAATTTGTTAATATTATTTCTATACATTAAAAAAAATCTGATGTGTTACACTCAGATGACTTTCCCTACTTTTGTACAAACTATTTTTACAAACGCCTATTCTCCATATGCTTCATGTTCATCGAGATATCGAGATGTCAATCTTATTGGTAATTTTCTTGTAGATGCAAGGGGAATATGGTAGCTTTTAAGCGATAGTCAAATATTTTAACGCTGGTTGCTATGTGGCGCATTCCATTCTCTTTGCATGTCCAGGACATAAAAAAATGAATAACGAAATTGAGAAAAAGTATAAGTATTGGAAAATTTAAGGAAATAACAAGCAATATCTCGAAAACGGTTCACTCAACAAAAAAATGTATATGATATAAGTTGTGTATTTTAACGCGATCTACATTTTTTGTGTAGTAAAATTTTGTCTATCTCTTATGGTTTACCAGTTATGCAAAAGTCGTTCATAATGAAGAATACTTTTGGAGACATTCCCAGAAATTTTGAGATATACATTTCATTTCTCATGACATTATCTTAAACATATGATACTTTCATCAAAATCGTTAGAGCCATTTTTGAGAAAATTAAAATTTTCGAAAAATGTTCCATGTAAAGGGTAGTCTGGGGTGGGCGGATTTTCTTGAAAATCTTCGTGTCGCATCTCTGGAAGATACTGAACGTAAATACCAAGTTTGGTGTTTATTCGACTGTTAGTTTTTGAGTTATGCTGTTCACAGACACACACACAGACACACACACGGACATGTTTCCAAAAATGCTTTTTTTGGATTCAGGAGGTCTCAAAACATGTATTTCCGGTGAAATCTCGGTATCGAATTTTTGGGTGGAATGCAATACTTCCCCTACTTACTATACGTAGTAGAGAAAGTAAAAATGTGCGCAGAAGACAGATGCCGCATGTGAAAAATTTCAGAAGAAGTCTTCGGCCTCCGCTGCATTTTGGTGGGCCTCCGCACAGATCGTAACTATATCCGGTGTTCGTTATTGGCTCGAACTGCATGCAGGCGATCACGCAAAGCTTATTAGTACGAAACTATCACGTTAAACACCTGCAGACATCAGCATTACCTAAGTGACTTTCGCTTTTTACCTGAACTGCCCCTTTGAACAGCAGTGATGCTACAACTTCCTTTGCACCTATGTATGTGGGGAAACATAAAACTGCAATGGACGTCTTGTTTGGGCAACCTGGTATAACGAAATGTGTAATGTAAGTATTTCCGGAAAGGTCTATCTGGATTAAAATGGAATAATAGGAAAATAGTCTTTCGTAAGAATAATTAATATCCTCAAGTAATACGTCAGATTATTTCTTGTAGCCATGCAAAAAGTCATCACACAGTGATTTACTTTTTAAGAACCTGTGTATTACTTAACCTATTCCATCCTTTTTATACCTACAACGAGATGTGTAAATATATATTAAAAGTGTATCTAGATTAACAAGAATAGAAGAATATTTTGCAGAAGAGAAGTGAACGCAACCCACCAGAAATATTTTTTCAGCCAAGCTTCCACGAAGTTAGTGCTTATTGGTTGTTAAACAACATTTGTGTAATGAAATTGCGTTGTGTGTTGACATTCAAACGCACCTACATGTTTTTCAAAAACAATTTTATATAAAGTTGTTTGTTCTTGTTTCCAGTTCGCATTTTTAAATTACATAGCATTACTTTTGATATGCTGATATTTAAACAGAGAGTGGTCAATAACTCTATTGCTATATGTTGGCCCTGAGCTATACTGTGACCCAACGTGTACTTTCCCGTAGGGAGTTCAAACAAACACTAGTCCTAGACACAGAACACAATAATATTTACTCAAACAGTAACCATTTACCAGCGTCGATGTATTCGCGCATGATCCTCTCGCGTTTACAGTTAGCCTTTGACAGGGCTCAAGAATAAAAATACTTAAATTGTTGTTGATGTCAGCGATAAGGCGGCAAGATAAACAGGTTTTAGAATAGCAACATTTATGTGTAACACTCACGCGATTTCCTCTTTATTTTCATGGCTGTTATACAAAGTATACACTTAAAAGTTTATTACCTTCCCTTCCATATACTTAGACCTAGTAGGTAGAGAAAGTATTGCACATCACCCGAAAATTTGATATAGTATTCCACCGATATAAACCTTTGCAGAAATAGCTAAATTACACATTTCGTTATAGATGCAAAGGGGACAGTGAGTCAAATGTTTAAGAACAGGACGCTATATGCTGGTCTTAAAATGCCACACCGTTTTCATGCAATTACGAGAAACAACTGAAGGTTTACAGGACTTACTAATTGAGGGTTATATATTGTACACGCTTTGTATTAAAGCCTGAATTACTTGAATGCTGACTTAAACATTTATTTTATGTTTCACGCAAGGTTTATTTATATGTCTTTGGCTAGCTTAAGAAAAAGGTACTCCGAAATGGTAAAAAATCTGATGTTTTACACCCACATGACTTTATCTACTCTTGTACAAACTATTTTTACAAACCCTTATTCTTCATCTACTTCATGTTAATCCAGATAAACATTTGCAGACACTATCTTAATGCTAATTTTCTTGTAGATGTAAGGGGAATATATATTTACAAGGGCAATATAGAAATACAGTAGCCTTTAAGCATAGACATTACTCTTAATAGCTGGTTGCTATGTGCAGCACCATTCTCTTTGCCACAGATTAATACTCCTTGCATATACAAGACAAAAAAATGAATAACGAATTCCTATTTGAGAAAATAAGTATTGAAAAGCTTAAGGGAATAACAAGCAATATCTCGAAAATGGTTCACACAACAACAAAAATGTATATGACACAAATTGTGTGTTTTAACGCGATCTACATTTTTTGTGTAGTAAAATTTGGTTTATCTCTTATGGTTTATCAGTTATGTAAAAGTCGTTCACAATGCAGAATACGTTTGGAGACATTCCCAGAAAATTCAAGCTATACATTTTATTTGTCATGAAAATATGTTAAACATATGATACTTTAATCATAATCGTTAGAGCCATTTTTGAGAAAATTAAAATTTTCGAAAAATGTTCCATGTAAAGGGTAATCTGGGGTGGGAGGATTTTCTTGAAAACCTTCGTGTTGCATCTCCGGAAGATACTGAACCTAAATACCAAGTGTGGTGTTTATCCGACTGTTCGTCTCTGAGTTATGCTGTTCACAGACAGACGCACACACAGACACACACACGAACATGTTTCCAAAATGCTTTTTTTGGATTCAGGGGGTCTCAAAACATATATTTCCAGTGAAATCTCAGTATCGAATTTTTGAGTGGAATACAGTACTTCCCCTACTTACTATACGTAGTAGAGAAAGTTAAAATCACATTTTTTGTCTTAGGCACTAATATAATCTCTATTATTTCCAGTTTCATAAAATACATACCTTTTGGGGGATTAAGAGGCTTTAAGACATTTAAATAGCATTTAAATGCTACCCTGCATTTCTTTAAAGCTGCCATGCAACACCCTTTTTAGAACTTGTTGCATCTTTCAACAACGAACGACTATATCATGCCCAGCGAGCAGCTCAGCAATTAACAAAAGAGGCCAGGGCCAAGAGAAAGCAATCAGGAAGGCTGAAGCAATCCAAGAATGAAGAAAGTGAAGATGATTATGACCCTGAAATACACTGAAGTGTGCCAGAATTTTAATGTTCAATATTTAAATTTAGTTTTCTCAAAACAACATTTTTGGATACTTATGTACCCTTTCCTCATAAAATACGAGAAGTAGAGAGCTATACAACACATAGTTAAACTTCCTGAACCACAACAATAATTTTATAATGTATGTTAGTGATATTATGAAAGCAACGACATTGCAAATTTTCTATATTTTTGCTTTTTTGACTTCGCAAATAATTGTTTTTTCAACTTCTAGTGAACTGATATGCATAAGTAAATAATTGAGGTTCAGAATACAGCTAAATATTCTCAGAACAAACATGCAAAATTGTGAGTCTATATTGCAAGTAGTATCAGAGAAAAAGGTACATGAGTTTATGTTTTAAGAATAAGTTTTATTACTTTTCTGCTGAATAAGGTAATTGTTATGGGCTCAACTACATGAGCTACGAATGCAAACAACCACTTGGAACAATTACTATGATTTGTACCATACTTCATAAAACTTTCAGTAAAAACTATTGAGAACTTTAATTTAATCTTTGTTGTAATTTAACACACTTAAGGTGTAATACCTTGTCTCCTTAAGTTATTACAAAATGCAAAGAATAGGAACACGATTCTTTAACATCTAAATACATGTCACTGCATTCTCATTTGTAAATAGCTTACAGGTCATTTTAGTATTTATTTCCCAATAGATGACAAATAATTTATATATGTTCTACACATCTTACTAGATTTTGTGTGTCAAATTATTACAAATTGTGTTCATATGGTTGTTGAATAATTATTACTCATATCATGTTTACCTATTGATCCCTAATTTCCTTAGCCTTTTAGACCCAATATGATTCCAAGTTAACCAACCACCTAGAAAGTTAGGGGACTCCAAAAACATCTTTTCTAGTGATTTACGTAGCTTGACGATAGGAGGTGCGTTTCAATATGTATAGTCAAATTCATTTTATTTTGCGTTAGTTGTTTTGGAAAAAATTCATGTTGCAAGTTTAGATCCTTCCTAAGCTTCACCTAAATACCATAATTGAAAATTGGTGGTTCTTGGTCTTTTTTACCCCTTCCTTACTTCCATCGCAAGAGGTTGTTACCACGAATAAATATTTGAATGCTGTTTCCGCATGTTAAAACCTGTTAGGCACTTTTATAATCCGCACGAAACGAGAAGGAATCTGAAGCAAGCAAATGGAGCGCCAGCAGGAGCGCTGCGTTGGCAGATGGTTTGTGAGTGTGACAGAGAGAGACGAGACACACAGCGTGAAGCAAGACACGGTCAGTGTAGCATACACATTAAACCCGATCACTTGGCGCAGAGTCCAGCGGACATGCTTTCATTACACTATATTTCAAACTAAGACGATAATACCAATAACAATAATTATGTAAACATGGCAGTGAGTAAATCCCGTATAATTTCAGTTTAGGCGCATAACATATAGTTAAATAAATTAAAAATTAATGTATGTAGAAATGACAAAAGACGGATCATTCCAATGGCCTGGAAAGCCGAACGTAAACACAATACTGGTGATGGTGGTGTACAATGGTCAGTCTTTCAGCAACACTCATAAATATCTGCTTTGACACATAACTAAAGAACCAAATATAGTAGAGACACGGGTTTTAGACAGTATGATTAAAACAAATCTTATGTGTTACACTCACATGACTTTTCCACAAACTATTTTTACAAACGCTTATTCTCCATATGCTTCATGTTAATCGAGATGTTAATCTTATTGCTAATTTTCTTGTAGATGCAAGGGGATAAGGTAGGTTTTAAGCGATAGTCAAATATTTTAAGAGTGTAGTAAAATTTTGTCTATCTCTTATGGTTTACCAGTTATGCAAAAGTCGTTCACAATGAAGAATTCGAGATGTACATTTTATTTGTCATAAAGGTATCTAAAATATATGATCTTTTAATCAAAATCGTTAGAAAAATGTTCCATGTAAAGGGTAATCTGGGTTGGGGGATTTTCTTGAAAACCTTCGTGTCGCATCTCTGGAAGATACTGAACCTAAATACCAAGTTTGGTGTTTATCCGACTGTTCGTTTCTGAGTTATGCTGTTCAAGACAGACACACAGAACACACACACACACACACACACACACACACACACACACACGGACATGCTTCCAAAAATACCTTTTTGAATTCAGTGGGTCTCAAAACATATATTTCCGGTGAAATCTTGGTATCGAATTTTGGGTGGAATACAGTACTTCCCCTACTTACTACATGTAGTAGAGAAAGTAAAAATTAGCCCTGCTCAGATACAATACTATAAATTATGAGTCTTAACAACTTTTAACAGCGCAACTGAAAAATAGAACCGTAGCCTACAGTGAGACCGCGCGGGACTTGAGCCAGGCAACCTCGCTCCAGCGCTATTGGCTGAGCGACTTTCACTAACATTATCTAGCTCCACCTCAGATTCCTTCTCGTTTTGTCAGATTATACCTGATCAACGAACAGCTTAGAATTTTGCATCAAGTGTACTCATTATATAGGGGTGTAGTTTCTAAATGAGTGTTTTCCATACTAGGTAGTTTTGAGAAAAAAACCGCTTAATCAGTAAAACAACAAGTACAGATTAGCACTTTGCTATTGTTGTACTACTTATATTATACTTACAAAGTGTAACGTAGTTTTGAATTCTTATATTTATATAAACTATTTGAAATAACTGATTTTGATAGTAAAAGGTAGTGAAAGTAATGCTTTCAGATGTATAACTCTCCACTTTGTTCAGCTGATGGAGGCTCTTCAACTTCTATTTAGACTCCAGTGTCTGCTTGTAGAACTCAAGGGTCTCGATTTGCTTCACGGAAGTGTTTAATATTAACACCTATCAAGGTCTTACACTTTTTTCTTCATAACTAACACTCCCTCTTGGAATTATATTTGGGTTTAACATGGAGATGTGTTTGCCCACTTTGAAGACACTTTTAGGCATGGATAGGAAATCAGTTTTATGAAACTTTTTACCTGTTACTAACACAAATTTCATGCCACTGTGCTGGTAATTTGAACACACTTTTCACATTAGTTTTCCAGCCATGAACCGGATAATCTGTTCCTAAATTGAAAACTTTTTCAAATGTGGAGAAAGCTTCATTGTATTCATTTGGATTTGTGATTGTAGGTATCTTCTTTAGCTGTGATTTAATGTTTCCAAAAACTCTGGCGGTACAAAACTATGTCCTGGCACTGGGAATTTCATTTGAATTTTTTGTACATTCTATGGAGCTGTTGACAACCATTTCATTAGAATGCCTCCATTGTTCTATTGCGATTTTGTCCATCGCATCCATCATCTATAAAGCGAAAAGTATTTTGGTTTTCAGGAATGTCAGCACAACTTATTGTGAGATACACTGCTGATGCTATTTGATTTGAACCCTTACTGTACTTAATTTCAGTCCAAGTATGTGTACTGTTTCAGGAACAAGTTTTGAATGAGAACATCCCTGTTATTTGTATAGCTGTGAAAATAATAAGTTTCCTGGTCGGGTACCTTGGGCAGCACTAAGGTTTTCTCGCAGTCATAGCTAAATGTAAACACAAGCATCGACTATAAGCTTGTGGACTATATATTCTCTTTATTTTCATATCCTGCTCATTGCTTATTTGTTCTTTATACCCCAAACATTTTGATCACACCTCTTTTACAGGATTCCAAATCCAACGCCATAATCAACATTAAAAACCTCCCTGAAGAATGATTCTTTAACTTTAAGGTATGCTTCAACCTTGATATTGAACATACCCTACAGTTTTGGTGGATAAGAACGCCCACTTCCTTGAGATCTGCAGAAGGACTTTCTGTACTATACTTTAATGAGTCAATCAGCTTGTGCACAGACTCTCTTTTGGATCCAAAAACAACAGATTTTCGATCACCATTGCCACCTTTTTGGGTAGCATACCAGTCAAGTGGAACTTCCTAGCCAGCCTTATCACCCTGTCTTTCTTAACATTAAGAATACCAATAAATGCACTCTTACAAACTGGAATCATCATTCTGTTTGTTCCACTATAATCCTTGTACTCATAGCAAAGACTCCTGGGTCTAACAGTAGTGCTGTATTTGAAGTATGTTTTAATATAAACGTGGCCTGTTGTACTTTGTTTTGGCATGGATAAAATTTTTTATGACATTCATTGAAGGCATAGTAAAAAGCCAACACTGAAATTTTTGGTGTGGTTTTCCTCTTTGCTGGCAATGTGGGTAAATGGAAAAGTCGTTGGTCTGTATCTGGAAATGAATTATTACGTATAATAAGAACATTTTTCACTTCCACGTTTCTGTCACACAGATTTAGTAAAATCTCCTTGTTATTCTGAGTGGGTTAAGTTCAAAGTATAAACATTACCATTTAGCTAACTTTCTCTCTTTGTCTCTTTCAGTTTTCTGGATGCCTGGACCTCTTTCTTCCACGTCCAGGTGGAGAAAGAATAATATATCTACCCATTTGGCTTAAATTCATTACTTAAAACACCGTAATAATAGTGATCTACAGGTGCAGAACTTCATGTATTTTGAACATGATGAAATAATCTCGCAAATTCTTGATAGTTTCGTTCTTCCTTTCTGCTTCCTGATTCGGAAGAGCGCGCATTGAAACTAACACACCCCTTCTACACCATCTTTATGTGGGAAAGAGCTCAGTATGCTACTGGTTGTCATATTCTGACAAAACATAACCTCCCAAACTTTCTATTAACATCAATATCTCAAGTTTGAGGAAAAGTGGAAAGGACTCACTTTGAAACTGGGCTTCTCATATGCTTAACATACGTATACATTTCAGAACATTTCACAATAAGTTTTAGAATTGAGAATTTTCAAGTCAGTATTGTCTTAAGGCTGCATTACCGAGCGCACTACGAATTCCATAGATTTACTATGGCTGCCATTCCCTCCCCAGGAGGAAGGGATGAAGTAATGGAACCACAGCAGGCCACAGGCAGATAGGTCACATAGACGCGCGGAAATC
The DNA here is from genome assembly GCA_030765065.1 of Deroplatys truncata. Taxonomy (NCBI): domain Eukaryota; kingdom Metazoa; phylum Arthropoda; class Insecta; order Mantodea; family Mantidae; genus Deroplatys; species Deroplatys truncata. The sequence continues at coordinate 110,142,602 of CM060982.1, forward strand.
CCTGACACTTCCAGACTAAAAGACCCCTCCCATTGCTGGAGGAAGGCTAGATAGGGCGATGAAAGACTCTTCGACCAATCAGCCCTCTAGTGTCCGTTTGGAGTACTGTTATTTAAGCAAGCATCCGTTTGCCATCTGTCCGGCTACGCATACGACACGAAAGCAGGCCTGAAAGATGAGAAGTAAACGGAATGAAAGGGAAATAATATAAAGGAAATGGTGGCAGTTGAGAAACCACACTAAAATTCACCTACCGACCAGGGAAAACAAGTAAATCTCAAGGTCAGAGTTTGCGGTCGACGAATTCGAACCCATGACCTCCCAAATGCGAGCCTCACAAATACCGCCAAGCCATCTCTTCGGGTGAATGTTTACATAACTATTATCATGTATATCCTGTATATCTGGGAATAGCGAGTGAAGTTCTCTTCATTCGGAAGAAATGTTATATAATTTTGTATAACTGATAAAGTATAAAGCATAGACGAACACTTACCGTACAAAAATTGTAGAGCCTTTAAAGAACAGCTTATTTAAAATAATTTACTGTGCTAGCAGCCATTTCCGAAACACCCAATATTACTGGCTTGAATTTTGCAATACTCTTGCATATTTTGAATTCCTGTCACCATTCCGTTATTTATCGCGATGTTACGCAAGGAGTATGGATTTCAAAGCCAGCACATAGCGACCCCCTTCAAACTTTTACTATTTCCTTTCTCCTCTGTTCCCTTTGAATCTACAGCAAAATGTGTAATGAAAACAAGCAATAGCTTCTCTCGATTAACAAGAAGTAGCTAACAGCTATATAGTAATAAACGATATTGGGTAGAGAATGGCATGCGATTGTAACACATTCTAATTATTTTGTTTAAATAAGCAAAGTTACTAGCACAGAAGTATGCCAAAAGCTGAGCTTTACATATACAAAAATCTGATGTGTAGCACTCAAATGACTTTCTCTACTCTTGTACAAACTATTTTTACAAACGCTTATTCTCCATATGCTTCATGTTAATCGAGATATCGATATATTAATCTTATTGCTAATTTTCTTGCAAATGCAAGGGGAATTGCTAGGCTTTAAGCAATAGTCAAATATTTTAGGAGGTGATTGCTATGTGGAGTATTCCATCCTTTTTGCATCACCAGGACAAAAAAAAATGAATAACGAATTTGAGAAAAAGTATAAGTATTGGAAAATTTAAGGGAATAACAAGCAATATCTCGAAAATGGTTCACCCAACAAAACAAATGTATATGACATAAATTGAATATTTTAATGAGATCTACATTTTTGTGTAGTAAAATTTGTCTATCTCTTATGGTTTACTAGTTATGCAAAAGTCGTTCACAATGAAGAATATTTTTGTAGACATTCCCAGAACAGTCGAGATATACATTTTATTTGTCATGACAATATCTTAAACATATAATATTTTAATCAAAATCGATAGAGCCATTTTTGAGAAAATTAAAATTTTCGAAAAATGTTCCATGTAAAGCGTAATCTGGGGTGGGGGGATTTTCTTGAAAACCTTCGTGTCGCATTTCTGGAAGATACTGAACCTAAATTCCAAGTTTGGTGTTTATCCGACGGTTCGTTTCTGAGTTATGCTGTTCACAGACACACACACACACACGCGCACACACACACACAAATAGATACACATACGGACATGTTTCCAAAAATCCTTTTTTTGTATTCAGGGGGTCTCAAAACATGTATTTCCGGTGAAATCTCGGTGTCGAATGTTTGGGTGGAATACAATACTTCCCCTACTTACTATACGTAGTAGAGAAAGTAATAACGAATAAGGAATTCCCATTTGAGGAAAAGTATAAGTATTGGAAAATTCAAGCAAATAACAAGAAATATCTCAGAAATGGTCCACTGGAAAAAAAATGCATATAACATAAATTGTGTGTTTTAACGAGATCTATTACGGTTTACCAGTTTATACTACTCAGAATGAAGAGGATGTTTGAGGAAAATTCAACATATACATTTCACTTGCCATGAAAATATCTTAAACGTATAATATTTTAATAAAAATCGTTAGTGCCATTTTGATAAAATCAATGTTTTCGAAAAATGTTCCATGTAAAGGGTAGTCTGGGATGGAGGCATTTTCTTGAAAATCTTCGTGTCGCATCTTTGGAAGATACTAATCTCAAATACCAAGTTTGGTATTTATCTGACTTTTCATTTTTGAGTTATGCTTTTTACAAACAGACAGACCCACACATACGTATGGACATGTTTCAAAAATGCTTTATTTGGATTCAGGGTACCTCAAAACACGTATTTCCGTTGAAATATCCGTATCAATTTTTGGCTGGAATGCAATACTTCCCCTACATACTATACGTAGTAGAAAAAGTAAAAATTAAGTTACTGTTGTTTTATTATTTGCCCAAATTTAATGAACGATTAGTGTTTGAAATGTCAAAAGCTTACAGGGATTTATTCTGTTAACCGCTGTCGTGTACAATCACGTACAAGAAGAGAAGGGCGAAGTTGTGTAACTATCTGCAAATGTCAGGAGTTCTCTAATTGCTGGTGCATTCTGGCGACTGACACGCTCCATGACCATCTGGGCTCGCTAGCGTGGACAAACCTCTATCGAACGGACACTTGCAAGAGTCCCTCTGGGCCCGGAAAAGCGCAATTGCGTGACGTACCTTCAGACAAGAACCGGATCCCAAGTGGTTCCATTACATCCCTGGCTCCCTATTGGATATTGCCTGTTATAACTCAAGTCGAAACTATGCGGATACTACAGGCAAATTCCTGAGAACCACTTGAGTTTGCGATAAGTGGCAGCAGGTTGTAATTTCTTGCGGTTGAGGTACTCTTAAGAGTTTTCAACATGGCTGCAGCTTACCTATCTTCCCTGCCATTAATCTTTAGTACTTCCGTTCATGGAAAATGTTTACAAGTACTTCCAAGTACACTCCTGTTCAAAGGATCACCCTACGAAGGTTTCTTACGATTATAACACTGTCTCTACCAATGTTTGTTTACAAATTACTCAATTGATGGCATATTAGATGGGAAACAAAACTCGCAAGCCAGTTTTGGTTAAAAATGAGCCCAAGCGGAAAAATACAATCAGGTATTCTCAAACGAACTCATTACAAGTCTAAGGGCTAAATTCCGCATTCAAGTAAGTATAAAAGTTGGACAGATAGCTCCATAGGTAAATTCCGCACAAGGTTGGATGTTATGTGAAAGAGGTGACATTTTCCTTCTAAACTTGTCCAGATTTAGGACTCCCAAGATAACAGCGCAATTCCAAATTATTTCCCAGCTCATAATAAAAAAATCTGATGTGTTACATTCATATGACTTTTACTACACTCTATCGTTTATTAGTGGGTATGCACATTATTCTTAAGAAAGTTTGCTTTTCTGTTTAGTTCGTTTTAATCGAGATAAACCTCTGCAGAAATATCTATATTACACATTTCGATAGGATACAACGGGATCAGCCACTATCAAAAGTTTAAAGCTGGCTTTAAAATTCTAACCCTTCCCATGAAATCGCGAGAAACAGCTGAAAATTTACAGGATTTTAAATGAGTATTTGAACAATGCGAACCATTAATATTAGATATCTCGGAAATGGCGGATGCTACAAAAAATGTTATTTGAAATAAATCACGTGTTTTAAAGAGATTCAGATTTATTGTGTAGTACGTTTTTGCCAGGGTGGCGCGTAAGCGCACGAATTTGGAGTAATATATTTCCATACATGTTATGGTAACGCGGTCTGAGGACCAATTAGAAACGTCGTTACATTTTTAAACGCAGAGGTGAGCGTTACTGGGCTCAGGTATATAAGGGCAAACAAGGCCCCAGAGCCCTTCTCTTCTAGAATTTCGTCGGTACGAGGTTTTACGTTCTTAGCGACAGATACACGTGTGTGTGTGCATATGGGTGGGAGTGCGTATGCAGATAGTTAGGCTCCTGACTTATTTAAAGTGGTGGGATTATAATAATGGGAAAGGCTAGCCGCCCATAAATATTTAAATTGTTAATAAACTACACTTAGTAAGGGAAATGAAGTATATTTTTAATTTGCATCACCCACGATAACCCTGAGAACCAAGAGTTAGATACATATAGGGAAAAGTTAGGAATGGAAAACTCAACAGCCGACGAGCATCCATAGCCGAGGAACAACACTGCAGCAGATAGCATCAACACAAGGACCAACGATTTACCGCTACAAATAGCGCCCAACAACCGCTTCCCGCTACAAATTGGAAAAGGAAATATGGGAAGGAAACGTTCCAGCCTACCTTAGGGTACATATCCAGCATTTGCCAGCTATGAAGACTGAGGAAAACCTAGAAAAAATCTCAGTCAGGGTGCTAGCGGAATTCGAATTCGAACCGCAGACCTCCCTATCTCAATAACATACCTGGAAATATTTATGCGGTATTTACCTTTATGTTTGACGAACCTGAAAGTTTTATGTGGAATTTGACTTGTTCTATATTTTAACACAAAAAGTAAACTTATAACAACGAATATTTTGGATCTTGATCAGGTCTGCATTTTTGCTGCAATAAAATTACAACGCACCTCCCCTCGTCAAGTTACGTAAATCACTTGACGAGGGTTTTTCGGAATCCCCTAACATCCTAGGTGGTTGGGTTAACTTGGAATCGTACCGGTTCAGATGGCTAAGGAAACTCCGGGATCGATAGGGGAACACAGATAATTTAAAGGGTAAATTAATATGAGCAATCATTATTCAACAACCAAATGAATACAATTGTATCACTTCAACACATATAAAATATAGTAAGATGTGTGTATAACATATAACAATTATTTGTCTGTGATTTAAGCAGGCAAGTATTAGGAAATAGACACTAAGATGAGCTATATATAAATGGAAATGCAGTGACATGAATTTAGACGTTAAAGAATCAGATCCTATTCCTTGTATTTCGTAATAAATTGAGTTAGCCAAAGACATATATAAATAATCCTTGTGTGTAATATATCATAAATGTTTAAAAGGGAGCATTCTATACATGTGATTCATACTTGTATACAAAGTGAGTGCAACATATAACCCTCAATGACAACTCAGGTATTAAACCAATTAAAAGCTGAATTTAAGGTAATTGGTACACCTATAATATAACTCACGACTTGGTCAACTCAGGTCATAGAGTATAAGAAAAGCTGAATTCGCAGTGGGTTAACTGCCCCATGATTGTTAACACAGTTCCAATAACAAGTTGCACAAAATTTAAAAAAATTGAATGAATCACCATATTATCCTTCCGCGTTAAATCAGAATTTAGAATTTTGAATGTTAGACGATATCCTAATGAGATGTCCAAGGTCTACCAAAGTTAAATACAAATAAATAAAATACCAAAATGTAATCATGATCTAACGATGTCTCACTTGTGTCGACGATGTAAGCAACTGGCCGCAGCCAGAATTGTTAACTCGTAGAAGGCTGAAATCGTCTGTGTCGAAAATCAAGGCAGGCCAGCCGTGCCGACGGGAGATATGTAGATGAGGGGGTAACTTCCACGTTGCAATGACGTGGCGTATCCAACCTAAGCTACGCTTGGTGTTGACAACCCAAGCTGCAAACTAAGTGGAGAGGAGTATACACCGTTATTACAATAATTTATTTTTTAATGAGCTCTAGTTTTTCTTATAGTAAGTTTTTATCTGTTACACAGAAATCAATGAAATAAAGCGAAATTCAGAGAACATTCATGTAAAACTCAAGATATACTACATTTTATTTCCCATATCAGTATATTAAATATGTGACACCTTAGTAAAAATCGTTATAGATATCTTTGAGAAAACGACGCACTCCATATAAAGCAAAGTATGGAGTATAGGGATTTCCTTGGTATTCTTCGTGTCGAATTCTTAGTAGGTGTTGAACATAAAAAGCAATTTTATTATGCAACCGGGTATTCATTTTTGGAATTATGCTGTTCACAGACAGATACTAAACTTGGTATTTATGTTCAGTATATTCCAAAGAGGTACGACACAAACATTTTCAAGAAAATGCCCCCACTCTGAGTTATTCCTTAGTGGAAAATTTAAAAAGTTTTTGATTTTCTCAAAAATAGCTCTAACGATTATGATTAAAACACGATACATTAAATATATGTACCTAAAAAAATAACACATACCGTATATTGAATTTTTTGGAGGTAACTCTTCATTTGGAATTAATGGATAAACAATAAGAGAGAGACAGAAACACATACCTCAAAAATGCAGATGTAGATATATGTAAAACAATTTACTTCAGATAACCTTTTGTAACATCGGTCCTTTCCGAGATATACGTTATTACTTATTTTAATTTTTAAATATCTCGTCATGCTTTACAAGTGCTGTCGCTATTTAGTTGCTTCTCTCAATATCATCGAAAGATCATAGAAGTTCAAGTCCTACATATACTAGCTACCTTTTATACCAGTACATAGTAGGTAGAGAAGCTATTGAATTCCATCCAAAAATTGGATATCGAGATTTCACCGGAAATACATGTTTTGAGACCCCTGAATCCGAACAAAAAGCATTTTTTCGAAAAAGGTACGCGCCTGTGTGTGTGAACAGCATGACTGAAAAAGCTAAAATTCCGATAAATACCAAACTTGGAATTTACGTCAGTATCTTATAAAGATGCGATACGAAGATTTTCATGAAAACCCTCAGCTTAAATTACCCTTTATGTGGAGCATTTTTAAAAGTTCCTGATTTTTTCATAAATGGCTCTAACGATTTTGATTAAAATGCCATGTATAAAGGATATTTACATAGAAAATAAGAGGTATATCTTGAAGTTTTTGTGAGTGACTTGTAAAATCCTGTTCATGCGCAAGACATTCTATATAATCTTGTATAACATTGTATTTATTTAAAACAACTTTTTTGTGGCACACGCCGTTTCAGATATCCGTTATCGAATTCTTCAATACTCTGTCATTCTTTAAAGTCCTATCGACATTCATTTGTATCTCAGGATGTCATGAAAAGAGTATTGAATTTTAAGGCCAGCAAAAAGCGTCCAATTTTAAACATTTGACTATCACTGTTCGCTTTGTATCTATTACGAAATATGTAATGTAGTTATTCTGCAAAGTCTTATTGGGATTAAAATGAAGTAGATAGACAATAAGCTTTTGCAAGAATAATTTTTATACCTAGTAGTAAACAATAGTGGATAGAGAAAGTCATGCGAATATAACACATCAGATTTTTTGGGGGTTTAGGATTTGATCATCCTATTCCCTTTCAGCTATAAGGAAATGTATAATGAAATTAGTTAAGGAAATGTTTATCTCAAGTTGAAGTATATGCAAGAATAGTTTATAGACGATAGTGGTCATGTTAGCACAAATAAATCTTAAAACATATTTTTTGTTTTTGATTTTAGTAATACATAGGTATCTCTTGCATTATCTCGCTGCAGTATGCCCAGTAACTGTGTTACATTTTGGATGTGCCTGTACTCTAAGTGCGTTTATATGCCAGATATAGAAGCATATATGCACTTACACAGCTATGGTACCTACTTTGACTACATTTTCTTCTTGTGTCCATCTCTCATACCAGTTTCTCTTCAGGGTGTCATTAAAGTTGGAGGTAAGAAATAATGGATGAACAGCTATAAAGTCACTCTCACAAGGGAGGTATTTCTTTCCAATTGCCTCCAGCAGAGTAAAATTTAAATCAGTGGTCCCAAAGTATGTATTAACCCAGCGCCTTATAGGCCGCAGTATTCAGAGAGTCCTGCATGCATTAAAATATGTGATGGTGCAATATGAGGACTTGTAAATGAGGAAAAATAACATAATACTTTTTCTCACCATTTGTATTTAGTACTACGCCTTGAAGTCTGTTAGAATAGTTTTTAAATAATTTAATAAAATCTTGTTTAACTATAGGTTAAAACAAAAAATGGCATGTGAGAATTTAGAGAAACATTTTAAGTTTCAAAGCATTATAGATGTTGTAACACTTCGGCTAGAAAAGGAAAAACATTTAATGTGTCACATTCATATGACATTCACTACAAACTGTTCCTACGAAAGTTTATTTTTCCATCTACTTTATCTTAATTAACATAAACGTTTGCGGAATTACTTTTGTCCTTCGACCACATTGTGACGCAGCGGTTATGGATCCGTCAATGTAATACAACACAATTTTGTTGTTTGCCACCAGCTTATGCAAAATCAAATAGACGTCGTAAAAATCGGAAGGTGTGACTAAGAGCAGCTTTCGGTCTAAGATACTTTGTGTGGTGTAAACATAATACTTTTGGAGATAAGGCTTACATGCTCACATCTACATTCCAGCCAAAGGAAACGCAACTGTTGTCATTAACATGTGAAAGGTCTGCTGAGTGTAACACAAACATTTAACAGTAATAGAGATGTTTGATTAATATTGACATTGCTACAGCGCCCTCCTATTGCACTGCCTTTGTCTGCTTGAAGAATCAACAGTAAAGCAATGGCAATTCTGCTTTCGGTTAATTAAAGACATAGGGTTTACAAATGAGATAATCTTGACGAATATAATTAGCACCTCGTGTACTGTGAATGATTTTCTCATTTAAATACGTTTGTGCTTCATTTAAAACCTCTCTACAAATACCCAAAGGATGTATGAGGTTTTAAACGTTCTGCAAGAAATGAAAAAAGGCAACATTCGCATAAAGTTTTCTACCTACACTTATACAAACTGTTATTACAGAAACTAGTTCTTCGGATTTTATATATTGCAGCAACCCTTAGGGTAGTTAGCTCCCCGGGAGGGGGGTAGACTCAGACGGGAGAGCGGATGGTATCGGATGAGACACGTCGGTGGCGTGCATGCGGGTGAGTTAAGGAGGAGAAATCGAATAATAACCCGGGGGTTGTATAAAAACTAACAACTACATTGTGATTACATTATATGGTTACGGGGTTGAGGATAGTATGAGCAGAGTACTTATACATAATGCATACTACCTAAAGGATTCTGCTGTTGCTATTACAAAAAATAAAATTATAACTCCCTTTATTCGTGTATAATAGAATTTATATGATCCATAGTATATTCCTCGTCCAATATGAAAGTAAATACAAATAAAACATATTGAAGCATCATTAGCTTCTGTTGTGTCTAATAAAAGTTAACTAGTTAAGTTGGCGGCACTGTACCCCTGGGGTGCGTAGCTTCGCCGATCGAGAGCGAGCCCAAGAGAATAAGAGTGTGATATAATTCCCTGTCATTAACTACTTTTTGGCTCACTGACCGTGCGGCCTCGTGAACTACAATGTTGAGATTCCTAGTTTGCACCATCTTGCAACATATTAGCAATCCTAACGCAATGGCTCGTTAAATTTTATGTATACATGTGTGCGTGCTATGTGTGCCTATGCCTACGAAGAGGGACTAATAACTGTTTGATATGACTCAAGTTCTGTAGATGACGACTCACTTTATTTCACTCATGACTACTGGGAAGTAATGTCAATACACTACTGGCTGTGTACTAAAAACGCACCAGTCCTTATTAAGCATGACAACAAAGGCAGAAACACGGTAACCCAGTAACTGGGTATCATGCAGCGATTTATTGTGTACGTGACAGTAAATGTTGATGGTCTGTCATGAGGGAAAATGTTTTCCTCTCATCCTTTTTCATCCGGGAGTAGCCATCAATCACATCTCCCACTGTTGCTCCTGTCATGCCGGGATCGGTCTCCTGTTACACAATAAAGTATGGTTCGTTTAAAATCACAACGCGTTTTTCAAGCACGAGAGCTTTTTAACAGGACTTACACTTTCCTTACATTCTAACAGGACAAATGCTTACCGTATCATATTTCCTTTGCTACATTATAAATCTGTAAGTTATTAAAACCTGAGATGACGAGAGAAGACTGATGTGTTACACTCACAGGACTTTTTCTACTCTTGTACAAACTACTTTTACAAACGCTTAATCTCCATCTACTACATGTTAATCAAGATAAACATTTGCAGAAACTTATTGCTAATTTTCTTGTAGGTGCAACGGGAATATGGTAGGCTTTAAGCAATAGTCAAATCCTTTAAGAGTGATTGCTATGTGGATCATTCCATTCTCTTTGCATGTCCCGGATATAAAATAAGAAATAACGAATTCCCATTTGGGAAAAAAGTATAAGTATTGGAAAATTCAAACAAATAACAAACAATATCTCGGAAACGGTTCACTCTCAAAAAAACATACATGACATAACTTGCGTGTTTTAATGAGCTCTTCATTTTTGTGTAAAATAAATTTGTTTATCTCTTACGGTTTACCAATAATGAAAAATCAAGAAGAGAACTTCTATGGACATTCCCAGAAAATTCAAGATATACATATTATTTGCCACGAAAATGCCTTACATACATTGCCGTTTGTGAAACTTACAACACCAAGAAAGAAACGCTGAATTCAATGGATTTAATACCACAGGTTGGGTACATAACAAGTAACAAATGATAAACTTTTCAAATATATACATGACCCTTGAGCTCTAATATTCAGTATTTTGTCTGGCCTCCCTGCGCAGCAATTAGAGCTGCTATATGACATGGCATTGAATCAAATAGGTTCTGAATAAGTTCCTGAGGGATTTCCCTCCACGCAGTTTGTATTCGAGCCAACAAACTCGTGACGCTCCGGCTTCCGGCCAAGCATATCCCAGACGTGTTTAATGGGCGACATGTCAGGCGAACGTGCAGGCCAGGGTAGCAATGGTACCCGTCGCTCTTCGAAGAAGGCTTGTACATTCCTCACAATATGTGGCCGGGCATTGTCCTGTTGAAATGTGGCCTGTGGAGATGCCTGAAGAGGGGAGAGCACCTAGGTTCTGCAACAACCGTTAGGTGCCGGATGCTGTTCAAAGTGTTCTCCAATGGTAGGAGGTGAGATTGGTTGTTGTATCCAATGACGCCCCAAACCATCAAACCTGGTGTTTGTCCGCTATGCCACTCAACAACGCAGCCCTCCAGGTTGTGCTTACCACGGTACCACTGGACACGTATGCGGCTATCACTGTAGTGCACATTGAAGCGGCACTCGTCCAAAAAGACTACATTTTGCCAATCAGGTCACCAGTGATGGTGTTCACGTGCCCATTGCTGTCGGAGGAGAATTTGGTTTCTGGACAATGGAAGCCGACGTAATGGCATGCATGCAACCAGTCCAATCTGCAGCAGACGGCCACCAACCGTTGATGCAGACAAGTTCACACCTGTTGCACTGCTCCAGCGTCGAGTCAAAACTGTGGATGAAGCTGTACGGTCCGTTATGGCCATGCGGACAGGATGACGGTCATCCCATGCTATAGTCATGTGCTCCAGTACTCGCTCTTCGTTGCGTACGACCTTCTTCTATTCACTGGTTCCACACCGCATCACTGTCGTAGCAGCATGCCCTGTATGAGCCGAAATATCACGGTATGACGAATCCGCTTCCCGGAGACCGATCATTCTGCCCCGTTCAAACTCACTCACATGCCGATACAGCTCCCTTTGACGTCGACGAGGAATACTAGCACTAACTTTATTGTTTCCATCTTGTTAGACAACTCTGCACTGACTACACTGGGCGCAACACTGACCTTGTCGGACTGACACGAGAGGGCTCTGCTCGGCCTATGTGTACCCCATTTCTCTGTAAACCTAATCACGTATTGCTTACACAGTTCTACACTTCCACCAAGTTTGGAGTTATTCAGAAAATTCTTTATTGGGGTTGCAATTTTCACAAAAGGCAGTACACGTGATATTTTAATAGAAATCATTAAAGCTATTTTTGAGAAAATCAAAATGTTCTAAAATGCTCCATTTAAACGGTCGTCCGGGTGGGAGGATTTTCTTAAATGTCTTCGTGTCGCATTCTTGTAAGATACTAAACCAAAAAGCCAAGTTTGGCATTTATCCGACTTTTCGTTTTTGAGTTATGGTGTTCACAGACACACAGATACATACACGGACCTCTTTATAAAAGTACTTATTTTTATTCGGGGACTTCGAAGGATGTATTTTTGGTGAAATCTTGGTATGGAATTTTTGGGTGGAATGTAATATTTCCCCTACTTACTGTACGTAGTAGAGAAAGTAAAAATGTAAGAACGTCCTTGAAAGAATGTCTACTTAGAAATGCTATATTTCGAACGAATGTGCCAAAACAGGTTTGTATTTACCTTCTCTACTGCTCGGTAAAACCCAACTCCTCCCAATTTCTGCTTTCGAATCTCAACTCGGTTGCGTCTTCCAAAATATAAACAAACCTAAATTGTTCCTGCCTTCTAAAATTTAAGCAACTTAAGTCGGTCCTGTAGGAAATTAATCTCAATCTAGTTCATAATGTATACGTTTTCTCAAAGACTTAGGACTTTCAGGTGACCTATAGTGACTGTAAAACGATATTGCGTTTTCATGTTTCACCAAAACTGATTTTAATTGCAACATCAGTTGTTACATAAAAATTTCCTGTGCTAAATACATGTAATAATTTTTGTCAACTCCAAACATAAAATAGTTCACAAATCGGTACGTTATTCAAAAGGTTATAATTCTAATAAAATGAAAGATTCTGAAAAAACATCGAAATACGCTTTTACGCTATTAGCTATGTTGCGGTCACAACCACCTTCTTGTGCTCAGTGCCGCTATCGATTTTTCGTAACAGGGATACTACCTCACTTTACACTTCACTATGTTCAGAATTTTATTACGATTTAGTACTATATGTTACGGGATCGAATTGGGTTGTGCACATTTTAATCACAAAAATAACAGGACCGGTTTGGTAATTCACATTTTACTCACGAAGATAACGGGACAGAGTTGGGTTGCTGACAATGTATGTACGAGTTCAGTTGTTGGCAGAGTATGCTACGGGACCGAGTTGCGTTGTTGACAGGGTATGCTGCGGGACCGAGTTGCATTGTTGACAGAGTATGCTACGGGACCGAGTTTGGTTGTTCAAGTTTTACTCACGAAGATAATGGGACCGAGCTATTTCACTCACGAAGACAGGGGGACCGAGCTGGGTTGTTCACATTCTACTCACGAAGATAACGGGGTCAATTTGGGTTGTTGACAGTATATGCTACGGGACTGAGCGTTTTGTGCACATTTTATTCACAAAGATAACGGGGCAGTCTACGCAAGAAATTTGATACCGGAAATGTACGTTTTGGGATCCCATGGACATGCAAGCGTATTTTGAGAAAAAGCTCTATTTCTATGAATCTATCCGTATCTCTGTGAACAAAACATCTCAAACCCGAGCAAATTAAATTAAATTTTTTATTCATGGACGCCCCTTAACTGCTGTGGTCTTTAGCGTCCTATTCTATATTGGCCGTGAAAGCTCAGTAATTTTGCTCAGAGGCCTCTTTATCAGGATTGAGGTTCTTATACTGCCATAAATCTACGACATGGGATCACCGCTTTACTTCCCTCCCGAGGGAAGTCATGCTAAAGATTTTTACGCCCGAAAAATTCATCGCCCTCCGCCAGGTTTGAACCCGCGACCTCGGGAACTGAAGATCACTTTGTACTAATTAACTCGACTTACTACCCAATTATCGGCGATTACCTACGCATGTTTAGCAAATACACACACTACGATTCGCTTGTTCACATTTTACTCACGAAGATAATGGGGCCGACCTGGGTTGTTCACATTTTAGTCACGAAGATAATGGGGCCGACCTGGGTTGTTCACATTTTAGTCACGAAGATAATGGGACCGAGCTGGTTTGTTCACACTTTAGTCACGAAGACAAGGGGACCGAGCTGGGTTGTTTACATTTTAGTCATGAAGACAAGGGGACCAAGCTGGGTTGTTCACATTCTACTCACGAAGAATACGGGATCGATTTGGGTTGTTGACAGTATATGCTACGGGACTGAGCGTTTTGTGCACATTTTATTCACGAAGATAACGGGGCAGTCCACACTGACTCTATTCTTGAAAAATCTTAGCATGGCTTCTCTGTCTCACATTCAAGATTTGAAAGTTTACTCATTCACGCTTCTGGTTGGCTAACTTTAATTATTCAAATTTACCTCATTGCCACTCTATTAGCTCTTTCAAATATCACAAGACATCCCTACATTTTACTCACTCTTATTATTTTTGTGGTTCTGACAAAGTTTTTCGCTAGGCTATAAAATTTAATGGGTTTCGTCTGGCTACCGACAAGAATTCTTCCCTTCTTGGCTTACCCAACAGCTAACTCGAAATACACATTGTGCCCATAGTTACAATCTGTTTATGTTATAAGTAACATTTGTAAATATACTTTGACGAATAGTTACAGGTACATGCCACTAAAGAATTAACTACACGTCAGCTAAATAATCAGATTTCCCTAGAGGACGTGGATCGAACCCTACTTTGACATATGTAAAGGAATAGGTATATTTAGATTATACGCTGTTCTAGAACACATGTCTCCCTTTGTTTACAAAAGTTAAGTTAACAATTAATACTTGAGTATGTGAGTATATTTTTCTCAATGTCAGAACTCGGAATATGACAGTGTGGGATTCTCTCACACAAAATTACTCTTTTTCCCATTTAACGATATACCAGTTAAGAAAGCAAACAAGCTTTATAAATTCAAGGATAATCTTTCTCAGTCGTAACTATATATATTGGCGTAATATTAGGTATCGTCATGCCAGACAAATTATTGCGTTGCATTGACAACAGCATTGTTGGGGTAATTTAGTATTTCTTTCGGTTTGTGTTTGAATTACCGTCTGGCATCACACTCTCCACCTCTGGCCGGCGAGCTTAGCCAGAATTGGAGAGGGGGGATAGATGTTAGCGTTACTTTCTTTTGTTGAGCGTCGGTCTGAGAATTCGTGTATAAGTATAGATTGCGTGTGTGCGAGACATCTCTCCTTAATCCTTTATTCCTTGTGTATGTAATGTAGGGCCGCAAATTATTTTATTAATAAACCACAGGTAATGTGAACGATGTGAAATTTGTATAATTTGTTACAAAAACTCACGCCTGTATCGGAATGTAACATCAAGGTCCTGATCCTCTTGCTGCTTATAGCTACGCTTCCCCATGTGCATGTTGGACTGATTCAAATTTTAAAAATTCGCTGGGAACCTTTTGGCCTTCACCCCAGCATATAACAATATTTGTACAAATTCAACAACAATTCGTAATATTCTGTTGCTTTAACATTATATATACAATTTGGCTCCTCTCGAAAAGTTTAAGAAATTCATATTCTGTTTATTCTAAACTGTGTATATTTAATTTTTCGCTTGAAACTAGCTCACGAATGGTTCTCTCACATGCCTTATTACATATGAATGGCTTTCATTCACACACTGTGTTCCTTGGCCTACCGTTACAAATCTTTAGCAATAATTTTGAAACTTTACTCACCGAAACCTGTAGGTTACGAACATTTTGACAAGTCCAAAAATAAATAATACTTCCGATGCCTCTCGATTATCCCACGTATGTTTGTAAGCAGACCTCTCTTACGGCGACTAACTGCCCTGCCTTTCTCGACCTACTGGGAAAGTCCTCTTCTCTGGTGTTTCCTCCATTGTTCCACTAGAGCTGCCGCCGTGTGATTGGCCCACAACTCAGCCAACCAGTATTCATTATAGCGATATGTTACTAGGTACACATGACGTCACCGCTACTGCGGGCTCAAAATTTCTGCATGTTGCACAGCTACTATCGTACCCGGCGAAATGGGGAGAAGGGGCATCCAAACGGCTCAACATGTACACAATGTACATTTACATACATCTTAAAATCATATATAAACATTGTTACTTGAACATAAACGAAATAATTATATGTACATAGTTGTGACTTATAGCTGTTACTCAGGCCTGTGGTGTGTTGTTTATTTAATGTCTTTGTGTGCCTAAAATACTGCCACAATTTTCTATGCATAGTCTGTTAATTTCACGCACTCTTATTGAATTTTTCACAACTGGGAAAGCGTAAGAGATAGACACAAATTTACTTCTGAAAATGTAGAAGTGATTAAGTTGTAGTATTTATATAAAATAAGACTTTGAGACATAAATCGTGTAGAAGATATTTAAAGCATTTGGTTAGTGTTTGTCAACATTTTAATTGAAATGAAAATTCCAAGGACATTTGAGTCACAAGTCACGGGATATTTCAAGAACATAAGCACTATCTTAAAAATTATAGATTATCTTGCGAATTTTGACACATCCGAAAGTTCTGAGAATTTTTATTTGCCTTCTGCTTTCGAATTAATCTGTTGATACTTGTGTTTTTCATCAGCAAGGAGTAGGCAGTATCAGTGTTTGCATATTCACTTTAGCTTTCAGCAAGGTTCATAATTGTAATAATAACAATATTTCCTTAATCCTATTTGACCATATTTGCTGATCTATTCACTGGTCAAATCCATTTGTTTTTAACTATAACTCAAATAGTAATAGTAATCTTTATTGTACTAAGCCATGTACAAGTAAAATACAAGTAATATGACCGGCATTCAGTCCTGGGTCTTTACCAATCATACTCACATTACAATACTTCCTTTTATCTACTTACTTTACTTCCCATTTCCTTAATCCTATTTGACCATATTTGCTGATCTATTCACTGGCCAAATCCATTTGTTTTTAACTATAACTCAAATATTGCCTTATACTCTTAGTATCTTTTCGATTTATTTCAATTATATCAATATTTCTATCTATCTTAAATCGCTTCCTTTTAATAAACTCTTTTCTCCAAATTTCTGTACCTTAGCACTTAAATATTTTATGTTCGACATCTTCATTTCCACCACATATAGGACATTAGTTTTGAGGTATACCCTTCCTTAAACCTCTTAGCCTCCATACTCCTGTTCTTACCCATGCAATACTTTCTCGCTCGTCCTTATTTATATTATCTATATTTTTTCTCTTCCCCGTGTGTTTTTATAGGTATATAAAAACTAAGGTTTTCTTTTCGGCTATCATGCTAAATATGTTTTATATTCCTATATCATCTAATCTCAATCTTACCACTTTCCAAATATTATTCACATTATTTTCCCTATCGTAACCACCTCTATGCACCTGAGTGTGTAACAAAGCTCAGAAGATATTTACTGTGATAAACAGGAACTATATCATAGAAAAGCAGGCTTATGTTTTAATGTAAATAAGTAATAGATGATCTATGTAGTAACTCACTACTTGTTTTTGATAGCATTAGAATAAATAACATACTAGAAATAATGTTTATTCAAATCCGTACTAATTAAATCTATGTCAATCTACGCCATATAAGCTAATTGCTAATCTACGAGCCTCAAACTTTTGCTGAAGAACATTCAACGGAAATGATTATACAAATGCATATTAGCCTTTTTGATATACGAAATTGGGTAGAGGAAATCTACCGTGGTCATTAATATTCATGGAATTACCTCCCCTCCTCCCTCACGCTGGTCAGCAGCGTGCGTTTTGGACCGTCGACAGAGATTAATTCAATGGCAAAGATTACTAAAGGGGAAGATGTGCCTTACTGTGCTATTTTCAGCTGTGTACCGGAACCATCTAAGTTAATGACAGGTGGTCCGCCTCCAGACTGTATGCAGACTTCTAAGTTTAACTGATGTCTGCGTGCTTTTCAAGGATTTCCATGGTTTTATCACTGTACAGCAATTCAATGGTAAATCATTTAGGGAAACAGCTACAACAGAAACACGAGAATATCGAACGTTAAAGTCTTCAAAACTGTAAAAAAGCTATTCAATAACTATGTATAACGTTATACATAGACAATAACTAGGATAAACTATTTATGAAATGTTAAACATTTGTTGAAGGCAGTCTGCAGTTCTAAATCTATTAATATAAGAATGATGATTCTTACCGTTTTCATATGTAATCACTTTTAAACGTTTATTAAGAAAGAACAAGCGCATTTTAAGCTTTATCTGAAATATACAGGATGTAAATAAATAAACGTTACAAGACTCGATGGTAGCTACATAGTTATATTGTTGTCATATTTTGTCAGTAAATCCATTTCTAAAACTCTTTCCTTACACGGGGGACCCTGAAATATGGAGGAGTAAAAACTATTTTTACAAACACTTATTTTCCATCTATTTTATGTTAATCGAGACAAACATTTCCACAATTTTATTGTTAATTTTCTTGTAGGTGCAAGGGAAATATGGTAGGCTTTAAGCGATAGTCCAATCTTTTAAGAGCTGGTTGCTATGTGGAGCATTCCATTCTCTTTGTATGTCCAGGACATTAAAAAAAACGAATAACGAATTCCCATTGGAGAAAAAGTATAGGTATTGGAAAATTCAAACAAATAACAAAGAATATCTCGGAAATGGTTCACTGGACCAAAAGAATTATATGACATAAATGGTGCGTTACGAGATCTGCATTCTGTCTATCTTTTACGGTTTACCAGTTACGCAAAAGCTATTCAGAAAAAAGAGGACATTTGTGAACATTCACTGCAAATTCAAGATATGCATTTTATTTGCAATGAAACTATTTTAAATAAATGACATTAGAGCCATATTTGAGAAATAAAAAATTTTCGAAAAATGTTCCATGTAAAGGGTAGCCTTGGATGGAGGGGATTTTCTTGGAAAACTTCGTGTCGCATTTTTGATAGATACTAAATCTAAATACTAAGTTTGGTATTTATCCGACTTTTCGTTTACAACTTGTACTGTTTACAAACACATACATAGACAGTTTCCAAAAAGTGATTTTTATTCAGGGTCCTCAAAACAAGTATTTACTGTTCAATTTCGGTATTGAATTTGTGGATGGAGTGCAATACTTCCCCTACTTACTATACGTAGTAGAGAAAGTAATAAATATCTTATTGTTCGACACACATATTGTAAAATATACTTAGTTTTATGTTTATCATTATGTGGTGATGAGGTATGTTAAATCCTTAAGAATTTGTTTACGTGTTACATTAATGTCTCACTGGTCACTATATATAATTTTTTGCCTACTGTAAAGTTGTACTTGTTCATTTAATTAAGAGAGGGGACTTCAATACCGTCGATGACTCGATACTCTCGATACTAGATGGATCGAAGTAGGTCTAATACTATGAGATAAACCTTCGATACTGTTAAATTTTTAAGTTTTGCATTATTGAAATTTGTTGCGTTTAACTTTATGCTAGATGAGGAATGAAGGAGTCAAAATTTCATGTTATTGCCTCGCACTTATCCCTAAAGTGTTGCTGGACTATAGTACTTCATACAACTTGATTGCCATGAATACAACAATCCATAGACACTTCTGTATAAATAAAAATATGCAAGACAATAGGAGAGGGAGTAACGGTACTCGTGTAACATTGAGGCAGTCTTTTTAACACTTAAATGATTTCAGTCTAATTATATAAAATATAAATTCAATAACAGCCCGCCTTAAAGCAATATTTGTATGTAACAATACATAAAAAGTGTTTATTACAGTCATTGTATATGTTTACATTATTGTATATATGTAATAATGTTATGTGAATGTATTACGTAATTTAATAATGTAGGAGCTGAGAGAATAATAGGTTAAAAGTTGCTAACAATGAGGCAATAATGAGTAAGGATGTTTAATAATGCTACTAGTCATTATTGGAGTAACACAATAATGTAATTTTTGTGACAGTTTATAAAATAACCAATCAACATCCAGAAAAAAGCTTAAATTACATAAAAGGAATAGCCAATCAGAGACTTGAAATGCAGAAATTTACAAATTTAGGCGGTTGAAATCAAGTCAGTTGCTTGTAGACAGCGCTCATAACTGAACGCGTTGGTTGTTGACAGTGTTCCTAACCGGACGTATTCGTGTGAGACGAAAATAGTTTTACGTGTTAAAAAGTGCAAGTAATTAACAAAAGAATCTCACAGCTCTCTCTCTATATATCAGTGAAGTGTTATTTAAATCGTGTCAAGCACCAATAAATGCAGTGAAGAAAAACCTAAAATCTGTGTAAGCCTACATTCTTCAGTTGTATCTCTCCCTGCTAAGACATTCATGTCTCTAAAAAAATATAAATACTGACGCAGCCGAGGTAAACATAAATATATAATATTTGAAGTAACAGTCAAAAGTTACAAAGTTAATATTTTTTAAACAATTTTTGGGGGCAAAGACCAACATTGAAAAATAATACACCTTTTTTAAACTGACTTTCCATACGTAGCAGCAACAAACCTCCTTCAAATTTGCACCTAGCGTGGGCAAATAACAATACAACAAAAACAACTTATTCAATATGCAGCGTTAACTGAGTTGTGAATGAAGCTGATTTAGCTGATGCACTAAATCACCTGTATGTAATAGCCTGATTTGGTGACTCACTCTCAACCATTACATTTAACCACTACAGTGACCAAAATCTGTGAATCCAGCAAAATAAATCAGATCATATTATGTGAGATAATACAGGGTAAAGAAATCTTTGTTCTTTCATGAATGCTCGTGTTCTTAAAAACATCTTTGATGTCTTTATATCTGTCATTTCATATAATACTTCATATTTTCTTTAGACTTTTGATTGTGTATAATATGCTTTTGTACTAAACATGTATGGGCTAATGTGTGAGAGTGGGTAGTAGAGAGGTTTAATCCACAAGCTACGTTTCCAGCTATTTTCTTATTACTGGATGAAAAAATACATATACAGTATTATCAAAAATAAATTGCTACGAATTGGAGAATGTCAAACAGTAACAATTTTGGAGTGAACATAGAATAAAAACTTGATTAAACTTTTATTACTAATACATGAAGTAGGTGTTATTGTTGTATTTTAGGAGTTGTATCGTATTTCAAGTGTTAGGGAACCGAACTTGTAGTTGAAACCGCACGTATAGTAAACAGTTTCCGGTTGCCTTCGCCCCAAGTTTAAAACATATTAACTTTGTAATTTGACTGTTTCTTTAAAGATTACATTTATGTTTGCCTCGGCTGCGTCAGTATTATTGTTGTAGACACGTTTCTCTTGGCAGGGTTGTGATGCGATAAGAATGTAGGCTTACACAGATTATAATTTTACTTCTCTTCTTTTATTAATGCTTGATACGATTTAAATAACACTTCACTGATATAGAGAGCTCTCGGATTCCTTTTATTAATTAATTACACTTTTTAACACGTAAACTTATTTTTCGTCTCACACGAATACATATTATATTTCTTGAGGACCCTTTTTGCGTCTGGTTAGTAACGCTGTCTGCAGGCAACTGAACTCTAAATTTGTAAATTTTTCTCCTTTTCAGTTTCTGATTGGCTATTTTATAAACTGTCACTAAAATTACATTACTGCTTCCAAGAATCAGAAGTAGTATTGTTAAACTCTCAAACTCATTATTGCCTCAAGGTTGCCTCATTGTAAGCATCTTTTAACTTATTTTTCTCACAGCTCCTACATTATTAAATTACGTAATACATCCACATAACATTATTACACATGGATACAAAATACAAACATATACAGTGACTGTTATATACACTTTTTATATCTTGTTACATACACATATTGCTTTAAGGCGGGCTGTTATTGAATTTATACATTATATGATTAGGTTGAAATCATTTAAGTGTTAAAATACTGCCTTATACAAGCATAATTCACTAAACAAGCCATCGCCTTTATAGTACTTCATAAAGTGAGTATCGAAAATTGGTACTCGAAAATCAGTATTGATATCGAGTGTCGAGAAATAGTGGTAGCTTCCCATCACTAATATAATTTGTAGTCACTAAGTGGTAGGCTGAAAACAATAATATGTTAAAGACTTTATCATTAATTTAAAGGTTTGTTGCTGCTACGTATGGAAAGTCAGTTTAAGATGATGTATTATATTTCGACTGGTGGGGAGCCGAACTTGAATTACTAGCAACCGCATGTATGGTAAAAATAAGTCTCCGGTAGCCTTCGTCCCCCCCAAAAATGTTTAAAAATATCACTAACTTTGTAATTTCACTGTTTCTTTAAATATTATATATTTATGTTTGCCTCGGATGCGTCAGTATTATTGTTAGAGACATGAATGTCTTAGCAGGGAGTGGTGCGACTGAAGAATGTAGGCTTACACAGATTATAATTTTACTTCACTCCTTTTATTAATGCTTGACACGATTTAAATAACACCTCACTGATATAGAGAGAGAGAGCTGTGAGATTCTTTTGTTAATTACTTGCAGTTTTTAACACGTAAAACTATTTTTGTCTCACACAAAATACGTATTAAATTTGTAAATTTCTGTATTTCAAGTCTCTGATTGGCTATTTCCAATCAAATAGAATACTTTTAACCTAAGTTTTTTGTGGTTTTTGATTGGTTATTTTATAAACTGTCTCAAAATTTACATTATTGTTGCTCCAATAATTACCAGTAGCATTATTAAACATTATTACTCATTATTGCCTCGAGCTTACCTCATTGTTACCTCATTGTTAGCAACTTTTAACCTATTATCTCTTACATTATTAAATTACGTAATACATTTACATAACACTATTGAACATGTCTACAATAATATACACATATACAATGACTGTAATATACACTTTTTATATCTGGTTGCATACACATATTGCTTTAAGGTGGGCTATTATTGAATTTATATATTATATGATTAGACTGAAATCATTTAAGTGTTAAAAATTCTGCCTCATACAAGCATAATTCAGTAAACTATCCAACGCCTTTATAGTATTTTATAAAGTGAGTATCAAAAATTGGTACTCGAAAATCAGTATTAGTATCGAGTGTCGAGAAATAGTGGTATCTTCCCATCACTAATATAATTTGTTGTCACTAAGGGTAGTCTGAAAACAATAATATGTTAAAGACTTTATCATTAATTTTAAAATTAATATGTATTGTTCTTCTCATGCCCTAACTTTGTCGTCAGTATATGAACGAAACAATATAGGATACGATATGCAAATTTGGAAAGCTAAAATCAGACGACTGAAAAATTCAATGCCATAGTCGGGATTTGAATCACTGATCTCCCTATCTCCATCCGGTTGCTCTAACCACTGAGCTACCATAGCAACATGCCGGCACTACATTGAATTCTCCAATTTATTTGCATTTTTCCCGATAAACCATAAGGAGATCTCAAATTGTGTGGAGATAAATTGAAAATTGAGTTTTATTTATGCACGCTCTTAACTACTATGGTCCTCAGCGTCCCATTCTATATTGGGCGTGAAAGATCGGTAGTTTTGCTCAGAAGGCTCTTTATCAGGCTTGATGTTCTTTTACGAGCCGTAAATCTACGACACAGGATTACCGAAGGAAACCATGCTAAGGATTTTTACGCTCGATAAAAATCCATCGCCTTCCGCCGGGTTTGAACCCGCGACCTTGGGAACTAGAGGCTAGCACGGTACCACTATTCTACGGAGGACGACTTTATGTTGAGATGACATACCCTAATGGTGACTTACAATACTGTAAGTACTTTAGTTTAATAGTTTCAACCACTATTAGGTCAATTAATGGAAAAAAGGTTGTGATGGTGCGGTTCTTGGTGGTTATGTTTTTGATTCGGGAGGATCGTTGTTGCTGCCGGCTACTCAGGTAGAGGAATTTTGGTTCAGGAGTCTCATACCTCAGGGAGTGTGGATGGGAGATAAATGAAGATCACTTTCTCCTCTCAGATGACCCGTTTATTGATGATCCACACTAATGTCCTCGTACGAATCTCCTTTCCACACAAGACGCGATTTTTCCTGTCACCCCTGCTACTGTTTCCGTGCTCTTACCCTTTCTTAATTACTTTGCGAAGTTGAAGTATGTTATAATATTATCCTAATGACTTCTCCTTTTGTCATTCCCTAGCTACCCTGTTCCTCACGTTTGCCTTAAACTGGTTTTCAATACATGAATATTCACTCGAAGACCGCTACACTGTTTCCCTCTTTAATATGAGATATTTTGAATTTCTTGATCTATCTTACTTTCCCTCGCGTTTCCTACACAAATCATTTCTTTCCCTCCAACTCATCTTCTCTCCCCCACGTTTCTACACAGAGACCTCTTCTTTCCCCGACGTTTCGACACAGAATGAGGTATCCTACGCACGTTTGAACGTCGCTCTGCTTCATAGATAATTTTCTATTTCACGCCTACTTTTCTAGTTTCTCTCTCACTTTTTGCTATTCACGTGACTTTTATTCGTTTTCATTAGTTACGTCTCTGAATTTTTCCTCCATCTACCATTGGCTCTCAATTTCGTCGTCCGAGCGTCGCTCGCGTCTAACATTAACAAATTATGTTCGCTTTATAACTAATATGATTTTCCGGGCTGTTATGCCGTGGTCTGCTGAAGAAAGATTTCCCAGACGTTTCGTCCACAACTGCGGTGGACGAAACGTCTGGGAAATCTTTCTTCAGCAGACCACGGCATAACAGCCCGGAAAATCATATTAGTTATAATTGTGACTCCGGCCGTGAAAACCTACGTTCTTATATCTTCGCTTTACTGATTTTTCTGTGCGCTTGATTAACTTCGGTTTCCTGCCCGTTGTCTTGACATCCTGTGTGCATAACTCGGTTCCTATTGTCACTAAAGCAATTCCTAATGTTCTTTTTCCTGTCCTTTCCTACATCTGCTATCTTTATGTGATTTTCGCCAAGTTTGTTCGTCTCTCAACTACACGTTTTTATTTCATGTTCTTATTATTATTTAATATCTATCCTCTAGGTTTTTTCTCTCTTCATGACTTTATTCTCCCCTTTCTCTAATTCTTAATGTTCTCTTTTAATCTTCCCTCATACGGGTATTCCTTATTATTATTATTATTATTAATTATTCTTCTTATTCGTTATTATTTATTCTTTATTATTCGGGCGGATCTTATCACTTCACGTGGTGGGTCGGCCATTGCGATTCTCGTCGGTGATGTTTTCTCTACCGGCCGCAAACCTTCTGTCACATGCTGACGAGACATTACAATTCCGCCGCGGTTACATGTTTGGCTCACAGAAATGGAATAACGGAATGGATTTCGTCGCGAGACAAGTTTTCCAAACGAGTCGCCATTTGTGTTTACCTACAACTAGCGCTGCATTGGTGGGTGGCTAAAACTCTGCACAGTTGCCAATCGCATTATTGGAATTACCGCACACTTCTAATTTCTCTATAACGGACTAAAATCCAGGAATATCGGTCTTGTAGCCTTAGTTTCTGATCACCTCTCCTATACTTTTTATGTGTTTGTACATGACTGGGTGTGTTACTGTTAATTGACAATGCGTGTACAGTGTAAGCTACAAAATAACTAAATGCATTTTTGAAATTTATTATAAATGCGGGAGATTTAGTCATTTCTATGCCATAACAACCTCCTGCTTTTTTATTATTTTGAGCGATTTTTAAATATATTTATAATGAGGTAATTTTAAAATAAATTTGTGAATTTGTTGTTTATGTAGAAAGTCGTACGTATCACATCAGAATGTTTTAATAACTATCATTATTTACAGTAAAATTAACTCCTGTTTTGTTCCTATAAGGCAAAATATTTTCATTTCTTAGTGAATACAAAGTTGTATGCAATACTAAAAGAAAGCAAGCAAAGAAGTAACATGAAAGATGCTGTTAAAATCGTTTCTTTGACAGAAGGCTTGGAAGCAAAGAAAGAGAAGTAGTAATCAAATCAGATCAAAGATGGGAGGAACGTGAATCCATTTCTGTTGATGCTTCTGAATGTATACCATTTTAGAATCTCTTAAAGGCAAAGAACATCCTATATGCTGTTAAAATAAATGTTTAATCATGTAGCTTTTCTAGAAAATTTCTGACAAATGCTTAACAATGCTTTAGCATCAACAATAATAATTCTACTTCCTTATTGCAAATTAAGCAAATTTACATATTGGAATTAATTGTTCTTCCACATCAGGTGTGCTTGGAAAGGTAGAATGAGACAACTGAAAAATTCAATGCCATAGCCGGGATTTGAACCGGATCTCGGTTGCTGTAACCACTGAGTTACCATGGCAACATGCCGGCATCACATTAAATTCATCAACTGATTCGCATTTTTCCGGTAAACCACAAGGAGATCTCACACGGCATCGATAGATTTGAACACAGTTCGCGTGGAGGAGCTGATTCAGGACAACATGAGAATCACGTTACGGCATATGAAGGTAGAATTGGGAATGTGGTTTGGAAGCGTTCGTTACATTATGCATAGTATTCTGCAGTACCAGAAAGTTTGTTCCCGACGGATTCCACAAATCTGTCAACCAATACAAGGAGAAGCGCATGGAGGCACGTTCGAAACCTTTTCAACGATTCTCCACGGAAGGGAACAGTTTGCTTCAACACATTGTCACAGGCAAAGAAGCACGGATCCACCACTACATGTTCTGCAGTAAGTGGTCATTATTGGAGTGGAAACACCTCTCCTCTCCAAAGACAAAGAAGTAAAAGGTGACGCCATCTGCCAGGAAGGTGACGCCCACAGTAATTTGGGACAGTGCGGGTATCATACTCGTAGAGTATTTGGAAAGAGGACAAACAGTGACTGCTGACCCATACTGCGAGACCTTGACACGATTGGGGGAAGCAATTAGGAGGAAGCAACCAGGACTTCTCACCGAGGGCGACGTCCTACAGCCCAGAAGACTACCACGCTGTTGCAACAGTTTCGCTGGGACATCATCGACTATCCTCCCTACAGCCCGGACCTCGCTCCAAGCGACTTTTACCTTATTCCTCACTTAAAGGAGCACCTAGGAGACCGACGATTCGCCTCAAACGAGGGGGTGAAATACTTCGCGAAAATGAAGCTCTTATGTTCCCAATATCACATCAAACAGATTCCCTAATATGTATATTCTGTATCATACTAGCTGAAATTTCGTGTTTTTCCGTCTCAAAACAAGTGGGTACGTCAAATTCAACTGTTCCGTTCGGTTATTTTCTGCACTCTAGCACCAACACAACTTCAACTGTTTAAGGACACCGGGAAGTGAATTTCAGCGAAAATATCGATTTTTTGTTTTCTATTCTGTAAAAAAGTACAATTCCTAAGCTTTAAAATGATATTTATAACATGGTATGTTACACAATTAGTAAGCCCTTTAAATTGGTCATTTAAATATGGCGGCACAACGACACGCCCCCCATCTTCCGCAAGCTCGTGCACAATGAGTTAGATGACCGTCAGCATCCCACCGTGCCGTCACACCGCTTGCTTTAGTTGGCCCCTCCCCATCCTTTTCCACAGTTTCAATTGAGCGCAGAACATGCATTTTACCGGGATTCGATCCTACGAATCCTTGGTCTTGATAGGTTAGCTACTCCTATCATGCCTTAGACCGCATGGCCATAAATCCCGATGTCGAAGTCAAGTTGCAGATGGAAGCACATTGCTTCCTGTACCCATCCCCTCAGACTTGTAGTCAAGGCTAGGCCCAAGAAGAAGAAGAAGAAGAAGAAGAAGAAGAGAGGAGCTGAAAATAACCACAGTGATGAGGAATATGGGGCTGGCATGTTCTGAAAAAGTGAGTAAATAAGCAAAAACTGCACTTTCAACTTTCGACTCAATTTCCCGTAACTTCATTTTTTAACACTTCAGGTACACTTTTCTCAAACACTATCAAAGCTATTGTCATGAAATGTTTACTGTACATGTATAGCTACCTAATGTAGCTAGTGAACTAACCGTTTCTTGGAATATTAAGTTTAAGATGGATAGAAAAAATAGTAACTGGTAAAAAATATAGGTCATTTGTGTCATTAGATATGCAACATTTTTTTACCTTCTTATATTTATGGTATCCAAATTTAATTTAGTTCAGGATCTTAAGTTATATGTTAAGTATTACAGGGAAAAATGGTGTCTGTACAATCAACCCAAAGGAAGAAAAGTGTACCTGAAGTATGAGGTACAAACTTTTTTGTTAGAAAACATGGTGTGACTTATGCCACTTTTTCATAAAAGCTTTTAAATATATCCCAAATATTATATACTAATTAAATGCAGAAACGCTTGTTCTCTAAGACTCCGAAATTTCATTTTAATCCAGAAAATTTTAGTAACAAAAACTGAAATTGAATTGTACGTATAACTTCGGTATGGCAGAAATGCAATCACTTCCTGGTGTCCTTAATCAATAAGCTAGCTGTTTGCCCTGCAATGAGCATTAGTAACATACGGCTGCGTCCATGTCCAATATAGTATGCAATATAATGGTTAACCAATATATAAAGATTTCGACTTTGTATTAAACAAAATATTCTGCGTAACTACAGGAAAGTGATTTTTTCACGAGTGAACGTCTTATGATCATGAAAGAAACACACACTTTCCTATGCAGTTACGTAAATAACTATTTTATTCCTGAGATTCTTACGCTCACTCAAAGGCTGCACAAGAGAAAAACTTCTAAGGAATCAGAGAATTAGTGAAGTTTTACGTATAAAGGTCATTTTAGACTTAATTATTAAACAAAGAAAGAAACGGACAAATACAAAGAATGACAAAAGAACGAATTCCTAGACAAGCCCTCAGCTACAAATCTACAGGACGACGATCAATCAGACGACCAAGAAAACGATGGGAAATGTGAGAACGGAAGGCTAGCTGGAAGAAGACTATTTTATTCCAAGGGTAAACAGTGATTCATCCTAATATTCCCCTTAGAATGCAATCCTCATAGGTAAAGATTATTTAACAGAGGGTGACACCTCGCGCATTGCAAACTACAGAGATCTATTGCGCCTAACACACCCCCAGGAGCAAGGGATGAGTTGAAGGAGCCATAGGAGCCTACAGGCCAAGCTTGCAGACCCGTCCCACTGCTGAAGCCACCGAGAGAGGGCGATGAACCGCCCATCGATCAAGCATCCCACTGGTGTGCACGAGGGATGCTCTTTCCATTGAGCATGCATCCGCAACATCTGTCCGGACGAAATCTAGAAGCATACCTGAAAGAGGAGAAGGAAAGGGAATGAAAGGGATGATGGGAAAGAAAGCATGGTAGAAGAGAAACCACCCCATCTTAGCCCGTCAACCCCGAGGAAACCGCAAAAAAGCCTTGGGTTAGAGTGGGCAGACGCCGGGGAAATGCCACTCGCATACCACCTCACTGGGTAAGAAATCTTTACGCAAAATACTACATTATTTAAACATACATATATTAAATACGAATTTTACTAAGTTTGTTATATGCTGTAATCATTTTTTACCAATTAAGATTGATTAGTACCAACATACCAATTATTGTATCTTACGATTTGTTCTGTAATCTTACAGAAAGATATTAATAGGTTGGAAGAATACTGTAAACATTGGGGTCTGGTGGTAAACATTAATAAAACAAAAACAATGGCTTTCAAAAATGACTATGTGTATGGCAGGGATGAGAAGTGGTATTGCAAGGGGCTAGAACTACAATTCGTTAAACATTTCTCCTATTTAGGAGTAATGTTTAATATGAGAGGAAAATGGAACAAACATCTATCAGTAACTACCTACAAAGCACGAGGGAAGTTAAATGAATTATTACATACCCTCTCGCGGATACCAGATGTACCTGTAGATAAATTAGAAAAGATGTATAACTCTAAATAAGGCCGATTTTGTTATACGGAAGTGAAATCTGGGGATGGGAAAGAGCAGAGCATGAAAATAAAACACAGCATTTTGGAAAAGAGTTCTTGGAGTTTCACAAGGCACATCAAATTCGGGGGTATTGAGTGAGGTGGGATGTTATGAAGACACAATACCCTGTAAAATAAGAGCAGTGAAGTACTGGCTAAGGCTAATGAAGGGGGATAACTCCAAACTACGATCCAAATGTTATAAATACCAGCGAGAAAACCTGTCTCCTAAGTTTTGGGCAGCTGATTTGCAAAGGGGTTTGAGGAGAATAGGAATGAGGTCAGTGTGGTTAAGAGCTGAAACGAATGACAAAAACATATGTAAAGGTGTTAAAAGAAGACTAAGAGACATCAATCAACAGGAAATAGAATCAGATTGTAAAATTAAACCTTCTCTAAGTCTAGCAAATGAAATAAAATTGAACTGGGGTAAAGAGGCATACGTACTTAATTTAGGAAGAAAGAAAAGATCAGGAATGGCATGGTTTAGACTGGGGGGCTGGAGGGCACAGAAAATGAATCTGCCCATTCTGGATTTGAATGAGGACTGGGTACATATTTTGGCGGAATGTGCACAGTGGGAGAACCAGCGAACGATTAAACTGAAAGAAAAATCTTAAGTCCCTCAAGAAAGAGATTGGCATGTTGGAATCTACTGGCTGACCAGAGGAACTAGCAAAACATGGGCAATTTTTTGGCTAAAGTGCGCGAAGCTAGGTCAAATTTGTTCAGTTAGACTAAAGTAATTTATCTCTATTTCCCTTTTTGTTGTGTTTTCTTTCTCTGTTGTTTATTTTATCACCGTATTGTATCTTAAATATGCATGTACGGTCAATGACCCATGCACTAAATACTTGTACAATAACTTCAACAATTTGAAACCAATAAAGATACCTTATCTATCTATCTACATTCCTACTTACAAAATAACTTCGTCGATTTTACTTTAGGTTGTAATTAAATTACACTGCATTGTGTTAAGTAAATGATATAATTAAGAAAAGTTGTAATGTTCACTGTATAAATAAATAATGAAGCGCTTTTCGCAAATGTTTTTCTCGATTAACACTAAGTAGATAGAGCAATTAACTTGTGCATAATCTTATCACAAAAGTGATAAGAGAAAGTCACATAAAAGTAACACAAGAGATTTTTAACTTAACTGTATAATATATAAAGAATTTATGCAAATTTTTAATGGATAGAAATGTTTTTGGGTGTTACAGATCAGGCCTTTGTTAATATAAGCAATTGCTCTCTCGTTGTAATATTCCCGCTTATTCATTAATCGTTTCAAATACAAGTAGGTAAATCATCTAGCATCTAAAATATGTGGCATTACATGAGATCAGTATTTTTTCTTTGTTAGATTACAGATGCAATATTCGAACCCAATATATTCAAGTATTTTATATGAACTCATATAAGACGTCGAACTATGAATGAAAACCTTTGCATCTCTCGGTGTGTGCTAACAGAGTGCTGCAGACAAGCGTACGCATATATTGCCGTGCTGGAGCAAGTCTGACTTCTGCTTCTAGGGCAATAAATGCTTACTGTATCTCCGGGGTTATTTACAAGGATTCCTGGAAAGCGTAGAGGAAATTTCACAGTTCAGAAAAGAATTTCATCTAATATACCGCCGCACGCCATCTGCCACGGAGAAGAGAATACAAGATCCTGCCTATGCTAAGTTTTGTATATAACAGGGATTTTTTTTTCATTAGGATATATCAAAGTGGAGTTACTTAGATTAGTTTATCTACTTTAGTTACGTAATATCGACTTTAAAACACTAAAATAAGAAGCTCTAAACCTATTCACTGCCTAACTAGTTTCATAATGGTGTTTCATTACGCAACTAGTTGCGTAATGAAGCTTATATTATGCAACACGTTTCGTAATGAAGCTTCTACTGAGCAGCAGTTTTCGTATTATAACTCTTATCACGAAACTGGTTGATTATTGTGAACCATACATAAATAATACAAAGTCGGGATTTATTAGGAATTAAACTATCTATACAGAATTAGCTGCGTTTTGCATTATTTTGTCAGAGCTCATTTATCAAAGTTTATTTAATTCGCCTAGCGCTCATGTTCTTCTGTTTTAAACAAAAACCTAACAAACAAATCTGTATTTGTTTCTATTAAACCATGCATGACCCATACACACACGTATCAACTATGTTCAATGTAGTGTATTGTTTCGGTGATTCCTAATACTACATCTGAATTAAAAGTGTAATTTACCAAAGTAAATAAAAAAAAATCTATATTACGTAACTAAAGTAGATAATATGTTGTACGATACACATATCGTAATTACATATTACAACACTCAATTTGTTATCAATCTCATACTGTAATATCACACGTTACGATATTCCTATTATAAATTATTATTATAGAGCTGTAGTTTGTGCAAATCTACTAAACGATACAGTCTGAAAAATGGCTTATAAACTTATGATATAAAAACAGCTTTCTGGTATACATTTGCCCTATTTTGGGAGAATGTACACTGAAAATCATTCACCATAAGTCCTGCCTTCTTTTCTACGTACTCTGTCTCTGTGGAAAAGCAATATTAACGACCAGCAAATCCCAAACATCTGCTTGCTTTATAGCATAAATGCGGAGATTGTTGTCTGTTTCTCTCCTGTTCTTAATTTCTCATTCATTTCTTTCTTTCCTTCTTTCTTTCTTATTGAATCTTTCGCTCTCTCACATACTCTACGAGAGGCATTTTAACATTTCTCGTCCTGACCAATGTAACACAGGATTTAAAAGATATTGTTTATTTATTTTTCAACATAATCACCTTGTTAATCAGCAATTTTTGTCTAATGACTTTCCAAAATTTTAAAGCCTTAGTAAAATAAAATTTGTCCAACTGTAAAAAATGAACGTCTCTTACAGCTTCAACCTCACCAGGTGAAGAAAATTCCCGTTCACCCGGAATTTCTTAAGCTTTAGGAACAAAAAGTAACGCTGGGAGTCAAATTTGGCAAATATGGCGGTTTGGATATGCTGAGAAGCAAAGTTTTTCAGTAATCCCAGAAATGTGTAAACGCGCAGTATCGTGATGAAAGATAACTTTATTTTTCGCAAGGCGTGAGGCCGTTAGCCTGAGTAGCATAGTAGCATCACCCAGTTGGCTCAGTAGCAAAGCTTAATACACACAAATTATGGCTTTGCTATGGTGTAAGTAGCCTAGGAGACTATTATGCGAATTCCAGAATACAAATCCTTGACTGTTCGTGTAGCTGAGAGCGTTTTTGCTTTCTTTGGTGCACTTTCAAAGTTACCGGAAATTTTTGGGATGCTCCTTCGTCTCTGGCGTGTAATTATCAATCCATCTTTAATCTACTGTTATGAAACGTTGGAAGAACTCACTAGCATTTGTTTAAACAAGTCTAAACATTCTTGAGTAATGTTCATCTGAATGTGTTTTTGGTGTGTTAACAAACGCGGCACCCATTGAGCGGAAAGCTTTTTGACGCTAAAAACTTCGTGTAAAATATAGTGGACACGGTCTATCTAGGTCTTTGCAACCAAACTGACGTATTTTCAATCGACGATTATCGAATATGGCATTGTGAATTTTTGCCACAATCTCCTCGTCGTAGCGGTTTTGTGCTTATTATCGTGGATGGATGTACGACTCATTTCAATTCAGTAGCCCACTTTTTAACCGTCGAAAACGAAAGAGAAGAACGTTTTTAATGTCCAATCTAACTCCTTTTTTAATTGTGTTGGAATTAGACACTTGAAACCTAAGTACGTTTTCCCAGCTTGTATTTGGCTTTCAACCATTTTATAGAATATCTTAACACTAATTTATTTACACGAAATCACAAACAAGTGACTACACTTGCGAATATGAAACTTTACAGCTTGCCATATAATGGATGATACTTAAACAATTATTATAGTAATTTGACTACCTTCAAGGCATCCGTGTAGGCAGAGAACTTTTAGAAGGGCACTCGTGTCTTTTCCTGACTTCTCTCTCTTTCCCCTCTCTCTCATTTCCACTCTATTCCTTTTCATTCAAGAAATTTCAAAAGCTTATACGCAAAAGTACAACTGCCTGAAGTTATCTCACACAAAGACACACACATAGGTTTTTTTTTTTTCTTTTCTCTATCTCTCTCTCTCTCTCTCTCTCTCTATTTTACGTCTTTAACTACGTGGTCATATTGCGATAGATCTGTTAGGACATACCTGTGGGTCGGTGTATGGAGGACAATTAGCCTTTTAGGTCACCTGTCACATATACACAGACGCATTTGCTTAGAAACTGCACCTCTGTTTCTCTGACGAGCAGATGACAGTTTTGACATGTGTCCACAGAGGTGTGTGTACAGCAACTGTACCTCTGCCTTTACACCTGACGGGCTTTCATTATCTGTGGATAGCTGATACAGCATTCGCTATTACTATCTATTTATTCATGATATTACTATCTATTGTTCATGACTTAAGGTGGAATTTTGGGTTGGAGTATTAAACATCCAATCCGGTATGTACTAGGGCTGTTCCACAAGTGCCCGACATAACAAAGAAAACACAAATATTTTGGGAAAAAATATCTTATTTCACTACATAGTCTCCTTTCAGCTCGGTACACTTCCCCAGCGATATTCAATAGCTTCGATACCCTGTTTATACTAAGAACCATCGAGTTCTGCAACATAGCCATCAACTGCAGACTCCAGCTCTTCACTATTAGCAAATATTTTAGCACCGAGCTATTTTTTCAACTTTGGAAATAAAAAATAATCAGAGGGGGTTGACTCTGGCTAATGAGATGCACGAGGAAGCATTTCAAACTTTAACTCATTGATTTTGGCCATAGCGATAATGGATGTGTGAACTGGTGCATTGTCTTCATGAAACAAAAGTTTCTTTTCCACTAATTGCGGCCGTTTTTGCTTGATTTGATTATTCAAATGCTGCAATAAGTTTGCATAATACTCGTCATTGATTCATTTTCCTTTTTGAAGATAATAAATGAAAATTATTCCATACCATTCCAAACAACTGACACCATGACTTCTCCCTTTCAATCCACTGTTTTGACTGTTTCTTCGTCTCAGGTGTGAAGTGATGGACCCATGTTTCATCCATGGTTATGAACTCGGCTTTATTGCAGCGAAACATCGCCAAACATTCGACTGAAACATCCTCACGATGCTGCTTTTGTCCTATTGTGAGTAAACGCGGCACCCATCTTGCGCATAGCTTTCTCATGTTTAAATTTTCAGTCAGTATGCAATGTACAGCACTGCTTGAAATGCCTACGACGTCTGCTAACTTGCGCACTCAGTCGACGGTGATCCAATACCATTTTGTGGATTTTCCTCGCTAGTTCTGGCGTCGTCACCTCATTTGGTCGATGTTGTTTTGGCAGCTCGTACGGCCTCACTTGAACTCTGCCACCCAATATTTTACTGTTGTAAACGAGACTTCCCCAAAGTATAATATAGCTCAGATTTAATATTAGTTGACTAAGACCTTTCAAATTAAAGTATTATATCACATAACCATGACCATGTTTTATGCATGTTTACAAATTTACTGAGAGTGTTTACTATTGAGGGGCCGCCAAACAATTATAACAACGTAGCATCGTTAAACTTCAAACTTAAGCTTTATAAGTGTGGTACTTTCTACCATAGTAATTTGTTTGAAGCAACAACCACTATCTATACATTAGGTCGGGTACTTCTGGGACTGCCGTCGTACCTTGGTGAATGAGGGAAAGCACGAAGAAACTCCATCAGATTGGTCGGCTCCCGGGAATTGAACCCGAGACATCCAGTTACCTCCTCAGCCAGCCCGGTCAGTTGTTTTTTTCTTGTTTTTGTTTGTATGGCCCCATTTGTCTGATATGGGAATATCGAAGGCTTTGGCTTTGGAAATAGGTTAATAGGATAATTCGAACTATAGTTGCTTTATTATTGCTGTTTATCATGAAACATAACCATACTTACTCTCAGTCATACTTCCAGTCTTTGCAAAGAAATTGTTACAGAAATATTTCTCCAGGCTGCCTGGAATCGATCCGGGACATCTTGGTTACTCTAAGACTCCACGACCTTTAGGGAAAACATATAAACTATCCGTATTTCGTATTTATAGACTTTTATAACCCCCCACTCCATTTTCGTTTGTTTCAAGTCATCAATGTACACTATGTATTCTGAAGGTTTGTAATCGATTATAATTATTCACATTTAAAAGCATGGTGATAATATTTAACTTTGTTTTTTTAATTGAGTTATTTCAAGCTAAATCAATAAGTTAGCAAAAGGGAGTTTATCTTCCGTGCATTAGTCTTGCGTTGACAAAAGAAATAAAATGGAATGATTGTGGAACAGAAAATGTAACAACACGCTGTTAAAATAAACAAGATGTTCGATTCATTGACTTTTGAGAAATAAAATAAGCACTTTATTGATGACGCCATGTCAACAGTCGACTTTTCGGCCTTACCTAATAGCATTCGTGGTACTGTAGAATATTGCGTATTGTATAGTATAAAGTAGTTATCTGTTATGTAGCTGTTGTAAAATACCTAAAAGAAAAGCAACTTTGCAGCTCACTAGAAGCACTTCGGTGGAAAGGTATTTAAATTACGCCGAATTGGATACTCTAACTCCTGGAATACTTATGTCTGTCCCTGGTTGAGGTTTTTTATTGCAGGTTTTCCTCAGTGTCATAACTAACAAATGCCGTTGAGGTACCCTAAACTTAGGCCTGAAGTATTTTTTTGCCAAGTGTTTTTCCAACTATCATTTCATTTACCACCAGTATCACTGCCCGCGCCGGTGGCGCTGATGCATTAAGGGCGAGTTAAATATTACTACAAACACCTGATGCTTTAGATTCACGTGACTTTCTCTACCTCCCATTGTTTATTAGTTGGTATAAAAACCATTTTTATTAAAGCTTATTTTTATATGTACTTCAGTTTAACCCAAATAAACCTTTGCAGAAATAGATACATTACACATTTAGTTATAGATACAAGGAGAACAGCGATTAATGTTTAAGACCTGGACGCTATATATTAGCCTTAAAACTGCATACTGCTTCCATACAATCACAAAACACCACTGAAAATTAGCAGCGGTTAAAAAGAATTGAGAAATTCGAGTCTTAATAATGGATATCTTAGAAAGGGCTTTTGGCACAAAAAAGTTGTCATTTCCAATGCTCACCATATGGCCTATGATCCTTGGGGGGATACCGCAATTCACCAAGCGATGACTGGCATTTCTGAGGTGGTTGGACCTAAGAATATTTCATACTGTTATACAACGGGGTGAGGCCAAAAGGTTTGCAGCTAAAATATTAAATTTATTACCCCGGCATAAACATTGGGGGACGTAGACTCAAGGGCAAACAAGAGATACCAGGAACTTGCTGCACAAACTAAAGCGGACGTGGGATATTCATAAATAACACATATGAATTCTCATTTAATTCTGGTTTATTATAAAGTTACCTTGGTATTGCTACATGGTTCCCAAAAGGTTACAGACAAACACTGGGGGAGATGCCCCACGCACACACAGGCCAGGCAGGTTACATACAAACCACACACTCTGAAGATATACACTCGACTGACGCTACTCACAGACCCACGCTATCAGACAAAGAGGCTCTTCCCTCAACTTGCCTTCACCTCCCTTGACTAGGAGTTGGAGGAAGGTATACCGCGCCGGACAAGAATTCAAAGTTACAAAGAAATAATTAGTTCAAAAATATCATTATACATAGCAATAATGTGTCGGACGCGACAATGCACACACATACGCTACAATATGGGAAGCTAGAGGTGAAGGCATGTATAGGGCCAGAGCCGGGATCAAACCCCGAACCCTGAGTACAACACCTGGAAACGAAACTATCCCGGCGCCCTCCAATAAAAGAAGTTATTTGAAATAAATTGTGCGTTTTCAAGAGGTCAGCATTCTTTGTGTACTATGTTTTCGTCTACAGCTTAATGTTTACCTAGTAGTTATTCAAAATTATACAGAATTCCTGCCGTATGAAGAGGACTGCACAGACTATTGCCCAAAAATTTAAGATACACATTTTATTTTTATATATCTTGAATACATGATATTTTAATCAAAATCGTTAGAACGATTTTAGGAATTAAAATTTTTCGAAATATGTTCCATATAAAGGGTAGTTGGGGATATGGAATTTTCTTGAAAATCTTCGTGTCGCATCTCAGGAGGCTACCAAAGTCAAATATGAAGTTTGGTATTCTTCCAGTATTTCGTTTTTGAGTTATGCTGTTCACAGATGCACACACATATACACCTCTCGAAGCTTTTTCTAAAAATGCTTTATTTGAGTTTAGGGGGCTCAAAACATACATTTCCGGTGAAATCTCAGTAGGCATTTTTGAGTGGAGTGCAATACCTTCTCTAGCTACTATGGACGGGTAGAGAAAGATGTAACACTGACACACTGTTAAGGCTTGTAGAAGTAATGGAAGCCGGGGATAAGAAGTACGTTGTGAATAAAAGTTCACTAACATACATTCTGCGGAATTTTAATTGTTTCGCGAGTACAGACGGACAAAGAGATGCTAATGTGAGCTCTGCCATTAGCGAAAGCACCAAAAATGAAGAATATAACACATTTAAAAAGGCAATATCTACGCATAAACTTATAAACGATGTTTTTATAATTGTGCTGGGACATGAACCAGAGATCCTCTGCGTAATATGCTGTATGTGACCAGCCGAGATTGCTCCGTCGACCTTTCATTTTGCCCTTGAGTTTTTCGTGGTTTTCCTTGGTCGGTAGACGATTGATAGGGTGGTTTCTCATCTATCACGATTTCCTTTTATTGCGTTTCCTTATCATCTTTCAGATATGCTTCTAGGTTTCACGGCGTATGGCGGTACCGCGGATGTTTGTTCCAAGGACAGAATATTCCCCTAGAGGGCTGCTTGGTCGACGGGTCGTTCATCGCCTCTAGGCGGTTCCAGCAGTGAGAAGCGTCTTCGAGCCTTGAAAGGTGAGGGCTTCTGTGTGGCCTTTAGCCTCCTGTGATTCCTTCACTTTATCCCTTCCTCCTGCAGGATGGTAGCCGTAATAGAACTATGTATAATCCCTCGGCCTTAGAAGGGAACCTGATGTAAATAAAAACAGCGCGCGAAATACTGGTCTGCAAATTGTATTACTACGCTCTAGACGGAGCACAGCACTATCAGACACGTCCTTCTGACCGGCATAAATGTACATCAACGGTGTTTAATGATCCAATTATCACTGCATTTTATGCTAAGCACAGTTTTTCAGGTTTCCTTTTCTTTGTAGGTGATAAAAGCGTTCAACTTTGTGCTTTTCCACTTTTGGGATGTTGCACATATACATTTTAATCACTCACAATATTTATAAACCTGAACCAGCGTTAATCACACTGCAATAAAAAATTTTAAAACAAGGCAGCGCCGCTAAATGAAACAAGACTGATCAACTGTATTTTTACATTCTCTACTACGTATAGTAAGTAGGAGAGGTATTGTATTCCACCCAAAAATTCGATACCGAGATTTCACCCGAAATATATGTTTTGAGACCTCCTGAATCCAAAAAAAGCTTTTTTGGAAACATGTCCGGATGTGTGTCTGCGTGTCTGCTTGTGAACAGCATAACTCAGAAAGGAACAGTTAGATAAACACCAAACTTGGTATTTAGGTTCAGTATATTCCAGAGATGCGACACGAAGGTTTTTGAGAAAATCTCCCACCCCAGATTACCCTTTACTTGGAACATTTTTCGAAAATTTTAATTTTCTCAAAAATGGCTCTAACGATTTTGATTAAAATATCATATATTTAAGATACCTTTATGAAAAATAAAATGTATATCTCGAATTTCTGGGAATGTCTCCATAAGTATTCTTCATTGTAAACGACTTTTGCATAACTGGTAAACCATAATAAATAGACAAAATTTAGACAAGAAATGTAGATCGCGTTAAAATATACAATTTATGTCATATACACTTTTTTTGTTGAGTGAATCATTTTCGAGATTGCTTGTTATTCCCTTAAATTTTCCAATAATTTTTCTCAAATGGGAATTCGTTTTTCATTCTTTTTTATGTCCTGGACATACAAAGAGAATAGAATGCTCCACATAGCAACCAGGTCTTAAAATATTTGACTGTCGCTTAAATTATACCATATTCCCCTTGCATCTACAAGAAAATTATCAATAAGATTAACATCTCGATTAACATAAAAATATGGGGATTAAGCGTTTGTAAAAATAGTTTGTACAAGAGTAGAGAAAGTCATGTGAGTGTAACACATCGAATTTTTAATGTAAATTAGTGCAAACGCGTATCTGCATTCATTAAGGTCTTATTAATTACATGTATGTGTTTTCAAATGCAGTGTTTAATAATATTTATTATTCTGAAAATGTTTTTTAATAAAATAAACTTTTAGTTAATGTAAAACAAACTTAATTTCCATAGTTCGACGTGGTGTTACGTTGTAATCCGCGGTAGATGCAGACAGCTTCTATGTGCATTTGTTTACATTAGGTTCGCTTCTTAGCCCGGCGAGACTATAGGTCGCAGCGTGTCCTCTATTGTATCACTTACAGCTATTCTGTAAGTAGGTACTAGTGTATTTTTGTGTTTATTCTGAATATTGTATCACATATTCTTTGTAGACGTTCTCCAGGGTATAAATTAGTATTAATAACGTTAAGCAGTAGTAAATATTGCAGCAGACCACGAGATAGAATGGAAGAAAACGAGATACAATGCCACATCGTTTTACCTCTTGAAGAAGAACGCTATTTTCGTCAAGTGGTACTAACACAGACTTGTCCCTTGACAGAAGGGTTGGTTGCTCCGACAAACTCAAACAGAACACAACTAGTAACTATAGCAAGCAGTAGAGAGAGACTTTGCTCCAGGCAAATCGTTGGTTGAAAGTCTCAAGAGAGCAGACTTTAAACTGCTGCCAAAAGACACGCTTAAACTGTAACGAGTTCCTCTGACCGAGTTTCCTTTTCGAGATTCTCGGAGCTTGCTTTTGAACATCTAGTGTTCTAACGCGGAGAACAACTCAGGAATATCACAAGTAGGTGAAGAGATACGACGTTGTATAACAGTTATAGGATGCTACACCATTACCAATTGACAGGCGTATCATGTATACACTTTAACACACACATTGACACGGGTAGCCGAGGCTATTAAGGCAGGGACTCGTGAAGGGAGGTTGGCAGTTTAAATCCCCTCATGACCGTCCTCCCTGACTGAAGTTTTTACCTTCTCTACCACGTAACTATTATATAGAGAACGTATTGCATTTCAACCAAAAAATCGTATAGGAATTCCCATCAGAAATACATGTTTTGAGGTCCCTGAATACAAAAGAGTTTAGAAAAAGTTTCGTGTGTGGTATGTGTGTATATGTACTTGGTACTTAACTTCAGTACCTTCCAAAGATGCGACACTAAGATTTTCAAGAACATACCCCTATCTCAAACTACCCTTTACATAGAAAATGCTTCGAAATTTTTTGTTTTCTAAAAAATGGCTAATGATTTCTACTAAAATGTCACATATTAAAGATATTTATATGACAGATAAGATATATATATATCGAGGCAGTATTTCTAACACTTAAGTGACTTTATTCAAATTACATAATATAAAATATAATAACAGGCCGCCTTAAAGCAATATGTGCATGTAACAATATATATAAGTGTATATTATAGTCATTGTATATGTTCACATTATTGTATACATGTAATAATGTTATCTGAATGTATTACGTAATTTAATAAAGGAGCTGTGAGAATAATAGGTTAAAAGTTGCTAACAATGAGGTAACCTTGAGCCAATAATGAGTAAGAAAGTGTAGTAATGCTACAAGTCATTCTTGAAGCAACAATAATGTAATTTATGTGACAGTTTATAAAATAGCCAATCAACAACCAGAAAAAAGCTTAAGTTAAATAAAGATATTCTATTGGAATACCAGAAATACAGCTTGAAATACAGAAATTTACAAAGTCAGTTGCTTGTAGACAGTGTTCCTATCCGGACGCGAGATGTTTCCTCGAGAAATTTAATACTATGAAAATAGTTTACGTGTTAAAAAGTGCAAGTAATTAATAAAAGAATCTCACAGCTCTCTACCAGTGAAGTGTTATTTAAATCGTGTCAAGCATTAATAAAAGGAGCGAAGTAAAATTATAATTTGTGTAAGCCTACATTCTTCAGTCGCAGCACCCCCTGCTAAGACATTCATGTCTCTAAAAAAAATATAAATACTGACGTATTGTTGCATACATATATTGCTTTAAGGTGGGATGTTATTGAATTTATATATTATATAATTTGACTGAAATCATTTAAGTGTTTAAAAATACTGCCTCAATATATACAACAGCAATTAGAAGGCAGGTTGCTCAAATTACGAGACACGTGCGTTTTACCGCTTGGCTACCATGAATACAATCCAACTGAAAGGCATCTTCCTACTTGTATTCTAATAAGATACTCCTTATGTTACTTCCATAGCTTTGGAATGAACGCAGGATGGTATTAAGTCATGTATTGTGAATGCCGCGTCATGATTACTTCCAATATTTTCGGAATCGAACTCCCTCTCTGGCTGTTGTTCATAGATTGTCTTAGACGCTGCCTACAACGAAATCTATAATAAAAGTATTTCTGCAAATGCTTTTCATGAAGGAGATTGGGGAGTAGCTTTTATAAGAGCAGTAGAGAAGGTAGAGAAAAATCACGCGATACATCAGGTTTTTCCATCGTCTGTGCAAGAATCTCTGCGGAAACTATATCAAGCAACTACTTTAGTATTTAAAGACTAGAAAGAAAGAAATGCGAAACGCTAAAAGAAGTCAAGAACTGGCGAAATATTTTCTGCATCTCTGCAGCAAATGCCTTTGAGTGAGAAAGAGACAGATTAGCTTATCCTGTCCCCAGACGTCGCATCTGGAGTTGACTGTGATGGATTACACAAGAAAACGCTGTCGTTAACAGGATGAGGGCGATGTGGCTTACTCTGTTAATGTACTTTATTTCAGTGCTCCAACTTCTTATGACATCACTTCATTAACAGCTAATTCAAGCGAGGGATAAACTCTGTCTTCCGCTGCGTTATATTACCCAACAGTTTTCATCGATAACACTAGAATAAAGATGATCTGCTCAAAGAAATCCACTGCTGTGAAATACAACACTAGCACAGAATAAATAAATGTGTTTGAAATCCTATAAAGCAACAGCTATTTATGGTACCGGAAGTTCTTTGCACTATAAATCTTGAAATTTAGTTTTTGAACTCACAAATGCTCAATATGTGATCTCTGGTCACACGAAACACATTAAGACGACTATCAAGTTAAATCCAAATCCTAACATAGCTGCATCGACACTTGCCACACAGGTCTTCTGATACCTTCTTTCATTTCATCTAAATCATGTGAAAATGGAGGGACGAAAACTCTATCTTTGACAAATTCCCAAAGAAAAAAGTCATACGTGTTGATGGCCAACGTGTCGTCTGTGGCACGGCCATTTGTCGCAGTTCTCAGATGATTTGTGTTATCTTATTTGTTGGGCGCTTATTGTTTAATTATTTTTTTAAATTTGGGTTCTTTGTCCTCCGGCTAGCTATTATAGCTCAGTCGAGCACGTGTCTCTAAGCAGGGTGTGTAAACGGAAAGGAGTTGTTGCTAAAAGATAACACTGATAAAAAAATCTGAATCTAGACCTTTATTGCCGTCAAGCTTAATTAATAATTTACATATTTAATCTTTATACATGCCTGACTGAAACTGTGATATTACCGAAAGTAACTATAGTCGTTTTAGTTGCCGCGCACCAATTACTTCGCGTAATTTACATTTTTTGTAACTAACTCTGTGACGTGCACCTCGTGAGAGATTCTTCAGAAATGTGCGACACTTCCTTATGGCTCGAGAATATATACTTCACCTCGAATTGCCTAAACATTATAATATAGTTGCTATTTGTTACCAAGTTGCGCCAACTTTAGCGTCTGTTTTGGTCAGCCAATCACTACTACGGACATATATGCTCTAGGGAAGATATTCTCTCCATTTCTAAA
Source organism: Deroplatys truncata (assembly GCA_030765065.1). Taxonomy (NCBI): domain Eukaryota; kingdom Metazoa; phylum Arthropoda; class Insecta; order Mantodea; family Mantidae; genus Deroplatys; species Deroplatys truncata. The sequence goes on from CM060982.1 coordinate 110,186,477, forward strand.
CAAGGAACGCTGCCCTGGCGTCAATTTTGGCTTTCTCTTCTTAGTGACAAACAACTCAACCCCTCGGTTTATCGTTACCCACTTCTATTGTCAGTTTCAGTTAGGCCGTGCAAACTTATTTCCTAACAATCCTTATGATTAACGAACATCTAAAATCATGTACATACAATAATACTAATTTACATTATAATCACTCTGGCATTCACAGCATGTTGTGATATAAAATATTGCCTCACATTCCAACACGTGTTAGAATTACATCCAAATAAAATCTGACATTTTGAGCACAATAGGGGGGTAAACTAAATTGAGTTTTATTTATGGACGCTCTTTAAATGCTATGGTCCTTAGCGTCCCATTCTATATTGGGCGTGAAAGATCGATAATTTTCCTCAAAGGTCTTTTATCAGGCTTGAGGTTATTTTACGTGCCGTAAATCTAGGACACGGGACCACCGGCTTTACTTCTCTTCCGAAGGAAGTCATGCTAAGGATTTTTATGCCCAAAAAAATCCATTACTCTCTGCCGGGTTTGAACCCACGATCTAGGGAACTAGAAGCTAGCATAGTAATCACTACACCACGGAGGACGACACAGTAAGGCGGTGTTCCATATCGTTGGAAGAAAGTTAAAGTTTCTCTTTAAGTTAGGGCATCAACTAAATCTGTAACATATCGAAATATCTGCAGTACGTTTCAAATAGAAAGGATTTTAGTCCTCAGTGATTTAGACGCTGGTATTAATTATTATGTGTTGCCCCAACTTTTTTCATATTTTCCTCTCCCCGCATACTGTCTAGCGCAAGGTAATGTAAAGTACCTTGTGAGACACAGTTGCTTTGACTACACCACATGCTTTAGCAGTAAGTTGAAGAACGTTTGTTTTGTCTTTAAGTTATTTGCCCCACGCTTTGGGAGCCAATTTGAAGAAGTTATTTTACTGTAGGAATGTATTGTAGTTCAATGTTGGGAGCACGTACTCGTTGCAACCGCACGTATTTTCCAGTAGCCTTCGCCCCAAATAATTTAAAAATATTAACTCTGTAATTTGCCGTTTCTTTAAATATTATATATTTATGTTTGCCTTGGCTGCTTCAGTATTTGTATTTTTTTTAGAGACATGAATGTCTTAGCAGGGGGTGGTGCGACTGAGAATGTAGGCTTACACAATTTATAATGTTTACTTCACTACATTTATTAACCCTCGACACAATTTAAATAACACTTCACTGATATAAAGAGTTGTAAGATTCTTTTATTAAATACTTGCACTTTTTAAACACGTAAATTATTTTCTCACACAAAATACGTATTACATTTCTCGAGGACACATCTCGCGTCCGGTTAGAAACACTGTCTACAAGCAACGCGTCCAGTTATGAGCGCTGTCTACAAGCAACAGACTTGATTGCTACCGCCTAAATTTGTAAATTTCTGTATATCAAGTCTCTGATGGGCTATTCCTAATCCAATAGAATACTTTTATTTAACTTAAGATTTTTCTGGTTGTTGATTGGCTATTTTATAATCTGTCACAAAAATTACATTATTGCTTCAAAAATTACAAGTAGTATTGTTAGACTTTTAAATTCCTTATTGCCTCACGGTTACCTCATTGTTAGCAACTTTTGACCTATTTCTCAAAGCTCCTACATTATTAAATTACGTAATACATTCACATTACATTATTACACATGTATACAATAACATAAACATTAATACAATGCTGTTACATACATTTTATATATTGTACTATAAGGCGGGCTGCTATTATATTTTATATTATATAATTAGACTGAAATTAAAGTGTTAAAAATACTGCCTCAAGGTTGCGTAGCATTTTTGAAATCGACTTGATTTTCTTCTTCCTCGTTGTGTATACCTTAAAATAGCATTTCGTGTCTGTATCTTTGACCAGCCACTAAAATAACCACTTAAGGCCACTGAATATCTGTTATGTTGCTATTTAATTCAACAAACCGATTACTTATTTGAAATATTGAACTCTGAAGGGTAAACATAAAGCCACGTTTATGTCACGTTCTTCAGATTCAGCATTCTGCTTACCAGGCTAAGTGAGCTGTTGGCTCTCATCTTGAACAACAGAGAGAAAGAGAGAGAGAGAGGAAGCAAACAAATTTCTGGTGCTTGTTCAATGTAATTCTGTTAGCACCATCCTGGCAATTGTCTAAATTACAGTACTATGTAATTACAAATATGCCATTTCAGTGCCTATTATGATTAAATGTATGGGTATGTTTATTAATTTGTATTATGGACACTATCTAAGCCAAACATGTGTGGTTTTCACGGGTGTGTTACAAATATTACCTTCATCCTGGATTATTTTTTGCGAAATTAGAACATTAGGACCTAGCGTAAGTGGATACCGATTCACGGAGACGCACGGCACTTCCTACTACCCGGTTTACAATATGACAACGCTGCAAGACTCCAGTTGGTTGACGGTCTCATGGCGCTAAGGAATAGACATCATCTTATTTGAAAACAACCTGTATAGTATTTTCTGTAAAATAAGAAGGGACCATGCATCCTTTAGGTACTGAAGTGGAAAGTTGAAAATTGTTGGATCACTGAAGCCATTTTCTTTATGTTGCAACAGTTACACGTTCAATTTTGTCTTGTGATACGTCCGTTATTGTCGTGGTCTTCTCTTTGCACAAACACCCTGTTGACTAAAATTTCTAAATTTTATTTTTGGGCGCTCTTTATCTAGTCTGGTTCTAAGCGTCACATTTTATATTGGGCGTGAAAGACCGGACGTTTTGCTCAGGGACCTCTTTATGAGGTTTGAGGTTCTTTTACATGTCTTGAAGGAAGCCATGCTAAGGATATTTGCGTCTCAAAAAATCCATCGCCCTCCACCAGGTTTGAACCCGCGACCTCGGAAAATAGAGCCTAGAATGGTATGGAGGACGACCCTAAAATTTCTGTGTCAACCATAGATTGGGTATCTAGTTGGTTGTGATTTTTGGAAACGTGTCCTAAAATCTTGCTGGACAACAGTTACAAAGTTTGTTTTAGCACAATAGCAGCACACAATATTCTTTTTCAACAGGATTCACTATCTCTGCTATTTTTTTTTGCAACAAAATCCACATGCAGGATAGGTAACTACCACGGATGCAAACTTTCAGAATTTAATATATCTTCGCAAAATAAATATGGAGTTTGGTTTATTACGAATTCAAAATTTTCTTATTTATTTTGTCCCAACCGTATAATATAATGATTATAGAGGTGTGAAAAAATTAAAGTCCTAGCAAGGTTTTGGTTACTGTAGGCCTATTTTTAAAATAAGCACCGTTTTAACATTTTGCCGCTGCAGACGCAAGTTTGAGCATGCGCGATTACTTCATCTATTCATTAGTAAGACATACACAACTGTGAGTGATCGTCACTTTGTGTTTTCCTGTTTTAGAGCGTTTCGAAATGTTCAAAACAAAATCGAACAACCAGTGGACTGTGAAGCCAGATCAGTGATTCGTTTTTTGAATGTGAGAAATGTTACGCCACAAATATTCAGCGCCAATAGTGTGAGGTTTATGGGGAAACAATAATGAATGACAATGCACGGCAACACACAGCCAAACAAACTCAAGATCTGATTGTGTCATTTGGTTGAGAATAACACGACCACCCTCTCTATAGTCTGGATTTAGCACTAAGCTATTTTCATCTGTTTGTTCATCTGAAGAAATTTCTCGGTGGAAAAACAACCGATAATGTTATGAAACAAAAAGTGCAGACTTGGCTTTCAACAGAGGTGGCTCCATTCTTTGACGAAGGCATTTAAAACAGGTTTCCCGTTACAAAAATGGCTGAATAACGCGGTCACTATGTGGAGAAGTACTGTAATGTGTTGGGTAATGAATGACAATAAAGTATTTGAAAAATAACGATTTGTTATTTTTACTTTCTCTACCTCGTACATAGTAGGTAGAGAAGGTGTTGCATTCCACCCAAAAATTCGTTACCGAGATTTCACCGGAAATACATGTTTTCACCACCCTGGATAAAAAAAATTAGAAAAAGGTCCGTGTGTGTCTGTGTGTGTCTGTGAACAGCATAACTCAATGACGAAAAATCGGATAAGCACCATACTTGGTATTTACATTCAGCACCTTTCAAAAATGCGTCACGAAGATTTTCAAGAAAATCTCCTTACCCCAGACTACACTTTCCATGGAACATTTTCCGAGATTTGATTTTCTCAAACATGACTAACAATTTTGATTAAAATATCATATTTTTAAGATATTTTCACGACAAACGAAATGTATGTCTTGAAATTTATGAAAATGCCACTAAAAGTCCTCTCCATTCTGAATGAATTTTTCATAACTGTTAAACCTTAAGAGACAGACAAAAGTTTACTACACAAAAAATGCGGATCTTGTTAAAACACATAATTTAGATTATATACTTTTTTGTCGAGTAGACAATTTCCTAGATATTCCTTGTTAGTTATTTGAATTTTCCAATACTTATAATTTTTTTATGTGCTGGACATGCAAAGAGAATGGAATACTCCACATAGCAACCAGCTCTTAAAATATTTGACTATCGCTTAAAGCTACCACTTTCCCCGTGCACCTACTAGAATATTAGTAATAATATTTCTGCAAAACTTTATCTAGATTAAAATGAAGTAAATGGAGATTAAGCGCTCGTAAAAATAGTTTGTACAAGAGTAGGGAAAGTCATGTGAGTGCAACACATAAGGTTTTTTAAAAAGGTTATTGGTCTTTACTATAAAACACGCCTCGTATATTGCCTGAGTTTGTGTCTCCAAGATGTTTAGCCAGATCAATTATGTCCTTGTAATTATGCTTCATCTATCCCCTCGTTCCTAACCTCAAAATTCTTAATTTGGAACTGCCTTTCTACACTACAATTTTCTGCATATTGTTTTTCCGAATCTGTATACATAATAGTTTGGAATGTGGGGAATTCTGTGTTCGTTTTTCTAGATAAGATATTAAGTTTACATTAACTTCTTTTTATTAATTCTTGACACAAATTAAATAGCACTACACTGATATCAAGAGCTGTGAGATTCTTTTATTTAATACTTTCACTTTGTTATCGCGTATACATAATTTTCGTTTCGCACGAATACGTAATATTTCTTTAGAGAACGCATCTACCATCCGGTTACTACCAAGGTCTACAGGCAACTGAACATATTTCAACTGTCCAAACCTGTAAACGTCTGTATTTCAAGTCTCTGATTGGCTTATCCTAGTCCAATAGAATACCTGCATTTACTAAAGCTTTTTCTGGCTGTTGATTGGCTATTCTTAAACTGTCACAAAATTTACATTATCGTTGCTCTAATAATGACTAGTAGCATTTAAACTCTCAAACTCATTATTGCCTCAAGGTTACCTCATTGTTAGCAACTTTACACTTATTATTCTCACAGCTCCTACATTATTAAATTACGTAATGCATTCACATAACATTATTGAACATGTTTACAATAATATAAGCATATGCAATGACTGTTACATACATTTTGTTAGAAATTATTACATACATATTGCTTCAAGGCGGGCTGTTATTGAATTTACATATTATATAATTTAATTGAAATTATTCAAGTGTTAAAAATACTGCCTCAATTTACAATGTATAAACAATACGTAACCATGTCCACCTTCGTGGTGTGAGTATAGTGTGTTCTTTCCATTCAAGAGATCCCAATTTTGAATCTCGGTTAGGGTGAGTTACGTTGATAAAGCTTTTCTACGGTTTTCCCTTAGGAAGCTAAGCTCTAGGGACCCGGGGCCCTTTTGAACATAATTTCAATCATTCCGTCTATTCGCCTTTCGTTATGACCTATCCAGTTAAAGAAAGTTACATTTAAAAAAGAAGAAGAGAAAAACTCTGATGCGTTGCAATCATATGACTTTCTCTACCCTCTGGGTTCACGAATTACACATTATTTGCTTCATTTTAATCGAGATGAATTTTATATAAATAGCTATATTACACATTTCGTTATAGATACAAAGGGAACAGCGATAGTCAAATGTTTAACAACTGCACGCTATATGCTGGCCTTAAAATTCCATACCTACTCCTTCCATGAGATCGCGAGAAAGAACTGAAAATCTACAGGGCTATAAAAGAATGGCTAAGTATTGAGCAACTCGAACCATTAATAATAGATATCTCGGAAATAGCTAATGCCACAAATTGTTTTAAAGAGCTTTACATTTTGTCTGTAGTACGTTTTCGTCTATCGCTTAACGTTTAGTATCTATACAAGGTTATACAAAATTCCCTCGAAATAAAGTGGAATTCACAGGTTGTTCCAGAAAATTCAAAACCCTACACATTTTATTTATCATTTAAACGTTTTTAATATATGGTGCTTACATCAAAATCCATAGACCCACTTTTAGAAAATCAAATGATTCATAAAATGTTCCATGTAGTTTGATGTGGGGGGATTTTCTTGCAAATATTTGTGTCGCATTATTGTATGGTACTGGACATAAATACAAACTTTGGTATTTATTTGGTTTTTGAGTTACGCTGTTTACAGACACATTGAGAAGTTATATTTATTAGCTCCACGTATGTATGCCAATTTGAGAAGATGGTTTGTTACGTTATTTGCACCACGCTTTGGGCGTCAATTTGAAGTATTTTGTATTGAAGGAGTTTGTAATTTGATGTTTCTTTAAATATTATATATTTATGTTTGCTTCGGCTGCGTCAGTATTATTGTTAGATACATGGACGTCTTGGCAGGGCTGTGGTGCGACAAGAATATAGGCTTACACAGATTATAAGTTTTTCTTCACTTCTTCCATTACTGCTTGACACGATTTAATTAACACTTCACTGATATAGAGAGCTGTGAGATTATTTTTATTAATTAATTGCACCTTTTAACACGTAAAAACTTTTTTTTTGTCTCACACGAATACGCATTATACTTCTCGAGGACGTGTCTTACGTCCGGTTAGGAACACTGTTTGCAGGCAACTGACTTCTAAATTTGTAAAGTTTTCTCCTTTTAAGTTCCTGATTGGCTAATCCTAGTCCAACAGAATACCTTCATTTAACTAAAGCTTTTTCTGGTTGTTGATTGGTTATTTTATAAACTGTCACTAAAATTATATTATTGTTGCTCCAATAATGACTAGTAGCATTATTAAACATTCTTACTCATTATTGCCTCAAGGTTACCTCATTGTTAACTCATGGTTAGCAACTTTTATCGTATTATTCTCACAGCTCCTACGTTATTAAATTACGTAATGCATTCACATAACATTATTGAATATGTTTACAATAATATAAGCATATGCAATGACTGTTATATACATTTTACAAATTATTACATAGACATTGCTTCAAGGCGGGATATTATTGAATTTATATATTATATAATTTGACTGAATTCATTTAAGTGTTAAAAATACTACCTCAGCATGCACAATGACCTCTTTCTAAAAATATTTTTTGGGGTTCATTGGGCCTCGGTGAAATATGTCGTATTTTTGGGTGGGATTTAATACCTTTTCTACCTACTATGTACGTGGTAGAGACAATAACAACGTAAGCATACGATCCGTCGTGTTTTCAAATGTCCAATCATGTTAACAATCTGCTAAGTTATACTTACGACTTAGATATTTCTTATTTTCTTTGTAGCAAAAGCGATGCAAGTATCTATGACGTCATTGAATCAATTTGGATTACGTCATCCTTATGGCTTTTGTAACTGTTATTACAGACAACTAATTGGAGAAAGTTTCCCCAGCTGTAGAATGAAATTAGAATGCTAGCGTTAATTTTGACCTTGTGGTTAAATACAGGTACACAGAGCAATACAGGTCCTTTGCATCGCATTTCGTTCGATTGCTGGGAGCGACGTTAAATGGCTAGCCAAACAAGGTCTTGGTGAGTCCCTTTTAATGCTCTGTTACACACTGTCCGGTGTTTAATTCATTCAAATGCATAGATGGAGCTTAATTAAATTTCTGCCCCTTTGCAGTTTGGACGCCGAGCAAGGACGCAGAGAGACGTGTCAAGCAGACGGGGCGGCGTCTGTCACGGCAGATTCCCCAACGTCATAACGGACCATTGTCTCGCCTGTTCATATTTATCCGACGCGAGAAAAAGACCAGGCGTCTCGGATTTCAAGAAGAGCGAGGACCAGAAAATACGAGAATTTTAATTTACAACACTAAGGGTTCCAGCTTTTCCGAGTACATTTAGACGGCTTTGCAGTCAGCCTTTGAGTTCAGTTGACGCAATACGAAATATGTGAAGATCTTATTTCATGGATAAAAGGGACAAAATCTGATATGGCACATTCACAAGGATTTCTTTACCCTCTTTGGTTTATTAGTACGTATAAAAATTATTGTTACTAAAGCTTATTTTTCTATCTACTGCATTTTTATACAAATAAACCTTTGGAGAAACAGCTACATTTCAGTATAGATACAAAGAGAACAGGGATAGCCAAATGTTAAAGAACGACGCTATATGCTGGCCTTAAAATTCCTTACTGATTCCATGCAATCGCGAGAAAGAACTGAATGTTGACAAAACTTTAAGAGAATGGCCAAAAACAAACAATTGGAACTATTAATAACGGATTTCTAAGAAATGGTTTATGCCACAAAAATCCTATTTGAAATAAATTGTATTTTAGGTATAGAATGTAGAAATTAAATGTAAAAATTTTCTTATGCAGTACGCTTTCGTCTATCGCTTAACGTTTACGATTATACAAAATCCGTTCCGACTTCACAGGCTATTCTCAGAAAATTTAATACATACATTTTGTCATGTATCTAAGTATGTTTAATATATGGTATTTTATTCAAAATCGTTAGAGCCACTTTTTAGTAACTCAAAATTTTCGAAATGTTCCTCGTAAAGGGTAGTTGGGGTGGGGGATCTTCGTGTTGTATCTTTGGAAGATACGGAACTTAAATACCAAGTTTGGTATTTATCTAACATTATGTCTTTTTAGTTATGCTGTTCACAGACACATACGTTCATGTTTCCAAAAATGCTTTATTTGGATTCAGGGGCTTCAAAGAATGAATTTCCGGTGACGTTTCGTACCTAATTTTTGGGTAGAATGCATTACCTTCTTTACTTACTATGTAAGTGGTAGAGAAAGCAAAAAAGAGTTGTCCGTCAGCTTGCCTTGTTTCCTTCTCAGGCCTAAAGCCATATTGAAGGAGAGCTGATGGTATAACAAGCTTATTGTACTTGAATTTAAAAATTCACAAGTTCAGCCGCCACAGAAGTGTTTAAGAGAATGTTGGGGTATGCGCGTAGCTTCTACCACAAATACAGTAGCTAGAGTCTAATAAACAATGCAGCAATGTTATATTCATGACTTTCACTGTACTGTACTGCAAATCGTTAAATCATTAAACAACATAAGGAAAATTTATACTTACAACTGAGGAGATACATTTTTTATGAGGTTGACTTAACTTGTAGTGTGTTTAGGAGAGAGTGCGAGTCCAGATGTAAACAACGGGCGCATGCCTGTAGTGCACGTACAAGTTGTATCTAAAGAATATGTCTAGCATGCTGTACATGACAACTGTGAAGGTTTTAATTCCGTTATAGAACACTACATTTTACATGTATGTAAAGTGAATACCGCATTGCAGTGGACAGTAATGTACTGCTGAGATTGTTGAAAGTGAACGTTCTCTGTCTCTCACTTGCTACATCTTGAGAGACTTCTTTTGACATCGCAAGAGGTAATAGGTGCATACGAATAATACACTTATATCAGTGATATATTTCTTATTCTTTTTGCAAAGCGGAACATCATACCTACTACGGTATATTTCTTTACCCATCGTTGGTACCCAGAGACACGTGCCAGGGTACGAGGGGCACTATTTATATTTTGGGCCTTGGTAAGCCTGAATGTCGTAGGTGCCATCTGACATTTCTAATGGAAAGTTTGATATTTTTGACCATAATCTACTTCAAACATTTTGTAAATAGACCGTCATTTGTTTTGTTTACACTAACTTGAAAATTGTGTGTCAACAAAAACATGGAATTAACTTGTGAAAATATTTGTTCAATGATTTATTAAGACTTTCGACGTGGTTTATCAAGACAAGGGTGGATCGATCAACTAACTTCCACATTTGACGACAAAGCTCCATCCTTTGTCACTGTGAAACGCTGGAATAACGAATTTAATCGTGGCCGCCGTTCGCTCAATGCTAAAGTTCGTGAAGGTCGTCCAAAATAAGTTGTTGTGCCAGAAAACATTGATGCTGTGCAAAAACTAATAATGAAAGATCGTCATGCGACATATTGTGAGATTGAGGCAACCCTAGGCATTAGTTCCACCTGCATATATAAAATATTACATGATTATTTAGCCGAGAAAAAGGTTTGCTCTCGTTGGATCCCACATAATTTGACGCAATTTCAAAAAGATGCTCGTGTCGATTGGTTTACAAAAATGCTCAAGAAATACAATGGCGGTGCCTCAAAAGACGTATATAAGATTTAACAGGTGACGAATCATGGATCTATGCGTATGAGCCGGAACGTAAACAGCAGTAGACTGTATGGGTGTTTCAAGATGCAGCAAATCCAACAAAAGTTGTTTGCACTCGAAGCACTTCGAAGCAAATGGTCGCCAGCAAAACTGGCCATGTGGCAACAGTGCCTTTAGAGGAACGTAAAACGGTCAATACCGAATGGTACACAACCATTTGTTTGCCGAAAGTCTTCGGTGAAGTAAGGAAAACCAACCCTCCCCTAGGAGCCACAGGACCTTGTAGTTGGTGGGGAGGCTTCCGTGTACCAGTGATTTACTAAGCTGTGCTGGTAGAGCTACTCATGCCAGAGAGGTTCGTAATGAGGTACCAGACTAAGAAGTGGCTCAACAGAAAATCCATCCCAAAAGGGTCTCCCGGTTGGAGAACCTTGAGGGACTCCCAGCTGGAGGACCTTTCAGGGGCTCTGGTCCACCCAATCCAAGGTGGGAATGCATCGTGCCGAGGGATGAATGGCACTGGGGTGGTAAAAAATGCAGTGTCGTGAACGATCTCTTCAGGGCACCAGGCGACACCCTGAAGTAATTAGCCTTCCCAATATATACAGGGCTCTGTATTGGGTGACTTTTATTTCCCTGGTACTCGTGGGACCAATATGGACCAAAATAAAATAAATAATACCAAGGCGGGTGAGAGAGACTCTCCAGTTGAGAGAAATCTCTCACCTGACAAAGAAAAGTCAAGTGACAGAGACTCTCCAGTAGAGAGAAATCTGTCACTAGATAAACAAATGGGTGCAACAGCATCTGGAATCAATAGAATGCACCTGGACACTAAGAAGTTGTCAGGGGCAGCTAGAAGAAGAATAAAAAAAGCTAAGAAAATGAGTGAGGGCACAGGCAATGTAAACCCACAGAGTAAAGGGGTGGAGGTCCGTACTGATCCAGGGACTTCTAAAAGAACCAGGACAAGTGTGGATACTACTCCTTCGGATAAAGCCAAACCTGTTAAGAGGCCTAGGGGCACTGAACCTGGTGTCACTTACAGGGAAGCTTTGGCCGCTTTCAAGATGGCAATTGTGGAAGAGTCCTATCCTGAGAGAAAGCTGATTGGGGAGGACATTCGACCCATTCAGGCTGAGATTCTGAGGAAGATAGATGAGGCGCCAACCAGTGAATCTCTACCTAAACTCAGGTCCTTTTCTCTACAGGATGGGGCTCTGATATACTATTGTGATGATGAGCAGTCATGTCATTGGCTCCAAAATCATATTCAGGGAGCTAAAATCAAGGAGAGATTAGTTCTCAAAGTAGTAGATCCAAAAGATCTACCTAAGCCAGTCAAGGTGGCCCTTAAGACTCGGGACATTACAACTGATGATCCCAAGGTGCTGCTAAGACGCATTCAAAGATTAAACCAGGAGCTGAATATAGAGCACTGGAAAATCATTGATAAGCAGGCAGACTCCTCTGGTCAACGCCTAATCCTAATGGTGGACCAAGAGTCTGCTACGAAGATAAAAGAGCTTGGCATGTCGGCCTATACCGGGGTGGACAGGGCTCTTTTTAAGATCCTGTCTGACCCGGAGGGGAAGGCAGTAGCAGACAAAGCAAAGAAGGCAGGCAGCGATGGCGGAGACAGTCCAGAGACGAAGATAGGGGACTCTGGAGGATCCGCATCGGGTACTGCTTAAGGTAAGTGTTGTGGGTTGATGCAATTATGAAAATAGTTCAAATTAACTTGCAGCACTGTAAGGCAGCTTCAGCCATTCTCAGTAAGAGACTTGTTGAGGACAATGTTGATATTGCTCTCATACAGGAACCTTGGCTCTTCAGAGGTTCAATTAGAGGGATCAGTTGTACTAAGGGCACTATATATAGACCTAGTAATAATAATCCAAGATCTTGTATTTATGCTAAGAATTGGATAAACGCATTGCTTCTTACTGAGCACTGTTCTAGGGATGTAACTACAATCCAAACAATAGTGGAGGAGGCAGGAGAGAGAAGAGTTTTAATACTCTCTTCCGTCTACCTCCCTTACGAAGACTCTGATCCACCATCGATAGCAGTGAGGGACCTTGTGACCCACTGCGGAGAGAATGGAAAGGAGTTAATCCTGGGGGTTGATGCCAATGCACACCACACACTGTGGGGGAGCACTGATATCAATCACAGAGGAGAAAAGTTAATGGAGTACTTGGTGAGTACAAACCTTAATATTCTAAATCGAGGTAATGAACCAACCTTTGTAACTTTGCGAAGGGAGGAAGTCATTGACATAACGTTAGGGACTAATATTATTGAGAACCTAATTTCAAGTTGGCGTGTATCATCGGAGATCACTCTCTCTGATCATAGATGCATATGCTTCAATATTAAAGCACAAGTCACTCTACCAGTGATTTACAGAAATCCGAGGAAAACTGACTGGGACGGTTATAGACGAGATCTATCAGCATTGACATCGGGTTTCTCAAGGAACATTCGTTCGATATTGGATGTGGAGTTTGCCGTTGATGAAATACAACGGTCAATTCTCCTATCCTATTATCAAAATTGTCAGCCTAAGGTAGCTTACTCGCCAAGGCTGGTGCCTTGGTGGACTAAAGAGTTAAGCAGACTTAGGAAGAAAGCAAGGAAGTTATTTAGACTTGCAAAAAGAACTGGTGATTGGGATTCATATAGACAAGCCCTCACCAATTATAACAAAGAAATACGTAAAGCCAAAAGGAATTCGTGGAGGGAGTACTGCCAGGGGATGGAGAACGTTCCCAGCAGTGCAAGATTCATGAAACATATGGCAAAGGGTGTTAAAAAAATTGTGAGCACTATTAAACTGCCTGATGGCACGTACACACAGTCTGGTTCTGAGACGCTCCTGCAACTTGCGAGGGCTCACTTTCCAGACTTTAAGGTAGACAATGACAGCAATTCTGTGAAGGGGCAACCAAATCTGGACCATCTTTCTTTGGACAGAGAGGATTGGAACCTAATCAGGAGCGTAGTCAATGTCACTAAAATACGATGGGCTGTCAAGTCGTTCGGACCATACAAATCGGCAGGCCCAGATTTAATCATCCCTGCATTTCTACAATATGGTATTGACTCACTTCAATCCCTACTTTGTGGCATATTTAGAGTTTGTCTAGCTTATGGATATATACCCATGGCTTGGAGACAAACAAAGGTGGTGTTTATACCTAAACCAGGGCGTCCTAGTTACGCCCAGGCTAAGGCTTATCGCCCTATTAATCTCTCCTCTTTTATGCTTAAAACTTTGGAGAGGTTAGTGGATAGGCACATTAGGGATTATGTTTTAATGGAACATCCATTAAACAAGTACCAATTTGCCTATCAAACAGGGAAATCAACGGAAGCAGCACTTCATCAAGTGGTCTCGACTATTGAGAAGGCGCTTAATACCAGAGAAATAGCCATTGGTGCCTTTCTTGATATTGAAGGTGCGTTTGACACGACGTCTTGTGACGTCGTGACGAACGCCCTCTATGGACACGATGTACCTTCACTTCTTTGTGAGTGGATACGTTTTGTCTTACAACATAGGAAGATAACCATGAATCTATGTGGGGAGACGCTGGATGTGTCCACGGAGAGGGGCTGCCCGCAGGGGGGTGTTTTATCACCCCTGCTATGGAACCTGGTAGTGGACACACTTCTTTGCGCACTCAATAGTGATGGTTACTTCACAGTAGGTTTTGCAGATGACATTGCAATAATCATAAGAGGTAAATTTCCTCACACAGTTTCTCAAGTGCTACAAATGGCGCTTGAGAAAGTGGAAGCTTGGTGTAAGATGAATAATCTAACTGTTAATCCAAGCAAAACAGTAGTGGTACCCTTCACCAGGAGAAGGGGGCCTGATTTAATCAGACTCTCTCTCTTTGGTGAGGTAGTGCCCTATTCAACACAAGGTAAATATCTTGGGCTTGTTTTAGACAAGAAATTAACTTGGAAACATCATATGGAATTATGTATTACCAAAGCCTACAGAGTCTTTTGGACATGTAGAGGTATGCTTGGTAAGACATGGGGTCTGAAACCTAGCATAGTGTATTGGATATACACTGCTATGGTGAGACCTATATTCTCTTATGCCGCACTGATGTGGTGGCCTAGAGTTAATTTAAAGGTGTGCAGAAAGGAACTCTGTAAATTACAGAGGACCTTCTGCATTTCAATTATGGGAGCTTTCAAAACTACTCCAACTGCGGCTATGGAGATGCTGATTGGGCTCACACCTCTCCACCTATGGATGAAGGCAGAAGCCATGATCGCGTATCACCGTATTTGTCGCCAAACCAAAGTGTCTAATACTGGACATATTAATCATCTCAAGCTTCCTTGGGATAAGAATGTACAACAGATACTCAACATGGGGACTGACATTCTTGAAACAAGATTTAAGTTTGATTTGAAATTTACGGTATCCTATCCACAGCGGAGTGAATGGGAAAGACTGGTAAAACCTCATAATAACAAAGGCCCAATCTGGTATACTGATGGTTCTAGAACCAAATCGGGAACGGGGGCTGGGCTTTACGGTAACAATACCAAGATTTCTTATAGTCTTGGTACCTTAGCTACAGTTTTCCAGGCTGAGGTTTATGCAATCCTAGCCAGTGTCATGGAAAGCATTAAAAGGAGATATAAGAATAGAAGTGTTCTTATTCTCTCAGACAGTCAAGCTGCTCTTAAAGCACTTGAATCACCATCAACAAAATCAAAGCTTGTCTCAGAATGCCGGGAATCCTTAATGGCACTGGCTGAACACAATAAGGTTCAACTTATGTGGGTGCCAGGACATATAGGTATACCAGGCAATGAGAAAGCAGATGAAGCAGCCAAGATTGGCAGTGAAATCCCATTTTTTGGTCCGGAGCCTGTACTGGGAGTGTCCTACAGACCAGTGAAACAGGCTATTAAGTGCTGGGCTCAAGCAGAACACAAGAACTACTGGAACTCCATTGAGGGTTGCAGACATTCCAAGTTGTTCATTACAGACCTGGATAACAGCCGGGCAAAATACTTGCGCGGTCTTAGCAGAAGAAGACTTGCATGGGCAACAGGATTCATTACAGGACACTGTGCCCTAAAGTTTAATCTATACAGAATGGGATTGGTTAACAACCCTATCTGTAATAGATGTCTAGAAGGAGATGAGACTGTTACTCATCTACTATGTGATTGCCCTGCTCTTGCGAGTCAAAGAGCAAGTATTTTTGGCAGTCACTTTCCAAAGATAGATGAACTATCGAAAGCCTCAGTTAGCAGTCTGGTTAAGTTCATATCGAGCAACAGACTACTTAACTGATGATAGGGGGGATGCGCAATAGATCTTAAGGTCGCAGTGCTTGGGCATAAAACCCACCCCTTTTCAAAATAGAAATAGAAATAGAAGGAAAACCAACAAGAACCGTAGGATCGTTCTTCAACAAGTCAATGCGAGCGCACACACATCTCGTCTAACAACAGAATATTTGAATTAATGGGTCATCCGCCATACAGTCCTGATTTGGCACCCAATGACTACTTTTTCTTCCCGAACATCAAGAATTAATTGCGTGGACAACGACTTTCGTTGGCAGAAGAAGCCTTTGATGCCTTCAAAAACCATGTTTTGTAGGTGTCTCAAGAAGACTGGAATAAATGCTTTGACAAATGGTTCAAACGGATGCAAAAGTGTATTGATCATAAAGGAGAATATTTTGAAAAAACTAAAGCAATTTTCAATTATAAATTAGTTTGTTTTAATTATTAGACTCAAAATATAAATAGTGCCCCTTGTATTATGCTCTCTACATCGGTAACTTGATATTTCGGACCAGTCACTCTAATCTGCCCTCTAGTAATAACGCACTGATTTAAAGTAACTTTGGACAACTGGCATTATACAAAACTATAAACCTTTATTCCTTTCTTTTCTGGTTGGTAATAAATGAGAGCATGACAAACTAATTACTAATATACCTATAGTTAAAACCTATAGTTTTGTAATTTTAAACATTAAATATTGTATATTATTTGTGAGATTTCACAAAATTTGAAGCTTTACTTGTAAAGCTATTCACCGTCTTCGTAGTGTATATTTTACATAACTCATATCGCCCTTCTCTTCTTCTTGTAATACCCACCGTGGTTGAAGGGTATTGCCAAACACATGTTTTTATATAATTCAAAATTATAAATAATAAAATGAGTACATTATTGCCTGGTCCATATTTATTACCAAGAGAATAACATTTATAAAACGTATTTCAGGTTTCATCACTGTTTTTAATTGTATCTGTCCATTATTGCCATTCTTTTCATAATGCACATCATATCACCCTTGTTTCGGTTACATAACAAACATAAAAAACAAAGTAGCAGAGGCAAAGAAAATGTAATCCAAGAAAGGCGAAGAGAAATTGTCCTCCAAATTCGTTTAATTGTGCTATGTGGCCCTGCATTGGGGACGTCCCGGGTTCAATTTCCGGTGGCAACCCACTCTGATCATGGGGGTTTTCGTGGTTTTCCTCTGATTGCCTAGGCAAATGCTGGGGTGGGTATTCTACCACGATTTCTCCTTTACCTCATTTCCTGTCATTTCATCTTGGTCCGTTGCATCTTTCAGGCCGTGTCTCCGGGTTCCGTAGTGCATCTGGTGATGGACAGATGGCATCTTTACTGCGATTTGGAAAGATTTCTTCCCGCCAATGCCAGGGTGCGTTGACGTGTCTGTAACGTCCGCTTCGTCGGCCCTCTCGCGGGACTCTTCGCCTCTACTGGCGAGTGCGGGTGTTTCATACCGCAAATTATAGGGGCTTCCGTACCTCTCTGTGATCCCGTCTGCCTGGGGACATGCAAGTTCCTGCGACTCCTTCACTTCATCCCTGCCTCCCGGAGGGTTTAGCCATAATAGCCCTAGTCGGTCGAAATGGCGTGGCATCCTTCGATAATTACATCCTACATCTTTCATTGCATTCGCAACTATAACTAAGTCACACGTAAGAGCAAACCTAGAATAAATTAATGAATGGATAAACAAATAGAATAAATTCAACACATAATTATTCTAGATTTATTTACAATGCCGTCTCTCAATTTACATTCACAAAGCTAGCAAACTGTAGATGAAAATTTTGGAGCCAAACTTAATCAAAAGATCAAGGTCTGGAGGAAGGTGAAAGTCATCTTCTGTTACAGCAAACTGCAGGTCTCTTTTACCATCTCACTCTTTTCCTGAAGTAGCAAAACTCTGAAAAAATAATATTAAAAACTCCTTTGTTGCTTGAAACACTCTTATTTTCTCCTTGAATTCACACAGCGCTATTTCCGTGTTATACAACAGTAGCTTCTGTCTCCAAATTCTGTTCCAAGTCAGATAAATACTTCTGACTTCCTTTGTGCAGTAATATTATTTCACGAAAGAATACATTCTTTGACATTCTCCGGGGTCATCTCATTAATTTTAATTGGAATTTTGCGGAAGTTTCTCATTGACTTCATTGTTAGTTCAATCTCTAGGCTTACATCATTACAATGAAAAACTCCCAATAATTTCAATTTTATTTCACAGGCTTTTGTTGATATTGAATATCATGGCAGTGTTTTTATTTTTTTCCCTCTGAGTGAAAATAATTGTTTCAGAATATAATTATTTATGCTCATTCATCAGAGGAGCAGAGAAATGTCCGGAAAGCATCCAAAATTAACTCCATTACTTTACCTTCCATACGCACCCTTTCCATTGCGAATGGTCCTTTATGTTTTTGACTAAGAGCTTAATTAAAACATTCGCAGCGTATAAATATAAACGTAATGGTTTCACATTCATTCTGGAGATGGAAACTCAATTTAATAAATCAAAATTGATGAATAATTCTTTATGGTTGGTATATAACTCTTTGCGGCATTGGTACTCATATTCATCGTCATGCATTTATTTTATAGATAAATTGCTCTGCTTTTCCTTGTCATATTGGACAATAATATGCATAAAATAACTACACTATAAAGCATTTACTCCTGAACTTTATTTGTTGAACTTTGTGTATACAACACTGAAGGATTGCAGATTTCTCAATGTTCAACGTGACTCCCATTGCACAGTGTACATAACTCATAAAGATAATGCAATACAGCCCAAGTTCTCTGATAAGAGGAGTGATTTGTTGAAAAGCTTGAGTAATTTTTACTCTCAGATCATCAATTATCCTTGGTTTCTTGCAGAGACAGTCTCTTTAACAAGTGACCAGGTTTTATATCTGGGGAGTTTGGAGGCCAAGCATTGGGTCCACCACGACCCATCATATGCCATTGAAAGTGGCGTTTAGAAAACTACGAACCTCCAATGCCCGTTGTGGGGGTGCAACATCTTGCTGAAATACAGTGTTCGTATTGTTGTGTTGCTCAAGTTTTCTCAACACAAAACAACTGCAGCATATCCAAATAAGATTCATAGTGTATTGCATTTTCCGCTAAAAAGAATGGTTCGTATACTTTATTACGGCTCCCTCCACACCATACATTAACTTTTGGACTTGATCTTTCAAGCTCGTAGGAGATACGTAGATTTTGTCTTGCCAATATAATGCAGTTGTGCGTGTTTACTCTCCCACTGACATTAAGAGTACCTTTGTCTGTAAATATCCATTTGTTTAAGAAGCCGCCATCATCTTTAATCTGTTGGCACGTCATGAAATAAGCTTCACATTCCTCATCATGTAAGGCTTGTAGACATAAGTGAAATGCGTATAGTTTCAGGTACTTTCGAACAATACGCTGACATGACGTACACTACGTGATCAAAAGTATCCGGACACCTGTTGTAAATGACATACAAGCTAGTGGCGCACGCCATCGGTAATGCTGGAAGTCAATACGGTGTTGGCTCACCCTTAGCTTTGATGACAGTGTTCACTCTCGCAGGCAGATTTCGTATTTGTCAGAGTGTTTACATTCATGACAAACTGAATGGTTTACTTTTGAGGTTAGGAAGTGTAAAGTGTCTGAGAATTTTTAGCTAGCTGAGAAAAAAAACACATTTTAAACAGATTGTGGGGTTGGGTGAACGTATAGCAGCGTAATGATGTTTCGCTATATTTCTTTATATCCTTACCACCACAGATAACCGCCGTTGCTTTGACGGTTTAGTAAAACATAAATTTTACCAATATTTATTGGCTTACACTTATGGGGACCCAGAATGAAAATTGGCAAAAATGGTCAAAAATTTAAATTTTTATTTTTAAATCATTTACCAAGTCCATTTCCATAGGAACGTTTTCGTTGAATATTTTTACTTTCTCTACTACGTACGGTAAGTAGGGGAAGTATTATATTCTACTCAAAAATTCGATACCGAGATTTCACCGGAAATATATGTTTTGAGACCCCCTGAATCCAAAAAAAGCATTTTTGGAAACATGTCCGTGTGTGTGTCTGTGTATGTGTGTCTGTCTGTGAACAGCATAACTCAGAAACGAATAGTCGGATAAACACCAAACTTGATATTTAGGTTCAGTATCTTCCAGAGATCCGACACGAAGGTTTTCAAGAAAATTCCCTACCCCAGATTACCCTTTACATGGAACATTTTTCGAAAATTTTAATTTTTTCAAAAATAGTTCTAACGATTTTGATTAAAATAATATGTTTTAAGATATTTTAATGGCAAATGAAATGTATATCCGGAATTTTCTGGGAAAAGTATTCTTCATTGTGAACGACTTTTGCATAACTGGTAAACCATAAGAGATAGACAAAATTTTACTACACAAAGAAATTTAGATCGCGTTAAAATACTCAATTTATGTCATATGCATTTTTGTTGTTGAGTGAAACATTTTCGAGATATTGCTTGTTATTTCCTTAAGTTTTCCAATACTTATGGTTTTTCTGAAATGGAAACTCGTTATTCATTTTTTGTACTGGTAATGCAAAGAGAATGGAATACTGCACATAGCAACCAGCTCTTAAAATATTTGACTATCGTTTAAAACCTACCGTATTCCCCTTGCACCTACAAGAAAATTAGCAATAAGATTAACATCTCTATTAACATGAAGCATATGGAGAATAAGCGTTTATAAAAATAGTTTGTACAAGAGTAGAGAAAGTCATGTGAGTGTAACACATCAGATATTTATGTTATTAACCTTTTTCTAAAATTTGATGCACATATGTAAACCAGTTTCTAAATTATCACTATGCATGTAAGAATTGCACACTATATTAAGAAAACTAGACTTTCTTCAGCTATAACATATTTGCTTTATGCTGCAGAAAGAGAATAAAATTTACGACTATGAACTGTCAAATATATTATTTGGTATTAATTCATTAAAGTGGTCTGTTATTACCAACAAGTTTGTGACACACCTTCCGTCTCTGATGCAGCTTTTTATGTTTGCTAACATGTTATTAGTGACGCGTGTTCTTAGTACATCCACTTTGGTAGTCAGTATTAATTAAAAACGCGCTGTGTATAGGAATTTTTATTAAAACGGGATGCTTATGAAAAAACAGGTGTTGTTAATTTCTTTTTCGTCTTGCCACAAAACTGTGCAACATAAAGGTATTGTACCCGCTTTAAAACAAATGTCTCTCACTTACTAGGTCTTAATGAAGAAAAATCTTATGCGCTACATTTACGTGGCTTTTTCTAACCATTTTTGAGTCAACTGTTATTATAAAAGCCTATTATTCTATGTACTTCGTGTTAATGGAGACAAACATTTGCAGATATGACTTTATTGCATATTTCCTTCTAGCTACAGGGGGATTAGGGGAACACTGTTGATTTAAGCGCGGATCTTTTAAGTGTGGATCGTCATATAATGGCTTTGAAATTCTTTTCTCTTTGCACGGCCATCAGAATAAGAATAGTGATTTTCCTCTTTAGAAAAGTACTTGAAAGTTTAAACCAATAAATTTTGTGTAGTACGTTTATGTCTATCTTTTACTGTTTACCAGTTAACAAACAGTCGTTCAAAATGAATAACACTTCACAGGTTATTCCCAGAAAATTAAGGATACATATTTTATTTGCTATGAATATATCTTAAACATGCGGTATTGTAATCAAAATCGTTAGAGAAATGTTTGAAAAAGCCCAAAGTAAAGAAACATTTTCCATGCAAAGGGCAGTTTTGAGTGGGGAGATTCACTTGAATATGTTCATGTCGTATCCTTGGAAGTTTATGAAATTAAATACCAAGTTTATGCATTCACAGAAATTTTCGTTTGTGACTTCTGCTCATAGACACAGACAGATCTGAAAATACTTTTTGGGATTCAAGGGACTTCAAATCAAGTATTTCTGGTGAAATATCATATGTAGTTTTTCTGTGGAATACAATTATTTCACTACTTCCTGTAGGTACATAGTAGAGAAAGTATAAATATAGAAATGTATTACAAATGTAACTGATAAGTGCCTCTTAGCCTACAAAAGATATTGCTATACTAGTAATTTTTTTCCATTCCATAATAATGTTATTCATTATTTACTCATTACAATTCACTTTTATATGTGTTTCGTAATCAGGCATAGGGGTTTTAGTAAGTAAATAGCACAATCGTGTTACCGCACGGAATATAGGTGACATCAGGTACTGTGACGGACGCACTGCACCCCTTCCCTTCACAACATCCGGTTTCGTTGCGACATTTCCATTTATTCACTGAATACAAACCAGTGGAGAACTGTGCCTAAAGTAAAGAAGAATCACACACTAGAACCATCATCACAATTAGCATCGTTGTGACGACATTTGGCAGGGAAAATTCAGCAGAAATGGCGAAACCATCGCATGTAACGTATGTTACAGAGAGCTCAAAGGGTGTTTAAAGTATGAAATTAAGCATTATGCCACATTCATACATTAAAAATGTCTAGCACATGGTTGTTACTGAATTTCGGAAGAAATTAGAGCCTGTTTTTCGGATGTTGACACTTTTATAGTCAACGTGAAAGAGATATTTCGAAAGGCACCCTCACGAATAAATATTTAATGGGACGGAACCTGGAATTCCCTTGGCTTTACAACCAATTGTAAAGTGACATGGCAATAAGCTCGATATTATAACAAAATTGTTAATGTAATTAAGGTCTTTGAAGAGAGAAAAATGTTGCTATACGTTCAGTGAGAAAATAATTTCACCAGCTATAGAGAGTAAACTACTAGAATTCCTTGATGCAATAGAACAGTTTTCATGAAACAATGGGTAAGGTGTAAATTGGAAACTTTAAAGAAAAGGTGACCAAGAAACTTATAAGTATTCTAGAAAAGACTTCAGAGTATGCAGAAATATGTAAAAGGAGACACGCGTTACGAAACACACAATCCCAAGCAAGTCTGATACTTTGTGTTTTTTTATTTGCTTCTACTACGTCGGGTGATATGGAACGTATTCTTTCAAAATATAACCGTCTACTTACTAATCGCATGTGACTTATGTTCAATGTATTTCATAAATGCGTTATTGAATGTTGTAAAACTCACGATGTAACCGATAAGCCGTTGTAACTCGGATTTCTGGACATTAATTACTGAAATAATGAAGTAACCTTTTTGCACACTACCAATAGCTAGACATATCTACATTGTTTTCTTCTGATACTGCGTAATCCTGATCAACCTGCTTTAGAAGCAAGTAGTACCTTCAACTGTTCATATATGTTTACAGAGGACACTGCAAGGTCGCAATCGCTTCCACCTTCCCTCGCCACTAAACCTCGGTGTGTTCCTAACTTAATGTTTACTTACTAAAATCCCACTGCCTGTTCGTGATACAGCTTTTTTATTCGAAAGCAACGTGTTTAGAGCAAAAAGGTGTAGAATGGAGAAACAAAGTATTTCTAATGCAGCTAATGGCATAACCTATTCGAAGAAATATTGCTCAGTGGATTAACCATAACTATCAATGGATGTGTCTAAGAGAGGGATTCAAACACAGTAAGAGAATTATGAGCAGTAGATCCTCCTCATTTACTGAAGATATGCTTAATCTTAATAGATTTGAAATAAACCTGATAACCGCGCTCTTGACAGGACATTGTAGATTACCGGAACACCTACATACAATGGGAGCCTATAGAGGGAGCCTATGCAGGCTATGCAACAAAGAGGAGGAGACTGCCTATATATAATCTTTAAGTGGAAGCACTGTGTAGGAAAAGATATGAACCCAAATGATGACTTTCCTAAAGAAAGCTTAGTGATCAAACTACTGTCCCTAATTAAAGGACAGAATATTGAACTATAGCAATTGTGATAGGAAATAATACAACAAACCCTTAGGTTTCAGTGTTAAGGGCGTTTACAAACCGACTCCATCACTATGATAGTCAAGTCATACTCTTTTTCCGATATTCCCAGAAACTTCAAGATTTACATTTTATTTGTCATGTAAATATCTTTAATGTATGATATTTTAATCAAAATCGCAGAGTCATTTTTTAAAGAATCAAAACTTTCGTAAAACGTTTCATGTAAAGAGTGGTTGAGGTGAGGGATGTTCTTGAAAATCTTGGTGTCGCATTATTGGAAGGCACTGAACCTAAATACCACTTATGGTATTTATCTGACTTTTCGTTTTTGAGTTATGCTGTTCACAGACATACACACTGAGGTATTATTTTTAATTTCAGTCTAATTATATAATATATAAGTACAATAACAGCCAGCCTTAAATCAATATGTATATGTAACAATATATAAGAAGTGTATATTACAGTCACTGTATATGTTTATATTATTGTATACATGTAATAATGTTATGTGAATGTATTACGTAATTTAATAATGCAGGAGCTGTGAGAATAATAGGTTAAAAGTTGAAAACAATGAGCTAACAAGAGGTAACCTTGAGGTAATATTGAGTAAGGTAATATATAACCTGAGTAAGATTGTTTAATAATGCTACTAGTCATTATTGGAGCAACAATAATGTAATTTTTGTGACAGTTTATAAAATAGCCAACCAACAACGAGAAAAAGCTTTAGTTAAATGAAGTTATTCTATTGGAGTAGGATTAGCCAATCAGAAACTAAAAAGGAGAAAAATTTACAAATTTAGAAGTCAGTTGCCTGCAAACAGTGTTCCTAACCAGACGTGAGACACGTCCTCGAGAGATTTAATACGTATTCGTGTGAGATGAAAAATAAGTTTACGTGTTAAAAAGTGCAACTAATTAATAAAGAAGAATCTCACAGTTCTATATCAGTAAAGTGTTAATTAAATCGTGTGAAGCATTAATAAAAGAAGTGAAGTAAAATTATAATCTGTGTAAGCCTACATTCTTGTCGCACCACAACCCTGCTAAGAGAAACGTGTCTCTAACAATAATACTGACGCAGCCGAGGCAAACATAAATATTTAATAAATAAAGAAACAATCAAATTACAAAGTTTATATTTTTAAAAATGGGGGCAAAAGCTACCGGGTACCATACGTGCGGTTGCAACTACTAGAAGTTTGGCTCCCCAACACTTGAAATATAATACAACTCCTACTCAAATCGGCTTTTCCATAAGTGAAACAAAAACCTTCTTCAAATTGACGCCCAAAGCGTGGTGCAAAAAACGTAACAAACCATCTACTTCAAATTGGCGTCCATACGTGGAGCTAATAAAATACATCATCAACATACACAAGAACGTTTTTATAAACGTTTCTTCTGGATTCAGGGGGACGCAAAACACTTATTTCCGGTGAAATCTGGGTATTGAGTGGAATGCAATACCTTATCTATCCATAATGTACGCGGTAGTGAAAGTACTAACAAGCATTTTTACATGTCAAATGTAGTTTTGGACATTTATTGAAAATTTTGCCTTATCCATGGAAAAACTGAGTTTCGTATGGAACCGAATTTTCGTTTTAAGTTATGCTGTTCACAGGCGGGCGCACACATGTGTGCGCGAATTTATCTTAATTTTTTGGGCTTCATGGATATCAAAACATATATCTGTAATAATAAAGTAAATTCTGTCATCAAAGTTTTGGGTGGAATGCAATACCTCCTCTACTTACTATAGGTAAATAGTAGAGAACGTAAAAAGGACTGTGTATTCTACATACATTCGAGGGAAGGCTCACTTGTCTGAAGTATTCAAACGCCATACCAAAAGTACTTGATCACCCTTTATTTTAAAATCAACCAATTAATTTTATACTCGATATTAACAAGCAAAATGGAGAGAGGAAGCACAAATTAATGAAAAATGTTTGTACAAACTCGAAACAAGCTTTGAATGCTAATGAAATAGTTAATAAGCGATGTAAACTCAAAAGTTAACACTTTTTTGTATAGGTCCTAGAGCTAAAAAAGTTTATCATACTCAGAGAAAATTACCCAAGTAATATTATTTCTCTGGGATTCCTTCCCAAGGATTAAAGTTTGAGACAACTTTTGGTACATCATCAGAAGACATCAAGATTAAAGGGCTTCTCATACCAAGTCTTGCATAACTCAAGCGGAAATACCGAGCATACCTTCAGCAGCTAGGAATTTCGCTATGAGAAGGTTTTCGGTTCACACCTCCCTGCGCAAAACTTAGCAGCAAACTTCATTACGCACGTCTGAACCCTAAGTATGTGTGACATTAAGTTATTTAACAGCACGTGCAGGAGTCAATAGCTATGGTGTGTGATAACTGAGTGATCGCTATGAAAAACTTTCATGTACCTGTCTATAAAAGTCTGCCATGATTTTGAAGAAGTTTTATTGCTGCTGCGTATGGAAAGTCAGTTTGAATGTGTATTATATTTCGATTGTTGGGGAGCCGAACTTGAAGTAGTTGCAACCGCAAGTATGGTAAAATTTTCCGGTATCCTTCACCCTAAATGTACTTTCCGGTGGCCTTTGCCCCCCCGAAGATGTTTAAAAAATATTAATTTTGAAATTTTTAATGTTTATTCAAATATTATATATTTATGTTTGCCTCGGCTGCGTCAGTAATTACACTAATTTTAGAGACATGAATGTCTTAGCAGGGAATGTAAGCTGACACAGATTGTAATTTTACTTCACTCCATTTATTAATGCTTGGCACTATTTAAATAACACTTCACTCATATATATATATATATATATATATATATATATATAGAAAGAGAGAGAGAGAGGGGGAGAGAGAGAGCTGTGATATTTTTTTATTAATTACTTGCACTTTTTAACACGTAAACTATTTTGTCTCACACTGAATACGTATTAAATTTCTCGATGGCGCATCTCGCGTCCAGTTAGGAACACTGTCTACAACCAACTGTCTTCTGAATTTGTAAAATTTGCTATATTTTAGTTTCTGATTGGCTAATCCTACTCCAATAGAATACCTTCACTTAACTAAAGCATTTTATAAACTGTCACAAAAATTACATTACAAGAATACAAGTAGTATTGTTACACTTTCAAATTCACTATTGCCTCAAGGTTACCTCATTATTAGCAACTTTTAACCTATTATTCGCACAGCTCCTACATTATTAAATGATGTAAAACATTCAAATAACATTATTACACATGTATACAATAATATAAACATATACAATAACTGTAATATACACTTTTTATATCTTGTTACATACACATATTGTTTTAAGGCGGGCTGTTATTGAATTTATATATTATATAATTAGACTGAAATCATTTAAGTGTTAACAATACTGCCTCAATTTTCACATGATGTTCTCTATCCACTGTCGTTTATTTCCTCTTTATAAAATATTCTTACCAAAGCATATCTTTCTCATACCATATGTTTATCATAAACATCAGAAAGAGGTACGTTTTAAATGAAATACGAATTACTAAAGATTTTCTGATTGTTCATTTTTTTCTGCTCTACTACGACAGTAAGTAGGGGAAGTATTGTATTCCACCAAAAAATTCGCTACTAATATTTCACCGGAAATACATGCCTTGAGGACCCCTGGATAAAAAAAGTACTTTTAGAAAAACTTCCGTGTGCGTGCCTGTGTGTCTGTTGAAGAACATTACTCAAAAACGATAAGTTCGATAAATACTAAACTTGGTATTTAGATTCAGTATCTCTCAAAGATGTCACAAAAAGATTTTCAAGAAAATCCCCCTAAACCAGAGTACCCTTTACATGGAACATTTATTGAAAATTTGGATTTTCTCAAAAATGGCCGTAACGATTTAGATTAAATTAACAAATGTTTAAGATATGTTTATCACAAATAAAATGTATATGTTGAATTTTCTGGGAATGTCTCCAAAAGTCCTCTTCTTGGTTTTGCATAACTGGTAAACCGAAAGAGGTATATAAAATTTTTCTACACAACAAATGTAGAGCTCGTTAAAACACACAATTTATGTCATATAAATTTGTTTGTGGAGTGAACCTTGTTATTTTTTGAATTTTACAGTAATTATTTATGTCCTGGACATTCAAAGAGAATGGAATGCTCCACACAGCAACCAGCTCTTAAAGATTTGAATATCGCTTACAGCCTGCCATATTCCCCTTGCACCTACAAGAAAATTAGCAAAATGATAATTTCTGCAAACGTTTATCTCGAATAGCACGAAGTAGACGGAGAATAAGCGTTTGTAAAAATAATTTGTTCAAGGGTAGAGAAAGTCATGCGAGTGCAACGTATCAGGTTTTTTACCCAAGTCTTCGGAAGTTATCCCACTACTTTTCTACCAGTCTTAGCGTAGCATAATTT
Source organism: Deroplatys truncata (assembly GCA_030765065.1). Lineage (NCBI taxonomy): Eukaryota > Metazoa > Arthropoda > Insecta > Mantodea > Mantidae > Deroplatys > Deroplatys truncata. The sequence goes on from CM060982.1 coordinate 110,214,728, forward strand.
TTTCAGAACCTGCTGCCAGTTCATCTAGGAATCGTGTAGATGTTTCTGGAGGTAAATTTTTCTATGCTGCACATGTACGAAAGCTTCTTGTAGGACACAAATAATGAGTCATCTGTTTTGGCTAACATCACATTAACGTGGAGGTTTACAATTGCTTCCTTATACCGTGATAAATGTCTGACTTCTGGACTACAGTTTCAATCCCCATTAGCTGAAACCAAGGATACCAATAACGCAATTTCTTCTACCATGGAATCTTAGATGCACAAAAAATGCATCTTAAGTTGACTACTGCTTTATGGGCAGTTGGTGAATTTCTAGTAGAATATTAAAAATAACAGGAAAATGTATAATGTAAAATAATATTGAGAAATAGCTTTAATCTAAAATACCTTGTACATCAGAATTTAATTAATGTGAAAGAAAGCATGTAAGGAGCAATATAATTAGTAACTAGCTGGCAAGCGAGCAACAGGGGTAAAGTCCACATGCGCATACACGCTAATGCACAAAGGAAATGGAAGGGGTGGTGAGACAGAGAATGTGGTCCAATTTCTGGAAGACAAGGGAGTTGGAAAAACAGAAAGAGGAACGATTGTTGTAAGGTGAGATGCAGATAGTGGGTGCTACCAGAGAAGTCAAGACAAGCGTGACTCCTAAAATTGAAACATTTTATTTTCATAGCTAAGTAGATAAACAAGAGAACAGTTGTTAAATATAAAGGCGCGAATCCTAGCGTCATAGAAGGAAGGTATAGAAAGGGGAGGAGGCCCTAAGGTACAGACTCTCTGATTTTACTTTCACGATCTAACATATGAAATTCAGGCGAAAGATTGTGTACATGTATGTGGGTGGGAAAATATCATGCGACGCAGTTAGATAGGTCCACGTAAAGAATTCATAGTAGCATGAAGGTTAAATGTACAGCTTTTGTATAATTTTGTGTTAAGGAAGGGTAAGCTGCTAGCTGCCTCAATAGGCATTACAGTGGTGTAGTGGCTACCAAACTTGCTACTAGTTCTCGAGATCGGGGGCTCAAACCCGTAGATTTACGACACGTAAAAGGACCTCAAGGCTGGTAGAATTTCAGGTCTTCTCAGGTCTTCCCAATATAGAATGGGATGCTAAGGACTACAGTAGTTAAAGAGCGTTAATAAATAAAAATCAATTCATTTATTTCTTATGAATAAATTATGCTGTTTAAGGGAACGGCAGTTTGTTATTTGCCTTTAGCTACATAAAATCCATAGAAAGATCAAATTAGCTAGTACAGCTTGAAGGAACTTCGGTGATCGGAGACAACTACATGAGACAGCACGTGGTGCTCACGTGCGAGCACATACCCCACTAGAGAGCACAGTGATGTCCAACCTTACACAGAGAGGGGATAAGGAGACTTTCCCTTTCCACTCATTTCCACTCCTACTGCCAAGGACTGGAACATGATTGGTTTAGCTCTGTGAAGCCCAACCTGTTCTGTTAGGAGTTAAGGATCAAAGTCCATATTTCATCCCACCTGTTATATTTGAAGAGATTGAAGCGATTACTTTGACCCAGGATTACGTGGATTGTATAAGGAATAATGGCTTGAAGATATATTCATAAAAATAATTACCAACCGTATTATTTACTTTAATATATTAACACATCCATATCACACAAATGGTTACAATTATCAACCCTTGTTCATTCCCTATTTCATTTTAGAGTTTACAGTTTCAATATTTATTATTCAATTACAATGTTTACAATTTGCTTCCTGCTCTCACATTTAAAGATTACTAGTAAACCGCCAAAAATAAATATATCTATCCGACGATAAGTCTTTACCGCTACCCAATTACAAAAGAGAATTTTAAATATATTTAGCCGAAAGAGAATTTTGTGTACCGTGCCGAATGCTTCTATCCGACGTGATCCTGCTTGTTTCCCTCGGTGAAGACAGACTGGTTCGTCCTCCTAGTCAGCACGTTGGAGCAGATCGAGAGTGTTTTTGCGCGTGCGCAGTCGACGAGTCCCGTGACGTGAACTACTACGTGAGTCCAAACTTGTGCTGGTTCTTCTTCTTGTAGCGAACTGTTGAAGAACTGCTACGCTGGTCGTTGCACTTCTTTTTGCCGCATTCGGCAGCGTTCCTTTGATACATGCCCGTCGCGTAATGTATATTTCTCCTGGGAGGGTGGATTTGGCACAATACTCCCCCCCCCAGACGCGACGGGTAGAACGGGAACAGGAACGTGCGCTGTTGATATGATGATTTGTAGTCTCGTCTGTCCATCCACGCAATCCACTCGACCTGGAACATTGATTGACAAGCTAAACCAATGGAATTCCAGTTCTTGGCAGCACGAATGGAAGTGATTGTGAAGTGAAACTCCCTTCATCCCCTACTCTTTGTAAGGTTGGGCATACCTGGTTTAGCTTGTCAGTTTTCTTCAATTACAATAGCAAAGGTGAACTATGGACTTTGAAACTTAACTGTTAAGAGAAGAGATTAGATGTTTTTAAGTAGTTTTTATTTAAAAAGTTAAAGCTATACCATTAAATCCAAGACACTCTAGGCCACAAAAATTGTCAAATTATTTAATTTACTTATCAGCATGCAGAGTGAGATTGCGAATTTACGAGACACAAGCAAAAGAAATTCCAAATGTAAATACTGGAAAGGTACGACAAAGCCCCTTTTCACTAAGGTGATCTAGAAACTGTTGATATACACCCCTTCTACTCTTCTTTCGCTAGTCTTCTGCCAGTGGCACTGGCGATGAACTCGCTTCAAAGTATTGGCGTCATGCGCAGACAACTGACCGGCGCCACGGACGAATAAATCTAAAGACCACGCATAAGTAATAATAATAATAATAATAATAATAATAATAATAATAATTAACGGTTATTCTGAATAGAGAAGTGAAAATAACTGCTTACATTCTTAAGTTCCTCTAGATTATATAAATACTTATTAGTAAATACCCCTTAATTTATATTTAAGTGTTGCCAAAGGCAGTGTATTAAATAACATTATTCCTCTAACATCAACATCTTTCTCAGAGATAGTGTTTTTACTATGTCTGTAATAAATGCATACTGTTTTTTGTGTCATGGTCATATTATTTCTTGTTAACTCTTGCTTATTTATTGTACAGAATATGGTCTGAAAACATATAGACAATAAATTGTGAACGATTTTTGCTTTACTAAGATAGCTCTACATGTTTCCCCTTGCTTAGTGATATAAACAATTCTTATATATTCCTTTTTTGCAGAATGCATTAATTATGAAACATTGCAGGATTATTTATGCAATCTTTAATTAGGTCTATTACGACTGGTTTTTAAATATGGCCGCTAGTGCTTCTTCTTTATAACATATTTAAATTATAAGCTAACCCATATTAATGGAAAAAACTGAGTAATAAAAACAATCCTGCCAGTGTAAATTAATACGGGAAGGACCTAAGAGCCCTCTATGTTCGAAAACTTACTTCCAAGAATATCTCAAAACACCTACTTCCCTCTAAGTAAAGCTCCCTTGTTTAATAATGATTCTGTGAAATGAATTTTCTGCAAACTCTTAAGGGGATGATATGTAAATTTTTGAGTATTGCGTAGTTTTCGTGCTGCATTTACTAATTAGCCGACGTAAAAGTAAATGTGTTTACAGAACAAGTTGCGTGATAACGTGTCATTGTTTTCGTTTGCATATACCTTGCAGTGGCTAGAATTTTATGTCTATCATGACAAAATCTACATGAATACTGTTAACTATAGTTTACTTTCTATTTCTCGGAATAAACTTATGGCTCTACATGTTATTTATTCCCAAAACAGAAAGCATGGTCATTTATAATTTTTTTTCACAGAATAAGAAGTCTTTGACGAGTTCAGTTATTTTTATTAATGCAATATCTAATCTTACAAATACTTTTGCTGTTTGATAAAGAATAACTCACAATTTTACGTCTGTTAACAAACACAAGTATTGAAAGGTCAGAGTAATAAATAACAAAGACTAATGGTTAAAAGAAGCAATTTATTAATTGTTTATTGAAATACTGAAATTTCATACGAATCAGTACGCAGTCCCCTTAACTGTGATTAAAATAAACGTAAAGTACAACATTTGATATTGGTTTCCATAGAAAGCATAATTAATCGGTGTTTTATAAGAACTGCTATGAATCGCTACAACGTTATGTTTGCTATCGCCTTTAATCTAGGAAAGACTAGTCGGCACATCAAAAGCGGGGTTTTCGACATGGGAGTGCCTCTCAGAGCTTCCTAATGAGCCCCATGCTACTATGCGAAAACGAATCGATAGCATTTAACATCCGCTCCTGCTCCATAATCCGTTTTAGCTTTTATTTGTAGCCTACTATCATTTTCGTAAATTAAAGGGACGTTACCGTGTTTACCCATTCATATTAAAATGTAGCTGACTAACTTGTTTACTGTTGAAACCGATATACCAGACACGATAGTGGGTACATATTTTATAAAAAAAAATTCTATCTTTAAGCGTAGGATTGGCTTGGATTGACTACGGAGGGGGCTTGGCACAGATTCAAATCGGATACTATGCTTATACCCCACGAGAAGGGACGTCCTGCGTGGTGTAGTGGTTACCATGCTAGCCCCTAGTTCCCGAGGTCGTGGGTTCAAAGCCGGCGGAGGGCGATTGATTTTTTCGGGTGTAAAAATCCTTAGCATGGCTTCCTTCGGAAGGGAAGTAAAGCCGGTGGTCCCGTGTCATAGACGTAAAAGAACCTCAACCCTAATAAAGAGGCCACTGGGACGCTAAGGGCCACAGCAGTTATAGAGCGTCCGTAAATAAAACTCCTTTTAATTTAATTTCCCACGCGGAGGCGTTCCTGGGAGGAAGGATGAAGCGAGAGGAGACACCGGGCAGCCGGAACCATGAGCGACGGCACGACAATAACAGGGTTCCTATGTTTTCAGATAGACACACCCCGGTAGACGACGTGCAGACCGGGGATACAACCTCACACAGGGGTTCGGAACCCGGCAGCCAGCCGAAAACTGAGGTACGGAGAGAGTCATAAACACCATCCTTTTCCCCTGCCACCCTCTACCGAAACACCTCACGGACACTTCTGGCCCTGAAAAATACCAATGGAACAAAGAAGAATGTAATGAAGAATAGAACGAAATAGAGGGACAGGAAATTCGGTGCATGAAAGAAACCACTCAAACATTCGCCTGAGGACCCGGGAAAACCCCCAGGAAAAACCGTGGGTCAGAGTAGACGGTCGCCGGAGACCTTCCTAATTCGGACCACAGACGTAACCGCCTGAGCCATCCCGCTCGGTACCTTTAAACGTAACCTTGCATTAATAAGTATCATGGGACCCGCTTAAATCGTTCCACACTTAGCATTCTGATAAGTTTATTCGGTATCTTTGGTTTATGCCGCGTCTAACATTTCCAACGCCGTGCAGTGCATGCTTCTTTACACGATAACCTAACTGAAGGGAATCGTGTAAACTGTGGACACGTGGAACATCAGCCTACTTTTGAGCCTGCACACGTGCGATTGTGTTGATTTAAGATTACATTTAAAGATGCAAAAATGTTAACAAAACCTACTCAAATGGTTTAAGGGGTGGATTTTATTTCAATTACTCGTACATCCCGTATATCTGTCTTCCTTCATGGTTGTCTTTTAAGGTCTAAGGTCTGTGGGAATGCACTGTTTGTCTTCTGATTGCTTCGAGTTTATGATGTGTGCCTCATTTTTACTTTCTCTACTACGTATAGTAAGTAGGGGAAGTATTGTATTCCACCCAAAAATTCTATACCGAGATTTCACCGGAAATACATGTTTACAGAACCCCTGAATCCAAAAAAAGCAATTTTGGAAACATGTCTGGGTGTGTCTGTCAACAGCATAACTCAGAAACGAACAGTCGGATAAACACCAAACCCCACGCCTACATCGGAATGTGAACATCAAGGTCCTGGTCCTCTCGCAGTGTCTGTGTGGGGGGTTTTGAAACAAATTACACAAATTTCACATCATTCACATAACCTGAGGTTTATTAATAAAGAAATTTGTGGCCCTACATTACATACACACAGGAAAATCAAGGATTGAAGGGAGATGCCTCACACACACGCAACTTATACCTTACACCGAATTCTCAGACTGACGCTTATACACAGAGAAAGTAACGCTAACATCTATCCCCCCCCTCTCTCTCTCTCTCTCTCTCTCTCCAAATCTGGCTAGGCTCGCCGGCCAGAGGTGGAGAGTGTCATGCCAGACGGAAATTCAAACTCAAGCTGAAAGAAATACTAAATTACCCCAACAATGCTGTCGCCAACGCGACGCAATAATGTGTCCGGCATGACAATGTCCATTCATACGTCACATTTCCACCACTTAGAAAAGTGAGGTGTCCCCGCCGAAAAGGTAAAGAAAAAAAAACATGGATACATAAAGTAGTTGAATATAAATGAATTATAAAAACCACGAATGAATCCCCACATGGATAGAAATGCTGAATTATGCTACTTTTTCATAAAAATCTTCGAACTTATCCTTAATATTACACCCTTATTAAATGCAGAAACATTGGTTATCTAAACCTCCCAAATTTAATTTTAATCAAGCAAATTTTGGCGACAAAACTGAAATTGAATTGTACATACAATTAGGGTGTGGCAGAAGTGGACTCACTTCCTGGTGACCTTAAGCGTCGGCCACAAGGCTGTTATTACTTGTACAGTAAAGTTTGCATAAACAAGACGAAACAGCGAACTGTGCCCATAGGTTGCAAGTTTGCGCAAACAGTATGAAGTTGGACTTGGAAATAGGAGGTGGTCGAGATCGAAACAATGTTGCCCGAAAGATTTATTTTTATTATAAGCTAACTTAGTGCTGTTTATTTGTGAAAGGAAAAGGTACATAACACTCCCGATTGAAATGATGCGAAAAGGGACTTCTGAGAAGAAAGATACACTCGCATATAAATGTAATGAAAAGCTTAAGAGAGGATCCAGATGACTAATTACTTGAGTATAGACGAAAGTGCATATAAATCATTACTATGTTTGGTGACTCCTGGAAATGAACGACAGAACACTGTGATGCGCGAATCTGCATCTCCTTATGAAGGATTGAGTTGTACTGTAAGGCTTTTAGCTACTGGAAAATCATTCCCTGAGGAGTACTGCAACTATGTTTTACTCTGTTGCATTGACAACGAAGGCTTTCTAAATTGTTCAGTTTTTTAATAATCTGTGAATTAAAATTAGAAGGTATTTTATAGCAAATGTCCGTCAGAATGAATAGGACCTTTGTGGTGAAAGAATTATCAAAACTAGATTACTCTACATACACACATATATACATACTTATGAAAAATTTTCTCTGTTTATAATATTAATATATACAGAGTGCTCTGAAACTACTCGTTCAAGTTAATACAGGTAGGGAACATCAAAGAAAAAGAAGCATATTGTCTTTGAAGTCAACTTGTAATGTCAGAGAACTGTTTGTGAGTGGTGCTGATGTAAGCTGTTGTGTCGGTGTCCCTGACTGGGAATTTGTACTCCCCTTCAAACCTGCTCTGTGTACGAACGGTTGTCTCCGAGATCTGTTTGGAAACATGGCATTCTCGGTGATAGGTTGACTGGACCATACATTCCTCCATGCCGCCTCAACGGATAGAGCTATCGCATCTTCGTGGACAATGTGTTCCTAGAACTGCTGGAGGATGTACCTCTGAATGTTAGATATAGGATGTACTTCCAGCAGGATAGGGCGCCAGCCCATTTCAGCATTGCTGTGAGGGATCACCTGAGAGTCACTTTCGGGAATCGATGGATCGGCTGAGATGGCGCTGTGCCCTGGCCACCCAGGTCCTCTGGGGCATAAGAAGCAGCTGGTGTATGAAACCAATATAGAAACAGAAGCAGACCTCGTCACTAGAATTGCCATCGCTGCTGGTACCATTGCGGGCATGCCAGGAGTCTTCGAACAGACACGACAATCAATGTTCCGACGATGTACTGCGTGCATACAGGCCAATAGTCGCGCATTGGAGCAGTTCCTGTGAGTGCCGCTGTTGTAATTTGCATGCCAAACTACCTTCTATGTAAATAGTCCCTAGCATAAGAAATTTCCGTCAAATCTTCCTTATCGAAACATATTTGTTTGATGTTCTCTGCCACCTATATTAATTTGAACGTGTAGCTTCAAAGCACCCTGATAAATAAATTAGGCTGAATGGTGATGAAATTATGGGAAAAATTTATAGTAATATGGGGTTAAGACAAGGTTGCAAACTTAGCCCTATACTGTTTAACTTATTTATTGACGATATCTTAGAAGAGTTGTAAAAGGATAACTTATATTTACCCACAGTAAATAATAGAGAAATTCGAGGTTTACTTTTTGCAGATGATTTGGCGGTAGGTTCTATTTCAGTAGGAGGTCTAACAAAAGTGTTGCACACCATATATTCATTTTGTAAGAAATGGTGTTTAAGAATAAATTTTAAAAGGTAAAAAATAATTGTATTTAAAAAGAGATATAAAATGAAGGAGGAAAAGTGGTATGTGGAAGGTTAAGAGTTGCAAATAGTAAACAAGTTTGATTATTTGAGAGTGAGAATAAGTAGTAATGGGAGATGGAATGATCACAAAATAAGTGCCTTAGCTAAGGGAAAATTAGCAATAACTGCTATAAGAATATGCTTAAAGAAAATACCAGATATGCAAATTAAATGGTTGGAAAAGGTTTATAAAGCTATAGTTGAAGCAAAAATGGTCTATGGATCAGAGATTTGGTGAAGTGATAAAGGATGGGAGATGAATGATAAAGTACATGGATCGTTCTGTAAATGTATGTTAGGTTTATCTATTTCATCACCTAATGGAGCAGCAATGTTGGAGTTGGGAAGAGTGTGTAGCAAGGGCATGATAGTAGAAAGGATACTTAAATGTTGGCATAGATTGAAATCATTGGACGAGCATAATAGCTTAAGGCAATGTTTAATAATACAAGAAAAATCCAGTGATGGGAAGAACTGGGATCAAGGAATAAGGAGAATTTTACAGGAAATAGGAATGAGGAATGAGGAGAGAGAGAGAGGGGGGGTTAGTTAAAAGTTTCTGGAAAGAGGTGAGGAACAGAGTAGAATATATAGAGAAACAAGAATTATTTCAAAGTCTGGAAGGAAAGAAACGTTTGGAACTATATAGACAATTAAAGGTGGACTGGGGAAGGGAGAAGTATGGGATGTAGGTAATGGGTTAGTGAGAGAAGAGTGGGCCTGGTCTAGATTAAGTGCACATAGGCTAAGGGGAGATAGTAAGGGAGCGAATTTGGATAGTGTCCTCTTTTTGGAAAGACAGATAATGAATATGAAGAAACTAATTTGTGGAGAGGTCAGTTTTTACCTAAAGAATGGAAGAATGTTAACAAAGAAGTATTAAAAGTTAGGAAAATGAAAATACAAAAGGAGAGGGATATAAAAGGAATAGTAGAATATATGGGGAGAGTAAGAGAAAAATGGTTTAGAAAAATAAAGCAATATAAATTTGTTATGACCCACCATGCATAAATAACCACGGTGTTAAAATGCATGATGGACCAAAGAAAGAAAAAATAGCAACTCAAAGTATAAATCATTCTGGCTTTCTTACATTACAACATTAGCAATATGAAAGTATGAAATCGACATACAACTTCATGGCCTAACTGTATCTCCTTAAAATATACACTAAACTGAATTTCCTGTTGCGTGCTGAAAATGGAAGTGAGAAAAGTTAATGGATACAAGTTTTGTAAAGGAAGACGAATGGGTGTCTTACTTAAGGATGAAGTTGAATGATACAAAGTTAGTAACAACAGGTAAATGTAACACTTTGTAACAAGTTTCAGAAGACCTGCTAACATACAGATCAGTCAGCAATAAGTTAAATTCATTAACGTAAGAGGCGCTACTGTCAGGTGTTTGATAGATCACAACAAGTACTACGTATGAAGTTTATCAAAGAGATAAAGCTGTTAAATTTGGAAATTGCGTATTTCTTAAACAATCACTTTCGTTTCTTTTGACAGCTAATTGTGCTTCTTTGTATGACAAAAACCAAATTTTCAGATCATTTCGCCCAATTGTGCCAATCACATTTATGTGATACATTCACATGTCTTTCTCTACCCTCTTATCATTTAGTGGTGGATATCAAAACTAAGTTTAAAAAATAGTATTTTTCTATCTTCTTGAGGCAGTATTTTTAACCCTTAAAATATTTCAGGTTAATTATATAATACGCAAATTCAATAACAGCCCGCCTTAAAGCAATATGTGTATGTAACAAGATATAAAAAGTGCATATTACAGTCATTGTATATGTTTATATTATTGTATATTGTAATAATGTTATGTGAATGTATTACGTAATTTAATAATGTAGGAGCTGTGAGAATAATAAGTTAAACGTTGCTTACAATGAGGTAACCTTGAGGCAATAATGAATTAGAAAGTTTAAATGGTACTGATAATTCTTGTAAGTAATTATGTAATTTTTGTGACAATTCATAAAATAGCAATCAACAACCAGAAAAAGCTTTAGTTAAATGAAGGTATTCTATTGGAGTAGGATTAGTCCATCAGAAACTGAAATATGTAACAAAATTTACAAATCTAGAAGTCAGTTGCTTGTAGACAGTGTTTCTAACTGGACGCGAGATGTGTCCTTGAGATATTTAATACGTATTTTGTGTGAGACAAAAATAGTTTACGTGTTAAAACGTGCAAGTAATTAATAAAAAAATCTCATAGCTCTCTCTCTCTCTCTGTCTATATCAGTGAAGTGTTATTCAAATCGTGTCAATCATTAATAAAAGGAGTGAAGTAATCTGTGTAAGCCTACATTCTTCAGTCGCACCACTCCCTGCTAAGACATTCATGTCTCTAAAAATAATTACTGATGCAGCCGGGGCAAACATAAATATGTAATATATAAAGAAACAATAAAAAAATATCTTCTTCAACAGGCGCCCAAAGCGTGGGGCAAATAACAATAATACTTCTTCTTCTTCAGCCAACGCCAGTCCTTGGCCGGTCTGCCATTCGACGCCTTGCCTCCCAGTACAGCCGTGGCCTTCCTTCCATAGAATCTTTAAGTATAACAGTCTGCAGGGCAGTGCAGGAGGCCAAATGGTCAGCAGTGCCTTCCCCTTGCAAGCAGGGGGGACAAATTGAGCTATCAACCACACCGATTCTATGCAGGTGTTTTTGCAAATAATCGTGCCCTGCAGTCATCCTAAAGGTGGCTACTGCCAGCTCCCGGTGCAGGTTGTTGGGGATGGGGTTTGAAGCAAGCATTTCCCATCTTTTACCATCTGCCGCTACCTTCCGAGAGTCTACAATTGCTCCTTTGATTCGAGATGTTATGACGCTACTGATGTTTGAGTATGTCATTGGTACAACTGGCTGCTCTATTGAGCACCCTTCCTTGGCTAAAGCGTCGGATTTCTCATTTCCATCAAGGTCGCAGTGGCCCGGGACCCATTGCAAACGAACTTCTGTCAATTCTTGCAGTTTATACAGTCTGTCTTGGCATTCAGTGACCAGATCGTCCTCATGTTGGTTTCCTTGCAAGCAGAGAGCCTGAATGGCTGAAGTGGAGTCGGATAAAAAGACCACTTTACACTGTACATTCATTGATATTAAGGCGATAGCTGCCTCACTGATAGCGGCAACTTCGCCGTCGAAATTATTCCTCATGTTACCTACAGGAAAGGCTCTACTACCTAAAGTAGAACACTAGTCCGAGCCTGCACAATCATTTGGGCCGACCCATCCGTATAGACGTGAAGCCATTCTGATGGAGGGTAAATTGTAGCTATCGTCTCAAGAGCTGCAGCCTTAAGTACAACAAACTAACATGTTCAAATTGGCTTCCATACGTCGGGCAGAAACTATCTTCTTTATACTTCATTTTAATAGAAACAAACTTTTGCAGAAATAGCCACATTACATATTTCGTTAAAAACGCCAAAGCAATAGTCAGAAGTTCAAGAACTGGCCTTAAAATTCCATACTGTTCCGTGCAACCGCGAGAAATAAATGAATGTCGACAGGACTCGAAAAGAATGATAAAGAATTAAGCAACTGAAATCATTATTAACGGATATCCCGGAAATGGTTGATGCCAAAGAAAAAGTTATTTGAAATAAATTGTGTGTTTTAAAGAGATCTACATTTTTTGTGTAGTGCGGTTTCGTCTATCACTTAACGTTTATCGGTTATATAAGATTATACAAAATTTCTTCCGAATAAAGATGACCACAGGCTGTTCCCAGAAAATTCAGGATATACGTTTTATTTTTCATCTAAATATCTATAATATAGTGTTTTGATTAAAATCATTGAGAAATTTTTGAAATGTCAAACATTTTGAAAAATGTTCCATGTAAAGTGTAGTTGGGTAGGGAAACTTTCTTGAAAATCTTCGTATAGCATTTTTGGAAGACACAGAACTAATACATGCCAACGGAGGTTTTTATAAAAATGTTTTTTTTATTAAGGGGGCCTCAAAACACATTTCCGGTGAAACTCCTTTATCGAATTTTTGAATGGAATGCAATACCTGCTCCACGTACTGGGTGTATGGTAGGGAAAGCAAACGTTGTGTGATAGAATCCATACTGCTTTCCCTTCCCACTTACCATTTGTTATTTTCTCTACTCCTTACCTATAGTAAAAAACAGTATTGCATTGTACCCAAAAATCAGATATCGAGGTGTTACCTGGAAATACACATTTGAGGCTCCTTAAGTATAATCAAAATTAGAAAAAAATGTCCGTGTGTGCATATTTCCATGTGCGGTGCATGTTTGGTGTGTACCTGTCTGTGAACAGCATGGATTGGATTGGATTGGCTACGGAGGGGACTCAGCACTGATTCATATACGGGATATTGTACCTACGCTCCACAAGGAAGCGTCCCCGAGAGGAAAGAATTGTGCGAGAGGAGACACCGGGCTGCCGGAACCAGAAGTGACGTCACAGGAATGGCAGGGTGCTTACGTTTTCCAGATAGAGACTCCGCGGCAGACGGACGGACAGACAGACCAGGGACGCCTCCCTCACAGAGGAGGGTGAAACGCCCCTCAAGGCAGCCGAAAGCCGAGGGACGGAGAGTCACAAAGAACATCCGTTTCCTTTGCCACACTGCACCGAAACACCATCGCCAACTCTTTCAACCCTGAAAGAGACCGAAGGATGAAGTGAAATGAGAATGGAGATGGAATGGAGGGACAGGAAATTTGTGGGGTGTGAGAAGCCTTCCCAGCATTAGCCTGGTGACCCGAGAAAACCCTGAAAAAATTCATGGGTCAGGAAGGTCGGCCACGGACGTAACCACCTGAGATATTCCGCTCGGTGTAAACAACATGACTCAAAAACGAAAATTCGGTTAAATACCAAACTTGTTATTTAATTTCAGTATCTTCTAAGGATGTGACACGAGGATTTTCAAGAAAATTCCCCTATTGTTCCTTCAGTGTTTACGTAAGTTAAATCAAATTAATTTTTCACCCAAATTAAATACACAGCTAGAAAGTAGAATTTTCCGCGGTGCATTCCCTTACCGTGATGTTCCTAAAAATGTAATTACATAAAAGTTCTCTACCATTAGGCGTCATGTGTGGCTTAGACACCTGGCCATAATTATATGTCCTCTCTGTTATTATTATGGAGATAATATTACCATGATCATGAACTGTCTATACGAGATGGCCTTATAAAGGATTTTAAACATCCCATATATCACAGATTACTGGCGCATTTACTCCCTTCTAATCAGATTATGTGGCCCATTAGCCATCATAATAAATTCCTGAACTCAGTGCTATACCTTTGTATCAATCTGCTGTATTCAACACGTATTACTTCACACGTGACATTTAACGAACAGCTGAAAACGGGAGATGTTTTCATAATACCAGTCAATATTAGAAAAGAAAAGCTAAATTTCTATTAAATGAAGCTGGACTTTTTTATGCCAAAACGTGTATTGTTCGTTGATCCAGAATTTTTTCAATTTTATGCTTCTGTGATAGATATACTAATTAATCAGAACATATTTTTCTCTCTCCCTTTCTTACTCTCCTATACTTCCTTACTCTTTCGCAAACATTGTTATTCCGTATTTAATAGTCTGTCTCTGTCTTCCCTATCTCTCTCGCCCACCCTCGCTATCACTTTTACACACTCCTCCGCCCCTGTCTTCTTTTCATTTCCCCCTCTCTCTCTGTGTCAAGTATTGTTATGTTTTCAAAACACAGGAATGTTTTACGGATCAATACACCTGCCCTTTTAACATCATTACGAAATTACAGTTGTAAAGCAATCTGATCTGTTGCACTCACATGAGTTTCTCTATTCACTCTTCCACAAATTATTCTTAAAAAGGTTTATTCTTCTACTTGATTTTTGTTTATTGAGATGAAGCTTCATTACACATGTGCAGTTTTGTTTAAGGTATGGATAGAGTAGACTAAAGCGATAATCAAGACAGATTTTAACGGACTGTTATGTGATAGCTTTGAAATTCCAAGATCTTTACGAGCTCTTCTACCAACTATTACAGAAGCTTATTGTTCTATCTGCTTCTTGTTCGAGTTAAACCTTCATTACATATGTACACGTTATGTTTTCTGTATAAGGATAGAGTAATAGTTATAGAAACAGATTTTAACGGGCCGTTATGTGATGGCTTTGAAATTCCAAGCTCTTTACAAGCTCTTTACCAACTATTACTACAGAAGCTTATTCTATCTACTTATTGTTCATCAAGATAAACCTTCATTACGCATGTGTACGTTTTGTTTTAGGTATAAGAAGGATAGAATAGGCTAAACCGAAAGTCGAAAGCTTTTAACGGGCCGTTATGTGATGATTTTGAAATTCTAAGCTCTTTACAGCCCTTCTACAAGCTATTACTACACAAGTTTATTCTTCAATGTAGCTCTTGTTCATCAAAATAAACTTTCATTACGCATGTGCACGTTTTGTTTTACGTATAAGAAGGATAGAGTAGGCTAAAGCGAAAATCGGACAGATTTTAACGTACCGTTATGTGATGATTTTGAAATTCTAAGCTCTTTACAGCCCTTCTACTAACTATTACTACAGAAGTTTATTCTTCTATGTACTTCTTGTTCATCGAGATAAACCTTGATTATACATGTGCACGTTTTGTTTTAGCAATAAGAAGGATAGAGTAGGCTAAAGGGATAGTCGGAGAGACTTTAACAAACCGTTATGTGATGGCTTTGAAATTCCAAGCTCTTTACGAGCTCTTCTACAAACTATTACTGCAGAAGCTTGTTCTTTTATCTACTTCTTGTTCGAGGTAAGCTTTCATTACACATGTGCACGTTTTGTTTTAGGTATAAGGATAGAGTAATAGTTATTGCAAGACAGATTTTAATGGGTCGTTATGTGATGGCTTTGAAATTCCAAGCTCTTTACAAGCCCTTTTACGAACCATTCTTATAAAAGCGTATTCATCTGTCTACTTCTTGTTCATCGAGATAAACCTTCATTTCACATGTGCACGTTTCGTTTTAGGCATAAGAAGGATAGAGTCGGACGGATTTTAACAGGCTGTTATGTGAAGACTTTGAATTTCCAAGCTCTTTACAATAGCTTTTACAAACCATTCTTACAAAGGTTATTCTTCTGTCTACTTCTTGTTCATTGTTATAAACCTTCATTACACATGTGCACGTTTTGTTTTAGGTTGAGGCAGTATTTTTAACACTTAAATTATTTCAGTCAAATTGTATAATATCAAATATAATAACAGCCCGCCTAAAAGAAATATATGTATAAATAGTATATAAAACACATGAACAGTAATTGTATTAAAGTTTATATTATTATTTACATGTTCAATAATGTTATGTGAATGCATTAGGTAATTTAATAATGTAGAAGCTGTGAGAATAATAGGTCAAAAGTTGCTAACAATGAGGTATCCTTGATGCAATAATGAATTAGAAAGTTTAATAATGCTACTGGTAATTCTTTGAGCAGAAGTAATGTAATTTTTTAGACAGTTTATAAATAGCCAGTCAACAACCAGAAAAAGCTTAAGTTAAATAAAAGTATTCTATTGGACTAGAAATAGCCATTCAGAGACTTGAAATACAGAAATTTACAAATTTAGGCGTTAGAAATCAATTCAGTTGCTAGCAGACAGCGTTCCTAACTGGACGCGACACGCGTCCTCGAGAAGTTTAACACGTATTCAGTGTAAGACCAAAATAGTTTACGAGTTATAAAGTGGAAGTAATTAATAAGTAATCTCACAGCTCTCTATATCAGTGAAGTGTTATTTAAATCGTGTCAAGGATTAATAAAAGGAGTGAAGTAAAAATTATAATCTGTGTAAACCTACATTCTTCAGCCGCATCACGCCTTGTTAAGATATTCATGTCTCTACAAATTAATACTGACGCAGCCGAGGCAAACAAAAAAATATATATATTTAAAGAAAACATTAAAATACAAAGTTAATATTCTTAAACATTGGGCCAAAGGCTACCGGAAAGTAAATTTGGGACGAAGGCTACCGGAAATCGGGTACCATACGTGCGGTTGCAACTACTTCTAGTTCGGCTTCTGAAAATAATCACCCTTTCTTCAAGGTATAAGAAGGATAGAGTAGGCTAAGGAGATAGTCGGGCAGATTTTAACGGGCTGTTATGTGATGGTTTTAAAATTCCATGTTCTTGGCATGACCATGGGAAAACCGAAAAGCGACTTACAGCTTGAAAATGTATTTGAAAATTCAAACCAATAGAAATGGAAATGATTCCAATTATTTGACATAAATCATGTCTTTAACGAGATGTACAGCTTTTATGCTAGAACTTTCTGTCCATCTCTTACGGTTTACAACTTCCAGAAGAGAAATTCAGAGCGAACAGCGCTTCCCAGGCTGTCTGATATACATTTTATTTGTCACGTAAACATCTTAAATACATTGTATTTTAATAAAAATCGTGAGAGCCATTTTTGATAAAATTAAAGCTAATTAAAAATTTTCCATACTAAGGGTAGTTTCGGGTGGGGGTATTTTGTTGCAAATCTTCACATCTTCCTTAGAAGACGAAATCAACATGGTTTCGTATTTAATCAACTATTTGTTTTTGAGTTACGCTGCTCACACCCACACATACACACACACACACACACACACATACATACACACAATTCCAGTGATGACTCCATATCCGATTTTAAATGTTTAAGAATTGGACGCTATACACTGGCCTTAAAACTCCATAGTTGGCACGCAATCGCCATATACAACTGAAAATCATGGACTTAAAAGAAATAACAAATCATTGAACAAATAAAACCATTAATAACGCATATCTCTAAAATAAGGTTATCTCACAAATAGGTTATCGGAAATAAATTGTGTATTTTAAAGAGGTCTACATTGCTTCTGTAGCACATTTTCGTCTATCGCTTAACGTTTACCAATTATACAAGATTATACAAAATTCCTTCCGAATAAAGAGAACTTCTCAGGTATTCTCAGAAAATTTAAGATAAACATGTTTTTTCGTCATGTAAGTATCTTTAATATTTATAGTTTAATCAAAATCGTTAGAGCCATTTTTTAGAAAAACAAAATTTTCCAGAGATGTTCCATGTAAACGGCGGTTTGGGGCGGGGGGATTTTCTTGTAAGTCTTTGTGTCGTATTTTTGAATGGTACTGAACCAAAATTCCAAATTTGGTATTTATCCGACATTTTGTTTTAGAGTTATGCTGTTCATAGGGACAGAAACACACACGGACCTTTTTCTACAAATGCTGTTTTTGGATTCAGGGGTCCTCAAAACGTGAAAACTCGGTATCGAATTTTTTTATGGAATGCAACACCTTCTTTACCTATTGGTATGTGGTCGCGCGCACTCGACATGTTGTTCCTTTGTCTCCGCTTGTGGAATGCTTGACCGCTATCACTCCAGTGAGTGTTGCGCTGTCGCATAATAAGCATGGCTGCACCCCTCACCGTTTGCACCAAAGAAGAATAGCGTGCGGTTATCCGTTTTTCGTCGTCTGAAGATGAACCAGGAGCCAAAATCCATGAGGACTTTTCACACAGTATGGGGCAATGTTTACCCATACGAAATGTGTACGAATCGATTGAAAGTTTAAAAATGGTCGGACACTGTGAAGGACGAGGAAAGAGCAGGACGCTCATCCATATCCACTTGAAAGGGGATATATTATACATCTATAGAGAAATTGTACATAGGAAAGGGGAACCATACATATAAGAATTGTACAGTAATAATTTAATTCACTAACATGTTAAAATGTTTAACATCTAACATTTGTACAGATCTGATTGTAAGACACGGGCGAGCTAGCAAGAATTCCAAGAAATCATAAAGACCTGTCACCGAGCGGTACAACGGTACATGATGCCGCCTAAGCGCAGGATCTGAAGCCACACATTCTCATACATGTCAGGGTAATGCGGCCGGAGGGCCAATAGGAAACGTCGTTACATTTTCAAACGCAGAAGTGAGCGTCACTAGGCTCCCGTAGGTATATAAGGACAAATAAAGCCTCAGAGCCCGCTCTTATTCTGAATCTATCTCATCGTCACGAGGTGCTACAGATGCACGTGGGTGCCAAAGAGTGGTGTGCGTGTGAATATAGCCAGGCTCCTGACTAACTTACAGTGGTGGAATTATAACAATAATGGGAAAGGCTAGCCGCCCATAAATATTCAAACCGTGAAATAAACTTCATTGATTAAGGGAAACTTGCAGTGTATTTTTAACTTGCCTCACCCACTAGAACCTGAGATTTAAAAATTAGAGATAGTTAGGAATGGAATACTCAACAACCGACGAGCACCAATAGCCGAGGAAGAAGAAAACTGCAGCAGACAACAACGACCCAAGGATCATCGATTGCCCGCTACAAATGGCGCCCAACGACAATTTCCCGTTACACACTAGTGTTGCCAACATTGAGCAAGTCCATATCCTGATTCACTAGATTGACTAGATGAAGTGGCAAACCATATATTTTTTGGTCCACTTAAAAATACCTTAAGACAACTAGTGAAGGAAGCGATGTATACATGGTTTACTATTCAACCGAAAAACTTTTTTCTGAGGGCATCAGAAAGCTTGTTCAACGATGGACCCTGTGCATTGAGAAGCAAGGAGACTACGTCAAAAATGAGGTAATTGTAGGTTTCTACTATTGTTATAATAAATTTAAAAAAATAATTGCAAATACTTACTGACTTACCCTCGTAACTATTATTTTCAATACTAAAATCCGCCGTGGCACCAATCGCCTACCGTCATACTTTAGGGATGGTTTAATTACTCTGTTTTCTTTTTATTTTATTTGTTTATTTTTTATGGAACAACAATATTTTCTGAGCTTCTAGTGTACTGAGCAGATTTAATCAAAAATAGAAAAATTTCAGCTCTGTAGCATAAGACTACAATGACGTAATATTAATATGGTTTTATGCAGATAAAACTCTCATATTGTATCTTAAGATGGAAGATCTATCCCACCTTTATCCATATCATTCAATGTGTCTCCTTAAATGTTTTCGGGATATATGAATCAGCTAATAGAATCTCGATGCGCGTTCGGGGTCTCGTCACGGTGGCACAGTAGTAGTGCGTCGGTATAGGAGGCTTTTGTTCAAGGGTTGAGTTTTTCAAACCTCAATCAAGAATATATTACGTAAAATTTTCAACGTAATAAAAGTAAAGTCTGTTGTTCTAACTGTTGAATTTTCAAGGTTAATAGTGCTTTTCAAACAACATTAAATAACTGTTGTGTTGCTCAGGATCAAATCACGTTTGATGTTATCGGAATGTCATGCAAATGGCGTTAGGTCATTCAATCATGGCATACAGCCAGAGCCATCTAGCTAAGCTTTAAGACTCTGTGTGATTCTTAGTCACGGGTTTCTTGTTGTTTACCTCTGCCAAGAGGTCAGATATGCACGTGATGGCAATTAGCTGTTGCTTATCTCACGAGAACAAGGCAGGGGTGGGGAATTCCAGCATCGATTGTTAGGTTCGCTTACGAGAGCCAAGACGGCGACAGTGTTTTGTTTTTGTTTTGTTGTTAATATTTCACAGGCTTGCTTTGCACATGTAATTACCCCCGAAACACTTGTGTAGTTTGGTATCTCTAAAATGTGAATCCGATCTATAACTAACACGTTTATTACAGTGGCAGGTTTTAATCACAAATTTGAAGTATTAATATGTTGGTTTGACAAGAAAATACTCTAAAATTTAACCAATTTTGTAGCAGTATTGAATTAAGTTAGCGGTATCGGTTTTTAAAGTATTATAATGAACATACTGGTCAGGTGAAAGTAAAAAGAGATAAACCAGCTTAGAAAAGAATGTGTTAGGTATCAACCTGCTTTTAAGTATTCGGGATTATCTAATTCTTTTACTTTTTTCTACCACGTACATGCTAGGTAGAGACGATATGGCATTCCATTCAAAAATTCGATATCGAGATTTCACCAGAAATGCATATTTGAGGTTCTATGATTAAAAAAATGTATAGGTATCTGATGTGTTGCCCTCACGTGACCTTCTCTCGTAAAACTATTTTTACAAACGCTATTCTCCATCTGCTTTATGTTAATTCAGATAAACATTTACAGAAATTATCTTCGTGCTAATTTTCTTGTAGGTGCAAGGGGAATATGGTAGGCTTTAAGCGATAGTGAAATCTTTTAAGAGCTGGTTGCTATGTGGAGCATGTCCAGGACATAAAAAAATGAATAACGAATTCCAATTTGAGAAAAAGTATAAGTATTGGAAAATTCAAACAAATAACATACCTAGGAAATGCTTTACTGGGCAAAAAAAAAATGTATATGACATGAATGGTGTGTTTCAACGAGATCCACATTTTTTGTGTAGTAAAATTTCGTCTATTTCTTACGCTTTACCAGTTATGCGAAAGCATTCAGAATGAAGAAGACTTTTGGGAACATTTGCAGAACATTCAATATGTACATTTCATTTACCATAAAAATACCGAAACATATGGTTTTTTAATCAAAATTGTTGGGAACCATTCTTGAGAAAACCAAAATTTTCGAAAAATGTTCCCTGTAAAGGTTAGTCTCGAGTGAGGGGATTTTCTTAAAAATGTTCATATCTAATCTTCGGAAGCCATTAAACTCAAATACCAGGTTACCAAATACCAATATTAACCTCAACAACGAAAAGTCGGATAAATACCAAACTTGCCAAGTTCAGTACCTTTCAAGGATGCCACAGGAAGTTTTTTTCAGGAAAATCCCCCACCCCTAACTACCGTTTACATGGAATATTTTCCGAAATTTTTTATATTCTAAAAATAGCTCTAAAGATTTTTATTAAATAGCATATATTATAGATATTTACCTGATAAATAAAACGTATACTTTGTATTTGCTGGGAACAGCTGTGAAGTCTTCTTTATTGGTAAAGAATTTTGTATAATGTTGTATAGCTGGTAAACGTTAAGCGATAGAGGGTAACGTACTCACAAAAAATGTAGATATCTTTAAAACACACAATTTATTTCGAATAAGTCTTTTTGTGGCATAAGGTCGAGATATCCGTTATTAATGGTTCGATTTGTGCAATACTTTGTCGATTGTTGTTCTTCGCGATTGCATGGAAGCAGAATGTAATTTTAATGCCAGATAGCTTCCAGTTCTTAAACAATGTTCACTTTGTATCTATAACGAAATGTGTAATGTAGCAATTTTGCAAAGCTTTGTCTATATTAAAATTAAATAGATAGAAAAATAAACTTTCGTAAGAATAATTTGTATACCCATAATAAAAGGCCTAAATGATGTTTCTCGCCTGCAGCGCTGTCTACCGACTCCTGAAGAACCTACGCAGTGTTGGTGTGACACAATGCGTGTTTGTCAGTGCACGGTGGGATTATATTTTTTGCTGGCAAAAGGAT
This sequence comes from Deroplatys truncata, assembly GCA_030765065.1. NCBI lineage: Eukaryota > Metazoa > Arthropoda > Insecta > Mantodea > Mantidae > Deroplatys > Deroplatys truncata. The sequence continues at coordinate 110,236,770 of CM060982.1, forward strand.
CGTCAGCTACGGAAACCCATCGTGAGTTGTGCCTCGTGTATGGAACGGACATAATGAGTGACAAACAGATTCGACACTGGTGTCGAGAATTTCGAAATGGTCGCACAAATGTGCACGAGTGGTAGGCCCAGTATTCGGACCGACGACATCGTTGAGCAAGTGAACCAAAATGAATTCAAATGTTGCTCTAACCTCACTTTACAGGATTGTCGCTGAACAGCTTGGATATCGGAAACTTTGTGCGAGGTGGGTGCCAAAACTACTCACCGGTCAGCACAAAAAGCAAGGAATGCGTAGTGCACGACAATTTTTGGAGCGCTATAAACAAGTTGGAGATGGTTTGTTTTCCCACATTGTTATGGGCGACGAGACATGGATTAGCGTATACCAACGCAGAATCGAAACAACAGTTATGCAGTGTAAGCAATCGCTATACACGGATTGTAAAATGAGGCTACCGTGTTTGGGACGAAAAAGACGCCCTTTTGATTGATTTTATGGACCGTGAGTCAACAATTACAGCTGAAGTGCACTGTGCAACGCTTACCAAACTGAGACGTGCGATCCAAATTCGTCTGGCATCATCCTCCTGCACGACAACGCATGCCCGTACACCGCTTCCAAAACCAAACAGGGGATTCAAGAGTAACGTTGGGAACTCTTTGAACACCCTCCGTATAGTCCCAAACCAGTACCAAGCGACTATTTTCTGTTCTTAGATTTGAAACGGTGGCTGGGTGGACAACTATTTCAAACCGACAATAAACTCAAGACGAGCGTTACCAACTGGTTCAAGTCCCAGGCGGCAGACTTCAATACCGAGAGATTAAAGAAGCTGATGCAGCGTTACAGCAGGTGTATAGATGTGAACGGCGATTATATTACTGCCAATAAAAACATTGCCTCATGAGCGATGTTGTTATTATGACCAACACGACCTTAGTTTCGGAAAACGCCTCGTAACCATAAGATTTTTATATAATATAGAAACACCAGTATTCAACCAAACAGAAGGAAATGGCAAAGCATGAAGGCTCTCACACTGCGAACCATCATTTTAAACGATGGTATATATCTATAGACAAAAAATCTCTTCTCAGTTTTTAATTATAAATATCGGTTGAGTAATTCTTGAATTTACGCTGCAAACGATGTTCTAGCTCTTTACAATTACTAAATGGCTTACCCGACGATAGCTTTTCAAACACGAATGGCGATTTAATTAATTTCACTTACCTCCCTCAATTCTTTGTAAAATTAAACAGAGGTTTCATAGCGAATTTAGTACAGCGCAGGCTATTGCGAATAACAGACGAAAATTCTCTGATATTCACACAAAAATATATGAAACATCGGCAGTACGTCTGACTTCGTTAGACCTCCCCGCAAGTCTTCCATGTTCTGCATGCTTAGCACACGTCCCTTTGGCGGTGGAACAATTATCGTCGGAATGGTCAAGTATTTTTTAAATAATCACAATACATGAAACTTTAAACCCTTGTACCTACCCTTATGTCCTTTATTTATCTAATAACGTAAAAGCTGCATAGTTTTCACAAAATACAGAAATGCAGAAACCCACACCGAAACAGAGGTGACGCTAAAGAAAACGAAAATTCCCCACTCCCAGGCTACCATGTTAACATCTGTGGAAAAGATGCATCATAATCTGCTACAATGGAAAAAAATATGATGTATTACACTCACGTGATTTTCTCTACTATTGTACAAACTATTTTTACAAACGCTTATTCTTCATATGCTTCATGTTAATCAAGATGCTAATCTTATTACTAATTTTCTTATAAATGCAAGGGGAATACGGTAGACTTTAAGCGGCAGTCAAATATTTTAAGAGCTGGTTGCTATGTGCAGTATTCCATTCTCCTTGCATGTCCAGGGCATAAAAAATTAATAACGAGTTTGAGAAAAAGTATAAGTATTGGAAAATTTAAGGGAATAACAAGCAATATCTCGAAAATCGTTCACTCAACAAAAAAGGTATATGACATAAATTGAGTATTTTAACGCGATCTACATTTTCTGCATAGTAACATTTTGTCTATCTCTTATGGTTTACCAGTTATGCAAAATCGTTCACAATGAAAAATACTTTTGGAGAAATTTCCAGAAAGTTCTAGATATACATTTCGTTTGTCATGAAAATACCTAAAACGTATGATATTTTAATCAAAATCGTTAGAGCCATTTTTGAGAAAATTAATCTTTACGAAAAATGATCCATGTAAAGGGTAATCTAGGGTGGGGGGATTTTCTTGAAAACCTTCGTGTCGCATCTATAGAAAATACTGAACCTAAATATGAAGTTTGGTGTTTATCTGACTGTTCGTTTCTGAGTTATGCTGTTCACAGGCACACACAGACACAGACACACACACACACACACACACACACACACGGGCAAGTTTCCAAAAATGCTTTTATTTGTATTCAGGGGGTCTCAAAACATATATTTCCGTTGAAATCTCGGTATCGAGACGTAGTAGAGAAAGTAAAAGTACTTTTCTCAATTGATAATTATAAGCGCTGTTGATTGATTCCTAAATAATTTTAATGTTAGTTTTCTCTCTTAATAAATACAAATTTTATTGAACATAAAAAGGAAATAAAGCAAAACGTTCTTATATGAGGTTTATGAGAATATTTTGCTTTAATGTCACATGCGTGCCGTACCGTTATAAACAAACGCAATTCTCTTTTGTTCGGTTGTAACTTTGTAACCATAGTACATACATACAAATTCACTTTCTCTCTCTCTATAATATAGATAGTGTCTCATAATTAATGGAAGATCTTCTGACAAGAAAAAATACTCTTCAAAGTAGAGACCAATCTATTTCCTTTAGCCATCTTTTAGCGAGGTTTATTATCCCGCGATGGTACCAGTCCCTGGTTTTACGCGAAGAATTCGGCGAAACCCATTCCACAGCTTCAAAGTATTCGAAACTTCTTCCACACAAGAAATGAGCCATGAATCGAAACAGATGGTAATTTGAAGGCGCAAGATCAGGGCTGCAAGCTGGCTGTGGTAGCAGTTTTCCTCTTCCTAATTCCTGAATTTTTGCCATGGTTGTTCATACAATATGGGGTGCTACATTGTTCTGATGCAAGCGAACTCTTATTTGGGTTAACTAATCTTGGGTATCTCCATTCAAAATTTAATGAACTCTTTCCAGTTGTTGAGAATAAGGATTCTCATTTACTGTACGTCCGTTTGGAACAAACTTTACACCAGACACACAACATTACTTTGGGGCTGAACTGATGTTTTTTAACGATGACTTTGGCAGGTTGACGGGGACTGAGCCACTGTTTCAAAGCGTCAGGGGTGCGGTAATGGACCCATTTTTCGTCACATGTGACAATTCTTCTAATAAATGTATCATCCATGGTATTACCGATATGCTGATAACGGACATCCACACTACGTTAGGTCTATTGAGGTCCCAATTCATGAGGTACAGATCCACAGCTTCTGTTTGATTTTTCCAAGTTTCTTAATCTGGCGATGTATGGTATCTTTTGAGAGACCAAGTTCTTCTGAGAGCCTAAAAGTACTTTTTTGCGGATTTTCTTCCAAAGCTCTGAGTGTATTCTCAACATCCCATAATTTAAGTCTTCCAGAACGTGGTCACTCTTTAGTGCTTTCTTCTCCGGGTTGAAACGTTGGAACCATCGTTGTCCCACACGCTCACTAACGACACCTTCTCCTTCCACTTAACAAAGTATTTTTGAGCCGCGTCAGCAGCTTGGTTCCAGTAGTGTTTTAGAAGGATTATAATCTCAATCTTTGTAATTTCCATTTTGTGATTGACGGCTGACACATTCTCGCAATATACCAATACTGGCCATGGCATCCTGTAAATATCATTGGCGAAACAATTCTATCTTATAAAACACCAAACCGACATTACGTATGACTAGGGCCCGGATTTTTAGGTGGAATGAACCTTCATTTTAGGTTTCTTATATACTTAAAATAGAGTCTTTTAGGTTTTCCTTGATTAAAATTTTTTTTTCTTCGTGGATCCATACAGGCATAAATAATTTTGATTTTCTGGTACATAGTTCTAAGATTTATTTTTTGGCTTGCCGTAGATATTTACATACATTCTCAAATTTTCTGGCGTAAACGATTTCCTATTATCACGTAACACATTCTTGTATGAAGAAAAGGTTCTTTCAATGGAACATGACGTCATTGTAGCGTAGAATATAGGTAGATGCCAGTGCAGCTGGTTCCAGGGGTAGTTTTTCTGTATACGTTTCTCCCTGCAATACTGAATTGATATTTTTCACATCTTCAAAACCAGGATTTCTTTGAGGAATCTTCTGCAACTTCGAAGAATATGTAACTCCTACTGGTCCCACTGGTCCAGGTATTTATTTACTGGAAATATTGCCAATGATATCTAGAGCATCTTTCGGTGGCAAAGTTGTTCTTTCCAACCGGAGAGTAGCTTCTGGTTTAAAACAGAAATGTGTCCTAATATATGCAAGGGAAGCGGCCAGAGTGGGGCACTCGAGTGATTTCTTAGCCTTGGCAATGCAGGAAACTTCTGTTTCATCCGATTCATTGACGACATTTTTAAGGTGTTTTAAATGCTCGGCGTAGTAAATGGCATCAGACAGCCAAATTCCCTAGTGGGTAAGTATCGTCCCAGTGGAAGAGGTTGCCGGTACTCTCTCTCTCTCTGAACAATTGTATACGTGTTGGGGCTTTTAAGAAAACCTTCTTGACCGACCGAAATGTTCACGTCATCGAAGTGGCTTCTAATTTCCTCTGCAAGGCGGTGCAGGCCGTGAGCCAAGCACGTAACATGTAGCATTATCGTGTGGAAGGACCTGTCTGTCACTAAAAGTGAAGCGTGGATCTGCAGCATTCCATTTTTTTCCAATAAACGTGTTTTAAGCATTGTTTCACTATACAACAATTACATTAGAAAAATACTTTCGGTGTACTCTGTTGTACTCTCGGTGAACGATTGGAGGCGATCCCGTTACGCAGGTTACGCTCCTCTTGACCTTGTATCAGTTGCATACAGGTGCCACCAGGTCACATGCGCTGCGTAAAAGTAGTATTTGCTGGCTATAAGTGGTGGAAATAATTTTACAATAAGTTTGAATCCAAAAATAACATTCTTCATTTCAAAAAAGGAAAAACAGTTATTTAGGTTATTTTAGGTGTCAACCCCTCATTTAGTTTTTTAGGTGTAATGAAATTCGTATATTCTGCTCCAGGAAGAGTGAAACGAGTATATACCTTGAAATGTCTTAATTAAATGGTGAGGAAAAATACGGGTTAAAACCTAAATATCCGGGCCCTGCTTATGACACTACCTAATATTTAGTGTAGATTTAGCATACACTGGTAATGTACTTCATTAAAATAAACACAGTAAATGTACTAAAGCTTTCATACAGAAAAGCCTAGATATCCATGAAACTCTGGTATGTATCTGTAGAATTGTAATATAAATTACTTAAATGTTTGAATAATAAATCTGCACACATCTGCAATTAGTGAATGAAATATCAGTTAAATAATAAGTATTGCATATATTATTGTTCTTCCAATCGATTATAAGATATCGTATCTTACTATGGGGTGGCTAAACTAAAACACCTGAAATTATTTTGGCACGAAAGAAAGTCTTTTAAAGAAATGTAATTAGAGGTCTCACTCTAAAACTCTTTGCTGACCTGGAAATTCTAATTGCTGTAAATTGTAGACTATTCATTAAGAAATTATGTACATTGCCATAATACTAGAAGTAACAAAACTCTAAACTTTGCTTAATTTACTGAAGAAAGATTTCCCAGACGTTTCGTCCACAACTGCGGTGGACATCTTCAATGGCGCGGACGAAGTCTTCTCGGTGAAAGTATCGCAGCGTCTGATGCGTTGGCCGTTAGTGCCGCTCTCTTTATAGTGTGGACGCTCTCTGCTGATTGGCCCGCTGGTATGAGGGGGCTGGCGCCGGCTGTGTTGTTGCTCTCTTCTGATTGGCTCGCAGTGTTTTTCGGTTTTGTATGACCTTTCTTGTTTTTGATGACTAGATGCCAGTTACTGTTGAGTTTCAATGCTTCTTCTTTCCTATTGAAATTATTGGGATGTTTGTAAATCTCTATTGCTTCGCGTTGTAGCCGGGTATGGTAATGCTTTATGGAGGAAAGAATGTTGGTGTCCTGAAATCTAATAATGTGTTCGCCCTCGGCTTCAATGGCATGTTCGGCGACTGCCGATTTAGTTATAATTGTGACACCGGCCGTGAAAGCCTACGTTCTTACATTTGCTTAATTTAGACTCAGTAAGCCAATTATTCTCACCTGCAATGTTACAATTTGTTTACTCCTAATGTTAAGAGCTATGGTAAACATAAGTTTTCAAACACGTTATTTAAAATTAGTAAAAATAACTTATACAATACATGAGTTTTTAAAGTTACTTGCTAGTAAATGTGTTCAAGCAATGATGTGTCTTTGTATTGTCAAAGTATTTTACTCGGTTTTTCATTGACCATACCTATAATGTGGCATCTGACAATAAATACAAATACATATAAACAACATAAATAAATAACTTACTAATTTAAGTAAAATTCAAGTGTTATTTATTTTTCTGTGGAGTAATAAACATAGTAACAACAATTAAGTTTGTATCCCCGTAATTCTGAGTAACATAGCTATGGTATGTTCTTTCATTAATTTGGTTGTATAAAACTTCAGAGAGGCACCTTAGAGGCTTTCTTTGATTAGAAAAAGTTTATGTATTACATTCACACAACTCATGAAAGTTTATTTTCCAATCTACCTTATTTTAACTAAGATAAATAATTCCGGAAACAGCTGAATTACGTATTTCGTTATAAATATAAAGGAAATAGCGATTGTCAAATGTTTTAGATTTGGATGCTATATGCTGGACTTAAAACTCCATACTCTTTCCATAACATCTCGAGAAATACTGAAAATCGACAGGTCCTTAAGACATGAACAATTTGAACACTTAATAACGGATATCTCAGAAATGCCTTATGCCACAAAAATTATTTAAAATAAATTATCTGTTTTAAAGATGTCAACTTATTTGTAGTATGTTTTCGTCTATCGATTATCGTTTACCAGTTATACAAGATTACACAAAAGTCTTCTAAATGTGGACTTCATGGGCTATTCCCAGAAAATTCAAGATACACATTTTATTTGTCATGTAAATCTCTTAAATATATGAAATTTTAATCAAAATCGTTACAGACATTTTTTAGAAAATAACAAATTTCGAAATATGTTCCTTGTAAAAGGTAGTTTGGGGTTAGGGTTTTCCGAAAAATCTTTGCGTCGCATCTGTGACAAACATGAGGTTTGGTACTTATCCAACTTTTCGCTTCTGAATTTTGCTTTTCACAGACACACACGGACCTACTTTAAAAAATGCATTTTTTTATTCAGGGGTCCTCAAAACATGCAGTTCCAGTGCAATATAGTATTGAATTTCGCTACTTATTACACATAGTAGAGAGATTATAAATGCATTTTTGGTATCAGTGGATTTAATCTAGAAAGCTCAAGTAACAAACTCACAGTGAACATGTATTCTGCTAGTAGCTAGAAGCTATCGTATTTACGGGAATAACTTACGGTACGCATTTATCTTTGTTTGGTTTTTCCTCGCTTTCTTTTTTTCTGTTGCTAAATCCCGTGCAAGATGCTCTATCGGAAAATCCTAGATCATCTCAGCAGGCTACGTTTTTATTTCTTTTCGAGACTACAAAATGCTCCTTTAATGTGTGTCATTTTTCATATATAGCGCCACCTGCAGCGCTCAAATATGATGAACATTCTTTTTCTGATATTTTTCTGTGCCAGAAATAGACTCGCACGCCACGATATATTCTGCTCTATTCTTTCCTCAAGATAAAACAGAGAACAAGTTGTGGCAGTATTTTTAACACTTAAATGATTTCAATCAAATTATACAATATAAATTTAATAACAGCCCGCCTTGAAGCAATATGTGTCTAAATAACATATAAAATGTATGTAACTGTCATTGTGTATATTTATATTATTATATATATGTTTAATAATGTAATGTGAATGTGTTACGTAATTTAATAATGTAGGAGCTGTGAGATTAATAGGTTAAAAGTTGCTAACAATGAGGTAACCTTGAGGCAATAATGAATTAGAATTTTCAATAATGCTACTGGTAATTCTTGGTGCAACAATAATGTAATTTTTGAGATAGTTTATACATAGCCAATCAACAACTAGAAAGGCTAAAACGTTAAATTAAAGTATTCTATTGGAGTAGGATTAGCCAATAAGAAACTGAAATAGAGCAACTTGTAGAAATTCAGAATTCAGTTGCTAGCAGACAGCGTTCCTAACCGGACGCGAGACGCGTCCTCGAGAAGTTTAATACGTATTCACTGTGAGACAAAAATAGTTTACGTGTTAAAATGTGCAAGTAATTAATAAATAATCTCACAGCTCTCTATGTCAGTGAAGTGTTATTTAATAGTGCGAAGAATAAATAAAAGGAGAAAGTAAAAAAATTATAATTTGTGTAAGCCTATATTCTTCAGCAGCACTACACTCTGTTAAGAAATTCATGTCTCTACAAATTAATACTGATGCAGCCGAGGCAAGCATAATATATATAGTATTTAAAGAAACATTCAAAATACAAAGTTGGTTCTTAAACATTGGGGCGAAGGCCACTTGGTACCATACGTGGTTGCAACTACTTCAAGTTCGGCTCCCCAACGGTTAAAATACGATACAACCCCACCACAAACAAAACTTTCTCTCAAAGTATTGGAAAAAACAGATGTAAATCTTACTAGGGAAATTGTAAGAAGGACTCTACAGATTTTTATGGAACTGGTATGCAACTCGAGTTAGATCCCAGAATACATAATAAAGATACATCAAATTCGTATACACAAAAATATCTAAAATATGCAAGCATTTATGTTGCCGAAAATCTTTAAGAATGTGTTCTATAATGGCACGCATTCGGGAAGTTCCGGGTTCAGAAGGCTGAACAACCTAACTGGGGTTTCTTTTTGGTTTTTCTCAGTTGTCAACGTAAATACTGGATTAGATATTTCATAACACGACTCAAAGCTCTACAATAAGCCCAAGAAACAAAAGTAAAAATAGAACATAGATAGTAATAGCCAATGCTCTGTCATCTATCCACAGATAATGAAAGCAGGTCGACTAGACGGCATTCTAATGCCATCTGTACTGCACGTGTAGAAGCAGAGATACAGTTGCTGTGCACTAAGGTGTCATGTGCCCATCACAGAAGCAAGGTACAGTTCCTATGCACATGCCGCTGCGGATATCTGACAAAGTAAGATGGCATGGTACAAGGATGAAACCTAGAAGACTAACTGTCCGCCATACACCGATCCAGGTGGTATCTTCTAACAGATCCGTCACGATATGACTACGTAGTTATGCGACGTAAATAATGAAAAAAATAATAAGAAAATACAAATCTGTATGTTGAAAAGGATCTTACCGAGTCTACATATATCTTAGGAAAAAAATTGAAAGCATTTAATGGGGAAATTGTATTCATGAACCTATGTTTTCACTTTGAGGACATTAATTATAAACAATTTGTACACAAAACACTGAACTTTTAAGGTGGCAATTATGAAAACTGAACACGGAACGCCAAAGTTTAATTTCAGGAGTTTTCTTTAACATCTCAAACGTTTCCGCTTCATTTTCCTGCATACCTTAAAGGAGGACACTGAAGTGTACTCTGAACCTCACTGAGAAATTATATAGATGTCTCCTTTATTATTTTGCAACTAAAGTGTTTAAATAGGAATTTTAAAATAAAATAATTATACATGCTTTAATTGTATGCGCAATTCATGCAAAAATAACAAAATATGTAGTAGCGTCAGAAATATCCAACAATATATACACCATAAAACTTCGCATGCAAGTACAGAAAAACACGAAACATAATTCCATATCACAAGTACAAACTATAGTGTAACAACTTATTGAAACCCTGGGTCTACGAACTGTGCAAGTATTCAGGAGGGATAAATCGCCCTCACTCTACTTGTCCTTTGTCTTTAGCTACTGAGTTATCTAATGAGGTGTCTTAGAAAGAAAGTGGGCTGATACGCGGGAAATAAGTGTCATGTCACTGTTGTGAACTCAGCAATAGTATAGTGTAGAAACATTTAATAAGATCTTGTTTACATTGTAATAACTCAAAAACTAAAATCCTTAATCCACTTCTGTAAGACGTGTGTTAAACAACACAGTTTTGAGGTGATGATGCCGTTAGTTTTTATTGTAAAACTTCAATTGAAATAAGAATTTTGTAAGATATCCCATGATAATAACACATGTATGTGAAATGCTACCGCTAGTTATATGCAAACATTTGTTTTCATACCCGCTGAACCTTTTTCTTTGCGTGGCCTGTCATAGTAATATACAAACACAGCATTTTTGTTGCAATGTTCTTGTGTCTTTCGTCCTACCTCTGCAGTTGGATAGTTACAACGTGTAGTCATAAACGATTTTGTGAGAATTAATTACATAAAACAAAACACCTGCTAGGTTAAATTATGGCATGTGGTACTTAGGCAGCGACTCAGAGGCAGAGTAGAAGAGGCATGCCCACCCAAGGTAGTTAGAGAGGAGGAATACAGAACCAGGTGAATTACCCCTCCCAAGGTTTTTTTTCTAACTTTCTGAACTTTAAATGTGCATGTGTATACAAATCAAATATCTAATAATAAATTAACTGCAACCTAAATAAAATATTATAATGAGAAATGTCTTACCTTTTGAAACACTATATTGTTTAGTGTCTTATTGAGATTTCCTTTATAGTAAAATGTTTCCGGATTAAATCATATCATTCGTAATCCTGCGAGAGGTCATGAACGTATCTGGGAAAATATTAGGGGATTGATTAAAACTGTTCCACGAAGAAAATATAACAGATTATATAAATAATAATCACTGTCTTGCATTGATGAAAATCAACTCACACAACTCTACTCAAATTGGTGTGCTACTGTTGTTTATCTGCACCTCATACGCACTATTATTCTCTCTCTGTATCTCTGTGTAATTGCTATAAGCTGCAATATAACAGACTTTTTTAAGTCGTCAGCAAAACTTAGAACTGAAATAACATGTAACATGTGAGCTTACTAGGAGTTCGATAATGTATTGTAACAGTTTTAAAATGGAAAACAGAAATAGAAGATTCGTAATTATAGAACATCAAACAAATAAAATATTTACATGAATAATAACCAGAAAGTTGCAAAATTCCTATTTATCCTGCCGAAATTTTGTAAATAATGAAACTGGCCCGAAATGCTGTATTTACAACCTTTGCTGATTGGCAGTTTTAGGAAAACTTAAAAATAAGGTATATATTAAATTTTTTGACTTCATGCACGGTTACATCTCCTTTAAAAAAGTAACAAAAGTAACTAACATATCACAAGTTCTATATCAGACACTTCATGAACGAAAATATAACACACATTAGAAATTTCGGCTTCTTGCTACACAGAAGATCATTTATATAATGTTTATATATTTATAAATTATATATTATATGTACGGATGTGCTAGTATATAATGCATATATTTCTATTATATTTAAGGTGTGTAAAATAAAAAAGATAACAGTTATAATTTTGTTATACATATATTTCATATGACTTCTATAGCTGATTTCTTAAATCAAATCAGAGATAATATTTTAACACATATTAGACCATAGGGTTACGCCTAAGACACGGTATCTCAGTTAGTAAAGTATCGTTACAGAATCACATTAGCTGTGGTTCGGAATCCCGCCAGGACTGGAGTTTATTAATTCAACTATAGTTTCCTTAACAAATTTGTCCTGCAAGTATTAAATTAATTCAGTTTTAAGAAACAACTTAACCTGACTTATCATATACTAAATAGTCAGGAAGGTTGCTGAAATTTTTGCAATTCTATTTGCCTGCACGTCATTTTTTAGGAAATACAATATTAATATACGCTTCTGGAACATTTATGAAACTTCTTGTTTTGCATTCTATGTCGTTATATAATTTGTTGCTTTTTACACAAGTTTGCAGCACAAAACTTTAATCATTATTAACCTAGTTGTATGACAAAAACGGAACCTCTCTGCTAAATAGTTCTGAACAATGCCCTTTACATGTAATTGCACTAGAAAATTCATTCACGTGCACTGAAACATTCTTAATTCAGCTTTGTGAATTATTAATAAGTGCCCTTTTCGAACTCACCTATTCAAATATCACAGGGAATTTTTACATATACGATGTTCGACTAAAGCCATGGGCATTGCTGAAGGCACAGAACAGAAGACGCTACCGAGATGCATCCGTTGGGACGTATACCTCTCGAGTCTCAAAGAAATGCAAAATGTTCGCCAAAAGGTGAAAGCAGAAAGCCTCTGCAAAATGTAAACAACATTTGCATAACCGTGTCAGCAGACGAGTCAAGGACCCTATGAGAATTCGAGACTCTATATCTGCAGCAAGAAGATGGAAACAGCCAAATAATTGATACTTATGATGAAAGAGCATGGGAAACAAACGCACACCTAGGTATACACAGTTGTCAACAAGGAATAGTAAAGTGAGAGGGTCGTAAAAAACAAGAAAGGAAAACAAAAGTACATGGTATATCACTGCAGTAGTGTTGTACTTTTGGTGCGAGGCTACAGGTTTGATCACCGGTACAGACACGGGGATTTTCTTATGATAGGATACTTCAGGCGGTAATGTCTCCGGGCCGTATTCGGTAGGTTCCAGGTTCAAATCCCCGTGACTGACCAATATGACCGAAGATTTTATCCGGTTGTACTCGGTCACTAGTTCGCTGCGTTGGATAATTTGATCCGCGAATTTGCATATCATCCCAGTAATCAACTCATTTCATTTCCTTCTTCTTCACCGCATTTAAGGCATGTAGCGGGAAATCGATGATCCTTGGGTCGTTGTTGCCTGTTGCAGTGTTCTTCTTCCTCGGCTATTGGTGCTCGTCGGTTCCTGAGTATTCCATTCCTAGCTATATTTAATTATTAAATCTCAGGTTCTAGTGGGTGAGGCAGGTTAAAAATACACTGCAATTTTCCCTTAATCAATGAAGTATATTTCACAGCTCGAATAGTCATAATAATTCCACCACTTTAAGTTAATCAGGAGCCTAGCTATATTCACATGCACCCCACCCTTGTGCACTCACGTGCATCTGTAGCACCTCGTGTCGACGTGACTTCTCGATGAGATATATTTTGACTGAGAGCGAGCTCTGAGGCTTTGCCTGCTCTTATATACGGGAGCCTAGTGACGCTCATCTCTGCGTTAGAAAATGTAACGACGTTCCCTATTGGTCCTCAGAGCGCGTTACCCTGACATGTATGAGAATGTGTGGGTTCAGATACGTGCGCTTGGGCGCCATCATGTAGCGTTATACCGCTCGGTGACAGGTACGGTCTTTATGATTTCTTGGAATTCTTGCTAGCTCGCCCGTGTCTTACAATCAGCTCTGTACAAATGTTTAGATGTTGAATATTTTAACATTTTGGTGAATTAAATTATTACTGTACAATTCTTATATGTATGGTTCCCCTTTCATATGTACAATTCCTCTATATATGTATAATATATCCCCTTTCAACCGCCATATAAGGCAATGGGCTGATCACCCATTCTATGATCCAAAGTTTGCTATTTCCTCGACAGACCTCTGACCCTAGTCATCGGCTTGTAAGTCCTACAAAGAGGAAGGAATTTAGTTAAAGATGAAGAAACATTTTCCAATCATCTCTTTCAGTACTACATTTCATTTCCTTCTTCTTCATCGCCATACCTGGTATTGGGCTGATGACTCATCTTGAATATGTTTTGATCCAGAGGTTGCCTGGTCCTAGACAGACTACTGACCTAGGATCGGTTTGTAAGTCCTACAACGAGAAAGGTAATAAATCAAGGAAGAAGAAACATTTTCCTGTCAACTCTTTCATCGCTATACTTCATTTCCTCTTTCTCCATCACCATAACAGGTATTGGACTGATCGCCCATTCTAGATACACTATGTGATCTAAAGTATCTGGACACCCCACAAACATAAGTTTTTCATCTTAGGTGCATTGTGCTGCCACCTACTGCCTGGTACTCATTATCCCCGACCTCAGTAGTCATTAGCCATCGTGAGACCGCAGAATGGGACGCTCCGTGGAACTCACGGGCTTCGAACGTGATCAGGTGATTGGGTGTCACTTGCGTCAGAAGTCTGTACGCGAGATTTCCACACTCCTAAACATCCCTAGGTCCACTGATTCTGATGTGATAGTGAAGTCGAAACGTGAAGGGACATGTACAGCACGAAAGCGTACAGGCCGACCTCGTCTGTTGACTGACAGAGACCGCCGACATTTGAAGAGGGTTGTAAAGAGTAATAGACAGACATCTATCCAGACCATCACACAGGAATTCCAAACTTCATCATCATCCACTCCAAGTACCATGACAGTTAGGCGTGAGGTGAGAAACCTTGGATTACATGGCCGAGTGGCTGCTCATAAGCCACACATCACGCAGGAAAATGCTAAACAGCGCCTCGCTTGGTGTAAGGAGCATCAACATTACGCGATTGAACAGTGGCTAAACGTTGTGTGGAATGACGAATCACAGTACACAATGTGGCGATCCGAGGCAGGGTTTGGGTATGGCGAATGCCCGGTGAATGTCATCTGCCAGCGTGTGAGTTGCCAACGGTGAAATTCGGAGGTGGTGGTGTTATGGTGTGGTAGTGTTTCTCCTGGAGGGGGCTTGCACCCCTGTTGTTTTGCGTGGCACGATCACAGCGCAGACCTACATTGATATTTTAAGCACCTTCTTGCTTCCCACTGTTGAAGAGCAATTCGGGCATGGCGATTGCATCTTTCAACACGATCGAGCACCTGTTCATACTGCACGGGCTGTGGCGGAGTGGTTACATGACAATAACCTCTCTATAATGGACTTACCAGCACAGAGTCCTGACTTGAATCCTATAGAGTACCTTTGGGATGTTTTGGAACGCCGATTTCGTGCCAGGCTCACAGACCTACATCGATATCTCTCCTTAGTTCCGCACTCCGTGAAGAATGACTGCCATTTCCCAAGAAACCTTCCAGCACTTGATTGAAAGTATGTCATCAAGGCTAAGAGTGAGCCAACACCATATTGACTTCCAGCATTACCGATGGAGGGCGCCACGAACTTGTACGTCATTTTCAGCCAGGTGTCCGGATACTTTTGATCACGTAGTGCAAGGGTGGCGAAAACGACTTCCTTCCGCGAGTCACCAAATATGCAGCACGCACTGCATCACTCATAGCACGTGAAAATCAAACGGACGGTTGCAGAGAGGGAACGGCGCCTGCGAGTCAAAATAACTCGCGAAGCACTTTTTCGCCACATCTGACGTAGTGTATGCTATGATCCAGTGTTTGCTTGCTCCTCGTCAGACTACTGGCCCTAGGCATTGGCTTGTGAGCTTACAACAATGAAGTAATAAGTTAAGGAAGAAGACACATTTTCCTGCCATCTCATTACATTTCATTTCCTTCTTCTTCACTGCCATACCAGACATTGGGCTGATCACCCATCCTGAATATGTTATGATCCAGAGTTTGTTTTCTTCTCGACTGGCAGTAGTATTGGCTTGTAAGTCCTGGTGGATGTAAGTCCTACAAAGAGAAGGTTAATAAGTTAAGGAACGATAGCTTGGGTAAATGGGACCAACTGAGGAACTACTCGATTGAAAATTAGCTGTTACTGAAACAGCAAACCATACTAAGTTACCTGAAGAACTCGGCGCAATAACCACGTGCAATACCAACGCTTCACTCCGTCCTACCATGTCCTCTGTAACTGGATGCAGAAGAAACAGCTTTATGTCGTTGGCTGTTGCAGCACAGATTTTGGTTGATACTGGTGATAGCATGTTTTAGCGTAGCCCGTTTGTACCTAAGGGAAACAAACTCAAAAATGTTTACTTGGATACTGAGAGGACTGTAAGATACAAGGACAGTTAGCTGGGAAAATTATTAATTATGGTTTAGATCAGAGGCGGCCACATCCATGCTCTAGAGGACTTCAGGCCTCTCGCAGAAAATTCACTAGTACCTTTCATTTGTCATATAAATATCATAAATATGTTGCATTTTAAACAAAACCGTTAGAGCCACTTTTTGGGAAAAAACTAGAAATCTTTAGAATATGAAGGGTATTTTAGGGTGGAGGATTTCTTGAAAATCTTTCGTGTCAAGCTTTGCATTTAACCGTCTTTGCAGTTTTGAGTACTCGTGTTAACAGACACACACCCACATACATAGACAGACACACATGCACCATTGGTCTCTCTTAAAAATGCTATTTTTATTCAGGGGACCTCAAAGCAGGTATTTGCGGTGGTATCTCAGAATCAAATTTTATGGTGAAATGCAAATTATACTCTTTTATTTTTAGTACCTGGAAAGTAAGCATTTTACCAGTCAAACTTATAAAATGAGAGAATTCTCACTTTTAAAAGTGTAACTTTTACATAATATTTTGAAAATATCAATATTCTTCAAACTTCTATGTGATGTATTTTCAGATTCAACTTGCATTAGAGCATAAATTTTACTGTAGAAGTAGAATTAAAATTGGTTTTGATCTTGTAGCGGAAAAAAGAGAAAAGAAAACAATCAATGTAACGAACAATAATAAACTTTTTTTACTTCCATTCTTAATGGAAATATATTTTTCAAACCATTATAAATAGATTCATTTACATACCGTCTTATGGTTTTAAAGCATTTAAAAGCTTCAACACGTGACCAACGAAATACACTTGAGTAGACGTCCTAATACTCTATATTTAGTTTCCGTGTATTTTACTCCACTTAGATTTTTGTTACACTTTTGAGCTTCAAAAAGTTCAATACGATGTAGTTTGTAAGCAATTCTATTCAAATATTTTGCATAAACTCATAGGGAATGAACTTAGAAAGTTTGCATACTATTCCTGCTACACTATTAAATTGCTCAAGATTCGAAGACGAAGGGTAAATTGTTATAAAAATATCTGATGTGTTACACTCACATGACTTTCTCTACTCTTGTACAAACTATTTTAAAAACGCTTTTTCTCCATATACTTCATGTTATTCGAGATATCGAGATGTTAGTCTTATTGCTAATTTTTTTGTAGATGCAAGGGGAATTCCTAGGCTTTAAGCTATAGTCAAATATTATAAGAGATGGTTGCTATTTAGAGTGTTCCATTCTCTTTGCATGTCCAGGACAAAAAAAAAATAATAACGAATATGAGCAAAAATATAAGTATTGGAAAATTTAAGGGAATAACAAGCAATATCTCCAAAATGGTTCACCCAATGAAACAAATGTATATGACATAAATTGTGTATTTTAAGGCGATCTACATTTCTGCGTAATAAAATTTTGTCTATCTTTTATGGTTTACTAGTTATGCAAAAGTCGTTCACAATGAAGAATACTTTTGGAGACATTCCTATAAATTCGAGATAAACATTTTTTTGGTCATAAAAATATCCTAAACATATGATATTTTATTCAAAATCGTTAGAACTATTTTTGAGAAAACAAATTTTCGAAAAATATTCCATGTAAAGGGTAATCTGGGGTGAGAGTATATTCTTGAAAACCTTTGTGTCGCATCTCTGGAAGATACTGAACCTAAATACCAAGTTTGGTGTTTATCCGACTGTTCGTTTCTGAGTTATGCTGTTCACAGACACACACACGGACATGTTTCCAAAAATGCTTTTTTTTATTCAGGGGGTCTCAATACATATATTTCCGGTGAAATCTCGGTATCGAATTTTTGGGTGGAATACAATACTTCCCCTACTTACTATACGTAGTAGAGAAAGTAATTATATTTAAAAATTTAATTTTTTTCTGTAAAAAAAATAAAGATTGAAAAATGTTCTATATAAGCTTTTTATGTGTTAGTATCTATTTTAATAATGTGGTAGTATTTTTGTTTCAAAATTAGATTTCCACATCGCCTGATTCATAATAATAATAATAATAATAATAATAATAATAATAATAATAATAATAATAATAACAATAATAATAAAAGTAATGCAAAATATTTTCCCCCGAAACTAGTGAAGATATCTGAATGAAATTTATAACACTCATAAATGTGTTAGAGTAACAGGTGAAAGATTTTGAGAACATTTAGATAAAAACTACAGGTTTAGGAATTTTATTCTTTACGCTTATATTTTCATCACTTCACTAACTTATTTCTGTGTCAGTTTAAGTCATATTGCAATGACATTTGCACCAAAAATCTCTTCATCTAAATGAATGATTAACTTTGAGAATAACGTAATTATTGCTATTTTAAAGAAATTGGAGCAATTTATAATTACACAGCTTATAAAAAAAATCTCATGTGTTACACCCACATGACTTTCTCTACTCTTTTTACAAACGCTTATTCTCCACATGCTGCATGTTAAACGAGATATCGAGATGTTAATCTTATTGCTAATTTTCTTGTAGATGCAAGGGGAATGGCCAGGCTTTAAATATAGTTAAATATTTTAAGAGCTGGTTGCTATGTGGAGTATTCCATTCTCTTTGCATTACCAGGAGAAAAAATGAATAACAAATTTGAGAAAAAGTATAAGTATTGGAAAATTTAAAAGAATAACTAGCTATATCTCGAAAATGGATCACCCAAAAAAAATAAATGTATATGACATAAATTGTGTATTTTAACGCGATCTACAGTTTTTGTGTAGTAAAATTTTGTCTATCTCTTATGGTTTACCAGTTATGCAAAAGTCGTTTTAAATGAAGAATACTTTTGGAGACATTCCCAGAAACTTCAAGATATACATTTTATTTGCCATGAACGTATCTTAAACATA
Source organism: Deroplatys truncata (assembly GCA_030765065.1). Taxonomy (NCBI): domain Eukaryota; kingdom Metazoa; phylum Arthropoda; class Insecta; order Mantodea; family Mantidae; genus Deroplatys; species Deroplatys truncata. Next base: position 110,255,789 of record CM060982.1, read on the forward strand.
TGATATTTGAATCAAAATCGTTAGAGCCATTTTTGAGAAAATTAAAATTTTCGAAAAATGTTCCATGTAAAGGGTAATCTGGAGTGGAGGGATTTTCTTGAAAACTTTAGTATCGCATCTATGAAAGAGACTGAACCTAAATAGCAAGTTTGGTGTTTATCCGACTGTTCGTTTCTGAGTTATGCTGTTCACAGACAGACACACACACGGACATGCTTCCAAAAATGCTTTTTTTGGATTCTGGGGGCCTCAAAGCATGTATTTCCGGTGAAATCTCGGTATCGAATTTTTGGGTGGAATACAATACTTCCCCTACTTATTATACATAGTAGAGAAAGTATAAAGGAGAGGTTAATTTATTATCTTTTGTTCCTTAGGTATATTGAAAATTAAGATTCTCACTCCTTTAATGTGCTGTCACTTTCGGTTCTGTTCATATTTATGACAACAATAATACTACTACAATGTTGTACTGTTTATCATTATTATTTCAAGTTTGGATAAAAAGGGCACAATTACCGCGGTGAATCACTTAACATTAAACATTCAATTAAGTGCGTTGTTCACCACAGAGCTGAAGTATTCCGCCACGCAACAACATCGCCCCAATAGGCACTCTTTCGGAATAGCCGCGGTCAATTAGTGTACATGCAACGTTAATTCCGATGTTTTTGTACCAAGCCAAAACACTCGGTGCAATGCCACATGGATTGCAACAAGCCGTTAATGATAAAGGCATTCAAGTGCTTCTAATTGTTAAAAAACAAACTGTGGGTAAATTGTAGAATGTCTCTTGTTAATTTATATATATGTATATGTATATTTATTTATATAGCCTTTAATAAAGGTTCACTTCTTTTCACAAAACACATAGCATGTTATTTGCTATCTAGGTTCTTATATGGAATATCGTGACTTTGTCTAGTTTTTCAGCTGTCACTGTTTTGATCTGGAACTTCTCTTCGTTCAGAATGTCACTTCATAATGTAAACTAGCTCAATTTCCCTGTCACTTCACTTTCTATGTGACGTAGCCACTTCTTCCCGGTTCACTCGCTGGGGAATTGAAATCAAGTCTTCTACAATCTCTCGCTCCGCAGTAGCACTTGCTGCACGTCACGCAGTCGTCACCAACTTGCGCACTCACCAATCCACTCATCGACTGACTAATCTCTTTTTTTTTTCTTATTTAAAGGAGCGGCCCCACACCCGCCGCCCCCGGTGACGATCATCCTCAGAGGCTACATCGTCTCCCCATGCTGTTAGTTCTAACATGCAACTAGTGGGGGTGGTTTGTTAGTAGTGGCGTGCTAGTGCGTGGAGAAAGATGTAAGTTAAGCATGGCCGGGTTCCGCGGAAGCACCCCGGTTAGTAAGTTAAACTACTCATGCGAGCATGCAGAACATGCAAGCGTGCCTGGTTGGGTTTACAGGCACCAGCCATGGCAGGCCCTGCCTGGCGCTCGGTGGTTAGAACGGGTTAGGTTGTGTGGAATTGACAGGGATGCGTTAAGACCTACGGCTTAAAATTAAATGGTGTGGCGCGGGCGTTAACATCATGCAAGTGATCGTAATGGAAGATGTGGCGGGATTATCTTCCATAGAATATTCTAGAACTACCTAGGCAGGAGGAGGGGGAAAGGAGGAGGAAGGGGATACGCTTCTAGCGTTTACGCAGGGCGAGAACTTGACTTATCTTTGTTTATCTCCGACTACCCGGCGACGACTTCCTGATAACCTTGGGCCATGGTCGCTGTGTCACAATATTTTTACCTTCTCTACGCATACCTAGTATGTAGAAAAGGTATTGCATTCCACCCAAAAATTCGATATCGAGATTTCACCGGAAATATATGTTTTGGACTCTCCTCAATACAAAAATACCATTTGTAGAAAAAAGTCCACACACATCCATGTGTGTGTTTATGTGTGTGTATGTACAGCATAAATAAAATTAAAATCTGAGATAAATTACAAGATGGTATTTAGCTCAGCATCTTTAAAACAACCCACCCCACCCTAAACTACCCTTTATATGGAAACGTTTTCGAAGTTTTATATTTTCTCTCTCTCACTCAGGATTTCTCTCTGATTGGTCTCACGATTTTGATTAAAATGCCACATTTTAAGATATTTACACATCAAACAAAATGCTTATCTGGAATTTTCTGTGAAGTCCTCTTCGTTTGGAAGAAACCTTTTTTTTTTTTTTGTTTTTTTTTTGTTTTGCTTTTTTCTTTCTTTCTTTTAATAATTTCTTATAAGCGATAAATAATAAGATAATACCAAAATGTACCGCATAAAATAGTAGATCTCTTTAAAATAAAATTTGTTTCAGATATCTTTTTCAGTAGCATCAGCCATTTCGGAGATATACGTTTTTATCTGTTTGAATTTTTCAACACATTGTCATTTTTTTTAAAATAACCGTCGTTTTTCAGTGTTTTTCAAGATATCACGGAAAGAATATGTAAATACTAGGATAGGAAAATACTTATAGTGGTATTTGACTATCGATTCTGTTTTCGGTATCCGACTTTCGCTATAGAGAAATGTTTAATAAAACTATTTCTGCAAATATTTATTTAAATAAATATGAAGCAGAATAAAAAATATACGTTCATAGGAGTAGTTTGTAATAGCTGTATAGAAATAAACTATAGTGAGTAAAGGAAGTCATGTGAATGTAACAAATTAGATTTTTTTATGAATGTTATAGTACATAAGATAAATATAATGGTATAATTCATGCGAATGTAACACATTGGATTTTTTATGGATGGTATAATATATAAGGAATATATGTGAATTTGGAAAGGTGGAATCACACTGAAAAATTCAATGCTATAGCCGGACTTGAACCACGAAATTTGTTTTCATGCCGATGCTTTAACCAACTGAGCTACCGTGGCAAAATGTTGGCATGGCATTAAATTCCCCAACTGACTCACATTTTTCCCGGTAGACCACAAAGCTTACTCAAATTTATTTGGCAGCTTACAATTACATGACAACTGTATGTTTCATGGTTAACCACTATTAGGTCACCATCATTAAGACTACTATTGGTCTGTTCCGGTTCCATTTAAGTTAAATAACTGTCGATCCATCTCTTACAGGGTCGGCCACGAATTCTTTTACCTTTTGTTTTTTCATTTTAAAATATCCACAGGTATACGTTCCTTTTCCATTCTTAATATAGGTTCACACTAATGTTTTCGGTATTCATCAATCCTGTTCATTATGCTGAACATTTTAATTCATTTCTGATTTCCTGATTTTTCTTTTTATCCTATGCAGTATCGCTGCTACATATATTAATAATCTCATTTCATCTACCTCTATTCTTCTTTCGAGAGCTTTGTTTATTATCCATCATCCGACCAATATAATAGCATGGGTACCCAGATATTTTGTAAATGTTTTAAAAAAAAATTCCCTTCTTACCTTTTCTTAATGACCTTTTAATTGTCCCGCATATCCGTTGTAATAAGCTCAATTTTTTTTATTAAATTCGTTTTTGTATTATGACCAACTACTACCCCCAAACAATTAAAATTCGTTATTTACTCCACTGTTTTATCATTTATAATTAACTTAAACCTCACCAAGCGGTTAGCTCAGGCGGTAACGTCTGTAGCCCACATTCAGGAGGTCTTGGGTTCGATTCCCGTGCCCGACCTTCCTGACCCATGGTTTTTTCCGGGTTGGGAAGGATCATTACATCCCCTGAAATTCCTGTCCCTCCATTTCATCTCTCATTGCAAGTCGCCTTTCATCTGATTTGCTTCTTTCAGGTTTGCAAGTGTCGGCAGGAGGTCTCGGCAAAGAAGAGGAAAATGATGTTCTGAGTAAACTTTCCTCCCGCTGCCTGCGAACTGTCTACGGTCCCAGGCCTCCCAGAGAATATGTAGCCCACAAGAGGATAGGGGAGCCGGCCTCACCAAAAGCCATCCTGCGAGTTCAAATCTGTAAATGTTAGAGACCTCGCCTGTCGCGCCTCCTAGCCCGGCCGCTCTGTGTCTTCTCTTACATCATCCTTCCTTCCCGGAAGCGCCCCATCAGGAGCCTAGGTACAAAAGATCTCCGTAGGTGGATGTGCTAAGATCGCTCCGCTTCTAGTCCTATCCTATTTTACTCCTCATCCTTTTTACCACAGAAAGCCATAAGACTTTAGCTTTGTCTTCAGATATTTCTAAATTATATTTTGTGGCTACTTCATTTAGACTAAATACACTTTTTTGTAGACCATTTTCAACTACTGCTATTACTATTTGATCATCCGCAAAGTGAAGTGTCGTCAAATCCAGCGGTCCTATTTTAAAATTTTGATTGAAAATATTGTGCCATTCTTAAATTACATTGTTCATATATAGGTATACCATTTAAGCGGTGTTGAAAGAAATGTATTTAATAAATGTTGCTTTGTATTATGTGGGAAAGCAACTGCCATCAAATCAATGACATGTCAAATTAAATTGACCCTAATTCTAGGTTCCCATTTAAAAAAATTAAATTCACTCTAAAATGACCATCATAACATCCTCCAAATAAAACACGACTAATGGCATTAACTTTCCCTCATAATATTAAGCAACTTTCAGTAAAGACATTTCTTTCTACAGCGCATAATTTTGGATATATTGTACAGTCTCAACTTAAATGGTTCACTCTGTGTACATTGAAACTGATGGGTGAAAGAGGACACCTCTGTCTTAAGCCTTGATTTATATTATTCCCTCCTTTGATACTTTATTTCCCTTTTTATTCTAAGTTTTGTTTCAACATACAAACTTTGTATAAAACTTATTGAATAACTTTGAAAGCCTTTCTCATTCAAAATTTTCCATAACCTTATTCCCCAAATGACTAGACCACAGGTCGTACTCAAATTCACTTTGAAATAACATACTCAATGGCGACTTACAGTTTCGTAAGTACTGAATATTGCAGGCTTCATGTTTGTTTCTGTTTTACTTTCTCTACTACGTATAGTAAGTAGGGGAAGTATTGCATTCCACCCAAAAATTCGATACCGAGATTTCACCGGAAATACATGTTTTGAGACTCCCTGAATCCAAAAAAAAGCATTTTTGGAAACATGTCCGTGTGTGTGTCTGTCTGTGTGTCTGTGAACAACATAACTCAGAAACGAACAGTCGGATAAACACCAAACATGGTATTTATGTTTAGTATCTTCCAAAGATGCGACACGAAGGTTTTCAAGAAAATCCCCCCACCCCAGAGTACCCTTTACATGGAACATTTTTCGAAAATTTTAATTTTCTCAAAAATGGCTATAACGATTTTGATTAAAATATCATAAGTTTAAGATATTCTTATGACAAATAAAATGTATATCTTGAATTTCCTAGGAATGTGTCCAAAAGTATTCTTTATTGTGAACGACTTTTGCATAACTGGTAAACCATAAGAGATAGACAAACTTTTACTACACAAAAAATGTACATCGTGTTAAAATACACAATTTATGTCATATACATTGTTTTTGTTGAGTGAACCGTTTTCGAGATATTGCTTGTTATTCCCTTAAATCTTTCAATACTTATTTTCTAAAATGGGAATTCGTTATTCATTTTTTTTGTCTTGGATATGCAAAGAGTTATAATCTGTGGCAAAGGGAATGTTGCTGCTCCTAGCAACCAGCTATTAAACAGCTTAAAGGCTACTGTTTTTCTATATTACCCTTGTAAATATATTTTCCCCTTACATCTACAAGAAAATTAGCAATAAGATAGAGTCTGCAAATGTTTATCTCGATTAACATGAAGTAGATGGAGAATAAGCGTTTGTAAAAATAGTTTGTACAATAGTAGAGAAAGTCATGAGAGTGTAACACATGAGATGTTTCATTTTTTTGTCTTCGATATGCAAAGAATATTAATCTGTGGCAAAGCGAATGGTGCTGCACCTAGCAACCAGCTAATAAGAGATATGTATGTGCTTAAAGACTACTGTATTTATATATTGCGCTTGTAAATATATATTCCCCTTACATCTACAAGAAAATTAGCAATAAGATAGAGTCTGCAAATGTTTATCTCGATTAACATAAAGTAGATGGAGAATAAGCGTTTTTAAAAATAGATTGTGTAAGAGTAGAGAAAGTCATGTAAGTGAACACATCAGATTTTTTTTATGTCCTGTACATGCAAAGAGAATGGAATGCGCCACATAGCAACCAGTGCTTAAAATATTTGACTGTCGCTTAAAGCCTACCATATTCCCCTTGTATCTACAAGAAAACTAGCAATAAGATTGACATCTCGATATCTCGATTAACATAAAGCATATAGAGAATAAGCGTTTGCAAAAATTGTTTCTACAAGAGTAGAGAAAGTCATGTGAGTGTAACACATCAGATTTATGTATAGAAAATCGCATGAATACATCACATCAGAGCTTATCCTATGAGCATGATGCAAATACTTCCATTGATTATTGATTGAACCATCGGTATACAAGTATATAGAGCAAGGCGGTTAGAAAGACTAATTAAATCAAAGAGAGGTTATGACGTTACACTGGGTTGTTTTATTATCATCAGTTTTAATGGGGTTGTAAGAGCTGCTGTCAACCGTTCCTTTTAATCGATACACTCTTCGGAAGTGTTTGTTAAACCTAGTCCTTTGAGAGCCTCTTTGTATATTAAGTCAAAAGTGTTGGCTGAAGCAAAGATACGCTTTTATGGTGCTAATCCTTTTCATAAAGGATACCCATAAAGGAGTGCTGCACATTTCCACTTGAGTGATAACAGTGCTCGAGGCCACAATCTGGGACCTGGCTCTTGAAATGTTCGGCCTCTAAGAGTAACATTTGATGAAGTACATCTGAAGTCCGTTTACGTGTCTAGAGTGACCTCTCTGCAAAATTTTCACTTGTAAAACTGGGGCTTTTCAAAGGATGCAGGACACTTAATATCGACATAACTTTGCCAGTTTTAAATACATTAATATGGTCTATACCTCGCTGAGGTAGGCTTAAGAGGAGGTATTATGGTCCATTCAAAGATTTAATACTAAATTTCATTGTATTTGCATACAGAGTGTAAAAGTACAAGCGTCGATAGGATGATATTTTGTTTATAAACTCGTGTATACTCAGGAGATGTTTAACGTTGTTTATTTGCGGCCAACGCAGCAACTGCACCTGCTTTTGTATAGCGAGTAAAGGTGCCATGAATGTGAAAGCAATAACAGCACCCCCAAACCAGCGCTGTTCCTAATAGAAGTCTGTGCGGAACCAAATTCTTAGGTCCGATCCGAAGCGAATACGAGCCACTACCGCACCCGTTCCATTAAACCCCATTGTCTAATTTAGCTTTAAATAAAACTATTTTGCAGTTATTTTTTATTATGATTATTATTATTATTATTATTATTATTATTATTATTATTATTATTATACGAAACGGTGCTGCCTAGGGTGGGAGGGACTCTAGTACGATTTCCGGTACCAACATAGGGATCTTTTCCTCTACTAAGAGGACTGGTAAGGTCCTTTTTACAAACTGAGGAGCCTTTTTGCACAAATAGTGGCGGCTGAGGTCTTTGTAGCCCTATAGTAAGCCTTCTTATTGACCACATGTCACCCCTATTACTGAACTTAACAGGAAGTCCTGGGTGTGGGCGTAGGGAGGGAGCTGGAGTTTGTAGCTGCCCTGCTGTTGTAACGTTATTCACAATTGCTCGAAGGGAGCATTTATTTATTATTACCAGTATTACTATGTAATTCCATAGAAGTATGCATTCTGTAATGATTGTCTTATTCCAGACATCTCAACTTCGCAAGCCAATTTAATATTGTTTGTCTTTAGTTTCCTTTTAAACGGAAACGTTTTATTGGTCTTTATTTTATAAAAATGACGTTGATGATTTTGATTAAATACAACACGTTTAAGGCACTTACGTGACAAATAAAATGCATATGTTATATGTGGTATTTCTTTTTTCGTTTTTATTTTCAAGTCCGAGCCCGGCCGGAGCTCGACAAACATTTTTCAAATTAAACCCGAACCTGGCCCGAGGAGTTGACCTGATCTCATGCAGACTCCTAAATCCTGAATGTTCCAAGTGACAGACACACCTTGCTTACACACTAGGGCCTTCAAAACGGATAACTCTAAGTAAACAAACTGTAAACTTCTCGATTAGATCACACGATGCATTGAGTAGTTAAGAAATGGTCACTAATGTTACCATATCATCTCTTACATTATACACAGCAGCCCTTCACTATATCTACCTAATGCCAACGTTAGTGATTACGATACTCCCCTTCTACTTCGTGTTAATAAAGATAAACACTTGCAGAAATTATCTTATTGCTAATTGTCTTGTAGGTGCAAGGGGAATATGGTAGGTTTAAGCGATAGTCAAATATTTTAACGCTGGTTGCTATGTGGCGCATTCCATTCTCTTTGCATGTCCAGGACATAAAAAAAACCAATAACGAATTCCCATTTAAAAATCTGATGTGTTACACTCACATGACTTTCTCTACTCTTGTACAAACTATTTTTATAAACGCTTATTCTCCATATTCTTCATGTTAATCGAGATATCGAGATGTTAATCTTATTACTAATTTTTTTTTGTAGATGCAAGGGGAATTGGTAGGCTTTAAGCGATAGTCCAATATTTTAAGAGCTGGTTGCTATGTGGAGTATTCCATTCTCTTTGCATTACCAGGAACAAAAGAAATGAATAACGAATTTGAGAAAAAGTATAAGTATTGGAAAATTTAAGGGAATAACAAGCAATTTCTTGAAAATAGTTCACCCAAGAAAACAATGTTTATGACATAAATTGTGTATTTTAACGCGATCTACTTTATTTGTGTAGTAAAATTCTGTTTATCTCTTATGGTTTACCAGTTATGCAAAAGTCGTTCACAATGAAGAAACCTTTTGGAAACATTCCCAGAAAATTCGAGATATACATTTCATTTGTCATAAAAATATCTTAAACATATGATAGTTTAATCAAAATCGTTAAAGCCATTTTTGAGAAAATTAAAATTTTCGAAAAATGTTCCATGTAAAGGGCAATCTGGGGTGGGGGATTTTCTTGAAAACCTTCGTGTCGCATCTCTGGAAGATACTGAACCTAAATACCAAGTTTGGTGTTTATCCGACTGTTCGTTTCTGAGTTATGCTGTTCACAGACACACACACACACACACACACACGGACATGTTTCCAGAAATGCTTTTTTTGGATTCAGGGTGTCTCAAAATATGTATTTCCGGTGAAATATCGGTATGGAATTTTTGGGTGGAATACAATATTTCCCCTACTTACTATACGTAGTAGAGAAAGTAAAAATGTGTAAGTATTGGAAAATTCAATGAAACAACAAGGGATTTCTCGGAAATTGTTCATCGACAAAAAAAGTATATGACATAAATTGTGTTTTAACGACATCCACATTTTTGCATAGTAAAATTTTGTCTATATCTTACGGTTTAGCAGTTATACAAAATTCATTCAGAATGAAGACAACTTTTGGAGACATTCCCAGAAAATTGAAGATAGAAATTTAGTCTGCCATGAACATATCTTAAATATATGATATTTTAACCAAAATTGTTACAGACATTTTTGAGAAAATCAATATTTTCGAAAAATGCTTCATGTAAAGGATAGTTTCTCGTATTTTTGAATGATACTGAGCCAAATGCCAAGTTTGGTATTTATCTAACTTTTCGATTTTAATTTATGCTGTTCCATACACACAAACTATACATACGGACCTTTTTCTAAAAATGCATTTTTTGTATTCCGGGGCCTCAAAACATATATTTCCGGTGAAATCTCGATATCGAATTTTTGATTGGAATGCAATGCTTCCCCTACCTACTAATGTAGTAGAGAAAGTAAAAATAACATATGCCACACGTGTTAAAAGTGGTTTTGGTTTGCTCGTAGGATTGCGAAACGAAGCCCGTAGTCAAAATTCCTTCTAGCAAAACAAAACCCTAGTTTTACCCCTTGTATCATAATCTACTAATGCATATCTCAGAAATTCTGCCACTAAGCAAAGATTTGCCTGACTGAATTGAAATGGAATTTTATATTAGTTTGATTATAAATTTTCTACTATTATTACTGTTATTATTAATTTTTAAACTTTATTCAAACATACTCTATCTGTGCTAACTTAGATGCAATACAAAATACTCGTACCGTCACAATACAATTTCATGCTCCTGATTTGCTACAACGCAATAAAAATTATATTAAGATATATAGAGAGAGCCCAAAAAACTACGAACCGGCTGCACGGTGTTTTTCGTGTCCGCGTCCTCAGCGCTCGTTGCCGTCTGCGCTATCGTAGAAGGGCGCGGATGAAACCATACAACTACTTTTAAAGGCTTCACTTACCAACTTTATGAAAGGAGATGCTGAAACTGGCCACCGTCGTTGTCTATACATTTTTGGCACCTCTTTTTAGAAACTATTCATCACTCGCCGTAGTTCACGTTGAGAAATGGTGGAAATTTCCTAGCCGATATTTTGTTTTAGCTCTTCCAGGGTGTGTGGGTTTGTCTTGTAAACTTTGATTTAGTTACCCCAGAGATAGAAATCGCAGGGGGTTAGGTCGGGGGACCGAGGGGACCACAAATCTCTAGTAATAATTCTGTCCTCAAACACACTTTCATAAAGTTGTTAACTAAAGCCTTTAAAAGTAGTTTTAAAAATGTTGTATGGTTTCATTCGCGCCTTTCTATGATAGCTGCAGGCGGCAACGAGCGCCGAGGACGTGGACAGGAAAAACACCGCGCAGACGGTTCGTAGTCTTTTGGATCTCCCTGTAGTAGGACCTTATAAAGCCTAATGCAGTTAAACATGTCCACGTTCGTTATCAAAACAAGACAATTTCCAGGAAATGCTGCACTTGTTTCCGGAGCTACAGCTACGGTAGGATCCTATCCTTGCCTCAGTCATTTATCAACAATATATGCGCACCACTTCACTCTACAAACATTGTGTAGGACTACCTGAATAGACCTTTCCTAACCGGTGGATCGAAAGAGCGGTGGATCGCATGTGGGCTCCACGTTCTCCGACCTCACTCACCTTGACCTTTTTGCATGGGGGTTCATCAAGAGCCGAGTTTACGCTACCAGTGCCAGATGTGCATGAGTTGAAACAACGAATAAGAGCGGCATGCTTGCTAATAACCCACTCAAATCTTACGGCGCGTGTTCCGTGCAACCACAAGGCAATGGAAACTGTGTTGATAATTAAGGCTGACATGCTGAACTGCATTAGGCTTTATTAGGTCCTGTTCTATACTAATATAATGTTCATTGTGTTGTAGCAGACAGCAGCTCATAAAAATGTATTGGCACCTTAAGGGCACCCTGTATAATCCTTCTGCTTCTCTAACATGTTCCGAGGTTATTCGAATTGCTCTCTCCACCTCATATGGGATGTCCAATATCTCTTCGTCCAAATACGAGGGCTGATCAATAAAGACAGACTGATTTTTTTACAGTATTTATTACTCCATTTCAATGTTGACATTATATTTTTCAAAGTAATCACCTCCTACTTGAATGCACTTTTTTATATCGTCTCTGCCATTCCTCGAACACATGGTGCAGGCCATTCTTTGTCAGGTCTTTGAGAATCGCCTCACTTTTCCTCAGCACGCTTCAGTGCTCTCAAATCGAATGCCGCGGAGCTTTGCCTTTAGTGATGGGAATAAAAAAGAAATCACAGGGGGCAGATTGGGGTTATAAGGCGGATGCAATACGCAGGTGATGTTGAATTCCTGGACTTGATTTGCGACTTGAGGACATGCGTTGTTGTGATGAAGTCGCCACCCATTCTGATGAAGTTCTGGATGTTTTCTTGCAATGTGCTTCCTCAGTGTAGCCAATACTGGCGTGTAGTACGCTGTTGTAGCAGTAGTGTGAGGAAGAACAACAATCATAGCAGCTGTGTTGATGTTGACTTCAGTCATAGCAGAAGCCAAAGCACCAGGCCCACCTTGCTTAGCACAGAGGACTCGCCCTTCTTTGAAGTCCTTGAACCACCTAAACACTGTTGCACGAGATAGTGCATCTTCACTGTATGCTTGCTTCAGCTTTTCCAAAGTTTCAGAGGCTGTATGATTTAAACGAAAACAAAATTTTATTGCTCCTCTCGTGTCGAGTGGTATGCGAAATTCAAGTAGGGTCAACAATATACAGCATTACTACCAACCTACCGATACAAGAGTGCTGCCGTCTATGGACATTATACATGAAACCCCGCTCTTTTCAAATATTCATGGTAGAGACAGGAAACTCTCAAGAAAGCTACAGGAAAAAATCAGTCTCAGTCTTTATTGATCAGCCCTCGTAGTTTATAAAATAGTGCTTACTATAGTAGTCTCGAAGGTTCCATCCTTAGAACGTGATCTATCCGCTTATTCTGATATCTTTTAACTTCATCTAATTCTTCTTCTATATTTACATTCCGAATTCTATCCTTTCTACTTACATCCAATACAGACCTTAAAAATCTCATCGGAGATGTTTCCAGTGTTGATTTTTCCATGTGTTTTGTCACCTATGTCTCACACGCGGATTTCAACGCGGACTTAGATACTGTTCTATACAGTCTTAATTTAATATCTCTACCAAAGTGTCGTTTGGTACATCCGTTGATTTTATTATATGTTTAATGTTTTCTTCCATCTCTGCCTTTCTATCGATTACTGATATTTCTGATTCCAAATATTTTAAGTTGGACATTAAGACATTTCAGCCTTAATCCGGACCTATCGTGGCTATTACCTTTATTTTTTCTCCCGAAATTTCCATATTATATTCTTTTATTATCTCATACAAATTAAACACTGATTTCTCTGCCAATAACATTTGGTGTTCTGCAAATATGATTGTGTCCACATTAGTATTATTTAATGTGATTACATTTTGTTTACATTTCATTCTCCACTCTTCTATTATTTTATTAAAATATAAATCAAATAGAATGGGTGACAAACCACAACCTTGTTACAATCCCATGTTAACACTTAATTCTTATTTTTCTTTATCTATTATTATCTTGGTATGGTGTAATCTTGCAGTATAATGACAATCAGGTTCACAGTGTAGCGTTTCCCTTTCGCTACTTCGTTGTGGGTATCTTAACTGCGTTCTCGTCTCTGCATTGTTGTGGGTGTAGTCTTCAGGACTCGAGATCGCCGATGTCAGTTAGGAAGCACTTGTCGTCGCATATCAGGGTCAACTGTCGGCGAATCGGTATGAAATTCCCTACTGTTATGGTCAGGATAACATTGTGGGGGTGATGACGCTAGGATATTATTCATCAATTAAACACATGTTCACTTCCTCACTAAGACGCATATTCCCGCCAGAAATACTGCAAGATTCTTGTTTTTCCTACCCCGTACAGTTCTTATATAAGAATATCTTCCCGTTTGGTCCGCTAACGTTTTTGCTTCGGTTAATTATTTAGAATCTATGGTGCTCTGTCACCGTTATTTATTATCCTGGGTAAATGACTTCAACGAACACTGTAACACGCTATATATTTATTCCACACACATTACTTTATGATTACACCATACTGCGGCACTTAGTAAATTTCGGAACTTATTGCCCTTGTCTTTTGAATCAAGGTGATGCGTGTTTCCATAACGGAGAATAATGGCAGACTGTCCGAAATCCACGCTCGCATTCACATATAACAATCACTGCTTGCCTCCAATTTTGTACATGTCACTACATTTTCCTATCTTTTCACTGGTTCTAATACTTATCCTCTACGTTTAATGGTTCCCCGAAAATTCAAAACTTAACTGTAAGAAAAGTCCGTTGCCTCCTAGCGACTGTTTACTCTCACAACTTGCCTCATTCCCTCGAAGTACAAAAGAAGATTTCGATTTTTATGGCCCGCACGCTCGGAAAATATAATAGATAGTCTAAAACGAAGTTACTCTTATTTTGCCTAAATTTTGCAGTTATTCTTAGACAATTACGCCTTTATTTATTTGGAAATAGTATTGAGACTTAAAACATATTTACAGCTTGGGGGCTTTCAATTAAAGCAGGTTTGAATCAGAGTGCTTTAAAATTACAAACAATTACCAAATTGCATGTTAATCAACCATTAATAATTCCTAAATCATAATTATTGCAGAGTTCCTTTTTCTGTATGCGTAATCAGGCGGAAATACCGCTACAACAAGGATCTTATATTCTAATATTTGCCACATCTTTATTTGATCAACCCTATCATATGCTTTTATGTAATCTAAAAATAATAAGACATGTTTTTAAATTACATTCTGTCCTTTCTTCTAAGATCTGTTTCAGAGTGAAAATTGCACCAATGCAAGATCTACTCTTCCTCAAACCATTTTGTTCTTCGCCTGGTATTGTTTCTGTTATATGTTGCAACTTTGCTTATGTATGGCTGCATATATTCTGTATGCTGTAAACAAAAGGGAGATTCCGCTATAGCTTCCACAATAAGCTATTGTGATAAGTGATTTATGAAGAACTGACGCATTTCTTTCTTTAATTATTGTGTTCGAAATTCACTCAATGCCCCAATTTTAGCATCAAATTAATTCTGGAGTTTCGATTGTCTGTCATCAGACGCGCAGATGTTCATGTTTTATTCGTAATTGTTAGTTTTATTGTCGGCAACTGTTTTTGAGATTTTGTTCTAGTCAACCTGAAAATGGAGTACACATTAAGTGAACGAGTCTTCCTTGTAAAGCAATACTGGATTACGAATTCAATTATAGCCACTCAAAGGGCATACCAGAGAGAATTTTGTGTTCGGAATCCTCTCCAAAGAAACACGATACTGGGACTGGTAAACAAATTGGAAACAACTGGATCTCTGGTGAGGGAAAAAAGGCAAAACTCGTTCATCTAGGCTTCCCAGGGTTGTTGTTGACGTAAGAGTACGACTGAATGAATCACCCAAATCCACGTGTTATTCATGTAGCTTCGATGCACCCGGCTAAAATCGTAGTTTGGTGCGCAATATCCGCACAGAGAATAGTGGGACCAATTTTTTTAAACAATGTGAACACTACAGAGTACCGAAGGGATTTTCATGGAGTTTGCTGAGTCAAGGAGATTTACAGCAAGACGGCGCTACACGCCATACATCAAATGAATCCATGACACTAATTGCAAGTTTCTTTGATGACCCAATAATTTCCAAGATTCTGTGGCCACCGAGATCTCCGGATTTGACATCGCCGGACTTCTTTCTATGGGGTTGTTTAAAAGACAGGTTTTTCGCCATACGTCCCGAGACATTGGACAATCTGAAGCACAGGAGATTTAAGCTATTGACAACAGATTCCTCCAACGAGTGGCCAATAACATCAAACGACGTGTTGAATTGTGTCTTATGCAGGATGGAAGACATTTTCAACATTTGTTATAGAGGTAAATAATCTCTGAAAATTGCTCTGTATTTCAGGTAGGTATAATAGGTTGTCGCTAACATAACTCTTTTCAAAACCATTAAAGCAATAAATGTGTCAGTTATTCATAAATCACCGTGTATAAGCAGTTTAACTTTGCGTCTCGTTCACAGAGATTCTTTGGGTTGTATCCCCATTCGGTTCAATAGTTGCATCCTCTTGAGTGTTCACTTAGCTGAGGCTCATAGCCACAGGGCTCCCCAAACCGACTTCTACTAGACCCCTCACTCAGAAAGCGAGGCAACTGCTTGGAAAGAATAAGGTATCCTCTTTTTGAATTGAGCCTGCGGGGCTTCAGCTTGATAAATGGTGCCTTCCTTATCAGTGTTGTCCAAGAAGGCTTCATTTCGTCCTGGGAAGAGAGAGGATAAGGGGACTCGTTGTTCTAGGTCGAGGATGTAGCCCTGTCCTAATTCTTCACCGTCATGGCACAGCGCAGGTTTCCTTCTTCCAGGAAAAAAGGACTTAATGTCCTGTAATGCCTCTGCTTGTGAATGAAGGATGCGATTGCTCTAATACTCGAGAAGAAGGAGGGACATTGTGAAACCTTATGTGGACTTTTACCTTTTGAGCGTCTTAACGACTTTCCCCATCGTAAAGGAAGCAATTTGTTTTGACATAGCCTTGCTATCAGCCTGGTATCTGAAGTAACTTAAAGCCGTGCATTCCAGTAGCCAACCTCTAACCCTGATTCTGGTCATATTTCGTGAATGAAACATGAAAATTGCGAATATCCTGAAATTAAAAAAAGGTTTAATGCTAAACTTTACTTGCTACCCACAAAGAGAACTTATCTACCAATGTTCGAGATTATATCCGTAGCTTTTGGTTCAAACGAAATGAAAAGAAAGGGAGAGTGAAATGTTTGAGGTCGTAAAGGCATTCGGAAGGTCTCTGGTTTAAAACTTGAACGAGAGCCCACCTTTCTAAGGATTTTTAGTGTTTTTTATTGTTAAGTGGTCACTGAGATAGATTCTTACGTTCCTCGAATTTTTCTGCATCTTTTTTACTTCTCTTGCAGGGCCAGGCAGATGGACGGTGGTGTGCGCCGTATGCGGTGGATGAATTCCACTCTAGCACTATACCTCTGTTAGGGGTCGTAGCTGAGGAACACACGTCGGGATGCCACAATATGGAAACATAAGGGACCCCGCTGCGATTTGCCTGTCGCCAGTAGCCGTCCTTGGTGACCCCTTGCTTCATTCCAATCTCTCGGAGCTTAAGTAGTCCCAATTAAGGTCTGCTTCATAGAAATTTTCCCCATAATCTCTTAACGGTCACGTGCACTAGTCACCTCTTATTGGCTGTTGTAGTGGAAAGGTAGTTAGTGATACAAAATTATTCGTTATTCGGGATGATAATTTACATTTTCATAGCTGTATGAGTGAATATATTACGTAACGATTAATTCATTTAGAATGTACTGTAGTCTTCTGATGAGAAAACGTTTGTGGGGTGTACTACTCTCCGAAAGAGTGAAGGGGGGACAGACAATGTGTAGCTTCACGATAATGTCATAAATATATTTACTATCTACATTAAAAGCATCGCGCAACGTTAGTATCCCAGCATATTTCACTTGGAGCAGTGTGTAAATTTTTTCTATTGATTTATTAAGCTATTTACAATGCCCAATAAGAAAGGAAGAACTCTACAGTCAAGCCCAAGAAATGGTTGCTAACGTTGTTAAAATCTGTGACGAAGAAAGCAAACAAAACCAACTGGTCATTCAGCATTACTAGCACAAGAGTGTATTTTTTATAAGAGACCTTAAGCCTTGTTGATGTGTTGAAAGTAGAGTGGTAATTTTTCTAAGATAACGCTAGAATTGTTGATGTCAACACATTCCTTACAAACACATTCTCGTGAGAGGAACGCAGTATATAAGTTCTTATCAACAAATAGATGGGTGAGTCCTTCGGTTTAAATCTACCTCTCAGAATAGCGAAAGCGTGCACATCTATCATGGCAACGTGTTTATATCGCTTTTATCGCCTATCCTTGCACTGCACACGGCTTGTTTGTCACCATTCGAAGGTTGTCATTAGGGGACAAAGGGAAGGAAACGCTGCACGAGAATACATGTCTGTGGAGCAAGGTTATAAGAAACAGGGCTTAGAGAATAGTACACCTCCTTCGTTCTCACATTGAAGATTATGAATCTCTTGTATGACTACCTCTTCAATGATTCAGCTGAAAATAAAACTCTATAACAGGTTGAGTGGTTAGCTCCTTCTTGAACGCAAAATTAGATGACTTTGAAGTAGCTCAAAAGTTCAAGTATCTTAGAACAGACCAGGAGTTTATGTGCCTTTTCTTTTTTAAAATTTCACTTAATTTTGTAACACACAACTTGCGCTTATTACGATAGTAAGCGTATCGTATAGAATGACCATGTAAAGTGCAGGTATCTGTCCAGAGGCAGTCCTGATATGTGCTAATTGGCTATTAAGCAACTGTAACACACGCGCTGTTCCCTCACACTCCAGAACCTGGATATATCGATGCATTTGCTTTAACTTTACGACACACATTATAGTGTCACATAGTTGTGCCCATTACGATAATAAATATGTCATACATAACTATGGAACATATATTCAGAAATCTGCCCAGCGATAGTCCTGATATAGGCTAACAGGTCATTAAATGCAAACGAAACACTCTGATTCATACGCCAGGCTTAAATCATATTAAGGAATCCTCATCAAAACAGCTTTTATAGAACCCATTCGGGAATCCAACCCGGACCTGGAATAGCTTTAGCAGCTATATCAACTTAGCCACAAGGACGATCCAAGATACTTTCTTTATCAAAGAAAAATTTTATAAACTCAGTCGGGCGTCGAACCCATGCCCTTTGTAACAGAGATAGATGATCTATTAACTGAGCTAAGAAGCCAGTGTCATACTCAGGACGACTTTTCTGCATTTTCTAAATTTGGTATCGAACCAACCCGAACCAATGAATTAACCAACCAACTAACCTGCCAACAGAAGCTTTGTGCCTAAGGAAAGCTAATTTTAATAAAATTGAACCTCCTCCAGTCTTCCCTGTCTTCACCTTTCCTTCTTGTCTCCACAGAAGAATTAATCTGTCTTTCTTCAGCCCTAGCCAATTCCGTATTCTTATTCTTCTTATGATTTCTCTGTTTACCCTCCCCGTTATGAGGGCTCACACCCCCAGGACTTACGAGCAGGTGCCTGAAGTCAGATGCTTGTAGGTTATGGATCAGAGAGAACAGCCTGGTATGAGAGCGAGGTAGGATATGATATGAAACGACGGTGAGATGAATGAAAGGAAAGGTGATGGTGGAGCCATTGGTAGAATGAATGGCGCGGGAAACCGGAGAACCCGAATAAAACCCGCCAAGACTCTGCTTTGTCCACCACAAATCCCAAATGCAGTTCCCTAGGATTAAACCCGGACACGCGTTGGTGAGCGGCGAGCGGTGTAATCACTCGGTCAAGCTGCCGCCTGTTAAGGCCATATTCACAATTTTTATGAGAGCATCCCTTTACAATCAGTTTATTTTAATTTTATTTTATTGCAAAGTTAAATACACATTTATTGCAAATTTTTATTGCATTTTCAAACCACTTTTTCCTTGCTCATTAATCTATCTGTATTTCTTATTATATCTGCCCACTTCAAATGCTTCGTGCCTAGATTTCAGATTTTCCTACTTTCATAGTAAAATGCAATTGTTTAGTACTATACATTGCCACTATTAGCTCTAGCACCTTAAAAGTTATATTTATAAGGGAATTTAAAATAAATGCATGCACTCATGTACTGCTTTTCTGTTTTAATCGTATCATTTGCTACTAGTAATAGACTGAAAGAAACGTATTTATACTTTACCTATTACTTATAATAAGAAGAGGAAGTATTGCATTCAAAGAGAAAATCGATACCGAAATTTCACCGGAAATATCAGTTTAAGGCTCCCTGAATAAATAAAAAAAACATTTCATGTTCTCCACTACGTATATAAGTAGAATAAGTATTGCATTCCGTCAAAATATACTATTACGAGATTTCAACGGAAATGCATGTTTTGAGGTGATCCAAATCCAAAACACAATTTCAGGAAACGTTCCGTGCGCGTCGCGCATGTGTAACTCAAAAACGAAAAGTCGTACCTTACAAAGATGCGACACGAATATTTTCAAGAAAATCCTCCCAACCCAGACTGTTCTTTACATGGAACATTTTTCGAAGGTTTTGATTTTCTCAAAAATGGCTCTAAAGTTTTGATTAACATATCCTATATTTAAGCTATTTTTTAATGGCAAATGAAATGTATATCTTGAATTTTATAGAAATATACCCAATAGTCCTCTTCATTCTGAATTACTTTTGCCTAACTGGCAAACCATAAGAGATAGACAAAGTTTACCATACAAAAAATATAGATCCCGTTAAAACATACAATTTATGTTACAAATATGTTTTTGTCGAAGCATTCCATTCTCTTTGCATGTCCAGGACGTAAAAAGAGATATGTATTGTAAAATTCAAACAAATAAGGAATGCCCTGGAAACGGTTTAGTCGACAAACAAATACATAGGGCATAAATTGTGTGTTTTAACGAGTAGTTTTTTGTGTAGTAAAATTTGGTCTATCTCTAACGGTTTACCAGTTAAGCGAAAGTCATCCCGAATGAAGAGGACTTTTGGGGATATTCCCAGAAAATTCAAGATATACATTTTATCTTCCATGAAAATATCTTAATCATACGATATTTTAATCAAAATCGTTGGAGCCATTTTTGAAAGAATAAACAATTTCGAAAAATGTTCCGTTT
Source organism: Deroplatys truncata (assembly GCA_030765065.1). Lineage (NCBI taxonomy): Eukaryota > Metazoa > Arthropoda > Insecta > Mantodea > Mantidae > Deroplatys > Deroplatys truncata. The sequence continues at coordinate 110,276,090 of CM060982.1, forward strand.
AAGGGTACTCTGTGGTGGGGGACTTTCTTGAAAATCTTTGTGACTTTAAAGACACTAAACTCAAATACTAAGTTTGGTATTTATTCGGCTTGAGTTATGCTGTTCACAAACAGACACACCATGGACATGTTCCCAAAAATGTTTTAGTTGGCACGTCGAAAGATGTATTTCCGGTGAAATCTCAGTATCGAATTTTTGGGTGGAATGTAATACTTGCCCTACTTACTCTACGTAGTACAGAAAGTAAAAATCCGATTTACGCTCTGCAGAAGATGAGGCAGTATTTTTAACACTTAAATAATTTCAGTCTAATTATATACTATGTATAGTCAATAACACCCCGCCTTAAAGCAATACGTGTATATAATAATTTGTAAAATGTATATAACAGTCATTGTGCATGTTTATATTATTGTATACATGTTCAGTAAAGTTATGTGAATGTATTACGTAATTTAATAATGTAGGAGCTCTGGGAATAATAGGTTAAAAGTTGCTAACAATGAGGTAAGAATGAGGTGACCTTGAGGCAACAGTGAATTTGAGGGTTAAATGCTACTAGTCATTACTGAAGCAACAGTAGTGTGAGTTTTGAGACAATTTAAAAATAGCCAGAAAGGGTTTTAGTTGAGTGAAGGTGTTTTGTTGGATTGGGAGATTGGCCGGTCAGAGACTTGAAGTGCGGAGGTTTACAAGTTTAGGCGGTTGAAATCAGTTCAGTTGCGTGTAAACAGTGTTCCTAATCGGATTTGAGACACATCCTTGAGAGATTTAATACGTATTCGTGTGAGATAAAAATAGTTTACGTATTAAAAAGTGCAAGTGTTTAATAAAAGAATCTCACAGCCCTCTATATCAGTGAAGTGTTATTTAAATTGCGTCAAGAATTAATAAAAAGGAGTGATGTAAAGTTATAATCTGTGTAAGTCTACATTCTTGTCGCACCAAAACTCTGCTAAGAGAAACGTGTCTCTAACTATAATACTGACGTAGCCGAGGCAAACATAAATATTTAATATTTAAAGAAACAGTTAAATTACAAAGTTAATATTTTTTTTAAATTTGGGACATAGGCCACCTGAAGGTACATTTGGGGCGAAGGCTACCGGAAACTGTTTACTATACGTGCGGTTGCAACTACTACAAGTTCGGCTCCCCAACAGTTGAAATATAATACAACTCCTTCTAAAATACTCCTTTCTCAAAGAATAAACATTTGTACGAATACGTTGTGGAAGAGTGAGTGCAGAAAGTCATGTGACTTTGCTTCCTCATTTATTTTATAGTATATTTATTCACAAAGCACATTCTTGTAAGATTAACGAAAATTAACTGTAAAATATTTCCTTTCCGTAACAAAAGTAACGAAGGCAGAGAATGCGATAATGAACGTTTCAATACTTCACATATAGTGCACGCTGATGTAACTATTCAAATTCAATTTGAAACGTTGCTTAATATCTGTCCTATTAATGATGGCAACTGTTTTCTTCAGAATGGGCTGCAAGCTACTAAATAGCAAAGTTCAATAGCGCTAGGAAAAAACATGGAACGTGAAATGCATCTAAATCCAGAACACATTAAAACCAGCACGTTACTCTGTTTTTATGTGGAGGCCATCGATGTTGCATAATGCAAAAGAAGCACTCCAAAGCCACTCTAATATTCAATTTTGCAGCATTCAGCTTCGTGTTACGGAAAATTAATATAAAGTGGATGTAATGCAATACAGAATATCGAATATAGAATATGCCACTGCGTGGGGTAATTGCTATTCGGAGAGAATATGAAAGTGGAGTGATTTTCGGAGTTAAAAAATAATAATCTGTCATAATATCACAAAACAGAATATGCAGATTTATTTGTACTACATGCTGAATATAAATGAGTAAGAACTGTCATAGATATTTACGGATAAATGAATAAAAGTACATGAAATCACAGTATCGTTTTTCATGTTGACTATTATTCTATATTGGCTGTTGTAATCTGATAAGAGAGAATTTTATGATCGACCTTGCTTAAGGCAAGAAAGGGGAAATCTACTAGACTAAGTTTGAGGCAATACTTTTAACACTTAAATGATTTCAGTCTAATTATATAATATATAAATTCAATAACAGCCCACCTTAAAGCCATATGTGTATGTAACAATATATAAAAAGTGTATATTACAGTCATTGTAAATGTTTATATTATTTTATACATGTTTACTAATGTTATGTGAATGTATTAGGTAATTTAATAAGCTGTGAGAATAATAGGTTAAAAGTTGCTAACAATGAGGTACCAATGAGGTAACTTTGAGGCAATAATGAGTAAGAATGTTTAATAATGCTACTAGTCATTATTGGAGCAACCTAATGTAAATTTTGAGACAGTTTATAAAATATCCAATCAACAACCAGAAAAAGCTTTAGTTAAATAAAAGTATTCAATTGGATTAGGAATAGCCAATCAGAGACTTTAAATGCAGAAATTTACAAATTTAGACGCTAGAAATCAAGTCAGTTGCTTGTAGACAGTGCTCATAACAGGACGCGTTGGTGGCAGACAGTGTTCCTAATCAGACGCGAAGTGTGTCCTCGAGAAATTTAATACGTATTCGTGTGAGACGAAAATAGTTTACGTGTTAAAAAGTGCAATTAATTAATAAAAGAATCTCACAGCTCTCTATATCAGTGAAGTGTTGTTTAAATCGTCAAGAATTAATAAAAAGGAGTGATTTAAAAATAATAATCTGTGTAAGCCTGCATTGTTAGCCGCACTACGCCCTGCTAAGACATTCAAGTCTCTAAAAATAAACACTGACGCAGCCGAGGCAAACATAAATATATAATATTTAAAAGAAACAGTCAAATTACGAAGTTAATATTTTAAATTGGGGCGAAGTCTACCGGAAACGTTTCACCATACGTGCGGTTGCAATTACTTCAAGTTCGACTCCCCAACAGTTGAACTATAATACAACTCCTTCTTCAAACTGACTTTCCATACGTAGCAGCAACAAACAATCTTCAAGTTACACCAGGGCATAATACCATGATATATGAAACATACGTGTTAGTGCTTGGGGAATCTCATTTTCGAACACACTTGGAAAGCGTGTTTTTGTACTGGGTCTGCTGTAACCATGCATAGCACGTTTGCATATAACAATCAAGAACTTTCAAGTCCACTTACATTTCACCAAAACATAGATCCACAATTTTTGGCCATACAGTGGCATTTACTTTAAAAAAAAATTAAAAAATACTTAAAAATAGATAATTTGCCCATAGCTCATCATTATTTCTATAGCGCTATGCAGAGGAAGTCTCAGCCAGGTTTTTGGAATTTACGAATTTCTTGCTGGAGGAAATATTCGGTACAATGCATTTGTTGCGATGAATTGAGATACATACAGGGTTTTTTTTTTTTAAAAAAAAAAGCTTTTCTGAGATTATTTTGAAACCAATGCATTTTTTAAAAAACTAAACGTTTCTTAATTTTAGGAGAAAAATCATGCAGTTAAATTTTTTGACTACATTCATATGCCGCCTTTAACATCTCAGGTCATATCGGCGGAATTTTACCTTTGGAACAATTGCTGATTGGCGATACTGTTCCCTTACTTTACAATGATGTTAATGTTTGGGTTGATATTTCCTTTGGTTATTACAATAAATTCACACATACACTGACACTGCGACGGATGGGTATGTGGATTGTTTTCCCGAGCGAAAAGTATGTGTGGGTGGGTGTTGGCCGCCAAGATGTAGTCTCCGTTGCCCTCGGCTATTCACTCTTATCTCAGTTGTGATTTTGCAGTTGAATGAATGCACACTGATTATACACACTTGACCTTATTAATTATTGGCATTTGGCTTTATTGAATGACACTTGACTTTATTAATTCTTGGCGCTTGGCCAACATAGAAAATTAAATTAAATTGAGTTTTACTTATGGACGCTTTTTAACTACTATGGTCAATAGCGTCCCATTCTATATCGGGCGTGAAAGATCGCTAATTTTGCTCAGAGGCCTCTTTATCAGGTTTGAGGTTCTTTTACGTGCCGTAAATGTACGGCACGGGACCACCGGCTTTACTTCCCTTCCGAAGGAAGCCATACTAAGAATTGTTACGCCCGAAAAAATACTTCGCACTCCGCCGGGTTTGAACCCGTGACCTTGACCAACATAGGAAGTAGACCTAGTAGGTTGGGAAGGGATTGCATTTCACCTAAAATTTAGATCGAGATTTCACCGGAAACACATGTTTTGAGGCCCGTGAATCAACAACAACAAAAAAACAACATTTTTAGAACAAATTCCATGTGCGTGTATGTGTTGTGAACAGCATAACTTAAAAACGAAAAGTTTGGATAAATACCAAACTATGTACTTTGGTTCAACAGCATGGAGATTTTAAATAAATTCCCCTCACACCAAACATGGAACATTTTTCAAAATTTTTTATTTTCTAAAAAAATGACTCAAACGGTTTTTATTAAATACAATATATATAAGATACTTACATGACAAATAAAATATATATCTTGAATTTTCTACGAAAAGTCTATGAAGTCCTCTGCTTTCGAAAGGAATTTTGTAATATCTTGCATACTTAATAAACGTTAAGCGATAAAATGAAAAAGGATTGCAAAAAAAAAAAAAATGTAGATCTCCTTAAAGCATACAATTTTATTCTAATAAGTGTTTTTGTGGCTTAAGCCATTTTCGGGATAACCGTTATTAACGGTTCGAGTTGTTTATCACTTGATCATTCTAAGTCAGTCAACATTCATCTGTTTCTCGAGATTGTATGGAAACAGTACGGAAATTTAAGGCCAGCATATAGCGTCCAGTTCTTAAACATTTGACTATCGCTGTTCTCTTTGTATCTATAACGAAATGTGTAATGTAGCTGTTTCCTGCAAAGGTTTATTTGGATTAGAATGTAGTAGATAGGAAAACAAGCTTTCGTAAGAATAGTTTGTATATTCACTAATAAACGATAGTGATTTTTACTTTCTCTACTACGTATAGTAAGTAGGGGAAGTATTGTATTCCACTCAAAAATTCGATACCGAGATTTAACCTCAAAATGTATGTTTTGAGACCCCCTGAATAAAAAAAGCATTTTTGGAAACATGTCCGTGTGTGTGTGTCTGTCCGACTGTGAACAGCATAACTTAGAAACGAACAGTCGGATAAACACCAAACTTGGTATTTAGGTTCAGTATCTTACAGAGATGTTACACGAAGGTTTTCAAGAAAATCCTCCACCCCATATTATCTTTTACATGGAACATTTTTCAAAAATTTTATATTTCTCAAAAATGGCTCTAACGATTTTGATTAAAATACCATATGTTTAAGATATTTTCATGACAAATAAAATGTATGTCTTGAATTTTCTGGGAATGTCTAGAAAAACTATTCTTCATTGTGAACGACTTTTGCATAACTGATAAACCATAAGAGATAGACAAAATTTTACTACATAAAAATGTAGATCGCGTTAAAATACACAATTTATGTCATATACGTGTTTTTGTTGGGTGAAGCATTTTCGAGATATTGCTTGTTAGTCCCTTAAATTTTCCAATACTATACTTTTTCTCAAATTCGTTATTCATTTTTTCGGTCCTGGTAATGCAAAGAGAATGGAATACTGCACATAGCAATCAGCTATTAAAATATTTGATATCGCTTAAAGCCTACCAATTCCCCTTGCACCTACAAGAAAATTACCAATAAGATTAACATCTCGATTAACATGAAGCATATGGAGAATAAGCGTTTGTAAAAATAGTTTGTACCAGAGTACAGAAAGCTATGCGAGTGTAACACATCAGACTTTTTTAAATGTTTCTGAATATATACATAACCTTAGAAAGATTTTTTACAGACCGTTTCAACATGTGAACTGCAATGCAATTCTGGATATAACAATATTCCTAAATGCTGCACTCAATATTTTCAGTGTCGCCTGATCTTTGTCTAGAGTAATAATATATTTATGCAATTTGTTATAGTTAAAAAACAGTGCTAGAAAACCATTTAGTGGCGTAAATGATATGGTTATACATGTCATTAAGAACAGTAACTTCATTATGTGTTAGAATAACGTTACGAGTGTCTGGCCCAATGGAAATCGCGACCCATGGAGCCATCTCGCACAGCAATAGTATGTAATATTCTAGCAAAACATAAATTAGACTAAAATTTAATTATATATGAAAATATTAAAAGTGTTAAATAATAACTACTTTTCGTTTTTTGCAGTGCAATTGCAGGGGCATGAATGACATTTATTTTAAGGTCACGCAACGCTAAGTTGAAGGTCGACAGGTCACGAGAGAGTCTGGCAATCCTTGCAGACGATGTTTGTTAACATTAGTTGCAGATGCTGCTGTGCATTACAGCAAATATTTATATTACTAACACTCCCTTGCCATTGTTCTCGCTCAAGGGCGATATGGGGACTCATTAGTTGGCTAGAAACAAAAGACGACACACAAGCGACGTTGCAGGGTGAATAAACATCAGCTGCGTAATAAAAATAGCTGTCTCAGAACTTGAACTTGAGGTCATACGTCAGAAAGTATGAATAATGATCCTTGGAAGCTAAATCTGAAACTACTCTATTCTCTGTTCACCACTAAATAAATAGCCTTGGCTGTCAATGAATATCTATTTGATATACGTGAAGAAAGGAACTGTTATGCTATTATAGTAGTATATATGGTAGTAGTATATTATAGTATAGTATAGTAAGTAGGGGTAATATTGTATACCTCCAAAAATTCGATACCAAGATTTCACCGGAAATATATGTTTTGAGGCCCCCTGAATCCAAAAAAAGAGACATTTTTGGAAACATGTCCGTGTGTGTCTGTGAACAGCATAACTCAGAAACGAACAGTCGGATAAACACCAAACTTGGTATTTAGGTTCAGATCTTCCAGAGATGCGATACGAAGGTTTTAAAGAAAATCCCCACATCAGATTACCCTCTACATGGAACATTTTTCGAAAATTGTAGTTTTCCCAAAAATGGCTCTAACGATTTTGATTAAAATATCATATGTTTAAGATATTTTCTTGACAAATGAAATGTATATCTTGAATTTTCTGAGAATGTCTCCAAAAGTATTCTTCATTGTGAACGACTTTTGCGTAACTGGTAAACCATAAGAGATACACTAAATTTTACTATAAAAAATGTAGATCGCGTTAAAATACACAATTTATGCCATATTAATTTTTTTGTTCATTGAACCATTTTCGAGATATTGCCTGTTATTCCCTTAAATTTTCAATATCTACTTATACATTTTCTCATATTCGTTATTCATTTTTTTTATGTCCTGGACATGCAAAGAGAATAGAATGTGCCACATAGCAACCAGCGCTTAAAAGATTTGACTATCGCTTATAACCTACCATGTTCCCCTTGCATCTACAAGAAAATTAGCAATAAGATTGACATCTCGATATCTCGATTAACATGAAGTAGATGGAGAATAAGCGTTTGTAAAAATAGTTTGTACAAGAGTAGAGAAAGTCATGTCAGTGTAATACATCAGATTTTTTTAACTATTGTGGTCCTAAGGTAGTTCCTAGCAATAACATGGAAAGAGCATGGAATTTTGAGGGCAGTATATAGCGATCAGTTTTTAGACACTCGCCTATTGTTATCCCCTTTGTTCATATAACAAAATGCGTAGTGATATTATTTCTGCAAAGATTTATACCAAGTACCATGAAACAGATAGAAAACTAAACAATTAATAAAAGTTATATAAAGAAAATCTGACGTGTTACACTCACATGACTTTCTGTAGTCTTGTACAAACTATTTTCACAAAAACGCTTATTCTGCATCTACTTCAAATCTGGTTGCTATTTGGAGCATTCTCTTTGCATGCCCAGGACATTAAAATAAATAAATAACAATTTTCCATTTCAGGATTGGAAAATTCAAACAAATAACATGGAATATCTCGGAAAAATATGCATATGACATATATTTTGTCTTTTAATGAGCTCTACACTTTTTGTTTGAAAACTGTCGTCCTTCTCTTACGGTTTACCAGTTATGCAAAAGCCACTCAGAAAAAGGAGGACTTTTGGGGACATTCCTAGAAAATTCAAGATATACATTTTATTTGTTATGAAAATATCTTAAATATATGATATTTTAATTAAAATTATTAGACCCATTTTTTGAGAAAATCAAAGTTTTAGAAAAGCGTTCCATGTAAAGGGCAGTCTCGGGTGAGGGATTTTCTTGAAAATGTTCGTGTGGTATCTTTGAGAAATACTAAATGTAAATACCAAGTTTTTCTTCTTTTTGAGTTATTCTATTCAGTGAAGATGTTATATTTTTGTAGTAGTTGCAACCGCACGTATAGTAAACAGTTTCCGGTAGCCTTCGACCCAAATGTACTTTCAGGTGGAGTTTGCCCCAAGTTTAAAAAAATATTAACTTTGTAATTTAACTGTTTCTTTAAACATTATATATTTATGTTTCCTGGGCTGCGTCAGTATTATTGTGAGAGACACGTTTCTCTTAGCAGGGTTGTGGTGCGACTTAAGATTGTAGGCTTACACAGATTATAATTTTATTAATGCTCACTCCTTTTTATTAATCCTTGACACGATTTAAATGACACTTCACTGATATAGAGAGCTGTGAGATTATTTTATGAATTACTTGCACTTTTTAACACGTAAACTATTTTTTGTCTCACACGAATACGTATTAAATCTCTCGAGGATGCGTCTCACGTCCGGTTAGGAACACTGTTTGCAGGCAACTGAACTGATTTCATCCGCCTAAACTTGTAAATTTCTGTATTTCAAATCTCTGATTATTCCTAATCCAATAGAATACCTTCATTTAACTAAAGCTTTTTGTGGTTGTTGATTGGCTATTTTTATAAACTGTCACTAAAATTGCATTATTGCTTTCAAGAATTACAAGTAACATTTAAACTTTCTAATTCATTTTTGCCTCAAGGTTACCTCATTGTTAGCAACTTTTGACCAATTTCTCACAGATCCTACTTTATTGTATTACGTAATACATTCATATAATATTATTGAACATGTATACAATAATATAAGCATATCCAATGAGTGTAACATACACATATTGCTTCAAGGAGGGGTGTTATTGAATTTAGATATTATATAATTTGACTGAAATTGTTTAAGTGTTAAAAAAACACTGCCTCATCAGAGACACACAGACACACACACACACACGGAAGTTTTAGTAAAAGTGCTTTTTTGGATTCAGGGGCCTCAAAACATGCATTTGCGGTGAAACCTCGGTATCGAATTTTGAAGTGGAATGCAATGCTTCTACTATACGTAGTAGGGAAAATAGTAGATACGCAAAGATTACGGCCAATGCGGCAACAGACGCCTAGTCTAAGACTGCTTTGCAGTCGGTCTAGTCCAACTCCAAACTCAGTGTAGAGATATAAACGTTTTGCTTCTAATATAAGTTGTTTGTGGATTAACACGCAATATATAACTATGATATTGCGAACAGTAGAATTGATAAACGCAAACGCAATAGAACTGCGACATCAGTTTTACTTCGTTCATCATTGAGTTAACCAAAGGGATGTCATCACGCAAGTTACGGGAAAGTAATCGTAACCTTGTAGGACAATCCCATTGACAAAATAAGTTTGAGTTTGAGGTTTGTGAACCGAAGTTTCAACATTCCAGGAATTCATCGAATAACTACTTTGAAAGCACAAATGACGGAAGTTTCAGGGAAACTCGCATTACTGAATTCAAGAGAAATCGGAGTAATTAATCAGTTTCGATCTATAGAGATGTAAGTCGACGCTTGTAAGGTTTCAACCTCGAAGGAAATTACACTGCCATACTCCAGCTTAACCTGCAAGTATTTGTCTCTGAAGAGTTTTCTTTCCACCGCAAAGACTTCTTATGTTATTTAGTACTTACCTAAGGTAGATGAGTATTTTAATTCAACTTACATGGCGACATTACTGGGAATATATGTTTTTATTTATACTGTATTTACAAAACACAAAATAAATTTAGAAGTACGTATTATGGAGGGGCCCTCCGTAACCAGAGCACCGCACGCAGGCCAATCGGCCCTTTATGTTTCCAACGTGACCCCTAGGAGGGAAGATTAAGGGAGAGAGACCCGAAGGGCGATCAGATACGGTTACCGACGCGCACAAGCATGGTTGGGGTCCTTAACGTTTCGAGATAGAACGCAACCGACGCCGCCCGGCTTGTGCTCACGAGCCACCAACCTCCAGGGTCCTCCGGAGCGTGGCGGAGCCGCTGAGGAGAGACCTAACTGAGAGGTACCGCAGCGACGCCAGGGAAGAAAGCTTTACAGAGTGCAAGCCACCGCTCAGCCGCAACCTGCCAAATACTGTCGCCTGGTCCTACAACCTTGAAACAGATGACAAGGAACAGAGAATGAGAGGAAGGATGGTCGTGGTAGAAGATGAACCATCCCAGCATTTGCCTGGTGACCCGGGGAAACGATAAAAAACCGTGCGCGTTCGTCGGGAATCAAACCCAGGAGCTTCCAAATGCAGGCCATAGACTAAATAACTGAATTATCCCACATGGTAACTAAATGTATTACTAATCAAAAAATGGAAATCAAAATCGGATTACAAAACAAAATTAATGAATAAGCACTAAGGAAACTGTTGTGGTCTATCTACCGATTATCCGTGGCAGATAAACAAAATATTGTATTCCATAAAAAAGTCCGAAACGAAAATTTCACCAGAAATCCCCGTTTTGAGTACTTAAGAGAAACAAAATCGACGTTTCTGCATCTGTTGTGTGAAGAGTGTAGCCCAAAAACGAAAAGCGAATGAATACTAAAAAAATTTTAACTTCAGCAGCTTTTAAGCAAACAATATAAATGTTTTCTCGATATTCTCTCTGCCTCAAATACCTGCTTTACATAGAAAACATTACGGCATTTTTTATTTTATAAGAAACTGACCAAATGATTTTTATTATACACATTACCTGTATTATCTGTAAATAGCCTGTTCATTCTGGTTGAATTCTGTATAACTGGGAAAGTATAAGAGAGGGAGAAAGCTGTAGCGTTCGTTTAAGTACACCATTTCGGTCAAATAACATTTTCATTGCAGCCTTAGTCGTTAACGAGATATTTGCTGGCGTTCCTTTGAATATTCCGGTATTTTAAGCAATGCTGATGTCAAATTTGTTACGCGTGTTGTCATGCAAAGAGTATGTAATATGAAGTGTAAACACCAGATGCACTATTGGTAGATAACCGGATTTTTCTGAAAGTTTCTTTCCACCATCCCCAGAATGATATCAATATAGTTATGTGGAAGATTTTATTGGCTATATAAGCGAGCGTTCTCGCAAGAGAGGGAGTTAGTTGGTTCGGTCAGTTAGTGAGTAAGCGAGTTTCTGAACGCGTTTCTGCTGCGACATTAAGTGTGGTTCTCCGAGCGAGTTAATGACTGCTGTGCAACGAGTGCTACTGTGTAGCGAAAGATTATAGAAGTCTTGAGTTCGACTCCTCAGCAAGTGAGCTGTCAGGCAGAAGAGGCTACGCCACGAAGAAAGTATAAGTGATAGGAAACTAAGTAAGTGACATTGAGAAGATAGAGAGGCGACAGTTGAAAAACTGAATAAAGTCACAATTATTTTCCAAACCCAAATAGATCAATCAGTAGTGGATAAGACTTTTAATGATAAGTCCAGGATACTTTTAAAAGTACTTCCCTGATGTTATCGCTATGATGATAGCGTATAACTCCAGAAGTTACGATTCGGTTTTTGGTGGAAGGGGGGCGATTTTTTCCTTTGGTTATGCTTATTCTCTATCCTCCCTAGAGAGTGGAGGTATAAATGAGCGAATTTTATGTATGTGCTTTAATGTTTAAGAGAAAACATAAATAAAACATGGAAACCTAACGACTTCCACCAAATAAAAAAGAATGAGCATCGTAGCCGAAGAGCAGTTGCTTCAAAGACAAAGTGGTCGATACAACCGAGACGTTAAAGGCAACATATAAACGAATAGAGAATCTGAGGTGTTACATGCACCTTACCTTCTGCACCTCCTCTTCCACAAACTGTTCTTAGAAAAGCTTATTCTTCTGTCTACTTCTTTTCAATTCACCTTAACGTTTCCAGAATTGCCTTTATTATACATCTCTCTGTAAGTATAAGAGGATTACAGTAGCACCGAAACGATTGTCAGATCGCTATTGTAATGGCTTTTATATTCCATACTCTATGAATAACGACGATGATAAAAAAATTGTATATGAAAGATTCATATGGCATTCTCTACCCACTATCGTTTATTCTTTCTCTGTCACATGCATAGTAGGAAGAGAAAGTATTGTATTTCATCCAAAACTTCGATACTGGAAATGCATATTTTGAGATCCCCTGAATCCAAAAAAAGGTTTAGAAAATATCGTGTGTGTCTGTGAACAACATAACTCAAAAACGAAAAGTTGGGTAAATAAAAAAACTTAGTATTTAAGTTCAGTATCTTCCAAGAATGCGACACAAAGCTTTTCAAGAAAATCCCTCCTTTTATTTTCTAAAAAGTGGCCAAAATACCATATACTAAAGACATTTACATGACAAATAACATGTATAACTTCAATTTTCTAGAAATAATCTATGAAGTTCTCTTCATTCGGAAGGAATTTCGTATAATCTTGTATAAGTGATAAACGTTAAGCGATAGACGAAAACGAACTACCCAAGAAATGTAGATCTCTTTAAAACACACAATTTATTTCAAATAATTTTTTTCTGGCATTAGCCTTTTCTGAGATATCGTTTATTAATGGTTTGAATTGTTCATTATTTCGTCTTTCTTTAAAGTCTTTTCAGCGTTCATTTCTTTCTCATGATATCATTGTAACGTATGGAAATTTAAGGCCAGCATATAGCATCCAGTTCTTAAACATTTGACTATCCCTGCCTTTTTACTTTCTCTACTACGTACAGTAAGTAGGGGAATTATTGTATTCCACCCAAAAATTTGATACCGAGATTTCACCGGAAATACACGTTTTGAGGCCCCCTGAATAAAAAAAAACATTCTGGAAACATGTCCATGTGTGCGTCTGTCTGTGTATTTGTGAACAGCATAACTCAGAAACGAACAGTCGGATAAACACCAAACTTGGTATTTAGGTTCAGTATCTTCCAGAGATGCGACACAAAGGTTTTCAAGAAAATCCCCCACCCCAGATTACCCTTTACATGGAACATTTTTCGAAAATTTTAATTTTCTCAATAACGGCTCTAACGATTTTGGTTAAAATATCATATGTTTAAGATATTTTCATGACAAATGAAATGTATATTTCGAATTTCTGTAAATGTCTCCAAAAGTATTCTTCATTGTGAACGACTTTTGCGTAACTGGTAAACAATAAGAGATAGACAAAATTTTACTAAACAAAAAATGTAGATCGCGTTAAAATACACAATCTATGTCATATATAGTTTTTTTGTTGAGTGATCTATTTTCGAGATATTTCTTGTTATTCCCTTAAATTTTCAATACTTATACTTTTTCTCAAATTCGTTATTCATTTTTTTATGTCCAGGACATGCAAAGTGAATGGAATACTTCACATAGCAACCATCTCTTAAAATATTTGACTATCGCTTAAAACCTACCATATTCCCCTTGCATCTACTAGAAAATTAGCAATAAGATTAACATTCGATTAACATGAAGCATATGGAGAATAAGCGTTTGTAAAAATATTTTGTACAAGAGTAGTGAAAGTCATGTGAGTGTAACATCAGATTTTTTATAATATTATAAATAAATATAAGTTTATTTTGAAAGCCAAATTAAAGCTTAAAAGCACTGCCCTACACTTGAGGAATTATAACGTTGGATGCATACATTCAGCTTAAACCTGTCTATGCACAATGCAGTCTTCCTTAAACTTCTGTTGTTTTTATTTCCGCAACTTTAAATACTACCAAGTTAGTTTGAAAGGAACTGAATTACCTAAGTTTATAAGTGTTCATTTTACTCACGGTGGCAGCACTGCTTGCTCCAGAAATTCGTCCTCTCACTTACCTGAAAAAGAAGAGAAGGCAGAATAAGACAAATGAAAGTGTGAACAGCGAAGCGTAAAACGAGTGACAGGCTTGCACGTCGTTATCTGCTCTCCACTAGCGAGCAACTTCTCCTTAGGAATAACAACGAACCTTCAAACAACCTCCGTGGAGTTTCCTTACGGGAGCATTACCTGCACATCGAACCTGTGCGAGGGAATAACTTAAGCCTGATTATATCCAACAAACTCATCCAGAACAAATGACGTGCTGTCACGAGAACTCGATAATGATTTTACAGCTTTAAATTGTATTCATCCCTCACAGAATGCATGGCGATATTTCTGAGAATAACATACCTTACTAGGTGCCTGACATTACACGAGTAGCATTCTAACTCGAATAACATTTAATTCATTTACCTTCCCCGTTCTTTATGAAATAATTGTATAGTCCAGAGGACTGAGCGAGTTGGCGCCGTGGTAACGTGTGCGACTCATACTCGAGGGTACCAGGTTCGATCCCTGGAAACCACCCACTCTAATCCATGGGTGGTTTCTTCTGTAGCACGATTTTCTTTTGAACAGATATCAGTAGAAAGGATCGAAAGTAATTTGGGCGCCAATTTGAAGTAGTTTGTTGCTTCACGTATGGAAAAGCAATTTGAAGTAGGAGTTTTATTTAGTTGAACTTTTGTGGAGCCGAACTTGAAGTAGTTGCAACCGCACGTATGGTACCGGGTAGCCTTCGTCCCAAATGTTCAAAAAATATTAGCTTTGTAATTTGACTGCTTCTTTAAATATTACATATATTTGTTTGCCTCGGCTGCGACAGTATTATTGTTAGAGACAGGGATTTCTTTGCAACGCGTGGTGCGGCTGAAGAATGTAGGCTTACACAGATTATAATTTTACTTCACTCCTTTTATTAATCTTTGACGCAATTTAAATAGCACTTCACTGATGTAGAAAGCTGAGAGATTCTTTTATTAATTACTTGCAGTTTGTAACACGTAAACTATTTTTGTCCCTCACGAATATGTATTAAATTTCTCGAGGACGCATCTCGCGTCCGCTTAGGAACACTGTCTACAGCCAACGCGTCCAGTTATGAGCGCTATCTACAAGCAACTGAATTGATTTTTACCACCTAAATTCAAACAAATTGCCCTATTTCAGTTTATGATTGGCTAATCCTCGTTCAATAGAAACCTTCGTTTAACTAAAGCTTTCTCTGCTTGTTTTTTGGCTATTTTATAAACTGTGACAAAAATTACATTATTGTTTCGAAGAATTACAAGTAGCATTTTAACCTTCAAATTCATTATTGCCTCAAGGTTACCTCATTGTTAGCAACATTTGAACTATTTTTCACAGCTCCTACATTATTAAATTACGTAATACATTCATCTAACATTATTGAACATACATTCTCTGTTACATACATTTTACAAATTATTACATACACATATTTCTATAAGGCTGGCTGTTATTGCATTTACATATTATATAATTAGACTGCAATTATTTAAGTGTTAAAAATACTGCCTCAGCTTATTGTGTTCTTATACCTACAATGAAATGGGTAAATCAGAAGTTCAGATTGTTACACAAACAAACACAGGGAACAGCCTGCGAAGTGTTGCCAACTCTATTTACAGCTGTGAATTAGTAGAAATTAAGTCGCTAATCTTGAAGGGTAAAATTTATTATTGAGTTGGAAAATGATAGCCTAGTAATAAATATAGTCAGCGGTGACAAAAAATACGAGAGCAGTAGAAAGATATATAGAGTGCTTGGGAGAAATGTGGCTTCGGAAGTCGTAATTCATTTCGTAAAAGCAGAGAATATGTGCTAACTGGTGCGTGGGTGGTATAGCTGCAACATGAATCCGCTTCTATCGAACAGCTGAAGAAGCATTTTCTAACGTTGGGTACTTTAGAAAATTATAACACATTTACATAATACTTGAAGCGAAAATGCTTGTCAATTAAATATGATTAATTTTATCGACAACGTTACTAAAAATTCTTGAAATAAATTTACTTTAAAAAATCTGATGTGTTACATTGGCACCACCTTCTCTACACATTAATATTTATTTTCAGGTCTATCCTACAACTTTATCACACAAAACTTTCTATTTACTTTCTCTAATATGTATAGTAAATAGAGAAAGTAGGGGAGAGAGGGGAAACTGGTACAGATTTTAAGTTTTATTTTATTAGTTTTATTACAGCAACATTTAAGCTAATCCTTATATGTTAAAGTTCTATTAATGTCTTTTTAACAGTATCTATTAATAATTGCATCATTATTTTACGACCACTTGACTGTTGTTTAAATGGTAAATATGCTTTTTAAATTATTTATTAAATAAAAATATCATGATCAAGTCATTAAATACATTTTGAAATTAATTTTAGTTTTGTTTATGGACGCTCTTTAGCTGTGGTTCTTAGCGTCCCTTCTATACTGGGCGTGAAAGACTGGTAATTTTGCTCAGAGGCCTCTTTATCAGGCTTGAGGTTCCTTTACATGCTGTAAATCTACGACACGGGACCACCGGTTTTACCTCCCTTCCAAAAGAAGCCATGCTAAGTACGTTTACCCGAAAATACCCATCGCCCTCCGCAGAGTTTGAACGCGCGACTTAGAAACTAGAGGCTAGCATGGTAACCACTACACCACGGAGGACGACAATAGCACTTCGGATATATAATTACAGATTCATCATAGTAAAAACACCTAACACAGGGTAACGTTTCTTAAATATACACGAACAGGTCCTTAAAGTAAGATATAACGTCCAAAGTTAACCACTTATGGCAATAATAAAATGAAATACTGTATACAAATTAATCGGAAATGTCCGAAAAACAATTTAGACACACAAACAGCCTGTTGCTGTCATTGTGATGACCAGCCCTATTTTTGTTGTGCCAACATACCTTTAATGGAAGATGTGGCAGTATTTTTAACACTTGAATGGTTTCAGTTAAATTGTATAATATGTAAATTCAATAACAGTCCGCCTTGAAGCAATGTGTATGTAGTAATTTATAAAAATGTATGTAACAGTCATTGCATATGCTTGTATTATTTTAGACAGTTTAAAAAATAGCCAATCAACAATCAGAAAAAGCTTTAGTTAAATCAAGGTATTCATTATTGAACATGTTTACAATAATATAAGCATATGCAATTAGCCAATCAACAGCCAGAAAAAGCTTTTAAATGATTTTAGTCAAATTATATAATATGTAAATTCAATAACAGCCCGCCTTGAAGCAATATGTGTATGTAATAATTTGTAAAATGTATATAACAAGTGTTAAAAATATTGCCTCAATATGATGGGCTTCAGAAGACGACTCGATAGCTGATTTTCTGAACTAAGTGGGTGAGTGGTCATTCCATATGCATCTTCTCTCTAGTATTAATTCGATATATCTAACAGTTTATGATGTGTATACTACTGCATCTTTCAGTTTAACACGATGTAAATATTTGAATATCACATTAGCTTATTGTGTTCTTATACCTACAACGAAATGGGTAAATCAGAAATGCAGGTATTCTATTGGACTAGGATTCGCCAATCAGAGACTTGAAATACAAAAAGTTAAAAGTTTAAACGGTTGAAATCTTTCAGTTACCTGCAGACCTTGGTAGTGACCGGATGGAAGATGTGTTCTCTAAAGAAATATTACGTATTCGTGTGTAACGAAAATTAAGTATACGCGTTAACAAAGTGCAAGTATTAAGTAAAAAGAATCTCAGAGCTCTTAATATCAGTATAGTGCTATTTAATTTTTGTCAAGGATTAATATGAATTCGCATACCATATGACACAATGAGCACGCCGTTGTGGTGTGACCGCCATTTTGTCTTCTATGTATGATAGTGCTTCTATACCACACGACTGAAGTCTGAAATATCACTCATTGTTTACCTCCATCCTTTCCTTTTATATTAAAGCAAACTTATACATAACATTTTGCTTTTCTGACATATCAAACGGATTATCCTGTATATTAGTGTTCGATGGTAGATGGATGTATAGCATTGTCGCATTCTGTTTACAAACCCGTGTCCAAGAACTCTCTGTATGCGCGCTGGAGCCTCCGAAATGGGAGGAAGAATAACTACAGATAAACAAACCTTAAGACTCTGAGACATGCAGTAGATGCTAATTTATTAGTTAAGAGTTTTTTAGCAATGGTACTTGTCAGCTCTATCAACAACACTACTCTAACAGGCGTCACTCAGTCCAAACCGTTTCCAAGAATGGAGAGGCGTGTTAGTAAAACATCCAGCATACATTCTAATTTGTAATGGGACGATACAACTTTTTCTCGATACTCGATACTGATTTTTGCATATCGATACTCGTTACTCACTTAATAAACACTTAGGCAGTATTTTTAACACTTAAATGATTTTTAGTCAAATTATATAATAAAAAATATAATAACAGCCCGCCTTAAAGCAGTATGTGTATGTAACAATATATAAAAAGTGTATATTACCGTCATTTTATATGTTTATATTATTGTATACATGTGATAATGTTATCTGAATGTATTACGTAATTTAATAATGTAGGAGTTGTGAGAATAATAGGTTGAAATTTGCTAACAATGAGGTAACCTTGAGGCAATAAGAAAGTGTAATAATGCTACTAGTCATTATTGGAGCAACAATAATGTAATGTTTGTGACAGTTTATAAAATAGCCAATCAACAACCAGAAAATAGATTAAGTTAAATAAAAATATTCCACTGGATTAGGAATTGCCAATCGGAGACTTGAAATACAGAAATTTACAAATTTCGACGGTAGAAATCAAGTCAGTTGCTGGTAGACAGCGCTCATAACTGGACGCCTTGCTTGCAGACAGTGTTCCTATCCGGACGCGAGATGTGTCCTCGAGAAATTTAATACGTATTTTGTGTGAGAAAATAGTTTGTGTTTAAAAAGTGCAAGTAAATTTAAAATCTGTGTAAGCCTAGATTCTTCAGCCGCACCACGCCTTCTCTCTAACAATAATACTGACGCAGCCGAGGCAAACATAAATATATAATATTTAAAGAAACAATCAAAATTACAAAGTTAATATTTTTAAACATTTGGGGCAAAGGCTACCGGAAACTTTTTACCTACGTGCGGTTGCTACTACTTCAAGTTCGGCTCCCCAACAGTTGAAGTACAGTACAACAAAATAACAACTTCAAAAGTGTAAAGGGTTAGCTTATTAACTGAATTAGGCTCCTATTGGTAGTTTTCTGTGTATAGACGCATGTAACTAATTTTGTATTGTATGCCAATTCGAGATTGTTCGTGTTTGACATTCTCTAATTGGTAGCAATTTTATCTTGATAGTACTACAGGTTATATATTATTGTAAGCGAAGGCTAATAATAATAATAATAATAATAATAATAATAATAGTTTATTTGCTTATCTTTTTATGTAACTATATTTTGTGCTGAAAATTTTCTAAGGGGTTTTCTATCCACATAAAAACAAATAATAGCAATTCTTCTTTATTCTGTAATCTTGAAAATATGAACTAATGTATATTTTACATGAAACTCAACTAAAAATATAATCTATTTGTTATTCTATTCTATCACTATTCAAAACTACCATAGTAGTATAATAATAATTAGCCATACAACAAATATAGTGTGTGGATCATGCCTCTCTACTACCCGCCCTTCTCATACTTCAGCATATACATGTTTAATACAAAGAGTTACTTGCGTAAACACAAACTAACAGGTGGAAGGAAACAACAAGTATTTCCATGCTCTGTATTATCTCACGTCTTAAGTTCTGATTTGTTTCTGCTGGATTTGGTCACCAGAGCAGGTAAATATAATAAATTTAATTGAGTTTGTTTATGAACACTCTTTAACTGCCATGATTCTTATCGTCCCACTCTATATTGGGCTTGAAAGGCTGGAAATTTTGCTCAGAAGCCTCTTTATCAGGCTGAGGTTATTTTTATTGCCGTAACTCCAACACGGGATCACCATGCTAAGGCTTTTTATGCCCGAAATAGTCTATTGACCTCCGCCGGGTTTGAACCTGCAACATCGGGAACTACTATTAGTTTCAAATGGGAAGAGTTCTGAGCTGCAGCGAATGAGGTGCATTTGCGTGCACAGCGTTGCCGCCTCGTTACCCTCACTCTTTTCATATTTCCCTCTCACTCACACATCGGCCTGGCGCTAGAATGGTCGAAGTACAGCAACCCAAACTGAATTTTCTAAACTTTTATAATTCTCCTGGTGTTTAAATTCATAATTGGGTATATACTCGCATGTTACGTACATATTTTTTAAGTGTTATATAATTATAGGTTATGAATTACCTGTGCTTTTAATCTTGCCTCTCCGCAAATGCTAGACACACTTGCTTTACCGACACCACACGCTTTAGTAGTGTTGAGGATTTTTGATATCAAGTTGATTTCTGTGTTCCTCATTGTTGTATTTTTTAAAAAACGAGTAGACCCTAAATATAATATTTCGAGCTTGACTTCGCAATACCCGCCTCTTTCACTCGCCACTAAATTCACCACAATAAGCCACTGCACTATTTTACTCTTGCTGCTTGCTCTCTGAACAACTGCATACTGATAGTAACTGTGTAGGGTAAATAAACTCCAACCCAGATTTAGAAACAACACACAATAGTAAACATGTGACGGCTCACGTTCTGCAGATTCAGCATTCTACAGTAACACAAGTGAGCTGGGTGGCTGTTTGCTCTCTCTCAGCTTTAACAAACGCCTTGGTTTTTCAACATAATTCTTTATCACCATCAAGTCAGTAGTGCTATATAATTACAAATATACATATATAATGTATACAATAATCCATGCATACAAATAATGTGACCATTACAGTGCTTACGTGGTTATGATATAACATATCATAACAACACCTTCTAGTGGGTTGCTTTTTGCAAAATTTGAATTTTTGTCTTAGCGCAAATTATATTTATTAGAAACAGATTCGCCTAGCGCACGTCATGCTTAGCTTACGGCGAATGCAATATGACAACACAGCGGAACTCCGATTGGTTGCCGCTCTGGCCGCGCTCAAGGACAAACATCATCCCATTTGAAAAACACAGTAGGTAATGGATGAGAGTGAGTCACCAAGCCATGCTATTAGTGTGGCAGCTAAATTACCTGCATTCGCAACTCAGTTAACGCTGCACGTCATAGGAGTATCTCTACTCCTTCCCCCATTGTTTTCATTTAGACACAAGAGTCTATGAAATGTTAACCCACAGGAAACTCAGTCAAGGTCAATCAAGAACCTATAGTCCAAAACTCTTTGGGAACACGTGCGAGGCAATAATGTGAAGTCTCGACTCCTTTCATGTCTTATCTAGCGCAAAGTTAAACGGAACAGCTTTCAATAATGCAAAACTTAAAACTAAAAATATTATAAAGGTATACGTCAAAGTATTACACATACTTTGATACCCTCCGAGAATAGAGAGTATCGACAATATCGAGGTCCCATTCCTTGTTCTACCAACTACCTATGAATATCCGTGGACACGTCGTTTCAGGGGTTCGACATCACATTGCATAAAATTGTATGGAAATTGACGGCAGCAATTTTGAGTATGTTGATCTGTTTACTTATAGTATTTCAATTTTCTTTTTTACTTTCTCTACTACGTATAGTAAGTAGGGGAAGTATTGTATTCCACCCAAAAATTCGATACCGAGATTTCACCGGAAATATATGTTTTGAGACCCTCTGAATAATTTTTTTTTTGAAACATGTCCGTATGTGTGTCTGTGAACAGCATAACTCAGGAACGAACAGTCGGATAAACACCAAACTTGGTATTTAGGTTTAGTATCTTCCAGAGATGCGACACAAAGGTTTTCACGAAAATCCCCCCATCCCAGACTACCCTTTACATGGAAAAGTTTTCGAAAATTTTAATTTTCTCAAAAATGGCTCTAACGATTTTGATTAAAGTATAATATGTTTAAGATATTTTCATGACAAATAAAATTTATATCTTGAATGTTCTGGGACTGTCTGTAAAAGTATTCGTTGTGAACGACTTTTGCATAACTGCTAAACCACAAGAGATAGACAAAATTATACTACACAAAAAATGTAGATCGCGTTAAATTACACAATTTAAGTCATATACATTTTTTTAGTTGAGTGAACCATTTTCGAGATGTTGTTTGTTATTCCCTTAACTTTTCCAATACTTATACTTTTTCTCAAATTCGTTATTCATTTTTTTTGTCCTGGTAATGCAAAGAGAATGGAATACTTCACACAGCAACTAGCTCTTAAAATATTTGACTATCGCTTAAAGCCTACCAATTCCCTTGCATCTACAAGAAAATTAGTAATAAGAATAACATATCGATATCTCGATTAACATGAAGCATATAGAGAATAAGCGTTTGTAGAAATAGTTTGTACAAGAGTAGAGAAAGTCATGTGAGTGTAACACATCAGAATTTTTTAATTACTTCCTCTGTATTTCAAGCAAGTAAACAAAGCGTTTTGGACATGAATTTATTAATAAAATATGATTAGATCGTACCCATCCACTACCATCACCGAGCCTTGTATCATTTATTTATTTATTTACAGCCCATACCCAGAGGAGTGAGCTTAGGGAGAAAGACACAGTTATATTCCTAAATGTATTTCATAGATTTTTACGAGGGTCACTCTGAAAGTTTTGAGAATGGGCAACAATGAGTAGCCGTAAGCCAAAGCAGCTTTTCCTAACTTCAGTTTGAAGTTCAGATAGGAACATGTGCAAGTCTGGGCGTGCTCTAACAATGTGCATCGTCAGCACTGCCTGTGTATGTATAGCAGGTATTGCTACGCCATATGCTAGGATGGATCTCAAGCGAGAGCATTTCCATGCTATGATTTTCTACAAGTTTAAAGTCAGTTTAGGGGAGGGAGAATGCCTGGAAAGACTACATTGTGCATTTGGGGATCTTTGCAATTCACCATTTATCGATGGCATACAGAGTTTAGAAGAGGAAGGGTCTCGAAAATGAATACTGATCAGGAGGGCTGGCTACAGAAACAATGGATGAAAATGTAGTGAAAGCAGGGCGCATGTTGCGGTAAGATCTTCGTTACACATTTAGTCAGACTCAAGAAGCTCTAAATATTGGATCAGCAGCAATGAAAACAATGCTAAAAGAAAAGCTTGACGTCAGGAAGCTTTGTAGTCGCTGGATCCCCCACCACTACACAAATGAGCACAAACAAGAACGTGTGAATGGTGCCAGAAAATGATTGAAAAACTCAATGGAGGAAGATACAAAAACATATTTGACAGTGTAACAAGTGACGAAAGCTGGGTTTACCAATATGATCAAGAAACTAAACGACAGTCATCAGTCTAGGTCTTCCCAGTAGAAGATCACCCAACAAAAATGAAGCGAATGAGAAGTGTTTGCAACAATTTGATCTGTTTCTTCTTCTTGGCAAGTGGCCTATTGTGACGATTCCGCTTGAGGGACGAAAGGTGGTTACTGCCAGATGATAAATCAGGAAAGGTCTGCCAAAGTGTTCAATGAACTGAAAAAAGTCCAAAGAATGGCCTGCATGACATTTTGTTGCATCATAACAATGCCACTGCACAAGAAACAATCGAATTTCTACAGGAGTTAGAAGTCAGATAATCATCCCATCCTCCCTACATTCCAGCTCTGGCCCCATGAGACTTTTTTCTATTCCCCAAAACGAAAGAAAAATTCGAGTTCAAAATTTTGGGTCACATGAAGCAGCAGTAACTACCTACGAAGAATGTATTTACATTCTCTCCAAAGAAGAATGGTGTCCAGCATTTGAAAAATGGCTTGAGAAATGGAGTTGTGTTATAGATCAAATGTTGGGGAGCGGAACTTGAAGTAGTTGCAACCGCACGTAAGGTAAAAAGTTTCCGGTAGCCTTCAGCCAAAATTTACTTTCCGGTGGCCTTTGCCCCAAGTTTAAAAATATTAACTTTGTAATTTGACTGTTTCTTTAAATATTATATTTAAGTTTGCCTCGGCTGCGTTAGTATTATTGTTAGAGACATGAATTTCGTAAAAAGACGCGGTGCGGCTGAAGAATGTAGGCTTACACAGATTATAACTGTTTTACTTCACTCCTTTTATTAATTCCTTAAAGGATTAAATAACACTTCATTTGTATAGAGAGCTGTGAGATTATTTATTAATGCACTTTTTAAACACGTAAACTATTTTCGTCTCACACTGAATACGTATTAAACTTATCGAGGACGCGTCTAGCGTCCGGTTAGGAACGCTGTCTACAAGCAACTGACTTCTGAATTTGTAAATTTTGCTCCATTTTAGTTTCTGATTGGCTAATCCTACTCCAATATAATACCTCCATTTAACGTTCAGGTTTTCTGGTTGTTGATTGGCTATTTATAAACTGTCTCAAAAATTACATTATTGTTGCTCCAAGAATTTCCAGTAGCATTATTAAACTTTTCAATTCACTATTGCCTCAAGGTTACCTCATTCTTACCTCATTGTTAGCAACTTTTGACCTATTATTATCACAGCTCCTATATTATTAAATTACCTAACACATTCACATAGTATTATTAAACATGTACATAATAATATAAGCATAATGCAATAATATAAGCATATTTGTACACATATTGCTTTAATGTGGGCTGTTATTATATTTTATATTAAATAATTAGACTGAAATCATTTAAGTGTTAAAAATACTGCCTCAGGCTTGAAATGATTAGACAGCGTATAGAATATAATGAGGAATATTTTGAAAACATGCAATGATCAGATCTAAATTTGTAATATTTTATAGCGTCTATTCACAAAGCTTTTCGAGGGACCCTATGCTAAAATGCTTGAAAGCAAGATCATTTGACAACCGTACGCTTCAATTTACTGGTGAGTAAGAGATCCCATTGGATGGTCAGATCACGTTTGTCTCACTAGAAGATTGACTTCGAAAGCGGTGGCTCTGCATCACAAGAATGGTATTAGCTTCAGCTAGAGGTTTTCTGCAAGGCAGTTCTTTCGTGCATTTGAACAAAATTAACCAAAGGAACTCTAACCGAAACGCTTGCTTTACGTTTGAACGAAGGAGCGAAACAAAATAAATACTAGAACATAACATTTACCTATACGCACATAAAGAGCAACGAAATACGCACAGTAACTTTTATCTGTCACTTGTAAAATATATAGTTAACATTATAGTCTAAGTGTGGAACAAAAGTATATAATGCTAAGACAGGCGTTTATTTGGAATGTATAGGATGAGGTAGTATTTTTAACACTTAAATAATATCAGTCTAATTATATAATATGAAATATAATAACAGCCCACCTTAAAGCAATATATAGCATATATACAACAGTCATTGTATTATGTTTATATTATTATGTGCATGTATAATAATGTTATGTGAATATATTACGTAATTTAACAATGTAGGAGCTGTGAAAGTAGAAGCAAACTACCTTTCGTAGCAAACATAATTATAAACTAGAAGCCGAAAGTTGCTAACAGTGAGGTAACAATGAAGTAACCTTAAGACAACAATAAATTAGAAAGTTTAATATAGGCTACTAATAATTCTTGGAAGAATAATGTAACATTTAAAACAGTTTATAAATAGCCAATCAAAAACTATAAAAAGCTAAGGTTAAATATAAGTATTCTATTGGAGTACGATTAGCCAATCAGAGCTTGAAACAGATGAAATGTACAAATTCAGGCGGCAGACGCTACAAGAAAGCGTTCCCGAGCAGAACGATTTTATACGTATTCAGTGTGAGACATAAAAATTCACTACGGCGAGAATAATATAAAGTTTACGTGTTAAAAATTGCAAATAAAAATAATCTCACAGCTTTATAGTAGGATATATCAGTGAAGTGTTATTGAAACGTGTGAAGTATTAATTAAAGGAGCGAAGTAAAAAATTATAATTTGTGTAAGCCTTCATTCTTTAGTCGTACTTCCCCTTTTAAGAGATACGTGTTTCTGCAAATTGCTACTGATGCAGCCGAGGCATAGATATATAATATTCAAATAAACATTAAAATACAAAGTTGATTTCTAAACGTGGGGCGAAGGCCACCAAAAAAGTAAAACGTGGGGCGAAGGACACCGGAAAGTTTGTATCGTACGTGGGGCGAACACTCCAAGAAACATGTCTCCCGCAATACGTGGTGCAACCGCAACAATTAAAACAACTTCAAGATTTGCGCCCAAAGCCTGGTGGTAATAATGTAAAGATAACCTACTTCAAGGAAGGTTTCAAACTCAAAATTATTTCATTTAAACATTTAATAGTAGTGAATAAACCTTCCAAGTGTTACGTTTATTTAAACTATAGTAAAATATAACAAGGTGTCACTAATGCCTCCGCCTCCCGCGAGAGTGATACCGCAAGTGTCTGGATCAAATGTTACGTCATGGAAGCACTAGCGCTCAGCGCGTTATTGCAATGTATTAACTCGGACGATAAATCAAGTTAGGAAAATAATAGTATGCGTGTCACGAAAAATGCACAAAGGTTATTTTTTCCTGCTGAAAAACGAGTTCGAAGAAAAACTGGTATTATAACTCTTCATTCGTGTCTGACATAAATTCACTTTCTGTGTAAGAGGTCGCAACAACGAATATGTTGAGCTCATGACAAACAAAAACTTAGTTATGAGATAAACAGCTGAAACTCCGACGGCTACATATACTTAGGGGAAAATCTGTTTCGATCCAATGGCACACGGGCACGCACGCGCGCACACACATACACGCACACGTGCGCACACACATACACACACGCGCGCTTGCACGCCCCACCCACCGACCCACCCACACACACATGCACTCACACACACACACACACACACACACACACATATATATATATATATATATATATATATATATATATACAATTTGCAAAAGAGAATCTTAGAAGAGAGTATAAAAACAAACAGATATTCATCTTTATTTCAGATAGGCAGCACTAAAAGCTTGACACAGTCATTTAGTGTCATCTAGACTGGTAGATGAATATATTATTGACTTATCCAACCTGGCAGAACATAGTATGTTTGTCATGGTTCCCAGGGCATAAAGGAATTGAAGGCAATGAGAAAGCTGACGAACTTGCAAAGCAGGGATAGACACAGCTGAAACTAAAGCTAGAGTCACCTCTAGGCACACCTAAGTCTTCCATTAGAGCGGCTATAGCAAACTGGTGTAAAGAGCAACACTCTTTGGCCTGAATAAGGATTTCAGGAATTCGGCATGGGAAATTGTTTATCAAAGAAGCATGCAAACCTTCAACTGACAGACTGCTTAAATATAGTAAGTTTCAGTTAAAACAATAGCAGCCTTTGCCACTGGGCATGCACCAGGGAGAAAGCACCTACAGATAATAGGAGGTTTCAGGGCAATACGGACTGTAGATTTTCCGGATCTGAAACTCAAACAGCCTATCGTATATTGTGCTCCTGTGAGGCATTAGCTTCAAGGAGATATGCTATCTATGGGAAACTTTTTATGGAACCAGAGGACTACTACTCCAACACACTATTGGGCCTGTGTAGTCTATTGAGGGATACAGGACTCGTGTGAGGGGGTGGCAATCATTATAGGGTTAGCAAAATAAGGCTTTAGGCTGCAGCACAACTGGAGATATTGCAACTGGGCTCTAATGCACAAAAAAGAAAGAAAAATGATAAATTTGAAGAAGAAAAATATATGTGTGCCGCTAGTAAGGTAGTTAGTAGTTTGTTACCGAAAAATTCCAGAAGATTATACGAAGGGGCGCACACTTGCTTTAACAATGATCAGATAGAAGAATAAGCTTTTGTTAGAATAGTGAGTGGAGAAGGTAAAGGAAGGGCACCCGCAATCGCGACAGAGCACTGCACTTAGGTTCCTGGCCCTTTCTACTTCTACCGTGACTCCGAGAGGGAGTTTTGGGGGAAGAGAGGTGGACCTAATCCGGATGACGACGTTGGCAAGCATGGACGGGGTCCCTAACGTTTCAAACGCAATCGACGCCGCTCAAACACACCCACAAGCCCCTAACCCTCGGAGGCGGGACCTAACTGAGTACTCCCAACCAATGCCAGGAAGAAACCTCTACAAAGCGCACCTCCAGCGTCCAAACGCAACACGTCGAACACATCACCTGGTCCAACAAGTCCTAAACAAACAGTGAGTGGATAAAGTCATGTGAATGCAACGCATTATATTTTTCAAAATAAAATGTAAGTTTTATTTATTAAATATTTATTTAAAATCGTTTAGAACACATGGCCATATTTTAATAAAAATCATTAGATTCATTTTTTAGAAAATAAAAAATTCTAAAAACTGTTCTATGTATAGGGTAGTTTGGGGTGGGGAGATTTTCTTAAAAATCTTGTGTCGTATCCTCAGAAGATACTGAACCTAAATACAAAGTTTGGCATATATTTGACTTTTCATTTTTGAGTTATGCTGTTTACAGACATACGCACTCTCTCCCACACACACACTCACACGGGGCTTTTTCAAAAAAATACCATTTTTTGGATTCAGGGAGCTTCAAAGCATGTATTTCATGTGAAATATTGGTACCGAAATTTTGGGTGAAACGTACTACATTCTATATCGATTATGTACGTGGTAGATAAAGTAAAAACGCGAGTCAGTTGCGGAATTTAATGTCGTGGCGACATGTTGCCATGGTAGATCAGTGGTTAGAGAACGAAAACCGGAGGATCCGTGATTCAAATCCCAGCTATGACAATGAAATCTTCATCTTATCCTACTTTTTACTTTCTCTACTACGAATAGTAAGTAGAAGTATTGTATTCCACCCAAAAATTCGATACCGAGGTTTCACCGGAAATATGTTTTGAAACCACCTGAATCCAAAAAAAGCATTTTTGGAAACATGTCCGTGTGTGACTGTGTGTATGTCTGTGAACAGCATAACTCAGAAACGAACACTCGGATAAACACCAAACTTGGTATTTAGGTTCAGTATCTTCCAGAGATGCGACACGAATGTTTTCAAGAAAATCCCCCCACCCCGGATTATCCTTTACATGGAACATTTTTCGAAAATTTTAATTTTCTCAAAAACGGCTCTAACGATTTTGATTAAAACATCATATGTTTAAGCTATTTTCTGGACAAATGAAATTTATGTATCGAATTTTCTGGGAATGCCTCCAAAAGCATTCTTCATTGTGAACGACTTTTGCATAACTGGTAAACCATAAGAGATAGACAAAAGTTTATTACACAAACAATGTAGATCGCGTTAAAATACACTATTTATGTCATATGCGTTGTTGAGTGAACCATTTTCGAGATATTGCTTTTTATTCCCTTAAATTTTCCAATACATATACTTTTTCTCAAATGAAAATTCGTTAGTCATTTTGTTGTCCTGGTAATGCAAAGAGAATGGAATACTCCACATAGCAACCTGCTCTTAAAACATTTGACTATCGCTTAAAGCCTACCAATTCCCCTTGCACCTACAAGAAAATTATCAATAAGATTAACATCTGGATTAACATGAAGCATATGGAGAATAAGCGTTTGTAAAAATAGTTTGTACAAGAGTAGAGAAAGTCATGTGAGTGTAACATATAAGATTTTTAAGTGTAGTTAATAGAGACTGTATTAAAATAAGTGATAGTATGTAGAGAAAGTCTTGTGAATGTAAGATAGAACGTAAATTTGTGAAAAAGATTAAGCATAGTCTAAATGCTGTATTTCTCGTCCCATTGAAATGATATGGTTAGAAGTTTTAATCTGCCAAATAGGAGATTTACTTAAAAATTGAAAAGGAAATTGAAAATGACAAGCTCAGTACCCAAGCTGGTTGTTATATAGGAATCCTAAAACATTTAAAGGTCTAGTAATGCGGTGGGTATGCTCTCTCTCTCTCTCTCTCTCTCCCTCTGCCCTTCAGAATTCGGCCACACATACACTAGTTACAAAGCAAACGAACGACCTAGTAATTACATTTGGTACTCAACACAAAAACTGCATTGGTTTCTCGTATGCAGTAGATTAAGGTGATTTATTGGCAACTGCTGTCCCATTTTAGTTTAAGGTGTATCAGGCTTATGTGCTAAACAGTCACAGTATCCAGTGTCCGCAGCTCCACCCATTTGTTAATGGAATTCCCAAGTAATACTAGTAGTCGCTTTTGTGTACAGCAAATGCATTTCAGCAGTTGGGTTTACCAGTTTTTACCACAAGCTTGCGGTTCACTTGGCAGGTGTCTAAAACTCCTCATACTGTGCGATATGAAGCCTTAGGGACTCCAGTGACAGGAGGGGCCTAAAATGTTGGCCAACCGTTCAACTTTACATCCAGCCTCGAGGGCTTTCTGTGCCACATAATGGCAGATTACAACTTCTATCCATATCATTTCAATGGGACGAGAAATACAGCATACGGACTGTGCTTAATCTTTCTCAGAAATTTATGTTCTATCTTATATTCACAGCACCTTCTCTGCATACTTTCGCTTGTTTTAATATAGCTTCTGCAAACTATCTTACAAAAGTAAGATCAGGTGAAGAAATCAAAGCCATAGCCGGGATTTGAACCATGGAGACTCCGGTTTCCAACAAGATATTAAATTCCCCAACTAACTAGCATTTTTACTTTCTTTAACACGTATATAGGTTTCTTCCCAAAACCTCGATATCGATATTTCACTGGAAATACATGTTTTGAGGTCCCTAAATTAAAGAAAAGCATTTTTAGTAAACAATCCGTGTGTGCGTTTGAACAGCATAACTCCAAAATGAAAAATGGGATAAAATAAACACAAACTTGGTGTTTAGGTTCCGTACCTTCTGAAGATACGACACGAAGATTTTTAAGAAACTCCACTAATTCCAAGCAATCCTTTGCACGGAACATTTTTCGAAATTTTTTGCTTCTAAGAAGTGGCTCTACCGATTTTGGATTAAAATACAATACATTAAAGATGTTTACATTACAAATAAAATATACATCTTGAATTATCCGGGAATAGCCTTTGAAGTCCTCTTCGTTTAGAATGAATTTTGTATAATTTTGTTTAACTAGTAAACCTAAGCGATAGTCGAAAACGTACTACATAAATATTGTAGATCTCTCTAAAACAAAATTTATTTCTCACCAATTTTTATGTGGCATCAGCTGTTTCTGAACTATCCGTAATTATTGGTACGAATTGTACATTACTTGGTCATTTAACTGCTGTCAACATTCAGTTGTTTCTCGGGATTGCAAGGAAACAGTGTGGAATTTTAAGGCCATCATACAGCGTCCAGTTCTTAAACATTTGACTATCGTTGTTCTTTGTATTTATAACGAAGTGTGTAATGTAGCTATTTCTGCAAAGTTTTTTTTTGGATTAAAATAAAGTAAATAGAAAAGTAAGTTTTTAATAAGAAGGATTTGTATACCAATTAAAAAGTTTAGCGGGTAGAGAAAGCCATGTGAATGCCTACATTGGATTTTTTCCGGTAAACCGCAAGAAGATTTTAAATTGAGGTATATAATTGAGATAATATACCCCAATGGTGACTTACATTGTCGAAAATAATTTACGTGGTTTAATTAAGTGATAATTAATTGTTTTCTTTACAAAAGTCTGTTATAGGACAGGATTGAAAAGATAGAGATAGACTGAAAAATACCTGGGATATAGAAATCAGGAGTCTTTCGGTTTCCGTCCGGCTGTACTAACCAACTAAGCTACCATGGCAGCATGCGGTATTAAATTCCCCAAGTGACTCGCATTTTTTCCGGTAAACCACAAGGAGATCTCAAATTTGTTTTCAGATGACATACTCCAATGAAGACTTACAATGTCGAAGTACTTAGGGAATTTAATGCATTCCATTTTTCAGTCTGATCCTACCTTACCAACGCTGCCTTATACACGGCTTGTATGAAAAAAAAACAATTAATTACTACTCTTACAGAAGTTTTCTCATATATTTACTTCATGCTCCTCGAGAAAAACGTTTGCACAAATATTAGGTTGTCTCATAAGTTCGTTCGTGTTTCTTTAGTTTTCAATCACTAAGAACGCCTGGGAAATACTTAACGCGCAGAACAGCTACGACAGCGTATTTGCCGAACTTTCAGTTTAGAAACTTTAAACACAAGGTCGTTCAAAAGAGAAATAACTACGGCAGTTATGGTATGTAAACAAGCTGTTTATTTCCTACCAGTATACACAATTATTGTCGACAATGTATTGCCATTTCTCTGGAAGCTTATAAACTCCATTTCTCCAAAATTCGGGGTTTTCTGGCTGATGAACTGTTAGTCTGTAGTCCTCCAAGGAAGTTAGGCGCTTGCCATTCAGAAAATTCTACACGGAACGGAATAGATGAAAGTCGGCTGGAGCAATGTTTGGAGAAT
The DNA here is from genome assembly GCA_030765065.1 of Deroplatys truncata. NCBI lineage: Eukaryota > Metazoa > Arthropoda > Insecta > Mantodea > Mantidae > Deroplatys > Deroplatys truncata. The sequence continues at coordinate 110,308,660 of CM060982.1, forward strand.
AGGTATTTGCAGTAACACATCCCATTCAAAATTACGAAACTTTTGACGAGTCACCATAGAGGTATGTGGTCTGGGTTGTCGTGGCGAAGGACGATATCGTTTCTCAATTCCGCTCTTATCTCTTCAATGGCTGCCTTAAGACAATCCAACTGAGAACCGTATTTCTCGGAATTGATAATCTCATTATTCGGAATAAGTTCGTAATATAGGATTCCATTGTAATGCCACCAAAGGCATAGCATAACCTTTCTCGAATGCAGCCCTGGTGTAGGAACCGATAGTGGTGACTGCCCTTTCTTGCGCTATGATTTACTCTTTCGGCGCTGCTGTACACAATCCACTTCTCATCTCCAGTTACCAGCTATTCCAGAGAAGGATCATTCTGATTGCGTCTCAATAAAGAGTCATAGATGGAAACACGCTGAATAAAATTCGCTTCACTCAGTTCGTGAGGAACCCATTCATCATGAATATTTACGTAACCCAGCTTTTTCAAATTCCTGGCCACAGTAGTACAAGCTAAATTGAGATCCAATGCCAACAACCGAGTTGTCGTTCGTGGATTGTTGACTATCGTTTCATGAATTCTTTCCACGTCCGTAACCATTGGCCGTCCAGATCGAGGTTTGTCTTTTAGGGAGAAATTCCCAGTTCGAAATCGACTAAACCACTTTTGACATGGTCGATTTGTTACTGCATCTTCCCTGTAGAGTGCACAAATTTTCTGCCGGCACTGTAAGGCGGTTTGACCCTTACGATAGTAAAACAGCATAAGATGTCATAAATGTTCCTTTTTGCTTTCCATAGTTTGGAAACACAAGTTTACCTTGTTCCATGTAACGTCGTCACAAACACACTGACATATCCAATAGTGAGTCTGTTGTTGTTACTTTCTCTACTACGTATAGTAAGTAGGGGAAGTATTGTATTCCACCCAAAATTTCGATACCGAGATTTCACCGGAAATACATGTTTTGAGACTCACTGAATCCAAAAAAAGCATTTTTGGAAACATGTCCGTGTGTGTGTGTCTGTCTGTGTGTCTGTGTGTCTGTGAACAGCATAACTCAAAAACGAAGTGTCGGATAAACACCAAACCTGGTATTTAGGTTCAGTATCTTTCAGAGATGCGACACGAAGGTTTTCAAGAAAATCCCCCCACCCCAGACTACCCTTTACATGGAACATTTTTCGAAAATTTTAATTTTCTCAAAAACGGCTCTAACGATTTTGATTAAAATATCATATGTTTAAGATATTGTCATGGCAAATAAAATGTATATCTCGAATTTTCTGGGAATGTCTCCAAAAGTATTCTTCACTATGAACGACTTTTTCATAACTGGTAAACCATAAGAGATAGACAAAATTTTACTACACGAAAAATGTAGATCGCGGTAAAATACACAATTTATGTCATATACGTTTCTTTTGTTGAGTGAAGCGTTTGCGAGATATTGCTTGTTATTCCCTTAAATTTTCCAATACTTATACTTTTTCTCAAATTCGTTATTCATTTTTTATGTTCTGGACATGCAAAGAGAATGGAATGCGCCACATAGCAACCAGCTCTTAAAATATTTGACTATCACTTAAAGCCTACCAGTTCCCCTTGCATCTACAAGAAAATTAGCAATAAGATTAACATCTCGATTAACATGAAGCATATGGAGAATAAGTGGTTGTAAAAATAGTTTGTACAAGAGTAGAGAAAGTCCTGTGAGTGTAACACATCAGATTTTTTTCTAAGACGTAGGGGTGGTTACGCAAATATGACAACTTGAGTGTACAGAGGGTTCAGGGTTTTCAGGCGCTATTGCGAGCAAAACGAACTTATGAGACAACCCAATAGTTCCATTGTAGATACAAGGGGATGTAGGAAACTGCAACAATATTCAAATATTTAAAAGCGGCTGGCTATATGTTGCCCTTGAAATTCCACACTCTTTCCATGACATCGCAACAAAAAACTGAATGTGGCAAGATTTTAAAAAAAAATCTGAAGTAATTCATTTACATGATTTTCTCCACCCTCTATCGTTTAATAGTGGGTACACAAACTATTGTTACTACAGCTTATTTTTTATCTGCTACATTTTAATCCAAATAAGCCTTTGCAGAAATAGCCACATTAGACATTTCCTTATAGATATAAAGAGAAATGCTATAGTCAACTGTTTAAGAACTGAATGTTATATGCTGACATTAAAGCTCTATGGAATCACGAGAAGTAACTGAATGCTGACAGAATGACCAAGAAATTAACAATTCAAAACATTAATAACGGATATCTCAGAAATGGCTTATACCACAAAAAATTATTTGAAAGAGATTGTCCGTTTTAAAGACATCATTTTTTGTGTAGTATGTTTTCGTCTATTTCTTAACGTATACTAGGTATACAAGATTGTAGGAAGTTCCTTCCGAATGAAGAGTACTTAAAGGGTGTTCCCGGAAAATTCAAAATGTACGTTTTATTTGTTTATAAATATCTTTAATACATGGTATTTTAATCATAATCGTTAGAGCCATTTTTTAGTGTGGGAAGCTTTTTTTGAACATATTTGTGTCGCATCTTTGGGAGATAGGGAACTTAAATACCAAAAATGCTTTGTTTTTCAGGGGCCTCAAAATATGTATTTCCGGTAAATTCTCGTTATCGAATTTTTGGGAGGAATACAATACCCCCTACTTACTATACATAGTAGAGTAAGCAAAAATTAGAAATTATTGAAAAATTGAGGCGTAAAGAGGAATATTCCTCCTGATACCACAAAAAAGCTTTTTTATATAATTGGTTGTTTTAAAAATATTTATACTTTTTGTGTATTAAGTTTTTGTCTTTGTCAAAAAGTGTGTTACACAAAATTATAAGAAATTCCAACCGAATAACCAGAATTTCAAAGGGTATTCTCAGAAAATTCAAGGTATACATTTTATTTTTAATTGAAAATATCTTAAATATATGATGTTTTAATCGAAATCGTTAGAATAATATACTAATAGCTATTTTGCACAGTGGTTCCGGTGAAAATCACCAGCACTAACCTTGGTGGCGATCGATTATGCACGTCTGGTTGTTTATTTTAACAAAAATCAATTAATTAAAGCTCATATTTGCTTCTGTATGAATTAAATAGTGTGTATATATTAACAAATAAAAGGATAGTAAGGATTAAATGCTGAAATTCACTATCATATTCTAATTCTGCAATGATAAACATATAAAAAGTTAGAGGATTTAATATAATTCATGCGTATACTGAGGCAGTATTTTTAACATTTAAATGATTTCAGTCAAATTATATAATATGTGAATTCGATAACAGCTCGCCTTGAAGCAATATGTGTATGTAATAATTTGTAAAATGTATGTAACAGTCATTGCATATGCTTATATTATTGTAAACATGTTCAATAATGTTATGTAAATGCATTATGTAATTTAATAATGGAGGAGCTGTGAGAATAATAAGTTAAGTTGCTAACAATGAGGTAATAATGAGGTAATCTTGAGGCAATAATGAGTTTGAGAGTTTAACAATACTAGTTGTGATTCTTGGAAGCAATAATGTAATTTTAGCGACAGATTATAAAATAGCCAAACAACAACCAGGAAAAGCTTTAGTTAAATGAAGGTATTCTATTGGATTATGAATAGCCAATAAGAGACTTGAAATACAGTAATTTACAAGTTTAGGCGGTTGGAATCAGTTAAGTTGCCTGTAGACAGTGATTATAACCAGACGCGAGATGTGTCCTCGAGAAATTTAATACGTATTCGTGTGAGACGAGAATAATTTACGTGTTAAAAAGTGCAACTAATTAATAAAAGAATCTCACAGCTCTCTATATCAGTGAAGTGTTATCTAAATCGTGTCAAGCAGTAATAAAAGGAGTGCAGTAAAATTATAATCTTTGTAAACCTACATTCCTGTCGCATCACTACCCAGGCCAAGATATTCATGTCTCTAAAATAAATGCTGACGCAGCCGAGGCAAACATAAATATATAATATTTAAAGAAACAGTCAAATTACAAAGTTAATATATTTTAAACTTGGGGCAAAGGCCACCTGAAAGTACATTTGGGGCGAAGGTTACCGGAAACTGTTTACCATACGTGCGGTTGCAACTACTTCAAGTGTTCGGCTCCCCAACAGTTGAATTATAATACAACTCCTTCAATACAAACTGCTTCAAATTGGCGTCCATGCGTGGAGCTAATAAAATATTCTGAATGCGTGCAGTAAAGTAGGCAGCACCAACACTGAATCACTGAATGTAGGAAATTCAATTTCCCACCATGACAAAATGAACCATTGTGGAAAAACATAATTGTAAAATATATATATGAAATTAATGATATACTTACAGTGCAAAATTAAGAATATGCATAAAAGCTACTCACATGCGTAAATGCTTTGCATAAGAATGTGCAGGGCTTTAAAAAATCCTGCGACTTCTGCCGTGAAGTAACTGCACGGTCTCTTTTAACGCACAGCATGTTTCCTTTATTTTCTGAGATAAATCTCTTCTCCACGCGCTGTATTTAGGCTAGAATTGGAAAAGGAATAGAAAAGAAAACGTTCGAGAACTTTTCCAATCGCGTCCTGGAAATATCAAAGGTTATCTCACTGAAAGAGATTTAACTGCTAAGAAGCTATTGGTACAGCCCAGGTTACGGTTAGCTTCTCGAGAGGTGAATTTATATTTTTAAATCGCTCTCTTACTATAAGCCCTTTGCAGACATACGTCGGAGAGGTGAACCACTAGAAAAGCTCTTTTCACAGCAATAACTAAGAGATCTGCGATTCTTACTGAACCTCTTTGTCTGATTGGCCCTTCCGATCTTCTTCGTTATTTAGGGAGTGATTTATCCACTGTGGGTTTCGTACTTCAACTACTATTTATAGCAGATATAATCGCTATCCTCGTGGTCTCAACCTTTTCGTGTTCTTACTCTCTCTCTTGCAACAAGGTACCAAGCACATTTTATTTTTGTACAAATCCCTAAAACACTGAAAGTAATACCGGTTAGTTGAAGGCATTAGAACCATCTAATTCAAGAGGGAGACGGCACTTCTTGCACTACGACCTGCACATATCTATTGCGACTAAAACCCCCAACATAGAAGAGATGTGGTGAAATAACCACAAGAGGCTACAGGCCGCAGGCAGACAGGCCACAGAAGACGCGCGGAAGTTTATAAAATTTCCAAGCGTAGACCCTCCCACTGTTGGAGTCGCCGAGAGAAGTCCATAACGACCCGCCAATCAAGCAGCCCTCCGGTGTCAACGGGAAGATACTTTCCATAGAAGCACACCTGAAAGATGTCCTCCGTGGTCTGTAGTAATAGTAGTAGTTGTTTTAGTGGCGCAAAACTACTGCGGTCATCATTGCCACCCTCTGGCCGTGGATTTATTCATGTCGAATACATAAGCAATACATACAAGCAATTACAAGGTTAAGCAACTTAGATTACAAAGGTAGAAAAAATAAACAAAAAATATATGTTATACAAAACAAACTCATAAATCAATATACACCTGAACTAATCTTCAGCAAACACAAACAATTAAATTATTACGGAGTGATTTGTAAGTCATTTACACACCAGAAACTACGGAATTAGAGGCAGAGTCATCCCCTAAAACCGTACCTAAATTAGGAGAGAGTCCAAATCTTCGCGGAGGACGAAATAGTAACGACACTGAGTGAGGAAATGCTTCACTGTTAAGGACACATTGCAGTGGAGACAGCGAGACATTGGTTCACCCCTAAAGAGGTAGCCATGACTAAAGTAACAGCCGAGCAGACACGGTCCCCTCGCGACGTGATAGATGAGAAGAACAACGCCAAGGAAGCGTTGTAGTCTTGACCTATTGGAGTTGGCTGTAGATGTAAACCAGTTCTCATGTCATTGAAAGGTTATCTTTCTGAGCAAAATACCCTTCAAATCCGTACATAGGCAGCGGAGAATCCGTTCATCAGGGTGTAGAATCGCAGCCTTTGCTGTCTGCTCTGCCTGTTCGTTTCCTACAATGACACGATGTCCAGGAAATCAGACAAAGACCACCCAAAAGCCTCCGTGGTCTGGAGTTACCACGCTAGCCTCTAGTTCCCGAGATCGCGGTTCAAACCCGGCGGAAGGCGTTGGATTTTTTTGGGCGTAAGAATCCTCAGCATGGCTTCCCGCGAAAGGGAAGGAAAGCAGGTGGTCCCGTGTCGTAGAAATACGACAAAGAGATAAAGAAGTCTCTGAGCAAAATTTACGCTCTTTCACGCCCAATATAAAATGGGATGCTAAGAACCATAGTAGTTAAAGAGTGACCATAAATAAAACTAAATTTGTTTATTTTTATAACTAACAGCAGTTCTTAGGCGTCCTTGACGAAATCCCTCACTAAGTAAATAACCTCTCTATTTTGAATTGCTGCATAAATTATAAATTGTTGCCTTAAATGACGATTTAAAATCTGGAAAAGTTATAGCCCGAAAATGTGCTCTAGTCAAATTCATTTTTGGGTGAAAACAAAATATTTAAATGCGTATAATTAACAAACTATTAGAGCAAATCGAACAAACTGCACGGTAATCAACTCGCAAAAGTTTGGAAAGTAGCTGTCAAATACAAAAAATCTTATGTGTTACACTCACATGACTTTCTCTACTTTTGTACAAACTATTTTTACAAACGCTTATTCAACTTATGCTTCATTTTAATCGAGATATCGAGATGTCAATCTTATTGCTAATTTTCTTGCAGATGCAAGGGGAATATGGTAGGTTATAAGCGATAGTCAAATCTTTTAAGCGCTGGTTGCTATGTGGCGCGTTCCATTCTCATTGCATGTCCAGGACATAAAAAATGAATAACGAATTTGAGAAAAAGTATAAGTATTGGAAAATTTAAGGGAATAACAAGCAATATATCGAAAATGGTTTACTCAACAAAAAAAAGTATATAACATAAATTGTGTATTCTAACGCGATCTACATTTTTGTGTAGTAAAATTTTGTCTATCTCTCTATGGTTTACCAGTTATGCAAAAGTCGTTCACAATGAAGAATACTTTTACAGACATTCCCAGAAAATTCGAGATATACATTTCGTTTGTCATAAAAATTTCTTAAGCGTATGATATTTTAATCAAAATCGTTAGAGCCATTTTTGAGAAAATTAAAATTTTCGAAAAATGTTCCATGTAAAGGGTAATCTGGGGTGGGAAGATTTTCTTGAAAACCTTCGTGTCGCCTCTGGAAGATACTGAAGCTAAATACCAAGTTTGGTGTTTATCCGACTGTTCGTTTCTGAGTTATGCTGTTCACAGACACACAGATACATACACAGACAGACAGACAGACAGACAGACACACACACACGGATATGTTTCTAAAAATGCTTTTTTTTGGATTCAGGGGGTCTGAAAACATGTATTTCCGGTGAAATCTTGGTATCGAATTTTTGGGTGGAATACAATACTTCCCCTACTTACTGTACGTAGTAGAGAAAGTAGAAAGTTGTTTTTAGAAACATGCCATTCTAAAAATGTTAATCTCACAGTGATTAAAAGCCGGCATGGAATTCCCAGCATGCAATAGCTCCTCTGCCTTAGAAAAGATAGGGGTGCACTTATTTCGCCGAAAAGAAATCATTATCTTAAATATATAGCTTTCTTTCTTCTTTTCTGGTCCCAGATAATAAACTTACTTTTATTTTTGCACCTTCTACTAACTTGCTTCTTTCAGGCTGTTTTACTTCCGTCGTTTCTCCTTTGTTGCTTTACAGCCCCTTCTACTTTTAAAAGAAAAGAGGCGCCCAAGATAATGACAAAAAGGCGTGTTTTCTTCCTGACTCAAAGCAAAGTTGCCTGCTTCTATCTCGTCATGTTACACGGCAGTGAGTGTGATAAGGTTCCACTTATTTTTAGGGTTATATAAAATAAGTTACTTCGTTAGCCATTGTACCACGTGACAAAGCGGTGGGTAATTCGGGAGTTACCTGCTAATTTCCTGCTACACGTTTACCTCACATTTTTAGAAGATTTTCTATGAGTTTATTCTTCAGGGCTGAGGGCTTTCTAATCCTAACTGTGCGAAATTGCTACGTTGGGTGGTTTATACTTGTTTAATGTACAGAAACAATATGACACTTAACTATTTTAATATATATCCTTTAAAACCAACGGTTTTACTTTAGCTGCTGACCTGATTTTTTAAAACATGCAAATTTCTGCTTACGAAGTCGTGATAAACTTAATATGCAAGCATTGGTAAGATAAATGTACTGTTAAACAGCCTATTCGTTTACCTCTTTGTGAAAAATGCAATGCCATAGATGAATTTGAGTCATGGATCTTCTAATCACAATGCCATTGCTATAACCAACTTAGTTATTATGAAAACATGTCGGCACATTAAATTCCACCAACGTCTCGCATTTTTCCCGATAAACCCTAAGACGTTCTAAAATTCTTTCGAGATAACACACTCCAATTGCAACCTATAGGATTGGACTATTTAAACAGGGAACAAAGCTTGAGTTTTATTTATGGACGCTCTTTAACTGCTGCGGTCCTTAGCGTCCCATTCTATATTGGGCGTGAAAGACGGAAATTTTGCTCTTAAGCGGCTTGAGTTTCTTTTACGTGCCGTAAATCTACAGCTTTACTCCCCTTCAGTAGGAAGCCATGTTAAGGAGTTTTACGTCCGAAAGAATCCATCGCTCTCCGCCGGGTTCGACCCAAATGTATCTTTTGTAAGTACACTCACGAGAGGGCCGGCTGAGTTGACGGAACTGTATCGTCCTCCGTGGACTAGTGGTGCCGTGCTAGCCTCTTGTTCCCAAGGTCGCGGGTTCAAACCCGGCGGAGGGCGATGAACTATTTCGGGCGTAAAAATCCTTAGCATGGCTTCCTTCGGAAGGGAAGTAAAGCCGGTGGTCCCGAGTCGTAGATTTATGGCGCGTAAAAGAACCTCAAGCCCGATAAAGAGGTCTCTGAGCAAAATTACCGGACTTTCACGCCCAATATAGAATGGGACGCTAAGAACCACAGCAGTTAAATTGCGTCTATAAATACAACTCAATTTAATTTTGAGAGAATTGTAGGAGACGTATGGTTTGCAGAGCGAGGCCGGCGCAAGTTGATAGTGACGCACGGAGTTCCTTAACAGTTCCAGGGCTGACCACCCGGCCATGGAAGGATCGCTCGGAAACGTCCCTCTAGCAGGATCAAGAATAAGTTCCAAATCGCAAGCCTCTGTGTCATCTGCCGGACGCCGAATGAATTACAGCCTCGGAGTCAAACTGAAACATGAAAGGGAAATGAAATGAGTGAGAGATAGGAAATCCGTGGTAGATTACACCATTCCAGCTCCCGACTTGTCAATCAGGGAAAACCACGGTGTGTTTGGGCGACCACCGGGAATCGATCCCGGGATCTCCCAAATGCGAGCCTCAGGCGTTACCGAGGAGCCACATTGCTCGGTATGGCAAATTTAAGTCCCAAGCTTCCTGGTTAACCCCTATTAGGCGAATCTATGATGTTTCACACATGTAGGCTAAAGTTGAAAAAGCAGAATCGGACTTACAAAATTCAACGCCATAGCCGGGATTTGACCACGGATGTTCGGCTTACCTTGCCACTGCTCTAACCAATTGAGATATCAAGGCAACATTCGGGTACGACATTAAATATAAAATATTTTACAAATGATTTGTGTCAGATTCTACCTTTCCAACTTTAGGCTATACATGGTAAGTGTGAAAGAGCAACTAATTATCATTTCTGTTTATGTGTTTTAATTTGGAGTAGAAGCTCGTGATCTTAGGCTGGGGAGTTTATGCTTTTGTATATTTGTTTTTATTTAGAAACCTCAAAACAGTATTTCCACTGGAATCGATATGGGTATCAAATTGTTAGGTATAATGCAATACTTCCTCTACTTACTATACATAAGCAGTGCCTGAGGTGGCTAGAAGTGTGAAATTTGCTATTAGTAGGACCTGGGTTCGATTACCATCGACCACCCGCTCTGTCCTTGGGTTTGCAGTGGTTTTCCCTGGTCGGTAGGCGATGCTGGGGTGGTTTCTCATTTACCATGATTTCCTTTATATCATTTCGCTTTCATTACGTTTCCTTCTCATTTTTTGGTGTGCTTCTAGATTTCCTGGTGTATGGTGGTGCCGGACAGGTGACTCGGATGTTTGCTCAAAGGAAGGAGTACTCTCCGTGGACACTAGAGCGCTGCTTGGTCACGTGTTGTTCATTGTCCTCTCTAGGCAGCACCAGCACTGGGACGAATCTGCGAGCCTGGAACTGTAAGGACTTCCGCGCCTCACCGTGGCCTGTAGTCTCCTGTGTTTCCTCTACATCATCCCTTCTTCCTGGGGTTTGTAGCTGCAATAGATCTATGCAGGTCGCAGTTCGGGAGATATTCCCTCCGTTGTTTAACCCACTAGCTGAAATACCCAGCGTTGCCCGTGCTGTGACGGTACATCCCTACAATATTTACCTTAGGTTGCAGTTACCCAATATTCTTACGTTTCTCTGGAGGCATTTAAAAATTCTTACACAAGATAGTTAAACAAAGAGATAATCGAAGCAGAAGATCGGTTGCTATGCGCTAGGGTCTCTGTGAACACGTCGAAGTGGGTATTACAGGGATGAGACCTAGAAGACCAACCGTCCGCCATACCTTGATCTAAGGATTATCCACTAACAGATCCGTCACAATATGACCAAAGAGTTAAAGCGACGTAAAATAAATGGAGAGTGATAATTAAAACTCCCAGAACTCTCTGAAAAACAAAAAAGCAAGAATACTGACAAAATACTATGCAAAAGCACTGTTGCACAACCACAAATATCACAGTTTGTAATATGATTTCTCATGAATGCAGCCGAGTGACTTCCACGTTGTCACACTCGTGCTGCCTCGTCATTATTTATAAAGTATATCTCAGTTGGGAATAAATAATAGTACGTCAATATAACTCGTTCATTCCCAGTAACGAACATACATAAAACTACTAAGAAAACACACAAAATACAAAACAAACTTAAGGTCAAAATTAACACATAAAGGAAAAGAATAAGAACTGAACTTCGACAGGTTTGATGCTGTTGGTGATATCCATGCTCATCGCCAGTTTTTGTTTTTCTGCTTTGAGGCAGTATTTTTAACACTTAAATAATTTTAGTCTAATTATATAATATGTAAATTCAATAATAGCCCGCCATAAAGCATTATGTGTATATAAAAATATATAAAAATGTATGTAACAGTCATTGTATATGTTTGTATTAATGTATCCATGTGTAATAATGTTATGTGAATATATTACTTAATTTAATATTGTAGGAGCTGTAAGAATAATAGGTTAAAAGTTGCTACAATGAGGTAACAATGAGGCAACTTTGAGGCAATAATGAATTAGAAAGTTTAAATGTTATTTGTGATTCTTGGAAGCAATAATGTAATTTTAGTGACAGTTTATAAAAATAGGCAATCAACAACCAGAAAAAGCTTTAGTTAAATGAAGATATTCTATTGGATTAGGAATAACCAATCGGAGACTTGAAATACAGAAATTTACAAGTTTAGACGGTTGAAATCAATTCAGTTGGTTGCAGACAGCGTTACTAACCAGACGCAAAAACTGTCCTCAAGAAATTTAATACGTATTCGTGTGAGACGAAAAATAGTTTACGTGTTAAAAAGTGCAAATAATTAATACAAGAATCTCACAGCTCTCTGTCAGTGAAGTGTTACATAAATCGTATCAGGCATTATTAAACGAAGTGAAATAAAATTATAATCTGTGTAAGCCTACATTCTTAGTCGCACCACAATCCTGCTAAGACAAGCGTGTCTCTAACAATGATACTGACGCAGCGAGTTAATATTTTTTTAAACTCGGGGCAAAGGCCACCTGAGAGTACATTTAGGGCGAAGGTTACCGGAAACTATTTACTATATGTGCGGTTGCAACTACTTCAAGTTCGGGTCCCCAACAGTTGAAACACAATACAACTCCTACTTCAAATCGGCTTTTCCATACGTGAAACAATAAACCTTTCTCAACTTCCCATAGAGAAACAAACCCGCTGCGTACAAAAATGACAAACTACAAATTATATTAAGTGAATATCTGAACATAGTAATATCATCTCAGAGTGAATGGATATTAACTTCGACTTATTTATTACTCTTATGTTAGTAATGTTTGAGCACCATAGAGGCCTTTGCAGTCAATATTATTATGTTGAGTGCTTTTGTGTTATTTTATATCAATACACAGTAAATAATCATATGAAGACAAAGAAGTGTATTTTGTTTGGTTTGATGATGTTACTGTTATCGCAGTCCAATATATATATATATGTAACAAGATCGAAATGTTGCTAATTTATTACCAAGTGAATGTAGTGCCTTTACATTTGCGCAAACATAGCCACAGGTTGCATAGCTATTGTAATAATTATTTATTTCACTGTGTTATTATTCCACTATCAATGTCGTGGGTTCCAACCCGGCGATGTGCGATGGAATTTTTCGGGCGTAAAAATCCTTATCATGGGTTCCTTGTGAAGGGAAGTAAAGCCAGTGGTCCCGTGTCGTATATTTACGGCACGTTAAAGAACCTCAAGCCTGATAAAGAGGCCTCTGAGCAAAATTACCGGTCTTTTACGCCCAATTTGGAATGGAACACTAATGACCGCCGGAGTTTTACGATCAATATCAGAGATCTTCGAATAAAATATGAACCGTTTCCCTTTTTTTGTTGCCTTTAACTTTCTCTATCAACATAATTAGTAAGTATAAGGTATTGTATTTCAGCCAAAAATTCGACATCGAGATTTCACCGGAAATACATGTTTTGAGCCCCTGCAAATACAGGAAACACGTCCGTATGTGTGTCATTGAACAGCAAAACTCAAAAACGAGAAGTCAAATAAATACCAAACTTGACATTAAGTTCAGTATCTTCCAAAGATGGGATACCAACATTTTCAAGAAAATAACGCACTCCAAATAATTCTTACATGAAATATTTTTCAAAAATTTTTATTTTCTAAATAATGGCTCTAACTGTTTTGATTAAAATATACATTAAAGATATTTACATGACAAATAAAATTATATCTTGAATATTTTAGGAAAGCCTCTGAAGCCCTCTTCATTCGGAAGACATTTTGTATAATCTTGCATAACTGGTTAACGTTAAGCGATAGACGAAAACGTACTCACAAAAACTGTAAATCGCTTTCAAGCACACCATTATTTCAAATAAGTCATGTCTGAGAAATCCGGGGGCTCGAACTGTTCATTTCTTAAGCATTCTCTTTCAACATTCAATTATTTCTCGCAATTGAATGGAAACAGTATAGGATGTTTAGGCCAGTATGGAAATCTTAATTACAGTAACTACCTTTAGTGCGAATATTTGTATACCCACTAATTTGCGATAGAGGATAGAGAAAGTCATGTGAATGTAACACATCAAACTTGTTATTTTGTGAGCCATGAAAGCCTAAATAATTATTATTCTTAATTTGTTTATGCTCAACGTATTACGATTATCGATGAAAAAGATGGACGGTCTTGTAGGCATCACATAAAATTAACAAATCATGTGAAATGGATCCCAATTCGGAATTATAAGCTAGAGAGGACATTTTTTCTTGAATCAAGGGTTATCTGTTTGGTCGATATCGGTGCAACGTGCAGAAGCCTATAAGGAAAACACACCCACTATTTTTGTACAGTAAGATAATGTATGGGTATATTAGAGAAGCTATACTATACTACACTAAAAGCTGATATGCTACACTCAAATGACTTTCTCTATTCTTGTACAAACTATTTTTACAAACGCTTATTCCTTCATCTACATCATGAATTAGCTAATTTTCTTGTAGGTGGGCTTTAAGCGATAATCAAACCTGCTGATTGCTATTTGCAGCATTCCGCTCTCTTTGTATGTCCAGGACATAAAAAAAGCATAATGAGTTTCCATTTAATAAACGTATAAAGCACTGACAAATTCAAACAAATAACAAGTAATATCTCGGAAATGGTTCGCTTGAAAAAAAATGTATATAACATAAATGGTGGGTTTTAACGAGATCAACATATTTGTTTAGTAATATTTTATTTATTTCTTACGGTTTACCAGTTATGCAAAGGGAGATAAATAAAATAATTTATTTAGTATAAAAAGAAGTACATTTGACTTCCAGTCAAGAATTCTATATTCAATTAGAATAAATAATTCAAATCTCATTCAGAATGAAGATGACTTCTGTTTTTTGTTTACGGATAGATTTGTTCAGCAATTCAGCTTCAGAACAAAATACATAAGAGTAATATAAACTGATCTGAGGTCAGCAATCTGGCACCAAAGTTACAGATAATGATATTCTGCATATTATGTTTCACTGACAGTCTTATAATTCGGAATCGCTTCCAAAAGAAAGCAACAAGTCCTACGGGAGGTACGTCTTGGTCCGGGAAACCACACCTCTGAGGACATTATCACAAAATTTTATATACACATTTCATTTGTCATAAAATATATTAAACATATGGTATTTTTAATCAAAACCGTTATAGCTATTTCTGAGAAAATCAAAACGTTCGATTTCCTTGAAAATCTTCCTGTCGCATCTTTGGAAGGTACTGAACCTAAATACCAAGTTTGGTGTTTATTCGACTTCTCATTTTTTAGTTACGTTGTTCACACATACGGACCTTTTTATAAAAATGTCTTTTTTATTGATTTAGGGAGCCTCAAAACGTGTATTTCCGGTGAAATCTCGGAATCAAATTTTTGGGTGGAATGCAATACCATCTCTAGGTACGTGGAACAGAAAGTAAAAACGCTAAAAGTTCTGCTGTAAGAGATTGGCGTACGTATTTACATAGTCAGGGTAAGGAAGGGAAAACGTGTTTATATGGAAAGAAGCTTTGTAAACTCTGCCTAAGGGAAACATTAACGGCGACGTTATACGTACCGTGAATTATACGAGAAAGAAGAAGCAACCACTGTATGAAACGTTCATCATTAGAACCCTTCCATTTTTGTTATGGTGGAAGACAATGGCTCCATTGGGAATCCCTGCGCTCTATGTATATGTGTTCAATAATGGTACCCACTGGTGCTTATAAGAGAAGGAAGCCTTGCCTTGGGCAAGAGAGGTTTTAACTCTACATCGTTTGTGTAATTCGGCTCTTAGTAAAGCTCGCTGTGTTTTAAATGTTTTGTTAGTATCTATTATCTTTCCAAATGCTTGCATAATAGAAACTTAATAAGCACCGCTCAGGTAATGCTGGGTTTAAAAACATCTGATGCACAATTCTTTCAGCATTCCCAGCATCAATTTACACGCAAATATTCACACAAAATCTCATTGCACCCTTCACTTTGTTTTAGTCACATTTACATTTCCATGGAAATGTTACCAAATTAGGCAATATGGATCTATGTAGTATGCCTCCTTATTTTCATGGAAACTACAACAAATATAGAAAGAACAATAACACAGTTATATATAGGCACAGCAAGAGTTCAGCTACATAGTGTTTTATTTTTCCACATAGTCACCATCATTCGTTATGTGCTTTGCCAACAATAAACAAGAGTCTGCATGCCATACTCGTAAAAATCTGAACCAGCTGAGGCTAGCCACTTAGCTGTGGATGGCTGTGTCGAACTTCTTTGTTGGAGAAGTCGGATGTCGCCACTCCATAGACTGTCGTTTATGTTCTGGCTTGTAATGGTGACACCATGCCTCATCTTCGGTGATAATGGAGTTCAGAAAATTGTCACCTTCAGCCTCGTATTGGTCCAGCAGATCCGGACAAATTTCCATTAACCGAGCGGGATGTCTCAGGCGGTAAAGTCTGTGGCCCACAATTCGAGAGGTCCCGGGTTCAAATCCCGTGGGCCGACCAATCTTTCTCAGGTTTTTTCGTGGTTTTCCTCAGTCGCCAAGGTAAATACCGGATTGGATATTTAATACCACGACCCAAAGTTCCATCTTAATTCTAAAACAATAGAAAAATGAAAAAAAATAAGTGGTGATAGCGAATGCTTTGCCATCTATCTATAGACAATGTAAGCAGTTAGACTGTTCGGCACCCTAACGCCATCTGTACGGCGCGAAGCAGACGATCCGGCTGCCATGCGCTGAGGGTGTCTGTGGGCACGTGACGAAGCAAGATGGCATCTCCAGGGATGAGACCTAGAAGGCTAGCCGCCTTTCTGTGTGAGGCGGCAGTTAGACTGGACGACATGAGGCAGGGGTTACAGGGATGAGACCTAGAAGGCTAACGGTTCGCCTATATATGGGAGCGGTGGTTGGACTGGACGGCACGAAAGCAGAAGATTGGTAGCTATGCGCTAGGGTCTCTGTGACACGCGACGCAGCGGCTGGTTACAGGGATGATACCTAGAAGGCTAACTGTCCATCACATATCGTTCTAAGAGTTATCCACCAACAGATCCGTCGCGATATTACCAAGGAGTTAAAGCGACGTAAAATAAAATAGAATAAAAGAAATTCCATATGATGCGGTTTTTTATCTTTTGAAAGCATCCACGGGACCCATCTCGTACACGCTTTGCGATAATTAAAGTTGTGTAATATCTTGTCTAAGGCATTAGTCGACATTCAGCTCTACACACAATTCCTTGGTGGAATCCACCGATCATTACGGATGAGCTAATCGAGGCGCTGTTCATTATCTGCTGTGACAGCCGAGCAGGGTCGACCAGGGCGTGGCTTGTCCTGCACATCCTTTTCACGACTTTTGAAACGCTGTACCCACCGCCTCACATTACTCACATCTGCTGTATCGTCTCCATATAGCCAAAGCAAGTGTCCATGGATTTCAAGTGGCACAATTTGTTCAACGGTAAGGAATTCAACCGCACATCTCCGTTTTGTATGCACCTCATTCTGAGTTGTTGATGGCAACACACTCCTTTTTCCGGAAAACAACTGTTAAGATTTTAATTAAACTATCTTATGTTTTAGATATTGACGTTAAAAGTGAAATGCATATATTGAAGCTCCTGTGAATAACCTCCAACCGCCTCTTCATTCGTATTGAATTTTGTATAATTTATAAAATTGGGTAACCGCAAATAAACAGACAAGGTTACTGCTCGAAACCTGCAAGTCGTTTTAAACTGTACAACTTATATTAAAGAAAGCGCTCTTATCGCTAGCAATTTCCACAGTATTCTATGTTTGTTAGAATGGATGCAAGTGAGTGAATTTATTTGCAAGGTTCCTATCGTCGAGTGATATGTATTAGGATTATTTCATTAACGTAGTAAGAATTTACTACATAAAATTTCCCTAAAATTCACTCAAAAATGTTAATAATTACAATTTATGAACACTTCACCCATTCAGTCATCCTTAGGTGCCAATCGATTACTGTCAATACTGTGAGAGAGAGTAGGAAATTAAGCTATTGACGGCCGTAATTGCATGCACTTACCACGCTTTTCTTTTACTATTGAATATAACAAAAATACTTTAAATACCCTGAAAAAATTTTACGTTTAAAATTTAGCTGCGTCTTCTTTGGATACACATGAATTAAAAATCTTACATGTTGCACTCACATGACTTTCTATATTCCTGTACAAACTATTTTTACAAACGCTTATTCTCCATCTAATCCATGTTAATGAGATAAAAATTTGCAGAAACGTATTGCTAATGTTCTTGTGCATGTAAGGGGAATATGGTAGGCTTTAAGTGATAGTCAAATCTTTTAAGAGATGGTTGCTATGTGGAGCATTCCACATGCCCAGGACATAAAAAGTCGAATAGCGAATTCCCATTTGAAAAAAAGTATAAGTATTGGATAATTCAATCAAATAATAAGGAATATCTCAAAAATGATTCACTCCACAAAAAAATGTATGCAACATAAATTGTGTTATAACGCGATCTACATTTTTGGTATAGAAAACCTTTGTCTATCTCTTACGGTTTACCAGTTATGCAAAAGTCATTCGGAATGAAGAGGAGCGGTCATTCCTAGAAAATTTAAGATATAAATTTCATTTACCATGAAAATATCTTAAATATACGATATTTTAATTCAAAAATCGTTATAGCCATTTTTGAGAAAATCCAAATTTTCGAAAAATTTTCCATGTAAAGGGTAGTCTGGGGTGGGAGGATTTTCTTGAAAATCGTTATGCTGACAGACGCACACAAAGACATGTTTCCCAAAATTCTTTATTTGGATTCAGGGCACCTCAAAACATGTATTTCCGATGAAATCCCGATATGGAATTTTTGGGTGGAATGCAATACTTCCCCTAAATAATGAACATAGTAGAGAAAGTAAAGATACAATTGAATCGTTGGGCTGAATAACGCGTAGATTACAATTTATGACTTTTGCAAGACAAGTAGAAACGTTATATGCTACTTCCTCTCATGATGTTTACTAGTGGACTGGTTACACCATTATTCCATAAATATGTTTTGTTTGTTATCTTACTGTACTCACCGTTATATTTAATTACATGTCAAATAAGACAGTATTAAGTTTTAAGCTTAGTTTGATCCTACAGAATGATGTCAATTCCACGTATATACGATTTCAGAAAATAAACAATCATTACATTTCCTGGCTGCTCAAACCATGAATAATGGGATAGTTCTGCTAATGACACAGACTGTTGTTTCGACTGCCAAATACCTATTTGTGCTTCATAAGAGAAGTTCTAGCAAAATTCTAGAAAATTAGCAATAAGATAGAGTCTGCAAATGTTTATTTCGATTAACATGAAGTAGATGGAGAATAAGCGTTTGTAAAAATAGTTTGTACAAGAATAGAGAAAGTCATGTGAGTGTAGTACATTAGATTTTATGTCCTGGTAATGCAAAGAGAATGGAATACTCCACACAGCAACCAGCTCTTAAAATATTTGACTATCGCTTAAAGCCTACCAATTCCCCTTGCACCTACAAGAAAATTAGCAGTAAGATTAACATCTCGATATCTTGATTAACATGAAGCATATGGAGAATAAGCGTTTGTAAAAATAGTTTGTGTAGAGAATGTCATGTGAGTGTAACACATCAGATTTTTTATTTTGTTTCCTTATTTCTCATCGCAAAATTAGGAGATTTTTATAAACCATTACATACTAATGTAGGTTCCCATTAAATTGGCCCTAGAATGACCTTCATAACGTCCTCCAAATAAAACACGATCAATGGCGTTTACTTTTCCCCATAATATGAAGCAAATCTTATGAAAGACATTTCTTTCTACAACGTTTAATTTTGGAGATATTGTACAGTTTAACTTAAATGGTCCACCCTGTATTTCGAAGAAAGAGTGTGCCAACCGTAGTATACTGTAATAATAAATACTGGACCCAAAAACACATTTAATATATCCACCAAATCACCCTCCAGTCATTGAGATCAATTTCCCATGAGGTGGTTGCCATGGGCTGAATTGCAAACGAGCCTGTAATGTTGACGCAGTGCACTGCAAAATTGCTCCTGCAGAATAAACGTCATAGTGAAATTAACAGCGTTGATATCAGAGTTTATAATCTCAGTGACAGCACAGCAATAGAAAATTAACTACCAGTACCACCATTTGAATTATACACATTGTAACGGTTTTTATCATAGTAATCTTGTCAACATTATCAATGCACATGTATTAGCATTAATCTTAGCTACTTTCTCAGGTTTTACGTGTGTGTGTGTGTCATACAATATGTAGCAAGAATACGGCGCTAATGACTACTGTAGTTGGGTGCCCTGAATATAAATCCGTAGTTTATTTTCTGAATAGAAAAAAACAGAAACAAGAGAGTGACTATACATCAGCCAGTTATCAGTGCTGTAATGTAATTTTGTATGCATTCACTACGTCTAATCATACACTGATGGGTTGTATAGGTATATATTTATGCGATTTTTACTGCCGGCACCTGCCTGCCCCAATAGATAGCTTTGCAGTGGACAAACCTACGTATAGGCTGGCATGTTACTCAATGGTGGACAGCTTAAGAAGAACCTATATTACCTGACACTAGGAGCAAAGGTATTAGAAAGTGAGGTAGGATTAGGAAACTTGTTTCTCACATTCTTGTTTACTAGTGGTAAGCAGACTAAGTGTTATGTTGCATGGCCTTATGTTACGAAGCTAAAGTTTATTACTGTTATACTTAAGTTATTTTCTATAATTATATGCTCCAAACTGCTAATGAAATAATAAACCGTGACCACTTTGGAACTGCTATTATTATTATTAATATTATTATTATTATTATTATTATTATTATTATTATTATTATTATTATTATTATTATTATTATTGATAATATAACTTATTCTGAGGTAAGCCAAATTAAATTGAGTTTTTATTTATGGACGCTCAATAACTGTGGTCCTTAGCGTCCCATTCTATATTGTGCTTGAAAGACCGATAATTTTGCTCAGAGGCCTCTTTATCAGGTTTGAGGTTCTTTTATGTGCCGTAAATCTACGAAACCGGCTTTACTTTCCTTCAGAAGGAAGCCATGCTAAGGATTTTAAGGCCCTGAGGTCAGCCACATGGAGTCTCAAGTTGTTATGGATAATTGTATATATGTTTCACCGAAAGTCTTCTAAGTCTGAATCACCTCCGCAAGAAAGTCACAAGTCCTGCGGGAAATGACTCTTGATCCGGGGAACCGCATCAGATCTTCGTCTCAAGGAAAATAAAATTGAGTTTTATTTATGGACGCTCTTTAACAACTATGGTCCTTAGCGTCCCATTCTATACTGGGCGTGAAAGTCCAGTAATTTTGCTCAGAGGCCTATCAGGCTTGAGGTTCTTTTACGTGCCGTAAATCTACGACACGGGACCACCGGATTTACTTCCCTTCGGAAGGAAGCCATGCTAAGGATTTTTACGCCCGAAAAAAATCCATCGCCCACCGCCGGGTTTGAACCCGCGACCTTGGAAACTAGAGGCCGCAAGGTACCACTAGTCCACTGAAGACGACCGTCTCAAGGAGAAATACACTACGCCAGGTACTAAGTGAAGGCTGAAAAAACGTGCAAGTCTGAGAGCGAATGTTTGTAGGGATGGTACCTCCAAATGCATGATCTGGGTGTTTCTGACATAGCAAGGGCGTGCAGTAGAAGCCTTAAGAATTTTATTTTGAATGACCTGCAAACCATTAATTTTGCTTGCGGGTGCACTTTCCCAAATTGGGTTAGCATATATGAGAAGGAACGAAATAAGGACCAAATAAAGAGACCCATATGATATTTGTAAACAATGCCGCGGTTAAGAATAGGATGAAGTTTGCACAATTTGGGGTAAGCGAGATTTAATTTTGAATTAATGTGAGAGTTCCCGGTCAGTCGACGATCGAAATGTAGGCCAAGTTGTTTAAAGGTGTCATCACACATTTTCCGGATATGGGGATAGACTTTAAAGTAATAGAAGAGGGAACAATGGGGCGACGCAATGTAAAAGCCAAGGTTCCACATCTCTTGTGTTTCAAAGCAATCCTCCAGTTGTCATTAAATGATAATAGAACATTTAAGAGACTTCTGAAATTTCTGAGCAGCGGTACTCGTATCTAGTTTCTAGAGTGCGATAAAGATGACCATATCATCAGCGTACATGGTGATGTTGATGTGTGGTAAAGCAGATGTGTCAGTTGAAGATACTGAACAGAACAGGTGCTAAAATTGAGCCTTGAGGCACTCAGACTTAACTGGCCGCACATGATAGAGTAGGACCAATCGGGAAAGATCATTAAGATTATTTAAACCATTATGTTGAACAACTTTATCGACTTTTTTAAAATAGCTATATATTTGGGAAAGGTTTTCAGCTTTGCAACTTGGTGTGTGTTTATTATAATTATTGTTATCATATTTATAATTGAAAATGAGCCCATGTAGGGATACGCAGAGTACTTAAAAACGTTTTTTTGTTTTCCTTTGAATCCATAGCTCTCTCACTCTTTGGCAGTGGGCTTTCTTTCTCTCGTTTGTACATGTTGTTCCAGTTTTTTCTTCGGTTAGCTGTCTTGGTCAACTTGAAACTTATGAACTTTGGTTCTAAAGATATCTGTGTTTAGGATATCTTCTTGCATAATTTCTGGCAATTTTAAGTCACTTTTACTTCATCAATTCACTTCTACTTGTGTTTTACTTCTATTTTAGTAGAATTCCATTATTTATTCTGTGAGCCTATTTGAGTTCATTATTTTAATGTATCGCCTATATTTTAAAATTCAGTTTATAACGTTACTGTGAATGTCTATATATTTTTTTCACAATACTTTCTACATCTGGTTTTCTGCTAAAAATTAATGTTTCTGCTCCGTAAAGGCACTCTGGTTTAAATACAGCGCCATAATGTTCTAATTCTGTTTTCTTAGATGTGCATATTATTATTATTATTATTATTATTATTATTATTATTATTATTATTATTATTATTATTATTATTATTAGCAGTGTTATATCTTGTACTTACAACCATTCAAAATGATTGTTTTAGCCAAGCATAGAATGACTTCAAGTGCTTTTTCAAGATCTCATAATTATTTATTCTCAAACTTGTTTCACTCTTAATTATCGTCTTGAAGATACTCCACTGCCGATTAAATAATGCTGACTCTTACAGAAGGTAAAGTACCTTTTGTTCTCCGTATTCGCAAACACATTCTTTTAAACTGAATGAAATGTAATAAAAGAGACAACAGCGTGTAAGAATTTGAAAATTGTAAAATTAAGAAATATTTATATTAAAGTTAAAACCTCTAAACCGAGCGGGATGGCTCAGGCGGATACGTCTGTGTCCCGAATTCGGGAGGTCGTGGATTCGATTCCCGTGTCCGACCTTCCTGACCCATGGGTTTTTTTGGAGATTTCCCCGGGTCGTCAGGCGAATGCTGGAAAGGATCTTTACATCCTCCGCATTTCCGGTCCCTCCATTTCATCACCATTCTCATTTCACTTCACCCTTCATTTGCTTGGTTTCTTTCAGGGTTGCAAGTGTCGGCGGGAGGTCTCGGCGTGTGCGTCAGGGGAAAATGATGCTCTAAGGAAACCTCTGGGTTGCGAGCGGTCTCTGGAATCTGGGTCCCCAGGGGATTTTTAAGCCCACATTAGGGAGGGGGTGGCTGCATCAACCGGCACCCAGGGATTTCGAATCTGTAAATGGTAGGGACCGTGCCCTCTGTTTGTCGTGCTTCCTGGCCGCCCTCTCTCTCCTATCCAGGAGTATAGGCACAAAAGATCTGCGTGTGTCGAGGTGCATCCCTCTCTGTTTCTATCCTAAAAGCTCTAAAATGTAACATGCTAAAATATCAGAAAATACACAATAGTTTAGGAATCACGAACAAAGTTTGGCAAAGATTACTTAAATGGTTAAAGCGTGTAAAATTATATAAACTTTCTTTCTTAACACTTTCGAAAAGTATTAAGGAATATTTCATTCTCACTACGAGAAGTTTTCTCAAAATATCATGACGTATATTCAGTTAGGATGAAAACATAACAGGAATGTTTGCGCTTCACTAACTCCTAATGTATTCCCAAAGTAAGCACATCCAAGTGCAGGCGTGGATGCCAAACCTCTGTTACTATATCTCCTCGTCATTATTCCCACATCAGAACCCATTTTCAGCCGACATCCGTGACGAGGAGAATAGCGTCGACCCCGAGATTAAAATCTAGATTCAAAGAGTACGCAGAGATCAGAGGTTATCTCTAGATCGGGTACCATCATCATCAATATCATCTCTTCAACACACGACTTCGTAAGTCCCCTACAAGATCTCGTGCGTGTTGCCTAATTAAGCACTGTAGATTGAAAACTGTACACCTTTAATAGACAGGCACATCTACTGTCGCTGTTTGGCTTCATAAGCTTTCAACGTCCAATTGGATAACATCTGAATTCGCGCAAAAGACATGAAAAAGAACTTCTAATAATCAAACCAGTATCTCGATCCATTATCAACACACATTGTACTGATTTAACATTCATTATTCTATCCATTTGACTTTAAACCTGAAAGAATTTCATCAAGAAATGGCTTTAAATAAGGCAAAGTGGAATAGGTCAGTTGTAAGCTGTGGAATTATTACTTAAGTGGAGATTAAAAATCCTATCTCGACAGTATTAAATCAGTCAAATTCATGATTAATTACACAGTGTGATTTATGAAGAACGGACACATTTCTTTCTTTAATTTTTTTGTTTTAAATTCATTCAATGCCCCAACTTTAGCACCAAATTAAGCGGAATAGTCTGGGGTTTCGATTGTCTGTCATTGTTTCATTTGTGATTGTTAGTTTTATTGTCGGCAACTGTTTTCGAGATTTTGTTCTAGTCAATGTGAAAATGGAGTACACATTAAACGAACGACTCTTCCTTGTAAGGCAATACTGGATTACGAATTCAATTACATCTACTCAAAGCGCATAACACAGAGAATTTTGTGTTCGGAATCTTCCTCAAAGAAACACAATACTGAGACTTGTAAACAGATTGGAAACAACTGGATCTCTGGCGAGTGAAAATGGCAAAACCCGTTCATTCTAGGCTTCCCACGGTTGTTGCTGACGACTTAATCAGTCACCCAAAAAATCATTAAGATATTTGCCGCAGAAGACAGGGTAGAGTTACTCAATGTCAGAGAGCTGTGAAAAGTGCAGGCCTATAGCTGTATAATATTACGGTTGTCCATCAGTTACAGGAACCAGATAAGCATAGACGACTGAATTATTGCTGTTGGTTTCAGGTGTTCATATTGTCCATCACATGGTCCACATATGAAGCATGGTTCCATTTATCCGGCTATGTGAACTCAAATAACACACGCAAGGGCCAGCGAAAATCCACATGAGGCACCTATGCACCCGGTTAAAATGGGAGTTTGGTGTGCACACAGAAGAGTGGGACAATTTTTTTTAAACAACGTGAACACTGCAGAGTACCGAAGGATTTTCATGGCGTTTGCTGAGCAACCAGACGATGTAGAGCTCAGTCAAGGATATTTTCAGCGGGACGACGCTGCATACCACACATCAAATTAATCCATGGCACTAATTGCAAGTTTCTTTGAGGAACGGATAATCTTAAAAAACCTGTGGCCACCGAGATCTTCGGATTTGACATCACTGGGCTTCTTTCTATGGGGTTACTTAAAAAACAGGGTTTATGCCAGACTTTGGATAATCTGAAGCACAACATTGTACAGGAGATTCAAGTTATTGACAACAGTCTTCCAACGAGTGGCTAGTAACATGGAACGACGTGTTGAGTTGTGCCTTATGCAATATGGAAGACATTTTCAACATTGCTATACATGTGAATAATATCCCAAGATTCCTCTGCATTTCAGGTATAATAAGTTGTCGCTAGCATAACTCATTTTGAAACAATTAAAGAAATAAATATGTCAGTTCTTCATAAATCACTGTGTACTAAGGAGTGCGCATTATTGAACGACCCATTTTTGAGAAAACATTAAGGAACATGTTTTTTTACTTTCCCTGCTACGTATAGTAAGTAGCGGAAGTATTGTATTCCACCCAAAATTTCGATACCGAGATTTCACCGGAAATACATTTTTGGAAACATGTCCGTGTGTCTGTCTGTGAACAGCATAACTCAGAAACGAACAGTCGGATAAACACCAAGCTTGGTATTTAGGTTCAATATCTTCCAGAGATGCGACACAAAGGTTTTAAAGAAAATCCCCCCACCCCGGATCACCCTTTACATGGAACATTTTTCGAAAATTTTAATTTTCTCAAAACTGGCTGTAACGATTTTGATTGAAACATCATGTGTTTAAGATATTTTTATGACAAATTAAATGTATGTCTCGAATTTTCTAGGAATGTCTCCAAAAGTATTCTTCATTGTGAACGACGTTTGCATAACTGGGAAACCATAAGAGATAGACAAAATTTTACTACACAAAAAATGTAGATCGCGTTAAAATACACAATTTATGTCATATACATTTTTTTGTTGGGTGAACAATGTTTGAGATATTGCTTGTTATTACCTTAAATTTTCATGCACTTAAACTTTTTCTCATATTCGTTATTCATCTTTTTTTGTCCTGGTAAGGCAAAGAGAATGGAATACTCCAAATAGCAACCATATCTTAAATATTTTACTATCGCTTAAAGCCTACCAATTCCCCTTGCATCTATAAGAAAATTAGCAATAAGATTAACATCTCGATATCTCGATTAACATGAAGTAAGTGGAGAAAAAGCGTTTGTGAAAATAGTTTGTACAAGAGTAGAGAAAGTCATGTGAGTTTTTGCTTTTAGATTCGTAATCTCTAGACGATGAGTTTCAGTACTGAAGAGAGAATAGCCATTGTTCGCTCACGCTTACGTGTGTTAAGTTACAAAGAGTTTCATAAGGGCGCTCCGACAAGGGCAAACATTTGTGTCCTGCTGAACAAATATAATCGCACAGGATCAGTGAGTGATGAGCAACATCTAAGAAAACCACGTGTTGATGAAAAAGCGCAGAACATGTGAACGATGCGATCACCAGCAGCCCACAGGCATCGGCACGTCGTCTGAGCAGGGAACTGGATATTCCCGTAGCACAGTTTGGAAAATTATATGGTTTTTCCTAAAAAAAAAAACATGCCTACTATGCGGCAGTATTTTTAACATCATGCAATGGGAAAGAAATATCCCCGGTGTTAATGTATGTTTGGGGTTAACCCAGAACAAGTGTTATGCACCCGTCTTTTTTTTGCCGTGTTAACTAACTGTGCGGTTGTGGCGTACCTAGATATGCTACAGCAATTTCTCTAGTCGTAGTTTGAGGAGGGTGGAATTACCGATACAGTCGCGTATTAGCAAGATGTTGCTCCACCACATTTTGCATTCATTTTACGTTCATATCTTCATGAAATATTTCCAGGTCGATGAATTGGGCGCGTATCATCACGTTTGTGGGCTCCACGATACACTGACTTCACACACAAAATTCTGATTTTCACAAAAATGCTTCCAATGATTTTGTTTATAATTTCATATGTTGAAGATATTTTTATAGCAAATGAAATGTATATCTTATATTTTCTAGGAATGTCCCAAAATGCCTCTTCATTCTGAATAACTTTTGCATAAACAGTAAGAGACAGACAAAATTTGACCACACAAAAGATGGAGATCTCGCAAAAACACAAAATTTATGTCACATAATTTTTTTTGTCGAGCGAAACATTTCCGAGATATTTCTTGTTATTTGTTTGAATCTTCCAATACTTAGGTTTTTTTCAAATGAGAATTAATTATTCGTTTTTTATGTCCTGGACATGCAAAGAGAATGGCATGTTCCACATAGCAACCAGTTCTTAAAGCATTTGACTATCGCTTAAAGCCAACCAATTCCCTTTGCACATACAAGGAAATTAGCAACGTGAAGTAAGTGGAGACTAGACGTTTGTAAAAATAGTTTGACAGGAGTATATAGTGAGTGCAACAGATCATATTTTTTAATAAATTACTATTAATATTCCTACTTTTAAATTTTTGGTAATTATTTTATTTTAAAGTCCTACGTCATGATTTGGTATACTGGAACGTAGTGTTTCGATTTCCAGCTACACGATCGCTTACGGAGGTTATGAGTACTTTGAGGTGCCACGATAGGTAGCGATCTGTAGGTCATGGACTTCAACATTCCGACTGGGAAAACATTATACTAAGCCTGCTACAGCCATCTATCAGTCACTTTTACCAACGTAAGTTAGGCGGTCGGGATGATTGGCTCAGGTCTGTCAGAGCTGTCGTGTGAATGATTTTTTTAATCGAGTTAGGTGGTGCCGTGGTAAAATGAGCGACTCGCCTTCGGGGGTCACGCGTTCGATCCCCTTCCAACGTGCACTCCCACCCATGGGATTTTCGTGGGGTGGCATGCGAATACTGGCGTGGTTCGTCTTCTACCACGACTTTCTTGTCCTTCATTTCCTGTATCCATCACTTCCTTTTAAATATCTGTTTCAAAGTTGCAAGATCTGGCCGTGGTGTTCGGAAGGTTTTAGCTGAGAAGTGTGTAGAGGCTTCTTCCCTTTTATCGGGAAGCCCATTCGGGAGCCGCCTCTGAAGTGGGCGCCAACAGGGGGGCCACCGGGGTTAGCGACTTGTGGGTGATGTCGGGTGACGTTAGATGCGTTGGACCTGGAAACGTTAGGGGACTCACAAATGCGTGCGCCCGTTGTCATCGTCATAGTCTGCCGGATCTCTCCGTAAAAAATGTACCTAGGTACCTGTACCTTATTATTTTTATGTTGCTTTAAATCTAGCTTTCAAATTAAATCACATATATGTAGAAAAAAAGGTAATGTATTTAAGAGATATAAAACATGCATAATTGTAATTAATGTTTACTGAATTTGAAGGCTTTCATGAGATAAAACAAATTATTTTATTCGTGGAAAAGTTTTTAAAAGTTAAACTAATGCAATTACACATAAATACATAAAATTGATACCTCTATATAAAATGACGCCTGGGTTAGTCCTCAAAGACCGCACGTTTCAGAAGTTCAAGCATAAGTTAAACACTGTGTCGGTACCGGGTGTAGAACCTGGATCACGTTGTTTCACAGATAGTACTCGCTACGGAGATGAGTTGCTATATTTTAAATACATCTTTAAAACAATATTCTGGCTGAAAAAAACGCTAAAACGCATTCATATTCACCAATAAGGGTTTATAGAGCTTCGTCTGTAACATCCCTCACCCCCTTACTTCTCAAACTTAATATTTGTTGCTTTTTCTTGTTAAACTTAAAAAGAGTAAAGCAGATTTAATTTCATATACCGAGCATACAAGAACAACATGTAATATAGGGGTTTAATTAATTGCTAAAAGGGACTCCGTACGCAGAAAGGTTGTGATGTTTTAATTTAATTATACTAAACACACCGGCACGTTTATTGCTTGCCATATAACACGACTTGCTTCACTTACGATAAATTAAATTAACATGTTATCAAAGCTATATTTTTACAAGGATGTTTTTATTTCCTTTTTATAATTACTTACTGCTTTTAACCTGCCATCCCAGGTACTAGAGGTTTTGTGGTAATGCATCAAACAAATTGATAAAGCAGGAGGAAAAACTTCGGAAAATTTCTCGGCTAGGCGAATAAGCATTCACCGCAGAATATATCGTATAGCAAAGGTTGTTAAGCCACAACTAATTAGTAAATAGCCAACAAAACTTTGCTAGTTCTATAAGCATATTTTCTTATTGTATGTGCTCCATTTATAGGTTACTAAAACCAAAGATGGCTGATGTTGCATGTCAGGGGGGTCAAAGTTCTAACTTGAGTCACTAGATATACCACGTGTTACAATTAGCATTTTGAGGCAGTATTTTTAACACTTGAATGATTTCAGTCAAATTATATAATAAAAAATATAATAACAGCCCACCTTAAAGCAATATGTTTATGTAACAGTATATAAAAAGTGTATATTACAGTCATTGTAAATGTTTATATTATTGTATACATGTGTAACAATGTTATGCGAATATATTCCGTAAATTCATAATGTAGGAGCTGTGAGAATAATAGGTTAAAAGTTGCTAACAATGAGGTAACCTTGAGGCAATAATGAGTAAGAAAGTTTAATAATGCTGCTAGTTATTATTGTAGTGACAATAATGTAGATTTTGAGACAGTTTAAAAAATAGCCAATCAACAACCAGAAAAATATTTAGTTAAATGAAGGTATATTCTATTGGAGTAGAATTAGCCAATCGGAAACTGAAATATAGCAAAATTTACAAATTTGGAGTTCAGTTGCTTGTAGACAGCGCTGATAACTGGACGCGTTGGTTGTAGACAGTGTTCCTGACGCGAGATGTGTCCTCGGGAAATTTAATGCGTATTCGTGTGAGATGAAAATAGTTTACGTGTTAAAATGTGCAAGTAATTAATAAAAGAATCTCACAGCTCTCTATATCAGTGAAGTGTTATTAAAATCGTGTCAAGTATTAAAAAAAGAAGTGAATTAAAAAAATTATAATCTGCGTAAGCCTACATTCTTCAGCCGCAACACGCACTGTTAAGAAATTCATGTCTCTAAGAATAATACTGACGCAGCCGAGGCAAACTTAAATATATAGTGTTTAAAGAAACAGTCAAAATTACAAAGTTAATGTTTTTTTGACGAAGTCTACCAGAAACATTTAACCATACGTGCGGTTGAAACTACTAAGTTCGGCTCCCCAACAGTTGAACTACAATACAACTCCTACTTCAATTTAGCTTTCCATACGTGAAGCAACCATCTTCTTCAATTTTATATTTTGAGAGTTGGTAGTCTGGACCAAAAAAGAAAACAAATGTCCAATAAACATACCTTAAGCACTTTGACCAGTTGTTTATTGCGTGCTGTACGTAGTACGTAATAGCAAAGAGCTTGCAGTAGAAAAGATGTTTTACAGTAACAAAGATAAACAAGCAGATTACATTAGAAGCTATGCTGTTACAGAGTAATGTGTGCTCATTTGTTTACTGCATTCTGTAGAGCTTACGAAATAGCAAAGAGCTTACAGCGGAAGAGATCAGTAGCGAAGATCAGCAAGTAGTCATAGCTCTTAAGGTTTGCATTTTAGAGCGCAAGTTTAATGAACACATTTTCTTGTTTTGGCCCATACTACCACCCCTCAAAATATAGAATATACTAAATGTCAGATAAATACCAAAATTAATATTTAAGTTCAGTATAAACCTTTAATTTATAGGGGTGCTTTTAGGTGATTGATATTTCGCATAACTCTTTAAAGAAATATCCATATTGACCAATAAAAACCACGCTTAGTTATGGTTTTAAATTCCTTATGTTTACAAAACTACACCACTGGCTTTAGGGGCACAATTTTTTGTAATCTAACTGTAAGAATCAGCAATAAAAACCCCTTTAACTACAGATTTTTATTACTTTCTCTACGACGTACAGTAAGTAGGGGAAGTATTGTATTCCACCCAAAGATTTCACCGCAAATACACGTTTTGAGACCCCCTGAATCCAAAAAAGCACTTTTGGAAACATGTCCGTGTGTGTATGGGTCTGTGAACAGCATAACTCAGAAACGAACAGTCGGACAAACACCAAACTTGGTATTTAGGTTTAGTATCTTCCAGAGATGCGACACGAAGGTTTTCAAGAAAATCCCCCACCTCAGATTACCCTTTACATGTAACATTTTTCGACCATTTTAATTTTCTCAAAAATGGCTCTAAGGATTTTGATTAAAATATCATATGTTTAAGATATTTTCATGACAAATGAAATGTATATCTCGAACTTTCTGGGAATGTCTGTAAAAGTATTCTTCATTGTGAACGACTTTTGAATAACTGGTAAGCCATAAGAGATAGACAAAATTTTACTATACAAAACATGTAGATCGCGTTAAAATACACAATTTATGTCATATACATTTTTTTGTTGTTGAGTGAACCATTTTTGAGATATTGTCTGTTATTCCCTTAAATTTTTCAATACTTATACTTTTTCTAAAAATTTTTATTAATTTTTTTATGTCCTGGACATGCAAAGCGAATGGAATGCTCCACATAGCGACCAGCGCTTAAAAGATTTGAGTATCGCTTAAAACCTATAATATTCCTCTTGCGTCTACAAGAAAATTAGCAATAAGATTAACATCTCGATTAACATGAAGCATATGGAGAATACGTGTTTGTAAAAATAGTTTGCACAAGAGTAGAGAAAGTCATGTGAGTGTAACACATCAGATTTTTGTATGATCTATGTACGATGTGGCTAAAACAGGCCGCTCTTTGCACTTTTATGTTTCCCGCATACGTAAGTGCAGACGTAGTTGCCGGTCACTGATTTTCAAAGGGGCAGTGTAGGTACGAAGCGAAGTTCACTGAGGTACTGCTTGCTCTCTGCATGTGTTTGCCTCGTGTTTTCGTACTGATAAGAGTCGCGTGGTTGCCTCCTTGCAGCTCGAGTCAGGTCATTCAGGCAAACAGGTAACATGTTCACGAATACACTGATATGGTTATGATCTATGAGAAGACGTACCGAAATGCGGCTGAGACTCACAGAACGTATTCTAAACGTTTTCCGACGTGATGGCTGTCCTCTGTGCGCGTTATTACATACAGAGATACAATTAAGTACTAATGGATCATTTCAGGTATTATTATAATTTTTTAACAATTAATTTTTCCCATTATTTTCCCTGCCACGTATATGGTAGGTAGAGAAGGTATTACATTCCACCCAAAAATTCAGTACCGAGATGTTACAGGAAATACATGTTTTGAAGCCCCTGAATACAAAAACCTATTTTAAAAAATCAGATGTGATACACTCACATGACTTTCTCTACTCTTGTACAAAATATTCTACAAACGCTTATTCTCGATCTGCTTAATCGAGATATCGAGATGTTAATCTTATTGCTAATTTTCTTGTAGATGAAAGGGGAATTCGTAGGCTTTAAGCTATAGTCAAATGTTTTAAGAGCTGGTTGCTATATGGTGCATTCCATTCTCTTTGTATGTCCAGGAAAAAAAATGAATAACGAATTCCCATTTGAGAAAAAGTATTGGAAAATTTAAGGGAATAACAAACAATATCTCGAAAATGGTTCACTCAACAAAAAATATGTATATGACATAAATTGTGTATTTTAATGCGATCTACATTTTTTGTGTAGTAAAATTTTGTCTATCACTTAGGGTTTACCAGTTATGCAAAAGTTGTTCACAATGAAGAATGCTTTTGCAGACATTCCCAGAATATTCAAGATATACATTTCATTAGTCATGAAAATAACTTAAACATATGATATTTTAATCAAAATCGTTAGCCATTTTTCTAAAATTTTAATTTTCTTTAGTGAAGTTGCGCCGTGCCCTTCGTGGCAGACGCCACAACATGAATGCTGACGATGTCAGAATTCATGACAATGCTCGCCCCCATATTGCTGCTGCTGTTTCTGCAGTGAATCACGAAATTTGGTTGGCACCTTGCACTGTTGGACTTTTATCTGTTTGGTCCCATGTAAAAATTCCTGGCCGGCCAACGCTTTGCGACAGATGCGGAAGTGAAATCACCAGTCCGCAGATGCTATACTCCAAGGAAACGGACTTCTACGAACAGGACATATTGAAACTGGTATCACGATGGGAGAACTATGTTGAGAAACTTGGTGACCATGTCGAAAAGTAGGTAAAGGTGTAAGTTCATTTGTGTTTTTTTGTTGTTGTTTGAAGTGGAATATTTGTAGGTAGTTGGAAGATGCTTCATGTTTATATGCGCAACGTATGGGAGCCAATTTGTCGCGGTAACTTCGTGTTATCTTTTTGCTGGGCGCCTTTTATTGTTTTACTACTTTGGATGTTGGGTTCATTGTCCTCCGGCTAGCTATTGTTTCTCGGCCGAGCACATCTCTTCAACAGGGTGTGTAAACGGAAAGGATTTGTTACTGAAAGATAACACTGATAAAAGAATTTGTTTCTACACTTTTATTGTCGTCACGCATTATTCAATTTCACATATTGACTTTTGATACACGCCAGACTGAAACTGTTATGTTTTCTAATGTTACTATAATCACTTATTTGCCGCACTTTATTAATTCGCGTATTTCACATTTATAACTAACTTTACGACGCGAGAGATTTTGTAGAATTGCGCGACGATTCTCTTAAACTTTGTGACGTATAACCCATGAATACTTATGTTGAACTGAACGACGTATTACACGCGAATGCTTCTGTTGGGCTGTGTGCCACCCGCTTCTCGGCTTTAGCGTTTTATACTCCCTCACCCAATATGCCTAAAGATTATGACCGAGCTGCTATTGGTTAATGAAACGCGCCAACATTAGCGTCTATATTTATATCCAATCAAAATTACGAACGCATATGCTTTAGGGAAGATGTTCCCTCCATTTCTCAGAAAAGCGCGCCAATCTGACGTCATTTGCTTGTCTCTAATAATTGATAAACAACTCACCCCCTCGCTCTTTGTTGCCCGCTCTTATTGTCAGTTTCAGTGAGGCCGTGTAAACTTATTTCCTAACAATGCTTATAATTAACAAACATCTCAAATCAATGTCATAAATAATGCTTATTTACACTACAATCACTCTGGCATTTACATTATTGTGATACAAATTACTCTGTTAAAATTTAATGTAAAAGAATCGTGCGTTTCTTTTCGATCCGCTCTCGTTTATACTTCATGTTTATTTTAAAGTCATATCTGAGTAAAGCTATAACGAATATTGTAACGTGGATGGAGGAATCACTTTTATGTGAAATTGTAATGGATAGAGAAGGCCATCACATTCCGCCCAAATGGTTACACGGTGAGCTCTGCAGAAGATTTTATTCTGCCTGCCGTACAAGAGCATGGTGATTCTTTAACATTCTACAGAGCTCTGACTTATACACGTCCGAATGAACCTCACTGCGTTGGCCAGAAATCTCTTATCTAAACACTGGGATCGCTCGAGGGTTTCACATAGCTAGCAAGCATGTCAGATGGCTGCAGATGTCTTGCCTACGGGAATATAGTCTTCAAGAATGCTCACAAAACGGTCCTAAAATGTGAAGCAAAACACTCTTCAGGCGTATAAGCTAACTCTAACGTTTACATGAATTTATATACCGTGTGTTATTTGAAGCCGACACACTTTCACATTCCCTAACGTTACTTAAGGTAAGAAAACATCTGACGTGATATACGAATTCATATAACTTTCTCTACGTCTATCTTTATTAGTGGGTATACAATGATTCTTACTAATGCTTAGGTATTACTTTCTCTAATACCATAGTAAGTAGGTGAAGTATTGTATTACACCCAGGATTCAATACAGAGATTTCACCGGAAATACATGTTTGAGGATCCCTGAATCCAAAAATAGCATTTTTTAGAAAAAGGTCCTTGTGCGCGTCTGTGAACAGCATAACTCAAAAACAAAGAGTCGACTAAATACCAAACTTGGTATTTAGTATCTATCAAAGATGTGACACGAACGTTTTTAATAAAATCTCCCCACACCAGACTTTCCCTTACATTAAACATTTTTCAAAAATTTTGATTTTCTCAAAAATGGCTAAAGATTTTGATTAAGTATCATACGTTTAAGATAATTTCATGGCAAATGAAATGCATATCAGAATTTTCTGGAAATGTCACAAAAGCCCTCTTCATTCCTAATGGCTTTTGTATAACTGGTAAACCGTAAGAGAAAGAAAAAAATTTACTACGCAAAAAAAAGGCAGATCTAGCTAAAACACACAGTTTTTTTCATATACATTTTTTTCTGAAGTGAACCATTTCCTTGTTGTTAATTTGAATTTTCCAATACCTATACATTTTCTCAAATAGGAATTCGTTATTCCTTTTTTATGTCCTGTACATGCAAAGAGAACAGTGTGCTGCACATAGCAAGCAGCTCTTTAAATATTTGACTATCACTTAAAGCTTACTGTATTCCCCTTGCACCTACAAGAAAATTAG
The DNA here is from genome assembly GCA_030765065.1 of Deroplatys truncata. Lineage (NCBI taxonomy): Eukaryota > Metazoa > Arthropoda > Insecta > Mantodea > Mantidae > Deroplatys > Deroplatys truncata. Next base: position 110,344,254 of record CM060982.1, read on the forward strand.
GAATAGGGTTTTGCAAAGGTTTATCTCGATTAACATGAAATAGATAAAGAATAACAGTTTGTAAAAATGTTCTGCACAAGAGTAGAGCAAGTCATGTGAATGTAACACATCAGATGTTTTTTCTGTCTACATTTAATCAAAAAATACTATCTTTGCTAAAATAGCTACATTACACATTTCGTTACAGATACAAAGGGAACAGTGATAGTCAAATGTTTCAGAACTGGACGCTATATGCTGGTCTTAAAATTCCGTACTGTTTTTCATACAGTCGCGAGAAACAACTGCAAATCAATGGGACTTGGAAATAATGACTAGTATTGAACAATTCAAACCTTTAATAACGGATATCTCAGAAACGGCTTAAAAAGCTGACTTTAAGTAAATGTGTGTTTTAAAGAAATGTAAATTTTCGTCGTACGTACGTTTTCGTCTATCGCTTAACATTTAACAGACTATAAAATTCCATCCGACTGAAGACTTCCTAGGCTGTTCCCAGAAAATTCAAGATATACGTTTTATTTCTGATGTAAATATCTTTAATATATGGCATTTTAATCAAAATCGTCAGTAATTTTTTAGAAAATCAAAGTTTTCGAAAAATGTTGCATGTAAAGGGTAGTTGAGGATGGGGGAATTTTCTTGAAAATCTTCGTGTTGCATCCTTGGAAGATACTAAAATACCAAGTTTGGTATTCATCTGAGTTTTAGTTTTTGAGTCATGCTGTTCACAGACACAGACACATGGACGTGTTTCCAAAAATACCTTATTTGGATCCGGGTTGCCTCAAAATATTTCTGATGAAATCTAAGTGTTTAATTACTTTCTCTACTGCGTATAGGAAGTAGGGGAAGTATTGTATTCCACTAAAAAATTCGATATCGAGATTTCATCGGAAATACATGTTTAGAGGCCTCCTGATTCCAAAAAAAGTATTTTGGTCGGTGTGCGTGTCTCTATGTGTGTGTCTGTGCACAGCATAACTCAGAAACGAACAGTTGGATAAGCACTAAACCTGGTATTTAGGTTCAGTATCTTCCAGGGATGCGACACGAAGGTTTTCAAGAAAATACCCTCACCACAGATTACCCTTTACATGGAACATTTTTCGAAAGTTTTAATTTCCTCAAAAATGACTAATGATTTTGATTAAAATATCATATATTTATGATACTTTCATGACAAATAAAATGCCTATCTCGAATTTTCTTGGAATGTCTCCAAAAGTATTCTTCATTGTGAACGACTTTTGCAAAACTGGTAAACCATAAGAGATAGACCAAATTTTACTACACAAAAAATGTAGATCGCGTTAAAATACACAATTTAAGTCGTACACATTTTTTTTGTTGAGTGAACAATTTTCGAGATATTGTTTGTCATTTTCTTAAATCTTCCAATACTTATTTTCTCAAATGGGAATTCCTTATTCACATAGCAACCAGCTCTTAAAATATTTGACTATCGCTTAAACCCTACCAATTCCCCTTGCATCTACAAGCAAATAAGCAATAAGATTAACATGAAGCATATGGAGAATAAGCGTTTGTAAAAATAGTTTTTACAAGAGTAGAGAAGGTTATGTGAGTGTAACACATCAAATTTTTCTTTTTTATACTTCAAATGCTCTTAGTCATATATTTTCATGCTACACTGCTGTTTGATTAATGCCGGTTGTATTATTGGCGTTTGATGACGGTAATATCTTTAATAAGGTTCATCTCCATGTCAATGATGAAAGACGTAGCTGTCGTTCAATTTAGTGTCACATCCGTTGTCTGGAAAGGCAAATTGTGTTGTATGGTTTAGCCTTTCGTTTGTGTACCAACACAGCGAAACTCTTTCATACAAACGGTATCCGAAAATACTGTTTAGGTACATTACACAGAGAATCAGAGAGAGATGCAGTAAAGGCAAGAGAGGAGAAGAAAAAGATCGAATTAAAAGAGAGAGAGAGGTTGAAAAGGTTCTGAGAGAGGAGGAGAGAGGGAAATAAGAGCGAGAGAAATACGAATGTTACAAGAGAATATGGGGAAAAAGGAAATGAAAGGCAGTGGAAATTTGAGAAAGAGAGGTACATAAAATAGAATTTTCACAATTAACACAATAACGCAAGAAGAGCCGCGGATTTCTCTAGTTAACCTGTTCGACTCAACGCTGCCATATGGCATCATCATGTATATTTGCTGTTGGAAGCTGGATAAAAAGAATTGTCTTTTAAGCGTAAGCTTTCAATAATTCTCTAACTTTATGATATATATTTCTTCTTCTTCTTCTTCCCTAGCATGGATTAGGCCTTTGGACCTGTTCCGAGGCTCTCTCCATCTTAGACGGGGTCGTCCAATATTTCTTCGTCCAAATGGTTTATAAAATAGTGCTTGCTATGGCAATCTCGAAGATTCCAGCCTTAGAACGCGATCTTTCTGCATATTCTGATATCTTTTAATTTCTTTGACTATGTTTTCTTCATCTAATTCTTCTGTTAGGGCACTATTTATATTTTGAGCCTGATAATTAGAACAAAATAATTTCTGATTTAAAACTGCTTTATTGTTTTTCAAAATATTCTCCTTTATGATCAATACACTTTTGCATCCGTTTGAACCATTTGTCAAAGCATTTATTCCAGTCTTCTTGAGACACCTCCAAAACATGGTTTTTGAAGGCATCAACGGCTTCTTCTGACAACGAAAATCGTTGTCCACGCAATTTGTTCTTGATTTTCGGGAACAAAAAGAAGTCATTGGGTGCCAAATCAGGACTGTATGGCGGATGACTCATCAATTCGTTTTTTGAGCCTTCAAATACTCTGTTGTTAGAGAAGATGTATGTGCGCTCGCATTGTCTTGATGAACGATCCTACGGTTCTTGTTGGTCTTCCTTACTTCACCGAAGACTTCCGGCAAACAAATGTTTGTGTACCATTCGGCATTGGCCGTTTTACGTTCCTCTAAAGGCACTGTTGCCACATGGCCAGTTTTGCTGAAAAAGCACGCGACCATTTGCTTCGAGTTCGAACAACTTTTGTTGGATTTGCTGCATCTTGAAACACCTGGGGGGGGGTTGCGACCCCTTCAGCTGCCGTGGTGCGGGCGCTGCGGACCCTTAGCACTCGTGGTACTTCTGACGTTACCAGAAGTACGCTGGGCCGAACATCTGAGCCCCTCCCGAATGGGAGTTGTTCGGATTGGGTTGGACTCGGCGGGGCAGTGGTTCCCGATACCCATGGGTTATTGGGTACGCTTGGCTATGTTAATTCCACCCAGGCGGGGTTGTGAGACGCCTCGAGAATCTCCGGCACCAGCCATGAGGGATAGCTGGTAGACGGTAGCTAGAAACTGTCGGCCCCACCGAGGTTGTTCGGTAGTCTCCCCCATTAGGGTTCGCCCTGCTGGCCTGACGCGCGTAAGTGGCGTATCCACTTCCGGCCCTGTTTGGAAGGGTCGGTGCTAGAGCTTTCTGGCCCGATTTCGACCAGGCAGGGGGGGCGGTATATAAAATAGGCACCGCTCCTAATGGAAAGCCCCACGAGTTTACTCCTGGGTTTGCGAGGGTGTGGTCTCTGCGTTGGCAGACCCGGTCCCGTATTTAGTCGACTGCTGTTTACGTTCCGGCTCATACGCATAGATCCCTGATTCGTTACCTGTTACAATCTTATATACGTCTTTTGAGGCACCGCCATTGTATATCTTGAGCATTTTTGTACACCAATAGACACGAACAGCTTTTTGAGATTGCGTCAAATTATGTGATATCAACGAGAGCAAACCTTTTTCACGGCTAAATAATTATGCAATATTTTATATATGCTAGTGGAACTAATGCCTAGGGTTACCGCAATCTCAAAATATGTCGCACGATGATCTTTCATTATTAGATTTTGCACAGCATCAATGTTTTCTGGCACAACAAGAGATTTTGGACGACCTTCACGAACTTCATCATTGAGCGAACGGCGGCCATGATTAAGTTCGTTATACCAGCGTTAGACAGTGGCAAGGGACGTATCTTCGTTGCCAAATGTGGAAGTTAGTTGATCGATGCACTCTTGTTTTCATAATCACGTCGAAAGTCGTAATAAATCATTGCACGAACAATTTCACGAGTTAATTCCATGTTTTTGTTGACACACAATTTTCAAGTTAGTGTAAACAAAACAAATGACGTTCTATTGACAAAATGTTTGAAGTAGATTATGGTCAAAAATGTCAAACTTTCCATTGGAAACGTAAGATGGCACCTACATAATTCAGGGCTGCCAAGGCTCAAAATATAACTAGTGCCCCTCGTATCTACATTCCGGAGTCAATCCTTTCTACTTACATCCAATGTAGATTCTATATATATATATATATATATATATATATATATATATTTAAATTTCATATTAGAATAATCTAAAATAAAAATGTGTTTCCTTTCCTTTTGTCTTTAGTATAAAATCAAAACATATGTTCAGGTGTTAAAATAATTCAATTGCGTTTATTTGACTTGGATCAAACCCATTCTTTGTAACGCCCAGCAATTATTCGAAATATGAGTAGTGGTTTTCAATGCTTAGAACAAAACCGAGATTACGGCAAGATCTAGGCCACAAATAACCACCATATACTATCAGATATCAAAAACTAGTTTGCAGAAAGTTGGTTTGTTGTATTGTAGTTCAACTGTTGGGGAGCCGAACTTGAAGTAGTAGCAACCGCACGTATAGTAAAAAGTTTCCGTCATCCTTCGCTCCAAATGTACTTTCCGGTGGCCTTTGCCCCAAATGTTTTTTAAAAAAATTAACTTTGTAATTTTTAGTGTTTCTTTAAATATTGTGTATTTATGTTTCCCTCGTGCTGCGTCAGTATTTATTTCTAGAGACATGAATTTCTTAGCAGGGAGGTGGTGCGACAGAAGGATGTAGACTTACCCAGATTATCATTTTAATTCACTCCTTTTTTATTAATTCTTGACACAATTTTAATAACGCTTCACTGATAAAGAGAGAGATGTGAGATTATTTTATTAATTACTCGCAATTTTTAACACGTAAACTATTTTCGTTTCACACTGCATACGTATTGAACTTCTCGAGGACGCTATTCGCGTCCGGTTAGGAACACTGTGTGCATGCAACTGACTTGATTTATACCACCTAAATTTGTAAATTTCTGTATTTCAAATCTCTGATTGGCTATTCCTAGTCCAAAGAATACTTTCATTTAACTTAAGCTTTTTTCTGGTTGTTGATTGGCTATTTTATAAACTATCACAAAAATGACATTATTTTTGCTCCAAGAATGACTAGTAGCATTATTACACTTTCTTACTCATTATTGCCTCAAGGTTACCTCATTGTTAGCAACTTTTAATCTATTATCTTACAGCTACTACATTATAAAATTATGTAATGCATTCAGATAACATTAATATATGTATACAATAATATAAACGTATACGACTGTAATATATACGTTTTATATATTGTTACATACACATATTGCTTTAAAGTGGGCTGTTATTGAATTATATATATTATATAATTAGACTGAAATTATTTAAGTGTTAAAAATACTGCCTCAGGTTTAAGAGTATAAAATAAACGGACATAGAATGGGGTTGAGATTAATTTTCCAAAGGCAAATATGCAGCTATGTTACATGGCAATAGTGCTTTAGTAGATAAAAGCAGCGTCCATATTTCTGGGACCCTGGTTTTGAAGCAAGCACTTCTTTTTTTGTATTCGGCATACCTGAAACAGAATGAATGTTTCGTCCTCGTGAAGTGAGCTCACATTAATATTACATGAATAAATGAAATACTGCAAATGTGAGAATGCGTCTTGCATCAACCTTCCACTACGCCCCGAATATGTGTGTTGGCTTGGTTTGCCTTTTTACATGCAAATTCTCCACAGATTCGCAGAGTATGAGTGAAAAAAAAAGCTAAGCTGATTCAGAGTTCGCTGTTCTCGTGCAATAGGAAATCTGAAATCGATTGTTACGTCATACCCTACACAATTCAGACAATATAATTTAATTTGAAAAAGGATTTGGGGGGGGCGGAATACCTTCAAATGCAAATCTGTGAGATTTGAAATGCATATGTCGTAACCGCTTTAATTTCAGAGAGCTGCAAAAAGGAAGACAGAAACTAAACGTAACAAGGTGATATAGGAAGTTACGAGCAAAGTAAAATGTGTAATATTTTTATTCAGTTGCAATTTAGGTCTTCCTGGCGGTAATTGAAATTTTATTATGAACTAGAACACTTTTCTGCAGAGTTGTGTCAAACGCCCGAGATTTTTTCTTACCCTTAGAACTTTAAATGATGCCGTTTAATATATGACATAGCATCTACGGACCAAGGTTATCGGAAGGTCCACGCCGGGCTGTTAGAGGTAAACAAAGATAAATAGCACTCGCCACATTAAGTATGGAAAACTATCGGCAGATAACCAGAATTTGCTGGAAGTTTCTTCCCCCCCGTTCCAGAACGTTTTGTCAAGAATGAACAGGTCAGTTGACTCAGTGAGTGAGTGAGTGAGTGAGTGAGTGAGTGAGTGAGTGAGTGAGTGAGTGAGTGAGTGAGTGAGTGAGTGAGTGAGTGAGTGAGTGAGTGAGTGAGTGAGTGAGACAGCGAGTGCCTTTATGGTGCGACGAAAAGTTCTGTTATCCTTGCGAGCTTGTGAAGACTGTCGTGGCGTGCAGGGAATGCTGCTGCTACAGGAGGATTGGAGAAGTCCTGTATTCGATCCTCAGCGAGTGAACCATCTGGAAGAATCGGTAACGTCGAGATTCTTTATTACGCCGCTACATCAAGAAAGAAAGTGAAGTGCCATGAAAACTGAATGAGTTCACATTAGAGAAGTGACCGTGTGAATTGAGTGAGGTCCCAGGGGAGTTGAACTGATAAGAATAGTTAAGTGATTTGAGAACTTAGAGAAGTGACAGTTTAAGGATTGGACAAAGTCACAATCTATAAAAATAATATTATAATAATAAAATGGAGAACGATTCTGGTGAATATGTGTGTGTGTAGTGTAATCTCAAAAACCACACAACCGATATTTATAATTCTTCCACCATTGGAAGTCTCAATTACTTCTGACGAATGAGGGGCTATTCAACCCCTATTTTTACTTTCTCTGCTATGTATAGTAAGTACGAGAAGTATTGTATTCCACCCAAAAGTTCGATACCGAGATTTCACCGGAAATGCAAGTTTTGAGACCCCCTGAATCCAAAAAAGCATTTTTGGAAACATGTCCGTGTGTGTATGTGTCTCTCTGTGAACAGCATGACTTAGAAACGAACAGTCGGATAAACACCAAACTTGTTATTTAGGTTAAGTATCTTCCAGAGATGCGACACGAAGGTTTTCAAAAAAATCCTCCCATCCCATATTACCCTTTACATGGAACATTTTTCAAAATTTTAATTTTTTCAAAAATGGCTCTAACGATTTTGATTAAAATTTCATATGTTTAAGATACTTTCATCACAAATAAAATTTATACCTTGAATTTTCTGGGAATGTCTCCAAAAGTATTGTTCGTTGTTGTGAACAACTTTTGCATAACTGGTAAACCATAAGAGATAGACAAAGTTTTACTACACAAAAAATGTAGATGACGTTAAAATACACAATTTATGTCATATACATTTCTTTGTTGAGTGAACCATTTTTGAGATATTGCTTGTTATTCCCCTAAATTTTTCAATACTTATTTCCTCAAATGGGAATTCGTTATTCAGTTTTTTTGTCTTGGATATGCAAAGAGTATTAATCTGTGGCAAAGGGAATGGTGCTGCACCTAGCAACCAGCTATTAAGATATATGTCTATGCTTAAGGGCTACTGCATTTCTATATAGCCCTTGCAAATACAAAATAAGCATAACATAGTACGCCTTAAGCGATAGTCAAATATTTTTAGAACTGGACGCTATGTGTAATATGTAATTCACATTGCATGTCAAAAGACCGAATCTGCAAACGTTTATCTCGATTAATACGATTAATATTAAATAAATGGAGAATAGGAGTTTGTAAAAATAGTTTTACAAGAGTAGAGAAAGTCATGTGACTGTAACACATCAGGATTTTCATAAATTACTAAAGTTTTAAAAGGATTTAAAAGTTAAGAAATGTCCGTGTACATACGAACACGTTGGATTTATATACGAATATGCTTGCAAAGAAGCCTTGAATTTATTTGAGAATGTCTAGGGGCAGGAAATAGTTGATACTTCACAGAATATACATGTAAAATAAGAAAATTGCGGATGTTTGATTCCAAGCAATATATTATATAGATGGTCACCATTTAGTTAAGACACAGCTAAGCAAAAGAGAATCGAATCTGTGCTGCCATACGCACATGATACCAATGCCAAGGTATTTTAATAACACTTATGTAAGAAAATTGCTAACATTAGATATCACTGAGCCGTTATTTGTTGCTTTCTCTACTACATATAGTAAGTAGGGGAAGTATTGCATTCCACTCAAAAATTCGATATCGAGATTTCACCGGAAATACACGTTTTGAGGCCTCCTTAATTAAAAAAAGGTATTTTTGGAAACATGTCTGTGTGTGTGTGTCTGTCTGTCTGTGAACAGCCTAACTCAGAAACGAACAGTTGGATAAGCACCAGTCTTGGTATTTAGGTTCAGTATCTTCCAGAGATGCGACAGGAACGTTTTGAAGAAAATTCCCCCACCCCAGATTACCCTTAACATGGAACATTTTTTGAAAAAATGGCTAACGATTTTGATTAAAGTATCATATATTTATGGTACTTTCATGACAAATAGAATGTATATCTTGAATTTTCTGGGAATGTTTCCAAAAGCAGTCTTCATTGTGAACAACTTTTGCATAACTGGTAACACAAAGTTTACTACACAAAGATTTAAACCGCGTTAAAATACACAATTTATGTTATATACATTTTTATGTTGAGTGAACCATTTTCGAGATATTGCTTGTTAATCCCTTAAATTTTTCAATATTTATACATTTTCTCAAATGGGAATTCGTTATTTATTTATTTATTTATTTATTTATTTATTTATGTCCTGGTAATGTAAAGAGAATGGAATACTCCACATAGCAACCAGCTTTTAAAATATTTGACTATCGCTTAAAGCCTACCAATTCCCCTTGCATCTACAAGAAAATTAGCAATAAGATTAACAACTCGATATGTCGATTAACATGAAGATGGAGAATAAGCGTTTGTAGAAATAGTTTGTGCAAGAGTAGGGAAAGTCATGTGAGTACAACACATCATACTTTTTTTCTATCTACTAGTCCATAGCAATGCGAGCTAACGTATTCAGAAAATACTCCTGAGGACTTTTTGCACACCTACAGATTCGCCTATTAGAACGCAATTACTTGCAGTCCATTGGGCTTTCTTGATCCCTCTTGAGTGCGTTGCTAGGTGACGCCAGGGGAATGCTCGTTAGATATCAAGAGTCTTGGAAAATATAATACCCACAGTCGACTGAAATTAACCAGGGAGCAAAATCCAATTACACTAGAGACGGAAAATTCATTCTAAAATTGTTCCTTGAGGTAGGATAATAAATTAACGTAATGGCGTAGAAGCATATTGCTTATCAATTTATGAACTCTTGAAGAATATCCAGTTTGATCGTAATAGTAGTATGATAATTCACCTATACTACTTCAAATGAACTGAACAGCAAAGGCATTACGTATAAGAGAACCATCTTCAGCAGTGGGTCAATGTATTTTACTATTAGAACTGTCGCTGTAATATCCCAAGTTTGCCACTACCTATAGATAGTGTCAGTGCGTTTGAAATTACTTGTCATATCCCGGTTCTTGTCGTAAGGCATTTATCGCCGAAGTTGGTTGTATACCTTAAAACGATATGATTGGTACTGATGCAGCCATCTATTCAAGGATAATAATCGACACGAGGGTCCATACTGAGTCCTACTCCGAAAATGATGTTTATATTCATGCACAGGAAACCTGGGTGCCAAGTGAATCACCCGTCCCTAAGCATTCTCGAGTTTATGCCTCTTCCCAAGCAGAATTTGTGCCTTAGGGCCTTGTTTCCCACCCCTTTACTTATTCAGATAGCCGAAGCCTTCACTCTCAGGGAAAATACAATTTAAGAGTAACCAGTTACTTTAGAATAAGGTTCATTTTAAAAACAGTATATACTTCTTCTATTTCTACCCAGTTTTCCAGCAGATGTTGCTAGCTTTCTTCCATATAAAAGCTAGTATGGACTTTCGGAACCTAGCCATGAAGAAACAACATATTGCACGGATCCAGTGCAAGAAAAAAACAGCAAAAAATAATCGGAAAATATATTAAAGAACCTGATGTGCTGCGCACACATGACTTCCTCTACTCTTATACAAACTATTTTTACAAACGCTTAATCTCCATATACTTCATGTTAATCGAAATAAACGTTTACAGAAACTTATTGCTAATTTTTTTGTAGGCAAGGTGAATACGGTAGGCTTTAAGCGCTAGTCAAATGTTTTAAGAGGTGGTCCAGGATATAAAAAAACGAATTCCCATTTGAGAAGCAGTAGTATTCAAAAATGCAAACAAATAACAATATCTCGGAAATAGGCCATTCGTAAAAAAATGTATATGACATAGATTGCGTGTTTTAACGAGATCTGCATTTTTGTGTAGTAAAACTTTTTCTATCTCTTACGGTTTACCAGTTTTGCGAAAGTCATTCAGAATGAAGAGGACTTTTGGGGACATTCCAAGAAAATTCAAGACATACACTTCATTTGCCATGAAACTATCTAAACCGTCTGATATTGCAATCAAAACCATTAGATCTATTTTTGAGAAAATAGTGTCTTCTTGGAAGATACTAAATTCAAATACTAACTTTGGTATTTATCCGACTTATCGTTTTTCAATTATACTGTTCACAGACAGACACATACGGACATGTTTCAAAAATACTTGTTTGACTTCAGGGTACCTCAAAATGTATTTCAGGTAAAATCTGGGTATAGAATTTTTGGTTGGAATGCAATACTTCCCCTACTTACTATATTTAGTATAGTAAAGAAAGTAATTTAGCAAAGATTAACAATAAATTATTGTATTTATGATATAAAGGTTCACTATGTATGCAAAAGTATCCGGTAACCTGTTTAAAAATAAACTATAATATTGGGTCATCATCAATCGGGGAGATTCGCAGCTACAAAGGTGTTGATCCACATTTAGCGTTGATGACAGCCTTTGAGCATACTTTGAATTTGGTGAAAAAGGTTTTCTGGTGTGTAACAATTCATTCTCACGGAGCACTGAAATGGGAAAAAATCGGTGTGATCAAGCGCTAAGTCGGCGTACCAAAGCTTCTATTGGATTCAAATCCGACTCCGTGCAGACCAGTTCATTAGTGTAACATTGCTGACGTCAAACCACTCGCATATATGGCTTGCAGTATGGTCGTGTGCTCGGTTGCGTTTAAAGACACAATGCTGATCCCTGAAGTGCTGTTCGACAGTAGGCAGAATGAAACTGGTTTAAATCTCAGCGTAAACTTTTGCGGTGACATTGTCACGTAAAGCTGTTCCAGGAGAGAAACGACCACACCATACACCACCACCCCCGAATTTCACAGATGCTGCTATTTAAGGTGGTAGATGTCGCTCACCTGGTATCTGCCACAATCCCACCCTATCATCGGATAGTCACATTGTCCGTGATTCTCCACTCCACAAAACGGTTTTTCAGTGTTCTACGGTCTAGTTTCGACGTTCCTCCTTTGAGGCAGTATTTTTAACACTTAAATGATTTTAGTCAATTTATATAATAAAAAATATAATAACAGCCCGCCTTAAAGATATATGTATATGTAGCAATATATAAAAAGTATATATTACAGTCATTGTATATGTTTATATTATTGTATACATGCAATAAGGTTATCTGAATGTATTACGTGATTTAATAATGTAGGAGCTGTGAGAATAATAGGTTAAAAATAGCTAACAATGAGGTAACCTTGAGGCATTAATGAGTAAGAAAGTGTAATAATGCCACTAGTCATTTTTGGAGCAACAATAATGTAATTTTTGTGACAGTTTATAAAATAGTCCATCAACAACCAGAAAAAAGCTTAAGATAAATAAAAGTATTCTATTGGATTAGGAATAGCCAATCAGAGACTTGAAGTACAGAAATGCACAAATTTAGGCGGTAGAAATCAAGTCAATTGCTTGTAGACAGCGCTCATAATTGGACGTTTTGATTGTAGACAGTGTTTCTAACCGGACGCGAGATGCATCCTCGAGAAATTTAATCGTATTCGTGTGAGACGAAAATAGTTTACGTGTTAAAAAATGCAAGTAGTTAATAAAAGAAACTAACAGCTCTCTATATCAGTGAAGTGTTGTTTAAATTATGTCAAAGATTAATAAATGTAGTGAAGTAAAAATTATAATCTGTGTAAGCTTACATTCTTAGCCGCACTACTCCCTGCAAAGAGAAACGTGTCTCTAACAATAATACTGACGCAGCCGAGGCAAACATAAATATAATATTTAGTCAAAATTACAAAATTAATATATTTTTTTTAAATCTGGGTAAAAGGTCACCGGAAAGTACATTTGGGGCGAAGGCTACCGGAAAAGGGGTACTATACGTACGCTTGCAACTACTTCAAATTCAGCTCCCCAACAGTTGAACTACAATACAACTCCTACTTCAAATTGGCTTTGCATACGTAGCAGCAACAAACCTTCTTCACCTTACACCAGGGATTTGGGATTGAACTGTGTGACGTTGGTTTATGAGAAACTGCTCTGCTATGGAAACAAAGTTTTACACCTCACGCCGAACATTCTTGGGGAACGGAGTAGATGCTGATGAAGTTTGAAATTCCTGTATGCTGTTGGTTATGGATGATTAAAGTTTATGCTCTACCCTCTTTAACACTCAATGGTGTCTGGAGGTCAATGTGGGAGGTCAGTCTGGACGGTTCAGTGTTGTGCAAGTCTATTTATGTTTCACTATAACATTGAAAACTGTAGATCTTGTCATATACAGGAGGGAGAAAATCTCGCGCATACTTCTGAAAAAGTAGCACCATACAACCTGACCCTACTAGAAGAAAATTAAATTAAATTATTATTGATCTATTTACTCTACGTCGCTTTAACAACAGGGTCATATCGCGACGGTTCTGTTAGTGGATAATTCTCATATAATGATGTGGCGGACAGTTAGCCTCCTAGGTCTCATCCCTGTAACCACCCGCTTCGTCGTGTCCACAGAGACCCTAGTGCATAGCAAGTGGATTTTCTGCTTCGTGTCGTGCAGATGGAATTAGGGTGCTGTCCATTTTACATGCTGCTTTCATATAGAAAGGCGGACAGTTAGCCTTCTAGGTTCCATTCCTGTAACCATGCCATCTTGCTTCGTCACGTGTCCACAGAGATCAGCGCATAGCAGCCGTATCTTCTGCTTGGTACCGTGCAGTAGGGTGCCGTCCAGTCTATCTGCTTTCATTTTATGCAAATAGATGGCACAGCATTTGCTATTACCACCTAATATTCTTATTGTTTTAGAATTAAAGTAGAACTTTGGATCATAGTATTTAATATCCAATCCGGTATTTACCTTAGCGGCTGAGGGAAACCACGAAAAAACCTCAGATAGATTGGGAGACCCACAGGATTTGAACCCGGAACCTCTCGAATGCGGGCCACAGACGTTACCGCCTGAGCCATCCCGCTCGTTAAATAAAATTGAGTTTTATTTATGGAAACTCTTTAACTACTATGATTCTTAGCGTCCCATTCTATATTGGTCGTGAAAGTCCGGAGAGTTTGCTCAGACCTCTTTATCAGGTTTGAGGTTCTTGCGTATTACAAGCCAAGAGTTCCACAGAACGCACCATTCTGCTGTATCGTGTTGCCTGTTCATTATTGAACGGAATGGGTTTTCCCAGGGTTTTCTCTGTTCGACTCTATGAGAAACAAATGTATAAATGCTATGTGGACACTTGTCCACAATGACGCAATTAATAATTACCAATTAATAGGTAAGTAAAGTCGAGTTAGTTCATCTATTAAAAAGTTAGAGCAGAATTTAAAGGTTCAAAGCAGCTCAGAGGTCACTGCTTGAGTGCTCCTTTAGTGACGTCGGAGCTCAAACTTGACAGAGGAGCATTACTTATGCTTTTTATACCCTTTTTTGCCTGCTTTAGGTTTGGGATTGGATGTTTTTGCATTGCATATTGTATAAATTGGAAATAATTTGTCTCTATAAGATATATCGGAAAGATATTTGCACTTTAGAGAAGAAACTAACCCAAAACTGTTGTACAACACCGAACATATGTGTTAGAAATCAATTTCGGTTTTAAGCTCGACTCAGCTTATAAATTAAAATGAAATTAAGAATATTTTAAAAAATATTTATTATGGGCACGAGCTTTCAAACAACGCTCTTTGATTCCATCACCCTGTTCCCGAGTGAAAATTCGCTCTCCAACATTGAATCGTTGTTGCATGCTCACAAGAAAGTAATTCTGCATTATACTGCTTTCAGATGCACCCAAACTATTGCTGTTTAAGATTTCGTAAGGTTCTTTGTATTAATGTTGATTACCTAGAAAACAAATAGGTGTTAGCACAGCTACAGAAGAAGCCATTTTTACTTTCTCTACTACGTATAGTAAGTAGGGGAAGTATTGTATTCCACCCAAAAATTCGATACCGAGATTTCACCGGAAATACATGTTTTGAGGCCCCCTGAATCCAAAAAAAAAGCATTTTTGGAAACACGTCTGTGTGTCTGTGAACAGCATAACTCAAAAATGAGTAGTGGGATAAACACCAAACTTGGTATTTAGGTTCAATATCTTCCAGAAATGCGACACGAAGGTTTTCAAGAAAATTTCCCCACCGCAAATTAACCTCCACAGGGAACAGTTTTCGAAAATTTTAATTTTCTCAAAAATGGCTCGAACGATCTTGATTAAAATATCACATGTTTAAGATATTTTCATGACAAATGAAATATATATCTCGAATTTTCTGGGAATGTCTCCAACAGAATTCTTCATTGTGAACGACTTTTGCATAACTGGTAAACCATAAGAGATAGACAAAATTTTACTACACAAAAATGTAGATGACGTTAAAATATACAATTTATGTCATATACATTTCTTTTGTTTAGTGAACTATTGTCGAGATATTGCTTGTTATTCCCTTAAATGTTCCAATAGTTATACTTTTTCTCAAATTCGTTATGCATTTCTTTTTATGTCTTGGACATAAAAAGAGAATGGAATGCGCCACATAGTAATCAGCTCTTAAAAGATTTGACTATCGCTTAAAGCCTACCATATTCCCCTTGCATCTACAAGAAAATTAGCAATAAGATTAACATCTGGATTAACATGAAGCATATGGAGAATAAGCGTTTGTAAAAATAGCTTGTACAAAAGTAGAGAAAGTCATGTGAGTGTAATACATCAAATTTTTGTAAAAGGATGATGCTTTCAGGTAAAATTGTAATATACAGGTTGTGTAGTAATGAAAACCTAGGGGCGGATGATTACTGGTATATCTATACACGATCATATTAACAATGCACCTTTGTAGCGTTCTCTCATCATTTTCAAAATATCACTAAATTAAAACTGTCATTAAACATTAGACGAAATAAATAAACAGATGATAGATTTGGAGGACAGTGTAAAGAGCTTATGAGAAATCTGAGATATATTATGAAATACTTCATAGACCCTTCTTTCAAACCTAACAAATTTTTTTCAGTTTTTCACACAGAATATAGTAAAAGTTCTTATGTGTTTTATTCGTATGACCATCCCTATCCTCTGTAATTTCGTAGTTGATATACTAACTAATCCAACTAGAACTTATTAGTTTCTCTACTACGTATAGTAAGTAGAACTATTGAATTCTACCCAAAAGTTCGATGTCGAGATTTCACCGGAAATACATGTTTTGAGGCGCCCTTAATAAAAACATTTTTGGATACATCCGTATGTGTGTCTGTCTATGTGTTAACAGCATAACTAAAAACGCAAAGTGGGATAAATACCAAACTTGGTATGTAAGTTTAGCACCTTCCAAAATGTGACACAAAGATTTTCATGAAACCCCCCCATCTCAGACTACCCTTCACATAGAACATTCTTTGAAATTTTATATTTCCTCAAAGGTGGCTTTAACGATTTTGATTAAAATACCATATGTTTAAGATAATTTATGGCAAATCTTATGTATCTCTTGAATTTTCTGGGAATACCCCCAAAAGTCCTCTTCATTAGGAATGATTTTTGCATAACTAGTACACCTTAAGAGATAGACAAACGTTTACTACAAAAAATGTAAATCTCGCTAAAACACCCAATTTATGTCGTATATATTACTTTCTCTACTACGTATAGTAAGTAGGGGAAGTATTGTATTCCACCCAATTCTCATGTTTTGAGACTCACTGAATCCAAAAAAAGCATTTTTGGAAACATGTCCGTGTGTGTGTCTGTCTGTGTGTCTGTGTGTCTGTGTGTCTGTGTGTCTGTGTGTCTGTGAACAGCATAACTCAAAAACGAAGAGTCGGATAAACACCAAACTTGGTACTTAGGTCCCTTTACATGGAACTTTTTTCGAAAATTCTAATTTTCTCAAAAACGGCTCTAACGATTTTGATTAAAATATCATCTGTTTAAGATATTGTCCTGACAAATAAAATGTATATCTCGAATTTTCTGGGAATGTCTCCAAAAGCATTCTTCATTATGAACGACTTTTTCATAGCTGGTAAACCATAAGAGATAGACAAAATTTTACTACACGAAAAATGTAGATCGTGTTAAAATACACAATTTATGTCATATGCATTTCTTTTGTTGACTGAACCGTTTGCGAGATATTGCTTGTTATTCCCTTAAATTTTCCAATACTTATACTTTTTCTCAAATTCGTTATTCATTTTTAATTTCTCTACTACGTATAGTAAGTAGGGGAAGTATTGCATTCCACCCAAAAATTCGATACGGAGATTTCACCGGAAAAACATGTTTTGAGACCTCTTGAATCCAAAAAAAGCATTTTTGGAAACATGTCCGTGTGTGTGTCTGTGTGTGTGTGTGTGTGTGTGTGTGTGTGTGTGTGTGTGTGTCTGTGAACCGCATAACTCAAAAACTAACAGTTGGATAAACACCAAACTTGGTATTTACGTTCAGTATTTTCCAGAGATGCGACACGAAGATTTTCAAGAAAATCCCCCCACCCCAGACTACCCTTTACATGGAAGATTTTTCGAAAATTTTAATTTTCTCAAAAATGGCTCTAACGATTTTGATGAAAATATCATATGTTTAAGATAATGTCATGAGAAATGAAATGTATATCTCGAAATTTCTGGGAATGTCTCCAAAAGTATTCTTCATTATGAACGACTTTTGCATAACTGGTAAACCATAAGAGATAGACAAAATTTTACTGCACAAAAAATGTAGATCGCCTTAAAATACACAACTTATATCATATACATTTTTTTTGTTGAGTGAACCGTTTTCGAGATATTGCTTGTTATTTCCTTATATTTTCCAATACTTATACTTTTTCTCAAATTCGTTATTCATTTTTACTTTCTCTACTACGTATAGTAAGTAGGGGAAGTATTGCATTCCACCCAAAAATTCGATACCGAGATTTCACCGGAAATACATGTTTTGACACCTCCTGAATACAAAAAAAGCATTTTTGGAAACATGTCCGTGTGTGTGTCTGTGTGTGTGTGTTTGTGTGTGTCTGTGTGTGTGTGCTTGTGTGTGTCTGTGTGTGTGTGTCTGTGTGTCTGTGAATAGCATAACTCAAAAATGAACAGTCGGATAAGCACCAAAATTGGTATTTAGGTTCAGTATCTTCCAGAAATGCGACACGAAGGTTTTCAAGAAAATCCCCCCACCCCAGACTACCCTTTACATGGAAGATTTTTCGAAAATTTTAATGTTCTCAAAAATGGCTCTAACGATTTTGATGAAAATATCATATGTTTAAGATAATGTCATGAAAAATGAAATGTATATCTCGAATTTTCTGGGAATGTCTCCAAAAGTATTCTTCATTGTGAACGACTTTTGCATAACTGGTAAACCATAAGAGATAGACAAAATTTTACTACACAACAAATGTAGATCGCGTTAAAATACACAACTTATGTCATATACATTTCTTTTGTTGAGTGTACCGTTTTCGAGATATTGCTTGTTATTTCCTTAAATTTTCCTTTTTCTCAAATTCGTTATTCATTTTTTTTATGTCCTGGACATGCAAAGAGAATGGAATGCGCCACATAGCAACCAGCGTTAAAATAATTGACTATGGCTTAAAAGCTACCATATTTCCCTTGCATTACAAGAAAATTACCAATAAGATCAACATCTCGATATCTCGATTAACATGAAGCATATGGAGAATAAGCGTTTGTAAAATTAGATTGTACAAGAGTAGAGAAAGTCATGTGAGTGTAACACATCAGATTTTTTTATGTCCTGGACATGCAAAGAGAATGGAATGCGCCACATAGCAACCAGCGATAAAATATTTGACTATCGTTTAAAAGATACCATATTCCCCTTGCATCTACAAGAAAATTACAAATAAGATTGACATCTCGATATCTCGATTAATATGAAGCATATGGAGAATGGGCGTTTGTAAAAATAGATTGTATAAGAGTAGAGAAAGTCATGTGAGTGTAACACATCAGATTTTTTTTATGTCCTGGACATGCATAGAGAATGGAATGCGCCACACAGCAACCAGCGTTAAAATATTTGACTATCGCTTAAAACCTACCATATTCCCCTTGCATCTACAAGAAAATTATCAATAACATTGACATCTCGATGTCTCCATTAACATGAAGCATATGAAGAATAAGCGTTTGTAAAAATAGTTTGTACAAGAGTAGAGAAAGTCATGTGAGTGTAACACATCAGATTTTTTTTTGTAGTGTGAGTCATTTCCAAGATATTCCTTGTTATTTGTTTGAATTTTCCAATACTTTTTCTCAATTGGGAATTCGTTATAGGTTTTTTTATGCTCTGGACATACAAAGAGAATGGAATGCTCCACATAGCAACCAGCTCTTAAAATATTCGACTATCGCTTAAAGCCTACCAATTCCCCTTGCATCTTCAAGAAAATTAGCAATAAGATTAACATCTCGATATGTCGATTAACATGAAGCATATGGAGAATAAGCGTTTGTAGAAAAAGTTTGTACAAGAGTAGGGAAAGTCATGTGAGTACAACAAATATACTTTTTTCTATCTACTTTGTTTTAATTGAGATAAACATTTTCAGAAATAGCTACATTACATATCTCGTTATAGATACAGAAACAATTGTCAAATGTTTAAGAAATGGATCCTATATGCTGGCATTAAAATTCCACATTCTTTCCATGCAACCGCGAAAACGAACTGAAAATCGACAAGACATGAAATGAATGACAAAGGTATTGAACAATGCGAACTATTAATAATGATATCTTGTGAATGGCTTAAGCCACAGAAAGGTTATTTGAAGTAAAGTTTGCATTTTAAAGAGATCTACATGTTTTATTTAGAATAATTTTAGTCTATACTTAACGTTTATACAGTTTATACAGTTATACAAGATTCCTTCCGAATGAATAGGACTATTCCCAGTAAATTTAAGATATACTCTTCATTTTTCATCTAAATATTTTTAATATATTGTATTTTAATCAAAATTGTTAGTCATTTTGAGAAAAGAAGATTTAAAAAAATTGATGTAAAGGGTAGTTTGAGTTGAGAAATTTTCTTGTAAACCTTTGTGTCGCATTTTTAGAAGACATACTGAACATAAATACCAAGTTTGGTATTTATCCAACTTTTCGCTTATGAGTTGTGCACAGTTATGTACAAAACACACACAGAAACACGGACATAGAGACAGACGTTTTTTGTAAAAATGTTTTTTTTAATCAGGGGCTTCAAAACATGTATTTCGACACAATACCTTCACTACTTACTATGTACGTGGGAGAAAAATAAAAATTAAAGATGTTTGTGAGATAAAGCAACTGTGTGTTTAAGTCATTATTTCAGCATCCCCAAGCCGCGTTTTCAAACTCGCATTTGTACCATGCAACACGCACAGCTAGGGAGGAAAGGACAGGTGAATTATGGCGTAAAGGTGGAAGTTTCGAGGATGGAGGAGTAAGTGCTTGCATGCGTGACACTCCAAAGTTCCAATTTCAACACACTTGTGCAGCGCGTGTGTGGTGTACGTTGGGTTGCCTATTCGTAAACGCTTGGGCGTATATTGCTAAACAACCTCCATAATACATGTGCAAATAAATAAATTTACTAAGAAATGGGGTTTAGGAATAAATTTTAAAAACAAAGATAATGGTATTTAAAAAGAGCTATAAATTGAAGGAGGAAAAGTGGTATGTGGAAGGGGAAGAGTTGCAAATATTAAACAAGTTTGATCATTTAGGAGTGAGAATAAGTAGTAATGGGATATGGAATGATCACAAGATAAGTGCCTTAGCTAAGGGAAGATTAGCAATGACTGTTATAAGAATATGCTTAAAGAAAATACCAGATATGCAAATTAAATGGTTGGAAAGGGTTTAAAAAGCTGTAGTTTGGATCAGAGATTTGGGGAAGTCACAAAGGATGGGAGATGATTGATATCGTTCTGTAAGTGTATGTTAGGTTTATCTATTTCATCACCTAATAGAGTAGCAACGTTTGAGGTGGGAAGAGTAGGTAGCAAGGACATGATAGTAGAAAGGATACTTAAATATTGGCATAGATTGAAATCATTGGACGAGCATAATATCTTGACGCAATGTTTAATAATACAAGAAAAATCCAATGCTGGGATGAACTGTGCGCAAGGAATAAGGAGAATTTTACAGGAAATAGGAATGGGTAACTTATGAGAGGAGAGAGAGGGGTTAGTTAAAGGTTTCTGGAAAGAAGTGAGGAACAGAGTGGAAGATATAGAGAAACAAGAATTATTTCAAAGTCTGGAAGGAAAGAAAAATTTGGAACTACATAGACAATTTAAGGTGGACTGGGGAAGGGATAATTACGTGGATGTAGGTAATAGGTTAGTGAGAGAAGGGTGGGCCTGGTCTAGATTAAGTGCACATAGGCTAAGGGGAGATAGGAAGGGAGCGAATTTGGATAGATGTCCTCTTTGTGGAGAGACAGATAATGATTTGCATTATATAATGGAATATGAAGAAACTAAGTTGTGGAGAGATCAGTTTTCCTAAAGAATGGTAGAATGTTGACAAAGAAGTATTAAAAGTTAGGATAATGAAAATACAAAAGGAGAGAGATATAGAAAGTATAGGAGAATATATGGGGAGAGTAAGAGAAAAATGGTTTAGAAAAATAAAGCAATGTGAATTTGTTATGACCCACCATGCATAAATAACTAGGGTGTTAAAATGCATGATGGACCAAAGAAAGAAAAAATAGCAACTCAAAGTAATATATTAAAAATTGTAAGAATTTTGTATTGCATTATGGAAATAAATAAATATATACATATATAATAGAAACCTCAGCTCCGCTTGCGTTGTGAACTTCTGAGATTATTATCTGTCTTTCTCTCTCCCCCCCTTTATCTCCCTCTACTCAATCAATTTATCTCTTCCATTCTCATCCTCGCTTTCTGGTCTATTTCCCTGCTCACACTGTCTCTCTCTTCCCATTTGTTTCACTATCCTAACCTTTCCCTTCCTCTTCCTCTCTCTCCCCCTCTCTCTGTAACTCTTTCCCACTTTAACCTGTACCCATCCTCCTTCCCCTCTGTCTACTACACTTCATTTGATATTGTGAAAATGGTTATTAAAATTGCTTTTTTAAGGATATTAATAACCATGAAAGCATACTCGTAAGTTTAGGAACTATACTGTTTCCCATGCTAACTGATTTACGAACATCAATATACATTTGTGTAACTTAGTAAGTATTCATTCTTTTGAAAATCCTTACATAACAAAACTCAAAATCATCATGCTTTGAAACCTTTATGAAACATTTTTAATTTAGTAAGCGAGATATTTCAATTCTCTGATTTAGTGTCCTATTAGAAAATCCTTCCCTTTTGTAAAACACCTATTTAGTTCTATAATATATAGATGTATATTATTATTATTATTATTATTATTATTATTATTATTATTATTATTATTATTTGCGAAGAGCCCATGTGGAACTACGCAAAATACTTAAAGACGTTTCTTTGTTTTCCTTTGAATCCATAGTTCTTTCTGTGGTTGTGCACTTTCTTTCTCTCGTTTATCTATGTTGTTCCAGTGCTTTTCTTCGATTTTCTCCTTGGTCAACTTGGCACTTATGCACTTAGATTCTAAAGCTGTCTCTGTTTAGAAATTCTTAATTCCTGCCAATTTTAAATCTCTTTACTTTCTCTATTACGTATAGTAAGTAGGGGAAGAATTACACCCCACCCAAAAATTCCATACGTTCATTTCACTGGAAATATATATATTCAGGACCCTAAACCCGAAAAAAACATTTTTAGAAAAAGGTCCGTGTATGTCTATAGGCCTGTGAACAGCATAACTGAAAAATGAAAAGTCGGATAAAAAGACCAAACTTGTTAATTATGTTTACAATCTTTGCAAGATGCGACACGAAGATTTTCAAGAAAATCTCCCACCACAGACTACTCTTTAAATGGAACATTTTTCGAAAATTTTGATTTTATAAAACATGGCTCTAACGATTTTTATTCATATTTTATATATTTAGATTATTTACTTGACAATTATAATGCATATTTTGAATTTTTGGGGAATGTCCTCTAAAGTCCTCTTCTTTCTGAATGGAATTATATATAAACAACATTTTATACAAGAAATGTAAATCTCGTTAAAACACAAAATTGGTCATATACATTTTTACTTTCTCTACCACATATAGTAAGTAGGGGAAGTATTGTATTCCACCCAAAAATTCGATACCGAGATTTCACCGGAAATACATGTTTTGAGACCCCCTGAATCCAAAAAAAGCATTTTTGGAAACATGTCCGTGTGTGTGGCTGTGTGTCTGTGTGTGTGTGTGTCTGTATACAGCATAACTCAGAAACAAACAATCGGGTAAACACCAAACTTGATATTTAGGTCCAGTATCTTCCAGCGATGCGACACGAAGGTTTTCAAGAAATTCGCCCCACCCCAGATTACCCTTTACATGGAACATTTTTCGAAAATTTAAATTTTCTCAAAAAAGCCTGTAACGATTTTGATTAAAATATCATATGTTTAAGATATTTTTATGACAAATAAAATGTATATCTTGAATTTCCGGGGAATGTCTCCAAAAGTATTCTTCATTGTGAACGACTTTTGCATAACTGGTAAATCATAAGAGATAGACAAAATTTTACTACACAAAGAATGTAGGTTGCGTTAAAATACACAATTTATGTTTTATACATTTGTTTGTTGAATGAACCATTTTCGAGATATTGCTTGTTATTCCCTTAAATTTTTCAATACTTATTTTCTCAAATGGGAATCCGTTATTCATTCTTTTGTCTTGGATATGCAAAGAGTATTAATCTGTGGCAAAGGGAATGGTGCTGCACCTAGCAACCAGCTATTAAGAGATATGTATGTGCTTAAAAGCTACTGTATCTCTATATTGCCCTTGTAAATATATATTCCCCTTACATACAAGATAAGAGTCTGCAAATGTTTATCTCGATTAACATGAAGTAGATGGAGAATAAGCGTTTGTAAAAATAGCTTGTACAAGAGTAGAGAAAGTCATGAGAGTGTAACACAAGATTTTTTTGGATTCAGGGGGTTTCAAAACATGTATTTGCGGTGAAATCTCGATATCAAATTTTTGGGTGGAATACAATACTTCCCCTACTTACTATACGTAGTAGAGAAAGTAATAAGGTAATTGTAAGTTTCTATTACTGTTATAATAAATTTAAGAAATTATGCGCGGATATTTGTTGACTTCCCTCGTAAAAACCGTTATTGTCAGCCTTGCAAAAACATAGAAGACAGTACACTGGTAGCTTCCCTTTGAAGACATATGCAATTTGTCAGTCATCTGTCTGGAATTATGCAAGCGGAGAGGTACAAAGGTAGTGTTTGGAGAGGGCTGAGCTATGTTTCAGTACCAACTTAAATGTCCTCCTGCTTCCATAAGTACATTATTGATCGTACACCATTAACGGGGTAGGAAATAAGGTTACTTGTACAAAATTTAGTGCGGAGGTTCTATAATGTTGGCAGCAAATGACATTATGTAAATGACAAAAACATTAAGTCTTGTGCAACACAAATAGCAAAACCGTGACTACTGCAAACCGTGTTTCTCTGGAATTTATTATGGTATCATTAAGCTAGCCAAGGGCTGAGAGGAGGGAAGGAACCAGGAAATCCTGTTATTGTAAGTGGGGCGTGTTTTCCTATCCAGCACCTGATATTTTCATATCATTAACAGGATACCGAGTACAACATGGCAGGAAAACAACGGCGGCTTGAGGACAAGAACTTTGAGCCAGGAAGTGAATTAGCCAAACTTCGTCATAACACTGCTGTTGTTTACATTAAGAAATGCTTGGAAACAAATTTTATCGCATAGGACCATAGGATTCTAGCTCAACAGACTCAACAGTTTCCTAGATCAGTACCGAGCGTGTGGCTCAAGCGGTAATGCCTCTGGTCCGCATTCAAGAGGTCCTCGTTTCGATCCCCGGCGACCTACCACTCTGACCCATGGGTTTTTCGTGGTTTCCTAGGATCCGCAGGCGAATACTGAAGTGGTTCATCTTCTACCAAGACTTTTCTGCCTCTCATTTCCTATACCCACCATCTCCCTTATCATCTGCTTAATGATTTACCATTCAATACTGAATCTAAAACCATATTATTTGCTGATGACACAACTTTTATTCATAATAATGCAAATATACAGTATCTTGAAACTGAGGTTCAAAATAATATAATGTATATATCACCATTGTTTCAAGCAAATAAGTTTTTACTTAATGATTCTAAAACTAAAAATATAATTTTTACTTTAAATAATCTTGTTGTCCCAAAGCTTTGTACTGATGTAACTTTCTTAGGCATTTTTATTGATAGATTTTTAACCTGGTAGTCATATAATACATTTTTATGCAGAAAGTTGTCAAGGGTTTTATTTTTGATGAGGAACTTAAGTCAATTGTGTACCCCTTGAGTATATGCGTGTCTCATATTTTGCATACTTTCACAGTATGATTAATTATGGTATTTTACTTTGGGGTAATAGCTCATATATCAACATGTATTACTTATGCAATAGAAAGCTATAACTACTAGAACACATTGTAAACCTTATTTTAAAAGATATAATATTTTGACTGTTATAAATTTGTATATTTATACTGTATTGGGTTTTATGAAACAGAATCAACATATGTATGACACGAGATCCAATATTCATAACTATAATATCCGTAACAGTCAAATGATCGATATTTCTCAGCATAGACTTAAGAAAACTTCTCAAAGTTACTCCTATATTGGCATTAAACTTTTTAATAAGCTACCTCAAGTTGTAAAAGATTTGCGTTATAAAATATTTTGTAAGCGATTGCATTCTTGATTTATGGATAATCCATTTTATTCTATTAATGACTTTATTGATTTTAATGCATCTGATATTGATATTTAATTGTTAATTTTTGCTGTAAAAGTTGCACAAGGTGTGGTTTATGTTGTATTATTGATTTATATTATTGTATATACTGACAATATCTATTACAGTTATGTAACTGTTTAATGACAATAAATTGATCTTGATATATATTGATATATTTATTTAGGGTGGTAGGACCAGCTGACGGTGTTCGGCGGGTTGCGGCTGGACGGTGGCTTGTGGTTTGTAAAGGTTCCTTCCCTGGCGTCCTGCTGAAACTACTCAGTTAGTACCTCCCCGAGTGGGCTCCACCCGATAGGGGGTTCAGTGGCTTGTGGAGGAGCGTGCGTCGCCCGATGCGTTTTATCTGAAAGCGTTAGGGACACCTCCATGCTTCCGCCCGTGCATGCGGATCTGCTCGCCCTTCGGGACTATCCCCTCATCCTTCTCTCATTGGAAGAAAGAAACGGCCGTTACTTGCGGTGCTCTGCCCCGATTCCGGGAGCTCCTCCGTGATACGTACCTTTACGTTTTACCTTTTCCATTAATTGACCTAATAGTGGTTGAAAATATGAAGCCCGGGATGGGGGTATGCCATCTCAATACAATTTGAGATCTCCTTGTGGTTTACCAGAAAAATGCGAATTGGTTGGAGAATTGTGACTGCATGTTGCCATGGTAGCTCAGTGGTTAGACGACCGGACGGATACAGGGAGATCCATGGTTCAAAGCTCGGCTATGGCACTGAATGTTTCAGTCATCTGATTCTACATTTCTTTATTTGTTATCCTTTATTTTCTCAAAAATTGCAATTACAATTTTGATTAAAACATCATATGTTACGATATGGAATAAATAATGAAATTTATGTCTTGAATACCTCTTCATCATCGGTGAATTTTATAAAGCTTTGAAGCCTTAAAGGGACAAAGTAGTCTGAAACACATGGAAATTACACCTTAAGTGTGTTAAATTGCACTGCTCTTAAAGCTCTCAGTGGTTTTTCCTGAAATTTTTATAAATTATTCTAAAAATCATGACAATTATTTCAAGCGGTTGCTTGCATTGATAGATTATTTAATCCAACAGAAAAATAATACAATTTACTCTTAAAACATGTGAATTCGTGTACCTTCTTCTCTGATGCTACTTGCAATACAGAATCACACTTTTGCATGTTTGTTACCTTCTGAACCTCAATTATATAGTTACGTATATTAGTTCACTAGGCATTGGAAAAAAATTATTTGCCAAATCAAAAAAGGAAAAATGTGGAAAATTTGCAATGTTATTGCTTTCTTAATAACACTAATATATATTATAAAATTAGATTGTGGTTTAGGAAGTTTAATTATGTGTTGTATGCATGTACGAATATTTCAGCTCTCTACCTCTCATACTTTCTGAGAAATAGGCACATAAGTATCCGAATTTTTTTTGAGAAAACTGAATTTAAAGTTTGAACATTAAAACTCTGATGCACTTCAGTACATTCCAGGGTCATAATCATCTGCATCTTCATTCCTGGATTGCTTCAGCTTTTTGATTGACTTATTTTGGTCCTGTCCTCTTTTGTTAATTTCTGAACTGCTCGCTGGACAGGTTATAGTCATTCGTTATTGAAAAATACAAAAATGTTCTAAAAAGTGAATTGCAATGAAGACTAGCATTTAAATGGTATTTAAATGTCTTAACCCCCAAAAGGCATATATTTTCTGAAACTGGAAATAATAGAGATTTTACTGGTGCCTAAAACAAAAATTATGATATTTGGCCATTTCAGAGTACCTTGTCTCCTTAAAAAATAAGAAAGACTTACTAAGGAAACATGCAGAGTTTGTTTTTTAAATATTCAGTTTAAATGACAAACTATTTGTTTCATTAAGAATTTAGTAAAAATATTGTGTTGTTTGAATTTTTAGTTTGGTTTATTGTACACATTATAGCTACAGTTTACAATACATTTTTACACGCCAGTATGACTCCCTGGTTTTGGAAACAGTAACATCTACATTTTGTTATCTGTTGTTTCAAAGAAACAGATATTTTCTCAGCCAACAAAATTATTATTACAGCTGTATTACTTTACCCCATGACATGAACTAAATGGAGAAATAAACTTTTATGCTGAATTTTGTATAAATAATATGCAAAACAAATAACAACGCACTGAGAAAGACATCCAAGTAGAAAATATAAAATGCCGGTGTATATTTTAACAAAGCATTTCTAGACTGTAACACAACAGTGTTGTGTGTTTTCCCCCACTCTCAGTCCCGGTCCTGAATTTCAATTACTGAGATTATGTACATCTCCCCTTCAATTGTTTTTACTGCATGCAATGTTGTTTTTGAAGTCGGTGTTGATTTGCAATCGAAATAGTTACAGAGCGTCGCTGTTTCTGTCAGAACAAACTTAAAATAACGTCAATATGTTTTTCCTGTCTACAACTGCAAATAAAACAAACGAAGCGAGCTTCCAAAAACACGCACAATCTAATCAGCAATATTGCTTAGGCATCGTCTGTCATTTCCTGCAGAAGAGAACATTTAAACCCGAAATTGAAAAAATCTTGAGTGTTGCATTCACATGACTTTCTATACTATCCAGCGTTTAATAGTGGGTATGCACATTATTTTTACGAAAGTTTATTTTTCTAAATATTCATTTTAATCGAGATAAATATTTGCAGAAATAGCTACATTTCGTTATAGATACAAAGGAAATAGCGGTACTCAAATGTTTAAGAACTGGCCGCTATAGGCTGGCCTTAAAATGTCATACCCATTCCATGCAATCGCGAGAAACAACTGAAAATTATGCTACTTAAAAAGAGTGACAAAGTATATATCGGATATCTTGGAAATGACTGACGCTACAAAAAATATTTGAAATAAATTGTGTGTTTTAAAGGGATCTACATTTTGTGTGTGGTGCGCTTTAATCTATCGCTTAACGTTTACCAATTATACAACATTATATAAAATTCATTCCTTCCGAGAGGATTTCACAGGCTATTCCCAGAAAATTAAAAATATACCTGTTATTTGACCTGAAAAATTTCTTTAATACACAGTATTTTAATCGAAACCTAAACACATTTTTAGAAAACCAAACATTTTGAAAAATACTCCTTGTAACTTGTGGTGGAAGAATTTTGTTGAAAATCTTCTGGTTTCATCTTTGAAGGTACTTAACCTAAAGGCCATGTTTGGTATTTATCCTACGTTTCGTTTTTGAGTTATACTGTTCATAGACACACACAAACAAGGCCTTTGTTTTAAATCTGACACTTAACATTCACATGACTTTCTCTCCCTCCAGGGAGCCTCCAAACATGCTTTCGGTGAAATATGACATCGAAGTTTTGGGTACAATAGAATATTTTTCTAGAGAAATTAAAAATCTGATGTAATACATTTACATGACTTTCTGTACCCTCTATCAAATATTGAATATACAAATTAGTCTTATTAAAGCTTACTTTTATCTCTTATCTTAATCCAAATAAACGTTTGCAGAAATAGCTACATTACACATTTCGTTATAGATACAAAGGGATCAGTAATTGTCAAATGTTTAAGAACTGAACACTACACATCGACTTTAAAATTCCACATTGCTTCAATGAAATTGCCAGAAATAAGATTGTTTTTGCAGGACCTTCATCAGTTGTGTCTGGTTTTAATTAAGCAGGATTGAATGACCTCATTAGAGATCTTAGTCTTCCAAAGGAGTCGTCAGAATTGTTGGCTTCTAGGCTGGCAGAGAAACAATGTCTGTTACCGGGAACAAACGTGACAGTCTATCGCAAAAGAGAACAAGATTTCCTGCCGTTCTTCACAACAGAAAACTAATTTGTTTTTTGCATCAATGTTGAAGGACTGTTGATGAAACCGGGTATAAGAAAATGCACACCAGCAGAGTGGTAGCTATTTATTTATAGCTCCAAATGCAGCTTAAATTGTGTTGTTTTGCATAATGGAAACCAATACAGGTCCATACCAACTGGTCACTCAATTATTATGCATGAAAATCAAGCTACAATAGCTACAGTTCTAGAGAAGATCTCATACCGTGATCACCAATGGGTTATCTGTGTCGACATAAACATGATGGAACTTTCTTCTAGGACAACAAGGTGGGTACACCAAATACCCATGCTTTATATGCCTATGGAACTCTTAGAGCTAAAGATCAACATTTGGTGACAAGACAGTGGCCTCTTAGAGAAAGCATGATCGTTGGAGAAAAAAACATCACAGATTCTTTGGTTGACAGAAACAAGAATTGTGTGCAGGTAATATAGTTGTATATGCGGACCGGTAAGGTTGAATTGGTGTATAATTGAATAAGCTGTATCTCAAAAACTAGAGCTGATAGGGCAAAACTGAGAGCATTTTTGGAATCAGTGACCCAAATATAGTCAGAAATGGGTCAGAATTGTAAGGCACCAAAATCACTGTTCCCCAGTGCTATCGCTAGTTATATGCAAACACTTGTTTTTACACCCGCTGCACTTTGTTCTTTGCGTGGCCTGTCAAAGCGATCTACAAGCACAGTATTTTTGTTGCAATGCTCTTGTGTCTTTATTCTTGGATAGTTACAACAGTGGTGTGATTAAGTGATAAACGATTTTGTGAGAATAAACTAAAACTCCAGCTAGGCGAAATTATGGTGTATGGTGTTTAAGTAGCGACTCAGAGGCATGCACTCCCCAAAGCATTAGAGAGGAGGAATATCTATATGACCAGGTTACCCCTCCCAAGGTTTTTTTATAAGTTGCTCAACTATAGTAAATCTACTGATATGGAGCTATCACCTCTAAACACACTTAATATACCATCAGAAGGCCAGTGCCTAACCCAGAGAGCCAGAAGTGGTCTTCTAAGTCAATCTTCAATTTTAAATTTCCATAAATCAACTTTTTGGTCATTTGAATGATTTTGGCAGAGAAGATACACCAAGGACGTAGAAGTATAAGAAAAACATAACAGATATTTTTGTCAGAAATAAAGGCAAGAAAGAATGGAACTTTTACTTAAGACTCGTAATGGGTAACAATAATGAAATGCGTCTCAAAATTTTTGGTAAAACTACTGAAATGCACAAAATTGAGGAAATTGATCATCATTGAGGAAACTAGCATATAATACCCAAGTAGTTATACATGTACTAATCAAACCCATTTTAAAATAAATATGTTAGTATTCTTACTTACAATAGCTTTTTAAGCCGAATTTAAAAATCTAGATATTGCAGCCAGAAACAAATTAATAACTACCAAATCTTTACTACTTACGTCCCTGCATTTATCATACCCCATGCTTCTAGTTGGAGTGTTACATTTTTGGTTGTGGCGCCGCCACGGGTAGTGGCTATTAAGGTGCCTATCCTTTCTCTATCACTACCTATAGCAAGTAGAGAAATATTGTATTCCACAGGTACTATGAATCCAAAAAAATGCCATTTTAGAATAAGGCCCGTGCGCGCCTGTGTGTATCCATATATCTGTGTACATCAAAACGATACGTCGGTTGAATACCAAACATGGTATATGTGTAAAAACGTGTATGACATAAATTGTGTGTTTCAAAGAGCTCTACAGTTTTTGTGTAGTAAAATATTGTTTATCTCTTACGGTTTACCAGTTATACGAAAGTCATTCAGAATGAAGAGGACCTTTGAGGACATTCCCAGAAAATTCAAGACGTACATTTCATTTGCAATGAAAATATCTTAAACAAATGGTATTTTAATCAAATAATTTTAATCGTTAGAGCCATTTTTGAGAAAAATATTCCATGTAAAGGATAGTATGGAGTGGAGGGATTTTCTTGAACATCTTCGTGTCGCATCCTTGGAAGATACTGAACTCAAATACCAAGTTTGGTACTTATCATAGTTTTCGTTTTAGAGCTATGTTGTTCATAGTCTGACAAACACACAGACACACAAACGTATATGTTTCAATAAATGCTTTATTTGGATTAAAAGGGTCTCAAAACATGTATATCGGTAAACTTTCTCGGTATCGAATTTTTGGGCGGCATGCAATACTTTCTCTACTTACTATACGCAGTAGAGAAAGTAATAGGCATTTATAAAAACAGTTCATAGGAGATACATAAAATCCATGGTAAAGGGTAGAGAAAGTCATATGAATGCAACAATAAATTCCTTCATACATTACACCTGTACATAAAGCAATATTCCGTGTGCCAAAATGGCCCACAATAATGGGAAACCGCTCCACAGGATCTATAAACAGGTAAGCACCTCGGCATTATTTCGAGGTTACGCTATCCTAACTGGGTCTTCAGTGAAATTATCGCTTTCACTAAGACATGCAACCCGCTCTGCTGAATATTCTGATAGGGATTCTCTGAGACTCCGCCCACCTGTCGCTCTCACCATGGGCCACTGCCCCTGAATACCTCATGATGATCAATGAGCCATGTGAACAGCGTGGTTCGCTGCAAACTGCACCTAATCAAAACTCTCACGTCTAGTAGATCTGCAAACGATACTACTCCAACTCGCCACTGCAGCGGTTTAAAGGAGAGGGAACCAATGTTTGGGCAAAATTAAATGGCAACGTTGTCACTACTTTAATGTTTTAATGCGGGGAAAGAGAGCGATTTCTACTTTCTTCAAAAACTTATCTTCAAAAGGTGGAAGAAGCATTGCATTTCGTCCAAAATGTTATATCAAAATCTCACCGGGAATATATGCTTTTGGGGCTCCCTGAATACAGAAAAAGCATTTTTACTTTTTCTACTAGGTACTTAAAGTAAATAGAGGAGGTATTGTATTCCATCCAGACAGTACACGTTGAAATTTCATTGAAAATGCATGTTTTGAAGCCCACTGAATTCAAAAAGGTATTTTTAGTATAAGGCCCATGTGTGTGTCTGTGAACATCATAATTCAAAAACGAAGAGTCCGACAAATACCAAAACTGGTATTTAAGTTCTGTGTCTTCTAAAGATGTAATACAAAGATTTTAAAGAAAATTTTCGAACTATTTTTATTTTCTCAAAAATAGTTCTAAATATTTAGAAAGATATGACATCCCCAACAGCCTATCAGACGCTCTAATTCAGTAAAACAAAGAACTTCAACTTTTATGAAAACGACAAGATTGCATAACAATGTATAGCACACTTACCTAGAGAATTTAATGTTGTATGCACTATTACTGCTTAAAATATTGTATTTTAGATTGTAATTCCGTTCTGTATTCTAAAGTAGTCGCGATATGACTTTATAGTTGAAGCAACAAAAAGAAATATTAAAAAAACCTATATTTAAGATATTTGCATCAACAACATCATTAGGCCTTTCGACTGTTCCGTCCTCTCAAAGAAACTGGTCCACCCATCTCTTCACGAATCTTCCTTTGTCTCTCTTTTCTTTAGGTTTGTGTTCTAGAATCTTCTTGTGAATGTGGGATTTCGGAATGTGTTACACAAGAGCATAAAGTTTCTGTTCATATTCTTTTATTCAGATTAAATATGTTCAATTCTTTCACTATTTCATCGCCGTATTTTTTGTCTGTCCTATACTCAGCGACCGCTCTCAAGAATCTCACTTCTGACGCTTCTATTTTTAGTAAGTACGAGAAGTATTGCATTCTACCCAAAAATTCCATACCTATATTTCACCGAAAATACATGTTTTGAGACCCCCTGAATCCAAAAAAAAGCATTTTTGGAAACATGTCCGTGTGTGTGTATCTGTGAACAGCATAACTCGGAAACGAACAGTCGGATAAACACCAAACTTGGTATTTAGGTTCAGTATCTTCTAGAGATGCGACACGAAGGTTTTCAAGCAAACCTCCCCACCCCAGATTACCCTTTACATGGAACATTTTTCGAAAATTTTAATTTTCTCAAAAATGGCTATAATGATTTTGATTAAAATATCATATGTTTAAGATATTTTTATGACAAATAAAATGTATATCTTGAATTTTCTGGGAATGTCTCCAAAAGTATTCTTCATTTTGAACGACTTTTGCATAACTGATAAACCATAAGAGATAGACAAAATTTTACTACACAATAAATGCAGATCGCGTTAAAATACACAATTTATGTCATATACAGTTTTTTGTTGTTGAGTGAACCATTTTCGAGATATTGCTTGTTATTCCCTTAAATTTTTCAATGATTATTTTCTCAAATGGGAATTCGTTATTCATTTTTTTTGTCTTGGATATGCAAAGAGTATTAATCTGTTGCAAAGAGAATGGTGCTTCACATAGCAACCAGCTATTAAGAGATATGTATGTGCTTAAAGGTTACTGTATTTCTATATTGCCCTTACAAATACAAAACAAGGGGATCATGGTACGCCTTAAGCGATAGTCAAATATTTTTAGAACTGATCGCTATGTGTAAAATGTAATTCTCTTTGCATGTCAAAACATCGTTTCTGCAAATGTTTATCTCGATTAATATGAAATAGATGGAGAGTAAGAGTTTGTACAAATAGTTTGCACAAGAGTAGAGAAAGTCACGTGAGTGTGACATATCCGATTTTTTTCTTTTGTTTGTTTGTGACAGTCAACATTATGATTGACAAAAAAGAGATGGGACTGCTAAAATTTCATAGAGTTTCAAAACAGTATCTTTTCGAGTTTTATTAGGGTTCTTCTAATTGTCCCACATACTTGATTAAACTTTTATGATTTCCTTGTTGCTCTAGTTCTTTTGTATTGTCAATTTCACAACCTAAATATTTAAAGTATTTTAATTTGTTATACTGTATTATTCTAAATTACTATTTTACAACGTACATGTGGTTTTCTCTTGAAAGCTAGAATGTTTGTGGTTGTTGGAGATATACTTAAATTATTATAGCTATAAGCTTGGTTTTGTAATTCATATATTATTTTCTGGACACTAAAGCAGCTGTTACTGGTTGATTATCGGCGAAAAGAAAAGTTGTCAAATCAGCATAATAAAATTTCTTCGTGAAAACTAGCCAGTATTTAATAACTTGGTCAATGTATAAATTAAACAACATGACGAAGAGATGTGACGACCCCATCGTCCAATGCATTTCCACTGCAAGCAGCCAACAGAATTGTAAACCACAACATTTGAGTTTGGAAGGAAGTGCCCAAGTCCCACCTCAAGGATCGAGAATATGTCCCAATGTCTCAGGGTTTATTCAGGCTTCTGCATGGGGATACTGCGAAGACTGCAACAATCGGCTAGGTGACATGAGACCAAGTGATCACCACTATGGCTATAGGAGCGGAAGCAGCAGCCCTCTTTGACAGAAGCTTGAAGGTGGCAGTACCATCACTGTCCTTACCATGCGCAGCGCTCGTAACGCGGCCGGGGACATTTTATTTACTGCATTTCCTCAGTAAAACGTTGAACTGGTACTTTTTTTAATATATTTGCATAACATAAATTTAGATATATCTTGATTTTTCAGTAAGCAGACTGTGAAATTATATTTATTCTGAATGAAGAAGGAATAAAATGATTTATTTTATTTTATTCTAAATGAACACATTTGCAATAGCTAAAATCTCTAATGGAAAACTAAGTATACTTGAAAACACCTTTGTATTTTACAATAAAAAACTTAAATAGTATAAGAATAAATCAAACGAGTTTGTTTAAAAGTAAATCTATCGAAACTTCAACGCTTGCCGCCGCCACCGCCAATACTACTATAAGAATTCCGAAGCGCTTCCATACCTCACTTTTTTCAATTTTATGTGATAAATGACACGCAAACTGGTTCGGTGTACCGTACGGAATCGCCAAAAGTAGGACAACGTTCAAATCCTGGTATACCCCACTCGATATACATTTTATTTGTCATTTAAATATCTTTAATATACGGTATTTTAATCAAAATCGTTAGAGACATTTTATACAAAATCAAAATTTTCAAAAAACGTCCATGTAAATGGTAGTTTGGAGTGGGAGGATTTTCTTGAAAATCTAAGTGTCGCATCTCTAGAAAGTACTGAATCTAAATACTAAATTTGGTATTTATACGACTTTTCATTTTTAAGTTATGCTGTTCACAGGTACACACACAAACGAACCTAAAATTCCTTTTTTTATTCAGGGGTCTTCCGGAGATATCTCGGTATTGTATTGTTGGTTGGAATGAAATGCCTTCTCTACCTAATATACGTGGTAGAGAAAGTAAAAACATTTCCTACATTGGAATCATCGTAATCAAATATATACAATGATTAATGCTGCAATGTTTTAATAATCGAATTTTATTCCTGGAATTTACTCGCCGTCTGTAATCAATAGAAAACCCTGGGAGTTTATACAGCAGGCTAGCCCTCGATTCTCCCTTTACTTCCTGCCAGGACATTGTTTCATTTCTGCCAATATCAAAGTCTGCATAGTGTGATGGATTATACAGTCAATGACCGTAAGCTGATATCGCCCTAATTTCCACAAGGCATGGGAAATAATACCCATTGACTACCGTAGCGGTGGCGTTTCCACTAACTAAACTGGCACGTCATGTCCTACCATCAATAAGCAGTACACAGTCTCTACACAACCATATATTGCACAGGGCTTTTAAACGGCCTAGAAGAAACATACGTTGCGTCTATTCCGCGTGTGCGTGTATGTGTGTAGCATAAATCAGATTATCGGTATTAACCTTCACTCTATTTCTATTTATGGACAGAATTCTTATAAATCAGCTATACCAAAAAAAAAATATAAATTGTGAAGAAAGTATAAACCATATTTGTTTAAATAATGAAGCAAGTATATTAATGCAACTTCAAATTTCATGTGCAAACATTGAAAAATCACGATGAGACAGCGGACGACAATGTGCGCGCTCCGTACCTTGTACAATACTGTCCTCCTCGGAATACTCTGGGCGCATCAAACATAAAAAAACTGTTGGACCAGGCAACAAGGCAGCAGCTTCTTGAAACCACTGTCCGAGAAGAGGAGGGTTAGCCCGCTGGAGAGTGTGCTGTGAACTTCTGTGCCTATCTGAGGTGACGTCAGTACTCGTGACTCTCGACAGCCAGGACCACCCTGTGAAAAGAACCGGCAAGAGAGAGAGCTTGCAATATTCCACACAGGTGGCTGTGTTCACTAATTCTTGCTTCGATGTAAAGATATTACAGCTGTTGAGGTAGTATTTTTAACACTTGAATGATTTCAGTCAAATTATATAATATAAAATATAATAGCAAATATAATAATAAAGCAACATGTGCATAAACAACATATAAAATGTATGTAACAGTCATTGTATAATGTTTATATTATTATATACATGTTTAATAATGTTAGGTGAATGTATTAGGTAATTTAACAATATAGGAGCTGTGATAATAATAGGTCAAAAGTTGCTAACAATGAGGTAAACTTGAGGCAATAATGAATTGAAAAGTTTAATAATGCTACTGGTAATTCTTGGAGCAACAATAATGTAATTTTTAGACAGTTTATAAATATACAATCAACAACCAGAAAAAAACTTAAGTTATATAAAAGTATTCTATTGGAGTAGGATTAGCCAATCAGAAACTGAAAGAGAGAAAATTGTACAAGTTCAGAAGTCAGTTGCTAATAGACAGCGTTCTTAACCGGACGCGAGACGCGTCCTCGAGAAGTTTAATACGTATTCAGTGTGAGACAAAAATAGTTTACGTGTTAAAATGTGCAAGTAATGAATAAATAATCTCACAGCTCTCTATATTGTGATGTGTTATTTAAATCGTGTCAAGAATTAATAAAAGGAGTGAAGTAAAAATTATGTGTTTAAGTCTACATTCTTAGCCGCACCACTCTCTGCAAAGAAATTCGTGTTTCTAACAATAATACTGACGCAGCCGAGGCAAACATAAATATATAATATTTATAGAAACAGTCAAACTGCAAAGTTAATATATTTAAACTTGAATCGAAGGCTACCGGAATCGTTTTACCATACGTGCGGTTGCAACTTCATCAAGTTCTGCTCCCCAACAGCCAAAATACAACACAACTACTTCTTCACTGTTTGTAATTTGTCTAAATTTATCTTTCGTAGTCTACACGATGTTAGGAGGAAGTTGGAAACATAACGCGAATATATATCTATTAGGTTTTTATGAACTTAATACTCTCTAATAGAAAGCAATAATTCACAAAAGTAAGCAAATCTTTCAGTAAGGTGCACCAATTATCAGAAATTTTAATAATTGTAGGCATTTTAGTTATTTTAGTGTGTAAATCGTTTTATGTAAATGGCAGATGGCGATAGCAGGCACAAATTTAAACTTTACACGATTATTTAGAAGTGCACGTGTGTAATATTTGTGAATTAGGAAGACTTTGAGAGATTGTGGAGAAGTAAGCGTTGTTATTGCTCAGTGTTACCAATGGTATCATTTGTAGCAATCCGTCACAAGTATATCGAGTTACACTTTGATATTTCACGCCTTTAGGGTAATTAACTGAGCACGCGGTGAAGTTAAATTCTGTAAAGATTTTATAGTTTAGCTTCCCTTGGAGGTGAAGTAGTATTTATGGGAGGTACATTAAAGTTGTTAAATAAATGGTACAACCTCTATAGGTTTCCATAATAATTGATGATGACGAGATTATCACATCGTAACGTGTGAGATTTAGTATTTTTGCTTCACGTATGGAAAGCCAATTTGAAGTAGGAGTTGTGTTATAGTTCAACTGTTGGGGAGCCAAACTTGATGAAGTAACTGCCCCACGTATGGTACACAGTTTCCAGTAGCCTTCGCCCCAATGTTCACTTTCCGGTAGCCTTTGCCCCAACGATTATATTTCTTTAAATATTATATATATTTAGGTTTGCCTCAGCGCGTCAGTATTAATTTGTAGAAACATGTGTCTCTTTGCAGGGGGTGATGCGGCTAAAGAATGTAGGCTTACACAAATTAAAACTTTTACTTCACTCCATTTATTAATCCTTCACACGATTAAATAACACTTCACTGATATAGAGAACTGTGAGATTATTTATTAATTACTTGCACTTTTTAACACGTAAACTTTATAGTATTCTCGCCGTAATGAATTTTCGTCTCACACTGAATACGTATTTAAATTCTCGAGGACGCGTCTCGCGTCCAGTTAGGAACGCTGTCTACTAGCAACTGACTTCTGCCATCTGAATTTGCAAATTTCAAGGCTCTGATTGGCTAATAGAATACTTTTATTTAACTTTAGCCTTTCTAATTCCTGATTAGCTGTTTATAAACTGTTTTTAAAATATTACATTATTGTTTCCAAGAATTACTAGTAGCATTATTAAACTTTCTAATTCATTTTTGCCTCAAGGTTACCTCATTGTAAGCAACTTTCGGCCTCTATTATCACAGCTCCTACATTATTAAATTACATAATACATTCACATAATATTATTAAACATGTACATAATAATATAAACATAATACAACGACTGTTACATACATTTTATATATTATACACATATTGCTTTAAGACGGGCTGTTATTTTTTATATTATATAATTAGACTGATATTTTTAAGTGTTAAAAATACTGCCTAACGTGTTGCACTGAACTTTAACGTGCTTTAACGGTGTATAAACTTGAGGATATGGGGAACTCTTCAGACTTTGCCACTATCCTCGATTCAACAGCAATGGCGACATATTCTTATGCAAGCACTTTATAATGATCCAACACTGTGAGGGAAACTTTGAGCTCTGTTATTCATTTTAACTTGTCTTCTATTTTCACTCTTGTAGCGCCGGTAGTTTGGAAGAATAAACTGACGCATGTTTAGAGGGGATCGATGTTTCCGGTAACGTCTGTGCCTCGTTATCGGTGTTATACGAACTTCTTTTACTAGTGAGCTTTGATTTAAGCAGAACTTAGGATAGAACAGTAACAGTAGCTGTA
Organism: Deroplatys truncata; assembly: GCA_030765065.1. Classification (NCBI taxonomy): domain Eukaryota; kingdom Metazoa; phylum Arthropoda; class Insecta; order Mantodea; family Mantidae; genus Deroplatys; species Deroplatys truncata. The sequence continues at coordinate 110,383,892 of CM060982.1, forward strand.
CAATCAGCAATAACTGAAACTATATGCATATGCGAAAACGAAATACAGGACATAGAAGATGTATGCTACAAGGCTCGATGTTAGATGTGCACCTTGTGATCATATTTTGTTTATAAACCCACTAAGAGGGCCTCTGAAATTAGTTTGTGTGGTTATCGTCAAAATTGGGAATGAACAATGAGAAGGTTATTGTTTCACGTGTGGAAAAGTCGATTTGAAGTAGGAGTTGTATTGTATTTCAACTGTTCGGAAACTTGAATTAGTTGCAACCGCACGTATAGTAAACAGTTTCCGTTAGCCTTCGCCCCAAATTTACTTTCAGGTAGCCTTTGCCCCAAGTTAAAAAAATATTAACTTTGTAATTTAACTGTTTCTTTAAATATTATATATTTATTTTTGCCTCGGCTGCGTCAGTATTATTGTTAGAGACACGTTTCTCTTAGCAGGGTTGTGGTGCGACTAAAAATGTAGCTTACATAGATTATAATTTTACTTGACTCCTTTTATTAATGCTTGATACGATTTATATAAAACGTCACAGAGAGATTTGTGAGATTCTTTTATTAATTATTTGCACTTCTTAACACGTAAACTATTTTTTCTCTCACACGAATACGTATTAAATCTCTTGAGGATACTTTTGCGCCTGGTTAGTAACGCTGTTTGCAACCAAGTGAACTGATTTCAACCGCCTAAACTTGTAAATTTCTGTATTTCAAGTCTCTGATTCGCTATTCCAAAAGAATACCTTCATTTAACTAAAGTTTTTTCTGGTTGTTGATTGGCTATTTGTATAAACTGCCACTAAAATTACATTATTGCTTCCAAGAATCACAAGTAACATTTAAACTTCCTAATTCGTTATTACCTCAAGTTTACCTCATTGTTAACAACTTTTAACCTATTATTCTCACAGCTCCTACATTATTAAATTACGTAATATATTCACATAACATTACTACACATGTATACAGTAATATAAACATATACAATGAATGTAATATACACCTTTTATATATTGTTAAATATACATGTTGCTTTAAGGTGGGCTGTTATTAGATTTATATGTTATATTATTAGACTGAAATCATTTAAGTGTTAAAAATACTGCCTTAACAATGGCGGCCTTGTACACAATTGCAGTACACTGAAATGCTTCTCTCTACGGGGAGGCTAGAAGAAATACAAGAGACTTGCCGGCTCTATCAACAACGTTACCTCAACAGGCGTCACCCAGCCAGATCACATTTCCAGGATGGCGAGGCGTTAAAGTAAGACAGGCAGCTTATAGAAAACGCCTATTTGGACGTTCGCGAAGATGCTGTACACCAGAGTTTGAACTCTTGCCAGAAGTTCCGCAACACATAACTGGAGATGTACATTCTGAACACCCTTAGTACTTGATTGAAATATTATCTGAGTACTTACACTGTTCTAGTTTTCTTTTTTACTTCGTTCCTATCCTATGTTTTCCGTACTGCCTATCCTCCATATTTCAGAAACCCTACCACGCCAAAACCTTTCTACACATGAGTTTATTAACGTGCACTACTTGCAACAACAATCTCCATCAACCCATATTTACACAAGAAATTCAATACCACATCCACTAAGTGGCCCAACTATAGCTACACCAGCCCATGATGTTATCTCAACCATTACAAAGAAACAATACCAACAGTGGAAGACAGGAAGGCTTGACTCCACGAGAAGCAAACTCCGTGTTATAATATCGAAGTTTTCGACAAATCTTCCCAGTAATTCTCTCTCCAGACAACATCAGGTTTTAATATCCAGACTGAGAATGGGCCATACCAAGTTCACGCACAGTTATCTTCTTTTAAAGGACCAACCACCCATCTGTCACCAGTGTAGCATATTGTTAACACGAAACACATAATCGTGGAATGTCCACAATACGATCAATGGAAACAACACTACCAGATACCCAATGATTTACAAGTAGCACTCAACTATTGGATGTATCCTAAGATAGTTGAATTTTTTAAGAGCATAGGTTTATATAAAAGTATATAATGTTCAGTCAATTTGGTTAGTTATAGTGTCACAATTATATACAATAGTCCATTGTAATGGTTTAAAACTCCCAGCATGTTAAATATATTTATTGCTTTATTGTTAAATATTTATTTTATAAAAAGTTGTAAAGTCGCGATATGACTAATATGTTAAGGTGACTATTGTAAAGAGAAATTGCAAAGGTAGAGACAATTATAAAACACTTGGCTAGAGCGATCCGACTATATTTGGAAGTTAGTCTTGGATTATGCAATAGATGGGTTTACAGAAAGAGGTGGGAAGCACAGTGCACATTATCACTAACAGTTCTCTTACCTTAGAAGATGTATCGTGGTGGATACATCTCTTAAGGAGAGCCAATACTCAACACGACTTTGTCAAGCCGCTAATGGTGCCAAGTGAAACCATTCGGTGAGCTGCCGTGCAGCGGCCGTCGACGGGTACCATAGCGGTCCCGGCCAAGTTACAACACAAAGTCCCCGCGAGCAGAGCTTGAGTGCTTGCTTATATAGTTGGCAGCTAATACCAAATGTGGTCTACCAACGCCCAGGAAAATGCGTAGGCTTAAGTCATTCCAAGGATCATGTGATTCACAGGTTGCAGCTAAGAGTCGTGCAGAAAGACACGCACTCCTAAGGAAATGATGGCATAGTGAAATCCCTTTGAAAGGAAAGTGACAAACCACTGTTTCCTGTCATATATACAACTTACTAAGACTTGAGCAGAATTACGAGATATAAAATATTATTCTATATGAATTTAGGGACTTATGACAGGCTAATAATTAATTGCCAATTAATATAAAATATAAAATTCGTGACACTATAAACTTTCAAAATAAAAAAAACATGATCACATGTTACTCATCTACCTAGCTTCTAGCCTTGTAACATATATTTGTTCACACTTGTATAAAATGAACTATATTCAATATGCGTTACTCAAAGTCTGTAAGAGCCAAAGTTTACATTAATTTATTTACACGCTAACCAAAGATACAGATTTTCCCGTCTCTTTCATTAAAAGTGTGTCGATACCCTTCGTGCAGCAATATCCACTTCATGCATAAATCAAATAAAAGGGGAATGTTAAAACGTGTTATAACACTCCAGGGAAGTTGGTAGCGACGAACAACAAATGCCACGATGTTCACACAGTGTTGCAATTCAGTAATGATGGTGAACGCAGTGGTGCGCAGTATGCATTTGCGGTGCGCATTACAAACGCTTATACAACTTCGTCGTGGTTTCAATATAGAATAGCAAGGTCGTGTGCAATAAACACATGGCTTTAAGGAAAACGGTTTAGGTCTGCAAACGAAATCCACTGCAAAACCGCGGATCGTTCGTGCACCAGACAGTAGTGAAGATGTATACTTTGGTGTCACCAGAAGTCCAAAGCGTTCACCTCGACATCATGATGAAACGTTAAAAAAGAAGAGAAACGAGAGCCGTAATTATCCTTGAGCCCCGCCCTATTACAAATTTAACTTCCGTTTAGTAGTTCCCTTTAATAGTAGCGTAGCTTAAAGGGATGCTAAGCGAAATGGATACAGAGCAAGATGACTCGATTGTAACTTACGAGACTCGCATTCGGGTTTGATTGCCATTTGGCCGTCCACTCTGACCGTGAATATTTTGTAGTTTTCCCAGATCGGTAAGCGAATACTAATGTGGTGTCTGTAATCCCAGAATTTTTACACTATTTTCTGTCGCTTTATTTCCTTATCAAGTTCCAGAATAGGAGGATCAGGCGAGTGGACCGAGTGGCGAGGCTTGTGGCTGTGGAAATTTCTTTAAGTAACTGTCTTTCCTAGCGTCCGGTGTGTGACTTCTTGGGGAGGAAGGCTTAAGTGTGTGGTGCCGCTGGTGTTGGGAGACAGCTAGAGACATAGGGGCCTCACCCAGATCCGAGCCCCGGATCTGACCATTCTTTCTTTCGCTTCACTCTTCCTCTCAGAGGTTCAGTTTATTTTGGAGGGAATTCACAACAGTCTTGCAGTGTGTTAGAATCACCAAATCATTTCTTGATGTGTACTACCACAAGCTAAACTTTACATGGAAAATTTTCCATTATTTGGATATTCTCAACAATGGCTCATTATCACATGTTTAAGATATGTTTAGATATTTAAAGTAACTACCGCTTTAATATTTTACCGTTGCAGCTCTGCAATCGCGATTTTGAGCATGCGCGATCACTTTCTCCATTCATTAGGAAACCAGACGCAGCTGTTAGCGATCGTCACTTTGTGTTTTACTGTTGTTAGAGCGTTTCGAAATGTTCAAAACAATCGACCAACCCACCGACTGTGAGGTAAGATCAGTGATTCGTTTGTTAAATGCGAGGAATGTTACGCAAGCAAACATTATGTGAGGTTAATGGAGAAACAATAACGAGTGACAATGCCCGGCCACACACAGCCAAACAAACTCAAGATCTGATCGCATCATTAATTGGGAACAATCCGACCACCCTCCTTACAGTCCAGATTTGACACCAACAGAGTTTTATCTGTATCTTCATCTGTTGCTGAAGAAATTCCATGGTGAAAAACATTTCCACGACGATGATGTTGTGAAACAAGAAGTGCAGACTTGGCTTTCATCACAGGTGGCATCATTCTTTGACGAAGACATACAAAAACTGGTTACCTGTTACGAAAATTGCACGAATAAAGGCGGTGAGTATGTTGAAAGGAGTGTCAGGTAGTGCATGATAATAAAGTGTTTGGAAAATAATTTTCTTTATTTAAAAAACAATCTGATGTGTTACACTCACATGACTTTCTCTACTCTTGTACAAACTATTTTTAAAAACGCTTATTCTCCATATGCTTATGCTAATGGAGATGTTAATCTTATTGCTAATTTTCTTGTAGATGCAAGGGGAATATGGTAGACTTTAAGCGATAGTCAAATATTTTAAGAGCTGGTTGCTATGTGGCGCATTCCATTCTCTTTGCATTACCAGGACATAAAAAATGAATAACGAATTCCCATTTGAGAAAAAGTATAAGTTTTGGAAAATTTAAGGGAATAACAAGCAATATTTGGAAAATGGTTCACTCAACAAAAAAATGTATATGACATAAATTGTGTATTTTAACGGGATCTACATTTTTGCGTAGTAAAATTTTGTCTATCTCTTATGGTTTACCAGTTATGCAAAAGTCATTCACAATGAAGAATACTTTTGCAGACATCCCCAGATAATTCGAGACATACATTTTTTTGTCAAGAAAATATCTTAAACATATGATATTTTAATCAAAATCCTTAGAGCCATTTTTGAGAAAATTAGAATTTTCTAAAAATGTTCCATGTAAAGGTAATCTGGCGTAAGGGATTTTCTTTAAAACCTTCGTGTCGCATCTCTGGAAGATACTGAACCTAAATACCAAGTTTGATGTTTATCCGATTGTTCGTTTCCGAGTTATTCTGTTCACAAACACACACACACACACACACACAGACACACACACACGGAAATGTTTCCAAAAATGCTTTTTTTTTGGATTCAGGGGGTCTCAAAACATATATTTCCGTTGAAATCTCGGTATCGAACTTTTGGGTGGAATACAATACTTCCCCTACTTACTATACGTAGTAGAGAAAGTAAAAAAAAATGGTTATTGGTTTTTGCTTTAAAGACACACTTGTACGTTTTGAATTCTCTGGGAATGGCCTCTTAAAGTCCCCTTCATTCGGAATTAAGTTTTTATGAATTTGCATTCGTAGACCATAAGATACAGAGAGAAACTTACTATACAAGAAATTTAGGTCTCTTTAAAACATTCAGTTTGTTTTAAAACCTTTATTTTTCATTTCTTTGCCATTTTATTTTAGTGCTCTCAATTTTCAGTTGCATCTTGCAATGCCATGGAAAGAGCATGGTATTTCAGAGCCAGTGTACAGCTTTCCACTTATTAAAGGTTTGACTACGTCTTCATCCTCCGAGATTCACTTTCTATCTACAATGAAATTTGTAACGAAATTCTGCAAATTTCTATCACAGTTACAATGAAGTAGATATAAAGATTATTTATTATATTATTTTAAACATAGTGGATAGAGAAAGTCGTATGTACGTGTCACATTTTATACATTATAGTGGAAATTTTATTAAAAATGTAGGTCGTGGAATATTGTTAATATTGCAACAAATATAAAGATCACGGGTTATGTAAACATCCGCATACGTTTCTATCCTAGAGAGGTCACTTTTAACTGACACTTGTGTGTTTATAGTTTGAGAAAACAGCTAAATGTATAATTCTATTCCGCATCGCAAAGTCATATCGCTTAGAAACTCTTGCATATTGTGAATTGTCCAGTTTTCAGTATCACTTCTCTAAGTTCTTAATTTCACTTCACTGTTTTGATCTAGTTCAGCTTTCCCTGTCACTCTACTTAGTTTTCACTATCACTTCACTTTCTTTGTAACGTAACAGCGTAACGAAATACACACGACATAGGCTTTTCTTATGGACGGGTCGAACACAAGACTTCTCCAAGCTCTCCTGTAGTACCAGCACTAACTTCACGTCACAGCACTTTTCGTTGTACCAGAGGCGCACTCGTTAGCTCATTCACTGACTAACTCGAGAGATCGCTCGCTTATATAGCAGCTGGTTTCAGATGTTCTAGAAGGATAAGCTTCTATAATATTCTGGTTACCTGAGGATAGTGATTCCCGTGTTTACACTACTTATCTCTGTTTATCTCCCCATTGTCTGGCGCCGACCTCCGCACGTCAGAATTCTAAAAGCATCAGACTATGGAGAGGAATATATTAATCCCAAGGGTTTCATTTTCCTGTTATTTATATTTTTAAACAACTGTTTATTTTTCAATGAATATACCCGAAACCCACTCCATCATCGTTTTTAATTTTTGCACTTCGAAAGCTTTCTTATTTCTCACTGCAGGGGTTTGTGATTTATTCAGTTGCCCTGGATATTTATTCAGCAAATTTATGAACTGTATTTGTTCTCCTTGTTTCTCATATTGCTTAGACATTTTAGACGTTTTACATAAACAGATTATGTTGATATCTACCAGATTTACCAATTGTTGATGTTTCTCGCCTTCTAGCGCGTTAAGTTTTAAATGATAATTGCCGTGATAGGAAGTGGAAGCGGCCAATTAATAGGAAATTCAATTATCGAAACGTAAAACTATGGATGGAAGCATAAATCTGTTCGCCAAACCTTTCGTGTATTGCGTGAAGTTTACGGTGTGCATAATCGTCCCTGCGAGAGAACGATTCAGCGTTTGATCGATAAATTGAAAGAAGTGGTTCTGTCAGCGATCAGCCTGTACGTAATCGACGTAAGCGCTTCAACGAAAACATAGGCGCCGTTCGTGAGGGTGTACGCGAGAACGGAAAGAAATCAATTGCTCGTCGAGCGCAAGAATTGGAGCTTTCGCTGACCACAACTTGGCGATTCTGCATCTGGACTTGAAGTTTTACGCTTACAAAATGGTGTTAACTCAAGAACTAAACGACCATAGGTTGCGTCGTGTATTCGCTGACTGGGCTATGGAGAATTGGAAGCTGACCCGAATTTTTGTCGAAAAGTCACCTTCAGCGATGAAGCCCACTTTTGGATGGATGGTTGTGTTAACAAACAAAATTGCCGCTATTGGAGCAATCACAATCCAATGCATATTCAAGAACGACCACTACATCCCCAAAAGGTTACTGGGTTGTGTGGATTTTGGTATGGTGGAATCATTGGTCCATATTTTTTCCAAGATGGAGATGCAGAAGCTCTAACTGTCAACGGAGAAAGATACCGGGCTCTTTTAAGGGAGTATTTTTGGCCTCAATTGGATGGTAGCGATCTGGTTCTAGCAAGATGGTGCCACATGTCATACTGCTCTCGAAACAATCGATCTTTTGAAGGAGAAGTGCAGAGGTTTCATCATTTCCCGTGGTGGTGATGTTAACTGGCCCCCGAGGTCATGGGATTTAACGCCGTTGGATTACTTCTTGTGGGGTTATGTTAAATCTGGAATTTATGTCAACAAGCCAGAAACAGTAAATGATCTTATGAATAACATCACGCGTGCTATTCGTGAAGTTGGACCTAATTTATACGCGCAACCCAACGAAGTCGCGGAGGTCACTTAACTGATGTTCTCTTCCACACGTAATGACATTAATTATGCTCCAAAATAAAAAAGATAAATAAACCTCTATCATTTATAGAACGTGTTTTACTTAATATCAAAAATAGGACAGTCTTGTTGAAGTACTCTATAGAAGGTTTCTGCCTCTTCTCTGGTCTCCTGTGAGGTAATTGGATAAATTGCACAATGATGTCAGGTGGTGTAATTTAAAAGTTCACAGTGTTGTTGATGTTACCATAAATAAATATTTTCCCCCAAATATCCAGTTATGATGGAGTTTGAATTGACTTCAGTAAGTTTATTTCTCATGATTTAATATGCAAAAGTGGTTAGCAACAGCATATCTCTCAGGTTGTTTTAATTTACTATTCCTTTCATGTTCACTCATACGCGTTTTCATGTTTATCTTTGTTCTACTAATATAAATACCATCACAATCCTTATAATCCATCTGGTAAATTCCCGATTTTTAATTTATCTACAGTTTTATTTAATGCTTATTCAAAAACATTTTCAAAATGAAAATATTTTGAGGCGGGAGTTGAATACTGTGATTTCTAAAACTCTTCTCAAACTGTTTAAATATGTCTGTCTAAAAACAAGACGAGTCGACATAGCACGTTCTAATATAACATCCAGCATGTGTCTGGCGATAGAAGGACGGTTAATGAAACCACAGTCGGATTCGCTATATGCGATTTGAACCCGAGATCTCGATCACATATGTAATTACTTTTATCATTTCACTCTGCTATTTCTATCTGCTATTTTATGCGCATTCGGAAGAATAAACTTTATCACCTGGCCTTTAGCGAAGCTCGCTTCCCTTTCGCGGAATAGCTCATGTAGAATCGATGCGTTTGCAGGATATCATAGACGTGAATACTGACAGTTACTGTTCAATCGCAAATCATGGAATACTGACCTTTTCCTGTGTCAGTTTAATACTATGTAACACCAGAGCTTGGGTTCCAAAATTTTAAGGCTATTTATTCTACATAATGTTATTATAATAAGCCAAGCGTTTTCAACAGATTCTTATCCTTATTTTGGGTAGATAAGGTACTTTTATTAGTGTCAAATATTAATGAAATTACACAAATACTGCATGGGATATTGAACATACATGCCTATGTAGTTAAATGTGACAAAAAGTAACAAAAGAAAAAACGAAAACAAAGAAAGAGAAAATAGAAATAAATTCCCTACGACCAACCGAAAATATTTGACCTGGCTTCGCGCACTGTATCTTAGAAATTACCAACATTTAGCCAGTTACTCTGGTCAGCCAGTAGATCCCAACATGCCAGTCTCCTTCTAGCAGGACTTAAGAATTTCTCTATGAGTTTAATTGTTCTCTGGTTCTCCCACTGTGCGCATTCCACCAAAGTATGTACCCAAACTTCATCTAAACCATACATGGTAAAATTTTCATCCCTATTTAATTCTGTAAGAGACGCTAAGAAATTTAGTGCAATACGGAAACCTGAAAGTAATATAGAAGTGGGACTGTAATCTCTTTACCTCTCTACCATCTACCTGTAGAAGGTAGAGGAAATATTGCATTCCACCTAAAAATTCAATATCGAAATTATACTGTAAATACAGTAGAACCACGCTTAAGCAAACTAAAGAGGATTTGAGCAGTTTCGGATAACGCACTTTTTCAGATAATCGACGGTAACTATTTTAAGCAGGGAAAAGGAGAAAGTAGTTGTATTCCAAATGCGTGCAATAATGACTACTACTACTGGATACATTGAATATGCATTTCAGTATTTGTAAATAGTATATCATAAAATCAGTAATTACTTTCTCTTAGGTAGAGAGGCTCCACCCAAAAATTTGATACCGAAATTTCACCGGAAATAGATGTTTTGAGGCCATCTGAATCGAAAAAAATTATATTTAAAAAAAAGGTGCGTGTGTATATGTGTCTGTGAAAAGCATAACTCAACACGAAAAGTCGGATAAATAAAAAAAATTGGTATTTTAGTTTAGCATCTTCCAAACATACGACACAAAGAAACATTTTTGATTTTCTAAAACATCCCTCTATCGATTGTTATGCATGGCATATGAAATGTATATCTTGAATTTTCTGGGAATACAATGTGAAGCCCTCTTCATTCGGAAGGAATTTTGTATACTCTTGTATAAACATTAAACATTAAGCAATAGACGAAAACATTCTGTACAAAAAATGTAGATCTCTTTAAAACACACAATTTATTTCAAATAAATTTACTTGTGGCATCAGCCAGTTCTGAGGTATCCATTATTAATGATTCGCATTGTTCACTTCTTGTTCTTAAAGTCCTGTTAACATTCTATTGTTTCTCGCGATTGCATGGAAACAGTATGGAATTTTAAGGCAGCTTATAGCGTCCAGATCTAAAACATTTGACTGTGTCTGTAATGAAATGTGTAATGTAGCTATTTCTACAAAGGTTTATTTGTATTAAAAGGGAAGTATGGGAAATAAAGAAAATTATTCAAGTAGCAACAAGCCTCAACAGTGGGCTGCAATTTCACATTCTATTCCACAACTGGGGTTGGGCAGTGTAGCTAGTCGACAGCTTCAGATGAGGATGGAAGGACGTCTGCTTCCGAAAGTACTATTCCTATGGCCACCAACACCAAGTGCCTTTGTGATGTGAGTAATAATGAGCCGTGAAGATTATTGAAGATAGCTGTCCTGTGCAATAGCGGTTTTCCATCCTTGAAATGTGCGTGGGTTCGAGAGGGCGGGTATTTTGACCCATGTAATGCATCGATTATGATACCCACTCAGTAACATGATGCGTTTGAGAAGCCATAGGCTTCGGCTGGAAGAAGTATGGTCTGTCCATATCATCTTCCCGTATCGGCTGGATGATCGTCTACCTCTGCCTTGCTTATGTGATCAGCAGCCGGGTTGATAGGCCAAGACCCACTATGTCTGTAGTGCCCCAGACATAACTTTTAATTGAAGAAAGTTATGAGAAAAAATTAAAACAATGTTAGAGATTATATAATCCTTTCTAACCCATGTTTAGTATAGGATAGGGGTATACAAACGAGCAGGAATTTAGTACTGAGACCAACGCTTCACAAACTGCAACTATTATACGAGGGTAATCCAGAAAGTCACAGACGTTTTGAAATAAACAATTAATACAATGCAAATACCAACGTTTATTATCTACATTTGAAAGGTACACTCTTAAGCTATTTTTCTACATAATCGCCATTCAAATTGAGGCATTTATCATACCGTGGAACAAGTTTTTGAATACCTTCTCTGTAGAAATCTGCCGCCTGCAACTTCAACCACTGGTTTACACCGGCATGCAGTTCAGCGTCAGTATCGAAGCATCAATTTGATGCACCAAAATCCATGAAATTTTGGGAAAATGTTCCGAAAGTTCTGTAATCGTAAAACGACGATTTTTACGAATTTTGTCATTGATTTGCACAGTTCATCAGTCATAAGGCTAGGCCTACATTGCGATCCTCGTCGTGTACATTGGTACGGCCATTTTTAAAATCAATGCACCATTACCTGACTCCTTTCACTCATTATTCCCTGTCCGTAAACATTACAAAGTTGAAGATAAATTTCAATTGGTTTGCTCTTTTTAGTCAACCGCACTTCACAAGTGGCGAAACGTCTGGGAATATCTGGACTGCTCTCGTAGTTCCGGAAGGTGGGTATGAGGCGAGAAAGAAGATACCAACGGCAACCAGATGCCTAACATTTCTATAAGCAATCCATATTGTTGGGTATTAATAACTTAGGGGTTTTATGGTCATTAACAGACATATCGTTGTTTTCATTTTATCTTGACTGGTATGATGTCACCCTGGCTGGGAGTTTTTGCCAGCCACGATTGGTGGGGATATAGCGTCTATTTTGCTTAGGATTCCGAGAGAAGCTGATTGCTTGTGTTTGGACTGGTGGGCATCTTCCCTCACCTTTCATATTTAATAATGTAGGAACCACAAACGGTTGGGGAATAAATTCCGGAATGTGTAAGTAGATTTGTGTTATGCGTTTTGTACAGTGAAAAATCCACGATTTCTAAAAGTACTAAAAGTTAATGTAATTTTTCGTGTGAACTTTTAGGCCACCACTCAGCATGTAACAATATTCATCAACCAGTTAACCTTTGAAAAATATTATTGATCTTAACTTAAAAAAAATTCTCTTTTCTACGTGTGATATTTTCAATCGTTTGATAATTCACTGAACACTGCGAAGTTTACTGCCCAGAATTTCTTAAATAAAATAATTTTGATTAAACCCAAGAGGATATTACACATTATCTATTAACGACGCTAAAGAAGATCATTAAGTATTTTATTAATATTCTTCTCGTTAACCTACCTTTTGTTTATTACGTTCCTCACGTTATCAAACGGAAGAAGAAACTGCAAAGCCGTAAATTTTGCACTAATGCTTCATGTATCCGATTTCTTCGGTTCGTTAGTGAAAACGTTGTGAGGCTTTGCCAAGTTTATTGTTTGGGCAAGAAGCCAGATGTAATATCGTTAGGCTTAAGTCCATTCCGGTTACACTTCCATTCCGCGGCTTTACGCGTGTTTTAAAATAAGAAAGGCAAATATCTTTGTTGGAGCAAAGGGTTTGTACGTACACCACTATGTGTGGGGTTGTTTGCTAAGAGCTTGGTACCAACCGCGTGCTTTTGTTTTTCTTGCTATGTTTGTGGTCACGACTGTTTGTAACCGTGTCACGCGCAATACATAACCATGCTTAGCAACTGAGAAATTGCTCAGATTTACAAGTATCATTCGGCAAGTTGGGTAAAATATAACCACGCAAATAAGGAAAACTTGATGATTAAAGCTGAAAACTTTGCGACATTCTAAAGAATCTACATCAAAACTCGGCCTGTAACACGCTTATTTCGTGCAGTATTTATTTTTTTAATATTTAAAACGAAATTGCCATTAAGGTATTATTTTATACTAGTAGAATTCGCATCCTTACCACCCCTATCACTTATTGTCTCTTTTCTTTCTCTTTTTTTCTGAAACATTCCACCCTCTACTCTGTTCCCATCAATATCCCATTTTATTTATGTTTACTTCCTCTACTACGTATAGTAAGTAGGGGAAGTATTACATTCCAATCAAAAAAATCTCATGTGTTACACTCACATGACTTCCTCTACTCTTGTACGAACTATTTTTACAAACTCTTATTCACCATCTATTTCATATTAATCGAGATAAGCATTTGCAGAAACGATCTTTTGACAAGCAAAGAGAATTACATTTTACACATAGCGACCAGATCTAAAAATACTTGACTATCGCTTAAGGCGTACTATGTTCCCCTTGTTTTGTATTTGCAAGGGCAATATAGAAATACAGTAGCCTTTAAGCATAGACATATCTCTTAATATCTGGTTGCTAGGTGCAGCACCATTCTCTTTACCACAGATTAATACTCTTTGCATATCCAAGACAAAAAAAATTAATATCGAATTCCCATTTGAGAAAACAAGTATTGAAAAATTTGAAGAAATAACAAGCAATATCTCGAAAATGGTTCACTCAACAACAAAAATGTATATGACATAAATTGTGCATTTTAACGCTATCTACATTTTTGTAGTAACATTTTGTCTATCTCTTATGGTTTACGAGTTATGCAAAAGTCGTTCACAATGAAGAATACTTTTGGAGACATTCCCAGAAAATTCAAGATATACATTTTATTTGTCATGAAAATATCTTAAACATATGATATTTTAATCAAAATCGTTAGAGCCATTTTTGAGAAAATTAAAATTTTCGAAAAGTGTAATCTGGGGTGGGGAATTTTCTTGAAAACCTTCGTGTCGCATCTCTGGAAGATACTGAACCTAAATACGACTGTTCGTTTCTGAATTATGCTGTTTACACACACACACACACACACACACACACGGAAATGTTTCCAAAAATGCTTTTTTTGGATTCAAGAAGTCTCAAAACATATATTCGCGGTGAAATCTCGGTATCGAATTTTTGGGTGGAATACAATACTTCCCCTATTCACTATACGTAGTAGAGAAAGTAATTCGATACAACATTTCACTGGAATGCATATTTTGAGACGCCCTGAATCCAAAGAAAGTATTTTTGGAAAATATGTCCGTGTGTGTGCCGTTGTGTCTATCTCTCTGTCTGGACAGCATAACTCGGATAAATACCAAACTTGGTATCTAAATTCAGTATCTACCAAGGATGCAACACGAAGGTTTTTAAGAAAATTCCTAACACCCAACTACCGTTTACATGGAACATTTTTCGAAAACGTTGATCTTCTAAAAAACATATTTAACGATTTGGAATAAAACATCATATATGAAAGATACTTACATTGGAAATAAAATTAATATCTTGAATTTTCTGGGAATAGTCTGTGAAGTCCTCTTCATTCAGAAGGAATTTTGTATAATCTTGTATAACTGGAAAACGTTAAGCGATAGGCGAAAACGTACAAGAAAAGAAATGTACTTCTCTTTAAAATACACAATTTATTTAAAATAAGTTTTTCTGTAGCATAAGCCATTTCTGAGATATCTGTTATTAAACTTTCACATCGTTCAAGATTTGTGAGCAACTGCCTGCTGTGCGAGGGGACCCGGGTTCGATTCCCGGCTGGGATTCATCCCTACCTTCCCCAGTATGAATAAGAGCGTGAATGTGTGTGTGACCTAATGACTAAGAAAACCAAATTGCAAGAAACCCAATGACAGGAGTTGCACGATTTAACACCATTGCCAATAATTTCCAAAGGAAAGGTCGCCGATAAGACCAGTGTAGTTAAAGGCGGGATATAAATGGAACTAAAAAAAATACTTTTTTATTTTGAGAGTTTATAGTCGGTTTAACATATTAGTCATATGGAGAATTTGCAACTTTTTATAAAATAAATATTTAACAAAAAATGAGGTCATTTAACATACTGGAAATTTTAAACAATTACATATAAAATTGTGAAACTACAACTCATCAAACTAATTGAACATTATATACTTTTGTATAAATTTATGCTTTTAAAAAATTCAACTATCTTAGGGTATATCGAATAGTTGAGTGCTGTTTGTAAATCATTGGGTATCTGGTAGTGTTGTCTCCATTTATTGTATCGTGGACATTCCACGATTATTTGTTTCACCGTTAAGAGTATGTTACACTGATGCCAGATGGGTGGTTGGTCCTTTGAAAGAAGATACTGGACGTGATCATGGTATGGTCCATTCTCAGTCGGGATCTTGTCTAGAAAGAGAATTACTGGGAAGATGTATCGAAAAAACTCGATATTATGTCACGGAAGTCATATTAAAGTCTCGTCTATTTTCAGTTGTTTCTTGCGATTGCATGCAAAGAGTATGGGATTTTGAGGACAGCGTATTGCGTCCAGTTCTTAAACATTTGACTAGCGCTGTTCGCACTAAATACTTGTGTGATAACTTCTGAAGATGGTGTTTTATTAGCTCCACGTATGGACGGCAATTTGAACAAGGAGTTTTGTTACGTTATTATGTTGTTTGCACCACGCTTTGGGCGTGAATTTGTAGTAGCTTGTATTGAAGGAGTTGTATTATATTTCAACTCTTGGGGAGCCGAACTTGTAGTAGTTGCAACCGCATGTATGGTAAACAGTTTCCGGTAGCCTTCGCCCTAAATGTATTTTTTAGGTGGTCTTTGCCCCAAGTTTAAAAATAGTAGCTTTGTAATTTAACTGTTTCTTTAAATATTATATATTTATGTTTGCCCCGTCTGCGTCAGTATTATTTTAGAGACATGGATATCTTGGCAGGGCGTGATGCGACACGAATGTAGGCTTACACAGATTATAATTTTACTTCACTCCTTTTACTAACACTTGATACGATTAAATAGCACTTTTCTGATATCGAGAGCTATGAGACTCTATTATTTAATACTTGCAACTTTTAACACGTATACTATTTTCGTCTCACACGAATACGTATTATATTTCTCGAGGACGCATCACG
Organism: Deroplatys truncata; assembly: GCA_030765065.1. Lineage (NCBI taxonomy): Eukaryota > Metazoa > Arthropoda > Insecta > Mantodea > Mantidae > Deroplatys > Deroplatys truncata. The sequence continues at coordinate 110,400,087 of CM060982.1, forward strand.
CATACAGTTACAAACACTGTCTGCAGGCAACACGTCTGGTTATGAGCACTGTTTGGAGGAAACTGAACTGATTTCAAGTGCCTAAACTTTGTAAATTTATTTACTTATTTCAAGTCTCTGTTTGGCTATTTTTACACCAATAGCATACCTGCATTTAAAGCTTTTTCTAGTTATTGATTGTCACTAAACTCACATTATTGCTTCCAAGAATCACAAGTAACATTTAAACTCTCAAACTCATTATTGCATCAAGGTTACCTCATTGCTACCAACGTTTAACTTATTATTCTCACAGCTCCTACATTATTAAATTACGTAATATATTCACATAGCATTATTATACATGGATACAATAATATAAGCATATGCAATGACTGTTACATACATTTTACAAAGTATTACAAACATATTGCTTCAAGGCGGGCTGTTATTGAATTTACATATTATATAATTTGACTGAAATCATTTAAGTGTCAAAAATACTGCCTCAGTTAGCGTCCATTACACACATCAATATCAGCTCTCCATCCAAAATCGAAAATTACCAGAAACGTTTCGGTTAGAGTTATATTATACGTAGAGATGAAATTAAGTAGCGATGTTTCTTGGAGTGGACCAATACCGAAGTAACAGAGTACGTCAGTTTCAAAACTTCCTCGGAGGTGCCACTTTACCAATTTAATGCTGCACATTAGCTAAACATCGTAATCCACCCACTTCCTCCGAAACCTTGCAGTTTCTCATCACCTGTACACAAAGTTAAGGAGTTAAGGGATTGATCATTATCCCTGGAAGGCGCTTGGAAGCCGTAACTGCAGCGGGATGTAAAATACGGAATGACAGGAAAAGCTGTCTCTCAGACTTGAGCAATGGAGGAACGTTAATTATCTGCTCCAAATTGATGAATATGCAGATTAAAACTGCCTTCACTACCTGAACTTCCTTCGACTCGGGAGAAGAGAACGCCAAACTCAAGACAGGGTGATAGACATCATCGTATATGGAAAACTTGAAAACTTACCGGCAGCCACTTAAATAATTTTAACAGTAATGGACAACACGATATACTCTTTCCGAAATAAGAAACACACTTGAGGTAAACAAAGGCGAGAGGCAGCCCCAAGCATTTGGCTACAATGAAATGAAATTGAGTTTTATTTATGGATGCCCTTTAACTCCTATTGTTCTTAGCCTCCCAATCTATATTGGGCGTGAAAGACCGGAAATTTTGCTCAGAGGCCTCTTTATCAGGTTTGAGGTTCCTTTACGTTCCGGTAATCTACGACACGGGACCACAGGCTTTACTTCCCTACCGAAGGAAGCCATGTTACGGATTTTCACGCTCGAAAAATACCCATCACGCTCCGCCGAGTATGAACCCGCGACCTCGGAAACTAGAGGCTAACATTGAAGAAGTTATTTTGCTACGTTATTTTATTTGCAACACGCTTTGGGCGCAATTTGAAGTAGGCCCCAAATGTACTTTAGGTGGCCTTTGCCCCAAATGTACTTTCAGGTGCCCTTTGCCCAGAGTTTAAAAAGATATTAACTTTGTAATTTAACTGATTCTTTAAATATTATATTTATGTTTACCTCGGCTGCCTCTGTATTGTTGTTAGAGACACGTTTCTCTTAGTAGGGTTTTGATGCGACATAAATGTAGGCTTACACAGATTGTAATTTTACTCAATCCTTTTATTAATGCTTGATACAATTTAAATAACACTTCACTGATAAAGAGAGCTGTGAGATTCTTTTTATTAACTAATTACACTTTTTAACACGTAAACTAATTTTTCGTCTCACACGAACACATATTATATTTCTTGAGGACACTTTTTGCGTCTGGTTAGTAACGCTGTCTGCAGGTAACTGAACTCTAAATTTGTAAAATTTTCTCCTTTTCTCCTAATCCAATAGAATACCTTCATTTAACTAAAGCTTTTTCTGGTTGTTGATTGGCTATTTTCATAAACTGTCACTAAAATTACATTATTGCTTCCAAGAATCAGAAGTAGTATTGTTAAACTCTCAAACTCATTATTGCCTCAAGGTTACCTCATTGTTACCTCATTTTTAGCAACGTTTAAGCTATTATTCTCACAGCTCCTACATTATTAAATTACGTAATACATTCACACAACATTGTTAAACATGGATACAATAATATAAACATATGCAATGACCGTTACATACGTTTTACAAAATATTACATACACATATTGCTTCAAGGCGGGCTGCTATTGAATTTATACTATACAATTAGACTGAAATCATTTAAGTGTTAAAAATAATGCCTCAACATGGTACCACTAGATCACGGAGGATCGCAACCCTCAGCAAAAGAGGAAAAAACAATCTCATCCTTTTTTATGTTATTAATTTTAAAACTCACTAATGGATATGTTTAACGAGCTTCAGTTCCGTATCAAGCGAGAAGGGAAAATCAGTAAAAATACGTTCGAAATTGATTCAAGAGTATTATTTACAATACTCCTGAATGAATGATAAGAGTATTTAAGCCGGAGATGTTGCCCTAACGAAGTCATTTGCTAACCCATCCGGTCCCTCTTTTTAGCAACTACAGTTATACACCAGACTGATGCTCCGGTAACGTCTGAGGCTCGCATTCAGGAAGTCCCGGTTCAATTCCCTGTGGCCACCTACTCTGTTCATGACTTTTTCGTGGTTTTCCTTAGTTGACATAGGCGAATGCTGGAGTAGTGTATTCTACCACGGTTTTCCTTTAATTTCATTCCCTTTGATGTTTCAGGTTGGCTCCGGGCTGTGGTTTGTTCGGTTTCGGGCATATGGCGCAGAGACTTGCAATTTGGAACTTCTTCTGCTAGAGGGAAGTCTATCGAGCCTTCACTGCTGGGTCGTGTTTCCCCGGTGCCACTAGAGGGACGTAACCAGGTGGTGAAGCTAGGAACTGCTAGGGATCTCTGCGCGTCTCTGTTGACTTGCGTCGGCCTGCTCTGTAACCCATAAGTCTTCTGTGGTTCCCTCGCCCCTGCCATTCCTCCCGGGGATGTATACACAAAGGATCCACTGGGGGCCTAGGTGCTAGGTATTGCCTTAACTAGTCCTATCCTATCCCATTTTGCAGAAACTGCTCACATTTTGAGGTGGAGATTGTCAACAGAATAGGCAAAAGGTCGCTAAATGAATACCGTTAACACACTAACATGCTGCGAAACAAAAGTAGGGGTTTAGCTTCACAGATTCTCTGGCTACGCCTTGTCGTCACAGTTGCAGCCCAAGGCCCTCCACTTTTCTAATAAAAACGTCCCTCGGCTACATTTTAATGGTTAGGGCCCTAAACAGGCAGCACTCGTAGCTTCCGCTATGTTCGGATTGCCAATGTTGGTAGCAGAAGGACAACAAAGCAACGTTCTCGTAAAGCTTTGGATGGGATGCGTGAGATGAGCTTTGTGTTGCTCGTTTATAAGGAACAAAAGTGGCAATTATTAACATAATTGTGTTAAAGTATGTTACGTAAAACACATATAAAACTTATATACACTACAGTTTGTGAAACTTGCAACACCAAGAAAGAAACGCATGATCAAACTTAATTTTATACCACAGATTAGGTTCATGACAATAAACAAACAATTAAATTTACAAAAATGTACGTGACCTTTGAACTTGAATATTCCTTGTTTCATGTAGGCTACATGCGCTGCAATTAGAGCCGCTAAATGCCTTGGCATGGAACCAAAAAGGTTCTGGGTGTGTTCCTGGGGAATCTCATTCCACGTAGTTTGAATGCGAGCCCAAAAATCATTTACACTGGTTACTGGAGGACTGTGACGAACAAGTTGCCGACCAACCACATTCCAAACATGTTCGATGGGCATGTCATTGATGAATGGAACGAAAATGGAGGGACAAGAATTTCCAGGGCTTAAGAGAAACCACTCCAGCATTCGCCTGATGATCCAAGAAAAGTTCCGAAAAAACCCAAGGTGGGTGCGGTCGCCGGGGATCAAACCTGGGATCTCCCGAATGCAGACCACAGACGTTACCTCCTGAGCCATCCCGGTTGGTTAAGATTTTGCAACTACAATATCTTCATTTTCTATTATATAGTCTTGATAAAGCATTTTTTCTTCTTTAATCACTTGTGAATTACAATTCGAAGGTGTTTTATAACCGATGTCCGTCAAGAACATGATGGAAGAACTATGAAAATCGGTCGAGTGTTTTCTGAGATCCCTCCCTCCGCCTCCAAACACAATTTTGTTCTTTATAATACAGTATAGATGGTATTTTGCTCTTATATGATTTGCCTCTAAAGCAAAACCCACGTCAGCCGTCACTCTAAATTCAAAGTAGCTAATTTTGAATGTTCTGCTGTGTATAGAACCATTACAGAGGGGAATTCTGAGGTGTAATGTATGCATTTAAACATTCGTAACTTATACTATGAAATTTACATTGTATAACGCAACACATTTGTAGTTAGCAATACATTTATATGAAAATGTATGTACCCTCAGCTGTAGTTTATATAAAGCCAGCCAATATAATGTACATGGTACATTAGATGCTACTGAACGCTTCACAGGAAAGCTTTTAAATAATTTGGTAGCGACTTTGCTCTCCCACAGCAAACTTCCGTGCTCCTGAAGCCTTTCCATTTAATTGGTCTTTCTCCACGCTGCCTTTCCTTAGCTCTGGTGGGGTGGGAATTTCATTTGAAGCGTTAAGTGGAACCGTGTGTCATACGTAAGACAAAGGAAATGTAATACGCCTCCTTGATCCCTGGTCACAGAGCCCCTAATGTTCCAAAGGGAAAATGTTAAACTTACGTCTCTACTCTCATGAATGTTAATTTCACAGCAATTTCATTATTTCTCTCAAAAGAGCAGTGACAATATTTATTCTTTCAGTTCTCCTAAAGAAGAGATAAAATTTACTCTCTATTTACGTTTACTCTGTGCCTCACCTAAGCAAATAGAAATATTGCATCGGGTCCAAATACTCTATGTAGAGATTTTACAGTAAATACATTTCTTAAGCTGAAATGTAAACAAAAAGTACGTATAAAGTATGTAAATGGAAATAGGATATGTCGCATCCAATTTATCCAGCATCTTCTGAGTTTTTAAAAAAAGACGATTTTCATGGAATTCTGAAATTTCAAATAAATCTTCATTTTAAATGCATTCTTTAAGTTTTTATTTTCTGAAAAATGCCCTTGAAAATTTCATTAAAATATATTAGCAATATTAAAATTACAAATAGAATGTAAATTGATTGCAACTTTTCATCTCTACATTTCTGGAATCTTGTCAGAAAATCTTTTCATTCATACTCAATAGATCAGTATCGGAATTTCAGTGAATTTCCCGCCTGATGTTTTCTTTTAGTTCTTACTATATATAGGGTTTGTTGCAACACAGTCGGCTAAATGTCTAATTGTTTTTACGTTCTCTACTACGTATAGCAAGTTGGGGAAGTATTGTATTCCACCCACAAACTCGATACCAAGATTTCAGCGGAAATACATGTTTTGAGACCCCCTGAATCCAAAAAAGCATTTTTGGAAACTTGTTCGTGTGTCTGTCTGTGAACAGCATAACTCAGAAACGAACAGTCGGATAAACACCAAACTTGGTATTTAGGTTCAGTATCTTCCAGAGATGCGACACGAAGGTTTTCAAGAAAACCCCCTCACCCCAGATTATCTTTACATGGGACATTTTTCGAAAAGTTTAAATTTCTCAAAAATGGCTCTAACGATTTTGATTAAAATATCATATGTTTAAGATATTTTTATGACAAATGAAACGTATATCTCGAATTTTCTGGGAATGTCTCCAAAAGTATTCTTCATTGTGAACGACTTTGCATAACTGGTAAACCATTAGAGATAGGCAAAATTTTACTACACAAAACTGTAGATCGCGTTAAAATACACAATTTATGTCATATACATTTTTGTTGTTGAGTGAACCATTTTCGGCATATTGCTTGTTATTCCCTTAAATTTTCCAATACTTATACTTTTTCTCAAATTCGTTATTCATTTTTTTTGTCCTGGTAATGCAAAGAAAATGGAATACTTCACATAGCAACCAGCTCTTAAAATAATTGACTATAGCTTAAAGTCTAGAATTCCCCTTGCATCTACAAGAAAATTAGCAATAAGATTAACATCTCGATTAACATGAAGCATATGGAGAATAAGCGTTTGTAAAAATAGTTTGTACAAGAGTAGAGAAAGTAATGTGAGTGTAAAACATTAGATTTTTCGAATAATTGGCATACGCTGAATTTCAGTCTGAATTTTTCCAACAAAACTTTAGTATCGCGTATGCAAAATGAGTCATTAAATTTAATTCAGGAAAGTTTTGGTGACAGGGTAATTACTAAAGAATTGTGCCCCTAACATTCCCATATTTAACTATGTAGTTTTTATCTTTGGAGAAATTGAAAAATAAGCGTGTACAACAGACCACATATATTGTAGGAACTAAAAGAAAACATCGGACGAGGAGGTCACTCAATTTCAGATATTTAACCCTATAGTGTGAATCAAAATCTCCTGAGAAGATACACGAAATGTATGGATAGAAAAGCACAATTCTAAAATCTCTTATGATAAGGTATGAGTTTATTACCATTGTAATTGTAACTATACCTACGAGAACGTGAGGCAGATGCGCGGAGATTATTGCTGTTTCGGCGAGAGTCTACTCAGTCAGTCTCTTATAAATAAATGGGATATTTACAATATTGCTTGGACACGTTGTGACAAGAAATACGTTGGACAAGGAAAACAAAAACTTATGATTAGACTGAAAGAACATCAGAGAAATATTAATAAAACAATGTGCCAGTTTAGCTGTAGCGTATCAGTTTTGGGAGGATCATCATTACATCAATCAAGAAATTAAACTTCTTAAAAAAGTTAATAAACACACAGATTTGCATGCTTGGGAGAAAGTTCATATTATAATGAATAAAAAAATATTTGAATTTTTAGATCATTCCCATAAATGACCTCATGCAGTTCCTGCTATAACCACCAGAGGAAGTTGGTAAAGAGAACTTGACAAGAGATGCAAAAAGAAAAAACAAGATACGAGCAGCTTAGCCTTCTCAGCTGTTGAAGATAGGTAGGGCACTACCTGAATTGTCGAATTTGATTATTAGACATTTGACGCGAATGGAGCTGTTATAATATGGCGACTCAAGAAATATGAATGTACCTTAACCTCACCTTTATAAATACTTTTAAAAGGTGGCCCACACAAGCCGTCCTTAGTTGAAATAACTTTATACCACATAACACGGATGCTAAATGGTTTGCCTAGGTATAACTGCAAAGGGGACTCCTTACCAACAGAGAAGAGACCGCTAAATGAAAGACCAATGCTAGAAAACCACACTAACTGCTAATATTGGTCCCAGGGCTCATTCGGTAGAGAAACTGCTCGCTTTATGAGGTGTTCAAGGTTCGGTTCCCGGCTGGGCTCCAGAAAGTTGTCTTTAAACAAAAACATTTCCCGGTATGCCCAGAGTCTGGAGTTTGAGTGTGAGAGTACCTATGTTTTTGTGGGGGTTATCGGATATTTAACATGAAATTTTCTCATTAACAATAATTCAGGATACAAACGTAAGCACACGTGTTATGTCATTTAGTTTTATGACAGTAAATCTACAATCGGTACAACCACATGGAAAAAAAGTTGGTGCTGCAAACTTAGCAAGATTAAACAAAACTCTATATTAGTATTATGTTTAAGTACCTTTAAGGATGCGTTTGCATTAAATTATTTTTATTAGTACATTATTCATAATAAACATGTGCAAAAACATGGCAACCTTGGTGGACGAATTGGTGTAAGGGCCTCTCAGGCCTACGTTCTACCTAGATTAATCCATCACTTCTTAATATTATATATATGCATATGGAATATTCTGCGAGTAACCTTCGAAGTCCTATTGATTCAGAAAGAATTTTGCATAACTTTGTATAGGTATAAACAATGGTGGAGTTTGAAACTTCAAGGACAGCATATGGCAATTAGCTTTTAAATATTTGCCTATCGTTTCTTTATCCTGTATTCCTTCTGTATCTGCAACAAAATGTTTATAGAAAAGTAAGCTTTTGTAAGAATATTTTGCAGAAGAGATAGAAAAATCTGATTTGTAGCATTTCCATTACTTTCTCGAATCACTTTTCTGCGAGCTATTTTTATAACAGCTTATTACTTTCTCTACCACGTACAGAGAATACAGAGAAACTATTGCATTCCACCAAAAAATTCGATACCGAGATTTCACCGAAAATATATGTTTTGTGGACACCTGAATCCAAAAAAAGTACATTTAGAAAAATATCCATGTGTGTGTCTGTAAACAGCACAACTCAAAAACGAAAAGTCGGATAACCAAACTTAGAATTTATGTTCAGCACCTTTCAAGGATGCAACACGAACATTTTCAAAGATTCTCTACACGACACACACACAGACATACGGAATAATAGAAAAAGTAACAATATATTGTTTTTCAAATTTCACTCAATTCTGTTACTGTTTTGTTTTTCAATGTCACTGTTTCGTCTTTAAGTAGTTCACCTTTACAGGGAGTTCATTTTGCCAAGGTGAATCAGTTCAATTCTCAGCCAATTCGCTTCTTTCGTGACTCAGCCTCTTTACGCCGGATGGTTCACCTCACTCGGGAGCCGAATACAAAATATACACAACCGTCGCTCCGCGGTAGCACTCCCTGCACGCCACAGAAGCCGCCAGCAAATACCTTGGAGAATGCTATTGATGTCCCACAAGAAACGCAATCACCTCGCACACTCACCAACTTAACTCCACTCTGTCGCACTCGACTCGCGACTCGATACGCATTGCATCAATGCCCGCGAGAGCGCTCGCTTATATAGGCAGTGGAATATTCCCCAGAAGGTTCTCGAACATTCTAGGAATATTTCGGCACATTTTATGGAGGTAGGAGGTAGGAAAAGCTTCCATAAAGTTCTACTTATCTTCCAATAGCGCACCGTGTTTACGCTGGCAAGCGGGTTATTGTGTTTACACGATACCGCTTGGCATCCACCTCACGATAACCTTGGACCATAGCCGCTGCGTCACAATATAGTGGATAGAGCAATTCACGTGAATGTAAAGCATGAAAAATGTTTAAAACTTTAATGAAATCGGGCTTTAGGAAAGGACGTTCATCTTGTCCTAATGTGTTCTTAATCAGACAAATTATTGAAAAACGTCCTGAATTTAGCCTAGAAACTCACATAGCATTTATAGATTATGAGAAAGCCTTTGATAAGCTAAAACGGCCCCTTTTATGGAACATTTTAGAGAAAAGGGGAGTTCCTAAACACCTCATTAATGCTTGAGGCCGTTATTTTTAACATTTAAATGACTTCAGTCAAATTATATAATATGTAAATTCAATAACAGTCCGCCTTGAAGCAATATGTGTATGTAATAATTTGTAAAATGTATGTAACAGTCATTGCATATGCTTATATTATAGCAAACATGTTCAATAACGTTATGTGAATGCATTACGTAATTTAATAATGTAGGAGCTGTGAGAATAATAAGTTAAACGTTGCTAACAATGAGGTAACAATGAAGTAACCTTGAGGCAATAATTAGTTTGAGAGTTTAAATGTTACTTGAGATTCATGGAAGTAATAATGTAATTTTGAGACAATTTAAAAATAGCCAAACAATAACCAGAAAACGCTTTAGTTAAATTAAGGTATTCTATTTGAGTACGATTAGCCAATCAGAGACTTGAAATACAGAAATTTACAAGTTTAGACCGATGAAACCAATTCAGTTGCCTGTAGACTGTGCTCATAACTGGATGCGTTGCTTGTGCGTCCTCGAGAGATTTAATACGTATTCGTGTGAGACGAAAAATAAGTTTACGTATTAAAAAGTGCAAGCAATTAAATAAAAGAATCTCACAGCTCTCTATATCAGTGAAGTGCTATTTTATTTGTGTCAAAGATTAATAAAAAGAAGTGAATTAAAACTTATAATCAGTATAAGCGGCGGCGCCGTGGCCGAGTGGTTAGACCGCTCGCCTCCCAGCGAGGCGGCCCGGGTTCAATCCCAGGGACCTGCATGTGGGATTTGTGGTGGACGAAGCGGCGTCTGGGCGGGTTTTCTCCGGGTTCTCCGGTTTCCCCCGCCATTCATTCCACCAAGTGCTCCATCATCACCTTTCCTTTCATCCATTTCACCAACATTTCGTTTCATCTACTTCCTTCCTTCATCCCATACCAGGCATCGGGCTGATCAACCATCCTGGATGCTCTGTCTGATCCATGAGTGTCTGCTCTTCGACGGGCCTCTGACCCCAGGCACCCGCTTGTAAGTCCTGGGGGTGTAAGTCCTACATAAGAGGAGGGTAAACAGATAATGAATGAATGAATCAATCAATGTAAGCCTGCATTCTTGTCATACCACAACCCTGCTAAGACATCCATGTCTCTAACAACAATACTGATGCAGCCGAGGCAAACATAAATATACTATCTAAAGAAACTGAAACAAATACAAATCTAATCTTTCAAAGTTGGGGCGAAGCCTATCGGAAACCGGATACTATACATGCGGTTGCAACAACTTCAAGTTCGGCTCCCCAACAGTCGAAAAAAACCACCTACTTCAAATTGACGCTCAAAGCGTGTGCAAATAACGCAACAAACCATCTTCTTTATGCTGTCAGAAGTTTGTATGTAAATACCAAAATAAGAATTAATTCTGGTTTTTAAACGTCAGCTGAAATCTTAACAAATCAAGGTGTTCGACAAGGGTATAGCATATCGCCCACTTTATTTAATTTATATTTGACGATCTATCTTTGAGGTGGAAAAATGAAATACAGTTCGGGATCAAAATAAAATTAGGCACGTCTTTAAGTACTTTACTATGTGCTGATGATCGCATAGTTATACAAGAAGCAGAAAGTAGTCTATAAAGAGCAGTATATAGGTTAAGCCAAAATGCAATGCATTACAACTTAACTATATCTATAAATAAAACAAGGACAATGGCTTTTAAAGGTAAGAATCCCGTTAGATTAAAGATACTAATAAATGCTAAAATATTGTAACAGGTATCCCACTCAAATATCTAGGATGTGATAATAGTTTTAAATTTGACAAATACATTGAGATAAAAGTCTATTTGTGGAATGATCAGAAGAACTCTAGGAAGAAAAACTAGAAAATACAAATAGTCCTATAAGATTATGGCTTTAACTACTGTACTATATGGTTCCGAGCCGTGGACAATAATAAAAAGAGAGAGATCACGTATTCAGTCCCGAAATGAAATTTTTGATGTATGTAAGAGGATGCACTAGAGCTGACAAAATAAGAAATGAATCAATAAGATAAGATTTGAATATTTTATCAGTAAACGATAAGATTGCTGAAAATAAAAGAAATTGGAAAGAACATGTTGATGGAATGGAAAATGATAGAATACTAAAAAAGATAATGAATTACCAGCCGACAGGGAGGAGAAGAAGATGACTAGAGACCGGAACAGGTGATACTATCTAATCCTTGAAAGGAGAAGACGAAGAAGAGGAAGAAGCTTTAATTGATGTGTATATGTATCTTTATTTCCATAATGCTATACAAAATTCTTAAAAGTTTTAATACATTACTTGGAGGTGCTATATTTTCTTTCTTTTGTCCATCATGCATTTTACAACCGTGGTTATTTATGCATGGTGGGTCTTAACAAATTCATATTGCTTTATTTTTCTAAACCATTTTTCTCTTACTCTCCCCATATGTTCTTTATATATCCCTCTCCTTTTGTATTTTCTTTATCCTAACTTTTAACACTTCTTTATTAACATTCTCCCATTCTTTAGGTAAAAAACTGATCTCTCCACAACTTAGTTTCTTCACATTCAATTATATAATGCAAATCATTATCTGCCTCTCCACAAAGAAGACACCTATCCAAATTCGCCCCCTTCCTATCTCCCCTTAGCCTATATGCACTTAATCTAGACCAGGCCCACCCTTCTCTCACTAACCTATTACCTACATCTACACACTTCTTCCTCCCCCATCCACCTTTAATTGTCTATATAGTTCCAAACTTTTCTTTCCTTCCAGATTTTGAAATAATTCTTGTTTCTGTATATCTTTTACTCTGTTCCTCACTTCCGTTAACAATATATTAATTAAAGCAGACAATAAAAGATACATCTGTCTTATGCTGAAGTTATATGTATTAAAATTTGACCTAGTTCCTCGTAAGTGACCCTAATTTTATTAACCGAAGTCACAGCATCACTTGATATAACCAACCTGGATGGACAGTCCCATACAATTGTGTTCTGAGTTAGTTAAATCCCTTTCTCTGGCATATATACTCCTGCAAGTTTGTGTCAGGATTTGTCCGCTCTACCCACATGCACGTGCAATTCATCACCCAGCACAACAACTAATTTATCAGTCGGACAGACGCTGCATAAGCTGGACAATTTCTCTACCTGCCTCTTACGGTTCCTCTGGACGCAGATGCAACTGAACTCGAGATGTATGTACTCATTAATTATCTTCAACTGTAAAATGCAATTTTGTACATCAGCGATTTAAGCTTTTCTCCTATTGTTTCTAACAGAAAAGTATAATAATTCTTTAAGGCTTTTCAGCTAGCTTACAGCGAAACAAAATGAATAAAAAGTCATTCATATTTTTATGAATATAAATTATCTATATACTTATTTCTCGTTATTTTCCGTTTTATTTACCTGCCATGTACTCAGTACGTGAGGTCACAACAGAAATACATGTTTGAAAGCCCTCTAAATAAAAAAATCTGATGTGTTACACTCACATGACTTTCTCTACTCTTGTACAAACTATTTTTACAAACTCTTATTATCCATCTATTACATATTAATCGAGATAAACATTTGCAGAAACAATCTTTTGACATGCAAAGAGAATTGCATTTTACACATAGTGACCAGTTCTAAAATATTTGACTATCGCTTAAGGCTTACTATGTTCCCCTTGTTTTGTATTTGCAAGGGCAATATAAACATACAGTAGCATTTAAGCATACACATATCTTTTAATAGCTGGTTGCTATGTGCAGCACCATTCTCTTTGCCACAGATTAATACTCTTTACATATCCAAGACAAAAAAATGAATAACGAATTCCCATTTGAGAAAATATGTATTGAAAAGTTTAAGGGAATAACAAGCAATATCTCGAAAATGATTCATTCAACAAAAAAATGTATATGACATAAATTGTGTGTTTTAACGCGATCTACATTTTCTGTGTAGTAAACGTTTGTTTGTCTCTTATGGTTTACCAGTTCTGCAAATGTCGTTCACAATGAAGAATACTTTTAGACATTCCCAAAAAATTCGAGATAAACATTTTGTTTGTCATGAAAATATGTTAAACATATGATATAATCAAAATCGTTAGAACCATTTTTGAGAAAATTAAATTTTTCAAAAGATGTTCCATGTAGAGGGTAATCTGGGATGGGGGATTTTCTTGAAAACCTTCGTGTCGCACCTCTGAAAGATACTGAACCTAAATACCAACTTTGGTGTTTATCCGACTGTTCGTTTCTGAGTTATGCTGTTCACAGGCACACACAGAGACACAAAGACACACACACGGATATGTTTCGAAAAAAAAATTTGATTCAGGGGGTCTCAAAACATGTATTTCCGGTGAAACCTCGGTATCTAATTTTTGGGTGGAATGCAATACTTCCCCTACTTACTATACGTAGTAGAGAAAGTAAAAATCTGATGCGTTACATTCAAATACAATTATTCTTACGAAAGTTTAGTTTCCTCTCTACTTCATTTTATCCCACATAAACCTTAAAACTGCATTACACATTTCGTTATAGACACAAACAGAATAGCGAAAGTCAAATGTTTTAGAACTGCACGCTATATGCTGGCTTTAAAGTCCCATACTATTTCCATGACATTGTGCGAAACAGTTGAAAATCGATAGGACTTGAAAAGAATGACAAGTATTGATCAGCTCGGATCATTAAGTAACGGATATCTCGGAAATGGCTGATGAAACAAAAAAATTTATCGGAAGTAAATTGTGTTTTTTAAAGAGATCTACATTTTTTGTGTAGTACGTTTTTGTCTATCGCTTAACGTTTATATGTTATGAAGGATAATATAGATTTTCTACCGACTAAAGAGGACTTCACATGGTATTCACAGTAAATTCAAGATATACACTTTATTTGTAATGTAGATATCCTTAATATACGGTGTTTTAATCAAAATCGTTTAGAATATAAAAATTTTCCAAAAACATTCCACGTAAAGGGTAGCTAGGGAGGTGAGATTTTCTTGAAAATCTTCGTGTTGCATCCTTGGAAGATACTTGCAAAGGTCATGCAAAGAATTAAATTTCGAAATCATCATTTAGGACCACTTTTAAAGATTTGGCTATCACTTAAGCTTCCTGTGTCCTTCTTCTACAGGAGGGATGAAAAACTGTATGTATACATTTCCAGAAGCAAGTTTTTCTCTACTTCTTATGGTTCACCTGTTATGCAAAATCAATTATTGTGTTGTTACAGCATGACAACGCATCATCGCATAAAGCAAAACTAACAACTGAGTATCTGGATGCCCTAAAGGTCAGCACATGTACTTTCCACCATACAGTCTGGACCTAGAACCTTGAGATTTCTTTTTGTTTCCAAAACTCTAGGATAAGATGTGCAGAATCACTTTTTTGTCATCAGATGAAGCGGTGGAGCATTATAAAAACCTTGTTTCTGAAGTACCTCAGGAAGAGTGACATAATAGCTTAAGGACTAGTTTTGTCGAATGCAAAAATGTACTTATGTTAAAGGAGAATATTTTAGAAAACAGTAAAGTCATTTAACTTTGTTAAAACTACTCCTTGTTTGATTTTCTAAACATTTTCAGTGTCGCCCTCGTTTGTTTTGTTTTCCTTTTTACGTGATGATAAATTCAATAACAATAACAGTATTTATTCAAATATTTTTTACTGAATTCTACTGCTCACATGCAAATGCGCTCGGGGACCTTTTTATAAAGCTTTTGAGGTATTCGAGGGACCACAAAATGAATATCTCTGGTAAAATCTCTATATCGAATTTTTGGATGGAGTATAATTCCTGCTCTACTTAATACAGACTATTACTAGAAAAAGTAAAAATAAAAAATGCCATGTCTACTTTGCGTTCAATGGTATCATAGTCTCACTTTCAAAATAAATAAATAAATAATAATAATAATAATAATAATAATAATGATAATAATAATGATAATAATAATAATGCAAATTTAAAGGGAAATTAAATATCCTACCAATTTTAAATTTACTAGATACATGATCCATTATTTCAGAAACTGTTTAAATCAGACTAAATTTCTACAGGATGTAAATATAGGGCTTCTAAGTTCACTGATCCACTTTTCTAATAACTTTATTTATTAAGGAAGATAGAATTACGTTTATCAGTTATACCATTTTGGTTCAAATTTATCAGTAACTATACCTTTAATAACCCAACATTTTATTAGTACCATAATAGCACTAAGAAGTTGCTTCTTTCATATTAAAATTTGATTTAGCTATCTTCAATAGTTTGAGAAAGCATACATTATATCAGAATATGTCATTCATAGAAAAAGCTGTTCAAAGCCAACATTGGAGAAAACAAACTCACATTGGCTTGAGCACACACAAGCTTCCATACTTAACAAAAATATCAATTTGTACAACAGGACATTCCCCAAAAGAATGGCTGAAGTTTATCTCTCTAATCCAAACTATGTAGGAGTTATGGTATTTTTCCGTGAAGTGATCCAGAATTCACGTATAAATTGTTATATGCAGCACTATCTAAAGGTATTTAGAATATAAGAATTTGCCTACAGTAATGAGATACATCTCAAATTAAAGAGCAAATTCTAATTTCTAAGACTGACATATGGCAGTTTTCACCATTTAGTCTCTGCTTAAAGCAAGGACTTTGTTCAGGAAATTGTGTTTTTAAGTTTATATTGATGTTTAGTGCCGTGATATTCAATGGCATTGCCTGATGAATAGTCAAGTTAACACGATATACTAGATGGCCCAAGCAAGCCGTCCTTTGCAGCTTTATGTTTCCCGCATATATGGCTGCAAAAGAAGTTGCCGAATCACTGCTGTTCAAAGGAGCAGTGCAGGTACAAAACGAAAGGTCACTGAGGTAGTGCTGCTGTCTACAGGTGTTTACGTAGTAGTTTCGTATTGATAAGCATTGCGTGGTCTCCCGCATGCAGTTCAAGCCAGGTCATTCAGATAAAAACGTAACGTTCATCAATAACTAACACCAGTTATGGTCGCAATCTGTGCAGAGATGCTCCAAAATGCAGCAGAGACTCGAGGGCTGTGTTCTGAACATTTTAAGATGCGGCATCTTCTTCTGCGGACTTTTGTTTTTGACGTGCAGAAATAATATTAAAAATGATGGAACAATTCAGGTAGAACGTGGTCCTAGAGGACCTTACATGAATTCGTCCACCGAGGCGGGCATGGTTTTGCACATGCTTATAATGAATAATGCACTAATAGAAAATAATTCATTTCTAATGCACCTTTAAGGCCACATAAATATAATAAAATTAGAATTTTGTTTAATTTTGTAAAGTTTGCGGCTCCAATTGGTGCCTTATAGTTGTGCTGATTGTAGATTAACTGTCATAGAACTAAATGAGGTAACACATGTGCTCAGGTTTGCGTCAAGTGGAAATCCTGTTAATGAGCGAATTGATTGTTAAATAACCGATAACACTCACACAAACATAGGTACTCTCACAATCAAACACCAGACTCTGGACATACCGTGAAATGCTTTCGTTTAGAGACAAGCTTTTGCAGCCTAGCCGGGAAACGAACCCGGAACCCCTCATTAGTGGGCAATTTCTCTACCGAATGAGCTCTGGGACCAGTAATAGCAGTTAAAATGTTCGTTTTCAAGTAATGGTCCTTCATTTAACTTTATCCGTTCCCTCAGTATGGTGTCCCCTTTGCAGTTCTGCTTAGGGAAACCTTTTGGCATCCGCGCTATCCGGTATAAGCTAATTTCAGCTAAGGACGGCTTGTGTGAGTCACCTGGTATAAACAAATCCTGTTTGAACAAAGATGTAAAGAAAATATGTTTCCGCTGTTTTATTACATAAGGCCAGATATTAGATAGAGAATGTACGATCTCTGTAATACCATTGTCCATCATTTGTCATCGGCAGCCGAACAAAGGACAGATTCTTTCCCCCTAGAGCCAAGTCTTTGGAATTGAACGACGAGTTTATGGACGATTTGACCCGAAATCCCTTCCAGAGACACTGTGCAGAACCGACAAAAAAGGCAAAGAAACAAAGACGGTGTGAAAGTTTCTCCTTCACCATCCGCTGTAAATTGCATCAAAGTTGGCATCAAAATGATGACCACGGTGTAAGAAAAAAGAGTCAAATCCGCATGACGTCCACTAGAACAGTGTGGAAGGAGAAAAAAAAAGAACCAACAAAGTTTTCATCTCCGGTGGTGACCTGATAAGGGCCGAACATCTGCTTCCGGGACATCTCTAGGCGATGTCCTGCAAAGTCCACTCTCTTTAGCCCTTATAAGGAGCAAGATGAGATTTCGTTGACAGTCTTGAGGGAAACAGAAAGGAAATTGGAACCCAGCGGTATCGCAAGCAATGCAAAGAGGGAGTAGATCTGTCTGTGCCCTGGTAATTTTGGCTGCTTTCTCCAGAAAAGGGTTCTTGCATTCTTAAACATACACGAAATATTAAAATGTGATACGTTAAAACTTATCTACAGAAGGGTACTAACATGATACGCTTCGTCTTATGATTACTAGCAACACCCGCAGTTATGCACGCGTTTTTGTCTCAACCTAGAGACTGTTCTGTTTCTTTCTTTTCTCCCCTCTCTCTCTCCCTCACCCGGTTTCTATCTCACCCCAAATCCACGCTCTAACGGTCCAGCACTCTCATCGCTTTACTTTCTCTACTAGAAATTCAAAATATCAAACATTTCGATTACCTAGGAGTAAGGCTTGATATGGGTGGAAAATGGAACAAGAACATAGAGTTTATAAAACACAAAGGGAGTGAACAACTTTCTGAAGTATTAAGGATATACCCGGGTACCGGATATGCCAGTAAAAACATTGCAGATCATGTATGAAGCAATGCTTAGGTCCTCATTACTATACGGCAGTGAAGTATGGGATGGGAGAGGGTGGATAATGTAAATAAAGTACAATGTAATTTTAGGAAGCGCATGCTAGGGTAGGGGAGGAGTACTTCAAACTACGGAGTTTTTTGTGAGGCAGGATGCTGGAAGATGCTGTATTTGCTCAATTAAACGTAGTTAGGTACTGGCTGCGAATAATTAAAAGTGATCAAATAAATCTGAGAGCAATATGTTATCGTCATCAAATGAACAACATAGAGCATCCAAAATGGTGGACGGTGGGGATACAACGGAAATTATCAAAAATAGGCTTAAACGATATCTGGCAAAGGTATAATGAAAATACACAGTGCCGTGAAAAAAGTCAAAAGACGACTATGTGATCTAAACAGACAGAAAATAGAGTCTGAATGTAGACAAAGATCAACATTTGAGCTACAAAATGAAATAAAAACTAGGTGGGGTAAGGAAATATATATTTTGGAATCGAGTATAAAACAGAGGACTGGAATACCATGGCTTAGGTTGGGAGGATGGAAAGCTCGCAAGATTGCTGATGATGATAGCAGGAGGATTTGCCCATTATGCGGGGAACAAGAAGACTGTACGCATATTTTGGCAGCATGCGTCCAGACAGAGAGTATTAGGAAAAAATTATTACCGGAAGTATTTTTTACTTCCAACAGATGGAGGACAGCATGCTGGTACTTGATTCTAAACAGTCAAAACTGGCCAAGCTTGGGCACATACTTAATGGGCGTCCATGTGCTAAGACATAAGGTGTTTATGTAAATTTTCTTTAAATATATGTGGTGCATGAGCACTTTTGTGTGTGCGTGTATGTGTGTGTGTGTGTGTTTGCGTGTGTGATTCAGAGTGTTTTTCAATTTTATATGTATGTGTATAATGTGGTGATTGTTTATGGTCGATTCTGCAAGTCACGTATACAGACCAGGTATTTTTCTAGAGAGCTTGTACGGTCTTATGACCCATGCGACTGTGTTATGCAATTAATGTAATACTAATGTAATACCACCACTACTACTACTACTACTTTCTCTACTAGTTGACTATAGTAGAGGATTGTTAAACAACATAAAGTAATGCATATGTGAAATTTAATAAAAAGATCTAATGTGTTACATTCACATGACCTTTACCTTCAATCCCTTATTCTTCTTCTTCTCCTTTATCTGTTTAACCTCCTCTTATGCAGGACTTACACTCCCCAGGACTTACAGGCGGGTGCCTGGGGTCAGAGGCCTGTCGAGGAGCAGACATTCATGGATCAGACAGAACATCCAGGATGGGTGATCAGCCCGATGCCTGGTATGGGAGGAAAGAAGTAGATGAAACGAAACGATGGTGAAATGAAAGGTGATGATGGAGCAATTGGTGGAATGAATGACGGGGGAAACCGGAGAACCCGGAGAAAACCACAAATCCCACAAAACCCTGGGATTGAACCCGGGCCGCCTCGGTGAGAGGCGAGCGGTCTAACCACTCGGCCACGGCGCCTCTACTACGTATAGTAAGTAGGGAAAGTATTGTATTCCACCCAAAAATTTATACCGATATCTCACCGGAAATATATGTTTTGGGCCCCCTGAATCCAAAAAAAGCATTTTTTGGAAACATGTCCGTGTGTGTCTGTGAACAGCATAACTCAGAAACGGAACAGTCGGATAAACACCAAACTTGGTATTTAGGTTCAGTATCTTTCAGATATGCGACACGAAGGTTTTCAAGAAAATCTCCCCACCTCAGATTACCCTTTACATGGAACATTTTTAGAAATTTTTAATTTTATCAAATATGGCTCTAACAATTTTGATTAAAATATCATATGTTTAAGATATTTTAATGACAAATGAAATGTATATTTAGAATTTTCTGGGAATGTCTCCAAAAGTATTCTTCATTGTGAACGACTTTTGCGTAACTGTTAAACCATAAGAGATAGACAAACTTTTACTACAAAAAAATGTAGATCGCGTTAAAATACACAATTTATGTTATATACATTTTTTTGTTGAATGAACCATTTTCGAGATGTTGCTTGTTAATCCCTTTTCCAATACTTATTCTTTTCCTCAAATGGAAATTCGTTATTCAGTTTTTTGTCCTGGTAATGCAAAGAAAATGGAATACTACACACATAGCAACCAGCTCTTAAAATATTTGACTATAGCTTAAAACCTACCAATTCCCCTTGCATCTACAAGAAAATTAGCAATAAGATTAACATCTCGATATCTCGATTAACATGAAGCATATGGAGAGTAAGCGTTTGTAAAAATAGTTTGTACAAGAGTAGAGAAATTCTTGTGAGTGTAAGACATCAGATTTTTTTTTTTAAATTTACGTTTGTTCAAACTTTACAGGCTGTACTGATGTACGGATTATTAATGTATATTATTATATTATATTACGATTTATATCAGACAGTTGTAATTATTTTAATTAGGCTAATTTTAGAATAACTATTAACTATTATCAGGTTAGGTTATTAGACTATTAGATGTTTATTAATTATTAAGTCTTCCTTTTAAGTTAACTAGAAATTCGAATTCTCTTGATAATTTTTGGTGCAAGCATTGTCTGTTTGAATGGGGTTTTATTTTTAGAGGAAGAAGACTGCATAGAAGAAAACCAAGAAATGTAATCTTTTTGGTTTAAGTAAGTATGCTATTAATCATATTAAAGCCTAACTACCTATAAGGTGTTCTTCATACTATTACAGTACAGTAATTTGCAATGTTTAATAACATACGGGTGTTATATAAATTAAATCCATAGCACGGTTCGGTTTTTAATTTAACACATAAAGCACATCCAGGGTTAAAGGTAATCAGCGATTATGGCGTAGAAGGAAGGTGATGACCCAACCTTTGCATCGGAGAAAAGAATATACAACAGTAAGTCCTAACACTATCAGAAAACCGAATTAGGGCGTTAGAACGTTGACCGGCGTGACATGTGGCATGAACCATATTTGTTTTTAGTAACGTGAGTTAGGCCGCGTCCCCTATGACTCAGTGGCACGGTAAACCGAAGATCCGTGGTTCAAATCCCAGCTAGGACATTGAATTTTTCAGTCGAATTCTACTCTTGAACTTTAGCATACACACGGCATGTCCGAAAGACCATTTCATTATTAATAAAGATGTATTCTTGCGCATGTACGGGCTGTAAAGTGGATGCATCTACTTTGGCACTATTTAGCTTCCCCAAAAAGAACATCAGAACTAGAGCGGAGACTGGTTCATTCAATTATGCGTTATATTATCACTTTACCAAGCGCATACAGCAGACACCTGTTGCGCTTTTCGTTTCATGATCGATAGGACCGTTCTGTCTAACCAACACAACGCTTGGAGGTTCAACACCAGGGCAAGCAAACAGAAATGAGCGAATTATGCAATAACAGTTTGCAGGCTTATTTGCTTATTTCGAATGAATGTGCCCCGTTTAAGTAGAAAACAAGCATTAATTAGTGGCGTGTAGTATGTGTTCAAACAAAATGTTAGCTTGTGGGTATACAGGGAAACTAGCCATCGTTCGAAACTACCTTTGCTGTAATTAACTCGAGCGGAATGTTAGAAACCTATTGAGCTAAACCCTAAGACTCAACCTCCCTCCCCCCCCAAAAAAAAACGCATCAACCAGAAAATATTTTGCTGTTCACTATCAAGAATTGCGATAAACAGGAGGATGCATGCACTGATTTTAAGTACCAATCATCTCCATTTTAAAGGGAAAAAATTCATATTAATATACACAAAGAACAAAAGATATTACAGTTTTATTGCGTTGGCAACTTTATTAATTTTCTCTTTCTGTACTATTGAGGCAGTATTTTTATAACTTAAATGACATCAGTCTAATTATATAATATAATAAATAAATAACAGCCCGCCTTAAAGCAATATGTGAATAATATAATATATAACGTGTATATTACAGTCATTTTATTATGTTTATTTTATTATGTACATGTATAATAATGTTATGTGAATATATTACGTAGTTTAACAATGTAAGGACTGTAAGATTGGAAGCAAGCTGCTTTCCGTAGCAAACAGAATTACAAAGTATAAGCCGAAAGTTGTCAACAATAAGGTAACCTTGAGACAACAATAAGTTAGAAAGTTTAAAAAGGTTACTAATAGTTCTTGGAACAATAATAATGTAATATTAATAGCCAATCAAAAACTGGAAAAGCTAAAAGTTAAATAAAGATATTCTATTGGAGTAGGCTTAACCAATCAGAAACTATAAATAGGGAAATTGTACAAATTCAAACGGTAGACGCTACAAGAAAGCGTACACCGTATTGACCTCCAGCATTCACGATAGAGGGCACCACAAACTTGTACTTCATTTTCAGCCAGGGGTCCGGATACTTTTGATCACGTAATGTATACAAAGCTGTGATATGAATGTTTATAAGATTATGAAACGCATATTAAGGAAGATGTGTACAGCATATCTATACCGAGAGGTTAAGAAAAGTGCTAAGGAATCCAGTCCCCAGTTCAGCGAACTTATTGCTTTTGTTATTAAAGCCCCATTAGGGTGTATTTCCGGTTACCAATGGAGTCGAAGACTGTGGCAACGAGAAAGTTAGGAAACAGAAGAAACGTTCCTCCACTAAGTAAGGCTGACAAAGGTAGAGTAAGAAATTTCGGTGCTCATTTGCTGCTATGCCGACACAAGGGAGATTAATTTAAGAAGTAATTAATGGAAAAAAAACAGAATAAAGAGAAGTTACAGGTCACGTGTAACCCCAGCATTCGCTTACCTACCCGGGGAAACCACAAAGAACACATGGTCACGGTGGGCAGTCGCCGGTTATCGAACCCGTGACCTTCCGAATACGAACCTCACGCGTTACCGCGGAGCCAGCTTGCTCAGTAAGTGCACGTAAGGAAAAAACTATTTCGTCGGGCACTCCATAAGAGATATAACACGCGGCGAAATTTTTTAACAGATTATGCCAGGTGTTTGGGGATGCGTGCAATGCGTGTTTGATGGCAAAGCTGCAAGAAAATCAGTAACAGGGGAAATTTACCACACTAAAATGCAACAGTGGGCTGCATTTTTAAGCCCCTGAGGAAAGTCCATGCACACATAATTATTATAATAAAGAATGAGACTCAATAAAAGATTTTGATAAAGTTAAAAGAAATCTACTGTGGACCATAATGCTCAAAAGTGGATTTCATCATCTCATTACGCTATCCAAAGTATCCTGACACTTTGTTTAAAATGACGTACAAGTTCGTGGCGCCCTCCATCGGTAATGCTGGAAGTCAATATGGTGATGGTCCACCGTTAGCCTTGATGAAAGCGTTCACTCTCGCAGGCCTCTTTCAATCAGGTGCTGGAAGGTTTCTTGGGGAATGGCAGCCCATTCTTCACGGAGTGCGGAACTGAGGAGAGGTATCGATGTAGGTCGGTGAGGCCTGGCACGAAGTCGGCGTTCCAAAACATCCCAAAGGTGTTCTATAGGATTCAAGTCAGGACTCTGTGCAGGCCAGTCCATTACAGGGATGTTATTGTCGTGTAACCACTCCGCCACAGCCCGTGCAGTATGAATAGGTGCTCGATCATGTTGAAAGATGCAATCGCCATCCTCGAATTGCTCTTCAACAGTGGGAAGCAAGAAGGTGCTTAAAATATCAATGTAGGTCTGTACTGTGATGGTGCCACGCAAAACAACAAGGGGTGCAAGCCCTCTCTAGGAAAAACACGACCACACCACCTCCGAATTTCACTGTTGGCATTACACAGGCTAGCAGATGACGTTCACCGGGAATTCGGCATACCCACTCCCTACCATCGGATCGCCACATTGTGTACCGTGATCCGTCACTCCACACAACGTTTTGCCACTGTTCAATCGTGTAATATTGACGCTCCTTACACCAGCGAGGCGTCATTTGCCATTTTCCTGCGTGATGTGTGGCTTATGAGCAGCCGATGGACCATGGAATCCAAGGTTTCTCACCTCACGCCTGTCATAGTACTTGGAGTAGATCCTGGTATTCCCGAGTGATGGTCTGGATAAATGTCTGCCTATTACTCTTTACGACCCTCTCCAAATGTCGGCGGTTCTGTCAGTCAACAGACGAGGTCGGCTTGTACGCTTTTGTGCTGTACATGTCCCTTCACGTTTCCACTTCATTATCACATCAGAAACAGTGGACCTAGGGATATTTAGGGCTGTGGAAATCTCGCGTACAGACTTCTGACACAAGTGACACCCAATCACTGACCACGTTCGAAGCCCGTGAGTTCCACGGAGCGTCCCATTCTGCTGTTTCAGGATGTCGAATGACTACTGAGGTTGCGGATAATGAGTACCAGGCAGTAGGTGGCAGCACAATGCACCTAAGATAAAAAAGTATGTTTGTGGGGGTGTCCGGATACTTTTGATCACATAGTGTATGTATAAAATCTACCTACCTTGTTTAATATACAGGGTGCGCCATTTAATTTGAGACTGTATAATATCTCCATAACTTAGCGTTGTAGAAATAAATGTATTTAATAAAAGTTGCTTGATATATGGGAGAAAGTAAATGCCATTTGTTGTGTTTTATTTGGAAGACGTTATGATAGTCATTTTAGGGTCAACTTAATAATTTTAAATGGAAATCTACATGCTATATGCTATTTTCTCATTAGAAAATGGTTTATAAAACACTGTTTGTTTTGTGAAAAGAAAGGAAACAAAATAAAAAATGTTGGTTTCCAATTACGAAACGTAACTTGACCCTCAAATCACCATCCATGGATGGTCCAACCATTCAAGGCGCTCTTCGTACTCAGCCATTCAGAATTTTAGTTGTTATTTATGTTGGTGTAAGAACGATTACAAGGTGCTTTATACAAACATTGTAACAACATAAAACATTGACCCTAAAACGACCATCACAACCTCCTCCAAATAAAACACCACTAGTGGCACTTACTTTTCGCCACAATATCAAGCAGCTTTTATCCAAGGCATTTCTTTCTACAACGCTTAGTTTTGGAAATATTGTACAGTCTCAACTTAAATGGTACATCCTATACATACGGAAATTGTTGTACAATAACAAGAAAATCTGAAAACACATTTTGTAATATAAGGAAAAAATATTGTTATATTCTATTTGCTGATGGCTAGATTTTGATTGCAAACTTGGAAGACAATTTACAATGTACTGTATGTGCGCTATGTAATATTTCAGGTGAATATAGCTTTCAAATTTCAAATGAAAACACAATAATAATGACTTTTAGAGGAAGAATCATGCAAGAGAAACAAATCTTTATAAACAATAAAATGATCCAATAACAAAGTGTTTTAATTATCTTGCACATAATGTGTCATATATAAATGACATAGATATGGAACATAAATTAAATAAATTACAAATAATATGTAATAAATATACTATTTTTAAACCTTATAAAGTGATGGCTATTCCAAAATTGAACTGAGTGTGTGACTTGGCTGCTGACCACCTCACAGCAGGAAAAGAGATTTTTGAGATCTGTGGCAGGTTAGAGACTTTTGGACAAAAAAGGAACGAATACATTAGAGGAGAGTTGAGAATCCAGAGTCTAAATGAAATAATAACCGAATACAGATGAAAATGTCAGGGCAATGTAAACAGAATGAATGAAGTTCCAACTCCACAAATAATACAAAAATATAAACCAATAGATGAAAAGAATGTTGTGAGCGTAGGTTGTATTGAAGGAGTTGTATTATATTACAACTTTTGGGGAGCCGAACTTCAAGTAGTTGCAACCACACGTATGATATCCCGTAGCGTTTTCCCCAAATGTACTTTCCGGTAGCCTCTGCCCCAAGTTTAAAAAAAATATTAACTTTGTAATGTGACTGTTTCTTTAAGTATTATATATTTATGTTTGCCTCGGCTGCGTCAGTATTATTGTTAGAGGCACGTTTGTCTTAGCAGGGTTGTGATGCGACAAGAATGTAAGCTTACACAGATTATAATTTTACTTCACTTCGTTTATTAATGCCTGATACGGTTGAAGTAACACTTCACTGACATAAACAGAGAGCTGTAGGATGTTTTTATTAAATACTTCCACTTTTAACACGTAAACTACTTTTGTCGTATAAAATCTCTCGAAGACACATCACGCATCCGGTTACAATCACTGTCTGCAGGCAACTGAACTCTAAATTTTAAAAAGTCTTCTCCTTTTCAGTTTCTGATTGGCTAATCCAACTTCAATATAATACCTTAATTTAACTAAAGCTTTTCTGGTTGTTGATTGGCTATTTTATAAACTGTCACTAAAATTACATTATTGCTTCCAAGAATCACAAGTAGTATTGTTAAACTCTCAAACTCATTATTGCCTCAAGGTTACTTCATTATTACCTCATTGTTAGCAACTTTTAACTTATTATTCTCACAGCTCCTACATTATTAAATTACGTAATATATTCACATAACATTATAGAACATGGATACAATAATATAATTTTTTATATATTGTTACATACACACATTACTTTAAGGCGGGCTGTTATTGAATTTATATTATATAATTAGACTGAAATCATTTAAGTGTTAAAAATACTGCCTCAGTTGGCAGACTGTGAATGAGGTGGGCAGATCAGTTTTCTTAAATATGGAATACGCCGCAAGGCTTATGCCGTGAGGATGATGATGATGATAATGATGATGATGATGATGATGATGAAGTGGCACACCTCGAGGAAGAACTGAACCCAAGCATTGCTCTACAGCATCTCCTTAACTGAAATGCTCAATATCACCTCAATGAATTCCGTCATCGCCACCTGCATGCCACTTCAGTGTGTTGTTATACCTATAAATCGCCATAGTAAAATATCTGCAATGTAAAAATTCTGATGTAGTACACTCACATGACTTTCTCTACTCTTGTACAAACTATTTTTACAAACTCTTATTCTCCATCTACTTCATATTAATCGAGATAAACATTGGCAGAAACGACCTTTTGACATGCAAAGAGAATTACATTTTACACATAGCGACCAGTTCTTAAAATATTTGACTATCGCTTAAGGCCTACTATGTTCCCCTTGTTTTGTATTTCCAAGGACAATATAGAAATACAGTAGCCTTTAAGCATAGACATATCTCTTAATAGCTGGTTGCTAGGTGCAGCACCATTCCCTTTGCCACAGATTAATACCCTTTGCATATCCAAGACAAAAAATGAATAACGAATTCCCATTTGAGAAAATAAGTGTTAAAAATTTAAGGGAATAACAAGCAATATCTCGAAAATGGTTAACTCAACAAAAAAACTATATGGCATAAATTGTGTATTTTAACGCGATCTACATTTTTTGTGTAGTAAAATTTTGTCTATCTCTAATGGTTTACCAGTTATGCAAAAGTCGTTCACAATGAAGAATACTTTTGGAGGCATTCCTAGAAAATTCAAGATATACATTTTATTTGTCATGAAAATATCTTAAGCATATGATATTTTAATCCAAATCATTAGAGCCATTTTTGAGAAAATTAAAATTTTCGAAAAATGTTCCATATAAAGGGTAATATGGGGTGGGGGGATTTTCTTTAAAACCTTCGTGTCGCATCTCTGGAATATACTGAATCTAAATACCAAGTTTGGTGTTTATCCGACTGTTCCTTTCTAAGTTATGCTGCTCACAGACACACACACACGGACATGTTTCCAAAAATGCTTTTTTTGGATTCATGGGGTCTCAAAACATATTTCCGTGAAATCTCGGTATCGAATTTTTGGGTGGAATACAATACTTCCCCTACTTACTATACGTAGTAGAGAAAGTAAGAATACCCACTTGCGGGCATACGTTTTAAAATCTAATAAAAACTTAGTATTTGCCTGCGCTAGCTATGAGGTGTAACATTCATGCCGGGTTTCACTAATAGTCGGCAAATTTATCTTAAGGGACGTCAAACTAACGGTCGGTTAGTTTTTGCCGTATAGTCATCGACAGTCACATCAAAATGGCGGTCCATAAACTATGCCGACTCGTTACGTCAGTATGTAAAGATAGTCAACAGTAATGTTTGTGACGTCTCCTTTCATTGGCTGAGAGTGCGGCTTCGAAAACACAACAAAGCAAAACAAAACCACGCCAAACCCCTCGGTAACCATTGTCTCCAACTACAAAATGCCATCTTCCCGTCTCGAACAGCATTCTCAACCGACTATTGTGAAATATAAAGCTGTCATGAACAGAAACTGACCAACGTGCCGCAATATTTCTAATTAATAAACTTGCAGTACAAACTGTCTGAATATATTATAAAGCAGGTTATCGAGATCCAGGAGAGAAAGTAATAATAATAATAATAATAATAATATACTTTCGAAATCAAACATTAAGATAAAAACATGCTGAAAAGAGATAAAGGGTATAAAGAGATACTAGGTAAATTCATACTAGGAATGGGTTTTGTTGAAAAGGCAGAAAAACTATTTCTATTTTCCTCGAAAGGAAAGCAGATGTACCTGCTATCGGCGACAAGAAGTCTACCGGAATTTTTGCTTTTGTACTTTCGCTCGGACTGAAGTATACAATGGTCTCAAAGCTTAGCAGAGTCAGAAACATACGTGTCTTATCTCCGATCTAAGAATATTCGTGGGAAGATTTTAAACTCAAAATAAGTTGTAAGAAGCAGACGTGAAGGTTGTCGAAGTAGGGGTAGCTAATAATAAAATCATGAAACAAAAATGATAGCCAATAAAAGATCGCGTATACATCATATGATGCGTTGAATTCAAAACGGAACGAAACATAAGAAAGGTGGGGAAAAATTCTAAGTTTGACGAAAAGCGTGAAAAAAGAAAAGAAACGCAGAGCCCTATTCGGGTAAACACTAACCACGAGGACGGTTGATGAAACAAAATAAGAAGAAAATAATCAGAAAGTTTGAAGTGTGAAATGAAGTTGTGAAATCTAGGCAATTCGAGGGCTAGTCGGAAAGTAGCGGCTTCGAAAGTGATGACAATAATAACAGTGGTTTGACGACGAAGGTGGCCGGTCGACCAGATAGGAATATTCGTAACAAAATAAAGAAATAATAACCCATTCTTCGCCGGCAGCATTATTAATAGCATCACGGCAGTGTCACCACCCCTGAAAACCAGAACCTCAGCTCTACCAGAACAAGTGCCTAATCCCTGCCATCCAACAATCTAACCCGGGACTCTTGAGTCTCCTGAAGCGACGGCAAGGAACAACACAGATGTGTCAAAGGTCAATGTCAACTATATACTTCTGAATTATGCACACCGGGTGATAAATGCACACGTCAGTGAAGCAAGGGTGTATACAACGCCAGGAGAATTTTCAATTGCATACTTTCTCCACGTACTTGCACGCCGTGGATTTCGAAACTCCGTTGCAAATATCATCAACACTACGAAATGACGCCATGAATAAATATCTGAAGTTACCAATATCTGTCGTATCAAAAAGTGAGATTTCTGTTCGTAGGTTATTCCAGTCTCGGCTCAATTGAGGCAGTATTTTTAACACTTAAATAATTTCAGTCAAATTATATAATAAGTAAATTCAATAACAGCCCGCCTTGAAGCAATATGTGTATGTAATAGTTTGTAAAATGTATGTTACAGTCATTGCATATGCTTATATTATTGTATCCACGTGTAATAAAGTT
Organism: Deroplatys truncata; assembly: GCA_030765065.1. Classification (NCBI taxonomy): domain Eukaryota; kingdom Metazoa; phylum Arthropoda; class Insecta; order Mantodea; family Mantidae; genus Deroplatys; species Deroplatys truncata. Next base: position 110,430,053 of record CM060982.1, read on the forward strand.
ATGTGGATATATTATGTAATTTAATAATGTAGGAGCTGTAAGAATAATAAGTTAAACGTTACTAACAATGAGGTAACAATGAGGTAACCTTCAGGCAATAATGAGTTTGAAAGTTTAAACGTTATTTGTGATTCTTGGAAGCATTCATGTAATTTTTGAGAAAGTTTAAAAATAGCCAATCAACAACCAGAAAAAAACTTTAATTAAATGCAGGTATTCTTTTGGAGAATTGAAATACAGAAATTTACAAGTTTAGACGGTTGAAATCTAGTCCGTTGCCTGCGACAGTGATTGCAACCTGATGCAAGAGCGTCCACGAGAGATTTAATATGTATTCGTGTGAAACGAAAACTAAGTTTACGTGTTAAAAAAATGCAAGTATTAAATAAAAGAATCCTACAGCTCTCGATATCAGTGAAGTTCTATTTAATTTGTGTCAGGGATTAATAAAAAGGAGTGAATTAAAACGTATATCTGTGTAAGCCTACATTCTTTTCGCATCACGCCCTGCCAAGACTTCCATGTCTCTAACAATAATACTGACGCAGCCGAGGCAAACATAAATATATAATATTTAAAGAAACAGTTTAAATATAAAGTTAATATTTTTTTTAAACTTGGGGCGAAGGCTACTGGAAACCGGGTACTATATGTGCGATTGAAACGAATTACAAGTTCGGCTCCCCAAAAGTTGAAATATAATACAACTCCTTCAATACAAACTACTTTAAAATTGACGCCCAAAGCGTGTTGCAAACAACTCCTAAAATAACATAAAGGTACTAACTACTTCACAGTGTTTTCCAATATTTTCAAAACTACCTGTTTTGACAGTCTGTGACAAATTTTGTGTAGTTTATTTCGTAGAAATGGTAATTTCTATCCCGAAAATCACGTACTGAACACATATTTTCGTAAATTGTTGAGAAACATTTCAATATTGAAAACATTCATTGTTCAGTTACTGAAAAGAAAGTAAATGCAATGCTGTTTCTCGAGTGTCAGAGTGCATACATAACACTTAAACTGGAATTGACAGACCGTCAATGATTTGAAGGAAGGTGCCTTAAACGTTGACGGGAACTTCGACTGTCAAAAGGATGAGGCACATTAGTAAAACGGAATTTCTGATTTTGACAAGCTGTCAACAGCTTCACGATCTTCAAACGCTTTGACGACGGTTGGTGAAAGTGCTAGAAAAATCCTATCCTGAGATTATCACTTGATGTTCTCTGCACACTATCATTAATTATTTGATTAATACATATTCCGGGAATTATTCAAACCTAAGCTTGTTACTTTCTCTACTGCATATAGTACGTAGGGGAAGTATTCCATTCCACCCAAACATTCAATACCTAGATTTCACCGCAAATACATGTTGAAGAAGATTTATTTTTAGCTCCACGTATGGAAGCCAATTTGAAGAAGGTTATTGTATCGTGGTATTATTTTCCCCAAATATTAACTTTGTAACTTAACTGTTTCTTTAAATATTATATATTTATGTTTACCTCGGCTGTGTCAGTATTATTTTAGAGACATGATGTCTTGGCAGGGCATGATGCGACAAAGAATGTAGGCTTACACAGATTTTAAGTTTTACTTAAATTCTTTTATTAATGATTCTCACAAATTAAATAGCACTTCACTGATATAGAGAGCTGTGAGATTATTTTATTTAATACTTGCACTTTTTAACACGTATACTATTTTTGTCTCACACGAATACGTAATTAATTTCTTGAGGACACTTTTAGCTTCTGATTAGTAACTCTGTCTGGAGGCAACTAACAGAGTTTTTAGCGCCTAAATGTGTAGATTTCTGTATTTCAAGTCTCGGATTCAAGTCTCTCCTAGTCAAATACAATACCTACCTGCATTTAACTAAAGCTTTTTCTGGTTGTTGATTCGCTATTTTTATAAACTGTCACTAAAATCACATTATTGTTACTCCAATAATCAGAAGTAGTATTATTAAACTCTCAAACTCATTATTGCCTCAAGGTTACCTCATTGTTATCGCATTTTTAGCAACCTTTAACCTATTATTCGCACAGCTCCTACATTATTAAATTACGTAATACATTGATATAACGTTATTGAACATGTTTACAATAATAGAAGTATATGCAATGACTGTTACATACATTTTACAAATTATTACATACACATATTGCTTCAAGGTGGACTGTTATTGAATTTACATATTATATAATTTGACTGAAATCATTTAAGTGTTAAAAACACTGCCTCAATTCTTGAGGCCTCCTGAATCCAAAAAAAAAGCATTTCTAGAAAACGGTCCCTGTGTGTATGTGTCTGTCTGTGAACAGCATAACTCAAAAACAAGTCGATATATACCAAACCTGATGTTTAGGTTCAGTATCTTTCAAAGATGCGACACGAAGACTTTCAAGAAAATCCCCACCCCTAACTACCCTTTACATAGAGCATTTTTCGATAATTTCCTTTTACTCAAAAATGCCTCCAACGATTTTGATTAAATTATAATATGTTTGAAATATTCTCATAACAAATGAAATGTATGTCTTGAATTTTTTGGGTAGGTCGCCAAAAGTTCTCTTCATTCTGAATGGCTTAAGAAATAGACAAAATTTTACTACACAAAAAATGTATATCGCGTAAAGACACACAATTTATGTTACACACTTTTTTTGGAGTGATATTTGTTTGAATTTTCCAATACTTATACTTTTTCTCAAATAAGAATTAGTCATTGCAAAGAGAGTAAAATGCTCCACATAGCAACCAGCTCTTAAAATATTTGTCTATCGCTTAAAGCCTACCATATTCCCCTTCCGCCTAGCAGAAAATTAGCCAAATTCTGTTAACAGTAGTTCATCTAGTACATGAAGAATAAACGTTTGTAAAATAGTTTTTACACGAGTAGAAAAAGTCTTGTGAGTGCAAAAGATTTGTGTTCAGATTTGTTTCCTATGTTTTCTGTTACATACAATACAAATAGAGAGAAGTTATTTCCTACATTGTGTACCTACACGAAAGTCTGGGACGACAGCCAAATGGCAGCTAATTATAAAGGAGATCTCTATATGCTGACCTAAATATTGTATACTCCTTATGCAAGAAACAAAATATGATTGGCAGTTCAAAGGGTATTCCTTCAAAGAATGGGAAATTCAAGCTAACAGTGAATGTATACAGTCATAAAAGATTCCTATGACAAGTTCTGTATTTCTATTGTAGTGACGTGTTAACTAGCTGGGCTATTTAGATAAAATTCATCAGAACATGGTTTTTATTCATCTGCAAATATCTCTGCCCAACAGGGGTGGCCAACGTCGTTAAGAAACGAACTCGTGAACGGAAGGTCCGCGTTTTGATTCCGCCTAAACTTTCCTCCCTGACAGAGTTTAACCAAGTGTACTCAATATTCAGAAATGACAAATGTGGGTGTAGGTATCCAAAACTAAGGCCTACAACGTTTCATACCTAAAACTGCTTTCCCAGTTATTCTCAGCACCCATGCGTAGTAAGAACGGGCGTTAAATGCTATTTAAAAAGGTGACCACCCAATCTGACAAGGTGTCGGCAGGCGAATTGGTCCGCCACGATTTCCTTTCCATAATTTCCCTTTCAATCCATTTTCTTCTCATCTTTCAGGTATGCTTCCAGGTTTCGTGGCGTATGGCGGTGCCGTAAAAATGGCGTGGATGCATGCTCAAAGGAAAGAGTATTTCACGTTGACACATAGACCTGCTTGATTGGTGGGTCGTTCATAGACACCTCTTGGCTGCTCCAGCACTTAGAACTTGTTAGGTACTTCCGCGCGTCTATGCGGCCCGTCTGCTTACGGCATGTAGCCTCCTGTCGTTCCTTCGCTTCATCCCTTCCTCCTAGGAGGAGGTAATAGCCGCAACAGTTTTGTGCATGTCGCAGAGCGGGAGCTGTACCCATCCATTGAATCACCTATACCTATTGCTTATTAAGTACTCTTTAATTACATTGTTAAAGTAATTTTGAGAAAATTGATGTTATACGTTAACATGACCTTCTCTAGCCTTTATCGTTTATTAGTGGGTATATAAATTATCCTATCTATTACATTTAATCCCAATAAACCTTTGCAGAAATACCTACATTACACATTTCGTTAGAAACACAAAGGGAGCAGCACTAGTCAAAAGTTTGAGGAATTGGACGCTATATGCTGGCCTTAGAATTCCATACTGTTTCCATGCAATCGCGAATAACAACTGAACGTTGAAAGGATTAGAAATAATGACCAAGAAATACACAATTCAAACCTTTAATAACGGATATCTCAGAAAGGGCTTATACCACAAAAAAAACCGTATTTTAAATAAAATGTGCGTTTTAAAAATATTTAAATTTTTTGTGTAGTAATTTTTCGTCTGTTGCTTAACGTTTATCAGCTCCAAAGATTATACAAAATTTCCTCCAAATAAAGTGAACCTCACAGGCTATTCCCACAAAAATTCAATACATTCATTTTAGTTTTGATATAAATATATTTTAGATATAGTGTTTTAATAAAAATCGTTAGAGACATTTTTTAGAAAATCAAAATTTTCGAAAATTCTTCCACGTAAAGGGTAGCCTGGGGTGGGAAATTTTCTTGAAAATCTTCGTGTGGCATCTTTAGAAGGTTCTGAAATTAAATACCAAGTTTGCTATTTATACATTTCGTTTTTGAGTTATAATGTTCACAGACACACAAAGACATATTTCCAAAAATGTTTTATTACGATTCAGCCGCCTCAAAGAACCTATTTACAGTGAAATCTCGGTATCGAATTTTCGGACGGAATGTAATACTTCCCCTGCTTGCTATACATAGAAGAGAAAGTAAAAATAAAAACTGTTTACGTATAAACCTTAGTTTGGGTGAAGGAATTCTTGAAAAACATTGCTTTTAACCATGAAAGCTTGCAATCATACACGCAGAGACACCTGAAAAACGTATTTTCGTTAAACTCTCAAAGTCGAATGCTTTAGAGGTATGCAATATTTTCTGTATAAACGGTATCGAAAAAAATCTGACGTGTTACACTCACATGACTTTCCATACTCTTGTACAAAATATTTTTTACAAACGCTTATTCTCCATATGCTTCATGTTAATCGAGATGTTAATCTTATTGCTCATTTTCTTGTAGATGCAAGGGGAATTGGTAGTCTTTAAGCGATAGTCAAATATTTTAAGAGCTGGTTGCTATGTGGAGTATTCTATTCTCTTTGTATGTCCAGGACATAAAAAAATGAATAACGAATTCCCATTTGAGAAAAAGTATAAGTATTGGAAAATATAAGGGAATAACAAGCAATATCTTGAAAATGGTTCACTCAACAACAAAAATGTATATGACATAAATTCTGTGTTTTAATGCGATCTACATTTTTGTGTAGTAACATTTTGTCTATCTCTTATGGTTTACCAGTTATGCAAAAGTCTTTCACAATGAAGGATACTTTTGGAGACATTCCCAGAAAATTCAAGATATACATTTTATTTTCATAAAAGTATCTTAAATATATGATATTTTAATCCAAACCGTTTGAACGATTTTTGAGAAAATTAAAATTTTCGAAAAGTTTTTCATGTAAAGGGTAATCTGCAGTGGGGGATTTTCTTGAAAGCTTTTGTGTCGCATCTCTGGAAGACACTGAACCTCAATACCAGGTTTCTGAGTTATGCTGTTCACAGACACACACACGGACATGTTTCCAAAAATGCTTTTTTTGGATTCAGGGGGCCTCAAAACATATATTTCCGGTGAAATCTCGGTATCGAATTTTTGGGTGGAATACAATACTTCCCCTACTTACTATACGTAGTAGAGAAAGTAATAAAAATAATCGCTATCCTTCAGATAACTAGCTTTAACAGCAAGATTAACTTCAAAGACATTGCTTTTAGTTCTTTTGCATGACAAATGCGGCAAGGATTTTAACATAATATCTAGGAGGAAAAAAAGGTTGACATTCTGAATAGAGAGCCTCGAATTTTTTTAATTGGAAGAAAGGAAAGAGAAAGAAGGATCGTAAAATTATAATGTACCTTATTGATTACGAAGATAAAAGAAAAGAACCACAGCCGTAGCAGTCCTTAGTTAAAGCAAAAAGTCATTTCGTGAAATAATGACCAAAGAGCAGAAGAAAAAGCTTGAAGAAACCAACAAAAAAGCCGGAGAAAAGCCTGCTCCTTCTTATAGGCCTTCTTCTACATGGAGTGAATATACCACTCGGCTCAATTAGAAAACAGGTAGCAATAGGAGCAGAGCATTTCTTTTGCAGCTCTTAAAAGCAACTGAGCTGCGTATTCCAGCCTCGGAATTTAAAATGGGGCGCTCTCAATGTCCATTTACAAACCATAAAACCATGCAACAACAGTATTAAGAGAACAAAGAGCTTTTCGTCACTCTTTCCATTCTAAAGTCACTCATTACAATATGTTTTAAACACGAAACACGCTGTGTATATTTTAAATAATTAAAACATTTGACTATCGCTTCGGCCTCCTGTATTCATCGTGTAGATACAACGAATTGTGTAATCAAACCCTTTCTATAGAAGTTTACTTCGATTAAGGGTGTCCATAGTTAAAGTTCCAAAATATCGCAATTTTTATTCAAATGTTTTCAATCTTTTATCGTATTTTAGCACAATTATAAATGTCTTTTAAATTTCGTATGCATGTACTTCACTGTTTGTGAGGTTTATTATACAAATTAATCAAGTGTTGCAAAATTTTTAATTTTGAAGAAATAAAAGTACAAGTACTGTCACATTATTTAAATACACAAAACTGGCATATAGCAATTGTTTCGCTCTTCTGTTTGACAAAGTTTTACTACAACAAAAATGTAGATCTCATTTAAACACACAATTTACGTTATGTACTGAAGAAGTTTATTGTATTGTATTGTTATTTGCCCCACGCTTTGGGAGCCAATTTGAAGAAGATGTATTATATTTCGACTGTTGGGGAGCCGATCTTGAAGTAGTTGCAACCGCACGTATGGTAAAATTTTTTCAGACACCTTTTCCCAAAAGTGTACTTTCCGGTGGCCTTTGCCCAAGTTTAAAAATATTAACTTTGTAATTTGACTGATTCTTTAAATATTATATATTTATGTTTGCCTCGGCTGTGTCAGTATTTATATTTTTTAGAGACATGAATGTCTTAGCAGGGACTGGTGCGACTGAAGAATGTAGGCTTACATAGATTATAATTTTACTTCACTCCTTTTATTAATGCTTGACATGATTTAAATAACACTTCACTGATATAGAAAGAGCTGTGAGATTTGTTTTTTTATTAAATACTTGCACTTCTTTTTAACACGTAAACTATTTTTGTCTAACACAAAATACCTATTAAATTTCTCGAGGACGCATCTAGCGTCCGGTTAGTAATACTGTCGGCAAGTAACTGGTCTGGTTAGGAGCGCTGTCTACAAGCAACTGAACTCTGAATTTGTAAATTTTGCTATATTTCAGTTTCTGATTGGCTAATCCTAGTCCAATAGAATACCTTCATTTAACTAAATCTTTTTCTGGTTGTTGATATGTCATTTTATAAACCGCCACAAAAATCACATTATTGCTTCCAAGAATTAATATTTATACATTATTACATACACATATTGCTTCAAGGCAGGCTGTTATTGAATTTATATATTATGTAATTAGACTGAAATCATTTAAGTGTTAAAAATACTGCCTCAATACATTTGATTTTTTGTCGAGTGAACCATTTGCGAATTATTCCTTGTTATTTGTTTGAATTTTCAAATACTTTACTTTTTCTCAAATGGGAATTTGTTATTCGTTTTTTCTTTGTCCTGGACATACAAAGAGAATGGAATATTCCACATAGAAACCAGCTCTTAAAATATTTACTATCGCTTAAAGCCCAGCAATTCCCCTTGCAGCTACAACAAAATCAATTATAGTATTTCTGCAAATGTTAATCTCAATTAACGTGAAGTATATGGAGAATAAGCGTTTGTAAAGATGGTTTTACTATAGTAGAGAAAGTTCATTGGATTGCAACAGATCAGATTTTTTATTCAGAGGGCTTCAAAATGGTATTTGGGATAAACTCTTACTTATATACTTCCTATACTTGTTATAAGTATAATAGAGAAGGCAATAAATCGTTTTAAAATTCAAATCAGTTAAAATGAATACCTCGGAAGTGGTTAATGTTACCAAAACTTTACACGACGTAAATCGTGTGTTTTAAAGAGGTTTTTAACTGGAGTAAAGTAAGGTTTAGTCCATATCTTACGTTTTATCCGTTAACAAAATTATACAAAATTCACTCAAATTAAGAGACCTGAGATATTCACAGAAATATTAGGGTATATACTTCGTTAGTCATACAAAATATTTTAAACACATAGTAGTGTAATCAAAATAGTTAGAGCAATTTTTTTGAAAACTAAATATAATGAAAAAGCTTTTCCATATGAAGGGAAGTTTGTGGCTGGGGTATTATCTTGAAGATTTTTGTGTAGCATCCTTGGAAGGCGCTAAACTTTTCGATTTAGAGTTATAAGGTTTTCAGACAGACACACACGCACATACCGACACGAATATCTGAGGTACTTAATCCACGGACTCATGAACGGGAGGCCTGCGGTTTAACTCTTGCCAGAACCGTCCACCTTAACACGTTTTTTCAGTCTCCATACTGGCAAATGTTGAGGAGGTATCCTAAATTTAGGCCTAGAGTCTTTATATTCCCAAATTTACTTTTCAAGTTATTATTACATTATCATCAGTGCACCGCCTGTGCTCCTTTGTGCAGTAGAACTGGCTTTAAACCTATAAAAAAATCTGTGTTACACTCACATGACTTTCTCTACTCTTGTACAAACTATTTATACAAACGCTTATTCTCTATCTACTTCATGTTAATAGAGATAAACATTTGCAGACTCTATCTTATTGCTAATTTTCTTGTAGATGTAAGGGGAATATATATTTACAAGGGCAATTTGGAAATACAGTAGCCTTTAAGCACTTACATAACTCTTAATAGCTGGTTGCAAGGTGCAGCACCATTCCCTTTCCCACAGATTAATACTCTTTGCATATCCAAGACAAAAAAATGAATAACGAATTCCCATTTGAGAAAATAAGTATTGAAATATTTAAGGGAATAACAAGTAATATCTCGAAAATGGTTCACTGAACAAAAAAAATGTATATGACATAAATTGTGTATTTTAACGCGATCTACATTTTGTGTCTTGTACAATTTTGTCTATCCCTTATGGTTTACGAGTTATGCAAATGTCGTTAACAATAAAGAATACTTTTGGAGACATTCCCAGGAAATTCAAGATGTACAGATTATTTGTCATAAAAATATCTTAAATATATGATATTCTAATAAAAATCGTTAGAGCCATTTTTGAGAAAATTAAAATTTTCGAAAAATCTTCCATATAAAAGGTACTCTGGGGTGGGGGGATTTTCTTGAATACCTTCTTGTCACATCCTTGGAACATACTGAACCTAAATACCAAGTTTGGTGTTTATCCGACTGTTCGTTTCTAAGTTATGCTGTTTACAGACAAACACACACAGACAGACACACAGCACAGACACACACACGAACATGTTTCCAAAAATGCTTTTTTTTTTAATTCAGGGGGTCTCAAAACATATACTTCCGTTGAAATCTCGGTATGGAATTTTTGGGTGGAATACAATACTTCCCCTACTTACTCTACGTAGTAGAAAAAGTAAAAATCTGATGTGTTACACTCACATGACTTTCTCTACTCTTGTACAAACTATTTTTATAAACGCTTATTCTCCATCTACTTCATGTTAATCGAGATAAACATTTGCAGACTCTATCTTATTGCTAATTTTCTTGTAGATGTAAGGGCAATATAGAAAAACAGTAGTCTTTAAGCACATACATATCTCTTAATAGCTGGTTGCTAGGTGCAGCACCATTCCCTTTGCCACAGATTATAACTCTTTGCATATCCAAGACAAAAAAATCTGATGTGTTACACTCACATGACTTTCTCTACTCTTGTACAATCTAATTTTACAAACGCCTATTCTCCATATGCTTCATGTTAATCGAGATATCGAAATGTCAATCTTATTGGTAATTTTCTTGTAGATGCAAGGGGAATATGGTAGCTTTTAAGCGATAGTCAAATATTTTAACGCTGGTTGCTATGTGGCGCATTCCATTCTCTTTGCATGTCCAGGACATAAAAAAATGAATAACGAATTTGAGAAAAAGTATAAGTATTGCAAAATTTAAGGAAATAACAAGCAATATCTCGAAAACGGTTCACTCAACAAAAGAAATGTATATGACATAAGTTGTGTATTTTAACGCGATCTATATTTTTTGTGTAGTAAAATTTTGTCTATCTCTTATAGTTTACCAGTTATGCAAAAGTCGTTCAGAATGAAGAATACTTTTGGAGACATTCCCAGAAAATTCGAGATATACATTTCATTTCTCATGATATTATCTTAAACATATGATATTTTCATCAAAATCGTTAGAGCCATTTTTGAGAAAATTAAAATTTTCGAAAAATGTTCCATGTAAAGGGTAGTCTGGGGTGGGGGGATTTTCTTGAAAACCTTCGTGTCGCATCTCTGGAAGATACTGAACCTAAATACCAAGTTTGGTGTTTATCCGACTGTTCGTTTTTGAGTTATGCTGTTCACACACACACAGACACACACACACACACACACACACAGACACACACACACACAGACACACACACGGACATGTTTCCAAAAATGCTTTTTTTGGATTCAGGAGGTCTCAAAACATGTATTTCCGGTGAAATCTCGGTATCGAATTTTTGGGTGGAATGCAATACTTCCCCTACTTACTGTACGTAGTAGAGAAAGTAAAAAGACGTACACACACAAACGGACGTTTTTCTTTTTACTCAAGGAACCTTTTATTCCGATATGGAATATTTGGATGAAATGCAATACATTCTCCACCTTCCATAGGAGGTAGTAGTATAGGAATTACGTAAAAAGGTCGTTCTTCATATGAGATTCCCATAATTCCTTCTACTAATACGCTGGTTTCAGTCATTTGTCAGCAGCTGTGATAACACCAATCTTGACGTCCTTACAAGGAAAACTCCGGCAGTGTCAGACAGGATGCTCCATTAAGCCCAGCTGTTTTATAAATAACTCTCTGATACCTTCTGGGTAAATGCGCGCTGCAATGTGTTTGCAGTGCAGTGAACAGTATTGTTCTTAATCAGTGATACATACCTCGTAGGGTATACCGAGGTAAATTGGCAAAGATTTAAGAGCTGTGATTAGTAGAGATAAAGTTTTATAGATTGTATAATCGCGGGTAATTGCATAAGATAGCCAGTTATAGGAGCTACATAAAGCGTAACAATTAATCAACTAAACTGGAAGCATTTAACTAACTTATCAAGAGGATGTAAACACAAATTGTTACAAGGCTCGGTAGCAGATAGATGTGGACCATGTAATCATATTTTGTTGATAAAACTCTCGGATTATTCCAAAATGGAAAGGGGAAAGACTATTGGGTAAACAGCCCATTGATTACGCGAAAAACAGTAAATACATTCATTAGTTAAGATGTTTATCAATGGTACTGCATCAGCTGCTATAGCAGTCCTTCACCATACCTACAGCCAACGGTAGTGTTTACGGTATGGTTCTATTTAGTAGTTGCCTACTTTACAGTTTGTTTGGCTATCGTCATGCGAGAATGAACAACGACGGCCGTGTACACAACTGCAAAGCACACCAAAGTATTTATATCTACGGAAAAGGCCAAAGAAATGAAAGAAAGTCTAGCCGGCTTTATCAACAATTTTAACCTAACAGGCGTCACCCAGCCCGCACCATGTTTCTAAGACTTGGAGAGCGTTTAAACGTCACGTCACAACAAACAACTCTGTGGATGTTTGCGGATATCCACAGAGTTTGCCGTTCACCAGAGTTAGAACTCTTTCCATGAATTCGACTTCCCATAAGCAGGCGATGCACAAAATGTATCCGAATTGGCCTTATGCACAATTCTGCACCATTTGAGCAAATGGAACTCTAAATCGATTCTTTATATTTCATTTTGTACTTCCATTCATTGTAACAGCCACTATTATAATTCACTTGTTATTTCTGGCCAAAGGTTTGATAAACGATAAGCTACCCAGAGCTTCTAAAATTAACCCTAGACTTACTTTCATACATTTTTTCTTCATCTTGTAACCTATAGGGATAGAGCACTGCACACTAACGCTGTATAGCGCAGCAAAAATTATACGCTAACTTACAAGCTACAAAAATTAATTTTCCCAAATTTTCAACCCCTGTTGTAGAAGTCGCAGCGTTTAATCAATATGAACAAAACGGTGTAAAATTATACTACAGGACTTGAGAAAAAGTTTACAAAGGGTACCCAAACCCCTTACTTTTTTTAAAAAAATCTGATGTGTTACACTCGCTGACTTTCTCTACTCTTGTATAAACTGTTTTTACAAACTCTTATTCTCCATCTATTTCATATTAATCGGGATAAACATTTGCAGAAACGATCTTCTGACATGCAAAGAGAATTACATTTTACACATAGCGACCAGTTCTAAAAATATTTGACTATCGCTTAAGGCGTACTATGTTCCACTTGTTTTGTATTTGCAAGGGCAATATAAGCACAGACATATCTCTTAATAACTGGTTGCTAGGTGCAGCACCATTCTCTTTGCCACAGATTAATACTCTTTGCACATCCAAGACAAAAAAATGAATAACGAATTCCCAGTTGCGAAAATAAATATTGAAAACTTAAGGGAATAACAAGCATGGAAAATGGTTAACTCAACAAGAAAATGTATATGACATAAATTGTGTATTTTAACGTGATCTACATTTTTTGTGTAGTAAAATTTGTCTATTTCTTATGGTTTACCAATTATGCAAAAGTCGTTCACAATGAAGAATACTTTTGAAGACATTCCCAGAAAATTCAAGATATAAATTTTATTTCTCATGAAGAAATCTTAAACATATAATATTTTAATCAAAATCGTTAGAGCCATTTTTGAGAAAATTAAAATTTTGGAAAAATGTTCCATGTAAAGGGTAATCTGGGGTGGGGGATTTTCTTGAAAACCTTCGTGTCGCATCTCTGGAAGATACTGAACCTAAATACCAAGTTTGGTGTTTATCCGACTGTTCGTTTCTGAGTTATGCTGTTCACAGACAGACACACACACATACACACATCACAGACACACACACGGACATGTTTCCAAAAATGTTTTTTTTTTGGATTCAGGGGGTCTCAAAATGTATTTCTGGTGAAATCTCGGTATCAAATTTTTGGGTGGAATACAATACTTCCCCTACTTACTGTACGTAGTAGAGTAGTTATCACAAACACTATGTGCATATATTTAACCCCTTGCGTACAAATTTGTATTACTTGAGCATTCTGGACATAGCCCTGTACTCGCGGGTTCAAACCCGGTGGAGCATGATGGATTTTTTCAGACGTAAAAGTCCTTAGCATGGCTTCCTTCGGAAAGGAAGTAAAGCCGTTGGTCCCGTGACGTAGATTTACGGCACGTAAAAAACCTCAAGCCTGATAAAGATGCCTCTGAGCAAAGGTTTTAGTCTTTCATGCCCAATATAGAATGGTATTCTAACAACTATTGTAGATAAAGAGCGTCCATAAATAAGTGCTCAAATTATTTATTTTATAACCCATACATTTACGCTCTAGGTGTCAGAAAAACTACTCTTCTCATTATTGTGAATTCCTTACATTTAGAGTTTATCTGTGAAATATGGGTGAGATGGATGGTTTAAATATATGTTATTCTGGACATAGACAGCTATGACAAATATACAATTATCATATCTCAAGCCTAACAGATTACACAAACAATGAGTAATTATGAATATGCAGGCATAATAACACAGGTTCTACGTGGAGTTCATACTAACTGTCAATACTGGCTAAGAGAAGAATTTCAGTGCAGGAAAACTATCTACTGTGAACCGAATTCTTATGATAACTGATATAGTAAGCAAAGCTATAATGAATGCTAAACTAATATGTTAAACCATAAGTATGTGTATATGTGTCAACAACGGCAAGACTGAAAGCTCTTTGACCTTGAAACAAACATTTTATTAATGTACGGCATGAAAGGAGTAACAGAAACAAGTATTTAACTGAATAGGTGAACAACTTGTATAATAAAATGTCTAAGATAATTTATGAACTGTCATTCTAATTAATCTTTAAAATTTTGTAGGCTAGAAGTGAAATAAGATTTGAAAAACTCATTGTCACTCCCAGAATTCGAACTACCATCTTTTGCTTTCGAAATGGTCTATCGTTCAGCTATCATAAGAAAAAGTCCTAAGCCGAGTAACATGTTCCTATTTTATTCAAATATCGCAGTTAACCCTTAAGACGATCCCGAATAGTTGAAATATTGTGTCTAAAATACTGCTTGAAATCTTCAAAGTACATAAGTTAAGCTTAATAGCGGCTAACTAGAAGGATTGGAAACTGTAACACCACCTATTAAATATGGATGCATTTTTTCAAAAATCTTAAATTTAACACACACTTTGAACTAAGTAACAAATCTGAGCTTTATCATTATTACTTTCTTTCTTTCTATTTTATATTACGTCGCTTTAACTATCTGGTCATATCGCACGGTTCCGTTAGGAAATACCTCGTGACTCGGTGTTGGTTGGTAGTTAGTCTTCTAGGTCTCATTCTTGTACCATACTATCTTGCTTCGTCACACAGGCTTTGAAGAAGTTGTGTTGCTTACGTAAATTATTTATTTCTCTCCACGTATGGACGTCAATTTTGAAGAAGACAGGTTATTTCTGTTTGATGCTTATTTTAGTTCTACATAGATGGACGTTAATTTGAAGTAGTGTTACTGTTGTTGAAGTTAATTTGAAGGAGATTGTTTGTTACGTAATATGCTGTTACGCATGAGAAGCTGATTTGAAGATGTATTTTTGTTGTTACGCTCCAAGTTTAAAATAATTAACTTTGTTATTAAAGTGCTTCTTTAACTATTTATGTTTATGTTTGCCTCGGCTGCGTCAGTCTTAATTTAGAGACACGTTTCTCTTAATCAGGGTGCGGTGCGACAAGAAGATAGGTTTACACAGATTTTAAGTTTTAAATTCACTTCTTTTTATTAATTATTGACACAAATTAAATAGCACTACACTGATATCAAGAGCTGTGAGATTCTTTTATTTAATACTTGTGCTTTGTTAACGCGTATACATAATTTTCGTTTCACACGAATACGTAATATTTCTCTAGAGAAAACATCTTCCATCCGGTTGTCGCGGTAACTTCTTATTTGCTGAGCGTCTGTTATTATTTTATTATTTTGAATTTTGGGTTCTCTGTCCTCCGGCTAGCTATTATTACTCAGTCGAGCAAATCTCTTGAACAGGATGTGTAAACGGAAAGGAGTTGTTACTAAAGATAACACTGATAAAATAATTTACGCTTTTATTGCCGTTACACTTCGTTAATTTCACGTATTTACTCTTGATACACGCCCGACTGAAACTGTTATATTTTAGAATGTAACTATAATCACTTATTTGCCGCACATTATTAATTCGCGTATTTCACATCTTTTAACTAACTTTACGACGCGAGAGATTCTGTAGAACTGCGCGTTACGCGTCTCTGGCTCGGAATTTATACTCCCTCGCCCCGATATGCCTAAACATTATAACAGAGCTGCTTTTGGTTAATAAAGCGCGCCAACATTAGCGTCTATTTTTATATCCAATCAAAATTAGGAACACATATGCTCTAGGGAAGATATTCCCTCCATTTCTAAAGAAAAATGCGCTACTCTGACGTCATTTGTTTGTCTCTTCTAATAGATAAACAACTCAACCCCTCGCTACATTGTTACCCGCTCTTATTGTCAGTTTCAGTGAGACCGTGTAAACTTATTTCCTAACAATGCTTATAATTAACAAACATCTCAAATCATTGTCATACAATAATGCTAATTTACACTACAATCACTCTGGCATTCACAGTATTGTGATATAAAATACTGCCTCACGGTCACTACCAAGGTCTGCCAGCAACTGAACATATTTCAACCGTCCAAACCCGTAAGCTTTTGTACTTCAAGTCTCTGATTGGCTAATCCTAGTCCAATAGAATACCTACATTTTACTAAAGCTTTTTCTAGCTGTTGATTGGCTATTTTTAAACTGTCTAAAATTTACATTACCGTTGCTCTAATCATGACTAGTAACATCTAAACTCTCAAACTCATTGCCTCAAAGTTACCTCATTGTTAGCAGCGTTAAACTTATTATTCTCACAGCTCTTACATTATTAAATTACCTAATGTATTCTAGTAATATTATTAAACATGTTTCAACAATATAAGCATATGCAATGACTGTTACATACATTTAAAAAAAATATTACATACATATTGCTTCAAGGTGGGCCGTTATTGAAATTACGTAGTATTTCTATACGTGACGGGTAGACGGCAGCTTAAGGTACGTGTCCCTGGGTACCTTAGTGCCAGACAACTGTATCACTGCTTACACGGGCAGCAGATGGCATTAGGGTATCCAGTCTGCCTGCTTTAATTATCTGTGGATAGATGCTAGAGCATTCACTATTAGCATCCATTTTCATTGTTACTATTGGGCTTTATTGTTAGAAATTCCTAGACATTAAAAAAAACAAAAGCATTGAAAGAGAAAGTCGTGTGAAAGAAGTTCCTTCTTTTATATATACGTACATATATACACCTAGAGTAAATATTGTCTTTAATTGAATTTTCGAAGCATACACAGCTAACAGCAAGTTCGTGAATATAAGTTCGTAGCCAGATCGCTCATTTCTTCGACTGTATCTTTAGATCCTAAATTCCGACTTAAAATTATCGAAAGCTAATTTCATTAAGGGTTTCGCTGGGGAACGAACGATTTCTGCCTCCCTCACGTTACCAATTGCGTTTAATGAGATAACTCCCTAGGGCACTGTGATTGAATCCAGATGAACTATTTCCCGCGTTACCTCCACATGAATAAATTTTCCTATATCTATCAGCATTAACTGTTTGCAAAATAAACTTAGCCCGAAGGCATAATTTCTCGTCAATGTTGGTACACTGTAAATTAACTTTACCTGCTATGATGGATGGGATTTCTGGTATTTGTCAATTTCCGAATTTATATGACTTTGGAGTGAGAACAAAGTCATAACCAAGAATAAATAACTACAGTACAGTACAATATGAAATAAATTGGAAATATTAAACTGTTGCGGCGAAACCTGAAAATTGTGACCTTGATTTTGTAATGATATAAACTGATATACATATTTCTATATTAAGATATAGCAATTTATAAATCTTTCTGAAAAAAAAGTCTGATGTGATACAATCACTTGACTTTCTCTATCCTCTACAATTAATTAGTGAGTACACAATAAAGCTAATTACATTCTCTACTACGTATAGTAAGTAGGGGACGTATTGTATTCCACCCAAAAATTGGATACCGAGATTGCACCGGAAATACATGTTTTGAGACCCCCTGAATCCAAAAAAAAGCATTTTTGGAAACATGTCCGTGTGTGTGTCTGTGTGTATGTCTGTGAACCGCATAACTCAGAAACGAACAGTCGGATAAACACCAAACTTGGTATTTAGGTTCAGTATCTTCCAGAGATGCGACACGAAGGTTTTCAAGAAAGTCCCTCCACCCCAGATTACCCTTTACATGGAACATTTTTCGAAAATTTTAATTTTCTCAAAAATGGCTCTAACGATTTTGATTAAAATATCACATGTATAAGGTATTTTCATGACAAATAAAACGTATATCTGAATTTTCTGGGAATGTCTCCAAAAGTATTCCTCATTGTGAAAAACTTTTGCATAACTGGTAAATCATAAGAGATAGACAAAAGTTTCCTACACAAAAATGTAGATTGCGTTAAAATGCACAATTTATGTCATATACTTTTTTTTGTTGAGTGAACCATTTTCGAGATATTGCTTGTTATTCCCTTAAATTTTCCAATACGTATACTTTTACTCAAATTCGTTATTCATTTTTTGGTCCTGGTAATGCAAAGAGAATGGAATACTCCACACAACAACCAGCTCTTAAAATATTTGACTATCGCTTAAAGCCTACCATATTCCCCTTGCATCTACAAGAAAATTAGCAATAAGATTAATATCTCGATATCTCGATTAGCATGAACCATATGGAGAATAAACGTTTGTAAGAATAGTTTGTGCAAGAGTAGAGAAAGTCGTGTGAGTGTAACACATGAAAATTTTTTCTATCTACTACATTTTTTCCAAATAAGCCTTTGCATAAATAGCTACGATACACATTTCGTTACAGATTCAAAGGAAACGGCGATCGCAAGAAGCAACTGAAAGCTCAAAGGATCTTAAAGGAAGTAACCAAGTAATAAAAAACTAGAGCATTCAATAACGGATATCTCAGAAATGGCTGCAGAAAACGTATTTTAAGTAAGCTGAGTGTTTTAAACTGATCTACATTTTTTGAGCAGAACGTTTTCGTCTATATCAAGATTATACATTGTTTCTTCCAACTGAAGTGGACTTCACAGAATATTCCCAGAGAATTCAAGATATGCATTTTACTTTTCATGTAAATATCTTTAATATATTCTATTTTAATCAAAATCGTTACAGCCATTGTTTAGAAAATCAAAAATTTCCAAAAATGTTCCATCTAATGGGAGTTTGGTGTGGGTGATTTTCTTGAAAAACTTCATGTTGCATCCTTGGAAAATACTGAACATAAATTCCAAGTTTAGTATTTATCCGAGTTTTCTTTTTGAGTTATGCTGTTAACAGACTCACACACACACGGACGTTTTTCTAAAAATGCATTTTTTGGAATTCATCTCGGTATCCAATTTTGGGTGGAATATAATATTTCCCCTAAGTATTATACTAATAGAAAAATTAATAATATACAGGGACTAATAGTTTACTCTACACTTACTATACTTTTAAATAAAGCATAGAACTTGAAATTTGTACATAAGCGTTTGAAAAACCGTGGGCCAACCAAGTTTACTGTTTCTTTTTTCTCGTAATTTCCTTCGGTTGCGAAGGTAAATACCGATTGGATATTTAATACCACGATCAACGTTCCACCTTTAGTAAAAAAAAAAAAAAAAAAAATAAAATAAGTAGTAAAACACGAAAAGTAGATGGTAAAACAAACGCTCTGTCTATGAAAGCAGATAGAGTGGACGACATCTTAATGCCATCTACCCGGCATATGCGGATGCAGAGGTACAGTTGCTGTACGCAAACGCACATGTACAGCAACTGTACCCCTGTAATTGTGACGAAGCAAGATGATATGGAACAGGCATGGGACCTAGAGGGCTAACTGTCCGCCACACACCGATCCACAGGTATTTCCGTCACAATTAGACCACGCAGTTAAAGTGACGTGAAAAAAGAAATGGAAAACGAATGTAGGTATGTTTCAATTTTTAGTTTTATTTGCAAATCGTTACAAAACTAAGGACATCTACTTATATTGACAATTTCCTAATGATCAATGGATTTTAAGTATATCAATGAACGTACAGTCGAGTGCACTGAAACGTGCCGATGCTTTTGCTTTCCTACAGTGTTTTTCCATACAATGTTGGTAGAATCTACCCATATCTATGTTCCACACCAGCGTTAGGTGAACGAATCTCTTATTGGTTTGAATTAAAGTCCGACACACACGCATTAGTTTATGGACAAAGTCAGGCCCAGGCGAGGGGCAAAAGATCAGGAGCACAGAAACATTTCACCTGAGTGGCTGGAGGGCATGCTTCGACATGACTATACATGAGTCCCTGGATCGGTCCGTCTCCTATTGGTTTGATGTCAAAGGCCTGTCGCTCAAAACATTAACTTCTCTCTTGAGACTGAAACCAACCCATAACGTATAAATATTGTATGAATGAATGATTCAATGTCTAATTTGAACTTACATGCAATTTATGCAATGTTTAAAATACAATGGAGTTTCTTATTATTTCTCTTCCCCTTATATTTAGCATTCTGTGTATATATAATCGGGAAGTATAATATTCCACTATTTATTTTTGCCTTGTTATCCTTTTTCCATGTCTTCACCAATTTGCGTCACATCTCTTTTTACCACTTTAACTTAATTCTTCCTAAATATTTTGCTGTTTTCTCCATATATTCATTTGATCTTGTATTAAAAATCTTCCGGACTTTTAGCTATATTGGTAAATTTTTCCATTTCTCTATTATTAAATTCTACCTTCTTTTATCGGTTTCCTCGCATTCCAGAATATAATGCCAATTGTCATGTAATCTATTACATTTAGTACATCTCTCCAACCCTTCTTCTCCATGTCAGACTACTTAAATTCATTACACCTGTCCACTCCCATTCACATACCATTGTGGCATCTTTGTGGTATACTTCGATGTATCTTTCTTTCCCTGCTCCGTTTTAAAATATTTATAATCTATTAATGGCCAAGAGACAAGCCCTATGTGGAGTGCAAGAACCAGGAGAGGGGTAGGGGCTGGAGATAGTAGTTTAGTATTTACTTACAACATAAATCACTGCACATTATATCAGCATGATTGTTCCATCGATTATACAATGCGATGTATAACTTACTAAATATTTAGGATTATTTTCCAAAATAGCTGTATTATTCGAATTATTCTCCCTACACAATGAATACAACTGAAATGTGATCGGAAATGTACAATATTGTTTACAATAAATATAAGTAAATAATTGAAAATTGCATGTCAATTTCTGTAAGAGGATTACCATTTCAGAAATAAGGCTGACATTATTTTAAAGTAAATGTCAACTTATAATATTTATGAAAGTACTTGGAATGTCTTTAACACATGCATCAAGGGATAAACTAGGGTTGTTACAAACGACAATTTCATTTGGTCTTTAAAGTTCCAAATCGATAAATAAACCTTCAAAATATAAATTTTCTTGAACGTTATGCCATCTCCTCTCCAAGATTACCTATAAGTGGTTTGTTTTAGTTATATTTAGCTAAGTATGTTTATGTTTAGTGGGGAAAGGAACTATTATATTATAGTGCAATTTTTTATGAAGTTCTCGCGATATCTGCTATTGTTTAGCATAGGGAAAACACCAAAGGAGTAGCAGCCTACAGAACAGGTAACCAAAAATTCCTTGTAAAGCGTACAACGTTACAAATATAGCTCCTGTTGCCACAGTTCAACGTATAACGTGCAGTTGGAATTATTACTACTTACAAATAAAGCTCATGCGTCAAGTAATATTTTCTGCCACATTACCCCGGTCCCCCTTAAGCTGAAACCACTATATAAGCAGCAGATTTGGGTGTCTCAGTACACTCTGCCACCATTGGAGCTGGAGTAGTGAACTACGGTAAGAATCATCAATTAATATTCTTCTTTGTTCTTGCACTGATTGTCTGCTTATAAATTACCGTATTATCAAAATTATGTAAGATACATATGTTTGAATTTCTGCAGGGGATACAAAATCACCCTGCATTACTAGTGGATTTTAATCTTAAGGTTGTTCTAGGAAATTTTTATAAGTGAGTACTTATTTATAATTCTGTAATCCATTTTCAGAAATTTCAAATCTTTTACAGTAGTTTCTGAAGTAAAATAAATACATAATGTTTAATATGATACCAAAATCATAACCCAACAGTTTATCAGTATATGCAGTAACGTGATATTAATTCATAAAATTCCAATGCGTTACATTCACAAGACCTTCTCTAACCTCTATCGTTTATTAGTGGATACACAAATTCGTTTATTTTGCTACGTACGTCATTATATTTGAGATAAACCTTCGCAGAAGTAACTAAATTAAACATTTCGTTATAGATACAAAGGTAACAGCGATAGTCAAATGTTTAAGAAGTGGACGCTATATACTGGTCTTAAAATTCCATAGTCTTTCCACACAACTGCGAAAAGCAACTCAAAATCGACAGGACTTAACAAATGACAGAGTACTTGGTTCTCACTCACCTCACTTCATTTTTAGTATGGTCGAGTGCATGGAATCGGGCTGAAATAACGCGCAGTAGTTTATGTTGGTAAAAAAATGCTAAACCGCCTCTGTCATGTCCAGACCCCTCACTTCTTGCCTAATGCTAACACTCAAACTAATGTTTATCTTAGTTTCTCCTTTTCTTTCTGTTCTGAGCCTAAAACCGACATTTGTTCATACGTTAATGCTTGAGTGCCAGAGTTTTGACATCAAACCAATACTAGACGGACCGTCATTGCAAACCATTCCTTTCCGTAGTCTTTCCGTTTCTCCACTAATCAAAATCTGACCTTTCTTCATAGGTAAACCGTGTGTGTCATACCAATAGGAGATTGGCCTACGTAGGGCTGGTAAGGAAAACAGATAAAAAGAGTTTCGCCAACATTAAATCAAGAAAACACCGTAAATTCTAAGGTATCGGCAGGTTTCCTGCACTCGACTTTACAAAAAACCATGTTAGGTATTTTATTTATTGTTAATTAACCTTTAATCTTACACTTTTATTATAAATAGGAAGAAAGGGAAAGGGGCATGTGCTTTAAAAGGTCGAACTTCGGTGATATATGTCTCGGTTTTCTGTTATTGAGGGACCAGCACTTCGGTACAGTCAGCCAGCTGATTACCAAGAATACAGCAAATGACAATGTCGCTCAAATGATACATAAGTCCAGATGAAATCGCCATTATTTAAAACTAAGTCACAACACGCTTTCTGATTAGCTATATTCGGGTATACATATTAAAGTCGTGCTACCTTGCGGAACTGTTGCAGAATATGCTTCTTATCGTCCGAAACTTAGACAATATATTATGACAATAGTATTTGGGATATCATTAGAAGTAAACCATTTGCGTTTCATTCACATGAATTTCTCTAGCCACTATAATTCATTTTATACAGATTCTAAAATATAATTCTATTTCTACCTACTTCATGCTAATCTAGATAAACCTTTGTAGAAATATTTTGTTACACATTTCGTTGTAGATAGAAGAGGGGTAGAGGAAACTGAATTGATAGTCATATTCTAAAATACTGCGTCACTATGTGTTAACCTAGGAATTCTAAATTCTTTTCAATGATATCGTGAGAAATAATTGAATAGTGCCAGAACTTTACAAATGGCAAACATTGAACAATTCAAATCGATATTACGTACATCTCTGTGCTGTAAAATGCTTCTTATATCAAGCTGCGTTCTTAAAGAGTTTCATTTTCCTAAGTCTACCTCTCATCGCTTACCAGTCTTACAATATTATCCAAAATTATTTCGGAATGAAGAGGACTTCACATATTTTTCCGGAAATTGAAATATATATTTTTATTTGTCATGTCATGTAAATATTTTAAATGTATGGTGTTTTAATCAAATAGTTAGGGCCATTTTTGAGAAAATAAAAAAAGTCGAAAAAGATATCATGTAAAGAGCAGTTTGGGATAGAGACTTTGCTTGAAAATCTTCGTGTCGCGTCTTTGGAGGTTACTGAATTAAAACCCAACTTAGGTATGCTTCCAATATATCGTATTTGAGTTATGCCGTTCACAGCCACACACGCACAATCACGCATGCAGACAAATATACATGAATCATTTACAAACAAACAAACAAAAATTACGGGGGATTCAGGGTACCCCAAAACCAGTACTTCCGGTGAAGTCTCGATATCCTATTACTTTCTCTTCTACGTATGGTTAGTAGGAAAAGTATCGCATTCCATCCAAAAATTCCATACCGAGATTTCACTAGAAATATATGTTTTGAGGTTCCCTGAACCCAAAAAAGTACTTTTAGAAAATGTGCGTTTGGGTGTCAGTCTGTGTATGTATGACTTTGAACAGCATAACTCAAAAACGAAAAGTCGGATAAATACCAAACTTGGTATTTAGGTTCAGCATCTTTCAAGGACATGACACGAAGATTTTCAAGAAAATTCCCCACCCAATACCACCCTTTCCATTGAATATTTTTCTGGAATCTTGATTTTCTCAAAAATGGGTCTGACTATTTTGATTAAAATATTATATATTCAAGATATTTTCATGACAAATAAAATTTATAGATTGAATTTTCTGGGCATGTACCCAAAGGTCCTATTCTCTCTGAATGACCGTTGTATAAATGGTAAACTGTAAGGGATAGACCAAACAGATAGAGCTCGTTAAAGCACACAATTTATACCATAAACATCCTTTTTTGGCCAGCGAACTATTTTCCAGATATTGCTTATTATTTGTTTCAATTTTTCAATACTTACTACTTTTTCTCAACTGGGAATTCATTATTCGTTTTCTTATGTCCTTGACATGTAAAGAGAATGGAATACTCCACATAGCAACCAGCTCTTAAAATATTTGACTATCGCTTAAAGCTTACCATATTCCCCTTGCATCTACAAGAAAATTAGCAATAGAATTAACGTCTCGATTAACATGAAGCATGTGGAGACTAAGCGTTTGTAAGAATAGTTTGTAAAAGAGTAAAGAAAGTAATGTGAGTGTAATACTCAGATTTTTTTTCGAGGGGGGCAAGATGAAGTACTTTCTCTATGTATTATTTACGTGGTAAAGGAAGTAAAATAGTATTACAGAATTTTATTAACAGAGAAGGCCATAAAAAGACTGTTTTTCTGCTGATATTACTAACCAGGGCTTTATAATATGTTTTCAGAAAATGGCCTCTCAACTCCAGTCCTACTTGACTGCAAGCGAACAGCTTGTCGCCAACCCCAATGCCACCGCCGCTAACATCGCCTCGATGTTCATGACACTCGTGATGAGTTCCTTTCTGAAGGTCCCTCCAGTGGCTCCTCCCGTCCCAAAAGATCTGGATGGCTCAGAGTACGATTTTATTATTGTTGGAGGAGGTGCCGCCGGCTGCGTGCTTGCTAGCAGGTAAGGGCAGTTTAATTCTCTCTGTTTTTGTTTGAAGACAGTCTTTCATTGGAATTTGACTTACTCTGTCCATGACGGATTGACATACACATATCACTATATGGTGGGTTACTACAAATGATCCATTCGTTTTCAAAACGTTATATTTTTCGAATTATTACACGTACAACAATGGTTGATACATCAAAAGAACCGTAAATTTGCCAAGTTTACATTGTGTGCACCAGTTGGCAGCACGAGTGTAATGTATTCACAAAATGGCGACAAAACAATAAAAGACTTTTTGTGTGTCGGAAAGTCCGAGATGTCCGTCTGTTATAGCAGTGCAACACGCACGCAGAAAAGAATATGAACAAGAACTGCCATGTAAACAGAGCATTTTGTGGTGGTATTGGCAGTTTAAGAACACTGTTGGTGAAAATGACAAAGCTCTGTTCCCTTGTCCCCTTCCCCAGGTCACCTAATCTAACGCCGCGTGATTTCTATCCTTTGAGGGTACCTAAGGTCAGTTTACGTACCCCTACTGCCAAGAACACTGGGACAGCTCAGGATTGAATTGGATTGGCTACGGAGGGGATTCGGCACTGATCCACATATGGGAATATCGTATCTACGCCCCACAAGGGAGTGTCCCCGGGCGGAAGGATGGGGCTAGAGGAGACACCGAGCGGCCAGTACCAGGAGTGACGGAGCAAGAATGGCAGGGTCCCATCCGGTAACGGGTAGGCAGACCGAGGACCCCACCTGCACAGAGGGGATCCAATGCCCCTCAAGGGGATTCGAATATCCCCGTCAGCCAGCCGAAAGCCGAGGGACGGAGAGAGTAACGAGCATCCTTTTCCAATGCCACACTGCAACGAGACACCATCACCAACACTTCCAACGCTGAAAGAGACTAATGGATGAAAGATGAAGTGAAATGAGAATGGAGATGAAATGGAAGGACAGGACATTCGGTGTATGTGAAAATCCTTCCCAGCATTCGCTTGTGGACCCGGGAAAACCCGGAAAAAATCCATGGGTCAGAAAGGTTGGCCACGGGAATCGAACCCACGACCTCCCGAATGCGGGCCACAGACAAAACAGGCTCGGTTACAGGTCAGGAAGCACATCGATTCTGCAGTAATAATAATTGACATTATCATGCTAAGAATGTACTTAACGAACTGGATTATCACCTGGACGTGTGTCGTGTAACCCAAAGGGCACACATAGAACATTTCTAGAGCGTGATGAGAAAACCTGGGACGTTATGGTTGTTTTAATGTATCAATCATAATTGTGCGTGTAAAACATTGAAAAATATAGGATTCTTAAAGCATTTGTAGTAACGTCGTGTTGTAGTATTCCATCAGATGCCGTATTTGGGAAATGTAAACATGTAACATAGAATACTCTGGAAATGGCTAAAAATTTTATTTGACATAGATAGTGTATTTTAATTACATCTTTCTACTCTCTCATGATTTCCCAATTATACAAAATTCAAGCACTAACAGGATTTCACAGGCTGCACAGAAAATTCTAAATAAACAGTTGACTAGTCGCAGTAATATCTCAAATAAAATGAGATACACCAGTGTGAGGCCAAAAAGTTTTGCAGCTAAAATATTAAATTTAGTTACCCCGGCATAAACATTGGGGAGCGTAGGTGCAGAGACAAACGAGAGATACTAGGAACTTGCTGCACAAATCTAAAACATACGTGGGATTTTCATAACAAAATATACATTTAACACATTTCGTGTGGTTTATTAAAATTGCTAAGGTGTCGTTACATCGTTCACAGCAGGTTACAGACAAACATTGGAGGGAGATGCTCCACACACACACGGACGACGCACGCAACATACACAAACGATTCACCCTGAAGACAAACACAAGACTGACTCTACTAGTGACGCCTCTAGACTAAGGAGGTGGGGAGGGAAAGGCTACGTCGGACGGAAATTCAAACTCTCAATCAAAATGATTATACTTGACTATGTCATGCTACACAAGAATAATGCGCCCGACGCGACAATGCACACACATACGCTACAATATTATATTATAATCAAAATAATTAGAGTCGTTTTGGGTAAAATAAAAAATAAAGAGGTTTTACTGTTGCAGTAGTTGCTGCCCCACGTGTTTAAGTCCCACTGTTGGAGAGCCAAACTTGCGGTTGTTTTTAGCCCATGTACGTAATGGATGCCAAACTTGAAGGGGTTTAATTGTTGTTGTTGTTGCACCACACACGTATTGCGGGAGATATGTTTCTTGGAGTGTTCGCCCCACGAACGGAACGAAGTTTCCGGTGGCTTTGCCACACGTTTAAAAATAAACTTAGTACTTTAATGTTTATTTAAATATTATATATTTATGTATAACTCGGCTGCGTCAGTAGTAATTTGTAAAACACGTATCTCTTAGCAGGGCTGGTGTGGCTAAAGAACAAGGCTTACACAAACAATAATTATGTTGTACTTTGTTTATTAATCCTTCACACGATTTAAATAACACCTCACTGATGTATCCCACTGTAGAGCGTGAGATTATTGTTAATTGTACTTTTAAACACGTAAACTTAATATTATTCTCACCACAATGAATGTTTATGTCTCACATGTACAAAATCTGACTGCTTGAATAGGCTATCTTGTAGTGTCTACCGCCTGAATTTGTATATTTCCTCTATTTCAAGTCTCTGATTGGCCAATCCTACTCCAATTAAAATACTTTTATTTAAGTTAAGCTTTGTTCTAGGTTTTGATTGGCTATTTATAAACTGTTATAAATATTGCATTTCTGTACCCAAGAATTATTAGTAGCCTTTATTAAACTTTCGAATTTATTGTAATCTCAAGGTTATCTCATCGTTAACAGCTTTCGGCTTCTACTTTGTAATGCTGTATGCTACGGAAGGCAGCTTGCTTCTATTCTCACAGCTCCTACATTGTTAAAACTACGTAATACATTCATATACCATTATTATACATGTACATAATAATATAAACATAATATAATGACTGTTACATACATTTTATATATTATAGTATAAACATATTGCTTTACGGCGGGCTGTATTAAATTTTCTGAGTAATTTTCTTTAAAATATCGCGTAGCATATTTAAACAGTGTGAGAGTTACATATGTAATTTCGTATTTATACTAGTTTGTCATTTGAGTTATGTTATTCACAGACTGACAGGCATAGACAAATATGCACACGTGCGTAGAACTTGTGTAAAAATGCTTTCCTTTTTAGTTCAGTAGAAAATAAAGCAAGAAAATCCTTAATATTAAACTTGTAATATTGGTATTTGTTGCAAGAAGTAACAAAAAAGAGAAAACAATATGATTAAATCATTTTCTGCCAAATTCTGTTTTCTACTACTACTGTCAAATGCAAAGTAATTTGAGTTAACGAACAAACACACACGAATGACCTTTACCAACACAATAAAGCATAACAGCATAAACCCTAATGTAGTATGTAAAATAATCCATAAATACAACTGAAATTACAGATAATATGGTGAAGAAGTTTTAACATAAACAGAATCATCTATAAGATATTTTTCAGCATTTTAACTATGTTACTTCAAATCTTGAACTTCTGTATTTCCCAACATATTTATTTAGAATACGAATTTCTTATTTAAACAAAATACATATGAAATTTGGTAATTAGTAAACCTTTATTCCTTTTTTACGTATATCTAGGAACCATTTTTCATTAACTTAATGAATAAAAAATTTTGGAGGAGAGTCAAGTTTTATGTTATGACTACATGCGATTGTCAAAACGAACCGTAATGCTTCTTCCACCTTATTCATTCAACTTGTTGCTTGTTACATCATATTTATTGTTCTTTGGTGGAATTTGAGTTTGCTATAGCTGTGATAAGTTGTGCTCAAATTTCTCCCAAAATTCTGGATTACAGTCTCACCAGTCCAAAGATGCAGCCAGCGATGAAGCTACTGGCATGCTTTTTTAACATTTAGTCCAAACAAGTGCTATGAAAACACTATTTTCTGTTCTCTTCCCGCAGGCTTTCGGAGATACCAGATTGGAAAATACTTGTATTAGAGGCAGGTGGTGAGGAAGATGAGATTATTGATGTACCGGCGTATAAAGCATACGCCCAGGAGGCAGGCTCTCCAGTAATGTGGCCTATCCAGACTCAGCCACAGGCAAGAGTATGCGGTGGAAACGGATGTCCTTGGCCAGTTGGCAAAATTCTGGGAGGTACTAGCACTGTCAACACTATGATCCACGCTAGAGGGTTCAAGAAGGATTACGATAATTGGGCCGCAAACGGAAACGATGGCTGGGATTGGGACAATGTCCTGCAATATTTCAAGAAATCCGAAGACAACTTGGATCCAAAATACGCCAAAGATACGAAGTATCATGCTACTGGAGGATATCTTGGTCTGCAGATGTTTCCCTATCAGGATGTTAATATTGATATCGTTGTCAAGGCTTATAATGAACTGGGTTACAACAACACTGACTACAATGGACCAAACCCCACTGGTATCTTTGTCATGCAGGGAGCCCTTCGGAACGGAACAAGACAGAGCACTAATCGAGCTTTCCTCCAGCCTGTACGCAACAGGCCAAACCTTCGTGTGGTAACTGGTGTCAGAGTGACAAAAATAATCATAAATACAGACGATGGCCCAAAAGCAGTAGGCGTGCAATACATGTCTGAGAATGACCACAAAACGAAGGGTGAGGTGCGCGCAAGTAAGGAGGTCATTGTCAGTTCCGGGGCTCTCTTGTCCCCACAGCTACTGATGTTGTCTGGAATAGGAAACCGTGAAGTGCTGGAACCTCTTGGCATTCCCGTCATTAAGGTTGCTAACGTTGGCCACAACTTGCAGAACCATCCCACTTCCAATGGTGTTAGCGTATTTACCACAAAAACATCTACTATTCCGACCACAAAGGAACAATGGCTAGAAGATATCAAAACATACATAAACAAGAAGAATGGACCTCTGTCATCAACTGGAGTATCACAACTTTCTGGCTACTGGAACTCCCCAGGAAATACTGAGGATTACCCTGACTTGAAATACGGATTTTCTTTCAGCGATGTGATCACAACTACCACTATAACTCCAGGTTGCTACTCCAACAAAATCACGATTGGACCATACCTCATGAGGCCATGGAGTCGTGGAATATTGACCATTAACTCCACAGACATCAATGACCCACCCGTAGTAATGGCCAACTACTTGCAAGATGCTCGTGACATGAAGCCGCTTATAGACGGTCATTTGTTCGCCATTAAGCTGGCTAAAACCAAGACGTTTGCTGACAGAGGATACGTTGTTGATGACACCCCTATGCCTGGCTGTGAAAGTACTCCGTATGGAACCTACGAGTACTTCTATTGCATGTTACAGTTATACGTTGCAGGAGCGCATCATTATGCTGGCACGTGTAAAATGGGCCCCGTCTCTGATCCAGATGCAGTAGTAAGCAACGAACTGAAGGTACATGGCGTCGACGGCCTCAGAGTAGTGGACGCTTCTATTATCCCCGAGATAACCAGTGCCAACACTAATGCTCCGGTCATCATGATTGCTGAGAAAGCATCTGATCTCATCAAGAAACACTGGGATAAGTTGCCAAAGCAGTAATGGTAAATTGTCTTTATCTGTGATGTATGTTCCTCTACGTTATATAAACTTCTGAAATCAAGACTTTTCTTTGTCCAGTTTATTTTTACTAGCTTTAAATCCTGCTCCTTATAACTTTGCCCCGAAAAATGTATTCTTCCACTCTCCCTTTCCTTCCTCTTTCACCTGATTGGTATATACACATCCTTGAATCCGATGTAAAAACTGTGCAATGCAAGGTTAGGCGATAAAGCGAAACAAACCCTCCGCTATACTAGATGCATGTGCTTTCGTCAACATTAGAGGCAGTTTTAAACTGAAGAATACTCCTTTCTATTTGTTAATAAGAGTTCACGTGTACTCCAGATGCATTAACTCTCCTACATGATATATTTGAATCATACGTTTATGGAGAAAAATATGATCTGTTAAACTCTCATGACTTCCTATACTCCTGTACAAACTATTACTTTCTCTACTACGTGTAGTAAGTAGGGGAAGTATTGTATTCCACCCAAAAATTCGATACCGAGATTTCACCGGAAATACATGTTTTGAGACCCACTGAATCCAATAAAAAAGCATTTTTTGAAACATGTCCGTGTGTGTGTCTCTGTGTGTGTCTTTGAACAGCATAACCTAGAAACGAACAGTTGGATAAACACCAAACTTGGCATTTAGGTTCAGTATCTTCCAGAGATGCGACACGAAGGTTTTCAAGAAAATTCCCCACCCCAGATTACCGTTTACATGGAATATTTTTCGAAAATTTTAACTTTCTCAAAAATGGCACTAACGATTTTGATTAAAATATCATGCGTTTAAAATATTTTCATGTTAAATGAAATGTATATCTCGAATTTTCTGGGAATGTCTCCAAAGTATTCTTCATTGTGAACGAGTTTTGAATAACAGGTAAACCATAAGAAATAGACAAAGTTTTACTACACAAAAAGTGTCGATCGCATTAAAGTACACAATTTATGTCATATACATTTTTTTTTGTTGAGTGAACCATTTTCGGGATATTGTTTATTATTCCTTTAAGTTTTCCAATACTTCTAATTTTTCTCAAATTCGTTATTCATTTTTTTTGTCCTGGTAATGCAAAGAGAATGGAATACTCCACATAGCAACCAGCTCTTAAAACTTTTTAACTGTCGCTTAAAGCCCACCAATTCCCCTTGCATCTACAAGAAAATTACCAATAAGATTAACATCTCGATATCCCGATTAACATGAAGCATATGGAAAATAAGCTTTTGTAAAAATAGTTTGTACAAGAGTAGAGAAAGTCATGTGAGTGTAACACATCAGATTTTTTTACAACCGCTTCTTCTCTAACTATTTCATGTTAATCCAGATAAATATTTGCAGAAACGATCTTATTGCTAATTTTCTTGTAGCTGCAAGGGGAATATGGTGGGCTTTAAACGATAGTCAAATATTTTAAGAGCTGGTTGCTGTGTGGAGCATTCCATTCTCTTTGCATGTCCAGGACATAAAGAAACGATTAAGAAAATTTTGTCTGTCTCTTACGGCTTACCAGTTATACGAAAGTCTTTCAGAATGAGGATGACTTTTGGAGACATTCTCAGAAAATTAAAGATATACATTTTATTTGGCATGAAGATATATTAAATACATTATATTTTAATCAAAATTGTTAGAAACATTTTTGGGAGCATCAACATTTTCGAAAAGGTTTATATATAACGGGTAGTCTGAGTTGAAGGATTTTCTTGAAAATCTTCGTGTCGCATCTTTGAAAGATACTGAACCTAAGTAGCAAGTTTGGTATTTATCCTACTCTTCGGTTTTGAGTTATGCTGTTCACAGACACTCACACACGAACTTTTTCTAAAGATGCTTTTTTTATTCGGGGGGCCTAAAAATATGTATTCCCGGTGAAATCTCGATATGAAATTTTTGTGTGGGATGCAATACTTCCCCTACTTGCTATAATAGTAGAGAAAGTAATGAAATGACAATTGGTTTCGAATGTATTAAGATAAATGATTATGCTAAATAAGGAGCTATTTTGTGCCGCCCAGCAACCTATTCCATGAGACCAGCCAATGAGAGATGACTAGTGTACGTGACAGCTAAGAGATGCAAAGACAAACTATATGGATCAGAGTTTACACTGTTTCACCTTGAGGATCTCAAAAACCATAAACTTCAATGCATAAACATATACACAGTTTTTGCACAATAACTCGGAGTAGCAGTCTACAATCTTCAATTGCTACGTTTTCTTTCATTAATAAA
The DNA here is from genome assembly GCA_030765065.1 of Deroplatys truncata. NCBI lineage: Eukaryota > Metazoa > Arthropoda > Insecta > Mantodea > Mantidae > Deroplatys > Deroplatys truncata. Next base: position 110,463,015 of record CM060982.1, read on the forward strand.
TATTTCCAAATTTGTGGAATCTGATTTTAATAGATGAGCCGTGTTAAAAATATTATTCACCAATTAATATTAAAATACATTTAGGGTACCATTGTATTTGCCTAAAGATCTTTCTCGGGAATAGAATATGTATATAAAAATGCGATGTGCTACATCACATGACTCTCTAGACTTGTACCAACTATTTTTACAAACGCTTATTCTCCGTCTACTTTATGTTAATCGGGATAAACATTTACAGTAACTATCTTATTGCTAATTTTCTTGTAGGTGCAAGGGGAATTGGTAGGCTTTAAGGGATAGTCAAATCTTTTAAGAGCCGGTTGCTATGTGGCGCATTATATTCTCTTTGCGTCTTCAGGACATAAAAAAAGAAAGAAAAAAAAACGAATAATGAATTCCCAGCTGAAAAACTGCAAAAGTATTGGAATATTCAAACAAATAGCAAGGAATATCTCGGAAATGATTCACTCGACAAAAACATACATATATGACATAAATTGTGTGTTTTAACGAAATGTATAGTTTTTGTGCAGTAACATTTTTCTATCTGTTAGGGTTTACCAGTTATGCAAAAACCATTTAGAAAGAAGAGGACTTTTTGGGACATTCCCATAAAATTCAAGATATACATTTTATTTGGGATAAAATATCTTAAATATTTGATATTTTAATCATAATATTTAGAGCCATTTTTGAGAAAATCACATTTTTGAAAAATGTTCCATGTAAAGTCTGGGTGGGGGGATTTTCTTGAAAATCTTCGTGTCGCACCCTTGAAAGACACTGAATCTAAATATTCAGTTTGGAATTTATCCGACTTTTTGTGTTTGAGTTATGCTGTTCAAAGACACAAATCGCATACACACACAAACGTACTTTTTTCTAAAAATGTTTTTTTTTTTGGATTCAGGGCGCCGTAAAACATGTATTTCCGGTATAATCTCTTTATTCATTTTTTTGTGGGATGCAATACTTCCGCTACTTACTGTGCTGTTATGTGTTCTTTTTATGTTTTGTATCTGTATTATACATCCAGCCAGTCACTTTACGTTGCTTGTCCCCTTTGCTTTACGCTCTCTTTGGTGCTCTCATTTTTTTTTCCTCTGTGGGTTGCTGACGTGGCATGTGCTTTGGCCGTACGCGCTGAGTGGTGGATTTCTGTCCGCATTGCAGGGATAGCTCTCTGCCCGGTAACTACTGATGCGGATTGTGGAAGTTTTTGTAATGAATTTTTAAGGAACGTCTTTGTGATTTTCGGTGGATCGACCTTATGTAAAGGTAGGCTTTATTATCAGTTTTATGTCCTGGTAATGGTGAGTGAATTTTGGGGCGGAAAACGTTATGTGTGTTTGAAAATAAGAGTTCGTAAAGTGACTGGCTCTTGGAGTTGTTCATAGGTTTAGTGTGTTTTGTTTCTTTTCCAGTTGAGTTATATTTTCAGTACGTGATTTTCAGTGTATAGTTAGTTTAAAATTTGTGATAAGAGCTTTACACAGTTGTGCAATTTGAAAATGCATATTTGATTCATGAAGGTAAAAAGCATCAGTAGTGTGAAATTTGTGAGAAAAGCTTTTGGCATTTGTCGTCTGAAATTGCATAGTTTGATAAAAGGAGGGCAAGAAGCAATATAAGTAGAAATTTGTGAGTAGAGCTTTACATATTTTGGGCACTTTGAAAATGCATAGTTAATTCAAAATTACAGATATTCTGTTGTGTAAATTATGAGAGCAGTAATTGCAGTTAAAACCCAGTTATGCTGAACCCATTTATGCTGAACTTTGTAACTGAAAACGGTTGGGTTGTAAAGCTATCTACATCTAGCTTAGCTGGACTTTGAAGCTCTCGGTTTCCTGAATTTCATTAAAGTCTGTTTCGGTCTTGTTCAACATTCTTAGCTAGTCTTTGACTAGCTAAACATAATTAAATTTTTTGGTCTGATGTTTATAGTGGCCTTGTTTTATAAACTTTCTAAATTGATTTGGTTTGTTGAATTTTTGGATTTACTTAATTTTGCTGTATTTAAAACTTGCCTTTACTGCTCTGCTCAATTGGTTTTGGTTGCTTTACTCTTTAAGCCATTTTTGTTTTACAGTTATTCTTTTATGGTTGCTTTACGGTTCTGGTTATTAATGTTTGTTTATTATTATCATTAAAGTACCCAAAAACAAACTTATCAATAGTAGTATATTTTTGAGAGTTCTGGTTTCCTTTTGTTTTCCCCTACGGCACTCGTTAGGGCTTCCCTTTTCGTTTGGCCGGGGTTCCCTAACTCAGTCAAACAGCGGAACCATTGCAAATTACTGGTAGCAGAGCGTGGTTAATTGATTTGTCTGTGTTGGTTAGGGAATATTTTTGGGTTTGTTGTTTGCTCTGTATTCTCCGGATCTCATTTTCTTACTTGTACCATATCCGTAGTATCAAGATGGCGGTATCGGTTAGTAATGTGGACAGATTACGGAAAGGTGAATTGTGGGTAGAGTTGGTTGTACGTGGAGGTCAATGTTCTAGGACAACTGAAGTGGCTATTCAAGAGTCAGTCACTTGCGAGTTCCTGAATATTTTGGAGGAATTTATGATTTCCTTTTCAAGTCAGTGTGCAAGATAAATATGGTAACATGTATGGTTATCTAATTCTGAAAGTTTTGCCTCATTTCCATTCGCCCTTGCTGGGATATTTAGCTGTTGCGCAGAGCCTACCTTTGCTGTTGATCCTGTTATTTTGAGTGACCTTTTGTGTTCCTATAAATTTGGCTCGAATTTAATATCCTTTGTTCTTTTTTTAATTTTTGGGGGTAATATTTTAAATTATAATTATATATATTTATAAGGTCACTTAATTTCAGTGGGTGTCAGCTTAATTAAATTGTTCTTATTGGGAAAATTTTCATGCTTCCACACCGGTGATGCCCTGCCGGTATGCCCTGTTCACCTGCCTCTCCCCAGTTATAGTTTGTGTGGGGTCGGGGCAAGTGAATTATTATTTTGTTGTACATAGTTGTTATATAGTGCATTATGTCTCATAGCTGTTTCATTGCATACCATGTTTAATTCTTGTTCTATAATTGTAATGCTATACTTGTCTAATTTAAAAATTCACATGGTTTATTCTGAAATTCAATATTTATATGTCTATAAAATTATAATTGATTGACGATGATTTAGTTTGTATATGTAAGTTTATATTTTGCTTTGTGAGCCCCCTCTGCTGCTTTGTTTTATTATGTTTCAGATTCTTATCCTTCTCGGCTACCATCCCTTTTTCCTTCCTCGTGCTACTCTGTGGGGACACGTTCTGGACCTTCTGAGTTGCGATGTGCTGACCGCTGTGCAAGTTTCTTCTGTTCTGGTGGTGTGTGCCACCGGGTGGTCCTACGTGGGAATTTCACCGTCGGACGCTATTTGTGGGTTTAAAATTCTGAAGCCTGTGCCTCCTCTTCCGGATCCTGACAACTTTATACATGTTTTGGCCCGCTTCAGTTTCTGCCTTAGCGTCATCCGTCTGCAGTGTCGACGTTATTAGTAAAGAAAAATCTATACTCCTGGTTAGCGGCTTGTCCGCTTAATATTGCTGCCAAAATTATGATGCAAATTTTCGCCTGTGACTGTTCCTGGGAGTTATATACTTAAGTTTTTCATCACCTTGGATGGCTGCCCGGTTGCTACGTCGTGGGATATATACTGTTGGGGTTTGCTTGCCTCAATTATGGTCTTCTCCTTGTGTGTTCAGTGTCAGCTACTGAAGTTTGCGGACTGTATGTGTGGAGTTACCTTCTTCGTCTACTTACAGTGTAGCATGTTCCTTCTGTTTTCCTAGTTGTTTCCCCTTTTGGCTACTTATTGTTCCCTTTCCTCGAGTTCCTATAAATGGTTATTTTTTTTCTTCTCGCAAGCTCGCAGATTGGGGGGGGGCTATTGTGCTGTTATGTGTTCTTTTTATGTTTTGTATCTGTATTATACATCCAGCCAGTCACTTTACGTTGCTTGTCCCCTTTGCTTTACGCTCTCTTTGGTGCTCTCATTTTTTTTTCCTCTGTGGGTTGCTGACGTGGCATGTGCTTTGGCCGTACGCGCTGAGTGGTGGATTTCTGTCCGCATTGCAGGGATAGCTCTCTGCCCGGTAACTACTGATGCGGATTGTGGAAGTTTTTGTAATGAATTTTTAAGGAACGTCTTTGTGATTTTCGGTGGATCGACCTTATGTAAAGGTAGGCTTTATTATCAGTTTTATGTCCTGGTAATGGTGAGTGAATTTTGGGGCGGAAAACGTTATGTGTGTTTGAAAATAAGAGTTCGTAAAGTGACTGGCTCTTGGAGTTGTTCATAGGTTTAGTGTGTTTTGTTTCTTTTCCAGTTGAGTTATATTTTCAGTACGTGATTTTCAGTGTATAGTTAGTTTAAAATTTGTGATAAGAGCTTTACACAGTTGTGCAATTTGAAAATGCATATTTGATTCATGAAGGTAAAAAGCATCAGTAGTGTGAAATTTGTGAGAAAAGCTTTTGGCATTTGTCGTCTGAAATTGCATAGTTTGATAAAAGGAGGGCAAGAAGCAATATAAGTAGAAATTTGTGAGTAGAGCTTTACATATTTTGGGCACTTTGAAAATGCATAGTTAATTCAAAATTACAGATATTCTGTTGTGTAAATTATGAGAGCAGTAATTGCAGTTAAAACCCAGTTATGCTGAACCCATTTATGCTGAACTTTGTAACTGAAAACGGTTGGGTTGTAAAGCTATCTACATCTAGCTTAGCTGGACTTTGAAGCTCTCGGTTTCCTGAATTTCATTAAAGTCTGTTTCGGTCTTGTTCAACATTCTTAGCTAGTCTTTGACTAGCTAAACATAATTAAATTTTTTGGTCTGATGTTTATAGTGGCCTTGTTTTATAAACTTTCTAAATTGATTTGGTTTGTTGAATTTTTGGATTTACTTAATTTTGCTGTATTTAAAACTTGCCTTTACTGCTCTGCTCAATTGGTTTTGGTTGCTTTACTCTTTAAGCCATTTTTGTTTTACAGTTATTCTTTTATGGTTGCTTTACGGTTCTGGTTATTAATGTTTGTTTATTATTATCATTAAAGTACCCAAAAACAAACTTATCAATAGTAGTATATTTTTGAGAGTTCTGGTTTCCTTTTGTTTTCCCCTACGGCACTCGTTAGGGCTTCCCTTTTCGTTTGGCCGGGGTTCCCTAACTCAGTCAAACAGCGGAACCATACTATACGTAGTAGGGAAAATAAGAAACCACTAAACCACATACCAGGACATACACAGTACACTTGCTTTCTGCCATTAACATTAACATACATTTAGCACCGATTCGTGCCTTACTCTTCAACGTTATAGAAAATAACCTGAAAAATATAATCCGCAGGTTAGAGCCCTAATTTGTGGACAGTCTGTGTGCCGGAGTTTCTTGCTTCTTTGTAGTGAGGTACCCAATCCACGGAAGTGCAAATTTCCAAGCTAATTAGCCCCAAAATACAAATTTTCCAATGACCTATCCCCTTTTATATAAGCACCAATTCCAATAATCTCTAGAGTCATATTACATTAGTATTGCCTTTAACCATCTATATTTATAATTGTGTTGTCTTGTTGATAAGTTTCCTCATTGATAAATTTCTTTCAAATTCCATATTCTATTTGAGGGGATATTTCATTTATGCCACTTTGCTAAATTATAATATTTTTACAGTCGTCCGTCAGGTATTTTATTCTACAAGGTTAACTTATATGAAAATTCCCGAACTACTCACATCGAAAGCTTATTTTTTCAAAAAAATAAAAAGTTAAAATTGTTATATTATTATTATCATTATTATTTATTCTAACACTCCCATATTTGTTGAGTGAAGCATTTGAAGTTTGGTGACAGTACATTATCCCTATACACTTGTAGTGTTTAATTATAGGAGATATTTTAGAATTAAATCTGTGCTGTTTTTTTATTTACATTATTGAATGAATGAGTTTGCTCCCATTAAAATACTACCTTCTCACATTCAACAATAACCGGTTTTAAAGCCACTAGTAGCTTTTTCTTATCTATTTTTTGTTCCGTTAAAACCAGTACAAAAATTATGTGACAGTCTTATACGTTATGACCAGATAAATGGCATTAACTTTTAAAACAATAATTTGTTTTAAAAAGGGCTAGAGTTTAGTTTAATTACAATAATAATGTTTAGTAAGTAGCATTTCTGATATTGCATCTTAACTGCAACAAAAAAGAAAACAACAAACAAAGAAATGGTAGCTTTGGGCACACAACACATACAAAAAATACACATCCTTGTAAGGAAAAAAAAGTAATAAAAAGCTATGTATTTTAGCAATTTTCACAAATATCTCCTCAGAATATCTAAGTTGGGTCCGATTAATAACAGTGTTTTCCGTTTTTTTCTTTTGAGTCGGGTCCGATGGTCTATCAGAAAATTCTCCAGACCCCGTAAACTTGGATCGGGATCCTGCAAGCATGTAATGGAGAAGCCTATGAGAAGCCATACATAATAGTATAACAGGATTAATAATATTAATTAATAATAATTAATAAATAATAATAATAATAATAATAATAATAATAGGATAATTGATAATAGGATCGAAAAAAGAAAACACACAAAAAATGAAGTACATACTTGTCTTGTAAATGGAGAAAAAAATAAGAAAATATTTCATTTTTTTATACATTGGTTGTCTGTACATAAAAACGAATAAATGCAGAATATAATAATAAACATTCAAATTCACAGTTAAAGAATATTGCAAAAAATTTTCTTAGTTTTCTTTAAATTTCCCTACTCAATTATTAACATTTTACGATCTCACTTTTAAAAACGTGGTACTCTGCCCTTACCCGCCTACCAGTAACGTCCTACATGACCATTTCACTCTCTTGTATGCCTTAAACAGACATAAAAAGAGAATTTATGTTTGAGAGACAGCCTTTTCCTTGCACATAGTCAGGACTTAGATTTTGGTGTGAGGAGGGAACCGACCTTATTAATAAAAACACCAATTTAGCATGCATTAAAGGATCGCAGTCTGTAAATGTGCAAGTGTGTATGTGTGAGTTAATATTTAATCAAAAATGTAATACAAAGTAAAATAAAGAAACCAGAAGTCAAGTAGTACAGGAAAAAACATCCTTTTACATTGAGCTAGCCTACTTAAACCAGTAAGAATAATTTATTAAATGGCCCATAGCTGATTCTTCTCTGTTTCACACACATCGTTTATTAGTTTACGTTTCTCTATTGTCTTGTCTGTTCGATAAAGCTTTTAGCCGTTTACTCCGAACTTACTGATGCCAAGTTTGTTTCCTAGAGTGTTTCAATCCAGTCATAGAGAGAGGCTATAAGGGTTGGGTGGAATATATTGTTAGCTAGATAAATACGGAAACAATGCGGAAGAAAAAAGCATTATTGCTATCTAGGGGAATGGGCCAGTGGTTTTTGCTTCCGAGTGTACACAATAAAAATTTTGTATCCTAGGTAGGTATACAAAGTATTGTATTCAGCCCCAAAAGTTCAATACTGACATTTCATCGGAAATACAAGTCTTGAGATCCCCTAAATAAAAAATAAATAGAAAAAGTGTGTCTGTCTGTGTGTGTGTGCGTGCGTGCATAAAAGTTGGATCAATACCAAACTTGGTATTTAATTTCAGTACCTTCCAAAGATACGACACGAAGATTACAAGCTAATTTTTTTTTCGAAGTTAACAAAATTAGCTGTGAAGTCTCCTTCATTCGGATTGAATTTTATTTAACATTGTATAACTGGTAAACGTTAAGCAATAGATGAAAACGTCCTACACAAAAATGTGGATACTTTTATGTGAAAAAACAATTTATTCCAAATAAGTTATTTTTTTGGCATAAGGCATTTCTGAGACATCCATTGAATGGTGTGAATTTCTCATTTCTTGGTCATTCTCTTATAGTTCTTTTAACATTCAGTTGTTTGTCGCGATTGCATGGAAACAGTATCGAATTTTAAGGCCAGCATATAGCGTCCAGTTCTTAAACATTTGACTATCGCTGTTCCCTTTATACATATAACGAAATGTGTAATGTAGCTATTTCTACAAAAGTTGATTCGGATTAAAATGAAGTAGATAAAAAAATAAGCCTCAATAAGACTAGTTTGTATACTCGCTAATAAACGATAGAGGGTAGAGAAAGTCATGTGAATGTATCACACCAAAATTGTTTTTTTAAGTTTAACGTCCTTTAACCAAGAAGATCATATCAGGCTGATTGAAAGAAGGTTAAGTGAAAACTCTGGAAGGAACCTACACGCTATCCCCATACGACGGAGTTGAACAATATCTGCCTTATTACCTTCTATTTGTATTATTTCTGTTTCATGCTGTATTAATCTTATCTGTGATGGCAAATATTCTAAGACATTTCCTAACATGGACTTCTCGTTTACATCCTTGCACTGGTCTAAGAAACTTGGAATTATGATGCTGAAGTCAGAATACCTTGTACCAACCCTTGATTATCACTGTTATTATAGCTATTAATTATGTTAATGAAAAACATAAATCAACTTTAGAATGTTGGAAAAATGCACCTTATTAATCCTTCACTTCTTTACGATACTAAGATTCCTCTTTTGGATCAAGGACAGGTTTATATCGGCAGTCAAAGCCAAACTTTTGCATCAGCAGGACCACAATACAGCTTTTATGATAAAAATGACATTATAAATATGTTTTAAATCGATTCTATCTGTCTGAACTAAGTAAAACCCTTGCCCGTCACTTAAGAAAGCCAAGAATAGTTTTATCTAACACTATAATAATTAGTGATGCTTTAGTTCGTAGTTACTATGCAACAAAACCAACTTTTTAAATTATTATACATATAATTAATTGGAATTAATTATACTTTTTAGATACCTTAGTCTGGTCTTGGCAAGTTTTTAATGTAGAGCCACCAAGGCATCTCACTAGCGATGACTGTCAACCGCACAGACAGAACCGTATTCAAATCCCGGCTGTGACATTGAATTTTTCAGTTGGCTCTAGATTAAAAGCTTGCAAGGATGGCTAAGGCCTCTAAAAAGTATAATTAATTTCAATTAATTATGTATATAGAATACTTAAAGAGAAAAACCTTAAGAAACACATAAGCACCCAGTACCATCTCTAGTGAGATGCCTTGGTGGTCTATCTGGGAAACAACCTGAGTCAATTGGGGAATTCAATTACCAAGCGGCATGTTGTCACAGTAGCTCAATGGTTAGAGCAACCGCACAGAGAGCGGAACAACTGTGTTCAAATACCGGCTGTGGCATTAAATTTTTCACTTGACTCTACATTAAAAACAAAACCTACATTTTATATTCTCACAAAACACGTCATCAAAACATAAAATATAGGTTCAACAAAGCGTAAAATACACCTTACGGTGATCATTTATATCTTAATATTACAACCATTACAATTTGTAATAATTATTGTGGACCCATTTTCACTATTATCAGAAGTATTGTTTCTCACAACTTTGCCTGTAATTGAATCTTCTCCCGTATGATCAGTGATTTTTTCTTAGCCTACACACTTTCTTCTACATATCCTATGCGACGGACCTCCTCGTGGCGTCGTCTTCCTTCCTTCTTGGAGCTGTTGGTGGCTGGTTCCTGGAATTCAAGCCTAGCACACTTGTGTGTTGCCCTATTTCTAAACTCTTTCCCAGGGTGTGGTGACGGTAGACGAAATGAAACTCCAGATAACTTGAACTTTAATTTATTGCATTGTGATAATACTGTTTTGTGGTGCCGCTAGCCGTGTGTTTTAAACCTATGTGTACTTCAAAGGGGCCTATCTTCAACAATTTACCTCCCCAAGCTAGCTGTGTCTCCTATATCTAATTTCACACGTATCGCCACAAACATGGCGTGAATTGTTGCCTCTTCCTCAGGACCAGACGAAAAAGAACAGATGCGCGAGCTCTGCACGTGTGCGCGTTTATACTCGCTTAGGTGACGCTAAGTTCGCTTAGCTCTTTTCTAATCTTTTCTGTTATTGGTTCTCCCCTAAGCGTGCTATGAAAACATTTGCCTCCAAATCTGCAGTCTTGACAAGTTTGGGATTTCCAAGGTGTCAAAATCTCTCTCCCTCTCTTTCCATCTTATTGCTATCTCTCTCCGTGCCTGTGACTGTTTAGCTGTGTTGCCAGCCTTAAACCCCTTTCTACCTGCCTGTTTCTCTTCTCACGGCTAGCTAGCTTCTATTGTTACATATATGTTACAATACTCAGCTTATTTCCTATTACATTTATGTTCCCTATATATCATAGTTCCCGCTACAAATGCCCCTCATTGTCATTCTAAACAATTTTGGTGCTGTTGGCGGAGAAAGTTTTTCGAATAGCAATGACATGACCCAAAGAAGAATACAAAAAGAGAATATAAGAGACCTAAAATACACAATGCAATACATAACACACCAATAATCTAAAAAAGAACACCATAGCACTCTCAATACAAATGTACCTAACTTCAAACCTACACAACAATGTAACTCTCAAATAATATACATCATGATATTTACAAATGTTTACATAAATTTGCTTTTATGTCACATTGACATCGAGTGACATTTTGGTGATAATTACTGAGTAATCACACGCTTGTGGGCTAGGCAACATTTATTGCACAGAATGAGTTTCACTTGTTTTCCCTTTAGCACATCACTATAGTTTGTATATAAAAACTTCTGGGATCCTTTTCACTGCCCTATGCAAGAACACTTAAGTTACCTATGTCAGCCCATTTTACCTTGCACTGCTTAAGCTAGTTTTCTTTACAATAGCATAAAATTGCCTGTAATTGCGGCACGTTGGCTGCCTGCTCTGAGTGATCATTAGGTGTCTGACCAGAAGCCTTTAACTGAAATAATTTTAACCCTGTTTTCTATATACATTATATTACTAAAGATAAAACCCTTACGTAGCACAATTACATGACTCATAAACCCCGCGCAACAAGCAATCGTAAAATCATGCAAGTGCAAATGTTAACCTATGTCTTGAAAGGTTTCAGCAATTGTTTGTGATATTTGCCCCAGTTCTTGTTAGTAGTAACTTCCCTAATCTCAAAAGTGTGTGCCCCAAATTGAGCTACAATTACCGCCGGACCTTTATATAATAAGCACATTCTGTGATAGGTGTTGCTCCACCGGTCTGATTTATTCTTATTCTTCACGAGAACCAGGTCACCCATCTTAGGTGTCCATTTTGACTTGTGCCGTTTTGCCTTTTTCTTCCTTGCTTCTGCTTTCTGTCTTATACGCAGCAGCGCTTTCCTGCATTTTTCCGCCGTAATGTCTTGATTGCCTTGATCTATCGTGGTGGGTATGTTCGGCAATATCAGTTCCGGCTGCTTGCCCAAGTGCATTAATATCGGCGCATAACCTGTGGATGCATTCACTGAATTGTTTATGACAAATTCAATCTTAGCACAATGTTGGTACCACCCCGTATGGTTTTTGTGGGTTAAAATTCGAAAATAGCCCGAAATATCTCGGAGCATTCTCTCTGTCATATTTCCCTGCGGATAATAGTTAGAGCTGTGGTATAATTTCACTCCATTGTCTGCGAGTGTCTTTTGAAAAATTCCGCTCCGGTGCATAGAGGCATTGTCACACAGCAAGGATAATTATCTTGCCATGTTTAGGTACATAATCTTTGAATATTTTCCTCAGGCATGTCCTAGCTGTTATATCTTTCACTGGGTAAATCTTTGTGAATTTTGTGAAGACATCAAGTAACACAATTATAAACTTAGTCCCAAAAGTGCTCTGAGGTAACGGGCCGTGCGCGTCCATGCATATTAGAGTGTTGGGAGCATCTCTAATAACACTCTGCATGTCAATATCGTAAGCTACATTCACCGGTTTGGCTAATTGACACAACTTACATCCTGCTATAAATTTTCTAACCTTCTGATGGAGTTTCTTAACATAAAAGTGTTCTGCAATGTTGATGGCCGTCCTTTCTGATCCAGAGTGTACCAAGGAGTTGTGGAAGGCTGCAATCAATGTGTTCTCTAACATTTTGGCCACATATGTTTTCCATCGCTTTTCATTAACATTGAGTTTGTAAAGAATGCCATTCCTTTTCTCTAATGACCCTGAGGTGTTGTCATCCATCTCCGGCGCGTTGTTTAACAGTTCCCGGATTTCCTCATCTTTTTCCTGGCATTTTGCCAAGTTTCTTAACGCTTTAACCAGTTGTTTCTGACCGGTAGCCTCAATGTGCATTACTGTCACTTGGTGAAAATGCCTGTCTTTGTTTTCTGGCATTGACTTTGCTCTCGGTGTGTTATCCCCCTGTACGTGCGTATTTATTAAAGCAATGGGCCCTGGTTGTGAAACTTGTGATCCACTGTTTCCCTCTGAGATGGATACTCGGCCGCAGTAGTCATCTATGCTTGGTTTCCCGATTGTTGCGAGTCTTGAGGTCTGTCCTGACTGCTAGGTCCCGGGTTCGAATCCCATCTACTACTGTTACTGCTTACAATTGTTTGTGTATTCACTGGGCTACTTCTACCCGAAAAATTCCCTTGTCTGTTGTTTTCCTGTCTGTTTGTATTTTCCTCTGCCCTAGCATAATTCCTGTTAAATTCCCTGACATACTCAAAACGGTTTTGCCGTGTGTTCGAAGCCTGGATGTGGTTAACATTAAAATTTCTTTGTTGGTCCCTATGCTGATGTTCCCTGGGGTAGTTTCTTAATCTGTCAGGCCGTGGTGTTGGCTGTGTGTATCTGTCTCTAGGGTTTTCTGCGAATTGCCTGTAGTGTGGGTTTCTCTGCCTGTATACCCCTGACCCAAAAGAATGTAACCTATTTTCCGGCTGAAGTGTTTCTTTCCTATCTCTGAAATGATTACCCTGTGTTGGTCTCTGGTCAAATGCTGTGATTAACTCAATCATTTTCGCAATGTTGGGTGGCTCAGCTACTATCAGTCCGTTCCTGATATGAGGTTCAAAGTGATTGGTGAGCAGTGCTATCACCTCCTTGTCTGATAATGGTGGTTCAATTTGTTTGCTTCGCTGTGGCAGATTTAGGACATAATCAACTAAGGTACCATGTATATTCGGGTTATATCTGCCTTGGATTAACTCAAGTCGAATTTTGTTGATTTCTTGTGGTCCACAATATCTTAAATTCCTCATATGGCAGAGAGTTACCCTGCGTTAATTTAAGCCAAGATAGAGCACGGCCTTTGAGGCATTTTCTAACTATAATGGGCTTGATGACCTCAGGAGTTGACTTTAACATAAAATATTGCTCTAACTCTTTTATAACCTCTTTCGCCTGATCTTTCGATTCCTCGAACACCGGAGGTGTGAATTAAAACTATTGTCTCCACTGTGGGAGCAAGGAGCCAACTGCGCTACATCACAAGCATGCACATTGTTTCTACAAGTATTGGTCTCAAGGTTTCCGGCCTCACCGGGGAGTGAATGGTCACTACCGGAGTTGGCTGTACTTCCTTGAGTGATACTGGGAGTACTATTGGTGATGTGCTGATCTAATTCTAACGCATTCATATTGCGTTTTAAATCTCCAATTTCCCTATCATACACAGTACTAATGGCCTGGATTGATGTTTTCAGTGTTTCAATCTCCTGATTAGTTTTTACTGAGATAACCTGTTTTACAGCCTGAAGAGATGACTTTAATGACTCTATCTCCTGGTTTGTTGCTACCTGGCCTGCGGTAATTACCTGCTTAACAGCCTGCAGCTCTTTATCTACATTAACCTGTACATGTGCTTGCATTCTAACACTGTCCTGTTTTAAGGACTCTACCGCTAAATTTACAAATTCTGTGAGACAAGCAATTTCACCCTTATTTACATTTATTTCCTGTCTAACATTAATTAATTCTGTTTGAATTGCTTCTTGCCCTGTCCTAATCTGCTCTATCTGCCTGCTGCTAGCTGCTAAGCTTTCTTCTATTTTCTTGCTGGTGGTCTCTAATCTAGCACTAGTTTCTGCTAAACTACTTTCAAGTCTGTGGTTATTTTCTGATAAACTATTTTCTATTTTGTTGTTTAAGCTATTTTCAAGTCTTTGGTTATTTTATGATAAACTGTTCTCTATTTTGTTGTTTAAGCTATTTTCAAGTCTTTCGTTATTTTCTGATAAGCTGTTCTCTATTTTGTTGTTTAAGCTATTTTCAAGTCTTTGGTTATTTTCTGCTAAACTGTTTTCTAGTTAACTGCTCTGTTCTGCTAGTAGCGTTTGCATCATTCTAATGAGCAAGGGTGCGTCATCATGGGACGCCTCCTGCTGCATACACGTGGCAGTATCTACGGTGCTCTCGTTAGAAAGCTCCATGTTGCTATCTGCCATGATAAGCCAGTTACTCCTGCGTAACATAAAAACACATAAAGATGAGAAGATTTTGTCCTACTTTTAGTTGATTCCCTGCCTGCTGCGTTGCTCCTGCTGCTCCTGCGCGTTGAAGTCCTGGGTTCGTCTCCTTTTTCGTGCGTGAACACGTTGGGCGCCATATGCGACGGACCTCCTCGTGGCGTCGTCTTCCTTCCTTCTTGGAGCTGTTGGTGGCTGGTTCCTGGAATTCAAGCCTAGCACACTTGTGTGTTGCCCTATTTCTAAACTCTTTCCCAGGGTGTGGTGACGGTAGACGAAATGAAACTCCAGATAACTTGAACTTTAATTTATTGTATTGTGATAATACTGTTTTGTGGTGCCGCTAGCCGTGTGTTTTAAACCTATATGCACTTCAAAGGGGCCTATCTTCAAAAATTTACCTCTCCAAGCTAGCTGTGTCTCCTATATCTAATTTCACAATCATCGCCACAAACATGGCGTGAATTGTTGCCTCTTCTTCAGGACCAGACGAAAAGAGAACAGACGCGCGAGCTCTGCACGTGTGCGCTTTTATACTCGCTTAGGGGACGCTAAGTTCGCCTAGCTCTTTTCTAATCTTTTCTGTTATTGGTTCTCCCCTAAGCGTGCTATGAAAACATTTGCCTCCAAATCTGCAGTCTTGACAAGTTTGGGATTTCCAAGGTGTCAAAATCTCTCTCCCTCTCTTTCCATCTTATTGCTATCTCTCTCCGTGCCTGTGACTGTTTAGCTGTGTTGCCAGCCCTAAACCCCTTTCTACCTGCCTGTTTCTCTTCTCACGGCTAGCTAGCTTCTATTCTTACATATATGTTACAATACTCAGCTTATTTCCTATTACATTTATGTTCCTTATATATCATAGTTCCCGCTACAGAAACAACTTGAGCCAATTGGGGAATTCAATTACCAAGCGGCATGTTGTCACAGTAGCTCAATGGTTAGAGCAACCGCACAGAGAGCGGGACAACTGTGTACAAATACCGGCTGTGGCATTGAATTTTGCACTTGACTCTACATTAAAAACAAAACCTATATTTTATATTCTCACAAAACACGTCATCAAAACATAAAATATAGGTTCAACAAAGCATAAAATACACCTTACGGTGATCATTTATATCTTAATATTACAACCATTACAATTTGTAATAATTATTGTGGACCCATTTTCACTATTATCAGAAGTATTGTTTTTCACAACTTTGCCTGTAATTGAATCTTCTCCCGTATGATCAGCGATTTTTTCTTAGCCTCCACACTTTCTTCTACATATCCTCCTGCAAGAGTATTCGATTTCTTAAAATTTTCAATTTTCAGTCCTTGAATTTCGTGAAAGTTTCATAAATAAGCTTTCCTTGCCTTTTCTAGAAGTATAATAATAGTTGCATCTTGGACTGCTTTAAAACTTTTTGATGAAGCGTTAAAATTCTCACATGAAACTAACATACAAAATTGCAGAATATAACAACAAAGTTTGTTGATTTATCGGGTCTTTTTTTTCCAAAGCCCACATTACTCTTTCTCTATACATTGAAGAAGTAGTGTTTTTCAACTGTTGTAGTTTATATTTGTTGAAATTTTACTACTGTTGTTAGCCACGCTTGGGAAGCCAACTTGAAGTAGGTGTTTTGTTTACGTAATTTATTTACGTAATTTATTGTTACATAAGTTATTAGCCTCACGCTTGGGAAGCTAACTTAAAGTAGTTATTGTTTTGGAGTTTATTTATTTAATCAGCTCCATGTATGAACGTAAATTTTGAAGTGGCTTATTTGTTACGTAATCTGCTTCTACGTATGTAAAGCTGATTTGAAGATGTATTTCTGTTGTTACGCTCCAAATTTAAAAAAATAGTACTAACTTTGTTATTAAACAGCTTCTATAGATAGTATTTATATTTATGTTTGCCTCGGCTGCGTCAGTCTTACTTTAGAGACATTTTCTCTTAATCAGGGCGTGGTATCAAAGAATGTAGGCTTACACAAATTTTAAGTTTAAATCCACTTCTTTTTATTAATTTTTGACACAAATTAAATAGCACTACACTGATATTAAGAGATGTGAGATTCTTTAATTTAAACCTGTACTTTGTTATCACGTATACTTAATTTTCATTACACACGAATACGTAATATTTCTTTAGAGAACACATCTTCCATCCGGTCACTATCAACTGAACATATTTCAACCGTATAAATTTTTAAATCCTTGTATTTCAAGTCTATGAATGGCTAATCGTAATCCAATAGAATACCTGCATTTAATTAAAGCTTTTTCTGGCTGTTGATTGGCTATTTTAAAGAACTGTCACAAGATTTACATTATTGCTGCCCTAATAATGACTAGTAGTATTCAAACTCTCAAACTGATTATTGCCTCAAGGTTACCTCATTATTAGTAACTTTAAACTTATTATTCTCACGGCTCTTGCATTATTAAATTACACAATGCATTCACATAACATTATTAAACATGTTTACAATAATATAAGCGTATGCAATGACTGTCACGTGCATTTTTTACAAATTATTACATACATCTTGCTTCAAGGCGGGCTGTTATTGAAATTATATATTATGTAATTCAAGTGTTAAAAATACTGCCTCTACACATCCTTTTCGAAATAAATAAATTTCATTAAATGTACTAAATATGCAACATATACTAAAATACTGTAGACAACAGGTTACAAATTGGTTTAGTAACTAGTCCTGTAAATAATTTTACATAACGTACAGTTTCTGGAATATTACTCCGCTCCATGCATTCACTCCATTCCCAAGTTGCACATACTTCATTAGCAAACCTGCAAGTTTTCATTGCTCAGAATATCCAGAAATGCAGTGGCAGCAGAGTTTTTGGTTTCTTAGGACACTGAGGGTGGTTTAAAGAACTCGATAAGAAAGCAGATATTCCACCATCAAAATCTATACCAGTGCATCAAGTGCTGAATCTGCACTCAAGGATTGATCGTGAATGTGCAGTGAATGACACTTGTGGGGAGCACTTGTTTGCTTTCCCTCTCATTGTTTCTTGAAGGCGTTTCACTAAAAGCTATCTGCTACCAAGGAGATATTCCTTGCTTTTTACTTGCTCTACCACTTTCATATAGTAGGCAAGAGAAAGTATTATACACTCAAAAATTCGATGTCTTGATTTCATCGGAAGTATATGTTTTGATGCCTCTTGAATAAAATATGTAATGTGCTCGATCGTTTATTAGTAGGTTGTAGTAGTTGCCCCACGTTTAGGAGCCAAACTTGAATCTGTTTAAGGCCACGCACGTAATGGATGCCAAGTTTGCCGGAAATTGTTTCTAGGAGTGTTCGCCCCGACGTACGATACAAACTTTCCGGTGGCCTTCGCCCCACGTTCACTTTTCCGGTGCAATCCAGCAATCGAGAACAGCTCGCCCAGGTTCACCTGGGCGGAATGTGATCGCCATAGTACCTAGCTGCATATGCGGATTTACCTGTGCGATAAAGAAGGTTTTTAAAGAAAATACACAAGCTTTTGATAGTTGTCAATTTGTCCTGAGCGGAGTTTAGCTTTCTGCGCTACCATTGGCTGGTTCTTGGTGATCCCACATGGGCGGAGTAGCGACCACGTGGTGACCAAGCTCAATACTGCTTAACTTGAATGACCGCTTGTGTGGTCGTTAAGTCAAGCAGGCCGGTGTGGCAGCAAAGCAGGATGGGAACATGAGGTAATGGTATGGGGTATCCAAGATACCAGCAGGGCGGGTCGCTGCTGGATGGTTACTCATCCAGCGAGTGACCAAGCCCAATGCTGCTTAACTTGGGGGTGCTTTTGGTGTGATTGGCAGATCTCAGCCTCGGGGGCCCAAGCTGTCCTTCGGCAACCGGTAACTCTTTCTCCGCCTTGGCGCCTTATGGTCATAACGGCCCAAATAGTTCACCAGCTGGTTGGTGTGGTAAGTGGTTTTAGTGTACATGTTACGGGTTCTCTCCCGCACCACGTCCACGATGTATGGGAGACCGGAGTGGGTGTGTAGGATGTGTGACGGGAATCTACGCCCGGTATCATAGATCATCTGAAGCGCCCTGTTCTGGACGGTCTGTAGCCTGCGGATGGTGGACGCTGCCGCCGATCCCCAGACATCGCAGCCATACAAAATCAGGGGCGGGATAATCGCCTGATATAGGCGTAGTTTGAGGCGTGTGGGCATTGTGGAGCGGAATACAGGATGCAGCTGTCGGAGCGCGGAGTAGCCGAGGCCAATCCTTTGCCCTGACATGTGGTTCGCCCCCACGTTTAAAAATCAACTTTGTATTTTAATGTTTATTTAAATATTATATATGTATATCTCGGTTGCGTTATTAGTATTTTTACTTTCTCTATACGTATAGTAAGTAGGGGAAGTATTGTATTCCACCCAAAATTTCGATACGGAGATTTCACCGGAAATACATGCTTTGAGACCCCCTGAATCCAAAAAAAGCATTTTTGGAAACATGTCCGTGTGTGTGTCTGTGTGTGTCTGTGAACAGCATAACTCAGAAACGAACTGTCGGATAAACACCAAACTTGGTATTTAGGTTCAGTATCTTCCAAGGATACGACACGAAGGTTTTCAAGAAAATTCCCCCACCCCAGATTACCCTTTACATGGAACATTTTTCGAAAATTTTAATTTTCTCAAAAATGGCTCTAACGATTTTTATTAAAATATCATATATTTAAGATATTTTTATGACAAATAAAATGTATATTTTGAATTTCCTGGGAATGTCTCCAAAAGTATTCTTTATTGTGAACGACTTTTGCATAACTGGTAAACCATAAGAGATAGACAAAATTTTATTACACAAAAAATGTAGATCGCGTTAAAATACACAATTTATATCATATACATTTTTTTTGTTGAGTGAACCATTTTCCAGATATTACTTGTTATTCCCTTAAATTTTTCAATACTTATTTTCTAAATGGGAATTCGTTATTCATTTTTTTGTCTTGGATATGCAAAGAGTATTAATTTGTGGCAAACAGAATGGTGCTGCACATAGCAACCAGCTATTAAGAGATACGTATGTGCTTATATTGCCCTTGCAAATACAAAACAAGGGGAACATTTTAGGCCTTAAGCGATGGTTAAATATTTTTAGAACTGGTAGCTATGTATACTTTATTTATTAATCCTTCACACGATTAAATGGCACTTAGCTGATATATCCTACTATACAGCTGTGAGGTTATTGTTATTTGCACCTTTTAACAGATAATACTATATATTATTGTCACCGCAATAACTTTTTATGTCACACACTTAATCTATACCGTACTGCTCGGGTATGCAATCTTGTAGCGTCTGCCACCTGAATTTGTATAATATCCTCTATTTCAAGTCTCTGATTGGCTAAGCCTACTCCAATAGAATACTTTTATTTAATTTAAGCTTTTCCAAGTTTTGATTGGCTATTTATAAACTGTTTTAAATGTTACATTATTGTTTCAAGAATTATTAGTAGCCTTTATTAAACTTTATAATTTATTGTTGTCACAAGGTTACCTCATTGTTAGCAACCTTAGGCTTCTACTTTATAATTCTGTTTGCTACGTAAAGCACCCTGCTTCTATTCTCACAGCTCCTAGATTGTTAAAACTACCTAATAAATTCACATAACATTATTATACATGTACATAATAATATAAACATAATACAATGACTGTTACATACACTTTATATTTTATATTATACATATATTGGTTTAAGGCAGGCTGTTATTATATTCTATATTATATAATTAGACTGATATCATTCAAGTGTTAAAAATACTGCCTCAAGGTGTACAAGGTTTTTCCTATTCAAGCTTATTTTTACTTTCCCTACTACGTATAGTAAGTAGGGGAAGTATTGTATTCCACCCAAAAATTCGATACCGAGATTTCACCGGAAATACATGTTTTGAGACCCACTGAATCCAAAAAAAGCATTTTTGGAAACATGTCCGTGTGTGTGTCTGTCTGTGTGTCTGTGTGTCTGTGAACAGCATAACTCAGAAACGAACAGTCGGATGAACACCAAACTTGGTATTTAGGTTCAATATCTTCCAGAGATGCGACACGAAGGTTTTCAAGAAAATCCCCCGACCCCAGACTACCCTTTACATGGAACATTTTTCGAAAATTTTAATTTTCTCAAAAATGGCTCAAACGATTTTGATTAAAATATCATATGTTTAAGATATTCTTATGATAAATGAAATGTATATCTAGAATTTTCTGGGAATGTCTCCAAAAGTATTCTTCATTGTGAACGACTTTTGCATAACTGGTAAACCATAAGAGATAGACAAAATTTTACTACACAAAAAATGTAGATCGCGTTAAAATACGCAATATATGTCATTTACATTTTTTTTGTTGAGTGAACCGTTTTCGAGATATTGCTTGTTATTCCCTTAAATTTTCAAATACTTATACTTTTTCTCAAATTCGTTATTCATTTTTTTTATGTCCTGGACATGCAAAGAGAATGGAATGCGCCACACAGCAACCAGCGTTAAAATATTTGACTATCGCTTAAAACCTACCATATTCCCCTTGCATCTACAAGAATATTACCAATAAGATTGACATCCCGATATCTCCATTAACATGAAGCATATGGAGAATAAGCGTTTGTAAAAATAGTTTGTAAAAGAGTAGAGAAAGTCATGTGAGTGTAACACATCAGATTTTTTTATGTCCTGGACATGCAAAGAGAATGGAATGCGCCACATAGCAACCAGCGCTTAAAATATTCGACTATCGCTTAAAACCTACCATATTCCGCTTGCATCTACAAGAAAATTAGCAATAAGATTGACATCTCGATATCTCCGTTAACATGAAGCATATGGAGAATAAGCGTTTGTAAAAATAGTTTGTACAAGAGTAGAGAAAGTCATGTGAGTGTAACACATCAGATTTTTCTGTCTTCTACTACTACATTTTAATCCACATAGAACCTTACATAAATAGCTACCTTACACATTTCCTTAAAGGAAAGGAAACAGCGACAGTCAAACATTTAAGAAAGTCATGTGAATGTATCACATCAGATTTTTTTTGTTACTGTCCATAATTCACTTCCATAGGTTAAAACTGGTAAGGTCATCATCTAATAAATATTAATGTAATCTTTTGTCTTGTCTTTTTCTTCTTTTTTGAATTCTTTGTATTGTGTCACACATAATTTGAAATGTATTATGTTTACTGTTTATGTCTCTTTGGTAGCTTATATTACAGCCTAAAAATTTTAAATAAAATACTTGTTGAATTGTGCTATCGTGTATTATAATCTTGGAACGTAAAGTGAGGTTTCCTCTGAATGTCATAACTTTAGTTTTATTATATGATATTTTGAAATTATATTTCTCACATAATTGCTTTGAGCGATATATTGCTAGTTGCAGGTCATTTTCATCTTTTATATAGACTTGATCTTTGCAAAGATATGGTGTGTTTATACATATTTTTCCGCGGTATAGTCTTATTCTCCGTTTACATATATTTTCCATTGTTTTACAATATTTTCCATATATTAAATACTATAGGTGATAAAGCACCTTTGTCTCTGTCTTACACCTCTATTAATTTTTATTTTTTGAGTTTTTCTTTACCAACGTTAATTATAACTTATGTTTCTACATAACGTTTTTATTACGTTTAGGGCGATATCCTCTTTTCTTGGCAATATTACTCAATATATTCCGATCTACCCGATCAAAGGCCCTTTCATAATCTAGGAAATGCACGTCTATAGGTTATACTCTCAATTTTTTCTATTAGGTGCTTCATACTTGTAATATTCTCCTGCCATGATCTGCCTTTTCTGAATCCATTTCGTTCATTTAATAGCAGAATATCGACAGTTTCTTTCAGTCTAGCGTTAATAATTCTAGCGTACACTTTATAGGCTGTGTTCAACAAAGTTATGTCTCGATAATTCTTACACCTATTTCCTTCTGTTGCTTTGTATATTGATACCGCCCCAGCTATTTTCTATGACGATGGTATTTCTAATATCTTCCAGATTTTTTTTCGGGCGTAAAATTCTTACCGTGGCTTCATTCGAAAGGGAAGTAAAGCCGGTGGTCTCATAGATTTACGGCACGTGAAAGAACCTCTAGCCTGATAAAGTTTCATTTTGGTATCTTCCAACGTTAATTTAAAAGTCATACTTCTAGTAATAGCTCGCTATATTAAATTAATTCAATATTATTTCGTCTGGGAACGCTGAGTTTTTACTTTTCATCCCTCTCAACGTTTATTACAATTTTTTTTTATCCCCATGATATACATATCTTTCATTTTCTTTAATATTACATATTTTGTTTTCCAGGTCTTCATCTCATAACTTTTTACAATGTTTTACCTATCCATTCCTCTTTACTATAGAGTTTAAATGTTTCATATTCTCAGTTTAACTATTTTAAACATACGGATAAGTGAGGAAATCACATTTAATAGGAATAATTTGTATGTATGTCACAAAACGTTAACTTCTAGATGAAGTTTTGCTACTCTGCTTCATGGCTTTACAAATTAACATCCAGATTGTTCATCAATAACAGCGATTTACCCATTTGGATGAAACATTTCATTTTAGCTCAAACTTTGGATAGAGGAATCGTTTACTATTGCCTGTAATGGCCTGAATCAGAAATGATTTTCATAGTGGACCGAACTTCGCATTAAACTAACGTATCTAACGAATATGTTCACAAATACGTTCCAACGCTGCATTGTACACAGAACAAAGAGGGCATTCTGACCATGGCATGGGGCGCCAGCTGAAAATGAAAGGGCTATCTACAGTTGTGCGTGTAACTGAATACAAGCCTTTAATGATGCATCTATTGATGATTTACAACCAAGCTTCCGAAAATGTACCGTGTATTCTAAATTCAATCCTCTATGCCAGAAAGTCAACAAGTCACTCATCTAAGCTTCATGTTCGAGTCAAAATTACTGCCATATTTTTACTTTCTCCCCTATGTAAAGTAACTAGAAGTATTCTATTCCACCCAAAATTCGATATGGAGATTTCACCGGAAATACATGTTTTAAAACCCCCTGAATCCAAAGAAAACATTTTTAGAAAAAGATCCATGTGCGTGTTTGTGATCAGTATAATTAAAAAAAACTGAGGCAGTATTTTTAACACTTAAATGATTTCAGTCTAATTATATAAATATAAATTCAATAACAGCCCGCCTTAAAGCAATGTGTATGTAACAATATATAAAAAGTGTATATTACAATCATTGTATATGTTTATATTATTGTATCCATGTGTAATAATGTTATATGAATGTATTACGTAATTTAATAATGTAGGAGCTGTGAAAAATAGGTCAAAATTTGCTAACAATTAGGTAAATTTGATGCAATAATGAGTTTGAGAGTTTAATAATGTTACTTCTGATTCTTGGAAGCAATAATGTAAATTTAGAGACATTTTATAAATAGCCAATCAACAACCAGAAAAAGCTTTAGTTAAATGAAGGTATTCTATTGGATTAGGAATAGCCAATAAGAGACTTTAAATACACATATTTACAAGTTTAGGCGGTTGAAATCATTTCAGTTGGTTGCAGACAGCGTTACTAACCAGACGCAAGAAATTTAATACGTATTCGTGTGAGATGAATATAGTTTGCGTGTTAAAAAGTGCAAATAATTAATTAAAGAATCTCACAGCTATCTATATCAGTGAAGTGTTTTTTTAAATAGTGTCAAGTATTAATAAAAGGAGTGAAGTAAAATTATAATCTGTGTAAGCCTACATTCTTGTCGCACCACAATCCTGCCAAGACATCCATGTCTCTAAAAATAATACTGACGCAGCTGAGGCAAACATAAACATATAATATTTAAAGAAACAGTCAAATTACAAAGTTATTATTTTTACTTAAACTTGGGGTAAAGGCCACCTCAAAGTACACTTGGGGCGAAGGCTACCGAAAACCGGGTACCATACGTGCGGTTGCAAACTATCTCAAATTGGCTTTCCTAGTGGGGCAGAAACCACCTAAAAACGAAGAGTCGGATCAACACCAAACTTGGTATTTGAGTTCACTGCCTTCCAAAGTTGCAACACGAAGATTTTCAGGAAAATCCTCCCATCCCAGACTACCCTTTACATGGAAGACTTTTTGAAAATTTTGATTTTCTAAAAAGTGGCTAACGATTTGGATTAAAACATCGTATATTAAAGATATTTACATGCAAAATAAAATGCAAATTTTGTATATTTTGTGTATAACGTTTGATGTCCACATCTGGAAGAAATTTTGTATAACCTTATATAAGTGATAAGAAATAGACGAAAACGTGCTACACAAAAAACGTAAATCTCCTTAAAACACACAATTTATTTAAAATAAGCTTTTTGTGGTATAGGCCGTTTCTGATATTACTTTACTAAATGTTCAGATTTTTCGATTTCGTGGTCATTCTCTTAAAGTCCTTCCAACATCTAGTTCTTTCTTGGATTGCATGGGAACAGTATGGCACTTTAAGGCCAGCGTATAACGTCCAGTTCTTAAAAATTATCTATCACTGTTCTCTTTTATCTATAACAAAATATGTGATGTAGCTATTTCTGCAAAGGTTTGTTTAGATTAAAATGAAGATAGAATAATAAGCAGGAGTAAGAGTAATTTGTATACGATAGGGGTAGAGAGAGTTATGGGAATGTATCACATTAGATTCTTACTTTATTTGCCATCTAGGAAGTATCTATTATGTTCCTCTCGAAGATTCTATGTCAGCTAAATGTTTTGAGGCCCTGAATAAAAAAAAGAAATTTCAGAAACAAAATCGCGTGTGTATGCGTGTCTTTGAACGGCATAACTCCAAAACGAAATTTTCTATAAACACCAAACTTGGTGTCTACATTCAGTATCTTCCAAAATTGCAACACAAAGATTTTAAAGAACATTCTTCCACCCAAAACTACCGATTACCTATATTACATAGATTCTTCATTTACTCAGAATTGGACTACTAATTTGGATTAAAATGCCTATAGAGACATTTATATAACAAAATACATATCTTGAATTTTTTTAAATTACTTGCAAACTGCTCTCATTCAGAAGATATCTGTATAATGCTGTATATGGGGGTAAAGCTAAAAAATAAACAAAACTGTACTGCACAGAAAAATATAGATCTAGAAAGTTAAACTAAAGAATTAAATGCCATAGCCGGGGTTTGAACTATGAATCTTGCGGTTTCCGTCAGGCTACTCTAACCAACTGAGCTACCAGGGCACATGCCTGCACGAACTAATTTCCCAAACTCATTCCCATTTTTCCCTTGTGAACCAAAAGGTCTGAAATTTATTTTGAAACTGTATACTCCAATGACTACTTACAATGTCGTAATTACTTAGGTCCTGGGCGTCATAGTTTAACCAACTATTAGGTCAATCGGTGGTAATTAATTGTTCTTTTACAAAATCCGTGTGTAGAACAATTAATTGCCAAATATAGAACTCTTCAAAACACGTAATTTATTCCAAAGAACCTTTATGTAGCATGAAACACTTTGCAGTATCTGCTTCTGTGGTAAGGATTTCGAAGTGCTTCATTATTATTTTCTTTACTACTTATCCGTAATAAGAAGGTAAAGTATTTTATTCTACTAATAAAAGTTGGATACCAAGTTGTTATCCCAAATACATATTTTAAGTCTCCTTGGTTAAAAAGAAACAGTACTGGTTGAATAATTTTTTTAAAAAATAATACTCTTTTGTGTACTTAAATAAACTGTCCTTTATTTAGGGATGCTCTTTAACTACTATGGAAATTTCGCTCTTTATCGGGCTTGAGGTTATTTTACGTGCCGTAAATCTACGACACGGGACCACTGACTTTACTTCTCTTCCAAAGGAAGCCATGCTAACGGTTTTTACGCCCGAAAAAAATCTATCGCCCGCTGGGGGTTTTAACCCGTGACCTCGGGAACTAGCTTTAATGTAACACAAAATTTCATCTTTACTATTATATTTGTGGAATACTATGCAAAATTTAAGTGTTTAAACAGTATCAACATTTTCTTAAAATCTGAAATTTTACATATAAGCTGCTTTTTATTTTTAGGAAGTCATTTACATGGAATCACGAAATTTAACTTTTATTTGTAATCATGTCGAACAAAACTATAATAAAAGATTGTTGTAAATGGAGGAATTAGGCGCTTTAGTAGTCTAAAATATCTCCAATTTTATATCCAAAATTAAGAGCTCAAAAATGATAATCCATTGCACCCTCTCAGTGATGAGCGGTCTCTAGGACCGCACCACGTAAAATTACAATGACTAAACTAAGCTATTCTGCGCATTACTGTAACCTTTAGGACAGTTTCGTATAGAATTATCATAGTACATTTATGTATCATGACAGATGGGTAGGGATTAGTGGCAGCTGCTAAATAAGAGCATAAGTGTACGTGTTCACCCTAACTTTTCACACCTTGAGGATTTATTGTTATTACTTTCTCTACTGCGTATAGTAAGTAGGGGAAGTATTGTATTCCAACCAAAAATTCAATACCGAGATTTCACCGGAAATATATGTTTTGAGACCCCCTGAATCCAAAAAAAAAGCACTTTTAGAAAAACGTGCGTGTGTTTGTGTGTGTGTATGTGTCTGTCTGTGAACAGCGTAACTCAAAACCAAACAGTCGGGTAAATACCAAACTTGGTATTTAGATTCATTATGTTTCAAAGATGTGATAAGAAGAATTTTCAAGAAAATCCCCCTACTTCAGACTACCCTTTACATGGAACATTTTTCGAAAATTTTTATTTTCCCAAAAATGGCTTAACGATTTCGATTAAAATATCAAATATTTAAGATATTTTCATGACAAATAAACTGAGTATCTTGAATTTTCTCGGAATGTTCTGTGCTTTCTGAATGGCTTTTGTATAATTGGTAAACGTAACAGATAGACAAAAAAATGTTACGCAGAAAAATATAGACCTCGTTAAAACAGAGGATGTATGTCATATACGTTTTTTTTGTGGGGTTAACCATTTCCGAGATATTCCTTGTTATTTGCTTGCATTTTCCAATAAATATACTTTTTCTCAAATGAGAATACGTTATTCGCTTTGCATGTCCTAGGCATGCAAAGAGAATGGAATGCTCTGCATTGCAATCAGCTCTTAAAAAGATTTGACTATCGCTTAAAGCCTACCATATTCCCCTTGCACCTACAAGAAAATTAACAATAAGATTAGCAATTAGCAAAATTAACAATTTGTGCAAATGTTTACTTCGGTTAACATGAAGCAGCTGGTGCATAAGCGTTTGTAAAAATACTTTGTGCAAGAGTAGAGAAAGTCATGTGAGTGTAACCTCAGATTTTTTCTTTGAATACTATTAAACGTAACATATATGCGGTAATTTAAAACCTAAGACAATTAAATCTCCCGCACTACACCTCTAAACTCGACGAAACATGGCAACAGGGTCACTAGCACATTTTGACTTCTGCGTGTTTTAAGGAGCCTTTGCGCATGCGTAACTGGTATGACGTAACTACCTTATGAACAAATATATGCGGGTCGTGCACACTTAAAGGCGTGAAAAGCTTCCCTGTGCTCTACTTTCATATGTCGCTACAGTTTTACGTCAATACAACTAGTGGTAGCTCACTATGGAAGAGGTAGGTAAGCATGCACGAGAACGGAAACTTCCATTGCTTTATCCATACCACCCATACTCTCAGCTACAATTTAATTTATCACCACTCGCGCTTGCCCTAAAACGCTTATTTAATTACGTACACCATAACAAATATTTACAAAAACAACCCTTTCTGTCGCAGATAATTATTATCATTAGTATTATAATTATTATTATTATTATTATTATTATTATTGGGGGCTTCTGCAGTTTTATTAATTTGTTCATAATCATAACTATTACGCAGCAGATTCTATTTAATATTATCATTGCCATTTGAATGTAAAATTTTGTTAGCACTACTCCTGGAGACGAAGTTTACCCCTTGTTAGTTACGTGAAAGGTAATGGAGCCTAGGGCTGGTGTGATACACTGAATAAACCTGGCATGTATCGAACTGAAAAACCTGCCTAAAACATCACTACACGAGTTGGAAAACACGTCTTTTTGTTTTCATTGTTCTTTTTAAACCCTTGAGTCAGAACACGAAATGATCTCCTTCATATCCAGCATGGCATCCTTACAACTGTTCTGCCTGCAATGACAATGACAGGTTCGCCCATATATCCACTATAGCGGGGGACTTCCTTTGCTATTGTTAGGAATCCATCACCGCTAACAATCGCCACCACTTTGCTGGTTTCTCCGTTGCTATTGTTCGCTTTCTGTCATTTTCGATTTGTGTGCCACGGACATTTCTTGCAGTAGAAAATGAAACGTTGCTTCATATATATACGTATCTCAAACAGCTAAAAGGAAAATGCTCAGGGCTTTTGAATATCAGGCAACAAAACTCAAGGCCAAAGCCTACAGTGTCGATATCTTAGATTTTAGTTAAGGGGAGATTACATGGAGAAAACTTCTAAAACGTGGCACTTTTACTTTCTCTACAGTATATAGTAGAAGTATTGTAATCAACCCACAAATTCAATACCTAAGTTTCATCGAAATTAAACGTTTTTAGACACCCTGCATTAAAAAAAAGGACAAGAAGATTTTCAAAAAAAAGATATCAATCCAATAATTTAAAACTTTCTTTAAATAATAAGACGATCCTCTAAAAAGAGTGAGAAATTACTCAATTTTATGTACATAAAAAAAACTCTCCAGTTTTAAATGTGGATGTTTAATAACTAGGTCTGTTTGACCTTAAAATTCTCACATGATCATTAACTTTTTACTTACTTAAACCTTTAAAAGGAAACCTTTAATTCTAAATAAAAAAATAAAAGATGTAAAGATAAAAGTCAAAATATTTTCATGCTAAATATATTAATTTATATTGGGATTTGTTAAATTCTCATATGAATTTAATGAACAACTAATACTACCCTTTACAGGAAAAATATTTCTAAAATTCTGATTTTCTCAAAAATGTCTCCAATGATTTTTATTAAAACACCAAAATGTTTAAAATATCTAGAATTTCGTATGTTTTGGTCTTCAAACCAGTACGTCAAATTCAACTTTTCCATTCAGTTACTTACCGTACTCTAACAGCAACATAAGAATATGTTATTTAACTAATATATAAAGCATTTCAACAGAGTGTAAAAACAAACTATTTTAAAAGTTACCGCAGGAAAGTGTGTGTGTGTGTGTGTGTGTGTGTGTGTGTGTGTGTGTGTGTGTGTGTGTGTGTGTGTGTGTGTGATTTTAGGGTTCGTTTCGATAAACATTCTACTTGTCCTGAAACTAACTTTTTAATTAACTATTTGCAAGAAATATAAGGTATAGCTTGAATTTTCTGGGAATAGTGTCTTCAGCCCTCTTCATTCTCAATAACGTTTGCGTAACTGGTAAACCGTAAGAGATGTGTAAAAGTTTACTACACACAAATGTAGATTTCATTAAAGCACACATTTATTTATAATATATATTGGGTGAAGTTAAGCACTTCCAAGATATTCCTTGTTGTTGGTTTGAATTTTCAAATGTTTATACTTTTCTCAAATGACAAACTTTTGAACATCTCCATTAGATAATGCACTCACCCTTGGGAAAGATGTAAATTTTCAACACGGAGTATTTCGTAAACGGCTAACTCCGGATGCCTGCTTTTGTTAGCCTAGATTAAAGACCTGTGCTAACAGACGTCCACTGATCCCTTAGTTTCTGATTCTCAAAATTATTCTACGATTTTCCTTGTCTTCAGAAGGCGTTTATATTTTCTATGTATATTTTACTTAAATATATCGTTTTAATAACGTTTTAGCTATTTAGTATTTTAAGTAATAATTATTACGTTCTCAGCGCATTCATTGCTTAATTAATTACTGATGTGATGCATTATATTACTTAATTACTGACAAGGAATGGTCGGTTGCATACTGTAGCAAATCGATACTCCTTGTTTAAGGCTTCCTCGGTGTGAAAAGAAAAGCAAGGCACATAAAATAAATAAATAAAACGCTTTTGCTGCTTACAATAGGGTATTTTAAAGTGCTGTGGCGTTTGCTCAAAGGACATGCTTCTTTTTGTTACATGCTCCAGAAACCTTATTTGCAAATGAATGTCGCCCTGCATTATACCTCCAAATCTACAGAAATCGCTTTCAGCACTGCAGAAGCATTTGAAAACCATAACCGCAATGTTCCCTCGTTGGAAAGAGACATATTCAGAAAAGCGCTGAATGATTCCAAGGTCTTTAAATCCTCCAACCGCCCACATCCGAGAGGATGCTGAACCTACGCTTGGTCTTGATTAAATAGTTTCTCACTGTAATTATTCTTTCTTCTTTTTCTCCCTTTTCTTTATTTTCTCCGCTTTCTTCCATTCATTATCACAAACGCCATCTCCAGCACCCGGACCGTTTTTAGCAATAAGAAGCAAAAGCAAACGCTTGGCAGTATTTCATTCGCGTGCATTCTTCCGCCTACTGGAAATGGTGAATAGGTTGCAGGCTGGAGAAAAACGAGCCGAAGCAATAGATTCCTTAGATATGACAGGTATTTATAGAAATTTCAACCAAACGTAAAACCCAGAAAATTTTCATTCTTAATGTATAAACAAAAACTTACCACTCAAAAAATGTAGATCAATTTATTTCTAATAAACCTTTACTTTCTCTACTACGTATAGTAATTTGGAGGAGTACTGCATTCCATTCAAAAATTCCATCCCTAAATTTAACAGAAATACATGTTTTGAGGTGCTCTGAACCCAAACAAAGCATTTTGGAAACATTCCCGTATGCGTGTCTATTTCTGAACGGCATAACTCAAAAACGAGAAGTCTGATAAATACCAAACTTGGTATTTGAGTCTAGTATCTTCTGAAGATGCGACATTTAGATTTTCAAGAAAATCCCCCCACCCCAAAATACCTTTATATGGAACATTTTCCGACAATTTTTATTTCAAAACTGGTTCCAAAGAGTTCAGTTAAAGTATTATACGTTTAGGATACTTTATGGAAAATGAAATGCATATCCTGGATTTTCCGAGAATGTACCCAAAAGTCCTCTTCATTCTGAATAACTTTTGCGTAACTGGTAAACCGTAAGAGATACACAAAATGTTACTCCACAAAAAGTGTAGATCTCGTTAAAACACACAATTTATGTCATACACATATTTTTTGTGGAGTGGACCATTTACGAATATTCCTTGTTATTTGTTTTAATTTTGCAATACTTATACTTCTTCTCAAAAGGGAATTCGTTATTAGGTTTTCTTATTTCTTTCTTTTTTATGTCTTGGACATGCAAAGAGAATGCTCCACATAGCAACCAGCTCTTAAAAGATTTGACTATGGCTTAAAGCCTATCATATTCCCCTTGTACCTACAAGGAAATTAGCAATAAGACAGTTACTGGAAACGTTTATCTCGATTAATATGAAGTAGATGGAGAATAAACGTTTGTAAATATTATATGTTCAGGAATAGAGATACGTATGCGAGTGCAACACATGAGATTTTCTGCGGTAGGGGCGCCGTGGTAGCGCAGTGCTTTTGTTTCCGGCTCTGTACTAAGGATCCGGTTTCGATTCCTGATACGGGGTGGCGATTTTAACTCGGCTCTATCCGTGTCTTCACTTCTGACTTCCTCATGTAGAGTATCCCCAAGGTACAACGTGGCCGGAGTCCACTATAGAAGCTGTAGGTCCTCTCATTTCACCGCTATCCTAACATCCTAGCATCGGAGGCAACGGATTCAACCCACTGGCTGCCTCTAACTCTGAAATGGATCATCGTGTGATGAAATGAGGTAACCTCCGAAGTTCACAGGCCATATTGGAACACTAGAAACGACGACTTTTATGTAATATGGCATTTCCAGGATATTCTTCCTCACTTTTTACATTGGCTACCATGCACCTGGTAGGAAGAGATAGTATTGAATTCCACCCAAAAATATGATACCGGGATTTCACCGAAAGTACATGCTAGAGGTCCCCTAAATAAAAAAAGCATTTTTAGAAAAAGGTTTGCGCCTGTCTTCTCTCTCTCTCTCTCTGTGTTTGCGCAGCATAACTAAAAAACGAACATGTGGTCGTCCTCGGTGCCTAGGGGTACCACGCTAGCATCTACTTACCGAGGGTTCAAACCCGGCGGAGGGCGATGGATTTTTTCGGGCGTAAAAATGCTTAGCATGGCTTCCTTTGGAAGGGAAGTAAAACCGGTGGTCCCATGTCGTAGATTTACGACACGTAATGGAACCTCAATCCTGATAAGGAGACCTCTCAACCAAATTTCCTATCTTTCAAGCCCAATATGAAATGGTACGCTAAGAACCATAGTAGTTAAACAGCGTGAGGCAGTATTTTTAACACTTAAATGATTTCAGTCTAATTATATAATGTAAAATATAATAACAGCCCGCCTTAAAGAAATATGTGTATAAATAAGATATAAAATGTATGTAACAATCATTGTATAATGTTTATATTATTATGTTCATGTTTAATAATGTTACGTGAACGTATTAGGAAATTTACACAATATAGGAGCTGTGATAATAATAGGTCAAAAATTGCTAAAAATAAGGTGATATGAGGTAACCTTGAGGAAATAATGAACTGGTAAGTTTAATAATGCTACTAGTAATTATTGGAGCAACAATAATGTAATTTTGAGACAGTTTATAAATAGCCAGTCTACAACCAGAAAACCTGAAAGTAAAATAAAACTACTCTATTGGAGTAGGATTAGCCAATCAGAGACTTCAAATAGATGAAATTTGCAAATTCAGGCGGTGGAATTCAGTTGCTAGTAGACAGTGTTCCTAACTGGAGAAGTCCTCGAGAAGTTTAATACGTATCCAGTGTGAGACGAAAATTCATTACGGCGAATATTATAAAGTTTACGTGTTAAAAATGGAAGTAATTAATAAATAATCTCACAGCTCTTTATATCAGTGAAGTGTTATTTAATCATGTTGAGGATTAATAAAGGGAGTAAAGTAAAAATTATAATTTGTGTAAATCTACATTCTTTAGCCACATGCCCCCTGCAAACATACACGTGTTTCTACAAAACAATACTGACGCAGCCGGAGCAAACATATATATAATATTTAAAGAAAACAAACTTGGGGCGAAGGCCACCGGAAAGTAAACTTGGGGCGAAGACCACCGAAAAGTGAACATTGGGGCGAAGGCCACTAGAAACTTTGTACCATACGTGGGGCAGCAGTAATACTCCTTCAAATCGGAAACTTTGTGCCATACGTGGAGCAGTTACTTCATCAAGTTTGGCTCCCCAACAGCTGAAATATAATACAACTCGTGCTCAAATAAGTACTTCTTCAAGCTTCCGATTTTAAAACTAAAAAGAAAGCATAAGATGTTAGATATCCAATTTGTAGTCCAGATTTCTGTCGTTATTACGCTACAGGTTATTCAACGGAAAGGGAACCCTGCGCGTTGCAACTGCACAGATCTATTGCGGCTGCCCCTCTCTCAGGAGCAAGGATGAGGTGAGGTAACCACAGGAGGACACAGGTTGTAGAAAGACAGGTCACAGAGACTCATGGAAGTCCCTACCATTTTCAGACCCGTCCTACTGCTGGAGCCGCCGAGAGAGGGCGATGAACGACCCATGAACCAGCAGCCCTCTGGTGTCCACAGGAAACACATTTGCTTTGAGCATGCATCTGCGCCATCTGTCTGGCACTGCCATACGCCACGAAGCAATATACTATGCCCACGTGCGACTCTGGCATAAGGGCGTCACCCGAGTGACTCTCTCTTCCTCCCCCGAGAACCTTTCCAGTAGGCCGGCACCTGAAAATTAAATGCGGCCCCCCCACTGCAGGGTGGAAGTGGAAACATCCAAAAAAGGGGAAGACTACTGATACTTCGGTGGGGACGACAGCAACATAGCAGACTTTCTACCGGCTCTCCAAGGCGGTAGATTTTGAGGCGTCTCACAGCTCCGCCTGGACGGAAAACTACACAGACGTACCCTATCTCTCATGGGTATCGGGAAGCAGTCGAGTACAACCCAATCCAAACTACACGCTTACGAAATCTACTGCTAGTAACGTCAGAGGTAACATGAATGCTCAGGGTCCGCAGCACCTGCACCATGGCAGCTGAAGGATCGGAACCACCCCCCTTACGGGGACTTAGAAGCACACCTGAAAGATGTGAAATAAATATAATGAAAGGTAAAAAATCTTATGTGTTATACTCACATGACTTTCCCTACTCTTGTACAAACCATGTTTACAAACGCTTATTCTCCATATGCTTCGTGCTAATCGAGATGTTAATTTTATTGCTAATTTTTTTGTAGCTGCAAGGGGAATTGGTAGGCTTTAAGCTATAGTCATATATTATAAGAGCTGGTTGCTATGTGGCGCATTCCATTCTCTTTGCATGTCCAGGACATAAGAAAAATGAATAAAGAATTCCCATTTCAGAAAAAGTATTGGAAAATTTAAGGGAATAACAAGCAATATCTCGAAAATGGTTCTCTCAAAAAAAAAACCATGACATAAATTGCGTATTTTAACGCGATCTACATTTTTTTGTGTACTAACATTTTGTCTATCTCTTATGGTTTACCAGTTATGCAAAAGTCGTTCACAATAAAGAATACTTTTGGAGACATTCTCAGAAAATTCGAGATATACATTTCATTTGTCATGAAAATATCTTAAACATATGATATTTTAATCAAAATCGTTAGAGCCATTTTTGAGAAAATTAAAATTTTCGAAACATTTTGCATGTAAACGGTAATCTGGGGTGAGGGGATTTTCTTGAAAACCTCCGTGTCGCATATCTGGAAGATACTGAACCTAAATACCAAGTTGGGTGTTTATTCGACTGTTCGTTTCTGAGTTATGCTGTTCACAGACACACACACACACACACACACACACACACACACACACACACGGACATGTTTCCAGAAATGTTCAGGGGTCTCAAAACATATATTTCCGGTGAAATCTTGGTATCGAATTTTTGGGTGAGATACAATACTTCCCCTACTTACTATACGTAGTAGCGAAAGTAAAAATGGAAAGAAAATCGTGGTAGAAAAGAAGCTACCCCAGCATTCGCCTGCCGATCTCGGGGAAACTGCGAAGAACCCAGGGTGAGAGTGGGCGATAGAAGCCTGGACCTCCTGAATATGAGTCGCATAGTTACCGTGGCACCATCTCGCTCGGTACGCTGGGATTAAATATAAATAGACAAACTTTCGTTTGGGATCTCAACTAAAGTCTCACAATCAGGGTAGTTCATGTTTACCCCAAAGATGCAACAAAGATCATAATAGAAGCAGGTGCAGTGCTGTAAATCGCGTTACTGAGGACCTGATCAGGTAAATGAAGTGATGGGAGAAGTGGCTCTCACGGATACATTGCAGTAAAGTAATTGATTGGATACATATTCATATAGGTCGAAAAGAGGGAGAAGCCCCCCCTCCATTTCTCTTTCGTCGTGTTTCCCAACACTTTGAAATTCAAATCTCGCATCGCCTGCCAGCCAGCAAGCGTGCAAATACCTCCACCTAGCCTACGGGGAGTATGCATAATACGTTGCTTTGCCTACGTTGTTTGCTACTTTGAATGTTAATGAATTACACCTGTAGCTACAGCTTTTAAAGACAATGGCTGGCTACCTGCTCACAACTCCGAGTTTGAGCAACAAGGATTTCCATTTCAGAAAGTTTATGTTTGATGTGTCTAGTGTATGAATTTCTCAACAAAATATGCGTATAAAATAAACAGAAACTGCTATGTAATGTAATTCACACAGAAGGGAAAAAAAGCTACTTATATTACCAAAGAGAATCTATAAAACATTCAACACTGTACACTCGAATTCTAATAACGACATAGGTGTATGCTACTGCTACTTTTATCATCGGATCTGAATAACTACTTTCTCTACCATTACCTACAATAAGTATGTTTTATCATACAATATTATAATTTGGAACCAAATAATAAGTTTTTATAATACAGAAAATGCATGTAGGATTTATATTTAAATTGTATCTAAACTAATATTTATGTAATATTTTTAAGCGTCATAAAATAGTGTTTCACAGTTGTCATGCGCCGAACATTTCACGTGGACGGCAGTGTCCTTGGGGAGATAAATTCTTCGGAACTCTCTTCAACGTAAATGACAGGAAAGCCTTCGAGGCGCAACCAGGTAATTGTGCGTGTTTTACTCCCGCCTCAGCAAACTCTCTCGAAGCTCCAGAGACTATACAGTGTGGACCATTTAATTTGAGACTGTACAATATCTCCAAAACTAATCGTTTCAGAAATGTTGTTATTTATGTTGATGTAAGAACAATTGCAAAATGTTTTATATAAATGTTGTTTAGTTTATATGAGAAGTGAGAAAACAATATAGAATGCTGTTTTCCATTTAAAAAAATTAAATCGTCCCTAAAATGACCATCACAACACCCTTCATACAAAACACGACTGATGGCATTATCTTTCTATAATACCAAGCAAGTTTTTATTAAAGACATTTCTTTCTACAACGCTTAGTTTTGGAGGTGTTGTACAGTTTCAACTTAAATGGTCCACTCTGTATATTGGCGAGTGTACTCTTTGATGTTGATGCTACATAAGTACTGGTTATCTAGCAAGTTCTGTGGTTGTGACGACAGTCGTGACGTACAGCTTGAGATAGAAGACAAGTCCTGTGTTCGATGAAACTTCCAAAATGAATATTCACCCAGGCGGAGTTCAAAAGGTTCAACTGGGAAGTTGTCTCGCATCCTCCATATTCACCAGATCATTTCCCAAGTGATTTTCACATGTCTCCCTGACTCAAAGGTCATCAGGTAAGCACTTAAACACCATGACGAAGATGAATCAGAAGTGAACCAGAAGTCGGGTCCTGTGCTCGTAACAAGCTGTATCCTCCGTATTCACCAGAGGTTTCCCCAAGGGATTTTCACATGTCCCTCCAAACCAAAGGTAAGCACGTTTAACACCGATGATGAAGTCAAATCAGTGAACAATTGGTTGCGAGCACACGACCCGACCTGGTACAATACTGGCTGGGAAAAACTTGTGTCACGTCCTTAAAACGCTTGGAAAAACGTGTTGACTATGTAGAAACGTAACAGAATAGCTGTACAATATAAATAAAATTAATTCAACATCATCACTTGCGTGAAATGTTTTTTTATAAAATAGGCAAACTCACTTATTAGACGCCCCTCGTATATACCAGGTGGCTCAAACTATCCGTACTTTACAGGTTTATGTTTCCCGCATACATAAGTGCAAAAGAAATTGCCGCATTACTGATGTTCAAAGGGGCGGTGCAGGAACGAAGCGAAAGGTTACTGATGTAGTGCTGATGTTTGCATGTGCTTACGTGGTAGTTTCGTATCGATAAGCATGGCGTGGTAGCCTGCTTGCAGTTCGAACCAGGTCATTCAGACAAAAAGGTAATGTTCACCAAAACGAACTCTCGGATATGGTTACGATATGTATGGAGACGCACCAAAATGCAGCTGAGGCTCGAAAGGTGTGTTATGAACATTTTCAGATGCGGCATCTGTCTTTGTGCACTGTTTACAGAGGTGATATTAAGAAATGATGGCTCATTCCAGTAGAACGTGGGCTGAGAGGCCTTTACACAATTCGTCTAACAAGGCGAGCATGATGTTGCACATGTTTAGTACTAATAATGCACTAATAGAAAATAATTTAATCCTAACGTACCTTTAAAGGTACGTAAACATAATAAAAATACAACTTTGTCTAATCCTGTTAACTTTGCTGCAACAATTGGTGACATAGTTATACCTACTGATTGAAATATGGACCAAGTAAATATTTAAATTAATAAAATTGCAAGTTATTCATTGTATGGATACTTTTTGTATAGTATCATTTAAATAATAGCCTTAAAACGTCTGGAGAAATGAAGTAACATTTTATCTTATACTATTCCCTACAATACTAGTATAAATTTAAAGAGAAAAGGTTCTTGGTTGGATAATTAAGAATTTTCGCCCACGGACAACTTAAGCATTTGGTTTTAAAGACATATAATTTATACCAATCCGAATAACAACAATTTGTTTTAATTTGTTACGATAAATCTATGTGTATGAATGAATTTCATTACTATACAACACTGTCGGCAAACAGCATGCTTTCAGCCGCCATGCCAGATACCAATCTTACGGATGAATGTCCATTTGAAGGCACTGCATATGTTATACTCACTTAATACAAGAAGTACCGAGCCTGGTCGTAACGAAATATTAGGTTCGTACCTGAAACAAAGGAAAAAAAATATGCGTTAGAAACACAATAGTTTCTCTACAGTTCTATATTTTTATTATAATAAATAGTTTTAAAACTGGGTAGTTATTCTAGTTATTGTTCATATAACAAAGCTTTCTGAAATTATTTGAATATGAATTTTGTTGTAGCTACATAGAAACATACAGCGTAACAGTACGTCAGTCAAATGTTTAATGAATAATCTCTATTCACGCCGGAATTCATGCATGGAATACTCCTTGTACGACCTGATAAAAATCAAAAGAAGGGACATAATATATCTCTAAAGCCAAGTGTATTCAATTATTTTGAAAATACGACCAACAGCAGGAAATCAAGTTAACAGCTAAAGTTGCAAAGAATTATATGTATATTTTAATAAGCTCTATATGTTATTCAGGACTAAGTTTATGCCTATTTCTTAGGATTTCATAGTTTTGAAAAAAGCAATCAAAATGAGGGGATTTTTATAATTATTCAAAGAAAACTAATATTACATTTTATGTATATTCCGGTATATCAAACATAATGCATGTTAATCAAAATCGTTAAACCCTTATTCGAGAAAATGAAAAATAGTCAAGAGTATTTTGGGGTGTACGAAATTTCTTGAAAAGCTTTATGTTGTAACCGTGTAAGATGATGAATGTAAAGTTGATATTTATCGGACTATACGTTACTGAGTTATGGCACTTACACACGCACACATGCGTTTTTTATCTGGGCTATGGAATCTTCAACGTATTTACATTTCCGTATTATTTACATATTCTTTTACCTAGCACAGATAATATAGGCTTTTGTTCTTAGGACGTAAAAATCTATAGATGAATCATTTCATTCATTTACTTTATATCACTTTTATCTAAGATACACGAAGTGTCACATTCGACTCAAAATTTCTGGGAATATGTTTCACTACAACTGTGCATTTTGGGATTCCTGTGGATAAAAAAGTGATGTGATACATTCACTTGACTTGCTCTACCGTCTATTTTTATTAGTGGCTATAAAAACTATTACTAAAGCTTATTTTTCTATCTACTACATTTTAATTCAAATAAACCTTTGCACAGACAGCTACATTACACATTTCGTTATAGATACAAAGAGAACAGCGATAGTCAAATGTTTAAGAACTGGCGTTATATGCTGGTCTTAAAATTCCATACTGTTTCCATGCAATCGCGAGAAACAACTGAATGTTGAAAGTTCTTTAAGAGAATGAGCAAATCGAAGCATTAATAACGGATATCTCAGAAACGGCTTATATCATAAAAAAACTTATTTGAAATAAATTGTGTGCTTTAAAGAGATCTACATTTTTGTGCAGCACGTTTTCGTCTATCGCTTAACGTTTACCAGTTATACAGGATTATACAAACTTCCTTTCGAATGAAGAGGACTTTACAGGATATTCTCAGAAAATTTAAGATATACATTTTATTTGCCATGTAAATATCTTTAATATGTAGTATTTTAATCAGAAACGTTAAGCCATTTTTGAAAACAAAAATCGAAAAATATTCAATGTAAAGGGTGGTTTAGGGTGTAGGGATTTTCTTTAAAATCTTTGTCACATCTTTGAAAAGTATTAAACGTACATACCAAGTTTGGTACTTATCTGACTTTTCGTTTCCGAGTTTTGCGGTTCACAACATATAGACACGCGGATTTTTTTCTAAAAGTTCTTTATGATTCAAAGGGCCTCAAACATGTATTTACGGTGAAATCACACTATGGAATTGTTTACGTGGAGTGCAATACCTTCTCTACCCACTATGTACGTGGTAAAGAAAGTAAAAAGTGGCTGAAAGTTACATTTGACTAGAACATCGTAAACTAAATTTCAAGGTCTTTATATATGAAATGACTATAAAGAGAAGAATGAAATTAGGGAATGCCTTAGGTGGTACTTTGGCTTATGCCCTTAGAACCATCTGAGGTCGAAGATTGTTAGGCCTTCGATACTTATCGCACCGAATGATGAACGATTGAAAATTTAAAAAGGTTTTGACGGAACACATTTATACATATCCGTGTTATTTATTCCCACAGACGACATGGAATAATTTTTCTGCTACGCTATCAAAAACTACGAATGCTTGTGAATTTCTTACATTGCCAATGCCTTTTACTCTCCATATTTTGTAGAGCCAGGTTTAAAAATGCTCTGTTTAACTCTCAGCCAGATACCAATGTTAAGCGTAAGAGCACAAATAATGTTTTTAAACATGGCTTCATATTCGGAAGAAGTTAGATTTAGCACAAAAGTACCTGATCAACTAAAATGTTACGCAATTATGGGCCTGAGTTATCGTATTGTAATAGCGCGTGCGAAGCCACTTGCGGGCCGCCGGTGAGACCCTCCCGGCTGGGAGGGCCTTCGATCAATAGTTAGTGCAGAACAATAGCCACTGCGGAACAATAAACCATTATGTGCTGCTTTCCTGTTCCAGAACATTCCTTTCGGCATATTCTAGTATTCTTCCTTTCTAGAACATTTCGATTTGTATACGAGGCCTATAAAAGCGGCTGCCCTTGCCCGAGAGTTGAACTGAGTTGAGTTCAGTTAGTTTAAGAAGCTACGAAGTTGCAGTGTGTTATTTTTGTTTGCAGTTGGTAGTAGTTTCATGTTTATATGCACAATGTATGGGAGCCAATTTGTCGCGGTCACTTAGTGTTATCTATTGCTGGGCGCCTGTTATTGTTTTATTATTTTGCATTTTGGGTTCATTGTGCTCCGGCTAGCTATTATTATTATTATTCAGTCGAGCAAATCTCTTAAACAGGGTGTGTAAGCGGAAAGGATTTTGTTACTCAAAGATAACACTGATAAAATAATTTGTTTTTACACTTTTATTACCGTCACAATTAAGTTCACATATTGATTCGTGATACACGCCAAACTGAAACTGTTATATTTTCTAATATCACTATAATCACTTATTTACTGCACATTATTAATTCGCGTGTTTCACATTTATAACAAACTTTAAGACGCGAGAGATTCTGTAGAATTGCGACGTGTACTTTATGTATGCTTCCGTTGAACTACGCGACGTGTAACCCGCGAACGATTCTGATAAACTAACTGTGCGACGTATAACGCGTGAATGCTTCTGTTGGACTGGCGAAATCTGCCTCTGACTTTAGCTTTTTATACTCCCACACCCCGATATGCCTAAAGATTATAACCGAGCTGCTATTGGTTAATAAAACGCGCCAACATTAGCGTCTATTTTTATATCCAATCAAAAATTACGAAAACATATGCTCTAAGGAAAATATTCCCGCTATTTCTAAAAAAGCGGGCCAATCTGACGTCATTTGTTTGTATCTTCTAATTAATATTCAACTCACCCCCTCGCACATTGTTATCCGCTCCTATTGTCAGTTTCAGTGAGGCCGTGTAAACTTATTTCCTAACAATGCATATAATTAACAAACATCTCAAATCAATGTCATACAATAATGCTTATTTACACTACAATCACACTGGCATTTACATTATTGTGATACAAATTACTGCCACAAAGTGAAAGGTGGACAGTGCCAGTTCAGTTTGTTGGGAGTTATGATTCGACGGATCATTTGTGTTGTGTTCCGAGTGTGTGCCAAAAGTTACTTAAGTGTAACATTTGTACTACGCTGAGTGTCTAGTGAATAAATAAAGTGCATTTTGCAGTAATTGATATTCTCATTTGTTACAGTATAGAATGCGCCGACTGAACGATTGACCGGGTGAAGAGATAAGCCGACAGGATAACGCTCTCACTCAGCGTAAAAACTAGAA
Organism: Deroplatys truncata; assembly: GCA_030765065.1. Lineage (NCBI taxonomy): Eukaryota > Metazoa > Arthropoda > Insecta > Mantodea > Mantidae > Deroplatys > Deroplatys truncata. The sequence goes on from CM060982.1 coordinate 110,505,655, forward strand.
GTGTTATCGAGAGATACCGGGATTGTTCTGGAATCTTCTTTCTCCCCGCCTCCTGAAAATTCCAGAGCTCCCTCGAATAGACCAGTGGCTATATACGCGAGCATGCTCGAGTAAGTGAAATAGTCGACTGTTGTTCTGACATCAGTGCTGTCGTGACACGCAGTGAGTGCTGCTAATGCGAAAGATTAGAGAAGTCTTGTGTTCGACAACCCAGTATGTGAAACGGATTTCGGCGTGTTATATTTCACGGCTACGCTCAGCGCCACAAAATTGAAGTGACAGTGAAAATTGAAGTATATCATATTAACAAAGTGGCAGTAAGAAAACTGGAAAATGTCACAAAAAGTATGGGAGATACTCACGCCTTAAGGTGAGTATCTCCCATACTCACCTTAAATGCAAACAAATTATGTCGCATAATTACAGCTTAAGTGTCACTTTGTTTGCATTTGAATATGTGGTTATTTATTAATCTTAAGTAATTTAATTATTTGATGACCCTGTATATAAAGCTAACCTATTTTATTCATGAAAGATAATTTTAAGCACACCTACTCGCAGAATGGTTGTGCAGTCCAAATTTTATTAGTTTTTACCGTAATACGATTATCCAATTTTATGATGGCTTAGTATGAGGTTTGTAATCTTCTATGTTTTTTTTCTTTTCGACAAAAAATGCAGTAATTTAGTTCGTTCCGGCTTACACCCTTTTTATGAAAAAGTAAAGCAAAAACTTGCACACACCGTTAGCGACCGAAATCTGCTAACTGTAATCCTGAAACTAACACGATAACTGTGAAACAGCGCTGTTATCTACAGATTACAGGGAAGCTACAAGTTGGCTAAGTTCTGCAGCACGCATGCGCAGAGAGAACGTGAGACCCCCTTAATTAGATAAGTTATAATCTCCACACTTCGCACTTGATTTACGCTCGCTCCAACGTTGATTTTAGAGGAATGTAATTACATTACCCACTGTCACCTTAATCCTTAATAATTGTTGCATAGCACATAGTTAACCTTACACACGGATATAATGTTAGAGACAACAATGGTTCAAAAACAGTTGCTCGTCCACATGAAACAGGTGTTTAGATCCATATTTAAACACGTCTACATGATGCAAGATTGAAAGGGTGCGTGCGTGTGTTTAATATATTCTCACGTGACATAGAATGCATAGTTTAGTTAGAACATAGCTGTGCTTACACTGTTAAAGGAAATGAGTAAGCGTATGCAGAAATTAAAATATTTAATATCCATTTATGAATACTGTGTGTAGTGTAAATTATTACAAAATGTCGCATGCTTTACTGCTAGCACTGCAACATTTATTTCTTTTACTCTATAACTAAAATCTTTTACCAACTCCTGCTAATGCCTCTATAAATTCATTATTTCACTACTACCCTTTACTTAAAATCTAGCATTGCGGAATTGAGGACGTGGATCTCTGCGTGAGTCGTACTATATCTACAGGTTGTCCCATTTAAGTTGAGACTGCACAATATCTCCAAAACTAAGCGTTGTAGAAAGAAATGTCTTTGATAAAAGTTGCTTGTAAGTTAATTTTTACTTTCTCTACTACGTATAGTAAGTAGGGGAAGTATTGTATTCCACCCAAAAATTCGATACCAAGATTTCACCGGAAATACATGCGTTGGTACCCCCTGAATCCAAAAATATTTTTGGAAACATGTCCGTGTGTGTGTGTCCGTGAACAGCATAACTCAGAAACGAACAGTCGGATAAACACCAAACTTGGTATTTAGGTTCAGTATCTTTCAGAGATGCGACACAAAGGTTTTCAAGAAAATCCTCTCACCCCAGATTACCCTTTACATGGAACATTTTTCGAAAATTTTAATTTTCTCAAAAATGACTAACGATTGTGATTAAAATATCATATGTCTAAGACATTTCATTGACAAATAAAATGCATAGCTTGAATTTTCTGGGAATGTCTCCAAAAGTATTCTTCATTGTGAACGACTTTTGCATAACTGATAAACCATAAGAGATAGACAAAATTTTACTACACATAAAATGTAGATCGCGTTAAAATACACAATTTATCTCATATACATTTTTTTTCGATTGAACCATTTTCGAGGTGTTCCTTCTTATTCCCTTAAATTTTTCAATAATTTTCTCAAATGGGAATTCGTTATTCATTTTTTTTTTCTTGGATATGCAAAGAGTATTCATCTGTGGTAAAGAGAATGGTGCTGCGCATTTAAGAGATATGACTATGCTTAAAGGCTAATGTATTTTTATATTGCCGTTGCAAATACAAAACAAGGGGAACATAGTATGCCTTAAGCGATAGTAAAATATTTTTAGAACTGGTCGCTATGTGTAAAATTTAATTCTCTTTGCATGTCAAAAGGTCGTTTCTGCAAATGTTTATCTCGATTAATATTAAATAGATGGAGAACAAGAGTTTGTAAAAATAGTTTGTACAAGAGTAGAGAAAGTCATGTGAGTGTAACACATCAGATTTAATTTTACCTACATTTTGTATGACCCTAAAATGATCATCATAACGTCTTACAAATTAAACATGACCAATGGCATTTACTTTCTCCCGTAATATGAAGCAACTTTTATTAAAGACATTTCTGTCTAGTTGAATGGTCCACCTGTAGTCTCACTTACTTTTGTTTCCAATGCATTTATTTAAAAATTAACCATGACAACCTTGAGTTTAAAGTATTTCTAATAAAAACTGAGAATTATTACTTTCTCTACTACGTATAGTAAGTAGGGGAAGTATTGCATTCCACCCAAAAATTCGATACCGAGATTTCGCCGGAAATACATGTTTTGAGACCTCCTGAATCCAAAAAAAGCATTTTTGGAAACATGTCCGTGTGTGTGTCTGTGTGTGTGTGTGTGTGTCTGTGTGTGTGTGTGTCTTTGTGTGTGTGTGTGTCTGTGTGTGTGTGTCTGTGTGTCTGTGAACAGCATAACTCAAAAACGAACAGTCGGATAAACACCAAACTTGGTATTTAGGTTCAGTATCTTCCAGAGATGCGACACGAAGGTTTTCAAGAAAATCCCCCCACCCCAGACTACCCTTTACATGGAAGATTTTTCGAAAATTTTAATTTTCTCAAAAGTGGCTCTAACGATTTTGATGAAAATATCATATGTTTAAGATAATGTCATGGGAAATTAAATGTATATCTCGAATTTTCTGGGAATGTCTCCAAAAGTATTCTTCATTGTGAACGACTTTTGCATAACTGGTAAACCATAAGAGATAGACAAAATTTTACTACACAAAAAATGTAGATCGCGTTAAAATACACAACTTATGTCATATACATTTCTTTTGTTGAGTGAACCGTTTTCGAGATATTGCTTGTTATTTCCTTAAATTTTCCAATACTTATACTTTTTCTCAAATGCGTTATTCATTTTTTTTATGTCCTGGACATTTAAAGAGAATGGAATGCGCCACATAGCAACCAGCGTTAAAATATTTGACTATCGCTTAAAAGCTACCATATTTCCCTTGCATCTACAAGAAAATTACCAATAAGATCGACATCTCGATATCTCGATTAACATGAAGCATATGGAGAATAGGCGTTTGTAAAATTAGATTGTACAAGAGTAGAGAAAGTCATGTGAGTGTAACACATCAGATTTTTTTTAAACCTTACAGCCTTGAACATATAACTCATACGTTTATCTACTATTAAATATTTCTTGCTTTCTTTAATTTGAATAAGCTAAAGAAACTACTTGCAAAAATTCAAACTTCAAGTACTCTTTCCTCTCTTAAAACATTTAACTTTAAAACTTTATACAATAAAATACAATAACTATATATATTCATTTTCTGGTTAAAATGCTAGAGTTTGTAATCTGGTTGATCTTTGTGAAATATAAACATTTCCCCATTTAACAACCTTGCTCCTGATTAATACTACACTTAATTCTCCATTGACACGAAGTTCTCACTCCAAGTAAATTTCTCTGGCTGCTCCGTTGTCCATTAAGTTCTCGAAGTAGGCCAAATATTATTCTCCTTCTATGTTAGACAGCAGCGCTACCGCTGCTAATGAATTTTGGCTACAACTGGTCGACATGAAGTGACCGATGCAGTGCAAAAAAACCAAGTTTAGAACAGGCTCCCTCTTTCAGGCTAGCTGGCTCATCCGCCCAGTGAGCATACCCTTTCCGGGTCTTCCTTTCTCTGCCGCCCAGCTCACCGTACAACCTTTCTAGCATACTGGCAAGTTATAACTGCAGCATAAACAGCTGTTCCATATCTGAAATGTACAGTTACGTTTAAACCATCTTGGGGATCCCGGCTAACCAAAGAACAATGTTTTTCCCTCTTTTCTATTGAAGGTATGACACCCCATACTCTCATACTCAATAGAGGTTACATTTTTAAAACATTTTACCTACCGTCTCTTCTACAAACTATTCTACATTATTCTACATGCGTCTTGTTAATTGAGATCAACATTTGTAGAAACATTTCTTTGTAGGTACAAGAAGGATAGCGCTGTAGTTATAGTAAAACGTTTAAAAGCGGGTTGCATGTGATGGCTTTGAAATTCTTCAATTCTCTTTGTATGAAAATATGAATAAAATAGAAATAGTGATTTATAACTTAAAATGAATATAAATTATTTGAAAATATAAACAATAGCAATGAATACTTTGAAAACAACAAATTTTAATTACACAGATTGCGTTTAAAAGGGATGTATATTTTTGTGTAGTAAGGTTTTGTCCCGCTACCTTACATATTACAAGTTAAACAAAATTATGTCCTGTTCTGATTGAAGAGGGCTTCATAGAAAATCCAAGGCATGCATTGTATTTCGCATACAACTGTCCAAAATATTTTATTTTAATCAAAATCGGCAGAGTAAATTTTGAGCAAAAGATAAGAAATGTTTTCCATGTAAAAGCTAGGTTAGAGTGGAGGATTTTGTTTAAAATATTTTAATTCATTCTACATTTGTTTTTTGAGTTATGCGATTCACAGGCACACACACATACATACAAACGCGCGTAACTGGCTACCCTAAAATTTCTAAAAACCTCAAAAGATGTACTTTTAGTGAAATTTCAGTATAGATTTTTTGGTGGAATACGATATTTTCTCTACGTACTATACGTAAATGTGAGGCTCGCATTCGGGATTCGATTCGCGTCTACCGCCCACACACTGGGCTTTTCGAGGTTTTCCCCTATGGGTAGGCGAATTCTCGAGTGATTTTTCATCTAACACGATTTCTTTCGTCTACCACAGATAAAAGTCAAAACCAGAAAGGCACCTAAAATGTACCTAACCTTCTATTGCATAATTTTGTCTTGAGTAAACAAACAGGTTTAATCAAAATTTTAGAATACTTTAATAGTGTTTTTTGTTACGTATGCATTGTTCTAGGTTTAGCAATAAAGTACAAATATTTGTAGATACTTTATATCATAAATATATATTTCAATTGTGTTGTAGATTCTTTTATAATGTAAAGCAAGAACCATGCAGCTCAATCATTCACGTTTGCAATCACACTGGTTATTTTACGTGGGCCCTCCCCATCCTTTTCCACAGGCACATTTGGCTCTAGTCTCTGGGATTCTAACTCGCAGCCTTTTAACAATAACACAACCTCAAACATTGGCTTCAAACTCTACCCTGTGTGTTGCGTTTAATTAACCAATATATGTGTTACTGTCACATTGTTTTCTATTTTTAACTACTCTATTACGTATAGTAAGTAGGCGAAGTATTGCATTCCCGTCAAAGATTCGATACCAAGATTTCACCCGAAATACATGTTTTGGGGCCCCTGAATCCAGAAAATCACTTTTAGAAATAGTATCTGTAAATCTGTGAACAGCATTATTCAAAAACGAAAACTGGGATAAATACGAAATTTGGTACTTAGCTTCAGTATGTTTCAAAGATGCGACATAAAGATTTTCAGGAAAATCCCCTTAACCCATACTACTCTTTACATGGAAGATTTTTTCGAAAATTTTGATTTTCTAAAAAATGACTAACGATTTTTATTAATATATCATATATTTAAGATATTTTCATGACAAATGAAATTTACATCTTTAAATTTCTGGAATTTCCCCCAAAATACTTCATATTTGAGAATGATTTTTGTATAACTGGTAAACCGTAAGGGATAAGCAAAATGTTTCTACACAAAAATTATACAGATCGTTAAAACACACAGTTTATGTCATACACGTTTTTTATGGAGTTAACCATTTACGAGATATGCCTTGTTATTTGTTTAAATCTTCCAATACTTATACTTTTCTCAAATGGGTTTTCTCAGTTGTTATTCTTGTTTTACGTCCTGGGCATGCAAAGAAAATGGAATGCTTCACATAGCAACCAGCTCTTAAAATATTTGACTATCGCTTAAAGCCTACCAATTCCCCTTGCACCTACAAGAAAATGCCTTAAATGCTTTTATTACATTCGTGTGTTAAACACTAATAAAAATTGGCTGATAAATGTGCCAAAGATTTATCTTTAAGGATTGCGTGGCTTAGTTTACGCACTTGACGTAATGAAATACAATGGCAAGGAGAGTTTCAACTAAACGGTGGCAAAGCCAATTATGGTGAGCCTTTTGCTTATTTATATCCCTGCAGCACATTTGCTAAGGTAACGCACATTACCAAAGCCCCTCACACATCACTGGGTGTACTTTAAGTTAAACCAGATTCACTGCAACACTGCTCGTTTAACTTATTTAATCTCTGTAGCAGTGATGTGTAAATACAAAGACATATAGCTTCTCGCACCCTTTTCATTTCGCTCCTGAATTAGCAGTTTGCAAGTGGCGCTACGCGGAACTGTGTAGCACTGATGGATGCGTAACTGCAAGCTTTTTTTTATTACGTAAATATAACTGGACTTCCTAGGTTTGCATTATATATTACAATGTTTATGTTTCAAAAGTTTTATTCAGGCATGACCGGTTTTAACAGCTTCCGCCATTTTATGATGGCAGCTGTAACAGGAGCGTTCATTTGATTTCTGACGCACGCTGGAACAGATTTTGAAATTATCTCCAAAAGCTAAATATATTTATACTGCAATGAGTGCACAGAATTAATGTAGTGAAATCTGAGTTTTTTTAAATGATAAAGCACATACTCTGCTTATGCCATATAAAGTTTTTTGTTAAATTGTTGACAGACCAACTTTATAGGTCTGCAAGTCTGAAACACTGTGCTGTATTTCATTTCAAAACTTACTAGTTTCCTCAAATATTTAAAGCATTACTAATTTTAAAAATTGATAAAATATATTCACATGACTTTATCTACCCTCTATCGTGTGTTAGTGAGTATAGAAACTATTGTTAGTAAATGTTTATTTTTATATTACTATGTTTTAATCCAAATAAACCTTACAGAAATAGATACATTTGAGGCAGTATTTTTAATACTTAAATGATTTCAGTCAAATTATATAATATGTAAATTCAATAACAGCCCGCCTTGAAGCAATATGTGCATGTAATAATTTGTAAAATGTATGTAACAGCATTGCATATGCTTATATTATTGAAAACATGTTCAATAACGTTATGTGAATATATTACGTAATTTAATAATGTAGGAGCTGTGAGAATAATAAGTTAAAAGTTGCTAACAATGAGGTAACCTTGAGGCAGTAATGAGCTTGAGAGTTTAAATGGTATTTGTGATTCTTGAGAGCATTAATGTAATTTTAGTTTATAAAAAATAGCCAATCAACAACCAGAAAAAGCTTTAGTTAAATGCACGTATTCTATTGGAGTAAAACTAGCCAATCAGAAACTTGAAATACAGAAATTTACAAGTTTAGACGGTTGAAATCTAGTCAGTTGCCTGCGGACAGTGTTTGTAACTGGATGCGAGATGTGTCCTCGAGAAATTAATTACGTATTCGTGTGAGACGAAAAATAGTATACGTGCAAGTATTAAATAAAACAATCTTACACCTCTCGATATCAGTGAAGTGCTATTTAATTTGTGTCAAGGATTAATAAAAAGGAGTGAATTAAAACTTAAAATCTGTGTTACATCACGCCCTGCCAAGGCTAGCATGTCTCTAACTATAATACTGACGCAGCCGAGGCAAACATAAATATTTAATACTTAAAGAAACAGTCAAATTACAAAGTTAATATTTTTTTAAATTTCGGGCAAAGGCCACTTAAAAATACATTTGGGGCGAAGTCTACCGGAAACTGTTTACAATACGTGGGTTGCAACTACTACAATTTTGGCTCCCCAACAGTTGAAATACAAACTACTTCTAATAGGCTTTTCATACGTAGCAGCAAACAACGTAAAGACAATATCTGCTTCAAATTGGCGTCCATACGTGGAGCGTAAATAACAAAGAATTATTTCTCACATTACAAATTTCGATGTTAATACAAAGAGATTAGCGATAATAAAATATTTAAGAGCTGGGCGCTATATGCCAGTCTTAAAATTCCATACCGTTTCCATGCAATCGCGAGAAACAGCTAAACAGCTGAAAGACCTTTAAAGAATGACGAAGAAATTAACAATTCAAACCAGTAATCACAGATATCTCAGAAATGGCTTATGTCACAAAAAAAATTATTGGAAACAAATTTTGTGTTTTAAAGAGTTCTACATCTTTGTGTAGTACGTTTATGTATGTCGCTTTACATTTACCAGTTATACAGGATTATACAACATTCCTTCCGAATGAAAAAGGACTTCAAAATGCTATTCCCAGAAAATTCAAGATATACATTTTATTTATTATGAAAATATCTTTATCGTGTGGTATTTTAATCAAAATAGTTAAACCATTTTTTATAAAATCTAAATTTTGAAAAATATTCCGTGTTAAAGGGTAGTTGAGGATGGGAAATTTTCTTGAAAATCTTCATATCGATTTCTTGAAGGATACTGAACTTGTATACCGAGTTTGGTATTTATCCGACTTCTCGTTTTCGAGTTATGCCCTTCAAAGACACACATGGACCTTTTACTAAAAATCTGATGTCCTACACTCACATGACTTTCCATACTCTTGTAAAAACTGTTTTCTCAAACGCTTATTCTCCATGTGCTTTATGTTCATCGAGATAAACATTTGCAGAAACCATCTTATTGCTTATTTCCTTGTAGGTGCAAGGAGAATATGGAAATACAGTAGGTTTTAAGCGATAGTCAAGTCTATTAAGCGTTGGTTGTTATATGAAGACAGGCGGCGCCGTGGCCGAGTGGTTAGACCGCTCGCCTCCCACCAGGGACCTGCATGTGGGATTTGTGGACGAAGCGGCGTCTGGGCGGGTTTTCTTCGGGTTCTCCGGTTTCCCCCGCCATTCATTCCATCAACTGCTCCATCATCACCTTTCCTCTCATCCATTTCACCAACATTTCGTTTCATTTACTTCCTTCATCCCATACCAGGCATCGGCTGATCACTCATCCTGGTTGTTCTATCTGATCCATGAGTGTCTGCTCCTCGACGGGCCTCTGACCCCAGGCACCCGCTTGTAAGTCCTGGGGGTGTAAGTCCTACATAAGAGGAGGGTAAACAGATAATGAATGAATGTTATATGAAGCATTCCGTTTTCTTTGAATGTCTACGACATAAATAAAGAATAACGAATTTCCATTTGCAAAAAACTACAGGTATTGGACAATTTAAACAACAGTATTTTTGAGAAAATCAAATTTACGAAAAATATTTCATGTAAAGGATAGTCTGGGATGAGGGGATTATCTTGAAAATATTCGTGTCGCATCTTTGAAGAATACTGAATCTAAGTGCCAAGTTTGGTATGTATCTGCCTTTTCATCTTTGAGTTACGCTGTTTACAGTCACACACATAAACATAAACACGGAACTTTTTCTTAAAATGCTTTTCTGAATTAAGGGATCTCAAAACATGTATTTCCGGTGAAATCAGGATATTGAATTTTTGGATGGAATGCAATACTTCGCCTACTTACCATACGTTGCAGAGAAGGGAAAACTACATGTTTTGAGGCCCCCTAAATAAAAAAAGCATTTCCGATCAAATCTTGGTATAGAAGTTTTGGGTGGAATGCGGAAAGAGCACACACTGACACAATAGCCTGAAACAATTGCTAATTATATTTTAGGCCTCACTCTTAATCTCCAAACACTCCTACCCTGTTTAGAATTCAAATGTTTGAAATCAGAATCTTATACAATACGTTTCTCTACATGACTGTTATTATGCAAAATATTACATACTTCATTTCTGAATGCACTCGGAAAGCTTCAATGGGGTTTCGGAGTTTCCAAAAAAAAATAATAAATAAATAAAAAAGGTGACCTACTAAACACTCGCGTTTTCTACACGCTATAATAATTATCCACATAGCTTGGATCACAGGAATGTATTCGATTTTAAGACGACAGTCGGGGTTAAAAAATCTTTCTCTCCTCTTGTACAAACAATTTTAACAAGCGCTTATTCTCCATATGCATCATGTTAATCGAGATATCGTGATCTTAATCTTATTGCTAATTTTCATGTAGGTGCAAGGGGAATATGATAGTATTTAAGTCAAACGTTTAAAGAGCTAGTTGCTATGTGGCGCATTCCATTCTCTTTGTATGTCCAGGACATAAAAAAAAATGAATAACGAATTCCCATTTGAGAAAAATTATTGAAACATTTAAGGAAATAACAAGCAATATCTCGAAAATGGTTCACTCAACAAAAAAGTGTATATGACTGAAATTGTGTATTTTAACGGGATCTACATTTTTTGTGTAATAAAATTTTCTCTAGCTCTTATGGTTTACCAGTTATGCAAACGTCGTTCACAATGAAGAATGATTTTAGAGACTTCCCAGAAAATTCGAGATATACATTTTATTTTTCATGAAGATATCCTAAACATGATATTTTAATCAAAATCGTTAGAGCCGTTTTTGAGAAAATTAAAACTTTCGAAAAATGTTCCATGTAAAGGGTAATCTGTGGTGGGGGGATTTTCTTGAAAACCTTCGTGTCGCATCTCTGGAAGATACTGAACCTAAATACCAAGTTTGGTGTTTATCCGACTGTTCGTTTCTGAGTTATGCTGTTCACAGACACACACACAGACACCACACGGACATGTTTCCAAAAATGCTTTTTTTGGATTCAGGGGGTCTCAAAATATATACTTCCGGTGAAATCTCGGTATCGAATTTTTGGGTGGAATACAATACTTCCCCTACTTACTATACCTAGTAGAGAAAGTAAAAAGTAGATCGCTATGTGTTTGATATTATATACCCATTCTTTGCATGATCAAATGAATGGTGGCTTAATACTTAAAAAGTCTTATGTCTTAATATAGTTTTCTCTACCTACTCTTTGGGTAGTGCACTTTGAAATAAATATCTAGCTGTTTTAAACCATTTGCGAATGTTTGTTGTAATTAACGGGAAGCAGATAGAAAAGCAAGCATTTGTATTAACACCTTGTGAAACATTTGAAAATAAACGATAGAAGAAATAGATATGCAAATATAATGTTATATGGAGATAACTAGCAACCACACAAAATGGTGAAGTTCATTTACAATTTGTAGATATAAGTTAAGTAAAATTTGAAAAATACTAGAATAAGTTGGATATTTTTATTATTTGATTATCTGTGATTCAATATAGGCTATAACAGAGAGACCGGGATATTGAAAATAAATTACAATGCGTTTCAATCAATTTGTGGCACAATAATTATAAATCTTCCAAATAAAACCCGAAAATATACAAAATAAAAATCTTATAAGCGAATGGCTGTAGGAGTGTTATTGTTCGGAAGTGAGACTTGGGTAACATAAGAGATAAAATTAAGATACAGTCAGCTGGATTTAAATTTCTCAGTATGGATTTGATACGAAATGAAACCATACGCAAGGAATTAAATATTAAAATATATGCACATTAAGATTGGACCATTTAGCTTGAGACTATACAAAAACTCCAAAGCTAAGCGTTGTAGAAAGGAATTCCTTTAGTAACAGTTGCTTCATATTATGGTAGAAAGTAAATGCCATTAGCCATGTTTTGTTTGGAGTACATTGTGATGGTCATTTTAGCGTCAATTAATTTTTTTAAATGGGAACTTACAAGTAGGGTCAATTTAAATGGACTGTAAAAAGACCGTCACAATGACCTCCAAATAAAACATGACTAATGGTATTTAATTTCCCCCATAACATCAAGCAACTTTTATTAAAGACATTTCGTCCTACAACATTAATTTGAGATACATTATACGCTCTCAACTTAAATGGTCCACCCTTGCGTGTGTGTTGATACACTACGTGATCAAAAGTATCCGGACACCTGGCTGTAAATGACGTACAAGATCGTGGCGCCGTCCATCGGTAATGCTGGAGGTCAATATGGTGTTGGCCCACCCTTAGCCTTGATGACAGGGTTCACTCTCGCAGGCATACTTTCAATCAGGTGCTGGAAGGTTATTGGGAATGGCAGCCCAACTGAGGAGAGGTATCGATGTAGGTCGGTGAGGCCTGGCACGAAGTCGGCATTCCAAAACTCTCCAAAGGTGTTCTATAGGATTGAAGTCAGGACTCTGTGCAGGCCAGTCCATTACAGGGATGTTATTGTGGTGTGACCACTCCGCCACAGCCCGTGCAGTATGAACAGATGCTCGATCGTGTTGAAAGATACAATCGCCATCCCCGAATTGCTCTTCAACAGTGGGAAGCAACATGGTGCTTAAAATATCAATGTAGGTCTGCGCTGTGATCGTGCCACGTAAAACAACGAGTGCAAGCCCTCTCCAGGAAAAACACGACCACACCATAACACCACCACCTCCGAATTTCACTGGTGGCACTACACACGCTGGCAGATGACGTTCACCGGGCATTCGCCATACCCACACCCTGCCATCGGATCGCCACATTGTGTACCGTGATTCGTCACTCCACACAACGTTTTGCCACTGTTCAATCGTGTAATGTTGACGCTCCTTACACCAAGCGAGGCGTCGTTTGGCATTTTCCTGCGTGATGTGTGGCTTGTGAGCAGCCGCTTGACCATGGAATTCAAGGTTTCTCACCAAATTAATGTTTTTAATGAAGTTTTATTTAAAGTTAAGATTATAGTTTTATAAGAAATTATATAAAAATTTATTACATTAAATAGACTTAATATAATCAAAAAAAAATATAATTAATTAATTTAAAGGTATTATTTGAGGTATAAATATGTATTCCTCAGTCTAACTGTCATAGTACTTGGAGTGGATCCTGATTCAGTTTGGAATCCCTGTATGATGGTCTAGATAGATGTCTGCCTATTACTCTTTATGACCCTCTTCAAATGTCGGCGGTCTCTGTCAGTCAACAGACGAGGTTGGCCTGTACGCTTTTTTGCTTTACATGTCCCTTGAGATTTCCACTTCACTATCACATCAGAAACAGTGGACCTAGGGAAGTTTAGGAGTGTGGAAATCTCGCGTACAGACTTCTGACACAAGTGAAACCCAATAATCTGACCACGTTCGAAGTCCGTGAGTTCCACGGAGCGTCTCATTCTGATATTTCACGATGTCTAATGACTACTGGGGTAGCGGATAATGAGTACCAACCAGTAGGTGGCAGCACAATGCACCTAAGGTGAAAAACGTATATTTGTGGGGGTGTCCGGATACTTTAATCACATAAATGAAGAAAGAGTATAAATAGAATTGAAGAGCCTACCTATCTCAAATGAGATGGTTATAACACTCTGAATTGGGAACAGGTATGAGTACCTAATCCTTGCAAGGAAGATATGAGGATAAAACAAATTATAATGGGATAGAAAATTCATACGATTGCTTCATATCAGAATTCTTTCTTTGCCACGTACCCAGTAAGTAGAGAAGGAATTGCATTTCATCCAAAAATTCGATATCGAGATTTCACCGGACATACATGTTTTGAGGCGAAGTTAATCCAAATAAACAAGTTTCAGAACAATTTCTTTATGTGTGTGTCTATAAACGGCATAACACAGAAACCAAAATTCGGATAAATACCAAACACGGTATTTAGTTTCAGTATCTTCCAACGATGGGTCACAAAGATTTTCAAGAATATCCCTCAACCCAGACTATACTTAATATGGAGCATTTTTCGAAAAATTGGCTCTAACGCCTTTGATTAAAATACCTCACATGAAAGATTTTTACGTGATATATCAAAATATTCTGAATATTTTGAGAATAACCTATGAAGTCCTCGTGGTAAACGTTGAGCGATAGACGAAAACGTACTACACAAAAATGCAGATCTTTTTAAAACACACCATCTATTTATTTCAAAAAGCTTTTTCTGGCATAAGTCGATTCTGAGGTATTCTTCATTAATGGTTCGAATTGTCCAATTCTTGGTCGTCGTTCTCCTCTGTGGTCTAGGGATACCATGCTAGCCTCTGTTTCCAGAGGTCGCGTGTTCAAGCTCGGCGGAGAGCGATGAATCTTCTTCCAGCGTAAAAATCCATAGTATGGCTTCCTTTGGTTCCATGTCGTATATTTACGCCACGTAAAAGTATCTTAAGGCTGATAAAGAGGCCTCTGAGCAAAATTACCGGTCTTTCACACCCAGTATAGAATGGGATTCTAAGACCCATAGCAGTTCAGGAACGTTTATAAATAAAAACTCAATTTCAATCCACCATTTCTTGGTAATTCTCTTAAAGTCCTGTCAACGTTCAGTTGTTTCTCGCGATTGCATGGAAATACTATGGTATTTTAAGACCACTATATAGCGTACAGTTCTTAAACATTTGACTATGGCAGTTCTCTTTGTATCTACAACGAAATGTGTAATGCAGCTACTTCTGCAAAGGTTTATTTGGATTAAAATGTAGTAGATAGAAAAAGAATCTTTCATAAGAGTAGTTTGTATACACACTAATAAACAATAGAGGGTAGAGAAAGTAATGCGAATCTATCACATCAGATTTTTTTTAAATTGCCATTTTAACTACGAAGTTGACGTTTTCCAGTACCGTTTTCATTGAGCTGTCAGGCTAGCAGAATGTGGCGGCTAGCCAGAGGTGTATTTGCTACGTAAACCCCCAGAATGTCGCCAAATACTCGTAATCCAGCCTTCAGTTCATGATGTAGAACTCTGTGTTTGTTGACATGCACAAACTTTTGACATCGTCATAAAGCAGTGCTAACAGCGTGTTCTCGTAACAGTTTGTTCTAATGTAGTGAGGTCGTATGCTTTATCTAGGTGCCATATACCAGAAGGAAAGCAATAAGTATGCTACCTTCAACCCCGTAATAATGGCTTATCTCTTACTGCCTGACCTTCTAAACATGGCAATCCAGTTTGGTGCAAAGTGTGGGAAAGACTGTTGTACTTGCATGTGCTTTAAACTCGAGTTAGTCACGCAGTAATCAAATCAGTCGGTTAAACGTATGCAACAGGCAAAGCCTGGACATAATTGTGATCTTCGAGGAAGCTTCTAGAATTTACAAGCGCAATAGAGGTCTAGATTTGCCAACCTTAATTTCCTAAAAGGTAGCATGTCTACCGGGTAATCCTGAGGAACTCGAGTTCTAATTTCCTTCAATATGAGGTTTTCATTTATGTCTTTTGGAGTCTGCCTCGGTCAAATCTTCAATAATGCCAGGAAGTTCAACTTTGTTCTTAGTTACTTACAGCTCTCTTGTAAACACGGATTTGCATAGCTCTTATCTGCGTCATTATATGTACAAATTACTACTTCTAATACTCCTCATTTTAGAACTTAAACCTAAAAGCGAACGCACCATTTGCTCAAAATAAAATTCGTTAGGATGCAAAATCAGCCGGCTGAGTTCATGTGGTTACTTGAAAATCAAACCATTTTGGTTCTTGGGAATACTTCTGTCCCAGAAGTACCCGACCTAAAAAAGAAAACAAAAATGTTGGAAAAAAAATATCTTTATTTATCTACATAGTCTCCTTTCAGCTTGATACACTTCTCCCAGTGACGCACAATCGCTTCGATACCCTGTTCATAGTGAGAACCGTAGAGATCTGAAACATAGCCAACAACTGCAAACTCCACCTCTTCGTTGTTGGAAAATCTTTTACCACCAAGCAAAATAATCAGAGGGGTTAATTCTGGCAAATAGGGTGCATGAGGTAGCAATTCCAAGTTTAACTCATTGATTTTGGCCATGGCGATAATGGATGTGTGAACTGGTGCATTGTCTTAATGAAACAGAACCTTCTTTTTCGCTAAATGCGGTCGTTTTTGCCCGATTTCATCATTCAAATGCTGCAATAAGTTTGCATAATACTCTCGATTGAATTATTTTTCTTTTTGAAGACAATCAATGAAAATTATCCCACGCGCATCCCAAAAACTGACGTCATGATCTTGCCTGCAGATGGAGCTGTCTTCGCCTTCTTTGGAGCAGATTATTCCCTTTTAATCCACTGTTTTGACTGTTACTTCGTCTCAGGGGTGAAGTGATGGACCCACGTTTCATTCACGCAAAAACTCGGCTTTATTGCAGCGTAATATCTCCAAACACTCGAGTGAAACATCCTCACGACGCTGCACCCATTATGCACACACCTTTCTTATGTCTAAATTTTCAGTTAGTGTGGGATGTAAAGAAATTTTATAAATGCCTGCGATGTGTGCTAGCTCGTGCACTTTCAGTCGAAGGTCATCCAATACCATTTTTTGGATTTTCTTCACAATTTCTGATGGTCACCTCATTTGGTTGACCACTGCGATGTTCGTCTTAACAGCTCGTACGGCCTCGCTTAAACTCTGCCATCCAATATTTTACTGTTGTAAACGAAGGAGCAGACTCCCCTACAGAAGAATCTAGCTCAGCTTTAATGTTAGTTGGGCTAAGAACTTTCAAATGGCCAGTTTTATCCGTGTTTACAAATTCGCTGAGAGAGTTCATTATTAATGGCTGCCAAACAATTACTAAACAACGTAGCATCGTCAAACTTCAAACTTAAGCTTTATGAGGGTGGTACTTTCTACCATAGTCATTTGTTTGAAATAACAACCACTCTATATACGTCAGTTGGGGTACTTCTGGAACTGCCCTCGTATATAGCGCCGCTTTCGAAAGTTTAGTTGGAACAGTCGTCTTAGGGTTTGGTGTCTGGAAAGAAGAGAGATCGAAAGGTCAGCTCTTTGCTGAATGGCTTTACACGTTGAGCACAAAAATAACCCTAATATTTTTTTATACCAAAACCGTTTTGGTTTATGAGAAGAGAATCTCCTCAGCCAGCTAGAGTTGCATCCTAATCGAGACTTCACTTTTTAAGATTGAGGTAATCCTTCTGATGAATGCTCATTTATAATTCTTGATGTACTTTCCTTAATATTTGTTTCAAACCATCTGCAATTCTTACGGATAATAATATATGTTTTTGTTGTTCACCCGTGGCACTGAGGATTAATTGATCTGCATCATTTTCACTCTGGCTTCCCAATATGAAGTCTGTAAGTTATCACTTTTAAGGCCTTTGCGTTTGTTTTGGATGACATCTTCTTCACAGAGAGTGCACTTGAGTGTAGGTAGGCTTCGTATCTTGTAGAGATGTTCTGCGAGGCAATCATGACCAGTTGCCATCATAAATAAGGCCACTGTAGATTTCCTTGGCATTTTTGTATATCAACCCTATCTTAAATATTCTTATAATCTTTATCTTTTAATTTATCTTCTTCATCAAGTATCTGCTGTTTTTTAAATTTTTGTTTTACGTTATTTAATTGTTCATTTATTTCTACTTGTCTTACAGGTTTTATTTGTTGTATTGAACCTTTATTTATTAATTGATCCGCATGTTCATGGCCCAAAAGTCATGTCGGATAATAATATAGGTGGTGTATGTTTGTAGTTCATTTCCAAAATGTGCTACTTCTCAGCAGCACAGAGTGTCCGGATGGAAGATATTTAAAATAAAAGAGTTAATATTCCGTAAGATAATTTATGTACTCTCGGCAAGTTACATCACTAAAAAGAGAATCTAGAAGATTTCGTTTGTTCCATGGCCCAGGTTACGCGCATGCGAACACCATCATTAAAATGGCGACAGTGCAAGTTATGTATTGTTATTCATTAAGCGGTTCCACACGATGACTTTCGGGATGTCCCTCTCTAATTCACACGTGACACTTTTTGTAGGGAGTTTTATTTATGGACGCTCTTTAACTGCTGTGGTCCTTAGCGTCCCATTCTATATTGGGCGTGAAAGACCGGAAATTTTACTCAAAGGTCTCTTTATTACTCTTGAGGTACCTTTACGTGACGTAAATCTACGATACGGGACCATCGGCTTCACTACCCTTCCAAAGGAAGTCATGCTAAGGATTTTTACGCCCGAAAAAAAAATCCATCGCCCTTCGCCGGGACATGTGACACGCGAATTTTCTTTGGCCCAAATCTGTCTGTTTACAACCACACTAACATGAAATTTCGCCTCGTCAGAGAAACACAGTTCTTGGAGGTAGTCGGGCGACTTATCAATCCTTTCTAGAATTTCTGAAGCAAAGTTCAGAGTGTAATTTTGTGATTCATTTAGGAACGAATCATTTGATTTTGTTTTATTTATGGACGCTCTTTAACTACTATGGTCCTTAGCACCCCATTCTATATTGGGCGTGAAAACCGGTAATTTTTCCCAGACGCCTCTTTATTGGGCTTGGGGTTCTTTTACGTGCCGTAAATCTAAGACACGGGACCCACCGGCTTTACTTCCGTTCCGAAGGAAGCCATGCTAAGAATTTTTACGCCCGAAAAAAATCCATCGCCCTCCTCCGGGTTTGAACCCGCGACCTTCAGAACTAGAGACTAGCACGGTACCACTAGTCCACGAAGGACGACATTTGATTCTTTATGCTCTTGGAGACGGAGTCCTTTGTGCAACCCATCATGCACTAGTGAACATGGAATCTGCAATTGCAAAATAGCATCACAAAGTGATTTTCGTGGACTTCGTCCAAATGTGTGTAACGTGACTGACTCTTTCTTCGGAGGTCCGTGAATTTGTAGGAGAATGTACGCGTAACTACCTGTAGTTTTCAGTTTATTGTCCCAGAATCGAATGCTTTTTCTTGTAGGAGGTTGGCGTCCATATTGGATCTGAAACGTTGTACGGACGCAACATTTGCAACTCTGTCAGCCACAAAATACTTTTTCTTTCTCTGTTTAACCTCCTCTTATGTAGGACTTAAACCCCCCAGGACTTACAGGCGGGTGCCTGGGGTCAGAGGCCCGTCAAGGAGCAGACACTTATGGATCAGACAGAATATCCAGGATGGGTGATCAGCCCGATGCCTGGTATGGGAGGGAGGAAGGAAGTAGAGGAAACGAAATGATGGTGAAATGGATAAAAGGAAAGGTGATGATGGAGCATTGGTGGAATGAATGGCGTGGGAAACCGGAGAACCCGGAGAAAACCCGCCCAGACGCCGCTGTCTTCACCACAAATCCCGCATGGGGATACCTGGGATCAGCCACAAAATACACAGTCGCAATTTTAACTGACGATATGATCATGCATGTAACTTGGGCCTGAAACAAAATATAACTTCTAGAGATTCTCTTAGCGATGATGTAACTTGGCCGGTTGTATTTAAATTATTTTCCAAGGTATTCATTTTTTATTTCGGAGACCTTCCTCGGACACTGGATATAAAATTAAAGTAACTTTTTCTCAAGTTTAACGTTTATTTTCGCTCACGGCTACTTTGTTTACACTCACGTGTTTGCAATGTCTTTAAACGCGCCTTGAGCTTACACACTGTCAAAGCCTGTCACTGTAGTGTAGTTTTTTTCAATTTCCTTTATGTTTTAGTCTGACGTCCTATTACTGCTGTTGCTAATATACTCAAGGTAAAGCGCCGTCTGTCTACTCGGTCCCGGGAAGTCACGCAGACAATGTTTTACCACAAGGATGGTAGAAGCTAATGCAACCACATCCTAGATATGCCACAACTCACTCCTCTCATATCCGCTGTTAATACTCTCTCACCCCTTTAGGCAAGGACGAAGATATCCATTTGATGTGTGTTGGCTTGGTGAGGGCAAAGGATAAAACAGGAACAAACACCATGCTTCTTTTATGATGTATAATGTTAAGGTTCTCCTATAACTACAAGTTCAAGGCAATGTGGTAAGTAGATGGATACCATATGGATTTTCTGTTAACATAAGCATGATGAGAAACGCTTTGTTTACTTGCTAGTGTCTCTGAAATATAGAGGAGGATGTAGGCAGTGAGGATTACAAAAGATAATATTTTATTAAATTACTGAAGGTGCTCAAATGACTGTCGCCAGCTTTGATACACTTTGTGCCTCACCGGTGTTTGGTATAAGCTGCAATCATGGAAATATGGCGTGGGCTGGGTGGTGTCTGTTGGAAAAATGTTGTTGATACACTCGGAAAACCTCTCTTGCATTCCTTTGGGCTTCTCTAGATATGAGAAGCATATAGATGTAATCTGCATTTGTGTACAGGGCCGCCATTGTTCAATCGCACTTATTCAGTCACACAAATTAATTCTGAAATCTTAAACAGAATAATACCGTAAACACTACCATTGCTTGTATATATGTTGGACTGCTGTGCATCACGAAACAGCTGGTGCAGTACCGTTCTTAACTAAATAATGCGAGGTCTACTGCTTATTGCGGAGTCTGTGCATCGTTTTGGGAGCTCTAGCGAGATTCTGAACATGGGTTTATAAACAAAATATGATCGTATGCCACACACCTAATTGTTATTGAGCATTATAACATATATATTTTTTAAACCTGTATAAAGCTGAAAGTAGTAACTCTTCACATAGGGTACAGATCTGAAAAAAGATAAAAGCGGGAAGTTGGAATGTTCGGTAGTGGCAGAACTGGTTAAATACGGTAGTTTTTAGTTGTCTTCGCAAAAGCCAAATATTGTGCCTTCTCTATTTATCAGAACTGTTCTGAAATGTCAGCAAGACAGGCGTAAGTTTTGAACACCTCATTTTACCGCCTTTATCTTTTGGAGTAAATCCATTGAGTGCTTAGCGTTCCATGTTTACCAAATGGTTTGAATGGATGAGATACAAATGGATAAAATTTGAAAATATTTTGAAAAGTCAGATCTAATTTTTATAAACATTATATTGCGTTTATTTTCTAAATTTTCAAACGGATATTTTCAGATATATCTGCACACTTGCCGGTAAACGCCAAGAATTTGGGCAAATAGCGGAAAAGATGTACTTTTTACCTTACATTGTTCACCTTAGCAAGCAAAATTAATAAATCTTAAAAATAAGCATTATGTCAAACGTTTATTGAATTTTGCGCTGTTACCGTAACATAATGAACTCAATAAAAACTAAAAAACGAAATCTGATCATAGCCTTTTGACAAGATTGGATAATCTGATTTAATCAGCATCTGCATATCAAAAGCAGTCACTTTTTTCTGTTAATTTCTAATCAGATATTGCCTCCAATTCTGCACTGTAAAATCAAATTTCCACTGGCGCGTGCTTTGCATTAACCCTTGTACTTCAGTTGAGCTTTTCTATCAAAAGTTGTATACTACAAACTAGTTTAAAAACAGATATTCATCTGTCGATACCAGTGGCGCCGATGTTACTGTTTGTTTCCGACCGACGCTCAACTTTCTCTTGATATTATGGATATTGCATACGGCATATTCAGACATTTAGAAACCAAACACGTGAACGAGAAACCAATATTGGAACGTAAGCAAAAGTTAGGTTAGTTCTGTCCGACTGCTGAAGGTTTTTATGTCCATTAGCACAATTTGAACTCTGATGCAGTGTTTCATACACACGAGATCAATCTTTAATATTATATGGTTTATGATAGTATTGACTGAATTTAAATCACACATCATTATCAGAGCCTGTAGAAACTACTCGATTTCAACTACTTTTCAAACTACCTTTCAACTACTTGATTCAAAGCAAGCTTTACCTACCTGTTTTAAATCTAAATGTAATTTTCAGTAAACGTAGATAGAAAATAAAACAAAAAAAATCTGAAGTGTTACACTCACATAACTTTCTCTACTCTTGTACAAACTATTTTTACAAACGCTTATTCTCCATATGCTTCATGTTAATCGATATGTTAATCTTATTGCTAATTTTCTTGTAGATGGAAGGGGAATTGCTAGGCTTTAAGCAATAGTCTCATATTTATAAGAGCTGGTTGCTATGCGGAGTATTCCATTCTCTTTGCATTACCAGTACAACAAAAATAAATAACGAATTTGAGAAAAAGTATAAGTATTGGAGAACTTAAGGTAACAACAAGCAATATCTCGAAAATGGTTCACTCAAGAATACAAATGTATATGACATAAATTATGTATTTTAACGCGATCTAAATTTTTTGTGTAGTAAAATTTTGTCTATGTCTTATGGTTTACCAGTTATGCAAAAGTCGTTCACAATGAAGAATACTTTTGGAGACATTCCCAGAAAATTCGAGATATACATTTCATTTGTCATCAAAATATCTTAAACATGTAATATTTTAATCAAAATCATTACAGCCGTTTTTGAGAAAATCAAAATTTTCCAAAAATGTTCCATGTAAAGGGTAATCTGGGGTAGGGGATTTTCTTGAAAATCTTCGTGTCGCATCCCTGGAAGATAATGAACCTAAATACCAAGTTTGGTGTTTATCCGACGGTTGGTTTCTGAGTTATGCTGCTCACAGACACACACACGGCCTCAAAACATGTATTTCCGGTGAAATCTCGGTATCGTTTTTTTGGGTGAAATACAATACTTCACCTACTTACTATACGTAGTAGAGAAAGTAAAAAGCAACAAAAAGTGGATGTGTAACTTATGCATCGGTTAGCATTTCATGAGTTCCCATTACGTGTCATCTTATTCATACCAAAGTGTTACAGTTATTACTTTATTTTAATGAAGATAGTTCCTTTCCTAGAAAGGATTTCATGCCACTCTAAAAGGACTTGGGAACATGCAAGATATATGCACAACACTCAACTGCTCGCATTATAAGTCGATTTTATTAGCAATGATCTCATGAAAAGAACGAATAGTTGTAGACTTTCACTAAAATAAACTTCAATACTGAAAACAATTTGAAAATAAAGAATCTAGGTAAAATTTTACACTAGTACTTTATACACAGCAATAAATAATATAAACATAGGTTGTACAACGGAGGGGGACACCGTACGAACTGCGAACTACATAGATATATTGTGCTTATGCGCCCCAGGGCGGTGGGGTGAATTGGAGGCAGCACAGGAAGCTACAGGCTGTAGGTAGACAGGCCACACTGACACGCGGAAGTTCTAACAGACCCGAGCTCGAAGACATGTCCCACTGGGAGGTGAGATGAGCGATTCGTCGCAAAAGTGGTCGTGGGTTCAAACTCGGCGGAGGACGATGGATTTTTTCGGGCTAAAGGATAGTATGGGTTGGGTGGTTTTTCTTGAAAATCTTCGTGTCGCATCCATGAAATGTAAAATCTAAACACCAACATTGGTATTTATTCGAGCTTTCATTTTTTAAATATGCTGTTCACAGACACACACACCCACACAGACTGACAGGCTTACAACACACGGACCATTTTCTAATTTGTTTTGGATTCAGGGGACATCAAAACATGTATCTCCGGTGAAATATCGCTATCAAATTTTTAGGTGGAATGCAATACCTTACCTACTTACTATGCGTAGTAGAGAAAGTAATAAAAAAATCTCATGTGTTACACTCACATGACTTTCTCTACTCTTGTACAAACTATTTCTACAAACACTTATTCTCCATCTAATACATATTAATCGAGATAAACATCTGCAGAAACGATCATTTGACATGCAAAAAGAATTACAATTTTACACATAGCGACCAGTACTAAAAAATTTGACTATCGCTTAAGGCTTACTATATTCCCCTTGTTTTGTATTTGCAAGGGCAATACAGAAATATAGTAGGCTTTAAGCATAGACATATACCTTAATAGCTGGTTGCTAGGTTCAGCACAATTCTCTTTGCCACAGATTAATACTCTTTGCATATCCAAGACAAAAAAATGAGTAACGAATTCCCATTTGAGAAAATAATATTGAAAAATCTGATGTGTTACACTCACATGACTTTCCCTACTCTTGTACAAACTATTTTTACAAACGCTTATTCTCCATCTACTTCATGTTAGTCGAAATAAAGATTTGCAGACTCTACCTTATTGCTAATTTTCTTGCAGATGTAAGGGTAATATATATTTACAAGGGCAATTTGGAAATACAGTAGCCTTTAAGCACATACATATCTCTTAATAGCTGGTTGCTAGGTGCAGCACCATTCTCTTTGCCACAGATTATAACTCTTGCATATCCAAGACAAAAAAATGAATAACGAATTCCCATTTGAGAAAATAAGTATTGAAAAATTTAAGGGAATAACAAGTAATATCTCGAAAATGGTTCACTGAACAAAAAAAATGTATATGACATAAATTGGGTATTTTAACGCGATCTACATTTTGTGTGTTGTACAATTTTGTCTATCTGTTATGGTTTACGAGTTATGCAAAAGTCGTTCACAATAAAGAATACTTTTGGAGACATTCCCAGGAAATTCAAGATGTACAGATTATTTGTCATAAAAATATCTTAAACATATGATATTCTAATAAAAATCGTTAGAGCCATTTTTGAGAAAATTAAAATTTTCGAAAAATCTTCCATATAAAGGGTACTCTGGGGTGGGGGATTTTCTTGAAAACCTTCGTGTCGCATCCTTGGAAGATACTAAACCTAAATACCAAGTTTGGTGTTTATCCGACTGTTCGTTTCTGAGTTATGCTGTTCACAGACAGACCCACACACACAGACAAACACACAGACAGACAGACACACAAACACGCACACGGACATGTTTCCAAAAATGCTTTTTATGGATTCAGGGGGTCTCAAAACATGTATTTCCGGTGAAATCTCGGCATCGAATTTTTGGGTGGAATACAATACTTCCCCTACGTACTATACGTAGTAGAGCAAGTAAAAATTTAAGGGAATAACAAGCATTATCTCTAAAATGGTTCACTCAACCAAAAAAATGTATATCACATAAATTGTGTATTTTAGCGCCATTTACATTTTTTGTGTACTACAATTTTGTCTATCTCTTCTGGTTTACAAGTTATGCAAAAGTCGTTCACAATGAAGAATACTTTTGGAGACATTCCCAAAAAATTCAAGATATACTTTTTATTTGTCATGAAAGTATCTTAAACATATGATATTTTAATAAAAATCGTTAGCCATTTTTGAGAAAATTAAAATTTTCGAAAAATGTTCCATGTAAAGGGTAATCTGGGGTAAGGGTATTTTCTTGAAAACCTTCGTGTCACATCTCTGGAAGATACTGAACCTAAATACAATGTTTGGTGTTTATTCGACTGTTCGTTTCTGAGTTATGCTGTTCACAAGCAGACACACACACACACACACACACACACACACACACACACACACACACACACAGACACACACACGGGCATGTTTCCAAAAATTCTTTTTTTTTTGGATTCAGGGAGTCTGAAAACATATATATACGGTGAAACATCGGTATCGAATTTTTGGGTGGAATACAATACTTCCCCTACTTACTATACGTAGTAGAGAAAGGAATTAATTGCTAGTATTTATTATGATTAAAACGGAAGATAGAAGAACAAGCTTTCACATGAAACATTTCTACAATACCTATAGCAAATACCATTTCTGAATTTGTAGTGATCAGAGAAAATTTTGTGACTTGAATACATGAGATTTAATTATTTCTCTTGTAAAACCATTTTGTGCTTGTGGAATTTTTAAAAAGTGATTCACTTTATAGGTACACAGCTGGACGCTGTTAGAGACATTTTCAAAAACTACAATTTTCCTATGTGTTAACACTGTCAAAATAACCGCTCAGCCAAAGGGTAACTTTGTTCACACGCTATAGAGGCTGATGTTAGTGGTATATATACATGTTAAAATCTGGAATCCTGTCGTGGAGTGCTTTAGGCCTTCACGGTTCTGCGAGCTCCAATTAATCTAATTTTGCAGATGTAACTGAAGCTGAGGGTGTGTGTTATTTTATTTTTTCCTTCCTGTTCGCGCTCCAGAAACCGGCTACCTGTACAGCAAGGCACTGATTTACCTATTTAACCCTTTTAGCAGCGGACTTGGGAACCAATTAAAAGCGACGCCCCTGGTAGTATCCGAAACACATTAATGCGTGTGGAGTACGGGCCAGTTTGCTTTCGAATGCAAAATATTCCCAGGGGAAGGCAAAAAGTTGTGAGAACGGATGAGTAAATCTGGAACATTAACACGGGGATATGGGTGGATGATAGACGCGACAAATTTGCAACGAGGGACTCAACACTGTTACTAATGATGTTTTGGAGGTTATTGAATTTTTAATTCCTTTTTCGTTCACAGAGGTACTGAATTATATAAACATCCTTCCAACTATACGTTTCAGATGAAGGATTCAAAGCAACAGTGGCGTAAGTGATTTAACATTCATGCTCGGAATGATTTGAAATGTATTCTTATGTAAAATCCTCGAGGTATAACAAATTCATCTTACTTCACAAGTAAGATTTTGTCAGTAATGAAATACTGTGAAAATATATGTTACTCACACATCTCTTTCCATACCACTATATATATATATATACATATATATATATGTCCTAGTCAAAGATTATTCTTATAGGTACAGAAATATTGTCAATTTATGTAATGATAATTAGCGCCGATGTTAAAATGTACCTCGTTTTCCAAGTTAGGTTGATTGTCTTAAATGCGTGTCTTGGGAGAGCAGAAGTGTATTTTTTCGATGCAGCCAGCTCGTATACTTATTTTGTTTAAGCCTATGGGAAAAGCCTTTGTGCTACTGTTATGGTTAGATAAAATATAATAGGCGTCGAAGGAAACAAAATATTGAGAGAAACAGGGAAAGTACCGAAAGAAGTGGATTGGCTTAAGGTTATAATGATGTCATTGGAGACAGACGCTGTCAATGGCGTCAAATAGTAATCAATAGTAAATAGTTTAAGTTTGTTCCAAGCGTAGGGGAGCTTAGTATAAATAACGCCAGTACTATTCATCAGTACGGCAGTCTCGTCATGTGAACCACGTAGAATCCATGTTTGTTAGTTAAAAAGTTTGCGCGCATTCACTTAGTAAGCGCCGGTGTATTTACTCCGGCTACATTAAACTTACTTCCGCGAAGGTATTGGGATAAATCACACGTACTAAGTTACTAAATGAAGTTTCATTATTTTAGATTATTACGGTGCGCCAATAAGTGATAGTTAGTAGCCCGAGAATCAAAGGATAAAGTTTACCACGTCAGGAATATTATAACTGCGGCGTTTAACAATAACAGTGACATTTTATATCCAAATGGTGTAAATCAGTGAAATATTACACGAAAGTTGAATAGGTGATAATTACAGTTGACTTAAAAAATTAATACGTGTTCGTATTCTGAACTTTTTCAATGACCCAGTTATATTGTCCACGACCCTAGATCTGTGCTACCGCTAGTTACCACTAGCATAGATCATTGCATCTACTCTGAGAAATAACTTACCCAAGGCAAACCTATAAATCACGAACACAAATAATTCAACGGAGATTAACTGTTGAAGCAGAGGCCACATCGCAAACATCGAGGCCGACGGACATTGAACCGGAGACTCCGACAAGACGAGACAGAGCATCCAGTCGACGCAGCTTGCTTGGAATTTAAAACAATAGGATATTACCGCCTCATAAATGAAGGCTAATAGACATCAGCCGACGGAAACTTAATCGTATTGTAAAGTTAAACTTGCTCTAAGTTTAGCAAACACCATACAATTAAATTGGAGTAAAGAGGCACTTACACTTAATTTATGAATCAAGGAAAATCCAGGAATGGCATGATTTTGAGTGCGAGGATGGAGGGCACAGAAACAAATAACAGAAATAACTGAGGATTCTGGCAGGAGAATCTGCCCATCTATGGTTTGGATTAAGAGTGAGTATATATTTTGGTGGAATGTGCACAGTGGGAGAACTAGCAAAAAATAAAATACTCGAACAAAAGTCAGGCTAGAAAGAAATTGGTATGTTGGTATTTACTGGCAAAACATGAGGAATTTTCTGGCTTAAGTGCACGAAGCCATATCGAATTTGTTCAGTTAGCCAGAGGCAATTTATTTTAATCTTTATTCTTTCTCTTTTCCATTTCTTTTTCTTCTTTTCGTTGTATTTAACCTTTATCTTAAATATGTATGTATGGTGAAGGGTCCATGCAATAAGAATTTGCGTAATAATTTGACACCAATAGAGGTATCTTATGTATCTCTTTAATTATAGCCCCTACAAACTGTTTTTACAAAAGCTCATTTTTCTATCTACTTCATGTTTGGGGACAAATCTTTAAAGAGATATTTTCATTGCAGATGACAAATGTCGTTGTAGGTACAAGGAGGATAGAAAAGCCCGAATCGATAGCAGCCAGTGGTTTAAAACCTAGTCGCTATATGCGGTCTTGAAATTCCACACTACTTCTATGACGTCGCGAGAGACAGTTGAATAGCGAGAGCACTTTTAAAAAATCCTGTGTTTCATTCACATGGCTTCCACTACTCACTGTTATACAAACTATTCTTAAAAATATGATATGATACATTTACACGACTTTCTCTACCCTCTATTGTTTACTAGAGTTATACAACTTATTCTTACTCAAGCTTGTTTTTCTATCAACTACATTTTAATTCTTTGCAGAAATAGCTACATTGCACCTTTCGTTATAGATACAAAGGGAACAGAGATAGTCAAATGTTTTAAGAACTGGACGCTATATGCTGGCCTTAAAATTCCATACTGTTTTCATGCAATCACGAGAAACAGCTGAATCTCGAATGGACTTTAAGATAATGACCAATAAATCAACAGTTTGGACCTTTAATAACGGATATCTCAGAAACGCTTATCACACAAAAGAATTATTTTAAATAAATCTGCATATTTTGTGTGGTACTTTTTTGTCTATTGCTTAAGGTTTACAAGTTATACAAGATTATACAAAAGTCCCACCTAATGAAGAGGACTTCCTAGGCTATTCCCACAAAATTCAACATATACATTTTATATCCAATGTAAATATCTTTCATATATATTGTTTTAAAGAAATGGTTAGAGCCATTTTTAGAAAATCAAAACTTTCGAAAAATGTTACACGTAAAGGTTAATTTGGGGTGTGGAAATTTTGTTGAAAATCTTCGTTTGGCGTGTATGGAAGACACTGTACTTAA
Source organism: Deroplatys truncata (assembly GCA_030765065.1). NCBI lineage: Eukaryota > Metazoa > Arthropoda > Insecta > Mantodea > Mantidae > Deroplatys > Deroplatys truncata. Next base: position 110,535,037 of record CM060982.1, read on the forward strand.
ATACCAGGTATGGAGTTCATCCGACTTTTCTTTTTTGAGTTACACACACACGGGCCGTCTTCTAAAATTGCTATTTTTGGATTCAGGGGCCTCAAAACAGGTATTTCCGGTGAAATTTCGCTATCAAATTTTTGGGTAGAATACAATACTTCCCCTACTGATTACTTAGTAAAAAGTAAAACCAAATAGCGAATTTATACTTAAAAAAATTAAAAACCTTTCTGATCAATAACAAAAAATATCCTAGAAATGGTTAATACCACACAATTTTTTATTTGAAATAAATTCTGCGCTTTAACGAGATTTGCTTTGTTTGCGTACTAAGGCTTTGCCTAACTTTCACGGTTTACCAATAATGCAAATTGCATTTCGAATGAAGTGGATTTCTCAGTTTATTCCCAGAATGTTAACAATGTACGTTTTATTTAAAATGCCAATATCTTATATAAATTATATTTTAAAAAAATTCTTAGTTATTTTTTAAAAAATAAAAAACATCGAAAATTTTTCCAAGTAAAGTGTAATTTGTGGTGAGGGAATTTTCTTGCAAATATTTGTGTCACATCTTTGGAGGTTGCTGAACCTAAGTATCAAATTTGGTATTTCTACGAGGTTTCGTTTTTGAGTTTTATGTTTACAAGCACACACATAAGGGCCTTTTTTCTAAAAATGCTTTTTACTTTTTCTACTACGTATAGTAAGTAGAGGAAGTATTGTATTCCACTCCAAAATTCGATACAGAGATTTCACCGGAAATATATGTTTTGAGACCCCCTGTATCCAAAAAAAGCATTTTTGGAAACATGCTCGTGTGTGTATGTGTGTCTGTGTGTGTGTCTGTGAACAGCATAACTCAGAAACGAACAGTCGGATAAACACCAAACTTGGTATTTAGGTTCAGTATCCTCTAGAGATGCGACACGAAGGTTTTCAAGGAAATGCCCCAACCCAAATTACCCTTTAAATGGAACATTTTTCGAAAATTTTAATTTTCTCAAAAATGGCTCTAACAATTTTGATTAAAATGCCATATGTTTAAGATATTTTCATGACAAATAAAATAAATATCTTGAATTTTCTGGGAATGTCTCCAAAAGTATGCTTCATAGTGAACGACTTTTGCATAACTGGTAAACCATAAGATATAGACAAACTTTTACTACACAAAAAATGTAGATCACGTTAAAATACACAAGTTATGTCATATACGTTTTTTATTGTTGAGTGAACCATTTTCGAGATATTGCTGGTTATTTCCTTAAATTTTTCAATACTTATTTTCTTAAATGGGAATTCGTTGTTCATTTTGTTTGTCTTGGATAGAGTATTGCAAAGAGTATTAATCCGTGGCAAAGAGAATGGTGCTGCACATTGTAACCAGCTATTAAGGGATATGTATATACTTAAAGGCTACTGTATTTCTATATTGCCCTTGCAATTCCAAAACAAGGGGAACATAGTACGCCTTAAGCGATAGTCAAATATTTTTAGAATTCTCTTTGCATGTCAAAAGATCGTTTCTGCAAATGTTTATCTCGATTAATATGAAATAGATGGAGAATAAGAATTTGTTAAAATAGTTTGTGCAATAGTAGAGAAATTTATGCGAGTGTAACACATCAGGTTTTTATCACATCTTTGGAGGATGCTGAGCTTAAATATCAAATGTGGTATTAATACGAGTTTTCATTTTTGAATTATATGTTTGCAGGCACACACATAAGGGCCTATTTTCTAAAAATGCTTTTTTATAATTCAGGGAGTCCAAAACATGCATTTCTCGGTATCATATTTTTGAAAGGAATACAAATATCTCTTCTACCTACTAGGCACGCGTTAGAGAAATTAAGAATAAACATTTTTAATGCTGAAAATGCTTGGCAACTAGTGATATGATAGATGAAGCTCGATTGAAGTAAAGAATGGAGACAGGAATACGTAGATCCGATAAGTCTTCAATTCCCTTTAAGACAGTACAGGAATAAGAGCGGATTTCTTCTCTTGTGGGTGTATATCGCATTCGCACTTCACAGTGAATTCACTGCATTTAAATTGCCTGATTTAAGCAACCACTGTGTAAAACGTTCAGAATCCTGAGAGACAGTTGTAGCGCTAAGAAGTTCTCCAATAAACACACTAGCGCATTCTCTACAGAACGTGACAAAAAGCTAGGATGTCTCCTAAGCAGGAAATGTTTGTTTTTGAGTGTTACTATCACCAAGCTCTTTCCTAAATAACGAAGTGTTTACATATATTTATAGGGGGACCGGTATAAATTTTTGTAAGTAAAGCGATCTTAAAGCTCAAGGCTTTCCAAAAAGAATTTCTTTAAAACCAAATTTTAATGTTTACTTTCTCCACTACTTATGTCCTAATTAGAGGAAGTAATGCATTCCACACAAAAATTTCATGCTCACTTTTCACCGGAAATATTCATTTTGAGCATTTATGTTTACATTTTCAACGATGCGACACCAAGATTTTCAGAAATTCCACCACCTTTATCTACCATTTACACGAAGCAATTTGTTATTTTTTATTTTCTCTAAAATTTCTACCGATTTTTATTAAAGCACCACAATTTTAACTTATTTGCATGACAAATAAGAGCTATATTTTGAATAACCTATGAAGTCCTCATTCTTAATGACCTTTACAAATCATAAGCCGTAACAGATTGACAAAATAATTTTTTTTAAAGCGTTAATTATTTTCGGCCTCGCCGTGGATCGGTGGTTAAACCGCTCACTCCCAACAAGTGAGGCAGTATTTTATATCATAACATGCTGTGAATGCCAGAGGAATGTAGTGTAAATTAATATTATTGTATGTACAGGATTTTAGATGTTTGTTAGCCATAAGGATTGTTAGGAAATAAGTTTACACGCCTCACTGAAACTGACAATAGAAGTGGGTAACAATAAACCGAGGGGGTGAGTTGTTTATCACTAAGAAGAGACAAACAAATGACGTCAAGGTAGCGTGTCTTTCTTTAGAAATGAAGGGAATATCTCCCCTAGAGTATATTCCCTCCATTTCTAAAGAAAGGCACGCTGACAAAACAGACGCTAATGTTGGCGCGATTTGGTAACCAATAGCAGCTCTATTATAATGTTTAGGTAATTCGAGGAGAGGGAGTATATATTATCGAGCCATAAGCAGGCGTCGTGTGGTTCTAAGGAATCTCTCGTGAGGTGCACGTCATACAGTTTGGAAGAATCTCTCTCGAGGTACATGTCCTAAAGTTAGTTACAAATTGTGAAGTCTGCGAAGTAATTGGTACGCGGCAACTAATACGACTGTAGTTACATTCGGAAATATCACAGTTTCAGTCAGGTGTGTATAAAGATTAAATATGTGAATTATTAATTAAGTATGGCGGCAATAAAAGTGTATAAAATTATTTTATTAGTGTTATCTTTCAATAACTCCTTTCCGTTTACACGCCTTGCTTAGATATACTTACTCAACTGATATAATAGCTAGCCGGAGAACAAAGAACCCAAAATTAAAAATAATTAAACAATAGGCGCCCGGCAAATAAGATAACACGAGACAGATTACCCGACACAAGGCGGCCCGGATTCGAAGCGTATACCTTGGACGAAGCGGCTGCTGGGCGAGTTTCCCCCCGGGTTTTCCCATTCCCGCGCCATTCATTCCACCAACTGCTCCATCGTCACCTTTCCTTTCATCCATTTCACCGTAATTTCAAATCATCTCGTTCCTCTTTCTCATCCAAACTTTGGGTTGATCACCCACACTATTCGATATAAAAGTCTGTCTGCTCACCGACAGGCGTCTTTGGCTTGTAAGTCCTGGGGGTAGAAGTCCTCAAACGGTAAAGATAAACAGAGAAAGAAGAAGTTAACCTTTACCGAGACATGTTTTGTTACTGGTTTAAATTTTCAGATATTTATAGTTTTGTTTCAGGTAATAGTGTAAATTAATATTATTCTATGTACAGGATTTTAGATGTTTGTTAGCCATAAGGATTGTTAGGAAATAAGTTTACACTATTCGTTTTTTATCCTCGTCCTGCAAAGAGCATGGCATTTCAAAGCCATCACATAGCTACCAGATAAGCGATGGCTTTAAAACTCTGATTATCGTTATGGAATTTACTTCATTTACCTACAACAATGTACATAAATTTGTAACTAAAGTTTAACCGGAATAACAGGAAGTATGAGGGGTGATCAGAAACAAAGGTTACAAGGTCGATCTTCCTACGGTTTCATTCATCAGAAGCTTGTAGAGGTTTACGGAGAGACTATAATGTCTCGTCAGCATATCGCAGAATGGTGTCGAAAGTTTGTGGCCGGTAGAGAAAACGTCACCAACGAGGATCGTATTTGCCGACACAGCATGGCATCAACAAATATGAACACACCTCGAGTGCAGGAGCCAATTCAGGACAACAGTAGAATTATGTTACGATATATGACGGTAGAATTGGGAATGTCGTTCGGAAGCGTTCGTGACATTGTTCACCATATTCTACAGTATCGGAAAATTTATTCCGATGGATTCTACGAAATCTGTCCTATTAACACAAGGAGAATCGCATGGGGCAGATCTGCAACTTTTGCAACGGTTTTCCACGGAAGGTAAGAGTTTTCTTCAGCACATTGTAACGGGTAACGAAACAAACATCCACCACTACAACCCCAGCAGTAAGCGGTCATCAATGAAGTGGAAAAACCCCTCCTCTCCAATGACAAAGACGTTTAAGGTGACGCCATCTGCCGAGAAGGTGATGGCCACAGTGTTTTGGGACAGCGAGAGTGTCATACTTGTGGAGTTTTTGGAAAGAGGGCACACAGTGACCGCTAACCGCTATTGCGAGAACTTGACACGATAGCGCGAAGCAATCAGGAGAAAACGGGCAGGACTTCTCACCGAGGGCGTATCTTTCTTCACGACAACGCGCGACATCGTATAGTCGAGAAGACCACTTCGCTTTTGAAGCAGCTTCACTGGGACATCCTCGACTACAGTCCGGACCTCGCTCCAAGCAACTTTTGCCTTTTTCCTCACTTGAAGGAGACCTAGGAGGCCGACGGTTCGCTTCAGACAAGGAGATGAAACACTTCACGACAACGCTGCTGAACACGCAAGGACAGGGTTTTTACAAGGAGGGAGTATTCAAACTCATCCCACGAAGCGACAAGTGGCTAAACCGATATGAAGACTGTCGAAAAATAACTTAATGTATGTACTATCAGTTGACTGTATTTGTTTTATGAAATAAAATGTACACATTTCACTGCAGGCCTTGCAACCTTAGTTTATCTCCCCTCGTATATGGAAGAATAAACTTTTGTTAAGAATAATTTGTAAAAGACTGAGTGGGGAAAGAAACATGAATTCAATACATCACATATTTGTCTATGAAATTTAATATTTTTGTCACTATTATTTTTTTTTATTTTGAAAGTTTATAGTCGCTATAACATATTAGACTTATCGCGATTTTACAACTTTTAAAATACATATTTAACAATAAAAAATTAGGTTATTTAACATAACGGCAGTTTTGAACCATTACAATGAACTGGTATAAAATTGTGAGACTATAATTAATCAAACTGATTGAACATTATATAAATTTATGCTTTTGAAAAGCTCAACATACATCCACTAGTTAAGTGGTTTGTAAATCATTGGGTATCTGGTAGTGTTGTCTCCATTGATCGTATTGTGAACATTCTACGATTATGTGTTTCGTCGTTAACAGTATGTTATACTTGTGGCAGAGGGTGGTTGGTCCTTTAAAAGAAAATAACTGTGCGCGATCTTCGTATGGCCCATTCACAGATGGGATATTAACACCTGATCTTGAATGGAAAGAGAATTACTGGAATGATGTGTCGAAAGACTCGCTATTATATCACGGAGTTTGCTTCTCGTGGAGTCAAGTCATCCTGTCTTCCAATGTTGGTAGAGCTTCTTTGTTACTTAAAAAATCTGATGTGTTACACTCATATGACTTTCTCTACTCTTCTACAAACTATTTTCACAAACTCTTATTCTCCATCTATTTCATATTAATCGAGATGAACATTTGCAGAAACGATCTCGACACATAGCGACCAGTTCTAAAAATATTTCACTATGGCTTCAGGCGTACTATGTTCCCCTTGTTTAGTATTTACAAGGGAAATATAGAAATACAGTAGCCTATAAGCATAGACATATCTCTTAATCGCTGGTTGCTAGGTGCAGCACCATTCTCTTTGCCACAAATTAATACTCTTTGCATATCCAAGACAAAAAAAATGAATAACGAATTCCCATTTGAGAAAATAACTATTGAAAAACATAAGGGAATAACAAGCAATATCTCGAAAATGGTTCACTCGACAAAAAAACTGTATATGGCATAAATTGCGTATTTTAACGCGATCTACATTTTTTGTGTAGTAAAATTTTGTGTATCTGTTATGGTTTACCAGTTATGCAAAAGTCGTTCACAATGAAGAATACTTTTGGAGACATTCCCAGAAAATTCAAGATATACATTTTATTTGTCATGAAAATATCTTGAACATATGATATTTTAATCAAAATATTTAGAGCCATTTTTTGAGAAAATTAAAATTTTCGAAAAATGGTTCATGTAAAGGGTAATCTGGGATGGGGGGATTCTCTTGAAAACCTTCGTGTCGCATCTCTGGAAGATACTGAACCTAAATACCAAGTTTGGTGTTTGCTCCTTTCTGAGTTATGCTGTTCACAAGAGACGGACACACACACATACACAGACACACACTCGGACATGTTTCCAAAAATGCTTTTTTTTGGATTCAGAGGGTCTCAAAACATATATTCCGGTGAAATCTCGGTATCGAATTTTTGGGTGGAATACAATACTTCCCCTACTCACTATACGTAGTTTAGAAATTAAAAAAAGCAATAACAATTTCCATTTGAGGGAGAGTATAAGTATTGAAAATCTCAAACAAATAAGGAATGTGGTTCACTCGACAAAAATAAATATGATGTGTTACACTCACATGACTTTTTCTACTCTTGTACAAACCATTTTTACAAACTCTTACTGTCTATCCATTTCATATTAATCCAGATGAACATTTGCAGAATCGATTCTTGACATGCAAAGAGAATTACATTTTACACATAGCGACCAGTTCTAAAAATATTTGACTGTCGCTTAAGGCCTACTATGTTCCCCTTGTTTTGTCTTTGCAAGGGCAATATAAGCACAGACATACCTCTTAATAGCTGCTTGCTATGTGCAGCACCATTCTGTTTGCCAAGGATTAATACTCTTTGCATATCCAAGACAAAAATGAATAACGAATTCCCATTTGAGAAAATGAGTTTTGAAAATAACTCGTAAATGGTTCACTCAAAAAATGTATTTGACATAAATTGTGTATTTTAACGCGATCTACATTTTTTGTGCAGTAAAATTTTGTTTATCTCTTATGGTTTACCAGTTATGCAAAAGTCGTTCACAACGAAGAATATTTTTAGACATTCCCAGAAAATTCAAGATATACATCTTATTTGTCATAAAAATATCTTAAACACATGATATTTTACTCAAACTCGTTAGAGCCATTTTTGAGAAAATTCAAAGTTTTCGAGAAATGTTCCATGTAAAGGGTAGTCTGGGGTGGGGGATTTTCATGAAAACCTTCGTCTCGCATCTCTGGAAGATACTGAACCTAAATACCAAGTTTGGCGTTTATCCGACTGTTCGTTTCTGAGTTATGCTGTTCATAGGCACACGCAGACACACACACACACGGACATGTTTCCAAAAATTATTTTTTTGGATTCAGGGTGTCTCAAAACATGTATTTCCCGTGAAATCTCGGTATCGAATTTTTGGGTGGAATACAATACTTCCCCTACTTACTATATGTAGTAGAGAAAGTAAAAAAGGATGTCATATAAGTTGAATGTTTTAAAGATATCAACATTTTTTGTATAATATCTCACGGTTTACCAGTTATGCAAAACTCATTCAGAATGAAGAGAGCTTTTGGGGACATTCCAAGAAAATTATCGTACACATCCCATTTGCCATTAAAGTACCTTAAATGCATATTTTAATCAAAACCATTAGAGCCATGAGAAAATCGCTTAGAATTTAATCAAAACTTTCTAAAAATGTTCCATGTAAATGGTAGTCTGGAGTGGGGGATTTCCTTGAAAATCTTCGTGTCGCATATTTGAAAGATACTGAACCTAAATACCAAGTTTGGTATTTATCAGACTTTTCGTTTTTGGGTTATGCTGTTCACACACACACACACACACACACACACACACACACACACACACACACAGAGAGAGAAACAAACCCCCACCTATTCTAAAAATGCTGTTTTTTATTCACGGGGCTTCAAAACGTGCATTTCCGGTGAAATTTCGATATCAAATATTTGAATGGAATGCAATATTACTCCTACTTACTATACGTAGTACGGAGTGTAAAAAAACATATATTTTTGAAATTTCTGGGCTATTGTGTACACGTCTGCTGAAAGTCACATTAGGGCGAAACCGTAGTCGAATCTAGCATGTTTAAATGTTCTTGTATGAACATTTTAAAAAGCTTTGTTTTTATTTTATTTGTTTATTTATTGAAAATTTAGTATAAAGTACCTCTAAGAAGCATTTTCAGCGTTCATAACCATTAAAACTTGTATTATGTTTAAATAAAGTCTTTTGGAGATAGGAATGTTTTTGTTGTTAAGGCCATTATTGTTATCTGTTAAAAAGCACAATTGTTTGGACCAGCCTGAAGGCCCTTACGCAGCACACATTTGCAGTTTTCCCCCACTTAAACGTCAGAATCTGCTAATAGCCTTAGAATTGTGTAATTGCAGAAAAGCAGCGAAAGGAAATGTTAACAAGCCTTTATGTTTGTGGGAACTAAACAAGCATACGTAATTTCAAAGAGCTGCTTACTTCCATTTCCTGTATTACAGCAGTTTTCTTATATGCTGGAATGGGACAAAAGAGCAGTAAACAGCGAAGTTGCAGCACTGTGGCAAAAGATAAAACGAAAGTATCTCATCAGGTCGTACCACAATGGGCGGGGTGCATTCTAATTACGTGTACAATTAAAAACTGCTTAGTGGAGATTCTGTTCGGGTAGCAGGTGCGTGAAATAACGGCGTGGCAACACACATACCATCACATTTCAACAAAGCTGCTTCAGCAAGAGGCTTAGGTGAAATAAATGAAATAAACGTTAAGAAACTTGATAAGATAACCTCCAACCAGAGACGTTGTTATAAATAAACTTTGGTTGATTTCGCTGCTTTGTAATTTTACTGTTTGTTTAAATATTATATATTTGTGTTTGCCTCGGCTGCGTCAGTATTATTGTTAGAGACATGGATGTCTTGGCAGGGTTGTGGTGCGAGTTAGAATATAGGCTTACACAGATTATAATTTTTACTTCACTGCTTTATTAATCCTTAACACGATTTAAATAACCCTTCACTGATATAGAGAACTGTGAGATTCTTTAATTAATTATTTGCACTTTTTAACACGTAAACTATTTTCGTCTCACACGAATACGTATTAAATTTCTTGAGGTCTGGTTAGTAACTGAATTGATTTAAACCGCCTAAACTTGTAAATTTCTGTATTTCAAGTCTCTGATTGGCTATTCCTAATCCAATTGAATACCTTCATTTAACTAAAGCATTTTCTGGTTGATGATTGGCTATTTTTGTAAACTGTCACTTAAATTACATAATTGCTTCCAAGAATCACAAGTAAAATTTAAACTTTCTAATTCATTATTGCCTTAAGGTTACATCATTGTTACCTCATTGTTAGCAACTTTTAACCTATTATTCTCACAGCTCCTACATTATTAAATTACGTAATACGTCCATATAACATTATTGAACATGTATACAATAAAGTACAATAATATAAGCATATACAACGACTTTAATATACACTTTTTATATATTGTTATATACAAATATTGCTTTAAGGCGGGCTGTTATTTAATTTACATATTATATGAGTAGACTGAAATTATTTAAGTGTTAAAAATACTGCCTTATGGGTAAGCCAACTCTTAATGGTTTGAATTTAAATCGTAATAAATGGGGCATGAACAAATGTCAGGTCTAGGTGAGTGGCGAAAGGGGAGGAGTACTGAGGCATTTCACCTGAGTGACTTGAAGATATGCTTCGCAACGACGCTTTGATCTCAAAAGTCGGCACTCAAATATTAACCTATGAACACGGTCCTGTATCAGGCTCCGGAGTGAAGGAAAAGCGGGAGTAAGATAAATATTGAGTGGAGTTGTAGAAGCAGGTTAAGGCTGGTTCACAACCAACGAAAACGGTAACCAGAACGAGAAAGTTGAAATACATGTATTCAAATGGGAGCGTTCACAATCAACGTTAAGCCTTCCCGGGAACTGGAAAAAAGAGTTGCCCGCTTTTTAACTTACTCGTTCTCGTTCCCGGGCACGGCATATTAGATCCATATTGTGTATATTAGACTCTTAACTCTAGAGATTATTCTAAGTGGCCGTGACATGAAACAGCCGCTAGTGTTCTCTATAGTCGCAAGCTGGAAACATGAAACTGGAAGAAATTGGTAGTAAATGTGCTTCCTAACCTCATCCCGACAGCCGCAAATTCAATGAGCGTTGGTTCCTCTGGTGAAAGGGTCATTTCTAGTTTCTTTATATGCAACTCAAAACTGGTTATTACCTCATAAACAATGGCAAAAGCTACAAAGAACAGCAAAAACCGGTGGAAATTAAAAAAGAACAATAAACAACTTTAATGTATGCCACTAAATAAGGGAATGAAAGCTTGGTACAACTGGAGGGATCGGAAATGTAACGGATATGCCTTTAGATTATGGTTACTCTATCGAATTTTGACATTGGCTTGGCTAAATTGGAAGTGGGGGAAAAATGTAATTGGTCAGCTAAAAATAAATGAAATCCCAATGCGCAACATCGACTTTCACTTTGTGATCGATATGATCATCGGTTCATTCGCATTCTCGTACTAGGCTGTTGTGAAGCAATATCTTGTATGGTGTATTGCTTCCCGTTCTCGTTTCCGTTCTGATTGTCGTTCTCGGGCGGTTGTGAACCAGCCTTAAGGATGAGGGTTGGGCGTCGCCGAGGTCGTTTAGTATTTCTATACCAACATAAACCACTGCACGATTCCATGCACTTGACTGTCCCTACATGATCCAACGCTGCGATTTGGTAATGAAATATGTAGCTCCGTCTTCTCGCAGACGAACCTCTTCCCCACCTCTATGTGACTGACAATTTACTTACCCCAATCCAAAAGATGAATGGAGGATAATAGTATCTACGGTTTATCTTCGTTCTATTACATACCGATTGGATGTTGGTGCCTTTGCTATGCTATATTATATCATGTTTTTCACCTATTGTTAATGTGTTGTATTTATTTACTTTTAAGTATTATTCGGGTAATATAACAATAATGCATTCTAAGGGGAGATAAGGCGACCGAAGTCTCAAAAACTCATTTTTTTATTTTTTTGAAGAAAAAAGTGCATTTCTTGCTGAACAGAATCATATTTGGGCTTACATGTTTGCAAAATTATCTACGCACTTGAATGGCTATTTAAAGGGGTAGTGGAACCTTTAAATGCCTACCACGCTTCAAATTTACATTGGTTTTCTCAAAACTATATTTTCTTTGCGCTATGTATCTTTATCTCTAAAAGCAGTGGGTCGATTGTAGACAAACTTTGCAGGAACATTAAACATGTCTGCTTATTTTGAACTATAATAATCTGTGTATCTTGAATATGGACACTCGTGAAGGTTATGAGTAAAAAATATGCATTTTTTCCTTCGAGCATATTTTTTTCATGAGTTACAATGTTTTTAAAATCTGTAATGAAACTGTTTAATTTATTCTAGTTAAAATTAAATAAAATATTGCTGAGGATCTCTGTACTAAATTTCAAAGCTATATCGTTAATAACTTTTGCAAAAATGAACATATATTTTGATTTAAAAAATAAAAAGCCAGAATAAACACAGCTTAACCATAAAACATACCTATTAGATGTACACACACTTTATATTACCTATATAGCAGATATTTGTATACAGGGTGGACCATTTAGGTTGAGACTGTACAATATCTCTACACTAAGTTTTGTAGAAATAAATTAGTTTAATAAAATATGCTTGATATTATGGGAGAAATAATGAATTAGTAAATTTAAATGTTACTTGTGATTCTTAGAAGCATTAATGTAATTTTAGTGACAGTTTATAAAAATACCCAATCAACAACCAAAAAAAGCTTTAGTTAAATGAAGGTATTCCATTGGATTAGGGATAGCCAATCAGAGATTTGAAATACAGAAATTTACAAGTTTAGGCGGTTGAAATCAATTCAGTTTGTTGCCGACAGCGTTACTAACCAGACGCAAAAAGTGTCCTCAAGAAATTTAATGCGTATTCGTGTGAGACGAAAAATAGTTAACGTGTTAAAAAGCGGAAATAATTAATAAAAGAATCCCAGAGCTCTCTATGTCAGTGGAGTGTTATTTAAATCGTATCAAGTATTAATAAGAGGAGTGAAGTAAAATTATAATCTGTGTAAGCCTACATTCTTAGTCAAACCACAACCCTGCTAAGAGAAACATGTCAAATTACAGTCAAATTACAAAGTTAATATTTTTAAAAATTGGGGAAAAGGCTACCGAGTACGCTAAGTGCGGTTGCAGCTACTTCAAGTGTTCGGATCCCCAACAGTTGAAATATAATACAGCTCTTTCAATGCAAACTACTTCAAATTGACGCCCAAAGCGTGGTGCAAAAAACGTAACAAACGATCTTCTCAAAAATCAGAAATTATTAGTCATGTGGTTGATAATTGTTCATTTATATGTTTGCATGATGGTGGATCTAAATACTTATGAACCTAGGTCGGTTATTACAATTACGAAATGCGTCGAAAACCCTTACCGTGCTTAAGTACCCCTTTCTAGCAACGGTGAATTGGATGTTCGAATAAATCACACAATTTTTCAGTACTTGAAATCCTACATCCTTATTTGATGCCGGCAATAGCTTAACACTTCATTTCCACATCTACTTCAGAGTAAACTTTCGTCATGAATGCTGTAGCTGGTGGGAACTTTGGCCAATATAGGTTACGCATTCCTCAAATTAAATGGAAGAGTCTCTAGCCAAGTTAAAGTGTAACATTAGGCTACCCCACCTCTCTTCACTTACATCAGTCAGAGAGGAATTCATTAACGGAAGCTGCTTCTCACTCTCTATTCATTATGCTCGTTCACCGTTTCGATTCTCGGAATTTGCTTCAAGTGAGTAAAAATTCTTATGTTACACTCACATGAATTTCTCTGCCATTGTACAAACTATTTCTACAAACTCTTATTCTCCATCTATTTCATATTAATCGAGATAAACATTTGCAGAAACGATCTTTTGACATGCAAAGGGAATTACATTTTACACATAGCGACCAGTTCTAAAAATATTTGAGTATCGCTTAAGGCGTACTATGTTGTCCTTGTTTTGTATTTGCAAGGGCAATATAGAAATGCAGTAGCCTTTAAGCATAGACATATCTCTTAATAGCTGGTTGCTAGGTGCAGCACCATTCTCTTTGCCACAGATTAATACTCTTAGCATATCCAAGACAAAAAAATGAATAACGAATTCCCATTTGAGAAAATAAGTATTGAAAAATTTAAGGGAGTACCAAGCAAAAATTCGAAAATGGTTCATTCAACAACAAAAAAATGATATGGCATAAATTGTGTATTTTAACGCGATCTACATTTTTATTGTAGTAACAATTTGTCTATTTCTTATGGTTTACCAGTTATGCAAAAGTCGTTCACAGTGAAGAATGTTTTGGGAGACATTCCCAGATATACATTTTATTTGTCATGAAAATATCTTAAACATATGATATTTTAATAAAAATCGTTAGATCCATTTTTGAGAAAATTAAAATTTTCGAAAAATGTGCCATGTAAAGGGTACTCTTGGGTAGGGGGATTTTCTTGAAAACCTTCGTGTCGCATCTCTGGAAGATACTGAACCTAAATACCAAGTTTGGTGTTTATCCGACTGTTCGTTTCTGAATTATGCTATTCAGACACACACACACACACACACACACACACACCCACACGGACAAGGACAGATTTTTTTGGATTCAGGAGGTCTCAAAACATATTTCCGGTGAAATCTTGGTATCGAATTTTTGGTTGGAATACAATACTTCCCCTACTTACTATGCGTAGTAGAGAAAGTATAAAAGTGATAAGGTGAAGCTATATCCTTACGGAGAAAACTAATTATTGCGATCCAATGTCATGGACCAGCTTTTCCAAAATAAAGCGTAGCTAGTTATACTGAAGAAACAATAGCAGGTAAAAAAGAAGCGTAGTCACTTTATAGTCGTAAGGTTTCACCAGGTGAAAATTCTCTCACAGATTAGGTCGGGTTAAATTATTTTAACACAAGGCAAGAATAATTCCATTAGTATTCTATCCCCGGTATACCCTAAGAAAGAGAATACATACTTGGCCCAATATTACCATAGTTTTGCACGTTATACCTATACTATTTATTAAAGAAGTGTCTTATTGGCAATTTCCAGGGTCTGTGATTACGTTTGTGTAAACAGCTACGTTAACAGAACGTAAAAACGTTTTAACGACCTTACGTGTTGCATTCACATGGCTTTCTTTATTCATTCTTATACAAATTATTCTTACAAAGTTGTATTATTCTATCTAATTTTCGTTAATGTTGATATTTACGTATTTCGTCGTAGGCATAAGGAGTAACAGTGAGCTAAATTGATGATTTCGGGTCGGTAGGCGAATTCTGGGAGATTCCTCTTCTGCCACGACCATCCTGTCCATTATCATCTGTTTCAGGTTTGAAGGATCAGGCGACGGAGTTCGGTGTGTTCGGCTGTGCAGTGGCGAAGCTCTGTGTCAAGGTTTCTCCCATAGCGTCGGTAGGATTGCCCACGACCCATTCTCCGGGTGTTTAAAGAGAGAGCCCCTCTTAAAGGGGCCGCCAAGGACCAGGTATGTGGAGAGGCTTGGGCGGCGCGAAAGCTTTTAATCTGGAAATGTTAGGGACCCAGCCCATGCTTGTGCACCTCGTCTTCCGGATCTCATCGGGTCTCTCCCTCCTCATTCACTCTTAGGGGTCGTTTTTAATCACACAGAGCCACATTGGCCTACGTGACATTTACCTTTACATTTGAAGTAATAATCCGATTTTTAAAAAACGGGTCGTTTTTTGATATATTTGAATTTCCATTCCCACAGAGAAACCGAGTAGCCACTTGAAAAAAGTATAAGGATTTGAAAATTCAAACCAATAGTAAACAATATCTCGGAATTGGTTAACTCAACGATGATTTTTATTCCACACAAATTTTGTCCTCTAAAGAGTTGCAAACCTTTATTTGAAACCGAATTTTGTGTCTCTGTTATAACGGTATACCACTTTAACAAAGATCATTCAGAATCGAAAGGACTTCACAGGCTATTCACAGCAATGTAAAGATATAAATGTTATTTGTTAAAATAATTGATTTGGGGAGATTTTCTTGAGCGTCTTCACATTCTAACCTTAGAAGATGCTGAACTTAAAATACTAAATTGGTGTTTAATCTTCGTGTTTACTTTCTCTACCACGTACATATTAGGTAGAGAAGATATTCCATTCCACAAAAAAATCTGATGTGTTACACTCACATGACTTTCTCTACTCTTGTACAAACTACTTTTACAAACGCTTATTCTCCATATGCTTCATGTTAATCGAGATATCGAGATGTCAATCTTATTGCTAATTTTCTTGTAGATGCAAGGGGAATATGGAAGGTTATAAGCGATAGTCAAATATTTTAAGAGCTCGTTGCTATGTGGTGCATTCCATTCTCTTTGTATGTCCAGGAGACATAACAAAAATGAATAACGAATTTGAGAAAAAGTATGTATAAGTACTGGAAAATTTAAGGGAATAACAAGCAATATCTCGAAAAGGGTTCACTCAACATAAAAAATGTATATAACATAAATTGTGTATTTTAACGGGATCTACATTTTTTGTGTTGTAAAACTTTGTCTATCTCTTATGGTTTACCAGTTAGCAAAATTCGTTCACAATGAAGAATACTTTTGGAGACATTCCCAGAAAATTCGAGATATACATTTCATTCGTCATGAAA
Source organism: Deroplatys truncata (assembly GCA_030765065.1). Lineage (NCBI taxonomy): Eukaryota > Metazoa > Arthropoda > Insecta > Mantodea > Mantidae > Deroplatys > Deroplatys truncata. The sequence goes on from CM060982.1 coordinate 110,551,297, forward strand.
ATATCTTAAACATATGATTTTTAATCAAAACCGTTAGAGCCATGTTTGATAAAATTAAAATTTTCGAAAAATGTTCCATGTAAAGGGTAATCTGGGGTGGGGATTTTCTTGAGAACCTTCGTGTCACAACTCTGGAAGATACTGAACCTAAATACCAAGTTTGGTGTGTATCCGACTGTTCGTTTCTGAGTTATGCTGTTCACAGACAGACAGACAGACACACACACACAGATACACAGACACACACACGGACATGTTTCCAAAAATGCTTTTTGTGGATTCAGGGGTCTCAAAGCTTGTATTTCCGGTGAAATCTCGCTATCGAATTTTTGGGTGGAATACAATACTTCCCCTACTTACTATACGTAGTAGAGAAAGTAAAAATCCGATGTGTTACATTCAAATAACCTCTACCCTCTATCGTTTGTTAGTTGGTATACAACTTATTCTTACTAAATTTTATTTTTATATTTACCATACATACACACATACACACAGACGTACGGACCTTTTTCTAAAAATGCTTTCTTTGGTCCAAAAGACTTCAAAATATGTATTTCCTGTGAAAACTCGATATCGAATTTTTGGGTGGAATGCAATACCTTTTCTACCTACCATGTACGCGGTAGATAAAGTAGTTCGCTTTTGTAAGAATAGTTTGCATACCCACTAATAAAATACAGGGTAGAGAAATCATGTGAATGTATCGTATAAAATTATTTATTTATGCTGTTCATAGACTCACACAGCCCACAAATCTTTTTCTAACAATTATATTTTTGTTTCGGTGAACCTCAAAACTGGTATTTCTTGTGAAATTTCCATATCAAGTTTTTTTTAGTGGAATGCAATAATTCATCTGTGTACTGTCTGTGTGCTATATTTCTATTAATGTTTTGTATGTTTTAGATATTAGTATGACTGGGTACGGCAGTCTGAAGCGGGTCAATTTAAAAAAAAAGTCTCTATTCTGAAGAATGCTTCAATTTAAGCAACTTATACCATTTACCGTTCACAATGAGAAGTTTCTTTACACGTTTGCGCCGTGGATTCTACAGGCCTGCATATTGTTTGTTTACGTTCCGTTATTATTTTACATCAACTAATACAGTGAATGTGTGCAAATAATTTTCATTATTAAGTTATAGTTATTTAGTAGCAGGTGTGGTTATTACCATCTTCCTGAAAGTCGGCATTCGATACTACCAACCCCTGATATAAAACACTATAAATACGTGTAAAAACAGTGAGTAATTTTGGCCTTTGTGGCAGTAATCTGGCTCGTGTTATCTTATTTGCTGAGCGCCTGTTATTGTTTAATTATTTTAAATTTTGGGTTCTTTGTCCTCCGGCTAGCTATTATTACTCAGTCGAGCAAGTATCTCTGAGCAAGGCTTGTAAACGGAAAGCAGTTGTTGCTAAAAGATAACACTAATAAAATAATTTGTTTCTACACTTTTATTTCCATTACACTTAACTAATAATTCACATATTTAACCTTTATACACGCCTGACTGAAACTGTTATGTTTCCTTCTATCCTGTCGCATTAGTTGCCGCGTACTTCACATTTTGTAACTAACTTTACGACGTGTACCTCGCGAGAGATTCATCCAAACTGTGTGACACATGCTTATGGCTCGAGAATATATACTCCTTCACCCCGATTTGCCTAAACATTATAATAGAGCTGCTATTGGTTACCAAATCGCGCCAACTTTAGCGTCTGTTTTGTCAGCCAATCACTATTACTAACATACATACTCTAGGGAAGATATTCCCTCTATTTCTAAAGAAAGGCACGCTACCCTGACGTCATTTGTTTGTCTCTTCTTAGTGATGAACAACTCACCCCCTCGGTTTATTGTTACCCACTTCTATTGTCAGTTTCAGTGAGGCCGTGTAAACTTATTTCCTAACAATACTTATGGCTAACAAACATCTAAAATCCTGTACATAAATAATATTAATTTACACTACAATCATTCTGGCATTCACAGTGTTGTGATATAAAATATTGCCTCAAAGAGGATCAATAAATTGTAAGTATTTACGCATATGGAATCAAATATTCATATATATTTGTACTTTTCATCGGATATGGGTAAGTATAAACGTATAGCGTCACGTTCGTAAGTAGCACAGCATGCAGAAAGCTAGTAAAGCATTCAGGGTAGGGGTAATGTCATGCTGCAGGGTTGTTTATAATGACAGGTTTCGATTGGCTTACTAGATTCCGAAAATGACATCCGTCAATATGTTCGAAAAATGCTTTTGTCCATTGGTGAAATGCAGTGAATTAAAATAATGTAGAAAAGTTTCACTGGTGAAGAATGCACTGGAGAGACTTTATTTAGTGAACAAAGCTCATTTAGGTAATGTATAATGTCGACGATCTGGTTGCCAAATGAACAACAAACTAAATGAAAAAGTGTTTGCTGAAAATTTTCTAAGAAGATATGTAAGGGAAAGCAGTTCCATAAAGAATTTTCTTTCGGGAGTATATATACTTCTTGTGGATGGCCATGCATCTCAAGAGCTTACAAGACCTATCATTCCTCGAAGAAAATTACATCACATGTTATGCTTACGGACTCATACGACTTATAGGCTACAGCCATTAGAAGGACATACCGTATTTACGGGAAACTAATACGCACCTTTTTTGATCATATGCAGTACTCAAAATCGTGGTGCGCATTAGTTTCGAGTGTAAATCCGTTCCGTAGAACGCCAGTAACTGAATTCAAAATTTTGTTTTTTACGTCAAAATGGATTTCTGAAGTTAATATGTATCCGGAAACTCGTGTCCTATGAGGCAGTACACAATAAAAAACAACAAAATCATATGATTTGCTTTTTTTGAAATATAAGAAGTAGTGATCTTCCGTCAGTAAAATTAAGCAATTGGATTCAGCACAAAGGCAAATAAAAAGAATGGTAACAGTCGGCAACGATTTGAACGCGTGTGGTGGGAAGTGTAGCTAAAGCTTACGGAACATGTGGGTGGGGCATCTGAAGGTCTGTCAGTAAAGAAAGCATCCACAGCTCCGAGTCGCATTTACTAGTGAGGCTGAGACCTGAGCAGAAGTACTGTTTTCATTCCCTATCGCCTTGTCCTCGCTCTTTCGGCTCCCTTTGATTGTGAATAAAACACAGTGGCGCCTTCCTCCAAGCGCATTCATATCGTGGCTCACTAGTACCACGCAAGATGTGTTGATGCAGAAAAGAAACAAAATGTTTACTTGTGGGAAGTGTAATTTATTAAATTAAACATGTGAATTATTGTTCATGCCAATGTTGTATGTATAAGCATACAGAAAAAAAAGTGTAACTCGATTTATTCTATCATAGAGGGTATAAAAATGGTCATTGTAGTGACTAGATTTCGTCTTCTTTACAGAATAGTTGACAGTATGAAGAAAGCAAATATCACTTAAATATGTCTGTAACTAATGGTATGCTTGGGGTCCAATACATTTTTAAATTAACAATAAAATGTGGGTTTAACTGATTTTTTACTCGATTTACCCTTGTGTATTCTACTTTAAATTCTCCACCAATAGACTATAAAGTCCGCTTCATTATCATTGAGTAGATTTTATTAAAATACACGATTCTTATTGCATAACCTAGAGCATTAGCAGCTTTCAAAATATTCGTTCTAATACGTTTATATTTTTATAATTCTGCTGTTCATTTTAAAATGTGAGAAACTGCAATTTTTCTTTTCTTTGTAACGAAAATTGCCGCTCAGCATAAACTACCAAGAGTTGATCTTGTATACAACCAATCTACATTGACTAATCCGAAATAACTTTAAAGAGAAATTGTCCTATATCTCACTTAAGAGCAGAGCGATAAGCTTTAGCCGATTTTTAGGGGAAGTTTTGTGCTACAAATTGGAACCAATATTAAGTATAGTTGCTTTGAATGCTCAAGCTATGTGGTTTCTTTCTTGGCAAATATATGCGAGTTTATTTACTCCATTTTGTCCTTGAACGGCTTACACCGGTACGATTGGCCGAGGTTCGCGGCTGAAATCCCAGCAGGACCGTCCTCCCTGATCGAGGTTTTCTCCGGGTTTTCCTCAATCCTCATAGCTTGTAAATGCCGGGTAGGTACCCTAAAATTAGACTTGGAACGCTTATTCCCCAAATTTCATTTTCCTATTATCATTTAATTTAACTACATTTATCGCCAGTGCCTCCTGCCTGTGGTGCCGTAAGTAGTAAGGGCGACGGTTAAAGATTACTTATCTTATCTCCCGTTACGGAGGGACACTGTAGCAGAGGAGACACCGGGCGACCGGATCCAGTAGCGACGGTACAGCAACGCCAGGGTCCCTAAGTTTCCAGAAGTGGACACCCCTGCAGAAGGACCGGCAGACTGTGGACTCTACCCCACACAGAGGGGGTCCAGCGCCTCTCAAGGGGGTTCAGATACCCCAGCAGCCAGCCGAAAACCTAGGGACGGAGTTCACACAGAGCATTTTTACCCCTGCCAAGCTGCACCGAAACACCATCGCCGAAAATTTCAACCCTGAAAGAGACCAACGGTATGAAGGATGAATGAAATGTGGAGTGGAACGAAATGGGGCTGAAAGAAGCCACCCCAACATTCGCCTGACAACTCGGAAAACCCCCGAAAGAACCCATGAGTCAGAGTGGGCGGTCACCGGGGGTTGAACCCGGGATCTCCCGAATGCCTAAATACTACTAATTTGTACATATTTTTCTGTGAGTGACTTTTTCTAACATAAATGATTCATTTTCTCAGAAATTGTTGAGGCTATCTAAATTAAATTTAGGATGATAAAAATAACCTCTAAGCGATATTTGGATCTACTTTAGTGTTAATAATGTTATTGAATATATGTTTTTAAAACAAATAATTGCTGATAAATTTTAATAAAGAACGATTTTATCTTACTTAATAAACAAACTTAGTATATAAAAGTAGATCGGTGGACTTTGAAGGCATACATCTACAACTTTTAAAATTTTTGGTCTGATATCTTGATTTGTTTCTGAGATAATAGGTCATGAATTTAGCACATTAATATTGGCGAAAAAGGGCTTTTAATCTCCCCTTAAGGCAGATATTTATCCTAATTAATGGAAAGTAAACAGCAGGAATCATATAAGACATACGTTTCAATTACAAATGAAAGAAAAATGCAAATTCTTCTAAATGGAGATTGTACTTTTCAGTTTTTTTTCCCAAGTATATGCTCCATTTATTATCATCCTCCTCTTTTTCCTCGTATTTATTTTCATTTTTATCGCTTTATTCTTCTTGTGCTTCTTGTTCCTTTCTTGCTTCTATGTGGTTTCATCTGCCTACAAGCCTTCAGTTAAGCCTTCTAAAATTTTCTTTTAGTGTAAAATTGTGCCATTTATTTTAAAACGCCTATTTTCACTCTTATTTGCATATTTTCTATTATTTTAGGTATTACATTTGTTATTCTATTGCATTACTTGAATTATCAGCAGCAACACCGCCGTCACAATCACTACTTCAAACCCGGGTGCAAATCCGATCATGTTGCCTATCTGAAGCTTTTTTGAGGGGTTTTAGTTAGTGTTAGGAAAATATTGTATTTGTTGTTTTATACAGACCGTGTATGGGCTGAAATTGGAAAGCGGAATCAGATTCAAAGACTTCAGTGCAATAACCAGTAATCAAGCTACAAATCTCCGGATTTCTGTGCGTAAACTCTTCCCCATATTACCATTACGAGATACCCAAGCGCACGTTAAACATAATGCGAATCTTGTATCCCGGTGAACCTTCAAAGCAAGCTTAATTCCGAAATATAAAGAGCCCACCTTTTTGGTTCAGGTATCCCAACGCATATTTCGTTTGAAATCTCGATATAGTTTTACTTTCTCTACTACGTATAGTAAGTAGGGGAAATATTGTATTCCACCCAAAAATTCGATACCGAGATTTCACTGGAAATACATGTTTACAGACCCCCTGAATCCAAAAAAAATCATTTTTGAAAACATGTCCGTGTGTCTATTTGTGTGTCTGTGTGTCTGTCTGTGAACAGCATAACTCAGAAACGAACAGTCGGATAAACACCAAACTTGGTATTTAGGTTCAGTATCTTCCAGAGATGCGACACGAAGGTTTTCAAGAAAATCCCCTACTCCAGAGTACCCTTTACATGGAACATTTTTCGAAAAACGTAATTTTCTCAAAAATGGCTCTAATGATTTTGATTAAAATATCATATGCTTAAGATATTTTTATGACAAATAAAATGTATATCTTGAATTTTCTGGGAATGTCTCCAAAAGTATTCTTCATTGTGAACGACTTTTGCATAACTGGTAAACCATAAGAGATAGACAAAATTTTACTACACAAAAATGTAGATCGCGTTAAAATACACAATTTATGTCATATATATTTTTTTGTTGAGTGAACCATTTTCGAGATATTGCTTGTTATTCCCTTAAATTTTTCAATACTTATTTTCTCAAATGGGAATTCTTTATTCATTTTTTTGTTTGTTTTGGATATGCAAAGAGTTTTAATCTGTAGGAAAGAGAATGGTGCTGCACCTAGCAACCAGTTATTAAGAGATATGTATGTGCTTAAAGGCTACTGTATTTCCAAATTGCCCTTGTAAATATATATATTCCACTTACATAGTCAAGAAAATTAGCAATTAGATAGACTCTGGAAATGTTTATCTCGATTAACATGAAGTAGATGGAGAATAAGCGTTTGTAAAAATAGTTTGTACAAGAGTAGAGAAAGTCATCTGAGTGTAACACATCAGATTTTTTTTTAGGTAGAATACGTGTCAGCAGCAGAGAAAACACAGACTTGGGACAAGTTGTGGGTAGGTTAAAAAGCTTGTTAGGTCGATTGCGGAAGCAATCGACCTAACAAGCCGCTCGTGCGGTTCCATTGCATATCTTTGAAGTGTTATTATTTATCATTTTAACTCTAAACCTCCTTATGTAATTTCATCTCAGCACCTTACGGTGAACTTGCGTGTTTTGTTTAAAACTGTACTCCACTTGCGGTCAACTAGAATTATAACCAATTATTTTCTGATAATTTTCTACTTCAAATCAGTAAATATCTTTACATTTCCTGAAGACAAAAATGTAATTTTAAAAACGTTTTATTTTGTATTTTATTTACCCACTTATATATGCTTAGCAATAAATCACACTCACAAATTACTCTTTTAGCAGGAGAGGCTGTGAAACATTTAAATAGTATGTATAAAATGCATATGAGTTCTAACATGTTTGTAGTCAGAAATACGACCACGCTAAATGTTAAAGAAGTGTTGTGTGGCATACGAAGTTATAACATAGTTACTTTTTAAATATATAAATTATTTTCCTGCACTATCAAAACAGAGAAAGAGGAACCAAATAGAGACTTTAACTCAATTTCAATATTCTGACAAGTTTATTGTTTACATTATTTCAGTATGGTGAATATTTAAGAAAATGTACCAGTTTTTCGCTAGTATTATTCTTGTACATAAACAACACATTAAATTTCGAGATGGTGCATTCTGGAGCGAAGTTATTGAGATTTTAAGCTCAATTCTTTGAAAGTTGTTTTAATTATAATCTGAAACTAAAGAAAAATTTTGACTTCCACTCAAGTACAAGAAAACCTGGGGGGAAATTATAATTATTTCGTATTAATTATTAAACTCTAATGCAATTTTAAGGTAGTGGAAAAAAGAACGGTTTAGAGGAAAGAAAGGAAACGGCACCTTAAACTTTAGAAACCAATGGGATTTAGTGCTCAAATATAAAACAGTAATTAATATAAGGGAAATGGCCATAACCACTCTCATCTATCCTATTTCATTCACCTAGATAGACATTTTGTTTTTAATTGAGAAAGAAAACTTAGTTCCAGTTTCCCTCTATATGCCTTAATTATTGCTGGATGATTTTAAATTTTCCAGCATTAAGATACATGACAGGATTCTTCTGTGTTTTAATATACCTGCAGCTGAGAGAGACATAAAATGCTCATTTATAATCGAAATATCTCGAAAAAGGACAACGTTCAACTATGTGTTAAGTAAAGAATTAACGTTTACAATATTTGTGTTGTTTCCCATTTGTTCCTATTTGGTTTAATTGCAAATATAAATAGTATTTAACTATTTTTTTAATTAATGGACGCCCTTTATCTACTATGGTACTTAGCGTTCCATTGTATATTGGGCGTGAAAGACCGGTAATTTTGCTCAGAGGCCTCTTTATCAGGCTTGAGGTTCTTTTACGTTCCGTAAATCTATGAAACAGGACCACCGGATTTACTTCCCTTCCGAAGAAAGCCATGCTAAGGATTTTTACGGATTTTTACGCCCGAAAAAAATCCATTGCCCTCCACCGGGTTTGAACCCGCGACCTCGGGAACAAGAGGTTAGCATGGTAACCACTACACTACGGAGGACGACGTATTTAACTAGGGATAACCTAAGTTCATACTAATTTATCTGAGAAAAATATAGTATTTTATTCTGATCTAAGATTACGGTCAAATTATTTTGAATTAACCTTTATACAACCAGAATTAAACTTCAGTTTGACTGAAGTCTGGGATCATTCCTTAATTTAAATAAAGTATTTATGAGATCGTGCACGTGTTTCCTTCGACATAATTCTGATTTTTGTAGTCGTTTTCTGGTTGCCAAGGGAAACAGCATAATTACGAACGCAAAACAAACTAAGGAAGAGACAAAATTTTGCTATGTGTAATATTATACTTATGTAAAAAATGAAAATGGAATCTTGGAGCAAAGCTTATTTGAGAAACGAATCTACTGACAAAAGTGAATACTCTTGGAAGCAGTATTTTAATAAACTTGTGACCAGTAGCAAATGATTTGACCTGATAATTATCGGTTTATTAGAAGCTGTGCCTCAGTATACATATTCTCCAAGAGAACAACGCTTCACAGAACTATTTAGTTACGGATTCGATTGCCATGGATGTTGATGTGGACGAAGAATTTCATGATGCCTATGAGCACCAGCCAGTGCCCTGCAGCATGGACTTGGAAACAGCCTTGGAGGAATCCAGGAAAGCATTGTATTACTTCCTAAATAATAGATTTAATGAAGCCCAGAAAGTTCTAGAGCCTTGGGCAAACATTAGTATGTACCATGCTTTGGGAAACAGTGTATTAGCCTTTATAGAAGCCTTGCTGACCTTCGAACAACAACGTATTGAAGCAGCCTTAGAGGCACTCAAGAACTGCTCTGAAGTGTGCAATAGATGCAGAAGAAGTAATACCATGTATAAATCCCTCGGAAATATCATAAGAAAAGTCAACTACGACAGCTACACTTCAGAGGAAATTCATGCAGAGCTATGCTATGCAGAAGGACTCCTCCTGAAGTCGATGATCAGTTTAATTGAAGATGAATCCCTTGCTAGTTTTATTAAAGCGGGCATCAATCTTCGTGCATGCTACAACTCCTATAAAGAATGTAGCAATATCTTGCAATTAAGGCACTGGAAGAATGAAAGACATGAAGTTGATTTCGAGGTTGGTGTCAGAATGGGCATTGGAGCATTTAACCTTATGATCTCTATGCTTCCTGCTCGTGTGGTAAGACTTTTGGAGTTTATTGGCTTTTCAGGAAGCAAAGAAATTGGCTTACAGCAGTTAGAATTAGGGTACCACCTGAAGAGCAGTGTGCGTCAAGTGATGTGTATTCTGGTGTTACTAGGCTATCACCTCATAGTATGTCAATTGAGTCATTTAGATGGCGATCTCAAGTTTTGCGATGAGATACTTGAAAGTCAATTTCAATTATATCCCCAAGGCATGTTGTTCCTATTCTTCAAAGGCCGACTAGAGTTTATGAACGGGAACATTGATAAGGCCATAAATTGGTATATGTCAGCATGGCATTCTCAGAATACTTGGCCTCATTTTCATCACTTATGTTTCTGGGAGCTCTTATGGACCAACATCGTAAAACAGGATTGGAGAGAGGCGAGCATTTTTGCACGCATGCTTCTGCAGCACAGTAAATGGTCTCGTACCGTATATAGCTATCAGAGGGCTGTTACGTTGTTAATGCTTGGTGATAACCTGTCTCATAATGAGAAATGCGAGATTGAAATGCTTATGAGAGACGCTCCTCGGTGGAAGCAAAGGTTTGCTGGCAAGTCTTTACCCATTGAGAAATTTGTGGTAAAAAAGAGCGAACGTTTTTTTATCCAAAAACGGATGTTGGTGCTTCCAGCCATAGAGCTGCTGTACCTTTGCAATTTATTTAAAGTATTGGGTAAAAAGGTAGAATTGATAGACCCAGTTTATAAGCTCATTGAAAAGACTTGGAGAGAGCTAAAATCAGAAAATGAAATGCAAGAGTTTGATGCTGACAACCGCGCTTTGGTGTTGTTATTAAAAGGGGCTAGTTTACGGCAAATGAAATGTCCTTTGGAAGCCGAGACGTGCTTTAATACGGTAATGGCACTAGAGAGGCAGATTCGAAATGACATGTATTTAGTTCCCTACGCAATGGTGGAATTAGCCCAAGTGATGTGGGAAGAAGGAAATGCTGCCAAGGCCGCGACATTACTTGAAGGAGCAAAGAAAAACTACACCGGATATACCTTAGAAAACCGTCTGCACTTCATGATACACACACTTGAGATGGAAATCAAAGAGGGAAGGCAATTAAATACTCTAGATAATCCTATGCCATCAACGTCCACTGACTACTAACTTGCATTGTTGCATGCGTTCCAGATTTTCGAAATTGGTTTTAAATAAAGTAAAATGCTTCATCAATAAACGTAAAGAGAACATAATTTTACGTTAGAAAATGCTTCGTGTGAGCAGTTTATTCAGTTTACGAAGTCAGTGTGTGTTTTATGTCATTGTTTAACTGTAACTGATATCGGTAATATAAAGTACTGAATGAAAGTTATGCACTCTAGCACAAATTGTTGTAACATTAATATTTCTTTAAGTATTTCTATACCGCTTCCCGGATTTAATACACTTATTAGTATTACTGATATTAACTTCCATTGTGATTGTGTTTACGTACATATATTTGTTTATTCATGTATAATTGCGAGATCTGTAAAATACGTATACAGTAGATGAACGTATTCTAAATGCCTTATTTAATTTCTGCTTTTAAGTTTCTTTTGTAATATAGGCATAGTTTGTATCCAAAATAAATTAAAGTTAACAGAAAAACGGTTTAATTTATATTAATATGAGAGATAAAGTATCTTTATTATCCGTTTTGAAAACATCACATCAATGCAGACGTTGCATAGAGTGTGTGAGAGAGACGGAGAGAGAGAGAGGGAGAGAGAGAGAGAGAGAGGAATCTCTGGAGTTAAGACAATAATGCAAACCGTTACTACGCCTGACAAAACTGGCATTTTAAATCATCAATATATCCCTAACTAGTACATTCAGTGCCTTCTTTTTGTCCCTCTCCGCTCGCGCACGTACACTGCCTTGCATACAAGGTGGTCCATTCCCATAGATCGCCATATTTTTTTTTTCTCCGTAAGGTCTCAGGTAATGAACTTTGGCTCCGCCCGGCCGGGGAAGTTTTCTATGTGATTGACCTGAAAAACAATTAGACAAAAAATAACCAATGAACGATATTTATAATTTATGTGAAATGGAGAGGTGGCTCGGATACCCCTCTATGAAAGAGTTTCGCTACACTGGCACACAAGGAAAGGTTAAAACAATTACAAATAATTCCGCCTTCTAGAGGAAGGGGTGCACAATCATTTGCATGCCTCGTTAAACTGAATGTCAGCTACGACAATTACATATATGAGAGCCTTCATCAGCAACATGGGGACGTAGGTAAATTTATTGGTGCTCCTAAGCCACAATAAGAACACGGTAGTGTAGCATGAAAGTATAAGGTTTAAATTGGAATGTTACCCTTCAGAAGTTCTGCCATGCCTACTTTTGGGGAGGTAATGTACCTTGCCTAATTATGCTCGAGAAACAGAGGTGGTCACGCTGGTAGGGGTGTGGCTAGATTTTGTAATTACCATCATAAACAGCTCCGTTCCATTATGGGTCACATTTTATGCACGCGAATATACGTAAAACGGAGATGCTTGGATCCAATAAGAGAAAGGGAGAAGATAACTTTGATGTTAACGCTCACGATATTCTATACCAACCACAAATTCATATATAGATGGTGTCTCATATGTAATGTAGGTTTTTAAGCAAAACTTTATGTGGAACGTTTTCTGACAAGACATTAAATTACTCTTCAAAGTAGAGACATACAGATTCTATGGTCTTTCGCCATCTTTCAGCGAGGTTTATTATCCCAAGGCGGTATCAGTTTTTTGTTTTTGATGGGGAGAATTCGGTGAGACGCACTTCCACAGCTTCAAAGTTTTCCAAATTTCTATCACGCAAGAAATGGGCCATGGATCGAAACAGATGACAATCTGAGGACGCAAGATCAAGGTTGTATACTTGATGTGGTAACAGTTCGACTCTTTCCAATCGTGTCATGGCTGTGTGTTCTCTGAATCAGGATACAGACCTGCTGATTGTTGGCATCACTAGTGGATATGGAAGAGCTCCTGCTCTTTCCTCATCCTTCACAGTTGTTCGACCATTTCTGAACCTTTCAGTCCATTCGTACACATTTCGCCGGTGTAAACATTACCCTATATTGTGCGAAAAATCTTCGGTGTATTTCGTCTCCTAGTACACCTTCAGACTACAAAAAGCGGATAACCGCACATTGTTCTTCATTGGTGTAAACGTGGAGGGGTGCAACCATGCTTATTATGCAACAATGCAATACTCACTGGAGTGATAACGGTCAAATATTCCACAAACGGAGACAAAGGAACAACATGTCGACGTCGCGCGCACAAACCGATTCAGCCAACTTGCAAAAGATGAAAAATAGTGCGTGGATACTTATTGACTTACCCCGTGTTTCCAATGAAATCTCGATACATCGAAATTTTGGATGCTATCCTACCTACTATAGGTAGGATGGTTCACCTACAAAAAATTTCTAGGACATAAATTGTGTGTTTTAAAGAGATATACATATTTTCTGAAGCAAAATTTTGTTTATCCCCTACGGTTTACTAGTTATGCAAAAGTCCTTCAGAGTGAAGAAGACTTTTGGGGTCATTCCCAGAAAATTTTGGATATACAATTAATTTGTCATAAAATATCTTAAGCATATGATGTTTTAATCAAAATCGTTAGTCCTTTTTGGGAAAACAAAAATTTTCGAAAAACGTACCATATAAAGGGTAGTCTGTGGTGGGGGATTTTCTTGAAAATCTTCGTGTCGCATCTTTAAAAGATCCTGAACCTAAATTCCAAGTTTGATATTTATCCGCTTTTTGTTTTTTAGTTATGCTGTTCAAAGTCACATAAGCGCAGTCTAACACACGAAACATGTATTCCCGGTGAAATCTCGGTATGGAATTTTTGGGTGGAATGCAATACTTCCTCTACTTACTATACGTAGAAGAGAAAGTAAAAAGGTTACTTCCAAATTAAGATAAGTACATACTTTTTTATTTAAATTCAAAATAATAACAAGGATTAACACCACAAAGAAAATTATTTCGTCTAAATTGTGTGCTTTAAAAGATCTACATATTTTGTGTAGAAAGATTTTGTCTATCCGTAAGATTTATCAGCTATACAAAAATGACCCAGAATAAAGATGGAGAAAGAATCAGAGAAAATATGTACATTTCATTTGCTATAAAATAACTTAAACACATTGTATTTTAATCAAACTTTTATAGCCATGTTTTGCAAAATAAAACTTTCTAAAAATGTTCCATGTAAAGAGTAATCTGGGGTGGGGAATTTTCTTGAAAACCTTCGTGTCGCATCTCTGAAAGATACTGAACCTAAATGCCAAGTATGGTGTTTATCCGACTGTTCGTTTCCGAGTTATGCTGTTCACAGGCGCACAAATGGTCATGTTTCCAAAAATGCTTTTTCTGGAATCCGCGAGTCTGAAAACATATATTTCCGGTGAAATCTCGGTATCGAATTTTTGGGTGGAATACAATACTTCCCCTACTTACTATACGTAGTAGGGAAAGTAAAATTGAATGGATGGGGTCCGAAGAAGCACAGCGTCTAGGGGACGAACAGATGAAGATGTAGAGGTTAGGGATTCATGGAGAAATAAAACTATGAATGGGTTGTAGGAAAACAACTGTGTAGGTAATTCCTAAATAAAAAAATGTAAAACTGTAATTAGCAGCGTGCAGTTTCCTCATTCTGTCACAAAAACAACGTCATTTCATGGCGGGCGGTTTTGTCACTGGGTTGTAAGATCTGATTAAAGGGTTTGTTGAAGCATTGAGGAATATCAAATGGCCTAAGGTGCCGGATAAGGCCACCACAAGGGACCAATTACACCGCTTCGGGGATAATTAACTTGTCACAGTCTACACTCAACCCTGAGGTTCAAGCTTCGATGCAATGGAGCTTTGCTGATTTCGGCTTTTGCACTTGACACGTCTGAGTTAAGTATTTAGAATTAGCGATCGATTCGAAGAGAGAAGATGTGATAAAATAATTAATTGAATTACACTTCATAAACACTGAATGCTGCATATAATAATTGTATCAATATGACTATTTCCAATCACATAGATATATCATAGATAACATATTCAGCGTTTCATATGAAAATGCATATTTTTGTGCGGTTGTATTTTTCATGAACCTACATCCATCATGACAATGTCTGGGAAGTAACTTTTCCAGCATTCGTTGCAGGCAACGTAACCTCCTCGTTTACTGGGTTTGCAACTACGAGGGGTGATCAGAAACTAAGGTCACAAGGCCGATATTCATGGAGTTTCGTCCGTTATAGAGAAATAAGCAGTGTGCGATAATTCTACACGCGGTTGGCAACTGTAGAGTTTCGCCGCCCGTCACCTACAGCGCTAGTTGTAGGTAAACACAAACGGCGGCTTGTTTGGAAAATCCGCTCCGTTATTCGATTTCTGTGAGCCAAACAAGTAACCGCAGCTGAAACTCACCGGAAACTGGTAGAGGTTTACGGAGAGATTGGAATGTCACCTCAGCATGTCGCAAAATGGTATCAAAAATTTGCGACCGGTGGAGGAAACGTCACCGACGAGGATCGCAGTGGCCGACCCAGTACGATATCAACAAATTTGTACTTATCTCGCGGGAAGGAGCTGATTCACGACAACAGGAGGATCAATTTATGGCATATGACGGTAGAAATGAGAATGTAATCGCAGGCATTCATCACATTGTTCACGATATTCTGCAACACCGGAAAGTTTGTTTCCGATGGGTTCATGAACTCTGTCCAACACAAGGAGAAGCGCATGGGGCAAGTCTGCAAATTTTGTAACAGGACTCCAAGAAATGGAATAGGAAGGAAATTGTCACGGTAGATGCACCACTACACCCCCAACACTAAACGGTCGTCAATGGAGTGGAAACCCCCTCCTCTCCAAAGACAAAGAAGTTTAAGGCGACGCCATCTGACGGGAAGGTGATGATTACTGTGTTTTGGGACAGCGCGGGTGTCATTCTCGTGGAGCGTTTGGAAAGAGAGCACGCAGTGCCCGCAGACCGATCCTGCGAGATGTTGACACGCAATTAGGAGGAAACGGCTAGGACTTCTCACCACGGTAAACTTCCTTCACGACAACGCGCGACTTCATACAGCCCATAAGTCCACCTCGCTGTTGAATCAGTTTCGCTGGGATATCATCGACCACCATCCCTAGAGCCTGGACCTCGCTCGAAGCGACCTTCACCTTTTTCCTCACTTAAAGGAGTACACAGGAAGACGAAGATTCACTTCAGACGAGGAGGTGAAACACTTCGCGACAACGTGGCTGAACAGGATTTTTATAAGCAGGGAGTATTCAAACGCATCCCATGAAATGCCTAAACCGATATGGAGACCATGCAGGGAAATAATGTATGTACTATTAGTTGGCTGTATTGGTTCTATGAAATAAAATGTCACGTTTCACTGCAGCCTTTGTAACCTTAGTTTCTGATCTCCCCTCGTTATAGGTGCTACTGATATCACAGCCATACAATTTTAGTGTTTTTATTACTATGGATATTATAATGTGATATATAGTTTTAGTCACATTTATACCAGTTCAAATTTTCCTTAATCTTTACTTATGTTTTATTTCCTAATAGGCATTTGATTAGCACATAAAGCTGATTTTCACCTTAACATACCAGGAAAAATTAGCTGAACTGCCTTCCTTTTCATCTTCTTTTACTGCCTACAGATCAACAAGGAACGCAGACAAGCTTTATTAATTTTATGCTTTATCGTACCCTTTTTTAGATTTATCAGGGACCAACGAAGCATATCCTATTTTCCATGTGATTCCAATTGCCGAATTAAGTTATTCCACAATAATAGCAACGTCTTAATATGTTTCTAATACCAAGAAATTGCTGGCATTTTGATATTTCAACCAGCTATTAATAGGCAACTAAGCAAAAGGTATTATTTTGACTTCGTCCAGTTTTTTCAACTGTTACTCTCATCGAGTACGCATTTCATGTAGATGCATGGATGGATGGATGGATGGATGGATGGTTGGTTGGTTAGTTGGTTGGTTGGGTGGGTGGGTGGGTGGGTGGATGTATGGAGGGAGGGATGGATGGACGGGCGGGCGGATAAGTTATTTTTATTGGTTTCAAATTATTGAAGTTATTATACAAGTATTTAGTGCACGGGTCATTGACCGTACATGCATATTTAAGACACAAGGTATGGTGACAAAAGATACAACAGAAAAAGAAAACAAAAAAAAACAGGAAAAGGAAAAATAGAGATAAATTACCTTTGACTAACTGAGCAAATTTGATCTGGCCTCGCGCACTTTAGTCATGAAATTGCCCATGTTTCGCCAGCTCCTCTGGTCAGCCAGTAGCTCCCAACATGCCAATCTCTTTCTTGACGGACTTAAGAATTTTTCTTTGAGTTTAATTGTTCGCTGGTGCTCCCACTGTGCACATTCCGCCAAATATATACACAGTCCTCATCCAAATCACAGAATGGGCAGATTCTTCTGAAAGAATCGTCAGTCGTTTTCTGTGCCCTCCAGCCCCCCAGTCTAAACCATGCCATTCCTGATCTTTTATTTCTTCCTAAGTTAAGTATATATGCCTCTTTAACCCAATTAAATTTTATTTCCTTTGCTATAATTAGAGAAGGTTTAATTTTAAAATCCGATTTCTTACCAATACTCGTCAGTAAGTAACGTGGTAGTTACGGAACGGAAATCCCGCAGTGTAGTAGGCTGTGTGCGCCATCCGCGGTCTTGACATAAAACAAAGGCATTGTATAACGAAATATGTAAATGTAAATTAAAATATTTTATGAGTTAACAAGAAGTAGATAGAATAATAAACTTTTGTAGGTATACTCTGTTGAACAGTGAGTAGAGAAATTGTATGGATACAACAAATCAGAGATTTGGTTCAACCATATTGGTATTAGAACCTTTTATTCCAATTATAGTATGCAAATCTTATAGAAAATGACGGCATTGACTTCATATCATAACTAATGTTTATTTTCAGAGCAAGTCTTGAGTTCATTTTCATATAAGTCTGACACCATTGTCCTGACATCTAGTTACCTACGTCAGGATGCAGTTGCCAACTTATTTCCAAAAAGTCTTTTACAATTTCTATTTATAATAATACAGTCAGAATTATAACTCTGAGCAACTAATACTACTTCAACAAACTACTAAACTACTGGCTTCCAGAAATTCAACTATAGGGTTATTCAAAAAGAAGGAAAACTTTTAAATATTCATCTTAATGAACGACAATAGATAGCATCACATCATTCAATAGAGGTAAGTTAAAAGTTTTAAGACCCACTTATTAGTTTCATTCAGTGCTACAGCGGCGCTGTGTTTGTTTACGAAAAAATGGCGACGCCACAGGGTAAGTCGTTCTGTGTGCTAAATTATGCAAATAGTGAATCCATTGTTTCATTGCAGCGTGCATTTCGTTGTAAGTTCAACAACGAGCCGCCTCGTCATAAAAAATTTACAATTGATACAATAAATTCGTGGAAGATGAACTTTTCCTTATTCAGTGATTATCGCATGTGTTGCCGTTTATTGTCCTTCATTAGAAATAAATATCGTATTTAACCGAATCTAATGCGGCAGTGAATCTAATGCGCACCCAATATTTGAAACTTAAAATTATGAAAAAAAGGGTTGGATCGAATGTAAAGCGCATCAATGACAGAAAATAGGTAATACGTATTTTATTTAAATTTATTTAATACAACAATGGATTTATCGTATATATAAACCATCATAATATAGAACTAAATGTGCCCTACTGTTATGTGACACATTGTTAAAAAACAAAATTAGTGTTACGTGATTTTTTTTCGCACCCTGTTGTTTTGATGATAACTTCCTTTGTCCCCTTCCCAGTAATAGTGTAGTTCCACGGCATATCAAACCAAATTGGCGTCTTATTAGTGTTGCCTATTTTCCCCCTGGAATTTCTTTTTTTCTTCTTCCGAAATGAAATGACATACCGCTGAAACGTTTGTAGTTTGTCCTCAATATCCCCAGGAAGCTTCTGGCACATTGTTGTACGGCGTCTGAGAGATAAACCTGTTCTCTGCTTGAAACGATCCACCCAACCAGCAACCACGCTGGCCTTAAACTCTTGTTTCGGAATACCAAGGACTTCAGCCTCCTCTTAAGCTTTCTTTCGTATAGTATCAACAGTCTCAGGCTGCCCATTCTTCCTCCCTTTACGCTCAAATTCCAACACTTCTTCTTCAACTTGAGGATGTCTTCCTTTACGAGGACCCGTAAATCTCTTCCTACTAGCCTAATTAGCAAATAATGCCAATTTCTGTTTTCACCACAAGCGAACGTTGCTCTCTGATACATTGAACTTCCTTCCTGCCTTTAAAATACTATTTTTACTTTCTCTACTACGTATAGTAAGTAGGGGAAGTATTGTATTCCACCCAAAAATTGGATACCGAGATTTCACCGGAAATACATGTTTTGAGACCCCCTGAATCCAAAAAAAGCATTTTTTGGAAACATGTCCGTGTGTGTCTGTATGTGAACAGCATAACTCAGAAACGAACAGTCGGATAAACACCAAACTTGGCATTTAGGGTCAGTATCTTCCAGAGATGCGACACGAAGGTTTTCAAGAAAATCCCCCCACCCCAGATTACCCTTTACATGGAACATTTTTCGAAAATTTTAATTTTCTCAAAAATGGCTCTAACGATTTTGATTAAAATATCATATGTTTAAGATACTTTCATGACAAATAAAGGTATATCTTGAATTTTCTGGGAATGTCATCAAAAGTATTCTTCCTTGTGAACGAATTTTGCATAACTGTAAACCATAAGAGATACACAAAATTGTACTACACAAAAAATGTAGATCGCGTTAAAATACACAATTTATGTCATATAATCTTTTGGTTGAGTGAACCATTTTCGAGATATTCCTTGTTATTCCATTAAATTTTTCAATACTTATTTTTTCAAATGGGAATTTGTTATTAATTTTTTTCTTGGATGTGCAAAGTGTATTAATCTGTGGCAAAGAGAATGGTGCTGCACATAGCAACCAGTTATTAAGAGGTATGTATGTGCTTAAAGGCTACTGTATTTCTATATTGCCCTTGCAAATACAAAACAAGGGGAACATAGTAGGCCTTAAGCAATAGTCAAATATTTTTAGAACTGGTCGCTATGTTTAAAATGTAATTCTCTTTGCATGTCAAAAGATCGTTTCTGCAAATGTTTGTCTTGATTAATATGAAATAGATGGAGAATAAGAGTTTGTAAAAATAGTTTGTACAAGAGCAGAGAAAGTCATGTGAGTGTAACACATCAGATTTTTTGTCCTGGTAATGCAAAGAGAATAGAATACTGCACATAGCAACCAATTCTTAAACGTTTAAAGCCTAGCAAATCCCCTTGCATCTATAAGAAGATTAGCAATAAGATTAACATGAAGTATATGGAGAATAAGCGTTTGTAAAAATAGTTTGTACAAGAGTAGAGAAAGTCATGTGAGTGTAACACATCAGATATTTTTTTAGCATAAAGGATTACGTTACACTTTAAAGAAGCGTCATAAGACGTTCTTTTCTGTTTGCCTTGCCCTCCATATCGTAACTAAAAACGCTCAATAATAGGCAAACCATTGTGACGTAATAAACCAGAAATTTGAATGAAGGTACTGGCGTTCTACGGAACAGATTTGCATAAATATGGTATTTAAAGTCTGTTCCTTCTTTATGAATAACCCTGTACTTCTAAACTGCTACTGGCTTCCAGTAGTTACTCATTCTATTATCTCTCCATTTCTTAAACGCAGCGATATCCTCTCATATACGCAGCTGGCATCCTGGAGCGTAAAAAACGCCGCTGCTTGAAATATATCTACTAATAACTCCCGGCATTACATCAGTATAAGCTTCAAATTAATATTTTTAATTCCTTAGGAAGGAGACTAAAATAAAACATACGGGGTTATAACTTTCTAGGATTGCGTTATCAGTAGTTACGCAGCCGGTTCCCAAAGGTAATTAAAATTGCAAAACACGCATTAGCCCCCGGGAACAGATTATGTGATATGATACCTCACATGATTAGCAGACAGTTATTTAGCATGCATTATGAGGTGTGCTAAGCCTCCGCTGTCCTTGTTGTTAACGTGCCGCAGTTACGTATTCAAACATACCAGGGTATTTATAACTAAACTAATTTGAGTGAGTATAAATTAACTTTGTTTTAATCTTAATGGCATTGTTGATGAAAACAATTCGAATTACCCCAACGTTTTGTGTACACTCCATCCCTAATGTTGTACTGAATTGTTGGTCAGAGCACGATATCTCCGAAAATATTGTTTTGATATATTCTCCTTTTTGTTTGAAATTCGTGCCTAAAAACAGAAATCTGATGCACATAAAACAAGACGAAAATAACATACATTAGCATGTTGTTTAGTTACATTCATGTATTTAAGCCTTTATATAGCTTCTAAATAATATAAATGATTACTGATTTAACTAAAAATATCTCTCTTGGATATATTTTTTGAATAAACACCAAAAATGATAGTAGAGCATGAATCCTAAAGCCATAAATCGAAATTAGAAATAAATTTTCAAATTTATGTGAATAAACTGTTACAAATGAGGTATATTAAATCATAATATACTTCAAAGTTTCAGCTAAGATTTAAAGCACCGTCCAAAATATTTATGTACAGCTTTTTTAACACTAAGCTCTTAAAAATGGCCAGACACATCAAATCTAAAATCAAGTTTAAAAACATGTGTTTAAACATTAATTACATCATCGAATATTCCGCTGGAAAATATTTTTAAAACACCTGATGCAATTCCTTGCCCTCTATCGCTTATTAGTGTGTATACAAACTATTCTTACAAAGTATTATTTTTCTGTCTACTTCATTTTATTCCATAAAGCCTTTGTAGAAGTAACTACATTACACATTTCGTTATAGATACAAAGAGAACAGTGATAGTCAAATTTTTAAGAACTCGACGCTATACATGGCCTTAGAATTCCATGTTGTTTCTATGCAATCGTGAGAAACAACTGCATTTTGAAAGTGTTCAAAGAATGATCAAGTAAGGAACTCTAACCATTAATAACGAATATTTCGGAAATGGCTTATGCCACAAAAATGTATTTGACATAAATTCTGTGTTTTGAAGCGCTCTACAATTCTTGTGTAGTAGTTTTCGTCTATCACTTAACGTTTACTAGTTAACAAGATTATACAATTTTTTTTCGAATGAAAATTAAATTGAGTTTTATTTATGGACGATCTTTAACTGCGGTGGTTCTTAGTGCCATTCTATATTAGGCATGAAAGACCGATAATTTTGCTCAGAGGCCTCTTTATCAGGCTTGAGGTTCATTTACGTGACGTAAATGTACGACAGGCGAACGACCGGCTTTACTTCCCTTCTGAAGGAAGCCATGCTAAGGATTTTTACGCCCGAAAAAAATCTATCGCCCTCCGCCGGGTTTGAAGCCGCCTTCCGAAAGAAGAGATCTTCAAAGGCTATTCCCAGAACATTCAAAATATACATTTTAATTGTCATGTAAACATCATTAATAATATTTGAATAAAAAGCGTTAGAGTAATTTTGTAGAAAATGAAAAATTTCGAAAAATGTTCCATGTAGAGGGTAGTTTTGGAGGAATTTTATTGAAAATCTTCGTGTCACATCTTTGTAAGGCACTGAACCTAGACACTAAGTTTGGTTTTTGTCCGACCTTTTGTTTACGATTTATGCTGTTCACAGACACACATACACCCACAGACACATAGACCTTTTCTAATGTTTTTATCAAGGGGCCTCAAAACATGTTTTTCCGAGAAATCTCGGTATCAAATTTTTGAGAGGAGAGCAATATCTTCTCTACCTACTATGTACGTGGTAGAGAAAGTAATATACATTATGAAAAATCTTGCCCGTTTAATTAAACCCGATGCTTCTCAGAACAACAATAGCTAGCCGAATTATATCATGTTAACGTTTTCTTGTTAAGCAAAGAGAGATACCTTATTAACTGATAAATGCAACAATATTAAATAATAGGTTTAATTCGTTTAAATTATTCAAAATATTCTTATGTAAATTCTAACAATAGCTGAGTACTAATCTCTTTGTAAATGTTACCGTCACCCACTCCGGGAATTGCTCTCCTCCTCCGCTGATGTTTCAGATTCTTTTTTACTCTACAAGTTGGTCTACTTTTCTGTAACATGTATTGCTATGGAACAGATTGCTTGAGAATTTCTAAGGTATCACACCTCTGTCCACCAATATACTGAAAGCATCTGGACCAATGTGCTATAATGCATGCGGATGTCAGCCTTTTACAGGAAGCAGCTACTATCATTCATTAAAATAGAAGAACATTATGGATGGCGAAAAACCTAATTATAAATCAATATAGTACTTTCCTCGTATGGATATATATTTCTCTCACCGGGAACAGACCAGGAGCTATATACAAGTAATATTCAATGGTAATTGTAGGAAGCGGATTTCTATGACTTGTTATAACAAGCTTTTCCCCTCACCATTTTTTAATTTTTTAAAGTTCTATAAACACTTTCATAGCAGTCTAATGAAAATAAAATGGTATTAATTGGACTTATAAATGCATATTTTTATATTCTTAATATTATATGGATATTTATGACAAATCTAAATTAATCTTACATCTTGAACGTTTTTATAAAAGCTAATTTTATAATTTCCAGGATAAGCTATATTGAAATCTTTTTCAGGGTATTTTAAATATGCCTATATTTTCTGGAAATCCTTGTGCAAGTTTATTTTAATGAATTTTAGTAAGTTTTAAAACCGCAAGTAGCAGGTAGGATTTTCCTCAGTCCTGTGCGAGAAAATATGAAGAAAGCGCAGACAGGCTGGAAGGAGTGGAGTGGAGTCGATCTGGTAGGCTCGTGGTGAACATAAGTGAGTTTCCTATGCACCAACCCTTGGAAGGGCTTTACCATAGGTAGGATGGATTTTTGTAGGGTGACGGTTTGGTGTTGAAGTTGGGGGGTGATGGGAGGTAGCGCTATGTTTTTATAGGCTCCTCAGTGGCTGTCTTTTCAGGAGCAGCTCCAGTGCCCTGCTTCACTGCTGTTTATTTGTTTAAATTTTAATTGGTTGAATTTTGTTGACCACTCCCATAGGGGAGGGGGGAGTACTTAGTGACACCATGTTTTTGCTGTTGGCAGGTTTAAAGCCTTTGTTACCGGGGGCGCCCTCAAGCCATGTGAGGAACCCGGTAACGTCTGTATTGGCGATCTTGAGGTAAGTGGTCCCCCATGGATCTGACAAGGGCGTTCTCATGGTAACTCAATTTGCCGTAAAATTGTGTTGCCCGGTATCTAATGACGTCCTCCACATATGGTAGGGCCGAGGTCTCGTGTAGTGCCCTAACTGGGAAGCGACGACAGACAGAACAGATGGACCGAAGTCCCCTATTCTGAATCCGCTGAAGCCGCTGAAGCCAGAGAAGCCAGGAATCTGCTGCCATGCCCCACACCTCACAGGCGCAGAGCATCAGAGGTAATATAAGAGCTTTGTAAAGGCGTAACTTTAAGTGAACCGGCATGTTGGAAGCCAGAAACGGGTATAAGGCAGCTACCGCTCCCTTAGCACTGTTCGTTGTACCCCGCACGTGTTCAAGAAAGGTTAGGCCCTTATCTAGAGTGACATTTAAATATCGTATGGAATTCCCCCACTCTATCCTTTGGCCCCGATAGGTGAAGGTTGGTCTGTCTGCAGCGGGGATTCCTCTCTTGGCGAGCAGGACAGCTTGGCTTTTGTCCGGATTCACGGACATCCGCCACTGCCTGCACCAGAGTTCAACGAGACGGAGATGTCGTTGTATACGGTTGAAGGCTCTGAGGATGTGTCTGTTGGTCGTGTACAGCAGGACGTCATCAGTAAACTGGACCATATTGACGCCCTGCACCACTAGAAAGTCTGCCATGTACAGACTAAACAGTGTGGGAGATAGTACAGAGCCTTCGGAGACTCCGCCTTGTATGGGTGCTTTCCCCGCTACTGCTACTATAAAGGAACATTGGTGTAGGAAACTGTGTACGATGTTGATAATTTCTCGGTGTAGACCAAGCTGAATCATTTATATAGTAGTCCCTCATGCCAGGTCGTAGAGAAGACCTTCTCCACGTCCAGAGACACGGCAGGAGTGAAGGTCCTGTCCTGGAAACCCAGGGCAGCAGCCTCCACCACCCGTAGCAGATGCTAGGCGGTCGAGTGCCCAAGACGAAAACCAAACTGATGGTTTGGGATGGCTTGAATGTCAGCCAGTAGTGGCGACAAGCGGTGTATTATGAGCCTCTCAAAAACTTTTGAGAGAGTGGGTACGAGGCTGATGGAGCGATAACTGGAGGGAAGAGCCGGGTCCCTACAGGTTTCGGAATGCACACCACCCGGGCCACCTTTCACTCGAGTGGAAAGTGTCCCAAGGTGATGCACATGATGAAAACCTTTGTAAGGAAGAGTACAGCTCTGAAGGGAAGGTTGCGGAGCATGGCGGGGGTCAGCCCGACCTGTCCGCAAGCCTTTTTCGTATCGAGACGCCGGAGTACGCCTTGGACTTCACTAGGGCGGATGATTGAAAGGGAATTCTCCGCTCCATCAACCGCAAATAGTGATCCACCTTCTGTTGGACGCGGCTAGTAAAGTCATTCGTCCTGAGGGTCATCTCTGGGCCTACAGGTGTCCTCAATATAGCTAGCAAGCACATTTGCTTTGGCTATGGATTCGTATACAAGGCCTAGGTTACCTTGAAGCGGGGAGTGGTATTGGTTGCGTTGGCGACGGAGGTTTTTAGCTATTCGCCAAACTTCACCACCACTCTGTGCTCAAGCAGTCGGTCACGGACCTCTCGGCGAAGATGCCGTTGAAGCTCTTGATTATGGAGCGTTCGGTGGCGCTGGTATAGCCTTCGGGCTGCCCAGGAGCACCGGATAAGGAGTTCTAGGTCCAGTGGTAGGACGTCAGGATACGGAGGGGGAGGTGTTAGGATGGTGACGTTATGAACCGTTCGCACCACTGTGGTTGTGAAGGATTTGACTGCTGTCTCGAGGGAAGGGAGGGGCTTTTCGCTAAGTGTTCTTATCTTTGTCCCCTCATCTTGCTGCCTTCAAATCCTTTGCTGACCAGCCATTGCATTTTCATTCTGTCATATTCAACATGAACGGCCAATCAGTGAAAAAATTGCGTTTGTAAATTTGACGACAAAATAATTAGTGCTGTTGGGAGATATTTTATTCTGCAAATATGGGACGTGAAAGTTAAAGCCAAAATCCCTTTCTAGTATTTTTCCTAAAATAAATTAAAATTCAATTCATAACTAGAAATGTAATAATTTTTACATCCGGAGGATATAATTAGAATAATTGATATAAAAAGTATTAAATTTTGAGTTATGAGTTGAATTGTAATTCATTTTGGGAAGAAATATTAATTGTTCATCAAACTAATATGAAAATTTAGTAAATCCTAATGTTGTAATTATGATTCTAAAGGCTGCTATGGTAGGTCAAGGACTATAAGTTACTAGATAATATGTTGGACAATGTATACATATTACAGAGCTATAGATCATCCTTATAAAATTACAGTTCAGTTCACCTTCACACTATTTTACAATACATCAGAATTTTATCAGCATATATCATTGTTTTAAGTGATACTAATGTTTACTAACATATTGGCATATGTATGGTAATGGTATTTTGTGTTTTATTGAGCATGTTTTTATGGATTTCTCTGTCGTAAATAAATGCATATTTCCTAATTTTTAGGTCCTAGAAATCCGCCTCTAGTTATTGCTAATGAGTTCCAGAGATAACTTTAGGGGTTAGTTCCTGGTAAGATTACAAAAATATGTACTTAATCTGATTATTAACTGTTGCTTTCCTTTCTTGTTACATTTGTTTAATAATAATAATCATCATGTTGCTTCTTCGTCATTCAAATAAAACACTATTATATTATTGAGTTTTATTTATGGCGCTCTTTAACTGTTGTGGTCCTTAGCGTCCCATTACATATTGGGCGTGAAAGAGCGGTAATTTTGCTCGGAGGCCTCTTTATCAGGTTTGAGGTGGTCTTGTGTCGTAAATCTACGACACAAGACCACCGGCTTTACTTCCCTTCCAAAGGAAGCCATGATAAGGATTTTTACGCCAGAAAAAAAATTCATCGCTGGGTTTGAATCCGCGACCTCGAGAACTAGAGGCTAGTATGGCAACCACGACACCACGGAGGACGACACTGGTAACACTTGGGACAGTACGTTCTGCGTGGCTAATACAAAATGATAACCACAGGGAAAATAAATATTAATAACAATAGGAATGGTGTTATTAAATAAGACTGGGAAGTGGGCGTTACATGTAAAGGTGAATATGGGTTGAAAAGACAGTTCCAGCAGAAGGCAGGAAAACGGGTTAGTTTTTCCCTAATTCTAACCAAGTGAGAAGAGAATACGCTTTGTTAGTGTACCGTTAGGTCGCCTGAAAATCTGATGCGTAGAAAAGCTTAAGTGCTCTCAGAGCCTCAGTCATCCAATAAGAAAGAAGATAGAAATCATGTGATAGTGAAATGGGGAGATAGGAAATTGCAAATAAAGAAACAGCAGAGTTTAGTAGACACTTGTTCGTGATATTTCCTTGGAGGTTGTTGTGAAAACGAATGTGTCGGCGGATAGGCGCGACTGTATGAAGCACAGTAGTAAAGAAACAAATGAATCAGTCGTATTAATCACCAACGCTAGATTCAAGATCAATGCAAGTCCCTGAGCTAGCATCGAACCCGGGACCATCCCTGCAAATCCCGTTCCGCCAAATCGTCGCACAGCACCTCCCATATTACCGCCGCACAGTGAAATAATAAACCGGCATGTATAATATTCTCCTGATTCGAGAATAACACAATGGGAAGTGTTGTTTTCGAACATTGCGGTCGTCACTGCATCGTTCGAGGACTTCACTACTGCACTAGAAAATTATTATAATGGAATACACAGGACAAAAATAGCAGCATTTTTCAGAAAACTTGAGGCGAAGCTATGAATGCTTGAGTGTTGTAAACTAATACATAAAATATATCGACGGTACTAAATCAACTGTAGTTGACCGACGAAGTGGGCCAGTCTCGCAACGAATTCAATAGAATCCTCGCAGCCCCATTGTGAGCCTTTTGTTCTAAACGCTTGTTTCCATGTTAGCTCGGAAGAGAAAAGCTAGTACGGAGGTCCTTCACCAGTTTTAACAGCTCTAAACTTGTCTATGACCCGCTTTAAATTCTCTGCTTGTCGCATTGCTCTCTGGGAGTTTAAACTACCGCTAGCGAGATACTTTTGACTCTGTATAAAGCCAGAGCGAGCGCATTCTTGTGACGTTTAAAGGATGGGTGGGTTCCCAGAGCTGGGATGAAATACGAGTCGCTAAATAAACTGCTTCTTCTTTAGGTATGGTCAGAAATTCTAAATGGAATGCAGAAAACTCTGCGTTTCGTTCACATAACCTTTACTAAAGCTTATTTTTCTATCCACTACATTTTAATCCAAATAAGCCTTTGCATAAATATCTACATTACACATTTGGTTAAAGATACAAAGGAAACAGTGATAATCAAATGGTTTTTAAGAACTGAACGCTATACCCTGGCCTTAAAATTCCATACTGTTTCTATGCAATCGCGAGAAACAACTGAATGTTGAACGGACTTAACAAGAATGACCAATAAATGAACAATTCGAACGTTTAATAATGGATATCTCAGAAATGGCTGATGCCACGAAAAACTTTTTAAAATAAATTGTGTGTTCAAAGAAATCTGCATTTTTTGTGCAGCGCGTTTTCGTCTCTCTCTTAACGTTTACCAGTTGTACAAGATTGTACAAATTTCCTTCTGAATGAAGACTTTGTAGGCTTTTCCCGGGAAATTCAAGATATATATGTATATATATATTTTGTTTGTCATATAATTACCTTTCGTATATAGTATTTTAATAAAAATCTCTGAGTAATACCTACAAAATAAAACATTTCAAGATGTTCTACATAAAATATAGCTTAGAGTGGGATATTTTATTGTAGATCTTTCGGGCGCATATTTGGAAGATGCTGAGCCTATATACGATGTTTGGTATTTATCCCAAAAATAAAATTAATTTAATATTATTTATGGACGCTCTTTAATTACTGTGGTCCTTTGCATCACATTCTATATTGGGCGTGAAGGACCTGGAATTTTGCTCAGAGGCCTCTTTATCAGGCTTGAGATTCTTTTACGTGCCATAAATCTACGACACGGGATCACCGGCTTTACTTCCCTTCCAAAGGAAGTCATGCTAAGAATTTTTACGTCCGAAAATGTCCAAGCTCTCCGCCGGGTTTGAACCCGCGACCTCGGAAACTAGAGGCTAGAATCATACCACTAGACCACGGAGGACTACAGCTGAGAATATGGAGAAGTAGTGTAAGGTATAAGCTAATGAATGATAATAAAGTATTTGGACAATTATGTTCTGTTATTTTAAAAAAAAAATATCGGTACTTACTTTAAAAACATTCCTCGTACACTAACTTCATGCAAACATACATACTTCCAGACACTATAAAGGATGGGGAATAATCCTGGTTAAAGAAACATTCCCAACTTTCAGCCGGGAATCGAATCCGGAAACTCTGAATCTGGAAGCTAGCTGTAGAGCTGTAGAGATTATATGATTCATTGTGTTTTAAATAGCAATAATTATCATGATGTGTTTGAAGTATCAATGGTGACAAACAAACATATATTCTGAAAGGTCCAATAATGCTAATAATATATAGGGTTATTAAAAAAGAAGGAACAGACTTAAAATATTTATTTATGGTGAACGATAATAGATGGCGACATATGCGATACTTCACTGCATAGAGTATCAAAATGAGCATCATTTGTTATGCGCGGACGACCAGTGCTTTTCCGTTTGCATAATGCAGCACACAAAACGATTTTGTCTGTGGCGTCACCATTTTCTTGTAAACAAACACAGCGCCGCTGTAAGCCCGAATGAAATTAATAGGTGGGGCTTAAAACTTGGAATTTTCTTCTATTCAATGTTGCGTCGTATGTGTCGCTATCTATTGTCGTTCATTGAAAATGAATATATAAAATCAGCTCCTTCTTTTTGAATAACTCTGTACATTATAACTAAATATTACGTTTAAACTGATTATTCTTATATGCAAGGGGAGCGATGTTTTAAATGATTGAAAATGTTGAAATAAGAATTAAAGTTGGTCCTTTATTAATTTTTTTCCATGTTACAGGAAACACGCTTGGAACTGCTGTTAATCCCTGCAGGTTGGATTTTGTATGACTGTTTCCATAGTGACTTGAACAATAATTTCAGACTAATGATCCTTTTATTCACATTTCCATTCTTATGTATCATTTCCTATAGGATCGTGTTCAGTTAGTTGTGTTCGTTGGCTTTGACTGCATCGCTAAACAATCTAGGCCTTTAGGGATATGCTGGTGCTGCAGTTTTAGTGTCGAAGTTCGTCGTGGGCAGTTGTTTCTTGTGATTTGTGTCTCCACAAGCGAAACATGTCTGTGGCTGACCTGGCTATGCTGCATCTGCAGTACTGTAAGGAACTTGTTTTGCTAGTGGGATATCGTTTTTTAGTCCTATACTACATACTGCTTTAGTGCCATTATTTACTCCCGGAAGCATCTGCTGTGCGCTACAGATTTGATTTCTTACATCGTATAGAGTACCACAAGCTGCTCTTAAACTGAGTGTATTTGGGTATCAAATCCGAAGGCTCTATTTTGACTTTTTTCATTTCCCCTGATTAATAGTGGAAGTCAGCATTGGTACTTACTAAGTAATATTCTCTGAGAAAGGAGTTACTTTTTAACTTGTTTACACTACGCTTTGGGCGTCAGTTTGAGAAAGTTGTTTTCTGACCCACGTATGGAAGCCAATTTGAGAAAGGAGTATTTTATTGTAGGAGTTGTATTGTATTTCGAATGTTGGGGAGCCGAAGTTGTAGTAGTTGCAACCGCACGTAAAGTACCCGGTTTCCGGTAGCCATCGCCCCAAATGTACTTTCAGGTGGCCTTTGCTCCAAGTTTAAAAAAAGAGTATTAACTTTGTAATTTAACTGTTTCTTTAAATATTTTATATTTATGTTTGCCTCGGCTACGTCAGTATTGTTACAGACACATTTCTCTTAGACAGGGTTATGATGCGACTAGAATGTAGGCTTACACAGATTATAATTTTGCTTCACTCCTTTTATGAATGCTTGACACAATTTAAATAACACTTCACTGATATAGAGAGCTGTGAGATTCTTTTTATTAATTAATTGCACTTTTTAAGACGTAAACTTATTTTACGTCTCACACGAATACATATTATATCTCTCAAGGACGCATCTTGCACCCGGTTACAAACACTTTTTGCAGGCAACACGTCCAGTTTTGAGCGCTGTCTAGAAGCAACTGAACTCTGTATTTGAAAACTTTTGCTATATTTCAGTTTCTGATTGGCTAATCCTAGTCCAATAGAATACCTCCATTTAACTAAAGCTTTTTCTCGTTGTGGATTGGCTATTTTTATAAGCTGTCTCAAAATTACATTATTGCTTCCAAGAATCACAAGTAGTATTGTTAAACTCTCAAACTCATTATTGCCTATAGGTTACCTCATTGTTAGCAACTTTTAACTTATTATTCTCACAGCTCCTACATTATTAAATTACGCAAAATATTCTCATAACATTATTGAACATGTACACTATAATATAAGCATATGCAATGACTGTTATATACAGTTTTACAAATTATTACATACACGTATTGCTTCAAGGCGTGCTGTTATTGAATTTACATATTATATAATTTGACTGAAATATTTTAAGTGTTAAAAATACTGCCTCGTCACTAAAATTATAAAGAAACCACATAATCGGATTTGATAATTCTTTCACCATTTAAAATCCATATTCCTTCTATAAAATTCTTCCTTATTTCAATTCATAAAATAGTAAAATACTAAAGCGGATTTACAAAGTCAAGTCCTGGAATATGAACACATTGGAGACTTAAAGAATGTTATGTGATACAGGTCAGCGATAGTCAAATGTTTTAAAACTGGACGCTATACACTGGTCTAAAAATCCCATACTCTTTCCGTGCAATCTCAAGAAACAAATGAAATCCGACATAACTTAAAAATAATTGCTAATGCCACAAAAACGTTATTTGAAACAAATTTGTGTTTTAAAGGGATCTATGTCTCTTTGAAGTACGGTTGCGTCTATTGCTTAACGTTTACCAGTTATACAAGATTATACAAAATTCCTTCCGAATGAAAAGGACTTCAAACGCTATTCCCATAAATTTCAAAATATACTTTTAATCTTCATGTAAATATATTGAATAAATGGTATTTGAATCAAGACTGTTAGGGACATTACTTAGCAAATCAATAATTTCGGAAATGTTTCCATGTAAAGGGTAGTTTGTGGTAGGGAATTTTCTTGAAAAAAAACCCCACAGACATAAACCTTTTTTCTAAAAGTTCTTTTGTTTTATTGAGGGGCCTCAAAACATGCGTTTTCGGTGAAATCTGGGTATCGAATTTTTTAGTGGAATACAATGTCTTCTCTACCTACAAGGTATGTGATAGAGAAAGTAAAAATAGTTGTTGCAAAATAAGACAAATGCCGTCGATATTTCAATCCACTATGCATTGGGTTGTCTCATAAGTTCGTTCGCTTTGCTCGTAAGTTCCATCTATAGCGCCTGAAAACCCTGAACCTTCTGTACACTTGAGTTATCCTAGTTGCCTACTACTTAGAGAACAACCACCAGACTCACTATTAGATATATAGTGTGTATTTGTGACTGACTTTGGATAGAACAGCGTGAACGTGTATTTACAAACTATGGAAAGCAAAATGGAACACTTCCGACATCTTATGCTGTTTTACTATGGTAAGGGTAAAACCGCCTCACAATGCCGGCAGAAAATTTGTGCTGTCTACGGGGAAGATGCAGTAACGAAGCAAGCATGTCAAAACTGGTTTAGTCGATTTCGATCTTGGAATTTCTCCCTAAAAACAAACCTCGGTCTGGACGGCCAATGGTTACGGACGTGGAAAGAATTCATGAAACGATTGTCAACAATCCACGAATTATAATTTGGGTGTTGGCATTGGAGCTCAATTTAGCTCGTGCTATTGTAGCCAGGAACTTGGCAATATACTGTCGACAATAATGGTGTATACTGCAGGAAATAGTTTGTTTACAAAACCTAACTGCCATAGTTAACGATCTTTTGAACTACCTTGTGTTAAAAGTTTGTAAACGAAAAGTTCGGCAACTACTCTGTCGTAGCTATGCTGCGGGTGAGGTGTGTTTCCAGGCGTTCTTAGTAATTGAAACGTAACGAAAAGCGAACGAACGAATGAGACAATCGTGTATATATATGGTGGCGATTTAGCAACAGAACTAAGAAAACAGAAGTAAACTTGTATCTTATAATTATTAACTGGGAGGATTAACTTTCTCGAAGGTCGCAGACTGCATCTTTTCCAAAGGGGTAACCTGTTGACCTGGGAGTGTGGAATATTCATATTCACTAGCTACACCTTACTTCGTTATATATGTTAAGCGTTTCTTTACGTAAAACAAAACTATAGTACACAAGTATTATAGTACGAGCTATGCTACTTGCGAAGTGCCACTTCCTCCGTCTCGCGGTTTCCAAATGCACAAACAAAATGCTGGCAAGATAGGGATAAGAAACACCGCTAAGGCTGATGAACGACAAATGATGCACCAGAGCACGGGAAGCTTAGGTTAATTAGGATACATCAAAGCACCCAAGCAAAGCGAAGCGAGCTTGCGTTCCTTAACGATGTTTATGTTTCACTATTTATATGAGTTTAGGTTACTGCTACACGGGAGCTTAGGTTAGGTTTATTTTGTAATGTAAACTTGGGTTAATTAAGAACAGGTGTTTCAGAACCTGTGCAACATACTCTGAGAAACGATAGATCTCGCAGAGCAAAACTTTTTTGTCAAGCAACCACCATCTTTCGACGCATCGTTACGGAGTTATTCAACCGTGTTTGAAGCGTATCTGGTAGAATAGGTTTGAGAGGCACAGTCAATACACTTCGACTCTCTGTTTGTTTACAACCGCTGAACCAAGTAACATCGACTCTTTCTTGTCCCTTAGGTCTGATTAAGTTGGGTAGGTCTGAGACGCACAGCACAATTTAACTCAGTGTTTGTGATCAACAACAGCTTCACGCATACCACCTTCAGAAAGTACAGGGACTGGGTCCGAACCACTTCGCACTTTGTGTTTAGTTTGTCCAGTGGGTTCTGCAACGAAGTACTGCTATCCTACGTTTTCCGCGCACGTCTTGTTTACCGATGAGGCCTGCTTCACATCAGACGGATACTTCAACAGCAAGAAAAGCCACATCCGGGATGTTGACAATCTTCATGCAGTGTTCGTTAAACATCACACACATAAGTAGTCCCTAAACATCTGGCTGGAATCATTGATGATGATCTGGTAGGACCTTTCGTTTTAACACGCCGCTTGAGTTAAATTGGGGTGTGCGTCTCAAACCTACCAAACCTAACCAGACTAAGGAACAAGAAAGAGGTGATGTCACTTGTTTCAGTGGTTGTAAACAGAGAGTCAAAGTGTACTGGCTATGCCTCTCAAAACTATCCTAACGGATACGCTTCAAACAGGGATGAATAGCTCCGTAAGAATGTATAGGAGGATGGTGGTTGCTTGACCCTGTAAAAACGTAGGTTAATTAGCAACCAGTGCTTACACAGAAGCGTGCGAGCGAAGCGAGCGTGCGTTCCTTAACGATGCTTATGTTTCACTATCTATACAAGCTTAGATTTCTGATTAAGAGGTTAGGTCAGGTGTGTATATATAGCCTACCATAGGTTCGCATGCGCGTAATTGACAAAATAGCGACATTTATTGTCCTTAAACAATAATTTTACTATAAAGAAAAGACCATTAAAAGGGTGGGCGGATGGGTTGGTGACAGACTGTGGATGTGTCAACATCTACTATAAAGGACAATTCGATTTACTTACCCTTTTATGATTTTTAGCACTATTTAACAGGGGGATAAGTACTATAGTTTCACTGTTTCTATATTATACGAAAATTACATAGCTTTTATGTTATTAAATAACTACGGGAACAAAGAGAGGATATAAAATTCTAAAATTTCACACATATTAAAAAGTTAGTGTCATTGTTTGTTCCACCGGCGAAGGGTACTTATAGGCTAAGCAGAATTTCGAGATCTTGGAGATTAAGAAAAACCAGGGGTGTTTAAAATTACAAGTATAGAGGTAAAGGAGAAGATTAACCATTAAACTCCTCTGGATCACTGTGTAATTATTTCATAAAGAACGGAGGATGGAAGTAGATAAAATTAATTCGGCATTCGAGTTTAAAAAGCTAACCAGCTAAGTCAGCTGTTATTATATAATATTAGTGCGATTACCTTCATCAATATGGCTCATTCCCTGGCATAGGTACGTTTGTAGTGTTTGCCTTGGCTTGCAGTTATCTTACAACCTTGATGTGTTTCCTTTGCCTATGGACTTGCTGTAGTTGAAGAAAACTAGATTTTATTAGTGCTTATTCTTCTGTAGCTTTCCATTTTCGTTTCCTGTGTTGACCATTAGACCAACAATGTAGCCTTCTAACCTGTACTCACAAGGCCAATGAAATACTGTAGCTATTTAGACTATGTAACGTCGAATAAAATACGAGTAATTAATTAAGTAAAAGAATATGTGGGCTATGAATACCTGCAGATATTTTGTAAGCTGATGATGGTCTTATTTTGTTATAATCGGTTAAAACTGATGAGCTTTTATTAATACTCATGGCCTTCTCGAATCTGTTATGAAATAGGCGTGCAATAAACCCAATTAAATAATATTGGTAATACTTCCATACTTACCTTCTGGTTAATTTGGTAAAATATAGTAACTTACGGAAAGAAAGTACATATAATGGGGCCTTTAAGAGGCAATGTAATTATTTAAGGAAGCTTTAAACCCCTCCGGCCCATTTTAGGGCAATTTATTAGGCAAAATAATCGTATATTTCAACCAATTACTTCATTTTGTCAAAACTGCGCATGCGGGAGGATACTGCCAACCCAACCATGTTAGTGAAATCCACGAGAATAGCGATGTTAGAGGTGGCAGGCGGCCAATGCCCAGTTATATACTCATGGATCCAGTTCATATACCTACACACCCGTGGTTTCACTGCGGCTCGCTACGGTCTAACGGCCTACACTCGTGTCATAACCATTCTGTAATGTCATTTTTATTTCTGCAGTATTATTTTCTTATACGTTGGCGCTCTTCAGAATAAATTCCATGAACTACAATAGTCACAAAGGGCCCCTACTCGCCGAACGTAAAGTAATCAGGGGGAAAAATAGACTGAGTTTTATTTATGTACGCTCTTTAAATGCTGTGATCATTAGCGTCCCATTCTATATTGGGCGTGAAAGACCGGTAATTTGCCTAGAGACCTCTTTATCAGGCTTGAGATGCTTTTATGTGTCGTAAATCTACGACACGGGACCACCGGCTTTACTTGCCTTCCGAAGGAAGCCATGCTAAGGATTTTTACGCCCAAAAGAAACCATCTCACTCCACGGGGTTTGAACCCTCGACCTCAGAAGTAGAGGATAGCATGGTAAACACTACACCACGGAGGAAGACGGACTAAGCAGGGAAGGTAAGCATAGGAGGTGTCCATAATATTATATAAGCGTTTTGTTGATATTGTTTATTAAACTATCGTTAAATAAAGTCTTAGCTAATACCACTCGTGAGTTCAATATTACTCAAATAATTTCCCAAGCGTTCGGGCTACTATCGACAATATCCAAATAAGCCCTCCTCTGTAATGTGGGGGGCTTTGTCTGCCTCATCAAGAGATCCCGAGTTTGAATCTTGGTTATGATGAATTATCCGGATAAGGTTTCTTTTACAGGATTTCCATTATTCTGAAAAGTGGATATCGGATAGCTTTAAGTTCTATGGACCCGGGCTCATTTGAGCATCATTTCATATATTTTATTTATCCATCGTCCAATATGACCCACCCGTTAAAGGATGTTAAAGAAAACAAATAAACAAAAATTATTGAACTCGCTCATGTTATTACTCATGAAAATCATTAGAGCTATTTTTAGGAATATAAAAGCAAATTATTTTCAATAAAAACTATTTACTAATATTGTATGGTTTAAACCCAATAATACAAATTAATTTAGAGAAGCGAAATTAAAATGAAAACGTTTCAAAATAGTTATATTTACAAATTACCTATAATTTATAAATAGCAATAGTTTTAGCTTCATGCACTTTGGCTAGAAGATTGCTTACACTTTGCCAATTCCTGTGGTCAACCACTGGGTTCTAACATACCAGTCGTCCTCCTGCTGAACTGTGAAATTTCTCTCGGAAAGCAATTTTTCGCTACTTTTCACATACTGTACATTTGGGCACACCCACGCCTCATCCTCAACACAAAATAGGAATTTTCTCCGGTGAGTGTTTCCTATTAATTACAGTGTTGGGGTTCCAACAAAATCTGTAGCCCATGGTTAACCCAAACATACAGAGTAAATCATTGGCATTCTGTCATTGAAAGAGGATAAACTGTAGGGTACTGAATAGTTAAGAAATCGAACACGTTATTATTCATAATATACATTCAATTCTGTCAATCACGTATTAGAGTATGTGTTTTGTTACTTTTGGTGTTACGTTTCTCATACTAAAACACTTAGGTTCATAATCTTGATTTTAGTTTATACCTAGTACAGACAGTAAGAAGGCGTCTCACTTAACATATACGAATCTCAACCAAGAGATCCCGGTTTGATTCCAAGCTGGGGTGAGGGTGTTTGTTTTTATTAGAATCATTCCACTCCCTCAGCCGAGTCTGAAAGCATCAATATAGTGTGTTTTATAGCGTAAATTGATATAACTAAGTTAAAAACCAACAAAAAATTCTTATAACATTGTAGAGATGACGGTTAATGTTGACTTCGATGTGTTTCTGAAATCTTGCATGCTGGAATCGAAGCTAGCTGCTTTTACACTTCGTATTTGTTGCCCTATTGTGGCGTATCAGTAAGCATTGTTACTACCAAACGCATTATTGTGTTGCATTTTCGATAGCATTATTGGGTTCCTTTGATTATTTTTCGGCCTAACGATCCTTCCTGTAGTGCGCAACACGCCAGAGAGAAGGCTCTGTTTGAATTCCATCTGGTATGACGCCTACCCTGGCTGGCTTGGCTAGACAGGGTTGGAGGTGGTTCACTTATGTGTGAGCAGTTGAAGCAGCAAGTCGCGTGTGTGGTCAGTCCTCGACTTCGGGGCATGTCCCCTCATCCTGTTTTCCTAAGTGCAATGTAGAGGCGCCAAACATTATGTCAATAAATTCCAGGTAATGTGTTATGTAACATTTTTGTATAATGTCAAAACCTCACGCCTTCATCTAAATTTTAAACACCAAGGTTCACTTTCTCTTGCCCTTAGCGAGCTATGCTCCCCCATAGTGTGTTGGGGTGATCGAAATTTAATAATTTGCCGGAAACCTTTTCGCTCTCACCCCAGCATTTTGCCACCTATTTCCTAGCTATCCTTATCTCCAGTAATGAGAATTGAATAAACCTACGTGGAGTATGGATTTATTACATTTAAATAACCAGCAATAATGAAGCTGCTGGGCAGTTACATATAATACTTGTCCGAACCACGTTGCAATTCCCCAAATTACACAGGTTAACACGTATCAAATTTTATTTATTACCTGAAATGCGTTACAAGCCTCGTTTTGCAGCTTTGGCTTACAAATTGCCGTTAACCCTCTCGCAACTACCCCGTTACTGACACACATTTATATTCTGGCGTATTTTTATAGATCTCTGTTACTAGGGAGACACACTATGCAATGTTCTACAATTCATCAGAATGAAGGAATGAACTTTCTCGAACAGTAGCCAGTCAAAACCTCTTTCAATGCTAGGCCGATTTACCATACGCGTTTGCTTTCTCAATCTCCCGCGCTTAAAATCTACATGGATAGGTTAGACAACTGTGTCACGCGACTTTGGTTAAAATATTATTTTCCGTTCATACTCTACCTGCCCAAACCGATGTGCAATTGACCTCTTGAGGATAAAAATTGGAAGATGATTTATTGGAATCACCCATCTTTTATACTCTACCATACAGACGCTAATTTTTGCTCTGTAATATAACCTGCTTTCGATTTGCTAGTGTGTTTGACGTCTTATGAAAATAAAATCTTTTATGGGTTTTTTCTGAAAAATCTTGACTGCTTTGGGAATTCCGAATTTCTAATACTACCTGCCTCATTAGCAACGTCACTGCTTTTCCTCATCCCTGCGCTCTTAGGTCTATTTAACTTATTTAGCCTAATTCCTGTGATGGATTTTTTCCAGCTACGTTGTGTGGTGCAATTGCTAATTAATTTTCTCTGTTAGCCTGTTTCCTGTACAAATGTTATCCTTTACAATATTCAGTTCTGCATGCATATAAGTTTTTCTTTCATTGAATTCATAATTTCATACTTATTTATATTATATTCATTAATTATATACTTACCTTGAGGCAGTATTTTTAACACTTAAATGATTTCAGTCTAATTATATAATATAAATTCAATAACAGCCCACCCTAAAGCAATATGTGTATAATATAATATATAAAATCTATGTAACAGTCATTGTATTAATGTTTATATTATTGTATACATGTTTAATTATGTTATGTGAATGTATTACGTACCTTAATTATGTAGGAGCTGTGAGAATAATAGGTCAAAAGTTGCTAACAATGAGGTAACCTTGAGGCAATAATAAATTGTAAGGTTTAATAATGCTACTAGCAATTCTTGGAGCAACAATGTAATTTTTGAGACAATTTATAAATAGCCAATTAACAACCAGAAAAAGCTTAAGTTAAATAAGAGTATTCCATTGGATTAGGAGTAGCCAATCAGAGACTTGAAATAGATGAAATTAGCAAATTCAGGCGGTATAAATCAGTTCAGTTGTAATAGACAGCGTTCCTAACTGGACGCGAGACGCGTCCTCGAAATGTTTAGTACGTATTCAGTGTGAGACGAAAATTCATTACGACAAATATTATAAAGTTTACGTGTTAAAAGGTGCAAGTAATTAATAAATAATCTCACAGCTCTCTATATAAGTGAAGTGTTATTTAATCGTATGAAGGATTAATAAATGGAGTGAAGCAAAAATTTATAATTTGTGTAAGCCTACATTCTTTAGCCGTACCACCTCCTGTTAAGAGAAATATTTTCTACAAATTAGTAGTGACGCAGCCGAGGCAAATCTAAATATATAATATATAAAGAAACATTAAAATATAAAGTTGAAAGTAAACTTGGGGCGAAGGCTACCGGAATCTTTGTACAATACGAGGTTGCAACTACTTCAAGTTAGGCTCCTTCTAAAATTAAACTTCTTCAATCTATATTATATTAATTGTTTAGTACTTATTTATGTTATATTCATTATTTCCATACTTATTTATATTAACTTAATTATATACATACTTATTTACTACTCTT
Organism: Deroplatys truncata; assembly: GCA_030765065.1. Taxonomy (NCBI): domain Eukaryota; kingdom Metazoa; phylum Arthropoda; class Insecta; order Mantodea; family Mantidae; genus Deroplatys; species Deroplatys truncata. The sequence continues at coordinate 110,591,678 of CM060982.1, forward strand.
ATCCGCTGCCTCATTCTCTATTCTTTCTTAATTCGTCTCTATGTTATCATTATTTTCCACTTCGATATGTTTCATGTTATAGTTATTCTTATTTCCTCTAACATTTTTCGATATTATAATTTCTTTTAGCAAAGCTTTCCTTCTGGTAAGCAAAGGTTTACTCTTAGTGCTGTATAACATGCCCTCAGTTATCTCAAACAGCTATTTGGTTAATGGGTCCTCAATTGGATAATTTAACATTGGCGATGCAGGGATTTAGAATACCTTAAACAATAAACAAATATAATCCTACACCAGAAGCCCAAATTTCAAAAGTGCTTGTAAAGTTTCAAGTCACCTTTTAGTTACGATATATCGAGATGGCTTGGAGATCCTCCAGGACATATAAATTAAATGAAAGGACTTCAGCTTACATTCATGAGTCTTGTTATGATCTCTTAGTGGTGGCACCGAGCGGGATGGTTCAGTCTGTGGCCCGCTCTGGTCCAGGGGTTTAGGTTTCTCGATCCCAAGCGAATGCTGGGGTGGTTCGTCTTCTACTACGACTCTCCTCTCTCTCATTTCCTGTACCCATCATCTTCCTTGTCATCTGTTTCAAGATTGTAGGACCAGGCCACGGTATTAGGCGGGTTGCGGCTGGGCGGTGGCTTGCGCTCGTGAAGGTTTCTTCCCTGGCGTCGCTGCGGTACCGCTCAATTAGTTCCCTTCGCAGCATGGAAACGTTAGGGACCCCGTCCATGGTTGCGCCCGTCGGCATCCGGATCTGGTCGCCCTTCAGGTCTCTCCCATCATCCTTCTCTCCCAGAGGTCACGTTGTTAGCAAAAAGGTCCGACTTGCGGTGCTCTGCCCCTCCGTGTTACGTACCTTTGTATCTTAGTGGCACAGCCTCGGTACAGAAAGCCACAAATTGGTATTTGGAGTCTCAGCCAAGACATTGCATTTTAATTTCCCTAGAAGACCCAGTGGACTCCACTTAAAAATTACATACTGAGATTTCACCAGATATATGTGTTTTGAAGCCCACGGAATCCAAAAAGAGTCTCTTTATAAAGAAGTCGTTCAAATAGAACAATATAACTCAAAAACGAAACCTAAGATACATATTGTGACGTATGCAGAGATTGTCGCGCATACGTCTCTCTCTGGTCACCTAGATTCGAGATGGCAGTTAAAGCTTGGGTGAGGGGAATTAGCAATTTTAGGTGGGGATAGGTTGTTTGGCGTCCCCTACGCTTTACATAGCGTGGCTTGGGAGAGGGAGTCAGTTAGTAGCAGTCAACCAGTAAAGACGTGTAATCGCTTTCTCCGTACAAGCAGTGCATGGCGGGCTCGCCGACAGACATGGGAGCTAAGAATGTGAGGTAATGTATAATGAATCCTGTTTTATCTAATAAACCCCTTACCATCCAGATCTTCCCTGTGTTATTTATGGTAGTATAAAGTTCCTTCCTTCCCTTTTGAGTCATGTAGTGTCCCTTTTGCCAGTGTTTAGTGATATTTCTGTACTTTCTTTAGCTGCGTCCCTCGTCGTAGCCTCGCCATGTTATAAGTTTGTTAATTCTCCGGTACCTTTGCAAGCGAGTAGCCCACCTCACAATGAGCGTTAGTTAGAAGAGGCTACGACAATATTATACACGGTATTTCAGTTTATTATATTCCAAAGATGCGATATGAAGAAAAATCCCCCATTCCAAACTACTGTTTACGTGGTAAAGGTTTTGTTGCGTTTAATTTTCTCAAAAATGGCTCTAAAGATTTTCATTAAAACCTCATACATTTAAGATATTTACATTGCAAATAAACTGTAGATACTGAATTTTCTGGGAATAGCCTTAATTTTTTTAAATACTTTAGTAAACTGTTGTATAATAGGTAAACGTAAGATATAGACAAACATTGCTATACAAAAATGCATATCTCTTTAAAATATGCAGTTTATTCCAAATAAGCTTTTTTATGCATCAAGCACAGTTGTTCCTCGCAATGTCACGGAAAGAGTGTGGAATTTTAAGCCCAGCGTAAAGCGATCAGCTTTTAAGAATAAGACTTTAGATTCGTTTTTCTGTATCCCTCTTGTAGCTACGAAAGTGGAATGAAACTACTTCTGCTAACGTTTATTTGGATTAATGGGTATAAACATAAGATTTTGTAACAATAAGTTATAAAAGCTTGAAGAAGTAGTTTTGTTGGAGTTGTTTATTTGTTTAGCTTCACGTATGGACGCCAATTTGAAGAAGATATTGTCTTTACGTTGCTGTAGGAGTTTGCACCACGCTTTGGGCGTCAATTTGAAGTAGTTTTTTTTATAGGAATTGTATTATATTTCAACTGTTGGGGAGCCGAACTTGAAGTAGCTGCAACCGCGCGTATGGTAAACAGTTTCTGGTAGCCTTCGTCCCATATGTACTTTCAGGTGGTCTTTGCCCCAAGTTTAAAAAATATTAACTTTGTAATTTGACTGTTTCTTTAAATATTATATATTTATGTTTGCCTCGGCTGCGTCAGTATTATTGTTAGAGACATGGAAGTCTTGACATGGCGTGATGCGACAAGAATGTAGGCTTACACAGATTATAATTTTACTTCACTCCTTTTATTAATATTTGATACGATATAAATAACACTTTACTGATATAGAGAGCTGTGAGATTCTTTTATGAATTACTTGCACTTTTCAACACGTAAACTTATTTTTTCGTCTCACACGAATACGTATTAAATTTCTTGAGGACGCATCTCGCATCCGGTTACAATCACTGTCTACAGGCAAAACGTCCGGTTATGAGCACTGTTTGGAGGCAACGTTCAGTTGTGTGTTTTCCACCTCTTAAATTTCTAAATTTCTGTATTTCACGTCTCTGATTGGCTAATCCTAGTCCAGTAGAACACTTTCATTTAACTAAAGTTGTTTCTGTTTGTTGATTGGCTATTTTATAAACCGTCTCAAAAATTTACATTATTGCTGCTCTAATAATGACTAGTAGCATTTAAACTGTCTTACTCATTATTGCCTCAAGGTTACCTCATTGTTAGCAACTTTAAACCTATTTTTCTCAAGCTCCTACACTATTAAATTACGTAATACATTCACATAACATTATTGAACATGTTTACAATAATATAAGCATATGCAATGACCGTTAAATACATTTTACAAATTATTACACACACACACATATTGCTTCAAGGTGGGGTGCTATTGAATTTACATATTATATAATTTGACTGAAATCAAGCGTTACAAAATAAATGATAGTGGATGGAGAAACTCATGTGAATGTAACAGCAGGTAGATTTTTTTTCAACCTTTATTTCACTTACGAATTGTCATCCTTCAAAGATAAAAGTGCTAAGGTAGCCTAATTTGTCTTTAAAACAGCATTATGTTTATTAACTTAAAGAAGATGTTTGTACTATATCAAATAAACAAAGCAATGTAGACAATGCTATAAACGCAGTTTAACCTTTGTGATTTATTACTCCCAGTTTTTTATATCCTTTATTGCATGTTTTTTCTCCTCTCTGACCACGTATTCACTAGAGTGTCGGTTTAATGGAATATGCTGTTAATACAAATGTTTTATATACGGATTTCCATTAACATTTTGGCGGAAATGGCTTTTAGTGTTTAAGGGAATCTATCAACGGTGCGCTTTCATCCCTAAAATCGCCGCGTTTATTGATCGTAGCCGGTGGACCTCGTGGTATGGACTGAACTGTGATTCGTGGTATTAAATACCTGAGGTTTAGAGAAGCAGACTTCTGACAGTGCAACAGTTGCTGCTTCTGCATAACCGGATCTGGGTAAATCAACACGGGATTATCGTGTTTCAACCTTGCACTCCAAGCGTTCTCCTCAAGTTTCCGTTTATCAACTAAATCTGTCTCATTAACCCTTTCACTCCTAACAACACACATATCCCTACGGGCCTATCTTCTGAGATTTGTTGACGAAATCTGTATATTCTAGTGGTACAATTTACCTACTTAATTGTTTGTATTTTTACTTTCTCTACTACGTATAGTAAGTAGGGGAAGTATTGTATTCCACCCAAAAATTCGATATCGAGATTTCACCGGAAATACATGTTTTGAAACCCCCTGAATCCAAAACAAAACATTTTTGGAAACTTGTCCGTGTGTGTGTCTGTGTGTGTGTCTGTCTGTGTGTGTGTGAACAGCATAACTCAGAAACGAACAGTCAGATAAACAACAAACTTGGTATATAGGTTTAATATCTTCCATAGATGCGACACGAAGGTTTTCAGAAAAATCCCCCCACGCCAGATTACTCTTTACATGGAACATTTTTCGAAAGTTTTAATTTTCTCAAAAATGGCTCTAACGATTTTGATTAAAATATCATATGTTTAAGCTGTTTTCATGAAAAATGAAATGTATATCTCGAATTTTCTGGGAATGTCTCCAAAATTATTCTTCATTGTGAACGACGACTTTTGCATAACTGGTAAACTGTAAGAGATACACAAAATTTTACTACAAAAAATATAGATCGCGTTAAAATACACAATTTATGTCATATATATTTTTTTTTTTGTTGAGTGAAGCATTTTCGAGATATTGCTTGTTATTCCCTTAAATTTTCCAATACTTATGCTTTTTCTCAAATTCGGTATTCATTTTGTTTGTAAAAATAGTTTGTATAGTGTAACACATCAGATTTTTTTAGGCTTTAATCCACGTTTTTGGGTTTTATTCTGGGTTTGGTTATGTTTACTTTCTTTACCCCGTATCTACTTAGTAAGTAAGAAGGAGTTGACTTCCACTCAAAAATTCAATCCCAAATATTCCCCGGAAATATATGTTTTGAGGACCCCTGAATACAAAAGAATAATTTTTAGAAAACGGTCGTGTGTGAGTCTGTGAACAGCATAACTCAAAAAAAAGTCGGATAAATACCAAACAGTTTCCAAAACTACGACACAACTACCCTTTGAATTAAACATTTTTGGAATGTTTTTATTTTCTCTAATTAGTTTGATTAAACTGCCGTTATTAAATATATTTACATAACAAATAAAACTATATCTTGAATTTTCTGGGAATAGCCTCTGAATTCCTCTTCATTCGGAAGGAATTTTATATAATCTTGTATAAGTGATAAATGTTAAGCGATAGACAAGAACGTACTACACAAAAAATGTGTCTCTTTAAAACACACAATGGCCCAGATTGTCGTGAAGTCGGCCCCGGGCAATCGGAGATAAAGAAGGGTAAGTAGTGCTCTCGCCACCGTAAACACCGGAAGCACTATCGACAGATATTTCCCTTTCTCACGGTATCCAGAAAGTTCTAGAATGATCTGTGGAAGACTCCATTGGCTATATAAGTGAGCGTTCCCGCGAGTGAGGCAGCCAGTTTGTAGTGAGTTAGCCAGTGTATTTCTGGTGAGGCGAAAAGTGCCGATCTCCGAGCGAGTTTGTGAAAACTGCTGCGACGTGCAGTGCGTGCTGTTTCCGGGAGATATTGAAGAATTCTTGTGTTCGAGTCCCCATTAGGTGAACCGTCCGGAAGAAGTTAAGAAGTTGCTACTTTGTGTGTATTTCGTTACGCCACCACGTCCCGAGGAAAGTGAGGTAATGGTGAGAACTTTGAAAAGTGATAGTGAATGGTCGAACTAGATTACATTAACGAAATGGCAGTTTAAAACTTGACAAAGTCACAATATTTACAAAATCATTTGCGGCAGAATAGTCACAAATTTATCGCTGGAGTCAATCTGCCGGAAATCTTATTAAAGGATTAATATTTTTCAGTGTTTTGATGCTCGGGAAGTTTGTGCTACTCGCTTCTATAGGTACAGCTGTGACTTCACGTCACTTTCAAAGCATAGTTCACACTTTTATTTTCTCTAGCACGTACCTAGGAGATAAAGGAAGTACCTATTGCATTCCACCTAAAAATTCGATATCAAGATTTCATCGGAAGTAGATATTTGGAGGTCCCTGAATCTAAAAAGTGCACAATTTTTTTTAGAAAAAGCCACATATGTGTGTGAGCAGCATAATTAAAAAAGGAAACCTCGGATAAACACGAAAGTTTGTATTCGAACACAGTATTATCTAAAGTTGTCCTGTGCGGTGCTCTGGTTCCCGGTGACGGAATGCGCCCGGGTTCGATCCCACCCATATGTGTGCGGGCCGGTGCTCACTCAGCATCTTGAGGAAATTTAGGTGCTGCGATAGGCAGCGGTGTTGGCCTTGTGAGCCAACCCTCTAGCTGGGGATGGTGATACTGCCACATAACCTCCCGTATCGGTTGTATGATCGCCCAACTTCTGCCGCGCCTAAATGGGCGTGAGAACGGCAGTCGGGCTGGTTGTCCCAGGCCCTTCGCAGTCTGTAACGGCACTAGACTTATTTATTATCTAAATACGCGGCACAAAGGTTTAGAAGAAAATCCCCGCAACTTAAAATAACCTTAACATTCAACACTTTTCGAAATTTCTGATTAAATCAACAATAGGTATAATGAGCTTGATGAAAATGTCATATATTTAAGATACTTACCTGACAAATAAAATGCACACCTTCAGTTTTCTGGACATCTGCTGTGAAGTTCTCTTCGACCAAAAGGAGTTGTGTATAATTTTGTGTAACTGGTAACCATAGGACAGACAGAAACTTACTAGACAAACATTGTAGATATCTTTAAAATACACAGTTTATATAAAAACATTTTGACATCAGATATTACCAAGATGTTATTGTGCTGTATTTAATTTTTCGAAGTATTATCAACGTTCAGTTGTTTCTTACGATGTTATGGAAGGAGCACAGAATCTCAGGGTCAGTATACAGCGACCTGTTTTTAAACATTTTACTTTCCCTATCCCCTTTATACCTGTAGCCAAATGTGTAATAAAACTATTTATGCAAATCTCAATTAACTTGAAGCAAATAAAAGAACAAGTTTTGCAGGAATAACTTGTAGAAGCTGTGTAAGAATAAGCGGTAGTGGGTAGAGAATCATGTGAATACAACACACCAGAATTCTTTAGATATTTTTACTTGTGGTAGTCACACAATTTTCCTTTACCATCCGAGTCTATTACTGAATATCCTTAAGTCTGTTCGATTTAGTTTAGGCCGGGTAGGTGCAGATTTGAATGCAGCTGAGCCTAAGGACATGTATATATACATATGTAAATATAATATACATTTACTTTGGGTGAAAACTGGTGAGGGTATCTCTAATATCTACTCCTGCAGAAACCGCTCGAACAACTTATCTTCTGTTATGGAGGGGCCTCGGCACTGATCAGGGATATTGTACCTACGCCCCATAAGGGGCTATCCCTGGGAGGAATGTTGAGGCGAGAGGAGACACCGGGAGGCAGGATCCAGGAACGACGGTAGAAAAATGACAGCGTCCCAAAGTTTTCCAGATATAGATCTTCAACGGACGGACAGTCAGATCGGTGACCCCACCCCACACAGGAGTTTTCAGCACCCCTAAAGGAGGTCCAGACACACCAGTAGCCAGCCGAAAGCAGAGGGATGGAGAGAGTTTACAAAAAGCATTCTTTTTACCTCCCACGCTGCACCGAAACACCATCGCCGACACTTCCCACCGTGAAAGAACCAATGAAGGATGAACGAAATAAAGAATGGAACGAAATGGATGGGCAGGAAATTCGGTGGTTGAAAGAAACCACTTAGGCATTCGCCTGGCGACTCCTTTTTCGGACAAGGCCATGAGTTAGAATGGGCTGTCACCAGGGATCGATACCGAGACCTCCCGAATTCGGGCTACAGGCTTTGCCGCCTAATCCATCCCGCTCTGTAGCATCGAACATACTAAACATTCTTTACAAGAGCAGTGGGTAAAGGACAGCAACCACGGTGCTTTTGCTGAACGTGTTCCGCTTTGGAATCGATGTTCAGTATTTCTTATGTGGGTACGTATAGCTTTTGACATACACTGTCTTAATATAGTAAATTGAATCAGTTATACATTCATTTCCATAAGATTTCAAAACGAATTTCCAGAATCAGAAGGTTAATTTCAGGTAGAATATGAAACCGTTAAGATTAAACTGTATTTAGAAATCTAGACAACATATGCAATGTTCTCTTGTACAGAGAGGAAGATAATTTAAACCAGGCTTTGCTGTATACCTGCAAATGTGTGTTCAGCAGCTCACGGCCCTGATAGGAATTGAATCAGTCGAATGTTCAGTAAAGAATTCCAAAACGTACTTTAGTGGCATTAAAGACAAGAAGTAAACGAAAGCAATCTTCTGTACATTACATTCCAATGCCCTAAATTTGCAGAGTAAACTCTAGGCTTAGGAATTTCTAAGCCTTAAAGCAAAGAAGGGAAGTAAATAAAGTTGAACTGTTACTGTGACGTCGAAGGTAACAATGTTAATCGAAGTTCCACCAAGAGCTGAAACTATTGCCAGAGAAAGGCGCCAAGAGTGGGGCTATCCATTACGGCAATACATTGAATCTAAAGAGACCCCTCCTACTTACAGGGACAGAAGTAGATACGCCACTTACTTCATCCCCAAAGAGGAAGACTGCCGATAAACCTCGAAAGGACCGACAACGATGTAGTACGCCATCTCCCAGGTTTCTAGGCTGCTACTGAAGGGTATTGATGTGTCTCATAATCCCTCCTGGGCATTATCGCCCAGATGTACCCAGTCTCCAATGGGTTTTGGAAACCGCTGCCCTGCCGAGTCCAACACAATCCGAACAACTCCCTTCCGGGAGGGGTTCAGATGTTGGGCCAGATCGTTACTTCTGGTAACATCAGATGTACCTCGAGTGATAGGTGTAGACAAAACCACTCCGCATCCCTCATGCATTATTTTGGCGACAATCAGACCGGTTTTTACTTGCGTGTTAGTGGCCCATGACCGCTGTTGTTTCTGTTATTTGTAGTGATAATGGATTGAGTGTAGATAACTTGAAGCCAACTATTAAGAATTCCTACGCCTGATAATCACATAATGGTTGGATGTAAAAGCACTTACTTAATATTTTTATTGCCAGGTGGTATAATGAGACTGTAATGCCGCACTTTCTTGAGGACCAATATAATACTACATAATAACCTAAGGTTAAAGCTTTCTAGGGATAATACTAACACCTACTTATTGCTATGAGTAAGCCTACGCAATGAATGTGATCAGTGAAAATTAATAATTGGCTACTTTCAATTCCCTTTACTGTGGTAACTCTTCATACCGTTAATATTGACGGGAAAGTATAAATAATTAAATAAAAAAACGATAGTGAGATAAAAATAACTGAAATAAATAATTTCCGTATGGAAAACCAAAGTATAATACAATAAACTTGAGCTGAGAGATTTATCCGAAGATAAAGACAATTAAGCGAGCAAAGTCATTAGTAAAAACGCGAGGAGCGAAAGCATTAGCTTAAAGATTCCTGAAATGCAGCTTAGAGTTAAGTTCAGTACGTTTGAACAGACGTAGACAGAAATTTTGAAAATGAAGTGAGTGGTATTTTTGAGAGTTTAGCCGGGCCTCCATAGCAACAAAGTAATAGATGCACATGTAAAAATTGTAAGAATGCTCCGTGCAAGAAGGGATGTTGGTGGGGGAGTAATATCTAGGCAGAGTTTGAGCTAATATAGGAGCGTGCAATTTAATCAGTGACATTCGTTCGTGCACACCTTCGTGCATACATTCTGACAAACTTTCTTGAAACTAGTCACTTAATCTAGTGATTATTCCTGTGTTATTTTAAGCGCTCAGTGGCGCACTTGTGTTAACATGATTTAGCGCCCATCGCGAGAGATTTTGCCGGTAAGCATTTTGGCGACTCTAATTTGTTTTATTGCAGAAACAGCTGTTTCAAACGGTAGAATTTATATTGCAGAAGTTAGCAGGTATAATTCGTGATCTTCAAACGATAGGCAATTCCCTTCAATTAGTCAAGTATTAGATCACATTAAATTTCTAGTCAAATTAAACTGGGGTTATCCTTTTACATCCACCCACGCATATCCTGTGAGAAAGATCTCATAACCAAGCACTGTAGCAGCCGGCCGCAGAATCAACAGCAGACATTGAATCTAAGGGTACGGCTTCAAAAGAGACGCCCATATTCCGGCTTCAAAATGACAACCATCGAGGGGCTGCAACCCGTTTCATTGTTGTAATAATGCAACCGTTACAAAGCAACCTTTTCGTTAACGTTTGGTCATCCCTAGTCCATTATTATTTTGAAAAAAAAGAGAGGTTGCTTTCTCTTCCTTCTACATATGATATACCCTCGAAACCACTGTTTAGATAAAACATAACTCTGCAGCCATAATGTACACGATAACAATCTCGACTGTGCACATGGGAGTCGTACTACCAAGAAGACAATGAAGCAATTATGAACAGAATGATAAAATGTTCTGCACTTTGAATGCTCTCCCATTACAAAACATCGCTTTGTGCTTAATGCTCTCCCAGAATCTGGAAACTGCAGTTTGAGATGCATTTGGCAAAAGATATAACTGCATAATTTTGAATACAATATCTGCAATAATATGTCACATAACTCAGCCGATACAGAAAATATGTATACATTTCAGACACAAACAAAATGCAACAACTGAGCGTGCTGCCTGAGGCGTAACGTCTGTGGTCCGCATTCGTGTGCTCCCGGGCTCAAATCTCGTGGGCTGACTAATCTGACTGGTATCTTTTCGTAGTTTCCCTCAGTCACGAAGGTAAATACCGGATTGGATATTTAATACCGCGACCCAAAGTTCCACCTTAAGTCTAAATCAATACAAAAATTAAAATATAGGGTGGAGGAAAGTAACTGCGTATTGTAAAATGCTTGTAACTTTTCTACACTCACATGACGTTCCCTACTCCAGCACTATTTTTACAGGCGCTTATCTTCATCTACTTTATATTAATCCATACAACGATTTGCAGAAGCTATCTTATTGCTAATTTTCTTGGAGGTACAAGGGGAGTATGGTAGGCTTTAAGCGATAGTCAAATATTTTAAGAGCTGGTTGCTATGTGGAGTATTCCATTCTATTTGCATGTCCAGGGCTCAGAAAAACGAATAACACATTCCCATTTGAGAAAAAGTATAAGTATTGGAAAAGTCAAACAAATAACAAGGAATATCTGGAAATGATTCACTCCACAAAAAAGGATATTTATGGCAAATTCTGTGTTTTAACGTATCTTTTTTGTGTAATGAAATGTCTATCTCTTTCGTTTAACCAGTTATGCAAAATTCATTCAGAATGACGAGAAATTTTGGGGTATTCTCAGAAAATTCAAGATATACATTTCATTTGCCATGAAAGTATCTTAAACCTATGATACTTTAATCAATTCGCTAGAGCCATTTTTGAGAAATTAAACATTTTCGAAAAATGTTCCATGTAAAAGGTTGTCTGATGTAGAGGGATTTTCTTGAAAATCTTTGTGTCGTATCTCTGTAAGATACTGAACCTAAATACCAAGTTTGGTATTCATCCGAATTTTCTATTTTGAGTTATGCTATTCATAAACACACACCTCCTTCTAATTTTCTTTATTCAGGGGACCTCAAAATATATATTTCCGGTGAAATCTTGATATCGATTTTTAAGTGCAATTGTGCACATGCTACAGCGAAAGTGTTACGTTCAACCATGGCAGGATAACATTTCGTGGGCAGGTGTACATGATTTTTATCTTCGACCGCGCGAATGGTAATGGACGCGAGGTTGCATGACTGTATCAGAGATCATTTCCAGACCGAAGAGAGCCGAGCCATCCAGCTTTGCCGCTATTTGTCGCCGCGATGCTGGTATCCCCCATGACAGATGAATAGGTACAAGAGACCCAGTTCCATGGCCTGCATGTTCCCAATTGTTTATGCAGCAGACAACTGGATGAAGAAACTCTTCTTCGACGTGTCGTGGAAGCATGCAAAACCATTCGACACCCCAGTAGTGTTTGAAGGATGCTAACAGTCCATGCTCCTAAGAGTGCAGGCGTGTCCACATGCAAGAGGACATTTCGAGTATCTGATGTGGGTTTATATATCTGACAGCGTCAAAATAGATTAATGTGTCACTAAAATTATTTCATTAAGAACATCTTGATCTTGAATAAATCAGAAACGAAGGATTTCTGAACACATACTTATATTAGCTTTTCTTTTGTTTTGTTTCGGTATAAGGAAACCGTCCCCAAACTAAGAAAAGGTATTATTGAATCGTCCTGTATACTAAAATGTTGATGTGACTTAATACATTGTTCGTTTACAGTGGTAGAACGTGAGTAATGGCACTCAGAAACGAGCTCATGTGGTCGCTTGTTATGAAGTATGGCGTTCTTATGCAGATGTAGAGATGGTGGCGCACGATACATGGACCTCGCGCTACACTGGATCCAAAACATCAAGAATTGTATTAAAAACTTATGAACACAGGATCCGTGATGGTTGCAGAAGTGGTCTTCACTAGATATCAGGCCAAAGGAAAAGGTTCATATGGTGCGGGAGATGTTCACCCAAAACCCCTAAAAGTCAACACGACAAGTCGCCGGTTAAAATGGTTTTACCCGTTACACAGTCACTGGTGTGACTAACAGATTGATAGTTAATCTAGATAAGACTGCGGATTAAATTCTGAGGCATTTACCTTGAATCTAATTTAGGGTGGAAATCCCACATATACTACATTTCAGGAACACTGAGTAAAGAACTGTTGATGCTACGTGTACTGAGCCAAACAATAAATAAAACGTCATTACTGTCAGTGTACTACAGTAATATATACTCCATTTTAAATTATGGTGTCTTACTTTGGGGCAACTATACCTATGCTAATAAGCTTTTTATTTTACAAAAGAGAGCGATAAGAATAGTATGTGGAGTTCCACCAAAAACACAGTGTAAACCACATTTTATTGAACTTGGAATCCTCACTCTTCCTTGTATGTATATTTTGAACTGTCTACATTAAGAGGAATCTACAACAGTATAATCTGTGTGAAACGCTTCATAATTATCCGACACGAAGTCGCAATTATATTTATTTTGGTAAATGTAAGTATAGTAAAACACAAAATAGCTTTAAAGTATCATCCATTAACCTATTCAATAGTTTACTGGATAAAATCAAGACACTTACATACGACATTTTTAAAAGACAGATTTTAAGTATACTGAAGAAAAATCCTCTCTATAAGGTCCAGGAATTTTATAAGATTGAAATATTGTAATATTTAACATCTGGCCTTGCTATACATGTGTAAATGTTTTTAGCAATAAGTATCCATCCATCCATCCATCCATCCATCCATCCATCCATCCATCCATCCATCCATCCATCCATCCATCCATCCATCCATCCATCCATCCATCCATCCTCCATCCATCCATCCATCCATCCATCCATCCATCCTCCATCCATCCATCCATCCATCCATCCATCCATCCATCCATCCATCCATCTCCAAAACTAAGCGTTGCAGAAAAAACTCTTAATAAAAATTGCTTGATATTGTGGGGGAAATTAAATGTCATTAGTAGTGTTTTATTTGGTGGACGTTGTGATTGTCATTTTAGGGTCAATTTAATCCTTTTAAATGGGAACCTACACTTTTTATTTGTTTTCTCACTCCTCATAAAAAACCAAACAATATTTGTATAAAGCACTTTGCAATTGGTCTTACACAAACGTAAATAACAATGAAATGTCTGAATGGCTGTGTACGAAGAGCGCAATGAGTGTTTGGACTATCCATGGATGGTCATTTGAGGGTCAAGTTACGTCTCGTAATTGGGAACCAACATTTTTTATTTTGTTTCCTTACGCATCATAAAATTCACCTGTGTTTTATAAACCATTTTCTAATAAAGAAACAAATTACCTCATTTAAAAAAATTAAATTGACCCTAAAATTACCATCAGAACGTCCTCCAAACAAAACAGGAGTAACGGAGTTTACTTTCTCCGATAATACCAAGAAACGTTTATTAAATACACTTCTTTATACAACGCTTAGTTTTGGAGATAGTCTACAGTCTCATCATAAATAATCCATCGTGTATACGCTATTTGAAACGAACAAGCAATATGGACAACAAACCGAAAATTATTGCTTTTAGTGAGCAAGGTTATAGCACAGCGAGGGCTGTCGAGCTTTGGAGTACTCCAAGAACAGCGTGAAACTGGTGAAAGAAATACCACGAATGTGGTTACTGGACACACAAATCAGATGAAGTATTTAATTGTAAGTGCATAATGCAATTCGTATGGTACCAGAAGCTTCGTATCAAAACGGAACACAAAGAAAAATTAAATAACATGTGAAGAAAACAGGTTAATAAATAGTTTTCAGGAGAGTTAAACGGGTATTTTCCTTTGAATAACAGTAATTTAATAGGTTAAGGCATTATGGGGTAATTATTATTATTTAGTAGTAGTAGTAGTAGTAGTAGTAGTAGTAGTAGTAGTAGTAGTAGTAGTAGTAGTAGTAGTAGAAGGTAATAGATCAACAGACATACTGATTTTGAATTGTACAATATCATAAGCAAGGATGATAAGGAATTGATTTATACGAAATTAACCCTGTAAAATGAAAAGACATTACAAAAAGGTCGGAAAACAGCGTTTTCGCATTACTTGAAAAGGTTGGCAAATCATATTTATATACATTTTCTTGCAAATTTCTAATAATAAAATTGATTTAAGATAATACTAAATTTGAATAGGTAAAATAAGAATAAAATATTCAATGCCATAGTTGGGGTTCAAACCACCGATCTTCAGCTTCCCTGTAAAACAAGGTATTCTTAATTTCCTCGTGAGATGATATACCCCAAAGATGATTTACATACTTTTTCTTTCTGATTCTACCTTTCCATTCTACGGAAGAACAATTAATAAAACTGAATTGATTATGATTTCCAAAGGCATCTAAAACTGCCTTGGATTCTAGCCTCTGGTGCACGTCCGCCATCGTGAAAAAGGCTATGCAAAAACCGCCAATCAACTTGGGTTGCTAGAACTAGGTAAGGGATAGGGTGGAGTCATGAATGGGGATAAATCCCTTGCCAACTTAACACACAGTTCATTATATCGACACCTTTTTTGCACCCAAGTGTACTTCAGTTTAGTGTAATTACGGCCATGTAATTGTTAGAAGCTGCCATTAAATTGTTTTGAATGAGAGCCTCACACGTTATCGCGGAGTGTTCCCAAACGGTAGCAAAGGGGTTTTAGTGTTAACCTAAATTAACTTCATCACGATTCCCATAACCACATGTGCTCCTCTGTCATTTTCAGCCATCAGAAGCCTTTTAATTAGCAAATTTATGATGCATGTATGTATTCATTATTCGCCACATTATATTTATGAGTAGTGTCAATACATTATTAACTACGCAAACAAAATGCTGGTGGCGAAAATGATTTAGCTTTTTGCTAACATTGATGCCACACTAAAATTTTAATTGACTAACAATATACTGCCAGTGTTACAATGAATATTCAACTGCAACTACGAAATTGACGTTAATATATCTGCGAAGCGCTGCACAAAAAAGCAGATGGCAGTCAATATATCGAGCATATTATTCAAACACAGTCAATCTATAATTAGAGCAAACACAGCAGGTTAAGATGAGCAGCTGAAAACGACGCGTGGCTGTGAGAAGATTTTGACAAATGAAGATCATGATGAAGCGTGACGTAATCCGGCTCCGGCTTATTATTTTTATGATTGAAAAGACATGGATGCCAGATATAATTATTATTAATGATGCCAGTGATGCAGATATATTCGAAAATCTGTGAAATATGCTACAGAGCAGAATAAAAATAATTAATTTACAGTGTAAAACTAAACCTCTCTGCCTAAAAATGTTGTTTAAACATGAAACACCTGGGAGCAGTGAAGAATCTAATGGCCAGTTACACCAACCTTCGTCTGAATATAACGAATGTTAAAATAAACGATTAGTTTATTTTTGACGCATTGTCTAAAC
Source organism: Deroplatys truncata (assembly GCA_030765065.1). Taxonomy (NCBI): domain Eukaryota; kingdom Metazoa; phylum Arthropoda; class Insecta; order Mantodea; family Mantidae; genus Deroplatys; species Deroplatys truncata. The sequence goes on from CM060982.1 coordinate 110,607,677, forward strand.
CTTTTATGTTTCACCATCGCTGATGACATTGAATTGTTTACGTTGACGTAGGTACTTCTGCAGTTTGAAACGAACATATTTTGTTGTTATGAAAATAATTCTATTTATGCCTCCAATTTTATAGCGTTTCTTGTCGATTGTTAAATAAAAAACAATCGCTACATAGAAATGTAATTCATATAATATTTATAGCTCTTGTAACTAAATAAAAATGCTTATCAATGAAGAAACGAGGTCTAAGTTTTCTACTCAGGAGAAAACTTTATTTGTAAGCCTCGTTGATGATAGGCTAGATGATAAAGAATTAGAAAACTGACGGGATAAAACCATGAAAAAATCATGTTACTTTCTCTACCTTCTATCGCTTATTAGTGGGAATACAAATTATTCCTACAAAAACTTATTTTTCTGTCTACTTAATTTTAATCCAGATAAACATTTCCGGAAAAAGCTGCATTACACATTTAGCTATAGATACAAAGGGAACAGTGAAAGTCAAATATTTAAGAAGTGAACGCTATACACTGGCCTTAAAATCCCATAGTCTTCCATTTATCGCAAGAAACCTCCCAAAATTGACAGGACTTTAAAAGAATGGCTAAGTATTGAACAATCCGAAGCATTAATAATAGATATCTCAGAAATGGCTAATGCCACAAAAAGAGTATTTGAAATAAATTGTATGCTTTAAAGAGATATACGTTTTTTTGTTTAGTACCTTGTCGTCTATCGCCTAACTTATGCAAGATTATATAAATTTCCTTCTGAAAAATGTGGAATTCACAAACCATTCCTAGAAAATTCAACATTTACATTTTATTTATTATCAAATATCGTTAATGTACGTTTTTTTAATAAAACAACCATTTTTTAGAAAATTAAATTTATAAATCCATTCCATGTAAAGGGTAGTTTAAGAAAACACACCTGCTGTATCTTTGTAAAGTAGTGAAGTACATTACCAAGTTTTATATTCACTCGACATTTTGTTACTTTCTCTACTACGTATAGTAAGTAGGGGAAGTATTGCATTCCACCCAAAAATTCGATACCGAGATTTCACCGGAAATATGTGTGTGTGTGTGTGTGTCTGTGTGTGTGTGTGTGTCTGTGAACAGCATAACTCAAAAAAGAACAGCAGTCGGATAAACACCAAACTTGGTATTTAGGTTCAGTATCTTCCAGAGATGCGACACGAAGGATTCCAAGAAAATCCCCCCACCCCAGACTACCCTTTACATGGAAGATTTTTCGAAAATTTTAATTTTCTCAAAAATGGCTCTAACGATTTTGATGAAAATATCATATGTTTAAGATAATGTCATGAGAAATGAAATGTATATCTCGAATTTTCTGGGAATGTCTCCAAAAGTATTCTTCATTGTGAACGACTTTTGCATAACTGGTAAACCATAAGAGATAGACAAAATGTTACTACACAAAAAATGTAGATCGCGTTAAAATACACAACTTATGTCATATACATTTCTTTTGTTGAGTGAACCGTTTGCGAGATATTGCTTGTTATTCCCTTAAATTTTCCAATACTTATACTTTTTCTCAAATTCGTTATTCATTTTTTTATGTCCTTGACATGCAAAGAGAATGGAATGCGCCACATAGCAACCAGCGTTAAAATATTTGACTATCGCTTAAAACCTACCATATTCCCCTTGCATGTACAAGAAAATTATCAATAAGATTGACATCTCGATATCTCCATTAACATGAAGCATATGGAGAATAAGCGTTTGTAAAAATAGTTTGTACAAGAGTAGAGAAAGTCATGTGAGTGTAACACATCAGATTTTTTTTGCCTGCTCTGTACTTAAGAATGTATTTGGTTTAAGGAGGTGCACAGAAAAGTAAACTACTTATCAATAATTTAAATACATGTATGCAAATAAATTATACTGGATAGAGATAGTCACGTAGCTAAACACCAGACTTTATAGGAAAGGTGAGGATGCATTTACGTCATTCTTTTAATGTTTGCTTAGCTCTAAACTTCTAGGGGTATAAATTATAATAAAAGTTAATTACGGAAGCTTAACCAGGAGAATGAGTTTTGTATAAAGTTACTAAATAGTAAAGTAACAGAAAATATGCAGAGCAAGGCAGGTGTAAGACAGGGATGTAAGTTTAGTCCTGTGCTGGTCTTTATATAGATGATATTTTAGAGGAGATAATGTAATATAAGGTTCACTCGCAGGCGATAAATAATAAGAAATTCCAGGTTTACTATTTGCAGATGACCTAGTAGTAGGATATACTATGTGTTCAAAAGTATCCGGACACCCCCACAAACATGCGTTTTTCACCTTAGGTGAATTCTGCTGCCACCTACTGCCTGGTACTCATTAACCCCGATCTCAGTAGTCATTAGACATCGTGAAACAGCAGAATAGGACGGTCCGTGGAACTCATCGACTTCGAACGTGGTCAGGTGATTGGGTGTCACTTGTGTCACAAGTCTTTACGCGAGATTTCCACACTCCTAAACATCCCTAGGTACACTGTTTCTGATGTGATAGTGAAGTGGAGACGTGAAGGGACATGTACAGCACAAAAGCGTACAGGCGACCTCGTCTGTTGACAGAGACCGACGACATTTGAAGAGGGTCGTAAAGAGTAATAGGCAGACATCTATTCAGACCATCACACAGAAATACCAGGATCCACTCCAAGTACTATGACAGGCGTGAGGTGAGAAACCTTGGATTCCATGGTCGAGCAGCTGCTCATAAGCCACACATCACGCAGGAAAATGCCAAACGACGCCTCGGTTGGTGTAAGGAGCGTCAACATTACACGATTGAACGGTGGCAAAACGTTGTGTGGAGTGACGAATCACGGTACATAATGTGGCCATCCGATGGCAGGGTATGGGTATGGCGAATTCCCGGTGAACGTCATCGTGTGTAGTGTGTAGTGCCAACAATGAAATTCGGAGGTGGTGATGTTATGGTGTGATCGTGTTTTTCTTAGAGGGGGCTTGCACTCCTTGTTGTTTTGCGTGGCACGATCACAGCGCAGACCTACATTGATATTTTAAGCACCTTCTTGCTTCCCACTGTTGAAGAGCAATTCGGGGATGGTAATTGCATCTTTCAAAACGATCGAGCACCTGTTCATACTGCACGGGCTGTGCCGGAGTGGTTACACGACAATAGCATCTCTGTAATGCACTTGCCTGCACAGAGTCCTGACTTCAATCCTATAGAACACCTTTGGGATGTTTTGGAACGCCGACTTCGTGCCAGGCCTCACCGACCTATATCGATACCTCTCCTCAGTTCCGCACTCCGTGATGAATGGGCTGCCATTCCCCAAGAAACCTTCCAGCAACCGACTGAACGTATGCCTGCGAGAGTAAACGCTGTCATCAAAGGCTAAGGGTGGGCCAACACCATATCGACTTCCAGCATTACCGATGGAGGGCGCCACGAACTTGTATGTCATTTTTAGCCATGTGTCTGGATACTTTTGATCACCTAGTGTATATCATGCGGAGGTTTGTAATAAATGGGGACTAAAAGTAAATGAAAGTAAAACTATGATTGTGGTTTTATAAAAAAGCTACCAATTACGTAAGGATGAGAAATGACAGATAAATGGAAGAGAAATGGAGGTGGTAAGGAAAATTCAGTATTTTGGGGTAAGAATAAGTTCAAATGGTAGTTCGAATGAACAAATAAAATGGCTGTAGCAAAAGGTAAAGTGGTCATGAGTGTTATTAGATCAGTATTAAAAAAGGTACCAGATATAAATGTGACATGGCTGGAAAGAATTTACCCTTCCACAGTAGAAAATAAGATGATGTATGCGGTAGAAGTATTGGGGGTAGATGATGCTTGGAAAGGTATTAATGAAGTAAATAGATCCTTTTATTAATAAATCTTGGGTCTACCAATAGCTGCACCTAATGGGGAAGCTCAGTTGGAACTAGGCAGATATTCGATCAAGACGAAAATTATTACAAGAGTTTTAAAAAACATATATAGAACTTTAAATTTGAAAGATAACTATATCATTAAAGAAGGTTTGCTTATGCAAGAGAGAAGTAAATGGAAAGGGTCACTGATAGTAAGAGTTCAAGAAGTGATGGATCAGATAGGAATGGGAGATGCTTGGATTAATAGGGGATATTTTATTAAGGGTCTTTGGAAAGATGTGGAAACAAGGTTAGAAGATATCGATGACAGGATACTTTTGGCAGCATAAGAGAGAGAAGTACACGAGACGGGAAGGATTTGCTTGAGCAAGAACAGGAGCTAGTAGATTGAAAGGTATAAGACAAAATGAAGTAAATAAATGTCCAATGTGTAATGAAGAAAATACGTATTATCATTGTGTATTATATTGTAAGCAAACAAAGATATGGAGAGAACAGGTTTGGCAAAAGAAATGAGAAAATTTGGATGGGAAAATAGTAATAATGAAAATTCTGAGCGTAAAAGGGAAAAAAATATAAAAGCTATGGGAAAGTATTTGGGTAAGGTAAAGAGAAAATAGGTAAGAATGGCTACAGAGAGAGAGAGGAAAAGGACATAGAAAATGGATGATTATTATGAGCAAAAGATAGTGAGCCTTCATTACGCAGATAACTTGAGGTTGTGTGTATTGAGGCCACAAATTAATATAGGTAAGTAACTAAGAATAAGAAGAAGTTAATTAAAGGTTCTTCATTTTTAACTAAACGGTGTAAAAATAAATCTATAATAAAAATCGTATATAAGGCATTGTTTGTAGTAAATGCAATTGTTGAAATCCTTTCTGGTATATAGCCCAGTTGATGGACCAAAAACATGTTGAATACACGTTTGGCACTTTCATTACCAGCGTCTCCTTCTGCAATAAAGTTTATAATTATAATCCTGGTGTTTACCAGAGATGGTTTAAAATTTATGTTGGGGCTTTTCAGTTTTAAATTATTGACGAATACTTTTGAAGCACTCCACACTGTTCAATAATTAAGAGCTATTTTAAATGCAGTGAAAATAAACTTTTCAAAGGCCTTTGTGTCCACGTTTTTAAAAAATAAAATACTAGAGAGAGAGAGAGAAGCACAGTATAGAAAACTTCATTAGTAGAGAAGAGGGGAATAGCAATCATAAAAGGGCACAGCAGCTATAATTAAGTCGTTTAAAAATGTATCGTGGTAGCTGTCTAAAAACCGTCTGCAGGAACAAGAATGGTAATGTAGCACCGCGTAACATTTTCAAAAGTAATGAAACATTTCACAAAGATATATCTCTCAGTTTCCAATTTTAAAAACCTACACCTAACCTAAACAATATTTCAAACTCTTACGTTGAGAACAGTGTGCGATTGATTAAATTATTATTTACTTCTGAGAGTCTTAAATATTCTGTATTCTCTGTCAGCTATGCTTATATAGGAGGTCCTCAGTATAATATGAAACTTCAATTCATATGATTTTAAATGGTTTATTTTAAACATTAAGAAAACAAAGTAAGAAATAAATATTATAACGCAATCTATACGGAGAAACCACTGGTAATTGTAATTTCTTCACCTTGAAAACCCCTGTCCTTCTCGAAGGATATGGGGTGTACGATAAATTCTAATTTAAATTTCTAAAAGACTAAAATATTATAAAGGATTACAAATCTGTGTTACCCTATAAACATTTTGGAATTTAAATAACACTGATTAACCCGTGCAATAAATCACACAACTTTGATGAATACTTAAATAGTACATAATAAAACTGTTATTCACCCTCAATCCAATCCAAGTATCTATGTGCATTTTATATCTTATAAGCTTACCTACCCGTGTATCTTTTCTTCCCGGTCAGGGAATACGCCTGGGTTCGATCCCACACATGGGGATGCGGGATTTAACTCCCGGATATAGGAACGGTGCCTTCTCAGCATCGTGAGGAAAGTGAGAAGCTGCGATAGGCAGCGATCCCGGCCACGGAAAACAACATACTGTCTGGTCACATCACCTCCCCATATCAATGGATGATCATCCACCTCTGTCATACGTGCGTGAACGTGAGGCCGGCATCCGGGTTGGTAGGTCAAGGCCCTGCATGGGCTGTAGCGCCCGTGTAAGGATCGTAGGTCTGCGTTGTAGGACATCTTGTAAATCTTTGAGGCTTCCGAAAGCTGTTATTTACTTATAACAGTAGTATTATAATATAATGTATTATGTATTATATCTTACATGGTATCCCTATACTTCTGAATACCTCTCCTCCAAAAATGCTTCATTTGGATTCAGGGCACCTCGAAACATGTATTCCTGGAGAAATCTCGGTATCGTATGTTTGATTCGAATGCAATACTTACCCTACTTACTATGCATAGTAGAGAAAATGAAAAAACGATTTCATACATTCACATGACTTTCTCTACCCTCTATCGCTTATTATTGGATATACAAACTATTCTTACTAACGCTTATTTTACTACCTACATAGTTTTCTTCCAAATCAATCTTTGCAGAAATAACTACATTACATTTTTTATTTTCTCTACTATACATAAGTATTGTATTCCACCCAAAAATTCGATGACGAGATTTCACCGGAAATACGTGTTTTGATACTGAATTCAAATCAACCATTTTTGGAAACATGACCCGTGTGTGTGTGTCTGTCTGTCTTTGAACAGCATGACTCAAAAACGAAAAGTCGGATAAATACCAAAGGGTATTTGAGTTTAGTATCTTCCCAGAATGCAACACGAAGATTATCAGGAAAATGTCCTCACAGCAGAATACCTTAAACAAGGAGCATTTTTAGAAAATTTTGATTTTTTCAAAAATAGCTATATCGATTTTGATTAAAATTCCATACGTTTAAGATATTTTAATTGCAAATGAATTGTATTTCTTGGATTTTTTGGGAAATTCCCCATAAGTCCTCTTCATTCTGAGTGACCTTTGCATAACTTGTAGACCGTAAGAGATAGACAATATTTTACTACACAAAAACTGCAGATCGCGTTAAAATACACAATTTATGTCACATACATTCTTTGAGGAGGGTACCATTTTCAATGCATTCGTTGTTATTTGTTTTAATTTTACAATACATAAACTTTTTCTCAACAATCCGAACACATCACCTAAATCTTAAGGCATCACCTAATACTCACCTACACTGCAGTAGGTCTGCAGCAGAATAGATAAATGTTTACAATTTGAGGGGTGAACAATCCGCACAACACCCAAGACTCACCTAAAATGCAGTCTGTCCGCAGCAGAATTGAGAAATGCTTACAATTTGAAGGTTAAATTGAATTTTATTTATGGACACTTTTATCTGCTGTGGTCCTTAGCGTCCAATTCTATATTGGGCGTGAAACACCGGCAATTTTACCCAGAGGCCTGTTTATCAGGCTTGAGGTTCTTTTACGTGCCGTAAATCTCCGACACGAGACCACCGGCTTTACTTCCCCTTCCGAAGGAAGCCATGCTAAGGATTTCAACGCCCGAAAAAATTCATTGTCCTCCGTCGGCTTAGAACCCGGAACCTTGGGAACTAGAGGCTAGCACACACGGAGGACGACAATTTGAGGGTTAAGACTCAACTAAAATGCAGTTTGTCCACAGCAGAATTGAGGAATGTTTACAATTTGAGGATGAACGATCTGAACACATCATCTAAATCTTAACGTATCAAATAAGACTCACCTAAAATGCATTCTATCCGCAGCAGAATGGAGAAATGTTTGCAATTTGAGGGTGAACAATCTGAACACATCACCTAAATCTTAAGTCATCACCTGAGACTCACCTAAAGTGCAGACTATCCGCAGCAGAATTGAGAAATGTTTACCATTTGAGGATGAACAATCTGAACACATCACCAAAATCTTAAGTCGCCACTTGAGATTCACCTAAAATGCAGTTTGTCCACAGCGGAATTGAGATATGTTTACAATTTTAAGGTGAAAAATCTGAACACATCGCCTAAATCTTAGGTCATCAACTGAGACTCGCCTAAAATGTAGTCTGTCCGCAGCAGAATTGAGATATGATTACAATTTTAAGGTCAAAAAATCTGAACACATTACCAAAATCTTAAGTCATCAACTCATTTTCACTTAAAATGCAGTCTGTTCGCAGCAGAATTTAGATATGTTTACAATTTTAAGGTGAACAATATGAACACATCACCTAAATCTTGTGTGATCACCTGAGACTTATTTAAAATGCAGTCTCGCGGCAGAATTGAGAAATATTTACAATTCTAAGGTGAACAATCTGAACACATCACCTAAATCTTAAGGCATCACCCGAGACTCACTTAAAATGCAGCCTGTCCGCAGTAGAATTGAGAAATGTTTACAACTTCAAGGTGAATAATCCGAACACAGCATCTAAATCTTAAGTCATCACCTGAGATTCACTTAAAATGCAGTCTGTCTGCAGCAGAATTGAGATATGTTTATAATTTGAGGGTGAACAACCTGCACATCACCTAAATCTTAACGCATCACCTAAGACTCGCCTAAAATGCAGTCTGTCCGCAGCAGAATTGAGAAATGTTTACAATTTGAGGGTTCAATTGATTTTATTTATGGACACTCTTTATCTGCTGTGGTCCATAGCGTCCAGCTCTATATTGGGCGTGAAAGACCGGCAATTTTACTCAGAGGTCTGTTTATCAGGCTTGAGGGTCTTTTACGTGCTGTAAATTTCCGACACGGGACTACCGGCTTTACTTCCACTTCCGAAGGAAGCCATGCTAAGGATTTCAACGCCCGAAAAAATCCATCATCCTCCGTCGGCTTAGAACCCGGGACCTTGGGAACTGGAGGCTAGCACACACGGAAGACGACAATTTGAGGTTTAAAATTCACCTAAAATGCAGTTTGTCCACAGCAGAATTGAGGAATGTTTACAATTTGAGGGTGAACAATCTGAACACATCACCTAAATCTTAAGTCATCACCTGAGACGCACCTAAAATGCAGTCTATCCGCAGCGGAATTGAGATATGTTTACAACTTTAAGGTGAACAATCTGAACACATCACCTAAATCTTAAGTCATCACCTGAGACTCACTTAAAATCCAGTCTGTTCGCAGCAGAATTGAGATATGTTTACAACTTTAAGGTGAACAATCTAAACACATCACCTAAATCTTAAGTCATCACCTGAGACTCACCTAAAATGCAGTCTGTACGCAACAAAATTGAAAAATATTTACAGTTTTAGGGTGAACAATCTGAACACATCACATAAATCTTAACGCATCACCTAAGACTCTCCTAAGATGCAGCCTATTTGCAGCAGAATTGAGAGTAGTTTACAATTTTAGGGTGAACAATCTGAACACATCACTTAAATCTTAAAACATCACCTGAGATTCACCTAAAATGCAGTCTGTCGGCAGCAAACTTTAAAAATCTTTAAAATTTTATGGTTATCAATCTTAACACATCACCTAAATCTGAACGCATCGCCTAAATCTTAACGCATCATCTGAGACTCACCTAAAATGCAGTCTGTCCGTAGTAGAATTGAGATATGTTTATAATTTGAGGATGAACAATCGGAGCACATCACCTAAATGTTATAGCATCGCCTAGTACTCACTTAAAATGCCTTCTGTCTGCAGCAGGGTTGAGAAATGTTTACAATTTGAGGGTGAAGAATCTGAACACATCACCTAAGACTCACCTAAAATTAGTAAGTCTGCAGCAGCATTGAGAATTCCTTAAAATTTCAGTATGAACAATTTGAACACATCACCTAAATCTTAAAGCATTCGCCTAAGGCTCACCTAAAATGCAGTAGGTCCGCAGTAGAAGTGAGAAATATTTACATCTTGAGGATGTTGCTAATGTGGACTTCGCCATTTCACTTCTTGCTGAATAGGTAGCATTTTGAGAGAGAGAGAGAGAGGGAGAGAGAGAGAGAGACAGAGAGAGAGAGAGAGAGAGAGAGAGAGAGAGAGAGAGAGAAGCAAACTACCGGACCTTAGTCTTCGTAAATTATTGTCTTCATTTTTCACGTTTGCTCACAGGAACATCTGGAATTCCGTACAATTAAAATGTTGTCAGTCAACATTTCTTTTCCAAAATTCCTTCCCAATAACTATTTCATTTGATACCATCCGCCACCTGTAAAAAATTGAGTTTTATTTGTTGATACTCTTTAACTGCTGTGGTCCTTAGCGTTTCATTTTATATTGGGCGTGAAGGACCTGTAATTTTTCTCAGAGGCTTCTTTATCAGGCTTGAGGTTATTTTACGTGCCTTAAATCTAGACACGAGACCACTGGCTTTACTTCCGTTACGAAGGAAGCCATGCTAAGGATTTTTACGCCCGAAAACATCCATCACCCTGCACCGAGTTTGAACCCGCGACCGGCCGTTAGACACTATAAAAGAAATACACCACCTAAATCGTAAATAATTTACATTTGAATCAAAACCTGGAAACAAAGATGCACAAAACAATATCTGAACCGTGACGTGTTGTAATAATGGGCAACTTTCATGTCACCTTATGAACCAGTTTTAATAGGAGGAAATGTTCGTTCCAAGACTGATCACCACGAAAAGTTTCCTGCATTAGTCAAATGGATAAAATGGAAATATTGAATAGAGAGCCCTGTGACATACTATTATATTAATGCTATGTCTGTGTGCTTGACAAACACAACCTGTCTGTAAGACTAACAGCCTACGCTCTAGAGCGTTATTATGATTTTGTTCTTAATATATGTGAATTTGTGGAACAGTTGTTAGGAGCGTGGATGAAATTCTCTACTGGAGTATATCAGTAGACATAGGTCCCAAAAATGGAGCAATTTTCAACTTGAAACGTCAAATATAAGAAATTATGGCCTCTAGCAGCGTGAGCATATGAAGTTAATTTCATTCATCTTCCTTCCAGCTCTCCAAGGGGTCATTCTATGGAAGACTAAGACTATAACATAAGCAATACTCAAATATTTTATATTTCACTTTCAAAATTAAGCCCACTAATGAGATAATAATGTCAGAGTCGATTGTATACACTATTCATTTGATCAAACTTCTTTAATTTTTAAAACTGATATTCTTTTCGTGCATAAATGGACACACACGTGTCAGTTATGGGACATAAAAGCATGAAATCACTGACGCCTCTTGGTTTTCCACTCCTTTTCTTGCTGCATATCGCGCTTTTTATGGGACGCTCATTTATCACAGCTATATTTCATTACGGCTTGCCTTCTTGTACGGAATACCAGATGTTCCTGCAAGCAAACGTGAAAAATGAAGACAATAATTTACGAAGACTAAGGGCCGGCAGTTGTCTTTTTTTTTTTTCCTCCTCGGGCTGCTACCTATTCAGCAGGGAGTGAAACGGTGAAATCGACACCTTCAGCTTATCAATCTAATACTCTTGATTGAAAAATCTCTATCACGCAAAAGACTTATACGCAAGATTGCCAATCCTGAGAATCACTTTTCGAATTTCTCTGGCATGATTAACTGCAAGAGTCTACTATCTACTAGCTACATATCTAAAAGTTCAAACTATGTATATGAGTGAATGTGTGCCCTGCATCCTAGCCTCTACTTCCCAAGGTCGTGGGCTCAAACCCGGCGGAGGGCGATGGAATTTACGGCACGTAAAAGAACCTCAAGCCTGATAAAGAGGCCTCTGAGCAAAATTCCATTCTTTCGCGCCCAATATAGAATGGAACGCTATAAACCACAGTAGTTAAAGAGCGTCCATAAATAAAACTCAATTTTTTGCATCCTTGCACAAATTTCCACCACATTTGACACACAAATTCCTTATGACAAGAGTAAAATTCTAATGTGTTACATTTACATACATTTCTCTACCCAACCTCAACAAGTATTCATCAAAAGCGAGTCCTCTATCTGCTTCATAGAAATCGATGTGATTATTTGCAGAAATTGCTATATTACATATTTCGCTGAATGTCTAAGAGGAATACAGTAGGCTTAAGTAACAGTGAAATCTTTTAGAAGGCCTTTATGTGACCACCATAAAAAACGAATAGCTACTTTGCAGTTGGAAAAGTATAAAGTGCTTGACAATTCAAACAAGTAATAAGGAATATTTCGGAAATGCTTAATGCCCCAAAAATGCATAAAGTTGTTTGCTTTAAAATGTAGAAGATGGTTCGTTAGCTCCACGTATGGAAGTCAATTTGAGGAAGTGTTGTGTTGTTTCGTTGTTTGCACCACGCTTTGGGCGTCAATTTGAAGTAGTTTGTATTGAAGGAGTTGTATTATATCTGTTGGGGAACCAAACTTGTAGTAGTTGCAACGGCACGTATGTTTAATAGTTTCCAGTAGCCTTCGCCCCAAACGTACTTTCAGGTGGCCTTTGCCCCAAGTTTAAAGAAATATTAACTTTGTAATTTGACAGTTTCTTTAAGTATTAAATATTTATCTTTGCCTCGGATGCGTCAGTATTTGTTAGAGTCACGTTTCTCTTAGCAGGGTTTTGGTGCGACAAGACTATAGGCTTACACAGATTATAATTTTACTTCACTCATTTAATTAATGCTTGATACGATTTTAATAACACTTCACTGATATAGAGAGAGAGCTGTGAGATGTTTTTATTTATTATTTGCACTTTTTAACACATATATTTATTTTTCGTCTCACACGAATACGTATTATATTTCTCTAGAGGACGCATCTTGCATCCGATTACTATCATGGTGATTTCAACCGTCTAAACTTGTAAATTTTTGCATTTCAAGTATCTGATTGGCTAATCCTAGTCCAATAGAATACCTTCATTTAACTAAACGTTATTATGGTTGTTGATTGGCTATTCTTAAACGGTCTCAAAACTTACATTATTGCTGCTCTAATAATGACTAGTAGCATTTAAACTTCCTTACTCATTATTGCCTCAAGGTTACCTAATTGTTACCTCATTGTTAGCAACTTTTAACCTGTTATTCTCACAGCTCCTATATTATTAAATTACGTAATGCATTCACATAACATTATTGAACATGTTTACAATAATATAAGAATATGCAATGACTGTTACATACATTTTACAAATTATTACATATATAAATATTGCTTCAAGGCGGGCTGTTATTGAATTTGCATATTATATAATTTGATTGAAATCATTTAAGTGTTAAAAATACTGCCTCAAAAACGAGATCTGGTTTTTCAGTGTAATAGCATTTTATCTCTTTCTTACGGTTTAAGGGTTACAAATTCGTTTAAAATGAAGACGTCTTCTTTGTGTACTCCCAAACAATTCAAAATATATATTTTATTTGTGATTTATATATCTTAAATACGGGGTGTCAAAAAGTAACTGGGAAAGTTCCATTGTTTGGACAGCACGAATTTTTTTTATTCAAATTGAATTATAAGCTGTCAAAATACTCTTCTCCCGAGCCTACACACTTGTTACAACGCTGTATCCATTTCTCAAAACACTCAGAGAAGTCATTTTTGGCATCCTATTCAGTATACCCGATATAATACTATTTAGTTCAGTATCTACTTGAAAATAGCGCCCACAAAGTGCTTTTTCACTCGTGGGATCGGTGGAGGTCACGGGGGTACAATATCCAGTGAATATGGTAGTTGTGGCATGACTTCATTACCTAGTTGAGTGATGATACATCTGTTCCTCATGAAACACTCCTGGAATTCATTTCTGCGGCCCAAATCATTACGAATTAGTCTTCAATGACCCAAACGACATGTGCATAATATGTGCAACCTTTACTATTGTTAACCATCAATCGTCCTGCAACATGGCGTCAATGTGTTGCGGTTCACCTCAGGTTTTGAAGTGAAAATACGTCCTGGATATGGAGCAAATTTAATGATTTTTTTCACCATCTTTAAATTGTTATGCCATTCAAAAAACTGATGTGTTACACTCACATGACTTTCTCTACTCTTGTACAAACTATTTTTACAAACGCTTATTCTCCATAGGCTCCATGTTAATCGAGATGTTAATCTTATTGCTAATTTTCTTGTAGATGCAAGGGGAATTGGTAGGACTTAAGGGATAGTCAAATCTTTTAAGAGTTGGTTGCTATGTGGAGCATTCCATTCTCTTTGCATTACCAGGACAAAAAAATGAATAACGAATTTTCATTGGAGAAAAAGTATAAGTATTGAAAAATTTAAGGGAATAACAAGCAATATCTCGAAAATGGTTCGCTCAACAAAAAATAATGTATATGACATAAATTGTATCCTCATTTTTTGTGTAGTAAATTTTCGTTTATCTCTTATGGCTTATCAGTTATGCAAAAGTCGTTCACAATGAAGAACACATTCCCAGAAAATTCGAGATATACATTTCATTTGTTATGAAAATATCTTAAACATATGATATTTTAATCAAAATCGTTAGAGCCGTTTTTGAGAAAATTAAACTTTTTGAAAAATGTTCCATGTAAAGGGTAGTTTGGGGTGGAGGGATTTTCTTGAAAACCTTCGTGTCGCATCTCTGGAAGATACTGAATCTAAATACCAAGCTTGGTGTTTATCAAACTGTTCGTTTATGAGTTATGCTGTTCACAGACACAAACACGGACATGTTTCCAAAAATGCTTTTTTTGGATTCAGGGGGGTCTCAAAACATATATCCGGTGAAATCTCTGTATCGAATTTTTGGGTGGAAGACAATACCTCCCCTACTTACTATACGTAGTAGAGAAAGTAAAAAGCATGTTTTTGATAAAGCTTGATCTTCATATGCTTCCTGTATAATTTGCAGCGTTTCAGTTCCTGATTTTTTCAGAACACAAAACCTAATTGAAATCCATGCTGGATCCTTAAAACACGTGCTTACAGAATGGCTCCGTTTGGCAAACTAAACACCTCATGGGCAATTTCGAGCATATCACAGGCTCAATAAAGGTCATATCTCTTGGTTGCTATGATTGGTGAATTTCGGCGCGCGTGTATTTACGCAGAAAAAATAAATCCGGTTACTTTTTGACACCGACTAGTGTATTTTCGTGAAAATCTTTAGGTCCATCAAGAATATCTAGAA
Organism: Deroplatys truncata; assembly: GCA_030765065.1. Lineage (NCBI taxonomy): Eukaryota > Metazoa > Arthropoda > Insecta > Mantodea > Mantidae > Deroplatys > Deroplatys truncata. The sequence goes on from CM060982.1 coordinate 110,622,693, forward strand.
TGTTTTTACGTAAAGGACAGTTCGAGGTACGGAGATTTTATGAAAATCTCCGTATTGCATCTTTGGAACATATGAACTTAAATACCAATTCTGCATTTGTCAGACTTTGTGACTGTTATGCTGATCACAGATACACACACAGACAAACACAGATACAATGAACCTTTTCTAAAATGTTTATTTAAATTCTTTCGGGACTCGAAACTGGTATTTAAAATGAAATCCTGGCATCGAATTTTTGGATGGAGTACTTCCTCTAAACTACTATAGGTGGGTGTCAGAAAAAGTAAAAATACTGTGGAGGTGATATCACAGAAAATACGCTTAACTAAAAAGTGGGCTGTAAAATACCAGGTGGGAGGCAATTTTGAGAATTTTCAGTATGAAGAGGCTAATTTTCCCTATTTCGTTTGCTTCTATATTGTAGGCTTTAGCTTATCGTATTTGTTTCGTTGCAGTATTCTACCATTTAATCCCGACACACTTCAGTCTATATCAGTTTGTGCTACCTGATCGTTTTAATTAAATATGCCTGTATCTTTAACCAAAATATACAATCTCATGATAGATATTGATTCAAAATTTTCTGGTACTAAACATTTTTTATCAAAAGTAATATATAATCTTCTAAGGCGGCGCCGTGGCCGAGTGGTTAGACCGCTCTCCTCCCATCTAGGCGGCCCGGGTTCAATCCCAGGGACCTGCATGTGGGATTTGTGGTGGACGAAGCGGCGTTTGGGCGGGTTTTCTCCGGGTCCTCCGGTTTCCCCCGCCATTTATTCCACCAACTGCTCCATCATCATCTTTCCTTTCATCCATTTCACCAACATTTCGTTTCATCTACTTCCTTCAACCCATACCAGGCATCGGGCTGATCACCCATCCTGGATGCTCTGTCTGATCCATGAGTGTCTGCTCCTCGACGGGCCTCTGACCCCAGGCACCCGCTTGTAAGTCCTGGGGGTGTAAGTCCTACATGAGAGGAGGGTAAACAGATAATGAATGAACGATGAGTATATATCCTCTATTGACTAAAGCCTCACAGAGGAATTAATGTGGTGGCCTGTTTAAGCTCCTGTTTCATAGGCATAGGAAGCTACAGGCCTCGGGCAAACAGGCCACAGATACGTGCAGAAGTCACTAGTATTTCCTATATCCAAGACCCTATCCACTAATGGAGCTACCCACAGAGAACGATGAATTACCCTTGCAACCAGGCATAGGGCACCCTCTTTCTTTGAAGCAAGCATATGCGCTACACTACACACCTGAAACATGATAAGAAAATGAAATGAAAGTGAAATGGGAGAAGAAAATCGTGGTGGAACAGAAACCAACCCGGTATTTGCCTTACCGACCAAGGTGAAAAGTGAGTGGTCGACGGGAAATGAACCCGGAAATCCCAAATGCGAACCTCACAAGTAACCACAAATGGAGCCACCTCACTCGGTTGCGATCTATTACGCTACCCTGAAAAAATGTTGCAGGGTTAAGTACGGTTGATATGCTTTGAGGAGAGAACAGCTTCTTTCCTTAAAGGAACCTTCTGCTCAAACCTTATCGAGAGAGGGGGCGTATTGAGAAGGTCTCGAGAATTTTCAATCTGGAAACGTTAGTGATTACGTTGCGTTATACCTTCAGCCATCAGATCTGCCGTCCTTCGGCACTGTCTCACCTCATCCATTCCTCCCGAAGGTGCAATAGGGCTAGCCTTAACCGTAGTGTTGAAATCATCCTCCTTTTCTAATCCCTTTTCTTATTATCCACTCATTTGTTTTATTCCTAATCCAAATACTGATAATTTAGGAAATATTCTAATCACGTTATTCCATTTCAGATAAATGATTTAGTGCAATTATACACTGTTTTAAGTGTTAATTGTCACTACAAAATGATCATTATGACATTTCAGTAACAGTACAGCTTTTCAATAGTTTTATTTTAAAATACTAATCGTCCACATTGTTTTTAATACAATGGCGTTTAACTTAGTTACAATGGGACATTATTAACAGTGAAGTTTCAAAGTTATTTAATTTTGAGCGACATATTATATAAAAATCCTTCACTTACATCGATCGAATTTTCAACCAGCTCAGAATGAGGTAATCGGTGCCTCGAAACGATCGTTCATTCATCCAGACTATCATGACGAAAGTGAAGGATTTTTATGTAATATGTCGACTCAAAATTAAATAACAATGGCATTTATTTCTAGAACTGGTCTCCTACCGATTTTACAATTCTTCGTCTTCTTTAACATATTACCCTCCTATTTGTAGTACTTACACACTCAAGGACTTACAAGCCAATGCCTTGGGCCAGCAGCCTGTCGAGGGCATGCAAACTCTGGATCATAGCATATCCTGCCTGGTATGGCGGTGAAGAAAAAGCGAAATATACACTACGTCATCAAAACTATCCGGACACCTGGCTGAAAATGACGTACAAGTTAGTGGCGCCATCCTACGGTAATGCTGGAAGTCAATATGGTGTTGGCCCACCCTTAGCCTTGATGACAGCATTCACTCTTGCAGGCATTCTTTCAATCAGGTGCTGGAAGGTTTCTTGGGGAATGGCAGCCCATTCTTCACGGAGTGCGGAACTGACGAGAGGTGTCGATGTAGTTTGGTGAGGCCTGGCACGAAGTTGGTGTTCCAAAACATCCCAATGGTATTCTATAGGATTCACGTTAGGACTCTGTGCAGGCCAGCCTATTACAGGGATGTTATTGTCGTGTAATCACTCATCCACAGCCCGTGCAGTATGAACAGGTGCTCGATTGTGTTGAAAGATGCAATCGCCATCCCCGAATTGCTCTTCAACAGTGGGAAGCAAGAAGGTGCTTAAAATATTAATGTAGGTCTGCGCTGTGCCACGCAAAACAACAAGGGGTGCAAGCCCCCTCCAGGAAAAACGCCACCACACCATAACACCACCACCTCCGAATTTCACTGTTGGCACTACACACGCTGGCAGATGACGTTCACCGGGCATTCGCCATACCCACACCCGGCCATTGGATCTCCTCATTATGTGCCGTGATTCGTCATTCCATACAACGTTTTGCTACTGTTTTATTGTGTAATTTTGACGCTCCTTACACCAAGCGAGGCATTGTTTGGCATTTTTCTGCGTGATGTGTGGCTTATGAGCAGCCGCTCGACCATGGAATCCATGGTTTCTCACCTCACGCCTAACTGTCATAGTACTTGGAGTGGATCCTGATGCAGTTTGGAATTCCTGTGTGATGGTCTAGATAGATGTCTGCCTATTTCTCTTTGCGACCCTCTTCAAATGTCGGCGGTCTTTGTCAGTCAACAGACGAGGTCGGCCTGTACGCTTTTGTACTGTACATGTCCCTTCACGTTTCCACTTCACTATCACTAGGGATGTTTAGTAATGTGGAAATCTCGCATATATACTTCTGACACAAGTGACACCCAATCACCTGAACACGTTCGAAGTCCGTGAGGTCCTCGGAGCGCCCCATTCTGCTGTTTCACGACGTCTAATGACTACTAAGGTCGCGGATAATGATTACCAGACAGTAAGTGGCAGCACAAAGCACCTAAGGTGAAAAAATATATTTTTGGGGTGTCCGGTTACTTTTGATCACATAGTGTATGTTGTGATGAAAGGGATGATAAAATCCGTGGATTAAATTATCCAACCCAGCATGCACCTAGCGACCGAGGAAAACCGCGAAAATACCTTCGGTTAGATTGGTCGGCTCCGAATGCAGGCCACAAACGTTACCGCTTGAGCCATTCCGCTCGTTTCAAGCATTACTCAGTAAATAAATTATCGAATTTGGTTATTTCTTGACAAAAACCCTACTTGTTGAATGCAGATGCACTGACAGAAATAGAAATTATATTGTCTAATTATTGTTGAATGTAAAATTTGTCTGTAAATCTGAATTTCATAATCCAGAATGAGCACTCTGGGTAACCATTCAGAAACTTTATATTTACTTAAGCTTAAAAATTATATTTATACTGTTTCAGAGCTCAGAGTCAGGGATTGGGAAAGCAACAGTTTTATTTGTAGAAGAGCCGGAATACATAATTTGTTTAGAAGAGGCACTGTATAAAACGGGAGTGATTTTTGAAACAAACCTTCCTCTGGAGTAAATTAAAGAGGAAATGACCAATTTGTACTCAGTGAGAGGCATTCAGGCCCTTATCCTAATATAGTGCAAATGATTTTGTTTTACCTCTGTTCTTTTCCTAAGGTGAAAGATTATAAATGGCGAAAGTTGCCAAAAAAATTAAATTGTGGTTTATTTGTGGAACACTCTTTAACTACTTAGTTCTTCGAGTCCGTTTCTAAACTGGGCATGAAAGACCAGAAAGTTTGCTCAGAGGCCGCTTTATCAGGTTTGAGGTTCTTTTACGTGCCGTAAATCTACGACACGGGACTACCGGCTATGCTTTTCTTCTTAAGAAAGCCATGCTAAGGATTTTTATTACGCCCGCAAAAAGTCAATGCACTCCGCTGGGTTTGAACCCGCGACCTTTGGAATCAGAGACTAGCATCAAACCCCTAGACCACAGAGGACGACAAAATTGCCAATGGTTCCTTTCAGCCCCCGAATTTCTTGACTCTCCATTTCGTTCCATTCATCCTTCACTCTGTTAGGTCTGTTACAGAGTTGAGAGTATCGGCAATGTTTTTTACGGTGCGGCGTGGCAGAGGAAAAGGATGCTCTCTGTGGAACTTTTTCCGTCCCTCGACTTTCGGCTGGTTGCCGGGGTATACGAACTGAATCTTCGGAACGGGGATGTGGCGCGGGGATCCCTGGGCTGCTAGTACGACTGTCGAGGCATCAATGTGGAAGCTGTAGAGATGGTGCCATTGCTATGCCGTCACTTCTGTTGCAGGTCGCCCGGTGCCTCCTCTCACTCCTCCTCCCGCCGGGAGATTTAATGTATGGGACAGCGTTTTTAATCTCTCCGAATGTGTAACAAAATTAAGCCATTTATTTTTGAAGCCATAATATTTCCATAAAAACCTCTAGTTTAAAGTTTTTTCATTTACATATCTGAAAGTCAGAGTATTAATTTTGTAAATTTTGGTATTAGAAGGAATAGCCGATGTTAATGCATTTATATTTCCTTATATCTGGTTTCAAATGTAACAATGTAAAGTTATGAGTTTCTGTCATGGGAACTAACATTTTATGAGTAATTGTTTTCACTACCACTTGATTGCAGTAAGCGAAGAGGTACTGCACTCTATGAATAAAAATTCGATACCCATATTTCACACGTTTTGAGGTTTTCTGAACCCAAAAATACATTTTTGCTTTCTCTACCACCCATATATATTAGAAAAGAAAGTATTGTGTTCCACCCAAAAATTCTATACAGAAATTTCACAAAATTGCACGTTTTTTAAATCCACTGAACACTAGAAAAAGAAATAAGAAATCCTTTTAAAAAGGTGTGTGAGTGATGAACAGCATAGGTAACTCAAAAGCAAAAATTCGGACACATCCAAACTTGGTATTTCAGTCTAGCATCTTACGAAGTAGGGAAACGAAAATGTTAGGAGATTTTCCGTCTCTAAAAGTTACTCTTTACATGGAATATTTTTCTTTATTTTCTCAAAAACGGTTGTAACGGTTTGATTAAGACATGTTTGAGATATTGCCATGAACAATCAAATGCATATCTTAGAATGAATGCGAATAATCTGTGAAATTTCCTTCAAGCTGATTTAATTTTGTCTAGTGCAAAAACGTACTACACAAAAAATGTAGATCTCTTTAAACCACACAGTTTATTTCAAATAATTTTTGTAGTATCAGCCATTAATGGTTCGATTTGTTCAATACCTGTCATCCTTTTAAGTCCCATCAAGAGCGTCTCATGTTAATGTAACACATTAGATTTTTTAATAAGATATTTGTTTTTAATGTATTAAAATCAAACGGTCTTTACTTTCTGGATTACACTTGTGAATTCTCGAAACTTAAAACGTTAACTTCCAGTAAAATCTCGATAAATAACTTTTAGGAAGAATAAAGTACTGTATAGCAAACCAAAAGACAACAGTGCAAACCTAGACAGTGTAATGAAACATACATATCTGTAATATATATTGTTTAAATTCTCCACATTTTTGTTTAATAATCTGATTATTAAGCCTCGGTAACACAGTGAACATAGTAAAACGTAAATTCTTTGACTAAAGCTCAAAGGTTTATGACCACCTAAGCTCTGCGTACACTAGAGACTGGTGTTGTATGCTTGTCGCAGGTATTTCTGTATGCTAAGGGATTTTGAGGGAGACAGTAATGGAATAGCAACAAATTAACCTATGCTATTGATCGGATTAATATACCCCCTGGTGCTTTAGGCTTAACTACAAAGCCATGTTTGACATGAATGTTTTGTTGAGGATCCCTGCTTGACCCCAGTCAGAATCATCGCCACACATGATTTCATTAACAGCATGCTGCAGATACGTAGCTGGGGGATGCAGCGAAAACTGCATGTTCCGCTCCCTACGGAAAAATGAAAGTGAAAGTGACTCCATTTTCAAGCAGCAGGATACTTGTTTAGTAATCCCAGAACACCATGAAAGTTGTTTCTTGTTAACGAACAACACTGAAATGTTGTCTCGGTACGCAAGGAGGACCAGATATTCGTTGACTCACCAGGAGATTATACTAAGCAAAATGAAAACTCAACCGACGGGAAGCAATTTGAAGAAAGAATCTGTTGTCTCACACGATTTTCTCTAAACATTAGAATTTTCATAATACGAGGGCTGATCAACAAAGACTGAGACTGATGTTTTCCTGTAGCTTCCGTGATAGTTTCGTATCTGTAACACAAATATTTGAAACTTTATCTCTTCATTGTTGACAAATCTTTTACCACCAAGCCATTTCTTCCACTTTGGAAACAGAAAATAGTCAGAGGGGGCTAAGTCTGACGAATAGAGTGCATGAGGAAGCAATTCGAACTTTAACTCATTGATTTTGGCCATGGAGATAATGAATGCGTGAACTGGTGTATTGTTCTTGAGCATAACCTTCTTTTTCGCTAAATGTGGCCTTTTTGCTTGATTTCATAATTCTAGTGCTGCAATAAGTTTGCATAATACTCAACATTGATTGCTTTTTCATTTTGAAGATAATCAATGAAAATTATCCCACGCGCATCCACCCCCCCCCAAAAAAAACTAACACCATGACATTGCCTGTAGATGGAACTGTCTTCGCCTTCTTTGGAGCCGCTTCTCCCCTTTCAATCCACTGATATGACTATTCCTTCATCTCAGATGTGAAGTGATGGACCCATGTTTCATCCATGATTATGAATCGAAGCAAAAACTCGTCTTTATTGTAATGAAACATCGCCAAACACTCGACTGAAACATCTTCACGATGCTGCTTTTGTTCCATTGTGAGTAAACGTGGCACCCATTTTGCGCGTAGCTTTCTCAAGTATAAATTTTCAGTTAGTGTGCAATTTACAGCACTTTTTAAAATGCCTACGATGTCAGTTGATGGTCATCCAATACCATGTGGATTTTTTTCACAATTTCTGGCGTGGTCACATCATTTGGTCGACCATTGCAATGTTCGTCTTGGCAGCTCGTACAGCCCCACTTAAACTCTACCATCCAATATTTTACTGTTGTAAACGAAGGAGCAGACTCCCCCAGAGTAGAATCTAGCTCAGTTTAATATTAGTTGGCCTAAGACTTTTCAAATGAAAGTATTGTAGTACATAACGATGACCAGTTTTATCCATGTTTACAAATTCGCTGGTACAGTTCACTATAGATAGCTGCCAAACAGTTACTGAACAACCTAGCATCCTCAAACTTCAAACCTAAGCCTTATAAGGGTGGTACTTTCTACCATAGTCCTTTGTTTGTAACAACCATATACGTCAGGTTGGGTACTTCTGGAACTGCCCTCGTACTTTATTACCATTAATTACCTTATACTTTACACTACGTCTCCATAAAGTCCCAATGATTATTTTGGCACTCGTAACGGGAAAACAGTTTTTGTATTCCTTCATCAAAGAATGTTGCTGCTGTGACGAAAGCCAAGTCTGCACTTCCTGTTTCACAACATCATCGTCTTCGAAGTGTTTTCCACCAAAGCACTTCTTTAGATGAAGAAGCAGATGAAAATTACTTGGAGCCAATGTTTTCTTCCATAGCTTGCACCAAATCATCTTGGATCACTGACGGTGGATCACTTGGCCGCTCCGCGGCTCATCATACACATTTTCACGACCTTCGTTAAACCGTCCAATCCACTTCTTAAACATTCCACCACTGATTATTGTTTCCCATAAACCTCACAAATGTTGGTGGCGTAACATTTCCCGCATTTAAAAAAAACGAATCACTGAGCTGACTTTACAATCACCGGGACGTTCGATTGTTTTAAGCATTTCGAAACACTCCAGCAACAGGAAGGCACAAAGTGATCGCTCACAACTGCATCTGCCTTCCTAATGAGTGGAGGAAGTGATTACGCTGCGGCGCTGCAGCGGCAAAAGATTGAGACGGACTTACTTTAAAAACACGCCTCGTTGTATTCACATAAAAGTGATTCTCATATTCACGTTTAGTTACAATCAATCGTTTGTACATTATGGAGAAAGAAAGCAAATAATTTCATGTGTTGAATTATCATTACGTTCCCCACTCACTCCCATAGAAACTAGTCTTACAAAAGCTTATTTTCTGTTTATTTCCTGTTCATCCAAATAAACTTCCAATCCTGTGCCCTTCCCCCCTCTCTCCTTGGTCATGGCTTATGCAATGAGCTCAATAACGGCCCAATGCCTCGGAAATGATGACTTGGGTCATCGAGAGAAACAGTTAACATCCGGAACTTCGAGAAAGATGTTGTCATGCATGACATAATTCATCATTCCACAATTCAAAGCGTCGTGCAGAGTTACCATTGACTGTTTTGCTTTACGCCACTGACGCTAGCGCCATCACGCTCGTCGTCAACTTCAACAACTCCTAGGTAGGCAGCAGAGGCACTTTTGGGCCAGCGATCGAGTGGATTGCACCAGACTCGTGGTGTGGTTTTGTGACGGCGAGATTTGGTGTATACCACCAAGAGTAACCTTTTGGCTTTTCTAAATTATTTTCAACTGTTTGGTAAGCTACAAAATTTAACCTTTTTATTTTTGGTGTTTCTAAATTCAAATTTACGGGAGAAGTAATGGACATCTCCGAGCATATTTTTGTAAATCAGAAAACTTTTAAAATGTTATAGCAAGCTGATGATGGATTTGTTAACAAATGTAACATTTTATAATAAATTGTTAACATATGTGGCGGTGATTCGTTTCAATTTCTAGCTCCTATGGAATAGTCCTTTACACAATATTTAATACCTCAGGGTTGGAAAAAATCCAGTGATGCAATTCATATTTACACAATTCCTTGTAAAATACTGTAGGCGAAGCGATAGCCACATTTTTACTTTTTATACCACTTACTTAATAGGTAGAGAAGGTATTGTATTACACCCAAGCGCGCGTGTGTGACTGTGAATAGCATAACTCAAAAACGAAGAATTGGATAAATACCAAACTTGGTATATACGTTCGGTATCTTCCAACAATGTCACATGAAGATCTTCAAGAAATTCTCCCTACTCCAATCTACCCTTTAAATGGAAGATTTTTACAACTTTTTTTTTATTTTCTAAAAAATTGGCACCAAATGGTTTGAATAAAATACCAGATATTATTTAACCGGGCGGGATGGCCCAGGCGGTAATGTCTCTAGCCCCATTCTGGAGGTCGTGGGTTCGATTCTCGTGGTTGATCTTCCTGATCCATGGATTTGTTCGGGGGGAATTATTCTGTAACCATAAACATTTGTAATGGAAAGCAGCAGTTTTCTTGAATTTCTTTTCACGAGAGAAACTGTCTCGTGTAATATATTCTGGGTTAGAACTGATATTTATCTATGCTTCGTTTTATCTGTTTAATTTATTCTAGCAACCTACAGGTTGTGAATTTGTTAGGAATGGTGACACCAGGGATTTATGGATCAGTTGCAGGAGACAGGCCACATGCGACTCCGTTCGAGCAAAACTTGAAACAAAATACTCACGCTGTTCTGTGGCATGCACCGTGATAACTACACACAGTAAACACAAACAACAGCTTCACGTAACGTAATTCACACTATACAACATGTCAAATAAGGACAGACTGCGCTGCAAATACCATTACCCTCCGTAAGCGTTTGAGCTAGGCTATACAGAGCGCGGTCATTCAACCTGATACCTGTTACGAGTCAGATTCGGCGGCCGCCAGTCTCGCCATTCAAAACACACCAACCCGATGTTCAAAACCGACGTTAGATTAAGGATGATTAAAATCGACAGTCTACGACTTTAATACTTTGTTTACCGCGGGATGCCTGAGGCGGTAACGCCTGTGGCCTGCAATCGGGAGACCCGGGATCAATTCCCGGCGACCGCCCACTCTTAACCAATGGGTTTTTTGGGGTTTAAAGAGTCGTCAGGCGAATGCTAGAGTGGCGACTTTACCCTCCGAATTTCCTGTCCCTTCATTTCTTCCATTATTCGTTTCATTCATACTTCACCTCGTTTGGTCTCTTTCGGGGTATGAGGTGTCAGCGCTGGGCTTTCGGTGCAGCATGGCAGGGGAAAATTATGCTCTCTGTGAAATTTCTCCGTCCCTCAGCCTTGGGCTGATTGTCGAGGTATAAGGACCGTCCCTGAGAGAGCTGTTGATTCCCGGTCTGCCGGGGCGTGTATATCTGGAAACTGTCATTGCTGTGTCGTTACTCCTGGTTCCGGCTGCCCTGTGTCTCCCTTCACCTCATCGCTTTCTCCCGTAAGCACCCCCTCATTGGGGCGTTGTTAGAGTATCCTAATCCCTGAATCGTTGCAGAATTCCCTCCGCTTCGGGATCCTAATCCTTAGTACTATTTTCCAAAATATTGATAAGTACAAATAGTAAATGTACAGCATTATTTCAATTGCTGAGAGTACATTTATAATCGTGTAGCGATTAATCTCAACGCATCCTAGATATTCACAGAAAACTGTACATTCACTTCCCTCGCGGTTATTGGTAGTCATTTAATAAATGCTGATTCTTTTCATCTGATAAATCTACTTCAGCGAACAAATCATTGGAAGACTAAATTCTGCAAACATGTTTAAAGGGCTTTCCTGAGAGAGCCAGCTGTAATTCGTCGACACACTAGGTATTAATATCAACAGTTACGGTTATCTGATCTACAACGGAACTTGCATCCCACGTGTGGGCATCTATCTTGGCGTGTTAATAGGTTACACTGACATGGAACACGCCATTATCAGGTCAATGGAAACGATAATTCCCCAGAGTAACTTGGCCTGCAGAATGTTCTAATGACGAGAAAGGTGACAGCAAATCCATGCTTCAGCATCCGAAGTGAGACATTTGGATTAGAATGCATTGGGAAAGATTCACATATTAGAAATTTAATATAAGAGTTTAGATTTGGGTTTTATGTGTATTATTACTTTTCACCAGTCCCAATAATTCTTGAAATCTCCAGTGCTGAATTTCTCATTAATGGATTACGTCCATCTCCTTCTGGTTTTACCCGGAACACAGGTTTTGAAATATCTGAATAACGTAAAGGTGAATAAATATCAAAGAAGGTAATTAAGTTAAGACATTCCAAGGATGGATATGGATACGTTAAAAAGAATTACGTACCCTATACTACATTTTATATAAACTATTTCACTCATGCCGAAAATTGCAGATAATGAGCAATCATGTTTAAAGGAATGTTGTTTTAGAACCAATCACGGTCATGATTCTACTAAATGTTTATCGAAATACATTTATCATTCTCCTCCTTTGGGCTCTTTTTTAATACTCTGAAGAAGTTGGGGTATCATTGCAGTGACTCAGCTACCAATAATCAAAGCCACTACGTTTAAACATAAAAAATCAGAAACTAGAAATGGTAACGCTTCAAATTAAAACTTGAGTTTTATTTATGTGGTTCTTAAGTCCACTTCTATGAGGGTAAGCCAATAAGTATCCATAGACCATTTTTAAGGTTTTTTAGTTTGGCTGTGTGGGTTTGTGCGCGTGCACGTCGACATGTTGTTCCTTTGTCTCCGCTTGTGGGATGTTTGACAGTTATCACTCCAGTGAGTGTTGCATTGTGGAATATTAAGCATGGCTGCACTCCTCACCTTTCCTTCAAAGAAAAACAGCGTGCGGTTATCCGTTTTTCGTCGTTTGAAGGTGTACCAGGAGCCAAAATTCATGGAAGACTTTTCGCACAATATGGGGGCATTGTTTACAAATAGATTTAAATGTTCAAACATGGTCGGACAATTGTGAAAGACTAGGAAAGAGCAGGACGCCCATCCATATCCACTAGTGACGCCAACAGTAAGCAAGTCCGTATCCTGATTGAGTCCGTAACCGAAGATTGACTGTCGATTAAAGTGGCAAATCATATCTGTTTTGGTCCACTTAAAAATCGCTTAAGGAGTCGTCGCTTCACTTCAGACTAAGAAGTGAAGGAAGCGCTGCATATATGGTTTGCGGCTCAACCGAAAAACTTTTCGGGCGTAAAAATCCTTAGCATAGCTTCCTTCGGGAGAGAAGTAAATCCGGTGGTCAGTCACGTGTTGTAGATTTACGATACATAAAATAACCTCAAGCCTGATAAAGAGGTCTGTAAGCAAAATTTCTGGTCTTTCACTTCCAAAATAGAATGGAACACTAAGAACCATAGCAGTTAAAGATGTCATGAATAAAATTCAATTTATTTATTTCATAAGAAACAGAAAATTTAATAAGAAACTTACCACACAAAACCGAGCTAGATAACTCCGCGGTAACGTCTAAGGCTGTCATTCGAAAGGTTCCAAGATTCGATTCCCGTTGGGCGAGACACCCTAACTTTGCCTTATTCCCGGTTTTGCCTGATCGGTATGTGAATGCTAGGATATTTCGCAAACTTTCTGTCCGCAATTTCCTGTCATTTTATTTCATGATCGTGTTTTAGGATCAGATAGTCAGGCGAGTGGATGGTGGTGGAATTCTTTAAAGCAATTGTCTGTTCTAGCGTCTAGTGTGTGACGAGACCACAACGAGACCTCCTCTTGAAGGGGAAGGATAGTGTGGTTGGTCCCGCTGGCATTCAGGATCTGACATCGGGGAACATTAGCGACCCCGCCTACGTACGAACCTGCCGCTCCGGATCTCATCCTCCAGTGAGTCCTTCACTTGAAGTAGATAGTTTCTTCGTTTTGTTATTTGGCGCACGTTTTGGGAGCCAATTTTAAGTAGATAATTTGTTGTGTATGGAAAGTCAATTTGAAGATGCATTATTTGCACCACGCTTTGGGCGTCAATTTGAAGTAGGTTGTATTGAAGAAGTTGTATTATATTTCGACTGTTGGGAGCCGAACTTGAAGTTCGTTGTTACCGCACGCATAGTAAAAAGTTTCCGGTAGCCTTCGCCCCAAATGTAGTTTCCGATGGCCTTTGCCTGAAATGTTTAAAACATATTGACTTTGTAATATGACTGTTACTTTAAATTTTATATACTTATGTTTGCCTCGGCTGCGTCAGTATCTATGTTAGAGACATGGATGTCTTAGCAGAGCGTAGTGCGGCTTAAGAATGTAGGCTTACAGAGATTATAATTTTTACTTCACTCCTTTTTATGAATTCTTGACACAATTTAAATAACACTTCAGTGATATAGAGAACTGTAAGATTCTTTTATTAATTAATTACTTGTACTTTTTAACACGTAAAACTATTTTCGTCTCGCACGAACACGTATTCAATTTCTCGAGGACGTGTCTCGCGTCCGGTTAAGAACACTGTCTACAACCAACGCGTCCAGTTATGAGCGCTGTCTACAAGCAACTAACTTGATTTCAACCGCTTAAATTTGTAAATTTTTGTATTTCAAGTCCGTGATTGGCTATTCCTAATATCCAATAAAATACTTTTATTTAATTTAAGCTTTTTTTTGCTCTAAGAATGACTAGTAGCAATATTGCATTTTCTTATTCATTATTGCCTCAAGGTTACCTCATTGTTAGCAACTTTTAACCTATTATTCTCACAGCTCCTACATTATTAAATTACGTAATACATTTACATATCATTATTGAACACGTATACGATAATATAAAGATTTACAATGATTGTAATAATTATACACTTTTTATATATTGTTAAATACAGATATTGCTTTAAGGCGGGCTGTTATTATATTTATATTACACAATTTGACTGAAATCATTTAAGTGTTAAAAATACTGCCTCACACTTCACCCTTCCTCCTGGAGTTCCAAAGGCACAATAGGTCTCTAATTTGACTCCGTCTCCGCACCTACTCTACCACAGTGCAAATCTGGTTAAAAGACGCCACTGTGTCATATAAATGTTTTGGTGAGATAAACCATTTTGGATATATTCATTATTCATTTGATATTTTAAATAATTTATAATTTTCTGAAGGATTAAGTAGTCTTTCGTTTGTTTCTCGAGTCTGAGTCATTTCAAAGTCCGCACATATCCGCACAAGACTTAAAAAATCGCTTCAGCCTACTGTATTCCTCTTGTACTAAAGCTAAATGTGTAATGAAGCCATTTATGCAAATGTTTAGTAGGTAAAAAAATTTGATGTGTTACACTCACATGACTCTCTACTCTTGTACAAACTATTTTTACAAACGCTTATTCTCCATATGCTTCATGTTAATCGAGATGTTAATCTTATTGCTAATTTTCTTGTACATGCAAGGGGAATATGGTAGGCTTTAAGCGACAGTCAAATATTTTAAGCACTGGTTGCTATGTGGCGCATTCCATTCTCTTTGCATGTCCAGGACATAAAAAAAATGAAAGTATTGGAAAATTTAGGGGAATAACAAGCAATATCTCGAAAACGGTTCACTCAACAACAAAAATGTAAATGACATAAATTGTGTATTTTAGCGCAATCTACGTTTTTTGTGTAGTAAAATTTTGTCTATCTCTTATGGGTTACCAGTTCTGCAAAAGTCGTTCACAATGAAGAATACTTTTGGAGACATTCCCAGAAAATTCGAGATATGAATTTCATTTCTCATGAGAATATCTTAAACATATGATATTTTAATCTAAATCGTTAGAGCAATTTTTGAGAAAATTAAAATTTTCGAAAAATGTTCCATGGAAAGGGTAGTCTGGGGTGGAGGGATTTTCTTGAAAACCTTCGTGTCGCATCTCTGGAAGATACTGAACCTAAATACCAAGTTTGGTTTTTATCCAACTTTTCGTTTCTGAGTAATGCTGTTCAGACACACACACACACACACACACACACACACACACGGACATGTTTACAAAAATGCTCTTTTTGGATTCAGGGTGTCTCAAAACATATATTTCCGGTGAAATCTCGGTATGGAATTTGTGGGTGAAATACAATACTTCCCCTACTTACTATACGTAGTAGAGAAAGTAAAATATAAGCTTCTGTAAGAATAGCTTGCAGAAGAATGGTTAGAGAATATGATGCGAGTGTAACATCAATTTGATAATTCGCGACAGTATTTTCTCTGTACGTGGTACTTAATATTGACTCTATAGGAGTAGCAGATGATGCGTGGACTCAACTATCGATAATGCTCGTAAATTTCGCCATCCTGTCCGTTCATCATGGTTCAGTGATCAGCGAGCGTCATTATTGGACAATCTTTCACTTGCGTGCGACCGTGACGGCAGAATTAGAGTGATCCCCGACAATGGTCGTCATTCATATGTGTTAAAGCCGTAACACACTGTAATTTATCTGCTACACAGTCTCGTGATTGACGCAATTATTTAGGTAGAGAACAGGATATGATGCCTTTGGGGGCACCACTGATTGCTGGGATTCAAGGGAATGAATCTAAATCCTGATCTTTTTTCGAATACACCAATCTTTATTTTCAGTAGCTAGAGCACATAACCTATAGATATCTTTCCTATTATCATTTATTTTCAAACACAGGTAATAAATCTTATAAAAGCTATTTATGGTACGAGTAGGAAGTGTTGTAATTCTATTAATTATACCATCTTCTGATTAAAATTTATCAGCAATACTTTTAATAACCATGTTATTAACACCAAATTAGATACACAATAGCATTTATGGGTACTTTTATCATCCTAATATATACATTAAGTAAACGGGTCGTTTATAGTAGAAAATGTCATAGAAAAAGCTGTTCAAAGTAAAAATGGATAAACAAGCTCGCATATATTTGCAAAGAAAGGAACCACGGGACTTGAGCATGCACAATCTTCATACTTAATAGCAGTACCAACTTGCAGAGAAACATTTCTCCTAAAAGATGGCCTTACCAATCTGCTTTATTTTCTATAAAATGTGCAGAATTCACAGTAAGAAATGGTAGATCAGTACTATTTTTATAAGTATGGTTAAAATATAAGTAAAGTGCATACACTGTTAAACTGAAATCAAAGAGAAAATTCCAACTAATAAGACCTCACAAATCTAAGAATGTACTTTTTGGGAATTTTCGCCATTTGGGTTCCTCTTAACTAGATTTGGTCAACTTTTTCAAAAAAATAAAATATTGGTTTTTGGGTTCAAAAAGTCTTTAACGTTTAGCTCCAATCACATACTTGCTGTTAGAGGCCTTTATAAAGCTTCAACACTTGACCATTTAAATGCCCATAAACTTATAGTAAGTAGGGGAAGTATTGTATTCCACCCAAAAATTCGATACTGAGATTTCACTGGAAATATATGTTTTGAGAACCCCTGAATAAAAAAAAACATTTTTAGAAACATGTCCGTCTGTGTGTCTGTGAACAGCATAACTCAGAAACGAATAGTCGGATAAACACCAAACTTGGTATTTAGGTTCAGTATCTTCCAGAGATGCGACACGAAGGTTTTCAATAAAATCCTCCGACCACAGATTACCCTTTACATGGAACATTTTTCGAAAATTGTAATTTTCTTAAAAATGGCTCTAAAGATTTTGATTAAAATATCATATATTAGGATATTTTCATGACAAATGAAATGTATATCTCGAATTTTCTGGGAATGTATCCAAAAATATTCTTCATTGTGAACGACTTTTGCATAACTGGTAAACCATAAGAGATAGACAAAATTTCATTACACAAAAATGTAGATCGCATTAAAATACACAATTTATGTCATATACATTTTTGTTGTTTAGTGAACCATTTTCGAGATATTGCTTGTTAATCCCTTAAATGTTCCAATACTTATACTTTTTCTTAAATGGGAATTTGTTATTAATTTTTTTATGTCCTGTACATACAAAGAGAATGCAATACTCCACATAGCAACCACCTCGTAAAATATTTGACTATCGCTTAAAGCCTAGTAAATCCCCTTGCATCTACAAGAAAATTAGCAATAAGATTAACATCTCGATATCTCGATTAATATAAAGTATATGGAAAATAAGCGTTTGTAAAAATAGTTTGTACAAGAGGAAAGAAAGTCATGTGAGTGTAACACATTAGATTTTTTTCTTCAAAATTTCGATGTGCAGCACCTGATTTATTAGTACAATAAAAATTTATTTATTTTTTCAAAAGTATTAAAGTTATTTACAATGCTTATAACCGAGTAGCATGTGACAAAATGTTGAAACTTTAGATAAAAATCGTAAAATTTAGAAATTTCACCCATGCGTATCCCTTAATCATACAATTATGTAATCGCAGAAGAGAAAGAAGTGTTATTTAAATCGTGACAAGCATTAATGAAAGGAGTGAAGCAAAATTATAATCTGTGTAAGCCTACATTCTTCAGTCGCACCACTCCCTGCTAAGACACTCATGTCTCTAAAAATAAATACTGACGCAGCCGAGGCAAACTTAAATATGTAATAATCAAAGAAAGAGTCAAAATTACAAAGTTAATATTTTTTAACATTTTTTATGGGCAAAGTACACCGGAAAGTACATTCGGTTTGAGGGCTGCCGGAAACATTTTACGTGTGGTTGCAACTACTTCAAGTTCGGCTCCCCAACAGTTGAACTACAATACAACTCCTACTTCAAATTGCTTTCCATACGTAGCCGCAACAAACAAACCTTCAAATTGGCTCCCAAAACGTGGGGCAAATAACAGCGTAAAAATAACAATACAACAAAAATAATTTCTCCAGCACATTCCGCCAAAATATGTGTCGCTTCTCGATGATGGAGGTGGACGCCATCGTTCTCGTGTCATTAGGTTCCTGGGATCCCGAGAACGACAAGACCATGAAAAGGTTGTGTTCGAGGAAGTGCCTATTGCTCTTCAAGAAGTTATGTGTTTTGGGCGTCATTAGGTACTCCAGAAACAACTATGCCGAGCTTATTACTGGCGTACGACAGTGATCAAGTTTTGCTGTGGTTTTCTCCAGCCTCTTAAGGCGAATGCTGGGATAATAGATCACCCAAATTGCCACAGAGACATACCTGAACTTATATATGCGTATCATATATATATATGCACCATGGCACCACTACATTGGTGTGCATTATGACTTGTGCTAGTGCATCAAGAAAATTGGACTATATGAACATTCATATTGAATTTGTATGTAATAATTGTACATATTTATTGTACTTTGAGAATTCTCTCTGTAACCTTTATGTTAGTATTTTGACTAAACAGAAAAACTCCGACAAAAATATATATACAATGTAGTAGTTTAGCATGTGATCAATAAACAAAATCTTAAAGCATAGAACAGAAGGTGGAATTAACGTAAATATTTGGCGTTACGAGTTTGCCCTTGAATACCAAAGTGTAGATCGGGTAACTGAAGGGCGAACCTTAACGATAGCAAAGTTTGCTACTCTTGCTCGCTGATCAGTATGCAGAGGCACGTTTCCAGGAAGAAACAGAAGTGTTCACGCACTTGCGTTAAACGCCATTCAGGCGGATAATCTGTATATACAGCTGAAACAACAAATGTGTGAGAAATTATTATTGATCTGTTGGTGTACGTACGTTTACCGCGCTCTCTGCGCCCTGGTAATTTGGCTTACATGAACTTCTGACACATGGAATAGCCCACATGGCGTAGCTTCTACTAAATGCTATTATACACGAACACCCCCTACCTAAATTATAGTGCACATCAAAAGACGACGGAATGGTGACGCTTTTTCTCCTATAACGTTTTCCACATTTCCTGAAATTCGTCAGTCTAAATAAATGACAACTTGTTTTGTAACTATGAATGATGGAAACATAAAACTGCAAAGAACCGCTTGTTTGAGCCACCTAATATAACATACCTTTAGATGTTTCGTTCAGCGGGGTTTTCAGTTCATTATTTAATGTGAGAATTCTATTTTCATTTCTCTGTGTGTGTGTACATTTCGCCGATGAAGACGGCATGCTAAATAGTCGAAATAGTCATGTGTGGGACGATGAGAATCCCCACGCTACAGTGTAAGAGAGTCATCAAAACAGATTTGTAGTGAACGTATAGGCGGGCAAGCTAATGATAATTTAATAGGTCCATTTCTCTCTTCTACCCCGATTAACTGCAGCAGTGTACTTTGTGTTTTTGAGATACATTCGCCCCAGGTTCTTGGAACATATTCCACTTGTACGTCAACATGGCTTAGGTTTAATTTCTTACCGTCTTGTTATTTATTATCAAAATGTAAAATCCTAAACGGCTTCAAAAATTAAAAAATAATTTCGAATAAAAAGAATCGTAAAGAAAATGGAAGATCTAATTTGATCAATAAATTCTAAAAGTTTTCAATTAAATCTAACATTTTAATATATAAATTAAATAATGAACAGATGGTTTGTAACGTTATTTTTATTTTTACGTTGTTTGCACCACGTTTTGGGTGACAATTCCAAGTAGGAGTTGTATTGTATTTCAACTGTTGGGAATCCGAACTTGTAGTATTTGCAACCGCACGTATGGTACCCGGCAGCCTCTGCTCCAATTTTTAAAAATATTAACATTGTAATTCGAGACTGCTTCTTTAACATTAAATAATTATGTTTGCCTCGGCTGCGTCAGTATTATTGTTAGAGACACGTTTCTCATAGCAGGGTTGTGGTGCGACTAAGAATGTAGGCTTACACACATTACAATTTTACTTCACTGCTTTTATTTATGCTCGATACGATTTAAATAACAGTTCATTGATGTAGAGAGAGAGAGCTGTGAGATTCTTTTATTAAATACTTGCACTTTTTAATACGTAAACATTTTCGTCTCACACGTATACGTATTATACTTCCCAAGGACGTGTCTCGCGTTCGGTTAGGAACACTGTTTGCAGGCAACTGAATAGATTTCAAGTGTCTCAAAATTTACATTATTGCTTACAAGAATCACAAGTAACATTTAAACTTACTAATTTATTATTGCTTCAATGTTATCTCATTGTTACCTCATGGTTAGCAACTTTTAACCTATTATTCTCACAGCTGCTACACATATTGCTTTAAGGTGGGCTGTTATTATATTTTATATTACATAATTTGACTGAAATCATTTAAGTGTTAAAAATACTGCCTCAAAAGCCTTGTTTCAACATAATGAAGCCCCAGCTCACATTTCGCATCATGCTCGAGAACATCTTAACCAGACATTCTTTGAAAAGTGGATAGGAAGAGGAGGTCCTGTTCCGTGGCCAGCCCTAATCTGATGCCACTTGATGTTTTCTTGTGGGGTCATGTGAAACGTATGAGACACCAGTACCAAACGAAGAGTACTAGCACGAATTCTCACTGCCTGTAACATCATCAGAGCGACTCCAGGGTTGCTCGCCCAAGTACGACAGAACTTCGTCCGACGTTGTCATGCCTGTATCGGAGCTGAAGGACGCCATTTTGAACACCTTTTGTAGTATCACAGATTGTGTAAGTAAAATATAGATATATATAAGTTCGCATAATTTCACGTTCATAGGTATCCCAAAACAACATTCGCCTATTACTTGCCTCTGAATTGTTTCCGGACCGGGGAGAATAAATGCAATTGTCCTTAATCTCCCCTGAAAGTTTGTATCATTACCACTGTAACATCCTGTATATCAGATAGCTACCCCCACTTCTTCCTGACGTAATAAATCACGAAGCTCGTAGGCTAGAATTGGCAAATATGACATACTGACCCTCGTTAAAGTAAGAAGCATATTATATAAACTATGTTATACGCCTCTGGTGCAGCTAGCTGGAAATAAGCGGACATAATATCTGGCTTCCATACCACAAAAAAAGCGTTCTCCCCATTTTAAACAGCTCCAAAGCGCTCACAATGAAGTACAGCATATTGCAGTGTCCGTAGCAACAGCGTGTATTTGCCAAAAAACAGAAAGAAACGAGTTTTAGAGTCTATCTGAAAACCATGCGTTTGATGTCCGCGATATTGAGCTCGCAGCAGCCGCAGGGTCTGTGTTAATGCACACGTAAAAATGTTCATGCTCGGAAACACAGGAATAATGCGGTTTTCAATCGAAACTTGGCGCTAAACTCTCGCTCAACCATTTTCCATACTCAAGAAATTCATAATTCGTTCTGAGTTTTGTAGTAAGTTACATAAATGGACTGCTGCTTAAGGGTGCACATAGCTGAAAATTGTCCAATTTTCTGCTAATATGTCTTTCTATAATTTACATTTATTATCTGTCAGTAATGCGTAGAAGTCTGTCACGTCACTTTTTAAAGACACCTTTGCATGTGAACAAGCAATGATTTTAAAGCTTCAAAGCTGATTTTCTTGCTTTCTGTTTTTATACGTTTTTGGAGATTCAAAATTTTTTTCAATTTTCTCCAAACGTTTAATGCAAAATCTAAAATGTACAAGTAAAAAAAATCTGGAACTGATTTCTATGAATTTTTGTTATTTATGAACATATTAATTATTACATTTGATTAGCACCCTAAAATTACCCCAAAATTGTTTTTACAAAGTATATAGATCTTTCTACCAAACTAAAAGAGTAAAATAAGATGTTTGTTACATTTTTTACAATGTTTACTTGTTTTGTAATAAATATTGAAATTGATGAAATTCTTAATTATTCATCGTGTGTAGCGTTTCGGTTTCTGGTTAAATAATTAGTTAAACAATTAATAACTTCAAAAGTATTAAAGATATTGCAATGAAGTTTTGTATACACACTAATCCTTGCATTTATAATGCATGGTATAAACTGTAATTAAATATACACATAAATATGGAAGTTAGGTATTTCACCTACATGTAAGATGAAATTTCTGAAACTACTTATTGAAATGTACTTTTGAAATTTATACTGCAATTAACACATAAAATAATTATTATGTATACAAAATTTTATTGCAACATTTCTATTAATAGCTTTCAAGTTATTAGTTGTTAAATTAATTGTTTTAATTAGAAACAAAAATGGTCCATACCATGAAAAAATTCAGATAGTGCAAAGAACAGATATGTATTTTGCTTCTAACGAATATTTAATAACTTACTTTTGAACCAAATTTTAATGATGTTTTATCTTTAGAGAAATAACTTTTCACTAATTTTAATACGTTAATTAGGTCTTCCATTAATATACTTCTAATAATAACCAATAAAGGAAAATAGCCCTAAATATTTTTATATTTATATTTATATTCGTTGGTGTCTCTATACAGTCTGAAGGAAATTAAACTAAAATGTCTTCGTATGGAACATTTATAAGGCGTAAAAAATGTAGAAGAAATAGAAAGCTAGAAAAAGCAGCCTTAAAATTGTAAAAGCCTATCTGGGCTTGCGCGCAGGTACCTGATCTCATGTACAATTATTTATAATCATCAATAATATACATCAAATACTGATTATAAAACTGGATAATTCATTCCTAATAAAAGACTTACATATAAACAAAAATCTAATGTGTTACACTCACATGACTTTCTCTACTCTTGTACAAACTATTTTTACAAACTCTTATTCTCCATCTATTTCATATTAATCGAGATAAACATTTGCAGAAACGATCTTTTGACATGCAAAGAGAATTACATTTTACACATAGCGACCAGTTCAAAAAATATTTGACTATCGCTTAAGGCCTACTATGTTCCCCTTGTTTTGTATTTGCAAGGGCAATATAGAAATACAGTAGGCTTTAAGCATAGACATATCTCTTAATAGCTGGTTGCTATGTGCAGCACCATTCTCTTTGTCACAGATTAATACTCTTTACATATCCCAGACAGAAAAATGAATAACGAATTCCCATTGAGAAAAAGTATAAGTAGTCGAAAATTTAAGGGAATAACAAGCATAACTCGAAAATGGATCACTCAACAAAAAAATGCATATGACACAAAATGTGTATTTTAACGCGATCTGCATTTTGGTGTAGTAAAATTTTGTTTACCTTTTTGGTTTACCAGTTATGCAAAAGTCATTCACAATGAAGAATATTTTTGGAGACATTCCCAGAAAATTCAAAATATATATTTTATTTGTCATGAAAATATCTTAACCATATGATATTTTAATCAAAATCGTTAGAGCCATTTTTGAGAAAATTAAAATTTTCGAAAAATGTTCCATGTAAAGGGTAATATGGGTTGGGGGGTTTTCTTGAAAACCTTCGTGTCACATCTCTGGAAGATACTGAACCTAAATACCAAGTTTGGTGTTTATCCGACTGTTCGTTTCTAGTTATGCTGTTCACAGAAACACAGACACATACACACACAGACACACATACACGGACATGTTTTCAAAAATAATTTTTTTGGATTCAGGGGTCTCAAAACATATATTTACGGTGAAATCTCGGTATCGAGTTTTTGGATGGAACACAATACTTCCCCTACTTACTCTACGTAGTAGAAAAAGTAAAAATTGACATTTTGAAGGCTTTAGCTCAATTTTCAGCTAGACGTACTTAGATTTAGATAAGCAAATTTATTGTAAATTAGTATTTAAGGCCACGATTTATAAAATACTACTTGCGGAAGAAATAAATGGTTACTGTTGCAGAAATGATCACATTTCAGGGGTGTCTTTGAAACAAGCAGAGCTCTGCGTTATGACGTTAGCGGCACACTATCAAATCGACAGACTACGACTAGTTTGAAGCATTAACGCATAAAGGAAGCTATAATATGGCATGAACAATCCACTGAGCATGTAACATAATTATAGATTCTGAATTATAAGCTTTTCCAGTAATTTACTAAGTTTTAATAAACTTTATAAGAAATCTTCAATGAATGCCTACTGTATCATAATAACTGAAATGGAAATTATTGGGCAATAAGATCTTGAATATAAATAAGGTGCAAGTTTGTGTAACAGATGTGTTTATATTAGTATTTTTATTTATGTTATCGTTTAAGTTACTAAGTTTGAAATGTACTAACATATAAAACTGTATTTTAATGTTCTATATTGTCGGTCGGGTCGGTATCAAAATTATTTGAAAAATTCAGAAATTAAAAATTACAATTAGGAGCGAGGATCATAAAATTCTAATAAATTGTACAGAATTCATGGTTACTGTTACAGAAATGATCACATTTCAGGGGTGTCTTTGAAAGAAGCAGAGCTCTGCGTTATGACGTTAGCGGCACACTATCAAAGTCGACAGACTACGACTAGTTTGAAGCTATATGAAGGAAAAGTCACATTTTTCCAAGTAAGAATACATCCATCCTTAATGACTTATTGCACTCATTAATAAATACTTTAACGAAAATATAAGGTGGATAGCTTTAATCCCCTGAGTTACAAACCACACATTTACAGTAAGGGTTGTAGTGAGAATATATATGTGTCAGTATAAAAATTAAGTAAAATACATCTTAAACACTCATCACTTAAAAATAAGTAGTTTCTGATTTAAAAATAATCAGATGAATTGTAAGGTTTTATGCAATTAAATGATAAAAATTGAAATAATCTCCTATTGTGTTTTCATAACTAAACTGACAGCTGGAAGAATATAAGTGTAACATTTAGGGTTAAAAAGCAAGAAGGATAAGAAAGAAAGCTAATGACCCAGCAGTTGAGCGCCTTTAAGCAAAACGATAAGAAGGAAAAGTGGAGAAAATAAATGCCTGTGTAACACGCGTAGTTGTTTGCCTTATATTCATTTATTTCATGTCCTGTTCCAAACGTCATTCCATTCTTTTGAATTGTTTACATGGTTTCCAAGTACAGCGCTTTGGTTTTCTAAATGATGGTGGGTACCAGCATCTAACGTGAAAATAACTGCATAAATGAAATAAAATATGTGCCAGTCTCTTCTGCTTCACTTTTGCGCTTAATAATTCTGAATTGAAATTTTGTTGCTGTAAATTTATTATTTTCAAGTAATTCTACAAGAGATTTTTGCAGTATTATGTGAATAAATAGCCATAGTAATGTATTATTCTGAACGAGGGTTTCTTAGCACGACAACGAGCTAGGACATGAGATTTGTAAATTCTGGTTTGATTAAAATATGGCGATTATATTTCTGTTTACCAGAATGTAATAAACATGATATTATAAAGTTCGAGATATTCAGATAAAAGTTTGTTTCTATAAATCTATAAACTTGGCTTTAGAATTATTGCGAGTCATTCTCTGGATGCTTATTTAAGCAGGGATTTTATGATATGACGTTTAGGGGAATGATCAATTCATGCTCGACACGTGGGTGGGTAATGCAGATCATGCTGACACCCGCTTATGTCAGTGCTGACTAAAGCACTAGTCAGCATACTCTTCGAGTATTTAAACTTAAGAGTTCCTTTTACGGCTGTGACTTGGCCTTTCACTTGCCTACAGGACTCTGTAACCCTCTCACCCTCTCTATGATATCCCTAGGTTATGTCCCCGTCCTCTTCGCATGTGGTATAGGCGCCGGTTTGACCAAAGTGACATTGCTTCACAATATGAATCCACGTAAGATTATTCATCCTGTACACTAAGAATTACCCCAAGTAATGTGTCTGTTAACTTCACTTCAATATCTTCAATCCTCTTTTAGCCATTACATTTTCTTGTAAATTATTTATTTCCTACCTCAGCATAAGTTAGGTTAAATATATTGTACTTAAAGACCGGCTTCTCCACAATTTTCTAGCTGATAACTACTGGTGTGAATGTGTCCGATAATTGTGACCATTTTACAAGTTTATTTAAGAAGCTGTATTATGTTTTTATGTATGAAATGAAATTTTATTTCATATAAGTTTAATTAATAGTTCCAAAATTGAATTGAATGTTTCCAATCTGTAACAGTTACAACAGTTTATTTAGTATAATTGTTTTTTACACTTTAAATCACATTTACTTATTTTGTATTTGGAGACATTCAACTGTCTAAACAGCAGGTTAATAATTATGTATTTTGCATAAAATTATGTTTCTTCGACATTAACTTAAAAGAAATAAATACACGGGAACTTGATATTTCAAATTGAATCTTGTAAAACATAAACGACTGAATATACCAGGAATGTTTAATGCTACACATTTTTGTTTTATCTAATACACAGGGTATTTGGAAAGGGAAAACCTATTGTTAGATTAGATTAGCTGAGAAACTACATTAGCTCTTGCTGGGATGTAAATAAATTTGACTACTTAGAGGTCTTGCTTCAAAGGCTGATTAAGTGAAAACAAAACAATGGCTGGTGTACTCAGGGTAGAAGAGGGAGCTAAGATTGCAAGTATGAAGCGTGAAGGTCAGTGCTGCAAGTTCAGGGATAGTAGAGACAAGAGCGAGGTAGTAATGTATCTCCTTACCCGAAGACAATAAAAAGCTACCATATGAAATAAATGACAACTGGTAGTGTGAAAGATGCACGTCGATCTGAAAGACCCTTGACAGCCAAATCACAAGACAATGTGAGTGTTGTTCGTAAGATGTTTCAACAAAATCCCACAAGTCAACAAGAGAAGCTGTCAGGGAAAATGGAAGTCTTGAACAAAATTCCTGAAGTTTTTGCAAATGTGCCTCTTGAGATGCTAGGAAAATTCATGGACGCTGTTATAAAAAGATTCCAGAAATGTGTGGACAATGCGGATACATACGTCGAAATGTAAGTTATAACCCAAATGGTGCACCCTAATAATGTTTTGAATGAAAATAAACTATGAGAAGTTATCCACTGACTAATGCACTCAGCCTCCTAGAACTAATCCAATGGATTTTGTCAAGATAGTAACAAATAAAGAGCTGACAGAACAACTCAATAAACAAGAAGACTCACCAGAAGTATTGAGAATTGCAACACTTGAACATCTACATCAGTGGTGGCGAAAACGTGACTCGCGAGGCAGTGTGACTCGCAGGGGCAACTCCTCTTCTAGCCGTCTATTCATTTGTTTTCCACGTGCTTCTCGAGAGAGAAAGGAATTTTCGCCATCCTAGATCTACATAATCAATTTCCGGAAGCAGGGTGGCTTAGAATTTATACAGATGGTTCTGCACATAAACTGAGAAATAATGTGGGAGGTGGTATATACTGTAAATATTATTCACAGTATTTTACATTGCCTAGGCAATCCAAACTTTGATGGTGAAGTTGTTGCAATACAACGAGCATTAGAACAGATATACTACAGGACTGATATAAAAGAAAACGAAGTAGTTGTTCTCACAGACTCAGTTTCTGCAATTCAAGCAATAGAACAATATGATAGTCCAGATGAATCTTATAGTATTAAGGATGTGAGATCTTCTTAAAGGCTTCAACAGATAATATTACTGTGGATACCAGCGCACCTGGAAGTGAATGGTAACGAGACTGCAGACTTTCTGGCGAAAACGGTGCAGTGTTATATTAAAAACAACCTATAAAGTCTTGTGGAATAGATATGAAAGTAAAAAATTGCAAAATTAATATAGAACAAAAATACATATATAATATTCAAAAGGAAATTGCAAATAAAATTACTCCAACATAAAAGAAACATTACAAACAAATTAAAAATGTCCCAAAGAAAGAAGCCGTTGCTCACTTCAGATTAGCCACTAGACATGACTGTCTGGCGGAACATATACATAGGTTTGGTTTTATGGATGACAAATCATGTAAAATTTGCAATGCTGACAAGATTTTAAATGTAGAACACCTTCTAGAATTGAGGAAAGCTGTACCAGATGGGAAAATACACAGTTTATATTTACTAGCAAGGGAAAAAATTCATGGATCAAAATCCTGCATATTAGATCAACAACTAGTTGTCACTCCTTGAAACATCTTATGTTAAAAATAGGTATCGAGTTTCCTACCACCCTGTAATTACATATTGTGGCATGTGCACAGATAATATTGACAAGACGCTCTCTGGGCACCGAAGGTTAGAAACGGCAGTTTGTCTGTGAGTAGGGGTGAGTTAGGGGAAACAGTGTCAAGGGAGGGGATAGCGTTACTGACGCCCGAGGTTGGCGTGGATCTTTGTAACAGTCAGCAAGTAAGCTTCGTGTGAGACAGACGGGAAACTGCTAAAGCACGATGTCCTCGTCGGCAGGCAATGGGCAAAGGTATGTAAGTATCTAACTTCATCCATTAAAATTGTATGCCATCCACGTTTGAAAGTTTCAATTATGGTAGAATAGAATCATTCCTCTCCCTTTAGCCAGATATTATGTTGATATAGCAATTATTTTGGAATTTAACTTTAGCCGCGTCCCTCGTCGTCGCCTCGCATTTGAAGTTCCTGTTTGATTTACCGGTGCCTTTTGCAAGCGAGTAGCTCCCATCTGTATCTATAAAATAATTAAAGAGAGGCATACGACAATATACTCAGGTGTAATGTAAAATTATTATTCTCTAATACTTATACATATGATTTATAGTTTATTACTTCGTAATAATACTTCGATTCGCTAAAATTAACGAGGTGTTCAAGGAATATTTACATAAAATTACGCAAGCTTTAGACATTTTAATTATAATTTTTGAAATCTTTAGAGACAGTAAAAATTATGAAAAAAATGCCTATCTCAAGGTTCCTTAAAATTCCTACCCTTACATTTTTAAAAATGTGATTTTCGATGTTCACATTCGATAAGCGAATATTTATTTTTCATTTTTCAGGATGCGCAAAATTCGCACTTTCAGTGAAATCGATGAACGCTATAAATAATCCTGGACCTCTTGCTTGTCACACTCACGAAAGAACGGATTGCATTATTTTCTGTTTAGAACAGATCAATTTTTATCGATACTTTTTCTGACAGTACGTTTACATTGCGATGTGAATTCACTTACTGCAACACAGTCATTTTCAACTGCATTCTGACATGGAGATATCCTTTCCTGCAACAGCATTTTGACATGGGTACGGAAGTTTGAAGAAACTGGAAGTGTGAATGACATGCGTTGGGAACTGCGAGGGTGGAGAAGAGTATTTGGCGGTTAAGCGAAGCATTCGAACGTACTTTACGCCATTCACCCCTCCTGAAACCATAGACAGCGTAATTTAATTAAGGTAATCCAATTGGAATTTAAATATTCACACCTTTTGAACTTTTTGTTTTTTCTCTACTACATAACTCTTCTTCTTCTTCTACTTCGCGGTTTTAGGCCATTTAGCCTGTTCCGGATCCAAAATCTTGTTGTGTCCATCTCATTTTTCGTCGCCCTGGGTTTCTGTATAATTGGGTTTTGTAGTTATATGTTGCTCGGGGTATCCTATTTAATGACATTCTTTCTAAGTGTTGTTTCCAGTTAGGTTTATACTCTATTATTACTTTATTTAACTCTTATATTTTTAACGTTTCCTTATTTCATTGTTTGTTTTTTTATCCAGTCTTGTGTATCCTGCTATAGGTCTGAGAAATTCCATTTCAGCTATCTGTATCCTTTTATTTGTCACACTCCATGTTTCAGACCCATAAGTTACTGTGGGAATGGCCATTGCTTTGTACACTTTTATTACTGAATTACTCCATTCCACAAAAAAGATCAACATAAGATTTCAACGGAAATACATGTTTTGAGGTCTCCTGAATAAAGAAGAAGAGAATTTTTTAGAAAAAGTCGTCTGTATGTATCTGCCCGTGTGTCTGTGAGCATTATAGCTAAACAAAATCGTCGGATAAACACCAAACTTGGTATTTAGGTTCAGTATCTTCCAAAAATGCGACACGAAGGTTTTCAAGAAAATACCCCAACCACTTGCATGGAACATTTTTCGAAAAAAAATTTTTCTTTAAAATGGCTCTAACGATTTTGGTTAAAATGCCATATATTGAATATATTTACAAGACCAATAAAACGTATATCTTGAAGATGGCTTTAAAACACACAATAACCTTTCAATAATATCAGACATTTCCGACATATTCGTTATTAATGGTTCAAATTGATCGATACTTTGTCATTATTTTCAAGTCCTGTCAATTTTCTCGCAATTACGGAATTTTAAGGCCAGCATATATCTTCCAGTTCTTCAACATTTCACCATCGCTATTCTCTGTGTATCTTTTAAGAAATATATAATAAAGCTATTTCTTAAAAGGTTTATCTCGATTATTATGAAGTAGATAGGACAATAAGCTTTCGTAGGAATAGTTTTTACACCAACTAAAAAATGAAGAGGTACAGAAAGTCATGTGAATTGAGAAGGTATTTATTAGCCCCACGCCAGTTTGAAGTAGTATTGTTGTATTGTTATTTGCAATACGCTTTGTGCGTCAATTTGAGAAGGTTATATTGAAAGAGTTGTACTATATTTCAACTGTTGGGCAGCCGAACTTGTAGTAGTTGCAACCGCACGTATAGTAAACAGTTTCCGGTAGCCTTCGCCCCAAATGTACTTTCAGGTGGCCTTTGCCCCAAGTTTAAAAAAATATCAGCTTTGTAATTTAACTGTTTCTTTAAATATTATATATTTATGTTTGCCTCGGCTGCGTCAATATTTTTGTTAGAGACACGTTTCTCTTAGCAGGGTTGTGGAGTAACAAATAATATAGGCTTACACAGATTATAATTTTACTTCACTCCTTTTATTAATGCTTGATACGATTTATATCACACTTCACTGATAGAGAGTTGTTAGATTCTTTTATTAATTATTCGCCCTTTTTAACACGTAAACTATTTTTCGTCTCACACGAATACGTATTAAATCTCTTGAGGAAACTTTTTGCGTCTGGTTAGTAACGCTGTCTGCAATCAACTGAACTGATTTCAACCGCCTAACTTGTAAATTTCTGTATTTCAAGTCTCTGATTGAGTATTCCTAATCCAATAGAATGCCTTCATTTAACTAAAGCTTTTTCTGGTTGTTGATTGGCTATTTTTATAAAATGTCACCAAAAATTACATTATTGTTTCCAAGAGTCACAAGTAGTATTGTTAAACTTTTAAATTCATTATTGCCTCAAGGTTACCCTATTGTTGCCTCTTTGTTAGCAACTTTTGACCTATTTCTCACAGCTCCTACGTTATTAAATTACGTAATACATTCACATAACATTATAACATATGGATACAATAATACAAACATATACAATGACTGGTATATATACTTTTTTATATTGTTACATACACATATTGCTTTAAGGTGGCTGTTATAAAATGTACATATTATATAATTAGACTGAAATTATTTAACTGTTAAAAATACTTCCTCAGAATGTAACACATAGGAATAATGTTTACACCAACTAACAAATGAAGAGGTAGAGAAAGTCATGTGAATGTAACACGTCAGATTTATAGTCTTTTTTTCAAATATTCACAGAATTATTAACTTGAGCTGCTATGCCGAGCCCAGTTTACAAAAAAACACAGGTATGCCCCTGAGAAACATTGCTTGCTGAACCAAAATAACACAGAAATGTACAGTTACCTCGCAACCATGCCTAAACCCCTTGACCGCCAATCCAAACAATAAACAGTGAACCGTATCAGGGATGCTGCGGTTCAATGAACATTTCAAGCCAACACACAAAGCGGATCTCAACATGTCTAAGTTACTGCTTCTCCACAAACCAAACACGCGCTTGGAGGTTACCCCAGTCTGTTTACAAACAAGATGACATGTAGCTATTCTAATGTGAAGATGTCTTACACGCCAGGTAAACCTCTGATGCCAGACCCTGTAGTAGCTTTCAGGGCATTTTATTTAATACTGAAACAATACAGAACAAAAAAATCCTCTCTAAATTTATTAATGGGTGTAAAAACCTATTCCTACTAACACTAATATTTCCATATGCTACATTTTAATCCTAGTAAACCTTTGCAGAAATAGCTACAAAACAAATTTCATTATATATACACAGAGAACAGTGGTAGTCAAATGTTTAGGAACTGGAAGTTATAGGCTGGTCTAAGAGCAAAATATTCGAAACCAATTGTATACAAACGCCTCATATAAGACATAAACATAGCGAGAAACAACAGGACTTTAAGACAATGAAAAATCTGATGTGTTACACTCACATGCCTTTCTCTACTCTTGTAGAAACTATTTTTACAAACGCTTATTCTACATATGCTACATGTTAATTTAGATATTGAGATGTTAATCTTATTGCTAATTTTCTTGCAGATGCAAGGGGCATTGGTAGTCTTTGAGACATAGTCAAATATTTTAAGAGCTGGTTGCTATGTGGAGTATTCCAGTTTCTTTGCATTACTAGGTCAAAAAAAATCTGATGTGCTACACTCACATGACCTTCTCTACTCTTGTACAAACTATTTTTACAAACGCTTATTCTCCATCTACTTCATTTTAATTGAGATAAACATTTGCGGACTCTATCTTATTGCTAATTTTCTTGTAGATGTAAGGGGAATATATATTTACAAGGGCAATATAGAAATACAGTAGCCTTTAAGCATAGACATTACTCTTAATAGCTGGTTGCTATGTGCAGCACCATTCTCTTTGACACAGATTAATACTCTTTGCATATCCAAGACAAAAAAATGAATAACTATTCCCATTTGAGAAAAGTATTGGAAAATTTAAGGGAATAACAAGCAATATCTCGAAAATGGTTCACTCAATAAAAAAATGTATATGACATAAATTGTGTATTTTAACGCGAACTACATTTTTTGTGTAGTAAAATTTTGTCTATCTCTTATGGTTTACCAGTTATGCAAGAGTCGTTCACAATGAAGGATACGTTTTGAGACATTCCCAGAAAATTCGAAATATACATTTCATTTGCCATGAAAATATCTTAAGCATATGATATTTTAATCAAAATCGTTTTAGCCATTTTTGAAAAAAATTAAAATTTTCGAAAAATTTTCCATGTAAAGGGTACTTTTGGGTGGGGGTATTTTCTTGAAAACCCTCGTGTCGCATCTCTGGAAGATACTGAACCTAAATACCAAGTTTGGTGTTTATCCGACTGTTCGTTTCTGAGTTATGCTTCCCACAGACATACACACACAGAAACACACACGGACATGTTTCCAAAAATGCTTTTTTTGGATTCAGAGGGTCTCAAAACATGTATTTCCGGTGAAATCTCTGTATAGAATTTTTAGGTGGAATGCAATACTTCCCTTACTTAATATACGTAGTAGAGAAAGTAAACAGAAATGAATACTTCGAATCTCTAAAGGCAATATCTCAGAAATGGCTTAGGCCTCAAAAGACTTATATAAAATAAATTGTATGCTTTAAAGAGATCTACAATTATTTTTCTGTAAGACGTTTTCATCTATTGCTTGACGTTCATCAGTTATACAAGATTATCAAAATTCCTTCTGGATGAAGAGACCTTCAAAAACTATTTGAAAGCTATTCCCAGAAAATGCAATATATACATTTTATTCTACATGTAAATAACCTTAATGAGTGGTATTTTAATAAAAACTTTTGGAGCAATTTTTTAGGAATTAAACGTTTCTAAAGTTCTTCCATGTAAGGGTTAGTTAGCGGTAGAATAATTTTCTTTAAGATCTTTGTGTGGTATCTTTGGAAGGTACTGGAATTAAATACTAAGTTTGGTGATGATCCTACCTTTCGTTTTTGTGTTATGCTGTTCAAAGACACACACAATCACAACCACATTTTTAGATTCAGGAGGCTCAAAATGTATTTCCTGAAATCTCGGTATCGAATTTTTGGGTTGAATGCTATACATTGTCTACCTACTAAGTACGTGGTAGAAAAAGTAAAATGGTCTGATCTGTAACAATCATATCACGCAAATCACTGATGCACAAAGTGCTTATTTGAAAGAGTTACGTATATGTCTTCGCGTCCCATATTTGGAAGGTGCTGAAATTAAATACCAACTTGGGTATTTAACGGAATTTTCGTTTTTGAGTTATCCTGTTCACAGACACACACACACACACACATACTCAAAACACATATGCACGCACACACACAGACCTTCTTCTAGAAATCTGATGTGTAGCACTCACGTGACATTATCTACTCTTGTACAAACTATTTTTACAAATGCTAATTCTCCATATTAATCGAGATAAACATTTTCAGGAACTTATTACTAATATTCTTGTAGGTACAAGAGAAATATTGCAGGGTTTAAGTGATAGTCAAATCTTTTATGAGCTGGTTGCTATGTGGCGCATTTCATTCTCTTTGCATTACCAGGACATAGAAAACTGTGTAACTAATTCCCATTTGAGAAAAAGTATAAGTATTGGAAAATTTAAGAGAGTAACAAGCAATATCTCGAAAATGGTTCACTCAAGAAAAAAATAAGTATATTACATAAATTGTGTATTTTAACGTGATATACATTTTCTGTGTAGTAAAATTTTGCCTATCTCTTATTGTTTATCAGTCATGCAAAAGTCGTTCACAATGAAGAATATTTTTGGAGACATTCCCATAAAATTCAACATACACATTTTATTTGTCATTAAAATATCTTAAACACATGATATTTTAATAAAAAACGTTTAGAGCCATTTTTGAGAAAACCAAAATTTTCGAAAAATGTTCCATGTAAAGGTTAATCTGGGGTGGAGGAATTTCCTGAAAACCTTCGTGTCGCATTTCTGGAAGGTACTGAACCTAAATACCAAATTTGGTGTTTATCCGACTGTTTGTTTCTGAGTTATGCTGTTCACAGCACACACGGACATGTTTCCAAAAATACCTTTATTTGAATTCAGGGTGTCTCAAAACATATATTTCCGGTGAAATCTCGGTATCGAATTTTTGGGTGGAATGCAATACTTCTCCTACTTACTATACGTAGGGAAAGTAAAAATGAAGTAATTTTCAGATTATAATCAAGCATCTTTTTTTTCAGAATTTTGAATTTCGTATTAGACTTTATTCAGCGAATTTGTAGAGTTACCTAATAATAAGCAACGTAAGGGAATGTCACCTAACGTAGGGATGTTTATAACCTTAGTGTCTTAGGCACATATTCTATAAATTTATGAAAACGCAGGAAATATATATAAACTTAAAGAATGATAATTAATTATGAACTATAATTGCAATCGGCGCTATTGATGGCGCTCTTAGGCTTCCGCGGTTAGTATCAATAATCTAAGTTGTAGTGGAGGCCACGTTATACGAGTTGAACAGTACAACTTCTGTATCTGGATATGGCATGGTGTGGAGCTGGTGGGCTCTGATTGGTTCATTACTGCCATGAGGAGGACTACAACAAGATGGGTTTTATGGAAACCACTGCCCCGCCGAGTCCAACCCAAACCGAGCAACTCCAAGATATTCAGCTCGATGTACTTCTGGTAATATCAGAGTTACCAAAGTGTTGGGGATACGTAGCATTCACACCACAGCAGGGAACGGAAACCCTCCCCTAGGGGGGTAATTATTGATTGTCCATTTAAGGAACCCATCGGTGGAGAACGACATGCATTGTAAATCTTACTTAAAAATAAGTTCTGAATATGGGACTGATAGCTCCGATGATTCACCAATTCGCCGTCGCATCAAATCATGGAAGCGCTGATCTCTCCCTGGAGAAGGCCTTGGTGCTGATTTAGGGCCCATTCACATAGACACATAAACAATATCGCGTTACTTAAAGATACAACATGAACACAAGATTTGCGTGAATGACCGGAAACTCTGTTCAAAGGCCTCTTTATCAGGCTTGAGATTCTTTTACGTGCCGTAAATCTACAGGCTTTACTTCCCTTCCGAAGGAAGCCATGCTAAAGATTTTTACGCTCGAAAAAATAATCCATCGCCCTCCGCCAGGTGTGAACTCGCCAAAAAAACGTTGCGTCAAAACAAGACTATTGCGATTCAAAATAGAGGCTGCGATGATTGATGATCATGCAACCTGCAGTTTACGTTTCTATAACCTGCATTAACTTGTGTTTATATAATATTATATTTTTCCATACATGAAAGAAAACGGAACAGTTTATAACCTATAATGCTTCACACAACGTCGAAGGATACCATAGTAATAGTAATAATAACAATAATATTAATAAAACCTCCTCAGTTCATTTCAAATATTTGGTTTTAAAAGTTTATATTTGTAAGATTTATACTTCTTATCATAAAGAGAGCGGTTATTTCATTATAAAACATTTAACATCTCATCAAACGACTCCAATTCTTCTCTTTTACGTTTCTGCCCCATGTGATAGTGTTATTTTTTACTTTCTCTACTACGTATAGTAAGTAGGGGAAGTATTGTATTCCACCCAAAAATTCGATACTGACATTTCACCAAAAATACCTGTTTTGAAACCCCCTGAATCCAAAAAAAGCATTTTTGAAAACATGTCCGTGCCTGTGTGTTTGTCTGTGAACAGCATAACTCAGAAACGAACAGTCGGATAAACATCAAACTTGGTATTTAGGTTCAGTGTCTTCCAGAGAGGCGACACGAAGCTTTTCAATAAAATCCCCCTACGCCAGATTACCCTTTACATGGAAAACTGGTAAACCATAAGAGATAAACAAAATTTTAATACATAAAAATGTAGATGGCATTAAAATACACAATGTATATCATACACATTTTTTTATTGAGTGAACCATTTTCGAGATATTCCTTGCTATTCCCTTAAGTTTTCCAATACTTATACGTTTTGTCAAATGCGAATTTGTTATTAATTTTTTTTGTCCTGGACATGCAAAGAGAATGAAATGCTCCACATAGCAACCAGCTCTTAAAAGATTTGACTATCGCTTAAAGCCTACCAATTCCCCTTGTACCCACAAGAAAATTAGCAATAAGATTAACATCTCGATTAACATGAAGCATATGGAGAATAAGCGTTTGTAAAAATAGATTGTACAAGAGTAGAGAAAGTCATGTGAGTGTAACACAACAGATTTTTCCCTGTCGAAACCCATTAATGCGAATGCGAACACAAAAGCTTGGAGACTGCATCGTTTGGCGTTTAGTGTGTGATGATGGTGCTCATGTTAATGTTAACGAAAAACATTCATTAATCTAGCCCCAAGCTCTTGTGTTCGTGTTGCATTTACTTTAACGTTTCTATGTGAATGGACTTAAATAACCTCAAATGTATGTACCACAACCCAACCATACTCCATCTACGTTTGTTAACTTGTAGTTTAGTTGCCATAGTGTGAGGTAGTTGTTGCGCGGAACGGGTTACGATCTCGCGGTATGTTTTTTTCTTCAGGCCAAAGAGCCAATGCGAGGTAGTCATATTCAGAAATAAAAACAGTTTCAGAAACATTCTCGATGTATCAAATAATAGATCGAGCTGGAAACTGCTTGCCTCTGTCCCTCAGCGAAGCATAAGCATCACATCTGTTCTGGGGAGCAACAATAATAAAACGGCTGGTAGAGAAGATAAAATATACCCACGGAAATTGAAAAAAAAGAAGAAAAAGCGAAAAAACACGAGAACCCCAATTCTTCATTTTACTGTTATCTTTTTTTCCATCGCATTGTGGCTCGCGATTTTATTGGGTAGATAATATCTTTACGGTCGTATCCGGACCAACAGAAGCTTGTTTGCTATCCCGAGATCCGACAATCGTTTACGATAACGCCCCTCCTACATCAACTGACGACCAGGTTTATGAAAATGATTGGCTTGTGGCTGGTTAGGGAGCATATATATATGGCCTATCTCACCGATGTTAGTTTTTCTGAGTTCTGACCCGCTTTCTCTGGAAATAATCAAGTTATCTCAAAGAAATTTCCGCTGAAGAGCATTGGTACTTTGTGTCTCCTGCAAACGTTTTAGATTAAATTTTAAACACGTTGTTAAGCATTTTATTTACGTTTCTTGTGATACTAAACATATTTACGTATATCGCTATCATTTACTCATCGATACATTCACATCAGATTCTCTACCCTCTAATTTTTATTAGTGGGTATACAAATTATTCTTACTCAAACTTATTTTTCTGTCTAATACATTTTAATCCAAATAAAGCTTTGCAGAAGTAACTAAATTACACATTTCGTTATAAATACAAAAAGAACAGTGATGGTCACATTTTTAAGAACAGGGCGCTACACGCTGGCCTTAAAATTCCATACTGCTACAATGTAATAGCAAGAAACAACTGAATGTTGAAAGGACTATAAGCGAATGACCAAGAAATGAACAATTCGAAACCTTATAACGGATATCTCAGAAATGGCTTATGCTACAGAAAAACTTATTTTAAATAAATTGTGTGTTTTAAAGAGATGTGCCTTTTTTGTGTAGTACGTTTTCGTCTGTCGTTTAACATTTACCGGCTATACAACATTATACAACATTTCTTCCAAATGAAGCAGACTTCACAGGCTATTCCCAGAAAATTAAATATATAACTTTTGAGCATTTAAATATCTTTAATATATGGTATCTTAATCAATATCGTTAGAGCCACTTTTTGAAAATCTTCCTGTCGCATCTTCGGAAGGCACTGAATTAAATACGAAGTTTGGTTTTGATCCGACTTTTCTTTTTTGAGTTACACTGTTCACAAGCACAGCGATATACACACACACATGGACATTTTCCTAAAAATACTTTTTTTATTAAGAGCGCCTCTAAACATGTATTTTCGGTAAAATTTCCATATTGAATTTTTGGGTGGAATGCAATACTTCCCCTATTTACTATACGTAGTAGGGAAAGTAATATTAAAGGTTATACAGAATATACTGGCATTATTAACATACTATAAACAGCCTTTGCACTAAAACAGTTTCTGAGGTAGACCAAAACATTACAAAAGTAGCTTCGAAAATGTAGAAAGAGGATATTTTACCCATCCAACCCTTATAGTAGGAGGGTCATTATAAAACAGCTCAGAATGACCTACAGATTGCCCTGCATTTCCGAAGCACTTTTTTTTTCATAACCAGTCATTTTTACTTTCTCTACTACGTATAGTAAGTAGTTGAAGTAATGTATTCCACCCAAAAATTCGATACCGATATTTCACGGAAATACATGTTTTGAGACGCCCTGAATCGAAAAAAAGCATTTTTGGAAACATGTCCGTGTGTGTCTGTGAACAGCATAACTCAGAAACGAACAGTCGGATAAACACCAAACTTGGTATTTAGGTTCAGTATTCCAGAGATAGGACACGAAGGTTTTCAAGACAATCCCCCCACCCCAGATTACCCTTTACATGGAACATTTTTCGAAAATTTTAATTTTCTCAAAAATAGCTCTAACGATTTTGATTAAAATATCATATGTTTAAGATATTTTCATGACAAATGATATGCATATCTCGAATTTTCTGGAACTGTCTCCAAAAGTATTCTTCATTGTGAACGACTATTGCATAACTGGTAAACCATAAGAGATAGACGAAATTTTACTACACAAGAAATGTAGATCGCGTTAAAATACACAATTTATGTCATATAAATTTTTGTTGTTGAGTGAACCATTTTCGAGATATTGCTTGTTAATCCCTTAAATTTTCCAATACTTTTTCTCAAATGGGAATTCGTTATTCACCTTTTTATGTCCTAGACATGCAAAGAGAATGAAATGCGCCTCATAGCAACCAGATATTAAAATATTTGACTATCGCTTAAAGTCTACCGTATATTTGATGAAACATTCTGTGCAATAATATAGAGATTTTTCAAGAACCATAGCAAGGGTAACTATTTGTTGCAGTGCACACTTGTGTATGTGTGTAACGTGTAAAATATCGTGCGTTATTGAGTACTTCGTAAAGAAGAACATGAATGCAACAGAAATTCATCCTAATATTTTAAACACACTACGAAACTGTGCACCATCATTTTCAACCATTTCCAAGTGGACATGGAGTAAACACGCGGCTATAAAAGCTTAGAAGATACCACATGCAACGGAAAAGCGGTAACCGCCACAACAACAGAAATCATCAATAATGTACACGACGTGGCTCTGCAAAATCGCCGAATGAAGGTGCTCGAAGTTGCTGAAGCTCTGGGCATCTTAGGAGAATGTTTCAAATTTTGAGAGCGGTGCTGGACATGAAAAAATTATACCAAGATAGATACCACGACTGCTGACCCTTGAGACAGTATTTTTAACACTTAAATGAATTCAATCAAATTATATATTATAGAATATAATAACAGCTCGCCTTAAAGCAATATGTGTATAACATAATATATAAAATGTATGTAACAGTCATTGTATTAATGTTTATATTATTATGTACATGTTCAATAATGTTATGTGAATGTTTTTATAATAAACCAGAAGTATTTCTTATTGTGATGTTATATGATACTTATTGAGTTGGTATATGTTAATTCACATCACATAAAGGCACTGAGACCCAAATGTTGGGTCTCAGCTGAGGATGAGGGAAACAAATCTCCCGAAAGCGCTCCTACGGTAACAACTAGCGCCTTAATGAATTAACATATACCAACTCAAATTTTACGAATTATGTGAATGTATTATGTAATTTAATAATGTAGGAGCTGTAAGAATAATAGGTTAAAAGTTGCTAACAATGAGGTAACAATGATGTAAGCTTGAGGCAATAATGAATTAGAAAGTTTAATAATACTACTAGTAATTCTTGGAGCAACAATAATGTAATTCTTATACAGCTTATAAATACAATCAACAACCCGAAAAAAGCTTAAGTTAAATAAAAGTATTCCACTGGAGTAGTATTAGCCAATCAGAGACTTGTAATAGAAAAATTTACAAATTTAAGCGGTAAACGGCAGACGCTAAACGGCAGCGTACCTGAGCAGTTCATTCGCTCGGTATGTATTCAGTGCGAGACGAAAATTCATTACGGGGAGAATATTATACAGTTTACGTGTTTAAAAGAGCAATTAATAAATAATCTCTCAGCACTCTAAATAAGTGAAGTGTTATTTAATCGTGTGAAGGATTAATAAATGGAGTGAAGTATAAAATTATAATTTGTGTAAGCCTACATTCTTTAGCCGCATCACCCCTGATAAGAGAAACGTGTTTCTACAAATTAATACTGACGCAGCCGAAGCAAACATAAATATATAATATTTAAAGAAACATAAAAATACAAATTTGATTCCTAAACATTGGGGCGAAGGTCACTATAAAGTAAACTTGGGGCGAAGGCTACCGGAAATTTTGTACCACACGTGGGGCAGTTACATCATCAAGTTTGGCTCCCCAACAGTAGAAGTACAATACAATCTACTCCAAGTTGATGCCCAAAGCGTGGATCAAATAACGTAACAATACAACTCCTTAAAAATCTAAATACTTCTTCAAAACAATAACAAGGAATGGGAACTAGAAGGGAACTAGAACGATAATTGTTAAACTATGATGATTGTTATGTGGAGTTTATAATTAACCTGATAGTAAAGATACAACGCTTCTTTTCCTGTCTTGGTAACAGCATACGTGTTAAATTAGTGCATAACTGTGTTCAGGTATAATTTGATCAAGCAAGCCAAGCACCATAATCATCACTTTTACTCTTCTTTGTCACAAGCATAACAATTTTGTGTGTGTTACATTCACATGATTTTGTCTAACCGCTCTTCCACAAACTATTCGTGCAAAAGCTTATTCTTCTAATTCCTTCATGTTAATGGAGATAAAAAATTTGTAGAAATGACTTCATTACAAATGCTTTTGCGGGCATAAGTTGACTAATTTTGACGCGGGCATCAAGAGCCTAAGCGGAATATTCTAGTCAACATCAATAATATGTTCTCTCCAGTGGTAGGGATGAAGCCACTGCTCTCATTCTTGGAGTAAGATAGGACGCTAATTAAAGCGTAAAGGTGACTGTCTTGAACCAATTAATAACAAGAGTCAGCAGGAAATTAGAATACCTGGCTCCGGAAGATTAATTGAAAATTCCTCGACATCACCGTAATTAAATCCGCTTACGACCTTCTTAAGCTCTGAAAATTTATCAGCATGTAATGGGGATCGAGTATACCTGGCTTTAGTTTTTCTAAGCTACACACTGTTTCATATATTTAGAAATTACAGGGTGATTAGCTTTGGAAGATATAACTTGAGGTGAGGCTACATTGTGTGTTACATTCAAAAGACATTTGCTACCCTTTCAGTTTATTAGTGAGATAAAAATTATTCTTACTAAAGCTTATTTTGAAGTAGAAAATTTCTGCCCCACGTATGGAAAGCCAATTTGAAGTAGATAATATCTTTACGTTATTTGCACCACGCTTTGGGCGTCAATCTTGAAGTAGGTTGTATTGAAGGAGTTGTATTATATTTCAACTGTTGGAGAGCCGAATATGAAGTAGTTGCAACCGCACGTATGGTACCCGTAGCCTTCGCCCCAAATGTACCTTCCGCTGGTCGTTGCCCCCCAAAAATGTTTAAAAACATTAACTTTGTAATTTAACTGTTTCTTTATATATTATATATTTATGTTTGCCTTGGCTGCGTCAGTATTGTTGTTAGAGACATGTTTCTCTTTGTAGAGTTGTGGTGCGACTGAAGAATGTAGGCTTATACAGATTATAATTTTACTTCATTACATTTATTAATCCTTGACACAATTTAAATAACACTTCACTGATATAGAGAGATTATTTTTATTAATTACTTGCAGTTTTTAACACGTAAAACTATTTTCGTTTCACACGAATACGTATTAAATTTCTCGAGGACGTGTCTCGCGTCCAGTTATGAGCACTGTTTACAAGCAACTGAATTGATTTCTAACGCCTAAATTTGTAAATTTCTGTATTTCAAGTCTCTGATTGGCTAATCCTACTCCAATGGAGTACCTTCATTTAACTAAAGATTTCTCTGGTTGTTCATTGGCTATTTATTAAACTGTCTCAAAATTTACATTATTGTTGCTCCAATAATGACCAGTAGCATTTAAACTTTCAAATTCATTATTGCCTCAAGGTTACCTCATCGTTACCTCATTGTTACCTCATTGTTAGCAACTTTTAACCTATTATTCTCACAGCTCCTACATTATTAAATTACGTAATACATTCACAACATTATTGACATGTATACAATAATATAAACATTTACAATGACTGTAATATACAATTTGTATATTATTATACACACATATTTCTTTAAGGTGATCTGTTATTATATTTTATATTATATAATTTCACTGAAATCATTTAAGTGTTAAAAATACTGCCTCAATTTTTCTATCTACTTCATTTTAGTCCAGATAAACCTTTGCAGAAACACATTTCATTTTAATGCAAAGGGAACTGTAACAGTCAAATGTTTAAGAACTGAACGTCATATGTTGGTATTAACATTCCATAGACTTATGATTGACAGAAGTATTAATAATTGTGATGTTATAATCATATTATTTTATGGTGAGTCGCTATATTTTAATTCGCATCACATCTGCGCTTGGTGTTTTCTCAGTAGTGCGTCTTTCTCCCATCTTCAGCTAAAAGTCGACTAGCTTTTCGCTCAATCCCCTAACCCCCAAGAAGCAGGTGATTTTTCTGTCCCCTGTTGGGAAAAGTTGTAATCTAGTTGTCTTGAAGTCACTGCCATCTGTGGTGAAGGTTGGGAACTCACTTGTCTTCTCTCTTGCAATTTGATTGGATAAGCTGCATCAAGTAGTCTTTTTGTGGGATTTCAAAATTCAAAATATTCTTGATGTTAAAATGAATGAAAGTCGTTTCCCAAATTTTCAGTGTGAAAAAGTCTCTATATATGTTAATAATTTTGTGTCTGGTCCATTTCATAATTAAGAGTCCAAAAATGGTTAGTAATCGCTGATTTTTCTATTTATTTTAATTTTATCTTTATTTGATGTTCACTCAAACGTATTTTTAAATTTCTTTTTGTTCAACCAATATATGAACCTTGGTAATCTTGACATGGAACCTGATATACACTCGATATTTTTGTATTATCTATTGTATTAGTCAAAGATGTATTCAACATATTTCTCAAATTATACACATTCGGAGGTGCAAGCGGGATATTAAATTTTCTGAATAATTTTTCAAAATATTTAAACATAACTAGATAATATGTAAATTTCATTTATATTAACTCATTTTATTATGGTTCTGTAAAGTGCTGGTTTTATGTAAAGTACGAGTTGTATGTTTCTTTTTGTACTAGTAATTAAATTATTAATAAGCTGTGGTTTAAAATAATCTTACTAAAATACATTATGAATGTGGTTAGTGAAAAGCGCAGATATGATGGGAATTCAAACGTAGCGACTCACCATATCATAATTCCATTGTCTTTCCATGTAATCACGAAAAACAACTAAAATTTACCGGACTTGAAA
Source organism: Deroplatys truncata (assembly GCA_030765065.1). Classification (NCBI taxonomy): domain Eukaryota; kingdom Metazoa; phylum Arthropoda; class Insecta; order Mantodea; family Mantidae; genus Deroplatys; species Deroplatys truncata. The sequence goes on from CM060982.1 coordinate 110,667,382, forward strand.
AGAATGAAGAGTATTGAAAAATGCGAACCAGTACTAACGGATATCTTGGTAATTGCTTATGCCACAAACAAATTTATTTGAAAGAAATTGTGTTTTAAAGATATCTACATTTTCTTCTGTAGTACGCTTTCGACTATCCCTAAACTTTTACCAGTCTTACAAGATTATACAAAATTCCTTCCCATTGAAGAACTTTACAGTCGATTCCAATAAAATTCAGGACATATGTTTTATTTGTCATGTAAATATCTTTAACTTATGGTATTTTAATCAAAATCATTAGAGAAACTTTTAGAGAATGCAAAATTTGGAAATCATTCCTTCTAAAAGGTAGTTAGCTGGAGTGGGGGATTTTCATAGAAAACCTCATGTTGCATCTTTAGAAAATACTGAACATCCGAGTTTTCGTTTTTGAGTTATGTTGCTCATAGTCACACACAGAGACAGAGCTATTTCTAAAAGTGTTTTTTTATTCAGGGGGCCTCGAAACATGTATTTCCGAATTATTGGATGGAACTCAATACCTTCTCTATCTACTGTGAACGTGGTAGTGAAAGTAAAAATGTTACTTTTGGTTTTTGTGCAGTTTTATTAGTTGAAGTTTTCGGTTTAATTATATATATACAGAAAGTAATAATAATAATAATAATAATAATAATAATAATATTAATAATAAAAATAATATAAAGATTTCTGTAACACACACACACACAAATGAGAACTCCTGAACAATTAGCTGGTATCGTGAGCGGGATAGTTCAGGCGATTGCGGTTGCGTCTGTGACCCACATTCGGAGATCGTAGGTTCTGTTCCCACGGTCGACCTTCCTGAACCATGAGAATTTTCAGGGGATTACCCCGGGTCACTATACGAATACTGGAAGGCTCATCGGCTCCACCGAATTTCTCTTCCCTCAATCCCTCTCATTTCATTTCCATTTTGGCTCCAGAACTGTGTCAGACGACTGCGGACAGATGGAGCAGATGGCTTGTGTGTTGGAACTTCTTCTCGGCTCCGTCTAATGGAGGCTACTCGAGTCTCCACTGCTGGGTCTCCGCTGTGAGTTACACTCTGGAAGGCTTAGCTGCTTTGAGCGCTGTCCGGCTGGGTGGTCCAGTTTGTATCTTTTAGGGACCTCGGCGCGTTTCTGTCGGCCGGTCCTGCAGCCATACGTCTCCTGCGGTTCTTCTATCTCCCCCATCTGTCCCCTTCATAGCGTAATCCTACTCCTAGTCCTAGCTGGTTTCGTGGGCCTCCTCCGTTCGACAGTAGTTTTACCTTTTAGCTGCACATTTAGGAGTAAAGAGAGGAATTTTGTCTAAAATGTAGTATTACTGTTAAGTATGACAAAACATGTTTGTTCAAGACGTATGTTTTTCTTTAAAAATATATGCGTAATTGTTTTTCGATTTTTACTTTGAGCAGCCTTTTCTTTAAATTATATTTTATGACATTAAAGACCCGTCTTCTCAGAAACTATTGTAGATAACTAAATTTAATTTTACTATGATAAAAACAGCCTCTAGGTGCTAGTGTGGAACATATTTATTATTAGCAACATTTGAGACGGCATTACTACCCACCCTATGCACTAATACTACTATATTGTAATATATACTGTTAGTTACTTATTAATATTGTTTCAGGGTAATGTTATTTAATGCTAAATTTTTACTTTCCCAACTACATATAGTAAGTAGGGGAAGTGTTGTATTCCACCCAAAAATTCGATACCGAGATTTCACTGGAAATACATGTTTTGAGACCCCTGGATCCAAAAAAGCATTTTTGGAAATATGTCCGTGTGTGTCTGTGTATCTGTTTGTGTGTCTGTGTGTCTGTGAACAGCATAACTCAGAAACGAACAGTCGAATAAACTCCAAACTTGGTATTTAGGTTTAGTATCTTCCAGAAATGTGACACAAAGATTTTCAAGAAAATCCTCCCACCCCAGATTACCCTTTACATGGAACATTTTTCGAAAATTTTAATTTTCTCAAAAATGTCTCTAACGATTTTGTTTAAAGTATCATATGTTTAAGATATTTTCATGACAAATAAAATGTATATCTTGAATTTTCTGGGAATGTCTCCAAAAGTATTCTTGCTTGTGAACGACTTTTGCATAACTGGTAAACCATAAGAGATAGACAAAATTTTACTACACAAAAAATGTAGATCGCGTTAAAATACACAATTTATGGCATATACATTTTTTTTTTGTTCAGTGAACCATTTTCGAGATATTGCTTGTTATTCCCTTAAATTTTTCAATACTTGTTTTCTCAAATGGGAATTCGTTATTCATTTTTTGTCTTGGATATGCAAAGAGTATTAATCTGTAGCAAAGAGAATGGTGCTGCACTTAGCAACCAGCTATTAAGAGATATGTCTATGCTTAAAGGCTACTGTATTTCTATATTGCCCTTATAAATATATATTCCCCTTACATCCACAAGAAAATTAGCAATAAGATAGAGTCTGCAAATGTTTATCTCGATTAACATGAAGTAGATGGAGAATAAGCGTTTGATAAAAGTAGTTTGCACAGGAGTAGAGAAAGTTACGTGAGTGCAACACATCAGATACTTATAAATGTATTTATTGTCAGTTAAATAAAAGTGTTTATTGTCACATACAAATTATAACATAATACAGTATTGTGAATACCATGCAATAATGCCATTACAGTGCAGTATTTGCATGATAAATTCATTCAGGATAATACAACATAACATTTTACAAAATAAGTCCTATAAATTATTATACACTCACAGCAGGTTATACAATGGTGCTGCAGGTATTTGATTGACTGAACCAAATCACGGCTTCTTACAGTCATTCGTGACGTATACTTTCAGTAAATCGAAGTTATAATTCGAATTCAGTAGTTTCTCTGGTTTATGTAGGCAGTATACCAAGCAAGTACAAGCGGATTTATGCCTGAAGAGTTTTATAAGAACTACAATTGAGTTGATGAAAAATAGGAAGGTATGTTCGTCGTATTTTACACAACGAAACTGCACGATTGGAGACGAAATATTCTGCAGCGGAATTGAAGTAGCTGGCTGCATGTGACTCATATATAAAATACGTTCGAGGCAACAGATATGGAAAGATAGGCGCATCCCTGGAAAACTAACTTTGCATGTTGTTCTTTGTGGGTCGCGTGTCTGCAGTACTTAGCTGCAAAACACGCCGTCTGCACAGATATTTCAAATGACTAATGCATACCGAGAATTACCCACGTACACAGAAAGCAGCGGTTCATTTCTAAAGCGATATGAACTGCACTTCTTAACATCCTTACTTCAACATTTTACCAATTTCTCAGCTAATCTTAATCTGAAATACCCGTTTACATATGTAGTTACTCCCATAGGATGATCCCATTACGAGGGGCACTATTTGTATTTTGAGCCTTGGCAACCCTTCATGTTGTAGCTGCCATCTGACGTTTCCAATGGAAAGTTTGACATTTTTGACCATAATCCACTTCAAACATTTTGTCAATCGAGCGTCATTTGTTTTGTTTACACTAATTTGAAAATTGTGTGTCAACAAAAACATGGAATTATCTCGTGAAAATATTCGTGCAATTATTTATTACGACATTCGACGTGGATTATCAAGACAAGAGTGCATCGATCCATTAACTTCCACATTTGGCGACAAAGATACAACCTTTGCCACTGTGAAACGCTGGTATAATGAACTTAATCGTGACCGCCGTTCGCTCAATGATGAAGTTCGTGAAGGTCGTCCAAAATCAGTTGTTGTGCCAGAAAACATGGATGCTGTACAAAAACTAATAATGGAAGATCGTCATGCGACATATTGTGAGATCGAGGTAACCCTAGGCATTAGTTCTACCAGTATATATAAAATATTGCATGATTATTTAGCCGTGAAAAACGTTTGCTCTCGTTGGATCCCACATAATTTGACGCAATCTCAAAAAGATGCCCGTGTCGATTGGTGTACAAAAATTCTCAAAAAATACAATAGCGGTGCCTAAAAAGACGTATGTAAGATTGCAACAGGTGACGAATCATGGATCTATGCGTATGAGCCGGAACGTAAATAACAGTCGACGGTATGAGTGTTTCAACATGGAGCAAATCCAACAAAAGTTGTTCGCACTCGAAGCACTTCGAAGCAAATGGTCACCTGCTTTTTCAGCAAAACTGATCATGTGGCAACAGTGCCTTTAAAGGAACGTAAAACGGTTAATGCCGAATGGTACACAACCATTTGTTTGCCGGAAGTCTTCGGTGAAGCAAGGAAAACCAACAAGAACCGTAGGATCGTTCATCATGACAATGCGAGCGCACACACATCTCGTCTAAGAACAGATATTTGAAGGCTCAAATAATCGAATTGATGGGTCATCCGACATACAGTCCTGATTTGGCAACCCAATGACTTCTTTTTGTTCCCGAACATCAAGAATAAATTGCGTGGACAACGATTTTCGTTGGCAGAAGAAGCCGTTGATGCCTTCAAAAACCATGTTTTGGAGGTGTCTCAAGAAGACTGGAATAAATGCTTTGACAAATGGTTCAAACGGATGCAAAAATGCATTGTTTATAAAGGAGAATATTTTGAAAAACAATAAATCAGTTTTCAACCATAAATTACTTTGTTTTAATTATTAGGCTCAAAATATAAGTAGTGGCCCTCGTATATCTGACAAGCTTCGCCTGTTCACCCCAAGGTTGTCCTCACATTCTACGAGTACTTATTTACAAAAGAGTGTGACCCATTTTCTTAGATCGTAATAGGGCTTTGTTTTTACCTTCTAAAGGTGAGTCCACACTGTTCAACATATCAACAGTTAACATTCAACAATTAACAAAATGTCTCATTCAACATGTTAAATGCCTTCAACATGTTGTAACTGTGAACTTTTAACATTCTATCCACACCAGTTGACTTGTTGGAACAGCAAAATCTAACTAAAAGCAAAATGGACTCCAGTGATTAAGATTTGACTATTGCTATTTGTATCTGTGTTTGATATGTAATAAAAAGAAAAGTGGAAGGTGATGAAGCTCTATCTTGTTAATCGGCACAGGAGTGAAAATATTTTAAATGAGTTTAAAATTAAGAGCAGTTTTGACTTCAATTTCTTGAGAACAAGTCAAAGTGACTTCAACTTTGTTTTGAGCGAAGTTTCTAACCTATAATTCACAAAAAGGACACATATTTGAGAGCAGCCATTCCAGCTGCCAGACTTGAGCCTTTTTTTTTGCAATTCTCTAGCAAAGTGAGGATTTTATTTCTTTTTCTGATATTACCTCTGGAACAATAATAAATTGCACATAGTTTGGTATAATTGTCCATCCTTTTTATTACATATATTACAATGTTGCATAATGATAGCCTCAACAAAGATTTTATTAATGAAAGTGTCTTTTCTTTCGTCCATTCCATAACTTCACATGAAGCAAACCAAATCACAGATATAAGCACAGAACGAGTCAACCTGGAACTACCGAACACAATAGCATGAAGGAATCACAATAGCTGCCATATTTATAGTCTGAAAACTTCCGAAGTTCACCCAATCACATAGGCACAGAGCAAATTGACTTAACAAGTTTTCCATTAAAAGCGGAAAATATCCAACATGTTAAAAGTGTCAAGCACAACTGTTTCGGTTAACATCTTAAGTCAATTCTGCAATCAAAATTTGGCCAACATGCAAACTGTTAACATGTTGCACTTGAAAAGTTTTGTTAAATGTTAATCAGTGTGGACAGGGCTTTAACCGCACATGTAGTAAGTAGGAGAGTTATTGTATTCCATCCAAAATTTTGATATCAATATTTCACCTATAAATAAATGTTTTAGGCCCCCTGAATCCAGTACTTTTAGAAAATGCGAATATACACGCATCTGTCTGTAAGGGTTTCTGTGGACAGCAAAACTCAAAAAATAAAACACCGGATGAATACCTAACTTGTATTTTAGTTTAGTACCTTCCAAAGATACTACACGAGGATTTTAAAGAAAATCCATCAATCCCAACCTATCCTTTACATGGGACATGTTTAGAATATTTTGATTTTAAAAAAAGGGTTACAACCATTTGAATTAAAATACTACATATTAAAAATTTTACACGAAAAATAAAATGACTCTACATTCGAAAGGAAATTTATATAATATTGCATAATTGGTGAATGCTAAGCGAAAGACAAAAATGTGCTATACAGAAAAATAGAACTCTTTAAAACAAACAATTTATTTCAAATACCCTTTTTTTGTGGCATCAGAAATTTCCGAGTAATCCGTTATTAATTTCTCAACACTTGGCCATGCTTTTAAAATCCTTTCCATTTTTAGGTCTTTCTCTTGGTACCATGGCACCCTCCATCGGTAATACTGGAAGTAAGTATGGTATTGGTCCACTCTTAGTCTTGATGACAGCGTTCACTCTCGCAGGCATACTTTCAATCAGGTGCTGGAAGGTTTCTTGGGGAATGGCAGACCGGAGCTGAGGAGAGGTATCGATGTAGGTCGGTGAGGCCTGGCACGAAGTCGGCGTTCCAAATCATCCCAAAGGTGTTCTATAGGATTCAAGTCAGGACTCTGTGCAGGCCAGTCCCTTACAGGGATATTATTGTCGTATAACCACTCCGCCACAGCCCGTGCAGTATGAACAGGTGCTCGATCGTGTTGAAAGATGCAATCGCCATCCCCGAATTGCTCTTCAACAGTGGGAAGCAAGAAGGTGCTTAAAATATCAATGTAGGTCTGCGCTGTGATCGTGCCACGCAAAACAACAAGGGGTGTAAGCCTTTCCAGGAAAAACACGACCACGCCATAACACCACCACCTCCAAATTTCACTGTTGGCACTACACACACTGGCATTCGCTATATCCACACCCTGCCATCGGATCGCTAACTTGGGTACCGTGATTCGTCACTCCACACAACCTTTTGCCACTGTTCAATCGTGTAATGTTGACGCTCCTTACACCAAGCGAGGCATCGTTTGGCATTTTCATGCGTGATGTGTGGCTTATGAGCAGCCGCTCGACCATGGAATCCAAGGTTTCTCACTTCACGCCTAACTGTCATAGTACTTGGAGTGGATCCTGGTATTCCTTTGTGATGGTCTTTACGACCCTCTTCAAATGTCGGCGGTATTCTATCAGTCAACACACGAGGTCGATCTGTACGCTTTGGTGCTGTACAGGTCCCTACACGTTTCCACTTCACTATCGCATCAGAAACTGTGTACCTAGGGATGTTTAGGAGTGTGGAAATCTCGCGTACAGACTTCTGAAACAAAGCACACCCAATCACCTGACCACGTTCCAAGTCTGTGAGTCCCACGGAGCGTCCCATTCTGCTGCTTCACGATGTGTAATGACTACTAAGGTCGCAGATAATGAGTACCAAGGCAGTAGGTGGCAGCACAATGCACCTAAGATGAAAAACGTATATTTGTGCGGTGTCCGGATACGTTTGATCACGTAGTGTATAACGTCCAGTTCTTAAACATTTGGTTACGTTTGTGTTTGTAACGAAATATATAATGTAGCTATTTCCGAAACATTTATCTCGAATAAACATAGGAAAATAAACTTTCGTAAGAATAATTAGATAGAGGGAGAGAAATTCCCGTGAATATAAGGTATAAGATTCTTTTCTTCTGTAATGTTTCCACATTTATCTAATATTAAACTCCAACCAACCGGTATCACTTCTCAATACGACTGATTGAAATACATTCCCAAAAATGCAAATGAGCTATGACTATTGAGACGAAAGAGGGGTTCAGAAATAAAGTCTATCAATGAATTATGCTCTGATTGGTGTAAATAATTAGAGATGCGGTAAACTAATGTAATATGCTTGGAGGTTTGTAGGAAGAGGTTCGGTGAGAAAAGTGAGAAAGAGACACAAACACACCTGCTAATGAATTCTGCACTGATTGGTGTAAATAATGAAAGGTGGTGTAAACCACTGTAATATGGTTAGGGAGTTGTAGAGGGAAGTTGGATGAGGAACAGTTCACACACACGTCAATGATAAATTCTATTCTGATTGCTGTAAATAATGATAGGTGGAGTAAACCAAAGTAATCCAGTTGTAGTCTTGTAGAAGTAGGTTGAGAGAGACACAGTTACCCCACATACACACCTGTTGTTAATCAATTCTACTCTCATTGCCGTAAATTATGAGAGGTGAGCTAAATCAATTTATAATACGATACTTGTGGAGGGAGATTGATTGAGGAACAATCTCTCACAAACTCGTGCGCGCACGCACTCACGCACACACCAAACATACACACACAGAACTTTTAATGATTTTTTTTCTGTTTGGTGTAAATAATGAGAGGTAGGGTAAGCCAACATAAAATGGATACCTGTATAAAGAAGTTGGGTGAGGAACAGTTGCACACACGCGCGCGCACACACACACACACACACACACACACACACATACACTTGGTAATGAATTCTTCTCTAATTGATGTAAGCATTGATCGGTGGGGTAAGCCAATATAAAATGGATACTTGTATAGAGAAGTTGTTTGAGAAACACACACACATCTGTTAATGAATTCTTCTCTGTTTAGCGTAAATATTGTTTTAAGTTCCCTTGTTTACCCAGTTTATTAGTACTGTGTTTTAGTGTTAACTTTATCGCTTATTACCGCAATTACATACAACACACACACACACCTACACACCCATCACCATGGTGGAACTCGAACCCACGATCCTCAGCTTGGCGAAGGGCCGAGGCTATACTTTCCAGCGACCATGGCTACGAGGTCCGGCAATTATGAGAGGGGATAAGCCAACTTAAAATGGTTGAGACTTATATAGAGAAGCTGGGTTTACAACAGATGGTTACGTACACAATCTTACACATCTATTAATTAATTCTTCTGCTCTTGGTGTAAATATTGAGAGGTGGGTTAAGCCAACATAAAATGTTTGGAGCCTTATATAGAGAGGTTGGTTTAGTAATATTCACAAAAAAATAAACACGAGCCCGAAAGCTTTTGTAAACCTCTTTCTTCTTCGGATTCTGGGAACCTCAAAAAGTGTATTTCCGCTGAAACCTCTGTATCTAATTTTTGTGTGGAATACAATAATTCCTGCACTTACTATAGGTAAGTAGTAGAGCAAGTAAAACGTAAAACAAAGGCTGCATAACAGGGTACGTAAGCTATTTATTCCGTACCTGGGGTTGCTGTATATAATCTAAACTCTGTGATGAACGGACTTCCTAAATGCACGCTATACATATTTACCAGCTGCGTCCAATGCGGGTTGCAAAAAAGCTTTGATATTGGCACCTATATGAAACAGCAGATTCTCTTCATTGCCAATTTCCATTCCATACTCACCTTGTCACTCGGAAATAAAGCTTGCTCTGACCACTATTTGCATATATGGAATATAAAGCTGATTCTCACTCAATATATGGAAACAGTAAACTGGCCCTTGAATGACTTTACCCACTAAGACTACGCTGCAATACAGCTTGTCAATAGCATTACTTGTCAATTTTCAGCCGATGGCGAAGAGAAGTGTTGTTTTAATTATGAGATACTAATTGTCTAATTACTAATTGCCTAGGTGTTGTTTAAATAAAATCCACCAATTAAACGTCTAACATGTTGTGAACAGCGCCAAGTGTAAGTAACGTCTGAATACGAACATATGTTTCAAAAAGTCAGAACTAAAACTGTAGGCAAAATTTTAACTGAAAAAAAACTCCCTACTATCTGATAATCTAAAAGCATTACGCTTTCACGAGGAGTAAGCGTTTTAATTCTATTTTCTTAGAAATAATAATATAAAACAGAATTTGAGTTGTTAAATGCACATGACCTTTAGTCGTAAATCTTTGTAAGAAGGGTTTCATTGTCAGGTTAGCATAGATATAAGTTATATGATATATGTATGATTGTTTATTTATATTTATTATGGCCAGCACATGACATTTTGTTTGCTAAGCCTGAGTTTGGGGCGACCCTTCTGGAATAAGGGGGTAGTCCTGGACCGGAAGGATCGACCTAAGCCTGGCGGGAATAGAACTTTCCAGTACCTTCGATTTACATTGGTAGGGAGTAAGGGTGGGGCAAGATTAAAATAATACGGTTCGCTTGTGTGGACCATTTGAGCGTTAAGAGTGTAATGTTCTCGTTGTGTCTACCTCGTGGCGAGGATGTGGTTTGGTTGATTTGTCTGTAAAACACTCAAAATGTAAACTAAAGGTAAATGATCTTATTGTTATTAAAATTGTGACTTGTTAAGGCTGAAATGACTTCTTTTGGAATTTGTTTTAATATTCCCGGTACACCTGTAAGTTGAAATCCTTAGCAATCTATGCATGACTACTGATGCCGTTATTAGCTACCCCTTACATAGCCACAAGTATGAAAAGCAAAGTGAATCTCTTCAATTACTCTTTGGCCGTGAAAATACATAGATAAGTTGGCATTTGTTTTGTAGAGGTAGCGTGTCTGTCTTATTTCAAGAAGTCCTGAGTTCGCATCTCAATTACTTTATATAGGTAACTTTATCCAGTTACCTGGTTAAAGTTTTCTTTCTGGGGTTTTCCCTTATCCGGAGAAGACGAATATCCAGTAACTTTAATCTCTAGCGACTCCGGGCTCATTTGAGCATTATTTCCCCCATTTATTTCATTCATCGTCCGATGTGACCTACCAGGTTAAAGCATGTTAAAATTACAAAGTACAAGAGTTAAGGTAGAGTCGAATGCATGGAATCGTAGCGATATAAATCGCAGTGATTTATGTTGGTAAGGGAATACTAAACCGTTACTGCCACGCCCAATACCCACACCTTACCTGGTTCTAGCACTCCACTTAGTGTCTTATTCCTCCCTTTTACTTCACTCCTGAGCCTGTAAACGACCTGATTTCATAGGTTAATGCTAGAGTTATGATATCAAACCACTACGTGAAGCAGGATCATGGATGCCGCGATAGTGCGACAATTTATACTCGGTGCCAATCAAGAAGGTGATTGACAGTTACTAACCACGTGGCGAAAGCTTTAAATGAATGGAAGGGGATGAATACGTCACAGCGGTCGTCATAGCAACCATTAGAAGGTCCAATTAGAACTAAGACGTTTCCATAGCAACGATAGACGCAAATGCCTTGTTACAATATCGTAACACGTGATTGGCATGACGTGCCGGGCGAGCGACCGTTGCAGTAAACATGAACTGCAGTCTTATCTTCTGCAGTTATAAAGAAATGTTCTCCTTTTGGCCCCAGCTTGCTTATGTTTTGTATCAATTTAGAGATTGGTTGCGTACTGAAAAGTTCTTTTGAATCGTCCTATTTTTATGGTATTTGCCTTGTGTTACGTGCGTTTGAGTCCGTGTATTTGTACGTGCGTGCGTTGTGTGAGCATTTATAATTGTGTTAACACGTTTAATGTATATTTAATAATGTCCAAAAATAGTGACAAAGATAGGCAGCCAAACGACAAAATGAGCGCACTCGGGAACCGAATAAAGTCGTATTTGGTAAAGATATCCCATTTAAAGGACAGGTGCTGGAAATAATATTCCCTGTGAGAGAATATTTCGAAGAGGAGAAAATAATTCAGTGGCTTGTTCACCGCAATATACCGATGAAGGAGGGACTGAAGAAAAGTGAGCTACTGGAACTTGTGAAAGCAAACAAACCACGGTTTCCAAGTTATGTAGTCGATGGCATTGCTGCAGAACATGATCACAAAATACTTAGGCTTCCCCCTCATCATTGTCATTTTAACTCGATTGAGTTAATTTGGGCCGACATAAAGTGTTATGCTGGGCGAAACAATAAAGGTTTCACTGTGTCGTCAGTAATAAATCTTACAGAAGGGGCACTAACAGCAGTAAAAGGTGAAAACTGGATAAAAAAGCGGTGAATCATACAAAGGACGTAATAAGTGCAGCTTGGGAAAATGAAGGAGTTTTGGAAGAAACTATAGAACAGCTTGTCATTTCCATGGGCAATTCTAGCAGTCTTCAGATGATGATGATGATGATGATGACGACGCCGACGGTGACAACATTGTCTATCAAACGAGCAGCAGCAACAACAGCAGCGATTCGGAAATCTGGCATTTTTTCCCATTAGAATAAGCATCAATATTTCACAGGTAAGTATCTTCTGTTAACGCAGATTTTTACACTCATATATATACCTGTATTTTTTACTCTCTGCACGTAGATATTGTCTTCGTATACGAATATAAATAATACCCACTCTACAATGCAGGCGCAACCCAGTCGCCTTCGACACAGTTCTAGCATGTTCTCCACGTGGTCGCGATGAGCGGCAACGTTGCCTCTCTCTCCCCCCGAAACGTCTATCACCTTCTTGATTGGCGCCGAGTATAGTACACGTATGTAGCTGTCACCTTTTCTCGTTGTCTTGTCTCCAGTATCTGATGTTGGTTCTGCTGCCGGCTGCTCCAGTGGTTGAGCTATGAGTATTTTCCCTCAGAGTATGTGGATGTATTGTGAAGGACAATACTAGTCTTAATTGACTGGTAAATTTATTGTAAAATAATATGTGAGTTATTGAAGTGACATGCCGGCAGTTCGAGTTGAAGAAATCGACTGATTATGAATCGTAACACTCGAAATTTTACCAACTGAATTATTACACTGGCTAACTTCTGCAGTAACAAAGTTATTGTTGGAAATATCTGTTTCCGCAATAAAATAATCTAGAAGCGTAACCTGCCGCGAGTCGCTAAACCATTTACCGGCAAGATCTCTCGTGATCGCCGCTACTCATACAAGCGCGTTAGTGGGTGCTTAAAATATCACACGAGAAAGTACCGCTGACGGTACCAGAGAGACAGTAATTTATGCATGACTGTGTGCACGAAGGTGGGCACGAACGAATTTAAGCATAATGCCGACTAGAGCCTGAGCAACTGTCTGATCTAAAATTACACGCCTTTATTACTTAAGCCTATATTAGAATCACACTCACCAGCATTCTAACATGTTGCCAAATCTCAAAACTCTAAGTATCCGCATGTGGCACTGTTGCTAGGTGATGACTCGTATTTCTAAGAATTTCCTTTTCTCTCTAATTTCCAAAATTACCTCTGAATTATGTTCCTTGAACTTCTATGCCTAACCTGTATGCTCCTCATTAGATGTTGCTAATGACTTGAAATTGAGTTGTATTTATGGACGCTCTTTAAGTACTGTGGACCTTAGCGTCCCATTGAATTGGGCGTGAAAGACCGATAATTTTGCTCGGAGGCCTCTTTATCAGGCTTGAGGTTCTTTTACGTGCCGTAAATCTACGACACAGGACCACCGGCTTTAGTTCCCTTCCAAACTAATGACTTTCTTATATGGTTCGCTAATGACGTTTGTTAACCTGACCCCAATTACCTTCTTCTTTCTGGACAAAATCTTTTGGTTCGAATTTGTTAATTATACGCATTTTTAATATACGGAACTTATCTATAACAATTATTTCCTTATCTTACTGTTATTTCTTTATTTAATCATTTATATCTGCCCGTCAATAATTAGGATAACATTCGAGATAGACTTATCCAGGGGCTGGTGTGAACCTTGTTGCAAATCATGCCTTCCGGCCACTCAGATGAAATGTTTCTGTACTCTTCACCTTTCTCCGCTCGCCAAGGCCTGATCTTTGTTTATAGGCTAATGAGCGTGTATGGAACTTTGATTCAAACGCATAAGAAACTGGCTCCCTAAGGCTGCTGGGGAACAGATAATGAGTTTCTGACAACATTAAATTAAAAAATAACCACTATAGGAAACTAGAAGCATCGGAACGTTTCCATGCACTGTACTGTACAACAAGTGGTTGATGATTCCACCTCTGGTGTTCAATACTTACTTGTTTATAAACACCCCGGGTCTCGTTATACGGTTTTTGTAAATTACTACTATTTAGTAATGGCAAGATTTTCGTAAAACCTAACTGCAACGCAAAACCCCGGCAGCAGGCAGAAAAGGGGAAGTGTGAGTGAATCGATAAGCTGTGGAAGCTGAGATAATCCCTGAAGTAATGTCCATTTACTTCACAATGAACGTGTTAAAATGTGGAAGGGTTTTCAACGCATTATGCGATGTTGCCATTAAGAGACTTGGCAAAATGTAACGAAAACGATTTTGTGGTATGAAGCAGAATTTCAAAATATTTCGGATTTTACATCATGAGATGAAGAATATTGTTCTTTCCCACTGGATCAGACGTGAAAATTCAATATCGTGTAGGAAATTTGAATCACAAATCTTCGGATCTACATACTTCGATGCTCTTACCGTTTGAGCTACCATGGCGAAATGCTCGTAAGCGTATTATACATTCCCGTGTGATTCAAATATCCCGGTAACTCTTAAAGGTGAGCTCAAATATTAAGCGACAAGCTTAAAAGAGACTCGAAATGTTGCAACTGCTTTATAATTTCCATACTTTTTATAGTTAACTAATAGGTTTGCTTCCTTTACTAGTTACCTACGTATAATAAAAAAAGGAAGTATTGAATTCCACCTGATAAACCCAAATGCAATCTTCTTAATTTAGTTAACAAGGTATTGATCCTTATTAAAGGACAGGGCTATTTAACCAAAATGATAAAGATAGGAAATAATGCACTGAATATTATAGGTTTTACTGTTAAGGACAATCATAACCGGTCTCCATTTTTACATAAATAAAGTCAAGGCAAGTGACTGCATTCCACCCAAAACCCCTAAACCAAGGAATTACACGTTTTGAGGCACCCTGAATGAAAACAAGAATTTTAGAAAAAGGTAGGTATGTGTTTCTGTCAGAGTGCGTGTCTGTGAATAACATAATTCACAAACGAAAACTCGGTTGGTATTTAATGAAGTTCAGCATTTTATGACGATTTAACATTTAAAAAAAGTTCAAGATATTGTCCTTTATATGAAGAAAACATTCGTTGCTTTTGATTTTCCCAGATATGCCTCGACCAATTTTAATTAAAATACAAATGTTTAAGATATTTTCATGGCAAATTAAACGGGTACCTTGACGCCCTCTGCATTCTAAATGACTTTTATAATATTTTTAAAACATAAGAGAGATAAAAAATTCTGCTAAATTAAAACTAAAATCTGTTTAGGACGCATAATTTATCTCAAATAAAACCTTGTGGGCTATCAATTCCGAGATAAGTTTAGTTATTAGTTTGAATATTTAAATCCTTATACCCTTTTACTTTATTTACCACGTTCATATTAGAGGAAGGTAGGGGAAGGTCCTACATAGATAGGGAAGGTATTGCATTCCACCCAAATATCCAACACCGCGATTTTACCGGAAATACATGTTTTGAGGCATCCTGAATACACACACACACACACACACACGCAAGAATTTAGAAAAAGGTCCCTGTCTGCGTCTATGTTTCTATTCAATACCTTCCAAAGATGTGGCACAAATATTTTCAAGAAAATACCCCTACCCCAAACAACCCTTTACATGGAACATTTCTAGAAATGTGTTATTTGCTAAAAAAATGCTCTAATGATTGTGAATGAAATACCATATATTAAAGATATTTAAATGACAAACAATATATATATTCAAGTGTTTGGGAATAGCCTATAGTCTTCATTCTGTGGCATTGGCCATTTCCGAGATATCCGTGACTAATGCTGGAATTGTTCAATATTTAGTAATTTTTTTAAAGTCCTGCCAACATTCAGTTGTTTCTCGCGATGTCATGGAAACAGTTCTTAAACATTTGACTGTCGCTGTTCCCTTTGTATCTATAGCAAAATGTGTAATGTAGCTATTTCTGCAAAGGTTTATTGGGATTAAAATGTAGCAGATAGAAAAATAAGCTTGAGGAAGAATAATTTGTATACCCACTGATAAACGATAGAGGACAGCGAAAGCCATGTGAATGTACCACGTTATATGCCATTATAAGAGCCTGGAATTTTAACGGGTTCAAACCCGGCGGAGGGCGATGGATTTTTTCGGGCGTAAAAATCGTTAGCACGGCTTCCTTCGGAAGGGGAAGTAAAGCCGATGGTCCCGTGTCGTAGATTTACGGCACGTAAAAGAACCTCAAGCCTGATAAAGAGGTCTCTGAGCAAAATTACAGGTGTTTCACGCCCAATATAGAATGGGACGCTCAGAACCATAGTAGTTAAAGAGCGTCCATAAATAAAACTCAATTAATTACTGGAATTTTAATACCAGATTTTAAATGTTTAACAAATATAATTCCATTTCTATCTAATATCCCTTGGATCTATTTGTGCTTTTATCATTATTATTATTATTATTATTATTATTATTATTATTATTATTATTATTATTATTATTATTATTTACTCTCCAACAAGTGTTTGAATCCTATTGCATAAAATGACATGTTACGGTTATAAATACATATGCAAAATCAAAAGCAAACAAAGAAATAACAAACTAAGTTATTACAAATAATTAAATGGATGAATAAATGTCAGAAATAAGGGACATAAAAGCAGAGGCGCAACATGATTTAATGAATAATTTTGTCAATGGATGCTAATAATTGATTTTAAAATGGTAGAGATGTCCTGGTAGTTATATCTTCTGATATGTTGTCGATAGCAATATAACAAGAGATGGAGTACTGTTTTTTATGACATTTCAAATTTGCACATAAAACCATCTGGTGACTCCAGTGAAAACTTGCAGGTAACTTTCAAATCTTCCATTTCCAGTAATAAACTGTGTAAGAATATAATATGGTGCGAAATACTTCCAAGAGATGCGATAAAAAACTGAAGGAAACAATAATTTCTTGTTAGTTGTCTATTCAAGCTGTTTAATCATACGTTATTCCACTTTTCTAGTATTCCGCTCTTTAGAACATTTTAAAACATGAATTTGGACATAACGAATGGCTAAACTCCAGGCTGGACTGGGAAGAAAATTTTACGACTTGATTAGGTCTTCTGTTTCCAACAATTCCAGGAGGCCCTTTACCTACGATTGTATTACTTTCTCTAATTCGTATAGTAAGTAGGAGAAGTATTGTATTCCACTCAAAAATTCGATACCGAGATTTCACCGCAAATACATGTTTTGAGACCCCTGAATCCAAAAAACATTTTTGGAAACATGTCCGTGTGTGTGTCTGTGTGTCTGTGAACAGTATAACTCAGAAACTAACAGTCGGATAAACACCAAACTTGGTATTTAGGTTCATTATGTTCTACATGGAAAATTTTTCGAAAATTTTGATTTTCTCAAAAATGGCTAACGATTTTGATTAAAATATCATATGTTTAAGATACTTTCATGACGAATAAAATGTATATCTTGAATTTTCTGGGAAAGTCTCCAAAAGTATTCCTCATTGTGAACGACATTTGCATAACTGGTAAACCATATGAGATAGACAAAGGTTTACTAGAAAAAAAATGTAGATCGCTTTAAAATACACACTTTTGTTGTTAAGTGAACCATTTTCGAGATATTGCTTGTTATTCCCTTAAATTTTTCAATACTTATTTTCTCAAATTGGAATTCGTTATTCATTTTTTTGTCTTGGCTATGCAAAGAGTATTAATCTGTGGCAAAGAGAATGGTGCTGCACCTAGCAACCAGCTATTAAAATATATGTGGATGGTTAAAGGCTACTGTATTTCTATATTGCCCTTGCAAATTCAAAACAAGGGGAACATAGTACGCCTTAAGTCATAGTCAAATATTTTTAGAACTGGTCACTATGTGTAAAATTTAATTCTCTTTGCATGTAAAAAGATTGTTTCTGGAAATGTTTATCTCGATTAATATGAAATAGATGGAGAATAAGAGTTTGTAAAAATAGTTTTTACAAGAGTAGAGAAAGTCATGTGAGTATAACACATCAGATTTTTTATGCAAACGTTTATCTCAATTAACTTGAATAAGGTTTTGTTAGAATGGCTTGTAAAAGCTGTTTAAAAATACATCACAGTAGCTGAGAAATCCGTATGAATGTAATATCAGATATTTTGAAACATCAAAGGTAGATGGAATGAGACATCGCAGGAGGAATTAGTTCTTGATGTAATATAGTAGAACATTATGATGATTTGAGTAATAGTGAGCCAGGGTCACGAATTTTGTATCTTATTGACTCTGATCGGTATTTGCTCTTTTTGTTAGGAAGTGCGTGTTCCAAGACTGGTTTGACTTATGATAAAATCTTAATTAAACATTTGTTCAAGTACGACAGTCTATCAGACCTCTCTGTTTTGAAAAAGTATCCCTGGAAACATTGATCTCCTACAGGAATAAGATGGTTAATAAAAATGTTTCGTACTTCCGACATTAGCCTAACTTTAAGGCACATTAGGATTGTCTTGTAATTTGTTACCTTCTCTATCACTTAGCTTTAGTAAGTAGAGGAATTTGAAGCAGTATTTTAATACCTAAATAATTTCAATTGTATTTCACAATAAGTAACTTCAATAACAGCCCACCTTGAAACAATAAGTATGTAATAATTATTTGAATTGTATGTAACAGTCATTGCATATGCTTATTTTATTGTAAATCTGTTTTATTAATGTTATGTGAATACATTATATACTTTAATAATGCAAGAGCTGTGAGAATATTAAGTTTTAAGTTGCTAACAATAAGGTAATAATGAGGTAACCTTGTAGCAATAATGAGTTAGAGTGTTTGAAAAGTTACCAGTCATGATTATATCAAAGATAAGGTAAATTCAGTAACAGTTAAAAATTAGCCAATCAATAGTAAGGAAAAAGTTTAAGCAAAACGCAGATATTCTATTGGACTAGAAGCAGCCAATCAGAGACTCTAAATACCGAAGTTTACGAGTTTTAACCGTTACAAGTTACTCAGTTGTTGGCAAGTCGTGGTAGTCAACAGATGTAAGATGTGTTCTCTACGACTGAATCGTAAAATATGTATACGCGCTAAGTGAAAGTATTGAAGATTCTCACAGTTCTTAAAAAGTGTAGTTATTTATAAAAATGTGCAAGAATTAATAAAAGAAGTGAAATTAAAAACTTAAATTCTGTGATGTCTACAATCATTGTCATACCGCGCCTTGCTCAAGACACGTAACTCTACAAACAAGACTGATGCAGCCCAGGCAAATTCAAACATAAATAATATATAGAAACAGTGTTAATAACAAAGTTAAATATTATAGTGTAAAACTTGGAGTGTAACAACAAAAACACATCTTGAAATCAGCTTCCCATACGTAACAGCATATTACGTAATAATAGTAACTATTACGTAATCAACAAATTCCTATCGACGCCCAAAAGCGTGTTCTAGGAACTCCTTAAATGCAACTAAATAAATAAATCTGACATAAATTACAATTACGTAAGCATACTTCTTCTTCAAGTTTAAACAAAACTTCTACTTCAAGTTTACGTAAA
This sequence comes from Deroplatys truncata, assembly GCA_030765065.1. Taxonomy (NCBI): domain Eukaryota; kingdom Metazoa; phylum Arthropoda; class Insecta; order Mantodea; family Mantidae; genus Deroplatys; species Deroplatys truncata. Next base: position 110,686,822 of record CM060982.1, read on the forward strand.
CTAAATTTTACGTAAAACAACATATCTTCCTCAAAGTATTATATTTAACCAAGCTCTAAACTGAAATAACGGTTTTGATGAAAAAAAATTAACAGGGGATCAACATTTATTTTTATTTAAACATTTTCAATTATTCTAAGAGGTACTTTCAAGCATGCTGTACGAGGATTTTCAAAAAATACCTCCGCACCTTAGACTAACCTTTAATGTAATTTTTTATTTACTCAAATATGCCTCTAGTGATTTGATTTATATTACCAAATGTTTCATGACTAATATCATTCAGCATGACTAATAATATTTATATCGTGACATAAGGTCAGTTTTCCCAAACCGGCGCCTATATCAGATGTAATGTGGACAAGCACGTAGTTCAGTGATGCCATCGTGAGTTTGGGATAACTGCAAGGGTGGTGAAAAGGATGACGGTATTAAGCGTGTAATTCTAATTCCAAGAGAGGCTTTAATCATTCTAATAATTAATCTAAACTATATTGAAAGAAGCAGAGAGTTAGACAGCTTTAAATTTACCTGGATGACGGGAAAAGTCCAGCGTTCGATCTTCGTCGTGCCTAGGGTCTACGACGAAGCTAGCGCAAAATAAATTTAAACAGCTAACCGTCGCAGAGTCCTGCTAGGAAAGTGATAGCCAGAGATCTCCAGCTGTCAAAAAAGGAGTAATACCCAAGGAGTATGCAGACTAGTACTTTAGCCACCACTGACGTAAGTGGGTGTGAACATGATTTGCATAATCCACTCACATATCGAACACGAGATGATCATCCCCCTAAAAATCATACTATCAAATTTCGACTTACATAAGCATGCGCAAAATGACTCGCAAAAATTCCAAAGCCAATTTATTGGATATACTTAAACAATTTTGTTCTGAAATCCCTAACTTTATAAAAGTATATGTATCACATTATTGTAAAATAAAACTATAATCGACACAAGGTCACTATGGAATTTCGATATGGAATTTTTGTAAAATATGAAATACTTCCTCTACCTACTAGGTATGAGTTGAAGTTAAAAATGTAGAGTTCATTAAAATATAGAGTTGTGATATTTTAGTAGCGTTTACCGTTTTCTAAATATGTTGCATGTTTGTATTTTTCCAGTATATCTAAAGGGCATGCTTGGAAGTTTGCCATTCCTCTCCGTTTTCTCTCCAACGCTAAAGCCTGTTCCGTTACGGCAGAATGGTCTTTTATGTATGACTTATATAACCAAACACTTTATTTTGAAAGCATTTTTAGGCAAATTTGATTGATAATTTTGTACAATATTTAAATATATAATTAAACCTGAGGCTGAAGAAACTCAGGATTAAAATTATCAAAAAGAATGATCGGCCTGTCCCATATTTCAACATTTACCCCTACTTTTCTTTTCGCCCAGTCTATATTTGCAAAGTGATAACTGAAAAAAATAGTGTAACACGAAGTATGTCAACTTGACGTTATTTTCTTTCTGCGAATGTATGCAACACACGCAAACAAACAGAGGGTTGCATTCAAGCTTATCACTTGGCCACCCCCCTTGTTCTGGGTAACTATTTGCTTAAACTGGAGCACGAACCTGCTGACCGCTGCATTATCGACAAACATTACACAGAGCTGCACTGCAGTAAGTTGATTCATTTCAGAATCAACATGTCTTATGTAGGACTGGAATGTTGAAGCATATCCAATATATGGCTTATTTAGTTGTTTCTTACTACACTCACTTTGACATAAGCAAGTCACTAATGCAGATTGTGATATTCCTAGCTTTACTCTTACGTAATATTTCTAGAGAGCTGTTTATGTCTCCTGTTACACAGTAATTAAAACAATAATATATTGGATACATAGAATCAAAGTGGAAAATTCAATCCATAGCCGGGATTTGAACCAAGGATAACATACTTTATGTTATGTATCTCAAAACAAATTCGAGAATGCCTTGTGGTTGACCTACCAGGAAAAATTATATAATATATAAATTCAATAACAGCCCGCCTTAAACCAATATGTGTATGTTACAATATATAAAAAGTGTATATTACAGACATTGTATATGTTTATATTATTGTATATATGTCTAATAATGTAGGGGCTGTGAGAATAATAGGTAAGAAGTTGTGAACAATGAGGTAACCTTGAGGCAATAATGAATTTGAAAGTTTAAATGCTACTAGTCATTATTGGAGCAACAATAATGTAATTTTTGTGACAGTTTATAAAATAGCCAATCAGTGAGGAGAAAAAAAAGCTTATGTTAAATAAAAGTATTCTATTGGATTGGGAATAGCCAATCAAGGACTTTAAATACAGACATTTACAAATTTAGGCGGTACAAATCAATTCAGTTGCTTGTAGACAGCGCTCATAACTGGACGAGTTGGTTGCAGACAGTGTTCCTAACCAGATGCGAGATGCGTCCTCGAGAAATATAATACGTATTCGTGTGAGACGAAAATAGTTGACGTGTTAAAAATTGCAAGTAATTAATAAAAGAATCTCACAGCTCTCTATATCCGTGAAGTGTTATTTAAATCGTATCAAACATTAATAAAAGGAGTGAAGTAAAATTATAATCTGTGTAAGCCTACATTCTTCAGACGCACCACCCCCTGCTAGGACATTGATGTCTCTGAAAATAAATACTGACGCAGCCGAGGCAAACATAAACATATAATATTTAAAGAAACAGTCAAATTACAAAATTAATATTTTTAAATTTGGGCAAAGGCTACCGGAAACGTTTCACCATACGTGCGGTTCCAACACTTCAAGTCCGACTCCCCAACAGTTGAAATACAATACATCTCCTGCTTCAAATCGGCTTTCCATGTGTAGCAGCAATCACCTATCTCAAAATACGAGTCAGTTGGGAAAGTAGACTGTTGCCAGCATGTTAGCATAGTAACTCAGATATCTACATAACGGCACGGAAAGCCGAAGATATGTAGTTCAAATTCCGGTTATAGAATTCAGTTTTTCAGTCTGTTTCTACTTTACAACTTAGGCTACACAAGGATTTTGCAGAAGAACAGTTAATTATCAATAATATATGAGGTTGACAAACTAGGAAAGAGTTTTCAGATTAACCCACACTCTCTCTAACGATTTTTATTAACATAAAATACACCTTAACTTTGAAAACACATCTTGAATGTTCTGAATATTCCCTTTAACTTTTATTTAATAATTTTGTACAATTGAGACCATAAGAGACAGAATAAACTACTATAGAAAATAATACAAGAGGTAATTGGTGATATTAAACAATTTCTGTCAAACAAAATTTTTCTTAGCATTATCAGTTTCGAGATATTCCTTATGTAACGTTACATTATCCCTTGTAGGAGCGAGTAACCTAATGGCACGTTTTAAAATTCTGTGTTTTTTTCTTTCACTATCTCATTCACATACGTATAGTAGACAGAGGAAGAATCGTATTCCAAACAAAAATTCGAAATTGGGATTTCATCGAAAACACAGATTTTGAGTTCCGCTGAAACCAAAAGAAAAGGTTTATAAAACGCTCCGCGCTCGCTTATTTTTGTCTGTAGACATAAAATTCGGAAGGTATTCAATCGTATGCTTCACTGCTGCAAAACTCAAACGTGCTAGACGAAGATTTTAGCACTTCCTCCCCCATGAAAAAAGAATTCTTTGTTTTTCGTGTTATAGAAATGACTGGGTTTGAATAAAATTAGATATTTTCAGGTATAACTTAGATTTTATGATAATTTGTGAATTCATCTCCAAATTTATTGGATTTTGATACCTAAATGAGAAAAATCAAAGGAGATGAAATGCTTGTTAGAGGAAAAATTTCATGTCATACATTCACATGACTTTCGCTACACTCTATCATTTATTAGTGTGTATACAAACTGGTTTTACTAAAGATTATTTTCCTATCTACTACATTTTAATCCAAATAAACCTTTACAGAAATAGTTACATTACACATTTACAAAGGGAACAACGATAGTCTGAATGTTTAAGAACTGGACACTATACCCTGACATTAAAACTCCATACTATTTCCATGTAATCGCGAGAAACAACTGAATTCGGAAAGGATTTTTAAAACATTACCAAGTAACGAACAATTCGAACGTTTAATAACGGAATCTCAGAAAAAGGTTTATGCCCAAAGAAGGTTATTGTAAGTAAATTGAGTATTTTAAAGAGATGTTCATTTTTTGTATAGTACGTTTTCGTCTATTGCTTAACGTTTAGCAGTTGTACAAAATTATACAAAATTTCTTCCAAATAAAGTGGACTTCATAGGTTATTCCCAGAAAATTCAAAATATACATTTTATTTGTCATGCAAGTATCTTTAGTATTTGTATTTTAATCAAAGTCGTTAGAGCAACTTTTTAGAAAATAAAAAATTTGGAGAAATATTCCCTGTAAAGGGTAGTTTGACGTGAATTTTCTTGAAAATCTTCGTTTCGCATCTTTAGAGGGTACTGAACCTTATTTAACAAGTTTGGTACTTATCCAACTATTTATGAGTTATGCTGTTCACAGATAGATACACACACATACTCGAACCTTTTTCTAAAAATGTTTTTGGATTTAAGAGGCCTCAAAACAAGTATTTCCGGTGAAATTTCGGTATTGAATTTTTTGGTGAAACACAATACTTTCCTACTTGCTAATCGTAGTAGAGAAGGTAAAAAGTTAGAGCGAATTAAAAGGCATAACTTTTGACAAGTATGTTGTTTTGTAGCGTTAGGTTTTTTTTTTATATTCATGTTCATGTTTATACTTTCCAAAATACATCATAAAACGGACATGCTTTTAAATTAGATATTGTTCTTTTTATCTTTCAAGCCAAGAGCTCGTTGGTACGGTTTAACACTTGCAAGATGTTTTTACATGTTAACTTTAAATTAATGCCTGTTTTTTAATCTGAAACTAGTTTTACGCACAAATGTATCGAGACTAATATAAATGGATACAATAACCATTATACTAGTAATTCATGGTGTAAGGGATTTTCATAATTTATGATACTCTGGAAAAATTATAAATGCGCAGTTAAAATTCAACTGGGGATCAGGGGAGAGAAGCTGAATTCAGTCGGTTTACAGCTGAGGATGGAGGCGCTTCAGAGCAAGCGCATATGTACTATTACTAAAAACCAACCGACTCAGCTTATTTTATAATGAATGTAACATTACAGTTTATAACAGTTCCTTTAATTATAAACTCCGCCTGAGTTTGCGGATGGTGATAACTTTACAAAATTTTAAATATATTTTAATTGCGTTTGGCACACAGGAAGTAATTATTTTAATTAAATATGTAGATTTATCATTGTGGATGGAAACATGATGACTGTGTTTAAGGGCATTCACCTACTAGGTCATTAACACCCTTTTAAAACGCATCATGGCAAAGGCCAGAGATAAAGATCAGTACAAAGTATCGTGGCAGAGGCCGGGGATAAAGATGATTATAAAAATCAGAACAAAATCCAGAGATGTAGATGAATAAAAAATCAAAGCAAAAGTCAGAAATAAATACGAATATATAAAACTAAACGAGAAATATGAAAACCTGACATGGCAATAATACTGATTATCTTGGAGATAATGAATATAAATGTATTGAAATTGATGATAGATAGTACTGGTGTAAACCGAAATACGCTTATTCCTGAAGACGATCTTATAGATGCTGAGAGTGCAGTGAATCCATTGATCCCTAAAAAGTCTGGTTTATTATATGATAAAGAGTGCAAGCCATTGTTTATTTCGATCCCAATCCAACTTTCCCAAAGGACCTTTAGTCCCAAGTACCGTTTTTCCCAAGGAAATTTATTACCAACCCATATTTTCTCCTCAATTTTTTCCAACGTTTCGTGATATGCATCTGTTTGTGTACCGCATTTGTTTGTTGTCGTTTCTAAGGGAATGTAGTTAAATGTAAATTTCAAGTGCTTGGGAAATTGAGTATTTCAAATGTGCGAAATTATTAATTCAAGTGGTAGGGGAAAGCTTTTATACATAAATGAATTTTTATAGTACAAACACTCCGAAAGCAATGGAAATATATATTGGAACTGCAGACGCAATAAAGAGTGCCGAGCTAGAGCTATAACCAGAAGTATTGGAAATGACATATCGCTATTAAAACGCCCAGAAGAATCCAAGCATCTACATGCGTCAAATTTGAAGTTCAAGGTTTGAAAATCGTTGCGAATATGAAGGAGGTAGTCAGTGAACATTCCGTCAGCTTGATCATTAAGAAACGAATTAAGATAGGTAACTTCAGGCGTTCTGATTGCTCCATCTGATCCACAAAATCTTAAGAAAAGCACTACATGTAAGTGCCTGAGAGAGATACCTTGTAATCCACACATAATTGATGAACTTGGTGAGATACCTGACCAATATAGGTGTTCAACAACAGATGACAACTTCTTAATTCGCGATTCCTTCGAAGATAGACATAATCCTGCCTGTGGAAGAATTATAATTTTTATCATAAGTGATAATATCCTAAGATTGATGCGAAGTAGTTACTAATATGTAGATGGCACATTTCAGTGAATATCGTAAATATTTTTGCAACTATTCACTATTCCCGCCTATTTAACTGAACCTAACAGGCAAGGTGATGATCAGGAACTGCCACTTCCTATGGTATTTACTTTTTGGGGAATAAGCAGGAAACAGCATACACTAAAGTTTACAACAATGCTTTAGAAGTAGCAAGAAATGCTGGCTATGAAGTAATATTGGCAGAAATAATAATCACAGAATTTGAATTGATAATTATTAATGCCGCAAATAATGATTTGGATGAAATAATTTGAGGTTGATTTTTACTTTCTCTACTACGTGTAATAAGTAGGGGAAGTATTGTATTCCACCCAAAAATTCGAAACCGAGATAAAAGCATTTTTGGAAACATGTCCGTATGTGTGCCTGTGTGTCTGTGTGTGTCTGTGAACAGCATAACTCAGAAACCTACAGTCGGATAAACACCAAACTTGGTATTTAGGTTCAGTATATTTCAGAGATGCCACACGAAGGTTTTCAAGAAAATCCCCCCACCCCAGATTATCATACACATGAAGCATTTTTCGAAAATTGTAATTTTCTCAAAAATGGCTCTAACGATCTTGATTAAAATATCATATGTTTAAGACATTTTCATGACAAATAAAATGCATATCTTGAATTTTCTGGGAATGTCTCCAAAAGTATTCTTCACTGTGAACGACTGGTAAACCATAAGAGATAGAGAACATTTTACTACGCAAAAGATGTAGATCGCATTAAAGTACAAAATTTATGTCATATACATTTTTTTTGTTGAGTGAACCATTTTCGAGATATTGCTTGTTCTTCCCATAAATTTTCAATACTTATATTCTCAAATGGGGATGCGTTATTCATTTTTTTGTCTTGGTTATGCATAGAGTATTAATCTGTGGCAAAGAGAATGGTGCTGCACATAGCAACCAGCTATTAAGAGATATGTATGTGCTTAAAGGCTTCTGTATTTCTATATTGCACTTGCCAATACAAAACAAGAGGAATATAGTACGCCTTAAGCGATAGTCAAATACTTTTAGAACTGGTCGCAATGTGTAAAATGTAATTTTCTTTGCATGTCAAAAGATCGTTTCTGCAAATGTTTATCTCGATTAATATGAAATAGATGTAGTATAAGAGTTTGTAAAAATAGTTTGTACAAGATTAGAGAAAGTCATGTGAGTGTAACACATCAGATTTTTTCATTTAAAGCAAAATGTGTTTTGATGCGTGCAGGCTGAAGGACTACAGCAACGATATGCCAATCCTGAAGACCGTAGCATTAAGATTAGCTACATGAATGATGTGTGCACTTGCTTTTGTGCTAAGGATGACGTCACACAATTGTTTGATAATCCCCTTCAGCTGTTGTGAAGAGGGCTCTGCAAATCCTTGAGTACTTACGGTACCTCTGACGTTACTAGAAGTACGCTGGGTCAAACATCCGAGTCCCACTCGTGAGCGTGTTGCTTGGATTGTGTTGGACTCGACGTGGCTGTGGTTCCTGAACTACGCATGGAATGTTGGGTATGTCTGGGAGGTTTTCCGTACAGGCGGGGTTGTGAGGCAACCGAAGGTTCTCTCTCACTCCGTCCTGGAGAGCTGCTAGGTGGGCCGCTAGCGGGCTGCCGGCCCCACCGAGCTTGTTCGGTAGTCTTCCCTTTTGGGGGTTGACGCTGGTAAGTGACATATCCCCTTCCACCCGTAATGGGGGGCGTTTTAAATTTTCAGGTGCCGGCCTGTTGGAAGAACCTTCGGGGGTGAGAGACCCACTTGGATGGTGCCCTCCTCCCTGCTTTGATAATTGACTTTGAAGAAGTAGTGTTTAAATTAGCTCCATGTATGGACGCCAATTTGAAGTAGTTTGTATTGAAGGAGTTGTATTATATTTCAACTGTTGGGGAGCCTAACTTGTAGTGGTTGTAACCGCACGTATAGTAAACAGCTTCCGGTAGTCTTCTCCCAAAATGTACCATCGGGTGGCCTTTGCCCCAAGTTTAAAAAAATATTAACTTTGTAATTTGACTGTTTCTTTAAATATTTTATATTTATGTTTCCCTCGGCTGCGTCAGTATTATTGTTGGAGACACGTTTCTCTTAGCAGGGTTGTGATGCGACAAGAATGTAGGTTTACACAGATTTAATTTTACTTCACTCCTTTTATTAATGCTTGAGACGATTTATATAACACTTCACTGATAGAGAGCTGTGAGATTCTTTTATTAATTATTTGCACTTCTTAACACGTAAACTTATTTTTTGTCTCACAGGAATACGTATTAAATCTCTCGAGGACGCATCCCGCATCCGGTTACAGTCACTGTCTGCAGGCAACTGAACTGATTTCAAGCACCTAAAGTTTGTAAATTTATGTATCTCAAGTCTCTGATTGGCTAATCCTACTCCAATAGAATACCTTCATTTAACTAAAGCTTTTTCTGGTTGTTGATTGGCTATTTTATAAACTGTCACTAAAGTTACATTACTGCTTCCAAGAATCGCAAGTAGTATTGTTAAACTCTCAAACTCAGTATTGCCTCAAGGTTATCTCATTGTTACCTCATTGTTAGCAACTTTTAACCTATTTTTCTCACAGCTCCTACATTATTAAATTACGTAATATATTCACATAATATTCTTGAACATGTATACAATAATATAAGCATATGCAATGACTGTTACATACATTTTACAAATTATTACATACACATATTGCTTCGAGGCGGGCTGTTATTGAACTTACATATTATATAATTTGACTGAAATCATTTGTGTTAAAAATACTGCCTTAACTTGAAGATGGTACTGAAGAATTTCAGCCTGTAGCCGAATACATGAATTTAATTGCATCAGAACCAGATAGGCAAGAGGTCGTCGAAGAACAATCCCAGCTTGAATTCCTCTAAAATGTGGAATCAGTATGAACCCGTACGACAGAATTAATCGAGATTGAGCAATTTATCTGAAGCGTGGCATAACCGCTTTCGAGTAGTCGTCAGGCACCAACATCGAGCTTTTAACACTGCATACATGATTAACCAGCTAAAATAGGTCAGAAAATAAAAAAAATGTGTAACTCATAACTGATATGACGCACTTTTTATATTGTTTCATAGTATGAACAACACAAAAATAATGACAGCGTAACAAATCTCCGAACTATTGGCCACAATACTGCCTTTAAATTGTGAATAGCTATGGGAAATATATTCTTCGGAAATGTGCACTTTTGGGAATAAAATGCTTTGGAAAATGTATTCTTTGGAAATATTTGCCTTTGGGAAATTTGTCCGTTGGTAAAACTGTCATTCGGAATGCTGTTTATTGGGCAACGCGGATTGGGAAAAGTGTCCCACGACGTGTATTTCTGTTAGCTAAATAGGAATATTGTAGCAAATGATTAAAACCTTTAAATTCCCTACTGTGCTTAAATCCGGTTTTTGGTTTGCTAGGAACGAAGTAACAAACGATAGTTTATATCCCAGTAGCGGATAAATATAAACTAACTGTATAGCTGTTGTACACGAATTTGCACATTTAACTCCAGAACCTGTTCTACGGACAAATTACAGGCAACTTTATAGTTCTGTGTTTTAAGTGTAAAGTTTAGGTCTACTAACTTACAAGATGAGTGATTTCTGCACGGCACGAAATACACCTTGACTCGACAAGGAGAATAGCTACATACAGGTGAACAACTAAGGACAGTGTATCAAAAGAACTGCAACAAAATGTTGCAAATATCCAAAAGCATAACAACAATGCAAAAGGTGTCATAAAAAATCAAGAAATGACCTCCAAGACCTTGCATGAAGAAGGTGAAGAATACATGGAAAACATTCTACAGAAAACGTTTAATGTGTTGCACTCACATGAACATCTCTACTCTTGTACAAACTATTTTTACAAACCTTATTCTCCATCCACTTTATGTTAATATATCTCGATAAAAAATCTTTTAAGAGCTGGTTGTTATGTGAAGCATTCCATTCTCTTTGAATGTCCAGGACATAAAAGAAAATCTGATGCGTTACACTCACATACACTCACTTCTCTACTCTAGTACAAACTATTTTTACAAACTCTTATTCTCCATCTATTTCATATTAAATCGAGATAAACATTTGCAGAAACGATCTTTAGACATGCAAAGAGAATTACATTTTACACATAGCGACCAGTTCTAAAAATGTTTGACTATCGCTTAAGGCGTACTATGTTCCCCTTGTTTTGTATTTGCAAGGGCAATATAGAAATGCAGTAACCTTTAAGCATAGACATATCTCTTAATAGCTGGTTGCTATGTGCAGCACCAATCTCTTTGTCACAGATTAATACTCTTTGCATATCCAAACAAAAAAATGAATAACAAGTTCCCATTTGGGAAAATTATTGAACAATTTATGGGCATAACAAGCAATATCTCGAAAATGTTTCACTCAACAACAAAAAATGTATATGATATAAATTGTGTATTTTAAGTCGATGTACATTTTTGGGTTCTAAAATTTTGCCTTCTCTTATAGTTTATCAGTTATGCAAAAGTTGTTCACAATGAAGAATACTTTTGGAGACGTTCCCAGAAAATTCGAGATATACATTTCGTTTGTCATGAAAATATCTTAACCATATGATATTTTAAAAAAAATCGTTAGAGCCATTTTTGAGAAAATAACAATTTTTGAAAAATGTTCGATATAAAGGGTAATCTAGGGTGGGGGAATTTCTTGAAAACCTTCGTGTCGCATCTCTGGAAGATACTGAACCAAAACACCAAGTTTGGTGCTTATCCGACTGTTCGTTTCTGAGTTATGCTGTTCACAGACCGACACACACACACACGCACGCACGCACACACACACAGACACACATACGGCCATGTTTCCCAAAATGCGTTTTTTTGATTCAGGGGTCTCAAAACATTTATTTCCGGTGAAATCTCGGTATCGAATTTGTGGGTGGAATACAATACTTCTCCTACTAACTATACGTAGTAGAGAAAGTAACCACAAATTCTCATTTGAGTAAAAGTATAAGTATTGGAATATTTAAACAAATGACATGGAATATCTCGGAAATGGTTCACTCCACAAATAATGTCTCCAATATAAATTATGTGTTTTAAGGAGATTTTTTGTGCAGTGATATTTTGTCTAACTCTTACGGTATACAAGTTATGCAGTAACCATACAGAATGAAGAAGACTTTTTGGGACATTTCCAGAAAATTCAAGATATACATTTTATTTACCATAAAATATCTTAAATATATTATATTTTAATGCAAAACATTAGAGTGATTATTGAGAAAATCAAAGTTTTCGAAAAGTTTCATGTAAAGAGTAGTCTAGGTTGCGGATTTTCGTTGATAAACTTCGTGTCGCATCTTTGAAAGATACTGAACCTAAATACCAACTTTGGTATTTATACGAAATTTTGTTTTTGAGTTATGTTGTTCACAGACACACAGACACACATCCAGACAGACAGATAAGCACATACATGGAAATGTTTCTAATTTTTTTTTTTATTCAGGGAGCCTCAAAACATGTATTTCTGGTGAAATCTCTGTATATATTTTTGGATGGAATTCAATATTTCCCCCTACTTAAGTAGCAGGGAAAGTAATAAGGGCCATTTAACAATTTGTAACATAATGAATCCATTATGACATCATAAGACAATAGTATAGTATCCTTGACTAATGCATCGTTAACGTCCTGTGACGTTGAAAGTAGCTTCTCGCGGTTCAAAACCTGTTTAAGCGATCGACGCAGAAGTTTGATGTTCAATCATTTGAGAATGTCTATAACAGTGCACTGGAATTCAGCTTGTGATGACTCTGGAGCTATGGATGAATCATAAAGGCAAGATTCTTCTTCTATCTTTATTAACGTTTCAACATATTCCTCATATTTGTATATTGTCATCTGATAGACCTTAACGGAGTGTTGCATTTCTCATTTTCAGACTGGTTTGTGTACGTTGGACGTCAACAAGGTCGACACTGGGCATGCAGCTTGTGTAATACATCGTGACACTCCATATACGCAAGAGAGGAGAAATGAGGAGAAGTTGTGAGAGTGGTGGGGAGCAAGGGACTAAAAATGATATCACGCCCAAAGCAGGTTCCACACTGACCCCTAGGTCCTTATTGTCCAAGTGGCTGGTGGGTGTTGTTGCGCATCTATGCTTCAGCATTGGGGGACTGCCATGACGTTTTACACAAACTGTAGTTTTCCAACGTATATACACACGCAACCTGACGGCAGTTCATCTTTAATGATACCTGCGCTGCAGTTAAATCAGGACAATACGGACTTAGGGTAGGGGAAGGACATCGGCAAGTTTTCCTTTAGCCAGGTAGCCGGCACAGCCCGACCATAGCTTGCGAATTGCTATTCTTAGGACATACGTACATTAAACTGTTTGTCTCCAAGTACAATAGTGTCCAGAAGAGTTAATTCGCGAATTTATAACACTTGTATAATGGATCCAATTGAATTTTCATGAGTAGGGAAAGCTGTGTGACGTCAGATAAAGGATTTGATCGTCGATATATAACCATGTGATATAAAAGCTTTGAGATACATGTAACTAAGACCATATTACTTAATTTGATTTATATTCTAGAAAAAAATATCCTGTACGACTTAGTAGATTAAAGATTCATATGAGTTGTAAAATATTTGTATCGTGTGTGGAGAAATGGAAGGATAAAGAAGGTTTGTTGCTGCTACGTATTGGAAGGTCCGTTTGAAGATGATGTATTATATTTCAACTGTTGTGGAGCCGAGCTTGAAGTAGTTGCAACCGCACGTATGGTAAAATGTTTCCGGTAGCCTTCGTCCCAAGAAATGTTTAAAAAAATATTAACTTTGTAATTTTGACTGTTTCTTTAAATATTATATATTTATGTTTGCCTCAGTAGCGTCAGTATTATTTTAGAGACATGAATTTCTTAACAGGGCGTGATGCGGCTGAAGAATGTAGGCTTACACAGATTATAATTTTTAATTCACTCCTGTCGATTAATTCTTAACACGATTTTAATAATGCTTCACTGATATAGAGAGCTGTGAGATTCTTTTGTTAACTACTTGCACTTTTTAACTCGCAAACTATTTTTTGTCTCACACGAATACGTATTAAATTTCTCGAGGACACATCTCGCGTCCGGTTAGGAACACTATCTACAACCAAGACGTCCAGTTATGAGCGCTGTCTACAAGCAACTGACTTGATTTCTACCGCCTAAAATTTGTAAATTTCTGTATTTCAAGTCTCCTAATCCAATAGAATACCTTCATTCAACTAAAGCTTTTTCTGGTTGTTTATTGGCTATATTATAAACTGTCACAAAAATTACATTATTGTTGCTCTAAAAATGACTAGTAGCATAATTAAACTTTGTTACTCATTATTTCCTCAAGGCTACCTCATTTTTAGCAACTTTTAACCTATTATTCTCACAGCTCCTACATTATTAAAATACGTAATACATTCAGATAACATTATATAATAATATAAACATATGCAATGACTGTAATATACAGTTTATGTATATATATATATATTGTTACATACACACATTGCTCTAAGGCGGGCTGTTATTATATTTTATATTACATAATTTGACTGAAACCATTAAGTTTTGAGAATACTGCCTCAAGGATGACGAGAATCCTAACGGATCTTCTGACCAGCAAATGCTGTGCTCCTCATCGCGTGCTTGATCCATCGATTATTTTCTGCATTAGAACAACTAAAATCACTACATGGAAGTGCATACTTTATTAACGTAGAATACATGAACTAGTATTTAAAAATCTAACCTTGTCAAATGCATCCCAAACATCATTTCAATATCCCATGTATAAAAACGGAAGAGAGAATTCTTTGAAAAACGCCTGGCCTACTCGAAGTGATGGTTTTGATGATTTGCAAGTCGGATGTGGAATGTCACCCACTGAGAATTATAGGGGTACCGCGATGGAATATCTTCACAAAGACCACCGGTGGTGACATAAAAAAAGAGCAAACTTCACATAACTCTTGGTGGAAGACAAAAACTGTGAGTCGCGCCAAACTTGGTAGTTGTACTCCTTACTCCTGCACGAGATAAACTTTTGATCTCTCTTTGTCTTTGGACCGGGACTCCATCACATGCAGGCAATGGGATTCTGTCGAGTTTAACATTTCCCATGGAGTAAAACGGCTTCAGTAGTTAAATGGCTTTGGATCAAAATGTATTGAATAAGTACAACGTGTCTACACACGGGTATAACGGAGAAACCTTTATAAAGGGTAGTTACACAGTGTTCCACTTAACACACTAGTGAAATAAATATAATTTAATTACACTAGCCAAATAAAGAAGATTTTGTTGTGCACGTCTTGCAATAATGGTTTTCATTGTAAATTGAGTTTGAGAAGTTACCAAATATTTAATTCTTACTCTTCACTCGCATGTTGGGTGACGGGGCTAACACGGGGATTATAAAAAATTGTCTTAAAGGATATCTGGCAAAGGGGTAATGGAAATACATACAGTGCCATGAAAATAGTCAAAGACGACTAAGAGATGTAAACAGCAGGAAATAGGACCTGAATATACACAGATCAGCATTGGAGCTACAAAATTAAGTAAAAACTGGATGGG
The DNA here is from genome assembly GCA_030765065.1 of Deroplatys truncata. Lineage (NCBI taxonomy): Eukaryota > Metazoa > Arthropoda > Insecta > Mantodea > Mantidae > Deroplatys > Deroplatys truncata. Next base: position 110,702,041 of record CM060982.1, read on the forward strand.
GTAAAGAAACACATATTTTGGAATTGGGTATAAAACAGAGGACGGGGTCAGTATAGCTTAGGTTGGGAGGATGGTAGGCTCACAAGTTTGTTGACGATGTTGGCAGGAGGATTTGCCCATTATGCGGAGAACAGGAAGACTGGACGCATACTTTGGCAGCATGCGTGTAGACGGAGAATGTTAGGAAAAATGATTACTGGAAGTATTTTAGCTTCCAACAAACGGAGGACAACATTGGACTTGATTCTAAACAGCTTACTTTAACTCCCTTCATAAGGGGGTTTCATAGTTTTAGCTACCATGGCAACACACCGGCAAGATCGAAAGGAGACCGGGATTCCGTGGTTCAAATCCCAGCCTTGGCATTGAAATTTTGAGTCATCTGTTTCTACCGTTCCAACGTTGTCCAAAATACGGCTTGTGTGGAAGAGCAATGAATTTCATTACTTGACCTAACAGTGGTTAAAACTATTAGGCCCGGGACTTAAAATACTTACAACATTGTAAGTCGCCATTGTGTATGTCATCTCAATACAATTTGAGATCTCCTTGTGGTTTACCGGTAAAAATAAGAATCAGTTGGGGAATTTATTGTCGTGCCAGCATGTTGCCATGGTATCCCAGTGGTTAGAGCAACCGGCAGAAACCAGTAGATCCATGGTTCAAATCCCGGCGATGTCATTGCATTTTCCAGGGGTCTGATTCTACCTCTCCAACCTTGTCCATTACACGGGTTGCTTGGAAAAACACTTAATTCCACTTATATATGTCCAAAACATATATTTCGGGTGAAATCCCAGTATCAAATTTTTGGTTTGAATGAAATACCTTCTCTAACTTATTAGTACGTGTAGAGAAGGTAAGATCTTATATAACAACTATCTAATACCATTCAAAGATTATCTATGATGACAAATTAATACTTGATGCTTTTCTGATGCATATCGGCTAAATAAGTTCTTTTGACTTTGCTGGATTAAAACGATAAAATGAATAATTAAACTAGTCACTATATGTGGATATATCACTCCTCTTCTCTTCTTGCATTGTGCAGACGTTAAACGAATAATCGATTATCAATAAATATCGACGGCGTTATCAAAAGTGAACTATATTAAATAAAAGCAATTACCCTTATTAACAAACGCTGCTAATTTCAAAGCAAAGCGCCTTTTTAATGTTCTATGCGTTTATTTTGTGTTATTAGGCTGATAACAATTGCAGTTTTATGTTATTAATAACCTCAGTTACCAGTATGAACACAAACGAAAAACGCATTTTTTGCACATTATGTTAGTAATACGTGGCGTATTCCAAAACTCAGGTCCGTTTGGTCATAATAACAACATCGCTCACGAGACAGAGGTTTTATTGACAGTATATTTGCCTTGATGCATACTTTTTCCACATAATCGCCGCTATACACATAATCTATACACTTGCTCTAATGCTGCACCAGCTTCTTTAATAACTCGGCTCAGAAGTCTGCCGCCCGGGACTTGAACCAGTTGGTAACGCTCGTCTTGAGTTCTTCATCGGTTTGAAATCATTGTCCACCAAACCAACGTTTCAAATTCAAGAAGAGGAAACAGTCGCTTGGTGCCAGATCGGGACTGTACGACGGGTGGTCAAAGAGTTCGCAACGAAACTCTTGAATCTTCTCTTTGGTTTTGGCAGCGGTGTGCGGACGTGCGTTGTCGTGCGGGAGGATGATGCCAGTTGACAGTTTCCCGCGGCGTCGATTTTGGATCGCATGCCTTAGTTTGGTAAGCGTTGCACAGTACACCTCAGCTGTAATTTTTGACCCGCGGTCCATGAAATCAATCAAAAGGATGCTCTTTTTGTCCCAAAACCAGGTAACCATCAGTTTACGATTCGTGTACAGCGATTGCTTACACTCTTTTTGGTTTGGATGAACCGGAACGGCGTCACGCATTCGTTGTTCTTTGTGCTGACCGTTAGCAGTTTCGGCACCCACCTCGCACAAAGTTCCCGATATCCAAGCTGTTCACTAACAATCCTGTAAAGTGAGCTTCAAGCAACCTTTGGGAATTCATCAGCCAGATCACTAATGGTCAAACACCGATCACTTCGAAGTTTTAGATTCACTTGTTCAACGATGTCGTCGGTCCGAATACTGGGCCTAGCACTCCGCTGTTCATCGTGTACATTTTTGCGGTCATTTCGAAATTCTCGACAGCGGTGTCGAACCTCCGGTCCATACACGAGGCATAATTCAGATTGATGTCCGCAGCTGACGAACTTTTGCCAGCAAAATCTAATCACACCGTCCACTTCACAACCGGCCGGATCTACAATTGTCGCGGCCATTACAATTTGCTCTCACAGACTGGCAAACGTCTACTGCGTCACACCAACACTACGGTCGGTTCCTCAGGAGTCGGTAGACGGTGATGCAGGCGTGAAAGTCACTCAGGCTTACCATCCGTTAAACATTCTTCACCGGACCTTAGTTTTGGAATATGCCTCATATATGTAAATCTTTATTTTAGTAGACTAGTACATATTAATAAAACTTGGTAATAATACAAGCTCATAACTTCATTAACTTAATGTTTCTTCAGAATGTTAAATCTTGTGTTTGTTGGAGATTTGATCATCCCCAATCAAAGATCCGGGTTGTCTTAGCTTATGACATGCTTAATGGAACATTCTGGTACTAAAAGTAACTTATCAATTATTATTTTTATAAATAATTAATGGAACACTTTTAAAACACAACATGCAATCGATTTAAGCATTGTATGGATACTTTAATGTTTGTGTTCACCATTACTTCAAAATATAAATTTTAAAATTCGCTGGAGATGCGCTCTTGTAAAGAAATGATAGCAATGTTTTTCTAAATAAACGAATAACAGCATCAAAATGCATTGTTCTATCACGTGTCATTATGCATCAATTAAAATTGTATTCTAACCCATTAATATTTAATTGAAAAAAGAACACCCTGAAGCACACAGTTTATAATTTTATAGAAAACACAGTTAAAATGTAATATAAATAGGTACTTATTCAGGCTTGCCTCGTAGCTCAGTTACTAGAGCACCTGCCTGCTTTGCGACAGGTTCTGGGTTCGATTCCCGGCAGATGGAAATTTTTCTCCAGTCAAAATATTCCCTTTCTTCCCTAGAGTCTGGAGGTATGTGTATATGTGTGTGTGTGTGTGTGTGTGTGTGAGAGAGAGAGAGAGAGAGAGTGAGATGGATCTACTGTATAAGATCCAAAGAAAAACTACAAATCAAAATACAACTGCATCCGAGTTAACAGCATTGATGATAGGCAATATATTCCAAGGCAGAGTATAAATGAAACACTTAAAAAAAATCTGTGTTACACTCACATGATTTTCTCTACTCTTGTACAAAATATTTTTACAGATGCTTATTCTCCATATGCTTCATGTTAATCGAGATGTTAATCTATTGCTAATTTTCTTGTAGATGCAAGGGGAATTGGTAGGCTTAAAGCGATAGTCAAATCTTTTAAGAGCTGGTTGCTATGTGACGCATTCCATTCTTTTGCATGTCCGGGACATATAAAGTGAATAACGAATTTGAAAAAAAGTATAAGTATTGGAAAATTTAAGGGAATAACAAACAATATTTCGAAAATGTTTCACTAAAAAAAAAATGTATATGACATAAATTTTAACGTGATCTACATTTTTGTGCAGTAACATTTTGTCTATCTCTTATGGTTTACCAGTTATGCAAAAGTAGTTCACAATGAAGAATACTTTTGGAGACATTCCCAGAAAATTCAAGATATACATTTCATTTGTCATGAAAATATCTTAAACATGATATTTTAATCAAAATCGTTAGAGCCATTTTTGAGAAAATTAAAATTTTCGAAAAGTGTTCCATGTAAAGGTTAATCTGGAGTGGGGGGATTTTCTTGAAAAAATTTGTGTCGCATCTCTGGAAGAAATACCAAGTTTGGTGTTTATCGGACTGTTCGTTTCTGAGTTATGCTGTTCACAGACACACACAGAGACACACACACGGACATGTTTCCAAAAATGCTTTTTTTGGATTCAGGGGGTCTCAGAACATGTATTTCCTGTGAAATCTCGGTATCGAATTTTAGGGTGGAATACAATACTTCCCCTACTTACTATACGTAGTAGAGAAAGTAAGAGCATATTCATTGTTTGAAGAATATAATAACCAACGTATATACAAAATGAATTTATAAAAAGATCCTGATGTGTTGCACTCACATCAGTTTCTCTACTCTTGTAAAAACGATTTTTACAAACGCTTACTCTTCATCTATTTCATGTTAATTAAGATAAAAATGTGCAGAAAACCTCTTATTGCTAACTTTTTTGTAGGTGCAAGGAAATATGGTAGACTTTAAGCGATAGTGAAATATTTTAAGAGCTAGTTGCTATGTGTTGCATTCCGTTCTCTTTGTATGTCCAGGACATAAAAAGCGAATAACGAATTCCCATTTGAGAAAAAGTACTGTAGTGAACGTAAAGCACTCAACCTAAATACCAAGCTTTGTTTTTTAGTTCCAGAGTGGCATACACACATGAACATGTTTCCAAAAATGCTTTATTTGGATTCAGGGCACCTCAAAACATGTATTTTCGATAAAATTTCGGTATAGAATTTTTGGGTCGTATGCAGATCTTCCCCTACTTACTACACGTATAGGGAAAGTAAAAATAGTATTTCTACTGTTTTTGTTTTCAATGAAAGAAACATTAACAAAAATTAAATAATTTTAACGTTTTAAGTCTTGCATGTTCCCTATCAGTTTAACACGTGCTTCGGATTTTTATGCTCGTTTATATGCAGATATATGGAAAAACACGCCATTCCCTAACCTCAATTCGAAATTGCTTTTTTCGCCGCTGAAATGTTTTCGAGAACATACACATAGATATGCACACGCATACATTTATGCTTTTTAGGCTAGAAGGTTAGGAAGTAATCATAATTTTCACAAAAAATTATATTTTTCACCAGGAAATGGATCTGACACGTCTAGATTTATAATCTATTACGAAGAATGATTAACCTTAGATAAGCTCACCTGTTTGTGTCTATAAAATAAATATTTATAATTAAACATTATACTAGTTGGTCATCAGTTATAAACCACCATATTCACCTTAACAAAAAGGTTACATTACACGTTTCCGGATTCGCATCTAATTAAATCCACAGGCTCGGTTTAACGTTCATATACGAGCATTCCCAGTTTGAATAATGCATGCGCTGTTTATTCACCCACGGCTCTAAAATAACACATTAAATCAGTGAAATTGTAACATTTTGCAGCATAATGTAAATTACGAAAAACCGCTGACATTGGAAATTGCCTTCTGGGAATAACCAGCAGGACTGAAGACTAAGGTGCCTTAACTGAATACTCCTGTCTTCCAAGCTCCGGTGTGGAATCATAAATAGTTTTCTACCGAAGGCGGATCCTTCACTAAAATCTGGCGTCTTTAAGAACTCGGTGTCATAATACTGTGTGCGAATGCATCCTAACTCCGTCCCGTTATCTTTGTGAGTAAAATCTGAATAACCCAACTAGGTCTCGTAGCATATACTGTCAACACAACTCAGTCCCGTGGCATACACTTCAAGAACCCAACCCATTCCAGTAGCATATGTGACAACAACCCAACTAGGTCTCGTAGCATATACTGTTAACATAACTAAGTCCCGTGACATACACTTCAAGAACACAACTCATTCCCGTAGCGTATGTGACAACAACCAAAAACGGTACTGTAGTATATAGTATCAAAGACCTACTTCAGTCCCTTAGCATAAATATGTTAACAACCCAACTTGGTATAGTAACATATACTGTCATCAACCCAACTCAGTCCCATAGTATATTACATCAACAACCCAACTCAGTCCCTTAGCATAAATATGTTAACAACACAACTCGGTCTTGTAGGATATACTGTCAACAATTCCACTCAGTCCCGTAGCATATACTGTCAACAATCCAACTCAGTCCCGTAGCATAAACTGTCAACAATCCAACTCAGTCCCGTAGCATATACTGTCAACAATCCAACTCAGTCCCTAGAATGTACAGTCAACAATCCAACTCAGTCCCGTAGCATATACTGTCAACAATCCCACTCAGTCCCTAGCATATACTGTCAACAATCCAACTCAGTCCCTAGCATATACTGTCAACAATCCAACTCAGTCCCGTAGCATATACTGTCAACAATCCAACTCAGCCCTTAGCATATACTGTCAACTATCCAACACAGTCCCTAGCATATACTGTCAACAATCCAACTCAGTCCCTAGCATATACTGTCAACAATCCCACTCAGTACGTAGTATATACTGTCAAAAATCCAGCTCAGTCCCGTAGCAAATACTGTCAACAATCCCACTCAGCCCCATAGCATATACTGTCAACAATCCCACTCAGTCCCATAGCATATACTGTCAACTATCCAACTCAGTCCCTAGCATATACTGTCAACAATCCCACTCAGTACGTAGCATATACTGTCAACAATCCAACTCAGTCCCAAGCAGATACTGTCAACAATCCCACTCAGTCCCATAGCATATATTGTCAACAATCCCACTCAGTCCTATAGCATATACTGTCAACAACCCAACTCAGTCCCATAGTATATACCATCAACAACTCAACTCAGTCCCGTAGCATATACTGTCAACAATCCAACTCAGTCCCATAGTATATACCATCAACAACTCAACTCAGCCCCGTAGCATATACTTTCAACAACCCAACTCAGTCCCATAGTATATACCATCAACAACTCAACTCAGTCCCGTAGCATATACTGTCAACAACCCAACTCAGTCCCATAGTATATACCATCAACAACTCAACTCAGTCCCTTAGCATAAATATGTTAACAACACACCTGATCTTGTAGTATATACTGTCAACAATCCAACTCAGCCCTTAGCATATACTGTCAATAATCCAACTCAGTCCCTAGCATATACTGTCAACAATCCAAATCAGTCCCTAGCATATACTGTCAAGAATCCCACTCAGTACGTAGTATATACTGTCAACAATCCAGCTCAGTCCCGTAGCATATACTGTCAACAATCCAACTCAGTCCCTAGCATATACTGTCAACAATCCCACTCAGTCCCATAGCATACATTGTCAAAAATCCCACTCAGTCCTATAGCATATACTGTCAACAACCCAACTCAGTCCCATAGTATATACCATCAACAACCCAACTCAGTCCCGTAGCATATACTGTCAACAATCCAACTCAACTCCTAGCATATACTGCCAACAATCCAACTCAGTCCCGTAGCATATACTGTCAAAATCCAACTCAACTCCTAGCATATACTGTCAACAATCCAACTCAGTACCTAGCATATACTGTCAACAATTCAACTCAGTCTCGTAGCATATACTGTCAACAATCCCACTCAGTCCGGTAGCATATACTGTCAACAATCCAACTCAGTCCCTAGCATATACTGTCAACAATCCAACTCAGTCCCTAGCATATACTGTCAACAATCCCACTCAGTACGTAGTATATATTGTCAACAATCCAGCTCAGTCCCGTAGCATATACTGTCAACAATCCAACTCAGTCCCTAGCATACACTGTCAACAATCCCACTCAGTCCCATAGCATATATTGTCAACAACCCAACTCAGTCCCATAGTATATACCATCAACAACCCAACTCAATCCCGTAGCATATACTGTCAACAATCCAACTCAGCCCTTAGCATATACTGTCAACAATCCAACTCAGTGCCGTAGCGTATACTGTCAACAATACAACCCAGTCCCGTTTCATATACTGTCAACAATCCCACTCAGTCCCATAGTATATACTGTCAAAAATCCCACTCAGTCCTATAGCATATACTGTCAACAACCCAACTCAGTCCCATAGTATATACCATCAACAACCCAACTCAGTCCCGTAGCATATACTGTCAACAACCCAACTCAGTCCCATAGTATATACCATCAACAACCCAACTCAATCCCGTAGCATATACTGTCAACAATCCAACTCAGCCCTTAGCATATACTGTCAACAATACAACCCAGTCCCGTTTCATATACTGTCAACAATCCCACTCAGTCCCATAGTATATACTGTCAACAATCCCACTCAGTCCCATAGTATATACTGTCAACAATCCCACTCAGTCCCATAGTATATACTGTCAACAATCCCACTCAGTCCCATAGCATATACTGTCAACAACCCAATTCAGTCCCGTAGCATATACTGTCAACAACCCAATTCAGTCCCGTAGCATATACTGTCAACAATCCCACTCAGTCCCATAGCATATACTGTCAACAACCCAATTCAGTCCCATAGTATATACTGTCAACAATCCAATTCAGTCCCGTAGCAGATACTGTCAACAACCCAATTCAGTCCCGTAGCATATACTGTCAACAATCCCACTCAGTCCCATAGTATATACTGTCAACAATCCCACTCAGTCCCATAGCATATACTGTCAACAATCCCACTCAGTCCCATAGCATATACTGTCAACAATCCCACTCAGTCCCATAGCATATACTGTCAACAATCCCACTCAGTCCCATAGTATATACTGTCAACAATCCCACTCAGTCCCATAGCATATACTGTCAACAATCCCACTCAGTCCCATAGCATATACTGTCAACAATACAACTCAGTCCCGCAGCATACAGTACGAAGCCGTAATAAACTTTGAGCATAGTGAAGTGTAAAGTGGTTTGCCATCCATGTTACGCAAAATTGATGGTGGCCCTGGGCACAAGTAGTTGGTTGTGACCGCGAATTGCTGGCAGCACTTTATAAATGAACAAACGTTATTACCAATTACGTATTGGCATATTTTGAGGTGCATCATTAGATTACCATTATATATTTTTTTAATAATGCACTAATTTTTCAACTGATTGTTTGTAGAGTTAACATAATTATAATAGGCATTTACTAGAGCACATTTTTACTTTCTCTACCACGTATAATAAATAGGAGAAGTATTCTATTCAACCCAAAAATTCGATATCAGGGTTTCACTGTAAATGTGTGTTTTGGGTCGCCCTGAATCCAAATAAAACATTTTGGAAATACATCCATGTTTGTGCCCGTGTATCTGTCTGTGAAAAGCATAACTCAAAAACCAAAAGTCGGATAACACTGAAATTGGTATTTGACTTCCTCCAAGGATGCGACACGAAGATTATCAAGAAAATCCCCCTATCAGACTACCCTTTACATGGAAGATATTTCGAAAATTTTGATTTTCTCAAAAATGGCTCTAACCATTTTGGTTAAAGTGCCATATGTTTAAGATACTCTCATGGCAAATGAAATGTATATCTTGAATCCTCTGGGAATGTCCCCAAAAGTTCCCTTCGTTCTGAATGACTCGCATAACTGTTAAACCGTAACAGATAGACAAACGTTTGCTAGACAAAAAACTTAGATCTCGTTAAAACGTACAATTTCTGTCATATACATTTTGTTTTGGAGTGAACCATTTACGAGATATTTATGTGAATTTTCCAATACTTATACTTTTTCTCAAATGGGAACTAATTATTTGTTTCTTATTGCCCTGGACAAGCAAAGAGAATGGAATGCTCCAGATAGCAACCAGCTCTTAAAACATTTGACTGTCGCTTAAAGCCTACCAATTCCCCTTGCTCCTACAAGAAAATTAGCAATAAGATTCTGCAAAGAATTATCTCGATTAACATGAAGTAGATGGAGAATAAGGAGTAGATGGAGAAAGAGGCTTTGGAGGTAGTGGAGAGGGGAGATAAGGAATTGGCGAGGCGGCACGGTAGCAATAACAAAGAGCCGACACACGAACCCGACCTTAACACGAACAACCGGTTTTCTTTATCTGCCTACCACTGGTTCAACAGACTCTGAACAGACAATAGTTTCTACAAGAGTAGAGAAAGTCATGTAAGTACAACGCAACAGATTTTTTTATGTATCTGAATTTTACGGTTAAAATTGTTTTTGGTGAAACATCAAACAGGAATAGTATTTGCAGTCACTATAGTCTACAGAAAGTCCCAAGTATTTGAAAATGGTAAGGAAATTAAAATTAAATTGAGTTTTATTTATGGACGCTCTTTAACTACTATGGTAAGTTATGTATTATGAACTATATGGAGATTATTTCCTACAGGACCGAATTAGGTTGTTTTCATTTGGGAAGACGAGGCCGCTTTAGGATTGGAACCGAAATGGGTTTCACCTTTGTATATTATCCGGTATCTTTTTCCCACACCGAAGTGGTTTTCATTCACCAAATGGTGAATCTCTTAACAGATGTGTATCTTCAAATTTCCAACTAATCTTTGTTTACATTCTGTACTACGTACATAGTAGGTAAAGAAAATATAGCATTACACCCAAAAATTGATACCAAGATTTCACCACAAATATATGCTTTGGGACACTGAATAAAAAAAAAAATAGAAAAAGGTCGTATGTGTGTGTGTCTACGAACTGCATAACTCAAAAACGAAAAATCGGAATCAGTACCAAAATTTTATGTTCACTATTTTCCAAGAATGTGACAGGAAGGTTTTCAAGGAAATTCCTATAATCCAAACCATCCTTTACATGAAGCATTTTAACGAATATGTTGATGTTCTAAAAATGGTTACAAACGGTTTTGACTACTTCCATTTATTAAAATTGTTTATATCAAAAATAAAACATATACCTTACATTTTCTGTCAATCGCCGGTGAAGTGCTCTTCATTCGGAAGGTTTTTTTTTTATCCTGCATAGGTAAAGGTAAAGGTACGTATCACGGAGGGGGGGCGGAACCGGGGCAGAGCACTGCAAGTAGGTTAGTCGGCCCTTTTTACTTCCAACATCGCCCCTGGGAGGGAAGGATGAGGGGAGAGAACCGAAGGGAGTAAGCATGGACGGGGTCCCTAACTATTCCAGATAGAATGCGTCCGACGCTTCACGGTCCCTGCCCACAAGCCACCAAACTTCAGGGTCCCTCGGAGCGGAGCCCCACGCTGAGGAGAGACCTGAGTGGTAACGTAACGACGCCAGGCAAGAAACCTTTACAGAGCGCAAGCCACCGCCCAGCCGCAACCCACCAACACCGTCGCCTGATCCATACAACCCTGAAACACATGATAAGGAAGATGATGGGGTACAGGAAATGCGAGGAAGGAGAGTCGTGGAGAAGATGATTTACTCTAGCATTCACCTGGCGACCCAGCGAAACCACGAAAAGCCCATAGGCCAGGGTGAGAGGTCGCCGGGGATCGATCCCGGGACCTCCCGAATGTGCGCCACGGACTGCAACCGCCTGAGTCATTCCATTTGGTAACTGCTAAGCGTTAAGCAATAGGCGAAAACGTTCTACACAAAAATGTAGATCCCTTCAAAACACACAATTTATTTCTAATAAGTTTCTTTGTGACAAGCCATTTTGAGATGTCCGTTATTAGATGTTGGAATTGTTCAGCACCGTGCCATTCTTTTCAAGTCCTGTCGACATTCAGTTGTTTCTTGCGATTCCATGGAAAGAATATGTAATTTTAAGCTAGTATATGGCATCCAATCTTTCGAACATCGCTTCCCTTTCAATCTATAACGAAATGTGTAATATAGCTATTTCTACATAGGTTTACTGCAATTACAATGAACTAGATAGAAAAATAAGCTTTCGTAAAAGTATTTGTAGGTATACCCCTAATAAACCATAGAGTTTAGAGAAAATCATGTGAATAAAACACATCAGAATTCAATTACATAACGGGAACCATAAAGAGAACACTAAAAAATTAAATTAGAAAATATTCAATAATAAACTGTATAAAGCAAGTAACTTATGGGCTTGAAACATGGACAGTGACAGCAGAAAATAAAAGGATACAGATAGCTGAAAGGAAATTTCTCAGACCTATAGCAGAATACACAAAACTGGATACACAAAACGAAATAAGGCACAAGTTAAAAATATAAGAATTAAATAAAGTAATAATAGAATATGGGCGGCGCCTCCCACCGATGCGGCCCGGGTTCAATCCCAGGGGGCTGCATGTGGAGTTTGTGGTGAACGAAGCGGCGTCTGGGTGGGTTTTCTCCGGGTTCCCCCGCCATCCATTCCACCAACTACTCCATCATCACCTTTCCTTTCATTCATTTCACCAACATTTCGTTTCATCTACTTCCTTCATCCCATACCAGGCATCAGGCTGATCACCCATCCTGGATGTTCTGTCTGATCCATGAGTGTCTGCTCCTCGACGGACCTCTGACCCCAGGCACCCGCCTGTAAGTCCTGGGGGGTGTAAGTCCTACATGAGAGGAGGGTAAACAGATAATTAATGAATGAATAATAGAATATAGAACTAACTGGAAACAACATTTAGAAAGAATGTCATTAAATAGGATACCCCGAGCAACATATAACTACAAAACCCAAGGATAGAGAAACCCAGGACGACCAAAAAAGAGATGGACACAACAAGATTTTAGAGCCGGACCAGGCTAAACGGCCTAAAACCGTGAAGTAGAACAAGAAGAGTTTTATTTTTTCTGATCAGCAAGGACATAACCAAATTTATTACCTTCATTTCAATATGTCCACACTTACAATGTCATACTCAATTCGGAGGTAATTGATTCCCCATTTCTTTTCCTGATCACTGTTGATACTTTTCTTCCTCTCCTTCTCTTTATAAAATAGCTTTAGTACTCCGTCAGGACACTTCCATCACTTTACTGCCACCGAAGATGTCTACTGCAGGAGTAGACAAAACGTCTGGGAAGAATAAGGTGCCTACGAGCGTATAACTTTCTAAATTAGTATCGACACTGGCCACGAGATATCCGTTGCTATTAGTTTAAATTTACCAAAATTTTCATATGGAGTGTTTCTCATATGGAGTTTTAAAGGCAGCACATAGCGACCAGCATTGTAAATATTTAACAGCCCTTTAGACTCCCGTATCCCTCTTGCAGATACAATTTAATGCATAATAAAACCATTTCTGTAAACGTGTATCTGGTTTAACACAAAGAGAGAGAAATAAATTTTCGTAAGATCAATGTGTATAAAAATAAACATTTTAAGAGAAAATAATGTGAATGTAACATAAGCTGTTTAAAATAAGGGAAATGCAGAGATTTCTGCAGCTGTATATAAGAGATCAAATCTTACCAACGAAAACTCACGATGTAGCAGTAAACGCTATGCATTTACCGTATTTAAAGTCATTAATATGTAAAGTTGCAGGGATGTTGAAAAGAAGGAAAGAGCCGTCATATATCTTCATCTAGATCTAGGTGTCGCGGCCGAAGGCCATGTGATATGGAAGTTAGTGCATCTGCACTGTCCCTGGGCTGGGTTTGTTTCGCTTTTGAAAACTTAATGTGCAATTGGGGACCACTGCAGTGCTGTTGCGAACGGAAATGCGGCGAGTGGTTTCACAGTAAACGTGAAAAATGGCATCCCTATCCTGTTTATTTTTGTGTACATATTCAAGTAGACGGCAGCTCGTCATAGCAAAATCTCCAGCTACAGCGACTCTTAGATATCTAGGGAATGTTTTCTTCTGGAAGAGAAACCTTTTATTGAAATATATTACCTTACAACCTCTCAGTTGAGTAGAAACAGTTTGGTAGCTAGAGACCATATATTGTCTTCAAAACACTAGGTGAGGGTAGTCTATCAACTAATGAAAATAAAAATAAACATCTAGTGGTTACACAGAACAAAGAAAATTATCAGAATCCCTCCAAATTTAAACACAAGCAGCGAATTTCAATTTGTTTTAACTTCATAAGCATACAGAAATTAAAAGTTGCACATTTGTGTTATTTATGTCAATATTGTTTTATTTAATAAGGTTTTGCAAGTTGATCATTAAATGTCAAAATAATACGAATTTATAATGCATACTTCATTTTTATTACTTTCTCTACTATGTATAGTAAGTAGGGGAAGCATTGTATTCCACTCAAAATTTCGATACCGAGATTTCACTGGAAATATATGTTCTGAGACCACCTGAATCCAAAAAAACATTTTTGGAAACATGTTCGTGTGTGTGTGTCTGTCTGTCTGTCTGTGAACAGCATAGCACAGAAACGAACAGACAGATAAACACCAAACTTGTTATTTAGGTCCAGTATCTTCCAGAGATGCGACACGAAAGTTTTCAAGAAAATTCCCCCACTCCAGGTTACCCTTTACATGGAAAATTTTTCGAAAATTTTAATTTTCTCATAAATGGCGCTAACGATTTTGATTACTATATCACATGTTTAAGATATTTTCATGACAAACGAAATGTATATCTCGAATTTTCTGGGAATGTCTTCAAAAGTATTCTTGATTGTGAACGACTTTTGTATAACTGGTAAACCTAAGAGATAGACAAAATTTTATTGCACAAAAAATGTAGATCGCGTTAAAATACACAATTTATGTCATACACATTTTTTGTTGAGTGAACCATTTTTTAGATATTGCTTGTTATTCCCATAAATTTTTCAATACTTATTTTCTCGAATGGGAATTCGTTATTCATTTTTTTGTCTTGGTAATGCAAAGAGTATGATGCTGCACATGGCAACTAACTGATAAGAGAGATGTCTATGCTTAAAGGCTACTCTATTTCTATAGTGCCCTTGCAAATACAAAACAAGGGGATCATACTACGCCTTAAGCGATAGTCAAATATTTTTAGAACTGGTTGCTAATTGTAAAATGTAATTCTCTTTGCATGCAAATGTCTATCTCGATTAATATGAAATAGATGGAGAATAAGAGTTTGTAAAAATAATTTGTACAAGAGTAGAGAAAGTCATATGACTGCAACACATCATTTTTTTCCTACGACCTTCTAAAGAGCAATTTATTATTTTCTTGGTCAATCTATCCGTATTCATTCACTGCTTGTGACCATACCATTTTAATGATCGAGATTCTCGACGATAGATGTGTTGTTCCGAACTTTCATTTTCCCCCTTAATTATCTCATTCCGAACTCTTTCAAATGGGGAGAAGGAAAGGTTTCATTGAAGGCCGTCCTTTTCTACGGCTCTAAGCCAGTTCTTTTGTCTTTAGGTTAACGTCCATCCTTCCACGCCATATCCCAAGTTGCTTTCAATGATTATCTTTAAAATCGTCCTCTTAAATTCTTGTCTGAAATCTCGACTCCAAAATATTCCATTTGACTGTCTTATTGCTACATGAGCCTGAGAGATTCTGCTACTTATTTACACTTCAGAGTTACCTGATTTATGCATAATATAGCTTAAATATTTCAATTGTTCAACTCTTTTAATTGTAGCTTACTATTTATGTTCGGGCTTCATTCTGCTCCCCCAACCACTAAATACTTGTTTTTTGTTTTCTAAGTTAAGGAATATAAACTATTTTTATTTAGTGCTAAATATTTTATCAGGAACTATATCATTCATTGCAGCTTCTTCCCTTGTATAGAAGTTATTTGTGACTGATTGATACTGTGTAATTATGACGAATTCTGCCTTTTCTTCGACTTACAGCGATTAAGCTTAAAGCCTGTTCCGTCTTCACAATCATTACTCTCTCCAACGTTTCACAGGTCTACCTATATATCTTCTACCTGTTGTTCTGTAGTTTAGGGCTAGTTTTGGAATTATTGTATGTTTCATTTTTTGTACATGTTGTTTCCAGTTCTATATCTAAATCTTGTCTTATATCGTCCCGTGGATTGTCCTCTCTCGTAGGTACAACCTTTAACGCGTCTCAGGCTGTTCATCTCCATTGCTTAAATTTGGCTGGTGCCCTTCTTTGTTAAAACCAATGACTCGCTGGCTACCACGTGTTATAAGCAAAATCGCCATTATTTTGTAAAACATTATTCTATATCTTTTCTTATCCTCTTATCTTCTCTATCACGTACCGTGTAAGTAGAGAAGTATTGCATTCCACCCAAAACTTCGATACCGAGATTTCATAGGAAATACATGTTTCGAGACCCCCTGAATCCAAAAAAAGTATTTTTGGAAACATGTCCGTGTGTGTGTCTGTGTGTGTGTCTGTTTGTGAACAGCATAACTCAAAAACGAACAGTCGGATAAACACCAAACTTGGTATTTAGGTTCAGTATCTTCCAAGGATGCGACAGGAAGGTTTTCAAGAAAATCCCCCCACACCAGACTACCCTTTACATGGAACATTTTTCGAAAATTTTAATTTTGTCAAAAATGGCTCTAACGATTTTGATTAAAATATTATATGTTTAAGATATTGTCATGAGAAATGAAATGTATATCTCGAATTTTCTGGGAATGTCACCAAAAGTATTCTTCATTGTGAACGACTTTTGCATAACTGGTAAACCATAAGAGATAGACAAAATTTTACTACACAAAAAATGTAGATCGCGTTAAAATACACAATTTATGTCATACACATTTCTTTTGTTGAGTGAACCGTTTTCGAGATATTGCTTGTTATTCCCTTAAATTTTCCAATACTTATACTTTTTCTCAAATTCGTTATTCGTTTTTTTATGTCCTGGACATGTAGAGAATGGAATGCGCCACATAGCAACCAGCGTTAAAATATTTGACTATCGCTTTAAACCTAGCATATTCCCCTTGCATCTACATGAAAATTACCAATAAAATTGACATCTCGATATCTCAATTAACATGAAGCATATGGAGAATAAGCACTTTTAAAAATAGTTTGTACAAGAGTAGAGAAAGACATGTGAGTGTAACACATCAGATTTTTTAAATGCGAATTCGTTATTCATTGTTTTGTCTTGGATGTGCAAAGAGTATTAATCTGTGGCAAAGGGAATGGTGCTGCACCTAGCAACCAGCTATTAAGAAATATGTATGTGCTTAAAGGCTACTGTATTTCTATATTGCCCTTGTAAATATATATTACCCTTACATCTACAAGAAAATTAGCAATAAGATAGAGTCTGCAAATGTTTATCTCGATTAACATGAAGTAGATGGAGAATAAGCGTTTGTAAAAATAGTCGTACAAGAGTAGAGAAAGTCATGTGAGTGTAACACATCAGATTTTTATTAATATACCATATTAAAGATGTTTCCATGAAAAATAGAGTGTGTATCTTGAATATTGTGGGAACAGCCCGTGAAGTAATCTTTATTCGGAAGGAGTTTTAATAGCCTTGTGTAATTGGTAAACGTTAAGGGATAGAGAAAACATCTTCCAATGTCAGGTCGTCATTGGATTTGTCATTTCTAGTGAGATGCCTTGGTGGTCTATCCGAGAAACAACTTGATTCAATTGGGGAATTCAGTGTACCACCGGCATGTTGTCACAATAGCTAACGGTCAGAGCAGAACGGAGAGCGGGAGAATCGTGTTCATATCCCGGCTATGGCATTGAGTTTATCACTTGACTCTATATAAAAACTTGCCAAGAACAGGCTAAGGTCTTTAAAAACGTATAATTAACTTAAATTAATTGTATATATGATAATTAAAAAGAAAATCTTAGGAAACCCATAATTACCCAGTATTAAAGTGCTTGCATGGCAGGTCGCCACCGAGATTATCATCTCTAGTCAGATGCATTTATGGTCTATCTGGGAAGAAACTTGAATCAATTTGGGAATAAAACGTCCCTCCGGCATGTAGTCACAGTAGCTCAATGGTCAGAGCAGCACGGAGAGCGGGAGAACCGTGTTCAAATTCCGGCTGTGGCATTGAATTTATCAGTTGACTCTATATCAAAAGCTTGCTAAGACTAGGCTACGGTCTCTAAAAAAAGTGTAATTTCAATTAATAATACTTATATTATAATAATAAAAAATCTGATGTGTTACACTCACATGACTTTCTCTACTCTTGTACAATCTAATTTTACAAACGCCTATTCTCCATATGCTTTATGTTAATCGAGATATCGAGATGTCAATCTTATTGGTAATTTTCTTGTAGATGCAAGGGAAATATGGTAGCTTTTAAGCGATAGTCAAATATTTTAACGCTGGTTGCTATGTGGCGCATTCCATTCTCTTTGCAAGTCCAGGACATAAAAAAATGAATAACGAATTTGAGAAAAAGTATAAGTATTGGAAAATTTAAGGAAATAACAAGCAATATCTCGAAAACGGTTCACTCAACAAAAGAAATGTATATGACATAAGTTGTGTATTTTAACGCGATCTACATTTTTGTGCAGTAAAATTTTGTCTATCTCTTATGGTTTACCAGATATGCAAAAGTCGTTCACAATGAAGAATACTTTTGGAGACATTCCCAGAAAATTCGAGATATACATTTCATTTCTCATGACATTATCTTAAACATATGTTATTTTAATCAAAATCGTTAGAGCCATTTTTGAGAAAATTAAAATTTTCGAAAAATGTTCCATGTAAAGGGTAGTCTGGGTTGGGGGAATTTTCTTGAAAACCTTTGTGTCGCATCTCTGGAAGATACTGAACCTAAATACCAAGTTTGGTGTTTATCCGACTGTTCGTTTTTGAGTTATGCTGTTCACAGACACACACACACACACAGACACACACACGGACATGTTTCCAAAAATGCTTTTTTTGGATTCAGGAGGTGTCAAAACATGTATTTCCGGTGAAATCTCGGTATCGAATTAATTTTTGGGTGGAATACAATACTTCCCCTACTTACTATACGTAGTAGAGAAAGTAAAAAAGGAAATGTAACGCATAAAAATGGACATCTCTTTGAAACATACAGTCTATTTTAAATAAGCATTTTGTGGCCATTTCTGAGATATCCATTATTAATGGTTAGAATGGTCAGTAGATATATAGCTTCCAATTCTTAAAAATCTGATGTGTTACACTCACATGACTTTCTCTACTCTTGTACAATCTATTTTTACAAACGCTTATTCTCCATATGCTTCATGTTAATCGAGATATCGAGATGTCAATCTTATTGCTAATTTTCTTGTAGATGCAAGGGGAATATGGTAACTTTTAAGCGAGTCAAATATTTTATTGCTGGTTGCTATGTGGCGCATTCCATTCTCTTTGCATGTCCAGGACAAAAAAATGAATAACGAATTTGAGAAAAAGTATAAGTATTGGAAAATTTAAGGAAATAACAAGCAATATCTCGAAAACGGTTCACTCAACAAAAAAAATGTATATGCTATAAGTTGTGTATTTTAACGCGATCTACATTTTTTGTGTAGTAAAATTTTGTCTATCTCTTATGGTTTACCAGTTATGCAAAAGTCGTTCATAATGAAGAATACTTTTGGAGACATTCCCAGAAATTTCGAGATATACGTTTCATTTCTCATGACATTATCTTAAACATATGATATTTTCATCAAAATCGTTAGAGCCGTTTTTGAGAAAATTAAAATTTTCGAAAAATGTTCCATGTAAAGGGTAGTCTGGGGTGGGGGGATTTTCTTGAAAATCTTCGTGTCGCATCTCTGGAAGATACTGAACGTAAATACCAAGTTTGGTGTTTATACTACTGTTCGTTTTTGAGTTATGCTGTTCACAGACACACACACAGACACACACACACACAGACATACACACACACAGACACACACACGGACATGTTTCCAAAAATGCTTTTTTTGGATTCAGGAGGTCTCAAAACATGTATTTCCGGTGAAATCTCGGTATCGAATTTTTGGGTGGAATGCAATACTTCCCCTACTTACTATACGTAGTAGAGAAAGTAAAAACTGGATTAACGCTGTTCTCTTTGTATCTATAACGAAATTGTAATGTAGCTGTATCTGCAAAGGTTTATTTGAATTATAATATAGTAGAAGGAAAAAAAATCTTATGCGTTACACCCACATGACTTTCTCTACTCTTGTACTCTTATTGCTAAGTTTCTTGTAGATGTAAGGGGAAAATGTATTTACAAGGGCAATATAGAAAAACAGTAGCCTTTAACCACATACATAACTCTTAATAGCTGGTTGCTAGGTGCAACACCATTCCCTTTGCCACAGATTAATACTCTTTGCATATCCAAGACAAAAAAAATGAATAACGAATTCCCATTTAAGAAAATGAGTATTAATTTAAGGGAATAACAAGTAATATCTGGAAAATGGTTCACTCAACAAAAAAATGTATATGACATAAACTGTATATTTTAACGCGATCTACATTTTTTGTTTTGTAAAATTTTGTCTATCACTTATGGTTTACCAGTTATGCAAAAGTCGTTCACAATAAAGAATACTTTTGAAGACATTCCCAGGAAATTCAAGATATATATTTTATTTGTCATAAAAATATCTTAAACATATGATATTTTACTCAAAATCGTTAGAGCCATTTGAGAAAATTAAAATGTTCGAAAAATCTTCCATGTAAAGGGTACTCTGGGGTGGGGGGATTTTCTTGAAAACCTTCGTGTCGCATCTCTGGAATATACTGAACCTAAATACCAAGTTTGGTGTTTATCCGACTGTTCGTTTCTGAGTTATGCTGTTCACAGACAGACACACACACACAGACGGACACACACAGACAGACACACACACACGAACATGTTTCCAAAAATGCTTTTTTCGGATTCAGAGGGTCTCAAAACATGTATTTCCGGTGAAATCTCGATATCGAATTTTTGGATGGAATACAATACTTCCCCTACTTACTATACGTAGTAGAGAAAGTAACAAGCCTTAGTAAGAATGGTTTGTATAACTACCAATGAGGATGTGAATGTCATGTGAATGTAGCACATGAAAATATTTTTTTAAAACCTCTAAATTGTTTCGACATATCTGGAGCTTTACAAGTTTTCCCATAACAGTGATAACTGATATCATAACCTAAATATTGTGGCATGTGCACAGATTATATTAATGGTAATACGCTCTCTGGACGCCGAAGGGGGCAGATTGTCTGAGTAGGGGCGATTAAGGGGAAGCAGTCTCATTGGTGGGGATATGGCGTTACTGACGCTTGGAATGTTAGCTTGGCTTCAGTATGATGATTCTGTGAGTAGGCTTCCGGTAAGTCAGTCGGGCAACTGCTAACACACGATGTCCTCGTCGGCAGGCAATGGGCAAAGGTATGTAACTAACTTCATCCAATAAATTGTGTGCCATCCACGCCTTTTAACTTTTAATTATGGTATAATAGAGTTCCTTTCCTCTCCCTTCAGCCAGATAATATGTTGGTGTAAGACTATTTTATAAAGTTAACTGAGCTGCGTCCTCGTCGATGCCTCGAGTTTAAAGTTCTTTGTTTGTTTAACGATCCCTCTCATAAGCGAGTAGCTCTCCTCTGAAGTTAAATAATAATTTTAAGTGAGGCATACGACAATATTTTAAACTGGATATCTGCTCTACAATCCTATTATCTATAACAATTTTAGAGCGTACTGGATGTTTCCCCTTTAAAGCCATAATTTTAGTTTTATTGATTGATATTTTAAAATCATATACCTCACAACCTTGAGCCATTGTGAAAAGAACCTTTCTAAATCTCGAAGATGAATTATTTAGTTTAAAGATACACGTGAACAGAGGTTTTTGCGATTTGAACCCTTTCGTACAGCTCACACTGCAAGGCCTTGTACGAAATGCCCTTTCTTTGTATTCGGAACTCGGACCATTAAAAATGTTAAGTCTGAATTTTAAATTAATGCTGACAAAGAGACAAGGGTGTTCTTTGTTATGCAGAAAAACTAACTCTGGTATTCCGTTTTTCGCTTTTCTTTTCCAAACACCACCACAGCTCTGAGCAGCGAGAACCACAGCTTCAAATAAAGCTTCTTTTGTTGTGTTTCATCCGACGTGGCTGGGGCAGAGGAATTTAGTATCTTAAGGGAATTTTAAACAACTGAAATAGAAAAAAATACTTCCCGAAGATAAAGAAATATTTCTATTTCAAAGCGGACATGCAGTAAATTTTTGTTCCCTCATTCCTTTTTATTTTTATTGCTTTCTTTTTGTTCTTATAGTAGAGATTTATCTCTATTTTGAGGCAGTATTTTATATCACAACACTGTGAATGCCAGAGTGAGTGTAGTGTAAATTAACATTATTGTATGACAATGATTTGAGATGTTTGTTAATTATAAGCATTGTTAGGAAATAAGTTTACACGGCCTCACTGAAACTGACAATAGGAGCGGATAACAATGAGCGATGGGGTGAGTTGTTTATCAATTAGAAGAGACAAAATGTCGTCAGAGTAGCGTGCTTTTCTTTAGAAATGGAGGGAATATCTTCCCTAGAGCATATGTGTTCGTAATTTTGATTGGATATAACAATAGACGCTAATGTTGGCGCGCTTTATTAACCAATAGCAGCTCTGTTATAATGTTTAGACATATCGGGGTGAGGGAGTATAAATTATGAAGCCAGAGACAAGTATTGCACAGTTCAACAGGATCATTCACGGGTTACGCGTCGCGCAGTTTAATAGAATCATTCACGGGTTACGCGTCGCGCAGTTTAATAGAATCATTCACGGGTTACGCGTCGCGCAGTTTAATAGAATCATTCACGGGTTACACGTCGCGCAGTTTAATAGAATCATTCACGGGTTAAACGTCGCGCAATTCTACAGAATCTCTCGCGTCGTAAAGCTAGTTACAAAAATGTGAAATACTCAAATTAATAATGTGCGGCAAATAAGTGATTATAGTTACATTCGAAAATATAACAGTTTCAATCGGGCGTGTATCAAGAGATAAATATGTGAAATTAATGAAGTGTGACAGCAATAAAAGTGTAAAAACAAATTCTTTTAACAGTGTTATCTTTTAGTAACAACTCTATTCCATTTACACACCCTGTTTAAGAGATTTGCTCGACTGAGTAATAATAGCTAGCCGGAGGACAAAGAACTCAAAATTAAAAATAGTAAAACAATAACAGGCGCTCACCAAATAAGATAACACGAAAGTTACCGCGACAATTTCGTACTGAACATACTTTATATTTTCGGGCTCAATACTGCAGTTTATTAATTAATTATCTAATTTAATAATTATACCCAGATTTTTTACATTTAAATAGAGTTTTTCACATAAAATACATCATAAAGTTACTAAATGATCCACTAGTTTAAGTCATACTTTTAAAACACAAGTATACTTCTTACAAGCATAACTGTTATTCATTATCAACAAGTATACGTATTATAAATACTATTCTAAACTTATCCACAATTATATCTGCAATGGATCCTTAAACTGCCAATTTTATAGCTGCTAACTTAGATTTTGTTTTACGCTTCGTGCTTGCTTCCTCTATGCTTTATCTCTTGGAATCTAGATATTTAATTAGAGAGAAGTTAGAGATAGAAATAAATATATATTTTTAGAAAACTAAAACTGAAGTTTAATTTTAAAACCAAAAACCAGAAATGTATTTTTTTCTTTTCTTTCACATTTTTGCCATTATTTCTTAAATTAATTTCATCCTAGTAAAATTTAACACTATCAGTGCTTAGCCTTTTGTTTCAAAAATGTAAAACATAAATTTTTCGTCTTAAAATAAGCAATTTGTAGTACAACATTTAAGAAAGTTTCCCTTCGCATTAATGTGCAATGCACCTGACAAAAATACAGATTATGAGCAGTGAACGTCAGCAATTCTCGTGTTAATTGCTGACAGCCATTGTAAACACCACGCTTCACAGCCATTGTGTGAGTGATGGGGCGAAGCTGCACAAACAGTATTTTAAAAATTCTTAGGCACAGAAAAAATATCAAGACAGGCATTAATGAGCCTTTCAGGACATTGTGATCAATAAAGGGCTTTATTTTTTATGAATCTTTAACACATGGAATTATTTTCCATCCCTTTATATTGAAACTGAATAATTATTTGCTGAAATCCAACTTCTAATACTAGTCTATTATAATATAAATGAGCCACACTTTCAAAATCAAAGAAAAAATCCTATGTATACATTCACATGATTGTTTCGAACATCTAACTTTATTAGTGGTTATACTAACTACTCTTACTAAAGCTTAATTTTCTATATACTACATGTAGTGCAAATAAACCTTTGATAAATAGCTACATTACACACCTCGGTATTAACACAAAGCGAACAGCGACAGCCAAATATTTAAGAACGGATGCTACATGCTGGGCCTTAAATTCCATACCGTTTCCATGACATCACGAGAAAAAAAGAATAACGAGTGTTGAACAATTCGAACCTCTAATTACAGATATCTCAGAAACCGCGTATCTCACCAAAAACTTATTTGAAGTGTGTTTTAAAGAGATCTACATGTTTGTGTGGTACGTTTAGTCTACCGCATAAAGTTTAAGATTATACAAAATTTCTTCCGAATGAAGAGGGCTTCCTAGGCTATTCCCAGAAAATTCAAGATATGGATTTTATTTGCCATGTATATATCCTTTAAAAATGGTGCTATAACAATATCGTTAGAGCTATTGTTTAGAAAATGAACTCTTTCGGAAACTGTTACATGTCAAGGGTAGTTGGCTTAGGGACATTTTTCTTGAAAATTTTCATGTCGCATCCTTGTAAGGAACTAAACTCAAATACAAGTTTATTATTTATCCGACTTTTCGTATTTGAGTTATGCTATTCACAGACACACACAGGCACGCACACGAACATGTTTCCAAAAACGCTTTATTTGGATTCAGGGCGTCTCAAAATATTATTGCCGGTGAAATCTCGGTATCGAAGCTTTAGTTGGGATGCAATACTTGCCCTACTTTGTACACATTGTAGGGAAAGTAAAAAGTTTGAAAAAACAGACGAAGTTCGATTCTTTTCGAGATTGTGTAATGCTTTTAACCCAAGGTATTGCATACAATTTTTGAAACGTTCGTGAAGATTTACAAGTGTTATTTACATCAAAATGCAAACTATTTTTACTTTTGGAAGTCTTGGTGACATTTAAGAAACCTTAAATGTACTAATCGCACCTAAGACGCTGATCTTGAGTACAAAGTGTGGTATTTAACCTACTTTTCATTTTAGAGCTAGCACTAAACACTAAAGTTATTATTAACTGAAGAAGTAATTTATTAGCCCCACGTATGGACGCCAATTTGAAGGTCGGGTTTTCCTTTAACTTGTTTGCAACATGCTTCGGGCGTCAATTTGAGAAGATAGTTTGTTTTGAAGGAGTTGTATTATATTTCAACTGTTGGGGAACCCAACTTGAAATTCGTAACAACCGCACGTATAGTAAACAGTTTCCGGTAGCCTTCGCCCCAAATGTACTTCCAGGTGGCCTTTGCCCCAAGTTTAAATAAATATTAACCTTTTTTTGACTGTTTCTTTAAATATTATATATTTATGTTTGCCTCGGCTGTGTCAGTATTATTGTTAGAGACATGGATGTCTTGGCAGGGCGTGGAGCGACTGAAGAATGTAATCTTACACAGATTATAATTTTACTTCACTCCATTTTATTAATGCTTGACACGATTTAAATAACACTTCACTGATAGAGAGCTGTGAGATTCTTTTTATTAATTACTTGTACTTTTTAACACGTAAACTTATTTTTAGTCTCACACGTTTCTCGAGGACGCATCTCGCATCCGGTTACAAACACTGTCTGCAGGCAACTGAACTGCTTTCAACCGCCTAAACTTGTAAATTTCTGTATTTCAAGTCTCTGATTGGCTATTCCTAATCCAAAAGAATACCTTCATTTAACTAAAGGTTTTTCTGGTTGTTGATTGGCTATTTTTATAAACTGTTACTAAAATTACATTATTGCTTCCAAGAATCACAAGTAACACAAACTTTCTAATTCATTATTGCCTCTATATTACCTCATTGTTACCTCATTGTTAGCAACTTTTAACCTATTATTCTCACAGCTCCTACATTATTAAATTACGTAATACATTCACATAACATTATTACACATGTATACAATAATATAAACTTATACAATGACTGTAATATATACTGTTACATACACATATTGCTTTAAGGCGGGCTGTTATTGAATTTATATACATTATATAATTAGATTGAAATAATTTAAGTGTTAAAAATACTGCCTGAAAAATCAGGCACTACAAAATCACAAATAATATATATATATATACGATCTTATAAACACATGGAAGAAGGAAGTACATCCAGGAATACAACTAAATCAGAATTTTATCTAAATATAATGTTATACGCAGATGATGTAGTAATACTAAAGAGTAGCGAAGATAAGCTACAGTGCCCTATTTATAAAATGTGCCAACTGGGAAACAAATATAATTTAAATATTTCCTTAAAAAAGGACCAAAGAAAATGAAAGTACCTGGTGAAAGCAAAATATGCATTGGAAGTAATATCCTGGAACAAGTCATGAATTTTAATTACTTGGGTTGTGACATAAGTTTCGATGTGGATAGTGAAGTTCTACAAGACCATGGCAGACCCGGTGATCATGTATGGCAGCGAATTTTAGATAATAAAAGAAAAGGACAAAAGTAAAATTCAATCGGCGGAAATGAGATTTTTACTGAGAAGTAATGGACTAGACTTAATAACAAATGAAACAATTAGAGAAGAACTGAACATTTATAAATTATATGATAAAATTGAACAAAATAAACATTGTTGAAAGCAGCACATAAACCGCATGAGTGAAGAAAGAATACCATTATTAATTAATAAATATAAACCGCCAGGAAAAAGAGACATCGGACGCCCAAGAAAGAGATGCAAATAAAAAAAGAATGCGAAGACGGAACAGGTGTAATACCTAATCCTTGAAGTGAAGAAGAAGAAGAAGAAGAAGCTAGCTGTTCATAATCACACAGCCACAACCCGGACTTTTCTAAAAACAAATTTTTGCGTTCAGAGGGGCCTTAAATTATGTATTTCCTGTAAAATGTCGACATCGAATTTTTGGGTGGAATACATATTTTACGTATAGGAAGACAGCAGAGCATGTTTGAAAATAAGGATTGGTTGGATTTTAGAAGTTGTAAACAATTAATCTTAAGATTTCTAAATTTAAATATCAAGGTTCACAACAACTTATTATTTAGCAGACCTTAACACCCTAGTTTCACTGAATTTGATCAAAGGTAGAGGAATTAGCTATATGACATTTCCTTTCAACTGAGAGATTGAAGATTGCATTTTACCAGAATAATATGGTACTTTTGGGTCCTTTAGATTCACATAGCTCAGACAGCTGTATTGGCTAAAGTCTGGCTTGTAACCTATACTGACAATTTTCTGCTTTAACTACGCAGGAAAGAAGTTGTCAATACATCAGGGGTTTAGGCTACAGACCTGTCGCATCGAAGTACCCTTCCATGTGCAATGAGGAAGATTTGAAGAATTTGTTTTGTTCACGTAATATTTTTTGAACTTGAAGAAGTTTAATTACGTATTGTTTTTACGTAAACCTGAAGATCGTTATTTAGCCTCTTGCTTGCGAAGCCAACTTGAAGAAAATGTGTTGTTTTGTGTGGTTCATGTAATATATATATACATATATATATATATATATATATATATATATATATGTTTAGACTTGAAGAAGGTTATTGCTTACGTAATTGTATTTTACGTAATATTTAGTTAGTTGCATTTAAAGAGTTCCTAGAACACGCTATGGGCGTCGGTTTGAATTTGTTGATTACGTAATAGTTACTGTTATTACGCAATATGGTGCTACGTACGAGAAGTTGATTTCAAGATGTGTTTTGGTTATTACACTCCAGGTTTTACACTATAATATTTAACTTTGTTATTAACACTGCTTCTATGTATTATTTATGTTTGAATTTGCCTCGGCTGCGTCAGTCTTGTTTGTAGAGTCACGTGTCTTGGGCAGGGCGCGGTATGACAATGATTGTAGACATCACAGAATTTAAGTTTTTAATTTCACTTCTTTTATTAATTCTGGCACATTTTTATAAAGAATTACACTTTTTAAGAACTGTGAGAATCTTCAATACTTTCATTTAGCGCGTATACATATTTTACGATTCACACGTAGAGAACACATCTTCCATTTGTTCACTACCAAGGCTTTCCAGCAACTGAGCAACTTTGAACGGTAAAAACTCGTAAGCTTCGGTATTTCAAGTCTCTGATTGGCTAATTCTACTCCAATAGAATATCTGCATTTTACTTAAACGTTTTCCTTGCTATTGATTGGCTAATTTTAAACTGTTACTGAATTTACTTATCTTTGATATAATCATAACTGGTAATGTTTTCAAAGACTTAAACTCATTATTGCTACAAGGTTACCTCATTATTACCTCATTGTTAGCAACTTAAAACTTATTATTCTCACAGCTCTTGCATTATTAAAGTATATAATGTATTCACATAACATTAATAAAACATGTTTACAATTAAAATAAGCATATACAATGACTGTTACATACATTTTAAATAATTATTACATACATATTGTTTCAAGGCGGGCTGTTATTGAATTTATTTATTGTAAAATACAATTGAAATCATTTAGGTATTAAAATAATGCCTCAAATTCCAAGGTACATATCTTGGCCAGCAGTAGGAGTATGGAGGAATGCAGGAAAAAATATTTACCGCAAAACTATACCACCTTAATTGGAGGGTTAAGCGCAAGTTGGGCGCTAGTGGCAGGCACGGAAAACGTGAAGGGGATAGGCCAATTTCTACTTAAGATGGTACATCTGATACTGGGTATTGCTTTATTTTGTATGTTATTTTATATAATTTTTCACTTTTTGTTGGTGTGTTGTTTCTCTTTATAAATGTTCTTTGGGTAATATAATAGAGTACAACAATGTATCGTATTGCGATTTGTTTTTGTTTTATGGGTTGTTTTTATTTAATATTATACATTTGAATGTATAATCTTACTCTTTTTCGTGTTTCCTTATAGGCAGTTCTTTTCTTGTTGTCTTTTTTTGATTTTGCTTTATTACTCTGTGTATTATAAAAGTAGGTACGGTCTATTGGGCCGTCTGACTAATAGGGACCATTTAAATAAATACACTCAAATCATTCATACGTTTAATTTTAGACAACATAAGTAACAGAACCGCATATTGTAACGTTAGGACATTATAATAATGGTAATAGTAATACATATAGGGGTAACGCTTAAGGTATTGTCATAATAGCAGTTGTCCTCTGGAAAGTTCTGGAGCCCCTCAAATATACACAGCGTCACACTGTGCATCCACGGAACGTGACAGAATTGTAATGGATGATTCCAATTTAATAAGAATATAAGACTGGGGTGAGTGCAAAAGAATTGCAGCTAAAATATTAAATTTAGTTACCCCGGCATAAACATTGGGGGACGTAACTCTGAGGCGGCGAAAGATACCAAGAACTTGCTGCACAAAGCTAAAGTGGGCGTGGGATCTTTAGAACATAGACATACATAAATTCACATTTACCTCTGATTTATTATAATTAACAAGGTGCCCTACATTATACACAAAAGGTTACAGACGAACACTGGGGGATATGCCCCACGCACACACACTCATTACGCACACGCAACCATACACTAGACTGATGCTACCACAAGACGCTACTGACTAGATCCACTCTATCAGACAAGGCTCTTCCCTCAATTGCCTTCACCCCCCCAACTAGGAATTT
Source organism: Deroplatys truncata (assembly GCA_030765065.1). Classification (NCBI taxonomy): domain Eukaryota; kingdom Metazoa; phylum Arthropoda; class Insecta; order Mantodea; family Mantidae; genus Deroplatys; species Deroplatys truncata. Next base: position 110,731,643 of record CM060982.1, read on the forward strand.
GAGGGAATTGCCACGCCGGACAAGAATTCAAAGTTACAAACGAAATAATTAGTTCAATAATATATTATATATTATACACAGCAATAATCTATCCGTCCCGACAATGCACACACATACACTGCATCATTCTATATGTTCATCCCTGTAATTATATCCTAATGTCAAATCACACTGTACATGAATGTACTACTGTGCAGAAATATTTTCTTCTGCGTCTTCTGTTTCTCACTAAATAATTTCCTTCATCATTCTGCCACTGTTTTTTCCTCCTTATCATTTTAGTCTGCTGTATTTCTTCCTAATCAATATAGTAGTCACGATATAGTCTTTTAATTTGCATGGATCTTCCTATATGCACCAGACTTTATTTCTTTTTCTAATCTCCGAGTTTCCATATAACGGTACTCATAATTCAGAATGCATACTGCTGTAACACCGTGAAGTTTTATTTCATTTTGTTTTCATATTTTCTGCCATATCGAAAAAATGTTTTCGTGTTGCTTTCCGATGCTATATTATTCGACTGTCAACATGTCTGTAGTTTGGTGTAACATTTTACCTCGCTAACAAGAATAAAAACGTGTGGAAACTAATAACTATGCATAAGCACGTTAATGTCCCCATGTTTTGCATTTTAGTTGAAGATGTATGTACAAACGTGCCAGTTTTTTTGTGTTGTATCTCTCTTTCAGATCTGTGACAGTGAGTGCGGTCAGGGACAGGCATTATCAATTTCCAACAGACCACCAACAGTGAAGTAAATGACATTTTCTGAATGTGTTAAAGAGGAACGATGAGCCATTCTTTTGTCTGTTTTTATGAGCAATGATGCACCCCTGTGATAGCTTAATTTGCTTTTCATTTCATATACCAGAGAGAATAAGAGGAAATAAAGCACGATTTCCTCTGAGTGACCCAGTCAGTTTTTTCACAATAAAGCTGTCACCAAAAAGTGTGTTTGAAATATTTTAAGGGTTGAAATATTTTATGTTCTACATTAGTTTTGAGGTTTTCAGCTATCGTATATTTCCATAGCTTTTCAAATATATTGAAAGTCTGTGTAGTTAGATAATATTGAACGAGGGGGCACGAACGAGGGACCCCCTGCAACCGGGGAAGAGCACCGCAAGTAGGCCATTTTTCTTCTACCTGACCTCTGGGAGGGAGGGATCATGAGAGACCAAGGGCGGCCAGATCCGCATGACAACGGGCGCAAGCCTGGCCGGGGTCCCTAACGTTTCTGCTAACGCAATGCAGCATAACTGCAGGCGTGAGGGAACACCATTCACAATGCAGTCGTAGGCGTAACGCAAGAAGTTTGCACGGGCTTCTAGATCCTTAAACTAACTGCGGAAGTGTTCCGAGTGCACCGTAATTGAATAATATAACCAACAATACCAGATAAGAAAGTTCACTCAATATTTTATAAAGAAATAGATCACAAAAAAATTACATACATACGTCCAACAGCCGCCCGTTGCGTTAGTGACACATCACGACTGTTTGCTCAAAACACTGAAAATAGTAGTGCATGTACTATATAAACCAGGCGATTATTCCGTATGTGGGTAGTGAGCACTTTCGCTATCAATATGTAACACACGCACTTGCATCATGTTAGCGTTGCTGTCGTTGACATTCCGCTTGCCAAAATTGTAAATTTATGGGCCCTAAGCCGCAAAGGCCGCAGCTACGGAGCGACGAGTGGGCGTAACCGTATGCACAGAACAGCCGTAGGATCTGCATGTCTGAACTCGAATTATCCACTTTAGCTACATTTTCCTTGCTTCGCGACATTCCATTAGCCTTTTTTTCATCACGTTTGCAATATCTTCTGACAAGATTTCCGCAAAAGCTAACCGGTCGCCAAGAAGAGCCAATATTTTCGATAAAGCAACAACTCCTACACAATTTAAAAACCAGTATACTACACAATCAACTCTGGTATAAAAAAAAGATTCAAGTTCCATAAAATGTCGTACCTCCTTCCCGCGTACGTAATAATGTCCGGAAACTGGAGCAAGTTATGCATGTGATGATACAGCTGCACAAGTTATATTAACGCTATGTTCATTATCTCTTTGCGCCTGGGCTAAGAAATCTAGGCACAGATGCCGGGTTCATCCACTAAATGAAAGAGGATTCAGTAAGGAGACTACCATAACCTCTTGAGGGAAATGAGAGGTGGTGACCCACAATTTGTGTGGCACGGCCTAATGGAAGAGTGCACGCATGTACATTAGATGGCTAAAGTCTCGCATCGCGATCGTCTGCTGTTGAACAGCAGGCAATGCAAAGAGAAGGAAATGTAGAATTCTTCCTCTATGCACGCAACGCAAGCATAAAGTTTTGTGTTTGTAAATTCTTGCGTTGCTAGGCACGTTGCACGACTCTATGTGAATGCTTCCATTAAATAACATGAATGCAAAGTCTTGGGCTTATGCTACGTCTGCGCTTACATTTCATTGTGAATGTGAAATAGTTGATTTTTAAGTAATATGTTTTTACGTAAACTTGAATATCGTTATCGTTAGTATGCTTACGTAATATTTTTATTTAGTTGCATTTAAGGAGTTCCTGGAACACGCTTTGGGCGTCGGTTTGAATTTGTTGGTTACGTAATTTTAAATGTCATTACGCAATATGCTGTTACGTATGAGAAGCTGATTTTAAGATGTATTTTTTTTGTTATTACACACCAAGTTTTACACTATAATAATTAACTTTGTTATTAAAACTGTTTCTATATTATTTATGTTTGAATTTGCCTCGGCTGCGTCAGTCTTACTTTAGAAACATGTTTCTCTTATTCAGGGTGCGGTGTAGAAATCATAGAATATAACTTTTTTAAAATTCACTACTTTTATTAATTCTTGCACATTTTTATAAAGCACTACACTTTTTAAGAACTGCGAGAATCTTCAATACTTTCACTTAGGGCGTATACATATTTTGCAATTCACACGTAGAGAACACATCTTACATCTGTTCACTACCAAGACTTGCCAACAACTGAGTAAAAATTCAACGGTTAAACCTGTAAGCTTCGGTATTTCAAGTCTCTGATTGGCTAATTCTAGTCCAATACAATATCTGCATTTTACTTTAACTTTTTCCTTGCTATTGATTGGCTAATTTTAAACTGTTACGGAATTTACCTTATCTTTACTATAATCATGACTGGTAACTTTTCAAACACTCTAACTCCTTATTGATACAAGGTTACCTCATGATTAACTCATTGTTAGCAACTTAAAACTTACTATTCTCAGAGCTCTTGCATTATTAAAGTATGTAATGTATTCACATAACATTAATAAAACAGATTTGCAATAAAATAAGCATATGCAATGACTGTTACATATAATTTCAATAATTATTACATACATAATGTTTCAAGGCGGGCTGTTACTGAATTTGCTTAATTAAAATTCAATTTAAAATATTTAGGTATTAAAATACTGCCTCAAATGGGCCCCTAACACATGTTACCGCGACCCCACCTCGCTCGGTATAAACGGCCTAAATATAGATACTAATAAAACTTATGTCCACCACTGCTGGTCCCGTTTATCATAAGTAAAACTAGGAATTATTTCAGTCAGTTATTTCACGAATAAAATGAAGTGACTTCCCAAAAAATCATGATTATTAAAATAAGTAATAAAACATTAACATTTATCAGAAATGTAAGCAGCTTGTTTGAAAATAAATCATAACCATGTGGTCGCTCCTCGTTGGGTTCATCAACACAACCTCATAATTTAACATAATTTACAACCATCTGGCGTGGGAAGATATAAATAACATGCAATATTATGAGAATGCAATAACCAACGCTACAGGTTATGATTTTATTCATTTCAATAATCATTATTTAAAAACACAATTATTGAAAAGCAATTATCAAATAAAATAATTTAAAAGCAGTGTATTTTTTATTTCTCTACCACGTATGTAAGTATTGCATTCTATCCAAAAATTTGATACCGAGATATCACCGGAAATACATGTTTTGAGCCGCCCTGGATCCAAGTAAAGCATTTTCGGAAGCATTTCCGTGTGTGTGTGTGTGTCTATGTATCTGTCTGTTAACAGCATAACTCAAAAACGTTCGATAAATGCCAAACATTATATTTAGGTTCATATCCTTCAAAGATGCGACACGAAGATATTCAAGACAATCTTCCCGCCCCAGACTAAGCTTTAAATGGAACATTTTTCGAAAATGACAATCAATTTTGATTTAAATATTATATGTTTAAGATGTTTTTATGTCAAATCAAATTTATGTCTTGAATTTTCTGGGAATGCCCCATAAAGTCCTCTTCATTATGAATGACTCTTGCATAACTGGCAAACCGCAAGGGATAGACAAAATTTTCCTACACAAATAATGTAGATCTCGTTAAAATAGAATTTATGCTATGTACATTTTTTGTGTAGTGAATCATTTCCGAGATATACCTTGTTATTTGTGTAAATTTCCAATACTTATACTTTTTTTCAAATGGGAATTCGTTATTCTTTTTTACGTCCCGGGCATAATGGAATGCTCCACAAAGATTTGACTGTCGCTTAAAGCCTATCATATTCCCCTTGCACCTACAAGAAAATTAGTACTAAGATTTCTGCAATTTTTTGTCTTAACATGAATAGACGGAGAATAAGCGATTGTAAAGTTGGTTTTAGCAAGTCATGAGAGTGCAACACTTCAAAGCGTTTTAGATATAATTTCATTACACAATACAAAACATACAACGGAGGGGGACACTTGGAACCACAAGGAGAAGATAATGAATGACTCATACAACCTTTGGTATTCATTAGTAATACTCTTTCTTTAGAGCAAATATCTGTGGCATCTGCCCGGCACTGCCTCGCACGCGTGAGAAGAAGCATGAGAAAAAAAGGGAATGAGGGAAAGGAAGTCTTGTCAGAGAGAAACTACCAGAATTCGCCTACGGACCAGAGAAGATCACGATTGTTTTGAACGATTTATTCACTAGTTACCAATGCAACATCCATCTCCCATTTTGCGAAGTATTTCTTCTCAAGCGAGATGAACTTACAACCGAATTTTTGTTGTTTGGGTTTTAAAGTCACCTTTTAGGAATACGACATTAATCCCACAAAAGTGGATGTACAGAAACGAAAGGAAGAAATTTACACGGTTTTCCTGGATAAACCACATTACCGTTTCTAGAGTAACTCATGCGTCATGAATCGCGCTTTGTGCTGTGTATCGCACCAATAAGCATACCCATGCTAGTTCTATCAACTCTATGGCAACTTAGGAACACCTATAGGTGAGAAATGGCGACCGATTTTGTCGATCTTTCGCGAGGTTATACAGAAAATGTTTTTTGGTAATGCTCTTGAATATGAGTAACTTCTCGGAATTTTAGCATGTTAGTGCTCACACATCAGTTATATGAATATAAATTAGGGTTTCCTAGCTACTCACATGTACATGTTCTTAAACAGGCAAGCTATAACCCCCTTCCTCCTTCAACATACTAAGGGTGAAGGAGGCGCCAGCGGATATCTTAATTCACACCCTATTAATACCCTTACAGACGATCAGAAATCGGATGTGGATTACTTCTTGTGGAATATGTACAATTAATATGAATAGCACTTTAGGGCTACCCTTCTGTGAAATTTCTAAAATACACAATTTCAGGTAGATTCATTTGAAATGCTTCATTCATATTTTTAAACTGGTGACACAAATATTTTTATAGCTTTTACTATTTTGAAAAGCTGCTCATCACTTGCAATTATTGTTTTTTTAAAAAGGAAAATTTTATAATTAAATATCTTTTATGGTATATTAACAAATTCCAGAGATAAAATTTTAATTAACATTGTAGTTTCGGGAAAAGTAAATGCTAAATACAAGATTTCAATTTTTTTTGCTTAGAAATTTATAAAACATAAATATTATTGTTTAAAAGCGTCAAAACTGAGAATGTTACCAAAATTCATCTTTATCATTTTGTATCCTGTAATTTAAAAGGCGGTATGCATAATTTGATTGATTTGCACTGAAAAGTGTGGAACCATTTGAAAATGAAAATGTGTCAACAAATGAACACCTGGGAAAAGGGAGTTAAAATGATAACACTAAAGTAACACTGTTTCTGACTTTATGTTGTTTAGTGAACATATAGGCCCTCCTTTGTCCTTTTCAGCTCTTCTGCAGCTCATTTAGTATTTAGACATTCCTGAGGCCTCTTATGAATGGTTTCTCAAATTGAAATTGAGTTTTATTTATGGACGTTCTTTAACTACTATGGTTCTTAGCGTCCCATTCTATATTGGGTGTGAAAGAACGAAAATTTTGCTCAGAGGCTTATCAGACTTGAGGTTCTTTTACGTGCCGTAAATCTACGACACGGGACCACCGGCTTTACTGCCCTTTCGAAGGAAACCATGCTAAGGATTTCTACGCCCGAAAAAAATCCTTTGCCCTCCGCCAGGTTTGAACCCGCGACCTCGGGAACTGGAGGCTAGAATGGTTTCTCACTTTAATGTATGCAAGAGTTAACGTTTTAACTACAGTTTTATAGTAACCTGGACTTGCAGGTAGACATTTAAATAGCTAAAACGTCGTACAGTTATAAAAGCTAAACACAATAAAAGTATCAGGTTTGTAGTGTTTAAGAACGCTAAAATCCATATCTATGAATTTTGACAATTTTTGGCATTTTTCTATGAGTCTCTAATATCAGCTCAAGTGAGATGAAACTTTCAACTGTTATTTAATTCCTGAAGTCACCGTCTCGTATATAGAATAAAAGTAATGTTTTTGCCACGTTTAAAAACCCTAGCTTGTGTAGTTATTTAGATATGAACTTTTATTCTGAAAATTCATACTTGTTATAAAAAATGTTATAATAAATTCAGGTTTTACAGTAAATGGGTGTGCAAACTATCTATATCACTTTTTTATACCAAACCTTATCAATTACAGCATTAATTACACAAACTGTTGCTTGTTGTACTCTCGCAAAAACTTTTGAGAGTCGTTACAAAAACATGAAACAAATTAGTAAAACTTTGCCTAGTGTGGAGCATTTGGAGTATATATGGAAAAATTCTGAAAAAATATTGTGAGCTCATTCACATAACTTTATCTACCCTCTATCGCTTATTAGTGTGTGTAAATTATTCTTACGAAAGTTTTTTTTCCTGTGTACTTCATTTTAATCCACAAATATTTCCGGAAACAGCTAAATTACACATTTCGTTATAGGTACAAAGGGAATAGTGTTAGCCAAACGTTTTAGAACTGTACGCTATACGAAACAGCTGAAAATCGTCAAGACTTTAAAGTGGTGAACAATTCAAATCATTAATAACGGATATCTCGGAAATGGCTGATGCTACAAGAAAGGATATTTGAAATAATATGTGTGTTTTAAAGATATCTACATTTCTTATGTAGTTCATTTTCACCTATTCTTAACTTTTAGCAGTTGTACAAGATTATATAAAGGTGCTTCCGAATGAAGAAAACTTCATACGATATTCTCAATAAATTTAAGATATACATTTTATTTGCCACATAAATACATTTCATATGTGATATTTTAATAAAAATATTTAGAGCTATATTTTAGAAAATAAAATTTTTCGAAAAAAGTTTCATGTAAAGGGTAGTGGGGTGGAGGGATTTTATGAAAATCTTAGTGTCGCATCTCTGGAAGATACTGAACTTAAATACCAAGTTTGGTGTTTATCTGACTTTTCGTTTTTGAGTTATGTTGTTCACAGTTATGAGCGCGCACACTCATACACAACGGAACTTTTAATAAAAATGCTTTTGGGGTGTTCACAGGGGCTCAAAAACATACCTCCGGTGAAATTTCGACTTCGAATTTTTGGGCTGAAGAGAAATTAAAAAGGTTTTCAAGAAAACAAGGCTTAAATTTAGGCGTTCCTGTTAATAAGCATTCGCTTTTATATTTATAGCTTCAGTTAATTGATGTTTTGAATGCGACAAGTGGAAAAAACTGTGTTTTCTTAAAGTTTAGAGTTCATATTATTTTATTACGAAACAAAACTGTAATTTTTCATAACTGTTGGTCATATTTCACAAATGCATTACCTTAAGAGTCTATAAATAATAAACGTCTTACAAATAAGGTGAGAATACTTATTGCGTAAAGCACTACCAGATGAAAGTCGCCGGTTGCTTCTTTTGGCTTCTACGTCACCGGAGAGAAAGCATGGAACTCCCAGGAGCCTTTTGTGCTCTGCAAATCTCATTCACTGAAAGCATTTTCTGCGGATGTAAATATTAATGTAGCTGGCTTTGTTTATTCATCTTTAGAATTCAACCGCTGGCCTTTATTTGTTTTGTCTTGTACAAGGTTTACGGCATTACGCACCGTTGCACTGCTCTTTTGGCAAGTTGGCTCACTGTCGCAGGTAAAACAAGCGAAAGTTTTAACAACAACGTGCATTCTATAAAGAAATGTCACTTCCCGGAAAGTGGAATGTCTTTCTGTATTACAGCAAAACTTAATTGTTTTACTACTTCAACTAGCTTACCAGTGCCTCTTTAGGTCTTTCCTTAAAGCTGTTTTCTCATCTAGAATACTTAAACTTCAAGTAGTGGAAGGTGTAAAAGACTTCACGTGCAAAACATGAGGTTAAAGGTAAGAGCTGAAGCAACAATAACCTTTATTTGCCTGTTGCAATGTGTGGGGATAAAAAGCAAATAGCAGAGAAAAAATATGTACTTGCATGTTGCAGATTGTAGAGATAACACGAGAATTTCTGCGATAGGAATAGATACTTATAACCTTGTATTCATACCCATATTGTTACATGCTGAGGTGAAGGCCAAAAGGCTTACCAAAGAATGATCAATTTAGATCACCCCAACAAGCACATGGGGGGCGCAACTTGCTAGCAGCTAGAATTCCGGAACCTTGGTGTGTAATGAAGGGAAAGGCGTGGGTTTTATATTACACAAAAACATTACATAACGCACATTACCTGGGATTTATTCACAAAAAAGTTTCTCTACATAGTTAACAAAGGAAACAGGATGAAGGTAGATGACACTGGCCGAACACCGGCTACACACGCGTCTTGCCCCAACGACCACTTACTCTCGAGTGACGCTATCTTGCCCCCACCAACCGTGTCCAGCTAAGGCTAGACAGGGCTGACATCACAAAAGACAATTTCAAACAGATCCCTGCTAAAAGGAGAGACCGATAAGCCCAAATATAACTAAAGAGACCCAGTAATTCTACGTCTGGTAACAATAATACAACATAACAGTGAGTCTGGTAATGACAATGAAAATAATATGCCACAATATGAACTAAATACAAACCAAATTCTGACATGTTTTTAGCTGAATCCAATACTGAATCTATTTCTACAAACACATTAGCTGCTATAAAACAAGGTTGTATAAAATAGTAATAGGTACGTGTAACGGTCTTACTAATTCACGCGTAATGTGCATTCGTTTTAATGAAAAAAGTCTAATATTATATTCAAATAAGTTTCTCTAAACACCGTCATTTATTCTCATTTCCAAAACTTCCTGTGAAACACTTTTTTTATCCCCTTCAAGTTAATACAGATAAAGGTTTACAGAAATGGTTTCATTACATGTTTCGCTTCTATTTATGCCATCACTGCAGCTACGGAATGCGTTTTACCAACTTCTCAGCGAGCGCGTACATAACAGGGAGGGGTGTATCTGGAGCGTTCTGCCTTTGTTGTTCGATCAAGTAGTAGTGTGTGTTAACTATAGCTCACGCAATGTATACAAATAGTTCAGAGGTGCATCGGGGGCAAATTGTGGGCATGGGGAAAACCAATTTACCATTTGAAGACATTGCTAGGGTATTGCCATGCATAATTTGGGACAGACTATTAAAATAATCTCGCGTAAATGTGTTCTCTTTGAGAATGAAATGGTTTTACATTATAATGCCATTAAAACTAATTTTTCATAAAATTGTGTGCAAAACGATGTTTTATTTAGTTCTTCATTTCAATTGGACAGATGATTACAACAATGTCCAGTAAATGTATCCTATTTGAGAGTAAAAAAATATAATTTATTTAAGTTTTACATTATGTTGCCATTAAAATAACTTTTCTTGGAGATATTGTTCAAAACAAGGTTTAATTTAGTTACATATTTAAATATGGTTATTACAAGGGCCACTGTAAAAGTTTTGAGAATGGGCAACAATGAGTAGTGGTAAGCCAAAGCAGCTTTTCTTAACTCCAGATTGAAGTTCAAATGTGCATCGTCAGCACCTCCTGTGTATCTATAACAAGTGTTGCTACACCATACGCTACGATGGATCTCAAGCGAGAGCATTTCCGTGATATAATTTTCTACGAACTTTAAAGTCGGTTTAGGGTAGAGAGAATGCCTTGAAAGACTGCATCGTGCATTTGGAGATTTTTGCCCTTTGCAATCAACCATATATCGATTGTATGCAGACTTTGTAAGAGAAAGGAATTCCCTCGAAGATGAGGCAATATTTTATATCATAACATGCTGTGAATACCGAAGTGATTGTAGTGTAAATTAATAGAATTGTATGTACAGGATTTTAGATGTTTGTTAGTCATAAGTATTGTTAGGAAATACGTTTACAAGGCCTAAATGAAACTGACAATAGAAGTGGGTAACAATAAACCGAGGGGGTGAGTTTTTTATCACTAAGAAGAGATAAACAAATGACGTCAGGGTAGCCTTTTTTAGAAATGGAAGGAATATCTTCCCTAGAGTATATATGTTAGTAGTAGTGATTGGCTGACCAAAACAGACGCTAAAGTAGGCGGAATTTGTTAAACAATAGGAGATATATTATAATGTTTAGGCAATTCGAGGTGAAGGAGTATATATTCTCGAGCCAAAGCAAGTGTCGCACAGTTCTGAAGAATCTCTCACGGGTGCACGTCGCAGAGTTAGTTATAAAAATGTAAAGTACGCGAAGTAATTGGTGCGCGGCAACTATAACGACTGTAGCTACGTAAATTTCGCAGTTTCAGTCAGGCGTGTATTGCGATGATAAATTTATAATGTTATTTGTGTTTATTCAGCATGGTGAAGCCATCTTGTGACGTGATTCATTTGTTAGCTCCATCTGGTGTTAGCAATTTGCGGCAGTATTAGTTTTTTTTGTTTAAAAAGATGCTACTGTTATTTTATTTAATTTTGGTTCTTTGTCCTCCGGCTAGCTATTATCCTTTTGGTCAAGCACTTCTCTTTATACAGGTTGTGTAAACGGAAAGGAATCTTTTATCCAAAGATAACACTGATGAAGAAATTTGTTTTACACTTTTATTGTCGAACACGTTAACTATCACATTTACACATTGATCTTGACACTCGCCAAACTGAAACTGTTATAATAACTTCATTACTGATATTTCTTAATTCGCGTACTTCAACTTTTTGTATAATTAACTTTATCACACTTGAGATTTTTCATAACTCTGTTACGCGTAACCTGCAAATTGATATCCGACGTGTGCCGTACAAATACTTTCGACGAACTGACTGACTGAAGGCGACGTGTACTTTACAAATACTTTCGATGAACTGACGGGAATGCGACGTGTAGTGTACAAAGAATTTTGATGAACTGGCGGGGTCTACCTCTAACCTACTCTTTTTATACTCATACACTCCGACATGCCTAAAGATTATAACTGAGCTGCTATTGACTAATAAAACGCGCCAACATTAGCGTCTATTTTTATATCCAATGAAAATTATGAATACATATGCTCTAGGGAAACGTTCCAGAAGATTCTAAAAGAAAAACGCGCCAACATTACGTAACTTCCTCGTTTCCAATAATGATAAACAGCTCACCCCCTCGCTGCATTATTGCACGCTATTATTGTCAGTTTCAGTAAGGCAGTATAAACTTACTTCCCAACAATAATTACAATCAACAAACATCTCAAATCAATGTCACATAATAATGCATATTCATACTATAATCACTCTTTACATTTAAGTAATTTGTGATACAAATTACTGCATCAGTATCAAGATTAAATATGGGAATTATTAATTAAGTGTGACGGCAATAGAAGTGCAGAAACACATTTTTTATCAATGTTATCTTTTAGCAACAACTCCTTTGCGTTTACACGCCCTGCTTAGAGATACTTGCTCGACTGAGATGTAGTAGCTAGCCGTAGGACAATGAATCCAAATTTAAAATAATAAAACAAGAGGCGCCGAGTAAATAAGATAACACGAGCCATGAGAACTACGACAAAGATGAAGACCGAGCATGAAGCCCGGCTACAGCAACAATGGATGAAAATGTGATGAAAGCAGAGCACATGTTGCAGGAAGGTCATCGTTGCACATATGGTCAGATTCAAGAAGCCCTAAATATTGAATCGGCAGCAGTGAAAACAATTCCGAAAGAAAAGCTTGACGTCAGAAAGCTCTGCAGTCACAGAATCCCCATCACCTCACAAATGGGCAGAAACAAGGACGTTTGCAACGGTGCAAATGATTGAAAAATTCAACGGAGGAGGATTCAAAAACATATTTAACATTGTACTAGGTGACAAATGTTGGATTTACGAATAATCGAGAATCTAAACGACAGCATCGGTCTGGGTCTTCCCAGAGGAAGATCCCCCAACAAAAGTGAAGCGAACGAGAAGTCTTGGCAAGAAGATGATCTGTTCCTTCTTCTCAGCAAGTGGCCACATTGTGACGATTCTGCTTGAGAGATAAAATACTGTTACTGCTAAGTGGTAAACCACAAAATGTCTGCCAGAAATGTTCAATGAACTGAGAAAAAAGCATCCCGAGACTGGTCTGCTTGGTATTTTGTTGCACCATGACAATGCCTCTGCCCACACTGCACAAGAAACAACCCAATTTCTGCAGGAATTGGAGTCATATATTTGTTCCATCCTCTCTACAGTTCAGTTATGGCCCCATGCAAATATTTATATTCTCCAAAATGAAAGAAAACATTCGAGGTCAACAATTTGAGTCACCTGAAGCCGCGGTAGCTGCTTACGAAGCATGTGTGAGGGTAATCCATAAAGTCCCAGACGTTTTGAAATAAACAATTAACAAAATGCAAATATCAACGTTTATTATCTACATTTGAAAGGTACACTCTTAGGCTATTTTTCTACATAATCGCCATTCAAATTGAGGTATTTATCATACCGTGGCACAAGTTTTTCAATACCCTCTCTGTAGAATTCTGCCGCCTACGACTTCAACCACTGGTTTACACCGGCATGCAGTTCAGCGTCAGTTTCAAAGAATCAATGTGGTGCACCATTGGGGGAAATGTTCCGAAAGTTCTGTAATCGTGAAATAACGATTTTCACGATTTTTGTCATTGATTTGCATTGGCAGTTCATCAGTCATAAGGCTAGGCCTACCTCTGCGATCCGCGCCGTGAAAATTGGTACGGCCATTTTTAAAATCAATGCACCACTGCCTGACATGACTTTCACTCATTCTTCCCTGCCCGTAAACATGACAAAGTTGACGATAAATTTCAATTGGTTTGTTCTTTTTAGCCAACCGCACTTCAAAAGTGGCGGGATTTTCTATTGCAGCACACATTTTAACAACTCACAGAGAGCACAGTAAGGAAGGCACAGTCCTCATGCTACCACAGCTGGATGCGCACTGAATGTAGGAACGTTCTGACACCAAGATGGCGGCTCTAGCCGTACTCATCGCCACGATAGACCAAAACGTCTGGGACTTTCTGGACTGTCCTCGTATATGCATTCTCTTTAAAGAAGAATGGTATTCAGCATTTTAAAAATGGTTTGAAAGGATGAGAAGGTGTATGGAATAGAATGGAGAGTATTTTCGAAATATGTAATGATCAGATCTAAAGTTTTAATGTTTTATTGCGTCCATTCTCAAAACTTTTGGCATGACCCTATATAACTGATGAGTAAAGCTATCGCCCCAAGCTATATATTCATATGGAAATAATCTAGAAGAGTGAACGTAACACAAAACACCACTGCATGCACGAAAAGTTAAATATATGCACACACCTCCTCCTTACAGTATATTCGCCACCTGTGAAGGCCAGTAGAATGCCACCTGAAGCTGCGGCGACGGCATGTATGGAAGAGAGTGTACAAGAGGAACACAGAAGGCCAAAGTCTTCTTAGTCTTTAATGGATTACCTTCCTCATTGTAGGCCTTATACCAAGGACTTACAAGCCAATGTCTTGGATCAGCAGCCTGTCGACGAGCAAGTAGACTCTGCATCATATCATATCCAGAATGAGTGATGAGCCCAATACCTGTTACGGTGATGTAGAAAGAGAAAATTAAGTGTTGTAAATACAGTGATAAAGGAATGATAGGAAAATTCCCAGATCAAATTATCCAACCACATTCGCCTAGCGACCGACGAAAACCGCGAAAAAAACTTCGGTCAGATTGATCGGCCCCGGAGTCTCCCCGAATGCGGGCCACAGACTGTATCGCTTCAACAAACGGGATGGGTCAGGCGGTAGTCAAAACTTTTAAACGTAGATTGCTATATGCTGGCGTAACATTGCCAACAGAACGATGACTATACTCTCTGATAACCTCTGATGTGTTGCACTCACATGACTTCCTCTACGCTTGTACAAACTATTTTTGCAAACTCTTATTCTCCATCTATTTCGTGTTAATCATTTGAAGAAACTTACTGCTAATTTTCTTGTAGGAACAAGGGAAATATGGTAGGTTTTAAGATATAGTCAAATCTATTAATAGTTGGTCGCTATGTGGAGCGTTCTACTCTCTTTGTATGTCCAGGACATGAAAAAAGAAAGAATAAGAAGTTCCTATTTGAAACGTGCTCTTTTGACCCAAGAGGAAGTGGATTAAGTTAGGAATAATGGCAAATTGCTACTTGAAAATATATTCCACAAATTAATTAACAAGCTGAATTTCTTCCATTTAATAAACTGATACTTCAATAACATGGATAATTACAATTTAAATACCCTTGTTCAACATTCTTTACATTCTTTACGGCTCCAATGCTTTAAATTAAATTACAATAATTACAGAATTGCTTCTTGCTCTCACATTTACCGATATATTTCAAAACTAACAGCAATAAGTCTTACAGTTCAGACGATCGATTTTTTCCAGTAAAGAACTACTAAAGAGAATTTTGAATAGGTTAAACCAACAAAGAACTTAGTTATACAGTCCAGAAATTCCTTCTGTCTAAACGTTTTCCTGTTGTTTTCCTCGTAACTTAGCTCGCCGTCGAAGAAAGACTGATCAGTCTTGTGGACAGCACATTGAGGAAAGCTGGGACTGATGCGGCACCTGCGCAGTCGACGACCACAATCGTCTGATGTACCGCTTGACTCAAAATAACTACATCCTTTCTTGTTGTTGTTATTGTCGTCTCCTTGAGAACCACTACCATAGTCCTTTCACTTCTGTTCCCGTACATGTCAGCCTTCCTTTAGTACAGCCCAGTCGCCTAAAGTTGATTTCTCCGGGGAGGGTCAATTTGGCACACATTTGAGAAGAAATTATAAATATTTGAAAACTCAAACAAATAACAAGGAATATCTCGGAAATGGTTTACTCGAAACAAATGTATGTGACATAAATTGTGTGTTTTAACGAGATATACAATTTTTGTGTAATACAATTTTGTGTATCTCTTACGGTTTACCTATTATGCAAAATTCATTCAGAATGAAGAGGACTTTTGGAGAAATTCCCAGAAAATTCAAAATATACATTTCATTTGCCATGAAAATATCTTAAACATAGGATGTTTTAATCGAAATGTTTGAGTCATTTTTGAGAAAATAAGAGTTTTCGAAAAGTGTTCCATGTAAAGTGTAGTCTAAAGTGGTGGCATTTCATGAAACTCTTCGCGTCGCATCCCTCAAAGATATTAAACTTAAATACGAATTTTGACACATCCGACTTTTCGTTTTTGAGTTATGCTGTTCAAGGCACACACACGCACCATACAGACCTGCGTTTTTGGATTCAGGGCATCTCAAAGCATGTATTTCCGGTGAAATCTCGGTATCGAATCTTTGGGTGGAATGCACTGCTTCCTCTACTTGCTATACGTAGCAGAGAGAGCAAAAAGGAGTATCAACCATAAACATTGTACCGTTCATCCATCACAAGTAACCCAAGTTCAGGAACTACCCATGCCCTGTAGAAATCAATCTACAGTTTCTAACAGTGCTCCAACAATGACATTCTACATATCTTTTCACCCCCAATTACTGTACACCACCGTCGCAGCCTCAAACCCGATAATCTATATTTATTTATTTATTTATTTATTTATTTATCATGCATTGGGAGTGACACGGAAATATATTTGCTAAATTATTCTTTCTTTGTTTTTACTTTCCCTACTACGTATAGTAAGCAGGGGAAGTATTGCATTCCACCCCAAAATTTATATACCGAGATTTCACTGGAAATACATGCTTTGAGGCCTCCTGAATCCAAAAAAAAGCATTTTTGTAAACATGTCCGTGTGTGTGTCTGTGCGTCTGTCTGTGAACAGCATAACTCAGAAACGAAAAAACGGATGAACACCAAACTTTAGGTGTAGGATTCAGTATTTCCAGAGATGCGACACCGAGGTTTTCAAGAAAATCCCCCCAACCCAGATTACCCTTTACATGCAACATTTTTCGAAAATTTTTATTTTCTCAAAAACGGCTGTAGCGATTTTGATTAAAATATCATATGTTTAAGATATTTTCATGACAGAATTTTCTGGGAATGTCTCCAAAAGTATTCTTCGTTGTGAACGACTTTTGCATAACTGGTAAACCATACAAGATAGACAAAATTTTACTACATAAAAATGTAGATCGCGTTAAAATACACAATTTATGTCATATACATTTTTTGTTGAGTGAACCATTTTCGAGATATTGCCTGTTATTCCCTTAAATTCTTCAATACTTACTTTCTCAAAAGGGAATTCGTTATTCATTTTTTTTTGTCTTGGTAATGCAAAGAGAATGGAATACTCCACATAGCAACCAGATCATAAAATATTTTACTATAGCTTAAAACCTAGCAATTCCCCTTGCATCTACAAGAAAATTAGCAATAAGGTTAACATCTCGATATCTCGATTAACATGAAGCATATGGAGAATAAGCGTTTGTAAAAATATTTTGTACAAGAGTAGAGAAAGTCATGTGAGTATAACACATCAGATTCTTTTTGTGATAGCCTCTGCGTGTATATAATCCATTTCCTTATCGTCCTCCATGGTTTAGTGCTTACCATGCTAGCCTCAAGTTCCGAAGGTCGTGGGTTTGAACCCGGCGGAGGGCGATGGATTTTTTCGGGTCTAATAAACCTTAGCATGGCTTCCTTCGGAAGGGAACTAAACCCGGTGGTCCCTTGTCGTATGTTTAGGCACGTAAAAGAACCTCAAGCGTGATAAAGATGCCTCTGAGCAAAACTCCCGATCTTTCGCGCCCAAAATAGAGTGGGACGCTAAGGACCATAATAGTTAAAGAGCGTCCATAAATAAATAAAAAACCCATCCTTAAATAAGACACAAGGGTAGGGTAGCCTGTGTGAAGGCGGTGCAATATCTACATCCTGTTAAAAAAATTCAGGCTGATTTCTTAAACAGTTTGTGATAATGGTTTAATAATTTAGCAAATGTAACATTGGCAGAATGGCCGCAGGGTAGCAGCGTGGTTTCGTTTCCGGCTCTTGTACTGAGAAACTGGTGTTTTCGATTCCCGGCTCTGCGAGGGCTTGCTTATGTGAAATATCCCCTAAGCTCAACATGGTACGGAGTCCACATGATAGCTGTAGGCCCTCTCATTCCATCGACATCCTATACCCTACGATCGGAGGGAACGGTTCCACCCACAGAGTGGCTCTACCTCAGTAGTAGTAGTAGTAGTAGTAGTAGTAGTAGTAGTAGTAGTAGTAGTAGTAGTAGTAGTAGTAGTAGTAGTAGTAGTAGTAGAAGGGCCTTTATTGTGAACAGTTTCAGTCTACTCTTATACAATACAAAAATCGCATGGGCGTCATTGCCGTGTATTCTTTTCTTGTCTCTATCTAACACTGTGTGTATAATACTAAATATATGCTCACTAATATACCTAAGTATGTACTCACCTCAGAAAGGGGTTCATTCATCGCTTGCTGAAATGATGTATCCTCCTAAGGTCATATGCCGTATGGTGAGGGTTAGAAACGACGACATTGGCAGGAAAGGGCTTAATCTCTCCTTACAGTTATAGACTGTTTTAACGAAGCGGTTTATTCTTTACATAACACCCTTTTGCTGAGCCGGATAACAATGTGAAAAAGTGTATGAAAGCTTTTCATTCGAAAGACATTTCCGTACAAAATGAACGGAAACAAATTGCGTTCCTGCTATTTCTTGATACAGATCTATTAATTGCATGTATGTGCTTTAATCTCTGTATCTGTTAGTAAATGATGGCACTGTGTATGAATGTTATATCGGGCTGATATCTGCAATGCAAACACACAGTGTTCGTCATTCCTGTAAATTAATTTTGGAGGGTAAATGCTTTTGCATTAACGTGCTCATCTATATTTCACGCAATTTGAAATTATCAAACGCACTGAACGAAGACAGGTGTGTCAATCTATCGTTTTCGAACGTTGGTGATTACCTATAGCGAATCAATGCTAACCCATGCTTCAAAAGTTGGTTCCCAACCGATTTGTTTACACAAGATAAACGTCTACAAAGAAACATTCAGGCACGTTAATTTCACAGATTCATTCTTTAAAAATTGCATGTGTTCCAACGTTTTTTCACTTCAGTACTGACGTCAATTTTTACTTTCTGTACCGGAGTTATGAATATTCAGACATTACTAATATTGAATTTGATTCTTATATAATTCTAAAAATGAAATAATTTATATAACATTTGTTTCCTTGAAGTAGATAATCAAACTTTATTACCTATAAATACATTAACAGGAATCTTAATTACGTACACAGTAAGTAGAAAAGGTATTGCATTCCACCCAAAAATTCTATACGAGATTTCACCGGAAACGCGTGTTTTGAGGCCCATTGAATTAAAAAATATATGTTTAAAAAAAAGGCCCATGCGATTGTGTATGTGGTATCTGTGAACAGCATAACCAAAAAATTAAAAGTCGGATGAAACTTGGTATTTAAATTCACTATCTTCCAAAAATGTGACACAGAGGTTTTCAAGAAAATTCCCAACTCCACACTACCCTTCACCTGGGACATTTGTCGAAACGTTTGATGTTCTGAAAAATGGCTCCCACGATTATGATTAACATACCATATATTAAAGGTATGTCTTGAATTCTGAATAGCCTGTGTAGTCCTCTTCATTGGGAAGGATATTTCTATAATCCCGTATAATTGCTAAACGTTAAGATATCGACGAAAACGTGAGACATAAAATGCAGGTCCCTTAAAAGACGCATTTATTTTAAATACCTTTTTCGTGGCATCAACCATTACCAAGATATCCGTTATTAATGCTTCGAATTGTTCAGTACTTGTCATTCTTTTCATGTCCTGTTAATATTCAGTCATTTCTCGCTGTTGCACGGGTATGCAACTGTAAGACCAGCATATGGTCCCAGTTCATAAATATTTGACTACTGCTGTTCCCTTTGTAACAACGATATGTGTAATGTATCTACTTCTGCAAAGGTTTATCTCGACTAAAATGAGGTAGAAAAATAAACTTTTGTAAAAATAATTTCTATACGATAGAGGGTAGAAAAAGTCATGTGAGTGTAGCACATCAATTTTTACTTTCTCTACTACGTATAGTAAGTAGGGTAAGTATTGCATTCCACCCAAAAATTCGATACCGAGATTTCACCGGAAATACATGTTTTGAGACCTCCTGAATCCAAAGCAAGCATTTTTGGAAACATGTCCGTGTGTGTGTCTGTGTGTGTGTGTGTGTGTGTGTTTGTGTGTCTGTGTGTGTGTGTTTGTCTGTGAACAGCATAACTCAAAAATGAACAGTCGGATAAACACCAAACTTGCTATTTAGGTTCAGTATCTTCCAGAGATGCGACACGAAGGTTTTCAAGAAAATCCCCCCACCCCAGACTACCCTTTACATGAAACATTTTTCGAAAATTTTAATTTTCTCAAAAATGGCTCTAACGATTTTGATTAAAATATCATATGTTTAAGATAATGTCATGAGAAATGAAATGTATATCTAGAATTTTCTGGGAATGTCTCCAAAAGTATTCTTCATTGTGAACGACTTTTGCATAACTGGTAAACCATAGGAGATAGACAAAAGTTTACAACACAAAAAATGTAGATCTCGTTAAAATACACAACTTATGTCATATACATTTCTTTTGTTGAGTGAACCGTTTTCGAGATATTGCTTGTTATTCCCTTAAATTTTCCAATACTTATACTTTTTCTCAAATTCATTATTCATTTTTTTATGTCCTGGACTTGCAAAGAGAATGGAATGCTCCACATAGCAACCAGCGTTAAAATATTTGACCATCGCTTATAACCTACCATATTCCCCTTGCATCTACAAGAAAATTAGCAATAAGATTGACATCTCGATATCTCGATTAACATAAAGCATATGGAGAATAGGCATTTGTAAAAATAGATTGTACAATAGTAGAGAAAGTCATGTGAGTGTAACACATCAGATTTTTTTAACACCAATTCAACCTCATATGCTCTTTGATGCAGATGTAAGTATGAGGCTGTAAATGGACTTGGTTGCACAGTGGCTTTGCTGTATCATTGATTTGAATACTTGTTGTGAATTGCAGATTGCTTTAAAGGTAATGGCGCGTATCACGGAGGGGCCCCCGAACCGGTGTCGAATACAGCACGCAGGCCAGCCGGTCCATTGTGCTTCCAACGTCCCCATGGGAGGGAAGGATGAGGGGAGAGACCCAAAGGTTGACCAGATTCGTATATGGAATGGACGGGGTCCCCAACGTTCCCAGACAGAACGTATCCGACGCCTCCCGGCCCCTGCCCAAAAGCCACCAACTCCAAGATCCCCCGGAGTGGCTGAAGTGAGACCTAACTGAGCGGTACCGCAGCGACGCCAGGTAAGAAACCTTTACAGGGTGCAAGTTGCCGCAACCTGCCGAAACCCACCGGTTAGTCCAACAACCCTGAAACAGATGACAACGAAGATAATGTGTACAGGAAATGAGAGGAAAGAGAGTCGTGGTAGAAGATGAACCACCCCAGTATTGCTTGGCGATCCGGGGAAACCACGAAAAACCAATGGACCAGAGTGGACGGTCGCCGGCGATCGATCCCGGGACCTACCGAATGCGGGCCACAGACGCAACCGCCTGAGCCATCAAGCTCGGTCAATATTGCTGTAGTTCCCTTCAGTGTCGTCTAATTTGTTATGATATAACTGGAGAGTGCGACGCCTAACACAATGTCTTAGTTGCATATTCGCCTTTCATATCATCTATTTACGTTTTTTTCCCGACATTATAAGTCCAACAGATGTCACTCTATGTCATACGCTTGCTCTAACGTAATGCTGCAAACATATGAATAATGCCACCGAAGCCGGTAGGATACTCAGCCTCAAGGCGTAGCCGAGTGATTGAGGGGCCCTCAGCCTCAAGGCGTAGCCGAGTGATTGAGGGGCCCTCAGCCTCAAGGCGTAGCCGAGAGATTGAGGGCCCTCAGCCTCAAAGCGTAGCCGAGGGATCTGCGCGTCTAAAACTCGAATGATTCACGTTCGCAGAAACAACAGCACATCGCATATTTAGTGCATTTCACTTTTTATTTAGGTTGGCAGCACCAACTTTGCATGTTATTTATCGGAAACATGGCTACGTTTGTTGTGTTCCTGACGCGATTTGCCTATATAAGTAAAACACCTAAAACGGGCAGGTAGAGATATAGAAGAGACCATATCTAAACTCACTCCGAAGGTAATTTATTCGCTTTCCTTTTGATTTTATAAGCATTTTCAACGGGCATATGTCGCGGTAACGTTGTGTTATCTTATTTGCTGAGCGCTTGTTATTGTTTTAATATTTTGAATTTTGGGTTCTTTGCCCTCCGGCTAGCTATTATTACTAAGTCGAGTAAATTTCTTGAACAGGGTGTGTAAACGGAAAGGAGTTGTTACTAAAAATAACACTGATAAAAGAATTTGTTTCACTTTGTCACACTTCATTAATTTCACATATTTACTCTTGGTACACGCCCGACTGAAACTGTTATATTTTCGAATGTAACTATAATCACTTATTTGTCGCACATTATTAATTCGAGTATTTCACATTTTTGTAACTAACTTTACGACGCGAGAGATTCTGTAGAATTGCGCGACGTGTAACCCGTGAATGACTCTGTTGAACTGCGCGACGCGTAACCCGTGTATGATTCTGTTAAACTGCGCGACGTGTAACTCGTGAATGATTCTGTTAAACTGCGCGTTACCTGTCTTTGGCTCGGAATTTATACTCCCTCACCCCGATATGCCTAAACATAATAACAGAGCTGCTATTGGTTAATAAAGCGCGCCAACATTAGCGTCTATTTTTTTTAACCAATCAAATTACGAACACATATGCTCTAGGGAAAATATTCCCTCCATTTCTAAAGAAAAGCGCGCTACTCTGACGTCATTTGTTTGTCTCTTCTAATTGATAAACAACTCACCCCCTCGCTACATTGTTACCCGCTCCTATTGTCAGTTTCAGTGAGGCCGTGTAAACTTATTTCCTAACAATGCTTATAATTAACAAACATCTCAAATCATTGTCATACAATAATGCTAATTTACACTACAATCACTCTGGCATTTACAATGTTGTGATATAAAATACTGCCTCACATACTATAAGAGGAGATTAGCCTTTTTTTCTTTTGAGTTTTGGTGTTGATTACTGAAACTGATGTTTACTTGGTGTTTGACAGACACCACGAAAAATCCCCAAACAGGTAAGTCAGCACAGATCCGAACCAACGAACAGGAAGCTGAGAAACATATCGAAAATATGGTAATCAACACAGGTTAGGAATCGGTACCACTAGAACGCTGATAATAGCGATAGCTAGGGTCAATAAGAAATATAATGTCTCCAAGTGGATCACGCGGAGTAGATATTAGTGAGCTCAAGACCTGCCAGAACTACTACAGGTATATGCTGTTGTTGAAGTGGTTAGTCCAGGGCCCTAGCGTTTACGATGTTGAGGTATGGCCCGGTAGTAGTTCTTTTACTCAGCTATCTTCTCTCTAGTTCACCTTAAGCGAGAGGTTCCTGCCCTGAATTACCTGCATAGAATTCGAGCCTAAACAATTCAGTTCAATATAATATGAACCCGTCAGTACCCAAATGCAAGCTACAATCGCCTGAGCGATCTCGCTTGTGGGCATTAATATTTATTTACTTCCATCTTTTTTGGGGGGAACAAACATACGTTTAATATTATGTCCAAAACCTTGGTGGTTACTTTGCATATTGGACAGCTCGTAATAAAGATACAACCTATCTTAAACTAGCGTTTTAATATGACGTATCTATGACGTTCTATTTTCAACTAATACTAGACTTCTAAGTATGAACTACAGTAGCCACGAAAACCTACCCACAAACTAGAGTTGAGAATGGAGAGGTTTGGATTAACTTGGTACAAAACAGCAGCAAACCCAGTACAAAACAGTTCCGCGGTTATCGCTGCTTACAGATTATAGCTAATTATTATTGTTGTTGTTATTATTATTATATCACTTATGTACCAAAATATTTACAGATATTGAGAAGTTCATCCAAATAATACCCTCTTGGTGGCAATAATTAGATTGTCAATAATTTTATACTTTTTTTCGATATCAACTTCCGAGGAAACATTTGACTTAAATATTGTGATTGTTGTGTATTCCAACGCTACAAGTAACTCATTTCGTGTCCACCCATCCCTCTATAAGGTCGAGTCTCTAATCATGTTACACTGGCATAGCCATCTACTTCTTTAGACCAATTAAAATAGATTAATTAGGTCAGGTTATTTCTGACCCCTCCTACTTTTCACTCGTACTGGTTGATATTTGTTTCCTGGAATTTGTTTTAGGCCTGTCATTCATACATGATAAAGGCTGAATGAAAACTAATTCTAATTATACAACCGTGGCTTAATTACGAAAGCGCAAAATAAGCAAATACCATCTAGGCAAATGGAACAGGCTTTCTGTCTGTTTTGAGAGTGTTTCCAGAAAATATTTATCGTCATTAAGTGCGTTTAAGTTGCATTAATATATTTTTTTAGAAGTGATGTTGGTAAGCAGTGCATAATTTTGTAAGAAGGTGCATTGATTTACCGGATATTAGATATAAAAATTTTACCGTAAGTGAGTATTTTGAGATTCTCTGAATAAAAAAGCACTTCTAGAGAAAGTCATGTACACGTTCTCACTTACATAAGACGTCTTTGAGAAGCTTAACCGGAAAATTTGAATAAATACCTAGATTCATGCGTAAGTAAAATACATTTCAAGCAAGATTTTCAGAAAAATTCTTTCGTCCAAAATACCGTTTGCATACAAAGGTTTTAATTAGGAAACCTGTATGTCGTTAAAGTTTGAGGTATTGAAATGAAAATAGCATATTTTTTTAATTTTTGTGAATAATTTATGAAGCCCTTATCAGTATTATTAATTAATTTAAATAGTTCTGTATTACTGGAAAACCTTGAGGGAAAGATATACTCAGTATAGCTCGCTGAGAGGTTTAACTCTTGTCAAGTAATTTATTTTGTACCACTAGCCGTTTCCGAGTAATTCGCTGTAGCTCATTTGAATTTTCCACTATTTTGAGCAACATTATTTACTTTCTTTTGTTTGTCATGAACTTACGTGAAGTGTATGTAATACTAAGGCAGGCATAAACAACACACACTTAGCTATAGCAAAATGTGTATTCAGATGATTTCAATACAAAGTAATGAATAAATGGAAGCAAACAGCAAAACAACGTGGTTAATGGATAACTTTCAGAATTTATAGAAACATTGTATTGGGTAGAGAAAGATCTTATTGAATTAAGGTAGAGATCGCAGGGTATATTTACGCTGTTTCGCAGCATTAGCTGTTGCTATAATTCAAACATATGTATTTGCAGTATTAAGTACACTTTAATTCTGTTGAAAGAAAGACAGTTTTCCCTAGAATTACACTACCTAGGACAATGAGCTATTTACTGCTCATTAAAGAAGATTTTCTGAGTATACTGGTGCCAACCTTTTATTATTAGTTTTTATAAGTAGCTTAAGATGGTCGGTTAACTATTTGTTCATTTGAGGGACTAATTTAATTTTAAAAAAAGCAGTAGCAAGAAAGTAATTTTTTGTGTCATTTTATTAGGTTTATATTTGTTCGTCGAAACCATGTAATTTAAGATCAAAATCTTACCTACCAAATGCAGCTAAACATTCTGTACAATAACAAAAAATTTCGAATTTCTAAGTTAAATAGATTTTAAGAAAAATGTACCTGAATTTTAAAAAATGAAATCTACGGGAAATGGCAAAGAACAAGGTGAGCACATTGTTACATACCAATATACTACAACAATGGTGGCGAAAACGACTTTCTTCGGCGAATCACCAAGTATGAAACACGCACTGCAACACGCACTGCATCACTCAGCAGCATGTGAAAAACAAACGGACGGTTGCAGAGTGGGAACGGCGCCTGCGAGCCACGTTTTCGCTATCTCTGTACTACATCTGTGGGTCATAAGAGTGCTTTAGAGGTCCAAATAAGAAAACAAATATTCCACAGGTATAAATAAAATAAAAATCTGATGTGTTACACTCACATGGCTTTCTTTACTCTTGTACAAACTATTTTTATAAATACTTATTCTCCATCTACTTCATGTTAAATGTTTGCTGAAACTATCCTATTGCTAATTTCCTTGTAGGTGCAAGGGGAATATGGTAGGCTTTAAGCGATAGTCAAACCTTTTAAGAACTGGGTGCTATGTGGGGCATTCCATTCTCTTTGCATGCCCAGGACATAAAAGAAACAAAACAAACAAACAAAAATTCCCATTTGAGAAAAAGCATACGTATCGTAAAATCCCAAAAAATAACAAGGAATATTTTAGAAATCGGTCATTTGGCAAAAAAATGTATATGACTTAAATTGTGTGTTTTAACAATATCTACATTTTTGAGTAGTAAATCCTTTACGGTTTACCAATTAAGCAAATGTCATTCAGAATGAAGAGGATTTTTGGAACATTCCGGAAAATTCAAGATATATATTTCATTTGCCAAGAAAATATCTTAAACATATGATATTTTAATCAAAATCGTTAGAGCCATTTTTGAGAAATCAAAATTTTCAAAAAATGTTCTACATAAAGGGTAGTCTGTTTAGGGGGATTTTCTTAAAAATGTTCGAATCATATCTTTGAAAGATACTAAACCTAAATACAAAGTTTGACATTTGTCTGACTTTTCGTTTTTGATTTATTCTGTTTACAGACACCCGGACCTTTTTTAAAAATGCTTTTTTTTGGAGAAAGCAAAAAAAAAGTAAAATCAATTCTGTGAACACGTCTTTCCAAGTGCCTTTAAGGGTACTTTCTATTTTGATTTATTTCTTTTGTAATTAAAAATACCTGTAATATAAGACTTGAAACTTTTCTTTGAGAGTAATATGCAGTCATCTTTCAAAATCTTCTGCGTTTCGAATTTCTTGTTTAAATCCATAGCAGGTTTATCTTCAAACATAACCGTCAGAGTTTTTTTTTAAGTTGAAGTATTGGATTCATATAAACCTGTTTCGTCGTTCCTTTTATAAACTCAGAGGAGCATGTTTAATCTTTCAAGAATATTGAAAAAAAGTATCGACAGATTCTAACAAGAAAATCAGCTGAAGTTCATTTGAACGAAGTTTACTTAACCAATTGTTGGAATGCCTCCTTTTATGCAAAAGTCACGAACGTCGGAGAACCTCCATCATCCCTGGGCTGATTATATTTTACGAGGGTTGGAAACGGTAGTGTAGGAAAAAAAATGCGGGTGACACTGGCCGTTCTGCGCAAGAAATTTTAAAAGGAAGGCCAGAAATGAAACAAATGTGGGTTAACTCATAAAAAGCGTCTTCTATTTACTCGGCGTTTTTCCGCCCCAACCCCTCCTCGCCTTTCACGGCTCCTGAAATTTACAGGTTAACGAAGCAGACATAAAATTTAACAGCTGGAATTTGTATGCCAGACTGTTCCCCAGGGCCGCACCATTTCCATTGCCGCAGAGCGATATATATCGACATTCTTATGGTAATGTTTCGAGACGCTCTTATAGTTCCAGAGATGCGTGTTTTTATTATTGTGCCTGTTTACGGTCATTTTGACTTTACAGGTCATTTTGCAGCTGAAGTCCCGGCGTTTTCCTCGTTAACGAGAGCATTGTGTATCTGCAGCCAAGTGTCTAAAACAAGTCGTTAGCCGCCGTACACTAAAGAACATACGCCATTGTTAGCTGCCTCTCTCGAATACGCCTTCTTCCTTAATTGCATACAAGCTACGAAAATAGTAGATTATAAAATAAGTCTATAACGTAATAATTGTAGAACATTAAACGTCTTATGCAATTGTTTAAAACAAAGTTAAACAATGTGGTGTGTAACTGGACCCGTACACTTTCTATTTCTATATGTAAAGCATCATAATTTGCTAATTTCTGCACATTTTTCCATTGATTTGGCCGTATATTGGGATCACATTTAATTGCCTGCTTTGTGCTTTCATTTACAGACCTATTCTATCCTCTATTGCAGTAGTAGCGAAAACGGGACTCGCGAGGCAGTGTGACTCGCAGGCGCCACTCTTTTCTACTTGTCTATTCATTTATTTTCCATACAATGCTGAGTGATGTAGTGTGTTGCATATTTGATGACTCGAGGGAGAAAGGTATTTTCGCCACCTTTGCTCTGTCGCATATTAGTTGGTGTATAATAGTAATTTACGATACGAATATTACAACGTATCATATTACAATAAGAGATTGAAAGATTGACAAATGAAGCGGCAAGCTGAGTATGATAACCAGTCGAGTATTGTAATATGTAATCACGATATATGTATCGTATAACGTTTTATCTACTTTAGTTAGGTAATTATTTTATTATTTTGGTATATTGTATTTTTATTTCAGATGTAGCGTTAGAAATCATTGAAACAGTACACTACATTGATACACAGTTGATACATGTGTATAGTGGGCCGTGCATGGTTTGATAGACGATGTGTGTTTTAGGTTTTATTTGAAACAGAAGAACATGAGTACTAGGTGAATTAAATAAACCCTGAAAAATGAGTTCTGACGAAGATATTGCAAAGGCACGTAATTCTGTTACAGATGGTTTAATTCCTAATAAATTCCGACTTCGTATTCTTATGTATGGTTCACAATACGCAACCAGTTTCGGGATAAGAGTTACATTATGAAACTAGTTGCATAATGAGGTACCATTACGAACTAGTTAAGTAGTAAAAAGGTTTACCAATTTTTAGTACTGTAAAATCGACATTACGCAACAAAAGTAGATAAACTATTCTTACGGAAGTACAAAGTAGTTACAGAAGTTATTGCACTCCACCCAAAAATTCGATGCAGAGATTTAACCGGAAATATATGTTTTGAGGCTCCCTGAATTCGAAAAAAAGTTAATTTTGAATGTGTATGTCTGTGAACAGCATAACCCAAAAAAGAAAATTCGGATAAATGCTTAACTTGCTATTTAGGTTAGCATCTTCCAAAGATGGGACCAACACTTTGAGCATGCTGTCAATCTGACGAAATAAAACAGCCGAAACAAACTTTATGAAGTGGCAAGAGGCAAATGTTCCCGTATTGTTTCGTGATGCTTTTTGTTTAAGCATCACACAACATTAGAGTTGTAATGTATGTTATTTGGAGAAGTTTTTTTATTGTTGAATATGGTACTGCTGTTGTTTTCACGTCCAATAAGAAAATACAAAGTATGAACAGTGAAATGGTAGAAACAGTGATCAATACAACTTAAACTGGCGCCGAGGATATTAATGCTTAAGAAAGAAACCCCGAAGAATATTATGCTGCTAGACGATATTATTAATTCTGTAATACACATATTTAATATGTGTCGAGAAGTTAGGGCTGCTATAGCTAGTGTTGAAAAGCTTATCTGCGTATATTGTGGCGTATTAATAAGCATTGTCATTACCAGAGGCATTATTGTCTTGCATTGTCGATAGCATTATTGGGTTTCTTTGATTATTTAGAAACGGGCTGGTATGACGCCAATCCTGCCTGGCTTGGCTAAACACGGTTGAAGGAGATATAGTTAGCGTCACTTGTGTGAGAGCAGTTGAAATAGCAAGTCGCGTGTGTGGTCAGTCCTCGACTTCGAGGCATCTCCCCTCATTCTGTTTTCCTGAGTGCAATTTAGGGTTGCCCAAACATCTGTCAATAAATTCCAGTTAATGTGCGTTATGTAATGTTTTGTATAATGTAAAACCTCACGCCTTCATGTAATTCTAAACACCAAGGTCCCAGTCCTCTTGCCGTAAGCGAGTTACGCTCTCCCATGTGCGTGTTGGGGTGATCGAAATTTGATCATTTGCTGGAAATCTCTTGGTCCTCACCCCAGCATGTATATGTAATGTCAAACACATGGCGGGTTTAGTCCGCTCGTCCTTGTTTACCACAGGATCATACTTATCTCTCAGATAAGAGAGTTTCTATTATTTTCAAAGTGAAGTAAGCAAACAGTAGCAATTTTTATGAACGATTTAAAACATTTATATAATAATCGTACTCAATATCCCATTAGCCAAAGACAGGTAGAGTATGCTAGTCAGTTTGCCATACTATACTGTAGAATTCACCTTCCATTACTACACCGATAGTATTTCATGGTGGTGCAGTTGTTTTTAATTTGCATGAATGCAGTGAGTGAGATCACGTAGGCTGTGACTATAGCAACCGGAAATGGAAGTCAAATATTGGTAATATAAAAGCAGTTGTAGATAATTTAACACCAGAAAACTAAAGCAGTATTTTTAACACTTAAATGGTTTCAATCAAATTATATAATATAAAATATAATAACATCCCGCCTTAAAGCAATATGTATATGTAACAATATATAAAAAGTGTATATTACAGTCATTATATTAACGTTTATATTATTATGTACATGTTCAATAATTTTATGTGAATGTATTACGCAATTTAATAATGTAGGAGCACTGAAAATAATAGGTTAAAATTTGCCAGGGAGGTAACAATGAGGTGGCCTTGAGGCAATAATGAATTAGAAAGTTTAATCATGCTACTGGTAATTCTTGGAAACAATAATGTAATTTTTGTGATAGTTTATAAAATAGCCAATCAACAACCACAAAAAAGCTTAAGTTAAATGAAAGTATTTTATTAGAGTAGGATTAGCCAATAAGAAACTGACAGAGGGCTAATTGTACAAATTCAGAAGCTAGCAGAAAGTGTTCCTAACCGGACGCGAGACGCGCCCTCGAGAAGTTTAATATGTATTCAGTGTGGGACAAAAATAGTTCACGTGTTAAAAAGTGCAAGTAGTTAATAAATAATCTCACAATTCTCTATATCAGTGAAGTGTTGTTTTAATCGTATCAAGCATTGATAAATGGAGTGATGTACAAATTATAATCTGTGTAAGCCTACATTCTTAGCCGCACTACTCCCTGTAAAGGAATCCATGTCTTTAACAATAATAGTGACGCAGCCGAGGCAAACATAAATATATAATATTTAAAGAAACAGTCAAATTACAAAGTTAATATTTTTAAACCTGGGGCGAAGGCTACCGGAAACTTTTTACCATACATGGGGTTGCAACTACTTCAAGTTCGGCTCCCCCACAGTTGAAATACAATACAACACTACCATAAAATTAACCTTCTTCAAATTGGCGCCCAAAGCGTGGTGCAAACAACGTAGCATCCAACACGCATCCTCAATTCAGGATCCATGACTTTAGCGATGTTTACTTGCGGCCAACGCAGCAAATAGACTGTTGCGTATAGTGAGTAGAGGCTACTCGAATGTAAACATGATAACATCGCCACGAAGCCAGTGCTGTTCCTAAATGTCCCATGTAGTACATCCCTGACACCTGGTGTTCCAGTGCAGCTCTCACAGTAAGTATAAAAACAACCGGAGCTATTTACATGCGGTACCTCTAATGATTTATTGCAATTGGAGGCCTTCAGTTGAGGCAGTATTTTATATCATAACATGCTGTGAATGCCAAAGTGATTGTAGTGTAAATTAATATTATTGTATGTACAGGCTTTTAGATGTTTGTTAGCCATAAGCATTGTTAGGAAATAAGTTTACACGGCATAACTGAAACTGACAATAGAAGTGGGTAACAATAAACCGAGGGAGGGAGTTGTTTATCAC
Organism: Deroplatys truncata; assembly: GCA_030765065.1. NCBI lineage: Eukaryota > Metazoa > Arthropoda > Insecta > Mantodea > Mantidae > Deroplatys > Deroplatys truncata. Next base: position 110,763,135 of record CM060982.1, read on the forward strand.
TAAGAAAAGACAAACAAATGACGTCAGGGTAGCGTGCCTTTTTTAGAAATGGAGGAAATATCTTCCCTAGAGTATATATGTTAGTGGTAGTGATTGGCTGACCAAAACGGACGCTAAAGTGGGCGCAATTTGGTAACCAATAGCAGCTCTATTGTAATGTTTTGGCAATTTGAGGTGAAGGAGTATATATTCTCGAGCCATAAGCAAGTTTCGCTCAGTTTTGAAGAGTCTTTCACGAGGATCACGTCACGCAGTTCTAAGGAATCTTTCACGAGGTGCACGTCACACAGTTCTGAAGAATCTCCTACGAGATGTACGTCGCAGAGTTGGTTACAAAAATGTAAAGTGCGCGGAGTAATTGGTACGCGGTAACTAATACGACTGTAGTTACATTAGGAAATATCGCAGTTTCAGTCAGGCCTGTATAGAGATTAAGTATGTGAATATTAATTAAGTGTGACGGCAATAAAAGTGTAGAAACAAATTATTTTATCAGTGTTATCTTTTAGCAACAAGTCCTTTCCGTTTACACGCCCTGCTTAGAGACACTGCTTGACTGAGTTTTAATAGCTAGCCGGAGGACAAAGAACCCAAATTTAAAATAATAAAACAAGAGACGTCCAACAAATAAGATAACACAAGCCAGAGAACTGCGACACAGTGCAATGCATATACGAGGGCTGTTCAGAAAGTAACCTCCGTTTTGAAATAAACATGAAACTGGTATACATGCAAAAGTTTCATTATACACATCTGAAATCTACAGCTTTTCTCTGTTTTTCTAATAGTCTCCAAACCCATTCAAGCTCTTGTCATACTTTTTCACAGTCTTTGAAATACCTTCTGCATAAAATTCTGCCACCTGCAAACTAAGCCAATCTGTCACGGCGTTTTGAAGCTCTTCGTCATTGCCAAAGCGCTGAACTGCAAATCAGTTTTTCATGTACGGGAACAGATGGAAGTCACTAGGGGCCAAGTCCGGGCTGTACAGGGATGGTCAATAACGTCCCATTTGAACTTGGCCAGAAGTTCATGTGTGCTGTGTGCTGTGTGAGGGCAAGCGCTGTCATGCAAAAACACACCAGATGTCAGAAGACCGCGAAACTTGTTTTGGACTGCTTTCACACTTCACATGCACTTCACACTTGGCGGGATTTGTTATTTCGGCGCTCATATTGTTAGGTTATAATTAGCTAACACGCAACAATACGTTGTTCTGCTTTGCACATCTAGATGCGTACTGAGCCACTGCCTATGCTGCTGTCGAAATGGCGTCGCTGCCCGACTACTTCTCGTCCTATGCATGAACGGAGGTTACTTTCTGGATAGACTTCGTACAATCGCTAGTTACGTTTACCTTTCGTTATAAAAGGTGTTCTAAATATAAGCCTCATGTGGGGTATTCATATATTTATTCGGCGTTGCCGTCAGTCGTTCTCTGCGCTTGACTCGATACTTTGAAGGGAGTTTATCATAGTGCCTCTGCCAGAGGACTAGCAAAAGATGAGTAGAGGGGGTGGATGTCAACAGTCACGAGGTCAGCTTAGTGAAATGGAGCTTGCAATGTCCTTTCCGGTATTTGGAACTCTTTCGCTTGCGTCTGTAAATAACAATCTCAGCATGCATGCTGACAGGTAACTGAAATAATTGGACGGTTTTTGTGGCATAGAGTGTCTCGGCATAGCACTCAACCATGCAAATTGTGTGATCGTTGGCCTCTTCCATATCGCGTGCAAAGAGTGAAAAATAGTTACGCACCGCCGCCGTACATCAAGCTCATATGTTCTTTGGAGCAGATGATGTATGCGCTTGATATACGGATTTAGTTGCATAGGGCTTTGTTGTGCCATTGATGCAAGATTGCTGTAGTTCCCTTCATCGTCGTCTAATTTGTTATGATATAACTGAAGAATGTGATGCCTAACAGAAAGTCTTAGTTGCTTTTACTGACGTTTACTTGGCGATTGACAGACACCAATCCACAATCAGATTAAGTCAGCCCAAGAGATGCGGTCACGTTCATCTTTAGGATCAGAACCAACACGAGGAAGTTGAGCAACATATAAAAATGTGGTACTCAGGACAGGTTAGGAATCGGTACCACTAGAACGCTGATAATAGCGGTAGTTAGGGTCAATAAGAAATATGGTGTCCCCAAGTGGATCACAGGAAGGAGTTATTAGTGAGCTCAAGACCTGCCTGAACTACTACAGGTATATGCTATTGTTGAAGTGGCTAGACCAGGTCTCTAGAGTTTACTGTGTTAAGGCATGGCGCGGTAGAGTTTTTCTAATCCGCTACTTTCTCTCTAGTTCACCTTAAGCGAGAAGATTCTGCCCTGAATTACCTGCAGAGAATTCGAGCTTAAAGACTTCGGTTCAATATAATATAAACACCTCACTACGGAAATGCAAGCCACAAACACCTGAGCCATCTCGCTTGTGGGTATCAATATTTGTTTATCTTGTTATTAAGAGGTCGAAAAGACATGCAGTCCGAGGTTCATTTCCGCACCTTCCCTTTGAGACAAGAGTGTCGCTGAACTAGTAATGAACGTGATTTATTTAAGACTACAGGCTGGACCCGTTATAAGCCTAACCTTTAGTGGACGCACGCCGATGCGGTCTTCTAATTCGTCGAGCGTATGGGGATTTCTTGCATAAACTTTATATTTAAGCATTCCTCAGATAATCTTAGATCTGGAGAACAAGCAGGCCATTCGGTTATTCTGTCATCAAAAACGCTTTTAATGTGATGCAGTGATGATATTGCAGCTTTTTCCAGACAGCTCCTAATGCGTTTGAGTTTTCCTTGTGGAACTGACGGCTATGTTCCCGTTGTATAATAGGACCCAGTCCATTTTAGTTTCTCTAACATAAAAGTTATGAATTTTTTATGATTAGGCATAGATATTTCTAAACTTTAAAGCCACAATGCCTAGGAAATGAAGTTGAACTTACTGGACTTAATACACCGCATCCCCCGTACAGTCTGTGGGCATTTGCAAACAGCACTCACCAGGCCGTGTTTATCTTCTGTCGGTGAAATTTGGCCGCTTATGTTTACATTATTGGTATGACCGAGTGGAATAGTTCATTCGGCAATGTCTGTGGCATGCATGCAGGAGGACACGGGTTCAAACCCCCCAGGCTAACCAACCCGACCGAAGGTTTTTTCATAGTTTTCCTAGGCGAATGCTAGTGTGGATAATTTGATCCGCGAATTTTCCTTTTATCACTACATTTCATTGGCTTCTTCTTTACCGACATACTAGGCTTTGGACTGATCACCCATCCTGGACATGCTATGATCCAGAGTTTGCTTGTTGCTCGACAGGTTACTGACCCAAGGCACTGGCTTGTAAGTCTTGGTGGTGTAAGTCCTACAACTAGGGAGATATCCGTCAAAGAAAAATCTGATGTGTTACACTCATATGACTTTCTCTACTCATGTAGAAACTATTTTTACAAACGCTTATTCTCCATATGCTTCATGTTAATCGAGATATCGAGATGTTAATCTTATTGCTAATTTTCTTGTAGATGCAAGGGAATTGGTAGGCTTTAAGCCATAGTCAAATATTTTAAGAGCTGGTTGCTATGTACAGTATTCCATTCTCTTTGCATTACCAGGAGAAAAAAATGTATAACGGATTCCCATTTCAGAAAACGTATAAGTATTGGAAAATTTAAGGGAATAACAAGCAATATCTCGAAAATGGTTCACTCAACAATAAAAATGTATATGATATAAATTGTGTATTTTAACGCGATCTACATTTTTAGTGTAGTAAATCTTTGTCTACCTCTTATAGTTTACCAATTATGCAAAAGTCGTTCACAATGAATACTTTTGGAGACATTCCCAGAAAATTCAAGATGTACATTCTATTTGGTGTGAAAGTATGTTAAATATATGATAATTTAGTCAGAATCATTAGAGCCATTTATGATAAAATTAAAATTTTCGAAAAATGTTCCATGTAAAGGGCAATCTGGGGTGGGGGATTTTCTTGAAAACCTTCATGTCGCATCTCTGGAAGATACTGAACCTAAATACCAAGTTTGGTGTTTATCCGACTGTTTGTTTACGAGTTATACTGTTCACAGACACAAAGATAGACACACAGACACACACACGGACATGTTTCCAAAAATGCTTTTTTTGGATTCAGGGGGGGTCTCAAAACATTTCCGGTGAAATCTCGGTATCGAATTTTTGGGTGGAATACAATACCTCTCCTACTTACTATATGTAGCAGAGAAAGTAAAAATGTAACAATAAACACACACTTGTGCAGTAAGTATACATCATGGTAACTTCATGCAGTAAACACATCCAACAAGCAACTTCACACAAAGTTGTTCTACCTGTAGTTTAGGCCAAGCGACACTACACTAAAATGCCAGTGCACCATATGAGTAGACGCGTAAGCTAGTCTACCGCAGAGCAAGGTCATTCAACCCGATACCTGCTACAATTAGACCTGACGGCTCCAGGCGCGTCATTCAGGATAAACCAGGTAGTAGGTTCATTACAGTATTGTACTTTTTAATGTTATCAAATTCAGTTATCTATCACATAGTACTCATTCCATATTCGTAGGCCAATAATTCAGGCAGGATGTGTTAACTAAACGTGGAATGGAACACACATTTTTATTGGGAACAACCGTTTTTTCTTTTCAGTTTCATCTCCTATGTGATTATCTAAATGCATTCTGCATCCGTTTGCTAGAATTGACACATGTAAAACAGCTATGCATCATTTGCAGATATTATGATTATTTCGACAAGCATTTCAAAACAAATGTGCATTTTATATGATGAATGGATCATCGCAGAAACAAGAAAAATTGTTTGAAGCGAGAACAATCCCGAAACCCTAGGGGAGGAAATTTGATGGATTGTTTGCGATATCAACATCTAAATAGTGAATGCACATTCATGAGGGAAAAATATTTTTCACACAACCTGAAAAACATTTTACTGTGTACCTTGTATATAAATACAGACAAAATTAAAGCATATAAGTGCTAAAACAATGTAAAGTTTAATGTAATATTGATTTTAAAGATACCTACATTTCCAGGGATTTTATAATTTTTTTATAAAATAGTAGCAATAGGAATAACTTGTTTTTCCTATTTTAATGTCACCTTTAGCATAATTTACTTATCAGCACTTGTATTCCTGATGAAGCATAATCATTCACAAAATCAAAGCTTAAGACAATTGTATGAGGTAGACGTTAGGTAAACTAATCCACAGGGGGAACCGGCTGCGCGGTGTTTTTCCTGTCCGCATCCACGGCGCTCGTTTCCGTCTGCCGCTACCATAGAAAGGCGCGGATGAAAGCATACTCATTTGAAAGAAATTGCGTATAATGTTATATAACTGGTGGCGAATCTGCTGTTAGTTCTCTTTGTTGAAAGTGGTTGCAACTGCTATACACTTTTCTTTCTAAAAAACATCCCTCGGCTACGCTTTGAGGCTGAGCATTTTACCGGCTTTGGCGGCATTAAACATTCATCTGTTGGACATATAACATATCATTTTCATCACCAAGGAAGAGTACTAAGAGCAGATTGTCGTAACTGGTAAATGTTAAGCGTTAGACGAAAACGCACTACACAAAAAATGTAGATCTCTTTAAAACACTTTATTTCAAATAAATTTTTGTAGCATCAGTTGTTTCCAAGATATCCGTAATTAATGTTTTTATTTGTTAACGACTTAGCCATTCTCGTAAGTCTTGTCAACCTTCAGTTGTTTCTCGCGGCTGCATGAAATAGTGTGGAATTTTAAGGCCAGCGTATAGCGTTCAGTTCTTAAACATTCGATTGTCCATGTTCCCTTTGTATCTATAGAAAAATTGTAATGTAACTATATCTACAAAGGTTTATTCGGATTAAAATGTAGTAGATAGAAAAATAAGCTTCTTTAAGAATAATTTGCATACCCACTAATAAACGATATTGCAGAGAAAGTCATGTGAATGTATCACATCAGATTCTTACTTTCTCTACTACATATAGTAAGTAGGTCAAGCATTGTAATCCACCCAACAATTCTACGTCGATAATTTCACAGGAAACACACGTTTGATACCTCCGAATCCACAAAAAAGAAGCATTTTTGGAAAAAGGTCCGTGTTGAGTTGTGAACAGCAAACTCAAAAACGAAAGGTGGGATAAATACTAAAGTTACTATTTATGTTCAATACCTTCCAAAGATACGAAAGGATGATTTTCAAGAATATCCCCCTATCCCGACTACACAATTCATGAAAAAGTTTCCGAAATGTTTGATTTTGTGAAATATGGCTCTAACGATTTTGATTAAGACATGAAATGTTAAAGATATTTACATTACAAATAAAATGTATATCTTGAAGTTTCAGGGAACTGTGACTGTGAACAGCAAACTCAAAAACGAAAGGTGCGATAAATACTAAAGTTACTATTTATGTTCAATACCTTCCAAAGATACGAAAGGATGATTTTCAAGAATATCCCCCTATCCCGACTACCCAATTCATGAAAAAGTTTCCGAAATGTTTGATTTTGTAAAATATGGCTCTAACAATTTTGATTAAGACATGAAATGTTAAAGATATTTACATTACAAATAAAATGTATATCTTGAAGTTTCAGGGAATAGCCTGTGAAGTCCACTTCATTTGAAAGAAATTGTGTATAATCGTATATAACTGGTAAATGTTAAGCATTAGACGAAAAGGTACGCTATACAAAAAATCTGTTGTGTTACACTCACATAACTTTCTATACTCTTGTACAAACTATTTTTCCGAACGCTTGTTCTCCATCTACTTCATGTTAATCGAGATGTTAATCTTATTGCTAATTTTCTTGTAGATGCAAGGGCAATTCGTAGGCCTTAAGCTATAGTCAAATATTTTAAGAGCTGGTTGCTATGTGGAGCATTCCATTCTCTTTGCATGTCCAGGACATAAACAATGAACATCGTATTCCCATTTGAGAAAAAGCATTGGAAATTTTAAGGGAATAACAGCAATATCTCGAAAATGGTTCACTCAACAATAAAAAATGTATATGACATAGATTGTGTATTTTAACGCTATCTACATTCTTTGTGTAGAAAAATTTTGTCTATATCTTATGGTTTACCAGTAATGCAAAAGTCGTTCACAATGAAGAATACTTTCGGAGACATTCCCAGAAAATTCGAGATATACATTTCATTTGTCATGAAAATATCTTAAGTATATTATATTTTAATCAAAATCGTTAGATCCGTTTTTGAGAAAATTAAAATTTTCGAAAAATGTTCCATGTAAAGAGTAATTTGGGGTGGGGAGATTTTCTTGAAAACCTTCGTGTAGCATCTCTGGAAGATACTGAACCTAAATACCAGGTTTGGTGTTTAGCCGACTGTTCGTTTCTGAGTTATGCTGTTCACCGACACACAGACACACACAGACATGTTTTTAAAAATGCTTTTTTTTGGATTCAGGGGGTCAAATACAAAACATGTATTTCCGGTGAAATCTTGGTATGGAATTTTTGGGTGGAATACAATACTTCCCCTAATTACTATACGTAATAGAGAAAGTAATAAGCCTTAGTAAAAATATATTTTATACCCACCAATAAAAGATAAAGAGTAGAGATAGTCATGTGAATGTATCATATCAGATTTTTTACATTAACATGTTTAGGTTTAAATTAAAGCATTCTTTACTTTAAATGTTAAAACTTAAACAACTGTGTTTCGGCTTTAACGACTTTCATTTAACATTATAAATTTCGCTGAAGATACGATACCTACATGAAAGTGCTTTCTTGAAAATTAAACACTATTGGTAAGGATAACATGTTCTTATTGTGAAGTCAAATATCACAAAATATATTATATTTTTGTAGCAAATAATAATGACGTTGGGATATTCCTATGAAATTCATAAGTATATTATAGTAGTCGTTAGTGTGAAAGAAGGATTTAATTCGTGATGGTTTAATGTAAAAGTGGGTTGCACAAATATAGAAATCTAGGGTATATAGAGATCGGTATAGGTATATACAGATATATATATATAGGTATATAGGGATATGCATATTATGCTTAATTGACCCGAAATATTGCCCTCTTGAGATATAAGTACCTAATGGTTTTCCCCAAGAATTGTATACATTATAGAAACCATTATTAATATAATATTTTAATGAGAATCAGCTTAATAAATTTTCAGTATTCAAATTACAATAATAGGTAATTATGAAATGAAATGACTGCACATTTTACAAATAGCATCGTTACAACAAACAGTAATATCAATGGAAAATAATTAGAACTTGTTTTAACGAATTACTTACTTCAAAGCAGTAATGAGAAAAACATTCTACCAATTATGTCGAGTTCATTAAAATGTTTAATAAGTTTACAGGTATATTAATTATTTATAAAGTAAGGTTTACTAGTTCTCTACTAATGAGGTGACTGAAAAAGTGGATATGTTACATTCACATGCCTTTCTACACCTACCATCCTATGTTTCATTTAGCTTTATACAGGGTGGATCATTTAATTTGAGACTGTACAATATCTCCAAATCTAACCGTTGTAAAAAGAAATACCTTTAATAAAAGTTGCTTGATACTATGGGGGAAAGTAAATGTCATTAATCGTGTTTTGTTTGGAGGACGTTGTGATGATTATTTTTGGGTCAATTTAATTTGACTCCAATTGTAAGTTCCCATTTAAACAAATTAAATAGGGCATACGCGTGGCGTACATTGTATATCAGGTTTGGCTGGACATTTTGTTTCTTTAAATGGGCTGTATTATGCTCAGTATAATAGCAAACTGCTTCCAAATTATGAGGTCTTCGCTGGCTATTGTTTGGAAATTTAATATATACATTTAATTCTTTATGTAAATAGCGTTAATATATGTAAAGTTTCCGTTAAAAGGCGTACTTTGATTTCCGTTGTCCGCGTATGACAGTTTCGTTTAATAAAGGGTATTTAGCATGTTTTATTCAATCCAAAATTCATGGGGGCATGAAATATTTTCGTTTAACAAGGGGTCCGTTATAAGTAGGCTTTACTGTATTGTAATGTTACCCTTAGGAAGTTCGGTCATACATACTTTTTAGAGGTAGAGTAACCTGCCAATCCAGTGGAGAGAATTATTCACCCCCCCCAAAAAAAAAACAGAGGAGGCAATTCTCGTAGGGGGTGTGACCAGTAGCAACATATGGGCCACATTTTATGCACGCGGGTATACGTAGTAGAGGAAGTAATAATATCAAATAAATGCAGTAAAGGAGAAATTACCTCTAGAATCCTGGTACTCAAAATTCAGTAACAGTTGAGACTGTCTTGCTCAAATGCCCAATGAGTAACTCTTATGCTGCAGGGTAACTAGGTATGCCACTTTGAAATGAAGACTACGATTTGCGTTGATTCACAGTTTATTAATTATTCATACAGGCAAGAATGTTCTCGGAGAAAAGGCTAACTGAGGGCTTTACGGGAATAGTGGCGTAAACTTATTTTCCCGTTCACTAAATAAAAAAATCTGATGTGTTACACTCACATAACTTTCCCTACTCTTCTAGAAATTATTTTTACAAACGCTTATTCTCCATATGCTTCATGTTAATCAATATATCGAGATGCTAATCTTATTGTTAATTTTCTTGTAGATGAAAAGGGAATTGGTAGGCTTTAAGCAATAGTCAAATATTTTAAGATCTGATTGCTGTGTGGAATATTCCATTCTCTTTGCATTACCAGGACAAAAAAAAGGTATTGGAACATTTAAGGGAATAACAAGCAATATCTCAAAAATGGTTCACTGAACAAAAAAGAAATGTATACGACATAAATTGTTATTTTAACGAGATCTACATTTTTTGTAGGAAATTTTTGTCTATCTCTTATGGTTTACCAGTTATGCCAAAGTTGTTCACAATGAAGAATACTTCATGGACATTCGCAAAAAAATGGAGATACACATTTCATTTGTCATGAAAATATCTTAAACATATGATATTTTAATGAAAATCGTTCGCGTCATTTTTGAGAAAATTAAAATTTTCGAAAAATGTTCCATGTAAAGGGTAATCTGGGGTGGGGGGATTTTCTTGAAAACCTTCGTGTCGCATCTCTGGAAGGTACTGAACCTAAATACCAAGCTAGGTGTTTATCCGACTGTTCGTTTCTGAGTTATGCTCTTCACAGATAGACAGACAGACAGACGGACAGGGTGGAATACAATACTTCCCCTACTTACTTACTTACGTAGTAGAGAAGGTAACAACTCGCTCCAAATTATCACGGAGATTCAAATATTTAAATGCTCCCGGAATACTTGAACACGTGCTCGTGGGAGCGTCGATGGATATGCGTATACTCGCCGAAGTCAACAAAATACTAGAGATCGAGCTTCAGAACGACGACGAGCTGCTGGCAGGCTAAATTTTAGCCCGAGTGTATTTTTGCTGCGTGCCCACCCTCATCAGGGTTTAACCGCAGGATGATTATTTTCAGTGGGAAAGGATTGTTAAGGATGATGGTTTATTTTTAGATAGTAATTAAAGAAGGGAGGAAGAATGTAGCTCCTCGAGCCGCCTGTTAGGATGCAGCGGCCCTTTTGCACCCTGGTAGGTGTTTGTGTGTTTATCAATTTCTTTGATTGGGATTGAATTTTGAGACCAATCATCTATTGGGTAGAATTATTACTATGGAGTTCAGCTTTAGCTTCTGTTGCTGTAACTCTTTGTTTATCTGGTGTACCCGCGAGCTTCACGTTTCTCCTCAATTTATACAAATTTCCACCCACGGGTTTACATATAGACTCGAACACAGTATCAGTATGACGCTATGCAGGGCTTTGCTCTCTTTAGTGTAGCGGGTGATGACCTCGCCAAAGGTGTCCAAAAGGTTGACTAACCCTTTCCGAATTCACTGAAATCCGCAGTTATCCTCACTCCGAATCTAAATTTAATCGTATTATAAGCAATAAAATACTGCTTCATAGTATCGAATATCAAGAAATAGTGGTATCTTCCGATAGCTAATTATAGCGGTGTGTATTTTAAAACCTTCCTCGGGTTGCTATACAAAATAATTACTTGAATGCGTATAAAAACAAATACGCAATGCCGCAGAGTGCTGTTGAGATTTTAAAAGCAAATTACGCTATGCCTGCAGAGCTTACGTCAGAAATTTATACACCATAATCGCATTAGAGATCTTTCCGAATTTCCCCCGGGAGAAGACCGCAACGTCGTAATAAACATTTTACAACGCAGTTTTTGTAGTCGTCTGCGTTTATATGATAGAGAGGTTGCAAATAGAGATAGGCCAGACAGAAATGAAAAGAACACGTTTTTCCAGTCATATGGCAACCCTTTAGTTCCATTACTCATGTTTGCTAACTGGCAGAAGTTGCAGAGAAGGCATCAACAATGGATGACGTCTACTCGACTTCCCAGTCACGTTGCATACAATAGGCACGAAGTTTTTTGTGACCTTTTTGATTTATTGCCATTTTATTGATTTGATTTTTCATCCATGTGATTCTTATGACTGCAAATTCTTCACGTTTCTTACCCTTTCTTCTAGCGTGGAAATTCATCGCCTCCTGGGGAACCTTTCTGTATGAATAATGCTTTTCTTTAAAATAGAAATGTGGGCAGTCATTTGCTTAGTTTCACACCCCAGTGATATTTTTGGAACTTTCAATACTTTTTACTTTCTCTAGGCTTTGCCTGAATACAAAGTAATGCATATGGTGCAAAATTTGCTGTTTAATATTCACCGCGTGTATGTATTCATACAAATATTTTCAGAAGTGTTTGCGTCTGTACGCGCGTCTTGCTGGTCTAAAAACTATTTAGACGAAAGTGCACTATTCTATCCACTTCTTATTAATAGAGATAAATTATAATTAGGCATTTCGTTGTAAGTATAAGAAAACTACTGTAGGCTAAAGCATGAGGCAGTATTTTTAACACTTAAATGATTTCAGTCAAATTATATAATATAAATTCAATAACAGCCCACCTTAAAGCAATATGTGTATGTAACAATATATAAAAGGGTAGATTATATATATATATGTTTATATTATTGTATACACGTAATAATATTATGTGAATGTATTACGTAATTTAATAATGTAGGAGCTGTGAGAATAATAGGTTAAAAATTGCTAACAATGAGGTAACCTTGAGGCAATAATGAGTAAGAATGTTTAATAATGCTTCTAGTCATTATTGGAGCAACAATAATGTAAATTTTGAGACAGTTTATAAAATATCCAATCAACAACCAAACAAAAAGCTTAAGTTAAATAAAAGCATTCTATTGGATTAGGAATTGCAAATCAGAGACTTGAAATACAGAAGTTTACAAATTTAGGCGGTAGAAATCAAGTCAGTAGCTTGTAGAAAGTGTTCCTAACCGGACGCGAGGCACGTCCTCGAGAATTTTAATAAGTTTTCGTGTGAGACGAAAATAGATTTACGTGCTAAAAAGTGAAAGTAATTAATAAAAAAGCCTCACAGCTCTCTATATCCGTGAAGTGTTATTTAAATCGTGTGAGGAGTGAAGTAAAATTATAATCCGTGTAAGCCTACATTCTTCAGTCGTACCACAACCCTGCAAAGTGAAGCATGTCTCTAACAATAATACTGACGCAGCCGAGGCAAACATAAATACATAATATTTAAAAAAAAGTCAAAAATCACAAATTTAATATTTTTAAATTTGGAACGAAGGCTACCGGGTATCATACGTGCGGTTGCAACTACTTCAAGTTCGGCTCCCCAACAGTTGAACTACAATACAACTCCTACTTCAAATTGGCTTTCCATACGTGAAGCAAGAACCTATCTCAAGCAATAATCAGATTTTCAAAAATGTGAGGGCTTTGAAATGCTAAGGTGTCTGCATGACCAAAGTGAGAAAATTCAAGAAAACTTAAACCAATAACAAGGAATATCTCTGCATGTTAACTGCATAGAAAAAGCAGTGTCAAAAATTGAATACTTTAACGACTTCTATCTTTTTTTTGTAGTAAGATTTTTTTCTATCACTTATGGTATACCAATTACACAAAAGTAATTCAGAATGAAGGTCTCTACAGGCTATTCCCAGCAAATTAAAAATATGGATTTTATTTATCATTCACATCTTAAACAAATGGTATTTTAATCAAAAACATTACAGCCGCTTTTGATAAAATAAAAAAGTAACGACAATTGTTCCATGTAAAGGGGATGGAGGAATTTTTTGTTCCAAAATCTTCATGTCACAGCTTGGTAAGACGACAACTTTTCGATGCTGTTAGGCGCACACGCACGGACCAATGTCTTTTTTGGGGATTCAGATATCTTAAAATGTGTGTTTCTGTGAATTCGCGTATGAAATTTTTAGGTGGAATTTACCCAGAAATTCTGATGTATTTCTATATGTAAGCAGTACGAAATAAAAAATAGTAAATGCAATGAAAGAAAACATACTTTCTAACAGTTGTTTACAGCTATTCTGCTCCGGTAACGCTTAATAAGTATCTATGTTTAATAAATTTGTTCTATTATATTGGGGCTTTTTACATAGCACTGTGGTAGCGTTGCTGCCTATAAGGTCCCAATACCTAGCGTAGTTTATACTATTGCTGGATATGGTACGTGATGCACCCAGTCTCGTGCGGTACTTGGGGACCAATTAAGGATTTCCTTGCCGGTTTTAGAAACCACGACAAAAGAGAAGCTGACCTCATATCCACATATCGCATTTTTTTTTAGTAAAGGAGAAATACAGTTAGGTACTAAGCCCAGATAAGCTGGGAGTGTGGGACTCGCCAGTATGTAGTCATACCCATTAAAACCCCTCCACCGGAAAGCAAGAAGGTTAATAAAAGTGAAGTAATTGAAAAGAGAAGGTAGCGCGGTCCCACAGCACCCGCGTTAGTCGGTGGAAAGATATAATGCTGTCGCCCAATGGGCGGGAGCGGGTAAAAGGTAAGGTTCTAGGCTTCAGCTGTGACAAACTGCCCTGACTGCAGCCTAGAGGTTTGAAGGTGACAATAAGGATGAGCAAAGTTTAGAGGACGACAGTGAGGAGTTGGGTCGAAGTTGTCAATCTGAAGACGTCGTTAGTTTTGCATTTTGGCTATGAACTGCTGAGTTGTCATTCCTGTGGGCTTGAAAGTCTTCCGTTGTGTAGTAGAAGCGTTCTCTTTCGGAATTCTAACCAAAATTCTGTAAAGTCAGTGTCCAGAATACAAAGGGCGCAGTGTATAGTATCTAGTTGATGTTGAGTGGTCTGGTTGATGGTGTGGTATTGCTACAGCGATGATTCCTCTGCAATCTGGAGCTCCCTCCAGGTCCTCCAAGACGATCAGATACGGCCCATTTGGCCGTCAGACTCAGGATCTCCGCGTGGTCCTAGATTTCCTGTCTGGTGCTGTGTTGTACCTATCACCCACATTTCTGCATCCCGCGTATGTGGGGTGGAGGCAAAGAATACAGCGGCCTTTAGACTAACCTTGGCCCAAAAAGGCTGTTGATTTGGAAATTGATATTTTTTATTACCAGCTTAGCAGTTTTCTTCAAATTATAACTCTTTTTTCTTGAATATCACAGTTCTTATTTTTATTTTCAAAGAATTATAATGTTAGAACAACAGCTTACCTTTCTGTGTTCCAGAAGTGTTATGTTGATTACATACACATAAATTAAACCTTAATGAAGTTTCTTTTTCCAGTATTACAACATTTAGATTTAAGTTTGCAAACGTAGTGCACAAAGAAACATAAAATATCTTTAAATTATAACTTCTTCTACTACGTATAGTAAGTAGGGGAGATATTGCACTCTATCCAAAAATTTTATACCGAGATATTACCGGAAATACATGTTTTGAGATGCTCCGAGCCCAAATAAGGCAGTTTTGGAAACTTGTCCGTGTGTGTGTGTGTGTCTATGAACAACATAACTCAAAAACGAAAATTCGGACAAATACCAAACTTGGTATTTAGGTTCGATATTTTCCAAAGATGCGACATTAAGATTTTCAACAAAACATTCCTACTCCAAACTAGCCCTTTCATGGAACATTTTTCGAAATGTTTTATTTTCTCAAAAAAAGAATGTAACGATTTTGATTAAAATACCATATATTAGAGATATTTGCATGATAAATGAAATGTCAATCTTGAATTTTCGTGAAATAGTCTATGCAGTCCTCTTCATTATGATAAAATCCTGTTTAATCTTGTATAAGTGGTAAGCGTTAAGCGATAGACGCAAACGTGCTATACAAAAACTGTATCTCTCTTTAAAACATAATTCACTTCAAATAAGCTTCCGTAACATCAGCCATTTCCGAGATACTCGTTGCTTGGAATGTTTAATATTTCTGATGTTCTGTCGATTTTCGCTGCTTCTCACGATGTCATGGAAAGAATATGGAATTTTAAGGCCCGCATTAGTGTCCAGTTCTAAAATATTTGACTATCACTATTCCATTTGTATCACTATCACTATTTCCGGAAAGGTTTATCTCGATTAAAATGAAGTAGATTGAAAAATGACAATCTAAGAATAAATTGTGTACCCATTAATCAGCGATAAAGGGTAGAGAAGGTTATGTAAATGTAACACGTCAGAATTTTAAGGTCAACGACCAGGCGTGGATAATAATCGATTGTAAGTTCACTACTAAAGTTAATGTTCGTGACCTTTCTACTGGAACGTACATGTTCAACAATTATAGTAATTATTTATATTTTCGTATAGGTATTGTTTTTATATTCTATTTGTTTTACGTCGCTTTAACTCCTTGATCATATCGCGACGGATCTGTTAGTGGATATCTCTTAGAACGATATGTGATGGACAATTAGCCTTCTAGGTCTCATCCCTGAACCACCCGCTCCGTCACGTGTCAAAGAGACCCTAGCGCATAGCTACCGTACCTTATGCTTCGTGCCGTGCAGGTGACATTAGGGTACCGTTCAGTCTAACCGCCGCCCTCACACAGAAAGGCGGGCAGATAGCCTTCTAGGTCTCATCCCTGTAACCACCTGCTTTATGGTATGGAGAAGAATTAGGGTGCCGTCCAGTCCAACCGTCGCCCTCACACAGAAAGGCGTATAGTTAGCATTCTAGTTCTCATCCCTGGAAATGCCATCTTGCTTCGTCACATCCCACAGACTTCCAGCGCATGGCAGCCGTATCATTTGCTTCGTGCCGTGCAGATAGCGTTAAGGTACCGTCCAATCTAACTGCTTACATTGTCTGCGGATAGATGGCATAGCATTCGCTATTACCACTTATATTTCATTTTACTATTGCTTTAGACTTAAGGTGGAAGTTTGGGTCGTGGTATTAAATATCCAATCCGGTACTTACCTTGGCGGCTGAGGAAAACCAGGAAAAGCCTCAGACAGATTGGTCGGCCCACGGGATTTGAACCCGGGGCCTCCCGAATGCGTATTTAATGTTGTATGTACTATTACTGTTTAAAATATTGCATCTTTCGTTGCAACCATTCCTGTATTCTACAGTAGTCGCAATATGACTTTATATACGAAGCGACAATAAGGAAATAAAGTAAAAAAAATATTTTCAAACATAATTTTCCTTCTATGAATGTTATGTCAGAATGGAATTATGCGTTTAGTTTATTTACACAGTATAAACAAACGCAAAATTTTAAAACTATTTCAGTTATTTAATCTGGAAGTGCGGGTATATCGATTACCAAATGTCGGTTTTTGCTGCTCATAGCTTGGGAACATGTCTGTGTGTCACCTGAAATGCCCGTGTACCAGAAGTATTGGAAAACGATGGAGGAGTCCGAAATGGGGAACCAAACCAATAAATAAAAACCGTACCGCATGGCGGTGATCGGTTCCTCGTGTGAATTATGACGGCTCGGTAATGCAGCTTGGCGATTGGTAAACACGCGGGATGTGTCTCCACCCTTTATTTATATTCTAGGGCAGTGACACGCTGACATTCAATTAGCGAAGATTGCCCTTCCATCCTGCCTGCTACATTACTCAAGAGCCCTCATTAGGCCACCGCCGTCTGGGATACACTCAGAACGTGTGTGATACAGCTTCGTTCCTGTTGCATTTCATATTCAAAGCCTCAATAGATCAAATGAAATATGCTTAACCTTAGCAACAGAAAAATAAACACGCAAACATTATGTGAAACTTAGTTTTTGAAAGACTGGTACACTCTAATGCAGAAAATATGGCCGATAATGGAACGCATGGGTTTATGTTGGTATTGACAAATCTAGTCCCACCCTCTGCCAGTGTGATCTCCTTCCTTCCTTGCGCATTATTCTAGTCACTTAATGGCCGAAGGATAACACCACAGACTATTACGTATAGTAAGTAGGGGAAGTATTGTCTTCCACCCAAAAAATCGATAGAGAGATTTCACCAGATATATATGCTTTGAGACCTTCTGAATCCAAAAAAAAAAGCATTTTTGGAAACATGTCCGTGTGTGTGTCTGTGAACACCATAACTCAGAAACGAACAGTCGGATAAACACCAAACTTGGTTCAGTATCTTCCACAGTTGCGACGCGAAGGTTTTCAAGAAAATCTCCCCACCCCAGATTACCCTTTACATGGAACATTTTTCGAAAATTTTAATTTTATCAAAAATGGCTCTAACGACTTTGATTAAAATATTACATCTTTAACATATTTTCATGACAAATGAAATATATATCTCGAATATTCTGGGAATGTCTCCAAAAGTATTCTTAATTGTGAACGACTTTTGCATAACCGGTAAACCATAAGAGATAACAAAATTTTACTACACAAAAAATGTAGATCGCGTTAAAATGCACAATTAATGTCATATACTTTTTTGAGTTAACCATTTTCGAGATATTGCTTGTTATTCTCTTAAATTTTCCCATACTTATTTTCTCAAATGGGAATTCTTTATTCATTTTTTTGTCTTGGTTATGCAAAAAGTATTAATCTATAGCAAAGATAATAGTACTGCACCTAGCAACCAGCTAATAAGATAAAGGTCGATGCTTAAAGGCTACTGTATTTCTATATTGGCCTTACAATTACAAAACAAGCGGAACATAGTAGGCCTTAAGCGATAGTCAAATAGTTTTAGAACTCGCTATGTGTTAAATGCAATTCTTTTTGCGTGTCAAAAGATCGTTTCTTCAAATGTTTATTTCGATTAATATGAAATAGATGGAGAATAATAGTTTGTAAAAGTAGTTTGTACAAGAGTAGAGAAAGTCATGTGAGTGTAAAACATCAGATTTTTTGTTGTTGTTATTGTATAAGTTAATTATACTTTTAATAGACCTTAGCCTGGCCTAGGTAAGTTTTTAATGTAGAGTCAACTGAAAAATTCAACGCCACAGCCGGGATTTGAACACGGTTCTCCCATCCTCCGCGCGGTTGCTCTAACCATTGAGCTACTTCAGTGCTGAAGTATTTGCAATAAGCAGGTCGCCACTAAGTGTGTCATCTCGAGGGAGATGCCTTGGTAGGTATGTCTGGGAAACAACTTAAGTCAATTGGGGAATTCAGTGCCCCACCGGCATGTTGTCAATGGTTAGAGCAACCGCACGGAGAGCGGGTGAACCGTGTTCTAACCCCGGCTGTGGCGTTGAATTTTTCAGTTGACTCTACATTAAAAGTTTGCCTAGGCAAGGCTAAGGTCTATTAAAAGTATAATCAATTTATGCAATAACAACCATAAAATTAAAAAATTACAATTCAGTGTTATTCCAAAAATTTAAAGAGCTTATAACGTCTGCATTATACAAGTATGTACTAATTAAAACTAATATTTCCATAGTAATTTATTTGTGTTAGCTTCAGTTCAAAATAAAAATACGGAATAGACATAGTTAAGCAACTGATGCAAAGAGAATTGTATATCAGTATATCAAAATGCTAAGCTACTAACATGAATAATTAATGTCTCAAAAAGCATTTCATTTAGTTCATTTACATTGCGTTTTAAGTTCTTTTTTATGTCGAGAGGGATAGTCAGGTGAAATGTTGTGGCCCGTATTTGAGAGGTCTCCAGGTCGAACAATCTGACCGAAGACTTTTTCGCGGTTTTCCTTGGTCGTTAGGCAAATGCTTGGATAATTTGATCCACTAGCTTTAATATCAATCCTTTCATTACCACATTCCATTTCCTTCTTCTTCACCGCTATATCATACACTGGGCTGATCCCCCATCCTGTATATGCTATGATCCAGCGTTTGCTTGCTCCTCGACAGACTGCTGATCCAAGGCATTACGTGGTAAGCCGTGGGCCGGGGGGGGGCGTAAGGCCTACAACGAGAAGGGTAATCAGTTGAAAAAGAAGAAGCAGTTTGTTTTATTTCCTGCATACATCGTCAAAACATTCTAAACCTATTTTGGTTATTTTTCTACAAATGCATTGCCTAGCAGCAGCAGCAGCAGCAGCAGCAGCAGTAGTAGTAGTAGTAGTAGTAGTGTTGACCTTTACGTTATCAATACCACAAATCTTTACACAGAAGTGACACAAAAGTAGGCAATATGCACTTTATAAAGTAATGCATCTGTGAAATTTGGAAAATATACAATATGCAAATGTACTGTTGAAATTTATTCTAGTTATTACATACGGTAAGATTTGCCATGTGTTAGAATTATAACTTATAGAGTTATTTAAATATTGATTTTTATTGCTTTCTCTACTACGTATAGTAAGTAGGGGAAGTATTACATTCCACCCAAAAATTCAATACCGAGATTTCACCCGGAATACATATTCGGAAATGTCTGAGGCAGTATTTTTAACAATTAAATGATTTTAGTCAAATTATATAATATAGAAATTCAATAACAGCCCGCCTTAAAGTCGTATGCGTATGTAACAATATACAAAAAATGTATATTACAGTCATCGTATATGTTTATATTATTGTATCTATGTGTAATAATGCTATGTGAATGTATTGCGTAATTTAATAATGTAGGAGCTGTGAGAAATAGGTCAAAAGTTGATAACAAAGAGGTAACAATGAGGTAACCTTGAGGCAATACTGAGTTTGAAAGTTTAATGTTACAAGTCATTATTGGAGCAACAATAATATAATTTTAGTTACAGTTTATAAAATAGCCAATAAACAACCAGAAAAAAACCTTTAGTTAAATTAAGGTATTCTATTGGAATAGGATTAGCCAATCAGAAACTGAGAAAGAGAAACATTTACAAATTCAGAAGTCGGTTGCAGACAGCGTTACAAACCAGACCAAAAAGTGTCAACTTAATACGTATTCGTGTAAGACGAAAAATAATTTACGTGTTAAAAAGTGCAAGTAATTAATTAAAAAATCTTACAGCTCTATATATCAGCGAAGTGTTATTTAAATCGTATCAAGCATTAATAAAAGGAGTGAAGTAAAATTGTAATCTATGTAAGCCTACATTCTTGTCGCACCACAACCCTACAAAGAGAAACATGTCTCTAACAATAATACTGACGCAGTCGAGGCAAACATAAATATATAATATTTAAAGAAACAGTCAAATTACAAAGTTAATAAATTTTTTAAACTTGGGGCAAAGGCCACCTGAAAGTACATTTGGGGCGAAGGCTACCGGAAACAGTTTTCTATACGTGCGGTTGCAACTACTACAAGTACGCTCCCCAACAGTTGAAATATAATACAACTCCTTCATTACAAACTACTTAAAATTGACGCCGAAAGCTTGGGGCAAAAATAACAATACAATAAAACACCTACTTCAAATTGGCGTCCACACGTGGAGCTAAGAAAAATAACTACTTCAAATTGGCGTCCATACGTGGGGCTAATAAATTCTTTCTTCATATCCCTAATAAAAAAAATGTTTTTTGGAAATATGTTCCGTGTGTGTGTATTTGTGAACAGCATTGAGTGCCAAACTTGGTATTTAAAGGACGCGATACGAACATTTTTATAAAAAAAATTCTCTCACCCCAAACTGCACTTTACATGGAACATTTTTCGAAAATTTCGATTTTCTAAAAAATGGCTCTAACGATTTTGATTAAAATGCCGTATATTAAGTTATATTTACATGGCAAATAAAATGTATGATACTAGGAGCGTGAAAGATAGCAGACTACCAAAAGCTGCTTTCCAACATATCCCTGAAGGAAAGAGAGACGTGAGAAATCCTAGATGGAACGAAACACTGTGAAAACGGAACAGGCAGTAGCCTAATCCTCGAAGTGGAGGAGAAGAAATATCTTGAATTTTCTGGGAATACCTGTGAAATCCCGTTCACTTGGAATGATTTTGTATAATCTGCTAAAAGTTACGCCATAGGCGAAAACGTACTACACAAAAACTGTAGATATGTTTTAAAACACAGAATTTATTTCCAATACCCTTTTTAATGGCGTAACCCATTTCTGAGATATCCGTTATTAATGGTCAAATTGTTCTTTACTTGGTCATCTTTAAAGTCCTTTCAACATTCAGTTGTTTTTCGCAATTACATGGGAACAATATGGAATTTCAAGACTAGCTTATACTCGTAGCATCCAGGTCTTAAAACATTTGACTATCGCTGTTCACTTTGTATGAATAACGAAATGTATAATGTAGCTATTACTGAAAACGTTTATTTGGATAAAAATGAAATAGACAGAAAAATTAGCTTTAGTAAGAATAGTTTGTATACCCATAGAAAGTAATGTGAATGTATCATATCAGATTTTTGTGAAAATTCATTGTTGTAATAAAATCTTCATACGATTCATTTTTAAAAATGCTTTATTGCCAGCTATTTTAAAATATTGATCTTGTGGTCAGCATGAAATATACAAACATTGAGGATATTCTAGAGATTACTGTTGAAGTCATAAAAGTTATTCGAAAAGGTTGTGCAGAGTAGAAATACTCAGGAACACATTCTGCATTCAGTTATATCGAAAAAAGCTAAAAAAAAGTTGTTCGTATTTGTACACTCAGTAATGCATTCTGAATTTTCTGAGCTGAATATTGAGGCAGTATTTTTAACACTTAAATGATTTTAGTCTAATTATATAATATATAAATTCAATAACAGCCGACCTTAAGGCAATATGTGTATAAAACAATATATAAAAAGTGTATATTACAGTCATTATATATGTTTATATTATTGTATACATGTGTAATGATGTTATGTGAATGTATTACGTAATTTAATAATGTAGGAGCTGTGAGAAAAATAGGTTAAACGTTACTAACAATGAGGTAACCTTAAGGCAAGAATGATTTAGAAAGTGTAATAATGCTACTGGTCATTCTTGGAGGAACAACTATGTAATTATCGTGACAGTTTATTAAATAGCCAATGAACAACCAGAAAAAAGCTTAAGTTAAATAAAAGCATTCTATTGGAGCAAGATTAGCCAATCAGAAACTGAAATATAACAAAGTTTACAAATTCAGAAGTCAGTTGGTTGTTGACAGTGTTCCTAAACAGACGCGAAATGCGTCCTAGAGAAATTTTAATACGCATTCGTGTGAGGCAAAAGTAGTTTACGTGTTAAAAAGTGCAAGTAATTAATAAAAAAATCTCACAGCTCTCTCTCTCTATATCAGTGAAATGTTATTTAAATAATGTCAAGCATTAATAAAAGGAGTGAAGTAAAATTATAATCTGTGTAAGCCTACATTCTTAAGTCGCACCACTCCCTGGTAAGACATTCATGTCTCTAAAAAAATATAAACACTGACGCACCCGAGGCAAACATAAATATATAATATTTGAAGAAACATTCAAAATTACAAAGTCAATATTTTTAAATTTGGGACGAAGGCTACCGGGTACCATACGTGCGGTTGCAACTACTTAAAGTTTCACCTCAAGGAGATTTCAGCGTACTAATTACGCGACTAATGACGCTTGTTGTTTATGGAATATCATTAAAATCACACCTCAGAGTCTCATCACCTGAGTATTTTGGATACCCGAACCGAAGTCACCGTTAAGGATACGACCTGTGAGTACATAAAAGCAATAAAACTGATGGGTCATTTTTTACCTTATGGGTTGGTAAAGACGCGATAAAATTTTATAGCATCCGACATAAAGGGGATATATTAAAATGTGTTAGGTAACAGCTGTAGCTTGAAGGTTATGAGGTCTATAAGAAAGGCATTTCCTCGTCAACAGATGATGCATTGCTGGCAAACCTTCTTCCAACACGCTATTAGCGACCCCCCGAAACTGCCAGAGTTGTTACTTTCTTTGACACTGTTATCTTCTGCGTTCTGCTGTTAGTGACAGCTGAACATTCAAGCAAATTTGTGGGCAATAAAGGAAGACGTTCCGTAAAGATGTGCTAAGGCAAATATATCTCTAGCGTGTAGCTCTTACGACGTTGGTTTCTTCTGCCATTTCAGCGATATCAGGCAGTGGGAACTGTACACCGGGTGATTCAGCTCATTCTGCAGATTGAAGGGGCCATCAACTATACATGTTGTATAGCAGGGGTGCCACAGCGGGTCTTGTACGGCTCCTAAACACTCGACACTGAAATAGTGAATTCATGTATGCTTTTTGTTGTTGCTGCAAATATGACATCAATGTAGGGCAAGTATTGCATTCCACCTAAACTTCGATAGCGAGATTTCACCAGAAGTAAATGCTTTGAGCCTCTAATCCAAAAAATGCATAACTCTAAAACGAAACGTCGGATAAACACCAAACTTAGAATACAGGCTCAGTATCTCTCAAAGATACAACACAGACCCCAGATTACCCTTTACATGGAACATTCTTTGAAAATTGTTTTCCTCAAAAATGCCTCTTACGATTTAGATTAAAATATCATACGCTTAAGATATTTTCATGACATATTTTGAATTTTCTGGGAATATCCCCAAAAGCCCTCTTCACTGTGAATGTCTTTTGCGTTACTGGTAAACCGTAAGCGCTAGATAAATTTTTTGCACACAAAAAAATGTAGATCTCGTTAAGATACACAATTTATGTCATATACTCTTGTACAAACTATTTTTACAAACGCTTATTCTCCATATGCTTCACATTAATCGAGATGTTAATCTTATTGCTAATTTTCTTGTAGATGCAAGGGGAATATGGTAGACTTTAAGCGACAATCAAATATTTTAAGACCTGGTTGCTATGTGCAGTATTCCATCCTCTTTTCATGTCCAGGACATAAACAAATGAATAACAAATTCCCATTTGAGAAAAAGTATAAGCAATGGAACATTTAAGGGAACAACAAACAATATCTCGAAAATAGTTTACTCAACGAAAAAGATGTACACATTTTAACACAATCTATATTTTTTGTGGAATAAAATTTTGTCTATCTCTTATGGTTTACCAGTTATATAAAAGTCGTTTACAATGAAGAATACTTTTGGGGACATTCCTAGAAAATTCGAGATATACATGTCATTTGTCATGAAAATATCTTAAACATATGATATTTTAATCAAAATCGTTAGAGCCATTTTTGAGAAAATTAAAATTTTCGAAAAATGTTCCATGTAAAGGGTAATCTGTCGTGAGGGGATTTTCTTGAAAAACTTCGTGTCGCATCTCTGGAAAATACTGAACCTAAATACCAAGTTTGGAGTTTATCCGACTTTTCGTTTCTGAGTTATGCTGTTCACAGACACACACACATGGACGTTTCCAAAAATGCTTTTTTGGATTCAGGGGGTCTCAAAACATATATTTCCGGTGAAATCTTGGTATCGAATTTTTGGGTGGAATACAATACTCCCCCTACTTACTATAGGTAGTAGAGAAAGTAAAAAAGACTTACTAGTTCGTATTTTATTGCAAAACCGACCTTACTTTAAAACTACCCTCCGTAACATGTCAAACAGAAATGTTATGAATGTTTTATGGGAGTAGTTCTACGAACTGTTAACTACACCCGCTTAGATGCCAAAACACGCCGACTATTCAAATCCTTCATAGTAGAAATCGGCAA
The DNA here is from genome assembly GCA_030765065.1 of Deroplatys truncata. Classification (NCBI taxonomy): domain Eukaryota; kingdom Metazoa; phylum Arthropoda; class Insecta; order Mantodea; family Mantidae; genus Deroplatys; species Deroplatys truncata. The sequence goes on from CM060982.1 coordinate 110,788,135, forward strand.
CGATGATGAATAGCTTTATGTAGATGGTAGTTTGGCTTAGTAAAGTATAGTTTTCTAAAGTTTTTTGCCATTACTAGAACCTGTCATAACATTCATTAAAAAAAACACTCAGACTTGTAGGGTTTTAAGGCCAGCATACAGCGACACCCGTCTTTTAAACATTAGACCTTTTGAATATCCCATGTACGTATAACGATTATATTTATAATTAAACTATTTATGCAAATGTTCATTTAGATTAACAAGTACTTATAAAAAAGAAAGCTGATGCATTGTCTTTACATGACTTTCTCTATCTCTATCGCGTATTAGTGGGTATAAAAATTGTTCTAACGAAAGCTTCATTTCCTATCTATTTCGTCTTAAACGAGATAAAACTTCCCAGAAATAGCATTACACATTTCGTTACAGGCGCAAAACGAATAACCGTAGAATGTTTAAGAACTGGACGCTATACTTTGGCCATAAAATTCCATACTGTTTCCATGACATTGGGAAAAACAACTGAAAATCACCAGAACTTTAGAAGAATAACTATGTAGTAGATGTTTGCTTCACGTATGGAAAGAATTTGACCGCACGTATAGTAAACAGTTTCCGGTAGCCTTCGCCCCAAATGTATTTTTACTGTTTCTTTAAATATTATATTTATGTTTGCCTCGGCTGCGTCAGTATTTGTAAGAGACACGTTTCTCTTTGTAGGGTTGTGATGCGACTAAGAACGTAGGCTTACACAGATTATAATTTTTACTTCACTCCTTTTATTAATACTTGATACGATTAAAATAACACTTCACTGATATATAGAGCTGTGAGATTCTTTTATTAATTAGTTACACTTTTTAACACGTAAACTTTTTTTCGCTTTACACGAATACATATTAAATCTCTCGAGGACGCACAAGCAACACATCCAGTTATGAGCACTGCCTGCAGGCAACTGAATTGATTTCAACCGTCTAAACTTGTAAATTTCTGTATTTCAAATCTCTGATTGGCTATTCCTAATCCAATAGAATACCTTCATTTAACTAAAGTTTTTTCTGGTTGTTGATTGGCTATTTTGTAAACTGTCTCTAAAATTACATTATTGTTACTCCAAGAATCAGAAGTAACATTTAAACTTATTAATTCATTATTGCCTCAAGGTTACCTCATTGTTAGCAACTTTTGAACTATTTCTCACAGCTCCTACATTATTAAATTAGGTAATATATTCATATAATATTATTACACATGGATACAATAATACAAACATATAAATTGACTGTTACACACATTTTACAAATTATTACATACACATATTGCTTCAAGGCGGGCTGTTATTGAATTTACATATTATATAATTAGACTGAAATAATTTAACTGTTAAAAACACTTTCTCAACTAAGAATTTAATAATTCGAACAAATAATTACGGATGCGAGTTGTCTGACGCAACAAAAACCTTATTTAAAATCTGGAATTAATTCTTCTTCCACACAGGCAGTGTGTTGGATAAGGTTGGAAAGGTACAATGCGATCCCTCAGCAATCCGGCCGATAGTCGCGATGCGTATTCCGCGCGCTATATACAGTGTATCTGTTTATTATTCTCATTATTGATACTGATACCATATTATTACTGATTTTATGATGATTATTACGATATATTGATTACCTATTGAACAAATATAATTACTTTTTATTTTTCAGTACTAACCTTTATCACAGTCGGTGTTGAAAGTGGTGTCTTTCGGCAGATAAACATTCTTGGCAGCTTCCGATGAAATTACCATTCACACGCATAATTTCCCTAATTTCTGTTCCTATATTGTTTTTAAGTTCGTCTCTGGCGTGAGGATTATTCCTATAGACTCTATTTTTTGAGAGTTCCTCACGGATAAAAATCACACATATCGAGCCGGCCAAAACCCTTTAGCTTTACTTCTGTTAAAACCCTTAGTTTCTTTAAATGATCCCGTTATCTTCACTTTGTTCACTTGATATCTGTTTTTCTACTCGGAACTAGAACACCAGAAAATTTATCGTGAAATTGCCTACACACTTGCCTACATGGGTTGGTGTTGGTTTTCACATACATGTCATACATAAAAAGTCTTTGTTCAAGCGAAAATTTGAGTACGATTTCTGGGTTGTAATAATCCGATAATTCAATGGCACACAAATACACACGCGTCTCGCGTCTATACACAAGAATCAATAACAGCTGACTGAAACCCGCTGCCAATGTCCAATAAGTGGAAGAGCCCTTGGCCTTGAGTTCATTCCGATGTGTCGCACAAGACTGCCGTGCAACTCCCGGTCAGTTCGCTGAGGGACCGCTCTGTAGAATCAGGCGACCTAAAAATTCAATGCCACAACCGGGATTAGAACGACGGATCTCCTGGTCTCCGTCTGGTTGCTCTAACCACTAAGCTACCATGGCAACGTGCCGGTACGACATTAAATTCCCCAAATGATTCACATTTTTTCCGGTAAACCACAAGGAGTCGCAAATTGCATTTAGATGACATACCCCAATGGCGACTTGCAATGTTGTAAATATTTACAAATTATTAGGAGGAAGATTCTGGAAGGAAATCAGACAGAGAGATATCAATATACAAGATATCTTTAGCAGTACTAGGGATAAGAGAACCTTGGTTTTGTACAGGCAAATTAAAAAAGATTGGGGCAGGGAAAAGTATATGAAGTGTGCAATAAATTTGAAAGGGAAGGGTGGGCATGGTTTAGATCTGGAACAATGAAGTTAAGGGGAATGAAAGGGGGAATGGATCCACAGAAGTATTCATTGTGTGGGGAAATGGAGAATGACTTACATTTTATCCTGGATTGTAATAAGACTAAACAATAGAGAGATCAATGGATACTAGTTGCGTGGTTGAAATTACCGAGACCAATAATTAACATGAGAATTGGAAAGGTTAAAAATACAGAAGAGGTTATAAATTTGGGTAGACTATTAGGAAAGACTAAACAAAAATATAAGAGAGAGATTTACAAATTATAAAATTGTATATTTTGCAAGGATGCAGTGGTTTTACACACAAGTAGTTGGGGAACTGGTGTATAATGTGTAAATAACCACAGTGTTTACTACATTTGCACCAGGTGCAACTCAAGTATATATATTGTATATTAGAAAGGAAGAGTTGGTATATTTGTATGTAATACAGATAGCTTTAGACAGTTAAAGCATTTTATGTATAATGGAAATGAAATAAATTCATTTACTCACAAAACTTACCTTTCCAACCTTATTTGAAATAAATTATGTTTAAAAGTGATCTACATTTTTTGAATTGTACGATTTCGTCTAGCCCTGAGCGTTTATGAATTATGTAGTACATAAATTTCTTTCCGAATGAAAGGCAGCTCACAAGCATTCCCAGAAAATTCAGGATATGCATTTTATTTGTCATATAAATATCATTAATATATGATATTGTAAGTAAAACTATTAGATTAATTTTTCAGAAAGAATTGAAACTGTTTCATATAAAGCGTTGTTTAGAGTGGGTGGATTTTCTTAAAATATTGTCGCATCTTTGGAGAATGAGTGAGTATTGAATAATTGTCTGATGCAACAAAAGGCGTATTTGAAATAAATTGTGTAATTTAAAAGGAATTACATTTTTTATGTTCTACAATTTCATCTATCCCTTAGCATTTACCAATTATGCAATATTGTGACGTTTGTAAGCATTATTGCGTATGTGACCTGGTTGCCCAGATCGGATATTGCGCAAGAGTGGAGGGGATAAGGAAACCAGTTCTAACGTAGCGTGGGTACGCCGAGTTGAGCGTGGGTTAGTCACAGTCGCGTCGAGTTACTCCTAAGAGCAAGGTCTTTGAGCGCAGTTGTCCATGCGTGCAAGCATGGCGTCCCCCACCGACAGGCAAGGAGGCAAGGAGGTATTGTAATTTCTATTTATCCTAGAATATATTTGCCATCCGGTCCATTCTGTTGTGAATTTCTATAGTAGATAGACCCTTACTTCATCCACTTCATGAACTACTGATATTGCTAGGGACATTTAGTATATTTTTCATAATTTCATTTAGCTACATCCCCCGTCCAACCTCGCATAATGTGTGCTAGCATAATCGATCTTTTCACGGTACCCGCTCTACCCCCCATTGAGCTAAAATAGTAAAGAGGTTACGACAATATTATATAACTTTCTCTCCGAATGAAGAGAACTTCAGAAAGATCCAAGATGTGTATTTTATTTGTGATATAAATATATTTAGTATATGATATTTAGTTAAAATCATTGAAATCATTTTTCACAAAAAAAATCAAAACTGTTCCATATAAAGTGTTGCTTAGAATGGGGGATTTTCTTGAAAATATTGTGGCATCTTTGGAAGATACGAACTGAAATAACAAGTTGGGTATTTATACGACATTTCGTTTTTGAGTTATGCTGTTTACAAACACAAACACACACATATACATTTTTCTAAATGCTTTTTTTATTCATGGTGCCTCATAACATGCCTTTCCGATGAAATCTCTGTATCGAACATTTGGCTGATTGCAGTACCTTGTTCTACCTACTATATACACTGCCGTTTGTGAAAATTGCAACTACCAAGAAGGAAAAACATGAATTCAGTGAATTAATACGACAGGTTAGGTACATGACAAGTAACAAATGATAAACTTTTCAAATCTATACATGATCTTTCAGCCCTAATATTCAGTATTTGGTGTGGGCTCCAATGCAGCTCTAATTGCATTGCAATTAGAGCTGCTATACGCCGTGGCATTGAATCAAAAAGGTTCTGAATAAGGTTCCTGAGGGATTTCTCTCCATGAAGTTTGTATTCGAGCCCATAAATCCGTGACACTGGTTATTGGTAGGACCGTGACGCACCAGTTACCGATCAACCATGTCCCAGACACGTTCGATGGTCGACATGACAGGCGAATGTGCAGACCAGGGAAACAATGGTACCCGTCGCTTTTCGAAGAAGGCTTGTACATTCCTCGCAATATGTGGCCGGGCATTGTCCTGTTGAAATGTGGCCTGTGGAGAAGTCTGAAGCAGGGAGAGTACCTCAGACTCTACAACCACCGTTGGTGTAGAGTTGCTGTTCCAAGTGCCCTCAATTCGTAGGAGGCGAGATCGGTTGTTGTAACCAATGGCGCCCCAAACTATCACACCTGGTGTTTGTCCGCTATGGCGCTCAAGAATGCAACCCTCCAGGTTGCGTTCACCACAGTACCGCCGGACACGTATGTGGCCATCACTGTAGTACACGTTAAAGCGGAACTCGTCCGAAAAGACTATATTTTGCCACTCAGCACCCCAGTGACACTGTCACGTGCGGTCGGAGGAGATTATGATTTCTGCACAACGGAAACCGACGTAATGGCATGCATGCAACCAGTCCAACATTCCTCAGACGGCAACGAACCGTTGATGCAGACAAGTTCACGCCTGTTGCATTGCTCCAGCGTCGAGCTAACGCTGTTGATAACACTGTACGGTCCGTTATGGCCATGCGGGCTATGATCCAGTACTCGCTCTTCGCTGCGGACGACCTTTATCCACTGCTTCCGTACACGTATCGCTGTCTTAGCAGCATGCCCTGATCGAGCCGAAATGTCACAGTACGACAAACCCGCATCCCGGAGATCGATCATTCTGCCCCGTTTGAACTCATTCACATGTCGATATGGCTCCCTTTGACGTCCACGAGGCATACTGGCCTTCACTTTATTGTTTCCACCTTGTTTTACAGCTCTGCACTGACTATACTGGGAGCAGCATTGACCTTGTCGGACCGACACGAGAGGGTTCTGCTCGGCCTACGTGTACCCGATCTCTCTGCAAACCTAACCACTTATTGCTTTCACACTCTTCTACACTTCCATCAAGTTTGGGGTTATTCGGGTAATTCTTTCTTGGTGTTGCAATTTTCACAAACGGCAGTGTACATGGTATAGAAAGTAATAAGCTTTTATAAGAATAGTTTGTAGAAGGTATATAAAAATAAACGAGTAGGTAAATGTCATGTGAATGTAGCACAACATACTTTTAAAGAAATAAATAAGAGATGCCTGTGAACTGCTAATGTCACATTTTCTCTTTCAATCCCTTTGTGCTAATTTCATTACCATATTCGTACGTATTCAGGAGTTGGGAAACTTCATGTGGTTGCAGTGAGGAAAGCATTAATGATTCAGAAGGTCAACGTCCGAGAAGTTGTTGGTCCAACTCTTCAATGTAGTAACCAAATTATTGACTCACAGTAACGAAGTGCAGGCTAGAGCGGCAAAGTTAACTCAATAACCAATATTTTCTTTGTTCGTCGGAAAAATGTGGCTGTTCGAAAAGCCTGAAAATGAGTTGAGAAGTGCTACGGCGACGCATCCCATGAAACCGTTATGTCCCTGGAGGCCAAACATCAAAGACATTGCTTCCTGAAACTCGCAATATATTCATTCAGCCATCATCAGGACCATGTAATTCGGACTTGAGGGCCTTGATTTTATAATGTAAGATTAAAAGGTCTGATGCGTTACATTCACATGGTTTTCTCTTCCCTCTATCTTTATTAGTAGGTTTAAAACTATTCTTACTAAAGCTTATTCTTCTATCTGCTACATTTAATCCAAATAAACCTTAGCAAAAATAGCTACATTACACATTTCGTTATACAGAATACATCTTTATTGCACGGCCATACGTGTAGTGCATATACGTCTATTCACTTATGGAATACATGAATACAACGAAACGGTTGATTTTCAGAACAATGTACATATGAACCTTTTTTACTGTTTTCCTCTCAGGAACACGTCCCCAAATATATGACACCTATCTCCAGTTACTTAGAAATGAGTTTGATAATGTACCTCTGGACATTATCCAAGGAATGTGGTTTTTACACGATGGTGCTCCAGCTCATTTCAGTATGACAATTCGTAAGTTTTTGAATGATCGATTTCCGCAAAGATGGATTGCTCGAGGGGGACCCATTGCATGGCCTGCTCGATTGCCTGATTTGAATCCAATGGATTTCTTCGTCTGTAGACATTTGAAGTTCTTGGTTATGCGAATCCTGTACCTGATGTTCAATTATGAGAGGTTGTATCCAAACTGGATTTGACCAAATACGAAACACACCAGGGATTTTCAACAGAGTACGCCAGAGCACGGAACGCAGGCTTACTGCATGCATTGAAGCAAGAGGAAGCCACTTCTAGCAATTTTTGTAACTTTCGAGTTTGTGGTGTAACTCTGAAATAAATGATTTTCAGATTCATGTTCATGTGAACTAGATACAAAGAGAACAGCAATAGTCAAATGTTTAAGAATGGACGCTATATGCTGGCCTTAAAAATCCATATTGTTTCCATGACATCGCGAGAAACAACTGAAAATTGATAGAACTTTAAAAGAATGACAATTACTAAACAATTTGAGTATTAATAACAGATATATCAGAAACGGTATATGCCACAAAAACTTATTTTACGTAAATTTTATGTTTTAAAGAGATCTACGTTGTCGTCTATTGCTTAACGTTTACAAGTTATACAAAATATACAAAGTTCCTTCGGAATGAAGAGGAATTCCTAGGCTATTCGCAGAAAATTCAAGATATACCTTTTATTTATAATGTAAATACGGCTTATACTATTTTAATCAAAATTGATAGAGCCATTTTTTTTTTGAAAATCGAAATGTTAGAAAAATGTCACATGTAAAGCATAGTTTGGGTGGGGAATTTTCTCGAAAATCTCCGTGTCGCAACTCAAACATCAAGTTTGGTATTTATCGGACTTTTTATTTTTGAGTTATGCTGTTCAAAGACAGACACACTTACGGTTTTTTTTTCAAAAATGTTTTATTTAAATTCAGGACGCCTCAAAACATACATTCCCGTGAATGCTCGGTATTTGATTTTGGGTGGAATACAATATTCCCTATACCTACTTTCTATGGCAAGAATAGAGATGGCAATAAAAACATGAATTTTCTGTAAATATAATAGCATAATACTGAAAGTTCCTTCACTAAACATAATTGAATTATGATAGGAGAATATGCATCATAGAACAGAATGTTGGGGTACGTTTTATAATTTCATTCAAATTTTTACTTTATCGAGATGTTAATCTTATTGCTAATTTTCCTGTAGATGCAAGGGGAATTGGTAGGCTTTAAGCGATAGTCAAATATTTTAAGAGCTGGTTGCTATGAGAGATATTCCATTCTCTTTGCATTACCAGGACCAAAAAAATGAATAAAAAATTTCCATTTGAGAAAAAGTATAAGTATTGGAAAGTTTAAGGGAATAACAAGCAATATCTTGAAAATGGTTCACTCAACAACAAAAATGCATATGACATAAATTGTGTATTTTATCGCGATGTACATGTTTCGTGTAGTAAACTTTTGTCTATCTCTTATGGTTTACTAGTTATGCAAAAGTCGTTCACAATGAATACTTAAATATATGATACTTTAATCAAAATCGTTGTAGCCATTTCTGAGAAAATTAAAATTTGCGAAAAATTTTCGATGTAAGGGGTAATCTAGGATGGGGGGATTTTCATGAAAACCTTCGTGGCGCATCTCTGGAAGACACTGAACCTAAATACCAAGTTTGGTGTTTATCGGACTATTCGTTTCTGAGTTATGCTTTCACAGACAGACACAGACATGTTTCCAAAACTGCTTTTTTTGGATTCATTTCCGGTGAAATCTCGGTATCGAATTTTTGGGTGGAATGCAATACTCAGATAACAGCATAACAGTCGGATAAACACCAAACTTGGTATTTAGGTTCAGTATTTTCCAGAGATGCGCACGAAGGTTTTCAAGAAAATCCTCCCACCCCAGATTAATCTTTACATGGAACATTTTTCGAAAATATTAATGTTGTCAATGATTAAAATATCGTTTGTTTAAGATATTCTCATGACAAATAAAATGTACATGTTTAATTTTCTGTGAATGTCTCCAAAAGTATTCTTCATTGTGAACGACTTTTGCATAACTGGTAAACCATAAGAGGTAGACAAAATTTTCCTAAACAAAAAATGTATATCGGGTTAAAATACACAATTTATCTAATATGCATTTTTTTTGTTGAGTGAACCATTTTCGAGATATTGCTTGTTATTCCCTTAAATTTTTCAAATCTAATTCTCTAAAATGGGAGTTCGTTATTAATTTTTGTTGTCTTGGATATGCAGCCAGTAATAATCTGTGGCAAAGAGAATGTTGCTGCACCTAGCAACCAGCTATTAAGATATATGTCTGTGCTTACATTGCCCTTGCAAATAGAAAACAAAGGGAACATAGTACGCCTTAAGCGATAGTCAAATATTTTTAGAACTGGGCGCTATGTGTAAAATGTAATTCTCTTTGCATGTCAAAAGATCGTTTCTGCAAATGTTTATCTCGATTAATATGAAATATATTGAGAATAAGAGTTTGTAAAAACAGTTTGCACAAGAGTAGAGAAAGTTATGTGAATGGAACACATCAGATTTTTTTTGGTTATCTTTAGGTTATAAAATCCGGGCCTGTAACGACAGACATGGACTTTTGACACCGAAGATAAACTTCGGGAAACAGTAATGTAAAAACAGAACGTATTGTAAATAATAGAAGAGAACATTAAAATGGTTCTCCCATGTGAAAAGTATGGTGATGGAATGGGTAGCTGAAGGAAATAGAGAACGGGGAGGACCAGGAGAACAATGGGTAGACGCTGTCCGAAGAAGCATGCAGAGGATGGAGATTTATGGAGCAATAAAGTTATTTATGGGTTTTAGGAAAATTACTGTAGGATTGATAATTCCTAAATAAAAAAATCTGATGCATTAGACTCACATGACTTGCTCTACTCTTGTACAAACTGTTTTTACAAACGTTTATTCTCCATCTACTTCATGTTAATCTAGATAACCATTTGCTAAGTTTCTTGTAGATGTAAGGGGAATATATATTTACATGGGCAATATAGAAATGCAGTAGCCTTTAAGCATATACATATCTCTTAATAGCTGGTTGCTAGGTGCAGCACCATTCTCTTTGCCACAGATTAATACTCCTTGCATTACAAGACAAAAAATGAATAACGAATTTACATTTGAGAAAATAAGTATTGAAAAATTTAAGGGAATAACAAGCAATACCTCGCAAATGGTGCACTCAACAAAAAATGTATATGACATAAATTCTGTATTTTAACGCGATCTACATTTTGTGTATAGTAAAATTTCGTCTATCTCTTATGGTTTACCAGTTATGCAAAAGTCGTTCACAATGAAGAATACTTTTGGAGACATTCCCAGAAAATTCAAGATGTACATTTTATTTGTCATGAAAATATCTTAAACATAGGATATTTTAATCAAAATCGTTAGCCATTTTTGAGAAAATTAAAATTTTCGAAAAATGTTCCATGTAAAAGTAATCTGGGGTGCGGGTATTTTCTTGAAAACCTTCGTGTCGCATCTCTGGAAGATACTGAACTTAAATACCAAGTTTGGTGTTTATCTGACTGCTCGTTTCTGAGTTATGCTGTTCACACACAGACAGACACAAGGCTTGTTTCCAAAAGTGCTTTTTTTGGATTCAGGGAGTCTCAAAACATATATTTTCGGTGAAATCTCGGTAACGAATTTTTGGGTGGAATACAATATTTCCCCTACTTACTATACGTAGTAGAGAAAGTAAAAATAATATTAATATAGATTTTAGGAGAGCTTTAAACCGATAGAGTTAAGTCATATGAATGTTTCATATAAAATTGCTATTTTAATCTTAATGAATTTTTTCTTTCCTTTCGATTGGATAGTTTCGACTGAGTAACCGTGCGGAAACATTGAAGCAAACGTTTTTTAAATCACTTTAGGGGGGTACACGACCCAATTAGATTAAATTACTCTTGCATTACACTTCTCCTTTAATTACACATTAAACTTTCGAGAAAGTTTGAGTTCAGCTGCTGCTAAAGCGCGAAACTAGTTTTGTAATTGAAATAGTGCAGAAAAAGCTGACGATCGATTGGGACAAAAATTACATTGGAAACTCTATGAAGCTCTCATGTAACAATTATTGCAGAAGCGGCGATGTTGGATATTGAATTACAACTCAGCTCTCGTCATTCGTTCAGTGATAATGTGCCATTAATGCTGGTGACCGGCAAAATATGAAGTTTCGTATCCTAAGCCACTGTCACGGACATCTATGGCTAGAAGTGGACTTTTTAGCGTTTGAAACCACAAATTTAGCATTCTGAATTGTTCATTTAGCATTCCATACCATTTTGAAAAAAATATACGATTTCACTTCATTATGACAAATAGATAATCTTCTTCTTCTTCACTTCAGGGATTAAGTATTACACCTGTTCCGTTTTCGCATTCCTTTTTTTATTCCCAACTCTTTCTTGGGCGTCCGATGTCTCTCTTTCCTGGCCGTTAATATTTATTAATTAATAATGGTATTCTTTCTTCACTCATGCGGTCCAAGTTAAGGCAGTATTTTTAACACTTAAACGATTTCAGTCTGTGGATAACTAAGATGTTAATCTTATTGCTAATTTTCTTGTAGATGCAAGTGAATATGGTAGGCTTTAAGCGATAGTCAAATATTTTAACGCTGGTTGCTAAGTGGAGTATTCCATTCTCTTTGCATTACCAGGACCAAAAAGTGAATAACGAATTCCCATTTGAGAAAAAGTATAAGTATTGGAAAATTTAAGGAAATAACAAGCAATATCTCGAAAATGGTTCACTCAACAACAAAAATGTATATGGCATAAATTGTGTATTTTAACGCGATCTACATTTGGTTGTCTATCTCCTATGGTTTACCAGTTATGCAAAATTCGTTCACAATGAAGCATACTTTTGAGACATTCCCAGAAAATTCGAGATATACATTTAATTTTTCAGCAAAATAGCTTAAACATATGATATTTTAATCAAAATCATTAGAGCCATTTTTGAGAAAATTAAAATTCTCGGAAAATTTTCTATGTAAAGGGTAATCTGGGGTGGGGGGATTTTCTTGAAAACCTTCGTGTCGCATCCTTGGAAGATACTGAACCTAAATACCAAGTTTGGTGTTTATCCGACTGTTCGTTTCTGAGTTATGCTGTTCACAGACACACATACACACACACGGACATGTTTCCAAAAATGCTTTTTTCGGATTCAGGGTGTCTCAAAACATGTATTTCCGGTTAAATCTCGGTATCGAATTTAAGGGTGGAATACAATACTTCCCCTACTTACTATACGTAGTAGAAAAAGTAAAAAAAATACCCAATCATTCCAAATGGATGAGCGTTTCATCACTAAAAGGTACTTACAGGTTATGCAGAATTTGCAGAAGACAGTCTGGAGAAGGTTAAGGAAGTGAGATGTTCTCCCGATGTTTCACATTCTTTTGCATGAATAGATAAGTGATTTTTCATCCATTAGCCGTGGTCAGGGCTGTAGAAAATTACAATTATTAGGATTAGAACGGAGGATTCACCATATATCGTTGTATAATCGTTTCAAAAAAAAGAGGGAGAGGTAAATGCAATTCCTCCTTCCTACACACGGCTTGTATGATAGAACAATTAAATACCATTGAATAACCCCGGTAATAAAAGTACTTAGGCATTGTTAATTGCCATTGGTGTATGTCTACTCAAAATGAATTTGAAATGTCTCTGTGGTTTACTGAGAAAACCTGGAATATGGTTGGGGAATTTAGTTTTCTGTCAGCATGCTGCCAGGGCAACTCAGTTGTTAGAGTAACTATATAATTGAATTCTTCAGTTTGATTCTACCTTTCCAATTTTGATAGAATAGTTTCTGGAAGAGTGAGTAGGGAAAGTCCTGTGAATGGAGCACATTAGATTATTATTTAATTACCGAATGAGATGGCTCCGCGGTAATGTGTCCGGTTCGCGTTCTGGGGGTTCCGGCTGGATTACCGTCGACTGCCCTCACTGACCTGGGCTTTTCGTGTGTTATTTCCTTGTCGGTTGGTGAATGTTTGGTGGTTTCTTATTTCCCACGATTTCCTTTCCACCATTTAACATTCATTCCGTTTCATTCTCGTTTTAAAGTGTGCTTTTAGATTTCGTGCCGGACAAATGTCGCGAATGTTTTCTTAAAGAAAAGACTACTATTCCCCGTGAACACTAAAGACTGCTTGGTTAAAGGATAGTTAATTGCGCTCTCTATGTAGCTCCAGCAGAGGGACGGCTGTTCGAGCTGAAATGTTACAAACTTCCACGCGTCTCTATAGCCTTTCTGCCTGCGGCCTGTAGCCTGCTATGGTTCCTTCACTTCATCCCTCTTTCCTGGACGGTGGTAGCCACAATAGATCTATGTGGTTCGCAGTGTATGAGGTGTCACCTTCTATACTCCATTATATAATTTTAATACCTGTTGCAAGCCAAGAGAGGTGAAGTTGACATACGAGGTAAAGCTATGTGAAACAGGGTTTAGTTTTCTTCTAGCTTCTTTCTAATAGGCCCAGAGACACGTTTTGTTTAGGATTTGGACCACTAATACAACAAACTTTGCTACTAATCTCACGTTTATAGAGAACAGTGTACACACATATTTGCGGCTTAGTACATGACCCGATATGTGCAGTAATGCCAGTATTCAGACAATGTATATACCCCTATGTTGCGAGTTGCTAATGAAGCTTATTAAATGCCTACCGCTGTATATCCCTCCCTTTCCACCCCAGTGTGGAACAATGCATAGCTCGGCGCATGAATACAGAGCCAACCAGCCGCTGTGGTGAAGAAAAACATACCCCTATCTTTATAAAAAAAATGAAATTCTCTAAGCAGTCCGACATCCATATAGCTGTCACAGCCCCCAAACAATGTCCGAACAAAAGAAGATAAATAAAAACAGCAGCCCGTTAGCAAAAAGCTAAAGGACACCAAGAAAAACAGATGAGCGTCTGTATTTCATACGTTCTTCACAGTCAAAATACTAACTACAAGAAAAATTTGAAGGATTATAGTAACATGTTTCCATGTCTTTTACCACTGCCTGCAGACCGTTTATAAAACAGCTTAGTTAGCGCATAAATGTTGGCCAGAACTCTTGAGAATACAAAGAGTGAAGACGCAGTATTTCAAAAGTATTCTAAATTAATAAGAAAGCTTTAAAGAAACACCTTCTTTGAAATTTTTAAACATTGCAAAAGGAACACATTAAAATAATTGTATGGATGCGTATGGAGAATGGGAACATGCAGTAAAAATTCGCACGATTATGCAAATTACTTTAAAACGTATTCCGAGATTAGATTTGGAAAATGAGAAAATTGAAGAATTGAAAGGGACGAAAATAATGATGAACTTAGTCGTGCAATTATTTAAACGTGCAGCGCTTTAAACATAATGCATCTGCCCTAACTGCAATTATAATACAAGTGTTAAAAACAGCTTTCAGCCCCGTTACGTAAGCATTCCTACTTTTGACCTTCATAACACTAGACATGATTACTTACGTAACGATAAAATTGCGTTTTTACTTTCTCTATTATATACGTGTAGTAAGTAGGGGGAATCTTGTATTCTACCCAAAAAGTGAATACCAAGACTTCGCCGGAAATACATGTTTTGAGGGTTCCTGAGAATTTTTAGAAAAAGGTCCATGTGTGTGAACAGCACAACTCAAAGTAGGTTAAATACCAAACTTGGTATTTGACCTTCATTGCCAAATTACCTTTAAGCCATTGTTTCAGAAAATAAAAGTTTTTAAAAAATGTTCCATGTATAGGGTATGTGGGGTGGAGGCATTTTCTATAAAATCTTCGTTTTGCATCTTTAGAAACTGAGCCTAAATACCAAGTATTTATCGACTTTTCCTTTTTAGGTTATACTGTTCACAGACACACACACACACACACTCTCCCTCTCTCTCTCACATACACAAACATAGAGACACACATACGGACCTTTTTTGCTTAAAATGCTCTTTTGGATTCAGGCTGCCTCAAAACATGTATTTCAAGTGAAATCTCGTAATAGAATTTTTGGGGGAATGCAATACCTTCTCTACCTATTATATACTGATAGAGAAAGTAGAAATCCGGAAGGCAATATGATATAGTGTTATTCGCTTCATTGTCTAGTGTAAGTCAAAACATGGTGAAAATAATTTCACTGAAAGTTACTGCCGAATCATCGGACATCAGACATTTAGCTTCTCTTTAACTCGTTTCTCTTGTTTCAAGAACGCGTTCTATGCGTGATCTCTGTAGTTTCAGGAATCAATATAATAGTATTGATATTTTACAAATTTGAAGTGTTGAGCATACGTGTTATAAGTGGTTTTCTTTTGACCGCAGGATCCCTACTCGCAAAATAAAACCCCACTTGACCCCTTGTATCATATTCTAATATTTTGTATTCTAAGGAGTTATTTAATAATTCCATTTACTAAATTGCTAAACTATTTAATACGTATTCCTCTTCACCTTAAAGTTCATAAATATTTCTTTGTATAATTATTTATCCATAAATTTAATTATTTATATATTGTAATACGATTATACTGTTTCTTTAATCCAATATTGAATCTAATTATTTATTACTCTACATGTTAATCTTTATGTATAATTTCTATGACTACAATGTTTTTATCTTGTGCCAAATTAACCCTCCCCGGAGAAATCTTCTCTAGGCGACAACGGGGTCCACTAAAGGAAGGCTGACATATACGGGAACAGAAGTGAAACGACTATGGTAGAGGTTTCTCAAGGAGACGACAACAAGAAGAAGAAAGCGCGCAGTTAATTTCAGTCGTGTAGTACGTCAGGTGATGGTGATCGTCACTGCGCAGGCGCCGGAGTCAGTTGTAGCTCTCCTCAACGTGCAGTCCACAAGGCTGTCAGTCTTTCTTCGACGGTGAGAGAGGTCACGAGGAAAACAACAGGGCAGCGTTTAGACAGAAGGCATTCCGGTCGGTATTTTTAAATTCCTTTTAGGCTTAAATATTCAAAAATCTCCTTAGTAGTTATGCACCGGGGAAAGGTTTATTGTCCGAACTATATATTCATTGGGATTTAAATTTCAAAGATATCGGTAAATGTGAGAGCAGGAAGCAAGTACGCAATTATTGTAATTTAATGTATTAAAGCCGTAAAGAATGTAAGAATTGTGAAAGAATAAGGGTTTCTAAAAAGTAATTATGTATGTTATTAAGTGAAAGAAATTCGGCTTATTAATTAATTGTATAATATTTTCTCAAGTAGAAATCTGCCATTATTCCTACATTCAATCCACATCCTCTTGGGTTAGCAAAACACGTTGCAATCTTCAATATTTAAACATCCACTAATCACTTCAATTTCTTCATGATTTAAAACTTGGTGTATTATTTTCACACAAAAAAATTAAAAAAACAAATGATTTTTTTAAACCAAAACTGTTAAAATAACACTATGCCTATCCTAAAAGCTTAATTCTCTTTAAACATAAATTACATTATGATAGCTTGTAAACAAGAGCTTTTTTGCCTTGTTACGATCCCGCTGTTTATTTTCCAGTAGCCCCAAATTAACATAATTCCCCAAATAAAACAGGATTTTAAGGCACTGCCCCGATAGAAGGAAAAACAAAATGAAATAAGGTTATAAACAAAAATTAAAATAGGTCATCAAAACACCCGGAAATCCGCTATATATACAACCAATTAGAATGTTTCTACAACGTCATACACAAAGAGAAAGTTTGAAAGGATGAGAGAAAGAGAAATTAGTAAAATAACAGAGGCTTTCGAGGTACATGCCCATGGATATAAATAGAAAACATTAAACTAAACTGTTAAAACTGTTCAGAGAGATGGATGCACATCTACACCACAAAAAACAAAAGAAAAATCGCTCAAAACAAGCATGCCGCAATGATTTATAAAGGCCACCGTTTGTGGCGGAGTGGACTGAAATGAGTGGGTAGTTTGTATCTTTTTAGTTGCAGGGATTTGTGTGGGAGAAACCAACTGCCTGATATTCACATGCCAAAGAATTTTTCATCGCTGCATCATTGGACATTTTGTGCATAAAGCCGCTAGGGACGGCGAGTACAACTCTAGTAACTTTCCAATCACTGATGACCACGTTTGCATCAAGAGATTAAAATCACAGCTTTTGTTTTGAATTCGGCACACCTACTTTGTTTTAAATCATTATGCAAATGTGAGCTCGTATCCTATGCAAGCGAGACTTTTGATTGCATACGAGCATTTATTAGCAACACAAACGTTTTAACACACACAAAAAAAGGTATTTGATATTTAGGTGCCACATTGCACATAACTCAGTTTAGTTTTCACTGTCAGTATACTTTTGTTTTCTATGCGCATGGCGGTAAAATAAACCACGCGCGAATCAGCCTCTCCGTCATTCTTAATGGTATGATGTATCACCAGTGTCGATCATAGGAATCCTATTCCCTCTTCCGGTCGCTCTCTACCTGTCGCTCGCTGAGCAACACCCAGTTTACGTTACAACCACTAAATCACTACCCCACTAACATTCGCGAGAACGTTCGACGATGTATAGTAACGGGAACTTTGAGAGGGTTCGTAGGAGGCGGGGGAAGAAACATCTAGAAGTATCTCAATGCGTCTCGAAGGCGTTCTTGGAATTTACGTCGGAGAACGAGCGTGCCCTCCTGTCTCTCCTTCCAACCAGTCGACCGGTGATGGACACGCCCGTTAGCTAGGCCCACGCTAGATTACAACAAACTTGGTAATAAAGGCACGTGAAACCGAAAACAAGAAATAACACAAGTGAAACGCTAAACGATGCATCTATAGCTTACAGGACGTGTCCCAGATCCTGACATGTTTTCTTCTCATGGTCTCCCTTAGAAAATTATGATTAATGTGGTCAAAAGTTCCATGGCCTGCATTCGGGAGGTCCCGGGTTCGATTCCCGGTAGCTGCTCAACCTGACCACCTTATTACGATTTCTCCTTTACCTCATTTCCTATCATTTCATCTCTCTCCCTTTGGTTTTTCAGGAAGTGTCTTCAGGTCCCGTAGTGCGGCTAGTGTCGCGTTGATAGCATGGTAGCTGCGCTTGTAAAGTATTTATGCCCCGAAAAACGCTGAAAACGCTTGTTAGGGACAGGGGTTCTTCGCTTCTGCTGGTGTCGGCGGGTGTTTCTACAAGGAAATATTGGAGACCTCCGTACGTCTCTGTGAACCTGTCTGCTTGCGGTCCTGCCATCTCTTGCAGCTCCTTCACTTCATCCCTGCTTCCACGGGGTTGTAGTCACAATAAATCTAGTTGGTTACAATGGAGAGGTGCCCCCCTCAGGTAAATACCTCATACCGTATAACCAACTCACAAATGAAGACACACTGCAGACCGTTGTTTATAAGTGAACAAATGATAACTAATGCGTAGATTTTTCAAGCTTTAATTTATGTTAAGGAAAGTTTTCAAATTTTAACCCAAAGGAGTGATATTCACTCATATAATACTAGAAGTAGCAATTTGTTGTATGTACCCAAGTGTAGAATGTGTAACGTTCTTATTATGGTAGTAAAGATAGGAAATAAATTTCCATCCTATGTAAATTGGAAAAGGCGGTTTTTAATATGATTATCTCTGCCTATTTGACAAATAATATGTAACAGTACAATGAGCAGTAATGGTGATTGGGGGGCGCATAGTAGGAAAGTTATGGCTAAAAGAAAGGCAGCAATGACAGGAGCAAGGATGTGCAAATATAAATTAGAAATGTCAACTAAATGGATAGAAAGAATGTATGAAGCATTGGTAGAAGCAAGAATGCTATATGCAGTAGAAATTTGGGGAGGATCTGAATTAAGCAGAAAAATAGACCAGAGCTACAGAACGTTCTGTAAAGCGCTACTAAGGTTAACAAGATCAGCACATGGGGAAATAGCATTAGCGTAATTAGGAAGAACAAGAAGAAAGGGAGTGATACTGGAAAGGATATTAAAATTCTGGTTTAGATGCCTGAGAAAAGATAAAGAGGAAATTTTAAAGATATGCATGGAACAACAAAAGAGAATGAAAAATATAAATAGTTGGTGGTCTGGGGTAGAAAAAATTATGGAGAAGATAGGAATGGAAGATATTTGGAGAATAGGAGAAAGAAATAGCAATGGTTTCTGGATAACAGTAAGAAACAGAGTGGAGGATATACAAAGACAAGAGATTTGGGGAAGCTTAGAGAATAAAAAGTCACTAGGGTTCTATAGATTAGTAAAAAGGAAATGGGGAAGATAAGGGTATGTGGATTATTGTAATAGAGCAGAAAAAGAAGCGTTTGCATGGATGAGAACAGGATCAATGTATCTGAGAGGGCTAAGGAATGGGAGATATTTGGAGAACAGGAGAAAGAAATAGCAATGGCTTCTGGATAACAGTAAGAAACAGAGTGGAGGATATACAAAGACAAGAGATTTGGGGAAGCTTAGAGAATAAAAAGTCACTAGGGTTCTATAGATTAGTAAAAAGGAAATGGGGAAGAGAAGGGTATGTGGATTATTGTAATAGAGCAGAAAAAGAAGCGTTTGCATGGATGAGAACAGGATCAATGTATCTGAGAGGGCTAAGAGGTAAAAAAACGGAATCTGTGAATTAAGGGAGGCAGTGATAGCACAGAGCATTATATGACAGAATGCAAAGAATTAGCAGAATTGAGACAAGAAGTGTGGGAAGAAAAATGGGAAAAAATGGATAGAAAAGTTGTAGTAATTAAAATGCTAACAATAAAAGAAGAAAAGAAAAATAAGAATATGGGGGAGTTCTTAAAGAAAGTAAAAGAGAAATGGATTAGAAAAAGTAAGAGAGATAAGAAAGGTAGAAAGGCAAACGGAGGAAGGAGAAGATGGGCAATAGGGATTAAAGGCAGCAAGGAATGTTTAGTCGAGCCAGAAGGCCAGGGTGCCAGGCAAAAAGAGCAGTATAGCTGGAAAGGAAATTTGTACATAGGTTAAATTAGTATATAAGTGGAATATCGTAAAAAGAACTGTGTAGAAAAATGTACAAATAAAGTATCTATCTATCTACTAAAGCAGAAGCTTGGAAATAAGTGTAACAAAATTTGTGATTTGTAACCTCAAATGTGTACAATGTGTACATGTAACAGTACAATACACTACCAAAATTAAAAGTAGCCATTGGACGTTTCTGCTTCGTTTTGGTAACGGTCGTCACAAGTACATTTTACATTTATGTCACTGGGTTTATATCTATTAAATTCCCTAAGACGCCGTTTCAGAAACATAACACTTTATAAAATTGAAGTCGCAGTAAGCAATAGAAATTAACTATTATATGCTGCGCCCATTCTAGAACACGTCAACATGTGAAGTATTTCGCAGAGTAATAAAAATCTTTGAAATAATTAGATTAGGAAGCAATTAATACCAAGATTTAATACACTTCTTTAACATGAATTTAATTCACTTTCAGTCCAGTAAAACGTGTATGAACTAGCGCTAATCAAATGTAATTTAAAAGGCCTCACACATAAGAAAATTGAATTTACATATTACTTCGAACAAAAATAATATATAAAAAATCTAGACAAGGCCGAACAGTGTGGGCGTGGTCGCTTCTCAAAACGCAAAACACGAATAAGTCTTTCCAAGTCTATGGCCGAAACCCAAGTCATTCTCTCTTCGTGAACGTTGGCTCTCACTCGAGGCACACTCGGAGGTAGTTCAGGTGACATGACGTTGCTGCCGTCGTAGCGCCACTCAAGCTGGCTGACAGGCGCAATCTGTTGATCACTGTGAAAATGTCCTCCAGCCGGTAACAAAGCTTGTTACGCCGGATGCTGCATTGGGTATTACAGGGGCCAATAATCAGTTCTTGCTGAATCTTCAAGTTGAACACATTAACTGGGCCATGCCTAACTATACAGCTATCATCAATGGCTCAAATAGTACATTTAAAACCTTTTAGCTTTTTAAGCAGTCCCACAATTTTAATAAACAGCATATCTATGTTATGCAAACAATTATTACTGACAAGCCCTGTTACTCTAATATGTGTTCTCTGACTGTGTACTAAACTATAGTGTACCGTTCAAGAACATGTAAAAGGGAATTCTAAAAGCAAAATACTTCGACTCGCAGTCCAAAGTATCTGATGTGTTACACGCACATGACTTTCCCTACTCTTGTACAAACTATTTTTACAAACGCTTATTCTCTATCTATTTTATATTAATCGAGATAAACATTTGCAGAAACGATCTTTTGATATGCAAAGAGAATCACATTTTACACATAGCGACCAGTTCTAAAAATATTTGACTATCGCATAAGGCGTACTATGTTACCCTTGTTTTGTATTGCAAGGGCAATATAGAAATACAGTAACCTTTAAGCATCGACATATCTCTTAACAGCTGGTTGCTATGTGCAGCACCATTCTCTTTGCCACAGATTAATACTCTTTGCATATCCAAGACAAAAAAAATGAATAACGAATTCCCATTTGAGAAAATAAGTATTGAAAAACTTAAGGGAGTAACAAGCAATATCTCGAAAATGGTTCACTTAACAAAAAAATGTATACGACATACATAGCGTATTTTAACGCGATCTACATTTTTTGTGTAGTAAAATTTCGTCTATATCTTATGGTTTACCAGTTATGTAAAAGTCGTTCACAATGAAGAATACTTTTGGAGACATTCCCAGAAAATTCACTATATACATTTTATTTGTCATAAAAATATCTTAAACATATGATATTTTAATCAATATCGTTAGAGCCATTTTTGAGAAAATTAAAATTTTCGAAAAACGCTCCATGTAAAGGGTAATCTGGGGTGGGGGGATTTTCTTGAACACCTTCGTGTCGCATCTCTGGAAGATACTGAACTTAAATTCCAAGTTTGGTGTTTATCCGACTGTTTGTTTTTGAGCTATGCTGTTCACATACACACAGACACACACGGACATGTTTCCAAAAATGCTTATTTTGGAGTCAGGGGATCTCAAAACATATATTTCCGGTGAAATCTCGGTATCGAATTTTTGGATGGAATACAATACTTCCGCTACTTACTATACGTTGTAGAGAAGGTAAAAACGGGCTCAGTTTCCCTGTACGGTTAAGCATGGAAATTTTACCCAGTATTGAAAATACTGCTCTGAAGTGGTATGTAACTGCATATTCTCCTATGCCGCACTGGAGTGGTGGCCTAGAGTTAATTTAAAGGTGTGCAGAAAGGAACTCTGTAAATTACAGCTTTCAAAACTACTCCAACTGCTGCAATGGAGATACTGATTGGGCTCACACCTTTCCACATATGGATGAAGTCAGAAGCCCTGATCGCGTATCACCGTATTTGTCGCCAAACCAAAGTGTCTAATACTGGACATATTAATCATCTCAAGCTTCCTTGGGACAAGAATATACAACACATACTCAACAAGAGGACTGGCATTCTTGTACCAATCTTGAATTGAATATTATGGTCTCCTATCCACAGCGGAGTGAATGAGAAAGACTGGTAAAACCTCATTAACAAAGGCCCAATCTGGTATACTGATACAAAAAGACCTCATACTGAAGACCAAATCAGGAACGGGAGCTGGGCTTTACGGTAATAGCACACAGATTTCTTATAGTCTAGGTACCTCAGCTACAGTTTTCCAGGCTGAGGCTTATGCAATCCTAGCCAGTGTCGTGGAAAGCATTAAAAGGAGATATAAGAGTAGAAGAGTTCTTATCCTCTCAGACAGTCAAGGTGCTCTTAAAGCACTTGAATCACCATCAATAAAATCAAAGCTGGTCTCAGAATGATGGGAATCCTTAATGACACTGGCTGAACACAATAAGGTTCAACTTATGTGGGTGTCAGGACACACAGGTACACCAGCAATGAGAAAGTAGATGAAGCAGCCAAGATTGGTAGCGAAAACCCATTTTGGGTCCGGAGTGTATTGGGGGTGTCCTACAGACCAGTGAAATAGGCTATAAGTGCTGGGCTCAAGAAGAACACAAAACTACTGGAACTCCATTGAGGGTTGCAGACATTCAAAGTTGTTTATCATAGACTTGGACAACAGCAGGGCAAAGTACTAGCGCGGTCTTAGTAAAAGAAGGTTTGCATAGGTAACAGGATTCATTTCAGGACACTGTGCCCTAAAATTTAATCTATACAGAATGGGATTGTTTAACAACCCTATCTGCAGTAGATGCCTAGAAGGAGATGAGACTGTTACTCATCTGCTATGTGATTGCCTTGCTCTTGCGAATCAAAGAGCAAGTATTTTTGGCAATCACTTTCCAAAGATAGATAAACTATCGAAAGCCTCAGTCTGGTCAAGTTTATAACGAGCAACAACTAATTAACTGATGAAAGGGGAGATGCGCAATAGATCTTTGAGGTCGCAGTGCTTGTGCATAAAACCCACCCGTTTTTAAACTAGTAGGTATGAATCTGCGAGGTGAAGAATTTTCTAATTTGGAACCGAATAAACTCTTTAAACAAAAAAGGGTTTAATCTACATACACAAAAGAGCTCACTTGCCTAATTCACTACAAATGGTAGCGTTGGCATTTGTGCTATGATGCGTTATTTGTAATTTTATTTGCTAGCTCCATTATCGTAATTAGAAAAAATTGGAACTGATAGTGAAACGTTTCGAAAACTTAATTTCCTCTTCAAATTCATTGAACTCTAAATGAAATCTAGTAGACTGGGCAATTTGTTTTCGCAGCAGAGGGTTTGTCTTGTAATTGGCAGAGTGCAGCAATTTTGTTGTCTGAACATTTTCAACTGCTACACAGCAAAGCTATTCCGAGTACAATAATTGATCCTGACATTGTTAATCCGCAGTTTCACAGTCAACTTTCTACTTGTGGGTAAATGTAGGCTTAGTACAGATCTTCATCTAGACAGATCTTTCTCAGTCTTTATATACTCTTTGTTGTACCACCTCCATTGTTTATCATTTATATTCCCTTTTAATTAATAGGAAAATTTGGCAGTCATCGTCACCTTCTTCATCTAGACAGATCTTTCTCAGCCTTTATATACTCTTTGTTGTACCAACCCCATTTTTTATCATTTATAGTCCCTTTTAATTAATTAGAAAATTTGGCTGTCATCCCCACCTTCTTCATCTAGACAGCTCTTTCTCAGTCTTTATATACTCTTTGTAGTACCAACTACATTGTTTATCATTTATAGCCCCTTGTAATTAATAAGAAAATTTGGGTGTCATCCTCACCTTCTTCATCTAGACAGCTCTTTCTCAGTCTTTATATACTCTTTGTAGTACCAACTACATTGTTTATCATTTATAGCCCCTTGTAATTAATAAGAAAATTTGGGTGTCATCCTCACCTTCTTCATATAGACAGCTCTTTATCAGCCTTTATATACTCTTTCTTGTACCAACTACATTGTTTATCATTTATAGTCCCTTTTAATTAATTAGAAAATTTGGCTGTCATCCCCACCTTCTTCATCTAGACAGCTCTTTCTCAGTCTTTATATACTCTTTGTAGTACCAACTACATTGTTTATCATTTATAGCCCCTTGTAATTAATAAGAAAATTTGGGTGTCATCCTCACCTTCTTCATATAGACAGCTCTTTATCAGCCTTTATATACTCTTTGTAGTACCAACTACATTGTTTATCATTTATAGCCCCTTGTAATTAATAAGAAAATTTGGGTGTCATCCTCACCTTCTTCATATAGACAGCTCTTTATCAGCCTTTATATACCCTTTGTTGTACCAACCACATTTTTTCATTTATAGTCCCTTTTAATTAATAAGAAAATTTGGGTGTCAACCTCACCTTCTTCATATAGACAGATCTTTATCAGCCTTTATATACTCTTTGTTGTACCAACCACATTTTTTCATTTATAGTCCCTTTTAATTAATAAGAAAATTTGGGTGTCATCCCCACCTTCTTCATATAGACTCGTTGAACCGCAACGAGTGGTAAAACACGTAAAACGTTCCGCTTCGTTTCGTTCTGAGTTATCTACTGGATGTGATGCATGGATGGGTGGGGTGGGTTTATTGGTATCAAATTATTATAGTGATTTTTCAAACACTTGGGGCCTGGATCAGCGGTCGTGTATGAATACTTAAGATACAAGTTAAATATGAAGGATGAGGCAGTATTTTTAACACATATGATTTCAGTCTAATTATATAAAATATAAATTCAAAAACAGCCCGAAGTTTGCAAAAGTATTTCTGAAACACCCTGTATATATAAAGTGTATATTACAGTCATTATATATGTTTATATTATTGTATACATGTGTAATAATGTTATGTGAATATATTACTTAATTTAATAATGTAGGAACTGTGAGAATAGTAAGCTAAAAGTTGCTAACAATGAGGTAACAATGAGGTAATCTTGAGTCAATAATGAGTAAGAAAGTTTAACAGTAATACTTGTGATTCTTGGAGTAACAATATTGTAATTTTTGTGAAAATTTATAAAAATTGCCAATCAAAGACTTGAAATTTAGACGGTTAAAATCTATTCAGTTGGTTGTAGACAGCGTTACTAACCAGACGCAAAAAGTGGCCTCAAGAGATTTAATACGCATTCGTGAGAGACGTTTACGTGTTAAAGAGTGCAAGTAATTCATAAACGAATCTCACAGCTCTCTCTCTATACCAGTGAAGTGTTATTTAAATCCTATCAAGTATTAATAATAGGAGTGAAGTAAAATTATAATCTGTGTAAGCGTACATACTTATCGCACCAAATCCCTGCTGAGAGAAACGTGTCTCTAACAAATACTGACGCAGCCGAGGCAAACATAAATATATAATATTTAAAGAAACAGTCAAGTTACAAAATTAATATTTTTTAAACACTTGGGGCAAATAAAAATACTCCTTTCTCAAATTGACGCCCAAAGCGTGTTGCAAACAATACAACAAAATGCCTTCTTCAAATTGGCGTCCATACGTGGTGCTAATAAATAACGTAATAACATTACTTTTTCAAGTAAAGAAAGAATGTTGATATGTAGCATTCATGTGATTTTGAAACAACATACAGTACTAGCTACGGACAAGCTTATACAATAACTCATTAATGTAGTAAGATATCTAATTCCCAGCTTCTCAGTATCAACACATTAATAATTTCCTTTTTAATATTTTTGTTCTGAGGATGTTAAAAACACATATATTCATAACGTACACATGGTAGAGAACAAGTATATAACGTTATAACGTATGAAATATTATATGAGATGGAAAGGCCATTGTTAGCTATATAACCAGTAATATAAAATTACGAGAAATGTAGTAGTATCTACTTAAGCAAGAAACGAACCTTGGATTCATAATTAAGACGACTGAAGTCTGTAAACATATATATATATATAAAACATAAACTGTTATTGGACGTTACTGGATATTACCACCAATCAGATACATTGATACATGCCTGTAATTCAAATACGGACGTTAAGTAAACGATTGAAAGGAACGCTAACAGAAGCTTGTCAGTGTTCGAGCAGGAAGGCCTTGTATAAGCTGGTCTCTAAATAGGCGCAAAAACTACGTATTTAAAGTCTAACAGTTATACATATTTTAACATAACAAAGGTGGTGGTGAATTGTGAATATGTATATGTGTTTTATGTAAAATCAACTGAAATAATTAACAGAACACTTGTGTGCAAAATATTTTAACCTTGTCCATACCCAACTCTAACAAGACACAATTGCTCTCCGACACAAATACAGCAGCCCTGGCACAATTATAAAATAATAATTACAACATACTAACACACACAAGAATACAAATACACGATCATCAGATTCCAGTCTACTAGAATGTCGTGATACATCACGAGAGTACGGGCATTAAGACGACCTACAGATACGTAATACAGTATGCATAATCATCAACGTAGTGGGGTCCTACCAAGGAGGAACCGCTATAATCTTCTCTACTTATTCCTCTAAAAACTATTCCTACAAAATCTTATTCTTCTAGCCCTTCTATCTTCTATAGAGATAAAACATATAAAGATACGGACGAGCGGAAGGATCCCCTCATCGGGGACAGAGCACTACCCCTTATGTCACTACTATAATCCTTGGGGAGGAGGGATGTAGAGAGAGACACGAAGGCCGACCCTAACCGGACGGGATCTCTAACGTTTCCATTTCTAACGCATCCGTCACCGTCCTGGCCCACCCATAACCCAATGAATTCCAGATGGTCCCCCTGGGGGTGGGACCCACTTGTAGGCGAGGCTAAACGAACAGTTCCGCAACGACGCCAAAGAAGAAACCTTTATAGAGCGCACACGCACAGCTCATCCGCAATCTGTCGTCCTCCGTGGTCTAGGGGTACCGTGACAGCCTCTAGTTCCCAATGTTGCGCGCTCAAAGCCATCGGAGGGCGATGGATATTTTCGGGCATTTCACTTGTCAGTTACGAACTCAATTTTCCGATTCTTGAAAAATGCTAACATTTACTACAGCGTCTGGTACAGTACCTAGCAGCTGGTCGTTCAATGAAGACGGGCCTCAAGTCAGTCGTTACAACTTAAAGCTTTCTAATTTATTTCCTAACGTACAGGGAACCTATAGAGAAGCCAGGACAGGGTGCTTTTGTGTTCTATGAATTTCCTCTATAAAAATCGTTGCGAATTAATGCACCAATGCCCCTTTTAAGTGTAGTCTTCTCTAAAATGTATTTACAAACAAGCTTAAAAATTTGCCAGGTGGCCCATCTTTGCCAGCAGATCTTGAAATCATTGAATTATTGCTGTGGGGACATGCTAAACAGTTGCCGAGTTAAGAGGGCAGGTAATGCTTAACATTTTCAAAAAAATATATTTTCAAAATATATGTAATTATATGCAGAAAACATATAAGTGAATTTTGCAAAATTAATTATTTAAATATCTGCACCATCTTATAGATAGTAGTGTTAAAGCTTAAGAGAAACGAACAACTTAACGTCAGAAAACGTAAATGTTTTCGAAACACACAATTCATATCAAATATTATTTGCGACATCAGCATTGCCGAGATGTTTGTTATTGTTTTCAATTTTTAAACTTTTTTTTCATTTTTACAACTATTGTCATGGAAATTGCATGCAATTTCTAAGTTTGCACATAACGATCTCCTTTTTAAAGAGTTGAACTTTGCTTCAGTCTACTGTATTCCCTTTATACTTACAATAAAGTGTGTAATACAATTATTTCTGCAAACAACTATATAGAGTAATATGAAGGAGATAGAAATGCAAGCTTTAGCAAGAATAGTTTTTAGAAGAGTAGGTAGAGATGTGAATGTAATACAGCAAATGTGAACTTAATACATATACAAAAAATAAGTCATTTACAATTGAGAAAAGTGTCGGAAAATTCAAAACAATAACAAAGAATACCTCGGAAGTGGTTAACGTCACAAAAAATATTTGATATACATTGTTTGCTTTGACAAGATCTACATTTTTATGTAGTAATATTTACTCTATCTCTTAAAGTTTAACAATTATACAAATTTGGTTCAGAATAAAGAGAAGTTTAGAGGCTATTCCTAGAAAATTTAAGGTAATATATTATTTCTCATGGCAATAGTTTAAAAATGTGTTATTTTAATTAAAAATAACGAAAAATGTTCTATGTGAAGGGTTGTTTGTGTTGGGAGAATTTTCTTCAAAATCCTTGAATGGCATCCTTTAAAGGTCCTAAACTTAAATACCAAGCTTCGTATTCAACGGACTTTTCGTTTTTGAGTTATGCTGTTCACAGTCACACACAGACCTTTGATCTAATTTTTTTTTGTATTTACGTGGCCTCTAAACATGTATTTCTGGTGAAACATCGACATGGAATTCTTGAGTGAAATATAATAATTCCTCTACTTAAATATGTAGTAGAGAAAGTAAAGATGTGTTTATATATTTTTTTCAGTAACCTCACTAAAAGAATAAGCGAAGCGTTTTAGAGAGAGCAGGTCTTTCATAGATATTCACGAGACAGAGTATTGATTTAATTTAACTTACAGTATACGCGATGTTTACATGATACATGAAATCGTGGAATCCATTATCCTTGAACGGAATGCTTAATGTAGTTTCCGCTACTCTCACAGAATGCAACTTTTCCAGTATTTTCTGAATGTGGATCGCCAGGAAGACCGTAATGCATTTCAGAAAGTACTAAGGCCGGAAATAATGACGATCACGTTTACTACAGAAGAAAGATATAATAGGAATAAAGACACTTCTTCGCTATTTGTGACTTCGGCTGTTCGGAAGTAAACAACTATATGAAAGTTGAATACTTGCAAATGACAATTTATAAGTTCTACTGGCTTTAATCTAATGTTTTGAGTATCACTTACCCCAGAATTTACAGCTGACTTTTTTAAAAGGAATAAATATAAGGAAGTGTAACATTTTGGGTATTATATTGAGAAATTAAGCATTTCTTGAAAAGAAGTCACATACTTGGATGTTTCACTGATAAACTATACAGAGAATTCCAAGTTGAATTTTTAAAAACAATAAGTATAGTGTATAAAATGAATTCGGTTTGATTCTGACACATTACTGTTTTCTATTTTATTCAATATTTTACGTTACCTATTAAAATTATTGCTTACTTAGTCGAATCATCCTCTGGTTCCCGAGGAGGCGGGTTCAAGCCCGGCAGGGGCCGTAAAATCCTAAGCATGACTTACTTTGTAAGGGAAGTAAAGTCGGGTGTCCCATTTCATAGATTTACGGCACATAAAAGAACGCCAAGCCTGATAAAGAGGTCTCTGAGCAAAAATGTCTGGTCTTGCACGCCTAATATAGTATGAGACTCTAAGAACTATAGTAGTTAAAGAGCGTCCATAAATAAAACTCAATTCATTGGCTTATCCTCTTCATATTTAGTACTTTCACCACAAGATATTGTATCTAGGATCAGAGATGGAATCAGAGAATGAGAACCCGACCCATAGTCAGATAAGAGAGTGAAGAAGATGATGATATGAAATGAAGGCGAAATGGATGAAAGAAAAGGTAATTATAGAGAAATTCGTGGAATAAATGGCGGGGGAAACCGGATAACCCGGAGAAAACCTGGACAGACGCGGCTTCGTTCACCACAAATCCCACATGAGGCCCCTGGGATTGACCCCGTGTCACCTCGGTGAGAAGCCAGCAGTCTACCACTTGGCCATTTATTAAAATGCCACGTGCGTTAATGTGCTTGTTTTAACTATTTTTTATGTTCGAAGCTATTTTTACTTTCTAATTCATAAAGTCTTTATAAATAATGCCATATTAGTTTTCTGAGGTTTCAGAAAAAAAATCTGACGTATTACTTATATGCCTTCTACTACTCTTCTCAAAGTATTCTTAAAAAACTAATTCTCTTTTACTTATTCTTAATCGAAATAGACGAAATAGTTTCATTCCTTGTAGGCATATGAAGAATGCAGTAAGTGAATCGATAGACATATTTTTAAAAAGCGGGTTGAGATGTGATAGATTTTAAATTCCAATTTTTGCATGATTACGAGACACAAAGAATAGCTACTTACCACTTCAAAAAAGTATAAGCAGGTAAAAATTCAAATCACCAACATAGAATATCTGGTAAACGGTCAGGCTACAAAAAATAAATTAATAGTCATAAATTGTGTGTTCTAATGAGACCAACATTTTTGTAGTATGATTTTGTCTACCTCTTGAGGCTTACTAGTTATACAGAACTTATTTAGAATGAAGAGGAACTTAGAAAATATTCACAGACATTCCAAGATATAAATTCTACTTATCATTCTTAAACATGTTGTATTTGAATCAGTCCTTAGACAATTTTGAGTAAAAAAAAATAACGAAGAATGGTTTATTCTTGAAAAGCTTCGCGTTGCATTCCTGAAGATGCTGAAAGTGAATACTAAGTTCAGTATTTATTGATTCTTCCTTCTTGAGTTATGTGGTTAACAGTGCCCCCCCC
This sequence comes from Deroplatys truncata, assembly GCA_030765065.1. NCBI lineage: Eukaryota > Metazoa > Arthropoda > Insecta > Mantodea > Mantidae > Deroplatys > Deroplatys truncata. The sequence continues at coordinate 110,819,130 of CM060982.1, forward strand.
CGAACACACAGGAAACACACAACGCACAGACAGAAAACACAGAAACAAAACACATAAGACACAAACAAAACTCAACACACACACACAGAAAACACACAGAAACACAACATATAACGCACACATACAAACAAAACGCAACACACAATACACACAAACACTTTTTGACAGAATGCATAGCGACCTTTTTTGGGTGCGTTCCAAGGCTATTCCAACTTCACCCATATTTCCTGCGTTAAAGGCAGCAACATGACCCTCAAATCGGTGCGTAATCTGTCAAGCTCTACAAGTCAAACAATCTTAAGTTGCTGAGTAAACACTTGCATCGCGTCCCGCGCTCTACCGGCCGAATCATAAATTGAATGCTCAGTATTCAGGTAAAGTGTCACTCTTGCCAACCACTTCACATAAACGTCCGCTTAAAACTGGTTTCAAATTGGGTAATACAAACTGAACTACATCTAAGATGTTAGCAGAACACATCTTAAGTGGTGGAACGGCACTTTTTTAATTTCGTCACCCAGCGCAACAGAATAGACCAATCTCGAAATTTAAACTAAAATATTTCGAAAAGGGCTAACGTTACGGACATTTAATTCGCATATATTTTACATTTTAATAAGCTCAAATGGTATGCTATTGTAAGTTGTGTACAATTTATAAGCCTTCATTTACGTAAAATCAATAAAAGTGAAGAGAACTTCATTATTTATGAAAAAAAAAACATTTTTAACATTTTTCATAGGAATGTCTTAATTTGTTTTTATTTGTCAAGCAAATTACATGTTACTTCAAGTTCATAGTATTTTAGGGGTTATATTTCCTGAACATTTTCGCCTTACATCCCTTACGTTTGCCTGACTCGAAAATGCCTTTCGTTTTGAGATATGCCGCCTACACACCTTCTCTAATTGGGCACCTCAAAAGGTGTATTTCGTTGGAAAGCCATCACTGAGCTTTTAGATTAAATGCAATACTTCCTCTACCATATACACTACGTGATCAAAAGTATCCGGACACCTGGCTGAAAATGAGGTACCATAACATCACCACCTCCGAATTTCACTGTTGGCACTACACACACTGGCACCGGGCATTCGCCATACCCACACTCTGCAGGCGGATCGCCACATTGTATACCGTGATTCGTCACTCCACACAACTTTTTGCCACTGTCCAATCGTGTAATATTGACGCTCCTTACACCAAGAGAGGAGTCGTTTGGCGTTTTGCTGCGTGATGTATGGCTTATGAGCAGCCGCTCGACCATGGAATCCAAGGTTTCCCACCTCACGCCTAACTCTCTTAGTACTTGGAGTGGATCCTGATGCATTTGAAGTTCCTGTGTGATAGTCTGGATAGATGTCTGCATATTACTCTTTACGACCCTCTTCAAATGTCTGCGGTCTCTGTCAGTCAACAGACGAGGTCGGCCTGTACGCTTTTGTGCTGTACATGTTCCTTCACGTTTCCACTTCACTATCACATCAGAAACAGTGGACCTAGGGATGTTTAGGAGTGTGGAAATCTCGCGTACAGACTTCTGACACAAGTGATACCCAATCACCTGACAACGTTCAAAATCCGTGAGTTCCACGGAGCGTCCATTCTACTGTTTTACGATGTCTAATGAGTAGAGGTCGCGGATAATGAGTACCAGGCAGTAGGTGACAGCACAATGCACCTAAGATAAAAAAGTATGTTTGTGGGGGTGTCCGGATACTTTTGATCACATAGTGTATATCTAAGAGTTAGAGAAACTAAAACGTGCATAAAGAGAAAGGAAAGCTCTATTATTGATGATTTTGCCCAAATTTATTAAGGTAAGGTTATCCAACTTAGATATAATACCATTGCATTTATTCCTACTTCGATATCTCGATTCAAACGGGCTCTGTTTTACATTATCTGGCACCCCAACTTCAAATACACAAAGTTGAATAACTATGTGAAAAGAGTAAAATTACGGGAACATTTCTTTGTGTAGCTTTACATGGCAGCAGATGATCTAGTAGCATGACGCGTCTATATCTCGATAGTTTGCATTTACACTCAATTATTATGGATTGATAATACGCCCTCGCAACGTAACAGACGCCATAAATCTCCTGTCGTGACCAACAAAGATGAAGTAAAACACTGTATACATGCAATAGCAAGTTCCTCTCACTAGAGCACAGCCATGCATTTATTAACGCCATTTGGTGAATTTAATAGTGAGAATAGCTATTATCAATTACGCAAAACTCGGCTTACGCTTAGTCCGAAATACTTAATTTGTCCACTAAAAATTTTGCGTTCATGATGCATACAGTATTTTTCAGTAAAATCTCTCTAAATTATATTAAATAACATAAATAAACACAGTATCAGTACTGCCAAATATAAGTCATAGTCAGTCATTTGTTGGCATATTCTCACATCCGCCTGAAACATAGGCTATGAACCGTACCCACGGGTTGGCTGCTTATTCTTAGCGTTCGTTTCTAAACAACGAGCTGGTGACTGAAAATATGGATGAAAATTCTAGAAGTACGCCGGGTTAAACGACCGAAGACCACCCGCAAGAGTGTCGTTTGGATTGGGTTGAACTCGATGCAGCAGTGGTTTTCTGATACCTATGAGAGATTGGGTACCTCTATACGGTTTTCCGTCCAGGCTGGGTTGTAAAACGCCTCAATGTATTCTAGTATCGCCCTGGAGAATCGGTAGACAGTCTGCAAGGTTGCTGACCCCACAGAGATTTTTCAATTCTCTTCCCCTTTGGGGGTTGAAGCACTTCCACCCTGTAATGGGGGAGGCGGGTTTGAATTTTCAGTGCCGGCCTACAGGCAAAGCTCTCGAAAGGGCGAAGTCCCCTGGTGTTTCGTGTTTCTCTTGATGTCAAGGAAAGAATATAGTATTTTAAGGCCAGCGTATAGCGTCCAGTTCTAAAACATAGTTCTATTCCCTTTGTAATGTTTATCTCGATTAAAATAAAGTAGATAGGTAAATATACTTTTTTGCACATGAGAGAATATATATAGGTATATTTCACATTTAGAACGAAACGCAAAGAAAGGATTCCTAAACTACAAAACGTAGAAGGAAGAAACGAAACCGCAACATCGAAGAGTAACTCAAATATGAGAGCAGCTGCCGCGATACTTGAACAAAAATAAACAAGAAAACAGACGCGATCACAACGGACATTGTGGTTGTGTTTTAGACAGAGAGGACGTGTGACTTTCTGCATGGTTGGGCGATATCTGTGTAGCTGTCCGATTCCTTTACAGTCCGGCGAGCATCTATAACACCCCCAACTAACAGCTACACCATTACCACTAACTTAGTGCTGTAGCACTCCAAGATCCTCGTTTATAACTAAATTAATCTTTCTAATTCCCAATTTAATACCTAATAAACGGCTGGATACACACATTTACAAACAGGCTTGCTTTTTAATATCATTTAGTATTGAAATGAACCCATCTCAACTGGAAAATTCTAGACAGGATTCATGAAGAGTCAACACTGGTTGAAAAGAATTCTGATGAAGTGCATTCACCTGACTCTCCCTAGTCACTCTTCTAAAGCTTATCTCAAAAAGTTAATTCTTCTACTTCTTGATAATATAGATAAACATTACTTATACATTTATAAATATTTTTACTTTCTCTACTACGTATAAAAATTCGACATCGAGATTTCACGATAAATACATGTTTTGAGGCACCGTGAATAAAAAAAATCTGATGTGTTACACTCATATGACTTTCTCTACTCTTGTACAAACTATTTTTACAAACGCTTATTCTCCATATGCTTAATGTTACTCGAGATATCGATATGTTAATCTTATTGCTAATTTTCTTGTAGATGCAAGGGGAATTGGTGGGCTTTAAGCTACAGTCAAATATTTTAAGAGCTCGTTGCTATGTGGAGTATTCCATTCTCTTTGCATTACCTGGAACAAAATGAATAACGATTTTGAGAAAAAGTAAAACCATTGGAAAACTTAAAGGAATAACAAGTAATATCTCGAAAATGCTACACTCAACAAAAAAATATGTATATGACATAAATTGTGTATTTTAACGCGATCTACATTTTTTGTGTAGTAAAATTTTGTCTATCTCTTATGGTTTACCAGTTATGCAAAAGTCGTTCACAATTAAGAATACTTTTGTAGACATTCCCAGAAAATTCGAGATATACACTTCATTTTTCATGAAAATATCTTAAACATATGATATTTTAATCAAAATTGTGAGTCATATTTGAGAAAATTAAAAGTTTCGAAAAATGTTCACTGTAATGGGTTACCTAGGGTGGGAGATTTTCTTGAAAACCGTCGTGTCACATCTCTGGAAGATACTGAACCTAAATACCAAGTTTGGTGTTTATCCGACTGTTCGTTTCTGAGTTATGCTGTTCACAGACACACACACAGACTGACACACACACACACACACGGACATGTTTTCAAAAATGTTTTTTTTTGATTCAGGAGGTCTCAAAACATGTATTTCCGGTGAAATCTCGGTATCGAATATTTGAGTGGAATACAATACTTCCCCTGCTTACTATACGTAGTAGGGAAAGTAAAAAAAAGCATTTTTAGAAAAAAGTCCGCGCGTGTGTGTGTGTGTGTGTGTGTGTGGTGTGTGTCTGTCTCTGAGCACCATAAATCAAAAATGAAAAGTCAGATAAATACCAAACTTGGTATTTAGATTCAGTATCTTTTAAGCATCCGACACAAAGATTTTTAAGAAAATCTCCCTACTCTAGACTACCCTTTACATTAAACATTTTTCGAAAATTTTTATTTTCTCAAGAATGTCTAATAATTTTAAATAAAATAGCATACATTTAAGATAAGTTTATTACAAATAAAATTTATATCTGGAATTTTCTGGAAATGTCCTCAAAAACTCTCCTCTTTCTGAATGAATTTCTCATAACTGGTAAACATTAAGAGATAGATAAAATTTAATTACACAAAAGTGTAAATCTCGTTAAAACACACTTTATGGATCTTTTTTGTCGAGTGAACTATTTTCGAAATATTCGTTGTTATTTGTTTGAATTTTCCAATATTTATACTTTTTCTCAAATGGGAATTCGTTATTCGTTTTTTTTATGACCTGGACATGCAAGAGAATGCTCCACGTAGCTACCAGCTCATAAAAGATTTGATTGTCGCTTAAAGCCAACCATGTTCTCCTTGCACCCATAAGAATTACCAATAAGATGGAGTCTGCAAATGTTTATCTCGATTAACATGAAGTAGATGGAGAATAAGCGTTTGTAAAAATAGTTTGTACAAGAGTAGAGAAAGTCATGTGAGTGTAACACATCAGATACTTCCTTTAGGTATAAGAAAGGTAGCGATAGTCAGAGTTTTAAGAAGCGCATTACTGTGTGATAGCATTGATATTCCATGTCCACGAGAAAACCTGAAAAAGTGTAGGTATCTGAAAATGGAAACCAATAACAAAGAGTATCTCGGAAATGACTAACACCACAAAAAATGTTATTTAACATAAATTGTGTGCTTAAAGGTGATGTAATTTTTTTTTATGTAGAATAATGTATCACTTACATTTTACCAATTATGCAGAAATTATTCAGAATGAAGAGGACTTCAGCAGCTACTTCCATGCAATGCAAGGTGTACAGTTTATTTGTAATGTTAATTACCTTAAACGCATTATATTGTAGTAAAAATATTCGTGTTGCATCCTTGAAAGATGCTGGATTTAAATACCAAGTGTGGTATTTAACAAACTTTTAGTTTATGAGCTGTGTTGCTCATAGACACACTAGAGCAGGTCGGATTTCGGCCTAATTTCAAAAATGCTTATCGGGCTTGAAAATAAAAACGAAAAGATTACCTCATTCAACATGTACGCTTTATTTATGTAAATATCTTCAACAAATGGAGTTGAGCAAATAAAAAGTAAGGAAAAGTTTTCATCTAAACGAAATGTAAAGACTAAAAAAAAAAAAAAATCCAACTCCCTCCGTCCGCCCACACCCAGGACATCCTGGACAAAGAGCAAATAAGGGGAGGTATGTGGTCAATATGCAGTATGCCTTCATCGCCCCGCTACTACATGAGGATTCCAGAACTCCAATCACAATTATTTCTGTGAAGTGGCTCTTCAATTTGAGTGCACTTTTACTAGACCTCCAACATGGGAAAAACATTCCCATGCTGGAAATCGAACCCGGACCTCTTACACTGCAAGTAGCAGCGTTTCGTACACTGATAATTAATAATAATAATAATAATAATAATAGTAATAAGTGATGGGACGATACCACTCGATATCGCTACTGATTTTTGAGCGCCGATACGCTATACTTTATAAAAAAAGTGTAAAGGTGATAGCTTGTTCTCTGAATTATGTTCTTATTAGCAGTTTTCTGTGTATAAACTCATTTAACCAATTTTGTATTGTATGCTAATTCCGAAATTACTCTTGTTTGACATTCGTCAAAAGCTTCGTATTTTGATAATGCTACAAGGTAATCCCCTATTGTTAAGCAAGGTTTATAATGGTAATAATAAAATGATTTCTTTGCTTTCCGTCTATGTACTATATTTTGTATGAAAACTTTCTTTTAAAGGATTTTCTATCCACAGCATTTTACATGAAACTCAAACAATTAAAAATGTGTGTGTTAACACCATTCTACCGCTGTGCATAACTACTACATAACATAGTAAGTTTGTGGATTAAGCCTCTCTACTATCCACCCTCATAATTCAGCATATATCTACATGTTTAATACAAAGGTTTGACTTGAGTAAACACAAACAGATTGAAGCAAATAAATATTTACAAGCGCTGTATTGCCCCCCCCCAAGGTTTTTTTAAAAATACTTTTTTTTATATTCGAGGAGCCGCAAAGCATGTATTTCCAGTAAAATCTCAGTATTCAATTTTTAGGTGGATTGCAATATTTCCTCTATAAATTTTATTGATCATATATTTTTATATATAATCCAAAATTGTTGTATATAGGTATTATTCAAAACAAATGAGAAAATAGACATTAAACCAAACTCAGTATTATATTCACTGTTCATAAAACCCATTGAATATTACTTCGAGTATGTACTACGATTATTTACTCTGTAAAATCGCTGTGTAATTTACGGTACTTTTACCTACCTAAATAGTCAAGGATTCTATTACTTAGCTAAAAAAAAACAATTTCCACTTAGCATGGGACAAAATATATTAACCAACTTCTACGAAAGTTTCTTTTCCTTACAGGAACGGAAATTACAATTTTATCTACGACTCGGCCGCAAACATCTCAGTCGTGAGGAAATACATCACTTTCTAAGCGGTTGTGTAAATAATTATAGCTTCTCGTACATTTATAACGTTTTCCACTAAGTAGAGGAAGTAATATATACCACCGAAAAATTCCGTACCAAGAATTCAACGGAAATACACATTTTAAAGTTCCATGAAGGAAAAAAAGTAGTTTTGGAAAATGTTCCATGATGTGTGTGCGTGTTTCCTCTCAAAAACGAAATTTCAGAAAAATATCAGACTTTGTATTTCAGTTGTGAATATTCAAGGATTTGACACGAGCTTTACATGAAAAAAATGTCATGTGTTACACTCACATGACTTTCTCTACTATTGTACAAACTATTATTACAAACGCTTATTCTCCATATGCTTCATGTTAATCGAGATATCGAGATGTTAATCTAATTGCTAATTTTCTTGTAGATGTAAGGGAATTGGTAGGCTTTAAGGATAGTTAAATATTTTAAGAGCTGGTTGCTATGTACAGTATTTCATTCTCTTTGCATTACCAGAACAAAAAAAATGAATAACAAATTTGAGAAAAGTTATATGTAGTGAAAAATTTAAGGGAATAACAAGCAATATCTCGAAAATGGTTCACTCAAAAAAAATGTATATGACATAAATTGTGTATTTTAACTCAATCTACATTTTTGGTGTAGTAGAAATTTGTTTATCTGTTATGGTTTACCAGTTACGCGAAAGTAGTTCACAATGAAGAACACTTTTGGAGAGATTTCCAGAAAATTCAAGATATGCATTTCATTTTTCATGAAAATATCGTAAACATATGATATTTTAATCAAAATCGTTAGAGCCATTTTTGAGAAAATTAAAATTTTCGAAAAATGTTCTATGTAAAGGGTAATCTGGGGTGGAGGGATTTTCTTGAAAACTTCGTGTCGTATCTCTGTAAGATACTGAACCTAAATACCGAGTTTGGTATTTATCCGACTGTTGGTTTCTGAGTTATGCTGTTCACACACACATACACACACACACACAACACACACGGACATGTTTCCAAAAATGCTCTTTTTTTGGATTTAGGTGGTCTCAAAACATGTATTTCAGCTGAAAACTCGGTAGTGAATTTTTGGGTGGAATACAATACTTCCCCTACTTACTATACGTAGTAGAAAAAGTAAAAATCTGCGTTTCGTTTACATGACTTTCGCTGGTGTCTGTCGTTATTTAGAGGGTATACAAATAATTCTTACGAAAACCTATTCTTCTAGCTACTTCATTTTAATGGAGATAATCAGAAATAGATTACACACTTCATTATAAATACAAAGATAACAGCTATAGTCAAGTATTTAAGAAACTTGTGCTATAATTATGCTGGTTTAAAATTCCATATAATCCCAAGAAGTAAATGTTTATCGACAGACTTTACAAGAATGACGAGGTATTGATTAATTCAAACCTATATTTGGAAATGGCATATAATACAAAATCACTTATTACCGCGGCGTTACATCGCTCGGTTTGATAAACCGTAAGAGATGCAGTAAATCTTCTTACGTAAAACATAGATCCCATTAAAGCGTGGAATTTATGTTAATATTTTTTGTGGCGACTATTTCCGAGATATTGTTTGTTTGTTTCAATTTTCAAATAATTTATGCATTTCTCAATTGAAATTGCATGTTCCTTTACTTTCGTTCCTTCTTTTTCTGTTCATACAAAGAGAGCGAAGTTTCAAAGCCATTACACATAGCAACCGGCTTTGAGCAGGTTTGACTATCGCTTTAGCTTATTGTATTCTTCTTATCCTACAACGAAATAATCAGTTAAGATTTAAATAAGCATTCAAAGAATAGTTTGTAGACGAATGAGTAGGAAAAGTCATGTGAATGTAGTACAGATAACTTTATTTATTATTGGCGTAATTTATCAATTACTTTATACTTTCTTCAACTGCCAATTCGCTTTTCGTTTCTTAATCTCATGGTTATGCCAACAGTATACAAATTTAAAGCTGTGACATAGCGACCCACTTAGAAAAGCCTACTGTATTCCCCTTTTGATTACAAAGAACTATATTTTCCTGTTTGCAGTCACTTGACATATATCTTACTTGCTGATAAAAAAAATCTGATATGTTACACTCACATGATTTTCTCTACTCTTCTAGAAACTAGTTTTACAAACGCTTATACTCCATCTACTCGGTCAATCGAGATATCGAGATGTTAATATTATTGCTAATTTTCTTGTAAGTGCAAGGGGAATATGGTAGGTTTTAAGAGATAGTCAAATCTTTTAAGAACTGGATGCTATGTGGTTCTCTTTGTATGTCCAGGACAGAAAAAACGAATAGCTATTTCCCATTTGAGAAAATGTAAGTATTCGAAAATTCAAACAAATAACAAGGAATATCTAGGGAATGGTTCCCTCGACAAAACAATGCATGTGAAAAATTGTGTGTTTTAACAAGACCTACATTTTTTGTGAAGTAAAATTTTATATGTCTCTTACGGATTAGCAGTTATGCAAAAGTTATTCAGAATGAAGACGAATTTTGGAGACATTCCCGGAAAATTCAACATATACATTTCATTTGCCACGAAAATATTTTAAACATATGGTATTTTAATCAAAAGCGTTAGTCATTTTTGAGAAAATGAAAGTTTTGGAAAAATGTTTCAATTAAAGAGTTGTCTGGGGTGGGGAATTTTCTTAAAAATTCTCGTGTCGCTTTCTTGAAAGATACTGAACCAATACCAAGTTTGACATTTATCCGTCTTTTCGTTTTTGAGGCTTTACTTGGATTCCGGGGGCTGAAAACATTTATTTCCGGTAAAATCTTGATATGGAGCTTTTGGATGGAATACAATACTTCCCCTACTCACTTAGAGAAAGAAAATTTGTTTTTCAGTGCCCAAATTCACTTAACTTCTCCAAACTGCCCCAGTTTGATTGTTTCCTAAAATCATTCAGGAAGTTAATAATTCCTGTAATCAATTCTCAATCTCCAGCTAGAAGCTAGCAATTGGATACAAGGCGTGTTTACTTATTGCCTTTGGAGGAATCGGCGTTTGAAGAGTGAGTGACATTTGCTTAGCTGCCTTTCTGGTTCTGGCTGTAGTGTTTCTAATTTCCTCGAGTCTTGTCTCACTAATTACGGTGATGAAGTTAAAATAAGTTATATGCCAGAAGGTTTATCGAAGTAGGTAACTTAATTGACAACCAAGACATTCCAAACCATTCTGAGTTGCAAAATACTAGGAATGGAGAAAGTATTGCGCGCATTCTCCAATTCCTATTGACGATTGCCCGGTATAACCCTCTGACGTCGTCTCCAATATCTACTGTTGATTCTGCTGCCGGCTGCTACAGTGGTTGGCTATGAGTTATTTCTCTCAGGGTTGCTTGGGCGTATTGAGAAACGATATCATCAGTTTAAACTCACTGAGAAGTTTAATGTGATCTGATACTTGAACTATTAAAGGAGTTTCCGATCGTTCAAATATAAATAATAAAACTGATTATAAATCGTAAAACTCGAAACTATAGCAATTGACTTATTATACCCGCTAACTCCTGGAGTATAAATTTTACGGTATGAAAAGATTTACCGCAATAAAAGAAATCAGAAGCGTAACTTGCCGCGAGTCGCTAAAATGCTTAGCGGCCAAACCCCTCGGCTACAGACAGACAGACAGACAGACGGACGGACGGACGGACGGATGGATGGATGGATGGATGGATGGATGGATGGATGGATGGATGGATGGATGAATAGATAGATAGATATCTTCATTGAATTTATTTAAAGGTGAGTCGGAATTGTTACACTAACATCACTTAAGTTTACTCACTTAACATGTTTCGGGAAACGGTTGTTCCCATCCTCAGAAGTTAATTCGACTGGCCCGTGTTGTTGGTGTTTCCGTTTTTTGGACTGGATCCTGTGGTGGCATCTTGTGGTGGAGAAATGTACTTCCAGAGAGGATTTGGTGGCGGCAAATCAAAATTCATTAGATGTGTGTTGTGTTTTAGAATGGTGATCTTCTCCCATGCATGTAATTCGGCTGCAAATTTGGCTGGTTTGACTAATGTAATATTGGGTTTGATGTTGTGATTAGTGATTCAAAAATGGTGTGAAACTGCAGATTTTTCCATTTGTTTGTATTTAATACATCTCATGTGCTCCTTTAGCCTAGTTTCTAGGTTTCTTTTTGTCTTACGTATGTATACTTTATTGCAATCTGAAAAATTGATTTTATAGATTCCAGCTTTTTTATCTTGTGGAATGGGATCTTTTTACTTGTTACAAAGTAATTTCTCTATGTTAAATTTGTTCTGTGGAGCTAGGCTCCACACCCAGGAACATTTCACAAATTTAAGAAGATTTTCATGAAACATAACATCAGCCTAGCTCACAGCTCACAGCTTTGCCTTCATCCAATATCGCCACTCTAATGGGCGACATGTCATTCAAACGGTGGTGTTCTTGTCTTTTTTTTCAAATTCTGTCATTCTTATGACTGTGCATGCGGAATTAGAGTGGATCACTATGGGATTCGTGGTTTAAGTTGCCGAAAGAACGCAGGAAAATTTCACAGGCATGCAATAATTAATATAGTCAGAAAGGTTTTAGTTTCTGCAGGTTTTCCGACAATCTTGGAGCCTGCTGACATCAGCTGAATGGATGAAGAGAGGCCGGATGGCCGTACCTTAATACCGTAGACCAAAGGAAAACCCCTACTGTGGGACTACCTTTGCAGGCACTAGCTCTCTCACACTTGTCAAGAACGTCTGCTGCATTTCATCAGTTCATAAACAAAACTATAAATAACTACAGGGAAATTACGAGCTACACTTTGGTTATTTTTGGAGTGGAAACAATGGGTACTGGTGTGCAGAATCTGAGGCATTAATCGCTTTGGGCCAAAAGCTGTAAGTCATCTTTGGTGATCCCGATCAACAACATAACTTAGGCAGCGAATCACAGAGAAGAAATGCTTCAAGTGTGATGGGAACATTTTCAGAGTAATTCTCACTTGATGAATTTTTTTATTTTACCCAATATAATGTCATTATATCGTTAAAAGATATTCGGTTTTTATTTGTAACTTAACAATTCTCATAGACTTCTGTAATTAACGATTTGAACAGGAAAAGTTAGTGTCGATTATACTAGAAAGATGTTGTTTTAATAATTTTATGCAATGAATTTATTCTGTACATTTTTATCACTTGTATAACTTCTATTTTCCTTATTAACGGTACATTTGGGAACTGGTTTTTGTGGAGTATTTGCTTTGTAGCTTGTGAATTACTGAATATTGTTTCTTCAATTTTATAAATTTAATTTAATTAAATAAATTTGTATTACACTAACTGTATAACAAAGCTTTTCTGCAAACAATGCTCGAGTAACATGAAATGTATAGAACCATAAACTTTGGTAGGAATACCTTGTAGACGGATCAGTAGAGAAGCTCATGTAAATTAAATACATCAGAGTTTTAAATAAGTATTTTGATAGTGATTTATATATGTTTCTTGTTTTTTATTTCTTTTTTATTATTTTTTGTTAATGCAATGGTACACGGACTACATTCGACCTCGGTAGAGTAATGAATTGCTTACGTCAGAATCATACAATGCAACTACGAACAATTGCCTGCACGTATTCATTTCTCCGTAATGAGCCATCAGTTACTGTTCATTAAACTGTAAGAATTCCAAGTTGATCAGATTTTACTTTAACGGTTCATTAAAACTTTTGGTGCTCATTTAACAATGCTTCATTTGGATTGATTTAATGAAGCTTAGAGAACGCGGTCCTAAAAACGCTGAATCAGTTTTTCTCAATTCTTGGGATAAGAGAGATAGAGAAATGGGAAAATAAAATGACGGGTATGGAGCTATAACCCGTAATTTAAGATTTTCCTGCAAACTGCCTACGTCACACTTTTGTTATCAAACTTATGTACTATAATTCCAATTTTAACTGAAATTTAAAGGGAGATTAAAACCCTACACCACTAGTGCTACATTTTTTGTTATTCTTAATTTTGGGAATTATTTAATATATCGCTATAAAACGTATACATCATATGAAAACTGTCCATATGAATCGTTGTCCACTTCTTGAAGTTATATCTCGTAGTGGTGCACAGCGTGCCGGTAATGTTGGTTATATTTTGCAGGGATTTTAGGGAGGGTACAAATTTTAATCATTTACGAAGTTTTGCTCTGTACATTCATGTATATGTAAAGCACCTAAAGAGGAGATCGTGACTGTGGAGAGCAACTTATGGGTAAAATAAGCAGATAGATACAACCCCTACTCCAGATTAACGGTCCATTTACTGGGATCTAAAGATGACATTGATTCATGATTGAGTAGTTACAAAATAAAGTTCCCCTCATGAGGCTTACCTTCAGGGGCGTGTACTTACGAGGGGCGGCGGTACCCAAAAGGATGATGGGCTCTGCGTAGTCATGCCAATCAGAACCGTCCTCAAATGTTCCCAACGGCCCTTTATATAAATCAAGACTGATTTATCTGTAGCCTTTACCAAATTTAAAGTGTGTCCCCGTCCTAGGTTTGAATTATAGCAGCCAATAGTAACCAAGTATTCAAATTGTTGTACAACATTCCCAGCATGACAGAGTTCAGCTTTGTGCTGTGCAATTTTGCACGCAGCCATGTGGAAGCTATGTCATGGTAAAATCCATTGCAATTATCACAGGAAGTGGTTAACCCTCACGTCCTGTTTCATACTACACTCAGCAACTTCAATAAGAACTTAAGAATGGCAATTTGCCTGAAAGTAAATTAATTCTGTAGTTCCAAATAAATGTCTGTAATATAACCTAATTCTTTACATCTCTCGTCAGTATATGTGACAGTATGTACAGGAATGCCCCTAATGTCCATTGTATGGGTAAACTGTGAGGGCTAGACACTTACAACAACCCTTATATAAAAGGAAAACTCAACTAGTTTTGATTTCTGTCGGTAGATAGTGCAAATATACGGTTTTCATTCTTATATTTCATCGTTCATCAAAATGGCGACACCGCAGATCAAAGCTCAAACTATTCTGTGGTATACGGAGTTTAAATCAATTGTCCGAGTTCAAAGGGAGTTTCGGCGAGTCTTTAACCATGATGCTCCAACTGCTAAAAGCATAAAGAAGTGGTGAGATACATTTTAGCTACTGGAACTGTGTTAAGGAAGCATGGTGGTGACCGCAGAACATCCGACGAATGGTTGTAAATGTTCAAGCCGCATTTGGGCGAAGTCAACGGAAGTCATGAAGAAGAGCTTCGCGGGAACTTCAAATACCGAAATCAACATTGCAACGAATTGTCCACAAACGTCTCAAACTATACGCATACAAATTGCAGCTTTTGCACCATCTGGAGGCGAATGAAAAACCCAGACGAGTGCAATTCGCCAATACGATGCTAGACCGTCTCGGTGCTGATCCTGATTTCATGTCCAAGATTTTCTTTTGAGAGAAGCTATGTGTGATGCAAGGTAAACTGGCATAATGTCCGGATCTGTGGATCGCAGAATCCTCACGCTGTACAAGAGCACGTTCATCATAGTTCCAAGATAAATGTTTGAATGAGGCAAAGGCAGTATTTTTAACACTTAAATAATTTCAGTCTAATTATATAATATAAAATATAATAACAGCCCGCCTTAAAGCAATATGTGTATAAATAACATATAAAAATGTATGTGACAGTCATTGTATTAATGTTTATATTATTGTGTACATGTTCAATAACGTTATGTGAATGTATTACGTAATTTAATAATGTAGGAGCTGTGAGATTATTGGTCAAAAGTATCTAACAATGAGGTAACCTTGAGGCAATCATGAATTGGAAAGTTTAATAATGCTATTAGTAATTCTTGGAAGCAATAATGCAATATTTTTAAACAGTTTATAAAATAGCCAATCAACAACCAGAAAAAAGCTTAAGTTAAATAGAAGTATTCTATTGGAGTGGAGTTAGCCAATCAGAAACTGAAATATAGCAAATTGTACAAATTCGGAAGTCAGTTGCTAGTAGACAGCGTTCCTAACTGGACACGATACGCGTCCCCGAGAAGTTTAACATGTATCCAGTGTGAGACGAAAATTCATTACACAGAAAAAGCTTACGTGTTAAAAAGTGCAAGTAATTAATAAATAATCTCACAGCTCTCTATATAAGTGAAGTGTTATTTAATCGTGCCAAGTATTAATAAATGAAGTGAAGTAAAAATTATAATCTGTGTAAGCCTACATTCTTTAGCCGTATCACACCCTGTTAAGAAATGCATGTTTCTACAGATTAATACTGACGCAGCCGAGGCAAACATGAATATATATATACATAATATTTAAAGAAAAATTCAAATTACAAAGTTAATTTTTTCAAAACTGGGGCGAAGGCCACCGGAAAGTAAACTTGGGGCGAAGGCTACCGGAAAGTAAACTTGGGGCGAAGGCCGCCGGAAACTTTGTACCATACGTGGGGCAGTTCGGCTCCCCAACGGTAGAACTGTAATACTTCTTCAAATTGGCTTTCCATACGTGAAGCAACAACCAGTTTCTCATGATGCAGTTTACTACAGAATAAAGCCACTGGACCGTTTTTCTTCACCGAGAAATCTGCCCGTGGTACCACATCTTTTACATACTGGAGCA
The DNA here is from genome assembly GCA_030765065.1 of Deroplatys truncata. Taxonomy (NCBI): domain Eukaryota; kingdom Metazoa; phylum Arthropoda; class Insecta; order Mantodea; family Mantidae; genus Deroplatys; species Deroplatys truncata. Next base: position 110,835,115 of record CM060982.1, read on the forward strand.
TTTCTTATTGCCAAAAAATGAAAATCTGCAGCCCAACACCCCTTTGCAACAAGATGACGCTCCTCTACACTGGTTCAATGAAGTTCGTACAACTTTGGACAACATCTTACCTGATTTGGAATGGTAGGGGAGAATCGATCGTATAGCGCCCGATATCTCCCAGTTTAAAACCGCTCGATTTCTTTCTCTGGGGGTGCATCAAAGATAACGTTTACGTTATCCCAGTCAGAGACCTTCGTGGTCTTCGGGAGCGCATCATAATGCCTATTGAGAGAATATCAGAAGACATGCACCAACATACTTGGCAATAAATTGTTCATCGCCTTGACATTGTCACAGTGACTGCTGGAACTCACATAGAGATGCGGTGATATGAATATCAAAACTTGTTGAGCTTTCCTTTCATGTAAACGTTGTTGTATGTTTCTATCTTCAATCGTTTATTCATCAAATACAATTGAAATTACGGGCATTCGAGCGGACCACCCTGTATTATTGATATAAAACTGTGTCTACGGGAGCAGAGTTCGAACTCGGAATCTCATTAGGAACCCCCTTCCCTAACCACTCGTTCAAAAAGCACGTATGCAAGTAATTTTCAGATGTCTGATTCACTAACGAACGAGAAGTATTATCATTATTATTATTCTCTAATGCATTATGAACATAAGATTAGCATTATAAACATTATAAACAAAAGTATACTGCACAAAGTATACAATGAACAGTATATAAACAATAAATCGGTTATAACATCAAAGCTAAATGTAGTACAATAAATACACTTGCCGGTGACAATATTAGCAATACCAGAACGCTGTTAAATAAAATAACTGAAACACAACCAAGTTGTCCTATGTCATGTCGTGATGACACGATAGAGATATTTTACCATCCTTGATGTAATTTGGACTGCCTATTCAAACAAAGTGGACGGCAATTCGGGAACACCGTGTATGTTATATTTGCTAAAACAGTTTTGTGAATAAGTAGCTATTCTTAAACATTTTAAAGAGTTTTAAAATTAAAATGAATCTTTCTGTTGCCAGCTTTTTTACTCATTCTTTGTGCATATACGAGCTTCCTTGGCCTCCTGATAGTTGGAGAAACGTTTCCCACCCAAAAGCTTCTTTATTTTAGTGAAAAGGTAATAGTCCGAAGGCGCCAATTCGGACGAATAGCGGGGTGGTGAGAATAATTCATCCAAATGATGTCAACAATTCCCGTGAAACTCGCGCGATGTAGAGCTTTCCGTTGTCATGCAGAAGGCTGACTCCTAGGGTTAGTATTCCCCATCTATGGTTCTGAATGGCTCTTTGGAGTTCTTCTAGATTATTGCAGTAAGCCCTGCATTTATGGTAGTCCCTTTACGCATAATACCTACCCTTACGGTCCCAAAAAACAGATGCCATAACTTTTCCGGTTGAAGGGATCGTCTTGAAATTTTGGTGGCTGGGGAAGATGAATGGTGCCAATGAATGATTGTCTAGTAGATCACATAACTACCATAAACTTCCACCAGATTCCGATGGATATTCGCATTTGGTATTGTTCTCCAAAGCCAAAAACGGATGACGCGCGGACCCCCCAGGACAGAAGGTGGCGGGAGCGCGCGGCGTCCTCTCCATCGGAAGAATTTACTGTAATTGAACAAAATGGCCAGCAAACACGTGGGACATAACAAACGGACCGTTAGGATCCCCCCCTACACGCCAGATGCACAAACTTCGAAACAAAAGATGTTCCCCGGCATCAGAAGCCCTTGTAAGCTTACTTTCTGGATGTCCTAAGAATTCGATACCGCGATTTCACGGGAAATATATGTTATGAGACCCCCTGAATCCTAAAAAGCATTTTTGGAAACCAGTCCGTGTGTGTGTCTGTATGTCTGTGTGTGTCTAATAACAGCATAACTCAGAAACGAACAGTCGGATAAACAGCAAACTTGATATTTTGGTTCAGTATCTTTCAGAGATGCGACACCCAGGTTTTCAAGAAAATCCCCACACCCCAGATTACCCTTTACATGGAACATTTTTCAAAAATTTTAATTTTCTCAAAAATGACTAACGATTTTGATTAAAATATCATATGGTTAAGATATTTTCATGACGAATGAAATGTATATCTCGAATTTTCTGGGAATGTCTCCAAAAGTATTCTTCATTGTGAACGACTTTTGCATAACTGATAAACCATAAGACATAGACAAACTTTTACTACACAGAAAATGTAGATCGCGTTAAAATACACAATTTATGTCATATATTTTTTGTTGAGTGAACCATTTTCGAGATATTGCTTGTAATTCCCTTACATTTTCTAATACTTATACTTTATCTCAAATGAGAATTCGTTATTCATTTTTTGTCTTGGATATGCAAAGAGTATTCATCTGTGACAAAGAGAATGGTGCTGCACCTAGCAACCAGCTATTAAGAGATATGTCTATGCTTAAAGGCTACTGTATTTCTATATTTCCCTTGCAAATACAAAACAAATATTTTTAGAACTGGTCGCTATGTAAAATGTAATTCTCTTTGCATGTCAAATGATCGTTTCTGCAAATGTTAATCTCGATTAATATGAAATAGATGGAGAATAGGAGTTTGTAAAAATAGTTTGTACAGGAGTAGTGAAAGTCATGTGAGTGTAATACATCAGATTTTTCGTTTTTGAGCTCTGTTGTACGTGCTCTCTCTTTCTCTCGCTCCCTTATATATACAAAAACACGCATGGATTTCCAAAGCAGTCTCTATACCAAATTTTCGGGTGAATATAATACTTTCTCTACTTACTATACTAAACATTACGATTAGGTCTCTTCTCAAGGAATTTAAGAACATTTGTTCTAGGGTCATATTATAATAAAAAGAGGATCTCTGGAAGGTGTGATATACATTCTGGAAAATATGTCAGCTACCTTTAATCGTATTATTTGTAAGCAAGTGTTTATTCTCCCTGGTTGTAATCTTCTGCAAACCAGCCTTCTGAATGTCCTTAGCTTAATAAAGATGTTGATAATAGGTTCCATTAACTGCCAAAATGCTCCTAAGTCAATCATTAAAATTGTTTAAATCCTATTGCATAGTATTTCCTTTAAGAATCAAGCATAATGATATTCTATTTGTATTAATTTACCTATTCTGGATAAGGATAGAGAAAATTAAAAATCCACGCGCAGAATCGAGAAAAAATTATATGCGTTACACTCACATGACTTTCTCTACCCTGTATCATTTATATATCGGTATAAAACTTACCTTTTTCTGTCTACTTTATTTAATCGAGATAAACCACTGCAGAGATAGCTACATTACATGTTTCATTATAAATGCAAAGTGAATAACGCTAGTCCAAATATATTTCAGTATTGAACGCTATATGTTGGCCTTATACAATACACTCTTTCCATGCCGTTAGAAGAAGAAAACTGAATGTTGACGGGACTTTAAAAAATAACAAAGTATTGAACAATTCGACCAGTAATGATTGATATCTCACGTTTTGGTCTATCTTTTACGTTTACCAGTTATAAAAGAATCTACAAAATTCATTAGGAATGAAGAGGACTTCTTAATATATTCCTAAACAATTTACTATATATATAAATTGGCATGTTAATATGTTTAGTATATAGTATTTTAATCAAAATCGTTGGAACAGTGTTTTAGGAAATAAAAAATGTCAAAAAATGTTTCATGTAAGCGATAGTTTGTAATAAAGGAATTTTCTTAAAAATCTTCATGGTACATATTTGGAAGATACTAAACATAAATACCAAGTTTGATATTTATCCAACTATTCGTTTTGTAAACGCAAAACAGACATACACTGGCGGACCTTTTTCTAAAAAAGGAATCAACGGACCTCAAACATGTTTTCGGTGAAACCTCGGTATCAATTTCTGGATGGAATGCAATACCGTCTTTATTTGATACACATGATAGAAAAATTAATAAGAATTCTAACTTTGAATATTATTCCCGTAATTTAATTTCTATTCATTTTTAAGCTTTAAGGGTCTGCATTTTCAGATATTTTTAAAGTTGGTAGTAATTTCTAGATTAAGGGACTTTTGTTGTAAAACTGCACTTAATCGGTTCAAAAGAATTTTAAATATCTGCAGAAAAGCTTCACATCTTTAACATAACCACACTTTTAATACGGCTATCATGGATATCTTCTGAAAAATAAGCGTGAAACGTTTGCAATTTAGGAGCATAAGATGCTCTTTAAGAGAGGTTTCGATCAAAATGCGGTGTTTTTACTTTCTCTACTACGTATAGTAAGTAGGGGAAGTATTGCATTGCATCCAAAAATTCTATACCGATTTTTCGACGGAAATACATGTTTTGAGGTGCCTTGAATCCAAATAAAGTATTTTTGGAAACATGTACGTCTATGGATCTGCATATCCCAAAAACGAAATGTCGGATAATTACTAAAGTTGGTATTTGATTTTAACATCTCCAAAGGATGCGACAGGGACATTTTCAAGAAAATCGCTCCACCCCAGACTACCCTTTAAATAGAACATTTGTAGAAAATTTTGATTTTATAAAAATAACTAACGATATTGATTAAAACATCATATGAAACATATCTTTAATTTTCTGGGAGTGTCCCCAACAGTCCTCTTCATTCTGAATGACTTTTGCATAACTGGTAACCCGTAAGATATAGAGAACATTTTACGACACAAAAAAAAAATCAGATGTGGCTAAAACGCACAATTTAATTCTGTTTGTGGGGTGAACCATTTCTGAGACATTCCTTGTTGTTTGTTTGAATTTTCCTGGACATGCAAAGAGAATGTAATACTCCACATAGCAACCAGCTCTTAAAATATTTGACTATCGCTTAAAGCCTAGCAATTTCCCTTGCATCAGCAAGAAAATTAGCGATAAATGAGTGATACACAAGATTTTTTCAAATAATTCTTGTATCTTAAGGTTTGTCATTAGCTGCACGACTATATAAGAGACTTTTTATGCTTAAGAAGACTTTTATTAATTTTAATAATTAGAGTACATTATAATCGTTTAAATTTTTGCTTCATTATTTAGGATCTCTCATATAATTATATTGCATATATGTAATAAGTTTATTATTATATGTTACTTCTCTCTCTTCATTATTATTTCAACAAAATCCTTAATGTAGCTAAATATCAGGTTAATGATTGCATTTTCGAAACGGTAAGTAATGTATAAATTAATTAGAGTTTTTTTGTGAATAGATGATATATTAATGTAAGACAAAGAAATTATCTAAACGTACTATTGCTCCAGAAGACAACTTAATGCAAAGATCTGTCTTTCAAAAAATGCACGTTGAAATTGCAGTTAGTAGCGCATAATATTTGGACCTTATTGAACAGGAAGAGAATAGCGTAAGTCACATCCAAACATGACAAGTATGGGGTGAGCTGATACAGTTGTGGCTTTGGTTAGTGTAATGTTTTAAGACGTGCACCTGCAAGCAATAGCATATTAGAGATCACGAAATAACTTCAACGCCACCATGATGCCATTAGCTACACCAAATAACTTACTTATTAAAACATGGAAGAAAATATGGTCAACAACCCACAGCAAACTGCTAGATGCCCACGCTGGATACACCACTTTTTTTAATCTCTCCGAACAATTGAACATCGAGAACAAATAATAGTTACTCGCCTCAGAATAACCCACTGCTAACTGACACTTATTTATACTTAATAAAAGAACCACCGCCCAAAGGTTAGATGCGCATGGCAAAGATTACTTGCAATACATCCTGCTGAAATATTCAAAATACACCAGATGGAGACTTCAGGCTGGTTTCAGTGCTTTAAATAACCACCAAACAAATAAAATACTATTGTTTGTATTATAATGTAGAATGTTTGATTTACTGTTAGTATTTTCTGACCTATTATTATTTGTCTCTCATGTAAGGTTAAAAAGGCCGCGATATGACCATGCTATTAAAGGATTCAGAATAATTCGAATAAAAAAATCCGATGTTACATTCACCTCTACCCTCTACCGCTTATTAGTAGGTATATTTTTCCGTCGTCTTCATTTTAACCCAGATAAAACATTCCGGAAATAGCTACATTACACAATTCGTTATAGAAGAGAACAGCGGTTGTCAGATGTTTAAGAACTGGAAGCTATACAATAACATTGGGAAGAAAAGCTCCTTGGAATCACTTATATTAATAAAAATGTATGGGCTAGAGAATAGTATGTGGATAACTCAAATAAGGAACAAAGAGAATGTATAGCCTGAGTACGAGCAGGTGTATGGAGACTAATAGGAATAAGAAATGGGTTCCCACAGAACCAGTGTCCAATATGTGGGGAAAGCGAAGATTTAGAACATATCGTGTTTTATTGTAAAGGTACACAGCATTTGAGAAAGCAAGCTATAAATAGGAAATGGTTAAAACGGGACAGGAAAATAGCCTTAAGCAAGATTTTTAACAAGGATAGTTAAAAGGTAGGAGAGTACCTGTCCAAAGTAAAAAATAAATGGTTATGGACAATAAAAAGAGATGTAAATTAATTACATCATGTGATGTTAAGTTATCTAATTATATTATCATTATTATAATATTAGTAATATTAGATTATTATTTTGGTATTATTATTATTATTTTTACGTATAATTAAATAATGTAATATGGGTAGAATATGGCAAGATAACAGCTTAGGCAGATGTATAGCCATATTCTAAGTAAGATTGCTAGCACAAATAAATAAATAAATAAATAAATAAATAAATACTCTGTCTTACAACTCCATACTGTTTTTATGCAACCGCGAGAAACAATTGAATGTTGAAGGAACTTTAGAGAATGATGAAGTTTTGATCAATTCGAACCAATGTCTGATGCTAAAAAAATAATCTGAAATAAACTGTGTTTCTTAAAGAAGTCTACATTTCTTGTGCAGTACGTTTACGTCTATTGATTAACGTTTACAAATTATAGAAGATTACACAAAATTTCCTTCCGAATGAAGACTCCAAAATCTATTCCAGGAAAATTCAAGAAGTACATTTTATTTGTCATGTAAATATTTTTAATATGTGAGATTTTAATCAAAATTGTTAGACATTTTTAGAAAATTAAAACTTTCGAACACTATTCTATAAAGGGTACTTTGGGATGGGGGATTTTGTTGACAATCTTCGTGTCCCATCTTTGAAAGATGCCTACCTAAATACTAAAATTGTTATTTATACAGCTTTTCGTTTTTAAGTTATGCTGTCCACAGACAGACAGACACACACACATACATTTTTGTAAAAATCCTTATTTTTGGATTCAGGAGTTTTCAAAACATGAATTTTCGGTGAAATCTAGGTATCACGTTTTTGGGAGGAATGCAATACCTTCTCTACTTACTAAGTAAAGTTCCTGTTCCACATGAAGAAAAGTAGTTCAAAATTTCTAAAAAAAAATTGAAAGATATTTGTTCCATTACAACAGTTTAATAAAAAGGCTTGGAATATACAAGAAAGAAACTGTTTCGGTATTTAATTACCTTATTCTTCCCGTGTACAAGCTGCTACAACAATCCTATTTTATTTATTTTATAACAAGGGTGTAGTTTTAATGCGTGCTATTGTCACGTAAAACTCATGAATATATGGTAAGCATTTTAGAGTTGCATCATTAATTCTTCCTAATTTAAAGAAAAATGTTTCAGGCTTTAAAACTACTGTCCTGTAAATTTTATAATTAGTTACCAACTCATTTCTTCGGCCTCAGTTATTTCAGTTACAGTGACTTTTAAAAATGTCCTTTCGGTTAGCAAATTCTAAATTATTACAGCACAAAAATAACAAAACAAAAAAACCGTTTGCTTACATATTCAGTGAAAGGTAAAATCATGCGTAAAAGTCGAACTTCTTTAAAACAAATTGATGTGTTACACTCACATGAGTTTCTCTACTGTTGTACAAACTATTTTTACAAACGTTTACTCTCCATATGCTTCATGTTAATAGAGATATCGAGATGTTAATCTTATTGCTAATTTTCTTGTAGATGCAAGGGGAATTGGTAGGCTTTAAGCGATAGTCAAATACTTTAAGAGCTGATTGCTATGTGGAGTATTCCATTTTCTTTGCATTACCAGGACAAAAAATGAATAAGGAATTCCCATTTGAGAAAAGGTGTAAGTATTGGAAAATTTAAGGGAATAACAAGCAATATCCCGAAAATGGTTCACTCAATAACAAAAATGTATATGACATAAATTGTGTATTTTAAACCGATCTACATTGTGTAGTAAAAGTTTGTTTATCTCTTATGGTTTACCAGTTATGCAAAAGTCGTTCACAATGAAGAATACTTTTGGAGACATTCCCAGAAAATTTGAGATATAGATTTCATTTGTCAGGGTGGGGGGGTTTCTTGAAAACCTTCGTGTCGCATCTCTGAAAGATACTGAACCTAAATACCAAGTTTGGTGTTTATCCGACTGTTCGTTTCTGAGTTATGCTGTTCACAGACATACACACACACATGGACATGTTTCCAAAAATGCTTTTTTTTGGATTCAGGGGGACTCAAAACATATATTTCAGGTGAAATCTCGGTATCGAATTTTTGGGTGGAATACAATACTTCCCCTACTTACTATACGTAGTAGAGAAAGTAAAAACGGATATAATTTCTGAAAAGTTTATAACCAATTGTTACAAAAATGTTGAACTCGGAGAAGAATCGTTCCCGCGGTGACAGTAAGTACGACAACAAAGCTTAAATATATATGAATATATGTACATAGCTCATATTAGCAAAAGTAAACATCTCAACACGATTGCAATAACACTTTTTCTTACTGAGATACCATGTACATAGCAAGTAGAAGTTTACTGCATTCCAGCCAAAAATTCAATATCGAGTTTTCACAGGATATACGGTTTTAAGGCCCCTGAATAAATAAAAAGCATTCCGTGTGTAGGTCTGTCTGTTTATGTTTACGTGAACAGCATAACTCAGAAACAAAAATTCGGATAAATACCAAACGTAGTATTTAAGTTCATTATCTTCTAAATGTGGGACATGAAGATTTTCAACAAATTCTCCCGCTCCAGCTTAAATGGAACATTTTTCGACTTTTTTATTTTATGGAAGATGGCTCTAACGATTTTTATTAAAATAACACGTATTAAAGATATTTACATTACAAAACGTGTACTTGAATTTTCTGGGAATAGCCTGCGAAGTATGCAAAGACTAAAACATACTCCATAAAAATGTAGATCTCTTTAAAACACACAATTTACTTCAAATAACGTTTTAGTGGCATAATCCATTTCCGAGATAGCCGTTATTAATGGCTCCATCTCTTCAATATTTTGTTACTATTTTCAAGTCCTGTCGATTTTCAGTTGTTTTTCGCGATTGCATGGAAAGAGTATGGAACTTTAAGGACAGCGTGTAGCATCAAGTTCTAACACATATAACTATTGCTGTTCTCTTTGTATTTATAACGAATTGTGTGATGTAGCTATTCCCGAAAAGTATAATTTTTATGCCCAATAATAAGTGATAGAGGTTAGAGAAGGTCCTGTTGATATAACACATTAGATTTTTCTAAGAACGCTTCTTCCTATCTGGGCATAGACATTAGCAGCACTAGATGTTGCAATAATGCGAAATATTTACTAAAACTGTAGTGGAAAGTAGCAATTCCTCATATACAATAAAATATTGTAATTAACGTAAAGGAAATTTAGTAATATTGCATACGCATAATAGATTATTTTTCATTAATAGTTGCTGGATATATTAATCGTATGATTATAAGTAATGGCCAAACCGAAAATCTTTATACATTCCCACCAATAAGGGGTTAGTATTAGGTTAATAATCCGTTACTTATGAATGCTAAAAGGATTTTAGTATACTTGTTCCGAGATAGGAGGACTTATGTCCTAAATCCAATTTTATTTAATGTAATAATGGATGAAATCATAAGAGAAACAGTGGTTTTAAACTGAAGAACCAGGAGATAAAAATACTATTCTATGCGATGTGTACCTATTATCAAAAATCTGATGTGTTTAACTCACATGACTTTCTCTACTCTTGTACAAATTATGTTTACAAACGCTTATTCTCCATATGCTTCATGTTAATCGAGATATCGAGTTGTTAATCTTAAGCTATAGTCGAATATTTTAAGAGCTGGTTGCTATGTGGAGTATTCCATTCTCTTTGCACTACCAGGACAAAAAAAATGAGTAACGAATTTGAGAAAAAGTATAAGTATTGGAAAATGTAAGGGAATAACAAGCAATATCTCGAAAATGGTTGACTCAACAAAAAAACTGCATATGACATAAATTGTGTATTTTAACGCGAACTACATTTCTGTGTAGTAAAATTTTGTCTATCTCTTATAGTTTACCAGTTACGTAACAGTCGTTCACAATGAAGAATACTTTTGGAGACATTCCCAGAAAATTCGAGATATACATTTCATTTGTCGTAAAAATATCTTAAACATATGATAATTTAATCAAAATCGTTTGAGCCTTTTTTGGGAAAATTAAAATTTTGAAAAATGTTCCATGTAAAGGGTAATCTGGTGTGCGGGGATTTTCTTTAAAACCTTCGTGTCGCATCTCTGGAAGATACTGAACCTAAATACCAAGTTTGGTGTTATCCGACTGTTCCTTTCTGAGTTATGCTGTTCACAGACACACACACGGACATGTTTCCAAAAATGGTTTTTTGGATTCAGGGGGCCTCAAAACATATATTTCCGGTGAAATCTCGGTATCAAATTTTTGAGTGGAATACAATACTTCCGCTACTTACTACATGTAGTAGAGGAAGTAAAAAATGAGAACAATTTACAAAATCTGCCATACAAATTTGAGTTAACTGTCAAAAATATAGCTTGCAAATATCAATGGAAAAAACTAATCGCTCACAATTCTATTAGATGTAAACGAGTAGTGAGGGGTAAGGGTATAGACAGGTAATGTTAAATTATTTGGGTATTAATATTACTAGAAGTAAGAATTTAATTGCAGAATTGAGATTACAATAAAGAAAAACATCGATTTTATCAGGAGTATCTAGGAACATTAATTGGAAAATAAGTGTGAGAGCAAACAGAGCAAAACCGGAACATTTAGTACTTGTGTCAGTCCTGTGAAGACATATGCAGCAGAAGCAAGAAAAACAGAACAACCCATTAGAGCAAATGAAATGAAAACACTAAGATCAATAACAGAGTATACAGTATACGATAAAGCGACCCACGAAGAGATAAGGAGTATATGTGGAATTACAGACGTTACCAGATGGATAAAATGTAGGAAAAAAGAATGGAAATACCAGGTTAATAGAATAGATGAAGATCGTTTTCCGAACCTTGCGGTGAACTTCAAACAAGTTTTCAACACGATGGAAACAGATTTTATTACCACCAGAATAAGGCAGTTTAAACAAACAGAACACTATCCTAAACAAAGAAGAAGGGATAAGAGGTTCCATTGTATACCCAAAGGTTTATATTTTGCACATATACAAATGTTGAAACATTTTCAATTCGTAAAACGCCATTGATCTACGTCATGTAGAGAAAACCTTTTTTTATTTCAATATTTGGGGGAGTTTCTTTCATTATCAACTTCTTCAAAAATATTAACATAGGTTGTGTTTTCCCATTGCAAACATCTGGACAGTCCAAGCATTTGAATAAAATGGTATGTTTTACGCAGGTAACAACTAATGTATAAATGTTAGCTAAGCAGTTCACTGCATTAAATTAAGCAAATAGGTGTTTCATAAACGTTATCTTATAAATAAAAAAGTAGTTTAAGGCATATTTCTCTTACCTTTGATGAAGTCGACGGCCATCTCCAATCCATAAGTGTCTTTGTCGCAGTCGTCCAGGATGTGAGCTCCGATGGTGACGTTAGGGAGCATGCGAGGATCATTGTTGAGCACATCCAAAGTGTACAACATAGTCTCCAGGGCCTGGACCCCACCCTGAGGCATGACGGGTCCGCAGGTGACGGTATCTTCGCGTTCGTGCACCATCATGAGACCGCCAAGAATTAAGTCACCCTCCACGACGGCTTCTTTCTTCACAGGCCAGTGTATCTCATTACTTCCTCCAGATACTGGCATCTCCTCCCTCCCTGGCTCTGATCCCGGTAGCGCTTCCACGAGAGAGCGAAAAGATCTTGAAGTCAAATCGATGGTGCTGTCATCGTAACCGTAGTGGTGATGTCGTCCTCGATGAAACAAGGTCTCGTTTCTCATGGCTTCTTCACTCAGCTGTACCAGATTGCCATCTCTGTCTTGAGTCACATAAATTTGCCCTGCGGAATCACTGCTAAGGATTTCTGGCCAAGTCCGATGCTTAGCCGTTGATTCCTTGTGCTGAGCACCAATCAGCCGTAACTTGCTGTTTCTAGACACATGTTGGGAACGCTGCCAAGTGCTAGGTACTTGAGATTTGTCGTCATCGTCTTCCTCGTCCCGAAGGACAGTTGCATCGTCGTTATGTTGACGGTGATGAGAGTTCTTGCCAGAGATTTCTGGCCCTCTGTGACTAGAATGCTCTACGTGATTTGGCGTCTCCACATTAAAGTTTCTCTCATAAAGTCTACTGCTCTGATACGGTCCCTGACTGTCGAAGACGATATAGTCCATGAGGTAAGCCTCATTTTCGTCTTCACTTGTGGAAGATGGGATATGAGCACTTGGCGATGCTAATGAAATGAAAACGTCATTGTTGTCGTGGGTAGATTTTTCGTTGTTGACATCTAGATTTTCAACGGTTGGGGTACTACCATCCGAGTCTGCGTGATGATGGTGGTGATGATGGTGGTGTAGATGGTGGTGGTAGTAGTGATGGTTTCCATGCCTTGGCCTACCCCAAGCTGCCACAGCAGCGGCCGTCACTTTATCCCCGCACAGCATCACATAAACAACCAAACAAACCAAATGCATTCCGAACCAACGCACACTACAGCAGCAAGAACGCATTCTTGCTTTCAGTTTTAGTTACTTAAGGTTTAACTAATTATTTGTACTCGACAGAGCATTGATTTAAATGCTGGAGTCGTCAATGTTATCAAAGAAATGAAGTGTGTCTTGAGAGAGTTACTTTTCCGTACCAGTTAGATTGTTGTTTATGTAAACTCGTTTAGCTAATATTGGGATTTTATTTTCGGGATTTGTTGCAGCTAAAAGTTAACATTTAGATACACATATCACAGGAGGTAGTTCGATGGGTACTCACATTTCTGTTTTCTTGTGGTTAGGAATTTAGAGTAGGATCAATCTCGAGTCACATCGTGTTCGATGGATCGATTGCTCCTTGCCGGGCCAGTGAACGGAAAGGGATAGAGAGAATGGGAGAGAAACCTTCTTACTTTCTTGTCCCGCTGATTCTCGTGTTTTTCCTTTTCCTTTGTTGAATTACAAACATACACGCACGAAGGGAGTAGGAAAGCCGAGAGCCGATTCTCATACCGTCTTCTCCGGTTTTTTTTTTATAGCTTTCTGCCTTGGCGTCTGGAGCCCCAACGATATGAGAGGCCAGATACGCGCTGCGTTTATGAACCTTAATTAATTTATCGATCCGTTTAGCGCCACAAATATTCGGGTTTCCGGAACTTCTATCCCCCCTGATGGAGGATTACGAACGGGAAGCACGGAAATTAATAAACGAATAGACTGAGTATAATTTTGTGCGGAACCTAACCTGTTTCATAGTTATAGAAACACAAGGGTAGTCTTTAAAATATAAACGGGGTATTTATTATAACCGAGATTACTAATTACTTTATGAAAGCACCAAAGTCAGCTTATTTATATTTTTATTGAATCGACGTTTTTATTTTACACTTTCGTCACAAAACTTACGTATTTTATATGTACAGTAGGTGGGTATGATTGAATTTAATTTAAAATGCCATAAAAATACTTATGGTTTACTATTAAAATTAAAGTTGAACAAGTAGAAATGACTTATTGTAAATTTTAGCACCATAGATTACATTTAGTTTCAAGTAATACGACTATGTCATAATAAAGTATGCCAAAGGGCATGGAAGATTTCAAAAATTACATTATATAGGGACTTTGGAAGCAATGAAAGGGCAAAGGGAAAAGGCGTGGCCCAATTTAACGTTTAAATGCATATTTTAGATTACAAATGTTAGATCACAGAAGACTCCTCGGCTTAATGCTTTCCTGAGCATTTTGATTTTTAACTCTGTGTGTAAAATTTAAAGCAGTTATTGTTTTAATTGCAGTAGCATAAGCTTGGAATAGTGACACTGAAGTCAGTTCTCACTACAAGCTTTCAAATACATGACATTACACATTTACTGGATGTATACAGTATAATTTTAAGACGACTGGAACGAAATGTTGAAAGACAACGGTGAGATGCAACCACCACCATCGTTTATAATTGCGAAGTTTCAAGTTTCGGGATTCAAAGGGACAGTTACATATTTCACTAACAAACAGAGCACACGACACAAAACATGCACCAGAGGGTAAATATTGATATATCTGTGTACGGCAGATGTTCTCGCGGTAAAAGCTTTCCTATGTAGAAAGTTTCAACTCGGATAGCTTTGGTAATTTTACCAGAAGAAGTCATTTGCAGTGTTCAAAACGTTGTTCCAGCGCTGAAAGAGCTAGAGTAAATAAGGTTTAGTTGTTTGGAAAGTAATTCACCAAAACGTAATTTATGAAAACACCGACGGAAATAAAAATAACTTAGGAGGGAAAGGGAGAAGATTAAAGCAAAATTTAAAGACCTCTTTTGCTTCATTAAAATTCCTGCGCGAGAGATCGCGACAAAACGAGTGGGTGATGAAATCACCCCCTTTCATTGGAGAACTTTGGAATATCCGAGGTGGGGACGAAGCTACTGAAATCTTGTCAATACAAAAGTAGCCTGTTGTTATAAACTCATCTGTGAATACTGCAATTCTTGTAAAATTAATTTTTGGAGGCAATTTTCTCATGTTTTAAATTGTATTTAATAAACAAGTGGAAAAGCCATTCTATATTAAAATCGAATTATTTTATATTTATTATTTAGTCTATAAGTAATAATCTAGAAATTGCAGCCAAGTGAAAGTTTTCATAAAATAGACGAAGCTACAATTTAATCTGTTTTCATGAACTTAATTTGTATCAATGTGTGTTAAACACTTCTAAAAGAAACACTTGATTAAGACTTGATAAATTCTGGATTAAGTGTACTTGAAACATAAGTGTGATTTGCATTTCTCAGTAACGATACTTTTAGGAGTTAATAAAAATAATTTTAAACATTTTCATCAATTATTTAAATTCAGTATATAGGTAGCTTAAAAGCGTGGCGATTTAAAGAGCAAACACATTTGTATAGCTCGTACTAAAAATAAAACTGTAGACTTTTAAACTGTTTTAAAAGAAACTATATAAAATGTATACCTTGCATTTTTCGAGCAAAAGACACAGAAAAAATGAGTATTCACAGATCAAAAAACATGCACTTACGCTGTAAATAATTTTCCACAAAGTTAAAGATAAAAACAACGAGAAAAGATATAAACAGAACATGAGATATCCCTTTCCCTCCGAGTGGTAACATAAAGATATCGTGGGAAACCTTGTTGAATTCCACGCCTCGAAGCACGGCCGTCGAAGTGAGCGCGTGTTTACGACCGAACAGACCAGCTTACTCGCTAGGCTACCGACCGTGTAGGCAACCAGCAAAACACTGGCAGACGTCGGGGCGCTGTCGGCGCACTCCACCCGAGCGGTCGAGGTGGGACCCATCGTGAGAGAGGGGGGAGACGGACGGGCGGGCGTCGACAAACGGGGCTTACTTCTAGTCGTGGCGCTGAAATTATAACTTACCATTCCAATCTTATTCAAAATTCACAACTCATTTTGTGTGCTGTTGGAATATAAGAAAGGGAATATAACGAGTACCTAGGCCACCAAAGAAATACTAGAAATGTTATGAATTTAAAAACAGTCTAGGAAAGTTAATACAGCGTAATAAAAGTACTTCTTTATAATAAACAGGCTTTCATGCGTTGTTTCCTGCAAAATTTATTCAGATTAGCAACGTCAGTAAATTAAGTGCATTTTGACGTAAACGTGCCCATACTAATGAACAATTTGGGAGCCCATTTCTGATCTAAATAACATTTACAGACGTGGTTACATTATAACTAAACCTATTAATGGTACCTCTAGGTGTAATTTCTAAATCTTGCAGTTTTTACCTAAATAATTTAAACATTTTGTAACATACTGCTCTACTACAATTATAAGCGTGTTTCAAATTTGTTGCAGAAACCTTTAAGGTTCTTTGGAAAATAAAAAGCTTTTATTACACTAAACAATCAGGTGCTATACACGAAGCAAGAAATCGTAATTTTGAAAAAAAAATATTACCACAGTATTAAAACATTATTTAAAAAAACTGGCATATAGAACTTTTCACTATTCTGGTTGTTTCAAAAACAAACTTTTAAACTTTTAATTATAATTTTTGTAACTATCAGCCTCAGTGGTGGAATTAATTATTATAGTATCTTGAGCAATTTAAAAGCGTAGAAAAAGAATGTGTCAGTTTTTACTTTTTCTAACACGTAGAGAAGGTATTGCTTTCCACCCTAAAATTCTATTCCAATGTTTCAGCAGTAATACATGTTTTGAGATCCCCTGAATAATAAAAACGGTCGTTTGTGTGTATATGTGGGAGGTATGAACCCAAAAACGACAAGTCGAATAAAGATTAAACTTAGTATTTAGGTTCAATACTTTCTAAAGATTTTTAAGAAAATCCCCCACCAAACTACCGTTTGTATAGAATATTTTACGAAAATTTTTATTTTCTAAAAAATGGATCTAAGGATTTTGATTAAAATTCTATACATTAATTACGTTTACATGACAAATAAAATCTATATCCTTAATTTTCTATGAATAGCATATGAGGTCCTCTTCACTCGGAAGGTATTTTGTATAATCTTGTATAACTACTAAACGTTAAATGATAGAAGAAAACGCACTACATAGGAAAACCTAGATCTATTTAAAACACACAATTTATTTCAAATAACTTTATTGTACACCAGACATTTCCAAGATATACGTTATTAGTGGTTCGATTTGTTCAATACTTTGTCATTCTTTCTAAGTAGCATTGATTGCACTTGTTTTTCGTGATTGCATTAAAACAGTATGGATGTAGCGTCCAGTTCTTAAACAATTGACTATTGTTGTTCTCTTTGAGCTTTTCTAAAACTTTTTTAAGGTGCCTTAAAACATGTATTTCCGATGAAGCCTCGGTATGAATTTTTGGGGGAATGCAGTACCTTCTGTAAATACGAGGGAGTCTGTACGTGGCACAGAAAGTAAGGTCTATCTGAAAATCTTCAGTTTTAGAAAATATTTAAGGGAGTTATTATAAAGGTGATTCTTGAAATAAACATTCTTTTCTAAACACACTATTTAGCATTTAATGTCATCAAAAATTCATAATTTAGGTACCTTAATGTCGTTGACGTACCCGACTTTACCCTACAGGAAGTAATGCCTTTCAACGAAAAATCGAATATCGTTACGTCAGAGCAAACACTTTTATTAAGAAAAAAATCTGATGTGTTACACTCTCATGACTTTCTCTACTCTTGTACAAACTATTTTAACAAACGCTTATTCTCCATATGCTTCATGTTAATCGAGATGTTAATCTTATTGCTAATTTTCTTGTAGATGCAAGGGGAATATGGCAGGCTTTAAGCGATAGTCAAATCCTTTAACAGCTGGTAGCTATGTGGCGCATTCTATTCTCTTTCCATGTCCAGATGAATAACAAATTACCATTTGAGAAAAAGTATAAGTATTGGAATATGTAAGGCAATAACAAGCAATAGCTTGAAAATGGTTTACTGAACAAAAAAATTGTGTATGACATAAATTGTGTGTTTTAACCTGATCTACATTTTTTGTGTAGTAAAAATTTGTCTATCTCTTGTGGTTTACCACTTATGCTAAAATCTTTCACAATGAAGACTACTTTTGGGGACATTCCCAGAAAATTCGAGCTATACATTTCATTTGTCAAGAAAATATTTTAAACATATGATATTTTAATCAAAATCGTTAGAGCCATTTATGAGAAAATTAAAATTTTCGAAAAATGTTCCATTTAAAGGGTAATCTGGGGTAGGGAGATTTTCTTGAAAACCTTCGTGTCGCATCTCTGGAAGATACTGAACCTAAATACTAAGTTTGGTGTTTATCCAACTGTTGGTTTCTGAGTTATGCTGTTGACAGACACACACATGGAAATGTGTCCAAAAGTGCTTTTTTTGGATTCAGGGTGTCTGAAAACATATATTTCCGGTGAAATCTCGGTATCAAATTTTTGGGTGGAATACAATACTTCCCCTACTTACTATACGTAGAACAGAAAGTAAGAAGATACGTCGGATATATACCAAAATTAATATTTAAGCTTAATATCTTCAAAGAGGCGACAAGAATAAAGCTTACAAGTAAATCTCTATCTCAAACTATCCCTTATATAAAGAATGTTTCTTTATGTTTGATTTTAAAAGAAAACTTCCAATGATTTTATTAAAATGTCGCACATTTGAAATATTTAAATGGCAAATATATATTGAATTTTATATAATAAATTTCTCCATAGGTGGAAGCAGTAAGAAGACAGACTGCTTAAAGGCGATAAGGGTGGGACTACTTATGGCAGCAAAGGATAAGCTTGTTAAAAAACTTTCATGTGTTAAAAGTAAAGGTACGTATGACGGAGGGACCCAGAAACCGGCCGCTTTTGCTTCCAATGTGACTCCTGGTAGGGTGGAATGAGGGTGAGATCCAAAAGGCGACCAGATCTGGATGTCGACGGGCGCAAGCATGGACGGTGTCCCTAACGTTTGCAGATAGAACGCATCTGACGCCGCACGGTCCCTGCCCACAAGTCACCAACCTCCAGGATCCCCGGAGCGGAGCCCCACGCTGAGGAGAGACCTAATTGAGCTGTACCGCAGCGATGCCAGGGAAGAAACCTTTACAGAGCGCAAGTCACCGCCCAGCCGCAACCCGCCGAACACCGCCGCCTGGTCCTACAACCCTAAACAAATGACAGAAGGATGATGGGTACAGGAAATGAAAGGAAGGAGAGTCGTGGCAGAAGATGAACCACCCAACATTCGCCTGACGACCCGGGAAAACCACGAAAAAACCATGGGACCGATTGGGCGGTTGCCGGGTATCGATCCTGGGATCTCCCGAATGCGGGTTTTAGACGTAACCACTTCAGCTATCCCGCTCGGTAATCTGATGTGTTAAACTCAAATGACTTTCTCTGTCCTCTAAGGCTTTATTGGCGTGTATACAAATTATTATTACGAAAGTTTATTTTATCTTCTTCATTTTAATCGAGATAAAGCTTTCAGGAAACAGTACGCATTTCATTATAGATACTTAGGGAATACCGATAGTCAAATGTTTAAGAACTGGACGCTATATGCTGGCCTTAAAATTCCATACTGTTTCCATACAATCGCGAGAAACAACCGAATGTTGAAAGGGCTTCAAAGGAATAACGAACCATTAATAACGGATATATTAGAAATGGCTGATGACACAAAAAAGTTATTTGAATTAAATTGTGTGTTATAAGGACCCTCATTTTTTGTGTAATACGTTTACTTCTATAGCTTAACGTTTACCAGTATTAGAAAATATACAAAACTCCTTCCAAATGAAGAGAGTTTCACAGGCTATTCCTAGAATGCTCAAGATATGCATTTTATTTTTCATGTAAATATCTTAGTATTTTAGTGCAAATCGATAAAGCCATGTTTTAGGAAATAAGAATTTTCTAAGAAAGTTCCATGTAAATCGTAGTTTGAAGTGGAATATTTTCTTGAAAATCTTCATGTCGCATCTTTGGAAGGTAGTGAACCTAAATACTACCAGGTATTTGGTATTTAGCTTACCTTCTATTTGAGGCAGTATTTTTAACACTTAAATGATTTCAGTCTAATTATATCACATAAAATTCAATAACAGCCCGCCTTAAAGCAATATGTGTATGTATCAAGATATAAAAAGTGTATATTACGGTCATTATATACATGTTTATATTATTGTATATATGTGTAATAACGTTATGTAAATGTATTACATAATTTAATAATGTAGGAGCTTGAGAATAATAGGTTAAAAGTTGCTAACAATGAGGTAACAATGAGGTAACCTTGAGGCAATAATGAGTAAGAAAGCTTGATAATGCTACTATTTATAATTGGAGCAACAATAATATAAATTTTGAGACAGTTTATAAATAGCCAATCAACAACCAGAAAAAGTTTTATGTAAATGAAGGTATTCTATTGGAGTAGAATTAGCCAATCAGAAACTGAAATATAGCAAAATTCACAAATATAGAAGTCAGTTGCTTGTAGATAGCGTTCATAACCGGACGCGAGATGCGTCCTCGAGAAATGTAATACGTAATCGTGCGAGACGAAAATAGTTTTACGTGTTAAAGGTGCAAGTAATTAATAATAAAATAATCTCACAGTTCTCTATATCAGTGAAGTGTTATTTAAATAGTGTCAAGCATTAATAAAACGAGTGAAGTAAAATTACAATATGTGTAAGCCTACATTCTTCAGTCGACCACTCCCTGCCAAGACATTCATGTCTCCAAAAAAATATAAATACTAGGGAAACATACATATATAATATTTAAAGAAACAGTGAAAATTACAAAGTTAATATTTTTTAAACATTTTGGGACAAAGGCCACCTGAAAGTACATTTAGGGCGAAGGCTACCGGAAATTTTTTACTACACGTGCGGTTGCAACTACTTCAAGTTCGGCTCCCCAACATAAGAACTACAATACAACTCCTACTTTAAATCGGCTTTCCATACGTGAAACAACAAACCTTCTTCAAATTGGCTCTCAAAGCGTGGGGCAAATAACATCGTAAAAATAACAATACACCTACTTCACGTTTTTGAGTTATGCCGTTCATAGGCGAAGCTTCAAGCTTTTTCTAAAATACGGTTTTTTGGATTCAGGGTGGCTCAAACCATGAATATCCGGTGAAATCTAGGTATAGAATTTTTGAGTGGATTGCATACCTCCTCTACATACTACGTACGTTAGAGCTAGGCAGAAGTCAGTTTTGCGCCGTCAACACAACACAACGCAACCCTCAAATGAAACACGGAAGTAAGGCATTGTTGAGAGGGAACGGGGGAGTTCGTAGTGTAGAGCTGCTGTAATGACGATTAATAGCAGTTTAGTTTACTATTACATTGTGTTTGACTTGACTTTATATGTTTTTTGAAAGTTTCCACTCTCCTTGTAATGGTACTTCAAGATAAATTAATATTATTAAAATTGGAAAGTTCTTGAGGTCACATAATTTATACACATAGTTTTAGAAATTCAACCTTTTGAAAGGTTTTAGGAACCGGGTAATCTCCCAGATAGGTATGTAACTAGCATATTAAGTTTTGTATTTAAAGATATCAATTATCCGGACTTTCTGTGCAATGTTCTTTGCAGTTAACTCCTGCAATGGTTTTGCACGGTCAATTCCTAATTACAATAATAATAATAATAATAATAATAATAATAATAATAATAATAATAATAATAATAATCTAAAATAGAATCCCCGTTAACACAAACGTTTAATTTCACTGTATGAAGCATGACATCTGACATAGTGTCTTTGGATGTAGCCTCTAAATACGCCATTTAATGTTTTTGAGTAAATTAAATATTTTAGATTCTCTGCCTCTATATAAATAAATAAATGAATAAAAGTTTAAAAAGAATAACACACACCAAAAAAATTCTGTAATAATAAATAGAAATATACCGAATGTGGATTTCATCCCATTAGCTCCTCTCGTCTACCTCTAGATTTACAACTTTTTACTTTCTTTACTACGTATAGTAAGTAGGGGAAGTATTGTATTCCACCCAAAAATTCGATACCGACGTTTCACCGGAAATATATGTTTTGAGGCCCCCTGAATAAAAAAAAACATTTTTGGAAACATGTCCGTGTTTGTCTGTGAACAGCATAACTCAGAAACGAACAGTCGGATAAACACCAAACATGGTATTTAGGTTCAGTATCCTCCAGAGATGCGACACGAAGGTCTTCAAGAAAATCCTCCCACCCCAGATTACCCGTTACATGGAACTTTTTTTGGAAAATTTTAGTTTTCTCAAAAATGGCTAACGATTTCAATTAAGATATCATATATTTAAAATGTATATCTTGAATTTTCTGGGAATGTCTCCAAAAGTATTCTTCATTGTGAACGGCTTTTGCATAACTGGTAAACCATAAGAGATAGACAAACCTTTACTACACAAAAATGTAGATCGCATTAAAATACACAATTTATGTCATACATTTTTTTGTTGTTGAGTGAACCATTTTGGAGATATTGCTTGTTATTCCCTTAAACTTTCCAATACTTATACTTTTTATCAAATGGGAATTCGTTATTCATTTTTTTTTGTGTGCTGGTAATGCAAAGAGAATGGAATAGCAATAGCATTCACCTCTTAAAATATTTGACTATCGCTTAAAGCCTACAAATTCCCCTTGCATTTACAAGAAAATTAGCAATAAGATTAACATCTCGATTAACATGAAGCATATGGAGAATAAGCGTTTGTAAAAATAGTTTGTACAAGAGTAGGGAAAGTCATGGGAGTGTAACACATCAGATTTTTTTATTTTATATCACGTACCTAGCAGCCAGGGGAAATGTTTACATTCCATCCAAAAAGTCCATACTGAAATTTCACCAGAAATAAGTTTAAAAGCCTCCGGTAGCCAAAGAAAAAAATTGCATTGTACTAAAACGAACATGTGAGTATGAGTGAGAGAGTGAAGGAAGAATATTAAAAAAGCAAATCTCGATAGATACCGAACTTCATATTTAAGCTCACCACTCACAAAGAATGCAATCAATAGCACTTTCCATTTCCGAAATATTTGCGGTGCAAGTTTTAGGCGATTCACCCTGTGTATGTATATATATTTATATGTATGTGTGTTAAATATTAAAGGTATTGCAATCAAAACCATTAAGATCCATATTAAAAAAATAAAAACTAATATTTTTCCATGTAAAGGTTAGACTTAAACATAAGATATTTTAAACAAAATCGTTAGAGCCATTTTTGAGAAAATTAAAATTTTCGAAAAATGTTCCATGTAAAGGGTAATCTGATGAGGGGGGATTTTCTTGAAAACCTTCGTGTCGCGTCCTTGGAAGTTACTGAACCTAAATACCAAGTTTGGTGTTTATCCGACTGTTCGTTTCTGAGTTATGCTGTTCATAGATATACAGACAGACACACACGGACATGTTTCAAAAAATGCTTTTTTTGGATTTAGGGGGTCTCAAAAATTGTATTTCCGGTGATATATCGGTATCGAATTTTTGGGTGGAATACAATACTTCCCCCTACTTACTATACGTAGTGGAGAAAGTAATTTTTATTATATAGATTAAGAGTCAATACTTGTCCACGAATCGCGTGACCCAAGTTACCGCCATTGGTCAGGTCCAGAGTTGCCTGTGAGAAAGGAATTGCAGCCTTTTAAATGGCACATATTGGTGAATATTTTAAAAATAGCCGAGCGGAAACAGAACGCACTGCTATCAACACAGCTGTATGGTGAACAAGCACAATCAGTTGTTTCAAGCACCGCCCTAGGACATAGTTGAAATAACTCCTATAGTACTCCAGGAACATTGAAACAACACGAACTTAAACTTGTGTATCAGAATACACAACCGATAGTTTTCAATCAATACAGATTCAACAATGATCAATAAAGTTAATATAAATGTTTTTCACGTTTATTTATAAAAATCTGATATGTTACACTCACATGAGTTTCTCTACTCTTTTACAAACTATTTTTACAAACACTTATTCTCCTTATGCCTCATGTTAATCGAGATGTTAATCTTATTGCTAATTTTTTGTAGATACAAGGGGAATTGGTAGGCTTTAAGCGATAGTCAAATATTTTAAGAGCTGGTTGCTCTGTGGCGCATTCAATTGTGTTTGTATTACCAGGACAAAAAATGAATAACGATTTGAGAAAAAGAATAAGTATTGGAAAATTTAAGGGAATAACAAGCAATATCTCGAAAATGGTTCACCCAACAAAAAAAATGTATGACATAAATTGTGTGTTTTAACGGGATCTACATTTTGTGTGTAGTAAAGTTTTGTCTATCTCTTATGGTTTACCAGTTGTGCAAAAGTCGTTCACAATGAAGAATACTTTTGGAGACATTCCCAGGAAATTCAAGATATACATTTCATTTGTCATGAAAATATGTTGAACATATGATATTTTAATCAAAATCGTTAGAGCCATTTTTGAGAAAATTAAAATTTTCGAAAAATCTTCATGTAAAGGGTAATCTGGTGTGGGGGATTTTCTTGAAAACCTTCGTGTCGCATCTCTGGAGGATACTGATCCTAAATATCAAGTTTGGTGTTTATCCGACAGTTCGTTGCTGAGTTATGCTGTTCACAGACACACACACACACACACACACAGACATGTTTCCAAAAATGCTGTTTTTGGATTCAGGGGGTCTCAATATATGTATTTCCAATGAAATCTCGGTATCGAACTTTTGGGTAGAATACAATACTTCCCCTACTTTGCGGTGTTATATTTGTAATGTTGTATTTATATTTAATTTGTTGATTGAGCCCCACGTTTGGGAGCCAATTTGCGACGGTATTACTTATAATGTTTGTGTATGTGTGTTTACTCCACGTGGTGAAGCAATTTTGTGACGTGATTCTTTGTTAGGTTTGTAGCTCCATCTGGTGTTAGCAATTTGCGGTAGAATTAGTGTTTGTTTGAAAGAATGCTACTGTTATTTTATTTAATTTTGTTTTACTGTCCTCCGTCTAGCTATGATCTTTTTGGTCCAGCACTTCTCTTTATACAGGTTGTGTAAACGGAAAGGAATCATTTACCCAAAGATAACACTGTTGAGGGAATTTTGTTTTACACTTTTATTGTCGAACACATTCACTATCACATTTACACATTGATCTTGACACTCGCCAAACTGAAACTGTTATAATAACTTCATTACTGATCATTCCTAATTCGCGTACTTCAACTTTTTGTATAATTAACTTTACAATACTTTAGATTTTTCATAACTCTGCTACACGTAACTTGTGAATCGATAGCCGACGTGTACTTTACAAATATTTTCGGTGAACTGACGGGGTCTATCTCTAACCTAGCCCTTTTTATACTCCTACACCCCGATATGCCTAAAGATTATAACTGAGCTGCAATTGGCTAATAAAACGCGCCAACATTAGCGTCTATTTTTATATCCAATGAAAATTATGAATACATATGCTCTAGGGAAAATGTTCCAGCAAATTCTAAAGGAAAACGCGCCAATATTACGTAACTTCCTCGTCTCTAATAATGATAATCAGCTCACCCCCTCGCTGCATTATTGCACGCTATTATTGTCAGTTTCAGTAAGGCCGTATAAACTTACTTCTCAACAATATTTACAATCAACAAACATCTCAAATCAATGTCACATAAAAATGCATATTCATACTATAATCATTCTTTCCATTTAAATAATTTGTGATACAAATTACTGCATCAACTTACTATACGTAGTAGAGAAAGTAAAAAAGAGAGCAGACGGGTTAGTGTTAACCGGCTCTCACGATACAGTATCTCTTGACATGAAGGAACTCAGAAATTGCATCACACGTGGCTGTAACTGTCTTGATAGAGTTACAGCCTAAGGGATAATAAATTGCACCAATCTCCATTCTTTGATTTTTGAGTAATAAAATAAGGATATGTATTTTTTTACTTCTCTCACAAAACCAAAATCCCCAAGTATCTAAAATATAAGTAGTATTTGGTGGTTCCTAAAGGCATCTGTACCGCTACCGCCTTGGTAATATCAGCTAAGAAGTCTTCATTGAAACCAGGTTTCCTTTCTCCACTTTATGGCTCTCTTGATCTTGGGCCCCATTTCTTGATGAACGTCCATCAGTTAATTAATATGGAGTAGAGAAGAGCCGGGTCAGAATTGCTATAACTTATTTACTGGAAAATTAACTTCCCTTCTTCTGCTAAAAGAGAGATGTGGCAAGAAAGAAATGAATGAAGATGCAAAAACTGAATTTCGTGGGCTGTTAGAAATATTAAGATAGAACTGAGTGCCGAGTTAAGCCAGAGAGAAGGAAGAGGTAAATTCAAGGAAAGTTTCTAACCTCTCTGAGATATAATATCTAGCTTTTCCCTTTCTTTGATATGCGATCGGTTGTCGTAGTTGCGCGATGTTTCACGCTTTTTTATTCTGACCTTCAAATATATACTTGGAGTCTTCAAACCACCAACGTTTCATAATCTACTAAATAATGTATGAACTATTTATTTAAATTTTTCTTAAATATATATACTTATAATACAAGCATAAATGATTATAAAAGTATTGTTAGAAAATTAATGTAGATTTCACCTTTCCATCATATTACTGTTTTATTACTATTATTATTATTATTACTATTATTATTGTCTTTATTCCGCGAGGTATTCAAAAAGGAAAAAAATTCTGAAGCGTTACACTCACATGACCTTGACTACTCTATTACAAATTAGTTTTATCAATGCTTATTCTCCATCTACTTCATGTTAAATGATACAAACATTTGCAGAAACTTATTGGTAATTTTCTTGTAGGTGCAAGGGGAATATGGTAGACTTTAAGCGATAGTCAAATCTTTTAAGAGCTGGTTGCTATGTTGAGCATTCCATTCTCTTTGCATGTCGAGGACATAAAAAAACGAATAACGAATTCCCATTTGAGAAGAAGCATACGTTTTGCAAAATTCAAACAAATAACAAAGAATATCTCGGAAATGGTTCACTCCACAAAAAAGTATATAGAATAAATTGTGTGTTTTAACGAGATCTACATTTTTGTTTCTTGCGTAGTAAAATGCGTATGTCTATCTCTTACTGTTTATCAGTTATGTAAAAGCCACTTAGAATGAAGAACACTTTTGGGGACAGTTGCAGAAAATTCAAGACATGCATTTCATTTGTCATGAAAATATCTTAAATATATGTTATTTTAATCAAAATCGTTAGAGCCATTTTTGAGAAAATAAAATTTTCGAATACCCTTCCATGTAAAGGCTAGTCAGGAGTGGCGGAATTTTTTTGAAAATGTTCGTGTGTCTCATCTTTGAAAGATACGAAACCTAAATACCATGTTCGGTATTTATCCCACTTTAGTTTTTCAGTTATGCTGTTCACAGACACACATAAGGACGTTTTTTCTAAAAATACTTTTCTTGAATTCAGGGGGCCTCAAAAATGTATTTCCGGTGAAATCTTAGTGTTGAAATATTGGGTGAAATGCAATACTTTCACTACTTACTATACGTGGTAGAGAAGGTATAGGAACATCGTTAAGAGGGAGGAAATGAAAGTTAAGAATTCTTTGTTAGAATATGTAAGATATAACAACTGAACTGGTGTGGCCCATGAGGAATGCCAAAGGAAAGGAAACTTAGGAAACGATATCCACTTGGAAGATGAGTAATGGAAGAGCCAAAAATACTTTAATGCAGGAAATAAGAACGGGGATAAAAGTGAAAGATTTGAAGAAGGAATGTAAACATAGAGATGAGTGGAGAATAAAAATAAAACTTATATAACAGAAAGAATGGTAAACATAAAAGAATAAATAAATAAATACTATTATGGCTCTAGTAGCAGTGCTGTTAGATAATTATACTCTTAATGTTAGTCTTATTCATTTATAATTATTATTAATAATAGAACCAACGAGCAAAGCATAGGTTGTCATCCGTTTATGCTGCACCCATCTTTTCGGGATGACTTAAATAGAAAAATAGGACTTTGTAAGAGTAGTGTGTAGAAGAGGTAGGAAAAATCTGTGTTACTTCACATGACTTTCTATCTACTTCATTTTAATCGTGAGAAAGGTTGTTGTCGCCAATTCTTGTTATTTGCCCCACGTTTTGGGAGCCAATTTGAGAAAGGTGTGTTTTAGAAGGAGTTGTATCGTATTTCAACTGTTGGGAGCCGAACTTGTAGTAGTTGCAACCGCACGTATAGTAAACAGTTTCCGGTAGCCTTTGCCCCAAGTTTAAAAAAAACATTAACTCTGTAATTTAACTGTTTCTTTAAATATTATATATTTATGTTTGCCTCGGCTGCGTCAGTACTATTGTTAGAGACACATTTCTCTTAACAGGGTTGTGGTGTGACTAAGAATGTAGGCTTACACAGATTATAATTTACTTCACTCCTTTTATTTATGCTTGATACGATTTAAATAACACTTCACTGATATAGAGAGAGAGCTGTGAGATTCTTTTTATTAATTATTTGCACTTTTTAACACGTAAACTATTTTTCGTCTCACAAGAATACGTATTAAATCTCTTAAGGGCACTTTTTGCGTCGGGTTAGTAACGCTGTCTGCAAGCAACTGAACTGATTTCAACCGCCTAAACTTGTAAATTTTCTTTATTTCAAGTCTCTGATTGGCTAATCCTACTGCAATAGAATAACTTCATTTAACTAAAGCTTTTTTCTGGTTGTTGATTGGCTATTTTATAAACTGTCACTAAAATTACATTATTGTTACTCCAAGAATCACAAGTAGCACTGTTAAACTTTCTTACTCATTATTGACTTAAGGTTAGCTCATTGTTAGCAAGTTTTAACCTATTATTCCCACAGTTCCTACATTATTAAATTACGTAATATAGTCACATAACATTATTACACATGGATAAAATAATAAAAACATATACAACGACTGTTACATACATTTTATATATTGTTACCTACACATATTGCTTTAAGGCGGGTTGTTATTGAATTTTATATATATATATATATATATATATATATTATACAATTACACTGAAATCATTTTGGTGTTAAAAATACCGCCTCAATCGACAAAAACCTTTGAAGAAATAGATTTCGTTATAGATGCAAAGTGAACAGCGATAGTCAGATGTTTAAGCAATGAACGTTGTATGCTAGTCTCAAAACTTAATACACTTTCCAAGACATAGTGAGGGGCAACTGCATTGGGACAGCACTTAAAAGTTGCAAAGTATTCCACAAAAAGTGATTTGAAATAAATTGCCGATTTTAAAGAGATCTACAGTTTTTGTATATGCTTTCTAACGTTACGGCTTATGTAAAATTATACAAAATTCCTTCCGAATGAAGAGGATTTCACAAGCTATTTGAATAAAACTGAAAATATACCTTCTATTTGTCTTTAATAATTATATGACATTTTAATTAATATCCTTAGAACCGTTTTTGAGAAAATAAAGAAATATCGAAAAATATTACATGACGGGTAACTTGGGTAGGGGCAAATTGTTAAAAATCCTTGTACTGCGTCTTTAGTAGACACTGAATTTAACAGACAATTTTGATGTATATCGAACACTTTTTATACCGGGGGCCTCAAAACATGTATTTACGGTAAACCCTCGACATCATATTATTGGGTGGAATACAATACTTCCTCTTACTTTGTTACTATAGATAGGTGCGGAGAAAGTAATACACACAGAGGATAGAGAAAGTCATGTGAATGTAGGACATCAAATAATCGTTATACAAGCTGGACATCTAAGTTGGGACTGTACAATATCTCTAAAACTAAGTCAATTTAATTTGAGTCTAATTGTAGGTTTCCATTTAAAAGTTAAATTGATCCAAAAATGACCATCATAAATCCTCCAAACAAAATACGACTAATGGCATTTACTTTCCCCCATAATATCAAACAACTTTTATTCAAGACATTTCTTTCTACAACGTTTAGTTTTGGAGATATTGTACAGTCTTAATTAGAATAGTCCACACTTTGCATGAGTTAAGTTTACGACTATCAATACTACTGTCATATATGTATGTTCATTTTAATAAGTGTGTCATATAGAATTACTGTAGAACATGCGTTCAGGTATCAGCGCAGCGACAGTCCTGATCTAGATTAACTATACAGTAGGTAACCAGAATACACACTTAAGCACACATACACAAACCAGTCGCATGAACAGATACTTTGCAAAATGGGTGGGAGGGGGAGAGAGAGTTAGAAAGTAAAATTTGACATTTTACTTTTGAAATTGAATCCAACTGGTGCTCTGATTCACTTGTCATTAGAGATTCGGTCCAAATATAAATGTCAACGGCACCGCAATGCACAGATATCAAATCACCGGATATAGGTGGCACATAAAGCTTACAGCGGTGTTCTAATTACATTTCCTTTCGCGAGGCTTAAGCAATTATAAAAACCGTAAATTTGGAAATAAATCCCAAGGCTTGTGAGCTTTATAGTAACATCATTCTTTAAAACAGAAACAGCATGATTCAATACCTGGCGCAACCGTGGCACTCACAACTTTGAGCAGTCAAATTCCAGAGGTTTACTTGTTTTCGAGCTAAAAGTGGGCGTGGGCTTGGAAAGCGAGACGTCAATATAGAATTCTTTATATTTTCTCCCAGAGCCTTTAGCAATATCTTTCTTTACATATTGGCAAAAAATGAAAAGCAAACCTCATATCTGTTTTGCAGTTACTAAAGGTACGCTGTTTCTTTGGGGACTATAATTGAAAACCTTATATGTATCTACACAAAAGCAAATCCATAACCGAGTTGTTTTTGCAAATCTATTTTACATGAATAATTGATGCTAAAGCGTAAATTATATGCATCATAGTTATTATCAACAAATACTGAAACAAAATGGATAAACGCTGCCTCTCTGATTGAGTGCTCAGAATTATGGCTTATTAAACCATAGATCCTGAGTTCGATTCCTATTAGGGAACTTATACCTTTAGACTATTAGCATGCATATGTGAGTAAATGTGAACGCATTAAAAATGTGTTGCTTTCACATGACTTTCTCTACTCTTGTACAAACTATTTTTAAAAACTTTTATTCTTCCACCTATTTCATGTTAATCGAGATAAACATTTGCAGGTGGAAGGGTAATATGGTAGGCTTTAAGCGATAGTCAAATCTTTTAAGAGCTGGTTTCTATTTGGAGCATTCCATTCGCTTTGTATGTCCAGGACATTAAAAAAACAATAACGAATTCCCATTTGGAAAATTCAAACAAATAACAAGGAATATCTCGGAAATGGTTCGCTCCACAAAAAAAAACAAACAAAAATGTATATGGCATAAAATGCGTGTTTCAACAAGCTATTTACTTTTTGTGTAGTAAACTTCCATCTCTTACGGTTCACCAGTTATACAAAAGTGATTTAGAATGAAAAGGACTTTTGGGGACATTCCCAGAAAATTTAAGATATACATTTAATTTGTCATAAATATATCGTAAATATACGATGTTTTAATCAACATCGTTAGTCGTTTATGAGAAAATTAGACTTTTCGAAAAATGTTGCATGTAAAGAATAGTCTGAGGTGGGTATTTTCTTGAAAATCTTCGTGCGTATCTTTGAAAGATACTGGACCTATATACTAAATTCGGTATTTATCCAACGTTTGTTTTTGAGCTATGGTGTTCACAGACACATATGCATACAGACGTGCGCACACGCACGCACGCACACGCACGCACGCACGCACATACATACATACATACATACATACATACATACATACATACATACATACATACATACATACATACATACATACACATACACACACGGACGATTTTCTAAAAATAATTTTTTTATCCAGGGGGTCTCAAAACATGTTTTCCGGTAAAATATTGTTATCGAATTTTTGGGTGGAATTACTATGCGTAGTAGAGAAGTAAAAGAAAAAAAAACAGCTTTAAAAACCTAAATTATTTCTCAGGTGAAAGCTCCAATGTAATCATGGAAGTCAAAGGGAATTACAAAAATGAAGTAGTTAAAAAATAAGTTCAAGTAGCTCTTGGGATACAAAACAATAGCATTCCACCGAATCTAGGTTAAGGATATTTTAGCTAGTGAGTGGGAGAGTTTAGAAGATAGCGTTTAATTGTCTTGAGGCAAGTGAGAGGTAAAAACGCGCGACAGAGCAAAGCCTTTTGGTCGTTTTCCACTGTACGAGTCATACGCGGCACGAGTTCAACATACTGTGCACCCCTTCCAGCAGGTAAAGCTTTGCATCAGAGATACGCCACCCCATCCCAGTAGCTAAAACGTCTGTGAATAGACTAAAATGGTATAACTATGTACATAGTGTAATTTCATGTACGTCTAAAAATACTGTAAAATTCTTACTGAAAAATATCTCGACATTTTCTATTTCAGTTGAATAATTGATGTTAGTGTGTGCAATGGACTACTCTAAAGCCAAAAATATAATTTTTAAAACTGTTTGTGTGTGTGTGTTGCCTCCTCATGCAAGTATAACGGAATCAATGTTTAGAAACTTATATTTAATATGCCTTAGATACCACTTAGAGAACAGCCCATAATGACATCTTAATTACTTCCCCGGAAGGGGGATTTCTAATGCGGTGCAAAGTCAAAAAATCTAAATATTTAGCTTATTATTGATTTTTATGAAGAATGTTACACTACAAAGCTTTGTAATTATGTTGATTCCAATGACATGTTATATACAAAAGTTCTATAGGATGAATATCAAAGAAGTAAGAAGTTACTAACATTATTCATGTACCAAACCTGTTACCTTATAGCTTCTGTGTTTTAATGTTTATTAACATCCTAGAAAAATTTGATGTGTTACACTCACATGCCTTTCTCTACTCTTGAACAAACTATTTTTACAAACGATTATTCTCCATATGCTTCATGTTAATCGAGATATCAAGATGTTAATCTTATTGCTGATTTTCTTGTAGATCCAAGGGGAATTGGTAGGCTTTAAGCGATAGTCAAATATTTTAAGAGCTGATTAATATGTCGAGTATTCCATTCCCTTTGCATTACCAGGAAAAAAAAATAAATAACGAATTCGCATTTGAGAAGAGGTATAAGTATTGGAAAATTTAAGGGAATAACAAGCAATATCTGGAAAATGGTTCACTAAAAAAAAATGTATATTACATAAATTGTGTATCTTAACGCGATCTACATTTTTGTGTAGTAAACATTTATTTATCTCTTATGGTTTACCAGTTATGCAAATATCGTTCACAATGAAGAATATTTTCGGAAACATTCTTAGAAAATTTGAGATATACATTTCATTTGTCATGAAAATATCTTAAAGATATGATATTTTAATCAAAATCGTTAGAGCCGTTTTTGAAAAAATTCAAATTTTCGAAAAATTCTCCATGTAAAGGGTAATCTGGGGTGGGGGGATTTTATTGAAAACCTTCATGTCGCATCTCTGGAAGATACTGAACCTAAATACCAAGTTTGGTGTTTCTCCGACTGTTCGTTTCTGAGTTATGCTTTTCACGGACAGACAGACACATACACGGACACTTTCCAAAACTGTTTTTTTTTATTCAGGAGGTTTCAAAACATGTATTTCCGGTGAAATCTCGGTACTGAATTTTTGGGTGGAATACAATACTTCCCCTACTTACTATACGTAGTAGACAAAGTAACAAACAGTATTGTCCAGTTTGAAAGTAACGCATGAAATAGGTTACACAGAGATGAAGAGGTGTAGGAAAGAGAGAGAGAGAGAAGAATTATAGAGGGAATTAGATTGTATAGTATGATGAAAGAAAGGCGAAGAAAGAGTGTGAGCGGTTGCGGAGGGTGAGAGGGAGAAAGGGTGTAAGGTACAGGAGAGGAAGGAAGAGAGTGAAACTGAAGAATGATGAGTAGAGGTAGATAAAGGGAGATAGGGAGAAGAGAAGACAAGAAGGTCAGTATTTAACTCAAAAACGCAAGTGTAAACGAAATGTTTGTATAGTGTTTCAGTATCTTGCCGATTAACTGACGCTAATGTTTTAATAATGGATGCGGGTATATTTTTGTGCGAGATGTCCAGTTGAATGTTTGACCGAATGTTAACAAAACTGAAATACGATTCGTATAGGTTATGCGACAATATACCTAATCTCACCTAAAACTATAAGAACTTTTGCAAAATGGTAAAAACAATCTGATGTGTTACACTCACATGACTTTCTCTACTCTTGTACAAACTATTTTTACAAACGCTTATTCTCCATCTATTTCATATTAATCGAGATAAACATTTGCAGAAACGATCTTTTGACATGCAAAGAGATATACATTTTACACATAGCGACCGGTTCTAAAAATATTTAACCATCGCTTAAGGCCTAATATGTTCCCCTTGTTTTGTATTTGCAAGGGCAATATAAACACATACATATCTCTTCATAGCTGGTTGCTATGTGCAGTACCATTCCGTTTGCCACAAATTAATACTCTTTGCATATCTAAGACAAAAATGAATAACGAATTGCCATTTAGAAAATAAGTATTGAAAAATTTAAGGGAATAACAAGTAATATCTCGAAAATGGATCACTCAACAAAAAAATGTATATGACATAAATTGTGTATTTTGATGCGATCTACATTTGTTGTGTAGTAAAATTTTGTCAATCTCTTATGTTTTACCAGTTATGCAAAAGTCGTTCACAATAAAGAATACTTTTGGAGACATTCCCAGGAAATTGAAGATATACATTTTATTTGTCATAAAAATATCTTAAACATATGATATTTTAATCAAAATCGTTAGAGCCATTTTTGAGAAAATTAAAAATTTCGAAAAATCTTCCATATAAAGGGTACTCTGGGGTGGGGGAATTTTCTTGAAAACCTTCGTGTCGCATCCTTGGAAAATACTGAACCTAAATACCAAGTTTGGTGTTTATCCGACAGTTCGCTTCTGAGTTATGCTGTTCACAGACACACACGGACATGTTTCCAAAAATTATTTTTTTTGATTCAGGGGGTCTCAAAACCTGTATTTACGGTGAAATCTCGGTACCGAAATTTTGGGTGGAATACAATACTTCCCCTACTTACTATACGTAGTCGAGAAAGTAATAAAATGTCGCTAAAATTATTTAACGAATGTAATTGGAATTTAAAGAAAACAGACACGAACGTTATGGGTTTTGATAATTTCTCAATGAATTAGCGTTTTATTGATTCATTAATATTGCATCGCTTAATTTCAGACAATGTGCTTAGGTGTGGAACAGCGATACATTCTCTATTACTTTTTGTATTCTAAATAAATTTCTGTATGTAAATTTTACCAAAAGAACACGCATTGAGGTCCTCTAAATCTAAAACACAACATTTTTAGAAACTGTCAATGTTTGACTGTTCGTATCTATGAGCAGCACAACTCAAAAACTAAAAATGGTTAAATACAACATTTGGAATATAAGTTTAGCATCTTTCAAGGATGCAACACGAAAATTTTCAAGAAACGTTCCCCTACCCACTCTACCCTTTACCTGGAAAATGTTTTATTATCCTTGATTTACTCGAAAATGGCTAAGAATTCTGATTAAAATACCATGTTTTTAAGATACTTGCAAAACAAATAAAAATTATACCTTGAGAATTTTCTATGAATAACCTTTGTAGTCCCCTTCATCCCCTATGAAATATTTATAAATTTTATAATTTGTCAGAGATAGACAAAAACATACTACAGAAAAATTAGAGTTTGTTAAAGGATAATACTTAAATCAATTAATGTTTCTGGCAATTATCATGTTCAAAATATTATTTGATTTTAGTTTAAGTTTTGAATTTCCTTTACGTTTTCTCAAGTGTTATGACCGTGACCAGTGGACGGAAGGAACAACTAGCACATTGACCTCAATGTATCTTTTATGCATACACCCCCGGGAGGAAAGTATGAGGTGAGAGAACTGCAGGAGACACATGGCTTGCAGAGCCAGGACGGCTCAAGTCAACAGAAACGCGCAAAATTTCCTAACAGTTTCAGGCTTGACTACCCGGTCACGGGAGCTCTCTCGAAGACGTCCCTCTAGTGGGACCGGGGAAACACAACCCAGCAGGGAAGCCTCAACAGGCTTTCCCCTAGCAGGACCAAGAGGAATCAGCAAGACCTCTGCCTATCAACCTAAAAAGTGAAAGAGGGAAATAAAATCAGAGAAAATGGAGGAGATAGGTAACCTGTGGTAGAATACACCACTCCAGCATTCGCCTGTGTCAACCAGGGAAAGAAAACCACTTATAATCAAAGTGAGCGGCCACCGGGAATCGAACCCGGGACCTCCCGAATGTGAGCCTCAAACGTTACCGCGGAGCCATGAATTTCAAAGCCATCTTGTTACATCATTTGTGCAAACGTTTATCTAGAATAACATGAAGTGACTTTGTAGGTTGCATAAGAGTGGGTAGAGAAAGTCATGGGAATAAACGCTTGTTTACTTTTCTACTACGTATATTACGTAGGGGAAGTACTGCATTCCACCCAAAAATTCCTTATAGAGATTTCACCGGAAATACATGTTTTGAGGTGCAGTGAATGCATATAAAGCATCTTTGGAAACTTGGCCGTGTGTGTCTGTAAACAGCATAACTCAAAAACGAAATGTCGGATAAACACCAGACTTGGTATTTAGGTTCAGTAACTTCCATAGATGCGACACGAAGGTTTTCAAGAAAACACCTCCACCCCAGATTACCCTTTACATGGAACATTTTTCGAAAATTTTAATTTTCTCAAAAATGGCTCTAACGATTTTGAATAAAATACCATTAGTTTAAGACATTTTTATGGCATATGAATTGTATATCTCGAATTTTCTTGGAATGTCTCCAAAAGTATTCTTCATTGTGAACGACTGTTGCATAACTGATAAACCATAAGAGATAGACAAAAGTTTACTACACAAAAAATGTAGATCGTGTTAAAATACACAATTTATGTCATATACATTTTTTGGTTGTTGAGTGAACCATTTTCGAGATATAGCTTGTTATTCCCTTAAATTTTCCAATACTTATACTTTTTCTCAAATGGGAATCCATTATTCATTTTTTTGTCCTGGTAATGCAAAGATAATGGAATACTCCACATACCAACCAGCTCTTAAAATACTTGACTATCGCTTAAAGCCTACCAATTCCCCTTGCATCTACATGAAAATTAGCAATAAGATTAACATCTCGATTAACATGAACTAGATGGAGAATAAGCGTCTGTAAAAAAAGTTTTTACAAGAGGAAAGAAAGGCATGTGAGTGTAACACCTTTTTCTTATCAGTATAAGCAAACTATATGTTCGCACTGTTTTCAAAATTAACTTGTAAACTTATTAAGCCTGTTTAGTATTTAATTCCTTCTAGATTTTTATGCCTGAGAATTTCTATATAGAAAATATTTATTTCAAAATTTCCTAAGGTATAAAATTGAAATCAGTGATTCAATGCATATGCTGACTCATTTCCATCAGAATAGTTGCCATGAGACGTATACGATAAACATAGATGCATATGCCACAGGTACAGAAACGAAATAAATCAGGGCTTTTAATATGGTCCCTGAAGGAACTCTTTTCCCTCGAAATCATAGCAAGTTCAAACGGTTAGTTGTTACAGAATCTGAACTTGAAAATTCTCCCCGCCCAGCGCCCCGCCCTGTCCCTAGGGCCTATAGTTAGGAGTGGGAGTGAAGCCCCCGCGCAGACGCAGTATTTCTCTCTCTCTCTCTCTCTCTCTCTCTCTCTCTCTCTCTCTCTCTCTCTTTGGCCTCTGCACGGATGATAAACCTGGTTCATTTTTTACTCTTCTCTGAACATTTAACTATTGAAATTTTAATTTTCGTGCTCTGATGCTTTCTTCATGAACTATCTCTTAGATATTAATGGATAGAGGGTTGAGATAATTAAGCATCATTATCACAAACTGTGACAAGATACTCTGTCAAGAGTCGCTTCTGAGACGTAAAAATTTCTGCTCTAACATCTTCAGGAATTCTCAGAGGATTGATAAATACTGGGGTGGTGGGTGAAATGTATGCTGTATAAATTCCTAAGTTCAACTTGTATTTGTGGGGAATGAAGGTTAAAACCATTATTCCCACTAACTGACTATAGCTTTTTGAGGCTTTCCTTAATGCGGGACTGGCATACAATTTAAAAGCCTCCTTCAATCCAAAAATGTGTTTAAAGTTCTTATTTTCTATCTCAGTTCCAGGGTGAAAAATTATTGAATTTATGCTAACATGAGGCCGGCGTCTACTGAGCTGAGAGTTATAACACTTATTCTAGTGAGGGTCAGGGAAAGACTCGGGATAAAAATTTATCCAAAAAATTCACCCTAAAGGAGATTCGAGTTAGGGTATTATAGATTGGAAGGCAGGCGCACTAACTCCATAACAAACACATGATAAAAAATCTGATGTGTTACACTCACATGACTTTCTCCTCTCTTGTATAAACTATTTTTTACATACTCTTATTCCCCATATATTTCATATTAATCCAGATAAACATTCGCAGAAACGATTTTTTGACATGCAAAGAGAATTACATTTTACACATATCGACCAGTTCTAAAAATATTTGACTCTCGCTTAAGGCGTACTATGTTCCCCTTGTTTTGTATTTGCAAGGACAATATAAAAATAACGTAGCCTTTAAGCATAGATATATCTCTTAAAAGCTGGTTGCTATGTGCAGCACCGTTCTCTTTGCAACAGATTAATACTCTTTACATATCCAAGACAAAGAAATGAATAACGAATTCCCATTTGAGAAAATAAGTAATGAAAATTTTAAGGAAATAACAAGCAATATCTCGAAAAGGGTTCACTCACGAAACAAATGTATATGTCATAAATTGTGTATTTTAACG
Organism: Deroplatys truncata; assembly: GCA_030765065.1. Lineage (NCBI taxonomy): Eukaryota > Metazoa > Arthropoda > Insecta > Mantodea > Mantidae > Deroplatys > Deroplatys truncata. The sequence continues at coordinate 110,874,074 of CM060982.1, forward strand.
CGATCTACATTTTTTGTGTAGTAAAACTTTGTCTATCACTTATGGTTTACCAGTTATGCAAAAGTTGTTCACAATGAAGAATACTTTTGGAGACATTCCCAGAAAATTCAACATATACATTTCATTTATTTTAAACATATGATATTTTAATCTAAATCTTATAGCCATTTTTGAGAAAATTAAAAGTTTCGAAAAATGTTCCATGTAAAGGGTAATCTGGGGCGGGGGGATTTTCTTGAAAACCTTCGTGTTGCATCTCTGGAATATACTGAATCTAAATACCAAGTTTGGTGTTTATCCAACTGTTCGTTTCTGAGTTATGCTGTTCGGGGACACACACACACACACGTTTCCAAAAATGCTTTCTTTGTATTCAGGGTTCTCAAAACATGTATTTCTGGTGAGATCTCGGTATCGAATTTTTGGGTGGAATACAATACTTCCCCTACTTACTATACGTAGTAGAGAAAGTAAAAACAGTAACTACTAAGTTGATTAAATGCATTTGGAAAGCCTAAGACTAGTTACTTCAACAGAATCAAAACCACATGATATATGTAATACGAAACTCTAAGGCCCGCTCTGGAATAAATAAACTATTTCCTAGAAGTGTATTCGAAAAAAACGCTTAAAAATGTCATAGTATGTGTTTTAAATTAAAGGAAAATGACGAAATAAAAGCGACATAATCTTTGCAGACTAGTAGTTAGTAAGTCATCCTATAAATCTAAAGTCCTAAGTTCGATTACCTGTTTCCTCTTCTTTAACGGAGATTACTTCGTATGCTCTCTAGAGTCAGAAGTATTTGCCTGTGTTAGTGAGGGAGAGGGGAGGAGAGGGAGCATTAGCACCAAAGCAATTGGGGTGAACTCCGTTTCAAATGAGCAATTGCTCCAAAATCAAAGCAGTCGATGCCATCTTAGGTCTTAACGTTAGCGTAAAATATAATAAAAAGACTTACCTAGAATCTTAGCCATTGGTTTTTGAATATGTTATGTACAAAGGGAAAAAATCTGATGTTTTACACTCACATGAGTTTCTCTACTCTTGTACAAACTGCTTTTACAAACGCTTATTCTCCATATGCTTCATGATAATCGAGATATCGAGATGTTAATCTTATTACTAATTTTCTTGTAGATGCAAGCGGAATTGATAGGCTTTAAGCGATAGTCAAATATTTTAAGATCTGGTTTCTATGTGGAGTATTCCATTCTCTTTGCTTTACCAGGACAAAAAAATGAATAACGAATTTGAGAAAAAGTATAACTATTGCAATATCTCGAAAATGGTTCACTCAACAACAACAACAAAAATGTATGATATGTATTGTGTATTTTAACGCGATCTAAATTTTTTGTGGAATAAAATTTTGTCTATCTCTTATGGTTTACCAGTTATGCAAAAGTCGTTCACAATGAAGAACACTTTTGGAGACATTCCCAGAAAATTCGAGATATACATTTCATTTATCATGAAAATATCTTAAACATATGATATTTTAATCACAATCGTTAGAGCCATTTTTGAGAAAATAAAAATTATCGAAAAATTTTCCATGTAAAGGGTAATCTGGGGTGGGGGGATTTTCTTGAAAACCTTCGTGACGCATCTCTGAAAGATACTAAACCTAAATACCAAGTTTGGTGTTTATCCAACTGTTCGTTTCTGAGTTATGCTGTTCACAGATATACAGACAGACAGACACACAGACATACAAACACACAGACACACACACACGGACATGTTTCAAAAATGCTTTTTTTGGATTCAGGGATCTCAAAACATGTATTTACGGTGAAATCTCGGTATCGAATTTTTGGGTGGAATACAATACTTCCCCTGCTTACTACACGTAGTAAAGAAAGTAAAAAAAAATCTGAAGTATTACATTTACATGGCTTTCTATACACTCTATCGCTTATTAGTGGGCATACAAACTCTTCTTACGAAAATTTACTTTCCTCTGCACTTCATTTTAACCAAGATAAACCTTTCCGGAAATAGGTGCATTACACATTTCGTTATAGACATGAATTCCATGCTGTTTTCATACAGCCAAGAGAAGCAATTTTGAAAGGACGTTAAAGAATGACCAAGTAATGAATAAATCGAACTATTAGTAAGAATATCTTGGAAATGACTTATGCCACAAAAAGTTATTTTATACAAATTGTGTATTTTAAAGAGATATACATTTCTTATGTAGTAGTTATCGTCTATCGTTTAAAGTTTACCAGTTATGCAAGATTATACACTACTTCTTCGAATGAAGAGGACTTTACAGGCTATTTCCAGAATATTCAAGATATAATTTTATTTGTCATGTAAATATCTTTAATAATGATATTTTAATCAAAATCGTTACATCCATACTTAAAAATAAAAAATTTCGAAAATTGTTCCATGTAAAGGGTAGTTGCTGTGGTGGGATTTTCTTTAAAATCTTCGTGTCGCATTTTTGAAGGTACTGAATCCAAATATCAAGTGAAGTATTTATTCAACTTTTCGTTTTTGAGTTATGCTGTTCAGAACATACACCCGTGTCTATCTACTATCTACTTGTCTATCTACTATATACGCGGTACAGAAGGTAAAAAAGAAACTGTAAATTCTGTATTACAAATTTAGAAATGTTAATTGTTTCAGAATAGGTTTTGTTTTTATTTCATACCGTAGAAATTTCCAGAAATTCGGTAAAAATCCCAGCATCTGTCTGTACTGCGTAACTTAGTTTTGACTAGACAGGCAAAATATGAACTTTCATTTTCTAAACCATGCTTGCTATCATTATGGGAACAAGTATTTTATATTTTACAGTATATAGAATTGAAATCACGTGACAAAGATTCATATTTCAGTATACTTTGTTAATGTTTTCATACATTATGAACATTTAGTTCATGTTTCGTAAAACTTTTGATTTTTTACTTTTTAAAATAACCTGTTAGTAATGAATTGGACCTTCCAGATATTCTATTAGGGCAGTTTTCCTTGAAACTCATTTAGAAAACTCAAGCCACTCTTTCCAAGAAACCCTGGGAAAACCCGCACCACCCTTTGCAACAAGTCGGGTACAGTTGAGAAAATGTAATATTTTCTCTATATGACGTCACCTGAGTAATTAAACTCCCTCTATTCTTAAAGCACTTTTATTTTCGCTGCATCTTTTATTGGAATGTTTCATTGCCATAATTTGACTAGGATTGTAGTGCCCCCCTGGGCGAGGCGGGTGTAGTCTCAGAAGTTAAGGCTGTTTGGGATGTAGAGCATCATAGGGAGTTGAATGAAAACCCTGAGTTTGTATAAAAAAATAATTACTATATTTTACATCTATGCTGGGGGCCCCTGGTTAGAGGGGAGTACATGCATGGAGCTAAAACGTGCCCACACGGCTTACCTGGTGAGTTCTCGCTGGTCTTGAAGTCAACACAGTTATAATAATAAAGTTATTTATGGTGGAGCCCAGGGCCGTAGCTGGATTCGGCGTGGTTCAGTTGTCAAAGCAAAATTGAGAGTGATGACCCACATTCGTGGCCAATGTATACTTATCCTCAAGCTGAACAAGCGATTCGGAATCCTATAAGCCAGCGGTTCCTATATTTCAACATCTCTCAAAATTCCATGCAATCTAACGTAATCTCTAGATCGTGGTTTGAACTCTACTTTGGGCCACTACGCAAGGACAAGGCAACCAGTAACTTTTTATTATTTTTTCTAAGCTTAAGGACTTCACAATTATTGATATCTATAAACTCTCTGTAATTCATTATACTTCATTCAATATTTTATTATTAAATATGGTCAACAACTTACAGGTTTTTTTTAACTAATGAGATGAACACGTTACCAACCCTTAATTATAAGAGGTTTTGGCCCTGAATGATATATTTCTTACAATTTGGGGGTTTTTCTTTTATATATTTATATTTTGGATGAAGATAAATATTATGGTTAATTTTTCTTCATATTTTGACTGTCTCTAGATATAAATGTCTGTGAGAATGCCTTTAAAACTTTGTATGTAGCCAAGAGTGTTGCGGCTTATATTCGGAAAATATCCTAGAGCTTATGAGACAGATTTCTTTCTTAATACTTTTTGAAGATTAAGAAAATTATTCTCGATATTAAGGAGTTTCTGAAAAATATTATGCCATATCTTAGGATAGAATGAAATATAATAGGATGGTTTGAACCTCACTAATTTCTAATGTGTCACCAAGTAAGCACTGTTTTATTCGATGGATGCGTCCAGTAAGGTCTGGTAGGCATACCTCAGCTCCAGACCGCATTGCCATAGTGTGTAGGGGAGGATAGGAGAAGATAAAATACTGTCTCTCTCACGCCAAGACAAGATCTCGTGCGTGTTGCCTAATTAAGCAGGCGTAGGCAGGAGTAGATCGGAAACTGTACACCTCTGTCCCAAGATTTCAAGTTTAATCAGCGAGGCATGTTACGGAATCAATGGAATTCAGGCGCTCTTGTAAAGCGAGTGAGATGAGGTGTGTATCTTGTGGCCATCGACACCAAATCTGAAAGAGATTTGTTCTACTTGTATCTCAGAGCTGATTGCTCAGTCAAGTTTACGTTTGTGTTACTTGCCTAAGGTAGAGGAAGTATAGCATAAAATTACATTACACCACAAAAACAACACACACCTGAGAGCAGCAAAACTCAAAATGGAAAAGGTGTATAAATAAAAAAAATCTGATGTGTTACACTCACATGACTTTCTCTGCTCTTGTACAAACTATTTTTACAAACGCCTATTCTCCATATGCTTCATGTTAATCGAGATATCGAGATGTCAATCTTATTGCTAATTTTCTTGTAGATGCAAGGGGAATATGGTAGGTTTTAAGCGATGGTCAAATATTTTAACGCTGGTTGCTATGTGGTGCCTTCCATTCTCTTTGCATGTCCAGGACATAAAAAAATCTGATGTGTTACACTCACATGACTTTCTCTACTCTTGTACAATTTATTTTTACAAACGCCTATTCTCCATATGCTTCATATTAATCGAGATATCGAGATGTCAATCTTATTTGTAATTTTCTTGTAGATGCAAGGGGAATATGGTAGCTTTTAAGCGATAGTCAAATATTTTATCGCTGGTTGCTATGTGGCGCCTTCCAATCTCTTTGCATGTCCAGGACATAAAAAAATGAATAACGAATTTGAGAAAAAGTATAAGTATTGGAAAATTTAAGGAAATAACAAGCAATATCTCGAAAACGGTTCACTCAACAAAAAAATGTATATGATATAAGTTGTGTATTTTAACGCGATCTACATTTTTTGTGTAGTAAAATTTTGTCTATCTCTTATGGTTTACCAGTTATGCAAAAGTCGTTCATAATGAAGAATACTTTTGGAGACATTCCCAGAAATTTCGAGATATACACTTCATTTCTCATGACATTATCTTAAACATATGATATTTTCATCAAAATCGTTAGAGCCATTTTTTAAAGAATTAAAATTTTCGAAAAATGTTCCATGTAAAGGGTAGTCTGGGGTGGGGGGATTTTCTCGAAAATCTTCGTGTCGCATCTCTGGAAGATACTGAACGTAAATACCAAGTTTGGTGTTTATCCGACTGTTAGTTTTTGAGTTATGCTGTTCACAGACACACACACAGACACACACACACACACACGGACATGTTTCCAAAAATGCTTTTTTTGGATTCAGGAGGTCTCAAAACATGTATTTCCGGTGAAATCTCGGTATCGAATTTTTGGGTGGAATGCAATACTTCCCCTACTTACTATACGTAGTAGAGAAAGTAAAAATGAATAACGCATTTGAGAAAAAGTATAAGTATTGGAAAATTTAAGGAAATAACAAGCAATATCTCGAAAACGGTTCACTCAACAAAAGAAATGTATATGACATAAGTTGTGTATTTTAACGCGATCTACATTTTTTGTGCAGTAAAATTTTGTCTATCTCTTATGGTTTACCAGTTATGCAAAAGTCGTTCACAATGAAGAATACTTTTGGAGACATTCCCAGAAAATTCGAGATATACATTTCATTTCTCATGAAATTATCTTAAACATATGATATTTTCATCAAAATCGTTACAGCCATTTTTGAGAAAATTAAAATTTTCGAAAAATGTTCCATGTAAAGGGTAGTCTGAGGTGGGGGGGGATTTTCTTGAAAACCTTCGTGTCGCATCTCTGGAAGATACGGAACCTAAATACCAAGTTTGGTGTTTATCCGACTGTTCGTTTTTGAGTTATGCTGTTCACAGACACACACACACACACACACACACACACAGACACACACACGGACATGTTTCCAAAAATGCTTTTTTTGGATTCAGGAGGTCTCAAAACATGTATTTCCGGCGAAATCTCGGTATCGAATTTTTGGGTGGAATGCAATACTTCTCCTACTTACTATACGTAGTAGAGAAAGTAAAAATCTGATGTGTTACACTCACATGACTTTCTCTACTCTTGTACAATCTAATTTTACAAACGCCTATTCTCCATATGCTTCATGTTAATCGAGATATCGAAATGTCAATCTTATTGGTAATTTTCTTGTAGATGCAAGGGGAATATGGTAGCTTTTAAGCGATAGTCAAATATTTTAACGCTGGTTGCTATGTGGCGCATTCCATTCTCTTTGCATGTCCAGGACATAAAAAAATGAATAACGAATTTGAGAAAAAGTATAAGTATTGCAAAATTTAAGGAAATAACAAGCAATATCTCGAAAACGGTTCACTCAACAAAAGAAATGTATATGACATAAGTTGTGTATTTTAACGCGATCTATATTTTTTGTGTAGTAAAATTTTGTCTATCTCTTATAGTTTACCAGTTATGCAAAAGTCGTTCACAATGAAGAATACTTTTGGAGACATTCCCAGGAAATTCAAGATATACATTTCATTTCTCATGACATTATCTTAAACATATGATATTTTAATCAAAATCGTTAGAGCCATTATTGAGAAAATTAAAATTTTCGAAAAATGTTCCATGTAAAGGGTAGTCTGGGGTTGGGGGATTTTCTTGAAAACCTTCGTGTCGCATCTCTGGAAGATACTGAACCTAAATACCAAGTTTGGTGCTTATCCGATTGTTCGTTTTTGAGTTATGCTGTTCACAGGCACACACACACACACAGACACACAGACACACACACACACACACACACACACGGATATGTTTCCAAAAATGCTTTTTTTGGATTCAGGAGGTCTCAAAACGTGTATTTCCGGTGAAATCTCGGTATCGAATTTTTGGGTGGAATGCAATACTTCCCCTACTTACTATACGTAGTAGAGAAAGTAAAAAGGTCTTCCTTGCATCCGGTTCTTTTGAGAACGAAAACCGAAGATTTTCAAAAACTTCTTCGCATACCAAATGATTTATGTCTAAAACTTTTAGTAACATTTTCTCCTGAAATATGCCTAAAAATTTTGATTAAGGCATAATATATTACCCTTATGGTAGATGGCTATAAGGTTTCGTTTAAAACTCTTTTAAAGTAGTGATTTTAAAGAAAAACCACGAAAATATGAAAAAATGCATACAATTCAACGCTAAATATCCTTTTTTCCAAAAAATACTATAACATTGGTACTTCCTCTGATAGAAAGGTTCCATGTTGGTACTAAACACTATGCTGATGCTGTAGATTTTTGCTTACAGAAGCAATTTTAGTGAGCTCTATTATACTTTATGTATATTTTTCTCGAAACTAAAATTTTCTCTGAAATTGTTCCAATTTTTTTCAGAAACTATTGAACTTAGAGCAATAATGCTGGCGATATCAGTTATTATATAATTTATAACTTTTAATGCAAGATTACTGTCTTAAATTAAACGACACTTTTAGACTGAAATTCTGTATAAATCTGTGTTAGATGTAAGTAGAAATGTCACAGTAATATTGCATATTTTAAAGCCAAACAGATATAATATACCTGTACATATATAATTAAGATTTAATGATTAGGAGTTTAAAACTTTCAATGAACTGTGACCAATATAGTGAAGAAATTTAAGATTAAGATTACAATTTCAAAATTCATAAGATTTATCATCCCCGATCCGTTTAAAGTATCACATGTTTGAGATATTGGATCAGTAAATGAACCTACGTCTTAAATTTTCTCTACATAACCTCTTCATTCTTACTGAATTTTAAATAGCTACGAAGCCATAGGGAGTTGATAGGAAAATATGTTTATTGCCATTGCTATTCAAAACTTTTCTTGTGATATTATTTCCGAAATATACTGTTTGTTAATCGAGATAAATGTTTTCAGAAATACTTTTATTATCCATTTCGTTGTAGGTACATGAGAGATACCTGAGACTGAAGCGATTGTCAAGTGTTTAAAAAGTGGGTTGCTATACGCTGGCTTTGAAATGCCAAACTTTGCATGACCACGAGAGGAAAATTGATTTCTTACAAAAGCTTCTTATTCTATACACTACGTGATCAAAAGTATCCGGGCACCTGGCAGAAAATGACACACAAGTTCGTGGAGCCCTCCATCGGTAATGCTGAAAGTCAATATGGTGTTGGCCCACCCTTAACCTTGATGACAGCGTTCACTCTCGCAGGCACACTTTCAATCAGGTGCTGGAAGGTTTCTTGGGGAATGGGAGCCCATTCTTCACGGAGTGCGGAACTGAGGAGAGGTATCGATGTAGGTCGGTGATGCCTGGTACGAAGTCAGCGTTCCAACACATCCCAAAGGTGTTCTATAGATTCAAGTCAGGATTCTGTGCAGGCTAGTCCATTACAGGGATGCTGTTGTCATGTAACCACTCCGCCACAGCCCGTGCAGTATGAACAGGTGCTCAATCGTGTTGAAAGACGCAATCGCCATCCCCGAATTGCTCTTCAACAATGGGAAGCAAGAAGATGCTTAAAATATTAATGTAGGTCTGCGCTGTGATCGTGCCACGCCAAAAAAGAAAAAAACAAGGAGTGCAAGCCCCCTTCCAAGAAAAGCATGACCACACCATAACACCACCACCTCCGAATTTCACTGTTGGCACTACACATTCTGACAGATGACGTTCAGCGGCCATTCGCCATACCCACACCCTGCCATCGGATCGCACATTGTGTACCGTGATTCGTCACTCCACACAACGTTTTGCCACTGTTCAATCGTGTAACGTTGACGCTCCTTACACCCAGCGAGGCGTCGTTTGGCAATTTCCTGCGTGATGTGTGGCTTATGAGCAGCGGCTCGACCATGTAATCCAAGGTTTCTCACCTCACGCCTAACTGTCATAGCACTTGGAGTGGATCCTGATGCAGTTTGGAACTCCTGTGTGATGGTCTGGATAGATGTCTGCCTATTATTGTTTACGACCCTCTTCAAATGTCGGCGGTCTCTGTCAGTCAACAGACGAGGTTGGCCTGTACGCGTTTGTGCTTTACATGCTTCTTCACGTTTTCACTTCACTATCACATCAGAAACAGTGGACCTAGGGATGTTTAGGAGTATGCAAATCTCGCGTACAACTTCTGACACAAGTGACACCCAATCACCTGACCACGTTCGAAGTCCGTGAGTTCCACGGAGCGTCCCATTCTGTTGTTTCACGACGTCTAATGACTACTGAGGTCGCGGATAATGAGTATCAGGCAATAGGTAGCAGCACAATGCACCTAAGATTAAAAATGTATGTTTGTGGGGTGTCCGGATTCTTTTGATCACATATTGTATATCTCATGTTACACGCTCGCAGCAATATTTCATTGCATATTTCGACATAGTTATAAGGCAGATACAGTAGGTTGAAGCAATGATCAAATCTTTTAAAAACGGGTTCTAGGTGATGACTTTAAAATTGCGTATTCGTTGCATTCACCATGAGAAAAAAGCTGAATACGGACTTTGTACTTGAAAAACTGTATTACAAAAAATAAACAAATAACAAAGGTATCCCTGAAGCGCTTGCCAATGAATTTATTTGAAATAAGCTTTGTGATAATTTGTATTTGCTTACCTCTTGTGATTTACCAATTACACAAAGTGATGCAAAATTCATTCAGAATCCAAAGTATTAACATGATATTCAGGGAAAAGTCAATATATATATTATTTGGCATAGTAAGGATGGTATTAAGGATGGTAATGTCCGATTTTCGTCAAATCATAAAAACGCAATGTTTTCATGTAAAGAGTAGTTTGTGGTGGAAATGTTTTTGAAAATCTTCGTGAAAACATTTGTTTTTCGAGTTACACACACAAGACTTTTTTTAATAAAAATACTGTTTTTATTCAGGGATCCCAAAATTTATATTTCCAGTAAAATCTCCAAATCAAACTTTTTGGAGGAGTGCAATAATTCCTCTGCTTACTATAGGTATATGATAGAGAAAGTAAAAATACCTTGGTACTGGTTAATTCCACAAAAAATGTGAAATCTGTTTAAACGAGATTTAAATTTTTTACCATCCCTATTTACCAGTTAAGCAAAATTACATAAAATAAGCTTTTCCCAGGCTATTTGAAAGACATTCAAGATATCCATTTTCTTTAGCATTCAAATATTTTTAAAGTATGGTGTTTTAAACAAAATCTTTTGAACCATTATTGAAAATATTTAAAAAAAGGAAAGATTGTCCATTATTCATTGGAACCAATGATTGAATGAAATCCTTAACACACAATCGTCATACTGCGAAGCCATTTTCAGGCGCATAAGTTTTGAGCGATCAGTCTTGTGCTCAGCGTTTACAACTCGCAGTATCCTAGCCCCTGTCGCTCGCTCTAACGTTACTTGGCTTCTATTTTGTACACGTCGATAAGGCAGACCGCTCGAAACTCCAAAGCCTGAAAAGGGACATAAATATAAATCTGAGATGCAACTTTTTCAGCTAGTGAAAGCCCGCTATCTGTATCACCTAATCGTGGAATGCAAACGAAATCCTAGTTTCGAAACGTTCCCTTGTTAAAAATAATCAGCCTGTGCTATTTAAGAAATACCTTTATTACAAAAAACTATTTCTGTATATACTTTTCTGTGCCGAATTAGGCAGTTAAAGATATTCATTTCATTCATTTACTCGAAAGATTAAGAGCTTGCAGGAGGAGATTAAACATCCTATCCTACTAACCTTATATTTGCTAACTTCATAACCCATTACATAGGACCAAAAGTATACAGACCGAGGAAGTGGCGCAGGCGGTAGCACGTGTGACTCGCAATCGGGAGGTCGTAGGTTCGATTCCCGTGACCGACTTTCTTGACCCATATGTTTTTCGGGCTTTCCCCGAGTAGCTGGGACGGTTAGTTATACCCTCCTCTTCATCTACTTTCTCATTTCACTTCACCTTTCATCTACTTGGTAGTTTCAGGGTTGCAAGTGTCGGCGAGAGTCTCCGCATTGCTTGGCAGGGGAAAACGATGCTCTCTGTAACACCTCGTCCCCCAATGGGGACCGTCTCCGAGTCCCGGGCCCCCCACTGGGATGTGTAAACCTACAGGGGGAGGGGAGCTGGTTGTATCAACCTGGAAAATGTAGGAACCCTGCCCTCTGTTCTACCATGCCTCATGATCTGGCCGCCCTCTACCTCCTCTCACCTCGCTCTCCCGGCAGTACTCCTTTAGGGGCCTCGGTACAAAATACCTCCTCAGGTCGAGGTGCTAAGCCCCCCCCCCGCATCTGATGATGTCATACTTCACGAATTGTACAGGATATCTATGAATGCCTCCTACGTTCTCTGATCTACTTTGAACAAGTATCTTTGAAGGAGATGTATTGTATTGCTGCTTTTGGAGAGCCAAACCTGATGAAGTAACTGCCGCACGTATGATACAAAGTTTTCGCGGCCTTCGCCCCAACGTTTAGGAATCAACTTTGTATTTTAATGTTTCTTTAAATATTATATGTATTTATGTTTGCCTCGGCTGCTTCAGTATTAATTTTGTAGAAACATATTTCTCTTAACAGGGTGTAATACGGCTAAAGAATGTAGGCTTACAAAAATTATAATTTTTACTTCACTGCATTTATTAATCCTTCACACGATTAAATAACACTTCACTTATATAGAGAGCTGTAAGATTATATATTCATTGCACTTTTATACACGTAAACTTCATAATATTCTCGCCGTATTGAATTTTTGTCTCACACTGGATACGTACGCGTCTAGCCTCCGGTTAGGAATGTTTCTACAACCAACTGAATTCTGCCGCCTGAATTTGCAAATTTCATATATTGCAAGTCTCTGATTGGCTAATCCTGCTCCAATAGAATACCTTTATTTAACTTAAGGTTTTTCTTGTTGTTGATTGGCTATTTATAAACTGTCTCAAAAATTACATTATTGTTGCTCCAAGAATTATTAGTAGCATTATTAAACTTTCCAATTTATTATTACCTTAAGGTTACCTCATTGTTAGCAACTTTCGACCCATATTCTCACAGCTCCTACATTATTAAATTACATAATACATCCACATAACATTATTAAACATGTACATATTAATATAAACATTAATTCAATGACTGATACATACATTTTGTATATGATATTATACACATATTGCTTTAAGGCGGGCTGTTATATTTTATATTATATAATTAGACTGAAATCATTTAACTGTTGAAAATACTACCTCAAGCTTTATAGAATTATGTGGCTTTTTCTCAGGAATTATTTTCTAAATATTACTCGCCACCTTATTAATGCCAAAGTAGGTTAATATCCGGAACGGGATATTGTTTCTATCATATAAAATATAATTAAGCTATTTCAATAGTTCCTATGGAAGAGCAGGGTTTTGTCTAATGTTTTTGGGGTGAGTATTATAGAATTTTATTTATAGGAAAAACGATTTTTTGGACATTTTGCCTAAATTTATGTTTTCTTCCGAGTCTCCTCAATTTAATACACAAAACAATTAATTCAATAAAATTCATCATTAGTCCAATAAATGAGGCAGAATATATCATTCGAAGGAAAAACTTTTCAAAGTAGAAAAAGAGAAAAAACTCATATACATTTACAAAGATAAAAAATGTCATAATGACAAGTTATACTTATTTTTAGAGCAAACGTTTCTTTAAAAGATGAGCTAAAATTTGCCTTTCTATTCTAAAGAGTACCTATAGGAGTTATGAGTTTAGCTGTGAAATGGTGCAGAATTCAGAGCACTGTGACTTTGTCCAGTTGTTCACTGTCGCTGTTCTAATTTCTCAGTGTCACTTCGCTATTTTTATCTAGTTCAACTTTCTTCGTGACGTAGCGCGTAACAAAATACGCATTACATAGGGTGGTATTAATAAAAGCGAGCCATGACTTAAAACTCGCAATTTCTGAGCCATGGCTCACTTCCGTATTAATAAAACGCAACGACTCAATAAAACGCAACGCAACGCAACGCGTCCTTCGACTTATTAACGACTCAACCCCTCTTCCTTGCGAGTCACGGCTCTAGCCATGGTATTAATAAAACAGAACTGTGACTTCACTTTAAGAGTCATGGCTTACGATTTCTTAAGCCACCTCAGTAACTGTCTCAAACTTGAAGGAGATGGCTCAGCGAACGTCAACCTGAGAAAAGAAAAATACTATAAAATGCTCCGTGATTCTGAATACTACAATTACAAACAACCTAATAAGTTTGAGAAAGAAAACGTGAGGTGGCCTGCCTGGCATTTCCTTCCGGAAACTGTGGAGACAAGAGGAAAGGCCCTTATGTACTAGGGATGGAAAAATGATAATATTTCTACGCTGTATTGGGGACCCCGGATCCCAGAGGACTTGGGCGTTTCACAAGGTACAGTTTAAATATGTTTTATAAAGTTTCCTCTGGCATTAAACAAAAATCGAGAAACTGGATCAAATTTCCTGCAACCGCTGCAGCACTACATGCTGCTAAATTTGAATGGCAGCGTTATTTTACGTTATTGCAACCTCCCAAAAGCAGCAAAAAGTTTTGTAACCTTGAATTATTTCATAAAACAGAGCTTTACTAGTAGCATCAATAAACTGGAGAATAATCGAAAGTCGTCCTTACTATTCTACCTGTTAACAAAACTATAGATGGATTTGATTCCCCTTGAATAAGGTCTAAAAACTTGTTTTTCCAGTTTTTCAGGGTTATGGGCTTGTTGCCTGTTCGTTGCAGATCAGTTTTCACTTTTAGGCGACTTTTTATATTTCTTATTTTCTTCGCTGTCTGGTCTTCTGTTAGGTGAAGATTCAGATTGTCTTTTAGCTTTCACTGCACTTCGGTCATAGCAGAAGCCTTTTCCGCAGGCAGCTGAGATATGGTGGTTAAGTTCACAAAAGAAGATGCAAGCTGATTGCTTTCTTCAGTCACTTCTGATGGATATACTGCCACAAAAATACCTAAACCGAATCGAATGTTTACTGCCGCTCGACAAGAGTGTATTTGTAATCAGGAAGAGGGGAAACACGAGTCAGAGACTCGCAATCATAGAGTCAAGGCTCACCACGGAGGGGAAGTTTTTATTAATACCAAATTTGTAACTGCCGACTCGCTGCTATCGACGACTCGGTTTTGCTACAAGCCATGGCTCATGAGTCACGGCTCGCTTTTATTATTACCAACCATGGTCTCTTCTTTCGGACGTTCACTCGCTAGGAGTCGAACACAAAAGACTTCTCCTATAACTCGCGGAAATAGAACTCACTCGCTCGGAGAACGGCACTTTTCGTCACACCAAAAACACACTCATTATAATCGCCGTATAATAACTTGTGCCTCGAGACAGCTCAGTGACATTCACCTCACTGCAGCAACATGTGTAACAGCCAATCATCGTTGATACGCCCAACACCACTTTGTCACACCGCCTCTAACCTCCAGCATAACATAACACTTCCAGTGTTGACGGATTTATTTATAATGACGTATATTTATGCACTATAATTTATTTTATAAACGTTAACTTATAATTCCTTCTTTCGTTAACATGAATTGAGTTTTATTTGTGGAGCCCCTTTAACTGCTATGATCATCAGCGTTACATTGTATATTGGGCGTGAAAGGCGGGTAGTTTTGCTTAGACCCCTAATTATCAGGCTTGAGATTCTTTTACGTGCGTAAATATACGACACGAGACCACCGGCTTTACTTCCCTTCCGAAGGATTTTTACGCCCGGAAAAATCCATGGCCCTCCGCCGGGTTTGAACCCGCGATCTCGGGAACTAGAGACTAGCATAGTAAGCACTACACTATGGAGGAGGACCTTCTGTTAACAGTTTGGCAAACACGATTTATTCAGTCAAGCACAATAATAAAGAAACTGATAAAATTGTAAACTGAGCGCGCTAGATCGCAGTTCGCTCCCGTACAAAAGATTGCAACGCAGCTCTCCCTCCACTTTACTCATGCCACGTGGTGGCTAAACTATCTCAAGGAACATTGTAATACGACGATAATTTGCTCATTGGCTGACCCGCCCGATTGCGAGAGAGCTTACTTATATAGCCGTTGGAAATCTCCACAAAGTTCTAGATCAGTTGAGGAAGAGAAACATCCAGAAGATTCTGGCTATCTGACTACAGAGTCGTCCTACAGAGTCGTCGTCCGTGGACTAGTGGTACCGTGCTAGCCTCTAGTTTTCAAGGTCGCGGGTTCAAACCCGGCGGAGGGCGATGGATTTTTTCGGGCGTAGAAATCCTTCGGAAAGGAAGTAAGGCCGGTGGTCCCGTGTCGTAGATTTACGGCACGTAAAAAAACCTCAAGACTGATAAAGAGGCCTCTGGCAAAAATTACCGGTCTTTTACGCCGAATATGGAATGGGACACTAAGAACCATAGTAGTTAAAGAGCGTCCATAAATAAAAACTCAATTTAAATTTATCTGACTACAGCTATAGTGCTTACGCTGGCGAGCGCTACTTATCTTTGTTTATCTCCAACTGACTGGCACCAATTTGCCGATAACCATGGACCATAGCCGCTGCGTCACAATACAAAACGGCAGAAACAGTACGACTTCTATAGCTTGTTTAAAATATAAGGTTTATGCCCACAATAAAGAGCTAAATATGAAATTAAAGAGGAAATCCTAAGTGATAATACCACATAAAAACTAAATATGTCATTTTTTACAATTTAGTCTCCCCTTAACCCCTTCCTAAAACAGAAATATCAACGGAAATAGTTCTCGCTGTGCGACACACAATTGACAAAAATTAATGCATGGCATTTTAATACTTAATATGCATTCATAATGAAGCTGAATATTTCTCCCTGAATAGGCTCCGCATATGTATGAGCACTTAATCTCGTTTTAACTCCCCGTTTTTTGGCAAAAAATAATTTCCAAATCTAGTCATTTAAAATGCGAATCTAATTGTCATTTGCTCCAAAATGTAGGTATAATTACGAATATCCGCAATGCTGTAAAAAGTGAAGAAAGAAACACGTGTGCAAAATGTTTTTACCGCATAAAACAAATATAAAAAAGCCTTTTATTTACTACTTCTAGCACTTACCTAAGGCAGAGAAAGCAACACATTCCATCCACATCTTAATATTAAAACCAATGAAACACTTTCTTGAAAAAAGCACGTGTGTGTGCGCGCGCGCTCACCAACTGGACGCGCCGATATTAGAACTCTTGCACATTTACTAAATTCTGACATCTAGGTATCATAATAGGCGAATATTTTTATAATATTTCTCCTCTCCAGATACTCTTTACAAGAAAATATTTCCACGACTGTTATTATTTTCCCAAAAATGGATCTAATCAAGTGAAAATCGACAGCATCGAAAAGAATGACAAAGTATTGAACAATTCGAACAACTAGTAAAGGATATCTCGGAAATGGCTTATGCCAGGAAAAGTCATTTTAAGTAAATTGTGTGTTTAAAATAGATCCATATTTTTTGTGCAATCGTTTTCGTGTATTCTGAACATTTACCAGTTATACAAGATTATACAAAATCCCTTCCGAATGAAGAGGCCTGCATAGGTTATTCCCAGAAAATTCAAGATTTTGATTGTCGTGCAAATGTGTTTAATATATGGTATTTTAATAAAAATCGTTAGAGCAATTTTTAGAAAATAAACAATTATGAAACGCTTTCTGTGTAAAGCATTGTTTGGGGTGGAGGATGTTTTAAAAATAATTGTGTTGCATTTTTGGAAGAAGCTAAAATACCAATTTTAGTATTTATCCGACATTCCGTTTCTTAGTTATGCTATTCACAAAGAGACACAACACACTCACACGGACCCTTTTTTTAAATTCTTTCTTTTTTATACAGTGTTCTCAAAACTAGGATTTCAGGTAAATTCTCTATATCGATTTTGTTGTGGAATATAATACTTCCATTATAATCTTTACTTTAAGTAATGTTGTTGTCCCATAGCTTTGTACTGATGTAAACCTTTAAGGTACTTTTATTGATAGATTTGTAACTAGGGAGCCACGTATTACATTTTGATGCAGGAAGTTGTCAAGAATTGTATTCTTGTTGAGGAACTTAGTCAATTGGGTACCCTTTGAGAATATGCATGTCTCATATTTTGCATACTTTCGCACTATTATTAATTATGGTATTTTATTTTGGGGTAATAGCTCATATATCCAAGATGTATTACTTGTGCAAAAGAAGGCTATAAGAATTACGGCTAAGATATTTACTAGAACGCATTGTAAACTCTATTTTAAAGGATATAATATTTTGACTGCTATAAATTTGTATATTTATACTATATTGGATTTTATGAGTCAGAATCAACATGAAATCCAGCATTCATAATTATAATACCCGAAATAGTAAAATGATTGATATGCTTCAACATAGACTTAAGAAAACTTCTCATAGTTACTCCGATATTGGCATTAAACTTTTTAATAAGCTACCTCAAGTTGTTAATGTTTTGCCTTATAATACATTTTTAAGCGATTGCATTCTTGGCTTGTGGATAATCCATTTTATTACATTAATGAATTTATTGATCTTAATGTGTCTGATATTGATACTTATATTTCTATTATATTATATTATTGTTTTGTATACACTGACAATATCTGTTGCAGTTATATAACTGTTCAATGACAATAAAGTAGATATTGATATTACTCTACGTAAAATATAAAGTAAACCTTGTTCGCTTAAACCATATATATTTTTGTTTTTGATTTGAATTTTTTAGTGTTTTAAGCATTGCCTTGAAACATTAATTGGTCACTCTTTTGTTTATTATAAGATTTGAGGCAGTATTTTTAACACTTAAATGATTTCAGTCAAACTATATAATATAAAATATAATAACAGCCCACCTTAAAGCAATATGTGTATGTAATGATATATAAAAAGTGTATATTGCAGTCATTGTATATGTTTGTATTATTGTATACATTTATAATAATGTTGTGTGAATGTATTATGTAATTTAATAATGTAGGGGCTATGAGAATAATCGGTTAAAAGTCGAGAACAAGGAGGAAACTTTGAGGCAATAATGAGTAAGAAAGCTTAATAATGCTACTAGTCATTGTTGGAGCACAATAATGTAATTTTTGTGACAGTTTATAAATAGGAAATCAACAACCAGAAAAAAGCTTAAGTTAAATAAAAGTATTCCATTGGATTAGGAAAAGCCAATCAGAGAATTGAAATACAGAAATTTACAAATTTAGGTTGTAGAAATCAAGTCAGTTGCTTGTAGACAGCGCTCATAACTGGACGTGTTGTTTGCAGACTGTGTTCTTAACCGGACGCGAGATGTGTCCTCGAGAAATTTACTATGTATTTTGTGCGAGAAAACAGTTTACGTGTTAAAAAGTGCAAGCAATTAATAAAAAATCTCACAGCTCTCTCTCTATATCAGTGAAGTGTTATTTAAATCCTGTTAAGCACTAATAAAAGGAGTGAAGTATGATTATAATCTGTGTAAGCCTATATTCTTCTGTCACACCACTCCCTGCTAAGACATTTTCATGTCTCTAAAAAAATATAAATACTGACGCAGCCGAGGCAAACATAAATATATAATATTTAAAGAAACAGTCAAAAATTACAAACTTAATATTTTTTAAACATTTGGGGCAAAGGTCACCGAAAGTACATTTGGGACAAAGGCTACCGGAAACCTTTACCATACGTGCGCTTGCAACTACTTCGAATTCGGCTCCCCAACAGTCGAAATATAATACATCTTCAAACTGACTTTCCATACGTAGCAGCAACAAACCTCCTTCAGATTATGAAAAGCATACAAAATAGCAATGGTTTCTGAAAAGTTGACTGTCGCCTTAGACTTACCTTGAAGCCGTTTGTAAAATACTAAAGTACATAAAAATAAAACTTTTACATAAAAATTCTTTTAGACAGCATGCCTAAAACTACAACTTGTACCACAGAGCACACGAGCTTTAGATTATCGTGCTAATGCGATAATTAATTTTCAGTGTGACCAACTCTGATTTCAAATCCAATCACATGGCAATTCCCCTTTGCATTTGTACATGCCTGATAACTCGACTTGGTTTGATTAGGTTTTACTTTTCACTGTCTTTTTGCATTATTAATTTCTCATGACGCTCGCATTATCTCTTTACAATGCAAATCGTCATACTACAGCTATAGTGTTTACGCTCAAGGCTACATAAAGATCAAATGGTGGAAATTATGAATTCAAAAGAAACCTAAATGGAAGTGAAAATACAGAAGCAGCAAAAATAATAACACTAGAAGTACTTACCCCCCAAAAATCCATAAAGCAAACCAAACATCTGACATCTCGCTTTTTTAACGTTATTTCTCTTGTTTCAAGAACCGGTTCTTAACTTGATCTCTGTTAGTTTTAGGAATGAATATTATAATATTGATATTCGAGCGCTGTCCAAAAATATTGCATACGTCACCCATGTTAAATGTAGTTTTATTTCGCTCGCAGGATTGTAAAACGAAGGTCGTAGGCCGCAAAATAAAACCCTACTTTTACCCCTGTATTTTAATCTAATATTATAATTAGTGTAATAAATATTGTATATGTATATGCAGGGTTATTCAAAAATAACGAACATATTTTAAACATTCATCTTTAATGAACGACAGTAGATAGCAATGCATACAACACATCATTGAATAGAGGAAAGTTCTAAGTTTTAAACCCCATCTGTTAGTTCCACTCAGTATCTACTGCGGCGCTGAGCTTGTTTACGAGAAAATGGCGATGCCACAGGATAAGTCGTTTTATGTGCTGCATTATGCAAAGAGTGAATCCATTGTTCCATTGCAGCGTGCATTTCGTTGTAAGTTCAACGAGTCGCCTCGTCATAAAAAATTTACAATTGGCACAATAAATTCGTGGAAGATGTTTGCGTATGCAAACAGAATAACACTGGTCGTTCCCACATAACCAATGGTGCTCATTTTGAACACATAAAATAAAATTTTGAATTTTCTTCTATTCAGTGATTATCGTGTGTGTCGCCATCTATTGTCGTTTATTAGAAATAAATATTTAAAATCGGTTCCTTCTTTTTGAATAACCCTATATTAGCACAATAAATAATGTATGTAGCATTCACAGAGAAGAAATTATCTCAGAAAAAGTATTTTAGTGTTAATTACAAATCCCAGTGGATAAATACGGTGACATCAATCTATGATTTGCCAAAACCACCAAAGAAGAGCAATAATTTAAGGTCACAGGGAAGAAGTTCAAAAACAAAACATGCATGCACATGTATGCACAAACATGGCCAAAAATATTTTCACAAATATGCTCCTCAAACAAGATTCCCTAAATTGCTGCGCTATCGGGGCTGGACAACTCTGTCACTAAGCCAATATTTTGTATAACTCTTAAACTATAACGTACTAGACAGAAAACTTAAATCTCTTTTAAACACTCATTTTTACTTCACTACGGAGGGAGTTTTGTATAATCCTGTATGACTGGTAAACATTAAGCGATAGAAAAACATACCACATAACAAATGCAGATATCTTTAAAACATATAATTTATTTAAAACAACTTTTTGTGGCATAAGCCGTTTATTAGATATCCGTTATTAAAGGTTCGAATTATTCATCTCTTGGTCGTTCTCATGAAGTCCTCTCAATATTCAGTTGTTTCTTGCGATTGCAAGGAATCATTATTGAATTTTAATGAAGCATATAGCGTCCAACACTTAAACATTTGACTATCGCTGTTCTCTTTGTATCTATAACGCCATGTGTAATGTAGCTATTTCTTCAAAGCCTTATTGAGATTAAAATGAAGTAGATAGAAAAATAACCTTGAGTAAGAATAACTTGTAAACCCAGTAATAAAGGATAGAGGGTAGAGAAAGTCATGTTTTTCAAATAAAGTTTTTTTGTGCTATCGGCCATTAGAAATATCCGTTATTATTCTTTGCATTTTTAATGCGTTTGTGAATTTTTAAAGTTATTCAAATGTTTTTTGCTACCAGCATATAACCACATGCTTTAAAACAAATGTTTCGGTTTATTCTATCCCACCTTGTATCTTCATCGAAATTTACAATGAAATTATTTCTGAAACATCACTAACATAAGTAGATAGAAAAAGTTATTTTATAGGTTATACAAGAATAAACAAAAGGTATATGTCATACAGCGGAGAGGGACACCGCGCATTGTGACCTACATAGTTGTGACTACCATTACCCAAGGAGGAAGGGCTGAAGTGAAGGAGGGTAGAGGTCATAGACCACAGGCCACAGAGACGCGCGGAAGTCCCTAACAGTTGCAGCCTCGAAGACCCGTCCCACTGTTGGAGTTGCATAGAGAGGGCGATGAACGCCCCGTCGGCTAAACAGCCCTCTAACGTCCACAGGGAGTACTTTCCTTTGAGCAAGCATCATCTGAAAAATAACGATCAGGGAAAACCACGAAATATTCAGGGTCAGAGTGGGTGGTCAACGGGAATTGAACCCGAGACCTCCTGAATGCGAACCTCACCCGTTACCGCGAAACCATCTGGCTCGTTAAGCAGCAAAGGGTAGAGAAACTCATATGAACGTAACACATCGGATTTATTACATTCTCTACTATGTATAACAAGCAGGGGAAGTATTACATTCCGCCCGAAAATTCGATACCGAGATTTCACCAGAAATGCAAGTTTTTAAGGCCCTAAAGAAAAAATCTGATGTGTTACACTCACATGGCTTTCTCTACTCTTGTACAAACTATTTTTGCAAACGCTTATTCTCCATCTACTTCATGTTAATCGAGATAAACGTTTGTAGACTCTATCTTATTGCTAATTTTCTTGTAGATGTAAGGGGAATATATATTTACAAGGGCAATATAGAAATACAGTAGCCTTTAAGCATAACCATTACTCTTAATAACTGGTTGCTAGGTGCAGCACCATTCCCTTTGCTACAGATTAATACTCTTTGCATATCCAAGACAAAAAAATGAATAACGAATTCCCATTTGAGAAAATAAGTATTGAAACATTTAAGGGAATAACAAGCAATATCTCGAAAATGGTTCACTCAACAACAAAAATGTATATGACATAAATTGTGTATTTTAACGCGATCTACATTTTTTGTGTAGTAACATTTTGTCTATCTCTTATATTTTACCAGTTATGGAAAAGTGGTTCACAATGAAGAATACTTTTGGAGACATTCCCAGAAAATTCAAGATATACATTTTATTTGTCATGAAAATATCTTAAACATATTACATTTTAATCAAAATAGATAGAGCCATTTTTGAGAAAATTAAAATTTGCGAAAAATGTTCCATGTAAAGGGTAATGTGGGGTGGGGGGATTATATTGAAAACCTTCGTGTCGCATCTCTGAAAGATACTGAATCTAAATACCAAGTTTGGTGTTTATCCGACTGTTCGTTTCTGAGTTATGCTGTTCAAAGGCAGACAGACACACAGACAGACACACACACACATGAACATGTTTCCAAAAAATTTTTTTTTGGATTCAGGGGGTGTCAAAACATATATTTCCGGTGAAATCTCACTATCGAATTTTTGGGTGGAATACAATACTTCCCCTACTTACTATACGTAGTGAGAAAGTAAAAATACTTTTTATTAAAAGGTACGTCTGTGTGTTTGTATGGACGTGTATCTGTGTGTCTGTGTACAACATAGCTAAAAAACGAATACTCGGATAAATACCAATCTTGATATTTAGATTTAGTATCTCGCAAAGATACGACATGAAGATTTTCAAGAAAATCCCCTATTCCAGACTACCCTTCACATGTAATGTTTTTCGAAAACTATTATCTTCTCCAAAATAGCTAACGAGTTTGATTAAAATATCATATGTTTAAGAAAATTTCATGGCAAATGAATTGTATATCTTGACTTTTCTAGAATATCCCCAAACGTCGTCTTCATTCTGGTAAACCGTAAGAGATTGACCAAATTTTACTACACAAAAATGTAGATCTCGTTAAAACACACAGTTTATGCCCTACACATTTTTTCCTAGAGTGAAACATTTCCGAGATATTTCTTGTTATTTGTTTGAATTTTCCAATACTTACACTTTGTCTCAAATGGAAATTGAAAAGAGAATGGAATACTCCACATAGCAACCAGCTCTTAAAATATTTGACTATAGCTTAAAGCCTACCATATTCCCCTTGCACATACAAGAAAATTAGCAATAATATTAACATCTGGATTAACATGAGGCATATGGAGAATAAGCGTTTGTAAAAACAGTTTGTGTACGAGTAGAGAAAATCCGTGAGTGTAACCCATTGGGTGTTTTTTTTTAATGATCGTTATATTTCGTTACTCAGGCTTTGGAATTTTTAACATCACTTAGGAAAAATATGAATGAATAGTGAAATGCAACGTAACTCCTGTAACCTTAATGTTGTGTATAAAACTGAAACTGCCACACTCGGTAATCCAACTCATTGTTCCCATAGACCACTCAGGTCTCCCTTTTACAGTTACAAATATCGTGACCGAGTTTACCTTTCATCCGTTAGACGTTAGATCATTCCATTTATAGGTAACAAAGAATAACGACAAGTCGAATCGTTAATACGGAACACTCTGACCTTTGTAGGTTATGACTGTTATGTGAATGTTTACCTGTGGGCATAACAGTAAATTTCAGATGAAATAGTATCTATACCATTGGCTACTAAAACGGATAACAGCATTCAATAACATTTCTGCTGAGTGGAATAAATTAAATTCTGAATTAATGTTCTTTAATGTGATTTTTAGATAAATACTGCGGAAATAAAAGTCACTAGTCAATTACAATAACATCAAATGCAATCCTTTGATATGTGAGATTACGTTTTATTAAGCCTTTTGTACTTAAAATGGAAAATGCATTAAAATGCGTATGGTATAAGTCATCGTAAGGAGCCCCTATGGAGTAAACAAATCTGATGCTATACACTCATATGACTGTCTCTACCCTCTATCTTTATTAGTAGGTATAATAAGCATTTTTCTATCTATTACGCTTTAATCCAATTAAACCTCTCCAAAATAACTCCGTTATAAATACAAAGGATATAGCTATAGTCAAATGTTTAAGAACTGGACGCTATATGCTGGCGTTAAAATTCCATACTGTTTCCAAGCAATCAACAGAAACAATTGAAAATTCATTGCTCTTTAAAATGACAAGTCTTGAACGATGCAAATTTAATGACGGATATCTCAACGAGCTACGCCACAAAACGCTTATTTGAAGTAAACTGAGTGCTTTAAAGAGATCTACATTTCTATGTGGTGTGTTTTCGTCTATCGCTTAACGCTTACCAGATGTACAATATTATACAAAATTCCTTCCAAATGAAGAGGGCTTCCTAAGCTATTGCCAGCAAATTTAAGATATATAGTTTACTTGTCATGTAAATATACTTCATATACGGTATTGTAATCAAAAATTTTAAAGCAATGTTTTAAAAATCAAATCTTTCGAAAAATATTCCATGAGGGGTGTGAGGGATTTTCTTGAAAATCTTCGTGCCGCAATCTTGGAAGATACTGAACTGAAATACCAAGGTTGGTTGTTCTCCGACTTTTCGTTTTTGAGATATGCTGTTCACAGACACATACATATGAGTATGTTTCCAAAATGTTTTTTTTCTCTTCTTTTTGGATCCAGGGAGCCTCAAAACATGTGTTTCCGGTGAAATCCGGTATCGAATTTTTTTGGGTAGAGTGCAAACCCTCTCTGCCTACTATGTTCGTAGTAGAGAAAGTAGAAAAGGAAGAATCGCTAACATTAAACATATTAAGAAGATATAAATATTCTGAATTGAGTATTTGGAATACATACGTAAAATATATTTGATATGACGAATTCAAGTTATTTTCTCTGCCAATGACAAACTCACCTATACATTGTAGTGGTATACTTCTGTTATATTTATTTGTTGAGCCCCACGTTTGGGAGCCAATTTGCGGCGGTTTTACTTATAATGTTTGTGTATGTGTGTCTACTCTACGTGGTGAAGCCATTTTGTGACGTGATTCTTTGTTAAGTTTGTAGCTCCATCTGGTGTTAGCAATTTGCGACAGTATTAGTGTTTGTTTGAAAGAATGCTACTGTTATTTTATTTAATTTTGGTTTACTGTCCTCCGGCTAGCTATGATCGTTTTGGTCGAGCACATCTCTTTATACAGGTTGTGTAAACGGAAAGGAGTCTTTTATCCAAAGATAACACTGATGAAAGAATTTCTTTTACACCTTTATTGTCGAACACTTTCACTATCACATTTACACATTGATCTAGACACTCGCCAAACTGAAACTGTTATAATAACTTATTTACTGATCATTCTTAATTCACGTACTTCAACTTTTTGTATCATTAACTTTACAACACTTTAGATTTTTCATAACTCTGCTACGCATAACTTGTGAATCGATAGCCGACGTGTAATATTTCTGCTGGACTGAAGGCGACATGTAGCATACAAATATTTTCGACGAACTGACGGAGTCTATCTCTAACCTAGCCCTTTTTATACTCCTACACCCCGATATGCCTAAAGATTATAACTGAGCTGCAATTGGCTAATAAAACGCGCCAACATTAGCGTCGATTTTAATATCCAATGAAAATTATGAATACATATGCTCTAGGGAAATGTTCCAGAAGATTCTAAAGGAAAAACGCGCCAACAATACGTAACTTCCTCGTCTCTAATAATGATAAACAGCTCACCCCCTCGCTGCATTATTGCACGCTGTTATTGTCAGTTTCATTAAGGCAGTATAAACTTACTTCTCAACAATAATTACAATCAACAAACATCTCAAATCAATGTCACATAAAAATGCATATTCATATTACAATCATTCTTTACATTTAAGTAATTTGTGATACAAATTACTGCATCAACATTACGTAATAGCATTCCAATAAACAGCGATTCTTCTATTCACGTTATTTTGCCTAGAAATTGCTTCCGATTAAGCAAGTGCTTAGTTATAGCCCTGTAGTAACACCTTTAACAGGTATAATTTAAGTTGGGACTGTACAATATCTCTAAAACTATGCGTTGTAGAATAAAAGTTGCTTGATATTATGGGGAAAAGTAAATGCCATTAGTCGTGTTTTATTTGGAGGACGTTGTGATGGCCATTTTCGGGTAAATTTAATTGTTTTTAAATGGGAACATACCTTTTTATGTTGTTTTCTCACTCCCAATAAGAAACTAAACAATATTTGTATAAAGCACTTTGTAATTGTTCTTACATCAACATAAATAACAACGAAAATTCTAAATGGCTGTGTAGGCAGAGCGCAATAAATGATTGGAAAATCCATGGATTGTCATTTAAGGTCAAGTTACGTTTCGTAATTGGGAAGCAACATTTTTACTTTCTCTACTACGTATAGTAAGTAGGGGAAGTATTGCATTCCACCCAAAAATTCGATACAGAGATTTCACCGGAAATACATGTTTTGAGACCTCCTGAATCCAAAAAAAGCATTTTTGGAAACATGTCCGTGTGTGTGTCTGTGTGTGTGTCTGTGTGTGTGTCTGTGAACAGCATAACTCAAAAACGAACAGTCGGATAAGCACCAAACTTGGTATTTAGGTTCAGTATCTTCCAGAGATGCGACATGAAGGTTTTCAAGAAAATCCCCCCACCCCAGACTACCCTTTACATGGAAGATTTTTCGAAAATTTTAATTTTCTCAAAAATGGCTCTAACGATTTTGATGAAAATATCATGTTTAAGATGTCATGTGGAATGAAATGTATATCTCGAATTTTTTGGTAATGTCTCCAAAAGTATTCTTCATTGTGAACGACTTTTGCATAACTGGTAAACCATAAGAGATAGACAAAATGTTACTACACAAAAAATGTAGATCGCGTTAAAATACACAAATACACTTTTGTAGAGTGAACCGTTTTCGAGATATTGCTTGTTATTTCCTTAAATTTTCCAATACTTATACTTTTTCTCAAATTCGTTATTCATTTTTTTTGTCCTGGACATGCAAAGAGAATGGAATGCGCCACATAGCAACCAGCGTTAAAATATTTGACTATCGCTTAAAAGCTGCCATATTCCCCTTGCATCTACATGAATATTACCAATAAGATAGACATCTCGATATCTCGATTAACATGAAGCATATGGAGAATAAGCGTTTGTAAAATCAGATTGTACAAGAGTAGAGAAAGTCATGTGAGTGTAACACATCAGATTTTTTTACTTTATTTCCTTATTCCTCATCATAAAATAAACAGCTTTTTAAATTTCATTTTCTTATGAAATAAAAACGTACAAAATGTAGATGTCTATTTAAAAAAAGTTAAATTCACCCTAAAATGACCGTCATAACGTGCTCCAAACAAAACATGATTAATGACAGTTACTTTCCCCCATAATATCAAGCAATTGTTATTCAAGACATTCTTTCTACAACGCTTAGTTTTGGAGATTTGTGACGGTCCATATGGCCGATAAGCTTTCAATCATATATAAATATTTATAGAAGAATTAATTAATGGAGACAAGGTAGCAGTGTAATAATATGATGAATGAGTATTAAGGAAGTGATGCAAAGGCAACTTTAAGGTTAACGGGGTTGGTCACACAGTTGCGATACACATGTGCAAGAAATGGTTCATTTTGTCAGAAAGTTTAGAGAAGCCTAAATGATTAACTGTCTAGAATAATGGAGGTATCGCGTCTGTGCGACACCGTAGCAGGCCACTGTATTGTTCGATGATGGAAAATATCCGTCACACACACGCTGTTTACGCATATTGCGTGTTACTCTTAAAGTATTGAGAAACTAAAGGGGACTTTTATGAGAAAAGAAGAGAACAGACACACATAAGGGACTGGCGGAGGTAGAAGTGACCACTCACTCTTCGACAGACAACAAAGTATACACAACTCTCTGACAAGTAGTCTACCATGGGCTGAAATTATAACGTGTAACACGTAATTGTATTCTTCCTAATAAACGAGTAGGGTGACCATGTGTCCTCAATTGCTGTGACATCACGTCCCTTGAGCTAGGAGCATGCCTTTCAATGGGGTTGCACAATAAGTCTTTTAGGCTGACGTGCGGGAGTCGATAAAACTCGGAACAAAAACCCGCCGTGATAGCAAGTTCTAGTGATTGAAAGAAACGGAAAATCCTTCAAGCATGTCCTCTTGTTTAATTTGAAACTTCTTCTTCGGTTTACCCTCCTCCTTGGAGGATTTATACCTCCGAGCACTTACAAGCCAATGCCTGGGGACAGCAGCCTGTCGAGGAGAAAGCACACTCTGGATCATAGCATATACAGGATGGGTAAGCAACCCAATGTCCGGTATGGCGGTGAAAAAGAAGAAAATGATATTCAGTGATGAAAGGGATAACCAGAAAATCCACGTATCAAATTATCCAATCCAGCATTCTAGGAAAACAGCAAAGAAACATTCAATAAAATCGGTCGGTCCCGGTACTTACAACTACTCTGTATTAAAGTGGACTAACCTGAGAAAATTTCCGAAAGTTCTTGAAAATATCAATAATGACATTTTTCTACTTTAATATACTTTGGATCTTGTAGACAAATATGCCTAAGTTTTACTCACCTACTTGCGCTTTAAACCCTTGTCTCGTGACCGTTTACATGGCGCAATGTATTTTTTTATCGAGTTTGAATGTTCAAAATGCTCCTTCTGGTGCAAACTTCATTTAATAAGATTTCCAGAGATCCTTATCACCATAATAAATGAAAGTTATCGGTGGACTTTTTAAGCAGGTAAAATTCACTATGTATGCGTATTAACAAATATTGTTTACGTCTACAATAAAAAGTATAAACAAGTAGCTTACATTCTTCTCTAAAGTAATATTTATTCCATTTATAAATCATCGAATTAATTTTGAATGTGATATTTCGGGATGCAAATCTGAATTTTTATTAAAAATCTTTAATACTGAACTACAGTGAGCCTTTTTAGTTTCACTACTACGTATAGTAAGCAAGGGAAGTATTATATTCAACCCAAAAATTTGATACCGAGATTTCACCGAAAATAATACATGTCTTGAAATGCCCTGAATCCAAATAAAGCATCTTTGGAAACATGTCCATGTTTGTGTGAGTCTGCTTGTTTATCTATGGACAGCATAACTCAAAAGGGAAAAGCCTGATGAATACCAAACTTGGTATTTGAGTTTAGTATAATTCAAGAATAGACACGAAGGTTTTTCAGAACATTCCCTCATTCAGACTACCATTTAAATGGAGCATTTTTCTAACAATTTGGATTAAAATATCATATGTTTAAGATATTTTCATGACATATTAAATGTATATCTCGAATTTTCTGAGAATGTCCCCAAAAGTCCTCTTCATTCTGAATGACTTTTGTATAAGTAGTAAACCGTAAGAGATAGACAAAAGTTTACTACACAAAAATCGTAGATCTCATAAAAACACATAATTTATGCCATATACATTGTTTTTGTCGAGTGAACCATTTCCGAGATATTCCTTGTTATTTGTTTGAATTTCCAATATACTTTTTCAGAAATGGGAATTCGTTATTCGTTTTTTTATGTCCTGGACATACAAAGAGCATGGAATGCTCCACATAGCAACCAGCTCTTAAAACATTTGACTATCGCTTAAAGTCTCGCATATTCCTCTTGCACCTACAAGAAAATTAGCAATTAACAATAGTTTCTGTAAATGTTTTTCTCGATTAACACGAGGCAGATGGAGAATAAGCGTTTGTAAAATAGTTTGTACAAGAGCAGCGAAAGTCGTGTGAGTGCAACATATCAGACCTTTTTTGTAGCAAGAAAGTACAAGTTGTTTTTCAAAAAGTGATTTATGTATTTGTCTAAATATTTCTGATTTAGTATAAATAATAGTAGTAGCGTTTTTAAAATTTATAGTTATTTAATAAAGGCACGTGAAATTTCAAATTTTTCCGCACGAGTTTTTTTTAACATTGTCAAACATACATGGAGTTTAATGCAAGTAGGCTGCTCATAATACCAATATACCGTCTCACATTTGCAGTAGGACATCCTTGGATGTCCGGTAATTGGTCAGATCCGCCTTACGTTGCAACATTTCTAGGAAATATATAGAGCTCGAGTGAGTCATGCTGAGTTGGTGGTGTATGAAACCAACTTCTAAACAATCTGAGTTAGATTGCGGGAAGGGGATGTAGGATCCCTATCTAGGATAGTCTGGTATTGGGATTTACTTGTGGAGAAGGAATCTGGAGGAGTTATTTTGCTTGGTCCACACTGCTACAGCCATTCCGCATGTAAACACCACATTTACTACAGATATAACCACCTACTCCATGCCCAGCTTTCGATCAACATATCAACCTCTCATCAAAATATTGGAGTACAAGAGAACGAATAGCTTAATGTTAAATCCTCAACATTAGAAACACACCAACCAACATTTACTGCAGACAGATAAGGAGACCAGGTCATGCCTGTCTTGTTTTTCTGCTGTGAAAATGATACGATTATGATAGTGGTATACTAATACCTTTCAAAGAAGCGGGAGATGGGCCACATGCAATGTTTTCCAAATGCATGTCTAGCGGAGATTGGGGTATTGTTTTTCCATAGTGGAACTAAAACTGGCTCTAGAAGTAAACGGTTACTGAATCATTTAGGTAATAAATCTTCGGCACAACTGACCTCTGGAGAAGTATTTAGGTGTTGTTTAAGAGGTACGGCGTGATGCTATTCCGAATAATAGCTTTGTTACAGTAAGCTTTCCATTTAGTCACCCTGGATATACTTGGCTCGTGATGGATTGCGAATAAGTTTGACCTAACAATTCTTCTGAACTGATATAAGGTGCAATTGTAAAACCTTGGCAACTTATAAAAATAACCCTTCAAACCCACCCTCCTGTTGGTTTCACTTTTACGATGGTAGGGGGCCTCAGTATTCAGTAACCAGACTATCACAGTAGTGAAGTTTGGGATTCCTAGTTTATTACCTGTAAGAGGCGAAGGGAAGTTACGAGTAACCCACTATAGGTGGACGAGGCTCAAAGAGTGAACGCAGCTCGCCAAGGCTGATTACTCAAAGAAGAAAATCAAGGCGCAAATGGAACTCTGAACGATTTTGGCTAGGAGAACGAAACCCCGGAATAAAAAACACAATCCACATGGTTAAGTGGCAATATGACTAGTCCATGAAGTGATGAAAAACAAAAGTTCTTTCTAGATATGCATACCAAAAGCTCTCCCAAACACAGTAGCTTGTTTCAGTAATATATGAAGCACCTGAGGCACGTTTTTAAAGCCAATGCACATTTACATGCCTCACTTTCCGAAAGAGGTTCAACTTCCTGGACAATGCTCTTGCTGTCCCAGTAGGTTTTGTCAATTCGTGCAATCATATCCTTCCAGTTTCTCAAGACTTTGATACCAAGAATTTTAGTCTTATGTACAGAGGACCAGCTCATACCATTTGGTGTTCCGGCCACCCTCCCAGTGGTGTAAACGCAGATTGGGATTGGTTAATACTGACACAAGACAATGTAAGCCTCAAGTACCCCGGGAATTCTCAAGCAATCCTCTTGTTCGCACAACAGGATCACATCATCTGCGTAAGCTCGCAGTAGGATCAGAAGTTGTGATTGTTCATACGTGAGCCATGTGTATGCTATCCGTACAAGAGGTTCCAAGCTTAATGTACAAATTGTCAGTAACAATGGACAGCCTACTGAAGTTTCTACACAAACAGGGTGTTTGTGTATCCATTAATACATATATTCATTTTGGTGGAACCATAAAAGGCTCTAATGTAGTGCCTTCGTTTTATGCCAAGGCCGAAACCGCCGTATATGCGTATCGGTCGAGACGGCAGCGACCGGTATTATGCTACTTGACAGAAGCGGCGCAGTACGTGTCAAGGGTATGTTTATCAGCTGATAGCTCTCTCAGTTCGTGGTTTGTCTTCGTTTTGTGTAGTGTCTCGAAAATACTTCTGTTGTGTGTGATTCCCTTAGGAATGTTATTCTCTTATTAGTCCACGAAAATGCCTAGCAACTATTTCACGCTTGAATATCTTATTTTTATGTGCAATACATGCGTGAAAACTGAATCATGTAGACAGGTGTGTGGGACAATTTCAGCAGCAGTTTCCTGGTTATCCAGTTCCAGGTAGACACTGAGATATTTGTCCAATACATTTAGAGCAAGGGATCGCTAAACACTAGAAAATAAAGTTTATAGGAACAATCCCCACACGACAGATGAACTTAAGAACACTACGAAAGCAGAAATTATGAACATTCCGCAAGAAGAACCTATGCGTGCAAATGGTAATTTCATCCGACGATATCAAGAATATCTTCACACAGATGGACAACACTTATAACAAGGTTAGTACTTACATATATGTTTAACACTCATGAGTAAGTAACGCGGGAGTTATGGAACGAAAACCCCGCAGTGTAGTCGAATGTATGCAGAGCACGCATTCGCGAGATCCGCGGCCTTGGCATAAAACGAATGCACTATAGTTGCGATGATCTCCCTCGAGATGCAGACGTCTCCAAATGGAGAAGTGGTAGTGATAGCTCATTGCATCGAAGACCTTTGCAAAGTCTAATGCCAAAACTTCACCGCTTTGTTTATTATTATCCGGTAGCAAACTTTAAGTACTCTTACAGGCTTCAACTTATCTAAAAGGTTCATTTTCGCCTTTGACGTTGATAGTGTTTTGGCTTGGAAACGATGACTTCGTGTGATGCTACTACGTGGCTGAGATAGGTTACGGCGCGAATCAGAGTTACGTAATAAACGTTGTCTTAACATGTCTAACAATGTATAGCATCGTGATACTCCGGTATATTTTCTACGAATTTAATGAGAGTTTTATTTGTTGGTTTAGAATGTTCATACATATTAAGTGACTGTAACATTATTTCATCGGTTCATGACTGGAATAGAAAAATCAGCTGATTTCGGCTTGCACCGTAACCGGTCTATGTCGTTAGACACGTTGCTATTACACACGTCTACCATATCCATTTGAAAGCCATGTTATACTAAATAAATCTGATGTGTTACACTCACATGACTTTCTCTAGTCTCGTACAAACTATTTTTACAGAAGCTTATTCTCCATCTACTTCATATTAATCGAGATAAAAGTATTACTAATTTTCTTGTAGGTGCAAGAGGAATATGCTAGGCTTTAAGCGATAGTCAAATCTTTCAAGAGCTGGCTGCTATGTGGAGCATTACATTCTCTTTGCATGAACAGAACATAAAAAACCAATAACGAATTCCCATTTGAGATAAAGTATAAATATTGGAAAATTTAAAGAAATAACAATGAATATTTCGGAAATGGTTCACTGGACAAAAAATGTATATGACATAGGTTGTCTACCTACACTTTTTGTGAAATAAAATGTTGTTTATTGCTTACGATTTACCAGTCATGCGAAAGTCTTTAAGAATGAAGAGGACTTTTGCGGACATATCCAGAAAATTCAAGATGTACATTACATTTGTCATGAAAATGCCTTAACCGTATGCTATTTTAATCAAAATGGTTAGAATCATTTTTAAGAAAAATCAAAACTTTCTAAAAAATTTCTATGTAAAGTGTAGCCTGGAGTGGAGATATTCTTGGAAATCTTTATGTCGCATCCTTGGAAGTTACTAAACTAAATCCAACTTTTTGTTTTTGAGCTATGCTGTTTACAGACAGACACGCACACACACGGGCACGTTTCCAAAAATGCTTAATTTTTTTTTAGGGCACTTTAAAGCATGAACTTCCGGTGAAATCTGGGTTTCGAATGTTTTTTATGGAATGCAATATTTCCCCTACTTACTATACGTAGTAGAGAAAATAAAAATTGGCATTTATAATGGAAGGAATCAATACAGAGCGCAGCGATGCCAGAGAAGAAACCTTTACAGAGCGCAAGTCACCGCCCAGCCGTAACCCGCCGAACACCGTTACCTGGTCTTACAACTCTGAAATAGATGACAAGGAAGATGATGGTGCTGGAAATGAGAGGCAGGAGAGTTGTGATAGAAGATGAATCACCCCAGCATTCTCCTGGTGGCCCGTGGAAATCACAAAAAAAGCCGTCGAACCGAGTGGGGCGGCTGGCCGTTGATCGATCCCGGGACCTCCCGAATGCAGGCCACAGAGTAACCGCCTAAGCCATCCCGCTCGTTTAAAAGGAAACTAACTAAACCATAAAACAATACTTCTATGCTCTCTTCACTTTTCCTATTGAGTTTCTATGTCAACATATGGCACGAAATTTGAGGCAGTATTTTTAACACTTAAATAATTTCAGTCTAATTATATAATATGTAAATTTAATAACAGCCCGCCTTGAAGCAATATGTGTATGTAACGATATATAAAAAGTGTACATTACAGTCATTGTATATGTTTATATTATTGTATCCATGTGAAATAATGTTATGTGAATATATTACGTAATTTAATAATGTAGAAACTGTGAAAATAATAAGTTAAAAGTTGCTAACAATGAGGTAACAATGAGGTAACCTTCAGACAATAATTAATTTGAAAGTTTAAATGCTACTAGTCATTATTGGAGCAACAATAATGTAAATTTTGCGACAGTTTATAAAATAGCCAATCAACAACCAGAAAAACCTTTAGTTAAATGAAGGTATTCTATTGGAGTAGGATTAGCCAATCAGAGGCTTGAAATACAGAAATTTACAACTTCAGACGGTTGAAAACAATTCAGTTTCCTGCAGACAGTGCTCATAACTGGATGCGTTGCTTGTGCGTCCTCGAGAGGTTTAATACGTATTCGTGTGAGACGAAAATATATTTACGTGTTAAAAAGTGTAAGTTATTAATTAATAAAAAGAATCTCGCAGCTCTCTATATCAGTGAAGTGTTATTTAAATCGTTGCAAGCATTAATAAAAGGAGTGAAGTAAAATTATAATCTTTGTAAGCCTACATTCTTGTCATATCACAACCCTGCCAATATATCCATGTCTCTAAAATAAATAATGACGCAGCCGAGGCAAACATAAATGTTAAGTGTTTAAAGAAACAGTTTAACTACAAAGTTAATATTTTTTTAAAACTTGGGACAAAGGCCACCTGAAAGTACATTTGGGGCGAAGGCTACCGGAAACCGGGTACTATACATGCGGTTGCAACTACTTCAAGTTCGGCTCCCCAACAGTCGAAATACAATACAACTCCTTCAATATAGACTTCTTCAAATTGCCGTATTTGTTTGAAATATTTATCATCCTCCGGTTGGAACATTTATCTATATATTTCTATTAATTCACACCTCTGGTCCTTAATTCCATTACACTCACTTTTATACACCCCCTATCTAGTTTACTTCATTATCTTTACACACACCTTATTGAAAAGAATTTCGTAATTCCGACAGGTTATGTATTCCAGCCCTTATCCCTACCAACCCCTCTTCCAGTGCATTGATATGTAAAGAGTTAATGAGCATTTATTGTAAGGTTATCCAAATTTGTGCAGTTCTATTATCTTCAAAACATATAGTTTATTTTTCAAAGACTTTCGACATCACTCTCCCCTGAAGGTATTTTACAGTGCTTTGATACGTAAAGCATATTATATGCATTTTTCTTAGTATTTAAAACATTTTAATACATTTCCTATTTCATAATCTTTTACTAATATTTTAGTGGGTTTTCCACTAAACATGACATTGAGATTTCAAATTTAGAGATTCCTGAGTGATCATCCTACACAGGTGGATTGATAAAATATACGCAGTCCTAAGGATTCAAATGATTTAGGTTGGATACGATTACGCCATCTGTTATCTGTGCACATCTACTTGGGTTGCAATTACGAAAAAGCTGCCTGCCTCCAGGGCTTCGAAGGGAGCGGACCACAACTCATTCTTTTTGGAGAGCTCATCTCAGTTTATCATGTGGAGATAGCGGGTTTTGACAGGCATTTCGTCTTAAGAAATATGCTTCAAAATGATATTATCATTCGTGAAAAACAGATCTCTGACTCAGCAATGGTTGACATATAGGTGTTTATGTACAGAACTGAAGAACGACAGGATATAAGTAATTTTTTTATTTACTTTGGTAAATTACATTTTTAATTCAGATGTAGTATTAGGAATCATTGAAACAGTACACTGCATTAATGCATAGTTGATACGTTATGTAGTGGGCCATGCATGGTTTGATAGACTATTTACTTGGTAAGTTTTTGTTTAAAACAGAAGAACATGAGTACTAGGTGAATTAAATAAGCTTTGAAAAATGAGTTGTGAAAAGATATTGCAAACGCCGCTAATTCTATTAAAGATAGTTTAATTACTAATAAATTCCGATTTCGTATTATTTGTGTATGGTTCACAATACGCAACCAGTTTCATAATAAGAGTTACATTACGAAAATCGTTGCGTAATATAAGTTTCATTACGAAACTAGTTGCATAATGAGATACCATAACGAAACCTTAGGTAGTGAATAGGTTTACTTTTTCTAGTACTGTAAAATCGACATTACGTAACTAAAGTAGATAAAATAGTTTCGTAACACATGTGATGTCAAGGTTTAGAAATGTAAACTTTAGTTTTATCTGAGTTGCAACCTTATTAATAAAATGTTTAATATGTAAATGATCACTGAAGAGAATGTTCCCAGGCTATCAATCTATTAGATAAAGACTTTAATTGTACACTACATTTTCAAATTAATTCTATATTTGTTGTATATTTCCAAGCAGTACATATTTCACACGTTCGTTCTCCAGGTTAGGATCTATGCCACATTAATCCAGAGCTTTTCCAAACTAAAAGCTAATTGTGACCGATTCGAAAGAAAGTGGAAAGAAATGTAAAGAATATACGAGGGCTGATCAACAAAGACTGAGGCTGATTTTTTCCTGTAGCTTCCGTGATAGTTTCGTATCGGTAACATAAATATTTGTAAAGAGCGGGTTTTTATGTATAATATTGGTAGGCAGCAGCACTCTCGTATTGGTAGGTTGGTAGTAATGCTCATTTTGTAGACCCTACGTGCATTTCGCATACCAGACAATGTAGGTGATGCATTTTTTAAATCGATTATAACGGTAATGAGACATGGCTGCATCATTATGATCCTGAAGGAAAACAAGCCAGCACAGTGTGGAAAACGCCAGGTTCTCCAACACCAAAAAAGGCAAAAGTTGTTCCATCTGCAGGCAAAGTGATGGTGATCACATTTTTTGACTGTAATGGAATGATTTACCAGCATGCAGTTTCCCCTCACACTACTGTTACAACAGCATACTACACTGGCTCCACTGGCTACACTGAGGAAGCACATTGCAAAGAAACAACCAGAGCTTTCTCGGACTGGGTGATGACTTCATCATGACAATGTACGGCCTCACGTCGCAAATCAAGTCATGCAGTTTCTGGCTCGATTCAACATTACCTGTGTACCACTTCCACCTCATAGCCACGATCTTGCACCCTGTGACTTTTTTTCCCATCACTAAAGTCGAAGCTTTGGGGTATTCGATTTGAGAACTCTGAAGCAGTGCTCAAGAAAAGTGAGACGATTCTCAAGGACCTGACAAGGAATGGTCTGCAGCACGTGTTCAAGGACTGGCAGAGACGGTATAAAAAGTGCATTGAAGTAGGAGAGGACTACTTTGAAAAAGATCATGTAAACATTTAATTCGAGTAATAAACCTCTGTGAAACCTCTGTCTCAGTCTTTGTTGATCAACCCTCGTATTTTCAACTACCGAATACGGAAAAATGTCGTCTCAATTATTACTGCACCATATTATGCTACAATGCGCAGTTTGCGCTCTGCTTGTAGCCATATCGATGTCATTTGGGTTACGTGGGAAGAAATGATAATGCGATGTGGCACTCTGCATAGTTCCATTCTAAGAAGATTTATAGGATGATTACTTTGGAAACCAGCTGTAGGGGTACATGTTAAGAAGTTTATACATGCAAGAATGACGCCTGTTTGCGTTTTCAACGTGAAACTAATAACGAAGACGACGTGCTAACTGTGGCGGAATGATGTGCTAACAGGGGTACGAGATTCTGGAGGGGTAAATAACTGTGAAGTAACGTCACTACCATAGTAGTTATTAATCTTGTTTTCTGCATTGTTTGCTCACGCTTCTCTGAGTTTCTTCACTTCATATTGCTCTATTTCAAAGAATGACACAAACTAATTCTCCTAGATTACATTTGAAACCCCATTTTTTCTTTTCTTTGTTTACAACTTCCCTTTGGTAGATAAAGGAAATATTGCTGTCTACCCAAAAATTCTATACTAAAATTCCGCAAGAGATACACGTTTTGAGATCTCCCGAACACTCCTCCCTCCAGAAAGAAACTTAGAATAAATCTTATGTGTTACACTCACATCTTTTAAGACCTGGTTGCTATGTGCAGCACCATTCTCTTTGTATGTCCAGGATATAAAAAATGAATAACGAATTCCTACTTGAGAAAAAGTATTGGAAAATTTAAGGGAATAACAAGCAATATCTCGAAAATGGTCCACTCAAAAAAAATGTATATGACTTAAATTGCGTATTTTAACGCGGTCTACATTTTTTGTGTAGTAAAATTTTGTCTATCTCTTATGGTTTACCAGTTATGCAATAGTCATTCACAATGAAGAATACTTTTGGAGACATTCCCAGAAAATTCGAGATATACATTTCATTTGTCATGAAAATGGCTTAAACATATGATATTTTAATCAAAATCGTTAGAACCATTTTTGAGAAAATTAAAATTTCCGAAAAATGTGCCATCTAAAGGGAAATCTGGAGTGGGGGATTTTCTTGAATACCTTCGTGTCGCATCTGTAGAAGATACTGACCCTAAATACCAAGTTTGGTGTTTATCTTACTGTTCGTTTCTGAGTTATGCTGTTCAGACAGACACACACACGGAATTGTTTCCAAAAATGCTTTTTTTGGATTCAGGGAGTCTCAAAACATGTATTTCCGGTGAAATTTCGGTATCGAATATTTGGGTGGAATACAATACTTCCCCTACTTACTATACGTAGTAGAGAAAGTAAAAAATTAATGGGTATGTGTGTGTTTGCGTAAAACCAAATTTCATATCTTTATTAGACAATCTACTACGAGAATACCAGATGAAGATTTACAAGAAAAATTACCTCCAGAAACAACCTTTTGCATAGAACATGTATTCTTTTTTCCAACGATTTCTCTACGAAAAATTAGTTTTAAATTAAAGTTATAGCTAGGACATTACATGAATAACCTGTGAATTCCTCTTCATTCTGACTGAATTAACTATAACTTTATATAACACGAAAAACATAAGAGAAAGGCAAACTCTTGCTACAGAAAAGCGTAGAATATTATTTTTGCCATATATGTACAGGATGAGACAGAATAACACCGAATAACTTTATGGCGTGGTTCAGGGGTTATATTTGAGTATTTTCTTATGGTGAATGTATGTTCGTAAATATGTTGTTATCGAGCTAGAATACATTAACTTTTTCACACCGCACCGCGTCGGGTTAGATGAAATTCTGTCTAATTGATCTTTGTTCCCCACCGCATTGGAATATCCCTTGTATTTTGTTTTATTTGCATTTTGCAATATCCATTGTGTTCTGTTTTTAACATCGTTTATACACCATTAAATTAAAACCTGAGTGTTGTTTAACCGGTGAGGCAGTAATTTTAACACTTAAATTATTTCAGTATAATTATATAAATATAAATTCAATAACAGCTTGCCTTAAAGCAATATGTGTATGTAACAATATATAAAAAGTGTATATTACGGTCATTGTATATGTTAATATTATTGCTACATGTTCAATAATGTTATGTAAATGTACTGCGTAATTTAATAATGTAGGAGCTGTGATAAATAGTTCAAAAGTTGCAAACAATGAGGTAACAATGAGGTAACCTTGAGGCAATATAATGAGTTTGAGAGTTTAATAATATTACTAGCCATTATTTGAGCAACAATAATGTAACTTTTGTGGCAGTTATAAAATTAGCCAATCAACAACCAGAAAAAGCTTTAGTTAAATGAAGGTATTCTATTGGAATAGGATTAGCCAATAAGAAACTGAAAAGGAGAAATATTTACAAATTCAGAAGTCAGTTACTAGTAGACCGTGTTCCTAATCGGACGCGTGATGCGTCCTCGAGAAATTTTATACGTATTTTGTGAGAGACAAAAATAGTTTATGTGTTAAAAAGTGCAAGTATTCAATAAAAATACCTCACATCTCTCTCTCTATATATATATATATATCAGTGAATTGTTAATTAAATCATGTCAAGCATTAATAAAAGAAGTGAAGTAAAATTATAATCTGTGTAAGCCTACATTCTTGTCGCACCAAAACCCTACAAAGAGAAACATGTGTCTAACAATAATACTGACGCAGCCGAGGCAAACATAAATATATAATGGAAACAATTGTTCTTTCACACAAGCCGTGTGTTCTACAGGGTTGGAAAAGTAGAATCAGACGACTGAAAAATTCAATGCCACGGATCTCCGGTCTCCGTCCGGTTGCTCTAACCACTGAGCTACCATGGCAACATACCGGCACGCCATTAAATTCTCCAGCTGACTCGAATTTTTCCCGGTAAATCACAAGGAGATCTCAAATGTATTAAGATGTCGTACCCCAATGGCGACTTACATTCTTTGTAAGTACTTAAGTCCCGGGCTTTTAGTTTCAACCATTATTAGGTCACTTAATGGAAATAATTGTTCTTTTACACAAGCCGTGTGTTGGACAGGGTTGGAAAGGTAGAATCAGAGGACTGAAAAATTCAATGCTATAGCCGGGATTTGAACCACGGATCTCCCGGTCTCCGTCCGGTTGCTCTAACCACTGAGGTACCATGGCAACATGCCGGCACGCCATTAAATTCTCCAGCTGACCCGAATATAATATTTAAAGAAACAGTCAAATTACAAAGTTAATATTTTTTTTAAACTTGGGGCAAAGGCCACCGGAAACTGTTTACTATACGTGCGGTTGCAACTACTACAAGTTCGGCTCCCCAACAGTTGAACTACAATACAACTCGTACTTCAAATTGGCTTTCCAAACGTAACAAACCATTTATCTCAAATTGGCTTTCATACGTGAAGCAACAAACTACTACAACGGTAAAGGATTCCGTAGCATATTTTACAGAACTTTGTGACTGTGGTTTCTACAAGAGGTGTAGGTTAACAATCTCAGCTATCAAGTTGTACGTAGGGTTATTCATGATCTATGGTAACAATATCAGACGAGCACAGTAGCTCTGCGCTGAAACTAATGGAACCTAATCAAAATTCAGCAGTATGAGTATATCACTGTGTTGTAAAACCCTGGGCTATATATTACCAACCATGGGGAGAAAAAAATTTAAAGTTGGTATAAGGAAACTAACGAAACTTTTCCCAATAGTTTTATGGCAATAGCAAGGTACAGTTTCAGTAACAAATTAACCATTCGTCATGTACATAATAAAGTGAAAATTAACCCGGCGTATTATCAGACACGTTCTGATACCAACTTTCCATACGGGAATTCCTGCTCTCTATGATGCAGATGAAAATAAAGTCTGGTTGCATCAGGATAAGGTATCAAGCCATACGTCTGCTTCAGCCTAAAATTTTTTGGAGAACATAGAGAGAGAAATGGGAATACATTCCATATCTTTCAGCGGCATACGTCTTGAGTCATCTGATGCATCATTGATGGTGTTTTGTGCATCTGGGTTACTGAAAAGAGCGGTTGGAAGCAGACGGCCGCGAACTTTGGATGCTCTCTAGAAAGCTGCCAGGAGGAATGGAATAAACTGGACATCCCTGCATTTCGTAGCAGTTGTTCCAGTGGAAGCTGTGCTACAGATTGATAGCACAACCTAAAGGCTGCCAGATAGAACATCACTGCTGGTGAAGGCGTGGTTTTTCATAAGGTAAGGGGATATTAAGTTTGTTACCATAGATTGCGAAGAACCCTCTGTACTAAAGTGCTCCGTTTACTGTAAGGGCTTTCACTTTTACAGCCTGTTATAAAAATGTTACACTTTGCTTACTCAGAACTAGTAGACATGCATTACGTTTATGGTGCTCCTTGGAGAAATGTGAAAACGGCACGAGATCTTTATGCTGAACTTTACCTTAGGAGTCTTTTGCCTCATCACAGCATCTTTACTAGCGTACATCAACAACTGCGAGAAACAGTGAGACAGTAACTATGGGTGTATATGTATATACCCATTGCGACATTAGCCGGTCAATTCCATCTTTGAAGAAGCTAGTAGACTGCTGTCGGATCCAGACCTGGATCCATTCACACACTTCGTCTTCCGTTGTGAATCGATGTCCGCGAATAGCTTGTTTTAGAGGTCCATAAACATGAAAGTCACACGGTGAAAGGTCTGGACTGTACGGTGAATGTTCCAGCGTTTCCCATCGAAACTGCTGCAATGTCGTCTTCACCGCATTGGCAGTGTGTGGGCGGACATTATCATGCAGGAGAGTAACGCCATTGTACAACATGCCTGGGTGTTTCGGACTTGATGTCTCGTCTAAGGTTCTGTAAAGTGGCTTGATAACGCTGGGCATTGATGGTGGTTCCCCGTTCCAGGAACTCGACAAGCAGTGGGCCCTTGTGGTCAAAAAAGGACATCATGACCTTACCAGAACTGGTGTGCATGTCCTTTGATTTTTTTTGGAGGTGGTGAAGTCGCATGTTTCCACTGTTTGCTCTGACTCACTCCTCGTTGTTCCTGCATACTCGCCTTCATGTTCAGTAGTGGACGATAACTTGTGTGACCACCTTCTCTTCGGCGTGAAACCACACTGTCAGTATGCAACGTCAAACGTTGCACACACTGTAGTCGCTCTACCAATAGATGGTGCCACCAATCACGCAGTTACGTGGTGCCACCTAAGTGTAGCGCAAAGTTAGACGCACTGACCAGGTTTCATTTGAATGCCCCTCATACATATTAATAATAATAATAATAATAATAATAATAATAATAATAATAATAATAATAATAATAATAATAATAAGAAGAAGAAGAAGAAGAAGAAG
Source organism: Deroplatys truncata (assembly GCA_030765065.1). Classification (NCBI taxonomy): domain Eukaryota; kingdom Metazoa; phylum Arthropoda; class Insecta; order Mantodea; family Mantidae; genus Deroplatys; species Deroplatys truncata. Next base: position 110,917,652 of record CM060982.1, read on the forward strand.
AAGAAGAAGAATATAATTAATAAGCAAAATACTTGTGTGAACAGATGTTAAAGTATATGCTTTATGTATGTGTAGGAGTTTAGCTGGAGCTTTGGGACACTTGCTAAAAGCAGAAAAACAACATGTTTTGTTAGAATTAGGGTGCAGGCAAACCGACCTGTAGGGGGCTGACACAATAGCGGAACCTTGAGCCATTGTGTAAGAGAAAATCACAAACTAGCACAACGAATATTTTTGAAGAGATGTCACATGTCTGAAAACAATGAATGTTAGCCTATTAACTTTTCTAGAATGTTCCAAGCTGAAGGAACTCAGCCAATAAGGTTTTAAGAAAAATATGCTTAAATGTTCAAGTTCATAATGTTAGAGATAGCGTCCCCAAGCCAAAGTCAGTTGTGTATAAAGGTGGCGATGTGCAGAACATAAGTGTAAGCTCTCCGAAGCAGGAGTTATTAAATATTAGAAGGGAAACAAAGTAAAATTTATTCGTTTTTTTAAGTCGTGGACATGCAGAGAGAATGTAAAGCTCCACATAGCAACCAGCTCTTAAAACTTTTGACTATCGCTTAAAGCCTACCAATTCCCCTTGCATCTACAAGAAAATTAGCCAAAAGATAGTTTCTGCAAATGTTTCTCCTGATTAACAAGAAGAATAAGCGTTTGTAAAAATAGTTTGTACAAAAGTAGAGAAAGTCATGCGAGTGTAACACATCATATTTTGTTAATTGATTGGCCGGTAACACATAATTTAAGTTAAAAGCTTCAATACACGTCTGCTCTCAGGAAGCGGTTCACTGCTACAACGTTTCGATCTACTGTTGCAAATACACGCTGATACTGCACCGCTTTTATTTCCCAAGCTGAATTTCTATTTTCTTCTTCGTTGCTATTTTCAGCCGTTTCGATCAGTAGTTAATATGTGCATCCATTTTACATTGTTCGCTTCCTTCCATGACCTTTCACTGAATAATTCACTTATCTACATTTCACGACCCGTATAATCAGATTCAATAAAACTTGGGAAATACCAAAAGAACTTCTTTTTACCTTCTCTACTACTTACCTATAGGTATGAATAAATGAATTTATTCATCGACCATTACATACATATCTTTTTGGATTACGAAATGTATGCAAACTTGACACTTTGTATTTTCCAATTTTTAACCCTCCATATTTATGGAGTTACAATTTCTCCGTACTCCGTTATTCTTTAACATCAGCTTGTAATATATAATGGACATATACAGGATAGATGGGAACTTCTTACATTTCTTCTAATATACACTTCATAGGTATTACAATTAGTAAATGTAACAGCATTTTGTTGTATATTCAGCTGTGTTTAAAAAAATATGTAGTTTTTTTCCAAACTAGATAGTTTATTCTACAAGAATGTATGAAGATAACTGTTTGTTACTTGTAAGATGGGCAGATTATTCTATTTCTGACCTAGTTTCGTGGTAAATATGTGACATAATATGGGTTTTGAAATAATAATTTTCCGAATGCCGCTTTGCAGACGTTATGTGACTGGAGACATAGGCAACATTACTAGGTTAAGGTAGGTTAGTGTGAGAACTCCCGGACGTACACAAAACAGCATATCTGAGTTGAAACGTGGAGGTCTAGCGGTTTTGTTTTCCATACGAGCCTTAAAAGAACACGACAAAAGGGTGGTGTAATATTTTGACAAAATGACAAGTACAACTTGGTAGCTATTGGCATACACTAACAGTATGGAAGTAATGCCTTCATCGTCCAATAAGCGTCGCTGATGACTGAAAATCACACCATGTTTATGTCAGTTACACATGAAGTGGAGTCATTATTTCATACTACGCATTGAAACTCACAGGTTTAGTGATAAAGAAACCCGAGGTGTGTTCAGTGGGTAATCATACGTACATCATAAGGTTTACGAGATGCCAGACTTTTCATTCGTGATTATCTTAATAACGTTTATCTAAACTCATGAATTAAGTGTTATTTCAAACGTGAAACCTCTTTTTGCGCTGACTCTTCTGGTTAAGAAAGAGAAAGACCCACCCACCATACCAGCTACAGCTGCAAACTTGCCAGCGTGTACGTTTTATGCTCTCGTGAAACCTAAAATATATCCGCAGAAAATGGTCATAGAAAAAATAAAGGAAACAAAATATATTACATATAATGAGATCTGCAGCTGGTTTAAATTAATGCAATTATTTCATTTATCCTCGATATATTCAGTCCTAAATAGTGCTAATTTTTAAAATTTCCTTGTATCCCTATGCTAATCTCATACGATACAATCAAAATTCGTATTGCCCACATTTGATTAACCTCTTTCGTCTCCCCTTACCATTGTATTTTGGAAGTTTCTTTATATCTTCAATTGAGCATAAATTTAAAATGTTTTTCTCCTCATATTTTATTTAGTAAGTTTTCCCCAATTTCGTAAGTGTAATGTTTTCCTCCAAAGTTTAGCTTATATAAATTCCAAAATGCAATGTCAGTTACTATGTGCTTTCTCACGCAATAGGATTTTTTCATTATTATGTTCACTGCTTATTCCACTTATACATGATACTGCTGCTAGCCCTTCCTTCACCAATTTATCACAAATTTCAATGTAATTTATCGACCCCAATAATCTTTCAGTGTTCTATATAAAAATCTGTTGGCATCAAGACTAGGACACTGTATGCGTTTTTCAGTATCCCCAATTCCTATTTTTATTTCTTTCTTTCCAGAAACCTTTTACAAGGTTTTCCTTCTCAAGTAATTGAATCCCATGCCAATTTCCTGTAGAATATTGTCATGGTAAGCAATGAAAATATTACATTTGAAAACAAAATTCTATATCGTTATTTCACCATAAATATATGTTTTAAGGCACCTGAATCCCTAGTTTCAGAAAAGTGTATGTGAACTCCATAAGACAAAAAGAAAATACAGTAAACTCCGTTTAACCGTAAGACTCGAGCGGAAAAAAGAAAGAAAGAACAAACGAAAAATACTAGATACTCAAATCTGAGCTGACAACGTTACCATGACAATTTAGCAGTGTTCCTTAAAATTCTATGCAGGTACTTTTTGTATACATTTAATTATCACCCCCTATCCCATATTCCAAGAACTAAAGCCCCGTTATAACAAGTGTTAACGACTTGCACACGCATTCAATGCGGTTTCCTGTTGTTGGTCAGTACGGTTTATTTGTGTTTAAGATGTGAACCAGTTCGAGTCCCCCGCTACAAGTTAGACCCGGAGATGAAAATCTTATAGGCCCAGCATGTTACCTTACATCGTTGCTATGTGTTGACTAGCACAGCACTGTGGAACTGGCTGTGTCAACCTTATTGGCCGACGCTCCGGCCAATCCTAGAGCGGCAGCACTAATGCGGCGAAAAGTGGAATTACCCACCTGCCTCCTGGGAGCCAGCTGTTTGCACGAGAGATAGCACATTCAGACGTCGAGAAAACGGAAGAGCACGAGCACGGGGTTAGGAGAAAATTCAGTTAAGGAATGCGTGATATTTTGGCTTTGTCAAAACTATAAAGCTCTGACAAAGTAAACTTTGAAATCCAGCTAATCGCTTTTAGCGGCTACAGAGAGAAAAAAACAGGCAAAAGCAGAGAACACTTTCAATATATATAGGTTTAAAACAGTAAATTAGAATATATTTCTCAAGTGGGGAGGAATTTGTAAAATTTTAAATCTTAAAATGTATACTAAACCACTTGTATACTGAAAATTGTACTTGTAATTACACCTAACATTTACAACTTCCAAGTGTGTGTGAATTATGAAAGGAATCATGTTATGCAACGTGACGGAAATACTATTTCGTTCGCGTTCTTATTAAACGGTGTTATAAATTTATGGCAAGACAAATGCAACAATGGTATATTCTCAAAAATATTGCAAGGTATATATTAAAGAAAATTGTAACGTCAGGAATATATTTACATTCATTCATTGTTTACCCTCCTCTTATGTAGGACTTACACCCCCAGGACTTACAAGCGGGTGCTGGGGTCAGAGGCCTGTCGAGGAGCAGACACTCATGGATCAGACAGAGCACCCAGGATGGGTGATCAACCCAATGATCTGGTATGGGATGAAGGAAGTAGATGAAACGAAATTTTGGTGAAATGGATGAAAGGAAAGGTGATGATGGAGCAGTTGGTGGAATGAAAACCGGGAAACCGGAGAACCCGGAGAAAACCCGCCCAGACGCCGCTTCGTCCACCACAAATCCCACATGCAGGTCCCTGGGATTGAACCCGGGCCGCCTCGGTGGGAGGCAAGCGGTCTAACCACTCGGCCACGGCGCCGCCAATATATTTACATTAAAATATGGAAATCTCTTGCTTTGAGAATTCTTGTGAATAGTAATTCCTGTTTGCTACTAGTTAGATCCCGAACCTTTCCATCACATTTGCTTCCACTGTCATCTTCCTAAATGTAAAGGGATAGGGAAATATTTTGTAATTTTGAAGGACTGGACTTACACTTTACAGATATCAGCGAAAAGAAAGCGTGTTGAACTAAACATTGAACAGAAACTCGAAGACAGACAGACACCGGACGAGGGATTCAAAGCATTAGAGGTACGAATTCGTATTAAAATCTCAACGAGCATTATTGAATTACAGTGCTATCAGTAACACAAACATTTTCTTTTTAGGTTGTTTACAAAACAAAGCAGCGAGTCAACATCAACATATGGCGTTGGCGTGATATAGCTACTCGTAGCAAAGAAGAAATTTCAGAAAAAAATTACTGATTTTATGAATCAGTCTTTGTAAATATGATAATTCATATTTTAATACTATATACAGTAATATTTTTTGTTAAAATGACATGCTTTTGGAATAAAATTATGTTTTTCCTTCCGCTGTTTAAGGCTGTTGCTATCGAGTATCGTAAAAAATGCGTTGCTCAAACGACTTTATCTCTTTTAGTTCGGTTAAGTGGGTTATATAATACCAAACTTGGTGTTTAAGTTCACAGCGCCGGGGTAGCGCAGTGATTTGATTCCGGTTCTGGTATTGGGGTCCGCGATTCGATTCGCGACTCCGGTTTGCAATTTTAATTCGGCCGCATCCACACCTTTACCTTTAACTTGCTTATGTGTGGTATCCTCTAGGCCCAACGTGGTTTAGAGCTTACGATAAAAGCTGTAGGTCCTCTCATTGCATCGCCATACGCATTATCAGGAGTAACGGACTCGGCGCGCTGGGTGCCTCTGCGTCAGAAATAGATCCAGTCATCACTTGGTGGAATGAAGGTCATAAGCCAAATGTGGTGAGCGATGAAGACAACGACGACGATATATTTAAGTTCATTGTCTTGCGAAGATGTCTCAGTTCAGGATCTTCAAGAAACTCCATTATTAATCAGCGCTGTGGATCATCTAGTATGTATTCACTTTGTGTTTACTTTATATATACTGGTGGATTGAGAAGTTATGTAGTCCCGGCAGTTTACACTCAGTGCCGTAAACACTGTCCACTGCATCGCGTTGTATCAATTTTAGCTGAAATGACTGCTTTGCACCTCTGTGCGTGTAGTGATTTGCACTCGTAGCGCTTTGACTTTTAGTGGTGAAGATCCCAGGTTCAAATATTGCCACTTGAAGGTACTTTTTGTGTTTAGTAAATTTAACGAGAACTGATATTTTGGTATGGAAGTGACGTTTTACTTAATTTAGTTATTTGAATTTCACTAAAACACAAATTGTTACTTGTTAGAACGTGCAAATCCGTTATAACATTCGGAAAGAAATCATGATTTGCTAGAACGTTCTCGAAACGTGAACAGAAATAAATAAACAACTCATTTATTTGCAGGCGTGATCTTCATCATGACACGTTAACCTTTGCGCTACTATAGCACGTTAACGAGCACCACCGTAGCCCTAATCAGTGTGCTGGTGGATGCGGCACATGCATTTCGCATCGTTTGTAAAATGCAGGGTTACCTAGCTACAAATCCGCGGGATGAGAAGACTCACGCGGTATATACTCGTATATTATACAATAGAAATCCATAGTTTTAAACACAGACATTTGCTGGCTGAAAAGCATGCTTTCTCACCTTACTAACGGCTATTAATCCCCTATACCCATGACGTCAGCAGGAAGCATGATATTCCTCTCTCTCTGGCTCGGTTATTAAAGATGTCCCTGGGTAAATATGAGGTAGTATTTTTAACACTTAAATGATATCAGTCTAATTATATTATACAAAATTTAATAACAGGCCACCTTAAAGTAATATGTTATTAACATATAAAGTGCATAATACAGTCATTGTACATGTATAAAAATGTTATGTGAATGTATTACGTAGCTTAACAATGTAGGAGCTGTGAGAATAGAAGCAAGCTGCTTTCCGTAGCCTTGAGACAACAATAAATTAGAAAGCTTAAAAGGGCTACTTATAATTCTTGGAACAACAATAATGTTTTTATAAATAGCCAATCAAAAACTAGCAAAGCTAAAAGTTAAATAAAGGTATTCTATTGGAGTAGGCTTAGCCAATCAGAGACTTGATATAGAGAAAATGTACAAATTCAAGCGGTAGAAGCTAAAGAAAGCGTAACCAAGCAGTTTGGTATGGTACGGATTCAATGTGAGACATGAAAATTCATTGCGGGAGAATAATACAAAGTTTACATTTTAAAAAGTGCAATTAACAATAATCTCACAGCTCTACAATAGAATACACCAGTGAAGTGTTATTTAATCGTATGAAGGATTAATAAATAAAGTACAATACAATTATAATTTTTGTAAACCTTGTTGTTTAGTCGTACCAGCCCTGCTAAGAGATACATGTTCTGCAAATTACTACTGACGAAGCCGAGGCGTACATATATACATAAATAAACATTAAAAATAAAACTTTGATTCTTAAACGTGGGGCGAAGGCCAGCGCAAAGTTGGTACCGTACGTGGAGCGAACGCAAGTTGGTATCCATTACGTGCGTGGTCTAAAACAGCTTCAAATTGGTGCTTAAACGTGGTACAACTACAACAACAATTAAAGCCCTGCAAATGATGCCTTAGTAATAATATATTCTTAGATTTAATTTTCATGCAACTTAATAGTATGTCTCCATTTACATTTATATAAGATTTACACTGCCAATGCAGAAGAGAAGGCCTTAAAAGTGCCACTATAAACAACGAAATGTGGAGGAATTTTAGTTTCCGAGTACGTGGATGCTAAGTAGCTTCCTTTAGGTCTAAACCGAAATGCTTAACGTTCTTTTTACACACCCTTTATACATTTCCCATGAGGTTACACCTCTTTGCTGGTTACATAGGTTCCTTACACACATGCTTTTATCTTGCGGAATAAAATATTTACACAAACGTCCTTTATTGAGCAAGAATTCACCTGGTTTATGCGCAGATTTTTCCGTAGCAGCAGACGAGCTTTCTTCTCATCTCATAATAAAAAGCAAATTAAAAGCTTTCAACCTTCTCCCTCTGTTTTTACATCGCAATTAACTATCTTCCCGAGGAGCAGACAAAGCCACGTATGCGTAAAATCACGTAACAGAGTTCCATAACCCTTGCTTCAGTAAATATTCGTTTTAATCCTTTCATTACCACCAAAGCAACTCCACTCTTCATATTTCCAATGTCAGCATACCTAGATTCCGTGTTGTTTTTGTTTATTAATAAATAACAACTCAGTAACGAACAGTCGGATAAACACCAAACTTGTTACTTAGGTTCAGTATCTTCCAGAGATGCTACACAAAGTTTTTCATGAAAATCCCCACTCCACATTACCCTTTATGTAGATGGAAATTTTTTGGAAAATTTTAATTTTTTCAGAAATGGCTTTAACGACTTTGGTTAAAATATCATATGTTTAAAATGTTTTCATGAGAAATGAAATGTCAATCGCGAATTTTCTGGGAATGTCTCCAAAAGTCTTCTTCATTGTGAAGGACTTTTGCATAACTGGTAAACCATAAGAGATAGAAAAAATTTTACTACACAAAAAATGTATATCGTGTTAAAATACACAATTTATGTCATATACTTTTATGTTGTTGAGTGAAACATTTTCCAGATATTGCTTGTTATTCCCTTAAATTTTTCAATACTTTTCTCAAATGGGAATTCGTTCTTCATTTTTTATCTTGGATATGCAAAGAGTATTAATCTGTGGCAAAGGGAATGGTGCTGCACCTAGCAACCAGCTATTAAGAGATATGTATATGCTTAAAGGCTACTGTATTTCTATATTGCCCTTGTAAATATATATTCCCCTTACATCTACAAGAAAATTAGCAATAAGGTAGAGTCTTCAAATGTTTATCTCGATTAACATGAAGCAGATGGAGAATAAGCGTTTGTAGTTCGTACAAGAGTAGAGAAAGTCATGTGAGTGTAACTCATCAGATTTATTCATCACAAATGTGTATCTCTATGTTTTACGCATTCATATTATCCTTAACATGATATATAAAAGGCGGTTTCTGCCTTCGCTACCACTTACATACAGTACCGAGGAAGGTGGCGCCGCGGTAACGCCTTCGGAAGGTCCCGGATTCGATCTCTATGGCCGCCCACTCTGACTCATGGACTTTTCGTGGTTTCCCCGGGTCCGCAGGGGAATGCTGGTGTGGTTCATCTTATATCACGACTTTCCTGCCCCTGATTTCGTGTACCCATCATCTTCCTGTCATCTGTTTCAGGATTGTAGGACCAGGCGACGGTGTTTTTCCGGTTGCGACTGGGCGGTTTATGTGCCCTCTATAGAGGTTTCTTTCCTGGCGTCATTACGGCACTGCTCAGTTAGGACTCGCTTGCGGGTGTTATCGTGGGAGCGCCCCTATGGGAGAAACCAGGCGGCGTCGAATGTCTATTTTCTGGAAATGTTAGGGACCCCGTCCATGCTTGTTTCCGTCATTATCCGGCTCTAGTCCCCCTTCGGCGACATCTTACCTCATCCCATCCCCCCATCCCCCAGAAGCAAAAAGGCCCGCTGCGACCTACTGGCGGGCTCTACTCGTCCTTTAGTCTTTACACCAAAAAATTCAACACCGATATTTCAGTGGAAATACACGTTTTTGGGGTACCTAAACCCCCAAAATCCATTTTAGAAAAATGTTCGTGTTTATGTCTGTCTTTATGTGTTTGTGTGCGTTAACAGCATAACACATATCACAACACAGCATAATGAAAAGTCAATGAATACCAGATATAAATATAAATTGATGTGGTATATTCACTTGATTTTCTCTGCCCTCTATTGTAAACTATTCTTTCTAAAGCTTATTTTTGCTTTCTCTACCACGTATAGAAAGTAGGGGAGGTATTGTATTCCACCCAAAAAATCGATACCGAGATATCACAGGAAATACATGTTTTTAAACCCCCTGAATCCAAAAAAAGCATTTTTGGAAAAATGTCCGTGTGTGTTTCTGTAAACAGCAATCTCAGTCGGATAAACATTAAACTTGGTATTTAGGTTCAGTATCTTTCAGAGATGCGACACCAAGGTTTTCAAGAAAATCCCCCCACCCCAAATTACCCTTTATATGGAACATTTTTCAAAAATTTTTATTTTCTTGAAAATTTTGATCAAAATATCACATGGTTAAGATATTTTAAAGACAAATGAAATGTATATCTCGAATTTTCTGGGAATGTCTCCAAAAGTATTCTTCATTGTGAACGACTTTTGCATAACTGGTAAACCATAAGAGATAGACAAAATTTTGCTGCACAAAAATGTAGATTGCGTTTAAAAACATAATTTATGTCATATACATTTTTGTTGTTGAGTGAATCATTTTCGAGATATTGCTTGATATTCCCGGAATTTTCCAGTACTTATACCTTTTCTCAAATGGGAATTCGTTATTCATTTATTTTTGTGCTGTTAAATCAAAGAAAATGGAATACTCCGCATAGCAACCAGCTCTTAAAATATTTGATTATCGTTTTAAGCCTACCAATTGACCTTGCATCTACAAGAAAATTAGCAATAAGTTTAACATCTCGATTAACATGAAGTATATGGAGAATAAGCGTTTGTAAAAATAGTTTGTACAAGAGAAGAGAAAGTCAGGTGTGTGTAACACATGTGATTTTGTATTTATTAATTGATAGGGCACTAAACGTATATCTGTAGGAAATCTCGGTATTGAATTTTTGGATGAAATGCAATAAGTACTAGGTACGTGGCAGAGAAAGTTATAACGTACATGGTTCCGTGTAAAGAGAAATTTGAGGTGGGGAATGTTCTTGAAAATCTTCGTATCGCAACCTTCGAGGACGCTTTGCTAAATACCAAGTTCTGCTTTTAACCCACTTTGCGCTGTTAAGTTACTCTGATCTCACGCACGCTGTACTTTTCCTAAAATGCTTTTTATGAAATCTCTTGAGGTAGTATTTTTAACGCTTAAAAATAATTTCAGTCTAATTATATAATATGTAAATTCAATAACAGCCCGCCTTAAAGCAATATGTGTATGTAATAATTTGTAAAATGTATATAATAGTCGTTATTATTTTATCCATGTGTAATAATGTTATGAGAATATATTACGTAATTTAATAATTAGGAGCCGTGAGAATAATAACTTAAATGTTGCTAACAAAGGTAACAATGAAGTAACTTTGAGTCAATAATGAGTAAGAATGTTTAGCAGTACTAATTGTGATTCTTTGAGTAACAATAATGTAATTTTAGTGACAGTTTATAAAATAGCCAATCAACAACCCAAAAAAAACTCCTTATTTAAATGAAGGTATTCTATAGGAGTAGGATTAGCCAATCTGAAACTGAAATATAGCAAAGTTTAAAAATCTAGAAGTCAGTTGCCTGCAGACAGCGTTACTAAACAGACGCAAAAAGTGTCCTCAAGAAATTTAACACGTACTCGTGTGAGATGAAAAATAAGTTTACGTAATCAAAAAGTGTAATTAATTAATAAAAAATAATCTCACAGTTCTCTCTCTATATTAGTGAAGTGTTATTTAAATCGTATCAAGTGTTAATGAAAGGAGTGAAGAAAAAACTTAAAATCTGTGTAAGCCTACATTCTTGTCGCACCAAAACCCTGCTAAGAGAAACCTGTCTCTAACAAATACTGACGCAGCCGAGGCAAACATAAATAGTTAATATATAAAGAAACAGTCAAATTACAAAGTTAATGTTTTTTTTAAGCTTGTGGCAAAGGCTACCGGAAACTGTTTACCATATGTGCGGTTGCAACTACTACAAATTCGGTTCTCCAATGGTTGAACTACAATACAACTACTTCACTCTAAACGTGCATTTCCACTGAAAGCTGTATATAAAGCTTTTGCGTAGAATGCCACTTGTTATACAAGCAATTTATCTTACGTACAACGAAATTGTGTTTCGTAATTTGAAATAATTTCTATCCATTTATCCTAAATTTATTTAAGGTAGCTTGTTGCGTTTGGAATGAGAAGGTAAAGTTGTGCGACTCTTGCACTAAGATTTTCAGTTCAACCCTCCAAATCCCTCCTGCAGTATTAAAGAAAATCGCCGTCCAGAAATGGCCTCGCTTTAGCTGACGTTAAAGTCGGGGGAGGCAACACAACTTCAAAACTACCCCAATTCTAGCGTCACGAAGAGAACAAAGTGAAGATAGGCGCTGACCCAGTCACCTGCACTCCCATTCAATTAAGGTTAACACGCAATTATTCCGAGGTGAGCCAGATGAGACACAGAATACACAAGTGTTAACACGCAGGCGACTAAAGGAAACAAAGCGACAAATGCGAAACAGAAAACCATTACAAATATGCAAATTAAACATTAGCAGCATCACAAATGCCACGAATATATAAAGAATAAGTAAAGTTGAAATTTGTTTATTAATATTTAGCCCAATTATACGGTTTCTTATTAATATGTCACGTTTCTCAGGTCCGCATATGTTATATACAGAGTTTTTCAAAAAGAAGGAATAGACTTTAAATATTTATTTCTAATGAACGACAACAGATGGCGATACATGCTTTATATCACTGAATAGAGAAAACTTCAAAATTATATTTTATGTATTCAAAAGAAACACCATTTGTTATGCAAGGACGACAGGTGCTTTTCCGTTTGCATATGCAAAATCTTCTACCGATTTATTGTATCAATTGTACACTTTTTATGACGAGGCGGCTCGTTGTTGAAGTTACAGCGAAATGCACGCTGCAATGACACAATGGATTCACTCTTTGCATTCTGCAGCACACAAAACGAGTTTTCGTGTGGCGTCGCCATTTTCTCGTAAACACCCACAGCGCCGCTGTAGACACTGAAAGGAACTAATATGTGGGGCTTAAAACTTGAACTTTCCTCTATTCAGTGATGTTTCAAATGTGTCGCTTTCTATAGTCGTTCATTAAAAACGAATATTTAAATTCTGTTCCTTCTTTTTCAATATCCCTGTATATAAACACACACACTAACCCCATAAGTTTGGAACACCAAGTGATTATGCACAATATAAAGGAAATGCATTATAAAATTGCATTTTATTGCTTTATAAATTTTTATTGCGCTCAAATATACATAGGTAAATGAAACTATTAAATTTTAGATTCCTCTGTACATGCGATGCGTCAATTTTGCCAGGGTTTCAGTTGGAAGTAGTCTCCATTATTGCTGCAGGACTTCCCACAATTATGTCCCACTCAATTTTCGGATCCTCCTGTCCAATTCATCCCATAGTAGCTCGATTGGGTTACAATCAGGGCACTGAGGAGGCCATTCCATGTTTTTCCAAATTTTCTGAACCTCTAGAGACTTTATATAGTTCGGGATGTATATTTCGGGTAGTTGTCTTGCTGCAAGACAAACCCTTTCCCAATCAGACGCAAACCAGATGTCTTGCATGTCGCTGTAGAATGGCATGATAATCCTTTTGGTTCATTTTTCCATTTACTTTCACCAAATCTCCGACTTTATTCCCTCAAAAAGATCCCCATACCATCACAGAACCCCCTCCATGCTTCACATTGTAATTAAGCACTAAGGGTTCAAGCATTCATGAGGTAAACGGCGTACAAATTGACGGCGTTTACTTCAAAATATTTTGAAGTTGGATTCATCAGTGAATAAAGCTCTTTCCCAATCTCCTGTTGTCCAATGTTGGCGTGTCTTAGTCCATTGAAGCCTTTTCTTCTTGTTAACAGGGCACAACAGTGGTTTGCTTGCTGCTACATAACCCTGGAGGCTGTTTTCTGCCAGGCGCCCTTTCACTGTTGACTCACTCACTGGTGTATCCCTAGTGTGTTTAGTTCAGCAGTCAAGTCGATAGTTTTGAATTCATTACGCTTACTAGTCACTACCAAATACTTTTCCTGGGTTTTGATATTTTCCTGGGTTCTCCTGAGCGAGGACGATCTTATCTTTACCCTGATTCATAAGGAATCTGACACTTTGGAGCCATTTTCAATTATTTTCGCTGCGTGTACTACCTTCATACAAACGGAACTACAACTGAACACAACTGTAAACAGCGTACCTCTAAATAGTCGTGCCGTCTAATGGTATCCTGCGTGTTTAGCCTTGCTCCATTGCAATTCGCAGCATGGTGTTTCCAAACTTGTGGAGAGTAAAGTATTCTTCTTGTGACGCAGTGATAATGTCCTAAGGTTTTCGGAAGGTCGGCAGCATATATAAGCGAGCGTTCTCACGAGTCGAGTCGGTTGTGAGTCGAGTTGAGTGCGAGGTGAGGAGTGTCAAACAGTAGAGTGAGTCGCGAGTCGGTGCGAGAGAGTTGAGTTGAATCAGTCATGAGCGAGCGAGTTAGCGAATGCGTCTCTGGTGCGAGCGAATTGATGACGACTGTTGTGACGTGCTACTACGGAGTGACTGTTCTACTCCCTTGTGAAGTGAACCGTATGGCGTGAACAGGCTACGTCACGAAGGAAGTGAAGTGTCGGAGAATTGAACTAGTTCACATAAGTGAAATGAAAGTGTGAACGAAGTAAACTAGAGTATTTATAACCGCTACCACCCTAAGGTGTAAGGAATAAGTGAAGGAACTACAAGAGCCTACAGGCTGCAGGTAGACAGGCTACAGAGACGCGCAGAAGTCCCTATAAATTCTAGGCTCGAAAATCCGTTTCACTGCTGGTACTGACTACTCTTTCCTTTGATTAAACATCCGCACCATCTATCCGGCACTGCCATACGCCACGAAGCCTAAAAGCACACTTGAAAGATGAGAAAGAAACAGAATGAAAGGTAACAGATGGGAAGGAACTGCTGGTAAATGAGAAAGCACCCCAGCATTTGTCTACTGACCATGCAAACCACGAAAAACCCAGCGTTTATAAATATAAACTCAATTTTTACACATACACACACAACGTTTCTCTCTTTGTAACATTAGTAAGGATGCATCAAAAAGCGCGTTGGAATGAAAATTTCTCAAGTATGTTTACACTTTTTAGACGTAATTCAAGCGAGTCTCTACAATTTTCATAACAGAAAACGAAATATGGATTTTTTACTACACGCAGGAAACTAAGGAGCAATCCAAGTGGCAAGACGAAAATGCACCAAAATAAGCAAAACCTGTTCCATCTGCAGTAAAAGCCATGGCTACGGTTTTCTGGGATTGCCATGGTGTTGTGCTCATTGACTGCCTTCAAAAGGGCAGAACCAACACCAGGGGGTATTACACTTCACTAATGAACGAACTGATCTTGCGGAACAGAAAGTTCTCTTTCATGCGCATTCACACGCGTCTGGGATTATTGTTACAAAGTTCTATTACCTTTGCTTCCAAATGCTTCCACATTCACTACATTCGTCGGATTTGTATCCCAGCGATTGCTTTTTGCTCCCAAATCTAAAGAAATGACGGGTGGACAAGGATGTATTTAAATTTCGATCAGTTAAAAGTATGGTAATTGCTCCAGCAAGAACAGGAAAAGATAATAGTAGAAGAATTGCATGAAGTTGAAGCTGAGACAGACTCAAAATTTTGCATAGTTGTACAAATATTTTTACTTTCTCTACTACGTATAGTAAGTAGGGGAGTACGTATGTTTTGAGACCCCCTGAATCCAAAAAAAAATTTCGAAACATGTCCGTGTGTGTGTCTGTGAACAGCATAACTCAGAAACGAACAGTCGGATAAACACCAAACTTGGTATTTAGGTTCAGCATCTTTCAGAGATGCGACACGAAGGTCTTCAAGAAAATCGCCCCATCCCAGTAACTGAAGGTGACATGGCTGCTTGAAACGAAAGTAAACATGAGTAAACGTTAACAAATAAAGATACTTAAAAACGGTTAGATTTAAATAGTAAAATTCAACTATCAATTGTGATTATATTCATTCCTGCAATAATATATATGGATGTCAATATTTTATTAACGTCTGCGGTAAAAATGAAAAACGCACGGAGTGTAGGAATTTCATCGTCGCAATTTTAATAGCATTAGCTGGAAGTGATTAGAAAAACATTATAGCCGAAAAAGAATATTTGGAAATAGTGTACTATATTTAAATCAGCATTGTGATTATCATACATATAATCTACCCCTTGTTTCAAGTCTATACATAATTCAATGTGAATGAAGAGAAGCTAAAGCGAAATTCACAAAAAATGCAACCATTGTTTAAGCATATCTCAAACATAGGATATATTCATCGAAACCTTTACTCAAGTTTCAAAAAACATTTTCCTTACAAAGGGTGTTTTGGGTTGGAAGAATTTCATGAAAAGTTTTTCTTTGCATTCCTAGAAGGCGATTTTTTCTGCTGTAGAGAACCTCTACGGGCTTATCCGCAGAGTTCAGCTCTGAAATTAGTTTTAAGTATTGGCGCTGAAGGATTTTATGCTACTAAAATTTTATACTGAATCCGTGTTTGTTGCGCTTTTAAAATATCCATATTTATCTTCTGGGAGCTTATACCCAGCAGAAGGTTACAGTATTCGTATGTGCATACACAGAACTTCGTTGTTAGTAGAATATAAATAACTTCATTTTGCGAATATTCTGTTGTAGCAGATTAAGCTGGACCACGAAACCGTGCTGTAACAACCGTTCTTTACTTCTCCCTGGTTACACCATTACACTGCAAACATGGTGTTGGGGTTTCGAGCCGTCCTTCTTCTAACTAAATTATTTACTATCCTCCGTGAATGCACATTTACCTAACTGGTGATATAAAGTAATTCGCCTGTCAACGCGGAGTGTCTGAGTGCAGGCGGAAAACCACAGCGAGGTTTATTACAATTACTGCAGCGGCAGAAACACCTTTGTGTAACAGTTGAAAGATGGGTTTCTGCACAAAATTTTAACCCATCAGCGTCTGCACGCAGAGGTCATTAGTACTGCAGTCTACTGCATTCCTTAAGGTGGAGGTATTAACAGTTGCTAGCGCAGAAATCCCTTTATCGTATTTTACCGCTGTACACTGAAGCTAAAGAAGTTGCCTATACACCGCGGCGCCGTTATCACGCTCGGAACAAATCGCAAAGAAAACTAACCTGAACCAACAATGAGGGATCAGAAATAATATTTCTTAATGAATTCTCCTCTGATTCGTGTAAACATGTTGAACGGCTATCTCAATATAACATAACTAGTAACTCGACTTTGTAGAGGAAGGGTGAGTGAGAAATGAGTTATCTGCAGTGCAGAAATGCACTACAGCCATAACATTTGCTCCTAAATCGAACGTTTCTTCTGAAGTACACGCGGAAACAAAGTCTAAAATTATTTCTGCAAACAAGATATTATTTGAATCTATTTGTCAATTTCAGTGATTACTTTGAGCCTAAGCGTTTAGATAACAATAATGTAGTATATATAATTATTCTTATTACTACTCATAGACTATGTCATCTGGTTTTTTCCGACATCAAAATGTTAAACATGGTCAAGTAATTTAAATAAGGGTTTTCCTAGGCCCCTATATCCTCTTGGTAGGAAAATGGAACCTTTGGTAACTGGTGTCATAAATAATAATAATAATAATAATAATAATAATAATAATAATAATAATAATAATAATAATAATAATAATAATAATAATAACCTGACCCTAATAGAAAATAATTAATATTATCATCATCATTCATCTAGATCACATATTGGACCACATAGTTCCGTTATTATTTTAACAAAGATTGGATCTATTATATTTTTGTTGTTGTTTTCATTTCTGGCTAATTTGTATTTTATTATTTGTTTGAATATTCTGCTATTGTCCATTTAAATAGAGCCCACCATTCACTTCTTCGTTTTCATATCATTTATATTATCCACATTTAAAATTTTTCTTTAGTAGATGGGAATAAATAACACCGTTACTTTCCAAAACCAGGCTGGCCACTTTACTGTGTGTGTATATATATATATATATATATATATATATATATATATACACACATATACAGAGAGAGGGAGGAGATATGTGTGTGTAACATGTAATAGAGGAGAGGGTTCTGATTGGATCCTCTATATATTATGTCCTGATTTTTAGTTCCTTCTATTCTGTTTATGCCTTCTACAACTCTTATAAACCACACTTCTGATGTTTGAGGGTTCCACAGTTTACCTCTATCTAGACATGTACAATTATAAATAAACTCTATTAAATTAAAATATAGCTGTGTTAGTTCAGGAAAATAAGTAAAGTTCTTGGCTATTTGTACATCTATACAAATATTTAAGATTTTGCGTTTAACAGTTAAAGCGACCAATGTATTTAAATGTGAAAAAATATAGGAGGCAGAAAAACCAAAAACAAAAGCATGTGGCATGTAATCGAACCAGATAGCTCCGCAGTAATGTATGATGCTCACATTCCTTCGGTCGCTCATTCTGACCTTGGATTTTTCAAGGTTTTATCTCGTGGGTAGGCGAATGCTGCGGTAGTTTCTCATCTACTAGCGTATGCTTGTTAAAACGAAAGAATACTCCCCGCGGACACTGGTGGGCTCCTCGGTCGATCGGTCGTTCATCGCCCTTTCTAGGCAGTGCCAGCAGTGGGGCGGGTACACTGTGGCCTGGAACTATTATGGACTTCCGCGCGTCTCTGTAGCCTCCTGTAGTTCTTCACATCATCCCTTCCTCCTGGAGGTAATAACCGCAATAAATCTCCCACAGATTGCAAAGCGCGAGGTCTCCCCCTCCGTTGTATAACACTAATCCTATGTTGCATTTAATTGTTTTAAAATCTCTCTGTATATACTCATTACGGGGAGATAAAATGTTTAGAATTTTAACTATACTAGGATCTGACACACAAGCACCTGGGAACCCATCATTTGACTAGTTTGGCATTCCACTCCTTAATATTTTAAATAAGCTTATCTCTCAAATTCTAAAGTTAATCGACCTAATTTAGAAACACACCGCATACTTTTGCTGAACGAAAGAATTTCAAACATAATGAAAAGTTAAATGGATAACAATTAGAACTATGAATAAAAAATAAATTAGTTAACAGTATAATATTATATCCTCGTGAATTTGTATGGAAATCTTGCCCATTGAATTTGGATGATGGCCACAGCTCACTTCAGTCGCCCTCCGTGGTGTAGTGTTTGCCATGCTAGTTCCCGAGGTGACGGGTTCAAACCCGGCGGAGGGCGATGGATTTTTTCGTGCGTAAAAGTCCTTAGCATGAAGGGAAGGGAAGGGAAGTAAAGACGGCGGTCCCATATCGTAGATTTACGATAAAAGAAAAAGCACGTAAAAGAACTTCAAGCCTGATAAAGAGTAAAATTACCGGTCTCTCACGCCCAATATAGAATGTTACGCTAAGGACCACAGCAGTTAAGGAGCGTCCATAAATAAAACTCATTCATTCATTATCTGTTTACCCTCTCTTATGTAGGACGTACACCCCCCAGGACTTACAAGCGGGTGCCTGGGGTCAGAGGCCCGTCGAGGAGCAGACACTCATGGATCAGACAGAGTATCCAGGATGGGTGATCAGCCCGATGCCTGGTATGGGATGAAGGAAGTAGATGAAACGAAATGTTGGTGAAATGAATGAAAGGAAAGGTGATGATGGAGCAGTTGGTGGAATGAATGGCGGGGGAAACCGGAGAACCCGGAGAAAACCCGCCCAGACACCGCTTCGTCCACCACAAATCCCACATGCAGGTCCCTGGGATTGAACCCGGGCCGCCTAGGTGGGAGGCGAGCGGTCTAACGACTCGGCCACGGCGCCGCCCATAAATAAAACTCAATTTAATTTAATTCAGCTCACTAGAGGTTACAGATATGAAGGAATACTTACTAAACCTGGAATGAAACACGAAGTTAAATGGAAACTTCTGCATTTATTTGAAGAGTTAGAACAAGGGAATTTGGGATTATTATCCTTTATGTGTAGTATAATACTTTATTTTCCAACATAGGAATTATATTATGACAATCGTTAACTCCTTTGTTATTTTAAGACAACGACACACCCAACATGCTGCAGGTTGTCCAACCTTGAACTACAACTGGGCTTGCTTCTCTGGAAAGACATTTTGAGTGCAGCAGCATTTACTACATTTGTGTTGGTAGAGATATGAAACTGTTATAAAAACCTCGCTGTTACGTAATCAACAGAGTAAAGACATGCGTGCTGCACCTTTCCCCCTGCGACTTAATTAAAAACTGCTGCTATTCCCGACCCCCTCCAGAGCAGACAAAACAAAAGCCTGCTTGCGTCTTCTCAGGGACCCCGCGCTTTCAAAGACGAAAATGTCAATAGTAAAAGCATTTGGAGGAGCAGTTTAATCAAGGTCTGGAGCCAAAGCTAACTTATGAGGCTATACCTTCATTTGACGTAGGTATAATAATGCAAATCCTTTCTTTCAACATTAATAAGTACTCCGTATGACGTCTTGATTCTCTGTTGCGGTTAGCGTTGGAAAAGTGCTGCCTTAAGAATCTTATATAAAGTGCTAGTATTTTATGCTTCCTCATAATACTCTCCAGGGAGAAATCAAACCCATCAGCGCAGATATTTCTATAATAAGAATTGCTTTCTAAGAGCATTGAAGAAGGAGTTTTGTCGTATTTTGTTATTTGCCCCACGTTTTGGGAGCCAATTTGAAGAATGGTTTTTGCTCCTACGTATAGAAAGTAAGTTTGAAAATGTATTATATTTCGACTGTTGGGGAGCCGAACTTGAAGTAGTTGCAACCGCACGTGTGGTAAAAAGTTTCCGGTAGGCTTCGCCCCAAGTTTAAAAAATATTAACTTTGTAATTTGACTGTTTATATTTGCCTCGGCTACGTCACTATTTATTTTAGAGACTTGAATGTCTTAACATAGAGTGGTGCGACTAAAGATTGCAGGCTTACACAGATTGTAATTTTACTTCACTGCATTTATTAATGCTTGAAACGATTTAAATAACACTTCACTGATATAGAGAGAGAGCTAAGAGATTTGTTTATTAATTACTTGCACTTTTTAACACGTAAACTATTTTTGTCTCACACAAAATACGTATTAAATTTCTCGAGGATACATCTCGCGTCTGATTAGGAACACTGTCTACAAGCAACGCGTCCAGTTATGAGCGCTGTCTACAAGCAACTGACTTGATTTCTACCGCCTAAATTTGTAAATTTCTGTATTTCAAGTTTCTAATTGGCTATTCCTAGTCCAATAGAATACTCTTATTTAACTTAAGCTTTATTCTGGTTGTTGGTTGGCTATTTTATAAACTGTCTCAAAATTTACATTATTGTTACTCCAATAATGACTATTAGCATTATTACACTTTCTTACTCAACATTGCCTCAAGGTTACCTCATTGTTAGCAACTTTTAACCTATTATTCTCACAGCTCCTACATTATTAAATTACGTAATACATTCACATAACACTATTACATGTATACAATAATTTAAACATATACATCTATAATATATACTTTTTATATATTATTATATATACATATTGCTTTAAGGCGGGCTGTTATTGAATTTACATATTATATAATTTGACTATAATCATTTAAGTGTTAAAAATACTGCCTCAGCATTTATCCCCTTATATTAGTACTATATACAGTATGTTCACTACAATTAACAGTACTGCACCGCCCTCCTGTCCTATAGCAAACACCTTCAAGGAGCGGAACTTCACCGTGAGGGAGCCACAAAAAACATGGAAAATATAATTTAGAAAATATATTTTCGCCTCATGGCAAATGCATATGAAGCAAACATAAATATAATGATGCTTATTCAAAAAGTTAATCTTGAGACATCTTTCTGCACATATATGATCTTCATTTAAGCCTTTAGCTTGCCATAACAACGCAATAAACGGTATGGATGAGTACTCCACAACTGGCTATAAATAGTTTCACATTGACAAAGCTTTGTAGTGATAAGCACTAATTACATCAACCTTCCGTCTAAATGTTAAAACATCACAAAGAGAGCTGCCAGACGAACCGAGTAGGAACAAAGAAGACGGTCAGAAATAAGAAAGCCAAAGCGCAACAAAATGAATGTGAGGAATCTTAATAAATCGCGCACCGCGCCCGATGACGTACGAGCGCACACTCAACGCCTGATTATTTGGATAAAGCGACTCGAACGTTGGAGCGATGGTGCCGCCGCCCAGCACAACGGAAAAAACGATAGGCATGGACAGCACGACCGACTCCCGGCGGCAAACTGCCCAACTAACGTAAGAACATAGGAGTCGTACGCGGGAAAGACAGAGCATGTTGAGGATTAAAAAAATCCGACACAATACTACCTCCTAATTATAATCACTGTTATTGTTGGTACTTCTTGTTCTGTCTTAAGTAGTATATGAGCTTCTTATTGATTACTGTGGTCTTGTGATCCTATAAATGCTAGAAGCTTAAGCTTAGAAAAAGCCTTAGGTATAAGATTCCAAAATTCTACTTCCAGTCCAGCATACATATTTTCAAATGCCAATTAATACCAAAAAAAGCTATATACAAAAGTGCCAAGTGGGGCGAAAGTTGTTTGCTTTGAAAAGCTCTATCTAATAGAACCCTATTTGACCCCATTCCATATCGAATTTTAAAGTAACACGCCACCAACCCCAATTCTTGTTATAGCTGATCAATGAAATCTAGTTCAATTGAGAATTCAAATGTACTTCAGTTAAGAGAGGGCGGGCTTTTGTAGCTAGTCCGTGATTTCATGTTCCGATGAAGAGAGCATAAGTGTCCCCTGGATACAGACAGTGGGTAAATAAATATACCGCAAACTTAAAGCTTTCGTAATGTTTGTTAATATTGTTAAAATCATGCTCGTTTTAGAGGATAAATAATTCTTAACCATTTTGTAAAGCAAAAACCACATAAGTAATTATGAGAAAAGCTTCATGGTTTATCATCCAACCCTTAATGCGAGGTGTGGGGATCGGTGGCAGCGACCACCATCCGCAGACTGCAGGCCGTTCAGAACAGGGCATTAAGGATTATCTATGATACTTGGCGTAGACTCCCGTCACACATCCTACATACCCATTTCGGACATCCATTCCATGTAGACATGGTACGCGAGAGATCCCGTACCATGCACACGAAACTTGCTACCCATTCCAATCAGCTGGTAAACGCCCTAGGTCACTATAACCGTAGGGCCCCCAGAAGAGTTACCGTCTACCCATGGACGCAATAGGACCGCTTGCATAAGGGCTACCAATTCAATGCACTCTCACCAAGTTAAGCTGTATTGGACCTGGTTGCTAGCTGGATGAGTGACATTCCAGCAGTGACTCGCTCAACAGACTACTTGAATACCCGCAAGTTAAGCAAGCATTTGTCTTGGCCAATAACTGGACGAGTGACCGTTCAGCAGTGACCAGCACGTCTTCTTGGTAAAACCTAATTCTATACCTACCTCTTGCTTCGCTGCCAATCGGCCTACTTATTTTCACAACCACGCAAGCGGTTGCAGAAGTTAAGCGTATTGGGATACGTCGTCACATGAACGATGGTTTTCTCAGGTGATTCTCTAGGACTCAGCCAATGGTAGCACAGGAAGCGAAGCTCCGCCCACTGGCACCCAACATAAAAACTTGCGAAAACCGAAAACCTATTATATCCTACAGGTAAAGCTGCGCAAGCGGCTAGGTACTGTGGCGATTTTATATTCCGCCCTGGTAACCCTGGGCGACCTGCTCTTTATTGCTGAAAAAATTTTTTAGAAATTTGGCAAGAGTATTTTACATTTTTTGGTGTATTGAGTTTGGGATGTTGGGCAATCTTTTAAGAGCTAATTAATATAGAATCTTCTCGCTAGTCTATTTGATTTATGCTTAATGTACGTTTGGTTTTTCCCTTCGTTCCACTACCTATCACGTTTCCCTCACTTATTGTTACTAGGGTAATAGTGGAAAGGGGCCGCAATTGAAAGAAATCCTATGCTACGTAACAACGCCCTTGTAAATTCCTTTAAATTGCGAAGGAATAGCAATTTGTCTGTCTGCATTTTGCTTTTGATTTTACTGTCCATGTTTCACTTCCATCTTGGTATCTTTCCCGACTTAATTTTTTTAATGGTTCAACATATAATATTAAACTTTGATAATTTTCCATATACTTAATGTCCGACATTGCAAATATTGAAAATTTGATGCTGATATTTTATTTGGTTATTTAATAATTAATTCCATATTTACTAAAAGAACCATTATTTTTAGTTACTTAGTAAACTGCTGAAGTGCTATCTGCAGGCTACCAACTAAAACTCATAATATGCCAGTATTTCGATACTTTTTTCTGATTCTACCAGAATTTCCACAAATAATAACGCATTTATATTGAAGTGACGTAATGGATTGAAAGAAGCTTTTAACTAATGAAAATATATTCATGAAATCCAGAAGCATTTCTTCACACTGTAGCCTATGGCTTTCCTTTTCTGTTATATTGAGCTTCTTTTCAGTAAATGCTTGGAAATAAGCTCCAGAATAATAATAATTTAACCTGTGTATTCGGAAGGATAGAACGCAAACATGCTAAACAGCTTTTTGATCGAGTTCACTTCAGGAAAATCCATTACATTAGATTAATCATATGTTTATTTTGTTTCCTTTTAAAACTCTTCTGCGCTCGTGACAGCTGTTGTACAAATGTTAATAAACTCTCCCCACACAAAAGAAAATACCTTCCAAATTCTTTATTTTCCAAGCTAACTACGGATGGCTTCGCTAACACGATATTATGCAAGTGGTAAAGTTAAGGGATAGACGACAACGTACTATACAATAAATCTGATGTCTTACACTCAGATGACTTTCTCTACTCTTGTACAAACTATTTTTACAAACTCTTATTCTCCATCTATTTCATATTAATCGAGATAAACATTTTCAGAAACGATCTTTTGACATGCAAGGAGAATTTTATTCTACACATAGCGACCAGTTCTAAAAATATTTGACTATCACTTAAGGCGTACTATGTTCCCCTTGTTTTGTATTTGCAAGGGCAATATAGAAATACAGTAGCCTTTAAGCATAGACATATCTCTTAGTAGCTGGTTGCTATGTGCAGCACCATTCAGTTTGCCATAGATTAATACTCTTTGCATATTCAAGACAAAAAAATGAATAACAAATTCCCATTTGAGAAAATAAGTATTGAAACATTTAAGAGAATAACAAGCAATATTTCGAAAATGGTTCACCCAACAAAAAAAATATATGACATAAATTGTGTATTTAAACACGACCTACATTTTTTGTGCAGTAAATTTTTGTCTATCTCTTAAGGTTTACCAGTTATGCAAAAGTCGTTCACAATGAAGAATACTTTTGGAGACATTCCCAGAAAATTCAATATATACATTATATTTGTCATGAAAATATCTTCAACATGTGATATTTTAATAAAAATCATTAGAGCTATTTTTGATAAAATTAAAATTTTCGAAAAATTTTCCATGTAAAGGGTAGTCTGGGGTGGGAGGATTTTCTTGAAAACCTCTGTGTTGCATCTCTGGAAGATACTGAACCTAAATACCAAGTTTGGTGTTTATCCGACTGTTGGTTCTTGAGTTATGCTGTTCACAGACACATACTAGACACACAGACACACACGGACATGTTTCCAAAAATGTTTTTTTTGGGATTCAGGGGGTCTCAAAACATGTATTTCCAGTATCGAATTTTTGGGTGGAATACAATACTTCCCCTACTTACTATACGTAGCAGAGAAAGTAGAAATGTAAATGTCTTTAAAACACACAAAGATATACATTATTATTGTCTCTAATTGTTCAATACGTTTGTCATTCTTTTTAAGTTCTGTTGATTTTCAGTTGTCTCAAACATTCGGCTATCGCTGTTCCCTTTCTATCTATAACAAAGTGTTTAATGTTGGTATTTCTACAAATATTTATCTGGATTATAACGAAGTAGATAGAAAAATAAATTTCGTAAGAATAGTTTCCATACTATTAATAAACGATAGAAGATGTCATGTGAATGTAACATATCAGATGGAGGCAGTGTTATGGAGGCCAATTATGGAGTGATAGGATTGACATTAATTAAGGTCTTTAGATTTTGGTGATTGTGAGGTAGAAAAGCCTAACTATGAACAGAAATCAGGATTAACCACACATATAGATCATAGTGCATAGTGCAAGAATCAGTGTTGGCAATCGTCCGTATGATTCTGAATAGTATAAATTCGATATTCTCATATCGTGCACGATTCGCGACAAATATGCATGACACGAAAATTGTCACAAATCCTGCATAATTTAAAAGTGAATCTTGCATTTATGAAAATAGAGGTTTAAAGCGCTTCAAACATTCCTTTCGTTGAAGTATATCAGTTTTTTGAGTAAATATATTTTCTATTCTGCTCCTTTTCATTTCAGTGACATTATATTGGCATTTATACTATACAACGATTGCTACAGTTTCATGCAAACTATAGTTATAAAAATCTGATGTAATGCATTTATATGGCTATCTATCTCTACAGTCACCAGTTCCATATACAGGGTGGTTCATTTAAGTTGATACTGTGCAATATCTCCAACACTAAGCGTTGTAGAAGGAAATGTCTTGAATAAAAGTTGCTTGATATTATGGGGGATAGTAAATGTCATTTACAGTGTTTTGTTTGCAGGACATTATGACGGTCAGTTTAGGGTCCATTTATTTTTTTTTTAAAATGGGAACCTACATTTTGTGTGTTGTAATTTGGCAAGTAATGTTCTAGAGGAAGTGATACAAATTATTTGCATGCGTTTTTAAAATGTACGACAGCTACGATATTTGTATGATAGCTTTCATCAGCTACATGGAGACGAAAGTAAACGGCAATAAGAAAACCAACATTAAGAAAGCGACAGTGTAGCATGAAAACACGACATAAGTGTAATAAAAGAGCAAAAACAAAAAGTTCTTAATCTTCGATTTTATTACTGCGTTCTTTTTGTATTATATTTTATTTTTGCACCAAAATTCAATGAAGAATTACCATATTGGTACTCCGAAGTGAGAACATGGACAAGTAGTTGTTATATTGCCCTTAGAAAGCTCGGCGAAATTTTTATGGGAGCCAGTTGTCAAAGTTATACTCGAGAAACGGAGGAGGTCACGCTGGCAGAGTTTGGGGCTAGATTTGTCAGTACCAACATATACAGCTTCTTCCATTTTAGGACACTTTCTATGCACATCAGAAACTCAGTGGGATGGCTGGCACGGTTACATCTATGGCCTCGGGGACCGTCCACTCTGGTCCATGGATTTTTCGTGGTCTCCCCGGATCGCCAGGCAAATGCTGGGGTGCTTCATCTTCTACCACAACTCTCCTTTCTCTCATTTTCTGTACCCATCATCTTCCTTGTCATCACTAGAAAATGGTGACTTGTGGGCTGGGGATGCGTTCTGTCTGAAAACGTTAGGGACCTCGTCCTGCTTGCGCACGCCGGCATCCGCACGCGGCCACCCTTCGGGTCTCTCCCTCATCTTTCTCCTAGGGGTCACGTTGAAAGCAAAAAGGGACGACTGGCCTTCGTGCGGTTCTCTGCCCCGTCCGAGAGCCCCTCCGTGACATTAGCTCTACATTTATGCACATCAGCATTGAATAAGGTTGTTTTCTTTACGTTATTATTATTTGCCCCACGTATGGGCGCCAATTTGAAGAAGTTTGTTGTATTAGCCCTAAGTTTAAAAAAAAATTACTTTATAATTTGACTGTTTCTTTAAATAATATATACTTATGTTTGCCTCGGCTGCGTCAGTATTACTGTTAGAGACACGTTTCTCTTAGCAGGGTTGTGATGCGACAAGAATGTAGGTTTACACAGATTATAACTTTTAATTCACTCCTTTTTTATTACTTCAGGACACGATTTTAATAACACTTCACAGATATAGAGAGCTGTGAGATTCTTTTTATTAATTAATTATACTTTTTAACACGTAAACTTACTTTTCGTCTCACACGAATACATATTATATTTCTTGAGGACACTTTTTGCGTCTGGTTAGTAGCGCTTTCTGCAGGCAACACGTCCAGTTATGAGCGCTGTCTAGAAGCAACTGACTTGAATTTGTAAATGTTTTCTCCTTTTTAGTTTCTGATTGGCTAATCCTAATCCAATAGAATACCTTCATTTAACTAAAGCTTTTTCTAGTTATTGATTGGCTATTTTATAAACTGTCACCAAAACTACATTATTGTTGCTCCAATAATGACTAGTAGCATTATTAGACATTCTTACTCATTATTGCCTCAAGGTTACCTCATCGTTAGCAACCTTTAACCTATTACTCTCACAGCTTCTACATTATTAAATTACGTAGTATATTCACATAACATTACTGAACATGTCTACAATAGTATACAATAATATAAACATATTTAATGAGTGTAACATACACTTTTTATTGTTACATACACATATTGCTTTAAGGCGGGCTGTTATTGAATTATAATTAGACTGAAGTTATTTAAGTGTTAAAAATACTGCCTCAGTATGTGTATAAAATAAAACATTGTTTGTTTTAAAATATGAGTTTCGTCTTAACTTCGCTCCTGAACAGAGTACCCATTTATTGTTCTGAAGAGATGTTTCCTCTCGCTGGCATAGAGGGTCATTTTAACTGCATTAGTTAGTGGTGAAATAGATTGTGCTTTACATATGAAACTTGTGACGTTAATCCGGTATACATAGAACATGTCTGGTGCTTGTTATGCGAAGAATCGCTCCAGGGAAGACAAATGATGCACAGTTCTACTATGTTCGCTGAATATATTCTGACATTTTATAATGAACTGCTACATCCATATTATTTTAACCTTAGACTATATTAAGCGACATGCGAACTCTATGCTGTAGTCAAGAGATCTGGGATGTAGCAGTAAACCATAAAATATTGTTTTTTAGCTTATTTTTCTACCCGTTGCCATTTCACAGGAGTACCGGGATATCTGTTCACATTTTCTATCCTATTTTTAACCACGTTAAAATGTTTATTTCAAATTATGCTATAAATTTGTTCTTCCAAAGTTATATACAACATTTCTCTCATTAAAAATATCTGCTGGGTTATAAGCTCTAAACACAAGATCTTATTCTTCTGTCCATTTAACTGAGGTAAACGTTGAGAAAGGTTTTATGCTGCTACGTATGGAAAGTCAGTTTGAAGTTGGTGTATTATGTTTAAACTGTTGGGGAGCCGAACTTGTAGTAGTTGCAACCTCACATATAATAAACAGTTTCCGGTGGCCTTTGCCCCAAGTTTAAAAAAAAATATATTAACTTTGTAATTTAACTGTTTCTTTAAATATTATATTTATGTTTGCCTCGGCTGCATCAGTATTTGTTAGAGACACGTTTCTCTTAGCAGGGTTTTGGTGCGACAAGAATGTAGGCTTACAAAGATTATAATTTTACTTCACTCCTTTTATTAATACTTGATACGATTTAAATAACACTTCACTGATATAGACAGAGAGCTGTGAGATTATTTTACTAATTAATTACACTTTTTAACACGTAAACTTATTTTTTTGTCCCACACAAATACGTATTCAATTTCTTGCGGACACTTGATGCATGTGTTTACAATCACCGTCTGCAGGCAACTGACTTCTAGATTTGTAAATTTTGCTATATTTGTTTTTCTGATTGGCTAATCCTACTCCAATGGAATACCTTCATTTAAATAAAGTTTTCTCTGCTATTTTATAAACTGTCACTAAATTTACATTATTGTTACTCCAATAATCACAAGTAGCACTGCTAAATTTTCTTACTATTATTGACTCAAGGTTACCTCATTGTTATCCCATTGTTAGCAATGTTTAACTTATTATTCTCACAGCTCCTACATTATTAAATTACGTAATACATTCGCATAACCATACATTTTACAAATTATTACATACACATATTGTTTCAAGGCGGACTGTTATTGAATTTACATATTATATAATTAGACTGAAATTATTTAAGTGTTAAAAATACTGCCTCCACGTTTGCAAAAGTTTTCATTAGGAATTTAGTTGAACAATAGCGATACAGCAGGCTGAAATGATAACCAAATATTAAAAACCAGGTAGATTGACGGTGATTTTAAAATTCTACCATAGCGATTTAGCACTTGAAAAAGCCTTTTATGTTACATTCACGTGACTTTCTTTACCACTCTTCCACAAAAAAGTCTTACGAAAGCTTATTCTTCTATATGCTTCATGTTAATCCAGATAAACTTTTGCTGAAATACTTTTAGTACATAATAGCTAGGTTGCACTACACGTTGCACGAGGGTCCCTTTAAACTTGAATAGTGGCTTAATTAATTTCAATAATTTCTTTACTGAACAAAGCTAGAAGATTTTTATGGTATGTGCAGCATGTCGCCAGCTCATCAACACAAGGAAGTTCTCGAATGATGTCATTTATGACGCAGCAGCTGGTAGAACATCATATAGTCGTCCAGGTTACTATTATCTGTTTTTTTCAGGTCACTCAACACAGCGCC
This sequence comes from Deroplatys truncata, assembly GCA_030765065.1. Taxonomy (NCBI): domain Eukaryota; kingdom Metazoa; phylum Arthropoda; class Insecta; order Mantodea; family Mantidae; genus Deroplatys; species Deroplatys truncata. Next base: position 110,947,634 of record CM060982.1, read on the forward strand.
CTCCTAGAAGTGAGTGGATCATGAAGCTACCGGGCGGGACGAGAAGACAGTTACCAACGAGGGATCTGAGCGAGTGAGCTGCTAGGGCTTTTAGCTCTGTTTGACTTCTATGAGATTTTGCCTTAAGATTGACAAGTGTAATTCTTCGGCTATTTCTAAATTCAATCATGTGTTTTGGTAAGCATTTAGAATTTAACTTTCTACCCTTGGCTATCAATATTTATGCTCAGGGGAGAAACATTTAGTATTCGTAATTTATATTGGTTTTGCAATGGCTGGAAATTAAACACTTGTAATACTGTAAAACAAATTAAATGTCGTAACATATTGCATAAAGAATGGAATACATGATGATTGTACTTGATTTTTCTTAAATGTTTACATATATATATTGCAGCAATTCTTGTAATGTATTGGATTGTTAAAATATAAAGGTTTTTCTATAATAAACCGTTATCACATTTTATGTGAAATATTTTGAACCCTAATTCCTATCATAACTCACGCGATTCACCCTCCAAATACCAAATCACACGATACCAAATCCAACTTCTACCTTAACAGGGTCAGCGCATTACAGGCAAAAGGTTGTGAAATATCGGTGGAAAGCCTGTCTTCCTTAACTTTCCCTCAACAGTCATCCAAGTTCTGGAAATGCTACATACGTTGTACGTACCCCCTGTGGAACACTTATAGGTCGGAATGGGCGAGTTTAGACAACCGTAGGTGACATTTAAATCTTTCTACATTCTCTTTGGTTCCATGATTATTTAACAACATAGGTTACACAGTTTTCACATAATACAGAAATTCTTAACATGTACAACTAAATAGAGATGAAGTTCGTGAATATGAGGATTTTGCACTCACTGGCACCAAGTTAAAAGCTTTGGAACATACATCAATCTGTGAGCACTGCGAAAATGTTTTCTCTTTGTAAAATTATATAGGATATTCTACTAATGAACATGATTACAAAATACAAAGAGAATAAAACAAAGAGTTTCTTACTAAAATATTTGGTATACCACATGCGTAACGCACTGTTGTAAGCAGTTCGATTCTCTTTTGGTTTTTTGTATCTTCTGTTTTCTTAGCTGTTAAATCGTGACTATATATATAGTGACAAATGAGAACACTAGTTGTTGCTAAACACACTTTATTTGTCACGTACATACCTGAGAACAGAACACAACTGATCCGTAGAATCAAATCATAACTGAACTCCTGAGTCACAAATAACAACCGAACTGTCTGTCCAAACTCTTCAACGTCTTGTCGACCTTAGCTTCGTAACGTCTTAACTAACTGTATATCAAGCGGAATTTTGTAGAAAGGGAGGATACTAGAACATGTTGGAAGTCCTCTACTGGAGTCTTAAAATGTGCGAGGAAGCAGCACATATGGGTTCGTACACATTATTGTTGTGAAGGCCGGTCGAGGGACCCACCCAGGTGCCGAGCAGGAGGCGCTTATCAACGTCCGCAGGTAGCTTTGCGCGCGGTCATATTGTATACTGTTTGCAGTGAAATATCGGCGATATTCGTGTTATTACTTTCTCTACTACGTATAGTAAGTAGGGGAAGTATTGCATTCCACCCAAAAATTCGATACCGAGATTTCACCGGAAATACATGTTTTGAGACCTCCTGAATCCAAAAAAAGCATTTTTGGAAACATGTCCGTGTGTGTGTCTGTGTGTGTGTGTGTCTGTGTGTGTGTCTGTGTGTGTGTCTGTGTGTGTGTCTGTGAACAGCATAACTCAAAAACGAACAGTCGGAGACGCACCAAACTTGGTATTTAGGTTCAGTATCTTCCAGAGATGCGACACGAAGGTTTTCAAGAAAATCCCCCCACCCCAGACTACCCTTTACATGGAAGATTTTTCGAAAATTTTAATTTTCTCAAAAATGGCTCTAACGATTTTGATGAAAATATCATATGTTTAAGATAATGTCATGAGAAATGAAATGTATATCTCCAATTTTCTGGGAATGTCTCCAAAAGTATTCTTCATTGTGAACGACTTTTGCATAACTGGTAAACCATAAGAGATAGACAAAATTTTACTACACAAAAAATGTAGATCGCGTTAAAATACTCAACTTATGTCATATACATTTCTTTTGTTGAGTGAACCGTTTTCGAGATATTGCTTGTTATTTCCTTAAATTTTCCAATACTTATACTTTTTCTCAAATACGTTATTCATTTTTTTATGTCCTGACATGCAAAGAGAATGGAATGCGCCACATAGCAACCAGCGTTAAAATATTTGACTATCGCTTAAAAGCTACCATATTCCGCTTGCATCTACAAGAAAATTACCAATAAGATTGACATCTCGATATCTCGATTAACATGAAGCATATGGAGAATAGGCGTTTGTAAAAATAGATTGTACAAGAGTAGAGAAAGTCATGTGAGTGTAACACATCAGATTTTTTTATATAGGTTTTCTATGGAGTAATAACAGGTATTTTCTATTCCATGGCACCTCAAATAAAAGTAAAAGCCTTCGCAAGTATACTGTTTCAAAACTCCAATGTGTTCGTTTTCTAGTACATTTATAAATCTCTTTCAGACTTTTAGTAATTTATGAATTGAATTTGCCGTATAACCCAAGAACGTCAGAAATAATAAGCTTTTCAGTAGCAAAATAATTATAGAAATACGATGATAAATGTGGTACAAAGAGGATAGAGGATACGGAATGATAGTTGGGTATGTTGGCCTTGAAATTAAATAATCTTTCCATAACATCGCGGAAACAACTGGATAGTGACGACAATGAGAAAAACTGATGTAATACATTCACACGACTTTCTCTATCCGCTTTAATTTATTAATAGTATAAAAACATTCTTATGAAAGGTTATTTACCTACCTATTTCATTTGAACCTGGACAAATCTTTGCAGAAGCAATTACATTATACAACCCCTTATAAACACAAAGGGAATAGCGACAGTCAAGTGTTTAAGAACTGAAGGCTACATAGTAGCCTTAAACTTCCCTCCTCTTTCCATGTAACCACGAGAAATGACTGAATATGAACACGACTTTAAAGAACAGCAAAAAATGTAGTAATTCAAATCATTAATAACGGATATCTTGCAAATAGTTAATGCCAAAAAATGTTATAGGTAATAAATTGTGTATTTTAAAGAGATTTTCATTTTTTGTGTAGTGCGTTTTCGCATGTCGCTTAACATTTAACAGTTATACAAGATTATGCAAAATTCCTTCCAAAAGAAGAGGCCTTCAAACGCTATTCCCAGAAAATCAAGATATATATTTTATTTGTAACGTAAATATAATTAAATAGTATTTTAATCAAAATCGTTAGTCATTTTTGAGAGAATGTTCCATGTAACGGGTAGGTGGGGTAAAGGATTCCTGTTTAACATACTTAAATACTAAGTTTGGTATTTATCCGACTTTTCGTTTTTGAATTATGCTGTTCAAACACACATGCACGCAAGCGCGCGCGGAACTTTTTCTAAACACGCCTTAATGGGTTTCATGGGGCCTCAAAACACGTATTTCCGCGAAATCTTGGTACCAAACGTTTGGGTGGCATGTAATATCTCTTCTACTTGCTATATGCGTGGTAGTGAAAATTAAAAATAACCACGTATTGAAAAATTGGAAGCAATAATAACGAATATCTCGGAAAAGGCTGATGCTACAAAAACATTTGAATTAATTGTGTTTATAAAGAGCTCTACATATTTTTGTGTAGTATGATTTTGTCTATCTCTTAAGATTTCCAATTATACAAAGTTATACAAATTTCTGTCGAATGCAGAGGACTGTTCTCAGAAACCTGAAGATAAACATTTTATTTTAATGTAAATATATTGAAGATATGGTATTTTAATCAATATAGTCAGAGAAAATTTCCAGAAAATAGAAAATAACGAAACAATTCTTATATACCTATAAGCGGGTGGGGCACTTAATTGAGAATCTTCCTGTAGTATGTTTGGAAGGGGTTTGTATCTAACATTGGCGGGGGCGCGCACACATAAAAATGCACACACACACGTGGATCTTTTTCCAAAAAACAGATGTGTTACACTCGCATGACTTTCTCTGCTCTTGTACAAACTATTTTTACAAACCCTTATTCTCCATATACTTCATGTTAATCGAGGCTTTAAGCGATATTCAAATATTTTAAGAGCTGGTTGCCATGTGGCGCATTCTATTCTCTTTGCATGTCCAGGACATAAAAAAATGAATAACGAATTCCCATTTGAGAAAAAGTGTAAGTATTGGAAAATTTAAGGGAATAAGAAGCAATACCTCGAAAACGGTTCACTCATTAAAAAAAAATGTATATGACAAATTGTGTATTTTAACGCGATCTACATTTTTTGTGTAGTAAAATTTTGTCTATCTCTTATGGTTTACCAGTTATGCAAAAGTCGTTCACAATGAAGAATACTTTTGGAGATATTCCCAGAAAATTCAAGATATACATTTTATTTGTCATGAAAATATCTTAAACATATGATATTTTAATCAAAATCGTTAGAGCCATTTCTGAGAAAATTAAAATTTTTGAAAAATGTTCCATGTTCGTGTCGCATCTCTGGAAGATACTGAACCTAAACACCAAGTTTGGTGTTTATCCGACTGTTCGTTTCTGAGTTACGCTGTTCACAGACACACAGACACACACACACACAGACACACACATGGACATGTTTCCAAAAATGCTTTTTTTTGGATTCAGGGGTCTCAAAACATGTATTTCCGGTGAAATCTCGGTATCGAATTTTTGGGCTGTAATACAATAATTCCCCTACCTACTATACGTAGTAGAGAAAGTAAAAAAGACATTTTCTATTCTAGGGCTCTCAAATCTTGTATTTCCGGAGAAATCTCAGTATCGAATATTGGATTATATTCAATGCTAGTTAGTCGTTACACAGTAATTATATTTGTCTCTACTTAACTGAAGGTTAAGCTTGCGTTGTTGCGTTAGACTAACGTAGTTTAGAGAAGGACACAGTTGCATCACGTTAAGCAAGCACCGAGCCGCCCTGTACATAGAAGTAGCTAAATTTCGTTTTAAGAGCATAAAAAGTTAATTGGGTTCTACGAACTGCATAGGGATCCGCGAACGTATGCGGATGAAATGAAACGCCTTTTAATCCATACATTATTAGTGCCGGTAGAAATTGGTTTGGAAATTAATAAGAGAATTTCCACAGACACGTAAAAACAGTGGTTCATTAATGAATCAGCCTCACAGCAACTGAAATCTTTCCATTGTACTGGGAGCAGCTCGCGTTTTTATTGTCTCTCACTTAATGAATTATTCGATACTGCTGCAAGCCAGCACGAAGAATAAAAATGGATTGCGTTCTCCAAGGACTTCACCACCCTGTCACAGACATGTTCTCATTTTCTGCCTCCTCCTGAGCCTCTTCTTCAATACAGCTTCTCCTTTAAGAGTCGTTTGCCATAAAATGGATTTAAGAGGTTAAGATTTATACGAAGAAATATTTTGGACAAAGTATGAAACTAAAATTTTCAGTACGTGGAAAGTGTTAATTAATCTGATCCTACACACATTCTGGGTGTAGACTAAAGTTGAAAAGGTAGAATCAGACTTCTTCTTCTTCACTTCAAGGATTGAGCATTGCACCTGTTCAGATATCCTATTTTACTTACTCTACTACCTACAGTAAGTAAGGGAAGTATTGTATTCCACCCAAAAATTCGATACGGAGATTTCACCAGAAATACATGTTTTGAGACCCCCGAATCCAAAAAAAGTATTTTTGGAAACATCCCCGTGTGTGTGTCTGTGAACAGCATAACTCAGAAACGAACAGTCGGATAAACACCAAACTTGGTATTTAGATTCAGTATCTTCCAGAGATGCAACACGAAGGTTTTCAAAAAAAATCCCCTCACCCCAGATTACCCTTTACATAGAACATTTTTCGAAAATTTTAATTTTCTCAAAAATAGCTCTAAAGATTTTGATTAAAATATCATGGGTTTAAGATATTTTCATGAAAATGAAATGTATATATCGAATTTTCTGGGAATGTCTCAAAAAGTATACTTCATTGTGAACGACTTTTACGTAACTGGTAAACCATAAAAGATAAACAAAATGTTACTACACAAAAAACGTAGATTGCATTAAAATACACAATTATGTCATTTACATTTTTTTTGGAGTGAATCATTTTCGAAATATTGCTTGCTATTCCCTTAAATTTTCCAATACTTATACCTTTTCTCAAATTGGTTATTAATTTTTTTGTCCTGGTAATGCAAAGAGAATGGAATACTCCAAATAGCAACCAGCTCTTAAAATATTTCACTATCGCTTAAAGCCTACTATATTCCCCTTGCATCTACAAGAAAATTAGCAATAAGATTAACATCTCGATTAACATGAAGCATATGGAGAATAAGCGTTTGTAAAAATAGTTTGTACAAGAGTAGAGAAAGTCATGTGAGTGTAACACCCAAGATTTGTTTTCATTAAACAGTACCATTCATAAAATCCAATGCCTTTACAAAGTCAATAAAGGCAATAGAAGTGTCCAAATTCACTTCTCGACTTTTTTTCTAAAATTGCTTTAATACTAAGAGCATTATTGCTTAATTAACGTTCTTTTCTAAGATCAATTTGTTGTTCTTTTAAATATTAATTAATAATTTAAGCGAATCAAACTGAAAACCTTAATACCATAGACGGGATTTAATCCATGAATCAAAGCATTCTGGCAAATATGAAAATGAAGCTTTGCTTTGACGAATGACAGAATAAGTGTTATTGAACTTTTTCAATACACTCATCGATCTATGTCTGTTTTAAAGGTTGACAGCTACATCCATTCTGCCTAGACTCTTAGAATTGTCGCACTACAGTGTACCCGCCGGATTTTTATCCTAAATCCTCTGTTGATCCTTAGAATCGTAGTTTCGAAACCCTCCTTCCGTGACCTAAATAACAGATAAAAATAATTCTTATGTGTTACATTCAGATAATCTTCTCCACCCCATATCGTTTATTTCTGCTTCTAGAAAGTATCCTTACGAATTCTTATTATTTATGCTAATCGAGATAAACCTTACACAGAAAACGTTTCATTATACACATCGTTCAAGCTACAAGAATAAACCGAAACTTAATCAAATGTTTAAAAGATGGTCGCTACGTGCTGGCCTTGAAATTCCGCATTATTTTCATACATCGCGAGAAACAACTGCATAACGACAGAAAATTAAAAACTGACAGTACTAAAAAATTCAAACCAATAATAAAGGACGCATCAAACGTGATGAATGGCACAAAAATGTTATTTGAGAAAAAAATCTGATGACTTTCTCTACTCTTGTACAAACTATTTTTACAAACACTTATTCTCCATATACTTCATGTTAATCGAGATATCGAGATGTTAATGCTATTGCTAATTTTCTTGTAGATGCAAGGGGAATTGTAGACTGTAACCAATAGTCAAATATTTTAAGAGCTGGTTGCTATGTGGAGTACTCCATTCTCTTTGAATTACCAGGCCAAAAAAAATGAATAACGAATTTGAGAAAAAGTATAAGTATTGGAACTTTTAAGGCAATAACAAGCAATATCTCGAAAATGGTTCACTCAACAAAAAAAATGTATATGACATTTTAACGTGAACTACATTTTGGTGTAGTAAAATTTTGTTTGTCTCTTATGGTTTACCGGTTATGCAAAAGTCGTTCACAATGAAGAATGCTTTTGGAGACATTCCCAGAAAGTTCAAGATATACATTTTATTTGTCATGAAAATATCTTATACATATGATATTTTAATCAAAGTCGTTACAGCCATTTCCAAGAAAATTAAAATTTTCGAAAAATGTTCCATGTAAAGGGTAATCTGGGGTGGGGGATTTTCTTGAAAACCTTCGTGTCGCATCTGTGGAAGATCTGAAACCAAATACCAAGTTTGGTGTTTATTCGACTGTTCGTTTCTGAGTTATGGTGTTCACAGACACACACACACACACATGGACATGTTTCCAAAAATGTTTTCTATTGGATTCAGGGGGTCTCAAAACATGTATTTCCGGTGAAATCTCGGTATCGAATTTTTGGGTGGAATTCAATACTTCCCCTACTTACTATACGTAGTAGGGAAAGTAAATAGGTTTCAATAAGTATATCTTTATACCCACTAGTACATGAAACTCAAGTGAGTGTAAGACATGAAAATTTCTCGAGAGCCGTTTATGTTAGCATCATATATATGCAATCAGTTTCACTTTCAGAAAATTGTCAGTTTCAATTTTAATATACGAATAGATTGATTCACCGACACACTATGACAGCTCATCACTTAAATCCTTGTATGACTAATAACCCATGTGAGTGCTTCACTATAGTGATGAATATTCGCTTAAGCACAATAAATTAATGCATTAACGAAAGTCTCCTATCCAGTATGCTAATGTTGACGTCACATGGACAACCCCTGACAAGTGCCATTCATAATGCGTCACATACATGCTTCATTAAGAACTGTTAAGTGCATGTAAACAACCAACCAGAAAGTGACATTACAAGGGTGTAACCTCAATTTCGCATTGTCACAGGTGAAATACAGAACATACAAATTTACGCATGTTCAATGTGTAGCTGCGAATCAGACCGCGCACCAAAAATCATTGATTATTGATGGATACTGTACGCGTTATATCAATGGTCACATGTATCTCCTTCCAAGGGAAACACACACGCTAGCATTCCAAAATATGAAATGTACTAGCTGCAGAAAAGCTATGTGCAGAAAATTGAGGAGTAGAAGGGCAATAGTACCGAAAAAATTTCTGATCTAATGTTTTCACGTTACTTTCTCTACGCTCTATCGTTTATTAATGGGTATTCAAATTATTCCTAATAAAGCTAGGGAAAGTACGTATTACATTACACCCAAAAATTCAATATCCAGATTTCACTGGAAATACATGTTTTGGGGTACCCTAAATCCAAATAAAGCATTTTTGGAAACACGATCCTGTGTGTGTCTGTCTGTGAACAGCAAACTCAAAAACAAAAACTCGGATAATATCAAATTTAGTATTTGAATTTAGCATCTTCAAGGGATGCAACATGAATATTTTCAATAAAATGCCCCAATCCATATACCCTTTAAGTGAAAACTTATTCGAAAATTTGGATTTTCTCAAAAATGTCTCCAACGACTTTGATTAAAATGCTATATGTTGAAGATACTTTCACAACAAATGAAATGTATACCTTGAATTTTCTGAGAATCTCCCAAAAATCCTCTTCACTCTGAATGACTTCCCCATGCTGGTAAACTGTAAGCGATAGACAAAGTTGTACTATGCAAAAAATGTAGATCTCGTTAAAAACACAAGTTATGCCCCTACATTTTTGTCTAGTGAAACATTTCCGAGATATTCCTTGTTATTTGTTTGAATACTTATACTTTTACTCAAATAAATTTTTTTTAATGTCATGGACATGCAAAGGTAATGAAATGCTCCACATAGCAATCGGCTCTTAAAATATTTGACTATCACTTAAAGTCTACCAATTCCCCTTGCACCTGCCAGAAAATTAGCCTAAAGATAATTCTTATCTCGATTAACATGAAGTAAATGAAGAATAGGCGTTTGTAAAACTAGTTTGTACACGAGTAGTGAAAGTCATGGGAGTGCCAAATATCAGAATTTTTTCCTATCTACTACGCTTTAATCCAAATAAACCTTTGCAGAAATAGCTATATTACACATTTCGTTACAAATACAAAGGGAACAGCTATAGTCAAAGGTTTAAGAACTGGATGGTACACGGTGGCCTTAAAATTCCATACTGTTGCATGCAATCGTAGAAGCAACTGAATTTTGAAAGGACTTCAAGAGAATGACTAATAAATGAACAACTGGAAGCTTAATAAAGGATATCTCAGAAACGGCTTATGTCATAAAAATTATTTGAAATAAATATTGTTTTTTAAAAAGATCTACATTTTTTGTGTAGTACATTTTCGTCTAGCGCTTAAGGTTTACTAGCTACACAAGACTATACAAATACCTTTCGAATGAAAAGGAGTTCATATGCTATTCATCGAAAATTCAAAATATACGTTTTATTTGTCATATAACGATCCTTCATATACGATGTTTTAATCAAAGTCGTTAGAACCATTTTTTAGAAAATGAAAAATTTCGAAAAATATTCCATATAATGTCTAGTTTAGAGTGGGAGAATTTTGTTGAAAATCTTCGCGTCGTATCTTTGGAAAATTTTCAACCTATACACCAAGTTTGGTATTTATCCGACTATTCGTTTTTGTTAATGAATGCTTTATTTGAATTAAGAGAGTCTCAAAGCATGCATTTCCGGTGAAATATCGGTATCGAATTTTTGGATGGAAGGCAATACTTCCCCTACTTACTATACGTAGTAGGGAAAGTAATAGACATTTTGAGAATAGGAACAGGAATTCGCAACAGCTTTTAGAGTGGGCTGCATGCAACAGCATCAAATCCGTCATGCTAAAATCTCCGATTGTCAGAGCTGTGTGGCGCGTCGGATGTAAACAAAACGCGCTCTTTTACATTACTCATTAGTTGACCGGCGATGTATGAGCTCGCATTCAACAGGTTTCGTGTTCGATTCCCATCGACCATCCGCTCTGACCTAGAGCTTGACCTTAGATTTTCCCTCGTCGTTAGGTGAAGGTTACCAGTTTTTTTTTACCGAAACCCGGGGACATCTCAGCTCCAACATCTCGGCTCGACAGGATCTGCAGCCAGAGCTTACAAGGAACAAACTGCCCACATTTGATGTCGCACTTTAAAAAAGTTGCAACTCACATTGCATCATTACTATACAATATTAAGTCACATCGTGTCAACAATTGCCGTTATTATTCTCACTGTTGTAATATAGTTATGAATGAAAAATATAATTAACTTTACTTATAAGACGAAAAAAGTGTCTTAATCATTCAGACACAAAACCACAATATTGAAACCATATAAATACACATTTTGAGAAAGACTGTTGTTGCTTCACGTATGGAGAGCCAATTTGAAGTAATAGTTGTATTGTAATTCAACTGTTGGGGAGCCAAACTTGAAGAAGTAACTACCCACGTATGGTACAAAGTTTCCGGTAGCCTTCACCCCAAGGTTTAGGAATCAACTTTATATTTTTATGTTTCTTTAAATATTATATATATTTATGTTTCCTCGGCTGCGACAATATTAATTTGCAGAAACATGTATCACTTATCAGGGGGTGATGCGGCTAAAGAATGTGGACTTACACAAAATTATAAGTTTTACTTCACTCCCATTTATTAATCCTTCACAGGATTAAAGAACTGTGAGATTATTTATTAATTACTTGCACCTTTTAATATTTAAACTTTATAATATTCTCGCCGTAATAAATTTTCGTCTCACACTGAATACGTATTAAACTTCTCGAGGACGCGTCTCGCGTCCGGTTATGAACCCTGTCTACTAACAACTGACTTCTACCGCCTGAATTTGCAAATTTCATCTATTTCAAGTCTGTGATTGGCTAATCCTACTCCAACGGAATACTTTTATTTAACTTTCAGATTTTCTGGTTGTTGATCGGCTATTTATAAACTGTTTTAAAAATTACATTATTGTTCCAAGAATTACTAGTAGCATTATTAAACTTTCCAGTTCATTATTGCCTCAAGATTACCTCATTTTTAGCAACATTTGACCTCTATTCTCAAAGCTCCTACATTATTAAATGACGTAAATCATTCACATAACATTATTACACATCTACATAATAAAAATAAACATAATACTATGACTGTTACATACATTTTATATATTATATTATACACATATTGCTTTAAGGCGGGCTGTTATTGAATTTATATATCATATAGTTAGACCGCTATTATTTAAGTGTTAAAAGCACTGCCTCAATTTTTCTGTATCATTAATAAGCCAACTGGATCTTTTTGGCATGTTTTTTCTGAGGGCAGTTCTGCAGCAAGTTCCTGAATGTCATGATGAAGTATGCGATGGCAGTCAACATGGTTTGAACTGTTTTAACACACAACCTTGAACGGTGGGACGTTCACATCATGTTTATGGCTGAAAAAAACCCCTCTTCTCAGACGCATTACTTCCTGGAAAACTGGAAGCAGTGAAGCAGGTAAAGGGTTAAGGATTATGGATATCGGTCCTGTATGTTGCATGCTGGATCTGGTTGGATTGGATTGCACTTAGCCGGTCAGTGGTTCCCAAAACGCTAGCTGGTTTTACGCCCAGGCGGGATTATGAGACGCCGAGATGTTTTGCCGCACCAACCATGAGTGAGAACTGGTAGACTACCCTGATAGGATTTGCTATTGGGCTGTAGCACTTAAGTGGCGTAACCACTTCCGTCTCTGTGTGGCAGGAGACGACAGGAGGTAGGTGTCCTGCTCCGATCTCGGCCACGCAGGGACGGCCGGAGTATAAGATAGATGCTGCCTTAATGGAAAAGCTCCACGGGCTTTTCTCCTGGGGTCCGAGGGCGAGGGCTGAGTAGTCAGTCCCAGATCCTGTTGGAATTTATGTCCCGTTCACAGTAACTCTTAATTACCAGATTTGTATTTATCGCTCCAATAACTAAGTTGGTATTATTGTATCCGCCTGGTGGGGAAATGTGCTTCTTGGCGGTATACGAGCTCAAAGCAGTTCTTATTGGCCCATGTTAGTGAACGTTACGTTATTAACATTTGGCGTAGGTTTTATTTTAATTTGTTGTGTTTTTCCGTTGTATTTTAAATGACTTTAAAATGCTTTCAGTTTAGTCCTTGAGTAATCCTCTATATCAGGGTTTTCTAACGTGTTTAGGAAAGGTAAGGCAATTTAAATCACGAATATCAATAGTAATTAAATTTGCATAAAAATGATTAATTTCCTTTCAGGCAAATAAGAATTATATCGTAGAACCATATTTGGCTTTAATGATTCAAGATAGTTATTCCGTTTTACTACTTTTGTTCATAACTCGTCATAAAAATTTGTGGGTAATTCTTTAAGCATATAACACAATATAATATGCTTCACAATTAAAATAATTGTGAAAATGTCCCACAGTGAATATAAAAAATGTAATGTATTGCGCACACGACGTTTTCTACTCCTGTATGAACTACTATTACGAACGCTTATTCTCCATCTACTTCATATTAACCGAGATAAAAATTTGCAGAAAACCTTATTGCTAATTTTCTTGTAGGTACAAGGGGAATATGGTAGGCTTTAAACGATAATCAAATCTTTTAAGAGCTGGTTGCTAAGTGGAGCATTCCATTCTCTTTGCACGTCCAGGACACTAAAAGAATAACGAATTCTCATTTGAGAAAAGATACAAGTATTGCAAAATTCAAACAAATAATAAGGTATATCTTGGAAATGGTACACCTGACAAAAAAGAAATGTATATGACAAAGTGTTTCTTTTAACGAGATCTACATATTTGTGTAGTAAAAGGTGGTCTATCTCTTACGGTTTATCGGTTATTCTAAAAGTCATTCGAGAGAAGAGGACCTGAAATTCCCAGAAAATTCAAGATACACATTTTATTTGGTATAAAAATATCTTAAATGCACGATAGTTTAATCAAACTCGTTAGTCAGTTTTGAGAAAATCAAAAATTTAGAAAAATGTTCCATGTAAAGGGTAATCTGGGGTGGAGGGATTTTGTTAAAAATCTTCGTGTCGCATCTCTGATAGATACTGAACCTAAATACCAAGTTTGGTACTTATCCGACTTTTCGTTTTTGGGTTATGCTGTCACATAGACATACATATACACTCATGAACATTTTTCTAAAACTGCTTTTGTTTTTTATTCAGGGGGCCTCAAAACCTATATTTCCAGTGAAATCTCGGTATCGAATTTTTGGGTGGAATGCAATATTTCCCCTACTTACTATACGTAATAGAGAAAGTAGAAATCGAATGCTGTTTTACTTTTTACCTGGTTGCTAAGGGTAACGAAATAAGTTATAACATGTATACAAATCATTTACGCTAAACAAATTACCCGTTGATACAAAGAACACAAACACGCACACAATGCATTCGTTCCTTCTTGTTACCGTCTTTTCGCTAATTGCGTTATTCAATTTTCTTTTCCTTCATTCTTATTAGATTAAACACATTTTAAATAGATTTTTCATAACATAATCATTATTTACAAATGTTAGCCCCCCACGCAGATATATAGTATTTTCCCACAATACTTAATTCATAATTGTTTCAATATAATGTATGCATAATAATGGTAAACTTGTGAATCCTTGTCCATATCTTTCAAATTACAATTCTAATTTGGCTTTAACTCATTTAAATCCATAAATCGTTTTTATCTTATTTCAATTCTGTATCAGCAGTGATAAATGCATAGTTTTGTAAGAATTGCTTGCAGAAGAGAGGTAACGATACTGGGTAGGAAAACTCATGTGAGTGTAACATATCCGAATTTTCTTCGCAAAGTTGAAGGAATAATTCTACCAGTTCCTACGCAGTAAGACAAAAGAGCAACGCAACTGGAAGAGATGTGTAAATGAGTTGTGCAGTCAGGAGAGAGAGAGAGAGGAGGAGGAGAGGGAGAGAGCACTCGCTGCGATACCACGGTATGCAGTTTGCTTGCTTTGCGGAAATTGTCCAAACAATGGCCAGGGAAACCTTTCAGGACTCAAGAACCCACGGCTACTTGCCATTGTAGCTTAGGGAACGCCATGTGTAAATTCCCATCAGGGGATTGTTCCATTCATAGCCAGTGTTTGCCTACACGACGCCAAGTGCTGAGTAAAGGTGGAGTTTCTTAGGGAAAGTAAAACATTCTCAACCTTAGGAAAACAGAGCTCGTGAATATACGAATAAGGTACAGTCATGTGCAGTAAATTACAATTTAACTAATTCTGAAACATCAACATAACTTCTACTAAATGTGTAAGGTATCAGGGTGCAAGAAACAGCATTCAGGAATTTACAGTACCTCTCATTGTATTCTATTTGAGAACCATAAAGACCAGTGTTTACTAGAGAAAATCATGTACCACACTTCGTAAGATTATGAAAGATTTTAGCTTTTATATCTACACATATAATAAAAAAATAGCCAAATTGTTCTTGTAATTTTAGATTTTGGATAAAAACTCTTGTGTTACATTCACATAACCTCTACCCTGTATCGT
The DNA here is from genome assembly GCA_030765065.1 of Deroplatys truncata. NCBI lineage: Eukaryota > Metazoa > Arthropoda > Insecta > Mantodea > Mantidae > Deroplatys > Deroplatys truncata. Next base: position 110,962,881 of record CM060982.1, read on the forward strand.
TTATTAGTAGGCACACAAATTTTTCTTACGAAAGTTTATTTGTATATCTACTTCATTTTAATCTATACAAACATTTGCAGAAACAGCTATATAACACATTTCATTAGAGTACAAAGGGAACAACAATAGTCACATGTTTAAGAACTGGACTCTATATGCTGGCCTTAAAATTTCATACTTTTTCTAAACAATCGTGAGAAACAATTGGTAAGCGATCAGGACTGCTGCCCAAAAAGTTATTTAAAATAAATTGCATTTTAAAGAGATCTGCATTTTTCTGTATAGTACGTTTTCGATTATAGATTAATGTTTACCAGTTATGTATGATTATACAAAATTTCTTTCGAATGAAAAGGACTTCGCGGGCTATTACAAGATAATCAAGATGTACATTTTATTTTCCACATTAATATCTTTTATATATGACATCTTAATCAAAACGTCAGAGCCATTTTTGAGCAAATTTAAATTTTCGAAAAATGTTCCAAGTAAATGGTAATCTGGGGTGGGGGATTTTCTTGAAAACCTTCGTGTCGCATCTCTGGAAGATACTGAACCTAAATACCAAGTTTGGTGTTTATCCGACTGTTCGTTTCTGAGTTATGCTGTTCACAGATACACAGACACAAAAGACACATAGACACACACATGGACATGTTTCCAAAAATGCTTTTTTTGGATTAAGGGGGTCTCAAAACATGTATTTCCGGTGAAATCTCGGTATCGAATTTTTGGGTGGAATACAAAAAAAACGAATTCCCAATTGAGAACAAGTGTATTGGAGAATTTAAGGAGTTACAAGCAATATATCGAAAGTGGTTGACCCAAAAAAATGTATATGACAAATTGTGTATTTTAAGGCGATCTACATTTATTGTGTAGGAAAATTTTGTCTATCTCTTATGGTTTACCAGTTATGCAAAAGTCGTTCACAATGAAGAATACTTTTGGAGACATTCCCAGAAAATTCAAGATATACATTTGATTTGTCATGAAAATATCTTAAACATTTGATATTTTAATCAAAATCGTTATGCCATTTTTGAGAAAATTAAAATTTCAAAAAATTTTCCATGTAAAAGGTAGTCTGGAGTGGGGGGATTTTCTTGAAAACCTTCGTGTCGGATCTCTGGAAGATACAGAACCTAAATACCAAGTTTGGTGTTTATCCAACTGTTCGATTCTGAGTTATGCTGTTCACAGGCACACAGACACACAGACAGACACACACACGGACATGTTTCCAGAAATACTTTTTTTGTATTCAGGGGGTGTCAAAACATATATTTCCGGTGAAATCTCGGCATCGAATTTTTGGGTGGAATACAGTACTCCCCTACTTACTATACGTAGTAGAGAAAGTAAAAATGAGTGTATAGTGTATCAGTGGTGGCGAAAAACGCGACTCGCGAGGCAGTGTGACTCGCAGGCGTAACTCATTTTCTAGCCGTCTATTCATTTGTTTTCTATTTGCAGCTGTGTGGTGTAGTGCGTGTTGCCTATTTGATGACTCGAGAGAGAAAGGCATTTTCGCCACCCTTGTAGAATATGCTTAACTTTTTCAAGTAAATATTCATAAGAATAAAACCTTTATTCTGAGAACATACTGAAGTACTTGAAGCAGAGTAGAATATACTCAAGCATCCATCTTACAAGAGTATGTACTTATATTTGGTATGAATAAAAACTATTATATTCTCAGCTTTATGAGTTCATTCCTGTCATGTTGAGCATGGATAGATGCATGCTCACTTCTAAGTATGTATTGATTTCTTTAACTTAAAACTAAACATGAAGAGAATGGCACAATTTGTGCGCTGTATAGTACTCGTGGAAAAGTTACAAACATAGCGATGGGTATTAAAGAAGTTTCAAATCTTACATTGTTTCAGAAAAACATAACAAGAAGTAACATTGTAGTCAACTTTATTAATTAACCTTACTATGTAAAGTTTTAACTTCTAAATCTAGATACTCACTCATAACTTTCTAATAAAACTGTTTCATAGCAGATATACCTAAATAGTGTAAATATCCTGTGATTCTAAAAACAGTCGGATGACATCATCCAGCACCTCATGAGTTATGACTTTCCAATCCGCAATTATTCCTTTCTATTTGCTTATTACTATTTTATTTATTGGTTTCCTAACTGCCATTAACATTCAAGGAGTTACAAAATCCTAGGCATATCGTAGCAAACATAACCTAGAAGTATCATCGACAGTCAGTGTAAAACCCCAACCCCAAAATTCAGTTGCTTAAGAAGTTAGGTTACTTATAACAAAACTGTTTTGTAGAAAAATAGTATAAACATCTCAGGATTCTAGAAACAGTCTGATTTGAATCTGCATCCGGCACCTTATAATTATGAATTTAGAATCCGTGAATATTTTCTTTTTGCCGAATTTACTGATAATAGACTTTTTGCCTGTTTCATTTTATTCGTTGATTTGCTAATTTAATTTACATCTATGCTTTTGTGTGTGTGTTGCTTCAATTAACTTTTCATTTCTTTGCAGGACTTAATATTTCTTTAACATTTCTGCTGGAACTTGCCATAAAACCAGGATTATTCCTGAGCAGTTTTGATGGGACAGAACCAAATACGACAAAATCTACTCCTGTGATTCAGAATGCCAAACAACACATCGCAGAATCAATGAAGCTAGTATATGGTCTAAGAGTGTAGATAACACAAGTATATACTTACATTTAAGTGAACAAGAGGTCTGTGAGGATGAGTATTGAGGCATATGTTTTTAGCTTAAACGATATAAGTCTAATTATATAATATTAAAACAATAACAGACCTCCTTAAAGCAATATGTGTATAATATAAAATATGAAGTGTATGTAACAGTCATTGTATTATGTTTATATTATTATGTACATGTATAATAATGTTATGTGAATGTATTACGTAGCTTAACAATGTAGGAGATGTGAGAATAGAAGCAAGATGCCTTCCGTAGCAAACAGAATTACAAAGTAAAAGCCTAAAGTTGCTAACAATAGGGTAACCTTGAGACAACAATAAATTAAAAAGTTTAAAAAGGCTACTAATAGTTCTTGGAACAGTAATAATGTAATATTTAAAACAGGTTATAAAAAGCCAATCAAAAACTAGAAAAGTTAAAAGTTAAATAAAGGTATTATGTTGGAATAGGCTTAGCCAATCAGAGACCTGAAATAGACAAAATGTATAAATTCAAACGATAGACGCTACAAGAAAGCGTACCAAGCAGTTCGGTACGGTACGGTACGGGTTCATTGTGAGACATGAAAATTCATTACGGTGAGAATAATATAAAGTTTACCGGTACTGCAATTAACAGTAATCTCACAGCTCTACAATAGGATACATCAGTGAAGTGTTACTTAATCGTGTGAAGGATCAATAAGAAAAAGTACAATACAATTATAATTTATGTAAGCCTTGTTCTTTAGCCGTAACAGCCCTGCTAAGAGATACGTACTCTTCAAATTACTAATGACGCAGCCGAGGTGTACATATATAATATTTAGACAAACATTAAAATAAAATGTTGATTCTTAAACGTGGGGTGAAGGCCACCGTAAAGTTTGTAACGTACGTGGGGCGAACACTCTTAGAAGCAATCTCCCCCAAATTGGCATCCATTACGCCCGTGGTCTAAAACAGCTTCAAATTGGTGCCTAAACGTGGTGCAACCGCTACAACAATTAAATCCATTCAGTATATACTCGTGTGGGGTAGTAGGCTTTTATTCTTCTGAAGACGACTATGTTCTCATTGAGCTGAGTATATACACTATGTGATCAAAAGTATTCGGACACCTGACTGAAATGACGTACAAGTTCGTGGCGCCCTCCATCGGTAATGCTGGAAGTCAATATGGTGTTGGCCTACCCTTAGCCTTGATAACAGCGTTCACTCTCGCAGATATACTTTTAATCAGGTGCTGGAAGGTTTCTTGGGGAATGGCAACCCATTCTTCGCGGAGTGCGGAACTGAGGAGAGGTGTCGATGTAGCTCGGTGAGGCCTGGCAAGAAGTCGGCGTTCCAAAACATCCCAAAGGTGTTCTATAGGATTCAAGTCATGACTCTGTGCAGGTCAGTCCATTACAGGGATGTTATTGTCTTGTAACCACTCCGCCACTGCCCGTGCAATATGAACAGGTGCTCGATTGTGTTGAAAGATGCAATCGCCATCCCCGAATTGCACTTCAACTGTGGGAAGCAAGAAGGTGCTTAAAATATCAATGTAGGTCTGCGTTGTGATCGTGCCACGCAAAACAACAAGGGGTGCAAGCCCCCTCCAGGAAAAACACGACACCATAACACCACCACCTCTGAATCACTGTTGACACTACACAAGCTGGTAGATGATGTACGCTTTTGTGCTGTACATGTCCCTTCACGATCCACTTCACTATCACACCAGAAACAGTGGACCTAAGGATGTTTAGGAGTGTGGAAATCTCGCGTACAGACTTCTGACACAAGTGACACCCAATCACCTGACCACAGAAGTGTATACGAAGTGTAATCACAGAAAGTGTTCATACTCACGAGTACAAACTTTTAGAAAGTACTTCTATTTTATTCATATGACCAAGTATAGATTTGTCCAGAGAGAAATACAGATACGCGATATAGATACGATATCAAATGACGATTTACTATTAGTAAAAAGAAACATTTGGCATGCACGACGTTCAATACTACCAAATCTGTTCAAGGAAAGAGTTTTCTTCAAAACAACAATTATGACACTGCAGTGGAATTCTATCATTAGTTTAGTGTTCGTAAAGTTTTAGGGCTCTACCTAAGTAGAAGTTAAGGACATACGACGGCTGATAAACAAAGACTGAGACTGATTTTTTTCACAGATGTTTATTACTCCAATTCAATGTAGTCCCCCTCCTACTTCAATTCACTTTTTATAGCGTCTCTGCCAGTCCTTGAACACGTCCTGCAGACGATTCTTTGTCAGATCCTTGAGAATCGCCTCACTTTTCTTGAGCACTGCTTCAGAGTTCTCAAATCGAATACCCCTAAGCCTTGCCTTTAGTGATGGGATTAAAAAAAGGTCACAGGGTGCAAGATCGGGGCTATAAGGTGGATGTGGTACACAGGTAATGTTGAATCGAGCCAGAAACTGCACGACTTGATTTGCGACGTGAGGCCGTGCATTTTCATGATGAAGTCGCCACCCAGTCTGAGGAAGCTCTGGACGTTTCTTTGCAATGTGCTTCCTCAGTGTAGCCAATACTGACGTGTAGTATGTTGCTGTAACAGTAGTGTGAGGGGGAACTGCATGCTGGTAAATCATTCCATTATAGTAAAAAATGTGATAACCATCACATTCCTTGCAGATGTAAGAACTTTTGGCTTTTTTGGTGTTGGAGAACGTCGCGGTTTCCACACTGTGCTGGCTTGTTTTCTTTCAGGATCGTAATGATGCAGCCATGACTCATCACCGGTGATAATCGATTTAAAAAATGCATCACCTCCATTGTCTGGTATGCGAAATGCACATAGGGCCTACAAAATAGAGCATTACTACCAACCTACCAATACGAGAGTGCTGCCGCCTACCAACATTATACATAAAAACCCGCCCTTTTCAAATATTTATGTTACAGATACGAAACTATCACGGAAGCTTACAGGAAAAAATCAGTCTCAGGTTTTGTTGATCAGCCCTCGTATATTTTAGCACATTAGATGAAAATTCTAGCTTAAAAAAACGAAGTCCTTAAGCTTTACAAACAGTACTTTAACCATACATTTGCAACTTATATACTCATTAATTAGTAATAAAAACGCTTACATATCGCTACAGGCAGTGCTAACTTTACGAAATAGGAAGGAAATATTGTTTGCATTTAAGTATGACATAATACAAATATTCTTTAGCTGCACGTTGATGACGGAGTGTAGCCTCCGGGGCCGCACATGGACTAGGGATGAGATCATGGGCCGTACATGGTTATTCCTGCTTTTTCTTTTAATCCAAGGAGTCTCGAAACATGTATTTCCAGTTAAATCTCGATATCGAATTTTTGGGTGGAATGCACTACCTCCTCTAACTACTATGTACGTGTTAGAGAAAGTAATAAATTCTTACGTTAACCTGGAACAAGTTAACCCTTTAAATTATATGGGCTGTTATTAACATGTTAACATTTTATTTAAAATAGTGGAAGACAGATGGTTTTACTCCGATATATAATTCGAGTTTTTCGACACATCTTTCCAGTGATTCTCTTTCCAGACAAGATCAGGTTGTAATATCCCGACTGAGAATTGGCCATACCAAGATCACACACAGTTATCTTCTTTCAAAGGACCAACCACCCACCTGCCACCAGAGTAACATACTGTTAACGACGAAACACATAATCGTGGAATGTCCACAATACGATCAATGGAGACAACACTGCCAGATACCTAATGTTTTACAAACAACACTCAACTACTCGATGTATACTAAGATAGTTGAATTTTTTAAAGCATACATTTATATACAAGTATATATTGTTCAATTTGATTATAGTGTCACAATTTTATATACTAATTCATTGCAGTGGTTTAAAACGACCAATATGTTAAATAGCTTCATTGTTTTATTGTTAAATATTTATTTTATAAAAATTTGTAAAGTCAGGATGTGACTAATGTGTTGAAGCGACTATAAGCTTTCAAAATAATAAAAAAATGGTTAACACTTTCAATTTTTATTTGAATTTGGCCCTAATTGTAGGTTCTCAATTAAAAAAATTAAACTGACTCTAAAATGACTATCACAAGGTCCTCCAAACAAAACAAAACTAATGACATTTACTTTACCCCATAATATCAAGCAACTTTTATTCAAGACATTTCCTTCTACAACGCTTAGTTTTGGAGATATTGTATAGTATTCATTTTGTATACGGACTCTCAGTTTGCTATTAACACTATTAGAGATAAATTTACCCTTCATCCCATAGCTACAGTAGAAAAAAACATAAATTATAATAATCTTATATTCTTGTCGTAGCTTTAGGGCCATGGAGGATTACTGGGGAATGAAAGAGCAGATGAACAAGCAAGGGCAGCTGCGAACAGTCACAAAGAATACAGTTACTCAAAATGTCCAGCACCATGTGTGAAGATAAAATACTGAAAGCTATTAACAGACACTTGGGACAGATACTGGATAAACACCACCAAAGAACACATACTATGACTATTTTTCCGGGCTTAAATACGCGCTTTAAATGCAAAAACTTTCATCCAAATTTTGTACAAGGTGCACTATTTATATTTTGAGCCTTGGCAACCCTGAATGTTGTAGGTGCTATCTGACGTTTCCAATGGAAAGCTCGACATTTTTTACCATGATCTAATTTAAACATTTTGTCAATAGAGCGTCATTTGTTTTGTTTACACTAATTTGAAAATTGTGTGTCAACAAAAACATGGAATTAACTCGTGAAAATGTTCGTGGAATGATTTATTACGACTTTCGACGTGGATTATCAAGACAAGAGTGCATCGATCAACTAACTTCCACATTTGGCGACTAAGCTCCATCCTTTGCCACTGTGAAACGCGGGTATAACGAATTTAATCGTGGCCGCCGTTCGCTCAATGATGAAGTTCGTGAAGGTCGTCCAAAATCAGTTGTTGTGCCAGAAAACATTGAAGCTGTGCAAAAACTAATAATAGAACATCGTTATGCAACATATTGTGAAATTGAGGCAACCCTAGGCGTTAGTTCCACCAAAAGATATATAAAATACTGCATGATTATTTAGCCATGAAAAAGGTTTGCTCTCGTTGGAACCCACATAATTTGACGCAATCTCAAAAAGATGCTCATGTCGACTGGTGTACAAAAATGCTCAAGAAATACAATGTCGGTGACTCAAAAGACGTATATAAGATTGTAACAGGTGACGAATCATGGATCTATGCGTATGAGCCGGAACGTAAACAGCAGTCGACTGTATGGGTGTTTCAAGATGACGCAAATCCAACAAAAGTTGTTCGCACTCAAAGCACTTCGAAGCAAATGGTCGCCTGCTGTTTCAGCAAAACTGGCCATGAGGCAACAGTGCCTTTAGAGGAATGTAAAACGGCCAATACCGAATGGTACACAACCATTTGTTTGCCGGAAGTCTTCGGTGAAGTAAGGAAAACCAACAAGAACCGTAGGATCGTTCTTCATCAAGACGATGCAGGCACACACACATCTCGTCTAACAACAGAGTATTTGAAGGCTCAAAAATCGAATTGATGGGTCATCTGCCATACAGTCCAATCATTTGGCACCCAATGACTTCTTTTTGTTCCCGAAAATCAAGAATAAATTGCGTGGACAACGACTTTCGTTGACAGTAGAAGCCGTTGTAGCCTTCAAAAACCATGTTTTGGAGGTGTCTCAAGAAGACGGAATAAATGCTTTGACAAATGGTTCAAACAAATGCAAAAGTGTATTGATCATAAAGGAGAATATTTTGAAAAAAATAAAGCAGTTTTCAATCAGAAATTACTTTTTTTTAATTATTAGGCTCAAAATGTAAATAGTGACCCTCGTATGCACACAGTTCATGTCAGACCATGGAATATTTCGAGATTACTTCAAGAGGTTCCGCATCTATTTTGAAAGTACTTACCATTGTGGCAGTGAACAGACATGAAAATGTTTATTATTTGACTATCCAATCTTTGAAATTAAAAGATGTTTCTTTAATTAATTATTTCTTACTGCAATAATCACTTTAATAAAACTCTGTTTCATTAATTTAAGAAGCAATACTGTTATAAAGGTTTGTTACGCTTTATACGACACATTCATGCTCTTTGTAATGTTATAGTATTCCTCTTTAGTAATTATTATATATTTTATTGTAAACTATAACCTTAATGTACATCTATATGTAAGATAGTGTTCAGAGTTGTGGCAATAAAAAGAAGCTATGACAGTATTTTTAACACTTAAATGATTTTAGTCAAATTATATAATATAAATTCAATAACACCCCGCCTTAAAGCAATATGTGTATGTAACAATATATAAAAAGTGTATATCTCAGTCATATATGTTTATATTATTGTATACATATTCAATAATGTTATATGAATGTATTACGTAATTTAATAATGTAGGAGCTGTGAGAATAATAGGTTAAAGGTTGCTAACAATCAGGTAACTTGAGGCAATATTGAATAAGAATGTTTAATAATGCTACTAATCATTATTGGAGCAACAATAATGTTATTATTGTGACAGTTTATAAAATAGCCAATCAGCAACAAGAAAAAGCTTTAGTTTAAAAAAAACGATTCTATTGGATTAGGAATAGCCAATCAGAGACTTGAAATATAAAAATTTACAAATGTGGCGGTAGAAATCAAGTCAGTTGGTTGTAGACAGTGCTCACAACTGGACGCGTTGGTTGTAGAAAGTGTTCCTAACCGGACACGAAATGCGTCCTCGAGAAATTTAATACGTATTCAATGTGAGATGAAAATAGCTTACGAGTTAAAAAGTGTAAGTAATTAATTACAGAAAAAACTCACAGCTCTCTCTCTCTCTATATCAGCAAAGTGTTATTTAAATCGTGTTAAGTATTAATAAAAGGAGTGAAGTAAAATGATAATCTGTGTAATCATACATTGCTCAGTCGCACAACAACACTGCAAGGAGAGACATGTGTCTAATAATAATACTGACGCAGCCGAGGCAAACGTAAATATATAATATTTAAAGGAAACAGACAAATTACGAAGTTAATATTTTTAAACATTGGGGCGAAGGCCACCGGGTACCATGCGTGGTTACAACTACTTCATGATCGGCTTCCCAACAGTTCAAATACAATACAACACCTACTTAAAATTGGTTTTCCATACGTGAAGCATAAACCTATCTTCAAATTGACTCCCAAAGCGTGAGGCAAACAACAGTACAAAGAACTTTCTGTTTCAATATACAAAAACACACCTTTGCAATTTTATTCAGTGAGCTTAAAATGGATATTTCGAGTGAAACATTAGTATCGAATACATCCTGTGCTTATTATATGTAAGAATTAGAGTAAGTACTTACATGGCAGTGTTGTGCACCAGGATAGAATATACGATATTCATATTTAAAATTAAGATTACTTTAAAGCTCCATCGATTTGTGAATTAAGAATAGGATAGGAAGGCATGTATCCGCATTTTATACACTTTCAGTACCCCACCCTAAGTAACTTCCACAAAGGGAGAGTTTTTAAGAGGAACGAAGTCCAAAAAATCTGATGTGTTGCACTCACATGACTTTCTCTACTCTTGTACAAACTATTTTTACAAACTCTTATTCTCCATCTATTTCATATTAATCGAGATAAACATTTGCAGAAACGATCTTTTGGCATGCAAAGAGAATTACATTTTACACATAGCGACCAGTTCTAAAAATACTTGACCATCGCTTAAGGCGTACTATGTTCCCCTTGTTTTGTAATTACAAGGACAATATAGAAATACAGTAACCTTTAAGCATAGACATCTCTCTTAATAGCCAGTTGCTAGGTGCAGCACCATTCTCCTTGCCACAGATTAATACTCTTTGCATATCCAAGACAAAAAATGAATAACGAATTCCCATTTGAGAAAATAACCATTGAAAAATTTAAGGGAATAACAAGCAATATCTCGAAAATGGTTCACTCAACAAAAAAAATGTATGTGACATAAATTGTGTATTTTAACGCCATCTACATTTTTGGTGCAGTAAAATTTTGTCTATCTCTTATGGTTTACGAGTTATGCATAAGTCGTTCACAATGAAGAATACTTTTGGAGAGATTCCTAGAAAATTCAAGATATACAGTTCATTTGTCATGAAAATATCTTAAACATATGATGTTTTAATCAAAATCCTTAAGAGTTATTTTTGAGAAAATTAAAAGTTTCGAAAAATATTCCATGTAAAGGGTAATCTGGGGTGGGAGGATTTTCTTTGCTGTTCACAGACACATACACACAGACACACACACGGACATGTTTCCATGAATGCCTTTTTTGTATTCAGGGGTCTCAAAACATGTATTTCCGGTGAAATATCGGTATCGAATTTTTGGGTGGAATACAATACTTCCCCTACTTACTATACGTAGTAGAGAAAGTAAAAACGAAATATGCGTTTATTATTAAGTTTATTAAAAATGCACTCAACATAAACATATGAGCACAATGACTCCAGCAGGTTTTATAATTCACAGAATTTCTATAGAATACCTACTATACCAATCAATGTTTCCTAACCAGTACTCGGTACGTAAACCGGTTGCCACGAGAAACAGTATAGTTCTGATTACATTGCCAGCCCAAGTAGAAAGCAGAATTGTGTGTACTATTAAACTTTTTATTTGTGTTTCAAATTTATCTCAGAACTATAACAGAAGCTGCGGGAAGAGGAGAATGAGAGGAAGAGGGAGCGAGAAAGAGTGAGAATAAAACTCACGTCTCTCTCTCTCTCAAACACATTAAAGAGTTTTTGCTTTTTCTGACTCCAATAAGTTTTAAAGCAAAACTTCATACTAATTATGCAATAGACTGTTTAGTTTTTCTAACATTCAATCTCATTAAGTTAATTAAATACTGAGTTAACAAAAAAGTCATATTTGTTTTGTTATTATGTGAGCTAAAGCTAGACCATAAATTTTGCCTGGTAAACTACTGTGTGATTATAAGATAGACTTTTGAATAGGTTATCGAAATCAAGATACTTTTTAATGTCTTTTCGGCACTTATTGTGTGATATTATAATGTTGATTTTAGATTAATTGACATATCCTTTGTTCAGTGTTTTGAGACACTGGTTAGGAGCAAGTAGAGAACCGCAGGTCAGCTACGTATGGCGGCTCTTTGTGATAGCTGTCACACTGTCCTCGCGACGTCCTTAATCTCCCCCTTCCACAAATGATTAGTAAATAATTGACTTTATAACTTTATGAACCTTGCTACTAACCTTACTAAAACAATTATCAGCGTCACAGCTGTGAGCTAGTATTATTTTTTTCTAATTAATGTAATTCTAATTAATAAGTAATAATAATTACGTATTTATGTTTGAGTTAGATCACTTTCAGCACAAGAGAGACTCCAGAAAAATTAAATCTATTACATACAGAAAATCTTATGTGATATATGCACACTACCAAATTCACATAATATATCCGTTATATATTATAGTATTCATATAAAAGGAGCCTTATTTACTCATGTTACGTTTCTGCCAAAAGATGTTTTCAAATTAAGCAATAAATAGTTATGTACAATATACTGAAATAGTAGTGTTATTAACCTGCTCTCGCAGGGAAAAGAATAGAGAAGAATCGCAAACTTTCAAATATGAACGCCGTTTTACACATTTAACACTTGGGATATTTTGAAAACAGTGGAGGTGGCGGCGGCGGTGGTGGTGGTGGTGGTGGTGGTGGTGGTGGTGGTATTTGGAAGCAGGTTTACCTTTAAGCACCTCAGGTTAAAAATTTTTTTTGTGCATTTTTTAGCTTCTAATCTAGGGATTAATATTTACATTTGTTTATTTGTAGTATTTGTGTCACTAAATTAGGGTCTGTTTCTAGTTTTGCACTAGCTCCAAGAGCTTGGTATCTTGTCCGCTTATGCTTCTCATTCTAACAGAATGCATTTCGTGTTTTCATCGGCTTGTAAACGCAGACGGCAAATGGGTTCCATGTGGTATAATCCCATTATCTTCAATATTTGATCCTTCCATGTCCAGTTGGCTTGGATGCGACGACTGACTGACCGGTTGAAGAGATAAGAAGACGGAGCGCTATGACCCAACGTAAATTCCAATAGTGTCATCAAGAGAAAACAAGATTTTTCTGGAAGCTTCTTTTTTCCCGTTTCCCATGATTAATCTAGAACTCTCTCGAAACTCCAGTGGCTATACATATTAGCCTGCCCGCAGTATTCAGTTAAAGACTTTTTTATGCGGCATGAAGCACTGGTTACTCATTGCTTTCTCTGAGTGAGGTTGTGACGACGGTTATGACTACAGTGAGTGCTGCCGCTGCTAGAGATTAGAGAATACTTGTGTTTGACGCCCCAGGAGAAAAGCGGAAGAAAGAATGTGCGTTCCATTACGCCGCTACGCGTGAGGAAAGGTGAAGTGACAGTGAAAACCGAATGCAGCCACAATATCTTAAATATATTTACAATGTATAAGTCAGTAGTATATATCTCACCAGTGAAAAAGCTAGCAATGAGTGATGCAAGTGGGAAAAGGTTCATTGCGAAAAACAAGGTAATAAGAGGGTATAAAATTAATAAACTGCTGTTGACTGTCATGAGCATGAGAATTAGAGAGGGTTTGAAAACGGCGGCTGGTTAAGATATTCATAAAAAGAACGAATTGTGTGTCCACTATAATTAAACTACTAAGTAAATAAACACACGTGGCAGTTGGTGTATGCCATTGGCTGTTGACTGAAACATAGACCAGCCTGATGTATGGTAAGAGAGAAATAGTTCTAAACCTCCGTTATTGTTGCGTTATTATCTATTCATTATGCATTTCTAATTAAAAGTGATAACTAAATATGCATTCTGTTGGAATACATTAAGGATTACGCCACATTTATTTAAGAAGTCTGATGTGATACATCCATATGACCTCTTCATTACACTATCCTTCTATACACCATTCCTACTGAAGCATTTTAATCCAAAATAAACCATTGCAGAAATAGTTGATTTGCGCAGTTCGTTATAGATACAAAAGGAAAAACGATAGTCAAATGTTTAAAAATTAGACGCTATATGCTGACCTTAAAACTCCACACTGTTTGCACGCAATCAAGAGAAACAACTGAATGTTGACAGGACCTTAAATGAATGGCCAAGTAATGAAAAATTGGAGCCATTAATAACGGATACCTAAGAAATAGCTTATGCAACAAAAGCGTTATTTGACATAAATGATTGTGCATTTTAAAGAGATCTACCGTATTGTGTGCTACGTTATGTCGATCGCTTGGTATATAGCAGTTATACAAGATTATATAAAATTACTTCCGAATGAAGAGGGCTGCACAGGCTATTCCCAGACAATTCAAAATATACATTTTATTCCTTATATAAATATATTTAATATTTGGTATTCTAATCAAAATTGTTATTGCAATTTTTAATAAAATAAATCATTTTTAAAGTGTTCCATATAAGGTGTGGTTTGAAATGGAGAATTTTCTTGAAAATCTTTGTGTCGCGTCTTTGGAAGATACTGAACCTAATTACCGAGTTTAGTGTTTATTCGATTTTTTTGTTTTTGAGTTATGCTGTTCATAAACACACACTGGCCTTTTTCTACAAATCTGATGTATTGCACTCACATAGTTTTCTCCACTCTTGTATAAACTGTTTTCACAAACGCTTATTCTCCATCTGCTTCATATTAATCAAGATAAACATTTAAAGAAACTATATTATTATCAATTTTCTTGCAGGTGCAAAGGGAATATGGTAGGATTTAAGCGATAGTCAAATCTTTTAAGAGCTGGTTCCTATGTGGAGCATTTCATTCTCTTTGCGTGTCCAGGATATAAAAATCTGATGTGTTACACTCACATGACTTTCTCTAATCTTGTACAAACTATTTTTACAAACGCTTATTCTCCATATGTTTCATGTTAATCGAGATGTTAATTTTATTGCTAATTTTCTTGTAGATGCAAGGGGAATATGGTAGGATTTAAGCGACAGACAAATGTTTTAATAGCTGGTTGCTATGTGGGGCATTCCACTCTCTTTGCATGTCCAAGACATAAAAAAATGAAAAAAGAATTCCCAATATGAGAAAAAGTATAAGTATTAGAAAGTTTAAGGGAATAACAAGCAATATCTCGAAAATGATTCACCCGACAAAAAAAAAGGGTATGACATAAATTGTGTATTTTAACGCGATCTATAAGTTTTGTGTATTAAACGTTTGTCTGTCTCTTATGGTTTAACAGTTATACAAAAGTCGTTCACAATGAAGAATACTTTTGGAGACATTCCCAGAAAATTCGAGATATACATTTCATTTGTCATAAAAATATCTTAAACATATGATATTTTAATCGAATTCGTTAGGACCATTTTTGAGAAAATTAAAATTTTCGAAAAATGTTCCATGTAGAGTGTAATCTGGGGTAATCTCTGGAAGATACTGAACCTAAATACCACGTTTGGTGTTTATCTTACTCTTCGTTTCTGAGTTATGCTGTCCACATACACACAGACAAACACACGGACATGTTTCCAAAATGCTTTTTTTTTATTCAGGGGGTCTCAAAACATATATTTCCGGTGACATCTCCGTATCGAAATTTTGGGTGGAATACAATGCTTCCCCAACTTAATATACGTAGTAGAGAAAGTAAAAAAGCGAATAATGAATTCCCATCTGAGTAAAGTATTAGCTATTGGAAAATTCAAATAAATAACAACGAATATCTCGGAAATGGATCACTGGACAACATAAAATGTATGTGACATAAATTGTGTGTTTTAACGAGATTTACATTTTTGTGTAGTAAAAGATTGTCTATCTCTTAGTGTATACCAGTTATGCAAAACTTATTCAGAATGGAGAATACTTTTGGGGATATTTGTAGAAAATTCAAGATATACATTTCATTTGCATGAAAATACTATTAATCAATACGTTAGAGCCGTTTTTGAGAAATGATTTTACTTCTAATTCTGCCTCACTAAAATTCTTTTCCCCTTGTAAAACCATTTAAGTTGTAGACTGCGGTGTTCTAAGTGAGACGTTACCAGAAATATTTCAATACAATTTTATTGCATGCATTTATCACAGAGTAGCCATACAAAACAGATAAGTGTTGATTTAAAGAAACATAAAAGAAGTTGTACATATGGCCCGAGCTTATGTTACATTTCGCTTTCCCTGAGGAGGTGTGTCCCAGCTATTTGCACGCTACAGGAGAAAGTCGTGCCCATTACTTTCTTCTGCCTGCCATTGTGCGTATTGCACCCAGCGACGCCCTTAAAATCAATGACATTAACATGGACAGAGCACGAAAGCGAGAGAGTTCGTGCTCGTCGTTCAGTGGGACCTAAACCGCAAATCTTCCGGTCAGACTGACAAGCAAATATTTCACTTCCAGCTTGGTCTTAACATTGATTTATACAAATGCTTTTGACTACTTCATTAAACTGAGATCAAAGATACCGTTTGTTCTTCACAATTCGACATTATAAATACGTTTCTATGACGTTTAAGTTTCTTGCTTGATTTATATGCGCTTGTTTGTGACTTTATAGAATCCTGATGAGAGAGAGGTGGTATGTAGAGGAAGTATTGCATTCCATCCAAAACATATATATCGAGATTTCAACGGAAATGCACATTTTGAAGCTCCCTAAATCCAAGATTGAGACACAATTGAGTGTCAAAACTGTGTTAAATACTAAACTTTGGATTTGAATTCAGTATATTCCAAGGATACTACATTCTAAGAAATCACCACCACAGACTACCCTTTACATGCAGACATACGTATTTTAAAAAAAAAATCTGATATGTTTAAGATATTTAATCATATGTTTAAGATATTTTCATGACAAATAAAATGTATATCTTGAATTTTCTGGGAATGTCTCCAAATGTATTCTTCAGTGTGAACGACTTTGGCATAACTAGTAAACCGTAAGAGATAGACAAAATTTTACTACACAAAAAATGTAGATCACATTAAAATACACAATTTACGTTATATACATTTTTTTGTTGAGTGAACCATTTTCGAGATGTTGCTTGTTATTCCCTTAAATTTCTCAATACTTATACTTTTTCTCAAATGGGAATTCGTCATTCACTTTTTGGTCTTGGATATGCAAATAGTATTAATCTGTGGCAAAGAGAATGGTGCTGCACATAGCAACCAGCTATTAAGAGATATGTCTATACTTAAAGACTACTGTATTTCTATATTGCCCTTGTAAATACAAAACAAGGGAACATAGTGGGCCTTAAGCGACAGTCAAATATTTTTAGAACTGGTCGCTATGTGTAAAATGTAATGCTCTTTGCATGTCAAAAGATGGTTTCTGCAAATGTTTATCTCGATTAATATGAAATAGATGGAGAATAAGAGTTTGTAAAAATAGTTTGTACAAGAGTAGAGAAAGTCATGTGAGTGTAACATCAGATTTTTTTGATGGAATCAGAAGGCTTGTGCAACGATGGACAATGCATTGAGAAGTAAGGGTACTATGTTGAAAAATTAGGTTATTATAAGTTTCTATTGACGTTATAATAAATTTAAAAAAATTATGTGCGGATACTTATTGACTTACCCTCGTACAACATTGGTACACCTTACAGTAATGAAGATATACCTGAGTGTGCATATGTACAAAGGGGTCATTTATGGACCCAGGACTTTTTTCCTATTACAGTTTACTTTCAACTGTTAGAGTATCGCTACTATAAATTGTAACAGAAGCCTGACGTTAGATAGTTAATATATAGATAGTTAATCAATGAATTATAGATAAAAGAATATTTCTTTGCTAATATACCAAATATTGATGTTGGCTAATCCAACCTAAAAAAAGTTATTTATACTAATCGTGATTATCGAATTACCATACCTGATTTTCATCTATCGAAACATTCATCGTTCATTAAAATACTCTTAAGGTAAACAGATCGAATCAAAATATAATAGTTTTTTGAGGATGTTCTTATAATAATACAGAAAAATAGATTCACAGAAGTTCTTTTAGATGGTTTTCCACTCCCGGTGTAATAAATTCCAGAAATGAACCCGGTATCTTAAGTTAAATATTATTCCCCGGTAATTTACATTTATTTATCAGAATTAATCTTATCGAAAACTTCCTTGCCATTCGTTTGTTTTCATGAATCCTTTGTAAATGATAACGTATTAAATTATTCTGCTTAACTGACATGATTTTAAGTTCTTCGAATTTAACATAGTTAATAAATAAAAGCAGATTCTATGTTAGAAATTAGATACTTATATAAGTGCAATTTCTGTTAAGAATTTAGGATTAGAGGCTGGATTTCATAAAAACATTAAGTTATATTCTTTGCTTATATTCTCATCCCCAAGCGTTGCAGCTTCGATTCTCGGCCAATGGGGAAATTTTTTCTTAAATAGATTTGATCTATAACCTCCAGAGTCTTGAAATGTGAGAGCGCCTTTTTTAAAGTTTAAAATAACAAACTAATGATTCATTGAAGCATAATCAGCTTATAAACATAATATTATTTACTACTGAACTGAAATCCGACATATAGCGATGATTTTAACGTGCCTGTATAAAAGAGAGACAAAAAGCTTGGCATGACATTTCCTGTGCGTGTTACAGTAAAACCATATCAGTGAAAATTGTAAGAAGACATATACCCAATAGAGTGGAATATTGAAAATAACAGGAACAATTAATAATGTAAAATAATATTGAGATGTAGTTTTACTGTAAAATAACTTCTACAACAGAATATAATGAATGTAAAAGCAGCATGTAAGGAACAGTATAAATATAAACTAACAAGCGAGCGAGTAACAGTGGTGGTCCAATTCCTGGAAGACAAGGGAGTTAGAAAAGCAGAAAGAGAAACGAGAGTAGTAAAGCGAGGAGATAGTCGGTTTTACCAGAGAAGTCAAAGGTAAGCGTGACTTCTAAAATTGGAACATTTTATTTTAATAGCACGCTAAGTAGATTAGCAATGCGAATAGTTATTACATATAAAGCCGCGAATTCTAGCGTCCTTATAGGAAGGTATAACAAGCGAAAGAGGTCCCACTCTGATTTTACTTTCACGATGTAACACATGTGACTCAGGCGGAAGATTTTGTGCGTGTATATGGATGGGAAAATATGTGACGCAGCTAGATAGGTTCAAGTAAAGAATTAACAGTAGTGAGAAGATAAAATGTACAGCTTTTGCATCATTTTGTGTTAAGGAAATGAAAGTTGCTTGCCGCCTCAATGAGCATTTTATTTTGAATAAGTTAAGCTGTTTAAGGGAGAGTCAGTTTATTATTTGCTTTCACCTATATAAAATCCTGATAAATATCCAGTTAGCTGGCTACGATAGGAATTTCTCCTCAGCTCTACAACAAGCAGCCCAGCAGAGAACTTCAAGGAGCTTCAGAGATCCGAGACATCTACCTGAGATAGCATGTGGTACTCACGAGCGAGCACATCCCCCGCTACAAAATGCATCAGATGCGTTTTCTTTCTTCCCTCTTGCAATGCTTAACAAAGGCCGAATTATGTTACAGCTAACAGGGTAAAATATGTTTAAGAAATCTAACAGCTGATCTAATAGTGTAACATTATTTAAATTATTTGTTACAAAATGAAACTCAAAAGCATTTCACAGCATACTTTGGTACTTGGACATATTTTAGGTACTACCTAATACAGACTTTGAACTAAACGTAGCTGCAAAGTTAGTTTTATGTATGTTAGGGGTTGAAAATAGGGATTGAATGCAAGGCTAAAATCCAACTGTATCCGGTTTTGTCAAAATCATAACAAAAATATTACCTGATAAATCATTAGTGGAATATGAGGGAAACGTGGTCATATTGTAACATTTGTAACATTATTACCTTGATTGCGTACGTGACCTGGTGGCCCAGATCGGATATTGTGCAAGAGTGGAGGGGATGAAAAACCAGTTCCTAGTGTAGCGTGCCCACGCCGAGTTTAGCGTGGGTTGAATCAGTCGAGTCGAGCTTCTGCTAGCAATCAGGTGTGTGCGCAGCTTGTCCATGCATATAGCATGGCGTCCCCACCGACAGGCAAGTAGGTATTGTAGCTCATTTTTATCATAAAATATAGTCGACATCCAGTTAGTCTTGGTCTGAATTTCTATAGTAGATAGATCCTTCCCTTATCCACATAATGAATCAGGAATATTGCTAGGGACTTTTAGGTATATTTTCATAATTTCGTCGAGCTATCCCCCGTCGTACCTCCCATAATGTGTGATAGAATATTCGATCCGTTCACGGTACCTGTTGCTCTACCCCCCTTTGAGCTAGAATAAGTAAAGAGGTTACGACAATATGAACGATATACAGTCCCCACAAAATACCTAAATTTTATAATATTTGCAATAAAGTACCAAAAGCCTTTAATATCTATATTTAAGGAAACGGGATTGAACTTTGATGACATGGAACCTGAAAAAGAAACCTCTAAACCCCTGTTTTCAGATTACAGGAAACGTTATATAGCTCTTTATGGCCTGGAAGAATAAGGCGTTTTAATGGTTAAAGAGCAATCGGTTGTTATACATAAATACTAACTTAAAATTTTGTGTTACAGTAAAAGTAACTGAGTTACCGGTTTATCAAATGGAGACAGTAACTTATAATTTTACTATAGCTGACCTGCTTACGAGGGTTTCCCTGATGACCGCCAAAGGAATGTCCATGTACTCACCTGAAACAGAAAAAAATTATCATAGAAGACGAAACTTCAAAATGCCAGCATAAAATTAAATTTACTCTGTAATAATTAAAATTAAGTTTGAGTTAGACTGTATTGAGAGTGTTCTTAACCTTAAACATCTGTTTTTTGCAGCCACATAAATAACTTTTGAACCATCGTATGGTTTTTACGTCTTCCTGATATTTACATAAAAGCAAATTTAGGATTCCAACACAAATTCGTTTCTAAGGAAATACATAGCAAAACATAAACTTCATGATGATTTTAAGAACCTACAATCAAATCATAATTCACGTCTCCAAATTAAAATTCTTTTTGAAATATTGAACCTCTTTATCGTCCATATTATTATTTTCAAATAACCCGCTTTGAGTAAAGGCATGAACTCACAAACAATTTATTTAAAGTCTACAAAATTATAGTATATCACCAAGACTCGTATTAGTTATAGCAGCTGAATTGGCAGCACTGTGTTACGGTAAATTCGAGGCCACCATCAGGAAGTTCATTATTAGACGATAGTGCAAAAATATTGTAAAGTACATGTGTATAAAATATATAACACGTGCTGATCACAAATTTTTGTGAACTTTAAAGGATTCTATTACATCAGGACATGTGGCATCATATATCCTGCTAATTTGATTTTCCCTGTTCGTAGCGTGTCAGTGCTTTTCCTAGCTTGGGTTGCTTTGGGATTTATGTGTAATAAGGTTATGTGAATATATTACGTAATTTAATAATGTAGAAGCTGTGAGAATAATAAGTTAAAAGTTGCTAACAATGAGGTAAAAATGAGGTAACCTTGAGTCAATAAAGAGTAAGAAATTTTAAAACTACTACATGTGATTCTTGGAGAAGCAATAATGTAATATTAGTGACAGTTTATAACATAACCAATCAACAACCAGAAAAAGCTTTAGTTAAATGAAGGTATTCTATTGGAGTAGGATTAGCCAATCAGATACTTGAAATACATACATTTACAAGTTTAAACGGTTGAAATCAAGTCAGTTGCCTGCAGACAGTGCTCATAACTGGATGCGTTGCTTGTGCGTCCTCGAGAGATTTAATGCGTATTTGTGTGAGACGAAAAATAGGTTTACGTGTTAAAAAGTGTAATTAATTAATTAAAGGATCTCACAATTCTTTATATCAGTGAAGTGTTATTTAAATCGTATCGACCATTAATAAAAGGATTGAAGTAAAATTATAATCTGTGAAAGCCTACATTCTTGCCGCATCACAACCCTGCCAAGATATTCATGTGTCTACAATAAATACTGACGCAGCCGAGGCAAACATAAATATTAAATATTTAAAGAAACAGTTTAATTACAAAGTTAATATGTTTTAAACTTGTGGCAAAGGCCACCTGAAAGTACATTTGGGGCGAAGGCTACCGGAAACGGTTTACTATAGGTGTGGTTGCAACTACTACAAGTTCGGCTCCCCAACAGTTGAAATATAATAATACTCCTACAATACACCTTTTTCAAATTGGCGTTCAGCGTAGTGCAAATAACGCAAAAATACTATCTTCTTCAAACTGGCTTTCCATACGCAGCAGCAACAACGTAAAGACAATATCTACCTGAATTTTCAACTATACGAGCACTGATAATTTCGTAATTCAGGATGTGTCCAACAAGATGTGTTATTTGTGAAAGACTTGATTGTTTTTAAAAATGCTTTGGCGGCAATCCTAGTTCTTACTTTCGGTCTAGCCATCACCCCTTAGCCGTAGTCAGAAAATTTCTTTGCAGCCCTTGAACTGTCCTCTAGACTAAATCATTAAGTGAGAGGCACGCTAGAGTGGTGGAAACATAATCTCAAAAATAGAGAAAACTCCCTTCGTTTCATCTTTCAAGTTATACGTCAATATTGTAATAATGCACCTTATAAACTGACATCGTAAACACAATTCTTAAAAAAAATCTGATGTGTTACACTCACATGACTTTCTCTACTCTTGTACAAACTATTTATACAAACGCTTATTCTTCATATGCTTCATGTTAATCGAGATAAACATTTGTAGACTCTATCTTATTGCTAATTTTCTTGTAGATGTAAGAGGAATATATATTTTCAAGGGCAATATACAAATACAGTAGCCTTTAAGCACATACATATCTCTTATTAGCTGGTTGCTAGGTGCAGCACCATTCGCTTTGCCACAGATTAATATTCTTTGCATATCGAAGACAAAAAAATGAATAACGAATTCCCATTTGAGAAAAGTATTGAAAAATTTAAGGGAATAATAAGTAATATCTCGAAAAATGGTTCACTCAACAAAAAAAATGTATATGATATAAATTGTGTATTTTAACGCGATCTACATTTTTTGTGTAGTAAAATTTTGTCTATCTCTTATGATTTACCAGTTATGCAAAAGTCGTTCACAATATGGAATACTTTTGGAGACATTCCCAGGAAATTCAAGATATACATTTCATTTGTCATAAAAATATCTTAAACATATGATATTTTAATCAAAATCGTTAGAGCCATTTTTGAGAAAATTAAAATTTTCGAAAAATCTTCCATGTAAAGGGTACTCTGGGATGGGGGGATTTTCTTGAAAACCTTCGTGTCGCATCCTTGGAAGATACTGAACCCAAATACCAAGTTTGGTGTATATCCGACTGTTCCTTTCTGAGTTATGCTGTTCACAGACACACACACAGACACACACACACGGACATGTTTCCAAAAATGCTTTTTTTTGGATTCAGGGGGTCTCAAAACATGTATTTCCGGTGAAATCTAGGTATTGAAATTTTGGGTGGAATACAATACTTCCCCTACTTACTATACGTAGTAGAGAAAGTAATATGTATTACGATAGAAAACAGTCAAACAACAACATAAAATACAGGACGGTTTATTCTATTCCTGCTATTTGTAGTCCTAAAATGCATTCTTTTAGCACTACTTGAGTACTATTAGTACATCGGTTGATAAGTACTCTTTGCTAGTATTCAGACAGAAATATGCCAAAGTTGTGGAAACTGCACACTTAATTATCGCTGGGTTAGTTTTCAAGGCATAGCTGCCTCAGAACTTGCAAAAACACATATATGGAACTGTTCACTACAAAAATCTTCCGGAATGTGGATGTATGATGTGCATACTCCATGTGAAACTGAATATATCGCAAATGCTTCTCCAGTTGCAAACGAGAATAATTGCTGAACACCTTGCCCCATCTGATCAACTGCTCTGGTAATCGATGTCTCCAAGCGGTGTTAGAGCACAGCGTCCAAAGAAAAACTGATCTAATAGTACAGATTTTTATCCACCGAATTTAGGAAAATTTGCAGACAGCTGCTGACAGTGGAGCAACGGGGGCTTGAGATGCTGGGAGTAAATAAGAAAACCAAAAAGCAAAGAAGAGCCCACTATTGCTACTACTATAGCTCCCCCTCATGCGCCTATGTATATTTTTACTTTCTCTACTACGTATAGTAAATAAGGGAAGTATTGTATTCCACCCGAAAATTCGATACCGAGATTTCACCGGAAATACATGTTTTGAGACCCCCCGAATCCAAAAAAGCATTTTTGGAAACATGTCCGTGTGTGTGTGTGTCTGTGAACAGCATAACTCAGAAACGAGCAGTCGGATAAACACCAAACTTGGTATTTAGGTTCAGTATCTTCCAGAGATGCGACACGAAGGTTTTCAAAAAAATCCCCCTTCCCCAGATTACCCTTCACATGGAACATTTTTCGAAAATTTTAATTTTCTAAAAAATGGCTCTAACGATCTTGATTAAAATATCATATGTTTAAGATATTTTCATAACAAATGAAATTTATATCTCGAAATTTCTGGGAATGTCTCCAAGACATTCATTGTGAAGGACTTTTGCATAACTGGTAAACCATAAGATATAGACGAAGTTTTACTACACAAAAAATGAAGATGGCGTTAAAATACACAATTTATATCATATGCATCTTTTGTTGAGTGAACCAGATATTGTTTGTTATTCCCTTAAATTTTCCAATACTTATACTTTTTCTCAAATTCGTTATTCATTTTTTGTCCTGGTAATGCAAAGAGAATGGAATACTCCAAATAGCAACCAGCTCTTAAAATATTTGACTATAGCTTAAAGCCTACCAATTCCCCTTACAACTACGAGAAAATTAGCAATAAGATTAATATCTCGATTAACATGAAGCATATGGAGAATAAGCGTTTGCAAAAATAGTTTGTACAAGAGTAGAGAAAGCCATGTGAGTGTAACACATCAGATTTTTTATTGTAAAACACTTTTTAACTGCCTATACGGGTGTAAATATGGCGTTATCAATTGTTTTTATACCTTAGTATGTTGTCATATGTACAATTCCAAGTGAATACTGTTAGACCTAATTGCATTCAAAATATAACAGTCATGTAATCTTCTGTTCTTCTTAAAACCATAAACTTACTTAAGCGGGTTTGGAAGCATCCATAGTTTGAAAATGAAATGAAGATGATATATAGGTTTCAAGAACTGATGGGCTAAGCATTTACGAGTTCACTGTGAGCTAAGTATAAATTGGAATTGGTACTTTTAATTTATTCAGTAACTCAGACATGCCCTTTTATGTCATTATTTCCATCATTATAATAAACTCATTCTTGCAAACTTAAGATATTTGCATTGTGTGTTATTGCATAAACACATTCTACATACAAATCTATGTAGATCTTTTCCAAATTGTTTTCTTTGTGTTAAAATGTTATTTGAAATGTTTAGAGACGTGTTATAGAAGGGCTCCTTCCTTGCTTCAAACTATTTTCTTTATGTTTTTGTGAAAAGTTTACTGCACAAGAAAAAGATACATGTGTCTTATGGTTGGCGAAACACAAATCCCTGATTGTGGTACGGCGGTATTTCAGACGTGAGTACAACAAGGATCCTCCACATGAGAATAATATCATACAATGTCAAAAACAGTTTGAGGAGGCCGGCAGTGTAGAAAAAGGACAATGAACAGAAAGGCCCAGAATATCAGAAGAAGAATCCGAAAGCCTTGTCTTCAGACCTTCAATGTCTTTAAAACTGCTGTTAAAGAGTACCTATGCTCAAAAGCATATTATTCTGTACAAGATTATCTGAATGACAAATTATCCTGATGATAATACTTATATAGCTCTGTAAGTAGTATTAGTAAATATTAATGACAATTGCCAGTCATATTTGATGCCTGCTCGAGAATTAATGAAGCTATTTAAATGTATGTATATTAAGAACTGACAGTAAATGCTATGCATTACAAATCAAATAGAACAAAGGTAAAATCCTAGTGAATGTTAAAATAACTGTTCTTGCCTATACGTATGTTAACCTTATAACAGTAAGGAGGTATTCAACTCTGTACAAAATTACACTTGATTTGTTTCATTTTGTATATAGTATGTCTTTATTTTATTTTAAATGTTCTGTATACTATGTAATATTTATGTATATATGTAACTTTATTGTACATTTCCTTAACACGCATATAATATGTGTATTTTATTTCAAATGTTCCATATTCTATGTAATATTTATGTTTATATATAATTTTTGTGCATTTCCTTGACATGTTCTATGTTCACAAGCTTTTATGGCTGCTAGTGAACTCACAGAATGCAATCTAATCTAATCTAATCAGAGTCCTTCGAGGTCCATTTCACGCGTAATCCGCAGTTGGGTCTTTCGAAGTCAACATGCGGAAGGAATCGAAATTGCATTGCTATAAAATTCAACTCTTGCATGCAATAAAAACCACACGACAAGTTTCTTAGCGCTGAATTTGCTGCTACCATGCTACAAAGAACTGACGATGAACCACAACTTATTGAGAATGTCATCTTCTCCGATGAGGCCAAGTTCCATGTAAATGGTTATGCTAATCGGCACAAATGTCGAATTTGGTCCTTGGAAAATCCACGTGTGATGCACGAACACATTCGATATTCTCCTAAGGTAAACATTTGGTGCGTCCTTATGCACAACAAGATTTTTGATACATTCTTTTTTGTTGGAAAAAAAACATTAATTCATTTCATACATGGACATGCTACAGAGTTTCCTATTTCCTCAAATCGAGAAAATGGAAGTGGGTTGCAAATAATATTTCATCAAGATGGAGCACCGTGCCATTTCGCAACCCATGTCCGAGAAGAGTTAAATAATCGATTTCTAGACCGATGATTGGCAGAAATGGACAATCTCATGTCCAGCTAGAAGTCTAGATACTACTCCATTAAACTTCTACCTTTGAGGCTATGTCAAGAATGAGGCCTACAGTGAAAGAATTGAGAATATCGACCATCTAAAACAAAGAATCAGACAAGAATCAAAAAATTATTACACCAGATGTTCTTGTCAGAGTGTGGGCTGAAGTTGAATTTCGCTTAGATCTCTGTCGTGTAGTGAATGGTGCTAATATTGAAACTAAGTATAGTTATTTGGAAAGTGTTTGAGATATTTAATTAATTAATTTTAACACTTAAATGATTTCAGTCTAATTATATAATACATAAATTCAATAACAGCCCACCTTAAAGTAATATGTGTATTTAACAATATATAAAAAGTGTATATTAGTCATTGTATATGTTTATATTATTGTATACATGTGTAATAATGTTATATGAATATATTTCGTAATTTAATAATGTAGGAGCTGTGAGAATAATAGGTTATAAGTTGCTAACAATGGGGTAACATTGAGGTAACCTTGAGTCAGTAATGAATTTGAAAGTTTAAATGCTACTAGTCATTATTGGAGCAACAATAATGTAAACTTTGAGAAGTTTAAAAATAGCGAATAATCAACCAGAAAAAGCTTTAGTTAAAAACAGGTATTCTATTGGGTGAGGAATAGACAATCAGAGACTTGAAATATAGAAATTTACAAATTTAGGCGGTTGAAATCAGTTCAGTTGCCTACAAACAGTGTTCCTAACCGGACGCGAGACGCGTCCTCGAGAAGTATAATACGTATTCGTGTGATAAAAAATAGTTTACGTATTAAAAAGTGCAAGTATTCAATAAAAACATCTCACAGCTCTCTCTCTCTCAATCAGTGAAGTGTTATATAATCGTATCAAGCATTAATAAAAAGGAGTGAAGTAAAATTATAATCTGTGTAAGCCTACATTCTTAAGTCGCAACACAACCCTGCCATGACATCCATGGCTCTAAAATAAATGCTGACGCAGCCGAGGCAAACAAAAATATTTAATCCTTATAGAAACAGTCAAAAAGTTAACATTTTTAAAAATTGGGGCAAAGGCTACCGGGTACCATACGTGCGGTTGCAAGTGTTCGGCTCCCCAACAGTTGAAATATAATACAACTCCTTCAATACAAAAATAACTTATTCTCAAATTAAAAATGCCTTCAATTAATTACACATAGTACTTAGTTTACAGTGAACTCGTAAAGGCTCACCAATCATTCTCGGAAACCCTGTATAAGTTGCATCTGAATTATATGCGTTGTAAAATATGTTACAATACTCTGTCGTAGATAGAAGTGTGTCATGTGATCAACTTTTGTTTATAAACCCGTGACAGAAACTCTTTGTTTACGCGCTAGTCTCTGAAACAGGAGGGGGATGACGGGTAGGTAAACAAATCGTAAGACTCCCCGACAAGCAATAGTCATCACTTTTATTAGTTAAGAATTTTTTACCAGTGGTGATGCATCAGCTGTTAATGATGCGCAGAAGTGCTTCACCATACTTACATGCAGTTGTGGCGTTTGCCATATTACTCTATTTAGTAATTTCATACTTCATAGTATTCATTTGCGTAACTATCGTAAAGTGGGGTTGAGCAAAAGTGATCTTTTACACAAATGCAGAGTACACCGAGATCCTTCTCATCTATTGAGAAGCCCTTAAGAGGCTCGCTGGCTACATCAACAACGTTACCCCAGCATGCGTCACCCAGCCCACAACATGTTTCCAAGATTGGAGAGGCGTGTAAGTGGAACAGGCGTCTTACGCACTAACAAATATCATTTTGGACGTTCACAAAAACACTCTAAACTAGAGTTGGAAACACTTTTCGAGTTTGATATCACATAACCAGGCGATGCACCAAATGTATCGAAGTTGGCGCAATTATTACGATTGCCTTCAGGAGTTGATTATAAAATGGTGTGCTTACTAATAGTATTTTGGTTTTGTTTTGTTTTACTTCTTTCTTATCTTTTGTTATCCGTAATGGCTAATTCCTCTTCCATATTTCAGATACTTTAGCAAAAGGCGTTTCTGGAAATGGTTTATTAAAAAATGAAGATCTACCGAATCCTCTAGCGTATGACGTATCGAGCGAGATGGCTCCACGGTAACGCGTGTGGCTTGTATTCGAAGATCCCCAGTTTGATTCCTGTCGAACCCCACTCTGATCTTGGGTTTTTCGCGGTTTTCCCTGGTAGATAGGGAATGCTGGGGTGCTTTCTCATCTAACACGATTATGTTTCCCTAATTTCGCTTTCATTCCGTTTTCTTCTCATCCTTCAGGTGTGCTTCTAGGTTTCGTAGCGTATGGCAGTGCCGTACATTTAAGAACCACTGGATCTGAGGTTACTACTCAGCCCTTACCCTCGGACCTCAGGAGATAATCTCGTGAGGGTTCTTCCATTAGGAGAGTGTCTATCTTATACTCTGTCTCCCCTGCGTGGCCGAAATCGGGCAGGAAACCTCCTCCTCTCGTCCCCTGCCACTTACCCGCGTCAGCCCAATAGGAACACCATATCAAAGACTACCGAAGCACCTTGGTGGACCTGACAGTATCCAGCTACTGTTTACCAGCTCTCACTCATGGTTGTGCCGGAGGACATCTGGGCGTCTCACAACCCGCCTGGACGGAAAACCAACCAGGCGCACCCAATCTCCCATGGGTTTTGGAAACCATTGCCCCGCCGAGCCTAACCAAATCCGAACAACTCCTTTAAGGGAGGGGCTCGAATGTTCGGCTCGGCGTACTTCTAGTAACGTCGGAGGTACCGCGAGTGCTAGGGGTCCGCAGGCGGTGTCGGATGGCGCGAAAGCGTGCTCAGAGGAAAGAGTCCGTAGACACTAGAGGGCTGCTTAGTCAACGGGTCGTTCATCGCCCTCTCTAGGTGGTTACAGCAGTGGGACGGGTCTTCAAGCTGTAACCGTTAAAGGCTTCCGCTTGTCTCTGAGGTCTGTAGCCTCCTGTGGTTCCTTCACTTCATCCCTTCCCAGAGGGGTAGCTAGAATAGATGTATGTAGTTCGCAGTACGCGAGGTGCTTCCCTCCGTTGAAGCTATACCTAAATCTATGTATAGTATACCTATACAACATCTACCGTGCAGCGGTTAACATTAGGCGATGACAATTGCATCGGATAATTTTTTTTACATCATTATCATTATACATATATCATAAATGGTCAAACGTGAAGCAGTATTTTTAACACTTAAACAATTTCAGTTTAATTATATAATATGTAAATTCAATAACAGCCCGCCTTGAAGCAATATGTGTATGTAATAATTTGTAAAATGTATGTAACAGTCATTGCATTATATTATTGTATCCATGTGTAACAATGTTATGTGAATGTATTACGTAATTTAATAATGTAGGAGCTGTGAGAATAATAAGTTAAAGGTTGCTAACAATGAAGTAACCTTGAGGCAATAATAAGTTTGAGAGTTTAAATGTTACTTGTGATTTTTGGAGTAACAATATTGTAATTTTAGTGACAGTTTATAAAAATAGCCAATCAACAACCAGAAAAAGCTTTAGTTAAATGCAGGTATTCTATTGGAGTAGGATTAACCAATATAGCGATTTACAAGTTTAGACGGTTGAAATCTATTCAGTTGCCTGCAGAATGTGCTCATAACTGGATGCGTTGCTTGTGCTTCCTTGAGAGATTTAATACGTATTCGTGTGAGACGAAAATAGTATACGTGTTAAAACGCGTAATTAATTAATTAATAAAAATAATCTCTTGGCTCTCTATATCAGTGAAGCATTAACAAAAAAAGTGAAGTAAAATTATAACCTGTGTAAGCCTACATTCTTAGTCGTATCACAACCCTGCTTAAGAGAAACGTGTCTCTAAAAATAATACTGACGCAGCCGAGGCAAACATAAATATTAAATATTTAAAGAAACAGTTTAATTACAAAGTTAATATTTTTTAAACTTGGGGCAAAGGCAACCTGAAAATACATTTGGAACAAAGGCTACCGGAAACTGTTTACTATACGTGTGGTTACAACGAATTTAAAATTCAGCTCCCCAATAGTTGAAATACGGTACAACTCTTTCAATACGACCTACTTCAAATTGACGTCCAAAGCGCGATGCAAACAACCTAACAATACAAACTACTTCAAATCGGCTTTTCATACGTAGCAGCAAACAACGTAAAGAACAATACTACTTCAAACTTTGCTTTTATTCTTGATCTTACGTGTGACATTTTGCTACCCCAAACCCTGCTAACAGTTTATAGAGTTTAGTACTTCCAAGGTCCGCCGAGTATTGCATGTTCTTTAAGACATCACTCTGGATGGAAAATAATTTAATTAAGAGAAAACTTTAA
Source organism: Deroplatys truncata (assembly GCA_030765065.1). NCBI lineage: Eukaryota > Metazoa > Arthropoda > Insecta > Mantodea > Mantidae > Deroplatys > Deroplatys truncata. The sequence continues at coordinate 110,993,975 of CM060982.1, forward strand.
GCAACTTTTCCTTAGTACGCATTTTAACTGGCTTCCTCGTAACCACCATAGTGAAACCCCCCATTTCCCTTGGGTAACCTGACTTCTTATCTAGTATACATCATAAAATTCGTATACGGTAAACTTCATCCTTGTAAACAAGACCCATGGGTTGTAAAACCCAGGTTTTATGGCTGCCATGAGTTTATCTGATTAATTCAAGGGAGGAGAACTAGTTTACCTTACGTGACAAACGCTAATCAGAAGCAGTAGCGTTTTTAATAAAATTGAAGTATAGCAAAAACGAAAGTCCGCATAAAAAAGGTATAAATACACACATATTGCGGAAAATATAACATTGTTTCCAAGGCCATGCTAGTTTTAAAGTCATATGAATTTCTCCACCAACTGCAGTTCATTTTTGCTTTCTCTACGACGTATAGTAAGTAGGGGAACTATTGTATTCCACCCAAAAAATCGATACCGAGATTTCACCGGAAATATATGTTTTGAGATACCCTGAATAAAAAAAAAGCATTTTTGGAAACTCCCGTGTGTGTGTCTGTGGACAGCATACTCAGAAACGAACAGTCGGATAAACACCAAACTTGGTATTTAGGTTCAGTATCTTCCAGAGATGCGACACCAAGGTTTTCAAGAAAATCCTCCCACCCCAGATTACTCTTTAGATGGAACATTTTTCGAAAATTTTAATTTTCTCAAAAATGGTTCTAACGATTTTGATTAAAATATATGTTTAAGATATTTTCATGACAAATAAAATGTATATCTTGCATTCTCTGGGAATGTCTCCAAAAGTATTCTTCATTTTTAACGACTTTTGCATAACTGGTAAACTATAAGAGATAGCCAAAATCTTACTACACAAAAAATGTAGATCGCGTTAAAATACACAATTTGTCATACATTTTTTTGTTGAGTGAAACATTTTCGAGATATTGCTTGTTATTCCCTTAATTTTTTCAATACTTATTTTCTCAAATGGGAATTCGTTATTAATTTTTTGTCTTGGATATGCAAAGAGTATTAATCTGTGGCAAAGAGAATGGTGCTGCATCTAGCAACCAGCTATTGAGAGATATGTATGAGCTTAAAGGCTACTGTATTTCTATACTGCCCTTGCAATTACAAAACAAGGGGAACATAGTACGCCTTAAGTGATAGTCAAATATTTTTAGAACTGGTCGCTATGTGTAAAATGTAATTCTCTTTGCATGTCAAAAGATCGTTTCTGCAAATGTTTATGTCGATTAATATGAAATAGATGGAAAATAAGAGTTTGTAAAAATAATTTGTACAAGAGTAGAGAAAGTCATGCGAGTGTAACACATCAGATTTTTATATATATCTTTACAAAAGTATTCTTAAAACATTTTATCTTTCTATCTACGCCATTTAATGGAAGTAAACGTTTGTAGAAATGGCTTCATTGCAGATTTCGATATAGATATAAAAGGGATAAACAAGACCGAAGTGATTATCAACGTTTAAAAAATGTGGTGTGTTGTATTCACATTACTTTCTCTACCCTCATCGCTTATTAGTTCGTGTATAAATTATTTTTCTTAATAAATCTTTCAGTAAATAGCTGCATTACACATATTCCTATAGGTGCTAAGGGAATAGCGATAGTCAAGTGGTTTAGAACGCACGCCATACGCTGGCTTTAAACGTTCATACCCTTTCCATTACATCACGAACAAATAAATAAATAAAATCTGAATATACTATCCCAGCACCTTGGTTACTGCACCGGGACATACATTCAAACTTTACATTTTAGATAAGATCGAATTTTTTTCAGATCAAATAACTACAAACTACACAATGTCTACAAAACAATAATATAATAATAATTATAAATAAAAGAAACGAAGAAAAATAAAATTATTAGATTAAAGGCGTAAAAAAATTAATTACAATTCTAAATTCTGTATTTAACTACACTTGCTGGAAACCAGCAAACTTAGCAACTGTTAACCAGCTACTATGTAGTCCTATTTAACTATTTTCACTGGAAACCAGCGAAAATATATTGGTAGCCAGCACAAAAGGCTTCTACTAAACTACTAATCATTTTAATAAGTTTATTTATACTTTATATAAAATTTTCCTTAATCACAATTTTTATAAAGTTAAAGTTATCTATTTATAACATTCCATTGTTCACATACGAATTATTTAATTTATAGTAATTCAATATTTTATTTGATTCAGTTATATCTTTATTTATGCATTTGTATTTATTTAATTAATTACCTTATAACATTTTATTTAATCTCAAGATAAATTTTCTTTATCTCCATTACATTTTATACATATAAAAGCTTTTAAGTTTTATCACTATATATTAAACCTTTACCTCTTTTAACCAAACATTAAACCTTCTTTCTTCTTTCATCTATCACTAAATATCTACTCACTTTACCCCACAACATTTCACTTCCCTCACATCCTCCATTTTATTCTAACACCAACTCCCCCTCAAAACTACATAAACTGAAAGTTCCCCTCAAATTCACATCTCCATTCATATAAAAATCACTATAACTCCATTCGCTATCCCTCCCAAACCACATTAAGCTCCTCCTCCAAAGATGGCGAAACTGCTGGCTACACCTCCAATAATGGTAAACCTGCACCCCAACAGCACCATCTTCTCTTCTTTCCTCTTCTTCCTCCATCCTAGTTCTATAATCACCACATTTCTCTCCTTCTCGTCGTTTTAATTAAAATCTTGCCTCTTCCTTCTACTCCTCTTCATTCTCCGTCAATGTCAACATTTGTAAACTAACCATTTCTTCACTTATGCTTCTATCGTCTCCCGTATCTAAATTTTAAATTATTCTTCTAATCCTCTCAGATCTTCTAATTTCCTCTTTCCCTCACGGTAATTATTTTCTTCTTACTTTTGTTAATACATCTTTTTCTCACGCTGTTCTACTTACTTCTTCTTTCTCTGTTTAACCTCCTCTTATGTAGGACTTACACTCCCCAGCACTTACAGGCGGGTGCCTGAGGCCGGAGGTCAAAGGCCCGTCGAGGAGCAGACACTCATGGATCAGACAGAATATCCAGGATGGGTGATCAGCCCGATGCCTGGTATGGGAGGAAGGAAGTAGATGAAACCAAAGGCAATTATGGAGCAGTTGGTGGAATGTATGGCTGGGGAAACCGGAGAACCCGGAAAAAATCCGCCCAAACGCCGCTTTGTCCACCACAAATCCCACATGCGGGTCCCTGGGATTGAACCTGGGCCACCTCTGTGAGAGGCGAGCGGTCTAACCACTCGGCCACGGCGCCGCCTTGTTCTATTTACATAATTTGATAATTGTTGTATATATTTAATTAAATCAATCGAAAATCTATACCACTTTAAAGTAATGGCTAAGTATTGTACAATTCGATCCATTAATAACAGATGTATTGGAAACGGCTGATGCCACAAAAAAATATTTAGAATAAGTCGTGTACTTTAAAGCGATCTACATTTTCTGTGAAGTACGTTTTCGTCTATCGTTTAATGTTTACCAGTTATGAAATGGAACGAAATGAAGCCCTTTGTGTCCCCTTAAGGGCAAATGCCTCCCTGTAGAGGGGTAAAGCTCTTTTGTATCTCTCTCACGGTAAGCTACTCCGTGAGAAGTAAACATGAGTCATGGAACATTTGCCTGTTACACTGTCTGTTTTGTATCTATGCAATGCACTGTTGACTCCCCATCTCTATCCAGGTTTTCCTGCAATAGGCGAATCTGGACTGCTACGCACCTGCACTTTCTTTGAAGAGGTCCGCATGCCTTGGTCTTCCTCGATGTCTTTTGCCTGTGTATGGATCTCATATGGTTGCTTTTATCGTCCACCTGTCATTTGGTGGTCTTGCTACATGTCCCGCCCACTTCCATTTTTTCCTGATGGCTTATTGTGTGGAGTCTTTGTTGATGACATCTTTTGAAGGTTTGTGTTTGAAATTTTGTCCTTCAGAGTTATACCTAAGCATACTTTAGCTTGGCGGTGAGAGTCCAAATTTGACAACCGTATAAGAGAGTTGGAAAAACACAGGTTTCAAATTTTAAGTCTCTGGTTGAGTGAACTGTCAAGCAATATAAATTTCAGAGACCAGAACGCCTTCCAAGCAAGAGCTACTCTTCTGTCTATTTTTTCTGTATTTTCTGATGGAAGGAGAGTAATTATCCTAAGTGGATATTCTCGTTTACTATTGTAGATCCATGGGTACAAGGTTACAACAAATTCCTTCCGAATGAAGAGAACTTCAATAGCTGTTCCCACAAAATTCAAGATATGCGTTTTACTTGTTATGCAAGTATCTTTAATATATGATATTCTAATTGGAATCGTTAGAGCCATATTTTAGAAAACAAAAAATTAGCAGAAATGTTCTATGTAAAAATAGTTATGAGTAGCGGGATTTTCTCGAAAATCTTGTTTTGGAATTTATACAACTTATTGTTTTTGAGTTATGCTGTTCACACACACAAACACACAGTCCTTTTGCTAAAAATACTTCTTTTTGTTTCAGTAGGCCCCAAAACATGTATTTCCAGTGAAATCACGGTATCGAATTTTTTGGTTGGAATGTAATACCTTCTCTACCTAGTTCTCGTGGAAAACAGAGTAAAAATAGGTCGCTTTGTGATGGTTTAAAATTCTACACCTTTCCACAACATGGCTCAGTAATATTTTAGTACTTCGAAACAGGCTGGAAAATTAAAAAACAGGACAAGAATATTTCGGGAATAGTTAATATCAGGGGAAAATGATCCTCTCTGTGAACCTTCTTCCTCCCTCTGCCTTTAGGTGCTTGCCGGTGTATAAAAACCGACCCCTGGAAAAGCGTTGGACCCCGTGGGGGGGTTAATTCCCGGTCTCCATATCCGACTACCGTGGCGTCTCAATCTGGAAACTGTAGGGACCCTGTCATTGCCGCGCCATCACTCCTGGTTCCGACCGCCCGGTGACTCGGTTATCTCATCCCTTCCTCCCGGAGGAGCCCCATCGTGGGCCCTCGGTACAATATCTTATTACTGGACCTGTGCCGAATACCCTGCACTTCACAATCCAATACAAGGAAGAATAAAGATAATGCTGTACTGTTTTGACATGTTAGTTTTGAAAGCTTGATGTAAATTGAAAGGATATTAAGGACATCCATAGGTGTAATTTCTAAATGTTTTCAAATGTCGCATGTGTAAGTGTTTAAAGTTTCATGCGGATACATTTAATAAATTTTGAGAAAAACCTTTTATTTTACTTATTTTATGCTAATTATTTAAGCGTTGCACGCGACGCAGAAACGTAAAAGTACAACGTTATCTAATTAATGACACACAAAACTGCTATACACAGTTTTTTCACTCTTCTGCTTTATTCAGAAAAAAAGTCTTTAAGTATAATTTAGTAACAATATATCCTCGGTCAAAATTAAAAGTATAAGAAAAGCCGTAAGCCGTAAGCCAGTTTTTACTATCTCTACCAGTATTCAGTACGTAGAAAAGGTAATTGCATTCCACCCAAAGATTGGATACAGAGATTCACCGGAAATACATGTTTTGATACACCCTGAATCCAAAAAATTTTCGTGTAAGTGTGTGTGTGGGGGGGTGTGTCTGTGATCAGCATAACTCAAAACCAAAAGTAGTATTAATACCAATGGTAATTAGGTTCAATAACTTCCAAAGATGCGACACGAAGATTTTCTTGAAAATTCCCCACCCAAAATTACCCTTTATATTGGACATTTTTCGAATTTTTTTGTTTTCTTAAAATTATTCTAACGACTTTGATTGAATTGGCGTATATTAAAGATATTTACATGACAAAATGTATATCTTGAATTTTCTGGGAATAGCGTGTGAAGTCATCTTCATTTGGGAGGATTTTTGTATATAATGTTGTATTTCTGGTAAATGCTAAGGGACAGACGAAAACGTACTACACAACAATGTAGATTTCTTCAAATTCCGAACAATTTCTTCCAAATAAAAGTTTCTTGTGGCATAAGCCGTTTCTGAGATATCCGTTATTAAAGGTTCGAATTGTTGATTTCTAGGTCATTTTTTTAGTCTCATTCAGTTGTTTCTCGCGATTGTATGTAAACATTATGGAATTTTAAGGTCAGAAACCTGTTCTTAAATTTGACTATCCCTGTTCTTTTTGGAGGTATCTATAACATTCTATTTCTGCAAAAGTTACACTCACATGACTTTCTCTACTCTTGTACAAACTATTTTTACAAACGCTTATTCTCCATATGATTCATGTTAATCGCGATATCGAGATGTTAATCTTATTGCTAATTTTCTTGTAGATGCAAGAGGAATTGGTAGGTTTTAAGCAAAAGTCAAATACTTTAAGAGCTGGTTGCTATGTGCAGTATTCCATTCTCTTTGCATTACCAGGACAAAAAAATGAATAACGAATTTGAGAAAAAGTATAACTATTGGAAACTTTAAGAAAATAACAAGCAATATCTCGAAAATGGTTCACTCAACAAAAAAAATGAATATGACATAAATTGTGTATTTTAACGCGATCTAAATTTTTAGTGTCGTAAACTTTTGTATATCTGTTATGGTTTACCGGTTATGCAAAAGTCGTTCACAATGAAGAATACTTTTGGAGACACTCCCAGAAAATTCAACATATGCATTTCATTTATCATGAAAGTATCTTAAACATATGGTGCTTTAATCAAAATCGTTGGAGCCATTTTTGAGATAATTAAAATTTTCTAAAAGTGTTCCATGTAAAGGGTAAGGGGATTTTCTTGAAAACCTTGGTGTCGCATCTCTGGAAGATAGTAAAACTAAATAGCAAGTATGGTGTTTATTCGACTGTTCGTTTCTGAGTTATGCTGTTCAAAGACACACAGACATGTTTCCAAAAATACTCTTTTTTGGATTCAGGAGACCTCAAAACACGCATTTCCTGTGAAATCTCGGTATCGAATTTTTAGGTGCAATGCAATACTTCCCCTACTTCGTATACGTAGTAGAGAAAGTAAAAAAACTTCTGAAGTGATACATTCACATTACTTCCTCTACCCTGTATTTTTATTACTGGGAGTACAAACTATTCTAACTAAAGCTTATTTTTCTATCTACTCTATTAGTTGAAATAAATCTTTGTAGAAATAGCTACATTACACATTTCGTTATAGATCCAAAGAGAACAGCGATAGTCAAATGTTTAAGAACTGACCTGTACGCTGGTGTTAAAATTCCATACTGTTTCCATGCAACCACGAGAAACAACTGAAAATCCATGAGACTAAATAAATGGAAGTATTGGACAATTTTAACCTTTATTAACGGATATTTCAGAAACGGCTTATGCCACAGAAAGGCTTATTTTAAGTAAATTGGTGTCTTAAAGAGCTCTAAATTTTTGTATGGTACGTCTTTGTCTATCGCTTTACGTTTACCAGTTACACAGGATTATACAAAATTCCTTACGAATGAAGAAGTCCCCACAGGCTATTCCCAGAAAACTTAAGATATTTATTTTATTTGTAATGTAATACTCTTTAATGTATGATATTTTAATCAAAATCTTTGGAGTCATTTTTTAAAAGTACAAATTTTAGAAATGTGTTCCATGTAAAGGGTAGTTGGGGTGGGAGGATTTTCTTGAAAATCTGAATATCACACCTTTGGACGGTACTGAACGTAAATACCAAGTGTGGTACTTATTCGACTTTTTGTTTTTGAGTTACGCTACTCAGAGGCTCTTTATTACGTTTTTTTTATTCTCAAGACATGTATTTCCGGTGAAATCTCGGTATCGAATTTTTGGATGGAACGCATTACCTCCTCTGTCTGCAAGTTGTAGAAAAGATAATAAGCTTTCGTAACAACAATTTCTGTAGTCAATAAAATATGGATGGCAGTGAAAATCATGTGATTGTATCACATAAAGGTTTTTAAAATTTATTTCTTCTAATTTAGTGCTGAAGACTTTAAAATAACTGGTTTCAAACTAAGATTTTAATGCGCAAAGGTGTAAGAAAAATCGAAGTCGAATAAATGGCACTGGAAGCAAGCACAACCATTAGCACGTGTGCTCTTGTGCATTTAAATTGACACATGAGGTTTTAAAGGGCTCTGAGAACAAGAGCCGTATTATGTATTTGAAGCTAGAGGTTTATTATATAACTAGTTTTTGAAGTTGTTGACACTTTGGACCAAATCTTAGCTTTGGATACCCTTAAACATATCCTGTCTATTAAAACCATACATAAACTAAATATCGCATGGCTGTGAAATAACACTTCCTGAGGCTGTTGCAACATATATTTGGTGCTCACAATATTTATAAGAGTTTTCTTGTTTCGGTTCTTGGGATACAGCCCTGTCAGCCGAGTGGCTGTTTTCCCTTATGAAAGATTCAAGCCCGGCGCCTCTAGAAAAACAAGTTTGGTGTAAGGTAGAAAGGATTTTCTTCCGCCCTAACACGATCCATTGACCCCTACTACTTCCGAACGTATAGGGCTATTCAAAAGTTGGAAAGCATTGGAAACTCCTTGATCCTCGACCACCATTTCTTTTATATATAAAAAAAGAAAAACAAAAACGGCTGAGTCTTACTAGCGCATAATCCTGCTATTATATAACTAAACCTTTTAAAAGAACTTTAAAGAACTTCAAGATGAGAAATACAGCGAAAAAACAGGTAAGTTCATGATATGGTATGGGTGCTTTAAGCTTCAGAACTAAAGCCAGGGAATTCTGCAAGTTTTAACCATGAGGCGTGTTTTTTAAGTAAGTAACTATAATTCATTGTTAAAAAAAACAGAATATTATTGTTCAATTACTGTATTATCATTCATAATTTAGAACTTACAGTACATCTCCACAAAGTTACCGCCTTATTCAGGCACTTGTAACAGGGAAGCAGTTTTTGTATGCCTTCGTCAAAGAATGATGCCGCCTGTAACGAAAGGCAGATCTGCGCTTCTTGTTTCACATTATCGTCGTTGAAATGCCTTCCACCAAATAATTTATTCAGATGAGGAAACAGATGAAAGTCCCTTGGTGCCAAATCCGGACTGTAGGAAGGGTGGTCGTGTTGTTCTCATCCAAATGATGCGATCAGATCTTGAGTTTGTTTGGTTGTGTGTGGCCGGGCAGGGCATTGTCACTCATTAATTGGCGATGGATTTTTGCTGGTGTAACATTTCTCGCATTCAAAATACGAATCACTGTTCTGACTTCATAGTCGGCTGGTCGTTCGATTGTTTTGAACATTTCGAAACGCTCTAAAGAAGGAAAACACAAAGTGACGATCGCTCACAGCTGCGTCTGGCTTCCTAATGAATGGAGGAAGTGATCGTGCATGTTCAAAATCGCCACTACAGCAGCAAAATATTAAAACGATACTTTTAAAAACACGCCTCGTAAGTTAGAGTTGAAATATCCCCATAAGGAAGTCATTACACCAATGTTTGTTTACGTATAATTAATGTTTAATTTACAATATGGATTTCATAATATGTTATCCTTCGTAGTGAAAGATAGCCAAAAAGTAAGAAGTAAGAGTACATTCTAATGAGAATTATTCAGAAGTTTCTGATAACACTTAAAATTATTTTTAATACTGATTACTAATTAATATGTTACAAACTTCGTTGCTATATTCTTCAAAAACAGAGGTTACTTCGAGATATTATTTTCTCTACTAAATATAGTAAGTAGGGAAAGTATTGAATTCCACCAAAAAATTCGATACATAGATTTCACGGAAATACATGTTTTGAGGCCCCCTGAATAAACAACCATTTTTAGAATAAAGGTGCTATCTCTCTCTGTGTGTGTGAATAGCGTAACCCAAAAAGAAAAGTGTTAGGTTCAGTACCGTCCAAGGGTGCGACACGAAGATTTTCAAGAAAATCCCACAGCTCAAACTACCCCTTACATGTAATATCTTTAGAAATTATTTATTTTTTAAAAAACGTCTGTATCAATTTTGATTAATATACAATGTACTAATATTATTTACATGACAAATAAAATGTATATCTTGAATTTTCTCGGATGAGCCTGTAAAGTACTCTTCAGTTAGAAGAAATTTGGTGTACGTTATAACTGGTAAACATTAAGCGAAGTACGAAAACATACTACCCAAAAAATGCAGAACTCTTTTAGACGTTTAATTTATATCGAATACGATTTTAGGTGGTATAAGCCATTTCTAAGATATACGTTATTAAATGCTCGATTGTTCATTACTTGGGCGTTCACGTCCTTTCAGCATTCTCTAAATGTCATAATACTCACAGCAGAAAAGCAATATCGACATAACATTTGCAATTCACCATATTGTACCCGTTGCCATAATATTGATACCCTTCATTACCAATTCACAACCTATATTCCCGACACTTGGCAATGGATCATACATAAAATTCGCTGCATTACTATGGTGGAGAACCCCAATGTCATTCATAGGGCTATATTACAGCTCTATATCCGGTTTCAACGTCATGTGTTTGCCCAAATATGGCTTGTCATAGGGTATCTCCATTACATGCTGCAGGATCCCACTCCAAGTGTACGAGGTCTCAAGACTTTTCTGACAGACCACCGGACCCGACTAAAACGGAAAAAAAACCAGAGACACTGTTGTTAATCGGCCACAACTTAGATGTTCCCTCTGTTTAAGAAGGGGCATTTGTAAAGAAGAATTTAACATTTACTTACTTTGTGATTAAGTGTACCTCATAAAGAGGAAAAAAGTGGGGGGAAGCAGGAAACAGTGAAAGTGTAGTGCAGTGAACTTCAGAAGCTTTGAATCAGTCCTTTGACACACATACTCAATCGAACACCAGCTATCAACCAACAAAGCAGACTTCTGGAAATTTATATACATTCAGAAGAGAAAATTAACAATGCAAGACACATTGTCAAAATAATATAAGACTTAATAGTACATACTTTGTAAGATAAGTGTTATCAATTCTTTTTTTTTTTCAAATATTTGTATGTGCAAATGAGTTGTAGAGGAGATGAAATTTATACACTATAATTGAAAATTGTAAGCGCAAAATAAACAGAAAGAAAGAAAAGTAACGTTAAAGTTTAAAAAAAGCATTCAGTTGTTTCTCGTGATTGCATGGAAACAGTATGGAGTTTTAAGACCAGCATATAGCGTTCATTTCTTAAACATTTGACTATCGCTGTTCCATTTGAAGCTGTTAATAAATGTGTAATGTAGTATATCTGTAAAGGTTTATTTTGATTAAAATGTAGTGATAACAAAATGAGCTTTAGTAAAAATAGTCTATACACCCACAAGAGGGTGGAGAAAGTTATGTGAATGTAGCACAGATTATTTCTACTGTCCTTACTACTTACCTATAGTGAGTATAGGAAGTATTATCTATCAATATTTAACTGAAAATACACGCCTTGAGTTCCTCTGAATCAAAAAGGATTATTATAAAAAGGTCCTTGTGTATGCGTGTCTTAACTCAAAAGCGAAAAGTTCAGCGTCTACCAAGGATGCGATACGCAGACATTCATGAAAATACTGCCACCCTAAGCTACCCTTTTAATGGAAAATGTTTAGTGTTTTTGATTTCTTCTAACATTTCTAACGATTTTCAAGGATATACTGCATGTTTATGATGTCTTGATAAAATGAAATGCATATCTTGAATATTCTGCAAATAGCTGTGAAGTCCTCCCCATTCTGAATGATCTTTGTTCAAAGGCAAGAGATACCCTATGCGATCAAAAGTATCCGGACACCCCCACAAACATACGTTTTTCATCTTAGGTGAATTGTGCTGCCACCTACTGCCTGGTACTCATTATCCGCGACCTCAGTAGTCATTAGACATCGCGGAACAGCAGAATAGGACGCTCCGTGAAACTCACGGACTTCGAACCTGGTCAGGTGATTGGGTGTCACTTATGTCAGAAGTCTGTACGCGAGATTTCCACACTCCTAAACATCCCTGTTTCTGATGTGATAGTGAAGTGGAAACGTCAAGGGACATGTACATCACAAACGCGTACAGGCCGACCTCGTCTGTTGACTGACAGAGGCCGCCGACATTTGAAGAGGGTCGTAAACAGTAATAGGCAGACATCTATCCAGACCATCACACAGGAATACCAGGATCCACTCCAAGTACTATGACAGTTAGGCGTGAGGTGAGAAACCTTGGATTCCATGCTCGAGCGGCTGTTCATAAGCCACACATCACGCAGGAAAATGCCAAACGACGCCTCGCTTGGTGAAAGGAGCGTCAACATTACACGTTTGAACAGTGGCAAAACTTTGTGTGGAGTGACGAATCACGGTACACAATGTGGCGTTTCGATGGCAGGGTATGGGTATGGTGAATGCCCGGTGAACGTCATCTGCCAGCGTGTGTAGTGACAACAGTGCAATTCGGAGGTGGTGGTGTTATGGTGTTTTTCATGGAGGGGGCTTGCACCGCTTATTGTTTTGCGTGGCACGATCACAGCGCAGACCTACATTGATATTTTAAGCACCTTCTTGCTTCTCACTGTTAAAGAGCAATTCGGGGATGGCGATTGCATCTTTCAACACGATCGAGTAACTGTCATACTGCACAGGCTGCGGCGGAGTGGTTACACGACCATAACATCCCTGTAATGGACTGACCTGCACAGAGTCCTGACTTGAATCCTATAGAACACCTTTGGGATGTTATGGAATGCCGACTTCGTGCCAGGCTTCACCAACCTACATCGATACCTCCCCTCAGTTCCGCACTCCGTGAAGAATGGGCTGCCATTTCCCAAGAAACCTTCCAGCACCTGATTGAATGTATGCCTGCTGGAGTGAACGCTGTCATCAAGGCTAAGGGTGGGCCAACACCATATTGACTTCCGGCATTACCGATGGAGGGCGCCACGAACTTGTACGTCATTTTCAGCCAGATGTCCGGATACTTTTGATCACGTAGTGTACATTCAAAGCGTAAGAGATAGATAAAATCTTGCTGCACAAAAACAAAAATAATGATCTCGTTCTTTTTGTGGCGTTAACCATATTTGAGATATTCTGTGCTATTGGCTTGAATCTTCAAATACTTATGTATTTTTCATTCGGTAAGTTGTTATGTTTTCTTCTCGTAGCCATTCCAAGAATGTGAACTTTAAAAACCACCACTTTTTAAAAATCTGGCTACCTCTTTAGCCTAATGTATCCTGCGTATACCTACAACAAACGTGTAATGAAAGGTTATTTCGATTAACAAGACTTCGATAGAAGAATAAGCTTTCATAAGAATATTTGTAGAGGAGTGAATAGGGAAAGTCATGTGAACGAAATGCATAATATTATTTTTATTGTTTAATATATTGGGAACACCCTGTGGAACTTCATTTTAGTTTTTATTGTAGGTTTTCATTCTAAATCCTCTAATTCTTCCGTAATATCTTGAATTTGTTAACTTTCGTCTCAATGTCAATTTAAAACTAATACTACATCCAGATAGTGGAAGTAAGATCAGTTTTAAAATTTTTCCATTAAGTCGTTTTCCATTAAAGAACAACATTCCCTTTAAAATATTTAAAACAATTTGAAATAAGCATTCTGTCTTCAACCCATATTCTTACACAAGAATTTCAATCACTACTCCATAGAGCCAATAAGCAAGGAAATCAAGTGTCTTTAGTATGGATTCCATCCCACATTAAATACAGGTAACTAATTGGCCGATCAGGCAGCAAAAGGCAGGAAAACAAGTCGCTAAACATCCACTAAGTGACCCAACTATTACCACATCAGCCCATGTTGTTATCTCAACCATTAAAAAGAAGTTCTACCAACAGTGGAAGACAGGATGACTTGACTCCACGAGAAGCAGACTCCGTGATATAACATCGAGTTTTTCGACACATCTTCCCAGTAATTCTCTTTCCAGACAAGATCAGGTTTTAATATCCCGACTGAGAATGGCCTATACCAAGATCACGCACAGTTATCTTCTTTCAAAGGACCAACCACCCACCTGCCACCAGAGTAACTACTGTTAACGACGACACACATAATCGTGAAATGTCCACAATACGATCAACAACAATGCCAGATACCCAATGATTTACAAACATCACTCAACTATTCGATGTACCCTAAGATATTTGAATTTTTAAGAGCATAAATTTATATAAAATTATATAATGTTCAATCAATTTGATTAATTATAGTGCAACAATGTTATATACCAGTTCATTGTAATGGTTTTAAAACTACCAGTTTGTTAAATTACATCATTGTTGTATTGTTAGATATTATTTTATAAGAAGTTATAAAATCACGATATGACTAATATGTTAAAGCGACTATAAACTTTCAAAACAAAAGAAAAAATAAGGTCGTTTGTTGTCACGTTTAAAATTTGTTCAAAGTTTAGTTTATATGAACTTTTTGTGGTGTTTAACGCCCGTTCTTACTGGATTCGACACCACAGGTTGTAGATATATGGAATGAAATAACTGGAAGAAATTTTGGAAGAAAACGTTTCAGACCTAAGTTTAGGCTACCTCCTCGGCATTTCCGTTTTGAGAAACAAGGAAACCCTGGAAAGGCTTGTCAGGGAGGACTTTAAACCGCGGACCTTCCGTTCACGACTCCGTGCAATAGTTTATATACAGAATCTACTAAATCTATATACCTTCAGTCTAACCACTGCAAATTAGAATTTTAACACCTATACAGTGTATGTTATATTTCAAATTAGTCGAAATCTTTATAAATTAAGGGCTATTTATATCGAGAACCTGAGATTTATTTCCAAAAGTATCCAATATCTTAATGGAATAGAATGGAAAGTACATCGGAGTGGGACTCGGCACCGATCAAGTGAATGCGGATATTTTATATATATATATATATATATATATATATATATATATCCCTCGAAGGGGTGCCGCCAGTAGAGAGAGAGAGAGAGAGAGAGAGGGATAAGGTGAGAGGAGACACCGGGAGGCCGAAACCAGGAATAACGCCACAGCAATGACAGGTCTCTACAGTTTCCAGATTGCAGACCGGAGGAACCCCCGCAAGGATCGGTTCGTACACGCCGGCAACCAGCTAAAGGCCGAGGGATGGTAAAACATCACAGAGAGCATCCTTTTTCTCTTCCACGCCGCACCGAAACATCCTCACCGACACTTCCAACCCTGTAACAGACCTAACGGGGTGAAAGTTGAATGAAATCATGAATGGAACGGAGTGGAGGTACAGGAAATTCGGGGCCTCAAAGAAAGCTCTCCTGGGATGACCTGGGAAAACCCCTGAAAAGAATAGGTCAGAGTGAGCAGTCGCTGGGAATCGAACCTGAGACATCCCGAATGCGCGTCGCATGCGTTACCGCGGGGCCATCTCCTTTATTTTAACTTTTAGAAAAACTACAGTATTATTTCCGAAATAAAACCAACGCACAGCAAATACCACGCCATTTGTACACCTATAATTTTGTTTAAAATACTGAAGTTGTTATTTTCAATTCAGAAACATTTTTACTGTTATGCAGTGTAGCTTTTAGGATGTAATGTTTGAAGCAGACGTTCATGCCCACTGCTGGAAACACTAGGGCTATAAGCACACATTTCAGCTTATTTCTGCACCGTCTGACTATAACCATAACACACACATGTAAGCTATAGTGGCAGATAGTGAAATGTCTTGTTTTTCAAAGGAGTTTCTTTGCTGCCTTCTGGAGCTTACTGACTGTGAGATTCCATTAATAGCACAGCACTCACATGGCATGCTTATGGAACATATACCAAAGAGCTTTGTGCCCTTTCAACTCTGGCTTTAAGAAATTATGGAAAAGCTCAGCTCTGGGTCTGCTGTGCTGCGCGTAAGCAGGACGACCTTAATTTGGGATTCCACCCTTGGAACTGGAACAAAAATGAAATGACTGAAGTCCCTAAGGGAACACGTATGTAATTAATAATATCATAAACATTGAGGCAGTACTTTTAACACCTAAATAATTTCAGTCTAAATATATATATATATATATATATATATATATATAAATTCAATAACAGCCCGCATTAAAGTAATTATGTATGTAAGAATATATAAGGAGTGTATATTACAGTCGTTGTATATGTTTATATTATTGTATCCATGTGTAATAATGTTATGTGAATACATTACGCAATTTAATAATGTAGCGTCTGTGAGAATAATAAGTTAAACGTTGCTAACAATGAGGTAAACTTGAGGCAATAATGAGGTTGAAAGTTTAAATGCTACTAGTCATTATTGGAGCAACAATAATGTAAATTTTGAGACAGTTTATAAAATAGCCAATCAACATCCAGATAAAGCTTTGCAAATTCAGAAGTCAGCTGCCTGCAGACACAGTTACTAACCAGACGCAAAAAGTGTCCTCCAGAAATATAATATGTATTCGTGTGAGACGAAAAATAAGTTTACGTGTTAAAAAGCGTAATTAATTAATAAAAAGAACCTCACAGCTCTCTATATCAGTGAGGTGTTATATAAATCGTGTCAAGCATTAATAAAAGGAATGAAGTAAAATTATAATGTGTGTAAGCCTACATTCTTGTCGCCCCACAACCCTGCTACGAGAAACGTGTCTCTAATAATAATAATAATACTGACGCAGCCGAGGCAAACATAAATCTATAATATTTAAAGAAACAGCCAAATTACAAAGTTAATATTTTTTAAACTTGGGGCAAAGGTCACCTGAAAGTACATTTGGGGTGAAGGCTACAGGAAAGCGGGTACTATAGTGTGGTTGCAACGAATTTCGAGTTCGGTTCCCCAACAGATGAAATGCAATACAACTCCTACTTCAAATCGGATTTTCCATACGTGAAATAAAATATTTCTCAACATAGGCGTTACATTTTAGACGTGTTCGCTTAAAAGTGAATTATAGATTATTTTGCGACATAACCCACTTCCCCTCAAAAAAATAAAACTTTAAAAGGCTCTACATTGCGAACCATTCTTCATCTTTTAGAAATTTTAACCAATGCTATTTTTTTGAATTCTTACTAAATACGTACCACGGTGATGACACTGATGATACATAAAGTGAAAATTGGGAAAGGAAATTTGGGAAGGAAACATTCCGGCCTAAGATTAGGGTATCTGCGCAGCGGGAGGGGGAAATTCAGTCAGGGAGGTATGACGTATAGTGGGATTTGAACCGCAGAACTCCTATTCATGATTCGGTGTCTCATCGGCATCGTTAAAGAGAGAAAGAGAGAATTCTTCCATATAAAGTACTAGCGGGCTTACCCAACGTGACACTGTTAGCCTTTTAAACTCCAGTAACGAATTAATTTAATTTACCCCTCCACGTTTGTACTATGATATTATGCAGTGGTCGTGAAAGAAAAGACATTTTGTTCATAAGCCTCTTTATCAGGCTTGAGGTTCTTTTACGTGCCGTAACTCTACTACAGGGGACCACCGGCTTTACTTCCCCTCCGAAGGAAGCTATGCTAACGATTTTGACGTCCGAAAAAAGCTATCGCCCTCCGCAGGGTTTGAATCCGCACCGTCGGGAACTAGAGACTAGCATGTTATCCCTAGACTACAGAAGACGACAAGAGGGATAGAAAAAGGCATGCGAATTTAAAAAAAGGGATTTTTTCTTTATTCAGGGGAACAAAAAGTGTGTATGCAATAAAACTTAAATACCTATAGAAATTTTGAATGCGAATAATTATTTCTCCTAATTTGGATAGCTAATTTGCGGAGTAAGAAGAGGTGTTCAGAGAGGAGGGCGTTTTACTGAAGACTTTAAAACTGGTATCTGATTAAATCTGTTTGGTCCGAACATGTATCTCCAAAAATACGGTTTGAGATAATTATTTTTGCTGTTGTTAAATTACACCCTCTACCTCTCTCTCTCTCTCTCTCTCTCTCTGCCCTCTTTCTCTGCCTTCATTGCTTTCGCTCTCTTTCTATGTCTTTGTGTGTCTCTCTCTGTGTTTCTGTGTGCGTGTATCTCTCTTTCTGTTACACTCTGCGTGTATCTCTCTCTCTCTCTCTCTCTGTTACTCTCTGCGTGTGCGTGTATCTCTCTCTCTGTGTTACTCTCTGCGTGTGCGTTTATCTCTCTCTCTCTCTGTGTTACTCTCTGCGTGTGCGTGTATCTCTCTCTCTCTGTGTTACTCTCTGCGTGTGCGTGTATCTCTCTCTCTGTGTTACTCTCTGCGTGTGCGTGTATCTCTCTCTCTCTCTGTGTTACTCTCTGCGTGTGCGTGTAACTCTCTCTCTCTCTCTCTCTCTCTCTGTTACTCTCTGCGTGAGCGTGTATTATCTCTCTCTCTGTTACTCTCTGCGTGTGCGTGTATCTCTCTCTCTTTGTGTTACTCTCTGCGTGTGCGTGTATATCTCTCTCTGTTACTCTCTGCGTGAGCGTGTATCTCTCTCTCTGTTACTCTCTGCGTGTGCGTGTATCTCTTTCTCTCTCTCTCTGTGTTACTCTCTGCGTGTGCGTGTATCTCTCTCTCTGTTACTCTCTGCGTGTGCGTGTATATCTCCCTCTCTCTCTCTCTGTGTTTTACTCTCTGCGTGTGCGTGTATCTTTCTCTCTCTCTGTGTTACTCTCTGCGTGTGCGTGTATATATATATCTCTCTGTTTTAATCTCTGCGTGAGCTTGTATCTCTCTCTCTCTGGGTCTCTCTCTCTCTCTCTGTGTTACCCTCTGCGTGTGCGTGTATCTCTCTCTCTCTGTTACTCTCTGCGTGTGCGTGTGTCTCTCTCTCTGTGCTACTCTCTGCGTGAGCGTGTATCTCTCTCTCTCTCTCTCTCTCTCTCTCTCTCTCTCTCTTTGTGTATGTGTGTCTGTCTCCGTGCATCTCTGTGTATGCGCCTCTGGGTGTGTGTGTTTCTCTCTTTCTCTGTGTCCCTCTCTCTGTTTTCCTTCTTTGGCTATTTCGCGCGCTCTCTTTCCCTCTCAATCTCTCTCTCTGTCTCTCTCTCTCTCTCACACACACACACACACACACCAGTGCTATTATTATGAAATCCAGCTCAAATTTTATTCAAAGATTTTAGTGCTAGTAATTACCTAATGATAAAGTTCATAGGTTGCAGTAGCTCTTCCATTTTGTGCCATCAAATTCTCTTTTAGTGATCAAACATCCACTACCAAAACACGTTGCCTATCCATGCAAAATGCTCAAAACGTGGTACAGAACATCATCTTTAACATTGCATGAACTTGAATAACTTCCGTAGACCAAAGAAAGTTATTTCTCTCAGGAATTCTAGTTTGCGAAGTATTCTTTTTCCCTCCCTCTTTCCTTTACGCTCCTTTTGCGATTACTGTTTTCGTTTATTTACTGTAGAGCACCCTGAATTTGTAATGTTGATGGCTCGTTTCCTTTTTTCAACTGTTGGGCATTGTCTCTATGCTACCTCTGTGTCTGTGAAACATGAATAGGTAACCGTTTCGCATTTCTGGATTTTCTCCTGCGCATTCTTCAAACATTTAAAAAGGAAGAGTAAAAAAATAAAATAAAGGTGTGGCTTTCTGCTTCACCACAACCGAGATTTTCCTTCTCGTCTTTTGCGGTTTCTTTGTAGCGATGTGGAAGTTAATAGCTTTATTATGTATTTGATTACTTAAGGTAGAGCTAATTTATTAGAGCTTCGTACTATTTAGACCCTATATTGCTTATCCTTGACGCCTTAGATGTAGTGAAACATTTTCTCCTCTTTATTTGTCTGGGAGAGCACGATAAAGGGAAATGAAATTGAAACTTGCATCACATTTGAGGAAGGGGTCTCTTCTTATTTTTCCATTCGAAGTTTAGGCCTTTCGACCTGCTCCGAAACTAACTAAACTCTGGTCACTCCATCTCCTCTGCTGTCGTCCAACACTACTTCTGTTTGAAGGTCTGTAAAATTAAGCTTGCTGTGGATACCTTGAAGGGGGCATTCCTAAAGCCCCTTATACACGATCAAATGCTTGTCAAATTCAATTCTTTAAAAGAACTTTCAAGAGTTGTCACAACTTTAAAACTTTTCTTGTTGAAGAACGTATTGTTTGTTCTTGGAGTTTACGTTATTTACGTTATTTACTGTTACGTAAATTATTAGCCTTACGCTTGGGAAGCCAATTTGAAGTAGATATTTGCTTTAGTTTAACTGCCCCACGTATGGGAGCCAACTTGAAGTAGGTGTTTCTTTTGTTTATTTATTTACTTTTTACAGTTGGGAAACCAATTTGAGAAAGTGTTTTGTTGTTGAAGTTGTTTTTTTAGCTCCACGTTTGGGAACTAGCTTGAAGTAGAATTGTTTTTTACGTTGTTGGCTACTACGTAAGTAAAGCTGATGTTTGAAGATGTATTTTTTTGTTGTTACGCTCCAAGTTTAAAAAAATATTAACTATTAAATTTGTTATTAAACTGGTTCTATAGGTAGCATTTATGTTTGTTTGCCTCGGCTGCGTCAGTATTGCTTTAGAGTCTCGTATCTCTTAGACAGGGCGTGGTGGGACAGGAATGTAGGCTTACACAGATTTTAACTTTTAATTCACTTATTGTTATTAATCCTTGACAAAAATTAAATAGCACTACACTGATATCAAGAGCTGTGAGATTCTTCAATACTTGCACTTTGTTAATGGTATACTTAATTTTCGTTTCACACGAATACGTAATATTTCTTTAGAGAACACATCTTCCATGCGGTCACTACCAAGGTCTGCAGGCAACTGCACATTTTTCAACCGTCCAAACCCGTAAGCTTCTGTATTTCAAGTCTCTGATTGGCTAATCCTGGTCCAATAGAATACCTGCATTTTAATAAAGCTTTTTCTGGCTGTTAATTGGCTATTTTAAAAACTGTCACAGAATTTACGTTATTGCTGCCCTAATCATGACTACTAGCATTTAAACTCTCAAACTCATTATTGCCTCAAGGTTACCCCATTCTTACCTCATTGTTAGCAACTTTAAACTTATTATTCTCACAACACTTACATTATTAAATTATGTAATGCATTCACATAGCATTATTAAACATGTTTACAATAATATAAGCATATGCAATGACTGTTACATACATTTTTTAAATTATTATATACATATTGCTGCAAGGCAGGCTGTTATTGAATTTACATATTATATAAGTTAATTGAAATTATTCAAGTATTAATAATACTGCCTCATTGTCAAATTGCTTCCAATACTTTTAAACTCTTTGAAAGTCTTGAAAGAAAATAATACATGCTCTAAACGATCAAAGATTTGACAATGATTTGAAGGCTTTAGCCAATGAAATGCGAGTACTTACAGTGCGTCACGAAATCTGCAACATGGCAGAGAGGGAAAAGTAAACAAAAATGGCTACCCGGTCAAGGTATGTTGTATGCGATCTGATTAGGTTATACATAAGCTGGTCATGTCTGTATGTTTAGGTCTCTGTGGGTTACCACAAGAGAAGGAGGTTATGAAGAAATAATTGCCAGGCACATTTCCGAAGTGTACGTTAATGCAATGCTATATAGTATAGCTAACCTATCAGTTGGTGTTATTTACATTATATTCCATAATCGTAATGTGATTTCATTGGATATAATACATGAAAGTGCTGCATAATATTAGTAGGGAACAGTATTTCATTGCAAACTGTTATACCGTGACGCAAACAGTAAATTGATTTGAGCATGATAAATTACTTATTAATGTGTTGTGACGGATTTCAGTTTGAAAAAAACAACTTGTAAATACACATTTATGACATTCTCAAGTCTTGTCTAATCTTGTCACATATTGAAAAATTCTAAAAAATTTTCTTGTAAACTCCTGAATTGAAAAGAAAGTTTGATCGTGTACAACGGGCTTAAGACATGTTCTTTCCAACGTTTTTGGTACCTCTGTGTTTCTTCATTAATGTTTTCCTGCATAGATATTCTCTTATTACAGCATTCCTAATCCTATCTCTTCTACTAATTCCCAATAATTATCGTAAAAATATCTTATGGGTTGCTTTAAAACTTGTCTTTTCCCTAGTTCTTAGTGTCTACGTTTCACAAGAGTGCATCCCTGCTGGTTTAGATATAATATTGTGGAGCCTTTGCTTTATTTCCTTCCTCATGTTTTGACTAAAATATCGTTTTATGCATCCGTTTAATCTATTATGTTTTACTGATATTTTTTATACCAGATATTTAAATGATAAGACTTGTTCTATAATTTCTCCATCAATAACTATTTTAGCTCTTCTTTGTACTTTCCCTATCATGCTTCACCCGAAATTTTCATGTTATATTTATTTGCTATTTCTTTCAATATAGTTACTATTCTTTGAAGTTTCGTTTCGTATTCTGCTGATATTATCTGGTCATCGTCAAAAAGTGTTGTGTTTGTATTTACATTACCCCTTTTGGTTTAGATATGTGTCTCCATTCTACTATAACTTATGTATATATTTTTACTTTCTCAAATACGTATAGTAAGTGGTGGAAGTATTGTATTCCACCCAAAAATTCGATACCGAGATTTCATCGGAAATGCATGTTTTGAGGCCTCCTGAATCAAAAAAAGTATTTTTGGAAACATGTTCGTGTGTGTGTCTGTGTGTCTGTTAACAGCATAACTCAGAAACGAACAGTCGATTGAACACCAAACTTGGTATTTAGGTTCAATATCTTCCAGAGATGCGACACAAAGATTTTCAAGCAAATTCCCCCAACCCCAGATTACCCTTTACATGGAACATTTTTCGAAAAATTTTATTTTCTTATGAATGGCTGTAACAATTTTGATTTTAATAACATATATTTAAGATACTTTCATTACAAATGAAATGTATATCTCGAATTTTCTGGGAATGCCTCCAAAAGTATTCTTCATTGTGAACGACCTTTGCATAACTGGTAAACCATAAGAGATAGACAAAATTTTACCGTACAGAAAATGTAGCTCGCGTGGAAGTACACAATTTATGTAATATATATTTTTTGTTGGGTGAAGAATTTTCGCGATATTCCTTGTTATTCCCTTAAATTTTCCAATACTTATACTTTTTCTCAAATTCGTTATTCGTTTTTTATTCTCCTGGTAACGCAAAAAGAATGGAATACTCCACATAGGAGCCAGCTCTTAAAATATTTGACTATCGCTTAAAGCCTAGCAATTCCCCTTGCATCTACAAGAAAAATAGCAATAAGATTGACATCTCGATATCTCGATTAACATGAAGCACATGGAGAATAAGCTTTTGTAAAAATAGTTTGTACAAGAGTAGAGAAAGGCATGTGAGTGTAACACGTGAGATTTTTTCATTAGATCTCCCGCACACATTGATACCCTCATTCATACATCGAGACTCTGGGGAGGATAGGGGATGATCTGGTTACAGAGCCGGGAATCCAATCTAGGACCCTCACACAGCAGGCAGGCTCTATCGGCTGAGCTACTGGGCCAGCCAAAAACAATTTTTTGAAACAAATTATGTGCTTTAAAGAGACCTACACTGCCAGTGGCATAGGTCTAAAATTGTTCATAATGTGTTTTACGATACTAAGCAATGAGAATAATTGTCCTTCATTGAGATCCATAGAGTGATAGTTAATTGGAACCAATTAGAAGTAACGAAATTCTTGCGAGGGTAATTCGTGAAACGTTTGTATTCATTTTGTAGAATAGGACTCCGGAGAGTTAGTATGCTAATTTTATTGTGAGATACCTACACTCTTTGACAATTTACGTTATACCCAGAGATAACATTACTACTTCGATCGAACACGCGATACACACTGAAGACTTTGTGTATATCTTCGCGTATAAACGGTTAAGATGTCATTCAGTGGGTGAACAAATTTTGGGTTTGAATATTCTACATCTTGGCCAACAAAGACAGTATAAGGATCCTATATCATAGGCAAATGGGGACAATATGGAAATTCTGCATCCTAGACGAATGGGAGAGAATATGAAGATTCTATATCATAAATAAATTGTGATAATATGAATAGTCTACATCCTAGAAAACTGTACAAGTTGGAGTTCAAAATTGGTATTAAAATATATTTTTACCGAGTAAATGTATTTATAAATTTAAAATCGTAGCCTCTTGTTTTTTTAATGCTAATATTTTTATACTTTGGCGAAGCTATATACAGGGTGGGGCATTTGAGACCGTACAATATCTCCAAAACCAAGCGTTGTAGAAAAAAATGTCTTTCATAAAAGTTATTTGACATTATGGGGGAAAGTAAATGCCATTAGTCGTGTTTTGCTTGGAAGACGTTATGGCGGTCATTTTAGGTCAATGTGGTATTTTTAAATGCGAACCTACAATTAGGGTCAGTCTAAATTGATCCTAAAATGCCCATTATAATGTCCTCCAAATAAAACACGAATAATAAAGCTATTTATGTTCCCCCATAATATCAAACAACTTTTACTCAAAGACATTTCTTTCTACAAAGCTTAGTTATTCTCAAGTTAAATGGTCCACCTCCGTATATTTTTGGGCAAATAAAGACTATTAAGGGGAGATAATGTATATATTTTGATGAAGGTTGATATTATTATGTTGTTTGCACCACGCTTTGGGTGTCAACTTGAAGGAGGTTAATTGAAGGATGAGTTGTATTATATTTCTATGTTGGGGAGTCGAACTTGAAGTAATTATTAACTTTGTAATTTTGACTCTTTCTTTAAATATTATATATTTATTTTTGCCTGGGCTGCGTCAGTATTTATTTTTAGAGACATGAAGGTCTTAACAGGGAGTGGTGCGACTGAAGAATGTAGACTTACAAAGATTATAATTTTACTTCACTCCTTTTATTAATGTTTGACACGATATAAATAACGCTTCACTGATAGAGAGAGAGAGAGAGAGAGAGAGAGAGAGAGAGAGCTGTGAGATTTTTTTATTAATTACTTGCACTTTTTAACACGTAAATTATTTTTCGTCTCACACGAATACGTATTAAATTTCTCGAGGACGCATCTCGCGTCCGGTTAGGAACACTGTATGCAACTAACTGAACTTTGAATTTGTAAATTTTGCTATATTTCAATTTCTGATTGCCTGATCCTACTCCAATAGAACACTTTCATTTAACTAAACCTTTTTCTGGTTGTTGATTGGCTATTTTATAAACTGTCACTAAAATTACATTATTGTTGCTCCAATAATGACTAGTAGCATTATTAAACTTTCTTACTCATTATTGCCTCAAGGTTGCCTCATTGTTAGCAACTTTAAACTTGTTATTCATACAGCTCCTACACTATTAAATTACGTAATATATTCACATAACATTATTACACATGGATACAATAACATAAGCATATGTAATGACTGTAATATACATTTTACAAATTATTTAATACACATATTGATTCAAGGTGGGCTGTTATTGAGTTTACATATTATAAAATTAGACTGAAATTACTTAAGTGTTAAAAATACTGCCTCAAGGCAAATGAGAGACAATATGAAGATTCTAAATCCTGGGTAAAGGGGGAAAAATATACGTATAACATATCTCTGGTAAACAGGAAGCAAATTCTGCATTTTGGATGTAACCTTATCCCGTATATTAACTTATATACATAGGTTGCAACGTCCTACGTAAATGCAGGGGTATATCAAGCAGGTATGTCGCGGGTGTTTCAGCCTTTCGGTTAATAAACCCGGTGCATGTTATCCTGTGAGAGACTACAATGTATACTAGGCATCTGCGTTCCTTTACTGATTAATAGTTTCTATAGTCCCTCGATCATGTCACAAGGAAAGCTCCAATTCCAATCGACTGCAACTGAGTACATAGCTTCCCCGTGTTTTTGCTTCACTCCAGTGTTTCCATCAATACGGTAGAGCTGAGTCTGTGATTCATCACACTAGGCAACCGATTTCAACACGTCAGTCTTCCAAAGCTAGGGTTCTCATGCTCTATATGGTAAGTTTCAGCTCTGAATTCGAATTACTGCATGGGATTCTTGCAGAAGTAACGAACGTCCTTTGAATTTTCCCGACAGAGCAAGTTGCTGAATGTTCTATTTGCAACAAACAGGGACGCCAAAGATAACACGCCAGAATAAACTGATCTGTAGATTTATTGCATTCTAGCAGAATCCGCAGCTCTGCTCACCTCATTACGGAGATTCTTCTTTGTCACTCTCCCTCTCTCCCCTAAATATCCCTAGCTTTTTCTCCTCCCTATCCCTCTCCAACGCCTTTGAGCATACCCAAAAATGAAAAGTCAGTCAGTTAAGTATCGTCCAATCATGCGGTAGAAAATTTTCAACATGGATAATTTTTCGATATCTTTGATTTTCTCAAAAACGACTAACGATTTTGATTAAAACGCCGTATATATAAAATATTTACATTACAAATATGAGAGGTGATCAGAAACTAAGGTTACAAAGGCTGCAGTGAAACGTGTACATTTTATTTCATACAACCATTACAGCCAACTGATAGTACATACGTTAGTTTATATTTCAACATGATTTCCATACCCGTTTAGGCACTGGTCGCTTCGTGGGACGAGTTTGTATATTCCCTCCCGGTAAAACGCCTTTCCTTCCGTGTTCAGCCACATTGTCGGGAAGTGTTTCACCTCCTCATCTGAAGCGAACCCCTTGGTGCGAGGTCCGGGCTGTAGTGAGGGTGGTCGATGATGTCCCAGCGAAACTACTGCAGCAGCGGGGTGGTCTTCTGGGGTGTATGTGGTTGCGCGTTGTCTTGAAAGAAGATGACGTCTTCTGTTTGCCCTCTTTCCAAAAGCTCCGCGAGTATGCGACACCTGCGCTGTTTCAAAACACTGTGGCCATTACCTTCCAGCAGACAGAGTCACCTTAAACTTCTTTATCTTTAGAGAGGAAGGGTGTTTCTGCTGCACTGACGACCGTTTACTGCTGGGATGTAGTGGTGGATTCATGTTTCGCCACCCGTGACAAGTGGTGAAGAAAACTATTCCCTTCCGTGAAGAACCGTTGCAAAGGTGCGCTTCGCCTTGTGTTGGTTAGGCAGATTTCGTGGAACCCATAGGGAAAAAACTTTCCGGTGCTGCAGAATATCGTGAACAATGTGGTGATAGCTTCTGAACGACATTCCCAATTCTACTGTATACGCCGGGATATTATCTTCCTGTTGTCCTGAATCAGCTCTTACACGCGAGCTGTGTTCAAGTGTGTTCATGCCGTGCTGGGTCGGCCACTGCGATCCTCGTCGGTGACGTTTCCTCTACCGGCCGCAAACTTTCGACACCATTCTGCGACATGCTGACGAGACATTACAGTCTCTCCGTAAACCTCTACCAGCTGCCCGTAAATATCATCCGCGGTTACATGTTTCGCCCACAAGAATCGAAAAATGAAGCGGATTTCTTTGCGAGACCAGTTTTCCAAACGAATCGCTATTTTGTATTTACCTACAACTAGTGCTGTAGGTGGCTGAAACTCTGCACAGTTGACAATCTAATTTATTAGAATTACCGCACACTACTTACTTCTTTATAACGACGAAAGTCCGAGAATATCAGCCTTGTAACCTTAGTTTCTGATAACCCTTCGTATATATCTTGAATTTTCTGGATAGCCTATTCATTCCTCTTCATTTGGAAGAAATTTGTATAACTGGTAAACTATAAGAGATAGATAAAACCTTACTGCACAAAATATGTAGGTCTCTTGTAAACCGACAATACCATATTTTAAATAACCTTTTGTTGTCATTTTGTAAAATAAAATATACTTATAAAACATGGGTATTTGGAATTGGTGAGAAGTGAAGGCTGGAGGGGAGTAACAAGAGTGAATCGACTTAGGAATATTGATATAAAAGAAAAACTGGGTAAACAATATTGATAGAGGAAATATGGCAATATCAGTGGCAGTAGGAGGAGATTTTGAGATTTCTTAGGCAAGCATTATTATATAAACCACATGGACGGAGAGGTATAGGACGACCACGATGAAGAGGATAGTGCAGCTTCAAGAGTCTCTTAACAGGCCATAAGGGCATAATACTTGTAAAGGAGAAGAAGAAGAAACTTTTTGTGGCGTCACCAATTTCTTAGATATCAATGAAGGTAAAGGAAGGTGCATAGAATTTCCAGTCCTGTGTATAGTGACCTGTCTTTAAATATATCACCAACCCTACCCTCTTTTTGTCTATAATGGCATGTGTAATGACTCTATTTTCTCATAAATTTGAAGTAGATGGAAAAACAGTTTCTGTAAGATTAGTTTTTAGAAGCTGTATGAAAAAAATAAGCGAAACTGGGCAGAGAGACTCATGTGAACGTAGCAGTTATGATTGTTTCACAACATTAGTGCACAACATTGGCCTGCAAATAGATTTGAACAAGTTAATTTCTGTTCTCTGTAAAATATAACATACTAATGAAGTAACTTAAAACAAGAGCTGTATGGGTGTAGACATCTTCTGCAGCAATTCCCTACTGCAGCACATGTTGGTGTAGATTTCAACTGTTTCGTTTGTTTCCTCATGAGTGTGCTGCAACACAACAGCTTACTGCAGAGGTTACGCGCAGTGTAGCATGTATTATTAATTGTGTTACTTAAACGCGGGACGCTGAATCGTGGCATGTGATTAACTGCTTGCATGTAACGCCCTATCCTCCGTTTGTCACCCTACGGTACTCCGTTCATTACTGTGTCTTAGTCACCGGTAATAGCATCGTGCAACTTACACCAAAGTTCATTAAAAATCACTCTCACGACTTCACATTATATCTTATATATACTATTATAACAACACGTGTATCTCTATACATATGTATGTATTTAGCGTCCCATGCTATATTGGGCGTGAAAGACCGGTAATTTTGCTCAGAGGCCTCTTTATCAGGCTTGAGGTTCTTTTACGTGCCGTAAATCTAAGACGCACGGGAGCACCGGCTTTACTTCTCTGCCGAAGGACAGCAGCGCCATAATGTATCGGTGAAGAAGGAAGGTCGATCTGTGCCGAAGAAGAGTTGGATTGCATCGAATCAGCAAAAGGGAAACATCGTTCTTCGCCAGCTTGAGAGCGTTCAGCTATGCTTTCATTAGGGGAGGGGCTTTTTTGACGTTTTCTAAATTCATTATGCAAGATGTTTTGGTGAGTAAGTTATTGACATTATTTCTTCTCTTGTCTATTTTGGAAAACATTAGTCCTGCAATTAAAAATCATGTAAATGTGAATTGCACTTTGCAAAGGAAATGCAATGTAGTGGGTGTCCCACAAAAAAAATCTTACCTTCACTGTTTAGCTGCACCAGGCCTCACTTTGTACATATTTGGCTACACTGCGTTTACATGGATACCTGTTGTTAGAGTTGTACAGTTAAGTTTAACAGTAATTATCATGAATACTCGTGGAAGTATTTTGAGAGAAATGGTGCAGTTTTCAATTGAAAAATGAATTAATATTGCGGAATTTTACATAAAGACAGGCTCCATAAAGGAAAATAACGAAATGTTTGAGAAGAAGTACCAAGACAAGCTACCCCCACCAGCACAATTCAAGAACTGTAGGACTGCAGGATCCATTGGGAACTGAGGCAGTATTTTTAGCATTTAAATAATTTCAGTCTAATTATACAATATGTAAATGCAATAATATCCCGCCTTAAAGCAATATGTATATGTAAAAATATATAAAAATTCTGATGTGTTACACTCACATGACTTTCTCTACTCTTGTACAATCTATTTTTACAAACGCCTATTCTCCATATGCTTTATGTTAATCGAGATATCGAGATGTCAATCTTATTGCTAATTTTCTTGTAGATGCAAGGGGAATATGGTAGCTTTTAAGCGATGGTCAAATATTTTAACGCTGGTTGCTATGCGGCGCATTCCATTCTCTTTGCAAGTCCAGGACATAAAAAAATGAATAACGAATTTGAGAAAAAGTATAAGTATTGGAAAATTTAAGGGAATAACAAGCAATATCTCGAAAACGGTTCACTCAACAAAAGAAATGTATATGACATAAGTTGTGTATTTTAACGAGATCTACATTTTGTGTGTAGTAAAATTTTGTCTATCTCTTATGGTTTACCAGTTATGCAAAATTCGTTCACAATGAAGAATACTTTTGGAGACATTCACAGAAAATTCGAGATATACAGTTCATTTCTCATGACATTATCTTAAACATATGATATTTTAATCAAAATCGTTAGAGCCATTTTTGAGAAAATTAAAATTTTCGAAAAATGTTTCATGTAAAGGGTAGTCTGGGGTGGGGGAATTTTCTTGAAAACCTTCGTGTCGCATCTCTGGAGGATACTGAACCTAAATACCAAGTTTGGTGTTTATCCGACTGTTCGTTTTTGAGTTATGCTGTTCACAGACACACACACACAGACGCGCACACACACACACACACACACACACACACAGACAGACACACACACGGACATGATTCCAAAAATGCTTTTTTTAAATTCAGGAGGTCTCAAAACATGTATTTCCGGTGAAATCTCGGTATCGAATTTTTGGGTGGAATGCAATACTTCCCCTACTTACTATACGTAGTAGAGAAAGTAAAAATGTATGTAAACAATCATTGTATATGTTTATATTATTGTATCCGTGTGTAAAAATGTTATGTGAATGTATTACGCAATTTAATAATGTAGGAGCTGTGAGAAATAGATCAAAAGTTGCTAACAATGAGGTAACAATGAAGTAACTTTGAGGAAATAATGAATTTGAAAGTTTAACAATACTACTTGTAATTCTTGGAAGCAATAACTTAATTCTTGTGACAGTTTATAAAAAATAGCCAATCAACAACCAGAAAAAGCTTCAGTTAAATGAAGGTATTCTATTGGATTAGGAATAGCCAATCAGAGACTTGAAATACAGAAATTTACAAGTTTAGGCGGTTGAAATCAACTCAGTTGGTTGCAGACAGCGTTCCCAACCAGACGCAAAAAGTGTCCTCAAGAAACTTAATACGTATTCGTATGAGACGAAAAATAGTTTTACGTGTTAGAAAGTGCAAGTAATTAAAGAATCTCACAGCTCTCTATATCAGTAAAATGTTATTTAAATCGTATCAAGTATTAATAAATGGAGTGAAGTAAAATTATAATCTGTGTAATCCTACATTCTGAGTCGCACCATAATCCTGCCAAGACTTCCATGTCTCTAACAATAATACTGACGCAGCTGAGGCAAACATAAATATATAATATTTAAAGAAACAGTAAAAATTACAAAGTTAATATTTTTTTAAACTTGGGGTAAAGGCCACCTGAAGGTACACTTGGGGCGAAGGCTACCGAAAAATGTTTACTATACGTGCAGTTGCAAACAAACTTCAAGTTCGGCTCCCCAACATAAGAAATATAATACAACCCCTTTACTACAACCTACTTAAAATTGACGCCCAAAGCTTGGTGCAAACTCCTAAAACAAAATATCTTCTTCAGAATGTTAAGAAGAATACTTGTTCGAGAGTAAAGACCTCTACGGTAGTCTACAGAATTGTATGGACGTAACGAGAAGCCCCAAGAAATCGATAAGGAGATTATCTCAGCAAGTTAGTGCATTTCGCACAACATGCCATTGTGTGCTGCAAGACCTCAAAATCCCACATTTCGAGTGAGCATAGTGATAGAATTGAAAGAACCACACAAAGAGAAACGACTTACTTATTGCAACTGGTTGTTATCTTCGATCGTTGTCGGTTACTTGGACCCAATGCTCTACTTTATGACAGATGAAGCTTGGTTTCATTGTTTGGTTATGGTAACTCAAAGAATTGCAGATACTGTCGCAGAATAACACACATATTGTATATGAAGAGTCTCTTCACGCAAAGAAAATAGGCAGTGGTGTGCAGTGTCAGGAATGCGCATTATCGGCCCCATTTTTACTTTCTCTACTACATATAATAAGTAGGGGAAGTATTGTATTCCACCCAAAAATTCGATACCGAGATTTCACCGGAAATACATGTTTTGAGACAACCTGGATCCAAAAAAAAAGCATTTTTGGAAACATGTCCGTGTGTGTGTGGCTGTGTATGCGTGTGTGTGTGTGTGTGTGTGTGTGTGTGTGTGTGTGTGTCTGTGAACAGTATAACGGAAACGAACAGTCGGATAAACACCAAACTTGGTATTTAGGTTCAGTATCTACCAGAGATGCGACTTGAAGGTTTTCAAGAAAATTAACCCACCCCAGACTACCCTTTACATGGAACATTTTCGAAAATTTTAATTTTCTCAAAAAAAGCTCTAACAATTTTGATTAAAATATCATATGTTTAAGATATTTAGATGACAAATAAAATGAATATCTCGAATTTTCTGGGAATGTCTCCAAATGTATTCTTCATTGTGAACGACTTTTGCATAACTGGTAAATCATAAGAGATAGACAAAATTTTACTACACCAAAAATGTAGATCGCGTTAAAATACACAATTTATGTCATATACATTTCTTTCGTTGAGTGAACCGTTTTCGAGATATTGCTTGTTATTTCCTTAAAATTTCCAATACTTATACTTTTTCTCAAATTCGTTATTCATTTTTTTATGTCCTGGACATGCAAAGAGAATGGAATGCGACACATAGCAACCAGCGTTAAAATACTTGACTTTCGCTTGAAACCTACCATATTCCCCTTGCATCTACATGAAAATTACCAATAAGATTAACATCTCGATATCTCGATTAACATGAAGTATATGGAGAATAAGCGTTTGTAAAAATAGTGTGTACAAGAGTAGAGAAAGTCATGTGAGTGTAACGCATCAGATTTTTTCAATATATGATTGACAGTTCAAGATATCTGGAGAATTTTGAGTCTTTCTATGCACAATTAAGAGAAAATGGGAACAGTATGGCGTCTTTCAACAAGTTAGTGCTATTTGCCATGCATTCAACCAGACTATGGCCCATATCAGCAAAGTGTTTCATGAAAACAGGTTTGTCAGCAAAAACCTGTGGCTCCGCGCTCACCGGTTTTAACATCCTACGATTTTTATTTATGGGAAGCTCTGAAAAACAAAGTTTATGCTAAAAGCCCTGAGACGATATACCAACTTAAAGACATTACAAATTAGGTAAATAACATCTCGCCTCAAGAATTAGATGTTAACCAGAACACATTCGTAACAGCCTGCGATGCCTGGATGCCGGCAGAGGGCACTTTCAGCACTTGATATAAACAGCTAATTCTGGCCTATGCCATATTTATCCCACATTTACTTGGAAGTTGGTTGTGCAATTAAATTACTATAATATAATATAATGAATGACAGTAAGGCATTTCGGTTATTACGTGTGTCAGTGAAATAAACTTAATGCTCTCCTAACCCTTTTCAATGTTTGTATTTCACAGAATGTTAAAGTCTATTTAGAGCATAAAGAAGTTATAAAAATTGTTAGTTATTAAAGTTTACGAAATGTTATTCCAAATATCATTTTTTTAATCGCCAATCTATATCAACAAATATGTTTAATTATTAAATTTCTTGTCTTTGTATTTATACGTAACTCAGAAATTACAGAAGTTATAAAGATACTTTCCTCTTTTAGTAATTTCTCTTATTCTACATATTATACCATTAAGTTGGGTAATTAAGATTCGCTCCTCTAGATAAACTTTTAGTATAGTTTGTGCTAAGCAATGTCCAATTGATCATGCATTATAGTATCTACAATGAAATGTGTAATATTTTCTGCAAAGCTTTATCCAGATTAAAATGAAGTAAATAGAAAAAATGAACTTTCATAAGAATTGCTGGTACACCCATAATAAAAAATATAGACGGTTGAGAAAGTCATGCAAATGTCACATTAATATTTTATAAGACCACATTATTCTACAACACATGGGGCAGTATTTTTAACACTTCAAAATAATTTCAGTCAAATTATATCATATGTAAATTCAATAACAGCCCGCCTTAAAGCATTATATGTATTTAAAAATGTAAAATATATGTAACAGTCATTGTATATGTTTGTATTATTGTATCCATGTGTAATAATGTATATATATATATATATTACGTAATTTAGTAATATGGGAGCTTTGAGAATAATAAGTTAAAAGTTGCTAACAGTGAGGTAACTTTGAGGCAATAATGAATTTGAAAGTATAAATGCTACTAGTGATTATTGGAGGAACAATAATGTAAATTTTATTGACAGTTTATAAAATAGCCAATCAGAAACTGAAAAGAAGAAGCATTTACTAATTCAGAAATCAGTTGCCTATAGACAGTGTTCCTAACCGGATGCGAGATGCGTCCTCGAGAAATTTCATACGTATTTTGTGTGAGACAAAATTAGTTTACGTGTTGAAAGTGCAAGTATTTGATGAAAACATCTCACAGCTCTCTCTATATCAGTGAAGTGTTATTTAAATCGTGTCAGGAATTAATAAAAAAAGGAGTGAATTAAAAATTATAATCTGTGTAAGCCTTCATTCTAGTCGCACCACAACTCTGCAAAGAGAAACCTGTCTAACAATAATACTGACGCAGCCGAGGCAAACATAAATATATAATATTAAAAGAAACAGTCAAATTACAAATACTTTTTTGGGGGGGCGAAGGCTACCGTAAAATTTTTACCATACGTGCGGTTGCAACTACTTCAAGTTCGGCTCCCCAAACAGTTGAAATATAATACAACTCCTTCAATACAATCTACTTCAAATTGATGCCCAAAGCGTGGTGTAAATAACGTAATCGTAACAAACCTTCTTTACACAAAAAACACGGAAAGTAGATATATTTATTTTTAACTATATATGCATGTGAATAGGAACATTTAGAGGGCTAGAGCTAGTAAGGGAAAAGTTTGTAGCTGTCACACTAAGTGCAGTTTCTTCTTGAGCACCGCATGCACAAAACCGTATGTTAACTGTGCAAGCCTTAATCTGAACCATCAATTTTGTAGGTACATATGCCACCGTTGAATTTTAAAATAAAAATTTAAAATCCAGCGGAAATAACTATTTTACTAACCTGTATTTTTTCTGCTTATTCACAGGGGAATCGTCCCGACTGGGATAATCCGATTTAAACAAAAAAAAATAGCTTTTTTTGCATCATAACCTGTTAGCAGTCGTACATTTACTTTTTTTTATCAACGTGAAGTGAAATCGTGAAATGCTTTGCATATATTCCACCTCGTACCGATGTGAGCTATGTGGCTACCATAGACTTTGATAATCTTTATTTTCTCCTCCACGTTTCCTTGTAAACTGGTAGCGCCGCGGTAACGAAAGCAACTGGCATTCAGAAGGTCCCGGATTCGACCCCGGCGACCGCCCACTTTGACCCGTGGGTTTTTCGTGACAAGCGAATATTGGTTTAGTTTATCTTCTACCACGACCTTCCTGCTCTTCATTGTCTGTACACATCACCTTTATTTTCATCTGTTTTAGGGTTATAGGACCAGGTGACGGTGTTCGGCGGGCTGCGGCTGGGCGATGGTTATACGCTCTGTAGAGTTTTCTTCCTGACATAGTAGCCCAAGTGGTCAGTTAGGGCCCGCCTCCGGGTGCTATCGGGTAGGTGAGGGGCTTGTGGGTGGGACCGGGCGGTGTGTATGCGTTCGATCTGGAAACGTCGGCATCCCGATCTGTTAGCCCTTCGTTTCTCTCTCCCTCTCCGCCCCACCTGCCCAGGGGTCACGGTAGAATCAAAAAGGGTCGTTGTGGCCTACTTGCGGTGCTCTGCCCGCTTTCAGAGGCCCCTCCGTATCTTCACCTGTGTACACGAAAATTCTATTTTTGAACTGAATTCTGTTATTAAAACAAATTCATACAGGTGAGTCAGATAATCACCAATTTTTAGGAATATCTCTAAAAGAATGAGTTTTATTTATGGACGCTCTTTAACTACTATGGTACTTAGCGTCCCATTCTATATTGGGCGTGAATGACCGGAAATTTTGTATCAGAGGCCTCTTTATCAGGCTTGAGGTTCTTTTACGTGTCGTAAATCTACGACATGGGACCACCGGCTTTACTTCCCTTCGGAAGGGAAAATCCACCGTCCTCAACCGGGTTTGAACCCGCGATCTCGCGAACTAGAGGCTAGCATGGTAACCACTACACCACGGAGAACGACAGGAATCTCTCTGGAAGCTCGTGAAGCATACGGAGCAGACAGGGAACTTGATAATTATCTACGTAATTTATTAGTCTCACGCTTTGGGCGCCAATTTGAGAAGTAGTATTTTGTTAGAGTTGTTTATTTAGCTCCACATATGGACGTCAATTTGAGAGGATTGTTTGTTTACGTAATATGCTGCTACGTATTAAAAGCCGATTTGAAGATGTATTTTTGTTGTTACGTTCCAAGTTTAAAAAAAATATTAACTTTGTTATTAAATTGCTTCTATAGATATTAGTTATGTTTATGTTTGCCTCGGCTGCGTCAGTATTACTTTAGAGACATGGTTCTCTTAAGCAGGGCGTGGTGCAATAAGAATTTAGGCTTACACAGATTTTAAGTTTAAAATCACTCTTTTTTATTAATCCTTGACACAAATTAAATAGCACTTCACTAATATCAAGAGCTGTGAGATTCTTTAATTTAATACTTGCACTTTTTTTAACGCGTATACTTAATTTTCGTTTCACAAGAATACGCATTATATTTCTCTAGAGAACGCATCTTGCATCTGGTTACTATCAAGGTCTGCAGGCAACTGAACTGATTTCAACCGTATAAACTTTTAAATCTTTGTATTTCAAGCCTCTGATTGGCTAATCCTAGTCCAATAGAATACCTGCATTTATCTAAAGCTTTTTCTGGAAGTTGATTGCCTATTTTTAAACTGTGACAAAATTTACATTATTGCTGTTCTAATGATGACTAGTAACATTCAAACTCCTAAACTCCTTATTGCCTCAAGGTTACCTCATTGTTAGCAACCTTAAACTTATTATTCTCACAGCTCTTACATTATTAAATTACGTAATGCATTCACACACAATTATTGAACATGTTTACATAGTATAAGCATATGCAATGACTGCTATATGCATTTTAAAAATTATCATCTACATATTGCTTCAAGGCGGGCTGTTATTGAAATTGCATATTATATAATTTAATTGAAATTATTCAAGTGTTAAAATACTGCCTCACCATTGGCGTGAAATGTTTGCCTTTCAGAGCACTAGAAACACGTTCATAACTACCCTAGATTTAGAAATTATTTTAAGCACCGCATATTTAAGTTCAAGATACAGAACACCGTATATGACGTGCATTTATGTAGTTAATGTACTCAAGTGTAGTTTCGAAGGTTTACAAAAGGGAATACTCAGAAGATATGGAAGATAATTCATTTGCGTTTGAACTCTCAGAATTAATAAACGACGCATATTAAACATAACGTGTAATATTTGTTTGATACAATACTACAAATGAAACTTTGAGAAAGGAGCTGTATTGTATTTAGACTGTTGGGGAGCCGAACTTGAAGTACTTGCAACCGCACATATGGTACCCGGTAGCCTTCGTCCCAAATTTAAAAATATTAACTTTGTAATTTGACTGTTTCTTTAAATATAATATATTTATGTTTGCCTCGGCTGCGTCAGTATTATTGTTAGAGACATGGATTTCTTTGCAGGGAGTAGTGCGGCTAAGAATGTAGGCTTACAGAGATTATAATTTTTACTTCACTACATTTATGAATCCTTGACACAATTTAAATAGGACTTCACCGATATAGACAGCTGTGAGATTCTTTTATTAATTACTTGCACTTTTTAACACGTAAACTATTTTCATCTCACAAGAATACGTATTAAATTTCTAGAGGACGTATCTCGCGTCCGGTTAGGACAACTGGCTTCTGAATTTGTAAATTTTTTATATATTTTGCTATCCTAGTCCAATAGAATACCTTCATTTAACTAAAGCTTTTTCTCGTTGTTGATTGGCTATTTTATAAACTTCCAAGTATCACAAGTAGCATTAAACTTTCAAATTCATTATTGCCTCATGACTACCTCAGTGTTACTTCATTGTTAGCTACCTTTAACCCATTATTCTCACCCATCCTACATTATTACATTACGTAATACATTCACATAACAATATTACACATGCATACAATAATATAAACATATACAATGATTGTAATATACACTTTTTATATCTTGTTACATACATATATTGCTTTAAGGCGGGCTGTTATTGAATTTATATATTGTATAATTAGACTGAAATCTTTAGGCGTTAAAAATACTACCTCAACTTTCAACTAAACATTTTAAAAATCTAGTGCGTCTATAAACTATCTCTTACTGTGTGAAATTTACTGTGTGTATATCACATTGCGAATATCTTTGTTAACAGACTATCATTTAATGATTCGTGTTAAAATACATATGTATCGTTTTAACAACAAATAACAGGCTTTA
Organism: Deroplatys truncata; assembly: GCA_030765065.1. Taxonomy (NCBI): domain Eukaryota; kingdom Metazoa; phylum Arthropoda; class Insecta; order Mantodea; family Mantidae; genus Deroplatys; species Deroplatys truncata. The sequence goes on from CM060982.1 coordinate 111,032,378, forward strand.
AGCTTTTATATAGAAGTACATTATACTTTAGGTAAAATCCCTTTTCTAATGTGGTGCGGAATGATGATACACAATATAAATCCAAAGGTATAAATGCTGTAGGTAGATTATTTGGAGAACTTCTGCATAGAGTACCCATGATGGCCTGCAGGCCATTGTAGCAATGTGTTAGCCTTGGTTTTTAGGTTTTGAAGGTGAGCCCTAAAGGTGAGATATTTTTCTACTATAACTCGTAAATATAAAAGGATTCTCCAACGCTACTCTGTGACCATTATTATTTTAGGAATTTTACTTCCTCTACTACGTATAATAAGTAGGGGAAGTATTGTATTCCATCCAAAAATTCTATACCGAGATTTCACCGGGAATATATGTTTTGAAACCCCCTGAATCCAAAAAAAGCATTTTTGGAAACATGTCCGTGTTTGTGTCTGTTCGTGTGTCTGACTGTGAACCGCATAACTCAGAAACGAACAGTCGGATAAACACCAAACTTGGTATTTAGGTTCAGTATCTTTCAGAGATGCGACAACTAAGGTTTGCAAGAAAATCCCCCATCCCAGATTACCCTTTACATGGAACATGTTTCGAAAATTTTAATTTTCTCAAAAATGGCTTTAACGATTTTGATTAAAATATCATATGCTTAAGATATTTTCATGAGAAAAGAAATGTATATCTGGAATTTCCTGGGAATGTCTCCAAAAGTATTCTTCATTGTGAACGACTTTTGCATAACTGGTAAATCGTAAGAGATAGACAAAATGTTACTGCACAAAAAATGTAGATCGCGTTTAAATACACAATTTACGTCATATACATTTTTGTTCAGTGAACCATTTTCGAGATATTGCTTGTTATTCCCTTAAATTTTCCAATACTTATTCATTTTTTTTGGTCCTGGTAATGGAATAGAGTGGAATAATTCACATAACAACCAGCTCTTAAAATATTTGACTATAGCTTAAAGCCTACCAATTCCCCTTGCATCTACAAGAAAATTGGCAATAAGATTAACATCTCGATTAACATGAAGCATATGGAGAATAAGCGTTAGTAAAAATAGTTTGTACAAGAGTAGAGAAAGTCATGTGAGTGTAACACAACAGATTTTTCTTTTATTCAGAGTACCTCAAAATATATATTTTCACTGATAGTTATACAGGATGCTCCGAAACTACTCGTTAAAGTTAATACAGGTGGTAGAGAGCATCAAAACAAATATATTTCGATAAGGAATAGTGGTCTCTGAAGTCAACTTGTAATGTTAGGGAACTGTTTGTGAATGGTGCTGACGTAAGCTATTCTGTGGATGTGTACTCACCTTCAAACCTGCTCTGTGTACGAACGGTTGGCTCTGAGCTCTGCTTGGAAACACGGTATTCTCGGTGATAGGTTCATTGGACCATACATTCCTTCATTCCGCCTCAACGGACAGAGAGTTTGCATCTTGTGGAACATGTGTTGCCAGAACTGCTGAAGGATGTACCTCTGAATGTTAGACAAAAGGATTAATTCCACCACGATGGGGCGCCAGCCCATTTCAGCATCCGAGAGCCACCTTCGGGAATCGATGTATCGGCCGATGTGGCCCTGTGGCCTGGCCATCCACATCACCTGACCTCATATTTCTGGATTTCTTCCGCTGGGGGCATATGAAGCAGCTGGTGTATGGAAACGATGTGGAAACAGAAGAAGAGTTCGTCGCTAGAATTGCCGTCGCTGCTGGTAACACTACGGACATACCAGGAGTTCTCGAACAGACACGGCAATCAATTACATGGAGTCCATGAAATCCAGTTGCCACAAATAAGTTGATCGAAAAAATGAATCTGCAATAGTAAATGGAGCTCCATTTTCCGACGATGTACTGAGTGCATACAGGCCAATGTCACTGCTGCAATTAGCATGCTAAGCTACCTTCTATTTAAAATTGTCTTCAGGAACCCTATGTTCCTTATCGAAATATATTTGTTTTGATGCTCTCTACCACACGTATTAATTTGAACGAGTAGTTTTGGAGCACCCTGCATATTGAAATTATTATGGGTAGTTTCAAATTAGTAAAGAAAGTAAAAATTCACTCTTGAATAAAATTAACATTATTCGGTTGCATAAACTAACCTTAATAGACAATGTAATCCTGAAGAAGTACACAGGAACGTTTTTACATATCACCGCTTATAAACAACTAAAACTGGAACGGATGATTTATCAAAATACTTCTTTAAGGCTTAAAATAAACAAAACAGAACAAAAAATAAAAGAATCTAGAGTTCCTCGCTTGGGCCAGTACCCTTGGGAGCATAATTTTATTCCGTCGTAAAATTCTCTTTCGTTAACTTTCCTCCCTGCAGTTCATCTGCATGCAACAGTTTTGATTAAATGTAAATATTTAACAGCCTGCAGACCTTGTTTACCTGAAGCACTCCCTGTTCTTCTAATAATAAAGAGATGACCAATTCATTGTGAGCGCCCAGGTTGGGTTTTGTTGCTGCAGATTGCCATTTCGAATTTTACCACGACACTGTTATGCGTAATATGCTTTTAGGAGATAGAAACATTACTAAACAAAGTTTACCAGGACTTTTTCATCTAAAACTCATTTATATGTGCATTTTACACACCTGAAAAAGTATCTTTTAGCATTATGATATGTTTACCCGAGTCTTCCATTCTTTGTTCTTAATGCAATTTTCTTAAATAAACTCGCAAGAAATATTTCCAGTTTCAAAACTTACAAAAAGCAGCACTATTTGGAGAATGAATTCAACTATAAGAATTATTTCACAATCCTTGTAAAAAATCTATGTGTTACAATCACATGTCATTCTCTACTCTTGTACAAACTATTTTTACAAACGCTTATTCTCCATATGCTTCATGTTAATGGAGATATCGAGATGTTAATCTTATTGCTAATTTTCTTGTAGATGCAAGGGAAATTGCTAGGCTTTAAGCGATAGTCAAATATTTTAAGAGCTGGTTGCTATGTGGAGTATTCCATTCTCTTTGCATTACCCGGACAAAAAAATTGAATAACGAATTTGAGAAAAAACATAAGTATTGGAAAATTTAAGGGAATAACAAGCAATATCTCGAAAATGGGTAACTCAACAAAACAAATGTATATGATATAAATTGTGTATTTTAACACCATCTACATTTTTGTGTAGTAAAATTTTTTCCATCTCTTATGGTTTACCAGTTATGCAAAAGTCGTTCACAATGAAGAATACTTTTGGAGACATCCCCAGAAAATTCGAGATATACATTTCATTTGTCATGAAAATATCTTAAACATATGATATTTTAATCAAAGTCGTTTGAGCCATTTTTGAGAAAATCATAATTTTCGAAAAATGTTCCATGTAAAGCGTAATCTGGGTTGGGGGTATTTTCTTGAAAACCTTCGTGTCATATCTCTGTAAGATACTGAACCTAAATACCAAGTTTGGTGTTTATCTGACTGTTCGTTACTTTATGCTGTTCACAGACACATACACGGACATGTTTCCAAAAATGCTGTTTTGGATTTAGGGATCTCAAAACATGTATTTCCGGTGAAACTTCGGTATCGAATTTTTGGGTAGATTGCAATACTTCACCTACTTACGATACGTAGTAGAGAAAGTAAAAATCAAGAGACTACTTAGCTAGATGCTCTCGAGCACTTTTGTTTTCAATACCCGGGAAACATTCTTGCTGCCTAGTCATTAAATATTGAGAACGTTTTTCTTTACTACGTATAGTAAGCAGGGGAAGTATTCTATTCCACCCAAAAATTCTATACCGCGATTTCACTGTTTTGAGCTCCTAAACCCAAAAAAAGCATTTTTAGAAAAAGGCTAGTGTGCATGTGCCTTATTTCAACGCAACAGTAGAATAGAAACAGAATATGAAGAGTATGGACCTGTCAGTGAAAAATTCTTATGTGTTACATACATATCTATCGCTTTTTAATGAGCATACAAATTATTCTTCCGAGAGTTTATTTTTCTGCACACTATATTTTGATTCAGATAAAGTTTCCGGAAATGGCTGCATTGCACATTTTGGTACAGATATAAAGGGAATAACGACAGGAAATATGTTAGAACTGGACGCTATAACTTGGCCCTAAAATTCCATGTGTTTGCATGACATCGCGAGAAACACCTGAAAATCGACTGAAATTATACACAATGACAAACTTTGAACAAATTGTATCACTAATAACTTACTCAGAGATAACTAATGCGACAAAAATCTTATTCGAAATAAATTGTGAGTTATAAGGAGACCTACATTTTTTGTATAGCACCTTTTCATCTATCGCTTAACGTGCATCATTTATTCAAGATTATACAAAATTCCTTCGGAATGAAGTGGACTTCCCAGGCTATTCCTAAACAATTCAAGGTACGCATTTCATTTGGAACGCAAATATCTTTAATGTATGGTACTTTAATAAAAATCATTAGTAGTTTTTTATAAAGTCAAACATTTCAAAAGTATTTCATGTAAAAGGTAGTTTGAAGCGGGGGATTTCTCTGCAAAACATTCGGTCACACACAGGGTGAACTATGTAAGTAGAGACTGTACAACATCTCCAAAAATAAGTGTTGTAGAAACAAATGTCTCTAATAAAAGTTGCTGGATATTATGGGGGAAAGTAAATGTCATTAGCGGTGTTTTGTTTGGGGGAAGTTATGATGGTTATTTTAGGGTCAATTTAATTTTTTTTAAATGGGAACTTACAGTTAAGATCAATTTAAATCAATCGCAAAATGGACATCGTAACGTGTAAATTACCCACCCTATATTTTGAAGATATTAAATTCCAAGTTTGGTACCTATCTGAGTTTTCGTTTTTGAGCAATGTTGTTCACACTCAGACATACACACACTCAGATAGAGATAAACACACACACACACAAATACACCGGATTTTTTTTTATAAAAATGCCTTTTTTACTTTCACTACTACGTATAGTAAGTAGGGGAAGTATTGTATTCCACCCAAAAATCGATACCGAGATTTCGCTGGAAATACATGTTTTGAGACCCCTGAATCCAAAAAAAGCATTTTTGGAAACATGTCCGCTTGTGTGTCTGTGTGTCTGTCTGTGTGTGAACAGCATAACTCAGAAATGAACAGTCGCATAAACACCAAACTTGGTATTTAGGTTCAGTATCTTCCAGAGATGCGACACAAAGGTTTCCAAGAAACTCCCCCCACCCCAGATTACTCTTTACATGGAACATTTTTCAAAAATTTTAATTTTCTCAAAAATGGCTAACGATTTTGATTAAAATATCATATTTTTAAGATATTTTCATGATAAATAAAATGTATATCTTGAATTTTATGGGAATGTCTCCAAAAGTATTCTTCATTGTGAACAACTTATGCATAACTGGTAAACCATAATAGATAGACAAAATTTTACTGCTCAAAAAATGTAGATCGCGTTAAAATACACAATTTATGTCATAGACATTTTTTTTGTTGAGTGAACCATTTTCGAGATATTGCTTGTTATTCCCTTAAATTTTTCAATACTTATTTTCTCAAATGGGAATTCGTTATTATTTTTTCGTGTTGGATATGCAAAGAGTATTAATCTGTAGCAAAGGGAATGGTGCTGCACATAGCAGCCAGCTATTAAGAGATATGTCTATGCTTAAAGGCTAATGTATTTCTATATTGCCGTTGTAAATATATATTCCCCTTACATCTACAAGAAAATTAGCAATAAGATAAGAGTCTGTAAATGTTTATCTCGATTAGCATGAAGTAGATGGAGAATAAGCGTTTGTAAAAATAGTTTGTACAAGAGTAGAGAAAGTCATGCGAGTGTAACACATAAGATTTTTTTAATTGGAATGCAGAGAAAATAATAAAAGCTTCAGAAGATCTTAAGGTATAAAATGTGACATGTGCTCGCCTTTTAAATCATGTTTTAGTTTTGTTTTATTGGTGTTATCCCTTACTGATGAAAGTCCTTAAATATGTCCTGTGTTGGATGTTGTTTGCCCAATTAGTCCTCATGTATAAAACGTTGAGATTTAGTCGAGGCATTTGTACCATGCGTGCAATCTAAGCAGCTGATCTATACCGGACTTATCTGCAATTTTGCGTTAGTTTACTCGCTCTATTCACCAGTGTAACAGTTGAATGAAATCGTAGATGTCAAGAGTGATTGATGAATGAAATACGTACCAAAGGAGGTACTACAAATTGAGGTATCCTGGACCAGGAAAAAGAGAAATCCCAAGGGATAGAAAACGACGACCAAAATCAGGCTGTGCAGGGAAGCGTGTAGTGCCAAAGGTAACCCGAATAAAAAACAAATCTGATGTGTTAGTCACTGACTTTCTTTACCTTCTAGCGTTTATTAGTAGGTATACAAATTATTCGTATAAAAGTTTATTTTCCTATCTTCTTCATTTTAACACAAATAAATCTTTCCGAAAATACCTGCATTACACATTTCGTTATGGATACAAATGTTTAAGAACTGGACATTATACGCTGGCCTTAAAATTCCATGCTGCTTCTAATCAATCACGAGAAGCAACAGAATGTTAACAGAACTTTAAGAGAATAGCCAGGACATTAACCTTTAATATGAGACAGAATGTACCCGGGGTAATTTTGTTATGTGCTAAATTATTCTATGTTTAATCTAATATATAAATGATATATGTTTACAATGTGAAAACCATGTAAATAATAATTTCTGTATAATGTAGTATCTGTCGTGTACATAATGTTCCTGTATAACTAGGTTTAGAACGTCTTTCTGCAGTTAGTGTAGAAACGTGATGTTCACATGGTCAGCGAAAACGGGATCTTTTGTGTTAGAATAGATGGGTAAAGTTTTATGACTGTTTGTTTCCGCTCCGGAAGTATGGAGCGAGGCAAATATAATATAACGGCAGTTTTACCGTTGACTTTTAGGTTAAGCAGTTCATAATTGACGTACAGTAGAAGACAGTACACAGTAGTAGGCAGTACACAGTGAAAGACAGTTGAAGTTGTTAAGCAGTTCACAGTCAACAATTGGTGCGCAAAATGGTGATAGGTGAAAAGGAACATTTATGTAGTGTTAGAGTGAGGAATTAACAATAAATAGCCATAAACCAAACATTACAGTGTGTAGTCAATTCTTCTATAAGCTCCCAGTACCACCACTGAGATCGACGAGCTTATCAAATATCACGATAGGCATATTCCATGCTAAAATCACCGCTGAGAACCAACTAGCCAGGGTAACAGCGAGGAAAACAAGACGAAGCCACGCCAGATAGAGGAAAAGGTACAGTGAATTTTAACATTAACTCTATCTCTACCACTATCCGCGTTCGACTCCAACCCGAGCGGGCATCGAACCCGAGACTGCCACCAACGGCGCAGTCGTCTAATCCAATATGCAGGGGTACCGACGCAAATAACATACCTTGAATAACGGATATCAGAAATGACTTATGACGCAAAAACGTATTGGAAATAAATTGTGTGTTTTCAAGAGATCTACATTCTTTTGTATAGTACGTTTTCGTCTGTCGCTTAACATTTACCAGTTATACAGGATAATACATAATTCCTTCCAAATAAAGTGCACTTTACAGGCTATGCCCAGAAAATTCAAAATATGCATTTTATTTATAATGTAAATATTTTTAAAATATCGAGATTTAATAAAAATCTAAAGAATTTTTTTTGAAAAAGAAAAATTTTACAAATCTTTCATGTAAAGGGTAGTCTGGTGTGGGGATGTTTTTGAAAATATTCGTGTCTCATATTTGGAAGGTACCAAGTTTTTCGTTTCTGAGTTATGCTGTTCACAGACACACACACGTACCGTTCACTAAAACTGCTGTTTTTGGATTCAGGGGGCCTCAAAATATGTATTTTCAGTGAAATCTCGGTATCACATTTTTGGATCGGATGCAATACGTTCTCTACCTACTATATACGTGGTAGAGAAACTAAAAAGTGTCTCTTCTATCCACATTACGTTAATATTAACCGCTTCCACACGCCTTTAATGCACAGGCCACTATTATTTTGCTTTGGATTGGTATTTGTGTTTAAGATTTAAGCGAAAAGAAATAGTGTTTTAATAAGCATTAAAGAGAAACCTGAGGTCACTAGCGACAGATCGACATCGGACCAATGTTTCAAAAGTTTAAAGCAAGAACGTATCTATCTTAACGGGAATTATTGAATTACTGCAGTTTTTGTTTTTAGATTGTCTTGGATTTTGTAAACTAAAGCAGTGAATTAACACTAAGAGATATAATGCTTATCAAACGGTGGTCTGATTAACTGCTCGCAAGTGTTGAATATGCAAACTGTTCATGCTGAAACTTATTTTTTTATATATATATATATATATAACATTTTAATCTAAATAAACCTCTGCAGAAGTAGCTACACTGCATTTCATTATAGGTGCAAAGAGATAAAATGTTTAAGAACTGGACGCTCTACGCTGGCTTTAAAATTCCTAACTTGTTCCATGCAATCGCAAGAAACACTTAATGTTGAAAGCACTTCAAAGAATGACCAACTAATGTACAGTTCGAACAGATATCTCTCCTGAAAATTTTATTTGTTAAACTGTTTTTTCACATGCCCTTTGATTTTGCTTTGTATCCCGTTGTGATATGTCTTTTAAGCTACTGCTACCATGCGGTTTGCATTGTCCATAACTCCGTAGCCCTCTTATAACCGTGTTTATTAAGGGTAATAATTTTCGGTTGTCCATATCCTTTCCTCTTTTTGAATCACATACTTAATAAAAAAGGAATTGTTTACAAGCCAATTCCATCCAAACTCTTCACTTTATTAAGTATTTGTAATTTAATTGTACCCTTATGATTTGCATGGAATTAATTTTCAGTTGTAATTTTATGTGACTTATGGCTCGTAAGCTCTACAAGATAAAAATAAACATCGATCACATAATGTTTGTCCTACATCCTTCCCATAATTCTTTCGCTCCTGATCCCCAAGTCGACCACTGTTCATTGGTTAGGGTTTGAGCACCAGGCTTTTGACATCAAACCAATAAGAGACGGACAGATTTGGTGACTGGCGACCTTGCAGCCATTCTAGTAAAATGCTTCCGTTCTCCACCCTTTTCGCCGCTCATTTTGTTCAAACCAATAAGAGACTAGCTCATCTGAGCAGGTGTGGATCGCAACTGCTAAGGGGATTCTGCCAACATTAAATAAAGGTTATAGAAAACCACATAAGCATCGGCACTGTTTTTAGCACCGAGCTATACCTGAGGATCTGTGGTAACATATTGAAATGATTTGTGGCGATATTTATTTTGATTAACAGGAGGCATATAAAGACATTTCTAAAATAGATATAAAAGTAATTTGTAATTAGTTAAGATAATAGTGTAATCATTAAATTTATATTAATAATTTATTTGCCACATACCTATGGTAGGTAAGGGGAAGAGCTTTATTACGTTAAAAAATCTGTATCGATATTTTATAGGAAATTAAAGTTTTGAGGCCCTTGAACCCCCCCCCCCAAATATTTTAGAAAAATATCTCGGCTTGTGATTGTGAACCGTCTAACAAAAACGCGAAAAATCGGATAGATATTATACTGAGGATCTAAGTTCAGAATCTTTCAAAGATGCAGCATGAAGATTTCAAGAAAATTCCTCTACCACTGCTACTATTTGCATGCAAAACCTTTTGACATTTGTTATTTTCTCAAAAATGTATTGCCATATATTAAATATACTTAAAAGTCAGATAAAATGCATAACTTGAATTTTCTGGGACTATCCTATGAACTCTCTATTCGCGAGAAATTTTGTATAATTCACTATAACAGTTAATTATAAGAAATATGCAACGCTTACTGTACAAGAGATGTTGATGTCTTCAACATATACAATTTATTTCAAATAACTTTTTGTGGCATCAGCCAGTTCCGAGATATACGTTACTATTGGTTTGAATATTTAATACCTTGTCATTTTTTAAAAAGTGGTGTCGCTTTTCAGCGGTTTCTAGCGATGTCATGGAAAGAGAATGGAATTTCAAGGTCAATATATAGCGACAAGTTTTGAAACATTTCTACCCCGTCTCCTGTATCCTCGTTGCACCTAAAACAAAATGTGTAGTTAAAAAATCACTTCTGCAAACATATACACTACGTGATCAAAAGTATCCGGACACCTGGCTGAAAATAACGTAAAAGTTCGTGGCGCCCTCCATCGGTAATGCTGGAAGTCAATGTGGTGTTAGGCCACCCTTAGCCTTGATGGCAGTGTTCACTCTCGCAGGTATAGTTCCAATCAGGCGCTGGAAGGTTTCTTGGGGAATGGCAGCCCATTCTTCACGGAGTGCGGAACTGAGGAGAGGTATCGATGTAAGTCGGTGAGGCCTGGCACGAAGTCGGCGTTCCAAAACATCCCAAAGGTATTCTATAGGATTCAAGTCAAAACTCTGTGCAGGCCAGTCCATTACAGGTATTATTATTATTATTATTATTATTATTATTATTATTATTATTATTATTATTATTATTATTATTATTATTATTATTATTGTCGTGTACCCACTCCGCCACAGCCCGTGCAGTATGAACAGGTGCTCATTGTGTTGAAAGATACAATTGTCATCTCCAAATTGCTCTTCAACAGTGGGAAGCAAAAAGGTGCTTAAAATATCAATGTTGGTTTGCGCTGTGATCGTGCCACGCACAACAATAAGGGGTGCAAGCCACCTCCAGGAAAAACACGACCTTACCATAACAGCGGGCGCTAATAACCTTAGCTTTTGAGCGCCCTTAAGCCCCATTTCATCATCACACTATAACAGCACCACCTCCGAGTTTCACTGTTGGCACTATACACGCTGGCAGATGACCTTTACCGGGCATTCGCCATACCCACACTCTGCCATCGGATCGCCCATTGTGTACCGTGATTCGTCACTCCACACAACATTTTGCCACTGTTCAATCGTGTAATGTTGACGCTCCTTACACCAAGCAGGGAGTCGTTTGGCATTTTCCTGCGTGATGTGTGGCTTATGAGCAGCCGCTCGACCATGGAATCCAAGGTTTCTCACCTCACGCCTAACTGTCATAGTACTTGGAGTGGATCCTGATGCAGTGTGGAACTTCTGTGTGATGGTCTGGATAGATGTCTGCGTATTACTCTTTACGACCCTCTTCAAATGTCGGCGGTCTCTGTCAGTCAACAGACGAGGTCGGCCTGTACGCTTTTGTGCTGTACATGTCCCTTCAGGTTTCCACTTCACTATCACATCAGAAACACTGGACCTAGGGATGTTTAGAAGTGTGGAAATCTCGCGTACAGATTTCTGAACACAAGTGACACCGAATCACCTGACCAGGTTCGAAGTCCGTGAATTCCACGGAGCGTCCCATTCTGTTGTTTCACGATGTCTAATGACTACTGAGGTCGCGGATGAATACCAGGCAGTAGGTGCCAGCACGATACACCTAAGATGAAAAACGTATGTTTGTGGGGGTGTCTGGATACTTTTCATCACATAGTGTATATCGAGTAACCTAAATAGATATACGCATAAAAGTCTTTGCAATACTAGATTGCGGTAAAAATAAAAAATCAAGGATAATAGGTACAAAAATTCACGTGAATAAAAATCCGCCCCTCCAGTCTGACTCGATGAGAGCATAAATAACTTTCTTCAATGCTTCGAAAACACTAACGGCGCAAGAGAGAAGCAAGCACATTATCTACCAAAGGACGCGACAGCTATGTGCCGTATGAAATGAATAATGTTGCTTTCGCCGGTCGCCTGTCGTGCTGCGTCGTCCCAGATTTTCTTGCGAGGTAGCCTGCTCGTCCTTCAGCAAGTAGTTAGCTGGCTTTAGCGGCTGAGGTAATATTTTAATCACTTAAATTATAACAGTCTAATTATATAGTTTTAAAAATAACAGCCCGCCTTAAAGCAATATGTGTATACTATAATATATAAAAAGTGTATATTACAGTCACTATATTATGTTTATATTACTGCGTACGTGAATAAAAACGTTATCTGAATGTATTATGTAGTTTAACAATGTAGGAGCTGTGAGAATAGAAGCAAGCTGCCTTCTGTAGCAAACAGAATTACAAAGTAAGCCGAAAGTTGCTAACAATGAGGAAACCTTAAAAAGTTTAATAAAGGATACTAATAATTCTTGGAACAATAATTGCGGCGATCACCTCCTCATCCGTTGCTGTAGCTTACCTTGATGCTTCTCCCGTTGCTTCCAGAAGTTCTCAGCGTGTTGGTTCTTCAATTTATCCTCGGCTAGCTGCAGTAATTTTCCTTAAATTATATGGGAGCATGGACTTATCCTCGGTAAAGGAAAACGTAGATCTCGGGTGGTGATATAGGAAGACATAGACTTGCTTTGTTTATGAAAAGATGACACTGCCGTTTCTTTTTATTTAATTTAACACTCGTAGTATACAAAACTGGTATTGCCGCTGTAAAATACTGTCCACCGCTGTTAGACTATGGCGTGGATATGTCACGAAATATAACTATTCTTATTGTCGCTTTCAGAGTAGCGGATCTTAGGTGTGTTGCTAAAACTATTTTGATTCCCTGTTTTGGCGCGATATCTCACACATCCTGCAGCATCTCTCCCTGACCACACATTACGAAAACTCTCGAATAAAATGCAATACTAAGCTGACATGACAAATTTGACTTGATTCCCTTTTTGGCGCGATATCTCACACATCCTGCAGCATCTCTCCCTGACCACACATGACATAAACTGCCCCGAATTTTCTCCAAACAGATCCATTTATAGTCTCAGGCTCCTGAGGCTGCTTCCTTTCCTATTGGTCCATTTTTAGCGCGACTCGACGCGTCTAACTATTTCGAATAAACTTTCAGGGATCTCATTGGTCCAATTTTAATATAAATCGCGGCTTTTCCTACATTTACCGTTAAGGTTGTCTTTCTCACTCACTTGGTCACGGCGAATTATCAAATAATGGGACAAAGGCTCTACACCCTCGCTGTAGGAATAATAGCACAGCGACCGGAGAGAGGTAATAAAACTAGGTTTTCTGCCTTCGAAAGCACTATTCCTGTAGCTAAAACTTTCCCTCGTGGACAGTATTTTAACATAGCGCTTAAATTATTTACATTAAACCATTTATAACTCTACTAATATTAATAACCTAGATAGATACATAATGTTAAATCACCCTTCTTAAAATATACAAGCAGTATGAGAAAAAGATATTTACATAATACGATTTAACATCACTAAAAGTTAATTAATAAGTTATCTGTAATTATAGTTCTTGGGCTCGGCCTAGAGTTGCCGTTTCATAATGTAACATTTAAAACAGTTTATAAATATACAATCAAAATTAGAAAAATAAAAGTTAAATAAAAGTATTCTATTGGAGTAGGCTTAGCCAATCAGAGACTTGAAATAGAGGAAATGTACAGATTCAGGCGGGAGACGCTACAAGAAGCGTACCCAAGCAGTCAGTTAAGGTACGTGTTCAGTGTGAGACATGAAATGTTATTGCGGTGAGAATAATATAAAGTTTACGTGTTTAAAAGTACAATTAACAACAATCTCACAGCTCTACAGTAGGACAAATCAGTGTAGTGTTATTTAATCGTGTGAAAGATTAATAAAACAAAGTACAATACAATTATATTTGCGTAAGCTCTGATTCTTTAGCCACACCAGCCCTGCTAAGAGATACGTGTTTTACAAATTACTACTGACGCAGCCGATGCATACATATATAATATTTAAATAAGCATTAAAATACAAAGTTTATTTTAAAACGTGGAGCGAAGGCGACCAGAAACTTTGTACAGTACGTTGGGGCGAACCCTCCTAGAAACATATCTCCCGCAATACATCTACTACATCAAGTTTGGCTCTTAACAGTGGGGCAACAATAAATCACTACATCTTTAAACATTGGATTGCTTATAAGTCACGCATATTGTCCGGAAATTCACAATCTCATCTTTCACTCGTATGATGACAATCCAGAATCATATGAGGTACAGTAAGTGGACAATAACAGAACTTACAAGGTGGAGGAGGATCATGAGATATAAGGTAGGAGTGGGTTATGGCTGTATATCCTATGTGTAATCGTGCGAGGGCAACTTGGTTCTTGCGAGGAAGGGAAAGCACTGGGTATTTATGAGAGTGAGAAAAGTAGATGTCATGCACTTTACTTGTACATGAGCTGTTCCATTGTTTGCTTCCATATTTGAGTGATCTTCTTGTGGATGTTCTGAGGCAGATACAGTATGGCACTCCAGAGTTCTTTGGAGGATGCTTGTGGCCTACTTAGCTGCAACATCAGCTTCCTCGTTCCCGTGGACGCCGAAGTGAGACAGAATCCAGGTAAGTTTTATATAATTACCAGACTGAGTTGCTGTAGTATATAATTAATAGTTTTGCAACCAGTGGGTGAGACGTAGTGTTTTTGTGATGTAATGCTAACAAGGCACTCACAGAGTCCGTGAATATGACAAAGGGGTCATGCTGTGTTTTGTCTAGGATATATTACAGAGCAAAGCGGATTGTATATAACTCACATGTGTAGACGTTGAGGTAATTAGGTAGACTGTGTAGTCGTGCGAACAGAGAACACTATTGCGCAACCGCAGTTGTCAACAGCATACATAGGAAGATGAAGATGAATTTGATGATAGGTATCTTGAAACATGCTTCGCAAAACAGAGATCTCAGTAGTGGATTTTCTGTATCTGGATATAGAGATATCATCTGAGGGAGGATTGAGATTCCAAGTTTCTATAAGTGAACAGCAACAGGGAATTAGTTCGGGTAATGTGATATTAAATTCCTCAAGATATTGCGGGAGGCAATTAGCAAAGCTGACTTGTTGGAATTGATTCATGGTAGAGCTCTTTGCTTTGTTAGTGGGAAAAACGCAGGAATGAATTGCAGCTGTCTAGCCATTATACGAACAGCAAAAAATATACTTAACGGTGCAATCTATAAGTAAGGAATATCACATACAAAGTATTCATATGGAAAAGTAATAACACCAGCAAAAAAGGTACACTTATTTAACATTAATAAGGCAACATTGGGTGTATTAAAAAAATTAACACATGAGGCAGTATTTTTAACACTTAAATAATTTCAGTCTAATTATATAATATGTAAATTCAATAACAGCCCACCTTGAAGCAATATGTGTATGTAATAATTTGTAAAATGTATGTAACAGTCATTGCATATGCTTATATTATTGTATCCGTGTGTAATAATGTTATGTGAACATAATACGTAATTTAATAATGTAGGAGCTGTGATAAGAATAAGTTAAAAGTTGCTAACAATTAGGTAAAAATTGGTAAGAAAAATCAGTAAATAAAATAATCAGTAAGAAAGTTTAATAATACTAATTCTGATTCTTGGAATAACAATAATGTAATTTATAACATAGCCAATCAACAACCAGAAAAAGCTTCAGTTAAATGAAGGTATTCTATTGGAATAGGATTAGCCAGTCCGAAACTGAAATATAGCAAAATTTACAAATCTAGAAGTCAGTTGCCTGCAGACAGCGTTAATAACCAGACGCAAAAGGTGTCCTCGAGAAGTATAATACGTATTAAAAAGTGCAAGTATTTAATAAAACTATCTCACAGCTCTCCCCCTCCCTCTTTCTCTATCAGTGAAGTGTTATATAAATCGTATCAAGTATTAATAAAAGGAGTAAAGTAAAATTATTATCTTTGTAAGCCTACATTCTTGTCGCACCAAAACCGTGCTAAGAGAAACGTGTCTCTAACAAATACTGACGCAGCCGAGGCAAACATAAATATAATACTTAAAGAAACAGTCAAATTACAAAGTTAATATGTTTTTAAACTTGGGGCAAAGGTCACCTGAAAGTACACTTGGGGCGAAGGCTACCGTAAACCGGTACCATAAGTGCGGTTGCAACTACTACAAGTTCGGCTCCCCAGCAGTTGAACCATAATACAACTCCTTCAATACAATACAATACAATACAATACAAACCATTTCTCAAATTGACGTCCATACATGGAGCTAATGAAACTAACTTTTCACACATGATTTTAATTAGCAATTAGTTTAACATTTGCATTACATATACATACAAATAGGAACTTCTGATGAAATGTTATTATACGTTTGGACTGGTTGTTAGAAGTTTATAACATGTTGGAGAACTGTGGTTAGTCGTTGGCTATTGAGAGTTCATTTGGCACTTTACATTTGGTTCGCTGTTCAACGTAGAGGCTGAAAATCGTAATGTTAGCTGACAAGTGTAATGGTTACACATTGCTGGGTTTTCACGACAAGGTACGAGTGTGAATTTCCAATACACAGACGAGTCAACGCAGTCTGGTCCCTACGGTGGAAACGTTTGCAAGGGTAGTTGGAATCAGCGAGAGTGTATACCTCATGTAATTTGCTGTTATTCAACAGTGGAAAAAGAATGGTTTGCCCTATTCAAGTTCACCTTGACTGAAACTGGGTTGACGAGGTTTCTGGCCGTCGGCTTGGTGCTTCACTGAGGTAAGCTTGACTCTTTTTTCCTTTATTTAAATGCAGCTCTGGCGCAAATAATTTGGATTCTTGTTAAGCTTTTTGTAGCTGTTTTCAAGTATAGAGAATTTAATAGCATTTAATAGTTTAAGAACGTTACTTAATTTGATGTGTAATTGGGAGTTTTAACGGAGTCATTTTGCTGCGTGCATTCTTGGACGTATCGTGTTGAAGTTTCAAAATTCTGCATGTGTGCAGTAAAGGAGGACAGTTTAAAGTGGACTTTTACATTATTATTCTGTCATGTCTGTTGAGCAACATTTCTAATATTTGTAAAAAGCTGATGATGATATCGTGATGCAGTTATGTTCCAAGTTTCGGGAGCCAGCGCAGGGCAGTCACAGAATAACGAAAGATAAGCAGCGCTCTCACCCACCATAAACACCGAAAGTGCGCTCGTTAAATAACTCGAATTTTCTGGAAGTTTCCCTTGTAGAACGCTCTGTAACTAATCAGCTGCTATATAAGCGAGCGCTCTTGCCAGTCAGGTTAGTTAGGTAGTATGTGAGTTAGTGAGTGCGTTTCTGATGTGACATAAATTCACAAAGTGAATTTTTGACGATAATTGTAACGTACAGCGAGTACTGCTGCAAGAGATTAGAGACCTCCTGTGTTTGATTTCCAAGTGAGTGAATCATCCAAAGAATAGGTTGCTTCACGCGTATTTTAACTACGCCAAGAAGAAAAGTGAGGTGACAAGGAATACTGAACCAAATCACATTAATGAAGTGGCTGTGTGACTAAGTGAACTAATAGTGAATGTTGAACTAGATCATAGGGAAGTGACAGTGAAAAATGGACAAAGTCACAAATATAAGCACATATATCTGCATTGGTTATGTTTCTTGGGACATTTAGCCTACGTTGCAGTGCATCTAGTTACACCACATCTTTTAACGACCTGGGTAGTGATGTTCCCATGTATTACTTTCTCTACCACGTACATGGATAGCAGCATTCCACCCAAAAAAATCTGATGTGTTACACTCACATGACTTTCTCTACTCTTGTAGAAACTATTTTTACAAACGCTTATTCTCCATCTACTTCATGTTAATCGAGATAAACATTTGCAGACTCTATCTTATTGCTAAGTTTCTTGTAGGTGTAAGGGGAATATATATTTACAAGGGCAATATAGAAATACAGTAGCCTTTAAGCATATACATATCTCTTAATAGCTGGTTGCTAGGTGCAGCACCATTATCTTTCCCACAGATTAATACTCTTTGCATATCCAAGACAAAAAATGAATAACGAATTCCCATTTGAGAAAATAAGTATTGAAAAATTTAAGGGAATGACAAGCAATACCTCGAAAATGGTTCACTCAATAAAAAAATGTATACGACATAAATTGTGTATTTTAACGCGATTTAAATTTTTTGTGTAGTAAAATTTTGTCTATCTCTTATGGTTTACCAGTTACGCAAAAGTCGTTCACAATGGAGAATACTTTTGGAGACATTCCTAGAAAATTCAAGATATACATTTCATTTCTCATCAAAACATCTTAAACATATGATATTTTAATCAAAATCTTTAGAGCCATTTTTGAGAAAATTAAAATTTTCGAAAAATCTCCCATGTAAAGGGTAATCTGGGGTGGGGGAATTTCTTGAAAACCTTCGTGTCGCATCTCTGGAAGATACTGTACCTAAATACCAAGTTTGGTGTTTATACGACTGTTCGTTTCTGAGTTATGCTGCTCACAGACAGACACACATACGGACATGTTTCCAAAAATGCTTTTTTTGGATTCAGGGTGTCTCAAAACATGCATTTCCGTTGAAATCTCGGTATCGAATTTTTTGGTGGAATACAATACTTCCCCTACTTACTGTACGTAGTAGTGAAAGTAAAAACGATAACGATATTCCACCGGAAATACAGCTTTGAGGTACCTGAATAAAAACAATTATTAGAAAAACTTGCGCTTATATGTAAGTGTGTGTGTATGTTCGCGTGCGCGTCTGAGAATGGCATAACTAAAAACTAAACGCCAAATAAATACCAAGCTTGGTATTTAGGTTCAGCACCTTTCAAGATGCGACCAGAAACATTTTCAAGAAAATCCTCCCAGCCGAACATTATTTACATGGAACAATTTTAAATTTTTTTGAATTTCTAAAAAAAATAGTTCAAGTGATTTTGATTAAAATACTATATATTAAAGATATTTACATGCCAATTAAAGTTCAAACCTCCAATTCTCTGGGAATAGCCTGTGAAGTCGTCTTAATTCGAAAGGAATGTTGTATAATCTTGTATAACTGGTAAACGTTCAACGATAAACGAGAACACAAAAATGTAGATGTCTCACTCAATTTATTTCAAATACATTTTTTGTGGCATCAGGCATTTGCGAAATATCGATATTAATGGCTAGAATTGTTCAATACTTAACCATTTTTTTAAACTCCTGTCGACTTTCGGCTGTTTCTCGCGAATGTCATGGAAAGAGAATGGAATTTTAAGGGCAGCATTTAGTGCACAGTTCTAAAACATTTGACTTTCCCTATTCCCTTTGTTTGTGTTACGAAATGAGTCACGTAGTTATTTCGGAAAGGTTTATCTCATTTAAATGAAGTAGATAGAAAGTAGATATGAATGTAACACATCAGTCTTTTTAAGGGGGCCCATCTAGGTATTCATATAATGCAAGAGCTAAAACTCGGATACGCGAAGGGAACATTCATGGTGCAGATTAGAGACCTGGAATGAGCCCAGAATACAATTTTCACGACATTTCAAACCTATTCATTTAAATGCCTCCCATCTGAGAGCGACAGACGTGTGAAAGTCAAAAATCCTTTACAGACGTCCCCAGAATTAAGCGGAAGCATCACTGAACATTACCCAGATGATTTTTTGCTCCTTCATCGTTTGTGAGCACTAGCGTGCCTTTAACAGCCTGGATTTAATAGCCCAATCTATTTTTATTTTGATAGCAGTGCGATTCGAAAGGGAGCTTTGCTGTCGATGTTTTTTTCCTCGCCTAAGCGTAAAATGACGTTTGCAGAATCGGAAGCAGATGTTTTATCACCAGATATCGCTGAGAGAGTGAAAGTACGCATCTGCAGTTCACATGGATATTCATTTTCCAAATACCTGTTCTTTAATGTTTAACAAAACGGGAAAATATTACATGAGAGACCGTCAAGAACTAAGGCAAGTAACATTTGGTCTCGTACACATAAGCATTGAACTTTACCTGTGTTAATCCATAGTAGCAGTTAGCAGTTAGCAGTTAGCAGTTAGCAGTTAGCAGTTAGCAGTTAGCAGTTAGCAGTTAGCAGTTAGCAGTTAGCAGTTAGCAGTTAGCAGTTAGCAGTTAGCAGTTAGCAGTTAGCAGTTAGCAGTTAGCAGTTAGCAGTTAGCAGTTAGCAGTTAGCAGTTAGCAGTTAGCAGTTAGCAGTTAGCAGTTAGCAGTTAGCAGTTAGCAGTTAGCAGTTAGCAGTTAGCAGTTAGCAGTTAGCAGTTAGCAGTTAGCAGTTAGCAGTTAGCAGTTAGCAGTTAGCAGTTAGCAGTTAGCAGTTAGCAGTTAGCAGTTAGCAGTTAGCAGTTAGCAGTTAGCAGTTAGCAGTTAGCAGTTAGCAGTTAGCAGTTAGCAGTTAGCAGTTAGCAGTTAGCAGTTAGCAGTTAGCAGTTAGCAGTTAGCAGTTAGCAGTTAGCAGTTAGCAGTTAGCAGTTAGCAGTTAGCAGTTAGCAGTTAGCAGTTAGCAGTTAGCAGTTAGCAGTTAGCAGTTAGCAGTTAGCAGTTAGCAGTTAGCAGTTAGCAGTTAGCAGTTAGCAGTTAGCAGTTAGCAGTTAGCAGTTAGCAGTTAGCAGTTAGCAGTTAGCAGTTAGCAGTTAGCAGTTAGCAGTTAGCAGTTAGCAGTTAGCAGTTAGCAGTTAGCAGTTAGCAGTTAGCAGTTAGCAGTTAGCAGTTAGCAGTTAGCAGTTAGCAGTTAGCAGTTAGCAGTTAGCAGTTAGCAGTTAGCAGTTAGCAGTTAGCAGTTAGCAGTTAGCAGTTAGCAGTTAGCAGTTAGCAGTTAGCAGTTAGCAGTTAGCAGTTAGCAGTTAGCAGTTAGCAGTTAGCAGTTAGCAGTTAGCAGTTAGCAGTTAGCAGTTAGCAGTTAGCAGTTAGCAGTTAGCAGTTAGCAGTTAGCAGTTAGCAGTTAGCAGTTAGCAGTTAGCAGTTAGCAGTTAGCAGTTAGCAGTTAGCAGTTAGCAGTTAGCAGTTAGCAGTTAGCAGTTAGCAGTTAGCAGTTAGCAGTTAGCAGTTAGCAGTTAGCAGTTAGCAGTTAGCAGTTAGCAGTTAGCAGTTAGCAGTTAGCAGTTAGCAGTTAGCAGTTAGCAGTTAGCAGTTAGCAGTTAGCAGTTAGCAGTTAGCAGTTAGCAGTTAGCAGTTAGCAGTTAGCAGTTAGCAGTTAGCAGTTAGCAGTTAGCAGTTAGCAGTTAGCAGTTAGCAGTTAGCAGTTAGCAGTTAGCAGTTAGCAGTTAGCAGTTAGCAGTTAGCAGTTAGCAGTTAGCAGTTAGCAGTTAGCAGTTAGCAGTTAGCAGTTAGCAGTTAGCAGTTAGCAGTTAGCAGTTAGCAGTTAGCAGTTAGCAGTTAGCAGTTAGCAGTTAGCAGTTAGCAGTTAGCAGTTAGCAGTTAGCAGTTAGCAGTTAGCAGTTAGCAGTTAGCAGTTAGCAGTTAGCAGTTAGCAGTTAGCAGTTAGCAGTTAGCAGTTAGCAGTTAGCAGTTAGCAGTTAGCAGTTAGCAGTTAGCAGTTAGCAGTTAGCAGTTAGCAGTTAGCAGTTAGCAGTTAGCAGTTAGCAGTTAGCAGTTAGCAGTTAGCAGTTAGCAGTTAGCAGTTAGCAGTTAGCAGTTAGCAGTTAGCAGTTAGCAGTTAGCAGTTAGCAGTTAGCAGTTAGCAGTTAGCAGTTAGCAGTTAGCAGTTAGCAGTTAGCAGTTAGCAGTTAGCAGTTAGCAGTTAGCAGTTAGCAGTTAGCAGTTAGCAGTTAGCAGTTAGCAGTTAGCAGTTAGCAGTTAGCAGTTAGCAGTTAGCAGTTAGCAGTTAGCAGTTAGCAGTTAGCAGTTAGCAGTTAGCAGTTAGCAGTTAGCAGTTAGCAGTTAGCAGTTAGCAGTTAGCAGTTAGCAGTTAGCAGTTAGCAGTTAGCAGTTAGCAGTTAGCAGTTAGCAGTTAGCAGTTAGCAGTTAGCAGTTAGCAGTTAGCAGTTAGCAGTTAGCAGTTAGCAGTTAGCAGTTAGCAGTTAGCAGTTAGCAGTTAGCAGTTAGCAGTTAGCAGTTAGCAGTTAGCAGTTAGCAGTTAGCAGTTAGCAGTTAGCAGTTAGCAGTTAGCAGTTAGCAGTTAGCAGTTAGCAGTTAGCAGTTAGCAGTTAGCAGTTAGCAGTTAGCAGTTAGCAGTTAGCAGTTAGCAGTTAGCAGTTAGCAGTTAGCAGTTAGCAGTTAGCAGTTAGCAGTTAGCAGTTAGCAGTTAGCAGTTAGCAGTTAGCAGTTAGCAGTTAGCAGTTAGCAGTTAGCAGTTAGCAGTTAGCAGTTAGCAGTTAGCAGTTAGCAGTTAGCAGTTAGCAGTTAGCAGTTAGCAGTTAGCAGTTAGCAGTTAGCAGTTAGCAGTTAGCAGTTAGCAGTTAGCAGTTAGCAGTTAGCAGTTAGCAGTTAGCAGTTAGCAGTTAGCAGTTAGCAGTTAGCAGTTAGCAGTTAGCAGTTAGCAGTTAGCAGTTAGCAGTTAGCAGTTAGCAGTTAGCAGTTAGCAGTTAGCAGTTAGCAGTTAGCAGTTAGCAGTTAGCAGTTAGCAGTTAGCAGTTAGCAGTTAGCAGTTAGCAGTTAGCAGTTAGCAGTTAGCAGTTAGCAGTTAGCAGTTAGCAGTTAGCAGTTAGCAGTTAGCAGTTAGCAGTTAGCAGTTAGCAGTTAGCAGTTAGCAGTTAGCAGTTAGCAGTTAGCAGTTAGCAGTTAGCAGTTAGCAGTTAGCAGTTAGCAGTTAGCAGTTAGCAGTTAGCAGTTAGCAGTTAGCAGTTAGCAGTTAGCAGTTAGCAGTTAGCAGTTAGCAGTTAGCAGTTAGCAGTTAGCAGTTAGCAGTTAGCAGTTAGCAGTTAGCAGTTAGCAGTTAGCAGTTAGCAGTTAGCAGTTAGCAGTTAGCAGTTAGCAGTTAGCAGTTAGCAGTTAGCAGTTAGCAGTTAGCAGTTAGCAGTTAGCAGTTAGCAGTTAGCAGTTAGCAGTTAGCAGTTAGCAGTTAGCAGTTAGCAGTTAGCAGTTAGCAGTTAGCAGTTAGCAGTTAGCAGTTAGCAGTTAGCAGTTAGCAGTTAGCAGTTAGCAGTTAGCAGTTAGCAGTTAGCAGTTAGCAGTTAGCAGTTAGCAGTTAGCAGTTAGCAGTTAGCAGTTAGCAGTTAGCAGTTAGCAGTTAGCAGTTAGCAGTTAGCAGTTAGCAGTTAGCAGTTAGCAGTTAGCAGTTAGCAGTTAGCAGTTAGCAGTTAGCAGTTAGCAGTTAGCAGTTAGCAGTTAGCAGTTAGCAGTTAGCAGTTAGCAGTTAGCAGTTAGCAGTTAGCAGTTAGCAGTTAGCAGTTAGCAGTTAGCAGTTAGCAGTTAGCAGTTAGCAGTTAGCAGTTAGCAGTTAGCAGTTAGCAGTTAGCAGTTAGCAGTTAGCAGGTAGCAGTTAGCAGGTAGCAGGTAGCAGGTAGCAGGTAGCAGGTAGCAGGTAGCAGGTAGCAGGTAGCAGGTAGCAGGTAGCAGTTAGCAGTAGCAGTAGCAGTAGCAGTAGTAGTAGTAGTAGTAGTAGTAGTAGTAGTAGTAGTAGTAGTAGTAGTAGTAGTAGTAGTATTTATTAAGTACTTAGTATTACATTTGAGGCAGTATTTTTAACACTTGAATAATTTCAAGGGGCGGCGCCGTGGCCGAGTGGTTAGACCGCTCGCCTCCCACCGAGGCGGACCGGGTGGGATTTGTAGTGGACACAGCGACGTCTGGGCGGGTTTTCTCCGGGTTCCCCGGTTTCCCCCACCATTCATTCCACCAACTGCTCCATCATAACCTTTCCTTTCATCCATTTCACCAACATTTCCCTTCATCTACTTCCTTCATCCCATACCAGGCATCGGGCTGATCACCCATCCTGGATGTTCTGTCTGATCCATGAGTATCTGCTCTTCGACGGGCCTCTGACCCCAGGCACCCGTCTGTAAGTCCTGGGGGTGTAAGTCCTACATAAGAGGAGGGTAAACAGATAATGAATGAATGGATGAATAATTTCAATTGTATTATATAATATATAAAATTAATAACAGCCCGCCTTGAACCAATATGTATGTAATAATTTGTGCAAATGTATATAACAGTCATTGCAAATGCTCATATTATTGTAAACATGTTTAATAATTTTTGTGAATGCATTGCGTAATTTAATAATGTAAGAGCTGTGAGAATAATAAGTTTAAAGTTGCTAACAATGAGGTAATAATGAGGTAACCTTGAGATAATAATGAGTTTGAGAGTTTAAATGTTACTAGTCATGATTTGAGCAACGATAATGTAAATGTTGTGACAGTTTAAAAATGGCCAATCAACAGCCAGAAAAAGCTTTAATTAAATGCAGGTATTCTATTAGACCAGGATTAGCCAATCACAGACTTGAAATACAGAAGCTTACGGGTTTTGAACGGTTGAAATCTTTCAGACCTTGGTAGTGACCGGATGGAAGATGTGTTCTCTAAAGAAGTATTACGTATTCGTGTGAATCATAAAATTAAATATACGCGTTAACAAAGTAAAAGTTTTAAATTAACAAATCTCACAGCTCTTAATATCAGTGTAGTGCTATTTAATTTGTGTCAAGGATTAATAAAAAGAAGTGAATTTAAACTTAAAATCTGTGTAAGCCTACATTCTTGTCGTACCACGCCCTGCCTAAGAAATACGTGATTCTAAAGCAATACTGACGCAGCCGAGGCAAACATAAACATAAATAATATCTATAGAAGCAGTTAAATAACAAAGTTAATAATATTTTTAAACTTTGAGCGTAATAACAAAAATACAACTTCAAAAATCAGCTTCTGATACGTAGCAGCATACTACGTAACAAACAATCTTCTTCAAATTAAGGCCCAAAGCGTGGTGATAACTCCAACAACAGAACACGTTCTTCAAATTGGTTTCCCAAGTGTGGAAATAAATAAATAAATAATCAAGTTGAAGAACAATTCTACTTCACATTAATTGCATAACGCAGTCGCATGGGTCGAAAGACCTGGTCTGTATATTTGACTTGCAGAATCGACCAGAAAACAACTGTTTTTATAATCACCATACTATGTGCATAGATATAAAATTGAAAAAAACCCACTCTAAATCGCAAACACACACACATTCACGCACACAAGTGCTCAAGCATCACATATATTTAAAGAAAATTTTCATAAACACTTTATCTCTCAGTACATGTACCTCCATTACGTATGTGCCCAAGCTTGGCCAGTTTTGGCTGTTTTGAATCAAGTCCCAGCATGCTGTCCTCCGTCTGTTGGAAGCCAAAAATACTTCCGGTAATAATCTTTTCCTAATACTCTCCGTCTGCACGCACGCTCTCCAAAACGCTCAACAATTTTTATAATTCCATCACCATTGAAAGAATAATGACGGACATGACCATAAAGCACCTTCTTTAAATTCATAAATTATTAAAAACTATGAACAAAGTCTATAAACGATATAACATATTAATAAAATCTCTTGGTCTACGGACTGCGGAGTATTTAGAAGGGATAAATCGCCCCACTCAATAGTCGTAGCTATTAAGTTATCCAATGAGGTGTCTTAAAGAGGAAGTGGGCTGATACGTGGGAAACAAGTGACACATCACTGTTATAACATAGACATTTTATAGTGTTGAAAAACTTAATAGTGAGGCAGTATTTTTAACACATAGATGATTTCAGTCTAATTATATAATATATAATTCAATAACCTTCCGCCTTAAAGCAATATGTGTATGTAACAATATATAAAAAGTGTATATTACAACCATTGTATATGTTTACATTATTATATACATGTGTAATGATGTTATGTGAATGTATTACGTATTTTGTGTGAGAATAATAGGTTAAAAGTTGCTAACAATGAGGTAACCTTAAGACAATAACGAATTTGAAAGTTTAGCAATACTACTTGTAATGCTTGAAAGCAATAATGTAATTTTTGTGACAGTTCATAAAATGCCAATCAACAACCAGAAAAAGCTTTAGTTAAATGAAGGTATTTTATTGGACTAGAATTAGTCAATCAGAAACTGTAACATATTAAAATTTACAAATCCAGAAGTCAGATGCTTGTAGACAGTGCTCATAACTGGACGCGTTGATTGCAGATAGTGTTCCTAACCGAACGCGAGATGTGTCCTCGAGATATTTAATGTGCATTTTGTGTGAGAAAACAGTTTACGTGTTTAAAAAGTTCAAGTATTTAATAAAAGAATCTTAAAGCTCTCTATATCAGTGAAGTGTTATTTAAATCGAGTCAAGAATTAATAAAACGGAGTGAATAAAAAATTAAAATCTGTGTAAGCCTACATTCTTCGTCGCAGCACCTCCCTGCTAAGACATTCATGTCTCTAAAAAATATGTATTAATACTGACGCAGCCAAAGTAAATATATAATATTTAAAGAACAGTCAAATTACAAATTTAATATTTTTAAATTTTGGGACGAAGGCTACCGTGTGCCATACGTGCGGTTGCTACTACAAGTTCGGCTCCCAAACAGTTGAACTACAATATAACTACTTCTTCAAATTGGCACCCAAAGCGTGGTCCAAAAACGTAATAACAATAGGACCTTTTTACATCATGTTAACTCATAAACTAAAATCCTTATTCCAGTTCTGAAAGACGTATGTTAAAGAGCACAGATTCGAAATGAGATGATGTGTGATTGGTTTCTTGTAAAGAATTAAAGTAGCTTGTTTTCTTTGTAAAACTTCAAGTGAAGTAATTTGTGTTATGAAAATTAATCATTGAGGAAATATCCTAAAAAGTGTAAACTAAGTTTTATCCCATGATATATCTCTCGAGAAAAAATCTCCTAATTTTGCATCATTCAGTTACCCTGAAGATGGTAACCATGTACGTTCCCGAAACGTCGGTTTCTAACAACTCTACACCTGGCTTGAAACTCGAGAAAATCTAGAGTATTTACAACGCCAGGAAAGCTTCAGCTCATATTATTGTCGTATTCACCACACTCTACGCTATTAACGCACTGAACACTGAATAATTTGTGCATTCAAACTTTAGTTACTTGAAATAAATTATTATAACGTTTCGTTCAACACAGATTCTCAGTTAAGAGTAAGAAATGTGTAACTTTAAACCTTAAGGGAAGGCGAACGAATCCCGACTCGCTAGAAGACGCTGGGTATACGTCCTCGCAAATGCTTGTTCAAGCGCTGCGGACTAATGCCAGGATTAAGTAGACTTTGGTATGGACCGTAATTGGATCGATAATCAAGGCTTATTGTAGAACCAACACAGAGAATCACTAAGCCCTATTAGTCTTCGAATTCTTCCTCTTTCAAGGATCGCGTCTAATCAAACCTCACAAAAATTTCGCGTTTGAGAAGGAATTTCACTTAGAACTTACTGTGTTGAGAGCATTATTACACGGTGTTGCATCTGTACACTGCCTGATGCAACATAGAAAATTAATATTTTAATAAATCTAATAGTAAATTCCACTCAAATAGACGTGAGCATTGTATTGTTGAAAACAATATATCCAGGATCATTAAAGAAGCCAATTCTCTGAGATAGATGTTACATCAAGGGCTAGGCGCATTGTTGCTGGGATTTTATCTCTCCAAAGCTACAGGGAAATACAGCTTAAAAAATTTCAGGTTATTAAACTTAGATAATAAGCTGACACCAAGCCACGGTGTACATATACTTTGGTTGTTATATTATGGTATAATTTATACAAGTTTATTGTATGGTGTAGAGATATGGGAATCAGCAGCAAAGGTATATGTGGATAGATTATTCGTTCTTCAAAATAACTGTATTAGGATTATAAATAATATGTCACCCACAGAATCATGTAGAAATGCATTTATAAACAATAATGTACTTACGTTCTATTCGCTACATGCATATAATTCAATACAGTTTGTAAGCGGAAGAAGTCTAACAACAAACAATAATGTACATAACTATAACATTAGAAATAAGGCAGATTATTACAGAACTGGATTTAATAAAGTATCTACTGAAAAAGATGTATACGTTATGGGAACTATTTTTTTCAACTAATTGCCAACTAATATAAAGCTTCAAAATGAACATAGATTTAAGAAGGAACTTAAAAAATCTGATGTGTTACACTCACATGAATTTCTCTACTCTTGTACAAACTATTTTTACAAACGCTTATTCTCCATATGCTTCATGTTAATCGCGATGTTAATCTTATTGCTAGTTTTCTTGTAGATGCAAGAGGAATTGGTAGGCTTTAAGCTATAGTCAAATATTTTAAGAGCTGGTTGCTATGTGGAGTATTCCATTCTCTTTACATTACCGGGACAAAAAAAATAAATAACGAATTTCCATTTGTGAAAAAGTATAAGTATTGGAAAATTTAAGGGAATAACAAGCAATATCTCGAAAATGGTTCATTCACTCAAAAAAAATGTATATGACATAAATTGTGTGTTTTAACGCGATCTATATTTTTTGTATAGTAAAATTTTGTCTATCTCTTATGGTTTACCAGTTATGCAAAAGTCGTTCACAATGAAGAATACTTTCGGAGACATTCCCAGAAAATTCAAGATATACATTTCATTTGCCATGAAAATACCTTAAACATATATTTTAATGAAAAGCGTTAGAGCTATTTTTGAGAAAATTAAAACTTTCGAAAAATATTCCATGTAAAGGGTAATTTTGAGTAGGGGGATTTTCTTGAAAACCTTTGTGTCGCATCTCTGGAAGATACTGAACCTAAATACCAAGTTTGGTGTTTATCAGACTGTTCGTTTCTGAGTTATGCTGTTCACAGACAGATACATACATGTACATGTTTCCAAAAATGCTTTTTTTTATTCAGGAGGCCTCAAAACATGTATTTCCGGTGAAATTCGGTATCGAATTTTTGGTTGGAATATAATACTCCCCTACTTACTATACGTAGTAAAAATACTTAATTAAGAAATGTATTAATTCCATGAATGACTTGTAAAATTGTACTATAAATGACTATGATTGATATGTGTATGAAAGAAATCTATGGGCAATAATTATTATTATTATTATAATTATTATTAAGTACAGAGCCTTCGTTATTTTGCGGGGCACCGGATCGCCCGTATTCGTGCTCTGCGCACTATTACACTGGAAGGTTTTTCGTTCTTAATCTACCGGATTACTTTCTCACGAGTGATAGTAACATACACTACAATGATTACTAACCTTGTTA
The DNA here is from genome assembly GCA_030765065.1 of Deroplatys truncata. Lineage (NCBI taxonomy): Eukaryota > Metazoa > Arthropoda > Insecta > Mantodea > Mantidae > Deroplatys > Deroplatys truncata. The sequence goes on from CM060982.1 coordinate 111,061,438, forward strand.
TAACATAAGTGGTGTTGGAATTGGTGTACATATAAGGCATTCTTGGCATTCTCGGATGCAATTTCCATTCTTGCGCATGCATTCTTCTTGCGTAATTATCATAATTTCTGTTCTAGTATTGTCCTTAAGTTCTTCTATGGTTTTGGGGATTGTTCCTGTAAGATTTCGAATAGTTCTTTCGAATGATGCACCAATTTCGCCAGTTTTTTTCCTCCGTTAAAACATTTCGTTTTCACTTCTTAAGTTTAACGATCCCGTTATCCTAAACTTGTTAACCAGATGTCTAACGGTTGCTCTACCTAAAACTGGAATACCAGGAAATTTCTCCTTAAGTTGTTTAAACAGCTATCTACATGATTCGGTCTTTACGTATGTATCGTATATAAAAATTCCTTATTCAAGCATGAATTTCTCGATAGGTATTTCAGTGGACTAATAACAAGACAAGAACAATCTTAAGAAAATCACAAACACCACAGATGTCTTGGATAAACGCTTGGATAAACAATGCACAAACTCTAGTGCTTACAGCACAATCAGAAGGTAGCAACTTATGCAATAACAGTATAACACAGCTGATAGCCTTGAGCGGGCCATTTAACACTAGCGGAAGAATACCGAGGTCACTGCTGTGCAGGCGGGGCATGCATACACGTGAAATGCGTCCCACCATACAGCGACGTTCTGTAATGTCTCGTTTTCAGAGATGCGACCGACACATAGAACATTTTAACAAGAGGAAGACGAATAAGAAAACATAGCAGCATGAATTAATGCCATATGGATTAGAAGCGGAGAAAGATTTGAGAATCGCGAACAAGGCTAGGTCAATGGGACCTACTTAATGTATGAGAATAAGGGATAGTACAAGAGGGTATGAAGGACGGCCTGTACACCAGCGCTCCAAAGTTTCCAGATTCAGCGTCCCCGGCCTGGAATTGGTTCGGTCAAGTGATTATCTTCCACGGAAGAAAGTGTTCTATCCTTAAAGCACATTCACTGCATGAGCTGCATGGCACCTAACCCTGCTATCCTTAAAGATGATAAACGAGATACACATCCGCGAATGTGTATAATTCACCCCAGCATTCGCCTACCGACCTGAGAAAACTACGAAAAGAAACAAGGCCAGGGTAATCGGTTCAAAGACAATCGGAGTTAGGACCTTCAAAATGTGGGAATCATTCGCTACAGCTTGAAATATCCCGCGTAAAATATTATAACGATTTTGCCTCCAGACAACACGGGAGGAGTTGAAACTAGCCCAGGTCGGGGAACGGTTACAGTAGACAGATGTCGTTTGTGTAGCCAGCACCCAAAAGAAGTATAAGATACCCCAAGTAGATCTCACACTCTCAGTGTTTCTCGCTCTTTCTGTCAGTCCCCTGTCGTTGTCGCCACTTAAGTGGTTCGGGAAGTATTTGTTTTGTGAATTCAAACCAACTAGAGCTCTTACAGGTGATGTACGTTTGTAGATGTGGCTAGCCTAGGCCCTTAATGCCAATGGCAGACGAATAAACACAATGTAATGGACATAATTTTATATGGACACAGTCTTAGTTATTCACCCTTCTATGTCCTCTCCGTTCTGCTTTTAGCAAGTAACACTCTGTGTTATCCCTATGTAGGATCCGAACTTTAAACAATTCCGGCTGTTACAGTATTACACCTACTTTTAAAATAGGTTACTCAACTCTGATTCAGAAGAAAGTGATTTACATATCCTGGGCTTTTGTACCTAGTTATCTATCTTCAAAGCAAACTTCTATTAATTTACCACCAATAATTTTGTTTTATAATATATTTTTGTAAAGTGTTACACTTTATTCTAAATTATTTATATCCAATTTGTGTCAAATTTTTGGGTGGAATGCAATACTTCAATTACTTACTATACGTACTGGAGAATTTAATAAAGAGGTGGATACCGCTACATAGTTTTGTCGTTCGTAGTTAATATCGCAGACTAAACAATTAAAAAAGGATGTTTAAAATAAATTAGTTGTAGAAGCGATATAAAATAAACAATAGTGTATAGAGAACCTCAAGAGAGTGTAAACTATCAGCTAACTTTAAAATGACCATATAAGTTAGCTGATCGGAGAGTAATATTTTAGCATAAATTGCGAGCGCTATTTATTCCCAAAACACGGTTGCAAGCATATCCGCCACTGACTGCCACCACCTTCCTCACTTGCCAAATTGCGGCGGTGCTTATCCAGGATTTCTTGTTGACGTACACACTGGCTGTTTACTTGGCATAAACGTCGACAGGCAATGAAAAATGTGCTAGCTCGGCAAGCGAATGCGACCTTCGATAAAGGAGAAGGGGTCTGTGTGCTTTTTAGCCAGAATCGGTAAACAAGGAGTAATAAATGATGAAGGCACTAGGCATCAAAATGGATAAGCCGCGAGGAAAATAAAAGGCATATTCTCAGCTCTAAAGGTCTGCACAATAAACCTGCTTGCTGGTTCTGAGAGTTGTCAAGCATTGAGGTGAAAGAAGAGCGCTGTGAAGGAGGGAACGTTGTGGTTTCATTTGTTCTCTTCCAGGAATTCTCTTCGCCATATTATTCTACACACGACGAAGTGGTAATATCAAATTCCGAAACTGGCTTTTCAGGAGAGGCAGTAAAAGCAGAAAAAGCCAAATATAATAGCGATATACAGGGCGTTCATTTAAAATATCCTACCGTAAACTAATATTTATTTATATTATATTCTGTATTTAGGTTAATTTCACCAATATTACTTTCAATGTGAGGCAGTATTTTTAACACAAATGATTTCAGTCTAATTATGTAATATATAAATTCAATAACAGCCCAACTTAAAACAATATGTGTATGTAAAAAGATATAAATGTGTATATTACAGTCATTGTATATGTTTGTATTATTGTATACATGTGTAATAATGTTACGTGAATATATTACTCATTTAATAATGTAGGAGTTGTGAGAAAAATAGGTTAAAAGTTGCTAACAATGAGGTAACCTTGAGGCAATAATGAATTTGAAAGTTTAATGCCACTTGTGATTCTTGGAAGCTATAATGTAATTTTTGTGACAGTTTATAAAATAGCCAATCAACAACCAGAAAAAGCTTTAGTTAAATGAAGGTATTCTATTGGATTAGGAATAGCCAATCAGAGACTTGAAATACAGAAATTTACAAATTTAGGCGGTAGAAATCAAGTCTGTTGCTTGTAGACAGTGCTCATAACTGGACGCGTTGGTTGTAGACAGTGCTCCTAACCGGACGCGAGATGCGTCCTCGTGAAATGTAATACGTATTCGTGTGAGACGAAAATAGTTTACGTGTTAAAAAGTGCAAGTAATTAATAAAAGAATCTCGCAGCTCTCTATATCAGTGAAGCGTTATTTAAATTGTGTCAAAGATTATAAATGTAGTGAAGTAAAATTATAATCTGTGTAAGCCTACATTCTTAGCCGCACTACTCCCTGCAAAGAAATCCATGTCTTTAACTATGATACTTGAGTGAACCATTTTCGAGATATTACTTGTTATTCCCTTAAATTTTCCAATACTTTTTCTCAAATGGGAATTCGTTATTCATTTTATTTATGTCCTGGACATACTAAGAGAATGGAATGCGCCACATAACAACCAGTTGTTAAAAGATTTGACTCTCGCTTAAATACTACCATATTCCCCTTGCAACTATTAGAAAATTAGCAATAAGATAGTTCCTGCAAATGTTAATCTGAATTTACATGAAGTAGATAGAGAATAAATGTTTGTAAAAATAGTTTCTACAAGAGTAGAGAAAGCCATGTGAGTGTAACACATCAGATTTTTTATATATCACCTCCCCCGTTAGGAAGTGCATACGCCACTAATGCTCATCAACCTCAGAGGAGGAGATCTCGGTGGGGGCGATAGTGTCTACATCTCCCGTAAGTATCGGAAACCACTGCCCATCCGAGTCCAACCCAATCCGAACATATTTCCGGGAGGGGAGGAAATGAGAGAAGGGAAATTCGTTGTAGAAGAGAAACCACCTCAGTAATCAAACAGTAAAAACCACGAAAAAATGGCCAACCCAGGAATCGAACCCATGGTCTCTCGAATACGATCCTCACACGCTACTGTGAAGCCACCTTGCTCGGTAACTACAGTATAAATATCTTATTTCACACTTTACGGTTACCTTAAATTTTTGCACATAATGGAAAATAAACTATACTTTTACAGTTACTTTGGTAGGTGTTTTCGTACCCTGAAATAAAATAGCAACTCTTTGTAATATTGTTCCAATGTCACATAATGTTTACTTTCTATCCCACTTGTTTAGATAGGTACATGAAATTACTATGTTCCACCCAAAAAATCAGTATCAAGACGTACCGAAAATACGTTATATACGTCTCTTGAATCCAACATAAGCATTTTTAAAAAAAATACAGCGTGCGCGTGTGTCTTCAAACAACATAAGTAACTCACAAAGGAGAAGTCAGACGAATACTAAACTTTTTTATAGAAGTCCAATTCTTTCAAGGATGCGATGTCTCTAATGATTTTGAATCAAATACCATATGGTTATTTTCATGGCATATAAAACGCATATCTTTATTTTTCTTGGAATAGGCTGTAAAGTGCTCTTTAACGTGAATGACTTTTGTATAATTAATAAACTGTAAGAGAAAGAAAGGTTTTACTACATAAATAATTTAAATCTCATTAAACTACACAATTTATGTAAAAATAATGTTTTTTGGGTGTTAAACATTGTTTGTTATTCGTTTGAAGTTTCAAGGATTTATAATTTTTTCATGAGAAATATCCTTAGTGTTCGTTCTTTTTTCATTTTTTTTGATATACCAAGAAAATGAATTTCAAGGCCATCACCTAGCGACCCACTCTTAAATATTTGACTATTGCTTATGCCTAGTATATTTTCCCAATCCCATTGCACCTCAAGGAAATATGTAATAAAATAATTTCTGTAAATGTTTACCTCGGTTATTATGAAGGATATACTTGAATAGGTTTTGTAATAATTGTTTTTTGAAGAATGGGTAGAGTGAATAATGTGAATCTAACACAGATTAATTTTTTAATAATTTAATTTATTTGGAAGCGAACACTACTTGAATGTGCAATGATTAAAAACACAACTTTCAAAGTTGCAATTTGAAGGGATCTGATGGTTTTCGGTAATCGAATTGGACGTGGGTGTATGTTGAGGTACTGGGATTTCATAGTTTCTCCTGAATTGATGAAATGAGATGGATGGCCTAGCATATTAATCACGCTCACAGTCACGAGTTGACATTTTATCCGATAAACTGGTATCCTTCCAAACATATTATAAGCAGGCAGAGGGGCTTTAGTAAGTAAACAAAGCATCGTATTACCATGCGGAGTATAGATGACATTAGGTATTGTAACGGACACTCTCCTCCTCAACGTTTCGTTGTGACTGTTCCGTTTATCGAAGCCTATAAAGATCAGTGGAGAACTGTGACAATACATCTAAAGTAAAGAAGGGTTCATATATCAAAAACAGCATTACAATAACCATAATTTATGGCGGAATTTGGCATGAAACACTTCGGCACAAATGGCAAATCCATCAGCTCAAATAATGTTCAAGGCATCGTGTTAAACAACTCTGTAATTCAATGTAACATAAGCAATATGTGACGCTATTAGAAAGGAGCGATGACTCAACTCCAAAACTATGGATCAGAATTTTTCGAGAATCTGTATCGTACGCTAAGAGCGGATGTTGCTTTTAAAAATGTGCAACTTTCGATTTAAAGGAAAAGAAAATGTGACTCAGATTTCTGTGTATTAGTATCTTAATTAAAGCATTAAGTAACGGTATTGCATACTATCAACAGGGATGGTTCAGGCGGTTGCGTCTGTGGCTCGTGTTCGGGGTTCGAATCCCGCGGCCGAACTTCTTGACCCATGGGATCACTAGGCGAATGCTAGGAAGGCTCATTGACTCTCTCGAATTTCCCTTTCCTAATTTTCTCTCCTTTCATTTTCCTCTTTCACGTTGCACTGGCTCCAGGGTTGTATGTCGGATGACTGCGGGCAGATGGCTTGCATTTGGAACTTCTTCTCGGCCCCGTCAGACACACTCACACAGACTCACACACGGACATGTTTCCAAAAAATGCCTATTTTGGATTCAGGGGGTCTCAAAACATGTATTTCCGGTGAAATCTCGGTATCGAATTTTTGGGTGGAATACAATACTTCCCCTAGTAAAAATAAACGATAAGGGTTAGAGAACCTCATGTGAATGTAACACATCGCAATTTTTTTTCTGTTTCATTTAAATGCATTTAACGTCTAAAGTCATATTTGTGGCTTTGCCATTAGTGCAGTTGCTCGTGATCAATGTATTTTACTGGATAAGTATTGTATGGATTTTGAATTTGTTTACTTCGCTTTTCTTTATAAACATTTAATCCATACTTTCACTTATACTTCCCGTACCTAGGTAGGATAGAGAATAATCCTGGCCACAGAAAATTACCGGTTTCTGGTTGGGAATCGAACCCGAGAACTCTGGATTTGCAAGCTAGCGGGCTTACCAACAGACCATTCACAAGTTTTTGATGGAAACCAAAACTCAAATGGTTGTAAATCACCATCTTTACATAGAGAAAGCAGCTCTTATGGAAAACTGCGATTCTTGCTCGCTAATCGTATTTGCATGAATCGGAGCGAAAATGCGAATACCTGCAAGTTACATGCAGCACCATCAGCTCTTTGAGACGGGCGAGCGAATCTCCGTCATGGGTAGTTCAAAGCTGAACCACACTTTGTGTGTTCCGGCTCAGAATTTTGTAGAGATGGGAAATTGTCGTCACAAAGGCCAGTAGATCTAACACCGTTCTGCAGCACAATTGATCGCTCTCAATCACTCCCGGCAAAGTATGTTGCGTCTGATCTCATTTACCAGTCGGTTTCACTTTTAGGAAGGATAAGTATATTTCTGTGTTTCCCTTTGCCGCGAAGCAATCCCACAAGAAGTGAAAACTGGTTAATTAAACAGAAGTTAGCTAATTAATTTAAACCGCGAGTAAGTTACAAAAGAAAGTCTGGAAGTAAAATTTATAAAAATGCGAGTAATTAATTGGACTACCGCACCGTGTGCTTCATTAAATAGTGCCCAAAAAGTCAACCTAGAATAAAAGCATTGCATTTTTTATGGTTATTGCTCTTATTTCCATCGCAGTTGTGCTTCAACTAGAAAAACAATATTAGCTACTTTCTTAACATAAACACCTTAAATTATCCTCACAAGAGATCCAAAAAGACGTAGAAGAGTTTGAATAAACACAAAATAAATAGACAAAATGTGTCCTTAGCAGTTACTTATGATCATAGACTGGTAAAATATGAAATTTCGTATGCTGAATAACTGCTAATATTATGGGAACAAGTATTTTTAATTTCTCTACTACGTATAGTAAGTAGGGGAAGTATTATATTCATCCAAAAAAAATCTTACGTGTTACACTCACATGACTTTCTCCACTCTTGTGTAAACTATTTTTACAAACGCTTATTCACCATATGCTTCATGTTAATCGAGATATTGAGATGTTAATCTTATTGCTAATTTTCTTGTAGATGCAAGGGGAATTGGCAGGCTCTAAGCGACAGGCAAATATTTCTTTGCATTACCCCCCCCAAAAATGAATAACGAATTCCCATTTGAGAAAGATATAAGTATTGGAAAATATAAGGGAATAACAAGCAATATCTCGAATATGGTCCACTCAAAAAACTGTATGCGACATAAATTATGTATTTTAACGCGTTCTACATTTTTGTGTAGTAAAATTTTGTCTATATCATATGGTTTACCAGTTATGCAAAAGTCGTTCACAATGAACACATTTGGAGACATTACCAGAAAATTCGAGATATACATTTTATTTGTCATGAAATTATCTTAAACATATAATATTTTAATCAAAATCGTTAGAGCCATTTTTCAGAAAATTAAAATTTTGGAAAATTGTTCCATATAAAGGGTAATCTGGGGTGTGGGATTTCCTTTAAAACCTTCGTGTCGCATCTCTGGAAGATACTGAACCTAAATATAAGTTTGGTGTTTATCCGACTGTTGTTTTCTGAGTTATGCTGTTCGCAGGAGATACTTTTATGGCAAACAAAATGTGTATTTTGAATTTTCTGGGAATGTCTCCAAAAGACGCATCATTTTGAAAGCATTTTGCATAAATGGTAACTGTAAGACATAGACAAAGCTTTACTACGCAAAAATATAGATTCAGTTAAATCACACCTTTAATGTCATATACGTTTTTGTCGAGTAAACTATTTTCGAGATATTCCTGGTTACTTCTTTGAATGTTTCAATAATTTCACTTTTTCTCAAATGGGAATTCGATATTGTTTTTTTTTTTTTGTCCTGGAGATGCACAGAGAATGTAAAGCTCCACATAGTAACGAGGTATTAAAGGATTTGACTATCACTTAAAGCCTACCATATTCCCCTTGTAAAACAAGAAAATTAGCAATAATATATTTTATGCAAATGTTTATCTCGATTAACATGAAGTAGAGGAGAATAGTCGTTTGTAAAACTAGTTTGTAGAAGAGTAGAAAAACTCATGTGAGTTTAACACATTAAATTTTTCATATTGATAATATTTTGGTAGAATTCTCATATTTATTCCTATTTACGACTCTCACTTTCAAAATATTTTCTGTTAACAATGAATCAGACTATATAAATATTCTAATCGGGCAGTTTTCTGTGAAACACATTTAGAAAACCCAAGCCATTCCAAAAATGTAGCATTTCTTGTTTATGACATCAAACAGCAATTAAACGCCCTATATTCTGTGAGAGTATTTATTCTTGCGAATTGGGGTTTTTAGTATCGTATTAAGGAAGAACAAAGCAAAAAGTGACTTCTTTTTCTGTTTTTCTAGAATAAAGATTTCCGTAATGATTTAGGTCTATGAACTGCATTTAATCATATGTTTTTCATTATTAAGTATGGACTAGAATCTACAAAACCTATTTTCTTACATTAATAAAATGAACTCTCTCCAAATCCTTAAAGTAAAATATGTATTTGCTTGAAAATATAGATATATTTCATAATACTGTAACTCTATCCGGTTTATAACTGTCACTTCTCTCAGTTCTCATTGTCACTGTTTTGATTCGGTTCAACTTGGGATCACTTACTTCACACTGCAACTTTACTAATGTGAACTAGTTCAATTTCCCCATCACGTCACCTTCTTTGTGACCCAGCCTTTTCTTCCGGACGCACGCTGGGGAGTCGAACTCAAGGCTTCTGTAATCCCTCGCTCCAGAGTAACACTCGCTGAACGTCACAGCAATCGACAACAACTTGCTCGAGAACCGCAGCAGAAACGCGTACACCTACTCGCTTACTAATTCACTGATGGATTGACTCCTCTTGCGAGAACGCTCGCTTATATAGCTAATGGAAACTTCCACTGAACATTCAAGGAATATCTGGACGCACGTTATGGTGGCGGGAGGAAAGAAAGTTCCAGAATATTTTGTTATCTGCCGATAGCGCTTCTAGTGCTTACGCTTTGCGAGAGCTCGACCTATCTTTGTTTATTCCCGACTGCCTGGCGCCGCCCTCGCGATAAATTTGGGCCGTAGCCTCTGCGATACAACATTTTGAAATTTGTTTCTTCATATTTCCATATTTTGGCACATTTTCTACATATTTTGCCTGTCTCTATGATACAAGTGCTAAAATTCGAGTTTAACTTCGGGAGTTGAGGCAGTATTTTTAACACTTAAATGACTTCAGTCAAATTATATAATAAGTAATTTCAATAACAGCATGCCTTAAAACAATATGTGTAAGTAATAATTTGTAAAATGTATGTAACAGTCATTGCATATGCCTATATTATTGTATCCATATGTAATAATGTTATGTGAATGTATTACGTAATTTAATAATGTAGGAGCTGTGAGAATAACAAGCTAAAAGTTGCTAACAATGAGGTAACAATGAGGTAACCTTGAGGCAATAATGAGTTTGAAAGTTTAACAGTACTACTTGTGCTTCTTGGAGTAACAGTAATGTAATTTTAGTGACAGTTTACAAAATAGCCAATCAACAACCAGAAAAAGCTTTAGTTAAATGAGGGTGTTCTATTGGAGTAGGATTAGCCAATCAGATACTGAAATATAGAAAATCTTACAAATCTAGAAGTCAGTTGCCTGCAGACAGAGTTACTAACCAGACGCAAAAAGTGTTCTCAAGAAATATAATATGCATTCGTGTGAGACGAAAAATAAGTTTACCTGTTAAAAAAGTGCAATTAATTAATAAAAAGAATCTCACAGCTCTCTATTTCAGTGAAGAGTTATTTTAATCGTATCAACTATTAATAAAAGGAGTGAAGTAAAATTATAATCTGTGTAAGCCTACATTCTTGTCGCACCAAAACCCTGCCAAGAGAAACGTGTCTCTAACAATAATACTGACGCAGCCGAGGCAAACATAAATATGTAATACTTAAAGAAGCAATCAAATTAGAAAGTTAATTTTTTAAACTTGGGGCAAAGGCCACCTGAAAGTACATTTGTGGCGAAGGCTACCGGAAACTGTTTACTATACGTGCGTTTGCAACTACTATAAGTTCGGTTCCCCAACAGTCGAAAGATAAAAGCCCTTCAATACAGCATCATCTTCAAACTGACTTTCTATAGGTGGGGCAAATACAACTCCTACAGTAATACCTCTTCTCTAAAATTGGCATCCATACGTGGTGCTAATAAATAACAATACGACCTACTTCAAATTGCAAATAACGTAATCAAAACTTCTTCAGAGTGGAAATCCTTGCAGAACGAAGAGAAACCCCGATTCTAATAATCCTGCGCAAAATAAAATCAGCTTTAACATTGTTGTCATATACTATTGTTTAGACAGTCTTTAACATTAAGAAGTTTCCAGCTAAAATTTGTGTGAAAATAGCAGTATACATTCAAGCGTAAGCAATGGTGAGCTGTAGTTTGTTGCTGTTTGGCCTTCGTTATTGTTTGACCTTCATAACACTAGGCTAACAACATGATCATTTATACAATTATAAAATTGTATAATACATCGATGACTGTAACAAAAATAAATCAACAGAATAAATGCAAAAATACACATTTAAATTATATAACAATTCCAGCTTCGTTCTTCCTACTGTTTGCAAAATTTGTTCTGGTTCTGTCAACTCCATTTCCGAGTCATTCAAATAATCCGGCATTACATTAATTGATATAAGGCCTCCGTTTAAATACATATTCTATTGCAATGAAACAAGGGAGTGCTATAGATATGTTATTGCATAGAATGTTATAATCTTCAATTTCTAGTACGAGTATCCCGTGTTGAAATCTCTGCATTTGTAGCAACAGTCTAATAAAATTGCTACGACACGTGTTCGTTGTCCTAATGACGGAACATTAACAATAACAAACGCTAGCTGCGCAGTACCATTCCATAAAAAAATTGTTGAATACTATTTAGTAATGTAGTCATATGAGATAATACATTTCTTAAGTTGCAAAGTAACAGTGTCAAGCTGTGGTCATAATTTATACCAACATTGTGACGAAAAAACATGTCCGATGATGTTTGTATGACTGTGAACAGCATAACTCAAAAATGAAATTTTGGATATATACCAAACTTGGTATTTAAGTTCAGTAGCTTCCAAAGATGCGACACGAATATTTTTTCAAGAAAATCCCCCACCCAAAACTATTGTTCACTTGGATATGCTCAGTGTGATTATCTGAACAATAGCTCATGTTTTGATTAAAATACCAAATATTAAACATATTTATAAGCAAATAAAATACCTATTTGAAGTCCTGTTCATTCGAAAGGAAATTTTGTGTAATCTTGTTTAACTGGTAAATGTTAAGCGATAGACGAATACGTACAACACAAAAACTGTATAAGTCATTAAAACACACGATTTATTTAAAATAACTATTTCGTGGCACCAGCCATTTCCTATATATCTGTTATTAATGGTTCGAATTGATAAATATTTAGTTATCATTTCAAATTCATGTCAATTTTCAGTTGTTTCTCACTATGTCATGAAGACAGCGTAATTTCAAGGCCACCGTGTAACGTCCAGTTCTTAATCATTTAGTTATCGCTGTTTCCTTTGTATGTACAGGATAGGCCAAAGAACTCCGAACCGCCTGCGCGGTGTTTTTCCTGTCCGCGTCCTCGGCGCTCGTTGCCGTCTGCTGCTATCATAGAAAGGCGCGGATGAAACCATACAACATTTTTAAAATTACTTTTAGAGGCTTTACTTACCAACTTAATGAAAGTAAATGCTGAAACTGCCACCGTCGTTGTCCATATATTTTTGGCACCTCTTTAGAAAACTATCCATCATGGAATTTTTGGGGAGAATTTTCCAAACGATGACCGATGTCGTCTAATGTTTCTTCGGTAAGAACCGGAACGCCGTCTTTTAGATTTCTTAGCCTGAACACTTCCTGTGGCCTGAAATTTACTGTAAAGGCCCTGGATTGTTGTACGGCCTGGAACTTTTACACCTGGAAATCCTTCTGCAAATCGTACTTTTGCTTGGCGAGCTGACCGAGTTAACACATACGAATCATAAATAAAACACGCTGTGCAGTAGAAAACATATACTGAGCCATAATATACTTTGTGACTAAGTACAGGACAAAATAATAAAAAAACTCGCATTAACTGAACTACATCACATCAGCGTCAACTCAAAACTGCACTTCACACTGCACAGCAAAACCACAACAGCGTGACTTGGTTTATAGCAGCAGTGTGTTATCATGTGTTTATCATATTTTCACACGCCCAGTGGAAAAACACCGTGCATCCGGTAATATTGTTCATAAAATACCCTTCCGGGATAACCTAATACATAAAGTGTACGGGGCAAACCCACCCATCCTGGAAAAATTAAAACAAAATATCCGCCAGGAAATTTCTCAACGTGAACTACGGTGAGTGATGGATAGTTTCCTAAAGAGGTGCCAAAAATGTATGGACAACGACGGTGGCCAGTTTCAGCATCTCCTTTCGTAAAGTAGGTAAGTAAAGCCTTTAAAAGTAGTTTTAAAAATGTTGTATGGTTTCATCCGCTCCTTTCTATGATAGCGATAGACAGTAACGAGCGCCGAGGGCACGGACGGGAAAATCACCGCGCAGGGGGTTCGGAGTCTTTTGCCTCAGTCTGTATAACGAAGGAAGAGTTTATTTAGATTAAATTTAATTAGATAGAAAAACAAATTTCGTAAGAATAATTTGTATACCCTAATAAATTATCGAGGATAGATGAGGTCATGTGAATGTAACACATAAAATTTATTTCCATATCCTCCAATCTTTATTAAAATTTAAATATAATAACAACAATAATAACAATAATAATAAATGTTATCATCGTGATAAGGACATATGGTCCGTTCCCTTACAATGTGTGCTGATATTATAGATTTCTTTCTGTAAAAAACATAATTGGAAAATCGTAGAAAACACACAATCGCGCAAAACAGAGATTGTGTTGTATAAAGAAAGTAATCAAAAGAAACAGTTGCACTAATTTGGTGAATTATATTTACTTAAAAAAAATGCACGTCGTAAACACTACTTCTAATAGTAAACCGACACATCAAAACTCTCCGCAAATTAGCTAAATATGAAAATACCCCGGTTTTGTTATTGGCTTCATTTTGTTTCTGACACGCACACCGTAGAGTTTAAGCCATCCCCTTCATTAAAAATAACCAACAAAGCGTTGCTTCTATATGTATATTCATTCCCTTGTGCGGTAACTAAATTAAACAGAGCACAACCATTCTAATCAACCACTGATATTTTATCTCTTTTATACTCAGAGATTGGACATTTTTTTGATTAAAGATTGTCTGAATTCTGAATACACGGTCACTAATATTTCAAAGGCTCTTGAAAACAAAACATGTTGAAGCTACATTATATAATATTCATCAAATCAAACTAATGGTGAAAATTACCGCAAATAATGTTTTAGTTTTTTCTGCAGACTTTATTAATTGAAATTTTCTCTTTAATATAATGTAGGTATATATATTTTATCATTTTTGTTTAACACTTATACAGAGTGTATCTTTATTGTTGTCATATATTTGGGGAACGTGTTCCTGACAATTAAAACAGTAAAAAAAGTTCATATGTACGTAGTTCTGAAAATCAACCGTTTCGTTGTTATTGGTCTAAGAAGATGTATTCCATGAGTAAACAGAGGGATATGCACTACACGTATGGCCGTGCAGACGGCAATGCAGCAGGAGCACGTGAACTTTATGTAGAAAGGTACCCCTGCAGGCAAGAACATTCGCACGAATTCACCGACGCTTGAGAGAGAATGGCGCATTTGAGAGGAGTACTAGGGATGTTGGGAGACCAAGAGCGGTACGAGACATTGAGTTTGAAGAACGAGTTCTTCGAGCTGTGGATGCAGACCCATCACAAAGCACAAGACGTATGGCTGTAAGGGAAAGAGTTAGTCATATGGCTATCTGGAGAATTCTGTATGAAAATCTTCTGTACACGTATCACATTCAACGTGTGCAAGGATTAAATGAGGCGGACTTTGAAACAAGAAGACGTTTCTGTCAACGCATGTTACAGCAGTGCGCTGAGTTCATCAATTTCTTAGCCTGTATCTTATTCACGGATGAGGTTGGTTTTACTCGCGACGGCATCTTCAATTTTCATAACACTCATAATTTGGCATTTGAAAATCCTAAGGAACTACGATAGGACAACCATCAACAGAGGTTCACTCTCAACGTTCGGGTGGAATCATTCATGATCACCTTTATTGGTCTGAATGGACAAACCTATCCCCAGTTTCTCAGAAATGAGTTGCATCACTTAACTGGTAATGTACCTCAGGACAACACGCAACGATGGTGCTCCCACTCATTTCAGTATGATAGTTGTAAGTGTTTGAGTGAACCATTTCCGCAAAGATGGATTGGTCGAGGGGAACACATTGCATGGCCTGCTCGATCGCCTGATTTGAATCCAATGGATTTCTTCGTCTGGGGACATTTGAAGTCCTTGGTTTATGCGACTCCTGTACCTGATGTTGACATTTTGAAAGGACGTATCCAAACTGGATTTGACCAAATACGAAACACACCAGGAATTTTCAACAGAGTACGCCAGAGTATGCAATCCAGGCTTAGTGCATTGATCGAAGCAAGAGGAAGTAACTTCCAGGAATTTTTTTTAACTTTTTGTAACACTTTTGTGTTGTAACACTGATATAAATGATTTTCAGACTCAAGTTCATATGAACTTTTTTTAGTGTTTTGATGTCAGGAACACGTCCCCAAATATATGGACCCAATAAAGATACATATATTAAATATATTTTCAATTAAAATAGTACTTTAGCCGCCATTTTTATTGTGAATCCTGTATTATAAAAAAGTTGCATGACATTCTCTATTCTCTCTTCAACAAACTATTCTTACAAAATCTCAGTATTCTAGCGGCTTATGTTAATCCACATAAACCTTTTATTCACATCTACACATTTCGTTGAAATTAAAATTGAGTTTTATTTGTGGACGCTCTTTAACTACTATGGTTCTTAGCGTCCCATTCTATATTGGGCGTGAAAGACCGATAATTTTGCTAAGAGGCATCTCTATCAGGCTTGAGGTTCTTTTACGGGTTTGAATTCGCGACCTCGGAAACTTAGAGGCTAGTATGGTACCCATAAACCACGGAGGATGACTAAACCGTAAGAGATACACAAAATCTCACCGTAGAAAAAAGGAAGATGTCGTTAAAGGAGAGAGTTTGTGTCAAATAACATATTTTAGTGGTTTTTTCTTGTTTATTTAAAGATATCAGAATTTCAAAGCCATCAAAACCTACAACGAAATGTGTAAAGGTGTACTGTTTTATCTGTATTAACAATAAGTGTATAGAGTAATAAGATTTATGTGGGTGCAACATATCAGTTTTTCTGTAGCCTAAATATACAAACAGTGCGTGGAGTTATAACAGCGAGAAGTAACAGAGAAGGACGTGTAACTATTAGGCACTAGATTCTACCTCTGGTGTGCCTTGCATTTCTTGCCGTTTAATTTCAGTGTGGTGAGAAGGCGACGTTCGTGAAGAAGCAAGAACCACACCCACGCTAGTCCACCCGACCAGCAGAGTCATGAATAATTCATAAACAGGCACAGCGGCTATCCCAAAGGAGGAACATCTACACCTGATATCACCCACATAAACAGACCATGATTGCCAACATTTCACTTAGTACAACGCTCATGAAGGGTTTAGCCTAACACCAGGAAGGATTTACTTCAAAGTGAAGTGTTTTGGGCATTTGCATCCTATAGACAGATCGTGATCACATGTTAGATGATGCCCGAATGAGTAGGATAACCAACCGTAAATTTATGAAGTCCACAATTTCATTCGATTCATTTGAAATATTAATTCAGCAATCAAGGTTTAATGTATAACATGTAAACTCCGTCAATTTAATACTAGGCGAGTGCTTCTGTGAGCGCTCGTGACAGCCAGGATTTATTCACAAGACTGTGTTTATTCTTGTAGTAGTTATAATGGGGAACACAACCATAATCACAAAGGTCTTGCAAAAAATAATTCATACACGAGTTTCGGAGTATTTCAACACTGAATATTTCCAACCAAAACATACTTACTGATTAATATTTCTTAAGTGAAGTATGACTAAAACTCGTTACAATGCCACGCTTATGCAGCACCCTTAACTCAGCGGTACAGGTTCAAATCTTTGCTGAGCTACTCAAGTTTTTTACTTTCTCTACTACGTATAGTAAGTAGGGGAAGTATTGTGTTCTACCCAAAAATTCAATACCGAGATTTCACCGGAAATACATGTTTTGAAACCCCCTGAATACAAAAAAAGCATTTTTGGAAACATGTCCGTATGTGTGTCTGTGTGTGTGAGTCTGTGAACAACATAACCCAGAAACGAACAGTCGGATAAACACCAAACTTGGTATTTAAGTTCAGTATCTTCCAGACATGCGACACAAAGGTTTTCAAGAAAATCCTGCCACCCCAGACTACCTTTTACATGGAACATTTTTCGATAATTTTAATTTTCTCAAAAATGGCTCTAACGATTTTGATTAAAATATCATATGTTTAAGATATTGTCATGACAAATGAAATGTATATCTCGAATTACCTGGGAATGTCTCTAAAAGTATTCTTCATTGTGAACGACTTTTGCATAACTGGTAAACCATAAGAGATAAAGTTTAACTACACAAAAAGTGTTTATCGCGTTAAAATACACAATTTGTGTTGTATACATTTGGTTTGTTCAGTGAACCGTTTTCGAGATATTGCTCGTTATTCCCTTAAATTTTCCAATACTTTTTCTCAAATTCGTTATTCATTTTTTTTGTCCTGGTAATGCAAAGAGAATGGAATATTCCACATAGCAACCACCTCTTAAAATATTTGACTATAGATTAAAACCTACCAATTCCCCTTGCATCTACAAGAAAATTAGCAATAAGATTAACATCTCGATTAGCAAGAAGCATATGGAGAATAAGCGTTTGTAAAAATAGTTTGTACAAGAGTAGAGAAAGTCATGTGAGTGTAACACATCATATTTTTCTTTTTCTCTTTCATCTTACTAATGAGTAAAACATATTTTATGTTTTCTTCATTTTAGGTATGTGTGCTTTATATAGTAGTCCATCATATTGGTAGATGGCAACCATGATATTGATTTATCGGTCGGGAGGAGGTTTAATACTCAGTGAATTTAGGTTTAACCACAAATTTCACCATTGTTATAATTATATTTGCAAGTAAAATGAAGTAACATAAGCAATATTGGAAAAGTAGAATCAGACGACTGAAAAATTCAATGCCATAGCCGGAATCTGAACCAGGGAACTCCCGGTCTCCGTTCGATTGATCTAACCACTGAGCTACAATACCAACATGCCGGCACGACATAAATTCTGCAACTAATTCGAGTTTTTCCCGTTAAACCACAAGGAAATCTAAAATTGTATTGAGGTGACATACCGCAATGGCGACTTACGCACACAGTTAGACACATACATACACAAACACACACACACACACGAACACAAACTCACGGGTATTCTAAAAATGTTGTTTTTAGATTTAGCGGGCCTCCAAACATATATTTCGGTGAAATCCTGGTATTGAATTTTTGACTGGAGTGTGATACCTTCCCTACTTACTATGTACGTGGTAGAAAGCGTAAACATAGAAGAGACTGATGTGACAAATTTACATGACTTTCTGTACCCTCTATCGTTTATTACAGGGTATAAAAACCATTTTCTTACTAAGCCTGTTCTTCTATCTACTACGCTTTAATTCAAATAAGTCTTTGCAGAAATAGCGACATTACACATTTCGTTATAGATACAAAGAGAACAGCGATAGTTTTAGAACTGGGCGCTATGCACTCGCCTTAAAATTGCATACTGTTTCCATGCAAACCTGAATTACAACTGCACGTTGACAGCACTTAAAAATCTGATGTGTTACACTCACATGACTTTCTCTACTCTTGTACAAACTATTTTACAAACGCTTATTCTCCATATGCTTCATGTTAATCGAGATGTTACTCGTATTGTTAATTTTCTTGTAGATGCAAGGGGAATTGGCAGGCTTTAAGCGATAGTCAAATCTTTTAAGAGATGGTTGCTATGTGGCGCATTCCATTCTCTTTGTATATCCAGAACATAAAACAAATGAATAACGAATTCCCATTTGAGAAGTATTGGAAAATTTAAGGGAATAACAAGCAATATCTCAAAAACGATTCACTTAACAACAAAAATGTATATGACATAAATTGTGCATTTTAACGTGATCTACATTTTTATGTAGTAAAATTTTGTCTATCTCTTATGCTTTACCAGTTATGCAAAAGTCATTCACAATGAAGAATACTTTTGGAGACATTCCCAAAAAATTCGAGATATACATTTCATTTGTCTTGAAAATATCTTAAACATATGATATTATATTCAAAATCGTTAGAGCCATTTTTGAGAAAATTAAAATTTTCGTAAAATGTTCCATGTCAAGGTAATCTGGGGTGGGGGAATTTTCTTGAATACCTTCGTGTCGCATCTCTGGAAGATGCTGAACCCAAATACCAAGTTTGGTGTTTATCCGACTGTTCGTTTCTGAGTTATGCTGTTCACAGACACACGGACATGTTTCCAAAAATGCTTTTTTTTTGGATTCAGGAGGTCTCAAACTATGTATTTTCGCTGAAATCTCGGTATCGAATTTTTGGGTGGAATACAATACTTCCCCTGCTCACTATACATAGTAGAGAAAGTAAAAGGAGTGACCAAGTAATGAGCAATTCGAATATTTAATAACGGATATCTCAGAAACAGCTTATGCTACAAAAAACGTATTTGAAACAAAGTATGTGTTTTAAAGAGATCTAATTTTTAATAGTACGTTCGCATCTATCGGTTAGCGTTTACCAGTTATTCAAAATTATACAAAATCCTTCTAATTGAAGGGGATATTGCAGAATATTTCCTTAATATTCCAAATATACATGTTTCATGTAAATACCTTAAATATTTGGTATTTTAATAAAAATCGATAAAGCCATTTTTTTAGAAATCAAAATATACGAAAATGTTCCATGTAAAAGGTAGTTTGGGGTAGGGCGATTTTCTTGAAAATTCTTGTGTTATATCTTTTAAAGATACTGAGCTTAAGTGTCAAGTTTGGTGTTTATCTGACTTTTCGTTTTTGAGTTATAGCGTTTACAGATCCACACACTGACCTTGTTTAAAAAAAAGTTTCTTTTTGTGTCTCAGGGGACCTCAAAACATGTATTTCCGATGAAATTTCCATATTAAATTTTTAGTGTAATTTAATATATTCTCTACTTACTATATGTGTGGTAGAGAAAGTAAAGATGGAAGAGACAATATGTTGGACAGCCTAAGATGAGATCTTCCTAGCACTGTGAAGTAGGAACAGGCAGGAGCCTTTAATCTATGCAAGGATGATTATATCTCAACATCTAGTTTTCGGAGACTTTAACAGTAAACCTGCAATGCCCTTATTTCTTCACTGGAAGAAAAGTGGGTAACTCTCGCCAGTTTTATCGACCGTATTCGAACCCCGTTCCACTAAGAAGATTACTAATAAATTTCCCACCTTCTTGTAGAGTTATTTCTTCTCGTGGAATTTAAAGGAAAGGAGTTCGTGCCCTTTAGCCGTTAATATGCCTGCTGCCTATAACGTTACAAATTTTCCACACATTTGTTTGATTAAAGTGAAACAGTGCTGTTTATAAAGACAGCTAGGGGCAGGGAAGCTTTCAGCTGGAATTAAAACGTAATTTCTTGCAGCCAACGGGTTCATCTATCTACATTCGCTGAAGATTAATACAACAAATGGAGTCTTAATCAACTCCCATCTTCATAACATAATGAGAAACCTTGCCATTGTTCATTTCAGCGATTATTACATCATCGAGATGATTCCCTTTTTTGAGTGTCCGTTTACAAGTATTTAAATGCATACAGAAATGGTTTATATAGTATTTTTGGTAAAGAAAGAATTTAACAATTTGAAGTCATTACTTAGTTTAAGTTTTTGCAACAAATGTAGTTAAAAAGAACTTTATGTGATGTATGCACACAGCTTTCTCATACCCACTCTGCCACAAACTATTCTTACAGCTATTCTTCTTTGTGTGCAAGTTCATCTTACAAGGATGCCCACGAAAATGTTCTACCCTAAACTACCCTTTATATGGAACATATTTCGAAAATTTAGATTTTCTCAAAAATTACTCTAACTATTTTGATAAAAATGCGATATGTTTAAAATATTTACATGACAAATAAAGTGCATGTCTAGAAATTTCTGTAAATCGCTTGTGAAATCCTTTTCATTCTCAATGACTTATGCATAATTAGTAAACCGTAAGATATAGACAAAATCTCAGTACACAAAGAAATATAGATCGCGTTAAAGCACATAACATATGTCAATTTCATGTAGTGTTTATTATTTCCGAGATGATTCTTGTTATTGGTCTGAATTTTCAAATACTTATGCTTTCCTCAAATGAGAAGTCGTTATTACTTTCTCTACTACGTATAGTAAGTAGGGGAAGTATTGCATTCCACCCAAAAATTCGATACCGAGATTTCACCGGAAATACATGTTTTGAGACCTCCTGAATCCAAAAAAGCATTTTTGGAAGCATGTCCGTGTGTGTGTCTGTGTGTGTGTGTGTGTGTGTCTGTGTGTCTGTGAACAGCATAACTCAAAAACGAACAGTCGGATAAACACCAAACTTGGCATTTAGGTTCAGTATCTTCCAGAGATGCGACACGAAGGTTTTCAAGAAAATCCCCCCACCCCAGACTACCCTTTACATGGAACATTTTTCGAAAATTTTAATTTTCTCAGAAATGGCTCTAACGATTTTGATTAAAATATCATATGTTTAAGATAATGTCATGAGAAATGAAATGTATATCTCGAATTTTCTGGGAATGTCTCCAAAAGTATTCTTCATTGTGAACGAGTTTTGCATAACTGGTAAACCATAAGAGATAGACAAACTTTTACTACACAAAAAATGTAGATCTCGTTAAAATACACAACTTATGTCATATACATTTCTTTTGTTGAGTGAACCGTTTTCGAGATATTGCTTGTTATTCCCTTAAATTTTCCAATACTTACACTTTTTCTCAAATTCGTTATTCATTTTTTTATGTCCTGGACTTGCAAAGAGAATGGAATGCGCCGCATAGCAACCAGCGTTAAAATATTTGACCATCGCTTAAAAGCTACCATATTCCCCTTGCATCTACAAGAAAATTAGCAATAAGATTAACATCTCGATATCTCCATTAACATAAAGCATATGGAGAATATGCGTTTGTAAAAATAGATTGTACAAGAGTAGAGAAAGTCATGTGAGTGTAACACATCAGATTTTATTTTTTTTATCTTGGCCAGGAATTTTAAAGCCATGACAGCGCCACGCTCTTAAAAACATCTGACTGTCGCTTTATCTACTGTAACCTATAACGAAATAGTAAAAGTGAATCGAAAGTTAATGTGGATTAAAACGATGTAGGTAGAATAATAAGCTTTTGTAAAAAAAATCTGATGTGTTACACTCGCATGACTTTCTCTACTGTTGTACAAACTATTTTTAGAAACAATTATTCTCCATTTACTTCATGTTAATCGAGATAAACATTTGCAGACTCTATCTTATTGCTAATTTGCTTGTAGACGTAGGGGGAATATATATTTACAAGAGCAATATAGAAATACAGTAGCCTTTAAGCATAGACATATCTCTTAATAGCTTGTTGCTAGGTGCAGCACCATTCTCTTTGCCACAGATTAATACTCTTTGCATATCCAAGATAAAAATTGAATAACGAATTCCCATTTGAGAAAATAAGTATTGAAAAATTTAAGAGAATAACAGGCAATATAACGAAAATGGTTCAATGTATCTGACATAAATTGTATATTTTAACGCGGTCTACGTTTTTGTGTAGTAAAATTTTGTCTATCTCTTATGGTTACCCAGTAATGCAAAAGTCGTTCACAATGAAGCATACTTTTGGAGACATTCATAGAAAATTCAAGATAAACATTTTATTTGTCACGAAAATATCTTAAACATATGATGTTTAAATGAAAATAGTTAGAGCCATTTCTGAGAAAATGAAAATTATCGAAAAATGTTCCATGTAAAGGGTAATCTGGAGTTGGGGGATTTTCTTGAAAACCTTCGTGTCGCACCTCTGGAAGATACTGAACCTAAATATTAAGTTTTGTGTTTATCCAACTGTTCGTTTCTGTGTTATGCTGTTCCCAGACACACACGGACATGTTTCCCAAAATGTTTTTTTTTATTCAGGGGGTCTTAAAGCTTATATTTTCGGTGAAATCTCGGTATTAAGTTTTTGGGTGGAATACAATACTTTCCCTACATACCTAGTAGAGAAAGTAAAAAGTTTGTAGAAGAGCGAGTATACAAAATCATGTGCGTGTAACACGAATACCTTATGGAGTCGCTGCACATCTTTGGAACAGTTTTGTAACAGCTTGTACATCTGGTTCGTTTCCCCTGGGTCTCTGCAGCAGCTTCAACCCCGAATTCACAAAACTTAAAAGTAAAAAAGCATTGAATAATAAACGAATGAGGGATTATATTTGGAAGGAAGAAGGAGAATATTCGAGAAATGTCTGTATTGGTAGTCATAGCCTACCTCATCAAAGCAGCATACAAAAACAGCCTTCCGTATGCGGGGGATTCGAGA
This sequence comes from Deroplatys truncata, assembly GCA_030765065.1. Taxonomy (NCBI): domain Eukaryota; kingdom Metazoa; phylum Arthropoda; class Insecta; order Mantodea; family Mantidae; genus Deroplatys; species Deroplatys truncata. The sequence continues at coordinate 111,084,869 of CM060982.1, forward strand.
TGATTGAATTATTTTTGTATTGGAGCCATGGAAAGATTTTGCATGGTATCAAATTTTCATGTAGATGCTCACGTTTGATACGGGACCTCTGGGTGAATAAGCCATTGGGATCGGTCGTCTCTGCGACCGGCAACTTCATGCAAGCCAGTCGCCGGAATATAAAGTAGGTGCAGACCTAGAGAATTTCCTTACGCCGGAATGCCCATATGCTACCCAAAAGTCGTACGTGAGCACTAGAGCAAGGAAACGCATGCAAATTCAACATTTTATCTCCTCATAGAAATACACGCAGAAACCATTTCTGATACATTTCATGCCTCAACAACCGCAGCCATGAACGACTCGTTTTGCATAATTTTAGCATATTGAAGGTGTTAAACATGAGTTAAAGGATGCTCAAAGAACACCTTACTGGCGCTCGTAGGGTGAAGGCCTACCAGAAATGATTTAATTTAGATCACCCCCAACACGCACGTAGGGGGGAGACGTAACTTACTGGCAGCAAAACTCCGGTCCCTGGTGTGTAAATTAAGGGGAAAACGTAGGGTTTACATTACACTGAAGAATTACATAATACACATTGCCTTCACATATCTTGGATTTGGCGACTCTACATAATTAATACAGGAAACAGGATGGAGGGAGATACTACAAAACCGTAGACAGGCCACACGCACATCTGGCTCCAACGACCACATCCACTGGATGACGCTATTTTACACTCACCAACCGTGTCTAGCCGAAGCCAGACAGGGCTGACGTCATTCCAGACAGTTTCAAACAGATCTTTCCCTTTGGCGTGGTCCGCACCGAAAGGAAAGACCATTAAACCGAAATATAACTGAAGAGGCACAATAATGCTACGTCTGGTAGCAACAATACAACACAACAGTATGTCTGGTAATGACAATAAAATTAATAATACGCCACAGCATTTACGAGCGTGCCTTACAAGTCTCATGCTTTAAGTAGTCAATTCAATTGTATTCAAGTTTCTAACATTGCTTGCTATAGCGTTTGTGTTTATGACCGAATACTCAAACGATGTGTTCCTTTTTGTGTTCCGAGACCAATCGTTAAAAACTGTAGCGAATCCACGAGGTGGGGGCTAACCATGGGGTCCATAACACGATGGTAGTAGACTCACGGGGGTAAATGCGCTCGGAGCCAGGGTGAGAGGATACCATGGGGAAGCCAGGAGCTAGCGACTAATAATTCGTCTTCGTGGTGTAATAGTTACCATGTTAGCCTCTAGTTTCCGAGGTAGCGGGTTCAAACCCGGCGAAGGACCATGGACTTTTTCGGGCGTAAAAACTCTTAGCATGGCTACCTTCGGAAGGTAAGCAAAGCCGGTGGTCCCGTGTCGTAGATTTACGGCACGTAAAAGAACCTTAAGCCTGATAAAGAGGTCTCTGAGCAAAACGTCTGGTCTTTCATGCCCAATATAGAAGGACACGCTAAAGGCCATAGCTGTTAAAGAGCGCCCAATAAATAAAACTCAATTTAATTTTTATAATAATATCTATACAAGGTTCTATTTAAAAAATCTGATGTGTTGCACTCACATAACTTTCTCTACTCTTGCACAAACTATTTTACAAACGTTTATTCTGCCTATGCTTCTTGTTAATCGAGATATCGAGATGTTAATCTTATTGCTAATTTTCTTGTAGATGCAAGGGGAATATGGTAGGCTTTAAGCGATAGTCAAATGTTTTAACAGCTGGTTGCTATGTGGAGTATTCCATTCTCTTTGCATTACTAGGATAAAAATAGTGAGTAACGAATTCCCATTTGAGAAAAAGTATAAGTATTGGAAAATTTAAAATAATAACAAGCAATATCTCGAAAATGGTTCACTCAACAACAAAAATGTATATGACATAAATTGTGTATTTTAATGCGATATGCATTTTTGTGTAGTAAAACTTTGTCTATCTCTTATGGTTTACCAGTTATGTAAACGTCGTTCACAATAAAGAATACTTTTGGAGACATTCCCAGAAAATTCAAGATATGCATTTTATTTGTCATGAAAGTATCTTAAATATATGATTTTTAATAAAAATCGTTAGCCATTTTTGAGAAAATTTAAATTTTCGAAAAATGTTCCATGTAAAGGGTAATCTGGGTTGGGGAAATTTCCTGAAAACCTTCGCGTCGTATCTCTGAAAGATACTGAACTTAAATACCAAGTTTGGTGTTTATCCGACTGTTCGTTTCTGAGTTATGCTGTTTACAGACACACAGACATTGGTTTTTTTGTATTCAGGGGGCCTCAAAACATGTATTTTCGGTGAAATCTCGGTATCGAGACTATATACGTAGTAGAGAAAGTAAAAACTAACTGCTAAGACATTTTATTAAGTGTGCTGGGGCTGGGGCTCTCTCACGGGCCGCGGGCTTGCGTGTAAAGTCACACACGCTTACGTGTAGTGTTCTCTGCTCTTGATACACAAATTAAAGACAACTGAATGTTGAATTCAGGTTTGTAACCCAAGCTAACATGAACGAGTCTCTTCGTGCAGCAGCGCGACGATACAAACAGAATCGACCTAGAAATAAGGCCAGTAAATACACTACTAAAGCTAGCTTACCAATACCTTGTCCCAGTTGCTTGGTTTGTTCCAATTACACAACTTTAGGAAATCTAATGCAACTCCATGGCTGTGGGTTGAGCCCCACGAATGTTCGTTACAATATGTTGGTTTCTTGAGGTCTGTTGTTCTATGGTTTATAAATGTGATCTTTGCAGTGTTTCTGGTGGTTAAATATTTCATCTATTATATTTAATTCCCTCAAGTGGAATTGAATATCTTAATTTCTCACTCTGCCTATTCTTATCTTGCCAACCATGGATCGCATAAACCTCATTTATTGTTTATCTTGACTTCTTAGAGTGCATGTTTCGCGTGAGATTAGTGAAGTCCACTGTTCGGTACCCCAGGAGTGAAGCGAAAGGAAGATGAAGGTGCTTCGGATGTGGCTAATTCCACTGCTATGCGCAGAACAAAATTAAACTGACAATTAAAACTGAACTAAGCCACAATATACAGGTTATTGTACAACACAGGCGGACAACTCGCACATTTAGATCTACAAAGATCTATTACTACCCTTTAAGAGGAAGGAAGAAGTAAAGAAACCACAGAAAGCTGCAGGCAGACAGGCCACAGAGACGCGTGGAAGTCCCTAATATTTCCAGGCTTGAAGACCTATCCAATTTCTGGAGCTGCCTAGAGAGGGCGATGAACGACCCATCGAACAAGCAGTCCTTTAGTGTCCACGTGGAGCACTCTTCCCTTTGAGCAAGCATCTGAGAGACCTGTCCTGCACCGCCACACGCCACGAAACCTAGAAATTCTGAAACATGAGGTGGCAAGATGAAAGGAAAATGAGTTGTGGTACACGAGAAATCATCCCAGGATTCACCTGCCGACTAAGTAAAACCTCGAAAAACCCAAGATCAGAGTGGGCACGATATTGTTTCAAATGATGATCCAGCGTTTAAAGATTTCACGATCATATGCATCACTTCAAGATAAAAAAAATATCGAAATTCCAGTACTTAGCAGAATAAGTCAAACACTGGAGGAAAATCACTGAATCAGGCTAATTTAAGAGGATATGAGGCTTGGAATAAAGGATACAACAGCGGAGATGAAATATTTAATGCAATTTTGACTTTGATTGTAATTAATAGAAACAAAAAAGAAAGAATTAAACATATTTATTACATACAGAGTAAAAGGAATACCATGTATGCTTCAAAATAACCCATAACACCAAACTTTTCAAAATTAAATTATAAATTGGTCATGGAGAATCCGAAGTCATGAAAATATTATAACTGTAAAATAATGTAGAAGACCAAAACGAGTCTTTGATCTATTCCCTGAAGCTGATAAGATTATGTGTGTTTTATTTCTTTCATTAATATTATAGCATTTAGCAGGCTTTTAGGGAAATGTTTTAGGGGGTTGCAGATTAAGGGGTTGGCAGCATTGGCCGGTAGTGACATAGGGATTAAAGAGGGAGGATTTAACAGGATATACGAAAGAGCATTCATTCCTCTGCCTTTTTTCTTGTGCTAGTGAACTAGCACACATCTACCAAACGCCAGGTAACCACAAGAGAATATAGTTTTTACTTAAGAAGAAATGTGCCTAACTATTCTTTCAATTTGTGTTCAATTATTCAAGGTATATTTCCTTCTCTTCTTGTTAGTGTAAGAAAATCTGCATAATTGGTTAGGATGTTACATTTCACCGGAATAACCTTCGCCCTAATATCTGATCCAGCTGCGTTGTAAGATAAGGAAAATGTAAGATCCCATGAGTGCAGTGGTTTAACCCCTAAATTCTTTTGGGTCGTGACAATATTATTTATTCTGTTTGATTTATTCTCTTCCTCTGTATTGAGACAGTAGTTTTAACACTTGAATAATTTCAGTCTAATTATATAAATGTGTAAATTCAATAACAGCCCGCCTTAAAACAATATGTGTATGTAACAACAATTTGTAAAATGTATGTAACAGTCATTGCATATGCTTATATTATTGTATCCATGTGTAATAATGTTATGTGAATACATTACGTAATTTAATAATGTAGGAGCTGTGAGAATAATAAGTTACACTAGGTAGCAATGAGGTAACAATGAGGTAACTTTGAGGCAATAATGAGTAAGGAAGTTTAAATGCTACTAGTCATATTAGAGCAGCAATAATGTAAATTTTGAGACAGTTTAAAAGTGGCCAATCAACAACCAGAAAAAGCTTTAGTTAAATGAAGGTATTCTATTGGACTAGGATTAGCCAATCAGAGACTTGAATACAGAAATTTACAAATTTAAGAGGTGGAAAACAGTTCAGTTGCCTCCAAACAGTGCTCATAACCAGACGTGTTGCTTCTAGACAGTGCTCATAACTAGACGCGAAATGTGTCCTCGAGATATTACATACATATTCGTGTGAAACGAAAATAACTTACGTGTTATAAAGTGCAAGTATTAAATAAAATAATCTCACAGCTCTCTATATCAGTGAAGTGCTATTTAATTTGTGTCAAGGATTAATAAAAAGGAGTGAATTAAAGCTTAAAATCTGTGTAAGCTTACATTCTTCTGTCCCTACCAAGAGAAACATGTCTCTAACAATAATACTGACGCAGCCGAGGCAAACATAAATATAATATCTAAAGAAACAGTGAAATTACAATGCTAATATTTTTTTTAACTTGGGGCAAAGGCCACCTGAAAGTACATTAAGGGCGAAGGCTACCGGAAACTGTTTACTATACGTGCGGTTGCAACTACTACAAGTTCCGCTCCCCAACAGTTGAAAATAATACAACTCCTTCAATACAAACTACTTCGAATTGACTTCCATACGTGGGGCAGAAATATAACTACTTCAAATTGGCTTCCATACGTGGAGCTAAGGATATTATCTTATTCAGTATATACTGTAGCATTATTACTTTGTTTATATGTTTTATTTCTGTCTTTAATATTCTTTGCGTTACATACAATGTAAAGAAATATATTATGGTAAGTATTTGGATTTGTTAGGGAGTAGTAAGTCTGCCTGATTTAACGGTTAGTCGCACTCTCAACCCCTGGGTATATGGATAAATAAATTTTATGAGTTATATATAGTTCTATAACATTTTAATGAAGTTTAAGTAATAACGACATGAGCGTTCAAGAAATGCGTGTCTTTAAAACACCTATTCTTACATGAAAGAACAGCAGTCTACAAATATCTGTCCCAAAATAGCAATATCTAAAATAAAAAAAAGTAATTCTCATGTTTGTAGCCTTTTACATGGAAGGGGAATGAAATTTGGTCTGTTGCACACATGGTCATGCAGTTGTGGTAATTGAAGTGACCTCAACACGATACTGGCAGTTAATCTGCATAGTAGCATTTCCACTATAATGCACCAAAGTCATAGTAATAAAGAGACAAAAACCACATCAACAGCTGCTGCAATGCTGATGCACTTTAATGAAGCTTCCGTTATACTCAAGAGATTCCCACCAGCAGAATTTATATTCAAATACACTGCATTATGTTTTAGTAGAAATATTTACCTTATGCTACTGCAGGAACATGGCAACCCATACTTCAAATAAGGCTACTGTTGTGTTTAAGCGTTTCCAAAATATGTGCTAGAAATGTTGTCTATTGTGCAACAGTGCTACGACTACCTTTATGCATTTCTAATTTGTTGGTACTACGTATGGAAAGTCAGTTTAAATATGTATCGTATTTCAACTGTTGGGGAGCCGAACTTGTAGTAGTTGCAACCGCACGTATAGTAAACAGTTTCCGGTAGCCTTCGCCCCAAGTGTATCAACTTTGTAATTTGACTGTTTCTTTATATATTATATATTTATGTTTGCCTCGGCTGCGTCAATATTTATTTTAGAGACATGGTTATCTTGGCAGGGTTGCGATGCAACAAGAATATTGGCTTACACAGATTATAATTTTACTTCACTCCTTTTTTTAATACTTGATACGATTTAAATAACACTTCACTGATATGGAGAGCTGTGAGATTCCTTTTATTAATTAATTACACTTTTTTTAACATGTAAACTTATTTTTCGTCTCACACGAATACATATTATATTTCTTGAGGACTCTTTTTGCGTCTGGTTAATAACTCTGTCTGCCAGCAACTGACTTCTAGATTTGTAAAATTTGCTATTTTTCAGTTTGTGATTGGCTAATCTTACTGCAATAGAATACGTTCATTTAATAAAGCTTTTTCTGGTTGTTCATTGGCTATTTTATAAACTATCACTAAAATTACATTATTGTTACTCCAGGAATCACAAGTAGTACTGCTAAACTTTCTTACTCATTAATGACTCAAGGTTATCCCATTGATAGCAACTTTTAACTTATTATTCTCACAGCTTCTACATTACTAAATTACGTAATATATTCACATAACATTATTACAGATGGATACAATAATAAGCATATGTAATGACTGTTACAAACATTTTACAAATTATAACATACACATATTGCTTTAAGGCGGGCTGTTATTGAATTTACATATTATATAATTAGACTGAAATTATATAGGGTAATTCCGGGAGAGATGGACCACTGGTAGAGATGGACCAGTTAATTATTTCTCGAACCGGCCATTAGAGCGAGTTAGCGGTAGTGTCTCCTGCTAGTGGCAGATGTGAATGTGTGACAGTGTTATTTTCGTCTTGATTTGTTGAAGCATTTCACTTTATATACCGCATAACTAAAATCAGGCATGTACATTTTTTTTCACTCTTTATATAGTTAGGTATTATACACAGTATTTGATCTCATACTTTTACCAAAGCTTCTTAGGAAGCGTAAAACAAGTAAATGTACCCCCATGGCCTGTTCTGGTGACGCTGGCCCCAAGCGATGCAAAATGGCAGGCTGGTCCATCTCTCCCTGACATTCGGGAGAGTTGGACCAGGACCTCACGGGAAAGATGGACCATATTTTTTATAACTTTAATGTTTATACAATCCTTTTTTGGTAAACCTTTAGTGGTTATAGTGTAATATATAAACAAACATTTGTCTACTTTTTGACTAATGACAGATATACATACATATACATTTATATGTAGTGTGAGTATGGATAAATAGTTTATAAAAGGAGAAATAGAGATAGATGCCTTATTTATTATTATTACTATTACTATTATTATTATTATTTTCAGAGGAATGCCAACCATCTACAAAAGGAAACAGGACTCTACAAGATGATGTTGGAGTGTAGATCACTTACAGAAGGCTGTGGATGCAGTAAAAAAGCAACTAATGAGAATCAACGAAGCTGCTAGATATTTTAAATTATTTACCTTTGACTGATGCTTAAAGTTCCACATGATCATTCCTCAAACTCATGATTTCTTGTCAGTTCCTGGGACCTACTACGTGGAAAATAATTCCCCTAATGAAACTCAGGTAGACAAGGAGACCCAAATACCAACACCAAGTAAACTCCTTAATGACATTTCCCCAATAGCAACTTTGAAGAAGAAAGCTACTCTAAGTGGTAAAGCAGCAAGTGTTTCCAAGATACCGAATTCAAAGGGGAATGTTAACCTTTGGAAAGCTAAGAAGAGTAGACCTAATGGAAAATCTAATGTATCTAAAACTAAGAGGCCAAGAACCAGAAGAAGAGGGAGCGACAATACTGATTCCGAAGAGTCCCTAAACGATGATGATGTTGTATGCAATGACAGTGACGATCTTGAAGAGTGGAATGAAAATGAATGTGCTGGGTGCGGAGAGGACTACAACGCAACCAAAAGCAATGAAGACTGGATCCAATGCCCAATGTGTTGCCATTGGCTTCAAGAGAACTGCACCAAATACGGCATCAAGTGCGACTTATGTTGGAGGAGAGAGTACTTCTAAAAAACATACTCCAAAATGAACTCAGCAAAATAACAAATGTTTGTTCTACATGATAAATGATTTACAATATACTAATAAGTACTAATTACGAATGTATCATTTAATTCTCCTCCTATTTTATGCAGGTCCATCTCTCCCATATACCATGGTCCATCTAACCCGGGTACTACGGGTTAGATGGACCATTTGTGTAATTTTTTTGTTCATAATTCACAAGTCTGTTAATACGTATTTTGCATGTATACAGCTATATATTGTTTATTGATGGCACCAAAATCATAACGTACTACCATTTAACCACTTTTACTAAAAATAAAAGAAATATGGGCAATTCGGAAAAGGGGGTCCATCTCTCCCGGAATTACCCTAAGTGTTAAAAATACTGCCTCAAAAGCAATGTCAGAAAATTGTAGAATAGAAAGGCAATACTAAGATAAATATTTTGAGGTTAGCTGTATGGGATCCCAGTTGCAGTATAATAATTACTTACATAGCATAACTGAAATTGACTTTATCAACATTCAACATTAAGTGTAACTCACGATAAGTATGTCTCAACTAATAAGTACTAGTACACAATGAGAAACTAACATTAGATGCGTGCAATCTTTCTGCGGATAGTGCATTTGGTTTCAGTTGAAACACGGAAAGCAGAAAGAAATAGCATATACTCCATATGTCGGTTGGTAATCCTTAATTACCTAATCTGAAAACTTTTGCTATTTGACACGGAACATATATGCATATTATATACACAGTGATTTATATGTGTAAATGATTTAGTTATAAACATCGTTTAGATGTTTTAGTTATAAGAAATTGAATGCGAGTATAAAGCTGGAATCTAGCGAAGCCGCTAGGCTGACTTCCTGGATACGTCTCCTTCAACAGGACACAAGGGTGAACAAAGCAAGTGGGGTGAGAGACATAACACTTTTTAGATGTCTCGAAAATCGTTGAAAGGAGAGGTGCGAGATTCCAGAGATGTTTGCTGACGTGAGCCAATAAGGATAAATGAAACAGATTTAAAATATATGAATGAGCGAATGAGATTCAATGTACACTATATGAACAAAAGTACCCGAACACCCCCACAAACATACATTTTTCATCTTAGGTGCCTTGTGCTGCCACCTACTGCCTGGTACTCATTATCCGCGACCTCAGTAGTAATTAGACACGTGAAACAGAAAAATGGAACGTTTCATGGAACTCACGGACTTTGAAAGTGGTCAGGTGATTGGGTGTCACTTGTGTCAGAAGTCTGTATGCGAGATTTCCACACACCTAAACATCCCTAGGTCCACTGTTTCTGATGTAACAGTGAAATGGAAACGTGAAGAGACATGTATAGCACAAAAGCGTACAGAATGACCTCGTCTGTCGACTGACTGAGACCGCCGACATATAAAGAGGGTCGTAAAGAGTAATAGGTAGACATCTATCCAGACCATCACACAGGAATACCAGGATCCACTCCAAGTACTATGACAGGCGTGAAGTGAGAAACCTTGGATTTCATGGTCGAGCGGCTGCTCATAAGTCACACATCACGCAGGAAAATGCCAAACAACGCCTCGCTTGGTGTAAGGAGCGTCAACATTAAACGATTGAACAATGGCAAAACGCTGTGTGGAGTGACGAATCGCGGTACACAATTTGGCGATCCGATGGCACGGTGTGAGTATGGCGAATGCCCGGTTAACGTCATCTGCCAGCGTTTGTAGTGCCAACAGCGAAATTCGGAGGTGGTGTGTAATGGTGTGGTCGTGTTTTTCCTGGAGGGGACTTGCACCCCTTGTAGTTTTGAGTGACACGATCACAGCGCAGACCTACATTGATATTGTAAGCACCTTCTTGCTTCCCACTTTTGAAGAGCAATTCGGGGATGGCGACCTTCATTTAACTAAAACTTTTTCTGGTTGTTGATTGGCTATTTTATAAACTGTCACTAAAATTATATTATTGTTACTTCAAGAATCACAAGTAGTATTTTTAAACTTTCTAACTCATTATTAACTCAAGGTTACCTTATTGTTACCTCATTGTTAGCAACATTTAACGTATTATTCTCACAGCTCCTACATTATTAAATTACGTAATATATTCACATAACATTATTACACATGGATATAATAATATAAGCATATGCAATGACTGTTACATACATTTTATAAATTATTACATACACATATTGCTTCAAGACGGGCTGCTATTGAATTTATATATTATATAGTTTGACTGAAAGTCATTTAAGTGTTAAAAATACTGCCTCACGAGTCAACACGGAACTACCGAACACAATAGCTTGAAGGAATCAGAAGTACGGCGTTGCCATGGTTACAGTCTGGAAACTTCTGAAGTTCACCCAATCACATACACAGAGAGCAAATTGTCCTAACAAGTTTTCCATTAAAAGCGGAAAACATCTAACATGTTAAAAGTGTCAAGTACAACTCTTTCGGTTAACATGTTAAGTCAATTCTGCCATCTAAATTTGGCCAACATGCAAACTGATAACATGTTGCACTTGACAAGTTTTGTTAAATGTTAACCAGTGTGGACAGGGCTTTAGGTGAGCAGTTGACCGAGGTCAAATGGGACTTGCGGGTCTGATATATTGTTACATGGTTAATTGTGAGAATGCAACGTTTGCTACGCTACAAGATTATTATTCAACGTAGGTACGAGATGTGGCAATAAAGAAACCGAAGTGATTGTTGTGCGCATTTTCGCCTTCGTCATGACAAAGAGAAGAGTAGGGGATTGGCCTTGGGACTCTCCCTGGCACGTGCACAAACTTTTACGCCGCTGTAGCGGTTAGTCTGGCTATGAGCCTACTTAGAACTGGGCCGTGTATCTGAGCTCCGTCGGAATTATGCAACGCTCTGAAGTAGAACGTGTTAACATCAGTTCCTCACAGAAGTTGGAAAACCAGCCACACAAACTTACGATTTGCTGAAACAACTTTATGGTGATCAATCGTACGCAAGTTTTTGAATGAGTTAAGAGGTTAAAGGACGGTAGGGAAGACGACGAAGACGATCTGAAATCTTTCCACTTCAAAAACTGAAGAAAATGTGGAGAAGGTTGGTAGAATTGTTCGAGAAGAGTGCCTGAAGTGTGCCTGGAGGTGAGACTGTCAATCAAGTGTATTATACAACTGTTCTGAAGACTCTCCGTAAACGTTAGACCAGATCTGTGGAAGAATCGCCCTTGGATTCTTTATCAGGATAACGCGCCGGATAACGCGATGTCTTTGAAGAGGTTTTTGGCGAAAAACAGCATTCCAGTGATGGAATATCCACCGTATTTGCCTGACCTAGCACCGTGCGACTTTTCTCTTCCCAAAAGTGAAGTCTGCGCTGTAACGGTATTAATGTTTCCGTAATATGTTTTTACGTAAGTTATTAGAACTTGAAGATCTTACGTTGTGCTGCTTACTTCACGCGTTGCCATCTTGTGACGTCATTCATTTGTTTGGATTGTAGCTCCATCTGGCGTTAGCAATTTGCGTTTCCTAGTATCAGCTTTCTGAAATAATTCATTTCAAATGTCCTCCGGCTAGCTATTATCCTGTTGGCCTGGGGTCGAACATGTGTCTCAATACAGGTTGTGAAGCGGAAAGGAATCTTTTATTCAAAAATTACACTGATGAAGAAATTTGTTTTTATAATTTTTATTGTCGAACACGTTCACTATCACTTTTACATATTGATTTAGATACTCGCCAAACTGAAACTGTTATAATACTTCTTACTGATCACTTTTAATTCACGTACTTCAACTTTGTATATAATTAACTTTATAATACTTTAGATTTTCATAACTTGTGAATCTATAGCCGACGTATCTCATATAAATATTTTTGACGAACTGAAGACGACGTGTAGTGTACACAGATTTTTGATGAACTGCGGGGCAAGCTACCTCGAACCTACCCTATTTATACGCCTGCATCAAGATACGCCTAAAGATTATAAATGAACTGCTATTGGCTAATAAAACGCGCCAACATTAGCGTCTATTTTAATATCCAATGAAAACCACGAATACATATTGCTTTTTAGGGAAACATTCCAGAAGGTTCTCAACGGAAAAAACGCGCGAACATTACGTAACTTCCTCGTTCCCAATAATAATAAACAGCTCACCCCCCTCGCTGCATTATTGCGTTATTATTGACAGTTTCAGTAAGGCCCTATAAACTTATTTCCCAGGAATAATTATAATTAATAAACATCTGAAATTAATGTCACATAAAAATGCATATTCATATTACAATCATTATTTACATTTAAGTAATTTGTGATACAAATTACTGCATCAGCGCTCAAAGGAACCAGATTCGAGTCCGTGGATGCAGTGAAGGAAAAAGCGACGAGACTCCTCGACAACATAACAGAAAAAGACTTGCAGCGGTGCTAGCAACGGTGAAAAATTCGCATGTACCGGTGCAGGGATTGGGGAGGGGACAAATTTCCATTGTGTAGGTTTTTTCAATAAACAGTTAGAACATCAGTCCGGTTTCCTTATTGCCACACCTCGTAAGTGCTCGCAGTCCAAGGGCGGCTACATCCAGGTGGATATACATCAAAAGACCAGCAGGATGCCATGGAAAGGACGATCATTAGTTTCAACTGTATTCGTCTCCTCTGCCATACTGAAGGTGTAATATTCACTTCATTATTAAATTTTCAAGTTAGTCATAACAGATAGTCAAATGACAAATGACACTGAAATCTAATCAAGACTGAGGCGTAGCTTTAAATATGTGAAATTGTGCATTTTATTTAATCTATATTGCTAATTATTCGATTGCTCTATGCATATTTTCAATTTGCGCAAAGTTTGGTGTTGGGCAAGAGTTCCAAAATCGTGATACCAAAAAACAATACAAGTGGGCTTACGTAGTGTAAAGATTTACAATGAATTAGAAGCATTTGACCACGTTACGTCGAGAGTAAATTCAGAATTTGTGTACAAAGCTGTTTTATTTCACCGAAACCTGAGGAAATTAAAAGAATCTATTATATTTAATATTTAAATTGAACATGCTTTATATGTATTCGTATTTCTAATTAGTAAAGTAGTAAGATCAAATTTGGTTTACGCAATTTCAATATGTCATGCTGTATCCTAAATTTGCCATCCCGCGTATGGAAGTAACGAAGTTAAGATAATTGAATGTTAGTGAAACTGTGTAATTATACTGTTTTCACCCTGGGGATAACCTCATCCATTATCCCAGGGTTAGTACGTGGGGTTATAATGAACAGAAGTACTTTTTATTTTGATGTTATCATATGATAATTTAAACTGAGTCGTTACTTATTAATTCCCATCACATTAGCGCTCCTTAGTTAACATCTAGCGCTAATGTGATGGGAATTAATATGTAATATTTAATATTTATTTCATCATTATTACAATAATAAAAATAAAACTTACATCTAAAACTTAGGTATAGTGCTCCAGTTTTCTAGCTCTCCCATATTTAGCCCCTAGGTTGTATATATGGGATAAAGCTACTATACCATCTCTCCACTTTTCAAACTATGCCCATTCTACTGCACCGTTCTTAAATTCCTTATCCACTTATCCGTTGTGTTGCCAAAAAATGTCTTCATCATTTTAATTGTTTCTGCTTTTGTGCTTCCCAACATTCTTAATGCTACTGCTTCAAATTTAGCTTGTCCCATTTTTTTATTCCATATAACCTCTCTCCACCTTTTAACCTTATCACATTCTATTAGCCAGTGAAAAGTACTACCCAATTCATCACACATAATACATCTCCCCGAACAATTATAGGCATTCCTTTTTAAAAAAAATCTGATATGTTACACTCAAATGATTTTCTCTATTCTTGTACAAATTATTGTTAGAAACGCTTATTGTCCATCTACTTCATGTTAACCGAGATAAACATTTGCAGACTCTATCTTATTGCTAATTTCCTTGTAGATGTAAGGGGAATATATATTTACAAGGGCAATATAGAAATACATTAGCCTTTAAGCACATACATATCTCTGAATAGCTGGTTGCTATGTGCAGCACCATTCCCTTTGCCACAGATTAATACTCTCTGCATATCCAAGACAAAAAAAATGAATAACGAATTCCCATTTGAGAAAATAAGTATTGAAAAATTTAAGGGAATAACAAGCAATATCTCGAAAATAGTTCACTCAACAAAAAAAATGTATATGACATAAATTGTGTATTTTAACGCGTACTACATTTATTGTGGAGTAAAATTTTGTCTATCTCTTATGGTTTACCAGTTATGCAAAAGTCGTTCACAATGAAGAATATTTTTTGGAGACATTCCCAGAAAATTCAACATATGCATTTTATTTGCCATGAAAATATCTTAAACATATGATATTTTAATCAAAATCGTTAGAGCCGTATTTGAGAAAATTAAAATTTTCGAAAAATGTTCCATGCCAAGGGTAATCTGGGGTGGGAGTATTTTCTTGAATACCTTCGTGTCGCATCTCTGGAAGATACTGAACCTAAATACCAAGTTTGGTGTTTATCGGACTGCTCGTTTCTGAGTTATGCTGTTTACAGTCAGACACACAAACACACACACGGACATGTTTCCAAAAATGCTTTTTACTTTCTCTACTACGTATAGTAAGTAGGGGAAGTATTGCATTCCACCCAAAAATTCGATACCGAGATTTCAGCGGAAATACATGTTTTGAGACTCACTGAATCCAAAAAAGCATTTTTGGAAACATGTCCGTGTGTGTGTCTGTCTGTGTGTCTGTGTGTCTGTCTGTGTGTCTGTGAACAGCATAACTCAAAAATGAAGAGTCGAATAAACACCAAACTTGGTATTTTAGTTCAGTATCTTCCAGAGATGCGACACGAAAGTTTTCAAGAAAATCCCCCCACCCCAGACTACCCTTTACATGGAACATTTTTCGAAAATTTTAATTTTCTCAAAAACGGCTCTAACGATTTTGATTAAAATATCATATATTTAAGATATTGTCATGGTAATTAAAATGTATATCTCGAATTTTCTGGGAATGTCTCCAAAAGTATTCTTCATTATGAACGACTTTTTCATAACTGGTAAACCATAAGAGATAGACAAAATTTTACTACACAAAAAATGTAGATCGCGTTTAAATACACAATTTATGTCATATACATTTCTTTTGTTGAGTGAACCGTTTGCGAGATATTGCTTGTTATTCCCTTAAATTTTCCAATACTTATACTTTTTCTCCAATTCGTTATTCATTTGTTTATGTCCTGGACATGCAAAGAGAATGGAATGCGCCACATAGCAACCAGCGTTAAAATATTTGACTATCGCTTAAAACTTACCATATTCTCCTTGCATCTACAAGAAAATTATCAATAAGATTGACATCTCGATATCTCCATTAACATGAAGCATATGGAGAATAAGCGTTTGTAAAAATAGTTTGTACAAGAGTAGAGAAAGTCATGTGAGTGTAACACATCAGATTTTTTACTTTCTCTACTACGTATAGTAAGTAGGGGAAGTATTGCATTCCACCCAAAAATTCGATACCGAGATTTCACCGGAAATACATGTTTTGAGACTCCCTGAATCCAAAAAAAACATTTTTGGAAACATGTCCGTGTGTGTGTCTGTCTGTGTGTCTGTGTGTCTGTCTGTGTGCCTTTGAACAGCATAACTCAAAAACGAAGAGTCGGATAAACGCCAAACTCGGTATTTAGGTTCAGTATCTTTCAGAGATGCGACGCGAAGGTTTTCAAGAAAATCCCCCCACCCCAGACTACCCTTTACATGGAACATTTTTCGAAAATTTTGATTTTCTCAAAAACGGCTCTAACGATTTTGATTAAAATATCATATGTTTAAGATATTGTCATGAGAAATAAAATGTATATCTCGAATTTTCTGGGAATGTCTCCAAAAGTATTCTTCATTGTGAGCGACTTTTGCATAACTGGTAAACCATAAGAGATAGACAAAATTTTACTACACGAAAAATGTAGATCGCGTTAAAATACACAATTTATGTCATATACATTTCTTTTGTTGAGTGAACCGCTTGCGAGATATTGCTTGTTATTCCCTTAAATTTTCCAATACTTACACTTTTTCTCAAATTCGTTATTCATTTTTTTTATGTCCTGGACTTGCAAAGAGAATGGAATGCGCCACATAGCAACCAGCGTTAAAATATTTGACTATCGCTTAAATCCTACCATATTCCCCTTGCATCTACAAGAAAATTACCAATAGGTTTGACATCTCGATATCTCCATTAACATGAAGCATATGGAGAATAAACGTTTGTAAAAATAGTTTGTACAAGAGTAGACAAAGTCATGTGAGTGTAACACATCAGATTTTTTTGGATTCAGGGGGTCTCAAAACATGTATTTCCGGTGAAATCTCGGTATCGAATTTTTGGGTGGAATACAATACTTCCCATTCTTACTATATGTAGTAGAGAAAGTAATATTACTCCTGTGCGCATGGGAATTAATAAGTAACGACTCAGTTTAAATTATCATAGTACGTGGGAGTTATTCTTGAATTGTGATAGGTCGCCAATAGGTCACTATTGTGATTTGATAAGGAACGGTGCCGAACCACGGAGCAGGAGTGAAAGGTAGTTAGCAGGGTGGGGCAATTTATAATACTTTTGGGTAAATTTTATTCAGAATACTAATTCCCCTATAAATTTTTGGGTCATTCTCTGATAATACGCCTTTGTTATCCTGTTGTGGACCTAAATGTCTCTATGTACACAAAAACTTTGGTTGAAAGGCAGCGAGAGGGAGTTATTTCATTACAAAAATGGTCTGAATCCCTAAAGGCTTCGCCTGTAAAACCGAACGTCTCCAGTTTATCAGTCACGTTCAATAAAGCGCCCGAGGATGCGGAAGAAGTTGTTTGTATCCGACTCTCTCTCTCTCTCTCTCTCTCCACTCGCTTCCTTTGATCGGGATGATTTCATCTATGGCTCAACAAATGCAACGGATCGGAAAGCTATGTCCTTAATGGGAGATAGCTCTGAATGGGAAGTATTTCCTTCAGCTGTAAATGTAATCTACAGTTAATTGTACCGAACACAGCACGAAATTCTGCCCTCATCAAAAGAGATGATTTTATTCTCCTAAAAACATATTAATAGGATGCTTTCAATATTTTATGTTCTATAAAAAGAGGTGCATTATGTATATACTAGCTGGCTGCCCGACTAGCTTTTCAAACTCCAATTATCATTTAGTTAATTTCATTTTCCTTCTCCTGTAATTTTTAAATGATTAAAACATCTTTATGGTGAACCCTCATGTTTACCCCTGATACATACCATCCAAATGTTATAAATACCAGCGAGAAAACCTGTCTCCTAAGTTTTGGGCAGCTGATTTGGAAAGGGGTTTGAGGAGAATAGGAATGTGGTCAGTACGGCTAGGAGCTGAAAGAAACCATATGTAAAGTTGTCAAAAGAAGACGCTATGTTAGTGGGGAACGCATAGGGTTATATCGCAATTGTACCTTCTGATGCTAATGGAGGTTCATTGGCTCTTATATAGAGACTATCTATAGGGCTGGAAGAAAAGCCTCCCAAGGTTATTCGTAAGGCAGGTTACTGTACGGTGTCGAACATTTTAAGAGCAGACGAACTAGCAGCTTGGTAGACGATACATCCGTAGTCAATGGAGGTCTTGTACGTGTGCAACAAAACATTGAGCTCTGCTCCCCAATTTCGTGCAGCTAATATGTCCAATATATTGAGACGACGTGTGCAGCTGGCCTTAAGAAGTTTTATGTGTGGAATCTAGGTGAGTTTGCGGTCAAAAGGAAATCCAAGAATGCGAACTCCGTTGGTAACTGGCAGACGATGGGCTGGCAATAGTAATATGGGTTCCTGAAGATGATTACGGTGTTTGGTGAAAACAAGGCAATGATTATGTGCAGAACTATTTCATACTCTTTCCCTTATAGAAGAGCACTAGGTCATCTGCAAATAAACATGCCTTGACAGGACAATTAACACAGGATGTCACATAGTTGATGGCCACCAGGAACAATGTCACACTCAATACTTAGCTGGTATGTCGCAATAAGAACTAAATTGTTCAAGTGTCCTTAAATACGACTAAAAAAACTAAATGAATTCTGTAATTATATTTTTGACACATATGCAAGCGAAGAATCCACTTTTCCAACAGATATGTGGTCCTCTTTCTTCCCCCACATACTGTGCTAAGGGGAGGAACAATTTTGTTTCTGTAAAAAATGCACATATTAAATTACAAGAACTGAAATTCAATATTCTAACAAACCGCAACTTTGTTGAAATTCAAGAAACCTATTTAAAATGTGGTTACACACTACAATACCATATATTTTTACTTTCTCTACTACGTATAGCAAGTAGGGGAAGTACCTAATTGTATTCCACCCAAAAATTCGATACCAAGATTTCACCGGAAATATATGTTTTGAGACCCCCTGAATCCAAAAAAAAGCATTTTTGGAAACATGTCCGTAGGTGTGTCTGTCTGTGAACAGCATAACTAAGAAACGTACAGTTGGATAAACACCAATCTTGGTATTTAGGTTCAGTATCTTTCAGAGATGCGCCACGAAGGTTTTCAAGAAACTCCCTCCACCCCAGATTATCCCTTACATGGAAAATTTTTAGAAAATTTTAATTTTCTCAAAAATGGCTCTAACGAATTTGAATAAAAAATCATATGTTTAAGATATTTTCATGACAAATGAAATGTCTGAGAATGTCTCCAAAAGTATTCTTCATTTTGAACGACTTTTGATAACTGGTAAACCATAAGAGATAGACAAAATTTTACTACACACTAAATGTAGATCGCGTTAAAATACACAATTTATGTCATATACATTTGTTTTGTTGAGTGAACCATTTTCGAGATATTGCTTGTTATTGCCTTAATTTTTCCAATACTTATACTTTTTCTCAAATTCGTTATTCATTTTTATTGTCCTGGTAATGCAAAGAGAATGGAATACTGCACATAGCAACCAGCTCTTAAAATATTTGACTATAGCTTAAAGCCTACCATATTCCCCTTGCATCTACAAGAAAATTAGCAATAAGATTGACATCTCAATATCTCGATTAACATGAAGCATATGGAGAATAAGCGTTTGTAAAAATAGTTTGTACAACAGTAGAGAAAGTCATGTGTGTGTAACACGTCAGATTTTTTTTAAATCCCCAATATAGTCAGAGAAATTAAAAGGGTTATTTAAGGTGGGATGATACATACGTACATTTTTCCGTAGAACGGTTCTGCAATTAACTTTTGAACTTTTGATTATTATCCTCCGCAATCGTTTTTCATTAAAGCTATTATTTTTACCACAATTTTAGAAATAGATCCTTTCTGTTATTGTATAGCATATAGTTGGTAATTTGATATTTGTCCACTTTGAAATTTTTTGCTTTTGACCACATATAAAATTATGTTTGCTGGTACATAGTAACTCAATTACGATAAAGTACAACTTGCACTTGTGACATTATTCGCTTCACAGTTTAAAAGGTTCTGGTCAACATGAATCAACTTCGAAATATGAAACATCACGAATGATGCTGTACCGTGGACATGTTTGTAAGCACAGGAGGTTAATTATCTAATGCGTGTAGCGAGTGTCAATTAGTGTTAGACGTGCACTAGAGTTCTTTGAAAATTCATATTACCACATGTATCGTAGTCTAAAATATTCATTTAGACGAAAATCTACATATGCAAACTTTCAGTTTTTGTTAATAGTTATGAAATATTAATTTTGAACTCCATCTGTTTCTTTCCTGTTAGTACTCTAATATTATTTTATATTTTAATCTTAGAACGAAATTATCCAAAAATACAAACTAGGCTTCTGATAAAGCTTGCTGTTAATGCGGCCTTTAAATAGAATCTTAACTTGAACAGACTACCAAATACAATTTATTACAATTCATAAAAAAGTCTTGGTGTTACATTCACATGACTTTCTCTACCCTCTATCGCTTATAGTGGGTATGAAAATGATACTTAAAAAAATGTATTCTCCTATCTACTTCATTTTAATAGAGATGAACCTTTCCGGAAATATCTGCTTTACACATTTTCTTATAAATACAAAGGAAATAGCGATAGCGACTTAAAACTCCATACTCTTTCCATTACAATGCAAAACAACTAAAAATCAAAAGGACTTTAAAAGAAAGGCTAAATACTGAACAATTCGAAGTATTAACAAGGGATATCTCGGAAATGGCTTATGCCACAAAAAATTTATTTGAAGTAAATTGAGCTTTAAAGAGATGTATATTTTTTATATGGTACATTTTCGCCCATCACTTACGTTTAAATTATACAACATTATACAAAATTCCTTCAGAATGAAGAGGTATCCTATAGTTCGAATAGCAAATTTGATACCCATCGAACATTTTATCTTTCAGTTATGTTTTCACATATATACTAGTTTTTGAACGACATCAATGTTTTCTGGCACAACAACCGATTTTGGACGACCTTCACGAACTTCATCATTGAGCGAACGGTGGCCACGATTAAATTCGTTATACCAGCGTTTCACAGTGGCAAAGGATGGAGCTTCGTCGCCAAATGTGGAAGTTAATTGGTCGATGCACTCTTGGCTTGATAATCCACGTCGAAAGTCGTAATAAATCATTGCACGAACATTTTCACGAGTTAACTCCATGTTTTTGTTGACACACAATTTTCGAGTTAGTATAAACAAAACAAATGACGCTCTATTGACAAAAGGATTGAAATAGATTATGGTAAAAAATCTGATGCGTTACACACACATGACTTTCTCTACTCTTGAACAAAGTATTATTATAAACTCTTATTCTCCATCTATTTCATATTAATCGCGATAAACATTTGCAGATCGTTTGACATGCAAAGAGAATTACATTTTACGCATAGCGACCAGTACAAAAATATTTGGCTATCGCTTAAGGCGTACTATGTTCCCCTTACTTTGTATTTGCAAGCGTAATATAGAAATACAGTAGCCTTCAAGCATAGACATATCTCTTAATAGCTGGTTGCTAGGTGCAGCACCATACTCTTTGCCACAGATTAATACTCTTTGCATATCCAAAACAAAAAAAAATGAATAACGAATTCCCATTTGAGAAAATAAGTATTGAAAAATTTAAGGGAATAAAAAGCAATATCTCAAAAATGGATCACTCAACAAAAAAATGTATATAACATAAATTGTGTATTTTAACGCGAGCTACATTTTTTGTATAGTAAAATTTTATCTATCTCTTATGGTTTACCAGTTATGCAAAAGTCGTCCACAATGAAGAATGCTTTTGGAGACATTCCTAGAAAATTCAAGATATACATTTTATTTGTTATGAAAATATTTTAAACTTATGATATTTTAATCAAAATCGTTAAAGCCATTTTTGAGAAAATTAAAATTTTCGAAAAATTTTCCATGTAAAGGGTAATTTGGGGTGGGGGTATTTTCTTGAAAACCTTCGTGTCACATCTCTGGAAGATAGTGAACCTAAATACCAAGTTTGGTGTTTATCCGACTGTTCGTTTCTGAGTTATGCTGTTCACAGACACATACACAGACCTACACACGGACATGTTTCCAAAAATGCTTTTTTTTTTTGATTCAGGGGGTCTCAAAACATATATTTCCGATGAAATCTCGGTATCGAATTTTTGGGTGGAATACAATACTTCCCCTACTTACTATACGTAGTAGAGAAAGTAAAAATGTCAACATTCAGGGTTGCCAAGGCTCAAAATATAAATAGTGTCCCTCGTATATGATTCCATATGTTGATACTACTCCTCCACTCTTGTTTGATACCAAGAGAATATTGTACCAGGGGCTACCGTCTTTTCTCCTTTAAACGAGAAACCAAAACTTGTGACAACTCCTTTGAGAGACCCCACATCTCTTTCAAGTCATTTAGTTCACTTTGGGTTTCAGCTCTTCAGTTCTGGTTAGCTCCTCTGTGGGCACCAAAACTTCATCGCTGTCTACAGAATCAGATGATTACCATAATGATGATTGTAGATTTTCAATTGGGTTAGGTGCAGGAATCCTGGGTCCATGATGGCTGATTTCGGGTTTGGTTATACAGTGCTTTTAATACTCCTTTTGTTATGGCACTCAGCTATTACCATGCAAAAGTAACAATCATCGATGTGGTTTGTTTGTACTCGTCACATCATCGGAATTCCAAACCTTTTGCTTCCCCCAGATCCGCTTTCTTAATCCCGTAACACATGTATGACACACACTGTGAGCCTCGAATGTTTTATCGTGGTCTCCTTACTTGACACCAAAATAAGCTAGATAAGCCTTTCTCAGAATGAGGTTATGTTTTCGCTTCTTATTTCAAAGTAAATGAGCTGCAGATGAAACAAAATGATTTGGTATTCCTTACACACTGTCGTCTTGATGAGCTCGCCATTTGTAGAATGACTTAAATGTACTGGTAAATGTAGGAGTTACACAAATCGTACTTAAATACCAAACAAAAACACTAGCAACGCTATTGTGTGAACATATCATCAAAATATATCGATCTTACCACAACTGAGCGTTTTCGATTACTCTAGTAGATATATTATGGTGTACATTGTTACACGCGAATTTTCAAATAAGCAGAATTATATAATTATAAAATCTGATGTTTTGCACTCATATGAATCTCTCTACCCTTGCATAAACTGTTTTTGCAAACGCTTATTTTTCATTATTTTTTAAGGGCAGTCAAATCTTTTAAGAGCTGGTTGCTATGTGCAGCATTCCATTCTCTTTGCATGCCTAGGACATAAAAAAACGAATAACAAATTCCCATCTAAGAAAAAGTATAAGCACTGGAAAATTCAAAGAAATAACAAGGAATATCTCGGAAACGGTTTACTCGACAAAAAATGTATATGACATAAATTGTGTGTTTTTAACGAGATATATATTTTTTGTGCGGTAAAATTAAGTCTGTCTCTTACATTTTACCAGTTATGCGAAAGTCATTCAGAATGAATTCATTTCATTTGCCGTGAAAATATCTTAAACACGATAGTTTAATTAAAATCGTTAGAGATATTTAAAGAAAATAATAATTTTCCATGTAAAGGGTAATCTGTGCTGGGGGATATTCTTGAAAATCTTCGTGTCGCAATCCTTGGAAGATACTAAACTCAAATACCAAGTTTGGTATTTATTCGACTTTTCATTGTTGAGCTGTGCTGTTTACAAACTGACAGACAGCAGTCACTTAGACATGTTTCCAAAAATGCTTTATTTGGATTCAGGGCACCTCAAAATCTGTATTTGTGGCGAAATCTCGGTATCGACTTTTTGAGAGTGAAATGCAATACTTGCCCTATTTACTGTACATAGTGGACAAAATAATCAAAACTAGGTGTTAAGAGGAATACTGATACCATATTTGTAAATAGCTCTAAGAAACAATGTAAAAACACCCATTTTCTGCAAAGCCCCAAAATGATGTTATCTAGTGTTATCGGCGTGAATGTGCGCGTCAGGGAATTTTTATATAAAAGGGGGAGCAACCCTTATTGTGTCTGAGATTCTTAAGCAGCGAGACACTGAACATTGTGTGAAGGCTGGGCGAGATATCGGGGGACAATGATTTAGCGCCCATATATACTACAAATAGCGGGTATCGAGAACAAGATTTAAAGGGTATAGAAAAGCGTATTCATGTAAATAAAGTCAATAACCTTAAGAACCGAATTTAGTTTTTATATCTGGAATAAAACCCAGCTATTACCAAACACGTAGTTATATTATTGGCTTCACCCCTTCTGAGATAAAGTCAACAAGGATAGCCTTAATTTCCAGCATTTTCTATCTCTGGAGTCTTTCTGAATGCTCATATATTGCTCTTTAGATAATTTATTTTGTACCACCAGAACCACTGTTTCTTCTCCGGTATAATTTTTGGTATTAATTATAGGCAAGCCTTTTTACTTTCTCTACTACATATAGTAAGTAGGGGACGTATTGTATTTCACCCAAAATTTCGATACCGAGATTTCACCGGAAATACATGTTTTGCGACCCCCTGAATCCAAAAACAGCATTTTTGGAAACATGTCCGTGTGTGTGTGTGTGTGTGTGTGTGTGTGTTTTTGTGTGTCTGTGAGACTGTGAATAGCATAACTCACAAACGAACAGTCGGATAAATACCAAACTTGGTATTTAGGTTAAGTATCTTCCATAGATGCGATACGAAGGTTTTCAAGAAAAGCCCCCCACCCCAAATTACCCTTTACATGCAAGATTTTTCGAAACTTTTAATTTTCTCGAAAATGGCTCTAACGATTTTGATTAAAATATCATATGTTTAAGATACTTTTATGACAAATAAAATGTATATCTTGAATTTTCTGGGAATGTCTCCAAAAGTATTCTTCATTGTGAACGACGTTTGCATAACTGGTACACCATAAGAGAGACAAAATTTTACTACACAAAAATGTTGATCGCGTTAAAATACACAATTTATGCCATATACATTTGTTTTGTTGAGTGAACCATTTTCGAGATATTGCTTGTTATTCCCTTGAGTTTTTCAATACTTATTTTCTCAAATGGGAATTCGTTCTTAATTTTTTTTGTCTTGGATATGCAAAGAGTATTAATCTGTGGCAAAGGGAATGGTGCTGCACCTAGCAACCAGCTATTAAGAGATATGTATATTCTATATTGCCCTTGTAAATATATATTCCCCTTACATCTACAAGAAAATTAGCAATAAGACAGATTCTGCAAATGTTTATCTCGACTAACATGAAGCATATGGAGAATAAACGTTTGTAAAAATTTTTTGTACAAGAGTAGAGAAAGTCATGTGAGTGTAACACATCAGATTTTTTGTGTTATTTTCTGTACTACGCATAGTAAGTGGGGGAAGAATTGCATTCCACCAAAAAATTCGATACCAGGATTTCAGCGGATATACATGTTTTGAGGACCCCTGAATCCAAATATAGCATTTTTGTAAAACATGTCTGGGCGTGTGTCTATCTGTGAACAGAATAACTCAAAAAGAAAATTCGGATAAGCACAGCACTTGGTACTTAAGTTCAGTATCTGGCAGGGATCCGACACGAAGATCTTCAAGAAAATCCCCCATCACAAACTTTCACTTACATGGAACATTTTTCGAAGAGTTTTATTTTCTAACAAATAGCTCTAACGATTTTGATTACAATACTATATATGAAAGATATTTACATGCCAAATAAAATGTATATCTTGAATTCTCTGGGAGTTTTCTTCATTCGGAATGCATTCTGTATAATCTTGTATAATTTGTAAACGTTAAGCGACAGAGGAAAGCGTACCACACAAAAACTATAGATTTCTTTTGTGGCAGTATTTTATATCACAACAATGTAAATGCCAGAGTGATTGTAGTGTAAATAAGCATTATTGTATGACATTGATTTGAGATGTTTGTTAATTATAAGCACTGTTAAGAAATAAGTTTACACGGCCTCACTGAAACTGACAATAAGAGCGGGCAACAATGAGCCAGGGGGTGAGTTGTTTATCAATTATAATAGACAAGCAAATGACGTCAGATTAGCGCGCTTTTCTGTAGAAATGGAGGGAATATTTTCCCTAGACCATATGTGTTCGTAATTTTGATTGGATATAAAAATTGACGCTAATGTTGGCGCGTTTTATTAACCAATAGCAGCTCTGTTTTAATGTTTAGGCATATTGGGGTGAGGGAGTATAAATTTCGTGCCAGAGACGGGTAACGCGCAGTTTGACAGAATAATTCCCAAAGCAAACGTCGTTCAGTCCAACAGAAGCACTCGCGGGTAATACGTCGTTCAGTCCAACAGAATCATTCGCGGGTTAAACGTCGCGCAGTTCTACAAAATCTCTCGCGTCGTAAAGTTAGTTAAAAATATGTGAAATACGCGAATAAATAATGTGCGGCAAATAAGTGATTATAGTTACATTCTAAAATATAACAGTTTCAGTCGGGCATGTGTCAAAAATAATTATGTGAAATGAATAAACTGTGACGGCAATAAAAGTGTAGAAAGAAATTCTTTTATCAGTGTTATCTTTCAGTAAAAACTCCTTTCCGTTTACACACCCTGTTTAAGAGATATGCTCGACTGAGAAATAATAGCTAGCCGGAGGACAAAGAATCCAAATTTAACAATAGTAATACAATAACAGGCGCTCAGGAATAAGATAACACGAAGACTGCGACACTTTAAAACATATAATTTACTTAAATAAGTTTTATTGTGGCAATTTATGAGATATCCATTATTAATGATTCGAATTGTTCAATATTTTTAATTATTTTAAGGTTCCATCAATTTTCAATTGCTACTCGCAATTGCATAGAAACAGTATGGAATTTTAAGGCCAACATATAGCGTCTATTTCCTAACATTTTACTATCGCATTTCTCTTAGTATTTATAACGAAATGTGCAATGTAGATATTTTTGCAAAGGTTTATTTGGATTAAATGTAGTAGATACAAAAATAAGCTTTAGTAAGAATAGTTTTATACGCGCTAATAAAAATAGAGGGCAGAGAAAGTCATGAAAATGTATTACATTGGATTTTTTTTTATTTTGGTTTCTATTGTAGGAGTGGTCTGGGTAACTCTCTTATTATACCAGCAGCATCTCATTTCCCTGAAGACTGCAATGTTCATTGAGCAGAGAAAAATATTTCATCTCCAGAACAGACCTCCATTAACGCCTGCAAGTTGGTGTGTTTGGTCGGATCCCCACTTTCTGCAAACAACTTCCGTGGTCTCCAGTTTTTACTTTCTCTACTGCGTATAGTAAGTAGGGGAAGTATTGCATTCCACCCAAAAATTCGATACCGAGATTTCACCGGAAATACATGTTTTGAGTCCTCCTGAATCCAAAAAAAGAATTTTTGGAAACATGTCCGTGTGTGTGTCTGTGTGTCTGTGTGTGTGTGTGTCTGTGTGTGTGTGTCTGTGTGTGTGTGAACAGCATAACTCAAAAACGAACAGTCGGATAAGCACCAAACTTGGTATTTAGGTTCAGTATCTTCCAGAGATGCGACACGAAGGTTTTCAAGAAAATCCCCCCACCCCAGACTACCCTTTACATGGAAGATTTTTCGAAAATTTTAATTTTCTCAAAAATGGCTCTAACGATTTTGATGAAAATATCATATGTTTAAGATAATGTCATGGGAAATGAAATGTATATCTCGAATTTTCTGGGAATGTCTCCAAAAGTATTCTTTATTGTGAACAACTTTTGCATAACTGGTAAACCATAAGAGATACACAAAATGTTACTACACAAAAAGTGTAGATCGCGTTAAAATACACAACTTATGTCATATACATTTCTTTTGTTGAGTGAACCGTTTTGGAGATATTGCTTGTTATTTCCTTAAATTTTCCAATACTTATACTTTTTCTCAAATTCGTTATTCATTTTTTTTATGTCCTGGACATGCAAAGAGAATGGAATGCACCACATAGCAACCAGCGTTAAAATATTTGACTATCGCTTAAAAGCTACCATATTCCCCTTGCATCTACAAGAAAATTACCAATAAGATTGACATATCGATATCTCGATTAACATGAAGCATATGGAGAATAGGCGTTTTTTAAAAATAGTGTGTACAAGAGTAGAGAAAGTCATGTGAGTGTAACACATCAGATTTTTTTTATGTTGATAGCCTTGGTTCATCTTTGACTTGCTTTAGTAATTCTTTAACTCTTCATATTTACAAACAAAATCATTGTAGTTCGCAGTTTTGGGTAGCCGGTCAGAATGTTTTAAATACTGTTGTTTAATTTTGCCGCATGCTTATAATGCTTACTGTATTTGGACACATATGCTCTTAATACACACTCTGTGCACTTTACTATATCCTCAGGACAGTTTTCAACAGCTAAATTGTTAATTGCATAGTCCATTAGTGAGTCTTTTGGATAAGCAGTGCTAATTATAACTGTCTCAAGGTAGTGAGTGGTATCCTCAGGACAATATTTTGAAAAAACAATTCTGATGTGTTACACTCACATGACTTTCTCTACTCTTGTACAAAATATTTTTACAAACGCTTATTCTCCATATGTTTCATGTTAATCGGGATATCGAGATGTTAATCTTATTGCTAATTTTCTTGTAGATGCAAGGGGAATATGGTAGGCTTTAAGCTATAGTCAAATATTTTAAGAGCTGGTTGCTATGTGGAGTATTCCATTTTTTTGCACTGCCAGGACAAAAAAATTGTATAACGAATTTGAGAAAAAGTATAAGTATTGGAAAATTTAAGGGAATAACAAGCAATATCTCGAAAATGGTTCACTCAACAAAAAATATGTATACATTTTTATATAGTAAAATTTTGCCTATCTCTAATGGTTTACTAGTTATGCAAAAGTCGTTCACAATGAAGACTACTTTTGGAGACATTCCAAGAAAATTCGAGATATACAATTCATTTGCCATGAAAATATCTTAAACATATGATATTTAATCAAAATCGTTAGAGCCCTTTTTGAGAAAAAATGTTCCATGTAAAGGGTAATCTGGAGTGGGGGGATTTTCTTGAAAAACTTCGTGTCGCATCTCTGGAAGATACTGAACCTAAATACCAACTTTGGTGTTTATCCGACTGTTTTCGTTTCTGAGTTATGCTGTTCACACACACACACACACACACACACAGAAAACACAATCTCACAGACACACACTCGGACATGTTTCTGAAAATGCTTTTTTTGCATTCAGGGGTCTCAAAACATGTATTTCCGGTGAAATCTCGGCATCGAATTTATGGGTGGAATACAATACTTCCCCTACTTATTATACGTAGTAGAGAAAGTAAAAAACTGAGTATCTCAAAATTGTACAATAACAACCATTTGCTAATTTAGCAAAGAAAATTACATTTTCAGACCTCCACTTTCTGCCATAAACCTTGTAGGCCTGAGTGCAGTTGAAAAATAATTAGTAATTTCAATATTCGCACATGCATACAATAAACGATATATAAAAAGCCATAACCAAATCACTTCTTATTATGTTTGTTTGTAGTATATAACATACTAAAATATCCATAATAGTTTTTCACTCACCATACACACACATGTGAACATCAGTCTAAACCTAGAGTGCAATTGCAGCCCTTATCCAGCTGCAACCTCATTATTAAATCATGTCCCAAATTTGGCTGTACACCAGTGATGAGTACAGCAAATTCTTATGGAATACTTTCACATGACTTCCACTACTCTCTATCGTTTATTAATGGATATACAAATTATTCTCACTGATGTTTATTTTTCTATCTACTTAATTTTAATCCAAATAAACTTTTACAGAAATAGCTACATTACACATTTCGTTATACATATAAAACAAATAGCGGTAGTCAAATGTTTAAGAACTGGACGATCGCTGGCCTTAAAATTCCATACAGTTTTCATGCTATCGCGAGAAATAACTGAATGTTGACAGGACTTTAAAAGAATGACCAAGGAATAAAAAGTTCGAACTATTAATAACGGATATCTCGGAAATGGCTTATGCCACAAAAATTTGTTTCAAATAAATTGTGTATTACAAAAATCTGTTTTATATAGTACATTTTTGAGTATCGCTTAACGTACTACCATTATACAAGGTTATCAAAAAGAAGCAGCAGACTTTACATATTTATTTCTAATGAACGACAATAGATAGTAACACATGTAATACATCACTGACTAGAGAAAAGTTAAAATTTTTATTTTGTGTGTTCAAAATGAGCGCCATTTGTTATGCGAGGACAACCAGTGCTTTTCCGTTTGTATACGCAAACCCCTTCTAAGAATTTATTTTATCAATTGTAAATTTTTTACGACGAGGCGGCTTTTTGTTGAACTTACAATGAAATGCACGCTGCAATGGAACAATGGATTCATTCTTTGCATAATGCAGCACACAAAACGACTTTTCCTGTGGCGTCGCCATTTTCTCGTAAACGAACACAGCGCCAGTGTAGGCACTGAATGGAACTAATAGTTGAGACTTAAAACTATCCTCTATTCAATGATATGTAGTATGTATCGCTATTTATTGTCGTTCAATAAAAATGAATATTTTAATCTGTTCCTTCTTTTTGAATAACCCTGTATTAGATTTTACAAAATTCCTTCCGAATCAAGAGGATGTCATAGGTTGTTCCGAGTAAATTGAGGATATACATTTTATTTGTCATGTATATATCTTTAATATATGGTAGACACACTTTTTAATCACTATAGGAATACTTTAGAAAATATGAAATTTCGATAAATATTTCATTTAAACGGTAATTATAATTGGGGTGGGAAGGCTTTTCTTTAAAACCTTCGTGTCGCATCTTTGGAAGTTTCAGAACTTAAATAATAAGTTTGGTATTTATCCGACTTTTCCTTTCCGAGTCTGTTCACAAACACACCTACACACACACACACATACACACACACCTACACACACATACACACACACACACACAGGAACGTTTTTTCCAAAAATGATTTTTTTTTATTCAGAGGACTTCAAAACACTTATTTTCTGTAAAATTAGGTATCGAAGTTTTGGGCGGAATACTATATTTCCCCTACTTAATACTATACTAGTAGAGAAAGCAAAAAAGAAATAAGATAGGCACTAAGGATGTAAAAATATCTAAGTATAAGGGCTAATGAAAATGTTCAAATATGGGAACACACACAGGGACGTTTTTTCCAAAAATGATTTTTTTATTCAGGGGTCTTCAAAACACGTATTTCCGGTAAAATCTAGGTATCTAATTTTTGGGTGGAATACAATATTTTTCCTACCTACTACTATACTAGTAGAGAAAGCAAAAAAGGAATAAGATAGGCACTAAGGATGTCAAAAATATCTAAGTATAAGGGGTAATGAAAATGTTAAAATATGGGAAAACACAGGAACGTTTTTTCCAAACATGATTTTTTTTATTTGGGGGGCTTCAAAACACGTATTTCCGGTGAAATCTCGGTATCGAACTTTTGGATGGAATACAATATTTCCTGTATTTACTCGTACTAGTACAGAAAATAAAAAAGAAATAAGATAGGCACTAAAAGATGTTCAAAATATCTAAGTATCAAAGAGTAATGAAAATGTTATAATATAACAAGGTCGGAATATAACTTTCCTCCAGCCAGATTCTAGATTCGTCTCAATGCAGGGTGCCGCCCCAATGCGCCCTGGCCCGATTACAGCTCTGCACTAACTCCAAATCCTATGCGAGATGTTAAAACCGGAGTAACAGAAAACCTTCGCAGTGTTTCCAAGCCGTTTCCATCCGGAGCAAATGAGCTTCAGTGTGGAAAAGAAGGGCATATTAACTTAAGCAATTAACAGCTTCGCGTTCGTTGAATTCTTCTCCAGTTATTTGCAGGAGAAAGCCGTTTCCAGTTTCACCATCCCCTTCTCTGTGGTCTAGCGAATTTCCCTGCATCTGTGGTACATGGTCATTCCATCCGAGTAATCCACCAACCTAACCACTGAATACATAAGGGATGCATTAGCAGGAGCAAAGAATACGCTCCGTGTTTTGTACTTATTAGGCATTGTCCTCGTGCGCATTAGCTATTTTCCGGACATTGAATTTCCTATGTACCTACTACTGGACCATTATTTGGTCTTAAGCTCCTTTTGTTCTTTTCACACATATTAATGCACTTTTACTTTTATTTTCTTCGTTCTCGTCGCTTCCATTTTTTCTGATCCTACACGGTTTTCCTCTTTTTTCTCGTTTTCTACTATTTGTCTTTAAGCCGCTGTACCAATTTTCATGCACCTAATAAGTGCAAAACCATGTTAGGGTACTTTCATAGTTAGCAATAAACTTTCATAATCCCTAGGTAAGTTAATGCTTATTACTACACTTGGGAGTTTAAGGCAAAATAACTATTTCGTTCCTTTAATTGAACATGGAAATATAATTTCATACTCATGCACGAAATCACGAGAACAAATGAATGGTGCTCAGAGTAGCACCAACTAATATCTAGGAAATTACTAATGCCAGAAAAAAATTGACAAATTTTATGCTTAAATCAGATGTATGCTTTCGAATATCTCTTTACCTGGTAAATAAAATTTCGCAAAATTAATTTCGAAGGAAGGTAATTTCAAGACCTTTCGAAGAAAATTCAGGACATACATTTTATTGGCTATGTAAATATCTTAAACCAAAAACCGAGTAAACCAAAAACTCCGCGGCAAAGTGTAAGGCTTGATTCGGGAGGTTCCGGTTTCAATCCCCATCGATCGCTCACCCTAACCTTGGGTTTTTGTGTTTTCACTGGTCGGTAGACGAATGCTGGGGTGATTTCTCATCTACCACGATTTCCTTTCCATCATTTCCCTTTCATTCCGTTTCAGGTGTACTTTGTAACGGAAAGTTTTTCCTTCTTACACAAAACATTCACGAATGATGTGGCGTATTAATAATTTGGGTGGTTTCATTATTGTTCTACATTGTCGTTACCAGACACATTAATGTTTGCGTCACTTTTGGCTAGCCACGAGTAGTGGGGGATGGCGTCACTCTCAGTTAGGATTCCGTGAGGAACGGATCGCGCGTGTCAGCCGGGCTTTGGATCGGTGGACATCTCCTCCCACCTTCCATTTTTAATAATGTAGGTACCAAAAACGGTTGGGAAATTGAGGCAGTATTTTTAACACTTAAATAATTTCAGTCTAATTATACAATATGTAAATTCAATAACAGCCCGCCTTGAAGCAATATGTATATGTAATAATTTCTAAAATGTATGTAACAGTCATTGTATATGTTTATATTATTGTATGCTATTATATCCAGGTGTATTAATGTTATGTGTATATATTACGTAATTTAATAATGTAGGAGCTGTGAGAATAATAAGTTAAATGTTGCTAACAATGAGGTTACCTTAAGTCAATAATGAGTAAGAAACTTTAACAGTACTACTTGTGATTATTGGAGTAACAATAATGTAATTTTAGTGACAGTTTATAAAATAGCCATTCAACAACCAGAAAAAAATTTTAGTTAAATGAAGGTATTCTATTTGAGTAGGATTAGGCAATCAGAAACTGAAAAGGGGAAAATTTTACAAATTTAGAGTTCAGTTGCCTGCAATCAGTGTTCCTAATCGGAAGCGAGACACATCCTCGAGAGATTTAATACGTATTCATGTGAGACGAAAATAGTTTTACGTGTTAAAAAGCGCAATTAATTAATAAAAAGAATCTCACAGCTCTCTATATCAGTGAAGTGTTATTTAAATTGTATCAAGCATTAATAAAAGGAGTGAAGTAAAATTATAATCTGTGTAAGCCTACATTCTTCAGTCGCACCACAACCCTGCAAAGAGAAATATGTCTCTAACAATAATACTGACGCAGCCAGGCGATCATAAATATATAATACTTAAACAGTCAAATTACAAAATTAATATACTTTTTTAAACATTTGGTGAAAAGGCTACCGGAATGTACATTTGGGGCGAAGGCTACATGGAAACGTTTTACAATACGTGTGGTTGCAACTACTTCAAGTTCGGCTCCCCAACAGTCGAAATATAATATATCATCTTTAAATTGGCTTTCCATACGTGAAGCAACAAACAAACCTTCTTCAAAAACAACTCCCAAATAACGTAAAGATGCTATACTATCAACTTCATAATCTAAACTACCTGCGTCTTTTGCTTGTTTTATTGAATGTATGTGCATGAAATAGAATAAATCCTGCAATTTTTGTACATTAATTATTACAGACATGAAATATAGTCATATTTCGTAGTTCAGGTTTTACTTCCGTTTTATTTATTTCTCTACCACGTACATAGTAGGTTTTTCTACATACAAAAATATATACCAAAATTTCACCCGAAATGCACGTTTTGATGCCCTCTTAATCCATTTTTTTTAAAAAATATTCGTGTGTATCGGCGTGTTTGTCTGCGAACATCATAACTCAAAACCGAATTGTCGAATAAATATGAAACTTAGTATTTAGGTTCAGTATCTTCCAAAGATGCGACACGAAGATTTTCAAGAAAATCCCCGCACCTCAAATTACCGTTATATGTAATACTTTTCGAATTTTAGGATTTTCTGTATACTTTTTGATTAAACCACCATATACTAAAGATATTTATATGACAAGTAAGTGGTTATCTTGAATTTTCTGTGAATAGCTTGCGAAGTACTCTTCATTGGGATGGTATGTTATAATTATAATCTTATATAAGGGTCATTCAAGTGAAACCCGCTCACTTGTGTAAAGTAACAGTAACGATTTTATTAACTCAAAAATAGTGCCAAAACTGTTGGCATATTTATCCCATTGCGACACTAGCCGGTCGATTCCATCTTTGAAGAAGCTAGTAGGCTGCTGTCGGAACCAGGCCTGGACCCATTCACACACTTCGTCGTCCGTTGTGAATCGATGTCCGCGAATAGCTTGTGTTAGAGGTCCATAAACATGAAAGTCACACGGTGAAAGGTCTGGGCTGTACGGTGGATGTTCCAGCGTTTTCCATCGAAACTGCTGCAATGTCGTCTTCACCGCATTGGCAGTGTGTGGGCGGACATTATCATGCAGGATAATAACGCCATCGGACAACATGCCTGGGCGTTTCGACTTGATGGCTCGTCTAAGGTTCTGTAAAGTGGCTTGATAACGTGGGCATTAATCGTGGATTCCCGTTCCAGGAACTCGACAAGCAGTGGGCCCCTGTGGTAAAAAAGGACATCATGACCTTACCAGAACTGGTGTGCACGGCCTTTGATCTCTTTGGAGGTGGTGAAGTCGCATGTTTCCACTGCTTGCTCTGACGCTTGCTTTCCGGTTCAAAATGGTGACACCATGTTTCGTCGCCAGTGACAATATGCGACAGAAAGCCATATTCCTGCTCATGATAACGTTGCAGATGACTCAAAGACAGCGCCATTCGAGTATTGCGCTGTTCAGCGGTCAGTTGTGGGGAACCTACGGCGCACAAACTTTTCGAAGTTTCAAGTGTTCATGCATTATGGTGTGAATGGTGCCCACGCTAATACCCAGTAATCGATGGATCTCGTCCACGGTGATTCTGTGGCTGTCCAAGACTAAAGCATTCACTTCCGCAATCATTCCAGGTGTGATGACACGATGAGCCTGTCCAGGACGAGCATCGTCTTCCAGTAACTCGCGCCCTCAAGGAATCTTTTGCGCCATTCCACCACACTTGAACGACACAGACTGTACTCAAGCCTTCATCCGTCGATACATTTCACGGCCTCCAATTCCCTCCGCAGCTAAAAGTCGAATCACTATTTGTTGTTCCTGCTTACTCGCCTTCATGTTCAGTAGTGAACGATAACTTGTGTGACCACCTACTTTTCGGCGTGTAACCACACTGTCGCTATGCAACGTCAAACTTTGGCACGCTGCAGTCGCTCTACCAATAGATGGTGCCACCATACATGCAGTTACGTGTTTTGCTCTGCTTTAGGACTTCCTTATATGACTTTCTTAGACTTGCAAAAGAAATTCTACGTTCTTCACCCCC
The DNA here is from genome assembly GCA_030765065.1 of Deroplatys truncata. Lineage (NCBI taxonomy): Eukaryota > Metazoa > Arthropoda > Insecta > Mantodea > Mantidae > Deroplatys > Deroplatys truncata. Next base: position 111,120,948 of record CM060982.1, read on the forward strand.
CCTCTCTTCTGTATTTGATAAGTGCAGATTCCGCTGCTTTCTTCGCTGTTTTACACTGATCGTTATACCAACTATTTGATGTTAAGCTGTTTGATGCATTACCCCTTCCTGTTAGCATGTGCGCACTTGCTTTCTGTATAATATTAGTTATGTTCTGTATAATTTCAGTTCCTTTGTGTTGATCTACGTCAAAAGATATAATTTCGTTTTCTAAAGTGTTAATAAAAATCTCCTTTCCTGCCTCCCTCCATCTATATTTAAACAATGGCGTCAATGTTTCGCATGCGCTTTCATCCCTTGTATAAGATACTAACCGAGATACTTTTAGAGTCATTATCAGTGGAAAATGATGAGAGTCAATGCTGTTTTCAACTTTAAAATTTTGAACTAACGGCAATACGTCCTGTGAACACAGAATGTAGTCAATGACACTACTCCCATTCGTATGCACAAATGTTACTTCCCCTGACAGGTCCGAACCGTATTTTCCGTTCATTATTTCTAACTCGTAGGCGTCACAAAAGAACAATAACTCTTTTCCTCTTGCATTCAGGATTGAATCCTTGCTGTTTCTGCCGGGTTTTCTGTTATCTAAGTTCCCTTTTTAATTGTAATATTTTCTTGCCCTATCCTAGCAGTCAGATCAGCCATTATTATTAGCTTTACATCCTGATATTCGCCCCTGATTTCTACAATTGTTTCCCCTAAATCTGTAAAGAATTCTGGCTCTGCATACTGGGACGTAACCGGCTGGCGATATACAGTTATAACAACAATATTAATATCAGCTATATTACAATATATACAGGTTGCTCCCCTGAGATGACTCTGTATTTCCTTAATAGACTGTACATAATTACTCTTAAAGAAAGTAGCATCGCCACCAGGATATCTCCCCCTTCTGCCTCTCAATTCTGAACCACTATAAACACCTTGGAATTCACTTATGTCCACAGTTTCATTGTTTTTTAGCCAAGTCTCTGCTAACCCAATTATGTCCAAGTTATTTACCAAGTTCAAAAGCTGACCACTAGCCAGTTTTCCCCTCAAACCCTCCACATTCCAAAACCCCACTGACAGCTGGGCATCTTCATTCTATCTGTTTGTTATTGTCTTACCTCCTACTCCAAGTGTGCTGGTTCTCCCTATCCTTTGTGACCTGCGGGCTGGTTGCACTGACACCCTCCCCCCTGCTGACGTTGACATTGTTTTTGTCATCTGGCCGACTTGGACCCTGCTACCTGCTGTCCCTTCCGGTAGAGGTGTAACCATACTGCCTTCTGGGGCTCGATGCTCTGCAGAAATGCCAACCTCCTCTCCTTGAATTTCTGCTATCTTCTTGTCGATTTCTTCCAGCTCTGCTTTGGTTCTTATTCGCCCGTTTATTAAAAGTTTGTCAAATTTAATAACTGCATGACAACCCTGTGATTTTGCATTTATCATATGGCGATGAAGAAATTCTCGTTCTCGCCGGATCTTTTCACTGAAATCCTCTCTTATGAACACACCTGTACCTTTAAGATATTTACTATCTCGGAGAATGGCGGATTTGCACTTATATGACAGGAGCTTACATACAATTGGCCGCCTGTTGCCTGCTTTACCGACACGGTGCGCTCTTTCAATATCGTCAGGCCTGAGATGAACTCCAATCTGGGCCACAACGTCTAGCACCTTGTTCTCCGTGATGTCCCAGCTTTCATTCTCTTCTTCCGTTAATCCATATATAACAATATTATTTCTTCTTGACTGGTTTTCTAAGTAGTCCACCTTGCCCTCCAACCACTCACATCTTGCCTCCAACTCCTTCACCCGTGTCTCAGACTTCTCCAGGGATTCCATGGAGTTAATAATTCCTAATAGCTCGCTGTGACGAACTTTACTTTCCGCGAAACCACTTTTCACTTCACTCCTCAACTTGTCCAACAGACCTTCAATATTCGCCATATTTGCACAACGCTTCTTGAGATTACTACTACTCACAGAGCGGACCGGAAACGCGTCTGCACCCGACCGCTGCTCGAACAAGAACTACGGAGTTCTTGGTGAGGTAGGATGCTGGGAAGATGCTGTATTTGCTAAACTAAACGCAGTTAGGTACTGGCTGCGAATAATTAAAGACGATCAAACAACTCTGAGAGCAATATGTTATCGTCATCAAATGAACAACATAGAGCATCCAAAATGGTGGGCGGCGGGGTTGCAACGCGAATTATCAAAAATTGGCTTAAATGATATCTGGCAAAGGGGTAATGAAAATACACACAGTGCCGTAAGAAAGGTCAAAAGACGACTATGCGATATAAACAGGCAGAAAATAGAATCTGAATGCAGACAAAAATCAACATTGGAGCTACAAAATGAAATAAAAACTAGGTGGGGTAAGGAAACATATATTTTGGAATTGAGTATAAAACAGAGGACTGGAATAGCATGGCTTAGGTTGGGAGGGTGGAAAGCTCGCAAGATTGTTGATGACGATGGCAGGAGGATTTACCCATTATGCGGGGAACAAGAAGACTGGACGCATATTTTGGCAGCATGCGTGCAGACGGAGGGTATTAGGAAAAAACTATTACCGGAAGTATTTTTGGCTTCCAACAGACGGAGGACAGCATGCTGGGACTTGATTCTAAACAGCCAAAACTGGCCAAGCTTGGGCACATACTTAATGGAAGTACGTGTACTAAGAGATAAGGTGTTTATGTAATTTTTCTTTAAACATATGTGGTGCTAGAGTACTTGTGCGCGACTGTGTGTGTGTGTGTGTGTGTGTTTGAGTGTGTGATTCAGTGTGTTTTTTTTTAATTTTATATCTATGTATATATTGCGGTGATTGTAAAAAAAAAAAATAGTTGTTTTCTGGTTGATAACGCAAGTTACGTATACAGACCAGGTATTTTTCTAGAGAGCATGTACGGTCTTATGACCCATGTGACTGTGTTATGCAATTAATGTAATACTAAATACTTAATAAATACCACCACTACCACTACCACTACCAGTTACGTGTTGCCACCTTACGTGTAATGCAAAGTTAGACGCAGGTTTCATTTGAATGCCCCTCATATAACTGATAAATTTTGAGCAATAGACGAAAGGTTACGACACGTGTAGATCTCTTTAAAACACACAATTTATTTCAAATAACGTTTATTATATCTGAACGATGCTTCCGAGATATCTGTTATTAATGCTTAGAATTGTTTAGTAGTTAAGTCATTGTCTTAAAGTCCTGTCAACATTCAGTTGTTTCTCGCGATTGCATGGAAACAGCATGGAATTTTAAGGCCATCAAAAACGCTGCTCCTTGTTATCTATAACGAAATTATAGGATTATTTCGATTATAATGAAATGAATGTAAAAATTAGCGTTCATAAGAATAGTTTGAATACCCGCTAAAAACGAGGGTAGAGAAAGTCATGTGAATGTAACACATCAGATTCTTATTTGTTAATATTTACTTCCGATTTAATTCATGTAGCAGGTAATGATAAGCCGCAAGTTATTAAATACAGGCGTAGATAATCGATCGCACAATGTAAATGTTGGTTACCTTACTATGAAACCACCATGTTCAAGAGCTGTTAGTAATTAATTTTATTTTCTCGTATGCACTATTTCTATTATTCATTATCATCGAAAACATAGTATGCAATACACATGCATTAAATACATTGCAGAACCTCGGGAGTTTCGTATTTTCAAACTCTTCTTCTTCTTCTCTCCGCCAATGATACACTTACCACATTGCATCGCAATATTCTATTCCTTCTTCTGTTTCTTTCAAACACTGCATGAAACAATCGCAATCCGCACGGGGAGGGGGAGTATTGCAATGGGGTGGTTTGCGGCGTTGAAACGGAAACTTTACACATCTTGCATGCTTTTCCCCTTGGGCACAACACAAAAACACTTGCAAGCATTGCAGAAACAGATACGCCTGCAGGCTTCTAATAGAGCACTCTGTCAAGTGTACATACGTGATACACATAAGAACATCGCATTGCGATGCTCCGTTTTTAGATTTCGTCTCTTGCCTGGCAACGAAAACAGTTCTCTAATGAAGTAAAAGAAACACATCGGTCCGTGTAACCTTTAAATGCATGGGACGTTCCTCGGGTGGAAGTATCCGACAAGTAAATTGCGTTTAAGGTCTATGAGCTTTCAAGCAGTGCATTTATAGTAGAGAAGTAGACAAACAAACATTTTCTCTGCATTTACTGCTCTGTTGAAAACAGGCAAAATTCTATCATTTTATTTAATAGTAAACGATTTCGAGCAGTAACTTTTCTGAGTCATAGGTTTAAGCATTAAATTGGTTTGTAGAAATGTTCTATTCAGCATTTTCTTCTATCTTTGAATAGATTGAAATTGCGCTTCGGTTTGTAGCCTTATTACTTTCTCTACCGCGACCTTGTAGGTGCAGGAAGTATTGTATTCCACTCAAAAATTCGACCGCAATTGAACTAGATATAAATTATTTGAGCTCCCATGAATTAAAAAGAATGCGTTTTAGTAAAAAATCCATGTGTGGCTCTGAACACCATAAGGCAAATTTTCAATAAATAAAGAATTTGTTATAGTGAATGCGCCTAAGTTCGATCCTACCCATAGATGTACGGATTTTAAGTCGGATATGGAACCGGTGCCCACTCAGCATAGTGAGAAAAAGTTTACGTGTTAAAAGGTGCAAGTAATTAATTAAAGTATCTCACTGCTCTCTATATCAGTGAAGTATTATTTAAATCGTATCAAGCATTAATAAAAAGGAGTGAAGTAAAATTATAATCTGTGTAAGCCTACATTCTTGGCCACACTACTCCATGCAAAGAAATCCATTTCTCTAACAAAAATACTGACGCAGCCGAGGCAAATATAAATATATAATATTTAAAGAAACAGTCAAATTACAAAGTTAATATTTTTACATTTTTGGGGCGAAGGCTCCCAAAGCGTGGAGCAAACAACGTAATAAAAAAAATAAAAAAAAATTGAATATCGTAACACATCTTGGTTTCCAAAATTGGTGCGGCTCCTCAAAGCTATCTTGGTTATAACTACATCTTTACTAACAATATAGAAACCAATTTGTATTCTTCAAATTGCTTTATCAGAAGAAAGCTCTGCGTTTCATCTATAGCGCAAATAATTAGTATTCACTGTGAAGGGAGAAGATGCATATACAATAACATCCCGAGAGCGGTACATCAAGGAAAACATTCTGCTAATGGACTCTAAGCAACAATTGATTCACTCAAGTGAAAACCTGGAATAATAAGATAAAAGTGCCATTATTCCTCCCTTGCTTACAGATGCTCAAAGTCTTCTTTCAAAGTAGCGCTCTCTCTCCTCTTTCAGTTATCTCTAACAAAGGAAATACCCAAAGGCATGTCTAGAATTCGATATATATAAGTTAATTTCAGGTCGCTAAGAATTGTTATGATACTTCCTTAGAGAGTATTCTTTTTACTTTCCATACTACGTGTGGTAAATAAGGGGAGTTGCATTCCACCCAAAAATGTGATACTGAGATTTCACGGGAAATACATGTTTTGAGGCCCCCTGAATGCATAAAAGGCATTTTTGGAAACATCCATGTGTGTGTTTATGTGTGTCTGTCTCTGAACAGCATAACTCAGAAACGAACAGTTGGATAAACACCAAACTTGGTATTTAGGTTCAGTATCTTCCAGAGATACGACACGAAGGTTTTCAAGAAAATTCCCCACCTCAGATTACCCTTTACATGGAACACGTTTCGAAAATTTTAATTTTCTCAAAAATTGCTATAATGATTTAGATTAAAACATCATATATTTAAGATACTTTCATACAAATAAAATCTATATCTTGAATTTTCTGGGAATGTCTCCAAAAGCGTTCATTGTGAACGACTTTTGCATAACTTGAATACCATAAGAGATAGACAAAATTTTACTACACAAAAAATGTAGATCGCGTTAAAATACACAATTTATGTCATATACATTTATTTTGTTAAGTGAACCATTTTCGAGATATTGCTTGCTATTCCTTTAAATTTTCCAATACTTATACTTTTTCTCAAATGGGAATTCGTTATTCATTTTTTTTGTCCTGGTAATGCAAAGAGAATGGAATACTCCACATAGCAACCAGCTCTTAAAATATTTGAGTATCGCTTAAAGCTTATCAATTCCCTTGCATCTACAAGAAACTTTACAATAAGATTAACATCTCGATATGTACTACATAGGTATTATAACATACATGTAACTAAGCATTGTCTCATTGAAAAAATTGTATATTTGCTAAAACAATACACTTTCTCAGTATTATTAAAATCTGTTTATAGGCTATAAACTAAATGTAAGAGCCCCTGACTACCAATCAATGCTGTGAAAACTGCACATCGATGGCACTTTCCATTTCCGAAATATTTGTGGTGCAAGTACAAGCTGATTTACCCTGTTTATAGGAGGGTCGCTATAAAGCGTGGGTCGGATCATTTCATTCGAGTAATACCTAGCGATTAATTCCTTTCTTCAGCATCCTGGATTATTGAAAATCCACTCTTTACTCGATTTGTTAAGTAATTTTATTGCAAAACCTTAATTAATACTTACGGAGTAATACGGACGAAATATTGTGTGTATGGGAATAATTGTTGTTTCACACAAGCCGTGTGTTGGACAGGGTTGGAAAGGTAGAATCAGACGACTGAAAAATTCAATGCCATAGCCGGGATTTGAACCACGGATCTCCCGGTCTCCGTCCGGTTGCTCTAACCACTGAGCTACCATGGCAACATGCCGGCACGCCATTAAATTCTCCAGCTGACTCGAATTTTTCCCGGTAAACCACAAGGAGATCTCAAATGTATTGAGATGTCATACCCCAATGGCGACTTACATTCTTTGTAAGTACTTAAGTCCCGGGGTTTTAGTTTCAACCACTATTAGGTCAATCATGGAAATAATTGTTCTTTCACACAAGCTGTGTTGGACAGGGTTGAAAAGGTAAAATCAGACGACTGATTGTGTGTATATTTAATGGTAAATAGTGTGATCCTTTTTATATTATCACAAACTAAACTGTTGTCTCACTGGGAGTGAATAAGCTCAGACTACCAGTTAAAGTATAAGTGCTTCATTACTATGATAATTAAAGCTGTGTCATTGGTTACATCCATCCTCTCCATTTTGGCCAATAATGGTTTAAGCATTTCTTATATCTTGACCTTTATGTCCCACTCCTGGCACCAAAGTAACAAGTGGGATCACCAGTTACTGCGAAAGACACTTTATTTATCACTTAGACACTCAACGTATACAAAATTTTCACTTGAGTCACTTTTTGGCACTCACTTGGAACACAACATAACAGATCCGTCGAATCACAACTTACAGCTGAACTGCACTGTACTGCCCACTTCTCAATTTGTAACTTCTTAAGTAAGCGAATTGCTCTCCCGGGCAAGAAGGACCCGCATATATAGTACCTACACACATAAAAAAACATTATAGAAAGGGAGGTTACTAGAACCGGCCCAAAGGATTCTTCTGGAACAGCAATTGCCTAAACCGCGGGGATGTGGCACATGATCTCCTTACGCGATTATTATTCTAAGCATATCGGTCAAGCCGCACCAGCAGGTCCATAGGTAACGCATGAGTGCGGCCATACTATATACATTGATAAAATTTATATAAAACTAACGAGGAAATTTCAATTTATAAAACCACAGAAATAATTAAAATGTCATTTTTGGAGAATATTTGCTATTAACCTCCCCTTAAACCACCAGGCTGTTCAGCGCCTGATGTCACTATAAAATTTATGTCTCCTTCAGGTTAGTCTTTATTCACTCTCTTGTTATCACGTCTTGTCTTTTGTTTACGATATAGACAGAGCCCGGTTGAGATAATGCAACTAAATGAAACACTACTGTTTCAGGAAATGCTTTTGACTTCTTGTAAACGAAGGCAGCGTAAAATTAGTGCAGCAGGGCATGAAAAAGAAAAAAGTATGAACGTCAATGTTACCGTCACATGGGTAAAACTTTTTTTAATTTTCGAAACGTTTATTTAGTGCAACTTTATTAGATGACTGCTGTTTGTATCTCTTTGAGCGCGGACATGTTTTTTTGCTTTTATTTTTTTATGTTTTTTTTTAATTTTCCTGGATAACGTGTCCTAGGGATTTATATTTTCCTTTTGTACACAACAATGTCCTCAATGACTTTACTAAACAAAAATTGCAAATACTGAAAAAGTAAACTATTAAAGCATTTAATGTTAATAATTTGTTTTATGCTTTTTTGTGGCTTATGAATTCCTTCTTCTTAACATCAGCATCTATTAATAACTGTACTAGGATTATAATTTATCGTTTTAATTTCATTGTCTTGTACTATTTTAAAACTAAGTGGATAAAACCATATTTGCTAGCAGATTTACAGCTTTTTCTATTTTAATTTTTTGTAAATTCTCTAATAATCTCCTCAGAAGATGTAATGTCTACTCAAAGTAAAGGATACAAAACTCACTGTAAGTCGACATTTTCTTCTTTTTTTATATATCTAAAGAAACTGGTCAGAAATTTTCAAATGTATAAGAACAAATGGAGAATATGTGGTTCAATGTATTTTAAAGCACATAAAACGAGAGCCATGAAATTTAAATACTCAGTCTTAATTTCATAACTATGTAAAAAAGCTAATGTGTCATACTCACATGATTTTCCCTACTCTTGCACAAACTATTTTTACAAACGCTTATTCCCCATTTACTTCACGTTATTCCAAAAAACGTTTTCAGAATTTTTCTTATTGCTAATTTTCTTGTAGTGCAAGGGGTACATGGTAGGCTTTAAGTGATAGTCAAATCTTTTTTAAGAGCTGATTGCTATGTGGAGCATTCCATTCTCTTTGGATGTCCAGGCCAAAAACAAATAACAAATTCCCATTTGAGAAAAAGTATTATATATATATACATATACATACATAAATTGTGTGTTTTAACGGGCTCCAACTTTATGGTGTACAAACATTTTGTCTATCTCTTACGGTTTACCAGTTATGCAAAAGCCATTCAGAAAGAACAGGACTCTTGCGGGCATTCTCAGAAAATTCCAGATATACACCTTATTTGTCATAAGAAAATCTAAAATGTATCATATTTTAATCAAAATCGTTAAGAGCCATTTTGGGAAAATAAAAATTTTAAAAAAATGGTCCATGTAAACGCTAGTCTGAGAAGGGGGAATCTTATTGAAAACCTTCATGTTGCATCTTTGAAAGGTATTGAACCTAAATACCAAGTGTGCGTTCTTGAGTTATACTGTTCCCAGACACACACGGGCTTTTACTAAATGTGCTTCTTTTGGATTCAAGTAGCCTCAGAACATGTATTTCTGGTGAAATCTCGGTATCGAATTTTTGGGTGGAATTCAATACTTTCCCTACTTACTATACGTAGTAGAGAAAGTAAAACCCAGTTCCAATTTGAACATTATGATTTTTCTCCAATAATGTTTTAAATATTATTTGTATTTTTTTTAGAAAATAAATATACTAGTCGGCTACGATATGAGTGCATATGGTGGGAAGAGGAACTAAACGGTTACGAAACAAGTGGGAGGGGCATTGGAAAGACAGTCGTAAAGAAAACATCTGCAGTACTATGGTGGTTGAGGCTGGCAAATGTAGCACTGTTTTCGTTGTGCAACTGCGCATTCCCCTTCTGTCTTCCCCCTCACTCCCTTCTGATCCCAAGCCTTGATTGTCACAAAAACCAGTGGCGCTCTCCTCCAAGCTCATCCATAATGAGGATGACTATTACCTGTATCCTAACCAATTTTTTAACCATCAAGTTTTTATTTTTGATGAAAGGTTGGTATATAACTTCCAGTATTCCCAAAGTTAACTTAGAAGCATATAGAAACTACCCTAGGAGGCTTTGAACGTGAAAATCAGCAGAAAAAAATCTGACGTGTTACACTCACATGACTTTCTCTACTTTTGTACAAACTATTTTTACAAAAGCTTATTCTCCATATGCTTCATGTTAATCGAGATATCGAGATCTTAATCTTATTGTTAATTTTCTTGTACATACAAGGGGAATTGGTAGGCCTTAAGCGATAGTCAAATCTTTTAAGAGCTGGTTGCTATGTGGAGTATGCATTCTCTTTGCATTACCAGGACAAAAAAAATTGAATAACGAATTTGAGAAAAAGTATAAGTATTGGAAAATTTAAGGAAATAATAAGCAATCTCTCGAAAATGGTTCACTCAACAAAAGAAAAAGTATGACATAAATTGTGTACTTTACAGCGCTCTACATTTTTTGTGTAGTAAAATGTTGTCTATCTCTTATGGTTTACCAGTTATGCAAAAGTCGTTCACAATGAAGTATACTTTTGGAGACATTCCCAGAAAATTCAAGATATACATTTTATTTGTCATGAAAGTATCTTAAATAGATGATATTTTAATCAAAATCGTTAGAGCTATTTCTGAGAAAATTAAAACTTTCGAAAAAATTTCCATGTAAAGGGTAATCTGGGGTGGGAGGATTTTCTTGAAAACCTTCGTGTCGCATCTCTGGAAGATACTGAACCTAAATACGAAGTTTGGTGTTTATCCGACTGTTCGTTTCTGAGTTATGCTGTTCACAGAAACACACGGGACATGTTTCCAAAAATGCTTTTTTTTGGATTCAGGGAGTCTCAACAACATGTATTTTCAGTGAAATCTCGGTATCGATTTTTTGGGTGGAATACAATACTTCCCCTACTTACTAAACGTGGTAGAGAAAGTAAAAATATATATGGAGGTGCATAAATAGGTATACATTTTTATGAATCATACATTTGATGGATTGGGATGAGGAATATTGATATTTATGGCTGCTTATTTCGTTATTAGATTCTTTGCCTTGCTCAGTTTGTCTTTTTCTATTCTTTTGGCTTTTGTTTATTCAGGTTTTCAGTCCCTTATGTCAGGATGGCTGGGAATTTAACTGAAGATCAACGCATCTGGATTTTGGAAAATATGAACTTATTTTGGGGGGTGGTTGTTAAACATAAGGCATTTGCAAGAAGACCCCATACTGTCGATGAAATGATTCAGCATGTAAGAGAGGCCTACCAAAATTTGATGCAAATAAAGAACTGTGTACAAAAGTACGAGTTAGAAATGCAGACCACAAGGGTGTGTAAATGCTGAAGGCCAATAACTTTAACATTTTCATTAGTAATAGTAGTTTACAATGCTAGCATTTTGGTGAAATTATAGTGAAATTAAATTAGATTTGTCTTTGCATATATAATGTAACGTTACTGTACACCTACTTATGCCCCTCCCTGTATACAGACATTCACAGTGACAATATAAAACGCAGATTAACATGTTTTGGACATATTAAACGAATGAATTCAAACAGGTTCACAAAATAAATAACTTCTACAAAAATAGAAGTAAAGAACAAGTAGATAGTATGAAGTGGACTGGTGAAGTAAAAATTACTTAAAATTGAGAGTAATTACGCAGAAAGATATCCTAAATAGAGATAGCTTTAGCATCAAAGTGGTTAAGTGGCAAGTTCATAAAGAGGACAAACAGAAGAACAACATGGACTGGCAACAGGAAGCAAACCCACAGTCAAAGAATGGGAGATAAAGGATTTAAAGGATAACAAAGTAATGTCTCTAGATATTTTGCATATAGTCTTACGTGGACTCATTTGCAAATTAAAGCAAATACATGGCAAGGAACGGACCGGTACATACCTATACTAATACTGGTGCCACGCCCACATAGGATGACAATCATCCCCGTTACGGAGAGTTGATGCAGTCAGCATTGTGCTTCCCCCAGTCTGAATGTTGGTACCTACAGATCGCTACCTACCATAGCTTTGGAGTACCGGCGCTATACATGGGGCGAACAATCCGCACCCAATCGAACCCACGCCATACTGTTTCTGGACACCAGAACACCACGTTACAGTACGACAACACACATAGTTAAAAGAGGTTATAAAGGTAGCACCAGGTGTTAAAGGTCTAAAAGCCAAATTTCTAAAGGGTTAAGGCGAGAAGAACGAGAAGGCCAAGGTATTGGCCCTCATCAACCAATCCATCGCTCATGAAAGATTCGTGTTAGCTCTCGCCTAACCCTATGATAAAAATATATGGGTGCTGTAAGTCCAGAGAAAGCAAGAAAAGAAATTACAGTGTCACAAGACACGCGTCATTTGAACACTACCGTACACTAGACGCATACAACATACCTGACTGATAGAGCAATATGTGCGTAACACGTAGTGGAATACTGTAGGTAGGTCTTGTGTTCTGTTCTTGCTTGATACACCATATGCAAATACGATGTGCTGCTTAGTAGGTAGGTAACTAGGTAACTAGGTAGGTAGGTAGGCAACTAGGTAACTAGGTAGGTAGGTAGGCAACTAGGTAACTAGGTAGGTAGGTAGGCAACTAGGTAACTAGGTAGGTAGGTAGGTAGGCAACTAGGTAACTAGGTAGGTAGGTAACTAGGCAACTAGGTAGGCAACTAGGTAACTAGGCAACTAGGTAGGCAACTAGGTAGGTAACTAGGCAACTAGGTAGGTAACTAGGCAACTAGGTAGGCAACTAGGTAGGTAACTAGGCAACTAGGTAGGTAAGTAGGTAACTAGGCAACTAGGTAGGCAACTACGTAGGCAACTAGGTAACTAGGTAGGCAACTAGGTAGGCAACTAGGTAACTAGGTAGGCAACTAGGTAACTAGGTAGGCAACTAGGTAGGCAACTAGGTAACTAGGGAGGCAACTAGGTAGGCAACTAGGTAACTAGGTAGACAACTAGGTAACTAGGTAGGCAACTAGGCAACTAGGTAACTAGGTAGGCAACTAGGTAGGCAACTAGGCAACTAGGTAACTAGGTAGGCAACTAGGTAGGCAACTAGGCAACTAGGCAACTAGGTAGGCAACTAGGTAGGCAACTAGGCAATTAGGTAACTAGGTAGGCAACTAGGTAGGCAACTAGGCAACTAGGTAACTAGGTAGGCATCTAGGTAGGCAACTAGGCAACTAGGCAACTAGGTAACTAGGCAGGCAACTAGGTACCTAGGCAGGCAACTAGGTAACTAGGCAGGCAACTAGGTAACTAGGCAGGCAACTAGGTAACTAGGTAGGCAACTAGGCAACTAGGCAACTAGGTAGCTAGGTAGGCAACTAGGCAACTAGGTAGGTAACTAGGCAACTAAGCAACTAGGTAACTAGGTAGGCAACTAGGCAACTAGGTAGGCAACTAGGCAACTAGGTAGGCAACTAGGCAACTAGGCAACTAGGCAACTAGGCAACTAGGTAACTAGGCAGGCAACTAGGCAACTAGGCAACTAGGCAACTAGGCAGGCAACTAGGCAACTAGGCAGGCAACTAGGCAACTAGGCAACTAGGCAGACAACTAGGCAACTAGGCAACTAGGCAGACAACTAGGCAACTAGGCAACTAGGCAGGCAACTAGGCAACTAGGTAGGCAACTAGGCAACTAGGCAACTAAGCAGGCAACTAGGCAACTAGGTAGGCAACTAGGCAACTAGGCAACTAGGTAGGCAACTAGGCAACTAGGTAGGCAACTAGGCAACTAGGTAGGCAACTAGGCAACTAGGCAACAAGGTAGGCAACCAGGCAACTAGGCAGGCAACTAGGCAACTAGGCAACTAGGTAGGCAACTAGGCAACTAGGCAACTAGGCAACTAGGTAGGCAACTAGGCAACTAGGCAACTAGGTAGGCAACTAGGCAACTAGGTAGGCAACTAGGCAACTAGGTAGGCAACTAGGCAACTAGGTAGGCAACAAGGCAACTAGGCAACAAGGTAGGCAACTAGGCAACTAGACAACTAGGTAGGCAACTAGGTAGGCAACTAGGCAACTAGGTAGGCAACTAGGCAACTAGGCAACTAGGTAGGCAACTAGGCACCTGGGCAACTAGCCAACTAGGTAGGCAACTAGGAAACTAGGCAACTAGGTAGGCAACTAGGCAACTAGGCAACAAGGTAGGCAACTATGCAACTAGGCAACTAGCCAACTAGGTAGGCAACTAGGCAACTAGGCAACAAGGTAGGCAACTATGCAACTAGGCAACTAGGTAGGCAACTAGGCACCTAGGCAACTAGGCAACTAGGTAGGCAGCTAGGCAACTAGGTAGGCAACTAGGCAACTAGGTAGGCAACTAGGCAACTAGGCAACTAGGTAGGCAACTAAACAACTAGGCAACTAGGTAGGCAAATAGGCAACTAGGCAACTAGGCAGGCAACTAGGCAACTAGGCAACTAGGCAGGCAACTAGGCAGGCAACTAGGCAACTAGGTAGGCAACTAGGCAACTAGGTAGGCAACTAGGCAACTAGGTAGGCAACTAGGCAACTAGGCAACAAGGTAGGCAACTAGGTAACTAGGCAACTAGGTAGGCAACTAGGTAGGCAACTAGGCAACTAGATAGGCAACTAGGCAACTAGGTAGGCAACTAGGCAGCTAGGCAACAAGGTAGGCAACTAGGCAACAAGGTAGGCAACTAGGCAACAAGGTAGGCAACTAGGCAACTAGGCAACAAGGTAGGCAACTAGGCAACTAGGCAACTAGGTAGGCAACTAGGCAACTAGGCAACTAGGTAGGCAACTAGGCAACAAGGTAGGCAACTAGGCAACTAGGTAGGCAACTAGGCAACTAGGCAACTACACAACTAGGTAGGCAACTAGGCAACTAGGCAACTAGGTAGGCAACTAGGCAACTAGGCAACTAGGCAACTAGGTAGGCAACTAGGCAACTAGGCAACAAGGTAGGAAACTAGGCAACTAGGCAACAAGGTAGGCAACTAGGCAACTAGGCAACTAGGTAGGCAACTAGGCACCTAGGCAACAAGGCAACTAGGTAGGGAACTAGGCAACTAGGCAACTAGGTAGGCAACTAGGCAACTAGACAACTAGGTAGGCAACTAGGCAACTAGGTAGGCAACTAGGCAACTAGGCAACTAGGTAGGCAACTAGGCAACTAGGCAACAAGGTAGGCAACTAGGCAACTAGGCAACAAGGTAGACAACTAGGCAACTAGGCAACTAGGCAACAAGGTAGGCAACTAGGCAACTAGGCAACTAGGCTACTAGGTAGGCAACTAAGCAACTAGGCAACTAGGCAACTAGGTAGGCAACTAGGCAACTAGGTAGGCAACTAGGCAACTAGGCAACAAGGTAGGCAACTAGGCAACTAGGTAGGCAACTAGGCAACTAGGCAACTAGGTAGGCAACTAAGCAACTAGGCAACTAGGTAGGCAACTAGGCAACTAGGCAACTAGGCAACAAGGTAGGCAACTAGGCAGGCAACTAGGCAACTAGGTAGGCAACTAGGCAACTAGGCAGCCAGGCAGGCAGCCAGGCAGCCAGGCAGGCAGGCAGGCAGGCAGGCAGCCAGGCAGGCAGGCAGGCAGCCAGGCAGGCAGGCAGCCATGCAGCCAGGCAGGCAGGCAGGCAGCCATGCAGCGAGGCAGGCAGGCAGCCAGGCAGCCAGGCAGGCAGGCAGCCAGGCAGCCAGGCAGGCAGGCAGGCTGGCAGGCAGCCAGGCAGGCAGGCAGGCAGGCAGCCAGGCAGGCAGGCAGCCAGGCAGGCAGCCAGGCAGGCAGGCAGCCAGCCAGGCAGCCAGGCAGCCAGGCAGGCAGGCAGGCAGCCATGCAGCCAGGCAGGCAGGCAGGCTGGCAGGCAGCCAGGCAGGCAGGCAGGCAGGCAGCCAGGCAGGCAGCCAGGCAGCCAGGCAGGCAGGCAGCCAGCCAGGCAGCCAGGCAGGCAGGCAGGCAGCCATGCAGCCAGGCAGGCAGGCAGCCATGCAGCCAGGCAGGCAGGCAGGCAGCCAGGCAGGCAGGCAGCCAGGCAGCCAGGCAGGCAGGCAGGCACGCAGGCACGCAGGCACGCAGGCAGGCAGGCAGGCAAGCAGGCAAGCAAGCAAGCAGGCAAGCAGGCAAGCAGGCAAGCAGGCAAGCAGGTAAGCAAGCAAGCAAGTCAGTCAGTCAGTCAGTAAGTAATTTTATTAAGCCAATTAACTGTACAAATTTACAACAACAATTTTACAAATTTATTCTTAACCCAATTTCTAAAAATAACAATAAAATGTAAAGAAAACTAACCTCATAACTACTGGTAGCCAGCATTCATCCTAGTCTAAAAGTACAACTATAAATTTATTTAATCGCTAATGTAACTCTAACTCTACCTTGAGTTGCTTTCCTTGGACCACAACAAACTCAAACCTTGACGTTGTCGAGTTGTTGGGTCCTACTTACAACATATCAAATAAACACTACTGTAATTTAATTTAATACTCATTTGTCTCTTCCTTGCTAATTCTCTTCATCCTTTTTGCTCTTACTCTGCCCAAAAAGTTCCTTACTTCTATTATATTTTTCCTAGATTTTACATTTACTATCTTTTTAGCTTAAATTTCTGCTGGTAAATTTAACCATCCCTCTTCGCTATCCTCTCTCTAAGTAACTTAGTGTCTTCACACTCTAAAACTATATGCCACTCTTCAACTTTCCGGTGGCATAGTGGGTATTTCTCCAGATCAATCTCTTTCTGAAAGTTTTCAAATTCACCACCCCTGTCCTAGCCCATGCAAATCCTGCTCTTGCTGTTTTATCACATATATCAACATACTGTTCCCTACTCCATACTAGATTCATTTCTCTGTATAATCTCAGTGAGCTCTTAAAAGTAAAACTCGCTAATAAATCTTGTTTTTCCACATCCTCTATTCTTGTCCTAATTTCATTCCAGAAACCAATTTGTAATCATTCGTTAGCTCTCCAAATCTCCCCAAAGCCTATCTTCATCAAGGTTTCCTTTATCTTATCTAGCCAAGACTCTTTATGCTTAGGCCTTTCCTGCACTATCAAACATTGTTGTAAAATGTTCTGATCATCAAAATTTCTAATTCTATTCCAATATTTTAGCACTTTTTCCACAATTTTTCCTTTAATTCCTATTCTTCCTAATTCGGCTTGCGCCACTCCATTGGGTGATGATCTTGGTAAGCCCAATATTTGTTTACATATCCTCCTATGGACCATGTGTATCAGGCCCCAAATCTCTCCTCCATATAACATTTTTGCTTCTTGCTGCTTAGTAACAAACCTCTACGGGTCATTCTTTTCGTGCCAAAGTGCTCAGAGTGCAAGATATGCTCTTCGTAGAAAGTAGGATCATAACCCACAAGTTATTAGGTTTATAGAAGCCGATTTTCTTCCTTTGTTGCATACTACCTCCTCTGTAAATATTGGAACTTTATTTTCCGGACACCTGGTATATCTTGAATCTTGTGCGATTAGCTTGTGAAGTCCTCTTTCTTTTGAATGTCTTGCATAAACAGCAAGAGATAGACAAAATCTTACTACACAAAAAGTGTACAACTTGTTAAAACACAAAATTTAGTTATTTTGTTTCTTTTTCTTCTTCTTTTGAAATAACCATTCCGGAGATACGCTAAGTTATTGATCTGAATTTTCGATTACGCACGCTTATTTGTCAAGTGGTAATTCGCTATTATTACTTTCTCTACTACGTATAGTAAGTAGGGGAAGTATTGTATTCCACCCAAAATTTCGATACCGAAATTTCACCGGAAATACATGTTTTGAGACCCCCTTAATCCAAAAAAGCATTTTTGGAAACATGTCCGTGTGTGTGGCTGTGTGTGTGTCTGTAAACAGCATAACTCAGAAACGAAATGTCGGATAAACACCAAACTTGGTATTTAGGTTCAGTATCTTCTAAGGATGCGACACGAAGGTTTTCAAGAAAATCCCCCCATCCCAGAGTACCCTTTACATGAAAGATTTTTCGAAAATTTTAATTTTCTCAAAAATGGCTCTAACGATTTTGATTAAAATATCATATGTTTAAGATATTTTTATGACAAATAAAATGTATATCTTGAATTTCCTGGGAATGTCTCCAAAAGTATTCTTTATTGTGAACGACTTTAGCATAACTGGTAAACCATAAGAGATAGACAAAATTTTACTAAACAAAAAATGTAGATCGCGTTAAAGTACACAATTTATGTCATACTTTTTCTTTTGTTGAGTGAACCATTTTCGAGATATTACTTGTTATTCCCTTAAATTTTTCAATACTTATTTTCTTAAATGGGAATTCGTTATTCATTTTTTGTCTTGGATATGCAAAGAGTATAAATCTGTGGCAAAGAGAATGGTGTTGCACCTAGCAACCAGCTATTAAGAGATATGTATGTGCTTAAAGGCTACTGTATTTCTAAAACATGAAGTAGATGGAGAATAAGCGTTTGTAAAAATAGTTTGTACAAGAGTAGAGAAAGTCATGTGAGTGTAACACATCAGATTTTTTTTCTAGTGATCAATCAAAGAACATAGAATTTCAAGGCCATCATATAGTAGCCTACTTTTTAAACATCCGACTATCGCTTTAGACACAACTGAGTGTTTAAGCGTGTAATAAGTGTTACCTCGTTAAGAAACAGTAGATAGCAGAATGAACCTTTGTAAGAATAGTTTTAGAAGAGTGAGTAGAGAAGATCGTATGAACGAAACACAAAACTTTTCGCGCAACGTTTGATTAACATTTTAAAAAGCTTATTTCCTTACAATGGTAAAGTGTAACGAAGTCATTCATACAAGAGGGATTTTTAAATAGCACATAAATGTTTATAAAATCAAGAACAAGAATATTGATCTCTCTGAAACGAATGTAGGAGCTATTTGAAATTTTGTATTAGGTACTTATGATTACATAAGAAAATAACGAGAAAAAATCTAATGTGTTACACTCACATGACTTTCTCTACTCTTGTACAAACTATTTTTACAAACGCTTATTCTCCATATGCTTCATGTTAATCGAGATGTTAATCTTATTGCTAATTTTCTTGTAGGTGCAAGGGGAATATGGTAGACTTTAAGCGATAGTCAAATCTTTTAAGAGCTGGTTGCTATGTGGCACATTCCATTCTGTTTTCATGTCCAGGACATAAAAAAATGAATGAAGAACGAATTCCCATTTGAAAAAAAGTATAAGTTTTGGAAAATTTAAGGGAATAACACGCAATATCTCGAAAATAGTTCACTCAATCAAACAAATGTATATGACATAAATTAAGTATTATAACACGATCTACATTTTTTGTGTAGTAACATTTTGTCTATCTCTTATGGTTTACCAGTTAATGCAAAAGTCGTTCACAATGAACACTTTTGGAGACATTCCCAGAAAATTCAAGATATACATTTTATTTGTCATGAAAGTATCTTAAATATACGATATTTTAATCAAAATCGTTACCCATTTCTGAGAAAATTAAAATTTTCGAAAAATGTTCCATGTAAAGGGTAGTCTGGGGTGGGGAAATTTTCTTAGAAACCTTTGTGTCGTATCTCTGAAAGATACTGGACCTAAATACCAAGTTTGGTGTTTATCTGACTGTTTCTGAGTTATGCTCTTCACATATGGGTGGAATATAATACTTCCCCTACTTACAATACGTAGTAGAGAAAATAAAAATGTGAAATGAAAGCTATGAATCTTGAAGTTTTTCACATCAAAAATTTGAAAATAGTCACAAAATTTTCGGTTACAAATAAATTGTGTGTATGGATATAGATATAAATTATATACTCTATACGCCGTTGTGGTGTAGAGGTGAATTCTTACTTCGGTGACACGGAAACCCTTAAATAGAAGTGGAACGGAATTCCATCTTTTGTGCACTACATCTGTACCTGACTAAGCCAAGCTGCTCTAGAAGATGGATCAGGGAAGAGAGAAAAAAACATAGTCTAGACTGAATGTCTTCTGTTGGCACTAATCGCATGGCATCAAGTCTTGACAGCGAACGAGGTCTAAAAGCTAGCAAAGCGATATCTAGACGCTGAACAACAGAACATTGGAGTCCACTTATCCTTAGAGATCAGTTTTTTCATTGCATATGAATCAACAAACAACCCATAAACAAGAAAATACCTTGAGAATTTCAATATAATAGGTGTAAAACTATAACAAGATTGTGAATTTAAAGTGTTGCATTTCAGCCGCGTTTGCAACTTTTTATGTCTTTTCTTCCGATATTTAGTAGAGATTTTAGGAAACAGCATTTAAAATCGTATATTTTTAGGAGACTTCCCATAGGATGGGATAGGAATGCACAGTGAGACGAAGAGGATCTCTAGCTTCTAAAGCACAGCACCAAATTAGGCCACTAGGGGTCTTATGTGAACATTGGGAGGAAGTGATTAAGGGAAGAGCCGAGCGAGACCAGATCTTGAAGACGCGGAAGCAGGGACGGGGACCCAAACAATTCCAGATAAACACAATTCCTGACGCCAGTGAGAGACTGCCTGCTGCATCCTCAAACCGAAGGCTACAGAGAAAGAGCACTCTACAGGAAGGTGCAACAGCTGGCCATCTAAGCGCCAGAAGAAATCTTTTACATAGTGCAAAAACCAACGTCCCGGACCAATCGCCGTCGCTTGGTCCTGCAACTCTGAAACATATGAAAGTGAAACAGATAAAGGGAATTATAGGAACTGCAAATTATGTACAGGAAATTCATGGTAAAAGAGGTATCACACCGCATTCGCCTACTGGGTAGCTGTGAATTCCTACCATTTTGTAGATTGGTAAAGCATTTTGAGAAACCTTAATACAGGTTGCTAATATGAAACGTATCATCTTTGTTTAAAATTATAATACTATTAAACAGTTAGACATTACAGCTTGGTCAAACACGTTCAACACGTGCATGTAAATTTATAGTTTTCAATAACGTTTTCACCAAGAAATGGCAATCCATACAAGTGCGTGAACCACTTTCTTATTTCACTCTCGCCAGTAATAAACTGCTTACAGGTTGAAGTCACTAGACATAGTCATAGTCATCAATCTTCCTCACTATGGAAGCATGACTTGATATTTGTCAAGAATCAGAATGAAAAAAAAATACTGATGTGTTACACTCACATGACTTTCTCTACTCTTGTACAAACTATTTTTGACTATCGCTTAAAGCCTACCAATTCCCCTTGCATCTACAAGAAAATTAGTAATAAGATTAACATCTCGATTAACATGAAGCATATGGAGAATAAGCGTTTGTAAAAATAGTTTGTACAAGAGTAGAGAAAGTCATGTGGGTGTAACACATCAGATTTTTTTAAAGACTCCGACATTTTTATTAATTTTTACTTTCTCTAGCACCTCATAAAAAGAAAAATTCAATACCTAGATTTCACCGGAAATACATGTTTTGATGCCCTCTGAATTCGAAAATAATTTTTTTAGAAAAAGTCTGTGTGTGTTTGTGTGAACAGCATAACTAAAATCAAAAAGTCACATAAATACCAATTTAGGTTCAATATCCTCCAAAAGTGCGACACAAAGAATTTCAACAAAATCACCCACCCCAAATTAGTCTTTATGTAGAACATCTTATTGAAATATTTTTAATTTCTAAAAATGGTTTTAACGTTTTGATTAAAATACCACATATTAAAAATATTTACATGACAAATAAAGTGTATATCTTGAATTTTTGGGGAACAGCCTATGAAGTCCTCTTCATTCCGAAGGAATTTTGTATAATCTTATATAACTGCTTAAGCGATAGACGAAAACGTACCACACAAAAATATAGATCTAATTAAAATACACAATTTATTTAAAATAAGCTTTTTTTGTAGCATAAGCATGGATTCTGAGATATCCGTTATTAAAGGTTCGAATTCTACGTTTCTTGGTCATTTTCGTGAAGTCCTATCAACATCCAGATATTTCTCCTGATTACATGATAACAGTATGGAATTTTAAGGTCAACGTATACTGTTCACTTCTTAAATATTTGTTGCTGTCACTGTTTCCTTTATAACTATAGCGAAATATGTAATGTAGTATTTCTGTAAAGGTTTAGTTGGATTAAAATGTAGTAGGTAGGAAAATAAGCTTGAGTAAGAGTAGTTGTGTACGCACTAATAAACGATAGAGGGTAGACAAAGTCATATATATATATGTGTCACATCAGATTTTTTCAGACTTCTTACTCGTCCTGAAAAAAATTACTTTCCTATACAGTTATGTAAATAGCAATTTCATGTTGGTTATAAAGTATCAATGTCCGGAAAACAGCTCTAATTTCTTCCGTAGCTCGCTGAAGACTGAGAAACTAGTTGTATTGTATTTCGACTGTTGGGGAACCGAACTTGAAGTAGTTGCAACCGCACGTATGGTAAAAAAGTTTCTGGTAGCCTTTGCCCCAAATGTACTTTCCGGTTGCCTTTGCCCCAAGTTTAAAAATATGGACTTTTTAATTTGACTGTTTCTTTATATTTATGTTTGCCTCGGCTGCGTCAGTATTTATTTTTATAATGTCTTAGCAGGGAGTGGCGCGACTGAAGAATGTAGGCTTGCACAGATTTTAAGTTTTTCTTCACTCCATTTATTAATGCTTGACACGATTTAAATAACACTTCACCGATATAGAGAGAGAGAGAGCTGTGAGATTAATTCGTTAATTGCTTTCACTTTTTAACACCTAAACTATTTTCGTCTCACACTGAATACGTATTAAACTTCTCGACGACACATCTCGCGTCCGGTTAGGAACACTGTCTACAAGCAGCTAACTTCTAGATTTGTAAATTCTGCTATATTTCAGTTTTTGATTGGCTAATCCTACTCCAATAAAATACCTTCATTTAACTAAAGGTTTTTCTGGTTGTTGATTGGCTATTTTATGAACTGTCACAAAAATTCCATTATTGCTTCCAAAAATCACAAGTAGTATTGTTTAACTTTCAAATTCATTATTGTCTCAAGATTACCTCATTGTTAGCAACTTTTAACCTATTATTCTCACATCTCCTACATTATTAAATTACGTAATACATTCACAGAACATTTATACACATGTATACAATAATATAAGCATATTCAATGACTGTAATATACACTTTTTATATATTGCTACATACACATATTGTTTTAAGGCGGGCTGTTATTGAATTTATATATTATATAATTAGACTGAAATCATTTAAATATTAAAAATACTGCCTCAAGACTATGTGATAGTTTAAATGTATTAAATTCGGATATGATTGTTATATTCCTGAGACAGCCTAATAAGCCTTATTCGTAACCAGTAGGCAAATGTGTTCTTTCCTAACACCAGCAGGCCACAACATAGACAAGGAATAATTAAAACAAGCGAGTATTGTAGAACAGTTAACATCCTCCATCCTGTTTGTGGTTAAAAGAAATGTTTTACCTGAACCATCAGGTGTAAGGGTTCCTATAACATTAACAACTGCCCTATTAGGGCATCTTTAGTTTCATCTATAGAAAGTAAAAGTCCTTTTACTTGCCAATGCATATATTATTTATACATTTGTCATATGCTGTTTGCAAGTATATTTTGAATAATTGTGTTTCCGAACGCATTTTGCTGTTAGAGCATTTGTTTATGAAAGCTACAAAACAAGAATTTCGAAAGATGTAAATTTTTAAAGAAGTGTCCGCTGACACCGATCCTAGAAAAATTGTGATCCGGCCCTGATGAGGTTGATGGTTCACTTTCCTCATTGTTCTCACCCAATAATGTCAATGTCCCTCGTGTCTAATTTCATTATAGTGTTCTTTAACTATGTATTTTAAACATTCTTTCAGCTATAAGTTACAGCTGAAGTTTTCGTCATTTGTCTGCAGTGTTCCCTGTCAAACATCACCATAGGTGATGCTAATTGTGATAAAGGTTTTGAGCCATAAAACCTTCTTTAGTCATACTGTCACAGAGATCCACTAGTCTACAAATGCAGCAAATAAGTAAAAAGTCTTAACTAAACCGTCTGTTGGAGAAGAGGAGAGCACCCATCACAGCACCTGATGTCACCTATGTATACTCCTTGAGGTTAAAAGTTCTCTGTTTACTTACTAAAACCTCCTTGCTTGGTAATAAGTATAGCTCAAGTTATACAACGAAGGAGGACTTCGCTCGCTGCGACCTACATAGGTCTACGGTAGCTACTAACCCCCAGAGGAAGGGATGAAGTGAAGGAACCACAGGAAGCTATAGACCGCAGCAGACAGACCACAGGGACACGCGTAAGTCCCTAACAGTTTCTTGACTCGAAGACCCTGCTGGAACTGCCTAGAGAGGACGATGAACGACCCATCAACCAAACAGCCCTCTAGTGTCCAGGGGGAGTATTCCTTCCTTTGTGAAAACATGCGCGTCATATGTCGGTACTGCCATACGCCACTTAACCTAGATAAGGAAATGCTGCAACGGAAATTTTGTTAGATAGAAAACAACCCAAGCATTTGGCTACCGATCAGTTAAACCATGGAAAACCCAAGGTCCAAGGGGCGGTCGACGGGAATCGAACGTCAGACCTCCCGAATGTGAGCTCCATACGTTACCGTGAAGCCATCCTGCGCTATGTTTCCATCTTGCAAACCATCTTTGCATTAATGTGAAGTAGGCAGAAAAATATTTATAAATATAACTTATAGAAGAGAAAATATATAATAGTAGGTTGAGGAAGTCATGTGCATATAACGCATCAGATGTTTAAAAGAACGAATCAAAGAAAAATATATAATGAATCGGATGTTATAAGTTCTTGAAAGAGAGATAACATGAATGTTCGCAACGAATTTAATGTTTCTATGGAATTATCCCGCTGATAATCAAATTCCTGTTCCAGGAATCAAGTCATCTTCCTCTAAATGAAGCACAGACAGGTAAAAGCAAGACAGTGCTGTATTTGACGCTCTTCACAGTTGAGCGATTTGAAGCTGTCTATGAACAAGCCAGTGTTACTCAGAAGTATGTTTGTGAGATAGTTGCTAAAATAGATTTAATTCAGGACAGCAATTCTGACAGCTACGTATGTCTTTTTTTGGATTAACTTGAGAGGAACAAGTTTTCTCTATTACCTTAGCATACAACTTCAACCCTATACAAGATTGCAACAGATAACAAAGGATGCAATAGTCCCTCGTAAAACCCAGCCAGAGAATGCTGCAGAAACGCTGATCAGTAGAGCTACCCAAAAGCACATAAATTGATTTGTGCATTTTGGTAAATATGAATTATACTTTGAAAGCATTTCTTAATATGCCAAACTTTTCAGAAAGTTTGTGTACCATAAAATGTACATAAGGTATTCTTATACTTCTTTAGAAGAAATGGGAAAAGTTTCTGAAAACAGATGAAAAAATCTGATGTGTTACACTCACATGGCTTTTTCTACTCTTGTACAAACTATTTTTACAAACGCTTATTCTCCATATGCTTCATGTTAATCGAGATATCGAGATGCTAATCTTTTTCCTTAATTTCTTGTAGATGCAAGAGGAGTTGCTAGGCTTTAAGCGATAGTCAAATATTTTAAGAGCTGGTTGCGATGTGGATTATTCCATTCTCTTTGCTTACCAGGACAAAAAAATGAATAACGAATTTCCATCTGAGAAGAAGTATAAGTACTGGAAAATTTAAGGGTTCACTCAACAAAAAAGCATGACATAAATTGTGTATTTTAACGCGATCTACATTTTGTGTGTAGTAACATTTTGTCTATCTCTTATGGTTTACCAGTTATGCAAAGTTGTTCACAATGAAGAATACTTTTGGAGACATTCCCAGAAAATTCGAGATATACATTTCATTTGTAATAAAATTATCTTAAACGTATAATATTTTAATCAAAATCGTTAGAGCCATTTTTGAGTAAATTAAAATTTTCGAAAAATGTTCCATGTAAAGGGTAATCTGGGGTGGGGGATTTTCTTGAAAACCTTCGTGTCGCATTTCTGGAAAATACTGAACCTACGAAATACCAAGTTTGGTGTTTATCCGTTTCTGAGTTATGCTGTTCACAGTCACACACACGGACATGTTTACAAAAATGTTTTTTTTTTTGGATTCAGGGGTCTCAAAACATATTTCCGGTGAAATCTCGGTATCGAATTTTTGGGTGGAATACAATACTTCTCCTACTTACTACACGTAGTAGAGAAAGTAAAAATCTGATGTAATACATTCACATGATTTTTTCTACCCTGTATCCTTAATAGTGGATATACAAATTATTCTTACGAAAGTTTATTTTCCCATCTACTTCATTATAATTGAGCTAAACCTTTCGAAAATAGCGGCGTTACACATTTCGTTATAGATAGAAAGGGAATACCAATAGTAAAATATTTAAGAACTGGACGCTATATGCTAGCCTCTATGCTATTCGCATGACATTGGGAGAAGCAACTGAAAACCAGAACTTTAAAAGAAGGGCTAGGTATTGAACAATTCTAATCGTCTATTTGTTAAAGTTTATAAATTATGCAAGATTATACACATTTCCTTCCGAATTAAGAGGACTCAGAGCAGGTTGCCACCTGGAACGGCTGAGAAAGACTTTCCAACGAACAAGCATGTACGCAATGACCGATACCTCACATGCCCTAAGCCAACATGAAAGGCGAAGCAACAATATAGGAAATTAGGGAAGGAAATTCATGATGGAAGTGAAACTACACTAGAAATCCCCTTGTCAACCAGGGTAACCCACGAAAAACCCACAATCCGAATGGCCGCCTCAGGAATCGATCCCAGGACCTTCCGAATGCGAGCCTCACACGTTGCCATCTTGGAGGGTACTGCAGTATTGTAATAACATCAGTTTAATACTCCGATTAACGCGACAAATGTTATAATTCTCTATAAATTATATTATTGACTTACTTGCTGTGACCCAGCCATGCAAATACAAGGGGTATATCCACAATTGCACCGGCACTGAGGGATGCAAATAACCCGGGATGAGGCTCATATGACTGGCGTATGATCTTGCAGGTCACATAGTAATATCACCACCACCAACGTTTGCTTTCGCATTCAGGGGACGTCTCTGGTTCTATTTTAGGCATCGGAAATGAGATGTGGCCCTCCAAAGGGAATCTGTTTCTCTCAGACGAATGGTACGCATCCTCTCCATGGCTATGCATGTACTCTGACCTGGAATAATATCTGTGTGCAAGATTCTGCTTCAGAAGACGCAGAGAGCTTCGTGGAAAATTGTTATGAATAGTTCATTTTCGATAAAAAAAAATGTGAGGTATGCTCATAACTACAATATAATTTTCTGGTAATTTTTTATGTTTTATGAAGGGTTGGTATTACAGTGTACAAATGAATCACACTGAAATCAAGGATAGAATTTTGTGTAATTTGTGTTATCACTAATTTGTAAGAAGTGGTTGCCTCAGTTGACACATTTGAAATGGATAATTTGATACACGAGTACAAAAAGCCTCATAAGTGTAAAAAGCCCCATAAGTGTGACATTTGTGAGAAGAGGTTCACTCACTGATCACATTTGATTTATTATATATACTACATGTTTTTGAAGCATGCAGATAAATTCTTAATAATTTTAAAAATAATGAGTATTGTATATTATTGTATTACTCGCGCAAAACATCTGGAATCGTGACCTTGATGTCTACCCCAGCTGCCGAGCCTAGGAATGGTTTATGTTTAGCTTAATCAACGAAAGCGATATAATACCTTTGCTTACTCACAGTGCGTAATACATACAGTCTGCATTGAAAGTGTCTGCATCTGGTTGTAATTTTAAAGAGAGCAGCAGTATCTAAATAGTACTTATTTTATATTTGTTATATTTATAACAATGGCTCCTATGTTTTCAAAGTTAAGTGGTAAGGTGTAACATAGTTAAAGTAGGGAAATAATTGCAAATGTCATCGACCTCATGAAGCAAGAAGCAGAGATGAAGGAAGAAATTATATGTTCATCCGAGTTCCAGAAAAGCCTTAAGAGGGTGAAAGAAAGAGTAGTCAAAGCAACTGGTGTTTCACCGAGTTCCGTTTCCAGAGTTCTCAAAGATAAGAAAAAAAACATATGGATGAAAGAATGCCATTTGACACACCTGGGAAGAAACATAAGGTCCCTAAACGTATTACAGAAATAGACGATTTCGAATGCGTCATTCGGCGCACGATTCACAATTCCTATGTGGAAGAAAAAACTGTGCTAACAATAAGCAGATTGCTCATCAAGCTGAAAGACAGCAGAAACTTTTAAGTTATTAAAGATTTAGGGTTCAAGTGGAAGAAACCGAAATCAAATAGAAGAGTTCTAACAGAAAAGAAAAATAAATAAATAAAATGAAAAAATAATAATAAAATAAAAAAATAAAAGTAAATGTTGCCATGATAGCTTAGTCGGTTAGAGCAACGGCACGGAAAACCTAAGATCCGTGGTTCAAATCCCGGCTATGGGATTTATTTTTTCAGTTTGATTCTACCTTTCCAAATGAGTATAATTTTATATGTACTTATATCAGTGTGTACTTATATCAGCATCAATTTTCAAGGTGGTGCTACAAATTTCAGAAAAATACTATAGTGTATGAAGATGAGTCATACATACACAGCAGTCATAAAGCATCTAAATGTTGGAGTGACGATAGCGTTTGCAGGTTTGCAGGCACCTGTTGCCAAAGGGCAAATACTTGTTATCGTTCATGCTGTTGAAAAGATCGGCTTCGTTCCAAATGCCCTTCTTTTACAAGTCGCAACAAACCACAGGAGATTTTCATCAAGAAATGAATACAGAAAATTACATGAAGTGAATCAACGCCATGTTGATACCTAATATGCCTGCTGGGTCTGTTCTGATTATCGACAACGCTTCACAATGCGTCAACACTCAAATTGACAAACCACCTACCTAAAATTCCTTGAAAGAAGAAATGAGAGCTTGATTACTTAGACACAATATAGCTTTAGATGAAAGCATGAGTAAAACAAAGCTATATAACTTAATTAAAGCCAACAAGCCAACTTAATTAAAGTCATACATACTTGACCAGATAGTAATACAACATCGCCATACTGAACTTAGACTGCCATCGTATCGCTCAGAACTAAACCCAATCGAATTAATCTGGGCTGATATCAAAAATGGGTGGCAGGTAGAAATATCACTTTTAAATTAAAATATGTGGAGCAGTTATAACGCCAGCAATTTTCTGAAATTGGAAGGCCAGATTGGGAAAATGTATGTTGACATGTTGACTAAATTAAAAATCATTATTTCGAATAATACGGAATTGCAGAAAATCAAATAGAAAGAATTCTCATCCAGGATAATGGCGTAGAAATTAGAGGAGAGGAGGTTGGCATTTCTGCAGAGCATCGAGCCCCAGAAGGCAGTATGGTTACACCTCTACCGGAAGGGACAGCAGGTAGCAGGGTCCAAGACGGCCAGATGACAAAAACAATGTCAACGTCAGCAGGGGGCAGGGTGTCAGTGCAACCAGCCCGCAGGTCACAAAGGATAGGGAGAACCAGCACACTTGGAGTAGGAGGTAAGACAATAGCAAACAGATAGAATGAAGATGCCCAGCTGTCAGTGGGGTTTTGGAATGTGGAGGGTTTGAGGGGAAAACTGGCTAGTGGTCAGCTTTTGAACTTGGTAAATAACTTGGACATAATTGGGTTAGCAGAGACTTGGCTAAAAAACAATGAAACTGTGGACATAAGTGAATTCCAAGGTGTTTATAGTGGTTCAGAATTGAGAGGTAGAAGGGGGAGATATCCTGGGGGCGTTGCTACTTTCTTTAAGAGTAATTATGTACAGTCTATTAAGGAAATACAGAGTCATCTCAGGGGAGCAACCTGTATATATTGTAATATAGCTAATATTAATATTGTTGTTATAACTGTATATCGCCAGCCGGTTACGTCCCAGTATGCAGAGCCAGAATTCTTTACAGATTTAGGGGAAACAATTGTAGAAATCAGGGACGAATATCAGGATGTAAAGCTAATAATAATGGGTGATCTGAATGCTAGGATAGGGCAAGAAAATATTACAATTAAAAAAGGGGACTTAGATAACAGAAAACCCGGCAGAAACAGCAAGGACTCAATCCTGAATGCAAGAGGAAAAGAGTTATTGTTCTTTTGTGACGCCTACGAGTTAGAAATAATGAACGGAAAATACGGTTCGGACCTGTCAGGGGAAGTAACATTTGTGCATACGAATAGGAGTAGTGTTATTGACTACATTCTGTGTTCACAGGACGTATTGCCGTTAGTTCAAAATTTTAAAGTTGAAAACAGCATTGACTCCCATCATTTTCCACCGATAATGACTCTAAAAGTATCTGGGCTAGTATCTTATACAAGGGATGAAAGCGCATGCGAAACATTGACGCCATTGTTTAAATATAGATGGAGGAAGGCTGGAAAGGAGATTTTTATTAACACTTTAGAAAACGAAATTATATCTTTTGACGTAGATCAACACAAAGGAACTGAAATTATACAGAACATAACTAATATTATACAGAAAGCAAGTGCGCACATGCTAACAGGAAGGGGTAATGCATCAAACAGCTTAACATCAAATAGTTGGTATAACGATCAGTGTAAAACAGCGAAGAAAGCAGCGGAATCTGCACTTATCAAATACAGAAGAGAGGGGGGTGAAGAAGCAGAATTTCTTTTGCAAATCTAAGAAAGTCATATAAGGAAGTCCTAAAGCAGAGAAAAACAGCTTGGCAGGACGCAAAGGCAGAAGAGGTACGTCAAGTAGTCGAAAATGGGGAAATTGGTGACATGTGGAAAGTTATTAGACAGATTCGAAGGCGAAGGTCCATTCAGGCAACTATCCCGGCAGGAGAATGGATAAAGCACTTTAAAACAGTCTATGAAGGAGGGGAGTGTAGAATACAATTAAATACTTTGGCCGCTGAAGGGATGACTGGGGCTCCAATCGTGCAAATGCTTTATTATGAAATTAGCACAGCAGAGGTTGTTCGTGCAATAAAATGTTTAAAAAACGGGAAGGCAGCTGGTATAGAGGGCTTGTCAGCTGAGTTTTTCAAGATCTCGCTAGAAGTTAATAAAATGGTAGATTTTTATAGAAAAAGCTTCAATAAAATATTTGAAGGCGGAGAATATCCGGAAGCGTGGAAAACCGCCATTATCCAACCTCTTTACAAGGGCAAAGGGAGTTACAGCATTCCAGGAAATTACAGGGGTATCTCGCTGCTCTCTATATGTAGAAAAATTTACAGTAGAATCTTATATGAAAGAATTAAGTGTTGGGCCAAGACACATCATAGGATTTCTAAATTTCAGGCAGGATTTAGGGAAGGTTTCTCGACTATTGACAATGTCTTTGTTCTGAAAACAATAATTGATGACAATTTGAGAAATAAAGGTGGTAAGGTATATACTGTATTTGTAGATTTTAAAATGGCATTTGATACTGTAGAACGCAGTGCTCTCTGGAAGAAATTAACACGTAAAGGACTTTCGGGGAAAATGATTAGAGCACTTAGGGCAATGTATAAAGAAGTTAAGTTTGTTATCAAGACCGATCAGCACAATACATCAGAATGTAACTCAGCGCAGAGGGGGGTTAAACAGGGTTGTATACTATCTCCGTTACTTTTTAATTTGTTTATTGATGATGTTGTTAGCGTGATGACGGAGGAAGACATAGATGCACCGACAATCGCAGACCAAAAAATACCAATTCTTTTGTACGCGGATGACATTGTAATTCTTTCTAAAACGATAAAAGGTTTGCAGTCTGGTTTAAACGCTCTTCGACAATACTGTAGGCAATGGGGTATGGAGGTAAATATTCTTAAAACTAAAACAGTCACCTTTAAAAATGGATATGTGTACGGCCAACATGAAAAGTGGACCTATGGGAGGAAGAAATTCAAAATGTTAAACACTTCGATTACTTAGGAGTAAGGTTTGATATGGGCGGAAAATGGAACAAGAACATGGAGTTTATAAAACACAAAGGGATTGGACAACTTTCTGAAGTATTAAGGATATTGACACGGGTACCAGATATGCCAGTAAAAACATTACAGACCATGTATGAAGCAATGGTTAGGTCCTCATTACTATATGGCAGTGAAGTGTGGGGATGGGAGAGGGTGGATAATGTAAATAAAATACAATGCAATTTCTGGAAGCGCATTCTAGGATTGGCGAGGGGTACTTCAAACTACGGAGTTCTTCGTGAGGTAGGATGCTGGGAAGATGCTGTATTTGCTAAACTAAACGCAGTTAGGTACTGGCTGCGAATAATTAAAGGCGATCAAACAACTCCGAGAGCGTAGAAAGTAGTGACAGCAGTGATGACGGCAATAATGTGAGTGATTCCGCAGAAGAGGAAGGGTTGTTAGATGTGGAAGAATTGGAGGCAATGATTGACAGTGTTTTTTATACTAAGCGTAGATTTTAATATACGGTATATAACTAAGTTTATCAGCGCAATGCAGTGCATAACGGTGTACGGATATTTGACAATGACTGTCCCACGCACTCCTGTAACATGCAGACGACCGGTCACCTCCTGATCTGGTAGGTAACTCGCTTCCTAGCTGTCATTAAGATTTTCACGTGTCTAGAACTGTTGCGCCGATTATACAGATACTCCTGTGGCAGAGAGATTTAGCTTCTGTCTGAACACCTTTTGTGTATGATTTACTATTAACTCTCTGTCAATAAGATGAACTGTTGTTGCCAAGTATAACGAAGTGGGGTCGTATACTAGTTCCCGTGGGTTTTGCTATAACAAACGTATTGAATATAACAATAAAACAAACATAAAATAAAGTATCTGAAGATACATTCACAAGACTTTCACTATCCTCTCTCGTTTATTAGTGGGCACACGAATTATTCTTACTCAAATTTACTTTTCTCTAAGTACCACGTACTTAGTAGGTAGAGAGGCTATTGCATTCCACCCAAAAATTCGATACCAAGATTTCACCGCAAATATATACAGGGTTATTCAAGAAGGAACAGATTTTAAATAATCATTTTAATGAACGACAATAGATAGTACACATACGACACATCATTGAGTACAGGAAAGTTAAAATTTTTAAGCCCCACCTATTAGTTCTATTCAGTGCTTATAGAGACGCTGTGTTTGTTTACGAGAAAATGGTGACTTCACAGGAAAAGTCGTTTTGTGTGCTGCATTACGCAAAGAGTGAATCCAATGCTTCATTGCAGCGTGCATTTCGTTGTAAGTTCAACAACGACCGGATCGTCATACAAAATTTACAAGTGATAGAATAAATTCGTAAAATATGGTTGCGTGTGCAAACAGGAAACCACTGGTCGTCCGCGCATAACAAATGGTGCTCATTTTGAACACACAAAATAAAATTTTGAACTTTTCTCTATTCAGTAATGAATAGCATGTCTCGCCATCTATTGTCGTTCATTAGAAATGAGTATATAAAATATGTTCCTTCTTTTTGAATAACAATATATTTTGAGACCCCCGAATGCAAATAAAGCATTTGGAAACAACTCTATGTATGTGTCTGTGTGTCCGCATGAACAGCATAACTCAAAAACGAAAATTCGGATAAATATTGTCGTAACCTCTTACATTTTTCACATATTACAGGGGGTAGAGCATGGTAAAACATAGCAATCTACACGAGCTCCAACGGGGCGAGCTCAACAAAGTTCCTATACACCTGAAAATTCTTAAAATATTCCTAGGTCATTATGGGGAAGGAAAGAAGGATATATCTACATTATTAAATTACATGGTAAAAGTTTAGATGGACGGATTTAATTACAAATTAGAAACGATACATGTTACCTTCTGTTTGACGGAGCGTCCTCCTACATGTGCACTACCCGCTATATCACAAGAGACAGACTCAGCGTCATAGATGCTTCCACAATCTACAACCGGTTTTCCCCCACTCTTACTGCATCATTACCGGTCCGTACTGCCAACTTAAAATAGACCACACAATGTTGGCATAACCGCAAATGTTCTTACAGAGTTGCCACAACCAAAATGCCACAATATCAAACTTGGTATACAAGTTCAATATCTTCGAAGGATGCAACAGGAAGATTTTCAAGAAAATTCCCTAAACCCAACTACCCTTTACATGGATGATTTTTCAAAAATGTTGATTTACTACATATCGGCTCTAACGATTTTTATTAAAATAACATATATTAAAGATATTTGCATAACAGATAAATTGAATAACTTGAATTTTCTGGGAATAGCCTGTGAAGTCCTGTTCATTCGGAAGGAATGTTGTATTATCTTGTATAACTGGTAAACGTTAACCGAAAGACGAAAACGTACTTCACACAAAATGTAGACCACTTTAAAATATACAATTGATCCCAAATAATTTTTTGTGCATAAACGCGTTCTTAACCTTATCCTGCCTCCCGGGTGGTGTACCCATAATAGATCAAGCTGGGTACAGTACGCAGGTGTGTCTTGATGCAGTAATTTGTATCACAAATTTCTTAAATGTAAATAATGATTGTAATATGAATATGCATTTTTATTTGACATTGATTTGAGATGTTTGTTGATTGTAATTATTGTTGGGAAGTAAGTTTATACTGCCTTACTGAAACTGACAGTAATAGTGCAATAATGCAGCGAGGGGGTGAGCTGTTTATCATTATTGGAAACGAGGAAGTTACGTAATGTTGGCGCGTTTAGAATCTTCTGGAACGTTTCCCTAGAGCATATGTATTCATAATTTTCTTTGGATATTAAAATAGACGCTAATGTTGGCGCGTTTTATTAGCCAATTGCAGCTCAGTTATAATCTTTAGGCATATCTGGGTGAATGAGTATAAAAAGAGTAGGTTAGAGGTAGATCGCCGTCAGTTCATCAAAATTCTTTGTACACTACACGTCGCATTCCCGTCAGTTCGTCGAAAGTATTTGTACGGCACACGTCGGATATCAATTTGTAGGTTACGCGTAACAGAGTTATGAAAAATCTCAAGTGTTATAAAGTTAATTATACAAAAGTTTGAAGTACGTGGATTAAATGTGATCAGTAAGAAGTTATTATAACAGTTTCAGTTTGGCGAGTGTCAAGATCAATGTGTAAATGTGATAGTTAACGTGTTCGACAATAAAAGTGTAAAACAAAATTTCTTTCATCAGTGTTATCTTTAGATAAAAGATTCCTTTCCGTTTACACAACCTGTATAAAGAGAAGTGCTCGATCCAAAAGCTAGCCGGAGGACAGAGAACAAAATTTAAATAAAATAACAGTGGCATTCTTTCAAACGAACATTAATATTGCCGCAAATTGCTAACACCAGATGGAGCTAACAAACCTAACAAATGAATGACGTCACAAGATGGCTTCAACACGTTGAGTAAACACACATACACAAACAACGTGGGTTATACACAAACAATATAAGTAAAACCACCGCAAATTGGCACCACAACGTGGGGCTACAAAAATGTTAAGTATAAGTAAAACCATCGCAAATTGGCTCCCATACGTGGGGCAGTTAAAATTATGTAACCAAACAAAACAAAAGCAGCACAATATAAGATCTTCAAGTTCTAATAATTTATGTAAAAACATATTACGTAAGCACAAATGCTACTTCAGTCTTCTGATACATATATTCCACCACTGTTACTACTCACGCCTATAGGAATAGAGAAGATGCTCAGAAATTGATAACCATAGCCTGCGGTAATAAAAGTAGAACAGTAATTAAATGTGATACACAAAAGTTATACGGACGTAATACGTATGTGTATATTTTCAAAATAATGAGAACTGCACCGAAATATAAGGTCTGTCCGCCGTGATATGATTACAGCGTGTATGAGATTCCAGTATCTCTGAAAATTACTGCGCTACCTATCAATTACAGGAGGAAGGGCCATTGTGCTTTGAGTGGAAGCAATCAACGTATGTATCCGTGACTGTAATGGAAACCGGGAGATTAGTATTTTTTTCTCCTGCTTCTGTCTCTGCAGTATGGACGTTGGCAGAATATGGCAAAACACAGGGGAGAGTTAGAGGAAGAGGTACGGTGGGAGAGAGAGAGAAATGATAACGTCCCGGGAACTTAATCCCCTAAGAACCTCAGCCTGGCTTCCTAATATGTGCGGTTTTAACGTTGCGGACCTCTCTAAAGTTAGGATGGCTTCCGAGAGCACCTCTGATCTGGGAAGAGCATGACAAAGTAGCGGTAATACACTGTCATGAAGCAAATTTCTAACAAATTGGGAGCAGAACGTAACATGTTACAGCTGCGTAGATGGCAAATATATTTTAAGTGCATCAACCATACCACTGTGCCTATCTATTGATTATTTTACGAATTATTTACGTAGATATCTCTCTACAGTTTGCTAATTATAATGGATTTGCAATTGAAACTAAGAGGCCAATTTATTCATATAGCATACTCATATTTAAACACTGGATAATAGCAGATTATGATATAAGCGGTAAAAACACATTTAACACACGTGACATATATTATTACTTTCTCTACTACGTATAGTAGGTAGGGGAGTGTGACGCTATCCCCCACTACTCGTGTCTAGCAAAGCTACCAGCCAAAAGTGACGTAAACAACAATGTGTTTGGTAATGACAATGTAGAACAATAATGTAACTCCCCAAATTATTAATACGCTACATACATTTCCCTTGTCCACGCAGTTTGAATTAAGCATCTTAAAATTGCAGTACAACTTATACCCTAATATGTATACAAAAATGCTTATAATTAATAAAACGCTCTCCCATTCCTCGCCGTTTTGAGACCAAAAACGTATTCAGGGTTTTCAAAACATATATTTCCGTGAAATCTCGGTATCGAATTTTTGGGTGGAATACAATACTTCCCCTACTTACTATACGTAGTAGAGAAAGTGAAAATATTCAAAAACAAGAGTACTTCAAAAGCTGTAATAGAAAATTCAAAATACACATTTATCACGCAAATACTTTAAGCATTTGGTACTTAAATCAAGATTGTTTGAACCAATTCTTAGAGAATATACATTACGACATCTTGTCCATGCATAGCATAGTTTTGGGTGGAGGGATTTTCTTGGAAACCTCGCTGTTGTAAATTAAACTTAAATATTATGTTTCTTACTCATCACAAACACGACCTGAAAGCATTTATTTCCGACGAAAGCTCCATATTCAGCCTTTAGATTGAATAAAATATTTTTTCTACTTTCTATAGTGAAGCGGTAACTTTGTTACAAATATCAACCCTTTATTAATTATAATTATTTATGACATGCATGTAAATATTAAAAAACCTTTAATATTTATTATTCGTACAACATGTTTAGTCCCAAAACGGCGAGGAATGGGAGAGCGTTGTATTAATTATAAGCATTTTTGTATACATACTAGGGTATAAGTTGTACTGTAATTTTAAGATGCTTAATTGAAACTGCATGGATAAGGGAAAGGTAATATTGTAGCGTATTAATAATTTGGGGGGGTACATTATTGTTCTACATTGTCATTATCAGACACATTGTTGTTTACGTCACTCTTGGCTGGTAGCTTTGCTAACAACGAGTAGTAGGGGATAGCGTCTGTCTCAGTTAGGATTCCGTGGGGAACGGACCGCGCGTGTAAGCCGGGCTGTGGATCGGTGGACATCTCCTCCCACCTTCCATTTTTAATAATGTAGGAACCCCAAACGGTTTGGAAATAAATCTGGCAATAGATTTGTGTTATGGATTTTGTACAGCGAAAAACCCACGCCTTCCTCTTAACCTCCACACCGCAGTCAAGTAAGTATACGTCCGCTCAATGTGCGAGCTGGGTAATAGATATTAATTTAATTTTCATTTGAACGTTTAGGCCATAACCCAGCATGTAATAAAATAAAATCCATTATGCATCAAGGATCTTGGCGAGGGGACTATTTGGGAAAGGGCCTTAGGAAACCTTTGTTTATGCTAATAAAACTGGAATACTGTTAAGACTGCTACTTTCCCCAACAAACATAAGTGACAGTACCATTGCATGGTGGGGTATAATTTTAAATGTAAGTATATGTGACGACAATCCAAAAAGTTTCATGTTGAAGCAATTGGCTGTGAGATGATTAGAAGTAGGGCATATCTGCGGGGGTCACCAGGTGGTAGATTTAAATGTAACCTTTGTCTGTCCAAGTACTTCATAGTGTTTATTTTGATTACATAGTGTTCGTATTGCAACTATGGAACAATAAAGTAACGGGTCATCGAGAAGTTGCTCCGCACCTCCCGTGTAACCAAGATTTCCCCAGAGTGAGGAATTCTGGTGGCAGCACTGGCTGGCGCGAGCGTATGCTGAAAGCATTTCGCTGGTTAAGAAAACTGCTAGGTTCACTATATTCATGCATGAAAGGTAATGTAGAAAAATAATATGCAACTAACCTGTTTAAAGAAGATGTTGAAAATGTTTACCATTTTCTTGAAGACAAATTCACTCGTTTTAATTTATTTTCGAACACTATAATTAATGTCTCTTTTGGTACAGATGTTATGTAATCTTCTATTGCAGTTTTCACCTCATCGATTGTTTTTGGATTGTCCTTATAGACCGAAGACTTAGCGGCTCCCCAAAGAAATTTTCCCTAAAAAATTCCACTAACAGTCCCATGGATTTATGTAATGTATGAGCAGTGGCGTTATCTTCTTGAAAAAATGCACCGTTCACTTCATTTTCATTTAGCTGTAAAATAAATGGAACAAGAATATCCGAGCAATAAACATCTGAATTAATTGAGTTATGGAAAAAATGGCCGAATAATTCGAGAGCGAGACATCGCACACCATACACCAATTTTCTCTGAATATAAAGGGGTTTCCTGAATTGCATTAGGATTTTCAGTAGACCATACTCGCGTATTTTGTGAATTTACGCATCCTGATAAGTGGAACCAAGCTTTATCAGTAAACAATTTCCTACCTAATACGTCAATTCCATGGTGCAAAATAAACCTCTGAAACCATTCACAATACTGAACTCTTTTTCCCGTGATCTGTGGGTTTTAATTCGTGGACGACTGATACCTTAAATGGATACAAACCTAGTTCTTTTTTTACTGCTTTGTATGCGGAACCGTAAGAAATATCACATTGTTGGGCCAAATGTTTATTGATTTCTGTGGACTTTTAATGATTCTATCGATATATCAGATAGTGTTTCTTCTGTTAGCACACTGGGTCTTTCACTTCTAACAGCATCATGCACGGAACCTGACTTCCGAAATTTATTAACATTTATTAATTAAATCACGCACAGTATCTCTGTGCGGTAGTTTTGAGTTAGGGAACCTGACAACGAAATTTTGTTTCACTTTCTCAGTATAATTTCCACGCTCATTAAAAACGTTTTCCACTATTCCTCTGTATAATACTTTGATTTCGCTTCAGCCACACGTCAGATATCACAGCATAGTAGACCATACTAACCAGTATAATAAACAACTCGTGCACTCGCAGCCGCCGATAATCATAACATCCCGTCGGAATCGAATGCGATAAACCTAGGGATGCCATCCCTTTATCGAGCGTTGGCCAGCAGCAAGGTGCGGGGGAAGTTCTTGATGACCCGTTACTTTCCGTAACACTCCATTCCAGTGTATTTATTTGTATAATTAACCCGCATAATAATGTATCTTATCCCGCACTACTGTGCTTCACCACAGTACAGTTAGGTGGCATATTGTTAATGACTACAGAAAGCCTGTATGAGAGGAGACTGCAACCCACTTCACATCTCCAGCAGCAGAAAGCAGCGTCCAGAAATGTATTAAAATTAATAAGAAGGTGGTTTAACGTGTAGCCATAATTAATTAATTATCAATACCCACAGAGAATAGGTTAACATTGACGTAGAGCTATAATAATAGGAGGGCAACAGCTATTGTATCTATGAAAAACCAAAAACTGTGGTTTCTTTGACTTTTTTTCTATATAAGAGTACTGTTTTGGGTAGATTATGGCCTAGATAAACGCCTACATTACCAAATAGCAATCATGGCTATTAGAGGATCAATTCTCATCCTCAGAAATCATTTGTATTCAATTTAATATCGATACACACTTTACAAATCATTGAAATTATTATACGTTTGTATACGTATTTATTTAAACCCGCATAATAGGATTATTTTATACTACTTTTCTGTCCCGATTTAAATTCATTTGTATTTCTATTTTAGGTTGATTTTCATTACTTTGATATGTTAACTATAAGTCGTTATTATTATTATTTTTAATTTAAATTTAAATTTGTTAATTGTATAGATATACTTTGTGTATACGGCAGCCCTTAATTGAGGGAAGTGTTAACGAGCTATGTCAAACCATAAGCTATTGAATTTTTTGTTCATATTTAATTCTGTATACATATTATTAATTTTCAGCTTTTCAGTATGGGTTATGGAAAATAATTATAATTTCAGTTGAACTACCTAGGTATATTTAATAGTTTTTAACCCTGCAATATAATTTTAAATCCGTAATTCATGAACCTGTCCTGAAAAATACGAGTTAATAAGTTATAAAATGAAGTCCAAGGAGAATTTCGAATTGTGGAGTTGAAAAGAATTAAATTTAATGTTCAACGCGGTGCTTTATCTAAATAATACAGAGGTAATTAAATAACCATTTGTGGCTTTAAAATTGTTAGTATTAAAAAAATCAACCGTGTATAATGAAAGCAGTTATAAGTAGATATAATAAAAATGCAAAAACAAAAAAAAGGAAAGCAAAACCTTCACATTTTTTTGCCAAATTTCACGGATACTTTACCCTAATGAAAAACATTCCTTCAAGGTCTTTTTAAATATCTTTCAGTTTTTTTTCCAGTGTTTATCAAAGAACGCTATATTTTCAAGAGAGATATTCGCAGTGCGTTGTACTCGCCCTGTGCATGCTCACAACTGGCCAACCTGACACGTGTGTGAGCTAACAGAAGGAGAGTGAGGATGGGTCAGAAATCAAAGACTTACCTCTCTCTTTTCTTTCACGCTCTCAGCTTCACGCAAATCCACTCTCTCAACACAAAGGATTTAACGTTTACCCTAAAATATAGTCTCAGAAATGGGGCGTTGTCCTTAATGTTGCTATACGGTTAGACTTACTCATAAAAACCTTGCCACGCCTTTCGTTTTATTACAGGGAGCAAGGTAAACCTGAGGGAGCTTCTTGAGTACAGGGTATCAAAGACAAACAAAATTAAATTGCTAAAAATCTGATGTGGTACAATCACATGACATTTGGTATCCTCTAAATTTTATTAGTGGGTATATAAACTATTCTTACTTAAGCTTATTTTTCTAGCTACTACATTTTAATCCAAATAAGCCTTTGCAGCAATAACTGCATTACAAACTTCGTTACAGATACAAAGAGAACAGCGATAGACAAATATTTAAGAAGTGGACGCTATATGCTGGGCTTAAAATTTCGTACAGTTTCTATGCAATCGTGAGAAACAACTGAATGCTGAAGGGACTTCAAGAGAATGAACAAGAAGTGAATAATTCGAGGCTTTACTAACGATATCTCAGAAATAGCTTATGCTACAAAAAAGTATTTAAAATAAATACTAAAAAGATCAACGTGTTTCATCTATTGCCAAACGTTTACCAGTTATACCTACAAGATTATACAGAATTCTCTCCGAATAATGCTATTCTAGGAACATTCAAGACATACAGTTTATTTATAATTTAAATATATTTATTATATGAAATTTTAATCAAAATCGTTGCAGCCATTTCTTAAAAATAAAAAAAAATTAAAAAATGTTCCATGTAAAGTGTAATTTGGAAAGGGAAGATTTTGTTGAAAATGGTGTCGCAGCTTTGGAAGATATTGAACCTAAATACCAAGTTTGATATTTATCCGACTTTTTTATTTTGAATTATGCAGTTCACAGACAGACACACATGGACATGTTTATAAAAAATCTGATGTGTTGCACTTACATGACGTTCTCACTCTTGTACAAACTATTTTTACAAATGCTTATTCTCCATATGCTTCATGTTAATAGAGATATCGAGATGTTAATCTTATTGCTAATTTGCTTATAGATGCAAGGGGAATACAGTAGTATTTAAGCGATAGTCAAATCTTTTAAGAGCTGGTTGCTATGTGGAGTATTCCTTTCTCTTTGCATTACCAGGACAAAAATGAATAACGTATTCCCATTAGAGAAAAAGTATAAGTATTGGAAAATTTAAGGTAATAACAAGCAATATCTCAAAAATGTATATGACATAAATTGTGTATTTTAACGCGGTCTACATTTTTTGTGTAGTAAAACTTTGTCTATCTCTTATGGTTTACCAGTTATGCAAAAGTTGTTTACAATGAAGAATACTTTTGAAGACATTCCCAGAAAACTAGAGGTATACATTTCATATGTCATGAAAATATCTTAAACATATAATATTTTAATCAAAATCGTTACAGGCACTTTTGAGAAAACTAAAATTTTCGAAAACCGTTCCATGTAAAGGGTAATCTGTGTTAGGGTGATTTTCTTGAAAACCTTCGTGTCGCATCTCTCGAAGATACTGAAC
Organism: Deroplatys truncata; assembly: GCA_030765065.1. Taxonomy (NCBI): domain Eukaryota; kingdom Metazoa; phylum Arthropoda; class Insecta; order Mantodea; family Mantidae; genus Deroplatys; species Deroplatys truncata. Next base: position 111,163,455 of record CM060982.1, read on the forward strand.
CTAAATACCAAGTTTGGTGTTTATCCGACCGTTCGTTTCTGAATTATGCTGTTCACAGACACACACAAGGACATGTTTCCAAAACATATATTTCCAATGAAATCTCGGTATCGAATTTTTGGGTGGAATACAATATGTCCCCTACTTACTATATGTAGTAGAGAAAGTAAAAAAAGAAACAAAGCAAAAACAATAACGAATTCCCATTTGAGAAAGAGTAAAGTATTTGACAATAAAAAAAACATTGTCTATCTCTTATGGTTTAGCAGCTATGCAAAGGTCATTCAGAATGAATAGAACTTTTAGGAACATTCCCATACAATTCTGGATATTGTGGGGGATGCATGATGCTCGCTACATCACCTCCCTCTGCCGTGCGTACGTGGGCGTGAGGCTGGCAATCCAATTGGCAGATCTAGGACCTTCATGAACTGCAGCGCTACGGGATTATTATAAGTGCAAAATAATAAAATCCTTGCTACGAAAACACCCACGCACGTTCACAGTAAACCTGAGAGTGCTCCTTTATGTATGCAGGAAAGTTATCGGTAAATTTTGCAGAGAAATTCCAACGTTAAGGTACTTAAGTTTTATTTATTGACGGTCTTTAACTACTATGGTTATTATCGTCCTATTGTATACTGGGCGTAAAAGACCGGAAATCTGCACAGAAGTCTCTTTATTCTTTTACGTGCCGTAAATCTACAACTCGGGACCACCTTCCGATGAAAGCCATGTTATGGATTTTTACACCTGAAAAAATCTTTGTCTTCCGCCGGGTTTGAACGCGCAATCTCGCGATCTAGAGACCAGTAGGTACCCGTAAACTATGGAGGACGCGACTTGCCATTAAATTTTTGTGTTCTGTGCATAAATATCTCCACGGTGAAAACGTACAACTTCGCAAATAAATTTTCCCAGAGTTGGCAAGTGCTTTCAAATTTTGCCCAACACCTGTGGCGTGGAAAGACACTTCTCAGCATACAGACTTATATTAACATTGAAAGTATAAGAAATTTGTTGTGTTACACTCATTTATTCATTATCTGTTTAACCTCCTCATATGTAGGACTTACACTCCCAGGATTTACAGGCGGGTACCTGGAGTCAGAGGCCCGTCGAGGAGCAGACACTCATGGATCAGACAGAACATCCAGGATGGGGGATCAGCCCGATGCCTGAAACGAAATGATGGTGAAATGGATGAAAGGAAAGGTGATGATGAAGCAGTTGGTGGAAGGAATAGCGGGGGAAACCGGAGAACCCGGAGAAAACCGGCCCAGACGGTGCTTTGTCCACCACAAATCCCACATGTCGCCGCTGTGTTACACTCACGTGACTTTAATTTACTTTTGTACAAACTATTTTTACAAGCGCTTATTCTTCCTCTACTTCACGGCAATCGAGATAAACTTTTGCAGAAATTATCTTATTGCTGAATTTCTTCTGGACTTGAGCACCTATCTGCTGTGCGAGAGGTCCCGAGTTCGATTCCCGGCTAGGGATGGACATTTTATTAATCCCTATACTCTCCGGAGTCTTCAAGTATGAATGAGTGTGTGTCTGTGTGTGTGTGTGAGTGTGATCTAATGATTAAAAAAACCCAAAGTGCAAGAAACCCAACGACAAGTAAAAACAAATTACCATCATTTCCTTAGACAATAAGTTCCATAGGAAAGGCCGCTGATAAAGACCAATGCAGTTAAAGGCGGGGTATAAATGCAATTAAAGAAAAATAATATCTTGTACGTTAAAGGGGAATATGGTAGGCTTTAAGCGATAGTCAAACGTTTTAAGAGCTGGTTACTATGTGAAGCATTCCATTCTCTTTGCATGTTCAGGACAAAAAAAAGCCATTAACGAATTCCGACTTGAGAAAAATTATTATTCGAAAATTCAAACAAATAGCAAGGAATATCTCGGAAATGTTTCACTCCACATACTTTGCGTGTTTCAATGAGATCTACATTTTTTGTGTGTAGTAACATTTAGTCTCTCTCTATCTTACGGTTTACCAGTTATGCAAAACTCGTTCAGAATGAAGAGGATTTTCTTAGACATTCCCAGAAATTCAAGATATACATTTTATATGTCATGAAAATATATTAAATAAATAATATCCAAATCGTTGGAGCCATTTTTGAGAAAACAAAAATGTTCGTTAAATCATATTTGTATATTCTTGAAAACCGTCGTGTCGCATCTTTGAAAGATACTAAAACTAAATACCAAGTTTGGTATTTATCCGACTTTCCTTTTTTGAGTTATGGTGTTGAGAGTCACACATGGATCTTTTTTTAGGATTCAGGGTGTTGCAAAACATGTCCCGTGAAATTTGGTATCGAATGCAATACTTCCCCTACTTACTATACGTAGTAGAGAAATTAAAATTGTAAGCTTAAGTTAACAGCTTTAGTTCATGATATGTTCATATTTTAAAGATTTTGTCAGCATAAATGCGTATACATTTTCAATATTTTTAGCACATACAAATCCTATGTGTAGTAGTAAAACCATTTCTGCAAATTTTACTTTCTCTACTGCGTATAGTAAGTAGGGGAAGTATTGCATTCCACTCAAAAATTCGATACCGAAATTTCACCGGAAATATACGTTTTGAGACCCCCTGAATAAAAAAAATCTGATGTGATACACTCACCTGACTTTCCCTACTCTTGTACAAACTATTTTTACAAACGCTTATTCTCCATCTACTTCATATTAATCGAGATAAACATTAGCAGAGTCTATCTTATTGCTAATTTTCTTGTAGATGTAAGGGGATAATATATTTACAAGGACAATTTGGAAATACAGTAGCCTTTAAGCACATACATATCTCTTAATAGCTGGTTGCTATGTGTAGCACCATTCCCTTTCCTACAGATTTATACTCTTTGCATATCCAAGACAAAAAAATGAATAACGAATTCCCATTTGAGAAAATAAGTATAGAAAAATTTAAGGGAACAACAAGCAATATCTCGAAAATGGTTCACTCAACAAAAAAAATGTATATGACATAAATTGTGCATTGTAACGCGATCTACATTTTTTGTGTAGTACAATTTTGTCTATCTCTTATGGTTTACCGGTTATGCAAAAGTCGTTCACAATGAAGAATACTTTTAGAGACATTCCCAAAAAATTCAAGATATACATTTTATTTGTCATAAAAATATCTTAAACATGATATTTTAATCAAAATCGTTAGAGCCATTTTTGAGAAAATTAAAATTTTCGAAAAATCTTCCATTTAAAGGGTAATCTGGGGTGGGGGGAGTTTCTTGAAAACCTTCGTGTCGCATCCTTGAAAGATACGGAACCAAAATACCAAGTTTGGTATTTATCCGACTGTTCGTTTCTAAGTTATGCTGTTCACAGACAGACACACACACACACACAAACACACACACACACACACACACACAGACACACACACGGACATGTTTCCAAAAATGCTTTTTTTGGATTCAGGGGGCTTAAAACATATATTTCCGGTGAAATCTCGGTATCGAATTTTTGGGTGGAATACAATACTTCCCCTACTTACTATACGTAGCAGAGAAAGTAAAAAGGCATTTTTGGAAACAAGTCCGTGTGTGTGTCTTTTTGTGTGTTTGTGAACAGTATAAATCAGAAACGAACAATCAGATAAACCCAAACTTGGTATTTAGGTTCAGCATCTTCCAGAGATACAACATGAAGGTTTTCAAGAAAATCCCTCCACCCCAGATTACGCTTTACATGGAACATTTTTCGAAAATTTTAATTTTCTCATAAATGGCTCTAACGATTTTGATTAAAATATCGTATGTTTAAGCTATTTTCATGACAAATGAAATGTATATCTCGAATTTTCTGGGAATGTCCTCAAAAGCATTCTTCATTGTGAACAACATTTGCATAACTGGTAAACCATAAGATATAGACAAAATTTTACTACACAAAAATGTAGATCGTGTTAAAAATACGCAATTTATGTCATATACATTTGTTTTGTTGAGTGAAGCATTTTCGAGATATTCCTAGTTATTACGTTAAATTTTCCAATACTTACACTTTTTCTCCAATGGGAATTCGTTTTTCATTTTTTATGTACTGTACATGTAAAGAGAATGGAATACTCCACATAGCAACCAGCTCTTAAAAGATTTGACTATCGCTTAAAACCTCGAATAACATGAAGCATATGGAGAATAAGCGTTTGTAAAAATAGTTTGTACAAGAGTAGAGAAAGTCATGTGAGTGTAACACATCAGATTTTTATACTCGATTGATATGGAGCAGATAGAATAATAAAGTTTAGTAAGAAATGTTTGTAGGGGAGTGGGTAAAGAAAGTCATATGAATGCAACATCAGATTTTTACAATACATATTTCAGTCAAACGAACCCTTCTAAGGATCTGCATTGATACAATGCAAATTAGGTAATGATCAGCACTCAAGAGCAGTAATTCCTGCACTGCCAGTTCCCAAACAACTGGGAAAGGTTAACCGTTGGATTTCTCATTCATTCACAAGATTTTCGGCTGGCAGCTGAAGTGTTCCTTTGAAAGCAACTCGGTTTACTCCACTTAGCATAAATGTGCTAGAGTGGAAGGAGGAGCGGGGGTGAAGTCAATAAACAAGTTTCTGCTGATCTCAAAGTAATGCCCTGCGGAAATAAAAGCCTTAGAGACTTGATTTAGTGCAGCAATCGTGTTACTTTGATGTGGTTTCGGCACCCTGGAGGAAGTTTAACTCTTGTTCGAATTACATTTCCTAATTCTGAAACAATAACCAAGTTTACAACAATATATAATAACCAAGTTTGTCGTACGATTTTCACTGTGTAGGAATGAGAACCGCGGGTAGGAAACACTACTAACATCACCTTAAATTGTGTTATATTCTCCCAGTCAACAATCAGTTCTTTAAACTTTTTGTTCAAGTGAATTAGGGCAGGACCGGAGCTTATCAGCGCACTTAGGTCATCTCAGTAGGTCGCTGCATTACCCGGTTCCTGTGAGGAAAGCTTGCAGGGGGGGCAGATTCCGGACAATGCACTGTAGCAAGGACGGGGTCTCTAACCATTCCAGAGTGAAATAAACTCTAGGACAGATGTCCATCTTCGACCAGAGGCACCATCCTCCAGGAAGAGGCATCCATCGGCCATTCAATCGTGAAGTAGGTATAATTTTAGGAGGGGTTCTATTGTAGTTCAACTGTTGGGGAGTCGAAAACTTGAAGTAGTTGCAACCGCACGTATGTTAAAAAGTTTCCCGTAGCCTTCGCCCCAAATGTTTAAAAAAAACATTAACATTGTAATTTTTTTTTACTGTTTCTTTAAATATTATATATTTATGTTTGCCTCGGCTGCGTCAGTATTTACATTTATTTAGAGACATGGATGTCTTGGCAGGGAGTAGTGCGACTGAAGAATGTAGGCTTACACAGATTTTAAGTTTTTCTTCACTCCATTTATCAATGCTTGATACGATTTGAATAACACTTCACTGATATAGAGAGAGAGCTGTGGGTTTTTTTATGAATTACTTGCACTTTTTAACACGTAAACTATTTTTGTCTCACACAAAATACGTATTAAATTTCTCTAGGACGCACCTCGCGTCTGGTTAGGAACACTGTCTACAAGCAACTCGTCTACTTAGGAGCGCTGTCTACAAGCAACTAACTTCTGAATTTGTAAATTTTGCTCCATTTTAGTTTCTGATTGGCTAATTCTAGTCCAATAGAATACCTTCATTTAACTAAAACTGTTTCTGGTTGTTGATTGGCTATTTTATAAACTGTCACAAAAATTACATTATTGCTTCCAAGAATCACAAGTAGCATTATTAAACTTTCACATTTATTATTTCCTCAAGGTTACCTCATTGTTAGCAACTTTTGACCTATTTCTCACAGCTCCTACATTATTAAATTACGTAATACATTCACATAACATTATTGCACATGTATACAATAATATAAACATATACAATTACTATAATATACACTTTTTATATATTGTTACACACATATTGCTTTAAGGCGAGCTGTTATTGAATTTATATATTATATAATTAGACTCAAATTATTTAAGTGTAAAAAATACTGCCTCAATCGAAAAGGAGAAATCTTGTCCATAACGCATACGCTACGTCTGAACGCCACACCCCAATCCCCAACGCCTAGATTGCAACCCTAAAGTATACGAAGATAAAGGAAGTGATGGACAGGAAGTTTGTAGCAACAGGGGAGCTAATCGAGTATCGCCTATCGACCTGAGAAAGCCACAAATGAAACTAAATTCAGGGTGGTCGGTCCATTATTATATTCGAATGTGACACCTCCCAAAATCGAACCTCACATGTTTCCGTGGAACCATCTCGCTGGGTTCATGTTAAGCCTCAGGGCAAGATGAAATAGTACATTTCAGATATTTTATAAACGATTGACAAACAAGAATCAGAAAGAGAAATCTGTAAGGCTTGATCTTCAAGATAGTAACGAACCTTGGTGGGATTCGAGCCACAATCGGTAAGTTGCATCCGATTTCAGAAGGTGGCGTAACTTGAATAAACGAGTGAAGGATATTTATTGACCACGTTTTTAGGTCAACCGGATAATTGTCACCTAGTTTTGTCGCCAGGCACTGAAGCAAAGACACCTCACTTCTACATAGGGTCTGAAAACCTGTCCTAACAGAGTCTACTTCCGATATTACCTCAAGACTGCTATAACTATTTCAGGTAAGTTCTTGCAATGTGTGTCTAAGCTCCTTTATTTCCGGGCCCAGTAGGAGGACTCCTTTTTTAAACCTCAATTCATAAAATTAAATGGCGTAGCCTAAGATTTTTTATAGAATCTGGCGCATTCTTTATTTTACGACACCTAGCTTACCTGTGGTATTCCGCAACCCCTGTACTGATTGCTTCTTACCCTCTGTCGCTTGCAACCCCCGGGGTTCCTCACCCCTAGGGCTGCTACAATATACATTGTTATGCATATTCTTATTTTTCCAGGCAGACACGTCGGGGTTCTTATCTGCTCAGATAGCCAGTCAGATTTGAAAGCCCTTAGAACTGTCAAAACTACATTAAGATTGGTCTGGCAATGCCAGGATGTGGATAGACTCAGTGCAAGTGTCCGGTTACACTTCTTTTGGTTTTGGGGCATACTGTTATTGAAGGAAATAAGATGGCGGACATTCTTGCAAAGAGGGGAACGGGGTTTGATTTTATTTGTCACGAGCCCTTCTTTGGTGTGTCTCCCAGAAAAGGCAAGTATGAGATAACCCAGCTTACAGCGGAGTAAACAAGCTATCGCCAGGTAAATCCATTATTTTACATCGGGGCCTGGCGGAAAATTTAGTGAGTTTCTCCAAAGTTCTCTATTTTGCAGCCGCAACATTTTACGTATACATTTATACATAATGGGGCTTCCTCAAAATCCTTTATGCCGAAGATGTGTGAAGGAAGTTTGAAGCTTCACAGTATATACTAAGTAAATGCGAAGGATTCGGTAAGCATAGATATGTACTCCTAGGGTCTTTCTTTTTTTGAGCCTGAGGATACAAGAAGAGCGGATATCAAGGACGTGGTCCGCTTTATCCGGAACATTCACTTGATTAATTGCCAGGATAAAGGCACAAATGGCTCTAAGAGTCTATGTGCAGGCTACTCAAGTTTCATCATCATCATCATATCATCAGCTACAACACATAGGTGCAGAAACTTTTAGAGTAAGAAGGCAATATCAAACTAAGTATTTAGAGGTTAGGAGCCTTGGGCGGTAAAACATAATTACTACATGAACATAATTGAAATATAACTTTATGAAACATCTTTATTTGCCAATCAAAATGAAATGTAGCTCTCATGACAAATATATAGGTACTGTCTCTACTAGTAAATACTGGAACACAATGAGAAACTAACCATTACATGCCTGTACTGTACTGAACAACACGAGGGTTCGATATTATTATTGTACCGAAGTCTTAACACCAAACACACCTAGGGACAGTGATTAGAACTGTACAAGGTGCGTTTTGTTACATTTAACACTCCACAAACAGGTTCCAACATCGGAGGTAGTAACATGCCGGATTTAGTGTTGACGCATTGAGCGCAGTAAAGCTCTGCTGTCCTCAAAATGCTTATTTCAGTATCTAATGGCTTTCTATTTTACAATTTTCTCCATTGGTTTTTCGCACCAAGTATTTAATTTCTAACAAATAACTAATATCTTGGCCTAAGCAACAACACGGAATACAGCAATGGATAAGAACTGGTAGGATATCAACTGGGGCGCTTAGAATAGCAACGGCAGATCCCAACCAAAGTTCATTTTGAGATAAACGTCTTCTTCTGTTTTTTTCCAAAGCATGGAAAGTAGTTAATATTAAGACATGATATTTTCTGGGTATTCAAATTAAGGGATTTCAAGTGCAAATTCTTGAACCATTGTGATTAACACTTTTCCTGAGTTTGTATTGTTTATTATAACAAAAAATATACAGAACAGAAAAAGTTGTGTAAAATTGACTTTTCTTTCATTTAATATCTTGAAATATCTAATCAAGCTCTATTTTAAAAACTTCATTTTTCGTCATCATTAACACCAGCATGACGAGGACTCTTGTAAAAATCATGATAGATGGGTGGTATATATTTCAATAATTTCATCAGGTCATCGTATTTAGCTTTCTCTGTTCACTGTACTTCTGCTGTAACTTAAACAATGAAACATGTGAATTTTTATCTCTTTTCCTAATATTAACTTTTTAATACACTTCAGAGTTAGAACAACATAAACCATCTTTAACAATCTCAAGTTTATCTGATCTACAATAATGGATGTAAAAGCAAAGGAGCACCATCGACATCTATGGACTTTGTTGTTACATACGATTTACCATTATTTTTTTTTTTTTTTGAGATTCAGGAATAACATCTGCAGACGGTGCCATATTCACTACCGTTCACTACAACGCCATGAACGTGTATTGGCCATAAAGTAAAATACTCTTAGTTGGGATATGTCATTTTTACTTTCTCGACTACGTATAGTAAGTAGGGGAAGTATTGTATTCCACCCAAAAATTCGATACCGAGATTTCACCGGAAATACATGCTTTGAGACACCTGAATCAAAAAAAAGCATTTTTGGAAACATGTCCGTGTGTGTGTGTGTGTGTGTGTGTGTCTGTGTGTCTGTGAACAGCAGACGAAAAAAAACGAACAGTCGGATAAACACCAAACTTGGTATTTAGGTTCAGTATCTTCCAGATATGCGACACGAAGGTTTTCAAGAAAATACCCCCACCCCAGATTACCCTTTACATGGAAGAGTTTTCGAAAATTTTAATTTTCTCAAAAATGGCTCTAACGATTTTGATTTAAATATCATATGTTTAAGATAATGGCATGAGAAATGAAATGTATATCTCGAATTTTTTATGAATGTCTCCAAAAGTATTCTTCATTGTGAACGACTTTTGTTAAAGTGGTAAGCCATAAGAGATAGACAAAATTTTACTGCACAAAAGATGTAGATCGCGTTAAAATACACAATTTATGTCATATACATTTTTTTTTTGTTGAGTAAACCATTTTCGAGATATTGCTTGTTATTCCCTTAAATTTTTCAATACTTATTTTCTCAAATGGGAATTCGTTATTCATTTTTTTTTGTCTTGGATATGCAAAGAGTATTAATCTGTGGAAAAGGGAATGGTGCTGCACCTGGCAACCAGCTATTTGTTTTTTAAAAGTTCCCTTGTTGTACCCAGTTTATGCTACTGTGTTTCCCTGTTTTCATTTCGCTTATTTCCGCAACACACACACACACACAGACACACATGCCCGTGGCGGGACTCGAACCCGCGACCCTCAGCTTGGCGGAGCGCCGGAGCGACCACTCCAACGACCACGGCTACGAGGGCCGGCAGCTATTAAGAGATAGGCATGTTTTATAATAAACCAGAAGTATTTCTTATTGTGATGTTATACGATACTTAAAATTTGAGTTGGTATATATTAAGTCACATCAGTGAATTGAGTTGGTTCTCAGCTGAGGATGAGAGAAACATATCTCACGAAAGCGCTCCTACGGTAACAACTAGCGCCTTTATGTGATGTGAATTAATATATACCAACTCAAATTTTAAGAAAAAAAGTTATGTATGTGCTTAAAGGCTACTGTATTTCCAAATTGCCCTTGTAAATATATATTCCCCTTACATCTACAAGAAAATTAGCAGCAAGATAGTCTCTACAAACGTTTATCTCGATTAACATGAAGTAGATGGAGAATAAGTGTTTGTAAAAATAGTTTGTACAAGAGTAGAGAAAGTCATGTGAGTGTAAGACATCAGATTTTTACGCTCGTTTTCACTACGGACAAATTTTAAAGATGGAAATTGAGAGTTTTGGTATATCCCAATTCGTTTGATACTTCATCACATGAAAGGTAGATAGCAGCTGTGCATGGTTATGCTTCTGTCCTAAAATTCGATCTCGGTTGGGATATACCGTTATAATTCTAAGCGCCTCAATTTTAAACTCATAACAACGTTTAACCTTCTTTCTTCGCACCATCTGACTCATTCGATATAAACCCAGCATCTGTGCTTTTCATTAAAAAGGATAAGCACATGTTGATAGAGCAGTTTTCTGTTGCGCATCCGCACCCACTCCAGTCACTCTCCCGATTTTCCTAATATTTATGGGTTGTTTGGCAAGCACATACCTGACGTTCTAAAAACTGGGCTTTGCCTCCGATCTACGAGAGTTAGTTATGGAAAAACTAGCTGTGCTACTTGCATGAATGTATTCTTTAAGTAGGAAGTTTAAGATAAGGACGGAGTAGTTTTTGGAAGTATAAGTAGCCTAATGTTTTCGCTGCGATCCAAAGCGCAAGTGTCCAGAATTGTCCAGATTGGTCAAATGCTGTGAAGGGGTTTAAAATCTGAGTGGTAATAACATGTTTAGGTGACTAGAAAACGTTTGCGGGGTGTTCTGCGTTATGGAAGAGTGAGTGAAGGATAGTATCACGTGGCAGCTCACAATAATGTCATAAATAGATCTAATACCTACATTAAATACATCGCGCAAGGTTAATATCCCAGTGTTTCACTTGGAGCTGTATGTGTTTTCTAGTGATTTATAAAGTTATTTAAAATAGTCAGTAAGACAAGATGAGCTCTACAGTCAAGCCCGAGAAACAGTTGTTAACATTGTTAGCATAACTGGCGAATAGCAAAATCAAAGAGACTTCCACAGTCGGACACACGTCTCACCCGTCCGCCCACCGTATCTGCAATGCGGCAAAAAACCCTACTCCTACCTTGGATAAGACCAAGTGCGGACCACGCCCTCAATACATAGAGAAGAAAAAAAATCTGATGTGTTACACTCACATGACTTTCTCTACTCTTGTACAAACTATTTTTACAAACGCTTATTCCCCATATGCTTCACGTTAATCGAGATATCGAGATGTTAATCTTATTGCTAATTTCCTTGTAGATGTAAGGGGAATATGGTAGATTTTAAGTGATAGTCAAATATTTTAAGCGCTGGTTGCTATGTGGCGCATTCCATTCTCTTTGCAAGTCCAGGACATAAAAAAATGAATAACGAATTTGAGAAAAAGTATAAGTATTGTAAAATTTAAGGAAATAACAAGCAATATCTCGAAAACGGTTCACTCAACAAAAGAAATGTATATGACATAAGTTGTGTATTGTAACGCGATCTACATTTTTTGTATAGTAAAATTTTGTCTATCTCTTATGGTTTACCTGTTATGCAAAAGTCGTTCACAATGAAGAATACTTTTGGAGACATTCCCAGAAAATTCAAGATATACATTTCATTTCTCATGACATTATCTTAAACATATGATATTTTCATCAAAATCGTTAGAGCCATTTTTGAGAAAATTAAAATTTTCGAAAAATCTTCCATGTAAAGGGTAGTTGGGGTGGGGGGATTTTCTTGAAAACCTTCGTGTCGCATCTCTGGAAGATACTGAGCCTAAATACCAAGTTTGGTGCTTATCCGACTGTTCGTTTTTGAGTTATGCTGTTCACAGACACACAGACACACACACAGACACACACGGACATGTTTCCAAAAATGCTTTTTTTGGATTCAGGAGGTCTCAAAACATGTATTTCCGGTGAAATTTCGGTATCGAATTTTTGGGTGGAATGCAATACTTCCCTTACTTACTATACGTAGTAGAGAAAGTAAAAAACGGAAACAACCAAGAGTTAACTAAGCAAGGAGGGAAACGAAGCAGGCTACACGAGAGTTTGGCTGGATATACATAACAACACATAGTACGTGTAACATATCAGCACAACAGGAAAGCAAACAAAAGCAACTGGCCATTCAGCATTATTAGCAGAAGTGGCCGTAAGCCTTGTTGATATGTTGAATGTAGAGGTGTAATCTTTCTCAGATAGCCATAGAATTGTTGATGTCAACACATTCCTTACACACATTGTCGTGAGAGCAACACAGTATACAGTTGTAGGTTATATAACGGAGGGGAAGGGACGCCTTGTATACTGCGACCAGCATAGATATAATGTGGCTATTACCCCAAGGGATGATAGCTATGTGCCTATTGTCCCAGGAATGAATGAGGTGAAAGAACTACACGTCGCAGGCAGACAGGCCACAGAGACGCGCGGAAGTCCCTAACAGTTCCATCATCGAAGACCCCTCCAATTGCTGGAGCTCTCTAGAGAGAGAGGCTAGCCCTTTAGTATGCAAGGAGAGTGTTTTTTCCTTGAGCAGGCATCCGCGCCATCTGCCCGGCACTGCCATACAACACGAAACGTAGAAGCATGCCTGAAAAGTGAGAAGGAATCGGAATGAAAGGGAAGTGATGGAAAGGAAATACTGGTAGATGAGAAACACCTCAGCATTCGCCTACCACGAAAACCAAAAGTCAGAGTGGGGGTCAACGAGAATCGAACACGGACCTCCCTAATGCGAGCCTCACACGTTACCGAGGAGCCATCTCGCTTGGTAATGTTGCCTAAGGTTCCGAGTTCTATAGTGTAAGAATTTGCTGCAGTCTGAAGCGTTAATTCTGGTGATCTCAAAAGAGAATATGAACCATTAATATTTACAAAAACAAGAAGGTAATTAAAGAATTTCGAATCTGATCAAATTCCACAATTTTGACCTCAGGAAATTAAAACCACTACAAAACCCATATAAACCACCATATGTTATCAGGTATGTAAATACTGGTTAATAAATGCCGCCATAATCACGCAGTGTTACAAAATAACGCTGAGGCGACAGTTTATATCTATTATATTTTGAACGTATTGACGTGACGGACATGTAGCTCTATTGTATTCCGTGATGACTTTCCTTAGTTTGATGGTGTAGGAGTCATTCCAATAAAGCCACAGTAGAAGTTTGAACGTGCGCCAACGAGAGATCGCCGAATGTTAGCAGAAAGAAATTTAGCCAATGAAAATGTTATACTACTTGACTAAGTGTGAGAAATCACGAGAGCTTGCAACAAGTAATATACAGAGTGAACCATTTAAGCTGAGACTGTGCAATATCTCCAAAACTAGCGTTGTAGAAAGAAGTGTTTTTAATAAAAGTTGCTTGATATTATTGGGAAAAGTAAATGGCATTTATCATTAGAAAATGGTTTATAAAAGGCTGTTCATTTTGTGATGAAGAATAAGGAAACAAAATAAGAAATGTTGCTTCCCAATTACGAAACGCAACACGACTCTTACATGACCATCCACGGAAGGTCCAACCATTCATTACGCTCTTTGTAAACAGCCATTCAGAATTTTCGTTGTTATTTACGTTAGTGTAAGAACAATTGCAAAGTGATTTATACAAACGCTGTTTAGTTTTTTATAACGCGTGAGAAAACAACAAATAAAGGGCATTAAAAATTAAGTTGACTCCAAAACAACATCACAAGGACCTCCAAATAAAACACGACAAGTGACATTTATTTTACCCTATAAAATAAAGCAACTTTTATTAAAGATATTTATTTCTACAACACTTAGTTTTGGAGATAGTGACCAACTTAAATGATCCCCCTGTTTAAGCATGGTTGGGGATAAAATAATAGTCGACGCCTACTTCTTGTGTTGTCAGTCTGCACACCGCTCTTGAAAGGAAACTGTTATTGTTCGCGTATAATAGGAGTGGACATTTAATTCCTTGAATAATTCAAGTGATAGAAAGAGCAACATAAAGAAAAGTAAACTAGAAATGAAGTAATAAAATCAATAATTAATTAAAAGGCGAAGGGTTAGTCACGCATTGACTTCCACGTATGTAAAGAAAGTAAAGTAATTGTAAATAAGCCGTCGCGCAATCAGCCGGCCGGTTGAAGAGATAATTAGCGCTCTAGCCCAGCATAAACACCAGAAACGCTATCGAGAGATAATATGTTCTTCTAGACGTTTATCTTTTCCCTTCTTCCGAGTGTTCTAGAAATCCGTGGAAAAGTCCAGCGGCTATACAAGCGAGCGTCCTCGCGAGTGAGTTAATAAGTGTGTTTCACTCTCCGAGTGAAGTTGCAACTATAGTTGTGACATACAGTGAGTGCTGCTACTGCGGGAGTTAAGAGAAGTCTTGTATTCAACTCCTCGGCGAGTAAAGCGGAAGGAAGAAGAGGGGTTTTCTCGCGTATTTCATTACGCCGCTACGTCGCGAAGAAAAGTGAAGCGCCAGTAAAAAATGAACTAGATCACACTAGTGAAGTCCAGTGAAAACTGGACAATTCACAATACTATACAGGATGTTTCAAAAATACTTTTACAAACTTCGGGTATGGGTTCCTCACACCAAAAGAAGGAAAAAGGTTCATATGAACATATGTCTCATAATCCTTGGTTTTCGCGTTATTTCTGTCACAATGAAAGTGTAAGCTCAACGGCCTTCGGGGTCCAAATTCAAAACTTCATTTCACTATGCATTCATAGAAGGCGTTGACCCATGGTACTACATACGGTAGATGGCGAAGTGTTGCCATGGAGACTTGTTTACGTTTGTCATTTGTCATTAGTCTGTCTTCAACGTTTCAATTATGTACATGTAGTGAGTTAACTGCACGTGTTTCGTTCCACCATGGCTGGATATTCATTTCGTGAACATGAATCTACCATGACCGATGGATAGGCAGAGAAGAACCAGTTCCATGGCCTGCACGTTCTCCTGAACTAAATCTTGTGGATGTTTATCTCTGGGGGCATCTTAAATCATTGGTTTATGGAGCAGCCATCCCGGATGCAGAAACGCTTCATCGACGTGTCATGGAAGCCTGCGAAACCATTCGACACCATCCCGGAGTTTTTGACAGGGTGCGACATTGCATAATTCGACGCGTACAGGCATGTATAGAAGTAAGTGGAAGACATTTCGAGCATTTATTGAGTTTTGTGTGTTATAACTGTACCACTGTGTTGAACACCTCCTAACAAAAAAACAAAGTATTATGGGACATATGTTCATATGGACTTTTTCCCTTCTTGTGGTGTAAGGAACCCATACCAGAAGTTTGCAAAAGTATTTCTCAAACACTCTGTATATCTAAAATACAAATATGACGTAAATAAGATAAATATTATAATTTAAATTATAATTTTATCTATATGAAGTTTATTAAGTTTTCTTTACAAGTGTAAAAAGTTGAAGATAGGGAATAAGAATGTAAACAATAAAAGTCAATAAGAGTAAAGATGTATTTTAAATACCATATCTACTTTAGATAAATTCGGTGCTCTTAACATTACATCTTGTTAGCAACAAGTTTATTATTACTTTCTCTATTACGTATAGTAAGTGGGGAAGTATTGCATTACACCCAAAAATTCGATACCGAGATTTCACCGGAAATACATGTTTTGAGACCCCCTGGATAAAAAAAAGCATTTTTGGAAACATGTCCGTGTGTGTGTCTGTGTGTCTGTCTGTGAACAGCATAACTCAGAAATGAACAGTCGGATAAACACCAAACTTGGTATTTAGGTTCAGTATCTTCCAGAGATGCGACACGAAGGTTTTCAAGAAAATCCCCCACCCCAGATTACCCTTTTCATGGAACATTTTTCGAAAATTTTAATTTTCTCAAAAATGGCTCCAACGATTTTGTATAAAATATCATATGTTTCAGATATTTTCATGACAAATAAATTGTATATCTTGAATTTTCTGGGAATGTCTCCAAAAGTATTCGTCATTGTGAAGGACTTTTGCATTACTGGTAAACCATAAGAAATAGACAAAATTTTACTACACAAAAAATATAGATCGCGTTAAAATACACAACTTATGTCATATACATTTTTGTTGTTGAGTGAATGATTTTCGAGATATTGCTTGTTATTTCCTTAAACTATTCAATACTTATTTTCTCAAATGGGAATTCGTTATTCATTGTTTTGTCTTGGATATGCAAAGAGTATTAATCTGTGGCAAAGAGAATGGTGCTGCACCTAGCAACCAGCTATTAAGAGATATGTATGTGCTTAAAGGCTACTGTATTTCTGTATTGCCCTTGTAAATATATATTCCCCTTACATATACAAGAAAATTAACAGTAAGATAGAGTCTGCAAATGTTTATCTCGATTAACATGAAGTAGATGGAGAATAAGCGTTTGTAAAAATAGTTTGTACAAGAGTAGAGAAATTAATGTGAGTGTAACACATCAGATTTTTTTTCTGCACGATGCACTAATGCAAGTAGCGAAATTACATCAACGGATGACAGGGGATTAGTTGTTTATTTTGATTTTAAAAGCTAGTATCTGCTGCAAGTTACAACTGGAACAAGGTAGTTTTTTGTTTCGTTATTTGAGAGCACGAGAGTAGTCAGCTACTATATGTACTTTGATCTGTTACTAGCCCAAATGAAAGGGTAATACAGCACATGTGATACAATGTGCATGAAAGGAGAAAAGCAATATCAGTAGTGCACAATTCTACAGCTTCTCTTTTGCTCTCAAATATTTTTGTTTTATCCGACCTACAGAAGAAATACTATTCAGTAATGTGAAACATGACATCTTTTGTCTGGTCTTATTGTTTCAAGACCATAAGAATTTTAAATGTTACAGGCTGAAACTTTACTTGTCATTTTTCGCCACAACAAAGTAAATTTGACATTTTATTACTCTAACACAGCTGATTATGGTTATCCACGAAGCTAGCCTTTTTCAAAATTATATTTTTGTCTTCCTCGTATAACCATAATATTAAACCCAGGAATTTCAATAATAATAAAAATAATAATGAGAAGAAGGACACAAGTTTGGCGGGTTAGCGCAGTTGGTTTCGTTTCCGGCTCTCATGCTGAGGGTGCGAAGATCGATTACCAGCTCTGGGTGGTGATTTTAAGTCTGCCCTATTCACGCCTTCATCTCTGACTTGTTCATGCGAAGTATCCCCTAGACCCAACGTGGTTCGGAGTCCACGGAAAAAGCTGTAGGTCCACTCATTCCACCGCCATCATCATCATCATCTTACCCTAAGAGACGACGGATTCCACCAGATGGATGCCTCCACCTTAGAAATGGGTCCAGTCATCTCTTGGTGGTATGAGGTATTCCCTGAAGGTCATAGGCATATTGGAAGCGTTAGAAACGACAACAATAATAATATATTAAGTTCCCGCTTAACCGAACTGTGCCAAACCGAAACGGCGTCGAAGGGGGGAAAAGAGAAAGAAGCAAATAAAATGAAGAAAGAATGAACGAAAAAAAAAAGAATACCAGATACCCAAATTTGCGCTGGCAATGCTACTGCGGTAATTGGCACTGTTTTTTGTCCAAGCCTAAATTGCAATATAGTTGCTAATGTGTGCTGTCAATCGTCACCTCCCCCATATTCCAGGAAATATTGCACCGTTATAAAAGTTGCTTGCACACATATTCAATGCGGAGGCCCACTGCTATTTTATTGTTGGTGGTGGTCAGTGTGGTTTATTGGCTTTAAGATGAAAAGAAAGCCTGTTGTGCTAATCACTTGACAGAAACTCGAAGCCGTTAGCAACAGAGTAAGAGTGGATGAAGAATTCAAAGCAGTGGAGGTTAAAAGACTACAAACTCGTGTTAAAATTTGAGGCAGCATTTTTAAGACCTAAATAATTTCAGCCTAATTATATAATATGTATATTCAATAACAGACAGCATTGAAGCAATATGTGTATGTAAAAATGTGTAAAATGTATGTAACAGTCATTGCATATGCTTATATTATTGTAAATATGTTCAATAATCTTATGTGAATGCATTCCGTAATTTAATAATGTAGGAGCTGTGAGAATAATAAGTTAAAAGTTGCTAACAATGAGGTAACCTTGAAGCAATAATGATTAAGAATGTTTAATAAATGCTACTAGTCATTATTGGAGCAACAATAATGTAATTTTTGTGACAGTTTATAAAATAGCCAATCAAAAACCAGAAAAAGCTTTAGCTAAATGAAGGTATTCTATTGGAGTAGGATTAGCCAATCAGAAACTGAAATATAGCAAACTTTTCAAATACAGAGTTCAGTTGCTTCTAGACAGCGCTCATAACTGGACGTGTTGCCTGCAGACAGCGTTACTAACCAGATGCAAAAAGTGTCCTCAAGAAATATAATATGTATTCGTGTGAGACGAAAAATAAGTTTACGTGTTAAAAAGTGTAATTAATTAATAAAAAGAATCTCATAGCTCTCTATATCAGTGAAGTGTTATCTAAATCATATCAAGCATTAATAAAAGGAGTGAAGTAAAATTATAATCTGTGTAAGCCTACATTCTTGTCGCATCACAACCCTACAAAGAGAAATATGTCTCTAAAAATAATACTGACGCAGCCGAGGCAAATATAAATATTTAATATTTCGAAGAAACAGTTTAATTATAAAGTTAATATATTATTCTAAAACATTATTTGAGGGGTAAAGACCACCAGAAAGTATTTTTGGGGCAAAGGCTACCGGATACCATACGTGCGGTTGCAACTACTTCAAGCAGTTGAAATATAATACAACTCCTACAACAAACTATCTTCTCAAATCTTAACGAGAAATGAAGAGTTATGGGGCTATCATTGAAACAAAGCTTTTTGTTTTTAGGTTTTCTTCTGTTTGGTGGAACAAGTCAACGAATCACCATAAGCAGATATAATGCTTATCAAACGGTGGCGTGATAATAGTTGCTCGCAAACGTTAAGAGAAGGAATTTCGGAAAAAAAATTACCGATTTTATAAAACAGTCTTTGTAAGTACTGTAATATATACTATAACACTATATAAATAGTAGATTGTTATTAAACATTATTAAATGTATTTGGAATACAAGTATTTTCTTCATTTCTCTGCTTAAAATTGTTACCATCTGACGCAGTTATTAATGAAAGGATTGAATGTATTAAATAAATTTGCTAAGCCGTACTAAAATCACATATCCAAGGAAGTGTACGGGAAATGCAGATATATTATTATGAATGCATTGTGTCATGAATAATGATTATTATTGTTTGAAAATACCATTTGTTTAACAGCATTTTCATAAAACATTTGTATATTGCGAAAGGTCAATTAAAATTGCATTAATTGCAAACAGGAGAAACAAAAACAAAAATTAATAACGTCAGAAGTGAAATACGTTATAAAGAATGAAGAAAAATTAATAACAGAACAAATATTGTAAAACCTAATAAATATAACAAAACAGAAAATCTGAACTGAAGTATGTTTTAAAAGAATTAGAATTGTAAATATGTTATTTGTATTACTGTATGCTTTATTTAATTGCAAGAAATTTTAAATTAGCTGTATTTCGTTATGGTTATCAACCAAGCACTCAAACTAAAACAACATTCTAAAAAAGCTAAAATCTGATAACGATTTTCAAGGAGAAGTATATTGTATACAAGAAAGGGTAAATAATTAACTGTTGAACTACAAAAGAAAAATGTAAGTAAAGAATTGTAGTTAGAAAGATAAACATTGTCCTTGCCTTAAGCATTCACATTGCCCGTGAAATAAAATTCATTTTTAGTGAGATTAAATTATTGCAATTATTATTTACCTATCTTACCTTTCAAATACGATAATACACCCTAGAGAACAGTCCATTGCTATAAACTGAATTATACGTATTTTAAGTAATATATGTAAAATAAAGTATTAACAAAATTACCACGCGTAATAAGTGCTGTGTATATTCCAACAATAACTGAGTAAAGGAAATTTCCGCCAAGAATCACTTCTGCCAGCCCAGGTAGATACGTATACTACCAACTGCTTTAATCAGCAATAAGTTCAAAACGGGCAATTGAAAATTACAGCATCCGACACTAGACCATCGAGAACTTCGATCCAAAGATCAACCCACCCACTTTGGAGCTGAGAAAGAGGCAGGTAAACCGCTTCATCGACTATTCCCAAAAAATGCGTTATCCGAAACGACCCTGCCCACTTTAATTCGGTTATTCCGGATTCTACTGTAATAATAAAATATAATCACGTGCTAATATCAAGTAATTTTGCGTTTTACAATAGTAAACTTCCCCTATTCGCTAGTGGGTACAATGACCCACATGTAGAAAAGTGTTACATCAAGGGTCATCAACCGTTACTACGTGGTACAAATGTGAACTAATATGTACACAAAGTAAGTTAAGAAATGATCTGCAACATTGGCAACATGTTCCTACGCTAACCCTTCTGATATCATAATCGATATGGTGTTTCAAGGAACAGAATACAAGTAATTTATATTTTAAATTTAACATGGGAAACATTGAGGCAGTATTTTTAACACTTAAATGATTTCAATTAAATTATATAATACATAATTCAATAACAGCCCACCTTAAAGCAATATGTGTGTAACAATATATAAAAAGTGTATATTATAGTCATTGTGTATGTTTATATTATTGTATATGTTCAATAATGTTATGTGGATGTATTACGTAATTTAATAACGTAAGAGCTGTGAGAATAATAGGTTAAAAGTTGCTCATAATGAGGTAACAATGAGGAAATAATGAATTTGACAGTTTAACAATACTACTTGTAATTCTTGGAAGACATAATGTAATTTTTGTGACAGTTTATAAAATAGCCATTCAACAACTAAAAACGCTTTAGTTAAATGAAAGTATTCTATTGGATTAGGAATAGCCAATCAGAGACTTGAAATACAGAAATTTACAAATTTAGGCGCTGGAAATCAAGTCAGTTGCTTGCAGACAGCGTTCATAACTGGACGCGTTGCTAGTAGACAGTGTTCCTAACCAGACGCGAGATGTGTCCTCGAGAAGTATAATACGTATTCAGTGTGAGAAAATAGTTTGCGTGTTTTTAAACACAGTTTTTAAACTGGAGGTATTTAATAAAAGAATCTCACAGCTCTCTATATCAGTGAAGTGTTATTTAAATCGTGTCAAGCATTAATAAAAGGAGTGAAGTAAAATTATAATCTGTGTAAGCCTACATTCCTCAGTCGCACCACAAACCTGCAAAGTGAAACATGTCTAACACTAATACTGACGCAGCCGAGGCAAAAATAAATATATAATATCTAAAGAAACAGTCAAATTACAAAGTTAATATTTTTAAGTTTTGGGACGAAGGCTATCGGGTACCATACGTGCGGTTGCAACTACTTCAAGTTTGGCTCCCCAACAGTCGAAATATAATACATCTTCAAACTGACTTTCCATACGTAGCAGCAACAAACCTTCTTCACCATATACCCGCAGAATTGCATGTTTCTTCTTATTCAACTATATATCGAAATTAAATGTCTGTTTTAAGTACCTGTAAACATGAAAATATCATAATAGTACGCAGTACCTTCCACAGCTACAACACGAAGATTCAAGAAAACTCCGGAACCCCAAAACATCCCTTTAACTGCAAAAATCTTTCTTTTTTTATTTTATCAAAAATAGCTCTAACGATGTGGATTAAACTGTCACATTATTAAGATATTTACAAACCAAATAAGACGTATATCTTGAATTTTCTGGAAACAGTCTGTGAATTCCTCTTCATTCGGAAGCAAATTTGTGAACTTTTATATAACTAGTGAACGTCAAGAGATAGACAAAAACTTACCCCTCAAAAATGTAGATCGCTTTAAAACACACAATTTAATTCAAATAACTTTTTGTGCGTAATCAGCTTTTTCTGGGATATTCATTGTTATTGATATGCATTTTTCAGTCGTTTGTCATTTTGTTTTTGAAGAACTACCGACTTTCAAAAGTTTCTCGCGATGCCATGGAAAGAGCAAGGAATTTAAAGCCAGGATATAACACCAATTTTTAAATATTTCACCATCGCTGCCTTTTCAAGAATAGTGTGTAGAGGCTATTCAAAAATAAATGATAGCGAGTAGAGAAAATCATGTGAGTATAACATTTCAGATTTATATATACATTACGATGAATAATAATTACGGGACGACCTGTAAAATTTCAAAAAGCGTACAAACGGTGCCTTAACTCCCGTTCTATTGAAATACTAGTTAAATGCAGAACGACGTAATTATATTCCCACGAGTGGCCACGAATTTATCGAAACCACGAATGGAATTTAATAAACCTATTCTACGAACCAAAATGTAACATAACAATACAATTTCTTTCTTACATGCGTTGCTTAAAATCACCATTGCATCAGCTGTCAGATCAAGGCATGTTAAATGAATAAACAGTCCAATGTTTTTCGGAATGCTAACCAATGCTACTAACAGTGGGAATTAGAAAATTTTAACCTCAAAATTAAATTAAGCTATATTCCTACAAAAATAACGATATATGTTTAAGAGCATAATGTGCTTTAAAATTTGGTAAAGTTGAAAATTGAAGCAGTCGATGAGGGAAACTGAAGTGGATGTTGAGGTGGTAGGATTTCGTAGTTTCTCCTTAAAGCAATAATAGAGATGAGTGACCCAGCTCCTTAATCGGATATCGTAATTATTAATGGAAGATATAAATAATCATAGAAATGACAGTATCATATGGAAATAATTGCAATAAATAATTTCTGTATATTAAATCAATGTATAATGTAATAAGTCTTAATTGAAGGATTTTTCTGAAGAAGAAGCAATTAGCGAGTCGTAGGCAGAAATTCTGTAAATAAGAATGGGAATGAAATTGTGAGATTCGAGGAGGTATCGTATAGCAACAGCTTCAGAGACGCACAAGTAGAAAATTTTAAGATTGCAACTTTTGTAAGCGTGTTGATAGGTGGGTGGCGCTTAAGTTAAGAAAAGAAACATTCTAAATGAAACACACAGTCGTACATTCCTGCACACATTCGTGACTCTCCTGAGATTCTTGACTCTCGTGTGTAATTTTTAAGTTGTGTAGTCAAATAAGGCGCCGTAGTTAGAAATATTTAGTGGCTGTTGAGAGGAGGTTTTCCAAGCAATATTTCTGTGACATACAGCAACTGGCAGTGCGCTTAGTTATTATTATAGAGGTAATTAATTCGTAAATTCAACAGTCGGCAGCTCTTCTCAAACTGAGCATTTTAGTCGACATTAAAATTCATCAGATAACTAAATGGTGTTATCCTTTCAAAATACACTCACGCATACCATGAGATACAGAACTCGTAGCTATACCACTAGGACTCCACAACAAAGCAGACAACTTAGAAGTTATCTGAGTTGATGCAACCACGAGATAGCACCATCAAAATTTAAAACGAAGGATTCTACTTCAACCGCTGCATACTGATACTATTAGGTTTCAGTAATTAGCTGACGTTTTATCCCATTAAATCGCTTCCTTGCACGCATACTTAAAATAAACTACCGTGAGTGATCGATATACGATTCATTGTTAAAGTTATTGGCCAATGTTAAATACTCAGTGTATGAATGCAATGGTCAACATGTTGTTTTCAGTTTTAGGCAAGGGGAGGAGAGAGCTTCTGAAGTAGGGTAGCCTCAGCCGATTATAAAGAGTTGTTTATCTCCCCTTTTTCTGCCCTGTGATGCAATGTCCCTTCGTGGTCATTATCAGTTACACACACTCCATTCCATTCCCTTTTAGGACCCCCTCAATGTGGTCAAATACACCTGGATTATGGGATGGAACCCCGTTGCTGGTTTTATTTACTTTTTATCCGGTGGAGCAGGAAAGCGAGTTGCAGTTGATGCAAGCGGGGGAATATCCGGGAGAGGAATTGTACATGACTGCTACCCTAAACAAACACACACGAGATAAAGCAGTTGACAAAATGCGAGTAGAATGGAGAGGAAACAGCCCTTTGGACCCTGCCTTTTAGAATAATGAGGGTTCATTTTTTTCCAAAGGGACAAATTGTAGCGTTTATTCGCGAACAAACAGCCTGTGTATCGGACGCGCCAATAATGTCTCGAACAATACGTTCCGGCCAGTACCTTTGAAGTGCACCCCATAAACGTTAAAGCGCACGGAGACGCCATCTAGACCCAAACGGCATTTTGTTCCAACTTCAGAATATGCATCGGGGGTAGCGTTACTGCAAACTATCAAATAGTATGGGGAAGCATATGAGATAATACTTGGAAGCAACAATTGTGAATCCAGATGAGACAAAACGAACTACATATCTCAGGTTTACAGAAGAATGAATGCACAGATGACTACTGAATATCCATTTCGTTTTGGTCCACTTTCGAGCATATTGGACAGAATATATCAGCGTTGACTGGCCAGATTCACCAATCATTAGCTTGAGGCATATCAAACTAACGTTTCGTCAGTGTTTGCTGTATCGTGAGGCAGTATTTTTAACACTTAAATCATTTCAGTGTAATTATATAATATATAAATTCAACAACAGCCCGCCTTAAAGCAATATGTGTATGTTACAATATATAAAAACCGTATATTACAATCATTGTATATGTTTATATTATTGTATACATGTGTAACAACGTTATGTGAACGTATTACGTAATTTAATAATGTAGAAGCTGTGAGAATAATAGGTTAAAGGTTACTAACAATGAGGTAACAATGAGGTAACCTTGAGGCAATAATGAATTTGAAAGTTTAAATGCTACTGGTGATTCTTGGAGCAACAATGATGTAATTTTTGTGACAGCTTATAAAAATAACCAATCAACAACCAGAAAAAGCTTTAGTTAAATGAAGGTATTCTAGTGGACTAGGATAAGCCAATCAGAGACTAGAAATACAGAAATTTACAAATTTAGGCGGTAAAAATCATGTTAGTTGCTTGTAGACAGAGCTCATAACTGGACGCGTTGCTTGTGGACAGTGTTCCTAACCGGACGCGAGATGTGTCCTCGAGAAATTTAATACGTATTCGTGTGATACGAAAAATAGTTTACGTGTTAAAAAGTGCATATCATTGAAGTGTTATTTAAATCGTGTCAAGAATTAATAAAAAAGGAGTGAATTAAAAATTATAATCTGTGCAAGCCTACATTCTTCAGTCGCACCTCCTCCCTGCTAAGACATTCATGTCTCTAAAAAATATAAATACTGACGCAGCCAAGGCAAACATAAATATATAGTATTTAAAGAAACAGTCAAAATTACAAAGTTAATATTTTTAAATTTGGGACGAAAGCTACCGGGTACCATACGTGCGGTTGCAACTACTTCAAGTTCGGCTCCCCAACATAAGAACTACAATACAACTCCTACTTCAAATTGGCTTCCAAAGCGTGGGGCAAATAACAATACAACAAAATAACTTCTTCAATCGCCAATGCAATCACATTTAAGGTGACAAGGTACTCTGAAATGGTCAAAAATCGCATTTTTTGTTTTAGACACCAATAAAATCTCTATTACTTCCAATTTCAGAACAAATATACTTTTTGGTGTTTAAGAGGTTTATTAAGATATTTAAATACCATTTAGAACTTGTCTACATTCCTTTAAAGCTGTCATGCAACGCCCCCTTTTTTGTAATTTTTTTTTGTATCTTTCAACAACGAACGATTATATAATGTCCAGTGAGCAGTTCAACAATTAACAAAAGAGGCCAGGACCATGAGAAGGCAATCAAAAAAGCTGCAATAATCCAGGAATAAAAGTGCAGATGATTATGAGCCTGGAATGTACTGATATGTGTCAGAATTTCAACGTTCAAACTTTAAATTCAGTTTTCTGAAAACAATACTTTTGGATACTTATGTACCTTTTTCTCAGAAAGTATGAAAGGTAGAGAGCTGAAGTTTTAAGTACATGAATACAACAGATAGTTAAACGTTTTAACCACAATAATAATTTTATAATGTATATTAGTGATATAAGAAAGCAACAACGTTGCCTATTTTCCACATTATTACTTTTTTAACTTTGCAAAAAACTTTCTTTTTAATTTCTAGTGAACTTATATACATAACTAAATAATTGAGGTTCATAAGATAGTTGATTACACTAAGAACAAGCATGCAAATGCGTGATTCTGTATTGCAAGTAGTATCAGAGAAAAAGGTACATGAATGGCACATGTTTTAAGAGTAAAGTTTATTATTTTTCTGCCGAATTAAATCATTTTTATGGAGTCAACTACATAAGCTATCAATGCACACAACCACTTGAAATAGTGGCCATAATGCATAGAGTAATACATAAAAATTTCAGAAAAATCCATTGAGGTCCACTAAGATCAGTTTTAATTTAACACACTTAAGATGTAATTTCCATATGTTCAGACTACCTTGTCCCTTCAAATGACGGTTTCTTAACTATGACGACTCATATCTTCGAAAGCAAAACATAAGCGCAACGTATATATTTATACCATGCCACGCCCCTCGGTAACCATTGTCTCTAAGTACAAAATGCCATCTCTCTGTCTCTAACAGCATTCTCAACCAACCGTTGTCAAATACGCTGTCATAAACAGATCCTGACCAGGATATTGGTAATTAGTAAACTCGCATTGCAAACCGTCTGAATGTATACTCCTACATTATACCCACCGAGTGACAAAATGGGCACATTAGTAAGGTCAGTAGTGTATACAACGCCAGGAAAATCTGCAATTGTATAAAGTTCTTGGACCACTGTAACTGTAAGTAAGCTACTGCTTCGGTCACTTTCTCTACGTATCTGCATACCGTGGGTTTAAAAATTCCGTTGCAGTCATCAACAGTACGGAATGACCCCGTTGACAAATGAGTGTCAGCGGTAACCGCTATATCAGTAAAACTCTCATGTATTACACTCACATGACTTTCTCTACTCTTGTACAAACTATTTTTACAAACGCTTATTCTCCATATGCTTCATGTTAATCGAGATGTCAATCTTGTTGCTAATTTTCTTGTAAGTGCAAGGGGAATATGCTAGGATTTAAGCGATAGTCAAATCTTTTAAGAGCTGGTTGCTATGTGGCACATTCCATTCTCTTTGCATAAAAAATGAATAACGAATTCGAGAAAAGCTGTATATTGGAAAATTTAAGGGAATAACAAGCAATATCTCGAAAATGGTTCACTCAACAACAAAAATGTATATGACATAAATTGTGTATTTTAACGCGATCAACATTTTTTCTGTAGTAACATTTTGTCTATCCCATATGGTTTACCAGTTATGCAAAAGTCGTTCACAATGAAGAATACTTTTGGAGACATTCCCAGAAAATTCGAGATATACATTTCGTTTGCCATGAAAATATCTTAAACATATGGCATTTTAATCAAAATCGTTATAGCCATTTTTGAGAAAATTAACATTTTCGAAAAGTATTCCATGTAAAGGGTATTCTGGGGTGTGGGGATTTTCTTGAAAACCTTCGTGTCGCATCTCTGGAAGATAGTGAACCTAAATACCAAGTTTGGTGTTTATCCGACTGTTCGTTTCTGAGTTACGCTGTTCACAGATACACACACAGACACACGGACATGTTTCTAAACATGCTTTTTTTGATTCAGGGGTTCTCAAAATATATATTTCCGGTGAAATCTTGGTATCGAATTTTTGGGTGGAATACAATGCTTCCGCTACTTACTATACATAGTAGGGAAAGTAAAAATAAAAACTACAGCTCTGGATTAGTAGCACTGACTCAACTGTGTCGTTCATAATACGACAACGTGACAAACATAAACAGGCCCATATACCGTGTATATTGAGTTCATTCGACTGTCGCATGTGCCGTGCGAATTGATAGACCTTGCGACATAGAATATTATGCGACTGTCGCGTCGGATGGAATAAATGCCTCCATTTAACTAGTGCAGTTTCTGATCATGTCGCACGAAATTACATGCATAAACAGGACCTAAACGAGCACCTACCGTAAAAAAATAGGAAAATACAAGAGAAACATGACAGATTGCATATAACTTAAACGTTGCGCAGGGAAATGTTTTTACGTGCAAAACGACGTAACAGACAAATTAACTCACCTCTTAACATTCCTCTTGAGGTTCTTTTGAGACTGTTTTGAAACTTGGGATATTTAATCTCAATTACACATTAGTTGATATTTCTCTTCAATGAGAACTCCGGTTCCAAATCAGGATTCAATAATGAAGACTTACTGTTGTTTGTTAAAGGCATTCTGATGCAGATACTGATACGCAGATAAACAGTCAAAATGGACATTTGAAATGTAAATTACACAAATTCCACCAATTGATACCCACTTTCACCTCATTTGAAATCTCAAACACGTTCTTGTATCCTCCAGCAAATGTCCAATTCTTTACTGGATAAATATAAATCTACCACGAAAATTTTCACTGATGGATCGGCATTCACAGAAGGAAAAGGACGCCCCATTATATATTCTAATCAGATATTTCTCTACACCTTATCT
Source organism: Deroplatys truncata (assembly GCA_030765065.1). Lineage (NCBI taxonomy): Eukaryota > Metazoa > Arthropoda > Insecta > Mantodea > Mantidae > Deroplatys > Deroplatys truncata. The sequence goes on from CM060982.1 coordinate 111,192,275, forward strand.
CACTTATTTACAATTTTCTCTTGTGAAACATTCGCCATTAAGGAAGCCCTTTTATGTATAACTAATTCATCCTCTAAAAGCTAGTACACAATCTTCAACAATTCATTAACTGTACTACTTGTCACCCAAATCTCTGAACCAAACCATGCACTGATCCATGAAATCCGATTGTTACGTTACAATATAAATAATACCAATAAAAAGGTATGGACTTTGGATGACCTCCCTTTCACTTTGGCATAAAAAGTAACGAACCAGCAGACGAAGCTGCAAAAGCAGTAACTAAACATTGCGTCATTATTTCATCAATTGCCTCCCACAACAAGACGTCATTAGTTTCATTAAACACATGTACATGCAAAAATGGAAATTGAAATGGTTATCAAATAACAGCAAACTTCATGGAGCTCGCTCAGATTGCACACAACCTCTTCTGCATTACCGAACTCTCAAAAGAAGAGATCCAGTTATCGTCAGCCGGCTTAGAATTGGGTACTCCAAAATAACGCACTGTTATCTTCTCATTAAGGACCAACCTCCAAACTGTAAGTACAGTATATATAGACAACAAGCCGGCATTTCCAATCTTTCCAGTGCAGTTAACAGACCCAATATGCTCAGAAGACGCTATAGTTTCTAATGGATACAAAACTCTCTCAGATTTACTGTAAATATTTACCTAATTCCATGGTTATTGAGGCAGTATTTTTAACAATTAAATACAATCCGTCTAGCAATGTAATATACAAATTCAATAACAGCCCGCCTTAAAGCAATACGTGTATAATATAATATATAAAATGTATGTAACAATCATTGTATTATGCTTATATTATTGTGTACATGTATAATAATGTTATGTGAATGTATTAAGTAATTTAATAATGTTGGAGCTGTGAGAATAGAAGCCAAAAGTTGCTAAAAATGAGGTAACAATGAGGTAACCTTGAGGCAATAATGAATTGGAAAGTTTACTAATGCTGCTAGTAATTCTTGGAGCAAGAATAATGTAATATTTAAAACATTTTTAATAAATAGCCAATCAAAAACCAGAAAAGCTGAAAGTTAAATAAAGGTATTCTATTGGAGTAGGATTAGCCAATCAGAGACGTGAAAATAGAAAAATTTACAAATTTAAGCGGTAAACGCCAGTCGCTAGAAGGCAACTTACGTGAGCAGTTCGTTCGCTCGGTACGTATTCAGTGTAAACTATTACGGCAAAAATATTATAAAGTTTACGTGTGAAAAAGTGCAAGCAATTAATAAATAATCTCACAGCTCTCTGTATCAGTAAAGTGTTATTTAATCGTATGAAGGATTAATAAATGAAGTTAAGTAAAAATTATAATTTGTGTAAGCCTACATTCTTAAGCCGCATCACCCCCTTGCAAAGAGATACATAAATATATATAATATTTAAAGGAACATTAAAATACAAAGTTTATTCCTAAACGATGGGGCGAAGGCCACCGGAAACTTTGTATCGTACGTGCTTGCAACTACTTCAAGTTTTGGCTCCCCAACAGTAGAACTGTAATACAACTTCTTCAAATTGGCTTTCCAACAGTGAGACATTAAACTTTCTCATTATGCAATTGTAAATTAATATATATCATTGTGCAATATACATGTATATCATAATGTATTTTTATGATAAGTCGTGATAAGACCATGTAGTCAAAACGACCTTAAATAAACCTAGAATAAAAAAAATAGTACCTCAACCCCTCCACTAGTACTGGCAATCTTCGTGGGGGTTGAACTTGGTTATTTGATCGACCATAGGTATTAGTTCATGAATGAGAACTAGGCAACTTCTTTAACAAAAACCTACTCTTTGCAACCTCTGAAGAGGTGAAACTGCATCACAATTTGGGCGAGAGCGAACAGAACAATTTAACCCTACAGCAAGCTGCGCTGGAGTATTTTATAACACAATTTATAGCTTCCCTCGACTGGAAAAATATTATATCTTAAAGTCAACTAATTGTAGATACCTTTCAGGTCATTGTTTAACTTTAATTTACTTGCGTTTAAGCGAGTATGTCATTGACAAGTCAGGGGCAACAGTAAGTTTTAACTTGAAACTGCAGCAGTGGAATATTGTGTACACTACGCGCCCGGTCAATTATTTCAAATGTTAAGCTTATTTCTCGTACAGGTCATCAGATTAAGCGGCAACGCTGATAGCGGCATCTGGGTTGGGGCACGAGCCACTCGTTTGCCGTCACTTCATTTCCGCGCGAACCATCATATGCAACCAAACAAGTAGGATGAACGGACAAGGCCAGCCAGTACCACCATTATTTCGTAAATTACAATAGTGAATGTCCCTTACATGGCTTATTTTGAAATATGGTTTTGGAAACCTTTTGCTTGTGCTCGAAGGCAGACTTTGCGGCGTCTTAACGGATTATGATTCACATAATGCAGCTCTTCTTGGGAAATGTTGGCAATTTCTTACCGTATGCTATTTTGCATTTTTGTAATGTCTAGGGATTATGGTTATACATTTTGTCTTTTAAACTGCCCCACAAATAAAATTACCGTATACTATTTTGCAATTCCTGTAATTTTTAGTGACTATGGTTATACATATTGTCTTTTAAACTGCCCCACAAATAAAACTCCAGGTCGTAAGGTCCTGGGATAGGGCAGGGCACACCCTACATTAGACATTCCGTCAGCAAACACGTCATCAATTGTATCCAAAGATGTCCGAGCTGTAATGAGCTGTAGCCCCATCTTGTGGAAATACGCCGTGCATTTGCTCATCAGTCACTTGAGGGAAAATCTGCTCCAAAATTAAGGCTTGTTACTGTACAGAATGAACTGCTTCGTGAAAGAAAATAGGGCCAATTATTCTAGCCGCACTCACAGCATACCAAACACCGACCTCAGCATTATGTAGTGGACTTTGATATATGAGTATGAGGGATGCAACACAATAGTGGGGATTGCAGTCTCGGGAGGGAAGCGGCGCGCGACCGCGACACTGTGAGGCTAATAACGTTGCCGCTTTATCTGGTGGCAACATGTATTTACACACAGCGGTACGTGAAACGGCAACTCTAGGCCGAGCCCGATAACTGTAATTATAGATAATTTATTAATTAATTTTTATTGATGTTAAATCATACTATGTACATATATTTTTCTTTTACTGCTTGTATAGTTTAAGAAGGGTGATTTAACGTTATGTATGTATCTAGGTTACTAATATTAGAAGAGTTATAAATGGTTTAATGTAAATAATTTAAGCGCTATGTTAAAATACTGTCCATGACGAAATGTTTTAGCTACAGGAATAGTGCCTTCGAAGGCAGAAAATCTAGTTTTATGACGTCTCTTTGGTCGCAGGGCCATTATTTCTACAGCGAGGGTGTAGAGCTTTTGTCCCTTTATTTGATAATTCGCCGCGACCAAGTGAGAGAGACAGATAGCTTAACGGTAAACTTAGGAAAAGCCGCGATTTATATTAAACTTGGACCAATGAGATCCCTGGAAGTTTATACGAAATAGTGAGACGCGTCGGGTGGCGCTAAAAATGGACCAATAGGAAAGGAAGCAGCCCCAGAAGTCTGCGACTATAAATGGATCTGCTAGGAACAAATCAGGGTCAGTTGGGCATTTCATTTCAGTTTGGCATCTTGTCATGTGTGGTCAGGGAGAGATGCTGCAGGATGTGTGAGATATCGCGCCAAAAAGGGAATAAAGACAGTTTTAGAAACACACCTAAGAACCGCTACTCGTAAAGAGATAATAAGCATATTTAAACTTCGTGTCATATCCTCGCCGCGTTTTAACAGCGGTGGACAGTATTTTAACGGCGGCAATACCAGTGTTGTATACTAGGTGTGTTAGCTAAATAAAAAAGAAACGGCAGTGTCATCTTTTCATAACCAAAGAACGTCTATGTCTGCTTATATCACCACCCGAGATCTACGCTTCCTTTACCAAGGATAAGTCCATGCTCCCATATAGTTTTAAAGAAAATTACTGCAGCTAGCCGACGATAAAATTGCAGAGATCCAGCACACTGCGAACTTCTGGAACCAACACGAAGGTAAGCCCAACAGCAGCGCAGAGGAGGAGATGACTGCCGCATACGGTATATTTTACACACACACACACACACACACACACACACACACACACACATTATACTCTATTACTAACTGTAGCTAACAGTTTGTGTTACTAATTTTAGGACCAAGATGTTATGAATGAGTGTTTTCCTTTGATACTAAAGTTAATTTTCTATTGCTAAGAACAAACAACATGGCCGAAAACTGATATGCATCAGAAACATCACGCGTACAAACAAAAATATTGTGAAGATACACTATGTGATCAAAAGTATCCGGACACCCCCACAAACATACGAGCTTCATCTTAGGTGCATTGTGCTGCCACCTGCTGCCTGGTACTCATCCGCGACCTCAGTATTCATTAGACAGCATGAAACAGCAGAATGGGACGCTCCGTGGAACTCATGGACTTCGAACGTGGTCAGGTGATTGGGTGTCACTTGTATCAGAAGTCTGTACGCGAGATTTCCACACTCCTAAACATCCCTAGGTCAACTGTTTCTGATGTGATTGTGAAGTGGAAACGTGAACGGACATGTACAGCACAAACGCGTACAGGCCGAACTCGTCTGTTGAATGACAGAGACCGCCGACTTTTGAAGAGTGTCGTAAAGAGTAATAGGCCGACATCTATTCAGATCATCACAAAGGAATTCCAAACTGCACCAGGATCCACTCCAAATACTATGTCAGTTAGGTGTGAGGTTTGAAATCTTGGATTCCATGGTCGAGCGGCTGCTCATAAGCCACACATCACACACGAAAATGCCAAACAACGCCTCGCTTGGTGTAAGGAGCGTCAACGTTGCACGATTGAACAGTGGCAAAACGTTGTCTGGAGTGGCGAATTACGGTACACAATATGGCGATCCGATGGCAGGGTGTGGGTATGGTGAATGCTCGGTGAACGTCAGCTGCCAACTTGTGTAGTGCCAACAGTGAAATTCGGAGGTGGTGGTGTTATGGTGCGCCGTGTTTTTCCTGGAGGGGCTTGCATCCTTGTGTTTTGCGTGGCACGATCACAGCGCAGACCTACATTGATATTCTAAGCACCTTCTTGCTTCCCATTGTTGAAGAGCAATTCAGGGATGGCGAATGCATCTTTCAACACGATCAAGCACCTGTTCATACTGCACGGGCTATGGCGGAGTGGTTACACGACAATAACAGCCCTGTCATGGACTGGCCTGCACAGAGCCCTGACTTGAATCCTATAGAACATCTTTGGGATGTTTTGGAATGCCGACTTCGTGCCAGGTCTCACCGACCTACCTCTCCTCAGTTCCGCACTCCGTGAAGAATGGGCTGTCATGCCCGAAGAAACCTTCCAGCACCTGACTGAAAGTATGCCTGCGAGAGTGAACGCTGTCATCAAGGCTAAGGGTGGGCCAACACCATATTGACTTCCAGCATTACCTTTGGAGGGTGCCAGGAACTTGTACGTCATTTTCAGCCAGATGTCCGGATAATTTTGATCACGTAGTGTACTTCCAAATGAATCTGCGATACGAAGTTGACCAACTGATGTTAGCATGCGCATGGAAGATAAAAGGTATATGTAGAATTTGTAGGAGGGCAAAAACTAGCTCCACAACAATAAGATGCACATCATGTAGCAATTCTGTTTTCAAAATTTAAGAGCATTAACTTGCAAAATATTAATCCGTTGTAATCAGCCAGCATTTATAAAACATTTATGACATAATACTTAAATATATCCTTACCAAGGCGGACAGATGCGCTTTTCTGAAGAAGAAACAACCCCAGGGCTTACGTCGTGATCAGGCTATAGATAAAGCTCTTCAAATTTATTCGGCCCTTAGCACCAGTGGGTTAAACTGAATGACGTCATTATTACTCCAGCGAGCCCCTTGTCTCAAATGGGGGAGGTGTGGAATTCAACGTCGGACTGCATGCGTTTCCGGCTTCGTAAACAAGTTGATTTACTACGGCGGTGCAGAACTGCTTTTCACTAAGACATTTGGTGCGTTATTTGCACGCGAGATGGAAGTGAGCACCGATCACAGAATTGTCGTCCTCCATGGTTGCCATACTAGCCTCTAGTTCCCAAGGTTACGGATTCAGACCGTGCGGAGGGCGTTGGATTTTTTCGGGCCTAAAAATTCCTAGCATGGTTTCCTTCGGAAGCGAAGCAAAGACTGTTATCCCATGTCGTAGATTTGCGGCACGTAAAAGAATCTCAAGCTTGATAAAGTGGCTTCTGAGCAAAATTATCACTCTTTCACGCCCAATATATAATGGACGCTAAGGACCACAAAAGCTAAAGAGTGTCCATAAATAAAACTCAATTTCAATTTCACGATCACAGGATTTGTATGGTTGAGTGCTACAATGAGACACTCTACGCTACAAAACCGCCCAAATATTTGAGTCACTTAGCAGCATACCTACTGGGATTGTGAGTTTACGAGAGACAAGAGAAAGGCGTTCCGAATGTAAATAGCGCAAATATACTATACAAGTCCCATTTCACAAAGGTGACCTCGAAACTGTTGATACCCTATCCATTTCGCTTCAAAGTATTTAAGTCATTAGCAGACAACCGACTTGCGGCAACGGCGGCAAATCTTGTCTATCTACTGTATATACAATCAAACGCTGTTCACAAACAGGCAGAAACATATGCGCACACAGACATGTTTTCTAAAAAATCTGTTGTGTTACACCACATGACATTCTTGTACAAAATATTTTTACAAATGCTTATTCTCCATCTACTTCATTTTAATCGAGATAAACATTTGCAGAAACTATGTTTATGGTAATTTTCTTGTAGATGCAAGGGGAATACGGTAGACTTTAAGCGATAATCAAATATTTTAAGAGCTGGTGGCTATGTGGAGCATTCTATTCTCTTTGCATGTCCGTAACATAAAAAAACGAATAACAAATTCCCATGTGAGAAAAATGATAAGTATTAGAAAATTCAAACAAATAACAAGGAATATCTCGGAAACGGCTTACTCCACAAAAAAGTGTATAGGACATAAATTGTGTGATTTAACTAGCGCTACATTTTTTGTTTAGAAAAAGTTTATCTATCTCTAACGGTTTATTAGTTACGCAAAAGCCATTCAGAAAGAAGAAGACTTTTGAGGACATTGCCAGAAACTTCATGAAAATATATTAAGTATATAATATTTTAATCAAAATGTTAGGCCATTTTTGAGAAAATCAAACTTTTCCAAAAATTATCCATATAAAGCGTAGTCTTGGGTGGGGGCTTTCTTGAAAATCTTCGTAGGGCATCATGGAAAGAACCTAAATACCAAGCTTGGTATTTATGCGACTTTTTTTGGTTATGCTTTTCACAGACACAGACACACAAACACACACACACATTCTAAACATGCTTTTTATGGATTCAGGGGCCCAAAACATGTATTTTAGGTGAAATCTCGGTATACATTTCTTTTTTATGGAATGCAATACTTCATCTTACTATACATAGTAGGGAAACTAAAAATGTTACTTTTTGTATTCAGCAAGTCTCAAAACATGTAGGTATTTGGAGCAAGATCTTAGTATCGAATATTTTGGTGGAATGCAATAAGAAGTCTTGATAAGCAGTAGATAAATTAAATACAGGTAGGAAATCCTTCCTCGAACCGTTCAGTAGCTTCCCTCTATTCTTCTAGAGTGAAGCTATGAATTTGAAGCGAAGTTATAACAGGTAACGCGACATCATAGGATGTGCCAATCAAGAGCTCGTATTACCACAACTATCCGTCAAGAGGATTACAAGAGGCTATAAAGAGAGGAGAGGAAATACCTCGTGAAGTGCAAGAGCTGGAGGTAAAACATAAAGCCAAGTCAAAACAAGGAACTCCGAATGTTGCCAGCTTTATTGAGAGCCTCTTAATACAGCTCTACCACTGTAAAGGGAAGTCGTGGCTTGCATTACATTTCTATCTACAGGTCATCTTATAATGGAGGGTTTCAAACGCGGAACTCAACCCAAAATGTCAGCTCTTCCAAACTATAGTTTTCTCTTCAAAGTACTCTGTTCGCTCAAGCACCGTCCGACCAAATTCCTTCTCTAAGTGACAATAAACAGAGATTTAGCAGAAATGAAAAGATGCCTCAAGAAAGCCGAAGCATTTCGAGGATCTCTTAGGCCTTTTTCACACATTCCACCCCTATCCGCTCTACTCCACTCCACTGCTTTCAGTTCCACATGTTTCTGCTATTGTTTTTCTTCGTCGAGTTCTCACAGCATTATCGGTCCTTATGAACATACATGAAGAGAATCTAGTTTTTGTTTCCATAAATTATACAATTTGAAAGATTGCATCTCTCTGCTACGAAACTTAGTGATTTATTGTACTTTAGTAAATATCTTCAGTGCAAATGAGGATATCAAAAACTTCAAAATTATATTCTATATATGAGACCAATATCTCAAACTCAAAGTATTTCAATCAAAAGAACCAGGGAAGACATTATGTCTTTAAGGGTATTGAAGCTGCTAATTACCACAAAATTTATCTGACATTTTTATCATGTTCAACATAATTATTCCATAAACAGTTAATTGTTTATTCACATGTTCTTTGTGACAAAAAAAATCACAAAAATCAATGCAGAAGGAATAGGTAACAAGAAATACAATTATTAACAACAGAGATGGATTATTGACGGAGGGCTTCTCGAATCTCAAGAATAGATAAAATTAAAATACAAACTTTGGGAAATAGTGAATATAAAAGAACGTTTGGAAATAATAGAAGAGACATGTGAAAAGAAGGGGAAGTGATAGAATGGGAAGCTGAAGCAAACAGAAGATAAAGAAGACCAGGAGAACAATGGATGGATGGGTTCCGAAGAAGCATAGCATCTAGAAGACTAGCAGATGCAGTTGCAGCGGATAGTTTTTTTTGAGGAAATTATGAATGAGTTGTAGGAAAACTACTAGACAGTAACGCTATGAATGCGTATGGTGGGAAGAGGAACTAAAACGTTACGAAACAAGAGGGCGGACTTTCGGAAGGATAGTCAGATAAGGAAGACATTCGTAGTTCCGAGTTGCATTTAAAAGCGAGGCTTGGGCCTGCAAATATAGTTATTACTTTCTCTACTACGTATAGTAAGTAGGGGAAGTATTGTATTCCATCCAAAAATTCGAAACCGAGATTTCAACGGAAATACATGTTTTGAGGCCCCCTGAATAAAAAAAAATTATGGAAACAGTCCGTGTATGTGTCTGTGTACAGCATATATCCGAAACGAACAGTCCGATAAACACCAAACTTGGTATTTAGGTTCAGTATCTTCCAGAGATGCGACACGAAGGTTTTCAAGAATATCCCTTCACCCCAGAATACCCTTTACATGGAACATTTTTCGAAACTTTTATTTTTCTCAAAAACGGCTCTAACGATTTTGATTAAAATATCATATGTTTAAGATATTTTTATGCCAAATGAAATGTATATCTCGAATTTTCTGGGAATGTCTCCAAAAGTATTCTTCATTGTGAACGACTTTTGCATAACTGGTAAACCATAAGAGATAGACAAAATTTTACTATACAAATAATGTGGATCGCTTTAAAATACACAATTTATGTCATATACATTTTTTTTAGTTTAGTGAACCATTTTTGAGATATTGCCTAAATTTTCCAATACTTATACTTTTTCTAAAATGGGAATTCGTTATATATTTTTTACGTACTGGACATATAAACAGAATGGAATGCTCCACATAGCAACCAGTTCTTAAAAGATTTGACTATCGCTTAAAGCCTACCATATTCCCCTTGCATCTACAAGAAAATTAGCAATAAGATTAACATCTCGATTAACATGAAACATATGGAGAATAAGCGTTTGTAAAAATAGTTTGCACAAGAGTAGAGAAAGTCATGTGAGTGTAACAATCAGATTTGTTTCATTGTGTGACTGTCCATTTCTCTATCGTCTTGCCCATCACTTCCATCTGAGTCCAGGCTTGATTGCCAACAAAAAACAGTGGTGCCCTCCACCAAGCGCACTCACATTGAGCCCGACTAGTACTACATAGTAGACAATTCCGAAATAATTAAAAAAGTAACAGAGCAAAGCAAAAAATGGTGTATTTTGTAAAACGCCTATCGTGATGAGAATTTGGAAGTTTCAAAGTTTAGTTTATTATTTCTCGAATACTCCCTCCTTACTGTCCCTGGAAAAATTATAAAATACTGCCCGGCTTGCCCAACGTTGCACGGTTAGCTTTTTAAACCCAAATAACAAATTAATTTCAATTACCGCTCTCCGTTCTTTAAGACATTATTGTACAATGACCTAAGTAGATATAACATGGCGACTTGAGAACAATGGGCTATTGTTCTGGTGAGAACAAAGGAATTAATGACCTATTGTTCTAACTTCAAGCCCCGCCCCCTCCCTTTGTGCGCTACTATTTGCCGCCCGGTCGCGTGCCGCTAGCTCCGCCCCCTTCCCTTTGTGTGCTGATCTAATGCCGACAGTGTCTGTGCCGGCAGGTCCTCCCCCCTCCCCCTGTGGTCACGTGCCGGTGACCCGCCCCCCTCCCTCCCCCATACGCGTGTCCTCCCTCCCCTTTGTGTTCTGGTTGGTTCCCTGTGGATAGGTGGGAGAGTGTGTATTGTTCCTATACGGTGACTACATTCCCGCCCCCCTCATTGTGACTTGTCTAAATCCCTGCCGTGTGAATGGCTTGGGGTAGGGGATGTGCCGCTCGGGGTGAGGGGTATAAGGGAATGGGGTTCTCGGTGCGTGACGTTGGCGGTGTGGGAATGCGATTCTCGATGCCTGCCGCACATCGGCAAATCGTTTGAGTACATAATTGTGTCAATCAATTAGGTAATGCGTGTTATTGAAAAAAGAATCGCTATCATATTACTACTAATGCAATTAAACGCTATTCTTCGAGCAATTAAGTATTTTTGATTGAATTCGCGCACACCTGTCCCTAAACCGCCATTTATAACCTACTATTGTCAATAAATTACACGTCTAATGAAACACGGCTAGTCGGTTGATGAAAACAATTAAGTATTTTTGAATGATTAATTGACTCGCGCGCAACTGTTCGTTATCGTATATGTGTGGTAGCATGTGTATAATTATTACGAGTAATAACATTTATTTAATTCTACTTTTGAGGGAAAATATATTTTGGATTTATAAGAATATTACAACACATAGATGAAAGGACAGACTTGACGTAACACTCGTTATCGCGTGATAATTGCGGTGGAACCTCGACCGCAACCTTCCACTGCGAGACGTTTCGCTGGAATGACTGGCTCCGATACTTCCACGGGCAAGTCGACTTCCGCATCCCCTCCACTTGCGTTTCAGTTCGCCAGCTACACTAGCGCACCAAGTGGTAATATGAGTGAAACTCCAGCGAGTGTTCCCGCACAGCGCTCCTGGTGGTCATATCCGAAAGTTGTGAATTCACCATATTTAAATTCGAGGTGTACGCAAGACGGCCATCTTAACTCTATATAATTCTGCGAAATATGATTCCGGAAAAAAATAAAGGGGAATTAACATGCAAGGGGCGTTCATGTCGGCTCCGGAGGAATTGATTATGAAATAAATAAAAAATAAATAAGACTCTCGCTGATCGATGAATACAATGAATAATTAATGTAATTGACTCGCGCTCCTAGAGATATCTCACCCAAATTATTCATCTACCATGAATATCTCACTTCTAATGAAACGACGCAGTCTATCGATTAAAAACAATTAAGTTTTTTTGATTGATTAATGTAATTGACTCGAGCGCAACTGTTCGTTATCGTATATGCGCGATTATTACGCGTATATAACTATTACGGCTAATAACGTGTGTTTAATTCTTCTTTTGACTGGAGGGTTTATAAAAAATATTACATTGCTTAGATGAATTAAAAACCAACTTAAAGCGAAATTGCAAATAAGACTCTCGCTGATCGATGAATACAATGAATAATTAATGTAATTGACTCGCGCTCCTAGAGATATCTCACCCAAATTATTCATCTACCATGAATATCTCACTTCTAATGAAACGACGCAGTCTATCGATTAAAAACAATTAAGTTTTTTTTGATTGATTAATGTAATTGACTCGAGCGCAACTGTTCGTTATCGTATATGCGCGATTATTACGCGTATATAACTATTACGGCTAATAACGTGTGTTTAATTCTTCTTTTGACTGGAGGGTTTATAAAAAATATTACATTGCTTAGATGAATTAAAAAGCAACTTAAAGCGAAATTGCAAATAGCTTGTATGAGACGTTAACACGAGAACCCTTTACGAAAAAACAAGACGCAATGTGACAGCAATGCCCCGTCCATCATGAGAGGCGGTTAAACCAGGACGCGTGGGTTTTCCCCACTACCTGCTCTTAATGGCTAGGGGTATCCAGCACATAGGAGTACGCTTCAACTGACGTTAAAAATAAAAGCCCTCTATGTCTCTTCTCACACGAGAGAAGTAATAATTACAATTCAAAACAGGCGTACCTGTAAGTAACACGCACGAAGACTTCAAATATAAATTTTATATTCGTTTTAAATGTTCTTTCTAAAGACGTAGCGAACTTTGAGAAATTCAACGAATTATTCACTTGCGCACACTGCTTGAAAGAAATATGGTGTACACCCCCTGAAGAATGCGTGTGTAGACACATTAGCAGGCGACAGTCCCTTCCGCATCATTAATTTTTCTTCAGACGATGGTAAAACCAAGCTCTTAGTGAACAATGACACTCGTTTCCAGTTGATTAAACAGGCTAAGTGCTCTGAAAAACAAATGTCTTCAGAAGAAAGTTCTGTATAGATGCATTAGTGAACAATGACGGGCGTTTCCAGTTCATTAAGCAGGCTAAGTGCTCTGAAAAACCAATACCCTCGGGGTAAATAGCTATTAGCGACACAAAAGATTTTCTTAAGAGCTTCCTTTGTCCAGAAATTCCAGCATAGACAGGGGAAAAAACCAATCTAGACATGTTTTAAGCTTACCACAAAAAATGTTTTCCGATAATTAATATAATTCTACATGAAGAATATTAATGATTTAAGTTTTCAATTAAACGTATACTGTATAGATTCTGTACTTAAACATTCGATTGTATCTTTGTCATTATTTAAATACTCGCGTACAAGAAATGCAAACATGATATCAAAAAATTAAACTGATTTTTTTCGGAATGTTAAACAAAGAAATATGATTTGGCGAGAGTAATATGAAGAATAAAAAGTATTCAGAATGATAGATATTACATACGTTATTAAAATATATAAGACTCTCGCTGATCAATGAAAACAATTAAATATTTTTTTATTAATTAATTGTATATGAATTGACTCGCGCATTTGCTTGCTGTCGTATGTGCATGATTATTACGACTAATAGCATTTGTTTAATTCTAAATAATGAAATATGGAGCCTTGCCTAAACAATCCTCGTTACTCTTAATTTATTCCATTTTTAAAAAGATTGGGCTTAGTAAACATAGGACGAGTGCGATTTTAAATACCCCATCCATTCGAGAGATATTTTTCGAATATTCCAGCATGTTAATATAAACTTAATACACACACACAAAAAATTCATTTCAAGTAATCTAACGATATTGAATAAAATATTATATGTTTAAGATATTGTAATGAGAAATGAAATGTATATCTCGAATTTTCAGGGAATGACACCCAAAGTATTCTTCATTCTGAACGACTTTTGCAAAACTGATAAACCATAAGAGATAGACAAAATTTTACTACACAAAAAACAAAATGGAGATCGCGTTAAAATACATAATTTATAACATATACATTCTTGTTGATGAGTAAATCGTTTCGAGATATTGCTTGTTATTCCCTTAAAATTTCCAATACTTATACTTTTTCTCAATTTCATTATTCTTGTTTTTATGTTCTGGACATGCAAAGAGAATGGGAGGCGGCACATAGCAATCAGTGTTAAAATAATTTGACTATCGCTTAAAACCTATCATATTCACATTGTATCGACATGAAAATTACCAATAACATTGACATCTCGATACCTCGATTAACATGAAGCATATAGGGAATAAGTGTTTGTAAAAATAGTTTGTACAAGAGTAGAGAAAGTCATGTGAGTGTATCACATCAGATTTTTTTGATATTGTTTTAAATTTTCAAATACTTTTAACTTTTCTCAAATGGTAACTTGCTATTCGTTTTTCCCGAGGTAATGCATAGAGAATAGAATTCTAAAGCCATCACATAGCATCAGACGTTTTTTAAACATCTGTAACGTATCTATTCACAATCGAAAGGTCGCTGGTTCGAGGACAATTATATCTACAGAAATAATACATTATTTTCACTCTGTGATTATTTTTTGGTAATGTAACAATAATTAACAATGAATTTTAATGGTACATGTAAAAAATAAAATATATTTTTATTTCTAGCGTCATACGCAGAAACATTCCCCTTAAGGAACGCTGGCGTGATCGAAGGATTTCCCCCTTAACAGGTTTAGACGTGCTCACGAAATGCCCCTGTGCGAGGCTAGCATTTTCCCTCTCCTTCTCGAATTTTCGGAGTAGCCAATCAAAATTGCTGTATTATATATCTTAAACTTTCACTCATACATTTTTTTATATCGCAAAAGAACACTATAAAAAGGCTGCTTCATCGGGAATTCTCACAGTTTCTCCGCTGAAATCAACGAGTTAAGGTCTCTGCAAACTTTTCTCATTCAAAGTGAAAGTTCAACGAACATCATGTCTGGTAAGTTGTAACAAAACACTTCATTTACTTTTTAAATTATTTCTCTCTACATTTAACTTATATTCGCGTTCTTGTTTTTAATGCATGGCATTTATATGCGAATAGCTGAGCATTCTAAAAAGTTAATAGCTAGACAAGTGAATTTTCTGAAATGTGAATAGTTAAGTATTCATTTTAGGCAAGCTAATTCTGCATTTAATAGCTAACTGCGCGAATTCCCAAAAAATGTGAACAGTTTAGTTAAGTATTCACATTGCTGAGTAATTATTATTCCGGATATTTAAATACGTGTTTTCACAGGGTGAATTATATTCCTTTCTAGAGAAATACAATTACTTGAAAACCCTGCGAATCGAATAAAAAATGATCTGTATAAAAATTTCTTCCGGGGTAACCGACGGTAATCGATCCGAAGACTTCATGCTTGCATGCACTGGTCGAACATTCACTGTGAATGTTTCATTCCTCTCTCGCATTTATTTAGTAAAAACTTTCAGCCTGTTTCCATCATGTTAAAGAGATATTTTCCATGATTGTGTCGAGAAATACACGTGATTTATATCTGTAATAGAAATTTCTCAGGTGTTTAAAATACATCGACATTTTCTCTGTATAAGGTATTCGCAGTAAAGTAAATTAACTTAATAATATATCGTTTCTTTAATAAATAAAAATCTAACGCGTAAATTAATTGCGTTTTCAGCAATCAGTTCTGCTAACATGTCTGAAGCATACATCCAGCTCCAGCAGGATACCCAACGCCGGCTGCAGGATCGCTCATCAAATGCCGTAATGATTCAGGCATCCGAACAGTCGAATGTTAAGCATTCTTCAGTGTTCTAAAAAGCAATGTAACAATTCATATTAACTTCTTGTTCATATTCTTTATTATTATTATTATTATTATTATTAATATTGTTATTATTATTTCAGGAAATGGACTTTATTTTGGTATCGACCATCCATCGACCGCTGCACAGGCACCGCCAGGCTTCCAAACCTTCCTGGTTCCAAATCATTATGGAGGTGGCTCTGCCCCGTACATACAGCAACAATCGTACGGTAAGAATTTACAGACTGGTATTCGAGCATTTGTAACTAAAAAAAAATTACATGATAGTAGACATACATTGGCGATTCTGGCACACAAAGGCATGCCTCCGACAGCATAGAGTTCTGGATTGTATAAGGAGAAAAGGATATATTTAAGGGGAGTTTCTCACCCATATGCAGTCACATAACTCTATCGATCTCCCAGAATGCTATGTATTTTTCACACGGGTGTTTAAAACATGTATTTTTTTTCACGTATAGAGTGTAGATTCTTTAGAACTCTGTACTTAAACATGCTATACTATTATTATTATTTATTTTTTTCCAGGAAATGGACTTTATTTCGGAGGCGGTATCGCTCAACAGGCGACCGCTGCACCGGTACCTCCAGGCTTCGCGACCGTTGCACCAGTAGGCTTCGCGACCGCTGCACCGCCGCCTCCAGGCTTCCAGACCTACCTGGTACCAAATCAGCATGGTTGGGTCCCTGCCCCATACATGCAGCAAGCATCGAATGGTAAGAATTTATCAGCATTTTACGAACTTCTTTTACACATTATATATTATTATTAATATTGTTACTATTATTTACAGGAAGCGGACTTTATTTCGGAGGCTGCATCGGTCAACATGCGAGCGCTGCACCGGTACCTCCAGGCTTCGCGACCGTTGCACCCGCAGGCTTCGCGACCGCTGCACCGCCACCTCCAGGCTTCCAGACCTACCTGGCGCCAAATCAGCATGGTTGGGTCCCTGCCCCATACATGCAGCAACCGCCGACCGGTAAGAATTTATCATCATTTTACGAAGTTCTTTTACACATTCTATATTATTATTAATATTATTGTTATTATTTCCAGGAAGTGGGCTTTATTTCGGAGGCGGTATTGTTCATTGCGCGCCATCTGCACCACACACATCCCCTGCATCAAATCAGCAGTGGAGGGACCCTGCCCCATACATGCAGCAACCACTGAATGGTAAGAATTTTTTTTCCACATTTTATGAACTTCTTTTACACATTCTATATTATTATTGTTATTATTATTAATATTATTATTATTCCAGGAAATGATCTGGGTGACCTTGGAAGCCAGCCCATGGATCTAGCAACACAGGAGTCGACATCACCAGAGATTGGTGAAGAATCGTCCGCCGCGCCCTTGACCTCCTCAGTTGCATGCGATGAAACTGCTGCACCGTCGACCTCCTCAGCCGCAAACAATGAAGCCGCTGCACCGTCAACCTCCTCCTCATCATCCAGTAATGCAACAACTTTGAATGGAAAGAGAGGGTCGACATCGGACGGGAGCGAGCAGCTTACAATCAAAAAGGCCAAGGTTAGTGCTAGTAATTGCCAGGGGCTGGAATGCAATACCATCCAATCGGCGTTCAAGGGACGTATTTTTAATAGTAGAATAGAAAATACATTAGAAATACTGGACCCCAGAGTCTTTTTAGATGAGTGCAAAGAGCTTATTATTAAAGAAGTGGAAAGCGTCTTGCAGAGAAGCATTTGCGGATTAAAGATGCATTGTTCCCTGGAACTTGAATATTTAATCCGCAAACCTGATGAAGAGAAGAGTCTTTCCACTGGCTTTAATTCTAAGCCTGTATTGATTCTTCAGTCAAGCGACCTCAATCAGATCTTCTCTTCAATTGCGGGGGATATTTTGGAAAACATTTCTAAATTTGAGGGGGGAGCATCATCGAAGTCCTTGTCAAAGATACTCAGCCTGGTGATGGGCTTTACACACTATGACCCTTTACACGCAGGTTCATACATCGAATTGCCATTGAAAATCAGGAATAAGTACGCTGTTATAAATATCCAGAACAAAGACAATTACTGCTTTGCATGGTGTATGCTAGCCTCTAAATACCCTGTGAAGGCAAATGGCTATAGAACAGCAGTATACCCGGAGGAACTGCTTTTCGAGGCATTCAATTATGCCGGTATCGAATTTCCGACACCCTTCCATCAAATTGAATGCTTTGAAAAGCAGAACAATGGAGTATCCATTTCAGTGTTTGGTATAGAGGAGGAGAATGAGAACATTATTCCCCTATACCAAACAGTTGAAAAGAGGCAGCACCATACCAATCTATTATATATTGAGCAGGGGGAAAAGTCCCACTACTGCCTCATTAAAGACTTGTCCAGACTTGTAAGGAGTCAAGTAACGAAACACAGTCATAGAATATGGACATGTGAGGCATGCCTCAAGAGATGCACCAATGAAAAGGCCTTGGAAACGCACCGATTAAGATGTGGAAAATGCCAGCTGCTTAAAATGCCTCAACAGGATGAATACCTTGAATTTAAAGCATTCTCCAAGAGCGTTCCTGTACCATTTGTTATATACGCAGACATTGAATCTGTTCTGGCGAAGGTTCACTCTTGCGAGCCCTCAAGCAGCTCGAGCTGGACCCGAGCCGTTCAAGAGCATGAAGCAATGTCTATTGCCTTGAAGGTGATATGTAGGCATGACGAGTCAATATCAAAATTCTTTCTCTTTAGAGGTCCGAATGCCGTCGATGACTTTATCAAACAATTGAAATCAATTGCTGATGACGTCATCGACGTGTATTCCAATCCTAAACCTATGGATTTAACCCTTGAAGAGCAACAGAATTTTGACAATGCCTCTGAGTGTCATATATGCCTTGCTGCTTTCACTGTGGACGATTTGCGCGTGAGGGATCACGATCATGTGACAGGCGAATATCTAGGTGCTGCTCATAATAGATGCAATTTGAATAGAAAGGTCCCTGATTTCATACCGATCTTTTTTCATTGTCTATCTAATTATGACAGCCACTTCTTGATAAGACGCCTGGCATATGATAATAAGCCCGTATCGTGCATCGCTCAAAGTGGTGAAAGGTATATAGCGTTTAGCAAACGGTACAGGAACATCAGCTTCAGGTTTCTGGACAGCTTTAAGTTTCTTGACGACAAGCTGTCCAGCCTGGCTGACATGCTGGAGGAGAGTGATTTTAAAATAACAAGGGCAGAATATCCTGTTGAGGAGCATTTTAAGCTGGCAAAGAGCAAGGGAATATTTCCATATGATTATGTTTCAAGCCTTGCCGTACTCGAAGAAACTTCTCTACCACCGAAGGAGGCCTTCTACAGTACTCTCACTGACAGCCACATTACCGAAGAGGAATACATGCATGCTGTAAAAGTCTGGGAGGTCTTTAATATCCGGAATCTCGGAGAATACAGCGATCTATACCTGAAAACAGATATACTGCTCTTGGCGGATATTTTCGAAAAGTTTCGAGATCTCATCCTGGGAATGTATAAACTTGACCCAGCATGGTTTTATACATTACCAGGACTCGCCTTTGACGCTATGTTGAAGATAACAAAGGCGAAACTTTCCTTAATATCCGACAAGGGCATGCTGGAATTTTTCGAGTCGGGAATTAGAGGCGGACTGTGCACAGTGGTGAAGGGCTACACCAAAGCTAACCACAGATACATGTCCAACTTTGACCAGCATGCTCCTGTTAAACACCTGTCCTATTGGGACATAAACAACTTATATGGAGCTTCTATGGTGTCTGCCCTACCATACAAAAATCTGAAATGGCTCACGAGAGAAGAAATTGACGGTATAAACTTTGCAGAAGTCAAAGAAGATTCAGAGACTGGATATGTGCTAGAGGTTGATATCGAATACCCCGACCATATCCACGACGCCCATAACGAACTTCCTTTCTGCCCACAGAGCGCAATACCACCGAACGGCCAATACAAGAAACTGCTTGCAACATTAGAACAGAAAAGCAAATATGTCTTGCACTACAGGGTGATGCAGCAGTGTATCGAGCAAGGTCTAACTGTGAGACATATTCACAGAGTGGTGTCCTACGACCAGTCTAACTGGTTGAAGACATATATCGACGTCAACACCGAGAAGAGAGCACAAGAAAAGTCAAAATTCGGCCAAAACCTGTGGAAAAAGATGAATAACGCCGTATATGGGAAATTTATAGAGAATGTTAGAAAGTACACGGATTTCAAAATAGTTGGAACCTGGAAACAGGCAAAGAAGTTAATAGCACGCAGCACTTACCTACGTACCATAATTTTTGAGGAAAATCTTGTGGGAATCGAGCTGGGCAGAGAGGAAGTACATATGAACAAACCAATTTACATAGGACACGCAATTTTGGACATTTCAAAATTTATCATGTATGACTTCTTTTACAATATCATGAAACCAAATTTAAAAGACTTGCTGCTGAATTACATGGATACAGACTCGTTTATTTTTGAAACGAGTTCTGATATCTATGAGTTCATCAGGGAGAATCCTCAATATTTCGACACTGCAAACTTCAAAAAGGATAATGTATATGGCATTAAGCAAGCCAATAGGAAAAAGATTGGGTTGTTCAAGGACGAATTGGGTGGCTTGATTATGGAGGAGTATGTCGGTATTAGAGCGAAGCTATACGCCTACAGATATGGAGGGCAGACAATTAAGAAAGCTAAGGGCATCACCAGGACAGGCATGGATAAAATAGATTTCGGCCATTATTTTGAATGTTTAAAAGACCATAGCCTAAAAATTTATTCGATACAAAAAACATTTCGGAGTAAACACCACAAAATTACAACAATTGAGACAAATAAATTGGCGTTGAAGGGAGGTGACGATAAGAGGAAGTTGATGGAGGGAAGTTATAAGACTCTAGCGTGGGGCCATTATTCCCTTAGACCTGGTGATTGCTAGTGCCTAAACTTGTAAATATGTAAATATTTGAAGATATCTTGTTTTTTTCAATCTGGATTTTGTAAATATTCATTTAAATTGTGTATGAGGGTTTTTATATATTAATTTTTCCCTCTGATAATGTCATTGTATATATTCATTTAAATCGTGTATGAGGGTTTTTATATATTAATTTTTCCCTCTGATAATGTCATTGTATATATTCATTTAAAGTGTGTGTGAGGGTTTTTGTATATTAATTTTTCCCTCTGATAATGTCCTTGTATATATTCATTTAAAGTGTGTGTGAGGTTTTTATATATTAATTTTTCCCTCTGATAATGTCATTGTAAATATTCATTTAAATTGTGTATGAGGGTTTTTATATATTAATTTTTCCCTCTGATAATGTCATTGTATATATCCATTTAAAGTGTGTATGAGGGTTTTTATATATTAATTTTTCCCTCTGAAAATGTGTTGTATATATTCATTTAAAGTGTGTATGAGGGTTTTTATATATTAATTTTTCCCTCTGATAATGTGTTGTATATATCCATTTAAAGTATGCGAGGGTTTTTATATATTAATTTTCCCTCAAAAAAAGAGAAAATATGAAGGATTTTTAAAATAAAAAATACTCGTGATTTTACAATCATAACAACTGGTCTTTATTAAGTCTTCATACATTACACCAAATCCTTTATATCAATCCATTGAGTATCTGCAAAACCATACCACTTTACAAGAACTTTGTTTCCACGTTTACGTATAACCTTTTCTACTAAATATGTGTTAGGATAGCTAGTCTTTTTTAGTTCATGTCCATAAAAGCCACCTTTTATGATTTCACCATTCCTATCCTTTAGTATGTATGTTGTAGGCTTGGTACGATTCACACGAAATACTTTGAAGATTTCAACGCTCCAGTTAGATTCATAACTCTTTTCAAAATGTCCTTTATGTTTAGATATCCTGACATAATCACCAACACTAAACTTCCTTGAAGCCTTCTTCTCTCTTCGGTCTTGATTATAATTATACACAGTCAGAAGAAGATCGTTGTTCTTCACTTCATTAGGCTTCATGCGGATAGTTGAATGAAAAGTATCATTGTACTTTACAAGGATTCTAGGTATAGGATCTAGCCACTTGTATGAGCCTTGGACTAAAAACTCTCGGTACATCATATTCTTCAAGGTTCGAATTAAACGTTCAACAGCCGCAGCCTTCACATTGGTATAGGTGCTGTAGTGGTTAATATTATACTTAAACATTAATCGTTTAAAGAACTTGTTATAAAATTCTTTCCCGTTGTCACTTTGAATATTCCGGGGAGGGACGTCCATTTCTTGTAATATATCCTCCATAGCCTTTGCAACATTAACTCCACCCTTATCCTTTAAGGGTTTTGCATATGCCATTTTAGAGTAAAAGTTGATTGCGATCAGAATGTATTTGAAATTTTTGTTCACTTTTGCATAGGGTATCATTTCAATCAAATCAATTTGTAATAAATCATTCATACCTTTGCTGATAATTTTCCGTCGTAAATAGTTCCTCCTCGCCGATCCGTGAAGTTCTCTGGCGATATTCTGTTTGGCGGTCATGCTATAATTTTAGATGCTTTCAATTCCCGGATAATTTCCTCAATCTCTCGAGTGTGGTTATTATTACCAGCGTCCCTCGAAGCAATAAGTAACCTCAGTCTATTCACTAATGTGTTAGGATTTCTCCAGAAAATGTAGTCAACCTCCTTATCAGGCTTATGCTCCTTCCATGCCAGTCCTAGACCTGAATGTGTATTGAGCAAGGGTCGTATTATATTCTTGTATTTATACGATTTACCAGATTTCAAGCGACCGTGTCTGCTGTAACCACTTCTATGAAGAAAAGTACTTTTCATAATCTTAGCGTACGTCTCCAAGTCTTCACTAGTGTATGCAGAAATCTGAGGCGTTCGCTTAAAGATGAGCTCCGTCAAACCGGCGGTAGACTCATACGTTTCATCACCTATCAATATTTGATTATTTATAAAATGAATATCTTTATTTCCAAGCATATAACTTCCATCCTGATATCTCACACCGAACAATGTATCAATACGATCCTTGTCTTTTGAGCGAACATGTTGAAGGTAAGTAGAAATACTTGTAGAATCACCATCTTCATTCTTGACGTTCTTCACCGGCAACTCTCGTTGAGTGTCCAAAATATCCTTGAGGGGGGTGGTTACAGGCTTCAAAGCTTCGGACATGACATGCTGAGTCTCAAACCTGAGACCTTTTAGAGCTCTCAGTTTTTCTTTTACAGCCCTGGTATGTTCGGCTACAGACTCTTTAAGTCTTATGCTTTCACTATCCATCTTACAAATGATGAGGAAATAGACGATTACCTTCAATTTATAGTCTGCGTTCAGCTTGAGTTCTCAACGTGTCGATAGCCTTAGCTAACATCTCTATCGAAGTTCTCAGTTGGTCGGTTTCTTTCTTATGCTCCTGTGTATGTGTCTTGAACGCTTCAGCAAAGATTGCCGTATTAGCGTACTGGCTTCTGGCTGATTCTTCTAGACTCGTCATTTGCTGCATATTAGTTTTGTAGGCGTCCATCATCATATTTACATTATCCTCCACTTTCTTAAGTTTATCATTGCAGCAATCAGTTTTGAGAGTATTCAAAACCTCTATCTTTAACTGTCTGACTGTAGCCTCTAAATCTGAAACTCGCTTCATCGCTAACTTTTCTAAATTACTAATTTTCTGATTGCAAAGATTCTGAAGATTTGTTTTTTCTCTATCAAGCTCTGCGGTAACTTGTTTAATAGAGTCCATTACAGAATCCACTCTGTCTTTTGTAGAGGTTGTTAGAGTATCCACTTTACTCGTAGTTTTATTCAGATTTGCTGTAATGTGTATTAGCTTCTTCCCTATTTGCATCTCGATTTCCTTTGGTAAGTACCTGTTTAACTGCTGTCGCGTCTCATTCGATTTCCTAATGATCATAGCTCTAGCATATCTTTTATTTACAGCATCCGTATCTCCGAGAGGATCCGCTATATCAATGATTCTCTTATTGTCGAATATAATGTTACCATTACCATCTCTCGACTGCGTGAGTGAATTGACATATCCAACGATGAACTTTTTATTCACAACATCATTATCGTGAACAGGATCTAGCAATACCTTCAATCTAACTTTATCGATCACGATGTTTTTTTCCTTATCTCTCTTGAGGATATATCTTGAAATCAATTCATCGATCAGGGTCTTAACCATAACCTCAACATTGTTAGCAGCTTGCTGAGAGAAATCTTGCATCCTAATTTCGAGAGCATCCACATAATTCTTATTGGAGGCGTCATGATTATCTTCAGGATCGTGAACATTGCACAATCTCTTATTCTTGAATTGATAGTTTCCTTTGACATCTCTATTTATGATAAAACGATCAAACACTCTTCTAACCGGCCCAGTTCTCTGAGAACCGAACCTATCGATGCTCATGGTTAACTACAAATGATCATTTTCTTTTTTGTCGAGCTTAATATATACATCAAAACCATTCCTATATCGTCCCTCATTCATGTGAGATTCAGGAACTATCACAACACAGGGTCTTCCTTCTGTAGAACTCTCCCAAACGTTCTTACATAGATCTTTAAATTCATTGTAGGTCATGTCGGTATTTACATAATCTTCGTAAATGTGCTTTAAGTTTAAATTGTCTTGTCTGAAGAGTATTATCATGTTTGTATTATCGCGAATTAAATGTTTTGGAACTTTAGCATAGGACTGTGCTAGATATACAGAGTCGACATTTCGATGTCTACCCATACTGTAAAAGGATGCTATCTTTTCCTGCTTTTCAGTGATGACGTCATCAAATATAAAGATTGAATTTTCTTTGACTTCAGAAGGATGCAAAACATCATCTCCGTTCTCGAAGGTGTTCACTTCTATACCTTCGATGTTTCCGAGCACTTTAATTAGGTATTGGTACTTTGGTTGATAGAGAGACTTTGAATAAATATACAAATTTTCAAAACGTAGCCCATTCTCATGGAGTAGCATATTGAGTAATACGTTTGTTTTCCCTGCACTGGAGCTCCCTAAAATAAGAGCTCTGACATTAGATGGAAATAACTTGCCATGACGATCACTTCTAAAGTCACTTTCAAAGTCTAATACCTGAATAGGTAGAGAGCAGTGCTGCTTAACAAGCTCCATGTTAACAACTAACTTGTAAACTGCGTGTGCGATGTTTATATATTACCGGATGTAAAGTAGTTAATGACTGATTGCAATGATATAAAAGGGCTAATGTATGCAATTACTCGCTTAGTATATCATGAGAGCTAAGAGAGGAAGGTCGTTGCAGTATAAGCGCGGCTCCGGAATTATTAATTCCATAATTAATTCGCTCCCCTTTGAAGCTCACTTACCTGGATATAGATATTGCGGGCCTGGTACTAAATTGGAAAAACGTCTAAAAAGAGGAGACCCCGGAATTAACCAATTAGACGAAGCTTGTAAACAGCACGACCTCGCGTACGCTGAGAATAAGGACACCGCTTCAAGACAAATAGCGGATAAAATTCTTGCAGAGAAGGCTTGGAAACGGGTGCAGTCATCAGATTCAACTTTTGGTGAAAGGTTGGCTGCAAGGCTAGTAACTGCAATCATGAAGGGAAAGGTTGCAGTGGGAGCCGGAAAGAGGAAGAAGAAGAGAGGAGGGTTCTTGCCACTGATACCCATCATTGCTGCTTTAGGCGCTGCAGCAGGCGGCGCTGCTCAGATAGCCTCTGCAGTCAATAAAAAAAGGCTGCTGATAGGCACTTAGCAGAAGTTGCTAGGCATAACAAGGCGATGGAGACACGAGGAAAGGGGCTCCGAAAGAGAAGGTGTAAGAAGAGGAATAAAGGAGGATTCTTACCTGCAATGCCACTGATGTCGTCTTTAGCCGCTGCATCTAAAATAGCAAGGTCCTTGAAAAAAAGAGGATCTAAAGGCAGGGGTTTAAAGAAGAAGGCAAAAAACGGTGGAAGAGGATTGTACATATACCGGAGGAAGCCCTAAGTAACGTAGCCATCGAATATTATGCTAAACGTTTAAAAATTCCTTATTTTAGAGGAGTTTATATGATTGACAAACTTCCTTTAAAACCACACTTCAAAGAGAGACTTATTACCAATCTCGATACCTCCGATAATGAAGGAACACACTGGGTTGCTATAAGGAAAGAAGGTGATGTCGCATACTACTTTGATAGTTTCGGCAATTTGAAACCGCCTCCTGAGATTGAGAAATATCTACAAGGTGTTAAAATCTACTATAATACACTGAGATACCAGAATTTCGAATCAGTCATCTGCGGGCACTTGTGCTTGCAATTTCTTTTATCCTAGAAGCTGCTACATCGTCAAGATGAGTTATACAGTTACAGTGAGTGGGCCAGACACTGTTATTTCAACGTATTTAAACCCGCCTCTACAGCTAGATTCTCCAGGTCATTATGAGGTTGCTCTCTTGAATTTTGAAACATTCTATTCAATACCAAATGTCGATGAAAGTAATAATAGATTTCATTATATTCACAATGGTAAACCTGAAACTATTGTCATCCCGCATGGAACCTACGAGATTGCCGATATCAACGCATTTCTAAAGGATAAACTAGGATTGAATGATGAAGTCTTCTTTATAAGGCCTAACAATAATACAATGAAGGCTGAGATTAAATGTCCTTATACAATAGACTTTTCTAAGGCTAGATCTATTGGCTCGCTTCTAGGATTCACAGACACTAAAATAATTCCTGCTGGAGAAGCGTTTGAATCTGACGATCTTGTGAATATATTTAAAGTGAGTATCATACGTGTGGAGTGCAGTATTGCAACAGGCTCATTCATTGACGGTAAAAGCGGACATTCGCTCTACGAGTTTTTCCCTTCTGTTCCACCAGGCTATCATATCTCTCAAGAACCCTCGAACCCGATATATTTACCGGTCATAGATACAAACTATATAGACCAGATCACTATTCGAGTGGTAGATCAACACGGAAAGGCGATCAACTTCAGGAACGAAGTTATCACTACAAGACTGCACATAAGACGCAATGGCAATACATTTTAAAAGACATCGCAAATACTATAATAGACGACGTACATCACGTTCGAAGCATACTACCTCTCCAGCTTCCGAGGAGTTAACACGTGCTAACCGCAAGTTCCTCGAGGGTTTAGGTTACAGAACGCTATAATGGATATCTTAAACGTGACAGAAGTTCCAGCCTTTGACGACAAGATCACCAAGGAGGAGGAGCATATTTTTCTTCCATACAACACGTCCGCTCTGGATGTAAACGATGAAATTAGAATACCATGCCAAGCTGAAGATTTGTATACGCTACCTAACAAGAGTTATCTCTACATCGAAGGTGCTCTCACCAAGGTAGATGGATCGCCTACTACAGCGAAGCTCGCTAATAATGCTATAGCCTTCATGTTTGATGAGATACGTCTAGATATGAATGCTACAACTATAGACAGAACAAGGAATCCTGGAATTACTACAACTATACGAAATTATGTGACTCTCAACCCTATGGAGTCGAATCGGCTGCTGAATGCTGGATGGGCATATCCTGGTGAAGAAGTTGATATAGTACACGCAACGAATGGAGCTTTCAATGCTGTAGTCCCTCTCTCGATGCTCCTAGGATTTGCTGATGACCACAAGGAGCTTATACTCAACAGCAAGTTTGAATTGATTCTCATAAGATCCAAAGATTCTAGAAACTGTGTCCTGAGTTCGAATGGAGAGGAAGCTAATGTAAAGTTAACTAGAATCGAATGGAGGATGCCTGTAATTCGTCTTTCCGATGCTGAAAGAGTTCACATTCTAAAAATTGTCAAGTCTGATAAACCTCTACACCTTGCCTTTCGATCTATGGATCTTCATACCCAGCCTGCTGTACCCCAGACAAGATCTTTCACTTGGAATGTAGCAACAACATCTAAGCTCGAGAAACCACGATTCATCATAGTGTGCGCGCAGACTGCTAGATTGGGTGATTATAGCAAGAACAGTTCCGAGTTTGATCACTGCAACATTACTAATTTGAGACTATTCCTCAACAGTGAATGCTACCCCTACCACGATTTGAACTTGGACTTTAAAAATTCAAAGTTTGCTTCACTATATGAAATGTACTGTAAATTTCAAAGTTCTTATTATGAAAGAGATAATTACCCTCTCTTGAAGAGAAAGGATTTTCTTCACCGTGCACCATTATTCGTAATAGACTGTTCTCACCAACCCGAGGAGGTTATAAATGGAGCTGTGAACATCAGAATCGAGATTCAAGCATCTGCAAATATACCAGCCCAGACGTCACTGTACTGCCTGGTTCTACATGACAAAGTATTTACCTACAAACCTCTTTCTCACTTGATGCAAGCACTTATATAATTATGTATATGTTTGGGTGAATGGTTTTGTAAAGGAATGTACTAGGATAAGTTTATGAATAATAAATTGAATTCATATACTAAAACACTCTTTTATTGACTTTAGCATACATTTCAAGCATTTTCCTTCTCCCCCTCCTACTCCCTGAAAAACTAGTTGCTCCTGACTTGCAGAAATCATTTAAAATATTCAAATGTCTTTCAATATAGGGCGATAGCCGTTTTAGGTTCCTTACACCCTCAATGTCTAAAGATATTACATTATTATTTAAACATGTATTTATGAAATGAATTGAATGGTCAAAGAATACAATAATATTGTATGCATAAATTACATTGTCACAATATTCATCACACGCAAACTTTTTTTCTTGGCGTAGGTAATCTTCAATCATTGGAATGTTTTTGGATATTATATCCCAGTCTGATTTTGTAATATAAACAAATGATTTATCACTTTCGCTGTTTATGTAGAGGGAGGGGGTGTCATAGTATAGTCCAATATTCACGGAATGGGAGGGGGAGATGCTGACGTCATCAAGCGCCTGTGATCGATTCTCCATGCTCCTCCGGGGTATCTTCAATGAATAAGAAGACCATAGGAGCATCGTTGAGGATTCTCCTCTTACACCGTCTCTTCTGCTTTTTCTCCCCGGCCTCGTTCCGTCTCTTCCTCCGCTCCCTCCTCAGACCACTGCAACATATATTCAAAACAATGTTAGAAATAGGTTTAGTTAATGATTTCATACGTCTGAAAGAGAAAATACATATATTAGAAAAATCCTCTCCCATTGTCACACAAAAAAGTATTATCAAAGAGTGTCATACTCACTTCACGGTCTTGCACGATTCTGTGTGTATCTCGCGCGAGCAATCTGGACTCGCCTGATTTATCCACTCCTGTACCCTCGGTGCTTTATCGTCAAGGCTAGTAGTAATGGCGGGTAATGGAGCGGCATCCTCCTCCATAGGCTGTGTATGGCGCTCTGCGATTGGATATTCCACTATATCGACATCGCGTCTCTCAGGATCCAGCTCCTCTATTGGCACGGGTACCTTAGGCGCAGTCATTCGCAGTCTGTAATAATTTAATTTTTAGGTTAGACACGGAGTAGCATTAGAAGTAGTAAATGAATATGTAATTTAACATTTCTTCTACTTACTCGAGTTTTCTCTTCCTGCGCTGGTAGACCTCGCAGTTGTCGTTACATAGGAAGAAGGATGTCATGCGTTCATGCTGGGCCGGGTTAGTACAAAGTACAGAATGCATGTATCCGGTGCACGACTCTGTATCACATTTAGCTAGATGTTTCGAGACGAAGACATCGTCAACTTCATCGACATCGCTAAGATCCTTCACATCAACACCCCCGTGATTTTCACTGAAAGAATGAAATAATTTCAAGTTAGATTTCATTTAACATGAGTACAATATATTACCGAGTTATAGAAATATGTATATTACTTACATGTTCGCTCCTCGATAAACAGGACAGCTCTCTGTACACACTTCCAGTGTAGTCATCTGATCATGATGCGACGGTTGAGTACACAACACTGAATGCATTAAACCATTGCATGTTTCGGTATGGAAGTATACGTAGTGAAAATAATCTTCCCCGCACTCGCTCCAGTAATCATTCACATCAGATGCACGATGATCACCAGCCATTTCGATTATCACTGAACGAACACTGAAAAAACAATAAATGAGCGCTCCGGCTGCCTACGTTCCTTATATACTGTAGACGGTGACGTCACACGGCGGTGGAGGGGGTGGAATGCAAGTTGAGACCTGTTATTCACCCTCCAGGCAGAAGCCACCCGTCTGTTTTTGAATACCAAGGAAAGTCCTTGGCGAGCGTGTTTTAACATGATTTACCGACGCCGACAGAGTGGAGCCGGGCTAGTCTACATGTCGAGGCTTGTTAGTGACGTCACGCACGCTGCCGCGGAGTGGGGATGAAACTGGTTATTACCAGACAGAAGTCGGCTGGCGGGTTTTCCATTACATGTTGGACTGTTGCCGGAGAGAGGTTAAGACCGTGAGCGAAGTTATACATATACGATTGCGGTCAGGTGCGAGCGAGTCAATTAATCAATCAAAAATACTTAATTGCTCGACGAACAGCGTTTAATTGCATTAGTAGTAATATGATAGCGATTCTTTTTTCAATAACACACATTACCTAATTGATTGACACAATTATGTACTCAAACGATTTGCCGATGTGCGGCAGGCATCGAGAATCGCATTCCCACACCGCCAACGTCACGCACCGAGAACCCTCACATATAACCCCTCACCCCGAGCGGCACATCCCCTACCCCAAGCCAATCACACGGCAGGGATTTAGACAAGTCACAATGAGGGGGGCGGGAATGTAGTCACCGTATAGGAACAACACACACTCTCCCACCTATCCACAGGGAACCAACCAGAACACAAAGGGGAGGGAGGACACGCGTATGGGGGAGGGAGGGGGGCGGGTCACCGGCACGAGACCACAGGGGGAGGGGGGAGGACCTGCCGGCACAGACACTGTCGGCATTAGATCAGCACACAAAGGGAAGGGGGCGGAGCTAGCGGCACGCGACCGGGCGGCAAATAGTAGCGCACAAAGGGAGGGGGCGGGGCTTGAAGTCAGAACAATAGGTCATTAATTCCTTTGTTCTCACCAGAACAATAGCCCATTGTTCTCAAGTCGCCATGTTATATCTACTGACCTACAGGACTCTTTTAGTGAATTCTCTCCTTTACCTCTTAAAACTGTAATTTCATAGAGACGCGGCTATTCCTAATAACGAATAAAAAACTCTCTGATATTCACGCAAAAAATGTAAAACAACGGCGATACGTCCAACTTTCTTAACCCTCTCCCTCTAGAGTTTTTTAAATTCCGACAATGCTGCGTAGTTTATACCTACTCTTTGGCGGTGGAACAATCATTGATCATATCAGTCGGGCAATTTGTTAGAAGGTTTGTATTTTTCCTTTTGGTCACGTATTTATTTAATAACATAAAAGCTACACAGCTTTCACATAATGCAGAAACCCGTAACATACACAGCGTAATAGACTTAAAGCTGGTGAATATCAAGTTTCTGCACTCCCAGCCCACGAACTTTTATTTTAAATTTCGGCGTTAGTTACTAAATAATTGGTACTACAACATTGGACTTTATAACTTAAACTTAACCCTTATTATTTTTTCGTCATTAACCGTAATTTGGTTCATTATTGTTTAATAGTTTTCCATTTTATATATTTACACTTTTACGTTATGTATACTGACGTGCCTAAAATGTACCCATAATGGAACGCAGTACTGATCAATCTAACCCCACCCTGTGTCAGCGTGACCACCTCACTTCCGCGAGTATAATCCTAGCCACTGGATTGGCATGTTAGTTTACCTCCACTAAAATGTGACCGAACTGTCGAAGGTTAATATTACAAGCTCTAATGCGGTCCAAAACTCTTAGCGTTAGAGGCGTGTTCAGTAATACGATACTAGCTACAGTACACATCACCGCTGGTAAAAATTCCGTATTTCAGAAAAGCAAAAAGTAATTAGGATAAAAGCCGACGGTTTTGAACAAGTACAAAAAATATGATGTGTTACACACACATGATTTTCTCTACTCTTGTACAAACTATTTTTACAAACTCTTATTCTCCATCTATTTCATATTAATCCAGATAAACATTTGCAGAAACGATCTTTTGACATCCAAAGAGAATTACATTTTGCACATAGCGACCAGTTCTAAAAATATTGGACTATCGGTTAAGGCGTACTATGTTCCCCTTGTTTTGTATTTGCAAGGGCAATATAGATATACAGCAGCCTTTAAGCATAGACATATATATCTTAATAGCTGGTTGCTAGGTGCAGCACCATTCTCTTTGCCACAAATTAATACTCTTTGCTTATCCAAGACAAAACAATGAATAACGAATTCCCATTTGAGAAAATAAGTATTGAAAAATTTAAGGGAATAACAAGCAATATCTCGAAAATGATTCACTCAACAAAAAAATGTGTATGACATAAATTGTGTATTTTAACGCGATCTACATTTTTTGTGTAGTAAAATTTTGTTTATCTCTTATGGTTTACCAGTTATGCAAAAGTCATTCACAATGAAGAATACTTTTGGAGACATTCCCAGAAAATTCAAGATATACATGTTATTTTTCATGTAAATATCTTAAATATATGATATTTTAATCAAAATCGTCGCATCTCTGGAAGATACTAATCCTAAATACCAAGTTTGGTGTTTATCCAACTGTTCGTTTCTACGTTATGCTGTTCACAGTCGCACACAGAAACGCACACACACACACAGACATGTTTCCAAAAATGCTTTTTTTGATTCAGGGGGTCTCAAAGCATGTATTTCCAGTAAAATCTTAGTATCGAATTTTTTGGTGGAATACAATATTTCCCCTACTTACTATACGTAGTAGAGAAAGTAAAAAGAATCATATTTTTACATAAAATGGTTCCCTATTAATTTATAGTTACCTTTTGTGATGTTTGAACGCAGACATTTGATTATAGCAATGCTTGTAATAGTAATAAATCCATTGCTGTGTTATTTTATATACTGTTATGTCTTAGAGATAAATATCACTTAATAAGGTGCAATTTTCATGTTCTAAATAAATTTAAAAATAGTTATCCCACGAGGGTTTCTAATACAGCTACAAACTCGTCATGAAAATCCTTTCAAAGCTCTCTGACGCAGCTCTACAAAACCATACATGACGATGTTTTTTAATGAACTAACGTTATGTATGGTTTTCTTTCGCAGAATAATACCATTGGAAAACCGATGATTAAGTGAATTTTGATGGTTATAGAACCAAGCATGCATCCCTTACATGTGCATAGCGTGTTGTGCTTTGTACGACATTCAACACCTGTTACTTGGAATGCACTGCAAAAAGGGCCATATAAAGAATAAGCCAATCGAGAATCTTAAGCAAAGAATCAGCATCTCTCTTCACAATCTCGAGGAAGCATCAACAATGGAATTCATTGCACCATTGATGCGATTGCTCGAGGTTAAAACATTGACAAAGCAGAAAGACCGCTGTTGTACTCTTTACAGCGCGCTGGCTGGAAGGTTAAGCGATTCAGTTGCGAATTCAACTACGGTGTACTCAGTTCTTACAGTGATAGGCTTTGTCCTAGCGTTTATGAAGTTAATTATTTCATGAAAGTGTCGTTTAGTAAGACCATAAGTACCAGTGGATAGAGCAATAAGGTTAGGGCTATTGTCTTAAGTGTGTTTAATTTCATTAAAAATTATAGCAACGAAGAAAACCGCAACAATCTTAACTTCACGAAATGTCAAGAACTTATGGCTGAGGCGTGCTCATTAAGTACATCAACTGTTTCACGTGTGTGTGGGACAGAGAAAATAGGACATGCCACCAGCTGTGCCCCTTGAATAACAAAGGGCGCATAGAAGAGAATGGTTTTTATTTCTGTATTACATTTCCATTATTGTGTCTCTTCTAGTTTTCTTATAGTTTTTAAGTACAAATTGCTATGGCATTTATAACAAACGCGTAACGATCTGACGAAGCGAAGTGACGTGAAATTTGGCAACCGCGCGGTCACTCCGTATTGGTTGTCACGTAACGTCAAGACATTCGGACCGTACTATGGTTGTTTATATTCTCACTAGCGGGGTAGAGAGCAACATTGAATTTTAGCCCCAAAACAAAATATAATAAAGGGTAGAAGTAATATCGCTGATGAAAGCACTCTTATAAATGTAACTGTCATTCAGTTTAATGACAAATACAAAGAATTCAATTCTTCCTCTAGATGGCTGAATTAAGTTGTATTGGTGAAGCCTTTCTTTGTGTAAGTATTCCAGTGAAGCGCTTTCACACAGGCGGCATCCGATCCATCCTTTCATTTCACATCGATAACATCGCTCACTGGTTCGCTTTTAATGTCCCGGATTTGTTTTTCAGACCAGTCACCTAGAGAACTGTAACAGATACTAGAGAACTCCCTGGGTGGATTCAAACGTTGGTTATCTAAAGCTGAAAACATTACGGAGAGAAAGACACTATTGCAATATAAGCGAATGAGCCCAGCGCCCATCTGTTTGTAAGGAAAGTCCCCTAAATACGAGATTTTCTCATTTGGAGGTGGTATAGCACTTTGTCGGTTTTATTTCTATTTGGTGTAATCTTAATTCTCTAATTATGAATTAAATTAGGTAATTTAGAATTTTCTGAAGAAATACTAACATATTTTTATTATTGTATGATGGTTCTCTGAAAAAATATGTATACCGAGTGAGTCTTCTCAACCTGCGAATTGAGAAGTTATACCGTCCCGGCGTTGTACAGGCTATGCCGCAAACACTGCATCGTGTTCTATTAATTTCGGCCGAAATGATGGCTTTGCACCACTGTGCGTGCAGCGACTTGCGCTCGTAGCGCAACAGTGTGCGCGTCGGCCTTTAGTGGTGAAGGTCCCATGTTCAAATACTTCCATTTGAAGGTACGTTTTATGTTTAGTAAATTTAAGGAGAACTGATAGCATGAAGGTGTCGTTTCACTTAATTAGTTTAATTATGTGAACTTCCCTGAAACACCCAGTGCTACTTCTTAGAATATGCAAATCCAGTTTCTAGTGTATTCAGAAAGAAATCATGATTTGCTAGAGCGTTCTTGAAACATGAACAAAACTGATTTATTGGCAGTTGTGATTTGAAGTTCCATCTTCACCATGACTTTCCGGCATGTTAACCATGGGATACTAGAGCACGCTAACAACGAGCACCACCGTAGCCCTAATCACAGGGCTGATGGATGCTGTGTTAACATCTGCATTTCGCATCATTTGTAAAATGCAGGGTTGCCTAGTTACCAATCCGCAGGATAAGAAGACTCACGCGGTATATGTATAGAAACACATACGATATATCATTAAATCGAGGAAAGTTCACAGTTTTAAGCCCCACCTGTTGGATCCATTCGGTGCCTACAGCGGCGCTGGGTTTGTTTACGAGAAAATGGCGACGCCACAGGAACAGTCGTTTTGTGTGCGGCAATATGCAAAGAATGAATCCATGGTTTCATTGCAGCATGCATTTCATTATAAGTTCAACAAAGAGCCACCTAGTCATAAAAAATTGACAACTGATACAATAAATTCACAGAATATGGTTGCGTATGCAAACATTAAAGCACTGGTCGTCCTCGCATAACAAATGGTGCTCATTTTGAACACAAAAAATAAAATGTTGAACTTTCCTCTATTCAGTGATGTACCGCATGTGTCGCCATCTATTGTCGTTCATTAGAAATAAATATTTAAAATCTGTTCCTTCTTTTTGAATAAACTTTTATATAAACTTGTATAAGGTTTAGATTGAGCTATCAAAGGAGTACCGAAATTAACATGGGGATAGGGATTCTCCATCCAAGAAACTAATTTGGTATGTGAAGCAACGAGTTAATTAGTGGACAGGTAGCTGTATTTGATACTTCATCGGGGAAAGAGGCAGTATTGCATATCGTGAACATGTTCTTTAAGTTGCATAAAGATTATAATTATGGCAATTTCTTCGTCTGCTGATAACACAACTTGGAGTAAACGTCTCCCATAAGTTTATCGGAATATTTGCTGATTTCATGTTCTATCAAAGTTCGTTGTCCAAAAAGTACCTAACCGATCAGCTAGCTGAGGTAATTCACCAGCCAGTCGTCCCGAACACGCCTATAAATATCAACAATCGACCCGCACGACCGATGATGGAGAATCAACACACCAACTGCCGCACCGTTTAGCAATTTCAAGCCCTAACTGGGAATTCCGAATGCATAGGATTTGAGGCAGTATTTTTAACACTTATAGATTTTAATCAAATTATATAAATATAAATTCAATAACAGCCCGCCTTGAAGCAATATGTGTATGTAACAATATCTAAAAAGTGTATATTACAGTCATTCTACATGTTTATATTATTTTATCCATGTGTAATAATGTTATGTGAATGCATTACGTAGTTTAATAACGTAGGAGCTGTGAGAAATAGGTCAAAAGTTGCTAACAGTGAGGTAACAATGAGGTAACCTTGAGGCAATAATGAGTTTGAGAGTTTAAATGTTACTTGTGACTCTTGTAAGCAATAATGTGATTTTAGTGACAGTTTATAAAACAGCCAGTCGACAACCGGAGGGGTTTTAGTTAAATGAAGGTACTCCATTGGACTATAAATAGCCAATCAGAGACTTGAAATACAGAAATTTACAAGTTTAGACGGTTGGAATATAGTCAGTTGCCTGCAGACAGTGATTGTAACCGGATGCAAGATGTGTCCCCGAGAAATTAATTACGAATTCGCGTGAGACGAAAATAGTATACGTATTAAAAAGTGCAAGTATTAATAAAAGGAATTTCACTGCTCTCTATATCAGTGAAGAGCTATTTAATTTGTGTCAAGGATTAATAAAAAGGAGTGAATTAAAACTTAATATTTGAGTAAGCCTACATTCTTGTCTCATCACGCCCTGCCAAGACTTCCATGTCTCTAACAATAATACTGACGCAGCCGAGGCAAACATAAATAAAAGAAACAGTCAAATTACAAAGCGATTTTTTTTTAAAACTTGGGGCAAAGGCCAACTGAAAATACATTTGCGGCGAAGGCTACCGGAAACTGTTTACTATACGTGCTGTTGCAACTACTAGAAGTTCAGCTCCCCAACAGTTGAAATACGATACAACTCCTCCTATAACAAACCACCTACTTCAAATTTGCGTCCATTCGTGGAGCTAAATAAGTAAACAACTCCAACGTAGAGACAATAACTTCTTCAAATTGCAGTCACATTGTCTGGTTTGGGCTGTTCTATATCCATCAACATACTAGCAGTGTTATCGGCTAACACCCTGTAGGATCTTGTGGTGTATAATCCTGTCACAGTTTTTATTTCCCAACACTTAATAACTGGCCCTTGCGACGTTGTTCGAGAGGGGCAACATACCGTTCCTATACTCTTGGGATTGCAGCAACCATGTTGCTCTGAATGCACGAGTGCTGCTACCTTCAGGTGAGTATAGAATTGCTGCTCACGTCTTATATCGATATCTAGCATTGGGAGTAGCCGCATCCTATGCCGCAGACCGCGGCCTCACGTTCCTCTGAGACACTTATCAAAACTGTTCTTCTGCAGCAGCTGATATACTTGATCTAATAATGTCTTGTCCGATCTAAGGAATAGAGGACCACTTTCTTTTTAAAACATCTCCTTAAAAACAAAGAAGCAACCAGTGGCGTAGCTTGATACTGTGTTCTGGGTATATAGATTTTAAAAATTGCACTTATAATTTCTTAAATGATTCACAAATTCCCATACATTAGGTTTCATAAAATATCATGAATTCTCTATTAGGATTCTATTATTGTTATTATTGTTATCACTATTAGTTGTTGTTTTAGTAGTCATTAGCATCAGTATTAATTGCCAAAACATATACTTTAAACTAAACTGTATTATGGAAATTGAGAGGGTTATTGCTGCCCGTATTTGAAGTCGTTTGTTGTGCTGTTTGCACCACGTATTGTGGGAGATTGTTTCTAGCAGTGTTCGCCCCATGTACGATACAAACTTTCCGGTGGCCTTCGCCCCACGTTCACTTTTTCGGTGGCCTTCGCCCCCACGTTCACTTTACCGGTGGCCTTCGCCACCACCTTTTAAAATCAACTTTGTAATTTAATGTTTATTTGAATATTATATATGTATGCCTCGGCTACGTCAGTAGTATCATGCAGAAACAAGTATCTCTTAGCAGGGGTAGTACGGCTAAAGAACAAGGCTTAGACAAATTATAATTGTATTGTACTTTGTTTATTAATCCTTCACACGAATAAAAAACACTTCACTGATATATCCTAGTGTATAACTGTGAGATTATTGTTTAATTGCGCTTTTTAACACGTAAACCTTATATTATTCTCACCGCAATGAAGTTTTATGTCTTACACTGAATTCGTCTAAAATCGAACTGCCCGGGAACGCTGCCTTATAGCGTCTGGCATCTACCGCCTAAATTCGTACATTTACTTTATTTCAAGTCTCTGATTGCCTAACCCTACTCCAATAGAATACTTTTATTTAACTTAAAGCTTTTCTAGTTTTTGATGGCTATTTGTAAACTGTTTTAAATATTACATTATTGTTCCAAGAATTATTAGTAGCACTATTAAACTTTCTAATTTATTGTTCTCTCAAGGTTACTTCATTGTTACCTCATTGTTAGAAACTTTCGGATTCTATTCTCACAGAACCTACATTGTTAAAACTACCTAAAACATTCAAATAACATTGTTATACATGTACATAATAGTATAAACACAATACAATGCCTGTTACATACATTTTATATATTATGACATACACATACTGCTTTAAGCTGGACTGTTATTATATTTTATATTATATAATTAGACTGATATTATTTAAGTGTTAAAAATACTGCCTCAAAATATAGCATTACTGTGCGGTCCAAATCTCTTGACGTTTCATTACAACCAATACGGAGTGGCCGCGCGGTTGACAAACTTCACTTCGCTTCGTCAGAACGATACGCGTTTGTTATAAGTGCTATCGCAATGTTCACTTAAAAACTACAAGAAAACAAGAAGAGACACGATAATGGAAATGTAATACACAAATAGAGAAATAAAAACCATACCTTTCTATGCGCCCTTTGTTATTCAACTGGCACAGCTAAAGGAATACCCTCATCGCCCTCGATATCACGTTTATCATAAAATTAAAAACACTGCGCCATACATCTTATTCGATCATCCAGGTTTGTCACTCTCTTAGGTAAGCGCATACGCTTTCTCGGTGATGTAAATAATTTCGTTTCCCTACACACATGTAAAACAGTTGATGTACTTATTGAGCACGCCTCAGCAGCAAGTTCTTGACATTTCGACAAGCTAGGAGTTTTTCTTCGTTATCATAGGAGAATCTGCACATTCTGTGATTTGGATGAGAACTGGGTACATATTTTGGTGGAATGTGTACAGTGGGAGAACCAGCGAACGATTAAACTGAAAGAAAAATTCTTAAGTCCCTCAGGAAAGAGATTGGCGTGTTGGGATCTACTGCCCGACCGGAAGATCTGGCAAAACATGGGCAATTTTTTGTCTAAAGTGCGCGAAGCTATGTCAAATTTGTTCAGTTAGACAAAGGTAATTTATCTATTTTCCTTTTTCTTGTTCCTTTCTATATTGTTTTCTTTTTCTGCTGTTTATTTTGTCAACCTACTTGTATCTTAAATATGCATGTACCGCCAATGACCCATGCACTAAATACTTGGCAATAACTTCAATGATTTGAAACCAATAAAGATACCTTGTCTGTCTGTCTGTCTGTCTATCTATTTCTTTTGTATTCTGATTTGCCTCCATGATTTCCAGATGTTGTTTCAAAGTACAAAACACTATAATTAGTTTCACATCTTTCATTTTTATTTGAAGTTTGCAAATATTGTATAGTATGCATTATAGGTATAGGTTATGCAACGTAGGGGAGACAACTCGCACACTGCGACCTACATAGATCTTTTGTGACCACCAGCCCCCAGGAGGAAGGGATGAAGTGAGGGAACCACAGGAGGAGACAGCCACAGAGACGCGCGGAAGTCCCTAACAGCTACAGTTTCGAAAACCCGTCCTAAGATAGAGCTACTTAGAGTGGGCAATGAACGACCCGACAATTAAGCAGCCCTCTTAGAGTCCATACGCCACGAAACCTAGAAGCACACCTGAAAGATGAGAAGGAAGAGATGGAAAGGAAATCGTGGTATATCAGGAACCACCCAAAATTTGTCTATCGCTCAGGGAAACCACGAAAAGCCTACGGTCAGGGTGGGTGATCGGGAATCGAACCCGGGGCCTCACGAATGTGAGATTTGCACGCTACCGCGAAGACATCTCGCTCATTAATAATAATCATACTAAAAATTGACAGCGTTTAAAGTATGGTGCAAGTATAAATAAGTATATAATTTGTGTTCATTTGCTTAGAAATCTGCAAAAATATATCCCACCAGAAATGTAAACTAAGTTTGGAGTCCATAAAATATTACTTCAAAATAATTATTTTATATGATGTACAAGTGGGATTTTTAAACTCCTCCACTTAGAAGTTATCTTACATTTTAGGGTTAAAATATTTTTGTTCTCAGGAAGAGTATGCATATGAACTTACGTATACGATTTTTAATTTCACCTGCAGACGAAAAGATATTAAGTGTCATTTTTTCATTTACCGTAAGAAAGGTGGTTTGTTACGTTATTTGCATCACTCTTTGGGCGTCAATTTGTAGTAGGTCGTATTGAAGGAGTTGTATTATATTTTAAATGTTGGGGAGCCGAACTTGTAGTAGTTGCAACCTTACGTATAGTAAATAGTTTCCGGTAACCTTCGCCTCAAATGTGCTCTCAGGAGGTCTTTGTCCCAAGTTTTAAAAAAATGATAGCTTTGTAATTTAACTGTTTCTTTAAATATTATATATTTATGTTTGTCTCGGCTGCGTCAGTATTATTGTTAGACATGGATGTCTTGGCAGGTTTGTGGTACGACTAAGAATGTAGGCTTACACAGATTATAATTTTACTTCACTCCTTTTATTAATACTTGATACGATTTAAATAACACTTCACTGATATAGAGAGCTGTGAGATTCTTGAATTACTTGCACTTTTTAACACGTAAAACTATTTTTGTTTCACACGAATACGTATTAAATTTCTTGAGGCCACTTTTTGTGTCTGGTTAGTAACGCTGCCTGCAACCAACTGAACTGATTTTAACCACCCAAACTTGTAAATTACTGTATTTCAAGTCTCTGATTTGCTATTCCTAATCCAATAGAATACCTTCACTTAACTAAAGCTTTTTCTTGTTGTTGATTGGCTATATTTACATTATTGCTTCCAAGAATCACAAGCAACATTTAAACTCTCAAACTCATTATTGCCTCAAGGTTACCTCATTGCTACCTCATTGTTAGCAACTTTTAACCTGTTATTCTCACGGCTCCTACATTATTAAATTACGTAATATATTCAAATAACATTATTGCACATGGATACAACAATATAAACATATACAATGACTGTAATATACACTTTCTATATACTGTTACATACACATATTAATTTTAAGCGGCTGTTGTTGAATTTATATATTATATAATTATACTGAAATCATTTAAGTGTTAAAAATACTGCCTCAACAGAAAAGGAAACACTGAATTACAATCTAAGTAACTCGACGTCAATATTTTCTACAAATACATGTTTTGAGGTCCACTAAGCCGAAAAATATTTTTAGAAAAAACTTCAGACCACGCACGTCGCAGGAACTTCACCAAAAGAAAAAATAAAACGAATAAATACGATATTTTGCATTTAAGTTCGAAATCTTGCAAAGATGTGACCCAAAGATTTATGATAAAATCCGCCATCCCTGTGGAAAAATTTTCATTCTATTTTATTTTCTTAAAATTGGTTCCAACAATATTAATTAAAACATCACAGTGTTAATACAACGGGTAAACAATCCTTGTCAAAACCGGTTTCGCGGTGTGCGGTCGGTCGGCGAGGCTTGTTGCTGTGTCAGCGGTGCGGGTGGCAGAACCTCCAGAGTAAATGTAGCTTGTCGCGTAAGTTATTTATAACATACGTAATATAAACGCTTAAAAATAAAAGTCAATTACTCACGTATATCAAGCAAGGAGATGTGGAAGTGCCTGCCTTCGCTGTTCAAGCATTCTGGACCTGCTTAGGAAACTACCCATTACACAGTTCCCTTTGAGGAAGGACAACCTTCTTGACGAATGTTACTTTTATGTTCATATAAAATGTGTGGATTTGTTTTGTACAGTTTGAGCTAGGTGTATTTATTGTCTTTCAACTGTTGGGGAGCCGAACTTGAAGTAGTTGCAACCGCACGTATGGTACCCGGTAGCCTTCGACCCAAGTTTAAGAATATTAACTGTGTACTTTTACTGTTTCTTTAAATATTATATATTTATGTTTGCCTCGACTGCGTTAGTATTTATACTTTTAAGAGACATGAATGTCTTAGCAGGGAGTGGTGCGACTGAAGAATGTAGGCTTACGCAGATTATAATTTTACTTCACTCCTTTTATTAATGCTTGATACGATTTAAATAACACTTCACTGATATATATATATATATATATATATATATATATATAGAGAGAGAGAGAGAGAGAGAGAGAGAGTGAGATTTTTTTCTAATTACTTGCACTTCTTAACATATAAACCATTTTTGTCTCATACAAAATACGTACTAAATTTCTCGAGGATGCATCAGTTTCTGATTGGGTAATCCTAGTCCAATAGAATAACTTTTTCTGGTTGTTGATTGGCTATTTTATAAACTGTCACCAAAATTACATTTATGTTGCTCCAATAATTACCAGTAGCATTTAAACTTTCTAATTCATTATTGGCTCAAGGTTACCTCATTGTTAGCAACTTTTAACCTATTATTCTCACAGCTCCTATATTATTAAATTACGTAATACATTCACATAACATGATTACACATATATACAATATTATAAACATATACAATGGCTGTACTATACACGTTTTATATCTTGTTACATACACATTTTGCTTTAAGGCGGGCTGGTTTTGAATTTATATATTATATAATTAGACTGAATTCATTACATTTTAAAACACTGTCTCAACTTCCTGTTTTAATGCCCCCTTTAGATAAAATTTGTAGGGGGTTAAATCAGGGGAGCGAGGGAACATTAAGAGAGAAAGTTTCTAAAACAAATCCACACATTTTAGCGAACTTAAAAATAAAATTCAGGAAACTGTTGCCATTTCTCGGAGCAAACTGACTGCAGAGTGTAATGGACAATTTCCTAAGCAGGTGCCAGTAATGCTTGAACGCGAAGAGAGGCAGTTCCAGCATTCTCCTTGCTTGATTCACGTGAGTAATTTACTTTTCTTTTTAAGTGTTCATGTCATGAGTGTTAGATATAACTAACGCGATAAACGTGCTATATTTACTGCGGACTTCCTGTCACTCGCATCGCAGACACAGCAACCAGACTCGCCGGCCGACCACACGCAGCGAAACCGGTCCCGCCAATGATA
Source organism: Deroplatys truncata (assembly GCA_030765065.1). Classification (NCBI taxonomy): domain Eukaryota; kingdom Metazoa; phylum Arthropoda; class Insecta; order Mantodea; family Mantidae; genus Deroplatys; species Deroplatys truncata. Next base: position 111,235,605 of record CM060982.1, read on the forward strand.
GCTAACGCGATATTTGCACGACTAATGAAATTGATATCTTGACTGAAAAGAGAACTACTATTCGTTGTGTTTGCAGTTAATAATCCAGATAAATGGTGCCAAGAGACGAGAGACTTAACTCTGGGACTTCAATCCCCTACAGAATGTCCTAGAAAATACTAAGAATCCCCAATCTACCCTTTACATGGAACATTTTTCGAAGGTAAAGCTTACTAAGAATTCCTCTAAATTTATGTTAAATATATTTACATGAAAAATAACATGTACTTTTCAATTTTCTGGGAATAGCCTGTGAAGTCCACCCATTCGGAAGAAACTTTGTTTAATCTTGTATAATGCGATAGACGAAAACGTACTTTGCAAGAACTGTAGATCTCTTTAAAACACACAATTTACATAAAATAACATTTTTTGGCATCATCCATTTCCGAGATATTCATTATTAATGTTTCGAGTGTTCAGTACTTCGTCATTCTTTTCAAGTCCTTTCGATATTCAGTTGTTTCTCGCGATTTCAGCTAAGATAATGGCATTTCAAGGCCAGCGTATACCGTCCAGTTCTTAAACATTTGACTATCGCTGTTCTCTTTATATTTATAACGAAATGTATAATGCAGCCATTTCTGTAAAGTTTAAACAGTTTAAAATGAAGTAGGTAGGAAAATAAGCGATAGAGTGTAGAGAAGGTCATGTGAATTTAGTGCATCAGATATTTTCTTTAGTAATGTTATTTTGCTAGTTCCACACATATAGTTATATATCTCTGCTGGTGTCTTCTATAGGGTATATATTATAACCCAAGTATTTAAAACATTTCATGTGGTAATATAATGTTTCATTATTCCATCTCCAATTGCTATGCTTTATATATTAGTTTTGCCATTAAACACCACCAGTTAGAATCATTATTTAACTACCGAATCTCTATCAGCAGTGCTGAAATCGAAAATAACTTTAAATCTTGATTTTGTCTCGAGAGGACACAGAAGTGATTTTCTAAAGTATTAGAACTACAGATTTCATTTTTTCACAGCTATTACCAACAATTAAAGAAGTGTCTGTGCAAACTTTTATATGTGTATATAATTATATTTATGATATACTAATTAATTTATATCAGTTTTATTAACAATAATCAAAATCTATCTCTTCGTGTAGATATTAAAACCAGAGGTGTCATTTTTTACAACAACATTGCTTAATATCTTTCTAATAAAGTTTCTAATGGAAAGTGGATAGTTTTTGTTTAAAAATATTTTGTAGTGGAAAAAGGTGAAAGATTCATTAAACACGCTACATTATTATGCAAATTATTTTTTAAAAAAATAAACTATGAAATATATCAGAATTACAAGCAGATGTTTTCTTGTCCACGCTCTGAAGTGCATTGTGGAAAATTTGCAGATCTCTAGCTACATTTTTTGTGAGAAAATAAAAGCATTTAACTTCAGAAAATGGCGCTATCATTTACCAAGATAGAGTATAATTTAAATGGCGCAACTCTATAAAAATGACGTTTACACGTGTTACATTAAAATTTCGCTGATATGTAGTCTAAAGCGTGATGTATTTTTGGTCCAATAACCCCAAAATCTATTTTACTAACAAATAGTAGTACTGAAATAGTAGTATCAGTAGTAGTAGTAGTAGTAGTAGTAGTAGTAGTAGCAGTAGTAGTAGTAGTAGTAGTAGTAGTAGTAGTAGTAGTAGTAGTAGTATTTGTGGTATTTATTTAGTACTTAGTATTACAATAATTGCACAACACAGTCGTATGGATCATAGGACCGTAAATGCTCTCCAGAAAAATACCTGGTCTATAAACGTGAACATTGCACAATCGACCAGAGAACAACTATTTTATAATCACCACACTAAATACATACATATAAAATTAAAAATACTCTGAATCTCTCTCTCTCCCACACACACACACACACACAAACTCACACACACGCACACAAGTGCTCAAGCACTACATATATTTAAAGAAAATTTACATAAACACCTTATCTCTTAGTACACGTACTTCCATTAAATATGTGTCCAAGCTTGGCCAGTTTTGGCTGTTTAGAATCAAGTCCCAGGTTGCTGTCCTCCGTCTGTTGGAAGCCAAAAATACTTCCGGTAATAATGTTTTACTTTCTCTACTACGTATAGTAAGTAGGGGAAGTATTGTATTCCACCCAAAATTTCGATACCGAGATTTCACCGGAAATACATGTTTTGAATCCAAAAAAGCATTTTTGGAAACATGTCCGTGTGTGTGTCTGTGTGTGTCTGTGAACAGCATAACTCGGAAACGAACAGTCGGATAAACACCAAACTTGGTATTTGGGTTCAGTATCTTCCAAGGATGCGACACGAAGGTTTCCAAAAAAATCCCCCACCCCAGAGTACCCTTTACATGGAAGATTTTTCGAAAATTTTAATTTACTCAAAAATGGCTCTAACGATTTTGATTAAAATATTATATGTTTAAGATATTTTTATGACAAATAGAATGTATATCTTGAATTTTCTGGGAACGTCTCCAAAAGTATTCTTTATTGTGAATGACTTTTGCATAACTGGTAAACCATAAGAGATAGACAAACTTTTACTACACAAAAAATGTAGATCGCGTTAAAATACACAATTTATGTCATATACATTTTTTTTGTTGAGTGAACCATTTTCGAGATATTGCTTGTTATTCCCATAAATTTTTCAATACTTATTTTCTCAAATGGGAATTCGTTATTCATTTTTTTGTCTTGGATATGCAAAGAGTATTAATATGTGGCAAAGGGAATGGTGCTGCACCTAGCAACCAGCTATTAAGAGATAGGTATGTGCTTAAAGGCTACTGTATTTCTATATTGCTCTTGTAAATATATATTCCCCTTACATCTACAAGAAAATTAGCAATAAGATAGAGTCTGCAAATGTTTATCTCGATTAACATGAAGTAGATGGAGAATAAGCTTTTGTATAAATAGTTTGTACTAGAGTAGAGAAAGTCATGTGAGTGTAACACATCAGATTTTTCCTAATATCTGCAATATGCGTCCAGTCCAGTTTCCCGTTTTCCACATAATGGGCAATTCCTCCTGCCATTATCATTAACAATCTTACGAGCTTTCCACCCTCCCAACCTAAGCCATGCTATTCCCGTCCTCTATTTTATACCCAATTCCAAAACATATGTTTCCTTACCACACCTAGCTTTTATCTCATTTTGTAGCTCCAATGTTGACCTTTATCTATATTCAGATTCTATTTCCCGCCTGTTTATATCACATAGTCGTCTTTTAACTTTGTTTGCGGAACTGTGTGTATTTTCATTAGCCCTTTGCCAGATATCGTTTAACCCAATTTTTAATAATTCCCTTTGTAACCCCGCCGCCCACCATTTTGGATGCTCTATGTTGTTCATTTGATGACGATAACATATTGCTCTCAGAGTTGTTTGGTCACCTTTAATTATTCGCAGCCAGTACCTAATTACATTTAGTTTAGCAAATACAACATTTTGAGGCGTTATTTTTAACACTTAAATGACTTCAGTCAAATTATATAATATGTAAATTCAATAACAGTCCGTCAAGAAGCAATATGTGTATGTATTAATTTGTAAAATATATGTAATAGTCATTTCACATGCTTATATTATTGTATACATGTTCAATAATGTTATGTGAATATATTACGTAATTTAATAATGTAGGAGCTGTGAGAATAATAAGTTAGAAGTTGCTAACAGTGAGGTAGTAATGAGGTAACCTTCAGGCAATAATGAGTAAGAAAGTTTAACAGTACTACTTGTGATGCTTGGAGTAACAATAAAGTAATTTAATGACAGTTTATAAAATAGCCAATCAACAACGAGAAAAAGCTTTAGTTAAATGAAGGTATTCTATTGGACTAGGATTAGCCAATCAGAAACTGAAATATTGCAAGATTTATAGTTCAGTTGCATGCAGACAGCGTTACTAACTAGACGCAAAAAGTGTCCTCAAGAGCTTTAATACGTATTCGTGTGAGACGAAAAATAGTTTACGTGTTAAAAAAGAGCAAGTAATTCATAAAAGAATCTCACAGCTCTCTATATCAGTGAAGTTTTATTTAAAATCGGATCAAGTATTAATAAAAGGAGCAAAGTAAAATTATAATCTTGTAAGCCTACATTCTTAGTTGCACCACAACCCTGCCGAGATATCCATGTCTCTAATAATAATACTGACGCACCGAGGCAAACATAAATATATAATATTTAAAGAAACAGTCAAATTACAACGTTAATATTTTTTTAAACTTGGGGCAAAGCCCACCTGAAAATACATTTGGGGCGAAGGCTACCGGAAACAGTTTACTATACGTGCGGTTGCAACTACTACCAGTTCGGCTCACCAACAGTTGAAATATAATACAACTCCTTCAATACAACCTACTTCAAATTGACGCCCAAAGCGTGGTGCAAATAACGTAACAAACCTTCTTCAATATTCCCAGAATCCTACCTCACGAAGAACTCCGTAGTTTGAAGTACCCCTCCCCAAACCTAGAATGCGCTTCCAGAAATTACATTGTACTTTATTTACATTATCCACCCTCTCCCATCCCCACACTACACTGCCGTAAAGTAATGAGGACCTAACTATTGTTTACATGGTGTGTAATGTTTTTATTTCAGAAAGTTGTCCAATCACTTTGTGTTTTATAAACTACACGTCCCTATTCCATTTTCCACCCATATCAAACCTTACTCTTAGGTAATCGAAATGTTAAACATAAGATACTAAAATAGCATTTCAGTGCTCCCTTAAAATACTTTATTAATGAGTCGTTAAGGTAAATAATGTATTTCTTATCTGGCAAGAGAATTTCATGTCAAACGTACTCATTTTTCTAAACGCAGTGGGAAATAGATGCTCTCTGAGGGTGGAAGGCACGTACATTTCACGAGTTGGTACGTGACCGAGGCTTCATGGTGGTTTTACTGCTCAGACCCAAGAGCTTGATGTGGAATTTGACAGAAAAAGCGTAGGTGGATTCCTCATGCAAATTCCCCTTGTTAACGAAACTGCCGAAGTATTTTTCTTCTCTACAGACTAAACAAAACCCCCACAACAACTGCACAGCTGCGTCCCTGAAGAACTTTGCAACTGCATGGACCTGATAAATGTTCCATATTTATCAAAACTGACCCTATTGAAATTCCTGGATCGCTGCAGGTGTAATAAAAGAGAATAATGCTCCTATTCAAAATGAAGACGCTAGATAGTTAATAATGTATTAAACATATGTGCTACACCCTCAGATTTCTCTACCCACTATAATTTATTGCTTTCTCTACTACGTATAGTAAGCAGGGGAAGTATTTTATTCAACCCAAAAATTCGATACCGAGAGTTCACCGGAAATATATGCTTTGAGACCCCTGAATCCAAAAAAAGCATTTTTGGAAACATGTCCGTGTGTGTGTCTGTGTGTCTGTCTGTGAACAGCATAACTCAGAAACGACCAGTCGGATAAACACCAAACTTGGTATTGAGGTTCAGCATCTTCCAGAGATGCGACACGAAAGTTTTCAAGAAAATCCCCCACGCTAAATTACCCTTTACATGGAACACTTTTCGAAAATTTTAATTTTCTCAAAAATGGCTCTAACAATTTTGATTAAAATATCATATGTTTAAGATATTTTCATGACATGAAATGTATATCTCAAATATTCTGGGAATGTCTTCAAAAGTATTCTTCATTGTGAAAGACTTTTGCATAACTGGTAAACCATAAGAGATAGACAAACTTTTACTACACAAAAAATGTAGATCGCGTTAAAATACACAATTTATGTCATATACATTTTTTTTGTTGAGTGAACCATTTTCGAGATATTGCTTGTTATTCCCTTAAATTTTTCAATACTTATTTTCTCAAATGGGAATTCGTTATTCATTTTTTTGTCTTGGATATGCAAAGAGTATTAATATGTGGCAAAGGGAATGGTGCTGCACCTAGCAACCAGCTATTAAGAGATAGGTATGTGCTTAAAGGCTACTGTATTTCTATATTGCTCTTGTAAATATATATTCCCCTTACATCTACAAGAAAATTAGCAATAAGATAGAGTCTGCAAATGTTTATCTCGATTAACATGAAGTAGATGGAGAATAAGCTTTTGTATAAACAGTTTGTACCAGAGTAGAGAAAGTCATGTGAGTGTAACACATCAGATTTTTCCTAATACACTCCGTCTGCAATATGCGTCCAGTCCAGTTTCCCGTTTTCCACATAATGGGCAATTCCTCCTGCCATTATCATTAACAATCTTACGAGCTTTCCACCCTCCCAACCTAAGCCATGCTATTCCCGTCCTCTATTTTATACCCAATTCCAAAACATATGTTTCCTTACCACACCTTGCTTTTATCTCATTTTGTAGCTCCAATGTTGACCTTTATCTATATTCAGATTCTATTTCCCGCCTGTTTATATCACATAGTCGTCTTTTAACTTTGTTTGCGGAACTGTGTGTATTTTCATTAGCCCTTTGCCAGATATCGTTTAACCCAATTTTTAATAATTCCCTTTGTAACCCCGCCGCCCACCATTTTGGATGCTCTATGTTGTTCATTTGATGACGATAACATATTGCTCTCAGAGTTGTTTGGTCACCTTTAATTATTCGCAGCCAGTACCTAATTACATTTAGTTTAGCAAATACAACATTTTGAGGCGTTATTTTTAACACTTAAATGACTTCAGTCAAATTATATAATATGTAAATTCAATAACAGTCCGTCAAGAAGCAATATGTGTATGTATTAATTTGTAAAATATATGTAACAGTCATTTCACATGCTTATATTATTGTATACATGTTCAATAATGTTATGTGAATATATTACGTAATTTAATAATGTAGGAGCTGTGATAATAATAAGTTAGCAGTTGCTAACAGCGAGGTAGTAATGAGGTAACCTTCAGGCAATAATGAGTAAGAAAGTTTAACAGTACTACTTGTGATGCTTGGAGTAACAATAAAGTAATTTAATGACAGTTTATAAAATAGCCAGTCAACAACGAGAAAAAGCTTTAGTTAAATGAAGGTATTCTATTGGACTAGGATTAGCCAATCAGAAACTGAAATATTGCAAGATTTGCATGCAGACAGCGTTACTAACTAGACGCAAAAAGTGTCCTCAAGAGCTTTAATACGTATTCGTGTGAGACGAAAAATAGTTTACGTGTTAAAAAAGAGCAAGTAATTCATAAAAGAATCTCACAGCTCTCTATATCAGTGAAGTTTTATTTAAAATCGGATCAAGTATTAATAAAAGGAGCAAAGTAAAATTATAATCTTGTAAGCCTACATTCTTAGTTGCACCACAACCCTGCCGAGATATCCATGTCTCTAATAATAATACTGACGCACCGAGGCAAACATAAATATATAATATTTAAAGAAACAGTCAAATTACAACGTTAATATTTTTTTAAACTTGGGGCAAAGCCCACCTGAAAATACATTTGGGGCGAAGGCTACCGGAAACAGTTTACTATACGTGCGGTTGCAACTACTACCAGTTCGGCTCACCAACAGTTGAAATATAATACAACTCCTTCAATACAACCTACTTCAAATTGACGCCCAAAGCGTGGTGCAAATAACGTAACAAACCTTCTTCAATATTCCCAGAATCCTACCTCACGAAGAACTCCGTAGTTTGAAGTACCCCTCCCCAAACCTAGAATGCGCTTCCAGAAATTACATTGTACTTTATTTACATTATCCACCCTCTCCCATCCCCACACTACACTGCCGTAAAGTAATGAGGACCTAACTATTGTTTACATGGTGTGTAATGTTTTTATTTCAGAAAGTTGTCCAATCACTTTGTGTTTTATAAACTACACGTCCCTATTCCATTTTCCACCCATATCAAACCTTACTCTTAGGTAATCGAAATGTTAAACATAAGATACTAAAATAGCATTTCAGTGCTCCCTTAAAATACTTTATTAATGAGTCGTTAAGGTAAATAATGTATTTCTTATCTGGCAAGAGAATTTCATGTCAAACGTACTCATTTTTCTAAACGCAGTGGGAAACAGATGCTCTCTGAGGGTGGAAGGCACGTACATTTCACGAGTTGGTACGTGACCGAGGCTTCATGGTGGTTTTACTGCTCAGACCCAAGAGCTTGATGTGGAATTTGACAGAAAAAGCGTAGGTGGATTCCTCATGCAAATTCCCCTTGTTAACGAAACTGCCGAAGTATTTTTCTTCTCTACAGACTAAACAAAACCCCCACAACAACTGCACAGCTGCGTCCCTGAAGAACTTTGCAACTGCATGGACCTGATAAATGTTCCATATTTATCAAAACTGACCCTATTGAAATTCCTGGATCGCTGCAGGTGTAATAAAAGAGAATAATGCTCCTGTTCAAAATGAAGATGCTAGATAGTTAATAATGTATTAAACATATGTGCTACACTCTCAGATTTCTCTACCCACTATAATTTATTGCTTTCTCTACTACGTATAGTAAGCAGGGGAAGTATTTTATTCAACCCAAAAATTCGATACCGAGATTTCACCGGAAATATATGCTTTGAGACCCCTGAATCCAAAAAAAGCATTTTTGGAAACATGTCCGTGTGTGTGTCTGTGTGTCTGTCTGTGAACAGTATAACTCTGAAACGACCAGTCGGATAAACACCAAACTTGGTATTGAGGTTCAGCATCTTCCAGAGATGCGACACGAAAGTTTTCAAGAAAATCCCCCACGCTAAATTACCCTTTACATGGAACATTTTTCGAAAATTTTAATTTTCTTAAAAATGGCTCTAACAATTTTGATTAAAATATCATATGTTTAAGATATTTTCATGACATGAAATGTATATCTCAAATTTTCTGGGAATGTCTTCAAAAGTATTCTTCATTGTGAAAGACTTTTGCATAACTGGTAAACCATAAGAGATAGACAGAATTTTACTACACAAGAAATGTAGATCGCGTTAAAATACACAATTTATGGCATATACATTTTTATTGTTGAGGGAACCATTTTCGAGATTTGCTTGTTATTCCCTTAAATTTTCCAATACTTATACTTTTTCTCAAATGGGAATTTGTTATTCGTTTATTTTATGTCCTGGTAATGCAAAGAGAATGGAATGCGCCACATAGCAACCAGCTCTTAAAAGATTTGACTATTGCTTAAAGCCTGTCATGTTCCCCTTGTACCTACAAGAAAATTAGCAATGAGATTAACATCTCGATTAACATGAAGCATAAGCGTTTGTAAAAATGGTTTGTACAAGAGTAGAGAAAGTCACGTGAGTGCAACACGTTAGATTTTTGTCTAATTTAGATGTAATTGTGTAGTTAAACTTCATTGTTTCTGTAATTTATGCCGTTTTAGTCGTGTTATGTATTCTTGATCCTTATATATCACAAACAAATACAATACCCTATTGGTTATCAAACTCATGTTATGGGTTAGCATTTATAGTAAATAATTCCTTATAAGGCAGAGTCTTCCTCCATGGTGTTGTGGTTACCATTCTAGCCTCTAGTTCCCGGTTCAAACCCGGCTGAGGGCAATGTATTTTTTTCGGGCGTAAAAATCTTTAGCATAGCTTCCTTCGGAAGGGAAGTAAAATGGATTTACGGCACGTAAAAGAACCTCAAGCCTGATAAAGAGGCCTCTGAGCAAAATTACCGGTCTTTCACACCCAATATAAAAGGGGATGCTAAGGATCAAAGCAGTTAAAGAGTGCCTCTAAATAAAACTAAGTTATTTTAAAATAAAGAGAGTTGAAGGTTGTTACACTACATCACTAAAATGTTCTTACTTGAACGCGTTTCGGGAGACGGTTTGCTCCCATCGTCAGCATGTTTTCAACTGAATTTTGCCGGTTATTGTCTGGGGAATGTGTGTGGCTAGTGGTGTTCTCTGGTGCTGGGCTGATGAACCTCCAAAGGCTGCTGGGTGGCGGCAGTTCGAAATTCATTAGGTGATTCCTGTGTTTGAATATATGTATTTTTTCGCAGATGTACAATTCATTGCTGCTGTTGATCGGTTTTAAGAGTTTTATTTTCGGAGTGATATCGTGGTTTGAAGACCAGAACTGATGTGCCACTGCTGATTTATCTGGCTGCTTTTAGTAAATACATCTCATATGCTCTTTAAGACTTATTTCAATATTTCTATTTGTTCTACCTATGTATACCAGATTACAGTCATTTCAAACAATTTTACATTTTAGTGATGTGCAACAACCCTCAACTCTTTATTTTAAATTATGACACATCACTGTTACTAGCTTCTAAATCTTCAAAATTAATTAAAACTCAGTTTTTTTATAAGGTAGATATTAGTTTTCTGTTTTTTTTTCGAAACACAGATCTGCAAAGCGATATGTATAATCCGTGACGCTGTTGCTGGAACGTCAGCAAGGCAACATGCCATATTAACTTTCAGCACGGTACAAACGTTAAACTCCCTTAGCTTCTGCATGTTATGTGAGCTTGTATTGTAGCAGTAACGTTATTTAATATCCTTTAGGGGATTCTCCAGCTTTCACAGCATTTTATGCTGCTACGCTTTAGGTTTTAACTTTATTAGATGCTGAAGGGCATTAAACCTTTCTAGGGAGCACTTCAACTATAACCTATGTAATCTACCCCTTGTTTCATAGACACTTGGGTATAAACCAGGCGAACAGAGAGCAGCACTAGGATATCCTCTTTCCTAGTGGGCACATTATGCTAATTCTTGCTGAAGAAAATGATGGAAACACTCTAATGTAAGAAGAAACTACGTGCTTCACCACTTACTTCACTTGATGCAACTTACCGTCCCTTGTGGGGGTATGTTCTTAAGTATCTAACCACGTTCTCGCAAATTTACTGCAAGCAATTTTAGTTTAAGGTTAGGTGTAAGTGGAGAAGCACAGGAAGTTTTGGAAATTGCATCACTTCAGCTGTTTTTTTACTTTCCCAAAAATTCTATATCGAGATATTCCGAAGCCAAAAAAAAGGGTTTTTAGGAAAAGGTCCACATGTCTGCCTGTGTGTGTGTATGTGGACAGCATAATTCGAAAAGTCGGATAAATACTAAACATGCAACACGAATATTTTCAAGAAAATCTACACAATCTAAACAACCCTTTACATGGAAAGATTTTATTTCGTAAAGGATGGCTCTAACGTTTTTGTTAAACTACAATATATACAGGATGAACTATTTAATGTCGAGACTGTACAATATCTCCAAAACTAAGCGTTGTAGAAAGAAATGTCTTTAATAAACGTTGCTAGGCATTACGGGGAAAAGCACGAGGGCTATCACAGAAGTACCCTACCTAACAAAGAAAACACCAAAATTTTAAAGAAAAACATCTTTATTTCTCCACATAGTCTCCATTCAGCTCGATACACTTTTCCCAGCGATGTTCAATAGTTTCGATACCCTGTTTATAGTGAGAACCGTCGAGTTCTGCAAAATAGCCATCAACTGCAAACTCCAACTCTTCATTGTTGGCAAATCTTTTACCACCAAGCCATTTCTTCAGCTTTGGAAACAGAAAATAATCAGAGGGGCTAAGTCTGGCGAATAAAGTGCATGAGGAAACAATTCGAAATTTAACTCATTGATTTTGACCATGGCTATAATGGATGTGTGAACTGGTGCATTGTCTTGATGAAACAGAACCTTCTTTTTCGCTAAATGCGGCCGTTTTTTGCTTGATTTCATCATTCAAACGCTGCAATAAGTTTACATAGTACTCACCGTTCATTGCTTTTCCTTTTTGAAGATAATCAATGAAAATTATCCCAAGCGCATCCAAAATAACCTTGCCTACAAATAGAACACTCTTCGTCTTCTTTGAAGCCGTTCCCCTTTCAATCCACTGTTTTGACTGTTCCTTCGTCTCAGGTGTGAAGTGATGGACCCATGTTTCATCCATTCTTATGAATTGACGCAAAAATTTAACTTTATTACAGCGAAACATCGCCAAACACCAGACTGAAACATCCTCAAGACGCTGCTTTTGTTCCATTGTAAGTAAACGCGGCACCCATCTTGCTCACAAATTTTCAGTTAGTATGCGAGGTACATCACTTTTTGAAATGCCTAATGAAATGTCTGTAGCTCGCGGACTTTCAGTCAACGGTCATCCAATGCCATTTTGTGGATTTTCCTCACCATTTCTGGCGTGGTCACCTCATTTAATCGACCACAGCGATGTTCATCTTGGCAGCTCGTACGGCCTCGCTTAAACTCTGCTACTCAATATTTTACTGTTGTAAATGAAGGAGCAGACTCCCCCGGAGTAGAATCTAGATAAGCTTTAAAATTAGTTGGACTAAGACCTTTCAAATGAAAGTAATGTATCACATAACGATGGCCAGTTTTATACATGTTTACAAATTCGCTGAGAGAGTTCATTAATAATGGCTGCCAAACAATTGTTAAAAAACTTAGCATCGTCAAACTTCTTCAAACGTAAGCGTTATAAGGGTAGTACTTTCTACCATAGTCAATTTTTGAAACAACAACCGCTATATATACGTCAGGTCGGATGCTCCTGAGACTGCCCTCGTAAATGTCATTACTCGTGTTTTGATTGGAGGACGTTATGATGATCATTTTAGGGTCAATTTAATTTTTTTAAATAGGAATCTACAATTACAGTAAAATTAAATTGACCCTAAACGAACATCACAACGTCCTCCAAATAAAACAGGACTAATGACAACCTCCGTATTGCATCTCTGGAAGATACTGAACCTAAATACCAAGTTTGGTGTTTATCCGACTGTTCGTTTCTGAGTTTTCGCTGTTCACAGACAGACACACGGACATGTTTTCAAAAATGCTTTTTTTTTTGGATTCAGGGGGTCTCCGGTGAAATCTTGGTATCGAATTTTTGGGTGGAATACAATACTTTTTCCTACATACTATACGTAGTAGAGAAAGTAATAACGTAGATCTCTTTAAAACACACAATTTATTTCAAATAACTTTTTCTTCTCATAAGTCATTTCCAAGGTATTCGTTATTAATGGTTAGAATTTTTCAATACATTGTCATTCTTTTAGTCCTGTCGATTTTCAGTTGTTTCTCGTGATGTCATGGACGCGGTGTGGAATTTTAAGGCCATCATATATTGCCTAGTTCTTAAATACTTCACTCTCACTGTTAGTTTTGTATCTATAACGAAATGTGTAAAGCAGCTGTTTCCGGAGAGGTTTCTCTGTATTAACATGAAGTAGAAAGGAAAATAAAGCTGGTTAGAATAATTTTGTACCACTAATAAGCGATAAAGGTAGAGAAATTCACGTGAATATAATACATGAGAATTTTTCACTAGCAAACACTGAATAAAGGCTCGTCCGGTTTATATCCGCTGCAAACGGGATCATAAAAACCACCGAAGCACATATTTTGAAGTAGGTGGTTTGTTATTTGCAACACGTATTGCAAGCCAATTTGAGAAGTAGGTGTTGTATTGTTTATTTGCCCCACGCTTTGGGAGCCAATTTGAAGTAGTTTGTATTGGAGTTGTATTATATTTCAACTGTTGGGGAGCCGAACTTGTAGTACTTCCAACTTCACGTATGGAAAACGTTTTCCGGTAGCCTTCCCCCAAGTTTAAAATAAAAAATAACTTTTAAATTTGACTGTTTCTTTAAATATTATATCTTTATATCTGCCTCGGCTGCGTTAGTATTATTGTTGAGACACGTTTCTCTTAGCAAGGTTGTGATGCGACAAGAATGTAGGCTTACACAGATTATAATTTTACTTCACTCCTTTTATTAATTCTTGATACGATTTAAATAACACTTCACTGATATAGAGAGAGAGCTGTGAGATTCTTTTTATTAAATTATCTCGTCTCTCATGAATACATATTATATTTCTTGAAGACACTTTTTGCGTCTGGTTAGTAACGCTGTCTGCAGGCAACTGAACTCTAAATTTGTAATGTTTTTTTTTTCCTTTTTAGTTTCTGATTGGCTAATCCTACTCCAATAGAATACCTTTATTTAACTAAAGTTTTTTTTCTGGTTGTTGATTGGCTATTTTATAAACTGTCACTAAAATTACATTATTGGTTCCAAGAATCAGAAGTAGTATTGTTAAACTCTCAAACTCATTATTGCTTCAAGGTTGTCTCATTGTTAGCAACTTTTACCTCATTATTCTCATAGCTCCTACATTATTAAATTACGTAATACATTCACATAACGTTATTACACATGGATACAATAATATAAAGATTTATAATGACTGTAATATACACTTTTTATATATAGTTACACATACTTTAAGGTGGGCTGTTATTTAACTATATATTATACAATTAGACTAAAATCATTTTAGTGTTAAAAATACTGCCTCAATTTCGAAAATCAGCTCTGCTCGTAAGGAATGGAATTCGTGTGAGTGCCTTAGCTATGTCTGTATACACTAAATAACTTACATGTGCCGATTTGTAAAGAAAATTTGTAAATACTTACGGAATTTATTTTAAACCAGTGAGAAACTAAGTGTAATTAATATGCAACATCCCGTAAAAGCTAATAATTCTAAGGTAAACCGCGTTATTTACGGAATTAAAAAGATATACAGGGTAGAGGTTCTGCAACGAACTTTTTGGAATACAGGTCTCACAAAAACGATCACTTTTTTTGTCACACATCCGATGTTGGCCTTGAAAACAGGAGTGATAATTTTTATACATAGTACTAATCTTTATTACTTTCTTAAAAGTAAGTAATGAATATTTTAAGAAGGATCTGCAGGGATTGTATCTACACTATGTGATCAAAAGTATCCGGACAACCTCAAAAACATACGTTTTTCATCTTAGGTGGTTGTGATGCCACCAACTGCCCGGTACTCATCCGCGAATTCAGTAGTCATTAAAAATCGTTTAACAGCAGAATGGGACGATCCGTGAAACTCACGGACTTTGAACGTGGTCAGGTGAATGGGTGTCACTTGTGTCAGAAGTCTGTACGGGAGATTTCCACACTCCTAAACATCCCTAGGTCCACTGTTTCTGATGTGATAGTGAAATGGAAACGTGAAGGGACATGTACAGCACCAAAACGTACAGGCCGACCTCGTCTGTTTACTGACAGAGACCGCCGCCATTTGTAGAGGGTCGTAAAGCGTAATAGGTACGCATCTATCCAGACCATCACACAGGAATTCCAAACTGCATCAGGATCCACTACAAGTACTATGGCAGTTAGGCGTGAGGTGAGAAACCTTGGATTCCATGGTCGAGAGGCTGCTCATAAGCTACACATCGCGCAGGAAGATGCCAAACAACGCCTCGCTTGGTGTAAGGAGCGTCAACATTACACGATTGAGCAGTGACATAACGTTGTGTGGAGTGACGAATCACGGTACACAATGTGGCGATCCGATGGCAGGGTGTGGGTATGGCGAATGCCCGGTGAACGTCATCTGCCAGCGTGTGTAGTGCCAACAGTGAAATTCGGAGGTGGTCGTGTTTTTCTTGGAGTGGACTTGCACCCCTTATTGTTTTGCGTGGCACGATCACAGCGTAGACCTAAATTTATATTTTAAGCACCTTCTTGCTTCCCAGTGTTGAAGAGCAATTCGGGGATGGCGATTGCATCTTTCAACACAATCGAGCTCCTGTTCATACTGCACGCGCTGTGGCGGAGTGGTTACACGATAATAACATCCCTGTAATGGACTGGCCTGCACATAGTCCTGACTTGAATCCTATAGAACACCTTTGGCATGTTTTGGAACGCAGACTTCGTCACAGCCTCGCCGACCTATATCGATACCTCTCCTCAGTTCCGCACTCCGTGAAGAATGGGCTGCCATTCCCCAAGAAACCTTCCAGCACCTGATTGAAAGCATGCCTGAGAGAGTGAACGTTGTCATCAACGCTAAGGGTGGGACAAAACCATATTGACTTCTAGCATTACCTATGGAGTGCGCCACGAACTTATGTCATTTTCAGCCAGTGTCCGGATATTTTTGATCACGTAATGTATGTTTGTATATACCGGATTGGTAACTAAGCAACCTTGCATTTTACTGACGATGCAAAATGCAGGTGCTGACAGCGCAATTAGCAACCTGTTGAATAGGACTACGATGGTGCTCTAGTAGCACAATGGTTAACTTGTTGGAAATTTAGAGTTAAGGTCGGAAGTTCAAATCACGTCTGTGAATAAACTTTTATTAATTTCTGTTCATGTTTCGAGAAAATTCTAACAAATCATGAGATTTTTTATTAATATTATTTTCTTTATTAATATTTATTTTTGGAATTTATTTTATGCACTAAAATGTGGATTTGCCTATAAATACGAAGTTCAAGCCGTTCGTGCTCAGTGTGGAACAATGTTTTCGAATAGAAGGTATCTGGGTACGCTGTTAGTATACGGGGAAGCGCAACAGAATACAACGGATGTACGTCGTGTATTCCAACAGAGGTTTCCGAAGAGAATACCTCCTAAAGGTCACAGTTTTTTCCATATTGCAAACCGCCTTCTAGAATCAACAGTGCATAAGAGACCACATCCACTAAGAAATCACCCTGTCTGTGACCAAGCAACGACGGATCGTATGGCTGACTGTCATTCAGCGCCCGCACTGTAGTACAAGGGACATTCACATGCATTTCAATATTAGCCAATCTTCCGCGTGGAGAATACTGCTTGCGCCAGGGTAAGCTGGCGATGATGGTTAGATTGAGATCTTGCATCCGCCGGCATGGTGGCCAGTTCGAACACCTATTACAACCACATGGAGGAAACGGGTAAATTGTAAAGTTTTATCTGTGTGATGGTCCGGCATGATGTCACTGTTAAATTCACTACTTTGGGAACCGGAGAGGTTCACAACGATCATAATATAGACTTTAAACGTTATCTAGTTGGTATGTATCTACTGCATTTTGTAATCTCTCAGAACAATTTATTGGCTTTCTTTTGTATGAAAGAATAGCTTTAAATAGTAACATGTTATTTAGTAATACCTTATGTTTGTAAGTTATAATTACAATTTTATACGCATTTATATATAATGTTAATTAAAGCATATTCTGATGAGCAACAATTTGTATTTTAATGAAATTCACATAACTAAACTAATTTACTTAACATAAAGCCGTCATTTCGAACGAAATTGATACGACGCAATGCAGCTGACAGTGTTTACAGCATTGCCTCGTAACGCCTAACTTCTCAATCCGCAGAGTAAGAAGACTCACCGGGTGTGTTAGGTTATAACAATTTAGAACTCAACACTATGAAAAGCAAAAATTCTGAAAAAAAATTACGGAACTTAGAAGCAGTTATTCTACAGAAACCTATAAAATTTCAAATTGTTAGTTAAACAATTTTGTTATTTACGGTAAATTTAATATTTTGCTGTCACCTGGGTCCACGACTCCCCTTAAAATGTTATGTTCAAGTAGCACCGGTGGTGATTTCGACAGAAATTTATCATAATTGCCTGAGGAGGTTATTAAAGTATGACAAACTCCCCACTTTCCTCTGGAAAAGATAACGTCGTATAATGTTTCATCTAAGGACGAAGAAAATGTCCCTCCTGGTGTACGAGCTACGAACTCCGGGTAAACGAATTTGTTACTGTCATAAAGTTAGTCTTGAGAGGCAGCTCATATTGTTAATGTTTCTTTGCTGCCGACAATGCAGCAACTTGCGGTACCAGACACACAATATGTCCTCTGTAATTCTTCTGTTGTTCGCCTCAAGGAGTTGCTGCAGTAGAGCACAAAATGAGAACATTATTAATTACGCTGTACTCCAGAGCAAACCTCTAATATTCCCGTCTTCTCATTTCCTTCTCTTGCACTCTCGCTTTTTTCTTTCTTTGCTTTTCTTACTTATTCTCAGCTTCATATTTTAATGTATGCAATATGGAAGCAGATGCCTTTAATTGTAAATCATTTGTAGTGAATCGCCTCGACGTTAAGCAAGAATGGCGTATACACTTCTAGGATCTCTAATCTTTTAATTTTTGGTAACCTAACCGATGAATTGTTTATGTACCTAAAGATATCGTCTGAACCTTGTTTAATTCCTATTATCTCTACTGCAATATTCTATTTACATCTGCTCGCGATGTCATTAAAACCGCTGAAACTGCCCAACTTTAAAACATTTTAATGTCTAACATTCACATGAGCTTCTCTACCCTGCATAGCTTATTAGTCAATGTACAAATTATTTTTACAAAAGTTTATTTTTCTATCAGCTACATTTTAATCGAGTTAAACCTTTCGGAAATAAGTGCATTACAATTTCGTTATAGGTGTCAAATGGTGGCCTTAAAATTCCATACTTTTTCCACGACATCGAGGGAAAATACTGAAAATCGACGGTGCTTGAAAAAAAAGTAAAAAAAAAAAATCTGATGTGTTACACTCACATGACTTTCTCTACTCTTGTGCAGACTATTTTTACAAACGCTTATTCTCCATCTACTTCATGTTAATAGAGATAAACATTTGCAGACTCTATCTTATTGCTAATTTTCTTGTAGATGTAAGGGGAAAATATATTTACAAGGTCAATATAGAAAAACAGTAGCCCTTAATTACATACATATCTCTTAATAGCTGGTTGCTAGGTGCAGCACCATTCCCTTTGCCACAGATTATAACTCTTTGCATATCAGGACAAAAAAAAATGAATAAGGAATTCCCATTTTAGAAAATAAGTATTGACAAATTTAAGGGAATATCAAGCAATATCTCGAAAATGGTTCACTCAACAAAAAAAATGTATATGACATAACTTGTGTATTTTAACGCGATCTACATCTTTTGTGTCGTAAAATTTTGTCTATCTGTTATGGTTTACGTGTTATACAAAAGTCGTTCACAATGGAGAATACTTTTGGAGACATTCCCAGAAAATTCAAGATATATATTTTATTTGTCATAAAAATATCTTGAACATATGATATTTTAATCAAGATCGTTAGTCATTTTTGACAAAATTAAAATTTTCGAAAAATCTTCCATGTAAAGGGTAATCTGGGGTGGGGGATTTTCTTGAAAACCTTTGTGTCGCATCCTTGGAAGATACTGAACCTAAATACCAAGTTTGGTGTTTATCCGACTGTTTGTATCTGAGTTATGCTGTTCACAGACAGACACACAGGCAGACACACATAGACACACACACGGACATGTTTCCAAAAATGCTTTTTTTTTGGATTCAGGGGGTCACAAAACATGTATTTCCAGTTAAATCTCGGTATCGAATTTTTGGGTGGAATACAATACTTCCCCTACTTACTATACGTAGTAGAGAAAGTAAAAATAAGAGAACCTGAACTAATCCAATCATTAATAAAGTATATCTAGATGACACAAAAAGGTTATTTGAAAGAAACTGTGTGTTTTAAAAGATCGAAATGGTTTGTCTAGTACGTTTTCGTCTATAGTTTAACGTTTGCCAGTCATACAAGATTATACAAAATTCTTTTCGAAAGAAGAGGACTTTAGAGGTTACTCCAAGAAAATTCAAGATATACATTTTATTTGTAATGTAAATATATTGTGATTTCATCAAAACCGTTACAGCATTGTTTAGAAAGTCAAAAATTTCCAAAAATGTTCGATGTAAAGGGTAGTATAGGGTGAGGGGATTTTAGTGAAAATCTTTTAGTAACCCAGAAGTCACAAAAAAAACACAGTTTAGGAAATATAAAATTTCCGTCTCATAACAAATGCATAAGAGCAATACAAATTTAATGACAGAATTTAAAAGCTTTTTTTAGGTATCTTGCTAAGCAAATCTTGCAAAGCAATTTTACAATAATAACCCTTAATTATCTGAAACCCCATCGGCTAAAATTTAAAAACACTGAACACACATTTAAAGTGATAAATCTGAATTGCAAAACTTCCGCCTACATATTATAAATTACAAGAGAGCTGACAAACAGACCGGCCAGTAACCAACAAACGGCCAGAAAAACGGAGGCCAAAGCATATTACATTACGCCAACAAAATGAGAAGGTGTAGGGGAACTTACCAGATCGTGCACTGCGCCAGCCGAAGAAAAGAGCACACTCCAAGAATGGTAAACGGGTTAAAACGGCCCGAACATTAGAGCTACGGTGGTAGCACCCACGAACAAAAGATAGCCAAGGACGGCACGACCGACACCCGGCGGCGTACCGTATAAAGATATAGCGAACAGTCCGCGGGGAAAAGAAACATTTGCGGATTAAGAAATTCCCGCACAAGCTATAAGCAAGAAGGGAATTCGTAAGATGATAACAATGCCAGAACCATGCTATTTTTAATTGATTCCATGCCACTTTTCTTTTTGTTTTGTGCGGCGTTAGACTTTATATCGCTTGTTTTATATGTTTAATTCGCAGATAACCACATCTAGCCTTTACAGTTTGTACCATTCACTAATAGCGACCAAGAAAATGGATGAGAATAGGCTTCCTAGTACTAGTTCAATCGAAGTAGAGATTAAAGGAATAAAAAATGTATGTAGAAGAAAAAAACTATCAGTTGTTAGTTTTTGAGCACAATGTTTTAAAGCTATTAAGTTTGGTTGTGACAGTTGCATTAATGAGACCGTACAATTGCTGAAAGGCGTTCGCCAGTACCGGGTAGAGATGAACATCTAATTATAACTATTTTTTTTCAATGGATGCAGATATCTACAATTGAGCGTATCATCAATATCATCAACTTTGAAGACTAGATCACGTGGCATGTTCCATCCGCAGTATTCTAATCTTATCCTTCCAGCGTTTCCTGGGCGTCTCAATTTTCTCTTCCAGTTCACAGGAATCTTATGTTCTCCATTCTTAATAGACTCTCCTCCCAATGTGATCTATATAAGTCTATGATTTCAAATAAATTTTCGGTTTTTAACTCGTGGCGTATATCCATGTTTCTTCATCAACCTTGTTGCTAAAGAAAAATAAAGTAGGATACACAATTATGTAATTCATTCAAGTTTAACAACAAAATAAGGTGCCGTCTGGTTCCGCGAAATCGCCACGTGCTTGTGACGATATATCGTCCCCGTTCTTGCAACTGTGTGCGCGGCAAATGTCATTTACCGCCTTCGTTACTGACGGAGACTGTGGTGTGGGGAGAAGGATAAGAAAGCACAGTTGAGTGCACGCAAACGTGTCACTGTTTCTAGTTTCCTATAGTGTTTTTCTTTATTTAGTGTTAGCAGAATCTAATCATCTATTTCACACAGGTCTTTGAATTGAAGTCTGACATACAAGCGCTAGCCTATGAGCAAACCTCAGACCTAGGTGTACGGCGAAAGGGGAGGAGTACATTTCACAGGTGGCTGGAAGGCATGTATCTCTACTAACCCTTGAATGAATCCATTTCGTAGTGGTTTAATTCAAATGTCCCGCACTCAAACATTAACCTATGAAGACTCAGCTTTTAGGCTCAGGAGCGCAGGAAAATGGGGGGAGTAAGACAAACATTAAACCCTGCTCCATATAACTTTTCTCCGTATCAATTAAATCCCACGTGCGCAAGTCACCGCTCATTCGCAGCTGTCGTGGAATAGATTATTGTGCAATACAATCTAGTTCCTTACTTAACATAATTGTTTATTTTAATTTATTCGAAGAGAATTGTCAAATTTATATTATCATAACCATATGAAACAAATGTACTCGTATTATGTAACGGATTAAATTCAATTTTGAACACATTTAAATTTTAATCAACAAATTGGTAGGAGGATCCTTCGATTTAATCCTGTGCGACGTTAGCTAACAACGTAGTTTACAAAGTTACTAACACAGTGTGAGTTATAAATTCTTCATGTACACGCGAACACTCTTTCAAACAAAGTAAAGTTATCAGGTTATCAGTTTGTAATGAGTGTTGTGTGTTGAAGGGAGCTAGAAAGTTTCAATATATGTTTAAGTATTAGTACAGTGAATTGTGTGTGATTAGAGTAAAGTTCCTACTGAAAATACATCTAGCCGAGGCAAAACAGATATACGTGACGTGTTTCTTTAAGAAAGTATATTTTTTTAAACTAACTGAACATTATTTTCCAAACACTTTGTTATTATTCATTACATTACATCTTACACTACTTCCTACATAGTCACAACCGTTATTCAGGCACTTGTCCTAACGAGAAACCAGTTTTTATATGCCTTCGTCAAACAATGATGCCGACTCTGATGAAAGCTAAGTGTGCACTTCTTGTTTCACGACTTCATCGTCGTTGAAATATTTCCCACCAAGCAATTTCTTCAGACAAAGAAACAGGTGAAAATCCTTTAGTGCCAAAACCGGAGTGTAGGGAGCATGGTCGAATTATTCCTCAACTAAATGATGCTGACTGACGGTGGGTCGTTCGATAGTTCCGAACATTTTGAAACGCTCTAATGACAGGAAAACATAAAGTGACAATCACTCACAGCTGCGTCTTTCTTCCCAATAAATGGATGAAGTGATCGTATATGCTCAAAATCGTGACTTTAGCGCTGCAGCGACCAAAAATTAAAACGGCACTTACTTTAAAAACACGCCATGTAATATACAACAAAAAGGAACATTTACATACACAAAATACACACACCATCTACCAGAGTCAATCTGCAAAGCATCAACACCAACATAATTTCATTGTTATTACCAGACGTAATGTCATATTTCAGATATATTTCGGCTTAACGGTCTCTCATTTCGGTGAGGATTACACCAAAGGGAGAGATCTGTTTGAAACTGTCCGCTGTAAAGTCAGCCCTGTCTGGCTTTGTCTAGACACGGTTGGTGGGGGAAAAGATAGCGTCTCTCGAGTGGAAGTGGTCGCTGGGAGCAGACGTGTGTGGCCGGTCTACGGTCTGTGGCAACTCCTTTGTTAATTATGTAGAGAAGCCAAACGTTTTTGTGAATAAACCCAGGTAATGTGTGTTATGTACTCCTTCAATGTAATATAAAACCCACGCCTTCCCTTTAATTACACACAAAGATCCTGGACTTTTGCTGCCAGCGAGTTGTGCCACCCCCATGTGCGTGTAGGGGTAATGTAAATTAATTATTTTCTGGTAAGATTTTGAGCTTCACCCCAACCTGTAACAATATATACAAAACGTGACGTCAAGATGGCGAGAAAATAGAAAAACTGTGTTAATTATATAATCCTATTTACGGATTTCATGAGAATGACAAGAAGATGTGAACGATCACACGATGGAACTTGACTTAAGCCTTTTTAACGATATGACCATCATGTGTATAGTCCTACCGTCTAAAATATTATCTAAGAAGAGAATAAAGAGCAGATGAATGGAATCTGTACACCTGAGGGTAACGTATTTACTCCTTTACGGGTAACTAATGACGTCTCAGCCATACAATAGCATCATATGCATGAAAAGAGCGGTCCACTAACTTCTTTTCATCGCTTAAAATCACGAGTCTTGCAGATAACGAGCCATCGGCAGCAGCCCTGGCTGTTGTTAACGAAAAATCCCCGATTTAACTTTTCGTTGGCAGGAAATGAGAGTAAACTTGGCTGGTATTATGCTTCCTCTCATCGCAACTGACGGCAACAGAAGCTTCAGATAATACGAGCGCTCGTTGACTCAAGCACAAAAAGGCAAACAAGATAGTAATCACTAGTCCGTTCCACCGCTAGAGTTCTTGAACAGGTTCATAAAGTGAAAAGGGATGATGATCATTTGTTTTTACACATCGTGCGCGTTCGTACATACACGATTTGGCTGTAAAAAGCTACTCTCCAAAGCAGTAGTGTTATGAACTGTATGTCAACCGTATGACTGCGAAATTTGATCACCATTGTTCTAGAAAGCTAGCGACTGCTTAAAGTAGGTATTTTGTTGTATTATAGTTCAATGTTGGGGAGCAGAACACTTGAAGTAGTTGCAACCGCATGTATAGTAAACAGTTTCCGGTAGCCTTCGCCCCAAAATGAATTTTTACTGTTTCTTTAAATATTTAATGTTTATGTTTGCCTCGGCTGCGTCAGTATTTATTTTAGAGACATGGATATCTTGGCAGAGTTGTGATGCAACAAGAATGTAGGCTTACACTGATTATAACTTTACTTCACTCCTTTTATTAATACTTGATACGATTTAAATAACACTTCACTGATATAGAGAGCTGCGAGATTCTTTTTATTAATTAATTACATTTTTTAACGCGTAAAATTATTTTTCGTCTACACGAATACATATTATATTTCTTGAGGACACTTTTTGCGTGTTTAGTAACTCTGTCAGCAGACAACTGAACTCTAAATTTGTAACATTTTCTCCTTTTCAGTTTCTGATTGGCTAATCCTACTCCATTAGAATACCGTCATTTAACTAAAGCTTTTTCTGGCTATTTTATAAACTGTTACTAAAATTACATTACTGCTTCCAAGAATCACAAGTAGCATTTAAACTTTCAAACTCATTATTACTTTAAGGTTACCTCATTGTTACCGCAATGTTAGCAACTTTTGACCTATTTCTCACAGCTCCTACATTATTAAATTACGTAATATATTCAAATAACATTATTGAACATGTATACAATAGTATAAGCATATGCAATGATTGTTACATACATTTTACAAATTATTACATACACATATTGCTTCAAGGTGGGCTGTTATGGAATTAACATATTATAATTAGACTGAAATTCTTTAAATGTTAAAAATACTGCCTCATGCTTTACTGCTTAAGAGTTTCTGAATCCTTTTTTCCGGATTTGAGATATAAAAAATCCAATTTTTTACATTCACATAACTTTCTTTACCCTCAATCGTTTACAGCGAGATGCGTAGCGGTAACGTTTGGGACTTGCATTCGGGGAGTCTCAGGTTCGAACGCCGGTGACCGCCCACTTTAGCCAATGGGTTTTTCGTGGTTTCCCCGGGTCAGTAGGCGAATGCTATAGTGGTTCCTCTTCTATCACATTTGTAACATTTTCTCCTTTTCAGTTTCTGATTGGCTAATCCTACTCCATTAGAATACCGTCATTTAACTAAAGCTTTTTCTGGCTATTTTATAAACTGTTACTAAAATTACATTACTGCTTCCAAGAATCACAAGTAGCATTTAAACTTTCAAACTCATTATTACTTTAAGGTTACCTCATTGTTACCGCAATGTTAGCAACTTTTGACCTTTTGACTGTACCCATCATCTCCTTCATTGTCATCTGTTTCAGAGTTATAAGACCAGGTGACAGAGTTGCGGCTGGGTGTTGGATGAGTGCTTCGTAGATTTCTGATTTTTAAAAAGCGGGCCGCTTTGCCATTGCTTTGAAATTCCATGTTCTTTTTTTTGATAAGAAGAAAAAAAAAGCAAACAGCGACTTGTACTTAAAAATTATAAGTATTTGAAGATCTAAACAAATAAACAAGAATATATCAGAAATGGTTAACGTCACAAAAAATATTGCATATAAATTGTGAGCTTTAACAAGATATACATTTTTAATTGGATTAATACTTTGTATATCTCTTCTGGTTTACAAATCACACAAAAGTGATCCAGAATGAAGAGAAAAACTTCACAGGCTATTTCCAGAAATTTTGAGAATTACGTTTGTTAAGAGATGTTTTGAAAAAAAATAACATTAGGTTGAATTTTCTTGAAAATCTTCGAGTTGCCTCCATGAACGACGCTGAACTTATTCAAGTTTGGTATTCAATTGACTTCATTTTTGATTTATGCTCTTCTCAGACAGACACACAAATGCACACGGACCTTCTCTAAAAGGGCTTTCTTTTTATTGAGATATTCTCAAAAACGTGAATTCCCGATGAAATTACGGGATCGAATTTTTGGGTGGAATAGAATACTTCCTCTACTTACTCTAAGTACGTAGTAGAGTAAGTAAAACTGCGTTTTGGGGATTCCTTAGGGGTACTACCGACGAAATCTCGACAGAACATTTTGTGGGGAATCTAATACCTCCTCTACCTTCTATATAAGTGGTAGAGAAGGTAAAACGGGTGTCACATATGGTCAAAATTTATTGCATTATTTGCTTTAGTGAATTCAATTGAACTGATGATGGTGATAATAATAATAATAATAATAATAACAATAATAATAATAATAATAATAACAGTAATATGTGACTCACAATCTATAACACATATTTTCATTTTAAATTCAGTAATTAAGGTCTGAAGCCGGAACAACCGCTACTTCGTCGATTGTAAAACGAAATATAAATTAATTTTCAACTTGAATAAGACAAGTATTTGAAGCAAAGGGCTGGAGAAGTGCCCAACTTACGATTAAAGTTATGTATAAATATGCAAGTAGCTCGACACATGTTGGTTCTCTGACAGAAAGATGATATTGCGGCTGGTATCGAACGCTGCTCCAACTGCAAGACAAATATGAAACATCCAACTGGAGCTTTTCCATCTCCACTTGCATCTAATTAAATTGAGTTTGTGCAGAATCAGTCACTGACATTTCAGAAATCCTCACGAAAGGAAAACGCGTAGACTAGGAGTTGTTAAGAGTATTGGGTATTCATAATTGCAAGTTTCAATCAATTTAGTTAATTTATTCAACACAATAATTAATTTTCGATAATTTTTGGCTTCTTATAGTGGTTTTCTTTATTTAATGTTGGCAGAAACCCCTCTACCATCTGTGTTTCATATCAACCATGGGTGAACTAATTTATATTGGCTTGAATTCAAGTCCACATATACGCATTAGTCCATGAACAAAGATCAGGCCTAGGTGAGCGGCAAAAGGGGAGGAATGCGGGCTGGAAGACATGCTTCGCAACGACGATTCACACCGGCCCATGAACGAGTCTGTTTCGTATTAGTTTGATGCCGAAAGTCTAGTACTCAAAACATTTAAGTTCGGTTTCACAGAGGAGCAAAGGACACTTGCTCTAGCACGCGAGTCATTTTTACTTGCGCGAGTGAAGATTGAACTCGTTCCTAACGTTACATTCACGACTGAAGCCATACTTCATACTAATGTAGGAGCCTGAATATTGTCACTTCTCTCACTTCTCATTATCACTCTTTTGGTCTGGTTCAACTTTCACTTGAACTTCACTTAGTTCACATTGCCACTTCACTAATGTGAAGTAGTTCAATTTCCCAGTCAGTTCACTTTCTTCTTTTACGCGCTGGGGAATTGCACATAAAACTTCAACAATCTCTCGCTCCGCGGTAGCACTCGCTGCACGTCACAGCAGTTGTCACCAGCTCGCCAGAAGCACTGTACGTATCGTCTTACCAGAAATGCACTAGCTATCTCGCTCACTCACTAACTGGACTCAACTGACTCCTCTGGCAAGCACGCTCGCTTATACAGCCAATGGAAATTTCCACAGGGTTCTCGAATGTTCGAGAAGGAGAAACATCCAGAAGATTCTGGTTATCCTGTGTAACGCTGGCGAGCGCTCTTATCGACCACCCAGCGCTAACCTCCCTATAACCTGGGGCATAACCGCTGCACCACAATAATCAGCGTTAACATGAGGGAGTACCCCATAGTTTGCTCAAATATTCAGCGTTACCAGTGATTCAAGTACACACTTGGGTAGCTGTTTCAAATCTAAATGACTGCCTGTATGTTAGGAGACAGAATTCCTAAACAATAAAACGGCTTCAGTTACCAAAGTACAAGTGCACATGGTCATCTTGATTGACTACATTCTGTGCAGAAAGACGCTGACTGTTGGCAGCACCAGCAACAGCATATCAAATCAGCTGCACAAGATAGCAACAACCACCAAATCAAGCGGGATGGCTCAGGCGGTTTTGTCTCTGGCCGCATTCGAGAGGCCGTGGGTTGGATTCCCGTGGCCGAACTTCCCATGGGTTTTCTCAGTCTCCAGGTGAATGCTGGGAAGGATCATTTCCCGAATTTCCTGTCCCTCCATTACTTATCCATTCTCATTTCACTTCATATTTCATCCGTTGGTTTCTTTCAGGGTTGAGAATGTCGGCAATGGTATTTCAGTACAGTTTGGCAAGGAAAAAGGATGTTCTTTGTGACTCTCTCCTCCCTCGGCTTTCAGCTGGCTGCCGGGGGTATCCGAACCACCATGAGGGGCGTTGAACTCCCTTTGTGCGGAGAGTCTCTATTTAGAAACTTAGGGACTCTGCCATTCCTGAGGCGTCACTCCTGGTTTCGGCCACTCGATGTCTCCTCTAGCCTCATCCTTCCTCCCAGCGACGCATCCTTGCGTGGCGTGGGTACAATTTCCCATGTGTGGATCAGTGTCAAATCCTCTCCGTAGACAATTCAATCCAATAGCAACCAAAATACAGCATATACAGCAATAAGATGGTCACTGCAGCAATAAGTAGATTGCAACATAGCAAAATAGTAACACAATCCAGTAGATTTTTAGAAAGTGGTAGCAAAAGCAACACGTAGGAGTTTCAAATTTAGAAAGAAGAAGGGATACTAGAAAAGTGAGTTAAACCGACAAACGCACTTTACCACTGAGAAAACCTACAACGTCAAAACAGCTGTGTGAAGAATTTCCTTCTGACCTTTTGATTACTCTACAACCATGAATTAAACCCTTTTTGACAGAATTGGGAAGAGCAGCAAAGTGGTCCTTCAAGCGATTCTCAATATAGCGCGTTTATACTCAAAGCTGTAAAAACGCACCTATTTGTAAATACGCCTTTTTATATTCAAAACATATATTTACAGTGAAACCTCGATATAAAATGTTTTGGTGGAAGCCAATACTTCTTGCATCCAAGTACATTTTTTCAGTTTAAAACTGGTCAGTGTTAGAGAGACGGAGCTTAAATTGGGTACTTCATGAGCGTTCGGGACAGCCAGACTTAGAGACAGTATTTTTAATACTTAAATGATTTGAGTCTAATTATGTAATACATAAATTCAATAACAGCCCGCCTTAAAGCAATATGTGTATAAAATTACATATAAAATGTATGGAACAGTCATTGTATTAATGTTTATATAATTGTGCACATGTTTAATAATGTTATGTGAATGTATTACGTAATTTAATAATGTAGGGGCTGTGAGAATATATGTCGAAAGTTGCTAAAATGAGGTAACCTTGAGGCAATAATGAATTGGGCAGTTTAATAATGCTACTAGTAATTCTTGGAGCAGCAATAATGTAGTTTTTGAGACAGTTTATAAATAGCCAATTAACAATCAGAAAAAACTTAAGTTAAATGAAGGTATTATATTGGAGTAGGATAAGCCAATCAGAAACTGATATACAGCAAATTGTACAAATTCAGAAGTCAGTTGCTAGTAGACAGCGTTCCTAACTGGACGCGAGACGCGTTCCCGAGCATTTAGATACGTATCCAGTGTGACAAAAATTCATTACGGCGAGAATATTATAAAGTTTACGTGTTATTTAATCGTGTCAAGAATTAATAAAAGGAGTGAAGTAAAAATTATAATTTGTGTAAGCCTACATTCTTCAGCCGCATCACTCCCTGTTAAGAGAAACAAGTTTCTACAAATTAATACTGACGCAGCCAGGCAAACCCAACTATACATAAATATTTAAAGAAATTTAAATGCAAAGTTCATCCCTAATCGTTGGGGCGAAGGCCACGGGAAAGTAATCTTGGGGCGACGACCACCGGAAAGTGAACATTGCGGTGAAGGCTACCGGAAATTTTGTACAATACGTGGTTGCAACTATTTCAAGTTTGGCTCCCCAACATTTGAACTACGATACAACTCCTAAATAATGCTCCTTCTTTAACTTTGTTCACAAGACTGTGTATATTCTTGTAGTAGCATAATGAGGAACACAATTATAATCTTAAAAGTCTTCCAACAAAGCATTTCACATACGAGACTTCAAGCAGAGAGACGTTTCTGAGTGTTTCAACATTGAATATTTGTAACCAAAACACACTTTATTGATTTATGGTTCTAATGACTAAAGCTCATTACAATGCCACGCTTACTGCTCAGTGGTAGAACGCTAGCTTATTGTTTCTTAGGTTGCAAGTTCAAATCTCCTTGGAGCTACTAAATCTTTATTTCCCCTTTCATTTTAAATATATGAATAAAAATATACCATGTTTTCTTCATTTTCGTATATGTGACATTTATTTACTACTCCGTCATACCGGTAGAATCCAAGCATGGCATTAATTTACCGCTCTCGGGAGGAGATTTTATACTCAGTCAAATTAATTTTATAACCACAAACTTCACAATTATTGTAATTTTATTTGTAGTTAAAACTAAGTAGCACAAGCAACCTTATTTAACTAAACGAGGTGTAAAAACTAAAAGATAGCAGTCCACTACGGAGAATCAAACTCGAGCTGCTTGCGTAGAGGTTCAGTAGCCTAACCACTGATGCACGACAAGCACGGTATAGAGGTAGCCCAAATCAGTGCCTTAAGGCTAATGCTATAGAGTTAGCCAAAGCGGCGCACAGAAGTTGACGATTGCAAACGAGCGCTCAGGTCAAGGGTCTTTGTAAAAAATTAACTACTCAAGAGACCGACCTCTTTTAGCTTGACCGCGTGTAACTGATTGAGAAAGTAAAAATTCTTCTACGAAATTCGCATAAAATAATTTTGTAAAATGTGAAACACTGAGAAACCCCAGAAGAAGTACAAACTGTAATATTGTAGCGTATTAAAAATTAGGGGGCTTCATTGACATTACCAGACATATTGCTGATTTCATTTCAGTGGTGAGGATATAGCGCGAGTCTTGCGGAGTATTCCGTGAGAAGCGGATCGCGTGTGAAGGCCGACTTTTGGATCGGTGGACATCTCCGCTCCCGTTCATATTTAATAATGTAGGAAGCCCAAACGACTGGGAAATAAATCCAGGAGTATATAAGTAGATACTCGTTATGGATTTTGTATAGTGAAAACCCACACCTTCCTCAGCCTCCACACAACGTTTCAGTCCTCCGCAGCCAAGTCAATATACACTATGTGATCAAAAGTATCCGAACACCCCCACAAATAAACGCTTTTCATCTTCGGTGCATTGTGCTGCCACCTACTGCCTGGTACTCATTATCCGCGACCTCAGTAGTCTAGACATCGTGAAACAGCAGAATGGGACGCTCCGTGGAACTCACGGACTTCGAAAGTGGTCAGGTGATTGGGTGTCATTGTGTCAGATGTCTGTACGCGAGATTTCCGCACACCTAAAAATCCCAAATTATCGCTATCAAGATTTTACCAGAAATACATGTTTTAAGGGTCCTGAATGCATAAAATACTTTATATACAAATTTACTCGTTTGTGTGTATCTCTGAACTGTATAATAGAAAACAGAAACTCGAATAAATACCAAAATTGGTATTTAAGTGTAGCAACTTACATGAATAAGACACAAAGATTTTCAAGAAATTTCCAAACTGCCTTTTACTTGAAATAGTTTTTGAATTAATTCACGATTTTTATTAAATTATATTAAATTTTTATTAAATATTTAAAATACTTACATTATTGATGTGTTACACTCACATGACTTTTCTACTCTTGTACAAACTATTTTTACAAAAGACTTATTCTCCATATGCTTCATGTTAATCGAGATATCGAGATGTTAATCTTATTGCTAATTTTCTTGTAGATGAAAGGGGAATTGGTAGGCTTTAAGCGACAGTCAAATATTTTAAGAGCTGGTTGCTATGTGGAGTATTCCATTCTCTTTACATTACCAGGAGAAAAAAATGAATAACGAATTTGAGTAAAAGTATAAGTATTGGAAAATTTAAGGGAATAACAAGCGATATCTCGAAAATGGTTTACTCAACAAAAAAATTATTAATGACATAAATTATGTATTTTAATGCGACCTATATTTTCTGTGCAGTAGAATTTTGTCTATCTCTTATGGTTTACCAGTTATGCAAAAGTCGTTCACAATGAAGAATACTTTTGGAGACATTCCCAGAAAATTCGAGATATACATTTCATTTGTCATGAAAATATCTTAAAGATATGATATTTTAATCAAAATCTTTAGAGCCATTTTTGAGAAAATTAGAATTTTCGAAAAATATTCCATGTAAAGGATAATCGGGGGGGGGATTTTCTTGAAATCCTTCGTGTCGCATCTCTGGAAGATACTGAAGCTAAATACCAAGTTTGGTGTTTATTGACTGTTCGTTTCTGAGTTATGCTGTTCACAGACACACACACACACACACGAACATGTTTCCAAAATGCTTTCTTTGGATTCAGGGAGTGTCAAAACATGTATTTCCGGTGAAATCTCGGTATCGAATTTTTGGGTGGAATACAATACTTCCCCTACTTACTATACGTAGTAGAGAACGTAATACATCTTTAATTTTTTGGGAATAGCCTGTGTAGCCCTCTTCATTTAGTTTAACTAGCTAACCTTCAGGTGTTTCTCGCGACAGCGTGGAATTTCAAGACCAGTATATAACGGCCAATTTTTAAAACTTAACTATTCACCATTCACTTTGTACCTATAACAATGTGTAGTGAAACGAATTATGCAGTTGAGTCTTTTACTTACATAACTTGAAATAGATAGATAAATGAGGTTTTGCTAGACTGGTTTGTAGAAGCTATATCAAAAGGAGCACTAATAAGCAGAGAAGGTAGTGTGAATGTAAAGAATCAGATATTATAAAATGGAGACGAATATTTTCTTATGTCACTGACTAGTATTTATAAGCCATAAGTACACATAACTTGTACGTAGGTTATCTTTTATGTAACAAGCATAATACCATCGCAACAATACACCGTATACATGTGAAGCTGAAACTTTGTGTAGTATTTAAATGTTTTTCCATCAAGATCGGTTTTAGTATATAGACACAGAAAATGTGACGGGTCACAATATATTTCATTGGGTCGCATTGCAGCCTGTTCTAACGGACCCACCATAGTCGGAGATAACAATTTAATTTGCAATTTACACAGGAACTTTCTCTCAGTCCTTATATTATATTTTAGCCCCTGAGCTTATTTTCGTGTTTATTTCATCATCTGATATAATCTCTGCTGTCAAGCCAATGCGATTTACACGCACAGGGCATAATTCTTCTTTTATTATCCCCAAAGCACCTTATGCAAAAATTTTACCAGCCAGAAAGTCAAAAGTGAAGCGCGCTAGTATAAATGGGACATTTGCTGGCAGCTCAAACAGCTCTCTCTTGAACGTTAACTTCGCCTCTGACGTTCTAGAGAGCTTTTCTCAACTAGACTTTGCCTCTAGGGGCCTATAGCAAACCCACTGCTGCCACTACCTTAAACCAGAGCAGGAATGTGATCCCACTGCAAAGTCTTTGTGTAATAAACACGCACAACAGACATTTCTGCATGTTTACACCATTCTCATGACTTTTGTTTTACGGCAGTATTTGGTTATGTTCTTAGCAAAGTTTAAGTTAAGTCGAATTTTTCATGGGTTTTTTTTATACTCGAGGTCGGTTTAAAAAGCAATTTTTGCATTGAACTTGTAGATATTATTGGGAAATACATGTTTTGAAGGCTTTGAATGATTTAAAAGAAAAGCGTTTTTAGAAAAAGGTCCATGTTTGTGTTTGCCTGTAAACAGCATAACTCAAAAACGAAACGTCAGATAGATACCAAACTTGGTACATGTTTAGATTCAGTACCTTCCAAAGACCTTCCTTCAAGAAAATCCTCCCACCTCAAACTACCCTTTACATGGAAGATTTTACAAAATGTTCTATTTTCTATAAAATGGCTCTAACGATTTTGAATAAAATATTCTATATTAAAAATGTTTACGTTATTAGTAATAATATATATACATATATTTAATTTTCTGGAGTCTGTGACGTTGACCTTAATTGGAAATTATTTTCTATAATATTATATAACTGGTAAATCTTAAGCGATAGCCGAAAACATATTACACAAAAACTGCAGATCTTTTCGAAACACGAAATTTATTTCCAATAAGTTCTTTTTGTGCCATAAATCATTTCAGTTCAAATTGTTCATATCTTTGTCATTCTCTGAAGTCCTTTCAACATTCAGTTGTTTCTCGGATTGCATGGAAACGGTATGAAAGTTTAAGGCACGGTATAGCGTCAAGTTCCCTTTGTGTATATGACAAAATGTGTAACGTAGCATTTCTGCAAAGGTTTAGTTGGATTAAAATGTAGATAGAAAAATAAGCTTTAATAAGAATAGTTTGTATACCCGCTAATAAACGATAGAGGAATGTATCACACGAAGTTTTTGTTCGAATATTTTCAAAATTTTGTCACGTATTGGTCTATCTCATTTATAAGTATTTTATGGAAATATATTTAATATTTTAAGAAAAAATTATATTTTTCTTTAATCACGCTAATTAATCAGGTCCTTAACACGCTGCAGGAATTTTAGTTTGAAAAAATAAAAATACTACCCATTATTTAAATACTGAAGCAACATACAGTACTAGCCAAGGAAAAACTAATACAACTCATTAATATAATAAGATATCTAATTCATAATTTCTCAGCATCAACTTATTAATAATTCCATTTAACATTTTGTCCTAAGTTTTACGTGTTATGTATTCTTTGCTAATATTGTACTATAATAATTAAGAGGGTATTAAACACATGTATTCATAATGTATACATGGTAGCGAACAAGTAGATAACGTTATAACATATAAAATATAATATGAGGCGAAAAGGCTACATAACCAGTAATATAAAATTACGAGAAGTGCAGTAGTATCTACGTAAGCATGTAACGAACTTTGGATTTATAATTAAGACGATGGAAGTCTATATATAATACAAACTGCTATTGGATGTTATTGGACAGTAGCACAAATCAGGTAACATTGATACATACCTATAATTCAAATACGTACGTTAAGAAGAACGGTTGGAAGGAACGCTAACAGAAGCTTGACAGTATTCGAGCAAGGCAGTGTATAAACTCGTCTCTAAATAGAAGCTAAAACTACGTATTTGAAGTCTACCAGTTATACATATTTTAACATAACAAAGGTGATAGTTAATTGTGAATATCATATGTGGCTTATCTAAAATACAAGTGGAAAAATTAAACAGAATACCTGTGTGTAAAAATATTTTAAGTTTTCCATACCTAACTCTAACAAGACACAAGTGTTCTCCGACAGAAATACAGCAGCCGTGGCACAATTATAAAATAATAATTACAACATACTAACACACACAAGAATACAGATATAGGATCATCAGATTCCAGTCTATGAGAACGTCGAGATACGTCACAAGAGTACGTGCATCAAGACGTACATAATACAGCATCCATCATCATCATCATCAACGTAGTGGGGTTCTACCAAGAAAAGCGCTACAATACTAATGTACAAAATTGACTAACTGAATTTTATTCAGTACTCTGGTTGTCTAAGGAAAAATATTCATTCTCGGTGATCGAATTAATTATATCATATACTGAGCAGTTTGAAATTGTAGCAAAAACGATAGTCAGCAAAATTCAACAAGATTGGGTTTAAAACTCGTGTGAAACATTCTAACTGCGCAAAAATGTAAGGAAAATTCAAGTCAAGTAAAAGGCTTTGGAAGTAATGTAGGCCATTAGGCCGCATGTTCTAGGGCATCTGAATTGTCACGCGTTGAAGTTTTAAAGTTCTCGGAGAGCAAAATCCGTAGTCTGTAATTATTGAAGGTTCAAAGTATTTTTGAACACAAAAATTAATTTTTAAATTTATTAAAAATTTCTACCAAATTTCAACGTAAATATTGAGACAACAGATAAGTACTCATAGAAACGTTTTGTATATACCAGTTTCTCAAAGTATTTCCCCTGGCACTGTATGCAGCGTTCCATCCTCTGGAAGCATCTACGTCATTACAGATAGCTCCTCCTCGTACACTGCAACTGTTTCTTTGGTGCTAGAAAATCGGTGATCTCCAAGCTGGTTCTTCACAGAAGGAAACAAAGAAATCGCTTGGTGCCAGTTCGGGACTATATGTTATTTTGGTACTACATTTCTACTCTACAATTTTCCACAGAATGCTTTTACAGCGCCCAGTTAATAAACAAACAAATATATACACATATATAGTACATAAATTTATGATTGCATTAATTTCCTTTTCTTTCACAAGTAATTACCTATAGTAAGAATTGTATTACACTCAAAATGTTGTAAGGACAGTTCATCGGAAATACCCATTTTGAGACTCCCTGGATCCTCCCCCGCAAAAAAAAATCATTTTTAGGAACAGGTCCGTTTGTGTGTGTGTGGGTGTGTGTATTGTGTATGTGAATAGCATAACTCAAATAAGTTCAGTATCTTCTAAAGATACGATACGAAGATTTTCAAGAAAATTCCCTCACCCGAACAGGTATATAGAAAAAGTTTCGAAAGCTTTCATTTTCTAAGGTCAAAGATAAACTATATTGTTACATGCTGGTGTGAGGGTCAAAAGGTTACCAGAAAATTACTAAACTTGATCACCCCAACATGCACATGGGTAAACGTAACACAGAAACTACGAGAGGACCTGGACCTTGGTAACATACACAAATTTCACAACATTCACATTACCTGTGGTTTATTAATAAAACAATTAGTGGCCCTACATTTCACACAGAGAGTAAAGGATTGAGGGGAGATGCCTCGCACACGCGACCTACTCCTCACACACTTACTCAACAAGTGACGCTCAAACAAACAAACAAAGAAGTAACGCTAACATCTATCCCCGCTCTCCAACCCTGGCTAGGCACGCTAGCTAGAGCTGGCGAGTGTCATACCAGTCGGAATTTCAACAAGCCGAAAGAAATAACAAATCACCCCAATAATACCGTCGATAATGCGACACAACAATGTGTCTGGTATGACAATACCCACTCATACGCCACAATATCTACTTTAAATGGAATATTACGGAATAAACAGGTCCCAAAGGAAAATAAAACTATAATTTTTAAAACAATAGTTAGAAGTATTATAACCTATGGCTCCGAAGTGTGGACTATGAACTATCAGCTCAAAAGAAAATTATTGGCAACAGCAACGCATTATTGGAGGAGATCCGCTAGGAAATCTGAAAACAAAAAAATCTGATGCGTTACACTCACATGACTTTCTCTACTCTTGTACAAACTATTTTTACAAACTCTTATTCTCCATCTATTTCAGATTAATCGAGATAAACATTTGCAGAGACGATCTTTTGACATGCCAAGAGAATTACATTTTACACATAGTGAACAGTTCTAAAAATATTTGACTCGCTTAAGGCGTACTATGTTCCCCTTGTTTTATAATTTCAAGGGCAATATAGAAATGCAGTAGCCTTTAAGCGCAGACATATATCTTAATAGCTGGTTGCTAGGTGCAGAACCATTCTCTTTGCCAAAGATTAATACTCTTTGCATATTCAACACAAAAAAATGAATAACGAATTACCATTTGAGAAAATAAGTATTGAAATATTTAAGGGAATAACAAGCAATATCTCGAAAATAGTTCACTCAACAAAAAAATGTATATGACATAAATTGTGTATTTTAACGCGATCTAAATTTATGTGCATTAAAATTTTGACTATCTTTTATGGTTTACCAGTTATGCAAAAGTCTTTCACAATGAAGAATACTTTTGGAGACATTCCCAGAAAATTCAGGATATACATTTTATATGTCATGAAAATATCTAAAACATATGATATTTTAATCAAAATCGTTAGAGCCATTTTTGTGAAAATTACAATTTTCGAAGTGTTCCATGTAAAGGGTAATTTGGGGTAGGGGGATTTTCTTGAAAACCTTCGTGTCGCATCTCTGTAAGATACTGAACCTAAATACCAAGTTTGGTGTTTATCCGACTGTTCGTTTCTGGGTTATGCTGTTCACAGTCACACAGACACATACACGGACATGTTTCCAAAAATACCTATTTTGGATTCAGGGGGTCTCAAAACATGTATTTCCGGTGAAATCTCGGTATCAAATTTTTGGGTGGAATACAATACTTCCCCTACTTACTATACGTAGTACAGAAAGTAAAAATTAGAAATGAGATTATAAAAGAAAATCTTAATATTCAGAATTCAATTTTAGATATTACTCAATTAGAATGGTATGGACATGTTAAAAAGTATGGAAGATGAAAGATTGCCCAAAAAATAATGGAGTGGGGCCACCAGGAAGAAGGCGAAAAGGGAGACCGCATAGCACTTGGATTCAAGGAATTAGAGAGGCAATCATGTATTTGGAAACTGAATAACATTTATGGTCCAACAGGCAACAATGAAGAAAAACATAAGAATATATTAAAACTCTAGTCTTGTGACGGAAAAATGTTTATACATAGTGAAATCGGAAATTTTAATTTTTTCTGAGGTAGTATTCTTAGCATTTAAATGATTTCAGTCTATTTATATAAATTCAATAACAGTCCGCCTTAAAGCAATGTGTGTATCTAGCAGTCATTGTATATGTTTATAAAAGCATTTTTGGAAACATGTCCGTGTGTGTGTCTGTGTGTGGCCCTGTGAACAGCATAACTCAGAAACGAACAGTCGGATAAACACCAAACTTGGTATTTAGGTTCAGTATCTTTCAGAGATGTGACACAAAGGCTTTCAAGAAAATCCCCCCATCCCAGATTATCCTTTACATGGAAATTTTTCATAAATTTTAATTTTCTAAAAAATGGCTCTAACGATTTTGATTAAAATGTCTTATGCTTGAGATATTTTCTTGTCAAATAAAAATGTGTATCTTAAATTTCCTGGGAATGTCTCCAATAGTATTCTTCATTGTGAGCGACTTTTGCATAACCGGTAAACCATAAGAGATAGGTCAAATTTTACTACACAGGAATGTAGATCGCGTTAAAATACACAATTTATGTCACATACATTTTTGTTGTTGAGTGAACCATTTTCGAGATATTGCTTGTTATTCCCTAAAATTTTTCAACACATATTTTCTCAAATGGGAATTCGTTATTAATTTTTTTTGTCTTGGATATGCAAAGAGTAATAATCTTTGGCAAAGGGAATGGTGCTGCACCTAGCAACCATCTATTAAGAGATATGTCTATGCTTAAAGGCTACTGTATTTCTATATTGCCCTTTTAAATGCAAAAACAAAGGGAACATATTTTTAGAACTTCGCTATGTGTAAAATGTAATTCTCTTTGCATGTCAAGAGGTCGTTTCTGCAAATGTTTATCTCGAATAGTATGAAATAGATGTAGAATAAGAGTTTGTAAAAATAGTTTGTACAAGAGTAGTTTGTACAAGTCATGTGAGTCTAACACATCAGATTTTTTTAATAAGTTGTTCAAATTTAGTACATTTGTCGCGAATTTCGCGCAATAGGCAGAATTACAAATTCTAGAATAATCCTCGCATATTTTCTGCATATTCATTTCTGCTCTGTCGCATTATAAGCTGTGTTGGTATTGGTCAGGGACATCGCTTCCTGAAACCTAACATACCGGATGGCTGGAGCGTGGTTTATGGTCGGCTAATTGAACAGTTTTCCTCGTGTGAACATAAATTAAATTGAGGGCTGCTGGAACTGGGCCAGGAAGCTCAAGTGTTGGGAAAAGGGGCGTGGTCCTTAACCATCCCCAAACAGCGTGACGTAAATTGTCGCTAAATTGTGTAGCATCGCTTTTTCCGGCTTCGCTTCCCAGAAAGGAAAAGTGCCGATACACAAGTTCAGGTAAAAACCGAATTCAGGAAATACAGTGAACAAGGAAAAACAAAACAGAGTCTGCTAAAAATAGAAACTGGAATATTGCGAAGGTTATGGATCTCATGTGTGTTTATTACAATTTAGTACATTGTGCAGTTACATAATTATACTTGCCTGATTTTCTCTACCCATTATAAATTTACACTTGTCCCTTACATCAGAATAAAGGCAAGCAAGAAAAAGGAGAAGAGACCATAACTCAAAAACACTAAATCAAACAAATACCTAACTTCGTAATTAGCTACATCAATTAAGAACGCAAGGCGTGTATTTACTGTATTCCTCCCACGAGAATGTGTCTGTAAGGAATGTGTTAACATCAACAATTCTATCGCTATCTGAAAAAGATTACGCTCTACTTTCAACATATCAACAAGACTTAAGGCATCCTAGAAAACAAACGCATTGCTGAATGATTAGTTCCTTTGTTTTGCTTTCCTCGTCACAGATTTTAACAAGGTTAGCAACTATTTCTCGGGGTTGACTGTAGAGTTCTTGCATTCTTAATGGGCATTTTAAATAACTTTATAAATCATTAGAAAACACACACTGCTCCAAATGAAACGTGCTGGGATACTAATGTTGCGCCATGTTTTAATGTAGATATTAGATCTATTTATGATATCATCGTGAGCTGCCACTAGGTACCTTCCCCCTCACTCTTCTGGAAAGCAGAACACCCCGTAAAGATTTCCTCGTCAGAGGCCTCAGTACATGATATTACCCATACGCCAATCACACCTATATATGAAAACATTTTCATTACCTTATATGCTCACAAAAACCTCTCTCGGCTGTTCATTAAACTGTATATTTTCTGGCATGGCAAAATGTTTATCTTGACTTCACTGTAAAAATATTTGATGTCCTCTTCGTTCCCAATGAATATCATATAACTTAAAAACTTCAAGTATTACGCAACAACCTATTTCAGAAAAAGATTCTAATGTGACTGAATGTGAAGGTTTAAAAATATGGAAAGATAAAATCTGGGACAAGAAGTATAACAATATGGTGAGGTTGTATTTAGTTGCGTTGAAAATGTTAACAAGCAAGCAGAAAGAAAGAAATAAGAAGCAGGGGATTTCTTAATGAAAGTAAAAGAAAAATGAATGAGGAAAGTCAAGGAGAAGAAAAAGGAGGGAGGGGTAGATAAGAGAAAATGAATTGTACCGAGATTTTAGCAAAGGGAAGTAAATGTTGCACAATAGTGCTGTAGGCCAGGGAGCAATACTGGCTCTGCAAAACGAAGAAGGGTGCCAGGCATGTACATATTAAAATAGGAAGATGATAAATTTATCAAAATATTTTAAACTGTAAGTGAAATGTGGAGAATAAATGTTTATTACATTTAAAAATAAAAGTCAGCTATTAAAAATAATGTCACTCCATACGTTTGGTTACAAAACGAAAATCAATACAGCAAAATAACAATGATTTACTAGTTTAGGTTGTAATGCCATATTTGGAGATTATTGCACAAAGAGCGATAAATTGGAGAAGATAAAAGTCTCTTGTATAACTGGTAAACGTTAAGCGACAGGGAAAACGTACTACACAGGAAATGTCGATCTCTTTAAAACACACAATTTATTTCAAATAATTTTTATGTGGCAAAAGCCATTTCAAATTGAATTGTTCGAATTGTTCATTACTTAGTCATTGTTTAAAGTCCTTTCAACATTCGGTTGTTCCTTGCGATTTTTTGGAAACAGTATAGAATTTCACTATAGCTGCTCCCTTTGTGTGTATAACGAAATGTATAATGAAACTATTTCTGCAAATATTTATTTGGATTAAAATGGAGTAGGTAGAAAAATAAGCTTTAGTATGAATAGTTTGTATACTCAGTAATAAGCGATAAAGGGTAGAGAAAGTCATGTGAATGTATCACATCAGAATTTATTTTCAGTTTTCCTAAATCATCGTAACTGGCATATACTGGAGAGGTACCCTAAACTTAGGTCTAGAATGTTTCTTTCTACATTTTCTTTCCCAATTATCATTTCATGTATATCCACCATGTATATCGTAGCTTGTGGTGTTGTATGAAGTAAG
This sequence comes from Deroplatys truncata, assembly GCA_030765065.1. Classification (NCBI taxonomy): domain Eukaryota; kingdom Metazoa; phylum Arthropoda; class Insecta; order Mantodea; family Mantidae; genus Deroplatys; species Deroplatys truncata. The sequence goes on from CM060982.1 coordinate 111,277,410, forward strand.
CAGGAGCACAACGGTACTGTGCAAAATTAATATTTTTATCTATACTGAGTGAAACTATATTGTGTTTTCCACTTGCAATAAGTTAGCAAATAGCCTTCCAACCTCACTTCCTCAAGAAACTTCCACATCTCAGAGTATTAGCGCTCTTCATATGTTCTTACTCAGAAAAGAAATATTTCTATCCCAGAAGATGTCTTGGGTTCATATTTCATTGCTACCGTTTCCAAGGTAACTAGCTGCTGAAATTCTCTCCCTGGAGAGTTGAAGACGCCACCGTTTCATCTTATTAAGTTCTTCATTCCTCCGAGACCATTTTTCAAATAGAGTAAGGCATCCACAGAGATCCAGCTTTTCGCTGTTGAATCGGTAACATTTAATGTATTTTACTGGCAAAGTAGGTATATCTACGCATTCTACATATTCTCTTCTTAGAACCTACAGGGAACGAAATATTAGATGTTTTATGCATGTTAAAAGTTAAATTAACGAACAAGAAAAGAAAACTTAAATTCTGGTGGATTATTTATATGCTATTTGTATATAAAACATAGTTAATGTTAGGATTATACATGATTTTCCAGAAGCAATATATTATGGAGTTCTTATCTTCCTACCCAGCATGTTTCTGACTGCAAATATTGTTACATGTTGGAGAAGGCCGGGATCTTGGTGTGTAAATTTAGAGGAAAGCGTGGGGTTTTACATTACACAAAACCTACATAACACACATTACCTGGAATTTGTTAACAGACGTTTGGTGACTCTACATTATAAACTAGGTAAACTCTTCATTATGAACTAGGTAACAGGATGGAGAGAGATGCCCCGAAACCGTGGATTGACCACACACGCATCTTGAAACTACGAACGCTTTACTCAAGTGACGTCAACTATATCCCCCCTTCGCGTGTCTAGCCACGCCAGCCAAGGTTGGCGTCATACCAGACGATTTCAAACAGAGCACTCCCTTTGGCGTGGTTCACCAAAAAGGAGCGATCATTAAGCCGAAAAATCAAAGAAACCCAATAATACTATGCCTAGTAGCGACAATGCAACACAATGTACCTAGTAATAACGATGAACTTACTGATACGCAACAATATTCAGTAACTGAAAACAATGAGACTTAAACATAAAAGACTTATACCACTTAAGCAATGAAAATATTCACGATGCACCAGTAAACATATAAAGCTTTCATTTCAAACATATCCTGCTAAGTAAATCGTTTTCGAATACTATGGAGTTAATCCATCATTTATTAGCAAAATTTATTGGTAAATGTGACTCTTAATACAAACTCTCCTTAAATTTGTATCAGTTTCAGTTGTATTTAAATGCGCTGATCATAAAATTACCTCTTAATAGTAGATTGTGAAACAGGTAGGCTTTTATTTTGCTAGTAGGAAGTAATAAGAGCAATATAAAACCAATATTGACATGCTTTTAGGCAGCGTTGGAATTTGTAAAATATCAATGATATTATATTAATTCCAGAGATCACATTTAGAAAGCGTTCTTGAAACAAGAGAAGTTGCGATAAAAAGCGAAATGTCAGATGCTTTGTTGATCCAATAGCAGTAATTTTCAGTGCAATTATTTTCACCAGGCATTGAAGCAAATAAACGTTATATAATATTGCTTTCTGCGGGGTAAGCCTTCTAGTGTTATTCTTTCTGCTGCTTCTGTAATTTCACTTCCATTTCAGTTTCTTCTGAATTCATGATTTCCGTCATTTAATATTTATGTAGGTTAGATAGTTAAAGGAATAACGTTTTAGTTCAAAGAAAGCTGCAAATAACGTATAGGTTATCTCTACAACGAATTGCGATAAATTGACATATGACGATTTGTATTGTGAACAGATGATGCGAGCGCCATGAGAAATTAATCATGTAAAAAGGCATAATAAAAAGTAAAAACTAATCAAACCAAGTCGAGTTATTAAACGTGTGAAAATACAAAGGAAACATAGGGACCCTTTCATTGCTGTGCCGCCGCTCCTGGTTTTCCTCCTCTCGTCTCATCCTTCCTCCCCGGGACGACTCTTGTGGGACGTAGGTACAATATCACTCTGGATCAGTGCCGAGTACCGTCCGTAGCCAATCCAATCCAATCCAATCCAATCCAAACCTACATGGGGTATCAACTCAGAAGCTTTGCTCACTATTTATGATAGAGCAACGGAACCAATGGCACTGCACTCTGTTTCTGCCTAAAAGAAGCTTCTTCGGAAATAAACTGGCTTTGCACTTCAGAATAATTTCTACGGATGCACCTTAGTTATAGCAGGTATTCCACTGTTGTGTATAATAGCCATTGCACATTCCGAAATAACATATTTAAAAAATAACATAGGATTTAGTTCTCTAATATTTTAACAAGGTTTTAAGATTGAGAGGTAAATGCACTTATCAGCAGGACATCCGTGTGACTACAGATATGTTAATAAAGGAAAGTGCAATTTTAGACATGAAGTTCACGTCTACATAGAGAGAAAATGGACGTGGCATTATTGCATGTGCTTTTTTTATTATTATCATTACTCTATTTATTTTACGTCGCTTTAACTTCATGGTCATATCGCGAAGTATCTGTTAGTAGATAACTCGTAGATCGATGTGTGGCGGACACTTAGCCTTCTAGGTCTCATCCCTGTAACCATACCATCTTGTTTCGTAACGTGTCCAAAGAGACCTTAGCGCATAGCAACTATATCTCTGCTGTGTGCCATGCAGAAAACATTAGGGTACCATATAGTCTACCTGCTTTCATTGACTGTGGATAGATGGTACAGCACCACCTAATTTTAATTTTTATATTGTTTTAGGCTTTAAGGTGGAACTTTGGATCGTAGTATTAAATATCCAATCCGGTATTTACCTTGGTGGCTGAAGGAAACACGAAGAAATCTCAGTGAGATTGGTCGATCCACGGGATTTGAACCCGGGACCTCCCAAATGCGGGTCACAGACGTTACCGCCTGAGCCATCCCGCTCGGTGTGCTTTTCTTGTTTACTCAAGAGATAAAGAAGTTTTCACAGAAACATACAAACTGGCTCCTATATGCACTGTCTCCAAAGCATAACTCTTTGCTATTCAACAAGCAGTTGATCGGTGCATACATCAAAAGAAATATTCTTGTATAAATTTAGATTCTCAAATTGCCTTACTCTTAATCGAAGATATATATAACTTACATCCAATAGTCACAGGAATTAGGTCCAAACTCGTAGCATATGATAAACATATATGCATTGTATGGATAAGAGGTCATGTTGGGAATGAAGCGGCGAATATTCTAGCAAAAGCAGCAGCTTCCAATAATGTTCAATATCAAGACTAAAATCAGAATACAAAATGCAGACGATAAATACATTGAATTCACTGTGGATGAATAGCAACAATGGCTCAATAACAACAAATATGTTTTTCCCAGTCGTCTAAAATGTAAAGTATTCTTCCCTGAATAGAACTTAACATCTCAATCTGTAGACCCTATAGTGAGCTAGACCAGCTTAAAGAAAGCTAGTCTACTCTAGGATGTAGATTACGTCATAAATACATAATTACATTGTGTACTTGTATGTAAATAAATTGTAGTTCTTATATAGAGTACGTTAGAGCTAAAGGTTTTAAAAAAATGTTACCTATACTTAATGCATTTATAAAATTTGGTAACATTTTATAGTCAGTTATTTTTTGGAATGAAATAAATCCTCCTTTGTAAAGAAGGTGTGAGTGATGAGATATCTTGTATTTATTTTTATTAGTTTTCATTACCTTAATACATGATGGAAGTGAATTAAATAATACTATACCATTGTAGTAAGCCCATTTTTGGAGTATTTCTAGGTTATTGCTTGGCCTGTGTAAGTCCTGCCCATTTCTGGTTTGTTTGCTGTGTATGTCTGAACTTTTTATAAACACTTCTGGGTGGTCAACCACGGTTAAAAGTACAGCTAAAATATACTCACAGGCTAATGGTAGAATTCCAAATGTTTTGGATAGTAGTTTACAATGAGTTGATTTCTTTACACCTGCCATTATTCTTATTACCTTTTTTTGCAAAAGAAATATTTTTTTCGCGTCTACCGAATTTCCCCAAAATGTTATTCCACGAGTCATAAATGAATTAAAATAAGCATAATATACTGTTTTTAGGATGCTTTTATTTGTAAAATAAATTAATGATCTAACTGCAAAACTTGCAGAGCTTAATTTTGGTAGGATGTAGCCAATATAGTCTTTCCAATTCATATTATGATCTATAATAAGACCAAGAAGCTTTATGCTACAAGTTTCAGTAATTTCATTGCTTTCATGTTCAATTCTTATATCTGCAATACTTTTATTTTTGTGCGAAAATTTATATACTGAGTTTTTTCAAAGTTTACATGAATTTTGTTACTATCGAACCAATTATTTAGCACACTGAAAATACTGTTGGATAACTGAGAGGCGACTGATGTTGTGTTCTTTAATTATAATACTTGTATCTAATTTCGATAAATTTGGTACATACTTCCAAAGATTTCATATCATAGAAAAGGATCTCAATTACCTTGTGCAAATAAAGAAACAATAGAACATTTACTCTTTAATTGTCCTCAGTTCATTTATAGAAGATACTGTTTGAAACTTCATTTAAACCGTTGTAATATAGAATTTATAACACCACTTTATAGCATTTTTATTTGAAGATGTCACAAGTATTTTATAAGGTTTCTTCACAACATCAATGTAAAATGTAAATAATTATACTAATTTAATTTTTTTTAAAATTATGAACTACAACCCTAATATAACTATGTAAAATAGGGTTTAATTTGTGGAATAAATAAACGAAGTACTACACAATGGTATCAGCAATGGAAATAAGAAAATGCTTAACTTAAAAACTAAGATAAGATAAAATCAGAACACAAAAGACACGTATAATAGGAATCTACTGGTTTTCGGTGATGAAAACTAATCGTATGTTGCAGTAAACTTTCATAATTTCCCTTAGGATCCACAATAAGATCGCTCACGTAGCGTATTAATCACTGCATACTGATATTATTACGGCTTTCACAATAGCTCAATGGTTAGAGCAACCGCACGCAGAGAGGGAGATCCGTGTTCAAATCCCGGCTGTGACACTGAATTTTTCAGTTGACTCTATACTAAAGAGGAGCTGACATTTTATTCATAAAAATCATATCCTTGCCAGCATGTTAAAACCAGATAAACAGTCGTGATTGGTGGATATCCAAGGTACTCCTAAACGTTATTGGTGAACATCAAACGCGCGGCGTATTAATGAAAGCCAGTCATACATAGGGGAATTTCTAAGCATTAAAGCTAGGATAGAAGGAAATCAGGTCGAACTATCACTGGGCTATGAGGCCGGACGTTACAGGTAATAAAACACCACCCTCCATCCCTTGCAGTCCTTTATCGTTTGCAAACAGCACAAAGAACGTTTTTTGTTGTTGTTATTGTTTTTCTTTATTTATAGTCGCTTTAGCTTTGACTACTAGGTCATATCACGACTTGTATTCATATATACGAGTACGATAATAATTCATTGTATAATTTACGTTGATTAAGTAATAAAAAAACTGTAATACATTGTTACAAACATATTTTACATTATTAAGTCTTTAACAGAGCTAGAGCAGTATAACCTGTTATCTATTTTCTTTGGTGACTAAGAAGGAATGGGTTAGGCGTGAATGGCCTATTCGTAAACGTGATATAATCAGTTGATCTTTTCTTTTTAGAGTCTGCAATGTGCAGAGTTTGTGGAGCCTTTCCTAACTACATGGAGTTTGCTTGATGTGTTAATGACCCAGTCTTGCTTCTATTTAACAGCTGCTCTGCTAAAAAATAACTAAGCATCTCTGTAGGGCACTAGCAATTCTTCCACTGGAGGTAACAAAGATGCTTTTTTGGCTTCCCTATCCGCTTCCTCATTTCCTGATATTCCACAGTGGGACGGAATCCACAGGAATATAACTTCTTGGTTATTTGTAGTAATTTGGTTGTAAAGACTATGGGTATCTTGGATTAATGTTAAGACATTAGAGCGGTCTCGGATACTCTGGAGAGTGCTTAGTGAATTAGTAAGAATTGCACTCTGTTTATGCTGTGATGAGGTAAAGTAAATCAAAGTTTGTTGGACAGCAGAATAAGTCTGGAAGCTTTTACTTAAGTTTAGCATCCGGAGTAATCATAGCACAGCCATTGCACTGATCAGGTTTGGAGCCATATGTATATATAAATATGTTTTTAGCATATACGTTATGAATTTCCTGGTAAATTTGTTTAATATGAAAGAATCTGTATGTGATTTCTGGTGAGCTCTCATCCATATTAATTCTGGGAATGGTTAACCTCTAGGGTGGAAAATCACGATGATCGCTAGTCATTATTGGAGGTTTCTAAATACAAGTGAAAAAATCTGATGTGTTACACTCACATGACTTTCTCTACTCTTGTACAAACTATTTCTACAAACGCTTACTCTCCATATGCTTCATGTTAATCGAGATATCGAGATGTTAATCTTATTGCTAGTTTTCTTGTAGATGCAAGGGGAATTGCTAGCCTTTAAGCTATAGTCAAATATTTTAAGAGGTGGTTGCTATGTGGAGTATTCCATTCTTTTTGCATTACCAGGACGAAAAAATCTGATGAGTTACACTCACATGACTTTCTCTACTCTTGTACAAACTATTTTTACAAGCGCTTATTCTCCATCTACTTCATGTTAATCGAGATAAACATTTGCAGACTCTATTTTATTGCTAAGTTTCTTGTAGATGTAAGGGGAATATATATATTTACAAGGGCAATATAGAAATACAGTAGCCTTTAAGCGCATACATATCTCTTAATAGCTGGTTGCTAGGTGCAGCACCATTCTCTTTGCCACAGATTAATACTCTTTGCATATCCAAGACAAAAAAAATGAATAACGATTTAACATTTGAGAAATAAAGTATTGAAAAATTTAAGGGAATAACAAACAATATCTCGAAAATGGTTCAGTCAACAAAAAACGTACCTATATAACATAAATTGTGTATTTTAACGCGATCTACATTTTTTTGGAGTAAAATTTTGTCTATTTCTTATGGTTTACCAGTTATGCAGAAGTCGTTCACAACGAAGAATACTTTTGGAGACATTTCCAGAAAATTTGAGATATACATTTCATTTCTCATGACAATATCTTAAACATATGATATTTTAATCAAAATCGTTAGAGCCATTTTTGAGAAAATTAAAATTTTCGAAAAATGTTCCATGTAAAGGGTAATCTGGGGTGGGGGATTTTCTTGAAAACCTACGTGTCGCATTTCTGGAAGATACTGAACCTAAATAGCTAGTTTGGTGTTTATCCGACTGTTCGTTTCTGAGTTATGCTGTTCCACACAGACACACACAAAATGCTGTTTTTGGATTCAGGGGTCTCAAAACATGTATTTCCGGTGAAATCTCGGTATCGATTTTTTGGGTGGAATACAATACTTCCCCTACTTACTATACGTAGTAGAGAAAGTAAAATTTAAGAGAATACGTGTGTGCAAAATATTTTAACTTTGTCCATACCCAACCCTGACAAGATACAAGTGCTCTCCGACACAAACACAGCAGCCCTGGCACAATTATAAAATAATAATTACAACACACTAACGTACACAACAAAACAGATATACTATCAGATGACAGTCTACGAGAACGTCGATATACGTCACAAGAGTACGGGCATCCAGACGACTACAGGCAGTAATACAGCATTCATCATCAACGTAGTGGGGTCCTACCAAGAGGAATCGCTACAAATTGCATGAAAATAAAACGTATATCTTGAACTATCTGGGAATAGCTGTTAGATCCTCTTAAGAATGAAGGAATTTTGTATAATCTTGGATGAAGATCTCTTTAAAACACACCATTTATTTAAAATAGTTCTTTTGTGCTATTGGCATACCCAAGATATCTATTATTAATGTTTCAAATTATTGTTCAATACTTTGTCATTCTTTCAAAGTCGTATTGATATACACTTGTTTATCGCAATCGCATTCAAAGAGTATGACCAGGTATAGCGCCCATTTCTTAAACATTTGACTATCGATAGCGGTAGGGAAACTTATACGAATGTAGATATTTTTCCCCGCTCTAGATTTACAGCGGTAATGGGAGGCTTAAACGAGTGGAAGTAGATAAAATCTGATGTGTTACACTCACATGACTTTCTCTACTCTTGTCCAAACTATTTTTACAAACGCTTATTCTCCATATGCCTCATGTTAATAGAGATATCGAGATGTCAAACTTATTGCTAATTTTCTTGTAGATGCAAGGGGAATATGGTTGGTTTTAAGCGATAGTCAAATATTTTAACGCTGGTTGCTATGTAGCGCATTCCATTCTCTTTGCATGTCCAGGACATAAAAAATGAATAACGAATTTGAAAAAAGTATAAGTATTGGATAATTTAAGGCAATAACAAGTAATATCACGAAAACGGTTCACTCAACAAAAAAAGGTATATGACATAAGTTATGTATTTTAACGCGATCTACATTTTGTGTGTAGTAAAATTTTGTCTATCTCTTATGGTTTACCAGTTATTCAAAAGTCGTTCGCAATGAATAAGTCTTTTGGAGACATTCCCAGAAAATTCAAGATATAAATTTCATTTCTCATGACAATATCCTAAAGATATGATATTTTAATCAAAATCGTTAGGGCTATTTTTGAGAAAATTAAAATTTTCGAAAAATGTTCCATGTAAAGGGTAGTCTGGGGTGGGGGGATTTTCTTGAAAACCTTCGTGTCGCATCTCTGGAAGATACTGAACCTAAATACCAAGTTTGGTGTTTATCCGACTGTTCGTTTCTGAGTTATGCTGTTCACAGTCACACAGACACACACACGGACATGTTTCCAAAAATGCTTTTTTTGGATTCAGGGGGTCTCAAAACATGTATTCCCGGTGAAATCTCGGTACCGAGTTTTTGGGTGGAATACAATACTTCCCCTACTTACTATACGTAGTAGAGAAAGTAAAAAGTAAACACTGTACGAATAAACAATTTAAATTCCAGTAATTGTTTGCATATTTGGACGATTAGATAGTTCGGAAGCTTTCTAATGGCTCTAGTGGTCTACTTACATCGGGTAATGCATTCATATTTAGGTACTGCATATACTTCTTGCTATACAGAATAGAGAAGAGTAAATATTTTCCTATTGGGGTACATTAGTAGCTTCACAAGTGCACCAGGTCAATCCATCCTCTTCATCTTCCTACAAGATCCTCCCCACCCCAAGTTGCTCTTCACCGCGAAACCTGTCTTTTGCTTTTGACAGATGGCGTTTTCTTACTCTTGTATATATTTCGTCATCTCTGAAGTGCGTTTCAAAGAATATTCAATGTGACATCTGCAACGACAAGGGATGAAAGCCAGCTCCGATTCGCTCGCCCCTTTCTGAGAGAAGAGGGTCCCTGCACAGCAAGAGACGTACGGATCTGTGCATCAAAAGGAGAAACTTGAGCAAATGGAAATTAAAACCAAGTCTACCGAATGAATGCAGAAAGGAACAAAAATCATTAAGAGTTGTGTGCTGCTTTGCCATGCAGTTGAATGCTGTTCAGTTTGAGGTTCCATGTACATAGTATTATCTTTATAAAATACACCAGTTGGGTGCATTAATACAAGCCACAATAATCAGTATCTATCTTCCTACTTTCGAGGAAGAAAGAAAAGAAAACCTAATGTGTTGCATTCTTATGGTTTTTTCTACTCTCTCTCCTAAAACTTATTTAGTACAAAAGCTTAATTCATTTACCACAAGTAAAATCTACTTACCGCTTGAAGGAAGAAGTATTTGAAAATTTAAGCAAATGACAAAGAATACGTGTGAAAATGTTATCGTCACGAAAAATTTATTTTATATAAATTGTGTACTTTAGCAAGATTTTTGTGGAGTTTTGTGGTGTATAGTTCTGTCTATTTGTTTCCGTTTAGCAAATATACAAAATCATTCATAATGAACAGGACATCGTAGTATATTCCTAGAAAATTCAAGGTACACAATTTATGTATTGAAAGAGGATATACCATGCATATACATACATAAAGACATATAAGTCATTATTAAACAAGAATTGCACATAGTAATATAATTTAGCAAGAAATATATTAGAATATTTAACAACCAAGAATTGTACAAAAGCAGATTGTAACTTAGATAAGTAAGGAACAGACGAGCTAGCTAATTTCAGGTAAAAGATAATTCTAGGTTGGAGCCCACCTTTCACCAAGCTAATGAGCAGGGAACTGGTAGCAGCAAGGAGAAATAGAAAGAGACAGAGATATTGAATCTGCTTCCGGCGCGTCACTAGGTCGCGTATGCGAAAACTTTTGGAGCAGAATATTCTCATACATAATAAGGTACGCGGTCTGAGGACCAATTAGAAATGTCGTTACATTTTTAGGCACGGAGGTAAGCGTCACTAGTCTTAGGTATAAAAAGGGGAAGAAAGCACCAAATTTTCACTCTCTTATAGAATCTCGTCAATATACAGTGATACTCTCTGGAAGACAAATGCACTTTTGCGCATATGGGTGGGAAAGCGTGTGCAGTTAGTTTAGGCTCCTAATTTATCATAACAGTGGGAATTGTTATAATGGGGAAAGCTAGCCGCCCATAAATATTTATTGGATAATAAACCACAGTCTTATAGAAAATGTAGTTTATTTCAATTCGCCTCATCTTACGAAAACCCTGATACCCGTGAAATTAGTTAGATAGGTAATTATTAGGAATGGAGAATACAGCAGCTCACGAGCAGCAATAGCCGGAGACAAGAACACCGTAGCAGAGGACATCAACCAAAGGAATAACGTCTTCAGCTACAAATGATACACAACGTTTTCCCGCTATAGCATCCTGCAATGTATTAAACATTGATACTTTGATTAAAATCGTTAGCGCCATTTTTGAGAAAACAAAAACAATGAAGGTTTTTTTGGAAACATGTCCGTGTGTGTGTCTGTGAACAGCATAACTCAGAAACGAACAGTCGGATAAACACCAAACTTGGTATTTAGGTTCAGTATCTTCCAGAGATGCGACAAGAAGGTTTTCAAGAAAATCCCCCCACCCCAGATTACCCTTTACATGGAACATTTTTCGAAAATTTTAATATTCACAAAAATGGCTCTAAAGATTTTGATTAAACTATCATATATTTAAGACATTTTCATGACAAATAAAGTGTATATCTTGAATTTTCTGGGATTTTCTCCAAAAGTATTCATTATTGTGAACGAATTTTGCATAAATGGTAAACCATAAGAGATAGACAAAATTTTACTACATAAAAAACGTAGATCGCATTAAAATACATAATTTATGTCATATACATTTTTTTGGGTTGAATGAACCTTTCTCGAGATATTACTTGTTATTCCCTCAAATTTTCCAATAGTTATACTTTTTCTCGAATGGGAATTCGTTATTTATTTTTTTTGTCCTGATTAACATCTCGATATCACAATTAACATGAAGCATATGGAGAATAAGCGTTTATAAAAATAGTTTTACAAGAGTAGAGAATGTCATGTGAGTGTAACACATCATATATATTTTTTTTACTTGCTGTATTACGTATAGTAAGTAGGGGAAGTACTGCATTCAACCCAAAAATGCGATACCGAGATTTAACCGAAAGTACACATTTAGAAGTGCCCTGAATACAAATAAATCATTTTTGGAAACATGTCTGTGTGTGTGTGTCTGTCTGTAAACAGCATAACTCACAAACGAAAACTCGGATAAGTACCACAGTTGGTATTTGAGTTTAGTTCTTCCAAGTATGCGACACAAAGACATTTAAGAAAACTCCCTCACCCCCAGACTACCGCTTACATGGACCAGTTTTAGAAAATCTTGATTTTCTCTTAATTGGCTCTAACGAATTTGATTAAAATATCATATGTTTAACATCTTTTAGTGGCAAAAGAAATGTATGTGTTGAATTTGCTGGGAATGTCCCCAAAAGTCCTCTTCATTCTAAATAAGTTTTGCATAACGGGTAAACCTAAGGGAAACACACAATTTTACTACACAAAAATGTAGATCTCGTTAAAACACACCACTTATGAAACATACACTTATTTTTATCGACTGAACCACTTCCGAGATATTCCTTGTTATTTTCTTTCAATTTTTTAATATACTTTTTCTCAAATGGTAATTCGTTATTCGTTTTTTAATGACCTGGATATGCAAAGAGAATGAAGTGCTCCACATAGCAACCAGCTCCTAAAAGATTTGACTATCGCTTAAAGCGTACCATATTCCCCTTGCACCTACAAGAAAATCAACAGTAAGATATTTTCTGCAAATGCTTATCTCGATTAACATGAAGTAGATGGAAAATAAACGTTTGTAAAAATAGTTTGTACAAGAGTAGAGAAAGTCATGTGAGTGTAACACATTAAATTTTTTGAGTTATGTTGTTCAGACATACACACATTTTGGGTGTAATACATTGTTCAAGGAACTCCCCAAACTGTTTTCGCTATTCTAATTTTCTGGAAATTGACTATAACTATATTGATAAAATACCACATATTAAAGGTATCTTCTTCACAAATGAAATATGTATCTTGAAGTTTCTGACTGTGAAGTTCTCTTCATTCTGATTTAGTTTGTAGAACTGATAAAGGGTAAGAGATAGTACAAAAGTTGTTGCAGTTCTCAGATGACTTGTGTTATCTTATTTGTTGGGCGTTTATTGTTTATTTTTTTTAAATTTGGGTTCTTTGTCCTCCGGCTAACTATTATAACTCAGTCGAGCACGTGTCTCTAAGCAGGATGTATAAACGGAAAGGAGTTGTTGCTAAAAGATAACACTAATAAAAAAATTTTAATCTAGACTTTCATTGCGGTCACACTTAATTAATAATTGACATATTTCAACTTTATACACGCCTGACTGAAACTGTGATATTTCTGAATGTAACTACAGTCGTTTTAGTTGCCGCGCACCAATTACTTCGCGTACTTTACATTTTTGTAACTAACTCTGCGACGTGCACCTCGTGAGAGATTCTTCAGAACTGTGCGACACTTGCTTATGGCTCGAGAATATATACTCCTTCACCTCGAATTGCCTAAACATTATAATATAGTTGATATTGGTTACCAAATCGCGCCAACGTTAGCGTCTGTTTTAGTCAGCCAATCACTACTACTAACATATATGCTCTAGGGAAGATATTCTCTCCATCTCTAAAAAAATCCACGCTGCCCTGACGTCAATTTCGGCTTTCTCTTCTTAGTGACAAACAACTCACCCCCTCGGTTTATTGTTACCCACTTCTATTGTCAGTTTCAGTTAGGCCGTGCAAACTTATTTCCTAACAATCCTTATGGCTAACAAACATCTAAAATCATGTACATACAATAATATTAATTTACACTACAATCACTCTGGCATTCACAGCATGTTATGGAATAAAATATTGCCTCAAACTAAAACTTTTGTAGCACAAACCATTTCCGAGACATCTTTTGTTATTGGTTTGAATTTATTCCAAAAAAAAAAAAAGAATCGCTATTCGCTTCTTTTTTTCTGTGGTCGTGCAAAGAGATCGTAATTTCAGAAGCATCACATAGCCAGCCAGAGTTTCCCTAAATCCTTGTACCTAGAAGGTATAAATGGAACAAAGCCATTTTTGCAAATGTTTATCTCGATTAACATGCAATACAGTAATAAGCTTTTCTATTAATACTTTGTTAAGGAATGTTTAGAGAAAGGAGTCTGAACGTAACTTTTTTAAACTTAGTTTCACAAATACTTCCTTACACGTAAAGAATTGTATGGTCCTGCTAAAGTGTACGTTATTTATTATTACATTTCAAAAATTTATCGCTGATAAGTGCAGCGCAACTAAATTTCCTTAAACATGCATCATCTCGCTATTATAGCGAAATGGCTTACACAATTCGTAAGATAAGATCCTATTATGCAACTTCATTGTACACTTATCTCCGCCCGCCTCTGTGTTATTCTCCTTTCTTTTATGTAAAACATTTGCGTCACGCAACTTATTGTATGCGCTGAATATATGTATGCTTTTAATACCAATTTTCAGCAATTACAGTTGTGTGAAGCGATGCAATTTACCGAAAAAAACCACCACCACCACTGTAATAATTTATTCTCGAGCACGATAACATTCCACGTTGAAGCTCTTACGAAAATGGAGTTACAGAAGATCTAAAGCTCTGGTGCATCTACCATTAGGCCCCAAAATGTGCAGGGTTTCATTTTGTTAGTCACCTATCTGTGGAAAAAAGAATGAAATATCAGAGCCATTCTTTCTAGTTCCATTGGCGATAAATTTATATATCTTTTTACTTTCTCTACCACGTGTAGTAAGTAAGGGAAGTATTACATTCTACCCAAAAATTATATACAGCGATTTCACCAAAATACATGTTTTGAGGTGCCCTGAATCCAAATAAAGTATTCTTGGAGACATGTCCGTGAGTGTGTGTGTGTGTGCGAGCGTTCGATTTAAAAAACGAAAAATCGCATAAATACCAAACTTGGTAAAAGAAACGTATATCTTAAATTTTCTGGGAATGTCCCCAAAAGTCCTTTTCATTCCGAATTGCCTTCGAATTAACCAGTAATCCGTAAGAAATAGAGAAGATTTTACCACACAAAAATGTAGATCTGGTTAAAACACACAGTTTATGTCATATACATTTGTTTTCCAGTGAGCCATTTCTGAGATATTCCTTGCTATTTGTTTAAATTTCCCAATACATACTTTTTCTCAAATGGGAATTCTTTATTCCTTTTTTCTATGTCCTGGACATGCAAAGAGAATGCTCCACACATCAACCAACTCTTAAAACGATTTGACTACCAGTTTAACCTACGATATTCCCCTTGCACCTACAACAAAATTAGTAGTAAGATAATTTCTGTTTATCTCGATTAACATGAAGTAGGTGGAGAATAAGCGTTTGTAAAAATAGTTTACACATGAGTAGAGAAATTCATGTAAGTGCAACACTTCAGGTTTTTACTTTATCCACCACATATACATAGTAGGTAGAGAATGTATTGCATATCGTTTCAATATCGGCATTTCACCGGAAATACATATTTTTATGGCCCGTGAATAAAAAAAGGGATTTTTAGGAAAACATCTGTATGCATGTCTGTGAACAGTACAACTCAAAAAAGAAAACTCGAATGAATACTAAAGTTGGTATTAAGTTCAGTATCTTCCAAAGATGCGATACGGAGATTTTCAAGAGAATGCAAACACCCTAAACTACTCTTTTTATGGTACATTTTTACATTTTTAGAAAATTCTGATTTTTGAAATATCTAATGATTTCGATTAAAATACGATACATTAAAAATTCTTACATGACAAAATGTACAACTGTAATTTTCCGGGAATAACCTGTTAATTCCTCGGAAGGAGATTTGCATAATCTTGTATAACTGGTAAACTTTAAGCCATAAACATAAATATTCATTCATTATCTGTTTACCCTCCTCTCATGTCGGACTTACACCCCCCAGGACTTACAAGCGGGTGTCTGGGGTCAGAGGCCCGTCGAGGAGCATACACTCGTGGATCAGACAGAATATTCAGGATGGGTGATCAGCCCAATGTCTGGTATGGGAGGAAGGAAGTAGATGAAACGAAATGTTGGCGAAATGGATGAAAGGAAAGGTGATGACGGAGCAGTTTGTGGAATGAATGCGGGGGAAACCGGAGAACCCGGAGAAAACCCGCCCAGACACCACTTCGTCCACCACAAATCCCACATGCAGGTCCCTGGGATTGAACCCGGGCCACCTCGGTGGGAGGCGAGCGGTCTAACCACTCGGCCACGGCGCCGCCCCCGTAAACATAAATATACTACACAAAAATGTAGATCTCTTTAACAGACATAATTTATTTCAAACAGCCTTTTTGTGGCAACGGCCATTTCCGAGATATCTGTTGTTAACATTCCGAATTGTTGAATACTTAGCCACTGAAGTCCTCTCGATTTTCATTTGTTTCTTGAGATGTCATAGAACCAGTATGGAAATTTTAAGACCATCATATAGCGACCAGCGTGGCCCTCCGTGATGTGGTGGTTACCATGCTAGTCTCTAGTTCTTGAGATCGCGGGTTCAATCCCGGCGGAGCATCCCATCTTAGCATGGCTTCCTTTGGAAAAGGAAGTAAAGACGGTGGTCCCATGCCGTACATTTACGGCAAGTAAACGAATATCAAACCTGATAAAGAGGTCTCTGAGCAAAATTACCATCTTTCACGCCCAATATAGAGTGGGACGCTAAGGACCATAGTGTTTAAGAGCGTCCATAAATAAAAGTCAATTTAATTTTTAGCGTTCAGTTCTAAATCATTTGACTATCGCTATTCTCTTTTATCTATAAGAAAATGTTTAATGTAGGTATTTTTGGAAAAGTTTATATAGATTTAAATGAAGTAGATGTGAAACTAAGGTTTTGTAAAAATAATAAGCGATAGAGAGCAGAGAAAATAATGTAAATTTAACACATTCGATTTTTGTGCACAACATTTGCGTCACGCAACTTATTTTATGTGCTGGAATATATGTATGTATTTTAATACCAATTTTCACCAATTGCAGTTGTGTGAAGCGACCTCCCCCCACAAAAAAACACACCACCACTACAATAACTTATTTTCGGGCAGTATAATATTCCATGTTAAAGCTCTCATGAAAATGGAGTTGCAGAAGATGGAAAGCTTTGGTGCATCCACCATTAAGCCCCAAAATGTGCAGGGTTTCGTTTTGTTTGGCATACATCTGTGGAGAAGAGAATGAAATATCAGCGCCATTCATTCTAGTTCCATTGCCGATGTATTTATATATCTTTTGAAGGTAAGGTTTGAAACCCTCTCTCATGTTCTGTTCCCAAATATATTGCACTATTGTTCGAGAACACTGATGGCTTTTGTTGGTTCTACCATGATCATAGTGGCAGAGAAAGAAAAATATAGTTAACAGAGGTCAAGGGTGAAATTTATATTTTGCACATTTTTTTAATGTGGAGTATATTTTTTTTGGTAACAACACCCTAGTGTTATTGTGATTAATACCCTCAAGATTTAGTAGTATCGGTTTAATATCTTATTTTAATTTAATGTAATTTAATTTATTTACATATTCGAGGTGGTTAGGATTGGCTGTACACAGAATGGTTTTTGAATTACTGAATGTATTTTGAAAAAAAATCTGATGTATTGAATTCATATGTCGTTCTCTATCACTCTTCTACTAACCATTCCTACAAAAGCTTATTCTTCTATATACTTCTTATTAATCAGATTAACTTTCATTACAGATTTATACTGACATAGCCTAAAGCGATAGTCAGGTTTTCAAAAAAATCTGATGTGTTGCACTCTCACATGACGTTGCCACTTTTGTACAAGCTATTTTCACAACTGCTTATTCTCCATCTACTTCATGTTGATCCAGATAAACATCTGTAGAATCTCTTATTACTAATTTTCTAGTAGGTGCAAGGGAAATATAGTAGCCTTTAAGCGATAGTCAAATCCTACTAAAAAAAACAACAACAATTCCCATTTGAAAAAAGTATAAGTATTGGAAAATTCAAACAAATAACATGAAATAACTCGGAAATAGTTCACACAAGAAAAAATATGTATATAGGTTGTGTGTTTTAACGAGATCTACATATTTTTTCGGGGTACTAAAATTTTGTCTATCTCTTACGGTTTACCAATTATGCAAAATTCATTTAGAATTAAGACGTCTTTTGGGGACATTCCTAGAAAATTCAAGATATGCATTTCATTTGCCATGGGAGTATCTTAAATATATGATATTTTAATCAAAATCGTTAGAGCAATTTTTCATAAAATCAAACTTTTCGAAAAACGTTCCATGTAGAGCGTAGTCTGGGGTGGCAGTATTTTCTTGAAAATCTTCCTGTAGTATCTTTGGAAGATATTGAACCTAAATGCCAAGTTCGGTATTTATCCGAATTTCCTTTTTGAATGATGTTCACAGACAGACAGATACACACACACACACAGATCTAAAATGCATTTTTTGGTTTCAGGAGCGATTCTAAATGTGTATTCCGTTGAAATCTCGGTATCGAATATTTTTGTGGAATGCAAAATTTCCCCTAATTACTATACATAGTAGAGAAAGTAAAAAGTGTAACTATTTGATAATTAAAATCAACAACAAAGAACATTTCAGAAAGTTTTATTTGTTTTAAATTGTGTGCGTGAACTAGGACTACAGACACTAACGTTTGGAGTTCGTCTTCTCTATCTGCTAAAATTAGGAGATCAACTTCTCAACTTTCAATGCCTTCTCAACTTTTACTCTTGCATTTTCTGATGGAATCGTTCATATAAATATTCAACATTGCAGGTTATACACAATACCCTGATTGGTTGAGGCAGTACTTTTATCACTTACATGATATCAGTCTAATTATATAATATTAAAACAATAACAGCCCGCCTTACAGCAACTTTAATATATAAAAAGTGTATATTACAGTCATTGTATTATGTTTATATTATTATGTACATGTATAAAAATGTTATGTGAATATATTACAGAGTTTAACAATGTAGGAGCTGCGAGAATAGAAGCAAGCTGCCTTCCGTAGCAAACAGAATTACAAAGTAGAAGCCGAAAAGTTTCTAGCAATAAGGTTTTCTTGAGACAACAATGAATTAGAAAGTTTAAAAGGCTATTAATAAATCTTGGAACAATAATAATGTAATGTTTAAAACAGAGAAGCTTAAATTTTAAAAAAAGTAATTTATTGGTGTAGGATTAGCCAATAAGAGACTTGAAATAGGGAAAATATACAAATTCAGGCGGTAGACGCTACAAGAAAGCGTATCCTAGCAGTTTAGTTAGGCACGGGTTCAGTGTGAGACATAAAAGTTCATTGCGTTGAGAATAATGTGAAGTTTATGTGTTAAAAAGTACAAATAACAATAATCTCACAGCTCTATAGCAGAATACATCAGTGAAGTGTTACTTAATCTGTGAAGGATCAATAAAAAAAGTTAAATACAATTATAATATGTGTAAGCCTTGTTTTTTAACCATACCAGCCCTGATAAGAGATACGGGTTCTGCAAATTATTACTGACGCAGCCGAGGCATACATATAAAATATTTAAATAAATAACATAATAATGGTTATTACACAAAGTAAACGTGGGGCGAAGACTCCTAGAAACAATCTCCCGCAAATTGGCATCCATTACGTGCGTGATCTAAAACAGCTAAAAATTGGTGTCTAAAAGTGGTACCACCGCTACAACAATGGTTAAAATTAATTCGTTATTTTTTTATATCGTTAAAAGCTATTTTGCTGGTATTGTGCACTCTTTTACTGAGTGTATAAACAAACTATTATCACATTCCACATATAACACCGAATCTTCTATTTATTTTACATTTGCATAGAACAGATACTTTGGAATTTATTGTTGGTAGAGAAAGTCGTATAAATGTATCGCATCAAGTCTTTATATTTACATTTTTGATTTAGGATATGATTCGTATACCTTAGTAGTATCTCCAAACTTAGGTATGTGTTAAAGCCTACGTAAGTACTTTACCCTAGAGACTATAATCAACTCGTTTACTTCACGTGAGGTTTACAATATCCGCTCTTAACTGTGTGCTTCTATACAACAGAAGCAATCTTCTCACTCCCTGAAGCGAAAGTTGTATACGGTGCAGAATCCCACACACCGACTGGCAATGTTTTGATCACCTCCTGCTGCGAGAGTGAGTTGATACAAAAAGTGAACCTTTCTTTCTTATCCTTCAGCACAAAATTGAAATGTCCAAGGAAGCAAATACTTTATCTTCTTCTGTGTTCTCATCGGTTACTAGGAAAAACCTTCGCTGTGTTCTCGCTTCTCTTCTTTAGCTGCAATCTATCTCCGGGATTTGGGATCAGCATTCAATAACCTTAATTTCTAATCCCTTTCAACTCTCACTTTTTCATTGCACATTTGTTAGATTTTTCCCTTCCTCATTCCCTTTCGTTTCTTATCTGTAGCCGTAAATAATACGGGAGAACACGAACGAATAATTCATATGCTTGAGCAAACATTGTAATAAACGTAATCTTTGTCAATGAGGTTCACGACCAACCCGTACTAATATCACAATGGGGGGGGGAGGAAGTTATGTAGGTGTGTGGATATGAGGGAGGGTTATTTCGAATACCACTCAACCGAGTTTGATAATTCTTTCAACGCTCACAAGCACTGTTATTCTAGACTGTCATAGCGTATACAACATTTTCAACATTTTTGAAACTGGGGTTTTCATATTCGTGTCGCATGTTAGCCTCTGGTTCCCGAGGTCGCAGGTTCAAACCCGGCGGAGGACGATGAATTTTTTCGGGCGTAAAAATCCTTAGCATGACTTCCTTCGGAAGGGAATTAAAGCCGGTAGATTTACGGCACGCAAAAAACCTCAAGCCTGATAAAGGGATCCTCTGAGCAAAATTACCGGTCTTTCACGCCCTATATAGAACGGGACGCTAAGGACCACAGCAGTTAAAGTGTCCATAAATAAAACTCAATTTAATTTTTACTTCCTCTACTACGTATAGTAAGTAGGGGAAGTATTGTATTCCACACAAAAATTCGATACCGAGATTTCACAGGAAATATATGTTTTGAGACACCCTGAATCCAAAAGAAGCATTTTGGAAACATGTCCGTGTGTGTCTGTGAACAGCATAACTCAGAAACGAACAGTCGGATGAACGCCAAACTTGGTATTTAGGTTCAGTATCTTCCAGAGATGCAACACGAAAGTTTTCAAGACAATCCCCGACTCCAGATTACCCTTTACAATGAACATTTTTCGAAAATTTTAATTTTCTCAAAAATGGCTGCAACGAGTTTGATTAAAATATCATATGTTTAAGATATTTTAATGACAAATAAAATGTATATCTTGAATTTTCTGGGAATTTCTCCAAAAGTATTCTTCATTGTTAACGACTTTTGCATAACCATAAGAGATAGACAAAATTTTACTACACACAACATGATGCAGTAATTTGTATCACAAATTACTTAAATGTAAATAATGATTGTAATATGAATATGCATTTTTATGTGACATTGATTTTAGATGTTTATTGATTGTAATTATTGTTGAGAAGTAAGTTTATACGGCCTTACTGAAACTGACAATAATAGCGTGCAATAATGCAGCGAGGGGATGAGCTGTTTATCATTATTGGAAACGAGGAAGTTACGTAATGTTGGCGCGTTTTTCTTTTAGAATCTTCTGGAACGTTTCCCTAGAGCATATGTATTCATAATTTTCATTGGATATAAAAATAGACGCTAATGTTGGCGCGTTTTATTAGCCAATAGCAGCTCAGTTATAATCTTTAGGCATGTCGGAGTGTATGAGTATAAAAAGGTAGGTTAGAGGTAAAGACCCCGTCAGTTCATCGAAAATATTTGTAAAGTACACGTCGCCTTCAGTCAGTCAGTTCGTCGAAAGTATTTGTACGGCACACGTCGGATATCAATTTGCAGGTTACGCGTAACAAAGTTATGAAAAATCTCAAGTGTGATAAAGTTAATTATACAAAAAGTTGAAGTATGCGAATTAAGAAATATCAGTAATGAAGTTATTATAACAGTTTCAGTTTGGCGAGTGTCAAGATCAATGTGTAAATGTGATACTAAATGTGTTCGACAATAAAAGTGTAAAACAAATTTCTTCATCAGTGTTATTGTTTGGATAAAAGATTCCTTTCCGTTTACACAACCTGTATAAAGAGAAGTGCTTGACCAAAAGGATAATAGCTAGCCGGAGGACAGAGAACCAAAATTAAATAAAATAAAAGTAGCATTTTTTCAAACAAAAACTAATACTGCCGCAAATTGCTAACACCAGATGGAGCTAACAAACCTAACAAATGAATCACGTCACAGGATGGCTTCAACGCGTGAAGTAAACACAAATACACAAACATTATAAGAAATACCGTCGCAAATTGGCTACCACAACGTGGGGCTACAATAATATTAAATAAATACATTAAGAATTACACTCTCAAACATTTAGATCCAGTTAAAATACACAATTTGTCATATACATTTTTTTTGTTGAGTGAACCATTTTCGAGATATTTATTGTTATTCCCTTAAATTTATCAATACTTTTTTCAATTGGGAATTCGTTATTCATTTTTTTGTCTTGGATATGCAAAGAGTACTAATCTTTTGTAAGGAGAATAGTGATGCACATAGCAACCAGCTATTAAGAGTAATGTCTATGTTTCTATATTGCCCTTGTAAATATATATTCCCCTTACATCTACAAGAAAATTAGCAACAAGATGGAGTCTCGATTAACATGAAGTAGATGGAGAATAAGCGTTTGTAAAAAATAGTTTGTACAAGAGTAGAGAAAGTCATGTGAGTGTAACACAACAGATTTTTATATATGTGTCACTCAAATTCATTGCTCTTTCGTTTAATATAAAGATTAGGTTTTACTGTGAACACAGCAGATTTTTTATGACTTTCATAATCCTTGGGGATGTTTTCGATAAAAATAAATCTGGTTTTGGTTTCCCATTTCGGTAATTTAATGCCCAAATGTGAAGTTCAAATAGTAGTGTATAAGGATATGCAAACATTATTTAAAATTTTAAATCCTGATTTTTTACTAATGGTATTTTATTATTTTTTTGAAACTTTAAAGTTTTCTTCATTACACAACTTTTCTTCAGTGTATTTAACATTTTAATATATCTTCTTTGAAAGTGTATGAGGAGTTCTAAACGGTTTTTTTGTTATCAAGCAGAGTTTTGTTTTATTTTTTAGAAAACTGAACTTATTATAGTTATAGTTTAGTATATTTTTAGGTAAAGCTGTAAAAATATCGATATAATCTTGCCAAAAATGATAACATTTGTTCAAAATATTATCGAAGTTGATAGAATTTATTTTTTCCTTTCTTGGAATAACTGAGTAGGTCAAGCTCGCGATGTACACAGCTTAAAAAACTACCATATCCACTGTCTACATGTGCCTCGGTAACAAATTAACGAGGAACATTATAACCTTATACTCAACAAACTGAAAAATAGTAACCAGCATTTCGACAATTTCGTCAGCTTCAAATATCCCCAGTGGATCTACATTTACTTTCACTGTGTGTAATAAATACAGTTTTAATTAATAAAAGCTAATTTAGAAGCATGTATGTCCACCCCCTTTCCTTGTAGTTAGTTGGGCTCCAAATCTCTTGAGTTTCGTGACTACCAATATGGAGTGACCGCGAGGTTGCCAAACTCATTTCGCTTCCTCAGAACGTTACGCGTTTGTTATAAATGCCATCGCAATGTTCATTTAAAAACTATAACAAAGCAAGAAGAGACACAATAATGGAAAATGTAATACACAAATAGAGAAATAAAAACCACACCTTTCTATGCGTCCTTTGTTATTCAGGTGGCACAGATAACGGCATATCCGCTTTCGCTTCCCTACATCCAAGTGAAACAGTTGATATTGTCACGAACTTGACTGAGGAGATCCGTATTGTAATTATTATTTTATATTAATCGCCATTATTTGATTAACCTGTCACAAGTTTCTGAATTCATATAGAAACACATTTTATATTCTTAATTCTGCTAAAGTCTTAGTACATTGTATATATGACAGGAAACAGTGTTTTTGTCATGTCCTTTGACATTTCAAAGGGATGTTACTGTGCCATCATTTCCTGAGGAGTACGTGTCTTTTTGCAGGCTCTTGACTGCACCTTAGACCGCGTTACGTCACATAGAATGTCCTAGAACATTGACGTAGCGAGTTATGATTGGCTGCTATATTTCAAATCCAGGGCGGTGGCAGACCATATTTGGTAATAGCTGCCAGGGTATTTAGCCCTATATAAAGAAGCCCTCAGTCTCGACTCGGGGGACTTTTGTGTTGTAAATTGACCGGGACCACTATGGTACCCGTCGACGGCTGCGGCACGGCCGCTCCGGATGGCTTCTAACACCACTAACGGCTTGACGAAGTCGTGTCAAGTTTGGCTCTCCTCATCCACGACGAGACATGTTTCCCAAGGTAAGACTTCTAAGATAATAATAATAATAATAATAATCATAATAATAATGTTAGCCAGTATAATCATCATACCTGCTAATGTAAACTCGACAATCGCACTATAAAAATGTAACGTTCTAGAATATAATAGTTTTGCTAATCCAAATTCTGAATTCTCTATCATCTGATTCCAGTTATTCCCCCCTGTGTCCAACTTTAGTTGCGACAATATACTTAATGAGCACGCCTAAGCTTTAAGTTTTTGACATTTCGTGAAGTTAAGATTTTTGTGGTTTTCTTCGTTGGCATACCTTTCAAAGAAATTATATACACTGAAGACAACAGGTCTAACCCTACTGCTATATCCACTGTGCTACTGGGCTTACTAACCCATATTTTCATGAAAAAGTTAACTTTATAAACGATAGGACAATGCCTATCACTGTAAGAACTAAGCACACCGCATTAAATTCACAATTGAGTCGCTTAACCTTCCAGCAAGTGCGCTATAAAATGTACATCAGCAGTATTTTTGCTTTGTCAATGTTTTAAACAATGTTTTAATCTTGAGCTATCGCATCAATGATGTAGTGAATTCCATTGCTGATGCATCCTCGACAATGTGATGACAGTTGCTGATTCTTTGATTAAAGTTCTATTCGCCTATTCTTTATATGGCTTATTTTTGTTGAGGTGCATTCCCAGTAACGAGGTGTTGAATGTTGTAAAAAGCACAACATGCTCTTCTCATGTAACGGAAACTTGCTTGGTTCTATAACCTTTAAAATTCACCTAATTATTGGTTTTTCATGGTATTATTCTGTGTAGTAAAACCATGTATGATGTTTATTAAACAACATCATGTATGGTTTTGTGGAGCTGAGTCAGAGGGTTTTGAAAAGATTTTCATGACGAGTTTGTAGCTGCATTAGAAAACTTCGTTGGATAACTATTTTTAAACTTATTTAGAACTAGGAAAATTGCACATTATTAACTGATAATTATGTCTATGGCATAATACATAAAGTAACTACGACAGCAATGAAATTATTACTACTACAAGGATAAATATAACTAAAAGCCTGCGTTTAAACATCACGAAAGATAACTATAAGCTAATGGAGAACCATTGGGCGTAAAAACATGATTCTTTTTTGTACTAGTTTAGGAAAATATCGCCTTTTGCCCTAGTTACTTGTTAGTTTTCTGAAATATTAAATACGCATGCGCGCACAAGATAGAGTTACGCCAGCGGCGAGGTGTACTTTCCGTATGAGGCAACACCGTACTGCTGCTATTGGAAAATTTAAGGGAATAACAAGCCATATCTCGAAAATGGTTCATTCAACAAAAACATGTATTTGACATAAATTACGTATTTTAACGCGATCCGCATTTTTCGTGTAGTAAAATTTTGTCATCTCTTATGGATTACCAGTTATGCAAAAGTCGTTCACAATGAAGAATACTTTTGGAGACATTCCCAGAAAATTGAAGATATACATTTTATTTATCATGAAAGTATGTTAAATGTATGATATTTTAATCAAAATCATTAGAGCCATTTTTGAGAAAATTAAACTTTTCAAAAAATGTTCCATGTAAAGGGTAATCTGGAGTGAGGGGATTTTCTTGAAAATCTTCGTGTCACATCTATGGAAGATACTGAGCCTAAATACAAAGTTTGGTGTTTATCCGACTGTTAGTTTTTGAGTTATGCTGTTCACAGACAGAAAGACAGACACAAAACGGCCATGTTTCCAAAAATGTTTTTTTTTTGATTCAGGAGGCCTCAAAACATGCATATCCGATGAAATCTCGGTATCGCATTTTTGAATGGAATGCAATACCTCTCCTACTTACTATGCGTAGTAGAGGTAGTAATATTGTATAAAGTACCTAGACGGCGCCGTGGTCTAGTCGCTAGACCGCTCGCTTCCCTCCTAGGGGACCACAAGTGGACGAAGCGACATCAGGG
The DNA here is from genome assembly GCA_030765065.1 of Deroplatys truncata. NCBI lineage: Eukaryota > Metazoa > Arthropoda > Insecta > Mantodea > Mantidae > Deroplatys > Deroplatys truncata. The sequence goes on from CM060982.1 coordinate 111,303,594, forward strand.
CGGGCTTTCTTCGGTTTTCCTGCCACTCATTCCACCAATTGCTCCATTATCACCTTTCCTTTAATCCATTTTGCCTTCATTTCATATCATTTAATTCCTCTTTTTCATACCTGGCTACGGGTTGACCCCCGGTTCCATTTTTCCGTTGTCTAATTCAGAATTCGTCCTTCTGACCTTAGGCATGCCGACTAAATAAGTGATATATGGTACCTATATTATTTTCGTTTTATTACTTTATTACTTTCGTGGTTTATTAAACGTCTAATTCAGTAAATAGTCTTACCAACTCGTGAGTCTGATAATCGATCTGATAATATTAAACTATCGGCAATATCCAATTTGCTCATAACATTATTAATATATTACAATAATATATTAGTGAGTAAAAGGAAACAAATACAAACATTAGTCATTATCCTAATATGGAACAGCTCACCTTTTGTTTATTTGATTATGTCCAAAAAATCTGGGACAAGAATTTCAAGTCGTCCTCCGTGGACTAGTGATACCGTGCTAGCCCCTAGTTCCCAAGGTCGCGGGTTCAAACCCAGCGGAGGGCGATGGATTTTTTCGGGCGTAAAAATCGTTAGCACGGCTTCCTTCGGAAGGGAAGTAAAGCCGGTGGTCCCGTGTCGTAGATTTACGGCACGTAAAAGAACCTCAAGCCTGATAAAGAGGCCTCTAGGCAAAATTACCGGTGTTTCACGCCCAATATAGAATGGGACGCTAAGAACCATAGTAGTTAAAGAGCGTCCATAAATAAAACTAAAGTTAATTTTAAGAATGTCAATTAAACTGGTAGCAATTTTTAAAAATTGGCAGTTCCAGTGACAAGTACCCTTAAAGTTTCCTTTTGCTCAAAAAATAAAAACTCACTACCCACATCACTTGATAGGTTTAGCCATTTGTCTTCTCAAAAATTTCTGAACAACTCGTAGATGAAAAGTGCATCCTTTTGAAGAATTTTGATGCCCTAAAGAGCTGAGAAAAACAACTGGCAGAATTCAACACTTTTATAAAAATTGTGTGTTAAATTCGCTCACTAATATAAAAATATCTTATGTAATACATTCACATGACTTTCTCTAATCTCTAACACTTATTATGGATATACAAATTATTCCTACTAAAGTTTATTACTTTCTTTATCACGCACATAATAGGTAGAGAAAGTAATGCATTCCACCCAAGAATTCGATACCAAAATTTTACCAAAAATACATGTTTTTAGGAACCCCAATAAAAAACACATTCCTACTTTCTCTACCACGTACATAGGTTGAGATGGTACTGTATTCCACCCAAATATTCCATACCGAGATTTCACAGAAAATACATGTTTTGAGGCTCCCTGAATAAAACAAAGCATTTTTAGGAAAACGTTCGTTATGTGTGTGTGTGCGTGTGTGAACAGCATAACTCAAAATCGAAATTTCAGATACCTACCAAGCTTAGTATTATGGTTCAGTACCTTAGAAAGATGCAACACAAGGATTTTCAAGAAAATCCCCCACCCCAAACTACCCATTACATGGAACACTTTTTGAAATTATTGTTTTTATAAAAAACGGTTCTAGCAATTTTAATTAAGACTCCATATGTTAAATATATTTACATTGCTGGGAATAGCCTGCGAAGACAGCTTTATTTGGAAGAAACTTTCTATATTCTTGTATAGTTGGTAAACGTTACACGAAAATGTAGGTCTTTTTACAACACACAATTTATTTGAATTAAGCTTTTTTGTGGCATAAGCCATTTCTGAGATATCCGTTATTAAAGGTTCGCATTCCTCACTTCTTGGTGATTCTCCTAAAGCCAGTATTCTGTTGTATCTCTCTATTGTATGGAAACAGTATGGAATTTTAAGGCCAGGGTATATAGCGTTCATTTCTTAAAAGTTTGACTATCTGTGTTCCCTTTATTTATATAACGAAATGTGTAAAGGGATATTTTCAGGAAGTTTTATTTCGATTAAAATGAAGAAGATGTGAAAATAAACTTTCGTAAGAATAATTTGCATCACCACTAATAAGCGCTAGAGTGTAGAGAAAGTCATGTGAATTAACACATCAGATTTTTAGAAATAGGACCAAGCGCCGTGTATTTTATGTGTGGAAGCAATACCTTCTCTACTATGTACAGTCGAATGCAAAAAAAAAAGTGTCGATATGAGGAACTCGGTTCAAATTGGCAATGTATAATTAACACGCCTCTGCCGCGCCTTCCATCCCTGATTCGGTTACAAAGGTTAATGCTTGAATGCCGAACCAATAAGTGCCGGACTCATTCAGGGGTTAGTATGGCCAGGCTTTGGGAGGCATATTGTTTCAAATATTCCAGGATATATACCAATTCTCCACCCCTTTCATCGCTCATGGCCTGGCCTTTCTTCATAGGGTAATACTAGCGTATCGGACTTCAGCTAAAACCAATTAGAGGATAGCTCACCTAAGGCAGGCGCGGAACACAAATGATGAGGAGATTTGCCAACATTCAAAATGAAAAACACTAAAAGTAACCAAAGTCATCAGCACATTTTTTTGCACTCGATTACACGTGGTAGAGAAAGTAAAAACTCTTAATTTTCTGTCTGTTTCAAATCTATGGAAATAAAATTTTGCGGAAATGATTTCATTATCGATTTCGTTTTAAATACAGGAGAGATACAACAAGTTGAAACGATAATAACATTTTTAAACAGTAGCGCGCTGTATGCTGGCCTTGAAATTGCATACTCTTTGAATGACACCACGAGAAATTTTCGACGGATACTTACGTTTTAAAAAAATGTAAATATATTGCAAAATTCAACAGTAACATATGTATATCGAAAATTATTAGTGGTACAAAAACTTTTATTTAAGATAAATTGTTTAACCACATCTACATTTACAGAGTGATAAACTTTTTCTCTTGTTATGGTTTAACAGTAATAACAATTTATACAAAATTCATTCATGATGAAGTCAATACAGACTACTCACAGAGATTTCAAAATATATTTTATCCATACAAATATGTTAAACTTGGGCATTTGGATAAAAATATTTATAGAAATTCTGAGAAAATAAAATTAAAGACAAATGTCCATACAAAGAATAGTTTGTTGGTAGAGAAATATTTTTAAAAAATCTTCGTATTGCCTCTTTGGAAAACGCTAATTTATTTTGTAGATTGAGGACGCAACAAAATACATATATCTGCTGAAATATGGTTATGAAATTTTTGGTGGAATATAATACTTGATATACATAGCGTAAACCGATTCAAGAGAAAACAATAATATATTTAATACACATTCATAAATTAAAGCATATAATGAGATATCTATATTCACAATATAAGAAAATATTTTAACCCTCAGTCCACCCAGATATACACATTCTTTTAGATCTTTACCAAATCCAGGTAATATACTAGCTTAAGTTATAGATAAGGAAAATTCACAAGAATACCCTAGATTTACTCTACTCTTTCTCTACTCTTGTACAAACTATTTTTACAAACGCTTATTCTCCATATGCTTCATGTTAATGGACATGTTAATCTTATTGCTAATTTTCTTGTAGATGTAAGGGGTTCGCTTTAAGCGATAGTCAAATATTTTAAGAGGTGGTTGCTATGTGGATTATTCCATTCTCTTTGCATTACCAGGACAAAAAAATGAATAACGAATTCCCATTTGAGAAAAGGTATAAGTATTGGAAAATTTAAGGGAATAACAAGCAATATCTCGAAAATGGTTCACTCAAAAAAAATGTATATGACACAAATTGTGAATTTTAATGCGATCTACATTTTTTGTGTAGTAATATTTTGTCTATCTCTTATGGTTTACCAGTTATGCAAAATTCTTTCACAATGAAGAATACTTTTGGAGACATTCCCAGAAAGTTTAAGATATACATTTTATTTGTCATTAAAATATCTTAAACATAGGATATTTTAATCAAAATCGTTATAGCCATTTTTAAGAAAAATAAATGTTCCATGTACAGGGTAATCTGGTGTGGGGGGATTTTCTTGAAAACCTTCGTGTCGCATCTCTGGAAGGTATTGAAACCAAATACCAAGTTTGGTGTTTATCCGACTGTCCGTTATTGAGTTATGCTGTTTATACACACACACACACACACACACACAGACACACACACACGGTCATGTTTGCAAAAAATGCTTCTTTTGGATTCAGGGGTCTCAAAACATGTATTTCCGGTGAAATCTCGGTATCGAATTTTTGGGTGGAATACAATACTTCCCCTACTTACTATACGTAGTAGAGAAAGTAAAAATACTACTAGCTAAAAGAAAACATTCTTTGGTCCCTGTATCCAGATATCGTTTCCTGTATCTACGAAACAGACAAACTATAGGTCATTAAAACATACAATTGTGTCATATAGTCTTTCTCGCAACAGTTTAACAAATAATGTACACTCGTTTCCATTTATGCCATCACCGCAGCTTTGGGAGGCATACAGGTGGAGTATGGCATAGCAACGAGGAGGTGTGTGTATCTGTTTACCTTCTGGCGCATGCATTGGTGTTCTGTTTTACGTGTACAATGGAAGGTACCATAGGAGACTATAGGCCGCAGGCAGAGATAACAGTTCCATGCTCGAAGACCCAATCCACTGTTGGTGCTACCTAGAGAGGGCGATGAACGACCGGTCGACCAAGCAGCCCTCTATTGTTCACCGGAGTACTCTGCTTTGAGAAAGAATCCGCGCCGTCTATCCGGCACCGTCATACGCCACGAAAGCTAGAAGCATACCTGAAAGATGAGAAGGAAACGAATGAAAGGTGAATGATGAAAAGGAAATCGTTGACAGAAACGGTCGACGACGGGAGTCGAACCCGGGACCTCCCGAATGCGAGCTTCACATATCACCGCGGGGCCATCTCGCTCGGCTTAGTTAAGAATAAGTCTACTAAGTGAATTATATCATAACAAAATATACGCGTTAGAACAGGATCCAGTATAAATGCCGTAGACCGTTTTTGAAGCCTTTTAGAAGTGAATAACAAATCAGGGAGCGAAAAATGTAGAAAAGGAAAAGCAAGCAAGAAAAATCACAGAGGAGCCGGGAACAGCGGTCAAGAGTAAGTGCGCTACAGCACCACTAAAAAGCAGTATGTCGTGCATCTAAGACGTCGGGGCTTGTGTATAAAGTGTTCCCATTTTCTCCAAGTGGAAGCAGGTATGAATTGTATTGTACTTGTGCACCTTTGCACTCTTGACTTCAAAGGCCCTGTTAAGTACCTCTCTCTTTTCACCAAGCATTCTTCTTCTGACCTCGGCAAACCTTTGGAATGTTCTGCTTAAATGAGCAAAGTAAGCAGCAGGAGAGAAATCGAGGGCTTTGTTCAGTGAGCTTTGAATATCGAATGTCCTCAAATGTCCCTAACAGAGAAGATTGTTTTTACTCCATCTGGTTTTACGTTTCAAAGGTGCAGAAAAAAATATAAACTAAACAAGAGAATGTGAATACCATGGAATTTTACAACCTCTCAAGTTAGCAAGTTAAGGAATATGAGAAAATAGTGTTCAAATTTAACACTTGTCAACACACTTAGTTTTTAATTTCTCTGGGTTTGCTATATTAGTAGAGGATGCACTGCATTTCATCCAAATGTGTGAAAATTCAAGCAAACTTGGCACTCCAGCATCTCGTAAGGATGCATAACGAAATCCTCTCTTTCTAAACTAGCCATCACTTTCGCTAACTTTACTTTCTCTACTACGTATAGTAAGTAGGGGAAGTATTGTATTCCACCCAAAAATTCGATACCGAGATTTCACCGGAAATACATGTTTTGAGACCCTTGAATCCAAAAAAAGCATTTTTGGAAACATGTCCGTGTGTGTGTCTGTGAACAGCATAACTCAGAAACAAACAGTCCGATAAACAACAAACTTGGTATTTAGATTCACTATCTTCCAGAGATGCGACATAAAGGTTTTAAAGAAAATCCCCCCACCCCAGATTACACTTTACATGGAAAATGTTTCAAAAATTTTAATTTTCTCAAAAAATACCTCTAACGGTTTTCATTAAAAAATCATATGTTTAAGATATTTTTATGACAAATGAAATGTATATCTCGAATTTTCTGGGAATGTCTCCAAAAGTATTCATTATGAATGAGTTTTGCATAACTGGTAAACCATAAGAGATAGACAAAATTTTACTCCACAAAAAATGTAGATCGCGTTAAAATACACAATTTATGTCATATACATTTTTTTGTTGTTGAGTAAACCGTTTTCGAGATATTGCTTGTTATTCCCTTAAATTTTCCAATACTTATAATTTTTCCCAAATTCATTATTCATTTTTTTTGTCCTGGTAATGTAAAGAGAATGGAATACTCACATAGCAATCACCTCTTAAAATACTTTACTATCGCTTAAAGCCTAGCAATTCCCCTTGCATCTACAAGAAAATTAGCAATAAGATTAACATCTCGATATCTCGATTAACGGGAAGCATATGGAGAATAAGCGTTTGTAAAAATAGTTTGTACAAGAGTAGAGAAAGTCATATGAGTGTAACACATCAGATGTTTTCTAAATGTGCTTCAATGCTTATGATAAGAACCTGTGTTTTACATACTGATAAGAGGAATAAAGTGTATATCCTGAATATTTTGTAAAGTTCCGTTTATAAAATGTTATATGGTCGTAGCAGGGCAATAACCAATTTAAATGCTACATTTTTTGTAGGGAATGGAGTTTAAGAATTAACTAGGTAAATAAAAATTATACTGTTTAAGAAGGGCAAGAAGTTAAAATGAAACAATTGGAGTTGATAACGCAGAGAAACTGAGGTGGTGTATATATTTGATTATCTCGGAGTTAGATTAAATAGCAATGGAATAAAGTGACCAAGAATAATGACACTAGCTAAAACACTTCTTGATCCCTGTACCCAGATATGGTTTCCTATATCACTACAGAGAAGCTAAAGAGATCTTTAAAATATGCAGTTGTGTCAAATAACTTTTCTCATAGCCGTTTAACAAATAATGTACATTCGTTTATGCCGTACTATACGTACAGAAGTTTGCAATTTTGGCATATTTTAATGGTATATTATGCAATGAGACTATAATGGTAGAAATTAAAACGCGAGTATTATCACTAACCGAGCGAGCGAAGCGAAGCTTACAATCGTTATTCCTTTATCTATCGTTACAATACATTGACCTTGTAGCACCTGTGTCAAACAAAGTTGCTAGCGTTGTGAGACGTACTACGTAAAACAATCGATACTTGCGCTTTCACAACGCTACGTGGGCACTTCTGATCGATCGAATACCAATACTTTAATGAACAGGTGTACTTTAATGAGGCCCAGTCGTATAAATACTACATTTTTGCATGGTCGAGCATAAAAAATATATATAAAACTGATGAAGGCAACGATCTGAAAAATCGCCTAAACACGTAACTGTATCGCTATGTGATCTTTATGGCCAACATAAATGAAAGCTTTCCGTCCATTAATTTGGCTGCTAGAATTTTTTAAACTGCAGACAAATACCCTCTAGTAGGAGTGTACGTAATGGTAACGGCTGTAACCTAAGTTTAAATCCTGTACCGCAGCTTCTGTGAAAATTATACTTTAGCCACTAGTAACTGTGTTATATGAACAACAAGTGAAAAAAGTGCATATTAAAAAGAGGACATACAAAACTGGCATATAAGTGTTACATAACTCGTATAATCTAGGGAACCCCCCTTACCTGTACCAAGCCTTGACTAAGATATACATGTTCTACCGACACAACAATAGAACTCAATAACTTCAAGAAATACATTAAAAGAACAGCCACAGGATTACCAAGAAGTAATTAAAAGAAAAAGTTTTTGTAAGCTAACTTCGTAGAAGAGCGTGTAAAGAAATCCACGTGAATGCAAAAATAATACATTTTTACTTTCTCTGGTACGTATAGTATATAGGGAAAGTATTGCATTCCACCCAAAAATTCGATACCGAAATTTCACCGGAAATATATGTTTTGAGAACAACTCGATTCAAATAAAGCATTTTTTGAAACATATCCATGTGTGTGTGTGAACACCATAACTCAAAAACGAAAAGTCGGATAAATACCAAACTTGGTATTTAGGTTCAATATCTTCCAAGAATACGAAACTAAGACTTTCAACAAAAATTCCCCACCCCAAAGTTCCTTTATAACGAATTTTTTTTATTTTCTACAAAATGGCTCTAACGATTTTGATGAAACTGCCATATATTTACCTCATAACTAAAATGTATAACTATAATTTTCTATAAATAGTCGAAATTCTCTTCATTCGGTGGGACTTTTGTATAATGCTGTATAACCTGTAAACGTTAAGCGATAGACGAAAATGTACCGATCAAAAAATGTAGATCTGTTTAAAACATAGAACTTATTTCAAATAAATTTGTTTGGCCTAAGCCATTTCTGAGATATTCGTTACTAACGTTTCGAATTTTTCATTTCTTGGTCATTTTCTTAAAGTCCCTTAAGCAATTAGTTGTTTCTCGCGATTGAAGGGAAACAGTGTGGAACTTTAAGGCTAGCACATAGCGTCCAGTTCTTAAACATTTGACCATCGCTGTTCTCTTTATATCTCCAGGGCTGTCCAGAAAGTAATGCATAGCACGAGAAGTAGTGGGGGTAACGCCGCAATTTCGACATCAGCATGCGCAGGCTTAGTAGGCTTTTAGCTGTGCATGGTGGAGTATCGTACTGTCGCGTGTTTGCTAGTTATAACCTAACAACATTAAAGCCGAAATTACAAACCCGCCAAATGTGAAGTGCATGTGAACTGTGAAAAGGCTAAGAGCAATCCAAAACAAGCGTTGTGGCCTTCTGACATCTGGTATTGTGTTTTTGTATGACAACGCTCGGCCACACACAAATGGGACTTTTTGACCATCCCCCGTACAGCCTGGACTTGGCCCCTAGCGACTTACATCTGTTTCCGTACATGAAAAAGTGGCTTGCAGATCAGCGCTTTGGCAATGATAAGAGCTTCAAAACGCCTGACAGATTGACTTAGTTCACAGGCGACAGAATTTTATGCAGAGGGTATTTTAAAGACTTTTGAAAAGGTATGACAAATGCTTGAATCTATTTGGAGGCTATGTAGAAAATATAGAAAAGCTGTAGTTTTCAAATTATATAATAAATCGTTTGTATATATACCGTTTCATGTTTATTTCAAAACGGAGGTTACTTTCTGGACAGTCCTGTATAACGGAATGTTTAATGTAGCTATTTCTGCAAAGGTTTATTTGAATTAAAATGTAGCAAATAGAAAAAAGTAAGCTTGAGTAGGAATAATTTGTACACTCACTAATAAACAATAGAAGGTAGAGATTTGTTGTAAAAAGTTCATGTATTAATAATATGTATACATCTTTTTTGTGCCATAAAATATGTAATGCTTTTATGATGGATACCTTCCTGGAGTGTAATATGTATCCGAGAAACAAAGCAGGGCTTGGTGAGCTCACTGGTATGCTCGGTCCAGCAGGGCATTATACAAACATAAGCGCAGCCTAAAGCTGTGTTGGCCTGCAGCATTCCTGGACTTGTGTGACATGATGTTCATCACGAAGCTGGCTTACGGCACGTCTGGGATTCTCCTCTGATGCTGACAACAGAGGATACAAAACGTGATTAAACGATGGAGCCAGTGGATACGACAGAGGCGGTTACAATAACGTCGCCCTGGGAGGCTGACGTGTATCGATGGCGAAAATCCTTCCTCTTCCATTCAAGGAACCCACAGCGGCAGGATTAAGGTAGAGTTTGCAGGCCCATTTACTGATTGCATCCGTCTTTTTACATCCTTTGTGTTTAAAACAGGAGATATATATTCGGCGATTGCTAGACCAAACAAAAAGATCTGATGTGATAGCTTCACATGACTTTCTCTACCCTCAATCGTTTATTAGTGGCTATACAAAGCTTATTTTTCTATGTACTACATTTTAATCCAAATAAACTTTGCAGAAATAGCTACATTGAGCTTTTCGTTAGAGACATAAAGAGAACAGCCATAATCAAATGATTAAAAACTCGACGCTATATGCTACCTTAAAATTCCATACTGTTTCCATGCAATAGCGACAAACAAATGAATGTTGAAAGAACTTTAAGAGAATGACCAAGAAATGAGAAATTGGAACGTTTAATAATGTATATCTCGGAAACGGCTATGCCACAAAAAACTTATTTGAAATAAATCGTGTGTTTCAAAGACATCTGCATTCTTTCTGTAGTACGTTTTCGTCTATCGCTTAACGTTTACCAGTTATACAAGGTATTACAAAACTCCTTCCGAAAGAAGGGGACTTCATAGGCTATTCCCCAAAAATTCGAGGTATACATTGCATTTTTCACGTAAATATTTTTCATAATTGGCATTTTAAACAAAACCGTTACAGCCATTTTTTAAAATATCAAAATTTCGAAAAATGTATCTTTGAAAGATATCCTTGAAAGATATTAAACCTAAATGTAAGTCAGTATTTTTAATACTTGAATGATTTCAGTCTAATTATATAATATAAAATTCAATAACAGCCCGCCATAAAGCAATATGTGTATAAATAACATAAAATGTATGTAACAGTCATTGTATTATGTTTATATTATTATGTACATGTATAATAATGTTATGTGAATGTATTAGGTAATTTAACAATATAGGAGCTGTGATAATAGAGAGCGAAAGTTGCTAACAATGAGGTAACCTTGAGTCAATAATGAATTGGAAAGTTTAATAACGCTACTAGTAATTCTTGGAGCAATAATAATGTATTTTTTAAAACAGTTTATAACTAGTCAATCAACAACCAGAAAAACCTTAAGTTAAATAAAATTATTCTATTGGAGTAGGATTAGCCAATCAGAAACTGAAATAGAGCAAATTGTAGAAATCAGAAGTCAGTTGCTAGTAGACAGCGTTCCTAACCGGACGCTAGACGCGTCCTCGAGAGGTTTAATACGTATACAGTCTGAGACGAAAAGTCATTACGGCAAGAATATTATAAAGTTTACGTGTTAAAAAGTGCAAGTAATTAATAAATAATATCACAGCTCTCTATATAAGTGAAGTGTTATTTTAGTGTGAAGGGTTAATAAAAGGAGTGAAGTAAAAATTATAATTTGTGTAAGCCTACATTATTTAACCGTATCACACTCTGTTAAGATATGCATGTTTTTACAAATTAATACTGACGCAGCCGAGGCAAACATTAATATATACAATATTTAAAGAAACATAAAAATACAAAGTTGATTACTAAACTTGGGGTGAAGGCCACCGGAAACTTTGTACCATACGTGGGGCAGTTACTTCAAGTTTGGCTCCCAAACAGTTGAACAATACAATACTACTCCTTCAAACTGGCGCCTAAATGTGGGGCTAATAACGTAAAGATTACACTTCTTCAAATGGTAAGCATTGTGTTTATCCGACTTTTCGTTTCTGAGTTACGCTGTTTACAGACATATAGAAACACACGCAGATATGTTTTCAAAAACGCTCTATTTGGATTCAGGGAGACTTAAAACATATGTGTACGGGAAATCTAGGTATAGGATTTTTGGGTGGGAGGCAATACTTCAACTACTCACTATACATAGTAGAGAAAGTAATAATAAAAGTGGCGGCTTCACAGTTGAGAAAGGTAAAGTACTTGAAAATTCAAACCAAGAACAAAGAATGTATCTAAACACCACAAAAATATTTGATAATTTTGTGCTAAGGATATATACATTTTTTACTTTCTCTATTGCGTATAATAAGTAGGGTAAATATTGCATTTCATCCAAAAATTCGATACAAGTGAAATTGTTTCCCAACTTTAACTCATAATTAACTAATTTTGACCTTCTTTACACTTAATTATACTAAGTAAGAGAAGTATTGTATTCACCCGAAAGTTCTATACGAAATTTCACTGGAAATACATGTTTCGAGGCCGCTGAATAAAAAAGAAGTATTTTTAGAAAACGTTCCGTGTGTGGATGTGAGTGCGTGTGTATCTGTATGTACGACTGTCATAACTCAAACAGCACACCCAAAAACGAACTTTGCATTCAACTACAGTGACTTCCAAAGACGCAACGAAGATTTTCCATCCCCCTTACACTTTGCACTGGAAATTTGTCGAAATTTTCGCTTTTATCAAAAATAGTTCTAATTATTTTGATTAAAATACTATTAATTTAATATATTTACATGACAAATAAAGTTTATACCCTGAATTTTCTGAGAATATCTCCTCTTCATTTAAAAGGAATTTTGTATAATCTTGTGTGGCTGGTAAACGTTAATCGATAGACTAAAACACACAGCACAAAAAAGTGGATCTCTTTAGAACGCCAGTTTATTTAAAATACTTTTTTGTAGCATAAGCCATTTCCGAGATATCCGTTATTAATTGTTCGAATTGTTCCATACTTTGTAGTACTTTAAAGGCATGTCGACATACAGTTGATTCTCGCGACTGAATCGTAAGAATATATAAGGCCAGTATGCAATGTTGAGATTTCACCGGAAATACATATTTTGAGGTCCCTTGAATTCACAAAGTGTTTTCAGAAAAAGGTTCGTATATTGTCTCTGTGAACAGCATAACTCAAAAACGAAAGCTCGTGTATTTTAACGCGATATACATTTTTTGTGTAGTAAAATTTTGTCTATCTCTTATGGTTTACCAGTTATGCAAAAGTCGTTAACAATGAAGAATACTTTTGGAGACATTCCCAGAAAATTCAAGATATACATTTTATTTTTCATGAAAGTATGTTAAATATATGATACTTTAATCAAAATCGCTAGTGCCATTTTTGAGAAAATTAAAATTTTCGAAAAATGTTCCATGTAAAGGGTAATCTGGGGTGGGGGGATTTTCTTGAAAACCTTCGTGTCGCATCTCTGGAAGATACTAAACCTAAATGCCAAGTTTGGTGTTTATCGGGCTGTTCGTTTCTGAGTAATGCAGTTCACAGACACACACACATAGACACACACACGGACATGTTTCCAAAAATGCTTTTTTTTGGGATTCAAGGGGCCCCAAAACATGTATTTCCGGTGAGATCTCGGTATCGAATTTTTGGGTGGAATACAATACTTCCCCTACTTACTATACGTAGTAGAGAAAGTAAAAATGTAGGTCTGTTTAAAACACACAATTTACTTCGAATAGATATTTTGTGGAATAAACCATTTCTGAGAGATTCGTTACTAAAAGTTCGAATTGTTAAAAATTTGGGTCATTCTAAATCTTTCAACACTCAGTTTTTTCTCGCGATTGAATGGAAACAGTGTGGAACTTTAAGGCCAGCATATAGCGGCCAGGCCTTAAACATTTGACCATCGCTTTCCCGTTGAATCTAATGAAATGTGTAATATAGCTATTTCTGCAAAGGTTTAATCGGATTAAAATGAATTAGATGGAAAATGAAGTTTTTGTAAGAAAGTTTTGTATACACACTAATAAATAGATAGGCGGTGTAGAAAGTCATGTGAATATGTCACATCAGAGTGCTTTTATCTGATTTTAAATCTACGAACAATCAATTTAGTATCTTCCCGGGTGGCCGAGGTAGTTAAGGCACGGAGGACAGCAGTTCATAACCGTCAAGACCGTCCTCCCTGCTAGAGTTTTTTTTTTTTTTATAATTTTCCTCAGTCTTCGTAACTGGCAAATATCATGGAAGTATCTCTAAGTTAGGCCTGGAGGTTTCCTTCCAAATTTCCTTTTTCAATTATCATTTCATTGGTGTGTCCAGTGCCTGTGACGCTGCATGTACTAGGAACTGGCGTTAAGCGCTGTTTAATTATAAGTCTGTATAATTACATTTCTGACTTCAGTAAGTACAGATATAAAAAATCTGATGTTTTACACTCACATGCCTTTCTGTACTCATGTACAAACTATTTTTACAAACTCTTATTCTCCATCTATTTCATATTAATCGAGATAAACATTTGCAGAAACGATCTTTTGACATGCAAAGAGAATTACATTTTACACATAGCGACCAGTTCTAAAAATATTTGACTATCGCTTAAGGCGTACTATGTTCCCCTTGTTTTGTATTTGCAAGGGCAATATAGAAATACAGTAGTCTTTAAGCATAGACATATCTCTTAATAGCTGGTTGCTAGGTACAGCACCATTCTCTTTGCCACAGATTAATGCCCTTTGCATATCCAAGACAAAAAAACGAATAACGAATTCCCATTTGAGAAAGTAAGTACTGAAAATTTAAGGGAATAACAAGCAATATCTTGAAAATGGTTCACTCAACAAAAAAGGTATATAACATAAATTGGTTATTTTAACGCGATATACATTTAATGTGTAGTAAAATTTTGTCTATCTCTTATGGTTTACCAGTTATGCTAAAGTCGTTCACAATGAAGAATACTTTTGGAGACATTCTCAGAAAATTCAAGATATACATTTTATTCGTCATGAGAATGTCTTAAACTAATGATATTTTAATCAAAATCGTTGGAGCCATTTTCGAGAAAATTAAAATTTTCGAAAAATATTCCATGTAAAGGGTTATCTGGGGTAGGGGGATTTTCATGGAAACCTTTGTGTCGCATCTCTGGAAGATACTGAACCTAAATGCCAAGTTTGGTGTTTATCCAACTGTTCGTTTCTGAGTTATGCTGTTCATAGTCACTCAGACAGACACACACACACACACACACACACACACACACACACACACACACACACACACACACGGACATGTTTCCAAAAATGCGTTTTTTGGATTCAGGGGGTCTCAGAACATATTTCCCGTGAAATCTCGGTATCGAATTTTTGGGTGGAATAAAATACTTCCCCTACTTACTATACGTAGTAGAGAAAGTAAAAGTAGACAATGGAGAGAGACTGCTCGTGCATTGCAACCTAAGTGAAATCTATTGTGGCGACCACTACCAAGAGAAAGGAATAAATCAAAGGAACCACAAGGAGATTAAAGCCGCAGAAGACAGACCACAGAGACACGCGGAAGTATCTCACAATTCCTGGCTCAAAGAGCCGTTCCACTACTGAAACGTTCTATAGAGGGCGATGAATGATCTGTCACAAGTATCCGGGGCATCTATACGGCACCTCCTCACTCCGCGAAGCTAGAAATATACCTGAAACATGAGAAGAAAATGAAATGATGCAAAGGAAATCGTAGTAGTTAAGAAATTACTCCATCATTCACCTACCGCTCAGGAAATAGTACGACAAACCCAAGTCATTGTGGGCGGTCAAAGTTATTCGAACCTCACATCTTGTCGCGGAGCCAACTCGCTCAGTATGATGTAGCTAAGGTCACAGGCCTGTCTTAGGAGTTTTAGAAGTAACGTTGTTGCCTCACATGGTACTTGAGGGTTCGTATTTGAATCAAGCTGCCTGGATTTAGCCTTTTAAATCCCCCTGTTCAAATTGCATTCCATTTCATTCATTGCGTGATGATATAATTCGAGTGTTAAGGCAACCCATCGGTGAAAGCACTAAAAAGTGCAATTCTTGACCTATAAACTTCAAATTTTATATAATAATTGATACGTACTCCACAACAAAACAGTAAATTAGAACTTCTAAGTTAAATCATTACTGAGAAATTGGTTATTTACTGAAACATTTAGGTTTTAATTTTGCACTTTTGCAAAATATTCCTTAGGATGAATGATTACAGATTTTTTTTTCAAAATTTCATTTCTGCGAAACTAAAACAAAATTGTTATTTTTTTGATATGTTTATTATTTTGGCTGCAAGCATGTCTAAAAAATTACTGAGCAAGGTTTTAATTTTTTTCTGAAGTAATTGATTGATTCCTCGTAGCTTTATTAAAACGAAATATATATTTTATACTCCAAAACGTTCTCTCCAACCTGAATAAATATATTGTATTGAATCTAAACCAAGCATACTGATGTTATATTTTCCTCTAAGTTTTATATAGACGTTTAATTACTCGATTACTATGCATTAAAAAACCCCAGGACTGTTTCGTTCTCCACCAATCCTGACAGTTTCACAAAATTGATGATTGTTGAATCCCATGGGGCAATTTAAATGTTCCAAGAAGCTGAGAAAAATATTGGAGAAAAAGACAAATGAAAATTGGAGTATAAAGCAAAATATATGCCCATCAACTATTCACTTTCTCTGCTACGTAGTAGGCAAGGGAAGAATTGTATTCCACCCAAATATTCGATATTCAGATTTCACCGGAATTACATGCTTTTAGGCCACCTGAATCCAAAAGTCACTTTTACAAAAACCTCTCTGTGTGTGCGTGTGCACGTTTGTGAACAGTATAATTCGCAAACAAAAGTCGGATAAATACCAAAATTGGCATTTAGGTTCAGAACCTCCCAAAGATGCAACACAATGATTTTCATGAAAATCTACCACAAAGTCCCTTTGCGTGGAAGATATTTTAGAATTTTTTTTATTTGCTAAAAATGGCTCCAAAAGTTTTGATGAAAATACCAAATATTAAAGATATTTATATTGCACAAAATTTATATCTTGCATTTTCTGGGAACAGCCAGTAAAGTCCACTTCGTTTGGAAGACATTTTGTATAATATAGTAAACCTCAAGCGATAATGAAAACGTACTACGCAAATAATGTAAAACCCAAAATTTATTTCAAATACGTATTTTTCTGGCGTAAGCCATTTCTGAAATACCGGTTATTAAATGTTCGAATTTTGCATTTCTTGGTCATTCTCTCAAGTCCTGTCAACATTCAGTTGTTTCTCGCGATGGCATGGAAACAGTATGGAATTTTAAGGCCAGCATATAGGGTCCAGTTCTTAAACATCTGTCTACCGCTGTTGCCTTTGTATCTATAACAAAATGTAGATTAAAATGTAGTGGATAGAAAAATAAGCTTGAGCAAGAATAATTTGTGTACCCACTAATAAACGATAAAGGGTACAGAAAGTCATGTAAATGTAACACATCAGATTTTTAATTCAGAATTACTCTAAAAGTAGCACGGTATATGAAAAGCTGAAAGCAGAATATGAAAGTAACAGTATAAACAGAATAAAACACTTAAAATTTGAAAATAAAAATTTTGAATACCTATGGAACATTTAACCAAATGGTTGCCTTAAAACTGAATGAATTAAATTTTTAATAGCATTCAGACAACCATCCTACGTTTCTGCATATATTTGACGTATAGAAAAGATGGAGTTGTTAATACCCTTTGACATGAATTTTAATTATTTATTCTAACTAATGACATACTTCCTCCGGTTCTATAAGAGTCAAAATCATACCAATTTTTTCTAACATTTCAAACAGACCAGGCTCTACACAGTTAAAGTTGAATTTAATAGAAAAACAGCGTTAAATATTTTCTACCACATTTCAGAAGTATTATTAAATCTTGTTTCTATCCCGAGATAGTGAGATTTATTAGAAAACAAGAATCGCGCCCGTTGTACTATCGATCGATTACTCGAAAGCTCGTTGCACAGGGCGCATGTTCAAGTAATACTACGAGATGGACACTGCAGATGGCAGAAATGATCAGGAATGGCACCGCCCTTTGTAATAGTTCCATCTATACGGCATAGAGTGCAGCAGTAGCGGTCTATAAGCTTGCGCCCTCTGTGCCGCTTGGTCAAACCTTGGAGAGATTTAATTATTTTATTTGTACTCTATAGGCAGACATTACAAAGAAGAATAAGAGAAAAATCTATGCGAAGCCTAATTTATGTGTAGTTTTCATAAAAACTTTGCCTTTTCGTAATTTTTTAACTAATGGAATGCTGGGAAGCTTTGGAATTGTGCAAGGGTGTATCTTTTGAATGGAAACTATTCATTTTTTTTCTACCGTGAATTTTTCTTCTCGTCCTTTGATGAAATAAGTATGCTAACATTTATTTTGTTTGCATGTATAATATCTTGAAGGGGAGGAAAAAAAGGAACATAAAGAAAAGGACAATCCTTATCTAAAAATACATCTAGTAAAAATGTCTCGTTGCCTACTGGGCTCCACAAAGTTAAATTTTTTTTTAAAATTTTACTTTCTTTACCACTTACCTATACCAGACAAAAGAAATATTGCAACATTTTTAGAAAAACCTCAGCCTACGCGTGTGTTTCTGAACAGCGTAACTCAGAAACGAAAAGTAAGAAAATGCTCTAATACAGAAATTCAGCCAATATATTACATTAAGGTGCTCCCTCTTTAAGGGGCTCCAAAATCTCTTTCGTATGGATTTCAAAAGTGGTGATACCTAATTTTCTTTTTCTCAGAGACGATGAGATTGCAATCTTAAAACAAAAATGAATTGTGTATACATCCTTTGAGATTTTTAACTTGGATGGTTTTAAAAGGATTAATCATTTTCAAAATTAAAAAGTATTTTCCCAAATGGTATTTAATACGTAGTATAGAAAATGTGGGAGGTATTCCACCCCAAAATTTGACCTCAATGTTTCATCGGAAATATATCTTTTGAGGCTCCCTTAATAATAATAATAATAATAATAATAATAATAATAATAATAATAATAATAATAATAATAATAATAATAAAAAGGCCTTTTTAGAAAAATATCTGCGCGCGCGGATGCCAAGCTTGGTATTTAAATTCAGTATACTTGTAAGATTTCGACATGAGGATTTTAAAGAAAATATCCCTACGCCAACTATCGTTTACAAGGACCATTTTTCGGAAATTTTAGTTTTCTAAGAATAACTCACGATTTTGATTAAAATACCACACATTAAAAATATTTACATGACAAATAAACCGTATATTTTGAATTTTCTGGGAATAGCCTTTGAAGTCCTCTTCATTCGGAAGGAATTTTGTGTAATCGTGTATAACTGGCAATTGTTAAGCGATACACGAAAACGTATTACACAAAAAACATAAATGTCTATTTAAAACACAATTTATTTCAAGTAAGTGTTTCTGTGGCACAAGCCATTTCTGAAATACCCGTTATTAAATTTCGAATTGTTCATAACTTGTCGTTCTTTTAAAGCCCCATCAGTAATTTCTCGTGATTGCATAGTATGGAATTTTAAGGCCAACATATAGCGTCCAGTTCTTAAACGTTTGTCTATCGCTGTTCTCTTTGTATCCGTAACGAAATATCCAATGTAGCTATTTCTGCAACGGTTTATTTGATTTTTAGCGTAGTGGATATGAAAATAAGCTTTCGTAAGAATAGTTTGCATAGTCATTAATAAACGACAGGGGGTAGAGAAAGTCATGTGAATGTATCACATCAGATATTTTTTGCAATGTATGTTAAAACCTAACTTCCATAAATAGATGGTATCGGAAATTCGCTATTTAAAAGTATACAAACGACTCTAGTGAATACAAGTTCCAAACATTTCTGGCAATTAGAAGCAGAGGAAAACAAACATTTTATGGAAAGAATGCAACTTTCTGGAAACGGTGATCTGAACTTCAAATTTCTATGACAAGTTTTCTGTAGATTCTTGTGTAAACAAATTAATAATATACCTACTTACAAACCAGGGATTACCTATGTGTATTTTATCCGTTACTTCTATTTAAACTATCGTTTGTTTCGTCGTTTCCAGTCACCTAAACGCTGTAGTGTATTAAAACGTTTTAATCCTTTGCCACAATCTTTTCATTTTATTTCTTACTTTACTCTGACCCAGACTTTTTAGGGACAAATGAATACACTATACTCATAGATAACGTCTTCAGGAATAAATACTTCTCCTTAATCCGTACACTTTCTGCTTCACTTATACTGTCTGCCATCACTTTCGGTTTGTTTATATCTATTATGTTCCTATCCTTCAGATATTTAATTAAAATAGTTACTTTGATTTAGTTTTTAGTAACCAAAAACTATGGATGCAGACGTGGTCAAATTATTACACTAAACATTATTATTCAACTAATTCTTGAAACTATGTTTATATAACATAACTCGTTAATAACAGTAAGAATACTTTTAAGTATCAAAATATACTTTTGGTTCTTAGCGCTTCGCCCACATTTTTGGTCCGATAGGAATTTTTAGTATTTACTTTCTCTACTACATATTGCATCCATCCAAATATTCGATACCGAGATTTTAACTGCAAATACATGTTTTGAGGTTCCCTGAATCAAAATAGAGCATTTTTGGAAATATGTCCGTGTGTGTCTGTGTGTGTGTGCCAATGTGTCTATGAACAGTATAACTCAAAAATGAAAAGTCGGATAAATACCAAACTTCCTATTCTATTTCTATTAGTATCTTCGAAAAATGCGAAACGAAAATTTTCAAGAAAATTCCCCACCCCAGACTACTCTTTACGTGAAACATTTTTCGAAAATGTTTATTTTTTTTTTTTTTGAAACGGCTCTAACGATTTTGATTAAAATACCATATGTTTAAGATGTTTTCATGATAAATGAAATGCATATCTAGAATGTTCTGGAAATGTCCGCAAAAGTTCTTGCATTCTGAATGACTTTCGATAACTGTTAAATTGTAAGAAATAAGACAACATTTTATTACACAAAACATGTAAATCTGGTTAAAACATATAAATGTCATATCCTTTTTTTTGTCAAGTGAATTACTTCCGAGATATTCCTTGTTATTTGTTTGAACTGCACAATACCTATACTTTGTCTCAAATGGGAATTTGTTTTTTTTTTCTTTTCTTTTATGTCCTGGAAATGCAGAGAATGAAATGCTGCACATAGCAACCAGCTATTAAAAGATTTGACTATCGCTTAAAACCTACCATATTCCCCTTGCATCTACAAGAAAATTAGCAATAAGATTAACATCTCGATTAACACGAAGCATATGGAGAATAAGCGTTTGTAAAAATAGTTTGTACAAGAGTAGAGAAAGCCATGCGAATGTAATACATCAGATTTTTAGGAAATGGGTTCATCCTTTTGTTTAAATGTTCTTTCCAATTCCTACGGCAATTGTCTATGTGATCTAGCACTCCCTTTATTCTTTTCTTTTCTCCTTTTTTTGCTCAATTAGAGACACCAGCCACAGATATTAGAAAACTCATTTCTGACTTTTACCCAGTTTTTATCTCTTTCTGTAGCCACCCAAGCCTCTGCAAAATAAGGTGATATTGGCAGCATCTTTTGGTGTTTAATTGTCTAAACATCTTCTCATAGCTTCACAAACATACTGATATTTATTGTGTTTTACTTTAATGTCCATGTTTTTCTAGTTTGATATTTTACAATCCAGATCTTTAAAGCTGTTCACTTGTTCATTAATTTACGAGTCAATTACAGTTGTTATTTTTCTTTATTTATAGTCGCTTTGACTACTAGGTCATATCGCGACTTATATCCATATATACGAGTACAATAATAATAATAATACATTGTATACCTTACATTGATTAAATAATACAATAATTGTAATACATTGTTATAAACATATTTTACATTATTAAGTCTTGAACGCAGCTGGAACGGTATAACCTATTATGCATTTTTATTTGACGTGTTATATTTAAATCTTGTTATACAGTTTGATGTGTTTCAAGAAATAAATAATAATGTTTTTGAAATGAGTAGGGTTGTTTGCAGCTAAACATATATATTCAGGGATGTTATGTCTTCTTCTCTCCATGGTATAATTTCTGCATTTAGTGATGAGATGTTCGATGGTGATACGGCAATTGTAGGTCTCGCAGTGAGGAGCATTTTCTTTGGCGAGTAAGAAGGAATGGGTTAGGCGTGAATAGCCTATTGTAAACGTGATATAATCAGTTGATCTTTTCTTTTTAGAGTCTGCAATGTGCAGGGTTTTGTGGAGACTTACCTAACTTTGTTGAGTTTGCTTGATGTTTTAATGGTCCAGTCTTGCTTTCATTTGACAGTTGGTGTGCTAAAAAAATTAATTTGAGCATCTCTGTAGGGCACTGGCAATTCTTCCACTGGAGGTAGCAAAGTTGCTTTTCTGGCTTTCCTATATACTTCCTCATTTTTTGATGTACCACAGTGGGACGGAATCCAGCATAATATAACTTCTTGGTTATTTGTAGTAATTCGGTTGTAAATACTTTGGATATCTTGGGTTAATGCTAAGTCAGCAGAGCGGTCTCGGATACTCTGAAGAGTGCTTAGTGAATCAGTGAGAATTGCACTGTGTTTATGCTGTGCTGAGGTAGTATAAATCAAAGCTTGTTTGACAGCATAGAGCTTGAAGTAGTTATTGTCTTGGAGTATGGACGTCAATTTTGAAGAAGATTGTTTGTTACGTAATATGCTGCTACGTATGAAAAAGCTGATTTTTGAAGATATATTTATGTTGTTACGCTTCAAGTTTAAAAACATTATTTTAACTTTTTTATTAAACTGGTTCTATAGATATTATTTATGTTTGTTTTTGCCTCGGCTGCTTCAGTATTGTTTTTTAGAGTCATGTATCTCTTAATCAGGGCGTGGTGCGACAGGAATGTAGGCTTACACAGATTTTAAGTTTAAATTCACTTCTTTTTATTTATCCTTGACTCAAATTGAAAAGCACTACACTGATATTAAGAGCTGTGAGCTTCTTTAATTTAATATTTTGCACTTTTTTAACGCGTATACATATTTTACGATTCACACTTTAGAGAACACGTCTTCCATCCGGTCACTACCAAGGTCTGCAGGCAACTGAACATATTTCAACCGTCAAAATCCATAAGCTTCTGTATTTCAAGTCTCTGATTGGCTAATCCTAGTCCAATACAATATCTGCATTTAATTAAAGCCTTTTCTGGCGATTGGTTGTTTACATTATCGTTGCTCTAATCATGACTAGTAACATTTAAACTCTCAAACTCATTATTTCCTCAAGGTTACTTCATTGTTACCTCATTGTTACCAACTTTAAACTTATTATTCTCACAGCTCTTTCATTATTAAATTACGTAATGCATTCACATAACACTATTAAACATGTTTACAATAATATAAGCATTTGCAATGATTGTTACATACATTTTTACAAATTATTACTTACATATTGCTTCAAGGTGGGCTGTTATGAAATTTACATATTATATAATTTAAGTGTTAAAAATACTACCTCAAGCTCAGAGGAGAAAACAGTAAAAAAGTCTGGAAGCTTGTACATAAGTTAAGCATCTGGAGTAATTATAGCACAGCGATTACTCTGATCAGATTTGGAACCATCTATATATAAATATGTGTTTAGCATATGTGTTACGGATTTCCTGGTAAATTTTTTTATATATGAAAAAATCTGTATGTGATTTCTGGTGAGTTTTTATGCCCATATTAATTCTGGGAATAGTTAACCTCCAGGGTGGAAAATTATCATGATGTCTAATTATTATTGAAGGTATTTTAATATTAAGTTCATGTACGATTTTTTCAAAGCTAAGATGAAAAGCTAATGGCGAATTTGTATTCTTTGACATACATGTTTGCTCGTCCCGAAGAAGGTGTATCGATGGGTTTCCGAGTTGAGCCTTGCAGCAGTCTTTATAGCGTATTTTAAACATTGTACTATTTACGTACTTCTTTTTTATCTTTTATTTTGGGATAAAAAGTCATTGATAAAAATACCTTAAGTTTATATTTTGATCATTTTCCTGCCCGAGGCACTTATCAGTAACACTTGGCTTAACATTCTGGTCTTGTATATAACTATAATCAAACAATCTAGGTACTTTTTCCGCTCTGTAGTGATGCATATCTGTTTAATTATACAATTCAGTGTATATGTCACATGAGGATGATCGTTTGTAAACGCCACACAGTAAATTTAGCCCCCGCACCTGTTTAAAGGTGACCACACCTCGAGGTTGTCGTCATTGTGGTCACCCACAAACTGTCCACCATATGTTTCCCTCGATGTCGTTTGGATTCCCTTAGTTTGTGCTCTCTCTTCCTGGCATTCTAACGGATGATGCAGTAAAGTCCAGTCTTAATTAGCCCATGTGACTATCATTAGTACCTCCCTGTCAGGAATAACATGTCAGCGTATTATTTGGGGCTGATTTTCTGCTACATTTACCACTCTAGTCGCCACTCAAAAACAACTGGACAACACAGGCCAATGATTAGTAAAATTAGGAAAAAGTTATCAATATTTACATTTTACTTTGCTATTTACAATAGGTATAAGTATTGGTCCCTGCCTGGAATTCTCTCAGGTTCGAACCCAGCCATGGTGGTGGGGCTTTTAAGTACCGGGTATAGGACCGTTGCCCACCCAGCATCTTGAGGAATATGAGGAGCTACTATAGGCAGCAATCCTGGCCACGAAGGCCAACATTCTGGCTGGGAGATTCGTGATCATGGCCACATCACCTCCCTGTTTCGGTTGAATCGCCAACTTCTTCCGTGCGTATGTAGGCGTGAGGCTGGCAGTTTGGTTGGTTGCTCAAGGTCCTTCATGGTTGTAACGCCACGGGATGATGATTATTATTGGGTATTGGTACTTACAATAGGTAAATAATATCCAAGGAAGTATTAGGAATTTAAACCAGCCTTCAGAAACTGTAGCATAGCACATCAAGTAGTCCATACTAGCACATTTTGCTTCCAACGTGACCCCTGGGAGGAAAGGGAGACCCGAAGAACGATCAGATCCGAATAACGATGTGCGCTAACAAATACGGGATCCCTAACGATTCCAACATGCTAATCCTGACGTCGGCCTGCTCAGCCCGGGGGTTGCGTGGGAGAAACAACTACCAGGAAGTTGGCCCCCAATAGCCTGGGAGCAATATTTCACCGTCCTGCCGCAATACACCAACCACCGTCTCCTGGTCCTACAACACTGAAATAGATGAAATAAAACAGATGAAAGGAAATGATGGGAACAGGAAATTCGTGTTAGAAGAAGAACCATCCAGCATTCGCCTACCTACCTGGGGAAACCACGAAAAAAGACTATGGTCAGAACGACCAGCCTGAACGTAATCCAACCTAGCTCACCCCAAATGCGAGTCTCTCACGTTATCACGGAAGCTTCTCGCTCGGTTAAGGAAGCGTTGCATTCTATCAAAAAAATTAATATCGATATTTCACCGGAAATGCAAGTTTTGAGGCTCCCTGTATCCAAAAAGGAAAAATACAAAATTGGTATTTATGTTCAAACTCTTCTAACGATGCGAAACGAAGTTTTTCAAGAAAAGTCCCAAATCCCAAACTACCCCTTATATTGAAAAACCTTCGTTAGATCTTTATATACACCCTGAATTTTCTGGGAATAGCGTTAAATCCTCTTTATTTTGAAGGTTTTTTGTATAATTTTGAATAATGGGTAAACCATATGAAATAGACAAACGCTTAAAGAAAGAAAAAGTAGATCTCTTTAAAATACGCAATTAATTTATTCCCATTAAGTTTTGTAACGTCGGCCGTTTCAGAGATATCTATTATTATTTGCTTGAATTGTTCTATATTTTAGTTTTAAGTTCTGTCGCTGATCAGTTATTTCTCACGCATGCAAATAGTATCGAATTTATAGGCCAGCAACCAAAACATCTAACTACCTACGGTTCAATTTATAATGATGCAAAAGTTTGTCTCAACTAACACGAAGTGAATACGAAAAAAGCCTTCTTAAGAAAACAAACTATATAAAAATATCTGTTATGGTACTTTAACATGACTTTTTATACCCACTTCCTTTATTAGTAGGTATACAAACTATTCTTACTAAAGCTTATTATTTGATGCA
The DNA here is from genome assembly GCA_030765065.1 of Deroplatys truncata. Lineage (NCBI taxonomy): Eukaryota > Metazoa > Arthropoda > Insecta > Mantodea > Mantidae > Deroplatys > Deroplatys truncata. Next base: position 111,329,339 of record CM060982.1, read on the forward strand.
GTAATTTGTATCACAAATTATTTAAATGTCAAGAGTGATTATAGTGTGAATATGCATTATTGTGTGACATTGATTTGAGATGTTTGATGATTGTAAGCATTGTCGAGAAGTGGGTTTATACGGCCTTACTGAAACTGACAATAATGTAGCGAGGGGGTGAGCTGTTTATCATTATTAGAGACGAGCAAATGACGTAATATTGGCGCGTTTTTCTTAGAATTTGCTGGAACATTTTTCCCTAGAGCATATGTATTCATAATTTTCATTGGATATAAAAATAGACGCTAATGTTGGCGCGTTTTATTAACCAATAGCAGCTCGGTTATAATCCTTAGGCATATCGGGGTGTAGGAGTATAAAGAGGGCTAGGTCAGAGTCAAATTCGTTCAGTCTATCGGAAACATTTGTACACCACACGTCGTCTCCAGTCTATTACACGTCGTTGAATACATCGCACAGTTTATCGATGCGCAGGTTACGCGTAGCAAAGTTATAAAAAAATCTAAGTGTCGTAAAGTTAATTACACAAAAAGTTGAAGTACGCGAATTAAGAATGAGCAGTAAATAAGTTATTATAACAGTTTCAGTTTGACGAGTGTCAAGATTAATATGTGAAAGTGCAAAATATGTTACGACAATAAAAGTGTAAAACAAATTCTTAATCAGTGTTATCTTTGGATAAAAACTCCTTTCCGTTTACACACCTTGTATAAGATAAGTGCTCGACCAAAAAGATCATAGCTAGCCGGAGGACAGTGAACCCAAAATTAAATAAAATAACAGGCGCTCAGTAAAAGATAACACGAAGTGACCGCGACAAATTGTCTTTTATACGTGCGGCAGATAAACAGTAGCATTCTTTCAAACAAACACTAATACCGTCGCATATTTGGCTCCCAAACGTGGGGCGAAACACAAGTAAAAACAAATAACAAAGACTAACCCTCACAAATTGGCTCCCAAAGGTGGGGCTCAATAAATAAATAAACATAAAACCGCCGCATATTCTATCTACTACATTTTATCCAAATATAGCGTTGTAGAAATAGCTACGTTACACATTCCGTTACAAATATAAAGGTAACAGCGATAGTCAAATATTTAAGAACTAGACGCTATATGCTGGCCTTAAAATTCCAGTTTCCATGCAATCGCGAGAAATAACTGAAAATCGATGAGTGTAAAGGAATGGCAAATATTGAATAATTCGAAACTTTAATGACGGATATTTCAGAAATGCCGGATGGCACAGAAAAAACTTATTTGAAGAGTTGGAACTTATTTTAAAGAGATCCATACTATTTTTGTATGACACATTTTTGTCCATGGCTTAACGTTTACCAGTTATACAAGATTGTATACAAAACTCATTCCGAATGAACATAATTTCACATGCTATTCCCAGAAAATTCAAGACATACATTTTATTTGTGTTGTAGATATCTTTAATGTATGAATTTTAATCAAAATAGTTAAGAGCATTTTGTAAAAAACAACTTTTTCTAAGAATTTTCGATATAAAGAATAGTTGGTGTGAGGGAATTTTGTTGAAAATCTGAATCCTAAATACCAGGTGTAATATTTTTGCGAATTTTCGTTTTGAGTTAGGCTGCTTTTTGTTCAGGGGGACTCAAAACCTCGGTTTCGGGTGAAATCTCGGTATAAAAATTTTGGATGGAATGCAATACCTTCTCTATCTGCTATGCACGTGTTAGAAAAAGTAATAAACGGTAGTGGGTAGAGAATGTGGAATAAATGTAACATTCATGTTCGAATATGCTCACTGTTGTCTTAATATCAGCAATTTTTAAACTATAAATGCCATTTATACGATCACATGGTAAGTAAAGAGTAATGTTAAACATTAATTTCGTTTTTCTTGACATTTCTTACTAGTAATTTTCAACGTTCAGACTGCTTGGAGTAGAAGAGGTTTAGATACTAAAGAGTTCAAATATCTCATTTATTAAATATTTTAAATACTTAATTTGCAGTTATACATTTATGAATGATAAACATTTCATTGAAACATTCACATGCCTTTCTCTATACACTATTGTTATTTTAATATAGCTCTACAAGCTATTACTGCAAAAGCCAATTCTTCTATCGACTTTCATTACCCATTTCGTTAAAGGTACAAAAGGGATAGTAAGAGGCAAATGTTTAAATATGGGTTGCTATATCCTGACCTTGAAGTTGCGTGCTCTTTCCCTGTTATTGCGAGAAACAACTGAAGGTTGGCAGTACTTCAAAAAATGCATTGTGTTACTCAAGGATTCAAACCAATTACAACGGATATATCAGAAACAGCTGAAGCAAAGAAGAGTTGTTTAAAATAAACTGTGTTTTACAGAGGTATGTTTCTTTTGTGTGGTAGTGTTTGTTTACTCTTATTGTTAATTTTCTGTTACCTCCCAATAAACTTGGCTTTGAAGTTTGAACAGTAAGTTAATATTGTTGGAATGGGAAAACATGTCACAAAAGTTAATCGCAAATAGAATAAAGGCAAACACCATATTGAAAATATAATCAAATCAAAGACAACCAAGAAGAGTTGCGACATTTATGTAGTACGTATGCATATATAAAGATTCACCAAGAATTTGAACATTTTCAAGTACAACATTCTGTGAAACATTTAGAGATAAGGTTTCTAATTATCTTATGAGTAGCTTTGTAGCCGTAAAATCCAAACCAATTAGGAGGCGTGTATGTAATCGCACTTTCTCGCCCAAACCTTTTCATCCTACGCCTGGTGTTTACTCTCAGACTCATTTAACAGAGAAAAATATTATTTCCGAACTTTGTTTCCGAATATAATCCCTCGGAATGAGTAAAAAAAAACATTCTCACTAAGAAACCTTGTAACAGCAGACATCCCCTAAGAATACATTTTGAAGGAATAGTATATTTTTAGGAGGAGTTGTATTGTACTTCAACTGTTGGGGAGCCAAACTTGATGCAGTAACTGCCCACGTATGGTACAAAGTTTCCAGTGGCCTTCGCCCCAATGTTCACTTTTCTGGTGGCCTTCGCCCCAAGTTTAGGAATAAACTTTGTATTTTTATGTTTCTTTAAATATTATATATTTATGTTTGCCTCGGCTGCCTCAGTATTAATTTGTAGAAACATGTTTCTCTTTGCAGGGGTGATGCGGCTAAATAATGTAGTATTACACAAATTATAATTTCACTTTTTAACAAGTAAACTTTATAATATTCGCCGTAATGAATTTTCGTCTCACACTGAATACATATTAAACTTCTCGAGGGCGCGTCTCGCGTCCAGTTAGGAGCGCTGTCTACCAGCAACTGACTTCTACCGCCTGAATTTGCAAATTTCATTTATTTTGAAGTCTGCGATTGGCTAATCCTACTCAAATAGAATACTTTTATGTAACTTAAGCTTTTTCTGGTTGTTGATTGGCTATTGATAACCTGTTTTAAAAAATTACATTACAGTGCTCCAAGAATTACTAGTAGCATTATTAAACATTCCAATTTTTTTACCTCAAGGTGGTTACCTCATTGTTTGCAACTTTCGGCCTCTATTATCACAGCTCCTATATTGTTAAATTACCTAATACATTCCCATAACGTTATTAAACATGTACATAATAATATAAACATAATAAAATGACCGTTACATACATTTTATATGTTATTTATACACATATTGCTTTAAGGCGGGCTGTTATTGAATTTTATATTATATAATTAGACTGAAATCATTTAAGTATTAAAAATTCTGCCATAATTTTTCTACGTATTAATGTTATTAGACTTCCACTTTCTCCCATCTAAAACTTTCTGATGCGATACGTTCACATGACTTTCTGTTCTTTCTGTATCTATTAGGGATATACAAATTATTCTTACATAAGCTTATTTTTCCATCTAGTAAATTTCAATCCAAATAAACCTTTGCAGAAAGAACTACACTACATATTTCGTATAGATACGAGTATAAAGGAAACAACGATAGTCAAATGTTTAAGAACTGGACGCTATATGCTGATCTTAAAACTCCATACTGTTTCCTTGCAATCGCGAAAAGCAACAGTGTTGAAAGTACTTCTTAGAAACGGTTTATTGTACAAAAAACTTATTTAAAATAAACTGTGTGTTTTAAAGAGATCTGTATTTATTATGTAGTACGTTTTCGTCTGTCACTTAACTTTTACCAGTTATACAAAATTCATTCGTAATGAAGAGTACTTCATATGCTATTCCCAGAAAATTTTATTTGTGATGTAAGTATCTTCCATATATGGTATTTTAATAAAAAATTGTTGGAGCTATTTTTTTGAAAATAAAAAAAAATTGAAAAGGTTAGTTTTGGGCTGCGGGTATTTTCTTTAAACTCTTTTCGTCGCATCTTTGGAAGATATTGGACCTAAATACCAAGTTTGATATTCTTTCAACGTTTCGTTTTTGATTTATGCTGTTCATAGACACACATATGACACTTTTTCTAAAAATTCCCGTTTTTTGGAAATCTCGGTATCGAATTTTTGAGTGGAATGCAACGCATTCTCCAGTAAAAAGGGTATATATTATGAAAGGCCCCGAAACCGCCCCGGAGCAGCGTAAGTAAGCTGTAATGGCCCTTTATGCTTCGAAACTTTAAGCTCTCCCTACAGATAATAATCGCATGGATTTAGAACTTGAGAGCGAGCCAATTATTTTATCATCAAAAATACGTTTTAATGCGAGGCAACGATTTTGTTTCTACGGCAGCCCCTCGTCTAATTGTTATATCGGTTACCTCGTTATATGTTTCTAAAAACCTATGGGTTGTGTATTTGTTAGGAACTGTGATACCAGTTAATGTCCATATAAATTCCAACTGAAGAGTTCGCATGACTCCGTTCGAACAAAACTCTATACAATAAACACATACTGTTCTGAGGCACGCACCATGACAACTATACGCAATAAACAAAATCAACCGATAGTATCACTGTTCCCAGTGTACAATATGTCAAAACAACGTAAAGGTGACTCCACACTGTTCAAGATATCAACAGTTAACATTCAACGATTAACAAAATGTCACAATCAACATGGTAAATGCCTTCAATATGTTTTAACTGTGAACGTTTAACATTCTATCCACACCAGTTGACTTGTTGGGACAACAATACCTCTTAACTAAAAGAAAAATGGACTCCAGTGATTAGGATTTGACAATTGCTATTTGTATCTGGTATGCAATAGAAAGATGTGGAAGGTGATAAGGCTCTATTTTGTTAATCGGCACAGGAATGAAAATATTTTGAATGAGTTTAAAATTTGGAGCAGGTTTGACTTCAATTTCTTGAGAACAAGTCAAAGTGACTTCAACTTTGTTTTGAGCAAGGTTTATAACCTATAATTCACAAAAAGGACACACATTTGAGAGCAGCCATTCCATCTGCCAGACTTGAGCCTTTTTGCAATTCTCTAACAAAGTTAGGTTATTAGTTTTTTCTGATATTGCCTCTGGAACAACAATAAATTGCACATAGTTTGGTATATTTGTCCATGCTTTTTTATTAAAATGTTCCATAATGATAGCCTCAACAAAGATTTTATTAATGAAAGTGTCTTTTCTTTCGTCCATTCCATAACTTCACATGAAGCAAGCCAAATCAAAGATATAACCACAGGACGAGTCAACATGGAACTACCGAACACAATAGCATGAAGGAATCGCAATAGCTGCCATGTTTACAGTGTGTGAAAACTTCCGAAGTTCACCCAATCACATACACAGAGAGCGAATTGACTTAACAAGTTTTCCATTAAAAGCGGAAAACATCCAACATGTTAAAAGTGTCAAGCACAACTCTTTCGGCTAACATGTTAAGTCAATTCTGTGACCGAAATTTAGCCAACATGCAAACTGTTAACATGTTGCACTTGACAAGTTTTGTTAAATGTTAATCAGTGTAGACAGGGCTTTAGACTAAACTGTAAATGCCGTTACCTTCTACAGGCGCGTGAGCTAGGCTACCGCAGAGCAAAGCTATTTAAGCCAATAACTTTACATTAGTCAGATACATATCCCACGCCTGCAAGAGTCATCGTTCCAGGAGAAACCCAGTATAACAGTATTTTCAAACATGACTTTTAACAAAAATGTATTTATATCTACATATGTAAGCTCCATAATTGCAGTGAAATATTGGTACATGTTTTTTTTTCTTTAATCGTACATATTGCACATACTTACTTTCAGATTTTTACTTTCTCTACTACGTGCAGTAAGTAGGGGAAGTATTGCATTTTATCCAAAAATTCGATACCGAGATTTCACCGGAAATACATGTTGTGTTGCGTCCTGAATCCAAATAAAAATTTTTGGAAACATGTTCATGTGTGTGCCTGTGATCAGCATAACTCAAAAACAAAAGGTCGGATAAATGCTGAACTTGGCATTTAGGTTCAGTATCTTCCAAAGTTGCCACACGAAGACTTTCAACCCCCCCCCCCACTTCAGCTATGCTTTACATGGTAGATTCTTTGAAAATGTTGATTTTCTAAACAATGGCTCTAGTTTTAATATAAATACCATAAATGAAATATATTTAGATGACAAATAAACTGTATATCTTGACTTCTCTGGGAATAGCCTGTGAATTCCTCTTCATTTGGAAGAAATTTTGTATACGGTATTTTGTAAACGGTAAGCGGCAGACGAATACATACTACACAAAAATGTAGATTTTTTAGTTAAAATAGGTTTTTAATGGTTTAAACCGTTTCTGAGATGTCTGTTATTAAAGGTTCGAATTGTTCATTTCTTGGTCTTTCTAAGTCGATTCAAAATTAATTTGTTTCTCGCTATTGATTGGAAACAGTATGGAATTTTAAGGCCAGCATATAGTGTCCAGTTCCTAAACATTTGACTATCGCTGTTCCCTTTGTCTCTAAAACGAAATGTGTAATGTAGCTATTTCTGCAAAGGTTTATTTGGATTAAAACGTTGTATATAGAAACATATGCTTGAGAAAGAATAATTTGTATATCCACTAATATACGAGAGGGTAGTGAAAGTAATGTGAATGTATCACATCAGATACTTATATTAAATTACTTAATTTACTATGTTAAATACTACTATTTAATGTTTATTTATACAAGAAACGAAATTTTGCTTTATTTGATATGTTCTATGTTCACGGGTCTCCATGGCCACCAGTGAACTTGCACTGTCCCTTCCTCTCTTTCCTATTTTCTATACTTTACGCTGGGATATGAGGATACACAAAGGATAGGATCAACAAGATCAACCTTATAGCTAGTGATTGTCCCCATTTAACTATCTGAACAACATACACATTCAATTCAATAAAAATTCATGGCAAATACAACCACGAAATGAGTAAAGTTTTACTATTAGAACAACAATCGATAGTAACATTCTATTTACATGTTTTCAAAGGTTGTGTTTCCTATTGAGAATTTTACTAGCTCTTGCACATGAGAATACTTAGATAACAGGACCATGGAAAGGCAAACAGACAAACATATCCCTGCCTCTTTCTGGCCTTACAATAAATGCAACACGAGATTACAGTTGGACATACTTAAACTATATTGTGACTTTGTGCAGTTTTTAATCTTTCACTCAGTTCTTATCTGGTTCACTTCGTTGATACTTTAACCTGTAGCGGGAACGGTTTATGGTTGTTTGGCCTGGTGGCGGGTTTCTGATTCAGGGAAGGGTTTAATTTGCCGGCTGCTCAAGGTAGAGGATTAATTGCTGGTGGGGTTATGAGATCTTCTCTCAGGGAGTGTGGAAAGCAGGTTAAAAATCTGATGTGTTACACTCACATGACTTTCTCTGCTCTTGTCCAAACTATTTTTACAAACGCTTATTCTCCATATGCTTCATGTTAATCGAGATGTTAATCTTATTGTTAATTTTCTTGTAGGTGTAAGGGGAATATGGTAGACTTTAAACGATAGTCAAATATTTTAAGAGCTGGTTGCTGTGTGTAATATTCCATTCTCTTTTCATTACCAAGACAAAAAAATGAATAACGAATTCCCATTTGAGAAAATTATTAAAAAATTTAAGGGAATAACAAGCAATACCTCGAAATGGTTCACTCAACAACAAAAAAGTATATGACATAAACTATGCATTTTAACGCCATCTACATTTTTTATATAGTAAAGTTTTGTCAATCTCTTATGGTTTATCAGTTATGCAAAAGTCGTTCACAATGAAGAATACTTTTTGAGACATTCCCAGAAAATTCGAGATATACATTTCATTTGTCATGAAAATATCTTAAACATATGGTATTTTAATTAAAACCGTTAGAGCCATTTTTGGGTAAATTAAAATTTTCGAAAAATATTCCATGTAAAGGGTAATCCGAGGTGAGGGGATTTTCTTGAAAACCTTCGTGTCGCATCTCTGGAAGATACTGAACCTAAATACCAAGTTTGGTGTTTATCCGACTGTTCGTTTCTGAGTTATGCTGTTCACAAACAGACACACAGACACACACACACACACACACACACGAACATGTTTCCAAAAATGCGGTTTTTGGATTCAGGGGATCTCAAAACATGTATTTCCGGCGAAATCTCGGTATCGAATTTTTGGGTGGAATACAATACTTCCCCTACTTACTATACGTAGTAGAGAAAGTAAAAATACATGAATTTCTCCTTCACTAGCCCCTTTACTGTGATAATCCACACGGTTTGATTCTTTTCCCGAATCCCCGTCACCCAAGACTTGCCTTCACGATCCCGCCTACAATTCCTAACTTACATTCACGTGGTTCCCTCTTTCTATTCCCTTTCTGAAGATAAAAACTCTAAAGTTACTGTCTTCGTCGCCATGAATTTATATCCATTTTCGCACGCCTATTTGCCCACGGAATAACGCGATTCCCCGACACTAGCTTGACACAAAATTTACATGAAGTCTGATCCACTGTTCGACACAAAGTGATCCATGTTACCCACGCCTCAATCTCCTCTCCCGTCATGGATAATTTTCTAGTCTCCGCCTAGTTTCTATTTACGTCCCACCTTTTTTCTATGCACGTGACTTTTATAACTTCTCGTTGGTCAATTTCATAAATTTGGTTTACTAAAATTCTTACGTCGGCCTACACCGAGTCTGACATTAACGTCTTATCTTCGCTTGATTTCCTTTTCTGTGCGGATGACTGCATCTGACTTCCCGTCTGTTGTATTCGTTTCCTGTGGACTTCACAAATTCTATGTAGCTTAAGTGCTCGCTAATGTCTTCGCCTGTTTGCTCGTGAAACATTTCCAGTTTTTACAGTTTTCGCTTGTCTCTCTTCGCTCTGAAATACGTGATTTCACACATTTTATTTTCATATGTTTTAGTTTATTTAAGTTCATTTTATTTATTGTTTCTGTTCTTTTCTTAATCTCAGTCGTTATGCTTTTTATTCTCCCCTTTCGTAATCCTTCATATTATTTTTATTCTTCTTTCTTATTATTCCTATCATTATTATGATTAGTATTATTATTATTGATATTGTTTCTTTTCGGGCAGATATTATTGCTTCAAACTTCACACTTTACTTCCTTCGTGACGTAGCCTCATCATGCCGGACGGTTCACCACACTGGGAGTCGAACACAAGAACTCCACAACCTGGCGCCCCCCAGTAGCACTTCAGAAAGCCGTCACCAACTTGTTCGGAGAATCGCTCTTAATGTCGCACGGGAAGCTCACTCGCCAACACAACTCACACGTGACTCGCAACTGAATAGGTAATGCGAGAACGCTCGCTTATATAGGCAGTGGAATCTTCCACAGGAGGTTCTCGAACGTTTCTAAACTATCTGAGGAGGGGGAAGAATAAGCTTCCAGAGAGATAACCCTCGATTGCGTGTCTGGTGTTTGCGCTGGCATGCGGTGGTTATTTTGTTTACTCCGACAGCTCGGCACCGACCTCCCGATAAACTTGGGCCATTGCCGCTGCGTCACAATTTTGACCTACAACGGATTAAAATTATGCAAAAGAGTAAAAATGCTAACATTTTAAAAACCCAAAATTTTTAATATACTAACATCTAAAATGGCGAACAATAAAGATAACATAACGCTAAAAAAATTACCCATTAAAAGCTAAATTAAAATCCCCTCAACATTTACGCAGAATTGATACAAGATTACAATTTGTGTGTTCTCCGCTTGTGTAACAGTAATAAATGATTACGAGAACGTTAAATTAGGCAAACACCGAAAAGGCACGCGATCAGAAAATGATCCAACAGCACGTAGTTCCCAATGCTCTACATAACTCGATGTAACTCACCGGGTTGTGTTGCAGTCAACTACAGGCGAGGGGTTAGAAGACAATCTCTCCGACAAAGTACCTTGCAAAACAGCTAACCGGAACGCCCTCAATGTCACCATAACAAACTCATGACGAAGTAGCGCTCAGCTTAGACATAGAAACTCTCGCAATCCATCGCAAAGTATAAATATTAGAATACCATTAAAAAAATCTGATGTGTTGCACTCACGTGACTTTCTCTACTCTTGTACAAACTATTTTTACAAACGCTTATTCTCCATATGCTTCATGTTAATCGAGATGTAAATCTTATTGCTAATTTTCTTGTAGGTGCAAGGGTAATTTCGAGGCTTTAAGCGATAGTCAAATATATTAAGAGCTGGTTGCTATGTGAAGTATTTCATTATCTTTGCATTACCAGGACATACAATAAACGAATAACAAATTCTCATTTGAGAAGAAGTATAAGTATTGGAAAATTTAAGGGAACAACAAGCAATATCTCGAAAATGGCTCACTCAACAACAAAAATGTATATGACATAAATTGTGTATTTTAACCCCTTCTACATTTTTTGTTTAGTAAAAGTTTGTCATCCCTTATGGTTTACCAGTTATGCAAAAGTGGTTCGCAATGAATAATACTTTTGGAGACATACCCAGAAAATTCAAGATATACATTTTATTTGCCATGAAAATATCTTAAACATATGATATTTTAATCAAAATCCTTAAAAACATTTTTGAGAAAATTAAAATTTTCGAAAAATGTTCCATGTAAAGGGTAATCTGGTGATGGGGGATTTTCTTGAAAACCTTCGTGTGGCATCTCTGGAAGATACTGAACCTAAATGACAAGTTTGGTGTTTATCCCAATGTTCGTTTCTGAGTTATGCTGTTCACAGACAGACACACATATACACAGACACACACATTCACAAAAATGTATCGAAAAATGTTTTTTTTGGATTCAGGGTGCCTCAAAGCATATATTTGCGATGAAATCTCTGTATCGAATTTTTGGGTGGAATACAATACTTCCCCTACTTACTATACGTAGTAGAGAAAGTAAAAATCGGAACAAACTCGCAAGGTGCACTCCAATCTAAGAGCCCATGAAATTTAGAAAATATTAAATTTATATTGTATGACTCTTTCTCTAACAACTGGTAGGAAAAATATTACATTTCTACCATAAAGTAGAGTTTGATATTGCACAGAAATAACATTTTGAGATCCCCTGATTCCTCCTCTCAAAAAGCATTGTTAAAAATTGAGGCACGCGCGCGCGTATATGTCTCTGCCTGTAAAGAAATTATGTTTGGCATTTTAAAGCTCTTCTCGTTAAGGTGTTACCACAAACCAAAGTTAAGTTCTGAATAAGGCAAACACACTATATCTCAGACGTCAGGCAGTGTATGGGCTTGGTTGTCAATTAAACCTATACCCTCCACCGATGACTCAGAACCATAGCAATGCCTATTCCATAGTTATCTAAGTAAGCCATTGGATTGGCTACGTAGGCACGGATCCACTCAGGGGATTTTGTACCTACGCCTCATAAGGGGGCGTCCCCGGGAGGAAGGATGAGGTGAGAGGAGACACCGGATAGCCGGAACCAGGAGTGACGGTACAGTAATGGCAGGGCCCTTAAGTTTCTAGATAGAGACTCGAGGACGGACAGGCAGACCGGACACCCCACATCGGACAGATGGGGTCCAACGCCCCTCAAGGGGTTCGAATACCCCGGCAGGAAGCCGAAAGTCGAAGGACAGAGGGATTTTAAAACAGAATCCTTTTCCCTTGCCACACCGCACCGAAACACCATCGCCAACACTTCCAACCCTGAAAGAAATCAATGGATGAAAGATGAAGTGAAGTAAGAATGGTGATGAAATGGAGGAGAGGAAATTCGGAGGACATGGGTCCCAGCATTCGCCTGGCGACCAAGGAAAACTCCCAAAAAACACCGAAAAATCCCATAGGTCATGAAGGTCGGTCATGGGAATCGAACCCATGACCTCGCGAATGCGGGCCACAGACGAAACCGCCTGAGCCATTCCGCCATTGGGAGAGAGGTCTCTGCAAGCTATCATGATTATTCCAACTAAAATAGACAGATAAAAAGTCACTGAAAATAAATAGCACAGAAAATAAGACAAGTCGATGTTGTCAACTTTAGATAAACGAAATGCTTAGCAGCTGTAACAAATTACCTAATGGTGATGTAAATAATTTACTTTGTATATTTATGGGGAATAGTAGCCAATAGAAGTACTGAAATAATGCAAATAATTAATAATGTAAAATAATATTGAGAAGTAGCTTGACTGTAAAATAACGTGTACTACACAATGTAATTAATGTGAAAGCAAGCATATAAGGAACAGTGTAATTAGTAATTACCATGCGAGGGAGCAACAGGTGTTAAGCCCACATGCGCATACACGCTAATGCACACAGGATTTTGCCTAAGTCACAGAAAATAGAGAGAGGAATCCGAGATTAAAGTGATGCAGAGGGTGTGGTCTAATTCCTGGAAGACAACGAAGTTGGAAAAACAGAGAGAGAAACGAGAGTTGTAAAGTGAGACGGAGATAGTGGGTTTTACCAGTGAAGTCAAAGGGAAGCGTGGCTGCTAAAATTGGAAAATTTTATTTTCTAGCACGCTAAGCAGATAATCAATGAGAATAGTTGTTACATATAAAGGCGCAAATTCTAGCATAATAGGAAGGTATAAAAGGGGGAGGGGACCCTCAAGTTATACATTCTCTGATTTTACTCTCACGATGCAACACATGTGACTCAGAGGGAAGATTGTGTACGTTTATGCGGGTGGGAATATATCGTGTGACGCTGTTAGATATGTAGGTATACGTAAAGGATTCATAGTAGGGGAAGGTTAAATGTACAGCTTTTGTATCATTTTGTGTGAAGTAAGGGAAAGTTGCTAGCCGCCTCAATGGACCTTATATGTTAAATACATAAGCTGTTTAAGGGAAAGTCAGATTATCATTTGCCTTCACCTACATAAAATTTTGAGAAATATTAGATTAGGATAGGAATTTCTCCTCAGCTCTAGACAAGCAGCCCGGCAGAGAACTTCAAGGAGCTTCGGAGATTCGAGATAACATCTAGATTAGATAGAACGTGGTACTCAAATACGATACTTCAGTTTCATTAATAAACAAATAAACCTGCAAAAGGTTTTCTATGGAGGTTCTGTTTTTTTCTAAAATGGCTGAGTAGCAATAAAACGACAAAACAGAATTCACAAGTATGACTTTTTTAAATCAATAAACCCGATATCACAAGTCGCCGTTTGTAATACAGTAGATGTTGGCGATGTTTGTACACTTGTAAAACTCATGAGTGCATCATAGCAACGCAATCAGTGGAAGATGAATCCACTTGTACTTGAATTTGGACATCCACGCTGGAGAGTGTACTCTGTTTTATCCGATGTTGCAATTTGGGAAATCCAAGTTTGACCTGTTATATGCGTTTGTCTTTGTTTATTCCCTTTGAACTTTCGAGTTTTGTTGTCTTTTTATACCCTAATTGAATTTTCAATACATTTCTGTAGCCGCTATTTAACTTTTAACCAGTTTTTGAGGTTTAATATGTGCAATTTATTTTAGCAAATGCAGAAACACTTCCATACTGCTTTATAGGTCCCCGTAAATATCTTACTGTGTTCTTAATCTGCGTGTAAATATTTTAATTCGGTGTTGAGTAGACACAGGCTCCAAATATGGCAAAGCAGTGGTTATCAGATAATGTAGTGCGACCCCTAGTAGGTTTCGAAACATTAAAAGCAGCTAATGCATGCATTTTCTTGTATAAAAAGGCCACACACAAAATTAGTTTGCGTAAGAACAAAAATTATAGGTATTTTCAAAGTCTGGGAAACAAATTATCACTAGATATGAGCAAATATGTAAAAGAACTCGTGGTGGTAGCTTTTTATCTTTTGGCAATGGTGTCTAGTACACAAGACCTTTCACATGAACCCACAAAAAAATCAAGTAGAGTCAAGTTAGGCAAATAGGCTGGCCATGACACAGGAACACCTTTTCCTATCCGCTTTTCAGGGAAAGTCTGATTAAGGCGTTCTCGAGTACGATGTAAAAAGTGGGGCTCCAGCATGTTGAAACCACATACGTCGTCAAACCGTAAGTGGGTTATGTTTGAAGAACCTGGGAAAATGTGTCTCAGAAACATAGTGTATACTGCTCCAGTTAATCGGGGTGGAAGAAGAAATGGACCTATTAAATCAACATTGACTATGTCCCCCATACGTTCACTGCAAATCTGTTTGATTGCACCTTACAACTGCAGCGTGGGGATTCTCATCGTCCCAAACATGACTATTTCGACTATTTAGCATGCCGTCTTTGGTGAAACAAGCTTCATCGGTGAAAAGTACACACAAGGATGTGAGAATCGAATTCTTACTGCCTGTGACATTAAAGCGACTCCGGGGTTGCTCGCCCAGGTACGACAGAACTTCGAAGTTATTATACCTGCACCGGAGCTGAAGGACGCCATTTTGAACACTGTTGTAGTATCACGGCTTGTGTAAGTAATTCAGCGAAGTAAAGTAGAGTTATTCGTAAGTTTCCATAATTTCAAGTTCAACTTTTGCGTAAAGCTTATGACTGAGTTGTATCCGGGGTTCCTTATATCAAATTCATGCATATGTCTTTCCTAATGTTCTCTGGAAGTTTGCATCATCATCGCGGAAACACTGTGTCTATCTGTAACAGGAAAGCTTTACGGGTTATTTTCTAAGTAATACAATCTTTTTTCTGTGGAATGCCACGCATTGCATGGTGTCTTAAAACATGTCACGAAGGATATAATTAAAAATCTGTTACACTCAGATGACTTTCTCTACTCTTGTACAAACTACTTTTACAAACGCTTATTCTCCATATGCTTCATGTTAATCGAGACGTTAATCTTATTGCTAATTTTCTTGTAGATGCAAGGGAATATGCTAGGCTTTAAGCGATAGTCAAATATTTTAAGAGCTGGTTGCTATGTGGAGTATTCCATTCTCTTTGCATTACCAGGACAAAAAAATAACAAATTTCCATTTGAGAAAAAGTATAAGTATTGGAAAATTTAAGGGAATAGGAAGCAATATCTCGAAAATCACTCAACAGAAAAATGTATAGGACATAAGTTGTGTATTTTAACACGACCTATATTTTTTGTGCAATAAAATTTTGTCTATCTCTCATGGTTTACCAGATATGCAAAAATCGTTCATAATGAAGAACACTTTTGAAGACATTCCCAGAAAATTCAAGATATACATTTCATTTGTCATGAAACTATATTAAACATATGATATTTTAATCAAAATCGTTAGAGCCATTTTTGAGAACATTAAAATTTTCGAAAAATATTCCATGTAAAGTGTAATCTGGGGTAGGGGGATTTTCTTGAAAACCTTCGTGTCGCATCTCAGTTAGATAATGAACCTAAATACCAAGATTGGTGTTTATCCGACTGTTGGTTTCTGAGTCATGCTGTTCACAGACAGACACACACATCCGGACATGTTTCAAAAAATGTGTTTTTACTTTCTCTACTACGTATAGTAAGTAGGGGAAGTATTGCATTCCACCCAAAAATTCGATACCGAGATTTCACCGGAAATACATGTTTTGAGACCTCCTGAATCCAAAAAAAGCATTTTTGGAAACATGTCCGTGTGTGTGTCTGTGTGTGTGTCTGTGTGTCTGTGTGTGTGTCTGTGTGTGTGTCTGTGAACAGCATAACTCAAAAACGAACAGTCGGATAAGCACCAAACTTGGTATTTAGGTTCAGTATCTTCCAGAGATGCGACACGAAGGTTTTCAAGAAAATCCCCCCACCCCAGACTACCCTTTACATGGAAGATTTTTCGAAAATTTTAATTTTCTCAAAAATGGCTCTAACGATTTTGATTAAAATATCATATGTTTAAGATAATGTTATGAGAAATGAAATGTATATCTCGAATTTTCTGGGAATGTCTCCAAAAGTATTCTTCATTGTGAACGACTTTTGCATAACTGGTAAACCATAAGAGATAGACAAAATTTTACTACACAAAAAATGTAGATCGCGTTAAAATACACAACTTATGTCATATACATTTCTTTTGTTGAGTGAACCGTTTTCGAGATATTGCTTGTTATTTCCTTAAATTTTACAATACACTTTTTCTCACATTCGTTATTCATTTTTTTATGTCCTGGACATGCAAAGAGAATGGAATGCGCCACATAGCAACCAGCGTTAAAATATTTGACTATCGCTTAAAAGCTACCATATTTCCCTTGCATCTACAAGAAAATTACCAATAAGATTGACATCTCGATATCTCGATTAACATGAACCATATGGAGAATAAGCGTTTGTAAAATTAGATTGTACAAGAGTAGAGAAAGTCATGTGAGTGTAACACATCAGATTTTTTTAATTCAGGGGGCCTCAAAACATATATTTCCGGTGAAATCTCAGTATGGAATTTTTGGGTGGAATACAATACTTCCCCTGATTACTGTACGTAGTAGAGAAAGTAAAAATCCTGTGTTCTCCGCACATGAGAAGATTAGCAAATGAAGTTGCCAAATTCAGCAATAATGAGGCAAATGTATCTTCCACTTCCCTTCATACTGGCAAAGCTGCTAACCTCAGCAATCGCCAGACTTTTATAAGCATATTAATGGTGTGCAGAAGGTGTGCAACGTGGGGACTACGTGTCTGAAGTTTAACAGAGGACTTAGGCACAAAATTAATAGAATTTCTGATTTTTAGATACTGATACACTTTGTATCAATACATTTACAATTTTGGCTTTGTTTAAGCATACATTTTTCAAAATATAAATGTTCTGTGTGCACAGTTATGGCGCAATTTTAATTAAACCATCTATACCTGAGGTTCACCAAAATAGTATCTTGCTACTGGTTCAAAAAAATAAGTAGTTATTAGCAAATATATGAATATGTTTATTAAAAGTTCTGAAAGGAAAGATAAAACTAACATATCAATAAGTAATTGTATAATTTAAAACAGTTTTATTCTGTTGGTCTTAAATTAGAGAAACTGTTATACAGTGCTGCACTGTGACTTTATATTAACGATTCTCCAAAGGATTACCGGTATTTTGCAGTCAATTTTTAGAACATATCACACACTTTGTTATAATTTATCATATGTAATTAAATGTGGCATATTGAACACTAATAATAACAAATAAGGGTACAAATTCTAAACCTAATAACTTCAAAGTTACAGAAATTAATAAATTTAGTCCCATGGTCCGTTAAGGCTGAGGAATAAAGAAATAATTAACAGGAGTTCAAATTCTATGACGCTACCTACTTCCTGTCCTGAAACTCTTCCCAAAACGATTTTATTTAGCTTAATTATAGAGTATGCATCTTTTGAAAAGCTTCTTTATACAGGATGTTTCAAAAATAGGAGGAATAATTTCAGGTATGCGTTTCCCTTATGTAGACAATAAAAAGTTCATTACAATATTTGTCCGAAAATGCTTGGTTTCCGAGTTATGGCCTTCAAAACAGTGATATTAATTGGAAGTATTTCTTACCTCAGGTAGTTTTCTTTACAGAAGATGTTCAAAGTGTCCGCGACCTGCTTGAATACAGGCATCGCAACGACGTCTCGTGGCCGTGAAACACGATCCCAAATTGAAGGAATATTGCGTATTTCCTCACAACCTGCCACAGTTCGATACAGAAGAGATTCCATATCAGGCACCGGAGACGAAAACATCAATGCTTTTAAATGGCACCACAAGTAGGGATCGACAGGATTCAAATCAGGTGAGCGTGGTGGCCAAGCAATTGGGTCACCTCCACCAATCCATCAATCGGAAAACCTTCGATACAAGTACCGGCGAATTGTATGATTGAAGTGAGCTTGTTTGACAAATGTTCAGTGGAGTGTCTTCATACACATGAGGTGTGGTGTTTTCCAAGAAGCTTGTGTGCATCTGCTCTGTAAGTCTGTTTACAATTACATAGGTTTCAACTAACCGATCACAATGATATCGGCCCACATGTTGAGAGTGAAACGCATTTGGTGATGAGATGGAACAATTGCATGTGAGTTTTCATATGCCAATACATGCTGATTGTAGACGTTTCTAACGCCATCTCGTGTGAACTGCGATTCATCTGTAAATAACACTAAGGCAGGAAAGTTCGGATTTGTAACACACTGCTGAACGTAGCACTGGCAGAACATCAGAGTAATCTGTTGGTGATGGGGTCTGTATACGTTGCAAATGATAAGGGCACAATTGTTGCTCTCGCAACAGTCTCCAGGCAGTTGCACGAGGAACATCCACCTGCAACGCTAACCTTCGTGTACTGATAGAAGTCGTGTGCACAGAATCCAGAATCTCCTCTCTACATCTGGAGTTGTAGATCTTGGTTGTCTCCTTCCCAAACCAGGAGATGTAAACATCGCATGAGCGCACAGACGGCGATGGAGAACGCCCAAATGTTTTCCGATTTGGACAACTTTGCTGTGGGTACCTCTCTTGGTTTAAAACGACGAGCCATCCGCCTTACCGTACATGAAGTGCATTTCTGTCAGCTCCTGATTTCAGTATCTCAGTCGAACGCCTAACACAACACTCAATGTATCTTTCACCTCGGAATGTACTCTCAGAGTGTCATGTTAATATCTTCTGTCACGGTCACGGAAGAAAAACGTTCCGGTGAATTTCACTGTTTTGAAGACAATAACTCACAAACCAAGCACTTCCAGACACATGTTGTAATAGACTTTTTTATTGTCTCATATACGGAATGTATATCTCAATTTATGTCCTCAATTTATAAAACACGTTTATCCAAAATATTGGTTGCCATGACTTTTTAAGGAACCCTCGAAACTGAAGAAGATATTTTATTTTTGTAACTTGCTTGCAACACGCTTTGGGCGTCAATTTGAAAAGATGTATTGTCTTTACGTTGTTTGCCCCACGTTGGGCGCCAATTTGAAGAAGATTGTATTGAAGATGGTTTGTTATTACTTTGTTGTAGGAGTTGTATTATAGTTCAACTGTTGGGGAACAGAACTTGAAATTCGTTGCAACCACACGTATAGTACACAGTTTCCGGTAGCCTTCGCCCCCAAATGTACCTTCAGGTTGCCTTTGTCAAAAGTTTAAAAATATTAACTTTGTAATTTGACTCTTTCTTTAAATATTACATATTTATGTTTGCCTCGGCTGTGTCAGTATTATTGTTAGAGACACGTTTCCCTTAGCAGGGTTGTGGTGTGACTAAAGAATGTAGACTTACACAGATTATAATTTTACTTCACTCCTTTTACTAATATTTGATACGATTTAAATAACACTTCGCTGATATAGAGAGAGATGCGAGATACTCTAATTAATTAATTACACTTTTTAACACGTAAAACTATTTTTTTTCGTCTCACACGAATACATATTAAATCTCTCTAGGACACTTTTTGCGTTGGTTACAATGACTCTGCAGGCAACTGAACTGTTTTCAACCGCCTAAACTTGTAAATTTCTGTATTTCAAGTTTCTGATTGGCTACTCCTAATCCAATAGAATACCTTCATTTAACTAAAGCTTTTTCTGGTTGTTGATTGGCTATTTTTATAAACTGTCACTAAAATTGCATTATTGCTTCCGAGAATCACAAGTAACATTTAAACTTTCTAATTCATTATTGCCTCAAGGTTACCTCATTGTTAGCAACTTTTAACAACTATTATTCTCACAGCTCCTACATTATTAAATTACTTAATATATTCACATAACATTATTACACATGGACACAATAATATAAATATATACAATGACTGTAATATGCACCTTTTATATATTGTTACATACACATATTGCTTTAAGGCGGGCTGTTATTGAATTTATATATTATATAATTTGACTAAAATCATTTAAGTGTTAAAAATACTGCCTCAAAACAAATATTTGATTTGTTGCATTCATATGACCTCAACTCACTCTTCTAGGAACTACTTCTACAAAGGTCTATACTTCTATTTCTTCCTGTTAATCAAGATAAGCTTCCATTATACATTCAGTTGTAAGTAGAAAAAAGCACACAAGTAGACTGAAGCGATCGTTATGTATTTAAAAGGTGGATCGCTCTGTGACTGCTTTCAAATTCTATGCTCGAATAGGCACTTGAAAGAAGGTGAGTATTAGAAAATTCAAAGCAATAAAAAAGAATATCTTGGAAAAAGCTCATGCCACAAATATTTTTATTTGAAATCGTGTCCTTTAACGAGATCTGTATGGTAAGGTTTTGTCTATCTCTTAAGACTGTTTCAATTACCTATCTAATAATCATTTAGAATGAAGACGGCTTCATAGATGATTTGCAGAAAATTCAAGATATGTTTTTCTCCACCATGCAAGTGGAAAATGCATGGTATTTTTATCTAAATAGTTAAATCATTTTTGAGAAAATAAATAAGCAACGAAACTATTTCCATCAACGTTATTTTGGGATGGAAGATTTTCTTGAAAATCCTTTTATCATATACTTGGAAGAAACAGATCATAACTACCAAGTTTAGTATGCTATTTACAAACACACTTACATTATACAGATGGGCATTATTTTAAAAGTCTGATGTGATACATTCACATGACTTTCTCTACCCTCTCGTCTTTTATTAGTGGATATACAAATTCTTACTCAAGCTTTACTTCATTTTAATCCAATTAAACCTTTGCAGAAATAGCTACATTGCACATTTTGTTATAAATACAAGAGAACAGCCATAGTGAAATTTCATACTTTTTCAATGCAATCGCGAGAAACAACTGAATGTTGAAAGGACTTTCAAGATTGGGCAAGAAATGAACAATGTGAACCCTTAATGACGTATATCTCATAAACGGTTTATACCACAAAAAACCTATTTTAAATAAATTGTGTTTTTAAAGATATCTACATTTTTTGTGTAGTACGTTTTCGTCTACCGCTTAACGTTTACCTGATATACAAGATTATACAATATTTCTTCCAAATGGAATGGACTTCATAGGCTATTCCCAGAAAATTCAAGAAATACATGTTATTTTTTATGAAATATTTTTAATATATCGTATTTTAAACAAAATCGTTAGCCATTTCTATAAAATCAAAGTTTTAGAAAAAATTTCTATGTAAAGGGTAGTTTAGGGTAGGTGATTTTATTGAAAACCTTGTATTGCATCTTTGAAAGGTACTGAACTTAAAATACCAAGCTTCGTGTTAATTCGACTTTGCTTTTTTGAGTTATGCAATTCAGGCACACACACACACACACACACACAATTTTTCTAATCTTTTTTGTATTCAAGGGGCTTCATAACATTTATTTCTGGTGAAATTTAGATATAGAATTTTCCCCTACTTACTATACGTAGTAGAGAAGCTAAAAATGCTTGTTTTTACTTTTAAGTAGCCTCAAAAACGTGTATTTATGGTCTTATTTAAGTGTCAAGCTTTTGGTGGAATACAATGCGTTCCCTACTTCGTATATATTTAAGTAGTAGAGAAAGTGAAAGGTTATGGGGAAGTGCAAATTTTGGTACAGTCTGTGAAAGGCCAATTCTAGAAAGGACCTTTAATGGGAATACTTTGGTCACAACCAAGCTGGTGTAAACATTCGTCTGTAAACGCTATCGTCTTTTTATTGCATGTTGTTCATGTGGACCATATAACCACATGTAAAGCACAGGAAGAGAAAACAACTAGGTTAAAAACAAACGGAGTATTTATTTCTGTTTACATTAGTGTGAAAACAAGAGTTTAGTAATGTAGGTCACTTGCAGATTTGCCAAAACAGTTCTTGTTGAAGTGTTTGTTCTCAGCTACATATCGTTCTTGCAACATACAACATTCGCTACTAAACTCATGAAAAGCACGTGTGCTGCAATTCTCAAACATATGATAATACATTTAACTAATGAAACTTATCTGAAAATATCACTCATAGACACTTTTATGGAATTAAATTATTTAATGGATAAAAGAATTCAATAGATTTATACACACTGCCGTTTCTGAAAATTGCAACACAAAAAAATAATTTTCCGAATAACTCCAAACTTGGTGGAAACAATAAACTGAGTGCCAGTATGCCTCGTCGACGTCAAAGGGAGCCATATCGGCATGTAAGTGAATTCTAGCTGGACAGAATGGTCGGTTTCCGGGAAACGGGTTTGTCATACCGTGACATTTCGGCTCGTACAGGGCATAATGCTAGGTCAGTGATGCGTGTGTGGAAGCAGTGGATAGCTGAAAGGTCGTACCAGCGAAGAGCGGGTACTAGACCACGGAACATGACAACACGGAATCTTGTTCGCATGGCCATAACGGACTGTACAACATAATCCACAGGTGTTGGCTCGACGCTGGAGCACTGTAACAGGTGTGAACTTGTCTGCATCAACGGTTCGTCGCCGTCTGCTGCAGGTTGGACTGGTGGCATGCATGACATTACGTCGGTTTGCACAGTCCAGAAACCACAAGCACCTCCGACTGCAATGGGCACGTGAACACCGTCACTGGTGTGCTGAGTGGCAAAATGCAGTTTTTTCGGACGAGTCCCGCTTCAACGTGTCCTACAGTGATTGCGCATACGTGTCCGGTGGTACCATGGTGAGCGCAATCTGGAGGGCCGCATTGTTGAGCGGCATAGCAGACAAACACCAGGTGTGATGGTTTGGGGCGCCATTGGTTACAATAACCGATCTCGCCTCCTACGAATTGAGGGCACTTTGAACAATAGCCGGTACCTAACGGTGGTTGTAGAGCCTGAGATACTCTCCCTGCTTCAGGCATCTCCACAGACCACATTTCAACAGCATAATGCCCGGCCACATATTGCGAGGAATGTACAAGCCTTCGTCGAAGAGCGACGTGTGCGATTGATTCCCTGGCTTCGATTAGCAGCGCATGGAGGCAACACTAAGTACTGAATATTAGGGATCAAACGTCATGTACGGATTTGAAAATGTTATCATTTATTACTTGTCATGTACCTAACCTGTGGTATTAAATTCATTGAATTCGTGCGTTTTCTTCTTGCTGTTACAATTTTCACAAACGGTATATATAAGTGTATGTGTAATAATAGCATTTATTGATTATGCACGTAAAGGCTTCTGGGTCTATGAAGACTTTATGGGTTATGTAATATGCGAATTTTACTTTCTTTGGGCCCAGGTACTCACCTACCTGACCATCTGTCAGCTTGTTATGTTTGTCTGTGAGCAGCATAACTCAAAACGAATTGTCGGATTAAGCTTGGTATTTAAGTTCAGTATCTTCCAAATATGCGACACAAATGTTCTCAAGAGTGTCTCCCAGGCCCAAATAACTCTTTATACGAAAAAGGTTTCATTTTTTTTATTTTCTCAAAAAATACCTCTGACGATTTTGATTAACATGACAAACGTTTAAGATATTGACATGACAAATACACAGTATAACTTGAAATTTTTGGGAATGGCCTGTGAATTCCTGTTTATTTGGGAGGAATTTTAAATAACAGGTAGAACAATACATATAAACAAAAACTTACAAGCAAACATTCAGGAAGGGCGGATAAAAATGTTGGATTTTTGGTACTGTTGGATTAGGCATTGCTAAATGTATAATTATGCAGAACTGTAAACTCGCGGAGAATTACAGTACGCGTCATGGCAATTTACAAACATCATAAGTTGCCATGCATTATACGTAACCGACCGTTACGTCATCGACCAATGGCAGGTAAGCTGCTGACGGGCTATCCAGTTTGTAATAGTCCACGCGGCTTTGTTAATATGGTTGCGGTGGCACCGGAGTAACTTGAGCGACTCGCATTCGGGAGGTCTCGGTTTCAAACCGCTGGGGCCGACCAAACTAACCGAAAGATTTTCGTGGTTTTCTCGGTCGCTAGGCGAATGCTGGGTTGGATAATTTGATCCTCAAAGTTTCCTAACGTCCCTTTCATTACTGCATTTCATTTCCTTCTTCACCATCATTCCAGACATTGGGCTGATCAACTATCCTGAATAAGCTATGATCTAGAGTTTCTTGCTCCTCGACAGGCTACTGACCCAAGGCATCGGCTTGTGAGTCCTATAAAGAGGAGGGTAAGCAGTTACAGTGGAGAGAGAACGGGTATGACTGTGAGTAAAAATGAGTTTGTCCCCTGTGGCGAAATAATCGTTATGATATTTGAACCGGAAGGATACGTACACCCTAAGAGCACAGAACAGACTCACGAAGCGTATATCTGTATAAGTACAATCATTTCCTCGGCCGGTTCAGAATTTTTTTTGTGTAGTAAAATTTTGTCTATCTCTTATGGTTTACCAGTTATGCAAAAGTCGTTCACAATGAAGAATACTTTTGGAGACATTCCCAGAAAATTCGAGATATACATTTCATTTGTCATGAAAATATCTTAAACATATGATATTTTAATCAAAATCGTTAGAGCCATTTTTGAGAAAATTAACATTTTCGAAAAATGTTCCATGTAAAGGGTAATCTGGGGTGGGAGGATTTTCTTGAAAACCTTCGTGGCGCATCTCTGGAAGATACTGAACCCAAATACCAAGTTTGGTGTTTATCCGACTGTTTGTTTCTGAGTTATGCTGTTCACAGACAGACGGACACACAGACACAAACGCACACACGGACATGTTTCCAAAAATACTTTTTTGGATTCAGGGGGTCTCAAAACTCGTATTTCCGGTAAAATTTCGGTATCGAATTTTTGGGTGGAATACAATACTTCCCCTACTTACTATACATAGAGAAAGTAAAAATCGGATCTCTATATGCTGACCTTACAATTCCGTACTTCTTTTCATGACATAGTGAGAAACAGGTGAATAACGACACTGCTGTTCTGTCTGTTCAGTGACGTTTCAGCTATTAGAGTGGGATAGCTTATCTCTCAGCTAAACCGTAAGCTTTTGAGAGTGATACACAGTATGCTGGACTCCTGCCGCGCGTGAGGCTCGCAATGGAAAATAGTCAAAGGGCTTTCACTAAAATTGATAGTGCAGAAATTAGTAGGTATAATAATTGAACTCTTATAGTTTCGAGTGTTACGATTCGTAATCAGTTTCATTCTTTATCTTCATACGGTCGGCAACTCGTATTAGATCACATTAAATTTCTCGGTCATTTTGAACTGGTGTCATTCAGTATGCCTACGTGTACCTGAGACTTGAATCTTATACCCATACCACTAGAGCAGCTGGCGTACGAGACAACAGAACGAGCTACAAGATAACATCAGAAGCAGGTAAAGTACAAGGGCAATCCCAGCAGTACCCGATCTGACGTATATATAGCGGTTATGGTTTCAAACAAATGAGTATGTTAGAAAGTACCACCCTTATAAAGCTTGAGTTTGAAGTTTGACGATGCTACGTTGTTTCGTGATTGTTTGGCAGCCATTAATAGTGAACGTTCTCAGCAAATTGTAAAATGGATAAAACTGGTCATCGTTATGTGATACAATACTTTCATTTGAAAGGTCTTAGTGCAACTAATATTAAAGCTGAGCTAGATTCAACTCTGGGGGAGTCTACTCGTTCATTTACAACAATAAAATGTTGGGTGGCAGAGTTTATGCTAGGCGTACCAGCTGCCAAGACGAACATCGCAGTGGTCGACCAAATGAGGTGACCACGCCAGAAATTTTGAAGAAAATCCACAATATGGTATTGGATGACCGTCGACTGAAAGTACGCGAGCTAGCAGACATCGTAGGCATTTCACAAAGTGCTGTGCATCGCATTCTAACTGAAAATTTAGACATGAGAAAGCTGTGCGCAAGATGGGTGACGCGTTTACTCACAATGGAACAAAAGCAGCGTCGTGAGGATGTTTCAGTGGAGTGTTTGGCGATTTTTCGCTACAATAAAGCTGAGTTTTTGCGTCGATTCATAACCATGGATGAAGCTTATGTCCAACACTTCACACTTCAGACGAAGGAATAGTCAAAACAGTGGATTGAAAGGGGAGAATCGGCACCAAAAAATAGCGAAGACAGTTCTATTTGCAGTTTTTTGGGATAAGCTTGGGATTATTTTCACTGATTATCTTCAAAAATGAAATGACGAGTATTATGCAAACTTATTGCAGCGTTTGGATGATATCAAGCAAAAACGACCGCATTTAGCGAAAAAGAAAGTTCTGTTTCATCAAGACAATGCACCAGTTCACACATCCATTATCGCCATGGCCAAAATCAATGAGTTTGAGTTCGAATTGCTTCCCCATGCACCCTATTCGCCAGACTCAGCCCCCTCTAATTTTTTCTGTATCCAAAGTTGAAGAAATAGCTTGGTGGCAAAAAATTCGCCAACAATGAAGAGGTGGAGTTTACATTTAATGGCTATGTTGCAGAACTCGACGGTTCGCACTATAAACAGGGTATCGAAGCTATTGGACATCGCTGGGAAAAGTGTATCGAGCTGAAAGGAGACTACGTAGAGAAATAAAGTTTTTTCCCAAAATGTTTGTGTTTTCTTTGTTAGGTCGGGTACTTCTTGGACAGCCCTCGTATACTGCTTCAAAACTGTCGCACTATCGCACAGCTTTAAAAATTCACGTAGTACGTTATCAAAATTGGCGCCGCACAGTACTGCAATAGGTTATTGAAGTCTGACATGGAATTTTAAGGAGCATTCCATGCATATACTTGATAAACCACTGCCTAATTTCGCTCGCATTGCGTGTTTCATTACATTGTGTAATCTAGTTATAAAAACAAAAGAACATAGCTTACTCTTACATTTGTAACAAGTAAGCTAGTTAATAAACAGAGAAGGAATTCCCAACTGTGCTTGCCCAGCATGGTCTGTTTACGAGGGGCGGAGGGTGGGATGGTTGAGGGTTGTTTGCCCTGTCGGCAGCCACAGCTGGCTACTTTTAACTTCACTGGGAAACATTCTCAGCCAAAATTACAAACAGTCAGAAACAGCAGGGTCTAATGGCGGACAGTTAAAACCCCTTGTCTTTTCTTTTTACTAGGCGTGTCTAGCAGATGGTATGTCTTCCATCACTATCTTTGCTGGCAACATTTAATTTATCTTTCCTTTGCGAGATCTAAATTTAATTTCATTCTAAAAGCATTCTTTTCCAGATGTGTTCTCTTACTCTCTAATTTTAAAAATGTTATAACGAAATTAACTCCGGCTTGTACATTTACTATATCATATTTCTTCGAACCAATAAACGGAGGAAAGGTTGAATTTCAATCAATAAAGGCTCTCCATCGCTACGATTTTTTTATTTTATAGGTGACTTTCCTAGATTTTTTTGTACAAAATCAATATCAAACGAAACATTCGTAACATTTGTAACACCTGGAAAGTTGAGGCAGTATTTTATCGCTTAAAATGATATGTCTAATTATATAATATTTAAAAAAATAACTGCCCGCCTAAAAGCAATATTCGTATGTTATAGTATATAAAGTTTATATTATAGTCATTTTATTATGTTTATTTTAGTATTTATATGTATACAATATTATGTGAATGTATTACGTAGTTTGGCAATGTAGGAGCTGTGAGAACAGAAGCAAACTGTCTTACGTAGAAAACAGAATTACAAAGTAGAAGCCGAAAGTTGCTAACAATAAGATAACCTTGAGACAACCATAAATTAGAAATTTAAAAAAGGCTACTAATATTTCTTGTAACAATCTAATGTAACATTTAAAACGGTTTATAAATAGCTACGTGGATGTGGAAATAATAGCCAAGTTAAAAAATAAAGTATTCTATTGGAGTAGGCTTAGTAGAGAAATGTACAAATTCAAACGGTTGACGCTAGTAGATAGCGTACCCACGCAGTTCGGTTCGGTACGGATTGTATGTGGGACATGATAATTCATTGCGGTGAAGATAATATATATATATATATATATATATATGTTTACCTGTTAAAAGTGAATTAACAAAATCTCACAGCCCAGTGAAGTGTTATTTAACCGTATGAGGGATTAATAAAAAGTAAACCACAATTATAATTTATGTAAGCTTTATTCTTTAACCGTAACATCCCTAATAAGAGACACTTGTTTTACAAAATTCTACCGACGCAGCTGAGGCTTAAAAAGTAAATAAACATAAAAATAATTATTACACATAAAATATACACACGACACCACCGCAAATGTTGGTTCCTAAACGTGGGGCGAAGACCACCGGAAAGTTTGTACCCAAAGCGTGGGCAAACACTCCTAGAAACATAACTCTCGCAAATTGGCATCCATTACATACGTGGGGCAACAACAGCTACAAGTTTGAAGCCTGTACATGATGCCACATATCAGCTTTAAGGTATTCGTTTGAGAATCTGAAGATAACAATAGATTATGATACAAGATATAAAAATTGAGGCAGTATTTTTAATACTTAAATGATTTCAGTCAAATTAAATAATGTATAAATTCAATAACAGTTCTCTTTAAAGCAATATGTGTGTGTAACAATATATAAAAAGTGTATATTACAGTCATTATATATGTTTATATTATTGTTCAATAATGTTATGTGAATGCATTGTATACATGTTCAATAATGTTATGTGAATGCATTACGTAATTTAATAATGTAGGAGCTGTGAGAATAAGAGGTTAAAGGTTGCTAAAAATGAGGTGGCCTTGAGGTAAAAATGAATAAGAAGGTTTAATAATGCTACTAGTCATTCTTGGAGCAACAATAATGTAATTTTTTGGCTTCACAAAATAGCCACTCAACAACCAGAAAAAGCTTTAGTTAAGTGAAGGTATTCTATTGGACTAGGATTACCCAATAAGAAACTGAAATATAGCAAAATTTATAAATTTAAGCAGTAGAAATTAAGTCAGCTGTTTGTAGACAGTGCACATAACTGGACGCGTTCCTTTTAGACAGCGTTCCTAACCGGATGCGTCCTCGAGAAATTTAATACGTATTTTGTGTGAGACAAAAATAGTTTACGTGTTAAAAAGTGCAGATAATTAAATTAAAAAATCTCACAGCACTCTCTATATGAGTGAAGTGTTATTTAAATCGTGTCAAGCATTAATAAAAGGTGTGAAGTAACATTATAATCTGTGTAAGCCTACATTCTTCACTCCTTGCTAAGACATTCATGTCTCTAAAAGTAAATACTGACGCAGCCGAGGCAAGCATAAATATATAATATTTAAAGAAACAGTTAAAATTACAAAGTTAATATTTTTTAAAACTTTTTTGGGGGGCAAAGCCCACCGAAAAGTACATTTGGGGCGAAGGCTAACGGAAACTTTTTACCATACGTGCGGTTGCAACTACTTCAACTTTCAATACAACCTACTTCAAATTTACGCCCAAAATGTGGGGCAAATAACGTAAATATACTATCTGCTTTAAAATAGGGTTTTATTTTGAGAGTAACAACGTTTGCGAATTGAAGGCCGTTGCCTTCGTTTCGGAATCTACGAGAAAAATAAAACCACTTAGACGAGTTCGAATTTGTAAAACGTATCAATAATATTATATCGATTCCTGAAACTAACAGTCGTCCTCCGTGGTGTAATGGCTACCATTCTAGTCTCTAGTTTCCGAGGTCGCGGGTTCAAACCCGGCGGAGGGCGATGGATTTTTTTGCAGGTGTAAGAATCCTTAGCAGGACTTCCTTCGGAAGTGAAGTAAAGCCGGTGGTCCCGTGTTGTAGATTTACTGCGCGTAAAAGAACCTCAAGCCTGATAAAGAGGCCTCTGAGCAAAATTACCGGTCTTTGACCCCCAATATAGAATGGAACGCAAAGGACAAGAGTGTTTATAAATAAAAAACTCAATTTCACATTGAAACTAACAGAGTCTAGTACGCTTTCTTGAAATAAGAGAAATGATTAAAAAAATCTGATGTGTTACACTCACATGACTTTCTCTACTCTTGTACAAACTATTTTTACAAACGCTTATTCTCTATCTAGGCGGCGCCGTGGCCGAGTGGTTAGACCGCTCGCCTCCCACCGAGGCGGACCGGGTTCAATCCCAGGGACCTGCATGTGGGATTTGTGGTGGACGAAGCGGCGTCTGGGTGGGTTTTCTCCGGGTTCTCCGGTTTCCCCCGCCATTCATTCCACCAACTGCTCCATCATCACCTTTCCTTTCATCCATTTCACCAACATTTCGCTTCATCTACTTCCTTCATCCCATACCAGGCATCGGGCTGATCACCCATCCTGGATGTTCTGTCTGATCCATGAGTGTCTGCTCCTCGACGGGCCTCTGACCCCAGGCACCCGCCTGTAAGTCCTGGGGGGTGTAAGTCCTACATAAGAGGAGGGTAAACAGATAATGAATGAATGAATTAATGTTAATCGAGATAAACATTTGCAGACTCTTATCTTATTGCTAATTTTCTTGTAGATGTAAGGGGAAAATATATTTACAAGGGCAATATAGAAATACAGTAGCCTTTAAGCACATACATCTCTCTTAATAGCTGGTTGCTAGGTGCAGCACCATCCCCTTTGCCACAGATTATAACTCTTTGCATATCCAAGACAAAAAAATGAATAACGAATTCCCATTTTAGAAAATAAGTATTGAAACATTTAACGGAATAACAAGCAATATCTCGAAAATTGTTCACTCAACAA
Source organism: Deroplatys truncata (assembly GCA_030765065.1). Classification (NCBI taxonomy): domain Eukaryota; kingdom Metazoa; phylum Arthropoda; class Insecta; order Mantodea; family Mantidae; genus Deroplatys; species Deroplatys truncata. Next base: position 111,360,312 of record CM060982.1, read on the forward strand.
AAAAACTGAGTATGGCATAAATTGTGTATTTTAATGCGATCTACATTTTTTGTGTAGTAAAATTTTATGTATCTCTTATGGTTTACCAGTTATGCAAAAGTCGATCACAATGGAGAATACTTTTGGAGACATTCCCAGAAAATTCAAGATATACATTTTATTTGTCATGAAAGTATCTTAAACCTACGATATTTTAATCAAAATCGTTAGTGCAATTTTTAATAAAATTAAACTTTTCGAAAAATCTTCCATGTAAAGGGTAATCTGGGGTGGGGGATTTTCTTGAAAACCTTCGTGTCGCATCTCTGGAAGATACTGAACCTAAATACCAAGTTTGGTGTTTATCCGACTGTTCGTTTCTGAGTTATGCTGTACACAAACAGACACACACACACACACACACACGGTCATATTTCCAAAAGTGCTTTTTTTGGATTCAGGATGTCTCAAAACATCTATTTCCGGTGAAATCTCGGTATCGAATTTTTGGGTGGAATACAATACTTCCCCTACTTACTATACGTAGTAGAGAAAGTAAAAAGCGATATGTCAGATGTTTTGATGTTTTGTTGATTTGCTAGCAGTCATTTTCAGTGAAATTATTTTCTACATATATTTCCTTTACCAGGCAACGAAGCGATTAAATGTTATATCATATCGGTTTCTGGATTTTTTGGGGGTAAGTTATTCTTTATGCTGCTTCTGTAATTTCGCCTGCCTCTTCCATTTCAGCTTCTTCTGAATTCATAATTTCCTCCATCTAATCTTTAGGTAGGTTATACTAGATAAAATAATAACGTTTTAGATCGAAGAAGGCTGTTAATATAACACATAGGTTAACTCTACAACGAATTGCGATAAATTGAAGTATACGATTTGTACTGTGAACAGATAATGCGAGTGCCACGAGAAATTAATCATGTAAAAGAACATAATGAAAAGCAAAACCTAATTAAGCCGAGTTATTAAACATGTGAAAATACAACGGGTAACTGCTCTGTGATTGGACTTGGAACCAAAGTTGGTGACAATGAAGATTATCGCTCTAGTACGATAATCTAAAGCTTTTAGCTCGTGTGCACTGTGTTAGAGGTTCTACTCTTAGGCTATGCTACCAAAAGTATATTGTACATTAAGGGAGAGAAACAAATGATTTTCCACGAGGTTAATGAGGGGAAAATATGTTTTGACCCCGTGGTGTATATACTATTTGACGGCAGCTAAATTGTAACATGTTGTTTATTTGTATTGAATTTTTCTGGAACTATTCCATTAAGGTGCTTTATAAATACTGATAAAGGATAAGGGGTTTGGAAATGATTGAAAGGATACGTGCAGCAATGTTGTTGTTATATCGATTTGAAGCTGTACGTTTTGAGTAGCTACATAAAAATGCAATAACAGGGAAAATAAATATCAATAACAGTAGGGATAGTATTAAACAAAACTCAAAAGCGAATGTTACTGTAAATGGGAATAAGGGGTGAGTTAGACAGTGCCATCAGTTCTTAGAAAATGTGTCGGCGGGTAGGTGCGGAGATGATGAGCAGTTACAATAAGAAAATGGGCGTGTATACGTCGAAGTAATAGCAGGAATCAAATGTTAAAACGGTGACAGGAAATAAGCGAGCAGGAAAACAAAACAGTCGTATTCAACACTAACCCGAGATCCAAGATCTATGCAAAATCCCTGAGCTAGTACCGAACCCGGGACCATTCCTACAAATCCCGTGCCTTCAAATAGCCACATACCATCGCAAATTGGCCGCCAAGCGTGGGTCTAGAATAAAACGACGGATAACTACCGCAGATTGTATTGTTTACATTGTGAATTTAAATGAAAAATCAATATTGTTCAAGGACCAAAGAATTTAATGTATGCTGCTAGTGAGGTAGTTTGTGGTTTGCTACCGAAAAAAATCCAGAAGATTATATGAAGGAGCGTACACTCGCTTTAAAATATGGTGCATCCTGAGGAATGTACAAATGCGTTCAGAAATCGTCCTGTGGTTTATTTCACGGAAACAGGGAAGGAATGCATGTATCCTACGACCTAAGCACAATATTTTATGCTAATAATTGTTTAATGGTAAATGATAACATTGGTAGTAGCAAATATGGAAACGTGCGAAGTGGTATTCAAATTTTCAAAAGAGGGTCGAAATTGCTGGCCTTATAATACCATACTCTTTCCATCATATCACGAGAAACAACTATATAATGGAGCCTATCTTTTTTTTAACAAACAAAAAATCCAGAGAGGTACAGGTTTAACCTACAACATTTTTAAGAACGGACCGAGGTTAAATGTTAGTCTGGATTTTTTAAACTGCACATAGAGCTTATTAAGGAACGTTTTGAGGATTGTATAATTAGTAAGGAATTGCGGTCCTCGGAATCCACTGATTTTGCTGTATATGAGTTTATGGTAGAGCTTGAAAAAAATCTGATGTGTTACACTCACATGACATTCTCTACCTTTGTACAAACTATTTTTACAAACGCTTAGTCTCCATGTGGTTCATGTTAATCGAGATGTTAATCTTATTGCTAATTTTCTTGTAAATGCAAGGAGAATTGCTAGGCTTTAAGCGATAGTGAAATACTTTAAAAGCGGGTTGCTATGTGGAGCATTCCATTTTGTCCATACCAGGACAAAAAATGAAATGAATAACTAATTTGAGAAAAAGTATAAGCATTGGAAAATTTAAGGGAATAACAAGCAATGGTTCACCCAACAAAAAAGTATATGACATAAATTGTGTATTTTAACGCGATCTACATGTTTTGTGTAGTAACATTCTGTCTATCTCTTATGGTTTATCAGTTATGCAAAAGTCCTTCACAATGAAGAAGACTTTTGGAGACATTCCCATAAAATTCGAGATATACATTTTATTTGTATGACAATATCTTAAACATATATATTTTAATCAAAATCGTTAGAGCCATTTTTGAGAAAATTAAAATTTTCGAAAAATGTTCCATGTTAAGGGCAATCTGAAGTGGGGGAATTTTCTTGAAAACCTTCGTGTTGCATCTCTGGAAGATACTGAACCTAAATACCAAGTTTGGTGTTTATTTGACTGTTCGTTTCTGAATTATGCTGCACACACACACACACACACACACACACACACACACACACACACACAAGCGAACATGTTTTCAAAAATGCTTTTTTTTATTCAGGGGGTCTCAAAAACATATATTTCCATTGAAATCTTGGTATCGAATTTTTGGATGGAATACAATACTTCCCTACTTACTATACGTAGTAGGGAAAGTAATAAACTGTTGTGAAAATACCTATACATTAGAAAAACTGAAAGAGAACATCAGCGAGAAACTCATTTCGTTACTGAACTTTCCAGTGTGAAAGAAAATGTCCTGGGAAGATTCCAGAAGTATGTGAAAGAGAAAGAGAATATTTAATCTCTCTTGTGATGAGATATGTGCTTAATATCATTGTAATTATTAACTCTGAGATCGTGAGGCGGTTGCGGGGATATTTTAACTACGGCGGGAGTCCGAGCTGGTGCGAAAATGGAGATAGGAGGAAAAGAGAAAATGGATGGCGAGAATGAGAAAGATGGGAGAACGGAACAGAAAGAGTGATAAGGGTGGTAAAGGGTGATATGACAGGAGAGAGTGGGAGAGACAGAGAGAGAGAGAGAGGGAAGTAAGGAACTACGTGAAATGGGTGGTGCGAGAGAAGGAAAGGAATGGAAGAGAAAGAGAAAGGAGAAGTAAGGGTAATATTAGAGGAGGGTGGGGTAGTGGAAATAGAGAGAAAGAAGGTAAGAGATGGAGTGGGGAAAAGCGGGGGTCCGAGCTGTGGCGAAAACGGAGATAGGAGGAAAAGAGAAAATGGATGGCGAGAATGAGAAAGATGAGAAAGGGAACAGACAGAGTGATAAGGGGGCTAAAGGGTGATATGACAGGAGGGAGTGGGAGAGACAGACAGAGAGAGAGAGAGAGAGGGAAGCATGAAGTATGAGAAATGAGTGGTGAGAGAGAAAGAAAGGAATGGAAGATAAAGAGAGAGGAGAAGTAAGGGTAATATGAAAGAAGAGTGCGGTAGAGAGAAGGAAGGTAAGAGATGGAGTGGGGGAAAGCGGGGGTCCGAGCTGTGGCGAAAACGGAGGTAGGAGGAAAAGAGAAAATGGATGGCGAGAATGAGAAAGATGGGGAAGGGAACAGAAAGAGTGATAAGGGTGCTAAAGGGTGATATGACAGAAGAGAGTAGGAGAGATAGATAGAGAGAGAGAGAGGGAAGTATGAGAAATGGGTGGTGAGAGAGAAAGAAAGGAATGGAAGAGAAAGAGAGAGGAGAAGTAAGGGTAATATGAGAGGAGAGTGAGGTAGTGGAAACAGAGAAAGAAGGTAAGAGATGGAGTGGGGGAAAGGCGGAAATGTATGACGATAGTGAAAAAGAAGGAAAGGGAAGAGAAAGAGGGAGGAGAGGTGAGAGGTAAGGATAATATGGGGTAGAAACGGATAGAGTTGGGAAAGGGATGGAGAGGGGAAACACGGAAATGGATGGTTCCAGTGAGAAAAAAGGTGAACAAGAAAGAAACAGGGGGATAGAGTGAGTGAGAGAGACAGACAGAGAAAAAAACTCAGCATTTAACGCAATACCGCGAGCAGAGCTGCGGGTTCTAAGATAAAACTTCATCTCAGTATACGCCTCTAAAGTTGTATCATGTAGTACGGAGAAACGAGAACGCGGACAGACGGACAGACAGACAAAACGACTGTTAACAGGTACTCTGCAGCAACGACGAGCGTACATAAAAAGCCAGTAGGAAGAGACAAGCTTAGAGAACAGCTCCAAATGTTCTGCTTAGCAGTTTAACACAAGTACCTAGAGATTGGCCTAACATTCTCCACCTGAACCTAATTAACACTTGAACAGATACGAAAGGCTGACCAGACAGCCTTCAGGGAGGAAAACTGTCCCAAAGCCCGGCTTACTTACACTAGAATGAATTCTAAACTAAGGCATGTTGAAATAAGAACTCTCCAGCCCCTGGCTTTAGAAATTTATCGCTCATGGATACATTATTAATCAGACCCGAGTCAAGCAATTTTCCTTGCCCCAACTATGCGGACTTTCGCCTCGCTTAATCCCTGAGAGTTTCTCGAAGTTAAGGCTCAAACTCTGGAATTCCAGCACTTTACCTCACAGCAGATGAGGTCGACTACTCACCTTTACAGCTGGAATAATTACTCCACGTTTATAGACATAGGAGGTAGAAGTCTGTCATGCAGTACACAATAAACTTTGGAACGCGTCTCCACAGCACCTATGTCTATATTAATATTATGAAAAGTGATTTTTTGTATATATGTTTGTTGTATGTGTGTATGGTAAACTTAAAAAACCACTCAACCAATTTGATAATTCTTTCACCCTTGAAAATTCTAAATATTTCTAACATATATGACCTATAAAACCCTAATTTCATTTAAGGTAAACGGATTTACAGCGCCTTTGTACTTGAATACAAAAACATTGGAGTTTTATAAGAACATACTTGCGAAGAAGACCGACTTGGGAAGCCGTGGAGGAAAATAGTTCTTGTTACTTCACAGAATGTGCATGTAAAATAAAAGAAATCTCAAAAATATTTCATTCCCAGCAATATATACCAGTTGGCCCAAAAAACCGTCCTTTGCAGTGTCGTGTGTCCCGCATACCTAAGTGCAAAAGAAGTTGCAGCATCAATGCTGTTCAAAGAGGCAGTGCAGGCACAAAACGAAAGGTCACTGAGGTAGTGCTGCTGTCTGAAGGTGTTTACGTAGTAATTTCATATTAATAGGCGTCGCGGAGTCGCCTACATGCAGTTCGAGCCAGGTCATTCAGACAAAAAGGTAACCTTCACCTTTAACGAACATATAGATATGGTTATACTGATTGTAGATTAACTGTCATTCAGCTAAATGACTTAACACGTGTGCTCAAGTTTGCGTCAAGCGGCATTCTTGAATTCTTGTAAATAAGCGAACTGGTTATTAAAAAACCGATACCACCACACACACATAGGTACCCTCACATTTAAACACCAGGCTCTGGGCATACCGTGAGTTGTTTTTGTTTAAAGACAATTTTCTGGAGCCCAGTCGGGAATAGAACCCAGAACACCTCAAAGTAGGCAGCTTCTCTACCGAATGAGCTCTGAGACCTGTGATAGCAGTTAAAGTGTTCATTTTCATGCACTGTTCTTTCATTTAGCGGTCTCCTCTCTGTCCGTATGGAGTCCCCTTTGCAGTTATGCTTAGGCAAACCTTTTGGCATCCGAGCTATCCGGTATAAAGTAACCTCAACTGAGGATGGCTTGTGTGGGCCACCTGATTTATGTTATGACGGTATGCATGCGATACTAATGCCAGCATACTTTAGTAACCCTCAAATAAGAAAGCTTTGATTTATTTTATGTTAAATAAAGAGAGAAAATTCGTCTGGTTAACATTAAAAATCAGTCAAAATTTTATAATTGACAACAAAGAATATTATTTTTCTCGATGGTCGCAGACTATGCCTCTTTTCCTAAGCTGTTAACTTGGTAGCTTGGGAGTGGGAAATCCTCAAATTCACTAGTTTACCTCTATTTCATTGTGCACGTAAAGGGTCTATGTATTATATGAAGACTATGTAGCCTTTATTTTATTAAATTAACATGGGACCAAAGAAGAGCCACAAAGACTTAAAATATTATTATATTGTGACGGTTTTAATTTTATTTTAACAGATTTTTGACAAATGTGATTTTATACAGTTTGAGATGTTCAGGACAGACGTGATTTACGTAACTACAGGAAACCGTCTTTAAATTTCTTGCTAGTCATTTCCCGGATGTTTATGTAAGCAGAGATCGTGTGACATGCGGTTTGGAGGAAAAGTTCATTTTTTAACTGATACATGTGGAAATGGAGTAACTTCTGCTGAGAGACACATCGTCAACTATTAGTATGGGAACAATGCAATATTCGGTGGGTATGTAAACGGATGTGCTTTTGACAGTCTTTTCTTGACCAACCACTTGCCTAGCATGAATCTCTGCCGGTTAGTTCCGAAATTAATTTTTACTTTCTCTACTACCTATAGTAAGTAGGGGAAGTATTGTATTCCACCCAAAAATTTCGATACCGATATTTCACCGGAAATATATCCTTTGAGACCCCTAAATCCAAAAAAGCACCTTTGGAAACATGCCCGTGTGTGTCTGTGTGTGTCTGTAATGTCTGTGTGTCTGTGTGTGTCTGTGTGTGTCTGTGAACAGCATAATTCAGAAACCAACAGTCGGATAAACACCAAACTTGGTATTTAGGTTCAGTATCTTCCAGAGATGTGACACAAAGGGTTTCAAGAAAATCCAATACATTTCAAGAGCTTAACGCTTTATATAGTGTAAACCTTTATCTATCACTTCAAGTTACAGAAAAACATTTAAACTTCATTCAGAATGAAAAGAATCTCCCACGCTCTTCATGGAATATTCAAAATGTGCATTCTGTTAGTAATGCGAATAATACAAACAAATGTATTTTTAGAAAAGTGTAAAAGACTTTTATGAGAATATTAGGAACAGGGAACATTTTTAGAAATCCTTGATCAGTAACTCAAACAAGAAATTTGATATTCATGCCACTTTCCTTCTGGTTATGTCTCTGTCTCTCTCTCTCCCTCTCTCACCTCTTACATCTTTTGTCTACCACGTATCCAAAAGGTATAAATAGTAGTAATGCATTAATGCACTCTTAAATGTGTCTCGTACTCACATTATCAAACTGTACATACGTAAAACTAGGAAGCGTTTGTTGAAAACAGTCAAAATTTTATGGTTTACTTAACAAAGATTTGCCACAGCATCATATAAACCATCATACGCAGCATGAACAATCTCATGAATTGTGGATACCGTTTTATTCTGCATGAGCTACTATTCTTGCAGAAATGCAGATAAGATAAAACACCTTAAAATAATTGTATACAAATTTGCCCCCTTAGGTGTATCACTTTAGTTTTTTACCGTAAAGGAAATCCTCTGATGCCAGAAAGTAAGTCACTCACAAAAACAGGTCATTGGATAAACTTTGAACACATTAACAATTTACAGAACGTCTGAAAAAACTAAAATATCTTGTAAAATCTCGACAAACTAATAATTTAATTAACTTCCTAATAACTTACAATCTCAACAAAGCTTAACAAAGTAACAAAATCTAAAAACAATTAATAAATATCTAAAACGGAATAAGGAACTCGCAAACTTTATATAAAGTTACTCAAATGACAATTCAAATAGTTATTTTATTTATGGTAGTGTTGTATTGTTATTTTTACGTTGTTATTTGCCCCACGCTTTGGGAGCCAATTTGAAGTAGTTGTATTGTAGTTCAACTGTTGAGGAGCCGAACTTGAAGTAGTTGCAACCGCAAGTATGGTAAACATGTTTAAACAAATATTAAATATTTATTTTTGCCTCGGCTGTGTCAGTATTATTTTTTTAAAGACATGAATTTCTTAACAGGGCCTGATGCGGCTGAAGAATGTAGGCTTACACATATTATAATTTTTAATTCACTCCTTTTTATTAATTCTTGACACGATTTTAATAACACTTCACTGATATAGAGAGCTGTGAGATTCTTTTGTTAATTACTTGCACCTTTTAACACGTAAACTATTTTCGTCTCATACGAATACGTATTAAATTTCTCGAGGACGCATTTCGCGTTCGGTTAGGAACACTGTCTTCAAGCAACGCGCTGTCTATGAGCGCTGTCTACAAGCAACAGACTTGATTTCACCGCCTAAATTTGTAAATTTCTGTATTTCAGGTCTGTGATTGGCTAATTCCTAGTCAAATAGAATACCTTCATTTAATAAAGCTTTTTCTGGTTGTTGATTGGTTATTTTATAAAATGTCACAAAAATTATATTATTGCTTCCAAAAATTACAAGTAGTATTGTTGAACTTTCAAATTCTTTATTGCCTCAAGATTACCTCATTGTTACCTCATTATTAGCAATTTTTATCCTATTATTCTTCTACATTATTAAATTATGTAATACATTCACATAACATTATTACATGTATACAATAATATAAACATTTACAATGACTGTAATATAAACTTTTTATATATTGTTACTAGAGATATTGCCTTAAGGCGGGCTGTTATTGAATTTATATGTGATGTAATTTGACTGAAATCATTTAAGTGTTAAAAACACTGCCTCACAATTACAGAAATTATTATATATTAATTCCGTCTATGGCTTCGCAAACTAACTACACTTTATAGCCAAAACATAGACTTATAAAGAAAAATAATAAGGGACGAACCCATTTTTGCCTTAATAAGACATTCGGAAGACTCACGAAAACAGAGATGTATCAATTTGCACAAGCAGAAACGACCTCCCCGAGCCAGGTGAAAGGCACCCAAGCCAGGTTCCAAAAACAACCGACACGCCATAATAGAAATGCAGTCAGAAAACAATGTCGTCCAACAGAAGCTATTTAAATTATTTGGAATTCCTTACCCCAATAAGAGAACTTATGTGTAATCAATACAAATTCTTTTTCAAGATTTAGTGGATATATATGTTTTGAGGCACAGTAGGTAAATATAGAGAGAGCTGGCACAGTTTTTTGCGTTTATATGGGAAAGGATAGGGAAAACGAGGCTAGATGCGACGGTTCAAGGAGGAAAATGCGTTTATATGGGAGAGATAGGGAATACGAGGACTGACACTAGGCTAGACAGTGGTAGGAGGGGGAGTGCGCTTTATATGAGACAGATAGGGAATACGTAGAGAGGTGCTAGGCTAGACAGAGGCTGAGTAATGTATGGTTTATATGAGCGGTATAGGAAAACGATGAGAGGTGTTAGACTAGACAGGGCTTGAAACGTAGTGCATGGTTTATATGAGAGATATAGGAAAACGAGGAAAGGTGTTAGGCTGGACAGAAGTCGAGGAGTAGAGTATGGTTTATATGAGAAGTATAGGAAAACGAGGAGAGGTATTAGGTTAGGAGAATTGAGTTTGTGTTTATAAGGAGAGACGAGAAAACGGAGAGAGATCCTATGCTAGGATAGACAGATGTTAAAGTTAGGTTAGATAGGAAACCAAGGAGTGATACTCAGCTAGAGGGGGGCAGGAGAGAATGCGCTTTTGAGAGGTAGGGGATACGGGGAGTGGTGTTAGACTAGACAGGACTTGAAACGTAGGGCATGGTTTATATGTATGAGAAGTATAGGAACAGGAAGAGGGGTGCTAGGCTAGACAGAGGTTGAGGAGTAGAGTATAGTTTATATGAGAGGTATAGGAAAACGAGGAGAGGAGTTAGACTAGACAGAGGTCGAGGAGCAGAGTATGGTTTATGTGAGACATAGGTAAACGAGAGAGGCGTTAGGCTAGACAGAGCTAGAGGAGTAGAGTATGGTTTATATGAGAGGTATAGGAACAGGAGGAGAGGTGTTAGGCTAGACAGGTAGTTTAGCAGTAGGACTATGGACTTATATACAGGAGAGATAGGGAATAGGAGGTGCTAGACTTGAAAGCGACTTTAGACGTGAACTTAGAGGAAAACTGTTTCATGTCAATGTTCTAGACATGCCCATCACGTAACCTATTCAGGAAAAAGGTGACTCGTTCAGGGGAAAAAGGTGACTGCTCAGGGAAAAAGGAGGCCCACAAAGGGAAAAAGTTGACTAGCAAACGGAAAAACGTGACCAGCAAAGGGAAAAAGGTGACCAGCAAAGGGAAAAATGTGACCAGCAAAGGGAAAAATGTGACCAGCAAAGGGAAAAAGGCGAAATGCAACGGGAAAAAGGTGACAAGTAAAGGGAAAAATGTCACCAGCAAAGGGAAAAAGGCGACCACCAAAGGGAAAAAGGTGAGCCATAAAGGGAAAAAGGTGACCTGCAACGGGAAAAGCTAACCCACTAACACTAACAGGTAAGTAATTCAGGTAGTATTACAAGAGGCTGACTGGATCATAGCAGTGTATGATTTCACAGGTAATTCAGCTAGTATCGTAGGTATTTAGGCTAATTCAGCTAGTATCACAAGAGGATAGATTCTAGGTTGGATATAGCTTAGTGTCGTATTGCACAGGTAATTCATCTAGTATCATTGGTATTTAAGGCAAACCATATAGTATCACAGATGCTCGCGCTAATTTAGAGAAGGAATTCGTATCAGAGCTAGTTAAGGTAATTTCACATGTTTCGGGTAGTATCACAGGTATTTAAGTCATTTTAACGGGCAATTCAACTAGTATCACAGGTACTCATGGTAATATAGAGAGTAATTAAATTATAAAACATTTCTCATCCAACGTTACAACAATTTATATACTTTTTTCTAAATCTTACAAACTTATTATATGTTAAACAGTTATTGTACGATGCGGAGAGGGATAAACTGCATATTGGTTCACAAATTGAAAAGCTTTACGTCAACATACCTTTTTTTTAGTTCGTTGTAGATGTCTGTCCCCTTTTATCTAGGCTTGAAACTAGCACTAGGATTGCTCCTAATGACAGGGTTACCACCTTCCCTTCCATCTTTTTCTTTCTTCATCAGGCGTCAGCTATCTGCATATACAGCACACAGATAACCTTCTTTTTTAAGATTGTAGACTCACGAGAACTATGTAACAACATGATCACGCTATGTAACAACATGATCACGCTATGTAACAACATGATCACGCTATGTAACAACATGATCACGCTATGTAACAACATGATCACGCTATGTAACAACAATTTTTCCAGAGTTACACAGATTCTAAGCTTCTAAATCGAACCTGCTAATACTTTTAATAAATGTATTTTGGCTCCCCAATATCAGCATCTACCATTTAATCTTTACTCGAACCTGATATGATCCATAAGCTTGAAGATATATGAAATCACCCCTTCGGGATTCGATCTGAGTACTTTAAAGTAATATTTGTCATGATAACGATATTTAAGGACTAGATACTCTGTTTACGGTTACCTTGACATGTCTATCTAAATTAAATTACGAGTTATTATATTTTTGCAAGTAAATTTCATTGAATCGGTATTCGAACCCAGAACACCAGAAACAAAATTATTTACAATATTAGTTTGATATGTTAAAAAGAGCTGTATGTAGTTACAGCATCAATCTAAGTGATATATTCTAGAGTATAGAGAAAAATTAAGGAAGTCATTAAAAAATCAGGATTCGAACTAAGGGCACCTGTTTGGAAATTATATATAGTATCAATTACGCATTATAACAGCTATCTAACATGCTTTGGTGTACTCCTCTACCTCGCTTAGTTTCCGAGATAATGGAGGTTTTAAAATTAAGTATCGAACCCAGGACACCAGGTACCAATATATACATATACAAGAAACAACCTAATGACTTTAATGTAATAAAGTTTATTTGGCGTCTTTATCTTAATTAGTCTCTGAGTTATTACAAGATGAATTTGTAATCACTCGTAGGATTCGAACCCAGGCATCCCGGTCAACTTGGAACAATACCCTAATGACGCGGCGCATTCCAAGGAATTGATTAGTTTTTATCCCATTGTTCTATCTCTTTTCATTCAGAAGATATAAGCGATTAAACAGTAGAAAAAGAAGGTATGTTTGAGCACACAGAGAGATGCCGACATCTGATAAGCTTCTTTTATCTATGCCGGCAAGCTCCGCCCTTCTTTTTCTACTGTTTAATCGCTTATATCATCTGAATGAAAAGAGATAGAACAATGGGATAAAAACTAATCAATTCTTTGGAATGCGCCGCGTCATTAGGGTATTGTTCCAAGTTGACCGGGATGCCTGGGTTCGAATCCTACGAGTGATTACAAATTCATCTTGTAATAACTCAGAGACTAATTAAGATAAAGACGCCAAATAAACTTCATTACATTAATGTCATTAGGTGGTTTCTTTTAAATGTATATTTTGGTACCTGGTGTCCTGGGTTCGATCCTTAATTTTAAAACTTCCATTATCTCGAAAACTAAGAGAGGTAGAGGAGTGGAACAAAGCATGTTCGATAGCTGTTATAATGCGTAATTGATACTATATATAATTTCCAATCAGGTGCCCTTAGTTCGAATCCTGATTTTTTAATGACTTCCTTAATTTTTTTCTATACTCTAGAATATATCACTTAGATTGATGCTGTAACTACATACAGCTCGTTTTAACATATCAAACTAATGTTGTAAATAATTTTCTTTCTGGTGTTCTGGGTTCGAATACCGATTCAATGAAATTTACTTGCAAAAATTTAATAACTCGTAATTTAATTTAGATAGACATGTCAAGGTAACAGTAAACAGAGTATCTAGTCCTTAAATATCGTTATCATGACAAATATTACTTTAAAGTACTCAGATCGAATCCCGAAGGGGTGATTTCATATATCTTCAAGCTTATGGATCATATCAGGTTCGAGTAAAGATTAAATGGTAGATCCTGATATTGCGGAGCCAAAATACATTTATTAAAAGTATTAGCAGGTTCGATTTAGAAGCTTAGAATCAGTGTAACTCTGGCAAAATTGTTGTTACATAGCGTGATCATGTTGTTACATAGCGCGATCATGTTGTTACATAGCGTGATCGGGTGGTTACATAGCGTGATCAGGTTGTTACATAGCGTGATCATGTTGTTACATAGCGTGATCATGTTGTTACACAGCGTGATCATGTTGTTACAAAGCGTGATCATGTTGTTACAAAGCGTGATCATGTTGTTACATAGCGTGATCATGTTACATAGCGTGATCATGTTGTTACATAGCGTGATCAGGTTGTTACATAGCGTGATCAGGTTGTTACATAGCGTGATCATGTTGTTACATAGCGTGATCATGTTGTTACATAGCGTGATCATGTTGTTACATAGCGTGATCATGTTGTTACATAGCGTGATCATGTTACATAGCGTGATCATGTTGTTACACAGCGTGATCATGTTGTTACATAGCGTGATCATGTTACATAGCGTGATCATGTTGTTACATAGCGTGATCATGTTACATAGCGTGATCATGTTGTTACATAGCGTGATCATGCTACATGGCGTGATCAGGTTGTTACATAGCGTGATCAGTTTGTTATATAGCGTGATCAGGTTGTTACATAGCGTGATCACGTTGTTACATAGCGTGATCATGTTGTTACATAGCGTGATCATGTTGTTACATAGCGTGATCATGTTGTTACATAGTTCTCGTGAGACTACAATCTTAAAAAAGAAGGTTATCTGTGTGCTGTATATGCAGATAGCTGACGCCTGATGAAGAAAGAAAAAGATGGAAGGGAAGGTGGTAACCCTGTCATTAGGAGCAATCCTAGTGCTAGTTTCAAGCCTAGATAAAAGGGGAGAGACATCTACAACGAACTAAAAAAAGGTATGTTGACGTAAAGCTTTTCAATTTGTGAACCAATATGCAGTTTATCCCTCTCCGCATCGTACAATAACTGTTTAACATATAATAAGTTTGTAAGATTTAGAAAAAAGTATATAAATTGTTTTAACGTTGGATGAGAAATGTTTTATAATTTAATTACTCTCTATATTACCATGAGTACCTGTGATACTAGTTGAATTGCCCGTTAAAATGACTTAAATACCTGTGATACTACCCGAAACATGTGAAATTACCTTAACTAGCTCTGATACGAATTCCTTCTCTAAATTAGCGCGAGCATCTGTGATACTATATGGTTTGCCTTAAATACCAATGATACTAGATGAATTACCTGTGCAATACGACACTAAGCTATATCCAACCTAGAATCTATCCTCTTGTGATACTAGCTGAATTAGCCTAAATACCTACGATACTAGCTGAATTACCTGTGAAATCATGCACAGCCATGATGCAGTTAGCCTCTGGAATCTAGTCTCCTGTGATACTAGCTGAATTAGCTTAAATGCTCACTATACTAGCTGAATTACCTGTGAAATCATACACTGCTATGATCCAGTCAGCCTCTTGTAATACTACCTGAATTACTTACCTGTTAGTGTTAGTGGGTTAGCTTTTCCCGTTGCAGGTCACCTTTTTCCCTTTATGGCTCACCTTTTTCCCTTTGGTGGTCGCCTTTTTCCCTTTGCTGGTGACATTTTTCCCTTTACTTGTCACCTTTTTCCCGTTGCATTTCGCCTTTTTCCCTTTGCTGGTCACATTTTTCCCTTTGCTGGTCACCTTTTTCCCTTTGCTGGTCACGTTTTTCCGTTTGCTAGTCAACTTTTTCCCTTTGTGGGCCTCCTTTTTCCCTGAGCAGTCACCTTTTTCCCCTGAACGAGTCACCTTTTTCCTGAATAGGTTACGTGATGGGCATGTCTAGAACATTGACATGAAACAGTTTTCCACTAAGTTCACGTCTAAAGTCGCTTTCAAGTCTAGCACCTCCTATTCCCTATCTCTCCTGTATATAAGTCCATAGTCCTACTGCTAAACTACCTGTCTAGCCTAACACCTCTCCTCCTGTTCCTATACCTCTCATATAAACCATACTCTACTCCTCTAGCTCTGTCTAGCCTAACGCCTCTCTCGTTTACCTATGTCTCACATAAACCATACTCTGCTCCTCGACCTCTGTCTAGTCTAACTCCTCTCCTCGTTTTCCTATACCTCTCATATAAACTATACTCTACTCCTCAACCTCTGTCTAGCCTAGCACCCCTCTTCCTGTTCCTATACTTCTCATACATATAAACCATGCCCTACGTTTCAAGTCCTGTCTAGTCTAACACCACTCCCCGTATCCCCTACCTCTCAAAAGCGCATTCTCTCCTTCCCCCCTCTAGCTGAGTATCACTCCTTGGTTTCCTATCTAACCTAACTTTAACATCTGTCTATCCTAGCATAGGATCTCTCTCCGTTTTCTCGTCTCTCCTTATAAACACAAACTCAATTCTCCTAACCTAATACCTCTCCTCGTTTTCCTATACTTCTCATATAAACCATACTCTACTCCTCGACTTCTGTCTAGCCTAACACCTTTCCTCGTTTTCCTATATCTCTCATATAAACCATGCACTACGTTTCAAGCCCTGTCTAGTCTAACACCTCTCATCTTTTTCCTATACCGCTCATATAAACCATACATTACTCAGCCTCTGTCTATCCTAGCACCTCTCTACGTATTCCCTATCTGTCTCATATAAAGCGCACTCCCCCTCCTACCACTGTCTAGCCTAGTGTCAGTCCTCGTATTCCCTATCTCTCCCATATAAACGCATTTTCCTCCTTGAACCGTCGCATCTAGCCTCTTTTTCCCTATCCTTTCCCATATAAACGCAAAAAACTGTGCCAGCTCTGTCTATATTTACCTACTAGGCACCATCAGTCAAAAAGCATTTTTAGAAAACTGTCCGTGTGTGCACAGCATAACTCAGAAACGAAATGTCGGATGAATACTTAACTTAAGTTCAATACCTTCTATGGAGATTGTCAAGAATATCTTCCCCACCCCAAATTTCTCCTTTACGTGAAATCGTTTCGTTGCCTTTAATTTTCTCAAAAATGGCTCACATGAGTTTGATTAAAATACCAAATGATTAAGAAACTTACTTGACAAACAATATGCATGTCCTGCATTTAATGGGATTTTCCCTATTTATTGTAAAAGGTGTATGTAATTTTGAATAACTAAACGTTAAGATGTTATTACTCTATTTATTTTAAGGCGCTTTAACCGCTTGGTGATATCGTGACTGAACTGTTAGTGGATAACTCTTAGAACGATATGTGATTGACTGTTAGCCTTCTAGGTCTTATCCCTGTAACCAACCGCTCTGTCACGTGTCACAGGGACCCTAGCGAATAGCAACCGGATCTTCTGTTCGTGCCGTGCATATGGCATTAGGGTGCCGTCCAGTCCAACCGCCGCCCTCACACAGAAAGGCGGATAGTAGTCTTTTAGGTTTCATCCCTGGAAATGCCATCTTGCTTCATCACATGCCCGCAGAGACCCCAGCGCATGGCAGCCGGATCATTTGCTTCGTGCCGTGCAGATAGCATTAGGGTGCCGTCCAGTCTAACTACTTACATTGTCCGTGGATAGACGGCATAACATTCGCTATTTCAACTTTGGTTTTTATTTTACTATTGTTTTAGACTTAAGGTGGAACTTTGGGTCATGATATTAAATATCCAATCCGGTATTTACCTTGGCGACTGGGGGAAACCACGGAAAAATTTCAGACAGATTGATCCGCCCACAGGATTTGAACCCGGGATCTCCCGAATGAGGGCTACAGACGTTACCAACTGAGCCATCCCGCTCGGTTAGAGTTAAGAGAGATACAAAAATATGCTACAAAAAATGTAGATTTGTTTGAAACACACTATTTATTTCAAATAAGCTTTTATGTTGTCTCAGACACTTCTAATATATCCGTCATTATTGGTTTGAAATTGTTTGTCATTTTAAGGTGCTGTCACTATTCAGTTGTTTCTTGAGATTTTATTGAAAGAGTATTGGATTTTAAAGCCGGCATTTAAACATTATGACTAATGATTCTGTTTTCTTGGGCTTATACTTGCAATGAAATGTATAAATCTTCAAACGTTTATTTCAATATGAAGTAGGTAGTGAGACAGTATTATTATCACTTAAATGATTTTAGTAAAATTATATCAATATAAATTCAATAAGAGCCCGCCTTGAAGCATTATGCGTGTGTAATAATTTTTAAAATGTATTTGACAGTCATTGCATATGCTTATATTACTGTATCCATGTGCAATAATGTTATATGAATGCATTACGTAATTTAATAATGTAGGAGCTGTGAGAATAATAAGTGAAAAGAGTAACAATGACGTAAGCTTGAGGCAATAATGAGTTTGAGAGTTTAAATGTTATTTGTGATTCTTGGAAGCATTAATGTAATTTTAGTGAGTTTATAAAAAATAGCCAATCAACAAACAGAAAAAGCTTTAGTTAAACGCAGGTATTCTATTGGAGTAAAAATAGCCAATCAGAGACTTGAAATACAGAAATTTGCAAGTTTAGACGGTTAAAATCTAGTCAGTTGCCTGCAAACAGTGTGCTCATGACTGGATGCGAGATGTGTCCTCGAGAAATTAATTACGTATTCGTGAGAGACGAAAAATAGTATACTTGTTAAAAAGTGCAGGTATTAAATAAAAGAATCTCACAGCTCTCGATATCCGTGAAGTGTTATTTAATTTGTGTCAATGATTAATAAAAAGGAGTGAATTAAAACAAAGTCCGTGTAAACCTATATTCTTGTCGCATTACGCCCTGCCAAGACTTCCATGTCTCTAACAATAATATTGACGCAGCCGAGGCAAACATAAATATTAAATATTTAAAGAAGCGGTTTAATTACAAAGTTAATATTTTTTAAACTTAGGGCAAAAGCCACCTAAAAATACATTTGGGGCGAAGTTTACCGGAAACTGTTTGCCATACGTGCGGTTGCAACTACTACAAGTTCGGCTCCCCAACAGTTGAAATATAATAGAACTCCTTCAATACGCCCTACTTCAAATTGACGTCCAAAGCGTGGTGCAAACAACGTAACAAACCAACTACTTCAAATTGAGGTCCATACGTGGAGCTAAATAAATAAACAACTCCAACGTAAAGACAATAACTTCTTCAGTAGACACGTTCTGAAGTATAGTTTGTAGAAGCTATATATAATATACGATAGTGGTTAGAGCAAGTCATGCAAATATATCACATCAGAATTTTTAGGTTCAAAGTATCTCAAAACCTGTTTCAACAGTCAAATAACTGTGTATAATTTTTGAACGGAGAGAACTAGAGCAAAGAATATGTCAAACTATTTAAATGCCGTTGCTGTTCAAAGGTCAAACTGCATTTGTTTCTGAAATACAGTATATAACATTCTTATTTGTACGCATCAGGTTTTCAATAAAAAGTAATTCTCTACTTGCTTAAGAAATTGTTTTCTGTGAGTCACTTATACGTGCTTGATGAATTTAATTCAAACAAATTTCAATGAAAAAGTGCGTTTCAAAACCTACACCATTGTATGAAACAGCAATGTTAAAGAAGTAGCCCCCAATTTTATACAATTTTTCTAATCGTACAGTTGTTAAGAATGACCGCTGTGAGGTACACAGCTTCAACATTCACGTGTTTCAAAGGTCACTTTAGGCTACTGCGGTATACGTTCTGTCAATACCGATCAAAATGGGTAAGCAAAAGGAGCTTAGTTCTGATTTTATGCCAATAATTATAGACTTGGTATTTAGAGGGAATTCTCTCAGAAAAATAGTGAAACAGTAAATAAACCGCAGTACGTAGTCAACAAATTTAGAGAGCAAGGTTCTACAAAGGATTTGCCAAGAAAACCTAAAGAAAGTAGGCTGAATACACAAGAAGAACGTTGCATTCATTGTAAGCCGAATCCGAGAAAACCTAAAGTTAAATGTTCCTCAATTACGACCATTAGTAGAAAATGTGTCTGGAAAGAAGATGTTTGACCAAACAGTTCGTCGTGTCTTATGGAAGTATGGATACATAGCCGAACACCAAGGAAGAAGCAGCAAACAGGAAGAAACGAGCTGCATTTGCTAAATATCACATTCATAAGGATCGGAATTTTTGGAACAGCGTAATATGTTCAGACGAGATTAAGATAAACCTCTTTGGGTCAGATGGGCTAAACAGAGTCTGGAGAAAAGCAAATTCAGACAATCACCTCAGAAACACTCTTCCCACTGTTAAACGTGGTGATGGTTCCATTATGCTCTGGGCCTGCATGTCACCCAACAGTGTTGGTAATATACAGTTTATTGATGGCACTATGGACAAACGTGTTTATTTTGACATTTTAAAGAACAATGTAAAGCAGAGTGCCCAGAAAAGGGCAGGGCATCTGGTTATAGGTTTCAGCGGGATAACGATAGTAAACACAAGGCAAGACTGGACATGAATTGGTTGATATGGAATGTACTCAAACTACTACAAACACCTCCTCAGAGTCCAGACTTGAATCCAATCGAGCATCTGTGGACAACTCTGAAGAAATGAGTCCATAAAAGCAGAGTAAAATCTAAACAAAGGCTTAAATGTGTTGTGGAAGAAGAAAGGAATAAAATTAGCCCAAAAGAATGAAAAACTTCAATGAAGAGAAGGTTATGAGGCAGTTATTAAATCCAAGGTGTACCCAACAAAGTATTAGATTATCAGTTGTGTATTTGTTATTAACATATTACTTCTACAGTACGAATAGAAAAGTTGTACAAATATGGTCATGTTTCTTTTACAATGTTATGTAATTTAGTTTTTAAGTTCATTAGTTAATATTTAGTTAATTCCTAAAACAGCTCGTGTTATATTGTTCAACGTGTATGGAAAAAAAACTAATAAATATTTAAGTATTTTCTTACAAAATTGAAGTGTACGAATAAGAATGTTATATACTGTAGCTCGACTCAACGCACTAGGTTTTGGTTGCAGATCACATTCCTTTGCGGGATTTGTGCATTGGGGCCACAAAAGAGGTCAAAGGTTCCCTTGTGGAAATGTAGGGTTGGTCACGTAGGCCTCGTCAAGGGAGTACAACAACTTCAATCAAGTGCAGGACGAGAGCAATGTCTCAAGTGGGTTTATGTGCCCTGCTTCACTCAACACCTTACGGAGGTCTCTTCGGATTTGGATT
Source organism: Deroplatys truncata (assembly GCA_030765065.1). Taxonomy (NCBI): domain Eukaryota; kingdom Metazoa; phylum Arthropoda; class Insecta; order Mantodea; family Mantidae; genus Deroplatys; species Deroplatys truncata. The sequence continues at coordinate 111,381,009 of CM060982.1, forward strand.
AAAATAAGCACTTCATCACCGTCAAAAACCGCCATAAATCTCTTTTAGAGAAAGATGAAAACAGTTCTAATCCCCTTCAGAGGTGAGTTTCATGTTGACTAAAATGTGTACTTCCAAGTATAGATTTAAAGTGAAATTTCGACATTTAATACAATACAAAATATCCTGGTAGAGGAGGTAAAACACGTAGTACTTATTGAAATGTGCTATTCGTGTAGTACTACGAAGTAGGTATTTTGTTGTATTATTTGCCCCACGTATGGACGCCAATTTGAAGAAGTTGTATTATAGTTCAACTGTTGAGGAGCCGAACTTGAAGTAGTTGTAACCGCACGTATTGAACAGTTTCCGGTAGCCTTTGCCCCAATTTTTAAAAATACTATGTTTGTAATTTGACTGTTTCTTTAAGTATTAAATATTTATGTTTGCCTCGGCTGCGTCAGTATTCCTGTTAGACACGTTTCTCTTAGCAGGGTTGTGGTGTGACTAAAAATGTAGGCTTACACAGATTATAATTTTACTTCACTTCTTTTATTTATAACACTTCACTGATAAGAGCTGTCAGATTATTTTATTCATTATTTGCACTTTTTAACACGTAAACTATTCTTGTCTCACAGGAATACGTATTAAATCTCTTGACGACACTTTTTCCGTCTGATTAGTAACCCTGTCTGCAGGTAACTGAACTCTAAATTTGTAAAATGTTCTCCTTTTCAGTTTCTGATTGGCTAATCCTACTCCAATAGCATATCTTTATTTATCTAAAGCTTTGTCTGGTTGTTGATTGGCTATTTTATAAACTGCCACTAAAAGTTACATTATTGTTGCTCCAATAATGACTAGTAGCATTATTAAACATTCTTAAATTCATTATTGCCTCAATGTTACCTCATTGTTAGCAAAGTTTAACTTATTATTCTCACAGCTCCGACATTATTAAACTACCTATGACATTCACATAATATTATTACACGTATACAATAATACAAACATATAAATGACTGTAATATACACTCCTTATGTATAGTTATATACACATATTGCTTTAAGGCGGGCTGTTATTGAATTTATATATTATATAATTAGATTGAAATAATTTAAGTGTTAAAAATACTGCCTCAACTAGCCGATTACAAAATCTAGAAATCTCAGTCGGTGCTATGTTTCTCATCGGCCTATGCCCTGCGTAAGCAATATCAAATCTACGTGTCTTCGTACCTAGAGAACATATTGAAATCATTTTTGCTATTAAAATAATTAACATGAAATAGTTCGAAGAATAAGCCTTGGTAGGGGATAACTTCTAGAACAGCTGCTGCTAAAATAAATGTTAACTGGCAGTTTAAGGACATGTGCTTTCTGCAGGCAAATTTTCTTTCTTTCCTTCTCCTTCTTTTTAATTAAATCGAGATCACAGCTCATAAATGCGACATTTTTTTCTGCTAGTTGACAGACAGGCTAATCTAATACTTCTCAACAAAATCAACTTGCTGCATACAAAGTGATTACATTCCTAAAAAGATCTCACATAACTTTCTCTAACCTTATTCAAACTGTTTTTACAAACGTGTATTGTCTATCTACTTATTTTAATCGGGATATCGATATATTAGTCATATTGCTAATTTTCTTATAGGTACAAGAGGAATATGACAGAATTTAGGCAATAGTCAAATCTTTTAAGAGCTGGTACCTATGTGGAGCATTCCTTTTTCTTTGCATGTGCAGGACAGAAAAACTTCTGATGTGTTATACTCACATGACTTTCTCTACTCTTGCACAAACTATTTTTACAAACTCTTATTCTCCATCTATTTCATATTAATCGAGATAAACATTTGCAGAAACGATCTTTTGACATGCAAAGAGAATAACATTTTACACACAGCGACCAATTCTAAATATTTGACGATCGCTTAAGGCGCACTATGTTCCCCTTGTTTTGTATTTGCAAGGGCAATATAGAAATACAGTAGCCTTTAAGCATCGACATATATCTTAATAGCTGGTTGCTAGGTGCAGCACTATTCGCTTTGCCACAGATTAATACTCTTTGCATATCCAAGACAAAAAAATGAATAACGAATTCCCATTTAAGTAAATAAGTATTGAAAAATTTAAGGGAACAGCAAGCAATATCTCGAAAATGGTTCACTCAACAAAAAAATGTATATGACATAAATTGTGTATCTAAACGCGATCTACATTTTTTGTGTAGCAAAACTTTGTCTATCTCTTATGGTTTAGCAGTTATGTAAAAGTCGTTCACAATGAAGAATACTTTTGGAAACATTCCCAGAGAATTCAAGATATACATTTTATTTGTCATGAAAATATCTTAAACATATGGTACTTTAATCAAAATCGTTAGAGCCATTTTGAGAAAATTAAAATTTTCGAAAAATGTTCCATGTAAAGGGTAATGTGGGGTGGGAGGACTTTCTTGAAAACCTTCGTGTCGCATCAGATACTGAACCTAAATACCAAGTTTGGTGTTTATCCGACTGTTCGTTTTTGAGTTATGCTGTTCACAGACACACACACACACGGATATGTTTCCAAAAATGCTTTTTTGGATTCAGGGGTTCTCATAACATATATTTCCGGTGAAATCTCGGTATCGAAATTTTGGAAGGAATACAATACTCCCCTACTTGCTATACGTAGTAGAGAAAGTAAAAAACGAATAACGAATTCGCATATGAGAAAAACTATAACTATTGCAAAATTGAAACAAATAACCAATATCCCGGGAATGGTTCAATCCACAAAAAAATGTATACGACATAAATTGTGTTTCACGAGATGTACATTTCGTAGTGTTCAGAAAATTTATCTATCTCTTACAGTTTACCAGTTATACAAACGTCATTCACAATGAAGAGGACTTTCGGAAACTTTCTCAGAAAGTTCAAGATATACATTTCATTTGTTATAAAAATATCTTAAACATATGATATTTTAGTCAAAATCGTTAAGAGCTGCTTTTGAGAAAATCAACATTTCAGAAACACTTTCCATGTAAAGGAATACAATACTCCCCTACTTGCTATACGTAGTAGAGAAAGTAAAAAAAGGGTAATCTGGTGTGGCTGTTTTTCTTGAAAATCTTTGTGTCCTATCTTTGAAAAATAGTGTACCTAAATAAAACGTTTGGTATTTATCTGGGTTTTTTGTTTTTGCGTTATGCTGTTCACAGACACACACACAGATCGTTTCCTAAAAATACTTTTTTCGATTCAGGGAGCCTCAAAACGTGTATTTCCGGTGAAATCTCGGTATGGAATTTTTGGGTGGAATGTAATACTTCCCCTACTTACTGTACCTAATACAGAAAGTACAAATCTGATGTGCTATATTAACATGACTTTCTCTACCCCCTCTGGTATATAAAAGCATATACAAATTATTCTTATGAAAGCTTATTCATTTTAATCAACACAGATATTTCCGAAATAGCTGCATTACATATTTCGTTATAGATACAAACTGAATAACGATAGTCACATATTTTAAAACTGGACACTATATGGTGGTCAAAAAATTCTCTACACTTCTCATAATATGGCGAGGAACAATTGCAAATCGACAGAACTTTAAAATTATTGAACATTTCGAGCCAATAATAACCCATATCCCAGTAATAATCGCGGAAATTTATGTCAAAAAGGTGTGCAATATTAATGTGTGTTTTAAACAGGTTTACATTCCTTGTGTAGTATATTTGCGTCTATCGCTTACCGTTGACCAGTTATACAATTCATTCATTCATTATCTGTTTACCCTTCTCTTATGTAGGACTTACACCCCCCAGGACTTACAGGCGGGTGCCTGGGGTCAGAGGCCCGTCGAGGAGCAGACACTCATCCAGGATGGGTGATCAGCCCGATGGATGAAGGAAGTAGATGAAACGAAGTGTGGGTGAAATGGATGAAAGGAAAGGTGATGATGGAGCAGTTGAATGGCGGGGGAAACCGGAGAACCCGGAGAAAACGCCGCTTCGTCCACCACAAATCCCACATGCAGGTCCCTCGGATTGAACCCGGGCCGCCTCGGTGGGAGGCGAGCGGTCTAACCACTAGGCCACGGCACCGCTCCTACCAGTTATACAAGATTATAGAAAATTCCTGCGGAATGAAAAACACTTTACAGGCTATTCTCAGAAAATTCAAGAAATACATTTTATTTCTGATGTAATTATACTTAATATATGGTAGAATCTTATGAAAAATCTTCGACATTTTTTTTTTAGAAAATAAACATTTCGAGGATAGTCGGCGGTGAGGGAATTTTCTTGAAAATTTTTAGTTGCATCCTTGGAAGGTACTGAATTTAAATACCAAGTTTGGTATGTAACCATCTTTACGTAGACACAACACTGACACATAATATTTTGTTTGTCTCAGGGAGCTTCAAAACGTCTATTTCCGGTAAAGTTCCGTATAGATTTTTTGGGTGAAATGCAATAATTCCTCTCTTTCCTTTATGAGTGGTATAAAAAGCGAGAAACTTCTGTTACATTCACATGCATTTCCCTACTAATTCTTAGAAACCCTAAAAGCTTACTTTTCTACTACTTCAGTAGAAATAACTTTATTCATCACTTAGGCATTCAGCGCAACACAAACGTTGCACTTCATAACACACTCGAAACACAACAAAAGACAACTGATCCGTCGAATCACAACTCACAACTGAACTGGCACCGACCTCTTTCCCTTTCGACTTTTACTTCTTAACTAACAGACGTCACGACAAGAGGAGCACCCTTATATAGGCCTTGCATACAAAGTGGAATCTTCTAGAAGGGGAGGCTACTAGAACATGCCGAAAGGAATTTTCTGCAACAGGTAAGCGGCACAAAAGTATTGTTCCGCACTAGCTACTGTTTCACACTAACCATTGCTACGACGGCCGGTCGAAAGGCCCCGTCAATGTGCCAACCATGAAACATTTTCCATATAATGAACAAAATATAAACACATATTTTGGTATTGATCCATGATTTTTTTACAACAATACTGTTCACAGGCACACACATATACATTTCTGAATTGGATGACCTGAAAATTAATTTTTTGTTGGGAATCCATGATGTCTTCAATTACTATAGGTAAGTGAAGGTAGTGAAAGCAAAAATAAGGTAAAAGAACTGGAGTTTTGTCAGCGTTAATCGAATACAAAACTCACTACACGTTCTGTGAGAATTTCATGCCAAAGTGCACTGCATTAGCAACAGCTTGAAACCTAATCTACCAACAACGCTGCACTGAAGAGCCGGGTGCTACAACCTTAATGAGCTAAATTAAGGAACGAAAGTGCATGTACATACATGCCCTTCCAGCTGTCCCCCAGGACACTATATACGCCTGCTGTATAAGGACTGCATTCCAGAGAAGATACCTCATATCAAATGCACTCTTATATTAGATCTGCTCTTGTATTTTTTGTTGGCAGAGTACTACATTTCAGATGCCTAGCCAGAGTTGCATTAATCTCACCTCCTCTGTCTACTTGAGGACGCGACGAGTTCTGATGCAGTCTATTTGACTTTGTCGAGATTAACTTGCGTTCATTCTTTTCATTTCCTTTACTTATGAGTTGGTTTCTTTCTTGTACGTTTTTGCTCTGAATTATTCCTTGGTGCATTAGAAACATGTTACAAATTATTTATCACACTTAAACCTCATCGGGCTGCCATTTTAATTCAGCATATTAGCAATTCTTTCTCTTTTACTTTCTCTACCACATAGGCAGAGAAGTATTGTATTCCACCCAATATTACGGTATAGAAATTTCACCTAAATACATGTTTTGAGCCCCCCTGAATAAAGGTAAAATTTCTAAAACGGTAGGTGTATGTATGCATAACTCGAAAATAAAAAATATGATAAACACCATTGGATAAATAAATTGGTATTCAAGTTCAGTATTCTTCAAAGAATGCGCCGGGTTTGATCCCACCCATAGGAGAGCATATTTTAAGTCCTGAGTATAGCACCGGTGGCTACTCAGCATCGTGAGGAAAGTGAGGAGCTGCGATAAGCAGCGGTCCTGGCCTCGAGAGCCAACACTCCGGCTGGGGATCCGTAATTACATCTTCTCCCGTGTCGGTTAAATAATCGATCACCTCTGCCGTGCGTATTGTGCGTGAGGCCAGATACGTCCGAAGTTTTTCCATAAAATCACATACTATCCTTTAATTGAATATATTTTGGTGTATTTTATTTTCTTAAACATGGCAAGTTTTTACTTCAATGATTTTAAATTAAGCAAGGAGTGCTTAGTAAAGAGATGACAACATGCGGAAACATTACTTAAATGTTTATTCCTGTTAACAAACTTTTACATTGGAAAGAGGAAAATTAACATTTCCGCATGAAGTATTTTAAAAACGGCTAACACTGCGAATCGGTTTGACACAAATTCTGTATCTAAATGGGCTGTGAGATTTTCTTTTGTACTTATGGTTTTCTTGTTCTACAGTAATATGTAAAATTCATAAAATAAAGGGTAATTTACTGACTCTACAAAATATAAATCTTACCTTCCATACGAATATCTTAAACGTGTGATATTTTAATCAAAATCAGTTTTGACGAAATTGAAAATAAGGAAAATTTGTCCATGTAAAGGGTAGTTTGGGTAGAGGGAACTTTGTTGAAAATCGTCATGTTTATCCTTGGAAGATGTTTATATTACGAGTAAACACTCAGTGGCATCCATCCGAATTTTATTTTTTTGAGTTACGCTGTTCACAGACACTGTTTCTTTAAATGCATTTATCATTTTTTAATTCAGAGGACTCCAAAACATAGCTTTTGGTAAAATTTCGACATATGGTCTTTTAGTGGATTTTAATACTTCCTCTATCTATTAACTATGGAAAGTTAAAACAGCAATAATGCATTAACATTTAAAGTTTTATAACTATATTCTAAAATGTGTATAACTCTCTAGTAATTATATAAAGAATATGCGATGAACAACAGAATTAGCATTTTTAAAATTACAGTGGCTAAAATATTTAAAAGTCAATAAATTAAGGGCCAAAAGGGCGTATCTGCCATACCGTAAGATACAGACCGCATTTTGATATTACCTATAGCTAAAAACTATAACACACTTGCAAAAACTTTCACTTGTGTGTAAAAAATGTTATAACCTCCATAAGTCATATAATAGATGACTTTTTGAAGCTGCATTCAACATCTTCTTTTTAATTTCTCTGGTGCTAGCCTATAGAATGTAAAATTATTACATTACATCCGAAAAATGCACGTTCTACGTGTTTCTGTGTCACGGAATATAGCATTCCTTCCACAAAGTTGCCTTATACTAAATAAGGAGTTGCTGGTTCCTTCAGTTTGGACATTAAAAAACCTGAATTTGAATCCTCGTATTTAAAACAACCCTATAATAGCAACAGCTTTACTGAATGCAACTTTTCTGCCAGTAGTACACACGAAGTCATTCAACATTGCATTCTAGCGGCAAAACGTAGAACTGTATTGGGCCGGAGTCGCTGGTTCGCTCCAAGACCCTGTGATCGTTACAAAGCCAGAGTGTCAATAAGACAATATTGACATTATTTTCTTCCCAGTCCCTGGAAGATTCTTGATCAAAAGTAAAAGTAGTGACTGTGCTCAAATAATGTTTAACGAATAACAAAATTTAATGTGTTGCACTCAGATTACCTTCTCTAAACTCTATCATTTATTAATCGATAATAAAACTATTCTTACGAAACCATATTTTTCTACCTAGTTCATTTTAATCTAGATATACCGTTGCAGAAGTAGCTACAGTATGCATTTCGTTATAAATGAAAAGGGAACAGTGACAGTTAAATGTTTTAGAACTGGACGTTGTTTGCTGGTCTTAAAATTCCGTACTCTTTCCATTAAATCACGAGAAGCAACTGAAAATTAACAGGATTGGGAAAGAATGGCAAAAGTATGACAAAAATTCAAACCAATAATAACAGATTATCTCAGAAACAATTGACGCCACAAGAAAGCTATTTGGAATAAATTGTGTTTTAAAAATTGGTAGACTTTAAGCGACAGTCAAATATTTTAAGAGCTGGTTGTTATGTGGAGTATTCCATTTTCTTTGCATGTCCAGGACATAAAAAAATGAATAACGAATTCCCATTTGAGAAAACGTATAAGTATTGGAAAATTTAAAGGAATAACAAACAATATCTTGAAAATGGTTCACTCAAGAACAAAAAAAGAATGTATATGACATAAAATGTGTATTTTAACGCGATCTACTTTTTTGTGTAGTAAACTTTTGTCTATCTCTTATGGTTTACCACTTATGCAAAAGTCGTTCACAATGAAGAATACTTTTGGAGAAATTCCCAGAAAATTCGAGATATATATTTCGTTTGTCATGAAAATATCTTAAACATATGATGTTTTAATCAAAATCGTTAGATCCATTTTTGACAAAATTAAAATGTTCGAAAAGTGTTCCATGTAAAGGGTAATATGGGGTGGGGGATTTTCTTGAAAACCTTCGTGTCGTATCTCTGGAAGATACTGAACCTAAATACCAAGTTTGGTGTTTATCCGACTGTTCGTTTCTGAGTTATGCTGTTCACAGACACACACACACACACACGGGCATGTTTCCAAAAATGTTTTTTTTTTGGATTCAGGGGGTCCCAATACATATATTTCCGATGAATTTCGGTATCGAATTTTTGGGTGGAGTACAATACTTCCCCTACTTACTATACGTAGTAGAGAAAGTAAAAGTATATATGGTATAAATTGTGTTTTAATGAGATCTACATTTTTTGTGTAGTTAAACTGTGTATCTCTTACGTTTACCGTAATGCGAAAATCATTCAGAATGAAGAGGACTTTTGGGGCCATTCCCAGAAAATTTAAGATATACATTTTATTTGCCAAGAAATTATCTTAAACATGATATTTTAATCAAAATCATTAGAACCATTTTTGAGAAAATCAAAATTTTCAAACAATGCTCCATGTAAAGGGTGGGGGGATTTTGTTGAAAATCTTTGTGTCGCATTTTTGAAACATACTGAACCTAAATAGCAAGTTTGGTACTTATCCGACTTTTCGTTTTTGAGTTATGCTGTTCACACAAACGCGGTACTTGGTGAAATCTCGATATTGAATTTTTGGGGTGGAATACAACACTTTCCATACTTAGTATACGCAGTAGGGAAGGTAAAAATTACAAAAGTATTAAAAGAAATCTCATGTGTTACACTCACATGACTTTCTCTACTCTTGTACAAACTATTTTTACAAACGCTTATTCTCCATCTACTTCACGTTAATCGAGACAAATATTTGCAGACTCTATCTTATTGCTAATTTTCTTGTAGATGTAAGGGGAATATATATTTACAAGGGCAATATAGAAATACAGTAGCCTTTAAGCATATACATATCTCTTAATAACTGGTTGCTAGGTGCAGCGCCATTCCCTTTGCCACAGATTAATACTCTTTGCATATCCAAGACAAAAAAATGAATAACGAATTCCCTTTAAAGAAAATAAGTATTGAAAAAATTAAGAGAATAACAAGCAATATGTCGAAAATGGTTCACTCAACAAAAAAATGTATATGACAAATTGTGTATTTTATCGTGATGAACATTTTTGGTGTAGTAAAATTTTCTCTATCTCATATGGTTTACCGGTTATGCAAAAGTCGTTCACAATGAAGAACACTTTTGGAGACATTCCCAGAAAATTCAAGATATACGTTTTATTTGTCATGAAAATATCTTAAACATATGATATTTTAATCAAAATCGTTAAGGCCGTTTTTGAGAAAATTAAAATTTTCGAAAAATCTTCCATGCAAAGGGTATCCTGGTGTGGGGGGATTTTCTTGAAAACCTTTCTGTCGCATCCCTGGAAGATACTGAAGCAAAATACCAAGTTTGGGGTTTATCCGACTGTTCCTTTCTGAGTTATGCTGTTCACAGACAGACACACAGACAGACACACAGACACACATAGGACATGTTTCCAAAAAAGCTTCTTTTTTTTATTCAGGGGATCTCAAAACATGTATTTCCGGTGAATTCTCGGTATCGAATTTTTGGGTGGAATACAATATTTCCCCTACTTACTATACGTAGTAGAGAAAGTAATAATAATAGCGGAGTTTGTAATAAATTGAGAGTTTAATAAGATCTACAGTTCTTGATGTAGTAAATCTCTATATATCTCTTATTGCTAACTAGTTATACAAAATTCCTTCTGAATGAAAGAGGATCTTAGCCTATTCCCACAAAATTCAAGTACCACGTTTAGTTTTTATGTAAATATCATAAATGTATAATACCTGAATCAAAATTGTTAGTCATTTTTGAGAAAATAAAACATTTAGAAAGTTTTTTCATGTAAATACCAGTTTGGGATGGGCAATCTTAGTGTCGCATCTTTGGATGATATTTGACTTAAATACCAAGTTTGGTATTGATCCGAGATTTGTGTTTAAATTAGTTACGTGTGTCTGTTCGCAGCCACAGACACAAACGTCTGAAACGTCTGTACCCACGTGAAATCCAGTGGCTACAAAAAAAAAAAAAGTTGATCATGTGAAATCCAGTGGCTACAAAAAAAAAGTTGATCCAAGCACTGAATCTGCAACAGTGAACCTTTTTCTAAATGTTCTTACTTTGGGTTTAGGAGGCTCGAAACATATTCCGGTGAACCCCGATATGGAATATTCTGGGTGGAATGCGATTCTTCTTTTATTTATTAAGTTAGTGGTAGAAAAAGTAATAACCAATGGTACTGCTTTAGAAAGAGTGGACGAAGGACCAAAATATTCAAACTGGTCACGTGAGTAAAAAAGTTGAATGTAGTGATGGATGAGAAAAAAAGTATTTCAAATGGCTAGGAGATGCTGTGTAAAAATAGAGAATCGAAAGGACAATCTGTAAAGAGGAAAATACCAAGAAAAAATGTCAAGATAAAATTATATGCGGAGACGTAGTGAACAGTGCAGTGGGGGTAAAATGATGCAGGCTTTGCTTGCTGTGATGAATTTCCCTTAGACGGAAAAATGTGGTTGTTTGATTGAACGATCGATAGGATTAGATATGCAAAATAAATGTGCTATTGCTTGGAAACAGTTTCCGTCAGAAAACTTTCGCAATGCATCGAGTGGTGTGCTTCAAGATTTCGTTAATGGTAAAGCTGGTGGTAATGATGTCCTTATCGTTGGTGGTGGTCAATTAAAGGTAGTTTTGTTTACTTAAGGTGGTTATTAGCAAATATTTCTCTATCCACAACAAAAACTTCAGACTTGAAGCTTTAGAGATCTAATCCTTGGGCATAAGTATCAGATGCTGAAGTATTCAGATATAATTCATAATAAAAAATCTGATGTGATACAGTCATATGACCTTCTCTACTCTTGTACAAACTATTTTTAGAAATGCTTATTTTCCACCTAATTCATGATAATCGAGATAACAATTTGCAGAAACTATCTGATTGGTAATTTTCTTGTAGATGCAAGTGGAATATGCTAGGCTTTAAGCGATAGTCAAATCTTTTAAGAGCTGATTGCTATGTGGAGCATTGCATTATCTTTGTATGTCCAGGACATAGAAAAATGAATAACGATTTCCCATTTGAGAAAAAGCATAAGTTTTGGAAAATTAAAAAAATAACCAGGAATATCTCGGAAATGAAATGGTTCCCCCCACAAAAAAAGTATATGACAAAATGTGTGCTTTAACGAACTCTACATTTTCTATGTAGAAAAATTTTGTATATCTCATACGGTTTACTCGTTATGCTAAAGTTATTCAGAATGGAGAGGACATTATGCGACATACTCAGAAAATTTAACATATGCATTTTATTCGTCATGAAAATATCTTAAAGATATAATATTTTAATGAAAATCTTTGGAGTTAGCTTTAAGAAAATCGAAAGTTTTGAAAAATTTCCATGTAAAGGGTAGTGTAGGGAGCGGGGAGTTTGCTGAAAGCTTTGTGTTATATCTTTGTAAGATAGTGAACCAAAATACCAAGTTTGGTATTTATACAACTTTTAGTTTTTGAGACACACAGACACAAAGTCGGACCTTTTCCTAAAAATGTTTTTTTTTATTCAGGGGCTCTCAAAACATGTGTTTCCGGTGAAATCTCGATATCGATACTTACTATACTTACTACTATACGTAGTAGGGAAAATAAAATTCTGATGTGTTACAGTCGCATGACTTTCTCTACCCTCTAGCGTGCATTAAGAAAACAAATTACTAACACGAAAGTTTATATTCCTATCTGCTACATTTTAATCAAGAAGAACCTTTGCAGAAATAACTACATTACACATTTTGATATATACAAAGGGAACAGCGATAGTCAAATGTTTAGGAACGGGACGCTATACGCTGGCCTTAAAATTCCATACTCTTTCCATGAAAAAGCGAAAAACAACTGAAATTTGACAGGGCTTAAAGGTTAAGTATTGAAAACTTCTAAGCATTAATAATGGATATTACAGAAATGTCTGATGCGACAAAAAAAACTGTTGATAATATTGGGTGTTCCAGAGAAGTGTACATTTTATCATGTAGTACGCTTTCATCTATCGCTTAACGTTTATCAGTTATACAAGATTATTTAAAATCCTTGTGAATGGAGATGATTTCACTGACTATTCCTATAAAAATCAAAATATACATTTTCTTTATCGTGCAAGTATCTTTAATATATGGTGCTTTAATTAAAATAGTTAAGGTCACTTTTCAGAAGTTAAAAATTTCTAAGTATGTTCCATGTAAAGGGTAGTTTGAGTGGGGGTTTTTCTTCCACAATCTTCGTGTCACATCTTTGGAGTACAGGGTACTCAAGTACTAGGTCTGGTGTATATTGGACTTTTCGTTTTTAAGTTATGTTAACACACACAAGGAACTTTTTTCCAAAAATTCTTTTCTTTCTTTACTCAGGGGGTTCAAAACATGCATTTCCGGTGAAATCTCGCTATTGAATTTTTTTGTGAAATGTTATACGTTATCTACCTACTATGTATGTACATGGTAGAAAAGTAAAGATATTAAATGAATTTCTCTACCAATAATCTTATAAGTTATTCTTACCAAAGTTTATTTCCCCATCTACTTCATGTCATTAAGCTGAGTATTTGTAGAAAAGCTTTCATTGAATATTTCCTTGTAGTTATAAGAGAGAAGGAGGAGGCAGAAATAAAAGTGAAATTTGTAAACGCGAGGCGCTATACGATTGCTTTGAATTTCCGAATCTTTAAATAGTCAGCAGAAACAAACGAATGGCGGCTTAGCATTTTAAAGAAGTATAAATTATTTGGAAATTTAAATCAATAACAGCGAATAACTCTTAAAGGGTTAGTTATACAAAAAAGGTATTACATACATTTTGTACTTTAACGAGCTCAACATTTTTACCTTCTCTACTACGTATAGTAAGCAGAGGAAGTATTGCAATTACATTCCACGCAGAAAGTACATACCGAGATTCACCAGAAGTACATGTTTTGAGACACTCTGAATCCAAGTAAAGCATTTTTGGAAACATGTCCCTGTGTGTGTCTGTATGCCCTTGAACACCAAAGGAAAAATCGGATAAATACCAAACTTGGTATTTAGGTTCAATACCTTTAGAAGATGCTATATGAAAATTTTCAACAATATCCCCAACACCTAAGTATCCTTTTTAATTTTCTAAAAGATGGTTCTTAACGGTTTTGATTAAAATACAACATGATTAAAAGCATTTAAATGACAAATAAAATGTACTTTTTTAATTTTCTGGGAATAGTCTATGAAGTCCTCTTTATTTGGAAGGAATTCTGTATTATCTTGTACAACTGGTAAACGCTAAGCGATAAACGAAGACGTACTGCACAAAAAATGTAGATCTCTGTAAAATGTACAATTTATTTCAAGTAAGATTTTTGTGGCATAAGCCATTTCTGAGATCCTATTATTAATGGTTCGAATTGTTCTTTACATGGTCATTCTCTTGAAGTCCTGTTAATTGCAATTCTTGCGATTGCATGGAAAACTTTGGGGTTTTAAGGCGAGCTTATGGCGTTCAGTTCTTAAACGTTTGATTTTCGCTGTTCTGTTTGTGTCCTACGAAATGAGTAATGTAGTTATTTCTGAAAATATTTTTTGGGTTTAAAATATAGTAGAACAAAAAATGAGCTTTAGACAGAGTAGATTGTTTACCCACTAGTAAGGATAGAGGGTAGAGAAAGTCATATGAATGTATCATATAAGGTGTCGAATTTTTGTATGTTTACAATATTTCCCATACTCACTATAGGTAGGAGGTAAGAAATTAAAAACATTTTACGTAAGTGGCAAGTTTTAAATTCCTTGGTAATGAAATATAATTTAACTAAAAAATGCCCTAAACAATAGCCAATATGCGTACAAAATTCCACCTTTATTATTCAGGCACTTCTACTATAATATATATTCTACACTGTCCACTCTATCGTAATGAAAAGCCTCCCGGACACCAGAAAATCCATAAGTATTTTGACCACACTTCAAACGTAGCTTAACATGTTCCTATATAATGGCATACCTGGCATACCAAATACCCAATATGTTCCTCTATAACAGTCCCTCGGTATGGAAATTCCATTGGTCCTGTCGGAAATCGAGAGAATATAACCAAACGCGTGATAGGAAAGTGGATATAAATACTAAGTTAATACTTATTCGAGACGTTCCTCCTGTATTTATTTATAGAGTGAATGAAATATAGGTATTTTACCAGCTAAACATTAATACTACGTACATATTAGGTAGAGAAGGTATTTCATTTTCACTTCAAAGTTTAATCGCGGGATTTAACCGGTAATACATGTTTTGAGGCACCTTAAAACCCATAAAAAGCATTTTTAGAAAGCAATTCTTGTGTGTGTCTGTGAACAGTATAACTCAAAAACGAAAAGTCGGATAATTACCAGAATTGGTTTTTAGGTTTAGTACCTTACAAAAATACGACAGAATATTTTCAAGAATGTCCTCCACCCCAACTACACTTTACATGGACCATTTTTCCAAAATTTTGATTTTTTGAAAAATGGCTATAACTATTTTGATTAAAACATTATGTATTAAATATATATCTTAAATTTTCTGGGAATAGCTGACGAAAAGACGAAAAGGTACAGTTTATTTCAAATACGTTTTCTGTGACAGAAGCCTTTTCTGAGATATCCGTTATTAAAGGATCGAATTGTTAATTGCTCGGTAAGGCCTGTCAACATTCAGTTATTTTTCTCGCGTTTGCACGGAACCAATAAGTATTTTACGGCCAGTATATAACGTCCAGTTTTTAAAATTTTCACTATAGCTATTCCCTTTGTATCTACAACGAAATGTGTAAGGTACCTGTCTCTGCAAAGGTATATCTCAATTAAAATGAAGTAGGTTGAAAAAAATCTGATGTGTTACACTCATATGACTTTCTCTACTCTTGTACAAACTATAAAAGTATAAGTATTGGAAAATTTAAGGGAATAACAAGCGATATCTCCAAAACGGTTCACTCAGTAAAAAAAATGTATATGACAAATTGTGTATTTAAACGCGATCTACATTTTTTGTTTAGCAAATTTTGTGTATCTCTTATGGTTTACCAGTAATGCAAAATTCGTTCACAATGAAGAATACTTTTGGAGACATTCCCAGAAAATTGGAGATATACATTTTAATCAAAATCGTTAGAGCCATTTTTGAGAAAATTAAAATTTTCGAAAAATGTTCCATCTAAAGGATAATCTAGGGTGGAGGGAATTTCTTGAAAACCTTCGTGTCGCATCTCTGGAAGATACTGAACCTAAATACCAAGTTTGGTGTTTATCCGACTGTTCGTTTCTGAGTTATGCTGTTCACAGACACACACACAGACACACACACACACGGACATGTTTCCATAAATGCTTCTTTTGGATTCAGGGGGTCTCAAAACATGTATTTCCGATGAAACCTCGGTATCAAATTTTGGGGTGGAACACAATACTTCCCCTACTTACTATACATAGTAGAGAAAGTAAAAAAATGAATAACGAATTTGAGAAAACGTATAAGTATTGGAAGATTTAAGGGAATACCAAGCAATATCTCGAAAAATGTTCACTCAACCAAACAAATATGTGTAAAATAAATTGTGTATTTTAACACGATCTGCATTTTTTGTGTAGTAAAATTTTGCCTCTCTCTTATGGTTTACCAGTTATCAAAAGTCGTTCACAATGAAGAATACTTTTGGACACATTCCTAGAAAATTCGAGATACACAATTCTTTTCTCGTGAAAATATATTAAACATATGATATTTTAATGAAAATCGTTAGAGCCATTTTTGAGAAAATTAAAAGTTTCGAAAAATGTTCCATTTAAAGGGTAATCTGGGTTGGGGGGGATTTTCTTGAAAACATTCGTGTCGCATCTCTGGAAGATACTGAACCTAAATACCAAGCTTGGTGTTTATCCGACTGTTCGTTTCTGAGTTAAGCTGTTCACAGACACACACACCCGAACATGTTTCCAAAAATGCTCTTTTTGGATTCAGGGGATCTCAAAGCATATATTTCCGGTGAAATCTCGGTATTGAATTTTTGGGTGGAATACAATACTTCCCCTACCTACTATACGTAGTAGAGAAAGTAATAAGATTTAGAAAGAACATTAAAATGCGATAGACAGTAGGGAAAGTAATGGGAATTTAACACACCAGGATTTTATTATTTCATTTCTATAGACCCCTTTAACTACTATGCCATATCGGGAGCTTGGACTTGAGAAACAACTAAAGGTGATGAGACATTTACTCGTTGCACTATAGATTTAATAACGGTGGTTAAGTGCATTCACTCTTACATTCATTTGCCAGATCCCGCGGAGGATAAGCAATGATTCAGGTTAAAGCAAATTTTCTTGTACGTTTCAGAGTTGGTTGATCAGGTTAGTGGAGAGCGAGGCCATTCAGTGACGGTGAAATGTGCTTTAAGTAGTTCTGTTCTGGTGTTCGATGTATGAGGAACACCTAACAAAACCTCTCCTTGGGGAGAGAGGCTTTTGTGGCTGGTCCCGTCGGCATCGGAATCACACCTCTGGAGACATTAGGAACCCCGCCTGCGTCCGACCTGGCCCGGGACATGGTCTTTCTCTGTGTGCTTCGCTTCACCTTACTACCGGTGGTTCAGTAGACACAACAGGGCCCCTATGTGATATCGTGTTGAAATTTTCCTCCATATCTAATCTGCTCCACTCTTTTAGATTATACTGGACGATGAATAAATGAAACACACGCTGAAACGTTGCACTTGACAGCTCGCGTTTAAGTTGGTACACTCGCAAAAAAAAACAGATGAAAAGCTTTCACCGTTTGACTTTCTAAGCCAATCACAAGGCAGCATCCGGATGGTGGATGACAATGCGGAAGCGGAAACGGAGCTGGAAGCGGCTCTGTTGCCGGATGTAGCTATCCCCCTCCACGTGCTTCAGTTTGTGAATCTCTAGCACAAACGTCGAGTTGTTCTTTGCAAGCTACATATTGTTCTTGTTATTTGTGGTTATTGTTTTATAGTTTAGTTATTGTTCGTTTATACATATATATACATATAAGTCATGTTATTTATTTATACAAGATTTAAGTGCGACAATGTCTGAAAAACGACGTCGATCGCCGAGTGATGATTTACGAAGTGTAAATCCTTTGCGTCACTTAATAGTCAGGCATTGGAAATATTAAGGAGCACCCGAGGATTCTTTGAACAGGAAAAGGAGTACGTGAAGCTTCACAGCCATCCCTCTATTCCTGCTGATAAAGCCGTACACTGTCACTTCAACCCCATCAAATTAGTGTGGAACGACATTAAGGTTTATGTGAGGGAGAACAATAAGTCATTTACCATTACCGAGGTGGACGCGGCTTCGTGGAAGAAGAAAGTAGATCATGTGAATAAGCTAATACGAAAAACACAAGAAATAGACGGAATTATTAGTGAGTGTGAACCATTAATGATATGCCTTGGTGAAGATAATGATGACGGGATTTGGGTGGAATTGAGCCATTGCTGTTTTAAATCGTGAATGAAAATAACTTTTGTTATCGCGTGCTTATAATTTGTTTTATTTCTCCTCAATGTGGCAGGCATGTTTGCATTGTTCTGTTTGTATATTGTCAAAAGTGCGTAATTTATTCTACATACGCTGCAATGTTTATGCAAAGTTATTTTCAATTAACAATAATAATATAAAATAATTATTATACATTGACGTTCGCTACTACGTACACTTTTGTATGCGGCTTAGACACAGAAAGAACTATCAGCTGTTGTTGTTTACTAGCCACTCTGGCAACGTCGCAACCACAATGTAGCCAACTTTACGCGAAGCCACATGAACTGTCAAGTGCAAAGATTCAGCGGCGGGGGTATAATGCTCAGATGAGTATGGTAAGGGCATAGGTTATACAACGGAGGAGACACCTCGTAGACTGCGACCTCATACATCTATTGTGGCTCCCAGGAGGAAGAAATGAAGTGAAGGAAACAGAAGGCTACAAGCAGACAGGCCACAGAGACGACCGGAAGTCTCTAACAGTTCCAGGATCGAAGAGCCGTATCACTGCTGGAACTGCCAAGAAAGGGCAAACCAGCAGTTCATGCATCCGCGCCTTCTGCCCGGCACCGCCATACGCCAAACAACCTAGCAGCACATCTTAAAGATGGGAGGGAAACGAAATGAAAGAGAAATCATAGAAAGGAAATTGTGGTAGATAGGAAACCACTCCAACATTCGTCTACCGTCAGGGAAAACAACAAAACACCCAAGGTTAGAGTGGGCGGTAGAGCAGGACCAGAACGACCTGAATTCGAGCCTAACACATTACTATGGAGCCATCTTGCTCGGTATGACTGTAATATACATAGAAATTAAGAGTTATCCGACATTTGCCTTCTGAGAAAATGAGAAAATCCCATTAGAAACCTTATCTAGTCAATTTGTTCTCTACCGAGATTCAAACTTGTGACCGCTAGAATATGAAGGAGAAACTCCCTCCCCCACATCACTAAGGGATAAACGGTTCGGAGTATAGCATTATATGCAGAGGTTCTAGTGTTTTCTCTCACTTTCATTCTCCTCTCATTCCTTCTCCTCGTAGTCTTTCTCTTGCAGTAATTTTGTCTCCCCTTCTTTCACACTCTCTCTTCTATTTGAGGCAGTATTTTTAACACTTAAATGATTTCAGTCTAATTATATAACACAAACTTCAATAACAGTCCACCTTAAAGTAATATGTGTATAAATAATATATAAAATGCATGTAACAGTCACCGTATTAATGTTTATATTATGTACATGTTCAATAATGTTATGTGAATGTATTACGTAATTTAATAATGTAGGAGGTGTGAGAATAATAGGTTAAAAGTTGCTAACAATGAGGTAACCTTGAGGAAATAATGAGTAGGAAAGTTTAATAATGCTACTTGTCATTGTTGGAGCAACAATAATATAAATTTTGAGACAGTTTACAAATATCCAATCAACAACCAGAAAAATCTTCACTTAAAAGAAGGTATTCCATTGGAGTAGGATTAGAGAATCAGAAACTTAAATATAACAAAATTTACAAATTCAGAAGTCAGTTGGTTGTAGACAGTGTTCCTAAGCGGACGCCGGATGTGTCCTCGAGAAATTTAATACGTATTTTGTGTGATACAAGAATAGTTTACGTGTTAAAAAGTGCAATTAATTAATAAAAGGAGTGAAGTAAAATTATAATCTGTGTAATGCTGCATTATTCGCATCACTCCCTGCTAAGACATTCATGTCTCTAAAAAAATATAAATACTGACGCAGCCGAGTCAAGCATAAATATATAATATTTAAAGAAACAGTCAAAATTACAAAGTTAATATTTTTTAAACATTTTGGGCAAAGGCCACCGGAAAGAACATTTAGAGCGAAGGCTACCTGAAACTTTTTACCATACGTGCGGTTGCAATTACTTCAAGTTCGGCTCCCCAACATAAGAACTACAATACAACTCCTGCTTCAAATCGGCTTTCCATACGTGAAGTAACAACCAACTTAATTTTTCATATTATTTAGCACCTATAGATTAACAAGTGACGACGGGATTTTATTAACAATAAACTACTCTTCTAATACACAGCATTTTTTTTTGCGTATGAGGAAAGTTATTTGACTGAGAGAGCGCGGTTACTTTGACTTTGCTCGTTCGCAAGGTGGTCCAAATCACTGGCATCGTTTTAAGCTATTTGTATCAAACTTGGTGTTACAAATAACAAAGAAAAACCGCCTTCTCTCAGAAAAGAGGGCTAGAGAGAAGAGGCGGAGATAATTGCAGCAGAAATTCCAGTAGCGTTTTTGCCTGTTCACCTGCAATACAGCCTTCTCCCACCCCGTCTTCTATATTTTAATCACTGTCGCTTTTAAAGCTCCCTGCAAAAGGGTTTTCAAAGGAATTCCTAATGTAATTCTGTAAAGAAATTCCAGGGCAGATATTTCTAAACTCCAATTTAGAGTAACAGTTTTAAAGAGGCCCTGGTATATACAGCTGCTTTTAAGTGATACAATATCAAAATCGGAGTAAATAAATGTACGTTACAAGCCTCGGTGGTAGGTCGATGAGTACCTCGTGATCATATTTTATTCATTAATCCATGTCTTTGTTAACATGCTAAGATCTCTGAAGTATGGAAGAGGACGTAGGCAGCATCCTTTCACTTCGGAGGCTGTATTGTGTAAAACAAGAGTTTCCAAACACGGATTTATAAAAAAGCGTGATCACATGGCACCCATCTACCACCGACCCTTGTAGTATATTTTCTATAGTCTGTGTGATAATTAGTATTACATGAAACATTAACGTTGCAGAAGGTGTTAATTAAAATCTGCATTCCTATATTTAAATGATCTAATACTTTTTAAAATGTCTCTGAAAAAATGTGTCTTGGTTACCAAAAGAAGCGAACGCATGAACATTGTTATTTTTAATATTTTGTCACAATGCATGCAGACTAGCGAGGTAGCAATAAGAATATGAACCTTTATAATATGGACAAAACAAACATCCGGAATGTCAAACTTTACAGAGAGAGGGGTTGAAAGGAGCTTCCCTTCCCACTTATTTCTACTCGTGTTGCCAAGGACTGAAAATTTATTGGTTTAGCTTGTAAATCTCTTCAAAATAGAGGTGGGGTGAACTATGGACTTTGAATTAGCTCATAAGAGAAGAAGTTGGGTTTCACTGCAAACAGCATGAACATATACAGCTATCAAATATAAACCTTCAAATTAATATTAATCATTAAATTTACATTAAAATAAAATTTCTCCTTGTCATTACAATTAAATAGTTCCTTTAGAAAGGCAATGGAGTCGATCTTATTTGTAGAGTCCACTTAACAGGCATTTTGAAACTCAATATGCAGATGTTCCCTCAGCTAGATTTGGAGTAGTATGGCATTTTGAAAACGGCTCCCTTATTATCTAGGATTGTTTACGATATTCTGAGAGTCTCATAGCCATTTACTTTGATTGATAGAGAATCACAAAGCTTTACCTTCACATATCTTTTGACCTTTTCCCCTAGGAATATATAACCTGACAGAGATACGATCAAAATCAACTGTATTGTCTATCTAGAGCAGAGGTGGCGAAAACATGACTCGCGAGGCATTTTGACTCGCAGGCTCACGTTTCCTCTCTGCAACCGTCCGTTTGATTTTCACACGCAGCTGAGTGACGCAGTGCATGTTGCATATTTGGTGACTCGCGGAAGGAAGTCGTTTTCGCCACCCTTGAT
Source organism: Deroplatys truncata (assembly GCA_030765065.1). Classification (NCBI taxonomy): domain Eukaryota; kingdom Metazoa; phylum Arthropoda; class Insecta; order Mantodea; family Mantidae; genus Deroplatys; species Deroplatys truncata. The sequence goes on from CM060982.1 coordinate 111,402,874, forward strand.
CTAGAGAATTTATCCGGCAAGTGGTGCTTAACATTATATCTGCTAAGTAACGGTGTGTTGTTGGGAGTAAGAGGAATTACGCTGTGATTAAGTGGATCTTGGTTGAGAGGAGTTTGTGAAAGGTTATATGTTACTGTTTGTTAAGGGTTTCATTTAGTCCATTGGTCTTAAATATACCAGCTTTTTTTTCATTAAAAACTGTGTCGAAACTTTATGAGCTTTTAGTTTAGTAGTGTAGAATGCCTGATAATTTCTTGTCTTTTGGTGCCATGTATTACAAGACAAGCAAGATTTTTAGTATACTTAGGACTATACCTATAACGCATTGTTTTAGTGTTTAAAGCAACATTGAGATTTCGATGACTAAAGGAAATGATGTTGGGTAAGAATTTTATTATTTTTAATTCCATTTTTTAAATTAAAATTTGCAAAAGTTTTATGAAATGCTTTAAAATGTATCAGAAATCTGCGTCGTTGAATCACCCCAATATCTAGAGCAGGAATCCACATAATTAGTTCCATGCTACCTATATTGTAAATCTGAATCGGATGGAATTAAAAGAACACTGTTAGTATATACCTACTTTGAAATTTTGTAGTAATATAGACTATATAGAAAAGAAAGAAAATTGGAAAGTAACATATTAACGAGCAAACTGCACACATAGAGTATAGTTACGATATTTTCAATCTTTGGGGTTATCTCTGCGCTTAACATGTTTAAAGCTATGCTATACGGTTCATAAAAGTATGAAGAATAAAACTAATAATGGCAAGGATGCATTGGGTGCTTATACCGCTGATAACCCCCTAGTTTTTGGAGTATCTGACGTATAGATATATCTTAGGGAGCAACGATAGCTTTATCTCCAGGAAGCGAGATACACTTTTTTCAAAACATAACGGCCATCCACCTGGCAATAAGTAATAACCATTGCCAAACAAAAGAGACCCTCATTAGGAGATTGAGAAACAACGTAGTCAAATTTTGCACGTTTTATGTATTTCCTTCAGCTTTGTTTCGTGCTTGATGTTGTAAGTTTGCAAACCGGTGAGTTAGGGTCCAACATGTTCCTTTTCTGACCCTGGATATCACCTGAACTTGATGGTGTGAATCAACATCAGCAACGTCTTCACCAAACACTCCCGTGAAAAATAAAAATAGCGTCTTTGGAAGAGGTGCTAGGTTAATAAACAAACATTTTCATGTGTGCCACCCGAGAATCGCGCTAAGAAGGGCTAAACACTTGGCTACTGTGAGGTTTGCTTTAAACCGCAAACCTTGTAAAATCAACCCTCAAAGCTCTGCCTACTTGGATAGCGGCGGGTGTAATTGAAAAATGCTTTACCCGTATCTTGTCAAGAATTCTACAATATTGGTTTTTAACTTGTGTTATACATTTTAAGAATTAGGAGTTGAATTAAAACAAACGAAGCCATAACCTACATCTAGCGGAGGAAGCCTTCATTGCATACAGATAACGAATTTCCTTACGTTCATTTTTGAGTTCGTTCACGTATGATAGTATGCGATTTAAAGGCGAGAGACACATAAAATATTATGCCGAGTTTATATCATTTATGGAAGGTTCTTTTAAAGTAGGTTGATCCTACTGTGGTATAAAATAATGGAGTATATGCCTGAAATAATACACAGAAACGAACAATCTTGTCAACAGACTTAACGGTATAGCTATATAAGGTGTAGCTAGAGGGTCTATAAAGGCGTTTCCCTACCTTTAATGAAGTCGACGGCCATCTCCAACCCGTATGTGTCCTTGTCGCAGTCATCCAGGATGTGTGCTCCAATGGTGACGTTGGGGATCATGCGAGGGTCATTGTTGAGAACATCCAAAGTGTACAACATGGTCTCCAGAGCCTGGATCCCACCCTGAGGCATAATAGGACCGCAAGTGATAGTGTCCTCGCGTTCGTGCACCATCATGAGACCACCGAGTATCAGATCACCCGAGACCTCTGCGGCATGCTTGACAGGCCACGCGGGAAGACTACTATTGGTTCTCGAAGCGCTCACTGCCGTTGTAGCCACGTTACTCACGTTATCGGTACGGTTACTATAAATTAACGATGACGGCGTGGTTGTAATCTGCAGAATCGTTGTGAAGTTATCGTACTTCCAAGTAGTTCTTGGTGCCATCAGTACGACTTCTGTTGTTGATTCAAAATACGAAGTTACTGTGGCAGCCATTGGTGTCACAAGAGTTGTATTAGCTGCTTCTCCCATCTTGGAAGATTTTGTATTATTTTTCCCTTTATCTAAGAAAATCGCTTGCATAGTTGTATATACTTGTGGATTCTCTGTGTGCCCAGACTCAAATGTTGAATGTTTTGTTGTGAAGCCTGTGTTCTTTTCTGTGGTTGACAATTTAAAAATAGATTTGGTTACTGCAGAGATGTTACTAGGCTGAGAGGTATTTGCTTCAGAAAAGCCAATAATTTCTGTCGGTATTTGTGTCTGGGGTGATTCAATTGCAGCGATGTGTTCCTTTGTTGTCGACGTTTGTGCAACGTAGGTTGAAACTGTATCATCAGTTATCGGTACCGCTGAAGAGGTATCCGGTTTTTGGGTGCTATTGTCTTTAGGGTTATAAAAATTCTGTGGAACAACAGTTGTGGTGAATGTTGCGTTATGCTTTTTCACAGATATTTCTGTGGATTGTTCATTGTATTTTGCACCACTTGTCAGTGCATCTCTTTTCGAATCGTGAGAAGCACTTGAAGATGTAAACATCTCCCTTCCTTCAAACCTACCAGTGCTATCAGGAGACAAACTTTTCATAGTGTCCTTTTGGTCTTTGAAAACCTCTATTGTGCCATTTGGTTTGTTAATATTTTCTTTCTCCACTGATTTTACAACAGTAATTCCATTAGGTGGATGTGTTTCATCCAGCTGATACCCATGGTGGTGCATATACTTCGGAAGCCCTTCTGTGATCATTTGTGCTTCTGTATCTCTATCGTTGATTTTGCAGGAAGAACTAGCACCTTCTTGTTGACATTTATGTTTAGCTTTGTGTTCATCCTTAAAAGATTTCGTTGAAGCTTCTACTTCTTGGCCACTGGAGGTATCCAGGTACGACATACGATGTTTCCGAGTAGCGATTTTTTCCTCAGATTCTTTGTTTTTTGATGTTCTGTCCTCATTTATATGCATCTGAAGAAAAGGAACACTGGAGTCTTCTGTCACATAAGCACTGTCAATTTCCCTACCTTTGGAACTATCTGACATCACAGCACTGTCCGAGTTTTCAGAGCGTCTTAACTCAGGAGATCTGGAATTTAAATTCATAAAATTTGCTTTATCTCTTCTTATTTTAACAGAAGCTAATAAGTGTTCTTGTGAACTAATAGGCTTATGATCATTATGTGTAGGGAAATCAGGTTGAACATCTTCAAATGACCCGGATTGTACCTCAGAGCTTGAGGATGACCTGGAACTAACTGTTGATCTTTCCATGAAAGATTCTATAGAGTTTTTATCATTTATGTGCTCCTTGAGGCTAGTATGCTTATGTTTGTCCTTTACAACCACTTTGCTAAAACGTTCCTTCAATGACGAAATTGGTAAAACACTAGAAAAGTAGTCTTCGTTCGTTTGAACTGTTACACTCTCTGATAACCCTTTTTCACCCGCTGTCCTTACCGTCTTCCTGAGTTTTTGAGAACTTGAATCTTGCTCTGCCACACGATTTGCCCTATACTCCACGGTTGACATACTTACTGCTGAATCTTCCGGTGCATCTCCCTTAACATTTGTTTGCGCAAGCCAGCTCTGCCCCATGTGATGTTTAAGGGTTTGGGACGCCACAGAACTGTCATCAGCACTTTCACTGTTCTCCCGGATCCTCTCATTCGGTTGCAAAATAAGCCGTGACACTGACACTATCGTTGACGAGAAGTCGACACCATTTTCGGAAACACCTGCTTTCATAATCTGCGCATCGTTGTCGATTATGTCACCGCTGCCTTTTAGATTGTGTTCACGTGACATGGCTGAAACACGAGGGGCACTTTGCAAGCTTACCGAGAGTATTGGCAGAAGTAGAAGCGTTGATAGCGGAAAGGAAGGTGGACTTCGTCGTTTTGTCGTCGTCATCGCATCCGTTTCAGTAGCGCCTAAGGCCATCTAGCGCAGTGGATGCCGTGGTAGGTCCCAGATTCACATTCCTCTTGTTTTCTGCACTAAATGCATCGTCCATAGTCTGTTCCTGAAAACAAAAGGTTTGTTTTAGTCAAACGTATACATAATACAAGATGTAAATAATTAAATGTTATATGTAGGTGGATGTGTACCACGTGATCATATTTTGTTAATAAACGCATATCCATAAACGTTTTGTGTAAGTGCTAGGCTCTCTGAAATATAAACAAGCCGGTACGGATGACAGGAAATAAACAAAACAGAAAACTGAAATAATATAAATAAACGAAGACAGTCTGATCAAGTACTGAAGGTGTTCAAAATGGCTAGGACCAGGCTTCCATATATTTGTGTATCTCCCGGTCACTGATGTCGAACTCTTGGAAAGATTTCAAACTCTGGTGTACGGCGTGTCTGTGGACGTTCCGCAGGGGTGTTTGTTAGGACTTAAGTAACCTGTTTCGCTCACACACCTCTCCAACATTGGAAACATTAGTGTGCGCTGGGTGAAGCATGTTGGGGTAACGTTGTTGATAGAGCTCGCAGGTCTTTCTTGTATTCCTTCGGATTTTCACGTAAATGAGAAGAATCTCGATGTACTCTGTACATAAGGTCGCCATTTTCATTCCCACATGGCGATCGCCTCACAAATGAATACTGAATACTATTAAACTACCATCAGAATGATTTCTAAACGCCCGTTGGTTGTATGTATGTTGTGTATCATATAATAGCTGTTGCAATATACATTGGTAAATAACTCTCAACTAATGAATGCGACGACTAGTGCTTGTAGCGATTTTACGGGTTCTTTAACTATAGTTATGCTCCTTTCCCTTTCGGATGTTTTAGCGTTAAACAAAGAGTAGTCCTCCGTGGTGTAGTGGTTACCATGCTAGGATCTAGTTCCCGAGGTCGCAGGTCAGGATATTTAAGGCATCTGTCACACAAAAAGCCTTAAGGCATTGAAAATTACACAATACATTAAAGTAACGTTATCAGTGTGCATTCATTCACGAAAATGGAGTGTTTTTTCAAGTTGGAAATTCTAACTTAGGGCGTTCAATTTTAACATTTCAACACAACTGAAGTTGCAGATAATCGGCCGTTCGTGGCCGGTCAGATTTAACTGCGGTAAAACCCTCAATAAGTTTTACCGTCTTCAATGCACCAAAATGAACGTTCATCGCGCTAAAGGCATATTTTACAATGGTCAAATCTTAATCGAGAACGGTGCACACGGCCATTAGTTTGGTGTTGGTCCGAGATTTCATTTTTTAGTTCTACTGTTCTCAGACACACACGGACCTATTTATAAAAATTATTTTTTCTGGATTCAGGGGTCATCAGAACGTGTGTACCGAAATTTTGGGTGGAATGTAACGCCTTCTATATCTATGGGTACGTGATAATAAATAAAATAGGAACATTACCGAATCATTTTATCTATTTTATTTCTCTTTGAGTAACATTAATAAATAATATTGTCGTCCTCCATGGTGTAGACCATGCTGGCCTCTAGTCCTCAAGGTCGCCGGGTCAAACCCGGCGGAGGGCGATGGATTTTTTCGGGTGTAAAAATCCTTACCATGGCTTTCTTCGGAACGGAAGTAAAGTGGTCCCATGTCGTAGATTTACGGCACGTAAAAGAACCGCAAGCCTGGTAAAGAGACCTCTGAGCAAAATTACCGGTCTTTCACGCCAATATAGAATGAGACGACAAGGACCACGGCAGTTAAAGAGCGTCCATAAATAAAACTCAATTCAATTAAATGATATTCATTTCTTTTTGAAGTAGGTTGTTACTTCACGTATGGAAAGCCAATTTGAAGTAGGACTTGTATTATAGTTCAACTGTTGGGGAGCCGAACTTGTAGTTGCGACCGCACGTATGGTGCCCGGTAGCCTTCGTCCCAAATGTATTTTCCGGTGTCCTTTGACCCAAGTTTAAAAATTGTTAACTTTGTAATTTTGACTGTTTCTTTAAATCTTGTATATTTATGTTTGCGTCGGCTGCGTCAGTATTTATATTTCTTTAGAGGCATGAATGTCTTAGCAGGAAGGTGGTGCGACTGAAAAATGTAGGCTTACACAGATTATAATTTTACTTCACTCCTTTTATTAATGCTTGACACTATTTAAATAACACCCCACTGATATACAGAGAATACTTGCACTTTTTAACATGTAAACCACTTTTTGTCTCACACGAATACGTATTAAATTTCTCGAGGACACATCTCGCGTCCGGTTAGGAACACTGTCTACAACCAACGCGTCCAGTTATGAGCGCTGTCTACAAGCAACTGACTTGATTTCTACGGCCTAAATTTGTAAATTTCTGTATTTCAAGTCTCTGATTAGCTATTCCTAATCCAATAGAATACTTTTGTTCAACTTAAGGTTTTTTTCTGGTTATTGATTGGCTACTTTATAAACTATCTCAAAATTTACATTTTTGTCGCTCCTTTAATCACTAGTAGCATTATTAAACTTTCTTACTCTTATTGCCTCAAAGTTACCTCGTTGTTACCTCATTGTTAGCAACTTTTAACCTATTATTCTCACAGTTCCTACATTATTAAATTACGTAATACATTCAGATAACATTATTGAACATGTATACAATAATATAAACATATACAATGACTGTACTATACACCTTTTATATCTTGTTACATACACATATTGCTTTAAGGCGGGCTGTTATTATATTTTATATTATATAATTTGACTGAAATCATTTAAGTGTTAAAAATAGTGCCTCATTTTATAGCCGTTTTAAGCGGATTATACATTCTTTGAGTTTTCCAAAGCAACGCTCGTATGCACAATAACTTGTGAGCAGTCTAAGTGGTTAGAATACAATTGGTCATACTTATTTTATTCGTAGTGTATCCTACGGAACATCTGTTAGCATGGGGTATGAATCATGTCGTTTTGCTGTTCGAGAATAATTTAATCAAAGGCATCACAAGAACAACGTGGTCGTAATGGAGTTTCAAGTATTCCGCAGTGCTTTTCGTATGCAGAAGACCAAGCGTGCAAGATTTACATGCATAAAAACCGAGCCAGACGCCTGCTATAAATACTAATGACTTTCACTTTGTTCAACGGCTTCTAAAGTTTGTTCTTGATAGTAATTTCATCATATACAGCTAATAAATTTTGCTTTCTGTATCACGAGAGATTAAAGTTCGAAACAATATATGGGCTATGATAAATTTTAAACGTCTAAGGCCGGGTTTCACATTTGAAACTTATACCGAAGCTTTAGTAAGGTTTCACAGCAGGTCAAATAGGTTCGGCTTTACTGCATTGAACTATTCCACAGAGGCTGGCCCCGTAGCTCAGTCGGTAGATCACCTACCTATGTGAGGGGTCCCGGGTTCAATTCCCGACTGGGAGCTGGGAATTTTTCTCTAGCCAGGATTATTCCGTATCCTCCCCAGAGAGTTTGAATGCAATTTGATCTAATAATTAAAACCCAAAAGTTTATACAAACTCAACGACAAACACTTTTTTTTTAAAAAATGCCAAAATTGCAACATTTTTCTACATGGTGTTTTCAAAATTATCTTTTATGCATTGCATAGAGCATTTTTTGTACATAAATCCACACACTTTGAAGCAAAATACAGTACTAGCCACGGACAAACTAATACAATAATTCATTAATGTATTAGCATATGCAATTCACAGCTCCTCAACATCAAAAAATTAATAACTGTTTCTTTAATACTTTGTTCTATGTTTTACGTGTTATGTATTTTCTTTGCTAACATTGTACGTATAATAATTAAGAGGATGTTAAAACACATATATTCATAATGTACACATGGTAGAAAACAAGTATATAATGTTATAACATATAAAATATAATATTAAAGGGAAAGGTCGTTGTTAGCTATATAACCAATAATAAAAACTACGAGAAATGCAGTAGCATCTACGTAAGCATGTAACGAACCTTGAATTCATAGTCTAGACAATGGAAGTGTTTAAACATGTGTGTGTGTGTATAACGTAAACTGTTATTGGATAGTAGCACCAATCAGGTACATTGATACATGCCTATAGTTGAAATACGTACGTTAAGGAAACGGTTGAAGGGAACGCTAACAGAAGCTTGTCAGTGTTAAGCAGGAAGGCCGTGTATAAGCTCGTCTCCAACTAGACGCTAAAAATACGTATTTTAAAGTCTGCCAGTTATGCATATTTTAACATAACAAATTTGATAGTTAATTGTGAATATCTACATGTCATTTATCTAAACTACAAGTGAAATAGTTAACAGATTACGTGTGTGCAAATTATTTTAGCATTCTGCACACCCAACCGTGGCTCTCCGACTCAAAATACAGCAGCCGTGGCACAATTATAAAATAATTATTATAACTTACTAACACACACACACAAAAATACAGGTATAGGATCGTCAGATTCCAGTCTACGAGAACGTCTGGCTACATTACAAGAATTCAGGCATCAAGACGACCTACAGGTACGTAGCACAGCATCCATCATCTCACTACGGTCCATCGTCATCAACGTAGTAGGGTTCTCGGCGCGTAGTGGCAGTTTGACGTGTGGGTCTACCACGGAGGAACCGCTACAATTTTCATCACATATGACAAACTGGTGGATAAATAAATTCGTGAAGTGAAAATGAGGAATTAAGACAAAGAGGTTCAAAACGTTTTATATTTTATTCCTCCCTTAAATAAAGTTCTATTTTCATCGCAAAATCATGTAACACACAAAAAATTGCTCTACCCAAAGCATGCAAGATAATTTGAAAACACCACGTACAAAGGAGTTGCAATTTTGGCATATTTTTAAAACGTTTATAAAACTGATCAAATGAAAGATATGAAAAACTGCCGAAACACGTAAAGTGAATTACCATTTTATTTTATGTGCAAAAAAGGTAGCTTTTTCCCTGCATTAATTTGACCACTGGAATTTTTTAAGATGCAGATGAAAATTTTCTTGAGGGAGTGTATATAGTAGAGAAAACAAAAATATTGCTTTTATATGATTTGTGTGAATATTCGAAAATATTTATTCACGTAAAAATGAGAAAATATGTGTTTTGAAGAAGTAGTTTGTTACGTTATTTATTAGCATCACGTTTTGGGCGTCAATTTGAAGGTGTTTTGTTGGAGTTGTTTATTTATTTAGCTCCACGTATGGACACCAATTTGAAAATGTTGAATTGTTTCGTCATTTGCAACTGTTGGGGAGCCGAAATTCTAGTAGTTGCAACCGTACGTATGGTACCCGGTTTCCGGTAGTCTTCGCCCCAAGTTTAAAAATATTGGCTTTGTAATTTACTGTGTCTTTAGATATTATATATTTATGTTTGCCTCAGCATTTATGTTTGCGTCAGTATTTTTTAGAGACACGTTTCTCTTGGCAGGGTTTTGGTACGACTAAGAATGTAGGCTTACACAGATTTTAAGTTTTAATTCACTCCTCTTCATTAATCCTTGATAAAAATTAAATAGCATTTCGCTGATATAGAGAGCTGTGAGATTCTTTTATTTAATACTTGCACTGTTTAACACGTATATTATTTTCATCTCACACGAATACGTAATTAATTTCTCGAGGACACATCTCGCGTCTGGTTATAAGTACTATCTAGAAGCAACACGTCTGGTTATGAGCACTGTTTGGAGGCAGCTTAATTGATTTCAACCGTCTAAACTTGTAAATTTCTGTATTTCAAGTCACTGATTGGCTAAACCTACTCCAATAGAATACCTGCATTTAACTAAAGCTTTTCTGGTTGTTTATTGGCTATTTTTAAACTGTATCAAAATTTACATTATTGCTGCTCTAATAATGACCAGTAGCATTTAAACTTACTTACTCATTATTGCCTCAAGGTTACTTCATTGTTAGGAACTTTAAGCCTATTTTTCTCACAGCTCTTACTTTATTATATTACGTAATACATTCACATAACATTTTTGAACATGTTTACAATAATATAAGCATATGCATTGATTGTTACATATATTTTACAAATTATTACATATACATATTGCTTCAAGGCGGGCTGTTATTGAATTTAGATATTATATAATTAGACTGAAATTATTTAAGTGTTAAAAATACTGCCTCAGTTTTTATGTTAAATAAATCTAAGTGTATATGCCCCAGTGTGAATATCCAGAATATTATGTATTTACCTAAGAATCCGAGCCGTAGATATCACTAAAGATAATAGCAGTGTTTAGAATGCGGAGTGTTGCACTGCTCTTTAGCGATAATGCAGGGGCATGCTGTTGCATGGCATCCTGAGGGTATTCGACCGCACATTGTTAGGCTGCACTCGCCTGCCCTCTAGATCATAGGTCAATTAGGTGGAGGTTAGAGATTGGATTCCACGAAGGCCTTGCTCATAGCTAATGCTCCCAGTATATGACATGTTCCCTAGCTTTGGGAAGTAACGGGGCTATATTACAACCTCCCCAAACAATTTCGGCTTAGCCTCTAGTGCGTCTAACGCACTGCAGCTGTGATAGCGACGGCAGAATTTAGTTTAGTCACCTGATGTCCCTGGTAACCTGGACGATAGGTTTATAAGGCTAATGGCACAGTGTCATGACCAATTTTGGAGGTTAGGAAAGCATCATATGGTTAAATAATTTTGTTGTGAGTACTATTATTATAGGTAGCTAAGCGCTAATAATTAAGGAATATATGATCTCCTGCCAACACAGTTTATTTGCCATAAATTCTTACAAAAGTTTCTTATATGCTCTCCTCCGTACCTGTAGTACGTACAGGGAGCTCTTTTTACTTTCTCTACTACGTATAGTATGTAGGGGAAGTATTGTATTCCACCCAAAAATTCGATACCGAGATTTCACCGGAAATACATGTTTTGAGACCCCCTAAATCCAAAAAAAGCATTTGTGGAAACATGTCCGTGTGTGTGTCTGTGTATGTGTCTGTGAACAGCATAACTCAGAAACGAACAGTCGGATAAACACCAAACTTGGTATTTAGGTTCAGTATCTTCCAGAGATGCGACACGAAGGTTTTCAAGAAAATTCCCTTACCCCAGATTACCATTTACATGGAACATTCTTCGAAAATTTTGATTTTCTCAAAAATGGTTCTAACGATTTTGATTAAAGTATCGTATATTTAAGATACTTTCATGACAAATAAAATGTATATCTCAAATTTTCTGGTAATGTCTCCAAAAGTCTTCATTGTGAACGACTTTTGCATAACTGGCAAACCATAAGAGATAGACAAAGTTGTATTACATAAAAATATAGATCACGTTAAAATACACAATTTATGTCATATACATTTTTTTTGTTTAGTGAACCATTTTCGAGATATTGCTTGTTATTCCCTTAAATTTTCCAATGCTTATACTTTTTCTCAAATGGAAATTCGTTTTTCATTTTTTTATGTCCTGGACATGCAAACAGAATGGAATGCTCCACATAGCAACCAGCTCTTAAAAGATTTGACTATCGCTTAAGGCCTATCATATTCTTTTTGCACCTACCAGAAAATTAGCAATAAGATTAACATCTCGATTAACATGAAGCATATGGAGAATAAGCGTTTGTAATAATAGTTTGTACAAGAGTAGGGAAAGTATATGAGTGTAACACATTAGATTTTTTTAACGTGGTTTAACCGTTGATTACCGGACAATGGACCTTATTTTTATATCTACTTCATTTTAATCTACATAAAAATTTGCAGACACAGCTACATTACAAATGTCGTTATAGATACAAATGGAACAGTGGCAGTCAAGTGTTTAAGAACTGAACGCTAAAATTCCATACTGTTTCCATGCAATCACGAGAAACAACTGAAAATCTATAATACTTTAAACTATTGAACAAATTGAACCATTAATAGCGGATATTTCCAAAATTGTCGATGCTACAAAAATGTATTTGAAATAAATTGAGCGTTTTAAAGATATCGACTTCTTAGTGTACCGCGTTTTAACCTATCGCTTAATACTGGTTATACAAGGTTATACATAGTTTCTTCCAATGAAGTGGACTTAACAGGCTACTTCTAGAAAATTCTAGATATATATTTTATTTGCCATGTAGATATATTTAATATATAGTATTATAATCAAAATCGTTAGAGCCATTTTTAGAAACTCAAAAATGTCGAAAAATCTTTCATGTGGATGTGTGGTCTGGAGTAGGGGTTTCTTGATGTCGCATTTTGGAAGATGCTGAACCTAAATACCAAGTTTGGTATTTATCCGACTTTTCGTTTTTGAGTTATGCTGTTCATAGACACACAAGAACCTTATTCTAAAAATGCTTTTCGGATTCAGGAGGCCTCAAAACAAGTATTTCCGGTGAAATCTAGACATCGAATTTTTGAGTGGAATGCAATACTTCCCTACTTACTATATGCAGTAGGAAAAGTAAAACCTTATCTGGGTAATTCACCCTAACTTAGATTCCAACTCGGACCTCTTGAATGTAATGTAAACTCGCTGCCCCCAGAGGGTATATTATATTTCGCCCAAGATTTGATACCGAGACTTCACTTAACGTATATTTTTGAGACTCCCTGAACCCAAGTGGTGTGGGTGCATACATGTTGGAAAGATTTCTCCCCGGAACGCCAGAGTGAGTTGACCCGTCTGTTAGTTTTGTTGCGTCGCTCTCTCGGGATTCCTCGCCATTGGAAAGTGACTTCTGTGGACCTGGGGCCTCCTATATCTCCTTCACCTCATCCCTTTACCTCCATCTCCTTGAGGGTGCAGTCACAATAAATCATGGCAGTGCGCGAGGTTCCCCCTCCGATAAATACATCCGTCTGTTCCGGTCTCTGTCATCAAATCACCTTTTGAAGGTCTATCCAAACTGGTTGCTAATTCATTATTTTTATGGTAATCTGTCATTAACCATTCTAGCGACGTCATCTTTACATTTTATTTGAAAAGTGAACCTACGGGGAGCAAGAAATTCAAAATTTCAAACATTTCGATTACCTAGGAGTAAGGTTTGATATGGATGGAAAATGGAACAAGAACTAGACTTTATAAAACACAAAGGGATTGAACAACTTTCTGAAGTATTAAGGACATTGACCAGATATGCCAGTAAAAATTAAAGACCATGTATGAAGCAATTGTTAGGTGCTCATTACCATACGGCAGCGAAGTATGGGGATGGGAGAGGGTGGATTATGTAAATAAATTATAATGTAATTTTTGGAAGCGCATTCTAAGGTAGGGGAGGGGGGTACTTCAAACTACGGAGTTCTTAGTGAGGTAGGATGCTGAAAGATGCTGTATTTGCTAAACTAAATTTAGTTAATTACTGGCTGCGAATAATTAAAAATGATCAAACAACTCTGAGAGCAATATGTTATCGTCATCAAATGAACAACATAGAGCATCCAAAATGATGGCCGGCGGGGTTACAACGGGAATTATCAAAAATAGGCTTAAACGATATCCGGCAAAGGGGTAATGAAAATACAAACAGTGCCGTGAAGAAAGTCAAAAGACGACTATGTGATATAAACAGGCAGAAAATGGAGTCTGAATGCAGACAAAGATCAACATTGGAGCTACAAAATAAAATAAAAGCTAGGTGGGGTAAGGAAACATATATTTTGGAATTAGGTATAAAACAGAGGACGGGAATAGCATGGCTTAGGTTGGGAGGGAGGAAAGCTCGCAAGATTGCTGATGATGATGACAGGAGGATTTGCCCATTATGCGGGGAACAAGAACACTGGACGCATATTTTGGCAGCATGCGTGCAGACGGGAGAGTATTGGGAAAAAACTATTACTTGAAGTATTTTTGGCTTCCAACAGACGGAGGACAGCACGCTGGGACTTGATTCTAAACAGTCAAAACTGGCGAAGTTTGGGCACATACTTAATGGAAGTACGTGTACTAAGAGATAAGGTGTTTATGTAAATTTTCTTTAAATATACGTGGTGCTAGAGCACGTGTGTGTGTGTGTGTGTGTGTGTGTGTGTGTTTGCGTGTGTGATTCAGAGTGTTTTGCAGTTTTATATGCATGTATATAATGTGGTGATTATAAACATAGTTGTTTCTGGTCGATTCTGCAAGTCACGTATGCATACCAGGTATTTTTCTAGAGAGCATGTACGGTCTTATGACCCATGCGACTGTGTTATGCAATTAATGTAATACTAAGTACTTAATAAATACCACCACTACTACTATTACTACATTTTATTTTAGTTAACTTTGCCGTTAACTGACAGAATGTGCAAATCTGATCTTAGGTTCCATTACTTAATTTATCAAATGTAGTACGCTCTTTAACACATTTTGTAAATTTCTTTTCTACAGACTGTATCGTGCTTTCACTCTTTTTGTTATTGTCCATGATTCGAAACCATACAGTAGGTAGAGCCATACACTTATAAAATTTAATTTGTGTTTATTTTCTGGTTTTTCCTCCTAAAGTTCTTCTGTTTGTTCCACAAATGCTTTGAAATCTATTAACTTTCATCTCAATGTCCTAGTCGAATTTTAATTTCCTATTAAATCCTATATAAATGAAATGGAATACTGTAAGATATTTGTATGACAAATAAAATGTACATTCTGAATTATACGTTAATAGCCTGTGGAATCCTCTTCATTCTGAATGACTTTTGTAAAATTGGTAAAGCTTAAGAGTGTGACAAACCATTACTACACAAACAATGTATAGCTCGTTAAAGCGCACTATTTATATGTAACATTTCCAAGTTATCCTTTGTTTTTGGTTTGAACTTTTAAATACTTATACTTTTTTAGGTGATAAGTCTCCGCTGTCATGCGGAGATCATGGAAATGCAAAGCCACCACACTAAAAATCTGTCTATCGATTTAGCCTACTGTATGCGTATATCTTCTTCTTATAGCTGCAACGAATGTGTAAATGTATAATGAATGTTTATCTCAATTAACAAAAAGTAGACAGAAGAATAAGATTTTGTAAGAATAGTTCATAAAAGGGTGAGTAAAGAAAGTCAGGTGCGTGCAATTCATCAGATTTTCTTTCTATCTCGTAAACTTAAACTTTATAAATACTTACATAAATGGTTTATACATTTCGTTGTAGTACCAAGGGATTTGTGGAGATAGTAAATTCTTTAAAAAGCGGGTCGCTTTGAAATTCCACTATCTTTTTATGGCATCGCGAGAAATAAATGAATGAAGACAGCACATCAAAAAATGTATTGAACAGTTCAAACCAATAACAACGAATCGTTTGGAAAAGTTTAATACTACAAAACTGATTTGGCAAAACTGAGTATTTCAAAAAGTTCTAAAATTTTCTTTGGGTAAATATGTATCCATCATCTGTGGTTCACCAGTTATTCAAAACCATACAAAGAAGATTCAAAATGAAAAGAACTTTACAAACTATTGAACGAAAATTCAAAATGTACATTTTATTTGACTTTAGATAACTCAAAGATATGGTATTTTAATCCAAATTGTTAGAGCTAGTTTTGATCAAATTCAAAATAACTAGAATATTCCATGTAAGGGATTTCTTGAAAATATTCGTCGCCTCTTTAGAGTTTTAGAAGATACGAAGCTTAAATAACAAGCATGGTATTTATCCGACTCCTTTCTTTTGGATTATGTTGTGCCAACACATACACAACCTTTCTAAATTAAAACACACAATTTATTTCAAATAACTTTTTTGTAGCATAGGTCATTTCCGAAACATCCATTTATTTCTTTTGATTGTTTAAAATTTTGTCATATTTTGAAGTATTGTCAACAATCGGTTATTTCTCGTGATGCCATGGAAAGAGTATGAACCTTTAGGTCAACCCGCTTTTTCGAGCTTTAACTTCGCTCAAGTATCTCGTATGTCGGATATATGAGATACAAGTGTGACAAGTACATAATTGATAAACGAGGAAGAGTTTGAAAATATGAGACGAAGTCGAAATAAAATTAATTAGTAACACCTGTTGAAAATGGTGATTCCACTACCAAGGTCACCAACATTAACCTTGTTGACCAATTGGCAATCGATTATTCACGCCTGATTATTGACTTTAAAACAATGAATAACTTGTAATTGCTGCCTGAATTAAATCGTATATAAATGTTAAAAAATAAAAAGGAAGCAAGTACCCTACTTCTTTAACGGATTACCTTCCCGGTTGTAGGACTTACAAGCCAATGCCTTTGGTCAACAACCTGCGAGGAGCAGGCCAACTCTGGATCATAGCATATCCAGGATGGATGATCAACCCAATGCCTGGTATGACGGTGAAGGAGGAGGATAAGGGCTAGTCCGTAGCTTAGTCGGTAGAGCATCTGCCTGCTCTGCGAGGGGTCCCGGATTCGATTTCCAGCTGGGGGTGGGATTTTTTCTCTAGTCAAGATTACTCTCTATTCTCTCCAGAGTCTGGAAGAATGAGTGAGAGTGTGAATGTGTGTATGATCTAATGATTAAAACCCCCAAAGTGCAAGAAACCCAACGATATGAAAATAGGAGTTAACACCATTGCCAGTAGACAGGAAATTCCAAAGGAAAGGCGGTATATAAATGGAATGAAATGTAAGGATGATAGGAAAATTCGCAGATCAAATTATCCATCCCGGAATTCGCTCAGTAACCGCGAAACCTTGAAAAAACCTTGGTCAGATTGGTCGGCCACGGGAGTTTCAAACTGTGGCCTCCCAAATGCCGGCCACAGATGTTACCGCTTAAGCCATCCCGCTCGGCAAGTACCCGATTTAAATGGTAAAATTCAATAATCAAATGTGGCTATATTCCATGTATGCAATAGTAAATGTATCAGAAGTTAGATTATTTAACGCAGTTCATGCACATACGTGTAATAAAATAGACAAAACACGCAGTTAGGTCAGGTTACTACAATGACTGCAGGAAATTCTAATTTCCACCATGACAGCATGAGCTGGAATTGGATCTAAAATACTATCGTAGAAAACATGTGAAATATAACTATTTCTGGAAACGTTCATACCATTTCCCACTAAGTAGATAAAATAATAAGCTCGTGTGAGATTGTTTTATAGAATAGATGGTAGAGGAGGTCATATGAAAGTAACACAAATATTTTTTTTCCAAAGCGGATTCGCGTCTATGAAGATGGCAAACGTCGAATATTGATAAAGCTTCGATATTTGGAGGGATATGCATTGTGCATAAAAGTACAATCAGAGTTCATACTTCACTAGTAATCCCACAATCTACATATTGCGTAGAGGTTGACACATGTGGCCAAATTATGTGTGTTTTTTTTTATTCAGTGTTTCATTCACAGTTTTCCGATTGCTCTTTGTAATATAATATAGGATGTGATTGGTCAAGAGCTAGGTTGATCGATTTTCCCTGAACTCGACCACCGCTTATGTGGTTTACTTTTGTACGTTTAAGCCATAACATAATCAAATATATAACTTCCTTATCGACTCGCTATAATTTATTTGTATATTGTAGTTTTTTCCAGTCATTCTTACTTTCTCCTTGGGGTTAGCGTTTCAATAAACACGCTCAAATCAGACTCCTCTCTATTCAATGAATCACTAATTAGAGTGTCGAACACAGGACTACTCTTCTCCTGCTCTATCCTCGCTGAGCTCAAAGAAATGCATGTCTCATTAACAACAACCCGCTACCATTACGATCACGCTTCTCTTTGTACTCACACTAACTTACTGGAAACTTCGTACGCCGCATTGAAAAAGAGGACATCAGCTTCAAAGCTTCGTCAACTTTCTCGATTAGCCTTCTAAGTGTTTCCTTATCGAGATCGCTTCCCCTTCTTTTTCTCTCTTCAACCAATAATGCGCCGGCTATCGCCGGCTGAGGCCAGGCTTCGCCATAATATCTGTTTCACAAGTTATTCACTAATATTCTATTCTTCTGTCTACTTTCTATTAGCTATAATAAATATTATCGAAGATGTTTTTGTTTATACAGGAGCACACAATAAATTAAGATGACAGCCAAATGCTTTAAAAGTGAGTAGAGATATGCTGACCTTAATACGTAAGAAGCACTTCATAAATAATGCATGACATAAAACATTAGAAAATCAAGAAATATTCAAATGACACTATAACTTTGTTGACATAAACTATCGCTTATTTAAACAAGATCTGCATTTTTACTTTCTCTGCCACATACTGGTAGATAGATAAAGGTATTGAATTCTATGCAAAACTTCGTTACCGATATTTCACTGGAAGTACATGTTTTGAGACCCCCTGATTAAAAAAATTTTAGTAAAAGGTCCTGTGTGTGTGTCTGTAAACATCAAATCCAAAAACGGAAAGTCGATAAATACCAAAATTGGTGTTTAACTTCAGTATCTTCCAAAGACGTCACATGAAGATTTTCAAGAAAATTCCCCATCCCAAATAACTTTTATAGAGAAAATTTTCGAAAATGTTCCGCAAAAACTGCTCTTAACACTTTTGGCTAAAATACCGTATAATAAAGATACTTATACGAGTATGAAAATAAAATGTATGTCTGAATTTTCTGGTAATAGCCTTTCATTCGGAAGGAATTTTGTATAACTGAAAAACGTTAACATACTACACAAAAATTGTAGATCTTTTTAAAACACACAATTTACTTCAAAAATATTTTTGTGGTATACGCCATTTTCGAGGAAACACTTATTAATGGATCCAGTTGTTGAATACTCTTGTTATTCTTTGAAGTCTTATCGATACCCGCTTGTTTCTCGCGATGTCATGGAAACAGTATGGAATTTGAAGGCCAGCTTATAGTATCCAGGTCTTGAACATTTGACTATCGCTGTTGTAGCTATTTCTATCTCAATTAAAATGTAATAGATAAACTATTAGGCTTTCGTAATAATAATTTGTATACCATCTAATATACGACTGAGGGTTGAAAAAGTAAAATGAATGTAACATATCAGATTTTTCTTGCAGTAAGCTTTTGTTTACTTCTTAGGGTATCCCATTTGTACGAAATACATTCATAACGAAGAAGGCTTATAGATCTTCTTCTTCTTTAACTATTTAACCTCCTCTTATGTAGGACTTACACCCCCAGGACTTACAGGCGGGTGCCTGGGGTCAGAGGCCCGTTGAGGAGCAGACACTCATGGATCAGACAGAATATCCAGGATGGGTGATCAGCCCTATGCCTGGTATGGGAGAAAGGAAGTAGATGAAACGAAATGATGGTGAAATGGATGAAAAGAAAGGTGATGATGAAACAATTGGTGGAATGAATGGCGGGGGAAACCGGAGAACCCGGAGCGAATCCAACCAGACGCCGCTTTGTCCACCTCAAAAATTCCACATGCGGGTCCCTGGGATTGAACCTGGGCCGCCTCGGTGAGAGGTGAGCGGTAAGGATTATAGATCATTGGCAAAAAATCCTATTAATACATTTTATTTCTGTATGTGAGTATCTTAAAACTTTCAGGGCGGGGGAATATAATGATAGTCTTCATGTTGTATCTTTAAAGGATTATAACTTCTAAGATTTATAAGCTATATTTCATTGACTGCACTTAAAATTAGTGAATATTTCTTTGTAAGGAAACAACCGGATGGTTCCCTTCTTTACCAAAAGCCCTGCTGTCGTACCTACGATTTTAAATTGGAAACCATTTTCCTTGAGATTAAAGGCAAAGTATGAATTATGTTTAATATTTCATCCAAAAATGGGCCATAAAATGTTAAAAAGAAGAAATATTTCGTTTAATATAAGCAGCCATAAATTAGATGCTTTTGGAATCTTCCTCATACATTATTGCTTTTATTTTCCTCTTTTTCGTGAACGAGGCGATTTGGCTGTTCCGCCCTTACAAATCCTTGCAGCTTTACTCAGTTCCGTCCTTCTATTTTACAAATAAAATGCCATGTGAGAATTTCATTATGCAACAAGTGGGCTATTTTAACTTCGTTACCTTCCACTGCTCGAACATTCAAAAGTGTTTCAAAACTTTTAAATGTCCTTGTATGAGACACACATAAAACTTCGTCTATAAATGGACTATTTAAAGAGTTATTTCTCACAATTTACATTTCTGCATTTATTGGTGTTCCCTCACCCATTTCTTTTTCCTACAAAGGTGAGCATTCCATATGCAAAATCCGAATTTCTCTTGCAGTGTGTGTACGTGACTTGGTTCAATACTACCAGCGGAAAAGAAATTTTCCAGCTCGACTTGCAAATGCACATATCCATGACGGAAGTCATCTGCATGCAGCTGCACGTTTTAAATTTATGCCCTGTTCTGAAAATGTGAAAATATCAAAGTTCGCTACGCATGGCTGCCCTAATTTGCATTCCAAAGGAGCGGTAGCTTTTCTTTTAATCCTACAACGATATACTGCGAGGGGAATAAGAAACGTCTGTTTAGGAGATAAAAGCAACAATTTAGAAAAATAAAAACTTTAAGATGTTATCTCATGCTGCATAATTCAGTGAAGGCAATAAAAATGGAATAAATCATGTAACATTTAGCCATTATCATTATTTTTATAGCTTTATTATTACTTTCTCTACTACGTATAGTAAGTGGGGAAATATTGTATTCCACCCAAAAATTCGATACCGAGATTTCACCGGAAATATATGCTTTGAGACCCCCTGAATCCAAAAACAGCATTTTTGGAAAAATGGCCGCGTGTGTGTCTGTGAACAGCATAACTCAGAAACGAACAGTCGGATAAACATAAAACTTGGTAATTAGGTTCAGTATCTTCCAGAGATGCGACACGAAGGTTTACAAGAAAATCTCCCCCATCCCAATTACCCTTTACATGGAACATATTTCGAAAATTTTAATTTCCCCAAAAATGGCTAACGATTTTGATTAAAATATCATATGTTTAAGATATTTTCATGACAAACGAAATATATATCTCGAATTTTCTGGGAATGTCTCCAAAAGTATTCTTCATTGTGAACGACTTTTGCATCACTGATAAACCATAAGAGATAGACAAAATGTTACTACACACAAAATGTAGATTGCATTAAAATACACAATTTATGTCATATACGTTTTTGTTGAGGGAACCATTTTCGCGATATTGCTTGTTATTCCCTTAAATTATCAATACTTATTTTCTCAAATGGGAATTCGTTATTCATTTTTTTTTGTCTTGGATATGCAAAGAATATTAATCTGTGGCAAAGAGAATGGTGCTGCACATAGCAACCAGTTATTATTAGATATGTTTATGCTTAAAGGCTACTGTATATCTATATTGCCCTTGCAAATACAAAACAAGGGGAACATAGTACCCCTTAAGCGATAGTCAAATATTTTTAGAACTGGTCGCTGTGTGTAAAATGTAATTCTCTTTGCATGTCAAAATATCGTTTTTGCAAATGTTTATCTCAATTAATATGAAATAGATGGAGAATAAGGGTTTGTAAAAATAGTTTGTACAAGAGTAGAGAAAGTCATGTGAGTGTAACCCTCAGATTTTTTGGAATGTTTCTTACACGAGGTAAATGTCGGTTTCTATGTTACCAAATTCGGGAGAGAAATGCAGTTTGTCCATAAATGATTACCCTGATTACAGCAATTTATAGCATCTGATCCAGATACTAATTAAAGTTTTTCTGTTGCAGGTAAACTTTGACACCTATAAAGTTTTTGTACAGCTGTTTTTAGCCACCATCTTTACCGCTAGGAGCGCTGTCGCTGTTATCTTTAAAACGGCTTCTCCGCAGGAAAAGGCTCAATGTGTTCTATGGCTTGCGGAAGCGGAATCTGCGACTGGTGTATAGAGAACGTGTAAGACCTGTTTTGGAAGGAATTTACCCGACGTAAAGTTAATAAAGTCGTGGATAACAAACATGTTAGCAACAGGGCCAGTGCATAAGAGTAAACGCAGTGGTAGACCATCGGTTTCTCAAAAAAAAATGTTGAGACGATTCAAGCGTCGTTGACTAGGTCATCACAAATATAAATTAAGCAGGCTTCACGCGAACTTCGAGTACCACGGAGTACCGTCGACAAAGTGGTACGTGAGGCAGAGGTTTTAACACTTGAATTATATAATATGTAAATTCAATAACAGCCCGCCTTAAAACAATATGTATATATTAATTTGTAAAAACGTATGTAACAGTCATTGCATATGCTTATATTATTGTAAACATGTTTAATAATGTTATGTGAATACATTACATACTTTAATAATGTAAGAGCTGTGAGAATAATAAGTTTAACGTTGCTAACAATGAGGTACCTTCAGGCAATAATGAGTTTGAGAGCTTGAATGCTACTAGCCATGATTAGGGTAGCAATAATGTAAATTTTGTCACAGTTTAAAAATAGCCATTTAGTAAAATGCAGTTATTCTATTGGACTAGGATTAGCCAATGAGAGACTTGAAATACAGAAGTTTGCGGGTTTAGACGGTTGAAATATGTTCAGTTGCTGGCAGACCTTGGTAGTGACCGGATGGAAGATGTGTTCTCTAAAGAAATATTACGTATTCGTGTGTAACGAAAATTAAGTATACATGATAACAAAGTGCAAGTTTTAAATTAAAGAATCTCACAGCTCTTAATATCAGTGTAGTGCTATTTAATTTGTGCCAAGGATTAATAAAAAGAAGTGAATTTAAACTTAAAATCTGTGTAAGCCTACATTCTTGTCGTACCACGCCCTGCCTAAGGAATACGTGACTCTAAAACAATAATGACGCACCTGAGGCAAACATAAACATAAATAATATCTATAGAAGCATTTAATAACAAAGTTAATAATATTTTTAAACTCGGAGCGTAACAAAAACAAAATACATCTTCAAAAATCGGCTTCTCATACGTAGCACCATATTATGTAATAAACAATCCACTTCAAAATTGACGTTCATACATGGAGCTGATTAAATAAATAAACTCCAAGACAATAACTACTTCAAGTTGGCTTCCCAAAGCGTGGTGCAAAACTTCAACAACAGTAAAACTTCAACAAAAATAAACAACATCAGTAAACAAAATACTTTCTTCAAATTGGTTTCCCAAATGTGAAAATAAGTAAAAAAGTTGAAGAATAATACTTTCTCGTACGTAATCGTTTAATGTTGTATCCTTACAAAGTCCAACTTGTTCTGGAAATATAGAAAGTAGATTGTGCAAGACGTGTAGAATTTGCTACAGACATGTTACAGTAAATGGACGAGGATAATGACTTTTTACAACGTATCGTTTTTTCTATGAGACTGCATTTCACGTAAGCTGAGTAGTCAATAGGCACAACGTGAGATAAAAAATCCACACTAGATAAGAGAACACATTAGAGACAGTCCGAAAATCAATGTGTGGTGTAGACTAATGCATGATAGAATGATGGCTCTTTCTTCTTCATTGAAAGATCAGGCAATGCAAATGTGTACCTCGTATGTTAACCAATAATGCCATTTCTCAGCTACAGAAAATGCAGCCGACTGTCATCTTACAGCAAGACGGTGCTCCTCCTCACTGGGCACTTGAAGTTCGGAGGTCTCTACATGAATTTTTACCAATCGGTGGAATGGCAGAGATGGTCCAATCCCATGGCCCCCCAGATCACCGAACATCACCTCCTTAGATTATTTTCTTTGAGGTATGTTAAACATGTTGTTCACAAAACAGTGGTTTCAGATCTCGCGACCTTGCAACAATGCATCAGACATACAATTGAAGGTGTCACA
Source organism: Deroplatys truncata (assembly GCA_030765065.1). NCBI lineage: Eukaryota > Metazoa > Arthropoda > Insecta > Mantodea > Mantidae > Deroplatys > Deroplatys truncata. The sequence goes on from CM060982.1 coordinate 111,426,738, forward strand.
CCACAAATGTGTGGTGTGAAATCGAATGTTGTGTGCTACGCGTGGCGCACCTGTTGATGTTATAAAGGTTTGTTTATTTAGTTCAAAGCTTTAAGTGTGTATAGACTGATATATAACTTCAGTTTTATTAGAAGTCTTCATTAAAAACCTACAGCACGTTACGTCAACAGGGTAATCATTTATGGACACACTACCGTATTTCTACAGCGTACTAACCTTAATGAATAATATACTAATTACCTTAATGAACAAATATACGTAGTCATCTGCCCATATCTAGAAGACTTGAATTCCTCCCTATTTCTGTGAAACTAACTTGACTTTTTCTGAATACATTTGTACATTCTTCACTACACACGTTTTTTGAAGTCACTGTATGCTCCTTTTATATAAGCTTCTGAATTTTTATCGGTAATACACTACTAATTACCTCACTAAAAGCACACTTTATATCTTTTGGTTCTTCAAAATAATCCATTTTGCGTTTAACTTCACAATGTAAACAATGCAATAGATATAAATAAGAACAACGTTGCTAAGCATATACTTTCAATCATTTCAAAGCCTCTTATACCTAGTAAATAATTTCAAAGCACCTCAAATAGTACCAGGGAAATCAAGCAAAAATTCTGATGTGATCCATTCACATGATCCACTCTTATTAAAGCTTATTTTTCTATCTACTACATTTAACCATATAAACCTTTGCAAATATAGCTACATTGCACATTTCGGTATAGATACAAAGAGAACAGCGACAGTCAAATGTTTAAGAACTGGACGCTATATGCTGGCCTTAAATTCCATACGTTTCCATGAAATCGCAAGAAACAATTGAAAATTGAATGGACTTTAAAAGAATGACAAGTGTTGAACCTCCGAACTTTTAAAAACCGGTATCTCAAATCGGATTATGCTAAAAAAAACTTATTTTTAGTAAATTGTGTTTTAAAGAGAAATAAATTTCTTGTGTGGTACGTTTTCGTCTATCGCCTATTCCAGTTATATAAGATTATACATAACTCTTCCGAATGAATGGGTATTTCTAGAAAATTCAAGATATACATTCTATTTTCATGTAAATATTTCTCATATATGGTACTTTAATCGAAATTTTCGAAAAATGTTGTATGTAAAGGGTAGTTGGGGTGGAGGATGTTCTTTAAAATCTTCGTGTCGCATCCTTGGAAGATACTGATCTCAAATACCAAGTTTGGCATTTACCGAACATTTCGTATTTGAGTTATGCTGTTCACAGACACACACGCACACAAGGAATGTGGTCAAAAATGCTTTATTCGGGTTCAGGGTGCCTCAAAACATGTATTTCCGGTGAGATATAAACAATAAATTTTTGGGTGGAATGCAGTACTTCCCATACTTAATATACACAGTAGAGAAAGTAATGAATAAAAAGCGACAATTTAGCTCCGATCTTTAAAAGAAGTAGTATATACATCATGCGATAGGAATATGTTTTCCCTCAGTACAGTCGTCCTCCGTGGACTAGCGGTACCGTGCTAGCCTCTAGTTCCCAAGGTGGCGGGTTCAAACCCGGCGGAAGGCGATGGATATTTTTCGGGCGTAAAAATCCTTAGCATGGCTTCCTTCGGAAGGGAAGTAAAGCCGGTAGTCCCGTATTGTAGATTTACAGCACGTAAAAGAACCTCAAGCCTGATAAGGAGGCCTTTGAGCAAAATTATCGGTCTTTCACGCCCAATATAATATGGTACGCTAAGAAAGAGTAGTTAAAGAGTGTCCATAAATAAAAACTCAATTTTCCTCAGTATAATTGTAGCCCTCGGGATCTCGTGGAAAATCATCTGTTTCTCTCCTTTAATGTATAGGATACTATTAATTGAACGAATTTCTCACCTGATGTTTTCTTTACAATGTATGGAGGTTTGTTGCACACATGTTATTTTTCAAGTTCCCCATAGATAAAATCAATGCAGTTAAGTCAAAGGATCCTAAAGACCTATTTCCCTACTAATTATTCTATCTTCAACAATTTCCTGAATTAAATTTAATAACCCATCAGGTTTATATGCTGTAGCAAATTCTTATTGGAAAAATCCAAACTTATATTCAACATCGGTCACCTGTTCAAAAAATGGTGTTGGTAAGATATTTCTGTACCTCTCTGCATTTATTCCTTGTTCAAAAAACATCACTTACTACTCAACGATTTTGGCGCTATGCATGAAGAATATTGTGTATAAAATTGGGTTTCTCTGTGCTGCAATATCTATTATTTTGCGAACAAACAGAGCCGTATAAAATAGATCATGCTTCGCCAGAGAACAATATTAAGTGTGGGTAAATTACAGAAATTTACCTTGCTCTGATGATTAAATGAAAAATAAGTATATGCAATAAACCCCATACATTTTAAGAACTAAAACATCAGGCGATAAATTCACTCAATTTCAGATATTGAACTCTTGAGTGTGAATGAACATTTCTTAAAGTGATGCCAGAGATATGAGTAGTGAAGGGCATTTTCAACATCTTTTATGATAAGCCATGTGCTTATTATCCTAGCCATTGTATATAAACGAGAATATGAGCAGATATTATAACTGTTTCTGTGAGAGTCCGAGCGTAGCGGCCGCCACGCAAGAAGCTTGTTTTTAATTAACCTCCTTTAACGGGATATGTCGTATCGAATGCTGATGAAAGAAATGGTTGAAATAGTGCTCAGTTAGTCCGGAGTCCCTAGAGTTCAGTTACCCGACATTTATGTTTTCAGGAAAAGGGAAAACACCGGAAAATTATTATCCAGGCAATTCACCCAAACCGAGATTCGAACACAGTACCTCTTGAATGTGAGGCAGTCAGATTACGCTCACACCACATATGTGGGCATCCTTATTGTTGTTTCTGTCAGTTGCTAATACTCTAAGCTATGTGTGATTTAAACTGTGTAGTATTACGCATTATTAATTTTATGTGCTTAGGAGGCCGAGTCAACAACCAAATGCTTAAAAGGAATTCGACGTGTGCTAGGTATAAGCAAACAAAAAATAAAAGCGTGTCCAATTAATAACAGTTCAAAGTGAGCGGTTTAAAAATATGTATACTATTACTTTCTCTACTACGTATAGTAAGTAGGGGAAGTATTGCATTCCACCAAAAATTCGATACCGAGTTTTCACCGGAAATACATGTTTTGAGAACCCCTGAATCAAAAAAAAAGCATTTTTGGAAACATGTCCATGTGTGTGTCTGTGTGTGTGTGTCTGTCTGTGAACAGCATAACTCAGAAACGAACAGTCGGATAAACACCAAACTTGGTATTTAGGTTCAGCATCTTCCAGAGATGCAACACGAAGGTTTTCAAGAAAATCCCCCACCCCAGATTACCCTTTACATGGAACATTTTTCGAAAAGTTTAATTTTCTCAAAAATGGCATTTTCTCAAAAATGGCTCTAACGATTTTGATTAAAATATCATATGTTTAAGATATTTACATGACAAATAAAATGTACATCTTGAATTTTCTGGAAATGTCTCCAATGGTATTCTCCATTGTGAACGACTTTTGCATAACTGGTAAACCATAAGAGATAGAAACATTTTACTACACAAAAAATGTAGATCACGTTAAAATACACAATTTACGATTTCGTCATATTTTTTTTGTTGAGTGAACCATTTTCGAGATATTGCTTGTTATTCCCTTAAATTTTTCAATACTTATTTTCTCAAATGGGAATTCGTTATTCATTTTTTTGTCTTGGATATGCAAAGAATATTAATCTGTGGCAAAGGGAATGGTGCTGCACCTAGCAACCAGCTATTAAGAGATATGTATGTGCTTAAAGGCTACTGTATTTCCAAATTACCCTTGTAAATATATATTCCCCTTACATCTACAAGAAAATTAGCAATAAGATAGAGTCTGCAAATGTTTATCTCGATTAACATGAAGTAGATGGAGAATAAGCGTTTGTAAAAATAGTTTGTACAAGAGTAGAAAGTCATGTGAGTGTAACACATCAGATTTTTTTTCTGTAGTTTCCTAGTTATATGTATGTTAATAGAAAATTTAAGTTATAATTTCATCGAAACCGTGTCAATTTTGTAAACATAAAAAATAATTTTTTCTGTGTAAATGATATGAAAATATTCATTTTAATTACTTAAAAGACGTCTAGTCCACGTATGTGATATAGAGTAGCCTGTCTGTGAGACATTCAACAGTTCGGGGTTCGAATTCCCGTTTGATATGTTTGTTTCCGAAGTTTCTTTTATCCTTTGAAGACGAATGTCGAGTAGGTATAAGTTCCAGGTACCCGATCCCATTTGAGCATCTTTTCAACCGTTTCGTTCATTCACCGGGCTATATATCCTACCCGGTTAAACGACGTTAAAACTTCAAGAACGAAAAACAAAGACGCCCGTTCAATATATCAACTGCTACACATATTCCAATTTCCTTTTTACTTTTTCTACTGCGTATAGTAAGTAGGGAAGTATTGTATTCCGTCCAGAAATTCATACAGAGATTTCACCGGAAATGCATGAGGTGTCGCGAATCCAAATAAAGCATTTTTTGGAAACATGGTCGTATATGTGTCTGTGTGTGAACAGCATAACGCAAAAACGAAAAGTCGGATAAGTAACAAACTTAGTATTTGAGTTTAGCATCTTCCAAGGATGCAACACGAAGATTTTCAAGAAAATCCACCCATCACAAAATGCCTTTATATTTTGATTTTTTTTAAATCAAAAGAGCCGTTTTTAAAAAAACCAAAAATACCGAAGCTAGTTCTGTATAAAGGTTCTAACTGTTAGATTAAAATACATAAGTTTACGACATTTTCATGCGAAATGAAATGTATATTTTGAATTTTCTGGGAATGTCCCCTAAAGTCCTCTTCATTCTGAATGAGTTGGCATAACTGGTAAACCGCAAGAGATAGATAAAACGTTACTACACCAAAATATAGATCTAGTTAAAATACGCACAATTTATGTCACATGCGTTTTATGTGTGGAGTGAACCATTTCGAGATATTCCTTGCTATTTGTTTGAATGTCCTGAACATGTAAAGAGAATGGGATGCTCCACTTACCAACCAGCTCTTAAAATATTTGACTATCGCTTAAAGTCTACCATATTCCCCTTGCAACTACAAGAAAATTAGCACTGTTGATCTCCATTATCATGAAAAAAAATTAAATGGAGTTTTACTTATGGAGCTCTTTAACTGCTGTGGTCCTTAGCGTCCCATTCTATATTAGGCATGAAATACCGATAATTTTGCTCGGAGGCCTCTTTATCAGGCTTGAGGTTCTTTGACGTGCCGTAAATCAACGACACGGGACCACCGGCTTTACTTCCCTTCCGAAGGAAGCCATGTAAGGATTTTTATACCCGAAAAAATTCATTGCCCTCCGCCGGGTTTGAACCCACCGAAGTAGAAGTAACATGAAGTAGATCAAGAATAAGCGTTTGTAAAAATAGTTTCTACAAGCGTAGAAGAAGTCATGTGAGTGTAACACAAAAGCTTTTTTTAAATTGTGATGTAAATAATGGGCGCAAGAGTTCAGGAACAACTTTCGTTTCGTAAAACTATACTTTTTCATGATTCCAGGTACTTCAAATCATTCACTTGCGCTAAAAATATATGATATACTACAAGAAATGAGTTGTTTAGTTTACTAATGGTGTGCTAGCCCTAGGCATTCAAAGAGCCGTCCTTCGACACTTCATCTTGCAAAAATAAAGATGCTGGATTCACTTTATCCCAAAAGATGGGAACACTGTGAGGCAGTATTTTTAACACTTAAATGATTTCAGTTAAATTATATAATATGAAAATTCAATAACAGCCCGCCTTGAAGCAATATGTGTATGTAATAATTTGTAAAATGTATGTAACAGTCACTGCATATGCTTATATTATTGTAAACATGTTCAATAATGTTATGTGAATGCATTACGTAATTTAATAATGTAGGAGCTGTGAGAATAATAAGTTAGAAGTTGCTAACAATGAGGTAAGCTTGAGTCATTAATGAATTTGAAAGTTTAAATGCTACTAGCGATTATTGGAGCAACAATAATGTAAATTTCGAGACAATTTAAAAAATAGCCAACCAACAACCAGAAAAAGCTTTAGCTAAATGAAGGTATTCTATTGGAGTAAGATTAGCCAATCAGAGACTTGAAATACAGAAATTTACAAGTTTAGACGGTTGAAATCAGTTCAGTTGCCTGCAGACAGTGCTCATAACAAGATGTGTTTTGAAATATAATACAACTCCTTCAATACAAACTACTTCAAATTGACGCCCAAAGCGTAGTAAAAAATAACGTAACAAACCATCTTCGTCAACTGCCAATGAGCTGAGTATGTTTCGGCTAGTGGAGTGCCATTAATTTGATAACGCATATGATAATGGTAATAATAATATTCGCATTTGTTTTACGACTATTGCTGACTACCAGGATCTTATCAGAATAGTTATTATGTAATACCACTGGTTGGAGCGCAGTAGTCTAATGCGTCCCCTTTTACTTTCTCTACCACGTAAGTAATGTTGGTGGTGGTGGTGGTGGTGGTGGTGGTATGCTGGCATTTAAATTTATTGTGAACCAAGACTTATTTAAATTGACAATTACACCGAAACATCAGTCACTTTCTTGATAAATTTTCCACCATTGGATTTCGATTCCTCGAGGCATTTCACACAATAGAGCAGCTCTCGCAGCCTTAAATCCCAATTTGATGAGCGCAATAGTTATAACCTTCGTCTCCATGTTTACTTAAGAAGAAGCAGATCCAAATATTTCAACTTCTCTGTATTTTAAACCAACAGGTAACGCATTGCTTACACAACTCACCTCTACAAGATCGAGTGTATAATCATACACACCGGACTGCTTACCTCTCGTTATTTACATCAATCACATCAGAATTCAACAATCTATTTCTGATGCCCGCTTTATTTCAGTTTTTTTAATGCTGGTTTCCAGAAAGGTGATAAGCGATGGGTAGAGTCTATTTTAGAAAAAGTGTGAAAATCTTACCGACCTAGGGGAATGGGCCGCTTTTGCTATATATAAAAGTACGTTTGTAACCGTTTTGGGTGGAATACTTTAAGGAGCAGAGAAACTGGAAGGTAAGAAAAAAGGAGCAGAGAATTAAAAATCTAAGGAAATCTTACTTTCATTAATAATTGGAAAGAAATGTAGCAGAAGTTGCTCTATAAGTTAAACATTTTTCAGAAATTCAAATTTTGACTACCTCCGACAGTTTGCAATGTTTTGCTTCCGCTTTCTGTGTCTAAATCATGAACCGTCTGTGAAACCTTTCCGCAAATATCCTGCTACTGAAATGGAAGAGTACCAGCATTTTAACCTCCTTCAAACTGAATTCATTTCTCTTTTCTGCCCGAGGTTCTTATCGATTATTCGGTCCTCTCTGCCATTAGAGCCCTACACTATTCCTTATCCAGGACACGCGCTTTCAAGGATGTCGTTACCAAAAGAACCTCTATTCATCAGCCAGAAAAACATCGAACAGGTCTTCACTCGCCACCTGCTGTACTAGGTACTGCAGCTGATTAACAAGAAAGAAGTATTCGTATCCACTTTGAAAAAAGTTAACAACCAAACCAAAGAAAAGAAGATCCTAATTTTTAATTTGCAAAAAAAACAAACAAACAAAAGAAAACCAAAAAGGCGATATTATAGTTTATGTTTTCGTGAGGTTTTAAAAGATTTCTCATGCTATTAGTGTATAGCCTTTTGTGAATCGTACTGCTTTTTCAACCTTTTCAAGTATAGCGTTTACAAAATTAATTTTCACTACCACGTATCTATAAGGTAGAGAAGGTATTGTATTCCATCCAAAAATTAGATATCGAGATTTTACCGGAAATACATGTTTTGAGACTGCTGAATTAAAAAGAATATTTTTACAAAAAAAGGCCCGTGTATTGTCTGTGAACAGCATTACTCAAAAATGAAATGTCAAATCAACACTAAACTGTTCTAAGTTCAGTCCTTCCAGAGATGAGACACAAAGATTTTTAAAGAAAATATCCCACCCAAAGTATCTTTTAAACGAGAACCATTTAGAAAATTGTGATTTTCGTAAAGAATGGCTTTAACGATTTTGATTAAAATACCATACATTAAAGACATTTACATTGCAAAAAGTACATCTTTAATTTTCTGGAAGTAACCTGTGAAGGACGGAATTTATTTTAAATAACTTTTGTAGCATCCACCATTTCCGAGGTATGCGTTTTTACTGATTCTAATTGTTCAATACTTAGCCACTCTTTTAAAGCCTTGTCGATATTCAGTTGTTTCTCGCGATGTCGTGAATTAGATATGAAAATAAGCTTTGGTATGAATAATTGTATACCCACCAATAAGGAATAGAGGGTAAGACAGTCATGTGAATGTAACACATCAGATTTTTTTTTCTCTTGACCATTCAAATAGAATGTAATTTCAAATTCATTACCTACAGAGCCACCTACCCTTAAAAGATTTGACTATCGCTTAAAGCCTACAGTGTTCTCCTAATCTCGTTGTTCCTACAAGGAAATATACAATAAGACAATTTCCATAAATATTTATCTCGATTATTATGAAGTCGACAGAAGAGTAATCGTTTGTAAGAATAGTCTGTACAAGAGCTAGTGGAGAAAGTCGTGTGAGTGCATCCGTTTACCATAAGAAACACTAATTCTGATCGCATTGCAAATATAAGGAAAACATTAAGCGGGCGTACTTTCATATCTTTTGTTTCATACTTGCTGGAATTCCATTGTTTTTTCCATCTCCAAACGAGTACATCAAATTAAACTTTTCCGTTCAGTTATTTTCCGTACCCCAACACCAATATGAATACAGTGGCCCTGCAATAAGCATATGCAACATATGACTGCGTCCATGTCCAACATAATATACAGTACAGTATTTAACCAATATATAAAGTATTTCGACCTAGTATGAAACAAAAGAATGTGTTATCTTCAGGACTCGTTTTGATAAATATCTTACTTGTCCTGACAACCTCACTTTCCTATACACTTACGTAAATAACTATTACTTACGGTGTTATTTTTGAACACACCAGACAAAGCACAGCAGATATGAAAAATCACGCACGAGACGTGTTACGTAGAAAAAGAGAGAAAAGGTGGGCGTTCAGGGCGTTAGAGGAGAGGGTGGAAGTAAAGAGAGGGTAAGAAAGTAGGAGGGGCTAATAATAATAATCATAATAATAATAATAATAATAATAATAGTAATAATAGTAAACTACAAGTATTGAGCATATTAGCCCATTCCGTCCGGAAAGTCCCTTCATCTTGTCCTGTGTGTTCCAGGACGACGACGACGACGACGACGACCACGACGACGACGACCACGACGACGACGACCACGACGACCACGACGACCACGACCACGACCACGACCACGACCACGACCACGACCACGACCACGACCACGACCACGACCACGACCACCACCACCACCACGACCACCACCACCACCACGACCACCACCACCACCACCACCACCACCACCACCACCACCACCACTATTAATAATAAATAATTCCGTTCTGAAAGTCCCTTCATCTTGTCCTGTGTGTTCCAGGAATACCACCACCACCACCAATAATAATAATAATAATAATAATAATAATAATAATAATAATAATAAATAGTTCTGAAAGTCCCTTCATCTTGTCTTGGGTCTTCCAGCAATAATAATAATAATAGAAATAATAATAATAATAATAATAATAATAATAATAATAATAATTCTAGTCAGGTGCCGTACATGGTATAGATTGATACGTCACTTAGAAAAATCACAAGTAGTATCCTAATATACGAATTTCTAAGCATTAAACCCAGGAAGGAAATAGAGTTTAACTGTCATTGGAATGTAGATAGAAAAGTTCGGGTAAAAAAACTCCCCCTCCCCATTCCTCATACTGTTTTTGAATTTGCAGACAGCACTCAGACACATTTTTACCTGCCTGTCAGTGACTCTTGGCCGCAGTTATTTAAGTTCTTTGTGGAGCAAAGCCTCGAGTGTATATAAGTTGAATTATAAATAGCTTAAGAATTCCTATGCCTGGTGATTCAATAAAATTCATGAAAAGAATAAAAGAAGTTGTTAAAAGTAGGTAGGGAAGTATTGCTTTCCAACCCAAAAATTCGATACCCAGATTTAACCGGAAATACATGTTTTGAGAACCACTGAATCTTTTTAAAAATATTTTTTTCTTTCTCTACTATGTATACTAAGTAAGGGAAGTATTGTATTCCACCTACAAATTCCATACCAAGATTTCATTGGACATACATGTTTTGAGGCCTCCTGAACCCACAAAGGCACTTTTAGAAAATGGTCCGTGTGTATGTCTGTGAATAACATAACTCAAAAAGGAAAAGTCGGATAAATACCAAACTCCACATTTCGGTTCAATATCTTTTAAAGATGCAACACGAAGATTTTCCGGAAAATCCCGACAATCCAGGCTACCCTTTACATGCAACATTTTTTCGAAAGCTTTAATTTTCTTAAAGTTGGCTCTAACGATTTTGATTAAAATATTATGTGTAAGATATTTTCTTAAAATATCTCGATTAAAATGTATATTTTGAATTTTCTAGGATTGTCTCTAACATTCCTGTTCATTCTGAATGGCTTATGCATAACTGTAAACCATAAGAGATAGACAACATTTTTCTACACAAAAAATGTAGAGGTCATTAAAAACATTCAATTTATGTCGTATACATTTTTGTGTGTAGTGAACGATTTCCGAGATATTCCTTGTTATTTGTTTAATTTTCCTATACTTATGCTTTTGGTCAAACGGGAATTCGTTATTTGTTTTTTTATGTCCTGGACATGCAAAGAGAATGGAATGCTCCACATAGCAACCAGCGCTTAAAAGACAGTAAGTATAACACGATTAACACGAAGTAAATGGAAAAACAGTTTATACAAGAGTCGAGAAAGTCATGTCATTGCGACACACAAGGTTTTTAGTAAAAGATCCGCATGTGTCTATAAACGAAATAACACAAAAACGAAAAGGCAGATAAACACATAGCTTGGTATTTAAGTTCAATACCTTCCAAAGACGCGACACAAAGGTTTTTAAGAAATTCCCCCATCCCAAGCTACCTATTTTGTTTTCTAACAAATGCCTCTCGCTGCTTTGAATAAAATACATTTACATTAAAAATAAAAAGTATATTCTGAATTTTATGCGCACAGCTTGTAAAATCCCTTTCATTCGGAAAGAAAATTGTATAATCTTGTACCTATAACTGGTAAACCTTAAGTCATAGACGAAAACGTACTACACAAAAAATGTGAATCTCTTTAAAGCATACAAGTTATTTCAAATTATGTTTTGTAGCATCAGCCATTTCCGAGATATCCGTTTATTAATGCCTCAACAAGTTGAAATCTTTGTCATTATTCTTAAGTCATGTTGAATATCAGTTATTTTTCTCGATGGCATGGAAAGATTATCGAATTTTAAGGCCAGCACATAACGTCCAGTTCTTAAATATTTTACTATCTCTGTTCTCTTTGTATCTATAAGAAGATGTGTAATTAGCTATTTTCAGAAAAGTTTGTCTCGATTAAAATGATGTGAATAGAAAAACAAACTTTGTTAAGAATAATTTGTAACCCAATATAAACGATAGAAGGTAGAGAAGGCTATATGAATGTTATACATCAGATATTTTTAGAATATATTTAAAGTTATTAAAAGGTATGATAGAAATAATTTCAATTGGTAATCTGTTTAGAATATTACAGACTGCACAAATTGGTGACATGTTTTTTATCCCCCCAAAAAATGCAAAGGAATACGCATATTCCCATTTGACGATACAATGCGACTAAACTGTGGATTCTGCTAGACTTTTAATAAACTGGTTTACAAAGAAACAAAATCAAACCGTTGAGAATATTTCGTAATTTGTTTTATCCAAATTCAAGCAATTGCCTATCGTTATTCCCTTTGCATGTGTAACAAAATGTGTAATATAACGTTTCTGAATAGTTTACCTCGATAAAAATGAATACGCTCTTTAAACCCTTTAATTAATGATACATGGTAGAGAAATTCGCGTGATTTAACATAACAAATTTTCTATCTACTTCAAATTAATCTAATTAGTTTGTGTGATATTAAAAGAAATAATTGAATTGCGACAGAACTTCAAAAATTACAAAGTATTTAACATTTCAAAGGGAAATTTCATATTATGGAAATGACATATGAGAAAAAAAAACGATATTTGAAATAAATTGTTCCTTTTAAGGAGTTGTGCATATTTTGTAGTACGTTTTTTCTATTTCAAACCTTACAAGTTACACAAAATTATACAAAATTCCTTCTGAATGAAGAATGCTTTATGGTCTATTCCCGAAAAATATAACATATACATATTAATAAAATTTCATTAAATATCTTAAATTATGGTATTTTAATCTAAATCATTACAGCCATTTAAACAATAATAAAATTATCGAAACATTTTCCATAAAAAGGTAGTTTTTGGTGGGGGATTTTTTTTTAAAATCTTCACGTGGTATGTTTTTCAGATACTGAACATGAATTACAAGTTTCTTATTTAAATTACATTTATTTTTTATATATGTTGTTCATACGCACACGCAGACGCAGACCTTTTTCTAAACTTGCTTTTTTGGATTCGGGGCTCTCAAATCATGTATTTCTAGGAAAACTCGGTATCGAATATTTCAGTGGAGTGCAACATCCTGTACCTCTTACGTGCGTGGAAAAGAAAGTAAAAAGGTAGATTAGTTGCTGTCTATCATATACACCCCCTCAAGAAAGTATTGGTCTGCGTTTTAAAAAATTGTAACAGCCAAATTACGGAGGGAAAGTTGTATTCCAATACAGTTTACGTGTTTTGGCGATTTTTCAGATCGTTCATTTTATGTTTTATAAATTTTTTAAAAATATGCCAAAACTGCAAACATTTTTATACGGGTGAATAAAATGCCAAAGTTGGCAATTTTCAACGTTTTTGCCTTAATTCCTCATTTTCGTCTCACTTTTCGGGACTTCACAAATGGCGATGAAAGTGTGTGAATATATGCACAAAAGATGCGCTACCCAATGCATGAAAGATAATTTTGAAAATACTACGTACAAAAAAGTTGCAATTTGGTAAGTTTTTAAAAAAAATTATAACTGATAAAATGAATTATCTGAAAAACCACCAAAACACGCAAAGTTACTACCAACTGATCTATACGTCCAAAAAATTAGATTTTTTCCTCCATTAATTTGGCTGTTTGGTTGTACTTCAATTTGACATCACTTAATATTTCTATCTTTGATTTATAACGTGAGAAAAAGTAGAAAACTTTTTTTCTTTTTCCAAAGTTTCATATATTAAAATGGTATTTTAACTTTTAACTTGTCTCGTATATGTAATGAATACCGATAGTATGATATATATTCTGGAATATTTTCACTGTAAAAGCACAACAAATGTTAACCCATTTCTCACAACACTATCGTCAAATCACCCCACTCTGCAGCAATGCACAGCTGTTCTTTCTCGATGAGCTTCAAATTGAACTTATGGAAGTCTCAAGGGTAATATCCACTGGATTTAAACCTATAAATTAGGAATTAGTCCCCTAAGTTTCACAAAAGTGGCATAAGATTATAAAACAAAAATCTTAACCAGTCTATGTAAGGATGAACTTAATTATTTTGCACCAACAGGCACTCAAATTCATATACTATTATTTTTCAAATAGAGTGAAATCTTAGGGAAACCTCCACCAAAATATTTTCTCGAAGATAGTGTTTTTGATCTATTTTCCGATTACACTGTTATGGTGGAAATTTTAATTTCATGCAGTCAGTAGGGGGAGAGGGGGAGAGGCTACAAGGGCAAGTTGGCACATGGCGCTTATTTTCAACATATAGCAAATGCAGACATGCTATTACTTGTCTCCAAATACACGTCTCACGTAAGCAACAATTCTTTGTGGCAAGTTGTAGTGCAAGTAAGCCATGAAATTGTTTTTCCCGCAAGGTTAGTAAATATTCACTTCATGAGAAATTGTTTTTCCTGGGTACATATCCAACATTAAATGGCATCTAAACATTTTATTTGAAAGTGCTTTTAAATGACTTTATTCCTTGGTATTTTAAATATTTTAATTCCTTATTCTTGATCGCTATATCGAGCTTCAATTAAAACAAGTAGACCAGGGTCAAGTTGGCACAAAGATAGCAACAGGTAGTTTGTATGTTTAAATTGTTTTGGGGACATTTCCGGTTAATTTATGCACAATGTTTCATTTCATTATTGCCATTTAAGTGTTTAGTTAACTTTGGAAGTTATTATCTTACTTTAAGTACTTGTTGATATGTTTATAAATCGTTACCCTGTGTTAGGTGTTTTTAATATGATAATCTTAATTATATATCTGAAGTTTTCTTAATAACTTGATCATATTTGTTTTTTAATTAATTATTTAAAACGGATATTTTCCATTTAAATAACACGTACCCAACTTATCTCACATCCGGTGCTACCCTACCCCCTAGGTGGGGTAAGTTGATTCACTGCGCAATGGCTTGAAAAGTTGAAAAATTTAACTTTAAAATAATGACGCAATTACTAACAGATACTGTAAAAGAAATTTGTAGAGCTGTACCATGTCAGGATTAGCTGAAATGTTGCGTAATAGGGAAAAAATAAAACCTAAAATTTGTGTCATCTTGCCCCCCTCTCCCTTAATGGTAACCTGACCTATATGCCTGTTTTTCTATTTTACTGCACGTATGCTCATGAAGTATATTAAATTCTCTAACGTTTAGTATATTTATTATCGCAGACATGGAATATAATAATATTTAATAGCTGAATTTTATCATTTAAATGTCACTTGGGGTTTTTAATATCTTTTTTTTTTAATATTTACTACGACTAATTCATGCAGCAGCTAAGGTGCGAATTATTAAACAACCAGACATGTATAATCGATCGCCAGTTTGGCAATAACTTAAATTTGGAGATCTTGCTACTGGAAACATCATCTTCGAAGCTTTAGTAATTTTATTTTCGCGTAAGCACTATTCCTATATCTCACTGTTGCCACAAAAAGAAAGTATGGAATGAATATGCTTTAAGTTCATTGGAGAATATCGGAAGTATTCTTCCTCTTTCTACAATGATGCAATTACCAGAGGTACTCGTAAAGCAATATACGGCTTGATTTCATTACTTTGGTCTTCATTGAAAACGTTAATAAAAGTAACCTCCCGTAAATCAGGAACCAAAGTTTATATTAAAAAAAAAGCAAACCCTAACCTAGCCTCCCGTAAATCAGAAACGTAAAATACTAATAAACATAAAATAAAAACTAATTAGGAACGCACGCTGCGAGCGTCGGCGGCATCTCACTGGCTTTGAAGACCAACGTAATGCAACTTACCCGTCACATGCATACATCACGACTGCAAATGAGTTTACCACGTATTAAATGTTAATTTCTGTTTATCAACTGTATATAACATTCCGTTAGGGTGCTATTATAGTTCTCAGAATTCACACAAATAAACAACAACGTACCTGCTCGCGTTGCCAAACAATTTTGTAGAATCACATTCTGTGTAACAAAACATATGCTCAGATTTATCGGCACGGTTTGTCACTGGAGAACCAAAGATGTTAGTTCCAGTTAAACATATGTTGTTGCTTACTGACACTTTGTACATGGACTTCACTTACATCACTGTTTAAATACACTGCACGGGACTGCACTTCACGTCATTTATCCAAAAATACCTCGCAATGCACATATGAAACCAAACTTCCATTCCGACATTCACGAGTGACCAAAACAACTTCGGCGGTTAAACTATGGGTTGCGTTCATTCCCGCCAGTTGTCGTCATGTAGGCGGACAAATGACAGTCAAATTTCCCTGCGCTGTTACAGTGATTTGAGAGCAAAATACGAAGCTTCATATGCCAAACTGTGTACACAAGTTAGTGAATTGGGCGGAGAAATTTTGACAAGTTGTGATCTAGAAGGCAATTACGTCGGAAAAATTAAGATGAGTTACACTTCTATGAATTTCTCTACTCACTCTTCTAAAGCTACTCTTACTCTTACAAAGCTATTTCTGATTATTCGGGATAACACTAGTCAAATCTTTAAAAAATACCTTTGTAATTTCGCCCTTTACATGACTACCAGCAGAAATGCGACTTAACAATTGAAAAAAATATTCTAAGGTATTATATTCACATATCTTTTTCTAGCCACTGTCGTTTATATTAACTTAGCTTCAAAAACTATTCTTACTAAAGCTTATTTATTTACTTACTTAATTTTAATCGATAATAAGGTTTTGCTGAAATATTTAATTACACATTTCGTTGTAGGTAGGTACAAGGGGGATAACGGAGATTGAAGCGATAGTCTGGTGTTTAAAAGTGGGTCGCTATGTGCTAATCTTGCATTTTAATACATCGCGAGAAACAACTGAATAGTGACAGCACTTCAAAAGGTGACAAAGTATTGACAAATTCAAACCAATAACTCCGCTATATGGAAATGTCTGATACTACAAAAATACTTGAAATATGTGTGTTCTGAAGAGCCCTACACTTTTTATGCTGTTAAATTTTTGACCTTCTGTTATGGTTCATCAGTTATAAAACTTTATACAAAAATAATTCCGAATGAAGGGGACTTCATAGACTATTTCCAGGTAATTCAAGGTATACATTTCGTTTGTCATGAAAATATTTAAACCTATGGAATTTTTATAAAAATTATTAGAGGCATTTTTGGAGGAAAAAAGACGAATTTTTTTTTATCGTAAACTGAATATATTTATGCCGCATCTTTTACAGATGTTGATCTTATCTGCCAAGTTTGGTATTTAGTCGTCTTTTTGTTTTGAGCTATACTAGTACATACACACGTGGACATTTTTCTAACCATTTTTACTTACTCTACTACGAATAGTAAGTAGGGGAAGTATTGTATACCACCCAAAATTCGATACCGAGATTTCACCGGAAATACATGTTTTGAGGCCCTCTGTATCCAAAAAAATTCTTTTTTGGAAACATGTCCGCGCGCGCGCGCGCGTGTGTGTGTGTGTCTGTGTGTCTGTGAACAGCATAACTCAGAAACGAACAGTCGGATGAACACCAAACTTGGTATTTAGGTTCAGTATCTTCCAGAGATGTGACACGAAGGTTTTCAAGAAAATCCCCCCACCCCAGACTACCGTTTACATGGAACATTTTTCGAAAATTTTAATTTTCTCAAAAATGGCTCTAACGATTTTGATTAAAATATCTTATGTTTAAGATATTTTCATGACAAGTGAAATGTATATCTCGAATTTTCTGGGAATGTCTCCAAAAGTGTTCTTCAATGTGAAAGACTTTTGCATAACTGGTAAACCATAAGATGTAGAATTTATATTATATACATTTTTTTGAGTGAAGCATTTTCGAGATATTGCTTGTTATTCCCTTAAATTTTCCAATACTTATACTTTTTCTCAAATTCATTATTTATTTTTACTTTCTCTACTACGTACAGTAAGTAGGGGAAGTATTGTATTCCACCCAAAAACTCGATATCGAGATTTCACCGGAAATATATGTTTTGAGACCCCCGGAATCCAAAAAAGCGGGCGGGAGGAAGGGATGAGGGGGAAGATTCAGATTACAACGAGCACAAGCATGCACGGAATCCCTAACGTTTCCAGATCGAACGCATCCGACGTTGCCCGGGCCCCCCATAAGCCCCTAACCACGGGGTCCACCGAAGGGGCACCGGCCCTAGAGCGCCTGAGGTAGGTCCTAACTGAGCAAGAGTATCAGGAAGAATCGTCTATAGAACGCACAGCACCGCCCAGCCGCAACCCGCCAAACACCTTCGCCTGGTCCTACAACCCTGAAACAATGATGGGTATAGGAAATGGGGGGCAGGAAAGTCGTGGTAGAAGCTGAACAAGCTCAGCATTCGCCTGCAGACCCGGGGAAACCACAAAATACTCTGAGTCGAAGGGGTTCGAACCCCTGGACTTTCCGAATGCGAGTTGCGGCGCCACCTCACCTCGGTGAAAATTGCAGTAAAATTCTGCACTGATATTGTGGTAGGAAATGTCTTTTCGCCATTATTATAAATGAAAGTACTTGTAACTGTAAATATGAGAACGGTTGCAGGGGAGTATAAATGTTTCAGCGGAAGTCCAAGCTGTGACGACCGGCGCGCCAGTAGCTGGCGGTGGCCACAGTGTGAAAGAAAAGCACTGAGCTTGTGTGTATTTAATTGAGAGAAGTAATATCGATAATTAGTAAATTTGCCATGAGCACATCTGGCTTAGGATGTAGCTTGCTGTCAACAAGTTAATCTGATTACCTTATTCATTAACGAGCTTTGCCCTTTACTAAGCTAGTCATTTAGAACTGATACGAGGTGAAGGTAGTTTTATACTGGTACGCTAATTAAATGTGAAAGGTCATAATAGTAATCAAAATTTTGTAAAAAACACAAAGCTGGCTGCAATGTAGCTTGCTGTGAGTTAATTTATTCACTTTACTGGTTTTGTCCAAATCAATGTTGAACTAGTGGAATACAAACATACTTTGCTTTCACTAGTGCCATTAGTTATGGGAATGTGTTCTGAAATTGCAAGTGTTTGATAAGATGTTCTTATGTCATTCAGGATGTGAATACTAAGTGCGAGAGAAATTAGCATAGTTACTTCTTTTGTTTACCAAGACCTTTTGCTTTGTGTTTATTATATATTTAATGCTGCTTTCTTCCACTGGGTTTTGTTGCATTAATATACCCTGAATGCCTCATAAGTAATGTAGGTTTTTAAGCAAACATTTGTGTCAAATGTTTTGTTATAGGAAATGATTATAATCTTCAAAGTAAAGACCATTAGATTCGAGGTCCTGAGCCATATTTCAGTGAGGTTTGCTTCCCGCAACGGTAGCAGTTTCTAGTTTTTGATGTGAAGAATTCGTTGATACCCATTTACTGCTTCAGTGTTTTCAAAATTTCTTCCACCTAGGAAATAGGCCACGGATCTAAACAGATGGTAATCTGATGATCCAACACCGGGCTTTATGCTGGATATGGAAGCAGTTCGATTCCTTAAGCACTTCCTGAATTTTGTCCATTTTCTTTGAGCTGTATTGTGGCGTATTAGAGGTATTGTCATGCCAGATTCATTATTGCTTCACATTGGCGACAGCATTGTTGGAGAAATTTAGTATTTATTTCGGGTTGTGTTTGAATTTCCGTCTGGCATGACACGCTCCACCTCTGGTCGGCGAGCCTAACCAGAGTTGGAGAAAGGGGGATAGATGTTAGCGTTACTTTCTTTGTGAGGAGCGACAGTCTGAAAGTTAGTGTGTAAGATGTAGGGTGTGTGTGTGAAGCATCTTCCCTTAATGCTTTGTTCCCCTGTGTATGTAATATAGGGCCACAAAATTACTTTATTAATCTTCGATTACTTAGGAGTAAGGTTTGATATGGGCGGAAAATGGAACAAGAACATGGAGTTTATAAAACACAAAGGGATTGGACAACTTTCTGAAGTATTAAGGATATTGACACGGGTACCAGATATGCCAGTAAAAACATTACAGACCATGTATGAAGCAATGGTTAGGTCCTCATTACTATACGGCAGTGAAGTGTGGGGATGGGAGAGGGTGGATAATGTAAATAAAATACAATGCAATTTCTGGAAGCGCATTCTAGGGTTGGGGAGGGGTACTTCAAACTACGGAGTTCTTCGGGAGGTAGGATGCTGGGAAGATGCTGTATTTGCTAAACTAAACGTAGTTAGGTACTGGCTGCGAATAATTAAAGGCGATCAAACAACTCTGAGAGCAATATGTTATCGTCATCAAATAAACAACATAGGGCATCCAAAATGGTGGGCGGCGGGGTTGTAACGCGAATTATCAAAAATTGGCTTAAATGACATCTGGCAAAGGGGTAATGAAAATACACGCAGTGCTGTAAGAAAGGTCAAAAGACGACTATGCGATATAAACAGGCAGAAAATCGAATCTGAATGTAGACAAAGATCAACATTGGAGCTACAAAATGAAATAAAAACTAGGTGGGGTAAGGAAACATATGTTTTGGAATTGAGTATAAAACAGAGGACTGGAATAGCATGGCTTAGGTTGGGAGGGTGGAAAGCTCGCAAGATTGTTGATAACGATGGCAGGAGGATTTGCCCATTATGCGGGGAACAAGAAGACTGGACGCATATTTTGGCAGCATGCGTGCAGACGGAGGGTATTAGGAAAAAACTATTACCGGAAGTATTTTTGGCTTCCAACAGACGGAGGACAGCATGCTGGGACATGATTCTAAACAGCCAAAACTGGCCAAGCTTGGGCGCATACTTAATGGAAGTACGTGTACTAAGAGATAAGGTGTTTATGTAGTTTTTCTTTAAACATATGCGGTGCTTGAGTACTTGTGCGCGACTGTGTGTGTGTGTGTGTGTGTGTGTGTGTGTGTTTGAGTGTGTGATTCAGTGTGGTTTTTTTTCAATTTTATATGTATGTATGTATGTATATAGTGCGGTGATTGTAAAAAAATAGTTGTTTTCTGGTTGATACTGCAAGTCACGTATACAGACCAGGTATTTATCTAGAGAGCATGTACGGTCTTATGACCCATGCGACTGTGTTATGCAATTAATGTAATACTAAATACTTAATAAATACCACTACTACACTACTTTATTAATAAATCACAGGTAATGCGAATGATGTGAAATTTGTGTAATTTGTTACAAAACCCCACGCCTGCATCGGAATGTAAACTTCAAGGTGCTGGTCTTCTCGTCGTTTGTAGCTACGCTCCCCCATGTGCATGTTGGGGTGATCCAAATTTAGTATTTTGCTGGGAACCTTTAGGCCCAGCATGTAGCATTTTATTGTGCTTCTGCAAGATAATTTTGTTTTTATTAATTAATACCGGGTACCTCTGCCTCAAAAATTGATGAACTCGTTCCAGTTGTTGAGAATAAAGATCAGCATCGACTGCACGTCGATTTGGAACAAATTTCCAGTGAATTACAGCTTCAAAATTCCACCACACAATACCATTATTTCGGGACAGAACCGATTTTATAACGACAACGTTTGCAGGCTGATGGGTAACGAGACACTGTTTCGAGGTGTCATCACATGTAACGATTCTCCTGATAAATCTATCATCTCAGGGATTAGCGATAAGCTGATACAGAAATCCACTCATCGTTGTGCTTGATCAGGTATCATTCTTATGGTACAAATTTGTAGCTTCTGAATGATTTTTTAAGTGTCTTAACATAGCGATGTATGTATTTTTTGAAACACCTAGTTTTTCTTACAACCTCCGCATGCCTGTCTGTGGATTTTCTTCCAAATCTCTGCGTGTATTCTGAATGTTCCATAAATTGGGTCTTCCAGAACATTGTAAATCTTAAATGTTTTCGTCCCCATTAGTGAAACGCTGGTGCTACTCGCTCAATGACGACACCTTCACCTTCAACTTCATATATTCTTGGAGCCGCGGTAGCATCTTTGTAACATTGTTTCCAGCAGTGCTTCAGAATGACTCTAATCTCTAAATTTGTTCCCCCGTTTTAAAATATTATATTCCAAACTGCTGCCTACCAACATGTTAACAATATGAAACAATAACCATAGCACCTTATATAAAGTATTAACAAACACAAAAACATATATATGAACGTATGATATAAACCCAATTAAAAACCAACATTACTTATGAGAAAAGCTAATAAATTAATATAATTCAAGAACTTGCATCCGTTTATGTTTACCTGTTTCCTGAATATCGTTAGAGTTAAGCCAGGCCTCTGAGACGTACACTTCTGAGTGTGTGTAAAACCAGCGGCTAAGGTATCAGTCGTGGTATCCGTTTGAGAAAATAGATTTTTAGCTCTAATTATGGACGCCAATTTGAAGAAATTGTTTTGTTGTAAGAGTGTGCACCAGTTTGAAGAACATATATTTCTGTTACGATGTTTGCAACACGCTTTGGACGTCAATTTGAAGTAGGTCGTATTGAAGGAGATGTATTATAGTTCAACTGTTGGGGAACCGAACTTGTAGTAGTTGCAACCGCACGTATAGTAAACAGTTTCTGGTAGCCTTCCCCCCAAATGTACCTTCAGGTGGCCTTTTCCCAAGTATAAATATATTAGCTTTGTAATTTGGCTGTTTCTTTAGATATTATATTTATGTTTGCCTCGGCTGCGTCAGTATTTATTTTAGAGACATAGATATTTTGGCAGGGTTTTGGTGCGACAAGAATGTAGGCTTACACAGATTTTAAGCTTTAATTCACTCCTTTTTATTAAACCTTGACACAAATTAAATATCACTTCGCTGACATAGAGTGCTGTGAGATTCTTTAATTAACTACTTATACTTTTTAACACGTAAACCTATTTTTCGTCTCACACGAATACGTATTAAATCTCTCGAGGACGCACAAGCAACGCATCCAGTTATGAGCACTGCCTCAGGCAACTGAATAGATTTCAACCGTCTAAAAGTGTAAATTTCTGATTTCAAGTCTCCGATTGGTTAATCCTATTCCAATAGAATACGTTCATTTAACTAAAGCTTTTTCTGGCTGTTGATTGGTTATTTTTAAACTGTCTCAAAATTTACATTATTGCTGCTCTAATAATGACTAGTAGCATTTAAACTCTCAAACTTATTATTGCCTCATGGTTACCTCATTGTTACCTCATTGTTAGCAACTTTAAACTTATTATTCTCACGGCTCTTACATTATTAAATTACGTAATGCATTCACATAACATTATTGAACATGTTTACAATAAAATAAGCATATGCTATGACTGTTACATATATTTTACAAATTATTACATACATATTGCTTCAAGGAGGGCTGTTATTGAATTTACATATTATATAATTTGACTGAAATTATTTAAGTGTTAAAAGTACTGTCTGACGTTATCATAGGTATGTGTGCATTTTTTCGGTAATGTGTACCTTTTTAAAGTGCTGTCGCTACTCAGCTGTTTCTCGCTTCTTCACTTTTAAAACATCTGACAATCGATTTGATTTTCTCCATTCTACTTGCACCTATAACGAAATGTGTAATGAAATACTGCAAAGGTTTATCTCGATTAACATGCAGTAGATAGAAAAATAAGCTTTCATTGGAGTAGTTTGTAAAAGCCACAGACAAATAAATGATACCGAGCACAATGAGTGAATTCGCATTCGGGAACTCTTGGGTTCGACCTTCGGAAGCCGCCCATTCTGACCCATTGGTTTTTCGTAGTTTACCAGGTAGGCAGGCGAATGCTTCGTTGGTTCATCTTTCACCACGACCTTCCTGATCCTCATTTCCTGTACACACAATCCTTCCTGTCATCTCTTTCGGGGTTGTTGGACCAGGTGATGGTGTCCTACGGGTTATTCCCTGGCGTCGTTGCGGAACTGCCTCCGGGTGCTCTCGGGCGAGCGCTCTTCGCAGGACCTCGGGGTTAGGCGCTTGTGGATATGCCCGGTCGGCGTCGGAATCTTTCGATCTGGAAATGTTAGGGACCTCATCAATGCTTGCGTACGTCGTCATCGAGATCTGGTCGCCCTTCGGAGCTTTCCCCTCATCCCCCCTCCCAGGGGTCACGGTAGAAACAAAAGTGGTCATTGCAGCCTACTTGCAGTGCTATGCCCCGTTTTCAGAGGCTCCTCTGTTTCGTCCTTTCCTTTTTCTTTACCTAACACATCACGTTTATTTGTTTTTGATTACTAACCCTAGCTAAAATTTGAAGAGCTTTCAAAGTCTGACTCAGCTCATTATAAATGTCAGACATTTAGAACGATGATAATAGGACTGGAGATATGCAATATATCCGCGAAGGTCCCCACCATCATACTTATACTCCACAATAGCCGACTTGTAATATAAACAGTGGAGAGTTGCTTCTCTATACTGCTCAAATAAGGAACATTCCACTCGTTCGTAGCTATGATTGCCTTTGGATTACAAAACTGGCTGTGGGAGGTCGCGCGTGTCTCAGAAATTGTAATGGTTTTGGCTCAAGGTGTTATTTGAAACCGTTATTGAGCCCTGCGGCTAGAGCGGACGTCTTTGTGCTCGGCACGATGAGCCACTCATCAGAACTTTCCGTCTCTCTGATGTCGCCTCCATACGCTAAGAACAAGGACGACCGCTCAAATTTTATGGATCAGAAACCATCCAAAAGTAATTTTGGGTCCAAATTTGTTTTAGTTTTTGAAAAGTGTTGTGCAATCTGGGCAATTTTTGTATTAAGTTCACCAACACAACTCACGTAAATAAAAAATGGCACATATCGCTTCCACTATATCTATGTTTAATTAATACAGACTGTTAACGCATTTATAGTAGGTAATTGGGCCAACGTAAGAGCTTGATTTTTACTGGGGACACTGAAATCACAAACCAAAATTAAATTAGCAGCAGTAGGAGAAACACTTCTGATCTGTCAACTGCGAACATTTGTTTGCCTTGGTACTGCAGTTGAACAAACGGTCGATATTGAACAAGCTTTGACAGCGTAATGCGAAAGCAGAAATTCATAGCAATATGCTGGAAAGTGAATTTATATGTACACGTGAAACAATTTTTATTAATTACAGAGTTCAAAGTGAAGGCAGCAACTGCGTATAAACAAACTAGCTAATCTATAAAACATCTGAATGTCCAACTTCTGTTTTAAGTTGGCAATTTGGGTCTATCGCATAATTTTTACAAATACAGTTCTCTATGTTTCGACCTGGTGACTAGGGATGTCATGAATAATGTATGTGATTTATCACTCCCTTTCAAACAGTTAAAAGCAGAAATGTATAAGCAATAAATGAACAAGAACAATACAGATTACCGATGCAAGATCATCACCTGATGCTGGGTGATGCAATCGGCTCTATTTCATTGAGAATTAAAACTAATTATGAGGCCTAGTGGCTGATCGACATACTACAGCCTGAAGGGCATATGTAATGTCTTACGAAAAGCACTATTTAATGTCTGTAAAATTCAAGTTTAAATAATCTACAATTTTAGATCGATTCTATTGAAATTTTAAGACGTTATCAGAATGTAATACACAATCTTTGTAGTGTTGTTATCAATATTTATAAATTAGTTTCTAAGATATTTTACCGTTTTGATAAATTGCCCCACACGATCCAACTGTTTTTTTTTTTAAAAAATAGCATAACTTTTTAATAGCATATAAATAAATAATAGAGACGAATGGAGGTTCAGCCAGTACCATCTGTGAATGTAATTGGAAGGTCCCGTGTTCAAACCCCTGAGACCGACGCAAGATGTTTTGCTGTTTTCCTCGTTCGCTAAACTACCCTTTACATAAAACATTTTTCGAAAATTTTCACTTTCTCAAAAATGACTAAGGATTTTGTTTAAAATATTATATATTTATGATATTTTATGACAAACGAAATGTATATGCTGAATTTTCTGGGAATGCCCCCAAAAGTCCCCTCCATTCTGAATGACTTATGCATTACTGGTAAACTGTAAGAGATAGACAAAATTTTATTACACAAAAAATATATGTCCTGGACATACAAAGAGAATGGAATGCTCCACATAGCAACCAGCTCTTAAAATATTTGACTATCGCTTAAAGTCTACCAATTCCCCTTGCATCTACAAGAAAATTGCTAATAACTTCAACATCTCGATATCTGGATTAACATGAAGTAGATGGAGAATAAGCATTTGTAAAACTGGTTTGTACAAGAGTAAAGAAGCTCATGTGAGTGCAAGACGTCAGATTTGTTTTTGTTAGCAAGGTATTCAATGACCGCACGTTGTCGAAACGAAATATCAATAACGACAATTTTGCAAATATTGCCTGCGGTGGTGTGAAATCAGCTAATGAGGTCACAATATGTTAACAAGTTGTATAAAGTCCGTAGATTACGACGATAAACTAGCTTTTATTA
The DNA here is from genome assembly GCA_030765065.1 of Deroplatys truncata. Lineage (NCBI taxonomy): Eukaryota > Metazoa > Arthropoda > Insecta > Mantodea > Mantidae > Deroplatys > Deroplatys truncata. The sequence continues at coordinate 111,452,825 of CM060982.1, forward strand.
CATTGTTGGAATTGCAGTTGTTGAAAAGGTTGATCACAACTTTCAACATGACCCTCCCACTGCGGTATTCGTAAAAAAGGTTGTTCCGTTTTACTTTCTGTACAACGTATAGTAAGTACGTAGTATGACACCCAAAAATTCGATGTTGAGATATCATTGGAAATGAAAGCTTTGAGGTCCTCTAAATAACAAAAGCATTTTTAGAAATGGTTCCATATACAGGATGTTTCATAAATACTTTTACAAACTTCGGGTATGGGTTCCTTACATCACAAGAGGGAAAAAAGTTCATGTGAGGAACCCATACCCGAAGTTTATAAAAGGATTTCTGAAGCACCCGGTATATGGGTGTATGTGTGTGTATGCCTGAACAGCATAACTTAAAAACGAAAAGTGAAATAAGTACTAAACTTCGTGTTTAAGTTCAGTACCTTCCAAAAATGCGACATGAAGGTTTTCAAGAAAATCGCCCCTCCCAAGCTGCCCTTTGCAAGGAACATTTTTCTAATTTTTAGATTTTCTCAAAAATGACCCTAAGAATTTTCATTAGAATGCCATATGTTACAGATATTTACACGAAAAATAAAATGCTTATCCTGAATTTTCATAGAATAGCCTGTGAAGTCCATTTAATTGGAAAGGAATTTTGTAGAATCCCTTATAACTGACATTCGTTAAGCAAGAGATGAAAACGCACTACAAAAAAATTACACGTCTCTTTAAAAGACAAAATTTATTCAAAATAACTGTTTTATTGCATAAGGCATTTTCGAGATATCCGCCATTAATGCTTCGAATTGTTCAATACTTTGTCATTCAATTCTTTGTCGACATTCAGTTGTTTCTCGCGACTACATGGAAAAGCCATTTAACACGAGCACATAGCGTCCGGTTCTGAAAAGTTTAACTATCGCTTTTCCCTTTGCATTTTTAACGAAACGTGTAATGTAACTATTTCTGCAACGGTTTATGTAGATAAAGATGAAGTAGAAAAAGAAGCTTTCCTAATATAAGTTTTATATCCATTCATAAATCATACAGGTTAGGGAAAGTCATCTGATTGTAATACATCGGAGGTTTTACGTTATGTCCCTCCTTGATACACTTTTAGCTAGAAACAATATCAAATTAAACACTATGTACTTGGTTACATGAACAATACAGAATACAAAACACAACTGTTTACATTTTCCAAGTGAGGCTTTTGTAACCAATGAACCCAAATAACAATCGCCTAAGATGCCACATAATATCATATATTTGAAAAAAGAATAATATTAATCAGTTTAAGGGGTAGCCATAAAGATTCTAAAAAAAAGTGTATCTTTATTTATGGAGTTTAAATCCATTGCACTATTCTGCCATATTATAAATTAAATTAATTAAATCACATGACAGTTCAACCGTTGAAAATTTAAATATATAACAACGAATAGTTCGAAAACAGCTAATGCTACACGACAGATTTTTTACTCAAATTGTATATTTCAATCACCTCTACATGTAAGTAAGCTTTTGTCCATCTCTTAACGGTTTCCCAGTATTAGCAAATTATACAATACTCATTCATAATGAAGACGACTGTAGAGATAATTCAACATATACACTTTATTAGTCATGCAATTAACATGAAGTATTTTAATCAAAGTTGTCCAATAAAGTCGAGTTTAGATAGGGGAACGTTTGAACATTTTTATTTATGCTGCTCAGAAAAGCAAGCACACATAATTAAAAAAAAGAACAAAAAATACTTGGTTGGCAACCATTACACACAGAAATAAATCTCATTATTTCTTAATTGGCATTATTTGGATATATGCAACACGAACACCTGTTCCTGCGAAAACATTTTATTTATCACTTAGGCACTCAGCATAGCACAGGCGTTACTTTTGTCACACACTCGGAACACAATACAACTGATTCGTCGAATCAAATCACAGCTTAAATGGCACTATCTACTTTTCACTTCGTAACTTCTTAACTGACGGGATTGAACTTCCGACCATGGCAGTTCCGTATATAGGGTTCGCATAGAAAGCGAAATGTTCTAGAAAGGGAGGTTTCTAGAACCGGCCAAAAGGAATCTTCTAGAACAGCAATTATCTAAACTATGGGGAAGTAGCAAATAGTGAGCTCCTTACGCGACTATTAACCTGGAGGTATCGGTCATAGCCGCACCGAGCAGGCCAGGTAGGCGAGTCAGGATGCACTCTTACCGTCAACCCATAGGTAACTTCGTATGCGCGGCCACAATACGAAAAATTGATTTTCAGGTTATGCGCTCTGCCTTTGACAGTTTTGACGAATATATAAGAAAAACAGCTTATCTCCTTTTTTTCTGTACCAAATTCGTAAACTTTAATTAAGAAAAATATCCAAGAAATTTTGAGCAGTATCTGCTGAAATAATTTCAGCAAAATACAAAGAGAGAGTCGTTTTCTATATGCAATTCCATACTGAACTGTATTATATTACAGCAAAAGTTTACCGAATTATCAACTCAATATGGGAGAGGCATGATATTTTCGCGTAATCTTCGCAAATAATCCGTGCATTCACAAACTTCGCAGCCAAAGTATAAAATCTCTACGCTAGGACGGGGCTGAAAATCAAACGACTTCTAAGAAGCAGTAAATCTTTCGAGTATTGTTATTCAAATGAAGCTGCTGTATTAGAAGAGAAGATGCGGAACTCATTTTCCCTACAGAATTCAGTTTGAATTTAATTACATGCTTTCCGGGATTCCTGCCGTCTTTTCAAACTGCGTTCCTCCGGTTCATTCAAGTTTCTGGCCTTAGATCTTGCTTTCCATCAAGATTTGATGATGACGGCATGTTAAAGTTTAAACACTGCGCGTTGCGAAAATACGTTCTCTCTTAACAGACGTGTTCAAAAATTTAACGAGAATCTTAGAAGTCAGAGATAACGTAGCGCGACTGTCTGCCAATTACACATCCATTCTGAGGAGGAGGGGAAGGAAGAAGAAGAAGAAAATATAGAATACTGTATTTTACTTAATTTTACAGAATTATATGCGAAGCCGACTCCAGGCATGAAAAAGAATTCTGTAGTTTTCACTTAACGTTCAATAATATATCCTTAAGTTTTGTGTAAACAGATTCTAAAATCCTCTTAAGGAGAGACTTTATGGCGCAAATTCTCCCCCAAATTTTATTTTTACTACACACCGTCTAAAAAGCCGCTTATCGGACTGTTAATACGCCGAAAAACGTGTTATAATAAACAAAATCCAGATGGCAGTGTCTAGTCACACCAACTTTAACAGGGTTTTAAACAAAAATATGTACTTCATCATAAAACAAGAAATATAAGCCAATTATATTTTTATTTCTCTGTCATGTACAGTCTGGTGCCGATACTTTTAGTTGCCTTTAGTGTTTTTCTTTATTTAATGTTGGCAGAATCCCTTAATTAGTAGTGTGGAGCTAATCTCTTATTGATTTGAACAATGTGAACGGTGAAAGGTGTGGGAAACGGAAGCATTTTACTTGAGTGGCTAGATGGCACTCGCCAGACACTCACCAGATCTGTCTGTCTCTTATTGTTTTGATGTCAAAAGTTTGGCACACAAAGCCTAACTAATGAACGGAGATATATTTGTCGATCAGAAGCGAATGAATCCGGGGGGAGGAAGAAAGACAAACATTATTGGAGTGACTAAATGAAATTTCCTTGTAAACAATGTCCTTTTTACTGTATATGTTATTTAAAAGTAACAACAAATATGGATAACAAACCCAAAATCATAGCCTTATTGAGCAAGGTTATAGAACTACGAGGGCTGCGGGGTTAGTATATGGAGTATCCTCAAGAACAGCGGTAAACTGGTGAAAGAAATACTACGAACACGCAAACCAGATGGCGTATTTAATTATAAATACATAGTGCAGTCCGCATGGCACCAAAGTATCAGAAACATATCACAACGGGATATCAAACAATATTAAAGGCTCACAAGCTCCCCTCCAATGGAGACCGGTGAAAGCTCGGCCCAGGAGCAGAGACTCGAGCGATCTCCATTTGACGGGGCCGAGAAGAGGTTCCAACACGCAAGCCATCTGAGCCATCTGCCCGCAGTATCCGACACATAGCCCCGGATCCAATCTGTAACGTGAAAGAGGAAGGTGAATTGAGAGGGAATGAGGGAGAGCGAAATTCAGGAGAGACAACGATCCTTTCCAGCATTTGCCTAATGATTCGGGGAAACCCCAAAAAATCCCATGGGCCAGTAAGGTCAGCCGCGGGAATCGAACCCACAACCTCCCGAATGCAGGCCACAAACGGAAATACCCTTCATTGAGACTGAATTTTCTGACTTTGTTAATATGAGTAAATAAAGAAATGACTATGCAGAATTTAAGCTCTAACGCAAATAGTTTCTTATATAATACAGTTATTTTAATTAACGAAGGAAAGAATTATATCTAAAACTGCCTTACGCATTCAGATTTTTCAGAGAAGTGTGATAGAGATATATTTCAATATTTTAGTACAGCGAAAATAGATTTAAGGATTGGATTTAAGTTTATGTTATTAGTTGTAAAGAAATAAAACTTTGATTTTAATAAACTATTCGTGTTCAAGTTTTCCTTTTTTTACTTTTTCTACTGCGTATAGTAAGTAGGGGAAGTATCGTGTTCCAACCAAGAATTCGGTACCGAAATTTCAACGGAAACACATGTTCTCAGGCGCCGTGAATACAAATAATTTTTTGGTAACATGTCAGTGTGTGAGTCCGTCTGTGTCTGTCTGTCACACTGCGAACTGCGAACTCAAAAACGAAAATTCGGCTTTAATACCAAACTTGCTATTTGAATTTAGTATCTTCCAAGGATGCGACACGAAGATTTTCAAGAAAATCCCCCACCCTAAACTACCTTTACATGGAACGTTTTTCGAAAACGAATTTATCAAAAGTGGCTGTAAAGATTTTGATTAAAATATAATATTTTTAAGATATTTTATGCAAATCAAATGCATATCTTGAATTTTCTGGAAATGTCCCAAAAGTCCTCTTTAATCTGAATGACTTTCGCATAACTAGTAAACACCAAGAGCTAGACAAAAGTATACTACACAAAAAATGTAGATCTTGTTGAAACACACAATTGTGTCATATACATTTTTGTGTGGAGTGAACCATTTCCGACATATTCATTGCTATTTGTTTGAATTTTCCAACGCTTATACTTTTTCACAAATGGGAATTCGTTATTCCTTTTTTTCCTGGACTAGAAAGGAGAATGGAATGCTCCACAAGGCAACCAACTCTTAAAAGATTTGACTATCGCTTAAGGCCTTGTACCTACAAGAAAATTAGCACTAAAAAGCAATACAATTCTGCAAATATTTATCTCGATTAACATTAAGTAAATGGAGAATAAGCGTTTGTAAAAATAGTTTGTACAAGAGTAAAGAAAGCCACCTGAGTGTAACACATCAGATTTTTTTCAGTAAAATTAATTTTTTGTGAGCCAATAAATAAAGCAGTCCCAAAATGCATACTTGAATATTTAGATAGCATATTTTAGATAATGTATGCAAATTTGTACACAAATCAAAGCAAAAGTGAAATGTAAGGAATAAAATTCAAGCGAAGGAATGTAAAACTGAAAAAATACATAGAGAAAGCATCCAGGGGTTTAAAAGGGAGCGCACGGGCTATTCAAACATGTCGCTGGGTTTTTAAAAATGGAGCATGGTGTAAAATATTTGGCCAAAATGACTCGCTGACTTAAATGTTTAAGTGTCTTAAATAGGTTCTAAATAATAGGTCAGATAGGGCTTTTAATCTCCCCTTAAATACCAAATGGGTATGGAAGAAAAGAAAAGACGATAAGTGTCTGCTATCGTACTTGTAAACGAAATTTCTACTGCTTAATTAAGCTGGGAGAACAATTCTTTATAAACGCAACGTATGAGTTTTGTCATGCGATAACAGAAGAAGGAGAAAGCCAGGCCACAGAAAATTACTCAAGTTGAGAGAATTGTTCAGCACCACCGTGTGGAGAAAATGAGAGTGGCACAAGTGAATAATTCAAGGGAAGGAATCACGCTTGGTGTACTCTCACCTTCATATTTCCTGCACTAAGTGGCCTTCCGCTCCCTTGCACCCGCTATGTATGCTGCTAATTTAAGATTGCTACTCCCTTGATTAACTTTTTTTTTTCTTCTCTTCTTGCGCTTTTAAATGAATGCCAAAGGGCTACGTGCTCGTAAAACAGCTCTCCAATTATTTGGATTGCTTAAATATGCAGTGGTGTTTTTACCAACACGCGCGAGCTTCTTTTGTTCATTAAATTTCTAATTATTTCTAAGGGAGTGTTACGTATGGGTGGAAAAACTTCTGCACATTTAAGCAATATGAATACCAGCGGAAGCTGTGTTGTGAACCATACAGAGTTTTGGTAGTCATGTGAAAATATTTCATGTGCTTCAAACACACCTCTCTGGCAGAGATTCCTGTATTTCTGGGTTTCCACTTTCCGTGATTTTCTTTGTGTGCAAATGTTCTTTCATCAGCCTCTATACAATATAAAGTGAGTTAATATCCTTTTTACATAATTATCCTGTCCTGTTAAAATATTTTCGCTATCACTTATGTAAGTTTCTAAAACATCTCGTCCTGACTCAGAAATGTCGTGGAGATGGCCAAACTATACAGTGCGATGCATATAAACCTGAACTACTTTAATGGGCCAGAATTTAGCTCTGAAAGCTCGTAGAAATGTGAAATTTGCTTTAATGATCTAAGTGGATCCGGGAAAATCAGTACCACTGTCATTTTTTAATTTCGATGGCAATTACGAGCATTGTTGACGTTGACAGTCCTTAGTTTGCAGTCGTAACAGATGAAGCAGTATTTCTTGCTTATAATGTAGTTTAGATTCTGAGTGAGGCTAACTGCAGATTTCAGTGAATTCAGAAGGGGTAAGTCAAGCTTTTAGACACCCTTGGCGAGGTCATCATCCACTATACAAAAGAGAACCAAACCCTGCATAACGAGTCTAAAATGTAAACCTCGTAGCGCGTGGGTAGAATTTGTATAAATTGAGAAGAAACGTGAAGCTCGTTCTCTAGTATTTTGCTGACTTCGGCGAGTATACATCGGCACTCCCACAAGCACGAGTTCAAGATCTAAGCATGATAAGTTAATTAAAGACACTAGTATTCCGGGAGCATTTAAATATTTGAATCGCCGTGATAATTTGGAGCGCCACTATTCTTGTAAAGCCCTCAGTTAGCCTTTGATCCGAGAACATTCTTCTCTGTAAAGTGAACCATCAATAAACTGTGAATCAACGCAAATCGTAGTCTTCATTCCAAAGTGGTAAACCTAGTTACCCTGCAGCATAAAAGTTATTCATTGGGCATTTGAGCAAGACAGCCTCAGAGAAACATGCAGTACTCACTTCAAAAGCGTGTTTTTATTGTGAAAACGTATTGGAACACAAATTCATTGATAAAAACACAAGGGAAATTTCTAAGAAAATTCAATGTGTGCGATGTTCCAACCAAGGCAACAATTTTACGCTAGTAAGAAAGCTAGACAACTGGCGTACTCATCATTGAGTGCAGAGTCTGTTGGTAATGTTCGAGGACGCTTAGTGAACTCTCTAAAGAAATCGTTGTGTCGATTGATTCAGGAGACAGGCTATTCATATGGCACATGTCACAGAGCTGCAAGAAATCGGGATGGGGACCATACAGAGTGCATATGGTGCAACAGTTAAAAGAAGCAGATCATGAAAAACGAAAGCGTTATTGTCGATGGTTTCAGGGTTTTCTTATTCCACGTCCAGATATTCTCTCCAAGCGTGGTTCACAGATGAGGCATGATTCCATCTGTCAGGCTACAAACAGCACACAAAACAGCAGATACTGGGCTGCTGTAAACACCCATATCATTCACGAAACACCACTGCACTTTGCTCCTATTTTTTCTGGTAACATAAGATACATACAGCCAACTAAACATGTAGATATTATTCCTTGTACCTTTCACTATTTTTCCACATAGTTCCTGTGCCGGTTCAAACATTTGTCCCATCACAGCATTAATTTTGCGATGCCGCTGCGGGAAAAGTCGGCCGTCCGACTACGGAACCACTGTCGCACAGTTGTCTTGACTTCGTCGTCGCAAGTGAATCGCTGTCCTCTCAGGAACTTCTTCAGCGGACTGAAAAGATGGAAATCATTAGGGGCAAGATCTGGGCTGTACAGTGGATGTTCTAGAAACTCCCAATGAAAGTTCCTTAGCTTGCCAACGGTCTTGTTTGCCACATGTGGTCTCGCATTGTCGTGGAGGATGATCACTTTGTCAACATCGAAAATCCCGCGGCGCTTCTTTCTGATCGCAACCCGCAGAAGTGACAGTGTGGAGCAATATCTGTCGGCAATTAATGGTGGCACCTCGCGGCGTGAAATCCAGCACGAGTGGTCCACAGCAATCCCAGAATGCCGTTAACATCACTTTGTGAACAGATGCCGGAGTACGGAGTTTCCTTTTCACAGGAGACTGCCGATGCTTACACACCATACTCTGCTGTTTTGATTCCGGGGTGTAATGCAGTACCCACGGTTCATCGCCAGTAACAATGCGATCCAGGAAATTGTCACCCTCCTCGGCATATCGTTGCAGCTGATTCAAAGAAGCAATAATTCGCTTGCCTTTCATCACGTCATCCAACTGCTCAGGAACCCATCGACATGAAACCTTCCTGTACCTTAAACACTCGTGAATGATGTCGAAAGCACTCCCAAAAGAAATGTCGAGCTCCTGAGCAATGTCTTTGATGCGCACGCGCCGTCGGCCGTGGATTTTGGAGTATGGTGCTCGGTGTTAGCCTTTAGGCTTGTTGGCCCCATTTACTTTGATACGATTGTAGACACTGTAGTTTATACGGGCATCTTCAATACATTTGTGGAGCAGCTGGATGATATCAAATGGACAGAAGATTATTTTCAGGAAGATGGAGCAACGTGTCATACATCTAGCTCCTCCATGCAACTTGTAACCAATTTCTTTGATAATCGAATAATCTCAAAATGTCTGTGGTCGCCCAGATCACCTGACCTAACCTCGCAGGACGTTTTCTTATGGGGGTATCTTAAATATATGGTGTGTAAGAATAGACCTCGGACAACTACTGAACTCCGTGAATCCATTAGTAACGAAATAAGCAACATTGATGAGGAATGATGGTGAACGGTGTGCAGATATGTATGGATGACAGTGGAGGACACTTCCAACATTTACTCTGAGGAACAATAAACAATGTAATCTACCAATTTTGTGTTATATTCCCCCAAAGTTGCACATGTGTCCAATTATTTCTTCAAGAGTTATGGCCCATTAAAGTGGTTAAGGTTTATATGGATCACGCTGTAGTTGAATGTGACTTCTACGTTTCTGGTCGACGTAGGTTAAATATTTTTGGGCACCGAACTTAATATTTACCTGTGTAGCTATACATTATGCCTTTTTTGAATTCAGAGGCCTCTAAACGTATTTCCGGTGAAATCTCGGTAACGAATTTTTGGGTTGAATGCTATACCTTCTCTATCTACTATGTAGGTAATAGAGAAAGTAAGAATAGGCTATATGACACCTTATTTAAACAGGAAGCCAAAATTCGAAATATATTTTATGTTATCAGTTATTTGTAAAATAGCACACGCAAAGTCATTAAGCATAATGATCCTGACAATTTCGGTTTTATAAAATGCATATAATATGAATATTTAGGAAGTTATATCAGTTTTTGATAAATGAATTACCACGGAAAAAACAATTCCAATGGCGTACCGCACATAAGAAAAATATGCGAATTTGTGTATATTATACCCTTAATATGTGATTCAATATTTGTTAACTCCACAGAAAAAATTGTATTTGTTTTTGAAAACATCTCAGGACACCTACACCTAGGTGGAAAAAGATGTCCTATGTAGAACGTGCCAACGAAAAGTGGTAATGGAACGTGTAGCTTCGCCCTCTCCGCGAGTCTACGTTTTCCTTTCCCCTATTACATAGCTCTAACTGTTTGATTTGTAAGTTACTTATGGTATTAAGGCTAAGACTCGTTGAGTCATGTTCTTCCTGACTGAAGTTAGTAGTTATCATAAAAAAATTAATTGCTATCATTTACGTGTGTAGTAATAATAATAACAACAATAAGAATAGCTATCAGAATGCGGAGGAGGATATCGATACTTAAGCAAACAGTTGCATATTGTGTTTCTGGAAACCTCCAGGAGGAAGCGCTGAAGCGAAGGACCACAGAGGGTGACCAGATCCAGATGACGCCATAGGCCTACTCTCCCCCAAGAAGTGAGGTCTCCCTGAGGGTCCGTCACACACCGCATGCAATGGCAGATGGTTCCGCAAAGCCGCACGCCTCGCCCGCCGTCTACTCGCCTGATCCTTCGACCCTGATATATAATAAGCAGTCTAAGGATCCGGGAAAACTTAAGAGTGAAGTAAAGTTGACCGTGCATCGAGTAGGATGTAGTAAGGTGACGCATTTGGATGTTGTTTACCTGTGAGGTCGTGTAATTCTGTTCCGTGACTAGAGGTACAATACACTTCTGCCTTTCACTCGAATGTCTGTCCTAGTTCACTTTCCACCATCACTAGACTGTACTTTTTTCCATGGCAAACAAAGCAGCACATTGGCATTTTGTTTACGTCAACAGGACTGAGTTTATGGACCTATATAGTAGGGTTGCACATATATTGATTGCTAAATTTTATCAGATCCTTAACCTTATCATCAGGATATGAAATGACAGCAAAACTCGCGTTAGTCCATCCAGAAATCCCCCACAAACAAAGTAAACTGGAAAAAATCCCACATAATAATATCAATAATAGAGACAGCAATAGTTTATTCTATCTAATATCTGGCATTTAAATGCTCATGGAACAAAGAACTAAAAATTCATCGAATAATAGCGTATTTGTTGAAATTTTTTACATCAATACAATGGGATTCGTTTCTACGGAGTATATACACAATTTCTTATAGTAAAATCCTTGTTAAATGCTGGTGGTAATTTTAGGCTTCGTCCCCATCGGCTACAGAATAAATATTGTGGTTGTTGTATATTTTAACGCTTCAGGAAATTCATTTACCACCCACTCTTCCCTCTACAAGATATTGAGTGGTAATTAATTATACAGTGCGGTCCTTTATGGTGAGGCCAATGTGATCTGCATGTTTTCTATTACACTGGGGGCTTTTTGCTCATTAACTCCCACGTTACTTACTCACTAGTGTTAGTACGAGGGGCACTAATTATATTTCGAGCCTTGACAATCCTGAATATTGTAGGTGCCATCTGACGTTTCCAATGGAAAGTTTGACGTTTTGACCATAATCTACTTCAAACATTTTGTCAATAGAGCATCATTTGTTTTGTTTACACTAACTTGAAAATTGTGTGTCAACAAAAACATGGAATTTATTACGAGCTTCGAAGTGGGTTATCAAGACAAGAGTGCATAAACCAACTAACTTCCACATTTGGCGACGAAGCTCCATCCTTTGCCACTGTGTAGCGCTGGTATAAAGAATTTAATCGTAGCCGCCGTTCGCTCAATAATGAAGTTCGTGAAGGTCGTCCAAAATCAGTTGTTGTGCCAGAAAACACTGATGCTGTGCAGCAGAAACTAATAATGAAAGATCGTCATGCGACATATTGTGAGATTGAGGCAACCCTAGACATTAGTTCCACCAGCATATATAAAATATTTCATGATTATTTAGCCGTGAAAAAGGTTTGCTCTCGTTGGATCCCACATAATTTGACGCAATCTCAAAAAGATGCTCGTGTCGATTGGTGTAAAAAATGCTCAAGAAATACAATGGCGGTGCCTCAAAAGACATATATAAGATTGTAACAGGTAACGAATTATGGATCTATTCGTATGAGCCGGAACGTAAACAGCAGGCGACTGTATGGGTGTTTCAAGATGAAGCAAATCCAACAAAAGTTGTTCGCACTCGAAGTACTTTGAAGCAAATGGTCTCCTGCTTTTTCAGCAAAACTGGCAATGTGGCAACAGTGCCTTTAGAGGAACGTAAAACGGTCAATGCCGAATGGTACACAACCATTTGTTTGCCGGAAGTCTTCGATGAAGTAAGGAAAACCAACAAGAACCGTAGGATCGTTCATCATCAAGACAATGCGAGCGCACACACATCTCGTCTAACAGAGTATTTGAAGGCTCAAATAATAGAATTGATGGGTCATCCGCCATAGGTACTGATTTGGCACCCGATGACTTCTTTTTGTTCCCGAAAATCAAGAATAAATGACGTGGACAACGATTTTCATTGCCAGAAGAAGCCGTTGATGCCTTCAAAAACCATGTTTTGGAGGTATCTCAAGAAGACTGGAATAAATGCTTTGAGAAATGTTTCGAACGGATGCAAAAGTGCATTGATCATAAACGAGAATATTTCGAAAAGAAATGAAGCAGTTTTCAATCGGAAATTACTTTGTTTTAATTATTAGGCTCAAAATATAAATAGTGCCCCTCGTAGTATGCACTTAAATCACTACTAACCTTGTTATAAGTGGTGTCCATCTGCGTGAAGACATTCCTGGTAACTTCGGATGGGATTTCCATTCACAATTATGAGTTTTTCTTGTGTAATATTCATAGTTCCTGTATTTACATTGCACTTAAGTTCATCTATGGTGTAGGGAATGTTTCTATAAACTTATTGCACCAATTTCGGCAATTGTCTCCTTCGTTAGAACGTCTCGTTTGCGATTTTTAGGGTTAAGGTTTAGCGATCCCGTTTGATGCAGTAATTTGTATCACAAATTACTTAAATATAAATAATGATTGTAATATGAATATGCATTTTTATGTGACATTGATTTGAGATGTTTCTTGACTGTAATTATTGTTGAGAAGTAAGTTTATACGACCTTACTGAAACTGTCAATAATAGCGCGCAATAATGCAGCGAGGGGGTGAGCTGTTTATCATTATTGGAAACGATATTAATATAGACGCCAATGTTGGCGCGTTTTATTAGCCAATAGTAGCTCAGTTATAATCTTTAGGCATATCGGGGAGTGGGAGTATAAATAGAGGCTAGGTTAGAGGTAAAGTCCTTCAGTCCGTCAGTTCATCAAAAATCTGTGTACACTAAACGTCGTCTTCAGTCAGTCAGTTCGTCGAAAGTATTGGTACGGCATACATCGGATATAGATTCACAAGTTACGCGCAGCAGAATTATGAAAGATCTAAAGTATGGTAAAGTTAATTATACAAAAGATTGAAGTACGTGGATTAAAAGAATTATCAGTAAGAAGTTGTTATAACAGTTTCAGTTTGGCGAGTGTCAAGATCAATGTGTAAATGTGATAGTTAATGTGTTCGACAATAAAAGTGTAAAACAAATTTTTTCATCAGTGTTATTTTTGGATAAAAGATTCCTTTCCGTTTACACAACCCTGATCAAGAGATATGTTCGACCGAGAAATAATAGCTAGCCGGAGGACAGTAAACAAAAAAATTAAATCAAATAACAGTCGCATTCTTTCGAACACTAACACTGCTGCAAATTGCTAACACCAGATGGAGCTACAAACCGAACAAATGAATGACGTCACAAGATGGCTTCACATGAAGTAAACACAAATACACAAACATTTGTAAGTAATACCGTTACAAATTGGCTACCACAACGTGGGGCTACAATAATGTTAAATACCATAACATTAAAACACTTACACGTAATCCTAAACTTATTAGCAGTTTCTCTACCCGGAACTGGAATACCATGAAATTTCTCCTGAAATATTCTACACATCTGTCTACATGATTTGGTTTTTACATATGTATCGTATGAAAAATTCCTTTATCGAGCGTGAATTTGTCGGCAGGCATTGCAGTAGACTAATTACAAGGCATTAACACTCCTAAGCAAGACACACACAAGAGACAGAGGTTTTGAATAAACTTTCATCTTTGGGATGCACAATGCACAGCATGAACACAAAGCAGCGACTGGTAAAGATAATCTTGAACGCGTCATGCGCCGTCAGTTATAATCGGGAAAGTACCGAGGTCACTGCAGTAGTGTGCTACATATGTAGTCGGTCTGTGGCCTCACGTTAAAACGACCGCACTGTATTACATTGAGCTACCCCATTTCGTGCTTTTTACACCTAATAGAGCGAAATTCATTAAGAGAAACTATTTCTGACCTCACTTCATTTCACACCGAATATAGTACTGCTTATTGGTGCATATGTGTTTATTGAGATTTGTTTCAATCCAATCATAGAGAGAAGTTATTTGGGCTGAGTGGAGTCAGGTAATTTTGGAAGCCCTAAGGAATTATTGGGATTCAGTGGAATGGGCCATTTTTTCTGCACACAATTATGCTCTGTATAAATAGACAGGAAATGGGGATGGAATGAGAGGATGTAATAAACAGTCAAAGAGGAAAATAGGGAGTCAAATCTCTGCAGATAAAGCAATAATGTGAGGGAAGTTGTAGATTCCTGCTAGATATTAGTATACTATATTTTATTTGACTCAAATGACCAAAAATTCCCATGTATTACATGCACATGACTTTCTTAAACCTCTATCTCTTTTTAGTCTATAGATAAATTATTCTTACTAAAGTTTATTTTCCTAACTACTTCATTATAATCAGGACAGAAATAGGCAGGAATTGCTACATTACACATTACGTTATGGATACAAAGGGAACAGTGATAGTGGACGCTATATGCCGGCCTTAAATTCTATACTGTTTCCATGACATTGCGAAAAAATTTTTAAAAAAAATTACTTAAGTGTGGAACAATTCGAACCATTAATATCTCGGAAATGGTCGATGCCACAAACGGTTATTGAAAATAAATTGTATGTTTTAAAGAAATCTAGACCTTTGTGTAGTACGTTTTCGTTTATCGCTTAACGATTACCAGTTGTACAAGAATGTATATCTTTCGTTCTGAATGAAGAGGACAATTCCCAGAAAATTCAACGTTTACATTTTATTTGTCATGTAAATATGTTTAATGCATTGTCTTTTAATCAAAATCGTTAGAGCTATTTTTGATAAAAGTAGATTAGAAACATATTCGATGTATAGGTGGTTTAGGGTGGGAGGATTTTCTTAAAGGTCTTCGTGTGGCATTTGGAAGGTACTGAGCCTAAATATCAAGTTTGGTATTTATACGACATTTAACTTCTAAGTTATGCTGTTCACATACATACACATACACACTCTCCCACACGCGGACTTCTTCTAAAACTGCTTTACTTGAATTTAAGGGGCCTAAAATCATGTATTTACGGTGAAATCTCAATATCAAATTTTTGGGTGGAATGCAACACCTTCTCTACCTACTAGGTACTGGTAGAGAAAACAAAAAGTATTAGCAGAAATTGCAGAAAAGGAATAAACTTTGTGAATTGTGAAGAAGATATTGTATTGTAGTTAGCCCCACGTATGGAAAGCCAATTTGAAGTAGTTTGTATAGAAGGAGTTGTATTATGTTTCAACTGTTAGGGAGCCGAACTTGTAGTAGTTGCAACCGCACGTATAGTAAACAGTTTCCGGTAGCCTTCGCTCCAAGTGTACTTTCAGGTGGTCTTTGCCCCAAGTTTAAAAACAAATTAGCTTTGTAATTTGACTGTTTCTTTAGATATTATATTTATGTTTGCCTCGGCTGCGTCAGTATTTGTTAGAGACACGTTTCTCTTGGCAGGGTTTTGGTACGACTAAGCATGTAGGCTTACACAGATTATAAGTTTTAATTCACTCCTGTTTATTAACCCTTGACACAAATTAAATAGCACTTCATTGATATAGACAGCTGTGAGATTATTTTATTTAACACTTGCACTTTTTAACACGTATACTATTTTCGTCTCACACAAATACGTAATTAATTTCTCGAGGACACATCACGCATCCAGTTACAATCACTGTCTGCAGGCAACACGTCTGGTTATGAGCACTGCTTGGAGGCAACTGAACTGATTTCAAGCGTCTAAACTTTGTAAATTTATGTATTTCAAGTCTCTGATTGGCTAATCCTACTCCAATAGAATACCTTCATTTAACTAAAGATTTTTCTGGTTGTTGATTGGCTATTTTATAAACTGTCTCAAAAATTTACATTATTGCTGCTCTAATAATGACTAGTAGAATTTAAACTTCTTTACTCATTATTGTCTCAAGGTTACCTCATTGTTACCTCATTGTTAGCAACGTTTAACTTATTATTCTCACAGCTACTTTATTAAATAACGTAATGCATTCACATAACATTATTGAACATGCTTACAATCATATAAGCATATGCAATGACTGTTACATACATTTTACAAATTATTAAGTACACATATTGCTTCAAGGCGGGCTGTTATTGAGTTTATATGTTATATAATTAGGCTCAAATTATTTAAGTGTTAAAATACTGCCTCAATTGGGAAATTTCAGAGAATTTAGATCCTCGCCTTACGAGAATTGCGAAAGGCTATTGTATAGTCCTGTCTCAAAATTCTTAACACAAACATGGTGAGAAAGCTGAATAGGGATGAGCTTGCCGATAAGCCATTAAGTCCAAACATGGCAGGTAATGAGGACAAGACGGGGGATCACCAGCTTCTATATAGACAAATAATTCCTGGGGGGTCGTGTCCGGCACGTGTATTGTACGCAGCACATGTAGGGAACTGGCTTAAAGAAGATCGCCCTAGCTCCTGAGTTTCATCCCTTCTGCCGTTCTACAGAATCTGTTGTGTCGCAGCTTCAGGGCTTACAAATATGCACACTCATGAGCATTGTATAGGGACAGGATTTTAATGAAAATGCATATACGTTCACTCTACAGAAAGTATGCTCATCGGTAACATAAGTTATGTACTAAATTTGCAACAAGTTAAACAGTAGGAGGTTATTCAAAAAGAAGGAACAGATTTTAAATATCTATTTCTAATGAACGACAATAGATAGCAACACACATAAAACATCATTGAATAGAGGAAAGTTCAAAGTTTTAATCTCTCATTTTTAGCTCCATTTACTGCTTACAGTGGCGCTGTGTTTGTTTACGGAAAAAATTGCAACACCACAGGAAAAGTTATTTTGTGTGCTGCAGTATGCAAAGAGTGAATCCATTGTTTCATTGCAGCGTGCATTTCGTTGTAAGTTCAACGATTATATTTTAATAATTTCATATAGACAGGTTTTAGTGCATATATGTAAACATATTAAAGGGATTATTAGAGCATAAAATGCCTCTCCCTAGTAGTGTAACAAGCAAGGCGCAGGGGCATTCGAAGGAAAAGCATTGCTAAAATTCAAGACAAAATTCTTTCCTTCTTTTTTTTTTATTTTATTTTTGATTTCTCTACCACCTATCTAATAGGTAGACAAAGTATTGCATTCAAGATACCATAGGAAATAATAAAAACGCGTTTTATTATATGTCTCTCTGCGAACAGAATAACTAAACAACCAAAAGTCTGATACCAGGCTAACATCAAACTTGGTATTTACTCGTGAGTTAAGTATATAGTGTCCTAAGTGAACACTACCAATAAAGAAATGAAATAGCCAAGTCCTTAATTAGGACACAAAAGAAAATTAAGGAAAATATAATGCAAGCCGAGAAGTTTATCGCACCATCAGAAAATCGCAATGGCAAATCTCATTGTTACGATGCACATCCTATCTGTATTCGGTCTCTCTCCAGGTATTGTGTAACATCTGTGAAGTTGCAGACTGTACTGCCTCCGTAATCCTATGGCGTAAATCTTGAAGATCATCCACTCTGGTACTGTACTCACGGTCTTCCACGACTACCCAAAGGAAAAAGTCTAATGGTAGTAGATCAGGAGATTGTGGGGGCCATGGAATAGGAGCACCACGATCATTCCAAATGATTGTTTCAAGCTTGAACGCATGGTTCCCAATAACGAAGGGGAACCCCGTCTTACTGGAAGATGTACCCCTCTGTAATCTGGAGCAGAACAAAATTTTCAAGTCTTGGTCGAGTGTTGCGCTGACATTTCTGGATCAATTGAAGTTATAAGCTGTTAATTTCAGTCTCTTATGAACAACCTCATGGAGAGTAGAATGAGGTAAATTAAGTTTACCACTCGCTCGCCTGATAGATTTCCTTGACTCCCTGTGAATGGTTCACGAATCGCTTTAACTTGTTCATCCGACGTGCGCTTCCTACCGCCGCCGCGAAGTCTCTGAAAGTTCCCATTTTCAAGCAAATGTTCGTGCCACTGAACAATGGTGAGCCTGCCCGGAGCTATGCGGCCGTATTTTTGACAAATCTTTGCTGAACTGTAATCGGAAACTTAAACTCTCCTAACCAATAACAACACTGAAGTTTTCTTGTGGCGTGAATGGAGCTATTTTGGAAAACGATCATACACAACAATAGGAATAACAGGTTTGCCAATTCGAGATAAAAACTTCGTGAGTTTCTCTATGTAGCCTCATGTAGCTTCTATAGATGTCTGGCTATTCCATTTCTTTATTGGAAACTTTTATTTCGGATACTCTGTATTCCAGAAATGGCACACGAAGATTTTCAAAATAATCCCTCGTGCCCAACTACCTTTGCATGGAATAAATGACTTAAGGATTTTAATGAGCATACCATATATTTACGATATTTACTCGACAAATAAAATGTACGTATTTAATTTTCAGCGATTAACCTATTAAGTATTCTCCATTCACAGTTTTGGTTAGCCGTAAGAGATAGGTAAAAGCTTACCATACAGAAAATGTAGCTGTCGTTAAAATACACTATTTATTTCAAATATTTTTTGTGGAATCAGCCACTTCCGAGATACCTTTGTTATTCGTTATAATTTTGCAACACTTTTATATTTTTTGAAAGGACCATCATTCAATTATTTCTCGCAATATCATGGACAAACATTGTAATTCCTATGGAGCATATAAAAGCCGCTTACATCTGACATCCCTTAGGTTTTCTATATGCCCTTGCTATATGTTGATGCTATTTGTGTATACGTTTATCTCGATAACATAAAGTGGATTAAAAAAAAAGAAACTTTCGTTAGAATAGTTCACAGAAGTTAAATAAAATAATGGTTAGTGGGTAGCGAAAGTAATGTGAATGTAACAATTTTTTCCAAGTGCTTAGGGACGTCATCTTAAAAATGATGTATTCATTGCTGCATAAACTTTAAAAATGCATGTGTAGTTTGACTTTATACCGCTTACCTATGGAATTAGAAACCTTGTGGGCATTATACCCCAAAATTTCATTTGTAGATTTCAACAGAAATACACATGTGTCAACATAATGACTGAAAAACGAAAATTAGAATAAAAATCAACTTTCAAATTTATTGGACCCCGTCTTGACCCACGAGCAGTAGAAAATGAAAAAATCTATGTGTTGCACTCACATGACTTTCTCTACTCTTGTACAAACTATTTTTACAAACGCTTATTCTCCATCTACTTTATGTTAATCGAGATGTTAATCTTATTGGTAATTTTCTTGTACCTGAACGGGAATATAGTAGGTTTTAAGCGACAGTCAATTCTTTTAAGAGCTGGTTGCTATGTGGAGCATTCCAATCTCTTTGCCTGTCCAAGACATAAAAAAACCCATAATGAACTCTCTTTTGAGAAAAAGTATAAGCATTTAAAAATTTAAACAAATAACAAGGAACATCTCGGAAATTTTCACTTCCCAAAAAGATGTGATTGTCATAAATTGTGTTTTTTAATGAGCTCTGTATTTTTGTGTACAACATTCTTTTTTATCTCTTAAGCTTATGAGTTATGCAAAAGCCACTCAGAGAGAAGAGGACTTTTGGGGACATTTCCATAGAATTCAAGATATACATTTTATTTGTCACTAAAATATCTTAAATATACGATATTTTAATAACAATCGTTAAGAGCCATTTGTGAGAAAATCAAAATTTTCGAAAAATGTTCCTTGTAAAGAGTGGTTTGGAGTGGGGGATTTTCTTGGAAATCTTCGTCTCGCACCTTTGAAAGATGCTGAACCCAAATATCCAGTTTGGTATTTATCGGACTTTCCATTTTGAGTTATGCTGTTCACAGACACATACACACACGAACGTTTTTCTAATTTTTTTGGATTCAGGGGGCCTCATTATATGTATTTCCTGTGAAATCTTGGTATCGAATTTTTGGGATGGAATGCAATACTTATCCTACTTACTATACATAGTAGAGAAAGTAAAACTTAAATTGACCCTAAAATGACGATCACAAGGTCCTCCAAACAAAACACGACTAATGGTATTTACTTTCCCCCATAATATCAAACAATTTGTATTAAAGGCATTTCTTACTACAACGCTTAGTTTTGGAGATATTGTACAGTCTCAACTTAAATGGTACATCCTGTATAGTTATACATTTGTATATTTGAAAATGGCTTCACATTGGAAATGTTGGTGAAATTTTGCGAGATTAAAAGAAAAAGACGTATAATATTTTAAGTACGTGCTATGGGGAAACGCTGAAGAAGTTTTAGATTAAAGTGGCAAGGGAAAACTCTTACCTTCAGTCAATGTATGCAGACACTGCTATTTCTGTCTCTTTGGTATTCAATTGCTGGGAAATTCAATTGCGACCCTCCAAAAGCTTGGAGTTTTCGCCAGTTAACGAAATATAACTGGCAGATTACATGCAAATTCAATGTATTCGCTGTATGCATAAAGAAGGACATCAGAGCTCTAGCGAAATAAACAAAAGAGAGACGAAAAAAGAAGGCAAGGAATAGTCAACAAGAAATTCAAAGGCCAATGGTAAACATGAAGAGACAATTTCACTTTCGTACCCAACAACCGTCAAGGGATTCTCAGTTTTCTTTCATGCAGTCGCGGAAAGAAAATGTTGCTTTTCAAGTGATCAGAATGATGCAGTATTTTTAACACGATTTTCAGTCTAATTAAGTAATATATAAATTCAATAACAGCCCGCCTTAAAGCAATATGTGTATGTAACAATATATAAAAGGTGTATATTACAGTCATTGCATATGTTTATATTAGTGTATTCATGTGTAATAATGTTATGTGAATGTACTACGTAATTTAATAATGTAGGATCTGTGAGAAATATGTCAAAAGTTGCTAACAAAGAGGTAATAATGAGGTAGCCTTGAGGGAGTTTGAGAGTTTAATAATGTTGCTTGTGATTCTTGGAAGCAATAATGAATTTTAGTAACAGTTTATAAAAAATAGCCAATCAACAACCAGAAAAAGCTTTAATTAAATGAAGGTATTCTATTGGACTAGGATTAGCCAATCAGAAACTAAAAAGCAGAAAAATTTAGAAATTTAGAAGTCAGTTGCCTGCAGACAGTGTTTGTAACCGGATGCGACATGTGTCCTCGAGAAATTTATACGTATTTTGTGTGAGACAAAACTAGTTTACGTGTTAAAAACTGCAAGCATTTAATAAAAACATCTCACAGCTCTCTCTATATCACTGAAGGGTAGTTTAAATCGTGTCAAGCATTAATAAAAGGAGTAAAGTAAAATTATAATCTGTGTAAGCCTACATTCTTGTCGCACCACAACTCTGCTAAGACATCCATGTCTCTAAAATAAATACTGACGCAGCCGAGGCAAACATAAATGTATAATATTTAAAGAAACAGTTAAATTACAAAGTTAATATTTTTTTTAAACTTGAGGCAAAGGCCACCTGAAAGTACATTTGGGGCCAAGGCTACCAGAAACTGTTTACCATAGATGTGGTTGCAACTACTTCAAGTGTTCGGCTCTCCAACTGTTGAAATATAATACAACTCCTTCAACACAACCTACTTCAAATTGATGCCCAAAGCGTGTTGCAAATAAAAAATAACGTAACAAAATAATCTCTTCAAGAAGAACGCTAGCAATATACAGTCTATTAAATAGGCACTACGAAATTTCAGGTGTTGGCCTGCTAAGTGACCAACTTCAGATGAAATATTATAAGCCAACTATCCTTCATCTTTTCCGACAAAAAACATCTTCCCATCTGATTTTAGGTCGTAAAATCAGACGCCCGCCTTCTGTTTTATAATAAAGTATTTTATTTGTCATTTTATTATCGTCCATTCACATGAACTTACACTGGAATTTCATGCTGTTAATTTTTACTTTATCTAGTTTGTAAATCACTCTAAGATTCAATATGCATTTTTCACCACAAATACAAGTTTTGAGCTCCCCCAATTCAAAACAGCATTTTTAGAAAAAGGCCCGTGTGGGTATTTGTCTGTCTGTAAAGTGTATAACTAAAAAAAACATGTCGGATATATACCAAACCTGGTGTTTAAGTTCAGCATTTTCTAATGATGTGACTCGGAGATTTCCAAGAAAATTCTCCTACGTCAATCTATCTTTACGTGAAAAAGATTTCTTTGATTTTCTTTAAAATGGATCTAGCGATCTTGATTGAACACTAGATGTTTAGGATATTTACATGGGCAAATAAACGGTATACTGAATTCTGTTTCAATATCCTGTGAAGTTCTTCACCCTGAACTACTTTTGTATAATTGGTAAACCATAGGAGATAGACAAAATCTTACTGCAAAAAGAAATCTCGTTATAACGCACACTTTATGCCAAATGAAATTCTTTGTGACGTTAACCATTTCCGAGATATTCCTTGTTATTGAGTTGAGTTTTCGCTTTTTTAAATTGGTAAGCCGCTATTCGTTTTTTCTCGCCATGCGAAGACATGGAACTTCAAAGCCATCTCGTGTATCCTTATGTTAAGTGTGCAGATATCCCTTTGTGCGTTAAAAGAATTTCAGAACTCAATGGGGAAGTAAACACAGTGGGGAATTAGCATAGGGAGCTTCGTTTTTATTTATTTATTTTTAAAGTTCCATTCAGACCTCACCTTTAACTACAGTGGTCTAATCGGCGGCTTTTTATTTGAAACATATTATTGATAGGCAATGGTGTTAACTCGTATTCGTTGGTCGTTAGTTAAACTTTAGAGTTTAATCATTAGATCACAGGCACAATTATACTCTCATTCATACTTCCATACTCTGGAAAGGATAAGGAAAAATCTTGGCTACAGAAAAATCCCATCCCCAACCGGGAATCAAACCCGGGATCCCTCGCACGTAAGATACATGCTCTACCGACTGAGCTACGGGGCCAGTCGAGCTTCGTTGTACTCCTTTTGCTTATCAGCGGATGATGATGAGCGGATCGCGCTCATTGCGAGGCAATTCGTAGACTTTCAAGAGATCTTACAGTCCGTGATGATAGACAAAAACAGAACCTTGCACTAGAGTGCTCTGTCCGTTATGATAGATGAAAATTCACCAAACAGGTCCTAGAACATTTTCCATTTGAGTAACACAGGCTTTATTTCCGAGAGAATAAACTTATTTTTTATACTGACAAATAACTAAAATGTCTTTATTTGACCTATCTGCTTCCGCCCATAGCTATTTTTTAATTGTGTTTACGCTACTCTTGTCTAACATTAAGGACTGTAAGCAACACACAAGAGCGTACGCAGCGTTGTTTCACTGCCATTTTTTCGCTTGCTATTATAAATTTTATTGTTATAATTGTTATTATCATCATTATTATCAACATCTATGGTACTGTTATGATGACAACGCTCATTGAATAGTTGTTCAAAATTTTGCCCCTGTTGATTGATACGATATTCCTGCCGTTCCCGTGTATCCATATGGGCGTTTCTGAGAACCACTGTTGTAGTAGTGGAGTAGTAGTAGTAGTAGTAGTAATAGTAGTAGTAGTAGTTGTAGTACTAATAGTAGTAGTAGTAGTAGTAGTAGTAGTAGTGGTGGTGGTTGTAGTGGCTTTTTAGCACTAATGCGCCAGTTCTCCACTGCCCTGTGTCTTGGAATTGCCCCGTTGAGTTCGACAACCCTTTTAACGCACTAAAGGTTATCTGCACACGTAAAGTACGGCGCGATTGGGCCACCTGGCAGAAGAATAAAATTTTATAAGAGTAGTTTGTAGAAGGTTGAGTAAAAAAGTAATATGAATCCAACACATAATATATATTTTATTCTGTGGGTGCGTATGTTATAAATTACCTTCCTTAAAATACTTGATATAAACTTTATTTATGAAGGCTCTAAAATATTAGCTGAAGATGTCATTTCTCTTTAGAGTACTGGCATAAATCATGTTCTAGCTTCAAGATTTCAGGGTACTTATTTCCTATAAAGAAAAATTAACTTTCTTGCTCCGCAGTTAAAGAGCATTAATTAATTAGAAATATATAGCCAGAAAGTTTCACCTTCGAGTGCTCTACAGGACACAGGCATTGGACTGCCTCACCTGAATGATAGGATGGCAAGTGTCATTAAGAAGAGGGAAGCAATTGAGCATGGAAACAGGAATACACCGAGAATTCCTATCCGTCGCTGCCGTCTTCAGATACACCCCCCATACTCCCTTCATATGGTCACTACCAGCGGTCTGGCTATGGCGCCGCGCTACTGTAATCAATGTGGTTAACTATCAGGGCATTTTACTTCATCGTACTCTCGTTAATACGGCGCCGACCTGAGCTGCAATAATAGTATATTTTCATTTCCACAGGAAACAGAACCTCTTGTTTCAAGGTACGTGAATATACTAGAAAAACATTCTGACGCGTTACCACTATATGTATGTAATACAGCTCACAATACACTGCAAAATAAGAGCAGTGAAATACTGGCTGAGGCTGATGCCGGGGGATAACTCCACACTACGATCCAAATGTTATAAATAACAGCGAGAAAACCTGTCTCCTAAGTTTTGGGCAACTGATTTGGAAAGGGGTTTGAGGAGGATAGGAATGGGGTCAGTATGGCAAAGAGCTGCAACAAATGACAAAAACATATGAAAAGGTGTCAAAAGAAGACTAAGAGACATTAACCAACAAGAAATAGAATCGGATTGTAAAATTAAACCTTCTCTAAGTCTAGAAAATGACAGAAAATTGAACTGGGGTAAAGAGGCATATATACTTAACTTAGGAAGAAAGGAAAGATCAGGAATGTCATGGTTTAGACTGGGGGGCTGGAGAGCACAGAAAATGACTGACTATACTGGCCGAAGAATCTTCCCATTCTGCGATTTGGATGAGGACTGGGTACTTATTTTGGTGGAATGTGCACAGTGGGAGAACCAGTGAACGATTAAACTCAAAGAAAAACTCTTAAGCCCCTCAAGAAAAAAATTGGCAAGTTGGGATCTCCTGGCTGACCAGAGAAACTGGCAAAACATGGGCAGTTTCTTGGCTATAGTGCGCGAAGCTAGGTCAAATTTGTTCAGTTAGACAAAGATAATTTATCTCTATTTTCCTTTTTCTGCTGTTTATTTTGTCACCATGCCTTGTATCGTAAATGTGCATTGAGGCATTATTTTCAACATCTAAATAATTTTAGTCTAATTATATAATATAAGATTTCTATAACAGCCCGCCTTAAAGCAATATGTGTATTCAAAAATATATAAAAAGTGTATATTACAGTCATTGTATTAATGTTTATATTACTGTATACATGTGTAATAAAGTTATGTGAATCTGTTACGTAATTTAATCATTCAGGAGCTGTGAGAATAATAGGTTAAATGTTTCTAACAATGAGGTAACATTGAGGTAACCTTGAGGCAATAATGAATTAGAAAGTTTAATAATGCTACTGATAATTCTTGGAGCAAAAATAATGTAATTTTTATACAGTTTATAAATAGCCAATCAACAACTAGAAAAAAGCTTAAGTTAAATAAAAGTATTCTATTGGAGTAGGATTAGCCAATCAGAAACGAAATGAAACAAAATTTACAAATTCATAACTTAGTTGCTAGTAGACAGCGTTCCTAACTGGACGCGTGACACGTCCTTGAGAAGTTTAATACGTATTCAGCGTGAGACAAAAAATAGTTTACGTGTTAAAAAGTGCAAGTAATTAATAAATAATCTCACGGTTCTCAGGTGTTATTTAAATCGGATTAATAAAAGGAGTGAAGTAAAACTTATAATCTGTGTAAGCCTACATTCTTCAGCCGCACCACAACCTGTTAAGGAATTCATGTCTCTAATACTGACGCAGCCGAGGCAAACATAAATATATAATAATTAAAAAGACAATAAAATTAAAAAGCTAATACTTTTAAACTTGGGGCGAAGGCTACCGGAAACTTTTTACCATACGTGTGGTTGCAACTACTTCAAGTCGAAATACAATGCAACTCCTCCTTCAATAAAACCTACTTCAGCATGTCAATGACCCATGCACTAAATACTTGTGTAATAACTTCAATAATTTGAAACCAATAAAGATACCTTATCCATCTATCCGTCCGTCCATCCATCACTCCCCCACCCATCCACCCATCCATCCGTCCATCTATATAAAGTATTCTTACGAATGGAAAGCTTATTTTTTTTTATCCATTTCATATTAATAGAGATAAAAGTTTGCAGAAACAGTTTCATTACACTTTTCGTTGCAAGTAGAATGGGCATAAAGAAAAACAATAACCAGGTGTTTAAAAGCGTGTCGGTATAAGCTCGTCTTAAAATCCTATACTCTTTCAATGAAATCAAAGGAAACAACTGAATAATGACAGTTTTTTAAAAAATCTGATACATTAGACTCTTATGAAGTTCTCTAGCTCTAACACTTATTATGGGTTTACAAATTATTTTTACGAAAGTTTATTTTCCACTTACTTAATTTTAATCGAGAAAAATTTTCCAGAAGTAGTACATTACGTAATTCCTATAGATACAAAAGGAGTATTGATAGTCAATGATGTTTCATTACTGAAGCTATACGCTGGTCTTAAAACATCGTACTCTTACCATGACATCGCAAGAAACAGTAAGACCCAGGGGCAAAAGGCCCCGCTGAAACCACCCCCTTATTACAGAGTGGAAGGAGATACGTCACTTACACACGTCAACCTATCAGCTCTCCAGGGCGGTACAGGAGGACTTTCAAGCGTCTCACAACCCCGCCTGAATGGAAAACCGCCCACGTACCCAATCTCACACTGATATCGGTAAACACTGCCCCACCGAGTCCAACCCAATGCAAATGACAACCTCACGGATGGGGCTCGGATGTTTGGCCACCGTACTTCTAGTAACGTTACAAGTACCACGAGTGCTCATGGTCAACAGAGCCCACACCACGGCACCTGAAGGGTTCGGACTCCCCCCTTACGTGGACATCGTGAGAAGCAACTGAAAATTGACAGAATTTTAAAACAATGGCTAAGTATGGCATAATTCGAACCATTAATAACAAATATCTTGGAAATGGTTGATGCCATTCGAAATAAACTGTATTACATAGCTGTACATTTTTCTGTAGTACATTTTCCTCTATCGCTTAACATTCTATTTCAAGAAAATTCAAGATATAAATTTTATTTTTCATGTACGTATCTTCTATATGTGCTATTTGAAACAAAATCGTTAGTCATTTTTTGGAAAATCAAAAACTTAAAAAAAAAAGTTCCATGTGGAGCGTAGTTTAGAGTGAGGGGACTTTCCTTCATTTTTGGAAGGTACTGAAGCTAAATACAAAGTTTGGTATTTATCCAACGTTTCGTTTTAGAGTTATGCTGTTCAAAAATACACACAGACAAACATATTAACACAAACATACACGAAACGTTTCCTAAAAATGATTTTTTTGTATTTAGGGAGGCTCAAAACATGTATTTCCTGTAAAATCTCGGTATCGAATTTTTGGTTGGATTGCAATATCTTTTTTACCTACTAGGTAACTGGTAGGGAAAGTAAAAATGACAAAAATATTGAAAAATTCAAAACAACAATACGAGTAAAATATCTCGTAAATGGCTAACTCCATAAAAAAGGTTATACGTGATGAGGTACATTGTATGCTTTGAAGAGTTCTACATTGCTGTGCAGTAACGTTTTGCCTATCTATTATACTTCATCAGTTATACAAATTACGCAAAATTATTTCCAAATGCTAAGAAATTTTAGGTTATTGATATATCAAGTTAGGTAGAAACGTAATTTTGATTCAATACACTTTCCCAAAGGTTAATTTTTACATTTTATACCACCTATACAGTAGATAAAGAAGATATTTGTCGCAGTTATCAGATGACTTGTGTTATCTTATTTGTTGGGCGTTTATTGTTTAATTATTTTTTTAAATTTGGGTTCTTTGTCCTTCGGCTAGCTATTATAACTCATTCGAGCACGTGTCTATAAGCAGGGTGTGTAAACGGAAAGGAGTTGTTGCTAAAAGATAACACTGATAAAAAATACTGAATCTAGACTTTCATTGTCGTCACACTTAATTAATAATTGACATGTTTAATCTTTATACACGCCTGACTGAAACTGTGGTATTTCTGAATGTAACTACAGTCGTTTTAATTGCCGCGCACCAATTACCTCGCGTACTTTACATTTTTGTAACTAACTCTGCGACGTGCACCTCGTGAGAGGTTCTTCAGAACTGTGCGACACTTGCTTATGGCTCGAGAATATATACTCCTTCACCTCGAATTGCCTAAACATTATAGTATAGTTGCTATTGGTTACCACATTGAGCCAACTTTAGCGACTGTTTTGGTCAGCCAATCACTACTACTAACATATATGCTCTAGGGAAGATATTCCCCCATTTCTAAAATAGGCACGCTGCCCTGACGTCAATTTCGGCTTTCTCTTCATATTGACAAACAACTCACCCCTCGGTTTATTGTTATCCACTTCTATTGTCAGTTTCAGTTAGGCCGTGTAAACTTATTTCCTAACAATACTTATGGCTAACAAACATCTAAAATCCTGTACATACAATAATATTAATTTACACTATAATCACTCTGGCATTCACAGCATGTTATGATATAAATTATTGCCTCATATTGCATTTCAACAAAAAATTTAATACCGAGATTTCACCGGAAATACATGTTTTGAGGTCCCTTGAATAAAACAAAAAGTGTTTTTACAAAAATGTCCGTGTGTGTATAGTATAACTCAAGTAAAACTCAACTACAGTATAACTCAAAATAAAAGTCGGATAAATACCGATTTTGGTATTCAGTACTTTCCAAAGTTGTGACACAAAGATTTTTACTAAAACCTCCCACCACAAACTACCCTTTACGTGGAACATTTTTCCACTTTTTTATTTTCTCAAATATGATTCTACCTTAATGATTAATATTTCATACACTAAAGATATTTCAATGACAAATAAAAAGTAAATCTTTAATTTTATGGGAATAGTCCGTGAACTCCTCTTTATTTGAAAGAAACCTTGTATAATCTTTTATAACTGGTAAACATTAAGTGATAGACGAAAACGCATTTCATAAAAAAGTGTTTCTCTTTAAAACATGCAATATATTTCAAATAAATGTTTTGTGGTGTTAGCCATTTCCGAGATATCTGTTATCAATGGTTTGAATTGTTTAATTGTAATTTTTTTTAGAATCCTGTGGATTTTCATTTGTTTCTCGTGACTGCATGGAAAGAATATACAATTTTAGGGTCAGCGTTTAGCGTCCAGTTTTTAAACATTCGACTATCGTTATTCCATAGCATTTATAAGAAATGTATAATGTGGCTATTTCTGTGGAAATTTATCTCGATTAAAATGAAGTAGATAGAAATATAAGCTTTCGTAAGAATAGTTTTTATATCCATTAATAAATTATTGAGGATTGAGGAAGTCATGTGAAATTAACACACAAGACTTTTATAATGCTTTTAGTTGCATGATAAGCTTCCTTTCATTAATAGCCGTAACATAGTCAATTCGTGTATAAGATAGAAAATACAGAGGAGTTATACACTTGCGCCTTATTCATTTCCTGAATTCGTCCCATTTTCACTAAAGACTCCCTCCTCTTCCTTTGTCTACCGAAAACTGTAATTGTTTTTGTCCGTGCTTGGTCTAGAGAGAATGTCATTGCAGTCGGCACCTTCATCATACTGAGCTTTATTCTAGTTAATTCAATATAGTACCAAATGCATTATAGCAAAAAGCATGAAGATTATTCATAAAATCTCTCTCAAAGAATAACTACCACCTAGCGGTATATACAGAGTTATTCAAAAGGAAGGAACAGACTTTACAAGAAGAAAAGAACTTGTTGAGGCAGTGTTTGGAATTTCAAGAAAGGAGCTTGAAGAAAAATGGGTGGAGTTGTATACAAACTAGCTTGGAAAATAGTGGTCTGCGAGAAATTTGGAGGAGAAAAAAAATGTTAAGCGTTTTTGGAAAGAAGCTAGACGGAGGTTTTTAAGTTCCTTGGAATCATATATATTAATAAAAAATGTATGAGCTAGAGAACAGTATGTGGATAACTCAAATAAGGAACAAAGAGAAAGTATAGCCTGGGTACGAGCAGATGTATGGAGAACCAGTGTCCAATATGTGGGGGAAGAGAAGATTTAGAATATATCGTTTTTTATTTTAAAGGTACACAGTATTGGAGAAAGCAAGATACACATGGGAAATGGTTAAAATTTGACAGGAAAGTAGCCTTAAGCAAAATGTTTAACAAGGATAGTAAAAAGGTAGGAGAGTACCTGTCCAAAGTAATAAATAAATGGTTATGGACAATAAAAAGAGATGTGAATTACTTTCATGTGGTGTTAAGTTACTTAATTATATTATCATTATTATAATATTAGTATTATTAGATTATTATTTTGATATTATTTTATTATTATTATTTTATGTATATTTAAAGAATGTAACATGGGTAGAATGGCAAGAAACAACTTGGGCTGATGTATAGCCATATTCTAAGGGAGATTGCTAGCACAAATAAATACATTTATTTCTAATGAACGACAACAGATGGCGACACAATAGTGCATCACTGAATAGCAAAAAGTTCAAAGCTTTATTTTATGTTGTCAAAATGAGCACCATTTGTTATGCGAGGGCGACCAGTGCTTTTCCGTTTGCATACGCAACCATCTTCTACGAATTTATTGTATCAATTGCAAATTCTTTATGACGAGACGGCTCGTTGTTGAACTTACAACGAAATGCACGTGCAATGAAACAATGAATTCGCTCTTTACATACTGCAGCACACAAAACGACTTTTCCTCTGGCGTTGCCATTTTCTCGTAAATAAACACAGCGTTGCTGTAGGCACTGAATGGAACTAATAGATGTGGCTTAAAATTTTGAACTTTCCTCTATTCAATGATGTGTCTATGTGTCGCTGTCTATTGTCATATATATGAAATAAATATGTAAGGTCAGTTCCTACTTTTTCAATAACCCTGTATATCCTATCATGTACGATTAGTAAGTGTATATGTATATATATTCTGTGTGGCTGTGAACAACTTAACTCAAATAAGAAACGTTGGATAAACACCAAACTTGGTATTTAATTTCAGCATCTTCCAAGTTTTTATTACAATACCATATACGAAAGATATTTACATAACAAATAACATGTACCTACATATCTTAAATTTCCTGTGAATAGCCTAGGAAGTCATATTCATTCGGAAATAATTTTGTATAATCTTGTATAACTGGTAAACGTTAAGCGATAGACGAAAACGTACCACACCAAAAAGTATGGATCTATTTAAAACACACAATTTAAATAAAATAAGCTTTTTTGTGGCATTAACCGTTTGTGAGATATCCATTCAAGAAGTTGTTTGTTATAGGAGTTGTATTATATTTCAACTATTGGGGAGCCGAACTTGTAGTAGTTGCAACCACACGTACCCGCTTTCCGGTAACCTTCGCCCGAAATGTACTTTCAGGTGACCCCAAGTTAAAAAAAGATCATTAACTTTGTAATATGTTTGTTTCTTTAAGTATTATATATTTATGTTTGCCTCGGCTGCGTCAGTATTATTGTTAGAGACATGGATGTCTTGGCAGGGTTGTGATACGACTAACAATGTAGGCTTACACATTTTAAGTTTTAATTCACTCCTTTTTATTAATCATTAACACAAATTAAATAGCACTTCACTGATATCGAGAGCTGTGATATTCTTTTATTTAATGCTTGCACTTTTTAACACGTAAACTATTTTCGTCTCACAAGAATACGTAATTAATTTCTCGAGGACACATCTCGCGTCTGGTTATAAGCACTGTCTAGAAGCAACACGTCTGGCTATGAGCCTTGTTTGGAGGCAATTGAATTGATTACAACCATCTAAACTTGTAAATTTCTGTATTTCAAGTCTCTGTTTGGCTAATCCTACTCCAATAGAATACCTGCATTTAACTAAAGATTTTTCTGGTTGTTGATTGGCTATTTCACAAACTGTCACTAAAATTACATTATCGCTTCAAGAATTACAAGTAGTATTGCTAAACTCTCAAACTCTTTATTGCTTCAAGGTTACCTCATTCTTACCTCATTGTTAGCAACTTTTAACTTATTATTCTCACAGCTCCTACATTAATAAATTACGTAATATATTCACATAACATTATTACACATAGATACAATAATATTAGCATATGCAATGACAGTTACATACATTTTACAAATTATTACATACACATATTGCTTCAAGGCGGGCTGCTTTGAATATACATATTATATTATTAGACTGAAATTATTTAAGTGTTAAAACTACTGCCTCACCATTATTAAAGGTTCAAATTGTTCAATACTTGTCATTCTTTTCAAGTCCCATCGATTATCAGTTCCTTCTCGCGAATGCATGGAAACAGTATGGAATTTTTGGCCAGCATAAAGCGTCCAGTTCTTAAACATTTGACTATCGCTATTCCCCTTGTATCCATAACGAAATGTGTAATGTAGCTATTTATGCAATGGTTTATTTGGATTAAAAATATGGTAGAAGGAAAAATAAACTTCATTAAGAGTAGTTTATACACACTAATAAAGATAAGTGAAGAGAAAATCTTGTCAATATATCACATCAGATTTTTTTCATGTTAATCGAAATAAACGTTTACAGAAGGTGGAGTACAGGAAACTCAATCGTCATTCAGATGTTTAAAAACTAGTCTATGTATCCTGTCATTAAAATTATGATCTTTCCATAACATTGCAAAAACAACTGAATAGTGACAGCGCTTTAGGCAAGTAGTGGTGTTTAAAACATCAAACCAAAATAACAGATATCCCGGAAATGGCCTATGCTCCAGAAAAGGTTATTTGAAACAAATCGTGTGTTTTAAACAGGTTTACACCTTTATGTAAAACTTATTTTTTTCTGTTTCTTCTGGTTAATCATTATAGAAGTTATACAAAAGTTATTTCTCAATAAAGAGGACTTCAAGGGATATTTCCGAAAAGTTAATGTATATATCTTGTCATGTAAATATCTTTAAAATGTGGTATTTTAATCAAAATATTTGGAGCTTTTTTAAAAAATAATTTGGGCAGCGGTATTCTTGGAGAGTCTTCATGCATTGTTATACTAATCACAGACACACACACACACACACACACACACACAGATGCGGCCCCAAAACCTACTCTACAATGTAAAGAATGTAAAAACTCACGTGAGTTCTCTTTAACATATCACTGGCGAATTTTTCCTCTACTAAAAATCTTCTTTAAAGGTTCATGCCAATGGAAGCGCAGTGAAAAGAGATCCGGTTTATATAAAGCATGGCAGTACGTTCTCTTTTGAGTTTCCTACTGCTTCGTGCGACTAGCGGTATGTGGCCTGCCGTTTGAAATTCTGCAACCTTTTCCTTCTATAAAGTATGTGTCTCTACAGATTTTTCCTAGGAATTACCGAGCGGAATAGCTAAGACTGTTGCGTCTGTGGGCCGCATTCGGGAGTTGGTGGGTTCGAATTTCCGCGGCAGACCTTTCTAACCCATGGGTTTTTTCGGAGGTTTCCCTGGTTCACGCTGGGGAGGCTCTTTCACTCCCCGAATTTGTCTTCCCTCGTTCCCTATCATTTAATGTTCCTCTTTCACAATACAGGTTAGCACTTCTCGGCCCCGTCAGATAAAGGCCACTCGAGTCTCAGCTGCTAGATCTAGCTTTCCGCGGTTTCCGCTGAAGGGGAACCTGTAAGCCAACCTCTGGTGGTTTGGGAGGGATGTCTTGAACGCTCTCCAGCTGAGTGGTCAAGCTTCTAATTTCAATGTCCCGCCGGAATGTTGCCACAGCAGCTCAATGGTTAGAGCAACCGGGAGAGCGGGAAAACTGTGTGCTAATCCTGGCTGTGGCATTGAATTTTTCAGTTGACTCTATGTTAAAAACTTGCAAAGACCACGCTAAGGTCGCTAATATGAATAATTAATTTAAATTTCTAATGTTACATTCGTATTACTTTCTCTCTCCACTATCGTTTATTTTTATATAGACTCTACAAAATGGGTACAAAGGCTTATTTCTTTCTGTACCATGTACATAGAAGGTAGAGAAGGTACTGCAGTCCACCCGAGATTTCACTGGAAACACATGTTTTAGGCACCTAGGATCAAAAAATCTGATGTGTTGCACTCACATGACTTTCTCTACTCATGTAAAAACTATTTTTACAAACGCTTATTCTCCATATTCTTCATGTTAATCGAGATGTTAATCTTATTGCTAATTTTCTTGTAGATGCAAGGGGAATTGGTAGGCTTTAAGCGATAGTCAAATATTTTAAGAGCTGGATGCTATGTGGAGTATTCCATTCTCTTTGCATTACCAGGACAAAAAAAATTAATAACGAATTTCCATTTGAGAAAAAGTATAAGTATTGGAAACTTTAAGGGAATAGCAAGCAATATCTCGAAAATGGTTCACTCAACAAAAAAAAAATGTATATGACATAAATTGTATATTTTATTTTTTGTGTAGTAAAATTTTGTCTATCTCTTATGGTTTACCAGTTATGCAAAAGTCGTTCAAAATGAAGAACGCTTTTGGAGACATTCCCAGAAAATTCAAGATATACATTTTATTTGTCATGAAAATATCTTAAATATGTGATATTTTAATCAAAATCATTAGAGCCATTTTTGATAAAATTAAAATGTTCGAAAAATGTTCCATGTAAAGAGTAATCTGGTGGGGGATTTTCTTGAAAACCTTCGTGTCGCATCTCTGGAAGATACTGAACCTAAATACCAAGTTTGGTGTTTATCCGACTGTTTGTTTTTGAGTTATGCTGTTCATAGAAACACAGGTACACACACGCAAATTTTTCCAAAAGTGCTTTTTTTGGATTCAGGGGATCTTAAAACATATATTTCCGGTGAAATCTCGGTATCGAATTTTTGGGTGGAATACAATACTTCCCCTACTTACTATACGTAGTACAGAAGGTAAAAAAGTATCTTTAGAAGAAGTTCCTAGTCTATTGGCGATACGAAGGTTTTAAAAAGTTCCTTTTAGCTCAACCTGCCCTTTATATGGAGCCTATTTAGAACTTTTTTGTTTTATAAAAATGAATCTAACGACTTTGATCAAAATACCAAATATTAAGAGATTTACATGACAAATAAAATGTATACCTTGAATTTTCTTGGAATAGCCTAAGAATTCCTGTAAGTACATGAAAATATACCCCACAAAAATTTTACATTTTCTTAAAACACACAATTTACTTCAAATCAGTTTCTTTTTGTGGCATAAGCCGTTTTTGACGTATCCTTTTTTACAAGTTCGAATTGTTCAATACTTATCCCACTGATTTTCAGTAGTTTCTCGCGATTGCATGGAAAGAGTATGGATTTTAAAGCTAGCATATAGTGTCCAATTCTTAAAAATGTGACTGTCGCTGTTTCCTTTGTATCTATAACGAAATGTGTAATGTAGCTATTTTTGCAAAGGGTTATTTGGATTAAATGTAGTTCATAGAAAATAAGCTTTAGTAAGGATAGTTTGTACACACACAAATAAACATAGATGGTTGAGAATATTATGTGAATGTATCACATCAGATTTTTTTCAGTCTGTTTCTGCCTTTACAACTTAAGCCTACACATGGCACGTGTTAACCAGTAATCAATTACCAAGAAGTTATGCATTATTTATACAATTTGCTACATTTTTATTCCGGAATAACCTTATTAAATTCCATTAGGAATTCTGCTACGAGTTTCATCAGAGATATTCGCTCGTACATCTATGGATAACGTCGTAATCTCTCGTGGGAATATTCCGCGGCCCATTCTCCTAGAATGTCACAGTGTTTTCCCTCTGTAAGGTCACCTTTAACCAACCAACCTTGGACTCCGCTCAGCCGGTATCAATTATCTATGTTACTGGTCTGAGAAACATCCAGAGCCAACAAAAATGAACCAATGAAATGTTATAATCGATATGAAATTAAGGGATAACTCGGACACCATCTCTATGAAAGAGTTTCGTTATGAGTGGTACCAAAGAAAAACCTAGATCAATACGACAAAATTCGGCCTTCTATAGAATGGTATGAAGTATTACTTGCGAGTGGTGACACTTTTTACTTTCTCTACTACGTATAGTAAGTAGGGGAAGTATTGTATTCCACCCAAAAATTCTATACCAAAATGTATATATGTTTTAATCGAGATGTTAATCTTATTGCTAATTTTCTTGTAGATGCAAGGGGAATTGGTAGGCTTTAAGCTATAGTCAAATATTTTAAGCGCTGGTTGCTATGTGGCGCATTCCATTCTATTTGGATGTCCAGGACATAAAAAAATCTGATGTGTTACACTAACATGACTTTCTCTACTCTTGTACAAATTATTTTTACAAACGCATATTCTCCATCTACTTCATGTTAATCGAGATACACATTTGCAGACTGTATCTTATTGCTAATTTTCTTGTAGATGTATGGGGAATATATATTTACAAGGGCAATATAGAAATACAGTAGCCTTTTAACACATACATATCTCTTAATAGTTGGATGCTAGGTGCAGCACTATTCCCTTTGACACAGATTAATGCTCTTTGCATATACAAGACAAAAAAATCTGATGTGTTACACTCACATGACTTTCTCTACTCTTGTACAAACTATTTTTACAAACGCTTATTCTCCATCTACTTCATGTTAATCGAGATAAACATTTGCAGACTCTATCTTATTGCTAATTTTCTTGTAGATGTAAGGGGAATATATATTTACAAGGGCAATATAGAAATACAGTAGCCTTTAAGCACATACATATCTCTTAATAGCTGGTTGCTAGGTGCAGCATCATTCCCTTTGCCACAGATTAATACTCTTTGCATATCCAAGACAAAAAATGAATAACGAATTCCCATTTGAGAAAATAAGTATTGAAAAATTTAAGGGAATAACAAGCAATATCTTGAAAATGGTTCACTCAACAACAAAAATGTATATGACATAAATTGTGTATTTTAACGCGATCTACATCTTTTGGCCAGTAAAATTTTGTCTATCTCTTATAGTAAACCAGTTATGCAAAAGTCGCTCACAATGAAGAATACTTTGGAGACATTCCCAGAAAATTCAAGATATACATTTTATTTGTCATGAAAATATCTTAAACATATGATATTTTAATCAAAATCGTTAAAGCCATTTTTGAGAAAATTAAAATTTTCGGAAAATGTTCCATGTAAAGGGTAATCTGGGGTGGGGGGATTTTCTTGAAAACCTTTGTGTCGTATCTCTGGAAGATACTGAACCTAAATACCAAATTTGGTGTTTATCCGACTGTTCGTTTCTGAGTTATGCTGGTCGGAACCCCCCGTTACGGGGAGGAGAGAAGACACCGGACGGCCGGAATAAGTGACGGCTCAGCAATACCAGTGTCCCTACAGTCGGACCGGTATACCAGGGACGCCGAGATACGGAGAGTTACACAGACTGCATTCTGTTTCCCTGCGACGCAGCAGTGAGGCATCATCGCCCGACCTTGCATCCCTGAAACTGATCTAACGGGGTGAAGGATAAATGAAATAATGAATGTAACGAAATGGAAGGACAGGAAATTCGGGGGCTGAAAGAAACCACTTCAGCATTCGCCTGACGATCTGGAAAACCGCCGAGAACAGCATGGTTCAGAGTGGGCGGTTGCCGGGAAATGAACCCGGGACCTCCTGAAAGCAAGTCGCGTGTGCTACCATGGCGCTACCTCACCGGTTAGCTGAAATTTATATGAGAGTTTTCATCAGCAACATGGAGGCGAATATAAAGCTTTTGTGTCTATTTCTACGTTTTTATTATATTATATTTTATTTTTGCGCTTAAAGTTAACGAAGCCTTAGTGTTACTCCTCTAGTAGAGCATGGTATCTAACGTTACCCTTTGGCAGTTCGGCCATTTTTGAGGAAGGTAAGGCACCTAGAATTTATACTCGTGGAACAGAGTAACTCACGCTGGCAGAGAGTAGGGCTATATTTGTCATTACCATCATAATATACTTTGGATCACTTTATGCTCCTACATAGATTACTTTGGTGAATACTTTGTAGAATACTAGACCCGTAGAATAATTCCATGTTACTGTTTGGAGATTTGAGATTTTCAGCCTTCACAATAGAATATGCAGCATCAAACATGAAAAAAGACCGACTTAAATAAGCTATATTTTTCGTTTTGTAATCTTACAATTTGTATTCAACTCAGCTTATGAACTGTGTTATTACAGATCCTAACTGCAAGTATACGATCTTCTGCTTGACATCTGCTTTAAATTGAACGCAGTTTTCTTTCCAGTATATGGGAATCCCTAGCATTTGGTGCTCTGGTAATTCCAGTTTAACTACGAGTATACCAAGAGACGTGCATGATGCTCAACATTTCTTGAATCACATCGTAAGACAAGGCAGTAAACAGCCAAGTGAAGCCTGCCGTTAAAAAGAAATGGACAGTAAAACAAGACAA
This sequence comes from Deroplatys truncata, assembly GCA_030765065.1. Taxonomy (NCBI): domain Eukaryota; kingdom Metazoa; phylum Arthropoda; class Insecta; order Mantodea; family Mantidae; genus Deroplatys; species Deroplatys truncata. The sequence continues at coordinate 111,491,713 of CM060982.1, forward strand.
AACGACTCCAATTTCAAAGCATCCCTGTGTAATTGTATGAACGTCGATGACTTCGCCCGTTGGCGTTTGGAATATGAATGAGATGTAACTGTAAATGTTAGCGAGTTCTGAAGCACGTTCCACCTCAATATTTCACCAGTGAATCTTGTTTCTCTGCCTATATTATTTTACAGTTTGATATACAAATTTTGACAATAAATATCATTTATTGTTTATAAAATTTAACGAGAAGATGGCTTCGTGGTAAGAGTGAGGCTCGCACTCGGGAGGTTTTTCCTGTTTGGCACAGGCAAATGTTGGAATGATGTATTCCATTGCGGATTTCCTATATCCCCCATTTCCTTTCATTTCTCTCTTTCTTGTTTCAGAATGTGGGGCTGTGGTTCGGTTGGTGTCGGACAGATGGCGCAAATTGGAACCTCTTCTCGGCCTTGCTAGAGGGAAGTCTATTGAGCCTCCCCTGCTGGGTCGTGTATTCCACTACAGAGGGTTTCCGAGCGACTGGGTGGTCAAGTCTGTAACATTAGAGAACTCTGCATATCTCTGTCGACTTGCGCCGGCCTGCTCTGCAGCCCATACGTCTCCTGGGTTATCTCACTTCACCCGTTCCTCCCATAGGTGTTATACTTAAATTGAGTTTTATTTATGGACGCTCTTTAACTGCTGCGGTTCTTTTGAGGTTCCTTTACGTGACGCGGGACCACCGGCTTTACTTTCCTTCCGAAGGAAGCCATGCTAAGGATTTTTACGCCCGAAAAAATCCATTGCCCTCCGCCGGGTTTGAACCCGCGACGTCGGGAACTAGAGGCTAGCATGGTAACCACTGCACCACGGAGGACGACTCCCAGGGGAGTGTGCAAAGAATAATCATTGGGGCCACAGGCAATTGGCCATAGGCATATATAATTTAAATATTACGTAATTACATAGGAACTCGGAATAAATCAGTGGTTATTATCGGTAGTAACCTCAAAACTCAATAAACGTATACCACACCATTTCAAAACTCAAACAAAAAATATGTCAATCATAAACATACTAATTGACCTAATAATGGTTAACTACTATGAAGCCCCAGTCACCATTGGTGTATGTTATCTCAAAGTGAATTTCAGAATGGGACATATGGCCAGTTGGGGTAGTGTTGTGATGACACTTTGTCGTGGTAGCACATATGATTAGAGCATCGGCACGGTAAGTCGAACACATGTGGTTCAAATTCTGACTGTGGTATTCATTTTTACTTTCTCTACTACGTAACTACAGTAAGTATAGGAAGTATTGTATTCCACCCAAAAATACCATTGGCTAGAACAGAGTTCACTGCTATCCGACTCCAACCAGTAGGAATACATCTAACTTTAGTCAATTAAAGCCATCACAACGTTTTCTACACATGGTATCATTTGGTTTCGCTTTACTCCCATGAACACCTTAGTTGCAATGTCAGTCTAATTATAAAATGGACCATACCGGGAACAAGAGTTAAGAATATAGAGAAAATGTAGTCATGTAAATAAGGTAAATCACTTTCCTAGTCTTTTTATTTTTTATATCTGGAATAAAGCCCAGCTAATAACCGAACACGTGATTATATTATTGGCTTCACCCACTCTTGCGATAAAGTCGATAGGGATAGGCTTAATTTACAACCTTTCCCAGCACAAGAGTGCAACCGGCGGACTTCGAACCAGAGCGCACCAGAAGGACAGATGAGCACTTACGTTGAAGTTACCGTAACCTGAGCGGCATCATTCCCGTCCCGCCATTAAATGTAGGTGTCTTTAAACCACACATTTGTTTCTAATAAATTGTTTTGCGTCAGCAGCAATTTCACAGAAATGCGTTATTACTTTCTCTACTAAGTACGTAGTAGGTAGAGTATCTATAGCATTTTCAAAAATTCTATACCGAGATTTCACCTAAAATACAGTTTTGAAGCCCCCTGAATAAAAAAAACAGTTTTAGAAAAAGGTCGTTTTGTGTGTGTGTGTGTGTGTGTGTGTGTTTGTGGCATAACTCAAAAGCGAAAAGTCGAAAAACAATCAAGCTTCCAAAGATGCGAGACGAAGAATCTCAAGAAAATTGACTCACCCCAAACTACCCTTTACATGGGAACATTTTTCAAAAAATTGTATTTTCTAAAAGATGACTCATACGATTTTGATTAAGATACTAAATATGAAAGCTATTTACAGTATAAATAAAATGTATATCTTGAAGTTTCTGGGAATTGTCTGTGAAGTATATTTCATTAGGGAGGAATTTTGTATAATCTTGTGTACCAGTAATTGTTAAGTAATAGACGAAAATGTACCACACAAAAAATGTAGATCTCTTTAAAAGACAGCTTATTCCAAATATTTTTTGTGGTATAAGCCGTTTCTGAGGTATCCGTTATTAAAGGTTTGAATTGTTCAATACTTGTTATTCTTTTTAAGTCCTATCGATTTTCAGTTGTTTCTCGGGATGTCATTCAAACAGTACGGAATTTTAAGGCCAGCATATAGCGTCCAGTTCTTAAACATTTGACTATCGGTGTTCTCTTTGCATCTGTAACGAAATGTGTAATGTAACTATTTCTGCAAAGGTTTATTTGGATAAAATGGAGTATATAGAAAAACATGCCTTAGTAAGCGTGTTTTGCACAACCACTAATAAAGATAGGGGTAGAGAAAGTCTTGTAAGTGTATCAAATCTGATTTTTTTCAGTTCTCTCATTTCTTTAAAGTGATGTATTGAGTTGTTTCTCGGGATCTCATGGGAACAGATGCAATTTCAAGGTCAATTATGTAGTGACCAGTTCTTAAGGCATCTTATGGTATCTTACGACATCTGTTTCCTCTATCCCCTTTATACCTACAACTAAAGTATTTCCGGAAAGGTTTGCCTTGATTAACATGAAGCAGATAGAAGATTTGTATAAGCTTAATAAAAAAAAGTCTGTGCTACACTTTACTGACTTTCTCTGCTCTTGTACAAACTATTTTTACAAACGCTTATTCTCCATCCACTTCATGATAATCGAGATAAATTTGCAGAAACTATCTTATTGCTAATTTTCTTGTAGGTGCAAGGGGAATACGGTAGGCTTAAGCGATAGCCAAATCTTTTAAGAGCTGGTTGCTATGTGGAGCATTCCATTCTCTTTGCATGTCCAGGACATAAAAAAACGAAAAACGTATTCCCATTTGAGAAAAGGTGTATTGCAAAATTCAAACAAATAACAAGGAATATCTCGGAAATGGTTCACTCCACACACAAGCAAAAAATGTATACGTCATAAATTGTGTGCTTTAACAAGCTCTACGCTTTTTGTGTAGAAAAAGTTTGTCTATCTCTTACGATTTACGGAGTATGCGAGAAGAGGAGTTTTGGGGACATTCCCAGAAAATCCAAGATATACCTTTTAGTTGTCATGGAAATAGCTTACATATATGATATTTTAATCAACATCGTTAGACCCTTTTTTGAGAAAACCAAAGTTTTCGAAAAATGTTCCATGTAATAGGTAGTCTGAGGTGAGGGATTTGCTTGAAAATCTTCGTGTCGCATGTTTGAAAGATACTGAACCTAAATATCAAGTTTGGTGTTTATCCGACTTTTCATTTTTGAGTTATTTTGTTCACAGACACACACTCAGACTAACCGGACTTTTTTCTAAAATTGCTTTTTTTCGGATTCAGGGGGCTTCAAAACATTTATTTCGTGTGAAATCTCGGTATCGACTTTTTGGATGGAATGCAATAGTTCCCCTGCTTACTACAGGAAGTAGACGAAGTAATAAACGACAGCAGTCACATGAGTTGTAGATAGTAATATTTTTGGTGATTTTATCGTCATTTGAAAGGACGATGAATGCAAATATGAAATTATTGCTCAAACACCGAAGGCTCTTCATCTCGAACGAAATTCAAACTCGGAACCTCTTGAATGTGTCCCTACGGCCTACGCAATGGAGGTGGAAAGGATGTTCTTCAGCTTGGGATCTAAAACAACGTTTGTTGCGGTCCTGTTACGAAATGTAAATTGTAGTAGACACCGACTTTACCCTTTGGCTGATAGTCATTTGTTTGTTTTGTCGCAGTAGTAAATCTTGGAAAGAAACGGCTATATTTTACGTGCATACAACTACCACTAAACTAACTGCTCTAACTGTATACCAGGAAATTTATAGTCATGCGGATTTTAGGTCTCATGAATTAACGTTGTTTAGAGTCTGCTTGAGAAACTCAAGCGGAACTCAAATATCTGACATTTGAAGTGCGTTCATGCAAAGATGTATTGTACAGTATCCATAGACAGGTAAAAACTAAGAGAGCTATAGCAAAAAACATCTCATGTGTTACACTTACATGACTTTCTCTACTCTTGTACAAGCTATTTTTACAAACGCTTATTCTCCATATGCTTCATGTTAATCGAGATGTTAATCTTATTGCTAACTTTCATGTAGATGCAAGGGGCATTGCTAGGCTTTAAGCGATAGTCAAATATTTTAAGAGGTGGTTGCCATGTGGAGTATTCCATTCTCTTTGCATTACCAGGACATAAAAAATGAATAACAAATTTCAATTTGAGAAAAAGTATAAGTATTGGAAGATTTAAGGGAATAGCAAGCAATATCTCGAAAATGGTTCACCCAACAGAAAAAAATGTATATGACATACATTGGGTATTTTAACGCGATCTACATTTTTTGTGTAGTAAACTTTTGTCTATTTTTATGGTTTACCAGTTATGCAAAAGTCGTTCACAATGAAGAATACTTTTGGAGACATTCTCAAAAAATTCGAAATATACAGTTCATTTGTCATGAAAATATCTTAAACATATGATATTTTAATTAAAATCGTTAGAGCCATATGTTTCATGTAAAGGGTAATGTGGGGTGGGGGGATTTTCTTGAAAAATATTCGTGTCGCATCTCTGGAAGATACTGAACCTAAATACCAAGTTCGGTGTTTATCCGACTGTTCCTTTCTGAGTTATGCTGTTCACAGACACACATACACACACACAGACAAACACACGTACATGTTTTCAAAAATGCTTCTTTTGGATTCAGGGGGCCTCAAAACATATATTTCCGGTGAAATCTCGGTATCGAATTTTTGGGTGGAATACAATACTTCCTCTACTTACTATACGTAGTAGAGAAAGTAAAAAAAATACATCACCTTTTCTGCCTTCTAGTGTTTATTTTGATATAACTAACCTTGCAAAAATTCTACTTCATTATAATCGGTATACACTTGCACCAGCAGTTCATGACACATTTGGTTGTGACTACTGGTCAGTCACGATGTGAATCCGTGCGGTGGGACGAGGTAAAGAAAATATCAACAGTTCCGAGATGCATTTACTAGCGAGGCTGAGGCCTGTTCATGCAGTACTATTTTCATTGTGCAGCTGTACATTTCCCTACCACATTGCCCTGATCCCTAGTCTTGGCGAAGTGCGCTTGTCAACAAAATACAATTGCGCCCTCCTCCAAGCGCACTCATATCGTGGCTGACTAGTACAAGGAGAATAGGAGAAAACGAGAGAGTTTACAACTGATCACCATATGCTGGTCTAGAGGCTGCGTACTCCTGCAATTGCAATAGCTCTTTAAAAATGAAAAAGCAATAGTGTGCAGTGATCCCTTAAATTACTCCAGCTGTATGAGGATAAATACAATGTAACCTACCTTAAATGTATATTAAATTATGGAAAACAGGTATTATGATGTTCTTATTATAGTATTTATGCTCATTAAGTATGCAAGTGTATAAATATTGATAGATAGTAACAACAAATTATGCCAGTTCTTGTAGTATTACAAAGCATTCTTGCATTTACTGAAAAGTTATTCCAACGGTGTCTGGTATAGAAGATTCGTTTGAATACAAATTCCATTCTTCTTTTTTGGGTAGCAAAATATTTGACAAAAGGCATCTTTATGTCGTATTTCTTCTAGTAGAGCTGCTTCTATTAAAAACAATGCCAGATTTGAAAGCATTGTTTCTTGAGTACGTTTTAATTATTTTGAGTGCCAAAAATGTGTCTCCACTGAGGATATTAACACTAGTATAGTGCATATTAGTGAAATAAGCTTTGTAAGCTGAGGGAAGCATGAAATGTATGCTTTATCTGAGAGAATGACTCACGTATTCTTTTGAGCACTTTGCTGCTGTGAAAAGCTACAATCTCCTTTCTTAGCCTCACTTCATCGAAATGAGGCTGATTTTGTGGAAACTTAACTTGGTGCAAGTCACATTTCCCACTCTCCATGGAAAAAAGACCTACAAATTTCAGTTTCCATAATCTTGGAAGCTTATTTCAAGATTGCAATCAATATTGTCCAATATCTCACAGTAAACTTGCTTGTGGTTGATATCACTTCTTATAGATGGATGGCCACCATCATTTATTGTTTCAGTATATAGTGATCCAAAGTCACTCCTCGTAGAATATACAGGGTTATTCAAAAAGAAGGAACAGGTTTTACAGATTCATTTTAATGAACGACAATAGATAGCGGCACATGTGATACATCATTGAATAGAGGAAATTTCAAAGTTTTAAGCCCCAACTATTAGCTACATTTACTGCCTACAGCGGCGCTGTGTTTGTTTACGAGAAAATGACGACGCCATAGGAAAATTCGTTTTACGTGCTGCATTATGCAAAGAGTGAATTCATGTTTCATTGAAATGCACATTTCGTTGTAAGTTCAACAACGAACCGCCTCGTCATAAAAATTTAAAATTGATACAATAAATTCGTAGGAGATGGTTGCGTATGCAAAGGAAAAGCACTGGTCTTCCTCGAATAATAAATGGTGCTTACACATAAAATGAAATTTTAAACGTTTCTCTATTCAGTGATGTATCGTATGTGTCGCCATCTATTGTGGTTCATTAGAAATAAATATTTAAAGTCTGTTCCTTCTTTTTGAATAGTCTGGTATATGTCTTCTACTTTCATCTATTTTCTTCCTGCAAAAGCATATCAAACTCCTTGTTCTTTAGTATGTCACAGAGAATATCATTGTAAGGAAATATTTTGACAAAGGTTATCAAAATAAAACCAAAAGTGAAGTCTTGTAGATTACTGAGACGACAATTAAGTGAAGCCAAAATCTCGCGTTCAATATCCTTTGGGTTTTCTAATATTGCATTAAAACCATCACAATGCTGTTTTATGTGAACATGCAGTGTATTTACCAATCTCTTTGCATAAGTCCATCTGGTGGATGAGACATTGGGATCCATTCTCTCTAAAAATGCATCAAGTGGACGGTGAAGGGTGGAAAGGAAATGCAGCCATGTCATTCAGTGTACTGAAAAATATTTTACATTCATTGATATTGCTAACTGTGTTTGCTAATACAAGATTCAAGTAGTGAGTATATCAATGAAGAAATAAAACCTCAGGATGCGAATTTTTAATCAAGGCCTACTGTAGCGCGATAAATGGGAAAGAAAGTTTTCTCGGTATCGGGTTTCTGACTCGGAAGGATTGTAGTTGCCGGCTACTCAGGTAGAGGGTTATTGGTTGGGTGACTCTTATCTTAGGGAGTGTGGATAGGAGTTGAATGATACTTACAGTCCTCCTTCAGTAACCCGTTTATTCTGATGATCCACACTGTTTTTCTTGAACGAATCTCCGTCGCACAAGACTTGATGCCGCCTATCATCCCCAGCTAGTATTTACGTGCTCTCCCCTTTTCTAATTATCTGTAGATGTTGAAAAACATACAGAAGTGAATTTTAATGACTTGAATTTGGTAATTTCTAGCTACCTTTCCTCACTTTTACTGAACACTAACTTTCAAACACACAAATGCTTAAGTTTCTACATCTACACTGTTCCCCTATATGACACGAAGTGCTTTGAATTTCTACATCACTACTGCTCCCGGTACGACAGGAAGTGATCCATTTTACACACGTCTCAAACTGCTATCCCTCATAGATAATTTTTCTATTCTCCGCCTATTTTCTAGTTTCATTCCTCCTTTATACTATGCACGTGACTTTTATAATTTCTCATTGGTCATTTTTCTAAGTTTTCCTCCGTTTCACATTGGTTCGTTATATTTTCAAGTTGACCGTGCCCGCGTCTACCATTAGCACCTTACGCTCGCATGATTAGGTTTTCTGTGCGGTTGACTGCATTCGACTTCGTTTCTGTTCTAGCTTCCTGTGAGTTTCACTAGGTTTCTATAGAACTTAAGCGTTTGCTAATGTTTCTTTCCTGTATGTTCTTAGAGAATTTCACCTTTTACAGTTTTCACCATGTGTCTCTTCGCTCTAAAATACGCGTTTTTCTACATTTTATTTCACGTTCTGATTATTTATTCGTGTCTGTTCTTTACTTTATTTATTTCGTTATGATTTTATTCCCCCTTTTCTAATCCTTAATACTATCTTTTATTCTTCCTTCTTATTAGTATTACCATCCTTATTATTTTGATTATGTTGATTATTAACCTTCTTATTATGGTTATTATTATTCTTATTACCTTTCTGGCGGATCTTATTACTTCAATACCCTCCGTTTATACAACCTGTCATTGCAGTAGCACCATTACAAGATTGACCAACAACTTTGTCATGACTGAAATACTGCCTTATAATTTCTGCAAGTCCTAATGCTGTGCGATCTTCACTTACATCACTTAAAGCAATAAGTCTTTCCTTAGTTTGGCCATTGAAAACATAACGCAAAATAAATGAAAGTTGAGCCGTATTGAAATCGTCTACTGCTTCATCAACTAAGAGTGCAATAAATATAGATGCTTTCATTTCTGATTTGATTTCCTCCACAAGGATTCAATCACTGCTTCAATAAGGTCATTTTGGATCCTGTTTGACAGTCTTTTGAAAACAGAAATGTCTCTAGATGCGTTTTTAAGATAGGATCATATTCAACAGTGTATTTTAGAAGTTCTACATAATTGCCACGAATAAACTTCTGATTCTTCATGTCATCTAAAAGCGAGCTCTGGTTTACTTAAAAAGCACACTGCTTGAATTAAACGCTTCGGAAGCTCTCTGATTTACCTTCTCATTATGAAATGACATTTCATTTTGCAACTGATAATTCAGCTGAGTGTCCATTCAAAACTTACTGAAAGATGCCAGCATAAATATAGCTCTGGTATGTCCAACATATTGTTTGCGTGAAAGGTTGCTTTAGTGAAGCTTCCCAGGTTAATATAACCTGTCTTCGTCCAGCTAGTCATGGCCAAACAGTACAAAGTTCCAACAAAACAAAGCATTATAGTTTTAACTCCCAGCTAACTATGGATATTTCTGATGCGAAATGGAAGCGAAATGTCTTGCGAATTCAGATGTTTTTTGGGTCAGATCTGATAAATTTGCGTTGGCCTACCTAGTTCAATAATAGCACCTTCTTCATGGAAAGGTCTGCACGAAAATGACCTCTGTGAATGTCTTCAAAAATGCACTCACAGCTATGTATACACACTTTGTTCTCTTATTTTACACTGCACCAAATACTTTGAATTGGTTTAACTATCAAATAACATAAAAGACATGTGTTCTCTCAGGCACACAAATAAACGACATGGGAGATCGATATTAATCGAAAGTGATAGAATGAAGCAATCTATATTCTCAATAATGGAACTGAGTAGTGTTCTTCCATCGTGGACTGTGATGTCACATGTTAAACCCAGTTAGCTTGGACGCTCATATTGTGGCGTATGTGTGTGTATTGTCATACCAGACACATTGTATGGCATTGTCAACGGTATTATTGGGGTGATTTGTTATTTCTTTCGTCTTGTTGGAAATTCCGTCTTGTGTGGCACTCGCCAACTCTGGCCGGTGTGCCTAGCCAGGGTTGGAGAGAGGGGAATAGATGTTGGCATTAGTTTTCTTTGTGTGTTTGAGCGTCACTTGTTGTGTAAGTGTGTAACCAGTAGATCGTGTATGTGAGGATCTCCCCTCAATCCTTTATTCCCTGTGTGTAATTTGAGGCAGTATTTTTAACACTTGAATGATTTCAGTCAAATTATATAATATAAAATATAATAACAGCCCGTCTTAAAGCAAAATGCGTATAATATAATATATAAAATGCATGTAACAATCATTGTTTTAATGTTTATATTGTTATGTATGTGTAATAATGTTATGTGAATGTATTACGTAATTTCATAATGTAGGCGCTGTGAGAATAATAAGTTAAAAGTTGCTAACAATGAGGCAACAATGAGGTAGCCTTGAGGCAATAATGAGTAAGAAAGTATAATAATGCTACTAGTCATTATTGGAGCAACAATCTCGTAAATTTTGAACCAGTTTATAAATAGCCAATCAACTACCAGAAAAAAGCTGAAGTTAAATAAAAGTATACTATTGAAGTAGGAATAGCCAATCAGAAACTGAAATAGGGCAAATTGTACAAATTCAGAAGTCAGTTGCTAGTAGACAGCGTTCCTAACCGGACGCGAAACACGTCCTCGAGAAGTTTAATACGTATTCAGTGTGAGACAAAAATAGTTTATATGTTAAAAAGTGCAAGTAATTAATAAATAATCTCACAGTGTTATTTAAATTGTGTCAAGGATTAATAAATGGAGTGAAGTGAAAATTATAATCTGTGTAAGCCTACATTCATCAGCCGCACCACGTCTTGTTGAGATATTCATGACTCTACAAATTAAGACTGACGCAGCCGAGGCAAACATAAAGATATAATATTTAAAGAAGTAGTAAAATTACAAAGTTAATATTTTTAAACTTGGGGCGAAGGCTACCGGGTACCATAGTGCGGTTGCAAATGCTTCAAGTTCGGCTCTCCAACAGTCGAAATACAATACAACACCACCATAAAATTAACCTTCTTCAAATGTAGGGCCACAAATTGTTTTATTAATAAACCCCAAGTAATTTGAATGATGTGAAATTTGTGTATAATTTATTAAAAATCCCACGCCTTCGGCTGAATGTAGTCACTCAAGGACCTGGGCCTCTCGCTGTTTGTAGCTAGGCTCCCTCATATGCATGTTGGGGTGATCCAAATTTAGTATTTTGCTGGAAACCTTTACGCCCTCTCCCCCAGCATGTATGTTTCCTTGAGTTTGCTTCTAGTGCTGCTAGCGAGGAGCGAATTGATGTGTGCGCTTGCGTCAATTCAGCTGAGACAAGCCGAAGTTTTATCCAGGTGGCTTATGCATCAACGAGCAGGTGGAACAAGATCTGTAACGAAGTACGAGTGTATTTACGAGGGAAGTTGCTAAAAGTGAAATTCTTTGTCAGTAGCAGACAATTCTAACTAGGAATTAATTACTCCAGCAATACTGGGGTAGAATGCACGCCACTGTGAAAACATATGAAAAATTCAAACCAATAGCAATGGATATTCCAGAAATAGCTTATGCCAGAAACTTATTTAAAATAAATTCTGTGTTTTAATAGGATATACATGTTTGCTTTCTCTTCCTCGTACAGTAAGGGAAATATTGCATTCCACCCTAAAATTTGATACCGATATACATGTTTTGAGGCCCCCTGAATCTAAATAAAAGAATTTGGAAACATGTCAGTGTGTGTGTGTGTGTGTGTGTGTGTGTGTGTGTGTGTGTGTGGTGTTTCTCCGAGAACAGCATAACTAAAAAACGAAAAGTCGGATAACCAGCAAACTTGGTACATAGATTCAGTATCTTCCAAAAATGCGACACAAAGATTTTAAAAAATCTGATGTGTCACAATCACATGACTTTCTCTACTCTTGTACAAACTAGTTTTACAAAATCTTATTCTCCATCTATTTCATATTAATCGAGATAAACATTTGCAGAAAAGATCTTTTAACATGCAGAGAGAATTACATTTTACACATAGCGACCAGTTCTAAAAATATTTGACTATCGCTTAAGGCATACTATGTTCTCCTTTTTTTGTATTTGCAACGGCAATATAAAAATACAGTAGCCTATAAGCATAGACATATATCTTAATACCTGGTTGCTATGCGCGGCACCATTCTCTTTGCCACAGATTAGTACTCTTTGCATATCCAAGTCAAAAAAATTAATAACGAACTCCCATTTGAGAAAATAAATATTGCAAAATTTAAGAGAATAACAAGCAATATCTCGAAATGGTTCACTCAACAAAGAAAATGTATATGACATAAATTGTGTATTTTAACGCAATCTACATTTTTTGTGCAGTAAAATTTTGTCTATCTCTTAAAGTTTACCAGTAATGCAAAAGTCGTTCACAATGAAGAATGCTTTTGGAGACATTCCCAGAAAATTCAAAATATGCATTTTGTTTGTCATAAAAATATCTTAAAGATATGATATTTTAATCAAAATCGTTAGGGCCATTTTAGAGAAAATTAAAATTTTCGAAAAATGTTCCATGTAAAGGGTAATCTGGGGTGGGGGGATTTTATTAAAAACCTTTGTGTCGCATCTCTGAAAGATATTGAACCTAAATACTAAGTTTGGTGTTTATCCGACTGTTCGTTTCTGAGTTATGCTCTTCACAGACACACACACGGACATGTTTCCAAAAATGCTTTTTTTTGGATTCAGGGGGTCTCAAAACATGTATTTCCGGGAAATCTCGGTATCAAATTTTTGGGTGGAATACAATACTTCCCCTAATTACTATACGTAGCAGAAAAAGTAAAAATATATCCACATCCCAAACTACCCTGTAGATGGAACATTTTTCGAAATGTTTTATTTTCTATAAAAAGGCTCCAACGATTTTGATTAAAATAACATGTATAAAAGATATTTACATGGTAAATAAAATGTATATCGGGGGAGAGCCAGTGAATTTCTAATCCTTCAGAAGGAATTTTACTCAATATTGTGTAACTGGTAAACGTTAAGCGATAGACGAAAACGTACTAGACATAATATATAGATCTCTTTAAAATACACAATTAATTTCTAATAAGTTTTTTGTAGCATATGCCATTTCCGGCATATCTTTTATTAAACGTTCGAAACTCTATAACGAATTGTGTAATATAGCTGTTTTTGCAAAGACTTTAGTAAGAATAGTTTTCAATACCCACTGATAAACGACAGAGGGTAGAGAAAGTGTGTGAATATAACGCATTTGATTTTTTATGCAACAGTGTAAATAAATAAATTCTAGCCATCACAGTTCATATCAGAAACCTTACGCCTTTCGTGCATATGGCGTGCTTTATCGTCCTTCTGAGTAAAAGAAATTTCGGGTTCACTTGTTTTTTGAAGAATTGAAATGTCACTGATATAAGGAAATACGATTTTCCCCCCACATAACACTTCTGAAAGCAGGTGTCACTTGCTGTGATAAACGAGGGGGAATTTCTTAAATTCCATGACATTTCCGTTATGCATTACCATTTGGAAAAGTAAAATATTAGCATTTGCGACAGCAGCAGAGGTCCTTTTCTTTCGTTTTCCGCCCCCTTTTTTTTTCAAAAGATGCATTGTTACTGAACGGCCTTATTTATCACTTTATTCAAAGGTTATATTTTTCGTTTGAATGCTATACTCTCAGTTAGGGCGCGGCTGTGACATCCCGTTTATTTTCTGCGCGTGCATAACGTTGCCATGCCAACGGTGAAAGGGCCTCCATTCTTTGGTACGGTCTTGCTTAGGGGCGAGGTTTTCACTATAGCTATATGATAAGGGTGTGGTCACAAAAAGCAATTGCAGTGCTAAATTTACAAGCTGATAAGATTTGGAAAAATGATAATGAATATTTGCTACAAATACTAATAATCCTATGAATACAAATTTTGAAGTAAAACAACACGTGTTTTAACAAATAATCTCTCCCACTTACCTATTTTAGGTAGAGGAAGTATCGTATTCCACAAAAAGATTTTAAGTGGAAATTTCACTATAAATTCACGTTTTGATGATGAATCCACAAAAAGTACTTTTAGAAAGTGGTCCATGTGTCTATGAACAGCGTAACTCAAAACTGAAAAGTTTGTTAAATACCAAATTTCCCCCTCAACGTAAACATCATTTTACATGGAAAATATAATGGTTTTTTTTATTCTTTCAAAAATAGCTCAAAGATTTTGATTAAAATATCAGTTGTTAAAATATTTTCATGACAGACATATAATTGGTGAACCTTCAGAAATGGGACAGAATCCTACTGCACATTTATTAACAGCTATTGCGTGAAGTAAGTTGTTGCTTCAAATTGGAAAGGCAGTTTGAAGAAGATGTATTATATTTCGACTGTTGGGAAGCCGAACTTGAAGTAGTTGCAACCGCAAGTATGGTAACTTTATAATTTGACTGTTTCTTTAAATATTGTATATTTATGTTTGCCTCGGCTACGTCACTATTTATATTGTTTAGAGACATGAAGTACTTAGCAGGGATTGGTGCGACTGAAGAATGTAGACTTACACAAATTATAATTTTTACTTCACTCCATTTATTAATTCTTTAAACGATTAAAATAATACCTCACTGATTAGAGAGCTATGAGACTCTTTTATCAATTACTTGCACTTTTTAACACAAACTATTTTCGTCTCACACTGAATACGTATTGAACTTCTCGAGGACGTGTTTCGCGTCTGGTTAGTAACGCTGTCTGCTAGCAACTGAACTTATTTCTACCGCCTGAATTTGTAAATTTCATCTATTTCAGTTTCTGATTGGCTAATCCTAGTCCAATAGAATCTCTTCATTTAAGTAAAGCTTTTTCTGATTGTTGATTGGCTATTTTATAAACTGTCTCAGAAATTGCATTATTGTTGCTCCAAGAATTACCAATAGCATTTAAACTTTCTAATTCATTATTTCCTCAAGGTTACCTTATTGTTAGCAACTCTTAACCTATTATTCTCACAACTCCTGCATTATTAAATTAATAATACATTCCGCATAGCATTGTTAAACATGTACATGATGTAGCGGACCAGGTTGCACATATTTCGTATACCAGGAAGTGTGAAATTCAGGTTAAGCAGAAAGCGTCCACGCTGCACAAAGCCGAGTCAGCGCTTATGTAGGTATTTATACTACAGGGTTTTGACTCGGTCGAGAGAGTGTGAGTAGCCTCGTGGTTGTTGCCAAGAGGTTGTTGCTACGAGAGAGTCGTCAGATTAGGTATCAGTTTCGAGACCCGTCGCCACCAGTCAACAGGTAAGCATGAGACTCATCTAAGTTCTCTTGACTTGTCGGGGCTTCACCCCTAAGTTCTATTGACTTGTCGGGGCTTCACCCCTAAGTTCTATTGACTTGTCGGGGCTTCACCCCGAACTGAATGTACGCATACTTAAAGCTACAAGTATAATTTAGTGGGCCAATGCATCCCCTGTGCTTTATTTAAATACCCCCTATCCTAGAACGCCACCCTGGCCTGCCTACCACCCCGGTACCAACGCATCCCCTACCTCTGAGCTACCAACCCCCTGTGTAATCACCTACTGCGGGGGTAAACACCCCCGTGGGGTGTTACAATATTAATATAAGCATTATTACAATGACTGTTACATACATTTTTATATATTGTTATATACACATATTGCTTTAAGGCGGGCTTTTATTGAATTTATATATTATATAGTTAGACTGAAATCATTTAAGTGTTAAAAATACTGCCTCAACCGTCAATATTACATTTTGGAAGATGAATTATCTTTACTTTTATTACCATGTTCATAGTAGGTAGAGAAGGTATTGTATTCCACCCAAAAATTCAATGACAAGATTTAATCGGAAATACATGTTTTGAGAATCCCTTAATCCAAAGCATCATTTTTAGAAAATGGTCCGTGTGTGTGTCGGATAAGTACCAAGCATGGTATTTAAGTTCAGTATCTTTCAAAATAGGACTCGAAGATTTTCAAGAAAATCCTCTCACCCCAACTACGCTTACATGGACCATTTTTTGAAAAAATTTATTTTCCAAAAATGCCTCTAATTATTTGTAATTAAAATACTATATATTAAGGATATTTACATGACGAATAAAATGTATATCCTGAATTTTTGTGGGAACAACCAGTGAAATCCTCTTCTTTCGGAAGTAATTTTGCATAATCTTGTACAACTGGTAAACGTTAAGCAATAGACGAAAACGTACTACAGAATAAATGTATTTTTCTTTAAAACACGCTTAATTTTCAGTAAGTTTTTTGTAGCATAATCCATTTCTGAGATATCCGTTTTTAATGGTTCTAATTTTTCATTCTCTTGGTCATTCATTTTTTTTTCGGGATTTTATAGAAACAGTGTGGGATTTTAAGGCCGGCATATAGCATCCAATTTGATTGTAGGCTTAAGATTTCAAGAGATTTCGATGAGCTGTAACTGTCAACAGAGCTCGCAGTACATCAGCTTCATTATTATACGAATACAAATTTAGGACATAGTTGCGTTATTCAATATAACACAAAAGTAAATCTTGTTTTCACTCTGAAATCCAAATAATGGCTTAAAAATAATCTTTACTAAATCGAAAATGATACCAGATTTTGCAATTAATTTTGTTGGCTCAAAATCCAGTGCTTTGATCATCACATGTAAACCGTATAATTAATTTTCAAAGTATGTCAGATTTCGTGTTTATCGCACAAATATAGACTTTCGCGAGAAAACGAGAAATTGGTGAAAATTCGCGAAAAACTACAGGATAAAATCATATAAATTTATTGTGAAACATATAGATACTGCTACATTTTTATGTTTATCGTTAACTAGCTGAAATATCCGGCGTTGCCCGTGGTTTGACGGTTTATCCCTACAACATTTAGCCTTAGGTTGTACTTACCCAATAGCCTTGAGTTTCTTTGGAAGCATTTAAAAATTGTTACACAATAAACTTTAATAAGCAGTTAATTAAAAATCTTAGGACCGTACAAAGAAAAAAACATAAACTACTGAGAAAATACTATGCTAAACACTGCTGAATAACCATAAATACCACAGTTTGTAATGATTTCTCGAGAATGCAGCTGGGTGGCGGTTCCATGCGATCATATTTGCAATACCTCGTCATTATTTACAGAGAAAATCTCGGTTTGGAAGAAATAAAAGTAGTTTAAGTAACATCAATATTAGCTTGTTTATTTTCAGTAACTAGAATGATGCAGTGGAAAACAAATGCATTGTGCATTGATGTGAAAAAGAGAATAAAGACAGGGGTTTTTGAAAAAAGTCAAACAAAGAATTAAAGACATTGAAATCCAAGAGATATTTGATAGTTTCAACAACAAAGGTCATTGAGGATATACAGGGAGATAAAGAATGTGTGAGGCAGAGAGAACTATGTGGATAAAGCCAACCAGAGGACGAGAGAGAAGCTGCATGTCCCCGAATAGGCATAGTTGAACTGAAAGGAATAAGAGGGGATCTAAAAATAGAGGAATGTCCAATGTGCGGAAGGCAAGATAATTATTGGCATGCGATTCTGGTATGTGAAGAAACCAAAATAGTAGGATTGAGAAATGGGCTGATCTACAAATGGAGATAAAGGAATAAAAGCTTCATAAATTTGAAATCAAGGAAGGCAATCTTAGAATTTGGGGAGGATCTAGGCAAGGTCAATAGAAAATGGAGGAATAAAATAAAAACTCTTGTGGAATCAGAAAGTGTATAAATATAATTTAAACCGGATAGAGTCAGAGTATACTGTTATAGATAGTTGGGCCCGATAGTAGAACCACAAGATTGGAACTAGACTGGTTTACTCAGCAACTCTCGAGAAAGAGCCACTAGTATTCAGTATCGTGGGTTTTACTTTGGCAGAGAGATTGTATATACCAGGTGAGTCTTCTCAGCCTGCGAATTGAGAAGTTATGCAGTCCCTGCGTTGTACAGGCATGCAGTAAAAAACTGTCCACTGCATTGCGTAGCATCAATTTCGGCCGAAATGACTGCTTTGCACCGCATTGCGTGCAGTAACTTGCACTCGAGCATAAGAGTTTAGACGTTGGTCTTCAGTGGTGAAGGTCCCAGGTTCAAATACTGCCACTTTGATGTACTTTTTATGTTCAGTATATTTAACGAGAACTGGTAGTTTGGCATGGAAGTGTCGTTTCACTTAATTAGTTTAATTATGTAAATTTCACTAAAACAAACATTATTACTTGTTAGAATATTTTTAATGAACGTCATAAATAAATGCAAGAAATTAATAAAAAAACTCGTTTATTCACAGGCTGATTTGAACTTCAGCATGCTAACCCTTATGCAACTAGAGCTCGTTTACAACGAGCACTACCATAGCCCTAATCACCGGGCTGGTGAATGCGGTGGCAGCACCTGCAATTCGCATCCTGTAAAATGCAGGATTGCCTAGTTACCAATCCGCAGGATTAGAAGACTCACGCGGTATGTATATATAAAGACTCACGCAGTATGTGTGTAATATATATATATATATATATTACTAAGTGGATAATAAATCCATTCAACTAACATACACACAACGGTTAAAAAAACACACGATACACAAAATAAAAGAAATCTGATGTATTACATTAACATGACTTTCTCCACTCTTGTATAAACTATTTCTACAAACGCTTGTTCTCCATATGCTTCATGTTAATCGAGATATCGAGATGTTAATCTTGATGCCAATTTTCTTGTAGATGCAAGGGGAATTGGTAGGCTTTAAGCGATAGTCAAATATTTTAAGAGCTGGTTGCTATGTAGAGTATTCCATTCTCTTTGCATTACCAGGAAAAAAATGAATAACGAATTTAAGAAAAGCTATAAGTATTGGAAAATTTAAGGGAATAACAAGCAATATCTCGAATATGGTTCACGCAACAACAAAAATGTATATGACACAAATTGTGAATTTTAACGCGGTCTACATTTTTTAGAAGTAAACGTTTGCCTATCTCTTATGGTATACCAGTTATGCAAAAGTCGTTCACAATGAAGAATACTTTTAGAGACATTCCCAGAAAATTCGAGATATACATTTCATTTGTCATGAAAATATATTAAACATAAGATATTTTAACCAAAATCGTTAGAGCCATTTTTGAGAAAATTAAAATTTTCGAAAAATGTTCCATGTAAAGAGTAATCTGGGGTGGGGGGATTTTCTTGAAAACCTTTGTGTCGCTTGCTGGAAGATACTGAACCTAAATACCAAGTGTTTATCCGACTGTTCGTTTCTGAGTTATGCTGTTCACAGACACACACAGACACACGCACGGACATGTTTCCAAAAATGCTTTTTTTTTTGGATTAAGGGGGTCTCAAAACATGTATTTCCGGTGAAATCTCAGTATCGAATTTTTGGGTGGAATACAATACTTCCCTTACTTACTATACGTAGTAGAGAAAGTAAAAAGATCAGAATTAACATAGTACGCAGAAAAAGATAACAATAAGTGGTAGTTCGACTGGTTTGATGCTGTTGTTGTTATCCCTGTCCACTGTCATTTTCATAAGTTCCTCGGTGTTTTTTCTTCTGCTTATCAAACTTTCTATGAAGAAAGAAAATCTCTGTTTTCAAAAAATGAGAAACTGCAAATTATAATACTTGAATATCTGAGCATCGGAATATGATCGCAGAAACTTTTGATATTTAGTTCGATTTACTTATTACTCTTATATTAGTAATGTTTGAGCAACTTAGAGACTTTTGTAGCCAAGGCGAATATGTTGATGGCTTTTGTGTTATTTTATATCTATACACAATAAATAATCATATGAAGATATAGAAGAACAGGTATTTTGTCTAGTTTGATGCGGTTGCTGTTATCATAACCGGCATTGCTGTTGTAATTACTCATTTGACTATGTTATTACTCACTCTCAGAGGGAAGATAAACGGATAATATGTGAATACGCTACTGCTTTGTTATTTTGTAAGACCGTGAAAGCCTAAGCAGTTATTATTTATGTTGGCAATTTTCGATATTTACTAAGATTATTGTTTAGCAAGATATAGATGGTCTTGCGAGCTTTTGTGCGCATAACGTAAAATTAAATACCTAATCGTGTAAAATGGAGCGGAATTTTGATTTCTAAGCTAGACAGTAACGTTTGGCTTGTGTCAAAGATTATGTTTGCAAGATTGGTCGAAATCGGTGCAATCGTGTAGAAGCATATAAGGAACATACACATACACACCTACGGCGGTGTCTACAACGGAATGCGCAATGGAAGTTTATCTCAATTAACAAGAAGTGAAAGAAACAGCTTATCTATGTAAAGTAGAAAGGTTAATAGGGAAAGTCATCCGAGTGCGACAATAACGCTTTTTAATAAATGTGATGTCAGTACAGTGACAGGTCATAATACATTATGTGATCAAAAGTATCCGGACATCCCCATAAACAGACGTTTTTCATCTTAAGTGCATTGTGCTGCCACCTACTGCCTGGTACTCATTATCCGCGTACTCAGTAGTCATTAGACATCGTAAAACAGCAGAATGGGACGCTCCGTGGAACTCACGGACTTCGAACGTGGTCAGGTGATTGGGTGTCACTTGTGTCAGACGTCTGTATGCGAGATTTCCACACTCCTAAACATCACTAGGTCCAGTGTTTCTGATGTGATAGTGAAGTGGAAACGCGAAGGGATATGTACAGCACAAAAGCGTACAGGCTGATCTCGTCTGTTGACTGACAGAGACCGCCGACATTTGAAGAGGGTCGTAAAGAGTAATACGCAGACATCTATCCAGACCATCACACAAGAATTCCAAGCTGCAACAGGATCCACTCCAAGTACTATGACAGTTAGGCGTGAGGTGAGAAACCTTGGATTCCATGGTCGAGCGGCTGCTCATAAGCCACATATCACGCAGGAAATTGCCAAACGACGCCTCGCTTGGTGTAAGGAGCGTCAACATTACACGATTGAACAGTGGCAAAACGTTGTGTGGAGTGACGAATCACGGGTACACAACGTGGCGATCCGATGGCAGGGTGTGGGTATGGCGAATGCCCGGTGAACGTCACCTGCCAGCGTTTGTAGTGCCAACAGTGAAAACAGGAGGTTGTGATGTTATGGTGTGGTCGTGTTTTATCTGGAGGAGGGCTTGCACCCCTTGTTTTGCGTGGCACGATCACAGCGCAACCCTACATTGATATTTTAAGCACCTTCTTGCTTCCCACTGTTAAAGAGCAATTCGGGGATGGTGATTGCATCTTTCAACACGATCGAGCACCTGTTCATACTGCTTGGGCTGTGGCGGAGTGGTTACACGACAATAACATCCCTGAAACGGACTGGCCTGCAGAGTCCTGACTTGAATCCTATAGAACACTTCTGGGATGTTCTGGAACGCTGAATTCGTGCCAGCCCTCACCGAGTTACATCGATACCTCTCCTCAGTTCCGCACTCCGTGAAGAATGGGCTGCCATTCCCCAAGAAACCTTACAGCACCTGATTGAAAGAATGCCTGCGAGAGTGAACGCTGTCATCAAGGCTAAGGGTGGGCCAACACCATATTGACATCTCAGCATTACCGAAGGAGGGCGCCACGAACTTGTACGTCATTTTCAGCCAGGTGTTCGGATACTTTGGTCACGTAGTGTAGTTATTTATGTATCTAATGCATCTGAATGTTTAGCGCGTGAGCGTAAGGGAATCGTAAACCATAGGAGACTAAAGTTTAGTACACATATTGTTAAAACGTACAATTTATGACAAAAATATTTTTATATTTACAATTTCCACAACATTCGCTATTATTGGTTTGAATTTCCATATACTTATACTATAAATATGTAGTCACGTTAAGAAGTCATTCGCTAGTCTCCCATAGTCGTGCAAAGCGTTTGGAATCCTAAAATGCACATAGCGTTCCACTTTTCTAAAGGTTTGACTATGGCTTCATCCTGCACTATTCCACTTGTTATCTACAACGAAATCTGTAACGAAAACCTTTCTGCAAATACTTATATCGATTAATATGAAGTGGATAGAAAAAAAAAATCTAAGTGCAATGCTCAAATGAAGTTCTCTGCTCATTTCTCTATAATTTCTTCCATTTACTCCTCTACTCCTCTTAATTAAAACGAGCTCTTATTAATGATTTACACATTTCATTATAGGTATAAAGTATACATTAGGCAAAAGTCGATCGCTATGTGTTGGCTTTGAAATTCCACGCTCTTTGCATTTTTACTTTCTCTACTACGTATACTAAGTAGGGAAACTATTGTATTCCACTCAAAAATTCGATACCGATTTTTCAACGGAAATACATGTTCTGATGCCTCCTAAATCCAAAAAAAAATCATTTTCATAAAAAGGTCTGTGTGTGCGTGTCTTTGAACAGCATAACTCAAAAACGAAAAGTCAGATAAATACAAATTTGGTATTTAGGTTCAGTGCCTTTCAAGGATGGGACACGAAGATTTTCAAGAAAATCCCCCTGCCCAAAGCTACACATTAGATAGAAAATTCATCAAAGTTCTAAAAACGTATAAGGATTTTGATTAAAACGCAATATATTAAAGAGATTTTCAAACAAATGAAATGTAGATCTCGAATTTTCTGGGAATAGTCTGTGAAGTCAACTTTTGTTGAAAGAAGCTTTGTATAATCTTGAACAACTGCTAAACGTTAAATGATAAACGAAAGTACCCCCCAAATAAAATTAGATCTCTTCAAAGCACAAAATTAACTTCCAGTAACTTTTTCTGTGGTATAAGCCATTTCCGAGATATCTGTTTTTAAAAGTTCGAATTGTTCATTTCTTGGTCATTCTTTGAAGTTCTTTCAGCAATCAGTTGTTTCTTACGATTGCATGGAAACAGTGTGGAATTTTAAGGCCATCATATTGCGTCCAGTTCTTGAACATTTGACTATCGCTGTTTTCACTTTGTATTTATAACAAAATGTGTTATGTAGATATATCTGCCAAGATTTATTTGGATTAAAATGCAGCATATAGAAAAAAATCTGATGTGTTACACTCACATGACTTTCTCTACTCTTGTACAAATTACTTTTACAAACGCTTATTCGCCATATGCTTCATGTTAATCAAGATATCGAGATGTTAATCTTATTGAAAATTTTCTTGTAGGTGCAAGGGGAATATGGTAGACTTTATGCGATATTCAAATATTTTAAGAGCTGGTTGCTATGTGGAGTATTCCATTCTCTTTGCATTACCAGGACAAAAAATATGAATAACGAATTTCCATTTGGGAAAAAGTATAATATTGGAAAAGTTAAGGGGATAACAAGCCCAACTCGAAAATGGTTCACTCAACAAAAAATTGTATATGACATAAATTGTGTATGTTAACGGGATATACATATTTTGTGTAGTAAAACTTTGTCTATCTGTTATGGTTTACCAGTTATGCAAAAGACATTCACAATGAAGAATACTTTGGGAGACATTCCCAGAAAATTCGAGATATACATTTCATTTGTCATGAAAATATATTAAACATAAGATATTTTAACCAAAATCGTTAGAGCCATTTTTGAGAAAATTAAAATTTTCGAAAAATGTTTCATGTAAAGAGTAATCTGGGGTGGGGGATTTTCTTGAAAACCTTTGTGTCGCTTGCTGGAAGATACTGAACCTAAATACCAAGTGTTTATCCGACTGTTCGTTTCTGAGTTATGCTGTTCACAGACACACACAGACACACGCACGGACATGTTTCCAAAAATGCTTTTTTTGGATTAAGGGGGTCTCAAAACATGTATTTCCGGTGAAATCTCTGTATCGAATTTTTGGGTGGAATACAATACTTCCCTTACTTACTATACGTAGTAGAGAAAGTAAAAAGTTCAGAATTAACATAGTACGCAGAAAAGGATAACAATAAGTGGTAGTTCGACTGGTTTGATGCTGTTGTTGTTATCCCTGTCCACTGTCATTTTCGTAAGTTCTTCGGTGTTTTTTCTCCTGCTTATCAAACTTTCTATGAAGAAAGAAAATCTCTGTTTTCAAAAAATGAGAAACTGCAAATTATAATACTTGAATATCTGAGCATCGGAATATGATCGCAGAAACTTTTGATATTTAGTTCGATTTACTTATTGCTCTTATATTAGCAATGTTTGAGCAACTTAGAGACTTTTGTAGCCAAGGCGATTATGTTGATGGCTTTTGTGTTATTTTATATCTATACACAATAAATAATCATATTTAGATATAGAAGAACAGGTATTTTGTCTAGTTTGATGCGGTTGCTGTTATCATAACCGGCATTGCTGTTGTAATTATTCATTTGACTATGTTATTACTCACTCTCAGAGGGAAGATAAACGAATAATATGTGAATACGCTACTGCTTTGTTATTTTGTAAGACCGTGAAAGCCTAAGCAGTTATTATTTATATTGGCAATTTTCGATATTTATTAAGATTATTGTTTAGCAAGATATAGATGGTCTTGCGAGCTTTTGTGCGCATAACGTAAAATTAAATACCTAATCGTGTAAAATGGAGCGGAATTTTGATTTCTAAGCTAGACAGTAACGTTTGGCTTGTGTCAAAGATTATGTTTGCAAGATTGGTCGAAATCGGTGCAATCGTGTAGAAGCATATAAGGAACATACACATACACACCTACGGCGGTGTCTACAACGGAATGCGCAATGGAAGTTTATCTCAATTAACAAGAAGTGAAAGAAACAGCTTTTCTATGTAAAGTAGAAAGGTTAATAGGGAAAGTCATCCGAGTGCGACAATAACGCTTTTTAATAAATGTGATGTCAGTACAGTGACAGGTCATAATACATTATGTGATCAAAAGTATCCGGACATCCCCATAAACAGACGTTTTTCATCTTAGGTGCATTGTGCTGCCACCTACTGCCTGGTACTCATTATCCGCGTACTCAGTAGTCATTAGACATCGTAAAACAGCAGAATGGGACGCTCCGTGGAACTCACGGACTTCGAACGTGGTCAGGTGATTGGGTGTCACTTGTGTCAGAAGTCTGTATGCGAGATTTCCACACTCCTAAACATCACTAGGTCCAGTGTTTCTGATGTGATAGTGAAGTGGAAACGCGAAGGGATATGTACAGCACAAAAGCGTACAGGCTGATCTCGTCTGTTGACTGACAGAGACCGCCGACATTTGAAGAGGGTCGTAAAGAGTAATACGCAGACATCTATCCAGACCATCACACAAGAATTCCAAGCTGCAACAGGATCCACTCCAAGTACTATGACAGTTAGACGTGAGGTGAGAAACCTTGGATTCCATGGTCGAGCGGCTGCTCATAAGCCACATATCACGCAGGAAAATGGCAAACGACAGCGCCTCGCTTGGCGTAAGGAGCGTCAACATTACACGATTGAACAGTGGCAAAACGGTGTGGAGTGACGAATCACGGGTACACAACGTGGCGATCCGATGGCAGGGTGTGGGTATGGCGAATGCCCGGTGAACGTCATCTGCCAGCGTTTGTAGTGCCAACAGTGAAAACAGGAGGTTGTGATGTTATGGTGTGGTCGTGTTTTATCTGGAGGAGGGCTTGCACCCCTTGTTGTTTTGCGTGGCACGATCACAGCGCAACCCTACATTGATATTTGAAGCACCTTCTTGCTTCCCACTGTTAAAGAGCAATTCGGTGATGGTGATTGCATCTTTCAACACGATCGAGCACCTGTTCATACTGCTTGGGCTGTGGCGGAGTGGTTACACGACAATAACATCCCTGAAACGGACTGGCCTGCAGAGTCCTGACTTGAATCCTATAGAACACTTCTGGGATGTTCTGGAACGCTGAATTCGTGCCAGCCCTCACCGAGTTACATCGATACCTCTCCTCAGTTCCGCACTCCGTGAAGAATGGGCTGCCATTCCCCAAGAAACCTTACAGCACCTGATTGAAAGAATGCCTGCGAGAGTGAACGCTGTCATCAAGGCTAAGGGTGGGCCAACACCATATTGACATCTCAGCATTACCGAAGGAGGGCGCCACGAACTTGTACGTCATTTTCAGCCAGGTGTTCGGATACTTTGGTCACGTAGTGTAGTTATTTATGTATCTAATGCATCTGAATGTTTAGCGCGTGAGCGTAAGGGAATCGTAAACCATAGGAGACTAAAGTTTAGTACACATATTGTTAAAACGTACAATTTATGACAAAAATATTTTTATATTTACAATTTCCACAACATTCGCTATTATTGGTTTGAATTTCCATATACTTATACTATAAATATGTAGTCACGTTAAGAAGTCATTCGCTAGTCTCCCATAGTCGTGCAAAGCGTTTGGAATCCTAAAATGCACATAGCGTTCCACTTTTCTAAAGGTTTGACTATGGCTTCATCCTGCACTATTCCACTTGTTATCTACAACGAAATCTGTAACGAAAACCTTTCTGCAAATACTTATATCGATTAATATGAAGTGGATAGAAAAAAAAATCTAAGTGCAATGCTCAAATGAAGTTCTCTGCTCATTTCTCTATAATTTCTTCCATTTACTCCTCTACTCCTCTTAATTAAAACGAGCTCTTATTAATGATTTACACATTTCATTATAGGTATAAAGTATACATTAGGCAAAAGTCGATCGCTATGTGTTGGCTTTGAAATTCCACGCTCTTTGCATTTTTACTTTCTCTACTACGTATACTAAGTAGGGAAACTATTGTATTCCACTCAAAAATTCGATACCGATTTTTCAACGGAAATACATGTTCTGATGCCTCCTAAATCCAAAAAAAAATCATTTTCATAAAAAGGTCTGTGTGTGCGTGTCTTTGAACAGCATAACTCGAAAACGAAAAGTCAGATAAATACAAATTTGGTATTTAGGTTCAGTGCCTTTCAAGGATGCGACACGAAGATTTTCAAGAAAATCCCCCTGCCCAAAACTACACATTAGATAGAAAATTCATCAAAGTTCTAAAAACGTATAAGGATTTTGATTAAAACGCAATATATTAAAGAGATTTTCAAACAAATGAAATGTAGATCTCGAATTTTCTGGGAATAGTCTGTGAAGTCAACTTTTGTTGAAAGAAGCTTTGTATAATCTTGAACAACTGCTAAACGTTAAATGATAAACGAAAGTACCCCCCCCCAATAAAATTAGATCTCTTCAAAGCACAAAATTAACTTCCAGTAACTTTTTTTGTGGTATAAGCCATTTCCGAGATATCTGTTTTTAAAAGTTCGAATTGTTCATTTCTTGGTCATTCTTTGAAGTTCTTTCAGCAATCAGTTGTTTCTTACGATTGCATGGAAACAGTGTGGAATTTTAAGGCCATCATATTGCGTCCAGTTCTTGAACATTTGACTATCGCTGTTTTCACTTTGTATTTATAACAAAATGTGTTATGTAGATATATCTGCCAAGATTTATTTGGATTAAAATGCAGCATATAGAAAAAAATCTGATGTGTTACACTCACATGACTTTCTCTACTCTTGTACAAATTACTTTTACAAACGCTTATTCGCCATATGCTTCATGTTAATCGAGATATCGAGATGTTAATCTTATTGAAAATTTTCTTGTAGGTGCAAGGGGAATATGGTAGACTTTATGCGATATTCAAATATTTTAAGAGCTGGTTGCTATGTAGAGTATTCCATTCTCTTTGCATTACTAGGACAAAAAATATGAATAACGAATTTCCATTTGGGAAAAAGTATAAGTATTGGAAATGTTAAGGGGATAACAAGCCCATCTCGAAAATGGTTCACTCAACAAAAAATTGTATATGACATAAATTGTGTATGTTAACGGGATATACATATTCTGTGTAGTAAAACTTTGTCTATCTGTTATGGTTTACCAGTTATGCAAAAGACATTGACAATGAAGAATACTTTGGGAGACATTCCCAGAAAATTCTAGATATACATTTCATTTGTCATGAAAATATGTTAAACATATGCGATATGTTTAGCGGGTTTTAATCAAAATCGTTAGAGCCATTATTGAGAAAATTAAAATTTTCGAAAAATTGACCATGTGAAGGTTAATCTGGGGTGGCGGGATTTTCTTGAAAACCTTCGTGTCGCATCTATGGAAGATACTGAACCTACATACCAAGTTTGGTGTTTATCCGATTGTTCGTTTCTGAGTTATGCTGTTTACAGGCACACAGACACACAGAATTATACACACACGGACATGTTTCCAAAAATGCTTTTTTTTAATCAGGGGGTCTCAAAATATGTACTTCCGATGAAAACTCGGTATCGAATTTTTGGTGCAATACAATACTTCCCCTACTTACTATACGTAGTAGAGAATGTAATAAGCTTTATTAAAAATAGTTTGTATGCCCACTAATAAATGATAGAGGTTAGAGAGTCATTACACAGGATTTTTTACACTTTCCCTGTCAATCTCTCTATAGTGGGCAAGAGAAATTAGGATTTCTACCCAAAAAATCCCAATTGGAGATTTCACCGAAAATACATATTTTGAGGATCTTGAATCCAAAAAAATAGCATTTTTATAAAAAGGTGCGTGAGTTTGTGTGTGTGTCTGTGAACAGCATAATGCAAAAACAAAATGTTTGATAAATAGGAAAATGGCATTTAAGTTCAACATCTTCCAAAGATGCGATCAGAAGATTTAGTGAACATCCCCACCACACCCTACCCTATACATAGAAAGACTTTCAATAATTTTCATTTTCTTAAAAACGTTTCTAAGGATTTTTATATTTATATGATGATATACATACACACAAAACACGCCTTTTTGTCAAGCAAATATCTTAAACATGTAGCATTTATATCAGCATTTTTACTCCTGTACAAATAGTGAGCTGCAGTACTGAAGGGTGGGACGTGGTCAGAGGTATTTGTGGCCTCCTTAACCTGGAACCGCTACGTTTCAATCCAGTAGCGCCTCAATGGTGTGGCGTATTAATAATTTGTGGGTTACTTTATTGATATACAGTGTCATTACCAGACAGATAGTTGTTTACGTCACTCTTGGCTAGTAGCTTTTGCTAGTCACAAGTAATGGGGGAATATAGCGTTTGCCTCAGGATTCTGTGAGGAAAAAACCGCGTGTGTAAACCGGACTCCTCCCACCTTCCATTTTTAATCATGTAGGAACCCCAAACGGTTGGAAAATAAATCTAGGAATGTGTGCGTATATTTGTGTTATAGATTTTGTACGGTGAAAAACCCACGCCTTCCTCGTAACCTTCACACCGCGTTTCGGTCCTCCGCAGCCAAGTCAGTATACTTCCCCTCAATGTGCATGCTGGGTATTAGAAATTAATTTAATTTTTCATGTGAGCCTTTAGCCCAACTATCCATGTAACATTTTGAGATGTCCGCAGTAGATATAACATACCGGTTCCAGCGCAAAGGATTTGCCGCCATCTGATAAGGTTCTTTGATCTATGCCGCTAGCCCCGCCCCCTCCCTTTGTGTGCTACTATTTGCCGCCCGGTCGCGTGCCGCTAGCCACGCCCCCTTCCCTTTGTGCGCTGATCTAATGCCGACAGTGTCTGTGCCGGCAGGTCCTCCCCCCTCCCCCCCTGTGGTCACGTGCCGGTGATTCGCCCCCTCCCTCCCCCATACGCGTGTCCTCCCTCCCCTTTGTGTTCTGGTTGGTTCCCTGAGGATAGGTGGGAGAGTGTGTATTGTTCCTATACGGTGACTACATTCCCGCCCCCTCATTGTGACTTGTCTAAATCCCTGCCGTGTGATTGGCTTGGGGTAGGGGATGGGCCGCTCGGGTGAGGGGTTATATGTGAGGGTTCTCGGTGCGTGACGTTGGCGGTGTGGGAATGCGATTCTCGATGCCTGCCGCACATCGGCAAATCGTTTGAGTACATAATTGTGTCAATCAATTAGGTAATGTGTGTTATTGAAATAAGAATGCACATCATATTACTACTAATGCAATTAAACGCTATTCTTCGAGCAATTAAGTATTTTTGATTGAATCGCGCACACCTGTCCCTAAACCGCCATTTATAACCTACTATTGTCAATAAATTACACGTCTAATGAAACACGGCTAGTCTGTCGATGAAAACAATTAAGTATTTTTGAATGATTAATTGACTCGCGCGCAACTGTTCGTTATCGTATATGTGTGGTAGCATGTGTATAATTATTACGAGTAATAACATTTATTTAATTCTACTTTTGAGGGAAAATATATTTTGGATTTATAAGAATATTACAACACTTAGATGAAAGGACAGAGTTGACGTAACAGTCGTTATCGCGTGATAATTGCGGTGGAACCTCGACCGCAACCTTCCACAGCGAGACGTTTCACTGGAATGACTGGCTCCCGATACTTAGACTGGCAAGTCGACTTCCGCACCCCCTCCACTCCCGCTTCAGTTCGCAACATACACTAGCGCGCCAAGTGGTAATATGAGTGAAACTCCAGCGAGTGTTCCCACACAGCGCCCCTGGTGGTCATACCCGAAAGTTGTGAATTCACCATATTTAAATTCGAGATGTACGCAAGACGGCCATCTTAACTCTATATAATTCTGCGAAATATGATTCCGGAAAAAAAATAAAGTCGAATTAACATGCGAGGTGCGTTCATGTTGGCTCCGGAGGAATTGATTATGAAATAAATAAAAAATAAATAAGACTCTCGCTGATAGATGAATACAATTAAATATTTTTATTAATTAATGTAATTGACTCGCGCTCCTAGAGATATCTCACCCAATTATTCATCTACCATGAATATCTCACTTCTAATGAAACGACGCAGTCTATCGATTAAAAACAATTAAGTTTTTTTTGATTGATTAATGTAATTGACTCGAGCGCAACTGTTCGTTATCGTATATGCGCGATTATTACGCGTATATAACTATTACGGCTAATAACGTGTGTTTAATTCTTCTTTTGACTGGAGGGTTTATAAAAAATATTACATTGCTTAGATGAATTAAAAAGCAACTTAAAGCGAAATTGCAAATAGCTTGTATGAGACGTTAACACGAGAACCCTTTACGAAAAAACAAGACGCAATGCGACAGCTGTACCTCGTCTAAATAGAAGCGGTTAAACCAGGACGCTTGGGTTTTCCCGCAGTACCTGCTCTTAATGGCTAGGGGTATCCAGCACATCGAGTACGCTTCAACTGACGTTTAAAATAAAAGCCCTCTATGTCTCTTCTCACACGAGAGAAGTAATAATTACAATTCAAAACAGGCGTACCTGTAAGTAACACGCACGAAGACTTCAAATATAAATTTTATATTCGTTTTAAATGTTCTTTCTAAAGACGTAGCGAACTTTGAGAAATTCAATGAATTATTCACTTGTGTACACTGCTTGAAAGAAATATGGTGTACACCCCTGAAGAATGCGTGTGTAGACACATTAGCAGGCGACAGTCTTTTCCGCATCATTAATTTTTCTTCAGACGAAGTTAAAACCAAGGTCTTGTATAGAGCTCTTAGTGAACAATGAAGGGTGTTTCCAGTTCATTAAGCAGGCTAAGTGCTCTGAAAAACCACAGACCCTCGGGGTAAATAACTATTAGCGACACAAAAGATTTTCTTAATAGCTTCCCCTGTGCAGAAGTTCCATCATAGACAGGGGAAAACCAAGTCTAGACATGTTTTAAGCTTACCACAAAAAATGTTTCCCCGATAATTAATATAATTCTACATGAAGAATATTAATGATTAAGTTTTCAATTAAACGTATACTGTATAGATTCTGTACTTAAACATTCGATTGTATCTTTGTCATTATTTAAATACTCGCGTACAAGAAATGCAAACATGATATCAAAAAATTAAACTGATTTTTTTCGGAATGTTAAACAGAGAAATATGATTTGGCGAGAGTAATATGAAGAATAAAAAGTATTCAGAATGATAGATATTACATACGTTATTAAAATAAATAAGGCTCTCGCTGATCGATGAAAAGAATTAAATATTTTTTTATTAATTAATTGTATATGAATTGACTTGCGCATCTGATTGGTAACGCATGTGCCTGATTATTACGACTAATAGCATTTGTTTAATTCTAAATAAATAATGAAATATGGAGCCTAGCCTAAACAATCCTCGTTACTCTTAATTTATTCCATTTTAAAAAGATTGGGCTTAGTAAACATAGGACAAGTACGATTTTAAATACCTCGTCCATTCGAGAGATATTTTTTCGAATATTCCAACATGTTAATATAAACTTAATACACACACACAAATTCATTTCAAGTAATCTAACGATATTGAATAAAATATTAAATGTTTAAGATATTGTAATGAGAAATGAAAAGTATATCTCGAATTTTCTGGGCCGCAGGCTGCAGGATCGCTCATCAAATACCGTAATGATTCAGACACCCGAACACCCAAATGGTAAGCATTCTTCAGAGTTTTTAAATAAGTAATGTAACAATTCATATTAACTTCTTGTTCATATTCTTTATTATTATTTGTATTATTATTTCCAGGAAGTGGACTTTATTTTGGTATCGACCATCCATCGAGCGCTGCACAGGCACCGCCAAGCTTCCAAACCTTCCTGGTACCGAATCATCATGGAGGTGGCTCTGCCTCCGTACATGCAGCAACACTCGTAAGGTGAGAATTTACAGACGGGTGTTTGAGAATTTGTAACTAAAAATTACATGATAGTAGACATACAATGTCGATTCTGGCACACAAAGGCATGCCTCCGACAGGATAGAGTTCTGGATTGTATAAGGAGAAAAGGATATATTTAAGGGGAGTTTCTCACCCATATGCAGTCACATAACTCTATCGATCTCCCAGAATGCTATGTATTTTTAACGCAGGTGTTTAAAACATGTATTTTTTTCACGTATAGAGTGTAGATTCTTTAGAACTCTATACTTAAACATGCTATACTATTATTATTATTTATTTTTTCCAGGAAATGGACTTTATTTCGGAGGCGGTATCGGTCAACATGCGAGCGCTGCACCGGTACCATCAGGCTTCGCGACCGTTGCACCAGTAGGCTTCGCGACCGCTGCACCGCGACCCCCAGGCTTCCAGACCTACCTGGTACCAAATCAGCAGGGATGGGGGCCCTGCCTCATACATGCAGCAAGCACCGAACGGTAAGAATTTTTTCAATATTTTACGAAGTTCTTTTACACATTCTATATTATTATTAATATTGTTATTATTTTCAGGAAGTGGACTTTATTTCGGAGGCGGGTTTTTCTGGGAATGTCTCCAAAAGTATTCTTCATTCTGAACGACTTTTGCAAAATTGATAAACCATAAGAGATAGACAAAATTTTACTACACAAAAAATGGAGATCGCGGTTAAAATACATAATTTATATCATATACATTCTTGTTGTTGAGTAAATCGTTTTCGAGATATTGCTTGTTATTCCCTTTAAAATTTTCCAATACTTATACTTTTTCTCAAATTCATTATTCTTGTTTTATGTCCTCGATATGCAAAGAGAATGGAATGCACCACATAGCAAGCAGCGTTAAAATATTTGACTATCGCTTAAAACCTACCATATTCACCTTGTATCGATATGAAAATTACCAATAACATTGACATCTCGATATCTCGATTAACATGAAGCATATAGGGAATAAGTGCTTGTAAAAATAGTTTGTACAAGAGTAGAGAAAGTCATGTGAGTGTAACACATCAGATTTTTTGATATTGGTTTAAATTTTCAAATACTTTTAACTTTTCTCAAGCGGTAACTCGCTATTCGTTTTTTCCCGTGGTAATGCATAGAGAATAGAATTCTAAAGCCATTACATAGGATCAGACGTTTTTTAAACATCTGTAACGTGTCTATTCACAATCGAAAGGTTGCTGGTTCGAGGAAAATTATATCTACAGAAACAATACATTATTTTCGCTCTGTGATTAATTTGGCAATGTAACAATAATTAACAATGAATTTTTAGCGGTAAATGTAATTTCCTAGCGTCATACGCAGAAGCATTCCCCTTAAGGAACGCTGGCGTGAGCGATGGTTTCCCCCATAACAGGTTTAGACTTGCTTACGAAATGTCCCTGTGCGAGGCTAGCATTTCCCTCTCCTTCTCGAATTTTTGGAGTAGCCAATCAAAATTGCTGTATTATATACCGTCACATCTCTCACCCCTTCAGATTTTTATCAGGCGAAGCGATATAAAAGCAGTAGCTTCCCCAGCGATTTCACTGTATTGTGACAACACAGCGAGCTAAGATCTCTGCAAACTTTTCTCATTCAAAGTGAAATTTCAACGAACATCATGTCTGGTAAGTTGTAACAAAACACTTCATTTACTTTAAAAGTTAAATTATTACTCTGTACATTTAACTTATATTCGCGTTCTTGTTTTTAATGCATGGCATTTATATGCGAATAGCTGAGCATTCTAAAAGTTAATAGCTAGACAAGTGAATTTTCTGAAATGTGAACAGTTTAGTTAAGTATTCATTTTAGGCAAGCTTATTCTACATTTAATAGCTAACTGCGCGAATTCTCAAAATGGGAACAATTTAGTTAAGTATTCACCTTGTTGAGTAATTATTATTCCAGATATTTAAATACAGGATTTCACAGAGTGAATTCTAATCCTTTTGGAGAAAATACAATTATTTGAATACCTTATTAACATTTTTGCTTTAGAATATTACAAAAAGTCTGTTGCGCGAATCATTCGCTCTAACAAAGTAAATATCTACATTATATTAAAACATTTAAATTGAAAAAATACAGTACTTAATGAACTTCATTAGTGAATCAGAACCTCAATTATATTTACACATATTATCATTTTCAGAAAAAAGTTAATAAGTTTGTAACTTTCAAATAAATGAAATTTTGTTATGCAACACATTCTCTAATAAAGAATATGTTTTTTTCTCTTCCTAATGCAGAAAGTTTGACATCTCAACTTAACACATTGGCTGAGGGTAGCATTTACCCAGCCGTTCAAAGACTACAAGATCTTCAGCCCGAGGAGCCTTATAATATAAAATCCTTAAGAAAAATTGATACTCGATACGGTGCTAGAGTTGTTGCACTTTTAGAGAATAAGCAAGTGTTTCTCCCGACAAGATATTCAACCCTAACAAGCCAACAGTTGGAGGTATTGCCCGGGAAGTTTCAAATGGTATATCATGGAGTAGTACCAGCCGGCAAGTTTAAGACATGTAAATTGTCTTTTCTTCCTATTAAGGTTTGTAGAAATAATTCAGCTATCCTTTCAAAGCTTCATTTAGAGTTACATTCGTTGAGTTTATAAATTCGCACTTCAGTAGGATAACATTTGTCTAAAGTATACATCAATATGTAAAAAAAATAACGTCCAGGATGTAGTCTGAGCGAGGATCTGCAGAAAGAAGTTTAATAGTCTATTCACTGATTCTTTACCTCAAAGCAGATACCTACAGCATGTTTCAAATAATTTCCAGCACAATAGCAGTTGTCAAAAGCATGCATCACTGTATTAAAAAATATATGTGTAAATAATGTCTAGATTGTACTCTGTGTGATTTCGTGCAGAAAGAACTTTAATACCCCTTGCAGTGATTCTACACATCGAAGTATATACCTACAAGAAGTTGCAAATAATGTGAATGTGTGTTACAGGAATGCCCAGCTGAATGTAAATGAAGAGGAAGAACGAGATAGCTTAAAACATCATAAACAGAAATGTGATAGGAACATTCTCAACACCTCCCAGTAACCTCAATCAATGAAGAATTGCACCAGCGCGGAACATACATGGAAAAAACATCAGCGTGTGTAGAATATAACAATAATATATATATAATTATGTACTCATTATTACTGCTATACCAGCCTATACCATTGATTTCATAAATAATTTCATAATTGTTTAAGGAGAATGCCTATCTTAAAAACATTGATGCTACATGAAATCTAAACAAAAAGATTATTGAACTATTACTGAAAGAGACTTGAATAAATGGGAATCTAGAAGCCAGAACCATCTTAATATTGGGCTGTATGATATAAGGTGTATAAAAAGATTAATAAAAAAATGAGGTCTATGTAATATAAACAACATTTATTTTTTATAAACATTTTCCTATTACATTCCTATACAAAAATACATACATATTTCCTAAAGACAAAGGTGATAGTCTAGACATTCTAAAACACTCAGTTATATAATCATATACATCACACAGAAAGAGACCTGCATTATCCATAAAAAACTAAACATCTCAAGAATGTCTGGATGATGTATTTTATAAGTACAAGGTTTTGATATTTCAAAGTTCCTGTTAACCATGACTGTAATTGATTAACACAATTTCTCGATCCTGTCATGCTATAACTTTAGAAGCTTTCAGCTTACTTATAATCTCCTCAATCTCTTGTGTGTGACTATTATTACCAGCATTCCTCGATCCAATTAGTAACCTCAATATATTTACTAGTCTATTTGGATTTTCAAGCGTAGATATCACTGAATCATCATCATATGAAGATTTCATATTCTCGCGACTCCCGCTGTATCCAGATTTTTCACCATCAGTAGTCTCCAGTGAAGGACAGAGGCTTGATCCGGTATAACATCCCCCTCTATACATCTTCGGATCTTCGAGTGTAGGAGAGAGAGTCGATCCAGTATAACATGTTGCTCTATGAAGCTTAAATCTTGACAAAGAACGATTCTTAAAAATCCGCTCGCATATACAGCATCTAATGACGTGTTTTCCTCCATGTGTAATGTATGAAAAATTGAGTTTCTCATCCGCTAGTTGCACAGATTTTCTCCGGCAGGAGCTCATGCTAAAAACTAAAAGAAATTAAATGAATACGGGAATGCTAACGCTCGAAGGAATTAAAAGCGAATGAATGAATTCATAACACGCAGCTATGTATATATTCAGTGTGAGGACGCCGGAGGGAATCGCAATCTTCGCATAGCAGCGGGAAAGGATGCTCTCTGGAAACATTTGTGGAGAAGGAGGCTCTCAACAGAACATGGCGAATGCGAGCATGGAAAAAGGATGCTCTCTGGGAACATTCGTGGAAAAAGGATGCTCTCAACAGAACATAACGAGTGCGAGCATGGAAAAAGGATGCTCTATGGAAACGTTTGTGGAAAAGGCTGCGTAACAATGGAATCACGCTATGTAACAAACTGATCAGGCTATGTAACAAAGGAATCACGTTATGTAACAAAGGAATCACGCCATGCAACAAAGGAATCACGCTAAGTAACAAAGGAATCACGCTATGTAACAAAGGAGTCACGCCATGTAACAAAGGAATCGCGCCATGTAACAAAGGAATCGCGCCATGTAACAAAGGAGTCGCGGTATGTAACAAAGGAATCGCGGTATGTAACAAAGGAATCACGGTATGTAACAAAGGAATCGCGCTATGTAACAAAGGAATCGCGCTATGTAACAAAGGAATCGCGCTATGTAACAAAGGAATCACGCTATGTAACAAAGGAATCGCGCTATGTAACAAAGGAATCACGCTATGTAACAAAGGAATCGCGCTATGTAACAAAGGAATCGCGGTATGTATCAAAGGAATCGCGCTATGTAACAAAGGAATCGCGCTATGTAACAAAGGAATCGCGCTATGTAACAAAGGAATCGCGTTATGTAACAAAGGAATCACGCCATGTAACAAAGGATTCGCGCTATGTAACAAAGGAATCGCGCTATGTAACAAAGGAATCGCGCTATGTAACAAAGGAATCGCGCCATGTAACAAAGGAATCGCGCCATGTAACAAAGGAATCGCGCCATGTAACAAAGGAATCGCGCCATGTAACAAAGGAATCCCGCCATGTAACAAAGGAATCGCGCCATGTAACAAAGGAATCGCGTCATGTAACAAAGGAATCGCGCTATGTAACAAAGGAATCGCGCCATGTAACAAAGGAATCGCGCCATGTAACAAAGGAATCGCGCCGTGTAACAAAGGAATCGCGCCATGTAACAAAGGAATCGCGCTGTGTAAGAAAGGAATCGCGCTGTGTAACAAAGGAATCGCGCTATGTAACAAAGGAATCGCGCTATGTAACAAAGGAATCGCGGTATGTAACAAAGGAATCGCGCTATGTAACAAAGGAATCGCGCTATGTAACAAAGGAATCGCGCCATGTAACAAAGGAATCGCGCCATGTAACAAAGGAATCGCGTCATGTAACAAAGGAATCGCGCTATGTAACAAAGGAATCGCGCCATGTAACAAAGGAATCGCGCCATGTAACAAAGGAATCGCGCTATGTAACAAAGGATTCGCGCTATGTAACAAAGGAATCGCGCTATGTAACAAAGTAATCGCGTTATGTAACAAAGGAATCGCGTCATGTAACAAAGGAATCGCGCCATGTAACAAAGGAATCGCGCTATGTAACAAAGGAATCGCGCTATGTAACAAAGGAATCGCGCTATGTAACAAAGGAATCGCGCCATGTAAGAAAGGAATCGCGCCATGTAAGAAAGGAATCGCGCTGTGTAACAAAGGAATCGCGCTATGTAACAAAGGAATCGCGCTATGTAACAAAGGAATCGCGCCATGTAACAAAGGAATCGCGCTATGTAACAAAGGAATCCCGCCATGTAACAAAGGAATCCCGCCATGTAACAAAGGAATCGCGCCATGTAACAAAGGAATCGCGCTATGTAACAAAGGAATCGCGCCATGTAACAAAGGAATCGCGCCGTGTAACAAAGGAATCGCGCCGTGTAACAAAGGAATCGCGCTGTGTAAGAAAGGAATCGCGCTGTGTAACAAAGGAATCGCGCTGTGTAACAAAGGAATCGCGCTATGTAACAAAGGAATCGCGGTATGTAACAAAGGAATCGCGCTATGTAACAAAGGAATCGCGCTATGTAACAAAGGAATCGCGCTATGTAACAAAGGAATCGCGCTATGTAACAAAGGAATCGCGCCATGTAACAAAGGAATCGCGCCATGTAACAAAGGAATCGCGCCATGTAACAAAGGAATCGCGCTATGTAACAAAGGAATCGCGCCATGTAACAAAGGAATCGCGCCATGTAACAAAGGAATCGCGCCATGTAACAAAGGAATCGCGCTATGTAACAAAGGAATCGCGCTATGTAACAAAGGAATCGCGTTATGTAACAAAGGAATCGCGTCATGTAACAAAGGAATCGCGCCATGTAACAAAGGAATCACGCTATGTAACAAAGGAATCGCGCTATGTAACAAAGGAATCGCGCTATGTAACAAAGGAATCGCGCCATGTAACAAAGGAATCGCGCCATGTAACAAAGGAATCGCGCCATGTAACAAAGGAATCGCGCCATGTAACAAAGGAATCGCGGTATGTAACAAAGGAATCGCGGTATGTAACAAAGGAATCGCGGTATGTAACAAAGGAATCACGCTATGTAACAAAGGAATCGCGCTATGTAACAAAGGAATCACGCTATGTAACAAAGGAATCGCGCTATGTAACAAAGGAATCGCGCTATGTAACAAAGGAATCGCGCTATGTAACAAAGGAATCGCGCTATATAACAAAGGAATCGCGCTATGTAACAAAGGAATCGCGTTATGTAACAAAGGAATCGCGTTATGTAACAAAGGAATCACGCCATGTAACAAAGGATTCGCGCTATGTAACAAAGGAATCGCGCTATGTAACAAAGGAATCGCGCTATGTAACAAAGGAATCGCGCCATGTAACAAAGGAATCGCGCCATGTAACAAAGGAATCGCGCCATGTAACAAAGGAATCGCGCCATGTAACAAAGGAATCCCGCCATGTAACAAAGGAATCGCGTCATGTAACAAAGGAATCGCGCTATGTAACAAAGGAATCGCGCCATTTAACAAAGGAATCCCGCCATGTAACAAAGGAATCGCGCCATGTAAAAAAGGAATCAGGACGTGTAACAAAGGAATCGCGCTGTGTAAGAAAGGAATCGCGCTATGTAACAAAGGAATCGCGCTATGTAACAAAGGAATCGCGGTATGTAACAAAGGAATCGCGGTATGTAACAAAGGAATCGCGCTATGTAACAAAGGAATCGCGCCATGTAACAAAGGAATCGCGCCATGTAACAAAGGAATCGCGCCATGTAACAAAGGAATCGCGCCATGTAACAAAGGAATCGCGCCATGTAACAAAGGAATCGCGCCATGTAACAAAGGAATCGCGCCATGTAACAAAGGAATCGCGCTATGTAACAAAGGATTCGCGCTATGTAACAAAGGAATCGCGCTATGTAACAAAGGAATCGCGTCATGTAACAAAGGAATCGCGTCATGTAACAAAGGAATCGCGTCATGTAACAAAGGAATCGCGCTATGTAACAAAGGAATCGCGCCATGTAACAAAGGAATCGCGCCATGTAACAAAGGAATCGCGCCATGTAACAAAGGAATCGCGCCATGTAACAAAGGAATCGCGGTATGTAACAAAGGAATCGCGGTATGTAACAAAGGAATCGCGGTATGTAACAAAGGAATCGCGCTATGTAACAAAGGAATCGCGCTAAGTAACAAAGGAATCGCGCTATGTAACAAAGGAATCGCGCTATGTAACAAAGGAATCGCGCTATGTAACAAAGGAATCGCGCTATGTAACAAAGGAATCGCGCTATGTAACAAAGGAATCACGCTATGTAACATAGGAATCGCGCTATGTAACAAAGGAATCGCGCTATGTAACAAAGGAATCGCGCTATGTAACAAAGGAATCGCGCTATGTAACAAAGGAATCGCGCTATGTAACAAAGGAATCGCGTTATGTAACAAAGGAATCACGCCATGTAACAAAGGAATCACGCCATGTAACAAAGGAATCGCGCTATGTAACGAAGGAATCGCGCTATGTAACAAAGGAATCGCGCTATGTAACAAAGGAATCGCGCTATGTAACAAAGGAATCGCGCTATGTAACAAAGGAATCGCGCTATGTAACAAAGGAATCCCGCCATGTAACAAAGGAATCGCGCCATGTAACAAAGGAATCGCGTCATGTAACAAAAGAATCGCGCTATGTAACAAAGGAATCGCGCCATGTAACAAAGGAATCACGCCATGTAACAAAGGAGTCACGACGTGTAACAAAGGAATCGCGCTATGTAAGAAAGGAATCGCGCTATGTAACAAAGGAATCGCGCTATGTAACAAAGGAATCGCGCTATGTAACAAAGGAATCACGGTATGTAACAAAGGAATCGCGCTATGTAACAAAGGAATCGCGCTATGTAACAAAGGAATCGCGCTATGTAACAAAGGAATCGCGCTATGTAACAAAGGAATCACGCCATGTAACAAAGGAATCGCGCCATGTAACAAAGGAATCGCGTCATGTAACAAAGGAATCGCGCTATGTAACAAAGGAATCGCGCCATGTAACAAAGGAATCACGGTATGTAACAAAGGAATTCCGCTATGTAACAAAGGATTCGCGCTATCTAACAAAGGAGTCGCGCTATGTAACAAAGGAATCGCGTTATGTAACAAAGGAATCACGCCATGTAACAAAGGAATCACGCTATGTAACAAAGGAATCGCGCTATGTAACA
Source organism: Deroplatys truncata (assembly GCA_030765065.1). NCBI lineage: Eukaryota > Metazoa > Arthropoda > Insecta > Mantodea > Mantidae > Deroplatys > Deroplatys truncata. The sequence continues at coordinate 111,533,116 of CM060982.1, forward strand.
AAGGAATCACGCTATGTAACAAAGGAATCACGCTATGTAACAAAGGAATCACGCTATGTAACAATGGAATCACGCTATGTAACAAACTGGTCAGGTACATAGCGCAATCAGGTTGTTACGCAGCCTTTTCCACAAACGTTTCCAGAGAGCATCCTTTTTCCATGCTCGCACTCGTTATGTTCTGTTGAGAGCATCCTTTTTCCACGAATGTTCCCAGAGAGCATCCTTTTTCCATGCTCGCATTCGCCATGTTCTGTTGAGAGCCTCCTTCTCCACAAATGTTTCCAGAGAGCATCCTTTCCCGCTGCTATGCGAAGATTGCGATTCCCTCCGGCGTCCTCACACTGAATATATACATAGCTGCGTGTTATGAATTCATTCATTCGCTTTTAATTCCTTCGAGCGTTAGCATTCCCGTATTCATTTAATTTCTTTTAGTTTTTAGCATGAGCTCCTGCCGGAGAAAATCTGTGCAACTAGCGGATGAGAAACTCAATTTTTCATACATTACACATGGAGGAAAACACGTCATTAGATGCTGTATATGCGAGCGGATTTTTAAGAATCGTTCTTTGTCAAGATTTAAGCTTCATAGAGCAACATGTTATACTGGATCGACTCTCTCTCCTACACTCGAAGATCCGAAGATGTATAGAGGGGGATGTTATACCGGATCAAGCCTCTGTCCTTCACTGGAGACTACTGATGGTGAAAAATCTGGATACAGCGGGAGTCGCGAGAATATGAAATCTTCATATGATGATGATTCAGTGATATCTACGCTTGAAAATCCAAATAGACTAGTAAATATATTGAGGTTACTAATTGGATCGAGGAATGCTGGTAATAATAGTCACACACAAGAGATTGAGGAGATTATAAGTAAGCTGAAAGCTTCTAAAGTTATAGCATGACAGGATCGAGAAATTGTGTTAATCAATTACAGTCATGGTTAACAGGAACTTTGAAATATCAAAACCTTGTACTTATAAAATACATCATCCAGACATTCTTGAGATGTTTAGTTTTTTATGGATAATGCAGGTCTCTTTCTGTGTGATGTATATGATTATATAACTGAGTGTTTTAGAATGTCTAGACTATCACCTTTGTCTTTAGGAAATATGTATGTATTTTTGTATAGGAATGTAATAGGAAAATGTTTATAAAAAATAAATGTTGTTTATATTACATAGACCTCATTTTTTTATTAATCTTTTTATACACCTTATATCATACAGCCCAATATTAAGATGGTTCTGGCTTCTAGATTCCCATTTATTCAAGTCTCTTTCAGTAATAGTTCAATAATCTTTTTGTTTAGATTTCATGTAGCATCAATGTTTTTAAGATAGGCATTCTCCTTAAACAATTATGAAATTATTTATGAAATCAATGGTATAGGCTGGTATAGCAGTAATAATGAGTACATAATTATATATATATATATATTATTGTTATATTCTACACACGCTGATGTTTTTTCCATGTATGTTCCGCGCTGGTGCAATTCTTCATTGATTGAGGTTACTGGGAGGTGTTGAGAATGTTCCTATCACATTTCTGTTTATGATGTTTTAAGCTATCTCGTTCTTCTTCTTCATTTACATTCAGCTGGGCATTCCTGTAACACACATTCACATTATTTGCAACTTCTTGTAGGTATATACTTCGATGTGTAGAATCACTGCAAGGGGTATTAAAGTTCTTTCTGCACGAAGTCACACAGAGTACAATCTAGACATTATTTACACATATTTTTTTAATACAGTGATGCATGCTTTTGACAACTGCTATTGTGCTGGAAATTATTTGAAACATGCTGTAGGTATCTGCTTTGAGGTAAAGAATCAGTGAATAGACTATTAAACTTCTTTCTGCAGATCCTCGCTCAGACTACATCCTGGACGTTATTTTTTTTTACATATTGATGTATACTTTAGACAAATGTTATCCTACTGAAGTGCGAATTTATAAACTCAACGAACGTAACTCTAAATGAAGCTTTGAAAGGATAGCTGAATTATTTCTACAAACCTTAATAGGAAGAAAAGACAATTTACATGTCTTAAACTTGCCGGCTGGTACTACTCCATGATATACCATTTGAAACTTCCCAGGCATTTCCTCCAACTGTTGGCTTGTTAGGGTTGAATATCTTGTCGGGAGAAACACTTGCTTATTCTCTAAAAGTGCAACAACTCTAGCACCGTATCGAGTATCAATTTTTCTTAAGGATTTTATATTATAAGGCTCCTCGGACTGAAGATCTTGTAGTCTTTGAACGGCTGGGTAAATGCTACCCTCAGCCAATGTGTTAAGTTGAGATGTCAAACTTTCTGCATTAGGAAGAGAAAAAAACATATTCTTTATTAGAGAATGTGTTGCATAACAAAATTTCATTTATTTGAAAGTTACAAACTTATTAACTTTTTTCTGAAAATGATAATATGTGTAAATATAATTGAGGTTCTGATTCACTAATGAAGTTCATTAAGTACTGTATTTTTTCAATTTAAATGTTTTAATATAATGTAGATATTTACTTTGTTAGAGCGAATGATTCGCGCAACAGACTTTTTGTAATATTCTAAAGCAAAAACGTTAATAAGGTATTCAAATAATTGTATTTTCTCCAAAAGGAATATAATTCACTCTGTGAAATCCTGTATTTAAATATCTGGAATAATAATTACTCAACAAGTTGAATACTTAACTAAATTGTTCCCATTTTGAGAATTCGCGCAGTTAGCTATTAAATGTAGAATAAGCTTGCCTAAAATGAATACTTAACTAAACTGTTCACATTTCAGAAAATTCACTTGTCTAGCTATTAACTTTTAGAATGCTCAGCTATTCGCATATAAATGCCATGCATTAAAACAAGAACGCGAATATAAGTTAAATGTACAGAGTAATAATTTAACTTTTAAAGTAAATGAAGTGTTTTGTTACAACTTACCAGACATGATGTTCGTTGAAATTTCACTTTGAATGAGAAAAGTTTGCAGAGATCTTAGCTCGCTGTGTTGTCACAATACAGTGAAATCGCTGGGGAAGCTACTGCTTTTATATCGCTTCGCCTGATAAAAATCTGAAGGGGTGAGAGATGTGACGGTATATAATACAGCAATTTTGATTGGCTACTCCAAAAATTCGAGAAGGAGAGGGAAATGCTAGCCTCGCACAGGGACATTTCGTAAGCAAGTCTAAACCTGTTATGGGGGAAACCATCGCTCACGCCAGCGTTCCTTAAGGGGAATGCTTCTGCGTATGACGCTAGGAAATTACATTTACCGCTAAAAATTCATTGTTAATTATTGTTACATTGCCAAATTAATCACAGAGCGAAAATAATGTATTGTTTCTGTAGATATAATTTTCCTCGAACCAGCAACCTTTCGATTGTGAATAGACACGTTACAGATGTTTAAAAAACGTCTGATCCTATGTAATGGCTTTAGAATTCTATTCTCTATGCATTACCACGGGAAAAAACGAATAGCGAGTTACCGCTTGAGAAAAGTTAAAAGTATTTGAAAATTTAAACCAATATCAAAAAATCTGATGTGTTACACTCACATGACTTTCTCTACTCTTGTACAAACTATTTTTACAAGCACTTATTCCCTATATGCTTCATGTTAATCGAGATATCGAGATGTCAATGTTATTGGTAATTTTCATATCGATACAAGGTGAATATGGTAGGTTTTAAGCGATAGTCAAATATTTTAACGCTGCTTGCTATGTGGTGCATTCCATTCTCTTTGCATATCGAGGACATAAAACAAGAATAATGAATTTGAGAAAAAGTATAAGTATTGGAAAATTTTAAAGGGAATAACAAGCAATATCTCGAAAACGATTTACTCAACAACAAGAATGTATATGATATAAATTATGTATTTTAACCGCGATCTCCATTTTTTGTGTAGTAAAATTTTGTCTATCTCTTATGGTTTATCAATTTTGCAAAAGTCGTTCAGAATGAAGAATACTTTTGGAGACATTCCCAGAAAAACCCGCCTCCGAAATAAAGTCCACTTCCTGAAAATAATAACAATATTAATAATAATATAGAATGTGTAAAAGAACTTCGTAAAATATTGAAAAAATTCTTACCGTTCGGTGCTTGCTGCATGTATGAGGCAGGGCCCCCATCCCTGCTGATTTGGTACCAGGTAGGTCTGGAAGCCTGGGGGTCGCGGTGCAGCGGTCGCGAAGCCTACTGGTGCAACGGTCGCGAAGCCTGATGGTACCGGTGCAGCGCTCGCATGTTGACCGATACCGCCTCCGAAATAAAGTCCATTTCCTGGAAAAAATAAATAATAATAATAGTATAGCATGTTTAAGTATAGAGTTCTAAAGAATCTACACTCTATACGTGAAAAAAATACATGTTTTAAACACCTGCGTTAAAAATACATAGCATTCTGGGAGATCGATAGAGTTATGTGACTGCATATGGGTGAGAAACTCCCCTTAAATATATCCTTTTCTCCTTATACAATCCAGAACTCTATCCTGTCGGAGGCATGCCTTTGTGTGCCAGAATCGACATTGTATGTCTACTATCATGTAATTTTTAGTTACAAATTCTCAAACACCCGTCTGTAAATTCTCACCTTACGAGTGTTGCTGCATGTACGGAGGCAGAGCCACCTCCATGATGATTCGGTACCAGGAAGGTTTGGAAGCTTGGCGGTGCCTGTGCAGCGCTCGATGGATGGTCGATACCAAAATAAAGTCCACTTCCTGGAAATAATAATACAAATAATAATAAAGAATATGAACAAGAAGTTAATATGAATTGTTACATTACTTATTTAAAAACTCTGAAGAATGCTTACCATTCGGGTGTTCGGGTGTCTGAATCATTACGGTATTTGATGAGCGATCCTGCAGCCTGCGGCCCAGAAAATTCGAGATATACTTTTCATTTCTCATTACAATATCTTAAACATTTAATATTTTATTCAATATCGTTAGATTACTTGAAATGAATTTGTGTGTGTGTATTAAGTTTATATTAACATGTTGGAATATTCGAAAAAATATCTCTCGAATGGACGAGGTATTTAAAATCGTACTTGTCCTATGTTTACTAAGCCCAATCTTTTTAAAATGGAATAAATTAAGAGTAACGAGGATTGTTTAGGCTAGGCTCCATATTTCATTATTTATTTAGAATTAAACAAATGCTATTAGTCGTAATAATCAGGCACATGCGTTACCAATCAGATGCGCAAGTCAATTCATATACAATTAATTAATAAAAAAATATTTAATTGTTTTCATCGATCAGCGAGAGCCTTATTTATTTTAATAACGTATGTAATATCTATCATTCTGAATACTTTTTATTCTTCATATTACTCTCGCCAAATCATATTTCTCTGTTTAACATTCCGAAAAAAATCAGTTTAATTTTTTGATATCATGTTTGCATTTCTTGTACGCGAGTATTTAAATAATGACAAAGATACAATCGAATGTTTAAGTACAGAATCTATACAGTATACGTTTAATTGAAAACTTAATCATTAATATTCTTCATGTAGAATTATATTAATTATCGGGGAAACATTTTTTGTGGTAAGCTTAAAACATGTCTAGACTTGGTTTTCCCCTGTCTATGATGGAACTTCTGCACAGGGGAAGCTATTAAGAAAATCTTTTGTGTCGCTAATAGTTATTTACCCCGAGGGTCTGTGGTTTTTCAGAGCACTTAGCCTGCTTAATGAACTGGAAACACCCTTCATTGTTCACTAAGAGCTCTATACAAGACCTTGGTTTTAACTTCGTCTGAAGAAAAATTAATGATGCGGAAAAGACTGTCGCCTGCTAATGTGTCTACACACGCATTCTTCAGGGGTGTACACCATATTTCTTTCAAGCAGTGTACACAAGTGAATAATTCATTGAATTTCTCAAAGTTCGCTACGTCTTTAGAAAGAACATTTAAAACGAATATAAAATTTATATTTGAAGTCTTCGTGCGTGTTACTTACAGGTACGCCTGTTTTGAATTGTAATTATTACTTCTCTCGTGTGAGAAGAGACATAGAGGGCTTTTATTTTAAACGTCAGTTGAAGCGTACTCGATGTGCTGGATACCCCTAGCCATTAAGAGCAGGTACTGCGGGAAAACCCAAGCGTCCTGGTTTAACCGCTTCTATTTAGACGAGGTACAGCTGTCGCATTGCGTCTTGTTTTTTCGTAAAGGGTTCTCGTGTTAACGTCTCATACAAGCTATTTGCAATTTCGCTTTAAGTTGCTTTTTAATTCATCTAAGCAATGTAATATTTTTTATAAACCCTCCAGTCAAAAGAAGAATTAAACACACGTTATTAGCCGTAATAGTTATATACGCGTAATAATCGCGCATATACGATAACGAACAGTTGCGCTCGAGTCAATTACATTAATCAATCAAAAAAAACTTAATTGTTTTTAATCGATAGACTGCGTCGTTTCATTAGAAGTGAGATATTCATGGTAGATGAATAATTGGGTGAGATATCTCTAGGAGCGCGAGTCAATTACATTAATTAATAAAAATATTTAATTGTATTCATCTATCAGCGAGAGTCTTATTTATTTTTTATTTATTTCATAATCAATTCCTCCGGAGCCAACATGAACGCACCTCGCATGTTAATTCGACTTTATTTTTTTTCCGGAATCATATTTCGCAGAATTATATAGAGTTAAGATGGCCGTCTTGCGTACATCTCGAATTTAAATATGGTGAATTCACAACTTTCGGGTATGACCACCAGGGGCGCTGTGTGGGAACACTCGCTGGAGTTTCACTCATATTACCACTTGGCGCGCTAGTGTATGTTGCGAACTGAAGCGGGAGTGGAGGGGGTGCGGAAGTCGACTTGCCAGTCTAAGTATCGGGAGCCAGTCATTCCAGTGAAACGTCTCGCTGTGGAAGGTTGCGGTCGAGGTTCCACCGCAATTATCACGCGATAACGACTGTTACGTCAACTCTGTCCTTTCATCTAAGTGTTGTAATATTCTTATAAATCCAAAATATATTTTCCCTCAAAAGTAGAATTAAATAAATGTTATTACTCGTAATAATTATACACATGCTACCACACATATACGATAACGAACAGTTGCGCGCGAGTCAATTAATCATTCAAAAATACTTAATTGTTTTCATCGACAGACTAGCCGTGTTTCATTAGACGTGTAATTTATTGACAATAGTAGGTTATAAATGGCGGTTTAGGGACAGGTGTGCGCGATTCAATCAAAAATACTTAATTGCTCGAAGAATAGCGTTTAATTGCATTAGTAGTAATATGATGTGCATTCTTATTTCAATAACACACATTACCTAATTGATTGACACAATTATGTACTCAAACGATTTGCCGATGTGCGGCAGGCATCGAGAATCGCATTCCCACACCGCCAACGTCACGCACCGAGAACCCTCACATATAACCCCTCACCCGAGCGGCCCATCCCCTACCCCAAGCCAATCACACGGCAGGGATTTAGACAAGTCACAATGAGGGGGCGGGAATGTAGTCACCGTATAGGAACAATACACACTCTCCCACCTATCCTCAGGGAACCAACCAGAACACAAAGGGGAGGGAGGACACGCGTATGGGGGAGGGAGGGGGCGAATCACCGGCACGTGACCACAGGGGGGGAGGGGGGAGGACCTGCCGGCACAGACACTGTCGGCATTAGATCAGCGCACAAAGGGAAGGGGGCGTGGCTAGCGGCACGCGACCGGGCGGCAAATAGTAGCACACAAAGGGAGGGGGCGGGGCTAGCGGCATAGATCAAAGAACCTTATCAGATGGCGGCAAATCCTTTGCGCTTGAACCGGTATGTTATATCTACTGTCCGCCGATCCAAAGCCTGGCTTACACACGCGGTCCGTTCCTCACGGAATTCTAACTGAGAGTGACGCTATGCCCCACTACTCGTGGCTAGCAGAAGCTACCAGCCAAGAGAGGCATAAACAACAATGTGTCTGGTAATGACAATTTAGAACAATAATGTAACCCCCGAAATTATTAATACGCCTTAGGGACCTAACGAGGCTGAATGCAACCCAGGAGAAAATCCCCACGCTGGTAGCGGGAATCGAAACCGGGTTTCCCGCTTGTAAGCAGCTACGCTACCACCGCGCTAAGGAGACGCCAGATAAGTATTACAGAAAGAAGTTAGCTTTCGTAAGAATAATTTGTAAAAGAGTGAATAGAGAGAGTCATGTGAATGTAGGTATATATCATGTTTGTAAGTGTTTTTCTAGAGATCAATGAAAACAGAACAAAGGTGCTAACGAACCCTTCACTATGCTTATTGTGATAAATCATGTCATAAAGGTTTAGTCCTAGGATGTGCTTTCAGCCGCTATACCTAACCAGAAGAAGAATCGCTTCACAAACAAAATGATTGCGATTCTGAATAACGGAGGCATTGAAATTGAGCGCTCTACCATCATAGTTTGCCTTTCGTGTATCTTGTATATAAAATGGAAAACACGTAGGATTTGTTTTTGAGTTTGGATCTTACTGAAAGAACCTCTTACTTCAATAGACACACATGCAGGGGAACGTGACTGACATTCGCAGTTGGTAGAAACAAAGATACAGCACCTGATAATGGGAATGCTCTTCTTTACAGCTTAACCATTGTAAAGGCAGTATTTCGAGACAAGCAAGTGTGAAGAGACAGTAAGTAAGTAACGAAATTCCCACCCAGGGTCCCTTCTCCAAAATCCACTTTTAACATGTGACTATCGCTTCAGCATTCAACATTTCTCCTGTACCAACAATGAATGTGTGATGAACTATTTCTGCAAACATAAATTTTATCTTAATTATAATGTGGTAATTAGAAGAATAAGGTTCTGTAAAAGGAGTTTATAGAAGCTGTATAAAAAAATCTAATGTGTTACACTCACATGACTTTCTCTACTCCTGTACAAACTATTTATACAAACGCTTATTCTCCATCTACTTCATGATAATCGAGATAAACATTTGCAGACTCTTATTGCTAATTTTCTTGTAGATGTAAGGGGAGTACATATTTACAAGGGCAATATAGAAATACAGTAGCCTTTAAGCACATACATATCTCTTAATAGCTGGTTGCTAGGTGCAGCACCATTCCCATTGCCACAGATTAATACTCTTTGCATAACCAAGATAAAAAAATGAATAACGAATTCCGAGAAAATAAGTATTGAAAAATTTAAGGGAATAACAAGCAATATTTCAAAAATGGTTCACTCAACAAAAAAAATGTATATTACATAAATTGTGTATTTTAACGCGATCAACATTTTTTGTGAGTAAAATTTTGTCCATCTCTTATGGTTTACCAGTTATGCAAAAGTCGTTCACAATGAAGAATACTTTTGGAGACATTCCCAGGAAATTCAAGATATATATTTTATTTGTCATGAACATATCTTAAACATGTGATATTTTAATCAACATCGTTAGAGTCATTTTTGAGAAAATTAAATTTTTCGAAAAATGTTCCATGTAAAGGGTAACCTGGGGTGGGAGGATTTTCATGTAAGCCTTCGTCTCGCATCTCTAGAAGATACTGAACCTAAATACCAAGTTCGACTGTTCGTTTCTGAGTTATGCTGTTCACAGACAGACACACATACACACACACAGAGACACGTACATGTTACCAAAAATGCTTTTTTTTGGATTCAGGGGATCTCAAAACATGTAATTCCGGTGAAATCTCGGTATCGAATTTTTGGGTGGAATACAAAACTTCCCCTACTTACTAAACGTAGTAGAGAAAGTAAAACTTATAGCGGTAGAGAAAGTCATACGAATGTAACACATCAGATTTTTACTTTCTCTACGTCATATAGTAAGGAGGGGGAGTATTGCATTCTACCAAACAATTCAGTACCGAGATTTCACTGGAAATTAATGTTTTGGGGTGCCCAAAATCCAAATAAAGCATTTCTGGAAACATGTCTGTGTGTGTGAACTGTAAATCAAGAACGAAAAGTCGGGTAAATACCAAACTTAGTCCTTGAGTTTAGTATTTTCCATAGCTACGACACAAAGATTTTCAAGAAAATACCCCCACCCCAGACTACCGTTTACATGCAACATTTTTTGATAATGTCTATTTTCTCAAAAATGCCTGTAACGATTTTGATTAAAGCAGAATATAATGAAGCAAATGAAATAATATCGTGAATTTTCTTGGAATGTCCCCAAAAGTCCTTTTCATTCTGAACGACTTCTGCATAACTGGTAAACCGCAAGAGATAGACAAAATGTTACTACACAAAAAATGTACATCTCGTTTAAACACATAATTTATGTAATACATATCTTTTTTTGTCGAATGAACCATTTCCGAGATACTCCTTGTTTTTCATCTTTATTTTCAAATACTTATACTCTTTCACAAATAAGAATTCGTTATTCATTTTTAATCTCTACTACGTATATTAATGTAGGGAAAGTGTTGCATTCCACCCAAAAGACACCCATTTTATCGGAAATACATGTTTTAAGTCCAACTGAATAAAAAAAAGCACTTTCAGAAAACGTTGCGTGTATGTGTGTGTGTCTGTGAACAGTATAACTCAAAGACGAAAACACGGTTAAATACCAAACCTGGCATTTATGTTCAGTATCTTTCAAAGGTGCGACACACCCCAGACTACCCTCTGCATTTTTTAAAAAGAATATTGATTTAATATATTTGCATGACAAATAAAATTTATATTTTGAATTTTCTGTGAATGACCTCAAAAGTCCCCTTCTTCTGAACGACGTTCGTATAACTGGTAAACCGCAAGAGATAGGCAAAGCTTTACTACACAAAAAAATGTAGATCTCGTTAAAACTCAAAATATATGACATATACTATTTTTTCGTCGAGTGAACCGTTTCCGAGATATTCTTTGTTATTTTTTTCAATTACACCTTTTCTCAAACAGGAATTCGTTATTAATTTTCTATGTCCTGGACATGTAAAGATAACGGAATGCTCCACATAGCAACCAGCTCTTAAAATATTTGACTATCGCTTAACGCCTACCAATCCCCTTGTACCAACAAGAAAATTAGCGATGAGATAGTTTATGAAAATGTTTATTTCATTAACATGAAGTAGATGGAGAATTGAGGTTTTTAAAAAGAGTCAAATGACTTTCTCTACATGAATAAAGAAATACAGCAATGATGCCTCAAAAATTAAAGACGCAATAGGCAGAAATGAACGAAAAGTTGATTACCGTGCTTAAGAATATCACATTTCGATACTATAACTTGAATAGAAACGTCATTACTTGGAAAAAAAATGTCTAAAACAAGTAATCGAGGCCCTATATTAACCATTATCACAATATGCTATTAGGATTGTATACCAACTTTATGATTCCGCAATTTTTCGTGGACGATTTGAACCAATTACTTCCATCGAGTTTAATTTCGAGGTGATACGGAGCGGAATAACCTAAGAGATATATTATGGTTGTATGATTCAAACGCAAGTGCTGCGCATTCACCACACACAATGAGAAATCTAATTTATAGGTACCCTTGTAATCCAAAAGCAACGTTCTTAAGTTCTAGTGGGAGCATCTAATCTGGAGTAAAATGCTCTGAGGCATTTCGGGCGAATTTGCTCCGCCAAAACGCTTAGAGGGTGCAGTTTAATATGAGCGGTAATCTGGTTTCGCTTTCCCCAGTGCTCTCTTTCTATTATTAAATCTGGTTCCTTCATTAAAATCGCATCTCATGCTGCAAGCGTTTGTTCACGACTTTAAACGCGCATGTTATTTCTCTAGCTGTTAAAAGTCATTATTATTAGAGAGTACGTAAAAAATTCTGTTATACCACAGGGCACAAAATTTCATTGTGTATAGCTTGTCCATGAAGTTTTATACACTTTCTCTGTTTGCGATCTCGGTACCAAACCAATTATATATTTGCAGACTAAATGAGGCAAACGAAGGTATGGAAATCGTATTTATTTGGGATATACGCTTTCTTAACCCTGCAGTGCCCGCGCGCAATTGACGCCATTCCTTATTTCTGTAGTTTGAAGGGGTTTAATTGTTGTTGCGGTTGCACCATGTATGGGCCTCAGTTTGAAGCTGTTTTAGACCACACAAATAATGGATGCCAATTTTCGGGAGATATCTTTCTAGGAGTGTTCGCTCCACGTACGGTAAAAGCTTTCCGGTGGCCTTCGCCCCACATTTGAGAATCAACTTTTTTATTTTAATGTTTATTTATTTATTATATATGCATCGGCTTCGTTAGTAGTATTTAGTAGAGCACGTATCTATTTACAGGGCTGGTACGCTAAAGAATGAAGGCTTACACAAATTACAATTGTATTCAACATTTTTATTAATCCTTCACACGGTTAAATAACACTTCGCTGATATATCCTACTATAGAGCTGTGAGATTATTGTTAACTGCACTTTTTAACACGTAAACGTATATATTATCCTCACTATAATGAATTTTTGATTCCTTACACTGAACTCGTACCATACGCTTGGGTACGCTTTCTTGTAGCGTTTACCGTTTCAAGTTGTACCTTATATATATTTCTAGTTTAGCTAAGCCTACTCCAATAGAATACCTTTATTTAACTTTTAGCTTTTCTAGTTTTTGAGTCGCTATTTATAAACTATTTTAAATATTACATTATTATTGTTCCAAGAATTATAAGTAGCCTTTTTAAAATTTCAAATTTATTGTTGTCTCAAGGTTACCTCATTGTTAGCAACCTTTCGGCTTCCATTTTGTAATTCTGTTTGCTACGGAAAGCAGCTTGGATCTATTCTCACAGCTCCTACATTGTTAAACTACGTAATACATTCACATAACATTTTAATACGTGTACATAATAATATAAACATAATGCAATGACTGTAATATACAATTTATATATTATAACATACACATATTGCTTTAAGGTGGGCTGTTATTATTTTATATATTATACAATTAGACTGATATGATTTAAGTGTTAAAAATACTGCCTCAAGTTTTCTATGGTTTTAAACGTTCCTTTATATATTGAGTGTAGTGATAGCTTATTTAACATATTTAGCATATATAGCTTAATTGATAAGATGTGCATTAAATAAATTTATATATTACTTTCTCTACTACGTATAGTAAGTAGGGAAAGTATTATATTCCACCCAAAAATTCAATACCGGTATTTCTCCGGAAATACATGTTTTGAGACCCCCTAAATCCAATAAAAATCATTTTTGGTAACGTGTCCATATGTGTGTGTGTCTGTGTGCCTGTGAACAGCATAACTCATAAACGAACAGTCGGATAAACACCAAACTTGGTATTTAGGTTCAGCATCTTCCAGAGATGCGACACGAAGGTTTTCAAGAAAATACCCCCACCCCGGATTACTCTTTTCATGGAACATTTTTCGAAAATTTTAATTTTCTCAAAAATGGTTCTAATGATTTTGATTAAAATATCATATGTTTAAGATATATTCATGACAAATGAAATGTATATCTCAAATTTTCAGGGAATGTCTCCAAAAGTATTCTTCATTATGAACGATTTTTGCATAACTGTTAAACCATAAAAGATAGACAAAATTTTACTGCACAAAAAATGTAGATCGCGTTAAAACACACAGTTTATGTCGGATACATTTTTTTTGCTGAGTGAACCATTTTCGAGATATTTCTTGTTATTCCCCTAAATTTTTCAGCGTATATACTTTTTCTCAAATGGAAATTCCGTATTTTTTTGTCTTGGTAATGCAAAGAGAACCACATAGCAACCGCCTCTTAAAATATATGACTATCACTTAAAACCTAGCAATTCCCCTTGCATCTACAAGAAAATTAGCAATAAGATTAACATCTCGATATCTCGATTAACATGAAACATATGGAGAATAAGCGTTTGTAAAAATAGTTTGTACAAGAGTAGAGAAAGTCATGTGAGTGTAACACATCAGATTTTTTTTAAAATTGAAATCATGTTCTGTATTCTAAAGTAGTCGCGAAACGACTTTATAGTTGAAGCGACAATAAAGAATAAAAGATATTTTCGGTTTCTGATGTGTAGTTTCTACAAAAGATTTGTTTTAAACCGGTAACTTGCTTTGTAACAGAAAAGCTCGCGTGGTTTCTCACCGTCGCCGTCTACACATTGACAACAATAAGTTCACTCCACCTTTGTTAGGCGAAAACTGGCAGGTTGTCGCTTAGGCATGTTAGTTAAAGAGTACTTGACCGAAATGTAGATGCCAGCTCAGCACGATGACCTAAAACGATGAAATTAATCTAGTCTGGTCTCTATTAGATTTCAAACAGGGTTTACAAAGATTTTGGGATTTAAACAATCTAACCCAGTACGTATGTGTCGCGCAACAATATAAATGTGAATCTTAGTGTTACACTTGTACAGTATAATATGAATCCACATAAGAAAGTAAAAATTAAAGGCACTATCCATGGGAATACAGCAAGGAGTTTTAAATAGTGTATGTGCTGCGTTTTCTCTTCGCAAGAAGATGAAAGGAAGTACGACAGATTTAACATTATGATGTTTAAACTATGTTCCAAACATGCTGGCGTTGCATAAGTCTTACTAAGTTAGCCAGGTTCCCAAAGTTCGCCACCAGTCAGTTTATTTAAGATACGATAGGTATCTGAAAGATGTCGGCAGCTATTTTACACATCTTGTCTCCACTTCAATGAATGCTAAACGTCAGTCACCAGCTTTGTTTGTTATGATTTATTCATTCCATTATGTTAGCAGTGGTTAGCGATTATAACTCCGTAAGTCTCTGCCTCATTCTGTGGGATAACTAAATCAATTATATACAGTATTATTATTATTATTATTATTATTATTATTATTATTATTATTATTATTATTATTATTATTATTATTATTATCATCATTATCATTATACAGAGTGAACCAAGTTGATGTATACACAGTTTTCAAACTTATTTCTCAGCAACGAAATGAGACAGAAGTAAAATCGTTTTGTGTTCTATTCGTTAAACTTTCTTAAGCCCACATATGTTCAAAATGTCCATCTTCTGCCACAGTGCACTCCCAACAACGACGTCAAAAAAGAGCGATGTATCGTCTAGATTGTTGGTATGGAGTATCATTGATGGCATGTTGAATCTGATCTCTCGTTTTGTAGCGGGAAATCGATGATCCTTGGGTCGTTGTTGCCTGTTGCAGTGTTCTTCTTCCTCGGCTATTGGTGCTCGTCGGTTGTTGAGTGTTCCATTCCTAACTATCTCTAATTATAAAATCTCAGGTTCTAGTGGGTGAGGCAAGTTAAAAATACACTGCGAATTTCCCTTAATCAATTAGGTTTATTTCACACTTTGAATAGTTATGGGCGGCTAGCTTTTCCCATTATTATAATAATCCCACCACTGTAAGTTTCTCAGGAGCCTAGCTATATTCACACGCACCCCCACCCTTGTGCACCCACGTGCATCTGTAGCACCTCGTGTCGACATGACTTCTCGTTGAGTTAGATTTAGAATAAGAGCGGGCTCAGAGGCTTTGTCTGCCCTTATATAGGGGAGCCTAGTGACGCTCACCTCTGCGTTTGAAAATGTAACGACGTTTCCTATTGGCCCTCCGGCCGCGTTACCTTGACATGTATGAGAATGTGTAGGTTCAGATCCGTGCGCTTGGGCGCCATCATGTAGCGTTGTACCGCTCGGTGACAGGTACGGTCTTTATGATTTCTTGGAATTCTTGCTAGCTCGCCCGTATCCTACAATCAGCTCTGTACAAATGTTGTATGTTGAATATGTTAACATGTTAGTGAATTAAATTATTACTGTACAATTCTTATATGTATGGTTCCCCTTTCATATTTACAGTTCCTCTATATATGTATAATATATCCGCTTTCAGTTTCCTCCAGTTTATATCAGGAGACCGAGGCAGGAATTCCACAGTACTTCCTCTTCGTCCTATCTATCTCAGATTGAATGTGCGACCCAGAAAATTTCTCACGACATGTAAGTGGGAAGTAGCCCCTTCTTGTTAGAAGTAAACCTTATTTTCATTCTCAAAAGATCATTAAGACATAGAATCATGATTTCCAACACTGGCAGGTAAGTCTGACCCATGACAGTCTCTTAGAATAAGTAGGGTACAATTACTCCTCTGGAATACAGACCACACCATACCGTTACCCTGGAAGATTGACGGCAGTTGCTTCAACGATATGTGGGTTTAGGCCAGTACACACAATTATACCGATTAATTAAGCCATTAACTTTGAATGTGGCTTCATCTGACCATACAATTGAATCTTGAAAATCTTCGTTTTGTCACACTTGTTCAGGATCCATTCACAAAACTGCAGTCGCCTATCAGGGTCTTCCTCAATTATTGGATGGAGGTCTAGGAATGTTCCACATGACCTTGCACAATTCGATGAACACTAGCTCTCTTGATACCAATCTCACCGACATTTTGTTTGTTTATAAACACATGAAGAACGATGTGTTGCTATGCTTTTCCAGTGCCTTCTGGATCATACTCAACAAACATTTTTATTTCTGTCTGATTTCGTTGCTTAGAAATAACCTTTCAAAGTGTATACATCAATTTAGGACACACGGTAGTTATGTTATTAGAATTAAGTTTCCAATAGCTACTGACCTAATACTCTCTGGTGGTTTTATTAAATATCGTGTGAATTATGTTCGACATGCAGTTTTTTGAACTAACACCAATTATGTTTTCCCATTAATTATCGTTTTTCGATTTGTCAGAGTTTTCAGTTAGAGAGGGACACTGATCTGGTATCAATTAAATTTTCTATCAATATAATTTCCATTGTAAATTTGAAATTAGCAATGTGATTAATATTATTTCTATGATAACCACACAACTTTAATAAACATAATTAGCATATATCAGTGTAATTTTTGTCGAATATTAAAACACAGTACATCAATGACCTAATGGCTGAAATATGATTTATTTTGAAGGTATACAAATGACGAGTTTAGTTTATATATCCTTAAATCGTCCGCTGCACCCCCACTGTTTTTAAACAGCAGAAGTGAAAAACCGCACAACCTAAGACAAAATAATGAGCAACAGCCAGAGGGAGAGATTGAGTCTGAAAGCATCGGAAAAATTTGGTGATTTTGGGTTCGCAATGCACTATTTAATACCACCCTGTGTTCACTTCAAAACTGTGATAAGTTGGAACATACCTTTCACCTTGGTTGTGGGCATGGTAGCCAAACGGTGAAACCCATGTATTTCGTAATTAGAAAAAAAAACTAAGATCGAATCCTTGGAGTAACTTTTTATTATTACTTAAAATTTAATCTGTTAAATATATGAAAAATCCGTGTTTTTCCCAGCATAAGATATCTAAAGCAAATTACTCTTTTCGTTTTCAAAATAAATTACATATTAGTATGAATTCTAAAGTAAAAAACTAAACCAAATACTTAATTTACTTAGTTTTGGATGTGCAAACTCTGACTATTCTTCAGTTATGAATGGTGCTGGCGTGATCATGCGCGCGCACCTCATAGCTTTGTAGTTCTGTATTAAAATATGCTAACAATCACTGACTCTTGCTATGGCTAAGCGCACACATAAAGACGAAGCTACAGGAGATCTCCCCTATGTTAATGAACGTTCTCACACTTGAAGTCCCTATATCTACGGATACGAGGTTAATGAAGATGGATGGGTCCAGAGAAGGGTCTGTTCATCGTCAGCCTGGATCGGTGGAAAACGTTTATCCACTCAGCAGGACATTGCACTTCTAGAAGGGGCAGACAGCAATCCCTTCCAGCATGTATCTACTATTAGAAGTAATTCTAGTCCTGGGTCGAAACGCACAGCCTTACAACGCTTAACTACAGGGCTCATTGTTGTCGGCAGGAAAGAAGCAGCGCCTTAAAGGCGATCACATATTATGTCCCCTCGCATTTTCAGAATAAAATGTCAGCCATAACTGGAATAATTCTGGAACAGATGAGTTAACATTTTAATCTACAAATGGGGGAAAGTAATTATCTATTGCCCCAGAGGAAAACGTTACGACGCAAAACATGTGGCACAAATGGATCGACAACGTCATGTATCGTGTTGGGGTTGGATGTTCAAGAGATGATCAAGATGTGTTCTGACAGTTTTATGGCACATTAAATAGCCAGCACTCGCTTCCTTGTGTAAAAACTAGGTATCCCGATGGAATGATTGAATTCCAGCAGAATAACCACCCTATTCAAACAGGTCAACAGGTTTCAAACTGTTTCTCGCAAGGGAAAGACATCACAGTGATTTTGAAATTTGATTATTTCATGTTTAGTTTGAAAACGAAAAGGAGAATGCCTCCGTTTTTATGTGTGAACATAAATGCCTTGAAATCAAATGTCTTAGGAATTGGAAATTACGTTATAATATGCGTAATAAGCATTGAGTTTTTCTGTACCACACACACACATATATATATATATATATATATATATATATATATATATATATATAATATGCTCGGGATAGGAACCATGATTGGCCTCATTACTACGTCATAACCACTCGAATGTCAACGCATATGCTTTACTGAAAGGTGGCAATAGAACAAAACTAAAGCCACGCGTCCCGAGACACCATTGTAAACCGGCCACGGAAACATTTGGACTTTAACAAATATGCGCTTTGAGAGTCTTCCTTGCTTCCTTGCAGGTTTGTTTGCTTGCTTCCTTTCTTCCATTCTTTCTTTTATTTCTTTGTCTTGGGGTGTACATATTCCACCGTGCAATTTTTCTCAATAATTGGTAATATTAATGTGGTTATACTAGGCTTTACAATTCGAACAAACTATATAATCTTCTTTTAAAAATAAATACCTCTAAATTGGCGAACTTATGGAGACATAGCTTATATGCCCATATGTTTATGTGTTTGTGAGTGCTTGCAGGATGATTTAAAGCACCACTCAACCTATTAGAGAATTGTTTCACAATAGAAACACCTTTCTTCTCGACGAACATAGTCTATATGGTTGTTTCTAACTTCAACTTATAAATTACTAGAATAAAAATCATAAAACAGAAAAAACGGATATACAAAGCCTGGAGCTTGTTCAGTAATTTTATAAAAAGTACGAAAGTACGGGGGTAAATGATATTAACTATGTCATCATTCGAGGTTGCAAACGTCCGCCGAATAGTGCCGTATAAGACAGCTAATGATGCAATACATTAGCTACAAGTGACTACATGTGAAAAAATTTCTTTTACTATGAAATCCAGGGAAGGAGAGTTTCTCAAAGATCCAGGGTAGGACTGAAGGTCTGTGCAATCATCACCATCATTTCTGTAGATAGACGTATAGGTTATACAACAGTGAGGGACCCCTTGCGCAATGCGACCTAGATATATCTATTATGGCTACCACCTCCCAGGAGGAAGGAATGAGGCAAAAGAACAGCAGTAGACTACAGGCCATAGGTATAATGCCACAGAGACGCGCGGAAGTCTCTAAAAGTTCAATGCTCGAATACCCGTGTCCAACTGGCGGAGCTGTCTGGAGAGGACGATGAACAACTCGTCGACTAAGCAGCCCTCTAGTGTCAAGTGGAATACTCTTTCCGTGAGCAAGTATACGCCATACGCCACGAAACCTAGAAGCACGCCTGAAAGGCGAGAAGGAAACGGAGTGAAAGATAAATCATCGGAGAAATCGTGGTAGACGAGAAACCACCCTACCGACCAAGGAAAACCACGAGAACCCTAAGTCACAATGGGACGGGACGCAAACCCGGGACCCCTCGCACTTACCCTGGAGCTATTTGGCTCCTTATCATCATTATCAAGGCAATAATATTACTAAATCATGTGTGAAGATGTCATTTAAATAAAACATAACTTCACTTTCTGAAGCGCTTCAAAATGCAGATCTCGAGGTGCACTTCTAACCCATTAAAAATTCCATATCAAGAGTATCCCGTAAACTCAAGTGTTGAATATCCCTGAATAAATAAATTTGATACGATACATTCACATGACTTTCATTACTCTGCGCCTTTATTAGAAGGTATACAAATTATTTTTACTTTCTCACTACGTATAGCAAGTAGGGGAAGTATTGTATTCCACCTAAAAAGTCGATACCGAGATTACACGGAAATATATGCTTTGAGGTCCTCTGAAACCGAGAAAATCATTTTTGGAAACATGTCCGTGTGTGTGTCTGTGTGTCTGTGAACAGCATAACTCAGAAACGAACAGTCGGATAAACACCAAACTTGGTATTTAGCTTCAGTATCTTCCAGAGATGCGACACGAAGGTTTTCAAGGAATTCTCCCTCCACAGATTACCCTTTGCATGGAACATTTTTTGAAAATGTTAATTTTCTCAAAAATGGCTCTAACGATTTTGATTAAAATATCATATGTTTATGATATTTTCATGACAAATAAAATGTATATCTTGAATTTTCTGGGAATGTCTCCAAAAGTATTCTTCATTGTGAACCACTTTTGCATAACTGGTAAACCATAAGAGATAGACAACATTTTACTACACAAAAAATGTAGATCGCGTTAAAATGCACAATGCACATTTTTTTTGTTCTGTGAAAATTTTTCGAGATATTGCTTGTTATTTCCTTAAATTTTCCAATACTTACAGTTTTTCTCAAATGGGAATTCGTTATTCATTTTTTTGTCCTGGTAATGTAAAGAGAATGGAATACTGCACATAGCAACCAGCTCTTAAAATATTTGACTATCCCTTAAAGCCTACTAATTCCCCTTACATCTACAAGAAAATTAGCAATAAGATTAACATCTCGATATCTCGATTAACATGAAGCATATGGAGAATAAGCGTTTGTAAAAATAGTTTGTACAAGAGTAGAGAAAGTCATGTGAGTGTAACACATCACATTTTTTTATTCAGTATGCAGATTTGATTCACTATTTCGTTTCCCAGATGAGTTTCTAATGGCAAAAGCCTTTAGCAAAACGCTACGAAGAAAGGGAGAGTGCTGTGAACGAAAGCGATATTGGTTTTTAGTAAGGTATTTTAGCAACTTTCTCTCTGGAGCTTCAGAAAGGGCAGCATATACTACAAATGTCGATGCCACAGATACTGGTCGACATGGAAACTTGTATGTCGGAGTGAAGGCTTTACTGCGTTTTCTTTTATAGCGCAGGAAGACAATATATTTGAATATCCGGCAGACACATTGCCGTAGGTACCTTAAGGTTTCCAGATACAGCATCCCTCTATCACACCCGACCACTAACGACAGCTCGCTGCCCTACTAAGCCAAAACCGGTCTCAATATTCTAAACCTTCCCTACAGGAGATTTTGTAAACCATTAAGCCGCATATTTTTGTAAAATAGTCTTAATTCAGAATTTGCCTTCGTAAGCTAGGAATAGCGATTTCAGTTGTGAAAAAGAACTGGGTTCAATTTCTGTTGGACCGGCAACTCGGACGTTAATAATTTTTTTATTGTTTAATTTGTATAGTTGTCTTTAACTCATATATTTGTATACCGAGCGATATATCGCCGTGGTAATCTGTGAGACTCGCATTCGGGAGGTCTCAGGTTCGATCCCCGACGTCTACCCAATCTGACACCCATGAGTATTTCGAGCTTTCCCCGGGTCGACAGGCGAATGCTGTACCCGTCACCTTCCTTGTCTACTGTTTCAGATTTGTGGGACCAAGCGACAGAGTTCAGCGTGTTGCGGCTGGTGGTTGTAAGCTCTGTAGGGGCTGCTGCCCTGGTGTCGTTGCTCAGTTAGGACCCACCTTCGAGTGTTCTAGGGCGGATGCCTTTTTGAGGGTGGGCCTGGGCGGTGGCGGATGCATTCAGTCTGAAAACGTTAGGAACCCAGGGTATCCGTCGTCACCCGGATACAGGGGCAAGGTAGGAACAAAAACGGCCGTCGTGGCCCACCTTTAGTTTCTATGGATCGATGACATTAGATATAACTCTTTGTGTGTACGATCTTTAATGCTAAGTTTTAATCACACTCACATTGACTTCCACAAGCATACTTCCGCACTTTGCGGAGGGTAGGGAAAGACTCTAATTAAAGAACACTTTCCCATCCCAGTCGGGAATTGAACCCGGTATCTCTGGGTTCAGAAGGCAGAACACTGATCACCCGATTACAGAGACAGTCTAGGGATGTTTGTGGGTTTACCAATAGGTAGGAGAATGCTATATAAGAAGAATTTTCCTCTCTATTTCTTCAAATTTTCTTTCACCTTAAAGGTTCCAAAGATGGACAAACCAAAGAAACAGTTCTCTTCTCAAAGCAAATCCACCGCATACGCCGCACAACACCGTACATCGCGCCTGACGCTGCAACGCTGAACGATGAAAGAAAATAAAGGATAGGTAAATCCGTAGTAGTATAATTATAATTGACTCCAGGCTTCGTCTACTGACTTGGGAAAACCGCGAAAACCTCGCCATTGCCAACTCGCTTGCATATAATGAATGCTATTCATAATAAAAATGTTCATTCTAATCACATTACGTTAATTACAGTACGTATTCACTTAAGTAAATATTTCCAAATTAGGCCATACGCTAAATGTACCAATGAGCAAATAACTCTCAAATGTGTATGCGTATGTATAAGTCGAATGTTGTTAGTATAGAACTCGTGCGCAGAAAAAATATTTTATTTTGAAATACTCTAATAAAGTTGTGCAATATCGCAAATTGCAAACTGAGAAATATAACAACATTTCGAAAACATCTGATGTGTCACGTTCACATGTTTTTCTTTACCCTCTAGCGCTTATTACTGTGTGTATAAGTTACTCTTACGAAAGTTTATTTTCCTGTCTTCTTCATTTTGATCCAGATAAAACCTTTCGGAAATAGCTGTAATTACACGTTTTGTTATAGATATAAAGGGAATAGTGGTAGTGAAATGTTTAATAGCTGGAAGCTATGTACTGAAATTAATTATATTTCACTCATAAAAACTAAAAAGTTTAAGTGGACCCCAAGTTTTATTTTATTTTTTTACAGTTGTATTTACTAAATATATCACAGAACTATTTTATAATAATAAAACTAATTAAATTTCTAACACACTAAAAATCTTTTGAAATTCTTAATTATATACCTCAATCATAAAACTAAAAAGTTTAAGTGGACCCCAAGTTTTATTTTATTTTTTTACAGTTGTATTTACTAAATATATCACAGAACTATTTTATAGTAATGAAACTAATTAAATTTCTAACACACTAAAAATCTTTTGAAATTCTTAATTATATACCTCAATCATAAAACTAAAAAGTTGAAGTAGATCCCAAGTTGTATTTTATTTTTTTACAGTTGTATTTCTTGAATGTTTTGCAGAACTCTTTTAAGGTAATAAAGATAATTAAATTTGTAACACATTACATAAAATTGGAAGTTCTAAAATGTGTAAGTAGACCCCAAGGTGTATTTTATATTTTTACAGTTGCACTTATTGAACATTTACGTAACTATTTTATGGTAATAAAGCTTATTTAATTTGTAACACATTACAAAAATTTCAAAATTCTAAATTGAATATTTCACTCATAAAAACTAAAAGGTTTAACACTGGTGTCTAGCGGGCAGAATGGACAATACCCATATAAAGCTTATAAGGACGACATCACATGTTATACGCTGATACGTATGTCAGCTGTATCGTCCAGCTAATCAATATGCTGATGCAGGTACACAGCTGCAGAGAATGTAAACAATAACAAGAGTCGGTAAACCAGTGCGGTGCAGAGTAATCGATATAAGTATCAATCAGAACGGATGACTTTGATCTCGTTTCTACAGCTCTTTGGTTATCATTAAGCTCATCGTCTGAATCCCTAGCGGTCCGCTCCGCTATGGCTTTAAATTCTGGTCAGGTATTTTCAGATTCTCTTTCTTCTCTTTACACGGTCCTCAGCTCGTAGCCTTTTTGTTTTCTACTTCTTTTGCCTTGAGAGTTGCGGTTAAGTGCCTGCAGTGCAGAATTTCTATACTGGCGTTCATTTCGCTAAGGATTTGTTTTTAACTGGTACACGATGTTTAGGAAGGGACCTTCTGAAGTTCGAAAACCAAAGAGATGATGTAATCATCATCAGATTCTTGGTTTGGGTCCAATTGACCAGTTCCAGCTCCAAACTAAATTATTAAACGGGTTGTTACATTGCTTTTCTAAACGTCTTCTACTCCTTTTTCCTACTTCTTGGATTGTAATAGAATAAGATATGTAGCAAACTAACTCCATTTATTCATAAAACATGATTTAAATATTCTTCTTGTTCCTTTGGGATTTTTCATTCAGATTACAAATGTTAAATTCTAGCCGTATGACGTAGTGAGATGGCTCCCGTAAAGTGTGAGGCTCGCATTTGTGGTTTTACCTGGTTGACAAAGGCGAACGTTTGAGTGGTGTATTCTACCACGGATTTCCTCTCTCCCTCAGTCCCTCTCATTTTATTTCCCTTTCATGTTTCAAGTTGCCTCTGGGCTATGGTTCGGACAGTGTCGGGCAGATAGCGCAGAAGCTTGAGATTTGAAAGTTTCCTCGCCCTGCTAAGGAAAGCCTGTCGAGTCTCCACTGCTGGGCCATGTTTCTCCGTCCCAATAGAGGGACACCTCCGAGTGACCCTCCCATGGCCGGGTGGTCAAGCCTGGAACCCTTAAGAAACTCTGCGCGTCTTTGTTGAATTGCGCCGGCCTCGCTCTGACACCCATACGTCTTCTGCCGTGCCCACACCTCAACCGTTCCTCCCGGGGGTGTACACGCAAAAGATATATTGGGGGTCGAGGTGAAATTTTATTCCAGCAACCTGGAATTTTCTTTTACTTTATTTGTCAAGGTCCAATATTGGGGCAGTATTTTTAACACTCAAATGATTTCAGTCAAATTATATATTATAAAATATAATAACAGCCCGCCTTAAAGTAATATGTGTATAATATAATATATAAAATGCATGTAACAGTCATTGCATTAATGTTTATATTATTATGTACATGTTCAACAATGTTATGTGAATGTATAACGTAATTAAATAATGTAGGAGCTGTGAGAATAATAGATTAAAAGTTGCTAACAACGAGGTAACAATGAGGTAACCTTGAGGCAGTAATGATTAAGAAAGTTTAATTATTGGAGCTCATTATTGGAGCAACAATAATGTAAACTTTGAGACAGTTTATAAATAGCCAATCAACAACTAGAAAAAAGCTTAAGTTAAATTAAAGTATTCTATTGGAATAGGATTAGCCAATCAGAAACTGAAATAGGGCAAATTGTATAAATTCAGAAGTCAGTTGCTTGTAAATAGCGCTCCTAACCGGACACGAGATGCGTCCTCGAGAAGTAGGATAATACGTATTCAGTGTAAGACAAAAACAGTTTACGTATTAAAAAGTGTAAGTAATTAATAAAACAATCTCGCAGTTCTCTATATCAGTGAAGTGTTATTTAAATTGTGTCAAGGATTAATAAATGTAGTGAAGTAAAAATTATAGTTTGTGTAAGCCTACATTCTCAGTCGCACCACTCACTGCTAATACATTCATGTCTCTACAAATAAATACTGACGCAGCCGAGGCAAACATAAATATATAATATTTAAAGAAACAGTCAAAATTACAAAGTTAATATTTTTTAAACTAGGCTACCGGAAACCTTTTATAATGCGTGCGGTTGCTACTACTTCAAGTTCTGCTCCCCAACAGTCGAAATATAATACATCTTCAAACTGACTTTCCATACGTAGCAGCAACAAACCTTCTTCAACATTCGGGTCCGTAAAGCAGTGTTGGGACTGGCAATATTTTGCAGAACTTTTGTAGTGTCTGCTTTCTTCTTTTACAAAGAAGGGTTCTTTTTAAGATGTCAGGTAATCCTTTGAATTGCGATATTTTTATTTCAGCATCTAACTGTTTGAGTGTGCTCGTGTTATAGCCTAAACGTTTAAAATTTAGGACTTGATGAGTATTATTTTAGCCCTTATTGTTTTTTTTTCCCACAGAATGCGTGACGTTTACTCATGTACCTCCTGGATCTCCGTCGTTTTTTAGACGTTCTTGACGGCTGCCAGCCGAAGAGCTGAGGAAAGAATTCCTACTCTATGTAGTGGGATAATACCTCTGGGATTTTGGGTGATTTTCCCATAACCTTAATTTATTGATGAGAGTTGTGCCTCTTCAGGCGGCTAGCAAATTTCATTTATGAAGTGCTTTTTAAATCTTATACCTTAAATCTTCATGCTATTATTTTATGGTGTTATATTGACCCAGCTAAATCGTAACAAGATCTTCTCATCCCACATGCATCGCATCCTCTTCCTGGTTGCACAATTTAATTACATCACTGATTTTAATATCAGTTGCTACGGTAGTAGCACGCAAACTAAGGCCAGGAGAGTATCTCAGAGAGTCGTGTAAACTCGGGGCCTCTCTATCGTTTTGTATATTTTTGAATGATGCCAGAATTCGCGCCTTTATTTGTTACAACAATTCCCACCGGTTGTTAAGTAGCGTTAATGGCATCCCATGACAGTTACAGGTGCCAAATTTCTGAAGTTACGCGTCCTGCTGACTTATCCGGCAAAACCCAATGTCTCTGTCCTTCTCTTAAGTACATGTTCCGTTTTCTATTTTACCAATCCCACTCAAGTTCCAGGAAATGGACCATTATTTGTGTCTCTTTCTCTTCTCTGCCCTCTCTTTCTGTTTTCTGATGTTTAGTCTGAACTCTGTACACATTAGCGCGTACGTTTATGGACATTCACCTCTAGTTTGCTAGCTCGCCTGTTGTAAATACAGCTGTGTTACAAGTTGGTTTTACACATTTTAAATTATTTATAATAGTTTAGTATTGATTCTTAATCCTATTTCTAATGTTTTATATGCTTATATTTTATTTCCTATGCTTATTTGCTATCGGGTATGTGTGCTTACTAATGCCCTTATTTTTGATTTTATCTTCCTATATATGGAGATTATATTTTCTCATTATTTTAGATGCTGTGTGCATTGCCATTTCAAAATAATCTTCACTGCAGGCTAATATTGCTTGGTTATCTGCGAAAAGAAAGTTCAACGAGTTGAGGCAGTATTTTTAACACTTAAATAATTTCAGTCTAATTATATAATATCTAAATTCAATAACAGCCCGCCTTGAAGCAATATGTGTATGCAATAATTTGTAAAATGTATGTAACAGTCATTGCATGCTTATGTTATTGTATCCATGTGTAATAATGTTATGTGAATATATTACCTAATTTAATAATGTAGGAGCTGTGAGAATAATAAGTTAAAGTTGCTAACAATGAGGTAACCTTGAGGCAATAATGAGTTTGAGAGTTTAAATGTTACTTGTGATTCTTGGAAGCAATAATGAAATTTTGAGACAGTTTAAAAATAGTCGATCAACAACCAGAAAAAGCTTTAGTTAAATGAAGGTATTCTATTGGAGTAGAATTACAATTTACAATTTACAAATTTACAAATCTAGAATTCAGTTTCCTGCAGACAGCGTTAATGATCAGACGCAAAAAGTGTCCTCGAGAAGTATAATACGTATTCGTGTGAGACCAATAAGTAAGTTTACGTGTTAAAAAGTACAAGTAATTAATAAAAGAATTTCACAGCTCTCTATCATGAAGTGTTATTTAAATCGTATCAAGTATTAGTAAAAGGGGGTGAAGTAAAATAATAGTCTGTGTAAGCCTACATTCTTGTCGCACCAAAACCCTGCCAAGATATCCATGAATCTAAAATAATACTGACGCAGCCGAGGCAAACATAAATATTGAATATTTAAAGTAACGGTTTAATTAAAAAGTTAATATTTTTTTAAACTTGGGGCAAAGGCCACCTGAAAGTACATTTGGGGCGAAGGCTACCGGAGACGGTTTACTATACGTGCGGTTGCAACTACTACAAGTTCAGCTCCCCAACAGTTGAAATATAATACAACTCCTTCAATACAAACTACTACAAATTAACGCCCAAGGCGTGGTGCAAACAACGTAAAGACAATATCAACTTCAGAGTGCATCCCCTTGTCAAAAGTAAGTTATCCTGCCAATCTAGAGTGTGTGTAGAAGAAACACTGACAACGCTTAGTGTATTGGGGGGGATATTTAAGTGAACATTTTTCATGCGGAAACCCATGTCCGCACGCTGTGGGACGTTAAAGTTTGCACAACATTCATGTTTGGGGAGACGAAAATCCACGTGCGCAAGTGGTCAGAAGTAACCAGCACAGGTTCAGTGTGAACATATGGTCAGGGATAATTGATGACCAGACCATTGGGCCGTATCTACTGCCAATCAGACTAACAGGACCGACATACCTCACTTTTGCCAGAGATGTTCCTCCTACTCTACTTGATATGGTGCCACTAGAAGTTCGTCAGGTAATGTTGCTGCAACACACAAAACTCCCGCTCACCACCTGGAGGCCACATACTCCAATCGTCGGATTGGTGGTGGGGCACCTATGCCATGATCACCACGGTCATCTGATATTACACCCCTTGACTATTTACTGTGGGACACCAAGAAGACTAATGTGTATAGTACTCCGTATAACATCAGACCTTATCGCATATATCACCGCGATGTACGCTCTGCATTCAAGTAGGAGGTCAACAGTTTGAAACCCTTTGTAATTTACTGCACGGTGTGATGTTTTTGTTAGTTTCTTAACGAAATGTGGAGCTCACACCCATCAACATATCGAACCGTTCACAATCTTCGACGTCCCAGCGTCCAAACCATGCACTTCTGGACATGGGTTCCCTTTTGAAATACACTGCCGTTTGTGAAAATTGAAACACCAAGAGAGAATTTACCGAATAACTCCAAACTTGGTGGAAATGTAGAAGAGTGTGCAAACAATAAGTGATTAGGTTTGCAGAGAGATGAGGTACACCGAGCAGAGCCCTCTCGTGTTGGCACGACAAGGTCAGTGTTGCACCCAGTTTTAGTGCACAGCTGTCAAACAAGGTGGAAACAATAAACTAGGTGGCAGTATGCCTCGCCGATGTCAAAGGGAGACATATAGGCATGTGAGTGAGTTCGAACGGGGCATATTTATCATCTCCGGGAAGCACGTTTGTCATACAGTGACATTTCGGCTCGTGCAGGGCTTGCTGCTACGACAGGGATGCATGTGTGGATATATGAAGGTCGTACGCAGCGAAGAGCGGATACTGGATCACGGAACATGACCACAGGACGGGATGACCGTCATCTTATCCGCATTGCCATAACGGACCTTACAGCTTCATCCACAGTGTTGGCTCGACGCTGGAGAACTGCAACAGGTGTGAACTTGTCTGCATCAACGGCTCGTTGCCGTCTGCTGCAGGTTGGACTGGTTGCATGTATGCCATTACTTTGGCTTCCATTGTCCAGAAACCACAAGCTCCTCCGACTGCAAAGGGCACGTGAACACCGTCACTGGGTTGCTGAGTGGCAAAATGTAGTCTTTTCGGACGAGTCCCGCTTCAGCGTGTCCTGCAGTGTTGGCCGCATGCGTGTCCGGCGGTACCGTGGTTAGCGCAACCTGGAGGGCTGCATTGTTGAGCGGCATTGCAGACAAACACCAGGTGTGATGGTTAGGGGCGCCGTTGGTTACAACTACCGATCTCGCCTCCTATGAATTGAGAACACTTTGAACAGCAACGGGTACCTAACGGTAGTTGTAGAGCCTGAAGTACTCTCCCTGCTTCAGGCATCTCCACAGGCCACATTTCAACAGGGCAATGCCCGGCAACATATGGCAAGGAATGTACAAGCCTTCTTCAAAGTGCGACGGGTGGCATTGCTTCCCTGGCCTGCATGGAATTTCGCCTAACATGTCGCCTATCAAACATGGTGCGCCACGGTCCTTCAGTAACCAGTGTCACGGATTTCTGGGCTCAAATACAAACTGCGTGGAGGGAAATCCCTCAGAACTTTACAACCTTTTTGATTCAATGCCACGGCTTATAGCAGCTATAATTACAGCGCATGGAGGCCTCACCAAATACCAAATATTAGGGCTCAAAGGTCATGTGTTGATTTGAAAAGCGTATCATTTGTTACTTGCCATGTACCTCAACTGTGGTATTAAATTCATTGAATTCATGGTTTCCCTCTTCGTGTTGCAATTTCTACAAACGGCAGTGTATGTTCACTTTATTGTCACGCCCGATATATTAAGCGTTGTCGGTAATTTTCTAGACACGCTGTTTATAATATAAAGATACCACTGTTTACTTTCTCAACACCTGCCTAGAAACGGCTCGCATTCGGGAGGACCTGGGATGTTATCAAATCCTAGAGTGGTTCCCCTACTACTACAAATTTCCTGCTTTCGTTGCTTCACTTCATGTTGAGGCAGTATTTTTAACACTTGAATTATATAATATTGAAATTCAATAACAGCCCGCCTTGAAGCAATATGTATGTAATAATTTGTAAAAATGTATATAACAGTCATTGGAAATGTTCAATAATGTTATGTGAATACATTATGGAATTTAATAATGTAAGAGCTATGAGAATAATACGTTTAAAGTTGCTAACAATGTGGTAACCTTGAGGCAATAATGAGTTTGAGAGTTTGAATGCTACTAGTCATGCTTAGGGCAGCAATAACGTAAATTTTGTGACAGTTTAAAAATACCCATCAACAGCCAGAAAAAGCTTTAATTAAATGCAAGTATTCTATTGGACTAGGATTAGCCAATCAGAGACTTGAAATACAAACACTCACGGGTTTGGACGGTTAAAATATGTTCAGTTGCTGTAGCTCTTGGTAGTGACCGGACGGAAGATGTGATCTAAAGAAATATTACGTATTCGTGTGAGACGTAAAAATTAAATATACCCGTTATCTAAGTGCAAGTATTAAATAAAAGAATCTCACAGCTCTTAATATCAGTGTAGTACTATTTAATTTGTGCCAAGGATTAATGAAAATAAGTGATATTAAACTTAAAATCTGTGTAAGCCTGCATTCTTGTCGTACCACTCCCTGATTATGAGAAACATGTCTCTAAAGTAAGACTGACGCAGCCGAGGCAAACATAAATACAATTACTATCTATAGAAGTAGTTTAATAACAAAGTTAAAAATAGTAATTTTTTTTAAACTTGGAGTGTAACAACAAAAATAAATCTTCAAAAATCGGCTTCTCATACGTAGCAGTATAATACGTAACAAAAAATCTACTTCAAATTAACGCCCAAAGCTGCAAATTTCAACAAGAGAACACTTTCTTCAAATTGGTTAAGTGTGGAAATAAATAAATAAACAAGTTGAAGAACAATACTTCTTCAAGTTTGCTCCCATACGTGGGGCAGTTAAACTAAAGCAACTACATACTTTCTCAATGTGTTTCTCGATTGTAGGACCAGACGCCGACGTTTGGTGTTATGAAGAAAGGTGGAGTTTTCGCTATGGAAATACTTCTTTCTGACAGTTGGCGGCTCTCCTAGAGTCCTCTTCCTTCCTAAGAGTAACCCATCTATTCCCGGGACTCCCAGGTTGGGGTGGCTACGGCAGGTCTAGCCGCAGTCAGAATTGGTGTCATGATGGAATCGTTTGTGAAAAATCTTCGTGTTACATCCTTGGAAGCTGATGAATTGAACACCAAGTACCAAGTATGTGTGTAGGCAATTTTTAGTTTTTACTTTCTCTACCACGTATAGTAATTAGGGGAAGTATTGTATTCCACCAAAAAATTCGATACCGAGATTTCACCTGAAATGCATGTTTTGAGAACTCCTGAATCCAAAAAAAGCATTTTTGGAAACATGTTCATGTGTCTGTGAACAGCATGACTCAGAAACAAACAGTCGGATAAACGCCAAACTTGGTATATAGGTTCACTACCTTTCAGAGATATGACATGGAGGTTTTCAAGAGAATCCCCAACCCAGATTACACTTTTCATAGAACATTTTTCGAAAATTTTAATTTTCTCAAAAATGGCTTTAATGATTTTGATAAAAATATCATATGTTTAAGATATTTTCAT
The DNA here is from genome assembly GCA_030765065.1 of Deroplatys truncata. NCBI lineage: Eukaryota > Metazoa > Arthropoda > Insecta > Mantodea > Mantidae > Deroplatys > Deroplatys truncata. The sequence continues at coordinate 111,565,196 of CM060982.1, forward strand.
GACAAATAAATTTTATATCTCTAATTTTCTGGGAACGTCTCCAAAAGTGTTCTTTATTCTGATCGACTTTTGCATAACTGGTAAACTATAAGAGATAGACAAAATTTTACTACATAAAAATGTAGATCGCGTTAAAATACACAATTTATGTCGTATACATTTTTTTTGAGTGAACCATTTTCGAGATATTGCTTGTTATTCCCTTAAACTTTCCAATACTTATACTTTTTCTCAAATGGGAATTCGTTATTCATTTTTTTGTCCTGGAATTGCAAAGAGAATGGAATGCTCCACATAGCAACCAGTGCTTAAAATATTTGACTATCGCTTAAAGCCTACCAATTCCCCTTGCACCTACAAGAAAATTAGCAATAAGATTAACATCTCGATTAACATGAAGCATATGGGGAATAAGCGTTTGTAAAAATAGTTTGTACAAGAGTAGAGAAAATCATATGAGTGTAACACATCAGATTTTTTTAATTGTGCTGTTCATAGATACACACACGCTGGTCTAAACGTAAATTTTTATTTAGAGTACTTTAAACGTGCAACTCAAGTAAAATTTCTATATCATTTTATGAAATACAATACTTCCTCCACGTACTACAGGTAAGAATATAGAAAGTATAGAAAGTAAAACGAGCAGTATCATGTCAAATCCATTGTTACAGCCGGCCAGTTAGAGATTCGTCGTCAAGCATGGAGAAGAGGGAAATCTGAGGAAGCCAAGTAATTATCAAAGCGTTTTTGAGTTGCTAATAACACTCTGGCCCCCAAATGCCCTATATCTAGACTTTCTGTAATCATGGACATTTCTAGAAAACCAACATCTAGCGCATATAGTCAACAGCTGGTGTGTAAGTAGTAGAGAGAAGATTGAGTTTCAATGCATGCAAGGTGATCTGAATGGGAAAGAAATGCACTGACTGAAATTGTTATGGTGGGCAAGCAATCAGCTGTTTTGATAGGTTCGGAAGCGAGGCAGCATCACCTTTAATTTGCGCTTCAAATACGTGGAAAGAGGACGGCTGTGGCTGGTGTTATTAAATGTAGTACGAGGCCAATCCGAAAGTAATGCCTACCTTTTTTTTGTGTTACCTTTGAGTGTCCGAGATATATTATGTTGGTGTAGTATTATTTGTTGAGCTTTTCCGCTAGTGTCTTGTTGGTTTCGTTGTCCTGCGACAGATAGCAGCAGGGCAGCGTTTATAATGGCTATTGATATCGAGGGCCTACTAAACAGAGATGTGTGATTGAATTCCTTACTGAAGCTCTCTTCGTTCGGAAGGAATTTTACATAGTCTTGTATAACTGGTAAACGTTAAGCGATAAGACGAAAACGTACTACATAAAAAATACAGATCTCTTTAAAACACACAATTTAATTCAAATAACCTTTTTTGTGGCATCAAACATTTCTGATATATCCATAATTAATGGTTCAAATTGTTCGAACCATGTCATGGGAAGAGTATTAAATTTTAAAGCTAGCATAGAGCGTCCAGTTCTAAAACCTTTGATTATTGCTATTCCGTTGGTATCTATAGCGAAATGTATAATGCAGCTATTTCCGGAAAGATTTATCTCGATTAAAATGAAGGAAGCGGGAAAGAAACTTAGTAAGAATAGAAAGGTAGAATCAATGCCATAGCCGGGATTTGAACCATGGATCTCCCGGTCTCCGTCCGGTTGCTCTAACCACTGAGCTACCATGGCAACATGCCAGCACGCCATTAAATTCCCCAGCTGACTCGAATTTTTCCCAGTAAACCATAAGGATATCTCAAATATATTGAGATGTCATACCCCAATGGCGACTTACATTCTTTGTAAGTACTTAAGTCCCGGGCTTTTGGTTTCAACCACTATTAGGTCAATTAATGGAAATAATTTGTACACCCACTAATATACGAGAGGGGTAGAGAAAGTCATGTGATTGCAGAGGTCATTTGCTAGACCTATTGCTCTACCCTCAGGACTGACAAAGTAAAATTGAAGTGTGTTTATACTGACTTGATCAAGAATGACACCTCCGTTAATAGATGTTTTCGTCACTTCTTTAGTAACTGTTACCACGTTTCTGCGCGATGTTTAGAAAAATGAGAGTGAGGGTTGAAGAGTGCACGCCTAGAGGACCGAGTTGGATGTCTCAGGTGGTTTCATCTGTGGCCCACATTCGGGTGGTCGTGGGTTCGATTCCTGTGGCCGATCGTCCTGCTCCATGGGTTTTTTGGGGTTTTCCCGGGTCGCCAGGCGAGTCACTCCGAAATCCCTGTCCCTTAATTTCATCTCCACTCTCATTTTACTTCATCTTTCAGCATTAGAAGTGTCGGCGATAGTGTTTCAGTGCAGTGTGCCAGAGGAAAAGGGCGCTCTTTGTGGCTCTCTCCGTCCCTCGGCCATCACACAAGTGGTGGGGTCCACGGTTTGCCTGTCCGTCTGCCGAGGAGTCTCTGTCTGAAAACTTAGGGACCTTGCCATTCCTGTACCGTCTCACCTGGTTCCGGTCGCCAGGTGTCTGCTCTCGCTTCATCCTTCCTCCCGGGGACGGCCCCTTGTGGGGCGTAGACATAGCATCCCCTATGTGGATCAGAGTTCCCTCCGTTGCCAATCCTATCCACGCCTAGAGTTATCCCAACATACTCTTGAACGTCCTCTAGCATTAATCGATTAAGTTAACACACCTCATGTAGCACCTTCATCAGTGGTCATTTCCATGTGTATTCCTGCTATTAGCATTCTTCTCATCGTCTAACAGCGGTCTAATGCTCAACACTGACAGAGCGACAGGCATACTTGCTGTTTTCCTCTCAGGAAAACCAGTGCATTTCAATCACACTTAATTATCTCTAACGCCTAAGCTAAAATACAGCACATAATTTATGATAGCCCCTTACAGTAGAGTGTGACAACTTGACAGGCAACAGGGAACCTGAGCCTGTTAACTGTCGTGTTATGCCGAAAGCTTCTTAAACTATTCAGCATGAATTTAGAAAATAGGTTTCGAAAACCTGAGGAAGTCAAGGACTACTACAGCTTACGTGATAAAATATGTGTTTTATTGGGCATTAAAGCACCAGCTTCCAGAAAAACTTAGATGTTTAAATCCTCAAAAATCCTTCAAGAATAAACGTTAAAATATTTTATTACACATGCTTCCTTGGTTTATTTAACACTTCCTTTTTTTTCCAATGAACAGGGAGTTTGTTCGTCGCATCAACCCCCAACCTGGGAACCAAGTAATTTTAATCAAGGTATACTTCCTTTGACCTTTGTTAATCCAATATCTCTATAAGGCAGTAGATGCTAGCTTTAAAATTGACGGAAATTAGACCTATTTTAATAAGAGCAATCCAAAATTTATACAGAAATGCATATGTAAAACTGAAAATGGGAAATATTTGTCATGTGTATTAAATGTTAATAAAGGTATGCAGTGTATATCCTACATTACATAAAATGTACACAGGAAAAGCTGTAGAGGGTTGGAAAAATAAGTGTAAAGAAGTCTGTGTTACACTCAGATGGCTTTGTCAGCTATTGTACTAACTATCCACACAATCGTTTATTCTCCATCTACTTCATGTTGATCACATATAGAGACGTAATCTTGTTGCTAATTTTCTTGTACATACAAGGGGAATATGGTAGGCTTTATGCGATAGTCAAATCTTTTAATAGCTAGTTGCTATGTGGAGCATTTCATTCTCTTTGCATGTTCAGGACATTAAAAAAAACTAATAACGAATTCCCATTTGAGAAAAAGTATAAGTGTTGGAAAATTCAAACAAACAAAAAGGAATATCTGAAATGCTAAACTCCACAAAAAAGAATGTGTATGCATAAATTGTGTGTTCTAAGGAAATCTACACTTTTTGTGTGCACAAATTTTATCTCTCTCTTGCGGTAGTTATGCAAAAGTCATTTACAATGAAGAGGTGAAGAGAACTTTTGGGGACATTGCTAGAAAATTCAGGATATATGTTTAATTTGTCATGAAAATATCTAAACATATGATATTTTAATCGTTAGAGTCATTTTTGAGAATATCAACATTTTCGAAAAATGTTCCATATAAAGAGTAGTCTGGGTTGGAGGATTTTCTTGAACATCTCCGTATTGCATCTTTGAAAGACACTGAACCTAAATACCAAACTTGTGGCAGTAATTTGTATCACAATAATGTAAATGCCAGAATGATTGTAGTGTAAATAAGCATTATTGTATGACATTGATTTGAGATGTTTGTTAATTATATGCATTGTTAGGAAATAAGTTTACACGGCCTCACTGAAACTGACAATAATAGCGGTTAACAATGAGCGAGGGGGTGAGTTGTTTATCAGTTATTAGAGACAAGCAAATGACGTCAGATTGGCGCGCTTTTCTTAGAAATGGCGGGAATTTCTTCCCTAGAGCATTTGTGTTCGTAATTTTGATTGGATATAAAAATGGACGCTAAGTTGGCGCGTTTTATTAACCAATAGCAGCTCGGTTATAATCTTTAGGCATATTAGGGTGTGGGAGTATAAAAAGCTAAAGCCGGAGGACAATGAACCTAATATTCAAAGTAGTAATACAATAACAGGCGCCCAGCAAAAATAACATGAAGTGACCGCGACAAATTGGCTCCCATACGTAGTGCAGGTAAACATGAAGCATCTACCAACTACTGCTAACAAACATACCGCTTCAAATTGGCTCTCAAACGTGGGGCTAACAAAATAATCATACTTCAAACTACAAGTTCGGTATTTATCCGATTTTTCGTTTTTGAGTAATGTTGTTCACAGACATACAGGAACAGACACACACACGTACCTTTTACTGAAAATTATTATTATTATTATTATTATTATTATTATTATTATTATTATTATTTTGGATTAAGGGGCTCTTAAAATATCTAAAATCACTTTTAACACGTGTGGCATATATTATTTTCAGACAGCGCTTGAATTTGTAAATTATCAATAATTTTATATTAATTCCTAAAACTAACAGACATGACGTGTAGAACGTGTTCTTGAACAAAAGAAATGATGTTAAAAAAGCGGGATGTCGGACATTTTGATCTTTTGTTGACTCGCTAGCAGTCACTTTCAGTGAAATTATTTTCAACGTTTTGCCTTATACCAGACAATGAAGCGATTATAGGCTATATCGTATTGCTTTCTGGATTTTTTGGGTAAGTATTAATTCTAGTGTTATTCTTTCTGATGCTTCTGTAATTTCACCTGGCTCTTCCTAGCGCCGTGACACAATGAAAAGTAAAACCTAACCAAACCAAGTTGAGTTATTAAAGCTGTGCAGATACAAAGGGCAATTTCCATGTGATTGGACTTGAAACAAAGTTGGTAACACTGAAGATTATTGCACTAGTGCTCTATTTTAGAAGTTTTGTTCAGGCCCTATCCTAAGGGCTATATTAAATGTTTCCTTGTATTTTGTTTATATCCTTCATACAATTTTACTCCCAGGTTAAATAACAAATGGTGCCGTTAGACGAATTTATGATCTCAACGAACAGCCGTTAGATTTGAATACAGTAGGTATGTAAAGTAGATGGTCTATATGTGTTGGCTGGCACGTAGACCCTAGGCGCCAGGAATTCAATCACCTACGCCGCAGAAAAGGCCCTTGATAAAATAGATTCCTCCACGGAAACTACCCTTAGGGACTTTGTACTACGTAGTCATCAGGGGGTTGTGTGGGCGCTGAGAATTGGGTTAACTTCGTTGCAAGAAAATTGCCTTTTGTGCAGCAGTAAACCGTAGCGCAGATTTCCGTCTTAGACTAGGAAGAATGGGGTCATCAAGTAGCTATAAACACTGGATGGTTCGAGCTTCGGCAACCAAGTGGCCTTTAGAAATTACGACAAACCTCTTCATGTGCCGGTATTAGCTGTAAAGCAATGCATGTGTATGCACTAAAATCCACTATTTTCTTTGGATTACTGCGTAACATTTTAGCACAAATGCAGAATATATGTCAAATAAGATATGAGATTTTAATACCTATATCAAATCGTTTTTGAAACATTATTTTATTTACAACCAGCGGCTGTCCAATGTTGCAAGGATATTTTACATATTAGGTAGAGAGATACTGTATTTCATCCAAAAATTCGATATCGAGATTTCACCGGAAATACCTTTTTTAGGGCCTTGAATCCAAATAAAGCATTTTGTAAAACATGTGCATATGTGTTAAGGGAGTATTTTTTAACACTTAAATGATTTCAGTCAAATTATATATAATATATAAATTCAATAACATGCCGCCTTAAACCAATATGTGTATGTAACAATATATAAAAAGTGTATACTACAGTCATTGTATATCTTTATATTATTGTATACATTAATAATGTTATCTGAATGTATTACGTAATTTAATAATGTAGGAGCTGTGAGAATAATAGGTTAAAAGTTGATAAAAATAAGGTAACAATGAGATAGCCTTGAGGCAATAATGAATTTGAAAGTTTAGCAATACTACTTGTGATTCTTGGAGTAACAATAATGTAATTTTGTGACAGTTTATAAAATTGCCAATCAACAACTAGAAAAGCTTTAGTTAAATAAAAGTATTCTACTGGATTAGGAATAGCCAATCAGAGACTTGAAATACAGAAATTTACAAATTTAGGCGCTAGAAACAAAGTCAGTTGCTTGTAGACAGCGCTCATAACTGGACGCGTTGGTAGCAGACAGTGTTCCTAACCATACCCGAGATGCGTCCTCGAGAAGTATAATGCGTATTCAGTGTGAGATGAAAATAGTTTACGTGTTAAAAGTGCAAGTAAATAACAAGGAATCTCACAACTCTCTATATCAGTGAAGTGTTATTTAAATCGTGTCAAGCGTTAATAAAAGGAGTGAAGTAAAATTATAATCTTTGTAAGTCTACATTATTCAGTCACACCACAACCCTGCAAAGAGAAACATGTCTTTAACAATAATACTGATACATCCGAGGCAAACATAAATATATAATATTTAAAGAAACAGTCAAAATTACAAAAGTTAAAATATTTTTAAACATTTGGGACGAAGGCTACCGGAAAGCGGGTACTATATGTGCGGTTGCAACGAACTTCAAATTGGCTCCCAAAACGTAAAAAAAAAAAAAAAAAAAAAAAATACAACAATACAACAAAATACTTCTTCAAATTGGCGCCCAAAACGTGGTGCAAACAATGTAAAGACAATACACCTACTTCAGTGTGCCTGTGTGTCAGCCTGTGAACACCTTAACTCAAAATCGAAAAGTTGGATAAATACCAAAGCTGGTATTTGAGTTTAGTGCCTTCTAAGGATGCAAACGAAGATTTTCTAGAAAACCCCCTTTACATGCAATATTTTTGGCAAATTTTGATTTTCGCAAAAAGGCTCTAGTGCTTTGGATTACAATATAATGTGTTTAGGATATTTTCATGGCAAATTTAATTTATATCCCGAAATGTATATGTATTTAATGTATATTTCTGGAAATATCCCTAAAAGTTCTCTTCATTCTCAATGGCTTTTGCATAACTGGTAAACCGTAAGAGACACAAAAAATTTTACTATACAAGGAAGTGTAGATCTCGTTAAAACACACCATTTATTCACATATATTTTTTTTCTGTCGAGTGAACCATTTCCGAGTTGTTATTTGTTTGAATTTTCCAATACTTATACTTTTTGTCAAACGGGAATTCGTTATTGATTTTCTCACGTCCTGGACATGCAAAGAGAATGGAATGCTCGACATAGCAACCAACTCTTAAAACATTTGACTATCGCTAGAAGCCTACCATATTCCCTTGCACCTACAAGAAAATTAGCCCTACGTTTCTGCAATTTTTTATACCGATTAATATGAAGTAGGTGGAGAATATGCGTTTATAAAACTGGTTTGTACAAGGGTGGAGAAAGTCATGTGAGTCAGATCTTTTCAGATATGTTCTTGACAAATGAAGTATGGTCATACATCTACTGGGAATAGCATCTGAAGCCTTCTTCATTCTGAATGAATATTACATAAATGTTAAACCGTAAGGGATAGACGAAATCTAACATCACAAAAATTAGATCTCATAAAAGTACGCAATTTCCCTCTTTTGGGTGCCTTGGGTTGAATTTTCAAATACTTATACTCTTCTCACATGGAAAGTTGTTATACGGTTTTGTTTTATCCTTGTGGTATAGTAAAGATCATGGAATTTCAAAATCATCAGATAGCGACACGCCCTTTAAAAATCCGACTATCGCTTTACGCACTATATCTTACAACGAAATGTGATAATGTGAGTTAAACGTTTATTGGATTAATAAGAAATAGCTACAATAATAAGCGTTTGTAACGATTTTTAGAAGTATGAGTAGAGAAATTCATCCCATTTTTCTAGTGCATGGCACTCTCAACGAAAAGTAAAAAAACATCTCCTTTATTATTCTAGTTGCAGTTTTTATAAGTATAGCTTTTAGTCATCTAGAAATTGGTTATCTTTCTTTAAGAACACAACTTTTCATGGTGAAAGAACTATAAATACCCAATATTTTTTCTGTTTATAATCTTAATATAGATTTATGGAGCGAGATATACCGCGTAATTATTACGGCTTGCATTCGGGAGATCGCAGAATCGATTATTGTCGACTACTCACTCTGATTTTGGGTTTGTCGTGGTTTTCCCTGGTCGGTGGACAAATGTATGGTGGTTTCACATATACCACGATCTCCTTTCCATTATTTTCCTTTCTTTCCGTTTCCTTCTCATCTTTCAAATGTCCTTTAGGTTTCGTGGTGTATGGCCGTGCCGGATAAATGGCGCGGATGCTTGCTCAAAGGAAGGAGCAGTCTCCATGGATACTAGAAGGCTACTTGGTCGTCGCGTGTTCACTGCCCTTTATAGGCAGCTCCAGCAATGAGACGGGTCTTCGAACGTGGAACTGACCTCCGCGCGTCTCTGTGGCCTGTCTGGCTGCGGGAGAGTGATAGCCACAAGAAATCTTGTAGGTCACAGTGCGCGATATACACTGTCTTCCTCCGTTGTATAACCTATACCTATAATATATAGGGTCAGACATAGGGGTAATAAGAGAGAAAGAGGTAGAAGAATTCCTGAAAGAAAATAAAACGGACGAAGCAGTTTTAAAGGTAGAAATGTTAGTAAAATATGCAGGTGTAAGGATGAAAGTGAAAGATTGTATAGATGGGAAACAGAAGGGATGGTACGATGAAGAATGTAGAAGCGCAAAACAAAGAGTTTTAGGGGAACTAAGAAGGTGGAAGCAGGAAGAAGGGCTAAAGGAAAGAGAGGAGTTTTTAATTGTAAGATGGGGATACAGAAACTTAAAAGTAAAGAGGAGAGAATGGCCGAGAAAATGAATATAAAGTTACATGAGGCAGCAAAAGCAAATGATAGCAAAACAATATGGATGTTGGTGAAAAGAATGTATAAGGTTAGAGCAAGAGAAAATAATATAAGTGCGGAAGAATGGTTCAAGTATTTTAAAAATTTGCTAGGAGGGCAACATGATAAGCAAAAAATTTGGGTAATGGAAAATAACGATTATATTGAGGAATTGGATAAGCCGATAGATGTAGGGGAAGTGAGGGAACAAATTAATAGATTGAAAAGGGACAAAGCATGCGGTATTGATGGCATACCAGGGGAATTTTGGAAACCTTGGAGTCTGAATGAAAATCGATTAGAATTGCTGGTTAAGATAATAAATGCAATCTTTGAAGGGGGGGTAAGGTTCCTAGGAGTTGGAAAACAGCAATAGTGGTGCCAATATTTAAGAATAAAGGGGAGGTGTATAACCCAGAAAATTATAGGAGGATTAATTTGTTATCAGTGTTAGGTAAAGTTTATACAGGGGTTTTGGCTGAAGGAGTGCAAAGTTCGACGGAGCAAGAGGGAAAATTATCTGATCTACAGCTGGGATTTTGGAAAAAAAAGAGCAATAGACAATATTTTTATAATATCTTCAATGGTAAATATTCATCAAACAAAAGGGGAAGATTGCATATCTTATTTGTTGATTTAGAAAAAGTTTTCGTTGCAATAAATAGGGAAGCCTTATGGACCAAATTGGGTATGAAAAGAATGAGTAACAAGTGTATAATAACAATACAAACAATATATGAAAATAATGATTTTTGATAAGAGCAATTGGTCTAGATTACCAAATGAAATTATAGATAAAAGGTTGTTAGGAGTTAAATCCAAGGAAAGTTTATTTGAAATAGGAAAATATTTAGGTGTAGCAAGAAATAAATGGTTGAAAAAAATTAGAAATAGAGAATAGAAAGAAAATGTAGATTGTTGAATCATAAATTAAATAGGACCCAATGACTCAACAACCATCGTGTTGGATGTTTGCGGGCCCTTAGTAATGCAGTAACTTTGTGAAAATGATATGTAAAGGTTAATGTGTGGAGATAAAATTATGTATTATAGAACTTATATGAGAATTAATTTATGTAACTAACGAAGTGAAATAAAATATCTCTCTATTCTATCCTATTTATTATGCTTTATAATTTCAATTTATTCTTAAAATCCCCTACGCTAGAGATGTTGAATAGAATCATGAAAACAATAGAAAATCCGTCCAGCAATTCCCAAGACAAACGGAGAGATAATCAAAGTGGAAGCCAGGTGTAAAATGCAGTGTTTCGTGCATTTTTATAAACAAAATTTTGCCGAGGTAGTGGTTTATATCAGTCTATTTGACTACCCTTTTCATCCACTCCATACTTCAAAGGATTCGTAGGTATTTTTCTGTTTTATTCAAACAATGTGCACAAATATACTTTCCTTTCATAAAAAGGCTATTATAAAGTTTCTCCTGAAAAGAGAGAATCTCTAAAACGTTTATCATTTCCTAGTATTTCAAATGCTTTAGCTTCGTACTACATTTTTCTTGTTTTGTAAGCGTAGAATTTATTCCTTTGTATTTCCAACTTTTAAGAATATGAGTACATAAAATATTTTTACTCTGCTGCGCAACTAATTAAAAACAAAAGCAGTAGAACACATCTTGTGTAAACATTTGTGCTCGTTTATCTTTTGAAGCAGTATTTTTAACACTTAAATAATTTCAGTCTAATTATATAATATATAAATTCAATAACAGCCCGCCTTAAAGCATGTAACAATAAAAGTAGTGTATATTACAGTCATTTATATGTTTATATTATTGTATCCATGTGTAACAATGTTATGTGAATGTATTACGTAATTTAATAATGTAGGAGCTGTGAGAATAATACGTTAAACGTTGCTAACAATGAGGTAACTTTGAGGCAATAATCAGTTTGAGAGTTTAAATGTTATTGTGATTCTTGGAAGCAATAATGTAATTTTAATGACAGTTTATAAAAATAGCCAATCAAAAACCAGAAAAAACTTTAGTTAAATGAAGATACTCTATTAAAGTAAGATTAGCCAATCAGAAACTGAAAAGGAGAAATATTTACAAATTCAATTCAGTTGCCTGCAGACCGTGTTCCTAACCAGACGTGAGACACGTCCTCGAGAAATTTTATACGTATTTTTGTGTGAGATTAAAAAAAAATAGTTTACGTGTTAAAAAGTGCAAGTATTTAATAAAAACGTCTCACAGCTCTCTCTCTCGATATCAGTGAAGTGTTATTTAAATTGTGTCAAGCATTAATAAAAGGAGTGAAGTAAAATTATAATCTGTGTAAGCCTATATTCTTCAGTCGCACCACAACCCTGCCAAGACATTCATGTCTCTAAAATAAATACTGCGGCAGCCGAGGCAAACATAAATATTAAATATTTAAAGAAACAGTTTAATTACAAAGTTAATGTATTTTTTAAACATTTTTGTGGCAAAGGCCACCAGAAAGTATATTTGGGGGAAAGGCGACCGGGTAACATACGTGCGGTTGCAACTACTTTAAGTTCGGCTCCCAACACTTGAAATGCAACTCCTTCAATACAACCTATTTAAAATTGACGCCCAAAGCGTGGTGCAAATAACGAAGGTACTATCTACTTCAAAATTGGCTTCCATACGTGGGTAAAATAGCAATACAACAAAACACTTTTATGGCATTCAGTCCGTTTTCTGTCGTCTTCCGTGGTGTAGTGGCTACCATGCTAACTTCTAGTTCCCGACGTCGTGCGTTCAAACCCGGCGGAGGGCGATGGATTTTTTCGGGCATAAAAATCCTTAGCATGACTCCTTCAGAAGGGAAGTGAAGCCGGTGGTCCCGTGTCTAGATTTACGGCACGTAAAAGAACCTCAAGCCTGAGAGAGAGGCCTCTCAGCAAAATTACTGGTCTTACACGCCCAATATAGAATGGGACGCTAAGGACCACAGCAGTTAAAGAGCGTCCATAAATAAAACTCAATTTAATTTAGTCCGTTTTCTTGTTAGTAATGGATAATTCGTATTCAGTGCAAAACCAGAAATCAGCCGAATATTTCGAAATCTATGTTACAAAGTATTTATCAGAAACTGCAACACTAATACTTAACCAAAAATAAGGATATAGTAGGCTAAAGCGATAGTCAAATTTTCAAAAAGCGGTTCTCTACGTGATGGCTTTAAAATTCCATGCTCCTTGCGTGTTCCCGAATAAGGATTAACCATTTGAAAAAAAAATCTGTATGACTTTTTCTACCCTCTATAATTTATTAGTGGGTATATACAAATTATTCCTACTTAAGCTTACTTTTCTGTCTACTGCATTTTAATCCAAATAAAGCTTTGCAAAAATAACTACATTAAACATTTCGTTATAGATACAAAGAGAACAACGACAGTCAAATGTTTAAGAACTGGACGCTGGCCTTAAAATTCCATACTGTTTTCATGCAATCGCGAGAAACAACTGGCTTAAGAGAATGAACAAGAATTGATAATTCAAACCTTTAATAACGGATGTCTCAGAAATGACTAATTCCGCCAAAAGGTTATTTGAAATAAGTTGTGAGTTTTAAGAAAATCTACATTTTTTGTGTAGTGCGTTTTCGTCTATCGTTTGTTTACCAGTTATGGAAGGTTGTACAAAATTTCTTCTGAACGAAGTGCATTTTACAAGCTAATCCCAGAGAATTCAAGATATATATTTAAATTGTAACTTAGGTATATTTAATATATGGTAATTTAATCAAGATGTTAGAGGCACGTTATTGGAAATGAAAAATCTTAAAAATTCCTCCATGTAAAGGATAGTTTGCTTGGGGATTTTCTTGAAAATGTTTGTGTCACATCTTTGGAAGATACTAGACCCAAATACCAAGTTTGGTATTTATTTTACTTTTTATTTCAAGTTATACGATTCACACACACACACATACACACACTTACCTTTTAATAAAAATGCTAATTTTGTATTTATGGGGCCCCAAAATATGTATTTCTGTTTGAAAACACACAATTTACACAAAATAATTTTTTTTTGCCATAAGTCGTTTTTGAGATATCCGTTATTAAGAGTTCGAATTGTTCAATACCGGTCATTCTTTTAAAGTAGCACGCTTTACAGTTGTTTCTCGCGATTGCATAGAAACAGGACGTAAGTTCAAGGCCAGCATATTGGCCCAGTTGTTAAACCATAGACTGTCGCCGTCCACTTTGCACTTATAACGAAATCTTGTAATGTAGATTTTTGTAAAGGTTTATTTGGATTAAATGTAGTAGATAGAAAAATAAGCTTTAGTAAGAATAGCTTATATAACCACTAATAGGGAGGGAGGGTAGAGAAAGTCGTGTGAATATATCACATCATAATTTTTTAGTCATATTTCACGGACGCATTACCTTAACTATTCATGTTTATTTCCTATGAAATGAATGACGGATTTTAATAACTGCATTCATTAATATTGACTGTGGTGTTACTCTTGACTAAAAACATTTTCTATAGAGGAGTTTAATGTACAGAACACTAAAAAAATTCTGATGTGTTACACTCACATGACCTTCTCTACTTTTGTACTACTACTATATTTACAAACGCTTATTCTCCATATGCTTCATGTTAATCTTATTGCTAATTTTCTTGAAGCTGCAAGTGGGAATTGCTAGGCTTTAAGCGATAGTCAAATATTTTAAGAGCTAGTTGCTATATGGTTCTTTTTGCATTACCAGGACAAAAAAAATGAATAACGAATTCCCATTTGAGAAAAAGTATAAGTATTGGAAAATTTAAGGGAATAACAACAAATATCTCAAAAATGGGTCACTCAACAACAAAAATGTATGTGACATAAATTGTGTATTTTAACGCGATCTACATTTTTGTGTAGTAAAATTTTGTCTATCTCTTATGGTTTACAGTTATGCAAAAGTCGTTCACAATGAAGAATACTTTTGAAGACAATCCCAGAAAATTCGAGATATACATTTTATTTGTCATGAAACTATCTTAAATATATGATATTTTAATCAAAATCGTTAGAGCCATTTTTGAAAAAATTAAAATTTTCGAAAAATGTTCCATGTAAAGTGTAATCTGGGATGGCGGGATTTTCTTGAAAGCCTTCGTGTCGCATTTCTGGAAGATAATGAACCTAAATACCTAGTTTGGTGTCTATCCGACTGTTCGTTTCTGAGTTATGCTGTTCACAGACAAACACACACCGGTGTTCGGTATCGAATTTTTGGGTGGAATACAATACTTCCCCTACTTACTATACGTAATAGAGAAAGTAATAATGGTTTATATAAATACTTTGTATAATCGATTTGATGCCTGGGGGGAATAAGCGTGGCTATAATACTTTACATTTTATCGGTTCAGTTTTTGGAACCAGTTAACACTCGGAGTCTAGTTAACGAAGGGATACAACCACAAGGCTCAGCAAATCTAAGCTATAATTCTGGGGCATTAGTGTCAATATCCAGTGGAATTACGCTCCAAACATTAGCCGGCCTGGCTATTCTAGCAGATGCTCCTCGGATATCCCCATGTTAACAACGAGATACAGGAAGTGTCATATTACATGCCAACTAGGACAGTGACATTGGACCACCAACACGAAAATCACTGGCTTGTGTGATGCATCCCAAATACACATCTATCGCGTCACTGCGAAAACAGCATGCTTTTGGGAAACCGGCTATAGAATACAACGGGCTGTTAGAGTAAGTAAACTTATAAGCCAGTTCAAGACTGTTGTTTGTGTGTTTATAACCGTACACAACTGCTCCTGAAGAAAAGTCAACTGAAATTAAATATGGATGTTAAAGCAGACATCTGTTAACACTTTGATAGCGCGATTTAAAAGGAAATACACTTTCTGAAGTCCATTAGATTAAAAACTTTCTGATGTGTGAATTCCTCATTACTTTTTCCATTCTCTACCGTTTGTATACAATTATTTTAACTAAAGCTTACTTTTTGCCTACTTCATTTTAATCGAAATAAACCTTTCAGGAGATAGTTACATTACAAACTACGGATAAGCTATACGCTGGCCTTAAAATTCCTTGCTCTTTCCATGACATCGCGAGAAGCAACTGAGTATTGCCAGGAATTTATAAGTATTAAACAATTCGAAACATTAATAATTGTTATTTGAAACAAAAATTGTGTTTTAAAAATATGTAAATTTTTACTTTCTCTACTACTTAAGGGAATAACAAGCAATATCTCGAAAATGGTTCACTCAACAACAAAAATGTGTATTACATAAATTGTGTATTTTAACGCGATCTACATTTTTGTGTGGTAAATTTTGTCTATCTCTTATGGTTTATCAGTTATGCAAAAGTAGTTCACAATGAAGAATACATTTGAAGACATTCCCAGAAAATTCAATATATACATTTTATTTGTCATAAAAATATCTTAAGCAAATGCTATTTTAATCAAAATCGTTAGAGCCATTTTTGAGAAAATTAAAATTTTCGAAAAATGTTCCATGTAAAGGGTAATGTGGGGTGGGGTGATGTTCTTGAAAACCTTCGTGTCGCATCTCTGGAAGATACAGAACCTAAATACCAAGTTTGGTGTTTATCCGACTGTTCGTTTCTGAGTTATGCTGTTCACAGACACACAGACAGACACACACAGGCACACACACGGACACGTTTCTAAAAACGCTTTTTTTGATTCAGGGGGTCTCAAAACATGTATTTCCGGTGAAACCTCGGTAACGAATTTTTGGGTTTAATACAATACTTCCCCTACTTACTATACCTAGTAGAAAAAGTAATACTAGCAAATTCCGAAGGCAGGAAGCTTTCCACTGCCAAGTAATACAGTAAGGTTATCGAGCAAATCTCAAACAGTCTCATGTGAGGTTCGCATTCGGAGTTCCCAGGTTCGAATGGCCTTGGGCCGGTCACCCTGATCTTGGATTTTTTCATGGTTTTCCCAGATCGCTAGGCGAAAGCTGCGGTGCATCCCCTTCTATAAAAAATTTCCTGTTCCAGTGATTTCCCATTATATGTTTCACCTTCATATGCTATTGGATTGTACCAGCGACGGTGATTCGTGCGTGGCGGCGGAACAATGAAATTTGTGCTTCTGTGGGAACTTGTTCCCGGGACACTCGGGTTAAAAATTGCGCAGGAAGACTTTCGCCGGTATCAGGACTAGTGTACTCTGAAATCGTTAGGGGCCCCGCCCTTGCTAACCGGATCTAATCATTCTTTGGTTTTCCCTTTCATCCTTTTCTCCCAGGGGTCATATAAGCCACAATGAGCATACGAGATCGTCTACGTGCGATGTTGATCACCAGTGTCTGGAAAGCCCCTTTGTCTGACTATCCTAACCTAACACAGCAAGAATAACAAGTTATGTCAAAACCCTATGTCGAATGTTATTGTATAACTAGAAAGTTTAGTTAAATAATAAACTTAATCTCAATATTGTCTTTAAAATATTGGTTTCTGCACTACTTACATTTCTTCTGTGTACGTATAAATTACTCAGCGAGTAATCGAACCTTGGCCAGTCCGGTGCCAGAGCAAAACACCATACAACAGAGGACTTCTTGCTGTGGAACTACAAATATCTATATTTACTGACTATGCTGCGCATGATCGCAGTCACTCACGTTGTATTTAGCGCGTTGTCTCACCATGAGAATAAAGGTAATCCATCCCGGAGGAAAGTTCGCGTAGAGAGTTTTCTATCAAACTCATCGCAACAATTCTTTAAATGTTAGATTAGAAATTAAACTTTTTCGTATTTCTGATTGCATGTGTAATAAAACACGTGTCCTGCATTGCTTTCCT
The DNA here is from genome assembly GCA_030765065.1 of Deroplatys truncata. Classification (NCBI taxonomy): domain Eukaryota; kingdom Metazoa; phylum Arthropoda; class Insecta; order Mantodea; family Mantidae; genus Deroplatys; species Deroplatys truncata. The sequence goes on from CM060982.1 coordinate 111,582,421, forward strand.
ATCTCTACTCGAGTCTGTATGGTACTATGCATCCTGGCTGGCTTCTCCAGAAACTCCAGTGTGAATATGAGCTTAGAATAGAAAGAAGAGGAAGTGGAGAGAAGAGGAAAAAGGATCCTTTCCTTCTGGAATGAAATTACTTTCTCTTTGACCACGAAGCTAGGACGAATCCGTTTTCCGTGGCCGTGAAGCGGAAAAAACGTCTCTGGATATTTGCATAATAAAGTGAATACTTAGAGATGTTAGCTCTCCGTCTTCACCGGCAGTTGAAGTCCTCTTTCCCTGAACTTTAAGGGACACCTTCATGTGTTAGTTACTGCTGAAGCCAAGCGGTTGTCACAAGAAAGTTATTCTAATAACTTCGAGCCGAGCGGGTAGAGTATTGGCGTTCAGTTTCCTTAAAAATATTGTGTACATTTAACATAAAGGATCTGCCACATTACTTTCTCCAAAAATAATACATTGAGGCAGTATTTTTAACAGTTAAATGATTTCAGTCTAATTATATAATATATAAATTCAATTACAGCCCGCCTTAAGGCAATATGTGTGTTTAACAAGATATAAAAAGTGTATATTACAGTCATTGTATATGTTTATATTATTGTATACATGTGTAATAATGTTATGTGAATGTATTACATAATTTAATAATGTAGGACTGTGAGAATAATAGGTTAAATTTGCTAACAATAAGGCAATAATGAATTAAAGGTTTAATAATGCTACTAGTCATTCTTGGAGTTACAATAATGTAATTTTTTGAGACAGTTTATAAAATAGCCAATCAACAACCAGAAAAAGCTTTAGTTAAATGAAGGTATTCTACTGCAATAGGATTAGCCAATCAGAGACTTGAAATACAGAAATTTACAAATTTAGGCGGTAGAAATCAAGTCAGTTGCTTGTAGACATTGTTCATAAGTGGAGTGTTGCTTAAAGACAGTGTTCCTAACCGGACGCGAGATGTGTCTGAGAAATTTAATACGAATTTTATGTGAGACAAAAATAGTTTACGTGTTAAAAAGTGAAAGTAATTAATAAAAAAAATCTCACAGCTCTCTCTCTCTCTATCAGTGAAGTGTTATTTAAATCGTGTCAAGCATTAATAAAAGGAGTGAAGTAAAATTATAATCTGTGTAAGCCTACAATACAATCAAACTGTTTCTTCAAATTGATGGCCAAAGCGTGGTGCAAAAATAACGTAATAAAAATAAACCACTTCTTCAAAATTCACATAGTTTATTGTATATTAGTATAAACAGATATCCTCTCCTCATTAGAAAATTAGACTACCTTTTTAGACCATAGTGGTTTCTTACTTTTTCTAGTATGTGTAGTAAGTAGGGGTAACATTGCGTTTCACCCAAAAATTCGATACCGAGATTTCACCGGAAATATAATTTTTGAGGTAACCTAAATCCAAATAAAGCATTTTTGGAAACATGTCCGTGTATGTGTCTATCTGTGTGTCTGTCTGTGGTATTTGAGTTTAGTATCTTTCAAAGATACAAGACGCAGATTTTCAAGAAAATCCCTCCACCACAGACTACATTTTACGTGGATAAGTTTTCGTAAATCTTGATTTACTCAAAAATGGCTCCAACGATTTTGATTAAAATATCATACGTTTAAAATATTTCCATGACAAATGAAATGTATATTTTGAATACTCTGGGAATTTCCCCAAATGTCCTCTGGTAAGAGATAAACAAAATTTTACTATACAAAAAATGTAGATCTTTAGGACATGTACATTTTTTTTGTTCAGTAAACCACTTCTGAGATATACCCTGTTATTTGTTTGGATTTTAAAATGCTTATACTTTTTCGTAAATGGGAATTCGTTATTTGTTTTTACTTTCTGTACTACGTAGCAAGTAGAGGAAGTATAGCATTCCACCCAAAAATTAGTTATCGAAATTTCACCGGCAATATATGTTTTGATACCCGTGAATCCAAAAACCCATTTTTGAAAAAAGGTCTGTGTGTGCGTGTCTGAATGTATGTGTGGATGTGTGACTGTGTCTGTGAACAGTATAACTCAAAAACGAAAACTCTGATAAATAGTAAACTTAGGTTCAGCATCTTTCAAAGATGTGACACGAAGATTTTCAGAAAAATCTCACCACTCCAGACTACCCCTTTGATGAAACTTTTTTCGAAAATTATCATTTTATCAAAAATGGCACTAACGATTTTGATTAATATATCACGTATCTAAGATCTATTTATGACAAATAAAATATATATTTCGAATTTTCTGGGAATGTCCCCAAAACTCCTTTACATTCCGAGTGGTTTTGCATAATGCGTAAACCGTAAGAGACAAAGTTTTTCTACATAGAAAATTTAGAGGTGGTCAAAACACACAATTTAGGTTGTTTTTTGAGTGAAGCATTTGCGGGATATCCCTTGTTTTTTGTTATTGTTTTTTATGTCCTGGTCATGCAAAGAGAATGGAATACTCCACATAGCAACCATCTCTTAAAAGATTTGACTATCCTTTAAAGCCTTGGACCTACAGGAAAATTATCAATAAGATTGACATCTCGATATCTCAATTAACATGAAGCAGATAGAGAATAATTGATTTTTTAAAAAATAGCTTGTACAAGAATAAAGAAATTCGTATGAATGCAACACATCAGATTTTTTTGTCTTGGATATGCAAAGAGAATCGAATGCTCCACATAGCAACCAGCTCTTAAAATATTTGACTATCGCTTAAAGTCTACCATATTCCTCTTGCACCTACAAGAAATGTAGCAATAAAATCTCGATTAAATGAAGTATATGGAGAATAAGTGCTTGTACAAGAGTAGAGAAAGCCATGTGAGTGCAACACATCGAATTTTTTATCCACTTCTCATTCACAGAGTGGTGACAGAAAGTTTAATTTGCTGCATTCAGTGCTGTCAACCTATCTGCGTGTTTTGTCTATTTTATACACGTATGTGCATGAACTACATTAAATCCTCTTAACTTCTGATGCACGTATTATTACAGGCATGTTAAGCTAATATTTGATATATGAATTTCACCATTAAATCTTACCCCGGTTATTACTTCCCTATTATAGGTTAGTATTTCTTCTTCCACTTTAACATCAAGGTTTAGGCCTACTGGGCTGTTCCGTCTGCAGATTGAAATCGGTTTCTCCATCATTTCCTAGGTCTACATGGATTTCACAGCCTAAATATTTAAGGTATCTTGATCAAGGACTTTATTATTTATTCATGCTTTTGATCTTAGAGTTTTGCTGCCTTTAAAGCCATAATTTTAGTTTTCTGTGTAGATATTTCGAAGTTATACTCTTTGCCCACTATTTCTGAATATATTGTCTGTTGTGCGATGGTGGCTTGATCGTCAGCAAAATGTAAAGTGTTTATAGCTAAATTTTGCTTTAAATAAATTTTTGGGGGTGTTTAATTTCTACTTCTTGATTAAGACATTCATATAAATATTAAAAGGTAGAGGGGACAAATAGTAACATTGATAAAGTTCCTTTTCATCCTTATTTCTCCTTTAAAGATATTTTAGGATACATTATATTACTAATATTTTTATCTCTTTTAACTTTTATCTTTTGAGGAACCATACTCTCTTGGAGATCCCGAGATCCCGAGATCCCGACAACTTTATTCCAGCCAACCCGACAGGAAACTCCTTATCTTTTTCCTTGATTAATATATATCGGCTCAGTGTCCTCGTTATTGGTAAAAACTATAGAGATTTCGGTATACTTTTCTTCACTTGTAAGCTTTTCGATATTATTCCTGCATAAATGTTATATTCAGAATTCAGCAAGCGTAACTCTCCAAAACTATTACATTCCGTTCTTAATATTTATTTAGATTTAACACAAGCAATAGGTAAATATGGGCTTCAAATTATAAATGTTTCAAGTGAACGACCAGGCGTAGATAATCTACCGACAGTTCGCCACCAAGCTTAACGATGGTAACACTTCTACTGGAACCACCATGTACAACAGGTGTTATTTATTAATTTTATTTTCGTGAAAGTATGGTTGTTAATATTCACTGTCATAGATGATATATTATGCAGTACAGATGCGTTAAGTGTATTGGTGAATCTCGTCTCGTATTTCAAACTCTTCCAAATCTTCTCCAATGATGTACTTACTGCACTTGTTTCCTAATATGACATTGCAGTCATACCTGTGTGAACTGGTTGCTAAAAGTGTTAATGAAATTCTTTAAATATTTATAACAGGAACAGAATGTTATTGGGGCCTACCTTAGAGTGTAATAGAATACTACCACTAACCAAAAAATCTGATGTGTTACACTCACATGACTTTCTCTACTCTTGTACAATCTATTTTTACAAACGCCTATTCTCCATATGCTTTATGTTAATCGAGATATCGAGATGTCAATCTTATTGCTAATTTTCTTGTAGATGCAAGGGGAATATGGTAGCTTTTAAGCGATAGTCAAATATTTTAACGCTGGTTGCTATGTGGCGCATTCCATTCTCTTTGCAAGTCCAGGACATAAAACAATGAATAACGAATTTGAGAAAAAGTATAAGTATTGGAAAATTTAAGGGAACAACAAGCAATATCTCGAAAACGGTTCACTCAACAAAAGAAATGTATATGACATAAGTTGTGTATTTTAACGAGATCTACATTTTTTGTGTAGTAACATTTTGTCTATCTCTTATGGTTTACCAGTTATGCAAAAGTCGTTCACAGTGAAGAATACTTTTGGAGACATTTCCAGAAAATTCGAGATATACATTTCATTTCTCATGACATTATCTTAAACATATGATATGTTCATCAAAATCGTTAGAGCCATTTTTGAGAAAATTAAAATTTTCGAAAAATCTGCCATGTAAAGGGTAGTCTGGGGTGGGGGGATTTTCTTGAAAACCTTCGTGTCGCATCTCTGGTAGATACTGAACCTAAATACCAAGTTTGGTGCTTATCCGACTGTTCGTTTTTGAGTTATGCCGTTCACAGACACACAGACACACACACACACACACACAGACACACACACACACACACACACACTCACACACACACACACAGACACACACACGGACATGTTTCCAAAAATGCTTTTTCTGGATTCAGGAGGTCTCAAAACATGTATTTCCGGTGAAATCTCGGTATCGAATTTTTGGGTGGAATACAATACTTCCCCTACTTACTATACGTAGTAGAGAAAGTAAAAATGTTATCAAGAAAATTCCTTCTGAATCACATGTTAGAGACAGTTTTGAGGTAGTAAGGAAATGGGCTCTAGGAATGCAGATGGTATGCCAGCAGAAACGTCGATGAATGATGCCTACTGGTTAGAAACCTTTAAGGGTCCATGACACTTCTAGGGAAGTGAAAATCCATTTATGCACTAATGGCATCCATCACATTGTTGAGTCACTTTCAGGTGTTAATGGTCTGAGAATGTGTTCAACTTCGTATAGCGTCCAAGTTATATACTTGGCCCCGACCTCTAACAAGTGAATATGACAAAGGACCTTCTACATATTACATAATATATATCACATATAGAAAAACAGTGGTAAAGTCATTTCAAAGGAATGAATGTGTTATATCTCGTATTTGTGCTGGCGCCCCGGTAATGTGCTCGGATGATGCAATTTTAATTAGTTATGAGTTGTACATATTTATACATACATGTATATGCAGAGTACAATAAGTATGATGCATATTAAATTCCAAATACGGAAGAGGGTTTCGAATTCAGAAGCCCACTGCCCTTATATACAAAGCAGCTGCGGATGTGTTGGACAAATCAACAATAATAATATTATTATTATTAAGTTATGTTTTCAGAATTTTACAATAGTGTCCATATTATAAATATAATACTAATCGAAATATTGTTAATAATACACAAAACATCTGATGTGCTACACTCACATGACTTTCTCTACTCTTGTACAAACTATTTCTACAAACGCTTATTCTCCATATACCTCATGTTAATCGAGATAAACATTTTCAGACTCTATCTTACTGCTAATTTTCTTGTAGATGTAAGAAGGAATATATATTTACAAGGGCAATATAGAAATACAGTAGCCTTTAAGCATAGACATTACTCTTAATAGCCCTTTGCCACAGATTAATGCTCTTTGCATATCCAAGACAAAAATATGAATAACGAATTCCCATTTGAGAAAATAAGTATTGAAAAATTTAAGGGAAAAACAAGCAATATCTCGAAAATGGTTCACTCATTAAAAAAAATGCATATGACATAAATTGTGTATTTTAACGCGATCTACAGTTTTTGTGTAGTAAAATTTTTTGTATCTCTTATGGTTTACCAGTTATGCAAAAGTCGTTCACAATGAAGAATACTTTTGGAGACATTCCCAGAAAATTCGAGATATACATTTCATTTCTCATGACATTATCAAAAACATATGATATTTTAATCAAAATCGTTAGAGCCATTTTTGAGAAAATTAAAGTTTTCGAAAAATGTTCCATGTAAAGGGTAGTCTGGGGTGGGGGGATTTTCTTGAAAACCTTCGTGTCGCATCTCTGGAAGATACTGAACCTAAATACCAAGTTTGGTGTTTATCCGACTGTTCGTTTTTGAGTTATGCTGTTCACAGACACACACACACACACACTGATTCACACACAGACATGTTTCCAAAAATGCTTTTTTTGAATTCAGTGGGTCTCAAAACATGTATTTCCGGTGAAATCTCGGTATCGAATTTTTGGGTGGAATGCAATACTTCCCCTACTTACTATACGTAGTAGAGAAAGTAAAAAATGAATTGGACGCACTCTAAACGTTCTAGGTCTCTTCTTTTGTGCATATGGGTTAAAATCATTTTCATTTCCTCGTCACTAATATCGTCTTCTTCAGATATCATGGTTTAAACCTAGACTTAAACCATAGTTCAGTACGGTTTAAGCTAATCCATATATAAGCTCTGCTTATCGTTTGAACTATGAAGTGTAAAAGTACATTGTAGCTTAAGTCTCCGCTTAAACCCGATTCCAAGTTTAAACCTAAGGTTTTCAAACAATACACAGGCTGAATCACCAAAAACTTGCACCGCAAATATATCGGAAATGGAAAGTGCTATTGGTGTGCAGTTTTCTCAGCATTGATTGGTAGGCAGAGGCTCGTACATTTAGACTATATACAGATTTTAATAATATTGATAAAGAGTATTTTTGAGTAAACATACAATTTTTTAAATGGAACAATGCCATCACATTCCAATTCAACCTGTTTAGTCGCTAGGTACGATGTTGTTATGTTTGTCTGCATTGTGTTTTCTGTTCATTGATTGCATTGCGACTTTCTGGTCAGTTAGTTTGTGATAGTTCAAGCAGTAAGTCGTGAGTGGAAGATGGGATTTACTAATGCAGAATAAGCCGACATGCTCATATGTATGGAGAGTGTAGGAAGAATGCAGTTCCTTCCTGTGCGGTGTATGTGGAAGCGTATCCCAATAGACATCAACCATCTCAGCAACTTTTTATCAATCTCTTCAACCAATTACGTGAAAATGGTACTGTAACACATAGAAAACGTAACAGAAACAAACGAGTGACTGTAGAAGAGGCAGAAATTAATGGTTTGGCTGCCGTTGCAGTAGATCCGCAAATTAGTTCCCGCACAATCGCACGTGTAGGTGGCATAAGTCAGGAAAGTGTACTGCGCATTCTCCACCGACATAGGCTCCATCCCTATCACATCTCTCTCCATCAAGAGCTGCATGGAAACGAGTTTGAGAATCGTGTTAACTTTTGTACATGGGATTAAGACATGATAGTCCAGATTCATCATGTATCTTGTTTAGTGATGGGGCAACATTTACTAATCATGGTCAGGTAAACGTGCACCATTGGTGTGTTGGCAATACCCGTTGGCTTCGTCAGGTGGAACAGTCAGCGTCCATGGAGTTTATACGTGTGGTGTGGGATAGTGAACCATCAGCTCATAGGACCTTTATTCATGGAAGGAACAATGAACTCGCACAAGTATCGCAGCCTCCTGACAGACCATCTGCCACGAGATGCTAGAAGACATTCCTTTGCATAATAGGAGGGAGCTGTGGTACCAACATGATGGCTGTCCAGCCCATAGTGCACGAAGTACTACAGCTTGTCTTAAAGGATTGTTTCCAAATCGTTGGATTGGACGAAGAGGACATGCACCTTGACCGGCCTGATCACCGGATCTGACCCCTTTAGACCTTTTGTGAGGGGAAGGCTGAAAGACAGTGTCTACACGGATGTAACAACTACACCAGACGATATAAAACGACGTGTTACTGCTGCCTACTCTGAAAGTTCAGCTGAAATGCTAGAACGTGTGAAGCAGTCTTTCCATAGCAGACTGGAAGCGTGTATTGAAGCTGTCGGTGGTCACTTTGAACACAACCTTTGAAGGGCTATGTTCACATTACTTGTAAGAATCCACAGAAGTATTGCACTTCCCTTTTGTTTTTCTTTAGTTTTTGCTACCACAGATTGTACAAGTGTCGGTGCGTAAAAGTTTCAAAATAAGATTTTTCGTAAACCACTTGCACAAACTTGCAACAAACGCCACTGATGCTCTAATTTACTCTAGCTTTATTCTGTTGATGTAACTAGGCATTGTTCCATTTAAAAAATGTATTTTTGCTAAAAAAATACAGTATTATTAAATTCTGTTTATAGCCTAAATGCACGAGTCCCTCACTACCAATCAATGCTGTGAAAACTACACATAACGAGCACTTTCCATTTCCGAAATATTTGCGGTGCAAGTTTTAGGTGATTCACCCTGTATACTGGAGCTTAAGTCCATTGCACTATTCTGCCATATTAGAGTAATAATTAATTACTTAGTTATTAAAGGTATAGGGTGTTCAAGGAAAGGTGGCTGACCTACAGAGATCTATTGTACCTACCACCTCCAGGAAGAAGAGGTGAAGTGAAGGAACCACACAGGAGCCTACGGCCGTAGGCAAACAGGTCAAGGGACACGTGGAAGTCCTTGACATTTGCAAGCTCGTACACCCGTGTGTCACTGCCGGAGACGCCGAGAGAGGGCGTAGAATTAACCCTGCAACCGTGAAAAGGAAAATAAACCCTAAAGCCCATGTTTCCGAAAACTTCTTTTTTACCTCTTTCATACCACTATTCAAGCAGCCCTCTGGTATGCGTGGGGAGTACACCTTTCAGTGCGTATGCATCCGCGACATCTGTCCGGCATTGCCATACACCACGAAACCTAGTAGCACAATGAAAGATGAAAAGAAAACCAAATGAAGGGAAAGTGACGGAAGGAAAATCGTGACCGAGTGCGTAGTTACCCCAGGAACTCTCCTGTCAACCCCAGGGAAACCACGAAAAACCCATGGATCAGAAAATTGCGACCGCCGTAAATTGAACCCAGGACCACAATCGTTGCCACCTGAGCCATCCCTTTCATTTAGTAATTAAGTTTAATACATTATAAGCGTATTCTAAAAATTAATTATAGATTTTCTTTCCTTTGAACTTTTAAAACCAGAACTTTTTACTTTCTCTACTACGTATAGTTATTAGGGGAAGTATTGTATTCCACCCTAAAATTCGATACCGAGATTTCACCGGAAATAAATGTTTCGAGGCCCCCTAAATCCAAAAAAAAGCATTTTTGTAAACATGTCCCTGTGTGTGTCTGTGAACAGCATAACTCAGAAACGAACAGTCGGATAAACACCAAACTTGGTATTTAGGTTCAGTATCTTCCAGAGTTGCGACACGAAGGTTTTCAAGAAAATTCCCCACCCCAGATTACAGTTTACATGGAACATTTTTCGAAAATTTTAATTTTCTCAAAAATGGCTCTAACGATTTTGATTACAATATTATACGTTTATGGTATTTTTATGACAAATGAAATTTATATCTCGAATTTTCTGGGAATGTCTCCGAAAGGATTCTTCATTGTGGATGACTTTTGCATAACTGGTAAACCGTAAGAGATAAATCAAATTTTAGCACACAACAAACGTAGATCGCGTTAAAATACACAATTTATGCCATATACATTTTTGTTGTTGAGTGAACCATTTTCGAGATATTGATTATTATTTCCTTAAATTTTTCAATACTTTTTCTCAAAGGGAATTCGTTATTCAGTTTTTTATGTCCTGGACATACAAAGAGAATGAAATGCTCCACATAGCAACCAGCTCTTAAAATATTTGACTATCGCTTAAAGCCTACCAATTCCCCTTGCATCTACAAGAAAATTAGCAATAAGATTAACATCTCGATTAACATGAAGCATATGGAGAATAAGCGTTTGTAAAAATGGTTTGTACAAGAGTAGAGAAGGTCATGAGAGTGTAACACATCAGATTTTTTTTAGTTTATAACATTAATGTTTCATTTTAAAATATTAAAAAGATTTGACCCTCTTAAATAAGATAGTTTCTTTATTTGGCATGCTAACTTTAGCAATGTTTCGAAAGCTCCAGTCCAGTAAGGAAATGTCCCATAATGGCCCTTAGGTGCAAAACCTAGTCTTAGCAAATAATCAACTGTATAAAAGTAGAAAACAAAAGAAAAACAAACGATGAGCAACATCTAACTAAAGATCCAAGTGGGCTTTCTCCAAAGCTGCGTGTTCCCGAACAAAACATGGGGCTAGCTCACGCCCTTCTCATGCATTTTTCATGCTGGTGCTTGATCAATTTTCAAACCACGAATTCAATCACTCCCAAGAGCGACACCCTGCGGTCCAATGATACCAAGGGCACACATATATAGGAGTTAGTGCTTAAAATGTATTACATACAGACTGCATGGAAAGTGTTTTTGGTAGCTGTAGTAACGTAGTCAAGAGGAAGGAAGTGTTTTATGTGAATCGTTTTATCAAATGTTGCAAAAACAGTGTGAAAAAGTACGATGTGTTACAATCACATGTAGAGTGAATAGAGAAACTACAAACTGCACTCACAGAATCTTCTATGTACTTCTGCTTTTACTTTCTCTACCACGAGAAGGTATTGCATTCCACCCAAAAATTCGATACTGAGCTTTCACCGCAAATACCTAAATGCTATGAGACTTTCTGAAACAAAAAAAATTGATGTGTTACACTCACATGAGCTTCTCTACTCTTGTGCAAACTATTTTTACAAATTCTTATTCTCCATCTATTTCATATTAATCGAGATAAACATTTGCAGAAACGATCTTTTGATATGCAAAGAGAATTACATTTTACACATAGCGACCAGTTCTAAAAATATTTGACTATCGCTTAAGGCGTATTACGTTCCCCTTGTTTTGTATTTGCAAGGGCAATATAGAAATACAGTAGCCTTTAAGCATCGACATGTGTCTTAATAGCTGGTTGCTATGTGCAGCACCATTCTCTTTGCCACAAACTAATACTCTTTGCATATCCAAGACAAAAAAATGAGAAAATAAGTATTGAAAAGTTTAAGGGAATAACAAGAAATATCTCGAAAATGGTTCACTCAACAAAAACAATGTAAATGCAATAAATTGTGTATTTCAACGCGATCTACAATGTTTTGTGTGGTAAAATGTTGTCTATCTCTTATGGTTTACCAGTTATGCAAACGTCGTTCACAATGAAGAATACTTTTGGAGACATTCCCAGAAAATTTAAGATTTTTATTTGTCATCGAAATATCTTATACATATGATATTTTAATCAAAATCATTTGAGGCATTTTTGAGAAAGTTAAAATTTTCGAAAAATGTTCTCTGTAAAGGGTAATCTGGGGTGGGGGATTTTCTTGAAAACCTTCGTGTCGCATTTCTGGAAAATACTGAACCTAAATACCAAGTTTGGTGTTTATCCGACTGTTCGTTTCTGAGTTATGCTGTTCACAGACACACAGACACACACACACACACACACACACACACACACACACACACACATGGACAATTTTCCAAAAATGCTTTTTTTGGATTCAGGGGATCTCAATACATATTATTCCGGTGAAATCTCGGTATCGAATTTTTGGGTGGAATATGATACTTCCCCTACTTACTGCAGGTAGTAGAGAAAGTAAAAAGCATTTTTAGTAAAATGTTCCGCGCGCGTATATGCATGTGAACAGCAGAACTCAAAAACGAAAAGTCGCATAAATACCAAACATGGCATTTAGGTTCAGTATCTTCCATAGATGCGGCACAAAGATGTTCAAGAAAATCTCCCACCCCAAACTAGCCTTTTATTTGGAAAAAATTTTTAATTGTTTTACTTTCTCAAAAATGGCTGAAACGATTTTGATTGAAATGTCATATATTAAGGATATTTACATGGCAAAAAAAATGTATGTGTTAAATTTTCTGGGATTAGCCTTTAAAATCCTTTTAATTCGGAATAAATTTTGCATAATCTTGTATAAATTGTAAATGTTAAACGATTGACTAAAGCATACTACACAAAAGATGTAGATCTCTTTAAAACACACTATTTATTTAAATTCACCTTTTTTGTGGCATCAGCCATTTCCGATGTAACCATTATTAATAGTTCGAATTATTCAATGTTTAGCCATTGTTTTGAAGTCTTGTTGGTTTTCAGTTGTTTCTCGCGATTCCATTGAAACAATATGAGATTTTAAGACCAGCATATGGCGTCCAGTTCTTAAATATTGTCTATCGCTGTTCTCTTTATGTCTATAACGAAATGTATACTTACAGTGTCAGTAACCCAACTCACTCCCGTAGCATATACGAAACAGCAATAATACTCAGAGCATAGTGAAGTGTAAAGTAGGGTGGCATCCCTGTTACGAAAAGTTGATAATGGCCCTGAGCTAAAGTAATTGGTAGTTGACGCGACATACTGGTAGCTCTTTACAAAAGAACAACGTTATTACAAATTACATGTTTTGGAGTTTTTAAAGTTATAAGTTTTATAATACATAGATTTTCAATTATTTTGTGCGTGGAATTTCCAAAAAGTTTACATGCATTTATCAGAGCAAATGTTCTTATATAACGCCTGATTTTTCGGTTAAAATCGGTTTTAGTAAAGCATTAAACTGCAGTATAGTTTTGCAGTCACTATAGGACTGCTGAAAGTCATAAGTCTTTTAAAATGAACTAGATTGATACTTTAATTTCCTACAGGACCGAGTTAAATTATTTATATCTTGGAAGACGAGACCGGGTTAGGTTGTATAAATTTTGGAAGATGGGACCGGGTAAGATTGTTTACATTTTGGAATACGGGACCGGGTTAGGTTGTTTAAATTTTGGAAGACAGGACCGGGTTAGGTTGTTTAAATTTTGGAAGACAGGACCGGGTTAGGTTGTTTAAATTTTGGAAGACAGGACCGGGTTAGGTTGTTTAAATTTTGGAAGACGGGACCGGGTTAGGTTGTTTAAATTTTGGAAGATGGGACCGGGTTGGGTTGTTTAAATTTTGGAAGACGGGACCGGGTTAGGTTGTTTAAATTTTGGAAGACAAGACCGGGTTAGGTTGTTTATATTTTTTAAGACAAGACCGGGTTAGGTTGTTTAAATTTTGGAAGACAAGACCGGGTTAGGTTGTTTAAATTTTGGAAGACGAGACCGGGTTAGGTTGTTTATATTTTGGAAGATGGGATCGGGTAAGGTAGTTTACATTTTGGAAGATGAGACCGAATAAGGTTGTTTACATTTTGGAAGGTAAGGTTGTTTATATTTTGGAAGACGGGACCGAGTTAGGTTGTTTATATTTTGGAAGACGGGACCGGGTTAGGTTGTTTAAATTTTGGAAGACGGGACCGGGTTAGGTTGTTTATATTTTGGAAGACGGGACCGGGTTGGGTTGTTTAAATTTTGGAAGACGGTACCGGGTTAGGTTGTTTAAATTTTGGAAGACAAAACCGGGTTAGGTTGTTTAAATTTTGGAAGACAAGACCGGGTTAGGTTGTTTAAATTTTGGAAGACGAGACCGGGTTAGGTTGTTTATATTTTGGAAGATGGGATCGGGTAAGGCAGTTTACATTTTGGAAGGTAAGGTTGTTTATATTTTGGAAGACGGGACCGAGTTAGGTTGTTTAAATTTTGGAAGACGAGACCGGGTTAGGTTGTATACATTTTGGAAGACAAGACCGGGTTAGGTTGTATACATTTTGGAAGACGAGACCGGGATAGGTTGTTTACATTTTGGAAGACGGGACCGAGTTAGGTTGTTTATATTTTGGAAGACGGGACCGAGTTAGGTTGTTTAAATTTTGTAAGACGAGACCGGGATAGGTTGTTTAAATTTTGGAAGACGGGACCGGGTTAGGTTGTTTCAATTTTGGAAGACGAGACCGGGTTAGGTTGTATACATTTTGGAAAACGGGACCGCGTTAGGGTGTTTACATTTTAGAAGACGGGACCGGGTTAGGTTGTTTACATTTTGGAAGACTAGACCGGGTTAGGTTGTTTAGATTTTGGAAGACTGGACCGGGTTAGGTTGTTTACATTTTGGAAAACGGGACCTAGTTAGGATTCGAAAGTAGAAAATGGTACTGATTTGGGTTTCACCGATTTGAGCATCATTTTACGAGTACCTATTTTATTCCGCTATGATCTAACCGGTTTATGGAAATTATATTGAAAGAAAAGGAATACAATGCCTATGTGGTAGAAAAAGTAAAAATATCTTTATACATCAGAAGACCTCAAAAGGTGTGGTTTTTGGTAAAAGCTCAATTTTACAATACTTTCCCAGTTATAGGTAAGCGAAAGAGAAAGAATAAACTTAGAAGGACGTAAGGAATTGGGAATTAAAGCAGTACATACCAATATTGTCTGCTTAATTGCAATGTTCGATAGTTAAACCAAACAATTGTCAGCACTACCACGTGATTTTGGTGCCCTACATCGAAATGCGTGCGGGCTGTAAATCGACTTGCAGGAAATACGACGCGTGAAGAATTAGTCTACCGGGATGTCGTTTTTTTCTTTCCGACAGACAGATTTCTCTCTTTCCACACGTTTGTTTATTGTCTCAACACTCGGCAACGTTTGCCTGGTTACTAAGGCCTGTAGGCGGACGGACAGTTCGATTACAGTGCGTGTAGGGGTAAACTGTCATGCTGCCACGCCTTTGCCTTACTGTTTCAAACATTGCATGACTTTCTCTACCCCTTAAAAATGTATACATATCCTTTGTGAGATGTGATCTCATAAAATATTATATTTATATCCACGTTACGCTATTCACGATTAAAAATGAACTGAAAAATTAATTTCAAATTAACTAATATTTGCTTAGTTACGTACTACATATAGAAACAACAATCAAATGTTTATAACTTAAGTCACATTTATAGCTCATACGAACATTATTAACTTCTTTGTTATTTACCTATAGTAGCAGAGGAAAGACTGCATTCTAGCCAAACTGTCGATACCGAGATTTCATCGGAATAAAAATCTGATGTGATATATTCACATGGATTTCTCTACCCACAATATTTATCAGTGGGTGTATTCTTAGCAATACTTATTGTCTAGCTACTCATTTTAATCCAAATAAACCTTTGCAGAGACAGCTACATTACAAATTTCGTTACAAATACAAAGGGAACAGCGATAATCAAATGTTTAAGAGCTGGACGCTATATACTGGCCTTAAAGTTCCATACTGTTTTCATGGAAGCGCGAAAAACAACTGAATGTTGACAGGACTTTAACAGAATGACCAAGAAATGAAGAATTCGAGCCATTAATAACGTATATCTCAGGAATAGTTTATGTGACAAGAAACTTAATTGAAATAAGTGGTGTTTTTTTAAAGAGATCCCTTAAACAAAATTCCTGCAGAATGAATAGGACTTCACATATTATTCCCATAAAGTTAAGATATACATTTTATTTGTCATTTAACTACATATCTTAAATATATAGTAATTTTAGAGACTTTTTAGAAAACAAAAGTGTTCGAAAATTGTTTCATGTAAAGGGTAGTTAGAGAGGGCGATTTTCTCGAAAATCTTCGTGTTGCATCCTTGGAAGCTGAACTTAAATAATAAGTTTAGTACTTATCCGACTTTTCGTTTTTGGGTTATTATGTTCACAGACACACACACACACACACACTGACCATGTTAAAAATGTTTTTTCGGATTCAGGGAGACTCAAAAGATGTATTACCTGTGAAATCTCGGTATGGAATATTTAGGTGAATGCAATACCTTTTATACATAGTATGTGCGTGGTAGAGAAAGTAAAAAATCTGATGTGTTACACTCACATGACTTTCTCTACTCTTGTACAAACTATTTTTACAAACGCTTATTCTCCATCTACTTCATGTTAATCGAGATAAACATTTGCAGACTCTATCTTATTGCTAATTTTCTTGTAGATGTAAGGGGAATATATATTTACAAGGACAATATAGAAATACAGTAGCGTTTAAGCACATACATATCTCCTAATAGCTGGTTGCTAGGTGCAGCACCATTCCCTTTCCCACAGAATAATACTCTTTGTATATCCAAGACAAAAAATGAATAACGAATTCCCATTTGAGAAAATAAGTATTGAAAAATTTAAGGGAATAGCAAGTAATATCTGAAAATGGTTCACTCAACAAAAAATGTATATGACATACATTGTGTGCTTTAACGCGATCTACATTTTTGTGTAGTAAAATTTTGTCTATCTCTTATGGTTTATCAGTTATGAAAAAGTCGTTCACAATGAAGAATACTTTTGGAAACATTGCCAGAAAATTCAAGATATACATTTTATTTGTCATAAAAATATCTTAAATATATGATATTTTAATCAAAATCGTTTGAGCCATTTTTGAAAAAATTAAAATTTTCGAAAAATCTTCCATGTAAAGGGTAGTCTAGGGTGGGGGGATTTTCTTAGAAACCTTCGTGTCGCATCTCTGGAAGACACTGAACCTAAATACCAAGTTTGGTGTTTATCCGAGTGTTCGTTTCTGAGTTATGCCGTTCACAGACAGACAGACACACACACAGACAGACAGACACACAGACACACACGGACATGTATCCAAAAATGCTTTTTTGGGATTCAGGGGGTCTCCGGTGAAATCTCGGTATCGAATTTTTGGGTGAAATACAATACTTCCCCTACTTACTATACGTAGTAGAGAAAGTAAAAAGGAAAAATATAAGGTCTATGTGTGTGTGTGTGTGTGTGTGTGTGTGTGTGTGTGTGTGAACAAAACATGAAAATTAAAAGCAGGTAACTACCAAACTTGATATTTAAGTTCAGGATCCTCGAAGGATTTTAGATGAAGGATTTCGAGTAAAAATGGCTGTTTGATTAAAATACCATTTGTATAATATATTTGCAAGAGAATAAAGTGTACATCTTGAATATTCTGCGAATAGCCTATGAACTTCTCTCCATTCTCAATAAATTTTTTATATATAATTGGTAAACTCTAAGAGATACACAGAATCTTACTATACAAAAGGTGGAGATTTCGTTAAAACACACAATTTATGTGACGTAGCATGTTTTGAGGCGTTAGCCACTTCCAAGGGTTTTCTCTGCTATTGATTCGAGTTTTCAAATACGTACACTCATTTCAAATAGTAATTCGGTATTCGTTTTATTCGTGGCCATGTATAGAGCATGTAATTTCTAAGCCAATACTTAGGGATCCGCGTTTTAGAAATCGAGTATCGCTTTAATGTACTGCCTCTTTTTATACCTAAAACAAAATGTGTCATGGAAGTTTAACACAGTTAACAATAGGTAAATAGAAGAATAGCCCTTTTAATAATTCTATTGTAGTGAGTAGAGAAATTCATGTAATTAAACACATTATTTCTTTTCCGCGTACCTATAGACTGTCTTATTTCCAAAATTACCTGATAGTTGAGAATCATGATATTCACCAGTTTAACTCCATATTTTGTTGATGTCAAGAGTTACTACGTTTTATGAAAACTGTTTTCTACATGCTTTCTGTGCATAGCTATGTTATGCAATAACTACAGGACCAAAGAGTAGCATAGGAAAGAATTAAGTATCGAGGGAACATGGCACCGATCCAGAGTGGATATTGTACCTGCACCCCATAAGGGGACGTCCCCGAGAGGAAGCACGAGGCGAAAGGAGATACCGGGCGGCCGGAACCAGAAGCAACGGCGCAGCGATGACAGAGAGTTACCAGATAGAGACGCAAACGGACAGGCAGGCGGGGACCATACCCTACACAGAGGGCGTCCAATGCCCCTTAAAAGGTTCGGACTCATCGACAGTCAGCCGAATACATCCTTTTTTCCAGCAACGCTGCACCGAAACACCGTCGCCGACACCTCCGACCCTGAAAAAGACCAACGGGATGAAAGATGAGTGAAATGAAGGGACAGGAAATTCGGGGGATGTAAGAAACCACACCAGCATTCGCCTGACGACCCGTGGGTCAAAGTGGGCGATCACCGGGGATCGATCTCGGGATCTCCTGAATGAAGGCCACAGATGTTGCCGCCTGATCCATCCCGCTCGGTGACCAAAGATTATACAAAAATGTTTAAAATTTCATCTACTGTAATTATCAAAAACTATTCGACAACGCTTATAACCCTTTCACTTCTAAGATATACTTAGAAACCAAAAAGCATTTTCAAAATTTGGAAGACTATCAAATGGAGATTACAGAAAACAAAAACAAAACGTTCAACTATGTTTCATACCCTTTCGGTGAGTCTCGTGTTAGGGGACTTTTCATTCACATTTTAGGGATAACACAACACCTTTACGAAATTACAATTCTAAGGGGTAAAGGGGAGGATTTGCTATTAGAAGTTTTTAGATCGCTGTGCATTTGTTTCATAAAAATCCCTGTGGGGGAGATAAACTTAGTTATTAAATCATAATTCTGGATTTTTGCAACCGCCGAAGCAATACTGGACAATTGAATTTGTATTTCAATACATATTTATTTCGATGTTAAGTTTTGAAACTGTGTGACATTTATCACATTTATCCCCTGTAATTATAGACCATCATTTTAGATAAAAAAGCACATTTTATAAAGGATGAAATACACATTTATAGCTAACGTAAAATTTGACGTTTCTTATACTAATATGTGTATGTAATATATAAGTTAACTGTTCTGGGATATGGGCTAGAGCATGAAGGTCTGGTTCCCGGCCACGTAATACCCCAGGTTCGACCCTACCCATCGGGGTTCAGATTTTATTTCCCGAGTATAGGAATCGGTGCCCACTCAGCAACGTGAGGAAATTGAGGAGCTGTTCCAATAGATATGGTATTGTCTGTTCAACGACGTTTATGTAAGGGGTGGGGGTACTCTTCCAAGCAGCTAGGGGTTTGCAGCGGAAGGAGGTAGTGTTTACTTGTCTGAGGCAGTTGACGGGTAAATACGCGCGATGATGAAAGACTGTCGGCTGTTTACCGCTGTACCCGTCACGCACAGCCGGAGTTCAGCATACTGTGCACCCTCGCACCTGTTAAAGCTTAAGACACCCCATGCCCTAGCAGATACTACTTTAGGATGTCTATGGATCCTCTCAGTGTGATCTTAGGAATCGTTAATGTTTTCTTTATAGGGAGTTGGAAGCTCTCCAGATGTTCATTAAATGCTGAGATACGGTTCCCCATGCTCTCACCCTTAATTCTATCACTTCTATCCCTTGTTCTATGACATATTTTTATGAGTATGATTAAATTTGTCCTAAATGTATAAAGAATTTAAAGTTAAGCGGCTTCACGAAGTGGCACATTTCTGTGTAATCCTGTTTTCTGAATATTGAACTGCAATCACATATCACCGCCAGAAGTTTTGCTTTCTGCATCCGTTATTGCGAAAATGCATACATCTTCGATTCCTGAAACTGATGGTATCCTCCTTTGCCAAACATATGATGCCATTGATCTTGTAATTCCTTATCCGTCGTTTGTTGTGATCATCATACTTAACGTGTTGTTTCCTGCTTTCTATCGCTGTTCCACAGTCGTTCCTTCAATGGCCATCTTTCTTCTTACTGTATATATGCAGACCATTTCAACCCCTGTTCTTATCATCATACATTTTGTTTTCTTCCTTGTGCTTCCATATTCACAGCGTATGATTTGATGCATGTTATCATTTCTTACTTTCTGTTTCTTCCATTTTGGTACTGGCAATAGATATTTTACATGGTTGCCATTTAAATGTTGGATTCACACCCCAAAGGAAATATAAAACGAAGACGTTTCCAAACGACAAAATCACCACTGTTTATCAGAGTTATATGGGTATATTGTGAATTAGTGCATGGATATTCAACCTTTGTTACTCGCGGGGCTATATGTAGGAATATGAATGCTATTTTAATCCATAAAATGAAAACATATTTCCTGTATACGAAAACTAATAGATTAAACTGCTTCAGTATATCTTATACTAACAGTTTCTTAGAAACCAAGAATTAATCATTTGGGTTACCTTCGTTTATTTTTACCTGGAGAATGCAGTCCGTCGGTCACCTCCTGATGACGTGTTGCTCATCACCTCGCCTACTCACTGAAAAAATGTTGTCTATGGGTTCGAATACCTGTTGTATTGTTTTCGGTGATATAACATATTTTCGTTCAACTCCAGGGCGTCAATTGAGTAAAAACTTAACTGTAGACGATACCGCATACGAAATTCAACACCCATTTTAATTTTCATTGTTCTGAGTCGTAACAAAAAACAAACAACTGTGCCGTTTTCCCTCTCCCCCGTGGTCATCGCTTAATCCACCAGCACAAGAACGGCCCAATGCTTCGGAAATGAGACGTGCGTCATCGAGAGAAACAGTTAACAACCGAAGCTTCGAGAAAGATGTCGTCATGCATGACGTAATTCATGAGGCCAGGGACCAAGTGGATAGCAACCAGACTCTTGTTCCTGTTTCGTAACGTCGGGATTCGGCGTAATCTACCAAGAGTAATTTTTGACTTTTCTGAATTATTTTCAAAAAGCTGCAAAATTTAAACTTTTTACTCTTGGTGTTTCTGAATTCACATTCACGGTTGAAGCATTAAATTTTTTTAGTTCGTGTAATATTGTATTGTATTATTCCTTGTTTGAGAAATATTCTGGATTTCTAGGGCAACTTAAGTTGCAAAAAGTTGAAAATATTGTTGTCTCTGAGCATATTATTTGTAATTCAGAAATTTATAAAATGTTAAAGCAAACTGGTGATGGAATTGATAACAAATGCCAAACCTTCATAATAAATTGCTAAGATGTGTGGCTGTGATTGTTTTCAATTCCTAGCTCGTACAAATAATACTTTCCGCAATATTTAGCACCTATGGTTACGGAAAAGCCAAGTGGCGCACAACAAATCTTTGAAATTGTGTGTTAAACAAAATACATGGCTACACTTTGGCTTCCCCCAGTGCGCGTTACTTAATCACTAAAACACATATAAAAATATTTCATGTTAAAAAACTGCGCTATATTTTTTAAAGTAATTTTGGCACGAAAATGCTGCAAGGGGCACAGATTCTTCGTACTTTCGAAGTCTAAAAATTTTTTTCCAAGCTTACCATATATATGCAGTTCTGAGAGACGCGAATTCCATTAGTCCTCGAGCTGGCCCGAACCTACTTTACGTTTAAACACGAATAAATCTCTGTTAACCTGATTGGCCAACTCGGAGTCACATGGTAGAATAGAATGAAAATATCCACGGTTTGTGGAACATGCCGAACTTTCCCTAGCATCAGTTACTTGTGTTTTATTTGCACGCCAACTAGCAAAGACTTTTACGAACATGTAACCCAGAGAATAATAAACTTTACTTTTTTACCTTTCCAATGCTTCTTACATTTCTGCTGGTGCGGATGTCTAAAGTTATTTAAAATAAAATATAGATACAAACATACTTCTTTACATTGTTCATGTGAATTGAGAAGATATTGTCTTTACGTTGTTTGCTGCTACGTATGAAAAGCCGATTTTAATGGAGTTTGTATTGAAGGAGTTGTATTATTTTTCAACTGTTGGGGAGCCGAACTTGTAGTAGTTGCAACCGCACGTATAGTAAACAGTTTCCGGTAGCCTTTGCCCCAAGTTTAAAAAATATTAACTTTGTAATTAAACTGTTTCTTTAAGTATTAAATATTTATGTTTGCCTCGGCTGCGTCAGTATTATTGTTAGAGACATGCAAGTCTTGGCAGGGCGTGATGCGATAAGAATGTAGGCTTACGCAGATTTTAAGCTTTAATTCACTCCTTTTTATTAATCCTTGACACAAATTAAACAGCACTTCACTGATATAGAGAGCTGTGAGATTTTTTTTTAATTAATTAAACTTTTTACCACGTAAAACTATTTTTCGTCTCACATGAATACATATTAAATCTCTCGAGGATGCATCTTGCATCCGGTTACTATCACTGTCTGCAGGCAACCGACTAGATTTTAACCGTCTAAGCTTGTAAATGTCTGTATTTCATGTCTCCGATTGGCTAATTCTACTCCAAAGGAATACCTGCATTTAAATAAAGCTTCTTCTGGTTGTTGATTGGCTATTTTGTTTTATAAACTGTCACAAAAAGTCCATTTATGCCTCCAAGAATCACAAATAACATTTAAACTCCCAAACTCATTATTGCCTCAAGTTACCTCATTATTACCTCATTCTTAGCAACGTTTAATTTATTATTCTCACAGCTCCTACATTATTAAATTACGTAATATGTTCACATAACATTATTACTCATGGATACAATAATATAAGCATATGCAATGACTGTTACATACATTTTACAAATTATTACATACACATATTGCTTCAAGGTGAGCTGTTATAGAATTTACATATTATATAATTTGACTGAAATCATTTAAGTGTTAACAATACTGCCTCAGAATGAACTCTGCTATATAATAAAGTAATGACACAAATATACAATAACACACAAAGATGATTAAATCGTAGGAGAGATGTAAATATGTCTCAAGTTGGGAAATGAATACAAAATGTACACATGGGTACAGAAAAACTGCTCCATACAGCAACGAAGGAATTTAGATTAATATTGAAATGTGTAGATCCGCTCTCTATAAGCGACACTATCTCCCCTTTTACATAATTATATCCCTGATTTATAAGTTTCTTAGATCATCCCGATGTTTGACAGAGCGCACCACTGCCAATGAGGTGTCCATGATGATTATTAATATCTAAACGTTAAGTTACTAATAATATGATAGTATGAATAATACTAGTAGTAGTGGTGGTATTTATTAAGTATTTAGTATTACATTAATTGCATAACACAGTCACATGGGTCATAAGACCGTGCATGCCCTCTAGAAAAATACCTGGCCTGTATACGTGACTTGCAGTATCAACCAGAAAACAATTATTTTTTTTTATAATCACCGCGCTATATACATACATATAAAATTGAAAAAACACTCTGAATCACACACTTAAACACACACACACACACGCACACACACAGTCGCGCACAAGTACTCAAGTACCACATATGTTTAAAGAAAAAGTACATACACCTTATCTCTTAGTACACGTACTTCCATTAAGTATGTGCCCAAGCTTGGCCAGTTTTGGCTGTTTAGAATCATGTCCCAGCATGCTGTCCTCCGTCTGTTGGAAGCCAAAACTACTTCCGGTAATAGTTTTTTCCTAATACCCTCCGTCTACACGCATGCTGCCAGAATATGCGTCCAGTCTTCTTGTTCCCCGCATAATGGGCAAATCCTTCTGCCATCATCATCAACAATCTTGCGAGCTTTCCACCCTCCCAACCCAAGCCATGCTATTCCAGTCCTCTGTTTTATACTCAATTCCAAAATATATGTTTCCTTACCCCACCTAGTTTTTATTTCATTTTGTAGCTCCAATGTTGATCTTTGTCTACATTCAGATTCTATTTTCTGCCTGTTTATATCGCATAGTCGTCTTTTGACTTTTTTCACGGCACTGTGTATATTTTCATTACACCTTTGCCAGATATCATTTAAGCCAATTTTTGATAATTCGCGTTGCAATCCCGCCGCCCACCATTTTGGATGCTCTATGTTGTTCATTTGATGACGATAACATATTGCTTTCAGAGTGGTTTGATCACCTTTAATTATTCGCAGCCAGTACCTAACTACGTTTAGTTTAGCAAATACAGCATCTTCCCAGCATCCTACCTCCCGAAGAACTCCGTAGTTTGAAGTACCCCTCCCCAACCCTAGAATGCGCTTCCAGAAATTGCATTGTATTTTATTTACATTAACCATTGCTTCATACATGGTGTGTAATGTTTTTACTGGCATATCTGGTACCCGGGTCAATATCCTTAATACTTCAGAAAGTTGTCCAATCCCTTTGTGTTTTATAAACTCCATGTTCTTGTTCCATTTTCCGCCCATATCAAACCTTACTCCTAAATAATCGAAGTGTTTAACATTTTGAATTTCTTCCTTCCCATAGGTCCACTTTTCATGTTGGCCGTACACATATCCATTTTTAAAGGTGACTGTTTTAGTTTTAAGAATATTTACCTCCATACCCCATTGCCTACAGTATTGTCGAAGAGCGTTTATACCAGACTGCAAACCTTTTATCGTTTTAGAAAGAATTACAATGTCACCGCGTACAGAAGAATTGGTATTTTTTGGTCTGCGATTGTCGGTGCATCTATGTCTTCTTCCGTCATCATGCTAACAACATCATCAATAAACAAATTAAAAAGTAACGGAGATAATATACAACCCAGTTTAGTAAATGTTCTGTATACTATGTAATATTTATGTATATATGTAACTTTATTGTACATTTCCTTAACACGCATATAGTATTTGTATTTTATTTCAAATGTTCCATATTCTATGTAATATTTATGTTTATATATAATTTTTGTACATTTCCTTGACATGTTCTATGTTCACAAGTCTTTATGGCTGCTAGTGAACTCACAGAATACAATCTAATCTAATCTAATCTAATCTAACCCCCCTCTGCGCTATGTTACATTCTGATATATTGTGCTAATGACAATAGTCCACTTATTTAACGTAGCTTTTTTACGTTCTAGGGCTGTGTCATTGTACATTAATAATAACAATAGTAATAACAATAATAATTGCCTCATACACACTGGGAATACTTACATTATTTAGATCTACTTCATCATCAGAAACAATCCGGGGAGGAATAACCTTGCCGGACCGTATTGTTAATACCTGCCTAGCAAAACTGTCTCACCCAACATGCCTAATGCTTTGTGCTGAGACAGCAAGGTCCTAAAATCTGATTAAAAGCTTTCACTTGTCTCCTTACCCGTTTAGCTGGTAGAAAAATAGAGATTTTGGTAACCTAGAAAATGTAATTATTATTATTGTTATTATTACTGCTATTACCATTAGTATGATTTCTGTTACAGGAAATCCTAAACGATGTAATCGACTAAGCGCATTTTTGAAGATACTGAACTTAAAAGCAGGTTTGGTGCTTATCAGACTTTCGTTTTTGAGTTCTGCTGTCCACAGTCACATAGACACGCAAACACACACATGGACTTTTTTTTCTGAAAATTATTTTTTATACTCGGTACCTCAAAACATGTATTTGTAGCGAAATCTCGGTATTGAACTTTTGGGGTGGGATGGAATACCTTCTCTACCCACTATGTACGTGGTAGAGAAAGTATAAATACTCCATATTGAGATAGATAGTTTGTTACTGCTACGTATGGAAAGCCAATTTGAGAAAGTTATTGTTTCACGTACCTATGGAAAAGCCGATTTGAAGAACATAGTTTGTTACTTACTTTTCTATTTGCAATACGCTTTGGGCGTCAATTTGATGTAGGTATTTTATTAGCTCCACATATGGATGCCAATTTTAAGTATGAGTTTGTTATAGGAGTTGTATTATAGTTCAACTGTTGGGGAGCCGAACTTAAAATTCGTTGCAACCACACGTATAGTAAACAGTTTCCGGTAACCTTCTCCCCAAATGTATTTATAGGTGGCCTTTGCCCCGAGTTTAGAAACATTAACTTTCTAATTTAAACTGTTTCTTTAAATATTATATATTTATGTTTGCCTCGGCTGCGTCAGTATTTGTTAGAGATACGTTTCTCTTGGCAGTATTGTGATACGACAAGAATGTAGGCTTACACAGATTATAATTTTACTTCACTCCTTTTATTAATGCTTGATACGATTTGGATAACACTTCACTGATATAGAGAGAGAGCTCTTAGATGTTTTTATTAAGTGCTTGCACTTTTTAATACGTAAACTATTTTCGTCTCACACGAAAACGTATACAATTTCTCGAGGACACATTAAGCATCCGGTTACAATCACTGTCTGCAGGCAAGACGTCTGGTTATCAGCACTGTTGGAGGCAATTGCATTAATTTCAACCGTCTAATTTTGCAAATTTCTGTATTTCAAGTCTCTGATTGGCTAATCCTACTCCAATAGAATACCTGCATTTAACTAAAGCTTCTTCTGGTTGTTGATTGTCTGTCTCTAATTACATTTTTGTTACTCCAAGAATCACAAGTAGTACTGTTAAACTTTCTTACTCATTATTGACTTAAGGTTACCTCATTGTTAGCAACTTTTAACTTATTATTCTCACAGCTCCTACATTATTAAATTGCGTAGTACATTCATATAATATTATTGAACATGTTCACAATAATATAAGCATATGCAATGACTGTTGCATACATTTTACAAATTATTGCATACACATATTGCTTCAAGACGGGCTGTTATTGAATTTACATATTATAATAATTAGACTGAAATTATTTAAGTGTTAAAAATACTGCCTCAATATAAATGGTAATTTGGATAAGGGAATTTTCTTTGAAATCTTCATGTTGTATCTTCGTAAGATAGAAAACTTAAATGCTGTTGAATTACGTTATTCACAAACACAAACTAATTCATGGTCTCAAAACATGTATTTGTGCCGAATTCCCGATATCGAGTTTACAAAACTTTTCCTACCTACTATATGTAGGTAGTGGGGAGAGTAATAACCAAGGAATTCACTTAACGTGTGTTTACAAACACCAGTGCTCTCGAATCTGAACCTACGAAGATTTCCACTACAGCAGATTAATGAACCTACACTCTTTCTAATGAACTGGGATGAAACTGTTTCCTCCCTACATCCCAGTGCTTATCGGTGCGGAAGGAAGGTCCTCGTTTCTGGGAGGTCGAGGTTAAGCTGACCAACTAGAGATAACTTTCTCTGATCGATGCTCCAAGCAGAAAAAACTTATAATTTCCGTCGTTTTCTGCTCCTTTCTCTTCGATTCTTTATTATAGGGTATAAGGCATTCTGTAAGTAGAAAACGAACGAGATGTTTAATTAGGGTAGGATGGGGCAAGTGAACTTTCAATTTTGGTCATCTCAGAACATCTGTGCGTGCGACAGTCTAGCTGAGGAAGAACAGGAATCGTTTTCACCCTGAATTCAGTTTTCTCATGCGCAACATTTTAATTAAAGTGAAGAAGTGAAGCGTGCCCTTAAATCCCACAAAGGACTCTGCTGGTTGTATGATAGCAAGTGGTGGAATAACTGTGTAATGTACATGATTTTTTTTCTCATTGGAGGCTTGTTTATTTGCAATAGGAAATATACATCATTCTCCAATTCATTTTCACCGGAAATATATGCTTTGAGAACCCCTTAATAAAAAAAAAAGCATTTTTGGAAACATGTCCGTGTGTGTGTCTGTGAACAGCATAAGTCAGAAACGAACAGTCGGATAAACACCAAACTTGGTATATAGGTTCAATATCTTCCAGAGATGAGACACGAAGGTTTTCAAGAAAATCCCCCACCCCAGATTACCCTTTACATGGAAGATTTTTCGAAAATTTTAATTTTATCAAAAATGGCTCTAACGATTTTGATTAAAATACCATATGTTTAAGATATTTTCATGACAAATGAAATGTATATCTCGAATTTTCGGGGAATGTCTCCAAAAGTATTCTTCATTGTGAACGACTTTTGCATAACTGGTAAACAATAAGAGATAGCCAAAATTTTACTACACAAAAAATGTAGATGGCGTTAAAATACAGAATTTATTTCATATACTTTTTTGTTGTTGAGTGAACCATTTTCGAGATTTTGCTTGTTATTCCCTATAATTTTTCAATACTTATTTTCTCAAATGGAAATTCGTTATTCATTTTTTGTCTTGGATATACAAAGAGTATTAATCTGTGGCAAAGGGAATGGTGCTGCACCTAGCAACCAGCTATTAAGAGATATGTCTATGCTTAAAGCCTACCATATTCCCCTTGCATCTACAAGAAAATTAGCAATAAGATAAAACATCCCGATTAACATGAAGCATATGGAGAATAAGCGTTTGTAAAAATAGTTTGTACAAGAGTAGAGAAAGTCATGTGAGTGTAACACGTCAGACTTTTTCAGATTGTAGCAAGATGCCACTTATTTTCTTTCTTTTGTTACTTACTCAGCACCATCCTGGGGACATAGGTGACTTAAGGCATGTCACGGACACGCGTAACAGCCCTCAATAGAGTAACGATTGGAACATACATACCTGACAGCTTGTATAAATAGCACCAAAGAAATTATTCGGCGGATTTTGTATCGTTTTTGGGGTCCTTTGAGCTGTGTCCTTCAGCTTAGCTATTGCAGAGCGTGGTGGCTTGATAACACAGCAATAAGGAGGAAAGGAGGAGAGGTGGATGCCTTTGGTTTTCTGGTGTTATTGAAACCAAAACATGTCTATTGTCTTAGAACCAGTCATGCGGATAACTTGAGGCAGTATTTTTAATACTTGAATAATTTCAATTAAATTATTTAGTATGTAAATTCAATAACAGCCCGCCTTGAAACAATATGTATATAAGAATTTGTAAAAGTGCATGTAACAGTCATTGCAAATGCTTATATTATTGTAAAGATGTTTAATAATGTTATGTGAATACATTACATACTTTAATAATGTAAGAACTGTGAGAATAATAAGTTTAAAGTTGCTAACAATAAGGTAACAACGAGGTAACCTTGAGGCAATAATTAGTTTGAGAGTCTGAATGTTACTAGTCATGATTAGGGCAACGATAATGTAAATATTGTGACAGTTTCAAAATAGCCAATCAACAGCAAAGAAAAAGTTTTAAGTAAAATGCAGATATTCTATTGGACTAGAATTAGCCAATCAGAGACTTGAAATATAGAAGCTTACGGGGTTTGACGGTTGAAATGTGTTCAGTTGCCTGCAGACCTTGGTAGTGACCGGATGGAAGATGTGTTCTCTAAAGAAATATTACGTATTCGTGTGAATCGTAAATTAAATATACGCGTTAACAAAGAGCAAGTATTAAAGAATCTCACAGCTCTTAACATCAGTGTAGTGCTTTATTAATTTGTGCAAAGGATTAATAAAAAGAAGTGAATTTAAACTTAAAATCTGTTTAAGCCTACATTCTTGTCGCACCACACTATGATTAAGAGATACGTGACTCTAAAATAAGACTGAAGCAGCCGAGGTAAACATAAACATAAATACTATATATAGAAGCAGTTTAATAACAAAGTTAAATAATATTTTTTAGCTTGGAGTGTAACAACAAAAATACATCTTCAAATCTGCTTCTCATACGTAGCAGCATATTACGTAACAACAGCAACTATTACGTAATCAACAACTTAAAATTGGTTTACCAAAGCGTGGTGCAAACTCTTTAAACAACGTAAACTCCAAGAACAATACTTCTTCAAGTTGGCGTCCCAAGCGAGAGGCTTATAAATTACGTAAATAAAATTACGTAAACAAAACAACTTCTCAAGTTGGCACCCATACGTGGAGCACACACCTACTTCAAACTAGCGAAATTACTCGTGGATATATCGTGGGTATGTGGGAGGCTGGTCGCACTGTTACAGCAAGTGCAATGGCAGTGCATAAAACAGTTTTTATAGTAAATTACTGGATAAAAATATATTCCAGGAAAGTGGGGAAGACGATCTACATGGTGGGCACTCCTCATAAAACATTCGCATATGTTGATATTCGTTTACTAAATGCAAATTACGCTTTTGTTATTGATTGGTGGTATTTAGAAACTAGAGATAAATGTGTATGTGTATATGGTTTACCGAATATGGCATACATATTACAGCAATAAAATTGTGTCATATTTTTGTCTATAACCCTGTTGTGTTCCTATGATCAGCAATATGTTAGTAAAGGTATTTTAACCAATTTTGGTTTGAATTAGAGGGAAAACATGCTGCTTTATTATTTATTATTTAGTTGTGTTTGCTTCTATGTAGCAACAAGCATTAATACCGCTGTGAGAACACAGTTGTGTTTAGTTTTTCTCATAAAGTATTGCTATGTATTTAATGAGTACCATTCAAGCATTAATTTGAAATCTTCTCACACTGCACATTCTACATTTCGCTAACCTGGGCGCTCATCAAGTTTTCCACTTAGCATTTAACCGTTTTAAAGGCGTGTCCTGAACTAGCTGATAAGGTATGGGCTACCAATCACGATAAGAGCTCTATATGACGAACTGAATGCACTCACTCTGCCTCTTTCTCTTTTAGCCAATACGATCAAGTAGGTAAACATATATTTCGTTTCTTCGCAATTTTGTAACCTTTGTTGTGGTTATTATTGCAACTATTTAGCAGAAGGACTGCCGCTATCTTGCACAGGGGCCTAAAGCAACCAATGAAATGGCCATGGCTGCTCAAGGCCACGTACAACGATAAATAATGTGACGTAGACGCGAGGTGCAGTGAGATTTTCTTTGGCGCTCTTTGTACATGTTGTGCGTAAGAGCCAATGCTGGCTGGCTTACCCACTCTCCACACCCCGCACTCACGACAGGTTTTATGTCCTTCAGTCACCACGTAGTCAGCTGGAGTTTGCTTTTCCAGCCCAGGACAAATTGGCTTAATAACACCAAAACCATTAAACTAAATTTGGAATTAAAGAGCAGGGTATTCGCAATAGATGTATAAAGGTCGCAGCGAAGAGAATTCGGAAGGCTTAATTGACCACATATTAATCTAATCTAATTCCAGTTTTCCAGAAGAAAGGTGTGAATATCACATCCGCTATCGCCCGGTACACGATTATAGTATGCCATGTTTCTGAACTGTGTAGTAACTTTGACCGAGGCCATTTCTCTTACAGACCCTACCTTGGACAAAGCCTCTTGTGTAGCGTTTTAGAGACCTAACAGAGGATGAAGGCCAGTGTCTCTGAGCACCCTCCCCCTTTTCTTTGCGGCACCTTAACGAGATTTCCCTTCTGTTACGCCCTCTCAAACCACCTCGTTTCCCGCTACCTTTCTCTCAAGCTATAGTACCCGTATCTCCTATACATCACAGCATTCCGTGACGTAATTCCATTGGCTTCCGAGGAATAACAGCTACTTTAAGAAATTGCGTTCAAAAGGTGACTGCAGTACGCTTTTGTTTGTATCGTTCTGAAGAACCTACTTGTGGAATATATATTTTTATGATCACTCAAGAAAAGATATGGGGTCACAATGTGTTTGTATTTTATTGTTGTCAGGCACTATTCCTATAAACAAAGCTGCTTTTATATTATAGGATAGGATTGAAGTTCCCTTTTATAACGACAGTGAATTGTCTCGTCATTTCAAGAAGTCGCCATTACTGGAAGACGATCATTTTGAATTCAAATATGTATGTTGTAATATATTCTAACAGAGAGAGAGAGAGAGTGCCGCGGTAACGTGTGTGTTAGACCTCGCTTTCGAGAGGTCCCTGGTTTGCTCCCTGACAACCGTCCAATCTGTCCCGTGGGTTTATCGTGGTTTCCCTGGTCGGCAGGCGAATGTTGGGGTGGTTCATATTCTATCACGACTTTCCTATCCCTCATTTCCTGTACCCATCATATTCCTTGTCAATGTTTCAGGATTATAAGATCAGGCGACGGTGTTCGTCGGATTGTGGCTGGGTAGTAGATGTGTGCTACGTAGACGTTTCTTCCCTGGCGTCGTTGCGGACACGCCTCCGGGTGCTCTCGGGCGAGGGCCCCCTTAGGTGGACCGCCGGGGGTTAGGTGCTTGTGGGTGGGCCTGGGCAACGTCGCATTTTTTTCGATCTGAAAACGTTAGGGACTCCGTCCATGCTTGCGCCCGTCGTTATCCAGATCTGTAAGTCCTTCAGATACCTCCTAGGGGTAACAATACAAGCAAAAAGGTGTCGTTGTGGCCTACTGGCTTTTCTCTACTCCGGTTTAAGGATCCCCTCCGTTCGTCTGCACATTTATCTTTAATATAGTGCTGTAAGCATAATGTTCTAACTAGAAGCATTACCTTCTATGTATCCAATAATGCATTTAAAATTCATGCATAAAAGAAAGTCTTCATTAGCATACGAAATAAACAATTGTGTTTGAAGTTACCAAAGTTGATTTAAACACTCAAAACATTACCTCTTAACAAAAGCTAGAATTTATTGCATTCATATGACCTTCACTACTCACTCATCTACTAATTATTCTTAAAAGCGCTTAGTTTTCCAACTAAATCTTTTTAATCCAAATAAAATTTCATTAAACTTTTACATATTTCGTTGTTATAAGAAGAATACTGTTTAAGCGATAGTCACATTTTTAAAAAGCAGGTCGCTATATGATGGCTTCAAAATTTAATGTTCCTTGTATGATCATACAGAAAACCCAATGACTTACCACTTGAAAACGTGCAGAGATTTAAAAATTCAAACCAATAGTAAAGAATATCTCGGAAAAGGTTAACACAACAAAAAATATTATGTGATATAAATTGTGTGCTTAAAAGAGATCAGGTTGCTCGCAGAAAATTCAAGATGTATGTTTTAATTGTAATGCAAATATCTTAAACACTTGGTATTTTAATCAGGCTCGTTTGAGCCCGTTTTGAGAAAACAAAAATAACGAAAGTTCTTCCATTTAAGGGTCCTTTGGTGTGGCAGATGTTCATGAAAATCTTTGTGTTGCATAATTGGAAGTCACTGATGTTAAATGCAAATTTTGATGTTTAACCGACCTTTCGTTTTTGAGTTATGCTGTTCAGAGATAGACCTGATGTGTTACACTCACATGACTTTCTCTACTCTTGTACAAACTATTTTTACAAACGCTTATTCTCCATCTACTTCATGTTAATCGAGATAAACATTTGCAGAGTCTATCTTATTGCTAAGTTTCTTGTAGATGTAAGGGGAATATATATTTACAAGGGCAATATAGAAATACAGTAGCCTTTAAGCACATACATATCTCTTAATAGCTGGTTGCTAGGTGCAGCACCATTCCCTTTGCCACAGATTAATACTCTTTGCATAACAAAGACAAAAAATGAATAACGAATTCCCATTTAAGAAAATAAGTATTGAAAAATTTAAGGGAATAACAAGCAATATCTCGAAAATGGTTCACTCAAAAAAATGTGTATGACATGAATTGTGTACTTTAACGCGATGTATATTTTTTGTGTAGTAAAATTTTGTCTATCTCTTATGGTTTACCGGTTATGCAAAAGTCGTTCACAATGAAGAACACTTTTGGAGACATTCCCAGAAAATTCAAGATATACGCTTTATTTGTCATGAAAATATCTTAAACATATGATATTTTAATCAAAATCGTTACAGCCGTTTTTGAGAAAATTAAAATTTTCGAAACATTTTCCAAGTAAAGGGTATCCTGGGGTGGGGGATTTTCTTGAAAACCTTCGTGTCGTATCTCTGGAAGATACTGAACCTAAATACCAAGTTTGGTGTTTATCCGACTGTTCGTTTCTGAGTTATGCTGTTCACAGACCGACACACAGACATGTTTCCAAAAATGCTTTTTTTGGATTCAGTGGGTCTCAAAACATGTATTTCCGGTGAAATCTCGGTATCGAATTTTTGGGTGGAATACAATACTTCGCCTACTTACTATACGTAGTAGAGAAAGTAAAAAATAAACAAAGAACAGAGGACAGTAAAGCCCCTTAGAAGTATTTGTAGACAACGCTGATCTAAAGAAACAGAAGTGTAGAATTGCAAGATTCTGGAGCACATAAATTTCAGAAAAAAAAAGCGTAGGAGGAGATGCGACGAATGGCGCAACTGTCCTTGAATTTCCAGAGGAATTTCTTGCACTCGAGAGGCCTTGGGGATGCTGTTAGACATGGGAAGTCGATTGTCCGCTACATGGCGCTGCTAGGTCAGGCGTGTCCCTTAATAACGTAAGGGAGATTATCCCAGTGGAACAAACCAACATAGAATTTTATGTTCTTAAAGGTGAAGGGTGAACATAACCCTTGCCTTTTCTTCGCAATCCTCATGAGTATATAAGATGCATCCGTACAATCCTAAACAACCTATCCTGTAAATAAGTACGAATAAGAAAGCTTTCGCATATTCAGAAAAAATAATAAATAGCAGAACAATGAAACCTTCCATATTGTGAGAATGTAAGAAGAGCAGTATCGGCTGGTTAGCACAGGCTTTGTTCACTAATGATAATAATAATAATAATAATAATAATAATAATAATAATAATAATAATAATAATAATAATAATAATAATAATAATAATGCTTGACTGGCAAAAAAAGGTTGTTTCCGTGGATGTATGTTGTTGTGTAAATAACTAACTTCCTCGTATCAGGAAGAACGATGTGATGTGTATATTAAGTAATAGTTGAGATTATGGATGGTATACAGAAACCTCGAGAAGTTTGCGCTCTTGTGCACGTTACCTACTTCTGCTAAAGTGATTATAACTTTTGCAGTAGTGTGCTACCACCCTGTAGCATTGACGTAAAACTGTAGTGGTTGTGAACACAGAGTGCGGGAAGAACTTCGAGTGCTAGTGCACTTCTTCACGTTGCACGATCCGAAGCTCCTTAAAACGTGCACAAGGCAAGATATGCTAGGGACCCTCTTAACATATTGTGACGTATTAATAATTTGGGGATTACATTGTCATTGTCATTGCCAGACATATTATTGTTCTACATTGTCATTACCAGACACGTTGTTGTTTACGTTACTCCTGGCTGAAAGATTTGCTAGCCACGAGTGGTGGGGGATATAGCGTTTGTCTTAAGATTCCGAGAGAAGTTGGTCGCGCGTGCAAGCGGCTTTTTGGATCGGTGGAAATCTCCTCCCACCTTTCATTTTTAATAATGTAGTAACCCCAAACGGTTGGGAAATAAGCTAGGAATGTGTGAGTAGATTTGTGTTATGAATTTTGTATAGTGAGAAGCCCACGCCTTCCTCTTAACCCCGCACAACTTTTCGGTCCTCCGCAGCCAAGTGAGTATACGCCCCTCAGATTGCGTGCTGGGTATTAGTAATTAATTTAATATTCATGTGAACTTTTTGGTCATCTACCCAGCATCATTAAGTTTTAAGTGTAGCGTGGAGATTTAAATGCCGTATATTTTAAATTACGACATATACATCACGTTTTGTACGAGGGGTAATTAGAAACTAAGGTTACAAGGCCGCTATTCATAAAGCTTCGTCCATTATAGTGAAGTTAGCGGTGTACGGCAATATATATTCTGCTGATATATATGTTTTCTCATTCCCACTGTTAATATCATTGATTAGTGTTCCGTAAGACGTTCAATTGCTCATTCATTTAGTAAACAATATGCGGTAATTTTGCCACTGCTACAATGGTAAACTGATTTTAAACAGCAGAAGCAAGAAAGAAATTATAACTTATACAGTGCGTTCGTTATATTACAGTGCCGCGGATCGCGCGTATGCGTGCTCTGCGAACTGTTTATTACAATATGGGATGGGCCTTTCGTTCTAAAATTACATTCTTGGCATTCCTCATCGTCACGAGGTTGTACAGCCATTCTGTAGGGTTTCAGTTTTATAATTTTAGCAGCTCTATGAATACACGTTTTTGAAACACCCATTTCCTGTGCAACACGTCTATGACACTTCATTAGAGAGCGTTCGAATGATGCACCAATTTGATCACTTTCTTCCCCTTGTGTTGGAACATATTTTCCTTTTCGCTTCTTAGGTCCAGCGTTTAGCGATCACATTGTCCTAAAGTTATTTATCATACATCTATTCATCTACCCGGAACAGGAATACAGGGAATTTCTTCTGAAAATTGCTACGTAATTCTGTTTTTATTATTTATCGTACATAAAATTTCTTGGTTCAGGTACGAATTTTTCGGCAGGCATTTCAGTGGAATAATAAAAATAATCTAATACAATTCACACACAACACAGTTTTCTTAATTAAGCCTTCAATTTTGAAATTGATACCGTAATTATGTACAGGAAAATATAAATAATTAAATAAGGAATTGATAGTAAGACAAACAAATAATTGCAATAAATAATTTCCGTGTGTATAAATCAATGCGTAATGTAACAAGCTCGAGTTGAAAAGACTTGCCACGAAAAGAAGGCAATTAGGAGCCAGGTTAATGAAAGTCATTACTGAACCATGTAAGAAAGTCATTAGCAACAGCCGAAGGAGCGAACACGTTAGGCATAAAAGTTCTGGGATCGCGGTTTAGAGATAAATTCAGTACGCTTAAACATGCACGTAGGCCCATTCTGGAAATTATAGAGGCAGAGGAAATTCTTAAATATCTGAGTGTTACATTCACATGACTTTCTCTACTCTTGTACAAACTATTTTTACAAACTCTTATTCTCCATCTATTTCATATTAATCGAGATAAACATTTGCAGAAACGATCTTTTGACATGCAAAGAGAATTACATTTTACAAATAGCGACCAGTTCTAAAAATACTTGACTATCGCTTAAGGCCTACTATGTTCTTCTTGTTTTGTATTTGCAAGGGCAATATAAGCACATACATATCTCTTAATAGCTGGTTGCTCTGTGCAGCACCATTTTCTTTGCCACAGATTAATACTCTTTGCATATCCAAGACAAAAAATGAATAACAAATTCCCATTTGAGAAAATAAGTATTGAAAATTTTAAGGGGATAACAAGCAATATCTCGAAAATGGTTCACTCAACGACAAAAAATGTATATGACATAAATTGTGTACTTTAACGCGATCTAAAGTTTTTGTGTAGTAAAATTTTGTCTATCTCTTATAGTTTACCAGTTATGCAAAAGTCGTTCATAATGAAAAATACCTTTGGAGACATTTCCAGAAAATTCAAGATATACATTTTATTTGTTATGAAAATGTCTTAAACATATGATATTTAAATCAAAATCGTTAGAGCCATTTTTGAGAACTTAAAATTTTCGAAAAATGTTCCACGTAAAGAGTAATCTGGGGTGGGGGGGATTTTCTTGAGAACCTTTGTGTCGCATCTCTGGAAGATACTGAACCTAAATACCAAGTTTGGTGTTTATCCGACTGTTCGTTTCTGAGTTATACTGTTCACAGACAGACACACACACACACACACACACACACACAGACACACACACACACACAGACACACACGGAAATGTTTCCAAAAATGGATTTGGATTAGCTGTACTGATTCCCCCAGCGCTTTTGACAGTATCGAACTCGCTCATAGTATTACTTATGATAATAAATAGCCTGCTGATTTGAAGCTAAATGATACTTTAAGATGTCATTTTCTAAAAAATTCTGAGTCTAAAAATTTTTTAAGACTTTGAGTCATTTTAGTGAAGTACAGCGGTGAGATACAACCATTTTAATTGGTTGATTGGAAGCATAATTCCATTCCATTTATGTATCGCAATGACATTTATTTTTAGCTCTTTTATTGCTTAAGGGTAATAACATGAAATTTCTAACTCCAGCACTTTTATTTAAATGTTTTTAAAATTTTCTCACAATAATTATAAGTTTCTTTTAAACTTCATTCAGATATCTTTATTAAATTTTCAGAAAAAGCACTTTAGTTTAGTTTTATTGTGCTAATTAATTTGGTGTTGCACACGATAGAGAAGTCGTATTTTTTAAAAACCAACTTGCAGAAATGCAATTCCTACGTGCCATTAGAGGGCGTGCCAGAAAGAGATAACAAATGAACAAACAAGAGAAGAATTCAGTATTTATGGAATAATGTATTGTTTAATACATTTTAAACAATGGAAATTTTGTCGCAAACATCTGCGTCGAATTGAGGAACATCGTATCCCGAAAATAGCCTGGGTATATGCACCTTCAGGGAGAAGGAACGTGGGGCGACTCAAAGAGGTGGCAATGAAACCGTAACAGGCCGGAGGATCCAATGTTTGCAAGGCGGAGGACGAAGAAAATAAAATTCTGTCAAATTAACTGGTCAATATAACCCAACTGGAAAAATGTCTAAAATTACAAAAATTACGCTAGTGTTATTAAACACTACAAATCCTCACCTTTAATACTATGTAGTTTCTACAACTGCACGATATTTTAAAGCATGGCATATAGCGGTTTCAATGTCTGTTTGCAAGCCTATTTTCCTATGAAATTGTAGAAAAAGAAAGTTTTGCCTAAATTAAAGCGACACTTGCATATGCACTAAATGTTTATAACACTAGGACGCTCAGCTTTTCTCTGCCCTGTCCAACGCTCAGAGAGGTCATTTTGACCCCTAATATATAACATTAACATTAATGTTCTGCATTATTAACTCAAAACACTTATGATTTATCAGTTAGGCAAAAGTTGTTCACAATGTAGATTACTTTTGGAGACATTCCCAGAAAATTCGAGATATACATTTTATTTGTCATGAAAATATCTTAAACGTATGATATTTTAATCAAAATCGTTAGAGCCATTTTTGAAAAAATTAAAATTTTCGAAAAACGTTCCATGTAAAGGGTAATCTGGGGTGGGGGGATTTTCTTGAAAACCTTCGTGTCGCATCTCTGGAAGATACTGTATCTAAATTCCAAGTTTGGTGTTTATCCGACTGTTCGTTTCTGAGTTATGCTGTTCACAGACACACACGGACATGTTTCCAAAAATCCTTTTTTACGATTCAGGGGGTCTCAAAACATGTATTTCAGGTGAAATCTCGGTATGGATTTTTTGGGTGGAATACAATACTTCCTCTACTTACTATGCGTAGTAGAGAAAGTAAAAATGGTATATAGAAATTTGTTCACTCCTCTGTTGTTTCAGAAGAAAAATTGAAACCTTAAAATACAATTTTCGTAACAATTTATCATCAGTGTTGAATTAATTATGTTATGTCTTGAGGAATTTAAAAGTGTAGACCAAAATGTAATATGGCATTTTTAAGTTTATCACCTTTTCTAATACGTATATGAGTAGGGGAAGTAGTTATTGTATTCCACCCAAAAAGCATTTTTAGAAAACGTTCGTGTCTGTGTGTGTCCGTATGGTGTGTCTGTGAACAATATAACTCAAAACGAAAAGTCGGTTAAACATCAAACTTGGTATTTAGATTCAGTATCTTCCAAGGTTGCGAAATGAAGACTTTCAAGAAAATCCCCTTGCCCTAAACTACCTACCCTAAACATGGATCATTGTTCGAAATTTTTTATTTTATAAGAAGTGGCTCCAACGATTTTGATTACAATACAAAATGCGAGTATTAAAGGTATTTATATGACAACTAAAATATGTATCTTGAATTTTTTGAGAATAATCTATGAACAATCCCTTCAGTTGGAAGAAATTGTGTATAATCTTCTACAACTGCTAAACATTATGCTATAGACGAAAACGACTACAAAAAAATATAGATCTTTTTTAAAACACACAATTTACTTCAAATAAGTTTTTTTTTGCATGTCTTTTCTAAGATATCCTAATTGTTCATTACTTGGTCATTCTTTAAAGACCTTTCAATATTCAGGTGTTTCTTGGGTTTACATGGAGTTTTAAGGTCAGCGTATAGGGTAAAGCTCTTAAACATTTGACTGTCGTTGTTCCCTTTGAATGTATAACGTAATGTGTGATGTAGCTGTTTCTGCAAAGGCTTATTTGGATTAAAATGTATTAGATAGAAAATCAAGCCTTAGTAAAATTACTTTTTATACCCATTAATAAATTATAGGGTATTATTAGATGAGATGGGGTTTAAGGGCGCTAAACATCTAAGGTCATCAGCGCCCTTATAGGGTAGAGAATATCATGTGATTGTATCACATCAGATTTTTCTCTCTGAGCGTCTGCTGAAAATTTGAACAAGTTTGGTTACAAACTACATCGCATGCAACATTTTTAGGGCAAAAAATCTGATGTGTTACACTCACATGACTTTCTCTACTCTTGTACAAACTATTTTTACAAACGCATGTTCTCCATGTTAATCTAGATATCGAGATATTAATCTCATTGCTAATTTTCTTGTAGATGCAAGGGGAATTGGCAGGCTTTAAGCGATAGTCAAATAACGAATTTCCATTTGAGAACAAGTATAAGTATTGGAAAATTTAAGGGAATAACAAGCAATATCTCGAAAATGGTTCACTAAACAAAAACATGTATATGACATACATTGTGTATTTTAACGCGATACACATTTTTGTGCAGTAAAAGTTTGTCTATCTCTTATGGTTTACCAGTTATGCAAAAGTCGTTCACAATGTAGAATACTTTTGGAGACATTCCCAGAAAATTAGCGATATACATTTCATTTGTCATGAAAATATCTTAAACATATGATATTTTAATCAAAATCGTTAGAGCGCCATTTTGAGAAAATTAAAATTTTCGAAAACTGTTCCATGTAAAGGGTAATCTGCGGTGGGGGGATTTTCTTGAAAACCTTTGTGTCGCATCTCTGGAAGATACTAAACCTAAATACCAATTTTGGTGTTTATTCGTCTGTTCGTTTCTGAATTATGCTGTTCACAGACACAAACACACAAACGGACATGTTTCCAAAAATGTTTTTTTTTGGATTCAGGCGGTCTCAAAACATGTATTTCCGGTGAAATCTCGGTATCGAATTTTTGGGTGGAATACAATACTTCCCCTACTTACTATACGTGGTAGAGAAAGTAAAAAGTAAAAGAGGGAATAAAATCGAGTAAAAGAACTTTTAAGTAAATATAGGATCCCAGGTCTTTTACTTTTGGGCATATAAATGTCCACGTGTTGAGGCTTTAAAGACAGAAAAACCAATTAGGTAATTGAAGCTAAAGCTAATTCTTATTTATTTGGAAATTACCAAATTTCATCCGTGAGTACCCCTAACGTTTAGTACTGGAATGTTGTAGTTTCTAACTTAATTTAATAATTTCGTGCGTTTACTGTTAATTAATAGTAATCTTTGCATTAAATACAGTATCTAAAGCCGCTGCATACAGCGCCATCTTCGGAACGGTGATAGCGGAGTTTAGAGTCGTTCTCCTCTTATCTTAACGTTTTCAGAGGAGATGGTGAACAGTAATGAGGCCTCTTGTATGTCCTAGCCACATCTCCTATCGTGAATTTGATGTTATGTTCCCCTGAGAGAGAGGATTAATTATTCTGCATATATGATAACGTCACTGGAGTATAAGGGCGGCTTGTGAACTTCCAGAAGACAATCAACTATTTTCAATTCTGATATTATAAATATATAAATATTTTATGTTACGTTCAGGCGGTGAGGTCCGTGGTCCACATGGGAGGTCATGGGTTCGATTACTGCGACCGACCTTCCTGACCCATGGGTTTCCCCGGGTGGCTAGGCAAATCCTGGGAAGGTTCATTACATCCCCCGAATTTCCTGTCCCTACATTTCACCTCTTTTCTCATTTCACTTCACCTTTCAGATGCTTGGTCTGTTTCAGGGTTGAAAGTGTAGGCGGGTGTCTCGGCGTTGCATAGCAGGGAGAAAGGATGCTCTATATAACTGTTCTTCCCCCGGACTGGGGGCGGTCTCCGAATCCTGGGCCCACCAGGAGAAGTACAGGCCCACATGGGGAAGGGGGACGGTTGCACCAACTGCCATTCCGAGGATCTGTAGAAGTGCCTGATCTATGCCCTATAGTGTCTCCTGGTCCGGCCATCCTGCCAGAGGCACCCCACCAGGGGCTTCATGTACAAAAGTTCTTGTAGGTCGTCCTCTGCTCCTGTCCTGTGTTTATTCTAGATGATTAAAACAAAAATACTGTCCTGAATAACGTTATGTGTATAGCAGTGTGTAATTCTTAGTAATACGCCCAAAATAATGAGTATTAAACTAATGACTACACGATAATCGATATTACCTTATGGTCCTAGTTTCTAATGCTCCCTTATGCCTATGACTTTCGAGGGATTCCTCCAGCAATGATTGAACCCATTCTATGGTGGAGGACCCAGCGGG
The DNA here is from genome assembly GCA_030765065.1 of Deroplatys truncata. Taxonomy (NCBI): domain Eukaryota; kingdom Metazoa; phylum Arthropoda; class Insecta; order Mantodea; family Mantidae; genus Deroplatys; species Deroplatys truncata. Next base: position 111,624,672 of record CM060982.1, read on the forward strand.
TGGAACCTGTTGCATCCGGTGGTAGGGTGATGATGATGGCGGTGGAATGAGAAGACCTACAGCTTTTACCGTGGACGCCGAACATGTTGGGCCTTGGGGACACTCCACATGAGCAAGTCAGAGGTGAAGGCGTGGACAGTCACTCCAGAGCCAGGAATCGAACCCCGGGCCTTAGTACGAGATCCGGTACGAAACCATTGCGCTACCGCAACGCCCTATTCGAGTATGGTAAACATAAAATTAAGTGCGGCAGGAAAAAAATGCTACCTAAGTACACTATCTTCTACGTCTTCCCGATGATAGGAAATTCAGAATTCCAATTAAAGATCTCTGTGATATCTACATAACTGCCAGTGTACAGAAACTTTTAGGGAGTGTGACGCTTCCTGTGTTTCAGTTAGCTCTGAAAAAGGGTTCATTTATAGGATATTAAGGAGTAGAGGTCTTATACTTTTGCAACAGAATTGTTACTTGTATTCGGTAGTGTGTGGGAGGAATGCTTTTGTTTGTAATTAACCATACCATAGAAGTTACATAATTTTATGTACGTTAGTAAAAATGTATTTAATTTTAGTTTTTACTTTTTCTACTACGTATAGCAAGTAGGGGAAGTATTGTATTCCACCCAAAAATTCGATACCGAGATTTCACCGGAAATACATGTTTTGAGACCCCCTGAATCCAAAAAAAGACATTTTTGGAAACATGTCCGTGTGTGTATGTGTCTGTGAACAGCATAACTCAGAAACGAACAGTCAGATAAACACCAAACTTGGTATTTAGGTTCAGTATCTTCCAGAGATGCGACACGAAGGTTTTGAAGGAAATTCCCCCACTCCAGATTACCCTTTACATAGAACATTTTTCGAAAATGTTTCAAAAATGGCTCTAACGATTTTGATTAAAATATCATATGTTTAAGATATTTTCATGACAAATAAAATGTATATCTTGAATTTTCCAAAAGTATTCTTCATTGTGAACGACTTTTGCATAACTGGTAAACCATAAGAGATAGACAAAATTTTACTACACAAAAAATGTAGATCGCGTTAAAATACATAATTTATGTCATATACATTTTTTTTGTTGAGTGAACGATTTTCGAGATATTGCTTGTTATTCCCTTAAATTTTTCAATACTTATACCTTTTTCTCAAATGGGAATTTGTTATTCATTTTTTTGTCTTGGATATGTAAAGAGTATTAATCTGTGGCAAAGAGAATGGTGCTGTACATAGCAACCATCTATTAAGAGTAATGTCTATGCTTTAAGACTACTGTATTTCTATATCGCCCTTGTAAATATATATTCCCCTTACATCTACAAGAAAATTAGCAATAAGATAGAGTCTGCAAATGTTTATCTCGATTAACATGAAGCATATGGAGAATACGTGTTTGTAAAAATAGTTTGTGCAAGAGTAGCGAAAGTCATGTGAGTGAAACACATAAGATTTTTCTCTATCCGTGACGAGTTTCATCAGTTGGCCTTATTATTTTGCGATGCACCTTATAAGTTTCAATGCCACGACGCAACTACTCCTCTCTCTCTGGGGTTGCCTCTCCACTTTCTTCTGGTGCTCTGGTGAATTGCTATAAAGGCGTCCTACAACACTGTGTTGGCCTATGCTTTTAACTCTTATAACTTATGAGTGGTTACAGTAGACGAAGTGAAAACGTTTAAGTTCACTTTAAGTAATTTATTTGCGCACTTATTCGCAGCTAGTACGCTTAATCTATCCCACAATTATTTGCCTGGGTTAGGAGCCTATCTGTCACCCTAGGATGCTTCTAAACTGCAAACAGCTATGTCACACGCTCGGCTATCTGAGTGAAGTTCGCCTACCGAGGAAAATGTATATAGTCGTGCGATTGTTGGGAAACCGCGTTATTTATACACACAGCTAAATAAGCTATTTTTCTTGCCGTAGCTTACAGGAATATTGTGATGGGTTAATCACATTGGTGTCGTATGAGAACATCTGCTCTCGTATCTCGTACCACGCTTCTGTTCCATGATGAATTTGAATCTCCCGTTTTTCTTCCGGCATCTCTCTCTCTCTCTCTCTCTCTCTCTCTCTCTCTCACTCACTCAAGCGTCTCAATTGATCATATTTATCCGACTCCCTGGAGATATCCTTATCCGGTACCGCGTTGGTTTAGAAACCTAAATTACAGATTTTCCGGCCAGCTATTTCTCTTTACATTTATCATTTAACACATTTTACACTTATATATCTTATCTATCTGCGCGATGAAAGGGACTCAGCACCGATTCAGAGTGGATATTGCACCTAAGCCCCACAAGGGGATTCGTGGTGTGGTGGTTACCATCCTAGCCTCTAGTTCCCATGGTTGCGGGTTGAAGAAGTTATTTTTGCCCCCACGTATGGGCGCCAATTTGAAGAAGATGGTTTGTTAGCTCCAAGTATGGAAGTTAATTTGAGGGAGTGTTGTGTTATTTCGTTGTTTGCATCACGCTTTGGGCGTGAGTTTGAAGTAGTTTATATTGAAGGAGCTGTATCGTATTTCAACTGTTGGGGAACCGAAATTGTCGTAGTTGCAACCGCATGTATGTTAAACATTTTCCAGTAGCCTTCGCCCCAAATGTACTTTCACGTGGCATTTGCCCAAGTTTAAAAAAAATATAAATATTAAACTGCTTATTTAAATACTTATGTTTGCCTCGGCTGCGTCAATATTATTGTTAGAGACACGTTTTGGTACGACTAAGAATGTAGGCTTACACAGATTTTAAGTTTTAATTCACTGTTTCTTTTACTAATCCTTGACCCAAATTAAATAGTACTCCACTGATATCGAGAGCTGTGAGATTCTTTTATTTAATACTTGCACCTTTTAACACGTATATTTATTTTCGTCTCACATGAATACGTATTATATTTCTCGAGGACGCATCTTGCATCCGGTTACTATCACGGTCTGCAGGCAACTGACTAGATTTCAACCGTCTAAATTTGTAAATTTCTGTATTTCAAGTCTCTGATATGCTTTTCCTAGTCCAATAGAATACCTGCATTTATCTAAAGGTTTTTCTGGTTGTTGATTAGCTTTTTTTAAACTGTCCCAAAATTTATATTATTGCTGCTCTAATAATGACTAGTAGTATTTAAACTTCCTTACTCATTATTGTCTCAAGGTTACCTCATTGTTAGCAACGTTAAACTTATTATTCTCACAGCTCCTACATTATTAAATTACGTAATGCATTCACATAACATTGTTACACATGGATACAATAATATAAGCATATGCAATGACTGTTACGTACATTTTACAAATTATTGCATACACATATTGCTTCAAGGCGGCTGTTATTGAATTTATATATTATATAATTAGACTGAAATTATTTATGTGTTAAAAATACTGCTTCAGGGTTCAAACCCGGCGGAGGGCGATGGATTTTTCCGGACGTAAAAATCCTTAGCATGGCTTCCTTCGGAAGGAAAGTAAAGCCGATGGTCCCGTGTCGTAGATTAACGGCACGTAAAAGGAACCTCAAGCCTGATGAAGAGGTCTCTGAGCAAAATTATCCGTCTTTCACGCCCAATATTGAATGGGACACTAAGGACCACAGGAGTTAAAGAGCGTCCATAAATAAAGCATTATAAAAAGGGGTGTCACGGGGGAAGGATGAGGTGAGAGGATACCGCGGGCGGCCGGATCCAAGGTCAACTGTACAGCAATGCCAGGGTCCCTAAGTTTCCAGATAGAGGCGTCTCGACAGGCAACCGAAAACTGAGGGATGAAGGTAGCTCAAGCAGAGCAGCCTTTTCCCCTGGCACGCTGCACCGAAACACCATCGCTGACACTTCCGATCCTGAAAGAGACCAACGGGACGAAGGGTGAAGGAAATGATGAATGGAATGAATGAAAGGAAGGACAGGAATTTCGGGGCTAAAGAAACCACACCAGTATTCTCCTGATACCCGGAAAAACAGAGTGACCTGTCACTGGGACTTATACAATATTCTTCTTCTTCTACCTTTCCAAGGATTGGGAACTTAATCACGTTCCGCACAAAAGGTAATTTTTTAAATTTATCTTTCCACCTGGTCCTCGGATGTAAACAATATAGTGTTCATTATGTAATATTATTTACATTAATGCTAATATTTACATTGTAGCATTCCCAATACAGCTTTATGTGCAAGATGTGACAGGAAAATGTTCCCAGCTCACGTTCCTAGTTAAAACGTGCAAAATAATCACAAATGTGTACAACCGCTTCCTTCTTTAGAAGAAAAGCACCAATGTGTTTACTCACGCATGTGGTTCGTCCTATGACAGAGATTTCATCATTTCGTGTTTACAAAATGTCTGGTTTAAAATGATTAAACTACCAACAAAGTTTTTTTTTTACTTGTTTTCTTTCCTGTCTCTCCCCCCCCCCTTCCTCCCAAATCCGGAATGTTTGCGGATGGGAAAAGCTTCCATTGCCGACGGTAATACCAAGTGCACACATAGTACACGAACATTCCCACGTAAATAAACAGTTTTGATGTCCGCATCCATTTTATATCCGATCTAATAATTCCATCATTGCAGAAGGCAAGCCATAGCTACTAGTAATTTATTTTCCATACATTCTCGTTCGCGCAATTAGCGAATTCGGCTGTATATACGGGGATTAACATATACAGTATCCATAAATTGCCGTTTCGGAGTTAAAATCCTTCATTTGTCCATATCCAAGTCAAAAACTAAACCCCAGATGTTTATTTTGTTAACATTTTCACCAAAAATTATCATAGATACAAGAAATATCCGGCGTTGCTGGGGTGACGTTATACACCTGAGGGTTTACTTAATTTTGCTTCAACCACCCCCGTGTTCTTTATAAAATTATTCAGCAGGCTCTAGAAGATTTTTATACTGAATTCTTCCCATTAACCCTTAGAATTATAATTTTATACATTCCTCATGATATTTTATATCACATACACAATTTCATTGATATTCATACAAATGTATATTCTGAATAACTTGTAAATACGTAAATATCCGTTAAATGAGCCATTTTTACCTTCTCTACTAGGCACATAGTAGTTTTAAAACCAATGCATTTCCTTCGAAAGGGAAGTAAAGTCGGTGGTTCCGAGTCGTAGACTTAAGGCACGTAAAAGAACCTCAAGCCTGATAGAGAGGCCTTTGAGCAAAATTGACGGTATTTCACACCCAAGACCACAGCTATTAAAATAAAACTCTTGATGTATTCACGTGACATTGTCTACTCTTGGAGAAACTATTTTTACAAAAGCTTATTCTCCGACCACTTTACGTTAACCGAGATATCGAGCTGTTAATTTTATTGCTAATTTTCTTGCAGGTGCAAGGGAAGTATGGTTGGATTTAAGCGACTGTCAAATCTTTTAAGCTATGTGGAGCATTCCATTCTCTTTGTATGTCCCCCCCAAAAAATAATAACGAATTCACATTGGAGAAAAAAGTACAAACAGTCAATATCCAAACATATAACAGGGAATAGCTCGGAAATGGTTCACTCCACAAAAAAATATGTATATGACATAAATTGTTGTTTTAACGAGATTTACATTTTTTGTGTAGTACAACTTTGTCTATCTCTTACGGTTGACCATTATGCGAAAATCATTCAGAATGAAGAGGACTTTTTGGGACATTCCCAGAAAATTCAAGATATACGTTTCATTTGCCATGAAAATGTCTTAAACATATGATATTTTAATCAAAAACATTAGAACCATTTATGTTAAAATAAAAACTTTCGAAAAATGTTCTATGTAAAGGGTAGTATAAGTTGGTGGATTTTCTTAAAAATCTTCCTATCGCATCCTTGAAAGATAGTAACCTCAAGTACCAAGTTTGGTTTTTATGAGAATTTTTGAGTTTTGCTATTCAAAGACAGACAGGCGTAGAGATAAAGCAAAAAGCTTTCGTAAGAATACTTTATATACTCAATAACAAACGGTAGTATATAAAGTCATATGAATATACACGTCTGGTTTTTACCCTATTACAGCGAACCAAACACAAAATAAGTTTTTGAAGTTGATTAAAGAAGACAGAAAGGCAAAAAGAAGCGGGAAGTGATAAACAAAGTAATAATGCAAATTTAACTGTACCATCTGCTCGCTTACCACAAAAGTGCCTTCTAAAACTACATTATGGCTAATGAAAAGCGTTTTCTGAGAACAAGTAAGATATTAGAATCCAACAACTCATACAAGTTTGCATGAATGTAAACGAGAAGGTAACAATCAAGGAAACGTAGTGTTTATAAGAAGTTGGAGTTTTGAAAAGAAAGCATGTTTATTTGAAAACACGCTATTTGAGTGTACACTTAAGCTTTATGTTTACCGGAACTCTACGTATTCAAACAGTAGTCTACTCACGAATAATGCCTCCAACTGTTCCTATGAGAACATCGGCGTTCCTCATTAAGTGTATACCTACGATATTTCATTTTAAAACCGAGAAATGCTTTTAGAATATCCTTATTGGGATGGAGCCTTACACCTCCATTCTGAAAATTGCTGTGGCAATTAACTAATGGAGCAGTGTAATAAAAAGGCTTGGAGCCCACAGCAGCGTGTATTGGTGGAAAATGAAACACCACATCCTTAAATAGCGCATGTAATGTCCATTAAAATCTACGCATTTTCCTTCCAGCTGCTACCTGAAGATTACCTACTTCAGGTTAAAAAACAGATCTTCAGGATATCACATGCATAATAGAAAAGACGAGAATGGAGGTGTAGATAATATGAACTAAGAAATAAAAGTACAACTGGAATACATTTACAAGTGTGAACTGTTACATTCACAAAATTTTCACATTTTTGCATAAGCTTCATTTCTATCTACGCCGCATTAAAAATAATATCAAGTCATACATTCACATGACCTTATCTACGCCATTTTATTAGTGACTATAAAACTATTCCTACTAAATCTTATTACTTTCTCTACTACGTATAGTAAGTAGGGGAAATATTGCATTCCACCGAAAAATTCGATATCGTTTTTCACCGGAAATACACTTTAAGGTGCCCTGAATCCAAATAAAGCACTTTTTGAAACTATCCGTACCTGTCTGCCAGTGAACCGCATAACTAAAAAATCTGATGTGTTACACTCACATGACTTTATCTACTCTTGTAAAAACTATTTTTACAAACTCTTATTCTCCATCTATTTCATATTAATCGAGATAAACATTTGCGGAAACGATCTTTTGACATGCAAAGAGAATTACATTTTACACGTAGCGACCAGTTCTAAAAATTTCGCTTAAAGCGTACTATGTTCCTCTTGTTTTGTATTTGCAAGGGCAATATAGAAATACAGTAGCCTTTAAGCACATACATATCTCTTAATAGCTGGTTGCTAGGTGCAGCACCATTCTCTTTGCCACAGATTAGTACTCTTTGCATATCTAAGACAAAAAAATGAATAATGAATTCCCATTTGAGAAAATAAGTATTGAAAAGTCTAAGGGAATAACAAGCAATATCTAGAAAATGGTTCACTCAACAAAAAAAATGTGTACGACATAAATTGTGTATTTTAACGCAATTTACATTTTTTTGTGTAGTAAAATTTTGTCTATCTCTTATGGTTTACCAGTTATGCAAAAGTCGTTCACAGTGAAGAATACCTTTGGAGACATTCCCAGAAAATTTGAGATATACATTTCATTTGTCATGAAAATATCTTAAAAATGTGATATTTTAATCAAAATCGTTAGAGGCATTTTTTAGAAAATTAATATTTTCGAAAAATGTTCCATGTAAAGGGTAATCTGGGGTGGAGGGATTTTCTTGAAAAACTTCGTGTCGCATCTCTGGAAGATACTGAATCTAAATACCAATTCTGGTGTTTACCGACTGTTCGTTTCTGAGTTATGCTGTTCACAGACACACACACACACACACACACACACACACACACACACGGACGTGTTTCCAAAAATACTTTTTTTTTATTCAGGGTGTCTCGAAACATGTATTTCCGGTGAAATCTCGGTATCGAATTTTTAGGTGGAATACAATACTTCCCCTACTTATTATACATAGTAGAGAATATAAAAACGAAAAGACGAATAAATACAAAGCTTAAATTGAGTTTTACTATCTTACAAGGACGCGACACGAAGATTTTCAGGAAAATCCGCGCACTCCAGATTATTCTTTACATAAAATTTTTCTAATTTCCGAGGTCGCGGATTCAAACCCGGCGGAGGGCGATGGATTCTTTTCGGGCGTAAAAATCCTTAGCATGGCTTGCTTCGGAAGGGATGTTATGTCGGTGGTCCAGTGTCGTACATTTACGGCACATAAAAGAGGCCTCTGAGCAAAATTACAAGTCTTTCACACCCTTTACAGAATGGGATGCCAAGGACCACAGCAGTTAATGAACGTCCATAAATAAAGCTCATGGATCATTTCTTGAAAAGTTTGATTTTCTTAAAAAATCTTTAAATATTTTGGCTAAAATATCATATGTTTGAGATATTTTCATGGCAAATGAAGTATATATCTTGAATTTTCTTGGAATGTCTCCAAAAGACCTCTTCGTTCTGAGTGACTTTCGCATAACTGGTAAACCTTAAGAGATAGACAAACGTTTACTGTATAAAATATATACATTTTTTCTGGAGTGAAGCATTTCCAAAATCCTTGTTACGTGTTCGAAGTTTCAAATACTTATCCTGTTCTCAAATGGGAACATTCATTTTTTTAGTCTTGGACATGCAAACAGAATGAAATGTTCCACATGGTAACCAGCTCTTAAAAGACTTTACTATCGCTTAAAGCCTACCACATTCCCCTTGCATCTACAAGAAAATTAGCAAATGCTTATCTCGATTAACATGAACTAGATGGGGAATAAGCGTTTGTAAAAATAGTTTGTAAAGAGTAGAGAAAGTAATGTGGTTGCAACATATCAGATTTCATTTCTATCTACTACATTTTAATCCAAATAAAACTTTGGAGAAATAATTACATTGCACATTTCGTTAAGATACAAACAGAACAGCAACAGCTAATAAAATGTACAACAGGTAATAGGTTATACTGTTCTAGCTGTGTTCAAGACTTAATAATGTAAAATATGTTTGTAACAATGTATTAACAATTATTGCATTATTTAATTAACGTGAAGTATACAGTGTATTATTGTAGTAGTCAATGCGACTATAAATAAAGAAGTATAGCAACAACAGCGACAGTCAAACGTTTAAGAACTGGACACTATACGCCGGCCTTAAAATTCCATATTGTTTCCATGCAATCGCAAGAAACAACTGAATGTTGAAAGATTTTTTAGAGAATGACCAGAAATGAACAATTCGAAACCATTAATAACGCATATCTCAGATATTGCGTATCCCACAAAAAAACTTATTTGACATAGATTGTGTGCTTTAAAGAGATCTACATTTCTTATTTAATACGTTTTCGTCTATGGGTTAACGTTTACAGGTTATGCAAGATTATACAACATTCTTTCCAATGGAAGAGGACTTAAAAGGTTATTCTAAGATAATTCAAGACATGCATTATATGTGTTATGTAAATATCTTTACTATACGATAGTTTAATAAAAATCGTTACAGTATTTTGTAAAATGTAAAACATTTCGAAAAATGTACCATGTAAAGAAGAATTGGGGCAGGAGGGTTTCTTGAAAATCTTCGTGTCCCATCCTTGGAAGATACTGAACTCTAATATCAAGTTTGGTATTATCTGACGTTACGAATTTGAGTTATGCTGTTCAAAGACACAGACACGTACACACACACACCGACCTTTTTCTAAAATGATTTTTTACATTCTCTACTACGTATAGTAAGTAGTGGAAGTATTGTATTCCACCGAAAAATTCGATACCGAGATTTCACTGGAAATACATGTATTGAGACCCCCTGAATCAAAAAAAAAGCATTTTTGAAACATCTCCATGTGTGTGTGTGTGTGTGTGTGTGTCTGTGAACAGCATAACTCAGAAAAGAACAGTCGGATAAACACCAAACTTAGCATTTAGCTTCAGCATCTTCCAGAGATACGACACGAAGGTTTTCAAGAAAATCCCCCACCCCAGATTACTCTTTATATGGAACATTATTCGAATATTTTAATTTTCCCAAAAATGACTCTAACGATTTTGATTAAAATATCATATGTTTAAGATATTTCCATGACAAATGAAATGTATATCTGGAATTTTCTGGGAATGTCTCCAAAAGTATTCTTCATTGTGAACGAGTTTTGCGTAATTGGTAAACCATAAGAGGTAGACAAAGTTTTGCTAGAAAAAAATGTATATCGCGTTAAAATACACAATTTATGTCATAAACATTTTTTTGTTGAGTGAACACTTTTCGAGGTATTGCTTGTTATTCCCTTAAATTCTTCAATACTTATTTGCTCAAATGGGAAATCGTTATTCATTTTTTTGTCTTGAATATTCAAAAAGTATTAATCTGTGGCAAAGAGAATGCTTCTGCACTTAGCAACCAGCTATTAAGAGGTATGTCTATGCTTAAAGGCTACTGTATTTCTATATTGCCCTTTAGTACGCCTTAAGCGATAGTCAAGTATTTTTAGAACTGGTCGCTATGTGTAAAATGTTATTCTCCTTGCATGTTTAAAGATCGTTTCTGCAAATGTTTATCTCGATTAATATGAAATAGATGGAGAATAAGAGTTTGTAAAAATAGTTTGTACAAGAGTAGAGAAGGTCATGTGAGTGTAACACATCAGATTATTTTGTATTTAGGGAGCATCAACATGGGTGAAATCTTGGTATAGAAATTTTGCGTGGAGTACAGTACCTTCTCTACCTACTATGCAGGTATTAGAGAATGTAAAAATGAAATGTAGTTGTTGTAGGGTGGTGGTATTTCGAGATTTAAAATGAGATGTAAACAGTTGTACCAAGCAATACGGATATTCAAGACACGAAATTTTGATTTTATTTTGAGGGAGATTCTACGGGGTTTTAGTGGTGGTATCATACGTACATGACACCTTGGACCTACATCTACGCATTTGTGGCTTTTTAATTCAATCGTCGATATACAGCAGACAGAGATAGAAAAAAATATGAGAATGCAGAGCAGAGTGTATCAAATATGCTACCACCGGCCACCATTACTTTGACTCGTTATAAAGGGAGAAACAAATCCGAAACCCGAAGCTGCATATATGATACCCAGGCAGCAGAAGGTTAATTATTCGTATAAGAGGGAAACTGCAGGCTCAAGGGATAGTTAAAGCTTTAAAAAGCGGGTCGCTATGTGATAGTTTTGAAATTCCAAATTCTTTGCATGAAATCACCAGGTAAAAATTTCGATGTGATACATTCACGAGACTCTTGAGGCAGTATTTTTAACACTTAAATAATTTCAGTCTAATTATATAATATATATACAATTCAATAACAGAACGCCTTAACGAAATATGTGTATGTAACAAGATATAAAAGGTGTATATTACAGTCATTGTATATGTTTATATTATTGTATACACGTTTAATAATATTATGTGAGTGTGTTACGTAATTTAATAATGTAGGAGCTGTGAGAAATAGGTTAAAAGTTGCTAACAATGAGGTAACCTTGAGGCAATAATAAGTAACAGAGTTTAATAATGCTACTAGTCGTTATTGGAGCAACAATAATGTAAATTTTGAGACAATTTATAATTAGCCAATCAACAACCAGAAAAAGCTTTAGTTAAATGAAGGTATTCTATTGGACTAGGATTAGCCAATCAAAAACTAAAATGGAGCAAAATTTACAAATTCAGAAGTCAGTTACTTGTAGACAGTGTTCCTAACCGTCCTCGAGAAATTTTATACGTATTTTGTGTGAGACAAAAAACATTTTACGTGTTAAAAAGTGCAAGTAATTAATAAAAAAATCTCACAGCTCTCTATATCAGTGAAGTGTTATTTAAATCGTGTCAAACAATAAAAGGAGTGAAGTGAAATTATAATCTGTGTAAGCCTACATTCTTCAGTCGCACCACTTCCTGCTTAGACATTCATATCTCTAAAAATAAATACTGACGGAGCCGAGGCAAACATAAATATATAATATTTAAAGAATAAGTCAAAATTACAAAGTTAATATTTTTTAAACTTGGGGCGAAGGCTTTCGAAAACTTTTCACCATACGTGCGGTTGCAACTACGTCAAGTTCCCCAACAGTCGAAATATAATACATCTTCTTCAAACTGGCTTACCATACGTAGCAGCAACACACCTTCAAATTGGCTCCCAAAGTGTGGTGCTAAAATTAACGTAATAAATAAAAACAACTTCAGTTTTAAAGACAATCACATTTCTTATGTAGTACGTTGGGGTCTATTATTGTTTACTAATTATACAAGATAATGCAGAATGAAGAGAACTTCACGTTGTTTCCAGAAAATGCAATATATGCATTTTATTTGATGTGTAAATATTTTAAATATATGGTATTTATTCAAAATTGTTAGAGCCGTTTTATAGAAAATAAAACTTTCGAAAAATCTTCCATCTAAAGTGTATTTTGGGGTAGGGGAATTTTATTCAGCCTTTTTTTATCACTACTTTAGATGCTACTGAATATAAATACCAATACTATTACTTTATACTCGATGCTGATACTCATTTTCCAGCACCAATACTCGGTACTCGCTTTATAAAAATCTGTCAAGTCAATAGCTTGTTCACTTAGTTTTGTTCTTATTAGTAGTTTTTTGTGTATAAACACATGTAACCAATTTTGTGTTGTATGCTGATTCCGAAATTGTTCCTGTTTGCCATTCTCCAATTGACAGCATTTTATTTTCATCTGTGCAATGCCGTAGGTTATTTGTTCCCTATTGTTACTCTAGGCCAATATATTATGATGGTAGTAATAATAATAATAATATTAATAATAACATGTTTGCTTCCCTTCTTATCTAACTATATTTTGTGCTGAAAACTTTCGTTTTTCTTGAAAATTTTCGTGTCACAATCTTTGGAAAGTACTGCACTCAAATACCAAGTTTGGTATTTATCCGACTTTTCGTTTTTAAGTTTTGCTGTTCACTGACACACACACGGATCTTCTTCTAAAAAAGCTTTTTTGGATTCTGCAATTCAAATGGTGTAGTTAATAAATACTGGGACTTAAAGAGATATATTCTTTTTTTATAACTTTGAAGGATATTAGTTTATTTAACTTAAAATCGGAATAAATCATAGTGATATTGGAATTAATAATAAACCAATTGAAGTTCTTAACCAATTGATTGATAAGTTAATGAAATTAAAGGGCCTCAAAACACGTGAAATCTCGGTATCGAATGTTTGTGTGGAATGCGGTACCTTCTCTACCTACTATGCATACCTACTGGCGTGCATAAAATGAGGCCCAGAATGGAGTGAGCTATTTATGTTGGTACTGGCTGAGAGCGAGTCACCGAACTAAGCTGATGCAGAAACATGATTTAGTATATTAGTTAAATCAGCTTCATTCACAACTCAGTTAACGCTGCATGTCACATGCTTACCTCTACTCTTTCCCTTATTTGTTTGCATGTTTGCATTTAGACACAGAATCTATGAAATGTTACATTGATTTATCCACAGGAAACGCAGCCAGGTCTATCAAGAACTATATTCCAGCAACTCTTTGGGGACACGTGCGAGGTAGTAGCATGAAGTCTCAACACTTTTCATTCCTTATTTATCATAAAATTAAATGCAAAGCTTACAATAATGCAAAACTTTCAGGCAGTATTTTAACCCTTAAATGATATCAGTCTGATTATATAATATAAAACATAATAACAGCCCGCCTTAAAGCAATATGTGTATGTAATAATATGTAAAATGTATGTAACATTCATTGTATTAATGTTTATATTATTATGCACATGTGTAATAATGTTACGTGAATGTACTATGTAATTTAACAATGTAGGAGCTGTGAGAATAAAAGCCGAAAGTTGCTAACAATGAGGTAACCTTGAAGCAATACTGAATTGGAAAGTTTAATATGCTACTAGTAATTCTTGGATCAATAGTGTAATATTTAAAACAGTTTATAGCCAATCAACAACTAGAAAAGCTTTAAGTTAAATAAAATTATTCTATTGGAGTAAAATTAGCCAGTCAGAGGCTTGAATTGGAGAAATTTACAAATTTAAGCGGTAAACGCCAGACATTAGAAGATAGCGTACCTCAGCAATTCGTTCGCTCGATATGTATTCAGTGTGGAACAAAAAATTCATTGCGGCGTGAATAATATAAAGTTTGCGTGTTAAAAAGTACAAGTAACAATAATCTAACAGCTCTACAGTAGGATATATCAGTGAAGTGTTATTTAATCGTGAGAAAGATTAATAAAACGAAGTTAAATACCGTTATAATTTATGTAAGCCTTCATTTTCAGCCGCACCAACCCCTGCTAAGAGATACGTGTTTCTGCAAATTACTACTGATGCAGCCGAGGCATACAAATATAATATTTAAATAAATATTCAAATTACAAATTTGATTTTCAAACGTAGGAGCGAAGGCCACCGGAAAGTGAACGTGGGGCGAAGGCCACCGGAAACGTTTTATCGTACGTGGGGTGCAACTACTTCAAGTTTGGCTCCCCAACAGTAGAACTACAATACATCTATCCAAATTGGCGCCTAAAGCGTGATGCTAATAACGTAAAAATATTTCTATTTCAAATTAACATTTTAAAAGTATCGAAGGCTTGTCACGAAGTTTTAGAAATACTTCGATAAGAGTACCGAGTTGTCGACGGTATCGAGTTCGCATTCCTAGTATTTATCTAAGGAATTTATCTATCGTTTTTGAGTTATGTTGCTCAGAGGCACACAGACTCCACACATACAGGGACTCACTTCTAAAAAAATATTTTGATTCAGGGGGTCTTAAAACACGTATATCCGTTGAAATCTCTATGTCGAACTTGTGGGTCGAATGTAATGCCTTCACGTGGTATAGAAAGTGAAAATTAATCACTTTAAGGTAGCCAGACATAAAAAGCTTTTAATGGGTAGAGAAAGTCTTGTGATTCTAACACATAACATTTTAATATCTTTATTCCGGTTTTGTTAAAGGTATTTTCTGTAAGTGCTTTAATTTTAATTGCATTAATGTTTGAGTTTGGCTATAAAATGTTGAGGATATATTTATGAAAGTTTGTGCTGACAATCAACAAAATGTCTATTATTATTTTACCGGTATTTCAGGCTTGCGTCCACCCATTTCCAGCAGTTACTCAGTGCTTTGCAATTCACTTTATTCCACTTCCTTTTACTAGTGAGAACCTCTAAATGTCAGTGAATGTGGCGGTTCTGAATTCATAGCTAATTAAAACGATTCCCTGACAAGCACCTTCACTTTAAGAGATGAATAGGTTAATTTATGAGCAGGTGTACCTTTAGAGTTCATTCAGCTCTTCTCTGAATGACAGAGTGTAGCTGAATAGAGAACCAAGTTCTAAAACAAGCCCGGTAACGAGATTACTATACAGTTGTGCAGCGTACCGCATTTTCGGCCTTTTACAAGGGAAAACATAGTCGAACATTGTATCCGTTTGTTATGTTTCAATCCCATATTCGTTTCCACCTATCAAAGGAAACACGCCGTAGGACATGTCTACCTCGGATGCACACTTATACAATGAACGTTTGTGTGCACTTTAGCCTTCACTCACATAGACTGGGTTTCCACAGGGGCAACCAGGCAATCATTACTGCTACGATTTAATCATTAAAATGTTGCAAATATATTACATTCACCATCATGTTTATATTTTAGGCTGAGGCACTATTTTTAACACTTAAATAATTTCATTCTAATTATATAATATATAAATTCTATAACAACCCGCCTTAAAGCAATATGTGTATGTAACAATATATAAAAACTGTATATTACAGTGTTGTAAATGTTTATATTATATGTACATGTTCAATAATGTTATATGAATGTACTACGTAATTTAATAATGTAGGAGCTGTGAGAATAATAAGATAAAAGTCGCTAACAATGAGGTAATAATGAGGCAACCTTGAGGCAATAATAAGTTTTAAAGTTTAAACGTTACTAGTCATTACTGGAGCAACAATAATGTAAATTTTGAGACAGTTTAAAAATAGCCAATCAACAACCAGAAAAAGCTTTAGTTAAATGAGGGCATTCTATTGGACTAGGATTAGCCAATCAGAAACTAAAATATAGCAAAATTTACAAATTTAGAGCCAGTTGCTGGTAGACAGTGCTCATAACTGGACGCGTGCTAGCAGACAGTGTTACTAATCAGACGCGAGATGCGTCCTCGAGAAATTTAATACGTATTTTGGGTGAGAAAATTGTTTACGTGTTTAAAAATTTTAAGTAATTAATAAAAGAACCTCACAGCTCTCTATATCAGTGAAGTGTTATTTAAATTGTATCAAGTATTAATAAAAAAGGAGTGAATTAAAAAATTATAATCTGTGTAAGCCTACATTCTTCAGCCGCATCACACCCTGTTAAGAAATTCATGTCTCTAAAATTAATACTGACGCAGCCAAGGTAAACATAAATATATAATATTTAAAGAAACAGTAACAAATTACAAAGTTAATGTTTTTTAAACTTTTTGGGGGCAAAGGCCACCGGATAGTACATTTGGGGCGAAACTACAATACAACTCCTACTTCAAATTGGCTTTCCATACGTGAATCAAAACAAACCTACTTCAAGTTGGCTCCCAAAGCGTGGGGCAAATAACAATACAACAACAACAAAACATTCTTCAAGGACATGTCTACCTCGGTTGCACACTTATACAATGAACGTTTGTTTGCACTTCAGCCTTCTCTCACATAGACTGGGTTTCCACAGGCGCAACAAGGCTGTTATACTGCAATTATTGCTGCTAGATTTAATCAATAAAACGTTGCAAATATATTACATTCACCATCATCTTTATATTTTAGGCTTATTAACCTGTTAAAAGTCCTCCATTTCCCTAGATTGCCAGTGTTTTTCGCTCCGAAAGTTTTCCACTTTCAGGAAACCAACTTTTGACTCCACCCAGCCGGTATCAGTTATTTACAGCACTGGCCTGAAAAACAATACAGGTACATACAAACCACACAATGAAGGATGCTTATAATCTACAGTGTGTCCATAAAAATACTGCTATACTTTGAACAGGTATGCATCGCTTTGGATAGTATTCCAAAGAAAAACTCAAATATTTTTGTACACATAAACAATGGACAGGATCGCGGGAATCAAACTAAATTTATTCGTGTTTCTGATTAGTCGATATGGGTTCATTAATGGACATTTAGCAGGCAGGTTACATGTGAATGTTTGCTTTTAAAGTTCTGTTGTTATTAAAGACGCTTTAAGAGTTATGGCGAACCCACAAGAACGTAGTTGGTGTGTTTTTCAGTGATGAGGCAACATTTCACGTCAGTGGAAAGGTAAACAGGAATAATGTCAGAGAGATTGAGGCGGCAATTTTGAACGACCGGCGTGTACAACTGTGAACCTTATCGCAACAGTTCAACATTTCCTATGGTGCAGTGTACGCTATTGTTCATGACACGTTGGAATTACGTAAAGTTAGTGCTCGCTGGATGCCTAAGAACCTGACAGACAACCACAAGGACCAGCGAATGATGACGAGCTAGGATCACCTAACGCGGTACACCGCAGAAGGGCATGACTTTCTGAAAGGAATCTTCACTGGTGATGAGTCCTGGGCATACCACTATACGCCCAAAACCAAGCAGGCAAGTATGGAGTGGAAACATGCTGGTTCCCCAGTGAAGAGAAAATTCAAAGTGACTCAATCTGCTAGGAAGGTGCTTATGACGGTGTTTGGGATATGCATGGTGTTTGTTATATTGGTGGATTTTGCTGAACATGAGACGAATGTGAATGCTGCAGTCTACTATGGTGAAGTTGCGCCGTGCCCTTCGTGACAGACGCTACAACATGAATACTGACGATGTCAAAATTCTTCATTACAATGCTCGCCCCCATGTTGCTGCTGATGTTCGTCAGAAAATCACCAAATTTGGTTGGGAGGTGTTCCAGCATCCTCCATAAAGTCCGTACTTTGCACCGTGGGAATCTCATCTACTTGGTCCCATGAAGAAATTCCTGGCCGGCCAGCGCTTTGCGTCAGATGCGGAAGTGAAATTAGTAGTCCGCAGATCACGATGGGAGAAATGTGTTGAGAAACTTGGTGACTATGTCGAAAAGTAGGTAAAAGGTGTAAGTTCAGTTGTAATATGTTTTTAACTATTCAACTTTTTTGTAAAAAAATTATTGTGCGTTACTTTTTGATCCGCCCTCGTAGAATAGTTCGACATCGTCTACCCTAAGAACGTTGGTTAACGTTAAGGGACAAGGGGACTGAATGTTATAATTTTTTAGATTTTAAATCCATTCAACTAAAAATTGACACACTTAATATGAATAAATAAAGAAATGGCTGCAAAAGCTCAAAGCTCTAGCTCAATCAGTTTCTCATATAATACAATTAAATATTTTTAATTATCGAAATAATGCAAAATTTCAAACACTGCCTTGCGTATTCAAGTTTGTAAAAGAAGTATGATGTGACAGTGAAAATATATGTAAGGATTTGAAGTTGATGTTGTATGGAAATAAATTTTTTGTTTCTATGAATTTCTTGGTACTAAAATTGTTTTTCAGTATAAAATAATTTTGTGAACCAATGAATAAAGGAAATGCCTTTCTATATCCTAAGATAGCACATTTTATATTATGTATGCAACTTTGCATACACATCAGGGAAAAAGTGAAACGTGAGAAATGTAAAACCGAGAAAAAAGGGTACAATTGGTTGTGTCAAATTGACCCTCCCCGGAGAAATCTGCCTTAGGCGACTGGGCTGTACTAAAGGAAGGCTGACATGTACGGGAACAGAAGTGAAACGACTATGGTAGTGGTTCTCAAGCAGACGACAACAACAAGAAGTAAGGGCGCAGTTATTTTGAGTCACGCAGTACGTCAGGCGATTGTGGTGTCGACTGCGCAGGCGCCAGATCAGTTCCAGCTTTCTTCAATGTGCTGTCCACAAAACTGAATAGTCTTTCTTCGACGGCGAGCTAGGTTACGAGGAAAACAGGACAACGTTTAGATAGAAGGCATTCTGGACGGTATTTCTAAATTCATTTTTGGCCTAACGTATTCAACATTCTCTTTAGTAACTCTTCACCGGGAAGAGATTGATCGTCTGAACTATAGACTTATTGCTGTTAGTTTAAAAATATATCGGTAAATGTGAGAGCGCGAAGCAATTCTGTAATTATTGTAACTTAATTTAAACCATTGAAGCCGTAAAGAATATAAAGAATGGAGAATGAATAAGAGTTTTGTAAATTGAAATTATCTATTCTATTGAAGTGTGAGTTTATTAAATGAAAGAAATTCGGCTTGTTAATTAATTTATGGAATATATTTTCAAGTTGGAATCTGCCATTATTCCTAATTTAATCCACTTACTCTTGGGTAAAAAGAGCACGTTTCAGGGTGAAAAGAGAGCGCAAGAATAACTTAAACATATGGCTGGGCTTCTAAAAATAGCGTATCTTGAAAAACGTTTGGTAAAATGATTTACAAATGTCCATAGAATACTCATATGATATAATTAAAAAAAACTTTGTCCTCATCCAAAAACTAAGTCCCAGTTTCCCTTAAATGTTTATTTTAAAGAACTTTTCATTTTTATCCCCGTCATAAGTGCATATAAATAATAATTAATTCTTCTTCCACAAATGCGTATGTAGGCTAAACGTATAATTAGGCTGAAAAATCCAAACGCATAGACCACGGATATGCGGCTAACTATGCGGCTATTCTACCACCGGCAACATACTGGCACGACATTAAATTCCCTAACTGACTCGTATTTTTGTTGAGATGGTAGCTTGGTTGACTAGAACACCAACAAGTAAAGTCGAAGTTCCGTGGTTCAAATACCGGCTATGACATTGAATTTCTTATTCTGATTCAGCCTTTCCAATTATATAGGTATTTTTTATAAAACTTTTAATTTTCCAGTTAAAGGTATGAATAATTTTTTCTAGCCGTCATTCGGGGGGTCCCGGGTTCAAATCCCGTGGGTCGACCAATCTAACTGCGTCTTTTTGTGGTTTCCTTCATATCCAAGGTAGACATCGCATTGAGTTTTAATACTACAGCCAAAAGTTACGCTTTAGGTATAGAATAATAGTAAAAATGAAAGTAAATGATAATAGGAAATACTCTTCCTTCTATATGCAGATAAGGAAAGAGGTAGACTGGACAGCATCCTAATGTCATCTGCCCGACAAGTGTAGAAAGACAGATACAGTTGCCTAGCACTGAGGCCTCTGTGAACACGTAACATAGCAAGATATTATAGTACAAGAATGAGACCTAGAAGGCTAACTATCGCCAGCCACGAGGTATCTCTTTTGAGAAGTTGGTTTATTGCTGCTACGAATGGAAAGTCAGTTTGAGGATGTATTTTATTTCGACTGCTGGGGAGCCGAACTTGAAGTAGTAGCAACCGCATGTATAGTAAAAAGTTTCCAGTAGCCTTTGCTCCAAATGTACTTTCCGGTGGCTTTGCCCCAAATGTTTTTTTTAAAAAAGAATTAAGTTTGTAATTTTTACTGTTTCTTTAAACATTATGTATTTATGTTTGCCTCGGCTGCGTCAGTATTTATTTTTAGAGACATGAATGTCTTAGCAGGGAGGTGGTGCAACTGAAGAATATAGGCTTACACAGATTTTAATTTTTTGATTCACTCCTTTTTACTTTCTCTACTACGTGTAGTAAGTAGGGGAAGTATTGCATTCCACCCAAAAATTCGATACCGAGATTTCACCGGAAATACATGTTTTGAGACCTCCTGAATCCAAAAAAAAGCATTTTTGGAAACATGTCCGTGTGTGTCTGTGTGTGTGTGTGTGTGTCTGTGTGTGTGTCTGTGTGTGTGTGTCTGTGGGTGTGTGTGTGTCTGTGAACAGCATAACTCAAAAACTAACAGTCGGATAAACACCAAACTTGGTATTTACGTTCAGTATCTTCCAGAGATGCGACACGAAGATTTTCAAGAAAATCCCCCACCCCAGACTACCCTTTACATGGAACATTTTTCGAAAATTTTAATTTTCTCAAAAATGGCTCTAACGATTTTGATGAAAATATCATATGTTTAAGATAATGTCATGAGAAATGAAATGTATATCTCGAAATTTCTGGGAATGTCTCCAAAAGTATTCTTCATTATGAACGACTTTTGCATAACTGGTAAACCATAAGAGATAGACAAAATTTTACTACACAAAAAATGTAGATCGCGTTAAAATACACAACTTATATCATATACATGTTTTTTGTTGAGTGAACCGTTTTCGAGATATTGCTTGTTATTTCCTTAAATATTCCAATACTTATACTTTTTCTCAAATTCGTTATTCATTTTTTTATGTCCTGGACATGCAAAGAGAATGGAATGCGCCATATAGCAACCAGCGATAAAATATTTGACTATCGCTTAAAACCTACCATATTCCCCTTGCATCTACAAGAAAATTACAAATAAGATTGACATCTCGATATCTCGATTAATATGAAGCATATGGAGAATAGGCGTTTGTAAAAATAGATTGCACAAGAGTAGAGAAAGTCATGTGAGTGTAACACATCAGATTTTTTTTTTATAAATTCTTGACTTGCACTTTTTAACACGTAAAACTATTTTCGTGTCACACGAGTACGTATTACATTTCTCGAGGACGCATCTCGCGTCTGATTAGTAACGCTGTCTGCAACCAACGCATCCAGTTACGAGCACTGTCTACAAGCAACTGACTTGATTTCTAGCGCTTAAATTTGTAAATTTCTGTATTTAAAGTCTCTGATTGGCTATTCCTAATCCAATAGAATACTTTTATTTAGCTTAAGCTTTTTTTGTTTATTTTTGTAAACTGTTACAAAAATTACATTATTGTTGCTCCAAGAATAACCAGTAGCATTATTACACTTTCTTACTCATTATTTCCTCAAGGTTACCTCATTGTTAGAAACCTTTATCCTATTATTCTCACAGCTCCTACATAATTAACTTACGTAATACATTCACATAACATTGTTACGCATGTATACAATAATATAAACATACACAATGACTGTATATACACTTTTTATATATTGTTACATACACATTTTGCTTTAAGACGGGCTGTTATTATATTTATACTGCATAATTTGACTGAAATCATTTAAGTGTTAAAAATACTGCCTCGCTTTACACATCCTCGCGATATGACCACGTAGTTGAAGCAACGTAACATAAACAGAAAAAATAATAACAATTTTTCTTAAAAACCACAAAGACGAGAGCATGCAAATTATAACAAGTACAACAACTTTTTGCGAGGGCGTTTTCTTTGCTTCAAGCCGCGTTTTAATTAAAAATTCTGCAAGTAGGTAGTACTATAAAGTTGAGACTTATTGTTTTAGCTTGAGTGCGGTAGTGGGGAGTCCCCTGTCAGCAAGTTGTCACTTAATTTTATGTGTCGTCGCGATGGGGAGTTATGACACCGGAAAATGAAACGAAAGTTATTTACGCTGTCACATGGTACGCTACGTCCGCAACGAACCAATTCTGTAACACAAACTGCTGCAAGAACATGACAAATGAAAACCTAAATTTAATAGCAAGAGAAAGAGATGCGTGATACCAGGACACTGTTAGACCGTGGCGTGGATGTTGTGAACACGCCGTTATATTTATTTCTGTACACCTGCATGTCAGTACAGGTAGACGTTACGGGAAACCGATGATGGGGGGAGGGGCGAAATATTCACAGGTATGGACTGTTTAGAAATATATACTACATACTATTGCGGAGAACGGTGTAACACGAGGGCACACATAGCAGACAGCCGCAAACACAGTAGATAGATACGTGCTGGCTGTTGCATAAGAACACTCTAACATTCAACAGCTTGCGGATTTATTGTATAGTTTTTCTTTTAATGCTATTAAAGTAATGTATACGAGGGCGGATTGATAAGTCAATGACTTAAGAAAAACATTTTTTTTGACAAAAAATCAGTTTGATTTTCAACATAGTTTCTTATAATTCAATACACATTGTCCAACGTTTCTCCAGTTTTTTTAGCCCTTCCAAAAAGTATAATTTTTCGAAGTTTGCAAAATGTGAGGTTGTTTCTGCCATGATGTGTTCACTGGACGTAAATTTCTTCCCAGCGAGCCACTTTTTCGGATTTTCGAAGAGGAAGAAGTCAATCAGAGCCAAATCTGGAGAATATGGTGGGTGAGGTAGCAGTTCGTAGCCCAGTTTCACAAATTATGAGATGGTAATGCCTGACTTGTCTGCAGGTGAATTATCGTGGTAAAAGAGAACCTTTTTCTTCATCAAAAGGAGCCATTTCTATAACAATGCCTCATGAAACTGAACTAGCATTGCGGCATAATATGAAGCTGTGATCATTTTACCTTTTCCAGGTAGTGGATCTATATCATCCCTTGTCAATCTCAAAAGACAACTCTGTGATTTTTCCTGCCGCCGGAAAAGTTTTCGGTTTCTTTGGTTTGCAGAAGGAAATCCACTGCTTTGATTGTTGTTTGGCCTCAAGTTTACAGCAATGGATCCAAGTTTCATCATCCGTAATATAACGCCGCAAAAACTCATTTGCTTGCGCCGGAATATGTTCAAACATTCCTGTGAAGTGATCATACGTTTCCGCTTGTTCTCAACTGTGAGAAGTCGCGGCACTCATCTTGCTGACAGCTTTCTCTTACACAAAAATTCGTGCAGAATTTTATGCACCCGTTCACTCGAGGTGTTTAGAGTCTTGGTTATCTCACGGATTTTCACTCTGCGGTCTGCCAACACAATATCGTGAACTTTGTTCACCGTTTTTTCTGTTGTGATCTCAACCGGTCGTCCTATGCGCACGGCATCTCTTGTGCTCGAACGGCCACATCGAAATTCTGTGAACCACCTGTGAACCATGTCATGTTTTGGATCATGAGCCCCCATAATATTTGTTCAGCTTTTCTTCCCTTCCTTCACCGTCTTACCACGCAAAAAGTAATGCTTTATAGAACATGAAATTCACTTTTCTCCATTCTCTACGATGCAGCACGCATCTGCGTATTTTAGACGCTCTCCACAATGTTCTAAGAAACAACTGACGACGAATTTCTCTGATTATACCCAGAATAGATGTAAGTCTCACGTACAAACAAGAAACCTGTCTTTAGAACGCTATCTCCCGTCAAAGTTGTGGACTTAATAGTCCACCCTCGTATGTATGTATAAATATATATATATATATATATATATATATATATATATATACTAGGTGAGTCAGCTGCCCCTATTTATTTTTGAATTTATGCAACGTGCTAAGCGACATACGTATTTGACTTAACCCTTTCTTGAATGCCTTCTAATGCCTGATTTGCATAACACTTTATAGAGGAGGGATAGATAACTCAGTGTATAAGTGTTTTATAGGACAGAATGCAATCGCTATGTATGTCGATACAAAAAACATCCCACCCTTACACTGGGAACTGCAGTAGTACTTTTAGCCAACTTTAAAGACTTTTATTATTTAGTATACATTCATGCACACCTTTGAAAACGCCTCTATCTCATGCATCGGTTGACAAAACCATTTGAAAACAAAATGGTATCTACGCAGTGCGACCAAATGGATTTAAGCCGTCAGTCAACATTATACAGCCTTGTCAAAAACTGATAAGTATTAGGTAGATAATTTCTGTTATATCACAAACTATGGTGTATTTCAGATCATACATAAATTGTAATGACTGATGCAGTTTATTTGTTTGAATTAAAAATACAAAACCGAGCTCAAAGCACTGTATAACACTGCAAAAAGCGTGTAAAGATTTGAGCTGGGGTCTAGTTCTGCGATTACTATTTCGTATAGGAACCTCAGCTCGCAAGGTAGCATTGGCCGAATGGTACTAACATGATTGCTTTAACACTGTGCCACTTCAGATCGGGTTAAGTTCAAACATTTAATTGCCTTTTGTTTTATCTCTTTGGGCATATAATTTGATATTATAGTATAGATAAGTTTTTACAAAATAGAATAATCGGCATGTTTTCAACTGGCAAGTGGATATTTTATACTTCGTACGTCTGGTGCGGAATATTAGACCAGCTAATTGGACCGCACTGTTTTGAAAGGAACTTCACAGCACAACGGTACCTTGCATTTCTGCAAGCAGAATTGCCATTGCTCCTAGAAGATATGCCACTAGTGAAACGGACAGGATGTGGTTCCACCACACTGGTCACTGATTGTAAGGAATTTCTTATTTAGAACATATATGTAAAAATAAATTGGCCGAAGGGGCCCAATCGCATGGCCTCCTAGATCACCTGATCTCGCCCCACTGCATTTCTTTCCGTAGGGCAACTTAAAGGAACGGGTCTATGCTCAAGAACTGCAAAGCCCAAATCATCTAGAGTGGGAACCATGTGCAGTTATATTAGGCACCTAATTATTATAATGGTGGGAATTGTTACAATAGGAAAAGCAAGTCGCCCATAAATATTTATTTGATAGTAAATCACACTTTTTAAGGGAAATGCAGTGTATTTTAATTCGCCTCACCTAAGAAAACCCTGAGATCCGTGAAATTAGTTAAGATATGTAATTTATTAGGAATAGAGAATACAGCAGCCGACGAGCAGCAGTAGCCGAGGACAAGAACACTGCAGCACAAGGCATCAACCAGAGGAACAACGCTTTACGCTACAATTTCCAGAATTTGCGTGAACAAAGGGGGATTTTTCATCCGTTATTTGGAACAGTGGAGGTTGTACGAAATTGCAGCCATAAGGAGTAAAGGGAGGAATAACCATAAAAACTCTCCAGATCACTGTACAACGCTTTCATAAACAACAGAGGAGATAGATAAAATTAATTGTCATTGGAGTTTAAAACATCTGGTAAGCCAGTTAGTCATACTTATATAATGGGAATTTCAAGCTATAATTTGGATCTCCATCACGTTACTTGATAAGCCAGCATGGCTGCGGGTTTTGCTAGTAAACATAACAGACATACTTCATGTTTGTTTCTTGTGCCTACGACCCAGTCCGGAATATTCTCGAAGAGACGTTTCTGTAGCATTTCGCTGCTATCTACAGCTATGGGAAGGGGAGGCTTATGGAAAATGCTGAATAATACAAGAGCCTGCCGTTAGAATTTATTGCGGCTGTTTGGGGGAAAGAGTTCCCTTATACAGCCCTGGCGCCGCAGTTTCGCAAACGAGTTTAATGTCTTTGGTTGGTAGCATTGTGAATGAGGAAATCCGCTATCTGACTAACGAAATGTTGTTTGAAACAAAAGATATTGGTTTATTACGGGAGTAATAGTAGTAATTAATGGCACAAATGCTTCATGCAACAAAGTTTTCTTTGTGGCACTTAACTCTTGTAGGATTTTCACTCCTGTGCCATTTAAGGGAGATTACGGGTAGAATTATTGTGTTCTACACTTTGAAGCAACATAATTTTATTGTACAGTTGTAAGTAGTCTTAAATTACAGAACGAGAGGGGGAAAGAAGGGAAAGAGGTCGACCCAGGAAACGCTGTGAAGCCCAAATAAACATTTTGCCTCATTCGTGGTGGAGAAAAGCAAGAACTTCTAGAGTGTAAGAAACACTGATATACCGTCATTATTGACAGGAAGTTATAAATAATTAAATAAAGAAATTATTGCAATAAATAATTTACGTAATGTATAAAGTAATAAGCCTGAATTAAAACATTTGTCCGGAGAAAAAGGTAATTAGCGAGTTATATTAAGTAAATTTATTAGTAACAGCCGAGCAGCAAACGCGTTAGTATAAAGGTTCCTGGAATACAGTTAAGAGTTTAGTTCAGTACGTATGCAAAGTTACGTAGACAGTAATTCTGTAAATTGTAGAAAGGGAAATTAGAAAGGGAATGAAATTCTGAGTCTTAGTAACGGTGTCAGATACGCATACGTCGCGTTTTAAAATTGGACCGTGTGGGTAGGAACATTGATAAGGGTAGTGATAGGTAGGCTGACCTTAAGTTAAGAAAGTAGTGTGCGTTCTAAATAAGACTTACTTTTCACTTAATCATGTGATTTACTCGTGTGACGGCTCTTGTGATAGCGCCTAGGGTCCCGCTTGAGTTGCAAAGATTTAGCGGCTATTGCGAGGGATTTTACCGACTAGCATTTCTGCGACATACGGCAACTGATGCTTTACAGTTATTCTAAAAGTAATTTAATTATTTCATTCAACATTTGGCGAATCTCTTCAACAGAATATTTGACTCAACATTAAAATTTATCGCTAACTAAACTGGTGAAATCCTTTCACACTACACTCATGCATACTCTGAGACAAAGAACTCATAGCTATACCACTGAAGCAGCTGCCGGACGAGACAAGGCGGAACGAGCTGGTAGATAACATCGTACAATTCAACAACAAAGCAGTTAACATAAACGTTATGTAAATTGGTGCTACTTTGAGATATCAGAATTTGAACCAAAGTGTACGGCTTTAAATTTGTCGCCCCGAGAACAAGTAGTTTAGCCGAATTTTTAAGCTTTGGATATAAAAAATATATAAATTGTACATTATTAGTGTGTAAGAAGTGGTAGTGTAGCCAACTTCTTAAGCTATTAAATTATTTTTTAAAACATTTACATATATAAAATGTAGCCCTTAGAACATTCAGTTATTGAAAGTATACCATTTATTTTACAACACCTGAGGTATACTTAGAAAAGCATGTTCCGCTGACTTCTAAGTAAACAGGTTCATTAAAGAAAGCTTTTCACCTGAATGTTGCTAATTTGAAGGGTGAACATATATATTAGACACTTTTATTTAGTTGATATTTTTAAGCCAGCTTCATGGTCAGCTAAATTTTTACTTTCTATACTACGTGCATAGTAGGCGTTGCATTTCAGCCAAAAATTCGATACCGAAATACCCCTGAATAAAAAAAAACATTTTTACTTTCTCCCCTACGTATAGTAAGAAGGGGAAGTATTGTATTCCACCCAAACATTCCATGCCCAGATTTCACCGAGGTGACATATTTTGAGATGCCTGAATCCAAATAAAGAACTTTTGGAAATATGTCCGTGTCTGTGTCTGTATCTCCGTTTTTCAGTCCAACAAAAAGCTGGATAAATACCAAACTTGAGAATTTAAGTTTAATATTTTCCAAGGATGCGACACGAAGATTTTCAGGAAAATCACCCCACCGCAGACTACCATTTACACGGAACATTTGTTGAACATTTTGATTTTCTGGAAACTAGCTATAACATTTTGATTAAAATATCATATATTTAAGATACTTTTATGGCAAATAAAACCTATTCCTTGAACTTTCTGGGAATGTCACCAAAAGTACTTTTCACTCTGAATGACTTTCGCGTAACTGGTAAACCGTAACAGATAGAGAAAGCTTTACTACAAAATATGTAGATCTCGTTAAAATACACAATTTATGTCATACACATGTTTTTGTAGAGTGAACCATTTCCGAGGTATTCCGTGTTATTCGTTTGAATTTTCCAATTTTTATACTTATCCTTAAATGGTAATTGGTTATTCTTTTTTCCCTTCTTTTTTAATATCCTGGACGTGCAAAGAGAATTAAATGCTGCACATAGCAATCATATTGCTTAAATTCTATCATATTTTCCTTGCACCTACCAAAAAATTTGCAATAAGACAGTTTCTGCAAATGGTTATCTCGATTAACATGAAGTAAATGGAGCATATGCGTTTGTAAAAATAGTTTGCACAATAGTAGATAAAATCATGTGAGTGTAACACGTCGGATTTTTAGAAAAATGTCCATGTGTGCGTTGTGTGCCCTTGAACAGCATAACTCTAAAACGAAAAGTTCGATAAATACAAACTCGCTCTTTAGGTTCATTATTTTCCAAAGATACGAAATGAAGATTTTAAAGAAAATACCTCAAACCCCAAACTACCCTTTTACATGAAACATTATTTGAATTTTTGATCTTCTAAAAAATGGCCCTAAAGATTTTTATTAAAACACTACATATTTAAGATATTTACACGACAAGTAAAATGTATATCTTGAACTTCCTGGTAATAGCCTATAAAGTCCTTCTTTATTCGGAAGGAATTTTGTATAATCTTATACAACTGGTAAACACTGAGAGATAGACGAAAACGTACCACACACAAATCAAATCTCTTTAAAATACACAATTTAATTCATATAACCATTTTTGTGTCTTGAATCATTTCTGAGATATCCGTTATTTATGCTTCGATACTTTCCATGATTTGCCATTAAGTTCCGTCGATTTTCTGTTGTTTCTCACAATCACATGGAAATAGTATGGAGTTTCAAGGCCAGCGTATAAAGTCAAGTTCTTAAATATTCGACATTCGTGGCTCCCTTTATATCTATAACGAAATCTGTAATTAGCTATTGCTACAAAGAATTGTTTGGATTAAAATGTAGTAGATGGAGATATAAGCTTCAGGAAGAACACTTTGTATACCCACTAATAAACGATAGAGGGTAGAGAATGTCATATGAATATAACACGTCAGATATTTTCAAAATGGAAACCCCAGTTTTGTAAACCAAAATGTAACTTATAAAATATTTATCAAGTGTTAAAAAGTATTTGTGTGAATACGTAGAAAGACTAACTTAGGTTTCATTTGTTTGAATTTAACGAAACACAAACAAAATTCAAACACCGACATTACATTTCTTTTCAAACTTCTTGATTATCTAAGTCTGATTAAACCTCCATTACTGCATACACATAGCTAAAATGAAAGAACAATTATAAAATATTACTTAACGCGTTGCCAAGATATTTCTAACACTCATTGCTATTCTTTGTCGCTAAACAAGTAATGAACATTCCACCAGACCCATTCCGACCAAATCAGAGTCATACCTACCAAATAAAGTTTTACTTTGGCTTGAAGGAACCTCAAATGCCCTTGCAATGTAATACACGATAAATAACAAGACATGAGTTGTTTTATAAAGTCCCTATGATGCTAGAGTATCAAAAGATAATATAAATACAGATATTCAATGCACTATGTAGCTCCTAATGTACAGTCCAAACCGCACAGTCTTATGTATAAATGTTTGGATAGCAGTAGGCAGACGGAGGGACCTTCAGTAACTGGAGCACAGCACCACAAATAGGCCACAGTGGGCCCTTTTACCTCAAACGTGACCTCTGGGAGGAAGAGATGAAAGGGAGACGTGACAGGTGAACCGGATTCTACGACGATGAGCGCTGGAAAGCGCTCTAAGGATTTCCAAGATGGTGCCAATCCCCGAAGAACCTGGGAGTCCCGTGTCAATCGAGATAACTCCCACGAAGGAGGTCCCAGTAGTCCCAACAAACATCAGCGGAAATTTTTCCAGAGTGCAAATTCCACCATCCTGCCGCAACTCACCAACCACCGTAGCCTGGCTCTGTAACAGATGAAAGGAAATGTTTTGGACAAGCTAGAGCCGGCAACATAACTCCGCTCCAAGACCTGGGAAAGAAATTCGTGGATCATTCCATTAGACGGTGCCTATTTTATATACCCTCCTATTTCACAAGGATGGAATTGGAATCGTCTTTTACACGCGTCAATCCATGGGAAGAAGGCTACTGTACAACTTATGTGGGTGTGACAGTGTCTAACCAGCGTCTACCACCTCTCTAGGTTGGTGGCGGAGGGCATTAAGATGTCTCGCAATCCCGCTAGGCTTCCCCATGGGAGATTGGGTGTCAGGAACCACTACCCCGCCGAGTTCAAATCCAATCCGAACGGCTACCTTCCTGGAGGAGCTCAGAAGTTCGGTCTGGCGTACTTCTAGTAACTTCAGAGGTACCACGAGCGCTAGGGGCCCGCAGCGCCCGCAACAAACCAACCGCCCTCGCTTGGCCCTCGCTTGATAGAGACAGTAAATTTGTATTAGAAGGCGTAAAAACCATTTAGTCTACCGACCAGGGGAAACCATGAAAGAAATGGTCAGAGCGGTCAGCCACGTTACCTCAGAGCCATCTCGCTTGGTCGGTTCTGGATAGAAAACAAACTTATTCACAGGTTTAAAACAAGTTAAAATTTCATTTAACTACTTAAAGGTGGGGTTATGATGACGATGGAGTTACCTGAGACAAGACTCATGCACACTATATGCCTATTCGTGCCGAGAACTCGAGCGTCACGCCCAGCAAATGAAGACAGAAACCAAAATTCTATTAGAACCAACAGCCAAAAAAACAAAGGTCACACAAGTGAGCGCATAGCATTAGTGAAAGCCAATAAACATTCACTCACATGATGTCACAAACCACAGAGATGCATGCACGTTTCTGAGGAGTGCCGCATATCAGCCGAATTTAGTTTGGAATGCATAGAAATACAGAAAGTAATGCATGGTAAATAGTTATATACAGAGCGTTCGGTATATTGCGGGCCGCGGTTCGCGCGTATGCTTGCTCCGCTCTGTCTATTACACTGCAAGGGATTCGGTTCTAAATCTCCCACGTTACTTACGCGTGATAGTAACATGCACTATAATGAGTAATAACTTGGTTATAAGTGGCAATGAAAACTATGTACAGCTGCATTGAGGCATTCCTGGCATCTTCGAACGAAATTTCCATTCCCATGCAGAAGTTCTTCTTGTATAATTCTCATAATTTCTGCCCTTATATTGCCCTTAAGTTCGACTATGTGTGGTGATTATTCCTATAATTTCGTTTTTCCTTCTTAGCTTTACGATCCTGATGTCCTAAACCTATTAACCAGACGTATAACCTTTTGTCTGCCTGGAACTTGAATACTAGGACATATTTCCTGAAATTGCAGCCACATCTGTCTACATGGATGAAATTAAACTTAGAATTTTAATTATTTATTCTAATTATATGTAGGTTTTTGATTGGAAATCAATCGCACTTTTTGATTCTGTAAGCAGGAGAAGTATTGCATTCCACCAAAAAAATCTGATGTGTTACACTCACATGACTTTCTCTACTCTTGTACAAACTATTTTTACAAACACTTATTCTCCATATGCTTCATGTTAATCGATATATCAATCTTATTGCTAATTTTCTTGTAGATGCAAGGGGAATATGGTAGGTTTTAAGCGATAGTCAAATATTTTAAGCGTTGTTTGCTATGTGGCGCATTCCATTCTCTTTGCATGTCCAGGACGTAAAAAAAATGAATAACGAATTTGAGAAAAAGTATAAGTATTGGAAAATTTAAGGGAATAACAAGCAATATCTCGAAAACGGTTCACTCAACAAAAGAAATGTATATGACATAAATTGTGTATTTTAAGGCGATCTACATTTTGTGTGTAGTAAAATTTTGTCTATCTCTTATGGATTACAAGTTATGCAAAAGTCGTTCACAATGAAGAATACTTTTGGAGACATTTCCAGAAAATTCGAGATATACATTTCATTTACCAAGACAATGTCTTAAACATACGCTATTTTAATCAAAATCGTTAGAGCCATTTTTGAGAAAATTAAAATTTTCGAAAAATGTTCCATGTAAAGGGTAGTCTGGGGTGGGGGTGTTTTCTTGAAAACTTTCGTGTCGCACCTCTGGAAGATACTGAACCTAAATACCAAGTTTGGTGTTTATCCGACTGTTCGTTTCTGAGTTATGCTGTTCACAGACACACAGACACACAGACAGACACACACACGGACATGTTTCCAAAAATGCTTTTTTTGGATTCAGGGGGTCTCAAAACATGTATTTCCGGTGAAATCTCGGTATCGAATTTTTGGGTGGAATACAATACTTCCCCTGCTTACTATACGTAGTAGTGAAAGTAAAAATTATACCAAGGTTTCACCGGAAATAGTTTTGAGGTACCCTGAATCCAAATATAGCATGTTTGGAAGCATGTCCGTGTGGCGTCTATGTGTCGTCGTCGCATTTCCGCTCGGCTAGCCTCAATACGTAAATCCCGCCCTAACAAGGGCAGGGTCGACCTGCTGCTTTGTGGTCGGCCGGGTCAGCCAGTGCCAGACGGATGAGTGTAGATGCACACCGGAAGCGACGATTTCTGATTGCCTTCATAGCTGAAGACCACTTGATTTGAGCAGTGGAGAGCAACAGGCATGACCCGGGGAACTCCGGACCATCTGACCAGAGGAGCTCGCAGAGATGGTGGTGTAGTATAGGTCTGTGGTGGTGGATGCAGAGCAAGGTAAGGTGCGGTCCTGACTGGCTGTTGCTCCTTTAGAACGGGCGAAGCGGTAGCCGTGATGAAGGAGGACCTTGCCAACGACGGTGGTGAGGCGGCCATCTCGGCAGATGCCCGGGCAACGGCTGGCAAAACAGCGGTGTCGGAGACCGGAGTAGTCACTAATGCCTACGGATGAGCTCCAGCCACCTCAGTGGATGCCGGGGGAGCAGCGGAGGTTACTTCCGGCGCAGGTGAACAAGACCTGCCCCATCTCTCCGGCGACTGATCCCTCAAATAGATTAAAATGTTTCATACATTCGGTACTCTCGACTTGAAGATTTCGTTAGAACATATGAATTGGATATTTGTAAAAGGATTTTGCATGAATCAGTGTGCTGCAGGAAAGCTTCCCATCTTGCTTTCGTCCATATTCATTCAATCTAATATAAAATATTAATAATATAACTAAGTTAGCATCATTAACTATTCACTAAAAGATCATAAAATTAAAGTTTAAATACTTCATAAAATAGATGGAAATTAATGTTATAATAATTCAATGTATATTAAAATGCTTTTACAAAACCTGATTTCTCTCACTTAAAAAAGAATGGAAATTCGACCGTTTTACACACATTTCTTCAGTTTTACATCGCAGTACCATTTACCTCTGTTGGGAGAAACAGTGCTTACTCAGCGAATGACAATGCTGCTGGTGTTTAATCAGCTTATGTAATGTACAGATAGATAAGTCTATGGGGACACTGTCATAATTATTATCAAATATTTGTTTAAATAACCACATGGATATTCTATGTAAATGTTTAAAGAAGAAATTATGTTTACTTATTATTAAATATATACCCCGTGGTATTTCTTCTCCAAATGGTATCAGCTTAGAACAAATAAACATAAAACTGTGAGCATAGAGTATGAATAGAACGTAATTATTACCGGTTTTTGATATGCAATAAAGTAAATGAGAGCAGGAAAACAAGATTTTACTAGAGTGGTTCAAAATGCAGTAGGATCTAACAGCTCTCCAGGATTTGCTCAATATATTAGATGCTATAACGTCAAAGTTTGGTCAGATATTCTTTCAAGTTCATTATTTGTAGTCACTGAATTATCTGAACGGGGTTTAAATGTCGTATACATAAATCTAAAGGCTATACTGCAAGGAGCCAGATGCCTTCACTTTAATTCCCTTTCATATTTTCTTTAATTTTACTTTCTCTACCGAGTACATAATAGGTAGAGAAGGTAATGCATTCCACCCAAAAATTCGATACCAAGACTTCGTCACAAATACATGTTTTGAGGCCATGAATAAAATAAAGCACTTTTATAACAAGGTCAGTGTGTGTCTGTCCTCAAAAACGAAAAGTTGTATAAACACGAAACTTGGCATTTAGATTCAGTACCTTCCAAATTGACACGAAGATTTTCAAGACGTTGCATGAAACGTTTTTTCGAAATTTATGAACTCATCTTCATTCGGAAGGAATTTTGTTTAATCTTGCTAAATGTCAAGCGATAAACGAAAATGTCCTTCAGAAAAAAAAAGAAAAGAAAATATAAAATTAGATTTCATTAAAACGCACAATTTATGTCAAATAACTCTCTTCTGATATAAGCCGTTATAAATGGTTTGAATTATTCATTATCTGTTCATTCTTTTAAAGTCCTGTCAACATTCAGATGTTTCTCGCTATTGCATGCAATTCGTATGCAATTTTAAGGTCAGTGTATAGCGTCCAGTTCTTAAATATTTGAATATCAGTATTCTCCTTGTATTTATAACGAAATGGGTAATGTAGTCATTTATGAAAATGTTTATTTAGATTAAAATGAAGTAGTAAGAAAAAAATCTGATGTGATGCATTCACATTACTTTCTCTAGCCTCTATAATCATTAGTGAGTATACAAGCTATTCTTACGAAAGCCTATATTTCTATAGAATATAAGATCCTAATGGAATATAATCACATTTTATAGCTGAATTTTACCGTTAACGCTTACCTGGTTCATTTCTTAAGTATATTGTTAGTTACAATTTAATTGATGCAGCAGGCAAATACGAGCTGAAAGCTATAGGTGTTTCTAATATCAACAACCGGGCGTGGATAATCGATCGCTGACTTGCTAACAATGTTAAGTTCCTTACCTGGCTATTAGAACCACCTCGTTCAACAGCTGATAGTAATTAATTTTATTTCCGCGTAAATAATATTTGCATTATTCACTGTTGAGAAAAATGGTATGCAATACACATGCGTTAAGTGTATTAGAGAATCTCGGAAGAAGAAAATATTACTATTTTCAAACTCTTCTTGGTTCTCCAGTGACGCACTTACTATTCTGTATCGCAATATATATGATTTAGCTATTTTGAGAACATTAAAAGCAACTAATGTTTTTGTATATGAAGAGTTATCCGGGTGGAAATATTTCCTTGAAACTATTCTCATGAAAACCTTGAATGTTATAAAGTCTATCCTGAGTGGTATGGCTCAGGCTGCAACGTTTGTGGTCCCATTCGGGAGGTTCCGGGACCATAATTATAATTTTCTTTCACAATTAAGCTTAAAAAAGCTAAAGGTTTTGTCAGTAAGTTATAAGCAAGTATTTACAAGTGTATATATAGTTACAAATAATTTTTCTACATAATATAATCTAAGGTGATTGAGTGGAATCGCGTTTAACATACTTATTCACATGACTTCTAGGGTTCACTAGGTTAACTATTACATTCATTACATTTGAAAGTAATGTAATACATCCAATTCCATATCATCGTCACCATGAGGCAGTATTTTTAAACCTGAAATGCTTTCTGTCTAATTATATAATATATAAATTCAATAACAGCCCGTCTTAAAGCAATATGTGTATATAACACGGTATAATAAGTGTATATTACAGTCATTATATATGTTATATTATTGTATACATGCGTAATAATGTTATGTGAATGTATTACGTAATTTAATAATGTAGGAGCTGTGAGAAGAATAGGTTAAAAGTTGCTAACAATGAGGTAACCTTGAGGCAATAATGATTTAGAAAGTTTAAATGATACTGGTAATTCTTGGAGCAACAATAACGTAATTTTTGAGACAGTTTATAAAATAGCCAATCAACAACCAGAAAAGCCTTTAGTTAAATGAAGTTATTCTACTGGACTAGGATTAGCCAATCAGAAACCAAAATGAAGCAAAATTTACAAATTCAGAACTCAGTTGGTTGTAGACAGTGTTTCTAACCGGACGCCAGATGCGTCCTCGAGAAATTTAATACATATTCAGTGTGAGACGAAAAATAGTTTACTGTTTAAAAGTGCAAGTAATTAATACAAAAATCTCACAGCTCTATATATAAGTGAAGTGTTATTCAAATCGTGTCAAGCATTAATAAATGGAGTGAAGAAAAACTTATAGTCTCTGTAAGTCTACATTCTTCAGTCGCACCGCTCCCTGCTAAGATATTCATGTCTCTAAAAATATAAATACTGACGCAGCCGAGGCAAACATGAATATAATATTTAAACAAACAGTCAAAATTACAAAGTTAATATTTTTTAAACATTTGGGGCAAAGGCCATCAGAAAGTACATTTGGGGAGAGGGCTACCAGAAACTTTTTACTATACGTGCGTTGCAATTACTTCAAATTTGGCTCCCCAACAGTAAAATATAATACATCTTCAATACAACAACTTCTTCAAATTGGCTCTCAAAGCGTGGGGCAAAATTAACAACGTAAAAATAACAATACAACAAAATAACGTTCTTCAATCAAAATCATCATCATCATCTCGAATCTGTTATCTTTAACATACCTCTTACAGAACTGAAATAAGGACTTTAGTTTTTGACTTATCACGATGTAAGCAAGGTCCTATTTAATTTTAGCTGTATTCGCAACTGTGACGTGACACTTGCTTCCCGCGTATCAGCCCACTTCCTCTTTAAGACACCTCATTAGATAACTCAGTAGCTAAAGTACAAGTAGAGTGGAAGGCGATTTATCCCTCCTGAATACTCGCGTAGTCCGTAGACCAAGGGATTTTACTAGTTGTTATACTAAGTTGTTAGCTAATGTAAGTGATTTATAAATAAATTTACAATTAAATTTGGGCTACGATAAATAAATATCACAATGAAATCATAATCATATAGTCGAATGGTTACAGTTTCATATAAATCATTTACACTATAAGACGATACATGAAATACTCTAGATTTTAACATTTTCTTTATGAAGGTAGCCACTCGCAATGGGTCAAAGGAACGCTTCTTACATAGATTGAGCTCTTTACAAAGCCAGTCGACACATAGAGATAAGATTCATGTTCAGTTTGAAGAAGATGTATTATATTTCGACTGTTGGGAGCCGAACTTGAAATTCTTTGCAACCGCACGTATAGTAAACACTTTCCGGTAGCCTTCGCCTCAAATGTACTTTCCGGTGGCCTTTGGACCCCCAAAAAATGTTTAAAAAAATATTAACTTCGTAATTCGACTGTTTCTTTAAATATTATATATTTATATTTGCCTCGGCTGCGTCAGTATTAATTTTAGAGACATGAATTTCTTAAAAGGGCGTGATGCGACTGAAGAACGTAGGCTTACACAGATTACAAATTCTAATTCACTCCTTTTTTATTAATTTTTGACACTATTTAAACAACACTTCACTGATATAGAGAGCTGTGAGATTCTTTAATTAATTAGTTGCACATTTTTACACGTAAAACTATTTTCGTCTCACACAAATAGTATTAAATTTCTCGAGGACACGTCTCGCATCCGGTTAGAAATACTGTCTACATCCAACGCGTCCAGTTATGAGCACTGTCTACAAGCAACTCGATTTCTACCGCCTAAATTTATACATTTCTGTATTTCAAGTCTCTGATTGGCTATTCTTAATCCAATAGAATACCTTTATTTAACTTAAGCTATTTTTCTGATTGTTAATTGGCTATTTTATAAACTCTCTCAAAATTTACATTATTTTTCCTCTAATAATCACTATAGCAGTATTAAACATTGTTACTCATTAATGCCTCAAGGTTACCTCATTGTTACCTCATTGTTAGCAACTTTTAACCTATTATTCTCACAGCTCCTTCATTATTAAATTGCGTAATACATTCACATAACATTATTGAACATGTATACAATAATATAAAAATTTGCAATGACTGTAATAAGCACTCTTTATATATTTTTACATACACATACTGTTTAAAGGGGGCTGTTATTGAATTTACATATTATATAATTTGACTGAAATCATTTAAGTGTTAAAAACACTGCCTCAATTTACGTATATCACATCGGTTGGCATTTTGTCTAATATTACCTTTAATTGACCTAGTTTATTTCTAATAGACTGTAGATTAATAAAATTTGAGTTACTATTAGTTATTGTTTCATACTATATTTAGAATAGTTTAAGACATGATCAGCACAATTTTGATTCAATACAGGCAACATATTTAGAAATTTATGATAATCATCGGACGATTGAAGATTTTTGTTTGCTGACTTAACATTTGTCTAGTTGGTAATGTTGCTTAGTTCTTTGAACTGGGTGTGGTTACATTATTTTCCGGGGTACATATACTAGCTCATTTTGATCATTAGCATAAATAATTATTATCTGCGTAGACTCAGTAATGATTTTCACTATAGATTCACAGAGAAGCCTTTTACCTTTTCTATCAAAGTGTATACCATGTGTCGTATGAAATTTGCCTGTAACATTAAAGGTATCCGAATTTCTTGCACATATGCGATATAAATGAGTTCACAGCCGATGTTCGCTGATTAACCCACGATCGATCCCCGGTGACTGCCCGGTGTTTTCAGCGGTTTTCCCTGGTTGTCAGACCAATGCTATAATGTTTTCCTTCAGCCCCGAATTTCCTGTCCCTCCATTTCATTACACTCATTATTTCAGTCATCGTTCATCCCGCTGGTCTCTTTCAGGGTCGGCAGTGATGGTGTTTCGGTGCAGCGTGTCAGGGGAAAAGAATGCTCACAATAACTTACTCTGTCCCTCGGCTTTCGGCTGGCTGCCGGGTTATTCGAACTCCCTTGAGGGGTGTTGGACCCCCTCCGTGTGGGACGGGGTACCCGTTATGCCTGCCCGTCTACTGGGGTGCATACTTCTGGAAAATTAGGGACCCTGTCATTGCCGTACCGTTATGGATTTGACCGCCGGATGTCTCATCCTTCATCCCGGGGATGCCCCCTCGTGGGACCTAAGTACAATTTCACTTTGGATCGACGCCGAGTCCCCTCCGTAATGGAAGATAGATACGGAGTTAAGTCTTTTCGTCTTATAGCTATGATTCATTCTTCCTCTCTCCTTTCGTTTCCTAATAACGCGTATTTTGTGTTTGGGGACCTCATAACTTGTAGTTCCTTAAATATCGATATATGGTTCTTGAGCCTTGAGCATTTAAACAGTGGAAATAAAAACACTTATGCAAATATTCTAGCATATTTTAGCCAAATAAAAGCTTTGAGCATACAATTTCTAGAAATGTCATTTACACCTTCATTTTAATACCTATACTTTTTGCCATATACGAACGCAAAGACTTAGTATAGGTTGAGAATCAATTTTAAAATGAAATTTAATAACACTAATGGATTAATGTACCGTGTGTTTATATGCAATTAAATTAATCCGGCATATTAATTCCCCCCGTGTATTACAAAGTCAAGTTTGTTAACAACCATTATAAATTGTTTCTATTGGATTCGCAAACAACATATTATTAAAACATGTTTAGTAACCACTTTGTTCGAATTGCAAGAAAAATCTGGAAGGCTATAGTTGTCCGGAAATAAATAGTTATATACTTAAAAATGACATAAGAAACGAAATAGCAAACGTAATTAGTTTATTAAATCATATGCTATCTCCTTATACATTCTCCATCATCTATCGCATGTAGGCATAGAAGGCATTGTATTCGATTCAAAAACTTCATGTTGAATTATACGTACCTGAGTAAAAAAATCTGATGTGTTACACTCACATGACTTTCTCTACTCTTGTACAATCTATTTTTACAAACGCCTATTCTCCATATGCTTCATGTTAATCGAGATATCGAGATGTCAATCTTATTGGTAATTTTCTTGTAGATGCAAGGGGAATATGGTAGCTTTTAAGCGATAGTCAAATATTTTAACGCTGGTTGCTATGTGACGCATTCCATTTTCTTTGCATGTCCAGGACATAAAAAAAATGAATAACGCATTTGAGAAAAAGTATAAGTATTGGAAAATTTAAGGAAATAACAAGCAATATCTCGAAAACGGTTCACTCAACAAAAGAAATGTATATGACATAAGTTGTGTATTTTAACGCGATCTACATTTTTTGTGTAGTAAAAATTTGTCTAGCTCTTATGGTTTACCAGTTATGAAAAAGTCGTTCACAATGAAGAATACGTTTGGAGACATTCCCAGAAAATTCGAGATATACATTTCATTTCTCATGACATTATCTTAAACTTATGATATTTTCATCAACATCGTTAGAGCCATTTTTGAGAAAATTAAAATTTTCGAAAAATCTTCCATGTAAAGGGTAGTCTGGGATGGGGGGATTTTCTTGAAAACCTTCGTGTCGCTTCTCTGGAAGATACTGAACCTAAATATCAAGTTTGGTGCTTATCCGATTGTTCGTTTTTGAGTTATGCTGTTCACAGACACACACACACAGACACACACACAGACACACACACACACACACACAGACACACACACGGACATGTTTCCAAAAATGCTTTTTTTGGATTTAGGAGGTCTCAAAACGTTTATTTCCGTTGAAATCTCGGTATCGAATTTTTGGGTGGAATGCAATACTTCCCTTACTTACTATACGTAGTAGAGAAAGTAAAAAAATCTGATGTGTTACACTCACATGACTTTCTCTACTCTTGTACTATCTATTTTTACAAACGCCTATTCTCCATATGCTTCATATTAATCGAGATATCGAGATGTCAATCTTATTGGTAATTTTCTTGTAGATGCAAGGGGAATATGGTAGCTTTTAAGCGATAGTCAAATATTTTATCGCTGGTTGCTATGTGGCGCATTCCATTCTCTTTGCATGTCCAGGACATAAAATAATGAATAACGAATTTGAGAAAAAGTATAAGTATTGGAAAATTTACGGAAATAACAAGCAATATCTCGAAAACGGTTCACTCAACAAAAAAAAATGTATATGATATAAGTTGTGTATTTTAACGCGATCTACATTTTTTGTGTAGTAAAATTTTGTCTATCTCTTATGGTTTACCAGTTATGCAAAAGTCGTTCATTATGAAGAATACTTTTGGAGATATTTCCAGAAATTTCGAGATATACATTTCATTTCTCATGACATTATCTTAAACTTATGATATTTTCATCAAA
This sequence comes from Deroplatys truncata, assembly GCA_030765065.1. Taxonomy (NCBI): domain Eukaryota; kingdom Metazoa; phylum Arthropoda; class Insecta; order Mantodea; family Mantidae; genus Deroplatys; species Deroplatys truncata. The sequence continues at coordinate 111,666,462 of CM060982.1, forward strand.
ATCGTTAGAGCCATTTTTGAGAAAATTAAAATTTTCGAAAAATGTTCCATGTAAAGGGTAGTCTGGGGTGGGGGATTTTCTTGAAAACCTTCGTGTCGCATCTCCGGAAGATACTGAACCTAAATACCAAGTTTGGTGTTTATCCGACTGTTAGTTTTTGAGTTATGCTGTTCACAGACACACACACACACAGACACACACACACACACACAGACACACACACGGACATGTTTCCAAAAATGCTTTTTTTGGATTCAGGAGGTCTCAAAACATGTATTTCCGGTGAAATCTCGGTATCGAATTTTTGGGTGGAATGCAATACTTCCCCTACTTACTATACGTAGTAGAGAAAGTAAAAATGAATAACGAATTTGAGAAGAAGTATAAGTATTGGAAAATTTAAGGAAATAACAAGCAATATCTCGAAAACGGTTCACTCAACAAAAGAAATGTATATGACATAAGTTGTGTATTTTAACGCGATCTACATTTTTTGTGTAGTAAAATTTTGTCTAGCTCTTATGGTTTACCAGTTATGCAAAAGTCGTTCACAATGAAGAACACTTTTGGAGACATTCCCAGAAAATTCGAGATATACATTTCATCACTCATAACATTATCTTAAACATATGATATTTTAATCAAAATCGTTAGAGCTATTTTTGAGAAAATTAAAATTTTCGAAAAATCTTCCATGTAAAGGGTAGTCTGGGATGGGGGGATTTTCTTGAAAACCTTCGTGTCGCATCTCTGGAAGATACTGAACCTAAATACCAAGTTTGGTGTTTATCCGACTGTTCGTTTTTGAGTTATGCTGTTCACAGACACACACACACAGACACACACACACAGACACACACACACACACACAGACACACACACGGACATGTTTCCAAAAATGCTTTATTTGAATTCAGGAGGTCTCAAAACATGTATTTCCGGTGAAATCTCGGTATCGAATTTTTGGGTGGAATGCAATACTTCCCCTACTTACTATACGTAGTAGAGAAAGTAAAAATAAAGGTCCTTTAAGAAAAAAATTGTATACGTGTGTATTTCTGTGAGCAAACTTAGCATTTAAGTTCAGAATTTTCCAAATTCACAACATGAAGTTTTTCATAAAACACCGCCACCCCTAAATACCATTTAGATGGAAATTTGTGTTCATTTTTTATTTTCTCAAAAATTACACTGACAATTTTGGATAAAATAACTTATATTTGAGAGGTTAATGTTACCAATGAAACCTATTATTTTAATTTTGCACAAATAGCTTTTCAACCACTGTTTGTGCTGAAAGAATTTTGTATAAACGGTAGACTATAAGAAATAGATGAAAACTTAATACATTAAAATGTAAATCTTGTTAATACACGCAATCTATGTAAAATAATTTTATGGCTTTAAATTATTCCGAATTATTCGCTGTTACTGATTTGAATTTTCTAATACTTCCACATTTTTACTTCTCTACTATGTTCATAGTACATAGAGAAGGCACTGTATTCCACCCAAAAATTCCATACCGACATTCCATTGAAAACATGCTTTGAGGACCCCTGAATAAAAAAATTAATCATTTTTAGAAAAAGGTATGTGTGCCTTTGAACAGCATAACTCAAAAACAAAACGTCAGATAAGTATCAAAGTTCAGTATCTTCCAAGGATGCGACACAAACATTTTCAAAAAAATCTCCCTACAACCAACTACCCCTTAACTGGTTCATTTCGCAAAAACTTTGTTTTTCTGAAAGGTTTTGATTAAAATATAATGTATTAAATATATTTATATGACAAATAATATATATTTTGCTTTTCTGAGAATAGCCCGTGAAGTTCCCTTCATTCAACTGCCTGGTACTCATTAGCCTCGTGAAACAGCAGAATGGAAGTTCCGTAGTACTCATGGACTTCGAACGTGGTCAGGTGATTGGGTGTCACTTGTGTCAGAAGTGTGTACGCGAGATTGCCACACTACTACACATACCTAGATCCATTGTTTCTGATGTGACAGTGAACTGAAAACGTAAAGGGACATGTACAGCACAAAAGCGCACATGTCGACCTCGTCTATTGACTGACAGGGAGCGCCGACATTTGAAGAGGGTCGTAAAGAGTAATAGTCAGACATCTATCTATTCAGGCCATCACATACGAATTCCAAACTGCATCAGGATCCACTCCAAGTACTATGACAGTCGTAAGGTGAGAAACCTTGGATTCCATGGTCGAGCGGCTGCTCATAAGCCACACATCACGCAGGAAAATGCCAAAAGACGCCTCGCTTGGTGTAAGAAGCGTCAACATTACACAATTAAACAGTGGCAAAACGTTGTGTGGAGTGACGAATCACGGTACACAATGTGGCGATCCGATGGCAGGGTGTGGATGTGGCGAATGCCCGGTGAACGTCATCTGCCAGCGTGTGTAGTGCCAACAGTGAAATTCGGAGGCGTGGTGATTTGGTGTGGTCGTGTTTTTCCTGGGGAGGGTTTGGACACCTTGTTGTTTTGCGTGGCATGATCACAGAGCAGACCTACATTGATATTTTAAGCACCTTCTTGCTTCCCACTTTTGAAGAGGAATTCGGGGATGGCGATTGCATCTTTCAATACGATCGAGCACCTGTTCATACTGCACGGGCTGTGGCGGAGTGGTTACACGACAATAAAATCCATGTAATGGACTGCCTGCAGAGTCCTGACTTGAATCCTATAGAACACCTTTGGGATGTTTTGGAACGCCGACTTCGTGCCAGGCCTCACCGACCTACATCGATACCTCTCCTCAGTTCCGCACTCCGTGAATAATGGGCTGCCATTCCCCAAGAAACCTTCCAGCACCTGATTGAAAATATGCCTGCGAGAGTGAACACTGTCATCAAGGCTAAGGGTGGTCCCAACACCATACTGACTTCCAGCATTACCGATGGATGGCGCCACGAACTTGTGCGTCATTTACAACCAGGTGTCCGGATACTTTTAATCACGTAGTTTAGTTCCACGATATCGTGTGATGTTCCAGGGTTTGATTCTCTATGACCACCTACTGTAACCTCCAGTTTTTCATGGTTTTCTCTGGTGTTAACGCAACTGCTAGGGTGGCTATATCGACTTTCTTTCCATAATTTTCCTTTCATTCAGTTTCATCCTCATTTTTGAGATTTCCTTCTAGGTTTTGTGGCGTATGGTAGTGCTCGATAGACGTCACGGAGACTTACTCAAAGAAAAAACTACTCTCAGGGGACACTAGAGGGCTGATTGGTGTATGCATGTTGACGTCCTCACAGTAGATATAACATAGCGACTTGAGAACAATGGGCTATTGTTCTGGTGAGAACAAAGGAATTAATGACCTATTGTTCTGACTTCAAGCCCCGCCCCCTCCCTTTGTGTGCTACTATTTGCCGCCCGGTCGCGTGCCGCTAGCTCCGCCCCCTTCCCTTTGTGTGCTGATCTAATGCCGACAGGGTCTGTGCCGGCAGGTCCTCCCCCCTCCCCCTGTGGTCACGTGCCGGTGGCCCGCCCCCCCTCCCACCCCATACGCGTGTCCTCCCTCCCCTTTGTGTTCTGGTTGGTTCCCTGTGGATAGGTGGGAGAGTGTGTATTGTTCCTATACGGTGACTACATTCCCGCCCCCCTCATTGTGACTTGTCTAAATCCCTGTCGTGTGATTGGCTTGGGGTAGGGGATGTGTCGCTCGGGTGATGGGGTATAAGGGAATGGGGTTCTCGGTGCGTGACGTTGGCGGTGTGGGAATGCGATTCTCGATGCCTGCCGCACATCGGCAAATCGTTTGAGTACATAATTGTGTCAATCAATTAGGTAATGTGTGTTATTGAAAAAAGAATCAATGTTTATATACTACTAATGCAATTAAACTCTGTTCGTCGAGCAATTAAGTATTTTTGATTGAATCGCGCACACCTGTCCCTAAACCGCCATTTATAACCTACTATTGTCAATAAATTACACGTCTAATGAAACACGGCTAGTCGGTTGATGAATACATTTAAGTATTTTTTGAATGATTAATTGACTCGCGCGCAACTGTTCGTTATCGTATATGTGTGGTAGCATGTGTATAATTATTACGAGTAATAACATTTATTTAATTCTACTTTTGAGGGAAAATATATTTTGGATTTATAAGAATATTACAACACATAGATGAAAGGACAGACTTGACGTAACACTCGTTATCGCGTGATAATTGCGGTGGAACACCGACCGCAACCTTCCACTGCGAGACGTTTCGCCGGAATGACTGACTCTCGATATTTGGACTGGCAAGTCGACTTCTGCATCCCCTCCACTCCCGCTTCAGTTCGCAACATACACTAGCGCGCCAAGTGGTAATATGAGTGAAACTCCAGCGAGTGTTTGCTCACAGCGCCCCTGGCGGTCATATCCGAAAGTTGTGAATTCACCATATTTAAATTCGAGGTGTACGCAAGACGGCCATCTTAACTCTATATAATTCTGCGAAATATGATTCCGGAAAAAAAAATAAAGTCGAATTAACATGCAAGGGGCGTTCATGTTGGCTCCGGAGGAATTGATTATGAAATAAATAAAAAATAAATAAGACTCTCGCTGATCGATGAATACAATGAATAATTAATGTAATTGACTCGCGCTCCTAGAGATATCTCACCCAATTATTCATCTACCATGAATATCTCACTTCTAATGAAACGACGCAGTCTATCGATTAAAAACAATTAAGTTTTTTTTATTGATTAATGTAATTGACTCGCGCGCAACTGTTCGTTATCGTATATGCGCGATTATTACGCGTATATAACTATTACGGCTAATAACGTCTGTTTAATTCTTCTTTTGAATTGCGGGTTTATAAAAAATGTAACAAAGGAATCACGCTATGTAACAATGGAATCACGCTATGTAACAAACGTTTCCAGAGAGCATCCTTTTTCCATGCTCGCACTCGTTATGTTCTGTTGAGAGCATCCTTTTTCCACGAATGTTCCCAGAGATCATCCTTTTTCCATGCTCGCATTCGCCATGTTCTGTTGAGAGCCTCCTTCTCCACAAATGTTTCCAGAGAGCATCCTTTCCCGCTGCTATGCGAAGATTGCGATTCCCTCCGGCGTCCTCACACTGAATATATACATAGCTGCGTGTTATGAATTCATTCATTCGCTTTTAATTCCTTCGAGCGTTAGCATTCCCGTATTCATTTAATTTCTTTTACTTTTAGCATGAGCTCCTGCCGGAGAAAATCTGTGCAACTAGCGGATGAGAAACTCAATATTTCATACATTACACATGGAGGAAAACACGTCATTAGATGCTGTATATGCGAGCGGATTTTTAAGAATCGTTCTTTGTCAAGATTTAAGCTTCATAGAGCAGCATGTTATACTGGATCGACTCTCTCTCCTACACTCGAAGATCCGAAGATGTATAGAGGGGGATGTTATACCGGATCAAGCCTCTGTCCTTCACTGGAGACTACTGATGGTGAAAAATCTGGATACAGCGGGAGTCGCGAGAATATGAAATCTTCATATGATGATGATTCAGTGATATCTACGCTTGAAAATCCAAATAGACTTGTAAATATATTGAGGTTACTAATTGCATCGAGGAATGCTGGTAATAATAGTCACACACAAGAGATTGAGGAGATTATAAGTAAGCTGAAAGCTTCTAAAGTTATAGCATGACAGGATCGAGAAATTGTGTTAATCAATTACAGTCATGGTTAACAGGAACTTTGAAATATCAAAACCTTGTACTTATAAAATACATCATCCAGACATTCTTGAGATGTTTAGTTTTTTATGGATAATGCAGGTCTCTTTCTGTGTGATGTATATGATTATATAACTGAGTGTTTTAGAATGTCTAGACTATCACCTTTGTCTTTAGGAAATATGTATGTTTTTTTGTATAGGAATGTAATAGGAAAATGTTTATAAAAATAAATGTTGTTTATATTACATAGACCTCATTTTTTTATTAATCTTTTTATACACCTCATATCATACAGCCCAATATTAAGATGGTTCTGGCTTCTAGATTCCCATTTATTCAAGTCTCTTTCAGTAATAGTTCATGTAGCATCAATGTTTTTAAGATAGGCATTCTCCTTAAACAATTATGAAATTATTTATGAAATCAATGGTATAGGCTGGTATAGCAGTAATAATGAGTACATAATTATATATATATTATTGTTATATTCTACACACGCGGATGTTTTTTCCATGTATGTTCCGCACTGGTGCAATTCTTCATTGATTGAGGTTACTGGGAGGTGTTGAGAATGTTCCTATCACATTTCTGTTTATGATGTTTTAAGCTATCTCGTTCTTCCTCTTCATTTACATTCAGCTGGGCATTCCTGTAACACACATTCACATTATTTGCAACTTCTTGTAGGTATATACTTCGATGTGGAGAATCACTGCAAGGGGTATTAAAGTTCTTTCTGCACGAAATCACACAGAGTACAATCTAGACATTATTTACACATATTTTTTTAATACAGTGATGTCTGCTTTTGACAACTGCTATCGTGCTGGAAATTATTTGAAACTTACTGTAGGTATCTGCTTTGAGGTAAAGAATCAGTGAATAGACTATTAAACTTCTTTCTGCAGATCCTCGCTCAGACTACATCCTGGACGTTATTTTTTTTACATATTGATGTATACTTTAGACAAATGTTATCCTACTGAAGTGCGAATTTATAAACTCAACGAATGTAACTCTAAATGAAGCTTTGAAAGGATAGCTGAATTATTTCTACAAACCTTAATAGGAAGAAAAGACAATTTACATGTCTTAAACTTGCCGGCTGGTACTACTCCATGATATACCATTTGAAACTTCCCAGGCATTTCCTCCAACTGTTGGCTTGTTAGGGTTGAATATCTTGTCGGGAGAAACACTTGCTTATTCTCTAAAAGTGCAACGACTCTAGCACCGTATCGAGTATCAATTTTTCTTAAGGATTTTATATTATAAGGCTCCTCTGGCTGAAGATCTTGTAGTCTTTGAACGGCTGGTTAAATGCTACCCTCAGCCAATGTGTTAAGTTGAGATGTCAAACTTTCTGCATTAGGAAGAGAAAAAAACATATTCTTTATTAGAGAATGTGTTGCATAACAAAAATTTCATTTATTTGAAAGTTACAAACTTATTAACTTTTTTCTGAAAATGATAATATGTGTAAATATAATTGAGGTTCTGATTCACTAATGAAGTTCATTAAGTACTGTATTTTTCAATTTAAATGTTTTAATATAATGTAGATATTTACTTTGTTAGAGCGAATGATTCGCGCAACAGACTTTTTGTAATATTCTAAAGCAAAAACGTTAATAAGGTATTCAAATAATTGTATTTTCTCCAAAAAGGAATATAATTCACTCTGTGAAATCCTGTATTTAAATATCTGGAATAATAATTACTCAACAAGGTGAATACTTAACTAAATTGTTCCCATTTTGAGAATTCGCGCAGTTAGCTATTAAATGTAGAATAAGCTTGCCTAAAATGAATACTTAACTAAACTGTTCACATTTCAGAAAATTCACTTGTCTAGCTATTAACTTTTAGAATGCTCAGCTATTCGCATATAAATGCCTTGCATTAAAAACAAGAACGCGAATATAAGTTAAAATGTACAGAGTAATAATTTAACTTTTAAAGTAAATGAAGTGTTTTGTTACAACTTACCAGACATGATGTTCGTTGAAATTTCACTTTGAATGAGAAAAGTTTGCGTAGATCTTAGCTCGCTGTGTTGTCACAATACAGTGAAATCGCTGGGGAAGCTACTGCTTTTATATCGCTTCGCCTGATAAAATCTGAAGGGGTGAGAGGTGTGACGTTATATAATACAGCAATTTTGATTGGCTACTCCAAAAATTCGAGAAGGAGAGGGAAATGCTAGCCTCGCACAGGGACATTTCGTAAGCAAGTCTAAACCCGTTATGGGGGAAACCATCGCTCACGCCAGCGTTCCTTAAGGGGAATGCTTCTGCGTATGACGCTAGGAAATAAAAAATATATTTTATTTTTTACATTTACCGCTAAAAATTCATTGTTAATTATTGTTACATTACCAAATTAATCACAGAGCGAAAATAATGTATTGTTTCTGTAGATATAATTTTCCTCCAACCAGCAACCTTTCGATTGTGAATAGACACGTTACAGATGTTTAAAGAACGTCTGATGCTATGTGATGGCTTTATAATTCTATTCTCTATGCATTACCACGGGAAAAAACGAATAGCGAGTTACCGCTTGAGAAAAGTTAAAAGTATTTGAAAATTTAAACCAATATCAAAAAATCTGATGTGATACACTCACATGGCTTTCTCTACTCTTGTACAAACTATTTTTACAAGCACTTATTCCCTATATGCTTCATGTTAATCGAGATATCGAGATGTCAATGTTATTGGTAATTTTCATGACGATACAATGTGAATATGATAGGTTTTAAGCGATAGTCAAATATTTTAACGCTGGTTGCTATGTGGTGCATTCCATTCTCTTTGCATATCGAGGACATAAAACAAGAATAATGAATTTGAGAAAAAGTATAAGTATTGGAAAATTTTAAGGGAATAACAAGCAATATCTCGAAAAACGATTTACTCAACAACAAGAATGTATATGTTATAAATTATGTATTTTAACGCGATCTCCATTTTTTGTGTAGTAAAATTTTGTCTATCTCTTATGGTTTATCAGTTTTGCAAAAGTCGTTCAGAATGAAGAATACTTTGGAGACATTCCCAGAAAAAACCCGCCTCCGAAATAAAGTCCACTTCCTGAAAATAATAACAATATTAATAATAATATAGAATGTGTAAAAAGAACTTCATAAAATATTGAAAAAATTCTTACCGTTCGGTGCTTGCTGCATGTATGGGGCAGGGCCCCCACCCTGCTGATTTGGTGCCAGGAAGGTCTGGAAGCCTGGAGGTGGCGGTGCAGCGGTCGCGAAGCCTGCTGGTACAACGCTCGCGAAGCCTGATGCTACCGGTGCAGCGGTCGCATGTTGACCGATACCGCCTCCGAAATAAAGTCCATTTCCTGGAAAAAATAAATAAATAATAATAGTATAGCATGTTTAAGTACAGAGTTCTAAAGAATCTACACTCTATACGTGAAAAAAATACATGTTTTAAACACCCTCGTGAAAAATACATAGCATTCTGGGAGACCGAAAGAGTTATGTGACTGCATATGGGTGAGAAACTCCCCTTAAATATATCCTTTTCTCCTTATACAATCCAGAACTCTATGCTGTCGGAGGCATGCCTTTGTGTGCCAGAATCGACATTGTATGTCTACTATCATGTAATTTTTTAGTTAAAATCCTCAAACACCCGTCTGTAAATTCTCACCTTACGAGTGTTGCTGCATGTACGGATGGTAGAGCCGCCTCCATGATGATTTGGTACCAGGAAGGTCTGGAAGCCTGGCGCTGCCTGTGCAGCGCTCGATGGATGGTCGATACCAAAATAAAGTCCACTTCCTGGAAATAAAAATAAAGAATATGAACAAGAAGTTAATATGAATTGTTACATTACTTATTTAAAAACTCTGAAGAATGCTTACCATTCGGGTGTTCGGGTGTCTGAATCATTACGGTATTTGATGAGCGATCCTGCAGCCTGCGGCCCAGAAAATTCGAGATATACAATTCATTTCTCATTACAATATCTTAAACATTTAATATTTTATTCAATATCGTTAGATTACTTGAAATGAATTTGTGCGTGTGTGTGTGTATTAAGTTTATATTAACATGCTAGAATATTCGAAAAATATCTCTCGAATGGATGGGGTATTTAAAATCGTACTCGTCCTATGTTTACTAAGCCCAATCTTTTTAAAAATGGAATAAATTAAGAGTAACGAGGATTGTTTAGGCAAGGCTCCATATTTCATTATTTAGAATTAAACAAATGCTATTAGTCGTAATAATCATGCACATACGACAGCAAGCAAATGCGCGAGTCAATTCATATACAATTAATTAATAAAAAAATATTTAATTGTTTTCATCGATCAGCGAGAGCCTTATTTTAATAACGTATGTAATATCATTCTGAATACTTTTTATTCTTCATATTACTCTCGCCAAATCATATTTCTTTGTTTAACATCCCGAAAAAAAATCAGTTTAATTTTTTGATATCATGTTTGCATTTCTTGTACGCGAGTATTTAAATAATGACAAAGATACAATCGAATGTTTAAGTACAGAATCTATACAGTATACGTTTAATTGATAACTTAAATCATTAATATTCTTCATGTAGAATTATATTAATTATCGGGAAAACATTTTTTGTGGTAAGCTTAAAACATGTCTAGACAGGTTTTTCCGCTGTGTATGATGGAATTTCTGGACAGAGGAAGCTCTTAAGAAAATCTTTTGTGCCGGTAATTGTTATTTACCCCGAGGGTCTGTGGTTTTTCAGAGCACTTAGGCTGTTTAATGAATTGGAAACGGGTGTTATTGTTCACTAAGAGCTCTATACAAGACCTTGTTTTTACATTCTTCTGACGAAAATTAATGGTGCGGAAGAGTTTGCCGTTGTCTGCTAATGGGTCTACATATGCATTCTTCAGGGGTGTACACCATATTTCTTTCAGGCAGTGTACGCCAGTGAATAATTCGTTGAATTTCTCAAAGTTCGCTACGTCTTTAGAAAGAACATTTAAAACGAATATAAAATTTATATTTGTAGTCTTCGTGCGTGTTACTTACAGGTACGCCTGTTTTGAATTGTAATTATTACTTCTCTCGTGTGAGAAGAGACATAGAGGGCTTTTATTTTTAACGTCAGTTGAAGCGTACTCCTATGTGCTGGATACCCCCAGCCATTAAGAGCAGGTAGTGGGGAAAACCCACGCGTCCTGGTTTAACCGCCTCTCATGATGGACGGGGCATTGCTGTCACATTGCGTCTTGTTTTTTCGTAAAGGGTTCTCGTGTTAACGTCTCATACAAGCTATTTGCAATTTCGCTTTAAGTTGCTTTTTAATTCATCTAAGCAATGTAATATTTTTTATAAACCCGCAATTCAAAAGAAGAATTAAACAGACGTTATTAGCCGTAATAGTTATATACACGTAATAATCGCGCATATACGATAACGAACAGTTGCGCGCGAGTCAATTACATTAATCAATAAAAAAAACTTAATTGTTTTTAATCGATAGACTGCGTCGTTTCATTAGAAGTGAGATATTCATGGTAGATGAATAATTGGGTGAGATATCTCTAGGAGCGCGAGTCAATTACATTAATTATTCATTGTATTCATCGATCAGCGAGAGTCTTATTTATTTTTTATTTATTTCATAATCAATTCCTCCGGAGCCAACATGAACGCCCCTTGCATGTTAATTCGACTTTATTTTTTTTTCCGGAATCATATTTCGCAGAATTATATAGAGTTAAGATGGCCGTCTTGCGTACACCTCGAATTTAAATATGGTGAATTCACAACTTTCGGATATGACCGCCAGGGGCGCTGTGAGCAAACACTCGCTGGAGTTTCACTCATATTACCACTTGGCGCGCTAGTGTATGTTGCGAACTGAAGCGGGAGTGGAGGGGATGCAGAAGTCGACTTGCCAGTCCAAATATCGAGAGTCAGTCATTCCGGCGAAACGTCTCGCAGTGGAAGGTTGCGGTCGGTGTTCCACCGCAATTATCACGCGATAACGAGTGTTACGTCAAGTCTGGCCTTTCATCTATGTGTTGTAATATTCTTATAAATCCAAAATATATTTTCCCTCAAAAGTAGAATTAAATAAATGTTATTACTCGTAATAATTATACACATGCTACCACACATATACGATAACGAACAGTTGCGCGCGAGTCAATTAATCATTCAAAAAATACTTAAATGTATTCATCAACCGACTAGCCGTGTTTCATTAGACGTGTAATTTATTGACAATAGTAGGTTATAAATGGCGGTTTAGGGACAGGTGTGCGCGATTCAATCAAAAATACTTAATTGCTCGACGAACAGAGTTTAATTGCATTAGTAGTATATAAACATTGATTCTTTTTTCAATAACACACATTACCTAATTGATTGACACAATTATGTACTCAAACGATTTGCCGATGTGCGGCAGGCATCGAGAATCGCATTCCCACACCGCCGACGTCACGCACCGAGAACCCCATTCCCTTATACCCCATCACCCGAGCGACACATCCCCTACCCCAAGCCAATCACACGACAGGGATTTAGACAAGTCACAATGAGGGGGGCGGGAATGTAGTCACCGTATAGGAACAATACACACTCTCCCACCTATCCACAGGGAACCAACCAGAACACAAAGGGGAGGGAGGACACGCGTATGGGGGAGGGAGGGGGGGGCGGTCCACCGGCACGTGACCACAGGGGGAGGGGGGAGGACCTGCCGGCACAGACCCTGTCGGCATTAGATCAGCACACAAAGGGAAGGGGGCGGAGCTAGCGGCACGCGACCGGGCGGCAAATAGTAGCACACAAAGGGAGGGGGCGGGGCTTGAAGTCAGAACAATAGGTCATTAATTCCTTTGTTCTCACCAGAACAATAGCCCATTGTTCTCAAGTCGCTATGTTATATCTACTCCTCACAACTTCGAGCCTTGCACTATTAGGGACTCCCGCGGGTCCCTGTGGCCTGCCTGCGGTCTGTAGCCTTTGAGAAAATTATTTTGTTAGCTGCACGTATGGACGACAATTTGAAGAAGATGGTTTGTTACGTTATTTGCACCACGCTTTGGGTGTCAATTTGAAGTATTTTGCATTGTATTTCAACAGTTGAGGAGTCGAACTTGAAGTAGTTACAACCGCACGTATAGTACCCGCTTTCCGGTAGCCTTCACCCCAAGTTTAAAAGTATTAACTTTGTAATTAGACTGTTTCTATAAATATTATATATTTATGTTTGCATGGGCTGCGTCAGTATTATTGTTAGAGACATGGATGTCTTGGTAGGGTTGTGATGCGACAAGAATATAGGCTTACACAGATTATAATTTTACTTCACTCCTTTTATTAATGCTTGACACGATTTAAATAACACTTCAGTGATATAGGGAGCTGTGAGATTCTTTAATTAATTAATTACATTTTTTAACACGTAAACGTACTTTTCGTCTCACACAAATACATATTATATTTCTTGAGGACACTTTTTGTGTCCGATTATTAACGCTGTTTGCAGGCAACTGAACTCTAAATTTGTAAACTTTTCTCTCTTTCAGTTTCTGATTGGCTAATCCTACTCCAATAGAATATCCTCATTTAACTAAAGCTTTTTCTGGTTGTTGATTGGCTATTTTATAAACTGTCACAAAAGTTACTTTATTGCTTCCAAGAAACAGAAGTAGTATTGTTAAACTCTCAAACTCATTATTGCCTCATTGTTAGCAACTTTTAACTACATTATTCTCACAGCTCCTACATTATTAAGTTACGCAATACATTCATATAACCTTATTAAACATGGATACAATAGTATACAATAATATAAACATATACAATGACTGTAATATGAGGCAGTATTTTTAACACTTGAATAATTTCAATTAAATTATATAATATGTAAATTCAATAACATCCCGCCTTGAAGCAATATGTATGTAATAATTTTAAAAATGTATGTAACAGTCATTGCATATGCCTATATTATTGTAAACATGTTCAATAATGTTATGTGAATGCATTACGTAATTTAATAATTTAAGAGCTGTGAGAATAATACGTTTAACTTTCCTAACAATAAGCTAACAATGAAGTAACCATGAGGCAGTAATGAGTTTGAGAGTTTAAATAGTCATAATTAGAGCAGCAATAATGTAAATTTTGTTGCAGCTTAAAATTAGCCAATCAACAGCCAGACAAAGCTTAATTAAAATGCAGCTATTCTATTGGACTAGGATTAGCCAATCAGAGACTTGAAATACAGAGGTTTGGACGGTTGAAATATGTTCAGTTGCTGGCAGACCTTGGTAATGGCCGGATGGAGGATGTGTTCTCTAGATAAATATTACGTATTCGTGTGAAACGAAAATTAAGTATACCCGTTAACAAAATGCAAGTATTAAATAAAAGAATCCTACAGCTCTTAATATCAGTGTAGTGCTATTTAATTTGTGTCAAGGATTAATAAAAAGAAGTGAATTTAAAACTTAAAATCTGTGTAAGCCTACATTCTTGTCGCACCATGCCCTGATTAAGAGAAACTTGTCTCTAAAACAATACCTACGTAGCCGAGGCAAATATAAACATAAATAATATCTATAGAAGCAGTTTAATAACAAAGTTAATATATTTTTTTAAACTTGGAGCATAACAACAAAAATACATCTTCAAATCAGCTTCGCATACGTAGCAGCATATTACGTAACAAACAATCTTCCTCAAATTAACGTCCATACGTGGTGCAAATTTAAAAAACGAACACTTTCTTCAAATTGGCTTCCCAAGTGTGAGGCTAATAAATACACAGTAAACAAAATCACTGCTTCAAATATACACTCCTTATATATTGTTACATACACATATTGCTTCAAGGCGGGCTGTTATTGAATTTATATATATAATATATATATTATATATAATTAGAATGAAATTATTTAAGTGTTAAAAATACTGCCTCACCTTCTGCGCTTCCTTCAGTTTATTCCTTCCTCCTGAGGTTTAGTACGCGAGGTGTCACGCTCAGTTGCATAACCCATACCTATATAAGGTATAAGATTATAAGATTATAAGATCAAATGGCCCGCTTAGTTCTGCTCGAGTAGTCCTTCACAAGTCTATAACTTCAAGATCCGAGAACACAAATCCGGAATGAAGCACCGAACCAGAACGGCACGAAAGGTTAATGGCTTTTCAATGACCATACAGAAGGTAGAGTCAACCGCAATCGTAATCCTATTCATTTGGGAAATTACAGAGTTGAATGTAAATGGAACGAAAGTAATTGTAGTCGGTGCGAACAGCGAATTGTATTAACGGATTAGCACGTCCTGGACCCAGTACAGCTGTATCAGGTGCGAATCCATTATTTTACCGACCCTCTACGTGAGAATGTGTGGCAAATGGGGTTTTATACCTACACGGGTTTAATTAACACAACCGTTTATGTCCATGGATGATATACGACATTCACTTCTGCAGTAATCCACTATAGTTTCATACACTGCCCGAACCAGAGAGAAGAGGTCTATTTTCCAGTAAAAGGACGCAATGATGTTCACTAAGGAACAAACATAATCATATCAGCTAGGAAATCACTTTATGTCTCTTTGGAAAATAAATTTACGTCGCATTGTGTGATAGTTTCACTCTCAATGTAGCTTCTAATACAATTAATACACTGAAGGAAACTGTAGCGGGACCGGCGTTGTCGACTGT
Source organism: Deroplatys truncata (assembly GCA_030765065.1). Lineage (NCBI taxonomy): Eukaryota > Metazoa > Arthropoda > Insecta > Mantodea > Mantidae > Deroplatys > Deroplatys truncata. The sequence continues at coordinate 111,681,900 of CM060982.1, forward strand.
GGTACTGTGCTAGTGAAGTCCGGGATGCAGGCTCGAAGTTCTCTGCCGTCTTCTTTTGTATATTACTTTCTCTGCTACGTATATTAAGAAGGGGAAGTGTTGCATTCCACTAAACAAATCGATACCGAGATTTCGCCTAAAATACATGCTTTGAGGCCCCATGAATCCAAAAAAGACTCGCGTATGGTCTGTGTGTGTCTGTCTGTGATCGCATAACTCAAAAACGAAATGTTTTGAACCTAAAATCTCAACCTAAATACCAAACATAGTATTTTGGTTCAGATGCGACAACACGAAGATTTTCAAGATTATCCCCCCAACCCAGACTACCCTTTACATGACCATTTTTCAAAATTTTGATTTCCTCAAAAATGGTACTAACGATTTGGATAAATATATCAAATATTTACGGTATTTTCATGATAAATAAAATGTATATCTTGAAGTTTCTAGGAATGTCCCCAAAAGTCCACTTCTTTCTGAATGGCTTTTGCATAGCTGGTAAGCCGTACGAGATAGATCAAGTTTACGGTAGAAAAACTGTAGAGCTCGTTAAAACACACAATTTATGTCATATACATTTTTACTTTCTCTACTACGTATAATAAGTAGGGGAGTATTGTATTCCCCCAAAAATTCGATACCGAGATTTCACCGGAAATATATCTTTTGAGTCCCCCTGAATCCAAAAAAAAAGCATCTTTGGAAACATGTCCGTGTGTGTGTCTGTGTCTGTGAACAGCATAACTCAGAAACGAACAGTCGGATAAACACCTAACTTGGTATTTGGGTTCAGTATCTTCCAGAGATGCGATACGAAGGTGTTCAAGAAAATCCCCCATCCCAGATTACCCTTTACATCGAACATTTTTCGAAAATTTTAATTTTCTCAAAAATGGCTCTAACGATTTACATTAAAATATCATATGTTTAAGATATTTTCATCACAAATGAAATGTATAACTTGAATTTTCTGGGATTGTCTCCAAAAGTATTCTTCATTGTGAACGACTTTTACATAACTGGTAAACCATAAGTGATAGACAAAATTTGACTACACAAAAAATGTAGATCGCGTTAAAGAACACAATTTATGTTATATACATTTTTTTGCTGAGTGAACCATTTTCGATATATTGCTTGTTATTCCCTTAAATATTTTAATACTTATTTTCTCAAATGGGAATTCCTTATTCATTTTTTTGTCTTAGATATGCAAAGAGTATTAATCTGTGGGAAAGGGAATGGTGCTGCACATAGCAACCAGCTATTAAGAAATATGTATATGCTTAACGGCTACTGTATTTCTATATTGCCCTTGCAAATACAAAACAAGGGGAACATAGTAGGCCTTAAGCGATAGTCAAATATTTTTAGAACTGGCCGCTATGTGTGAAATGTAATTCTCTTTGATTGTCAAAAGGTCGTTTATGCAAATGTTTATCTCGATTAATATGAAATAGATGGAGAATAAGAGTTTGTAAAAATAGTTTGTACAACAGTACAGAAAGTCATGTGAGTGTAACACATCAGAGTTTTTGTGGAGTGAACCATTTCCGAGATATTCCTGTTATTTTTATGAATTTTTCAATAGTTGTACCTTTTCTCAAACGAAATTGTTATTGGATTTTTTATGTCCTGGACAAACAAAGAGAATGGAATGCTCCACATAGCAACCAGTTCCTAAAATATTTGACTATTGCTTAAAGGCTACCATATCCCCCTTGCACCTACAAGAAATTTAGCAATAAAAAGTTTCTGCAAATGTTTAACTCAATTAACATGAAGTAGTATGGGTAAGCGTTTGTAAAAATAGTTTTACAAGAGTAGAGAAAGTCATGTGAGTGTAACACATCAGATTTATATCAGCTCATATCGAACCCTTTTTATATATACGTGATATAACAAAATATTAATTATACAATGGTAAGAATTAAAGCTTACAATAAATAAAAATATTAAATTTTCTTATAAACATCAAACTCTTTTTCATTGTTTGGTGTTAACTGAAGCCAGCCTGATGTCTCCATCTCGCAATTTGGACATTGCAGCTGGATGTGTTGCGCAGTAACCGTTGTATTACAGGTCTCACATTTTGGCGGTGATTGTTTATTAAATATGAATAAGAGTGTCAGTTTGTAGAGAGAAATTTTGAAGCGATAATTACTGTTTTGTTCTCGAAGTTCACTTGTGAGGCAGTTTTCTGTACCGAAACAATGCTGTACTACTGCATTACTAATAAATATATATATATATATATATATATGATATGTATCCTTGTGTAGTAATAGTATTAATTCTATTTTTGTGATTGTTAGATTACAATATAGTATGTTAGCGATATTTCTGGTATACGACGCAAGAGTATTTCCACTGGACACGCTTTTACGAGCAAGAATTTTCTTCACACAAAGACGAGTGGAAGGTTCGAAAGTTACAAAGAGTTTTTGTTGACAGTGCACGCTAAAAGCCATAAGGTGCCACGCTAGGGGAACTCCAGACAAATTTACAAGCCGGGGATTCCACCATTTTCTTAAGTCTTATGACTTTCGAGAAGCCAATAGGGAGGAACTAACCCCCCTCATTTTTCTCAAATTTAAGAAATCGCGCGACTAGTTAGCCAATTAGAAAATTGCAAGTAAAATACGTACCGATCGACTATCATCCTAAATAAGGTAAGCTCCGGAAGAAAAATGGCGATTTCTGTTAAATTCATTTGCCGGATAAACTTGCGACTCTCAACATAAACGTTCCGCGCCAAAACTGTGAGTGTAAAGATGTAATTAAAGAATATGCGTGCGCGACAGTAATTATTTTAAAGTGGAGGTATTTGTATTAACTCACCTGATGTTAAGATTACGAGCATCAGAGGAACAATTCCGCGTTCATACAAAGGTAAGAAACAAAGAATGTCGAACAGTTCCCTGAAGTGGAAGTGAATAATCTTCAGCAAACAAATTTTGTCGGACAAAATGGAAAAGCGTCAGTTATCACAATTGTAAAATGCTATTGTTAAAGAATTTGCATTTTCATGCAAGCTTATCTAAAGTAAACATCATAAATTCAAGTTTAATTAGTGCTTTCAATCCTAGAAAGTATTCTTATGAGCCACACCCTTCAGATACCCATATCCAGTCCCATGCTCAATAATATTCATCAACACCCACAGCAGCCGAGGACAAAGAACTTCAAATGCAGCAGCTAGAATCTGAAAACACGACCTTGTAACTAGCACCTCAACTAGTAATTTGAAGTACGTTAATTTTATGGTGGTGTTGTATTTTATTTCGAATGTTGGGGAGCCGAACTTGAAGAGTTGCAACCGCACGTATGGTAAAATGTTTCCGGCAACTTTCGCCCCAGTTTAAAAATATTAACTTTGTAATTTGACTGTTTCTTTAAATATTATATATTTATATGAATGTATTAGCAGGGAGTGGTGCGACTGAAGAATGTAGGCTTACACAGATTATAATTTTATTTCACTCCTTTTATTAATGCTTGACACGATTTAGATAACACTTCACTGAAAGGAGAGAGAGAGCTGCGAGATTTTTTTATTAAGTACTTGCACTTTTCAACACGTAGGCTATCTTTGTCTCACACAAAATACGTATTAAACTTCTCGAGGGCACATCTCGCGTCTGGTTGGGAACACTGTCTACAAGCAACTGAATTTTGAGTTTGAAAATTTTGCTACATTTCAGTTTGTGATTGGCTATTTTATGAACTGTCACAAAAATTACATAAATGTTGCTCCAAGAATGACTAGTAGCATTATTAAACCTTGTAATTCATTATTGCCTCAAGGATACTTCATTGTTACCTCATTGTAGCAACTTTTAACCTATTATTCTCACAGCTCCTATATTATTAAATTACGCAATATATTCACATAACATTATTACATGTATACAATAATATAAACATATACAATGACTGTAATATACACTGTTTCATACATATATTGCTTTAAGGCGGGGTGTTATTAAATTTATATATTATATAATTTGATTGAAATCATCTAAGTATTAAGAATACTGCCTCAAATTATAACTGTAAACTTCTATTTAACCAGAACAATAGCCACCCAGTGATTACTTTGAGTTAGGAAAATTTATCTCGTCCACTTATTCTTCGCTATTTATGTTGCACAATTAATGATAATAAAAACAATTGATAAGAAGAATACGAGTAGCACTGCAATTGTTTGGAGAGGTTCAAAGAAATTGTCGAATCCAGCGCGAGCATTTTACAGTATGATGCGAGTTGTTGTCCACATTTTCTTCAATTTTTACTTTCTCTACCACGTACATATTATGTAGAGAAGGTATTTCATTTCAACAAAGCTTCGATACCGAGATTTCACCGTAAATGCAGGGGCCCTGGTTTAAAAAAGAATTTTTAGAAAAAGGTCTGAGTGTGTATGCCTGTGATCAGCATAACTGAAAAACGAAGATTCAAAAACACAACATTTTATATCAGGTTCAGTACTTTCCAAAGATGCTACTCGAATATTTTCATGGAAGTCCCCTCCCCTAACTAGCCTTTACATGGAAAGTGATCAATTTTTTTTATTTTCCAAAAAAATGGCTGTAATGATTTTTATTATAATGCCATATATTAAAGATATTTACATGAAAAAATAAAATGTATGTCTTGAATTTACTGAGAATAGACTTTAAACTCCTCTCCTTTCGGAAGGAATTTTATACAATCTTGTGTAACTTGTAAACGTTAAGCGATAGACAAAAAGTACTAAACAAGAAATGTAGATATCTTTAAGACACATGATTTATTTCAAATAACATTTTTTGTGACATTGACCATTTCCGATATATCCGTAATTAGTGGTTCGTATTATTCAACACTTGGTCATTCAAGTACTTTCAACTTTCAGTTGTTTCTGCGATTGCATGGAAAGAGTAATGGAATTTTAGGGCCAGTGTTTAGCGTCGAGTTCTAAAAAGCTTCTGTCTTTACAACGAAATATGTAATGCAACTATTTCAGGAAAGTGTTATCTCCATTAAAATGAAGAAGATATGAAAATAAGCTTTCGTAAGAATAACTTTGTATATTCACTAGTAACTGCTACAGGGTAGAGAAAGCCATGTGATTTCCATATAAGTAATAGTTTGGTTTAGCTCATAACATCATGGTGTGTTGAAGTTATTCCATGGTCACTGATAGGGCGTTGGGTGGCCTCCTTTGCAGCTTTCATCAACATCCGTTTCAATACCCGTATGGGAGGGTACCCAAGTGAGGGTTACTTGTTTCCCAAAGAGCTGAACTATTGAACATAAGCAAAGTATATCACTTATTAAAAGCTGCTGAGGACTTGTATTCTAGCTAGGAAGAATTGCACTTAGTGAATCAGTGTAAATTACATAATTTGTTTAATTGTCATTTTGAATTATGTACTGCAGTGTTTTCTTAATTGTAAAAGCTTCAAGGAGAAAATGGAAAAGTATTGCTGTAATGTGTAGAGCGTGGTGTGAATAGGATATACGATTATCGCTGTACAGTCACGTACAGTTCGAGTGCTGCTGAGCCATCCGCTTGGGACTCGAAATCACGACTCTCAACTTGGTGGAGCGCCGGAGCTCTACGCTCCAGCGACCACGGCTACGAAGGCCCGCACTCTAAACCTGGTCGGGTAATCAGAGTCGATTATTCTGGCTGTCTGAATTATTCAAATTAAATAAACAATAACGAAGCTGTTAGATAGTCATATGTTAAAGTTCACTTTTTCAATTCCACGAATTACGTACTACTTCCAACAGCTATGTCACAATATAGGCTGATTTTACACCTGAATTGACTCACACAGTCCGATGTGAAGGACACCTCTTGAATGTCAGAATTAGAAGAAGGTTTCTTGGAATCACCCAACTTTTATATTCTCTCAGATAGGCACTATATTTGACGGCGTAGAGTATATGCAGCATATAGACTATTGTGATTGGCGTCGTATGAAGATAAAATCATTCATGTATGTTTTTATGGCAAAACGTGACTACACTATGAATTCTGAGTTATTCCAAGTTTCGAATATTACTTATTTCACTCACTTCAGTCACTATTTCTCCTCACTGATGTGCTCCTTCGGTGCCTTATTTATTTTATGTTATGGGATTCTCCAACTAGGCTGTGTGGGGCCTAGTTTCAAATTAATGTTCTTTATTACTCTACAAATTTTACCCCTTATAATATTAAGTTCCTGATGCGTTTACTCATATTAACCATTTACATAAATAATACCTATATACCATTCATATCTGTTTTCTCATTCTATATTCTTTGTTAGTTAATCTCTGTTTTATTCCATCGTTATTTCCTGCCTTAATATGCTTCTTTCTAAAGTTATTCCTATTTCCTTTAAATTTCTTTCATGTAATTCCTTTATATGCACCCTGAGGTAGGTGTTTTCTTATAAAACAGAAGCGAAAATATATTTATGGAAATACCTGCACCTCTTTTTGGTCTCTGAACATATCTGAGGTGCGTGACTGCAGTTTATTTTAAACAAAAAGAGAGTTGTGACAATTACTGGCGGGGAATGCTTCTATGTAGTCTACATGGTAACCTCTCCTTCGCTATTGCTTTATCCAATATGGTGCCACTAAATTCCTTTCCCTCTGCTACAAGTTGAACTTTGGAGGTAACATGTTAATGTGCTATACTGCTTTGTAGCCCATGGTTTTATGCTGCTTACTATGTTTCTAATACGATTCTGCAACCTGTTATCCCACTTTCTGCTGTAAGTGCATTGTCACGCGTATAAATTTTTGACCGATTAAATTCTAATGTTCTTAAAACTTCATGAATGATTACTTAACAGCCTCATATAGTGGTTGTTTAATGTTATAATTACGTTATTATTTTATCTACCACTTACCTAGTAAATATTCTAAGACCCCTGAATCTCCCCCCCAAAAAAAGCATTTTTAGAAAAGGGTGCGGTGCGCGTGTATATATATATATATATATATATATATATATATATATATATATATATATATATATATGTGTGTGAGTAACATTCAGAAAAATTGAAAAAAATTTTAACTTTCTGAAAGCTGGCCCTAACGATTTTGCCTAAAATAACATATATGTAACATATGTACATAACAAATAAAATGCGTATCTTCAGCTTTCTATGAATAGGCTGTGAAGTGCACTACATTTGGAAGGAATTTCTATATCTGGTAAATGTTAAGCAATAGACCAAAAAATACCACATAAAAATGTAGATCTCTTAAAAACACAGTTTATTTCAAATAATTTTTTTGGGGCATCAGCCATTTTTGAGATATTCGTTAATAATATCTTCAATTGTTCAACACTGTAATTTTTAATCTCCCCACTACGTACTGACAATAATTAGAGGAAGCATAGCATTCCACCCAAAATTTCATACTGAACTTTTATATATTTTGACGTCCCCTGAAACCAAAAATAGCATTTTTAGTAAAAGATACGAGTGTCTAATAAATGTCAAGCTTAGTATTTAAGCTCTGTGTTTTCCAAGAATGCAACACAAAAATGTTCAAAAAAACTCCGAATCAGCTTTTACGTAGAGCATTTTCGTTATTTTTAATTTCCTCATAAATTAAATTCTCTAACGATGTTTATTAAAATATCATAAGTTTAAGACATTTTTATGGATATGGAATAAAATGTAAATCTTAAATTTTCTGGGAATATCTTGCGAAGTTCTCTGAATGACTTGTTTAATTGGAAAACCGTAAGAGATAAACAAAATATTACTACACGAAACATGCATTAAAGTGGATTCACATTAAGTTTAAAGCAGTTGTAAACAAAAACACGTGACAACAGAGCACATCGTTGGCAGGTGGGAAAACTACAACTTTTCCCGTTTAGCATGTCGTCTCTTCCTCCACATAAAACTGTTTGGTTCAGATCGTAACATTTTGTGGTTATTCTTGTGTAGAGACATTTAAAACACCCATTATTCTAACAGTTCAATTTATGAAACAAAATGTGTTTATTCAGATTCGCCTAAAACTATCTGAACCGTTATAACATAGGGTTTGAGGCTATTGGCAGGTACTGCAGTTCGTTTCCGGATAAACCGTCAATGTATTCTTTGCCACGTGTTGAAAAAATATTACTTTAGTGAGTGCCATGGTTGAGAATCCTCTGCCACTGTGGAAAACATAAACGCATTAGAAGGAAAGTACACAATTGTAATAAATGATTTTAACAAATTCTGTGAAAAGAACAAAACTTTAATCGACAATGAATAAAGTTCGCTATTGTTTAGCAAAAATTTAACATCTTTGTTAGCGATGCAAGATTGAGGCTTGGGTTCCTTGGGTAAGGTTTGTTTTCTGTTGTGTTTTTTTAATTTATAGTGCTAATCATTTTCTTAACTTGTTGACTCATAAAAGGTTAAAGCAAAGGTTAAAGCTGACATTAGTCATTAAATGAATGATTTCTAAAACCTGAAGTTAAAATCAGTTTAATCCAATATCTTCAATTACAGATACCGAAATGTTCAGGTACCACCTTCATTTGTCTACTCTTAGTATTATGTGTTAGATTACCGATCACCCCAACACGCACATGGGGAGCGTAGCTCACAAACGGCAAGAGGACCGGGACCTTGGTGTCTAAATTCAGATGAAGGCGTGAGGTTTTGACATACGAAAAAATCTGATGCGTTACGATCACATGACTTTCTTTACTCTTGTAGAAAGTATTTTTACAAACCATTATTCTCCATATGCTTCATGTTAATCGAGAGGTTAATCTTATTGCTAATTTTCTTGTAGCTGCAAGGGGAATTGCTAGGCTTTAAGGAATAGTCAAATATTTTAAGAGGTGGTTGCTATGTGGAGTATTCCATTCTCTTTGCATTATCAGGACAAAAAAAAATGAAAAAGGAATTTGAGAAAAAGTATAAGTATTGGAAAATTTAAGGGGAAAACAAGCAATATCTCGAAAATGGTTTATCTAACAAAAAATGTATATGACATAAATTGTGTATTTAAACGCGATCTACATTTTTTGTGTAGTAAAATTTTGTCTATCTCTTATGGTTCACCACTTATGCAAAAGTCGTTTACAATGAAGAATACTTTTGGAGACATTCCCAGAAAATAGGAGATATACATTTCATTTGTCATGAAAATATCTCAAATATATAATATTTTAATCAAAATCGTTAGAGCCATTTTTGTGAAAATTAAAATTTTCGAAAAATGTTCCATGTAAAGGGAAATTTGGGGTGGGGAGATTGAAAACCTTCGTGTCGCATCTCTGGAAGATACTGAACCTAAGTACCAAGTTTGGTGTTTATCCGACTGTTCGTTTCTGAGTTATGCTGTTCACAAACAGACACACAGACACACACACGGACATGTTTCCAGAAATACTTTTTTGGATTCAGGGGGTCTCAAAGATATATTTCCGGTGAAATTTCGGCATCGAATTTTTGGGTGGAATACAATACTTCCCCTACTTACTATACGTAGTAGAGAAAGTAAAAACACACAACTTATTTAAAATAAGTTTTTTGGGGCATGACCGTTTCTGAGACACTTGTTATTAGAGGTTCGAACTAAATACGGGACCGGGTCTGCCAACACAGAGACCACACCCTCGCAAACCCAGGAGAAAATTCGTGGGGCTTTCCATTAGGAGCGGTGCCTATTTTATATACCGCCCCCCCCTGCCTGGTCGAAATCGGGCAAGGACACCTCCCGCACCGACCCTTCCAAGCAGGGACGGAAGTGGATACGCCACTTACGCGCGTCAGGCCAGCACGGCGAACCCTACTGGGGGAGACTACCGAACAACCTCGGTGGGGCCGACAGTTTCTAGCTACCGTCTACCAGCTATCCCTCATGGCTGGTGCCGGAGAGTCTCGAGGCGTCTCACAACCCCGCCTGGGTGGAATTAACATATCCAGGCGTACCCAATCACCCATGGGTATCGGGAACCACTGCCCCGCCGAGTCCAACCCAATCCGAACAACTCCCATTCGGGAGGGGCTCGAATGTTCGGCCCGGCGTACTTCTGGTAACGTCAGAAGTGTTCGTTTCTTAGTCATTCTCTTAAGCTCCTTTCAACATTCAGTTGTTTCTCGCGACTGCATGGAAACATTATGGAATTCTAAGGTCAGCATATAGCGTCCAATGCTTAAACATTTGACTATCGCTGTCCTTTTTGTATCTATAACGAAATATGTAATGTAGCTATTTCTGCAAAGGTTTATTTGGATTAAAATGTAGTAGATAGAAAAATAAGCTTTAGTAAGAATAATTTGTGTACCCACTAATAAACGATAGAGAATAGAGAAAGTCATGTGAATGTATCACATCAGATTTTTTGTATTTTTGGTTTACCGATTCTACTTCTGTAATCCCAGTATATCTTTATGTAATTGTTTTGATTGTATTGTCCTTTGTATCAGAGAATGCGTAAATATTTAGCCAGAGTGTGGCGCTAATAACCTTAGGAGTTTTGTGCCATTAAACTCGAAATAAACAATTAAATTAATTAAGTTTCGGGAATTCCATGATACGAAAAGCTTTCCCGAGAGTTTCCGTTATTTGTTTATTTCGTTGCAATGGCTACAATATAGCACAAAACAAAAGAAAGCAAAATATATGCAGCACAAAACAAAAGAAAGCAAAATATATGCACGTATAATTTAGAATCAAAATTTCGGCAGTTATCCTTTAAGTTATATTTCAAAATATAATTTTATAACTCCTATAATCATTTGTATACACCCTGTACTATGTCTCTGCTGCTCGTATACATTTCATTGTGAGCCTACAAGTGGAACGAAGCGCTGGTCTGTCTGATTACACGCGGTGTAGTTTATTTCCCCTTTCCACTTTTTTTGTTGCACTGGAAGAGTAATCAAGGAATGACGCAATACACGCGGTCTTTGAAAACCAGTGTCGTATTTGATTTATAAACATAAGCTAGGGGTATGCTTTCTCCCAAAGAATGTACATCTTATGTAAAGCTGAAACGGAAACTAAAACATCGGTTTGACTATTATATCAAGTTTAGTTCTTGTATAGTTTAAGTATGTGTTTCATATATGATTAAACTCGTTGTGCTTTAATTACTTTCTCTGCTACTTTATACACTAAGATAGGTAATATTGTATTCCACCCAAAAATTCGGCATCCCATCTGAGGCAGTATTTTTAACACTTAAATGATTTTAGTCAAATTATATAATATAGAACTCATTAACAGCCCGTCTTAAAGCAATATATGTATGTAACAATATATAAAAATCTGATGTGTTACACTCACATAACTTTCTCTACTCTTGTACAAACTATTCTTACAAACGCTTATTCTTCATCTACTTCACGTTAATCGGCATGTTTATCATATTGCTAACTTTCTTGTAGATGCAAGGGGAATATGGTAGGTTTTAAGCGATAGTCAAATATTTTAAGCTCTGGTTGCTATGTGGCGCATTCTATTCTCTTTGCATATATAGGACATAAAAAATGAATAACGAATTCCCATTTAAGAAAAACTATAAGTATTCGAAAATTTAAGGGAATAATAAGCAATATCTGGAAAATGGTTCACTCAACAAAAATAATGCATATGACATAAATTGTTTATTTTAACGCGATCTACATTTTTTGTGTAGTAAAATTTTGTCTATCTCTTATGAATTACCAGTTGGGTAAAAGTTGTTCACAATGAAGAATACTTTTGAAGTCATTCCCAGAAAATTCGAGATATACCTACATTTCATTTGTCATGGAAATATCTTAAACATATGATATTTTAATCAAAATCGTTAGAGCCATTTATGAGAAAATTTAAATTTTCGAAAAATGTTCCACATAAAGGGTAGTATGGGGTGGGATGATTTTCTTGTAAGCCTTCGTGTCGCATCTCTGGAAGATACTGAACCTAAATACCAAGTTTGGTGTTTATCCGACTGTTCGTTTCTGAGTTATGCTGTTCACAGGCACACAGACAGACAGACACACACACGGACATGTTTCTAAAAATTGTTTTTTTGGATTCAGGGGGTCTCAAAACATGTATTTCCGGTGAAATCTAGGTATCGAATTTTTGGGTGGAATGCAATACTTCATCTACTTACTATACGTAGTAGAAGAAGTAAAAAGTGTATAGTACAGTCATTGTAAATGTTTTTATTATTATATACATGTAATAATGTTATCTGAATGTATTACGAAATTTAATGGTGTAGGACCTGTGTGAATAGGTTAAAAGTTGCTAGCAATGAGGTAACAGTGATGTGGCCTTGAGGCAATAATGAGAGAGGAAGTTTAATAATGCTACTAGTCATTATTGAATCAACAATAATGTAAATTTTGAGACAGTTTATAAATAGCCATCCTTCAAGCAGAAAAAGCTTTAGTGAAATGAAGGTATTCTATTGGAGTAGTATTAGCCAATCAGAAACTGAAATATAGCAAAATTTACAAATTCAAATTTCAGTTGTTTGTAGACAACGCTCAAAACTGGACCAGTTGCTTGTAGATGCTCGAGAAATTTAATACATATTTAGTCTGAGATAAAAACAGTTTATGCAAGTGCAAGTAATTACTTAAAAAAATCTCACAGCTCTCTCTGTATGAGTGAAGTGTTATTTAAATAGTGTCAAGCATTAATAAAAGGAGTGAAGTAAAATTATAATCTGTGTAAGCCTACATTCTTCAGTCGCACCACAACTCTGCTAAGAGAAACTTGTCTCTAACAATAATACTGACGCAGCCGGGGCAAAAATAAATATAAATATTTAAAGAAACAGTAAAAATTACAAAGTTAATATTTTTTAAACAATTGGGGCAAAGGCCACCGGAAAGTACATTTGGGGCGGAGGCTACCGGAAAAGTTTTACCATACGTGCGGTTGCAACTACTTCAAGTTCGGCTCCCCAACAGTCGAAATATAATACATCTTCAAACTGACTTTCCATACTTATCAGCAACAAACCTTCAAATTGACGCCCAAAGCGTGGTGCAAACAACGTAATAAATACTTTATTAGATCTCAATGAAAATCCACGTTTTGAGGTCGTGTGTGTGTCTGAGAATAGCATTATTGAAAAAATCATACATTCACATGACTTTGTCTACCCTTAATTGTTTATTAGTGGGTATACACATTATTCTTACTAAGCCTTATTACTTTTTCCTTCTATGTACTACATTCTAATCCCAAGAAACCTTGCCAGAAGTATTTGCAATAGACATTTCGTTATAGATACAAATACATCTACTATAGTCAAATATTTTAGAAATGAACGCTATATGCTGGCCTTAAAATTTCATACTGTTTCCATGTAATCGCGAAAAACAACTGAATGTGGACAGAACTCTAAGAGAATGACCAAGAAATGAACAATTCGAACTTCTAATAACGGTTATTCCAGAAATGCCTTATGCCATAAAAAAACTTATTTAAATTAAACTGTGTGTCTTAAAGAGCGTGCAACTTCAGCACAACCCCCTTCACGGCGGTTATGAGAACCATAGACAGGCAGTGACTTGGCCAAGTTATGTCATTATCAGGAAAAGAAGAAGTTTCAAAAAGTTTCAAGTGATGGCTAGACCTATTGTTTATATGGTGGCCACGTCGCTTAGAAAGGAAACGTTTCGTGAAATCGCCACCGTTAGGGAAAAGGAGTGTTGGTGCTGGCCACCTCCCTCTCCCAGACAGTTCAGCTCGAAACGACGTGAAGAAAGAAAAATCAGTCGGCGAGGACTCGGTCAGTGAGCTACTAGACCAGCAGTTTGAAAGCAGCGGACATGTTGCGTACGCCTGAGTTTCGGCTTTGGTAAAATTTTTCTAAACCTTTTTTCCTGAGTAATTCTGTAAGTTTTAATGGTAGGACGTATTCATGTATGTTTGGTAAAATGCTGTAAATTCTGAGGCAGTATTTTTAACACTTAAATGATATGTCTAATTATAATATATATATATATATATATGTATATAAATTCAATAACAGCCCACCTTAAAGCAATATGTGTATCTAACATATATAAAAAGTTAATATTACAGTCATTGTAAATGTTTATATTATTGTTTACATGTTCAATAATGTTATGTGAATGTATTACGTGATTGAATAATGTAGGAGCTGTGAGAATAATAGGTTAAAAGTTGCTAACAATGAGGTAACCTTGAGGTAATAATGAGTAAGAAAGTATAATAATTCTACTAGTCATTCTTGGAGCAACAATTATGTAGTTTTTGTGACAGTTTATAAAATAGCCAATCAACCACCAGAAAAAAGCTTAAGTTAAATAAAAGCATTCTATTGGATTAGGAATAACCAATCAGAGACTTGAAACACGAAATTTACAAATTTTGGGCGGTTAAAATCAAGTTAGTTGCTTGTAGACAGCTTTCATAACTGGACGCGTTGGTTGCTGACAGTGTTTCTAATCGGACGCGAGACACGTCCTCGAGAAATTTAATACGTATTTGTGTGAGACGAAAATAGTTTTACGTGTTAAAAAGTGCAAGTAATTAATTAATAAAAGAATCCTACAGATCTTAATATCAGTGAACTGTTATTTAAATTGTGACAAGAATTAATAAAAAGGAGGAAGTAAAAAGTGTATATTACGATAATTGCAAATGCTTATATTATTGTATACACGTGTAATAATGTTATGTGAATGCATTACGTAATTTAATAATGTAAGAGCTCTGAGAATAATAAGTTAAAAGGTGCTAACAATGAGGTAACTATGAGGTAGCCTTGAGGCAATAATGACTAAGAAAGTGTAATAATGCTACTAGTCATTCTTGAAGCAACAATAATGTAATTTTTGTGACAGTTTATAAAATACCCAAACAGCAACCACAAAGAGCTTTAGTTAAATAAAAGTATTCCATTGGATTAGGATTAGCCAATCAGAAACTGAAATATTGCAAAATTTACAAATGTGGTGGCAGAAATCAAGTCAGTTGTTTGTAAACAGCGTTCATAACTGGACGTGTTGGTTGTACACAGTGTTCCTAGAGGCGAGATGTGTCCTCGAGAAATTTAATATGTATTTTGTGTGAGACAAAAATATTTTACGTGTTAAAAAGTGCAAGCAATTAATAAAAATATCAGTGAAGTGTTATTAAAATCGTGTCAAGAATTAATAAAAAGGAGTGAATTAAAAATTATAATCTGTGTAATCCTACATTCTTTAGCCGCATCACGCCCTGTAAAGAAGTTCATGTCTCTAACAATAATACTGACGCAGCCGAGGCAACATAAATATATAATATTTAAAGAAACAGTCAAATTACAAAGTTAGTATTTTTTAAACCTTTTTGGGCAAAGGCCACCGGAAAGTACACTTGGGGCGAAGCCTACCGGAAACTTTTTACCATACGTGCGGTTGCAACTACTTCAAGTTCTGGTCCCCGACAGCTGAAATGTAATACAACTTCTTCAAACTGGCTTTCCATACGTAGCAGCAACAAACTTCTTCAATGCTCAATGGCATCAGTAGTTCCCATGGACACACTGGTGGATAGTTTATCGCCCTCTCTCAGCGGCTTGGAAATGTTGGGGACCTCCGTGCGCCTCTGTCACCTATTTTCCTACGTCGTATAGCCTCCTGTGATTCCTTCACCGCATCCCTTTCTCCAGAGGAGATGATAGCCACAATAGATTTCCGCAGACCGCATGCGTTGACTAACCTATGCCTATACCTAGGCAAGCAACAGACTTTCGGTTCTCCGTGTGCCATCAAATAGTTTGGGAAAGAGATGTGATGAAGAATACATGCAACATTTAAAATGATATGCGCACTGTAAACAAGGTGAAATTTGTCACTCATAGTGCTGCCTGGATGTTTAGACAATGGCATCAATCAGAAGCTTATATTTGGCATACGTTTTCCTGTCCGCATTTATCAGGCACGATGTTGCAAAATATCGCTGCCAATAAAGGATGTTTTATGGGTCACTCCTTAATAAGGGCACTGATAAATACGAGGGAAACTTATAGCCTCGCATGACTCATAACAACTGTGTTACATTGTAACCTGCGACAGAATCGTTTATTCGAAGCAACAGAATTTATTTCCTTATTGTTTCTCGCAACGAAACAAACAGATTACAGAATCTCAGTACTCCATTATCAGACTAAATTCGTTTTCGCGTATAAAGCATCAGAAAATCCTGGTGTGTTACAGCCGCATGACTTTCTCTATCAATATCGTTTATTACTTTCTCTACTACGTATAGTAAGTAGGGGAAGTATTGCATTCTACCAAAAAATTCCATACCGAGATTTCACCGGAAACATGTTTTGAGACCCCCTGAATCCAACAAAAGCATTTTTGGAAACATGTCCGTCTGTGTGTCTGTGAACAGCATAACTCAGAAACGAGCAGTCGGATAAACACCAAACTTGGTATTTAGGTTCAGTATCTTCCAGAAATGCGACACGAAGGTTTTCAAGAAAATCCCCCTACCCCAGATTACCCTTTACATGCACATTTTTCGAAAACTTTAATTTTCTCAAAAATGGCCCTAACGATTTTGATTAAAATATCACATGTTTAAGATATTTTCATGACAAATGATACGTATATCTAGAATTTTCTGCGAATGTCTCCAAAGGTATTCTTCATTGTGAACGACTTTTGCATAACTGGTAACCGTAAGAGATAGACAAATTTTGCTACACAAAAATTTAGATCGTGATAAAATACACAATTTATGTCATATATGTTTTTTTGTTGAGTGAACCATTTTCGAGATATTGCTTGTTACTCCTTTAAATTTTCCAATACTTATACTTTTTCTCAAATGGAAATTCCCTAGAGAAAATGCAAAGATAATGGAATACTCCACATAGAAACCAGCTCTTTAAGTATTTGACTATCGCTTAAAGCCTAGCATATTCCCCTTGCATCTACAAGAAAATTAGCAATAAGATTAACATCTCGATTAACATGAAGCATATGGAGAGTAAGCGTTTGTAAAAATAGTTTGTACAAGAGTAGGGAAAGCCATGTGAGTGTAACACATCAGATTTTTTTAAATACCTTCTATAAACAATTCTCTAACATAGATGTGATACATTATTAGTGGGAATAAAAACTAATATTAATAAAGCTTATTTTGCAGTCTACTACATTTAATCCAAATATACATTTGCAAAAATAGCTACGTTATACATTTCATTATAAATACAAAGGGAACAACTATAGTCACATTCTTAAGAACTGGACGCTATATAGTGGCCTTAAAATTCCATACTGGTTCCATGCAATCGCGAGAAACAGCTAAAAATCAATGGGAGTTCGAAACTTTAATAACGGATATCTCAGAAACGGCTTAAGCCACAAAAAGTTTATTATAAGTAAATTGTGTTTTTTAAAGAGATCTACAAATTTATATGGTGCTTTTTGTCTATTGCTTAACGTTTACATATTATACAAGCTTATACAAAATTCCTCCCGAATGAAAAGGACTTCCTAAAAAGTTAAAGATGTACATTTTATTTGTAATATAAATATCTTTAATATGTGGGATTTTAATCAAAATCTTTGGATGCATTTTTGGGAAAATTAACATTTTCGAGAAATGTTCCATCTAAAGGGTAGTTGGGAGTGGGGAAATTTTCTTCAAAATCCTCGTGTGACATCTTTTGAAGATACTTAACTCAGATAGAAAGTTTGGTACTTATCCGTCTTTTGGCTTTTGTGTGATGCTGTTCACACTCAGACACACATATAGACACACATAGGACAGGTTTCCGAAAAGGCCTAATTGGATTCAAGGGCCTAAAAGCATGTACTTTTATATCTTCCTCATATTAATCCAAATTAACCCTCTCAGAAATAGTTCAAGTTTTGTATTTATCCTAGTTTTGGTTTTTGAGATTTGTTGTTCATAGAAGCAAACACACACCATGGACATTTTACTAAAAATTCTTTTTTTTATTCAGGGGTCGAAACATGTGTTTCCCGTGAAATAACGGTATCAAACTTTTGGGTGGAATGCAATACACCCTCTAACTACTAAATATGTGGTAAAGAAAGTAAAATTGCTTTTTTTTCTAATTGAGTGGAGTTCAAAATATGTATTTCCTGAATAATTTCGATATTGTGTTTTTGGGTGGATTACAATACATTCTTATATCTAGGTACGTGGCACCGAGTGGGATGATTCGGGGGGTTACGACCGCTCGCTCTGACCCATGGGTTTTTCGTGGTTTCCCGGGTCGCCGGTTCATCTTCTACTAAGACTCTCCCTCCTCTCATTTCCTATACCCATCATCTTCCTTACTATCGGTTTCAGGGTTATAGGACCAGGCGACGATGTTCGGCACGCTGCGGCTTGCATCCTGTAAAGGTTTCCTCCCTGGCGTCGCTACGGTGCCGCTCAGTGAGACCTCTCTTCTCCGCTCCTGGGGACTCTGGAGGTTGGTGGCTTGTGGGCAGGGACCATGCGGCGTCGGATGCGTTTTGTCTGGAATTGTTAGGGACCCCATCCTTGCTTGGGCCTTTCGTCATCCGGTTCTGTTCGCCCTTTGGGTATATCCCCTCATTCTTCCCTCCCAGCAGATCCTGAAACGTGCCTTTACCTTTAACTTTAGTAGGTACGTGGCAGAGAAGGTAAAAATACCAGGAGATACCGTTAGTGCAAAGCTTGAGGTCTGTACGAATAGAGTTATGGTTGCTGTGTTCCCCAGAACCGCTCTACAAAAACAGTTGCACCGTTTTTCCTACCTCTAGGGAGTAAAAGGCATTCTATCATCTCTCCAAAAAGCTACTGATGTAGTTAACTAAATGCATAACGTAGGACAGGTACGAACCACGGCAATGAGTTTAGCCTTTAATTAAATTTTTAGACCCTTATAACAAAAAAGGAATGAGGGAGATATAGCTGAATCAGGCACATCCTACATTCTGACCCACTTTAAATCTTTTCTGATTTATTACAGTCGTTTGTAATCCCGTCCGTTTGTTTCTGCTTGCTGCTTGTGTACAGGAAAGGCTAAGCGGAATTTTCCAGTACGTTCGGGGCATTTATTGTGGGCTTGCTCTCATTTCCCAATGCTGTGGACAATCTCTGACGTTAGAGGTGAATTTCTTACCTATAAATTTTGCTCGCTCGTGTGCATTGCTACAATTTTTTCTATTTGGTGGAATTAATGGCTGACGTTTATCATTTGTTTATTTAGCATCTGCTATGCTGCAGATTTCCAAAACCATTGTTATCAACAATTTCCACACCAAAAAGAGCTCAGTGACATATGGTAATAACTTGGCTCAGAACATATCAGCAATTTTCAGGTTCTTTGAAGGTCCTGGAAATGTAAATTCTTTTGGTAAATTGTGCATCAACCAGAAAATAAATAAATGCATTTTTGGTGTGTTTAATCGCATTATATTTATAGTACTGAACGATTAAGCGAAACTGTTACCGAGATGCTGACACAGAAACTGGAAAAATATTTGTTTTTAGATTTTTGCACAAAATATGCCTAAAGTCTTTGCACATGTTGTATTATATATGTATTATAAACAATTCAGCCATTTTTAAAGGTACAACAGCCATCTTTATGTCTTCCTTGTTTTATAAAAGGAATGTTATTTTTACTGTCTCTCCTACATACCTAATAGGGAAGGCACTGCATTACATACAAAAATTCGATATCGAGGTTTCAGTAGAAATACTTCGTTTTGAAACTCCTGTTTTGAGACTATTTTTTGAAAATATTACGTGTACGCATGTGTCTGTGTACACTTGTAACTCAAAAAATCTGATGTGTTACACTCACATGACTTTCTCTGCTCTTATGCAAACTATTTTTACAAACGCTTATTCTCCATATGCTTCATGTTAATCGAGATGTTAATCTTATTGCTAATTTTCTTGTAGATGCAAGGGGAATATGGTAGGCTTTAAGCGATAGTCAAACATTCTGAAAGCTGGTTGCTATTTCGTGTATTCCATTCTCTTTGCATTACCAGAACCAAAAGATAAAAAAAATAAATAACGAATTTCCATTTGAGAAAAAGTATAAGTATTGGAAAATTTAAGGGAACAACAACAAGCAATATAGGTATCGAAAATGGATTACTAAACAAAAAAATGTATATAATATAAATTGTGTATTTTAACAGGATAGGCGGCGCCGTGGCCGAGTGGTTAGACTGATCGCCTCCCAACGAGGCGGCCCGGGTTCAATCCCAGGAATCTGCATGTGGGATTTGCAGCGTCTGGGCGGGGTTTCCCCCGCCATTCATTCCACCAACTGCTCCATCATCATCTTTCCTTTCATCCATTTCACCAAAATTTTGTTTCATCTACTTCCTTCATCCCATAGCAGGCATCGGGCTGATCACCCACCCTGGATGCTCTGTCTGATCCATGAGTGTCTGCTCCTCTACGGGCCTATGGCCCTAGGCACCCGCTTGTAAGTCCTGGGGGTGTAAGTCCTACATAACAGGAGGGTAAACAAATAATGAATGAATAAGTATTTTAACAGGATCTACATTTCTTGTGTAGTAAACGTTTGTCTATCACTTATGGTTTACCAGTTATGCAAAAGTCGTTCACAATGAAGAATACTTTTGGAGATATTCCCAGAAAATTCAAGATATAGATTTTATTTGTCATGAAAGTATCTTAAACATATGGTATTTTAATCAAAATCGTTACAGCCATTTTTGAGAAAATTAAAATTTTTTAAAAACTTTCCATGTAAAGCGTAATCTGGCGTGAGGGGATTTTCTTGAAAACCTTCGTGTCGCATCTCTGAAAGATATTGAACCTAAATACCAAGTTTTTCCGACCTTTCGTTTCTGAGTTATGCTGTTACAGACACACAGACGGATGCTTCCAGAAATGCTTTTTTGGATTCAGGGGGTCTCAAAACATATATTTCCGGTGAAATCTCGGTATCAAATTTTTGAGTGGAATGCAATACTTCAGTATATTACAAAAGCGCGAAACGAAGATTTTTCAAGAATTGTCCCCCTCTTCAAAAGCCCTTTAGGTAGAAAAACTTTTCATATCTTCTATTTTATAAACAATTTCACCCAAAACTTTCATATCGATGTTTTACCAGAATTACATGTTTTGAGACTCTCTGAATCCATCAAAAGTGTTTTTACTTTCTCTGGCTCCTTGCTATATTAGGTAAGAGGAAGTATTGTATTCCACCCAAAACTTCCAATAAATGTTTTACCGGAATTACGTCTTTAGACCCTCTGAATCGAAAAAACATTTTTTTAAAGGTCCGTATATGTATGTGTTCCTGTGAACACTGTAACTCAAAAAAAAAAGGTCACATAAATACCAATTTAGGTTCAGTATGTTACAAAGGTGCGACACGAATATTTTTAAGAATATCCCCCACACGGAACAATCCTTTACGCACAAACATTTTCCTTATTTCTGATTTTCTCAAAAATGGCTCCTAGAATTTGGAGTAAAATAGCATATACTTATCTGCTAAATAAAATGTATATCTTAAATTTTATGGAAATAACCTGTGAAGTCCTCATTCGGAAGGAAATATACACTTTTTTGTGTTGGGTAAACCATAAAAATAGACAAAAACGTACTACAAAAATGGAAGCATCTTTAAAACACACAGTTTATTTCCAATAAGTTTTATTGTATTATCAGCCACTAGGGAGATATCCGTTATTATTCGTATAAAATTTTAATTACTACTGTTCTCGCAAGGTCATGAACGAAACAGTAAGAATTTTAAGGCCAGAATTTACCCTTTTTCCCCTTTGTACCTGCAATGAAATGTCTAATGAGGCTATTTTTGCAAAGGTTTATTTCGATTAACGCAACGTTTATTTCGAAATCAATGTACATTTAGCACTTCAAATTTCTTTTAAACTGCTTCATATCTCGGTGTTGCAAATACCCCAACTTAAATATTAATGGTGCAATATGTATGCATTTTGCTCAAGTATTTAATTTTTATAGCCAACATAAAGGAAAGCTTTTATCAAATTTTTAAATACAAACTGACTAGGGGAAATATTTTTTTGTGAATAATCTTCTGCTTACATAATTATTTGCGTTCTGAATCACTGGTTGCTATTCAATATTTTAAAGTAAATAATTGTGTCAAGTACCTCGAACATTAAAACAATGAAAACGTGAATATTTTAAAAATTACTGAGCAAAAGTTAATAAAAATAGCAATCAGATTAACAACCCATCTGTGAACATTCCACAATGTGGATCCCATTTGGTCCACTGTTTTAAATGTTTCAGATTTCAGACCTTATTAAAGTTTATACAACAGAAAGTAAGTATATTTATACTACTCTTAACTTTCTTATTTAAATGCCCATTTTGGCCAGAATAAAGCATTTTGTTTCCTATGCTGAAGTTACGACGACGCAACACGGGCTAAATAACTGATCCCCCACCCACCCACACACACTACAGGCTGCTGTTGCATCTCTCGCGTGCTCGCTTATCACTCTATTGATTTTTATTAAATATTTAAATAAAACAAGGCATCCTAGTTGTTAATGTCAACTCTTCAAGATTGAAATAAATGAATTTACATTGTTTTGATACCTTAATTATAGACAGGCAGATATAAATAAATAAAGGAATAACTGCAAAATAGAGAAATAATTGCAATAAATAATTTCCGTATATTAATTCAGTTTATAATGTAACAAGTTTGATTTGAAAAGTTTGTCCGGAAAGATAAAAGTAATTAGGAAGTCAGGTTAGCGAAAGTCATTAGTTTCAGCCGAAGAAGCGGACGCATTAGCTTAAAGATTACGTGAAGTCATTAGGTTATAAGTTCAGCATGTTTGCAGTCACGAAGGCCAATTCTATAAAAGAAATAGGCAAAATCAATTCTGAGAAAATAGAAAGGCTGAGTTAGTAACTCAGAGATGCACATGAAGGGAGTTTGATATTGGCAAGAGCAAGATGTAAAGTTAGAAGGGTAATAGTATGTATACGAAGCTAAAAGTAATAAAGACGTGCAATTTTAGATAAGAGAGCCACTCTCTCTCTCTCTCTCTCTCTCTCTCTGATACTCTCACCGGTACGTACTGCTAGTGTGATATTTTAAGCGCCTAGTGACGCGCTTGTGAGTAAAATTTCGCGGCTATTGCAAGAGGTCTCACCGATAATCATTTTAACGACTCACGGCAGGTTACATTTCTAGTTTCTTTTACTGCGGAAACAGTCGTTTCCAACCGCAATGTTGATACTACAGAAGTTGGCAGGTATAATAGTTCATTTATTACAATTTTGAGTGCTGCGATTCATAATCAGTTTCATTTCTTTTTTAAAAAGGCAGGCAATTCGCTTCAAAAGTTCAGATCTCAGATCACATTACATTTCTCAGTCAATTTAAACTGGTGTTATCCTTTAACAATACGCCAATGCATACTCTGAGAGAAAGATCTCTAGCTCACCACTGAAGCAGCTGGCGCAAGAGACAACAAAACGAGCTACGAGATCACGGCAGCAGAATTAATAACGAAGCAGGTAAAGTAAACGACATTAAAAGTGACGAACATCGCTTCTGCTTCAAATTTTCGCGACATCACAAAGATCTAGCATAAGTTTTCTTCCATTTTCTTAACTTGTTACATTAAAATACCATCTTAATTTGTGTTCCCGAAATATTCGCCATACACTCGACGTTTTTTATCTAAGAGTTGGAAATTAGTGCAGCAATTAATTTTTTTCACATGAAGTACTAAGTAACTAAGCGTTTAAACACAACCGTTCGTGTTCTTTCATTCTTTCACTGGAAGTTAAACAAGTGTGCTTCAGTTTTAATTACTATCATTAAAAATTAAATTCAAAATTCAAGAAATAACTCTTTTGGAAATTAAACAGACTTAAATTGTCACTTTTTCCATCATCTTGTTTTAGTATTGAGCATATGTCCCTTATCCCTGACCCTATTATGCCTTACTGGCTGTGTTATGCAAAGATAACAGATAAAAGATAAATTCGAGTTAAGTCTGTAATTTGAGTTTGAGATTGTGTGTAATGTTCTGCATTGAAAATTTTTCCGAACATACAATTGTAGTCTCTTTCTTATTATGCATGTGTTCGTTTTTCTTTGGATCGGAAACAAATTTATTATCGTTCCCGTAAAACAGTAATTAATTCGCAGCGCAATCGGAGATACGGCACGCATTCCTCTCTGGGCCAGACTTTACTTCAAGTGTGATTTTCCAGTCCACCTGCAAGGAAGGCCCACCGTAGCCAAACGTCTCTGCAGTTCATAGCTTTTTTCCTACAAATATATGAAATATATGTCCATAATTGTTTTTAATGCAATTATCCAAATCTTTGTTTTAACGAATTTTATCTAGACACCTTCTATGAGATAAATGTTACGAGTGTGCACTATACATCTCTAAGAGGAAGTAAATGCAGTGTAGGCAAACTTACCATACTTCTAATGCAAAGACTTTAGTGTTAAATACAATACAAGGGGAAAATATTTTCGACTCACCTCTCTCCGCTAAAATGTCCAGTGCTCCGTCAGAACATATATCTGAAACAAACAAAAAGTAAAATAAGCACTTTAAAATAAATAATTGTATAAATAAATGTCTGGTTGAATTTTATTTCGAAGTTAAAATAAACCCGTTTTGATGAGCAATACATCCTGTGCTTTCATGCGTCACTAAATCCGCCTCCACAGCCTAAATGCTTTATATTACTGCATTTTTTCTACGTGATAAAGGGCTAAATGAGAACGCTAACTGGACATTTTACAACTCATGGATGTCGCGATATACTAACAAAGCCAGAGTTTAGTTCTCTCCCGACAAGGGAATGGCTTCGCCTCGAACGGCAACTACCTATTAAAACTTTTGCATGGCTGAACAGGACGTTAGTGTCTGTGGCTTTAATTCAGAATGTTCCGTTGAAACCGGACCTTTTTGTGCGTTTTTCGGACCGTTAGATTATTTTGGGTTGGGTTATAAATTACCACGAATTTTCCTGACCCTTACTGCCTCTCATTACGTTCTATTTGAGACTATCAGGGTTAGGCGCGGTGAATGGTGATGTGCTTTGAGGACAGAACTGTCCCTCCTTTCCATTTAGTTAGTTAAGTTTAGTTTGATAGGATTATGACTTTTGCATGCCCAGTCTTATTATCAGCAATTCAAAAGTTTGACGTTTAGAGTTAACTGATTCAGGCTGTGGGCCGTGGTTGTTAAAAGCTCCATCAATTTTGGAAATTGACTCCCAGTAATTGAAGTCTCTTTAGAGAGCAGGTGCTGTTATACAAACTAGGTAAAGCAAACCGAATCGATAGCCAGATATTTTAAAACAAAGAGAAACACCTGAAGAGCAATATGCTGTATTTACATGACCTTCTATATTCTTACAAAAACTTATTCTTCTCTCTACTTCTTGTTAATCTAGATAAGGTTCCTTTACATATTTACACACTTCCCTGTACGTTTAAGATGGTTACAATATTAGGTTGAAGTGATATTCAGAATTTTAAAAGGTGGATCACTATGTGACGAATTTGAAATTCCATGCTCTTTGCACGACCAAGAAAAAAAGCGAATTACTTACAATTTTGAAAAGTTAGAAGTTAAAAGATTCAAATTATAATAAGGAATATATTGGAAGTGGTTAATGACACCAAAAAATTGATTTGACATAAATTGTGAGTTTTAACGAGATCTACACGTTCTGTGTCTAAAACTTTATCTATCTTTTACGATTTACCAACAATTATTTTATTTGTCATGTAAACATATTAAAAATGTGCTATTTTAATAAAAACATTTACAATGCTTGGTTATACAGGAGAAAATGGTGAAAGAAGAAACTATACTCAAGATACAGATAACATTAAAAGAAATGGGTATTAGGGAAATATGAGCAGATAGAAACAACAAAAGTAACGTTTTTGGGAAGAAATTCGAGCTAGAATGAAGGATGTTGAAAATTAAGAAATTATAAATTGTTTAAAGAAGAAAAAGGTCATTAATAGATTATATATGTTTAAAAACGGAATAGAGAAAAGAAACATATATTGAAGTATGCAACAAAGAGGCCAGAATGCGGTATGCCTGGACGAGGACAGGTGTAATGAATTTAAGTGTTCTAACCGGGAGAAGAATGAGGAGAGATGTACAAAATGGAATAGACTACATGATAATTGGCATTATATTCTGGAATGCGATGATGTGGATAAAAATAGACAATATAATACTAGAGAAATGGAAACATTTACCAATGGAGCTATATATGAAGAAAGAAGGGAAACATTTAGAAAAAATAGGATTAAAAGGTTAAAAGAGATGTGAAGAAAGTTAACGAAAATAAGGAAAACAATATAGGAAGTAAACAGTGGATACATTACACTTCCCCGTTATATATACAACAGAATGTCAAATATAAGGGGAAGAAAAATAATAAGCAACTCAAGAGCGAGTAGCACATTGTATAAATTATAGCAGAGTTTAAAGCAAACAATAAATCATTCATTCATTCAATCAAAACTGTTAGAGCTGTTTTCGAAAACATCAAAGCTATGATTTTATACTTCAATATGGCTTTGTAGCTGAAACGACAATAAAAAAGATCAGAACAGGAGGTTTTTTCTGTATAAAGGCACCTTTGGGCGAATAGATTTTCTTGAAGACTCTGTGACACATCTTTGGAGGACGCTGAACTTAAATACTAAGTTTAGAATTTAACGTACTTTTCGTTTTTGAATTACGCTTTTCACAGGACACACACGTATTCTTTTAAAATGACTTTTGGTTTCAGTAGGCTTCAAAATATTTAGTTTTAGTGAAATTTTGGTATTGAAATTTGGGGTGGAATAAAAATACTCGAACGATCGCATTAGCGCAGAGTTGGAGGTTTGGCTTTTTTGGAATTGTATAACTGAAAGTGAGGTGCCTTATGTTGTATGAAAGATCTCGTTGATATTCTGTCACCCCGGCCTTACTTATTGTTCCTACCAATGTAGGAACCAAGAGAAATTTAAAATACATTTGGGTGAAGATAAAACATTACATTAAAGCAATTGATAAATCTGCAGCTGCCAACCACTTCTGGACTTCCAACCATGACATAGATCGTGACATCAAGCTGCTAAAATCCATACATATCCCTTCACATCTGGAAATTTGG
This sequence comes from Deroplatys truncata, assembly GCA_030765065.1. Classification (NCBI taxonomy): domain Eukaryota; kingdom Metazoa; phylum Arthropoda; class Insecta; order Mantodea; family Mantidae; genus Deroplatys; species Deroplatys truncata. The sequence continues at coordinate 111,709,050 of CM060982.1, forward strand.
TAAAATATATTCATCCTTCATAAAATCAAGAATGTTGTGAATTTTGAAATCCCACCATAAGATTCTTTGATACAGCTTATCCAATCAGCCTGTAGAAGAGAAGAGAAAAGACAGGAGAGTTCCCAAACTTCACGACAGAGGGTAGTAATTCCAGCACAAAAGAGTAACAACTATTCCCAACAAAGGGCAGCAATTTCATCTTTAATTCAAATCCTGTTGCTCAGGGGAGAGAAACTGAATTCATTCGGTTTTTAGCATAAACTCTTCTTTGTTTTAGGCATATTGCCACAGTTCTGCACTGGTGTGTACGCAGCGAATAAATGAAACAGTTGCAACGAAACCATCTGTTGGGGGAGGGGAGGAGTGTGTCCATCGTACCTGATATCAGCTATACTCCGTGCAGTAACAGCACTGTTCTGTTTACGTACTAAAACCCCTCTGCCTGATCAGATTACGAATCTAAGAAGAGTAAAATTGATTTATTCATAAATTCAGTTTTACATTTCAGGTTCCGAGATTCATAAATACTTCCGTCCTTGTAAATGGAAGGACAGAAATCCAAAAACACTCAATACTTTATTATAAATTTAAAGAGGATTATGGATATCGGCTTCTCTTAATTTAATTAAATTTTCAAATTATGTACCTTAAGTCAAATTATGTTCGATCTTGCTCTAAGGCTCCGATTGTGAGCAAACTCTCTTTTTTATGAATGTTATTAAGAGTGGATTACTTAACTATTCCAGATGCCCGCATTGCTAAAATGTTCTATGCACATCTAAAATTGCACCTACTATTGAGAAATTGGTAAACGAAAAGTAAATTCAGAAGGTGTCAAGGTGTGACATTTTAAAGATCTTCAAATCCATAAGATTGTACTTATTAAATAGTGTAATAAGGAGTATTTGCATTTTAATTCAATATATGTGAGTAATAAGAACAAATTTATGACTTTTAGAGCATGGTTTAAATATCGGGCTGCAGCTACACTAATCCTTTACTAATGGTATATAGTAATTTAGTTGAGATTCAAAATAGTTAATATAAATTTAGTTAGATTGGTCTTCAATAAAATAGTATCAATTAAGTGCCCAAGCTCCAAATAGACTGGTCACCCCTGTTCTATCATACGCACAGCATGAAATCAAATCTTCTAATGTATTGCTGTTCCCAAGGCTAAAAGAATGTGGCCCAATGTGTGCGTGCCTGAGGTACGGAATTTTGGAGCCGGAAGTGGTATTTCATTCATCCAGACAACGCTGTTGCGAAAGTCAATACACGTTAGGAAGTATGTCTCAGCAACTGATCGGGAACCGTTAGCAACATATTGACTGTCGACCCTGAAATACTTCACCTTCCTACACGTTTTCCCCCTGAACGGATGGATGGAGCCGTTACTCTCAAAGTTCGCGTCGTTTAACCACGGGACCTTTTAGAAATTCACTCTACCAAACTAGTTCCTCTTCAGTACATCAATTTCTTCTCTCTACAAGCAAGTAGAATGGTTTCTCGCTTTTCCAGGTGAAGCAATCTCTCTACATGGGTATAACCTGCAATTATACTGCTGCGTTGAAAATATGATTTGGAGCATGTAGATGCGCGCGGCTGGGGGGCAAATAAACTCTATGACAGACAAAACAGCACATCCATCCAAGAAAGGGTCCTGGTGTAAACAAACGCACGTGCCACGCCCGCAGCACACCTTTCAAGCGAATGAAAGTATACCTCCGCCGCTGTAACGTTGCACTTGACAGCTAGCGTTTAAGTTGGTACACTCGCGAAAAAACCAGATGAAAAGCTTCAACCGTTTGACCTTCTAAGCCAATCACAAGGCAGCATTACGGATGGTCGATGACAAAGCGGAACCGGATCTAGAATAGGCTCTGTTGCCGGATGTAACTATTCCCAACCACGTGCTTCAGTTTGTGAATCTCTAGCACGAGCGTCGAGTTGTTCTTTGCAAGCTACACATTATTCCTTGTTATTTATATTTGTGGTTATTGTTTGATAGTTTTGTTATTGTTCGTTTATACATATATATTTCATTCATATTATTTATTTAAACAAAACTTAAGTGCGACAATGTCTGAAAAACGACGCCGATCGCCGAGTGATATTCACGAAGTGAAAATCCTTTGCGCCGAGATGTGCCACTTAATGTCAGGCATTGGAACTATTAAGGAGAACCCGGGAATTCTTTGAACAGGAGGAGTACGTGAAGGTTCATGGGCATCCCTCTACTCCTGCTGATAAAGCCATACAACGAACTGTAGCAGCTCTTGAACTAAGCACGAGAACTGCTATTTACAAGGGAGTGAAACTCCAAGAGAAAGAGGACAAAATTCCTGAACCATCTGGAACGCAACGGTATTTCTATCAACTCCAGGGAAAAAAAGAAAGCAGCCTCGTCCAGTCAGAAATCTTGATGCCTTCCAATTAGATGCCATACGTAGACACATTTATGCCTATTATCATAGAAAGGAGTATCCGACCATACCAAAGCTGCTTATATCGCTTATTTTCAATTAACAATAATAATACAAAATAGTTATTATTCATTGACTTACGTACACATGTTGTATGCGGCTTAGACACGATAGAAAGCAGAACAATCAGCTGTTGTTGTTTACTAGCCACTCTGGCAACGTCGCAACCACAATGTAGCCAACCTTACGCGAAGCCACACGAACTGTCAAGTGCAAAGATACAGCGGCGGGGGTATAGTTCGTTACGGCACTGCATGTACCGAGAACCAGATGCGTAGTGTTTTTTGGGCATGTGATTCCGCGCTGCTGAAATCAAGGTCACGCTACTGACGCGGATTCGCTCTCCTCTGGCTCTACAGTATTGAACTGACAGGTATATGGTGTAGTTCAGTTATTACAAGTTATTCATTATTTTGTCCTGTGTTTAGTCACAAAATATATTGTTGTACATGGTTTCTACTGCACAAGTGTACTTATTTATGATTCGTATCTGTTAACTCAACCAGCTCATCAAATGAAAATATTTAACATTTCTCTCGGACGAGGCTTAGTTTCACATTCATGGATATATGTGTACACAAAACAATCGTTACTGGAGTTCTGATAAAGCAGAGAAAGGGTTTTCTCTTTCGAGTCAACAGTTGACGCCTCTACACACATCAATACAATGTTGTCGCTCCTTTTTTTAGAGAATTGACAGAGAGGGAACGTGAGTTAAACTTTTACAACAAGACTTTACCACAGCTCAGACGGGTAATAATTCGAGGGAAACGATTGAAAGTGTGTTTGAGGACAGAATTATTATTATTAGAGATTTGTAGCCCCTTCGGTTCCTCGACCTAAACCCGTGCAATTTCTATCTCTGGAACAAATTAAAGCATAACGTCTACAAGACAAACCCACAGACCGGAAGAATTAAAACAAAATATCCGACAGGAAACCGCCAGCATTTCTCAATATGAACTACGGCGAGGTATGGATAGTTTCTTAAAGAGGTGCCAAAAATGCATGGACAACGACGGTGACCAGTTTCAGCACCTCCTTTATTAAAGTTAGTAAGTAAAGCCTTTAAAAGTAGTTTTAAAATGGTGTATGGTTTCATCCACACCATGCTATTATAGACGCAGACGGCAACAAGCGTCAATAATGCGAACAGAAGAAACACCACTCAGCCGGTTCTTAGTTCATTGGCTCTCTCTCTGTATTGTCACCTTTTTACTTCAAATAATAAAGACGTGAATAATGATAGTGTATAAATAACCGTTTAATGTTAACACAACTTGAATAACTAACTTCTATTTATTATTATGACCATGCAAACATAGGCATTTCCGCATTGTTTACTGGGGCGAAGCTACGGTCGTGCAAATCGGTATTGTTTATGTTGCAGATTGGTCATTCAGAGCGGCCAATTATAGAATGTCAAATTCCTTAAAGGTGGTGCAAAAACGATAATTTTGAATTTCTAACCTTTTTTTTCTTTTTTTTTAGCCATATGGTGTACCCATGATGTTAAGGATGTCATACAATTACCATCGGAAACAGCTGTGTGTCTGTGAGTGTTTTGCGACCAAGTTATAAACCTGGAAGACTACTCAAGCGATATCACACTTTGATTCCGAGGTGGGTACTCCACTTCTGCCCGAGTTTACTGTAACTAAGCGTTTACTAATGACATATATTTTGTAATATTTTCTCGCCCGTTCTTGAATTGGTATATTTAGTTTAGGGAGGATAGGGGTAAGTGGAGAAAGAATACAAATCTTCTAGGATATGGGCGAATGACATGTATTTGTTGATTAAGGTAGTGCTATGTTATGTATGTATGTATGTATGTATGTATTTATTTATTCTGCAATTGGGTACTTCCCGGTGGCAGAATTAAACCGTACAAAATTTACATCACCATGACTAGCTTACAATAATAATAATAATAATAATAATAAACAAGACTAACAATACAAAATGATTAATTTTAAATATTAACAAAGCTTTTAAAATCCCTAATTACTGAACCATTTATAATTTACTTAACTATTCACAATTACTTAACTATTCACCATTTACTTAACTATTCACAATTTACTTAACTATTCACAATTTACTTAACTATTCTCAATTTACTTAACTATCTACAAAGTACTTAACAATTTACAAAGTACGTAACTATTTTCGAGGTACTTAACTATTTACAATTGGTCCTTATATTTAGTTACCAGTATTTTCAACCTGGTAGTGTCAACTTTAATAGTATAGTTTGTGAAATGAGTACACTAGTTAATTAACCAACATTTATTCTGCTAATATTATTTCTGAACTGCTTTAAGGTCAGAGGACAGCCCTGAAAGGCTGCTACAGGCAATTCATTCCATTCCTCAATGGTTCTATTAACAAAAGAAAATTTTCCCACGTCGGTTCTGCACTTTCTACCCCTAATTTTAAACAGATGATCGTTTCGACCGTAGTGAGCTGGATTCTCTAACCTTTCTCTAACATCCGCCCAAGCATTTGAACCAGTATAAGCTTTAAATAACGCAACTAATCTATGTTTTTTACGCCTAACTTTTAGCGGTTCCCATTCATTCTCTTCACCTTTTGTAAACCCAAAATCTTTACCTCTCCTTATGAATTTTATAGCCCTTCTCTGCACTTTTTCTAAGGAATCAATCTGATTGACTCTGTATGGGTCCCAACATGCTACTCCATATTCCATAACCGGCCGCACTAACGATTTGTAGGCTAGTTCCCTGGTTCCTTATGCATTAAGGTTAGATCGCTGTAAAACATGTGAAAGTAGAGTTGCTAATATTTCTCTCCTCACTAGAGAGGGGAGAGATTTTTTCCCATTTTGATAACCTAAAGGTGAATGTAAATATACCTATCACAGAAGGGATCCCCGAAACGAGGCAAAGCACCACAAGTGGGCCGTAGCTGCCCTTTTTGCTTCCAACGTGACACCTCTGAGGGAGGGAGGGATGAGGAGAGAGACCCAGAGGGTGACCACACCGGATGCCGACGGTGGAAGCGTGGACGAGGTCCCTAAGTTTCCAGATAGAACGCAACCAACGCCGCCACCAACCTCTAGGGTCCTCGGGGCGGAGCCCACTCGGAGGAGAGACCTATCTGGTCGGTATCTCAGCGACACTAGGGACAAAACCTTTACAGAGCGCAAGACACCACCAGCAGCCACCCGCCGAACACCGTCGTTTGGTCCCACAATCCTGAAACATGACAAGGAAGATAATGGGTACAGGAAATGAAAGGGAGGAGAGTCGTGGTAGAAGATGAACCATTCAAGCATTCGATTGTTAACCCGGGTAAACCACAAAAAACCCGTGGACCATATTGGGTGGCCGCTCGGGAATGTGGGGCACAGCGTTGCTGTCTAAGTCATCCCGCTCGGATTTTGGTAACCTAGAAACCGACATTTAGCTCCCATCGTGAAAAAAAAGCATTTTTAGAAAATATTTCGCGTGCTTGTGGCTATATGTGTGTGTGTGTGTGTGTGTGAACAGTATGACTGAAAAACTAAAAGTCGGTTAAACACCGAAATTGGTGTTTAAATTCAGTATGTTCCAAAAAAGCGCCACGAAGATTTGCCATAAAATACCATTTAAATGGATAAGTTTCGAAGTATTTATTCTCTTAAAACTGGGATTTTAGGAAGGAGTTTTATTAAGATATCACATACTTAACATATTTACATAATCAATAAAATGATTTCTTGAATTTTCTGGATCCTCTTCATGATGGACAATTTTTTATAACTTCTAAACCGTAAGAGAGAGAGAGATAAAAGCTTACGACACAAAAATGTAGACCTTTTTAAAACAAACAATTTGTGTCAAATACATTTTTGTGACATATTCTTTATTATTGGTTTGAATTATATAGTACTCTACTTTTCAACTTCTAAGTCGTTAAAGAACTGAATCTGAAGGTCACCAAAAAGCGACCGGCTTTTAAAATATTTTAATAACGATTTATTATAGATGTATTCACCTTATACTGACAGCGAAATGTGTAATACAATCATTCCTGCAAATTTTTAAGAAGCTGATAGATGAATAATCTTTTGTAGGAATAATTTGTAAAAGACGGCATAGAGAAAGACATCTGTATGTAAGATATCAGCATTTTAAAGAGGTTATTACATGACAATCCACCCGAAAACACACCCACATCCTCCATTTATAAATTTAGAATAGTTATAGGAACCCAGAGAGCATACACTTTGGTAGGCGAAAGGTCACCAGTGTAAAACACAAATTTTGTAAATATATAGATAAATAGATAAGGTATCTTTATTGGTTTCAAATTATTGAAGTTATTTCACAAGTATTTAGTGCATGGGTCATTGACCGTACATGCATATTTAAGATACAATAAGGTGACATAATAAACAATAGAGAAAGAAGACACAACAAAAAAGAACAAGAAAAAGGGAAATAGAGATGAATTACCTTTGTCTAACTGAACAAATTTGACCTAGCTTCGCGCACTTTAGCCAAAAAATTGTCCATGTTTTGCCAGTTCCTCTGGTCAGTAAGTAGATCCCAACATGCCAATCTCTTTCTTGAGGGTCTTAAGAATTTTTCTTTCAGTTTAATCGTTCGCTGGTTCTCCCACTGTGCACATTCCGCCAAAATATGTACCCAGTCCTCATCCAAATCACAGAATGGGCAGATTCTCCTGCCAGAATCGTCAGTCATTTTCTGTGCCCTCCAGCCCCTAGTCTAAACCATGTCATTCCTGATCTTTCATTTCTTCCTAAATTAAGTATATATGCCTCTTTACCCCAGTTCAATTTTATTTCATTTGCTAAACTTAGAGAAGGTTTAATTTTACAATCCGATTCTATTTCCTGTCGGTTGATGTCTCTTAGTCTTCTTTTAACACCTTTCCGTATGTTTTTGTCTTTACAAATTTTGTGGTTGGTAGGTCGCGTAAAACGTGAGCAATGATCATAAACAGATAATGCGTTTTTACATATAATTGTTACCTTCTCTACCCTCTGCCAGTCTAACGCCTCAAGCTTATCTATTACCCACCCTTTGGCAGGAAGTTAAACCCGTAACTGAAAACCCTTGTCACTTTTTACTCCAGTAAAATGTTCTCATCACTTTAGTTAGCGTTGTTTATAAGCACTGTTTTCAGTTTCCTGGAAACGCACAACCCGGTTAATTCTGCTAACGAGAACTGATGTTTGTTCGCTGGCTTTTTGTGTGCTACCTTGCATTGCCGCGTTGCCTAGTTACAGAATTCGTGAATACTCCATTAACACATTTCTGAATAGTTTTACTTTCTCTATCAATTACCATGCCCGTACCCAGAAAAGAATTTTGGGGAGGGTTTTCCACAAGTAGATCTAAACTTAACAGTACCCCACACAGGTTCCATGTACCTATTCCTTGGTACAGAGAGAGAGCCAAAAGAGTACGAAACGGCTGCGCTGTGTATTTTCCCGTCCGCGTCCTCGGCGCTCGTTGCCGTCTACCGCTATCATAGAAAGGCGCGGATGAAACCATACAGTATTTTTAAAACCACTTTTAAAGGCTATACTTGCCAACTTTATAGTTGATAAGCAGAAAAGAATTGATTTTTTTTCCAGTCGATAGTTGAAGCCCGTGCATACGAGAATACAATGTGTTGTCCCCTGTTTTTAGAGAATTAACAGACAGAGAGCGCGATTTTGCCTTTTTTCAACAAGACTCTGCGGCCAACATTTCGATGCAAACAATTGAAAGTGTGTTTGGGGACAGAATTATAAGTAGAGATTTGTGGCCCCCTCGGTCCCCCTAACTAACCCCCTGCGATTTCTGTCTCTGGAGTAACTTGAAACACAAAGTGTACAAGACAAACCCACACACCCTGGAAGAGTTAAAGCAAAATATCCGCCAGAAAATTGCCAGCATTTCTCATTGTGAACTACGGCGAGTGATGTAAAGAAGTAAAGAGATGCCAAAAATGTATGGAGAACGACGGTGGCCAGTTTCAGCATTTATTTTCATAAATTTGGCGCCATCCTCCGGTCTCCACATTCAGACTCCGACCACCGCAGACACTGAATCACCTCACCCTGAAGATGCCAAGCGCTGTACTTGGCGAAACGTCGGTATCCACGATACCTTCTAGACCACGGCCTACAAGCCCGGATAGTTGTAATTCATTTATTAGTTATGACGCCGGCCGTGAAAGCCTCAGTATGTACATCTGTCATGTGTACCTTAATGCTGTGATCGTCAGCCATGATCGTTAAGGCGAGGCGAAATTAATTGGCTATCCATTCAAAGTGGAACGTAATGTATTTTAATACCAGTGACTGCAGTCAAATGTGCCTGTGGTAAAGAATGGTGGGAGCCCACGTAAAGTAACTGGTGTGTGACATGCATGGAGGATGACGGGTTACATTTTACTGTAGTTGCATGGATTTTGCTATGTGTTTACAGAAACTGCAATAGCATTGAAATAAATTAATATATTTATGATATAAGTAGCTAAAATACTTGTATTTTATTATTAAAGACGGGTACAAAATGAACATAACAAAAACTATATTGAAGTATTCTAAAACCTTGACTAAACGTCTTTGTTGACAAATGGTAATACTATGCATTAGAGGGTTAAAAAGGATATGAACCTTTTTCTTGCATTTTATTTTTAGAGACATCACAAACATTTAGTGAAACATTTTTAGTATGGAAAATTGCCGAACAAAGGCGTGTGAGAAAACATGGTTTAAAATTGGATGTGCCTGTCAATTTATAGCTTCAAACTAATTGATAGTTTAAATACGCCAAATAATAAAAACGATGTTTTGCTTAAAGTTTTAAATTCGTATTATTTTATTGCGAAAAAATTTTAATTTGTGAATATTTCAAAATTTTGGATGTTTTACGGGGTTATAGGTTTCAATAGAACTAATTAATTAGAGGCAACTTGTACAGATATGAATTAATTAAAGCATATACCAGGTATAGGCACACCTTGATCGAGATGACAGCTAAGATTAAATCTACCGGTTGGTATCCTGGATTCTGTAATCACGCAGAATCTGAACTTTACGGCTTGGTTCAACTTGAAACATTGCGTAAGGTCAATTTCCCAGTGCTTAGGACGTGCCTGCAGCTGACAGTATTCTCTCCGCCTTTATCACTAGTTTCTTGCCAGCCCCCACACTTCCATTAGCAGTATAGAATGTTTTGCTTTAGGGGGATGTTGAGATATTCATTCATTTAATTATGTCAACGTATACCTTCAAATAAACCAACTAATGTAATACAAAGAATCAACCGCAGTTCTGGGTTGCATTTACTAACGGGGCATAGGTGTGATGTACTGTTTTCATTTTGTGACTGTACATTTCCCTATCTGCTTCAACTCATCCTGACTTGGGCCCGTTATCTTCATGAGTAAAATATGAATAACCCAGCACGGTTACATAGCTCAACAATCCAACTCAGTCCCATTGCATAAAGTATGAAATAGAAATAATACCTTGGTGAAGTGTAAAGTAATGTGCCATTCCTGTTACGAAAAATCAATAGTGGTAAAGAGCACAAGTAGTTGATTGTGACCGTGGCATTTTCGGTAGCTCTTCATTAAAGAACACGCGTTATTTCAGATTAGGCATTTTGAGATTTTAAAAATTTTACAAATACAATTTTTTGAATAATGTATCGATTATTTAGCTATTTTGGACGTGGAGTTTACTAATTTTTTTTTATATCATATCTAATTTTTCGGTTAAAATCTGGTTTGGTGAAACATGAAATTCCAATATCGTTTTGTAGTTACTATAGGTCTGCTGAAAGTCCCAAGTCTTTTAAAATTGCAATGAAAACTATGAATTACGAGCTAGACAGATTAATTTCCTACAGGACCTAGTTAGATTATTTACGTTTTCGAAAATTTAGATTCGAAAGTAGAAAATGGAACTGAGATGGGCTTCAGCGTTCACCTTATTCCTTACTCCCCTCCTCTCCTTAGCCTTGACTGTCAACAAAAACAGTAGCCCTCCTCCAAGCGCACTCATATCGTGACTCTACTTATCCTTCTCACTATCTGAGTTTGAAAGGTAAACAGGTGTGCTGAGTTGCCTTACGTTGATGCATATAATTTAGAAGTGTAGGTTTTTGGAGAAGGATTTATCATTAGAAATGAAACTCGTACGATTCTTTTAAGCAATGCAGAGAAAACTACCACGTCAGTCGCAGTATGTATGTTATATAAAGGTGTAACATGTTGGGAAATTCCAGTACTGAAACGAAAGTATTAATGCTCTACTACTAAAATATAATAGAAGAAAGGAAATTTGGTTACCTGAGGGCAACACTGAGTTCGAACGAAAGTTGGAGTGCACAAGAAAAGATGTTTATATCAGAAGGTTTAATGGCCACGAGCGTTATAAGATGATGTTTGAATAAATTGCCAGACATAAATGTCAAATGGCTTGAAAGAATTTACATTACTACAGTAGAAAGTAAGATATTGCATGGGACAGAGGTATGGGGAGAAGAGATGCTTAGAGAGGGGTTGAAAACTGAATAGATCTTTTTGCATATATGTTTTAGGTCTACCGATAGCATCACCAAATGGGTCAGCATAGCTAGAACTTCGTAGGCACTCCACCAAGATCAAAATTTTCACAAGAGATTTGAAGTACGAGGGCAAGTTAATAAGTATCCGCATATATCCTAACTTTTAACCTTAATGCACATGATCCATCGCTGCACAAACTTTCTAACCTCATAAAAAAGTTTTTCGGTTGAGCAGCAAACCATGTATACACCGCTTCCTTCACTTCTTGATTTGTGGTGAAACGACGGCCCCTTAAGGCACTTTTAAATGTACCAAAAAGTTTGCCACTTCATCGACAATCAATCTTCGGTTCTCTGAATCAGGATATGACTTGCTCAATGTTGGCGTCACTAGTGGATATGGATGGGCGTCCTGCTCTTCCCTCGTCCTTCACAGTTGTCGGATCATTTTTGAGATTTTCAGTCCATTCGTACATATTTCGCTGGGGTAAACATTACCCCCATATTCTGCGAAAAGAGTTCGATAGATTTTGGCACCTGGTTACACCTTCACACGAAGAAAAACGGATAACCGTGAGACGGTGCATTCGTCTTCACACAATTTGTGGTTGTTAAGAGTACACGGGAGGACTAGGAGGTTACTACAGGTTCTTTGGCGTGGGAGGTTCACTGGGTTTTGCCTGAGGTTTCTTCGAATGGTCTCAGGAGTGGGTACCCTGGCTATGGTTGGCTGCTCAGTTACATGAATGCACTTGTGGTTCCTTTGTATCATATGATTTCTTCTTTATTTGTCGTAACACTCACCACCGCGTGATGTAATGAAGATGGTTTGGCTATGGTAATGGGATGTTCGCTCGTCGATCCGTGGCCGTCAGATATGAGGTTGATGAGGCTTACATGGTGTCGCGCTGTATCGATAATTTACTATTTGACGAAAGCGCTCGCGCCGTCAGTCGGACCTCCATTAGTGTGTAATTTGTTCCAGGTTAAATACACTGTTACGTCGGAGGGTCTCTCTCTGCTGTGCGACGTCTTGGTACGCGAAGGTATTTTGGTGGAGTATCCTTACCAAGAGAAACCTAAAATCACCTTGACACGATTTTACCCTTCTCTCGTTCCTCATTTTGCTTTCTCTAGTCACGTGATATTCTTTCTATGAATGTATTCGCTCTTCGGAATTATTATATTTTTCCTGCTTCGTCCGTTTATATTTTATTATTAACACACAGATGTTTAGGTTTCCCACGCTCGTATCTGAGATGTAAGATAAGGTACGCAGGCTTCGAACCGGAGCTAAACCATGTACGTAATGTCTTGAGCACGTAGGGATATATTGCAAAAGTAAGTGACCGGCTAGTCGGAATGGGGCAAAGTACCTGCTTGTCATTGTTCGCAAGGAGTGACCAGATGTTCTTTTACAGTACGGGCAGAATGTACGGTCTCAATGAATGCTTCTTCTTTGGTGCAGCCGGTGAGTTGTACAGCCATTCAACAATCCAACACTCACTGGTGTGAATGCGGTCAAACATTCCACAAGCGGAGACAAAGGAACAACATGTCGACGTGCGCGCACACAACCTGAAACAGCCAAACTACAAAAAATTAAAAATAGTTTACGGATACTTATTGACATAGAGTTTCCAATTTAGAAGACAGCGATATTGTCAAAGAATGCTCTTAGTAAGAGGAAAGGGTCAGAGTTATTATATATTCAGGAAGTTATGGAACAGAAATGTATGGGAGATGCGTGGATAAATGAGGAACATTAGAGGCTTTTGGAAAGCAGTAGAATCAACCCTAGAACATATTCCCAGACAAGGTATTTTTCTAAGTACAAGAGAGAAAAACTCCTTGAGGTTTTATAGCAAACTAAAAACAGTATTGGAGAGAAGAAAGTACATAGAGATGTGCAATAAACTGGGATGAGAGGAGTTTGCGTGGGCGAGAACAGGAATTAGAAATTGAAAGACATAAGGTATGACGAGGATATAGTAAAATGTCCGATATATGGTGAAGTGAACACGGATTTCTACTGTGTATTATACTGTAATCAAACAAAAACATGGAGAGAACAATTTGACAACAGAAATGGAAAAGCTTGGCTGGTGAAGTATTAATAACGGAGAATCTGACTGTAAAATGTGATAAAATATAAAAGATATGGTTAACTATTTGGGTAAGGTGAAATAGAAATGTTTAAGAATAACTCAAAGAAGATGGGATTAAAGACAGACGAAATGAGAATAATGTAAGCAAGTAGACAATGGGTTATCAATACGCGGAAAACTCGAGTGCTGTGTATTGAGATCGTAGAGTAGAAAAGGCAAGCAACAAGATGTGAGTTTATAGCGTAATTAACCTAATATAATTCAAATTTTATTATTATAATCTAAAATCTGTGTAAAATTAATTATCCAATTGCGAGTATTGAGAAATAAATATTCATTCATTGATACCAAAATATGCAAGTAGCATTTTTGCAATAACTATACCTTTGAGTCCTACTTAAACGTATCACAGCATAAATAGTTTACAACATGGAAAATTACTGTAAATGTTGGCTTTGGTGCATACGCGGGCGCTATATTTTCAGCCTAATAATTAAAACAATGTAATTTCTGATTGAAAACTGCTTTATTGTTTTTCAAAATATTCTCATTTATGATCAACACACTTTTGCATCCGTTTGAACCATTTGTCGAAGCATTTATTCCAGTCTTCTTGAGTCACCTTTAAAACATAGTTTTTGAAGGCATCAACGGCTTCTTCTGCTAACGAAAATCGTTGTCCACGCAATTTATTCTTGATGTTCTGGAACAAAAAGAAGTCATTGGGTGCCAATTCAGGACTGTAAGGCGGATGACCCATCAATTCGATTTTTTGAGCCTTCAAATACTTTGTTCTTAGACGAGATGTGTGTGCACTCGCATTGTCTTGATGAAGAACGATCCTACGGTTCTTGTTGGTTTTCCTTACTTCACCAAAGACTTCAGGCAAACAAATGGTTGTGCACCGTTTTACGTTCCTCTAAAGGCACTGTTGTCACATGGCCAGTTTTGCTGAAAAAGCAGGCGACCATTTGCTTCGAAGTGCTTCGAGTGCGAACAACTTTTGTTGGATTTGCTTCATCTTGAAACACCCATACAGTCAACTGTTATTTATGTTCCGGCACATACGCATAGATCCATGATTCGTCACCTGTTACAATCTTATATACGTATTTTGAGGCACCGCCATTGTATTTCTTGAGCATTTTTGTACACCAATTGACACGAGTATCTTTTTGAGATTGCGTCAAATTATGTGGGATCCAACTAGAGCAAACCTTTTTCACGGCTAAATAGTCATGTAATATTTTATATATGCTGGTGGAACTAATGCCTAGGGTTGCTTCAATCTCACAATATGTCGCATAGGATCTTTCATTATTAGTTTTTGCTCAGCATGAATGTTTTCTGGCACATTAAATGATTTTAGACGACCTTCACAAAGTTCATCATTCGGCGGCCACGATTAAATTCGTTATACCAGCGTTTTACAGTGGCAAAGTATGGAGCTTTTGTCGCCAAATGTGGAAGTTAGTTGATCGATGCACTTTTGTCTTGATAATTCACGTCGAAAGTCGTAACAAATCATTGCACGAACATTTTCACGAGTTAATTCCACGTTTTTGTTAGCACACAATTTTCAAGTTAGCGTAAACAAAACAAATGACGCTCTATTGACAAATTGTTTGAAATGGGTTATGGTCAAAAATGTCAAACTTTCCATTGGAAACGTCAGATGGCACCTACAGCATTCAGGGTTGCCAAGGTTCAAAATATAAATAGTGCCCCTTGTACAAGACTTTCAGATTATATAATCAAATACCAAGTAACTACCATAAAGGAAACTATAATCATTGGGTAACATTATTTTCAGTAGTCAGTCCAAGTGTCATTCGTGTATACGCCCTTTCAGGAAAATACTAACTGATTTCAACTTGTCGAACACTGAACGTGGAAGGGCAATCATTTATCTTAGTAGCCTGCCTACCTCCCTAGAGCAGGTTGTATTTCTTTAGATCAAGCCAATTTCGCTGTTTCCATAGAGGTCTTCCAGCATGAGAGTGTGATCGTAGTGCCTGTTTTTCTTTCGGCATATAGGCTTCATTCTGCGACCTGGCTCTTCGGCATTTGCTTTTTGCAACCAACAATCACGGAGGTAATGAAATTTCCCTCATATGATAAATAATTACCATCTCAAACGTGATTCGTGTAATATTTTATTTAATGCGACGCGTTAAAAGTAGCTTAATTACTGAATTCGTTATTATTTTAAATTGTGCATGTTTACATTAATATTTTGCATTAATGCCACTAGATAGATCTCATCAACCGTTTAATATTTATTGAAAAATGAATGGAGCATCTTGCTGTCGGTAAAAGTACGGTTAAAGAAAGGATCTGTATCTTTTTGTTACACATAATCCGATCACATTGGGATTCACTTTGCAAGAGAATAAAAATACCTTAAAATTAATGAAAACATATTATCAGTATAATGTAGCATTTTATATTTAGTTCATATTTAATTCCTCTACCATGTACGTTGTAGGTAGTGAAGGTATTGCATTCCACCCAAACATTCTATACCGAGAGGAAATACATGTTTTGAGGTCCCATGAAATAAAAAAGCTTTTTTACTTTACTGCGTATAATAAGTAGAGGAAGTATTGCATTCCACTAAAAAATTCGATATTTAAATGTCACAGAAAATCCATTTTGAGGCCCCTGAATACAAAAAAAAAACAGTTTTAGAAAAAGGTCCGTGTATGGATCTGTTTTTCTATGAACAACATATATCAGAAATGAAAAGTCGGATCAACACCAAACTTGGTATTTAAGTTCAGTAGCATCCAAGATGCGATACGAAGATTTTCAAAAGTACTCTTTACATTGAACATTTTTCGAAAAGTTTATTTTCTCAAAAATGGATATTTTCATGCCAAATGAAATGAATATCTTGAATTTTCTGGGAATGTCACCAACAGCCCTCTTCTTCTGAATGGGTTTTGCATAACTGGTAAACCGTAAGAGATAGACAAATTTTACTGCACAAAAAATGTATATCTCGTTAAAATACAGAATTTATTAGGTATTTGAGATATTCCTTGTTATTTGTTTCAGTTTTGCGATAATGAAACGTTTTTTTTCAAATGGGGATTCGTTATTTGTTTTTTTTTATGTCCTGAACATGCAAAGGCAATGGAATTAGCAACCAACTCTTAAAAGATTTGACTATCGCTTAAAGCCTGTCATATTACTCTTGTAGCTACGAGAAAATTAGAATAAGATAGTTTCTGCAAATGTTTATCTCAATTAACATGAAGTAGGTGAAGAATAAGGTTTATGAAAATTGTTTGTACAAGAATAGAGAAAGGCATGTGAGTGCAACACATTCGATTTTTAGAAATAGTCTATGTAAGTGTGTGTCTGTGTGTCTATCTTTCTGTGTGTCCCTGAACAGCATAACTCAAAAACGAAGAGTAGGATAACCACAAAACTTGATAATCAGGTTCAGTATCTTCCAAAGATACGACACAAAATACCCATTACATGGAATCTTATTCGAAATGTCTTATTTTCTCAGAAATGTTTTTACGATTTTTATTAAAGTACTGCATATTAAAGACATTTACATGATAAATAAACTGTATAGATTGACTTTTCTGAAAATAGCCGGTGAAGCCCACTTCATTCGGAAGGAATCTTGTATAATCTAGTGTACCTGGTAAATGTTAAGCGAAAGACTAAAACGTACCATACAAAAATGTAGTTCTTTTTAAAACACACAATTTATTTAAAATGAATTCTTTTGTTGCATCAGCCATTTCGGAGATGTTCGTTTATAATGTTTCGGATTGTTCAGTACTTTGTCCTTCTTTTCTAAGTCCTTTCTATATTCAATTGTTTGTCACGATTTCATGCAGAACATGGAATTTTAAAGCCAGTATATAGCGTCCAGTTCTTAAACATTTGACTATGGCTATGCCCTTTGTATCTATAATGAAATTTGTAATGTAACTGTTTTCGGAAATGCTTATCTCGATTAAAAAGGAAATAAACTTTCGAAAGAATAACTTGTATATCCACTAAAAGCGATAGAGCGTAGAGAAAGTCGTGTGAATATATCATATCAGATTATTTCTTTTAAAATGGTCTTCGAATATTATTTCGAGTTATTAAAATCAGTATGCTAAAAGACACTCTTCGATCCCTCATATAAGATTCATATTTACTCTCTATTGGTACATCCAATACCTTTCTATGGTTTCCTTGGTAACCACTGGAGAAACTTGATGGTTGATTAAAGAGAAATTAAGAGCTCTATCCCGGAAATGCTAAATCCACCAAATTCATGAAGCATTCTGATAAACTATGTAACATATCAGACTGAAATGATTATAGCATATGTCTTCTAAGCTCCATGATTAAAATGTATTAGAAATTCCTAGTTTTTAAAAAAATATGATGTATTACATTTACATGACTTCCTCTGCTCTCTATAGTTTATTAGTGGTAATGCAAGCTATTTGTACGAAAGCTTGTTTTTCTACCTATATCATTAAAGTCAACATAAACATTTGCAGAATTATCTACATTAAAAATTTCGTTTTAGATATAAACGGAGCAATGATAGTCAAACTTTAAGAAGTGGACGCTATATACTGGCCTTAAAATTCCATACTGTTTCAATGCAATCGCGAGAAACAACTGATACGACAGGAATTGAAAAGAATGACAACTGAACAATTCGAAGCCTTAATAACATATATCTTGGAAATGGCTTATGCCACAAAAACTTTATTTCAAATACATTGTGTGTTTTAAAGATATCTACATTTTTGTGCAGTACGTGATTGTATATCGCTTAACGTTTACCAGTTATACAAAATTATACAAAATTCCTTCCGAATGAAGAGGACTACAAAAGAATTCGCAGAAAATTTAAGGTATACATTTTATTTGTCATGTAAATATCTTTAATATATACTGTTTCAATTATAAGTGTTAGTGCAATTTTTGAGAAAATAAATAAAGTTTTAAAATATGCTCCATATAAAGGTTAGTTGAGGCCAAGGGTGTTTTCTTAAAAACCTTTGTGTCTCATATTTGAAAGATGCTGAACTTAAATACCAAGTTTGGTAATTATTTTACTGTTAGTTTTTGAGTTGTGCACATTTATATTGATATGCTCCATATAAAGGTTAGTTGAGGCCAAGGGTGTTTTCTTAAAAACCTTTGTGTCTCATATTTGAAAGATGCTGAACTTAAATACCAAGTTTGGTAATTATTTTACTGTTAGTTTTTGAGTTGTGCACATTTATATTGATATTTGTATATATGTATAAACATTTTCGTAATTATAAGCGATTTCGAAGTATTCCATGTTGAAATATTGCATCATGAGTGTCCTTAACGAACATGCTTGAAAATTTGTAATTGTGATTCACAAATTTGTCTGTAAATACATCATATGACAGCGACGCTATACCTGTTTATAATAACGGAGTGTTACTGTAGACATCTGTATAATGGATATACTTAAGTTGTTCGATGGTAGAGAAAGTCGTGTGGTTGTATCTTATCAGACTTTCTTAATATGCAGAGATCCAAGTAAGATTTGTAAACTGGGGCAGTTTTTAAAATGTCCTGCAACATATCCAAATTTTGTACAGATCTTTCTTCAGCATGCTTCAAAATCATTAAGCAATTGTGGTAGGAGATAAGAGTGAATTTAAATGCCGCAGTTTCAGGATTTAAACAAGTGTTTCAAAGGACATATGAAACTTCTTGGGGGAGATTCTTTACGTCACTTTAACTACATGGTCATTTCGCGACGGATCTGTTAGAAGATAACTTGTGAATCGGTGTGTAACAAAGATTTAGCCTTGGCCATCTCCGTGGCCTAGGAGTACCATGCTAGTTCCCGAGGTTGTGGGCTCAAAGCCGGTGGAGAGTTGTGGAATTTTTCTTGCGCAAACATGCTTAGAATAGCTTCGTTTCGGAAGGGAAGTAAAGCTGGTGGTTCCACGTCGTATATTTACGACACGTAAAAGAACCTCAAGCCTGATAGGGACACTTGAGCAAAATTTTTGTCTTTCACCCCAATATAGAATGTGACGCTAAGGACTATAATAGTTAAAGAGCGTCCATAAATAAAAACTCAGCTTTCAGTTAGCCTTCTAGATCTCATTCCTGTACCATGGCATTTTACTTCATCACATCTCTACAGAGACATGTTGAAGAAAGTATGTTATTAGACCCACGTGTGGACGTCAATTTGAGAAGATAGTTTGTTACGTTATTTTTTTACCACGCTTTGGGCGTCAATTTGAAGTAGTTTGTATTGAAGGACTTGTATTATATTTCAACTGTTGGGGAGACGAACTTGAAATTCGTTGCAACCACACGTATAGTGAACAGTTTCCGGTAGCTTTCGCCACAAATGTACTTTCAGGTGGCCCTGTCCCAAGTTTAAAAAAATATTAACTTTGTATTTTGAATGTTTCTTTAAGTATTATATATTTATGTTTGCCTCGGCTGCGTCTGTATTATTGTTAGAGACATGGATATCTTGGCAGGGTTGTGATGTGACTAAGAATGTAGGGTTACACAGATTATAATTTTACTTCACTCCTTTTATTAATGCTTGATACAATTTATATAACACTTCACTGATAGAGAGCTGTGAGATTTTTTTTATTAATTAATTACACTTTTAAACACGTAAACTTATTTTTCGTCTCACACAACTAAGTATTAAATCTCTCGAGGACACTTTTTGCGTCTGGTTGGGAACACTGTTTGTAGGCAACTGAACTGATTTCAATCTCCTAAACTTGTAAATTTTGTGTATTTCAAGTCTCTGATTGGCTATTCCTAATCCAATAGAATACCTTCTTTTAACTAACGCTTTTTCTGGTTGTTGATTGGCTATTTTATAAACTGTCACTAAAATTACATTATTGTTACTCCAATAATCAGAAGTAGTATTATTAAACTCTCAAACTCATTATTGCCTCAAGGTTACCTCATTGTTAGCAACTTTTAACTTATTATTCTCACAGCTTCTACATTATCAAATTACGTAATTCATTCACATAAGATTATTGAACATGTTTACAATAATATAAGCATATGCAATTACATACATTTTACAAATTATTACATACACATATTGCTTTAAGGCGGGCTGTTATTGAATTTACATATTATATAATTTGACTGAAATCATAAGTGTTAAAAATACTGCCTCAATGTGTACAGCAACGTAATTCTGCTTTGTGATGGAAGATGGCAGCCTCGACGCGTGTCCTCACAGGCATGTATACAGCAACAGTACCTCGGCTTCCACAAGTGCTGGGCAGATGACATTAGGCTGTCGTCCAGTCTACCCCCTTTTATTATCTGTGGTTAGTTGGCAGAGCATTCGTTTTGCGATCTATTTTTGCTTAACTATTGTTTGGGTCTTGGTATTAAACATCCAATCCGTATTTACTTGGGTCACACCCTAGTCGGATGGGTCGGGACGCGGTATTCGAACCCGGGACCTCCCGAATGCGGGTCATAGACGGTACCGCCTAAGCCATACCGCTAGGATAAAAAAAAATTCTATTTTGGAATACCCCAAGCTTTTACTTCTCTCCAAATTTATTTTAAAATCCGACAAAAGAAATTTAGCAGCACCCTTTGATGACTTCAGTGGGCAGAAAGTGAATTAATTTTTTATGTCATATATTTTTTTTTTGCATCACAAACAGGTTTAGCTTCTGGTAAAAGCTATATTAAAATGTAACATCATTATCGTGGTGTGTTCCCAAAATGA
The DNA here is from genome assembly GCA_030765065.1 of Deroplatys truncata. Lineage (NCBI taxonomy): Eukaryota > Metazoa > Arthropoda > Insecta > Mantodea > Mantidae > Deroplatys > Deroplatys truncata. Next base: position 111,729,946 of record CM060982.1, read on the forward strand.
AATAACAGACAAACCAACAAAATTGAAAAATGAAAATTCAACCTCGCGTTGCTCTAATTTAGTTGCAAATCATAATAAAAGAAATTTATTTCAGAAACGCAATTAAGTCTGTAAAATTGTGGTTCTAACACAAACAAGGAGGGTTTGTAATGACGTAATCTATAAAGAATGGTGGAACAGGAACGGATATTAATCTATTAGGAGTTAGCACCTCTGTAGATATTCCATTACCTCCCATAATAAGCGCTTTCATCATCCAGCGTTCTTGTACACGGGGTCGAATTTAATAATGAACTGCGCGTTATTGGGTTAGTGTTGTCAGTGGAGTATGGAGTGATTCGCTTCTGAACGTAGTCGACTGAAATAAGAGCTACTTTCAGGAGCCAGTAGCCGAGTTTGCTGGGTGATGATACAATTTGGTGAAACCTTGTAAAGTCAAGTTTTCTGAGAATTAGGGGTAGGATCTTGATACCGTCAATACCTCGATACTCGGTGGTAAGTAGTATTAGTCCCGGATGAGCCAATTGTTTTAACGATAATCCTGCCGCTAGGGGCGCTGGTGTCGCTAGTGTCGCTGCGTGCGACGGCGGCGGCGGTAAGTTTGAAAAGCGCCCTGAGAGGTAGGATTATCGTTAAATCGGTTGGCTCATCCGGGACGAGTTGAAAGAATTGAGGAAGTGACGTGGAGTGTTTTGATTGGTTCGTTAATTTGGGGTGGGAGATGGAGGAAGGGAGATGGAGGAGTATGGAGGTCGCGTGATGGAGAGGAGCTGGGTGGCGAGGTGTTGTCTGTGCGGAGGTCGGTACTGAAAGAGGGGTAAAGATGGGTAGCGAGGGATAAAAAGTGTAACAGAAAGTGACGTGTGAAGTTGTGATTGGTGGGAATAAGAAGTGATTTTATTGGTGGAAAGGAGCAAATGAAGGTTGTTGATTGGTAAGAATAAGAGGGATTATGATTGGTGGAAAAGAAAAAGTTGTGGGAGTGGGGTATGTTGGAGGTGATGGGAAAGGTGAGTTTTGCTAGCAGCAAGATTTGCAAAAGCCTGTCTTGAACTGATCAGCAATTTTTGAACGTCGGATGGTAGTTTTCTTGAGTGGATAGAGAGATGGGGGCGATATGAGATGCGGTGGCGAAAATGGGGACTAGACAAGGTTGTTGAGACAAGAGGTTTAAGGACGAGGAAATTTGGAGGTTAGTGGTGAACACGGCGGTCGCAAGAGGTGGGGGTAAGGAGACGCAGTGGTGAGAATGGGAACTAAAAGAAGATGGGGGTAGCAAGAGTTTTAGAAGAGTAGATTTTGAGGTTAAAATAGTGGGAACTAAAAATGGCGGAGGGTCTACGACAAGGAGATGCGGTGAGAACTAAACAAGATGGCGGTCGCAAGAGGAGGGTAAGGAGATTTGAGGTTACAGTACGAAAACACGAAAGGATATATTGCTACGCCAAGCAGGTCCGAAAAATAATTATGCGTGTGGTACTTACCTGTTACCGGTGTGGATGCGTCACCAAAAGCGCGGCACGCGAGGCGGAAAAATAAAAGCAAACTGTTTTTGAAAATGCTTAACCAGCTTTAAGATCAACCAACATCACTACGCACTGATATACCTAGGTTTTTAAAGCGGTACAGACACCCTTTGCAGAGGCGTAATTTAACTATACCAAAAACCTGGTACTGGACCATCGTGATGGTCGCTAGCGTACGTAGGAGCAGGGTTCTCAAGCCGGTCGAAAGCGGTCAAAAACGTGTACGACGTAGGTGTTGGCAGTAGCTGCTGTCGAGTCAACCGTCGAGGTGTGAATAAACGAGATCTGTTCTCGCCGGCAATTTGGTTCGGAGATGTGAGCAGCGGCGAGGTGTTGTCTGTGCGGAGGTCGGGACTGAAAGAGGGCAAAGATGGGGAGCGAGGGATAAAAAGTGTAACAGAAAGTGACGTGTGAAGTTGTGATTGGTGGGAATAAGAAGTGATTTTATTGGTGGAAAGGAGCAAATGAAAGTTGTTGATTGGTAAGAATAAGAGAGGTTATGATTGGTGGAAAGAAAAAGGAATGGGGTATGTTGGAGGTGATGGGAAAGGTAAGTTTTGCTAGCAACAAGATTTGCAAAAGCCTGTCGTGAACTGATCAGCAATTTTTTGAACGTTGGATGGTAGTTTTCTTGAGTGGATAGAGAGATGGGGCGATATGAGATGCGGTGGCGAAAATGGGAACTAAACAAGGTGGTTGAGACAAGAGGTTTAAGGACGAGGAAATTTGGAGGTTAGTGGTGAACATGGCGGTCGCAAGAGGTGGGGGTAAGGAGACGCGGTGGTGAGAATGGGAACTAAAAGAAGATGGCGGTAGCAAGAGGTTAGAAGAGTAGATTTTGAGGTTAAAATAGCGGGAACTAAAAATGGCGGAGGGTCTGCGACAAGGAGATGCGGTGAGAACTAAACAAGATGGCGGACGCAAGAGGTGGGTAAGGAGGTTTGAGGTTACAGTACCAAAACACGAAAGGATATATTCCTACGCCAAGCAGGTCCGAAAAATAATTATGCGTGTGTTACTTACCTGTTACCGGTGTGGATGCGTCACCAAAAGCGCGGCACGCGAGGCGGAAAAATAAAAGCAAACTGTTTTTGAAAATGCTTAACCAGCTTTAAGATCAACCAACATCACTACGCACTGATATACCTAGGTTTTTAAAGCGGTACAGACACCCTTTGCAGAGGCGTAATTTAACTATACCAAAACCTGGTACTGGACCATCGTGATGGTCGCTAGCGTACGTAGGAGCAGGGTTCTCAAGCCGGTCGAAAGCGGTCAAAAACGTGTACGACGTAGGTGTTGGCAGTAGCTGCTGCCGAGGCAACCGTCGAGGTGCGAATGAACGAGATCTGTTCTTGCAGGCAATCTGGTTGAGAGATGAGAGGCGCGGTGGTAAAAATGTGAACTAAATAAGATGGCGGAGGCACGAAGTTGAGGTTAAGGAGCGGCGAGGTGTTGACTGTGCGGCGGTTGGGGTCTGAAAGAGGGGGAAAGATGGCGAACGAGGGATAAAAAGTATAACAGAAAGTGACGTGTGAAGTTGTCATTGGTGGGAATAAGAAGTGATGTTATTGGTGGAAAGGAACAAATGAAAGTTGCTGATTGGCGAGAATAAGAGAGATTATGATTGGTGGAAAGAAAAAAAGGTGTGGGAGTGGGGTATGTTGGAGGTGATGGAAAAGGCAAGTTTTGCTACCAACAACATTTGCAAAAGCCTATCCAGAACTCATCAGCAATTTTAAATAACTAGTGTTTCGGGGGTTTTCTCTGGTTGGTAGACGAATGCAAGCTGTTTCTACCATACTTATATTATTGGTCTTTTTCCTTTTTTTTTTTTAAAATGACTAGTTTTTTTTTTTTTTTTTTTTTTTGGGGAGTTTTCTGCGGATGGGAAACGAATGCGAGCTCTTTCTGCTTTTTCATAGGTTTTCCCTGGTCGGTAGGCGTTTTCTGCACTGGTTGACGAAGGCGTTTCTAATTTTCGAGGTTTTCTCAGGTTTTTTAGCGGTTGTCCCTGCCCGGTAGGCAAATGATGAAGTTTTACCTTGTCGGCGCACGGATACTAGGCACGTACTGGCGCGCACACACACACACACACACACAGAGAGACAGACAGACACACAGACAGGCACACACACACGGACATGTTTCCAAAAATGCTTTTTTTTTTTTTTTTTTTTTGATTCAGGAGGTCTCAAAACGTGTATTTCCGGTGAAATCTCGGTATCGAATTTTTGGGCGGAATGCAATACTTCCCCTACTTACTATACGTAGTAGAGAAAGTAAAAAAGTATTGAAAAATTTAAGGAAATAACAAGCAATATCTCAAAAGTGTACTATCTTGTTTTCAAGGGTTTTCCAGATCGGTAAGCGTTAGAATACTCTTAGAGCTTTTTTCAGGTTTTTTAGCGGTTGTCCCTGGCCGGTAGGCAATTGATAAAGTTTTTCTATAACGTCGTCGTTTTGGCTTGTGGCGCACGGTTCCTAGGCACGTACTCGCGCGCGCGCACACACACACACACACACACACACACTAAAATAGTAGCGTATAAAAAAACTGATTTGTTACACTCACATAACTTTCTCTACTCTTGTACAATCTAATTGGTAGCTTTTAAGCGATAGTCAAATATTTTAACGCTGGTTGCTATGTGGCGAATTCCATTCTGTTTGCATGTTGAGGACATAAAAAAAATGAATAAACGAATTTGAGAAAAAGTATAAGTATTGGAAAATTTAAGGAAATAACAAGCAATATCTCGAAAACGGTTCACTCAACAAAAGAAACGTATATGACATAAGTTGTGTATTTTAACGCGATCTACATTTTTTGTGTAGTAAAATTTTGTCTATCTCTTATGGTTTACCAGTTATGCAAAAAAGTCGTTCACAATGAAGAATATTTTTGGAGACATTCCCAGAAAATTCGAGATATACATTTTATTTGACATGACAATATCTTAAACATATGATGTTTTAATCAAAATCGTTAGAGCCGTTTTTGAGAAAATTAAAATTTTCGAAAAATGTTCCATGTAAAGGGTAGTCTGGGGTGGGGGGATTTTCTTGAAAACCTTCGTGTCGCATCTCTGGAAGATACTGAACCTAAATACCAAGTTTGGTGTTTATCCGACTGTTCGTTTTTGAGTTATGCTGTTCACAGACACACAGACACACAGACACACAGACACACAGACACACAGACAGACACACACACGGACATGTTTCCAAAAATGCTTTTTTTTTTTGGATTCAGAGATTCTCAAAACATGTATTTCCAGTGAAATCTCGGTAACGAATTTTTGGGTGGAATGCAATACTTCCCCTACTTACTATACGTAGTAGAGAAAGTAAAAATGAATAACGCATTTGAGAAAAAGTATAAGTATTGGAAAATTTAAGGAAATAACAAGCAATATCTCGAAAATGGTTCACTCAACTAAAAAAAAATGTATATGACATAAATTGTGTATTTTAACGCGATCTACATTTTTTGTGTAGTAAAATTTTGGCTATCTCTTATGGTTTACCAGTTATGCATACTGAACCTAAATACCAAGTTTGGTGTTTATCCGACTGTTCGTTTTTGAGTTATGCTGTTCACAGACACACAGACGCACAGACAGACAGACACACAGACACACAGACACACAGACAGACACACACACGGACATGTTTCCAAAAATGCTTTTTTTTTTCTGGATTCAGTGATTCTCAAAACATGTATTTCCAGTGAAATCTCGGTATCGAATTTTTGGGTGGAATGCAATACTTCCCCTACTTACTATACGTAGTAGAGAAAGTAAAAATGAATAACGCATTTGAGAAAAAGTATAAGTATTGGAAAATTTAAAGGAAATAACAAGCAATATCTCGAAAAACGGTTCACTCAACAAAATAAATGTATATGGCATAAGTTGTGTATTTTAACGCGATCTACATTTTTTGTGTAGCAAACTTTTGTCTATCTCTTACGGTTTATCAGTTATGAAAAAGTCGTTCACAATGAAGAATTCTTTTGGAGACATTCCCAGAAAATTCGAGATATACATTTCATTTCTCTCGACATTATCTTAAATATATGATATTTTCATCAAAATCGTTAGAGCCATTTTTTAATACAAAGAGAACGGGATTTCACAAGTGAAACAGTACTGTGATAACGATACCACTGAAACAAAAAAAAAAAATCTGATGTGTAACACTCACATGACTTTCTCAACTCTTGTACAAAGTATTTTTACAAACGCTTATTCCCCATCTAGTTCATGTTAATCGAGATAAACATTTGCAAAATCTATTTTATTGCTAATTTTCTTGTATAAAAAAAAAAAATCTGATGTGTAACACTCACATGACGTTCTCTACTCTTGTACAAAGTATTTTTACAAACGCTTATGCTCCATCTAGTTCATGTTAATTGAGATAAACATTTGCAAACTCTATTTTATTGCTAATTTTCTTGTAGATGTAGGGGAAAATATATTTACAAGGGGAATATAGAAAAACAGTAGCCTTTAAGCACATACATATCTCTTAATAGCTGGTTGCTATGTGCAACACCATTCTTTTTGCCACAGATTAATACTGTTTGCATATCAAAGACAAAAAAAAAATGAATAACGAAGTCCCATTTGAGAAAATAAATATTGGAAAATTAACAAACAATATCTCGAAAACGGTTCACTCAACAACAAAAATGTATATTACATAAGATGTGTATTTTAACGCGATCTACATTTTTTGTGTAGTAAAATTTTGTCTATCTCTTACGGTTTTTCAGTTATGAAAAAGACGTTCACAATGAAGAATACTTTTGGAGACATTCCCAGAAAATTCGAGATATACATTTCATTTCTCACGACATTATATTAAACATACGATATTTTTCATCAAAATCGTTAGAGCCATTTTTTTTAATACAAAGAGAACGGGATTTCACAAGTGAAACAGTACTGTGATAACGATACCAACAAAACTAATTATTATTCACCCACTGAAACACATAAAAAAAATCTGATGTGTAACACTCACATGACTTTTCTCATCTCTTGTACAAAGTATTTTTACAAACGCTTATTCCCCATCTAGTTCATGTTAATCGAGATAAACATTTGCAAACTCTGTTTTATTGCTAATTTTGTTGTAGATGTAGGGAAAATATATTTACAAGGGGAATATAGAAAAACAGTAGCCTTTAAGCACATACATATCTCTTAATAGCTGGTTGCTATGTGCAGTACCATTCTTTTTGCCACAGATTAATACTCTTTGCATATCAAAGACAAAAAAAAATGAATAACGAATTCCCATTTGAGAAAATAACTATTGGAAAATTTAAGTAAATAACAAGCAATATCTCGAAAACGGTTCACTCAAGAATAAAGATGTATATGACATAAGTTGTGTATTTTAACGCGATCTACATACTTTCGTACTCACCTATAAGATATAGAGGGTAGAGGTCGTACGAACGTAGCACTTTGAGAATCTATATTCAACAGTTGGTGTTACTCCTTAGAAAGGAAGTATCTGCTGATTTTTATTTAATTCTTTACATTTTACATAACACGTATGCACTGGCACAACACAAAAGCACTACACACAATACTCAGTTTTAATATTTGCACTAATAACATCAGGAATAACTGAAGTCTGCAAACAGTCATTTCCCATGTGCAGCCTTACGTACAGAAAACGTGTGTGGCTGATCTATGTGTAAAAAGAGCCTGAGAGCGGATGTACGTCAGCGGTAAAATCTTTTAAATGCATTTTTATTGGCGATGGTAGAAATCGTGCAGTGGTGGATCGTGAAAATTCATATAAATGGATGTATCACCTCATAATAAGCCTCTATATACCAAGAATATTGAGTTTTTAAAAAGTCAGCAACTGTACCTGTGTTTCTATACGTGAACGTCAGATGGCAGCTTCGATACGTGTCCACGGAGACCTTAGTGCTAGGCAACTGTACCTCTGTTTCTATACGTGAACGGCAGATTGCAGCTTCGATACGTGTCCACGGAGACCTTAGTGCTAGGCAACTGTACCTCTGTTTCTATACGTGAACGGCAGATTGCAGCTTCGATACGTGTCCACGGAGACCTTAGTGCTAGGCAACTGCACCTCTGTTTCTATACGTGAACGGCAGATTGCAGCTTCGATACGTGTCCACGGAGACCTTAGCGCTAGGCAACTGCACCTCTGTTTCTATACGTGAACGGCAGATTGCAGGTTCGATACGTGTCCACGGAGATCTTAGTGCTAGGCAACTATACCTGTTTCTATACGTGAACGGCAGATTGCAGCTTCGATACGTGTCCACGGAGACCTTAGTGCTAGGCAACTGTACCTGTGTTTCTATACGTGAACGTCAGATGGCAGCTTCGATACGTGTCCACGGAGACCTTAGTGTTAGGCAACTGTACCTCTGTTTCTATACGTGAACGGCAGATTGCAGCTTCGATACGTGTCCACGGAGACCTTTCGCTTCAGGTGACAAAATAACACTAGGCACTTGTGTGCCGTGGTGTAAGCCGCAATCACGGTATTGGTAGCGTGGATCTCCTTGGGGCTCTCCTCGGAGTTACCTCAACACCACGTACATGACCTGGTTCGTCACGGGTACGCAGGTCTGCACTACCACTTCCTCGGCGTTGAGCAGGCCCAGGAGGCGATCGTACCGGTACACCAGCTAGCACGTGGACATGTTATCGCGCTGTGGTGTTGCGTGTGCGAGGTATGGAAACTCAAGGACGCAAAACATGCACGACCGAGGGTTAAAAAGCAGAACAAGTAGTGACGTGGAGCGTTGTGATTGGTGTAAATAAGACGATCTCTGATAGGTGGACAAATTGAAATAACGTGATGTGATAGGCGAAAATAAAATCAAAGGTGATTGGATGAAAAATGACGAGAAGGAATTAGCGGTGAATTTGTGAACTAAGATGGCGAAGATTTTTTTTTTTTAAAAAAAAGGATAATATAAGTACGGCAACTGTAACGGTTTACGGCAAACGCGCGCCGCGCAATGCGTCACGCCGGGCATCTTGCTCAATATGATTTTTGTTTTATTGCCCGGGCGTGACGCATTGCGTACCCGTGACGAACCAGGTCATGTACGTGGTGTTGAGGTAACTCCGAGGAGAGCCCCAAGGAGATCCACGCTACCAATACCGTGATTGCGGCTTACACCACGGCACACAAGTGCCTAGTGTTATTTTGTCACCTGAAGCGAAAGGTCTCCGTGGACACGTATCGAAGCTGCAATCTGCCGTTCACGTATAGAAACAGAGGTACAGTTGCCTAACACTAAGGTCTCCGTGGACACGTATCGAAGCTGCCATCTGACGTTCACGTATAGAAACACAGGTACAGTTGCCTAGCACTAAGGTCTCCGTGGACACGTATCGAAGCTGCAATCTGCCGTTCACGTATAGAAACAGGTATAGTTGCCTAGCACTAAGATCTCCGTGGACACGTATCGAACCTGCAATCTGCCGTTCACGTATAGAAACAGAGGTGCAGTTGCCTAGCGCTAAGGTCTCCGTGGACACGTATCGAAGCTGCAATCTGCCGTTCACGTATAGAAACAGAGGTGCAGTTGCCTAGCACTAAGGTCTCCGTGGACACGTATCGAAGCTGCAATCTGCCGTTCACGTATAGAAACAGAGGTACAGTTGCCTAGCACTAAGGTCTCCGTGGACACGTATCGAAGCTGCAATCTGCCGTTCACGTATAGAAACAGAGGTACAGTTGCCTAGCACTAAGGTCTCCGTGGACACGTATCGAAGCTGCCATCTGACGTTCACGTATAGAAACACAGGTACAGTTGCTGACTTTTTAAAAACTCAATATTCTTGGTATATAGAGGCTTATTATGAGGTGATACATCCATTTATATGAATTTTCACGATCCACCACTGCACGATTTCTACCATCGCCAATAAAAATGCATTTAAAAGATTTTACCGCTGACGTACATCCGCTCTCAGGCTCTTTTTACACATAGATCAGCCACACACGTTCTCTGTACGTAAGGCTGCACATGGGAAATGACTGTTTGCAGACTTCAGTTATTCCTGATGTTATTAGTGCAAATATTAAAACTGAGTATTGTGTGTAGTGCTTTTGTGTTGTGCCAGTGCATACGTGTTATGTAAAATGTAAAGAATTAAATAAAAATCAGCAGATACTTCCTTTCTAAGGAGTAACACCAACTGTTGAATATAGATTCTCAAAGTGCTACGTTCGTACGACCTCTACCCTCTATATCTTATAGGTGAGTACGAAAGTATGTAGATCGCGTTAAAATACACAACTTATGTCATATACATCTTTATTCTTGAGTGAACCGTTTTCGAGATATTGCTTGTTATTTACTTAAATTTTCCAATAGTTATTTTCTCAAATGGGAATTCGTTATTCATTTTTTTTTTGTCTTTGATATGCAAAGAGTATTAATCTGTGGCAAAAAGAATGGTACTGCACATAGCAACCAGCTATTAAGAGATATGTATGTGCTTAAAGGCTACTGTTTTTCTATATTCCCCTTGTAAATATATTTTCCCTACATCTACAACAAAATTAGCAATAAAACAGAGTTTGCAAATGTTTATCTCGATTAACATGAACTAGATGGGGAATAAGCGTTTGTAAAAATACTTTGTACAAGAGATGAGAAAAGTCATGTGAGTGTTACACATCAGATTTTTTTTATGTGTTTCAGTGGGTGAATAATAATTAGTTTTGTTGGTATCGTTATCACAGTACTGTTTCACTTGTGAAATCCCGTTCTCTTTGTATTAAAAAAAATGGCTCTAACGATTTTGATGAAAAATATCGTATGTTTAATATAATGTCGTGAGAAATGAAATGTATATCTCGAATTTTCTGGGAATGTCTCCAAAAGTATTCTTCATTGTGAACGTCTTTTTCATAACTGAAAAACCGTAAGAGATAGACAAAATTTTACTACACAAAAAATGTAGATCGCGTTAAAATACACATCTTATGTAATATACATTTTTGTTGTTGAGTGAACCGTTTTCGAGATATTGTTTGTTAATTTTCCAATATTTATTTTCTCAAATGGGACTTCGTTATTCATTTTTTTTTTTTGTCTTTGATATGCAAACAGTATTAATCTGTGGCAAAAAGAATGGTGTTGCACATAGCAACCAGCTATTAAGAGATATGTATGTGCTTAAAGGCTACTGTTTTTCTATATTCCCCTTGTAAATATATTTTCCCCTACATCTACAAGAAAATTAGCAATAAAATAGAGTTTGCAAATGTTTATCTCAATTAACATGAACTAGATGGAGCATAAGCGTTTGTAAAAATACTTTGTACAAGAGTAGAGAACGTCATGTGAGTGTTACACATCAGATTTTTTTTTTATACAAGAAAATTAGCAATAAAATAGATTTTGCAAATGTTTATCTCGATTAACATGAACTAGATGGGGAATAAGCGTTTGTAAAAATACTTTGTACAAGAGTTGAGAAAGTCATGTGAGTGTTACACATCAGATTTTTTTTTTTTGTTTCAGTGGTATCGTTATCACAGTACTGTTTCACTTGTGAAATCCCGTTCTCTTTGTATTAAAAAATGGCTCTAACGATTTTGATGAAAATATCATATATTTAAGATAATGTCGAGAGAAATGAAATGTATATCTCGAATTTTCTGGGAATGTCTCCAAAAGAATTCTTCATTGTGAACGACTTTTTCATAACTGATAAACCGTAAGAGATAGACAAAAGTTTGCTACACAAAAAATGTAGATCGCGTTAAAATACACAACTTATGCCATATACATTTATTTTGTTGAGTGAACCGTTTTTCGAGATATTGCTTGTTATTTCCTTTAAATTTTCCAATACTTATACTTTTTCTCAAATGCGTTATTCATTTTTACTTTCTCTACTACGTATAGTAAGTAGGGGAAGTATTGCATTCCACCCAAAAATTCGATACCGAGATTTCACTGGAAATACATGTTTTGAGAATCACTGAATCCAGAAAAAAAAAGCATTTTTGGAAACATGTCCGTGTGTGTGTCTGTCTGTGTGTCTGTGTGTCTGTGTGTCTGTCTGTCTGTGCGTCTGTGTGTCTGTGAACAGCATAACTCAAAAACGAACAGTCGGATAAACACCAAACTTGGTATTTAGGTTCAGTATGCATAACTGGTAAACCATAAGAGATAGCCAAAATTTTACTACACAAAAAATGTAGATCGCGTTAAAATACACAATTTATGTCATATACATTTTTTTTTAGTTGAGTGAACCATTTTCGAGATATTGCTTGTTATTTCCTTAAATTTTCCAATACTTATACTTTTTCTCAAATGCGTTATTCATTTTTACTTTCTCTACTACGTATAGTAAGTAGGGGAAGTATTGCATTCCACCCAAAAATTCGTTACCGAGATTTCACTGGAAATACATGTTTTGAGAATCTCTGAATCCAAAAAAAAAAAAGCATTTTTGGAAACATGTCCGTGTGTGTGTCTGTCTGTGTGTCTGTGTGTCTGTGTGTCTGTGTGTCTGTGTGTCTGTGAACAGCATAACTCAAAAACGAACAGTCGGATAAACACCAAACTTGGTATTTAGGTTCAGTATCTTCCAGAGATGCGACACGAAGGTTTTCAAGAAAATCCCCCCACCCCAGACTACCCTTTACATGGAACATTTTTCGAAAATTTTAATTTTCTCAAAAACGGCTCTAACGATTTTGATTAAAACATCATATGTTTAAGATATTGTCATGTCAAATAAAATGTATATCTCGAATTTTCTGGGAATGTCTCCAAAAATATTCTTCATTGTGAACGACTTTTTTGCATAACTGGTAAACCATAAGAGATAGACAAAATTTTACTACACAAAAAATGTAGATCGCGTTAAAATACACAACTTATGTCATATACGTTTCTTTTGTTGAGTGAACCGTTTTCGAGATATTGCTTGTTATTTCCTTAAATTTTCCAATACTTATACTTTTTCTCAAATTCGTTTATTCATTTTTTTTATGTCCTCAACATGCAAACAGAATGGAATTCGCCACATAGCAACCAGCGTTAAAATATTTGACTATCGCTTAAAAGCTACCAATTAGATTGTACAAGAGTAGAGAAAGTTATGTGAGTGTAACAAATCAGTTTTTTTATACGCTACTATTTTAGTGTGTGTGTGTGTGTGTGTGTGTGCGCGCGCGCGAGTACGTGCCTAGGAACCGTGCGCCACAAGCCAAAACGACGACGTTATAGAAAAACTTTATCAATTGCCTACCGGCCAGGGACAACCGCTAAAAAACCTGAAAAAAGCTCTAAGAGTATTCTAACGCTTACCGATCTGGAAAACCCTTGAAAACAAGATAGTACACTTTTGAGATATTGCTTGTTATTTCCTTAAATTTTTCAATACTTTTTTACTTTCTCTACTACGTATAGTAAGTAGGGGAAGTATTGCATTCCGCCCAAAAATTCGATACCGAGATTTCACCGGAAATACACGTTTTGAGACCTCCTGAATCAAAAAAAAAAAAAAAAAAAAGCATTTTTGGAAACATGTCCGTGTGTGTGTGCCTGTCTGTGTGTCTGTCTGTCTCTCTGTGTGTGTGTGTGTGTGTGTGTGTGCGCGCCAGTACGTGCCTAGTATCCGTGCGCCGACAAGGTAAAACTTCATCATTTGCCTACCGGGCAGGGACAACCGCTAAAAAACCTGAGAAAACCTCGAAAATTAGAAACGCCTTCGTCAACCAGTGCAGAAAACGCCTACCGACCAGGGAAAACCTATGAAAAAGCAGAAAGAGCTCGCATTCGTTTCCCATCCGCAGAAAACTCCCCCCCCCAAAAAAAAAAAAAAAAAAACTAGTCATTTTAAAAAAAAAAAGGAAAAAGACCAATAATATAAGTATGGTAGAAACAGCTTGCATTCGTCTACCAACCAGAGAAAACCCCCGAAACACTAGTTATTTAAAATTGCTGATGAGTTCTGGATAGGCTTTTGCAAATGTTGTTGGTAGCAAAACTTGCCTTTTCCATCACCTCCAACATACCCCACTCCCACACCTTTTTTTCTTTCCACCAATCATAATCTCTCTTATTCTCGCCAATCAGCAACTTTCATTTGTTCCTTTCCACCAATAACATCACTTCTTATTCCCACCAATGACAACTTCACACGTCACTTTCTGTTATACTTTTTATCCCTCGTTCGCCATCTTTCCCCCTCTTTCAGACCCCAACCGCCGCACAGTCAACACCTCGCCGCTCCTTAACCTCAACTTCGTGCCTCCGCCATCTTATTTAGTTCACATTTTTACCACCGCGCCTCTCATCTCTCAACCAGATTGCCTGCAAGAACAGATCTCGTTCATTCGCACCTCGACGGTTGCCTCGGCAGCAGCTACTGCCAACACCTACGTCGTACACGTTTTTGACCGCTTTCGACCGGCTTGAGAACCCTGCTCCTACGTACGCTAGCGACCATCACGATGGTCCAGTACCAGGTTTTGGTATAGTTAAATTACGCCTCTGCAAAGGGTGTCTGTACCGCTTTAAAAACCTAGGTATATCAGTGCGTAGTGATGTTGGTTGATCTTAAAGCTGGTTAAGCATTTTCAAAAACAGTTTGCTTTTATTTTTCCGCCTCGCGTGCCGCGCTTTTGGTGACGCATCCACACCGGTAACAGGTAAGTAACACACGCATAATTATTTTTCGGACCTGCTTGGCGTAGGAATATATCCTTTCGTGTTTTGGTACTGTAACCTCAAACCTCCTTACCCACCTCTTGCGTCCGCCATCTTGTTTAGTTCTCACCGCATCTCCTTGTCGCAGACCCTCCGCCATTTTTAGTTCCCGCTATTTTAACCTCAAAATCTACTCTTCTAACCTCTTGCTACCGCCATCTTCTTTTAGTTCCCATTCTCACCACCGCGTCTCCTTACCCCCACCTCTTGCGACCGCCATGTTCACCACTAACCTCCAAATTTCCTCGTCCTTAAACCTCTTGTCTCAACCACCTTGTTTAGTTCCCATTTTCGCCACCGCATCTCATATCGCCCCATCTCTCTATCCACTCAAGAAAACTACCATCCAACGTTCAAAAAATTGCTGATCAGTTCACGACAGGCTTTTGCAAATCTTGTTGCTAGCAAAACTTACCTTTCCCATCACCTCCAACATACCCCATTCCTTTTTCTTTCCACCAATCATAACCTCTCTTATTCTTACCAATCAACAACTTTCATTTGCTCCTTTCCACCAATAAAATCACTTCTTATTCCCACCAATCACAACTTCACACGTCACTTTCTGTTACACTTTTTATCCCTCGCTCCCCATCTTTTCCCTCTTTCAGTCCCGACCTCCGCACAGACAACACCTCGCCGCTGCTCACATCTCCGAACCAAATTGCCGGCGAGAACAGATCTCGTTTATTCACACCTCGACGGTTGACTCGACAGCAGCTACTGCCAACACCTACGTCGTACACGTTTTTGACCGCTTTCGACCGGCTTGAGAACCCTGCTCCTACGTACGCTAGCGACCATCACGATGGTCCAGTACCAGGTTTTTGGTATAGTTAAATTACGCCTCTGCAAAGGGTGTCTGTACCGCTTTAAAAACCTAGGTATATCAGTGCGTAGTGATGTTGGTTGATCTTAAAGCTGGTTAAGCATTTTCAAAAACAGTTTGCTTTTATTTTTCCGCCTCGCGTGCCGCGCTTTTGGTGACGCATCCACACCGGTAACAGGTAAGTACCACACGCATAATTATTTTTCGGACCTGCTTGGCGTAGCAATATATCCTTTCGTGTTTTCGTACTGTAACCTCAAATCTCCTTACCCTCCTCTTGCGACCGCCATCTTGTTTAGTTCTCACCGCATCTCCTTGTCGTAGACCCTCCGCCATTTTTAGTTCCCACTATTTTAACCTCAAAATCTACTCTTCTAAAACTCTTGCTACCCCCATCTTCTTTTAGTTCCCATTCTCACCACTGCGTCTCCTTACCCCCACCTCTTGCGACCGCCGTGTTCACCACTAACCTCCAAATTTCCTCGTCCTTAAACCTCTTGTCTCAACAACCTTGTCTAGTCCCCATTTTCGCCACCGCATCTCATATCGCCCCCATCTCTCTATCCACTCAAGAAAACTACCATCCGACGTTCAAAAATTGCTGATCAGTTCAAGACAGGCTTTTGCAAATCTTGCTGCTAGCAAAACTCACCTTTCCCATCACCTCCAACATACCCCACTCCCACAACTTTTTCTTTTCCACCAATCATAATCCCTCTTATTCTTACCAATCAACAACCTTCATTTGCTCCTTTCCACCAATAAAATCACTTCTTATTCCCACCAATCACAACTTCACACGTCACTTTCTGTTACACTTTTTATCCCTCGCTACCCATCTTTACCCCTCTTTCAGTACCGACCTCCGCACAGACAACACCTCGCCACCCAGCTCCTCTCCATCACGCGACCTCCATACTCCTCCATCTCCCTTCCTCCATCTCCCACCCCAAATTAACGAACCAATCAAAACACTCCACGTCACTTCCTCAATTCTTTCAACTCGTCCCGGATGAGCCAACCGATTTAACGATAATCCTACCTCTCAGGGCGCTTTTCAAACTTACCGCCGCCGCCGTCGCACGCACCGACACTAGCGACACTAGCGCCCCTAGCGGCAGGATTATCGTTAAAACAATTGGCTCATCCGGGACTAATACTACTGTGGTATCCACGTTTGTCTAATGCTTTGAGATAAATTTTCGATACTTGGAAAAAAATCCTATGTGTTACACTCACATGATTTTCTCTACTCTTGTACAAACTATTTTTACAAACGCTTATTCTCCATCTATTTCATGTTAATCGAGATAAACATTTGCAGACTCTATCTTATTGATAATTTTCTTGTAGATGTAAGGGGAATATATATTTACAAGGGCAATATAGAAATACAGTAGCCTTTAAGCACATACATATCTCTTAATAGCTGGTTGCTAGGTGCAGCACCATTCTCTTTGCCACAGATTAATACTCTTTGCATATCCAAGACAAAGAATAACGAATTCCCATTTAAGAAAATAAGTATTAAAAAAATTAAGGGAATGACAAGCAATATCTCGAAAATGGTTCACTTAACAAAAAAAAATGTATATGACATAAGTTGTGTATTTTAACGCGATCTACATTTTGTGTGTAGTAAAATTTTGTCTATCTCTTATGGTTTACCAGTTATGCAAAAGTCGTTCACAATGGAGAATACTTTTGGAGTCATTCCCAGAAAATTCAAGATATACATTTTATTTGTCATAAAAATATCTTAAACATATGATATTTTAATCAAAATCGTTGGAGCCATGTTTGAGAAAATTAAACTTTTCGAAAAATCTTCCATGTAAAGGGTAATCTGGGGTGGGGGGATTTTCTTGAAAACCTTCGTGTCGCATCTCTGGAAGATACTGAACCTAAATACCAAGTTTAGTGTTTATCCGACTGTTCGTTTTTGAGTTATGCTGTTCACAGACAGACAGACACACACACACACACACACACACACACAGACACATAGACACACAGACACACACACGGACATGTTTCCAAAAATGCTTTTTTTGGATTCAGGGTGTCTCAAAACATGTATTTCCGGTGAAATATCGGTATCGAATTTTTGGGTGGAATACAATACTTCCCCTACTTACTCTACGTAGTAGAGAAAGTAATTAAATTGGATTTTATTTATTCACGCTCTTTAATTTCTGTGGCCCTTAGCGTCACTCTCCGCCGGGTTTGAACCTGCAACCTCGGGAACTAGAGGCTAACATGCTACCCCTAGACCACGGAGGATGACGGGATAGCTTTAATTTTTTTTAAGTTTTGCATTATTGAAATTTGGTGCGTTTAACTTTATGCTTAATAAGGAAGAAAGGAACCGAAATTTCAAGTTATGGCCTTGCACGTGCGTTCAAAGGCTTCTGGACTATAGTTCTTAATAGACCTTGACTGCGTTTCCTGTGGGTGAATGAATGCAGCATTCCATAGACTGTTGTGTCTAAATGAAAATGAGCAAAACAGTGGCAGAATCAGTGGTACTCACGTAACATGTAGCGTTAAATGAGTTGTAAATAAAGCTGATTCTGATGCACTAAATCACTCTCAGCTATATAATTTACTTACTCCGGTGACGAACATCTATGATTACAGAAGAAAAAAATGGCAACTTACCACGTGAGATAATACAGTGGATGGATGTATTTGTTCTTGTGTTTACGCAAGTCATACTCCAGTGACGAATGTAGCTTACAAGTATACCGTACAACTAATTTCCATAATATGAATAGAAAATACTTTAAGAGAAAGCTTTCAGCACAAAATACAGTTTCATACAAGAGTTAATGCGTTACACTCACATGACTTTTTCTACTCTTATACGAACTATTTTTACAAACGCTTATTCTCCATATGCTTATGTTAATCGAGATGTTAATTTTATTGCTAATTTCCTTGTAGGTGCAAGGGGAATATGGTAGGATTTAAGCGATAGTCAAACCTTTTAAGAGCTGGTTGCTATGCGGCGCGTTCCATTCTCTTGCATGTCCAGGGTATAAAAAAATGAATAACGAATTCCCATTTGAGAAAAAATTTTTGGAAAATTTAAGGGAATAACAAGCAATATCTCGAAAATTATTCACTCAACAAAAACAATGTATAAGGCATAAATTGTGTATTTTAAAGCGATATACATTCTTTGTGCAGTAAAATTTTGCCTATCTCTTATAGTTTACCAGTACCTCCTGCACGACAAAGCACGCCCACACACCGCAGCCAAAGTCAAGGAGAAGCTTAAAGGGTTTCTTGGGAACTCTTTGATCACCCTCCGTGCAGTCCCGACCTGGCACCATGCGATTATTTCCTCTTCTGGCATTTTAAACGATCGCTGGGTGGACAACGATTTCAAACCGACGATGAACTCAATACGAGCGTTACCAACTGATTCATGTCCCAGGTAACAGACTTTTATATCAAGAGGTTATAGAAGCTGGTGCAGCATTACAGCAAGTGTATAGATGCGAACAGTTATTATGTGGAAAAGTATAGTATATATAGGCACATATTATTGTCAATAAAGGCCTTTTTATTGTTATTATGACCAAACGAACTTTAGTTTTGGAAATCGCCTCGTATAAGCTTTCAGGTATGGAGTCGTATTCTTTCACTACAGGCAGTAATATATAATTATTCCTGTAAGATTCCAAAGTCACAATCCAGACTAAGCTCAAGTTAAATGCAGCGCATAGGCACATATTTTGGGGCTTGCTCTTCGAGCAACCTTTTATGTAAAATTTCTAATTGTCGGCAGTATAAAATTGCTTTAGCGCATTATTTTTGGAAGGTTATTATGGGATTTGCTGTAATTATGAGTAAAAGTAATTATGGAGGATATCTTCTCTTTTTGATAAGGAGAATACTTGATCAGCTTTAATTAATAAAGGAAAATGAAAAAACAAGTTGTTTAGCAGTCCTTATTTTGTTTCAGGTTTATTAGGGGCTATATACATTCAAAATTATAGTAACAAATAATGATAAATAATTTTATAAAAGTATCATGCTCATTCTGCAACCAAAAAACATATACGACAATATTTTCATAACTGCAAGAATCCAAAGCTTGAGAAATGGGTCACTGTCCAAAATAAACTTCCTCTCTACCAGGAAAACAATGTTTAGGCTATCCAGTTCATACATATCGTATTATGATTTTCAATTTTTCTCTATATTTTCTTCTTTCAATGTAGAAGTGGCGTAAAAGCTTTTCGTAAAAAAAGGATTTAATTTATTTATGAAATCAAATACAAAATATTCTCCCTTTAGTAAAACCAGATGTAATCCATTAACTATTTAATTATTTCAGTATGAATGCTGCTTATACATCTTAAATATTTTATATGTATAATAGCATTATACACCTTTACTTACACGTTTACCAAAACTGCCTTGAAAATCACATTCTCGTTCCCTAGAAATTAGCCTAGAAAATTTTCCCTGAAAATTAGTAAATTGCATTGTAGATTGGCAGTATTGAAGTTTAGTGTAATGTTAGCCGTTTTAAATACTTGGAAACTAACATATAGCTATATATTATTTCTTTATGTGTGCTACGTATGTGCCAATATACAATTTCTAGTCCTCCCAATTAACAGACACGTTTATGTTAAAAGTTATATTCGCTTTTCTTGGTCATCCTTCTTCAAGCAGGCCTAGATGTTTCAGTCTTCAAGGATGCATGATACCAAACCTTTTATTAAAAACCTATTTCTTCCAGCTCTGTTTTATAAAATCAGCGCCCTTTTCAGCTATCATGATAGTGGGAGCGTTTGTGTTGCTACTTACAATGTAGGGCATAATGGAGGCATCTATCACCCTTAAATGCTTGATACGGTGAACCCTTAATTGCGGATCAACAACGGCGGAGGAATCATTGGACGGTCCCATTTTACAGGTGCCGACTGGGTGATGGACTGCAAGGGTCTGCTTTCTTACAGAGCATTTAAAATATTCATCTGTGCCAAAATTATGTTTTTCACAACCAGTTACCGGTGTTTTATCCACAGCAAATCCCGCTTTTTTGAATTCAACCGTGTTGCTCAAAAGCAGACATTTTTTACAGCCCTTCACTAATACAAGCACATCTATTAGTTCATGAAGTGTATTCGACACTATTTGAACGCTATCTTCGGGATTAGCAGACCTCAATGCTATATAGCCACGGCTTTTCGGACGCATGACACAGGGATTAATCGAGAAGCAGTCGTAATAGCAATATGGATAGGTGATGGTCAGACCACAGCTAGGGGGCAAGTATTGCGCCTGGAAGTACTCAATATCTGGGTAGCTTGCGGAGGAATCACCAAGGCCGGAGTATGTATATGCTGTCACTTGGGTTGGACCTATGGATGCCCAAGGACTGTCTTTGGATGATGACCTATATGTAGCATTGTCTCGTTCTATGTCTTGATAACTCCTGGGTAAGGCATCCTTGCCTGGAGCTGTACGATAAACAGCGCAGGGTGTTCCAACATGATCCATAAGATTTTTACCAACCCCCGGGAGGTCACGAATAACATAAATGCCCATGGATTCCAGATGCTCTTTGGGACCGATGCCGGAGAGCATGAGTATTTGAGGAGAATTTATGGTTCCTGCCGAAACAATTACTTCCTTCTTGGCATATATTGTCTTGACGATTGTCTTACTCTGTTCCCAAAAGAACTGTACGCCAATGGCCGTCTCGTTCTTGTCGTCAAATAGGATCTTAGAAACCCTTGCATTAGTTACCACCTTGAGGTTCTTACGTTTTTCTCTGATAGGTTCCACAAAGGAGTTGTAGGTACTCTTGCGAACTCCGTCCCTCTGTGTTGCCTGTACAAGCATCACGCCTTCTCTGTTTTCTGCATTAGTATCAATCTCTGTAAAACCTATTTCCTTAAATCCATTTAATATATTTAGTGTGTTTTTATCTGTATAAGGGAACCTTTGAACATCTTGATATCCGCCTGTACTATGATATGTGGTATCACTAGCAATGTCTGGATCCAGATTATTTTCTGATTTTTTGAAGTACGGAAGAACTTCTTTATAGCTCCATCCTTTATTACCTAGAGGAATAAGAAAAGAACAAGTTTTATTATCCAGAATGCGTGAACTGATCGTAAGTACATTTTTAAATTTACAGTTTCGTGTAAGGGGAGACTAAGCGCAGAAAATTGCTAGAAATATATTTTCATTTTTTACGTAGTGTCATAAAATGAAAAGTTCTCTTTAATTTGATATGTAAGTTTATTATTGTAGGCATATAATTATGTTTTGAATGAATTTTTAAAAAGTCCAATACATATAGTGTTTTGTGCCGATAATTCTGAACCATTCATGGAAAAACAAAACTGCTACACTAACTGGAGTATGTGGTTTACTTTTGCAGGGTTTTATGTCCTCAGGAGTGAGTATTACTGGTCAGATGCAACAGCAGCTTCCTGGCAAACACATGCTGAGGCAGTATTTTTTAACACTTGAATAATTTCGATTCAATTATATAATATGTAAATTCAGTAACAGCCCGCTTTGAACCAATATGTATGTAATAGTTTTTAGAATGTATGTAACAGTCATTGCATATGTTTATATTACTGTAAACATGTTTAATAATGTTATGCAAATGCATTACGTAACTTAATAATGTAAGAGCTGTAAGAATAATAAGTTTAAAGTTGCTAACAACGAGGTAACAATGAGGTAACCTTGAGGCAATAATGAGTTTGATAGTTTGAATGCTACTAGTCATAATTAGGGCAGCAATAATGTAAATTTTGTGACAGTTTAAAATTAGCCAATCAACAGCCAGAAAAAGCTATAATTAAATGCAGGCATTCTATTGGACTAGGATTAGCCAATCAGAGACTTGGAATACAGAAGTTTATGGGTTGAAATATGTTGCCTGCAGACCTTGGTAGTAACCGGATGGAAGATGTGTTCTCTAGAGAAATATTACATATTCGTGTGAAACGAAAATTATGTATATGCGTTAACAAAGTGCAAGTATTAAATTAAAGAATTTCACAGCTCTTGATATCCGTTTAGTGCTATTTAATTTGCGCCAAGGATTAATAGAAAAATGTGAATTTAAACTTAAAATCTGTTTAAGCCTACATTCTTGTCGCACCACGCCCTGATTAAGAGAAATGTGTCTCTAAAGTAATACTGAAGCAGCCGAGGCAAAAACATAAGCATAAATAATATCTAAAGAAGCAGTTTAATAACAAAGTTAATATTTTTTTTATTTTTTGTAACTTGGAGCGTAACAACAAAAATACATCTTGAAATCGGCTTCTCATACAGCGTATTACGTAACAAACAATCCTCAAATTGACATTCATGCGTAGAGCTAACATCAATAAACAACATAAAGAACAAATCTTTCTCAATGCTGACGGCTTGTACCTGCGTGACTCGATCGTGACTTGTGTTAGTAGTTCTTCACTCCTGTTGTATCATGGAAGGGCTACAATTTGTAACAACGAATTGTGAGTCATTGTCAAAGTAATGTCGTACGTACACGATCAATTTATACATGTGGACTATAGAAAGGGCGCATAATCAGCCGCTGTGGATTTGAGTAAGACCAGTGTATAACATTTTGTTTGTTCACTGCGCCATTTAAGTGAATGTGTTCATCACGCATTAACAAGACCAATATATCAGAAGGGCCCGGACTCTAATGAGTTATCATTTTATTGGTAGTTCATAGGCATGCTAATGTGTGCATAAATCTTTATCATATGTTATGAAAATGCATGTTTATTAAATCCTTTTATGTCGTTTATCGATTATATGTTTCAAGTGATTTATTACTTTCTCTACTACTTATAGTAAGTAGGGGAAGTATTGCATTCCACCCAAAAATTCGATACCGAGATTTCACCGGAAATACATGTTTTGAGACCCCCTGAATAAAAAATTGCATTTTGGAAACATGTCCGTGTGTGTCTTTGTATCTGTGCGTCTGTGTGTCTGTGGACAGCATAACTCAGAAACGAACAGTCGGATAAACACCAGACTTGGTTATTTAGGTTCAGTATCTTCCAGAGATGCGAAACATGGGTTTTCAAGAAAATCCCCCACCCAAGATTACCCTTTACATGGTACATTTTTCGAAAATTTTAATTTTCTCAAAAAGGCTCTAACGATTTTGATTAAAATATCACATGTTTAAGATATTTTCATTGCAAATGAAATGTATATCTCGAATTGTCTGGGAATGCCTCCAAAAGTAATCTTCATTGTGAACGACTTTTGCATAACTGGTAAGCCATAAGAGGTAGACAAAATTTTACTACATAAAAATGTAGATCGCGTTAAAACACACAACTTATGTCATTTACATTTTTTTGTTGAGTGTACCATTTTCGAGATATTGCTTGTTATTCCCTTAAATTTTCCAATACTTATACTTTTCCTCAAATGGGAATTCGTTATTCAGTTTCTTATGTCCTGGACATACAAAGAGAGTGGAATACTCCACATAGCAAACAGCTCTTAAAATATTTGACTATAGCTTAAATTCTAGCAATTCCCCTTGCATCTACAAGAAAATTAGCAATAATATTGACATCTCGATATCTCGATTAACATGAAGCATATGGAGAATAAGCGTTTGTAAAATAGTATGTACAAGAGTAGACAAAGTCATGTGAGTGTAACAAATCAGAATTCTTTTTTATTTGAGATCATCATTTAGTTACTTTCCTGCCCTTTGCGTTTTTGTTTAGACATTTTCTTCCGTTTCTATGGAGTACATAGGGATTTTTATATTACTGAAATTTTACAAAATAATAAGCTTATCGAAATATCATAACTTTTGCTGTTCAACTGAGAAAATAGGAGTACCTTTGTATGTCCTTTACTCGCATAGTTGGAAAAAATCACATTTCTATTTAATAGTTAGTCTGAAAACGGTTGATTCCGTGTACATTCTACATAACCAACTTCTTCCTGATCCATCTAGGTGTTAGGCCATGAGGCCTGTTACGATCTCACTAAGAAATTATCCCTCAATCTCTTCTTGGGATGGCCGAATGAAGTCTTTTCCCTCAAGGAACGTACTACATTGCAGCTTTAGGAATCCGTTCTGGGTTATCCTATGCAACGTTTTTCTGAATTGTTCTGATAATTTTGTATATATTCCACGACTGGTTGCATTTTCTGCTCTTGAAAGATAAACTGATTAAAGCTTTGTACAGTCCTAGACGAGTGTGCTTTTCTAGTAAAGCTGGTTTGGGTACACTAATAATTATTCCCAATACTTTATTGAACTTTAATATTTTTTCATTAAATCAACCTCATTAACAAATGACAATTTGTATCCGGGGTATGTAAATTTATTCTTCTTTCTAATGTTAGAGGTTTTAGAAATTTTGCTTGGAATTGGATATACTGTTTTAAATATGATTATTTCAGCTTTATCTAATGAAATTTCTAGATTGTACTGTTTTATGTAGATCGTTATAAATTCTTCTCATTGCCTTATATTAATACTAAATAATCTTCAAAAGGAATTATATTTAAGGATCTTCTTCTATTTAAAGTTACATATCCACGTGGAAGGTCTTTACACTTTTTAATCATATGGTTAATGTAAATTTTGTAGAGTAATGCCGAAAGTCATCAACATTCTAAATTAAAGCGATTTCTACATCAAACATGAAAACAAAAATTGTAGGTAAGAAGAATCGTCTCTTAAACCTGTGTTTGTATTTTTTAACTCTAATCTGTTAACATTAACTTTATCTGTTGTAGCGGGAGAAGGTTCTGGTTGAAGCCTTCTGTTGCAGTGTCCTGGTCTCTGGCTATTTGCTGCTCGGCAGCGGCTGATTTCTCCGTTCCCAATTAATTACCTATCTAATTAATTTCACTGGTCTCAGGTTTTCCTAGCTGAGACAAATCAAAGTACACTGCATTTCTCTTAAAATGTGGTTTATTATCAAATAAATACTTATGGGCGGCTAGCCTAGCCTAACTGCACACGTTTCCCACCCATATGCACTCACGTGCATCCCTCGTCCAGAGAGTATCGCCATGTGTCGGCGAGATTATATAAGAGAGTGAAAATCTGGGGCTTTCTTCCTCCTTTATACCTAAGCCTAGTGACGCTCACCTTCGCGCCTCAAAATGTAACAATATTTCTAATTGATACTCAGACCACGTTACCTTATTATGTATGAAAATATTCTGCTCCAAAGTTTTTCGCACACGTGTCCTAGTGATGCTTACGGAAGCAGATTCACTATCTCTGTCTCTTTCCTTTCTATGTCTGTCTCTTTCTGTTTCTACTTATTGCATCCAGTTCTTTGCTTATTAGCTTGGTGAAAGGTGGTCTCTACCTAGAATTATCTTTTACCTGGAATTAATTAGCCCACCCGTCTCTTACTTATCTAAGTTACAATGTGCTTTTTACATTTCTTGGCTGCTAAATAGTCCAAAATCTTTATTGCTGAATTATATTATTATGCAAATTATTGTTTAATATTGATTCATATGTATATATACTTATGCGATATATTCCCTTTCAACTGCAATAGAATTATTCCTGTAGATGTTAAATACATTTTGGATGACTATTTGTGGAACTTTGTCTTTGGCCATTATTTGCAATCGAATGCCTTTACGACGTCCATATGTGTCTATATGTTAAAATATCTACGTTTTTCAATCACTAGCTTGATCGAGAGATCTTATCATGGTCTCCTTTGCGACATCCCACTTGTTCTTCACTTGATATTTGTTTTTAATGTCTATATAATTTGTTTTTGTTATATTTGTATACATGTTGTATTCTACAGTTAGCAATTGCTCTATCGTTTTAACATTCTTTCCATTACCTTTCTTGTAAATGCGAACTACTATTGATTTTAACCACGTATTGTTCGTGACTCTCCCTGCCAAATTGTATTTAAACAGTCTAAAACTCTTATGTAATTAACGCTGGCTAGTTATTTAAATAGGTTCATGTTAATGGTATCTCCCCTGTGATTTAAAGCTTCTCAGGATTTTTAGAGAAGTTTTAGAATCTAGACGCGTGCGTCGCTTCGTTTCTGCTGGTAATAATACATACAAATGACAGTCGGTAATGAATATTATTAATCACAATACTAACAGATGAAACTCTATTATATTTAGGTCCAGCGATCTAACAAACCGACAGAAGTGCTTAATTAAAAAGCCAATGTGATACATTCACATGAATATTTCTATCCTCTATCGTTTATTAGTTGCTATACAAAATATTCTTACTAAATCTGATTAATTTCTCCACCATGCAACAAGTAGGTGCAAAAGGTACGGCATTCCAAACAAACATTCTATGCTGAGATTTCACCGGAAATACATATTTTGAGGCCCCTGAATCCAAGAAGAGCGTTTTTACACAAAAAAGCCCTATGGGTGTGCAATTGTGTGTGTACCTATATACAGTTTAACTCAAAAACGAAAATACGGATAAATCCAAACTTGATATTTCATTTCAGTATCAAAAGATAAGACTCGAAGATTTTCAAGAAAATTTCCCCGCCCCCATACTACATAGAACTTTATTCGATTTTTTTTTTTTTATTTTCTAAAAAATGGCTCTAACGATTTCGATTAAAGTATCATATATTAAAAATAATAATTTTCTGAGATAAGCCTTTGAAGTCCTCTTTATTCTGAAGGAATAATTTATAATGGTGTGTATCTTGTAAACTTTAAGGGATGGACGAAAACCTTCTACACAATAAATATAGACGTCTTTAAAGCCCAAAATTTGTTTAGAATAACTTTTTGTAGCATCGGCCACCTCCGAAAGATCTGTTATTGATGGTTTGAAGTGCTTAATACCAAACCATTCTTTCAAAGTCTTTTGGATTTTTAATTGTTTCTCGCTATGTCATGGAAAGATTATGGGACTTTAAGGTCAGCGTGTAGCGTTTATTTCTAAAACATTTGACTATCGCTATTCTCTTTGTATTTATAACGAAATATTTAGTGCTGATAATTTCGGAAAGGTGTATCTCGATTAAAATAAGTAGATAGGAAAATAAGCTTTCAGACTTCTAATAAACTCAAAAACATATTGCTTTCTAGTCACGCTGTTCACAGATGCACATACACACACACATATACCTTTTTATATTTTCTTTGTTCAGGAGGCCTTAAAAGATATATTTCCGGTGAAATCCCTACATCTAATTTTTGGGTGGAATACAATGGCTCCCTACTTACTATACAAGTAGAGAAAGTAAAATAATTGCTGATATATTTTAATCATAGAATGACATAGTTGAAAACAAAATCCTGTCCTTTTAATAAACGTTTTGGGTAAAAATGTAGAGATAGGAATAGGATGGATCAATCGTTCGATCGACAGACAGACGGACAGACGGGCAGATGGACGGATGGACGGATGGACAGATGATGGATGGACGGATAGGGTTCTTTATTGGTTTCAAATCACTGAAGTTATTACACAAGTATTTACTGCATGGGTCATTGACCTTACATGCATATTTAAGATACAAATATGGTGCCAAAATAAATAACAGAACAAAAGAAATAAGAAACAGGAAAATAGATACAAATTACCTTTTCTAACTGAACAAATTTGACGTAGCTTCGCGCAGTTTAGCCAAAAAATTGTCCATGTTTTCCCAGTTCCTCTGGTCAGCCAGTAGATCCCAACATGCCAATCTCTTTCTTGAGGGACTTGATAATTTTTCTTTGAGTTTAATCGTTCGCTGGTTCTCCCACTGTGCACATTCCACCAAAATATGTACCCAGTCCTCATCCAAATCACAGAATGGGCAGATTCTCCTGCCAGAATTGTCAGTCATTTTCTGTGCCCTCCAGCCCCCCAGTCTAAACCATGCTATTCCAGATCTTTCCTTTCTTCCTAAATTAAATATATATGCCTCTTTACCCCAGTTCAATTTTATTTCATTTGTTAGACTTAGAGAAGGTTTAATTTTAAAATCCGATTCTATTTCCTGTTGGTTGATGTCTCTTAATCTTCTTTTGACTCCCTTCCATATGTTTTGTCATTTGTTTCAGCTCTTTGCCATACTGACCCCATTCCTATTCTCCTCAAACCCCTTTCCAAATCAGCTGCCCAAAACTTAGGAGACAGGTTTTCTCGCTGTTATTTATAACATTTGGGTCAGCCTCAGCCAGTAATTCACTGCTCTTATTTTACAGTGTATTGTATCTTCATAACATTCCACCTCCCTCAGTACCGCCGAATTTGATGTGCCTTGTGAAACTCCAATAACTCTTTTCCAAAATGCTACCTGTGTTTTATTTACATGCTTTGTTCTTTCCCATCCCCAGATTTCACTTCCGCATAACAAAACCTGCTTTATCATAGTTATACATCTTTTCTAATGTATCTACAGGTACATCCGGTATCCGCGAGAGGGTACGTAATAATTCATTTAACTGCCCTCGTGCTTTATCGTCAGCTATGATGATCAGTGAACTCAGAAGTCATTTATCATTATGCTTTAAAAATTTCGGTTTTATAAGCTTTATAGTTTCTGAGATAGTGGGTCATAAATTTAACACTCTCCAAGCCTTGTAGAGACTCCCTTTGCTCTCACAACAGAATTGTAACAGCAGTATTCCAACAATTAGTGATAGACTCACAACTTGAAGTTTACCTATCATTAATGTTTTATAGCACAGCGGCCAAGGCTATGAAGCAAGGAGGGAGGGACAAAATACAAAGGCTCTGATTGCGGCAGGTGCAGCGGAGCTCTGAGTGCGCCAGGTGCCTCCCCATCTGCATGGAGTGGTTCAGGCAGGAGATTCCGTGCAAGAGAAAAAAGGAGATTCTCTATTTGCAACGCGTACGCTGCATATCACCGTCCATCGCGCCCAGCCCTGCAACACTGAAGCATGAAACGAAATAGGGATGGGAAAAATCGTGGTAGTATACCGGGGAGTCACCGAAAGCTTGCACAAGAAATCTCAGAAACAAAAATAGGAATTGAAAAACGATACCGCGGTGACGTGAGCCACTCTGACCAATGGGTTTTTCATGGTTTCTCCGCGTGAATGCTGGGGCCTCCTGAATCCAATGTATTTTGGGAAACATGTCCGTATGTGTGTGTGTGTGTGTGTGTGTGTGTGTGTGTGTGTGTGTATCTGTGAACAGCATAACTCAGAAACGAACAGTCGGATAAACACCAAACTTGGTATTTAGGTTCAGTATCTTCCAGAGATGCACATGAAGGTTTTCAAGAAAATTCCCCCACTCCAGATTACCCTTTACATGGAACGTTTTTTAAAAATTTTAATTTTCTCTAAGATGGCTACAACGATTTTCATTAAAATATCATATATTTAAGATACTTTAATGACAAATCAAATGTATATCTTGAATTTTCTGGGAATGTCTCCAAAAGAGTTCTTCATTGTGAACGACTTTTGCATAACTGGTAAACCATAAGAGATAGACAAATTTTTACTACATAAAAAATGTAGATCGCGTTAAAATACACAATTTAGGTCATACACATTTTTTTTCTTTTGAGTGAACCATTTTCAAGATATTCCTTGTTATTCCCTTAAAGTTTCCAATACTTATACTTTTTCTCAAATGGGAATACGTTATTCATTTTTTTCTTCTGGTAATACAAAGAGAATGGAATGCGCCACATAGCAACCAGCTCTTAAAATATTTGACTATCGCTTAAATACTACCATATTCCCCTACAAGAAAATTAGCAATAAGGTTAACATCTCCATTAACATGAAGCATATGGAGAATAAGCGTTTGTAAAAATGGTTTGTACAAGAATAGAGAAAGTCATGTGAGTGTAAAACATCAGACTTTCTTTCTTACGATTTCCTTTCCATCATTTCGCTCTCCTTCCCTTTCGTTCTCAACTTTCAGATATGCTTCTATGTTTCCTGGTGTATGGCATTCTCAGAGAGATGCGCGAACGCTTGCTAAAAAGGATACTCTCCGTGGATACCAGAGTGATGCTTGATCGTCGGGTTCCTCATCGTCCTATCTAGGCTGCTCCAGCAGTGGGACGTACCTTCGAGCTCGGAAATGTTAGACACTTCCGCGCGTCTCTGTGGTCTTTCTGCCTGCGGCCTGTAGACACCTGTGGCTCTTTCACTTCGTCCCTTTCTCCTGGGGAATGTTAGCCGCAGTAGATCTATGCAGGCCGCAGTACGCGAGATATCCCCTCCTTTGAGTTACCTATAACTATACCTAAAGCGAGATGTTTATTAAGGATGATAAAAGCCAATTAAAGATGCATGTAAATATGACCTTCAACCTAAATTTGTTTGGTTTAAATGGAACACCTGTATACTTCACACAATTGGTAACGTGTTAAATAAGATTAGAATGGCGTTTGTTGCATCGTATGTATAGTTACACACTGAGAAATTGAAGCGTGATGTTGATGCCTGAGATACAACGAAACGCAGGTCGATGCATATCCTCAGGTTCAACCGCTTCGCTGAGTCTCAAACGTGAAATTCAGTTGGAAGACATCGCGATGAGATTGACGTGTTACAATGCAACAAAAGTTTTCTACTCTGAAGTAATTTCTCTGGAAATACTTGTAGTACAGGCTTTCCAGTTACAAAAAAAGAATAATACAAAACGTTTAATTTATTCGTTGTATCTAAAGATTTAAATCTGTTTAAAATTTCCGGGGTTTAGATACAACGAATGCCATTCTTAACGTTATTTCATTTGTATAAAAGGAATATGGCTTTTCTGTTTAAAAAATTACAAGTGTATGTTGAATGTCATCTTGTTTACATTTTTGAATGGCCTATATCACTACACCAGTGAGTTCCTTCCCTGTCTGCATAACGTGAAAGTTGTTTTTCAGCTAATATTTTTGATCTTTCACTCACTTATTCACATTCGTATACTTCACCTCATCAATTTCCTACCGACTCGGGAAAACCACGAAAATCCAAAGGACACTGTGTTCGGTTGACGTACTTATTAAATAAAGTGAATGGATGCATTAAATAAATTTGTTAAGCCATACTAAAATCACACATCCAAAGGAGTGGACGAGAATTCAAATATATTAGTATGAATACATTGTGCCACAAATGATAATTACTCTTATTTGAATAATAATATTTGCTTATAGCATATACATGTTGTGAAAGGTTAATTAAAAATGTATTAATTGTAAATGAGAGAAAGAAAAATGAATAAGGTTAGGTTAAATGCTTACAAAGAACGAACGAAAGATGTTGTATTAGCAACAAAACAAACATTATAAAATATAATAAATATAACAAAAGAGAAAATTTAAACTGAAATACGTTTTAAAAGAAATTAGAATTGTAAGCGTCTTATTTGTATTGCTATATGATTTATTTAACTGCAAGAAATTGTAAATTAAATGTATTTATTTCCCTATAGTTAGCAACCAAGCCCAGGAAAATAAGCAACAGTCAACTTTTTCAAGGACTGCTAATAAATATTTCTGAGGAATAAGTCGCTTTCTAAATAGCTAAGATTTCACATGGATTTGCAAGGCGAATTATATTGTATTGTGTACAAGAAAGGGTAAATAATTAACCGTTAAACTACAAAAGAAAGTAAACAACCATTGTTATATAAATGTAGGTAAAGAATTTTATTCTGAAAGATAGATACTGTTCATCGTTTAACCATTCACAATACATAAGAAATAAAATAAACTTTTTAGTGAAATTAAATTATTGAAATTATTATTTAACTGTCTTACCTTACAAACACGTGAAAGTACCGTTGAAAATAGTTAATTGCTACAAACTGAGCTATACGTGTATTAAATAATTTGAATAATTGAAAATACACAAGACACGTAAAATATTAACAATACTATTACGAGTAATGCTAGTGTATATTCCAACAATAACTGAGTAAAGCAAATTTCCGCCAAAATCACCGTTGTCAAGCCAGGCAGGTACCTATACTACCAACTGCTTCAATTAGCGTGGTAAATTCAAATCGGGCAATTCAAAGTTACAGCATCCGAAACTACGGATCATCGATAACTTATATCCTGAGGTCACCCACTTTAGAGCTGTGAGATGTAGGTAAACCGCTTCACGGTTCAATTCGAATCAAACTCTTTGTTTGCCCAAAATAGTGATTTTCCCTCCTTAAATAACTGTTTTAATAGTTATGGTGCTTTAAACCTTAAAGCGACTTTCGAAAGGCACGATAGTACGCAAATGAGGCTTGTGAAAGTAACTTGATATAATTACCTAAATTTGCCCAACGGTCATAGTCTCTTCTGTTGCCTCTGTTGTAAATCATGCCATTTATTGCACTGGTGCCGCCTAAAACTTTACCACGAGGCCATAACAATGGATTTCCTCCGTTATACTCCGGCTGAGGGTCTGTATAGTAATGCCATTCAATTCTGGAGCCTTCGCTGATTTCATAGAAGGCTGGAATGTTTAGCTCCGGTGGTATTTCACCTCCTGCCTCCAGAAGCAATACATTCCAATCCTTAATCTCGGAGAGTCTGCAAAAAATGATCACAAAATAAGATTATATAGTCGGTTGAAAAGCGTCAATCCCTCAGTCTGTCAATCTTCTATGTAAGTTAGACTGCATTGACGTGTTTGTGTTTGACATAGCATTGTCGTTCCTCCATGACAACATACGTATCAATTACAGGTAGAGGAAATATTTTACTCCGCCCAGAACTTCGATATGGAGATTTCATCAGAGATACATTTTTGGAAAGCCTTGGATTTGGGAATAATCAAACGGAAGGGCTTACCGTAACTGGAGGATAGCCCTCACGTTGGCCATAGTGGATCGTTTGTGCTTCCAAAGTGACTGCTGGAAGGGAAAACCGAAGGGCGACCAGATGCTGACGACGATGTACGCTAGACAGGAAGGGGCATCTAAACATCCAACATGGCACAAATCCTTATGCCGCCTAGCCCTGCCCTAATCAGCCGCAACCTGGGCGTTCCCGAGTGTAGACGAGACACTACCAGGAAGAAAGACCCGCCAAGCGCTAGAGAGAAATCTTTCCACGGCACAAATCCCACCGTCTTGTCGCAACACACTAACAGCTTTCATCCGGTCCTATAATTCTAAACTGAGGCAGTGCTTTTAATACTTAAATGATTTCAGTCAAATTATATAATAAGTAAATCCAATAACAGCCCGCCTTGAAGCAATATGTGTATTTAATAATTTGTAAAATATATGTAACAGTCATTGTATGTGCTTGTATTATTGTATCCATGTGTAATAATGTTATGTGAATATATTACGTAATTTAATAATGTAGGAGCTGTGAGAATAATAAGTTAAAAGTTGCTAACAATGAGGTAACAATGAGGTAACTTTGAGTCAATAATGAGTAACAAAGTTTAACAGTACTACTTGTGATTCTTGGAGTAACAATAATGTAATTTTAGTGACAGTTTAAAAATAGCCAATCAAAAGCCAGAAAAAGCTTTAGTTAAATGCAGGTATTCTATTGGAGTAGGATTAGCCAATCAGAGACTTGAAATACAGAAATTTACAAGTTTAGACGGTTGAAATCAATTCAGTTGCCTGCGGACAGTATCTGTAACCGGATGTGTGATGCGTCCTCCAGAAATATAATACGTATTCGTGTGAGACAAAAATAGTATACGTGTTAAAAGGTACAAGTATTAAATAAAAGAATCTCACAGCTCTCGATATCAGTGAAGTGCTATTTAATTTGTGTCAAGGATTAATAAAAACGAGTGAATTAAAACGTAAAAAATCTGCGTTAGCCTACATTCTTGTCGCATAACGCCCTGCCATGATATCCATGTCTCTAACAATAATACTGACGCAGCCGAGGCAAACAAGTATACGTGCGGTTGCAACTACTTCAAGTGTTCAGCTCCCCAACAGTTGAAATATAATACAGTATCTACAAACTGACTTTCAAAACGTAGCAGCAACTAACTACTTAAAAACAGATGAAGGGAAGTGATTGGGACAGGAAATGATGTATAGGACATTTTTTATTTTACCGATTCGGGGAAACCATATTCAGAGCGGCCGTCCCGAGGTAACCGAACCAGGCTCCTCCTGAATGCGAGACTGAAGCATTACTACGGAGACATCTCGCTTGGTTATAAAAATAGTAACTTGAATAAACCTCAAATTTCATATTTGAGTATCACACTGTTCAAGTATGCCAGACGGTATTTTTAAGAAAAACCTCTTGAAATTTCCATGTTCAAGAGATTTGTAGCACTTATTATATAGAAAACTCAAAGCTGTTTATAACACCTTAACATCACTACGAATGGCATCAGAACCCAGAGACTTCTCTCACATGCAAATAAAGTGAGAAGACATTTTAGAGAGACAATTTCATCTTTAGCCACACGTACTGTGAAAAACAAAGGAAGTTAAACTATCCAGCGACTATACAGCTGCCAATAAATGTATTTGAGATCATCGTGGACTTTTATTTTCCAAATGGAGAGTTAACAACAAAATAACTGGGAATTTATTTCTGTACGTTCCTTACCAGGGAGGTCCCAGAACAAGACCCTCTGCTACCGTTGTGACAGAGAGAACGAAATACTTGCACATATTCTGGGAGCTTGCCCGCACAGAGAAAAGCTGCGAAACAGCAGACATCATAAGATCGGGAACAGGTGTATTAAAACAGTTTTCGAGGCCATAAGAAAAGTGCATTGATGTGCAACAGTGTTAGCAATAGGCACATCGACATCTGATGGTAGCGGAGTGATCCTTGATGCTATTGTTCGCTTTGAGTGACTGTGAACAGCCTGAAGAAGTGCACGCAGAAAACGTTCATTTATGAATCCACTGTTTCCTATTACAAGGAAAAATACAACCTATGTAAATACCGGTCAGTGGATAATAAAGAAGCTAGAGAATACACAAAATACTATACTATTTTTGAGTACATTATGTTTTGGGTAAACGCCTGTTACATGCAATTGCAATCATGAGAATCAGGAACCACTTGTTATCCTCAAAAATAAGTAGCATTCATTCATTAATATTAGCGATAATTAGCAATTTTCATTAAAATTGTTAAACAATCTTTTTAACTAAATTAATTTCTTTGCTAGTAATCTAGAATTTTATTACGACAAGATTTATATGTATTATACATATGTGATTTGAAGAAGATTGTCATTAATCATTTTTATCGTTTACATTTTTTAAAAAATGCTAATTGTATAGGTACGCTTCCCTACATGGTAACCTTCAAATGAGCAAAGTATTTTAAATAAATAAATACATAAATATCTATTTTCTAGATAGCAAACGTTAAATATCCTGATTCTCCAAGTTTGGTGTTTATCCGACTGTTCGTTTCTGAGTTATGCTGTTCACAGACACACACACACACACACTCACACACACACACAGACGCACACACGGACATGTTTCCAAAAATGCTTTTTTTTTTATTCAGGAGGTCTCAAAACATACATTTCCGGTGAAATCCCGGTATCGAATTTTTGGGTGGAATACAATACTTCCCCTACTTACTATACGTAGTAGAGAAAGTAAAAATGTTATTGTAACAGTTCAATTTATGAAACTAAATGTGTTTGTTCAGATTCACCTATAACTAAATGAACCGTCATAGCAGAGGGTTTAAGAGGCTATACGCAGGCGCTGCAGTTCGTTTCCGGTTTCCGGATAAGCCTTCATTGTATTGTTTACCACATGTTGAGTAAATATTACTTTCGAGAGCTTCATGGCTGAGAAACCTCTGCCATTGTGGAAAGCCTAAACGCGGGAAATGGATAGAAGACAATTGTGTTAAATGCTTGTAACAAATTCTGTAAAAAGTACCCACCTTTAATCGACAATGAATATGGTTGGCCATTGTTTAGCAATAATTGAACTTCTTTGTTAGTGATGCAGAATTGTTTCTCGGATAGCTTGGCTCGCGTTTGTTTTCTGTTGTGTTTTAACCTATAGTGCTAATCGTTATTTACTTGTTGACTCATAAAAGGTTAAAGCAAAAGTGGTATACTGATATTAGTCATTAAATGAGTGATTTCTAAAGCTGAAGTTGGGAACAGTTTAATACAGTACCTTTAAACACAGATGCCGAACTGTTCAGGTGCAACTTTCACTTGTCTGCTCTTAGTATTAAGTGTTAGAAGTTTAGGATATGAGGCAAAATATAGGAATAAGACATACAATGTTTAAAAGCTAATGATCCCCAAACTGCACAATATACTGTATTCGCATTCTGTCTGAAGCAATTTCCTCTCTCGGGTTTTAGTTCCCGTCATCCTCCACGTGGTGCTGCCATGTGCTCGGCGGAGTGATACATTTAAATCTTGTTTATTTCTCCTTTCAGCTTATAGTGAAAAAGGTATAGTTCCCAAGGTCGCGGGTTCAAACCCGGCGGAGCGCCATGGGATTTTTCGGGCGTAAAAATCCTTAGGATGGATTCCTTCGGAAGGGAAGTAAAGCTGGTGGTCCCGTGTCGTAGATATACGGCACTAAAAGAACCTCAAGCCTGATAAAGAGGCCTCGGAGTAAAAATTACCGGTCTTTCACGCCCAATATAGAATGGTACGCTAAGGACCACAGTAGCTAAAGAGCGTCCATAAATAAAACTCAATTTTATTTAACGTTTTGAGGTCCTATGAAAGCAAGAAAACTGTTTTGTAGAACGCTCTGTGGTGTATGTGCGTGTCTTTGTGTCTTTCCGGCTATGAACAATGCAACTAATAAAAAAACGAGAAATGTCCTATGAATAGGTTAATTTAGGATGAGGAATATTAATTAAAATCTTCGTGCCACATCTTCGGAAGGTACTGAATTTAGATACCAACTTCGGTATTTCTCGGGTATTCGTTTTTGAGTTATATTGTTCACAGACACACACGCACACAGACAGATACACACACGCATATTTTTCTAAAAATGTTTGTTTTGGGTACAGGTGGTCTCAGAGCATATATTTCCGGTGAAATCTTGACAATATTTACTGTATGTACTAGTTACGCATAGCCAAAACAGTCACAAAATTTCAAATATTCTTCTTCGTATGATTTGCTCTGTCTTGGTAAATAATTTGGGACATTTTGAAAATGGCCAATTCTACATTACGTGTGTGCTTTAATTTGTACCACGTGTTTTGCATTAAGTCCTCCTTTATATCAAATTTCTCATACAAAAGTAAATCAGAATGAAGTAAATTTCAAAAAATACATCTTATACTTCATATCATAATCTCAGATAAATGAAAATATATCCAAAATAATGAGAACCATACTTTTAGAATTCATAAAACAAAATCAATAAATAGCTATATAAGATTAGTTTGGTGTGAGAGAGGTTACTGCAAATGTTTTTTGTTATATCCTTCAAAGATAAAAAATTCAGGAAACCGATCTATAGTCAAATGTTTAAAAGTGGGTCACTATATAGTAACCTTAAAAGCATTTTAATGATACCGCGAAAAGAAATTGAATAACGATTGCACATTAAACAAATGAAAAGTAATAGAAAATCCAATCCAATAACAACAGCCAGCTTAGACATGGATATGCCGTAAAAACGTTATTTGAAATTGTTTTAAAATGCATACAATTTTTGTGTAGTATGTCTTTTATCCTTATGGCTTACCAGTTTTACAGATTACACAAAATTCTCTTCGAATGAAGAAGACTTTACAGGCTATTCCCAGAAAATTCAAGATACATATTTTATTTGTCATGTAAATACCTTCAATATATTCTAGTTTGGTTCATTACATCTAAAATAAAAGAATTTGAATATTTTGCTTGTGATAAAGGGTGCCTTTGGATGGGACAATATCCTGATATTCTTCATATTGCATCCTCGGAAGATACTCAACTTAAATACCAACTTGTGTGTTTCGAACATTTCGTCTTTGAGCTATAGAGACACGCATGGTACTTTATTTAGGGGTATGCATTTGCAGAGAAATCTTGGTATAAAATTTTTGGATCGAACGCAATACTTCCTCTACATGCTGGGTACGCTAATTTTGAGACAGTATTTTTAACACTTAAATGATATCAGTCTAATTATATAATATAAAATATAATATACAGCCCGCCTTAAAGCAAAATGTGCATGTAATAATATATCAAATGTAACAGTCATTGTGTTACGTTTATATTATTATGTACATGTATAATAATGTTATGTGAATATATTACGTAATTTAACAATGTAGGAGTTGTGAGAATAGAAGCCAAAAGTTGCTAACAATGAGATAACAATGAGGTAACCTTGAGACAACAATAAATTAGAATGTCTAATAATGCTACTAATAATGCTTGGAACAATAATGTAATATTTAAAACAGTTTATAAATAGCCAATCAAATAACTATAATGCCTAAAAGTTAAATATAGGTATTCTATTGGAGTAGGAGTAGCCAATCAGAGACTTGAAATAAAGTAAATGTATGAATTTAAGCGGTAGAGGCCAGACGCTAGAAGGCAGCGTTCCCGGGAAGTTCAACTTTATACTTATTCAGCGTGAGACATAAAGAATTCATTACGGTGAGAATAATATAAAGTATACGTGTTAAAAAGTGCAATTAATAAATAATCTCACAGCTCTATAGCAGGATATATCACTGAAATGTTAAGATTAAGATTAAAAAAACAAAGTACAATACAATTATAATTTGTGTAAGCCTTCATTCTTTAGCCGTACTACCCCTGCTAAGAGATACGTGTTCTAAAAAATACTGACGCAGCCGAGGCATACTTATATAATATTTAAATAAACATTAAAAATACAAAGCTGATTTTTTTAAACGTGGGGACGAAGGCTACCGGAAAATTTATACCATACGTGGAGCTACAACTCATGGTGCTAATGACGTAAAGATTTGCATAAAGTATTGTCATTCCCCATAATCGCAAAAGTGTTTTTCATTCTGCAAGTTTTGCACCTTCAGGTAACCAACTTTTGACTCCACTTAGCCGGTATCCGTTCTTTGTGTGACCGGACTGAAAAATAAGACATAAACGAACTAATGAGCGATTATAATCGATGTGAAATGAAGTGGTAGTTGGGATACCGTTTCTATGAAAGATTTTTGCGACAAATGTTACAAAAGGAAATCCAGACCAATAGGACATAATTTGGCCTTCTATATGAAGGGGTGAAGAAGTATTTGCGTGTGTCGTTTAACTGAACGACATTTACCCATTTATGCGAGAGCTTCATCAGCGACATAAAAGCGACTTGTCTGTGATTATTTCTACGTTTTTATTATATTTTATTATTCGCTTAAGTTTCACGAATCGTTGCCTTAACGATGCCCCGCCAGTGAGAACTTACAGCGTATAACATTACGCTTCGGCAGTACGGCAATTTTTGGGGGCAGTAAAAGTCCCCTATCAATCCAGCGCCTAGAAATTATTCTCGAGGAACAGAGTAGCTCACGCTGCCCGAGGGCGGGGCTACAGTCGTCATTACTAACAGAATCAGTCGCGTTTTATTATGGTGGGCCAATTTTGTGTACGTCAGTGTATGTGGTAAAGAAAGTAGAAATATTAGCATGCATGTAGATTCATGTGAAGCCTTTGACAATGCCCTGCGACTTATGCAATACCCATTGGTCTATTCTTGGGCAGAGGTACATACATACCTGTTTGCTAGAACGCATCCTGCCGATCCACCACCAACAATGATAAAGTCAAAGTGGTCCCCATTCTTAAGGGCAGTTGATGAAGTAATGTCCTTATGTGACTGGGGTGTCAGTAAACTTATTATTGTGTCTACCAGAACAATGACAGCGTTACAAAAATGGCTTCCGCCCATCTGTGGATGTAAGCAAACATAGAGTCAAGGTTTATACCACATTCTACAAAAGACAGGAAGTATCAGGTCATATGTAGGTTAAGAATATAATGCCAATCTATACTTTTAGAAATTATGAAAACAAATACATGGTCAAGTAACAATTTAATTTAAATTTTATATCTTAGAAATTACATAAGAACCCGTAGATTATTTAGGGCACTCAGTACTGAAATTTCTAATTTCTACAAATTCAAACAAGTAAGTGAAATATTTTTCAAAAACTGTATACAATATAATAACAGAAAATTAAAGTTCGTGATCCTCGCTACCTAATTTACCAATAAAATAATTTTCTACAAATGCAATAACATGAATAATTATGTGACCGCGGCGCGAAGTACGTGCGGGTCGCCTGTGAGCGTACAGTACCCAGTACCTGTCCGGCTGAGTCTGCCAACGACTGACCCCTCAGAACAAAAACCGATTATGTGTCACCCACAGTTTGGGTAATTAATCAAGAGGATTCCTTTCGGCAGCTTCGAATAGTTTCCTCTTCTAGAACGTTCCGCTCTCTATGCGGGGCCTATATAAGGTATGCTCTTCCCGAATGGACAGTTCAGTTCTCTTAGCTCAGTTAGTTGAGAAGCTTGGAAGGTAAAAGTGGACAGTTACGAGCTCACAGTGCCGAGTGCAACTCAGTTGTGGATCGTGATTCGACGGATCAGTCGGTCTGAGCGTGTACCAATGGTGATTCAAGTGTAACGTTGTACTACCCTGAGTGGCTAAGTGATAAATAAAGTATGTTTCAAAATAACGCATGTTCTCATTTGTTAAATATAAATAATAATGATCATTTACCATGTCAGGAAAATTCTAAAACAGTTTTAACCTTTATTTCTCAAGTGTACCCATTTAAATTAAATATTAAATTACGTATAACATTAAAACAATTATTCAAGAAAAATGAAAGCATATGTTACACTTTTACATGTCTAAAAACCAGGTATGTATGAAACCATTAAAGTTCTAAATCCAAAGGTACAGTAAAGGAAAGCTAAGACAAAACGTTTTCAAAAGTTTTTTTCATATTTAAAAAATCTATGATGTCTTCACATCACTTTCTCTACTCTCTGTCTTTATTAGTGGGTACACAAACCATTCTTACTAGGCTTATTTTTCTATCTACTAATTTTAATCCAAATAAATCTTTGCAAAAATAGCTACAGTACACACTTCGTTACAGATACAAAGAGAACAGCCACAGTCACATGTTTAAGAACTGGACGCTATACGCTGGCCTTAAAATTCCATACTGTTTCCTGCAATCGCGAGAAACAACTTAAAATCGACGGGACTTTAAAAGAATGACAATTATTGAACTATAGTGAACTCTATTGAACTCCTTTAATAACAGATATCTCGTAAGCGGCTTATGCCGCAGAAAACATTATTATAAGCAATGTGTTTTAAGATCTGCATTTTATGTGTAGCGCGTTTTTGTCTATCGCTTAACGTTTACTAGTTATACAAGATTATACAAAATGCCTTCCGAATGGAGAGGAGTTCCTAGGCTATTCCCAGAAAATGCAAGATACACATTTTATAATGTCTTTCATACAGGGTATTTTAACCAAAATGGTTTGAGCCATTTCTTAAAAAAATAAATATGTTCCATGTAAATGGTAGTTGGGTTTGTGGGGTTTTTCTTGAAAAGCTTTCGTGTCGTATCCTCGGAAGACACTTAACTCAAATACTAGTTTTCGTATTTATCCGACTTTCTGTTTTTGAGTTACGCCGTTCACAGACAGACACACACACATACATACTACACACCCACGGACATATTTTCAAAATTCATCATTTGCATTCAGAGCGCCTCAAAACATGTATTTCCAGAGAAATCTCACCATCAATATTTTGGGTGGAATACAACAATTCCTCTACTTATTCTATGCAGTAGAGAAATTGATTAAATAATTAATACATATTCAGACAAAGTTAATAATTATACTATAAGGTGCCAAGGTTTATAAATACATAAAAAATCTGATGTGTTACCCTCACATGACTTTCTCTACTCTTGTACAAACTATTTTTACAAACTCATATTCTCCATCTATTTCATATTAATCGAGATAAACATTTGCAGAAACGATCTTTTGACATGTAAAGAGAATTACATTTTACACATAGCGACCAGTTCTAAAAATATTTGACTATCGCTTAAGGCGTACTATGTTCCCCTTGTTTTGTATTTGCAAGGGCAACATAGAAATACAGTAGCCTTTAAGCATAGACATATCTCTTAATAGCTGGCTGCTAGGTGCAGCACCATTCTCTTTGCCGCAGATTAATACTCTTTGCATATCCAAGACAAAAAAATGAATGACGAATTCCCATTTGAAATAATAAGTATTGAAAAATTTAAGTGAATAACAAGCAATATCTCGAAAATGGTTCACTCAAAAACAATAATGTATATGACATAGATTGCGTATTTTAACGCGATCTACAGCTTTTGTGTAGTAAAATTTCGTCTATCTCTTATGCAAAAGTCGTTCACAATGAAGAATACTTTTGGAGACATTCCTAGAAAATTCAAGATATATATTTTATTTGTCCAGAAAATGTCTTAAACATATGATAGTTTAATCAAAATCGTTAGTCATTTTTGAGAAAATTAAAATTTTCGGAACATGTTCCATGTAAAGGGTAAAACCTTCTCTTGAAAACCTTCGTGTCACACGTCTGGAAGATACTGAACCTAAATACCAAGTTTGGTGTTTATCCGACTGTTAGTTTCTGAGTTATGCTGTTCACAGACACACAGACATAGACACGGTCATGTTTCCAAAAATCCTTTTTTTCGATTCAGGGGGTCTCAAAACATACATTTCCGGTGAAATCGCGGTATCGAATTTTTGGGTGGAATACAATACTTCCCCTAATTAATATACGTAGTAGATTTTATATTTGAAAGTTTTATTATACACAATACTGTCTAAAGACTAAAGTATAGCCCATAAAAACACAGAAAATGTTGTTGGTCTTACATCTGAAACATCCTTGCACTGCAAAGAAATACTGACTGTAAAACATTACCAGTATGCTTCGTGTGACTTTTATCTAACACGACAAATCTTTAAAAGCATATCTCCAGTCTTTGAGTTAGCCCTATTCGGGAACACAGCTTTTATCATAACAGCTCGAGAGTAATCGTCCCTCGACTGAAGAGCGGCATATGTTTATCTTCGTACAATATGAGTTTGTGATTCTTTTTACTCCCTCAACTAATTATCCATACGAAGCTGTAGAGCTATTGTATTCCTCTCACAAATTTGATATAGATATTTCACTGGAAATACCTGTTTTGTGGTCCTTCGAAATCACAAAATTGCTTTCTCCGTAAGTTTGTGTGTGTGTCTTACCAATTCTGAATCTCATAACTCAAAAATGAAAAGTCGATTGAATACGAATTTTGGTATGTAAGTTCATTTTCTTCCAGGGATGCGACACAAATATTTTAAAGAAAATCCCTGTTACCGTGAACTACCCTTTACATGGACATTTTATAATTTCTTCTTATTTTCTCCAAAATGGCTCAAACAATTTTGATTAATATAAATGTGTTTCAGATATTT
Organism: Deroplatys truncata; assembly: GCA_030765065.1. Taxonomy (NCBI): domain Eukaryota; kingdom Metazoa; phylum Arthropoda; class Insecta; order Mantodea; family Mantidae; genus Deroplatys; species Deroplatys truncata. Next base: position 111,773,501 of record CM060982.1, read on the forward strand.
GCAGGGACTAAATAAATACATAACTTACCTCTCTGCCTTGCCTGTTTCCCAGCACTTGGCGCCAGCAGTTCTAGAGAACTTTACTCCGATTGGAAATTGACAACCCCATCCCCATATCTTAAACAATCCTGTAACTCGTATATACAGGGTGGACCATTTAATTTCAGAACTGTACAATATCTCCAGAACTAAGCCCTTTAGAAAGAAATGTCTTAAATAAAAGTTGTTTGATGGTCATTTTAGGTTCTATTTAATTTTTTAAATGGAAACCTACATTTTGTATGTTATTTTCTGATTAGAAAATGGTTTATAAAAATCTGCTTATGTCGTGATGAGGAATAAGGAAACAAAATAAAAGATGTTGGTTCCCAATTACGAAACGTAACTTGAACCTCAAATGACCATCCATGGATTGTCCAACCATTCACTGCCTTCTTCGTACACAGCCTTTCAGAATTTTCGTTGTTATTTACGTTGGTGTAAGAGCAATTCAAGGTGCTTTATACAAATGTTGTTTAGTTTCTTATGGGGAGTGAGAAAACAATTTAAAAAGGTAGTTCCCCATTTAAACAAACGATTGAATCTAAAGTTACCATTACAACTACCTCTAAACAAAACACAACTAATGACATTTACTTTCCCCCATAATATAAAGCCGCTTCTTTTAAAGGCATTTCTTTCTACAACGTTTCGTTTTGAAGACATTGGACACTCTCAATTTAAATGGTCCATCCTGTATATTTGTAACCTAGTACTGTTTGTAATGTTCGTAGTATAGAAAATTGAATTTAGTTTGAATGTGTTTTTCGTTGAATTATTCTTTCTTTCATTTCATTTTTCAGTTTTCCTGTTGAGCATAGTTTTACGTCAAAGTATTTAAATTCTGGGACTGCTTCTATTACTTCTTTTTCTGTTAATAATTGAGTATTATATTCTGATAGATACATATAGTTTGTCTCTGTCATATTCATTTCTAGTCCCTTATTCTTGTGTTATTTTCTCAGTTTACGTGTCATATATTCCATATCATCATTATCTTGTGCAAGAATTATTTTGTCGTGTGCAAAGAATAATATATATATAGTTATTCGTCACTAATAGACTCATTTCTCCACACGTTTCTTTCCATTTCTTTAAAGATTCTCGTAAATGTATACCGGGTGGAAGTGAAGTCAGTAAGCAACCATCACCAGCGCATTCCCTTAGTTAAATAGAATAAGACATATAATACTATATTGCTATTACCAGCACAGGTTACTTTAAAAAGAATGTTGTTTCCGCAAAGTTACGTGATGATTACCTTTAGAACTATTGCACTATGATCCTGATTTTAGCTATCTCCAACAGACCACGGCAAAACAGCCCGGAAATAAATTCCAGTTATACTGACTCCGGCCGTGAAAGCATACGTTCTCTCAAAATAAAAAAATGTTGGTTTCAAATTATGAAATGTAACTTAACGCTCAAATGACCACCCATTGGTGGTCCAACCATTCATTGCCCTCTTCGTACACAGCCATTCAGAATTTTCGTTATTTATGTTGGAGTAAGAACAATTGCAAAGTGCCTTATTAAAATGTTGTTTAGTTTTTTATGAGTGAGAAATTAACATAAAAAGGTAGATTCCCATTTTAAGAAATTATATTGATTCTAAAACGACCATCACATTGTCCTTCAAATAAAACACGACTAGTGGCATTTACTTTCCCCCATAATATCATGCAACTCTTATTCCAGACATTTCTTTCTACAATGCTTAGTTTTGAAGATATTGTACAGTATCAATTTAAATGGTCCCCCTGCATAATATCGTAGAGTGTTGTACACTACGTATCAGAAGTTTTGGCATTATCTGTAAAGGAGAAGCGGCGCTTGTTGGCAGTAGAAATGGTTGCCTAAGACGCTCTGCTAGGAATTCTCGTTTACAGGGGTACATCAGTTAATGTTAAGAAAACCTGAAGTCGATTTATACACCATTCGAAAGAGCACACTGCTATTTGTGAAAATTGCAACACCAAGAAAGAAACGCATGAATTCAATCAATTCAATACGACAGGTTAGGTACATGACAAGTAACAAATGATAAACTTTTCAAATCTATACATGACCTTTGAGACCTAATATTCAGTATTTGGCGTGGCCTCCGTGCGCTGCAATTAGAACTGCTATACGCCGTGGCATTGAATCAGAAAGGTTCTGAATAAGCTCCTGAAGGGTTTTCCTCCACGCTGTCTGTATTCGAGCCCACAAATCCGTGACACTGGTTACTGGAGGACCGTGACGCACCCCAGGTGCCGACCAACCATATCCCAATACATGTTCGATGGGCGACATGTCAGGCGAACGTGCAGGTCAGGGAAGCAATCGTACCCGCCGCTCTTCGAAAAAGGCTTGCAAATTCCTCGCAACATGTGGCCGGCCATTGTCCTGTTGAAATGTGATCTGTGGAGATGCCTGAAGCAGGGGGAGTACCCGAGGCGCTACAACCACCTCTAGGTATGGTTGCTGTTCAAAATGCCCTAAATTCGTACGAGGTGATATAGGTTGTTGTAACAATGGCGCCCCAAACCATCACACCTGGTATTTGTCCGCTATGCCGCTCAATGCAGCCCTCACCACGGTACCGTCATCATTGCGGCCATCACTGTAGGACATGTTGAAGCGGGACTCATCCGAAAAGACGTACATTTTGACACCCAGCACCCCACTGATGGTGTTCACGTGCTCATTGGAGTCGGGGTAGCTTGTGGTTTCTGGACAATGGAAGCCGACGTAATGGATGCAATCTGCAGCAGATGGCGACGAACCGTTGATGCAGACAGGTTTACACATGTTGCAGTGCTCTAGTGTCGAGCCAATTCTGTGGATAAAGTTGTACGGTCCATTATGCAGTGGCAACGAGAGAAACAGGAACTTAGCTGCAATAATTTAAAGCTGGCGTGGTATATTCATAATAAAATACACTTAGTTTCACATTTAGTGTGGTTTATTATATAGTACCTTGGCGTCACTACATCCTTCAGAACAGATTACAGGCAAACATTGGAGGGAGATGCTCCACACTCACACGAAAACACGCATTCTACAAACACACGCCCTGAAGACACACAAGTCTGACCCACACTACCACTAGACTGACAACAATGGACAACGAAAACAGTAACATTCGCTTTCCCCCTTCTTCTCTCCACTTCTGACTAGGACGAATATCAAACCACAATCAAAATAACTATACACAACAATGTCATACTGCAAAGCAATAATTTGTCCAACGCGACAATGCACACACATACGTTACAATATGTATTTAGGTCAAAATTGTTTGAGCCATTTTAGATAAAATAAAAAATAGTTAGAAGAATGTTAATGTAAAGTGTAGATTGTGGTAACGGGCATTTTCTTAAAACTATGGTGTTGCATCCCTGGAAGGTGATGAACTTAAATATCAAAATTCGTATTCAACTGACTTTTCATTTTCGAGTTATAAAATTCAGAACTAGTAAGATACACACACAAACAGACGGACAAAGCAATTTTGTGATTTCGAGGGTCCAAAAAACATGTATTTCCAGTGAAATGTGTATATACAATTTGTTAGAGGAATACAACACCTTCACTACTTCCTATGGGTAATTAGTTGAGGAAGTAAAAAGCATCAGAACTCATATTGTACGATGATAAACCTATGCCGCTCCTCAGCCTAAGAGCGACTTCTTTCGAATTGTTATGATAAAAGCTGTGTTACCGAATAAGCCTAACTTAAAGACTAGAGATATGCTTTTAAAGATGACTACTTACTTGCCTTAATAGATAAAAATCACACGAAGCATACTGGTAATGGTTTCAACTCAGTATTTCTTTGCACTGAAAGGAGGATTCAAATGTAAGACCAACATTTTCTTTGTTTTTATTGGACTATACTTTAAACAATATTGTGTAAAATTATATGTTTTAAGTAGATTTTTTATGGTTATGAAAGCTTAATTCTCCGTAGCATTCAGTAACATACAATTATTTATATTCTAAGGTTGCATGTAATACACTGGTGTGCAAAACCTAAGGACGAAAGTAATATTCACATGCTGTGACACTGCTAGGTAACATAGCTCGATGAAACTTGAATCATACATAGAGAGAACTGCTACGGTATGCTACAGTAGGCAACTAAATGAAATATACAATTATGCGAACAGAAATAGCACTTTTATTCATAGACCATAGACTACACTGAAGTCAATACCACATATGATGGCTCTCTAGATTTCCAGAAACGGATACATGGCGCTTTAAAGGGTGTATGATCACCGCGGACAGCAATACATGGTCTGATTCGTGCCCACATACTGACCACAAGCTTGGTAAATAGTTATTGTGGTAGGGCGTGGCATTCCTCCACCAGCGCTGTTGACAACTGTTGGATAGTCGTTGGGGCGTATGGATGTGCTGCAAAGCACCTCCTCAAAGCATACCACACGTGTTCGATGGAACGAGCAGGCCAGTCCATTCGCCGAAAATCCTCTTGTTCCAAGAAATCCTCCAACTGTGCTATTTGATGCGGTCGCGCATTGTCATCCATAAAAATGAAGTCAGGGTCGAATGCACCCCTGAAAAGATGCACATGGGGAAGGCTTTACAGCATCACAATAACGTTTACCAGTGAGCGTACGGTGTTCAAAGATTTGGAGTTCGGTGCGCCCATGCAAGATTATACCTCCCCAAACCATTACACCCGGACCACCAAGCCATCCTGATCAAGGAAGTTCCTGGGTTCATTGCGTTTTCCCAACTCCCGCCAAATGAGGGTAAGTCGAGAATCACTACTTAGACAGAAACTGCTCTCATCCGAGAAGAGTTAGGCGACCCCATTCCTCGTTGGTCCAATTTTGATGTTCTTGGGACCATGACATACAGTGCCGCCGATGTGCGGATGTCAATGGAACACGTCATACTGGCCGTCGGGCAAAGAGACCACCCTGTGTAGTCGCCGTGCCACTGTGTATCGCGAGATTGCTTGCCTAGCTGTCCTGTTAAATGTGGTCGCAATTCAGATCGCTCTGAAGGTCTCCTGAAATTTCGACGTTACATAGCCGTAACCTTGCTGAAAATGAACGGGGAGGCATCTCATCAAGGAAAGCTCTTCCCCACACCAATCTAAGAAGTCCGTTTTGATGCAATAAACCATTGGCCACTACTAATGAAATAGACAGGAGATGAACATTGTGTAAAAAGAAAGCTAAGTTCACTTGCAGCAAATGTAAATTGGGTCTTCATCCAAAATGCCTCAGAGAATAACACATCCAGTAATTGCTTCAATGAAAATTTAGCTATTATGTAAAGAGTTATGTATATACTCCTTTTGTAATTTTCGGAACAAATTTCAGTTATGCATATGTTCTATTGATAATTGTGCAATCCATATCGCTTCATTTATTATTACCATACTGCATGGCGTCCGCTATAAGGGATGGGCACTATTTTGAAAACTGAAAAAAATGAAATTTCAAAAACTATTACAGCATGTTTTTTATGTATTAGAAGTATAAATTAATTTTAAAAGGTAAAAGAAAATACATAACCAACTTTATGCATTATAGGTTTAAGACGGACACGGGGGAAAAGCTAGCCTTTCCATACTACTAAATTCCAGGTAGCCCAGCCGATATTCACTAAAAGACAGGCAGAAAAAAGAAAGAAAGTAATACACTATCACCAAACAAGATTTGAACCCAGTATCTCTTGAATAAGAGGCGCACACGCTACCCAGACCTCATGATGACTACTTCATATTTTAGACTTCGTACTGATCTCTTCAGGTTACTGATTCGTATACCTGTGAAATCAATGTACTTAATATTCCTGTAAATGTAGTATTGCACTTAAGTCATTCATTGCTCTTCTTATTTCTGCCTTGTTCTTGGAACTATGCTTCAACTGATGTAATTGCGATGGTAACGTGATTGTGTGCATTTTCGTCACGTCTTGGGTCAGGATATTTAAGGTACCTGTCGTACAAAAGCACCTTAAAGCGTTAAAAATTAAAAAGTACATTAATTTAACTTTATCAGGATGTATTCATTGGCAAAAATAGAGTGTACCTATTTTTTGGGGGGAATTCTAACCTATACCGCTTGACGCTGACCTCTGACGCATCTGTGTTGTTCCTGGCAGTTGCTTCAGTGGACTCAGAGTCCTGGGTTCGATGGTTGGATGGCAGGGATTTGGAATTTGTTTCGGTAGAGCTGAGGTTCTTGTTTGCAGGGGTGGTGACACTGCCTTGATGATATTAATAATACTGCCGGAGAAGTTTGAATTATTTCTTTATTTGGTTACGTAGATTCCTATCTGGTCGACCCGCCACCTTCGTCGTCGAAACCACTGTTATTCTTATCACTTTCGAAGTCGCTACTTATGTGTTTCTCCGACTACCCCTCGAATTGCCTAGATTTCATAACTTCATTTTTTTACACTATAAACGTTCTGATTATTTTCTTCTAATTTTGTTTCGTCGACCGTCCTCGTGGTTAGTTTGTACCGGAATGTGTCTCGGCGTTTCCTTTCCTCTTTCACGCCTTTCGCCAAAACGTAGAATTTTCCCCCTCTCCCTTTCTTAAGTTTCGTTCTGTTTTAAGTTCAAACGTATCATGTGATGCCTACGCGATCTTTCGATTGGCTATCATTTTGTTTCATGATTTTTATTATTGGCTACCCCCACTTGACAACTTTCACATCTGCTTCTTACAGCTTATTTTGAGTTTTAAAATCTTCCCACGAACATTCTTAGATCGTAGATAAGGCACATATACTTCCTCACCCTTTTAAGCTTTGGAAACCGTTGTAAACCCTGTCGAGCCAAAAGTATAAAGGCGAGACTTCCGGTATGCAGGTTCGTTGACCATCGCAGGTAAAATACCTCTGCTTCGAGGAAACAACTTTGTTTCTCTGTCTTCACTACAAAACACATTCCTAATATGAATTCAGCACATTTTCGTCGCTATGTTCGATCGTATATTATTATTATTATTATTATTATTATTATTATTATTATTATTATTATTATTATTATTATTATTATTATTATTATTTCTCCTGGGTCTCGATAACCAGCTTCACGCTCCGCCATTTTTACATTTCAGCACAAGTATACTTGGAAGTAATTGAAGAAAACCGGCCGTTCATGGCCGGTCAGATTTAACTGCTGTAAAATCCTTGATAAACTTTTACCGGCGTCGATGCACCACAAATGACTGTTCACTGCGGTAAAGTCTATATCGAGAATGGTGCACACGGCCATAAGTGAGCTAAGGGAACTGAACTGTCCATTCGGGAAGAGCACCCCTTACATAGGCCCCACATAGACGGAAAGTTCTAGAAGAGGAACTAGAAGCAGTAAATACACAAACCGCGGGGAAGTGTCACATAATGGGTTTGTTGCGCGTATATTGTTCTCAGGAGCGGTATGTTAGTACACTCAGCCGGACAGGTAAGGGCCGGAGTGCAGACACGGCGGACGCGGTCACACTATTATACAAGTCATTGCATTTGTTGAAAACGGTTTTATCGGTAAATTAGCTACCTAGAGCCACGAACATTGATTTTCTGTTATTATTGTGTTGAATAGCTTTTCACAAAATATTCCACTTACTGGTTGCAATTTGTTGAAGGTAGGAATTCTGGTGCCGAGTACATAAATAGTCTACGTGACTTTTTATGTTATCTCTAAGTATTAAATTGAACATCACTTGACCACGTTTTCTAATTTCTAAAGGTATAGAACAGCATTATATTCTTAGCCAGAATATGCCCTTAAATTTTATGTGATATATAGAATGTGGTATAAACTTTGACTCCATGTTTGTTTACATCTACAGATGGGTGGAAACCATTCTTGTGACGCAATCGTTGTTCTGGTAGACACAATAATAAGCTTACTGACACCCCAGTCACATAGCGACATTGTCTCCTCAACTGTCCTTAAGAATGGGGACACATTTGACTTTATTATTGTAGGTGGTGGAACGGCAGGATGTGTTCTAGCAAACAGGTACGTATGTACATCTGACCAAGTATAGAACTTCTAATGGGTATTGCGTAAGTCACAGCGGATTGTCGATGGCGTTACATTAATCCAAATGCATGCTAATATTTTTAATTTCTCTACCACTACACTGACTTGCATAAAATTGGCCCATAATAATGGAACACGCTGATTATATTAGCAATGACACTTTAGCCCCGCTCTCGGGCAGCCTGAGCTGCTCCGTTCCTCGAGCATAATTTCTAGCCGAACTACCGAAGGGTAACATTACACGTTGAGGCAGTATTTTTAACACTTAAATAATTTCAGTCAAAATATATAATATAAAATATAATAATAGCCCGCCCTAAAGCAATATGTGTAAGTAAAATATATAAAAAGTGTATATTACAGTCATTGTATATGTTTATATTGTTATGCACATGTTTAATAATGTTATGTGAATGTATTAGGTAATTTAACAATATAGGAGCTGTGAGAATAGTTGCTAACAATGAGGTAACAATGAGGTAACCTTGAGGCAATAATGAATTGGAAAGTTTAATAATACTACTAGTAATTCTTGGAGCAACAGTAATGTAATTTTTGAGACAGTTTATAAAATAGCCAGACAAAAATCAGAAAAAGCTCAAGTTAAATAAAAATATTCTATTGGAATACGATTAGCGAATCAGAAACTGCAATATAGCAAATTGTACCAATTCAGATGTCAGTTGCTAGTAGACAGCGTTCCTAACCGGACGCGAGACGCATACGTATCCAGTGTGAGACGAAAATTCAATACGGCGAGTATATTATAAAGGTTACGTGTTAAAACGTGCAAGCAATTAATAAATAATCTCACAGCTCTCTATATCAGTGACATGTTATTTAATCGTGTCATGGATTAATAAAAGGAGTGAAATAAAGATTATAATCTGTATAAGCCTACATTCTTTAGCCGTATCACACCCTGTTAAGAGATACATGTATCTACAAATTAGTACTGACGCAGCCGAGGCAAACCTAAATATACAACATTTAAAGAAACATTCAAAATAAAGAGTTAATTTTTTAAACTTGGGGCGAAGACCACCGGAAAGTGAACATTGGGGCGAAGGCCACGGGAAACTTTGTACCGTACATGGTTGCGACTTCTTCAAAATGAAATATAATAAAAACGTAGAAATAAACACAGACAAGTGTTTGTCTCCATGCCGCTGATGAAAGCTATCATATAAACGGCGTAGCTGTTTTGTGTTTAACCACACACACACACACACAAACGCACACATACACAAATACTTCTTTACCCCTTCCTACAGAAGGCAGAATTATTTTGTATTGGTCTGGCGTTTGCGTTTGTAACAATGGGGAAAATATTTTATATAGACGGTACCCGAAAGAGACCTTCATTTTACACGGCCATAACGTCGTTCATTTTTTCGTTTTTGTGTTATTTTTCAGGCCGGTAACACAGAGAACGAATGCCGGCTATGTGGAGTCAAAAGTTGAATACCCAAAGATGCAAAGCTTACGGAGGGAAAACCCTTTTGCGATCGAGGGGAATCGTGACATCTTATGCACGTTAAGTGTACTTAGTATCTACAGGAAGTATTGCACTCCATCCAACAATTTTATAACAAGATTTTACCTCAAATGTGTACGCCTATATAAGAACTTGTGTGCGTGTGTCTGTGAACAATATAACTCAAAAACGAATAGTCCGATAAATACCAAACATTGTATCTAAATTCAGTACCTTTCAAAGACGTGTCAGGAAGACCTTCATTTGTATTCCCCTTCTTAAAATAACCTATTCACAGGACATTTCTCGTTATTTTATTATTTATGTTGCTTACAGTCAGAAAGACACAAAGAACCTTTTACAAAAATGATTTTTGTTTTCACGGGCCCTCAAAACTTGTATTTCCACAGAAACCTCGAAATGGAATCTTTGGGTAGAAGGAAATATTGCTCTTCTTTGTTAAGTAGTAGCAAAAATAGTAACTGTCATGTTACTACTATTATTATTATTATTATTATTATTATTATTATTATTTGTATTATTGCAACTCTTAGATTTGCTCGCAGTATTTACTGTTTCCCTCTCGTTTATATTCACGTATGTGACTAGGATAGAAGTGAAGAAGTCTAATTCAAATTTAGAGGTGACATTTTAACATAATTTGTACTCTTATGAAACACGTAGTTAACTTGTAGAACAAAAACTGAAACTTGGAGAAACAGGATTATTTAACGTTGCTATGAAGAAGATAGATCATTTATTTAAAATTCTTTTCTCATTTGAGGATTACTATATATACAGATAGTACCTATACAGTTAACCTTTTTTTAAATATAAATGACTAAAATATTTCATAAAAATCAATCTCCTATTATATATAAACTACACGTATAAATCTTGCCATAAAAATTCTAGATTATTAGCTAAGAAATTAATTCAGTTAAAAAGTTATGTAACAATTTCAGTGAGCATTGTATATTATGTATCAACAATATTAGTGAAATGTATACAAATTATTTCTAAGGAAAAGAACTGATCCCGTGATCGCCATGATTACAGTTGTATTTAGCAAGCGTCGAACCTGGTCACGAACCACTCAAAACTGCTGTAATCTTTTGGATATTTCCTTCTACTGCTACAATTGATCCAATTAACGAATATTTGTTTAAGGTTTTGTTTGTCCTTGTAATAGGAAACAGTGGATTTATAAATGACCTGTTTTCTGCGTGCACTTCTTCGGCTGTTAGCAGTGGGACTCAAAGCGAACAGTGGGATCAAGCATCACTCCGCTACCATGTTGCTTACTGTCAGAAAGACACAAGGCACACACAGAACCTTTTACAAAAATGATTTTTGTTTTCACGGGCCCTCAAAACTTGTATTTTCACAGAAACCTCGAAATGGAATCTTTGGGTAGAAGGAAATATTGCTCTTCTCTGTTAAATAGTAGCAAAAATAGTAACTGTCGTGTTACTATTATTATTATTATTATTATTATTATTATTATTATTTGTATTATTGCAACTCATAGATTTGCTCGCAGTATTGCTCTCACAATTACTGTTTCCCTCTGGTTTATATGCGCGTATGTGACTAGGATAGAAGTTCATAAGTCCGCATGTGTCTGTTGTTCTACCTGTCTTGAATCAAGCTTCTGGTCTTATGGTGTTGATGTTTTGCAGCTTTTCTCCTTACAGGCAAGTGCCCAGAGCACGTGTTTCGTGCTCTCTGCCAAAAGACAGTAAAATGTGTTGTTCTGGGATCTCCCAGGTAAGGAGGTCATTTTGATGTCACCTTTCCATTCAGAGTAGGAGAGTCTGCGATAATCTGAAATCATTTATTAGGAGGTCTATAGTCGCTGACCAGTTTAACTAAATATGAAATTGTCTTTCTCTCAGTCTTGTCACTTTCTTTACATCTGGGAGAATACTTATCTATAGGGTCTCTGATGTCATTCCTAGCGATGTTAAGGTGTTGTGAACAGATTTCGGTTCCCGGTGAAATAAGCGCTACAAATCTCTTGAACTAGAGATTTTTCTTAAAACCATCGTCTGGCATACTTGACCAATATGTGCCCCAAATATGAAATTTGAGAATGATATTCATCCAAGCTATCATTTTTGCAAACGACCCGTAGTAATGCTTCAGGCTCACATTCAGGAGGAAACTGGTTCGGTACCCGTTGTGACGGCTGCTGTGAATATGATTTCCCCGGTTCGGTAGGCTGGATCGCTTCACCTTTATCAACAAATGTCTTGTCCGTCATTTCCCGTCCCAATCATTACCCTTCATCTGTTTCACTTCATTTGTTCAGGATTGCAGGACGATGGCGGCTAGTGTGTATTTGTGCTGTGGAAAGACTTCTCCCGAACGCCTGGCGGGACGCCTTTCTTCTGGGAGTTTCCGTCTACACTCGGGAACGCCCAGGTTGCGGCTGGCTAAGTCAGGGAGCAGCGTCAGGATTAGTGTCACATAGGAATATTTAAGACCACTTCCTTGCTAGCGCACATCATCGCCCGGATCTGGACGTCCTTCGGGTCTCCCTTCCAGGAGGCACGTTGGAAGCACAAACGATCTACTAAGACCAACGTGCGGGCTCTGTTCCAGTTTGTTGAGGCCCCTATGTTTGACTACTACAGGTGTTAACAAAAATCCAACTCCGGTGACATCTCCATATCGCAGTTTCGCTCTACCTGTAATCGATACGCATGTTGTCATGCAGAAACCACAATGCTATACCAAACACAAAGTCGCCAGTGCAGTCTAACTTACATAGATGTATTTGATAGGCTAAGAAATTGATGCTTTCATACAAATTATTAGTTGACAGATCAAACGACTGTATAAACTTATTTTATGGATTTTTTCAGACTCTCCGAGATTGAGGATTGGAATGTATTGCTTCTGGAGGCAGGAGGTGAAATACCACCGGAGACAAATATTCCGGCCTTCTATGGAATCAGCGAAGGCTCCAGAATTGACTGGTATTTCCATACAGATCCACTGCCAGAGTATAACGGAGGAAATCCGATGTTATGGTCTCGTGGTAAAGTCTTAGGTGGCTCCAGTGTGATAAATGGTCTGGTTTACAATAGAGCCAACAGAAGAGACTATGACCGCTGGGCAGAATTAGGTAATTATATCAAGTTACTCTTGAGAGTCGCTGCAACGTGTAAAGCATCACAACTATCCTTGCACTTGGTTTAGGGAGGGAAAATCGTTACTTTGAGCAAACCGTGTTTGGTTTTCTTTCGTTTCTTTATTCATTCTATAATTTCGAAGTTCTTGATGATCTGTAATCTCAGATGCTGTAACTTTGAATTGCCCGATTTAAATTTACCGCGCAAATTGAAGGGGTTGGTAGTGTCTGCGTGGATTAAGAGAGGTGATTCTTGGCGGAAATTTCATTTATTCAGCTAGTGTTATTCAGCAAGGTGCTGCTCGTAATAATTTTGTTAATGTTTTATTTTATGTGTCCGGTGTACTTCTTATTTTCTTCTTTCTCTGTTAAACCTCCTGGTATGTAGGACTTACACCGCCCAGGACTTACAGGTGGGACAGAGGTCCGTCGAGGAGCAGACACTCATGGATCACACAGAATATCCAGGATGGGTTATCAGCCCGATGCCTGGTATGGGAGGAAGGAAGTAGATGAAACGAAATGATGGTGAAATGAATGAAAGGAAAGGTAATGATGGAGCAGTTGGTGGAATGAACGGCGGGGGAAACCGGAGAACCCGGAGGAAACCCGCCCAGACGCCGCTTTGTCCACCACAAATCCCACATGCGGGTCCCTGGGATTGAACCCGGGCAGCCTCGCTGAGAGGCGAGCGGTCTAACTACTCGTCCACGGTGCCGCCGTCCGCTGTATTTTAAATTATTTAAATGATTTAAAATACGTATAGCTCAGTTTATGGCAATTGACACTTCTCTAGGGTATACTCCCGTGTTTGTAAATTAAGACAGTTAAACAGTAATTGTAATAATTTAATTTCACTAAAACGTTAATTTTGTTTCTTGGTTAAGTAATTGCTTGAGCGATGTACAATATCTTTCTTTCAGAATGTAGTTCTTTACCTACGTTTTATAAAAGTGCTTGTTGAGTTTCTTTTGCATTTCTATTTGTGAATTTTATTTCTCGGCTAATGTGAATGGTTAAACGATTAACAACGTATATCTTTCATATCAGAATTCTTTACCAACATGTTTATAAGAATTTTTTTTACCTTCCTTTGTAGTTCAACAGTTAATTTTTTACCCTATGTCGTATACAATATACTATTTCCTCGACCATGAAATTTTAGCATTTTAGAAAGCGTCTTCTTCTAGAAAAAAAAAATTAACAGTCCTTGAAGAACTCGAATTTTGTTTACTTAACTGTGCTTTTTTGAGAACTATAACGAAATAAATACGTTTAGTTTACAATTTCTAGCAGTTAAACAAATAATATAGTAATAAAAGTAACATATTTACAATTCTAGTTCCGTTTAAAACATATTCAGTTTTTTTATATTTATTAGGTTCTATAGTATTTATTTTGTTGATAATGTAACATAATGCATTTCACCTGAGGTTATTAATTTTTCTTGCTCTCATTTACAATTAATACATTTTGATTCACCTTTGACAATCTATATAAATTATTCACGAAAATATTATTATAATGGTATTTTGAAAATTTAGTAATTATTATTTATGACACAACGTATTCGTAATGGTATATGTGAACTCTGCTCCAATATATTGGATTTGTAAATTTAATATAGCTTATATATTGTTAATACATACATTCCCTTTCATAAATAAGTGTGTCAACCGACCACACTATCCTTTGTATTTGTTGTGATTTTTCTACGTTAGAAGGCAATTGATTAGATATATTACAGTCAGTCACCTAAAACGTGCATCGAAAACCTCTCAGGAACAAGAATAGGAACCGAAAAACGACTCTCACAGAAATGAAGGAAAGGAAGGGGCTCATTAATGTGGATTAATACTGTATTTTTTAAATCGAAAATCCGTATTATTGTTTATTTAATAGAAATAACATTAACAATGGCGTTTGTTGCATCTAAATGCCAGAAATTTTAAATAATTTAACGCTTGAGATACAACGAAGGAATTAAACGTTTTGTACTTTTCTCTTTTTGTGGCTGGAAACCTTGTATTATTTCTAGCGCAACTACTAACAGAGAAGAAAACTTTAAGAACGGCCTTTGTCGTATTCTAATACTCCAATCACAGTGACATTTCATACAACGTGAATTTTACGTTTGAGACACAGTGGCGCGGTTGAACTTCAGGATATATATCCGACCTGCGTTTCATTGTATCTCAAACGTCAACGTCGCGTTACAAATTCTCAGATTATAATTGACACATTACGATGCAAAAAACGCCCTTTTAGTTTTATCTTCCGTGTTATCAATTGTGTGAAAAATACGGGGTTTCCAGTTATAACAAACAAGTTTAGGTTATTTACATCCGAAATTGACATTTATCTTCCTTAATAAACACGTCCCTTACCTCAACTTAAGTACAGGTATAGGTAACTCAATGGACCGGGACAATTTTCTCTTTGAACCGACCAACTTAGAATGTCGTGAATCCTCTCTACAAAACCTGAAAAGCTTTAAAACATAGACTTTTTAAATACAATTTGGAAAGGAGAGCCACATACAAATACATGGGTGAATTCTATTTTAGTTTCCGTTTACAAGAAAGATAACGGAAGGAGTGTAAAAGCGATGGTGCAATTACTTTGATACATTGAGAATTGAGGATATACACAAACATAATTAAAACAAATTATATAAACATCAAACACAATTACACTGGTATGCAAAATCTGAGGACGAAAGTAATCTTCGCATGCTGTTACACTGCCAAGTAACATAGCTCGATGGAACTTGAATCATACATAGAAGGAACTGCTACGGTATGATGCAGTAGGCAACTAAACGAAATATGCAAAGA
Organism: Deroplatys truncata; assembly: GCA_030765065.1. Lineage (NCBI taxonomy): Eukaryota > Metazoa > Arthropoda > Insecta > Mantodea > Mantidae > Deroplatys > Deroplatys truncata. Next base: position 111,789,019 of record CM060982.1, read on the forward strand.
GACGAACAGAAATGACACTTTTATTCATAGACCATAAGCTACACTAAAGTCAATATGGCATATGATAGCTCTCTAGATTTACAGAAACAGATACATGGTGCTTAAAAGAATGTACGATCACCATGGACAGCAATGCATGCTCTGCATCGTGCTCCCATTATGGCCACAAGGTTGGTAAGCACTTCTTGTGATAGGGCGTTGCATTCCTCCACCAGCGGTGTTGACAACTGTTGGATGGTCGTTGGTGCATGTGGATGTGCTCCTCAAAGCATCCCACGCGTGTTCGATGAGATTTAAATCGGAGGAACTGGCAGGCCAGCCCATTCGCCGAATATCCTCTTGTTCCAAGACATCCTCCACCAGCGCTGTTCAATGCAGTCGCGCGTTGTCATCAATAAAAATGAAGTCAGAACCGACTGCACGCCTGATAAGGCGCACATGGGGAAGGAGTACACAATCACAATAACTTGGCCAGTGAGCCTAACGTGTTCAAAGATTTGAAGGTCGGTGCTCCCATGCAACATTATGCCTCCCCAAATCATAACACCCGTACCATCAAATCGAAAATGTTCAAGGATGTCCCTGGGCTCATTACATGTTCCCACCTCTCGCCAGATGAGAATAGGTCGAGAATCGCTACTTACACTGAATCTGCTCTCATCCGAGAGAGCACGCGTCCCTATTCCTCATTTGTCCAATTTTGATGTTCTTGGGACCATCGCAAACGGTGCCGCCGATGTCGGAAGTCAGTGGAACACAACGTACCGGCCGTCGGGCAAAGAGAACACCTTTGTATAGTCGCCGTGCCACTGTGTATCGTGAGATTGCTGCCTAGCTGTTCTGCTAAATGTGGTTGTAATTGCACCCGCTGTTTGGCGTGGATCCCTTCTTGCCAGTTGCACAATGTATCGGTCATTTGCTGCTGTAGTTGAGCGTGGCCGACCACCACATCTCTCTGGGACAGCAGTGCCTGTGGTTTGGGTGGTTTCTCATGCACGTGAAGCAATACTGTGAGGAATTTCAAACTCCTGAGCAACACTCCTCACACTTCGTCCTTCTTCCAGTTTCCCGATGGTTCTCTCCCATGTGAAGTCATCCAAATGGTGTCTACGAGCCATGTTGAAATGAAGAACACTACTATTGTGCACCGTAACAGCTCGCTAATGCCACACACCATCTTGTCCTGTTTCATCAATTGCTCCGTGTTGCGGGGCCAGACCCATTTGGCACTATAGGCTCGCTACACTCACGCCATGTGACGTCCAGCTTTCTGTGTACGTGTGAGAGATATATGGTAACATGCTCCCGCACCTTCATCTACTTCCACCAAGTAGCTCATTTGTTATGTTGCTTTACCCATCTCGTCCTTAGGTGTTGCATACCAGTGTTATTATGTATAGAAGCTACTGATTCAAAAACAGAGATTTTAACAGATAGACACATCTAACATTCATTGACGTCGTAAAAGCTTTCAATTACAAATAATGGCTGAAGACAAACCTCCACAAACAATCGTCCACAATATATTTAATATATACAGGAATAATTCTTTGCAGTTAAAGTTGATAGCATATCAGAATGGAAAAATATATGCGCAGGTGTAAAATACGGTTGTGAACATTCGCAGTTGCTTTTCACAATAACCATAAGATTAAATGTATAAAACCTTCCATATGAATATGTAACTTTAAATAGAAGAAGATCTTTAAATCTAATTCCTTTTGAAGATGATATAGCATTAATAGCAGGCAATGAAGACAATTTATAACGATCTACATTAAAAGTTACAATATGAAATTTCATTAGATAAAACTAAAATGGTGACATAAATAGTATAACCAATTTCAGACAAAATTTGTAAAATGTACAGCATTAGAAACAAGGATAAATTTACATACTTTGGATAATGTCATTTGTTGATGAAGTTAATTTAATGACTAAATATTAAGGTTCAATAAAACGTTGCGAGTAATTATTAGTGTCTTAAAACCAGCTTTAGTATACAGGTACACTTGCGTAAGACTGCACAAAGCTTTAATCATTTTATTTAGCAAGGACAGAAAATGCAACCAGCCCTGGAATATATAAAATATTATCAGAACAATTGAAAAAAACAGTTGCATAGGACTGACCCTGAACACACTTCTAAAGCTGTAATATCTCTTGGGGGGAAAGTGATCTTTCGACCTTTCTAAGAAGAGATGGAGGGAAAATTTCTTAGTGAGATCGTAACAGGCCTGATGCTCTAACACTTGGTTGGATGGGGAAGAACTGGGCTATGTAGAGACCGTCCGAGCCAGGCCTCTACCCGCTATCAACTGTTTCCAGACTAACTATTAAATAAAAATGTGATTGTTTTCCAAGAATGCGCGTAAAGGGCATACCAAGTTACTCTTACTTTCTCAGTTGAAAATTGAAAGTTATGATTTTTCAATAAGCTTATAATTTTGTAAAATTTTAGTAATATAAACATCTTTATATACTCAACATAAACACAAGAAAATGTTTAAAAACGAAGACACAAATGGCAAGAAAATCACTAGATGATAATCTCAAATGCAAAGAAAACACTAGAAATATATAATGCCATAAAATGACAAAAAATGATATAATAAACATGTATTTTCATAATCTGGGACACATGATAAAGATTTATGCACACACTGACAATGCCTATGAACCAATAATAGAATGATAATGTCATTTGAGTTCGGGCCCTTCTGATGTATTTGTGTTGATAATGAGTGATGAACACTTTCATTTAAAGGGCACAGTAAACAAACAAAATAATAGACACTGCTCTTACTCAAATCCACAGCGGCTGATTATACGTCCACTCTGTAGTATATACCTTGGTAATAATTGATCGTGCTTGTCCGACATTACATTGACAAGGAAATATAATTCGTTGTTACAAGACTGTATATGCTCCATGATACAACACGAGTCATGCAGTTACCAGGCTATAGCATGTGTCCGCCAGGAAGCTACGTGTTGCATCCGGGCAGTAATACCCACTTCCAAAGAAAAACCCTGCACAAGTAAACCAACTTCAATTTGTGTAGGAGTTTTGTTTTTTCCGTGTGTGGTTTAGAATTCACGGTACAAAACGCAGATGTAGTAGCCTTTTTAAAAATTCATTCAAAACATAAGTGTAATACCTATAATGAATAAATCACCTAAAACAAAAATTTTAAATTTCTGACAGTATTAAAAACAATGTGATGTGTTACACTCACATGACACTCTCTCTACTCTTGTACAAACTATTTTTACAAACGCTTATTCTCTATCCACTTCATGTTAATCGAGATATCGAGATGCTAATGTTATTGCTAATTTTCTTGTGGATTTGTAGGCTTTAAGCGATAGTCAAATATTTTAAGAGCTGGTTGCTATGTGGAGTATTCCATTCTCTATGCATTACCAGGAGAAAAAAAATGAACAGCGTATCCCCATTTGATAAAAGGTATAAGTATTGCAAAATTTAAGGGAATAACAAGCAATATATCAAAAATGGTTCAGTCAACAAAAAATTTATATGGCATACATTGTGTACTTTAACGAGATCTACATTTCTTGTGTAGTAAACTTTTGTCTATCTCTTATCGTTTACTAGTTATGCGAAAGTCGTTCACAATGAAGAATACTTTTGGAGACATTCCCAGAAAATTTGAGACATACATTTCATTTGTCATAAAAATAGCTTAACAATATGCCATTTTAATCAAAATCGTTTGAGCCGTTTTTGAGAAAATTAAAATTTTCGAAAAATGTTCCATGTAAAAGGTAATCTTGGGTGGGGAATGTTCTAGAAAACGTTCGTATCCCATTTATGGAAGATACTCAACCTAAATACCAAGTTTGGTGTATATCCGACTGTTCGTTTCTGAGTTATGCTGTTCGCAGACACACACACGGACATGTTTCCAAAAATGTTTTTTATTCGGATTTAGGGGGCCTGAAAACATATATTTCCGGTAAAATCTCTATATCGAATTTTTGGGTAGAATTCAATACTTACCCTACTTACTATACGTGGTAGAAACAGTAATAAAAATATATTTTTAGGAGTTTTCAGGATTTGTCTCCCCTTAAACGAAACCTTAAATTTAAACATGAATTTACGATCAGTTAACTCATGCTGGATAAATAACGTTGTTTAATTTTTTTTTCTTATTTTTCTAGGTAATAAAGGATGGAGCTATGATGAAGTCCTTCCTTACTTCAAAAAATCGGAAAACAATTTGGATCCAGACATTGCTAGTGATACCACATATCATAGTACAGGCGGATATCAAGATGTTCAAAGATTTCCTTATACAGATAAAAACGCACTAAAAATATTAAATGGATTTAAGGAAATAGGTTTTCCAGAGATTGATATTAACGCACAAAACAAGGAAGGCGTGATGCTTGTACAGGCAACACAGAGCGACGGTGTTCGCAAGAGCACCTATAGCTCCTTTGTAGAACCTATCAGAGGAAAACGTAAAAACCTCAAGGTGGTGACTAATGCAAGGGTTTCTAAGATCCTATTTGACGCCAAGAACGAGACAGCCATTGGCGTACAGTTCCTTTGGGAACAGAGCAAGACAGTTATCAAGACAGTATATGCCAAGAAGGAAGTAATTGTTTCGGCAGGAACCATAAATTCTCCTCAAATACTCATGCTCTCCGGCATCGGTCCCAAAGAACATCTGGAATCCATGGGCATTTATGTTATTCGTGACCTCCCAGGGGTTGGTAAAAATCTTATGGATCATACTGGAGCAGCCAGCGTGGTTTATCGTACAGCTCCAGGCAAGGATACCTTACCCAGGAGTTATCATGACATAGAACGTGACAATGCTACATACAGGTCATCACCCAAGGACAGTCCTTGGGCATCCATAGGCCCAACCCAAGTGACAGCATATACATACTCCGGTCTTGGTGATTCCTCCGCAGACTATCCAGATATTGAATACTTTATAGCACAATATTTGCCCCCTAGCTGTCATCTGCCGATCACCTATCCATATTGTTATTACGACAGTTTCTCGATTTATCCCTGTGTTTTGCGTCCGAAAAGCCATGGCTATGTAGCTCTGAGATCTGCTAAACCCGAAGATCGGGTTCGAATAGTGTCGAACGAACTTCTTGAAAAAAGAGATGTCGATGTATTAGCGAAGGGTTGTAAAATATGTCTGCTTTTGAACACCACTGCTACATTTAAAAAAGCTGGATTTACTGTGGATGAAACACCGGCATCTGGTTGTGAAAAATATAATTTTGGTACATATGAATATTTTAAGTGCTCTGTAAGAAAGCAAAATCCACCAATCCATCATTCAGTCGGTACCTGTAAAATGGGACCGTCCAGTGATTCCACCGCCGTTGTTGATCCGGAGCTAAGGGTTCACCGCATCAAGCATTTAAGGGTGATAGATGCCTCCATTATGCCCTACATAGTAAGTGGCAATACAAATGCTCCCACCATCATGATAGCTGAAAAGGGTGCTGATTTTATAAAACAGAGCTGGAAGAGATAGGTTTTTAATAAAAGGTTTTGCATCATGCATCTCTGAAGGCCGATATATATAGGGCTGATTTAAGAATGATGTCCTAGAAAAGTGAATATATATTTTAAGATAAAGGTGTACGTTAATAGGGAGGACTAAAAACTCTATACTGGCACATACATAGCATAGATAAAAATAGTATGTTGTGTAAACGGCTTAATGACAGTTTTCTAGAATTCGAAACAGCCGAATTACACTAAACTGCAATACTACCCACCTACAATGCTATTTACTAATTTCAAACCAGTGGCTAAACTCTAGGAGAACATAACGTGGTATTGAAGCCCGTTTTAATAAATGTGTAAATTAAAGTGTATAATGCTATAATCCATAAAAAAGATTTATATTGCATAGGCAACTGCGTTTTATATTTGAATACACAAATAAATTAAATTCTTATTTTACAGTAAGGTTTATTTCACTTATACATCTGAAAGATAAAATAGCTGAATAACTATAAATCTGAATACAATATGTATGAAGTAGATAGCCTAAAAGTTGTTGTTCCTGGTACAGATGAAGCTTATTTTGTAGTGCTATCAATTTCTCAGACTTACTTCACTTACGGAAATATAATCATATATGTCTTTTTGTTGCAGAATAAGTATGATATTTTTCTAAAATTCTGTCATCAGTGTTTGTTACTTTCATTTTTTAATATATATCTAGATCTAATAACGCTACAACTAAGCTAAGACTGCTTAAACGACTTGTTTTGTTATTTTCCTTTATTAATCAAAGCCGGTCAAGAGTTTACCTTACCACAAAGAGAAGACCTTTCTCTCCCAATTGCTTTTACCCATAAATAAAACAAATCCCATAATAACCTTTCAAAAATAATGCGTTAAACAATTCAATACTGCAGATATTTAGAAATGTTACATAAAGGTTTGCCCAAGTCCCAAAGTATGTGCCCATGCAGTGCATTTAACTTAAGCACAGTCTGGATTGTGGCTTTGGAATTTCATACAAGAATAGTTATACATCGCTGACTGTAATGAAAAAATACAAGTCCATACCTGAAAAATGAGTTATTTAACGATTCCACAAGTTGGAAGCTAAAGAAAAGCTAATTCAGTATTTCAAGATGTCTTAGGAGTTAGATCTATATGCATATGTAGATTTCCTAACCAAGATTGGAATTAAGTTTGGAGGTAAAGTATGTTTGGTTGTTAAAATTCAAAACATAATCGTGAAGGTATTTGAGCATGTTTGTCCCACTTAACAAGGCTTTTATAATAATTGAGCTGTTCCCTCAACATACGAGGGGTATTCAGAAATTGGTTGCAAAGCCTACAGTGAAATATTTACATTTTATTTAATACAACTAATTGATAGTATATGTTTTAGGCTATTTTACATATCCTCCGTGTCCATTTAGGCACTTGTCGCTTCGTGAAATTAGTCTATATTACCTCCTGGGAAGAATTTTGTTCTTGTGTGTTCAGCCACGTTGTCGCGAAGTGATTCACCTGTTCGTCTGAAGCGAATCATGGGCGTTCTAGGTATTCCTTTAGGTGAGGAAAAAGCTGAAAGTCGCATAGGTCCGGGATCTAGGGAAGGTGGTCGATGATGTCCCAGTCAAACTGTTTCAAAGCCTGGCGAGCTTCTGGGCTGTATGTGGTCGCGCGTTCGTGAAGCAAAATGACGCCCTCGGGGTGAAATCTTGGATGTTTCCTCCTGATTGCTTCACGTAATTGTGTCAGGGTCACGCAGTATCAGCCATCGGTCATTGTGTAGCTTCTTTCCAAAACCTCCACGAGCATGACACCCGCGCTGTCCCGAAACACTATGGCCATCACCTTTCACCTTCCTGGCAAATTGCATTACATTAAACTTCTTTTTCTTTGGAGAGGAGGGATGTTTCCACTTCGTTGACGACCTCTTACTGCTGGGGGTAGACTGGATCCATGTTTCGTCACCCGTGACAACGTGATGAAGAAAACTGTTCCTCTTCGTAGAGAATCGTTGCAAAAGTTGCAGACTTGCACCCCTGCGCTTCTTCTTGTGTTGATTGGATAGATTTAGTGGAACCCATCCAAAGGAAAGCTTCAAATGCTGCAGAATATCATGAACAATGTGACTAACGTTTCTGAAAGCCATTCCGAATTCTACCGTCACATTCCATAACGTAATCCTCATGTTGTCCTGAAACAGCTCTTCCATGCGAACTGTGTTCAAATCTGTTGTGGCTGTGCTGGGTTGTTCACTGCGATCCTTGTCGCTGACGTTTTCTGTACCGGCTGCAAACTTTCGACACCGTTATGCGACATCATTACAGCCTATCAGTGAACTATACCAGATTCCGGTGAATCTCAGCCGCGGTTACATGTTTTGCCCACAGAAATCGAATAACGTAGGGGTTTCTTCGGGAGATTAGTTTTTCATACGAGTTGTCATTTTTTTTACATACCGCTAGCTCTGTAGATTAGGGTGTCTGAAGCTCTGCACAATGGCCAACCGTATGTGTTAGAATTACCGCACACTACTAAGTTCTCCATAACAAACGAAACTCCAGAAGTATCGGCCTTGTAGCCTTAGTTTCTTATCACCCATTGTAAAAAAAGCATGCAACTTAATTTTGTTTTATGTCATACAGGCTTTAAATAAGTATATTAAGAAGAAATGAAGAGTAATATTTACATATTATCTCGCATTGTACACACAAAATACCAAATATAATACGGTATAAATCAATGAAGTATTTAACACCAAATTACTAGAAAGAAATAAGAATCTGGACAATAGTATTATTAAAATGATTTTATTTAATATGTTATTAAATAAACTGGTTCTTTATTTCTGAGTATGTTCAGATGGAAATATATTCCAAACAGAATAACATAATTGCGGGAATATTCATTACTTAATTTAACTGTAGGAAAAATCACAATACTAACTTACATTAAAAGTTTACATGAATCTTAACATAGAGAAGCATATTAATGCAATATTTATAACTAATTTTTGCAACACTTGAGTAGTACTGGCTTCTTATATTTGGCAAAGGTAATAGACAGGCTGTGTTCACAAGCTTCATGCACTGTAGCTTCAGCTCTCAAGAACATGAGAAGGAACCGTAAAAGGGATTGTGAGCCATAAGACTCGGAACCGCCTGCACAGTGTTTTTCCTGTCCGCGACCTCGGCGCTCGTTGCCGTCTGCCGCTATCATAGAAAGGCGTGGATGAAACCATACATTGTTAAAACTACTTTTAAAGGCTCTACTTACCAACTTTACGAAAGGAGATGCTGAAACTGGCCACCGTCGTTGTCCATACATTTTTGGCACCTCTTTAGGAAACTATCCATAATTCGCCATAGTTCACGTTGAGAAATTTCCTGGCGGATATTTTGTTTTAATTCTTCCAGGTGTGTAGGTTTGGTCTTGAACACTTTATGTTTTAAGTTACCACGGAGGGGTATTTTATGAACAGTATTACCGGCTGCCAGTGTTTTTCCACTGGGCGTGTGGAAATATGATAAAAACATGATAACGCACTGCTGCTTTAAACAAAGTCCCGCTGTTGTGGTTTTGCTGTGCAGTGTGAAGTGCAGTTTTGTGTTGACGGTGCTGTGATTTAGTTCAGTTATTACGAATTATTTATTATTTTGTCTTGTACTTAGGCACAAAGTATATTATGGCTCAGTATATGTTTTGTACCACAGAGAGTGTATGTGTTTATGATTTCTATGTGTTAACTCGGTCAGTTCGCCAAGTGAAAGTACGATTTGCAGAAAGATTTCCAGGTGTAAAAGTTCCAGGTCGTATAACAATCCATGAACTTTATAGTAAATGTCCGGCCACTAGAAGTGTTCAGGCTAAGAAATCTAAAAGACCGCGTTCGGTTTAAAGAGGTTACAAAAATGTATGGACAATGACGGAGGCCAGTTGAGGCATTTCCATTCATAATGTTGGTAAGTAAAGCCTTTAAAAGTAGTTTTAATAATGTTGTATGGTTTCATCTGCGCCTTTCTATGATAGCAGCAGTGGCAACAAGAACCGAGGACGCAGACAGGAAAAACACTGGCGGTTCGGAGTCTTTTGGCTCACCCTGTATATAGATATATATATGCATAGCATTACATTTTAGGTGAACAACTAATAATAAAATTGGCACATTTACAGACTGGAGCTCTCTTAACTGATTATCATATATCAACATTTCGTTTAGCATATAGTCTGATGATAATCACTAGAGCCGATGATGTTATGCATGAAACAATGTTGTAATTAAAGGATAAGTGAACTGTTTAATTTATGAAAAATATATACAACGTATCACTTAAAATGCAGCATTATAATTTAAGAACACAAATATAAATCAAATTTTGTATTATAAATTATAGTAGGTACAGCTAAAATAAAATTACTTTCAATAATTTAATAGGACAGCACCACGATGCTTGTAGCAGGCCTAGTGATCCTTCCATACACTATCTGCCTCAAAGTAAGCGAGCAAAATGCTTTTAAAGGATTAGTTTCCTTGTGAACAATAATATTGCCGAAACTATTTTGTGCTAGTGAGGGATGAAGATATACTTTTGGTTAACAAATACTATGATTATTAAATGGAAAATACATAATTCCATATTCTGAGCTACCTTGTAATTTTATTAAAATAATTTGTGTGACGGTGCAGTCTAAGATAATATTCTTCATGAAAAAAATGGCATCAACAGCTGCAAATAAAATATATAAGTTATAGAAATTATATACAGAGAAAATGCTTAACTTGATTTCTAACACTATTTTTAACTTTCTATAACAATCAATGCCAAAGAAAAATACAAATTAAATGCATAAATACACAGCAAGAAACATGAATGCATATACTGACATGATGTATACTGTAATATAATGAAATAGAAACAAACGTTTTACCTCATTTTAACACTAGTTTTAATCTTCTATAATAAACAATATGCTAGCTTGAAATAAAAAATAGAAGTTAAACGTATAAGTAATAATCAGCAAGCGGCATGAATACATATACTGACATAATTTATAATTCAACACTTAAATAGTAACACACGTTTTACTTGATTTTAAACACTGGTTTTAATCTTCTCTAACGATCAACATGCTAAGATGAAATAAAAAATACAAATTAAACTGAAGTAGGTTTGTTTCTGCTCCACATTTGGGAGCCAATTTGAAGTATTTATTTAATTGTATTGTTATTTTTACGTTGTTTACACCACGCTTTGGGAGCCAATTTGAATTTGTTATTTTGTTGTATTGATGTTTTTACATTGTTATTTGCCCCACGCTTTGGGAGCCAATTTGAAGTAGGTATGTTGCTTCACGTATAGAAAGCCAATTTGATGTAGGAGTTGTATTGTAGCTCAACTGTTGGGGAGCCGAACTTGAAGTAGTTGCAACCGTAGTTGCAACCCGGTAGCCTTCGTCCCAAATTTAAAAATATTAAATTTTTGTAATTTGACTGTTTCTTTAAATATTATATATTTATGTTTGCCTTGGCTGCGTCAGTATTATTGTTAGAGACATGGATTCCTTTGCAGCGAGTAGTGCGTCTAAGAATGTAGGCTTACACAGATTATAATTTTTACTTCAATACATTTATTAATCCTTGACACAATTTAAATAACACTTCACTGATATAGAGAGCTGTAAGACTCTTTTATAAATTACTTGCACTTTTTAACACGTAAGCTATTTTCGTCTCATACAAATACGTATTAAATTTCTCGAGGACGCATCTCGCGTCCAGTTAGGAACACTGTTTACAACCAACGCGTCGAGTTGTCTTGATTTCCTCTGATTGGCTATTCCTAATCCAATGGAATACTGTTATTTAACTTAAGCTTTTTTCTGGTTGTTGATTGGCTATTTTATAAACTGTCACAAAAATTACATTATTGTTGCTCCAAGAATGGCTAGTGGCATTATTAAACCTCAAGGCTACCTCATTGTTAGCAACTTTTGACCTATTCTCACAGCTCATACATTATTAAATTACGTAATACATTCAGACAACATTGTTAAATGTATAAAATAATAAAAAACATATACATTGACTGTAATATATACTTTTTATAGATTGTTACATACATATACTGCTTTAAGGCGGGCTATTATTATGTTTTTATTATATAATTTGACCAAAATCATTTAAGTGTTAAAAATACTGCCTCAAAACGCGTAGATAATACTCGGCAAGGAGCATGAAAGCATATAGTGACATCATCTTAAAATCCTATGTGCCAATCGAAAAAGGGTGAGCAACTACTCCTTTTCCTTTAGTCCACATCGTGAAGACATTGAAACATGTGTTAAAACGTAAGTAACTACATTTCTGGATTAGAGATCTATGGAAAAACCCACATCAAAATGCTGCAGTTTAAACATTACAATGCATGGAAGCTTTCTAATTCAAACAAATTTTATAGCATTCTGTTAATTACTGTAGAGGTTGTTAAGTTCCACCCCATTAATGCTATGAGTTGTTCACGTTTTCTGGTTCTAAAGGTGCAATAAGCGGTCTTTCATGCTTAATATGGAACAGGTAGCTAAGGTCCATAGCTGTTCAAGAGCGTCCATAAATAAAAAACTGAATTTAATCGTACACACACAAAATGATGGCATTCTTGCTTGTCGACTGCATTGATAATATATACAGGTTGAATCACCTAAAACTTGCATATATAAAACAACTTGCATACAGATAGCGGTATCTCTAATGCCCTTATATACAATACTCCAGTTAAGTGAGATTATAACTTATGAATGTCTCTCGTGCACATCTAAAGCGGATAGAATAAGGTTTATTTTACTTTATAGATCCAAGTGGTTTATTTATATCGGTAATGTTATGCTTGAATCTAACCAATTTAATCACCTCAAATAAAACAAAAAAAAACCCTAAATACGAAACAACATACAAAAATAGCCACGGACAAACTAATACAACAACTCATTAATGTAATAAGATATCTAATTCACAGCTTCTCAGCATCAACACATTAATAATTTATTTCTTTAATATTTTTGTTCTAAGTTTTACGTGTTATGTACTTTCTTTGATAATATTGTACGTATAATAATTAATAGGATGTTAAAACAAATATATTCATAATGTACACATGGTAGAGAATAAGTATATAACGCTATAACATATAAAACATAATATAAGGGGGAAAGCCCATTGTTAGCTATATAACCAGTAAAATAAAATTACGAGAAATGCAGTAGTATCTCGTAAGCATGTAACGAACTTTGGATTCTTAATTAAGACGTTGGAAGTCTATAAACACATGAAGCCTAAACTGTTATTGGACAGTAACAACAATCAGATATATGCCTATAATTCAAATACGTACGTTAAGAAGAACGGTTGGAAGGAACGCTAACAGAAGCTTTTCAGTGTTCGAGCAGGAAGGTAGTGTAGTAACTCGCCTCTGAATGTACGCTAAAACTATGTATTTAAAGTCTACCATTTATATACATTTTAACATAACAAATGTAATAGTTAATTGTGAATATCATATGTGGTTTATCTAAAATACAAGTGAAATAATTAACGGAATACGTGTGTGTAAAATATTTTAACCTTCTCCATACTCAACCCTGACAAGACAGAAGTACTCTCCGATACAAATACAGCAGCCGTTACAGAATTATAAAATAATACTTACATACACACACACAAAATAATACAGATATACGATCATCAGATTTCAGCCTACGAGAACGTCGAGATACGTCATGAGAGGACAGGCATCAAGACGACCTACAGGTACGTAACACAGCATCCATCATCAACGTAGTGGGGTTCTAACAAGGGAACCGTTACAAACCAAAATCAAAATGGTCGTGAAACTAGAGCATGCATCACTGATATACAGATGGTAGTTTACTGAAAAATATCTCGTTAATTCGGATTTTATTATTTCAGCAGTCGATGACATATTTTCGAAATCGATTAGCTAAGTGAGGCATAAGAGTTTTCATATTTTCTGGAATACATTCGAGCAAAACTTCATATTACATTTCCCATTTAAAAATTGTAATAGGATCTTCAAATGTATCTTAAGCGAGTAAATCTGGAAAAATATGGGTAAAGAACATTTAGGCAACATATAATAGTTTGTCTACCTTAGGTAAACGATAGAGAAAACATAAAATAATAACACTGCAAACACAGTATTTAAATTACTTGCAACATTTCTACAGAAACTCACCTAAAAGACTCTGAAAGGTAGGCTTCACATTTCTATATGTCATGGGGCGTTTTATTACAGAACATGCCAGTTTTCCTCCCAAGCCAATTTTTAAACAACGTCTTTCTTCACGCTGTTCTTCTTTAGCTTTATGCTAAGCTTTGTGACCCATAATTCCTGATATCTGTGGATGTAATGCCAAGAATGGTGTTCGTTTCCCATTTTATTGGCACTATCGGCCAGGAGAAATGGCTTGGACTGGAATAGAGCTGTATCGGGGGACTTTTATGTTCACGGTTTTCATTTGTCATATCTTTCCTTTCTATTAAGTTTATCTTTTTATAAATAAATCACGAAAAAGAACCTGTCGTGTTTCCCTTCGAAAGCAAGTAATCAGTACAGTCTCCTTTCTCTAGAATAAATATTTGCCTGAATTGTTAGCTGGCATCTTAGTGATGTGGTACATTTAGTATTTATTACCTTATAGGCCTAGAATATCAAGGACGTGGAACCAGGAAAATCTTTGTTTTCAAATGACTGCAAAGAAATCTTGAACTAAATTTACAACCTCTGTATAACAATGCAAGTTCAATTTTTTCAACTGCATAACATTAATCAAATTCGTTCTAAACGTTGTTTTCGTCTTACAAATATTAACAGCGTTAAACCTTTAGTATAGAAACACTTGACGAACTCTTCAATACATTTACACAAAACCCAGTTTCACAATAAAACATTCGTAACCTCTAGAGTTCTTTAAAGTTACAGAATTATTGATTAATGTGCATAAGAAAATATTTTACTCCTTCCCTCTCCATTCCATTCAGCTTGCTAAAGCTTACGAACCTGCTCGAAAACTTGTATCAGAAATTAAAACTGTAAAGAAAATGTAATCGAGCTTCACATGTTCTACATGACCTTTTAGCTAAATTCTGACAAGACCATCTTCTGAAAACATACATATGTACGCCTTTAATCTAAATTTAGCTGCTCGCGAGCCTGCTAAAAAAGTCTGTCGACGACTGGGTCTCGCTGACTCTTCCTGTTTTTCCTTCTTGGCCGTCAGGGTATCTTACACAGTTCAAGCTGGGGAGGGAAGGCACTCAGTGATTTCACTGCTCTTCCCCTTATGGTGGCCAAACAATGAACTTTTCCCTGCTTACGTCATCTTTCCAGCTGCGAAGTAGTACGTCACTCAAGCGTAATTCTGGGAGATTATTTGTAATGGATAATGACGTCTTGTAAGACCAATACATTGCTTTTGGTAATAATGTTGTAACTGTCGTAGGGGTTGTGCCAGGCGGGACAGATTCTCATTTTGGATATGACTGTATTCTGTATACGAGCGGCACTCTAAAACATAGCCGTCTGACCAATTAAACCAAGATTTAAGAGAAATATTTGTGATTCTATTTCATTTTTTCCAAACAATGAGCTTGTAAATCAATACATTTAGTGCAATTATTTAATATTCTCACCAGAATACGATTTGTCCAAGTGTCTAATAGGTGTATGTCCAGCTTCAAATTCATCATTCCATATAAATATTCGTGCAACAAGCATTCCTTCATTTTGAAACAGAAAGTAATTGCTATGTGCCTTATCTGTTGAATATTGTGGATGTGGAAGAACTTGGAAGCAAAGTTTTTCAGCAATAATCGCAGAAGTGTGTGAATATGGTGATGAAAAATTACTTTCTTTTTTCGCAAGATGTGAACCTTTATCCTGAATAACATCCTTTAATATTGGTTCAGTAATAATGTGTAATTATGCCCTGTGATGGCTATACTCCTCTGGTAGCCCATAAGCACCACACCTTGAGAACTCCAGAAAACTGCGGGCCTTACTTTTTTGCAGGTGGGGCCATTTTTTATATTTTGGTGCACATTCGACCTTTAACATTCACTGTTTGGACTGCTTCTTCGTTTATGTAGTATGCTGATGATTACATGTTTCGTCTACAGTTACGAAACGTCGGAGAGTTCACTGGAATTACAATTAAAAAGCTAAAGAGTCTTTATAAATGTTCATTCGAATACGTCGTAGCGGCTTTGGGACGCCCTGAGTGCTCAACATTTTGAATGGACGTACTCTGCCAATTTCTACTCCAATCATCGTCAGTTGGCGGATGGAAATTAGAACATCTTATAAGACACTTGGAGGAGAAAAATTCGTAAACGCTCTCCTTAAAAGGTGGGGTCAGCTCGCTGGAGAAGTGCTCCGATGACGTCAGTTTACCGCAGCGCTAAATTCTACATATGAAGAGGATGGCAGGCACCTCCCGGGGCGGGCAAGATAGCAGACAGGCATTGATAGCTGACGAAAGTACCATGGAGTTTAAATAGAGGCACATCCTACATCATGCAACGAGGGTAGGCAAAATACAACATTTCGGACTAATCCAAATTATCATCCATTTGGTAATTCATTCAAAATTCTCTTTTCGTGTTTTACGCTATGCGATATTAGTAGGAGGCATAAAATTTTAGTATTTCACGAATACTAAATTTGTGCAGAGTGAATTTAAGTGTGGTGTAGAAAGCAAATTAGTTTTAATGTATTTGCTTCTTTAAACTTTTACTATTATAATTGTCAAAGGAAACCGGAGATGTACTAAGTGAAATCAAGGTTTTATTGTTGATATTTGAGTTATGTTTTAAGCTCTAGTAAATGTTTTTTACAAGAGTTAAAGCTACATGATCATAAGATTACAAGTAAAAAATACTTGGTTTTATAGGAGAGCCAAAACACCGTTTAACACCGAACTTTGAATATTAAAAGCTTTTAAATAATTATTTCTAAGCGCTGTATTTGTCCACTGTAAAGTGTGTAGTGGTTAACATGCTA
This sequence comes from Deroplatys truncata, assembly GCA_030765065.1. Taxonomy (NCBI): domain Eukaryota; kingdom Metazoa; phylum Arthropoda; class Insecta; order Mantodea; family Mantidae; genus Deroplatys; species Deroplatys truncata. Next base: position 111,805,612 of record CM060982.1, read on the forward strand.
ACGCCTAGTTCCCGAGATCACGGGTTTAAACCCGGCGAAGGGCGATGGATTTTTTGGGGGGGTATAAAAATCCTTAGCATGACTTCCTTTGGAAGGGAAGTAAAGCCAGTGGCTCGTGTCGTATATTTACGGTACTTAAAAGAACCTCAAGCCTTAAAGAGGCCTATGAGAATAATTACCGGTCTTTCACACCCAATAGAGAATAGGACGCTAAGGACTACAGCAGTCAAAGAGGGTCCATAAATAAAACTCAATTTAATTTTTACTTTCTCTACTACTTATAGTAAGTAGGGGAGTATTGCATTCCACCCAAAAAATCGATACCGAGATTTCATTGGAAATACATGTTTTCAGACCTCCTGAATTGAAAAAAGTAGTTTTGGAAACATGTCCGTGCGTGTGTGTGTCTGTGAACAGCATAAATCAGAAACGAACAGTGGATAAACACCAAACTTGGTATTGAGGTTCAGTAACTTCCAGAGATGCGACACGAAGGCTTTCAAGAAACTCCCCTCACCCCAGATTACGCTTTATATGGAACATTTTTCGAAAATTTTAATTTTCTCAAAATTGCCTATAACGATTTTGATTGAAAGTTTATATGTTTAAGATACTTCCATGGCAAGTAAAGTGTATATCTTGAATTTTCTGGAAATGTCTCCGAAAGCATTCATCATTGTGAACGACTTTTGCATAACTGGTAAACCGTAAGAGATAGACAAAATTTTACTACAAAAAAAATGTAGATCGCGTTAAAATACACAATTTATGTCATATACACTCTTTTTGTTGAGTGAACCATTTTCGAGATATTGATTGTTATTCCCTTAAATTTTCCAATGCTTATACTTTTTCTCAAATGGGAAATCGTTATTGTTTTTTTTTCCTGGTAATGCAAAGAGAGTGGAATACTCCACATAGCAACCAGCTCTTAAAATATTTGACTATCGCTTAAAGCCTACCAATTCCCCTTGCATCTACAAGAAAATTAGCAATAAGATTAACATCTCGATTAACATGAAGCGTATGGAGAATAAGCGTTTGTAAAAATAGTTTGTACAAGAGTAGAGAAAGTTATGCGAGTGTAACACATCAGATTTTTTGTTTTATACCAGGCTTTCCTTTTCCTCTATTTACTAGACATAGATCTCGAGCTCGAGAGAAGGATGTACATATCTCAATATGGCCAAAAATTGACTTGTACTGTTATGGTTGCCTAACAATGAATTTGTAATAAAGTAGCACATACTGATTTCTCTTTGTAGCGTTGGACTTGAGTATTCCTTCACAGTAAACCTTTTCCTCGCACTTAAGATACCATACCTTCTGGGCGGACAATAAAGAACAAAGTTAGCACTGTTAGTTAAACCTAAATATAATTCATTTTACGACCACGCTTAAATTCAGCGGCTGTACTTCTTAAGCGTCGCAATTTAAGTGGAAGAAACCATAAATATATCGATGGCTAACCGACAGAACATCTGACCGCATCTTTTGAGAAATGTGTTTCTTATCGTAATGGAAATGGAAAACCTAGACGCACATTGTTAGTGGCCCTTTAATAAGGTGCAAAGAAAACACGGTTTACATTTTATTTTAACCGTTTAAAATATTATTTTTGTGACCAGTAAATCAATCATCTTTAACTTGCCTAATTCCCAAATTATGATCGTATTTTGTGTTCCCAAGTGGCTCATAAGATAACAATTCTGGCTCTTAAGATGAAACTAATGGTTTCTAAGATTTTTTTTCGGTTCCTCCTCTTAGCAATGGGAGATCTTCTCTCCAACAAAACATCTTAAGAATCATATTAATGAAACTGTGTATATTTTATGTGTGATACACGGCAAATATAATTCTCCGTTTCCATAAACACTATTAAATCCCTATTTCCAGTTGATATAGAGGACAATGGTAAAACAGTATTTTTGTTTCTCCCGAAAAAATTGTGATTTGGCGGATAAAATTTTTAACAAATAGCCATAGATATAATCTAACTCCTTAACTCCTTTTGTATCTCTGTTGGGCTTAAAGTCCTTAAAACCCAGTTCTTTATGACTTCTCTTGTTTCAGTTTTATCCATGTTATAGAAAATAGAAAACAACTTCTTAACAAGATCGTCACTGACAAGACGTGACTACACTTTGAGGCAGTATTTTTAACACTTACATAATTTCAGTCTAATTATATAATATGTAAATTCAATAACAGCCTACCTTAAAGCAATGCATGTATGTAATAATTTGCAAAATGTATGTAAAAGTCATTGCATATGCTTATATTATTGTATACATGTGTAATAACGTTATGCGAAAATATTTCACAATTCAATAATGTAGCTGTGAGAATAATAAGTTAAAAGTTGCTAACAATGAGGTAGCAATGAGGTAACCCTGAGTCAATAATGAGTAAGAAAGTTTAATAGTACTGCTTGTGATTCTTGGAGTAACAATAATGTAATTTTAGTGACAGTTTATAAAATAGCCAATCAACAGCCAGAAAAAGCTTTAGTTAAATGACGGTATTCTATTGGAGTAGGATTAGCCAATCAGCAAAATTTACAAATCTAAAAGTCAGGTGCCTGCAGACAGAGTTACTAACCAGAAGCAAAATGTGTCCTCAAGAAATATAATATGTATTCGTGCAAGACGAAAAATAGTTTTACGTGTTAAAAAAGTACAAATAATTAATTAAAGAATCTCACAGCTCTCTATCAGTGAAGTGTTATTTAAATCGTATCAAGTATTAATAAAAGGAGTGAAGTAAAATTATAATCTGTGTAAGCCTACATTCTTCAGTCGCACCACAACCCTGCTAAGAGAAACGTGTCTCTAACAATAACACTGACGTAGCCGAGGCAAATATAAATATTTAATATTTAAAGAAACAGTCTAATTATAAAGTTAATATTTTTTTAACTTGGGGCAAAGGCCACCTGAAAGTACATTTGGGGCGAAGGCTACCGGGAACTGTTTACCATACGTGCAGTTGCAACTACTTCAAGTGTTCTGCTCCCCAACAGTTGAAATATAATACAACTCCTTCAATACATCCTACTTCAAATCGGTTTTCCATACGTGGGGCAAATATAACTCCTACAACAATAGAACTTCTTCAACTTAAAGAGTATGAAACTTTACAGGGCGCCATATAAAGGTTGGCGCTTAACAGCTGTGGGACTAATTTGGCCATCTTCACGACGCATTTGAATGAGAAGACGAGTGGAACGATCTTCGCATAGAACCTGTTTTGAAGGAGAACGTAGTAAAACTTTTTGTATTCTATATGCTAATAGTAGCCGGCCCTGAGATTGAGTTTCTGAGTGTATGTAGTTTTAAGTAATTTAGTTTAATTATTGCGATTCTGTTTCTTCTTCTTCTTTTGATTTCAAGAATTATGTGTACTCGCCTGTCCGTGTCTCTCAAAACAGGTCATCTCTTGCTTGGTTTAATCGTATCTCTCTTTTCAGTCGAACATTCTATCAAAATTTGCTTTTAATCTTATTTTACCTTCCTCTAACCCTTTGTTAATTGAAACTATACCCAATACTGATCTTAACGTTTAAGATTTTCTTATTTTAACAACTCCTAGTACATCATTTGTGTTTATTTTCTAATTTCTTCTCAAACATTCTTCTAATTGTTCCGCAAATGGTTTAAAATTTATCAAATTTTATCTCGACGTTTTCAAATTTAAAGCTAACATAGATATTCGAAGTGAGATACTTATTCTGAAAAGTTTTCCGTTTATTAACGGAAGTGCTGTATTCCACCCAAGAATTCGATGTCGAGATTTCACCGGAAATCATGTTTTCAGTCCCCTCTCCCGAAAAGACATTTTAAAGTGTGCATGTCTGTGTGTTTGTGCCTGTCAGTCTGCGTGTGTCTGTGAACAGCATAACTCAAAAACTAAATGTGGAATAACTGCCAAACTTGGTATTTAAGTTCAGTATGTTCGACAAATGCGAAACGAAGCTTTTCAAGATAATTCCCCTACCCCCAATCTTCCTTTTCATGGAACATTTATCGGAAATTCTTATTTTCTAAAAAAATGCCTCTAACGATTTTGATTAAAATACCATACATGAAGGATATTTACAATACAAATAAACTGTATAACTGTATAACTTGAATTTTCTGGTAATAGCCTTTGAAGTCCTCTTTATTCGGAATGAATTCTTATAATCTTTTATAACGGTAAACGATAAGCGACAGACTAAAACGTACTTCACAAGGAATGTAGATCTCTTCAAAACACGCAATTTATTACGCATACGTTTTTTGTGGTATAAATCATTTCTGAGATATCTGCAATTAATAGTTCGAATTGATCTTTTCTTGGTCATTCTGTAAGTCCTTTTAACATTGAGTTGTTTCTTGCGATTGCATAGAACCAGTATGAAACTTTAAGGCCAGATATAGCTTCTAGTTCTTAAACATTTCACTATCGTTCTCTTTGAATATATAATCGAATGTGTAATGTAGCAATTTCTGCAAAGGTTTATATGTATATTCACTAATAAAAGATAGGGAGTAGAGAAAGCCATGTGAATGTATCACGTCATGTTTTTATTTTTCCACTTCCTAACTAGGTAATAAAGTTAAAGTTTCTTTTAGCATTTGAAACTTTGTTCCGATAACTAATTTGGTATTTACAGCAAGTGGTCCACACAAGTCGTTCTTAGTTTGAAGATAGTTTATACCGGATAGCGCGAATGTCAAAAGGTTTCTTAAACAGAACTGCAAAGGGGACTTCATATCTGCAGAGAGGAGACCGCTAAATGAAAGTGCACTACATGCACTGCCCCTTTGAACAACAGTGATGCGACAACTTGTTTTGCAACTATGTATGCGGGAAACATAAAGCTGCAACGGGCGACTTGTTTGGGCCACCTGGTATGCAGACTATAACAGAGTAAATGAGGTGCTTTCGAAAACCTCTTGTTTGCAATATCTTTTCTCAGAAAGGACCTATTTAGGTTATAAACAGCATTCTCAGAATTTATGAACATTGTACGAGTCTCTAAAGTGAATTCCAGTCTTCTTCAATTAATTGTCTCATTATGAGTGTGTATCCTTTTTTAAAATGGTTTGTTGTTCTAATAATAATATATCAGCAATAATTGAACTCATTGACATAATATGTATAATTTTCTGTATCATTTATGTGATATTTTGTGAAAAACTAAATAAGTTAATTGTATTCTATTCGGCGGTAAAGCAATTCTTCTAGCACAAGTTTAGGGAGTGGAGAAAATAAAATTTCAATATCGGTCCACGTGTTTCTTATAATAGTAATCACTAAATACAATTTATGGAGTACTATATTTATAACCCAAGATATTAAATATGTCATATATGTTTTATACAAAATATAGGTAACACTTTAGCGGCATTGAAGTAAAATAACTTGATCTTTCTTCAAGTTTTTGAAGGAAATAAACCGTAGTGGTTAATTAATGAACTCTTTTAGTTATATTTGCAGTAGCATAGTTACATAGATCGACAATCTCAGACCACGAAGATCAAACTGTCGTGGAGGAAGATCGCTGAGAGTTGCTTTTAAACAAGCAAATGCTTTAAAACCCAATAGACTGTCAGACAGAATGGTTTAGGCTATCCACCTTTGAGGAAATGCTTCAAATCGGATGAGTTAATTCCGAGATAACTTCGAACAAACATTTCCTCATGTACATTAGAGATAAGTCGCGCTCTCGCCAGCGTAAAAAACCGAAGGACTATCAACAGATACCAAAATCTTCGAAAGTTTCCCTTCCCCGCCTCTAGAATGTGTCCAAAAAGTTCTGTAATGTTCTGTGGAAGACATCATTGGCTATGTAAGCGAGAATTCTGCGCGTGAACGTCAACCAGTCAATCCGGCAATAACAGCGTTTCGAGTGCGACAAAAAGTGCTGTTTTCCGAGTGAGTTGGTGACAACGGCTGCTTCGTGCAGTGTGTGCTACTAATGCGCAAGATTAGGAAGTTCATCTAATACAGGGGACTTCACCGTGTATTTCCAGAAAATTCAAGATGTACCTTTTATTTCTAATGGAAAAATCTGAAACATATATGAGCCATTTTAGAAAACATAACAAAGACAGAAAACTTTTTTATGTGAAGGGTAGCGAAGAATTTCTTCCTTGGAAGATGAACTTAAATTCAAAATTGGTATTCAAAATGCTTTTCATTTTTAATTACTTTTCAGAACACACACAAATTCGCATACGGATGTTTTGGATTCAAGGACCTCAAAACGCGTATTTCTGGTGAAATATCTATATCATATTTATTAGAGGAATACAATACTTCATGGGTAATTAGCAGAGGAAGCAAAAAGAATAAAATAAACTCATCTTGTACGAAGATAAACCTATAGCCGCCGTCGAGGACAGTGACTCTGGAGTTGTTATTATAAAAGCTGCATTTCCTAATAGGGCTACTTAACGGCTGAGATACCTTTTTCAGATGGGTAATGGCTTGTCGTATTAGATAAAACTCACACGTAGCTTACACGTAATGTTTTACAGTCAGTATTTTTTTGCACTGGAAGGAGGTTTCAGAATGTAAGACCAACAACATTTACTTTGTCTTTCTAGACCATACTTTAGGCAATATTGTGTAACAGAATCCTTTTTAAAGATTATATACGTAGATTTATGGTTCTAAAATTTCAACTCTTAGTAGCTTAAGTAACATACAATTATTTATATTCTCAGCTTACATATAATACAAGAGTGCTAAATAAAAGGTTATAGGTTCTCTAAATTCTCTCTCCAAAATTGTATCTATTTGTAAAGTACTTAAGGGGAGATTAAATGGCAAAAATTCTAAAAAAAAAAGGCGATGTGATGTGATATATTTGCATGACTCTCTCTTCCCTCCATCACTCTAGTGGGTATACCTACAAGCTATTCTTACTAAAGCTTATTTTTCTAACTAGTACATTGTAACCCAAATAAATATTTGCAGAAATAGCTTTGGTTATACATACAAAGGGAACAACGATAGTCAAATGTTTAAGAACTGGAAGCTATATGCTGGTCTAAAAATTCCATACTGTTTTCATCCAATCACGAAAAACATCCGAATGTAGACAGGAGTTTAAAAAAATGACCAAGTAATGAACAATTCGAACCGTTACTAAGGAATATCTCAGAAATGGCATATGCCACAGAAAACTTATTTGAAATAAACTGTGTGTTTTAAAGATATCTACATGTTTTTGTAGTACGTTTTCGTCCATCGCTTAACGTTTACCAGTTATACAAGATTATACAAAATTCCTTCCGAATGTAGAGGATTTCACAGGCTATTCCCAGAAAATTCAAGATTTACATTTTATTTGTCATGTAAAGATCTTTAATATGTGATATTTTAATATAAATCTCTGAACCATTTTTAGATAGTAAACAATTTCGAAAACGTTCATGTAAAGTATAGTTTGATGGAGGGAGTTTCTAGAAAATGTGCGTGTCGCATCTTTGGAAGGTACTGAACCTATATACTAAGTTTGGTATTTATCCGACTTTTCGTTTTTAGAGTGTTCCTGTTTACAGACACACGCACATGGACATTTTTAAATGCTTTATTTGCATTCAGGGGGCCTTAAAACATATATTTCCGTTAAAATCTTGGTATGAAGTTTTTGGATGCAATGCAACATCTTCTCTACCTACTAGGTGCGTGGTAGAGAAAGTAAAAAATTGCAGCTTCAGTTTCTCGTGGAATATTATTGACTGGAACTTTTTCTTTAATTTGATACATATTTTATCATTGTAGCCACAATATTTGTATTTTAAATTTATTTTTAAAAATTGTACTGAAACTGAAAATTATTGCTGTTAATTCTGCACCACTTCATAGAAAAAAATCTGATGTGCTACACTCACATGACTTTCTCTACTCTTGTACGAACTATTTTTACAAACGTTTATTCTCCATATGCTTCATGTTAATCGAGATATCGAGATGTCAATCTTATTGCTAATTTTCTTGTAGATGCAAGGGGAACATGGTAGGTTATAAGCGATAGTCAAATCTTTTAAGCGCTGGTTGCTATGTGGCGCATTCTATTCTGTTTGCATATCCAGGACATAAAAAATTGAATAACGAATTTGAGAAAAAGTATAAGTATTGGAAAATTTAAGGAAATAACAAGCAATATCTCGAAAATGGTTCACTCAACTAAAAAAATGTATATGACATAAATTATGTATTTTAACGCGATCTACAGTTTTTGTGTAGTAAAATTTTGTCTATCTCTTATGGTTTACCAGTTATGAAAAAGTCGTTCACAATGAAGAATACTTTTGGAGACATTCCCAGAAAATTCGAGATATACATTTCATTTCTCATGACATTATCTTAAACATATGATATTTTAATCAAAATCGTTAGAGCCATTTTTGAGAAAATTAAAATTTTCGAAAAATCTTCCATGTAAAGGGTAGTCTGGGGTGGGGGGATTTTTTTGAAAACCTTCGTGTCGCATCTCTGGAAGATACTGAACCTAAATACCAAGTTTGGTGTTTATCCGACTGTTCGTTTTTGAGTTATGCTGTTCACAGACACACACACACAGACACACACACGCACACACACACACACACACACACACACACACACACACAGACACACACACGGACATGTTTCCAAAAATGCTTTTTTTGGATTCAGGAGGTCTCAAAACATGTATTTCCGGTGAAATCTCGGTATCGAATTTTTGGGTGGAATGCAATACTTCCGCTACTTACTATACGTAGTAGAGAAAGTAAAAAACATAACTCCTACGCATTTTGGAGTACAGAGGTAAACTTTAGTCCTTATTTAGGACAAATGTTTCTTTACAAATTTATATTGCCTTTAAGTATGGGAGCTTCTTTCTTTTGCAAATATATGCAAGGTTTTTTTCTTCGTATTAAATTGAACAAAGTTTTCTGTGAAAGAAACCTTCTGGTATAAATGACCCTTTTTCTGAAAAATTATTGCCTTGCTAAATTAAATTTTGGGAAGATAAATACCACCTGTAATTACTGTTGTGATCTATCTTGGTATTAATAACGGTTGGCTATTTTTGCTTTCTCTACTACATATAGTAAGTAGGGGAAGTATTTCATTCACCAAAAAATTGTATACCAATATTTCATTGGGAAAACAGGTTTTGAGGTTACCTGAATTCAAATAGGGCATTTTTGGAAATATATCCCTGTGTGTGTGTCTGTCTGGTGTCTCACTACAAACAGCAAATCTAAAAGAACGAAAAGTCGGATAAATACCAAACTTAGTATTTGAGTTTAGTATCTTTCAAGGATACGACACTAAGATTTTCAAGAAAACCCCCCATCCCAGAGTAACTTTCACATAGAAAGTTTCCCAAAAATTATTTTCTCAAAAATGGCTCAAACGATTTTTATTAAAGTTTCGTGTTTAAGATATTTTAATGGGAAATAAAATGCATATCTTGAGTTCTATTGGAATGTATCTCCAGAAACCCTCTTCATTATAAATGACTTTTGCATAGCTGTTAAAACGTAAGAAATACACAAAATGTTACTGCACAAAAATGTACATCTTGTTAAAACATTTTATGTTACATACATTTTTTTGTCGAGTGAACCATTTCCAGATATCCATTGCTATTTGTTTGAATTTTCGAATATTCATACTTTTTCTCAAATGGGAATTCGTTATTAGTTTTTTTTTTGTCCTGGACATGCAAAGAGAATGGAATTCTCCACATAGCAAGCTCTTAAAAGATTTGTCTATCGCTTAAAGCCTACCATATTACAAGAGAATTAACAAGTTTCTGCAAATGTTTATCTCGATTAACATGAAGTAGGTGGAGAACAAGCGTTTGTAAAAATAGTTTGTACATGAGTAGAGAGAGTCATTTGAGTGCAACACTTCAGGTTTTTAGATCAAGCTTAGCTTTAAAAGTTTGTACTGCTCTTAAGTATGGGAGCTTCCTTCCTTGTAAATATATACGGGTTTTGCTTTTCTTCATATTTGTTTTGAACAAGGTTTTCTGTGAATGACATATTCTGGTATATAAGACCAGTTTTCTCAGAAACTATTGCAGATAGATAAATTAAATTTTTGGATATAAGAACAACCTCTAATTGTTTTTATAGATCAATCTTTGCATTAATAACATGGTGTCATATTTTTAAAAACATAATTACTGATAAATATTAATGAATGGACGGTATAAATAACAAACTGTTCCTCAATAAATAAACATAGTGGATACAATTGAAAGTGCACTTAGAAGGTATTCATAAACATTCTGCAAAAAGTTTTAATAACATATTCTAAATGGTTTCTGAAAAATGTGTTATTAATTTAGAAAGTTTTATATTGGCCGTACAGGGATTTTAATCTCCCCTTACAATTAGAAGTGAGTTATGCAGAATCGCTGTATTTTGTCAGCTTTATCTAGTAAAACATTCTTAGAAGAAGTTTATACTCGCACTTTTATCTAAAAGCTATCCTGAATTTTTCTTAGGTTAGATTGCAGTGTTTAATAATGAAAGATTCGGGAATTACTCATTTATATTAATTCAAGAAGTATTAAAAATCGAAGCATCTAATAGGAGAGGCTTTAAAGCAAATGTTGAAGTGGCATATATGCAAAGATCCCATGTATTTATTTTCTTATTTGATCAGAAAATGTGAAACATGGCTTTCCTCTTATACTTTAGAATGTTTAAAATGTACTGATTTCTAAAAACTCTATTATGTTTTTCTGTAGTTTTATGACATTATTCCATTTTTTATTCTGAGCTATCTGAGTCACGAATTCGCCTTCATTCCTCCCTAAAGCTAGATATGATACGGCTTTTTTTAAAGAGTGCAAGGATAGTTGTGCTCTTTTGGTGAAAAATATTTCTTTTCCTTTCTTTACCAGATAATCAGCTTTTTCATTTCCTTTAACACCAATATGAGATGGAATCCACTGAATTGCAACTATTCTTCCTGCTTTAGAAACTTGATGATTCTTGATGTACATGGAAAGAATAAGTTTGTTAAAACAAAATTTTTGTTTATTCAGAGAGCTCTGACACTTTATAGTGTAATTTTTTTTAATTTTGCCTAAATGTAGTTCAGCCACTCAATCGAATTCCTTCTAATAGGAAAAAAATTTTGAAAAAGTCCTGAGCATTCCTTTTAGTGTAAATTTGTATTCGAATTTTAATAATTTCACACATGATTGTTTTTAGACATTAAAAGTATTACATATCTTTATATTCTTACAGGATTAATTATTTTAATGTCACACTTAATTTAATATTTGAATTAAATAAATATAGTTGAGAAATAAGAGGCAAACTGTTTTAAAATTTCCTCACACGGGACATGTTGCACATTTGTAACAATGAGAACACGAATTACCGCGAAAAACACTTTTTTATCACTTAGCCACTCAGCGTAGCACAAACGTGACACCTGCATCACTTTTCGTACACTGAGTACAGTACCAAATGATCCGTCGAATCACAACTCACAAGTGAAGTGCACTCGGCTCCACTCCATTTTTACCTTCCAAACATCTGAACTAAGTGAACTGAACTGTCCATTCGATAATTGCACCCCTTATATACGACCCGCATACAAAGCGGAATGTTCTAGAAGGGGAAATTATTCGAAATGAGAAGAAGTTATATTGTTGTAGGAGTCGTATTTGCCCCACGTTTTGGGCGTCAATTTGAAGTAGTTTGTATTGAAGGAGTTGTATTATATTTCAACTGTTGGGGCACCGACCTTGTAGTAGTTGCAACGGCACGTATGGTACCCGCTTTCCGGTAGCCTTCGCCCCTAATGTACTTTCAGGTGGCCTTTGCCCAAAGTTTAAAAAAAAATTAACTTTGTAAATTGTTTGTTTCTTTAAGTATTAAATATTTATGTTTCTCTCGGCTGCGTAGGTATTATAGTTAGAGACATGGTTGTGATACGACTAAGAATGTAGGCTTACACAGATTTTAAGTTTTAATTCACTCCTTTTTATTAATCCTTGACACAAATTAAATAGCACTTCACTGCTATAGAGAGCTGTGAGCTTCTTTTATTTAATACTTGCACTTTTTAACACGTATACTATTTTCGTCTCACACGAATACGTAATTAATTTCTCGAGGACACATCTCGCGTCTGGCTTGATCACTGTCTAGAAGCAACACGTCTGGTTATGAGCACTGTTTGGAGGCAACTGAATTGATTTCAACCGTCTAAACTTGTACATTTCTGTATTTCAAGTCTCTGAATGGCTATTCCTAATCCAATAGAATACCTTCATTTAACTAAAGCTTTTTCTGGTTGTTGATTGGCTATTTTATAAACTGTCACTAAAATTACGTTATTGTTACTTCAATAATCAGAAGTAGTATTATTAAACTCTCAAACTCATTATTGCCTCAAGGTTACCTCATTGTACCTCATTGTTAGCAACTTTTGACCTATTTCTCACAGACCCATCATTATTAAACTACGTAATATATTCACATAACATTATTGAACATGTTTACAATAATATAAGCATATGCAATGACTGTTACACACATTTTACAAATTATACATATACATATTGCTTCAAGGCGGGCTGTTATTGAATTTAAATATTATATAATTTGACTGAAGTCGTTTAAGTGTTAGACATACTGCCTCAAACTGCCTAAAACTAATACTCTTGAGTAGTAATTACCCAAATCGCGGTGAAGTGGCCCATAATGAGTTTGTTGCGCGGTTGTTGTTCTGAGGGACCGTCGTTAGCCACACTCAGTCGGACAGGTTCGGTCCAGTATGCGTCCACTGGTGGCTTCGCGCCGCGGTCGCACAATTGTACTGTTATTGCACTTGTTGAAAATTATTTTATCGGAAATTAGGAACCTAGGACCACGAATATCAATTTGCTGTTATTATATTGAATATGTTACAACAAAATATTCGCCTTACTGTTGCAATTTGTGGGAATTAGGAACTTCATTGCTGAGTACCCTTAATAAACTGCGTGATTTCTTATGTTACCTCTAATATATTAAATTTAAGATCACTTATTACTTGACCATGCATTTGTTTTCATCATTTCTCAAAGTATAGAGTAGCATTATATTCTTAACCTGCATATGCCCTGAAATGCCATGTGATTTGTAGAATATGGTATAAACTTCGTGTTTGCTTACATCCACAGATGGGAGGAAGCCATTTTTGTAACGCAGTCATTGTTCTGGTAGACACAATAATAAGTTTACTGACATTCCAGTCACATAACGACATTACTTCCTCAACTGCCCTTAAGAATGGAGACCGCTTTGACTTTATAATTGTGGGTGGTGGATCGGCAGGATGCGTTCTAGCAAACAGGTATGTATGTACATATACCCAAGAATAGACCTATTGTCGTAGGCGTCATATTAATATACATGTATGCTAATATTTTTAGCTTCTCTACCACGTAAACAGATGCACATAAAATTGGCCCAGCATAATGGAACGCGGCTGGTTATGTTAGTAATGACGACTGTAGCCCCGCCCTCTGGCAGCGTGAGCTGCGCTGTTCCTCGAGAATAATTTCTAGGCGCTGAATTGATAGGGGACTTTCACTGTCCCAAGCAATGGCCGTGGTACCGAAGGTTAATGTTACACCCTGTAAGTTCTCACTGGCGGGCATTGTTAAGGCAACGATTCGTGAAATTTAGGCGCAAAAATAAAATATAATAAAAACATGGAAATAAACACAGACAAGTTTTTGCCTTTCTCTTCATATCCTTGACGAAAGCTATCATATAAATGATGTAAGAGTGGTTCAGTTTAACCACACAAGCATATACTTCTACAGCCCTTCCTATAGAAGGCCCAATTATATACTATTGGTCTAGCGTATCCTTTTGTAACAGCTGTGGCGAAAATCTTTCATAGTCGGTATCCCAACCACACCTTTGTTTTACATCGATTATAACATCGCTCATTGGTTCGTTTTTACTTTCTCTACTACTACGTATAGTAAGTAGGGGAAGTATTGTATTCCACCCAAAAATTTGAGTCTTTGAGAGTACTGAAAGAATGCTGAAGAAAAGTGAGGCGAATCTCAAATACCTACCAAAGAATGGCCTGCACCATGTGTTCAAGAACTGGCAGAGACGCTATAAAAAGTGCATTCATGTAGGAGGGGACTAGTTTTAAAAAGATCTTGTCAGCATTCAAATGGAGTAATGAATATCACGAAAAGTATCAGTCTCAGCCTTTATTGGTCAGCCCTCGTAATAGGAAATAGTAGTATTAAATGACCTGTTTTCTGCGTGCACTTCTTTAGGCTTTTCACAGTGGGACTCAAAGAAAGCAATAGGATCCAAGCTCACTCTACTACCATCAGATGTCAATGCGCCTGTTGCTACCACTGTTGGACTACCCATGGCACTTCCTCCTGGATGTCGAAATCTTTTTCTATCATACCTGTTGAACCAGGCTTCCGATTTTATGATGTCAGCTATTTCGCAGCTTTTCTCGGTGCAAGAACATATGCAAGTGTTTATTGCTCTCTGCCGCAACGGTAGCAGAGGGTGTTGTTCCGGGATCTCTGTGGTAACGAACATACAGTACTAATTCCAACAGTCCTTTTGATGGCATCTCTCCATTCGGACCAGGAAAGTCCGCGATGATCTTGGATCCTATTGGCAGCTGAACAGTTTAACTCGCTCCAAAGATATAATTCTGTTTATTTCAAATGTTTTCTGACCTTCTTTGCATTGTAGCGGGAAAACTTTGGGCATCTTTTGTAACGGGAAATTGTTGGTGCTCTGGTTGATGCCCTCTGCTGTAGTGTCCTGGCTTCCGGCTATTCCAGCTCAGCGGCTGGTGATTTTTCCATTCCTAATAAATTACCTATCTAACTAATTTTACTGAACTCAGATTTTCGTTAAGGAGGCAAATTAAAATACACTGCATTTCCACTAAAATGTGGTTTATTATCAATAAAATATTTATGGGCGAATAGCTTTTACCATCTGTAACAATTTCCACCACAATAATAAATTAGAAGCCTAATCTAACCGCACACGCTTCCCACCCTGCACACACGTACATCCCTCGTCCAGAGAGTATCGCCGTGTGTTGAGATTCTATAGGAGAGTAAAAATATGGGGATTTCTTTCCCCCTTTATACCCAAACCTAGTAACCCTCACCTTCTCGCCTCAACTTCTAATTTGTCCTCAGACCACGTTACCTTATTATGTATGAAAATATTCTGCTTCAAAACTTTTCGCACACGCGTCCTAGTGACGCGCCGGAAGAGAATTCAATATCTCTGACTCTTTCCTTTATGTATCTGTCTCTTTCGATTTCTGGTTATTGCTTCAAGTTCCTTGCTCATTAGCTTGGTGAAAGGTGGTGGGCTCTACCCAGAGCCTCTACCTTTTACCTGGAATTAGCTAGCTCGACCGTCCCTTATCTAAGTTACAATCTGATTTGTACATTTTTGGTTGCTAAATATTCTAACATCTTTCTTGCTAAATTAAATTATTATGTAGGATTCTTTGTTTGATATTGCTTTATATATGTGTGTGTGGTACATCCCTTTGAGCATTTAGGAGATGACTCAGATTGATGATGTAATTCTGAGTAATGTTAAATGTTTTAAATAGCTAGAGTTTTCTGTGGAATAAACGCTCCAAATCTCTTGAAAACATTTCAAAGGTGTGCTTAACAGGCACCATGCAATATTAAAGCAAAAACTCTCATGCATCACAACTACATGAGTCTTTAAACCAACTGTGCCCTTTATAAGCCCTTATATTTTATAATATTCATAAGCAAAACTACTCTTTGCCATTACGTTATTCACTAAAGAATTTTAAGCCCTATAGGACTTTCTTTTTATTTTCTCTCTCCCTCTCTCTCATAAGGGACATAGGAGGATTTAAGCACTGCGACCAGAGGCCTATTGTGCCGTATGTAACCGGCAGGAAGGGATGAAGTGAAAGATGTGCGAATTGCCCGGACCAAGTAGCGGCTGTTGCGGATATTGCGGGTCTCTAAAGCTCACAGATAGGAGTCCTGTGTTCACCCCCCAGCACTGTTCCTGACGAACAGGTCCGCACAGGAGGAAGAAACATTCACACAGCGCATATCTTACGCGCACCACACAGCACCAAACTACATAATCAAGCCCCGTCACCCGAAAGATGATAGGAAATGAAATGATGGGGAATGAGCGACCGGGAAAAGTAGTGGGTTAGAAAGATCATCCCAGCATTAGCCTGGCGACAAAGGGGGAAAAAAAACTACGCAAAAGTGGGCGGTCGCCGAGCTTCAAACCTGGGACCTCATGAAAGCGGGCCAAGACGTTGCCACCTGAGCCATCCCGCCCGGTAAGCCTCGTGGACTTAGTTATATGTATGATACGAAAATAAAACCCATCTGTTCACACATCGTAAATCAGTTATTGTTACTGATGAACCAGTGAGGGTAAAAAAGACCCGCGAAATATATTTTATAGATGATGCAGGGTACTTCCAACTCAGAGAACTTAATGATATAATAACGAATATTTCCAACACGGCTAATGCTATAGAAAGACTTATTTGCCTTGACACGTGTATTTCAACAAACATGCGGGAAAATTCTATTATGGTTAACCGGTTGTGCAGAATTGCACAACATTATTTATGGATAGGAAATACTTCAAGGCTATTCTCAAAAAACTTCAAGAACCATGTACGTGTCTTAGACATACATTATTTCAATCAAAATCGTTACTGCTATTTTTGAGCAATTAAAAACAACGGTTTTCCTAAAACCATCGTCTGGAATACTTGAGCAGTGTGCGACTCAAATAGGCAATTTAAGATTTATCTAAGTTATTATTTTCCTGATACACGAAATTTCTCCGTAGTAACGTGTGAAGCTCGCATTTAGGAGGTACCTGGTTCGGATCCCGTCGGAACGGCTGCTCTGAATACGGTAGGTTGGGGCGCTTCCCTTTCAATAACAAATTTTCCGTCCATAATTTCTTTGCATTTGCTTCAGGACTGTAAGAACAGGCGATGGCGGTTGGTGTGCTGTGGCAGGACGGTGAGATTGCACTCTAAAAATATTTCTCTCTGGCGCTTGAAGGAACCTCTAGAACTCCTTTCTTCTTGGAGATGTCTTGTCTACATTCGGGACAACACAGGTTGGAGTTAGTTACGGCAGAGCTAGGCGGTGTCAGGATTGGTGTCATATTGGAATGTTAGGGACCTCTTCCTGGTTAGCGCACATCGTCATCCGAATCTGGTCGCCCCTTCACCCCTTCCTTCCAGGAGTCACATTGGAAGCACAAACGACCCACTATGTCCAACGTACGGGCTGTGCTCCAGTTTGTAGAGGCCCCTCTGTTTGGTTACTCCTAACTCCAGAGGTTTTCAGAAATGTATCTTCGGTGAAATCTTCATATTTAAGTTTTTTGGGTGGAGTACAATACTTCTTCTGCCTGAAATCGGTAGACATATCTTCATTCAGAAACACAATGCTATGCCAAACACAAAGATGCCAATACAAACATTGTTGGATTGACAGACTAAGAGATTAACGTTTAAATACCAATGATAATTTCGAAGCTCAACCGATTGTATAATCCTATTTTGTGAACATTTTTGCAGACTCTCCGAGATTAAGAATTGGAAAGTATTGCTTCTGGAGGCAGGAGGTGAAATACCGCCGGAGGCAAATATTCCAGCCTTCATACCAAACAGCCAAGGCTCCAGAATGGACTGGTATTACCATACAGACCCACAGCCAGAGTATAACGGAGGAAATCCAATGTTATGGTCCCGTGGTAAAGTCTTAGGTGGTTCCAGTGTTCTAAATGGCATGATATACAACAGAGGCAACAGAAGGGACTATGACCGTTGGGCAGAATTAGGTAATTATTTAAAGCTGCTTTCACACGATAATGTGTGTAATATCGTGTGCTTCGAAAGTAACTTCAAGATTCAAATCTTCATAATTATTAAAATACTTGAGAGAAACTCATTATTTTGGGAAAACAAAAGAGTTTGGCTCTCCTTCGTTTCTTTATCCATTTCACACTTTGATTCGAGTTGAGTCGACCACAGCGTCCTTTGGATTTTTCTTGGTTTTCCCAGGTCGGTAGGCAATAGATGAGGTGCATTATGCAGGGTGAGTCATCGAAAATATCTCCAGAACAAAAATAGGAAATAAAAACTCTTGTGATACATTACAGACATGATCTATTTTCTATCCTTATTAATGGATATATATACCTACTACTTTTACTAAAGTTTATCCTTTTATTTACTACATTTTAATCCAAATAACACTTTTCAGAAATAGCTGCATTCCAAATTTCGTTATAGATACAAAGAGGACAGCGATAGCCAAGTGTTTAAGAACTGGGCGTTGTCTTTCTGTGACATACCCGTAAATAATTGAACACTCACAGTGCTTTAAAAGAATGGATAAGTATTTAACAATTCGAAATATTACTAACGGATATCTCGGAAGTGGTTGATATTACAAGAAAAGTTCCTTGAAATAAATTGTGTTTTCAAGATTTGTTGTTCAGTACGCTATGTCTATAGCTTAACTTTTACCAGTTATACAGGTGATTTATAAAGAACTAACAAACTTATTTCTTTATGTTCAAAATGACTTATGCTAGCGATAACGTATTATACCTGAAATGCAGATGAATTTTTGGAGTGTATTTACCTCTATAGAAAATTTTGAAAATGTCCGCCATCCTGCATAAGGCACAACACGTCGTTCCATGTTACTGGCCACTAGTTGGAGGACTCTGTGTTAATAGCTTAGATCTCCTGTGTAATGTTGTGATTCAGATCGTTCAATATCTGGGGATGTGTGGCATAAACCCTGTCTTTTAAGTAACCCCATAGAAAGAAGTCCGGCGATGTCAAACCCTGAGATCTCGGTGGCCACAGGTTCTTGGAATTTATCCGGTCGTCAAAGAAACTTGCAATTAGCGTCATGAATTCATTTTATGTATGGCATGTAGCGCCGTTCTGCTGAAAATATCCTTGACTCAGCTCCATATCGTCTAGGTGCTCAGCACACTTCATGAAAATCCGTCGGTACTCTTCAGTGTTACCTTGTTTTCAAAAGAAAATTGGTCCCACTATTCTCTGCACGGATATTGCGCACCAAACTCCGATTTTAACTCACTGCATAGGTGCTTCATGAGTAACATGTGGATTTTCGCTAGCCCAATACCGTGAGTTATTTGGGTTCACATAGTCGGATAAATAGAACCATGCTTCATCTGTGAACAATGTGATGGGCATTATGGCAGGATTTTGCACAATTAACTGCTGAAACCAACGACAAGTCGTCTATCCTTATCTGGTTCCTGTAACTGATGGACAAACGAAATCTTATACGGCTTTAGGCCTGCATTTTTCACAGCTCTCTGACACTTTATCTCCTGCGACAAACGTCTTAATGATTTTTTGGGTGACTGATCCAGTGCTGCTCTTACGTCAACAACAAACGTTGGAAGCCTAGATGAAGGAGTTTTGCCCTTTTCACTCACCAGAGATCCAGTTGTTTCCAATTTGTTTACTAGTTCCAGTATTGTGTTTCTTTGGAGAGGATTCTGAACACCAAATTCTCCTGGTATGCCTTTTAAGTAGCTGTAATTGAATTCGTAATCCAGTATTGCTTTACAAGGAAGAGTCGTTTATTTAATATGTACTCCATTTCCACGTTGGCTAAAACAAAATCTCAAAAACAGTTGCCGACAATAAAACT
Source organism: Deroplatys truncata (assembly GCA_030765065.1). Lineage (NCBI taxonomy): Eukaryota > Metazoa > Arthropoda > Insecta > Mantodea > Mantidae > Deroplatys > Deroplatys truncata. The sequence continues at coordinate 111,825,368 of CM060982.1, forward strand.
AACAATTACGAATAAAACAGGAACATCTGCGCATGTATTGATAAGCAATCGAAACTCCAGAACATTCTACTTATTTTGGTACTAAAACTGGGGCCCTGAGTGAATTTCGAGCAGAATAATTAAAGAAAGGAATGTGTGAGTTCTTCATAAATCACCCTGTAGATGATTATACAAAATTCCTTCCGAATGATGAGGACTTCAGTCGGAAGAGTCTATTCCCAGTAAACTCAAGATACACATTTTCTTTGTCATGTAAATATCTTTAACTTATGCTGTTTTAATGACAATGGTTAGATGGAATTTTTAGAAAATAAAAAAATTCCAGTGAACTCCCTGTAGTTTGTTGCGGTGAGATTTTCTTGGAAATCTTCGAGTCGCAGCTTTGGAAGGTACTGAACTTGACAACCAACTTTTGGTGTTTATCCTACAGACACAGATCGGACTTTTTTCTAAACATGTTTTTCTTGGATTAAGGGGACCTAAAAATATGTATTTCCGGTGAAATCTGGGTATCGAAGTTTAGGGTATAATGCAATATATTCTCTAGGTAAGTGGTAGACAGAGAAAGCAATTAACTTTAGTAAGAATACTTTGTGTAACCACTAATAAACAATACAGGTTTGAGAAAGTCATGTAAGTGTATCACATCAGGTTTTTTTTTTAATTAAGCAGCCGCTGTCGGTTTTTTAAGTTACTGGACCTAAATTATTAGATTGACATCTGTTTCCAATGGAAATAACGATTTTCATTAAAGATTGTCATTTATATGTATTGTTATCAGCTAAAATGGTGCAATATACGAAGGATCAACACGTCTACCGTCGTTTTAATTACAGTAAATGTTATGTAAGACTTTAACCAAAACATTTAAAATTCTTAAATATCTGGGAGAGTAAGTAACAGAAAACATTAACCTAAATTATGATTCTATAAAGCCAGTAGTTTAAGATATTTTCAACATTTATCGACAAAAATGACAGAATTGCTACAGCCACACGCATCATAGAACGATATTGTAGAACCGATCACTTAGAATGTGTTGAATTTTGTATAAAAACCTGAATAGCTTTCAAGCACATGGAAGATAATACTAATATGTAAGTACGAGGGCGGATCGAAAAGAAACGCACAATAATTTTGTCTGCCTTGGTATTGCAGCAGGAATGTTGCAATTTCACATAGATATAGATTGAAGTTTACACTACACAGGCTATGTTTTGTTTTATGTGCCGCTCTAGGGAGAAAAACGTGAACTGCCGTCCACGTGTGAAGAGCAGAGAGGGATGGTTCGATATTTGTAGGCCAATGGGCATAAACCGTGTGATATTCACAGGAACATGCGTGGCGTATATAGGGATGATTGTATAGTCCGTAGCAATGTCTCCAGGAGGGTTGCATTCTTCCTATAGGACCGCGTGAACCTTAGTGATTCGTCACGCTCCGGGAGGCCGGTAACAGCTGCATCCCCGCAGAATGTCAGAGGCATTGTGGTGGCAATTTTGAACGACCGGCGTGTACAACTGCGAACTTTAACGTAAGTGTTCAACATTTCCTATGGTGCAGTGTACAATATTGTTCATGATACATTGAAATTTTGTAAAGTTAGTGATCGCTGGGGCCCAAGAACCTGGCAGACAACCACAAGGGTCAGCGAATGATGACGAGCTTGGATCATCTAACGCGGTACACCGCAGAAAGGCATGACTTTCTGAAAGGAATCGTCACTGGTGATGAGTCGTGGGCATACCATTGCACGCCAGGAACCAAGTAGGCAAGTATGGAGTGGAAAAATGCTGGTTCACCAGAGAAGAAAAACTTCAAAGCGACTCAATCTGCTAGGAAAGTGCTTGTGACGGTGTTCTGGGATATGCATGGTGTATATTGGTGAACTTTGCTGAACACGGGACCACTGTGAATGTTGCAGCTTACATGAAAACTTTAGTGAAGTTGCATCTTGTCCTTCGTGACAAACGCCACAACATGAATGCTGACGGCGTCATAAAGAATTTTGACAATGCTCGCCCCTGATGTTGCTGCTCCTGTTCGTCAGAATATCACCAAATTTGGTTGGGAGGTGCTCCAGCATCCACCATATAGTCCGGAACTTGCACCGTCGGACTTTCACTTGTTTGGTCCCATTTAGAAATTCCTGGCCGGCAAATTATTTGCGACGGATGCGGAAGTGAAATCAGCAGTCCGCAGACGGCTATACTCAAAGGAAACGGACTTCCACGAACAAAGCATATTGAAACTCGTATCCGATGGGAGAACTGGTGACTATGTCGAAAAGTAGGTAAAAGTTGTACGCTCGTTTATGATATTTTTGCTGTTTTAACTATTAAATTTTGTTGTAAAAAAATTATTGTGCGTTATTTTTCGATCCGCCCTGTATTTAAATATCTAGCCAGTGCTTATTACATAGCTTTTTAAACTTTTTAAATACAATTGGGAAAGGAGAGCCACAACTTGTGACTGTATTTACCATTTACAAGATAATTAGTAGGAAATAATGTGAAAACTACAGAGCAACTAGTTAGCTAAATTCAAAATAAAAGATATATTCAAACACAAGAAAAGAAAATTGTATACATATTAAAAGAAATATTAGTTGAAGAGCAAGTTCGATTTGTGAAGGAAGATCCTGCTGGGATGAATTTTTCAATGAAGTTACGTATTGAAAAACATACAGAGTTTAATATACAAACACATCTAGCACCTCGTAAATGCATCCAATATGTAGAAAAAACAAATTGTTACAAATAACGGCAGAAGACACTGTTACACTACTATTCATCCAAAATATATTTAACATTTAGAAGAATAATTATAATGCAGTTAAAGTTGATGTTAACATATGAGAATGGATAAATATAAACAAAGATGTAAGAGATAATTTGGACCTTTTTCATCGCTCTTCACAATTTGCATTAACCATATGATTAAAAACTAGTAGGAACATCCACATGAATGAAATCCTTAGATATAATTCCTTTTGCAGATGTTGTATCAAACAGCAGGATATGAAGATTTATAACGATCTACATACAATCTACATAAATTAGTACAAGGCAGTATACACAATTAGGAGCAAAATTTGTAAAATCTATAACATTAATAAGAAAAGATCAATTTACAAACTTTGGATACAAATTGTGATTTTTTGATGAAGTTGATATGCTAGGGCTGTCCCAGAAGTACACCGTCCTAACAAAGAATTCACAAATATTTCGCAAAAAAGCATCTTTATTTCTCTCCTTTCAGCTCAATACACTTTTCCCAGTGATGATCAATAGCTTCGATACCCTGTTTATAGTGAGAACCGCCGAGTTCTGCAAAATAGTCATCAACTGCAAACTCCACCTCTTCATTGTTGAAAATCTTTTACCACTAAGCCATTTCTTCAACTTTGGAAACCGAAAATAATCAGAGGGGGCTAAATCTGGCGAATAGGGTGCATGAGGAAGCAATTTGAACTTAACTCATTGATTTTGGCCATGGCGATAATGGATGTGCGAACTGGTGCATTCTCTTAATGAAACAGAACGTTCTTTTTCGCCAAATGCGGCCGCTTTTTGCTTGATTTAATCATTCAAACGCTGCAATAAGTTTACATATTACTCATCATTGATTGCTTTTCTTTTTTGAAGATAATCAATGAAAATTATTCCACGTGCATCTCCCCAGAAAAAACTGACGTCATGACCTTGCCTGCTGATGGCACTGTCTTCGCCTTCTTTGGAGCCGATACTCCCCTTTCATTCCACTGCTTTGACTGTTCCTTCGTCCCAGCTGTGAGGTGATGGACCCATGTTTCATCTACGGTTAAGAATCGAAAAAAAAACCCTTGGCTTTATTGCGGCGAAACATCGCCAAACACTTGACTCAAACATCTCATGACACTACTTTTGTTTCATTGTGAGTAAACGCGGTACCCATCTTTCGCACAGTTTTCTCACGTCTAAATTTTCAGTTAGTGTGTAATGTACAGCACTTTTTGAAATGCCTACTTGTCTGCTAGCTCGCGCCCTTTCAGTCGACGGTCATCCAATACCATTTTGTGGATTTTCTTCACAATTTCTGGCGTGACACCTCATTTGGTCACCACTGGATGTTCGTCTTGGCAGCTCGTACGTCCTCCCTTAAACTCCACCCAATATTTTTCTGTTGTAAACAAAGGAGCAGACTCCCCCAGAGTAGAATCTAGCTCAACTTTAAAATTAGTTGGACTAAGGCCTTTCAAATGAAAATATTGTATCACATAACGATGGCCAGTTTTATCCAGGTTTACAAATTTGCTGAGAGAGTTCACTATTAATGGCTGCCAAACAACTACTGAATAACCTAATAGTGTCAAACTTCAAACTTAAGCTTTATAAGGATGGTACTTTCTGCCATAGTCATTTGTTTGAAACAACAACTCTATATATACGTCAGGTCGGGTACTTCTGGGACTGCCCTCGTAAATAACAAAATATAAAAGTTCAATAAATGAGTGCGAATAATTAATAGTGTCTTCAAACCGTGTTTAGTACAAAAGCAGACTCATCTAAGGCTATACAAACCTTATCAAGACTTATCTTATGCTATGGCCGCAAGGCTAGGGACCTAAAGAACAGAATGCTGCAGAATTAAGTTCATATGTAGGAATTCTGGTTACACTAAAGATCAATGAGTTTATTTTGCAAGAGCTGAAAATGCAACCAGTCCTGGAATATACACAACATTATCGGAACAACTGGAAGAAACAGCTATTTAGTATAGACCCTGAATGCATTCTCAAATTTGTAATGCAGGACATTCCTAGGGAAAAGAGATCACTCGCCCGTCCCAAGAAGAGATGGAGGGAAAATTCTAGCGAGATTTTAACAGGCCTGTTTGGATGAAGAAGAAGAAGGATATGCGGAGACGTTCTAGCCACTCCTCTACCCAAAATCAAACCTTTCTAGGCAATTAAATAGAAATATGATTTCTTTCCAAGAATACAGGTAAACGATATACAAAGTTACTCTTTTTACTTTCTCTACTACGTATAGTATAGTAAGTATTGTATTCCACCCAAAAATTCGATACCGAGATTTCACCGGAAATATATGTTTTGAGACCCCCTGAATCCAAAAAAAGCATTTTTGGAAACATGTCAGTGTGTGTGTGTCTGTGTGTCTGTGTGTGTATGTGAACAGCATAACTCAGAAACGAACAGTCGGATATACACCAAACTTGGTATTTGGGTTCAGTATCTTCCAGAGATGCGACACGAAGGTTTTCAAGAAAATCCCCCCACCCCAGAGTACCCTTTACATGGAAGACTTTTCGAAAATTTTAATTTTCTCAAAAATGGCTCAAACGATTTTGATTAAAATATCATATGTTTAAGATATTTTTATGACAAATAAAATGTATATCTTGAATTTCCTGGGAAGGTCTCCAAAAGTATTCTTTATTGTGAACGAGTTTTGCATAACTGGTAAACCATAAGAGATAGACAAAATTTTACTGCACAAAAAATGTAGTACGCGTTAAAATACACAATTTATATCATATACATTTTTTTGTTGATTGAACCATTTTCGAGATATTACTTGTTATTCCCTTAAATTTTTCAATACTTTTCTCAAATGGGAATTCGTTATTCATTTTTTTGTCTTCGATATGCAAAGAATATTAATCTGTGGCAAAGCGAATGGTGCTGCACCTAGCAACCAGCTAATAAGAGATATGTATATGCTTAAAGGCTACTGTATTTGTATATTTCCCTTGTAAATATATATTCCTCTTACATCTACAAGAAAATTAGCAATAAGATAGAGTCTGCAAATGTTTATCTCGATTAACATGAAGCATATGGAGAATAAGCGTTTGTATAAATAGTTTGTACAAGAGTAGAGAAAGTCATGTGAGTGTAACACATCAGATTTTTTGTCAGTAAATAGTGAAGTACATGATATTTTGATAAACTTATAATTTTGCAAAATGTAAGTATTATTTAAAATGCAAGAGAATATAAAAATAAATATACAAAGGGAAGAACAGGACAAAATAATAACTCAAATCCGAAAAAACACTAGAAATATAAAATGATATACAATGGCAAAAATTACATAATAAATATGCATTTTCATTATCTAGAAACCCATGATAGGGACTTATGTACAATTAGCAATGCTTATGAACCAACAACTAAAACATGACGTTATTAGAGTTTGGATCCTTCTGAACTAATGTTACTGTTAATGAGTGATGAAGCACACTTTCATTTAATTGGCACAGTGAACAAAAGAGAAAGTCTTGCTCAAAATCACAGCAGCTGCATATGCGCCCTCTCTATAGTATAAATTGATCGTGTATGTCCGCCATTACGTTGACACTCTCCAAACGCTAACAACGAATCAGACTGGAGCCGCTCCAGATAAAACAAGTGAAGAACTCCTGACAACGGAGCTCGAGTCTCGCAGTTACCAGGCTTCAGCATGTGTCCGCAAGGAAGCTACGTGTTGCATCTGCGCAGTAACAAACACTTCTAAGGACATAAAGTCTTGCACAAATATAGCACATGCTCCAGTGAGTATAAGAGTTATGTTTTTTCCGTGAAGAGGTTCAGAATTCACGGTACAAAATGGTAGATGTAATATTTTTAAAGTTCATTCCAAACATGAGTATAGTGCCTACAATGATAAATTACATACCAAATTAAACCCAAACCTTCGATTTAAGACACTACGAAATAATAAAAATATATTATTTAGCAATTTTCAGTATTTAATGACCCTTAAACAAAACTGTAAATTTAAATATGCCCTCTTATACAATCAGTTCGTAGAGCCAGTGTTGGATAATAAACTTTGTTTTGGTTTGTCTTATTTTTTCTAGGTAATAAAGGATGGAGCTATGAGGAAGTTCTTCCGTACTTCAAAAAATCAGAAAATAATCTGGATCCAGACATTGCTATTGATACCACATATCATAGTACAGGCGGATATCAAGATGTTCAAAGGTTCCCTTATACAGATAAAAACTCACTAGCGATATTAAAAGGATTTAAGGAAATAGGTTTTCCAGAGATTGATATTAACGCACAAAACAGGGAAGGGGTGATGCTTGCACAGGCAACACAGAGCGACGGAGTTCGCAAGAGTACCTATAGCTCCTTTGTGGAACCTATCAGAGAAAAACGTAAAAACCTCAAGGTGGTAACTAATGCAAGGGTTTCTAAGATCCTATTTGACCCCAAGAACGAGACGGCCATTGGCGTACAGTTCTTTTGGGAACAGAGCAAGACAATCATCAAGACAATATATGCCAAGAAGGAAGTAATTGTTTCGGCAGGAACTATAAATTCTCCTCAAATACTCATGCTCTCCGGCATCGGTCCCAAAGAACATCTGGAATCCATGGGCATTTATGTTATTCGTGACCTCCCGGGGGTTGGTAAAAATCTTATGGATCATACTGGATCACCCTGCGTTGTTTATCGCACAGCTCCAGGCAAGGATACCTTACCCAGGAGTTATCATGACATAGAACGTGACAATGCTACATATAGGTCATCACCCAAAGACAGTCCCTGGGCAGCCACAGGTCCATCCCAAGTGACAGCGTATACATCCTCCGGTCTTGATAATTCCTCCGCAGACTACACAGATATTCAATACCTTCAGGCACAATACTTGCCCCCTAGCTGTCATCGGACAAACGCCTATCCAATATGCTATTACGATCGTTTCTCGATTATGCCCTGTGGCTTACATCCGAAAAGCCGTGGCTATGTAGCATTGAGGTCTGCTAGGCCCGAAGATAGCGTTCGAATAGTATCGAATGCACTTCATGAACTAATGGATGTCCTTGTATTAGTGAAGGGTTGTAAAAAATGTCTGCTTTTGAGCAACAGTGTTGCATTTATAAAAGCAGGACTTACTGTGGATAAAACACCTGCAACTGGTTGTGAAAACTATACATTTGGAACAGATGAATATTTCAAACGCTCTGTAAGAAAGCAAATCTTTACATTCTATCACCCAGTCGGCACCTGCAAAATGGGACCGTCCCGTGATTCCACCGCCGTTGTTGATCCGGAATTAAGGGTTCAGCGCATCAAACATTTAAGGGTGATAGATGCCTCTATTATGCCCTACATTGTAAGTGGAAACACAAATGCTCCCACTATCATGATAGCTGAAAAGGGCGCTGATTTTATAAAACAGAGCTGGAAGAAGTAGATTTTCAATAAAAGGTTTTGCCATCATGCATCTCCGCAGACTCAAACATCTAGGGCTGCTAAAAAAACGAAGATATATTTGAAGATAAAGGTGTCAGTTAATAGGGAGTACTATAAATTTTATATTTGCACATACACAGCACAGAAAAATAAATAATTTTGCATGGTGCAGCAGTACACTAACAAGCCTCATAGTTTAAGTTTAGCACATCCCCTATTATTTCCTCAAATTTTTGAGTGCATTGAGTATTCAGTCGACGATCTCCGAAGAGAATGAGAGTAGTGTCTATATTTCTCCATTTTCAGTAACTACAAAACAGAAATAAAGATAACGATTGAAAATAATCTGATGTGTTACATCCAAAACACTTTCTCTAGGCACTGTAGTTTATTGTTAGAGCTATTACAAACTATTCTTGCAAAGGCGTATTAATTTCTCTAGTGTGTACTGACAGTAAGTTGAGAAGCATTGTATTCCACCCAAAAATTCAATATCTCACCATAAATACACGTTTTTGTGCCCCGTGAATAAGAAAGCAACTTTAAAATGTGTGTAGACATGTGTTTGTCGATATCAACTCAAAAACGGGTAGTTGCTTAAGTATTAAACATGCATTTGTGTTTAGAAACTTCCAAAGTTGCTACACGAATAGTCTCATCCCAAGCAACCCTTTACATGGAAACGTTCTCGAAATTTTTGTTTTCTCAAGAGGGTTATAACGTACTGGTTATCATACCATACATTTATGCTATTTTCATGACAAATAAATTACATATCTTAAATTTTCTGGCAGTAGCCTATGAACTCCTTTTTATTCTGAATGATTTTTGTACACTTGTATACCTGTTAGGGATAGGCAATATGTTATCACTTAGAAAGCTTAGATTCGTTAAAGCACACAATTTATATCAAATAAAATGTTTGTGGTGTTAACCAGATGCCAGATATTCTTTGTTATTATTTTCAATAACTATATAATTTTCTGAAGTAGAAAGCGATATTATTTTTTTTTCTTTCTTTATCTCGTTCATGCTAAGAGAGCAGTGTTTCAAAGCCGACATATAGAACCGGTTATGAAAGGATTTAACTATCGCTTTAACTTACCGCATTCTTCTAGGTATCTACAACGAAATGTGTAAATGAGTGACGAAGGTTTATCTGTATTAACGAGAAGTAGATGAGTATTCTTTTGAAGGGATAGAAAAAATCATGTGTATGACGCTTTAATCTGGATCATTTTAGAGTGTTGTTTTCTGTCCATAATCCCTACAGACTTATTCGCGAACTTCATATAAAGAAAACATTTTGCATCCCTCCACTCTAGCCTCGATAAACTAAATTTAGTTTTATTTATGGACGCTCTTAAACTTCTGCGGTCCTTAGCGTCCCATTTATATTGGGCGTGAAAGGTCGGTAATTTTGCTCAGAGGGCTCTTTATCAGGCTTAAGGTTCGTTTACATGCCGTTAATCTACGACACGGGACCACAGACTTTACTTCCCTTCCGAAGGAAACCATGCTAAGGATTTTTACGCCCGGAAAAACCTATCGCCCTCCGTCAGGTTTGAACCCGCGATCTCGGGAACTAGTGACTAGCATGGTAACCCCTACACCACGAAACAGACACGCTTGCCTCGTGTTGAGCACTTGTAGGAGTAGTCTTGTTTATTAATTACCGACTGCTCATCATTATTATATAAATGCAGGGGGGAGGTGAACGACAACACACAGTATTAAATGGAAACTGCAACTTCTTTAACTCATATTATGTAGTATTCCATATGTGGCGGGAATTCGGGTGCATCATTAAGGTAAGTAATATTATCTGTGCCGCGTAATGCTGTAATTTAGATGCCTGAAACCACTCTTGTACCAAGTGAAGATAGCTCCAGGCTTTTCCAAACCACAGGGAATGGGCTAAATATGACCAGCAGAGGCTTTTAGCTGAGAGAGAGGAGCAGATTTAGAAGAGATAGAGTGAGGCCGCGACAGAAGCGGGAAGTCCGAATAAGTTATGGAACAGAAGTGTAGAAGATACGAGAACGCATATTCTCACGCGACACAAATGTGACCAGCCAATCACAATACTGCTTTAAGATACACCGGGAAAAGTAGTGCCTTTAGTGAGGTGTATAAATAAAGCGGAGCACTGTGAATCATTTTGGCCAAACTTTTTTCACAATACACTAATTTTTGAAAGCCTAGTGAAATGTTTAAATCACCCGTGAACTCCCATTTAACCGCACTGGAACCTTTCTCTATGTGTCTCTCCTCAGTTTTACATTTTATTTTTGCTATGATATGTATGCAAATTTGCATACATAATCTAAAAGGTGCTTTCTAAAGATTCAGGCATGCGTTTTATGATTGTTTTATTCACTGGCTCATTAAAAAAATTATTTATACTGAAAAACAAGAAAAATCTTATCGCCAATAGCTTTATAAAGACAAAAACCTTTTTCTCTACTATTAATAACATCAACCTCAATGAAATCCTTGCGTTTATCTTCTCTGTACAAAAGTATTAAAAATGTTACTGTCATACCTCTTTGAAAATATGAATGTCCAAGGTAATTTTAGAAGATTTTAATTTTTTTATTTATTACTAATTAAAAATATTTAAGCGCATCATGAGAAACTACTTGAGCTAGAGCAATGAACTTTTATACAGCCATTTCTTTGTTTACTCTTATTGTGTAAGTTTTTAAGTAAATATCTTTAAACTAAAAATAGGTTACAAAATTCAATATAGTTTCTTTTAATAGTAAGCTGACCTGAGATAGAGTTTCAGAATCTATAGTTTTAAGGTATATAGGTTTAATTATTGCACACCTTATTTAGGGGGTGTGTAACAATTGTACCTAAACACCTTAAAACTATAGATTCTTGAAATCAATCTCAATGATTTTTACTATTAACATCTAATGCAAATCCGTTTTACTATACACTCCTTCAAAACATACGAAGGGCGTTCCAAATAAGGAAGAGGACACGATTAAAGGATGCAGTGACCACAGGAAGCTACCTAAAATGGAGATGGGTAGGACCCTAACAGATGGACATAGAGTGACTTCTTGGGACCCCAGGACTGGTTAGAGAAACTCGGCAGACAGAGAAGTGCGGACGACTTTCACTAGCAAGTAGGCTAAATATAGCCAAAGAGAGAGAGAGAGAAAGAAGAAAAAAACTAGTGAACATAGCCAGCAGCACAATAAACTAAGATGAACTTTTCCGAATAGCTAACCGGGACTGCCAAATCCAGTTTCCTTTCACTTGAAGGAGTTCTTTGCCTAAAAGGGATATATGTAGGATAATTGTGAATTGTGAAATTGTACAGTCTCTTCTTCTTCTGCTCCGCTTTCAAGGTTTAAGTGTATTCATCTGTTCTTGTGTCAAATAAGCACTCTTCTCTTGCGTGGTCTAAAAATATCTCTCCTTTCATCGATCTAGCATTCTTATCAATACAATGTGTGCATAAAAATACTGTCATACTTTGAACTGGTATTGCATCGCTTTGAATAGTCATATTTGGGTGAAGTTGGTGACGTTAAGAAAATCCTCAAATATTTTTTATTATATCTCATGGAAATTGAATGTGGCATCCACGAGTGACGCTGTTATCATCAAGGCGATATTCCCATTGACGCCACACACGCTCTAACAAATCTTTGAAATCGATTCGATGACAGCAGTGATACGAAGTTGCACTTCTTGCAGGATTTGAGGCAATGGGGGTGCATAGACAATAACCTTTATGTTGAGAAAGGAGTTAATTGTATTTCAAATGTTGGAAGCCGAACTTGAAGTAGTTGCAACCGCACCTATGTTACCCGGTAGCCTTCTTCCCAAATTTAAAAATATTAACTTTGTAATTTGACTGTTTCTTTAAATATTATATATTTATGTTTGCGTCAGTATTATTGTTAGAGACATGTATTTCTTTGCAGGGAGTAGTGCGGCTAAGAATTTAGGCTTACACAGATTATAATTTTTACTTCACTACATTTATTAATCCTTGACACAATTTAAATAGCACTTCACTGATATAGAGAGCTGTGAGATTCTTTTATTAATTACTTGCACTTTTTAACTCGTAAACTATTTTTGTCTCACACGAATACGTATTAAATTTCTTGAGGATTCATCTCGCGTCCGGTTAGGAACACTGTCTACAAGCAACTGAACTCTGAATTTGTAAATTTTGCTATATTTCAGTTTCTGATTAGCTAATCCTACTCCAATAGAATACCTTCATTTAACTAAAGCTTTCTCTGGTTGTTGATTGGCTACTTAGAAGCTTTTTCAAGATTTACATTACTGTTGCTCCAATAATGACTAGTAGCATTATTAAACCTTCTAATTCATTATTGCCTCAAGGCTACCTCATTGTTAGCAACTTTTGACCTATTTCTCACAGCTCCTACATTATTAAATTACGTAACACATTCGCATAACATTATTACACATGTATACAATAATATAAACATATACAATGACTGTAACATATACTTTTTATATATTGTTACATACACATATTGCTTTAAGGTGGGCTGTTATTTAAGTTTATATTATATAATTAGACTGAAATCATTTAAGTGTTAAAAATGCTGCCTCAATGTAAAAAGAAGTCACAGACCGTCAAGTCAGGCGACCTCGATGGTCGCTTGTATAAGACATTACCATCATTTTTTCTGACCGATTTTCATTATGCTCCATTAGTAGCAGTAAATATTCAGAGAAATCTAATTGTTTTGCAGGGTTCATCAGGTTTCAATGTATACAGTAATTGTAATTTATAAGGGTGAAACTTCAGTCGCGTACGCAGGATCTTAGATATGGTAGATTTAGCGATGTTTAAATGCTGAATAGCTCTAGACTTCTTAGGAGTATGTACAAATGCTTCCGCACTTGTTCCACAATTCTCGCATTGAAAGATGGTCTTCCTGAATATCTTTAGTTTGATGACGTATGCAGCCAAGATCCACAAAATCACTGTACCACTTCAAAATTGACGTGTGTGTAGGTTCTTGATATTGAAACCTTCGCCTAAAAGGATTCTGAGCTGCACCAGTCTTTGGATACGATGATATTCCAAAACACACCAACTACGTTCTTGTGGGTTCGCCATAAGTCCTTAAAACTGCTTTAATAACAACACAATTTTAAAAGCAAACATTTACGTGTAACCTGCCTGCTAAATATCCATCAATGAGCCCACATCGACTCATCATAAACGTGAGTGAATTTAGATTCAATGTTTGATTCCCGCGATCCCGTTCATTGTTATCCATTGTTGACATTCACAAAATGTTTGAGTTTCTCTTTCGAATGTTACCAATGTCATTTAAATGCGATTATCCAAGGCGACGTGGTGCCAGTTTGGAGTAAGGCAGTATTTTTATGGACACACTGTATTTTCTTTCGGTTTTATTTTACCATCCTCTATACTTTTGTTAATTAAAATATACTGAATACTGATCTGAATGTTTAGTTTTTTATCAATTTGTTATATATTTCATAACTTTCATTGCCGCAGATTCTAAATATGAGGAATTCCTGGGGACTTTGAAATGTATTTCGCTCTACTATAATTACGTTAACTCGGCTATTTAATAGTTTATCTGAAAAGGACCAAAGATGCAACTTTCAAATCTAATATAATGCTGTATCTGTACACATCAGGTATGCATATGGAAGGAAACAGTAAACCTCAAAATTTGATACTAAAGCAACTTCATACTTAAAACACTAAACTTGGCAGCATAATATAATTTATATGTAATGAACCTTTATACTGTGTAACATACCTTACAGATGTTTTAATTTTAAGTAAAAAGTCTGTAATTTTTTTCTGGACAGCACACTTCACAAATTATTCTTTCAAGTAGCTGAAAATGAAACTTTTTGTCACATTGTAAAATTCCTATAAAATTTTTAACTTTTCTTTTAGAGAAAGCTACTTTCTTTCACTTTTCGTTACTCCATTGGTTGACATTCTTAAATCAGACTTGCTCTGAGCACGCTGAAATACCCGTCTAACTTTGGTTGTGGGGACAAGGTACTCCAAAATGGAAAAAATCTCATTTTTTTTTTTAGGCACTAACAAAGTCTCTATTATTTCCATTTTCAGAAAATATATACTTTTGGGGGGTTAAAAGGTCTCTAAGACATTTGAATGTCATTTAAATGTTAGTCTGCATTCCTATAAAGCTGTCATGCAACACTAATTTATAGAACATTTTTATATCTTTCAACAACGAAGGAATATTTAATGCCCAGCGAGCAGTTCAGCAATTAACAAAAGAGGCCAGGACCAAGAGAAGACAATCAAAAAAGCTGAAGCAATCCAGCAATGAAGGTGCAGATGATCGTGACGCTGGAATGTACTGGAGTGTGTCAGAATTTTAATGTTCAAACTTTAAATTCAGTTTTCTCTTCGACAACTAATCAGCGAGGCCTGCAGATCCGTTACACGTGCCAGGTTGTCATTGCAACATCGCTCATAGATCTGTATCAACGAAGGAGGTCATGATTTCGAACGCTGCTTCGCTAAATGAAGTTTCATCATCAAGTGCATACGTATCGGAAACGCTTTATCTAGTGTATATTGAGAAGTGGGTTAAGTTATGAGTATTTTTCTTTTCAGTTTCTACTGATTGCTGAATAGATGTTTAACACATAGTCTATGATTGTCAACTTTCTTTATACTTTTCCTTTAAAAGGAACCCTGAAAACTTGGGTCTTGTTCTGTAGTGCAATCTTAAATATAAAAATTTAAAATCATTGTAGGAATACCTGCATACTTAGGTATTTAGTTGAACCTGAATTAATGTGCATCCGAAGGTTTTATTTTCTTTTTTCTTTTCTGCAACTAGAGTGTTAGACAAAGCATAAAAGTTAAACATTATAAACTATACACAGCGCCAATCAAGAAGGTGATTGACAGTTACTAACCACATGGCGCAAAGCTTTAAATGAATGGGAGGGGATGAATACGTCACAGCGGTCGTCATAGCAACCATTAGAATGACAAATTAGATCTAAGACGTTTCTACAGCAACGATAGACGCAAATATCTTGTTACCGATATTGTAACACGTGACTGGCATGACGTGCCGGGCGAGCAACCATTGCAGTAAATATGAACTGCAATCGCATCTTCTGCTGTCGCTGCACTTATAAACAATGTCCTCCTTTTAGCCCCAGCTTGCTTATGTTTTTGTATCAGTTTAGAGCTTGCCTGTGTACTGAAAAGTTCTTTTGCATCGTCCTATTTGTGTGGTATTTGCCTTGTGTTACGTATATTTGAGTCCGTTTATTTGTGCGTGCGTGTGTTGTGTGAGTATTTGAGGTTGTGTTAACACGTTTGATGGATATTTAACAATGTCCAAAAATAGTGACAAAGATATTCCAACCAAATGAAACACTGAGCGCACTCGGGAACCGATTAAAACTGTATTTGTAAGGATATACCAATTAAAGGAAAAGCGCGGGAAATAATATGGTCTGTGAGAGAATATTTCGAAGAGGAGAAGTTGAGAAAATTATTCAGTGGCTTGTTCGCCGCCATATACCGGTGAAGGAGGGACTGAAGAAAAGTGAGCTACTGGAACTTGTGAAAGCAAACAAACCGCGGTTTCCAAGCTATCAGTCTATGGCATTGCTGCAGAACATGGTCACAAAATAGTTAGAGTTCACCCTTATCATTGCCATTTTAATCCGATTGAATTAATTTGGGGCGAAAAAAAGGGTTACGTTGGCCGAAACAATAAAGGTTTCACTGTTTCGTCAGTAATAAAACTTAAAGAAGAGGTACTAACAGCAGTAAAAGCTGAAAACTGGGAAAAAAGTGGTGACTCATACAAAGGACGTAATAAGCGTAGCTTAGGAAACTGAAGGAGCTTTGTAAGAAACTATAGAAGAGCTTGTTATTTCCTTGGGAAATTCTAACAGCTCTTTAGATGATGATGATGACTACGGTGGCGGTGGCAACATTGTCTATCAAACGAGCAGCAGCAACAACAACAGTGATGCATGCGATTCGGAAGTCAGTTGCTTTTTTTCTTTAGAACAAGCATGAATATTTCACAGATATGTCTCTTCTGTTAACGCAGATCTGTACACTGATATATTCTTGCATGTTCTATCCTATGCACGTAGATTCATTATCTTACAATTGTCTTCGTATAGGAATATAAATAATACCCGCTCTACAATGCAGGCGCAACCCAGTCGCCTTCGACACAGTTCTAACACGCTTTCACGTGGTCACGATGAGTGGCAACGTCGCCTCTCTGTCTCCGCGAAATGTCAATCACCTTCTTGATTGGCGCCGAGTATAAGAGAACGACACATAAGCAAGTCAAGAAATGTTTGAATTGCCCGTCTTGCTTTGTGTCATGCGAAGAAGAGGAAAACGAAGAAAAATAGACTTTAACGGTAGGTCTCGAACCTTAATCGAGCATCTTGGAACTTATACTTATTGCACCAAGCGCTACCCAATTCGCACTACCATTTAGACGGAGAGACACGTCGTAGTTTATAGTATGTATATCAACAATCCCATGCCGTTGCCGTACACGTCGTCCTGCGTGGTATAGTGGTTACCGTGCTTCTAGTTTCCGAGGTCGCGGTTCAAAACCGACGGAAGGCGATGGATTTTTTTTTGGGGGGGCGTAAAAATCCGTAGCATGGCTTCCTTCGGAAGGGAAGTAAACCCTGTGGTCCCATGTCGTAGATTTACGGCATGTAAAAGAACCTCAACCTGATAAAGAGGCCTCTGAGCAAAATCCACTGTCTTTCAACGCCCAATATACAGAGTGAGCCAAAAGACTTCGAACCGCCTGCGCGGTGTTTTTCCTGTCCGCGTCCTCAGTGCTCGTTGCGGTCTGCCGCTATCGTAGAAAGGCGCGGATGAAACCCGTACAACATTTTTAAAACTACTTTTAAAGGCTTTACTTACCAACTTTACGAAAGGAGACGCTGAAATTGGCCACCGTCGTTGTCGACACATTTTTGGCACCTCTTTAGGAAACTATCGTCGTAGTTCACGTTGAGAAACTTCCTGACGGATATTTTGTTTTAATTCCTCCAGGGTGTTTGGGTATGTCTTGTACACTTTATGTTTTAAGTTACCCCGGAGGGTTATTTTATCAACAATATTACCGACTGGGTGGAGTGTTTAAACAGGGCGTGTGGAAATATGATAAAAACATGATAAAGCACTGCTGCTATAAACAAAGTCACGCTGCTGTGCAGTGTGAAGTGCAGTATTGAGTTGACGGTGATGTGATGTGGTTCAGTTATTACGAGTTATTTATTATTTGTCCTGTACTTAGTCACAAAGTATATTATGTGCTTTCTACTGCACAGTGTGTATTTATTTATAATTCGTATATGTTAACTTGGTCAGCTCGCCAAGTGAAAGTACGATTTGCAGGTGTAAAAGTTCCAGACCGTACAACAATCCATAAACTTTATATTAAATTTCAGGCCACAGGAAGTGTTCAGGCTAAGAAATCTAAAAGACGGCGTTCGGTTCTTATCGAAGAAATATTAGACGACATCGGTCATGATGGATAGTTTCCTAAAGAGGTACCAAAAATGTATGGACTACGGCGGTAGACAGTTTCAGCATCTCGTTTCATAAAGTTGGTGTGTAAAGCCTTTAAAAGTTGTTTTAAAAATGTTGAATGGATTTATCCGCGCCTTTTCTATGATAGCGGCAGATGGCAAGAGAACACGGACAGAAAAAACACCGCGCAGACGGTTCGGAGTCTTTTGATTCACCTGTAAAATGGGACGCTAAGGACCACAGCAGTTAAAGAGCGTCCATAAATAAAAACTCAATTTAATTTGTTGCATACACAAGAATGTATTTTTAGGTATTTGGAGTCATTAAAGATCTCAGGAATCTCTACCATAAATTTACACGTGCGCTAAGTAATCCCATCGCTACAGTTCAAACCTGATATCCTTCTGTCTATCTTGAATTAATAATGGAAAGGTGAAATACTAGGTTATTATACGAGAGCGTATATATACAGTATATATATATATATATATATATATATACTATATTATGCATTATATAAGATAGCGTGGATGTAAGGTACCCTTGTCATACACATACAGGGAGTCATTTTGTCTTTCCTTTAAAAGCTTTAATTATAATTTGCGCTTTCTATGCAAATATTTTGTTACTTTTATTATGCAGGGTGGGAAAAGAGTCAGTATCCATTACTACTTATATATGATGGTTTTATAATTTACACATAGAAGAGTTATTTGTAGTACACTTTTTCAAATTGTCTTCCCAGTGCATTGACACATATCTCCGCCCATCGTAGTCAAGCTCCTTCATTGAGATATATCCGAACCAGCCCTTTATTCCACAAAGATTACGTTTATCGTTCATTGGTTAGTTTATATTTACATGAATTGTTTTTCATGCTAGTCACACAGGGAACCGACTCCTTCTGGGTGGAGTCAGAAGCTAGATACCTAAAGGTGGAAATGTTACGGAGAGAAAAACACTATGATGACTTAGGGGAATGTGCCACCATTCCTGCACGACAGTCCTACAGATGCATAAATTGATTCCAAAGTGCTTTTTTAAAAAATGATTTCCTCCAGGTCTGTTTTATAAAATCAGCACATTTTTCAGCTATCATGATAGTGGGAACATTTGTGTTGCCACTTACAATGTAGGGCATAATGGAGGCATCGGTCACCCTTAAATGCTTTATGCCATGTACCCTTAATTCTGGATCAACAACGGCGGTGGAATCACTGGAAGGTCCCATTTTACAGGTACCAACTGGGTGATAGACTGTAAGGGTTTGCATTCTTGCACAGCATCTGAAATATGCATCCGTGCCAAAGCAATAGTTTTCACAACCAGATACGGGTGTTTCATCCACAGTGAGTCCCGCTTTCTTGAATTCAGCAGTGTTGTTCAAAAGCATAGCTTTTTTACAACCCTTCATGATCACGTCGACATCTTCACCTTCAAGAAGTGCATTCGATACTATTCGAACGCGATCTTCAGGATTAGCAGACCTCAGAGATACATAGCCATGGCTTTTCGGACGCAAGCAATAAGGCGTAATCGAGAAGCGGTCGTAATAGCAAAATGGATAGGCAATCGTCAGGGGACATTTAGCGGGCAAATATTGTGATTGAAGGTATTGAATATCTGGAAAGTCTGCGGAGGAATCACCAAGACCAGAGTATGTATATGCTGTCACTTGGGATGGACCTATGGATGCCCAAGGACTCTCCTTGGGTGATGACCTATATGTAGCATTGTCTCGTTCTATGTCATGATAACTCCTGGGTAAGGTATCCTTGCCTGGAGCTGTACGATAAACAGCGCAGGGTGTTCCAACATGATCCATAAGATTTTTACCAACCCCCGGGAGGTCACGAATAACATAAATGCCCATGGATTCCAGATGTTCTTTGGGACCGATGCCGGAGAGCATGAGTATTTGAGGAGAATTTATGGTTCCTGCCGAAACAATTACTTCCTTCTTGGCATATATTGTCTTGACGATTGTCTTGCTCTGTTCCCAAAAGAACTCTACGCCAATGGCCGTCTCGTTCTTGGCGTCATATAGGATCTTAGAAACCCTTGCATTAGTTACCACCTTGAGGTTTTTACGTTTTTCTCTGATAGGTTCTACAAAGGAGCTGTAGGTGCTCTTGCGAACTCCGTCCCTCTGTGTTGCCTGTGCAAGCATCACGCCTTCTCTGTTTTCTGCATTAGTATCAATCTCTGGAAAACCTATTTCCTTAAAACCGTTTAATATCTTTAGTGCATTTTTATCATTATAAGGAAATCTTTGAACGTCTTGATATCCGCCTGTACTATGATATGTGGTATCACTAGCAATGTCTGGATCCAAATTGTTTTCCGATTTTTTGAAGTACGGAAGAACTTCATCATAGCTCCATCCTTTATTACCTAGAAAAAAATACAAAATAAGCCATATTATTCACCACTGTCTGCCTTAGTTGATGTTACAGGAGTGGATATTTAAATTTATATTTCGTTTAAGCGGGGACCAAATCATGAAAATTAATGATAAGCCACATTTTAGTTTTTTTTATTATTTTATGTCGCTTGGCCATATCGCGACGGATCTGTTGGTGGAGATAGCCCTGAGACGATATTTGATGGACAGTTAGACTTCTAGGTCTCATCCCTGTAACCACCCGCTCCGTCATGTGTCAGAGAGACCCTAACGAATAGCTACCGAATCTTCTGCTTCGTGCCGTGCAGACGATATTAGGGTGCCGTCCAATACAACCACCGCCTCCATATAAAGGTGGACAGTTAGCCTTCTAGCTCTCATACCTGTAACCATCCGATTCATGCCGTGCAGATGGCATTAGAGTGTTGTCCAACCGCCGCGGTCAGTTAGCCTTCTAGGTCTCCTCCCTGGAAATGCTATCGTGCTTCGTCACATGCCCACAGAGACCCCCCAGCGCATAGCAGCCGGATCTTCTGCTTCGTGCCGTGCAGATGACATTAGGTGCCGTCCAGTCTTACTGCTTACATTGTATATAGATAGATGGCATATGCTTCACTATTACCACTTATTTTTCATGTTACTATTGTTTTAGACTTAAGATGGGACTTTGTGTGTGGTATTAAATACCCAATCCGGTGTTTACCTTGGCGACTGAGGAACATCACGAAAAAATCTCAAGACAGATTGGTCAACCCTAGGGATTTGTACCCCGGGACCTCCTGAATGCGGGCCTGCCTGATTCACCCCGCTCGCTGTTAGCCTTTTTGTTTAGTGTTATAAATCGAAATTTTGTCTTTCATTTTATACATATTACATCATAAGGATACGGATTTTAGGACCTAAAAGTCAGCATAATATGCCAAAAGTATGCTGTAATGGACTAACATTTATAAAAAACGAGCACGTAGCCATTTCCAATCTGATGTATTGCATCATATGCTTTGTCTACTCACTTTTCTTCAAATTATTATTACAAAATCTCATTCTTTTATATATTTTTGTTAATAAAGACAAACATTCGTTGTTCACTTACACATTTCGTTGTAGGTATAAGAGGAATACTGAAGGTTAAAGCGATTACCAACTCTTTTTGAAGCCGGTCGCCATGTGATGACTTTGTAGGTCTCTTGTCTTTGTATCTGAAGTGATTCATTCGGTTTACTATCTCTAGCCTCTATAGTTTTAGTTAATGAGTGTATAAACTAGTGATACTAAATCTCATTACTTTCTCTACTACGTATAGTAAGTAGGGTAAGTATTGCATTCCACCAAAAATTCGATACCGAGATTTTAGCGGAAATACATGTTTTGAGGCGCCCTGAATCCCAAACAAGCATTTTTTAGAAAAAGGTCCGTGTGTGTGTGTGTGTGTGTGTGTCTCATTTTGTCTGTGAACAGCATAACTCATGTGCCGTTTTCGCCTCTCCCAAGGTCATGTTTTATGCAACCAGCACGGCACAATGCTTCAGAGATGATGATGTCATTCATCAACAGAGAAAGTAACATCTAAAGCCAAACAACATATCGCCATGAGTGACATAATACATCACCTCACTATGTAAAGCATCATGGACAAGTCATCATTGGCTGGTTTGCGACATGCCACTGACGCCAGTGCCATCACGCTCGTTGCCGTTTCCAGCAACTCCTGGGCAGGCAGGGACCAGCAGTCGCTCTTTGGCCAGGGACCAAGCCGGGAACAACTAGACATCGTGACAGCGAGCTTTTCGGCATAATTCACCAAGAGTCATGCTTTCGGGTTTTTCAAATTATCTTTAAAGTTTGTTCGGTAGGCTTTTTGAAATTGAACTTATAACTCTTGGTGGTTTCCTAAATTATTATACGGGAGAAGCATTTATATTTTTGCATTTCATGTAAATTTATTGTATTCGTTGCTCTTTTATAAAATCTTTAAATTCATATGACAACTTTAAATGTATAAAAGGAAAACAGAATCACACATTATGTTTAAGCACGTTATTTTTTAAAACAAAATGATAAAGCAAGTTGGCTAAAGCATTGTTAACGGATATATGACTTTAAAATAAATTGTTTGCTTATGTGTTGGTGAATGTTTGCAAATTTCCTAGCTCCTACGCAATATTTCCTTTTCACGGTAACTTTCCCCTCTGGGTAAAACAAACCAGCATAACATTGGAAGACGCCGAACTTATACCAAGTTTGTTATTTTACTGACTTGTATTTTTGAGTTCTGCTGTTCACACACATACGCGCGAAATTATTTTTAAAAATGCCATTTTGGGGTTAGAGGGCCTCAAAATTTCGGTGTCGAATTTTGTGGAATACAATATTTTCTCTACTTAATATAAGTACGTGGTGAAGAAAGCAAAAACTCAATAGCGACTTAGTCTAGGAAAACTAAGTATTTAAATATTCAAACCAATAAAAAGAAGTATAAGGCTTACTTTAAAAGGCTATTCCCAGAAAATTCAAAATAAACGTTGCAGTAGATGGTTTGTTAGCCCCACGTTGGGCGCCAAATTGAAGTAGATGGTTTGTTAGCCCCACGTTGTGGTAGCCAATTTGAAGTAGTATAATTGTTTATAGTTGTAAGATGCTTCATGTTTATCTGCCACACGTATGGGAACCAATTTATCGCGGTCACTTAGTGTTATCTATTGCTGAGCGCCTGTTATTGTTTTATTATTTTGCATTTTGGGTTCATTGTGCTCCGGCTAGCTATTATTATTATTATTATTATTATTATTATTATTATTATTATTACTATTCAGTCGAGCAAATCTCTTAAACAGGGTGTGTAAACGGAAAGGATTTGTTACTGAAAGATAACACTGATAAAAGAATTTGTTTTTACACTTTTATTACCGTCACAATTAATTAAGTTCACATAGTGACTCGTGATACACGCCAGACAAACTGTTATATTTTCTAATATCATTATAATCACTTATTTACTGTTCATTATTAATTCGCGTGTTTCACATTTATAACAAACTTTAAGACGCGAGAGATTCTGTAGAATTGCGACGTGTAACTCGCGAACGATTCTGATGAACTGGGCGACGTGTAATGCACAAATGTTTCTGTTGGACTCAACGACGTGTAACGCGTGGATGATTTTGTTGAACTGGGCAATACTTGCCTATGGCTTTAGCTTTTTATACTTCCACACCCCGATATGCCTAAAGATTATAACCGAGCTGCTATTGTTAATAAAACGCGCCAACATTAGCGTCTATTTTTATATCCAATCAAAAATTACAAAAACATATGCTCTAGGGAAGAAATTCCCGCTATTTCTAAGAAAAGCGCGCCAATCTGACGTCATTTGTTTGTCTCTTCTAATTAATATTCAACTCACCCCTTCGCTCATTGTTATTCACTCCTATTGTGAGTTTCAGTGAGGCCGTGTAAACTTATTTCCTAACAATGCATATAATTAACAAACATCTCAAATCAATGTCATACAATAATGCTTATTTACATTTCAATCACACTGGCATTTACATTATTGTGATACAAATTACTGCCACAACGTTTTATTTATTAAGTAAATATATTTAATGTGTATATTTTAATCAAAATCGTTAGAGCCATTTTTGAGAAAATAAAAAAAAATTGATAACCTTCCATGTATTTGCAGGTAAGGAAATTTCTTTTTGTCGTATCTTTGGGAATTACCGAACTTAAATACCAAGTTTCGTATTTATTCGACTTTTTGCTTTGGAGGTTTTTTGTCCGCAGACACGCAGACTTCGAAGGCCATTCGCAGAATATTCAAGACACACAATTCTGTTTTCATATACCATGCGTGTTTTTAAAGTATGCACCGATAATTTAAAAAATTATTATTCGTTGCCTTACACCTTATACGCCTTCTTCACATAGTCGCCGCCTTTATTCGGACACTTGTAACGGGAAACCATTGTTTGTATGTCTTCGTCAAAGAATGATGCCGTCTGCGATGGAAGTCATGTCTGCGCTTCTTGTTTCATAACATCAAGTCGTTGAAATGTTTTACACCAGGAATTTCTACAGGTGCAGAAACACATGAAAATCGCCTACTGCCAAATCCGGACAGTAGGGAGGTTAATCGAATTGTTCCCAATCAAATGATGCGATCAGATCTTTAGTTCGTTTGGCTGTGTGTGGCCGGGCATTGTCACGGACCAAGAAGATTCCACGCGAAAGCATTCCGCGCCTTTTGTTATGTATTGCACGAGCTTTCTTAGTACCTCGCAATAGACGTCTTTGTTGACTGTAGTATTCCTGGGCAAAAATTTCACTAGCAAAACACCTTGTCTGTCCCAGAAAACCGTGCACATGATTTTGCGAATGGATATCGTCTGTTTGAATTTCTTCTTCACGGGGAAAGTTGTGTGTCTCCACTCCATGGATTGTTGCTTAGATTCAGGATTGATGTGAGACACCCATATTTCATCACCTGTAACGATGTGTATTAGCAAATTATCTCCTTCCTCAGCACATCGCGTGACAAAAGTCAGTGCAGCGTCAGCACACCTATTCTTATGCTCATCAGTAAGACTTTCGGCACCCATGTTGAGCACAATTTCCAAAATCCTAAACGTTTTGTCACAATTTTGTATAGGACTGAGCTTGAAATTTGTGGAAAATTAGAATACAACACCAATACGGAGAAACGTCTGTCCTCGCGAATATTTTCTCAACAGCTTGCACCAAATCATTCGTGATAACAGACGGTCAGCCGCTCCGCGGCTCATCGTGTACATTTTCATGACCTTCGTTAAACTGTCTAATCCAGTTCCTCACTATTCCATCACTAATTATTGCTTCTCATGTACTTCACACAATAAACGATGAATATTTGGTTGCGTAAGGTTTCTCGCATCCAAAAAAAAACAAAACAAATTACTGATCTGACTTCACATTCGCCGGGTCGTTTGATGCTTTGTACATTTTCAAACGCTCTAACAACAGGAATACACAAAGTGACGATCGCTTACAGCTGTGTCTGGCTTCCTAAGGAATGGAGAAGGTGATGGTGTATGCTAAAAGTCGCGACTGCAGCGGAGACTGCTTTCCTATTTTTGTTTTTGTATTTACTCCTTTTCTTTTCCTTCTATTTTTTGCCGTTTTTAATACTTGTTATTATTCTGCGTATTAGAAAAGCACTATGGTCTTGACCAGTGCCATTTATAGACGTCAATGTATGCACACTCTTATTTAAGTAAATACATTAATACGTTCAAGTATAATGCTTTAAACCTTGAAATAAGTTAACAAAGGCACGATATTATGCATACGTAGGCGTAAAAGCAACTTCATATAATTACCTAATTCTGCCCAATGGTCATAATCTCTTCTGTTGCATCTGTTGTATATCATGGTATTTATTACGCTAGTGCCGCCCAAGACTTTACCACGGGGCCATAACAACGGATTTCCTCCGTTATACTGTGGCTGAGGCTCCGTGTGGTAATACCAATCAATTCTAGAGCCTTGGGAGAGTGGAAAGAAGGCTGTAACATATGCTTCCGGTGGTATTTCACCTCCTGCCTCTAGAACCAATATTTTCCATTCTTCAATCTCGGAAAGTCTGCAAAAATATTCACAAAATTTGATTAAACGTCGGTTGTAACTTTAATAGTGGCAACACTGTTAACTGAGAAGGAAGTAATCATTCTCACGTTTACCGTTTGTTTGCATATGTCTTGCCCACCACCCAATAAATGGACTCTCGCTTTCAACTCAAAGAACATTCTGTATGAGCTACCGATCCAAACTGTTGTGCTTTTACCACGTTCATAAAACAGGAACAACGAAGTTGGTTGAAGATTGAATGTGCTTGTGGTCGTACAGCAAGGCAATGTCATGCAGGTCTCGTTGAGGCATTTGGGAAACTTCGTTATCATACAGAACAGTGGCAAGGAGAGTTAGAAGTATGAAAGTTATGGTGCTTCTTGTGTCCGACTGTGATAGCGTTATCCTAACACATACCATACCACAAGAACTAAATGTTATCGCACAATATTTCTATCATTTTTAGCATCATCTCAACCACCTTTACGAAGAAAGAGGCGATGCTTTTTACAGAATACTCCCATCATTTTGTAACACGATGCTCGGACGCACCTGGCAAAATCTGTAGCTGATCTGTATCACAGCTGGGGTTGGGAAGTGCTTTTCCATCCATTATATTTACTGGACCTAAGCCCCTATGACCTAGTGTGGTATATGAAAGAAGCACTTCGTGGATTTCTGTTCAGGACTGTTTCCGAAAAGCCGTTCCATCAACAGGGACTTCCATTCACTGGCAAGGGGTTATTAAAAATGCTGGTGATTATATTGAAGGAGTGTAGAATGTTCATTCATTTATCTTGTAATAGTATTGAACAAATAGCCACTATTACAGTTCCAACCTATGTATTATGACAGTTGAGCATTTAAATATTCACTTCTATAAAATCGTTAATCCCCTAGTCTGTTAATCAATCCATCTACATGTATTATTAAGTTTACATTGGCCTCTGTTGTTTCAAAATAGTCATTTCTGAATGACAAAACCGCTTACCAAGTCTAAACAGAGGAAGTATTTACTCAAAACTTCTTTATCGATATTTTACCACTAATAGCCTGAGTTTCCCAAAATGATATTTAAAAAAACGATAGAGTTCGAACTAGGCAGGGGAAGGGCATACAGTGTTTTCTTTTAAAAGAAGGAAGGGCAATAAATACCTTATACACTGTGACCAGCTGTGATCGGTTGTGCTTCCCTTCATTTTATTTCCTAAGTTCTTTGCCTCCTTTGCAAAATCCGCAAGTCTCTTAGTAGGCACTTCTTGAAACCTTTGCAAGCATATGATTTCCTGATTAAAGCAATTAACGTTAAGAACTTTGAGAGCTTCACAGCCACACAGCAAATGAGATACTATTTCATTTCCTCTCCTACATTTTCTACATACTTATCGACTGCTTTGCCGATTTTGTAGAGTTGCCTATACATGATCTGTTAATGGACCAAGTGTTCGTTTTAGTGCAGTCCCATTCATATTAAGTAATTGTTTTGTCCTGCCTTTTATCATCTCTTCGATAAGAGCCTTGGAGTCCTGTTAAACACTTCCAGTACTCATTGTGTTTCTTTTTCCTGGTCCATTCCCGGATTACCCCCTGATTAATTTATAGGGTAGCCTGAGTCTAGGTTCCGGATCTACTAACGGATTCTCTGCTCCTTTCTTCGCCAAATCATTTGTTCTTTCATTGCCATTGATTCCTCTGTGCTCCGACATCTATATTAACTCTACTGAATTGTGCAGGGTCAGTGCAGTTAGAGCATCCCCACATTCCCAAACCAAGGGTCCTCCAGTAGCTAGAATACATTAGCCATAGTGGGTCCTTTGTGCTTCCAGCGTGACCCTAGGAGGAAGGGATGAGGGTAAGACCAGAAGGGTGACTAGAAGAATGACCATATCTGGATGACGATAACCTTTAATAAAGGACCGGATACCTAAGGATTCCCACATGGCACCATCCCACGCCAGCTGGCCCTACCTTAGCCACTCGCAACCTGGGGATCCCTTGTGTAGACGAGACAGTAAGAAAGGGGGCCCCAAAGCTCGCGCCAAGCGTTAGGGGAAAATCTTTCCATAGGCAATTTACGCCGTCCTACCGCAACACAAAAAACGTCATTACCCGATTCTACAAAGGGAGGAAATTATGGAGACAAGAAATGATAGATACGATGCTTGTAATAGAAGGGGAAACACTTCGGCATTCGTCTACCGATGAAACCACGAAAAAAAGCCCTTGGTCAGAGTGGCTGACCCGGCGGAATAGAACCTGGGACCTGATTCATCTTGCTCGGTTACAAAAATGGTTACTTGGATAAATATCAAGTTTCACATTTGAGTCGCGCTGTTTAAGTATGACAGACAAAGGTTTCCAAGAAAATTTTCCTTGTTTTTAATTCAACCAAAATAGTAGTAACGATTCTGATTAAAATAACACATGCCTAGGATATTTACATGGCTAATCAAAGGTACATCTTGAATTTTCTGTGACTCCTCACAAGCATTCCTCATGAAGAATAAATTTTGTTGAATTTTGTGTAAACAGTAAACCATAATAAAATATTACCGAATGCTCATTGAAATAAACAAGTTATATCAAATAACATTTTCTGCATCATTAGCCGTGTTCGACATATTCGTTATTGAAATCTATACCTGCATAGATATGACATTTCTTAAAGCCGGTGGTCCCGTGTCATAAATTTATGACATGTAAAAGAACTTCAAGCATGATAAAAAGGCCTCTGGGCCAAATTTTCGGTCTTTCACGCCCAATATAGAATGGGATGCTAAGAAGAATGATAGTTAAAGAACATCCATAAATAAGACTAATTTTTACTTTCCCTACTACGTATAGTAAGTAGGGGAAGTATTGTATTCCACCCAAAAATTCGATACCGAGATTTCACCGGAAATACATGTTTTCAGACCCCCTGAATCCAAAAAAAGCATTTTTGGAAACATGTTCGTGTGTGTGTGTCTGTGAACAGCATAACTCAGAAATGAACAGTGGAATAAACACCAAACTTGATATTTAGGTTTAGCATCTTCCAGAGATGCGACACAAAGGTTTTCAAGAAAATCCCCCCACCCCAAACTACCCTTTACATGGAACATTTTTCGAAAATTTTAATTTTCTCAAAAATGGCTCTAACGATTTTGATTAAAATATCATATGTTTAAGATTTTTCATGACAAATGAAATGTATATCTCGAATTTTCTGTGAATATCTCCAAAAGTATTCTTCATTGTGAACGACTTTTGCATAACTGGTAAACCATAAGAGATAGACAAAGGTTTAGTACACAAAAATTGTAGATCGCGTTAAAATACACAATTTATATCATATACTTTTTTTTTGTTGAGTCAACCATTTTCGAGATATTGCTTGTTATTCCTTTAGATTTTCCAATACTTATACTTTTTTCAAATACGTTATTCATTTTTTTATGTCCTGGACATGCAAAGAGAATGGAATGCGCCACCAGCTCTTAAAATACTTGACTATTGCTTAAAACCTACCATATTTCCCTTGCATCTACAAGAAAATTAGCAAAAGATTAACATTTTGATATCTCGATTAACATGAAGCATATGGAGAATAAGCGTTTGTAAAAATAGTTTGTATAAGAGTAGAGAAAGTCATGTGAGTGTAACACATCAGATTTTTTAAAATAGTTTAAATGGCATTTAGGGAGAGATGCAGGTAAAATTTGACTAAAATCTCTAAAGCTTATATGATAATATAATAAAAATTTGCATCAGTATTTGGAATACTGACGTAATTTTAACACCCGGATGATGGAGTTGCGCCTTTCGATGTATTTTTCCCTTGTGATTGTAACACCTGATTTTCTCACATACAAAAGTTATAATTTAATTATTCTATAGTAACATGCACGTATATTTATTCTTTTTCCCAGATATATATTTGCTGGAAAACTATTTGGTACTGCTCTGTGGCATTACGACAGCCTCTTAATATATGCTGTTGGCCGAGTGACACGCTAGGTGCTCTATCTCGCCTGTAGATTAGAATGGAGTGGGTCCATTTTATCTAATCGGTGACACGGCATGCCTGGATAATGATGGGGCAGGTAAAAGCATTGTTGTGATACGGGTTTTGTAAATTTTCGAAACATATTATTATACTCACTTTTTAAGTAATATTGGATTTTAGAGTTTCTACATTATTTATAGCTGGTGCCTGTTTGAAAAACGGCACTGTTCAAGGAATGAACGCAATAAACATTTTCAACGGACCTGACAAATAAAGGACAGTCACTTCTGGAAACTCGATCCACTAAAAAAATAGCTAAAGGTAGTGAACAGGCACCAGAAATGGGTTAGAGATGATTGTAGAAGATCCTGATGCTCCATAACATGGAGCTGGCATGAATTGAGAGACAGCAGTTTTGTTTTTGCTTTTTTCTCGTATAAAGGCCCCAATATATAGTGAACTATTTACCACAGTTCTGCGACATTTTTTTGCATAATCCTATGCTAAACACAATATATATTTGGTAGTTTTATAGCAACTTTACTTAATAAATGCGGGGTTTATGTGCTGAAATATCTCTTATAATTTACAGAAATGTTCATACAGAGAAAAAATTAAACCTTTTTTTTCGATTTTAAAACTGAGGGTTAAAAAATAGTCACAGTATTTTAAACAAATAAGAAAATAGTGAAAAATCCAGTCCAGGACAATGAATATCTCGTATATGGTGTCGTTCTCCGTGGCGTAGTGGTTACCATGCTAGGTCGCGAGTTCAAACCCGGCGAAGGGCGATGGATTTTTTCGGGCGTAAAAGTTCTTAGCGTGGCTTCCTTCGGAAGGGAAGTAAAGCCGTGGTCCCGTAGATTTACGGCATGTAAAGAAGCTCAAGCCTGATAAAGAGGCCGATCTTTCACGCCTATCATAGAATGGGACGCTAAGGACCATGGCAGTTAATGAGCGTCCATAAATAAAACTCAATTTAATTTAATTTCGGACATGGTTGATGTCGCAAAAATTTATTTAAAATACCTTGTGTTTTATAGATATAATTATACACTTTTTGTGTAGTGTACCTTTTATCTCGTATGGCTTATCGGCTTTACAAATTATATAAAATTCCTGGCTACTCTAAGAAAGATCAGGATGCAAATTGTATTTGTCATATAAATATCTTAAGTATATACATATACGTATGTTTAATCACATACATATAAAATAAAAATACTCATGGCGAGTGCATCACTCTGGTTAAGAGAATACATCCGTAAAGTTCATAGCTTATCATGGTAAAGTCGTATTTCTGTTACACCAAACTCGGTTGCAACTTTACCGACGTTTAATCGTAGTAAAATATTTATCGCTCGTAGATAAGAATCCAGAACAAAGCTTAACGAGTACATTTGTGGCTTCAGTATTTTCATCAATTTGCACGCATAAAGAGAGAATAATTAAATAGAGGAACTATAGATTCGAAGATTCTGGCAGAAAAATAAAAGGGTAACTGCAATTTTGGATATAACTAACATCTCCAGTTCCTTAAAGCAAGGAAATATCCAGTATCTCCAGAAAGTAATCGTGTGCTCTGCGATTTAATGCGACTGTAACATTTCAAGAAATAACAGTTGATGTCAATAGATCAAGACAGAACACGCCGCATAAACACAGAATTTTATGTGCAATCGCTTCGTTATCATCCCAGTGCATAAAACTGCCTCTCACACAGCGGGATCAAAGATGAGACAGCAGAATTTTTAAGAATGCCCTTTAACCACAAGCTACCCTTTATATGTTCAGTTTGCGAAATTCTTTATTTTCTTGAGAATGCCTCTAACTATTATGATTAAAATAGCATATCATTATTTAAGATGCTGCATATCATACCAATATAGGGTTATTCACAAAGAAGTAACAGACTTTAAATATTTATTTATAATGAACGACAATAGATGGCGACGCATGTTATACATCACTGAATAGATAAAACTTCAAAATTTTATTTTATGTGTACAAAATGAAAGCATTTGTTATGCGAGGGCGTCCAGTACTTTTCCGTCTGCATACGCAAACATGTTCTACGAATTTATTATATCAATTGTAAACTTACAACGAAATGCATACTACAATGAAACAATGGATTCATTCTTTGCATACTGCAGCACACAAAACGACTTTTCCTGTGGCGTCGCCATTTTCTCGTAAATAAACACAGCACAGTAGGGATTGAATGGAACTGATAGCGGGGGATTAAAACTCTGAAATTTCCTCTATGCAATGGTGTGTCGTATGTGTTGCTATTTATTTGTCGTTCATTATGATGCAGTAATTTGTACCACAAATTATTTAAATGTAAAGAATGATTATAGTGTGAATATGCATTTTTATGTGACATTGATTTGAGATGTTTGTTGTTTGTAATTATTGTTGAGAAGTAAGTTTATACTGCCTTACTGAAACTGACAATAATAGCGTGCAATAATGCAGCGAGGGGGTGAGCTGTTTATCATTATTAGAGACGAGGAAGTTACGTAATGTTGGCGCGTTTTTCTTTAGAATTTGCTGGAACATTTTTCCTAGAGCATATGTAGGTATTCATAATTTTCATTGGATATAAAAATAGACGCTAATGTTGGCGCGTTTTATTAGCCAATAGCAGCTCAGTTATAATCTTTAGGCATATCGGGGTGTATGAGTATAAATAGGGCTAGGTTAGAGGTAAAGTCCTTCAGTCCGTCAGTTCGTCGAAAACATTTGTACGTTACACGTCGCCTTCAGTCCAGCAGAAATACTTGTACGGTCGGCTATCAATTTGCAGGTTACGCGTAAAAGAGATATGAAAAATCTTAAATGTTGTAAAGTTAATTATACAAAAAGTTGAAGTACGCGAATTAAGAATTATCAGTAATGAAGTTATTATAACAGTTTCAGTTTGGCGAGTGTCAAGATCAATGTGTAAATGTGATAGTGAATGTGTTCGACAATAAAAGTGTAAAACAAATTCTTTCATCAGTGTTATCTTTGGATAAGAGACTCCTTTCCGTTTACACAACCTGTATAAAGAGAAGTGCTTGACCAAAAAGATCATAGCTAGCCGGCGGACAGAGAACCAAACTTAAATAAAATAACAGTAGCATTCTTTCAAACAAACACTAATACTGCCGCAAATTGCTAACACCAGATGGAGCTAACAAACCTAACAAATGAATCACGTCACAAGATGGCTTCACCACGTGGAGTAAACACAAATACACAAACATTATAAATAATACCACCGCAAATTGGCTCCCAAACGCGGGGCTCAACAAATAAATAAACATTACAAGTATTACCGCCGCAATTAAAAATGAATATTTAAAATCTGTTACTTCCTTTTGAATAACCCTGTATATCTTGATTTTTCCGGAAAAACATCTTGGGAAGTTTCTTTTATTAGAAAATAATTTGTATATGATTTGTTTAAAAAATACACAAAAGCTGTAAAGCTCTTTAAGATTGGAACCTTAATTCAAATAGCTTTATGTGGCATCAGAGATTTGTGATATATTGGTTTGAGTTTTTAAATACTTGGGCATTTTTAAAAGTATTATTCAGTTGTTTCTCATTAAAAGGGCATGGAATTTCAAGACCGCTTGCTTTTACCCTATGGATTTGGTTTCCTCTATCCAAAATGTACTTATTTGAACTATCTCTGCAAAGGTTTACCTCGATTAACATGACGTAGAAAGTTTTCGTAAGAACGGTGTGTCGTCGTTATATAAAACAAACGATAGTGGATAAACAAGTAATTGTATGTAACACACCAGAAGTTTTGCTAAGTTTTCACTTTATCTTTAATGGTAACGTCAATTATTTTTTTACTTTCTCTACTACGTATAGTAAGTAGGGGAAGTATTGCATTCCACCCAAAAATTCGATACCGAGATTTCACCGGAAATACATGTTTTGATACCCCCTGAATCCAAAAAAAGCATTTTTGGAAACATGTCCGTGTGTGTGTCTGTGTGTGTGTGTGTCTGTGTGTGTGTCTGTGTGTGTGTGTGTCTGTGTGTGTGTCTGTGAACAGCATAACTCAAAAACGAACAGTCGGATAAACACCAAACTTGGTATTTAGGTTCACTATCTTCCAGAGATGCGACACGAAGGTTTTCAAGAAAATCCCCCCACCCCAGACTACCCTTTACATGGAAGATTTTTCGAAAATTTTAATTTTCTCAAAAATGGCTCTAACGATTTTGATGAAAATATCATATGTTTAAGATAATGTCATGAGAAATGAAATGTATATCTCGAAATTTCTGGGAATGTCTCCAAAAGTATTCTTTGTTATGAACGACTTTTGCATAACTGGTAAACCATAAGAGATAGACAAAATTTTACTACACAAAAAATGTAGATCGCGTTAAAATACACAACTTATATCATATACATTTTTTTTGTTGAGTGAACCGTTTTCGAGATATTGCTTGTTGTTCCCTTAAATTTTCCAATACTTATACTTTTTCTCAAATTCGTTATTCATTTTTTTATGTCCTGGACTTGCAAAGAGAATGGAATGCGCCACATAGCAACCAGCGATAAAATATTTGACTATCGCTTAAAAGCTACCATATTCCCCTAGCATCTACAAGAAAATTACAAATAAGATTGACATCTCGATATCTCGATTAATATGAAGCATATGGAGAATAGGCGTTTGTAAAAATAGATTGTACAAGAGTAGAGAAATTCATGTGAGTGTAACACATCAGATTTTTTTTTGATTGCATTTTTGTATTTATCTACTAAATCCCAGTAACGCGGAACCCTCATAGGGCTATAATTCGGCGATCTTGATTATTTATCGCCTATATATTTATTGGATCCATTGCGAATGTATTTTGAGACAAAACTGTCTGTAAATGTAAGAAATGCGAGCTAAATTTAGGGTAATATCGTCAGTCATTGACTACACATAAACACAACAAGCAAGTGAATGTTAAATTAACGACTGCCTTTTGAATACTAGTACGTAGTCTGCGGAGAAAAAAAACCTAATGCGTTGCACTCACATGACTTTCTCTGCTCTTGTACAAACTATTTTTACAAACGCTCATTCTCCAGACACTTCATGTTAATCAAGATATACATTTGCAAAACTTATCTTATTGCTAATTTTCTTGTAGATGCAAGGGGATTATGGTAGTATTTAAGCGATAGTCAAATATTTTAACGCTGGTTGCTATGTGGCGGATTCCATTCTCTTTGCATGTCCAGGACATAAAAAAACGGATGACGAATTCCCATTTGAGAAAAAGTATATGCATTGGAAAATTCAAACAAATAACAAGGAATATATCGGAAATGGTTCACTCCAAAATAAACGCATATGACATAAATTGTGTGTTTTAACGAGATCTAAATTTTTTGTGTAGTAAATCTTTGTCTATCTCTTACGGTTGTCTATAACGTACGGCTCAATTGTCCATAAAAATCTATTAAACGTATGGTATTTTAACAAAATTGTTAGAGCCATTTTTGGGAAAGTAAGAATTTTGGAAAAATTTCCCGTTTAAAGGGTAGTCTGGAGTAGAGGGATTTTCTTGAAATGTGTATCGAATCCATGGAAGATACTAAAATTAAGTACCAAGTTTGGTATTTATCTGACTTTTCGTTTTTGAATTATACTATTCACAGGCTGACAGACACACACACACATAGCCAGTTTCCAAAAAGTGCATTTCCGGTGAAATCTCGGTATTGAATTTTTGGGAGAATACAATACTTCCCCTAATTACTATACGTATTAGAGGAGCTAAAAATGGTCAAAAAATCAGGCGCTACGAAACCACGGCATTCAAACCAAGAGTTAGGAATGGCGCACAAGTTTTATTACTTTACCACGGTTATAGTTTAGCTGTTGTATCGTAACAGCTATTATTTACCGGAATTGGTTCACTCAGCCATGAATATTTTTCCATCTAAGAGATTATTTGGGGTGAAGGGATTATTTTGAAAGCCTTTGTGTTATATCTTTGGAAAATATCGAACTTATGTAAATGCCAATTTGGTATTTTTCGAACATATCATTGCTGTTTACATAGACACATGTATCTTTTTCTAAGAAAAAGCTTATTTTTAGTTAAGAGCACGGATTCTCGGTGCAATCTGGTATGGAATTTTTGGATGGAATGCAATACTACCTCTATATACCAGGTACACCAACGTGCATAAAAAGTGAGCCAATCCCCTAGATCGCAATAGAGTTTTTCCCTCTGTAAGGTTTGTACGTCCAGGTAACCAACCTCTGGCTTCTTCCAGACGGTGCAGTTTTCTATGTGAATGACATGAAAAACAATCAAGAGACACAAAAAGCTAACCAATGAACAATGTTATAACGCATGTGAAGTGAAGGAGTGGCTCGGATACCACAATTGTTACAAAGGGATAAACTAGACCAATAGAACAGTATTCGGCCTTCTATAGGAAGTAGTGCGGTTAAACTGAACGACACTTACGTCATTTATATGAGAGCTTTCATCAGCGACATGGAGACGAAGCTAAAACCCTGTTTGTGTTTATTTCTGAATTTGTATTATATTATATTCTGTTTTTGGTCCTAATATCACGAATCGTTACCTTATTAGTGAGAAGTTATAGCATGTAATGTTACCCTTTGGAAGTTCGGCCATATTTTGGGGGGAGTAAAAGTGCCCTGTCAATCCAGCGGCTAGAAGTTTATGCTCGAGAAACAGAGCAGCTCACGCTGCCAGAGGGCGGGCTACAGTTGTCATTACTAACATAATCAGCAGCTTCAATTATAATTGACCACTTTTTATCTGCGTCAGTGTACGTGGTACAGAAAGTAAAAATATTAGCATGCATGTGGATTAATGTGAAGCCCTGCGACTTGTGCAATACACATTACAAAGTCCATTTTTGGTCTGATGTACATACATACCTGTTTGCTAGAACACATCCTGCCGATCCACCGCCTACAATGATAAAGTCAAATATGTCCCCATTCTTAAGGGTAGTTGAGGAAGCAATGTCCTTATGTGACTGGGGCGTTAGTAAACTTATTATTGTGTTTACCAGAACAATGATAGCGTCACAAAAATGGCCTTCGCCCATCTGTGGATGTAAGCAAACATGGAGTCAGAAGTTCATACCATATTCTACAAATCACATACAATTTAAGGGCATATGCGGGTTAAGAATATAATGCTATTCTATAGAAATGATGAAAACAAATACATGGTCGAATAACAAGTGATCCTAAATTTAATATCTTAGAGGTAACATAAGAAACAATTTAGACCATTAAGGGTAATCGGCACTGAGATTCTTAATTGCTACAAATTGCAACTAATTGAGTGGAATATTTTGTCAAAAATGTATTCAATATAATAACAGAAAATTAATGTTCGTGGTCGTAGGTACCTGATTTACCGATAGTAATTTACAATAAATGAAATAACATGCATAATAGCGTGACCGTGGGCCGCCGGTGCAGCATACAGGCCCGCACCTGTCCGGCTGAGTGGGCTAACGACTGGCCCCTTAGAACAAAGCAGTGTAACAAACCCATTATGTGCCACTTACTTTGAGTAGTTATTGTTCAAGAGGATTCCTTTCGGCAGTTTCAAACGATTTCCTCTTCTAGAACGTTTTGCTTTCTATATGGGACCTATACAAGCGGTGCTCTTCCCAATTGGATAGTTCAGTTCTCTTAGCTAAGTTAGTTGAGAAGTTTGGAAGGTAAGAGCTCTCAGTGCCGAGTGCAGTTCACTTGTGAGTTGTGATTTGACAGATCAGTTGTGTTGTATTCTGAGTGAACCAAAAGTGGATCAAGCATAACGTTTGGGCTAAGTAAGTGATAAACAAGTGTGTTTCGCAGTAACTGATGTTCTCGTTCGTTACAATATGAATAATATGCAAAACGTTCTATTTGAGGAAATTTTAAAGCAACGTTATCTATTATTTTTCAAATATACCTATTTAAATAAAATATGAAAATAGTGTAACATTAAGACATTTATTTCTGGAGAAATCTAAAAATATTTAACGCTTTTATATTTCTAAAAGCCATCAGATATGAAATTATTAAGATCCTAAATCCAAAAGTAGGTTAAAACGGATAGTCAGGGCGTTTTCAAAGCTTCTTTCTTATACCAAAATGAAATAATGGAATGATTAGGATATATTTAGTAAAAGTTAGTAATTTATATTGCAAGGTGTAGGGCCCTATGAATGAACAAAAATTGTTTATTAACAACTTATTCTTTCCATGTACATAACGAATATTAGAAATCAGGCACAGCATCAAGCTTCTAAACGAGGCCAGAAAAATTTAGTGAATTCCATCGCATGTAGGTGTTAAAGGAAGTGAAGAAGATAACTAACTGATAAAGAAAGAAAATATTATTCACCAAAAGATCTATCCTTGTACTCTGAAAAACAAAATAGTGTTAAATCTAGCTTTGGAGTGCAAAGAAGCGAATTCAGGTAGCTCAGAATAAAATATGGGGTAATGTGATAAAAGTGAGGAGAAACAATAGAGTATTTTTAGAACTTCAATAAGTTTGAAACATTCAAAAGTACAAGAGAACTGCCATGTTCCATATTTCTAGAATAAATAATAAAAAATTAGTAATAAACACAAGAAAATGTTTTTTTTATAATCCACCTCAGCATTTGATTAGGAATCTCTCCCATTAGATGCTTTAAATTTCAATATTTCTTGAAGTCGTAGAAATGAATAATTTCTGCATCTCTCATCATTACATATTGTAACTTAACCTAAGAAAAATATAAGTTAAATTTTAGTCAAAGGTATGCGAATACAACATCATTGTTAGAAAATTTTACGAAATAAAGCCGACAATATTCAGCAATTCTAAATAAGAAATTTCGTAATTTAAGGGGATATTTAAAGCTTTTGCCGGCCAATGTTAAATTCTCTAAATTCATAGCCCACCCTAGAAACTATTTAAAATATAAGATTGAAATTTTTACGGGATGTATATGAATGACATCTAAGTTCATGATTATTTATTTTATTAATTATACTGTCTTTCATTAAAAAGTATAAGTAATTATGTTTTTTTTTTAAAAATAGCCACCTAAGCTTTTAATACCAAGCTAATTCCATAACAGAAATTAGAATTTGTTCTCATTATCCTAAAATTTAATTCATCTATCTTGAATAGTTTCTGAGAAAACGTGCCTTTTATACCAGAAAATGCCATTCACAGGAAACCTGTTCAAGGCAAAAATAAAAAAAACGCTCTGGGATATATTTGTAAAGAAGGTAGCTCCCATGCTTAACAGCAGTACAAACTTGTAGAACAAAATTTACTCTAAAAATTGGCCAAAGTTTATTTTGTGAAGTGAAGTAAAGTAAATTTTTTACAGCAACAATTTGCATATTCAGTACCATATATAAAAGTATATTTAAAATATAAGTATTTTGGTTAAAATAATAGTATATGTATCAAATTAAACAGCAAGTTCCAATTAGTAAGACTGCACAAGAAACTAAAACTGTAACTTTTTGAGCGTTTTGGCCATTTAGCCTGCCCTTAAATACTTTACAAAGAGATAAATTGTGTATAACATTGCTAAAGGGAGAACTTACAGAACCCATAATCCCTTATTTAGCAGTTTTGTATTACATGCAAGCTGAGAATATAAATAATTGTATGTTAATTCTACAAATAACTAATATTTCAGAATTATAGAGACAAATCTACGTATTTAATGCCTAAAAAGTATTATATTACACAATATTGTCTAAAGTATGGTCTAGAAAGACAACGAAATTGTTGTCGGCCTTACAATTGAAGCCTCCTTCCACTGCAAAGAAATACTGACTATAAAACGTTATCATATGCTCCGTGTGACTTTTATCTAACACAGTAATTCATTACCCATCTTTAAAAGCATATCTCCATCCTTTAAGTTAGCCCTATTCGGGAACACAGCTTTAATGAAAGCTCGAGAGTCATTGTCCTTCGACTGAACTCTTACAATGTAAGTTTGTGGCTCTTTTTACTTTCTCTACTACGTATAGAGAGTAGGGGAAGTATTGTATTCCACCCAAAAATTCGATACCGAGATTTCACCGGAAATATATGTTTTGACACCCCCTGAATCAAAAAAAAAAGCATTTTTGGAAACATGTCTGTGTGTGTGTCTGTGTGTGTGTCTCAGAAACGAACAGTCGGATAAACACGAAACTTCGTATTTAGGTTCAGTATCTTCCATAAATGCGACAAAAAGGTTTTCAAGAAAATCCCCCACCCCAGATTACCCTTTACATGGAAAATGTTTGGAAAATTTTAATTTTCTCAAAAATGACTGTAACGATTTTGATTAAAATATTATATGTTTAATATATTTTCATTACAAATGAAATGTATATCTCGAATTTTCTGGGAATGTCTTCAAAAGTATTCTTCACTGAGAACAACTTTTGCATAACTAATAAACCATAACAGATAGACAAAATTTTACCACAGAAAAATGTAGATCGCGTTAAAACACGCAATTTATGCAATATACATTTTTGTTGTTGAGTGAACCATTTTCAAGATATTGCTTGTTATTCCCTTAAATTTTCCAATACTTTTTCTTAAATAGAAATTCGTTATTCATGTTTTTTATGTCCTGGACAAGCAAAGAGAATAGAATGCACCACATAGCAACCAGCGCTTAAAATATTTGACTATCGCTTAAAACCTACCATATTCCCCTTGCATCTACAAGAAAATTAGCAATAAGATTAACATCCCGATTAACATGAAGCATATGGAGAATAAGCGTTTGTAAAAATAGTTTGTGCAAGAGTAGAGAAAGTCATGTAAGTGTAGCACATCAGATGTTTACTTCCGCTACTAATTATCCATTGGAAGTAGAAGAGATATTGTATACCACTAAAAAAAATTCTACAAACATTTCAGCGTATATACAAGTTTGGAGGACCCCTTAATCCAAAAAATTACATGTAGTTAAATGCCCATTTGTGTGTGTGTGTCTGGAAAGCATAACTCAAAATTCAAAAATCGGTTCATCACCTTCCAAGTATGCGACACGAAGATTTTCAAGAAAATCACAGCAACCCCTGACTACCCTTCATATGAAGATTTTTCTATTTATTTTTATTTTCTCTAAAACGGCTCAAACAATTTTTATGAAAATAAAATATGTTTCAGATATTTGAATTGGAAATGAAATGTAATCTTGAACCTTCTGGGAATAGTCTGTGAAGTCTTCTGTATTTGATGAACTTTATATAATTTTTAATGGACACTTACATCAGGAGAAGTCTGATTTGTTACTCACATAGCTTTTTCTACCTTCTATAGATTATTAGTGCATACACAAGTTATTCTTACGAAAGTTTATTTTCTTGTCTAGTTCATTTTAAACGAGATAAGCCTTTTCGAAAATAGCTGCATTACATAT
This sequence comes from Deroplatys truncata, assembly GCA_030765065.1. Lineage (NCBI taxonomy): Eukaryota > Metazoa > Arthropoda > Insecta > Mantodea > Mantidae > Deroplatys > Deroplatys truncata. The sequence continues at coordinate 111,866,592 of CM060982.1, forward strand.
TTCGTTATAGATACAAAGGGAATAGTGAAAAGCATACTAGTTATGTTTAACAACTGGACACTAGCTGGCCTTAAAATTCCATACCCTTTCCACAACAACTGAAACATTGGCTAAGAATTGAACAATTCGAAACATTAATAGCACATATCTTGGAAATGGCTGGCGCCACAAGGAAGTTATAAGAAATAAATGGCGTCTTTTAAGGACATCTGCGTTTTGTGTAGTACGTTTTCGTCCACCTCTTAACGTATGCCAGTTGTACAAGATTATATAAAATTACTTATAAATAAAGAGGACTTCACAGACCATTTCCAGAAAATACAAACTAAACATATTATTTTCCATGGAAATATCTTTAATGTACGGCATTTTAATTAAAACCTCAAAGCCACTTTTCAGAAAACTAAATATTTCGGAAGATCTTCCATATAAAGGGTAGTTTGGGATGGGTTGATTTTCTTGAAAATCTTCGTGTCGTTTTCTTCAAAGGTATTGAACCTAAATAGCAAATTTGGTGCTTATCCGACTTTTGGTTTATGACTTATGCTGTTTACACACACACATAGTAGTAAATAGGTTTAAGCAAGAGTAAGAATGGGTCATCAAGAACCTATTTGGCCACCTGGATATGATAGTTTTTTATGATTTATTAACATCTGATGCAGTAATTTGTATCACAAATTATTTAAATGTAAAGAGTGATTATAGTGTGAATATGCATTTTTGTGTGACATTGATTTGAGATGTTTGTTGATTGTAATTATTGTTGAGAAGTAAGTTTATACGGCCTTACTGAAACTGACAATAATAGCGTGCAATAATGCAGCGAGGGTGAGCTGTTTACCATTATTAGAGACGAGGAAATTACGTACTATTGGCGCGTTTTTCTTTAGAATTTGCTGGAACATTTTCCCTAGAGCATATGTTATCATAATTTTCATTGGATATAAAAATAGACGCTAATGTTGGCGCGTTTTATTAGCCAATAGCAGCTCAGTTATAATCTTTAGGCGTATCGAGGTGTGGGAGTATAAAAAGGGCTAGGTTAGAGGTAAATTCCTTCAGTCCAGCAGAAATATTTGTACAGTACACGTCGGCTCCAGTCCATTATACGTCGTAGAGCAGTCATGGTGAATACCTCGCATAGTCTATCAATTCGCAGGTTACGCGTAGCAGAGTTATGAAAAATCTCAAGTGTTGTAAAGTTAATTGCACAAAAAGTTGATGTACGCGAATTAATAATGGGCAGTAATGAAGCTATTATAACAGTTTCAGTTTGGCGAGTGTCAAGATTAATATGTGAAAGTTCATAATGTGTTACGATAATCAAAGTGTAAAACAAATTTCTTCATCAGTGTTATCTTTGGATAAAAGACTCCTTTCCGTTTACACAACCTGTATAAAGAGAAGTGCTCCACCAAAAAGATCATAGCTAGCCGGAGGAGAGTGAACCAAAATTAAATAAAAATAACAGGCGCTCAGTAAAAGATAACACGAAGTGACCGCGACAAATTATATTCAATACGTGTGGCAAATAAACAGTAGCATTCTTTCAAACAAACACTAATACCGCCGCAAATTGCTACCACCAGGTGGAGCTAACAAACCTAACAAAGAATCACGTCACAAAATGGCTTCACAACGTGGGGCAAAACACAAGTAAACACGAATACTCAAATAACATTAATAATACCGTTACACATCCTTAATCTTGGAAGATCATATCGGACGGTGGATGAACGAAATGTTTGAAATTATACTCAAATGAACCCGGCGTTGCTATAGCTAAGAATTATCCAACATTCGTTTTCTCAGGATAAAGGAAAACTTTTATCCAGGTAACTCACCCACCCCGATTCTAACAAGAGACCTCTTCAATATGAGGAAATACGCTGACCCCATACCACAGATTTGGGTCTATGTGATGGCTTTGTAATTACGTTCTTTGCATGACAACAAGAATAAATAGAGCAGCGTTATATTGCAGTTAAAAACGTATAACGTAATTGATATTTCAATCCAACAAAAATCTGATGTGTTACACTCACATGACTTTCTCTACTCTTGTACAATCTATTTTTACAAACGCCTATTCTCCATATGCTTTATGTTAATCGAGATATCGAGATGTCAATCTTATTGCTAATTTCCTTGTAGATGCAAGGGGAATATGGTAGCTTTTAAGCGATAGTCAAATATTTTAACGCTGGTTGCTATGTGGCGCATTCCATTCTCTTTGCATGTCCAGGACATAAAAAAATGAATAACGAATTTGAGAAAAAGTATAAGTATTGGAAAATTTAAGGGAATAACAAGCAATATCTCGAAAACGGTTCACTCAACAAAAGAAATGTATATGACATAAGTTGTGTATTTTAATGAGATCTACATTTTTTGTGTAGTAAAATTTTGTCTATCTCTTATGGTTTACCAGTTATGCAAAAGTCGTTCACAATGAAGAATACTTTTGGAGACATTCCCAGAAAATTCGAGATATACATTTCATTTCTCATGACATTATCTTAAACATATCATATTTTAATCAAAATCGTTAGAGCCATTTTTGAGAAAATTAAAATTTTAGAAAAATGTTCCATGTAAAGGGTAGTCTGGGGTGGGGGGATTTTCTTGAAAACCTTCGTGTCGCATCTCTGGAAGATACTGAACCTAAATACCAAATTTGGTGTTTATCCGACTGTTCGTTTTTGAGTTATGCTGTTCACAGACACACACACAGACACACACACAGACACACACACAGACACACACACAGACACACACACGGACATGTTTCCAAAAATGCTTTTTTTGGATTCAGGAGGTCTCAAAACATGTATTTCCGGTGAAATCTCGGTATCGAATTTTTGGGTGGAATGCAATACTTCCCCTACTTACTATACGTAGTACAGAAAGTAATAGAGAATCTGTCGGTATGTTTAATGTCACAAAAAATTTAATGTTACATAAATTGTGTGATTTAACGAAATCTACATTTTTGCATAGTAAGTTTTAGCCTATATGTTACGATTCACAGCTATATAGGTAAACATTCAAAATTAAGAAGACTTCACTGGGTATTTCTGAAGATTCAAAATATACAGTTTATTTTATCATGTGACTGCACAGGTTATTCTCAGGAATTTCAAGATGTAAATTTGATTTGCATGAAAACATTTTAAACACATGCTAATTTAATCAAACTTGTTGGCCATTTCTGAGAAAACCAACATTTTCGAAAAATTTTCCATGTATAGGGTAGTGTAGAGTGTGAGGATATTCTTGAAAATCGCATGTCATATGTTTGGCAGATGTTGAACTTAAATACTTAACCAACCTTTCGTTTGAGTCTATGCTGTACACAAACTCACACATCTGTTTCACCGGAAATATATGTTTTGAGGCACTCTGAACCAAAAAAAGTATTTTTGGAAACATGTCCGCATGTGTGTCTGTGTGTGTGTGTCTGTGTGTGTGTGTCTGTGAACAGCACAACTCAGAAACGAACAGACGTATAAACACCAAACTTCGTATTTAGGTTCGGTATCTTCCAGAGATGCGACACGAAGGTTTTCAAGAAAACCCCACCTTCCCAGATTACCCTTTACGTGGAAATTTTTTTGAAAATTTTAATTTTCTTAAAACCGGCTCTAACGATTTTTATTAAATTATCATATATTTAAGGTAATTTCATGACCAATAAAATGTATATCTTGAATTCTCTGGGAATGTCTACAATGTCTCTTCATTGTGAACGACTTTTGCATAACTGGTAAACCGTCAGAGATAGACAAAGGTTTACTACACAAAAATTGAAGATCGCGTTTAAATACACAATTTATGTCAAATACATTCTTTTTGTTGATGATCCATTTTCGAGATATTGCTTGTTATTCCCTTAATTTTTCCAATACTTATACTCTTTCTCAAATGGGAATTCTGATTTTTTTTGTCCTGGTAATGCAAAGAGAATGGAATACTCCACACAGCAACCAGCTCTTAAAATAGTTGACTATTGCTTAAGGCCTACCAATTTCCCTTGCATCTACAAGAAAATTAGCAATAAGATTAACATATCGATTAATATGAAGTAGATGGAGAATAAGCGTTTGTGAAAATAGTTTGTACAAGAGTAGAGAAAGTCATGTGAGTGTAACACATCAGATTTTTTTTGTTTTTTTTCTTTCAGAGGACTTCAAAGCATCTATTTCTGGCAAAATATCCTATGGAATTTTTGAGTGGAATATAATATTTCCTATATTTACTATAAGTACTAGAGGCATGTTTTTAAAGCAAGTACCGTTTTAATATTTTCCGTTGCAGTCGGATTTTGGAGAGGAGTGATCCATTCCTTCATTCATTAAGAAATCAGACACACCGGCGAGCGATCGTCACTTTGTGCTTTACTGTTAATAGAGCGTTACGAAATGTTCAATAGAATGGAACGAGCGCGACTGTGAGTTCAGATCAATGATTTGTTATTTCAATGCGAGAAGTGTTACCCAGCAAACATTTATCCTCAATTGCGGGCAGTTTATGAGGGAAAATGAGTGACTGCCGCCTACCAGCCAAATATACTCAAGATCTGATCACATCATTTGGTTGGGAACAATTCTACCACTCTCGCTACAGTCCGGATTTGTTACAAAGCCATTTTCATCTGTTTATTCATCTGGAAAAAAACCTTAGCGGAAAGCGATGATGGTGTGAAACAAGTAGTACAGACTTGGCTTTTATCACAGGCGGCATCATTCTTTGACGAAAGCATATACAAACGGGTTTCCCGTTACGACAAGTGCCTGACTCATTGGAGAAGTAGTGTAAGGTGTAAGGCAATGAATGATTATGAACTATCTGGAAAATAATGTTCTGTTATATTTTAAAACATTATCAGTATTTCCTTTAAAAACATGCATCGTAGTAGAGAAAGTAAAACGTGCTAAGAGTTGAAAGTCTTTATTCCAATTTCTCTCGTCAATAAAGGTTCTTTCTATCTCACTCTCTCTGTATCCCTCTGTCTTTCTAGGGCTTCACACTCTTGAGGAATATATTTAGCAGTTTCTTGTTCCTGCTTACATGCATAAGAAGGAGAATCAGGCATATGCCAAAGACGTCAGAAAATGAACTAATTTAAAATATCACACGAGTAAACTACGCAAACACACTATGAGATTTATGGCTACGCAATATTTCGTATGAATTATTAATTCTGGACGAGTTTGGAGATCTTGGCGTGTGTTTAAAACGCTCCATCTTTCAACATCCTCGGCCATAGAGCACTTCATTGCGGTCATCACAATCAAATAAGACAAATTTGACAAGAAAAAAAAAACACCATAAATAGAGGATAAGAAAGCTGCCAGTCTAATGCAGTTATTTTGGTGAATCCAAATACCTCCATATTTTACAGGCAAATTTGCTAGTAGCCAATGTTGGTTACCAAGTGGCATGCTATATATAGCCTCCAAAGAGTTTTTCATAACATCAAGTCAGGAATGAATGGTACGGAGAAAGTAAGTTGGTTTCGGAACTCCTGAACAGTATTCCAGAAGGAAATAGTTTGTGAGTTAAGGGACTGTGATTTGCCAATATTTTTAAATCTAATTTTTACTACTCTGTACCACGTACATAGTAGGTACAGAAGTTATTGCATTACATTCAAAAATTCGGTATCGAGATTGTCGACCTCCGCGGTCAGGGGGTACCTGCTAGCTTCTAGTTACCGAGATCCCGGTGAAGGCCCATGGATCTTTTTGGGTGGAGAAATCCTTATCCTGACTTCCTTCGGAAGGGAAATAAAACCGGTGGTCCTATGTCGTAGATTTACTGCACTTAGAATAACCTCAAGCCTGATAAAAAGATCTCTGAGAAAAATTTGCTATCCTTTCTACCCAATGCACGCTAAGAGCCATAATAAATAAAACTATATTTATTTAGATACCGATATCTTACCAGAAATACATGTTTTGAGGCCCCCTGAATCCATAAAAACATTTTAGCTAAAGGTCCGTGTGCATCTGTGTGTGTATGTGTGTGCGTGTACCGGTGTCGGTGAACAGTGTAACTCAAAAACATATGTCGGATCAACACCAAACTTGGTATTTAAGTTCAGTACCTTCCAAACAACATGCGACAAACTACCCTTTACATGGAACATTTTTGAGATGTTTCGTTTTCAAAAAAAATGTATAAGACTTTTATTAAAATACCATACATTAAAGATGTTTACCTGACAAATAAACTGCATATGTGGAATTTTCTGGCCCTATGATGTCCAATGAAGCAATTTTGTATAATCTTATATAACTGGTAAACATTAAGCGATAGGCGAAAACGTACTACACAATAAATGTAGATCTCTGTCAAAATCTTTTTGTGGCATCAGCCATTTACGAGATATACGTTATTAATGGTTCGAATTGTTCCAAATTTATTTTTTAAAGTCCTGTCAACATCCAGTTGTTTCTCAAAATTCCACTGAAACAGTATGGAATTTTAAGGCCAGCATATAGCATTCAGTTCTTAAACATTTGACTATGGCTATTCCCTTAGTATCTATATCGAAATGTGTAAGGTAGCGATTTATGGATGTTTACCTAGATTAGAATGATGTGGATATAGAAACAACATTTAGTAAGACTAGCTTGTGCATCCACTAATATACAATAGAGGGTAGAGAAACTCATGTGAATGTATCTCACCAGAATTTTATTTTATTTATTTTTTTGTGCTGAATGAAAAGCAGTTAATAGTTCCACAGTGTTCCAGATAACGAAGAAGAAGAAGAAATGTACGTTAATTTATTAGGTACTCCATGACATCACTTTTCGTTTGTTCTTCACTGAAGAAGTAATAAATCTGACAAGAAAGCAAGAAACATGCGTTGTTTTTGAAAGTTGGTGCATAAAATTTAAAGACCCTGTATTACATTTTTGCAGTAAGTAATATTTAAACCTTGATTTTAAAAAAATAATTTGTATTAAAGGGGAAAGGACCTTCATGCAACATTCAGCATGTCTTATATCAGTGCAACTCTTGATTATAACCTAACTTTCGTGGAGTAACAGAAGATTAGAGCTGTAATTGCATACAATTTGTTAGTATTAATCTATAACCCAAAATTTCGATAAATCACCAACCATAATTATGGTTTGGAAAGGTAGAATCAGACGACTGGTTTAGCTCAATGTTTCCCCACAAGGTACCACTATGGTCGCTTCCATTGCGAGTTGGTGATAGTCCGCTAAAGGTTTATGTCACTGATTTGCCGTTTCTGTTTATTCACTTGTGCTTCTTTTAGATAATTTCAGTTTAGGTTCGGTTAATTATTTTCGTCCGTTACTTTTGGAGCATTCTTATAATACTTTTTGCTGTCAATATACATGAAAAATGAAAACTCCAAATAAATTTCGCAGAGTTATGGGTGAAACCATTAACACTAATGTTTTTATTATTAATAATTTATATTATTATTATTATTATTATTATTATTATTATTATTACATTCATTCAACTTTAATACTAACCATTACATCAGTGCTGGTGAGACACTCTGACGTGATGTAAAACATTTTCTACTTCACAAATAAATGTCTGCTTCTTAATTAGGTACCCAAACTATTTAAAAATGCAATTCTCATTTTGTCTTGTCACTATTGGACATGCGCAATGGGAGCTTCCAGTCTAAACAAGAAGTGAAATGCCCGGAATAAGCGGTGTGTTCTTGCCAATTCATTTTCTTTGGCCGCTAATATAAATTCAGTGCACTTTGTTATTGACATTACATTAATGAAAACAAAATGGCTTGCGTAGGATGTAAAAATACTATATACACGGTAGTGAGAGAGAAATTAGGTGTGGAAAATCTACAGCAACTGCACGAGTTACTAGTACAGCATTGAATTATTAACGAAGTGTATACTGTGATGTACGCTAACGTCCCGTGAATCAGAAACCTAAGTTATGAACGCATGCTCGCTTCGCTCGCGTGCTTTTACATTACCACTAGTAGCTAATTAAAGTAAGGTTATATAAATATTTAACAGTAACCTAATCTCCGTAAATCAGAAACGTAAAAAATCTAATAATTCCCCCCAAAAAGTAATTAGGAGCACACGCTACGACCGTTGGCGGTATCTCACTGGCTTTGGCGATATTTGTTACACATATGTTGCCAAATTGTGTTGGAGCTGGAGAATGATATAGGGTGACTTCTGCAGGAGAAGTAGGTCATCAATATCATCCCTCTTTAAGACCAAAGTAATGCACTTTACCGATTTTGCGTATTTGTACCTTTCCAGCAACATCACAGCGCAGGAGCTGTGCAAAGCCCACCCCATGGTAACTTTGTTCTTAGCGCACTCATTACAAAACAAAAGCGGTCATATTTTCCAATGTGTGCACTGTAATATCCCACTAAGTATCTACTAGAAGAGCAATTAAATCAGTTTGGTGTTGAGCTTTTAACACAACCTATGTTAGGGCGGGAGTTAACACTCCGAGATTAGGTTCCGCTGGCAACTGTATATCAATCCAGAGGAGTTTGAGAAACTACCTGATAGCTTTCAATTGCGGTATGAAATTACAAACTACTGGAGTTATGTTATCTTCAAATACTCCAACAGTTTTATACGCAAAAGGGAAGGGCGCCTGACCCGACAATGTATACATTTATCGATGCCGCCAACAATGAAAGCGCTGCAACGTGAGGTCTTTTGTTGCTGAAACAGATTAGAGGTAGTTAATAATATTTCTGCACCACAGGATATACCTGGGAATCATGTGAATTTGTTTGTACACCTAATGTGCTATGCCTACCTCACAGTAGCAGAAGGTTAACTCTACAGAAATGGCGATGAACTCCGACTCTCTCCCTCCACAACCCTAACCTGATCTCAAGATATACCTGAGGGATCATGTTATTCTGGCCTGTTCTAAACCAACAGGAACTTCCATCAGCTGACGGTTTAACAATCTGAGCATAATTCTGACCTGAAGCCCCCTTGATACTCAGATGCGAGCCAGCAGATAAAAACAAGTAACTAAGCCTCCAACCAAAAGACCCAACTCGGACAAGGCGGTGAAAATGTACATCCTTACACAAAAAAGTTAGCAGACTCCAGAAGCGTATATTTGTTGAAGTCCAAATCGTTTCCACGGCCGGTTCACAATGATGTCTCTGGACGCATGCATTTAGCTTCGTTCTAATGGCACCTTTCAATTGAGTCCCAGCTACGCTTACCGCGCCATTTCCGCTGACATCCGAGCGGTTATAGCAGGTAGGTGGTAATGAGGCGTACGGAGGTTCGCATTCCGAGCATATATAGTACATAAAAACGCATATTATAATATAATCTCCAGTTGCTAAAGCTTGCTTAATTTCAAGGCACTTATGCTTCCACATAAAAATTAAAACACTCTGCATTTCGTTTTTTCAGCTAAATCTCAATAAGCAAATGTTATATTCCGAAATGAAATTTCAAATAATAATAGAAATTAACTTAATATCGGGTGTGTCAACCTTCTGCTTCTATTACTACCGTCTTTCTACTGGGCAGAGATGCTATAGAATTACTAACCAAATATTCACGAGAGAATACTTCCTCCAAAGCATGTTATATTGGATCCCACAAAACCTCTTTTGTCTTGCGTTATCTTACAGGACAGGGCAATTATCCTGTTGGCACTCCATTATTCCATCGGGATATCTAATCCTTACAGCAGGAAGCATGATGTTTTCGAGGATGTGCCATCAAGCTGCCACAATACCTAGATCGTCTCGTGACATCCAGCCCCAAAACGACACAGATACGCGACATTTTCGAGACATTTGTGTCACGTAGTTGGCGTCGTAGGTTTTCCTTAGGGCGATAGACAATTACGTTTCTCCCATTTGTAGATGAAAAGTCACATCGTCTGTGAATGTAACCCTATTCTAGTTATTGTTAACATCTTCTGTAAGACACTGTTTCTTTGCTACCGATCCAGCAATGACCTCTGCTGTAGTTGATGCAAGGTTGTGCAGTTCGACCCAGAGAAATTAGAATTACTTCCACTTGTAGACACATGTTGGCAGGGATTGCTATCTGTCACTTCTAGAAGCGCAATGTTCTGCTGAGTTAATAAACGTTTTCGGCCAGAAACAGGTTGACGAATAATCCCATAACCGCATCCACCTCGTGGCCATAGATAATTTAGGGACTTTAAGTATTCATACAAGCTGAGACACAGAGCATCCAGCAACGTTCACTAACGCAAGTAGAGATCTCCTTGTAGCTTCGTCTTTAGGTGTGCGCTCAACCATAGCAAAAGTCAGTTATTGTTAACATATCATACACAACTAAAACGTTATGAGGTGCGCGCGTATGGTCACGCCAGTGCCATCCATAACTGAGGAACGAGACAAAGAGTTTGTACATACATTATTAAGTTAATTAAATATTTGGTGTAGTTTTTACTTTGGAATTCTTACTAATATGGAATTTATTTTGAAAAAGAAAAGAGTAATTTGTTTGTGTTTTTATGCATGAATGTCTTAAACCTAATAGATACTGTATGCATGAAAAGTATCCGGCACTTCCATACCTTTCACAAATTAAGATTGAAATAATAACAATAATAATAATATACACCCCCAAGAATTCGAAATCAGGTTGTTCCAATTACTAGACACATGCGTACCACCGCTCGGCTACCATGCATACAACCAAACTGAAAGACATCTTCACACTTATAGCATAGCTTTGAAATGTACGCAGGGTGCTAGTAAGTCTTATATTATGAATGCTACCGATGTTCTCCAAATCGAACCCCGTTTCTGATGTTCCTCATTTATTTTGTCCTAGGCTGTACGATTCTCTTCTCCCAGTTAAAGCTCTGTTGAAACAAAACTTAAGCGAATATGCTTTGAATTAGGCACGGCTATACAGATTTGATAGGACTGCCACTGAAACAACCGACTTGCTGTGTTTTACATAAATATGCTCTAAGAACTTGCAAACTACAGAGTGATTTATGAAGAACTCATACACTTCTTTCTTTAATTATTCTCTTCGAAATTCACTCAATGCTCCAATTTTAGCACCAAATTAAGCAGAGTATTCTGCAGTTTCGATTGCCTATCACTAGATGCGCAGATATTCATGTTTTATTCGTAATTGTTAGTTTTATTGTTGGCAACTGTTTTTGAGATCTTGTTCTAGTCAACGTGAAAATGGAATACACATTAAATGAATGACCTTTCCTTGTAAGGCAATACTGGATTACGAATTCAATTACAGCTACTCAAAGGGCATTACAGAGAGAATTTGGTGTTCGGAATCCTTCCCAAAGAAGCACAATACCGGGAGTGGAAAAACTTAGAAACAACTGAATCTCTGCTGACTGAAAAGGGCAAAACAGGTTCATCTAGGATTCCCACTGTTGTTGTTGACATAAGGACAACTGAATGATTCACCCAAAAATCATTAAGACGTTTGTCGCAGGAGACGGTAATAGATACTCAATGTGTCAGGGAGCTGTGAAAAGTGTAGGTCTGAAGTCTTATAGGATTACAGTTACAGGAACCAGATAAGAATAGATGACTGAATTATTGTCATTAATTTCAGGCGTTCATTGTGCAAAATCCTGCCATATTGTCCATCACATGGTTCACAGATGAAGCATGGTTCCATTTATCCGGCTATGTGAACTCAAATAACTCACGCTATTGCGCCAGCGAAAATCCACATGTTATTCATGAAGCACGTATGCACCCGGTTAAAATTGATTTTGGGGCGCATATCCCCACAGAGAATAATGGAACCAATTGGTTTTAAAACACTGTGAACACTGCAGAGTACCGATGGATTTTCATGGAGTTTGCTGAGCAACTAGACGATGTAGAGTGGAGTCAAGGATATTTTCAGCAGGATGTCGCTACATGCCATACATCAAATGAATCCATGGCACAAATTTCAAGTTTCTTTGACGACCGGATAATTTCCAATAACCTGTGGCCAGCAAGATCTCCGGTTTTGACATCGCCGGACTTCTTTCTATGAGGTTACTTAAAAAACAGAGTTTATGCCACACGTCCCCATACATTGGACAATCTGAAGCACAACATTACACAGAAGATTCAAGCTACTGACAACAGAGTCCTCCAACGAGTGGCCAGTAACATGCAAACGACGTGTTGAGTTGCACCTTATGCAGGATGGAGGACATTTTCTATAGAGGTAAATAATTTTCTAAAATTCCTCTGTATTTCAGGTATAATAAGTTGTCGCTAGCATAGCTCGTTTTGAAGCAATTAAAGAAATAAATGCGTCAGTTCTTCATAAATCACCCTGTAGTTTTCATCCTTCATAAATATTATCCTTTAACCAGCAGAGGGCTAAAAAACTAGGCCATTAAGCAAAGCAAATCTATTAAATTAACAGCTGATCCATATGCTAATTCAATGCAATAATTATTTACTACAGTGCAATGGAAAACTTCGCAGAATTCTATAATGGAAGATAACAGTTTTCGCCCCAGCATGAATTTCTAAAATTGCTTCTGCAAAATTGGGTTCCCGTGCTAAAATGCTTAAAATATAAAAATTTCAGTGATAATTCTGTTGCCTCTATGTTGCCTATCATAATACTCTGATGTGTTGCACTCACAGGTTTTCTCTACTCTTTTACAAACTATTTTACAAACGCTTATTCTCCATCTATTTCGTGTTAATTTCATTGCTATTTTCTTGTAGATTCAATGGGAATATGGTAGGCTTTAAGCGATGGTAATATCTTTCAAGAACTGGCTGCTTCCATCCACTTCGCATGTCCAGGACATAAAAAAACTAATAACGAATTCTCATTTGAGAAAACGTAAAGTATTGGAAAATCCAAACAAATGACAACGGATATCTCAAAAATGGTTCACTCCACAAAAAAGCAAGGTACATAAATTTCGTGTTTCAACGAGATCTATATTTTTGTATACTAAGATTTTGTGTATCTTTTACCACTTACCAGTTATGCAAAAGTTATTCAGAATGGAGAGGACTCTTGGGGACATTCCCAGAGAATTCAAGATACACATTTGATCTGCCATGAAAACATCTTAAAGATATGTCTTAATCAAAATCCTTAGAGCAATTTTTGGGAAAATCAAAATGTTTTGAGAAGGTCCCATGTAAAGGAGAGTCCGGATTGAAAGGATTTTCTTGAAAATCTTTGTATAGCATCCTTGGTATTTATCCGAATTTTCGTTACGAGTTGTACTGCTCATAGAAAGACACACACACACACACACACACACACACACACACACACACGGACATGTTTACCAAAATGCTTTATTTGGATTCAGGACGCCTCACAACATTTATTTCCGGTGAAAGCCAGATTCGATTTTTTTGTGGAATGTAATACTTCTCCTACTATACGTATGCTAGTAGAGAAAGTAAACAAAAATCTGATGTGTTACACTCCCATTATTTTCTCTACTCTTGTACAAACTATTTTTACAAACGCTTACTCTCCATATGCTTAATGTTAATCGAGATATCGAGATGTTAATCTTATGCTAATTTTCTTATAGGTGCAAGGGGAATTGCTAGGCTTTAAGCGATAGTCAAATATTTTAAGAGCTGGGTGCTATGTGGAGTATTCCATTCTACTTGCATTACCAGGACAAAAAATATGAATAACCAATTCCCATTTGAGAAAAAGTATAAGTATTGGAAAATTTAAGGGAATAACAAGCAATATCTCGAAGATGGTTCATTCAAAGAAAAATGTATATGATATTTTGTATTTTAAAGCGATCTACATTTGTTGTGTAGTAAACTTTTGTCTATCTCTTATGGTTTACCAGTTATGCAAACGTCGTTCGCAATGAACAATACTTTTGGAAACATTCCCAGAAAATTTGAGATATACATTTCATTTGTCATGAAAATATCTTTAACATATGATATTTTAATCAAAATTGTTAGAACTATTTCTGAGAAAATTAAAATTTTCGAAAAATGTTCCATGTAAAGGGTAATCGGGGTGGGGGAATTTTCTTGAAAACCTTCGTGTCGCATCTCTGGAAGATACTGAACCTAAATACCAAGTTTGGTGTTTATCCGACTGTTCGTTTCTGAGTTATGCTGTTCACAGACACACACAAAAACATGCTTCCAAAAATGCTTCCCCTACTTACTATACTTTCCCTACTTACTATACGTAAGTAAAAAAGTAAATGCTGAACATTCTAGTGGAAAAGTTGCACCTATATTAAGGATACTCTACCACATAGACCTATTACTGTTAATACCCTAACAGAAGCGATTGTAATATCCGCATTATTCAAATCAACAATTTGTTTTTGCAACATTCCACCACGAAATAGCACTCCCTTAGAGTTACCAAAATAACTCACCCAAACCCTTTATCATCTTGGGTGATTTTAAGAGTCACAATTTATTATGGGGAAGTAAAACTAATGATGGCAGGGTGAGAAAAATAGTTTCCATTGTCCAAAATCAGGCTCTAGTTATTCTGAAGCCATTAAATACAGGTTATTCCAGAATTGCTGATACTAGCTACAGCAACATAGATATTACAATATCTACTTCAAGCATTGCACTAATATTTCATTTGTTAGTATCCTCTTACTCTCAGGGGAGTGATCGTTTTCCAGTTATAGTAAATATCGCCTACTCTGATACTCTATACACACGACCACCATTTTGGACCATCCATAAAGCTGGAATTAATTGTTCTTCCACACAAGCCGTGTTTTGGACAGGGTTGGAAAGATACAATCAGGTGACTGAAAAATTCAATGCCATAGCCGGGATTTGAATTCCACTAATTGACCTAATAGTGGTCGAAACTATGAAGCCCGGGACTTAAAGTACTTACAGCATTGTAAGTCGCCATTGGGGTATGTCATCTCAATACAATTTGAGATCTCCTTGTGGTTTACCGGAAAAATGCGAATCAGCTGGAGAATTTAGTGTCGTGCCGGCATGTTGCCATGGTAGCTCAGTGGTTAGAGCAGCCGGACTATGGCATTGAATTTTTCAGTAACCTGATTGTATCTTTCCAATCCATAAAGCTGATTGGAAACTACTCCTGGCCAAGCTTCTGAATGTTATTCAGGAACTACCAACGTTTCTCACGAGTTTCTCATAAAAATGACATCCGAAGCTTTACTGCAAATCCTTGACATATTCAACATTATTTGGTCATCAAAACTGTTTCCTAACCAGTGGCGTTTTTCTGCAATAGTTCGTATTCCCAAAACCAAAAAGGAGAACTGAGTTGCAGGAAGGTACCGATAAACGATTATCGTCAAACCACTGAGGGCGGGTTGTAGAACTCGGAGCAAATCTTGGAATACCCTAACAAGGGTATAAATGCGGCGACAAGTTGTATGACGCAGTTTTATTCTTTAGAAAGCTATTCCACTATTTGTAGATTTAAAACTAATGTTGGCTACTTTGGGAGTCATTGCGAGTTACCAGCTTGATACAGAATCATTGCCTTGTTTTGCCGAAATTTGTATAACAATTTATATTGTTTTCACCATCAGTGTCTCTTAAACGACTATTATTATTATTATTGTTACTTATTTCAACTGTTTGTGGTGATATGAAATAATTATGAATACTTTCGAGCATGTTCTGGTGCAAAATTATTATTTTACAACTATATTATAGAAAATACATGCACAGATGCTGTGACTTTGCGATAAGGTAAGGATATTTGAGTGTATAACCTTACATTTTGTGCAAAGCTGTAACTTGCGTTGATAATATACCAGTTTACGATATTTTTCGTGTTCTATGATCAAAATAGCTAATGCTATTAGCCTGGCTTCTATTATTGTATTCCTTAAAATAAGTTTTTAATTCGAGGTCTGAAAACTTATATTTCACTATTGTCGACGCCACTGTCAACTTAAGATATAATTGAATCGTTGCACCGAGATCACGTACCTAAACTATTTGCTAAATATTAGCATGCTTCGTACAGGCACATAGGGTATTAGGAAAGAATTCTCATTACAATTCGCATTTTTTTATAGCAATACTTGAATGCAACAGCTAGAAATTATCAATCAAAGCAATAACATTGAGAGCATTGCTTTTCGCTGACCATGTTCTCTATTCGACCAAAACTTGTTTCTAATGCCATCCAGCTGCTTTGCGTCGTACACAGACAAGTGACAGTATAAAAGCGAGTTTATCTCTGCATTCGTTTGGAGTAACCCACTTTGTATACACCCACAAATTATGAGTTTGCTCTCAAATAATTTAAACATAATATTAGATTAAAATATGGGAGCTGTGAAGGCCGCTACTAATCTGGTCATCACCGGCACCTCCTCCCCACATAGCGAAGCTTGTGGTGTCATTAGCTTCACACTTGTTAAACTCACACATAAACTCCAAATACTGAAAAGCGCACAGAATATTCACACTTTTGGCTCGTTATATTTTGAATGTGTTTTTGTACTTTATGAAGTAAGCAGTCCTTTTTGTGTATCGTCGATAATAACTTAACCTATTTACATCGCTACGCATCGTAATAGTGCATACTATATTGTTTAGTAGTCTTAACTCCACTGTTTCAATAAAACGTATTTCCTGATAACATTCTAGGTACCTTTAAATAGTAACTCTATTTTGTCTATCTGCTTATAATATGTTTTAAATAACCATCTAATTATCTCAGCACGATGTCCTATATCAACTTAAATCTCATTGGCGCCGTATTCATTCATCGAACCACCCCTATACGTATTATGTTAAGATTTCCGGTTCTCAAAAACATATAATGAAATTAATCTTTTATACCCCACAAAATTGTGTCCACTATCCAAGTAACCATTTTCCTTTCATATTCTATACTCCTAATAATGACTTATCCCCGCATAGAATCACGGAATAAGTTATTCCATGATCAATCTCTTCATAGTTTCTATTCCCATGATGTACAACACAATTTATCGCCTAACCATGGAATAACCTCTAACTAGCTCTTAGTTGGCTATTAGAAAGGAGAAACTTATTTTGCCTAATTCAACATGGTTTTCGACCGTTTCATTCCGCATCAGATACATTAATTATGACGGAGACTAATATACTAGAAGCTTTTAATGATCGCGCATGCATACTAGAAACGCTGGACATAGGAAAGCCATATGACACAGCCTACTGTAATCATATTCTCCGAACTTTACTGGATAATAATTTAACTGGGAGCATACTTGGATTCATCTACAACTTCCTCCAAAATAGACATACGCGTCAGAGACAACAAAGATAGCGCTTAAAACGGCATTCCTCGGGTAAATGCTGTTTTTATAGCCATCAACAAAATTACATCGCGCCTTAAGGTTTAGTTACGTGCATGATTGCTTATTTGACAACGATATTGTCATTTTCTTGCAGAGGAAGGTACATACGAGCTGCTCAATAATTGCGACAAACTAGACTGAATACTTTATGGAATGGAACCATTCTACGAACCTGAAATTCTTTCCTCTTAAAAGTCTTTCCAGATACAGAACACATTTTCCTGATCCTAAATGTCTTATAGAAAGTAATATTAATAACATTTCTGTTTCCTCATCCGTACGAATCCTTGGATTGCATTTCGATAAATAATTAACTTGGCTCACACATCTTCCTTAAAGCAGAATGCACTCGATGACTTAATGTAACCCTAGCAACGAAAAGTTGTGGGAATTCTTTCAATCCTAATTCAAACTTGCCGAACCACTTTTGGCTCTAAGATAGATTACGGCGCTATTGCATACAGCTCGGCCAAATTCTCTGCTCTCATAATTGTTGATGCCATGCTGACTTCAGCTTTAAGAATAGCTTTAGGTGACTTTCATACAAGCTCTACTGCAGTCTGCAGGTCGAGGCTTCCCATATTATAGATGGATACTCTTAAGTTTGACTTACGCTGCGATAACTGCTGCAATGCCTAGAACTGAGATAGTCTTGTAGTACAGTAATGACTTCAATCAAATATGTACACCCGCTTCTAATTGACAAGTTTCCAGTTACCTCAAAAAGCTCACGTTCCCAACCAGATGATATGCACCATGGTTACTAAGATGTCCTCTTTCACTGTCGCCAATTCCAAGAAAAACAAAACAGACGGAGGCACTTTCAACAAAATGTTCTCAGAAGTATGTGAGGCAGTTTCTGATGCTCAGTATATCTATACTGATGGGTCCAGGTTGGACAGTAACATTGGAAGTTCTGTGTTTTTTCCCCAGCCACACGATGCTCTATCACATTTTTAACTTCTCTTGCGAACTTTTCGCTATTAAGTGTGCAATAAAATATATCATAGATCAAAACCAAATATATTTGTATATCATATTCGCTGACACCATCAGCTCATTGCATGCACTTCAGCACCTCCAAACGTGTAACTCCTTTGTTCAAAAACCACATTCTCTGTCACAGATCAGCCACCATTGGAAAATTAATCACATGCAGTTGGATTCCACCGCATACAGGACCTGCTGGCAACGAGAACTCCGACACTACAGATATAGAAGCGATACGACACCTCTGGTAAATAAAATAAAAAAATCGCCATCAAGATATCGTTATCAAATTAAAAAATCTGATGTGTTACACTCACATAACTTTCTCTACTCTTGTACACACTATTTTTACAAACACTTATTCTCCATCTACTTCATGTTAATCGAGATAAACATTTGCAGACTCTATCTTATTGCTAACTTTCTTGTAGGTGTAAGGGGAATACGGTAGGCTTTAAGCGATAGTCAAATATTTTAAGAGCTGGTTGCTATGTGGAGTAATCCATTCTCTTTGCATGTCCAGG
Organism: Deroplatys truncata; assembly: GCA_030765065.1. Lineage (NCBI taxonomy): Eukaryota > Metazoa > Arthropoda > Insecta > Mantodea > Mantidae > Deroplatys > Deroplatys truncata. The sequence goes on from CM060982.1 coordinate 111,885,428, forward strand.
ACATAAAAACAAATAGAACATTTTTGGAAACATGTTCTTGTGTATTTCCTGTGTGTCTGTGTGTGTGTCTGTCTTCTGTAAACAGCATAACTCAAAAACGAAAAGTCGGATAAACACCAAACTTGGTATTTGGGTTCAATAGGTTCCAGGGATGCGACACGAAAGTTTTCAAGAAAACTCGCCAACCCAAGCCACCCCTTACATGAAACATTTTTCGAAAATTTTTATTTACTCAAAAACGGCTCTTACGATTTTGATTAAAGTATCATATTTTTAAGACATTTTATGGCAAATAAAATGTATATCTTAAATTTTCTGGGGATGTCCTCAAAAGTCCTCTTCATTCTGAACGACTTTTGCATAACTGGTAAACCGCGAGAGATAGACAAAATTTTACAACACAAAAATGTAGATCTCATTAAAATACACAATATGTGTCATTAACGTTATTTTTTTAAAATTAACCATTTTCGAGATATTCCTTGTTATTTCTTTGACTTTTCCAATACTAACACTTTTTCTCAACTGAGAATTCACTGTTCTTTTTTATGTTCTTGACATACAAAGTGAATTACATTTTACACAAGGCGACCAGTTCTAAAAGTATTTGACTATCGCTTAAGGCGTACTATGTTCCCCTTGCTTTGTATTTGGAAGGGCAATATAGAAATACAGTAGCCTTTAAGCATAGACATATCTCTTAATAGCTGGTTGCTATGTGCAGCACTATTCTCTTTGCATGTCCAAGACAAACAAAATGAATACCGAATTCCCATTTGAGAAAAAGTATATGTATTGGAAAATTTAAGGGAATAAAAAGCCATATCTCGAAAGTGGTGCACTCAACAAACAAAATGTATATGACATATGTGATTTTAACGCGATCTACATTTTTGTTTAGTAAAATTTGTGTTATGCAACAGTCGTTCACATTGAAGAATACTTTTGCAGACATTCCCAGAAAATTCAAGATATACATTTTATTTGCCATAAAATATCTTCAGCATATGATACTTCAATCAAAATCGTTAGACGTTTTTGAGAAAATAAAAATGTTCGAAAAATGTTCCATGTAAAGGGTAATCTGCGGTGGGGGAATTTTTTTGATAACCTTCGTGTTGCATCTCTGGAAGATACTGAACCTAAATACCAAGTTTGGTGTTTATCCGACTGCTCGTTTCTGAGTTTTGCTGTTACTCACAAGCACATATAAGGACATCTTTCCAAAAATACTTTTTTGGGTACAGGAGGCCTCAAAATATGTATTTCCGGTGAAATCTCACTATCAAAGTTTTGAGTGGAATACAATACATTCCCTACTTACTATACGTAGTAGAGAAAGTAAAAATAACACATGAGGGCAAAGCAAATAGATTCTACTTCAAACAGTCTGCCAATTTTGTCTAAGTACAATTTCAGATTCCCTGTTTCACCTCTCAAGTGTCAAGACCAAGTAGTTATCACCAGCCTAAACATAGGACATGCAACCTTGTCTCACTGGCATCTTCTGTGTCATGAGCCACCACGTGAGTGTCAACAATGCCAAACCGCGCTCACCGTTCAACACATTATCATAAGACTGTCCTGTCTCTTCGTGGTCTAGAGGTACCATGCTATCCTCTAATTCCCGAGTTTGCGGGTTCAAACCCGGAGGAGAGCGATGGATTTTTTTTTCAGGCGTAAAAATCCTTGGCATGACTTCCTTCGGAAGGAAAGTAAGATCTGTGGTCCCGTGTTTTAGATTTACGACACATAAAAGAACCAAGCCTGGTAAAGAGGCCCATTAGCAAAATTTCCGGTCTTTCACGGCCAAAATAGAATGGGGCGCTAAGAACCAAAAAGTAGTTAAAGACCGTCCATAAATACAACCCAATGTTTATAAGACTATCCACAATTTCAGAAACAAAGCACAGTGCTCCATTTCAAATTGAAAGGAAATATTTAAGATGTAAATATATATATATATATATATATATATATATATATATATATATTTTAAAAACTATCACATGCACAAATCCATCTAGATACATAATATTCAAGATATCAAGATACATAAATAAATAAAAAATAAAAGCTCTTTTTCCTTACTTTGAGATTATTTAACTGCCTGAAAATTCTTAAACAATTTAAGCGTTTCCTTATAGGGTGTTTCAGAATTCGACCGATTTACTTTAAGGAATTATAGAGCGGTGTTGGAGGAACAATTGGAGATAGGACTCTTATGGTGCCAGTGTGGTATAAGTTTTTTTTTACAACCAAACTTCATACCAGTTTTGTAGGAATGAGATATTCCAAGGAACAAGAATGCTTTATTTTGGCACCTTAACAAATGGGTTCACTCGTTTTATAGAAATATACACAGAATTCTTCCCCCAGTAGGTCTCTTTGTCATCTTTTGGTATTTGTCGGTGACAGCAGTACGGCAAAAATCCCTTCCAAACAGCAAGAAGTCTCAGCGGTGTAGTTCCCATCGTTTCGTGACTCACAAAGCTCGACTTCTTTATTAATGGTTAGTATGTCCGCGTACTCAATATTTCTGCATACTTTCTGTGTTGCTTTTTCTAAATTTTATTTCAAACAGTTCTTTTACTTTTCTATTCTTAAACAGATATTGTATTTTGTATATCAGCTCTAGAACTATTAGGTCAAAAGGATATATCTGTAAAGCATGGAGCATTTTCAGTGTGATCTATTCATAGGTTTTGAGAGTGACCTTTTACATCCTTAAAATCTCATATTATGTATCAGGAGCCATAAATTCATAATTCAAGACATAAATACATCTCACGTTAGTAATTTAACAAACTTGCTGTTTTCGTTACTGTGATTTTTAATCCTCCAAAATTAATTGCATTTTTAAACTTGCTTGTGATTTTCGGAAGTGAAAATTTAGAGAATTGAATATCTCACTGTTGGAAAGCATTTTGATGAAGTTGCAACCACGTATTGTACAAAGTTTCCGGTGGCCTTCGCCCCAAGTTTACTTTTCGGTATCCTTCGCCCCAACGTTTAGGAATCAACTTTGTATTTTATGTTCCTTTAAATGCTATATATATTTATGTTGATCTCGTGTGCGTCAGTATTAATTTGTAGAAAAAAAATTCTCATTGCAGGGGGTGATGCGGCTAAAGAATGTAGGCTTATACAAATTGTAATTTTTACTTCACTCCTTTTATTAATCCTTGACACGATTAAATAACATTTCACTGATATAGAGAGCTGTGAGATGATTTATTAATTACTTACACTTTTTAACACGTAAACTTTATAATATTCTCGCCTTAATGAATTTTCGTCTCACACTGGATACGTGTTAAACTTCTTGAGGACGCGTCTCGCGTCCAGTTAGGAACGCTGTCTACTAGCAACTGACTTCTACCGCCTGAATTTGTAAACTGTTCTATTTCAAGTCTCTCCTACTCCAATAGAATACTTTTATTTAACTTTTAGCCTTTCTAGTTGTTGATTGGTTATTTATAATCTGTTTTAAATACATGACATTGTTTCCAAGAATTACTAGTGGCATTATTAAACTTTCCATCATTATTGCCTCAAGGTTACCTCATTGTTAGCAATTTTTACCTATATTCTCACAGCTCCTACATTATCAAACTATATAATACATTCACATAACATTATTATACATGTATACAATAATATAAACATTAATACAATGACTGTTACATACATTTTATATATTATATTATACACATATTGCTTTAAGGCGGGCTGTTATTATATTTTATATTATATAATTACACTGAAATAGTTTAAATGTTAAACATACTGCCTCAGAATACATTTTAGATACTCAAAATGAAATTTTTAGCTTATGTAATCTGTATTTTAGGTGCCTAAAAATCCGACATCCAGTAATATCGGATAGAGAAACGTCTGTGACTATTCTTTGGATATTTTGCATTAGTATGGGTGTTTCTTTCTTAGGTTCATGCACGAAGCTGACTATCTCGGCTGATTTGATTAAGCAGTGGTTGGAAGATGAAGGCACAAAAGAAAAGGATTTTCCTGATAGTAGTATTATCTCTTGGTGTAGGAATGCTAGTGTTTCACCAAACATCGAGGAACCATTCAAGCCCAAAGCCCACAGAGCCACCAATTTATGTTTATCATGCTCGCAACTTAACGTATTTGGAAGAGCTGAATGATGCAAAAGTAGAGATGAATGACCCAATACTGATAACTGCAATAAGGGAAAAGTTTCTGCGACCACCCTTACCTCTGAGCGTTCCATACAACCTGAAGTATCCATATCTAGATGAAATATCTATGGAAATGGCGGAGCATATAGGATACATGCTACGCTACGAAATCAATGGCTTCTTTGTGGAAGCTAGAGCCTTTGATGGCGAGAAACGCAGCAACACAATTATCTTGGAGCGTCGTCTCAACTGGACAGGACTTCTTGTAGAACCTGATCCCATAAAGGTCGATCAGATAATAGAGAAGAAGCGGAAAGCGTGGCTGTCTCCCTCATGCCTTAGTACTTCCACCCATCCTCATGTGATAACTATCAGCCAAGACTTAAACACTGAGAAAACCTCGAAGTTTTCAGATCCGAAAATAATTGGCTTTAGTGATGTCCAATGTTTCCCACTGTATTCGCTATTGCTTGCAGTGAATCGTACCGTGGTTGACTATTTAAGCCTGGATGTCAAGGGTAATGAGCTGGATGTGCTTAAAACTATTCCTTTCAAGGACCTTAACATTAAGATGTTATCACTGGATTACTTACATGAACAGGAAGGTAAAGGTATGGTGCTGCGTTATATGCAGAATCAAGGCTATGACCTCCACTCGTCAGTTGTCCATCCCGACGATCAATCTATTGTCTTCGTATTCTTCAAACATGAACCAATTTCCGAGCTTTAGCAATCACAATATTAGAACAATGTCGTTTGAAATTGATTTATTGATACTTGCTGAAAAAACTGTTAGATATTAACACTTGTTTCTTTATAATGAACACTCAACTGCAAATATAGAATCGGTGATGAAAACGGTGCAGAAGCTAAACAATAATAAAACAAAATAAAAACTTCTTATACCTCCAACAGGTGATTTGAGATGTATGCTGAAATCTATGTACCAGTGTCTGACAAAGAATTGATTTCTAGTAGTATTAAATCCCTTTGGGTAGCTGGGAACAAAAAGTAATTGACAAACATTTAATTTTGAGGATTTTGATATTGAAGTTCAGTTTCCTATAAACCTTACACTTAATTTTCGTTCTTATTAAGGACATCATTGAAGTATTAAGGGACTTTTTTCTTTCAAATAAAATTTTTTTATTGGCTGTCACATACGTAACACCTTAAGTTTTCCAGATAATGTTACCCGATTTTTATATTCTCTACTATGTATAGTAAGTAGGGGAAGTATATTACAGCCAAAAATTCGATACCGCGATTTCACCGGAAATACATGTTTTGAGACCCCTGAATCCAATTTTTTTTAAACATGTTCGTGTGTGTGTCTGTGAACAGCATAACTCAGAAACGAACAGTCGGATAAACACCAAACTTGGTATTTAGGTTCAGTATCTGCCAGAGATGCGACACGAAGGTTTTCAAGAAAATTCCCCCTCCCTGGATTATTCTTTATATGGAAAATGTTTGGAAAATTTTGATTTTCTCAAAAATGGCTCTAACGATTTTGATTAAAATACCATATATTTAAGATATTTTAATGACAAATGAAATGTTTATCTCGAATTTTCTGGGAATGTCTCCAAAAGTATTATTCATTGTGAACGACTTTTGCATAAATGGTAAACCATAAGAGATAGACAAAATTTTACTACAGAAAATGTAGATCGCGTTAAAATACACAGTTTATGTCATATACATCTTTTTTGTTGAACGAACCATTATTAATTCGCGTATTTCACACTTATAACTAACTTTACGACGTGAGAGATTCTGTTAAACTGTGCGACATGTAACCCGCGAATGATTCTGATGAACTGAGCGACGTATAACCTTTGTATGATTCTGTTGGACTGCACGACGTGTTACCCGCGAATGCTTCTGTTGGACTGAACGACGTGTAATGCGTAAATGATTCTGTTGGACTGAACGTTACCCGTCTCTTGGCTTCATAATTTATACTCCCTCACCCGATATACCTAAAGATTATAATCGAGCTGCTATTCGTTAATAAAGCGCGCCAACATTAGCGTCTCTTTTTATATCCAATCAAAATTATGAATACATATACTCCAGGGAAAAAATTTCCTCCATTTCTAAAGAAATGCGCGCTACTCTGACGTCATTTGTTTACCTCTTCTAATTAATAAACAACTCACCCCCTCGCTACATTGTTGCCCGCTCCTATTATCAGTTTCAGTGAGGCCGTGTAAACTTATTTCCTAACAATGCTTATAATTAACAAACATCTCAAATCAATGTCATACAATAATACTTATTTACACTACAATCACTCTGGCATTTACAGTGTTGTGATATAAAATACTGCCATAAGGCACCTCAAGCCTGCTAAAGAAACCTCTGAGCAAAGTACTGGTCTTTCACGCCCACTATAAAATGGAACGCTAAGAACCACAGTAGTTAAATAGTGTCCATAAATAAAACTAAAAGAAAAAAAAGACAAGCTCCCCGTGCATATCGTACACCCTGTTTCTAATGGTCGAAGATGTTGAACGGCATTAACGGTTCCAACAAAATATACCATGAATGACATTTCCGCCAAGGGCTACCTGAAATATCACAATAGAAAGGCTAATGTGTAAATAAACTTTTAGAGCGGTTGCTAAAGGTCATACTCATTTATTAGTTACATTATTTTTCTCTATTTTCTTGGTTCCTATCACTATGTTTACAACTTATGAGGTTCAAACAGACTCTCCTTCTCCATGTTATATGTTGCAATTGCCGCACTTTTATGGTTTTTCGATCCATTGCTTAATAAAGCGCTTTCTTGATATATTACCAGGACGGCACTTTGTCCCAGTTCGCTGCAATGTTGACTGACACTGGAGAATAGAGAACCTGTATATACTTTTAGATAAGAGCGGTCCATCGATGGCACACGATAGTTCTCAGGCACCGGAACGTGTATACAGTGCCATATAGTGTGTTTACGCGTAGCATAGCCTGGATTGTTTCCTACATGTTTACAATATTAATACCCATATTTACAACACCATACAAAATAGACGAGTTAGTCAAACTACACACAAATATTTGCAATCTAGGTACGCAATTCTGTTACAAACCGTAATCCGTCACAGTCTACAACATTGTGCAGTTTAAGTGTGAAACAGTTAATTCTTTCAGTTTTCACTAAAGTATATGCTGGTACCGAGAAAAACTTCGTTCAATATCGTACCTTGTTATAGATGCCCTAGTGGCTAATCGCAGATTTAGACGCAAATTAAAGACAAATTGTTGAAAGCAGAAACGTATTTATCCAATTTTCATATACTGAGAAGGATGTTATTTTTCATTATTTGCACCACGGATGGATGCCAATTTGAGAAAGATGGTTTATTACGTTATTTGCACCACGCTTTGGGCGTCAATTTGAAGTAGGTCGCATTGAAGGAGTTGTATTATATTTCAACTGTTGGGGGAGCCGAACTTGTAGTAGTTGCAACCGCACGTATAGTAAACATTTTCCGGTAGCCTTCGTCCTAAATGTACTTTCAGGTGGCCTTTGCCAAGTTAAAAAAATATTAACTTTGTAATTAAACTGTTTCTTTAAATATTATATTTATGTTTGCCTCGGCTGCGTCAGTATTTGTTAGAGATACTTTTCTCTTGGCAGGGTTATGATACGACACGAATGTAGGCTTACACAGATTATAATTTTACTTCACTCCTTTTTTTAATACTTGATACGATTTAAATAACACTTCACTGGTATAGAGAGCTGTGAGATTCTTTAATTAATTAATTGCACTTTTTTAACACGTAAACTTACTTTTGTCTCACACGAATACATATTAAACCTCTCGAGGAAGCACAAGCAACGCATCTAGTTATGAGCACTGTCTGCAGTCGACTGAATTGATTTCAACCGACTAAACTTGTAAATTTCTGTATTTCAAGTCTGTGATTGGCTATTCCTAATCCAATAGAATACCTTCATTTAACTAAAGCTATTTCTGGTTGCCGATTGGCTATTTTATAAACTGTCACTAAAATTACGTTATTGTTACACCAAGAATCACAAGTAGTACTGTTAAACTTTCTTACTCATTATTGACTCAAGGTTACCTCATTGTTAGCAACTTTTAACTTATTATTCTCACACCTCCTACATTATTACATTACGTAATATATTCACACAACATTATTACACATGGATGCAACAATATAAACATATGCAATGACCGTAACATACATTTTACAAATTATAACATACACATATTGCTACAAGGTGGGCTGTTATTGAATTTATATATTATATAATTTGACTGAAATCATTTAAGTGTTAGAACTACTGCATCAATACTTAATTGCACATAACTTAAAATACAATATTGTGAATAAATTTCCATTGAACAAGAAGTTTTCATTTTGAATAGTGTTGCGATCTAAGAGACTTGCATCCCTTTCACAAATATTTTGTACCATCATGGTTATTCTAGATCTTGTTGAAGAATCCTTTAGCACTATACCACACCGAAGTGGAATCCTCATAAATGGTGACGCATTATTAAAAATACAGAACAAAATATACACAAAATGAACATGAAATCCCGTATAACACATTGAACAGAACGAAATAATATCGTATTTACGCGAATCTAATGCAGCATTGATTCTAATGCACTCTCCAAATTTCAAACTAGATACAATAAAAATATGATGTGTTGAACTCATATGACTTTTTATATTCTTATACAAACTATTTTTACAAACGTCTATTCTTCATCGACATAAGCATATGCAGGAACTATCTTATTGTTAAGTTTCTTGTAGACACAAGGAGAGTATGGTAGTCTTTAGGCGATAGTCAAATATTTTAACGCTGGTTGCTATGTGGAGCTTTCCATTCTCTTTGCATGTCCAGGACATAAAAACGAATAACGAATTTCCATTTGAGAAAAAGGTATTGGGAAATTCAAATAAATGTCAAGGAATATCTCGGAATAGTTCGCTTCACAAAAACAATGTATATGACATGAATTGAGTGTTTTAACCACCTCTACATTTTTGTGTAGAAAAATTATGTCTATCTCTACGGTTTACCAGTTATGCATAAGCCATTCAGAAAGAAGAGGACTTTGGCGGATATCCCCAGAAAACTGAAGATATACTCATAAAAATATCTTAAACATATGATATTTTAATCAAAACGCTTAGTGCCATTTTTGAAAAAACAAAATTCTGAAAAATGTTCCAAGTAAAGGGTATTCTGAAATAGAGGGATTTTCTTGAAAATCTTTGTGTAGCATCTTTGCAAGATACTCAACCTGAATACCAAGTTTGGTATTTAACCATCTCTTCGTTTTTGAATTATGCTGGTCACAGGCACATAGACACACAGACATACAAACGAACCTCATAGTAAAATTGCGTTTTATGGATTAGGGGGCCTCAAAGCATGTATAGAGTCTTTCAACAAGTGTCGTATCTTTAACATGTGATAGCTGCCGTTATTATTGAGTTACAGGAGTAACGTTTTTCATGTAATTACAGTAGTTATTGACAAATATACTTGGAACGTTACAGGCTTCAGCAATGCGTAGAAATTTGAAAATTTATTATCAAAGTGGATCATCTGTTCGCCAAACCTTCCGTATGTTGCGTGAAGTTTACGGTGTGCATAATCGTCCCTGCGAGAGAATGATTCGGCGTTTGATCGATAAATTGGAAAGAAGTGGTTCTGTCAGCGATCAACCAATGCCAGTACGTAATCGACGTAAGCGCTCCAAAGAAAAAAATAGGCACCGTTCGTGAGAGTGCACGCGAGAACGGCAACAAATCAATTGCTCGTCGAGCGCAAGAATTGGGGCTTTCGCCGACCACAACTTGGCGAATTCTGCATCTGGACTTGATGTTTCACACTTACAAAATGGTTAACTCAAGAACTAAAGCCCAACGACCGTAGGTTGCGCCGTGTATTCGCTGACTGGGCTATGGAACAATTGGAAGCTGACCCGTATTTTTGTCGATAAATCATCTTCAGCGACGAAGCCCACCTTTGGATGGATGGTTGTGTTAACAAAACAAAATTGCCACCATTGGAGCAATCACAATCCAATGCAGATTCAAGAACGACCACTTCATCCCCAAAAGGTTACTGTGTGGTGTGGATTTTGGTATGGTGGAATCATTGGTCCGTATTTGTTCCAAACTGAAGATGAAGAAGCCCTAACTGTCAATGGAGAAAGATACCGGGCTCTTATTAGGGACTATTTTTGGCCTCAATTGGATGGTATGAATCTTAGAAACATCTGGTTCCAGCAAGATGGTGCAACATGTCAAACTGCTCTCGAAACAATCTATCTTTTGAAGGAGAAGTTCAGAGGTTTCATCATTTCCCGTGATGGTGATGTTAACTGGCCCCCCAGGTCATGTGATTTAACGCCGGTGGTTTACTTCTTGTGGGGTTATGTTAAACCTCGAGTTTATGTCAACAAGCCAAAAACAGTAAATGTTCTTTTGAATAACATCACGCGTGTTATTCGTGAAGTTGGACCTAATTTACGTTCTTCTGTCATTGAAAATTTGGTCAATCGTATACTCGCAAACCAACGAAGTCGGGCGGTCACTTAACTGATGTTCTCTTCCACACGTAATGACATTAATTATGTTTCAAAATAAAAAAATAAACCACTATTATTTATAGAACGTGTTTTATTTAAGTTAAAAAATAGGACACTCTTGTTGAAAGATCCTATATTTCAGGTGAAATTTCGGTATCGAATTTTCGGATGAAATGCAATACTTACCTACTTACTATATGTAGTAGAGAGAGTAAAAAGAGTTGTGGCAAAGGTAAGGCGCATCAATGGTAGGATAAGTTCATTTAAATTTTTTACAATACTGGATTTGTGTATACCGTTATACCTAGTGTTTATAAGTAGCTCATTGTTATGTGATACAGTCAATGGTAAAAAAATTGCCACTACTTATCAAGGTGAATATGAAATATCTATGGTACATAAACATTGTTAAGTGTATTGTTCATTTAAATAAGCGTTTCTTTCATGTTCACATCTAATTGTGTTGTCAAGACTAGAACTTATTATATTGTTATATATCGGGGTGAGGCCAAAAAATTTTGCAGCTAGATATTAAATTTAGTTACCCCGACTTAAGCTTTGGGAGAAGTAGACACAGATGCAGCGCGATGACCAGGAACTTCAGCTCTACATTCTAAAGCACGCGTGGGATATTCAAAACAAATAACACACAATTTTACATTTACTGTGGTTTGTTATAAATTTACCTTGGTGCCACTAAATCATTCACAGAAGATTACTGGACCAACATTGGGGGGATGTTCCACCCTCACACGAAAACACGCATACACAGCCACTCCACCTCAAAAGTCACACACGACTGACTGGCTACTATACTGACGCTAGACTAGACTGACCCCTTTCCTCTTTCCACCCCTGACTAGGAGGTGGGGAGAGAAACGCCGCGCTGGACGAAATTCAAACTCCCAAACGAAATAATTATGTCATGCTACAAAGCAATAATGTGTCCGACGCGACAATGTACACACATACACACTACATCATATAATTGACCGTAAGCTGTTAGGCAATTTATTGGGGCGGGTATTAAGTCTGATATGTATCGTCCCGAAACTCGGGCCTACTCCGGGAATATGATTACAGTTAACAGAAAAGGAAGCAAACCCAATTGCACTATTAAAGCATATTTAACATTAAATCCTAAATTCTATTGATTATCTGTGACTGCTGCAAATGAAGCAAACCGTTATGGCAACATGAATTGAAATGTCCAATCACTATTTTAGTTTTAAAATCTTGCTTCACAATGATTGTATACTAACTTACTTCATTTAGCAGACTACTAGTTTTCCCAGTACTCTAAAGAGTAAAATGCTCAGCACCAAAGCAATTTCCTTAAAAAAATGTTGGTATGCATTTTAATGGTACAGTTTGCTGGTACTCATCTGTAGGACAGATGTAAGAACATCAAGAAAGTTCTTATTAAAAAAAAAAGAAGCAGCAGCAAGTATTTCAACTGAAACTGATCATAATGCCCACTGCTGGCCATTCTTTACCAATGAGCAAACTGTAACTAATATTAACGTATATATTTCAGTGTTTAATGAAGCGAAATGTAATTATAATAGTTTTGTTAATAACAGTATTATCCATCACGACTCTACAAGAAACATTGCCTCTTTGATGCTACCAGGGTTTAACCAAATTCCAGCATGGGTATAAATCTTAAGCAATTTCTTTGCTTAACAAACTATCACAAGAAGCTTAAGTTTTACATACCAATGTTTTTAAGCTGGGATTAAGGATTGGTTAATTAATAATCCTTTTATGACATAAGAGGGTTTCTGTACCCTCTGTAAATGTATTTTTATTTTTGGGGGACATATGTGTTCATATTGGTCATTACTGTACTAATTTAATAAAATCAACAATAAATAAATGTACAAAAACGTTCTCACCTGATAATATGAGTAGAGATTGAAGAAGGTTTTTATTTAGCTCTACGTATGCACGACAATTTGAAGTAGCTTTGTTGATGTTAGCCCCACGTTTGGGAAGCCTATTTGAAGTAGGTCGTGTTGAAGGAGTTGTATTATAGTTCAACTGTTGGGGAGCCGAACTTGAAATTTGTTGCAACCACACGTATAGTGCCCGCTTTTTGGTGGCCTTTGCCCCAAGTTTAAAAATATTAACTTCGTAATTTAACTGTTTCTTTAGATATTATATGTATGTTTGCCTCGGCTGCGTCAGTATTTTTGTTAGAGACATGTTTCTCTTGGCAGGGTTGTGGTGCAACAAGAATGTAGGTTTACACAGATTTTAAGTTTTAATTTAGTCATTTTTATTAATCCTTGACACAAATTAAATAGCACTTCACTGATATCCAGAGCTGTGATATTCTTTTATTTAATACTTGCACATTTTAACACGTAAACTATTTTCGTCTCACACGAATACGTATATAATTTCTCGAGGACGCATCTCGCGTCTGGTTATGAGCACTGTCTAGAAGCAGTTGAACTGTTTTCCACCGCATAAATTTGTAAATTTCTGTATTTCAAGTCTCTGATTGGCTAATTCTAGTCCAATAGAATACCTTCATTGGTTGTTGATTGACTATTCTTAAACTGTCTCAAAATTTACATTATTGCTTCTCTAATAATGACTAGTAGCATTTAAACTTCCTTACTCATTATTGCCTCAAGGTTACCTCATTGTTAGCAACTTTAAAGCTATTTCTCACAGCTCCTACGTTATTAAATTACGTAATATATACACATAACATTATTACACATGGATACAATAATAAAAACATAAAATGTCTGTAATATACACCTTTTAGATATTGTTACATACATATATTGCTTCAAGGTGGGCTTTTATTGAATTTATATATTATATAATTAGACTGAAATTATTTAAGTGTTAAAAATACTGCCTTAAGATGAGCGGGGAGAATTGGTAGTTCAACATAATTCACCCCAGGGATCGTCTGTTGACCTGGGAAAATATCGTTACATGCTGGAGTGAGGGCCAAAAGATTTCCACTAAATTATCAAATTTCGATCACCCCAACACGCACATGGGGGAGCGTAACTCGCTAATGGCAAGAGGACCGGGACCTTGGTTTTTAGATTTAGATGAAGGTGTGAGGTTTTACATCATACTAAACATTACATAACACACATTACCTGGAATTTATTGACAAATGTTTGGCGAATCTACATTGTGCCCTTACGAAAAGAGGATGCGGAAGATGCCCCGAAAGTCGTTGACTGACCACACACGCGACTTGCTGTTTCCACTGCTCTCCCTCAAGAGACGCTAACTATATATCCCCTCCTCCAACCGTAATTAGCCAAGTCGGACAGGGTTGGCGTCATACAAAACCGTTTTCAAACAAAGCCCCCTCTCTGGTATGTTCCACGCCAAACGAGGGATCGTTAGGCCGAAAAATAATCAAAGGAACCCAATAATGCTATCGACAATGTAACAAAATAATGCGTCTGGTGATGGCAATGCTCTTACTGGTAAGCTACAATATGAAAAGCCCAAAGTGAGGGTAGTGGGTCAATGGGAATACAATCTCCCGAATGCGAGACATAAGTGCAATACACGAAGAGGTATACATTTATTCAGAAAAAAGCACCAACGTGAGGTAGTATATGGGGAAGACAATTGTTTCTATTACGATTGCGTTACTTTCCTTTATCGCTGATTGAAGGAATGTTTTCTGTTAGTTTCCATTCCTATTACGGTAGATTCCTTACGAAATTCAGTGTTAACCGTTAAGGAGAAGGGGAGGAAATATAGATAAATTTTACTGCCTGTGCTCATTATGTGACATTCCAAATGCACAGAAAATGGACACTTTATGGTCAGGTACACAAATGGTTTTCGACGGAATACTAACACGAAATGTAACCTCTTTTAGAAGTATATTATTCTATGTGAATTTCTCTGTTCTTTTTAATATAGTTTGTACAAACTATTCTTATAAAAGCTTATTTTTGTACATACGGGTTATTACAAAAGAATTACATACGTTCAATTTGTTATAAATCCATAACTATTGCTGATATAATGAATCTGTTTGGACTGTCGTACAGAGGAAGTCTTGAAGTTTACTTTGTGAACTCACAAATGTTCAAGTGTGATCCATACGTCACATGACACACATCAAAACGAAAATCAAGTTCATGCCAAATGCGATGTAACATATCTACATCGACACTTGCCACGGTTCTTCTGATACGTTCCTTAATGTCATCTAAATCGCATGGAAGAGGGTGAACGAAAACACTGTCTTTCAGAAATCTCCAAAAAAAATCTGATGTGTTACACTCACATGACTTTCACTACTCTTGCATAAACTATTTTTACAAACGCTTATTACCCATATGCTACACGTTAATTGAGATGTGAATCTTATTGCTAATTTTCTTGTAGATGAAAGAGGAATATGGTAGTATTTAAGCGATAGTCAAATATTTTAAGATCTGGTTGCTATGTGGCGCATTCCATTCTCTTTGTATGTCCAGGACATAAAAAATGAATAACGAATTCCCATTTGAGAAAAAGTACTGGAAAATTTAGTATCTCGAAAATGGTTCACTCAACAAAAAAATGTATATGATATAAATTGTGTATTTTAACGCGATCTACATTTTTGTGTAGTAAAATGTTGTCTATCTCTTATGGTTTTGCTGTTATTAAAAAGTCGTTCACAATGAAGAATACTTTTGGAGACATTCCTAGAGAATTAGAAATATACATTTCATTTGTCATGAAAATATCTTAAACACATGACATTTTAATCAAACTCGTTAGAGCCATTTTTAAGAAAATTAAAATTTTCGAAAAATGTTGCATGTAAAGGGTAATCTGGGGTGAGGGGAATTTCTTGAAAACCTTCGTGTCGCATCTCTGGATGATACTGAACCTAAACACCAAGTTTGGTGTTTATCCGACCGTTCGTTTCTGAGTTATGCTGTTCCCAGACACACAGACACACATGCACACACGGACATGTTTCCAAAAATGCTTTTTTTGGATTCAGGAGGTCCCAAAACATGTATTTCCGGTGAAATCTCGGTATCGAATTTTTGAGTGGAATACAATACTTCCCCTACTTACTATACGTAGTAGAGAAAATAAAAAAGTCACAAAGTGAAACCGGGACTCCTCGGTGGCCAACGTAACAAAGCCTTATTGTCATCTGCAGCACGGCCAATCCAACGCTGTGGTAGAATTCCATCCAAGTAAAGCCCAACATCTGTGTGCCAGTGAGGCGGTGCTCCATGTTGTTGGAACATAAAGGGACATCAAGCAAAGCTGTAACATACCGAGATATGTAGGTCCTGTTACTGTTTTTTCTGCAAAAAAGAAGGGGCTATACACCCTGATGTGGGATACCGCAGAAAACGAATAAATTTGGGAGAGTCCCGCACCTGTTCCACCACAGCCCTTGGTTTTTCAGTTCCCCATATTCGAACATTTCGTTTATTTACTTTGCTACTCAAGTCGAAAGTTGACTCATCACAGAAAACTATTCGTTCACTGAGGCCATCGTCTTCTATGCAGAAATCTTGATGTTTGACTTTGTGTCTTCATGTAGCTGGTGCAAGTGCTGCTTCCTATAAGGAGTCAGTTTTGGTCGCTTTCGCAAAATTTTCCATACAGTTGGTTGTGGAATTTGTAACTCCAAACTTGCCCTTGTTGTCGATTTCTGTGGGCTTCTTGCGAAAACACTACGAACACGTTCAACATCATCTTCTGATTCTCTTTGCACACACAGCCTGTTGTCTCCAACTTTCTTTACCAATCATAGATCGATTGTCTAGTCGGTGGCGGTTTCCGGAAACCTGTTCTGAAATGTCGTTGGATTACAGTTACAGAATTTTTCAGAAAGTTCTAGCACACAATATGCTTTTCCCCCTGGAATTCGCCATTTTTTCACCTTCAACAACAATGACTTACATGATTACCAACTACAAAACTATCAATACATGCTTCAGAGTTTCCCAACATAACACCGCAAAATTTATGTTGATATAACACTTAATTTTTGTTTCATTGGACTTCACAATTGTCTAATTCTTTTGCAATAACCCTGTATTTTGTGCTAATTGAGATAAGCGTAAGCGGAAATACCTTCGTTACACATTTTACAGGCACAAGGGGAATAGAGGAAAACAAATACAAAAACATATGTTGAAAGTGTGGCCTTGTATATTCGCCTTGGAATATCATACCCTTTCTATCATATCGTAAGAAATAAGGATAGTGACAGCTCTTTAAAAAATCTGATGTGCTACACTCACATGACTTTCTCTATTCTTGTACAAACTATTTTTACAAACGCTTATTATCCATATGCTTCATGTTAATCGAGATCGAGATGTTCATCTTATTGTTAATTTTCTTGTAGATGCAAGGGGTATTGCTAGGCTTTAAGCTATAGTTAAATATTTTAAGATCTGATTGCTATGTGGAGTATTCCATTCTCTGTGCATTACAAGGACAAAAAAAGATAATAAAGAATTTTAGAAAACCTGTAAGTATTGGAAAATGTAAGGGAATAACAAGCAATATCTCGAAAATGGTTCACTCAACAAAGAGAATGTATATGACATAAATTGTGTATTTTAACGCCATCTACATTTTCTGTGTAGTAAAATTTTGTTTATCTCTTATGATTTACCAGTTATGCAAAAGTCGTTCACAATGATGAATACTTTTGGAGACATTCCCAGAAGATTCGGGATATACATTTCATTTGTCATGAAAATATCTTAAACATATGATATTTTAATCAACATCTTCGAAAAATGTTCAATGCAAAGGGTAATATGGGGTGGAGGGATTTTCTTGAAAACCTTTGTGTCGTATCTCTGGAAGATACTGAACCTAAATACAATGTTTAGTGTTTATCCATCTATTCGTTTCTGAGTTATGCTGTTCACAGACACACAAATACACACACAGACACACACACGGACATGTTTCCAAAATGCTTTTTTTCGATTCAGGGGTCTCAAAACATATATTTCCGGTGAAGTCTCGGTATCGAATTTTTGGGTGGAATACAATACTTTCCCTACTTACTATACGTAGTAGAGAAAGTAAAAATCACATCTGTTACATTCACGTGATTTTTGCTATCCTCTAAGCCTATGAGCGGATATACAAACTTTTCCTACTAAAGCTTATTATTTTCTCTATTACGTATAGTAAGTAGGGAAAGTATTGCATTAAACCAAAAAATTCAACCGACGCTTCACCGAAAATGCATGTTTTGATGTCCCCTGAATCCAAGTAAATCAATCTTGGAAACATGCCCGTGTGTATGTCTGTGAGCACAACTAAAAAACGCAAACTCGGAAACACACCAAACTTAGTATTTAGGTTTAATACCTTTCAAAGATGCGACACAAATATTTTCAACAAAATCTCCTCATCCTAAAATACCCTTTACATGAAACATTTATTCAAAGCGTTTTATTTTCTAAAAACTGGCTGTAAATATTTTCATTAAAATATCATATATTTAAGATATTTATATGACTAAAAATATATATCTCGAATTTTCTGGGAATAGAATTTGAAGTCCTCTTCAGTCGGAAGGAATTTTGTATAAATAGTAAACGTTAAGCAATAGCTGAAAAAGTATTGTATAGGAAATCTAGATCTCTTTAAAACACACTATTTGCTTCCAATAACCTTTTTTGTGACATCAGCCTTTTTCGAGATATCTTAGTAATTGTTCGAATTGTTCATTCCTTTAAAGTCCTGTCGTTTTTCAGTTGTTTCAGGTGATGTCATGGAAGGGGTATGAAACTTAAGGCCAGCGTATTTCGTTCAGTTCTTAAACATTTGACTATCTCTGTTCCCTTTGTATCTATAACGAAATGTGTAATGTTGCTATTTTCGGAAAGGTGTATCTAGATTAAAATGAAGTAGACAGGTAAATCAACTTCCGTAAGAGTAATTTGTATACCCACTAATAAAAGATAGCTGGTAGTGGAAGTCATGTAAATCTAGCACATCAGATCTTTAAATACGAAAGCGTTTATGTAGTAAGTATTTTTGTTTATATATGGCCTTTCCTCTTAATTTTTGTTTTTAACAGTTTTTTCCCTGAATAACAGTTTCTGAAGCAAAGGAGCTGTTTTTTTCAGAAAGTATTGAAGTATGTTAGTATGCTGTAAAAACATCTCAGTTCTGTTACTGATATACTTTGGTTACTAATGTTGTAAAAAACTAACTCCTCATAAATTTTAATAAAAAGTATGTATGATTAAGAAAAAAGTCCTATTTTTCTTAATCAGCCACATTAATGTATTAAAGTAAATCGGTAAGTTTAGAAGGCACATACGTATACTCTGTAAGTACTTCAGCCTTATATCTTAAATACTTTAAGATAATGGGCCATTAACTAGTGGCGAGATAGGAATTTTCCTTTAAAACGTACACTACATGATCAAAAGTATCCAAACACCTGGCTGAAAATGACGTACAAGTTCTTGGCACCCTCCATCGGTAATTCTGTAAGTCAATATGGTGTTGGCCCACCCTTAGCCTTGATGACAGCATTCATTCTCGCAGGCATTCTTTCAATCAGGTGCTGGAAGGTTTCTTGGGGAATGGCAGCCCATTCTTCACGGAGTGCGGAACTGAGGAGAGGTATCAATGTAAGTCGGCGTTCCAAAACATCCCAAGGGTGCTCTATAGGGTTCAAGTCAGGACTCTGTGCAGGTCGGTACACCACAGGGATGTTATTGTCGTGTAACCACTCCGCCACAGCCCGTAGAGTATGAAGAGCTGCTCGATCGTGTTGAAAGAAGCTATCGCCATCCCCGAATAGCTCTTCAACAGTGAGAAGCAAGAAGGTGCTTAAAATATCAATGTAGGTCTGCGCTGTGATCGTGCCACGCAAAACAACAGGAGGTACAAGCTCTCTCCAGGAAAAACACCATAACACCACCAATTCCGAATTTCACTGTTGGCACTACTCACGCTGGCAGATGACGTTCACCGGGCATTCGCCATACCCACACCCTGCAATCGGATCGCCACATTGTGTGCCGTGATTCGTCACTCCACTCAACGTTGTGCCACTGTTCAATCGTGTAATGTTGACGCTCCTTACACCAAACGAGGCGTCGTTTGGCATTTTCCTGCGTGAAGTGTGGCTTATGAGCAGCCGCTTGACCATGAAATCCAAGGCTTCTCACCTCACGCCTAACTGTCATAGTACTTGAACTGGATTCTGATGCAGTTTGGAATTCCTGTGTGATGGTCTGGATAGATGTCTGCCTAGTACTCTTTACGACCGTCTTCAAATGTCGGCGGTCTCTGTCAGTCAACAGACGAGGTCAGCCTGTACGCTTTTGTGCTGTACATGTCCCTTCACGTTTCCACTTCACTATCACATCAGAAATAGTGGACCTAGGGATGTTTAGGAGTGTAGAAATCTCGCGTACAGACTTCTGACACAAGTGACACCCAATCAACTGACCACGTTCGAAGTCCGTGAGTTCCACGGAACGTCCCATTGTGCTGTTTCTAGATGCCTAATGACTACTGAGATCGCGGATAATGAGTACCAGACAATAGGTGGCAGCACAATGCACCTAATGTGAAAACGTATGTTTGTGGGGGGTTTCCGGATACTTTTCATCACATAGTATATCTTAGGATGTATTCATCTTCATAACTGGTTTCCTGTTGATGTTCGGTTTCGTAAGATTCATCCTGTATCACAAAAGTGCAAATAATAAACGCGCCGTATCGGAATAAGGAAGGTGTATGTACACACTATTGTGATTTTATTGTATAAACACATATTTGGAAATAGCATTATTTATTATTCATGATATATATGTGTTATGTAGCGGGGGTTTGGAAAATAAGGAACGTTTTCTGTTGTATATGAACTTGGTTTAGGGTTTCGGGTACGGAAAGATTATTGCCGGCTACTCAGGTAGAGGATAAGTGATTGTGAGATTCTAATCTCAGGGATTGTGTGGATGGGAGATGAATTATACTCACAACTCCTCTCAGTGGCCCATTTATTCTGAAGATCCACACTTGTTGTCGTACTGAAGACCCTTTACACAAGACGCGTTCCTATCTGTTTTTCCCCTTTACAGTTTCCGTGCTTCTACCCTGGATTTTATTCTCTTTCTTAGTTATTCACTATATGACTTTTGTCATTCCTAGCTACCCTATCTCTCACTGTCATATTATGACGATTTCCTATCGTATATCTCTTTCCCTAGTGATAATATAAACTGTTACACGTTGCTGATTTCCCTATCTTTTACTACACTAAGCATTTCATCTTGTTCTCCCTGACCCTTCACGACACAGTTTTTATGTCCTCATCCTAGCTCTTCCCGACACAAAGTGTGCCATGTTTCGCATGTCGAAAACTCGCTCCTGCTCCTAGACAAAAATCTATTTCACGCCTCTTTTCTGGTTTCGTTCGCTGGCGTTACTATTCACGTGACTTTTGTTATTCCTTATTGGCTATCTAGCTACTTTGCGCTTTTTCTACCATTGGTTAAATTTCTGCCACCTTATGCTCTGCAAGCGTCTCTACTGTTTCACATTATTATCGGCTGATTTGATTTTCTGTCCGCAAGAGTGCCTAGCACATCCGTTTCATTGTTTCGCTTTCCGGCAAGTCGCCGTCGATTTCAATATAACCTAACTGTTTCTCCTGGTCGCCTTTCCTGTATGTATTAAAGTGTTTTGCCCTCTGGCCGATTTCCTTGTGTCTTCTTTTCCTGCGTTTCCTTTCACATTCTTATTTATTTATTCGTGTCTCTACTTTACTTTATTTCATTCGTAATAATGTTTATTCCTCCCTTTTCTTAATTTTTAATATTCTCCTTTATCTCCTTCTTATTTTATTTTATTAGCGGATTAGTCTTAAACTTTTATTCTGGCTATGATTATTATTGTACTCGCGGACCTTATCACTTCAGTTACTAATATATACTACACTTTTACTATTCTAAATTACACATACATTTACAATGATAACACATGCTCAAAGCTTGGTTAATTATTTCATGATTCATATACTGAAGTACAGCAATAAAAGCAAGACGAGTGACAAATTTTTTTACTACAATTTAATGTTTAAGGTAACCTGCCACTTGTGCCTACCCGCACCACTCTCAAACATTTCCACGGCCCCTATATGCGCATTCCAGTATGCATTAGCATATGAACAAAGATCAGCCTAGGTGAGCGGTGATAGGGGAGTAGTACTTCACCTGAATGGCTACAAGGCACACTGCGCAAGGACGGTCCATCTCGTATTGCTTGGACACTCTGACACTCAACATTATAACACAGCTCGGTTTCAGGATCAGGAGCGAAGGAAAAGGGGGAGTAAGACAAACATTAAGTGGAGTGGTAAAGGGTCTTTCAACAAGAGTGTCCTATCTTTAACATGTGATAGTTGCTGTTGTTATTCAGTTACAACAGTCATTTTTTCATGTGGTTAACAGTTGTTATTGAAAAATAGCCATAGAACTTTACAGCATTCAGCAACGCGTAGAAATTGTGAACATCTATTATCAAAATGGATCATCTGTTCGCCAAACCGTCCGTGTATTGCGTGAAGCTTACGGTGTGCATAATCGTCTCTGCGAGAGAACGATTCGGCGTTTGATCGATAAATTTGAAAGAAGTGGTTCTGTCAGCGCTCAAAGAACGCCTGTACGTAATCGACGTTAGCGCTCCAACGAAAACGTAGGCGCTGTTCGTGGTAGTGTACGCGAGAACGGAAACAAATCAATTGCTTGTCGAGCGCAAGAATTAGGGCTTTCGCCAACCACAACTTGGCGAATTTTGCCTCTGGACTTGAAGTTTCACGCTTACAAAATGGTATTACCTCAAGAACGAAAGCTCAGTGACCATAGGTTGCGCTGTGTATTCGCTGACTGGGCTATGGAGCAATTGGAAGCTGACCCGGATTTTTATCGAAGAATCTTCTTCGACGACGAAGCCCACTTTTGGATTGATGATTGTGTTAACAAACAAAATTGCCGCTATTGGAGCAATCACAATCCAATTCAGATTCAAGAACGACCACTTCATCTCCAAAAGATTACTGCGTGATGTAGATTTTGGTATGGTTGAATCATTGGTGCATATTTCTTCCAAGATGAAGTTGGAAAAGCTCTACCTGTCAATGGAGAAATATACCGGGCTCTTATAAGGAATTATTTTGGCCTCAATTGGGTGGTATGGATCTCAGAAACATCTGGTTCCCGAGATGGTGCCACATGTCATACTGCTCGCGAAACAATCGATCTTTTGAAGGAGAAGTTGGTTTCATCATTTCCCGTGGTAGTGATGATGTTAACTGGCCCCAAAAGTCATGTGATTTATTGCCGTTGGATTACTTCTTGTGGGGTTATGTTAAATTTCGGGTTTATGTCAATAAGCCAGAAACAGTAAATGATCTTATGAATAAAATCATGCGTGTTATTTGTGAAGTTGGACTTAATTTACGTGCTTCTATCATTGAAAATTGAGTCAACCGCATACGCGCAACCCAACGAAGTCGCGGCGGTCACTTAACTGATGTTCTCTTCCACACGTAATGACATTAATTATGTACCAAAATAAAAAAATAAATAAACTTTATTATTTATAGAACGTGTTTTATTTAAGTTCAAAGATAGGACACTTTTGTTGAAAGATCCCATAGAAGTAGATAAAGGGGTGGAGACTGGGCGTGGCAGATGTGTTTTGGTATTTCCTTACCAACACGAACCTCCAGGCATATTATCGGCTTGATTCCATATACTCTACTACGTACACTTCTACTTACAGAATGCAGAAAACTTACGCACACAAAATTTAAGAATGATAGATATGTTCAAAATAAAGTATTTTAAAGGATAGGAAGCGGGTTGGCTGAAGCTTAGTTACACAGTGCTACATATGAACTTCAGTTGGATATCGAACAGACTATTCACACTTACTGACACCAAATCCTGTATAATTATGGTAAATAAAAGTTCGTTTCAACTGCATTACAGTAATGCTTACAAACTACACACTGTACTGTGACGTCAACTACTGAGGTTTCCTACGAGACGTGCAACTCCACATTCTCAAAGAGACTCGCAAATCACCCGAGTAGAAGATCTGACGCGAGGTGGATTGGGCGCGGAGGACCAGTAGAATGACCTCCGCGTTCACCTAACTAGTAATCTAATGATTCTTATCTTTGGAGAGAAATGAAGGAAGCAGGTTATGACACGCCAGCTTAAATTGAGCGCTATTAATACAACACGTAATGGCTGCAGTTTAAACTAATCATAGATTTTCCAAAAAAAGAAACAAGAAAAGCGCCACCCATGTGAGACCTATACCAGTTACAATCCTCCGGAGAAAGGGATGAAGTGAAGGAACCACAGGAGACTACAGAACTCCTTTCCAGACAGACAGCCCTCTAGAGTCCACGGGGAATACTCTTTCCTTGGAGCAAGCATCCGCGCCATTTGTCCGGCACCGCCTCACACCACGAAACGTAGATGAAATCTGAGATATGAGAATGCGAGCCTCACACATTACAGTGGATCCAACTCGCTGAATTATTTAACAATATTAATAATAACAATAATAATAATAATAGTCATCAACATCATCGTTCTTCAAGGATTAGACGCTATTTCTGGCTCCATTTAATTTCATTAACAGGTCGATCCATCTCTTGCCAGGTAAGCCACGAGTTCTTTCGCCTTTTGGTTTATATTTTGAAATATTCAGAACTATACATTGTTTTCCCATGTATGTCCAAATCAATTTTTTCGATATCCTTCATTCTTGTTCATTATGGTAAACATTTTTAATTCATTTCGAATTCCTTTATTTTTCTTTTTATACAAACAGTATACGCTGACACATATCTTAAAAGCACAATTTCATCTACCGCTCTTTTTCTTCCGAAAAATTTTGTTTAATATCCAGCATCCCGACTAATATAATAGCATTGGTACTGCTACGTTTTGTGAAATGTCAACACAGTTTGTATTCTTACTTTTCTTGTTAATAACCTTTTAATTGTCCCGCATATCTGCTGAAATAAACTTATTTTATATCAATTCATTTGTTGTACTAAGGCCAACTAGTGCCTCCAAATAGTTAAAACACATTAGTTGCTCCACCGTTTTCTAATTTATAATTAAGTTAATCGTCATTGGTTCTTTACCATTACCTTTGCGTTCCCTACATTCTGATATTTCTAAATTGTATTTCATGGCTATTTGATTGAAACTATATACACTTATTTGTAGACTATTTTCATCTGATTCTATTATGTTTGATCAAAGGGTAGTATCGTCAAATTCAGCGGTCCTGTTTTAAAATTTTGATTTAAAGTGCTCTGCCATCCAATAATGGTATTGTTCATATATACAATAAAAATGGGTGAAGTGTCTTAAGACTTCGTTTATGTTCATTCCTTCTTTTGATGATTTATTTCCACTTTTATCCTAATTTGTATTTCAACATATAAACTTTGTATTGTTCTTACTAAATGATTAGGAAAGCCTTTCTTAATCAAAATATTTCATAAAGCAACTCTAATGCATAAATAATAATACAAAAACTTGTAACATCCCAAATATTATTATCTACAGGTAGATAACATGTTCTTACATGTACGAGAGTAGATCCGTAAGTTTCCGGTCTTGCCCATAAGGATTATCGCCTTCACAAATTTCTGTTTTAGTGTTACATTTTATCTGTTAAGTAAATAATTGCAACTGTAAATTTCGCTCCGCTGTCTTCAGTAGCTCAGATATAGCTGCACAAAGAGTACTATGTGTGGAAATTGTGACTTGTTCAAAGTTGAGTATCGAGCTGTTATTAAATTCTTCACCCAAGAAGGACTTACTCCAAATGAAATTAAACAGCGATTGGACAATGTATATGGGATAGCATCCCCCTCTTATTCTAAAGTAAAAGAATGGTCCAAAACTTTTCGAATGGGTTGAGGAAACATTGAAGACGAAGGTTGTGCAGGTTCGTCCTTTGAGGTGCTCACTCCTGAAAACTTCGCTCTTGTGGAAGGAGAAATTATGAAAGACTGGCGCCTCAAAGTTAAAGAGATAGCAACAAAGTTGGGCATTTCTTAAACAACAGTCTTTCAAATTATTCATGAACATTTAAACATGAATAAAGTTAGAGAAAATGAGTGCCTAGGCTTGTTTCCTCAGCCAAAAAGCAGCAACGAGTCATCTGTTGTCAAGTATTTTTGGACCACTGCCATGCCAAAAAGAGAGAAACTCTGCAATCATTGTTACAGGAGATGAAACTATGATCCTATACTATGAGTCCTTGACTAAAACAGAATCAATGGAGTGGTATAGGCCTAGTGACGCACAGCCTATCACGGGCAAGGTCATTCAGTCAACCAAGAAAGTCATAGCCACATTATTTTGGGACAGTGAAGGAATACTCTTCATTGACTTCAAGGAGAAGAACATTACAGTAAATGGGGAGTACTATGCTGGCCTCTGTACAGACTACGTGCTTCCATTAAAGAGAAAAGGCGAGAAAAGCTGAGCGGATGTGTGCGCTTTCTTCAGGACAACGCGCCTCTGCACACAGCTGTGAAAAAAATGTGGCTTCAAGGATATCGATCATCCACACTACAGCCCAGATCTAGCTCCCAGTGACCATTTCCTCTTCTCAAAACTCAATAAGGACCTTTGAGGAAGGAAAATTAAGTGTGGCGAAGAACTGATGGATGCTGTTTATGCAAAATTTGCAGGCAAGACTTCTGACTATCTTTGGGGGAAATTGAAATGCTAATTCAAAGATGTGATAGGTGTATTGCAATAAAGGGTGACAGTGCTGAAAAGTAGAATGTACGAGGGTTGATCAACGAAGACTGAGACTGACTTTTTCACCGATATTTATTACTCCAATTCAATGTTTACATGATCTTTTTCAAAGTAGTCCCCTCCTACTTCAATGCACTTTTTATAGCGTCTCTGCCAGTCCTTGAACACGTGCTGCAGACCATTCTTTGTCAGGTCCTTGAGAATCGCCTCACTTTTCTTGAGCACTGCTTCAGAGTTCTCAAATCCAATACCCTAAGCTTTGCCTTTAGTGATGGGAATAAAACGAGTCACAGGGTGCAAGATCGGGGCTATAAGGTGGATGCGGTACACAGGTAATGTTGAATCGAGCCAGAAACTGCATGACTTGATTTGCGACGTGAGCCCGTGCATTGTCATTATGAAGTCGCCACCCAGTCCGAGAAAGCTCTGGTCGTTTCTTTGCAATGTGCTTCCTCAGTGTAGCCAATACTGACGTGTAGTATGCTGCTGTAACAGTAGTGTGAGGGCGAACTGCATGCTGGTAAATCATTCCACCACAGTCAAAAAATGTGATCATCATCAATTTCCCTGCAGATGGAACAACTTTTGCCTTTTTTGGTGTTGGAGAACCTGGCGATTTCCACATTGTGCTGGCTTGTTTTCCTTCAGGATCATAATGATGCAGCCATGACTCATCACCGGTGGTAATCGATTTAAAAAATGCATCACCTCCATTGTCTGGTATGCGAAATGCACGTAGGGTTTACAAAATAGAGCATTACTACCAACCTACCAATACGAGAGTGCTGCCGCCTACCAGCATTATACATAAAAACCCGATTTTTCAAATGTTTATGTTGCAGATACGAAACTATCACGGAAGCTACAGGAAAAAATCAGTCTCAGTCTTTGTTGATCAGTCCGCGTAGGTTGATCTATCACACCCAGAACAAGGTTAGGCCCGGAAACTAACGGATCTACCCTGTTAGCACCGCAAGAAGTTGCTGCGACCGCTCATTTCCATCCTTAAAATGTTTAATTTTGAACACATTTTTTTCCTGAATTTTGTGTAGGTAATTTTTCTTTACTATGTGTGTATATAGATGTTCTTTTTAGTGTTTACCCCATGTATTCTTTACCATATCAGCTCCCTTCTCAGCAATCATGATAGTGGCAGCATTTGTGTTAGCGCTGACAATGTTGGGCATAACAGAAGCATCTATCACTCTCAAGCTCTTGATGCCATAGACCTTTAGCTCTGAATCAACAACCGCAGTATTATCACTGGATGGTCCCATTTTGCAGGTACCAACTTTGTGCGATGCTGGTATGCCTGTCGCCTGAATAGCACAGCGAAAGTATTCGTCTGTGCCAAATTGATATTGTTTACAAGCAGGTATCGATTTTTTATCCAAGGTAATTCCAGCTTTCTTTAATGCAGTTGTATTAGCAAGACTTAAAGCCATTCTAAAGCCCCGTAATACTATTTCCACGTCTCGCCTATCAGCAAACGCATTTGTGTAAATTACAGGATTGTCGAGTGGATTAGAGCTAGCTAGTGTAATGTAGCCCTTGCTGTTAGGTCGCAAGAGACAGGGATTAAAGTAAAAATAGTCATAATAGCAAGGAATGTTTATAAGCCCAGCACAACCGGAGTCTGGGAAATGGAATAACATGAGGTCAGGATATTCCGCAGAGGCTCCACCATAGCCTGAATTAGCATATGTAGCTACATAGGCTAAACCATGACCTGCCAAGGGACTTTTATCTGGCGACTGGTAGTATAACATCCTATCTGCAGCAGCTGTTTGGATATCAGGCAATCGGCTACCTTTGGGAAGAGAAAATGTCAGACGTTGCGTTGAGAGAGCATCCTGAAGATTTTGTCCAACTCCTGGTAGATGGCGAAGGACTTCGATACCAACTGTTTTGAGTGTATCTTTGGGACCAATACCAGAGAGCATAAGCAGTTTGGGTGAGTTAATAGCTCCCGCGGAGATAATAACTTCCTTGTAGGCGTACACTTTGGTACTGATTGTCTGACTCTGTTCCCAAATGAATTCTAGACCAACAGCGGTCGAGTTATTTTTGTCCAACAAAATCTTTGTGACTCTGGCATTTGTGACCACTTTGAGGTTATGGCGTGTTTTCCTGATGGGTGTTAGAAAGGCTTTGTTGGTGCTCACGCGACTTCCGTTCTTTTGAGTGTGTTGCAACAAAGTTACTCCTTGTTTGAGTTCGGCATTGACATCAATTTCATGATAACCCAGTTCTCTGTATGCTGCCATTAACGTTGGTGAATTTTCATCTTGATAAGGAAATGCGCCTACATCAAGATATCCTCCTTGGCTGTGATGTTCTGTATCCCTTGCTATGTGTGGATCCAAATTATTTTCAGATTTTTTGAAGTACGGAAGAACGTTCTCATACCTCCATCCAGAGTTCCCTAAACAGGAAAGCATCACACACAATTACACTCACTTTAATTATCTTTAAGGCTAACCTGTATAAATTTGAAGCAGACAAGCTAAAGTTTTTATAAAAGTTTTATTCAACATAATTGTGTAAAATACATTTTCATGGTAATATCTAGGCGCCTAAAGTTTCAGGATATATATATATATATATATATATATATATATATATATATATATATATACACAGACACACATTAGCAGTGCCTATGATGCAAGGATTAAAAGATGACATGTAACCAGAATGCGATCCGTGTTACCATAATAATAATAATAATAATAATAATAATAATGCTTATGTCAATCCATAGGCATAATATTTTACACATTTTGCTTTCTCGGATGACCAGGTTCTTATATCTAACTCACCGGAATGTTTACAGTTGACTTTATGTAGATTAAACAATATTACAAAAATTACAATTTAATACAGATGATATCTCTTAAGTAATGTCCGTTTTTAAGCAAAACTTTATTTCAAATGTGTTATTGCAGGAAATTATTCTAATCTTCAAAGTGGACCATTAGATTCTACAGTCCTGAGCCACATTTCAGCGAGGTTTGCTATCCCGCTACGGCACCAGTTTCTGGTTTTTAATACGAAGATTTCGTTGATACCCATTGCAACTTCTTCATTGTTTTCAAAATTTCTTCTACGTAGGAAACAGACCACCGATCTAAACAGTTGGTGATCTGATGGCGCAAGATCAGGGCTATATACTGGATGTAATAGCAGTTTGATTCCTTCCACTTCCTGAATTTTGTCCATTGTTCTTTGAGCTGTACGAGGTTTCTATTTGTCCTGCTGCAAGAGAATTCCGTTTCTATTATCTAATGCCGGATACTTCTGCCTCAAAACTTAATGAACTCGTTTCAGTTGATTAGAGTAAAGATCGGCATCGACTCTACGCCCATTTGAAACAAACTCCCAGTGAATGACAGCTTCAAAATTCCACCACACACGTATTATTATTTTTGGGCCAAGCCAATTTTATATAACGACAATGTTTGCAGGCTAAGGGGAATCGAACCACTGTTTCGTGATGTCAGAGTTGCGCAATACACCCACGTTTAATCACATGTAACAATTCTCTTGATAAATGTATCATTCCAGGGATTAGCGAAAGCTCACAATTACGTTGAGCTTGATCGGATGTCAATTCATGTGGTACAAATTCACAGCTTCTGAGCGATTTTTGAGTGTCTTAATATGGTAATGTATGATGTCGTTTAAAGCACCAAGTTCTTCTGACAACCTCCGAGTGCGTTTTTGTGGATTATCTTCTAAAACTCTGCATATATTCTCAATATTCCATAAATTGGGTCATCCAGAACGTGGTAAATCTTTCGTGTTTTCTTCTCCAGTGTTGAAACTATCGTTGTATTACTGGCTCACTAACAACACCTTCACCTTACATTTCAAAGACTCTTCGAGCCGCAGCACCACCTTTATAATCTTGTTTCCAATAGTGCTCCAGAAGGATTCTAACCTTAAACTTTGTCGTCTCCATTTCGGCACTTTGTATTACCAACAGCTGGCTGGCAACATGTTAACAATACGGAACGATAACCATAGCACCCTATATATAGCATAACAAAAATAAAGGCATGTATACGAACGACACAACCCCAATAAAGAACAAACATTACTTACGAGACAATCTAATATAGCAATCAAGGAAACCAAAGTTTTAGCATTTAAAGGTTTAGATCCCTTAAGAGCCGAAACAGCTGCGGGTGGAAAACCCAATGAACAGGTGAACACTTTTAATTATCTGGGTTTAGATATCTTCCATTTTAAAAAAGATGCTCTTAATAAACTTAGCAAATTCAATTATATGTGGGACAATCAAGAGAACATTAAAGAATACTACTAAAGAAGCCAAACCTAGCTTTGTAAGGTGATGGGCCGTTCCCATATTAGTGTATGGTTGGGAGTTTTGCGTTTTAACTAAAAGAGAAGAAAAGTCCATAGAGGCAGCTGTAATGAGATTTATGAGAACTGTCGCTGGTTCTACACTCTAGGATAGAAGAAAAAGTTAAAAAATTACAAATGAATTGAACATTATTATGCTGATCCATAAAATAAGGCAATTTAGAAATAATTGGAAAGATGATGTTCAAAGAATTAAAAACACATCGCACACCAAATATAATAAAAAATCTATAAGATTGGAACAAGCCTTGAAAGGCTTAACCCGTGAATAATGATGATGATGATGATGATAATGATGATAATAATAATAATAATAATAGAAAATACAAGGGGGCCCAATAAGTAAGTTTCCCTATTTTATAAAACATTACACACAATTGATCACGTTGAATTAATTATACGTATATTGTTCAATCCTTCTGTTACTGTTCTACATAGTCAACATGTTTTTACAAACATTTTGGGGACGTGACACAAGCTTTTCCAAGCCAATTTTGTACCCGGTCTGGTCCTGTGTCCGCAACCAGCTGTTCACTGATTTGACTTCACCATCGGTGTTAAAAGTACTTACCCTTGAGTTGAAGGAACATGTGAAAATCACTTGGGAAAGCTCCTGTGAACACGGAGGATACGAGAAAATTTCAAAGTTGAATCTTGACCCAGGCGGCGCTCAGAGATTTAAGTGGTAAGTTTTCTCGCATCCTCCATATTCACGAGTGATTTTCAATGTTCCCTTGACTCAAAGGTCATCATGGAGGTAAGCACTTTAACACCGTGACGAAGATAAATCAGAAGTTAACAGCTGGTTACGAGCACAGGCTCCGACTTCTGGTTTACTTCTGATTAATCCTCGTCACGGTATTAAAGTGCTTATCTCCATGATAGCCTTTGAGTAAGGGGAAAATGTCATACTCACTTGGGAAAAGATCTGGTGAATACGGAGGATACGGGAAAACTTCCAATTTGAATCTCGACCCAGGCGGTGCTCAGAAGATTCAACTGGGAATTTTTCTCGCATCCTCCGTATTCACCGTAGCTTCCGCCAAGTGATTTTCACATGTTCCTCTAACTCAAAAGCAAGCAAGAACTTTTAACCCCGATAATGTAGTGAAATCAGTGAACAGCTAGTTGCGAGCACAGTACCCGACCTGGTACAACACGAGCTTGGAGAAAGTTGTGTCACGTCCCCAAAAATGCTTGGAAAAACTTGTTGACTATATAGAACAATAACGGAAGGATTGTACAATATAAATAAAATTAATTCAACATGATCAATTGTGTGTAATGTTATAATAAAATTGGGAAACTTACTTATATGAGGCCCCTCGTACTATTACATTGAACAGGGTGTGGGGCATTTGGTATGCGTTCTTTCAGAAAGAAACAATACGTTGTTATTGTTTGAAAAAAGCTTTTTATAATTACCCAGTTCTGCCCAATGGTCAAAATCTCTTCTATGACCTCTGTTGTAAATCATACCGTTTATGGAGCTGCTACCACCCAAAACTTTGCCATGTCGGAAGATCTGAGGCATACCTCCGTTAAAAGTTGGCTGTGGTACCATAGGAGACGACCACTCAAGTCTTGTGCCCCAGGCGGTTATAAAAAGTGCTGGAATATCCGTCTCTTTGGGTTCTTCGCCACCCGCTTCCAATAGCAGCACAGACCACTTTTCGTTCTCGGATAATCTACGACAAATATTGTATACCTCGTTTACTTAGGATATACAGAAATTTGTTTATTAAGTCTAAGAATACACTAGTGTTTTTCAAACATTTGCACCTGCCACTCTCTTTGGCTATTACAAATATAAACACTAATCAGTGATTGTATTTGAGACTAATCTAAGAAGCCTCCGAGGGTCTCAAAATTGACAACACTGTTTTATCTAAAACTACATGTTATATGAAATAATGCAAATAGAAATATTTTAAAAGTATCATACGTCAGAATACCAGCTTTGAAAATAACATTTTTCAAATAAACTAACTTTTGTTTACAAATTACTAAACATAATATGAATTCACATATTCAAGAATAATTCATTTGAGTTAGATACGTATTTCTTCTTCTTCTTACTCTTCCAAAACATGGCATAGACCAGCAGACTTGTTCCGAGGCTAATTTTCAAATTGAGTCCCCCATCGTCTTTGGTATCGTCCAATTTTTCTCTTAGAAAATGGTTATAAAGTAATGATTGCCTATGAAATCTTGATGGAGTCTTTTCTTAGTGCATGTCTTTCCGTTTTTCTGGTATGTCTCTACTTCCTCGGTTATATGTTTCTCTAATAGCTGTTCTCTGATATCCACATTTATTTGTCAGTCTGCTTTTCCTGTTCCCAACACAATAATTTCATCTCTTTGGCCTCCAACCTTGATTTTTCTCTCTTTAATACCCATGTTTCACATACATATTCTAACGCTGATTTTAATAAATAAGTTATATATTCTTAATTTGACATCACTTCTCATTTACTCCCAAACGTGTTTAAATGCATAAATTCATTCTATTAAATATATTTACAAAAAGCATTGCCTTTCACCAAATATTTTATGTTGAAGTTTCACGGGAGATACACATTTTGTGGTTCACAGAAATTAAAAAAGTATACTTCATATTTTCACATAACTTTATCTACACTCTATCGTTTAGTAGTGGGTATACAAATTATTCTTACTCAAGCTTATTTGTATCTACCACATTTTAATCCTAATAAATCTTTTGCAGATATAGCCACATTACACGTTTTGTTTTAGATCCAACGACAGCCATATGTTTCAGAACAGAGCGTTATATCTGGCCTTAAAATTCCATACGTTTTCCATGTAATCGCGAGAAACAACTGAATGTACCTTAAGAGAATGAAAAAGAAATGAACAACTCTAGCCATTAATAAATGATATCTCAAGAAACGGCTTATGCCACATAGGAAAACCCTATTTTAAATAAATAGTCTAATTTATTAAATTAATAAATTGTAAAACTTATTTCAAATAACTGACTTCACAGTCGGCGAAATGTTGTTCGAAACGCACTAACAACAGGAAAACACAAAACGACGATCGCTCACAGCTGCGTCTGGCTACCTAAAGAATGGAGGCAGTGGTCGTGGACGCTCAAAATCACGACTGGAGCGGCAAAATGTTAAAATGACACTTACTTTAAAAACACGCCTCGTACAATGCTTCTTGTAACTACTATAGGTAAGTAATAGGGAAAGTAAACGTGGACGAACTGTATGTTGGCGTATTGCTGTTGAAACGTCCTGGAAGTGTCAGAGGATGTGAAAATTGCTGAATAATAAATAAAATAATAAGAACTACGAGGACAGTCCCAGAAGTACCCGACCTGAAGTATATATAGCGGTTGTTGTTTCAAACAAATGACAATGGTAGAAAGCACCACCCTTATAAAGCTTAAGTTTGAAGTTTGACGATGCTACGTTGTTTAGTGATTGTTTAACAGCCATCAATAGTAGACGCTCACAGCAAATTTGTAAACATGGATAAAACTGGCCATCGTTATGTCATACAATACTTTCATTTGAAAGGTCTTAGTCCAACTAATATTAAAGCTGATCTGGATTCTACTCTGGGGGAGTCTGCTCCTTCTCTTACACCAGTAACATTTGTGATGGCAGAGTTTAAGCGAGGCTGCCAAGATGAACATCGCAGTGGTCGACCAAATGAGGTGACCACGACAGAAATTGTGAAGAAAATCAACAATGTGGTATTGGATGACCATTGACTGAAGGTGCGTGAGGCAGCAGACATCGTAGGTATTTCAAAAAGTGCTGTACATAGCCCCTTAACTGAAAATTTAGACATGAGAAAGCTGTGCGCAAGATGAGTGCCTCGTTTACTCACAATGGAACAAAAGCTGCGTCGTGATGATGTTTCAGTCGAGTGTTTGGCGATGTTTCGCTGCAATAAAGCCGAGTTTTTGTGTCATTTCATAACCGTGGATGAAACATGGTACATCATTTCACAACTGAGACGAAGAAATAGTCAAAACAGTGGACTGAAACGGGAGAAACGGCTCCAAAATAGGTGAAGACAGTTCCATCTGCAGGCAAGGTCATGGCGTTAGTTTTGTGGAATGTTTTCCATTGATTATCTTTAAAAAGGAAAGGCAATCAATGGCGACTATTATGCATTGGAAGATGAAATCAAACAAAATCGGCCACATTTAGCGAAAAGAAGCTTTTGTTTCAACAAGACAATCCGCCATTTCACACATCCACTATCGCCATGGCCAAAATCAAAAAGTTAAAGTTCGAATTGCTTCATCATTCACCCTATTCGCCAGACTTAGACCCTTCTGGTTATTTTCTGTTTCCAAAGTTGAAGAAATGGCTTGGTAGTAAAATATTTACCAACAATGAAGCGGTGGAGTTAGCGATTGATGGCTATTTTGCAGAGCTCGACGGTTCTCACTATAAAGAAGGTGTCAAAGCTATTGAACATCGCTGGGAAAAGTGTATCGAGCTAAAAGGAGGCTATGTTGATAAATAAAGATGTTTTTCCCAACATATTTGTGCTTTCTTTGTTAAGTCGGGTACTTCTGGGACAGCCCTCGTAGGATGGCACGAATTGAAGATAAAGTGCTCAAAAACTAAAGCAGTGTAATAGTTTTGTTATTCATTTCTATGCATTGTGATAGCCACTTCTCCTAAAAGAATGAAATCGGTATTTGAACAAAAGAATTCTGAGCCACACCCTACCTGTTTGCTAGTACACATCCTGCTGAACCGCCTCCCACTATGATGAAGTCAAAAGTATCTCCGTCCGTAAGCGTGGTTGGAGAAGCGATATCCTCGTCCGACTGTTGGCTTACGAGTAATGTGAACAACTGCACTAGAAACCTTATACCGGCACAAGTAGCATTTGGTGCCATCTGTTGATGTTTCCATTAAAATATGAAATTAATATACACTCCTAGAATTTAACTGGTTTTAGTTTTATTGTTATTATTAATATAGCCCTTATTACTTTCTCTACTGCGTATAATATTAGAGATTTGATACACAGATTCACCGGAAATACATGTTTTGAGGTTCCCTCAATAAAAATAAAGATGTTTAGAAACGTCCATGTCTGTCTCTGTTGTAAACAGCATAACTCAAAAACGAAAAGTCGTATAAATACCATACCTGCTATTTTAGTTTAATATCTTCCAAAGATGCGACACGAAGATTTTAAAGAAACACCCCAAGCCATACTACCGTTTACATGGAACATTTTTAGAAAATTTTGATTTTCTCAAAAACAGGCTCTAACGATTTTGATTAGAATATCACATGTTTAAGATATTTTTATGAAAAAACGAAACGTTATATCCTGCGTTTATTGGTAATGTCCCCAGAAATCCTCTGCATTCTGAATGATTTTAGCATAAATGGTAAACCGTAAGAGATAGACAAAATTTTACTACCCGAAAAATATAGATCTGGTAAAAATACACAATTTGTTATGTGCATATTTTTTGTCGAGTGAACGATTACCGAGATATTCTTTGTTATTTGTTTGAATTATCCAATACCTAAACTTTTTCTCAAATGGGAATTATTTATTACCTTTTTTATGTCCTAGTCATACAAAGACAATGGAATGGTCCACAGACCCCCAGCTCATAAAAAATTTGACTATCGCTTAAAGCCTGCCATATTCCGCTTGCATCTACAAGAAAATAATCAATAAGACATGGAATTAATTGACCTAATAGTGATTGCAACTATAAAGCCCGGGACTTAAGTACTTATAATGTTTGTAAGTCGCCATTGGGGTATGACATCTCAATACAATTTGAGATCTCCTTGTGGTTTACCGGGAAAAATGCGAATCAGCTGGAGAATTTAATGTCGTGTCGGCATGTTGCCATTGTAGCTCAGTGGTTAGAGCAATCGGACGGAGACCGGGAGATCCGTGGTTCAAATCCCGGCTATGGCATTGAATTTTTCAGTCATCTGATTCTACCTTTCCAATCAATAAGACAGTTTCTCCAAATTTTACCTCAATTAACATGAAGCGGATAGAAAATAAAGTTTGTATAAGAGTAGAGAAGGCCTTTTGAGTGCAACACATCAGATGTTTTCTATTACTTTCATTATCGCAGTTCTTTTTTGTTGTTCAATATATGACTCAAATTTATAGTCCAAAGAGGTAAGCAAGAAGGCACTGCAAATATACAACTAAACACCAAATCAGGGAAAACATTAAATTACAAACTAGCATACATATCCAGAAGGTAATTATGTTTTTGATCCTTCCACCTGAAAATTTTAGTTGTTAATATTACCTTTCTCTAGTTTAGAAACTACAATCTTATCTGATTGATTATTATAATGTATTTATTGTTACCTTCTCTGTTACAGTGAGGAACATTTCAAACCTACCGGCTCTCTAGCGGTCCGCACGGCACGCGTTTACTGGGGACAACGGACGCTCCCTTACGGACAGAAAATCAAACTCCACGCACGCCGCCGCCGGCCGGCCGAACCGACCTCTAGGTGCTATCTTTTTTTGAAAACACGCAAGTTCGAGCAACGAATATTGTAGCGGAACAGGTTGAGCGCTGGGGATTATGTCAGATGAGGTAACCGAGCAGAAATGTTAAACGCTAAGGAATGCGAAATCAGCATTTCCGAAAGTATTTATACTGCGGGGATCTGTCTCGTGTGGGTGAATTGTATCGTGGATTGTATCGTCGGAGACTGTCGATTGTCTGTCAATCGTATTGTCGATGGTCTGTGGTCTGTCTTGTTCGTCGTCTATTGTACGGGTCTATCTCTCGACCCTCGCCTGACGTCCACACCGGCAAAAGTATATAAACGAGCCACCAGCACACCAGTGCTCCCATCCCCACAGCGGTTGTATAGATAAGGGTGCATCTACTCTAAGATCTGCTTGCACGGGCTTCGCCCAGTCTAAGTTGCCTGATTGCGGGCCTTGTGTACTTACACTAAAACAAATACAATTTATTGTGTCCATGCATCCCCTGTGCATTAATTAACTACCCACATCTGGAGCGCCACCGCGCTCTACCTACAATCCGTACCGACGCATTCTCCTACTCTGATTTAGGATCTCCCTAGCGTAAACAACTACTACGATCTGTGGGGGAATTTAAGACAGAAAATATATTTAAACAATCCACACTCGCTTCAAGAACTTAAGAATGAAGTCAAGCGAATGTTCAGTTAAATTAAAGACAGAGAGTTGCATGCGTTTGGAATCTTATTGTGATCTCTGCATCCAGAATGTTGGATATCATTTTCAACATTACTTTGATAAACAGGTAAAGTCAACATTACGCTTTTTTATTAATTTCTCCTAGCGCTTATTTGTATGGAATGGTAGGTTTAACTTCCTCCATTCACCGCAAATAGCTTTTGAATCGTGCGCGTGCGCGTTTGCATCTCCTCAGTAAACGCGAGCCGTACTGCACGCTAGAACGACGGCAGGTTTGAAATGGTCCGCACTGTTCTTACCTATAGTAAGTATATGAGCCTATTCCACCCATAAATTCTATAGAGATATTTCACTGTAAATACGCGTTTTTGCGGCTCTCTGAATACAAACAGCAATTTGAAAAGGTCCGTGTGTCTGAGAGTAGCTTAACTAAAAAAACAAAAATTCTATTAAATACCAAACGTAGTATTTATGTTCAGCGGTAAGATTTTCAAGCATCCCTTCACCAAATATCCTTTACATGGAAATGTTTTGGTTGTTTTTTTATTTTCTAAAATATCTTTCAACGAATTTAATAACATACCAAATATTTAAGCTATTTGCATGACAAATAAATGTTTATCTTGAATTTTCTAGAATAGCTTGTAACATTTCTCTGCATTCGAAGGGAATTTTGTGTAACTGGTAAACCATGAACGATAAACAAGAACTGTAGGTCCTAATAAAACACACAATTTCTTTCAAATACCCTTTATTGTGGTATAGGCACTTTAGAAAGACGCGTTGTTTATGGTTGGAATGTTTGAATACTTCATTACTTTTTTAAGTACCGTCGCTGTTCAGTTGTTTCTCGCGATACCATGGATAGCATATGGAATTTAAAGGACCCGTTTTTAAACGTTTGACTATTGATTCACTCTGCTCTATCTCCATTGCCTACATATAAATGTGTAATGAAAATATATCTCTACTTCATGTCAGTCGAAATAAGGAAATAAGGAATAAGCTGTTGTAAGTATTGTTTGTAGAGGACCGGCTAGAGAAAATCATGTAAGTGTAACACATCATATTTTTATAGTGAGGATTAAGCTAGACCTTACGTTAGGACATGCAATTTCTAAATGCCGGATATGATAGTAAAAATGGTTTATGTTACTAGTTTTGTTACATAGGAAATATCTGCTTTAAAGTTTGCCTCAACCTTAAAAGAAAGAATGGAGGTAAATGGGATTTCTCTGTCTCTATATAACGCACACATCTTGCCATTATCTTCGCCCTTTTCTACTCTCGCGCTGTTGCCAAATTATAATAAGTCATAACATGCTGTAAGTATTCATTTGTTACAAATTTCAGTTTTTAACACATTATTCTATGCAGAGTATTTTTCTCTATCAGATTATATCACTTTTAAGGCCTTGTAGATTTTTGTGGGCACAAATTTCTAAAGAAAGCGAGTTTTGCAGTAGAAGTCCTATATTTGCTGTTTCTGCTTATCGCGCAGTAATTAATAAACTAAACGGTAGAATTCAACATTTTTTCTTAAAGCAAACTAGTGTGAATTTGTCTACCCTTAATAATCTGAGGTTATAATTCTTTAAATTAAATATTTTCGGAAAATCCTGTGCTGCAGAAAAGTCATCTAGGGAGAAACTTTGTTATTGGGTTTACAACAGTGGAGAAAATGTTGAGGAGGGTTGGAGACAGTTTTTAAAAGAAACCGGAATACTGTAATTTTTGCATTCATTGGTATGACAAACAAAAGTCATGTCATCCAGCTACTCAGCTAAAATGTTAGGTGCGACGTAGAAGTCACTGAAGGAATTGTATACGTTTATAGATCTAGGTGTTATTTAGGTCATTAATTTAACATTTTAGGTAAATATTTATGATTATGGGAGTAGAAGCTAGGAAGAGACGAAAGTTTGATGAACTAAGTAGTGTTATAATGAATGTGTTAGATTATTAAAGTAAAACGACTGTTAGTAGGGCAGCAAAAGAAACAGCTAAAGCTACCCGAGTGTCAGAGACAGCAGTGTATAGGATAAAAAAGAAACGAATGAAAGAACCTCTAAGGACCCATAAAAGGGAATTCAAGAATTAATGGGAAAAACAAAAACCACTGCGTTAACGCAATATAATGGAATAGGGCAAAGCGGATTGCGACCCATCGTCCATTCTTTACTGTATGAATGCAATTTTGCCAAGGGCAAACGGTCACGATACCCCACCAAATTTTAGCTTTTAAAACGTTATATCGACGTATTTATTTGAAACATTTTTATGCCTGTAAAATCAGATTTCGGAGTAATAAAACATATAAATAGGAGACAAAGTGTAGGTGATAATTTAATGTTCGAAAATAGACTTAAATATCAGTACAGATGTTTCACTATTTGGTGATATATCATTCACAAAATGACATTAAAGCGGTGCATCGCTCTCAGTTGGGAGCCAAAACTCCGAGTGTACGTATATTACGTGTGGCAACAGTGCACCCCATTTAACCTGTATTGTCTTTTAAGTGTGAGACGCGATATAGTAATATATACATTTTCTGATGGATGCTTATTTTATTCCGAGTCGGACAGATATACAGAAAAATCTGATGTGTTACACTCACATGACTTTCTCTACTCTTGTACAATCTATTTTTACAAACGCTTATTCTCCACATGCTTCATGTTAATCGAGATATCGAGATGTCAATCTTATTGGTAATTTTCTTGTAGATGCAAGGGGAATATGGTAGCTTTTAAGCGATAGTCAAATATTTTAACGCTGGTTGCTATGTGACGCATTCCATTCTCTTTGCATGTTTAGGACACAAAAAAATGAATAACGAATTTGAGAAAAAGTATAAGTATTGGAAAATTTAAGGAAATAACAAGCAATATCTCGAAAACGGTTCACTCAACAAAAGAAATGTATATGATATAAGTTGTGTATTTTAGCGCGATCTACATTTTTTGTGTAGTAAAATTTTGTTTATCTCTTATGGTTTACCAGTTATGCAAAAGTCGTTCACAATGAAGAATACTTTTGGAGACATTCCCAGAAATTTCGAGATATACATTTCATTTCTCATGACATTATCTTAAACATATGATATTTTCATCAAAATCGTTAGAGCCATTTTTGAGAAAATTAAAATTTTCGAAAAATCTTCCATGTAAAGGGTAGTCTGGGGTGGAGGGATTTTCTTGAAAACCTTCGTGTCGCATCTCTGGAAGATACTGAACCTAAATACCAAGTTTGGTGCTTATCCAACTGTTCGTTTTTGAGTTATGCTGTTCACAGACACACAGACACACACACAGACACACACACACACACACACACACACACAGACACACACACGGACATGTTTCCAAAAATGCTTTTTTTGGATTCAGGAGGTCTCAAAACATATATTTCCGGTGAAATCTCGGTATCGAATTTTTGGGTGGAATGCAATACTTCCCCTACTTACTATACGTAGTAGAAAAAGTAAAAAGATGTCTCTCCTCCGGAAATATTCCGGAAGGACAACAATGCTTGGGTAGTAATTTCATATATTCCTTTCCGGATAAAAACACTTCGTTGACAGCTTTTCCACTCGTGAATAATACAATGTGTATACATTTTGTATGTTTTAACTCCTAATATCAATGGCAATTCAGGAGCAGATGGCTAACAGCTCTTGTTTTTACTACTGTAGTTTCAGCTGTTGTAACTCAGCTGGTGGGCATCTTTTCTTTCTTGTAAGCGATTTTAGAACATTGCTTATTGTCACATTCCTGACAGTTTAACTCTATTGTTTCTTTTAACCCTGTCAGTTATTTTTCTTTGAGTGAAAATTCATCTTTCTGAGGAGATAATCAGAAATGGTATTTTTCTGAGAGTGGTCATTTTGCTATAATGTAACACTAACTTTACTTTGCCCAGTGAAAAACTTACTTTTGCACATGAGAAAGTTGGCTAGTCACTCCAGAGATATTTAAACACTTTCAGAGTGTTTTTGTAGTTTGTTTTCAGTATTAAATGTTTCTATGTGGAGAGGTTGTGACAAAGAGATTTATGGTACAGTATAACTACACTTTACCGAAACTCGGCTTAATTTAAAACGCGGAGAATGTTAAAACGAACGAAAGAATGTAAGAAGATAAACAAAAAATTTGATATGTTACACACAATGACTTTCTCTACTCTTGTACAAACTATTTTTACAAACGCGTATTCTCCATATGCTTCATGTTAATCGAGA
Source organism: Deroplatys truncata (assembly GCA_030765065.1). Taxonomy (NCBI): domain Eukaryota; kingdom Metazoa; phylum Arthropoda; class Insecta; order Mantodea; family Mantidae; genus Deroplatys; species Deroplatys truncata. The sequence continues at coordinate 111,927,831 of CM060982.1, forward strand.
TAAACATTTACAGAAACTATCTGATTGCTAAACTCCTTGTAGGTGCAAGGGGAATATGGTAAGCTTCAAGCGATAGTCAAATATTTTAAGAGCTGGTTGCTATGTGGGGCATTTCATTCTCTTTGCATGTACAGAACAAACTAAAACTGTTATCGAATTCCCACTTGAGAAAAAGTACTGTTATTGGAAAACTTAAATAAATAATAAGGAATATCTTGGAAATGGTTCACTCCACAAAGAAGTATATGACATAAATTGTGTGTTCAAACCAGGTCTACATTTTTGCGTAGTAAAACTTTGTCCATCTCTTACGGTTTACCATCATGTAATATTTATTCAGAATGAAGAGAAATTTTGGGGACATTCCCAAAAATTCTATATATACTTTAATCTGTCATGAAAGTATCATAAATATATAATATTTCAATGAAACTCGTTATGAGCCATTTTTGAGAAAATAAAAATTTTCGAAAAATATTCCATGTAAAGGGTAGTCTGGGGTGGGCGGACTTTCCCAAAAATCTCCGTGTCGCATCTTTGTAAGATACTGAACCTAAATACAAGGTTTGGTATTCATATGACTTTTCGTTTTAGAGTTATGTTGTTTACAGACACACATACACACACACAGACCTTATTTCTAAAAATGCTTTTTTTGGATTCAGGGGGCCTCAAGACGTAATTCCGATGAAATCTCGGTGTTGAATTTTTGGGTGGAATGCAGTACTTCCCCTACTTACCTGGTAGAGAAAGTAATATGAGATGCACAAATTCGCGCTGGCAGCGTAGCTACAACAGTTAATAATGTTTTTTGCCCCAACCCTAAATACCAATATAAGCACTTTGTGCTGCATGCACTTAACGCTTATCCTCCGTTCTCCGTGGTGTAGTGATTACACACAAACCCGGCGGGGGGCGATGGATTTTTTGGGGCGTAATTATCCTTAGCATGGCCTCCGTCGGAAGGGAAGTAAAACTGGTGATCCCCGTCGTAGATTTACGGTACATAAAAGTACCTCAAGCCTGAAAAAGAGGCCTCTGAGCAAAAGCACCGGTCTTTCACGCCCAATATAGAATGGGATGCTAAGGACCACAGCATTTGAAGAGCGTCCATAAATACAACTGAATTTAATTTTTCCCCAGCCCACAATTCCAGGAAATACTCTACCGTAAGAACAAGTGTTAACTGCCTGCACACGCATTCAATGTAGAGGCCCACATTCACTTTAATCCTGGTGTTGGTTAATGTGGTTTATTTGAATTCAAGATTTCAACAAAAGCGTGTTTTAACAAGCATTAAACAGTCATTAGCGACAAAGTGACAAGGAAGGAAGGATTCAGATCATTACAGCTACAAAATAGTAATAATTCATTCAAATCTTAATGGTAAATACCAATTATGCCACTATCATAATCAAACACCTGTTGGTTTTAAGTTATCTTGGTGTTGTGGACAAAGCAGCTCCTCAAAAAATGCATTTACGATGAAACCTTGGTATTGAATTTTTGGGTGGAATGCTATACTTCCCCTACTTACGAAACGTAATAGAGAAAGTAAAGATGCAAAGTTATTGTGTGGTTTAACGAGATCTACATTCTTATTCTGGAGTAAGTTTTTGTCTATATCTTGTGGTTCTTCCAATTATACAAAAGTCATTCAGAATGAAGACGACTTTACTGAATATTTGCAGGAAGTTCAGCATATACAATTTATTTGTCATGTAAATATCTTAAGCATATGCTATTTGAATCAAAACCGTTACAGCATTTTCTCAAAAATGTTCCATATATAAGAATAATTGGAATTGTAGGATTTTGTTAAAAACCTTCATGTCGAACTCCTGGAAGATGCAGAATATAATGTTTGTTTTTAACAACCTATTCGTTTTGTGTTATGCTGCTAACAAACACACACACACACACACACACACACGGACCATTTAGGGAGCCGCAAAACATTTATCTCCGGTGAAACCTCTATATATAATTACTTTCTCTACTACGTATAGTAAGTAGGGGAAGTATTGTATTCCAAACAAAAATTCGATACCGAGATTTCACCGGAAATACATGTTTTGAGACCCCCTGAATCCAAAGAAAGCATTTTTGGAAACATGTCCGTCTGTGTGTCAGTGTGTCTGTGTGTGTGTCTGTGTGTGTGCCTGTGTGTGTGCCTGTCTTTGAACAGCATAACTCATAAACGAACAGTCGGATAATCACCAAACTTGGTATTTAGGTTCAGTATCTTTCAAGGATGCGACACGAAGGTTTTCAAGAAAATCCCCCACCCCAGATTACCATTTACATGGAATATTTTTCGAAAATTTTAATTTTTTCAAAAATGGCTCTAACAATTTTGATTAAAATATCATATGTTTTACATATTTGTATGACAAATAAAATGTATATCTTGAATTTTCTGGGAATGTCTCTAAAAATATTCTTTATTGTGAACGACTTTTGCATGGGTGGTAAACCATAAGAGTTAGACAAAATTTTACTACAGAAAAAATGTAGATCGCGTTAAAATACACAATTTATGTCATATATACTTTTGTTGTTGAGTGAACCATTTTCGAGATATTACTTGTTATTCCCTTAAATTTTTCAATACTTATTTTCTCAAATGGGAATTCGTTATTCATTTTTTAGTCTTGGATATGCAAGGAGTATTAATCTGTGGGAAAGGGAATGGTGCTGCACCTAGCAACCAGCTATTAAGAGATATGTATGTGCTTAAAGGCTACTGTATTTCTATATTGCCCTTGTAAATATATATTCCCCTTACATATACAAGAAAATTAGCAATAAGATAGAGTCTGCAAATGTTTATCTCGATTAACATGAAGTAGATGGAGAATAAGTGTTTGCAAAATAGTTTGTACAAGAGTAGAGAAAGTGATGTGAGTGTAACGCATCAGATATTTTTTGGGTGGAATGCAATACTTCCTCTAACATAATACAGGTAGGTGGCAGAAAAAGTTAAGTGTCCTGCCTGAGGTGCTAGCAGACTCACAATCTTCTCGTTTTGCTTTACTGGCGAAAAATCCTACTTTCGGGATAGCTAGAAGCCGCATGTTACTTTACAGCAAAGCTCAAAGGAAAACTTAGTAATCAATTATCCTCATAAGGGATATTGTATCTACGCCCCACAAGGGGGCGTCCCCAGGAGGATGATTAAGGCGGGAGGAGACACCGGGCAGCCGAAACCAGGAGTGACGGAACAGGAATGACAGGATCCCTAAGTTTACAGATAGGCACTCCCCGGTAGATGGACCGGCAGTGTGACCTAACGCCCCTCAAGGTGGTTCAGAAATCCCTGGTAGTCAGCCGAATTTCGAAGAATGGGGACAGTCACAAAGAGCATCCTTTTCCCTTGCCACACTGCACCGAAACACCATCGCCGACACTTCCAACTCTGAAAGAGACCAACAGATGAAATGTGAATTGAAATGAAAAGGGAGGTGAAATAGAGGGACAGGAATTTCGGGGGGTGTGAAAATCCTTCCATGGATTCGCCTGGGGACCGAAAAACCCATGGACCAGGAAGGTCGATTACGGGAATCGAATCTACGACCTACGGAATGGAAGCCACAGAGGAAGTCGCCTGAGCCGTCCCATTGGGTGCACTTGAACAAAGGTTAGGCTCATTTGTTTTAAATTTCTTGCTACCTTAAAGAATTCATAATTATTGATAGCAATTAACTCCCCCTCTAAATGCGAAAATTTTCCAGCTGCGACTGGGTAATATTCTAAACCTACACAAACGTTATTCGTTCATAACGTGATTTTGTCATGAACCAAAAAGTCGATAAGCTTAATTCAATTAATCGGGAAGGTAATTAAAATTAACTTCAACTTTTTATAATGGGCGAAAACAATCTGCTGTGATACATTCACATCACTTTCTTTAACCTCAATTGTTTCTCAGTATGTATACAAGCTATTCTTACTAAAACTTATCCAAATAAACCTTTGTAGAAATAAAAACATGACACATTTGTTATAGATACAAAGAGAACTGCGATAGTCAAATGTTTAGAAACTGAATGCTAATGACCAATAATGAACAATTGGAACCAGTAATAAGGATATCTCAGAAATGGCGTATGCCACAAAAAATTGACTTGAAATAAACTTTTTTGCTTTAAAGATGTCTAAAATGTTGTGTAGTATTTTTCGTACTTAAAGGAAAGAATCCCGTTAGATCAAAATTACTAATAAATGGTAAAATATTAGAACAGGTATCCCACTTCAATTATCCAGGATGTAACATTATTTTTACATTTGGCAAAGACACTGAGATGAAAGTTAACAGGTTTCAAACCATTTGCGGAACGATCAGAAGAGCTTTTGAGGTATGTAAGGGGATGCACTAGAGCTGACAAAATAGGAAATGAATCAATAAGATCAAATTTGAATATTGTATTAGTAAACGATAAGATTGATGAAAATAAAAAAATCAAATGTGTTACACTCACATGACTTTCTCTACTCTTGTACAAACTATTTTTACAAACTCTTATTCTCCATCTATTTCATATTAATCGAGATAAACTTTTGCAGAAACGATCTTTTGACATGCAAAGAGAATTACATTTTACACATAACCACCAGTTCTAAAAAAAAATCTGATATGTTACAGTCACATGACTTTCTCTACTCTTGTACAACCTATTTTTACAAACGCTTATTCTCCATATGCTTCATGTGAATCGAGATATCGAGCTGTTAATCTTATTGCTAATTTTCTTATAGATGCAAGGGGAATTGGCTTTAAACGTTTAAGAGCTGGTTGCTATATGGAATATTCCATTCTCTTTGCATTACTAGGACAAAAAATCTGATGTGTTACACTCACATGACTTTCTCTACTCTTGTACAATCTATTTTTACAAACACCTATTCTCCATATGCTTTGTGTTAATCGAGATATCGAGATGTCAATCTTATTGCTAATTTTCTTGTAGATGCAAGGGGAATATGGTAGCTTTTAAGCGATGGTCAAATATTTTAACGCTGGTTGCTATGCGGCGCATTCCATTCTCTTTGCAAGTCCAGGACATAAAAAAATGAATAACGAATTTGAGAAAAAGTATAAGTATTGGAAAATTTAAGGGAATAACAAGCAATATCTCGAAAACGGTTCACTCAACAAAAGAAATGTATACGACATAAGTTGTGTATTTTAACGAGATCTACATTTTTTGTATAGTAAAATTTTGTCTATCTCTTATGGTTTACCAGTTATGCAAAAGTCGTTCACAATGAAGAATACTTTTGGAGACATTCCCAGAAAATTCGAGATATACATTTCATTTCTCATGACATTATCTTAAACATATGATATTTTAATCAAAATCGTTAGAGCCATTTTTGAGAAAATTAAAATTTTCGAAAAATATTCCATGTAAAATGTAGTCTGGGGTGGGGAGATTTTCTTGAAAACCTTCGTGTCGCATTTCTGGAAGATACTGAACCTAAATACCAATTTTGGTGTTTATCCGACTGTTCGTTTTTGAGTTATGCTGTTCACAGACACACACACACACACAGACACACAGACACACACACACACACAGACACACACACGGACATGTTTCCAAAAATGCTTTTTTTGGATTCAGGAGGTCTCAAAACATGTATTTCCGGTGAAATCTCGGTATCGAATTTTTGGGTGGAATGCAATACTTCCCCTACTTACTATACGTAGTAGAGAAAGTAAAAAATGAATAACGAATTTGAGAAAAAGTATAAGTATTGAAAAATTTAAGGGAATAACAAGCAATATTTCGAAAATGGTTCACTCAGCAAAAAAATGCATACGACTTAAATTGTGTATTTTAACGCGATCTAGATTTTTTGTGTAGTAAAATTTTATGTATCTCTTATGGTTTACCAGTTATGCAAAAGTCGTTCACAATGAAGAACACTTTTGGAGACATTCCCGGAAAATTCGAGATATACATTTCATTTGTCATGAAAATATCTTAAACAGATGATATTTTAATCAAAATTGTTAGAGCCATTTTTGAGAAAATTAAAAATTTAGAAAAATATTCCAGGTAAAGGGTAGTCTGGGATGGGAGGATTTTCTTGAAAACCTTTTTGTCGCATCTCTGGAAGATACTGAACCTTAATACCAAGTTTGGTTTTTATCGGACTGTTCGTTCACACAGACACGTACACGGACATGTTTCCAAAAGTGTTTTTTTGGATTCAGGGGGTCTCAGAACATGTATTACCGGTGAAATATCGATATCGAATTTTTGTGTGGAATACAATACTTCCCCTACTTACTGTACGTAGTAGAGAAAGTAAAAATTGGAAACAACATGTTGATAGAATACCAAAAAAGGTAATGAATTACCACACGACAGGGAGAAGTTTAGGAAGACCACGCAAGGGATGACTAGAGACTGGAACAGGTGTCATTACCTAATACCTGAAAGAAAAAGAAGACTTTTCGTCTGTTACTTAACGTTTACCAGTTATACAAGATCATACAAGTTTCCTTCCGAATGAAGGTGATTATCAAGGGTTATTCCATAAAATCCAAGATATTAATTTTATTTGTCATGTAAATATCTATACTAACCTGCCGTTTGTGAAAATTTTAAAACAAAGAAAGTATTTTCCGAATAACTCCAAACTTGGTGGAAGTATAGAACAGTGCGCAAGCAATTGTTGATTAGGTTTGCAGAAAGATGGGGTAAACGTTAGGCCGCTCGTGTCGGTTGGACAAGATCAATGTTGCGCCCGTGTAGTCAAAGCAGAGCTGTCTAACAAGGTGAAAATGATAAAGTGATTGCCAGTATGACTCGTCGACGACAAAGGGAGCCATACTGGTATATGTGGGAGTTCGAACGGGGCAGAAAGATCTGTCTCCGGGAAGCGGGTTTGTCATACCGTGACATTTCGGCTCGTACAGGGCATGCTGCTACGAAAGTGATGCGTGTGTGGAAGCAGTGGATAGATGGAGGTTGTACGCAGCACAGAGCGGATACATGACTACAGTACGGACTGACCGTCATCTTTTCCACATGGCAATAATGGACTGTACAGCTTCATCTACGGTGTTTACTCAACGCTGCAGCACTGCAACATGTGTGAGCTTGTCTGCATCAACGGTTCGTCTCCGTCTGCTGCAGGTTGGACTGGTTGCATGCACATTACGTCTGCTTCCATTGCCCAGAAACAACAAGCTCCTCCGACTGCAATGGGCACTTGAACACCGTCACTGTGTGCTGAGTGGCAAAATGTAGTCTTTTCGGACGACTGCCACTTCAACGTGTTCTACAGTAATATGTCCCACGGTGCCGTGATGAGAGCATCCTGGAGGGCCACATTGTCGAAAGGCATAGCGGACAAACGCCAAATGTTATGGTTTGGGGCGCCTTTGCTTACAACAACAGATCTAGCCTCCTACAAATTGAGGACACTTTGAACAGCAACCGGTACCTAGCGGTGGTTGTACAGCCTGAGGTATTCCACCTGCTTCAGCCATCTCTACAGTCCACATTTCAACAGGATAATGCCCGACCACATATTGCGAGAAATGTACAAGCTTTCCTCGAAGAGCGACGGACACCATTGCTTCCCTGTCTTGCGCGTTCGCGTGACATGTCGCCCATCGAACATGTCTTGGATATGATTTGTCGGCACCTGGTGCATCACGGTCCTCCAGTAACCACTGTCACGAATTTGTGGTCCCGAATACAAACTGCGTGGAGGGAAATCCCTCAGTAACTTATTCAAAACCTTTTTGATTCAATGTCAGTTCTAGCAGTTCTAAATGCAACGCAAGCAGGTCATAGCAAATACTGAATATTAGGGGTCATGTATAAATTTGAAAGGTTTATCACTTGTTACATGTCATTAACCTAACATGTGGTACTGAATTCACGCATTTCTATCTTAATGTTGCAATTTTCACAAGCGGCAGTGTATATGCTATTTTAATAAAATCGGTAGAGCAATTTTTTTTGTAAAATCATTATACTTAAAGATATTCCCATATAAAGGGTATTTGGGTGTGGGGATTTTTTAAAAGTAGTCATGTAGCATCCTTAGGAGATACCGAACTTAAGCACCAACTTTGGTACTTATCCGTCTTTTCGTTTTTGTGTTGTGCTGTTCACAGGCACATACAAACATAGACAGTTTAACTGACACGCACACACGAACATTTTTCTAGAAATACATTTTCTTTGTTATCCTGGGGACTCAAAACATGTATTTAAAGTGAAATTTTGTTTTAGAATTTTTGGATGGAATGCAATACTTCCCCTAACTACTATATGTATTATAGAAAGTAAAACAGAAAAAAGAAAAAAAACCGTGTGCCGTAAAAATCTAAGAAAAACAAGTAAAACATAACGTATTATGTCGTATACTAATAAACATAAGTATGCCAAAAAGCTTCCAAATGTGAAGTTAACAATGATCTCGTTTTATCTGCATGGTTTTATCCAATGTGATAATTTCAGAATCCATCTTATAATAAGTTGGGTGCACTTTATTCAGTATTATAACCTAAATATTGTTTACCTGCGAACTAATTATTGTACTCCGTGCTGTATTCATATGTGAATAAATAAAGATACATCACACATTTAATGTTAATTACCTCTCCCAAAGAATTTTCCAAGATGGATAAACTATAAGATATGGAGACACGAGATTAAGATATAAAAAATTTAAGAATTTTTAAATTTATCTACCACAAATCCATATGTTCTTAATTAATTACTAGGATTCAGTGCTAAAGGCTTCGGTTATTCTGTTTGCTATTTATGAAACATAAAGGTTATTTTATTAGATTCAACAATAAAGCAGCATACCTAATCAAGGTTTCTTATAGTAAACTACGCGAACAAAAGAACGATTAAGACAAGATTCCTACTGATACCTTCGTTGTCATGCATCTGAAGACGTTAACTTTTAAATCAACTAAACAACGGAGAGCAAAGGACACGAAGAACACGAGTGTTTTCCATTTATGCTTATTTGGTACCCGGCCAACAAACAACCCAGTTTTGGTCGTTTTAGCATACGTGACGAGCTTACATCATGAATTTCCAAAACAAGTTATAAATACTCTAGAAGCTATTATAGTTGCACAACATAACAACGAAGGGAACATCACGACTTGTGCAGATCTATTGTTGCTACCAGTAGGAGGCTATAGAAGGTATGGAAACAGGGAAAGAAACACAGGAAGCTGCAGGAGGAATGGTTTCAACTAAGGAACCACAGGAGGTTACATGAGGAATGGTACAGCGAAGGAACCACAGATGGCTACAAGAGGAATGGTACAGCGAAGGAACCACAGATGGCTACAGGAGGAATGGTACAGTGAAGCAACCACAGGTGGCTACAGGAGGAATGGTACAGCGAAGGAACCACAGGAGTCTACAGGAGGAATGGTACAGCGAAGGAACCACAGGAGTCTACAGGAGGAATGGTGCAGTGAAGGAACCACAGGAGTCTACAGGAGGAATGGTGCAGTGAAGGAACCACAGGAGTCTACAGGAGGAATGGTGCAGTAAAGGAATCACAGGAGGCTACAGGAGGAATGATTGCAACGAAGGAACCACAGGTGGCTACAGCTGGAATGATTGCAACGAAGGAACCACAGGAGGCTACAGGAGGAATGGTGCAGTGAAGGAACCACATAAGTCTACAGAAGGAATGGTGCAGTGAAGGAACCACAGGAGTCTACAGGAGGAATGATTGCAACGAAGGAACCACAGGAGGCTACAGGAGGAATGGTACAACGAAGGAACCACAGGAGGCTACAGGAGGAATGGTACAACGAAGGAACCACAGGAGGCTACAGGAGGAATGGTACAGCGAAGGAACCACAGGAGTCTACAGGAGGAATGATTGCAACGAAGGAACCACAGGAGTCTACAGAAGGAATGGTGCAGTGAAGGAACCACAGGAGTCTACAGGAGGAATGGTACAGCGAAGGAACCACAGGAGTCTACAGGAGGAATGGTACAGCGAAGGAACCACAGGAGTCTACAGGAGGAATGGTACAGCGAAGGAACCACAGGAGTCTACAGGAGGAACGATACAGCGAAGGAATCACAGGAGTCTACAGGAGGAATGGTACAGCGAAGGAATCACAGGAGGCTACAGGAGGAATGATACAGCGAAGGAACCACAGGTGGCTACAGGAGGAATGGTGCAGTGAAGGAATCACAGGAGGCTACAGGAGGAATGATACAGCGAAGGAACCACAGGTGGCTACAGGAGGAATGGTGCAGTGAAGGAATCACAGGAGGCTACAGGAGGAATGATACAGCGAAGGAATCACAGGAGGCTACAGGAGGAATGGTGCAGCGAAGGAATCACAGGAGGCTACAGGAGGAATGATACAGCGAAGGAACCACAGGTGGCTACAGGAGGAATGGTGCAGTGAAGGAACCACAGGAGGCTACAGGAGGAATGATACAGCGAAGGAAGCACAGGTGGCTACAGGAGGAATGGTACAGGGTAGGAATCACAGAAGGCTACAGGAAGAATGGTACAGCGAAGGAACCATAGGAGTCTACAGGAGGAATGGTGCAGTGAAGGAACCACAGGAGTCTACAGGAGGAATGGTGCAGTAAAGGAACCACAGGAGGCTACAGGATGAATGATTGCAACGAAGGAACCACGGGAGGCTACAGGAGGAATGGTGCAACGAAGGAACCACAGGAGTCTACAGGAGGAATGGTGCAGTGAAGGAGCCACAGGAGTCTACAGGAGGAATGGTGCAGTGAAGGAACCACAGGAGTCTACAGGAGGAATGGTGCAGTGAAGGAACCACAGGAGTCTACAGCAGGAATGATTGCAACGAAGGAACCACAGGAGGCTACAGGAGGAATGGTACAGCGACGGAACCACAGGAGGCTACAGAAGGAATGGTACAGCGATGTAACCACAGGAGTCTACAGGAGGAATGATTGCAACGAAGGAACCACAGGAGTCTACAGGAGGAATGGTGCAGTGAAGGAACCACAGGAGTCTACAGGAGGAATGATTGCAACGAAGGAACCACAGGAGGCTACAGGAGGAATGGTACAACGAAGGAACCACAGGAGGCTACAGGAGGAATGGTACAACGAATGAACCACAGGAGGCTACAGGAGGAATGGTACAGCGAAGGAACCACAGGAGTCTCCAGGAGGAATGATTGCAACGAAGGAACCACAGGAGTCTACAGGAGGAATGGTGCAGTGAAGGAACCACAGGAGGCTACAGGAGGAATGATGCAGTGAAGGAACCACAGGAGTCTACAGGAGGAATGATTGCAACGAAGGAACCACAGGAGTCTACAGGAGGAATGGTGCAGTGAAGGAATCACAGGAGGCTACTGGAGGAATGGTGCAGTGAAGGAACCACAGGAGTCTACAGGAGGAATGATTGCAACGAAGGAACCACGGGAGGCTACAGGAGGAATAGAATGCAGCAAAAGAAGTCCAGGAGGCTACAGGAGGAATGGATGTAGCGAGGGAACCACAGGAGGCTTCAGGAAGGATGGTTGTAACGAAGGAACCACGGAGACTACAGGAGGAATGGATGTAGCGGCGTAACCACAGGAGGCTACAGGAGGAATGGTGCAGTGAAGGAACCACAGAAGTCTATAGGAGGAATGATTGCAACGAAGGAACCACGGGAGGCTACAGGAGGAATAGAATGCAGCAAAAGAAGTCCAGGAGGCTACAGGAGGAATGGATGTAGCGAGGGAACCACAGGAGGCTTCAGGAAGGATGGTTGTAACGAAGGAACCACGGAGACTACAGGAGGAATGGTGCAGTGAAGGAACCACAGGAGTCTATAGGAGGAATGATTGCATCGAACGAACCACAGGAGGCTACAGGAGGAATGGATGTAGCGACGGAACCAAGGGAGGCTACAGGAAGGATGGTTGTAAAGAAGGAACCACAGGAGACTACAGGAGGAATGGATGTAGCGGCGGAACCAAGGGAGGCTACAGGAAGGATGGTTGTAAAGAAGGAACCACAGGAGACTACAGGAGGAATGGATGTAGCGGCGGATCCAATGGAGGCTACAGGAAGGATGGTTGTAAAGAAGGAACCACAGGAGACTACAGGAGGAATGGATGTAGCGGCGGAACCAAGGGAGGCTACAGGAAGGATGGTTGTAAAGAAGGAACCACGTAGACTACAGGAGGAATGGATGTAGCGGCGTAACCACAGGAGGCTACAGGAGGAATGGTGCAGTGAAGGAACCACAGGAGTCTATAGGAGAATTGATTGCAACGAAGGAACCACGGGAGGCTACAGGAGGAATAGAATACAGCAAAAGAAGTTCAGGAGGCTACAGGAGGAATGGATGTAGCGAGGGAACCACAGGAGGCTTCAGGAAGGATGGTTGTAAAGAAGGAACCACAGGAGGCTTCAGGAAGGATGGTTGTAAAGAAGGAACCACAGGAGGCTACAGGAAGGATGGTTGTAAAGAAGGAACCACAGGAGGCGTCAGGAAGGATGGTTGTAAAGAAGGAACCACAGGAGGCTTCAGGAAGGATGGTTGTAAAGAAGGAACCACAGGAGGCTACAAGAAGGATGGTTGTAAAGAAGGAACCACAGGAGGCTTCAGGAAGGATGGTTGTAAAGAAGGAACCACAGGAGGCTTCAGGAAGGATGGTTGTAAAGAAGGAACCACAGGAGGCTACAGGAAGGATGGTTGTAAAGAAGGAACCACAGGATACTACAAGAGGAATGGATGTAGCGGCGGAACCAAGGGAGGCTATAGGAAGGATGGTTGTAAAGAAGGAACCACAGGAGGCTACAGGAGGAATGGTTGTAGCGGCGGAACCAAGGAAGGCTACAGGAAGGATGATTGTAAAGAAGGAACCACAGGAGACTACAGGAGGAATGTTACAGTGAAGGAAACACAGGAGGCTACAGCAGGAATGGATGTAGCGCCGGAACCACAGGAGGCTACAGGAGGAATGGATGTAGCGGCGGAACCAAGGGAGGCTACAGGAAGGATGGTTGTAAAGAACGAACCACAGGAGACTACAGGAGGAATGGATGTAGCGGCGGAACCAAGGGAGGCTACAGGAAGGATGGTTGTAAAGAAGGAACCACAGGAGACTACAGGAGGAATGGTACAGTGAAGGAAACACAGGAGGCTACAGCAGGAATGGATGTAGCGCCGGAACCACAGGAGGCTACAGGAGGAATGGTTTCAGTTAAGGAACCACGTGAGGCTACAGCAGGAATGGATGTAGCGCCGGAACCACAGGAGGCTACAGGAGGAATGGTTTCAGTTAAGGAACCACAGGAGGCTACAGCAGGAATGGATGTAGCGCCGGAACCACAGGAGGCTACAGGAGGAATGGTTTCAGTTAAGGAACCACAGGAGGCTGCAGCAGGAATGGTTGCAGTTAAGGAACCACAGGAGGCTACAGCAGGAATTGTTGCGGCAAAGAAACCACAGGAGACTACAGGAGAAAGTAAACCAGTTTTGGAAACATGTCCGTATGTGTGTCTGTATGACTATGAACACCATAACTCAAAAACGAAAACTCGTATAAATATCAAACCTTGTACTTAGGTTTAATATCCCGCAATGGTGCGACATAAAAACTTTAATCAAAATTTCCACATTTAAACTACCTACCTGATTTCCTAAAGAATGGCTGTATCTATGTTTATGACAGTATCATGTACGAAAGGTATTTACACGTCACGTAAAATGTATATCTTGAATTTTCGGGGAAGAGTGTATGAAGTCCTCTTCATTTGGAAGGACTATTCTATAAACTTGTATAACTGGTAATAGTTAAGCGAAAGACGAAAACGTACTGTACAAAAAACGTAGACCTCTTCAAAATACATAATTTATTTTAGTGGCAGTAGCCGTTTCTGATATACCCGTTATTAAAGGTTCGAATTTTTCCTCTTTTGATCATTCTCTTGAAGTTCTTTTAACATTCAAGTGTTTCTCGCGATTCCATGGAAAAGGTATGGAATTTAAGGTCAGCATATAGCGCCCTGTTCTTATACATTTGACTGTTGCTATTCCCTTTGTATCTATACCTAAATGTGTAATGTAGCTCTTCAATGTAACTATTGTGTATTCAAAATGACGAGAACTTGTGAGACATTCCCAGAAAATTCAAGATATACATTTTATTTGCCATAAAAATATCTTATACATATGATATTTTAATCAAAGTCGTTACTGTCATTTTTGAGAAAATCAAAATTTTCTAAAACTTCTCTATGTAAAGAGTAGTCAGGAGTGAAAATCGTCGTGTCACATCTCTGAAAGATTCTCGACCCAATTACCAATTTTTGTATGTATCTGACTTTTCGTTTTTGAGTTATGCTTTTCACAGACACACACACGGACTTTTTCTAAAAAACGTTTATGGGTGCTGGGTTCCTCAAAACATATATTTCGGTGAAATATTGATATGGAATTTATTGATGGAATGCAATACTTATTTATACGTAGTAGAGAAAGTAAAAATAATTATTTTCGATTCAGAGCTCAAAAAAATTATTTCCAGTGAAATCCCGGTGTCCAATTTTTGGGTGGAGTGGAATACCTTCTCTACTTTGTACGTGGTACAGAAAGTAAAAATGGCAAATTATTTAAAAATTAAAATCAGTAACAACGGATATATCGGAAATGGCTTATGCTAAAAACAGCTGTTTGAAATTAGTTGTGTGTTTTATGGATATCCACATGTTTTCTTTTGCAAGATTTTGTTTAACCCTTATGTTTTTACAATTTCATAAAAATATTCGGAATCAGCAATACTATGCGGGCTATTCCCAGAAACTTCAACGTATGGATTTATTTGTATTCAACTTCAATGGATTACCCTCGTCTCTGTAGTACTTACACCCACGAGGACTTATAAGCCTTCCTGTCGTAATTAGCCTGCCGAGGGGCAGCCAAGCTCTGGATCACCAGGATGGGTGATCAGTCCAATGTCTGGTATGACGGTGAAAAAGAAGGAAACTAAATGTGATGAGTGAGGCAGTATTTTGAACACTTAAATGATTTCAGTCTAATTATATAATATAAAAGTTCAATAACAGCCCGCCATAAAGCAACATGTGTATGTAACAAGATATAAAAAGTGTATATTGCAGTCATTGTACATGTTTATATTATTGTATACATGTGTAATAAGTTTATGTGAATGTATTACATAATTTAATAATGTAGGAGCTGTGAGAACAATAGGTTAAAAGTTGCTAACAATGAGGTAACAATGTGGTAATCTTGAGGCAATAATGAGTAAGAAAGTTTAATAATGCTACTAGTCATTCTTGGAGCAACAATAATGTAAATTGTTGATACAGTTAATAAAATAGCCAATCAACAACCAGAAAAAGCTTTAGTTAAATGAAGGTATTCTATTGGAGTAGGATTAGCCAATCAGAAACTGAAATACAGCAAAATTTACAGCTAGTTGCTTATAGACAGTGTTTCTAATCGGACGCGAGATGCATCCTCGAGAAATTTAATACGTATTCAGTGTGAGACTAAAATAGATTGATTGTTAAAAAGTGCAAGTAATTAATAAATAAATCTCTCAGCTCTCTATATATATCAGGGAAGTGTTATTTAAATCACGTCAAACATTAATAAAATGAGTGAAGTAAAATTATAATCTGTGTAAGCCTACATTCTTCAGTCGCACCACAACCCGTAACAATAATACTGACGCAGCCGAGGTAAACATAAATATTTAATATTTAAAAAACAGTCAAAACTTCAAAGTTAATATTTTTAAACTTGCGACAAAGGCCACCGGAAAGCACATTTGGGGCGAACGCTACCGCAAACTTTTTACCATACGTGCGGTTGCTACTATTTAAAGTTCGGCTCCCCAACCGTCGAAATATAATACATCTTCAAACTGTCTTTCCATACGTAGCAGTAACAAACCTTCTTTAAACTGGCTCCCAAAGTGTGGGGCAAAAAACAAAAGAAGGAAATAACTTTTTCATGATGAAAGGGATGATAACAAAATTCGCGGATCAAATTCGCTTAGCGAGCGAGGAAAACCGCAAAAAGACCTGTTTGAACCCAGGACCTCTTGAATGAGGGTTGCTCATGTTACCGTAGTACCACCACGCTCGGTGTATTCATATTTTGGCAGTTATCTTAAATACGTCGTATTTAAGATTTAAAAATGCGCGCATTGCAGGTATTATCCGCAAATGTTGCTATCAAATTCTTGGTCTAAATCATCTACCTATTAGGTAAATGGTAAAGAAAGTAATAATTGGATTAAGGGAATGGTAATTTTTAGGAGCACAAATATAGACATTATAATATATAAGCAATTTGCTCGAAAACTTTTCAAATGATTGTTTTGTATCTTTTTTTTTTTTTTTTGTTATTTATTGATATTTATACTATGTTCTTGGAAAGCTTTGCTGTTCTACCTGAGGGAAAAATTCCGTAAAAAGAATTCCATATGCACACAGGGTTCTTTAACATAAAGCTATTTTTAAATTGCCAGTACTTTAAGGTACGCTTCCCCGATACTGTATTAAGAGATTGTGAAAAGTAAATATAATGAAGCCCGAAGATGTTTATTGGTGAATAATTTCATGAAAATGTCATGTTATTCTATTTTAATATGGTAGACATACACATGTATGAAACAAACTCATGGGTATCGAAGCTTATCTTGAGGTAGTAATATCGCCCTTGATGGGGAAATAATTTTAAGGAATACAATTTTATGTGGTAAGTGTAAATATCTAGGCGCGTTAATAGTGTAAAATGGTAAGTATACTTTAAGATTGTTTAACCAATTACTAGATGTATGTAGACAATGAGTCAGAAAAGGCTTACGAAAAGTAACATTTACGTGAAAGAACGATGGCTTTACGGTTGCAAGAATATTATTGCATGTCGGCCACGTTTTGAATACGCTTGGAGGAGGGCGCCGTGTTTTTGTTGACACTGCCTAGCGTCTTCAAGCCGTTAGAGGAATTGAATCGGATTTTATTTATGGACGCCCTTTAACTACTATGGTGCTTAGCACCCCATTCTATATTAGTTGAGAATGACCGGAAACTTTGCTCATAGGCCTCTTTATCAGGCTTGAGGTTCTTTTACGTGCCGCAAATCTACGATACAGGAGCACCGGCTTTACTTCCCTTCCGAAGGAAGCCATTCCAAGGGATTTACGCCGAAGAAATCCGCTGCCCCAGAGGAGAGTGAGGGGCAGGGCGATAGGGGAATGTGCAGTTGCTCAATGAAAACATTACTGTTTGCAGGTCTCAGCCTCGTTAGTAAATTCAACTCAAAACTGCGGATGTTTTCTTTACGTGTTCTTCCGAAGCCCCGCCCATTTGTTTCGTAACTATTTATTTCCTCTTCTCCCCCGGACGCATACATATCGTGGCCGGTCAAAACATGCGTAAACTTCTATTCATCCATTATACTATTTCAGTTCTGTAATTAAAAAAGGAGGAAAAGCGAAATAGCGCCTAAAGCCTGGGATCCCTATGGAGAAGTAAAGAATCAACTACATGATAGAGGTAAAAACCCTTAAAATGACGTAAGCCAGGCACTGCGAGAGGCACAAAATTTTATCCACTGCTAAATGAGAATCTAATTTCAATATTATCATTGCAATCATAATACTTCCATTTTAAATAAACTTAATAATAATGCTATAATTTCCGCAATTTTCTAGTAGAAACTTTGCACCACAGCACAGAAAAATAACTCCTGTACTCTTTCGAGTAGAATGGGTAAATTTCAGCTCAAATTTTAGAGCAAGGTTTATGCTCTATATTTGTCATTTCTAAATATGAAAGCCTCCATACTCCTAAGCCATATTACTTTGTTGCTTGTAAATATATATATATATATATATGTGTGTGTGTGTGTGTGTGTTTTCTATCCATTTTTACTTTCTCTACTACGTATAGTAAGCAGGAGAAGTATTGCATTCCACCCAAAAATTCGATACCGAGATTTCGCAGGAAATACATGTTGTGAGGTGCGCTGAATGCATATAAAGCATTTTTGGAAACATGTCCGTGTGTGTGTGTCAGTGTTTGTGTGTGTCTTTCTGTGAACAGCATAACTCAGAAACGAACAGTCCGATAAACACCAAACTTGGTATTTAGGTTCAGCATCTTCCAGAGATTTGACACAAAATATTTCATAAAAATCCCCCCACCCCAGATTACCTTTTCAAAAATTTTAATTTTCTCAAAAATGCCTCTAACGACTTTGAATAAAATACCATAAATTTAAGACATTGTTGTGGCGAATAAATTGTATATCACGAAGCTTCTGGTAATCTCTCCAAAAGTATTCTTCATTGTGAACGACTTTTTCAAAACTGGTAAACCATAAGAGCTAGACAAATTTTACTACACAAAAAAGTAGATCACGTTAAAATACACAATTTGTGTCATATACATTTTTTTTGTTGTTGAATGAACCATTTTCGAGATAATGCTTGTTATTCCCTTAAATCTTCAAATACTTCAAATGGAAATTCGTTATTCATTTTTTTGTCCTGGTAATGCAAGGAGAATGGAATACTCCACATAGCAACCAGCTCTTAAAACATTTGACTATCGCTTAAAGCCTACCAATTCCCCTTGCATCTACAAGAAAATTAATAATAAGGTTAACATCTCGATATCTCGATTAACATGAAGCATATGGAGAATAAGCGTTTGTAAAAATAGTTTGTACAAGATTAGAGAAGGTCATTTGAGTGTAACACATCAGATTTTACCTTATGCATAGTTTTCTTCTCTAGAGGACTTTTCTGATGTAAATGGTTCGTTTTCTCAGGAACTATAGCTGAAGATAATTCTGATATCTAAAAAAAACACCTCACTTTAGCTACTGATCCACTTTAGTGTTGACAAGTTGGTTAATTATGCTTTAAAAATCAATTGTTGGTACATTTTAATACAAAACATCATTAAGAAATGAATCCTTTCTTTACTCTCTGTAGTACGTACTTAGTAGCAGAGAAGGTTATGCATTCGACCTACAAATTAGATACTGAGATTTCGTCGAAAATACGCGTTTTGATGTACCTGAATAAAAAAATATGTTTGATAAGGTTCCGTATATGTGACTGTGAACAGAATGACTCAAAATCGAAAAGTCGAATAAATAGCAAACTTTATATTTAACGTAAGTACTTTGCAAAGATGCGATAAGAATGATTTTCAAGAAAATTCCCCACACCTTACATGGAACCTTTTTCGAAATGCTTTATTTTCTAAAATATAAAACTAAATATTTTGCTTAAAGGCCGTATATTTAAGATATTTACATGACAGACAAAATGTTTATCTTGAATATTTTGAAATAGCCTTTAAAGCTTCTTTATACAGAAGGACATTTGTATAATGTTGTATAAATAGTAAACGTTAAGCGCCAGACAAAAACATACTACATAAAGAGGTGGAGATCACATAGTTTATTTTCAATAACATTTTTTGTGTCATCAGCCGTTTGCGAGATACCCGTTATTAATGGTTCGATTTGTTCAATACTTGGTCATTGCATGAAAACGGTATTGAATTTTAAGGCAGCGAATAGCGTGCAGTCCTTAAAACATTTCACTATCACCGATTCCCTTGTATTTATAACGAAATATGCAACGCAACTCTTTTAGGAAAGGTTTATCTTGATTCAAATGAAGTAGATAGGAGAATAAACTTTCTTAAGATTAATTTGTTTGCTCGCTAATAAACGGTAGAGGGTAGAAAACGTCATGTGAACCCAACACATCTGATCTTTAAATATGAAAGAGTCCATATATCTAAGAAAAGGACTTTTTTGTTTATAAATATACGTGCAGTTTTCTCTCAAAGTTTGCGTTAAACAGCTTTTTTTCTGTGAGTAACATTTTTGGATGCATATGAGCTGTTTTTCAGCTATATGAAATACTGAAATGTAAAAACATCTCAATTCTGTTGCTGGTATAATTTGGCGTTAATAGGTTGGTTAGTTATGTTTTGAAGAATTAACTCTTAATAAATGTTATTAAAAAAATCTAATGTGTTACACTCACACGACTTTCTCTACTCCTGTACAAACTATTTTTACAAACGCTTAGTCTCCATATGCTTCATGTTAATCGAGATATCGAGATGTTAATCTTATTGTTAATTTTCTTATAAATGCAAGGGGAGTATGGTGGGTTTTAAGCGACAGTCAAATATTTTAAGAGGTGGAAGCTATGTGGAGTATTCCATTCTCTTTGCACTACCAGGACAAAGAAAATGAATAACGAACTTGAGAAAAAGTATAAGTATTGGAAAATTTAAGCAATATCTCAAAAGTGGTTCACCAAACAAAAAAAAATGTATATGACATAAATTGTGTATTTTAACGCGATCTACATTTTTGGCGTAGTAAACGTTTGTCTATCTCTTATGGTATACCAGTTATGCAAAAGTCGTTCACAATGAAGAATACTTTTGGAGACATTCCCAGAAAAATTGAGATATATATTTCATTTGTCATGAAAATATCTTAAACATATGATATTTTAATCAAAATCGTTAGAGCCATTTTTGAGAAAATTGAAATTTTCGAAAAATATTCTATGTAAACGGTATTCTGGGGTGGTGGGATTTTCTTGAAAACCTTCGTGTGGCATCTCAGGAAGATACTGAACCTAAATAAAAAGATTGGTAATTATCCGACTGTTTGTTTCTGAGCTATGCTGTTTACAGACACACACACATACACGGACATGTTTCCAAAAATGCTTTTTTGCATTCAGGGGAGTCTCAAAACATGTATTTCCGGTGAAATCTTGGTATCGAAATTTTTGGTGGAATGCAATACTTCCCCTACTTAGTATACGAAGTAGAGAAAGTAAAAAGGTGTATCATTAAGAAAAAAAATTCATAATAAACCACATTATTGTATTAAAATACATCGATAAATTTAGAAGGTACGTATGTATATTTTGCAAATGTTTCAGTCTTATATCTTAAATACTTTGCAAGATAATCAGCCACTTATTATTTACAAGATAGAGCTCTTAATCTCCCCTTAAAAAGTGTCTTTTCACGTATTGGTGTTTATGACTGGTTATCTGCTGACGTTCGGTTTTGTAAGACCCATCCTGTATCATACAAGTGCAAATAATAAAGGAGCAAAACTGGAATATGGAAGGTGTATATACACACTATTGTGTGAAATTAGGATTATTCATCAAGGCATGAAACACAAGTATTACTATTTAATACTACACTTGCACTATTGTAATTAAAGTACACATAAATTTACAAATATAACCATGAAGAAAGCTTCCTTAATGATTTTATGATTCATTTATTGAGGTAAAGTAATAATGTGGCTATGTTTCTAGTATTCCTTAGCGTTCTTCTTCTTTTAACTTGGCCGATACTTATAATTTGTGTTCTACTCCAGCCCGGGGTGAACCAGTGCCTTGTTAATTTGAATTTAAGTCCAAAATATACGTATTAGTCTATGAACAAAGGTCAACCTAGGTGAGCGGCGAAAGGGGAGTAGTACGGAAGCATTTCACCTGAGTGGCCAGAAAGCATGCTTCACAAGGACGGTCCATCCCGTATTGCGTTGAAGTAACAAATGTGACACTCAAAATTAACCTATGAAAACAGGTCGGTTTCAGGCTCAGAAGCGAAGGAAAAGGAGGAGTAAGACAAAGATTAAGTGGAGTGCTAGTACTAGGTGAGGAGTAGGGACTGGACGTGGCAGCCGGTTTGGTACTTCCTTACCAACATAAACCAAAAAGCATTATGCTGTTTCGATTCCATATACTCCGCTACGTAAACTTCCAGTTACAGAATACAGAAAAATTACGTATACAAAATTTAAGGATTGAAACTATGTTCAAAATGATGTATTTCTAAGGATCGGAACCAAGCGTCGCTGAATGTGGTATCTAACAGAGTATTCATACTTACTCACACCATATCGTGTCTAATTATGATAAATAAAACCTTGTTTCACTCCTTTACAACATTTACTGAGCAGTCAACTACTGTGGTTTTCTACGAGACGTGGGGCCTGCGATTAAAAAAAACGCATGGCTTCAGCATAACGGTGCACCCGATATTCTCTAAGAGGCTCGCAAATCAGTGAATAGAACATATGGTGCGAAGGGGATTGAGCACGGAGGACCAGCACCATGGCCTTCGCGTTCACCTGAATAGAATGCTAATGATTCTTTACTTTTAGGAGACAGAAAGGAAGCAGTTTACGACACGCCAGTTGAAGTTGAGCATATTTAATATAACACATCATGGCTGCAGTTGAAACTAATATTAGCTTTTTTTTAAAAAAAAAAGAAGAAAAAATCGCGCTGTATTTTCTGCGCCACTTTGTTTCCCGCCGCAATACCAATTAACACTTGTTAAGAATAGTGGGTACTAATGCTTACATAGATTTATTAATAATAGGGTATTCGCGACTGCAGTCTAGTGGCACCTGTTGTGACTACCACTATCCAGAAGGAAGGGATGAAGTGAAGAAAGCACAAGAAGCTACAGGCCTGCCTTCCAACTAGGCAGCCCATTCCTTAGAGGTAGCTTCCGCGCCATCTCTCCGGCACCACCACATACCACGAACGCTAGAAGCACGCCTAAATATAAGAAAGAACGTAATAGATGGTAAACGAAGGAAAAGAAATCGAGATAGAAAAGGAACCAGTCGGCATTCTCCTACCAACCAACAAAAAGCACGAAAATCCAAGGTCACAAAGGCGGTTAACGGCAATCGAACCCGAGACAACAAGAAGAACATTATAGTGACGTTTTACAAATAGACACACTAGTGCCATAACTACGTTTGTGCGATCGCATGTTTCTGTGTTTAAAAGTGATATTTTGGACACATTTTTGAACATTTGTTTTGTGAACGCATAACATGTACATTATTTTCTCCATGTATTCTTTATCATATCAGCTCCCTTCTCAGCAATCATGATAGTGGCAGCATTTGTGTTAGCGCTGACAATGTTGGGCATAACGGAAGCATCTATCACTCTCAAGTTCTTAATGTCATAGACCTTTAGCTCTGGATCAACAACCGCAGACTTATCACTGGATGGCCCCATTTTGCAGCTACCAACTTTGTGCAACATTGGTGTGCCGTCCGCGATAATAACACATCTAAAGTATTCGTCTGTGCCAAATGTATATTGTTTACAAGCAGGCATCGATTGTTTATCCAAGGTAATTCCAGCTTTCTTTAATGCAGTTGTATTAGCAAGACTTAAGGCCATTCTACAGCCCTGTAATACGATTTCTACGTCTCGCTTATCAGCAAATGCATTTGTGTATATTCGTGGATTGTCGAGAGCATTAGAGCTAGCTAGTGTAATGTAGCCCTTGCTGTTTGGACGCACGAGACAGGGAAGAAACTGAAAACGATCGTAGTAACAAGGAATGTTCATAAGCCCAGTACAACTGGAGCCTGGGAGACTGAATAACATGAGGTCAGGATATTCCGCAGAGGCTTCACCATATCCTGAATAAGCATATGTAGCTACATCGCCTAAACCAAGTCCTGCCAAGGGACTTTTATCTGGCGACTGGTAGTATAACATCCTATCTGCAGCAGCTGTTTGGATATCAGGCAATCGGCTACCTTTTGGAAGAGAAAATATCAGACCTCGCATTGTGAGGGTGTCCTGCAGATTTTGTCCAACTCCTGGTAGGTGGCGAAGGACTTCGATACCAACTGCTTTGAGTGTATCTTTGGGACCAATACCAGAGAGCATAAGCAGTTTGGGTGAGTTAATGGCTCCCGCAGAGATAATAACTTCCTTGTGGGCGTACACTTTGGTACTGATTGTCTGACTTTGTTCCCAAATGAATTCTACACCAAGAGCAGTCGAGTTATTTTTGTCCAACAAAATCTTTGTGACTCGGGCATTTGTGACCACTTTGAGGTTATGGCGTGTTTTCCTGATGGGTGTTAGAAAGGCTTTGTTGGTGCTCACGCGAATTCCGTTCTTTTGAGTGTGTTGCAACAAAGTTACTCCTTCTTTGAGTTCGGCATTGACATCAATGTCACGATAACCCAGTTCTCTGTATGCTGCCATTAACTTTGGTGAATTTTCATCTTGATAAGGAAATGTGCCTACATCAAGGTACCCTCCTTGGCTGTGATGTTCTGTATCCCTTGCTATGTGTGGATCCAAATTATTTTCAGATTTTTTGAAGTATGGAAGAACGTCCTCATATCTCCATCCAGAGTTCCCTAAACAGGAAATTATAAAACAGAATTACATTCATTTTAATTCATTTAAATTTGAAGCAGATAAGCTGATATATTTATAAAAGATTTATTTAACATAGTTGTGTAAAATAAATTTTCATGGCAATATCTAGGTGCCTAAATTTTCAGGAAATAAGAATCAAATCTCATACAGAACATCCTTTGTGATGAAAATTTGAAAGTTTTGCAAACCTTTAACCTGTCGTATTTGGGAACATGAATTTATAACTGTAATTACCCGCTCCCTGATAATACCAGACTCTCCAGGCGCATGTAAACTTTCTAGACTAAGAATTGGATAGGAATGTGATTTTTATCCAAGAACATAATAGAAACTTTACAAAGTCTAACTAATTTCTCAATTGAATTGTGAAATGTCTGATGTTTGAAACGTTACCATACGCAAATTGTCGATAACATGAAACATTTTATATACCTAATGCAAAGAAGAGAACATTACTAAATAAAGACGCTAAGGAGAAGAAAATGGCAAAGTAATGTGTAAAATCGAAAAAATTTCCTACAAGGAGAAAACTAAAATGACATAATAAATATGATTTTTCATAATTTGTGTCTCATAATAAGGATATATACATATACACATACACGTTATCAGTGCCTATGATGCAAGGATTAAAAGATGACATGCGACTAGAATCCGATCCATGTTAACATAATAATAATAATAATAATAATAATAATAATAATAAGAAGAAGAAGAAGAAGAAGAAGAAGAAGAAGAATGATATACATAGGCATAATAGTTTCGACATTTTACTTTGTCGAATTACCAGGTTCTTATATCTAGCTCAGAGGAAGGTTTACAGAAGAGTTTATATAGATTAAACTATATTACAAAAATTAAAATTTAATACAGACGATATGTCATAAGTAATGTCGGTTTTTAAGCAAACCTCTATTTTAAATGTGTTATTACAGGAAATTATTCTAATCTTCAAAGAAGACCATTAGATTCTACAGTCCTGAGCTACCTTTCAGCGAGGTTTGCTATCCCGCTACGGCACCAGTTTCGGGGTTTTAATGCAAAGAATTCGTTGATACCCATTGTAACTTCTTCAACGTTTTCAAAATTTCTTCCACGTAGGAAATAGACCATAGATCTAAACGTATGGTGAACTGATGGCGCAGGATTATGGCTATATACTGGATGTAGTAGCAGTTTGATTCCTTCCACTTCCTGAATTTTCTCCATTGTTCTTTGAGCTGTACGTGGTTTATATCTGTCCTGCTGCAAGAGAAATCTGTTTCTATTATCTAATGGCGGATACCTCTGCCACAAAGCTTAATGAACTCGTTTCAGTTGATCAGAGTAAAGTTCGGCATCGACTCTACGCCCATTTGGAACAAACTCCCAGTGAATGACAGCTTCAAAATTCCACCACACACGTATCATTATTTTAGGACCAAGCCAATTTTCTATAACGACAACGTTTGCAGGCTGAGGGGTATCAAGCCACTGTTTTGAGATGTCAGAGTTGCGTAGTACACCCACTTTTAATCACATGTGACAATTCTCCGGATAAATGCATCATTCCAGGGATTAGCGAAAGCTCACAATTACGTTGAGCTTGATCGGGTGTCAATTCATGTGGTGCAAATTTACAGCTGAGCGATTTTTAAGTGTCTTAATACGGCGGTGAATGGCGTCGTTTGAAGCACCAAGTTCTTCTGACAACCTCCGAGTGCTTCTTTGTGGATTTTCTTCTAAAACTCTGCATATATTCTCAATATTCCATAACTTGGATCTTTCAGAACGTGGTAAATCTTTCGTGTTTTCTTCTTCAGTGTTGAAACTATCTTTGTATTACTCGCTCACTAACAACATCTTCACCTTACATTTCACATATTCTTCGAGCCGCGGCAGCACCTTTGTAATATTTTTGCAATAGTGCTCCAGAAGGATTCTAACCTCAAAACTTTTCGTCTCCATTTCAACATTTTGTATTACCAACAGCTGGCTGCCAACATGACACCAATACGGAACGATAACCATAGCAATCTATACATAGCGTAACAAACATAAAGGCATGTATACGTACGATACAAACCCAATTAAAAACCAACACTAATTACGAGACAATCTAATATATCAATCAGAAAACCAAATTTTTGCATTTAAAGGCTTAGATGCCTTATGAGCCGAAACAGTTCCGGGTGGAAAGCCCAATGAACAGGTGAATATTTTTAATTATCTGGGATTCGATATCTTCTATTTTAAAAAAGATGCTCTTAATAAGCTTAGCAAATTCAACTATATATGGGACAATAAAGAGAATATTAAAAAATACTTGTAAAGAAGCCAAACCTAGCTTTGTAAGGCGATGGGCCGTTCCGATATTAGTGTATGGTTCGATGTTCTGGGATTTAACTAAAAGAGAAGAAAAGTCCATAGAGGACCTATAATGAGATTTTTCAAACGTTTCGCTGGTTGTACACTCTAGGATAGAAGGAAGAATTAAAATATTTTAAATGAATTGAACATTTTTAAGCTGATCCATAAAATAAGTCAATTTAGAAATAATTGGAAAGATGATGTTCAAAGAATAAAAACAGCACATAATACCAAATATATGAAAAAATCCATAAGATTGAAACAAGCCTTAAAAGGCCTAACCGGTGAATAATGATGATAATAATAGTAGTAGTAGTAGTAGTAGTAGTAGTAATAATAATAATAATAATAATAATAATAATAATACTTACAAAGGAAATTACAGGGGGCCCATAAAGTAAGTTTCCATATTTTATAAAAACATTACACGCATTTGATCATGTTGAAGTAACTGTATTTATATTGTCCAATTCTTCTGTAATTGTTCTACATAGTCAAGATGTTTTTCCAAGCATTTTTGAGGACGTGACACAAGTTTTTCCAAGCCAGTGTTGTACCAGGTCGGGTCCTGCGCCCGTAAGCAGCTGTTCACTGATTTGACTTCACCATCGGTGTTAAAAGTGCTTATATTTGAGTTGGAGGAACACGTGAGAATCACTTGGGAATGCTCCGATAAACACGAAGACACGAGAAAACTTCCAAGCTGAATCTTGACACAGACCCAGCTCAGAAGATTCAACCGGTAAGTTTTCTCGCATCCTTCATATTCACCAGATCTTTTCCCAAGTACTTTCCCATGTTCCATTGATTCAAAAGTCATCATGGGGGTAAGCACTTTAACACCGTGGCGAAGATAAATCAGAAGTGAACAGCTGGTTACGAGCACAGAACCCGACTTCTTCTTCACTTCTGATTCATTTTCGTCACGGAATTAAAATGTTTATCTCCATGATGACCTTTGAGTCAGAGGAACATGTTAAACACACTTGGGAAAATATCTGGTTAATATGGAGGATACGAGAAAACTTCCAAGTTGAATTTTGACCAGGCGGAGCTCAGAAGATTCAACTGGGAAGTTTTCTCGTATCCTCCGTATTTACCGGAGCTTGCGCCAAGTGATTTTCACATGTTTTTCCAACTCAAACGTAAGCAAGCACTTTTAAAACCGGTGATGAACTCAATCAGCGAAGAGCTGTTTGCGAGCACAGGACTAGACCTGGTACCACACTGGTTTGGAAAAACTTGTGTAACGTCCCCAAAATGCTTGGAAAAACATGTTCACTGTGTATAATAATAACGGAAGGATTGTGCAGTATAGACAATATTAATTCAACATGATCAATTGTGTGTAATGTTTTTATAAAGTAAGGAAACATACTTTTTGGAGGCCCCTCGTACTATTACATTGAACAAAGTGTGGGACTTTTGGTATGCGTTCTTTCAGAAAGAAACAACACCTTCTTATTGTTTGAAAGCTTTTTATAATCACCCAGTTCTGCCCAATGGTCGAAATCTCTTCTATGACCTCTGTTGTAAACCATACGGTTTATGGAGCTGCTACCACCCAAAACTTTGCCATGTCGGAAGATCCCACCGCTAAAAGTTGGCTGTTTTTCTGTAGGAGATGACCACATAAGCCTTGTGCCCCAGGCGGCTAAAATAAGGGCTGGAATATTTGTTTCTTTAGGTTCTTCGCCACCGGCTTCCAATAGCAGCACAGACCACTTTTCGTTCTCGGATAATCTATGACAAATATTGCATACCTGGTTTATTTAGGATATACAGGAATTCGTATATTAACTCTAAGAATACACGAGTGTTTTTTCAAACTTTTGCATCTGCCACTCTCTTCGGCTATTACAAATTAAACACCAATCAGTAATTGTACTTGAGACTAATCTAGGAAACCTCAGAGGGTTTCAAAATGGATAATACTGTTTTATCTAACACTACAATATGTTTGATGAAATAATCCAAATAGAAATATTTTAAAAGTATCATACGTCAGAGTATCAGCTTTGAAAATATTGTTCAAATAAACTAACTTTATATTACAAGTATTACATAACATTAATTCACATATTCGGGAATAATTCCTTTGATTTAGATACTTGTATTTTCTTCTTCTTCCAAAACATGGCGCAGATAACACGACCTGTTCAGAGGCTAATTTTCAAATTCATTCCTCCATCGCCTTTGATGTCGTCCAATTTTTCTCTTAACAAATGATTATAAAGCAATGCATGCCAATATAAAAAGATGAGGGGCCGGGAAAAGCGGGGCATTGTTCTGGTCAAAACAATAGGATTAATGAACCTTTGCTCTGTGCCGCAGGCCCCCGCCACCTCCTTTGTGGCCTAACACCGTTCGCCGCCAACCACGCACTGCCTCTTTGGGTGCTGTCCTGAATGCCACCCGTAAGAGGGGTAGAACAATAGGCTATTGTTCTCTGTGGCCTGGTTTCAATGTAGCCAGGCATAAGAGAATAATAGGCTGTTATTCTCGTGCGAGGACAACGGGGTATTGTTCTCGTCACTAATGGAGATGCTTTGTGGGCTACTAGTACCGACAGCCGCAGACTGCCGAACAATGGGCTATTGTTTTCTTCGCGTGCCGTTACCCCGCTCCCGCAAAACGATGGAGCAGATAAGTTGAAAATATCTGTATCAATCAATCAGGTAATGGTCTACCATGAATAACATCCTCTAAGTTGTTGAAAAAATAAAGGATTTATGCTGCTAACGTCCTGGCATCGTGCCTCTAAAGGGTTGCACGTAGACCCTCGTACACCCTGCCGTGTGTATTTTGATTGGTTATTGTAATTAACTGCTGGTCGTCAATCGGTGAATACAATTATTCAAATTAAGTATTTTTGGTTGATTAATGTAAATAAGTCTATACGAATTGACTCCCGCACCTGGTTACCATCGTATACGTGTGTGTTAAGGTGATTATTACGCGCGTATAATTATTACGACTAATAACACTTGTTTAATTCTGCTTGGAGAGAAGATTTTTGGGGCTTATAACAATATTACATCCCTTAGGTGAATTAAACAAAAAATCTATGACCGAAAAGATGGAGTTAACGTAAATAGCTAACACGAGACGCTATGGACTGAATGTTTCACGGAAAACCCGACCGCACGTTCTATCTCTTGTAGGTGCTCTAACGCTAATAATGTGCTTTCCTGACCGACTCTCTCTCTCTCTCTTCAACTAACATCCCCCTCCGCGCGACAGCCGCTTCCCTCACAGGCTCTAGCGAGCAGCGGAAGAGGCTAACTGTTTCGGCCTGGGAGAGACAAGACGGAAGCCCGTGCTCTTGGTATTTTAACACACGGAGGGTGCCCATATTGGCTCATTATTATTCCGAGGAAATAACTATCATAAGTCATTTGAAAGTGTAATAAGGAACATCGCGTTTCAAGATTTTTTCCAAGGCTTGTTTACACGCAGGGATGTCTCTGAAAAATAAAGTAAATAAATAATGAGATACCGGCAAAATTATAGTTACATAAACCCCTCCGCGCGACAGCCGCTTCCTTTACAGCGCTCTTGCAATCAGGGGCAGAGGTTCACTCTTCCGGCCTGGGAGGGACAAGACGGAAGCCCGCCATCTTGGGTTTTTTTTAACATACAGAGGGCAGTCACGTTGGCCCATTATTATTCCGAGGAAATAACTAGTATAAATCATTTGAAAGTGTGATAAAGAACTTCGCGCTTCAAGATTTTTCTAAGGCTTGTTTACACGTAGAAATGTTCTGAGAAATATAATAAATAAATAATGAAATACAGGCTAACATTATAGATAAAAATACATGCAAGGCGTTATTTAATAAACAATGAAATATAGAGAGCACCCTTAACAAAACATTCCCATTTTACTCACACCGGTTAAAGAGCGATCATAATAAAAATTCTATTCTTTTTTTATTCTCGTAAGAAATAAATGAAAATTCTGCTGTAAGAGACCCGTGCTTGTTTAAACATACAATGTCTAAAGCGGTATTCAATCCCAGCACGAAATCAAACTCTGAACTCAAGCTAAAAAATGCATGGATTTTCAAAACATGCATGAGTATCGTGAAAGGTATAACTAACATAGGGAGGAGACTTCAAAACATACCCCATCGAAATATATGTTGACTACTCCAGCAGGGAGATCGAACCATTGGGAACACTTCAAATATAAATTTGATATTTAACATATGTTATCTTAAGACGCACAACAGTGGTCTTCGAGAAATTCAACAATGACTTATTCAGTTGTACATCCCTTGCAAAATATGTTGTATATCCCTGAAGAGGGGAAAACATGGTGCGCTAGGGTTTTTCCAGTTTTGCGGTCATCTGCACTTTATAGCCTAATGGACGGGTTCCTAACAGCATTCTTGAAAAGAGAGAACATCTGCAAGTGAATGCTTAAAATATAACACTGAGTGGGTTTTTAGCAATACATGCATTCAAAAGAATAGCCCAGACTTATATATGCGAGTGGATTTCCCCTACAGACACTGGGAATTCCTAAGTCTAAAAATTATAAGACCCCTACACCGTTCCAGGTAAATTACATCAAGTGAAACAATTCCTTCTTTTCATTACTGGCACTAAAATTATTGTTAAATTATACATGAAATACGTTAAAATAAACAAATAATGAAATATAGAGAGTATCCTAAAAACATTGAAATTGTTACTCTTTTAATTAACACTAGTTAAAGAACGCTCATAAATAAAACTCAGTAGAAGTATTTAAAGACACTCGAGGTAAAATACAGTGTCTTCACGCATACAGTCTTAGAGAAGTAAAATAGCATAGGCAGGGACATTAAAACAGTCGTTGTCGATAAACTTCCCCACCCATCACGCAAGCACGCTCATAAGTAGGGACTTTAAAACAGTCATTGTCGATAAAGTACCCCACCCAACACGCAAGCACGCTCATAGGCAAGGAGATTAAAACAGGCATTGCCGATAAAATACCACACCCACTCACTCACGCAAGCACGCGCAGAGTTAGGGACCTTAAAACAGTCATTGTCGATGAAGTACCATACCTATTCACGCAAGCACTCTCATAATAAGGGACTTTAAAATAGTCTTGTCGATAAAGTGCCACACCCACCAGCAAAAGCACTCTCATAGGCACGGAATTTAAAACAGTCTTGTCGATAAAGTGCCACACCCACCAGCTCCAGCACTTTCATAGGCAGGAACTTTAAAACAGTCGTGTCGATAAAGTACTACACCCACCAGCCAAAGCACTCTCATAGGCAGGGACTTTAAAACAGTCATTGTCGATACAGTAACACACCCACCAGCGCAAGCACTCTGATACGCAGGAACTTCAACACAGCCATTGTCGATAGAGTACCCCACTCACCATGCAAGCACTCTCATAGGTAGGAACATTAAAACAGTCATTGTCGATACAGTACCACACCCACCAGCGCAAGCACTCTGTTAGGCAGGGACTTTAAAATACTCATTGTAGGAAAAGTACCACACCCAGTCGCGCAAGCACACACTCTCTCTCTCTCTTTTGCGCTAGCACAATGCTGCAGTAATATAATTACCAATTCACTGATACGTTATGCCAGAGACGCCAACGATTTATGTAGCGGCTTAAACCCCCTTGAAAAACATGCTGTATATCCCTGAAGAGGGTAAACCATGTTGCGCTAAGGTTTTTCTAGTTTCGGGACTATCTGCAACTTAAAGCTTCATAAACGGGATCCTAACAATGTATTTGATAAACAGTATATTTGAGAAGAGATAACACCACCCATATACCTGGGAATGCTTTAAGTTTAACACTTGAGTGGGGTTTTAGCAATACATGCATTCAAGCAATAACCTCAGGAAAAATTATATCAAGAGAAGCAAAACCTTCTTTTTCGTTATTTTCGCGCTAAAATTAATCAGTAATACATACAATACGTTATTTATAAATAAATAATAAATGAAACATGAACCATCCTAAACAGACTGATGTTTCAGCGTCCATCTCTAAAAATTATATGATCCCGCATCTCTCCAAGGTGTTAATAAATAGAGAGATTCTTTGAGAGTTAGCCGTGTCTACGTCAAATTCGAGCGGTCCCGAGTTCGAATCTCGCTTAGGTAAGTTACCAGACAAGGGCAAACCCTCCCCTTAAGCGCCTTTATAAGCGCAGGGGTAATATATTTGCTGGGGTGATGGTCTATATATCCTGTATATAGAACACTGTACTTAAACATTCGTAACTGTCGCAATCATTTCCAAATATTATTCCCTTTTTCAGTGTGGCAATGAAGTTTATTATTATTATTATTATTATTATTATTATTATTATTATTATTATTATTATTATCGGCAAGAAAGCCTATTTGTTTATTTCATATAAACAGACTGGTGTTTTAAGCCTTCATGTCTAAAAATTATATGATTCCCCATCGCTCCAATGTAATAATAAATAGCAAGTTTGCGTGATTGCCTGAGTGGATGGAGTACTTTATCGACAATGGCTGTTATAAAGTCCCTAACTATAAGAGTGATTGCGATGGTGGGTGTGGTACTTTATCAAAACGACTGTTTTAAAGTCCCTGCCTATGCGCGTGTTTGCGTGGCGGGTCGGGTACTTTATCGGCAATGACTGTTTTAAAGTTCCTACCTATGAGCGTGCTTGCGTGATGGGTGGGGTACTTTATCGACAAAGGCTGTATTAAAGTCCCTGGCTATGCTAATTTACTTATCAAAGACTGCATGTATGAAGATCCTCTGTATTTTACCTCTACTGTCGTTAAATATTTCGATTGAGTTTTATTTTTGAGCGTTCTTTAACTAGCGTTAACTAAAAGAGCAACAATTTGAATGTTTTTAGGGTACTCTCCACATTTCTTTATTTGTTTATTTATAACGTATTGCATGTACTATTTAACAATAATTTTAGTGACAGTAATGAAAGGAAAGTATTGTTTCTCTTGATGTAATTTTCCTGGAGCGAAGTAGGGGCCTTATAATTTTTAGACTTAGGAATTCCCAGTGTCTGCCTGCGAAATCCACTCGCATGTATACGTCTCGGCTATTCTTTTGAATGTATGTATTGCTAAAAATCCACTCAAAGGGTTATATTTTAAGCATTCACTTGTAGATGTTATCCCAATTCAAGAATGCTATTAGGAACCCGTCCATTAAGCTATAAAGTGCAGATGGCCCCAAAACTGGAAAAAATCTAGCGCACCATGGTTTACCCTCTTCAGGGATATACAGCATATTTTGCATGGGGTGTACAACTGAATAACTCATTGTCGAATTTCTCGAAGACTGCTGGGGTGCGGCTTTAGAAAAAATATTTTAAAACGAATATGAAATATATATATGAAGTCTTCCCAATGATTCGATCTCTCTGCGGGAGTAGCTAACATATCTTTCGATGGGGTATGTTTTAAAGTCTCCTCCCTATGTTATTTACACATTTTCACGATACTCATGCATGCTTTGAAAGTCCATGTGTTTTTTAGCTTGAGTTCAGAGTTTGATTTCCCGCTGGTATTAAATACCGCTTTAGACATCGCATGTTTAAACAATCACGGGTATTTTACAGGGGAACTTTCATTTTTTGTAACGAGAATAAATAAACAGGGTTTTTATTTATGGTCGCTCTTTAACCGGTGTTACTTAAAAGAGCAACAAGGGAATATTTTGTTTAGGGTACTCTCTATATTTTGTTATTTATAAAACAACACGTTGTATATATTGTTTAACTATAATGCTAGCCTGTGTTTGATTATTTATTTATTTATTTATTTTTCAGATCCAACGCTATGAGTAAACAAGCCTTAAAATATTGTAGCGCGATGTTACTTATCACCCTTTCAAATGGATTATGCTAGTTATTTCTTCGTAATAATAATGATCTAATATGGCCGCCCTCCGTGTGTTAAAAATCCCAAGATTGGGCTTCTCTCTTGTCCCTCCAAGGGCAGAAGAGCGAACCTCTGCCGCTGCCCGCTAGACCGCTGTAAGGGAACCCGCTGTCGCGCAGAGAGTGGATGTTAATTAGAGAGAGAGAGAGTGTCAGTCAAGAAAATACATCATTAGCGTTAGAGCGCGAGCAAGAGATGGGCCGTGCGCTCGGGTTTTACGTCAAAGATTCATCCTTTCAGTCATGGATTCTGTTTAATTCAGCTAAGTGATGTAATATTCCTATAAGCCCCAAAAAGGATTCTCTCAAAGCAGAATTTAACCCTCCGTCAGGCGCGCCCTTTGATAGAACGCCGTTAGTCGCGCGGGGTCTAGTAGACCCGCGCTATATTTTTGTTGTTATTGTTTGTATTTTTATTTTCTTTAGTTTATTTTCTTTTTTTCCTGTTTTACCTTTATTTAGATTAAGCGTACAAGGCTTTCATTAATAGGTATTATCTTACAACATAAAAATACAAGCTAAAATATGAGTACATATACGTTATAAATTGCATTACAGTAAGTATAAAGAAATACATTGCCATTTCCAGGTATACATACAACTTGTAATTTCAAATGTTCAGTTACTCACAACCATCTACTATTTCACCGTGTTTTCCCTGACTAAGCAACTATCGCCAATAATTTTAGCATATTTGCTCAAACACAGGGGGGTGTTGCATTTTCCACATGCATATTTAGTTTTGCAGTTCATTTTGTCTTTGTTGCTGGGTTCACATCGTTTCCTTTTCAATGTGCATAGTGGTAAATTTGACAATTCATATACGCCGGATTCTTAGGTTTATATTTTGTCAAAAGTCCTTTCAAATCATCGGATAGATTTGATGATGCTGCTCTTCTGTGTAGCTGTTGCAACAGTAAAGCTAAAGATAGTGATTTCAAATACTCCTGCCTTGTGGAATATTTATTTTGGTTTCCAAAGAAGATAACCCTAGAATTAATACCTGCAATGTTCAAGATATGGTCAAAATTACCATGGGCCACCTTCTCGTTGTTCTGGCTACGTTGTATGTAGCACACAATTTATCTACTGCATCAACTCCACATTTAGTGTCGTTTTAATGCAGGATTATTTCAGGCTTTTTCTCAGCACTTTCTGATAACTGTGTGAATGAAACATGTAGACTTGAGAGCAAAACTACTGTTTTACCCTTTTTTGGAACATATGAAACAAGCGTTTCATTTTTTGTGAAGCCAAATACGCTTTCGTACTGACTGCGATCTTTTGGAGAAGTGAAACTAGCGGGTAATTCTTTTTTGTTCTTTCGCACTGTACCGACGAAAGAAAGTTGTTTTTGCGCTATTCATTCCCCAGCGATACACTGGTAAACCAATTATCTGCAGTAACGTTTCGTCCAATGCCAGAGATTGGTTCAGTTAGTCTCAGCACTACAGCTTCTGCCGAGTTAGTTTGCAAATATGGTCCGTCAGGCTGCTGTCCACAATAAATCTCCATGTTAGTTGTATAAAACAGTTTTGCATCACTCAAACAGAATATCTTTATGCCATACTTGTTGGGCTTGGATGGTATATATTGTCTAAAAGCACATCGACCACGAAATGCCGGCAACTATTCGTCGACAGTGACATTTTGTCCAAGATAATAATGGTCCTGACAGTTGTTCAGAAACAATGTAAACATTTCTCTAACAGCAGCCAATTTATCCAATCTTCGTCGCTCCAGTCTTGAGCTTTTGTTATCAAAGCGAATACAGCGTACTAGAAAACTGAATCGTTTTTCGAACATAGCCATTCGGAATCGAGGATTTCCAAGATCGGTTCTCCAAAACTCGTGAATATTCTGGCGTCCACAACGAAAAATTCCTGCCAGGTACAATAAGCCTAGGAAAGCTTTTATTTCTATTACATCTGTAGGTCTGCTGTCTCTTTCACAATCAAATTTGTGCTGCACGCTGCTAATGTAAGTATTTGAGCTTTCAACAATCAAATCAACTATATCTTCGGTAACATAAAGGTTCGAACAATGAATTTCCGTTTTCGCATTTTTGGCAGCTCCTACCATACCAGGAAGTTTGGTCAATATATTGTGAGCCGTTATCTGTGTTATTTTCAAAGGTGTTTTTTTCATTTTGTTCCATCTCTTCCTGTGAATAACAACAGAATGTATTGTCAATAATAATAAGAAGAAGAATTACTATGATACGCATATGATGTTACCTATAAAATACATGTTATCACACAAGCTACTTTCATCGTCTTCCTCTTCATCTTCATGGTCGGTTTCTGAATCTGAAGATCTCGTTTCAAATTTATCTTCTGAATCAGAGTCATCTTATTCATGTAAGTTGTCATCGACAGCAAAGGCATCATCATCGCAAAGTAGGGGATGTACTTCTTCCAATTCATTCGGATTTTGTAAATAGTACCTTTTACTCGTATTCATGACGAAGCAATAACAGCTCCTTGCAATAGTTAAGCAATATTGCACAAAAGCTAATGAGAAACAATTCTGTCAACAATATGTAACGAGAGCAGGCGCGCGGGGCCTGGTTGACCTGTGCGACACGTAACTGCTGATTATTCATTCCTCCAGCCAAAGAAATAAACAGATAAGGTTATCCCTGCAGCAAATAATCGCGCAAGGTGTAATGTTAGATGTCCTAGTCACGCAATTGCATAGCTGCGTTCTTTCGAAAATTATAACATTTATATAATGCTAGGGGTCTCTCAGGCCCCTAGCGACTGACGGAGGGTTAACAAGTGTTATTAGTCGTAATAATTATACGCGCGTAATAATTATCTTAACACACGCATATACGACGGCAACCAGGTGAGCGGGTCAATTCATACACACTTATTTACATTAATCCATCAAAAATACTTAATTGGAATAATTGTGTTCAGCGATCAACGACCAGCGTTTAATTACAATAATCAATCAAGATACCCGCGGCGGGGTACTTCGATCGAGGGTCAGCGTAAAACCCTTTAGAGGCACGATGCCAGAACGTTAGCAGTATAGATCCTTAATCAGCACACAAATCACCTCCATTAGCGACGAGAACAATACCCCTTGATCCTCGTACGATCACAATAGTCCATTGTTCTCCTATGGCAGGCGGCATTCAGACCAGTCCACAAAGGACAATAGCCCGTTGTTTTAATTCCTTGCCGGGCGGCATTCAGACCAGCACACAAAGGACAATAGATTATGGTTCAACCCCTCTGTCGGACGGCATTTAGGACAGCACACAAAGAGGAGGGCCTGGTCGCCGGCGATCGGGGTTAGGCCACAAAAGAGGGGGCGGGGACAGCGGCACAGATCAAAGAGTCATTAATGGTATTGTTCTGATCAGAAAAATGCTCCATTTTTCGCGTTCTCTCATCTTTTTACTACTCTTGTCTATGGAATCTTGATGGAGCCTTTACTTATTACATGTTCTTTCCAGTTTTACTTTCTCTACTACGTATAGTAAGTAGGGGAAGTATTGTATTCCACCCAAAAATTCGAAACCGAGATTTCACCAGAAATACATGTTTTGAGACACCTTGAATCCAAAAAAAAACATTTTTGGAAACATGTCCGTGTGTGTTGGTTTGTGTGTGTCTGTCTGTGAACAGCATAACTAAGAAACGAAAAGTGGATAAACAACAAAGTTGGTGTTCAATATCTTCCAGAGATGCGACACGAAGGTTTTCAAGGAAATCCCCCCACACCAGACTATCCTTTACAAGGAACATTTTTCGAAAATAATAATTTTCTCAAAAATGGCTCTCACTATTTTGATTAAAATATCATATGTTTAAGATATTTTCCTGACAAATAAAATGTATATCT
This sequence comes from Deroplatys truncata, assembly GCA_030765065.1. NCBI lineage: Eukaryota > Metazoa > Arthropoda > Insecta > Mantodea > Mantidae > Deroplatys > Deroplatys truncata. The sequence continues at coordinate 111,966,216 of CM060982.1, forward strand.
TGAATTTTCTGGGAATGTTTCTAAAAGTATTCTTCATTCTGAACGACTTTTGCATAACTGGTAAACCATAAGAGATAGACAAAACTGCACTACACAAAAATGTAGATAGCGTTAAAATACACAATTTAGGTCACACATTTGTTTTGTTGAGTGGACCATTTTAGAGATATTGCTTGTTATTCCCTTAAATTTTTCAACACTTATTTTCTCAAATGGGAATTCGTTATTCATTTTTTTGTTTTGGATGTACAAAAGAGTATTAATCTGTGGGAAATAGAATGGTGCTGCACCTAGTAACTAGCTATTAAGAGATTTGTCTATGCTTAAAGGTTACTGTATTTCTATATTGCTCTTGCAAATATATATTCCCCTTGCACGTACAAGAAAATTAGCAATAAGATAGAGTCTGCAGAGGTTTATCTCGATTAACATGAAGTAGATGGAGAATAAGCGTTTGTAAAAATAGCTTTTACAAGAGTAGAGAAAGTCATGTGACTGTAACACATCATTTCTGGTATTTCTCTATTTGTCTATGTTCCTCTAATAGCTGTTCTCTGATATTCTCATTTATTTGTCAGTCTGCTTTTGATGCTCCCTGTATAACGTTTTCATCTGTGTGGCCTCCAACCTTGCTTCTTCTCTCTTTAATACGTATGTTTCACGTACATATGTTAACGCTGGTTTAAATAAATAAGTTATGTATTCTGAGTTGGTCATCACTTCTCATTTCCCCCAAAACTTCTTTAAATGCATCATTTCATTTTATTAAACATCGTATTTGTGTTGCTTATTTACTTTACTTTCTCAATCATACCTACAGTACAGAAAGCATTGGCTTTCACCAAAAGTTTATGTTGAGGCTCATTTAGCGAAAAAGAAACATCTGTTTCATCAAGAAAATGCGCCAGTTCACACATCCATTATCGCCATGGCCAAAATCAATGAGTTAAAGTTCGAATTGCTTCCTCAGACACACCATTTGCCAGCCCCCCGATTATTTTCTGATTTTAAAGTTGAAGATATGGCTTGGTAGTAAAATATTTACCAACAACCAAGAGATGGAGTTTGCAGTTGATATATATTTTTAAGAACTTGACGTTTCTCACTATAAACAGGGTATCTAAGCTAATGAACATCGCTGGGAAAAGTGTATTGAGCTAAAAGGGGGCTATGTAGATAAATAAAAATGCTTTTTCCCAAACTTTTTGTGTTTTCTTTGTTAGGTCGAGTTCTTCTGGGAAAGCCCTCGTACGATGGCACGAATTGAAGCTAAGGTACTCAAAAACTAAAGCAGTGTGATAGTGTTGTTATTCATTTCTATGCATTGTGCATAGGCTCTTCTCCTAAGGGAATGAAATCGGTATTTGAACAAAAGAACTCTGAGCGACACACCTACCTGTTTGCTAGTACACATCCTGCTGAACCGCCTCCCACTATGATGAAGTCAAAAGTATCTCCGTCCGTAAGCGTGGTTGGAGAAGCGATGTCCTCGTCCGACTGGTGGCTTACGAGTAATGTGAACAACTGCACTAGAAACCTTATACCGGCACAAGTAGCATTTGGTGCCATCTGTTGATGTTACCATCAAAATATGAAATTAATATACATTCTAAGAATTAACTGGTCTTAACTTTATTGTTATTGTTAATATAGCCCTTATTACTTTCTCTACTGCGTATAATATTAGAGATTTGATACAGAGATTCACCGGAAATACATGTTTGTGGTGCCCTCAATCCAAATAAAGATGTTTAGAAGCGTCGATGTCTGTCTCTGTTGTGAACAGCATAACTCAAAAAAGAAAAGTCGGATAAATACCATAACTACTATTTTAGTTTAATATCTTTCAAAGATGCGACATGAAGATTTTAAAGAAAGCCCCCCATTCCAGACTACCCATTACATGGAACATGTTTCGAAAATTTTCATTTTCTCTAAAAGTCACTAACGTTTTTTTTAGAATATTGAGGCAGTATTTTTAACACTTGAATAATTTCAATTAAATTAATAATATGTAAATTTAATTAAAAGCCCGCCTTGAAGAAATATGTATGTAATAATATGTAAAATGTATGTAACAGTCATTGTATATGCTTATATTATTGTAAACATGTTCAATAATGTTATGTGAATGCATTACTTAATTAGTAATGTAAGAGCTGTGAGAATAATACGTTTGAAGTTGCTAACAACGAGGTAACAATGAGATAACCTTGAGGCAATAATGAGTTTGAGAGTTTGAATGCTACTAGTCATTATTAAAGCAGCAATGATATAAATTTTGAGTCAGTTTAAGAATAGTCAAACAACACCCAGACAAAGCTTTAATAAAATGCAGGTATTCTATTGGACTTGGGTTAGCCAATTCCAGACGTTAGATGCAAAAATTTAAAAGTTTATACGGTTGAAATCTGTTCAGTAGCTGGCAGACCTCGATAGTAACTGGATGCAAGATGTGTTCTCTAGAGAAATATTACGTATTCGTGTGAAAAAAGATAAGTATACGGGTTAACAAAGTGCAAGTATTATATAAAAGAATGTCATAGCTCTTGATATCAGTGTAGTGCTATTTAATTTGTGTCAAGATTTAATAAAAAGTAGTGAATTAAAACTAAAATCTGTCTAAGCCTACATTCTTATCACACCACATCCTGTCTAAGAGAAACGTGTCTCCAAAACAATACAGACGCAGCCGAGGCCAACATAAACATAAATAATATCTCTAGAAGCTGTTTAATACCAAAGTTAATATTTTTTTAAACTTGGAGCGTAACAAAAAAGTAACAACAAAATACATCTTCAAATCGGGTTTTCATAAGTAGCAGCATATTACGTAAATAATTATCAACCTCTTCAAATTGACGTCCATACGTGGAGTTAAATAAATAAACAACGTAAAGAACAATACAACTTCAAATTGACTCCCAAAGCATAGTGCAAACAACTACAAAAGAAATACACTACTTCTCAAATTGGCTTCCCAAACGTGGGGCTAACATCAAAACATAAACAATAAACAAATTCTCTATATCACATGCCTAAGATATTTTTATGACAAACGGAATGTTATATCTTACATTTTCTGGGAATGTCCCCAGAAATCCTCTTCATTCTGAATGATTTTTGCATAACTGGTAAACCGCAAGGGATAGACAAAATTTTACTACACGAAAAATATAGATCTGGTAAAAACACACAATTTGCCATACACATATTGTTTGTCGAGTGAACCATTACCGAGATATTCTTTGTTACTTGTTTGAATTTTCCAATACCTGAACTTTTTTTCAAACGGGAATGCTTTAGTGCCTTTTATATGTCCTGGACATACAAAGAAAAGGGAATGGTCCACAGACCCACCAGCTCAAAAGATTTGACTATCGCTTAAAGCCTACCATATTCCGCATCTACAAGAAAATTATCAATAAGATACTTTCTCCAATGTTTATCTCGATTAACATGAACTGTGTAGAAAATAAAGTTTATAAAAATAGTTTGTATAAGAGTAGAGAAGGTCATGTCAGTGCAAAACAATCAGATTTTTTCTATTACCTTCATTACCGCAGTTCTTTTTTTATGTTTACCTATCACATATTCAATTATGACTGAAATTTATAGTCCAAAGAGGTAAGCAAGAAGGCACTGCAAATGTACAAATAAACACAAAAGCAGGGAAAACATTAAATTACAAACTAGCATACATATCCAGAGGGTAATTAAATATTTTTGATACTTCCACTTGAAGATTTTAGTTGTTAATATTGCCTTGCTCTAGTTTAGAAACTACAATTTTATATTATTTATTATTATAATGTATTTATGGTTACCTTCTCTGTTAAAGTGAGGAATATTTCAAACCTACCAGCTCTCTAGCGGTCCGCACGGCTCGCGTTTACTGGGGACAACTGACGCTCCCTCACGGAAAGAATATCAAACGCCGCCGCCGGCCGAACTGACCGCCAAGTGCTATCTTTTTTTGAAAACACGCAAGTTCGAGCAACGAAAATTGTAGTGTATCAGGTTGAGCGCTGGGGATTATGTCAGATGAGGTAACCGAACTGAAGTATGAAACGCGGTTAACTGAACACGGGCCCGCTAAGAAATGCTAAGTCAGCATTTCCGAAAGTATTTATACTGCGGGGATCTGGCTCGTGTGGGTGAATTGTATCGTGGATTGTATCGTCGGAGACTGGAGACTGTCGATTGTCTGTCAATCGTATTGTCGATGGCCTGTGGTCTGTCTTGTACGTCGTCTATTGTACGGGTCTATCTCTCGACCCTCGCCTGACGTCCGCACCGGCAAAAGTATATAAACGAGCCACCAGCACACCAGTGCTCTTGCGGGCCTTGTGCACTTACACTAAAACGAATACAATTTATTCTGTCAATGCATCCCTTGTGCATTAATTAACTACCCACATCCTGGAGCGTCGCCCCGGCCTACCTACAACCCGTACCGACGCATTCTCCTATCTCCGAGCTAGCATCCCCCTAGCGTAAATAACTACTGCGATCTGTGGGGGAATTTAAATCAGAAAATATATTTAAACAATCCACACACACGCTTCAGGAACTTAAAAATGAAGTGAGGCGAATGCCCAGAGAAATTAAAGACAGAGAGTTGCAGGTGTTTCAGAATCTTATTGTGAGTTTTGCTTCCAGAAGAATCGATATCTTTTTCAACACCTGCTTTGATAAAATGGTAAAATCAACGTTACGCTTTCTTATTAATTTCTCCTAGCGCATTATTTGTGTGGAACGGTAGGTTGACTTTCCTCCGCTTGCATCTCCTCAGTAAACGCGTTCTGTACTGCACGCTAGAACGCCGGCAGTTTTGAAATGGTCCGCACTGGACTTACCTATAGTAAGTATATGAGATAACCTATTCCACCCACAAATTCTATAGAGATATTTTACTGTAAATGCTGGTTTTGGAAGTCTCTGAATTCCAACAGCAACTTGAGAAAGGTCCGTGTGTCTGAAAATAGCTTACCTAAAACCTCTGTTAAATACCAAACGTGGTATTATTCTCAGCATCTCCAAAGAATTCGACAGTAAGGGTTTCAAGAAGCCCCTCTTCAAATATATTTACATTGAAATGTTTTGGCTGTTTTTATTTCCTAAAATAGTTTTCAACGAATTTAATGGCGTACCACATGTTTCAGCTGTTTCAATGTCAAATAAAGTGTATATCTTGAATTTTCTGAAATAGCTTGTAAACGTTCTCTGCATTCGTGCAACTGGTAAATCCTGAACTATAAACAAAAACTGTAGGTCCCAATAAAACACACAATTGCTTTCAAATACCTTTTATTGTGGTACAGGCACTTTCGAAATACGTGTTGTTTATGGTTTGAATGTTTCAACACCTCATTATTTTTTGAATTACCATCGCTTATCTGTTGTTTCTCGCGATGCCATGGATAGAATATGGCATTTAAACGACCATTTTTTAAACGTTTGACTATCGCTTCACTCTGCTCTATCCACATTGCCTACATATAGGCACTACAAATATGTAATGAAAATATGTCTCTACTTCATTTCGACTGACATAAAGCAGAAAAAGGAATAAGCTTTCGCAAGAATATGTTTTAGAGGAGCGGGTAGAGAATGTCATGTAAGTGTAACACATATTTTTATAGTGAGGATTTAGCTAAAAGAATTGAGCTTATTTAGGGTAACACGAATTCATGAAATTTCCAAATGCCGGATATAATAGTTCAAATGGTTTATATTACTGGTTTTGTTAGATAGGAAATATCTACTTTACAGTTTGCCTCAACCTTAAAAGAAGGAATGGAGGTAAATGGAACATCTCTGTGTCTATCTAACGCATACATGTTGTCATTAACCTCATCCTTTTCTTCTCTTGCGCTGTCGCCAAGTTGCTAATAAGTAATAATATGCTGTAAGCATTCATTTGTATAAATTTCAGATTTGAACACATTATCCTATGCAGAATATTTTTCTCTATCAGGTTATATCAGTTAAGAACCTTATAAAAGCTTGTGGGCACAAATTTCTAAAGAAAGCGGTAAAAGTCCGATATTTTCTCTTTCTGCTTATTACGCAGTAATTATAAACCAAACGATAGAATTTAACATTTTTCTTAGCTAGATAGAGTAAACTAGTATGCCTTTATCTGCCTAGTTCGAATTTTCTACCTTTAATAAGTTGAGCATTAAAATACTTTAAGTTAAGTATTTTCGGAAAATTATATACCTATGCAGTAGAAAAGTCAGCCAGGGAGAAACTCTTATGTTATTGGGTTTACAACAGTAGCCAAGCGAGAGAAATTTTTGAGGAGGGTTGGAGACAGTTTCTAAATCAACCCGGATTCCTGTGACTTCTTATATTCATTGGTATAAGAAACAAACGTCATCCATCTATTCAGCTAACAGGCCAGGTGCGATGTGGAAGTCAGTGAAGGTTAACATCAGTTGTAAGATAGTAGGTACGATTGTAGTGCGAAGTAGGTATTGTGTAGGTTATTTATTTAATAGTTTACGTAAATATTTGTGGTTATGGAGGGAGAAGCTAGGAAGAGACGAAATTTTGTGAACTAAGTGTAATAGTATATGTGTTAGACGTCCTCAGTGGTATAGTGGTTACCATGCTAGACTCTAGTTCCCGAGGTCGCGGGATCAAACCCGGCAGAGCGCGATGGATTGTTTTTGGGCGTAAAACTACTTAGCATGGCTTCCTTCGGAAGGGAACTAAAGTCGGTGGTCCCGTGTCGTAGATTTGCGGCACGTAAAAGAACCTCAAGCCTAATAAAGAGGCCTCTGTGCAGAATTTCCGGTCTTTCAGGCCCAATATACAATGGGCCGCTAAGGACAAGAGCAGTTAAAGAGTGTCCATAAACAATACACAGTTTTAATGAATGTGTTAGATTATTATTTAAGAAAAACGAGTGTTAGTAAGGCAGTAAAAGAAACAGCTAAGGCTACCCGGATGTTCAGAAACAGTAGTGTATAGGATAAAAAAAAACGAACAAAAGGAGCTCTAAGGACCCACCAAAAAGAATCTACGAAATGATTGGAAAAACAAAAACACGATCGGTTATCGCAATATAATTGAATGGCCAAAGCAGAGTGCGACGCATCGTCCTTTCTTTGCTGTTTGAAAACATTCCACCCACGTTGAATGTAATTCTGTCAAGCGTAACCAGTCATTATAGGTTTTTCAATTTTGTATTTCCAGATTTCCATGATATATATTTTTATGCCTGTAAAATCTTATTTCGGAGTGCTAAAAATACACCAGAGGGGGCAAAGTGCAGGTGAAAATGAAATCTCTTACAATTGCCTTAAATAGCAGCGCAAATATTTCACTATTTGGTGATATATCCTTCACATTAAATCGGTAGATCAGTTGCAGTTGGGCGCCAAAATTTTGTAGTACGTGTGGCAACAGTACACCCCATTTAACCTGCATTGTCTTTTAAGTGTGAGACGCGATATAGTAGTATATGCATTTTCTGATGGATGCTTATTTTATTCCGAGTCGGACAGATATACAGAAAAAGATGTCTCTCCTCCGGAAATATTCCGGAAGGACAACAATGCTTGGGTAGTAATTTCATATATTCCTTTCCGGATAAAAACACTTCGTTGACAGCTTTTCCACTCGTGAATAATACATTCCGCAGTACTCTAACTTTGTATCTGTTTCAATTCCTAATATCAAAAGCAATTCAGGAGCAGATGGCTAACAGCTCTTGTTTTTACTACTGTAGTTTCAGCTGTTGTAACTCAGCTGGTGGGCACCTTTTCTTTCTTGTAAGCGATTATAAAACATTGCTTATTGTCACATTCCTGACAGTTTAACTCTATTGTTTCTTTTAACCCTGTCAGTTATGTTTCTTTGAGTGAAAATTCAACTTTATGAGGAGATAAGCTGCAATGGATGCTTTTATGAGAATGGTCTTTTTGTTATAATGTAATAATATTTTACTTTGGCAAATGCAAAACTTACTGCCGCAAATAAGAGAGTTGGCCGGTCACTGTAGAGATATTTAGACATTTTTAGAATATTGTTATGGTTTGTCTTCAGTATTTAATGTTTCTATATGGAGAGGTTGTGACAAAGAGATTTATGGTACAGTATAACTACAGTTTACCGAAACTCGGATTAATTTAAAAAGTGCAGATTAAAGCAAAAGAAAGAAAAGAAAGGAAGAAGAATAAACAAAAAATCTCATGTGTTACGCTCACGTGACTTTCTTTACTCTTGTACAAACTATTTTTACAAACGCTTATTTTCCATATGCTTCATGTTAATCGAGATATCGAGATGTTAATCTTATTGCTAATTTTCTTGTAGGTGCAAGGGGAATTGGTAGGCTTTAAGCGATAGTCAAATATTTTAAAGAGCTGGTTGCTATGTGGAGTATTCCATTCTCTTTGCATTACCAGGACAAAATAATGAATAACGAATTTGAGAAAACGTATAAGCATTGGAAAATTTAAGGGAATAACAAGCAATATCTCGAAAATGGTTCTCTCAGCAAAAAAATGTATATGACGTAAATTGGGTATCTTAGCGCGATCTAATTTTTTGTGTAGTAAAAGTTTGTCTATCTCTTATGGTTTACCAGTTATGCAAAAGTCGTTCACAATGAAGAATTCTTTTGGAGACATTCCCAGAAAATTTGAGATATTAATTTCATTTGTCATGAAAATATTTTAAACATATGATATTTTAATCAAAATCGTTAGAACCATTTTAGAGAAAATTGAAGTTTACGAAAAATGTTCCATGTAAAGGGTAACCTGTGGTGAGGGGATTTTCTTGAAAACCTTCGTGTCGCATCTCTGGAAGATACTGAACCTAAATACCAAGTTTGGTGTGTAACCAACTGTTCGTTTCTGAGTTATGCTGTTCACAGACACATACACGGACATGTTTCCAAGAGTGCTTTTTTTGGATTCAGATGGTCTCAAACATATATTTCCGGTGAAATCTCGGTATCGAAGTTTTGGGCGGAATACAATACTTCCCCTATTTACTATACGGAAGTAATAAAAAAGATTATCGAATTCCCATTTGAGAAAAGGTACTAGTATTGGAAAATTCAAATAAATAACAAGAAACATCTTGGAAATGGTTCACTCCACAAAAAAGTGTATATGGCATAAATTGTGTGTTCAAACCAGGTCAACATTTTTGGTGTAGTAAAACTTTGTCTACCTCTTACGGTATACCATTATGTAGAATTTATTCAGAATGAAGAGGTCTTTTGGTCACATTCCCAGAAACTTATACGTTTAATTTGTCATGAAAGTATTTTAATTAAAATCCTTAGAACCATTTTTGAGAAAATCAAAGTTTTGGAAAGGTTTTCCTTGTAAAGGCTAGTCTGGGGTGGGCGAAATTTTTTGAGAATGTTATTGCCGCATCTTCGCAAGATACTAAACCTAAATACCAAGTTTGGTATTTATACGACTTTTCGTTTTTGAGTTATGCTGTTTACAACATAAACAGTTATGCTGTTGTCCACAACACACACACACACACACACACACACACACACAGACCTTTTTTCTAAAAATGCTTTTTTATTCATAGGGCCTCAAAACGTATTTCCGATGAAATCTCGGTATGGGATTTTCAATAGGTAGTAGAGAATTTAATATGAGATGCAACGATTAATAATGTTTTTTGCTCCAACCCTAAATTCTAATACAGGCGCTTGGTATTTCATGCACTTAATCCTTATCCCAGCCCACAATTCCAGGAAATACTGTACCGTAATAACAAGTGTTAACTGCTTGCACACGCATTCAATGTAGAGGCCCATTTTCAGTTTAATGTTGGTGTTGGTTAATGTGGTTTAATTGTGTTTAAGAGACAACGAAAACAAGCGTGTTTTAACAAGCATTAAAACAGAGTAACAAGCAAGGATTCAGATCAAAGGTTCATTCAAATTTTTAATGGAAAATATTAAATTATAACGACATAACTAACTTTATTTGATTAATAAACTGTGTTGTTTATCGACATCTATATTTTCTGGTGAAGTAAGATTTTGTCTATCTCTTGCGGTTTTACCAATTATACAAAAGCCATTTAGAATAAAGACGAGTTTACAGAATAATTGCAGGAAGTTCAGGATATACAACTTATTTCTCATTTAAACAGCTTAATTGCATGATATTGTAATCAAAACCGTTACAGCATATTCTCAAAAATTTTCCATGTATTAAAATAAATTAGAATGGTAGGATTTTCTTAAAAACCTTCGTGTCGTATTCTTAGAAAATGCTGAACATAATGTTTGTTTTTAACAACCTTTTCGTTTTGAGTTATGCTGTTTACAAACACACACACACGGACCATTTAGGGAGTCTCAAAACACTTATCTCAAGTGAAATCTCGATATAGAATTTTTGGGTGAAATGCAATACTTTCTCTTACATAATACAGGTATTTGGCAGAGAAAGTCAAGTGCCTGAGTCGCTAGCAGACTCACAATCTTCTCGTTTTGCTTTACTGGCGAAAAATTCTACTTTCGGGATAGCTAGAAGCAACATGTCACTTTACAGCAAAACTCAAAGGAAAACTTATTAATTAATTATCCACAAAGCGGATATTGTATCTACGCCCCACAAGGGGGCGTCCCCAGGAGGATGGATAAGGCGAGAAGAGACACCGGGCGGCCGAAACCAGGAGTGACGGCACAGGAATGACAGGGTCCCTAAGTTTACAGATAGGCACTCCCCGGCAGACGGACCAGCAGATTGGGGACCCCACACAGAGTGGCCTAAAGTCCCTCAAGGTGGTTCGGAAAACCCCGGTAGTCATCCGAAAGCCGAAGAATGGAGAGAGTCGCAAACAGCATCCTTTTCCCATGCCACACTGCACCGAAACACCATCGCCGAAACTTCCAACCCTAAAAGAGACCAACGGATGAAATGTGAAGTGAAATGAGAATGGAGATGAAATGGAGGAACAGGAAATCCGGAGGAATGTGAAAATTATTCCCTGCATTCGCCTGGCGACCCGAAAACCCCCGAAAAAACCATGGGTCAGGAAGATCGGCTACGGGAATCGAACCCACGACCTACTTAATTGGGGCCATACAGGAAACCGCCTGTGCCATCCCACTCGGTGCACTTGGCCAAAGCTTAGGCTCATTTGTTTTAAATTTCTTGCTACCTGAAAGAATTCATAATTACTGATAGCAATTATCTCCCCTTCTAGATGCGATAATTTCCCCGTTACAAAGCTGCGACTGGGTGATATCTTAAACCTACACAAACCTTCATATCGTGATTTTATCATGACCGAAACAGTGAACGATCTTAATTCTATTAATCGGTAAGGTAATTAAAATTGACATCAACTTTCTATAATAATTTAAAAAATCTTCTGTGATACATTTTCACACCTTCTCTAACCTCTATCACTTATTAGTAAGTATACAAACTATTCCTATAAAAATTTATTTTTATAACTACTATATTTTAATGGAATAAATTGTTCTTTCACACAAGCCGTGTGTTGAACAGGGTTAGAAAGGTAGAATCGGATTATTGAAAAATTCAATGCCAGAGTCGCGATTTGAACCACGGATCTCCCGGTGTCCGTCCGGTTGCTCTAACCACTGAGCTACCATGGCAATATGCCGACACGACATTATATTCTCCAACTGATTCGCATTTTGTCCGGTAAACCACAAGGAAATCTCAATGTGATTCATATCCCGGCTATGGCATTGAATTTTTCAGTCATCTGATTCTACTATGTTTTAATCCAAATAAGCCTTTGCAGATATAGCTAGATTACATATTTCATTATACATATAAACAGAACAGTCATAGTCAAATGTTGAGAAATGAACAGTTAGAACCAAAAATAACGGATATCTGAGAAATGGCTTATGCCACAAACTGATTTGACATAAACCTTTTGTTTTAAAGGGATCTGCAATTTTGTGTAGTACTTTTCGTACTTAAAGGGAAGGATCCCGTTAGATAAAAAATATTAATAAATGGTAAAACATTAGAACAGGTAACCCACTTCAATTATCTAGGATGTGACAGTTTTAAATTTGACAAAGACATCGAGATGAAAGTTAATAGGTTTCAAAGCATTTTTAGAACGATCAAAAGAACTCTAGGAGGAAAAACTAGAAAAGAAACATAAATTAAATTCTATAATATTATGGCTTTATCTACTGCATTATATGGGTCTGAGTAGTGGACAATAACAAAAAGAGAGAGATCACATCGAAATGAGAGTTTTGAGGGATGTAAGGGGATGCACTAGAGCTGACAAAATAAGAAATGAATCAATAAGATCAAATTTTAATATTGTATCAGTAAACGATAAGATTGATGAAAATAAAAGAAACTGAAAAGAACATGTTGATAGAATGACAGTGATAGAATACTAAAAAAGATCATGAATTACCAGCCGACAGGGAGGAGGAGTTTAAGAAGACCACGCAAGAGATGGCTAGAGACCGGAATAGGTGATATACCTAGTCTTTGAAAGAAGAAGAAGAAGAAGATCACTTAATGTTTACCAGTTATATAAGGTCATACAAATATCCTTCCGAGTGAAGATGACTACAAATGCTATTCCCACAAAATCCAAGATATTCATTGATATTTTAAGATAAAATTTAATTCTGTTACATGTAAAATAATTAGTAAAAGTAATAATTTACATGATCTGTCCTATCAACATAACCCTTTTGCAACAGTCATTTTAATTTTTCATATAAAGAAACTTTAAATTTATTGGATTGATTATGGGGTTTACTCGTATTGAATAAATTATTTTTATGTGTTTAATTATTTTCATTTAAATGTCTTTAATCTGTCGTATTTTAGCAAAAGCCGGTAGAGCCATTCTTTAATAAAATCAATATATTCGAAAAATGTTCCATATAAAGGGTAGTTGGGTGGAGGGATTTTCTCGAAGAACTTCAAGTCGCATCCTTAGGAGATACCAAACTTAAACACCAAGTTTGGTACTTATTCAACTTTTCGTTTTTGAGTTATGTTGTTTACAGGCACACACATATACAGACACAGATTGTTGACACACACACGTACCTTTTACTAGAAATCCCTTTTTTTGTTATCCTGGGGACTCAAAACATGTATTTCGGGTGAAATCTCGATATCGAATTTTTGGATAGAGTACCCCTACTTACTATACGTAGTATAGAAAGTAAAACAAAAAAAAGAAAAAACGTGTGCCGTAAAAACGTAACAAAAAAGTCTGATGTGTTACACTCACATGTCTTTCTCTACTCTTGTGCAAACTATTTTTACAAACATAATTATCCATCTATTTCATATTAATCGAGATAAACAGTTGCAGAAACGATCTTTTGACATGCAAAGAGAATTACATTTTACACATAGCGACCAGTTCTAAAAATATTTGACTATGGCTTAAGGCGTACTTTGTTCCCCTTGTTTTGTATTTGCAAGGGCAATATAGAAATACATTAGCCTTTAAGCATAGAAATATCTCTTAATAGCCATTCTCTTTGCCACAGATTAATACTCTTTACATATCCAAGACAAAAAAATGAATAACAAATTCCCATTTGAGAAAAAGTATTAGAAAATTTACGGGAATAACAAGAAATATCTCGAAAATGGTTCGCTCAGCAAAAAAAATGTATATGACATAAAATGTGTATATTAACGCGATGTACATTTTCTGTGTAGTAAAAGTTTGTCTATCTCTTATGGTTTACCAGTTATGCAAAAGTCCTTCACAATGAAGAATACTTTTGGAGACATTCCCAGAAAATTCGAGATATACATTTCATTTGTCATGAAAATATCTTAAACATTTGATATTTTAATCAAAATCGTGAGAGCTATTTTTTTAGAAAATTAAAATTTTCGAGAAATGTTGCATGTAAAGGGTAATCTAGGGTGGGGGTATTTTCTTGAAAAGCTTTGTATCACATCTCTAGAAGATACTAAACTTAAATACCAAGTTTTGTGTTTATCCGACTGTTTGTTTCTGAGTTATGCTGTTCCCAGACAGACAGACACACACACACACACATACATGTTTCCAAAAATTCCTTTTTTTTATTCAGGGGGTCTCAAAACATTTATTTCCGGTGAAATCTCGGTATCGAATTTTTGGGTGGAATACAATACTTCCCCTACTTACTATATGTAGTAGAGAAAGTAAAAAGTAAAACATAAAGTATTATGTTATATACTATAAACAGAAGTATGGCAAATGTCTCCCGTATGTGAAGTTAACAAGTTTAACTGCATGTTTTTATCCAATGTGATAATTTCAGCATCCACTTTATAATAAGTTGGGTGCGCTTTCTTCATTATTGTAACCTAAAATTCCTTTTTGTTTACCTAATTATTGTATTCCATGCTATACTTATATGTGAATAAATAAGGTTACATCACACTGTAAAGAACGTTAATTACCTCTCCCAAAGAATATTCCAAAATAGATAAACAATGAGGTTGTAAACAAGAGACTCAGATATAAAAACATTTAAGAATTGTTTAGATTTATCTGCCACAAATCCATATGTCCTAAAGCAATTACTAGAATTCAGTACTAAAATGTTTTACTTACTCTATTTGCTATTCATGAAACGTAAAGAGTATTCTATTGGATTCAACAATAAAGCAGCATACCTAATCAAGGTCCCTTATAGTAAACTACACGAACAAAAGAAGGATTAAGATAAAATTACTACTGCATACCTTTGTGTCATGCATCTAAAGACGTTAGACTTTTAAATAATTTAACCAACGGAGAGCGAAGAAAAGGAAGGAACACGAGTGTTATGCATTTCTGCTTATTTGGTACCCGGCTAACAAACAACCCAGATTTGGTCGGTTTAGCATGCGTGACGTGCATACAGCGTGAATTTCCATAACAAGTTATGGATTCTCTGGAAGTTATTATAGTTGAACATCATAACAACGAAGGGGACACATCGCACATCGCGACTTGTGCAGATCTATTGTAGCTACCAGTAACCAGAAGGAATGGATTCAGTGAAGGGAACAGGAGGCTACAAGAGTAATGGATGTAACGAAGGAACCATAGGAGGCTACAAGAGTAATGGATGTAACGAGGGAACCATAGGAGGCTACAAGAGTAATGGATGTAACGAAGGAACCATAGGAGGCTACAAGAGTAATGGATGTAACGAAGGAACCATAGGAGGCTACAAGAGTAATGGATGTAACGAAGGAACCATAGGAGGCTACAAGAGTAATGGATGTAACGAAGGAACCATAGGAGGCTACAAGAGTAATGGATGTAACGAAGGAACCATAGGAGGCTACAAGAGGAATGGCTGTAACGAAGGAGCCATAGGAGGCTACAAGAGGAATGGCTGTAACGAAGGAACCATAGGAGGCTACAAGAGGAATGGCTGTAACGAAGGAACCATAGGAGGCTACAAGAGCAATGGATGTAACGAAGGAACCATAGGAGGCTACAAGAGCAATGGATGTAACGAAGGAACCATAGGAGGATATAAGAGAAATGGCTGTAACGAAGGAACCATAGGAGGCTACAAGAGCAATGGATGTAACGAAGGAACCATAGCAGGCTACAGGAGGAATGGATGTAACGAAGGAACCATAGGAGGCTACAAGAGTAATGGATGTAACGAAGGAACCATAGGAGGCTACAAGAGGAATGGCTGTAACGAAGGAACCATAGGAGGCTACAAGAGGAATGGATGTAACGAAGGAACCATAGGAGGCTACAAGAGGAATGGCTGTAACGAAGGAACCATAGGAGGATATAAGAGGAATGGATGTAACGAAGGAACCATAGGAGGCTACAAGAGCAATGGATGTAACGAAGGAACCATAGGAGGCTACAGGAGGAATGGATGTAACGAAGGAACCATAGGAGGCTATAAGAGGAATGGCTGTAACGAAGGAACCATAGGAGGATATAAGAGGAATGGCTGTAACGAAGGAACCGTAGGAGGCTACAAGAGGAATGGCTGTAACGAAGGAACCATAGGAGGCTATAAGAGGAATGGATGTAACGAAGGAACCATAGAAGGCTATAAGAGGAATGGCTGTAACGAAGGAACCATAGGAGGATATAAGAGAAATGGCTGTAACGAAGGAACCGTAGGAGGCTACAAGAGGAATGGATGTAACGAAGGAACCATAGGAGGCTATAAGAGGAATGGATGTAACGAAGGAACCATAGGAGGCTACAAGAGTAATGGATGTAACGAAGGAACCATAGGAGGCTATAAGAGGAATGGATGTAACGAAGGAACCATAGGAGGCTACAAGAGTAATGGATGTAACGAAGGAACCATAGGAGGCTACAAGAGGAATGGCTGTAACGAAGGAACCATAGGAGGCTATAAGAGGAATGGATGTAACGAAGGAACCATAGGAGGCTACAAGAGGAATGGATGTAACGAAGGAACCATAGGAGGATATAAGAGGAATGGATGTAACGAAGGAACCATAGGAGGCTACAAGAGGAATGGATGTAACGAAGGAACCATAGGAGGCTATAAGAGGAATGGATGTAACGAAGGAACCATAGGAGGCTACAAGAGTAATGGATGTAACGAAGGAACCATAGGAGGCTATAAGAGGAATGGCTGTAACGAAGGAACCATAGGAGGCTACAAGAGGAATGGATGTAACGAAGGAACCATAGGAGGCTACAAGAGGAATGGATGTAACGAAGGAACCATAGGAGGATATAAGAGGAATGGTTGTAACGAAGGAACCATAGGAGGCTACAAGAGGAATGGATGTAACGAAGGAACCATAGGAGGCTACAAGAGGAATGGATGTAACGAAGGAACCATAGGAGGCTACAAGAGGAATGGATGTAACGAAGGAACCATAGGAGGCTACAAGAGCAATGGATGTAACGAAGGAACCATAGGAGGATATAAGAGGAATGGATGTAACGAAGGAACCATAGGAGGCTACAAGAGCAATGGATGTAACGAAGGAACCATAGGAGGCTACAAGAGGAATGGATGTAACGTAGGAACCATAGGAGGCTACAAGAGGAATGGATGTAACGAGGGAACCATAGGAGGCTACAAGAGGAATGGATGTAACGAAGGAACCATAGGAGGCTACAAGAGGCATGGATGTAACGAAGGAACCATAGGAGGCTACAAGAGGAATGGATGTAACGAAGGAACCATAGGAGGCTACAAGAGCAATGGATATAACGAAGGAACCATAGGAGGCTACAAGAGCAATGGATGTAACGAGGGAACCATAGGAGGCTACAAGAATAATGGATGTAACGAAGGAACCATAGGAGGCTACAAGAGTATGGATGTAACGAGGGAACCATAGGAGGCTACAAGAGGAATGGATGTAACGAAGGAACCATAGGAGGCTACAAGAGCAATGGATGTAACGAAGGAACCATAGGAGGCTACAAGAGGAATGGATGTAACGAAGGCACCACAGGAGGCTACAGGAGGAATGTAGCGAATTCACCACAGGAGGCTACAAGAGGAATGCAGCAAAGGAACTACAGGAGGCTACAGGAGGAATATAGCGAAGGAATCACAGGAGTTTACAGCAGGAATGTAGCGAAGGAACCATAGAAGGGTACAGTAGGAATGTAGCGAAGGCACCACAGGAGGCTACAGGGGAAATGTAGCGAAGGAACCACAAGAGGCTACAGGAGGAATGGATGTAGAGAATAAACCACAAGAGGCTACAGGAGGAATGTAGCGAAGGAATCACAGGAGTTTACAGCAGGAATGTAGCGAAGCAACCATAGAAGGCTACAGGAGGAATGTAGCGAAGTCACCACAGGAGGCTACAAGAGGAATGCAGCAAAGGAACTACAGGAGGCTACAGGAGGAATATAGCGAAGGACCCAAAGGAGGCTACAGGAGGAATGTAGCGAAGGCACCACAGGAGTCTACAGGAGGAATGTAGCGAAGTCACCACAGGAGGCTACAAGAGGAATGGATGTAACGAAGGAACCATAGGAGGCTACAAGAGGAATGGCTGTAACGAAGGAACCATAGGAGGATATAAGAGGAATGGATGTAACGAAGGAACCATAGGAGGATATAAGAGGAATGGATGTAACGAAGGAACCATAGGAGGCTACAAGAGGAATGGATGTAACGAAGGAACCATAGGAGGATATAAGAGGAATGGATGTAACGAAGGAACCATAGGAGGATATAAGAGGAATGGATGTAACGAAGGAACCATAGGAGGATATAAGAGGAATGGATGTAACGAAGGAACCATAGGAGGATATAAGAGGAATGGATGTAACGAAGGAACCATAGGAGGCTACAAGAGGAATGGATGTAACGAAGGAACCATAGGAGGCTATAAGAGGAATGGCTGTAACGAAGGAACCATAGGAGGATATAAGAGGAATGGCTGTAACGAAGGAACCATAGGAAGCTACAAGAGGAATGGATGTAACGAAGGAACCATAGGAGGCTATAAGAGGAATGGATGTAACGAAGGAACCATAGGAAGCTACAAGAGTAATGGATGTAACGAAGGAACCATAGGAGGCTATAAGAGGAATGGCTGTAACGAAGGAACCATAGGAGGCTACAAGAGGAATGGATGTAACGAAGGAACCATAGGAGGCTACAAGAGGAATGGATGTAACGAAGGAACCATAGGAGGCTACAAGAGCAATGGATGTAATGAAGGAACCATAGGAGGATATAAGAGGAATGGATGTAACGAAGGAACCATAGGAGGCTACAAGAGCAATGGATGTAACGAAGGAACCATAGGAGGCTACAAGAGGAATGGATGTAACGCAGGAACCATAGGAGGCTACAAGAGGAATGGATGTAACGAAGGAACCATAGGAGGCTACAAGAGGAATGGATGTAACGAAGGAACCATAGGAGGCTACAAGAGGAATGGATGTAACGAAGGAACCATAGGAGGCTACAAGAGCAATGGATGTAACGAAGGAACCATAGGAGGCTACAAGAGGAATGGCTGTAACGAAGGAACCATAGGAGGCTACAAGAGGAATGGATGTAACGAAGGAACCATAGGAGGCTACAAGAGCAATGGATGTAACGAAGGAACCATAGGAGGCTACAAGAGCAATGGATGCAACGAAGGAACCATAGGAGGCTACAAGAGGAATGGATGTAACGAGGGAACCATAGGAGGCTACAAGAGGAATGGATGTAACGAGGGAACCATAGGAGGCTACAAGAGGAATGGATGTAACGAGGGAACCATAGGAGGCTACAAGAGTAATGGATGTAACGAAGGAACCATAGGAGGCTACAAGAGTAATGGATGTAACGAGGGAACCATAGGAGGCTACAAGAGGAATGGATGTAACGAAGGAACCATAGGAGCCTACAAGAGTAATAGATGTAACGAGGGAACCATAGGAGGCTACAAGAGTAATGGATGTAACGAAGGAACCATAGGAGGCTACAAGAGTAATGGATGTAACGAGGGAACCATAGGAGGCTACAAGAGTAATGGATGTAACGAAGGCACCACAGGAGGCTACAGGAGGAATGTAGCGAATTCACCACAGGAGGTTACAAGAGGAATGCAGCAAAGGAACTACAGGAGGCTACAGGAGGAATAAAGCGAAGGACCCAAAGGAGGCTACAGGAGGAATGGATGTAGAGAATAAACCACAAGAGGCTACAGGAGGAATGTAGCGAAGGAATCACAGGAGTTTACAGCAGGAATGTAGCGAAGGAACCATAGAAGAGTACAGTAGGAATGTAGCGAAGGCACCACAGGAGGCTACAGGGGAAATGTAGCGAAGGAACCACAAGAGGCTACAGGAGGAATGGATGTAGAGAATAAACCACAAGAGGCTACAGGAGGAATGTAGCGAAGGAATCACAGGAGTTTACAGCAGGAATGTAGCGAAGGAACCATAGAAGGCTACAGGAGGAATGTAGCGAAGTCACCACAGGAGGCTACAAGAGGAATGCAGCAAAGGAACTACAGGAGGCAACTAGAGGAATGCAGCAAAGGAACTACAGGAGGCTACAGGAGGAATATAGCGAAGGACCCAAAGGAGGCTACAGGAGGAATGTAGCGAAGGAATCACAGGAGTTTACAGCAGGAATGTAGCGAAGGAACCATAGAAGGCTACAGGAGGAATGTAGCGAAGTCACCACAGGAGGCTACAAGAGGAATGCAGCAAAGGAACTACAGGAGGCAACAAGAGGAATGCAGCAAAGGAACTACAGGAGGCTACAGGAGGAATATAGCGAAGGACCCAAAGGAGGCTACAGGAGGAATGTAGCGAAGGCACCACAGGAGTCTACAGGAGGAATGTAGCGAAGTCACCACAGGAGGCTACAAGAGGAATGCAGCAAAGGAACTACAGGAGGCAACAAGAGGAATGCAGCAAAGGAACTACAGGAGGCTACAGGAGGAATGTAGCGAAGGATCCACAAGAGGCTACAGGAGAAATGTAGCGAAGGAACCACAAGAGGCTACAGGAGGAATGGATGTAGAGAATAAACCACAGGAGGCTACAGGAGGAATGTAGCGAAGGAACCACAAGAGGCTACAGGAGGAATGTAGCGAAGGATCCACAAGAGGCTACAGGAGGAATGGATGTAGAGAATAAACCACAGGAGGCTACAGGAGGAATGTAGCGAAGGAACCACAAGAGGCTACAGGAGGAATGGATGTAGAGAATAAACCACAGGAGGTTACAGCAGGAATGTAGCGAAGATCCACAGGAGGCTTCAGGAGGAATAGATGCAACGAACTAACCACAAGAAGCTACAGTAGGAATGTAGTAAATGAACCACAGGAGGCTACAGTAAGAATTGAGCGAAAAAATCACAGGAGGCTACAGGAGGAATGGTTGCAGTGAAGGAAACACAGGAGGCTACGGGAGGAATGGATGCAGCGAGGCAACCACAGGAGGCTACAAGAGGAATGGATGCAGCAAAGGAACAACAAGAGGCTACAGGAGGAATGAATGCAGCAAAGCAACCACAAGAGGCTACAGAAGGAATGGTTGCAGTGAAGAAACCACAGGAGGCTACAGTAGGAATGAATGTGGCGATGGAACCACAAGATGCTACAGGAGGAATGGTTGCAGCGAAGAAACCACAGGAGGCTACAGTGGGAATGGTTGCAGTGAAGGAACCACAGGAGGCTATATGAGGAAAGGTTGAAATATTATAAAATAATAATTTATTCTATATTTGAACATAGTTCTTCCTAATCATAAACCTACAAGTCTAATTATTAAAGGTATTATGTTTATAAATAATGAAGTAAAGGAACCACAAGAATTACAGAAGCCTACAGGAGGGATGGATGCAGTGAAGGAAAGATAGATGTCTGCGGGAGAAATGGATGAAAGAAGGAACCACTGGAAGGTACAGGAGGAATGGATGCAGTGAACGAACTACATTGGCAACGGGAGGAATGGAGGCAGTGAAGCAACCACAAGGGGCTGCGGGAGAAGTGGATAAAACAAAGGAAGCTGCAGGAAGAATTGATCCACTGAAGGAAACATAGGAGGCTGCAGGAGGAATGGAAGCAGTGAAAGAATCACAGAATGCTACGCGAGGAGTGTTTGTAGTGAAGGAACCACAGGAGGCTACAAGCTATAGGCAGCCCACAAAAACGCGTAGAGGTTTATAATGACCCATATAGCATAGGCAGTTGTCCTCCGGGTTTAGTGTTTGCTATGCTAGCCTCTAGTTCCCGAGGTCGCGGGTTCAAACCCCAGAAAGTGCGATGGATTTTATCGGGCGTAAAAATCCTTAGCATGGCTTCCTTCGGAAGGGAAGTAAAGCCAGTGATCCCGTGTCGTAGATTTACGGCACGTAAAAGAACCTTAAGAGTGATAAAGAGGCCTCTGAACAAAATTACCGGTCTTTCTCACCCAATATGAAATGGGACGCTAAGGACCACAGCAGTTAAAGAGCGTCCATATATAAAACTCAATTTAATTTTCAACCAAGGGAGTCTCTGGTGTCCACGGGGAATATTCTTTCCTAGGAACAATCATCCGCGCCATCTATCCGGCACTGGCTCACACCATGAATCTAGAAGCATGGGAAGGTATTGCAATTAAGCGGAATGCGGTGGAGGAATTTATGATAAAGGGAAAGTATCCTAGCATTAGAATACCAAGCACAAAAACCACGAAAATAAAGGCAAGGCTGTGGGTGGTCAAAGGATATTGAACCCTCGACCTCCCGAATTTTAGCCTTACACTTTACCGTGAGCCAACTAGCTCGGTTTGTTATAGATGGTATCCCAGGTCCTTCCCGATGATGGTGGCTTTGGTATTGTGATAGAAAAAGGAAATACGGGTCGTGATTTTAGAGTAAGGGCCCATAAATGTTTAAAAAAAAAATCTGGTGTGTTACACTCACATGACTTTCTCTACTCTTGTACAATCTATTTTTACAAACGCCTATTCTCCATATGCTTCATGTTAATCGAGATATCGAGATGCTAACCTTAATGGTAATTTTCTTGTAGGTGCAAGGGGAATATGGTAGATTTTAAGTGATAGTCAAATATTTTATCGCTGGTTGCTATGTGGCGCATTCCATTCTCTTTGCATGTTCAGGACATAAAAAAAATCTGATGTGTTACACTCACATGACTTTCTCTACTCTTGTACAATCTAATTTTACAAACGCCTATTCTCCATATGCTTCATGTTAATCGAGATATCGAAATGTCAATCTTATTGGTAATTTTCTTGTAGATGCAAGGGGAATATGGTAGCTTTTAAGCGATAGTCAAATATTTTAACGCTGGTTGCTATGTGGCGCATTCCATTCTCTTTGCATGTCCAGGACATAAAAAAATGAATAACGAATTTGAGAAAAAGTATAAGTATTGCAAAATTTAAGGAAATAACAAGCAATATCTCGAAAACGGTTCACTCAACAAAAGAAATGTATATGACATAAGTTGTGTATTTTAACGCGATCTATATTTTTTGTGTAGTAAAATTTTGTCTATCTCTTATAGTTTACCAGTTATGCAAAAGTCGTTCAGAATGAAGAATACTTTTGGAGACATTCCCAGAAAATTCGAGATATACATTTCATTTCTCATGATATTATCTTAAACATATGATATTTTCATCAAAATCGTTAGAGCCATTTTTGAGAAAATTAAAATTTTCGAAAAATGTTCCATGTAAAGGGTAGTCTGGGGTGGGGGCATTTTCTTGAAAACCTTCGTGTCGCATCTCTGGAAGATACTGAACCTAAATACCAAGTTTGGTGTTTATCCGACTGTTCGTTTTTGAGTTATGCTGTTCACACACACACAGACACACAGACACACACACACACAGACACACACACACACAGACACACACACGGACATGTTTCCAAAAATGCTTTTTTTGGATTCAGGAGGTCTCAAAACATGTATTTCCGGTGAAATCTCGGTATCGAATTTTTGGGTGGAATGCAATACTTCCCCTACTTACTGTACGTAGTAGAGAAAGTAAAAATTAATAACGAATTTGAGAAAAAGTATAAGTATTGGAAATTTTAAGGGAATAACAAGCAATATCTCGAAAACGGTTCACTCAACAAAAGAAATGTATGACATAAGTTGTGTATTTTAACACGATCTACATTTTTACTTTCTCTAGTACGTATAGTAAGTAGGGGAAGTATTGCATTCCACCCAAAAATTCGATACCGAGATTTCACCGGAAATACATGTTTTGAGACCTCCTGAATCCAAAAAAAGCATTTTTGGAAACCTGTCCGTGTGTGTGTCTGTGTGTGTGTGTGTCTGTGTGTGTGTCTGTGTGTGTGTCTGTGAACAGCATAACTCAAAAACGAACAGTCGGATAAGCACCAAACTTGGTATTTTGGTTCAGTATCTTCCAGAGATGCGACAGGAAGGTTTTCAAGAAAATCCCCCCACCCCAGACTACCCTTTACATAGAAGATTTTTCGAAAATTTTAATTTTCTCAAAAATGGCTCTAACGATTTTGATGAAAATATCATATGTTTAAGACAATGTCATGAGAAATGAAATGTATATCTCGAATTTTCTGGGAATGTCTCCAAAAGTATTCTTCATTGTGAACTACTTTTGCATAACTGGTAAACCATAAGAGATAGACAAAATTTTACTACACAAAAAATGTAGATCGCGTTAAAATACACAACTTATGTCATATACATTTCTTTTGTTGTGTGAACCGTTTTCGAGATATTGCTTGTTATTTCCTTAACTCAAATGCGTTATTCATTTTTTTTATGTCCTGGACATGCAAAGAGAATGGAATGCGCCACATAGCAACCAGCGTTAAAATATTTGACTATCGCTTAAAAGCTACCATATTTCCCTTGCATCTACAAGAAAATTACCAATAAGATTGACAGCTCGATATCTCGATTAACATGAGGCATATGGAGAATAAGCGTTTGTAAAAATAGATTGTACAAGAGTAGAGAAAGTCATGTGAGTGTAACACATCAGATTTTTTGTGTAGTAAAATGTTGTCTATCTCTTATGGTTTACCAGTTATGCAAAAGTCGTTCACAATGAAGAATACTGTTGGGGACATTCCCAGAAAATTCGAGATATACATTTCATTTCTCATGACATTATCTTAAACATATGATATTTTCATCAAAATCGTTAGAGCCATTTTTGAGAAAATTAAAATTTTCGAAAAATGCTCCATGTAAAGGGTAGTCTGGGGTGGGGGGATTTTCTTGAAAACCTTCGTGTCGCATCTCTGGAAGATACTGAACCTAAATACCAAGTTTGGTGTTTATCTGACTGTTCGTTTTTGAGTTATGCTGTTCACAGACACACAGACACACACACACAGACACACACACGGACATGTTTCCAAAAATGCTTTTTTTGGATTCAGGAGGTCTCAAAACATATATTTCCGTTGAAATCTCGGAATCGAATTTTTGGGTGGAATGCAATACTTCCCCTACTTACTATACGTAGTAGAGAAAGTAATAACACATCGTTTTCCAAATACAGTCCTTAGCTTACACTACTTTTCCACATTAGTCATAAAGGTTAAACCAGTTTTTGTATGCTTTCGTCAAAGAATGATGCCGCCTGTGATGAAAGCGAAGTCTACACTTCTTGTTCCACATCATCGTCGTCGAAATGTTTTCCATTAAGGAATGAAGTAACAGATGAAAATCGTTTGGTGCCAAATCCGGATTATAGGGAAAATGGTCCAATTCTTTCCAACCAAATGCTGTTTACAGGTCTTGAGTTTATTTGTCTGTGTGTGGCCGGGCATTGGCACTCATTATTGTTTCTCCATAACATTTCTCGTGTCAAGAAAACAAATCACTAATCCGACTTCACAGTCTGCGGATTGTTCTATTGTTTTGAACATTTGCTCTAACAACAGGAAAACGCAAATTGACGATCTCCCAATAAATCTGGCTTCTTAATGAATGGAGGGATTATCAGCCATGCTCAACATCACGACTGCAGCGCTCAGCGGCATAATATTTAAACGATACTTACTTTAAAATCACGCCTCGTATTAACAGCACTGATTACGAATTTGTTTATAGAATTAGTCTAATAATTTTAAAACATTTAATTAATTACATTGTTAAAATTATAAAAGCTATTTATCTTCCATTACTAAAATATTTTTTTTTCAAAATTCTGAAAAAATGAGATTTATGTACAAATTGATTTTTGTTCTTTTAAGAGAAATGAGTATGTAATGGTATAGACATTCAATTGCTTAAAGTGCAGCCAGTACAATGTACCGTTTTGAAATTTAAAATCACCTCTCTCTTTAAGGGAAAATTAATTTCTTTACTGTTTTCTTCAATGTTTATTGTCATTAAAATTGGAAACTTTTGGCAGTTGCTATCTTTCTAAGATATATAATGTTGGAACATGAAACTGAAGTATTGTTCCAAATTTTTTTCAATTGATCATAAGGCACACATATTTCTCTTAGGAACTAATCAAGGAATTGTTAAAAATATATCACAAATATCCGATAAAAATCCAACTAATTCCGTAAAAACTTAATTCCCTAATTGTACAGGTTGGTCTCCTGGGACTGAATGTTTCTAAGCTTTTTAGTTTAAGGGCTATTTACTCGAAATTTGGCATACTTAATATTACTAAATAAATAAATAACTGTGCTTTAGCTCATACAGTTTAAAATAATACACTGAACAATGTTTTAATTAGCGAAAAAATGCTAATTTTCTAAAAATGCTTGCGCTTTCACATTTGTTAGACAAGCAGGATAATGCATTTTTTGATACTTTGATATAGTAAAAATCTGATGTGTTACACTCACATGACTTTCTCTACTCTTGTACAAACTATTTTTACAAACGCTTATTCTCCATCTACTTCATGTTAATCGAGATAAACATTTGCAGACTTTATCTTATTGCTAAGTTTTCTTGTAGATGTAAGGGGAATATATGTTTACAAGGGCAATATAGAAATACAGTAGTCTTTAAGCACATACATATCTCTTAATAGCTGGTTGCTAGGTGCAGCACTCTTCCCTTTGCCACAGATTAATACTCTATGCATATACAAGATAAAAAAAATCTGATGTGTTACACTCACATGACTTTCTCTACTCTTGTACAATCTATTTTTACAAACGCTTATTATCCATATGCCTCATGTTAATCGAGATATCGAGCTGTCAATCTTATTGGTAATTTTCTTGTAGATGCAAGGGAAATATGGTAGCTTTTAAGCCATAGTCAAATATTTTAACGCTGGCTGCTATATGGCGCATTCCATTCTCTTTGCATGTCCAGGACATAAAAAAAATGAATAACGCATTTGAGAAAAAGTATAAGTATTGGAAAATTTAAGGAAATAACAAGCAATATCTCGAAAACGGTTCACTCAACAAAAGAAATGTATATGACATAAGTTGTGTATTTTAACGCGATCTACATTTTTTGTGTAGTACAATTTTGTCTATCTCTTATGGTTTACCAGTTATGCAAAAGTCGTTCACAATGAAGAATACTTTTGTAGACATTCCCAGAAAGTTCCAGATATACATTTCATTTCTCATAACATTATCTTAAACATATGATATTTTCATCAAAATCGTTAGAGCCATTTTTGAGAAAATTAAAATTTTCGAAAAATGTTCCATGTAAAGGGTAGTCTGGGGAGGGGGATTTTCTTGAAAACCTTCGAGTCGCATCTCTGGAAGATACTGAACCTAAATACCAAGTTTGGTGCTTATCCGGCTGTTCGTTTTTGAGTTATGCTGTTCACAGACACACAGACACACACACACACACTTAGACACACACACACACACACACACACACAGACACACACACGGACATGTTTCCAAAAATGCTTTTTTTTGGATTCAGGAGGTCTCAAAACATGTATTTCCGGCGAAATCTCGGTATCGAATTTTTGGGTGCAATGCAATACTTCCCCTACTTACTATACGTAGTAGAGAAAGTAAAAATGAATAACAAATTCCCATTTGAGAAAATAAGTATTGAAAAATTTAAGGAAATAACAAGCAATATCTCGAAAATGGCTAACTCAACAAAAAAAATCTGATGTGTTACACTCACATGACTTTCTCTACTCTTGTACAATCTATTTTTACAAACGCCTATTCTCCATATGCTTTATGTTAATCGAGATATCGAGATGTCAATCTTATTGCTAATTTTCTTGTAGATGCAAGGGGAATATGGTAGCTTTTAAGCGATGGTCAAATATTTTAACGCTGGTTGCTATGCGGCGCATTCCATTCTCTTTGCAAGTCCAGGACATAAAAAAATGAATAACGAATTTGAGAAAATTATAAGTATTGGAAAATTTAAGGGAATAACAAGCAATATCTCGAAAACGGTTCACTCAACAAAAGAAATGTATATGACATAAGTTGTGTATTTTAACGCGATCTACATTTTTTGTGTAGTAAAATTTTGTCTATCTCTTATGGTTTACCAGTTAAGCAAAAGTCGTTCACAATGAAGAATACTTTTGGAGACATTCCCAGAAAATTCGAGATATACATTTCATTTCTCATGACATTATCTTAAACATATGATATTTTAATCAAAGTCGTTAGAGCCATTTTTGAGAAAATTAAAATTTTCGAAAAATGTTCCATGTAAAGGGTAGTCTGGGGTGGGGGGATTTTCTTGAAAACCTTCGTGTCGCATCTCTGAAAGATACTGAACCTAAATACCAAGTTTGGTGTTTATCCGACTGTTCGTTTTTTAGTTATGCTGTTCACAGACACACACAGACACACACACAGACACACACACAGACACACACACGGACATGTTTCCAAAAATGCTTTTTTTGGATTCAGGAGGTCTCAAAACATGTATTTCCGGTGAAATCTCGGTATCGAATTTTTGGGTGGAATGCAATACTTCCCCTACTTACTATACGTAGTAGAGAAAGTAAAAATGTATAGGACATAAATTGTGTATTTTAACGCGATCTGCATTTTGTGTATAGTAAAATTTTGTCTATCTCTTATGGTTTACCAGTTATACAAAAGTCGTTCACAACGAAGAATACTTTTGGAGACATTCCAAGAAAATTCAAGATATACATTTTATTTGTCATAAAAATATCTTAAACATATGATATTTTAATCAAAATCGTTAGAGCCATTTTTGAGAAAATTAAAATTGTCGAACAATGTTCCATGTAAAGGGTAATCTGGGGTGGGGGGATTTTCTTGAAAACCTTCGTGTCGCATTTCTGAAAGATACTGAACCTAAATACCAAGTTTGGTGTTTATCCGACTGTTCGTTTCTGAGTTATGCTGTTCACAGACAGACAGACACACACAGACAGACACACATATGGACAATGCTTTTTTTGGATTCAGGGGGTCTCAAAACATGTATTTCCGTTGAAATCTCGGTATCGAATTTTTGGGTGGAATACAATACTTCCCCTACTTACCATAGGTAGTAGAGGAAGTAAAAATAGCTGTAAGTATTTTATTGACGTTGACTTCATTAGTTGTGGAGATACAGTTTTTTGTTTTTATGAAGTTTTTGGTGTTCAGATAAATTAGTTTTTGTGAATCACTGAAAAAATCAATCATAAAATTCATGCTCGTATCTTCAGATAACACATTTTAGATTATATATGCAAATTAACATACAAATCACAGCAAAAATGAAATGTAAGGAATAAATTTCATACATAAGAATGTAAAACTAAGAATATACACATACAGAAAGAATTAGTTGAGTTAAATAGGAGCGCAAGGTTGATTTAAACATATCACTGGGCTTTTAAATTGGCGGATCGTAAAGAATGCTGGGTTATATAAATGCTTCGTGGGTGTGTATGGAATATTTATATTGTCACGCCTTAGATTTGAAGGGGGTTGAGGACGTGCATTTGGGAGCGTAGCAGGATTAAGGGCTGGTGAGCAACTCCGAATAGCAAGGTACAATTAACAAAAAGGATAACAGATTTAATATAATAAACGTGTAGACACACAGACAGTGAGCAAGCAAGCCATTTTTAAGATTATGTATTTAAGGCAGATCAGTTTCTAGTTACCTAGTGCCATTGAGCAGATGTTACGCTGGTTGCCATACCCAAAGGGTAAATGTTGATCTGGGCAGCGCCTCCGGCTGCATCTGGGTTGTTCCTATCAAGACTGCCATACCCATAGATTTATGAAAGGGGTTTTATATCATAGATAGACACCTCCACACAGGACATTCCATATATGGAGAGATAACCTCTACTCTATGAGTTGGCATCACCCACATAATATCACAAGGATATGACTGGCACTGACTGTCCAGCTCATGCATCCTGTGTTGCACATGTGAAGTAAGAATGCAAGAAATAAGCTTCACATGAACCAAATACTAAAGAAAAGTAATTTTTAGGAAAATAATTTAACTTAACTTGACCCATACGTTACAATATGGTATAATTATAAAATCAGAAATGTTGTCATTTTCATCTAAAAGCTCAGTCACATCTCCCTTAAGCCAAGTTTTGCTGATTAATTACATTAGCACCTACGTTTCGAAGGCATTCCAGCTCCTCTTCAGAGATCTCTGCTTGAGTGACCCGTGTGGAAGCCACTGATTTCCTCCTCCTTCTCTCCTTCTTTACTCCTCTTCACTTTCTCCGAAACCGAAAGCCTTCTTTTACTATGTTTCCCAAGAATAACTTAGGAAATGTTTGGTCCTTTATGCAAATTTTGGCTAATTATTCTGTTATTGTCTTTTAACTTCTGGTTCATAAAAATTAAATATCTAAGATTTAATCCAAAAGTTAACTCACTAGAAGGCACCAATTCAATTAAGGTTTGTGACACTCTCCATCGTGCTACTGTTATTTTCAGCCAGACTGTCAACCTTATGTTGTGCCGTAGAGTCGCTCATTGACCTTGTTGGTGTGTTGGTTTGAGGACCGACATCCGATTTGCAAGGCATTGCTTAAACAAAACCAATATGCTGGGAAGTGCCTTGAAGGAATGCACAATGGAATTGGTTGCTCTGAATGATTAATCTTTACGCCTATAATATTAGAAGTGTTGTAGCTGTTCAAAATAATTTTTAATATATTCTCTTGAACTTTCTGAACTGTTTACTCACATTACTGTTCATAACAACTGCTTGGGCATAATACCTTTAGCACAGTTTCCTGATCTTTGAAGGCAAGGCATAAATATTCTTAAACAGAATGTTTACGCGTTTTCTGGATAACCTAGGAAGGAGTCTAAATGATTATACATGCTTTTGTTTATAAATTACTACCACAGACATAAAATTAAGAGTAAATCTTTACCACAAAGAGGGAAAAATGATTAACTTTGATATTTTTTCGGTGTATGTTTAGTTTCTCTTCCCACCGAACGCACTAATATCATAGACGACTAGTAACAATGCCTCTTTATGTTTAATTTTATCCCTTGTAAGTCATCAGATATGGTAGCGCAGCAAATATAGCAGGTGCTTATAGCTATAGTAGATTTCTTGGAGGAATTGTATCAAAGCTTCTCTTTACTGGAGTGTGCTAATGCTAAAAGTAAGAGATAAGGATTTAAGGGGCACATAGAACGTTTAAACGTATGTTGTGAAGAAATAAACAGTAAGTATATGGTTACGGTCAGCATGTTCTGGGGGTGAATAGGGACACAATGGAAAATGGGATAAATGTGTACAGTGAAGGTGTTAAGATAAACAGTCATGTCCAAGATGCATTATGATGATGGTAGTTGCATGTCAGCCACGCAATGCCGTAAATAGCAGACCATAGTACCTTCCTGAATTTTGGCTCTTGTGGCTTTCGTAAAAGTTCAATCGTCCTTTACGTAGCGCTGATAAAATGAAACACTGGACTGTTGAAGCCTATCCCTGCATGACCTTTATTCCATAAAGACTAACTTGACCTACTCTACATTCTACTTGGGCTACCAAATGCAACCGCTAGTCAGGTAGCACAAATAGAGCTGGGCAGAGTGCCAAGCAAGGGAAAGATCATGGAAAGGGCATTGAGATTTTGGTATAGAATATTGAAATTGGAAGAAAGGAATTTGATAAAATTGTTTTTAGTATATCAAGAGAAAAGTTTAAAGAATAAGGGATGGATAGACTGTCTCAGAAATAACTTGGAAAGCAGTGGGTTAGGGGAAATGTGGAGAAGAAGAGAACATAATGTGAATAATTTCTGGAGTTGGCAAGAAAAAGATTTGAGGACATAGAAATACAAAAAATGTTCAGTGAGATAACTGACATGAGATCTTTAGTCTTCTATATACCAATGAAATTCTCATGGGGAAGGGAAAATTATATAGAAGTGACACAGAGGAGCGGGAAGGTATCGCATGGTTGAAAGCAGGTATATGGAGATTAAAAGGCTTAAGGAAAAGTATTTCACAAAACCAATGTCCTATATGAGGCGGAAAGGAGGATGTGGAACACATTTTATTTGAATGTAGGGGAACTGAAGTGTGGAGAAAACAGTATAACAGTAAGAAATGGTTTAAAGTAGATAGAAATGTAGCGGTAGTTGACATGTTTAAAAAAGACATTAAGAAGTTGGGACAATTTTTATACAAAGTGAGAAATAAATGGATATGGACAGTAAATAGACAAATGGAGTAATAAACCAGAATTAATAAACTATTGTAAAATATGAATATGACCGGTAAAGAGCCAGGGCTGAACACCGTACATATTCACCTGTATATAGCTTAGCATAAATAAATAAATAAATAAATAAAAAACTTGACCTGAAGCTGTAGCGACATTCATAACACGAAGGGTATCGTAAAAACACTTGGTAGACGGATGTTTTAGGCTTTGTAGCAATTTAGCATCCGTTAAAATAAAGTTTTAGTAAAGCATTGGGGAATTCTTTGGCAAAAAGTAGCTCAGATTGCTTCAATTTCTGTCGTGTAGTTAGAAGCTGTCACAGATAACTGATATTGAGTATATTCTGAACGCGGGCGCGGAGCTAAGTGCCAGTAAGTACCCAAGTCCAGTACTTGGATAGAGCCGTCGGAACAGTAGCGAGTAGGGAAACAAGAACAATAGGCAATGTGAAATAGTAGCCCAGTAGGTGCCGCTTACCTGTTATGGGATATATGCTTCGGCATCTTCTTGTAGGTTCCTCTACCGCTTTGTATGCGGGGCCTATATAAGGGACTGCTCTATGTGGCGCAGTGAAAGGTGTACAGTGCAGTTTGGTCGTGATTCAGCAGTTCAGTTTGACTCGACGGATCAGTCGCGCTTCGAGTGTGTGCCAAAAGCGACTCAAGTGTAAATTTTGTACAATACTGAGTGCCTAGTGATAAATCAAGTGTGTTTGGCAGAAACTGGTGTTCTCATTTGTTAGAATAGTAAGGAGCGAAGGGGCAGATATAGGCGCAACCAATTCCAGTGCTTATTTTGAAGCCATCGGTGTGGATATGAAGTAATGAACAAAGAATTTGATACAGACTCAATAAGGCGACTATTATAAATGATGTAGTCCGGTAGGAAATGTACAGTAGAGTGCTTGGAATAGTGAAGATATAATGTGCAGAGGTATATGTTGGTAAAAAATGCTAAACCGCCTCTGCCACGCCACCTGGTTCTGGCACTTCACTTAATGTTCATCTTACTCCCTCCTTTTCCTTCGCTCCTGAGCGTGAAACTGGTTAATAGATGAGTGCCACACTTTTGAAATCAAACGAGACGGGGCTTATCCAGGAGCTGGTGTAGACCGCTGTTGCAAAGCGCACCTTATAGTTACTCACGTGAAATAGTTCTATACTCCTTCCCTTTCGCCGCTCACCTAGCCCTGATGTTTTTAATAGGCTAATGCGTGTGTGTCGGACTTTAATTCAAAACAATAAGGGATTGGCTCATCCAGGGCTGGTGTTGAACACAGATGATGACCAACATTAAATAAAAGAAAAACGCTATAGGAAACCAGAAGTAGGGGCACGTTTACTTGCACTCGGCTGTACTTAAAGCTTGAAAATATTTCTTCATAGAGGCTCTGAAAACCAGCAATAGACTTGCGTTTCAGAAAAAGCAGAAGATTGAGTCGTAATTTGTTGAACCTGAGCAGGAAAAAGTGCCCCCGGCGTGTATTAGTGACTCTCACAAGAAAAATCTTAAATACAAGCACTGCACCTGCGGGTGTGTGTTCACAGAGGCGTGTAGCAGCAGCACCTGATGTCGACGGATATGGTTAAGGTGGATCCATTGCTTACACCAACGCACATTGTCGTCCTCAGTGGTGTAGTGCTTACCATATCAGCCTCTAGTTCCCGAGGTCGCCGGTTCTAACCCGGCGTAGGGCAAAGGATTTTTCAGGTGTAAAAATCCTTAGCATGGTTTCCTTCGGAAGGGAAGTAAAGCCGGCGGTCCCGTGTCGTAGATTTATGGCACGTAAAAGAACCTTAAGCCTGATAAAGAGCTCTATGCGCATAATTACCGATGTTTCACGCCCAATATAGAATGGATCGCTAAGGACCACAGCAGTTAAAGAGGTCCATAAGTAAATAAATAAAGAGTACATTGATTGTAGTAGTCGTTGATATCACTGCACCTAGAAACTACTTGAAAGTCCGCTTGGTGTTTTCAAAGAGAATGCATCGCATATTTAATCTTTGAGTATGAAAGATTTACAATCAGAAAACATTGTCGAAATTCAATCCTTATCACCCAGAGTAAACTTACCTTCTCATGGTAAATTTTCTTCAACTACCTGCAGAGATCTTCTCACTTTCCAAAAATCTGATGTGATACATTTACATGACCTGTATCACCTACACCTACCTACACATATTGCGGGCTGTTATTATGCTTTTTTATTATATAATTTGACTGAAATCATTTAAGTGTTAAAAATACTGCCTCATTGGTTCCAACGATTTATCGATGGACCGGTGTTTCCTATTTTTGTTGGTGTTCTCGCGTGGTCAGCTGACCCAGAGACAAGCGAACATCTCTGTACTTTTAGCAATGGTCCACTTTACTCATCACTCTACTTTAAGACACCCATCGTGAATTATTCTTAAAATGTTGCCCTTTTCACATCTTGATTTCATTTTTACTTTCTCTACCACGTGTATGTTAGGTAGAGAAGGTGTTGCACTGTATCCAAAACTTCGATATCAATATTTCACTGGAAATATATGTTTTGAGAAACCCTGAATTAAAAATAGATTTAGAAAAATGTTTTCAGCATCATTCAAAGCCCAACTACCGTTTACAAATTTTTGAAAGGTTTACGTATCTCAAAATTGGCTCTAAATATTTTGATTAAAATAGCATATTATATTAAAGATATTTACGTGACAAAATGTAAGTATATCTTGATATTTCAGGGAATAGCATGTGAAGACCTCTTCATTCGAAAGAATCTTGTATAATCTTCTATAACTAGTAAACGTTAAGCGACAGACGAAAACGTACTATGCAAACAATGTATCTCTCTTTAAAACACACAATTTATTTAAGTAACTTATTTATGGCATAAACCATTTCCGAGATATCCGTTATTAATGTTTCCAATTGTTCAACATTTACACATTCTTTAAAGTGCTGTTAATGGTCAGTGTTTCTCGCGATGTCATTGAAAGAGAATGAAATTTAAGACAGCATATACCGTCCAGTACTTAATTATTTAACTACCGATTTTCCCCTTTTAATGTGTTCTGCGAAGTGTGTTACAGTATCTCTGCAATTCTAAAAATTTCCAAAAATAGACCTTAGGTGGAGTTTTTGTTTTTTGCAAAGAAATGTATTATTTGGAGTCATGATCATGAGACTACAGAAATGGAACACAAATAAAGGCCAAACAGGGAACACGCTATTTTACACTTTATGTTCTTTTCATGTATTTTGAAAAATCATCTTTGCATATATCTGAACCAATCAGTTCACAGAAGTATGGCATATAGTTTAGATTCAATAATACATAATTTGTTTCAACTCGTATGTTTAGGGGAGACTACATAAAACATTTCCCAATATCAACTTATAAAGGAATGCCAGACACATTAAAGTTGAAAACCAAAACTGTTCAATTAAATAATGTGATTGACTCAACCTTTGAATGTGTGATAAAATTAACTGTATTAAAACGTTCCCAAAATTAGGTAGAAAAGCTCAAAATGTATTAGCTAAGAAATGTTATACTAAAACTGATGTCTCTGTACACTTGTCTAATTAAAGGTTAATTACAGAGTGTGAGCATTTAATAAAAATGTAATGACAAGAATTGATAAGCGCATTTGTCAACGTTCTAACAACAAAGTCAGTGCTTATTTATACTCTACTAGGAAACAAGCTTTTAAAGTAATATTTTGGACAGTAAAATACGAATTAGCGTAAAACCACCTCTGGGATGATTTTCCGAATATATAGACTGCCAACGTTTTCAATTAGATCGACGTAAAATAAAGCTAAAACAAGAACAGCAGTAATGGGAAAAGCGATTAGCTTTGTTTCTCGTCTTTAATCCCCACGTTTCAGGCACCTACCTGTTCCTCTTCCCAAACAGAATACCCACTGCTCCTTCTAATTTTTATCCGGTAAAATTTATCGGTATTTAGTGTTACCCACCATTGGTACCCCTAGAGAACATCACCATATGCATATTCACGATTGCTTCTCTTCCTACTTTTCCTCCTCCTCCTCCTCCTCCTCCTCCTCCACCTCTCACAGATGAAATAAATTCTCGAATCGCTGCTAGCGGGGCTCTAGATAACCCATTGTATGCCAAGCCAAAACCAAGTTAACTCCTGGTTAACTTGTTTAGCCTCATTCAAATCCTACTCCATCAACCTCTCAGATACTAATCTGGTAATGTAATTGATATCTCGGCTACGGAATTTTATTTTTGAATTTTATTTTGACCACACTGTCCTCTGCGCTGGTCACTTTTCAAGCTTAACCCTTGAGAAGAGAGGATCACGCATGTTTATCAATCTATTTACTACAGAGTCGAGTGATTTTGCAGAGTTTGATCCCATAATTTAATAAAAATGTCGAGTCAAATTTTTTCCTGAAAAAGAAACTTGAAATATACCACGATAACAAAAAGACAGTACGTACATGTTTGCAAGAACACAACCTGTTGTTCCCTCTCCAACAATGATGAAGTGAAAACTTTGTCCTTCTTTGACCAGAGTGGTGGCAGGATATCCTCTAGCGATCGGTGTTTATAAAGGAATTGAATTCATTCACATGAAGAATTCTGACAGTTGATGACCGACAGTTACTACTGTTTGCTTCCATCTCGGATATTAAACTCAAAAAGGATTTAGGATAATGCTGCAGCCTACATGAGAAACTACAGTTATTATTATAATTTTCTCTATGAAAGCATAATACAATCAATAATAAACCAATCCCAACGCAATTATTAAGGTTGCATTAATGCCTATTACATTATTCATTAACCGCAAGTACAAATATAAAGTACATTAATTTTGTGCCTATTTTTCATTTTTCAGAAATGCGTTTTATCATAAGCCACATTGATATGATTTTATCAGTCGTGAACGAAGTCCATTAACACCTTATTTTAAAGATATGTCATACCCAGCATACGATTTAAATAACACTGCATGGAATACGTTCTCTAAATAGTTTTTTAAAGTTATAGAGTAATTTATAATGTATGAGGCAGTATTTTTAACATTTAAATTATTTCAGTCTAATTATATAAAATATATATTCAATAACAGCCCGCCTTAAAGCCATATGTGTATATAACAATATATAAAAAGTGTATATTACTGTCATTGTATATGTTTATATTATTGTATACATGTGTAATAATGTTATGTGAATGTATTACGTAATTTAATAGTGTAGGAGCTGTGAGAATAATAAGCTAAAAGTTGCTAACAATGAGGTAACAATGAGGTAACCCTGAGGCAATAATGAATTTTTCGTGACAGTTTATAAACTATCCAATCAACAACCAGAAAAAGCTTTAGTAAATGAGGGTATTCTATTGGACTAGGATTAGCCAATCAGAGACTTTAAATACAGAAATTTATAAATTTAGGCGGTAGAAATCAAGTCAGTTGCTTGTAGACAGCGCTCATAATTGGACGTGTTACTTGTAGGCAGTGTTCCTAACCGTACGCGAGATGCGTCCTAGAGAAATTTAATACGTATTCGTGTGAGACGAAAATAGCTTACGTGTTAAAAAGTGCCAGTAATTTGTAAAGGAATCCCACAGCTCTCTATATCAGTGAAGTGTTATTTAAATCGTGTCAAGAATTAATAAAAAAGAGTGAATTAAGAATTATAATGTATAAGCCTACATTCTTAGCCGCACTACTCCCTGCAAAGAAATCCATGTCTCTAACAATAATACTGACGCAGCTGAGGCAAACATAAATATATAATATTTAAAGAAACAGTCAAAAACTAAAAAGTTAATATTTTTTTTAAACATTCTTTTTGGGGGGCGAAGGCTACCGGAAACTTTTATTGTACGTGCGGTTGCAACTACTTCAAATTCGGCTCCCCAACAATTGAACTACAATACAACTCCTACTGCAAATTGGCTTTCCATACGTGAAGCAACAAACCTTTTTCTTCAAATTGGCTCCCAAAGCGTGGGATTATAAAAAAAAAACATAAAAATAACTTCTTCATGTACAGTGGTATATAAAACAATTGAGCCCACTCTGAGAGCAGGACTTACTCCGTTGGTTTCAAGCGGCGTTCACACGAGTCCATTTCTAAACGTTCCAACAGTGGCAAAAACAATATCCATGGTATTCCCTATCGTCTGTCCAGCGCATAATTAGAAAGCGTCTTAAAACATCTTTGTACTTCTATTTGTTCCGTGACAATGAAAGAGGGGTTACGGAGCAGGTTAATTCTCCTCTTTTTTCGAAGCCAAAGTGTCACTAGATTGCAAACGCATGTCTATCTAATGCCATGCTCATTGGTTGTTACAGAAATAAGAGGAGCAACCAAAACTCGGTAGACAAACACGGCCATTAAACTGAATCCATTAAGCCATCGAGTACACGTAAAACGATAAATATGACCCAAATAAGAATCCATTGCTATTTTATTGCCCTCCTCCGTGGTGTAGTGGTTATTATGTTAGCCTCTAGTTCCCGAGGTCGCGGGTTCATACGTAAAAATTCTAAGCATGGCTTCCTTAGAAGTAGAGCTGGTGGTCCCGTGTCGTAGATTTACGGCACGTAAAGAACCTCAAGCCAAATAAACAGGCCTCTGAGCAAATCACCTGTCTTTTACGCCCAATATCCAATGGGACGCTAAGGACCACAGCAGTTAAAGAGCGTCAATAAAATATAAAATTCAATTTATTATAATTTTCTACTTTTATTGCCTAGCTTGTTATTTGGAGGTAGCAACAGAACCTTTGAAAGGTAAGAGCAAATCGCCCTGAGGTAAAGCATGCTCTGCGCATACTGGCACACGATGTGTGTTAAAATCTCTGTGATAGACTAATTTATTCCCATTTGATATTTTCCTTATTTTCACCTCGACATCATTAATCGTATTCCAGTACGTTAAATCTACATATAATTTCCCTAACATTATGTTATAAACTGCGTAATAGGTGTTTATATCTTGTAGTTGTGTATCACAGCTAACGCTTCCAATTACTGGCAATAAAGTCGAATAGTTTTGTCATGCATTCATGGAAGCCTGAACAACAAAACGTATATTGAAATATTCCAACATGTTCTCTTTTCTTCTGCCCAGAAGTTATCCCGAAGGATATATTATATTCCAGCAGGATAACCATTCGGTCCATAAGTCGGTCGGATTTCAAAGCTAGTTTTCGGAACCCACGGACATTTTTGAGCAGATCAGTAGTCTCCGAAGTCACCAGAATTGAATCGCATAGAATATGTTTAACGAAAATATGGAGGCTTTCTCGGTATCCCAGGTTCACAAATGTTACACAGCTATGTCGTGGAAGACACTTTGGAATCACTAGCAGAGAATACCAGTTATTTAACAACCTGGTGGGTTCCAAGGCCCAAAAATTGAGGATAGTGTTAGAAATTAGCTGGAGTCACACAAAATATTAGACGTTTTGTTCTTCTTTCTAATTGCCTTAGTTCAACTGCATTTGTTACTATTTTTTACATTTAGAGGCTAAGGAGGATTAGTTTATTTATGATTAAAATTAGTTTCACTAAGTGGATGTTTTACTATTTTCTTAAACGGAAACTAAATTACTTAGAATAGAAGCTATTAGACAACTCACAATGTTAAGAAATATCCAGGATTCCATTGAATACATCCTGCAAATTTGAAACACTTCTGTACATTAGAAGCTGATAAATGTAACTTTTTGATAACAGTCATCTAAGCTAATTAAACTACTATGGTAACGCCTCTATGGATTCATGTATTAATAAATAATAATATACTTTGAAACCAATAATGTATATGTATATTAATGTCATTGGAAGGGGGATGCTGTAGATAATGAATAAAGAAAAACCACCTAAAATTTTAAATTTGGTGAGTTTAAACTTGACTAGGGTCTCTTAATTTAATTTAGAATACTAATGGCGGAGTGGGTAAAGTATCACAGAACAAAATGGAAAGTAAAGCCGCCAGGCGTGCAAACATTTCCAGGATAAAAAAAACGAAATATAACATTAAGCGATAATGCGTACCAATTCCCATGAATATCAGGGAATATTCATTCTTATTAGGAATTTCACTGGGATGTAGAGTCAGAATACTTCCGCAAAGTACACGGTATAATATGTATCTTACCTTAGGAGCGACTCTCACTACTAATAGGCGTGGCTTAGGCGAAGGTTTGAGGAGGGTTCTTAAGGCCAAATTCCTCGATGGTCTTGCGCTTCCAGACTCCGCTGGAGAAACACGCGCAAGGAGCCAGTTCACTCCATGGCCACCAATTTTGCTTCCCTAGAGGAACAGGAAGCTCCCAGCGCAGGCATTGACTCGCTCACGCCACTCCACTGCAGTCCATTGAAATTACCAGCACCTCCTCGCTAACCATATTGGCCAATCAACATCACCAGCATACCTGTCAACCCACATCTCCGCGTGGTCTGGGGAGTACGTCAACTCCCAGCCACTTTGTTTATCCGCGCTGCCCAGCAGCTCTGTCCCTCAATGGCCAGAGCCACCATGATCAAGACCGCTAGTCAGTATAGGATTCACGGACAGGCACGAGTACTCGGCATCCCTGGGCACAGGAATGCCCTTGTTAGGTCAAACTGTATTTCGGGGCTAGTCGCAGAGTTTGCCATATACCGTGCCACTGCTGCGAGGATGGCTACTTCTCCGATACAAGTGTCGCCGACCTCCGCTACCACTATGAGGCACTATTTTTAACACTTAAATGACTTCAGTCTAATTATATAATATATAAATTCAATAACAGCCCGCCTTAAAGCAATATGTGTATGTAAAAATATATAAAAAGTGTATATTACAGTCACTGTGTATGTTTATATTATTGTATACGTGTTTAATAATGTTATGTGAATGTATTACGTAATCTAATAATGTAGGAGCTGTGAGAATAATTGGTTAAAGGTTGCTAACAATGAGGTAACAATGAGGAACCTTGAGGCAATAATGAAGTTGAAAGTTTAATGGTACTTGTACTTCTTGGAAGCAATAATGTAATTTTAATAACAGTTTATAAAATAGCCAATAAACAACCAGAAAAAGCTTTAGTTAAATGAAGGTATTCTGTTGGACTAGGATTAACCAATCAGAAACTAAAATGGAGCAAAATTTACAAATTCAGAAGTCAGTTGCTTGTAGACAGCGCCCCTAACCTGACAGCGTTCCTAACCGGACGCGAGATGCGTCCTCGAGAAATTTAATACGTATTTTGTGTGAGACAAAAATAGTTTACGTGTTAAAAATGTGCAAGTAATTAATAAAAAAATCTCACAGCTCTCTCTCTATATCAGTGATGTGTTATTTAAATTGTGTCAAGCATTAATAAAAGGAGTGAAGTAAAATTATAATCTGTGTAAGCCGACATTCTTCAGTCGCACCACTCCCTGCTAAGACATACATGTCTCTGAAAAATATAAATACTGACGCAGCCGAGGCAAACATAAATATATAATATATAAAGAAACAGTAAAATTACAAAGCTAACATTTTTAAACTTGGGGTAAAGGTCACCGGAAAGTACATTTGGGGCGAAGGCTACCGGGAACATTTTACCATACGTGCGGTTGCAACTACTTCAAGTGTTTGGCTCCCCAACATTCGAAATACAATACATCTTCTTCAAACTGGCTAACCATTCGTAGCAGCAACAAACCCTCTTCAAATTGACCTCCAAAGTGTGGGACAAATAACAACGTAAAAATAAGTATACAAAATAACTTCAACTAGCGGCACTACCTCGCTAACCGTCCACTTTCACGCACAAAACTTGACGCAATGCCTCCACTAGTGTGCCTGTTGTGTACGCACGAGGCATTATACCAACCAGGTCGTGTGCCCACTCAGAACTTCGCCTTTCTAAACTCGCAGCACCTACATCGCAGCACCTTCCTCAGTTCGACACACTCAACTAGTAGTGTAGCTCAACAACAACCGGCGTTAACAGAATGCACCAGCAACACCTGCATCATCGACGCAATTCAGAACCTGCTTGCAGCCATTCCACAAGGACCAGTCACTGGAAACATCACCAAGATGTAAGAGCCACGTCTCGGCTTTCTCAAGGCAGAAGTCCTACCCCCACACGCAGACTTCGTCCGATTTGACTCAGGGAGTCACTTGCAAAAACCCTGGTTTGCTTCGGCGATACCAAGCAACATGTTTCCACAATCATCCCAATAAAGAGCGCTTCCCAGAGTATACTTAACCTTCAACCCAATTACTTTATCCTCCCTAGATACCTTTATTACTCGTACCAGTTATTCATTATACTTTTATTCCTGTTAAAAAGTCTTTAATACCAGTGCGTGACTGCATCCATCGAGAATGTCCATCTTGGACCTTTGCTGTTCTTAGTCAGGCGTTGCCGAATCAGAGGAAACTCACAGACTTTTGCGCAAACAGTTTGACGCAGGCGAAGAAGCTCGCCCGCTGTTTAATGCTAGCTTCACCAGTGACTTTGTGGGAATGTGTCTACTTTACGAGATTACACTTACAAGCTGTAAACGGCATTCTTTTCCATAAAATAATGTTCCAACTGGTGTTAAATAATTTCATAAAAAATCATCCTTAGAGGCTTAAAAATCCACACATGCAACGACGGGAAGCCAGGTAGTTATGAAATAAGGCAAAATTTAATGCGATCATACGCAAATGTCTATCTGATGGTGTATAGTATACTGACGTACATAAAAAATGGCCATTGTGGAACGCGACTGATTTATGTTGTAACTGAAAAATCTAGGCCCACCCCAGCCAGACTGAACTGCTTTGTTTTTTTCGAAAATAATTCTAGCTACTGGATTTGCAGCGTACGTTACCTACGCCGGATTTGCTCGAACTGCCAAAGCTAACATTACAAACTAAATCCCTTGTTTTCATGCTGCACTACCGTTTTCTTATTGTACGTTACCTCCCCAAAAATTCGGTCGAACTGCCAAAGGGTAACACTACAACCTAAACCTGGTGTTTTCATGCTAGACTACCGGTTCGATAGTGACAATTACTCTAACCTTGCAACATGTCGCTGATTAAAACTGTGACATAAATGTAGCTGCCATCCAACTTAGCGACACACGCAAGCTCTTCTTCGCCTCTTTGTCTAGAAGGACGATGAAATTGGTTTAGCCTTTCCTTGGTCGCAACCGTAGCGAAACTTTTTATAGAGGCGTTATTGGAACCACCCCTTGATTTCACATTTGTTATAAAGATCGTCCTTTGGTTCACTTTTTTTAGTGTCGCTGATTTTTTTCAGGCCAGTCACATAGAGAGCTGATACCGGCTTGTTGGAATCAGAGATTGGTTACCTGAAAATGGAAGGCTTAGGGGGGGATAATGTTGTGATCTAGGGGAATGTGCCATTTTGTATGCTCGATATATAAAGGGTAGTTAAACTATATTCGAACCCTCGCGGCCTCTCCCTACTGCGCGAGACAGCCGGCAGTCCCGGGGAAATTGCGCCGACAGAGGTGGTCTAAAACCCTTACGTTACAATAGATGCTGGAATGTTGACCTTCTGCTCTCAAACAGGCAACATATCTCATGTAAATATTCTTGATCACTCTCCGAAGCTTAGCAGCAGGAAATCTTGTGATTTCTTGCGCAATGTTCTCTCTAAGTTCCTGTAATGTGCGTGGATTGGAACAGTACACTTTATCTTTTAAAGAACCCCATGAATAAAAATCACAACTCTTTAGGTCAGGAGAGCGAGGGGGCCACAAATGTATGTAATATTCGGCAGCCGTATATGCTGTTACAGAATGTTGCTGGAACTAAGCATACGATTTCTCTACTTCTGTCAAGCGATTGCAACATGAATATTTACACGAGATGTGCTGCCTGTTTGAGAGCAGAAGGTCAACATTTCCAGCATCTATTATAAGTAAGGTTTTAGTCCGCCTTTGCCGGCGTAATTTCCCCGGCGACTGCCGGCTGTCTCGCATAGTAGGGAGAGGCCGCGAATGGGTTCGAATACAATTTAACTACCCTTTATATATAGGCTTTACAGAGATGAAAATACGCTTACTTTTTGCTTTTTTACTTTTTTAAGACTTTCTTTTGTTTCGAGAAAGGACTTTTACATCCTAACAGCTTATACTGTCTCTTCAGAACTCGTTTTCAGTCTATGCCTTAGA
The DNA here is from genome assembly GCA_030765065.1 of Deroplatys truncata. Lineage (NCBI taxonomy): Eukaryota > Metazoa > Arthropoda > Insecta > Mantodea > Mantidae > Deroplatys > Deroplatys truncata. Next base: position 112,010,470 of record CM060982.1, read on the forward strand.
ATTTCATAGCTGTTATCAGGAGGTTAACTTTGACACGGTAACCGACTTAGATATGTTCCAACAATTAATACAGACAATTTCATTTTTGTGTGCTGCTCTAAGATAACGTAATTATAGCTCATGTATTTGAAACTCACCAGCACAAGTTGATATACTTACTTTGCAGTATTCTTAGTGTAGGTACGTGACACAGGCAAATTATATGCTCGATATTTAGTATTTATTAGTCAAGATACGACATACGGGTTTAAAGGGCGTTAGATTGGGCTAAAAACCATAAGCCAGCTTACTGATAATACTGCTAAAAAGTTTTAGCTTTTACCTTCTCTTCTGCACATCTACAGTGAGTAAAGTGTTGCATTGCTTCAATGTCGAGATTTCACTGAAATACATTTCTAAGACTCCCTGAATCCAAAGAAAACCACTTTTAAAAACAAATCGGATGTGTTACATTTACATGACTTTCTCTACCCTTCTCTATTCTTACTAAGATTATTTTTATATCTACTACATTTTAATCTAATTAAACCTTTACTGAAATAGTTGCATTACAAATTTCGTTATAAATACAAAGGGAACAGCGATAGTCAGATGTTTAAAATCTCGACGCTATATGCTGGCCTTAAGATTCTATACTGTTTCCATGCAGTCGGAGAAACAATTGAATGTTGATGAACCTTTAATGAGGAATATCTGAGAAATGGCTTATTTCCCCCAAAACATATTTGAAATAATGTATAGTACGTCTTCGTCTATCGCTTAACGTTTACCGGTTATACAAGATACAAAATTTATTGCAAATAAAGAGGACTTCACAGGCTGTTCCCAGAAAATTCAAGATATACATTTTATTTGTAATGTAAATATCTTTTATATGTGTTATATTAATCAAAATCATTAGATACCTTTTTAGAAAATAAAGCATTTTGGGAATGTAGCGTGTAAACGGTAGTTTGGGATTTGTGTATTTGCTTGATAATCTTTGTGTCGCATCTTTTGAAGGTACCGAATCTAAATACCAAGTTTGGTATTTTTCAGACTCTTCGTTTTTGAACTATACTGTTTACAGTCACACAGATTTGCGGTGAAATTTGGGTACAGAATTTTTGTGTGGAATGCTATATGACTGCCTACTATGCAGTACGTGGTAGAGAAAGTAAAAAGGCCTGAGTCTCTGAGTGTATAAGTGTGTGTGAGATTGTTTTTCCGAACAGCTCAAGAAAGAAAACGAAATCTTCCAAGGCTGCTACACGAAACCTTTTAAGACAGTCTTCCACCCCAAGCTACCCTTTACATGGAAAAAGTTTCCTTATTTTTGATCTACTTAAAAGAGACAAATAAAATGTATACCTCAAATTCTATGGGAAAAACCTGAGCTTTCATTCTGAACTTTCGTATAATAGGTAAACCTTGAGACTAAGGGAAAGGACTAGAAGCGAAGGGGCACTTAGCACTTCGACCTACGCAAATCTTTTGTGCCTAACCTTGACGGGGCGCCCCCGATAGGGAGAAGTGACACGAGAGGTAGCAGAGGGCGGCCGGACCAGGAGGCAGATTTGAACTCCCGGGTGCTGGCTGATGCAGTTCCCTCTACCCCAGTTAGCTTACACATCCCCGGTCGCAGTCCTGGGGACCAAGGTTTCTTTAGAGCATCTTTTCCCCTATCATGCACACGGCGAGAACTTCCGCCGGCAACGTAATGTTTGCTTACTTATTTACTTAGTCGGCTTGCCGTCCTCATATGCAGGACTTAAACCCGTGCCTAGGGTCAGAGGCCTGTCGAAGAGCAGACAACAAGAAAGAGTCTGGAACGGGGGATCGACCCGTAGCCAGGTATGAGAGTGAGGAAGTAGGTGATATGAAATGAAGGCGATGTGAAACAAAGGAGAGGTGATGATGGAGTAATTGGTGAAATGAAAGGCGGGGGAAATCCGGGAATCCGGAGAAAACCCGACCAGACGCCGCTTCGTCCACCACAAATCCCTATGCGGTCCCCACTCAGCCGCGGCGCCGCCCTAAAACCTTAAGAAAGACTAAATTTTATTGCACCAAAAAGTAGATATCGTTAAGACACCAATTTATATAACATATAATTTGTTGTAGCGTTAAACATTCCCGAGATATTATCCGTTATTGGTTTGAATTTTCAAATGCCTACGCTTTCTTCAGGTGGTAAGTCCTTATTTGTTTTCTACCGTGGTCATGAAAAGAGCATAGAACGACCCTGCACAAAGCACAGCTGTGGATACGTATGTAGGTAAAAGCAGTTACTTAACAAGTACTTTTCAGATGTGTGATTCATGAAGGACGGCACATTATTAATGACATTATTATTGTTATACGGTACTGTATTACGAAATACAACTTTATTCATATTATAAACACTAAAATACAGGGTGAATTATGAAGAAATGACACACTTATTTCTTTAATTGTTTCAAAACGAGTTATGCTAGCGACAACTTATTGTACCTGAAATGCAGAGTAATGTTTGGGAGATTATTTACCTCTATAGCAAATATTGAAAACTTCCTCCATACTGCATAAAGCACAACTCAACACGTCGTTCCATGCTACTGGCCACTCGTTGGAGGACTCTGTTGTCAATAGCTTGAATCTCCTGTGTAATGTTGTGCTTCAGATCGTCCAGTGTCTGGGAACGTGTCGCATAAACCCTGTCTTTTAAGTAACCCCATAGAATGAAGTCCGGCGATGTCAATTCCGGAGATCTAGGTGGCCACAGCTTCTTGCAAATTATCCGATCGTCAAAGAAACTTGCAATTAGTGTCAAGGATTCATTTCATGTATGGGATGTAGTGCCGTCCTGCTGAAAATATGTTTGACTCAGCTCTACGTCATCTAGTTGCTCAGCAAACTCCATGAAAATGCGTCGGTACTCTGCAGTGTTTACATTGTTTAAAAAAATTGGTCCCACTATTCTCTGTACGGGTATTGCGTACCAAACTCCGATTTTAACCGGGTGCATAGATGCTTCATGAATAACATGTAAATTTTCGCTGGCCCAATAGCGTGAGTTATTTGAGTTCACATAACCGGTTAAGTGGACCATGCTTCATCTGTGAACTATGTGGTGGAAAATATGGCAGGGTTTTTGTACAATAAACGCCCGAAACCAACGACAATAATTCAGTCCTCTATCCTTATCTGGTTCCTGTTACTGATGGACAACCACAATCCTATACGGCTTTAGGCCTGCACTTTTCACAGCTCTTTGACACCTTGATTAGCTATACCCTCTCTCCTGCGACAAACGTCTTAATGATTTTTTTGGATGACTGACCCGGTCGTCCTCTTACGTCAACAACCGTGGGAAGCCTAGATAAACGACATTGGCCTTTTTCATTCAGCACAGATTGATTTGTTTCCAATTTGTTTACCAGTCCCAGTATTTTTTTTTCTTTGGAGAGAATTATGAACACCAAATTATCTCTGGTAAGCCCCTTGGCTGCCTGTAATTGAATTCGTAATCCAATATTGCTTTACAAGGAAGAGTCGTTCATTTAATGTTTACTCTATTTTTACGTTGACTAGAACAACATCTTAAAAACGGTACAATAAAATTAACAATTCGAATAAAACATGAACATCTGCGCATCTAGTGACAGACAATTGGGGAATCGAATGAATTTCGAACGAATAATTACGGAAATAAACGGTCAGATATTTCTAAATCACCTGCACTATACGATTAATAATGTCGGTTAGATCTATGTAAGAATCGAAGCCAAATGTTAGTACACCAAATATACTTGCCTTGGTGACAGTGCTAGGAATACCAGAACGCTTTGAAATAAAATGAATGAAACAGAAGCAAACACTCCTACGTTATGTAGCAAATATACATTTTTGGACACAATGGCCTAAAAGTAGAACTTGTAACCCAGTGCTCACGGTGCATACGAGCTAAAAATTGTGACAAACTTCGGTTTCTAGACCAATCACACGAGAATTACCCTTTGTATTTGCAGATACTTAATCACTCTACTTGATTTAATTAGGGTTTCCTTTTCATTTTATGTTTTTACATGTTTAATTCCTCCCGACGCTCGCATTGCCTGTTCACAATACAAATCGTCATGCTTCATTTATCGCAATTAGTTGTAGAGTTAACCTGCACCTTACCTTCGCTACTTTCTGCTTTCTTTGGTTAAAACGTTATTCTTTTACTCACTACAACCTACATAAAGATTAAACGTAGGAAATTATGAATTCATATGAGACTAAAATGGAAGAGCCAGGTGAAATTACAGAAGCAGCTGAAATAATAACACTAGAGTACTTAACCAACAAATCCGGAAAACAATATGATATAGCTTTTAGACGCTTCATTACCTGTTGTAACACAAAACATGGTGAAAACAATTTCAGTGAAAATGACTGCTAGCGAATCAACAAAACATCTCACATCTCACATTTTACTTTCCCTACTGCGTACAGTAAGTAGGGTAAGTATTGTATTCCAACCAAAAATTCGATACCGAGATTTCACCGGAAATATGTGTTTTGAGACCCCCTGAATCCAAAAAAAAGCATTTTTGGAAACATGTCAGTGTGTGTCCGTCTGTGTGTCTGTGAACAGCATAACTCAAAAACTAACAGTCGGATAAACACCAAACTTGGTATTTACGTTCAGTATCTTCCAGAGATGCGACACGAAGATTTTTAAGAAAATCTCCCCAACCCAGACTACCCTTTACATGGAACATTTTTCGAAAATTTTAATTTTCTCAAAAATGGCTCTAAGGATTTTGATGAAAATATCATATGTTTAAGATAATGTCATGAGAAATGAAATGTATATCTCGAAATTTCTGGGAATGTCTCTAAAAGTATTCTTCATTATGAATGACTTTTGCATAACTGGTAAACCATAAGAGATAGACAAAATTTTACTACACAAAAAATGTAGATCGCGTTAAAAATACACAACTTATATCATATACATTTTTATTGTTGAGTGAACCGTTTTCGAGATATTGCTTGTTATTTCCTTAAATTTTCCAATACTTATACTTTTTCTCAAATTCGTTATTCATTTTTTTATGTCCTGGACATGCAAAGAGAATGGAATGCGCCACATAGCAACCAGCGTTAAAATATTTGACTATCGCTTAAAAGCTACCATATTCCCCTTGCATCTACAAGAAAATTACAAATAAGATTGACATCTCGATATCTCGATTAATATGAAGCATATGGAGAATAGGCGTTTGTAAAAATAGATTGTACAAGAGTAGAGAAAGTCATGTGAGTGTAACACATCAGATTTTTTAACGTTATTCCTCTTGTTTTCAAGAACCGCGTTCTAAACGTGATCTCTGTTGGTTTTAGGAATCAATATCACATTACCTATATTTTACAAATTCGAACACTGTCTAAAAGTAGTGTGTACCACACGTGTTAAAAGTGATTTTATTTTTCTCGGCCTACGGCCTTTGTTTCGGAAACATTCCTACTTGCAAAATAAAACCCCACCTTTAGTCATAGTATTATAATCTGCTAAAGGGTCTTTCAACAAGAGCGTCCTATCTTTAACATGTGATAGCTGCCGTTGTTATTGAGTTACATCAGTCATTTTTTCACGTGGTTACAGTTGTTATGGAAAAATAGTCATGGAACGTTACAGCATTCAACAATGCGTAGAAATAGTGAAAATGTATTATCAAAATGGATCATCTGTTCGCCAAACCTTCCGTGTATTGCATGAGGTTTACGGTGTGCATAATCGAACGATTCGGCGTTTGATCGATAAATTTGAAAGAAGTGGTTCTGTCAGCGATCAAAGAACGTCTGTATGCAATCGACGTAAGCGCTCCAACGAAAACATAGGCGTGGAAATGTACGCGAGAACGGAAACAAATCAATTGCTCGTCGAGCGCAAGAATTGGGGATTTCGCCGACCACAACTTGGCGAATTCTGCATCTGGACTTGAAGTTTCCGGCTTAAAAAATCGTGTTAACTCAAGAACTAAAGCCCAACGACCATAGGTTGCGCCGTGTATTTGCTGATTGGGTTATGGATTAATTGGAAGCTGATCCGGATTGTTTTCGAAAAATCATCTTCAGCAACGAAGCTCACTTTTGGATGGATGGTTGTGTTAACAAACAAACTTGCCACTATTGGAGCAATTACAATCCAATGCAGATTCGAGTACGACCGCTTCATCCCCAAAAAGTTAGTGTGTGGTGTGGATTTTGGTATGGTGAAATCATTGGTCGGTTTGTTTTCAAGATGAACATGGAAAAGCTATAACTGTCAGTGGAGAAATATGTCAGGCTCTTATAAGGGACTATTTTTGGCCTTCATTGAGTGGTATGGATCTCAGAAACATCTGGTTCCAGCAAGATGGTGCCACATATCAAACTGCTTTCGAAACAATCGATCTTTTGAAGGAGAAGTTCAGAGTTTCCATCATTTCCCGTGGTGGTGATGTTAACTGACCACCGAGGTCATGTGATTTAACGTCGTTTGATTACTTCTTGTCAACAAGCCAGAAACAGTAAATGATCTTATGAATAACATCACGTGTGTTATTCGTGAAGTTGAACCTAATTTACATTCTTCTGTCATTGAAAATTGGGTCAATCGTATATGCGCAACCCAATGAAGTCGCGGCGGTCACTTAACTGATGTTCTCTTACACACGTAATGACATTAATTATGTTCCAAAATAAAAAATAAATAAACTTCTATCATTTATAGAACGTATTTTATTTAAGTTCAAAGATAGGACACTCTTGTTGAAGACCCTATATTACCATCCCTGATGTCATTTCTGTTCCCTATTAGAACTAATTGGATGGTTATTTAGGAACATCGTGAATATGGTATTTTTCTCCCTTTTACCGAATCATTGAATTACATTACCTAAGTTCGAAAAAGTTTACGTCAGCCACTTGTGACTTTTTTCTAAATCTCACAAAAATCCATTAAATCAAGGATAGTCTCATTAGGATATCATGAAAAAGTGTTTAAATAGTTTGTTAATATTCGTTAATTTTCTCATAAATTGATATATTTGTTGCACTGGTTGCAAACGCTTAAAAAATCTCTCCTTTGATAAGCAGTGCTGTTTTACTACACTACTGCTCGCGGGTACCAAGTTTGATTCCAGGAGACCGCCCACTTGAAGAAGTATTTTATTAGCTCCACGTATGGACGCCAATTTGAAGAAGCTATTTTGTTGCAGGAGTTTTATTGTAGTTCAAATGTTGGGGAGCCGAACTTGAAGTGTGTTTGCAACCGCACGTATGGTACCCGGTTTCCGGTAGCCTTCGCCACAAATGTACTTTCAGTGGCCTTTGTCCCAAGTATAAAAAAAATATTAACTTTGTAATTTGACCATTTCTTTAAATATTATATATTTATGTTTGCCTCGACTGCGTCAGTATTATTGTTAGACACATGGATATCTTGGCAGGGTTGTGGTGCGACTAAGAATGTAGGCTTACACAGATTATACTTTTGCTTCACTTGACACGATTTAAATAACACTTCACTGTATAGAGAGCTGTGAGATTCTTTTTATTAATTAATTAATTACACTTTTTAACACGTAAACTTATTTTTTGTCTCCCACGAATATGTAGTAATTCTCTCGAGGACGCATCTCGCATCCGGTTACAAACACCGTCTGCAGGCAACTGACTTCTGAATTTGTAAATTTTGCTTCTTTTTAGTTTCTGATTGGCTAATCCTAGTCCAATAGAATACCTTCATTTAACTAAGGTTTTTTCTGGTTGTTGATTGGCTATTTTATAAACTGTCACCAAAATTACATTATTGCTTCCAAGAATCACAAGTAGTTTTGTTAAACTCTCAAACTCATTATTGCCTGAAAGTTACCTCATTGTTACCTCTTTGTTAGCAACTTTTGACCTATTTCTCACAGCTCCTACATTATTAAATTACATAATACATTCACATAACATTGTTACACATGGATACAATAATTAAACATATGCAATGACTGTGATATACACTTTTTATATATTGTTACATACACATATTGCTTTAAGGCGGGCTGTTATTGAATGTTTATATATATATATAAATGTATATATATATAAATGTATATATATATAAATGTATATATATGGTATACAATTAGACTGAAATCATTTAAGTGTTAAAAATAGTGGCTCACACTCTGATCCATGGGTGTCGTGGTTTCTTAGTTTTCTGAGTGGGCAGCGAATGGGGCGGTTTCTTCTCTACCAAGATTTCCTCTCCATCATTTCGCTTGCTTTCCGTTTCCTTCTCATTTTGCTTTTATTCTTCGTAGCATATGGCAGTTTCGGAAGATGACGCGGTTGCATGTTCAAAGGAAAGAGTATTCCCCGTGGACACGAGAGGGCTACCTTCATCGACCTTCTAGGCAGCTCCAGCAGTGGGACGGTTCTTCGAACCTGGAAATGTTAGAGACTTACGTGCGTCTCTGTGGCCTGTAGCCTGTAGCCTCATGTGGTTCCTTTTCTTCATCCTTTCTTCCTGGAGGTGGTAGCCGCAATATCTCTATGCAGTGCTCGAGGTGCCCTCCTCCGTAGAATAACCTATACTATTTTCCTCAACAGTTTGGCATTAATGACGTGTTTTTTTGGAAATTTTTAAACTACTTTTAGCATTCATATTTTGCTTTTGGATGCTAAAACGTTAAGGTAATGCATCTCTGAAATTTGGACAATCAACAGTATTTAAGCCATATTGTTTAAATTTCTACCAGTTATTGCGCATAATAGTGATATGTTTGCCATTTTCAAAATTCTAGCTTGCATTGTTATTTAAATATTAATTTTAACTATGTAAATTCATTGTTGTAATAAAATTATCCACATGATAGATTTTTAAAAATATTTACTCAACATTTTCACAGGTTTCACAGTAAAGGAGTTGAAAAAAGCATCTATTACATCAGATTTTTTGTATTCTCTATTTTTTATTCATATTTATTTTTTAAAATGTGTATGTAATTTTCTTTAATATACTTTTGAGATGCAGTACAATTATTTTGAAAACAACATTGCATTTAGTATGAAAAATGTTAAAAAATGTATACGAAGAAACAAGGTTTAAAGTTGGGCGTGCCTATTAATAAGTACACGTCTGTCGATTTATGGTTAAGTTAGCTAAAAGTTTAAATGAGCCAAGTGAGAAAATCTATATGTTTTTTTAAGGTTTAACATTGATAGTATTTTATTATAAAAAATTTAATTTTTCATTTTTTACAATTTTTGCTCAAATTTTACACATTGTTACTTTTAGAGATTTTTGGGCTACATTGCTGGCTTGTTATTGCAACTTCTTTAGAACGTTACTTGTACTTTTGATTAATAACTGCACTTCTTTGATAGGACCTCTCGTTTCAGACTTTTCTCGATTGAACAATTGGCACGAATACGAATGCTAGTTGAGTTCTTACCCAACACTGCAGAACTCTGATAATTATATGCCAAATTTCAGTTCCTCTTCAGTTCCTGAGGTCTCCCCTGAGTCGTAACTGCCCTCCACTATGAGACGAAGTAGGCCCAGAACATAATTTCAGCTAGAGGATAAGAAAAATCTGATGTGTTACATTCACATGACTTTCTCTACTCTTGTACAAACTATTTTTGCAAACGCTTATTCTCATTATGCTTCATGTTAATCGAGATGTAAATCTTATTGCTAATTTTCTTGTAGATGCAAGGGGAATATGGTAGGCTTTAAGCGATAGTCAAATATTTTAAGAGCTGGTTGCTATGTGGAGTATTCCATTCTCTTTCTATTACCAGGACAAAAAATGAATAACGAATTCCCATTTGAGAAAAAGTATAAGTATTGGAAAATTTAAGGGAATAACAAGCAATATCTTGAAAATGGTTCACTCAACAGCAAAAAATGTATATGACAAAAATTGTGTATTTTAACGCGCTCTAGATTTTTTGTGTAGTAACATTTTGTGGTTCACAATGAAGAATACATTTGGAGACTTCCCAGAAAATTCCAGATATACATTTCATTTGTCATAAGAATATCTTAAACATATTATATTTAAATTAAAATCGTTAGAGCCATTTTTGAGAAAATTAAAATTTTCGAAAAATGTTCCATGTAAATGGTAATCTGGGGTTGGCGGATTTTCTTGAAAACCTTCATGTCGCATCTCTAGAAGATACTGAACCTAAATACCAAGTTTGGTGCTTATCCGACTGTTCGTTTCTGAGTTACGCTGTTCACAGACACACACACGGACATGTTTCGAAAAACATTTTTTTGGATTCAGGGGGTCTCAAAACATACATTTTCGGTGAAATCTCGGTATGGAATTTTTGGGTGGAGTACAATACTTCCCCTACTTACTATACTTGTTAAAGAAAGTAAAAAGTGATACAGCTATCACTGAATAAAAACCTCATCGAGAATTGTGTCCACAAATCGATTCTCATGATGCCCCAGATCTGTAACCATAGTAACCACTGTGAACTCTACTGCGTCAAGCAATTCCCAACATTTTAGATTAGATTAGCTGCTAGATTAATTTTAGTGCTTACTTGAACACTAATGTTACGGTACTAATATTTAATTAGAACATTGTGAAGACTACTTATATCTGAGAAAACACTGTGTACCTGAAAGTTAATACAATTTAAGTAAAAAAAGAGGAATTGTATACGGTGTATCAATATACCTAATGAGTGCGGAAAAGAACTGTTCTGTAACCGCACATTGTTTACGGGAAAAATTAGTTAAATTTTAAATTGAATCAGTAGAAAAACGAACTATACTGAAAATGGACACCATAGTAAACACGAACAAATGCAGCTCTCAGATGAGAAAATTTGGGAAGTGAAAGGGCGACCCTTTTAATGGAGGACACGAGGAAGGCACTTAGGTAGAATACAAAAGAACTTTAAATAAGATTGAGGTAATGCATAAAATACTTACCGCAAGACCGGAAACATTACATTTCTTTGCTACGCTTTATCTGCTGAATTCATTTCCTATAAGAAAGTTTGAGAACTTTTTTGTTTTTCTGTGCTGGAGACCACCAAATAAAAGATATACAGGGGAACCATTTAAGCTGGCACTAACTTAGCGTTGTAGAAAAAAAAGTCTGTAACAAAAGTTGATTAATATTATGGGGAAATAAATGACATCAGCCGTGTTTTATTTGTAGAACGTTGTGATGGATATTTTAGGGTCAATTTAATTTGTTTAAATGGGAACCTACCGCTTTTATGTTGTTTTCTCACTCCAAATAAAAAAACAAACAACATTTGTATAAAGCACTTTACAATTTTTCTTACCCAATGTAAATAACAACGAAAATTCTGAATGGTTGTGTACAAAGAGTGCAATGAAGGTTGGACCATCTATGATTGGTCGTTTGAGGATCAAGTTGCATTTCGTAATCTGGAACCAACATTTTTACTTTCTCTACTACGTATAGTAAGTAGGGGAAGTATTGTATTCCAGCCAAAAATTCGATACCGAGATTTCACCGGAAATATATGTATTGAGGCCTTCTGAATTCAAAAAAAAATATTTTTGGAAACATTTCCGTGTGTGTGTGTCTGTGAACAGCATAACTAAGAAACGAAAAGTCGAATAAACACCAAACTTAGTATATAGGTTCAGCATCTTCCAGAGATGCGACACGAAGGTTTTCAGAAAATCCCCCCAACACAGATTACCCTTTACATGGAACAGTTTTGGAAATTTTAATTTTTTCAAAAATGGCTCGAACGATTTTGATTAAAATATCATATATTTAAGATACTTTCATGACAAATAAAATGTATATCTTGAATTTTCAGGGAATGTCTCCAAAAGTGTTCTTCATTGTGAACGACGTTTGCATAACTGATAAACCATAAGAAATAGACAAAATGTTACTACACAAAAAATGTAGATCGCGTTAAAATACACAATTTATGTAATATACATTTTTTGTTGTTGAGTGAACCATTTTTAGGATATTGCTTGTTATTCCCTTAAATTTTCCAATACTTATATACTTTTTCTCAAATGGGAATTCGTTATTCATTTTTTTTGTCCTGGTAATGCAAAGAGAATGGAATACTCCACATAGCAACCAGCTCTTAAAATATGTGACTATCGCTTAAAGCCTACCAATTCCCCTTGCATCTACAAGAAAATTAGCAATAGGATTAACATGAAGCATATGGAGAATAAGCGTTTGTAAAAATAGTTTGTACAAGTGTAGAGAAAGTCATGTGAGTGTAACACATCAGATATTTAATTTTGTTTCCTTATTCGTCATAAAAGAAACATAAGTAATGTCGTTTTTTAATTAAAACTTTATTTCGAACGTTTTCTGTCAAGAAATTGAACTACTCTTCAAAGTAGAGACCATCAGATTCTATGGCCTTTGTCATCATTCAGCGAGTTTATTATCCTGTGGGGGTACCAGTCTCGTTTTTGATGCGAAGAATTCGATGAGATCCACTTCCACAGGATCGAAACAGATGGTAATCGAAGGCGAAAGATTAAGGTTGTGTGATGGGTGTGGTAGCAGTTCTACTCCTTCCAATTTCTGTACTTTTGTCATGGCTGTTCGTGCAGTATGGGGTATTGCATTGTCCTGCTGCAAGAGAACTCCATTTCGCTTAACTAATGCTGATTATCTCCGTCTCAAAATTTCATGAAGTCGTTCCAATATTTGAGAATAGGATCCGCAATAACTGCAAGACCGTTTGGAAAAATCTCCCAGTGAATCGCTCCTTCAAAATTCCACCAGACACACAACATTACTTTGTGGTCGAACCGATTTTTTAACGATGAATTTGGCAGGTTGACGGGAACTGAGCCACTGTTTGGAGGCGTCAGGGTTGCGTAATAGACCAATTTTCATCACATTTGAAAACTCTACTTATAAATCTATCATCCATGGGACTGCCAAAAAGCTGACGGATATCCATTCCACGTTAAGCCTGTTGAGCTATCAATTCATGAGGTACAGATCTACAGCTTCTGTTACATTTTTCAAGTTTCTTAGTCTGCGATGTGTGGTATCTTTTGATGGACCAAGTTCTTCTGACAGCCTATGAGTATTTGTTTGTGGATTTTCTTCCAAAACTCTGAATGTATTCTTAATATCCTTCTTCTAGAACGTGGTAAACCTTAACCGTTTTCTTCTCCAGTGTTGAAACGTTGGAACCGTCGTTGTGCTACACGCTCACTAACGACACATTCTCCTTCCACTTCACATATTTTTCGAGCCTCGGCAGCAGCTTTATAATCTTTTGTCCAGTAGTGCTTTAAACTCTAATCTTAAGCTGCGTAACTTGCATTTTGTGATTGTGTATTAACAACTGACGTCTGACACATTCTCGCAATACACGCAATAATAACCATGGCATCCTATAAATAGCATTGACATTATCAAAGAAAACCAATTCTGTCCTACAAACGCCAAACATGTAAATGACATTACTTATGGGACAACCTAATAATTGTTTGCAAACTTGACCTTATAATTATGTGACGCACAATAGCTCACAGATTGGTATTTTTCAGTTACAAGAAATACAATCTAACTAAATTTTGTAAATAACAATTATACTCTTGCATATTAAAGGATAATGAATATGTTGCGTATTGAGCTTATAGTACAAATGATTTCGGTAAATAGCCATGAAGTATTTTATTATAGTTAAAGAAATATCGTCCTGCAGCTATTGGGGATCTTTTATTGCTGTCTGCATTGTGCTGTGCCGGATTTTCTTAATCTGCCACATGTTTGTTTATCCCGAGTACTCTTCCTATATTTGATTGTTCATTTGCCGGTCCGCCGCTGGGTGTCAGCCGTGCTGTCCTTGCCTAACATGGAACTACCTTACGGCAGTTAAGGTAAATATCTTGGAGTGAGACACTAGATGAACGTTTATTATGGCATAAACACGTAAAAGAAACAAAAGGGAAAGAAATAGCCACGACAATTCATTTCTATCCACTACTCAAGTCGGGATGTATCGATAAAAAGGAAATTACAGCTCCTTAAAAGTCTTATCGTGCTCCCATGCTGGCCACAAGGCAGGCAAGCAGTTCTTGTGGTAGGGCGTTCCATTCCTCCACCAGCGCTGTTGGCAACTGTTCGATGGTCGTTGGTGCATGTGGATGTGCTGTAATGCGTCTTCCCAAAAGCATCGCACACGTGTTCGGTGGGATTTAAGTCGCCGAATATCCTCTCGTTCTAAGAGATGCTGTTCGATGCAGTCGCGCGTTGTCATCCATTAAAATGAAGTCAGTCGGCCCTGACTGTACCCCTGAAAAGACGCACATGTGGGAGTACAGTATCACAATAACTTTGATCAGTGAGCGTACCGTGTTCAAAGATTTGAATGTCGGTGCGCCCATGCAACATCATGCCTCCCCAAGCTATAAAACTCGGACCACCAAAACGATCATGTTCAAGGGTGTTCCTGGGTTCATTACGTATTCCCACCTCCCGCCAGATGACGGTACTACTTAGACTGAATCTGTTTTCATTCGAGAAGAGTACACGACCCCATTCCTCGTTGATTCAATTTTGATGATCCTGGGACCATCGCAAACGGTGCCGCCGATGTGCGGATGCTAATGGAACACAACGTACTAGCCATCGGGCAAAGAGACCACCTCTGTGTAGTCGCCGTGCCACTGTGTATCGTGAGATTGCGTGCCTAGCAGTCCTATTAAATGTGGTTGCAATTGCACCCGCTGTTTGACGTGGATCCCTTCTTGTCTGTTGCACGATGTAGCATGCATCTGCTGCTGTAGTTGAGCGTAGTCGACCACCACCTCTCCTTGGGACAACAGTACCTATGACTTGGAAGGTTCCCCATGCACGTGAAACAATGCTGTGAGCAATTTCAAACTCCTGAGCAACACTCGTCATACTTCGCCCTTCTTCCAGTTTCCCGATGATTCTTTCTGGTGTGAAGTCATCCAAATGGTGTCTACGGGCCATGTTACAATGAAGAACACCACTACAGTGCACCGTAATAGCTCGTTAATTGCCACACATCGTCTTGTCCTGTTTCGTTCAACTGCTCCGTTTTGCGGGACCATTTGGAACTATAGGCTCGCTACACTCACGCCATGTGACGTCCAGGTTTCTGTGTATGTTTGAGAGACCCAACATGCTCCCGCATCTTCATGTACTTCCAACAGGTAGTTCATTTGTTATGTTACTTTACCCATCTCGTCCTTAGATTTTGCATACCAGTGTACTAATCGAAAGGACAGAAATAGTTTGGAAATCCCATAGTAGTAACGTTTGCCAGAAAAATGCTTAAATGGTTTTATTTACATAAGACGCTACATACAGTAGCCAAATGGCAAAAACTTATACAGTTCCCGAGTCGTCGTCCACTTATTTCAGTTATACGTCATAAACGCACATGACACGCCGGGAAGGTTGCTTGCATGTTACAAGGATTTAAGGTATATACAAAGTATACTGTACTCAGTTACGGGTTGTGGCTCTTTAAGTGTATTGATGTGTGTTCGTCAAAATAGGTTGTGATGATTCGCTAAAGGGCTAACAAAATACTTCCATCCAATTCAGTTAATGTGTTACTGAGAACTGCGCAAATGCTTTGTTACGCGGTGAAAATTCAAGGCGGATTTTACAGTAAACTGAACAGGAGAGACGTTTTGATAAAACAAATATGTTTTATTTCCAAACTCGTAGTACAGCTGACATATAATTGTTAGTCATTTAATAATTATGCATTTGTCGTTGGACCTTCTGTCTCGCACTTTGCATTTGAGTTTCAAAAGTACGTGAAAACCAGCGCTTTTATACCAGAATATCTGGAAACGTATTCCACTAGACCTGGGTTCTCCAAACTTTGCAGCCTTGGGCCATACTGATTACCCCAGTAAGTTCAAGGGCTAAAACCGTTTTAATCTTCATGGCATTGTCTATAATTTCCAGAACAGTCGCGCTCTGAGCGAACATACGCTTGCTAAATTCGCTAGATCTAAATTAACCGATTAGCCTCTTAAATCTCTTTTACTAATTGGTGCAAGTAAAATTGGTACGGAACTACAAAATATTTTCTGTGGAAAATCACATTACATAAATCAATTAATATGTTTTTACAAGTGGACATCCCACGGTTTCAATCGCCTTAATTCAGCTTTTCCGATCTGAGGGATTTCAGGATAAAAATAAGATGTGTAATTTACAATATATAGGTTCGAAACATCGGTATACAAACATATACGATACTCTTTACCAAATATAACTGCCGAGGGTGAAACCGCGCGATGTTTACTAGTTTATAATGATAGTGGGATTCATTTCAATTATTCGTTAGTTATTATGCTTAAGTTAAATTTTCTGCGTATTTACCTAGCAATTAAATAATTACGAGTTTATATCATCTTGTGTTTTTTATTCAACCTATCACAGCAACAAAAACAACAATAAGCCATAACCTGTCGCGGGCCGGATTGATGAAACTGGCAGGCTGGATTTGGTCCGCGGACCGTAGTTTGGAGACCTGGGGTCTAGACTAATAAGACAATCTCTCTTGAAAAGCTAGAAATGGGGACATAATGAATATAGTAGTATGTACGAGGGCTCTATCAGAATTACCCGACCTAACAAACAAAACACAAAAATTTTGGGAAAAACTTTTATTTCTCTATATAGTCTCCTTTCAGCTCGATACACTTTTCCCGGCGATGTTGAATAGCTTCGATACCCTGTTTATAGTGAGAACCGCCGAGTTCTGCAAAATAGCCATCAACTGCAAACTTCACCTCTTCATTGTTAGCAAATGTTTACCACCAAGCCTTTTCTTCAACTTTGAAAACAGAAAATAATCAGAGGGCGCTAAATCTGGCAAAGAGGGTGCATGAGGCAGCAAGTTGAGCGTTAACTCATTGATTTTGGCCATGGTGATAACACATGTGTGAACTGGTGTATTGTCTTGATGAAACAGAGCTTTCTTTATCGATAAATGCGGCCGTTTTTGCTTGAGTTCATCATTCACGCGGCAATAAGTTTGCATAATGCTCGCTATTGTCTGCTTATCCCACGCGCATCCCAAAAAGAATGACAGATCGAACTGTCTTCGCTTTCTTTGTAGGCGATTCTCCCCTTTCAATGCACTGTTTTGACTGTTCCTTCGTCTCAGGTGTGAAATAATGGACCCCTGTTTCATCCATAGCTATGAATTGAAGCAAAAACTCGAATTTATTGCAGCGAAACATCGCCAAACAGTCGTTTGAAATGTCCTTACGACCTTCTTTTGTTCCACTGTGAGTAAAAGCGGCATCCATCTTGCGCACAGCGTTCTCATGTCTAAACTTTCGCTTGGTGTGTGACGCATAGAACTTTTTGAAATGGCTACGATGTCTGCTAGCTCGCCAACAAGAACTGTAGGAACGTTCTTCATCAAGACAATGCGAGCGCACACACATCTCGTCTAACAACAGAGTATTTGAAGGCTCAAAGAATCGAATTGATGGGTCATTCGCCATACAGTTCTGATTTAGCACCCAATGACTTCTTTTTGTTCCCGAACATCAAGAATAGATTGCGTGGACAACGGTGATTTTCTTTGGCAGAAGAAGCCGTTGATGCCTTCAAAAACCATTTTTGGAGGTATCTCAAGAAGACTGGAATAAACGCTTTGACAAACGGTTCAGACGGATGCAAAAGTGTATTGATCATAAAGGAGAATATTTTGAAAAACAATAAAGCAGTTTTCAACCAGAAATTACTTTGTTTTAATTATTAGGCTTAAAATATATATATAGTGCCCCTCGTAGCACACCGCTACACACGCTTAGTAGATGAAAATATATTCTGCTGGCTTAAAATTCTAAACATTTAAAAGACAGAGCTTGAATAACTGGTACGTATAAACGACTATAGGTAGGATTATTTCTTTATTTTATAAGTTAGAGCGTAACTTTGCTGAAAAGAGCAATATAAACGACTATAGGTAGGATTATTTCTTTATTTTATAAGTTAGAGCTGTAACTTTGCGGAAAAGAGCAATATAAAATATTACTTCAAAGTTTATTTTTAAAAGATGATGCACTGTAAAGTTTTAAGACCGAAAAATGTGTATGGCATGTGGCGGAAATCTTTAAGAGCTGTTAAAATAATTTTACATAATTTCTGTTGCATTTCAAATTTCTGGCTTTAATGATTATTGTAATATCATCTTTTGACTTTCTCTCCATTTGGCAAGTAGAGTAATAAATAAATAGCAAGATACTGCGATGTTTGCCTCTGCAGTAGTATTCGAAAAAAACAAAGACGTTATAAAAAGCAATATGTATACTTTACAAAAAATACTCATAAGGACATTTTCTTAGATAGTATTAATTTTAGGGCTGGTGTTTACGTTTTCTTGTTTTGATGCCAGGAATTCATCCCCAAAGTATTTTTTTTCAGGTTATTCTACTTCGATCTTAAAATATTTGTCAACAGTTCTGTTCTGTTTAACCTAATACATTTTAAATCAGAGAGTGATTTTGAAGTTGCCATCTTGGTATATTTAAGGACTTGCAAAAAAACAGTATGTGTCAATTCTAAAGCATCACTGAAGTTCTAATTATTTTAACTAAATGAAATATAATACCTTCCATAACACATTTGGTAGCTCAATTTTATTTTAGAAAAACAGGAAATGATTTGAAGATGTTGAAATTTAAAACAAAGGTAACTACTGCCTGTAATGCATTTCTTGGGCAAGTGAATTTTATTATTCCTATGAAAAAATGTGTACATGAACAGTTTTATAAATTTAAAATTTACAACCGTTTTGAAACTTGCTGTTATACAAAATGGCATTCCTTTTATGGAAAATGAGGAACATTCCAACTTTCTTTTATCATATCAGCACCTTTTTCTGCAATCATAATTGTTGGAGCATTTGTATTACCACTGACTATATTGGGCATAATGGATGCATCGATCACCCTCAAACGTTTAACGCCATGGACCTTCAGCTCTGGATCAACAACGGCACTGAGGTCACTGGATGGTCCCATTTTGCAGGTTCCAACTGGATGCCATAGTGTAACTGTTTCTATTCTTATAGCACATTTGAAGTATTCCTCTGTAGCAAATTCGTGTTGTTCACAACCTGGTACTGGCGTTGTATCCAAAGTCACTCCGAGTTTCCTGAACGCTGTTGTGTTGGCCAAACGGAATGTTAACAGCTTGCAACCCTCAACTATTACTTGTAGGTCATGTTCATGGGAAAGAGCGTTAGAAACGATACGGGGATAACCTTTGGGATCCAGAGAGATGAAGCCTCGGCTTTTGGGTCGCATGACGTACGGAGCAATTACAGCCCTCTCGAAGTAACACGCTGGGTTGGTCACCTTCAACGAGCAGCTTCTTGGTGAAGAACTCAGTTGGAAGAATTCGATGTCAGGGTAGTCGATAGAAGCGTTATCAGCGCCAGAATACGCATACGCAGACACTTGGCTTAACCCCGTTGCTGCCCAGGGACTCTTTGAAGGTTGTTGCCTGTAAAGCGCGCCATCCCTCAGTACATCTCTGTACCTTGGCAGCGTGTCTTTGCCTTCTGCGGTGTTGAAAACAATGCTGCTTGTCCCAGAGTGATCCTGAAGATTTTGACCAACTCCTGGTAAATCGTGGATTACACCAATTCCAGCTGATGCCAGTAGATCTTTCGGTCCAATACCAGACAACATGAGAAGCTGAGGAGAGTTGATGGACCCTGCACTGATGATAACCTCTCGTTTAGCAAACACTTTAGTGCTGACCAGTTTGCTCTGCTCCCAAATGAACTCTACACCAATAGCGGTCTTATTTTCGGTGTCAATCAAGATCTTAGTCACTAGCGCGTTTGTGATTACTTTGAGGTTAGGACGAAGTTCCCTGATGGGCCCCAGGAAGGCTCTGTTGGTACTCTTACGAACACCCCTTCTTTGTGTAGCCTGCAATCTTGTTACACCTTGTATGATTTTTGCACTAATATCAATTTCTGGGAAGCCTAGTTCCTTAAATGCATTTATATACATAGACACGTACTCATTTTTGTAGGGAAATACTCCAACGTCGAGGCATCCTCCTTGGCTGTGATATTCATGATCTTTGGCTATTTCAGCATCCCTATTATTCTCTGATTTTTTGAAATAGGGAAGAACGTTATCGTAGCTCCATCCATAATTACCTAGAAATTGAAAACAAACATTTAGCGTAATAATTTTATGATAGTTTAAACAAACCATTGAGCAGGTGATATGCATGGAATTCCTTTGCTTAGGATGCCATTAAGTTTAGGATTACTTTACGGAGGGAATACCTAGGACCTCGACCCACTTAGGGGTGTACACCCCCGGGAGGAACGGGTTAGATTAAGGAACCGCAGGTTGCAGGACTGGCCAACAAGAGTGACATCGACGCGCAGAGGTCACTACAGTTATAAGCTTGATTACTCAGCTGGAGAGAGCTGAAGGCAATCCTCCCAAAGCTCCCCTCTAGCGGAGACCGGAGAAAGCTCGACCCAGCAGGGAGACTCGAGCGGCCTCCGTCTGACGGGGCCGAGAAGTTCCAACACAAGCCATCTGCGCCATTTGTCCGCAGTCGTCCGACACACAGCGCCAGAGCCAACCTGTAACGTAAAAGAGGAAGATGAAATGAGAGGGAATGAGGGAAGGGAAACTCAGCGGAGACAATGAGCCTTACCAGCACTCTCCTAGTGACCCGAGAAACCCATGGGTCAGGAAGGTCGGTCATGGGAATCGAACTCACCACCTCCCGATTGCGGGTCAGAGACACAACTGCCTGAGCCATCCCATTCAGTTTAAAATAACAGATGGTATAGAATTTCATATTTCGCGTTTTGAGTTAGGAACCACCACTCAAAACACGTAAGTTTTACATTTTGAATAATTAATAACTTTGAAAAAAGCGCAATAGCTTTCGCAATAAAACAACTACCTGCCTCGACGGTTTATTACATCAGGTTAAATGCAGTTCGTGCGAGGTCTACAGTTAGAAACCTGAACCGGTGTATCTTATTACAAATCATCAAACGGTTATCTTCATTCTATATGCGTTGCTTCTATTCTGACTGTCATTCACTCTTATTTCTGTACCTCATTTTTATCTTCTCTACTACATATAGTAAATATTGGAAGTATTGTAAACCCCCCAAAATTCGATACCGATATTTCACCTAAATGCATCATTGAGACCCCCTAAATCCAAAAACAACACATTTTTAGAAAAAGGCCCGTGTGTGTGTGTGTGTCAACAGCATAACTAAAAAACGAAAAATCGGATAAATACCAAACGTGGTATTTAGTTTCCAGAGAGTGACACAAAGATTTTCAAGAAACCCCACCCCAAACTGCCATTTACATCGAACATTTTTCGAAACTTTTAATTTTCTAAAAAGTAGTTCTAACAATTTTGATTAAAGTACAATGTACTAAAGATATTTACATGCAAATAAAATGTATATCTTGAATTTTCTGGGAATAGCCTGTGAGTTGGAAGAAATCCTGTATAATCTTGTAAAACTGCTAAACATTAAACGATAAACGAAGACGTACTACAAAAATTGTAGACCTCTTTAAAACACATAATTTACCATCCATAAGCTCTTTTATACCATAAACCGTTTCTGAGATATCCGTTATTAAACATTTTAATTGTTCATCACTTGACCATTCTTAAAAGTCCCCTTTCAGAATTCAGTTGTTTCCCGCGATTGCATGGAAACGGTGTGAAATTTTAAGGCCAACATATAGCGTTCAGTTCTTAAACATTAGACAATCACTGTTTGCTTTGAATCTGTAACGAAATGTGTAATGTAGCTATTTCTGCAAAGGTTTATATGGATTAAAATGTGATAGAAAAATAAGACTTAGTAAAAATAGTTTATACACAAATCAATAAATGATAGAGGGTACAGAAAATCATGTGAATGCAACGTATCGGATTTGCACTTTTCCTACTACATAACAATAGTAATAAGGGCAGATGTTTCTCGCGATTGCATGGAAAGAGTATGGAATTTTAGGGCCATCATATAGCGTAATGGGAAATTAACACCTATTTTTTAAAATTACTGGTGTAAATTGACACTTTCGAAATATCTCAGTCCGTGGGCATGAGGCCGAAAATGGCAGACATGCGTGGGCAAATCTTGAGATATCTTCACAAATTAAAAGAAAACAATGGCAACTATTCAAAGGAAAAAAAATATTTGGGAAATCACATGCATTTATGATATATTTATGTGAAACCATACTCATGTATGTAGGCTTGTAAAATACCGAATGAACATTTGTATGTAATGTAACGGTATAACAGTTGTGCTGACATCATGTAAATAACAGAAAACTAGCGAAGTTATCAAAGAATTTTAACAAATACTAAGGGAATAATCATGGGTGTAATTTTTACTTTCTCTACTACGTATAGTAAGTAGAGGAAGTATTGTATTCCACCCAAAAATTTGATACCGAGATTTCACCGGAAATACATGTTTTGAGACCCCCTGAATCCAAAAAAAGCATTTTTGGAAACATGTCCGTGTGTGTGTGTGTGTGTCTATGTGAAACCATAACTCAGAAGCGAACGATCGGATAAACACCAAACTTGGTATTTAGGTTCAGTATCTTCCAGAGATGCGACACGAAGGTTGGCAAGAAAATCCCTCACCCCAGATTACCCTTTACATGCAAACTTTTTCGAAAACTTTAATTTTCTCAAAAATGGCTCTAACGACTTTGATAAAAATATCATATGTTTAAGATATTTTCATGAGAAACTAAGTATATATCTCGAATTTTCTGCGAATTTCTCCAAAAGTATTCTTCATCGTGAACGAGTTTTGCATAACTGTGAAACCATAAGAGATAGACAAACATTTACTAAACAGAAAATCTAGATCGCGTTAAAATACACAATTTATGTCATATACATTTGTTTTGTTGAGTGAACCATTTTCGAGATATCGCTTGTTATTCCCTTAAATTTTGCAATACTTATAATTTTTCTCAAATGGGAATTCATTATTCATTTCTTTCTGTCCTGGTAATGCAAAGAGAATGGAATACTCCACATAGCAACCAGCTCTTAAAATATTTGTCTATTGCTTAAAGTCTACCAATTCCCATTGCATCTACAAAAAAATCTGATGTGTTACACTCACATGACTTTCTCTACTCTTGTACAATCTATTTTTACAAACGCCTATTCTCCATATGCTTCATATTAATCGAGATATCGAGATGTCAATCTTATTTGTAATTTTCTTGTAGATGCAAGGGGAATATGGTAGCTTTTAAGCGGTAGTCAAATATTTTATCGCTGGTTGCTATGTTGCGCATTCCATTCTCTTTGCATGTCCAGGACATAAAAAAATGAATAACGAATTTGAGAAAAAGTATAAGTATTGGAAAATTTAAGGAAATAACAAGCAATATCTCGAAAACGGTTCACTCAACAAAAAAAATGTATATGATATAAGTTGTGTATTTTAACGCGATCTACATTTTTTGTGTAGTAAAATTTTGTCTATCTCTTATGGTTTACCAGTTATGCAAAAGTCGTTCATAATGAAGAATACTTTTGGAGACATTCCCAGACATTTCGAGATATACATTTCATTTCTCATGATATTATCTTAAACATATGATATTTTCATCAAAATCGTTAGAGCCATTTTTGAGAAAATTAAAATTTTCGAAAAATGTTCCATGTAAAGGGTAGTCTGGGGTGGGGGGATTTTTGTGTCGCATCTCTGGAAGATACTGAACGTAAATACCAAGTTTGGTGTTTATCCGACTGCTAGTTTTTGAGTTATGCTGTTCACAGACACACACACACACAGACACACACACACACACACAGACACACACACGGACATGTTTCCAAAAATGCTTTTTTTGGATTCAGGAGGTCTCAAAACATGTATTTCCGGTGAAATCTCGGTATCGAATTTTTGGGTGGAATGCAATACTTCCCCTACTTACTATACGTAGTAGAGAAAGTAAAAACTAGCAATAAGATTAACATCTCGATATCTCGATTAACATGAAGCATATGGAGAATAAGCGTTTGTAAAAATGGTTTGTACAAGAGTAGAGAAGGTCATGTGAGTATAACACATCAGATTTTTTTGATATCGATAGAAATTTAAAGGGATCAATCTGTAAAAATTATAGAAAGCAACAAAAAATTTAGATTTTGTGCAGTAATGCACATTTTTGTATCATCAAGCAAATTTCCAATTCTTTACCGGACAAACTTAACTAACATAAAAATTTTCTGTGATGGATCGGATTCTACAGAAGGAAGAGGATGCGCCATAGTATCTCCTGATCAGATAATGCTCTACAACTGACCTCACTTCTTAACAATTTTCTCTTGTGAAGCATTCGCCATTAGAGAAGAACTTCTATATATAACACATTGGCATATAAGTTAAGGAAACAGCAGATGAAACCGTAAAAGAAGCAACTAAACATCCGTCAGTGATTCATCGATCGGCTCTCCACACCAAGACGTCATCAGTTTCATTAAATACGTGTACATGCAAAACTGGTAACTTAAATGGTCATAAAACAACAGCAAACTTCACGAAGCTCGCTCAGGCTGCATGTAACCTTTTCTCCATTGCCGAACTCTCCAAAGAAGAGATCAAGTTATCATCACCCGGCTTAGAATTGGGCACTCGAAACTAACGCATTGTTATCTTCTCACTAAGGACCAAACTGTACCAGCTGTAACATTTCTCTAACCATTCTGCATATCGTTATGGATTGTCCACAGCACAGTAGATGTAATCAACAAGCCGGCATCTCCAATATACCCAATGCAGTTAATAGACCCAATTTGCTCAAGAAGACGCTACAACTTCTAATGGATACAAAAATCTCTGATTTACTGTAAATGTTTAACTAATTCCATGGTTGTGCAATTGTAAATTAATGTATATCATCATGTATTATATATGTGTATCACAATGTATTTTTATGATAATCGGTCGCACAAGAGTGGGTTTTCTAATTATAAAATCATCTCTATACCTTAAAAGTTTTCTTCATTATTTTTCTCAGGGATAGTTGTCACTGAAATTGCTTCCTGTGGTGCAAACATTTCCATATTACATACTGAAGCCTTCACGGCCGGTGTCATAACTAATAATTGAATTACTACTATCCGGGCTTGTAGGCCGTGGTCTAGAAGGCATCGTAGATACACAGGTTTCGCCAAGTACAGTGCTTGGCACCTTCAGGGTGAAGTGATTCGTTGTTCACAGTGGTCAGAGCCTGAATGCTTTTGAAACAGGCCAAAAATAGGAAAGCTCCAGCGATAGATGGATTAAATAAGGAGCTTTGGAGGTACGGAAGTAAAACAACTAAAACTTTGATTGCTACAATTGTTGAATGAATATAGGGTGCGGGAAAATACCAGAAGAATGGAACACGGCACAAATTATAAATATTTACAAAAAAAGGGAACAGAAATGAGTGCAAAAACTACAGTGGTATAGCTCTCTTATCTACCTGCTACAAACTGTACACCAGTATTTTGAAAACAAAACTACAACCAATTGCAAAAGAAACACTACTGTTGGAAGAACAGTGTGTCTTTTGTAAAGGAAGGTCACGTATTGATGTTATATTTACACTCAAACAGATTATGGAAAAGAAGAAAGGATTTAATGAACCACTGTACCTTTTGTTTTTAGACTATGAAAAAGCATATGACCAAGTGAACCGTGGAAACCTATGGGAGACATTATATAACCTAACCTAATTAATGCTATTAAATCTCTGTATAATAATATAATATCAATTAAGACCAATAGTCGCACAGCAAACATAAATACCCTTCAGATAAATAAAGGGCTTAGATAAGGATGTGGTCTATCACCTCTGCTGTTTGTAATATATATGAATAGAATTCTGGGAAAATGGCTTATAAAGGACCCAAACGGAATTCACCTAAGTAAAGAAAAGTAAATAAAAACATTATTATTGTTTTCTGATGATCAATAGCTACTATCAGATACTAACGATAGCTCACAAAGATAGGTGAATATGTTAAATGTGATGACAAAGGATATAATATGATAATATCACTACAGAAAACCAAATCAATTGCCACTTATGGGAAACGTAGAAGACGAGTGAAAATAGTAGTAGATAACAAAATAATAGAACTGATCTCCACTTTCAATTACCTAGGATGTCATATAAGTACTGAATGAATGAATTATGACATGGAAAGGAACATTGTAAAATACAATAAACTAAATAGATGTATTAAGAAACATTTTGCAAGGAGTATGAGAACTGAAATAAAACAGAAATTGCATAATATAGTATCCAAGCCATCACTGTAATATGGAAGTGAAACCTGGACGCTCAGAAGCGGGATATACGCCATTTAGAAGCAGCACAAATGTATTTTGTGTGTTATCTGGTGGGGAAGACTAGAAGAGACAGAGTTAGAAATCAAGACATAAGAACACAGTTGGGAATTGAGAATATAGTAGATGAAATATGTAACAACCAGAAACAATGGAAAGAGTATGTTATGAGAATGTCACCTTGTAGATTACCTAAGATAGCAATGTATTATAAACTTAAAGAACTGGAGACTTGGGACGAACACCAAGTCGATGGAGTGATCAACACAACTGACATTGAAAATTAGCCTCGGAACAGGTTAGTGTGTGCCATCCAATTCTACCAATTTGAAAGATTGCCTACTTCTGCTGCCTGTTTAGGAGTTGGTAGTATATTTCGGATTTTGATGTCCTTCATCGTCACTTTGTACTATCTGTACTACATATAGTAAGTAGGGGAAGTATTGTATTTCACCCAAAAATTCGATACTAAAATTTCGCCGGAAATCCCTGAATACAATAACAGCATTTTTGGAAACATGTCTGTGTGTGTGTCTGTGAACAGCACAAGTCACAAGGAACAGTCGGATAAACACCAAACTTGGTATTTAGGTTCAGCATCTTCCAGAGATGCGACACGAAGGTTTTCAAGAAAATCTCCCATCCCAGATTACCCTTTACATGAAACATTTTTCGAAAATTTTAATTTTCTCAAAAATGGCTCTAACGATTTTGATTAAAATATCATATGTTTAAGATATTTTCATGAAAAATGAAATGTATATCTTGTATTTTCTCGGAATGTCTCCAAAATATTCTTAATTGTGAATGACCTTTGCATAACTGGTAAACCATAAGAGATAGACAAAATTTTACTACACAAAGAATGTAGATCGCGTTAAAATACACAATTTATGTCATATACATTTCTTTGTTGAGTGAACCATTTTCGAGGTATTGCTCGTCATTCCCTTAAATTTTTCAATACTTATTTTCTAAAATGGGGATCGTTATTTATTTTTTGTCTTGGATATGCAAAGAGTATTAATCTGTGGCACAGAGAATGGTACTGCACTTAGCAACCAGTTATTAAGAGATATGTCTATGCTTAAAGGCTACTGCCGTTGCAAATACAAAAGGGGAACATAGTAGGCCTTAAGCGATAGTCAAATATTTTTGAACTGGTCGCTATGTGTAAAATATAATTCTCTTTGCCTGTCAAAAGATCGTTTCTGCAAATGTTTATCTCGATTAATATGAATTAGATGGAGAATAAGAGTTCGTAAAAATAGTTTGTACAAGAGTAGGGAAAGTCATGTGAGTGTAACACATCAGATTTTTTATTTATGGACGCTCTGTAATTACTATGGTTCTAGCATTCCATTGTATATTGGCTGTGAAAGATCGGAAATTTTCCTCAGAGGCCTCTTTATCAGAACTTGAGGTTCTTCACGTGCCGAAAATATACGACACGGAAGCAATTCTGAAGATTTTTAAGCCCGAAGAGATCCAACGCCCTACTCCGGGTTTGAACTCGTGACCTCGGGAACTGAGGCTAGCGTAGTATCCTTAGACCACTGAGAACGACCTGAATAGTAGGCAGGAAGAGGGCATGTGTGTTGCAGAGTTTGCTAGACTGTCGGTGAGTTCGTTTCCCGGTATATTTGGAATCTCTATATACATTGAACTTGTAATGGCGCTTATGCATTGAGAAAAATTCATGAATGCATGATTTTTCCCTACCATACTAGGCCAGGACGAATTTTTTATGTTGTTATGGTTTCCTTCGCGGTTCTTATTTATTTACTTGCTCTACCATGTACACGTTAGGTAGAGAAGGTATTGCATTCCACCCAAAAATTCAAACTAAGATTTCATTGGAAGTATACGTTTTGAGGCCTCTGAATCCAAAAAAGCAGTTTTAGAAACAGATCCGTGTTTTCTGTATGTGTGTATACTTTTGAACAGCATAACTCAAAAACGAAAAGTCTGATAAAGTCAAACTTGGTATTTTGGTTCAGTACCTTTCAAAGATGCGAAATAAGCATCTTCAAGGAAATCCCCCACCCCAAACTACCATTTAGATGGAAGATTTTTTTAAACAATTGATTTTATAAAAATGGCTCTAACGATTTTGATTAAAACACCAAAAAGTAAATAAATCTGCATGAAAAATAAAATTCATAACTTGAATTTTCTGGGAATAGCCTGTGAAGTCTTCAACATTCAGAAGGAATATTTTATAATCTTGTATAACTGGTAAACGTTAAACATAGACGAAAACGCACTGCACAAAAAATGTACCTCTATCAAAACACACACACATTATTTCAAATAACTTTTTAGAGGCATAAGCAATTTCTGAGACGCCATTTGCGTTATTAAGGGTTCGAAGTGTTCATTATAAGTAATTCTCTTAAAGTCCTGTCAACATTCAGTTGTTTCCCGAGATTGCATGAAAACAATTTGGAATTTTAAGGCAGCTATATCGGCCGGTTCTAAAACATTTGACTATCGCTCTTCTGTTTGTATCTATAAAAAATGTGTAATACAGCTATAATGGTTTATTTGGATTAAAATGTAGTAGATATGAAGATAAGGTTCAGTTAGATTAGTTTTTATACCCACTAATAGGGGTAGAGTGTAAGGAAAGCCTTGTGGATGCATCACATCAATTCTTTTTCAATTAATGTTTAATTCCTGTTGTTTATGCAGACGGCACTGCACGCGTTGGACACTAATAATAATGAAATACAATAGCTGCGAAAGGAAATTCTACAAGGAAACGTTTAAACCCTAACTTTGTGGTGCCTCCTTGGTATTTGTCAGCTATGAGGACTGAGGAAAAATTGGAAAAGGCTCAGCTAGGAAGGGCGATCCTAGCAGGATTTGAAACTCTGTCAGTACAAAATAAGCTGTTTTGAAATAATTATGAGCTGTGCTTATATAATACAAAGCTAAATATAAACCATACGTTTCTGGAAAATAATTGAAAGAAATGTGAGAAAGAAGGTAATTGAGGCTGGGTTTCTCGTAGTTTGATTTACGTACTCTGCTCCAGTGCTGATTTGGTGTTTGAGAATCATTAGTGAATATGATGATAATAATACAGGAACTGTGTTATTCATAATGCCTGTAGAGATGTAAAACGTTTTAGGCAATTTCATCTTGTAAGGCCGATGGTATGTCTATGACTTTGGTAATACAGATATACAGTTCTCGCAATGGATTAGGACCGTGGAAAATCTAGTCCTCCAAATGCCTCCTGAAATGCTTTGAATACTCAAATGCGTGCTGAGGTTTACACTTAATGACCTATCTTGTAATACAGGTTTTTCGGCCGTTCAGAATCCTAACGATTGCAACATGATACCAATCTAGAGACCGGGTAGCCTGCCTTAGCCACCCGTAAACTGGCGGTCCCGTATGTAGACCTGGCAGTCCCAGGAAGGAAAGGGACCCCAGCAGTCCCGCCGAGAGTCAGGAAGAAATATTTCCATAGCGCAAATTCCACCGTCTTTCCACAACATACCAACCGCCCGTCGCCAGGTCCTACAGCTCTGAAACAATGAGCAGAAACGGATTAAAGGAAATTATTGGTACAGGAAATTTGTGGTGGAGAGGTAAATACCCCAGCATTCGCCTATTATATCGAAAAAGAAACATGCAAATACATATGGTCAGAGTGGCCGAGCGAACAGGAATCGAACCCGGGACCTCCTGAATGCGAGCCTCACACGTAACCTCGGAGGCATTTTGTTGGGTTATTTGCAAGTGCACTCGGATAACGACTGTGTGACAAAATCTTTAAATACTTTCCTGGTAGTTGATTTACCAGTCATTACTCGTATCAGCCTTCCAATTGTGTATGTTACGGTATCTCTTTTTTCTACTACTATTGAGATATGATGATTAATCCATAGTCCCCTTTGGATTCTCATAAATATTTGTGTATAAAATAAGTATTATAAGCAAAGCAGGTGGGCGCTCCAGTGACGCCCTAGAATGTGTTTTAAGATACTGCTAAGTTTGTTATGTAGATTTTTTAAAGGATAGTCTGGTGTGGGGGATGTTCCTGAAAATCCCTTTATCGCATCCTTGGAGGATACCAAACCTAAATACTGTACCACTTTAAAACCCCTCCATGCACTGAACACATGATCGCATAAGGAGATTCTGGAGGAACATGCCAGAAGGAAATCTGCAATCATTGTCGCAAGCATGGTAGAACAGCGTAATGTGTTATCCATGCTTGCCATTGGCTGATTCAAACAACGTCAACGATAGCAGCGCTCTAGCTCTCAACAGGAGGAACGTGGTTCTCCCGGGCGAGGAATCGACACGGCGAGCAGAACGCCTAGCAAGTCTAACTTGCATTTGGTTAGCGCGAGCATCTATCGGCAAGTTTGATAACAAGGAGAGTTTGTGGACTTGTCTAAATTTAACTTCATGCATTTTAGTAAGCATTTTCAAAATTCTGTTCATTACCCATGTTTCTAATCGTCTAGTTTGCGGGAGAAATATTTAATTTAATACTTTGTAACTTGTACGTAAATAGAATTTGCAGTTGAAGCAAACAGAAAACATTTGTAGAGATTAGAGCTTGTTATAAAGGAAAGTGAAAGAAAAACTAATATATAGGTATTTAAAGGTGCAAACTATTTCACAATTATATTTATGCTAAAATATTAGGTATAATTGAAATATATACAATTGTTTAACGACATTTAATTGTTATTGCTATAATACAAAGGTCAGTTCATTCGTTTTCAGTAATTAAATGCGGAGTTCCCTTAAAAATCCTTACCTTTGTGAGAATAATATTCTATTACGGTAAAACAGAGCAGCAGTTTCAGTACTTAACATAAAATGCTAATGGTTGCCTTAATGGGATGATAACATATCACCAAAGCGTGCGTTACAATACCAAGTTCGTTACTTAATAGACTTTTTGTTTTAGAGTTATGGTATTCGCAGACACACGGATACTCGGACGGATGGACACGTACACATGCAGACATTTTTATGATTGTGTTTCTCATTGTGTATATTTTTATCTTGGGTTATGTTATACCAAAATTAATTTGAAAAAGCCTGTCGGTTTACTAAAAAAAGGAATGCTAGCCAGCTGGAATCTTTAATGTCATAGGGTATGTTGACATTTTGGCTGAGTGTGTGGAGCAACGGTAAGGAAGGCTGAAGCTCTGTGGTTCAAATCCTGGCTGTGCTATTAAATATTTCAGTCTGATTGTACCTTTATAACCTTAACCTACACAAGATATTTGTGAAAGAACTATTAATTATATCCTTTTAGTTTATGGATTCAGGGGGCCTCAAAACATGTATATCCAGTGAAGTTTCAATTTCAAATTTTTTAGTGAAATATATTAATTTTTCTAGGTACACACTATGGGTAAATATTTGATAAAACACAAAAGAATTGTCATATTTTAAACAATTCTAGTATCAACGTCAACTTGATGTTCTATTACCTAAGTCTTCCCAATGATTGTAGTCTTCCCTATGGCCTCTGTTGTAAGCCAAGGCGTTTATTACGCTGCTGCCACCCAAAACCTTACCGCGTGGCCAGAGCTGCGGTTTGCCGCCGTTGTACTCAGGTTGTGCCTCTGTTTTGTACATCCAATCAAGTCTTGTACCAAGTGTGTTAGTGAAGAAACCAGGAATATCTGCTGCATCTGGTTCCTCACCACCTGCCTCCAACAGCAGTATAGACCAGTGCTCATCCTCGGAGAGTCTGTGACAAATATTACCCAGGTCAGTCTCTATTCTTCGATATAGGAGTAAATAAATTAGGTTCGTTGGAAGTAAATGCGAACCATGTGATCATATTATGCTATTAAAACCATGTCCAAAAAGGTTTTTTTATGCACTGGGCTCTCTCAAATATGAAAGAGGGCATAGGCAGTGTGGATCACTAAAGATGGCAAAGAGATAAAAACAAAAACGGCTTAATCAACTACCGAAGTTGTTCAAAATGACCGGCATCAACTTCGATAGATTTTGTTATCCGCCTGGTTATGTGATGTCGAATACTTACAAAGAGTTCAGACTGTGATGTACGGCGAGTCCACAGGAGTCCACAGGGATGTTTGTTAGAACGTAAGCTACTTCCCTTCACTTAAACACCTCTCCAATCTTGGAGGCATGGTTTGGACTCGGTGATGACTGTTGGAATAACGTTGTTGATTGAATCGGCAAGGCTCTCATGTATATTGTTCGGGCTTCAGTGTGTTCTGCATCTCAGTGCACTCCAAATTTGTTTACCAGTCCGCCTTTGTTCATTTCTATTGATGACAGCCACACAAATGAATGTTGTAAAGTAGGAAAGTAGTAAACAGAATAACACATTAAACACTACTATGGATAGGGTTATGGTGAAGGACTGCTGTAACAGCTGACGCAGTACCATTTGTAAACAAGTTATAGCTAATGAATGCAACGTCTACCGATTACCAAGGAGTCTACAATTTGTTTACCTACAGTCATCTCACCTCCAGTTTCCGAGGTCCTACCACTTGAACGGAGCTTTTGGAATGCATTTATAGAATATATAATCACATGGTTCACACCTATCAACTATCGGGCCTTGTAATATACCTAATTATTTGTACATTCTGGGCTCTAAATTCGCAAGGTAGAAAACTTATTCTAACATACAGGTAACCCAATAATAAAGTTTATTCCGTTTTACAATAAGTGCGTTAGAGTAATTTACACCAACACAACTGAAATTATACAAATGACTGCAACTAATTCTTAACTAATTCTTACTTGATAGCGAAATGTACGTATCAAAACACTATCAAATCTTATGACAAATGACGCGCCAATGCAGTGACGATGCCCACACCCGCAACCAAGCTTATGTTTTCATTATTTCTAGCGATGTTAACAGTGTCCATGCCAGATATTCTCTATTGAAGGGCAGAGGAATACATCACCATAGATGACATTGCATTGAGCACCTCCTATGAATAAGTGCTTAGTTGTTAGAAAGCAATTGTGCGTTCGGAACATCGTTTATCAGACTTTTTGTACTGTTCTGATGCAACCATCACGTTATAGTATGAATACTTTATGTAGCGTTCGGTAGTTTAACCCCAACACAATAATTCCGTTCAAGATTTTGGATATCATTTAGAAATTGTTGAAATAATTTTATGAAAGTATATCTTGTTTCAGAAGTAAACACAATTATCATCAGTTGAAGATGTTAGGTTTGTTGTATTGTTATTGTCTTTACGTTATTTGGCCCACGTTGGGCGCCAATTTGAAGTAGTTTTTGTACTGTTATATGTTCTACGTTGGGCGCCAATTTGAAGAAGTTAGGTTTGTTGTATTGTTATTGTCTTTACGTTATTTGCCCCACGCTTTTGGAGCCAATTTGAAGTAGGAGTTGTATTGTAGTTCAACTGTTGGGGAGCCGAACTTGAAGTAGTTGCAACCGCATGTATGATAAAAAGATTTCCGATAGCCTTCGCCCCAAGTTTAAAAATATTAACTTTGTAATTTGACTGTTTCTTTAATTACTATATACTTATGTTTGCCTCGGCTGCGTCAGTATTTTTGTTAGAGACATGGATTTCTTTGCAGGGAGTAGTGAGGCTAAGAATGCAGGCAGATTATAATTTTACTTCACTCCTTTTATTAATGCTTGACACGATTTAAATATCACTTCACTGATATACAGAACTGTGTGATTTGTTTATTAATTACGTGCTCTTTATAACACAAACTATTTTTCGTCTCACACTCAATACGTATTAAATTTCTGGAGGACTCATCTGGCGTCCGCTTATGAGCGCTGTCTACAAGCAACTGACTTGATTTATACCGCCTAAATGTGCAAATTTCCGTATTTCAAGTCTCTGATTGCCTATTCCTAATCCAATAGAATACTATTATTTAACTTAAGCTTTTCTCGGGTTGTTGATTGGCTATTTTATAAACTGTCACAAAAATTACATTATTGTTGCTCTAAGAATGACTAGTAGCATTATTACACTTTCTTACACATTATTGCCCCAAGGTTACGTCATTGTTAGCAACTTTTAATGTATTATCCTCACAGCTCCTACATTATTAAATTACATAATACATTCAGATAACTTTATTACATGTATACAATAATATAAACATATACAATGACTGTAATATATATTGTATACTGTAATATATATTTTGTATATATTGTTACGCACACATATTTCTTTAAGGGAGCTGTTATTATATTTGTTATTATATAATTTGACTAAAATCATTTATGTGTTAAAAATACTGCCTCACAGTAAAGGTCGCAGCCTTTCTTATAAAATAGTTAAATTTAGTAAAACTCGCATGAATTCATCCAAAGAAGTGAACACGAGATGCATTAAATTCCTGACATTTCAGTATAATATGATTGCAAAAGCATTTTTAAATTTATTATGTGTTTAGCATATATGGATCCTATTGTTTAGAGAAACATATGTAAAACGACATATAAAGCATTGTTATAGATGACTTTCAAATATTAGTTGCATCTACTTAATTAGTGCACTCTATAGACAAAAGGAAACTAATTAACGATTTCCGAAATATAAAACGACCATTATGAATGTATTGCGACTTAGTTGGTTCTTTCCATAGTCACTATTAAAGTCTTTCCTGTACGTAGCACCTCAATTCACAGATATGCAACTAAGTCTCCTCTCTTTTACGGTCGCTCACTGACGTGTCGAACTCAGGACAGTCCTACCTTTCCCGTTTGGGCAACTACTGGGATAACTTTCTGTGAACGCTGCAGAATAGAACAGAATCGAAAAACGAAAGGCCAAAGATCAGCCTTCCTTTTATATCCAATGACTGCCTTCTTGAATATTCATGACAGTTCAGAGGGAGGAACGAAATAATGGGGATTTCTATCCACGTTCCGATACAGGTTAGGAAAATTATGTACGCTGAGAGCATCTCTCTCACTTTCCAACATCACAGGGCAGCCGGTGCCGAACCCACGCCCTGCCAAAGGAAGTGCAAGCAGCCAGAGGCACCTGACACAATCTAAGCTTTTGCCCTTTAGTCTAAAGGTTGTAATTGACGTTAAAAATTTCGAAAAATGATTTAATATTGAACTAATCTCGTCTTCTAAATATGATCGAATATTCACACATTGCTTGCGAATAATATAACACAGCAAAATGGAGTTTAAAGATTACTTTCTTAAGATTCTTGCAAAAGTTGCGCGCTTGTTACATATATTCATTTTCACAAAGGTCAGAATAAATTTGGATTTGTGGGTATATTACAAATACATTATTTGGTAAGAAAATTGATGTGTTGAAAACGAGCAAAGAACATACACTCTATTCGACATTTAGCACGAATGGAAGACAGCATTTGGATATCAAATATCCTAGAATTTATCCAAAATGTGTATGATCGCAAGACACTTTTTCATATAGAATGTGCAAAGAAAATAATGTGTACGCAAAACGCAACCATTGTGATATAGGAGAAAATCTGCAAAAATTGTAATCCTATTCTTAGTTTAGTACTAAAAGGATAGTTCAACTGCCCAAACGTAAAATTTAAGTAAATGCTTGTATCATTACCTCGCATAACGGGATTTAAATATTTGTAGGGTCAACATCCGAGCGAAATCGCTCCGCTGTATCGCGTGAGGCTCACATTTTAGAGGTCCGTAGTTCAAAACCCGCTAAGATGCCTTTTCTTACTGAGTCCTTTCCT
This sequence comes from Deroplatys truncata, assembly GCA_030765065.1. Taxonomy (NCBI): domain Eukaryota; kingdom Metazoa; phylum Arthropoda; class Insecta; order Mantodea; family Mantidae; genus Deroplatys; species Deroplatys truncata. Next base: position 112,046,596 of record CM060982.1, read on the forward strand.
CAGTCCTCGTAAGCGATAAATGCCGGGGAGGTACCCTAAACTTAAACTTGAAACGTCTCCTTCCGAAAATTCTTCTTCCGCGCTTCAAAGATTGGGCACTCCATCAGTTCCGTCTTTGCAGCATCTTTTTTCTAGGGCATCCGATGTTTTTTACTTTCTCTACTACGTATAGTAAGTAGGGGAAGTATTGTATTCCACCCAAAAATTCGATGTCGAGTTTTCACCAGAAATACATGTTTTGAGACCCCCTGAATCCAAAAAAAAGCATTTTTGGACACAAGTCCGTGTGTGTGTCTGTGAGCCTGTTAACAGTATAACTCAGAAATGAACAGTAGGATAAACACCAAACTTGGTATTTATGTTCAGTATCTTCCAGAGATGCGACACGAAGGTTTTCAAGAAAATCCCCCCGCCGCAGATTACCCTTTACATGGAACATTTTTCGAAATTATTATTTTTCTCAAAAATGGCTCTAAACATTTTGATTAAAATATCATATTTTTAGGATACTTTCATGAAAAATAAAACGTATTCTATGGGAATGTCTCCAAAAGTATTCTTCATTGTGAACGACTTTTGCTTAACTGGTAAATTATAAGAGATAGACAAAATTTTACTAAACAAAAAATGTAGATCGCGTTAAAATACACAATTTATGTCATATCATTTTGTTTGTTGAGTGAACCATTTTCGACATATTGCTTGTTATTCCCTTAAATTTTGCAATACTTTTACTTTTTCTCAAATGGGAATTCGTTAGAATGGAATACTGCACATAGCAACCAGCTCTTAAAATATTTGAATGCCTACCGTATTCCCCTTGCACCTACAAGAAATTTAGCAATAAGATTAACATCTCGATATCTCGATTAGCATGAAGCAAATGGAGAATAAGCGTTTGTAAAAATAGTTTTACAAGAGTAGAGAAAGTCTTGTGAGTGTAACACAGATTTTTTTGAGGGTTCATATTTATTTATTAAAACTGGTTATATCTTTTCACGCATGATCTTTATGTATTCTTTCCAATTATTTATAATTGTTTTATTTCTTATTAAGTATAGTCTGGTGCGTCCTTTGGTTTTGAGTTTCGCTGTCTGAATGTTAGTTTTGTGCTTTTATTTTATTAAGTACCATATATGAGCACAGTGATCGCCATGGTCTTGTAGAACTTCAGTTTTGTTTCTTTCCTTGTTTTATTTTATAGAGTTCTTGTTATGGTTCCACATATTTGTTGAATTTCATTTTATTTTATTATCTATATTTCTATCGACCTAGAAGCTTAGGTTGCAACTCAACTAATTAATAGCTATGAATTCTTTCAGGATAATATTTGCAACGTATATTTTTGTTCTCACTGGGTAGTTTTCTTGGTGTGTCATTACTTTTGTTTTTTTATGGAAATGTTTGAGTTATATTTATTGTCCAGTTGAGACAACTTATAAACAGAGTACTTAGAGTTTCTTCGCTGTTCATCTGCATATAAAATTATGTGTAAGTATGAATTCTTATTCAGCTGTATCCCCGAATGCACTTCTTTTTTCACGTTTTTATAAGACCATATGTATCGAATAAAGTGAATGAAAGGCTGTTTCCTTGTTTACCGTTTGATTTGTTAGTATTGCTTCCGATTTGGATATTCCTAAGTTTATAATAATTTTAGTATTTGTGTATATACTTTTAATTACCTCTAAAATGTGCCAAGGGTATCCGCGTTTGTTCATTTTCGCAAATTCCTTCCCCAAATATTATTTCATTCTATGTATCATCAGTGTCATCGATGGGCGCTACTAAATAAAAAAAATCTCATGTGTTACACTCACATGACTTTCTCTACTCTTGTACAAACTATTTTTACAAACGCTTGTACTCCATATGCTTCATGTTAATCGAGATAATAATCTTGTTACTAATTTTCTTGTAGGTGCAAGGGGAATATGGTAGTATTTAAGCGATAGTCAAATCTTTTAAGAGCTGTTTGTATATCCAGGACATAAAAAAGTAAATAACGAATTCCCATTTGAGAAAAAGTATAAGCATTGGAAAATTTAAGGGAATAACAAGCAATATCTCGAAAAAGGTAAACTCAACAGAAAAATGTATATGACATAAATTGTATATTTTAGCGCGATCTACATTTTTTGTGACGTAAAATGTTGTCTATCTCTTATGGTTTAACAGTTATGCAAAAGTCGTTTACAATGAAGCATAATTTTGGAGACATTCCCAGAAAATTTGAGATATACGTTTCATTTGTCATGAAAATATCTTAAACATAAGATATTTTAATCAAAATCGATAGAGCCATTTTTGAGAAAATTAAAATTTTCAAAAAATGTTCCATGTAAAGGGTAATCTGGTGTGGGGGATTTTCTTGAAAACCTTCGTGTCACATCTCTAGAAGATATTGAACCTAAATACCAAGTTGTGTTTATCCGACTGTTTGTTTCTGAGTTATGCTGTTCACAGTCAGACAGACACACACACACACACACACACACACAGACATTTTCCAAAAATACTTTTTTGTTGGATTCAGTGGGTCTCAAAACATATATTTCCGGTGAAATCTCCGTATCGAATTTTTGGGTGGAATACAATACTTCCCCTACTTACTATACGTAGTAGAGAAAGTAACAAATAGGTTCACCATCTGAGTGAATGTATGAAAAGCCGTTGATAGGTGATATAAATGTTCGATAATATGGGTATATACAATATTCTCTGCCATCCTCCGTAGTGTAGTGGTTTCCATGCTAGCTTCCAGTTCCCGAGGTCGTGAGTTCAAACCCGGCGGAGAGCGATGGAGTTTTCGGGCTTAAATATCCTTAGCATGGCTTCCTTTGGAAGGGAAGTAAAGCCTGGTCCCGTGTCGTAGATTTAAGGCATGTAAAAGAACCTCAAGCCTGATAAAGAGGCCTCTGAATAAAATTACTGGTCTTTCAATATAGAATGGGACGCTAAGCACCATAGCAGTTAATGTGCGTCCATAAATAAAACTCAGTTTTCTTTAATTTAACAATTCTTTATCCAACAAAAATAAGGCTGCATCAGAAAAGGAAACATCTTCCATAGACCCTTGAAGAAAGAACACAACACTTAGCGAACTGTTTGATATGGGATTTTGGACGAAATGAGAATAGGTTACAACGAAAGCCATGACGAATCATTCCTCCTGACTTAGCTCTTTCATGACGAAACCATTAACGTTAGGAGCAGTTCTGCATTCTCAGTTAACTGTCTTTTGCTTCAACCTCTATTGGATGAAATTTCTAAGCAACGAATGTTGATGAAATTTGAAGAACATCCTAGGCCATTAGACAAATTTTAGAAGTGAATAGAACCTTTTTTTACTTTCTCTACTACGTATAGTAAATAGGGGAATTATTGCATTCCACCCAAAAATTCGATACCGAGATTTTACCGGAAATACATGTTTTGAGATGCCCTGAATCCAAATAAAGCATTTTCGGAAACCTGTCCGTGTCTGTGTCTGTCTTTGAACAGCATAACTATAAAACGAAAAGTCCGATGAATACCAAATTTGGTAGTTGAGTTTACTAACTTCCAAGGATGAGACTCCGAGATTTTCAAGAAAATCTCCTTAACCCGGACTACCCTTTACATGGAATATTTTTTTTTCTCTACTACGTATAGTAAGTAGGGAAAGTATTGTATTCCATCACAACTTTGATACCAGATTTCAGCGGAAATACATGTTTTAAGGCCCTCTGAATAAAAAAAACCTTTTTGGAAACACGTTCATGTGTGTGCTGTGTGTGTGTGTGTTTCTGTGTGTCTGTGAACAGCATAACTCAGAAACGAACAGTCGGATAAACACCAAACTTGGTATTTAGGTTCAGTATCTTCCAGAGATGCGACACGAAGGTTTTCAAAAAAATCCCCCCACCCCAGATTACCCTTACATGGAACATTTTTCGAAAAGTTTAATTTTCTCAAAAATGGCTCTAAGAAATATCATATCTTTAATATATTTTCATGACAAATAAAATGTATATCTCGAGTTGTCTGGGAATGTCTCCAAAATTATTCTTCATTGTGAACGACTTTTGCATAACTGGTAAACCATAAGAGATAGACAAAATTTTACTGTGCAAAAACTGTAGAACGCGTTAAAATACACAATTTATGTCATACATTTTTGTTGTTGAGTGAACCATTTTCGAAGTATTGCTTGTCATTTCCTTAAGTTTTTCAATACTTATTTTCTCAAATGGGAATTCGTTATTCATTTTTACTTTCTCTACTACGTATAGTAAGTAGGGGAAGTATTGCATTCCACCCAAAAATTCGATACCGAGATTTCACCGGAAATACATGTTTTGAGACCTCCTGAATCCAAAAAAAGCATTTTTGGAAACATGTCCGTGTGTGTGTCTGTGTGTCTGTGTGTGTGTGTGTGTGTGTGTGTGTCTGTGTGTGTGTCTGTGTGTGTGTGAACAGCATAACTAAAAAACGAACAGTCGGATAAGCACCAAACTTGGTATTTAGGTTCAGTATCTTCCAGAGATGCGACACGAAGGTTTTCAAGAAAATCCCCCCACCCCAGACTACCCTTTACATGGAACATTTTTCGAAAATTTTAATTTTCTCAAAAACGGCTCTAACGATTTTGATTAAAATATCATATGTTTAAGATATTGTCATGACAAATAAAATGTATATCTCGAATTTTCTGGGAATGTCTCCAAAAGTATTCTTCATTATGAACGACTTTTCCATAACTGGTAAACCATAAGAGATAGACAAAATTTTACTACACGAAAAATGTAGATCGCGTTAAAATACACAATTTATGTCATATACATTTCTTTTGTTGAGTGAACCGTTTTCGAGATATTGCTTGTTATTCCCTTAAATTTTCCAATACTTATACTTTTTCTCAAATTCGTTATTCATTTTTTTATGTCCTGGACATGCAAAGAGAATGGAATGCGCCACATAGCAACCAGCGTTAAAATATTTGACTATCGCTTAAAAGCTACCATATTCCCCTTGCATCTACAAGAAAATTACCAATAAGATTGACATCTCGATATCTCCATTAACATGAAGCATATGGAGAATAAGGGTTTGTAAAAATAGTTTGTACAAGAGTAGAGAAAGTCATGTGAGTGTAACACATCAGATTTTGTTTATCTTGGATATACAAAGAGTATTAATCTGGGGCAAAGAGAATGGTGCTGCAACCTAGCAACCAGTTATTGTGAGATATGTCTATGCTTAAAGGCTACTGTATTTCTATATTTCTCTTGCAAATACAAAACAAGGGGAACATAGTACCCCTTAAGCAATAGTCAAATATTTTTAGAACTGGCCGCTATGTTTAAAATGTAATTCTCTTTGCATGTCAAAAGGTCGTTTCTGCAAATGTTTATCTCGATTAATATGAAATAGATGGAAAATAAGAGTTTGTAAAAAATAGTTTGTACAAGAGTAGTGAAAGTCATGTGAGTGTAACACATCAGACTTTTTCAAAGGATTTGAATTTTCTCAAAATTGGCTCAAACGATTTGGATTAAAATATATATTTAAGATATTTTATGGCAAATAAAGTGTATATGTGGAATTTTTGGTGAATCCCCAGAAGTCCTCTTCATCCTGAATGACTTAAGTATAACTGGCAAACCGTAAGAGATAAAACAACAGTTTAGCTCTCGTTAAAACACACAGTGTCAAATACTTTTTTTGTCCAGTGAATCACATCCGAGATATACCTTGTTATTTGTTTGAACTTCCCAAAAGTTATACTTTTTCTCAAATGGGAAATCGGTATTGGTTTTTTTATGTCCTGGACATACAAAGAGAATGAAGTGCTCCACATGGTATATAATGCTCTTAAAATATTTTACTATCGCTTAAATCCTACCATATTCCCCTTGCACCTACAAGAAAATTAGCAAAAGTTTCTGCAAAAGTTTATCTTAATTAACATAAAGTAGATGGAAAGTAGCCGTTTGTAAAAATAGTTTGCACAAGAGTATAGAAGCCATGTGAGTGCAACACATCAGATTTTTAAAAATCATCACTTGTATAGTCTACTTTAACGTTTTCGTAGTATCGGGGTTTGATTTAGTAAACAAATGGTGGTGCCATTACTTCCTTATCTGTAGGTTTTCTTAACATTGATTTTATCAGTTTATTTACTACAACTGTCAGTTTATTCACCCCCACATTCATACTTCCAGACTCTTTAGGAATAGAGAATGCTTCTGGTTAAAGAAAAGTTGCCTACCTCAACCGGAAGTCAATCCTGGTATCTCTAGGATGAAGAGCGAAGTGCTGACCACTCGACCACAAAGGCACTCTTATATAGATTCAAATTCATTAAAAACGTATAATCAACGTTATGCTTATTTTTATATGTCAAAGACATATTATATAAAGAATTATTAAAAATACTTTACGTTCTTTAACTTGGTATTTATATCGGACAGTGAATGAACGTAATAGTTGATATTATGCCAAATGGGCACGGAGTCCCTAGAGATTAGTTACCCGACATCGGCCTTCTCAGGATTAGGGAAATGCCGAAAAAGTTTATTTATCTTATAACTCATCTTAACCGAGATTCGAACTTGAATGTGAGGCAGACATACCACCCTCACATAATCCGACGTGGGTAAAAAATAATTGTTGGCTTAGTTTAGCTTTAAAGGGCTTCTGTAACAACATACATAATTTATCAGCTAAAATGACTAATTATACGGGATCTGCAAATTCATTCTAGCGTTGCTCTATTTGGATATCTGAGCTGGCTGTCTAAACCTTGAAGTGAGTTTATCACCGGCGCTTCTGGCAGAGGACTAGCTAAAGATCACTGGAAGAGGTGGATGTCAACAATTTCGAGGTCATCTTAGTGAAATGGGCTTATATCGTACCTTTCTAGTATTTACATTTGGAACGTCTTTTGCTGGCGTCACTAAACTCGCAATATCAGCATGTATGCTGACAGGTAACTCAAATAGTTCGATCTCGGCTTAGCACTGAACTATGCAAATTCTCTGATTGGCGGTCACTTCCATCTCAGATCCAATGAACGCACAAAATGTCCTAGTGAAAAGCAATTCTGCACTGCCGCAGTACATCAACATGTTTTCAAAGTCGGAAGCACATGCAGTCCGAGATTCAATTCCACACCTCCCTTAATATGGTCTATGACCTTCGAGGGTTATCTCATTCCACCAAGCGATGACTGGACCTATTTTTGAGGTGAGGGCAACCAGAGGAAGGAGTCAGAAGCCTCACATGTTAGGGTGATGATGAGAATGGTAATGGGGTGAGAGCATCTACAGCTCTTACCGTGGACTCCGACCAAATTAGGGATTGTGGATATTCTACATGAACACGTCAGAGATAAAGGTATGATTGGGCTTTCTTAATCGCTATTCCAAAGCCGGAAACGAAACCACTGCGCTACCTGGGCAGAATGTTAGAATTTGCATATAAGAAAGAATTAATTGCATGTAACATTTAATCTGAAACAAATTGCCATGTCTCTCGAATTTACTGTCCTTTCCGGCTACCTTATATAAAAATATATTTCAATTAGACCCTAGTACCCGTAGTCGCGTGTTCATACTCCACGGATACATTTTTTCCTTTACAATTGGGGAAGTGAAACCGCTGGTCCTGCTTGATGCTCATTCACATTTAAAACCGTCCCATACCCTAGCAAAGTTGTTCCCCATTTTCACACCCGATATGCCTGCTTTTCCCAAGCGCCATTTAGCAGATATTTAGTTAATCAGTGGTCCCTGCGGCTCTAGTGGAAGCTGGCAGCACTATTACAAATTTAACTGATTACAGAAAATCAAGCTGGGGACCCCTTGTATGCCGCAGTTTTTTTTTCTAGAAAAACAGATTAAGCGCTCTAAAACTTCGAAGTATCGCTATGGCCTCGCGGAAAACCATAAAGGTAGCACAGTTTGTTTGGTTTATACGTGCAATGTGTCAAGCTACAAACCAGGCTTACGTATAATTGCAGCTAATATACAATGCATTGGTTTATTATATGAAATGACCACCGCAATGTAACTCTAAGAATGACTCTTAGCAAGAATGCACAGCTAAAGACTTAAACACAAACCCAAACCTTTCGATTTTAAGAGAGGTTAGCACTTGTCATAGCAAAACTGACTACCAGAAGAGACGGGTTGAATGCGGAAATCAGCAAGTAGTTTTTATCTGAAGTACTTTCATATGGCAATTTGGTATATTTTTATTTTCTCTACTACCTATAGTAAGTAGGGGAAGTATTGCATTCCACTAATAAATTCGTTACCGAATTTCCCCGTAAGTGCATGCTTTGAGGGCCCCTGGACACAAGTAAAGCATTTTCGCAAACTGCCTGTCTGTATGACTGTGTTTGTGAAGAGCATAACTAAAAAATCTTGTGTTACACTCACATGACCTTCTCTACTCTTGTACAAACTATGTTTACAAACGCTTAATCTCCATATGCTTCATGTTAATCGAGATATCGAGATGTCAATCTTATTGCTAATTTTCTTGTAGATGCAAGGGGAATTGGTAGGCTTTAAGCGTTTAAGAGCTGGTTGCTATGTGGAGTATTCCATTCTCTTAGCGTTACCACGACAAAAAAATGAATAAAGAATTTGAGAAAAAGCATTACGTATTGGAAAATTTAAGGGAATAAGAAGCAATATCTCGAAAATAGTTCACTCAACAAAAAAACTGTATATGACATAAATTGTGTATTTTAACGCAATCTACCTTTTATGTGTACTAAAATTTCGTCTATCTATTATGGTTTACCAGTTATTCAAAAGTCGTTCACAATGAAGAATACTTTTGGAGACATTCCCAGAAAATTCGAGATATACGTTTCATTTCTCATGAAAACATCTTAAACATATGATATGTTAATCAAAATCGTTAGAGCCATTTTTGAGAAAATTAAAATTTTCGAAAAACATTGCATGTAAAGGGTAATCTGGGGTGAGGGGATTTTCTTAAAGACCTTCGTGTCGCATCTCTGGAAGATACTGAACCTAAATACCAAGTTTGGTGTTTATCCGACTGTTCGGTTCTGAGTTATGCTGTTCACATACACAGAGACAAAGACATACAGACACACAGAGACATGTTTCCAAAAATGCTTTCTTTGGATTCAGGGTCTCTCAAAAGCTGTATTTCTGGTGCAATATCGGTATCGAATTTTTGGGTGGAATACCATACTTCCCCTACTTACTATACGTGCTGACACTAAAAACCTACCAAATAATTGGAAGCGTGGTTATATTATTGCCTTCAATCACTCGTGAGAGTGAGACAGGCATAATTTGCAGTATCTTCAAGCACGAGATAGTAGTCGGCGGACTTCGAACCAGAAGTCAACTAATGCGCTGAACTTGGCGTAACCTGAGCTGTATCATTCCCAACCCGCTGTAATTTCTGGTGAAATCTCGGTTAAACATTTTTGGTTGGAATGCAACACTTCTTCTGCTTACTAATAAACACAGTGGATAAATAAAGTCATGTGAGAGTTTTATTTCAAAGCTTTACACTTCACTCTGGAATGTTCAGAGGCCAAATCCGAATGCAAGATTTAGAAAAATTTGACGTGTTAACTCACATGACTTTCTCTACTCTTGTACAAGCTATTTTCACAAACGCTTATTCTCAATATATTTCATGTTAATTAATATAAACAATTCCAGAAACTATCCTATTGCTAATTCTTGTAGATGCAAGGGGAATTGCTAGGCTTTAAGCAATAGTCAAGTATTTTAAGAGCTGGTTGCTATGTGGGGCATTCCATTCTCTTTGCATGTCCAGGACATAACTAACGAATAACGAATTTCCATTTGAGAAAAAATACACGTATTCGAAAATTCAAACAAGGAATATCCCGAAAACGGTTCACTCCACAAAAACAATGCCTATAACATAAATTGAATGTTTTAACGAGATCTACATTTATTGTGTTGTAAACTTTTGTTTATCTCTTACGGTTTACCAGTTATGAGAAAGTCATTCAGAATGAAGACTTTTGGGGACACTCCCAGAAAATTGAAAATATACATTTCATTTGTCATAAAAATGCCTTAAACATATGATAGTTTAATCAAAATCGATATAGCCATTTTTTGGGAAAATGAAAATTTTATAAAAATAATCCATGTAAAGGGTCTTCCGTGATAGGGAGATTTTCTTGAAAATCTTCGAGTTGAATTCTAAGAAGTTACTAAACTCAAATACCAAGTTTGGCATATATCCGACTTTTCGTTTTTGGGTTATGCTTTCCACAGATTAACAGAAACACACACAGAGTGAGAAAGGGAGACAGACATACAGGCTCACGCACATACGAATATGTTTCCAAAAATGCTTTATTTGGATTCATGGAACCTTGAAGTCTCAGTATCCAATTTTTGGGTGGAATGCAATACTTCCCCTACTTACTATACATAGTAGAGAAGGTAAGAATAAGCAACAAGAACAGTAATTTATATAGCTCCTTTTTATTTCTGAGAACATTTGTTGTCACGGTATTCATACGAGGGCTGATCAACAAAGACTGAGACTGATTTTTTCCTGTAGCTTCCGTGATAGTTTCGTGTCTGTAACATAAATATTTGGAAAGAGCGAGTTTTTATGTATAATGTTGATAGGCGGCAGCACTCTCGTATTGGTAGGTTGGTAGTAATGCTCTATTTTGTAAACCCTACGTGCATTTCGCATACCAGACAATGAAGGTGATGCATTTTTTAAATCAATTATCACCGGTGATGAGTCATGGCTGCATCATTATGATCCTGAAGGAAAACAAGCCAGCACAGTGTGGAAATCGCCAGGTTCTCCAACACCAAAAAAGGCAAGAACTGTTCCATCCGCAGGGAAAGTGATGGTGATCACATTTTTTGACTGTGGTGGAATGACTTACCAGCATGCAGTTCCCCCTCATACTACTGTTACAGCAGCATACTACACGTCAGTATTGGCTACACTGAGGAAGCACATTGCAAAGAAACGACCAGAGCTTTCTCGGACTGGATGGCGACTTCATCATGACAATGCACGGCCTCACGTCGCAAATCAAGTCATGCAGTTTCTGGCTCGATTCAACATTTTCTGTGTACTACACCCACCTTATACACCCGATCTTGCACCCTGTGACATTTTTTTATTCCCATCACTAAAGGCAAAGCCTAGAAGTATTCGATTTGAGAACTCTGAAGCAGTGCTCAAGAAAAGTGAGGCGATTCTCAAGGACCTGACAAAGATGGTCTGCAGCACGTGTTCAAGGACTGGCAGAGGCGGTATAAAAAGTGCATTGAAGTAGGAGGGGACTACTTTGATAAAGATCATGTAAAAATTGAATTGGAGTAATAAACATCTGTGAAAAAAAAATCAGTCTTAGTCTTTGTTGATCAGCCCTCGTACATATATACATACCTGTTTGCTAGTACACATCCTGCTGAACCGCCTCCCACTATTATAAAGTCAAAAGTATCTCCATCCATAAGCGTAGCAGGAGAAGCAATATCTTCTGTGTGTTGAAAATTCATGAAAGTAGTCAATGTCTTCACAACAAGCGTTATAGCAGCACAAGATCCATTAAACGCCATCTGATAATGTATAAAGAATTCAAATGAACATACCCACACAAATAAACCTTCGTAAGCCTCACAGTAATTCTCTGATAGTCCATGAATTAAGGTCACTAATATGGACTCCACCCCATTAATTGTGTATTGTTAGTTCTCAAAGCCAGTGACACTGATAATAAGCGATGTCTTTTCATATTAATAATTCATACATGAGTTGTATACAACATTTTATGCAATCTTAGGACTAAAAGTAATAAATTATGAAATAATTCGGTATCTAAAGCTGACATAAGTAAGAGTGTCTTCATATATTTTGAAACGGTAGCTTCTCTCCTTGCACTTCATTTCAACCTGGCATGTTGAACCGATAGACATTCTCTCCCTGGAAGAGAAGTGAGAATGTGTCAAGCACTGTGATGTAGCTTATTTTCAGTGCAGGAGCTAACTATAAATTCAGGTTTTAATGTTTTAATAAACGTACAGATGTTTTTTTCATCTTGGTTGTTCAGAAAAAATTTCATGTGTTGCACTCACATGACCTTTTCTACTCTTTTACAAACTATTTTTACAAACGCTTATTCCTAATATGCTTCATGGTAATCTTATTGCTAATTTTCTTAATACTTTGTCTTAATACTTGCCCCGTGTAAAGCAACATTCAACAATCTGTTTGAGTTTTTCAACCTAACAATAAAGTATATTGTTTAGAGATGAGCGCGAAATTCGATGCCTGGAATACAGTAACTTACCGTTACGTGAAACAATTAGGTAAGTCCCATTGACTGCATGTTTCTAATTTATACATATTTTGCTGTCAATTGTTTAATCGGAATTTCTTATTTTATAGCATTTAATTATATGCGTGAATTTATGTTATTTTTCAGATATAATATGGAGACACTTTGAGAGCAGTATGATGTGTGCAGCTGATCGAAGTGTTGAAGCTTGGGTACAACAGCAGTTCGGGATATAGGTGAAGAGGAAAATGTAAGCTACGAAACATTTTTATTATTCTGATGCTGATCCGGATTTTGTGGTAGCTGTTGGTTGAGGCAGTATTTTTAACACTTAAATGATTTCAGTTAAATTATATAATATATAAATTCAATAACAGCCCACCTTAAAGCAATATGTGTATGTAACGATATGTAAAAAGTGTATATTACAGTCATTGTATATGTTTATATTACTGTATACATGTTTAATAATGTTATGTGAGTGTATTGCGTAATATAATAATATAGGAGCTGTGACAATAATAGGTTAAAAGTTGCTAACAATAACGTAACAATGAGGTAATCTTGAGGCAATAATGAATTTGAAAGTTTAATAATGCTACTTGTGATTCTTGGAAGCTATAATGTAGTTTTTGTGACAGCTTTTAAAATAGCCAATCAACAACGAGAAAAAGCTTTAGTTAAATGAAGGTCCTCTACTTGACTAGGATTAGCCAATCAGACACTAAAATGGAGCAAAATTTACAAATTCAGAAGTCAGTTGCCTGCAGACAGCATTTGTAACCAGACGCGAGATGCGTTCTCGCGAAATTTAATACGTATTCGTGTGAGACGAAAATAGTTTTTCGTGTTCAAAATGCAAGTAATTAACAAAAGAATCTCACAGCTCTCTATATCAGTGAAGTGTTATTTAAATCGTGCCAAGCATTGATAAATGGAGTGAAGAAAAACTTAAAATCTGTGTAAGCCTATATTCTTCAGTCGCACCACTCTCTGCTAAGACATTCATGTCTCTAAAAATATAAATACTAACGAAGCCGAGGTAAACATAAATATAATATATAAAGAAACAGTCAATTTACAAAGTTAAAATTTTTAAACTTGGGGCAAAGGCCACCGGAAAGTACATTTTTGGGGCGAAAGCTACCGGAAACGTTTTACCATACTACTTCAAGTTCGGCTCCCAAAAGTCAAAATATAATACTCCTCCTAAAAATAAAACCTACTTCATGGTCACCATGAAACAGCGTCATACTAATGAAGAACGTGCTTTATTGAAGAAGAGTCCCGTGTAGTCTGTACCATAGATAATTCCTCACAGCAAACACAGTACTTTTATGACAAAAATAAGCTCAAATGGGGACATTATGAGCCCGTTAAAGCAAGAAACATCATTTTGAAAGGAGGAATGCCTGGACTAACAGTCAAACGTCGAATTTTGGGGCAAAGAACTACTATATCTCAAATATGGGAGAATTTATTTAATAACAACATGTTAGATGAAATGTTTTAAACAAATCTGAAACTGCATACACAATTCACGCAACAACTAATGCATCCAATTACGGAGATACTGACCATACTGAAATCAAAGCTTTCATGGGGCTTCTAATGATGACATCAGTATTCAAATCATCTCATGAAGATATGACATCCCTTATAAATGGCAGCACATAATCATGATATTTCGCACTTATGTTAAATAATGTAAACTATAAAGTCTTTATACTATAAAAGTTAATTATAATATGAATTAGCTAACTATTTACATAATTTTTGGCAACTAATGTGGAGTTATGTGACAAATTACATTAAGAGGTATAAGAGACCTATGTTTCTAGTTACACACATTTGAGAGATGTTTCAGGTTAAGGGCTTCACTGCTGTTATGTTGTAAATTGTGTAAACTTTCATTGCAAAATAATACAAAGATGTAGTTTTGAGAAAACAGCACTTAAATGTAAAAATGTTAACAAACTTTTAGTTGCAACGTACATATAAATTAAAGTAATTTAAAATACTTAAAGTTGGTCATCAAACATAATCCATATAACAAATTGAGCAGCAGATTTCAAATACTAACATGACTGTGAAAACAAGAAATGCAGCATTTTGACCACAATCATCATTTAATATACCCTTAAGTCTACAGGCATTTTACGTCCAAAGAACATCCCAATGGACATCCTGTACACCAGAGTTTCAACACCTTTCAAGAGTTCCACATCACATAACCAGAAAATGTACAACATGTATCGAAGTTGGCAACAGTCATCAACTATTGAACACGCTAATGACGATGAGCAATAGTTACAAAGGTAAAACACCGCCTATATTACCTGAGAAGTAAAAGCAGGCATACAACTGGAACATAAAAGAAAACATTGACGCTTGTGAATCTCGTGTTGCTGGACCCAGTAATTATGATATACCGGCAGCTCAAGTAAATGAAGCTGCTCAGAAATTGATCTCACCTCCAGTTCCGAGAGTGAAGGGAATGAGATAAAGGAAAATGTGGATGTTTCAATTCTTAAGATGAGTTTAGTATCAATATTGGGGGAATTTTCCATAAAGAAAACAAAAACACTCAAGAAATTATCAATTCCAAGCTAGATCCGTCTCAAAAGAAAAACAGAATTCAGAAATAGTTCAGAAGCTGATAGAAAGATTTCAGTACAGATGATAGGAACTTTCAGATTTTGACTAATTTCGAGAGATGGTCTTACAACCACATTAAGGAAAATTTTGACAATTATGTTTCAAATCACATGTTGAAGGTAGCAAAAACATTACCTTCAGAGAGGGGCTTCTTGTCGACTCCTGAAACCAAATTTCATAAACAGTTAAGATTATTCACTGGTGGAAAACGTATTAGACATTTACATTTCTGGCAATGTAAGCAGGATTGTGGCGGGAGAAAGGAAACAGGTATGTTTCCCTTAAAGAAGGAGGACAAAAATTAAAAAACAGAAGAGGTTGATATTGTCCAACATAAAAGCAATCTTCCGCAGTTTTGAAGATACATATCCTCATATTAAAATGTTTCTCGAAATTTGCTCAACTGAGACATAAACAGTTTGGGTATACTTCCAGGCGTCGATTTTGTTTGTGTTTGCGCTCACCATGAGAATGTGAAACTGATGCTTGAGGAAATGAACGCTTCTCATCTTGAGGCAGATTCATGTATTGTTCTCTGTAATTATAAGGACCATGTTTCTCAAATAACTTGTAACCCTCCATTACCAGATTGCTATTTAAGGAAATGTGTCAACTGCCCAGGGACTGAAAGATTAGTGAATAATGATGTGGCATATGAGGTGATAATATTGTAATTTGTGGTTATGGCAACATTGTTTGGTCTATTTTAAGTTGACAGTATGGACCGGTAATGATGCAATAAGAGCGGGGGAAAACCGGTTGCGGATTGTGAAAGCATCTATGACGCTGAGTCTTGTCTCTTGTGATATAGCGAGTAGTGCACATATAGGAGGACGCTCCGTCAAACAGAAGGTAACATGTATCTTTATTTATTCCCAATATAATTTGCAATCTAAATTCCTGGCATGTAGATTATTTATGTATATTGATCCTTCGTTCCTTCCCCACAATGACCTGGGCATATTTTTAGGAATTTTCAGGTGTTTCAGCAATTTGTTGAGCTCGCCCCGTCAGACCTCGTGTTAGTTGGAAATGATTTAAAACTCCGGTACCATGCTCTGCCCCCCTGTAATTTGTGAAAATGTAAGAAAGAGGTTACGACAATATTCGGCACACTTTCCAAGAAAAAAGTATAGAGCAGGTGATTTTATAAAAGCATATAAATACTGGGAAACCGTAAACAGCACGCACTTGAAATGTTATAACTACTGAGCAACGATGCAGCTATATACCTCCTATATAACTGACAACACATTGGCACACTATCATGTGGCAAACGTTTACTACAATCGAAACGTCACTGTTCAATGGCGCAACATCGAGGGATTAAAATGTGCGTTAGCCAGAGCACCGCACATTCTGCGTTTCTATCAGTACAAAATGAAAATCTGAAACCTAAAAAAATGTAATGTAATTTATGATTTTTCGGAAAACTGTACGTTTGTCGCACGTCAGGGGGCACATGTGTACAAGAGGTACATAACCAGGCAACAGAATTATTATTTAAGATTTAGTTTAAAAAAATATTAGATAAACACGAAAACCATATTGTCATTATAGAAATTTTAAAACAGATACCTATGTTCATGTGCTCCATCGCCAGTTAACAAACATCCTAAAGAAGAAAATAAGGGATCTGGAAAAAATAATTATTTTCCGATTGGGCTGGCGCTCAGTCAAGAACACAAAAAAATTTGTAAATACGTGTTTTCATGAGGAAGAGTTTGGAGTTAGCGCCGAATTGCTTTTCTTTGCCACTTCATACCGCAAGGTGCCATGTGATGGAATTGGGGTCACTACGACCCTAGCATCTCCAGCCAGGAAAAGATCCCATCATAACACCCATAAATTATTTAGCTTGCCGCAGAATCATATTACAAACATTACATTTAATTTTTACTTTCTCTACTAGGTATAGCAAGTAGGGGAAGTATTGTATTCCACCCAAAAATTCGGTACCAATATTTCACCAGAAATATATGTTTTTGGAGCCCCCTGAATCCAAAAAAAGCATTTTTGGAAACATGTCCGTGTGTGTGTCTGCCTGTGAACAGCATAACTCAGAAACGAACAGTCGGATAAACACCAAACTTACTACACAAGAAATGTGGATGTCTTTAAAACACACAATTCATTTTAAATTACGTTTTTGAGTCATAAGCAAATTTCGAAATATCCATCATTAATGGTTCAAATTGCTCAATACTTAGCCATTCTTTTAAAGTCCTGTTAACATTTAGTTGTTTCTCGCATTGCAAGGAAATAGTATTGAATTTTCAGGGCAGCCTCTAGCGTCCAGTTTTTAAACATATGACTATCGCTGTTCTCTTTGCATCTATAACGAAATGTGTAATGTAGCTATTTCTGAAAAGGCTTATTTTGATTAAAATGTAGTAAACAGGAAAATAAGCTTTAGTAAGAGTAGTTTGTGTACTGCATAAACCTTATAGGATATATAATGTTCAAAACAAATAAAACACATGACGTTAATTTTAATTAAACGATTTGAAGTGTATTGACTCATTTCGGAGACTCTCACATTTCTGGACAAGGGTTTATAATCAATATATGATTACAGTATCAATCTAATTACCAACGAGCCTTGTAGCATTCCATTTATTTTCAGTCTATAGAGTTTGCAATAATATGTATAACTATATATTATGAGAATTGCTATTAATAAAAAAGTAAACGTTATGGTTTTTAAATGAAAATGACCTGTTATAATTAAAATTTTAATAAAATTGAAAAAAACTAATTTCTGTATTTTAACTGCGTTTAAATATCTAAAGAATAATAATAATATTTGAGGGATATTGGAACCTAATTTTCGAAACTTTTTAAAGCTAATAACCAATAGCTAATAGCTAACTTTTTAAACTAAGTTTAAAGCTATTTAATTGAAAACTGGCAGGCTTAATGCGATTAAATAAAGAAATTACGCTGCAGAAGTTCAAACATACACTTCAAATAGTTTCTCACAAGATACATTTAAATGTTTTTACTTAAGAGAAAAAAGTTCAAATTAAACTGCCTTGCGCATTCAAATTTGTCAGAGAAGTATGATAGTGACAATTTCTGATTAGTACAGTGAAAACAAATGTAAGTAGTTGATTGAAATTGATGTCGGGACAAAAGAGAAATGCAGTTTTATTTTTTTGAAAATTTTGGTGTTAAAAGGTTCCTTATTTCTCAGTATGAATTAATTTTTTGTGAGCCAATGGATAAAGCAATATTAAACTGAAGCTTCAATTTTAGATGCTACATTTGAGATTATGTATCCAAATTTTCATACAAATCAAAATGTCGTCCTCTGTGATGTAGTGGTTACCATAAGAGCCTCTAGTTCAAACTCGACGAAGGGCGATGGATTTTTTCGGGAGTGAAAATCGCCAGCATGGCTTCCTTCAGAAGGGAAGTAAAGCCGGTGGTCCCGTGTCGTAGATTTACGGCACGTAAAAGAACCTCAATTCTGATAAAGAGGCCTCTGAGAAAAATTGCCGGTCTTTCACATACAATATAGAATGGGACGCTAAGGATCACAGCAGTGAAAGGGCGATTAAAAACAACTTAATTTTCAAATCAGAATAAAACCGAAATGAATGGAATAAATTTCTGCGCAAAAATGTAAATGTGCGGGAAAAAAACGTACAGAAAGGGTCCAGTGGGCTTAAAAGTGAGAGCACGGGGGATTTAAATATATGATCGGTCTTTTAGAGAAGATGTTTGTGCAAAATTATTCACCGGTGTGTACGAATATTCCTATGCAATGATAAAAAACTGAAAACTTTGTCATATCACCTATAAAATCATATAAAAAGTGTCCCTTAAACGTCTTAAATACTTCAAAAACATATGTTTTGTTTAGTAAAACATGTTTTAGACATGTTGTGGCATAAGATGTCAATGAAATAATCTTGAAAATATGCACGAATTTAAATATTACTGATATCATCGTCCCCCTCAAATGAAGAAGATAATCAGTTGGAATGTTTTGTTTTCTTAAAGCACCTGTATAATACAGGGTCCGGCAACTGAACGCGCAATTTTAAATTATGTTTATTCTATATAAGAAAGCAATTTCATTGGTATAGTTTGTGATTCTTAACCAGAATAATATATCATTTTGTTCTCGAAAATAATATTTTTCAAGACTATTCACTCGCAGATACTCTTCAAATCTCGATCGCAAGCTGTGTATACAACAACGCAACATGTCCAGTGAAACATTAGCAATTTAATAACGAAATTTGGTCTTTAGAGTTTGAATACTTTGCGGGTGGTATTTAAAGACACCAGTGGTCAAGCACCCCATAAGAAGAAGTTGCTGGCCATGTGATCCCTACTGGAGATGATTTGATTTGGGAAAAGTCTCCTTATGCCATTCATTGAAGCCCCACAGTGTGACTAGTGGCTCCATCTTGTTGAAACCAGCAAAAAAATCTGATGTGTTACACTCACATGACTTTCTCTACTCTTGTACAAACTATTTTTACAAACGCTTATTCTCCATCTATTTCATATTAATCGAGATAAACATTTGTAGTAACGATCCTCTGACAGGCAAAGAAAATTACATTTTACACATAGCGACTAGTTCTAAAAATATTTGACTATCGCTTATGGTATAGGATGCTCCACTTTTTTTTGTATTTGCAAGGCCAATATAGACATATCTCTTAATAGCTGGTTGCTAGGTGCAGCACCATTCTCTTTGCCACAGATTAATACTCTTTGTATATCTAAGACAAAAAATGAATAACGAATTACCATTTGAGAAAATAAGTATTGAAAATTTTAAGGGAATAACAAGCAATATCTCGAAAAAAATGTATATGACATAAGTTGTGTATTTAAACGCGATCTACATTTTCGTGCAGTAAACCTTTGTCTATCACTTATGGTTTACCAGTTATGCAAAATTCGTTCACAATGAAGAATACTTTTGTAGACATTCCCAGAAAATTCAAGCTATACATTTTATTTGTCATGAAAATATCTTAAACATATGATATTTTAATCAAAATGGTTAAAGCCATTTTTGAGAAAATTAAAATTTTCGAAAAATGTTCCACGTAAAGGGTAATCTGGGGTGGAGGGATTTTCTTGAAAACGTTCGTGTCGCATCCTTGGAAAGTACTGAACCTAAGTACCAAGTTTGGTGTTTATCCGACTGTTCGTTTCGGAGTTATGCTGTTCACAGACACACACACACGTTCATGTTTCCAAAATGCTTTTTTTGGATTCAGGGGGTCTCAAAACATGTATTTCCGGTGAAATCTCGGTATCGAATTTTTGGGTGGAGTACAATACTTCCCCTACTTACTATACGTAGTAGAGAAAGTAAAAAGGAAACCGTGTGGTTTCGTTAGTAAGAAGGGTTTCAATCATGTTCACGCACCTGACTGATATTACGGTCGTTGCTTTTCCCTTATCATCCTCAAAAAATAAAGGGCCAGTTATTCCAGAAGACAACAAGCAAACCAAACGGTTGCTTTCTCTCTCTGCTATGCTTTCCCGTGTAACTGAGGAGGATTGTTTCGAGATCAATATTTGAAATTCCGTTGTTTAGAAAGCCAGGTAGGTAAAAATGTTATTCATCAGACATCAACAGTTTGTTAATAAATACTTCATCTTCATTCATGTGGTATAACATCTTTCCGAAAATGTTATTCTCGAGAGAAGAATCAAAGGATTTTAGTTTGGGCCCTACCTGAAGCTGTAATATGAAAATGAGATCTAAGCGCAATATTCTTCCGACAGTCATCTCATAAGTTCATTGCTTCAGAATGTTTCACCGGCGAGCTCAACGGACTTCTGTTCACAGCAACTCTTAGCGATGATATTTTTGCTACTGTTCCAAAAAAACATTCAGCAGGTGCTTTGAAATTATTGACTTTATAAAAAAAATCTATTAAATTCACAATAGAAAAATAAGAAAATGGCCAAATACCTTACCTAGACATCAGGATCATCAGAAATAGTGCACACAACAAACTAACGTTCGGCATTTACAGCAAACCAATTCACACAGAGAATTATATTAAAAATAATAGCTACAATCCTACAAGCCACAAACATGCAATTTTAAATAGTATTACAAACAGGTTAGTACATATACAACTGGAGAAAGAGGAATACCAGAAAGAATACCAACACATTATTCACATAGCTACTATGAATGGATACCAGATAAAAATTGATAACAAGATAAAAAAGTTTGAAAGAAAGAAATACATCCAACAAACAACTACTTTACTCAGACAACAAAAACCACAAGCATATAGGAAATTCACTTATCACCCTTGGACACATCATAAATTTCAAAGGATCTTCAAGAAATACATCACCCTGTCTCCACAGAATAACCACAATGTACAGAAACTACTATCCCCAACGATAAATCAGCTGGTATATATCAAATTGTTTCTAATGACTGTAACCTGGTATACACAGGAAGAACCAAAAGAAATCTTGAAATAAGACTTAAACAGCATATGAGGTGCATTTACCAAAAGCAGCCAGATAAATCGGCAATATCACATAATTTCTGGTCTTCAAACCATGATATCACTCCGAACATGAAACTCTTAAAACCGATCAACAGCAGTAATGAATTAGACATCTGGGAAAAAATACATATCGTCAAACACAGGAATCACCTAATGAATTTCGAACTGCCGCCACCCAGTAGCCTTTGGAGGTTCATCAGACCAGCACCAGAGAACACCACTAGCCACACCATTCCCCAGACAATAACCAGCAAAATCAGTTGAAAACATGCTGAAGATGGGAGCAAACCGTCTCCCGAAACGCGTTTAAGTAACAACATTTTAGCGATGTAGTGTAACAACCTTCAACTCTCTTTATTTTAAACTCTTAGTCCTTCAATATTTTCTGGTGTACGCTTTGTTCTGCTAGCTGAAGGCCTCTTCTACATTTTTCCTCAAAGTTCCTAACCCATACTTTTATGAATGCGCAGATCTGACGGGATCAAGACGTCCTAAATTAAAATAATAACGAAATTGGCGACTAGAGGCCTAATAGCTATATTTCTCTTTATAACAACTTTTCACTAGTTGACCTGTCCACTGATCCATTTTTTACTTTCTCTACTAGGTATAGTAAGTAGGAGAAGTATAGCATTCCACCCAGAAATTTGATATTGAGATCTCACAGAAAATACATGTTTTGGGGCCCCGGAATCCAAAAACATCATTTTTAGAAAAAGGTCCGTATTTGTGACTGTGTACAGTATAAGTCAGGAACGAAAAGTTGGATAAATACCAAACTTGGTATTTAGAGTCAGCATCTTTCAAGGATGCGACATAAAGATTTTCAAGAAAATCTCCCCACCCCAGACTACCCTTTACATAGGACATTCTTCGAAAATTTTGATTTTCTCAAAAACTCCTGTAGCGATTTTGATTAAAATACCATATGTTTAAGATATTTTTATGCTAAATGAAATGTATATCTTGACTTTTTTGGGAATGTCTCCAAAATTCCTTTCCATTCTGAATGATTTTTGCATAGCTGGTAAGCCGTAAGAGATGCACAAAATTTTACTAAAGAAAAATATAAAATTACATAATTTATGCAATATACATTTTTTGTCGAGTGAGCCATTTCCGAGATATTCCTTGTTTTTTGTTTGAAGTTTCCAATACTTATGTCTTTTTTCAAATAAGAATTCGTTATTCGTTGCTTTTTTATGTTCTGAACATGCAAAGAAAATGCAATGCTCCACATAGCAACTAGCTCTTAAAATATTTCATTATCACTTAAAGCCTACCGTATTCCCCTTCCACCTACAAGAAAATAAGCGTTTGTAAAAATAGTTTGCACAATAGTAGAAAAAGTCACGTGAGCATCACACATCAGATTTTTATTGCATGGCATTGCCATAGTAACAGAATATGCAGGCAGTTTTGATTATTGCCTGAGCTAAATGAGAAAATACTGATGTAAAATCGCCCGTTCCTCTGTCGAAATCTATATAGCGAAGGAATAAAGAGAAATACATTTACTTTTCTTACCTTTTTCGGCTTACTTCTATATCCTTTTACGTTCCTGGTAGTAGAAAGCATTCTATTTAAGCATTTTTAATTTTGTTATCAAGTCATTATATTGAAACGTTGTTACTTAAAACCCTTGTCATATTTACGATAATAAGCAGTTCTCACTCACAAAATGAGGCATGTATAGGTAGAAAACTTCAGTTCTGCATTATGAACACATATCTACATCGAAATGACTACTTCGTGACAAGCTTTACGCGAGTGTATGTTACCTTAATAAAACAACCCTATCTGGAAGTTATACACGTCATGTCGTAAGCGGAAGTATAATCTAATACAGTGACAGGACTGATAATGTGCTACAGCTAATGCGGTTTTCAAGGATAAGCAAGTGCTAAAATTATGCTGCGTAGTTCCATAACAGCACACTTAAAGTTTTGTTTTGCATGTAATATTTTAAGGGCCAGGAAAGTGTTTGACAGAATCGGGCATATTCTGTTATTAATACAAATAAATTTCACTGATACCGATAAAAATTCTGATGTTACAATCATATGACTTACTCTACTCTTGTACACACTATTTTCACAAACGCTTATTCTCCATCTACTTCATGTTAATCCAGGTAAACATTTGCAGAAGCTGACTTATTGTTAATTTTCTTGTAGGTGCAAGGAAATAGGCTTCAAGGGATAGTCAAATCTTTTAAGAGGTGGTTGCTATGTGGAGCATTCCATTCTTTTTGCATGTCCAGGACATAAAAAAAGGAATAGTGAATTCCCATTTGAGAAAAAGTATATGTATTGGAAAATTAAAACAAGTAACAAGTAATATCTCGAGAATGGTTCACTCCACAAACAAAAAAGATGTAATGACATAAAATGTGTGTTTCAACGAGCTCTACATTTTTTGTGTAAAAAATTTGTGTATTTATTACGGTTTACCAGTTATACAAAAACCATTCAGAAAGAAGAGCATTCTCAGGATATTCAGGGTTATTCAAAAAGAAGGAACAGATTTTAAATATTCATTTTTAATCAACGACAACAGATAGCTACACATACGAAATATCGTTACACAGATAAAAGTTCAAAGTTTTAAGCCACACCTATTAGTTTCATTCAGTGCTTATAGCGGCGCTGTGTTTGTTTACGAGAAAATGGCGACGCCACAGGAAAAGTCGTTTTGTGTGCTGCATTATGCAAAGAGTGAATCCATTGTTTCATTGCAGCGTGCATTTCGTTGTAAGTTCTACAACGAGCCGCCTCGTCATAAAATAAATTCGTAGAAAATGGTTGCGTATGTAAACGGAAATGCACTGGTCGTTCTCCCATAACAAATTGTGATCATTTTCAACATATAAAATACAATTTTGAACTTTCCTCTATTCAGTGATGTATCGCATGTGTCGCCATCTATTGTCGTTCATTCGAAATAAATATTTACAATATGTTCCTTCTTTCTTTCTGAATAATCCTGTACATTTTACTCGTCATGAAGGTATCTTAAATATATGATATTTTTAATCAAAATCGTTAAAGAGTTATTTTTGTGAAAGTCAAAATTTTATAAATATGTTCCATAGATTTTTTTTTGAAAATCTCCGTGTCGCATCTTTGAAAGGTACTGAACCTGAATACCAACCTTGGTGTTTATCCAGTTATGCAGTTTTTTATGTTGCTTACACACACAGACAGAGAGAGAGAGACTACAGACACACGGAGCTTTTTCTAAAATTGTTATTTTTGGTTTCAGGAGTCTCAAAACGTTTTGTTTTCCGGTAAAAACTCGTTATCGAATTCTTGGGTGGAATGCAATACCTTCTCTACCTTCTGTGTACGTGGTAAGCAAAGTAGAAACCTGATCACTCGACTTCCCACTGTACAATCCATTGAAAAGTTCGATTTTTCTACTTTCTCTAATCATATTTTGATAGTAATAGTTTTAATATATAGCTGTTTGTAGCAAACACACAAGACTGTACAGTAGATTATAATAAAGGTATGTACCTACTCTTATATTAGATATTGCTTGTACGAATTCAGCAGAAATAAATGAAATAAACTTGAAAGTATTGCTCAAAATATTGGAAAATTCAAATGAACGAATAATAATTTCAAAACTGCAGCGATTCCGAGTTTACACAGGAAGGGTAGCTGAGGGTACAATCTACTCTCTAGAGAGGAGATAGAAGAACAGAATAACTAAGACCGAGTCCATCCGGCATTATGCCAAAGAGATTTATTGTATCTGCCATTGAACACTAAGCGCTTCAAAGAATGCACATATGCGAGAGCTCTAGCTGGTCAGAATGTTCACAAAATAAATATTTTCCTACTCAGGCGTGTGGGTGACTGATACTGAAAGATATTGAGTGTGTGTGACTTACTTGGGGGTGGCTTATATTGCTTTTGGTTGCTGACTAAAACATTTATCAGCATTGTATTATCACCGACTGTGCTCTGGGTTTTACAATTTCTGTCGAGTTGTACTACTTACTTGTCTTAATGCAAAATGGTTACAGTATAGTGAAAAAATATATATTTCTCACAAATTATACACCATAGGAAGCTGTAAATGTTTTTGAATTATGTTTTTGGATACCATTTATGGCGTCTTAGGGCTTTCCAAACTATAAACATTCAAGTTTTATATTATATATTTGGGTTTTCATACTTCTTATTTTACAGTAGTTTTGTGTAGGCACTATGTTGGACATTTGAATCAAAGTTGAAAAATTCTACATCACGGCATGGAGTCAAACCTTCGGCTACCACAGGCCATTATCAAAAAAATTCAATATATTATTCTATTAATAATAAACATATCTGTAAAATTTGGTATTCGTGAAAGACTCCTTAATAAAATGAAAAATAGCGTACCATTTTACATTCAAAGCGTAATTTTTGTTTTTTTCTTGAATATGTTCGTGTTGCATCCTTGGAGGTTGTTGCATCCAATGTAGTATTTATATGATTTTTATATTTTTAGATTGCTGTTTAGTACACACGTACATGCCAAACTTAACAGTTTAGCATTTCCCAAGATGCGATAAGAAGATCACGAAAATTCCTCAGGGCCAAAATGGCTTTAGTTTGATCATAATGCCTTATTTTTAATACAGAATTTAAAAGCGAATCGCTATATGATGAATTTGAAATTCCACATCTTTTCCACGACATCAGAGAAACAAATTCCTTCAGAGGAGGAGGTGAAACACTTCTCGACAACGTGACTGAACACGCAAGGACAGGATTTTTACCAGGAGGGAATGTTCAAACTTATTCTATGAAGCGACAAGTTCCTAAGCCGTTATGGAGACAATGTCGAAAAATAACTTAATGTATGTACTATCAGTTGACTGTAATGGTTGTATGAAATAAAATGTGCACGTCTCACTGCAGGCTTTATAACCTTAGTTTCTGATCACTCCTCGTATGGCATTTATTTCTGAGAAAATAAAAGTATTCGATTTTTTTTCTATACAAGGTGTTCAATAAGTCACTGTACAACATTCGTGGATGTAATGTAGAAGTAAAAATAAAAATAAACTTTTATATAGCACTTTATCTGAAATTCGTTTATTTTGGAGTTATGATGCATAATGTACTAGGTCTTAAAAATGGGCCGGTTCAGCCTTGAGTGTGTCATGTTCGCCAACATAGTGACTGTTATACTGTAGAACACGCCTCTACACAGTTCAAGAAAATACTACTTTGTTTACTGTGTAGGTCAATATGGTGTTGACCCAACCTTAGCCTTGATGACAGCGTTCACTCTCGCAGGAATACTTTCAATCAGGTGCTGGAAGGTTTCTTGGGGAATGGCAGCCCAATCTTGCGGACTGCAGAACTGAGGAGAGGTATCGATGTAGGTCGGTAAGGCCTGGCACGAAGTCGACGTTCCAAAACATCACAAAGGTGTTGTATAGGATTCAAGTCAGGACTCTGTGCAGGCCAATCCCTTACAGGGATGTTGTTAACGTGTAATCACTCCACTACAGCCCATGGAGAATGAAAAGGTGCTCGATCGTGTTGAAAGATGCAATCGCAATCCCCGAATTGCTCTTCAACAGTGGGAAGCAAGAAGGTGCTTAAAATATCAATGTAAGTCTGCGCTGTGATCGTGCCACGCAAAACAACAAGGGCTACAAGCCCCCTCCAGGAAAAATACTACCACACCAAAACACCACCACCTCCGAATTTCACTGCTGGCAATACACACGCTGGCAGATGACGTTCACCGGGCATTCGCCATACCCATACCCTGCCATCGGATCGCCACATTGTGTACCGTGATTCGTCACTCCACGCAACGTTTTGTCACTGTTCAATCGTGTAATGTTGACGCTCCTTACACCAAGCGAGGCGTCGTTTGGCATTTTCCTGCGTGATATGTGGCTTATGAGCAGCCGCTCGACCATGAAATCCAAGGTTTCTCACCTCTCGCCTAACTGTCATAGTACTTGAAGTGGATCCTGATGCAGTTTGGAATTCCTGTGTGATGGCCTGGATATGGTCAGCCTATTACTCTTTACGATCCTCTTGAAATGTCGGCGGTCTCTGTCAGTCAACAAACGAGGTCGGCCTGTACGCTTTAGTGCTGTATATGTCCCTTCACGTTTCCACTTCACTATTACACCAGAAACAGTGGACCTAGGGATGTTTAGGAGTGTGGAAATCTCGCGTACAGTCTTCTGACACAAGTGACACCCAATCAGCTGACCACGTTCGAAGTCTTTTAGTTCCACGGCGCGTCCCATTCTGCTGTTTCACGATGTCTAATGACTGCTGAGGTCGCGGGTAAGGAGTACCAGGCAGTAGGTAGGAGCACAATGCATCTAAGATGAAAAACGTATGTTTTTGGGGGCTCTCCGGATACTTTTGATCACATAGTGTATGTAAACCGCCTTATGGTTTTTACCTGGAGGATCCCCTGCACATTTCCGTCGCGAGCCCAGGACGTATCTCAATATTGCATCTCCCGGTAAGTGGATAGGTCGTGATCAGCCAGTTTCTTGGCCAACCAGATCACGGAACCTTAACCCCCTGGACATCTACGTTTGGGCCGTCTGAAGGCACTCGTTTATGGCGGAACCGAACTTCAGAACGTAAAAGAAATACAGCAGCGAATTGAAAATTGCTGCGTAACTGTCCGGAATGAGTTGAACGGGTCTACAATATTCCAAGAGCGGTACAACAACGAGCCCGTCACTGTGTTAACCTTCATAGACATCACTTGGAACATTTTTTGGTGTAAATGAACTTGCGTAGTTTGTGCTGAAGTATTGATCATTTTGTTTTTTGTACTCTGGGATACATTAATTTTGTTTTGTGTTACACTCCTGACGCATACTGTCTGTTTTTGTAGGTAGCTTATCAGTTTCTTTGTTAAAAATTGTTTTGTCTGATATTTCAATAAGCATAAATCATCATCAGCTGCATAACTCTGAAATAGAACAATATCAGACTAAGTAGTACATAACATTTTAGTATTGTCTTCACCTGTTCATTACTTCCATGTAGTTTGTACAATGAATTATGAAACACCTGTATAGAGGGAAGTTTAACTTCTGAATATTTTCTTGGAATATCCTGAATTTAAATACGAAGTTTGATATTTATCCGAGTTTTGATTCTGGAGTTATTCACAGAAAGAGACATACATTAAGGCAAACAAATATAGTCACACGAATGTATACCTATCTACATAAACAGAGGGATCTTTCAAAAAATATTGTTCTTGAATTCAGAGAACATCTGAACATGCATGAATGAAATGCCGTTATCGAAACTTTTCAGTGAAATGTAATACCTTCTCTACCTACTGGGTACGTGGTAGGAATAGCAGAAACTGTTATTAAACTTTACCATGACGTTACACTCACATGTTTGAATTGATCTCCCTTAGCTTTATTACAAATGCAATGGGCAATATTCATATGCATTGGAAATTTATTGTGCATTACATGAATTGAGAAATTGACCCTGTTCTACAAAATCCAGTTGAAACGTGATGAAATTGCTTCGCTTATTCATAGATCAAATTTGATGGAACCAAATCATCAGAAAATGGGGTGTGTATAGATCAGTTTTAAAGAAGACCATAGTGATTCTCCTAACATAAACGATACTGAGGAAACGGAATTGCACAACACGTTTTTACTTTTTCTACATGTACCTTGTAGGTATATAAGGTATCCATCCAAAACCGAGATTTCACCGGAATACATTTTTTTGAGGCTCCTGAATCCCAGTAGAAAATGTGTGTGTGTGTGTGTGTGTGTGTGTCTTTGTCTGTGAACAGCTCAAAAACAAAAGGTCGGATAATTACCAAACTGGATATTTAGTTTCAGTATCTACCAAAGATGCGACAAAAAGGTTTTTAAAAAGAAATCTCCTCACACCAACTACCGATTGCATGGAACATTTTTTGAAACCTTTTTATTCTCTAAAAAGCTTGTGTTACACTCACATGACTTTCTCTACTCTTGTACAAACTATTTTTACAAACGCTTATTCTCCATATGCTTCATGTTAATCGAGATGTTAATCTTATTGCTAATTTTCTTGTAGATGCAAGGAGAATTCATAGTCAAATACTTTAAGAGCTGGTTGCTATGTGGAGTATTCCATTCTCTTTGCATTACCAGGACAAAAAATGAATAACGAATTCCCATTTGAGAAAAAGTAGTAAGTATTGGAAAATTTTAGGGAATAAGAAGCAATATTTTGAAAATTGTTTACTAGACAAAAAAAATGTATATGATATAATTTGTGTATTTTAACGCGACCTACACTTTTTGTGTAGTAAGCCTTTGTCTATCTCTTATGGTTTACCAGTTATGCTAACGTCGTTCACAAAAGAACACTTTTGGAGTCATTCCCAGAAAATTCAAGATATACATTTTATTTGTCATGAAAGTATCTTGAATATATGATGTTTTAATCAAAATCGTTAGAGCCATTTTTGAGAAAATTAAAATTTTCGAAAAATGTTCCATGAAAAGGGTAATGTGGATTTTCCTGAAAACCTTCTTGTCGCATCTCTGGAAGATACTGAACCTAAATACCAAGTTTGGTGTTTATCCGAGATATATTTCCAAAAATACCTTTTTGGATTCAGGAGGCCTCAATACACGTATTACCGGTGAAATGTCGGTATCGAATTTTTAGGTGGAGTGCAATACTTCCCCTACTTACTATACGTAGTAGAGAAAGTAAAAATGGCTGAAAGGATTTTTATTACCACACATGAAATATATTTATACGGCAAATAAAAGCAAGGAGGAAATTCTGTATAATCTTGTATAACTGGTAAACGTTAAGCGATGGACGAAAACATATACAAAGTTTTTTTTGGCAGAAGCCATTTCTGAGACATCCGCTATTAAAGGTAGTATTGCATTCCACCCAAAAATTCGATATCGAGATTTCACCAGAAATACATGTTTTGAGACTCCCGAGTCCAAAAAAATGTGCGTCTGTATAGATGCGTGTCTATGGTCTGTGGACAGAAAACTCAAAGACGAAAGGTCTGATGAATATCAAACTTGGTATTTAGGTTTTTTTTTCAAAGCTGAGACACGGATAGTTTTAAGAAAATCCCCCCTTTCCAGGCTACACCTTACAATGTGTGTATTTCGATCATTTTGATTTTCTCAAAAAAGACTAACATTTTGATTAAAATATCATATATTTAAGATGTTTTTATGACAAATTAAATGTATATCTTGAATTTTCTGAGAATGTCCTCCAAAAGTCCTCTTCATTCTAAATGACTTTTCGCATAGCTGGTAAATCGTAAGATACACACAAAAGTTTACTACACATAAAATGTAGTTCTCATTGAAACACACAATTTATGTTATACACATTTTTTTGTGAAGTGAAGCATTTCCGAGATATTCCTTGTTATTTGCTTGAATTTTCCAATACTTATACTTTTTCTCAAATGGGAATTCGTTAATGATTTTTTTTTGTCCTGGACATGCAAAGAGAATGGAATGGTCCACATAGCAACCAGTTTTTAAAAGATTTGACTATCGCTTAAAGTTTACCATATTCTCCTTGCACCTACAAGAAAATTAGTAATAAGATAGTTTCTGGAAATATTTATGCGACTAAAATGAAGCAGGTGGAGAATAAGCGTTTATAAAAATAGTTTTTACAAGAGTAGAGAAAGTCATATGAGTGCAAAACGTCGATTTTTCATTTCTGATCATTCTCATAAAGTTCTGTGAACATCAGTTGTTACTCGGGATGTATACGGAATGAAAATTATGGCATCATACGGGATGTAATAAAAATGTACTGCAAATATTGCAGGACACATTCCCCACACGCAGACGAAGAAATTATGTTATATGAACATGGGTCTGGAAAACTTTGTTTCCATGTTACAGCGCATCTTCTCCAACTCATTTATCATGGGAAACCCACAAGAATAGATACAGGCAAACCACATGTAACTCTTTCTCACAGGAGATGTTCAATATGCCCTCCGTAGCCTTCCATATTGCGGGCACAGAGACTCCGAAAACCTGATACGGGGGTTCGGTACACAAGAGAATTCAAACACTCCCACAAATAAAAGCCCAGTGAGTTCAGATCCGTGGAGCGTGGAGGCCAGGCAATTGGTCCACCTCTACCTATCCATCTATCACCGAACCTGTTATTTAGAAACCGACGGACATTAACACTAAAATGAGGAGGTGCTCAATAGTACATGAAGTACATGTTTTGTCGCATAGCTAAAGGCACATCTGTTAACAGATCAGGCAGAACATTCTTTAAGTAATTATAGTAACTTTGTCCGTTGAGCCTGGTTGGAAGAACGTGGCATCCTACCACACAGTTACCAACAATGCCGGCCCAAAATCTTCGTTGATGACTTGCTTGAACAGTTGCGTGAGTATTGACGTCAGCCCAAACATGCCGATGGTGATAATTTAGAGACTGATCTCGTTGAACAACACTGCTGCACTAGAATTAGGGTTGACACTTTGTTGCATAAACTATTCGCCAAAGTGAACCCGTGCAGGAAAATCAGCTGTTTATAGTGCCTACACACGCTGTAAATGATATGGTTACAGCCGGACCTCGTGTAACACTCGCCAGACAGTCATTTGGCCAACATTCATTGTTGCAGCTACTTCTCTTGTATTGTCGTCGTCAACTGCCTGAAGAATTTCTGCCTCCCGTTGCGATGTCCTCGTCCTTCTAGGCCTTCCCGGTCGCGAGTATCAGGCTGAAATGCCCCATGTTCCCTAAGACGACGATCAATGGCTTCAAACGTTTTCCTGTCGGGCACCTTCGTCCTCGAAATCTCTCCCGGTACAAACGTTGAGCACAAGCGCCAATGCCGTTTACTAATCCATTCATCAAATGGGCTTGTACCATCTCTGTATTTGTGTACACTGCCATTGCACGAGCCAAGTCTGCGATCAACTCTACTAGTACGTAGTAACCCGTGTGCTTGCTAAGGTCGTACTGCTCACTGGAACAGTTGATGTTACCTGTAAGCAAGCAATGAGGTAAGCCGCATGGCAACAGGGACACTGACGTGCACCTACAATAATGACAACGTAACCAAGAGTGCATGTTCACCATGATTCTAACGTTCAGTTCGTGTGTGTTTCCCATGATTAATGAGTTGGGGAAAATGAGTTGTAACATGGAAATAAAGCGTTTTCAGACTCATGTTCATATAACATATTTATTCGTCTACATGTGAGGAATGTGTTCTGGAATTTCTGCTTGTATGGCGTCCAGTTATTAAACATTTGAATATCGCCGTTCTCTTTGTATCTATAACGGAATGTGTAATATAGCTATTTCGGTGAAGGTTTATTTGGATTATTAGATAGAAAAATATGCTTTAGGTAGAATAGCTTTTATACCCACTAATAAATAGAAGGTAAAGAAGGTTATGTGAATGTGTAATATCAAACTTTTATTCATTACCTAGCAGACATTTTTGGAGATGTTGGCCTTCTAGGTCACGAATAGTAATTCTTTCAGATAGCTGGTTATAGTGTTATCTCAAGAGAGTGTTTCTTAACTGACGTTCTCACCTGAAGATCTGAAACAATTCATGTCAGATATTCAAGATCCGGAGTATAATTACTGTCATTTATGACATTTAAGAAAAACGTTTTTTCATTACATAACATGATAGTAATGATATTTAAAGTTACATACATATAACTAAAGAAATTATTGCGTTCCACCCAAAAAGTAGATACGGAGATTTCAGCAGATATACACATTTTGAGGCTCTCAATACAAAACAAGCATGTTATGAAAAAAGGGCAATGTATGTGTATGAGTGTGCGCATATCTGTTTGTGAACAGCTTAAAGTATTCAAAAAGGAAAAGACAGTTAAATACCACAACTTTGTTAATCAGTTCAAACCAAGTTAGATGGCTCCGCAGTGAAGCGCGAGGCTCGCATTCGGGAGGTCCTAGCTTCGATTCCTGGGCCCGATCAATCTGACCATGTGTTCTTCGGTTTTTTATCGGATCATTAATCTTGGAATCGTTAGCGACCTTGCTCATTTTTGTCGGCCGGCCTGCCTGCGACCTATAGCCTCCCTTCGTTCCTCATGTGAGGCAGTATTTTTAACACTTAAATGATTTCAGTCTAATTATATAATATATAATTCAATAACAGCCCGCCTTAAAGCAATATGTGTATGTAACTATAAAAAGTGTATGTAACAGTCATTATATATGTTTGTATTATTATATCCATGTTTAATAATGATATGTGAATATATTACGTAATTCAATAATGTAGGAGCTGTGAGAATAAGAAGTTAAAGGTTGCTAGCAATGAGGTAATCTTGAGGCAAAAATGAGTTTGAGAGTTTAATAATGCCACTAGTCATTATTGGAGCAACAATAATGTAATTTTTGTGACAGTTTATAAAATAGCCAATCAACAACCAGAAAAAGCTTTAGTTAAATGAAGTTACTCTAATGGAATAGGATTAGCCAATCGGAAACTGAAAAGGAGAAAATTTTACAAATTCAGAAGTCAGTTCCCTGCAGACAGCGTTACTAACCAGACGCAAAAAGTGTCCTCAAGAAATATAATACGAAAAATAAGTTTACGTGTTAAAAACTGTAACTAATTAATAAAAAGAATCTCACAGCTCTCTATATCAGTGAAGCATTAAATCGTATCAAGCATTAATAAAATGAGTGAAGTAAAATTATCTGTGTAAGGCTACATTCTTAGTCGCATCATAACCCTGCTAAGAGAAACGTGTCTCTAACAATAATACTGACGCTGCCGAGGCTAGCATAAATATTTAACCCTCCGTCAGGCGCGCGCTTTGGTAGAACGCCGTTAGTCGCGCGGGCCTAGTAGACCCGCGCTATATTTTTGTTGTTATTGGTTGTATTTTTGTTTTCTTTCGTTTATTTCCTTTTTTCCTGTTTTTACCTTTATTTAGATTAAGCGTACACGGCTTTCATTAGTAGGTATTATGTTGCAAAATAAAAATACAAGCTAAAATATGAGTACATATACGTTATAAATTGTATTACAGTAAATATAAAGAAATACATTGCCATTTACAGGTATACATACAACTTGTAATTTCAAATGTTCAGTTATCAGAATCATCTACTATCTCACCCGTGTTTTCCCCGACTAAGCAACTTTCGCAAATAATTTTAGCATGTTTGCTCAAACACAGGGTGGATGTTGCATTTCCCACATGCATATTTAGTTTTGCAGTTCATTTTTTCTTTGTGCAGGATTCACATCGTTTCCTTTTCAATGTGCATAGTGGTGTACTTGACAATTCATCTACGCCGGATTCTTCAGTTTTATATTTTGTCAAAAGGCCTTTCAAATCATCGGGTAGATTTGATGCTGTTGCTCTCTTTTGTAGCTGTTGCAACAGTAAAGCTAAATATAGTGCTTTCAAATACTCTTTCCTTGTGGAATATTTATTTTGGTTTCCAAGGAAGATAACCCTAGAATTAATGCCTGCAATGTTCAAGATATGGTAAAAAATTACCATGGGCCACCTTCTCGTTCTTGCTACATTGTATGTAGCACAAATTAATCTACTACATCAACTCCAGATTTAGTGTCGTTGTAATGCAGGATTATTTCAGGCTTTTTCTCAGCACCTTCTGATAACTGTGTGGATGAAACATGTAGACTTGAGAGCAAAACTACTGTTTTACCCTTTTTTGGAACATATGAAACAAGCGTTTCATTTTTTGTGAAGCCAAATATGCTTTGTACTGACTGCGATCTTTTGGAGAAGTGAAATTAGTGGGTAATTCTTTTTTGTTCCTTCGCACTGTACCAACGAAAGAAAGTTGTCTTTTGCGCAATTCATTCACCAGGGATACAATGGTAAACCAATTATCTGCAGTAACGTTTCGTCCAGTGCCAGAGATTGGTTCAGTTAGTCTCAGCACTACAGCCTCTGCCGAACTCGGTTTGCAAATATGGTACGTCCGGCTGCTGTTCCACAATAAATCTCCATGTTAGTTGTATAAAACAGTTTTGCATCACTCAAACAGAATATCTTTATGCCATACTTGTTTGGCTTGGATGGTATATATTGTCGAAAACCACGTCGACCACCAAATGCAACTGTTCGTCGACAGTGACATTTTGTCTAAGAGAATAATGGTTCTGACAGTTGTTCAGAAACAATGTAAACATTTCTCTAACAGCAGCCAATTTATCCAATCTTCGTCGCTCCAGTCTTAAGCTTTTGTCATCAAAGTGAATACTGCGTATTAGAAAACTGAATCGTTTTTCGAACATAGCCATTCGGAATTGAGGAATTCCAAGATTGGTTCTCCAAAAATCGTGAATATTCTGGCGTCCACCACGAAAAATTCCTGCCAGGTACAATAAGCCTAGGAAAGCTTTTATTTCTATTACATCTGTAGATCTGCTGTCTCTTTCACGATCAAATTTGTGCTGCACACTGCTAATGTAGGTATTTGAGCTTTCAACATTCAAATAAACTATATCTTCGGTAACAAAAAGGTTCCAAAAATCAGTTTCCGTTTTCGCATTTTTGGCAGCTCCTACCACACCAGGAAGTTTGGTCAATATATTGTGAGCTCTTGTCTGTGCTATTTTCCAAGGTGTTTTTTTTTTCATTTTTTTTCCATCTCTTCCGGTAAATAACAGAATGTATGTCAATAATACTACTACTACTACTACTACTAATAATAATAATAATAATAATAATAATAATAATAATAAGACGAAGAAGAAGAAGAAAATAATTACTATGATAAGCATATGATGTTACCTATAAAATACATGTTATCACAGAAGCTGGTTTCATCGTCTTCCTCTTCATTTTCATGCTCAGTTTCTGAATCTAAAGATATCGTTTCGAGTTTATCTTCTGAATCAGAATCATCTGATTCATATAAGTTGTCATCCACGGGCAAGGCATCATCATCGCAAAGTAGGCGATGTACTTCTTCCAAATCAATCGGATTTTTTAGATCGTACCTTTTACTCGTATTCATGACGAAGCAGTAGCAGCTCCTTGCAATAGCAAAGCAATATTGCACAAAAGCTAATGAGAAAAAATTTGTAACGAGAGCAGGCGCGCGGGGCCTGGTTGACCTTTGTGACACGTAACTGCTGATTAGTCATTCCTCCAGCCAAACAAATAAACAGATAAGGTTATCGCTGCAGCAAATAATCGCGCAAAGCGTAATGTTAGATGTCCTAGTCAGGCAATTGCATAGGTGCGTTCGTTCGAAAATTCTAACATTTATATAATGCCAGGGGTCTCTCAGCCCCTAGCGGCTGACGGAGGGTTAACACTTGAAGAAACAGTCAAATTACAAAGTTTATATTTTTAAATTTGGGACGAAGGCTACCGGATAGCGGGCACTATACGTGTGGTTACAACGAATTTGAAGTTCGGTTCCCCAGCAGTTGAAATATAATACAACTCCTTCAATATAAACTACTTCAAATTGACGCCCAAAGCGTGGTAAAAATAACGTAACAAACCTTCTTTTAAAACAGGCTTCCATACGTGGGGCAAACAACAACATTCTCACATGGAAGAGGTAAGCACAAAACATCCTCGTCGAGTTGAGGTGCGAGATATACCCTCCGTTCCCTGGTCTTCCAAGAATACGACACGAATATTTTAAACAAAGTATCAGCTCCCCAAACTGTCATGGAAAGTTTTCAGTTTTGGTTTGTTTTCCTATAAATGATTATTTTTATTAAAATACATTAGAATATTGAACACACATGCATAAGAAAATGTACGTGTATCCTGAACTTCTGGAGATATCCTGTGACGTTTTTTTCACTTTGAATAATTTTTGTATCATTCGTAAACATAAGAGATAGACATTTATTATATAAAAATGTATATCTCAATAAATGGCACAATTTATATCCAGTAACATTATTTGTAGCGTTAATTGTTTTCGTGTTATTTCTTGCCGTTAGTTCGCATTTTCAAATATGAGGGCTGTCCCAGAAGTATCCGACCTCACAAAGAAAACACAAAAATGGTGGGAAATAACATCCTTATTTCTCCACATAGTCTCCTTTCAACTCGATACACTTTTCTCAGCGATGTTTAATAGCTTCGATACCCTGTTTATAGTGAGAACCGTCGAGTTCTGCAACATAGCCATCAACTGAAGACCCCACCTCTTCATTGTTGGAAAATCTTTTATCACAAAGCAATTTCTTCAACTTGGAAACAGAAGATAATCGGAGGGGCTAAGCCTGGCGAATAGAGTGCATGAGGAAGCAATCCGAACCTTAAATCACTGATTTTGGCCATGGCGATAATGATGTGTGAACTGGTGCATTGTCTTGATGAAACAGAACTTTCTTTTACGCTAAATTGATTCATTTCATCATTCAAACGCTGCAATACGTTTGCATAATACTAGCCATTGATTGTTTTTCCTTTTTGAAGATAATCAGTGAAAATTATCCACGCGCATTCCAAAACCTGACTCCATGACCTTGCCTGCAGATGGAACTGTCTTCACTTCTTTCGAGCCGATTCTCCCTTTTCAATCCACAGTTTTATCTGTTCCTTCGTCTCAGGTGTGAAGTGATGGACCCATATTTCATCCATGGTTATGAATCGACGCAAAAACTCGGCTTTATTGTAGCGAAACTTCGCCAAACACTCGACTGAAACATTGAAACATCTTCATGACGCTGTTTTTGTTCCATTGCGAATAAACGCGGCAGCCATATTGCGCACAGCTTTCTCATGTCTAAATTTTCAATTAGTGTACAATGTAGAGTACTTTTGGAAATGCCTACGATATCTGCTAGCTCGCGCACTTTCAGTCGACAGCCATCCAATACTTTTTGTGGTTTATCTTCACAGTTCCTGGCGTGGTCACCTCAGTTGATCGACCACTGCGATGTTTCTTGGCAGCTCGTACGGCCTCGTTTAAACTCTGCCACCCAATATTTTACTGTTGTAAACGAAGGAGCAGACTCCCGCAGAGTAGAATCTGGCTCAGCTTTAATGTTGGACTAAGACCTTTCAAATGAAAGTATTGTATCACATAGCGAGGGCCAGTATTATCCATGTTTACGAGTTTTCTGAGAGAGCTCACCATTAATGGCTGTCAAACAATTACTAAACAACGTAGCATCGTCCAATTTCAAACTTAAGCTTTATAAGGATGGTAGTTTCTACCGTAATCATTTGTTTGAAGCAAACAATCCATATATATATATATATATATATATATATACATGAAGTCGGGTACTTGTTTGTTTGTTTTTCAAACAGTAAGTCGTTAACGTTTTACGTCATGATCATGCGAGGAAATAGAATTTCAAATCCACCACATAGAGACCTGCTTTTAACAATACGGCTATGGCTTTAACCTAATGTATTCTTATTATTATACCTACTGTGAAGTGCGTAAATGTACTGGGTATAAATAAGTGACATCGTATGAATTTTACTCGCAGTAGTTGTTTCCTAGTCAACCAATTTGAGATAACAACACAATGGCCTATGAAGCCAAGTTACCGAGTATGCGTATGGGAAGTGTTATCGATAAATCACAATCAGAACCAAATCATGTAAATATTCTCTATTAGAAACAAAGGACATCTCGTTAGAGAGTTAGTTAAGCCTGTTCTTTAACTATCTGAATAGGAATTTCTAAATTTGGTCGTTACCAAGCTGCAAGTGTGGGCCAACATATGGCTGCACGCCAATGCAATGGACAACAGGTTGTGGGGAACGTCGAAACAAGCGTAGGCACACTCCCAGGACTTACAGGCGGGTGCTTGGGATCGAGGAGCAGACACACTCATGTCCAGAATGGGTGATCAGCCCGATGAAGGGATGAAGGAAGTAGTTGAAACGAAATGATGGTGAAATGGATGAAAGGAAAGGTGATGATGGAGCAGTCGGTGGAATGAATGGCGGGGGGGAAACCGCAGAACCCGGAGAAAAGTCGCCCAGACGCCGCAAATCCCACGTGCGGGTCCCTGGGATTGAACCCGGGCCGCCTGTGAACTAGAATAAACATGTGAACTTAAGTTCGAATCTGGAATGGGTGTATTATTTTCTTTTTTAACTTCTTTCTTTGTTTTCCCATCTTGTGACAATAACAGTGTTGTGTTCATCCCTTAAACAGGTAAAATGTCATCATTTATTGCAATGCACAAGTTATGAGCCGCTAAATCTTTAACCATCTGTAGCTTCCTTGCGCATTGACAAATTTGGTTTTGTAACAGCTTTGATATAAAACAATCCAATCTTTTCGTTTCTTTTATAACAAAGAAAGTGTCTCGTCTGTAGTGTTGCATTGAATTCATATAATCATCTATCAAAAAGAGAGAATTCACACTGCGTTTGACAGATTCTGTAGAGCTGAATTATCTGTCATTAGGGAGGAAAGAATGCTCTGACTTCAGGTGTTTATGATCACTAACTTTACGTTGTAAATAATGAACAAGACAGGCCAAAAAGAAGGCTATATATCGCTTTCTGTTTTGGCCGCCATAACGTTTACTACATTCTGTACAGCTTTGTTGTTTACTTCCATTACATCCACCATAAATAAGGCTCAGTCAAAATTAAATTATATTTTCTAAATTAAATGCATTTATTTAAAAAATCTGATCTGTTACATTCACATGACTTTAACTACTCTTGTACAAACTATTTTTACAAACGCTTATTCTCCATATGCTTCATGTTGATCGAGATATCGAGATGTTAATCTTATTGTTAATTTTCTTGTAGATGCAAGGGGAATTGGTAGGCTTTAAGCGATAGTCAAATATTTTAAGAGCTGGTTGCTATGTGGAGTGTTCCATTCTTTTTGCATTACCAGGACAAAAAAATGATAACGAATTTTCATTTGAGAAAAGGTGTAAGTAGCAATATAATAAGCAATACCTCGAAAATGGTTCACTCAACAAAAAAATGTATAACATAAATTGTGTATTTTAACGCGATCTACATTTTTGTGTAATAAACTTTTGTCTATCTCATATGGTTTACCAGTTATGCAAAAGTCGTTTACAATAAAGAATGCTTTTGGAAAAATTCCCAGAAAATTCGAGATATATATTTCATTTGTCATGAAAATATTTTAAACATATGATATTTTAATCAAAATCGTTTGAGTCATTTTTGAGAAAATTAAAATTTTCGGAAAATGTTCCCTGTAAAGGGTAATCTGGGGTGGGGGGATTTTCTTGAAAACCTTCGTGTCGCATCTCTGGAAGATGCTGAATCTAAATTCCAGGTTTGATGTTTTTCTATCTGTTCGTTTCTGAGTTATGCTGTCCACGGACGACACACACTAAGGGGTCTCAAAACATATATTTCCGGTGAAATTTTGGTATCAAATTTTTGGGTGGAATAAAATACTTCCCCTACTTATTACACATAGTATAGAAAGTAAAAACTAGATATCCTCGAGAACGAGTAACATCAGCAGCATTAAGAATTATAATTGCAATATTAGGGTTTATCAAATTTTCATATGAATTTAATGAACAATTAATATTTATAGGAATATTTTCACGTGATAGAAAACCTCCGAACATGCCTGTTCAGTACTGTTCATGTCTATCTCATCTTACCAGTTTAAACCATCCCAAAACAAAAATTTACCTTCCCCTATGTCCCCAACTCCTCAAAGTTTTCTCCACTACAAAACTGCCATTCTTATCGTATCCAAATAAAAACCTCCACGGCCAATAGAAGGCATTGCCCTGATGAGGCAGAAGACGGGAAGATGCTTAAGTCTAGCTCCGATGTCTAACCCTGCTGCTGCTTCCTCGCTTGTGAGAACATTTTTCTTTCCATTAGTTTATCATAATATACCGGAAATGTCTCAGGCGGTAACGGCAAGTCTCAGATTCAAACCCCCGGGGCCGAGCAATCTGACTGAAGGTTTTCCCGCGATTTTCTTCGGTCACTAGTTGAATACTGGTTTGGATAATTTGATCCGCGAAGTTTCTTATCCTCCCTTCATCACTACATGCCATTTTCTCTTTTTACCGCCATCCCAGGCATTAGACTAATCACCCATCCTGGTTATGCTATGATCCAGAGTTTGCTTGTTCCTCGACAGCCTACTGACACAAGGCGTTGACATGTAAGTCTTTGGGAGTGTAAGTCCTACAAGGACGAGGGCAATCTGAAGAAGAAGTTAATCATAATAGAGGGACTTGGGACTATACAAAGCCCTTTCTCAGATAGATGTGCCACCGTTCTGTCAACTAATGGGGTCAGTTTAAAACACTTGAAAAAAATTGATGTGTTACACTCACATGACTTTCCATACTGTTGTACAAACTATTCTTACAAACGCTTATTCTCCATATGCTCCATGTTAATCGAGATGTTAATATTATTGCTAATTTTCTAATACATGCAAGGAGAATTGTAGGCTTTAAGCCATAGTCAAATATTTTAAGAGCTGGTTGCTATGTGGAGTATTCCATTCTCTTTGCATTACCAGGACAAAAAAAAATG
The DNA here is from genome assembly GCA_030765065.1 of Deroplatys truncata. Taxonomy (NCBI): domain Eukaryota; kingdom Metazoa; phylum Arthropoda; class Insecta; order Mantodea; family Mantidae; genus Deroplatys; species Deroplatys truncata. The sequence continues at coordinate 112,088,621 of CM060982.1, forward strand.
AATAACGAATTCCCATTTGGGAAAAAGTATAAGTATTGGAAAATTTAAGGGAATAACAAGCAGTATCTTGAAAATAGTTCACTCAACAACAAAAATATATCACATACATTGTGTATTTTAACGCGATCTACATTTTTTGTATAGTAAAATTTTATCTATTTCTGAGGTTTACCAGTTATGCAAACGTCATTCACAGTGAAGAATACTTTAGAAAACATTCCCAGAAAATTCAAGATATACGTTTTATTTTGTCATGAAAGTATCTTAAATATATATTTGAGTCAAAATCGTTAGAGCTATTTTTGAGAAAATTAAAATTTTCGAAAAATGTTTCATATTGGGGGTAATCTGGGGTGGGGAGATTTTCCTGAAAACCTTCGTGTCGCATCTCTGGAAGATGCTGAACCTAAATACCAAGTTTGGTGTTTATCCGAATGTTCGTTTCTGAATTATACTGTTCACAGCCAGGCAGACACACACACACACACACACACACACACACACACACACACACACGGACATGTTTCCATAAATGCTGCATATGCATTCAGTGCACCTCAAAACATGTATTTCCGGTGAATTCTCGGTATCGAATTTTTGGGTGGAATGCAATACTTCCCCTATGAATATACATAGTAGAGAATGTAATAGATTTGGCCCAGTATGGCCTTCATCGCATCAAATATTTTTCTTTTCCTCATAATCGTTATCTATATTATCATAACACCTGGAACCTTGACATCGGGATAAACAAGCATATGTATTATTCTAAACGCTTCATTTTTCCTGTTTTAACACTAACTTCTGTGCTGGTGAAAATTTAATATGCAAAGTTATAAGATTATAGTGTTTCCAGCTGGAGGTATTTCCCGTTCATGCTGTACTGGTGAAAAATATAATTGCCTTCATTCGATGCTGGTAACCTAACCTACCTGCTTTTTGTGTCCATTTTACTGCTAGTATGTGCATAAACTGCATTACGTCCTCTTGGTAATAGAAAATACTCCACTTCGAACTCGTGTTTTCAAACTCTTTCTCGTTCCAAAGGTTCACTTACCGCACTTATATAGCAGTATACTATTTCTTTACATTTGCGAGCTGCTTCCCATATTGGTTCTCTATTGTAGACGGTTATTTTGAGTTTTAAGTTTAAATTGGTTACAATCGCTAATATTACCTACCATGCGTTCGATTTATAGCCGGGCTACATGGCTACACATCACGTGTTGAATATATTGTACACCTTGTTTTACAATTTGGTTCACAATTTTTATACAATATATATCTCTCGTACTCCTACATCTTATGTATAATTTGACTGGTGCTAGTCTACTTATTGAGCCACTTAGATTGCTTGGCTTACTAATAGAGTAACATAGTACCATAGTAACATTTATTTATAACTTTATTTCACAAAATTATATCATTAATTGCTATTCTTAGAGTTGCTTGAGATAGGATCATATACAGTTAGCACCCTGGTTGTTCGTGTATATGTACCTTTCATTTTACTATGCACATTTTCCAAAACTAGCAATTTAAATTTTTCTCATCTATATTTTATCTTTATCATCACTCCTATTATTATATTCCTCTTTTTCTTTAATAATTTTCCTCCACCACTTCTTTCTTACCTTCCCTGGATATTTACCTAATTGTTTCAAAAATTCTTTCTTATTGTTTCCAAAGAGTTTTAAAAATAATATCTCTATCCCACTTCCTATTCCATATTTCCTCTCTCCAAACTTTGGTTTCTGCACATTCTATTATGCAGTGTAAATTCTTATCTACCCTTCCTCATAGTGGGCACAGATCTTTGTCAACTTTTAAACCCTTAACAAAATGGTTCCTGTTCTTGCCAACGCCAGGCCCTCTCTTTCCATTTTATCACAGACATCAATATATTTTTCTCTTTCACAATCTTTTTTCAAGTTCAGATAATATATCAGGGTTCTCTTATCCCTTAAACTACCATATATTACTGTTTCTCACTATCATCAACCCTGAATTTCACTTTATACCATACATTTTGTCCCCTCGTCTGAATATTGCCTGGCTCGCTCAATCCTACTTCCCTCACAGTTTCCTTTAATTGAGATCACCAACTTCTTTGCCACCTTGTTTTTTCTTGTATCCTTAAACAGTTTTTAAGAATTCACATCACGTATATGCATAGTTCCCTTTCATTGCATTGACCTCGATATTCTTTCTGTAGCTCACTAGCTGTGAGTTATATACCCGAGACTACGTTCATCACCTGTGGTATACTGTGTCAGTTGCTACCTTCAGTTGGAGCTGTTAAGACTAGTGTTTGTTCATTGTGCATCTCAAAAGTAAAAGTATATTCAGGATATCAGCTATGTTGTGTATGAATGACATTACATTGTTCTTATCAGTCCATTGAAATATCTATCAAAATATTCACTCTTGAAAAAAGTTTTATGTGCGACTGATACATACATAAAAACCGAATCATGTGGAGAGATGTGTAGTCAATGTCATTTCAGTTTCAGTTAGAGAAACTATTAGATGTCTGGTTAATGAGATTAGGACAACGGGATCGCTAAGAAACCTAAGAAGCGGAAAAGGAAATTTTCTGACGGATGAAAAACTTGACAAATTTATGCATCATTCGAGCGCTCTCCAAAGAAGTGTGCAAGAAGTGCTGCACAGCAACTGAAGTTTGAAAAGCCTCTGTTCATAGAGCTGCTAAACGTTTAATACTGAAGCCTTACAGAGTGACTACAGTTTATGAATTACAACCTCGTGACGATGTACAATGTGTGAATGGAAATTTCATCCGAGTATGCCAGGAATGTCTCATTGCAGATGGGAATCACTTCCAACTCAGCTTACAGCAAGCTTAGTACTCATTATAGTCATGTTAAAATCAATCGCGAGTAAGTAACGTGAGAGTTTTAGACGAAAACCCCCAATGTCATAGATACTATGCATAGCACGTAAATGTGTGATCCACGGCCGTACAATATAACGAACGCACTGTATATTTCATAACATATTTACAGCGTTACCATCTGTAACAACAATAATCTTTATAGTCACTATCTTCATATAAAATATGGTCCAGATTTAAAAAAAACTCAGACTTGTCTTCTGCAGGGAATTAGTATCATCATCATCTTGAGGAACGTTAAGAGAGCTGTAACAGCAACTGCATTGATCTTGAACTATTTTAGGACCCGCTCAGAAAATCCAAAAACAACATATTGATGCCTAAGTATGGACAATCCTTCACTATTATTATTATTATTATTATTATTATTATTATTATTATCATGAATTTAAAAATGTATGTATAGGTAAAGTTAGATATTTTGTAACTATATACTTGTGTAATCCCCAGGTGTTAATTTTACATACTTACCACACTTTGTAAAATAATAATAGTAGTAATAACAATAATATTAATGCTTATATTTACTATCTGTACTTAAAACAGGTTTTAACCATTTAGCTCAGCAAGTTTACAATGAATACCTACCCTTGTCATAATTAAGTGCAAAATAGGCTTCATGCGCAGGCCTGTGTAAATTAAATGATGTATCTATCCCATAGGAACGCTACAGCCAAAACTTACCGACACCACCCAAAAATTTGCTTTTAAAGGGGCCAACCCATGGGTTTGGAACGCAGAAAAACATTCTGTGTTTCTAAGTAATTAATTTCATTCTTTTACAACACACTAATTTTTGTGATATACTCTATAACAGCGTTGTCACATGTGGGAACATGAGATTTAACCCATCCCCCTGTTTTGTTGTGTTGTCAAGCAGCTTGTATTGTATTGGCACTGTGGCACCGTATAGTGCCCGACCACCTCAATTCACCAAGTTGGAAATTCCAAATTATAATCTTATTGATTTATACAGTTTCTTCGTCTTCTTCTTCTTCTTCACTTCGTGGCATGATCATAATGCCCGTTCCGTCTCAAAACTGTTCCTTCCACCTCATTCTGGGTCCGCCGACATCTCTCTTTCGTTTTTGGTTGATACCGAAATGCAACCTTAGGCAATTTTGAACCTGCCATTCTTTGGACGTGTTGCATCCATTCGTTCCAATATTTTTCGGTTTTGAAATGAAATTTATTGAGTAAATTTCAGATTCTGCTATATCTTCCAGATATAATAGCAAAACCAACCTTGTCAACCTTGTGCATCTTTTGGTTTTCCTTAAAATCTTCATCTCCGCACTTTGTAATCGGATTTTCATTTTCTTTTAATGGACATATCTACTTCTTTTTTATTAATAAAATTAAATTCTTAAGTCATATACTTTCTAAATTAGATCTTTCTAAAATTTACAGCAATAAACTTTGTTTGTTACCATGTTAAGTCGAGCGGTTCCTGTCTAACTTAACAATGTTAAATTTAACAAATTCGATATACTTTTTCTAATCAACTAGTTCTTCTAAGATTCCGATCTTATTACAGACTATACAGACCATAAATCGTTGATTTTGGCCATGGTGATAATGGATGTGTGAACTGGTGTACTTTCTTGATGAAACAGAATTTGTTTTTCAATAAATGCGGCCGTTTATGCTTGATTTCATCATTCATATACTGCAATATGTTTGTATAATACTCGCCATTGATTTATTTTCCTTTTGGAAGATAATCAATGAAAATTATCCCAACAGCATCCCAAAAAACCTTGACCCCATGACCTTGCCCGCAGATGGAATTGTCTTCGCCTTCTTTGGAGCCGATTCTGCGCTTTCAATCCACTGCTTGGACTGTTCTGTTGTCTCAGGTGTGAAGTTATGGACCCATATTTTATCCATGGTTATGAATCGATCCAAAAACTCGGCTTTATTGCAGCAAAACATCGCCAAATACTCGACTGAAGCACATTCACGATGCTAATTTTGTTCCATTATGAGTAAACGCGGCACCCATTTTGCTCACAGCTTTCTCATTTCTAAATTTTCAGTTAGTGTGCGGTGGAACTGCCTACTTGTATGCTAGCTCGCGCAGTTTCAGTCATCCAGTACCATATTTTGTATTTTCTTCAGAATTTCAGGCGTGGTCACCTAATTTGGTCGACCACTGCGAAGTTCGTCTTGGCAGCTCTCCCAGAGTTGAATCTAGCTCAGCTTTAATATTATTTGGACTAAGACATTTCAAATGAAAGTATACTATTCAAATAACGATGGCCAGTTTTATCCATGTTTAAAAAAATACTGAGAGAGTTCACTATTAATGGCTGCCAAACAATTACTAAACAAAGTAGTATCGTCAAACTTAAAACTTAAGCTTTGTAAGGTTGGTACTTTCTACCATAGTAATTTTTTTGAGACAACAACCGCTATATATGCGTCAGGTCGGGTACTTCTGGGACTGCAGTCGTACATCATATAATGCAGACATAGCAAAGAAAAAACCATCATTATTGCCAGCATCAACATGACTGAAATTAAACATACAACAACTAAATATTGTAGCGTATGGGTAAAGTTAAGTTAAATTATTTTCTTAAAAACTACTTTTCTTTAGAATTTGGTTCATGTGAAGCTTATTTCTTGCATTCTTACTTCACATGGTGCAACACAGAACGAATGAGTTGGACATTCAGTGCTAGTCATATCCTTGTGATATTATGTGGGTTGATGCCAACACATAGATTAGAGGTTAACTCTCCATATATGGCCATGTCCTATGTGGAGGCGTCTATCTATGATATAAAACCCCTTACATAAATCTATGGAGATGGCAGTCTTGATAGGAACAACCCAGGTGCGGCCGGAGGCGCTGCCCAGATCAACATTCACCTTTGGGTATGGCAACCAGCGTAACATCTTCTCAATGACACTTGGTAACTAGAAACTGTTGCTTGCTCACTGTCTTTGCATCTACTCGTGTATTATATTAAATCAGTTATCGTTTTTGTAAATTATGTCTTGCTATACAGAGTTACTCACCAACCCTTAATCCTGCCACGCTCCCGAATGCACGGCCTCAACCCCCTTCAAATTAAAAGCGTGACAATATTCCCGTAGGACATTGGGTAAAGCATGTTAATGAAAAGGCGATGTTGCCACAGAATGCAAACATTCAAGCCCAAACACACATTTTTATCTAAAACATACATATAACCTCTGTTGATCACATATATGTAGCAAAGCGAATAATTAGTCTAGCATTTTTCTCGCCAGATGGTATATCAGATCGACGTCACTCATGACCTCTTGTGGAGGAAATAGAGAATCCGTGGAAGTAACTAGTTACCGATAAGCGATACCAATTGCACATGTAGTGAATGATGTCGCCCATCCTCAATAACAGTCTCCGTTACTTTGGTAACCGCTATTGCTTTTTATTCCTTACTTTTGTGACTCCTATATTAAGGTAACCATTACAATATGACCGTTGCCTTATTTCCTCCCATCCTTATTGTATACGCATTTTAATGCCTACTTTCTTCTTGAAAGCGTTAGCTTTTACTACTACACACAATGTATATTTCACCCAATTTTTCTAAATTTGACGATAAGGCATAGAAAAATTGCTGAGATTTCTACTTTAATCATACATTTTTATTTATGATGTGGAGAGTTTTTTTAATTCCGTCATGTGGGTTTGTAAATATTCTTTTAGGGTATATATTAAAAGAATATAAAGTACGTTATAAATAAAACATCTAAACTTTTAAAATTTTTATTTTACCATATTATTTCATTCAGAACTTTTTACATTAGTTCAGTTTTATTCACTTTACTAAAATTATAAACAGAAACCAGAAACAATCAAGATGATTTAGATTAATAGATTTTAAGAAAAGTGTTAAAAGTTTAATGATAGAACATTCAGAACTTTTTTTTTTCGAAGAAGCTGGAGCCTCAAAGAGAATAAAAAAAAACAAAAAAACGACAACTTTGTTTCTTAGCCTCATAACAGCCTATTAATGCTTTATTTGATCAAATATGACATGTCTACATTGTGTGGTACATTGTAATTAAATATTATAAAAGTGCTAGTAAGACTCTTCCTTTCTCGTGGCAAGTAAAACACTTTTTCCTTATGGCCAGTAGAACATTCAAATTGAAACTTGGCATTAGGCATCGTATTAAAATGTTTTGATAAGGTTTGGTTGGAAGCCCTAGGATTTAGGAATTTCAACAGTTATAAGACCAGTGTAAAATTTTAATATTATACAAATATATGGATTAAAGAGAGAAGGGCAAGTTTATTATATGAACGAACATTTTAATTTTTCTGAACGAAGTAGAAAAAATAACTTCGAGGCCTAAATTGCTTTACCTTTAAACTCTTCGTAGTTTAAGATGATTTAATTTAAGGTGTTGCAAATGTGAGAGTTGTAAAGCACTTAGGCATACATAAGGGACTAAAATTTCTATCAGTTGTTACAAATAATATTATAATTGGTGGTGCGTTAAAACCCAGAGCTTTTAAAGTCATTTGATTATTGATTTTCACAGTTGATGTGTTCGCTTTGGTCAAATATAATTCACTTTTGAAAATATATTGACCACTAAATCAGAAGGTTTTAGATTACAGAATTTCAAACAACACTGCGTTTTGTAAAACCAGTTATACTTTTTCAAAAAGTAAATAGATGCATTTCTGTATCAGGCTTGGAAAATTTTAATACAACGCGAGGAATGCCTTCTGTATTACGAAGCTATACTAAAAGGATCATAAATAATGAAACGTAAGACTGAAGGCAAGTTAAAAATATCCAAAGTATTTTATAGTGCAAAATTTAATTGCAGAAGGTTATTAATGATTACATTCTCAAACACCTATGGTATGTAAGAAAAGTGTCATATTTCCTCTAAAAATTCTATATCGAATCTCAACGTTAACACGTGTTTTGAGACCGAGTGAATCCAAAAACACGTTTTAAAAAGAGTCGTGTGTGTGTGTGCATGTGAAAAGCGCAATTCAAAAAACAAGTGTTAGGTGCGTGCGTGTGTATACGCACACACATATAATTTTTACTTTTGTTTGTATATCAGATAATTAGGCATGTGTTTAAGCATATTCCTAGGTTGGCACACGAAGATCTCCAAGGAATTTCTCCAACACCAAACTATGAATTACTGGGAAAAATTTTCATTATTTATTTTTTATCAAAATCACTAACAACCTGGATCAGAATATATGTTTAACATACGAGAAATAAAATTAATATCTTGAATTTTTATGAAGAGACTTTATTTGATTGACTTTTATACTAAGAAACCATAAGAGATTGAAAACAAACACAGTATAGGAAAAGTGCTCATCAAAATACACATCATGTCAAAAATAATTGTTTAACTACCGTTACCAGTATTCTGAATATTCCATATTGCAGTTTACACACTTCCAGAGAATTAGTGCAGCATCTAACGACACATTGGAACGTTTGCAATTTTTTCTTTTCTTTCTTTCCATCGCGAGAGCTTGCCATCACGAATAAATATATATAAGGACATGGATTAATTTCATATTGAGAGAGACAGTTGGTGAATGTATAACATTAGTCTTTTTTCAATTTTTACAGGTCATCTTAGTAATATTTTATAACGGTCCTGATTACTTTGTTACTAACATAAGCATCCAAGCTTGAAATTGCACAGCCCATGATGAAATCTATCTGTACCGCATCCAGGCCTTCTTTACCATGTCAGCGCCCTTTTCAGCGATCATGATGATTGGAGCGTTTGTGTTACCACTGACAATGAAGGGCATTATGGAGCCATCAATCACCCTCAGATGTTTAATACCACGGACCTTTAGCTCTGGATCAACAACAGCGGTAGAGTCATTGGACGGTCCCATTTTGCAGGTACCTACTGGATGGTACAAAGTCATGCTTTGCTTATGTATGGCACACCTAAAGTATTCATCTAAACCAAAATCATATTGTTCGCAACCAGAGATTTGAGTTTTATTCAAGGTAAGGCCAATAGCTTTGAATGATGTTGTATTGGCCAATTTCAGAGCAAATTTACTGCCCTGTACTAAAACAGCTACATCTTTATCGTTCTTGAGTGCACCGGTATTAATCTTTATACGGTGCTTATAATTTTTGGATGTTATAGTGAGATTACCTCGGCTGAGAGGTCGCATATAGTAAGGATTAAGGGTAAATTGATCATAATAGCAGGCGGGAGGGTAGCCATTTACTTGGCACCTTATGGAAGCGGATGGAACAGAGAAGTACTGGATATCTGGATAGTTTACAGAAGCATTGCTTAAGCCTGAGTATACATAGGCAGTCATTTGGCAAGGTCCCGTCCCCGCCCAGTGACTCCGCTTTGGGTCTGTCCTGTACAGTGCTTCGTCTCTAGCTATTCCCTCTGGACCAGGTAGTGTGTCATTTCCTGGAGCAGACATATATGAAACAGTAGTTACCCCTGTGTGATCTTGAAGATTTTTACCCACCCCTGGTAAGTCATGAATGACATCGATACCAACTTTTTCCAACTCATCACGAGAACCAATGCCGGACAGCATCAGAAGATGAGGAGAATTGATGGAACCTGCTGAAAGAATTACTTCCTTTTTGGCATAAACTCTCTTTGCTAATAGCTCACTCTTTTCCCAAATGAATTTCACACCAACAGCAGTTTTATTTTCATAATTCACTAAGATATTAATAACTCGTGCATTTGTAACCACCTTGAGGTTAGAGCGTTTCTTTCTAATGGGATCCAAAAAGGCCCTGTTAGTGCTCTTCCGGGAACCATTCTTTTGAGTGTGCTGCAGTAACATAAATCCTTCTCTATTATCCATATTTAAATCAATCTCTGGAAAACCAAGTTCTCTAAATCCATCTATTAATACTGCCACGTTTTTATCCTGGTAGGGAAATCTCCCAACATCCAGATATCCTCCCTCGTTGTGATATTCCCGATTTTTCGCTATGTCTGGATCCAAATTGTTTTCCGACTTTTTGAAGTATTGCAGAACCTCATTAAAACTCCATCCTGGATTTCCTACAAAATAAATAATAAATACATATATATATGCAACATTTATACATAGTTATATCTAAACCTCGAGTTAATTAAATAAACACGAAAATTAAATACGATGTTTCCGAAAATCTCGACATTTCATAAATACCGCATATATTCTACTATAGCCAAATGGAAATGTTTGTGACGGTATCACTGACCTCACAAGCATAATTAATTACTGTCTTAGCATATGTCATATTAATCATATATTTTAATGCCAATATATTATTTCAAAAGGGTTAAAGTACAATCGTATATATATTGTGCATCTAATATTTAATCATGAAAAACAGTGTCAGCAGTATGTTTGCTAAGCGTGAAAAAACCAAGCATTAGTTATAAAAAACGCTGTAAAAGGCTGCCAGAGGAAGCGACCACAATAATGGAAACACTTATTATCTGTACAATACGAGAAGGAATCTGAGGTGGAGCTAGATAACGCTGGTGAAAGTCGCTCAGCCAATAGCGTTAGAGTGAGGTTGACTAATTCAAGTGTCGCGCGGTCTCGGTGCAGGCTACGTTTCTACTTTTTAATTGCGTTGTTAAAAAGTTGTTTAGTACTCAACATTAATAGTACTGTAGCTGAACAGGGCTAAACATTCTGAATCAGGCTGCCCAAAAACCAAGACTACGATGTTTGGTTCTTTAGTTATGTGTCAAAAAACCTAAAATATTTCCGCAAAAAAGTCTCATAGAAAAACATATAAAATAGGTTCCAAATAATTATACCTGTAACTAGTTTAAATTAATGCAATGACCTCCCTTGCACCCGGTATGTACGAGGGTAATCCAGAAAGTCCCAGACGTTTTGAAATAAACAATTAACAAAATCCAAATATCAACGTTTATTATCTACATTTGAAAGGTATACACTCTTAACATATTTTTCTTCATAATCGCCATTCAAATCGAGGCATTTATCATACCGTGGCACAAGTTTTTCAATACGCTCTCTGTAAAAATCTGCCGTATGCAACTTCAACCACTGGTTTACACCGTCATGCAGTTCAGCGTCAGTATCAAAGCGTTGTGTACCGAGCCATTTCTTCATCGCTGGGAAGAGGTGGCAGTCGCTTGGCGCCAAATCCGGGCTGTATGGTGGATGGTAAACAACTCCCATCCAAAACCATCCAAGAATGTTCGGGTACGATTGGCCGTGTGTGGGCGTGTATTGTCGTGAAGAAACAAACCTTGGTGCAAAGTTTCCCCGACGCTTAATTTATATCGCACGCCTTAACTTTCTTAGTGTTTCACAATACCTCTCTGAGATTATTGTTGTTCCGCGTTCCAGAAACCTCAATGAGAAGCACTCCCTTAGAGTCCCAAAACACAGTAGCCATGAACTCTCTACCTGAAAGCGTTTGCAAACATTTACTTGTTTTTTCGGGAGAATGTATGGCCCCATTCCATCGACTACTGTTTTGTTTCACAATTGACATGCTTCATCCAAGTCTCGTGCCCAGTTACGGTAGGATCAAGTGAAGCGTTACCATATTTGTTGAAATCTTGGAGGAAGGTCAGTGCTATAGCCAGTCTCTGTTTCTTATGGTCTTCCGTCTGTTTTTTTATCACAAAATTTGTGATAACTAAGCTTCTCCTCCACAATTTGATGCACCAAACTCCGTGAAACTTGGGAAAAATGTTCCGAAAGCTCTGTTATCCTTAAACGACAATTTTCACGAATTTTGTCATTGATTGCATTGACAGTTCATCAGTCATAAGGCTAGGCCTACCACTGCGATCCTCGTCGTGAACATTGGAACGGCTATTTTTAAAATCAATGCACCATTGCCTGACTTGACTTTCACTCATTATTCCCTGCCAGTAAACATCACAAAGTTGACGATAAATTTCAACTGGTTTGTTATTTTTAGCCAACAAAAACCTAACAAGAGATTTCACTTCATAAGTGACGGGATTTTCTATTGCAGCGCACATTTTAACAACTCACAAAGAGCACAGTAAGGAAGGCACAGTCCTCATACTATCACAGCTGGATGCGTACCCAATGTAGGAACGTTCTGGCACCAAGATGGCGGCTCTAGCTCTACTCATCGCCACGATAGGCCAAAACGTCTGGGACTTTCTGGACTGCACTCGTATAATGTGATAATTAAAACTGATAAACATTTTAGTTTGGGGTGTTTTAAACATTTAAACAAATGTAAAAGCTTCAATATTACATTCACTTTTGCCTTCTCCTTATACTTCTCATGTGTTCGATATTCTACTTACAATGGTGACTGAAATGATAGTGGAGAAAAATTGGCATAACTTTTCAATTATACATCATAATGAAATTTTGAATAACCTGAACTATTAGCACTTCTATGCTTATAAATTCTGTTTTGCTGCATTTTTTAAAAACATAAATAATAATAATAATAATAAGGAAATATTATAACTTTTAGTTTCATAATTTCAGGACTATCTGTTACGCACAATGACATTAGTTTTTCAAATAAATCAGAACGCTAATCAAGAAAAAGTGCGATTTTATGCAACTTTGCGAAATGTTGATCTTACGTATACTATCACGTGGAAGCTGGGATATTAATTACTTTTAAACGGATATCTAGGTTTAATACATTTTTTTTCACTAGACTTAATCATAAAGCAGTTATACAAAGAGGAAACATTGAGCTTTTTCTCTATCACCACGATATTCGAGTATGAATTAACTGTGTTTATTAAATTAAGCTTAGAAGAGAAAGCATTGACTTTTATTTATGGATCCTCTTTAGCTACCATGGGCTTAGCTCCCATTCTGTATTGGGCGTGAAAGTCGTAAATTTTGCTTATAAACCTCTTTATCAGGCTTGAGGTTTTTTATGTGCCGTAAATCTACGACACAAGACCACCGGCCTTACTTCCCTTCCGAAGTAAGCCATGCTAAGGATTTTATGCCCAAAAGACAAAACCCCTCCGCCGGCCTTGAATCCGCAAACTCGGGAACATGTGAAAACATCTAATCGTTAATATGACTCAGCGGCTATGACATACAGCTATCGGGAGGCCGGCGACAGGCAGTCGCAGATAAACAAAGATAATTCGCGTTCTCACCCAGCGTAAACACCAGAAGCGCTACTGGCTGAACCGGAACCTTCTGGAAGTTTCCTTTCCTCCGCTTCCAGGGTGTGTCTCCAGAAAGTTCTAGAATATTCTTTGGAAACTACCACCGGATATATAAGCCAGCGGATTCGTCAGTTAGTCATTGAATTTGTCAGTGATTGACTAAGGAGCTGGCGAGCCTGACATCAAGTGCGAGTCCGAGCGATTCCCAGTGAAATTTGAACCAGATCAAAACAGTGACAGTGAGAACGGTGAGAAGTGACAATTCAAAAACTGGACAAAGTCTCAATTGTGTAACGTAATATCTGTTACTGGTGTTCATCATATATACGAGGCAATTGTAACATAAGATTACGATAAAATCAAGTTTTATAAATTCATGCATTATTTGCACGTCTACTTAAACATCGTAGTTAGGTATTTAAATCACTAGAAACTCTACATGGTAGATGCATTCTATTTTATAATTTTGAGTATTTTCCCATGAATTTTAAATGCTATTTTTTAGAAACCTACAAAACTCAGTGTGACGGTTATAATGGGTGTATCCTCGCTGTAATGCAATCAGAGTAAGCAAATCTCTGTCAAGTCAATTCGCTTGTGAGAGTGAATCAGAGATCAGATCTATGGTTATGCCTGAAGATGTTGACTGCAATGCGATCAGAGCAAGTTTCTCGGAACAGCCGCTAGGCTTGATCGCAGCACCTCTCGGCCGAGCTTACCAGGCGTTCTATGATTGGCTCTTGTACCTCCCCTCTCTTCAACCTGCCTGAACCTGCTTTTCAACCGAAGTGAAGAAAGAGTATTGAGTATAACATCGACGGACAAATTGCTTTAACCAGCTTTTCGGTAGAAGGGACGTTTTATTTCTCGCATCGAGGAACTATAATATTAAATTGAACTAAATATTATGTGTGAAACTTACTTTGGTTGCAAATTACACTTTAAATTGGGTTTTGGGGGCAAGCTTCTCATTTGGATTTGTGATATCTGAATTTCTCCAAATTCAAGGACGTTTAAGTAATTTTGCATATCTTCTCTTCACTCTCGCGCGCGACTGAATTCATGTTAGAACGGGGCTTGAAGTATATTCACAACACGTTTTGTATAGGCTGAAGTTATTAATAAATGAATCGTATCTTATACACCTTTAAAGCTGGATATATTATTGAATGTGCTAGGCAGCCTTTTTGTAGAATAGCTCCAAGCATTACCTGTAGATATGAGTGTGATACCAGACGCCTGAGTTTTGTAATATTTCATGCTTCGTCTTATAAGTTATTTTTGTTATTGTTCAAATTTTAACCTTGATCCATTTAATAATTATGAAATTATTCAACATAATGTGAATACAGTTTCAAGAATCGTCAGCACCATATAGGTCATTACATTTAGACGCATGTTGCCGCCATAATTTATTCCATATTAAAATAAATTATTCATATGTTTTGCAGTATCATTTTATTATGTTTTCTAATTGAGTGTTTTAATTGTATCTATGCAGTGCGTACCACAGTCCGCAACCTTCACAGTCATCTTTTCATGGGGTCATTGACTAGTAATACTTCCAGTAATGACTCAACCTAACTGGGTTTGGTACGATTCCAAAGTACACCTTCCAACCTGAACAAATTGGGAAGGGCGTGTGCAGCATCAGTGTAGAGTGCCCTAACATTTGAGTGTTAATTTCTGTAAGAACTAATGCCAAATGTATTCGACATGGTGACTCCACAGTTACCACTTCCCATTGTGTTTCTGAATTGACTGCATTTGGTTCAGTCACTTTTAGTTGATTGTAATAAAAGCTTAGGACAAAGTTGAGTACACTTCTTCCAAAAATTGTGCATTCTGTTTTCTTATTATCTGATTTCAACTTATCTAACGCTTAGGCAGAATTGAATTTCTTCTGTTGCCAATAATTCTTTGGTATATCACATATCGTTGTTTTTAAGCAACAGAGCTGTGAAGTTTCAAGCAACAGAAGTAATAAGTGTCTTGTTTCATTACTGTATTTAATGGCAATGCCAATAACACAGCGAAGGGAGAACGTTTTCGTTAGACATTTTCCCTCAACACATCACATTTATTGTATCATTGCTGGTCCGAGAGAGTTTTCAGAAAAATCCTGCTTCTTCTGAACACACAAAACATTTCCGCGTTTTAAATGCGACCTTCTGTTTCGTTACGCATAATAACTATGGGATTTTATTGTCGCCATACAGTTTCTAAGACGTATCCAGACATTTCGACTTTAAACATACCACTTTTCCCAAAATAAATGTTGATTAATAGAGCTATACTAATGTTAAAAATCTAACCTGTTACATTTGAATGACTTTCTCGTCCTCCGTGGTCTAGGGGTACTATGCTGGTCTCTAGTTCTCCTCTGTGTGCGAGTTTCTCTTTGTCTATTAACCGCATAACCCCAAAACGGCCAATAAATACCAAATTTGGCATATAAGTTCAATGCCTTCCAAGGATGCGATACAAAAATGTTCAAGAAATTTTGTCCACATCAAACTGCATTTTACGAGGCGCATCCAGAAAGTAAGTTTTCCTATTTTTTTTAAAACATAGAAAACGTAGTCATATAAAAAATTTGTTGGCAACAGGTGCCGCAATGTTTCAGCTGTTTTTCGACATAGTTACCACAAGAATTGAGACACTTGACATATCGTGGGATCAACTTTTGTATTCCTGTGTCGTAGAAGTATCTGCCGCTCATAATGGAACCAACGTGTGACAGTTCTCTTCAGCTCTTCGTTGTTGTCAAAACGCTATCCGGAGGACAGGAATTTCTTGGGGTGCAAGAAAAGATGAAAATCAGGACTGTATGGTGGATGATCAAACAGCTCCCAGCCGCCAAACTCCTGTAGAAAAGTTGCTGTGTGCCGAGCCGTATGTGGACGAGCATTGTCATGGAGCAGCACAACAACTACAGTAAGCACTCTACACCTCTTGTTTTGAATGACACGTCGCAAAGCCAATATCCGCAGTGTTTCAGAGTAACCGTCAGCGTTTACTGTTTCACCTCTGGAAGCCAATGAACAGAATGCCCTTCCTGTCCCAGAACACCGTGCCCATCACTGCCTGCGCCGACATGGTCTTTGAATTTCGTCTTGACTGGAGATCCACCATGACGCCAATGCATTCACTGCTGCTTGATTTCCGGGATAAAGTGCAAAATCCATGTCTCGTCGCCCGTGACGATCCTGTCAAGGAACTCGTCGCCATTATCATGATACCGCTACAGAAATGTCAGCGCTGCTTATAAGCGTTTCTTTTTGTATTCGGGTATTAGGTTTTTTGGCACCCACCTGGAACACCATTTCCTGAACAGCAGGTGTTTATTGACAATTTCATGCAACAAGGTCCTCGATATCTGCGGAAAAGGCTGCTGAGCTCCGTAATCGTAAAGCGGCGGTTCTCCACGATGCGCTGCCGCAGTTCAATACGTTCAACATTGATGAGGGACGGTCGCTCTTCATCATGGACACTTTGACGACCTCGAAAACTGTATACACCAAGGACGCACCATCTGTTTGATCAGGGTGTTCGGCCCATAACCTGACAGAGCTCACGATAAATTTTGATTGACGGTATGTTTTGTGCAGCGAGGAACTTTATCACTGTCCGAACCTCGCAGCCGGCGGGAGAACGATTAAGAACCGCCATTTTGCGCCACTGCTGTCGCGCTACTGGCACCAGGTGAGACCTGTCCGGCCGGCATATGATCGCTGCGTCATAGATCTGTTAAGCATGTGCAATTTTTCCGACTAAATACGTTTACTTTAAACGAAACAAAATCGGGAATTTTACTTTCCGGGCGCGCCTAGTACATGGAAAAACTTTTATTTCCTTAAAATGGGTCTAATAATTGTAATTAAATTACAATATATTTAAGATATTTACTTAACGAAATGTATTGACGCAGTACTTATATCACAAATGCCTTGAAAGACAGAGTAATTACAGTTTAAGTTACAAAATAGTTGTTTAATTGGCTTTGTGTGTGTAATATTATATATAAATACTTTCAGATGTTAGTTAACTTTAAGGACTTGTTAGGAAATATGATTGCACTGCCTAACTAAAGCTGAGAATAAAAGGTTGGGTAACAATAAATCGAGGGGGCGAGTTGTATGTACCAAGAAGAGGAAGTCGGAATTGAGGGTGGCGTGTCTTTTACTTTGTTTGTTTGTTTCTTTCTTTCTTTCTTGTTTTGGAAATGGACGGAATATCTTCCCTAGAGTATATGTGTCAATAGTAGTGATTGCGTGACCCAATGAGACGCTAAAATTGGCTGAATTTGGTAACCAATGACAATTAAGTTGGAATGTTTAGGCAATTCGAGATGAAAGAGCAGAGGTGTCTCACAGTTTTGAAGAATATATTGTCGTAGCCTCTTCTTAATAATACTCAAAAATTATGGGAGCAACGACGAGGGACGCAGCTAAAGAAAGTACAGAAAATATTACTAATCCGAAACGTTACATGGCTTAAAGGAAGGAAAGGACTCTCCACTAACATAATTAAAACTTCAAGAGAATGGATGGCTGGTTATTTATTATATAAAGATAGATAACGTAGTGCTTACACTCTTAGCCCACATGTCCGCCGGCGCGGCTGCATGGCACGGAGAAGGCAGTTGCACGTCCTTACAGCTCGAAGGTCACACCCTGACTCGTTGTCCCAAACCCACGCTATTCTCAAGCGTCAGTGACGCTAAACAACTCATCCCCTCCTAAAGATTCTAGTTCTCCCTACTCCAAACCAACTGCCATCTCAAATCCCGGTGACCAGAGAGACGTATGTCCTATAATCTCTGCATACGTACACAATATCATGAGGCACATGTCGCAAATTTACATAGAAATGTGACCTACAGTAAAGTGCGTGAAGTAATTGGTGTGTGGTAATTCAAAATATTGTAGTTACGTTTAGAAATATAACAGTTTCAGTCAAGCATGTAGGAAAATCAAGTATAACAATTATTATGGAAAACTAAGCGTAGAGGCAACAAAAGTCTACGATTCAGAAATTCTAAATCAGTTTTATCTTTTAGCAACGTCTCCTTTCCGTTTATACACCCTGCTTAGAGATACATCCTTTGAATCTCAATAGCTAGCCGGAGGACAAAGAATCCAAATTAAAAAAAATTAAAAAATATGCGCCCGAGAAATAAAGTAGTAGTAGTAGTAGTAGTAGTAGTAGTAGTAGTAGTAGTAGTAGTAGTAGTAGTACTAGTAGTAGTAGTAGTAGTAGTAGTAGTAGTAGTAGTAGTAGTAGTAGTAGTAGTAGTAGTAGTAGCGGTTTGAGTGCCGCAAAACTGCGGCGGTCATCAGCGCCATCCTCTGGGTACCAATTCATTCAAGTCAGTACATCAATACAATAAAGACAAAACAAGTACAAGTTAAGCAACTCAGATTACAGAATCAGCTTTAGTTATATAGATAATCACATTCTGGTAGAAAACCAATACAGTCAGAGCATTCACATAGAGAAACACCATGATTACAAAAATTGAAATAGTAAATCAAAAAACGCAAAAATTAAGCAATAGAAATCTCATTGATTATGGTAAATAAGAACTAACCCTGAGAAAATGTAAACGTACAATGCAATTCTACACAGTTATAAAAAACAATAACACACGAGAAACTTCCTTCTTTTATAATCTAATTAATTCCAATCACAAACTGTCCATGCAAGGCACCAACCTCTACACCTAGTTCAGGCAACACTTGCCTCCCCGCCACTCCAGCACCAAAATCACCCAAGAACACCAACGTATCCTTAAACTCCTTCACCACACTCTCCTTCCAAACTCTCACGGACACTCTTCCCTGTCATCTCGTCCTTTCCTCCACAGATGCGTATACAGAAAGTATAGTCACATTTCGAAACTGGACCTTAAGTCTATTTTACACAATCCTTCATTAACTGGGTACAACACCATTAGGCCCTTCTTTATTCCCTTTGCGACAATAAATCCTATGTTGTGTAGTCCAGGCTCAGTTGATTCACAATACAATAATGTGTAATCATGTTTATCTATTCTTCCTTTTCCACTCCAACCTTTTTCTTGCAACATTACTGTCCAGCCAATACCTTAAGAGTTATTTGCCACTTCTTTCATTTTTCCAGGTAATAACATAGTTTTAACATTCCAAGTTGCCAACAAACCATCCTTGTCAACAAGGTTTTTACAAGTGGGATTGAGAGCCCCATGCTGAACCCCCAACCTGTAGGACAAGGTCTCCTTATTTCTGACCCCAGCAGACAGGGTGGACTAGCTATACTCCCAGACAGTGGGTGGCTCATGTACCTCGGCGTCACCACTCCCATACTCACCAAGGTGAGCCCCTGAGGGCGACAAATGAAGTAATTTAGATCTCGCGATAGTATATATTGCATTTTTTTGGAACAGTCTATGAAGCCCTTTTCATTCTTATTGATTTTTTGTATAAGAGATAAACTGTTAGAAATAAACAAAATGTTACCACACAAAAAACTAAATTTCATAAAAGTAAACCATTTCATTCAAATACATTTTTGGAGCGTTAACCATTTCCGAGATATTCTTTGTTATTGATCTGAATTTTCAAAATATTTTCCAGCTGGTAAGCTGCTATTCGTTTTTTCCTCCGGTCACCAAAGGTTACTATGTAGGCATCTGGTTTTTAAAAAGGTCACTATTGCTTTAGCCTAATGTATCTTACAACTAAATGTGTAATGAAAGTTTATCTCGATTAACAAAAAGTAGATATGGTAGAACAGGTATAAACCGGAGCAAAGGGTGAGTGTGGTTTCGGATAACAACATTTCGGAATAAAACTTAAAATATCAGTTTTAGAGGCTAAAAATCGTTTTGTGAAATTTTAGGTGAAACTAAATTAAGGCAATATATATAAATTTAATGTTAAGAAAGTATTTAATGAATGGGAGATAATGTATTTAGAAAAAAAAATTCTATAGTGCATACAATAGTTATAATTATGATCACAGTCTCCACTTCGTTTCTATCCACTATATCACGCTTCCGTTACATTAGCAGAACATTTTTCGACAAATGGTAATGTTATCTGGCAATGATTTTTTGAAATAGAAACGTAGATTTACTTTGTTCACATTTGTTTGGGTAGTTAACGGCAGCTGGTAAATTCCCGCCATAATGTGGGTTTTAGTAGGTATTAGCTATTGTCATGCCAGACACATTATTGCGTCGTATTGGCGACAGCATTGTAGGGGTAAATCCTAGCTGGCGAGCCTAGCTAGCAGCGGAGAGAGAGGCGGAATAGTTTAGCGTTACCTTTTTTGAGTATGTTGAGCGTCATTCTGGCTTGAGAGTCGAGTGTATAAGTTTGTGTGAACGAGTGTAAATGTAGTTCGTGTGTGAAGCATTTCCCCTCAATTCTTTATTTATCTCTTTGTATGTGATGTAGGGACGCCATTAATCTTTTATTGAATAAACCACAAGTATCGTGAAATCTTGGCGATTTGTTATAAATACTCCACATCTGCACCATAATGTGAATACATGGTGGTGGTACTCTCGCCATATCTGTAGCTACGTTTCCCTATATGCATGTTGGGGTGATTAAAATTTAATACTTCTGCTGGAAAACTTTTGGCTCTCACTCCAGTATGTAACAATAATTAGTCGCGGAATGGTCTATATCTCACAACACTATGCCTCCTACCGAGAATACTTCAGCTACCATAATGACAGTCCACCGCTGTGACTGTAAATGATTGACAGCTATCAAAAGGAAGAGCCAGACTGCTATTACCGAAAGAGTCAATACAGTTGCTAGCAGAGAAGGGACCCAAAAACAGCTAAGATCACAGAAATGCACTCCATTATGCATCCCCTTTGTTAATCCTAACATAACTTAATAAATAATGTTTTCTCAATTCGTTTTAGAGGACATTGGGACATCATTTTCATCTAAAATTGCCCAATAAAGCAAAATTGAGTTTTTTTGGTTAAAAATCGATTTCTTGGACTTTTACACAACTGGTGTAAAAGCTTTTTTGTGAAACGGTCCACCTTAGGGCCAACTGCAGCACTTCTACATGACCTGCGCTAGAGGTGTGACCATTTAAATTTTTGCTGACACGCCCCTCCAACTAGCCTCTACAAATCCGCACTTTTAAATATGCAAAACATTTCACGCACATTAGATATTCCCGAATTCAATGAAATTTGACATACATGACCAAATATATACTGGCCACAAAGTAAGGGAAAGCAATTTAAATTATATTAAGGTTTAAATGAATTAAAATTAAATAATTTAAAAACTATATAAGATTTTAATGAATTTGAGAACCTAACCTAAATAAACACTGTGATTAGAATAAAGAACTGTTACTAATGTCCCTCTGTTAACGTGTTTATTATGTCCTAAAGCAAGTTTTGAAAAAAAAATATTAAGGCTTAGGCTTACATCTAAGGCGCGAGTGACAAATTAAAGTTGCAAATATTTTAAAACTTTTTAAAAAAAACTAGGCATAGGATTTATATGTGCTAAGCTTGCACTAAAATGGTTAGGTTTATGCTAATGCTTTTTTTTTTACTTTCTCTACTACGTATAGTAAGTAGGGGAAGTATTGCATTCCACCCAAAAATTCGATACCGAGATTTCACCGGAAATACATGTTTCGTGGCCCCTGAATCCAAAAAATCTGATGTGTTACAGTCACATGACTTGTCTATACTCTTGTACAAACTATTTTTACAAACTCTTACTCTCCATCTGTTTCATATTAATGGAGATAAACATTTGCAGAAATGATCTTTTGGCATACAAAGAGAATTACATTTTACACATAGCCACCAGTTCTAAAAATATTTGACTATCGCTTAAGGCGTACTATGTTCCCCTTGTTTTGTATTTGCAAGTAGCCTTTAAGCATAGACATATCTCTTAATAGCTGGTTGCTATGGGCATCACCATTCTCTTTGCCACAGATTAATACTCTTTGCATATCAAAGACAAAAAAATGAATAACGAATTACCATTTAAGAAAATAAGTATTGAACAATTTAAGAGAATAACAAGCAATATCTCGAAAATGGTTCACTCAACAAAAATGCATATGACATAAATTGTGTATTTTAATGTGATCTACATTTTCTGTGTAGAACAATTTTGTCTATCTCTTATGGTTTACCAGTTATGCAAAAATCGTTCACAATGAAGAATACTTTAGGAGACATTCCCAGCAAATTCTAGATATACATTTCATTTGTCATGGAAATATCTTAAACATATGATATTTTAATCAAAATCGTTAGAGCCATTTTAGAGAAAATAAAAATTTTCGAAAAATGTTCCATATAAAGAGCAATCTAGGGTGGAGAAATTTTCTTGAAAACCTTCGTGTCGCATCTCTGGAATATACTGAACCTAAATACCAAGTTTGGTGTTTATCCGACAGTTCGTTTCTGAGTTATGCTGTTCACAGACATACACACAGACACACACGGACATGTTTCCAAAAATGCTTTTTTTGGATTCAGGGGGTCTCAAAACATGTATTTCCGGTGAAATCTCGGTATCGAATTTTTGGGTGGAATACAATACTTCCCCTACTTACTATACGTACTAGAGAAAGTAAAAGTATAAGTGTGGAAGTTGGAACATTCAGTCCCAATGTCCCTTAACAAAAACATTTATTTTTTCGGTCGTTACAATTAAATGTTATTTAGGTTAAAAAGTGTTTCGCATAACAGAGTTTCTACTACAGAAGAATAATCATAGTCTGTAAAATATTGAGTAGACAAGTGTTGTGAATACAATACTATATTTTTTTTAATTTAAGCTTTACCTAGTGCCGCCCAGTGATTATAATCTTCTCTATTGGCTCTGTTGTATATCATTGCATTCAAAACACTGCTGCCTCCCAGAACTTTACCACGTGGCCAAAACTGTGGCTGACCTGCGTTGGCTTGAGGCTCGGGCTCTGTGTAGTACACCCAGTCAAGTCTCGTCCCAAGTATATTTAAAAAGAAGGGAGGAACATCTGCTTCCTTGGGTTCCTCACCTCCTGCCTCCAACAGCAACACTGACCAGTTCTTATTTTCGGAGAGTCTGTGACAAAATCCAAGCAATTAGTGTGATCATATGATCAAACAGCAATTAAAATTATAATGCAAAATAATCGTTAACTAATTTGGGAACAAGTGTAAATACAGGATTACGATAAGGATTTCGATACTTTTTAAACTCTGATGATAAACTAATTTCACTTAGCTCCCGATATAAGGTTTAGAGTGTGATTATCGAAGGCGGATATCTCGCGCACTGCGAACATTTAGTCTATTGTGGCTACACGCCCCGCTGGTAGGGATAAGGTGAAGGAGTTATAGAAGGTCCCACTTCGCAGGCAGAGAATACCACGGCGTGGTCATTTCCGGTTTGAACACTCGCGCGCCAGTGGCGAGGTATCCCAAGAGGGCGACTCAGCGATCCTAATAGGCAGGACAGTTCACTCTAGCGTTCACGGTGGAAAATCTTTACAACGCGCATACATACGTGCCATCTTGCGCGCACTGCCAGGACTTAAAACGTGAAATGGAGGGGAAATTTGAGGAAATGGGTTAAAGGAGAAATAGTGGTAGAATACACCGCCCCGGTATTCGCTTTGCTGAAGAGGAAAAACACGAAAAACCCCATGGTCAGTGTGAACGTTCACTGGGTTTCTAACCAAGGCGCGCGAGCCTAACACGATTCCGTAGAGCCATCTAGCGAGGTCCTCACCTCGTCCTTTATGAAATTATTCTACAATGATCTATATGATTTTTATGGCGATTCATTGGCTACATTTATCATGGATTTTGTTAATTACAGTAATTTATTTATTTTCTTTTTCATTATGGATGATTTATTCTTTAATGTACACCCGTGGACAAAAATGATTCACCCCCGGATTCTGTGACGATCGGAGGGCTTCGTGTACCTTCGTAACAGCTGTGCTCAGCGCACATGCAGGAACTGTTGAATGGTCTCTGCCGTGTAGGGCAATGGTCACCTTATAACGGTCTTTCTCGCTGGTGACTCTTTTGAGCCACTGAAAAAGTACCACGAAAAACGTTCCGTTAGCGGAGAGGTTAAGAAGGTATCGCCTGCGTTCATAAGCTCCTCGGTTCAAATCTTGCATTAGCTAATATTATTTTTATATTGTTAATTTTATGATTGGATATGCAGAACATAATGTTGCATTATAAAGATCTGGAATTTTAAGTTCTAGGCATATCTATGCACAGAAAAACACAATTCTGCTAAAATACTTGTTTTAAATAACTGAAGAAATAAACGCAAACTATCATATTCTAAAACTAAAACATATAAAACAACTAATATCGGGTGTATGAACCCTGAGTGTCAAATTTTTGCCCCCATTTTAGGGTTATAGTTGAAATTAAGTCCCTGTAGTAACATGGACAAGAAGCTACAACATTGCAGGTTCCTTGAATTTGTGTCCAGAATCCTGTACGAATTCAACATTAAGATACCTTAACCTCACACTGGAGGTCAAAATATTCTCAACTATTACCCTGTATTGCGCACTGTTCAGTGTATTCTCAAGCTGCCACAACACAACCAGACCATCCTCTGATATCCAACAAAATTAGGCGATCATGATGAAATTGTTAAGTAGTTTGCATCGAAATAAATATTCTATTATCAATAGCTATAAATGCCGTGTACGAAATGGAGTATATAAAAATAATAGTCACTATGTGTTGATTAAACATTATTAACAGAAGAAAAAATCTTTGTTTTTTTGGGTACGTGTGAGACCTGTGATCTTAACCACAGAAAC
Source organism: Deroplatys truncata (assembly GCA_030765065.1). Lineage (NCBI taxonomy): Eukaryota > Metazoa > Arthropoda > Insecta > Mantodea > Mantidae > Deroplatys > Deroplatys truncata. The sequence goes on from CM060982.1 coordinate 112,113,519, forward strand.
ACCGTACGCTTTGCCACAGCGCTACAGAGAAGACATATGGAAGGTAGCATGTTTAATAGAGTACAACTTTGACATTCAAAACATGACTTATTTTTTGTCCACGGGTGTACATATTTCTTGCGTTGGAAATGAGATAGGTTAAGTTAATGAAGGTTTAATTTAATTTAATTAAAAAAGTGGCTTGTACGGCTAATGTAATTAGTACATAGAATTCCTAAAATGGAACGAATCTTTTATTTGTAGGTATGGAGAATGACAATCAATAATGGTTATTGACATTCCACCATGGAAAAAGAGAAGAGAATAGTGCTTCTTTTTAAACAAAGTAAAATAAATTATTTAAAATCAAAACGTATTTACCTACACTATGGCCTGAGGAAGGAAGAATACAAGAGATTTCACGGCTCATGCAACGGAACCAAAAAGATTAAAGAAATCGAATTGCATAGCGCAATTCACACTAGTTAGTTCCTTACTCCACCTCAGTGTGAGTCGAGTTTCGTTACTCTGAGGTCACGTTTGTCTGTTCTACAATATATCCAAATGGCACGCCAATTGAAAATTCCACCAAGTGTGAAGTGCATAGTGTGATTCATTTATTGAATGCACAAAATGTTCGGCCAATAGAAATTTATAGGCAAATATTGCAAGTGTATGGTGATGATGCAATGAACGAGTCTTAGTGAGGAAATGGTTTATAATGTTTAACCAAGGAAGAACGACGAAGACCGGTGTGGGTGGCCATCGCTCATTATGGATGAGTTGAAAGCAAATTTGATGAAAAAAATCGGGACATTCACTTGTTTCCGAAACTAATGGACGTTTTGGGTGGAAAAGTGTTTCCAACCGATATAGATCTCAAAGAGGCACTGACAGTCTTTGTCGGTAGCAGAGTATAACATCGGCATTGAAAAACTGGTACCACGTTACAATAAATGCATTGACAGCAACGGAGATTATATGAGAAATAGGGCAGGTATTGTATCTTAGTAAATAGTTTTGTGTTGATATCTTTCGTTCCTTACTTTCTGGATAACCCTAGAATATGGTAATGAAACATGGACCTATTAATCCGGAACGGAAGCAAAATGAAACGGCACAAATTAAATTCCTCAGATCAGTTAAAAAGCTAACAATAAGAAACAAATAAGGGGAATACTGAAAACAAAGGATATAAGTGATGAGATTAACGAGTATAAGAAATATTGGTAATAGTATGTAGGGAAAATGGCCATACCGTGGCAAACATACTTTTATCAAACCGTTGGGTAACAACCTGGGTTGCCCAAGAAGAAGATGATGATGGAAGGATGCAGTTAGCCTTGTAATGAGACAGAAATGACCCATCATTGAAAAGAGGAAGAATATGAGCTGAAGCTTTCCTGGCGGTGTGAATACTCTAAACCTTCTCGGACTTACTGCCAGGTGTAGAGTCGGTTACAAACCCACATTTCGGGAACATACATCGTTCCCATCTTCATGATAATGTGACGCAGTGGCTATGGTTCAAGCTTATCGGGAGTTCGGCGCCGGGCTGTCGAATAAACTAGATAGCGGCCGCTCGTCAGTGTAAACACCGGCTCGCTATTGGCAAATAACTAGAAGCTTCTCCCCTCCTCCAGAAAGTGTGCCGAAATACTTCTAGAACGTTCGAGAACCTGGTGGAAAGACTCCACTGAATATACAAGCGAGTGCTCTCGCAGGCAGTCAGTCAGCGCGTGTCGAGTACAAGGTGAGGAGTTGTGACAGTAGAGGGAGTCGCGTCGGTCAGTCAGTGAGTAAGTGAGTTGGCGCGCGAATTTCCTGTGCGACATACAGAGCGATTTAACGATACGACTGTTGTGGCGTGCAGCGAGAGCTACTGCGGAGCGACGGGTTGTGTTCGACTCTCGAGTGATGTGAACATTCGACGTAAAGAGGCTATTGGTGACAGAATTGAACTAGTTCACCTTAATGAAGTGACATTAGTGAAGTGAACTCCCAGCGAAGAAAAACTACGTAAAAACGAAACAGTGACAGTGAAAACTGAGAAAAGAGACAGTTGAAGAACCGGACCAGTTACAGCCGTATTCCTGACTGAAAGCCCGAGAAAGTCTAGAGTAAGATATGACGTCATATTTTCTCAAAAGCTTCCCATTTACTTATCTTGAAAAGAAACCTCTTTTTGAGAAAATGGCTTTGGAGATACGTGCATTCAAAACAATGGCATCAGTAGTTCCAATTAGATGGAGGTAAACAATATCTTTTAAAATATACCTTTTTACTTTCTCTACCGCGTACTTAGTAGGTAGAGGAAGTATTGCTCTTCATGCAAAAATTTCATATCGAAATTTCACCGAAAATACATGTTTTGTTCCCCCATAATCCAAAACATAGCAAGTTTAGAAAACTGTCTAGGTGTGTGTGTGTGTGTGTGTGTGTGTGTGTGTATGAACAGCATAACTTAAAAACGAAATGTGGGATGTACCAAAACTGGTATTTAAGTTCCAGGGATACGACACGAAGGTTTCCAAGGAAATTCCCCATCCTCAAGTACTAAAAAATGTTTCAATATTTTTTATTTTGTCAAAAATGCTGTACCGATTTTGATTAAAATCCCTATGTTTAAGATATTGGTATTAAAATATGTGTTTCTTGAATTTTCTGGCATTAGCCTGTGTACTCTTCATTCTGTATGACTTTTGTATAACTTAAGAGATAGATATAATCTTACTGCAAAAAATGTAGAAAAATCAACATTTTTTGGCATTACTATTTTAGAGATATTCTTTGTAATTGGTTTGAATCCTGAATTACTTAAACCTTCTCAAGTTGCTCGCTATTCGTTTTTTCTTGAGGTTATGCGCAGATTATAGAAATTTACAGCCATCACACAGTGATACTCCTTTTAAAATCTGATCATTGCTTTAGCCTACTTTCTTCTTCTTAAACCTAGAACGAAATTTGCGAATGTGTAACGATAGTTTATTACGATTAACAAGAGGTACACTACTAGATCAAAGTATTCGGACAGCTGGCTGAAAATGACATACAAGTTAGTGGCGCCCTCCATCGATAATGCTGGAAGTCGGCATTCCAAAACATCCCAAATGTGTTCTATAGGATTCAAGTCAGGACTCTGTGCAGTCCATTACAGGGATGTTATTGTGCTGTAACCACTCTGCCACAGCCCGTGCAGCATGAACAGGTGCTCGATCGTGTTGAAAGATGCAACCGCCATCCCCAAATTACTCTTCAACACTGGGAAGCAAGAAGTTGCTTAAAATATCAATGTAGGTCTGCGCTGTGATCGTGCCACGCAAAACATCAAGGGGTGCATGCCCCCTCCAGGAAAAACACCGTAACACCACCACCTCCAAATTTCACTGTTGGCACTACACACACTGGCAGATGACGTTCACCGGGCATTCACTATACCCACACCCTGTCATCCGATCGCCACATTGTGTACCATGATTCGTCACTCCACACAACGTTTTGCCACTGTTCAATCGTGTAATGTTGACGCTTCTTACAACAAGCGAGGCGTCGTTTGACATTTTCCTGCGTGATGTGTGACTTATGAGCAGCCGCCAGACCATGGAATATAAGGTTTCTCACCTCACGCCTAACTGCCATTGTACTTGGAGTAGATCCTGATGTAGTTTGCAATTCCTGTGTGATGGTCTGGATAGATGTCTGCCTATTACTCTTTACGGCCCTCTTCAAATGCCGGCGGTCTCTGTCAGTCACCAGACGAGGTCGCCTGTACGCTTTTGTGCTATACATGTCCTTTCACGTTTCTACTGCACTATCACATCAGAAACAGTACACCTAGGGATGTTTAGGAGTGTGTATAGACTTCTGACACAAGTGACATCCAAACACCTGACCACGTTCAAAGTCCGTTAGTTCCACGGAGCGTCCCATTCTGCTGTTTCGCGATGTTAATGACTACTGAGGTCGCGGATAATGAGTACCAGGCAGTAGGTAGCAGCGCAATGCACCTAAGATGAAAAAAGTATGTTTTTTGGGATGGCCGGATACTTTTGATCACATAGTGTATATATAGAAGTAAATGTTTGTAAGAATAATTCGTAGAAGAGTGAATAGAGAAAACTATGTGCATGCCACACATCCCATTACTTTACTTTCTCTACCACGCACATAGTAGGTAGAGAAGGTATTGCATTCCACTCAAAAATTCGATGTTGAGATTTCATCGAAAATATATGTTTTGCGGGGGGGTTTTATTATTGTAGCGGTTGCATCACGTATGGGTACCACTTTGAAGCTGTTTTAGACCACGCACGTAATGGATGCCAATTTGCGGGAGATTGTTTCTAGGAGCGTTCGCCCCACGTAGGTACAAACTTTTTATTTTAATGCTTATTTATGTATGCCTCGGCTGCGTCATTAGTGTTTTGTAGAGCACGTATCTCTTAACAGGGCTGGTACGGCTAAAGAAAAAGGCTTACAAATTATAATTGTGTTTTTTACATTTTTTATTTATCCTTCACACGATTAAATAACACTTCACCGATGTATCCTACCATAGAGCTGTGAGATTATTGTTAATTGTACTTTTAAAGTTAAACTTTATATTATTCCCACCGCAATGTATTTTCATGTCTCACCCTGAACCCGTATCGAACCGAACTGCTTGGATACGCTTTCTTGTAGCGTCTAACGTTTGAATTTGTACATTTACCCTATTTCTAGTCTCCGATTGTCTAAGCCTACTCCAACCTTTATTTAACTTTCAGTTTTTATAGTTTTGAGTGACTGTTTATAAACTGCTTTAAATATTACATTATTATTTTTCCAAGTACTATTAGTACCCCTTTTTAGCTTTCAATTTGTTGTTTTCTCAAGGTTACTTTACTGTTAGCAACTTTCAGCTTCTACTTTGTAATTCTGTTTGCTACGGAAAGCAGCTTGCTTCTATTCTCATAGCTCCTACTTTGTTAAACTACGTAATACATTTGCATAACATTATTATACATGAACATACTAAAATAAACATAATACAATGACAGTAATATACATTTTATATATTATTAAACACATATTGCTTTATGGTGGGCTGTTATTCTTTTATATTAGGTATATATATAGACTGATATCATTTAAGTGATAAAAATACTGCCTTAGGTCCCGTATATAAAAAAAGGATTTTTGGAAAACGGTCCGACTTAGTTTGATATTTAGTTTCAGTGCTTTCCAAAGATGCAACACGAAGATTTTAAAGAAAATCCCCCACCCAAAACTACGCTTTATCTGGAACATTTTTCGAACATTTTTATTTTCTAAAAGATGGCAGTAACGATTTTAATTAAAGTAACATATAATAGAGATATTTACAATATAAATAAAATGTATATCTTCAATTTTATATGAATAGCCTGTGAAGTCCCATTCATTGGAGGAATTCTGCTTTATCTTGCACAACTGGTAAACCTTAAGTGACAAAGGAAAACGTACTGCACCAAAAATTTAGATCTGTTTAGAATACATAATTTATTCCAAATAACTTTTTATGTGGCATCAGTCATTTCTAATATATCTGTTATTAATGGTTCGAATTGTGCTATACTTTGCCATTATTTTAAAGTCCTGCCGATTTTCAATTGTTACTGGCAATTGCATGGAAACAGTATGCAATTTAGCCCATCATATAGTCACCAGTTCTTAAGCATTTGACTATCGTTGTTCCCTTGCATCTGTTACGAAATATGAGATGCAGCGATATACGGAAAGATTTGTCTTGTTTAAAATGATGTAGTTGGAGAAAAAAAAACTTTCGTAAGAATAATTTGTGTACGCGCTAATTAGGGATAGAGGATAGAGAAAGTCATATGAATGTAACACATCAGAGCTTTTCTATAAAAATATCGCTTTTGGGAGTGTTTTTGCCCAATGCTCAGCAATAACGGTACAGTAGTGCACGTTGCCTGGATATAAACTACTGCTTTCTGTTTAGACTACGAAGTAATTACTTTTGGGCATTTTTATACATACCTGTTTGCCACAACACATCCTGCGGAGCCAGCGCCCACTACAATGAAGTCATAACAGTCTCCGTCCTTAACGGTAGTGAAGGAAGCGATATCATCGGGCGACTGGTAGGTTAAATTGGTCACAATAGTGTTCACAAGGACTGTAATGGCAGCTGCCGAAGGGCACGTGTTGTTTGCCTGCATCTGTTAGTTTCCCCAAAAGCAGAGTCAATTAAACAAATTATAATAATTTGAGGCAGTGGTTTTTAACACTTAAATGATTTCAGGCAAATTATATAATACATAAATTCAATAAAAGCCCGCCTTGAAGCAATATGTGTATGTAATAATTTGTAAAATGTATGTAACAGTCATTGCATATGCTTATATTATTGTATACATGTTTAATAATGTTATGTATATGTATTACATAATTTAATAATGTAGGAGCTGTGAGAATATTAGGTTAAAAGTTGCTAACAATGAGGTAACAATGAGGTAACCTTGAGGCACTAATGAATTTTAAAGTTCAACAATACTACTTGTGATTCTTGTAAGTAATAATGTAATTTTAGTGACAGTTTATAAAAAAGCTTTACTTAAATGAAGGTATTTTATTGGATTAGGAATAACCAATCATAGACTTAAAATACAAGTTTAGGTGGTTGAAATCAATTCAGTTGCCTGCAGACAGTATTCCTAACCGGACGCGAGACACATCCTCGAGAGATTTAATACGTATTCGTGTGAGACGAAAAAAACTTTACGTGTTAAAAAGTGCAAGTATTTAATAAAAACATCTGACAGGTCTCTCTCTATATCAGTGAAGTGTTAATTAAATCGTGTCAAGCATTAATAAAAGAAGTGAAGAAAAATTATAATCTGTGTAAGCCTACATTCTTAAGTCACACCACAACCCTGCTAAGAGAAACGTGTCTCTAACAATAATACTGACGCAGCCGAGGCAAGCATAAAAATATAATATTTAAAGTAACAGTCAAATTACAAAGTTAATATTTTTAAAAATCTGATGTGTTACACTCACATGACTTTCTCTACTCTTGTACAATCTAATTTTACAAACGCCTATTCTCCATATGCTTCATGTTAATCGAGATATCGAGATGTCAATCTTATTGGTAATTTTCTTGTAGATGCAAGGGGAATATGGTAGCTTTTAAGTGATAGTCAAATATTTTAACGCTGGTTGCTATGTGGCGAATTCCATTCTCTTTGCATGTTCAGGACATAAAAAAATCTGATGTGTTACACTCACATGACTTTCTCTACTCTTGTACAATCTATTTTTACAAACGCCTATTCTCCATATGCTTTATGTTAATCGAGATATCGAGATGTCAATCTTATTGCTAATTTTCTTGTAGATGCAAGGGTAATATGGTAGCTTTTAAGCGATGGTCAAATATTTTAACGCTGGTTGCTATGCGGCGCATTCCATTCTCTTTGCAAGTCCAGGACATAAAAAAATGAATAACGAATTTGAGAAAAAGTATAAGTATTGGAAAATTTAAGGGAATAACAAGCAATATCTCGAAAACGTTCACTCAACAAAAGAAATGTATATGACATAAGTTGTGTATTTTAACGAGATCTACATTTTTTGTGTAGTAAAATTTTGTCTATCTCTTATGGTTTACCAGTTATGCAAAAGTCGTTCACAATGAAGAATACTTTTGGAGACATTCCCAGAAAATTCGAGATATACATTTCATTTCTCATGACATTATCTTAAACATATGATATTTTAATCAAAATCGTTAGAGCCATTTTTGAGAAAATTAAAATTTTCGAAAAATCTTCCATGTAAAGGGTAGTCTGGGGTGGGGGGATTTTCTTGAAAACCTTCGTGTCGCATCTCTGGAAGATACTGAACCTAAATACCAAGTTTGGTGCTTATCCGACTGTTCGTTTTTGAGTTATGCTGTTCACAGACACACACACACAGACACACACACAGACACACACACACACACAGACACACACACGGACATGTTTCCAAAAATGCTTTTTTTGGATTCAGGAGGTCTCAAAACATGTATTTCCGGTGAAATCTCGGTATCGAATTTTTGGGTGGAATGCAATACTTCCCCTACTTACTATACGTAGTAGAGAAAGTAAAAAATGAATAACGAATTTGAGAAAAAGTATAAGTATTGGAAAATTTAAGGAAATAACAAGCAATATCTCGAAAACGGTTCACTCAACAAAAGAAACGTATATGACATAAGTTGTGTATTTTAACGCGATCTACATTTTTTGTGTAGTAAAATTTTGTCTATCTCTTATGGTTTACCAGTTATGCAAAAGTCGTTCACAATGAAGAATATTTTTGGAGACATTCCCAGAAAATTCGAGATATACATTTTATTTGTCATGACAATATCTTAAACATATGATATTTTAATCAAATTCGTTAGAGCCGTTTTTGAGAAAATTAAAATTTTCGAAAAATGTTCCATGTAAAGGGTAGTCTGGGGTGGGGGGATTTTCTTGAAAACCTTCGTGTCGCATCTCTGGAAGATACTGAACCTAAATACCAACTTTGGTGTTTATCCGACTGTTCGTTTTTGAGTTATGCTGTTCACAGACACACAGACACACAGACACACAGACACACAGACAGACAGACACACAGACACACAGACACACAGACAGACACACACACGGACATGTTTCCAAAAATGCTTTTTTTGGATTCAGTGATTCTCAAAACATGTATTTCCGGTGAAATCTCGGTATCGAATTTTTGGGTGGAATGCAATACTTCCCCTACTTACTATACGTAGTAGAGAAAGTAAAAATGGGGCGAAGTCTATTGGAAACTGTTTACTATACGTGCGGTTGCAACTACTAAAAGTTCGGCTCCCCAACAGTTGAAATATAAAACTAATCCTTCAATAAAAATTACTTCAAATTGACGCAGAAAGCGCGATGCAAATAACGTAACTAATCACCTACTTCAAATTACAGGAGTAGTATAACACAATCAAGTAGTATATAGCATAAAAACTTAGTAAAATCCCTGGGCGAGTATTCGGGAGAGATAAATCATCCCCACCCTACTTATATTTTGTCTTTAGCTACTGGGTTATCCCATGAGATGTCTTAAAGATAAAGTGGGCTGATACGTGGGAAACAAATGGCGCGTCACTGTTGTGAACACATCAATTTTATTGTGCAGAAGAATTTAATAAAATCTTGTTTATATCGTAATAACTGAAAAACTAAAATCATTATTCCGGTTCAGTGAGAGATATGTTAAATAACACAGTTTCGAGATGATGATGATCTGTGATTGGTCTTCCTGGAAAAAATTAAAGCCGCTAGTTTTCTTCGTAAAACTTGAACTTAAATAATTTGCATTATGAAAATTAATCAGCGAGGAACTTTTTCCCTTGAAGAGATAGATGGGAGGATGAAGGCTGTGAAATACCCTAAAAACTGTGAATTAAATTTTGGAAGATATCCCATATGATGTATGTGAAATGCTATTGTTAGTTACGGGGGCAGTCCAGAAAGTCCCAAACGTTTTCGCCTATCTTGACGTCAGAACATTCCTACATTCAGTACGCATCCAGCTATGCTAGCATGAGGACTATAGCTTCTTTACTGTGCTCTCTGTGAGTTGCTAAATGTGCGCTGCAATATAAAATCCCGCCACTTGTGAAGTAAAATCTGTGATTAGGTTCTTGTTGGCTAAAAAGAACAAACCAATTGAAATTTATCGTCAACCTTGTGATGCTTACGAGCAGGGAATAATGAGTGAAAGCCGAGTCAGGCAGTGGTGCATTTATTTTAAAAATAGCGGTACCAATGTTCACGACGAGAATCACAGTGGTAGGTCTAGGCTTATGTCTGTCAATGCAAATCAATGACAAAATTCCTGAAAATCGTCATTTCACGGTTACAGAACTTTCGGAACATTTTCCCCAAGTTTCAATGTAGTCTGGTGCATCAAATTGTTGTGAAGAAGCTTGGTTACTACAAATTTTGTGCTAGGTGGGTTCCAAAAATCCTAACGGAAGACCATAAAAATCAGAAACTGGCTGCAGCACTAACCTTCCTCCAGGATTTCAACAAATATGGCAACCTTTACTCGATCGTATCGTAACCGGGGACGAGACTTGGGTGAAGCATATCAATTGTGAAACAAAACAGTAGTCGATGGAATGGGGACACACATTCTCCCAAGAAACCAAGAAAGTGTTTGCAAACGCTGTCAGCAAGAAAGGTCATGGTACTGTGTTTTGGGACTCTAAGGAAGTGCTGCTCGTTGAGTTTCTGGAACGTGGAACAACGATAATCTCAGAGAGGTATTGTGAAACACTAAGAAAGTTAAGGCGTGCCATACAAAATAAACGTCGGGGAAAAATTAGCACCAAGGTGTTGTTTCTTCATCACAATGCACGCCCACACACGGCCAATCGTACTCGAACACTCTTGGATGGTTTTGCATAGGAGGTGTTTGACCATCCACCATACAGCCCGGATTTGGCGCCGAGCAACTACCACTTCTTCTCAGCGATGAATAAATGGCTCGGTACACAACGCTTTGATACTGATGCTGAAGTGTATGCCCGTGTAAACCGGTGGTTGATGTTACAGGCGGCAGATTTCTACAGAGAGGGTATTGAAAAACTTGTGCCACGGTATGATAAATGCCTCAAATTTGAATGACGATTATGTAGAAAAATAGCTTAAGAGTTTACCTTTTAAGTGTATATAACAAACGTTTATATTTGCTTTTTGTTAATTGTTTATTTCTAAACGTCTGGGACTTTCTGTATTACCCTTGTATATGCATATTTTGCTTTTCACTCCCACTGCACCTTGCTCTTTTCGTGGCCTGTTACAGCAATCTACAAACACAGAATTTTTGTTGCAATGCTCTGGTGTTTTCAGTCCTGTCTCTACAGTTGGATAGTTACAACAGTGCTGTGATTAAGTGATAAACAATTTTGTGAGAATAAAATGAAGTAGTGATTCAGAGTCATGCCCGCCCAAAACAGAAAGGGAGAATACATGACAGGTGAGCTACCCTTCCCAAGGGTTTGTTTCTAAGTTGCTGAACTATAGTTTTTCAATCAGAAGGTTTTCTTTGTTTTCCCATACAATTTATTTTGTATTGGTGTATTTAATAGCATGTTAGATACTTGAGAAGCATTAAAATATTTAGCTGCCATAGACTACTGTGGAAGAAGATATAGAACATAAATATGAAAAACAAGAATAGTTTAAAATTCCTAAGAAAATACTATTTTTACTATGTAAAATGTAACAACAGAAAATTACAACTTATAACTCTGGTTAGAATCATTACAGGTACTACCAAAACCTCTAAAAGCATGGATTAGTGAAAAACACCAACTTAGGTGGTAAATCTATCCCGAACAAAGACAGGCCAGGAAACTTAAGCCCAAGCTGTCGCGGCAATCTCTCGTGTTATCTTATTTTCTGGGCGCCTGTTATTGTTTTATCATTTTAAGATTTGGGTTCTTTGTCCTCCGGCTAGCTATTATTACTCAGTCGAGCAAATATCTCTGAGCAGGGCGTGTCAATGGAAAGGAGTTGTTACTAAACGATACCACTGATAAAAGAATTTGTTTTTACATTTGTATTGCCGTCACAATTATCTTGATACATGCCTGACTGAAACTATTATATTTCCGAATGCAATTACTGTCGTAATAGTTGTCGCGTACTTCAAATTTTGTAACTAACTTTACGACGCGAGAGATTCTGTCGTAATGTGTACCTCGCGAATGATTTTTTTTGAACTGCGCGACGTGTACCTCGCGAATGATTCCTTAGAACTACGTGAAACATGCTTTTCGCTCGAGAATTTATACTCCTCCACGAAATGCCTAAACATTATAATAGAGCTGCTATTGGTTACTAAATCGCGCCAACATGAGCGTCGGTTTTGTCAGCCTATCATAATTACTAAAATATTCCCTCCATTTCTAAAGAAAGGCACGTTACCCTGATGTCATTTGTTTGTCTCTTCTTAGTGATAAACAACACACCCCCTCGCTTCATTATTGTTACCCACTCCATTGTCAGTTTCAGTGAGGCCGTGTAAACTTATTTCCTAACAATGCTTATGGCTAACAAACATCTAAAATCATTGTCATACAATAATGTTAATTTACACTACAATAACTCTGGCATTCACAGTGTTGTGGTATAAAACACTGCCTCAAAGCAAGTTGTTTCGTCGTCTCTACTGAGATTGGGTAGAACAGGAACAAGGATAGTAGTTGGACTAATTTCTTAACATAATCACTTCAGGAAACATCTATTTAAAGTAGGACTCTACAAGGATGAACGCATTTTTAGAATGTGCAAAGAGGACGAGAAAACGCCTCACACATCCTCTTTAACTGCCCACTCCTGGCAAGAAAGGGACCAGAGAAGGTCTGGAAAGGATTCTGACATTGGAACCGCGGTACTCGAACTTGTTCAGGAACAGAATTTGGTAAACGACGAAAGCATCGTTTCCAATGTGGTTGCACAATAAGCCTTTTAGACTGAGTGCGGAGGTCAACAAAATTCTAACCCCCATCCATCTATATATATATATTATAAATAAAACAACTGTACTGGTTTTTTAATTGAACCGAGGGTTACAGTTATAAAATATGAAATGTCAAAACTAGCTATTTCCATAGCATAGCATCCGCTTTGATGTGTCCACAGAGCCCTAGAGCATAGCAGCCGGACCATCTGCTTCGTGCCATGCTGATGGCATTAGGGTGTCGTCCAGACCAACCGCCGCCCTCACACAGAAAGGTGGACAGTTAGCCTTCTAGGCCTCATCCCTGTAACCATGCTATCTTGTTTCGTCACGTGTCCACAGGGACCCTAGCGCATAGCAACTGGATCTTCTGCTTCGTGCCGTGCAGATGGCATTAGGGTGCCGTCCAGTCCAACTACTTTCAATATCTGTGGATAGATGGCAGAGCATTCGCTATTGTCACCTATTTTTCAGTTTTACTGTTATTTTAGACATAAGGTGTAACTTTGGGTCGTGGTATTTAACTTGGCGGCTGAGGGAAACTACGAAAAAACCTCAAGACAGATTGGTCGACCCACGGGATTTGAACTCCGGACCTCCCGGATGCGGGCCACAGACGTTACCTCCTGACCATCCCGCTCGGTAGTCTTTTCTCGTCAAGTTCTTCTCTACCACTTACCTGTAGTAAGTAGAGGAAGTATAGCATTCCACTCAAGCATGTAATATCAAGATTCCACTGGAAGTAGGTACATATTTTGAGGTCCTCTGAATCGCAAAAAAGGCGTTGTAGTGTGTGTGTGTGTGTGTGTGTGTATGTGTGTGTGTGGATGGGTAGGTATGTCCCTGAACAGTATAAGTCAAAAACAAAATCTCGATTAAATATCAAACTTTGTAGGTATTTAAGTGTAGCGTTTTCAAAAGATGCGACACGAAGGTTTTTCAAAAAATCCCCTACCTCATAACCTCAAACTAACCATGTTTTCGAAATGATTTACTTACTCAAAAATCAAGTAATTGGAGGGTAAGTATTTGGGATAAAAAATGAGATAAACTGGAAAATATTACACTGGCAACAAGAATGTTGACAGAGAATGGGAAAGATGTTGGAGCATGTGTGAATATTTAGAAGAAGTAAGGAGTAAATGGATTAGAAAAGTGAAAAAGATGGGATGCAGTCAAATTAGGGGCTGAGCGCATGCAGATGACCTCGGAGTTACAGCATGCTGGACTCGTGGGAAAGTAGAATCGTCCCAACTACAAGAAATGTATGTAACTGTTGATAAATAAATATTATATTTCATTCAAAATGGCTTTAAAGATATTGATTGAAATACCCTATACTTAATACATTTGCATAACCAATAAAATGTATACCTTGAATTTTCTGCGAATAGTGTGTTCTTTCTGAATTACATCTATATAATTTGTAAACTGTAAGAGACAGATAAAATCTTATCACAGAAAAAAGCTGTAGATTTCGTTAAAACACACACAATAAAACTCTTTATGACGTTCAGTATTTTCGAGATATTCTTCGTTATTGGTTTCAACGTTGAAATACTTATATTTCCTTGAAGATGCAAGTCACTGTTCGTTTTTTCTTGTGGTCATGGAAGGACTATGGATTGAAAGCCAATGTATAGCGGCTTGTGTAGGCATTACGTTGTAGAAAAGTGAGTAAAGGAAATCGTGTAAATGCAACATCAGATTTCTCCATGTATTAGAGATAAAGATACCTAGACTGCCTCTGCGATCCAGTGGTCAGCAAGTTGGATTTTCGAACCTCAAGTTCGATTCCCGGCTCAAGTGTGGGTTTTTCTTTGTTCAGAAACATCTGTCTTACACAGCGTTGCATCTTGTAAGTGAGGGGTAGAAAATAAGGAGAGGGAATTTCCGAAAATTGTTAACAGAGTGTTGTTTTGACTCAGACCTAAAACTTAAACATTCTGGGTTTTGTTCAGATAGGCGATGGGATTGAACATTTCAGTATGGATCATAATACTACCACATTTATTTAGGAACACCTAAACCAAAACCTCCTTGGCTTAGATGAAACCAAGAGGAATAGATTGCCGAATAAAAGTACTGCAAGTACTTTAAAAATAAAGGCAGTTTAGTACTAGTTACGCATATTTTTAAATTGAATTCTATTTATGGGCGTTCTTTAACTACTATGGTCCTTAGGGTCCAATTTTATCCTATTAGGCATGAAAGACCGGAAATTTAGCTCAAAGACGCCTTTATCAGAATTGATGTTTTTTTATGTGACGTAAAATTACGACGCACGGCCACTAGCTTTACTTCCCTTCCGAAGGAAGCCGTACTAAGAATATTTACGCCGAAAAAAAAAAACAATCCATCGCCCTCCGCCGGGTTTGAACTGTGACCTCGGAAACCAGAAGGTAGCATGCTACCCCTAGACCTAGTACGGGGAGATCATGCACTTCTTCTGTGCGTTGTATTTCAGAGAGCCAGTACGCACATGGAGGCTGGGCAATGAAATTACGCAGGGGCTTAAATGAAATTGAAATGAGGTACATTTAGTTACATGGGACAAAGCGGGTGGAAGATAATTCTGAGAAGACTGTGATATTGACAAGAAAGATTTAGAATACAAATTAAGGCTAAATGTCACTTAACTTACAGTGTGAAATAGCACGGGACCGAGGGAGAAAGACCTATTTGAAGAAGAGGTTTGGCGTGTCTGAGATTGGGCGCCTGGAAAAGGAACTAATTAATTGATGACACCGGAATCAGAATATGTCACTATGATGAAGGGGAAACATGGAATTGCATTCTGCTGAGTGCAGAGAAACGGAATAACCAAGAAAACAATATTTACCAGCAGAATTTCTGGAATCCAATAGGAGAACGCAGGCCTGCTTGAATGTAATGCAGGACGCGGGGTGTCCCAAAGTGCGGTATTTTTACTTTCTCTACTACGTATAGTAAGTAGGGGAAATATTGTATTCCACCCAAAAATTCGATACCAAGATTTCACGGGAAATACATGTTTTGAGACCCCTAGAATCCCAAAAAAACATTTTTGGAAACATGTCCGTGTGTGTGTCTGTGAACAGTATAACTCAGAAACTAACTGTCGGATAAACACCAAACTTGGTATTTAGGTTCAGTATCTTCCAGAGACGCAATACGAAGGTTTTCAAAAAAATCTCCCACCCCAGACTACCCTTTACATGGAACATTTTTCGAAAATTTTAATTTTCTCAAAAATGGCTCTAACGATTTTGATTAAAATATCATATGTTTAAGATATTTTTCATAAGAAGTGAAATGTATATCTCGAATTTTCTGGGATGTCTCCAAAAGTATTCTTCATTGTGAACAACTTTTACATAACTGGTAAACCATAAGAGATGAACAAAATTTTACTTCACAAACAACAGATCGCGTTAAAATACACAATTTATGTCACATATATTTTTTTTTTTTGTTCAGTGAACCACTTTCGAGATATTGCTTGTTATTCCCTTAAATTTTCCAATACTTATACTTTTTCTCAATTCGTTATTAATTTTTTGTCCTGGTAATGCAAAGAGAATGGAATACTCCACATAGCAACCAGTTCTTAAAATATTTGACTATCGCTTAAAGCCTAGCAATTTCCCTTGCATCTACAAGAAACATCTCAATATCTCGATTAACATGAAGCATATGGAGAATAAACGTTTGTAAAAATAGTTTGCACAAGAGTAGAGAAAGTCATGTGAGTGTAACACATCGGATTTTTTTATCTAATTTTCGACGAAGGTTGTTAATTGCCTGGAGAATAGTAGAGGAAGAGGATACATAAGGACGAGTTTTGTAGGGTCAAAGCACTGTATTGATTTGATGCTACGTTTGTAATTGTAATTCATGCTTATTATTTCTTTTCTCTTCTATATTATGTTAGTATGAAGTTACCAAATGTATACATTTATTATTATGTTTATATTGCAAGGTTTAAGGGAAAGGAAAAGCATGTACGTCCATGAAGCCCATGCGATTGCTGTGAGTAGACTGAAACTGTTCACACCACTGCACCCCACTTCCACCACAATGAAATGAGTTGAAAGGAGTGGCATCTGAAATTAAATCCATATAAAAGCAAACTGGAATTGTAATTCAAGAAGATAGAAAATGCGTAATATATTTATAAGTTTATATGATAATGTGTTAAAATGTTTAAATTGTGAATTACTGGGAAGCATTGTATTAAAAGCTTTATGTTATAAATTAATTTGATTTGTATGAAACAAATAATTAGAGGACAATTGAATGGAGATAAAAAGGAGAATACGTTATGCTAAACGAACGAAACTAATCCTTTATAAAAAGAAATACTTAAAAAAGTGCAAAAATGTATTTACGAGAGAAATTTTATATCTAAATGTATAAAACAAGGAATTATATTGTTAATACTTCTTTGTACTCAATGTAAAAATGCTCGATGCAAATAATTTCTAAATAAGTTAAAGATTTATTTCTCTAAACATAACAACCAATGTAAACAACCGAGTTTTAATTCTTTTTCATACACTCTTGCAACAATTTTCATGGAGGACGACATGTTAGAATAGCTAAAGGAAATTAATTTCAAATGTTATTGCTAATATATCGCGAATATATTACAAAAATATTATCAACATTAATGATATGCAGGGTGAATTACATTAACTTGAACCGCAAATATTTCGGAAATGGAAACTGCTATTGATGTGCATTTTTCACAAGGTTGATTGGTAGTCAGGGGCTCGTACATTTAGCCTATAAACAGATTTTAATAATACAGAGAAAGTGTATTTTTTGAGCAAACATACAATTTTTTAAATGGAACAATGCCTAGTTACATAAACAGAAAAAAGGTAGGGTAAACTAGAATGTCAGTGCCGTTTATTGCAAGTCCTAGTGCAAGTGGTTTACGAGAAATCTTATTTTGAAACCTTTACACACCGACACTTGTACAACCTGTGGTAGCACAAACTAGAGAAAAACAAAAGGGAATTACAATACTTCTCTTTAAAAGTAAATAGAACATAACCCTTCAAAGGTTTTTTTCAAAATGACCACCGGCAGCTTCAATACACGCTTCCAGTCTCGTAAACCACTTGCACTAGAATCCTGCAACAAAGACCATTGACATTCTAATTTACCCTAAGTTTATTCTGTTGATGTAACTAGGTATTGTTTCATTTAAAAATTGTGTGTTTGCTAAAAAGTACACTTTCCCAGTATTATTAATATCCTTTAATAGGCTAAATGTACGTGCTCCTGACTACGAATCAATGCTGTGAAAACTGCACATCAATAGCACTTTCCATTTTCTAAATATCGGAGGTGCAAGTTTAAGGTTATTCACGCTGTATAATGAACATTTGAGCTAAAAGAAAGGAATGAGTAAGGAAAATTGGAAACAGAAAAGGGTAATTACTGTGTTAATACAAGTTCATATTTCTTTAAAAAGAGATAAACGGTTTTGTATTAAACTGAATCATTTTTCGCATTGTAATTTATTGCCTTACCTTCTTAAAGCATGTAAGAAAAGCCTTAATAAATTAAAGGAATTTTATGATCACTGATGAGCTGATATGTATTTAAAAACACATAATTATCCGGACAAATATCATTAAATTAAAGTAAGACTTCCACTGAAACATTATAAAGCAATAACAATCACTAAAGTTGTACCCAACAAAGCATACAAGCTTGCCACAGCTCCCTTACTATCAACACATTTACCGAAGCGGGAATTTCAAATAAGCTAAATACCAGTTGCAGAATACGAGGTAACGAGATCCATGCCAGAGGTGAACCCAGGGCAATGAAGGAGCAGGTAACCCACACAGCTTATTAATCCCCCTTCATATGTCGCCCTAACGAGGGGACAACGACATAATCCCTCCTTCGTACTTTATCAAAATTATACAACACTACTTTATTAAAGATCATGTATCACACTGAATGTAAAAGGAGCAGGATTATAGTTATACCCAAACAAGGAGTTATGAACTTGGAAAAAAAACTGGATGCCCATAAAGCTCCATCATTTTTTGCGCGCATATTTCCCTTCTTATGGACTAACTTAACACAGTTTAGTTGTGAGTAGGGGAGTAGGTCTTTAGGGAAAATACCAGCACTTGTACCGAGCGCCACGTTAAGGTGTGTGACTTGCATTCTGGAGGTCCAGCAATCGATTCCGGCAACCGTCCACTCTGACCCCGGATCAGCCTGTATCCATCATCTTCCTTGTCATGTGTTTCAGGGTTGTAGGACCAGGTGTCGGTGTTCGGCGGGTTGCGGGTGGGTGGTGGCTTGCACTCCGTAGAGGTTTTTCCCTGGCGTCATTGTGGAGCTGCTCACTTAGGACCCGGGTGCTCACGGGCAGGCGACCCTTCGGGGGACCTTCAGGGGTTAGAGGTTTGTGGGTGGGCCCAAAATGGGCAGGGTGCCTTCGATCTGGAAACGTTAGGAGTCCCGTTCATACTTGCGCCCGTCTGTATCCGGATTTGTTCGCCCTTCGGCTCTCTCCCCTCATTCCTCCATCCCAGGGGTCATGGTAGAAACATAAAGGGTCGTTGCTGCCAACTTGTGGTGCTCTGCCTCGATTTCGGCGGCCCCTCTGTTCTTAACTTTTAACTTTCACCAGTACGTGTACAAATATTGACTTGCTTAATGAGATTTTAAGAAGGGCTAAAAATGAAGGGTCTATTTCCTTGTTTTTCCCCGGGTTGTCCTTACTCTATTACTTTCCCCACTACGTATAGTAAGTAGAAGTATTGTATTCCACCCAAAAATTCGATACCGAGATTTCACCGGAAATATATGTTTTGAGTCCCCTGAATCCAAAAAAAAAGCATTTTTGGAAACATCTCCATGTGTCTGTGTGTGTCTGTGAACAGCATAACTCAAAAACGAACTGTCGGATAAACACCAAACTTGGTATTTAGGTTCAGTATCTTCTAGAGATGCGACACGAAGGTTTTCAGGAAAATCCCCCACCCCAGATTACCCTTTACATGGAACATTTTTCGAAAATTTTAATTTTCTCAAAAATGGCTCTAACGATTTTGATTAAAATATCACATGTTTAAGATACTTTCATGACAAATGAAATGTATATCTCGAATTTTCTGAGAATGTCTATACTCTTCATTGTGAAGGACTTTTGCATAACTGGTAAACCATAAGAGATAAACAAAACTTTACTACACCAAAATGTAGATCGCGTTAAAATACACAATTTATATCCTGTACATTATTTTTGTTGAGTGAACCATTTTCGAGATATTGCTTGTTATTCCCTTAGGTTTTCCAATACTTATACTTTTTCTCAAATTCGTTATTCATTTTTTTATGTCCTGGACATGCAAAGAGAATGGAATACTCCACATAGCAACCAGCTCTTAAAAGATTTGACTGTAGCTTAAAGCCTACCATATTCCCCGTGCATCTACAAGAAAATTAGCAATAAGATTAACATCTCGATATCTTAATTAACATGAAGCATATGGAGAATAAGCGTTTGTAAAAACAATTTGTCCAAGAGTAGAGAAAGTCATTTGAGTGTAACACATCAGACTTTTTTTCTCTAGTTTTTATTTTACCGCGTAATACCGCAATAGTGTTACAGATAAACAACACACAAAAATGAACACATACACCCATGCCCATGGCGGAAGTCGAACCCACTAACCTTAGCTTGGCGGAGCGCCGAAGCTATACGCTCCAGCCGCAACAGGGATTAGCTTAGTCCAGTGGATGTGATGAAAACGTTTGATACTATTAAACACACGACTGTGTATGGTGGGAATTATAAAACAAGAGTACAAGGACAGCGCCACTGTCTTGGTAAATAGTGCTGATATAAATTTTAACAGAGGAGTTAAACACGGCGACCTTTAATCACCCCTAATCTTTAATCTTGCTTTATCACATTAACTAAACCGAAATAAACAACGCCGAGTGGTATAGTCGTTGCGGCAATAACACAATGGCCTTCGCCAATGACACTATCTTGACCGACCAAACGCCTAGTGAGGTGCAAGATATACTGAATTATCTCGGATCGAGGTTGACCAAACTAGGCCTTCAAGTTTCTTCGCCAAATATGGTTTAGAACACGACATAAATAGCCACGAACCCGAAATTGCAGATTGATGAAGGTATCCTGCCCTTCTCTAGTTCAGAAGATACTCTTAAATCTTTCGGTAGGATTATTAACTCTTGGGCTGGGAAAGGCCTCAGCCTCCTGAGACTAGCAGAAAGATGTGCTTAACTTGCAGAAGTATATGTTGTTGATGGAGTTGATAATTATTTACGTAATTTATTAGCCTCACGCTTGGGAAGGCAATTTAAAGAAGTATTTTGTTCTTTACGTTGTTTAACTGCCTCACGTATGGGAGCCAACTTGAAGTAGTTATTGTCTTTAGGACTTTGTTGATAATTACGTAGGAGTTTGCACCACGTTTTGGTCGTTAATTTGAAATAGACTGTTTGTTACGTAATATGCTGTTACGTATGATAAGCTGATTTGAAGATGTATTTTTGTTGTTACACTCCAAGTTTAATTATATTATATTAACTTTTAACTTTGTTACTAAACTGCTTCTATAGATAGTATTTATGTTTGTATTTGCCTCGGCTGCGTCAGTATTACTTTAGAGACACGTTTCTCTTAATCAGGGCGTGGTGCGACAAGAATGTAGGCTTACACAGATTTTAAGTTTAAAATTCACTTCTTTTTTATTAATCCTTGACACAAATTAAATAGCACTACACTGATATTAAGAGCTGTGAGATTCTTTAATTTAAAACGTGCATTTTGTTATCGCGTATACATAATTTTACGATTCACACGAATACATAATATTTCTTTAGAGAACACATTTTCCATCCGGTCACTACCAAGTTCTGCCAGCAACTGAACATATTTCAACCGTCCAAACCCGTAAACTTTTGTATTTCAAGTCTCTGATTGGCTAATCCTAGTCCAATAGAATACCTGCATTTAATTAAAGCTTTTTCTGGCTGTTGATTGGCTAATTTTAAACTGTCACAAAATTTACATTATCGTTGCTCTAATCATGACTAGTAACATTTAAACTTTAAACTCATTCTTGCCTCAAGGATACCTGATTGTTAGCAACGTTAAACTTATTATTCTCACAGTTCTTACATTATTAAATAGCATAATGTATTCACATAACATTATTAAACATGTTTACAGTAATATAAGCATATGCAATGACTGTTACATACATTTTTAAAAAATTACATACATATTGCTTCAAGACGGGCTGTTATTGAATTCACATATTAGATAATTTAATTTAAATTATTCAAGTGTTAAAAATACAGCCTCAAATTGAATTTGAAGCCGTAGAAAAGGTTAGAATTTCTTTTAAATAAAGTATTTCTAATTTCCTTCACATTATGGCGAACGCACGGCTTCTCGCGCGCCGGCCGTTGCAGCCTGGACTCCCGTCGAAACATTTATAATATCCCCAGTCTCCTCACGTTCTCATATTTACAGTTACAATTACAATAATGTAATAGGCACACGTCGTATTATAAGAGAGAAATGTTGTCCTTTTCTGTCTGCATATTTCTGGGATCTTATCAAGAAATTTTCATTCACACTGAAAAGTTCGGTATCCGAAATTGAATGAATTTCTCGCATGATGTTTTCTTTTACTTCTTGCAATCTATAGGGTTTCTTGCATAGACCTTATTTTTCATGTGATTATCAGTTTCAGGTAAAACTCTGTAATTGACTTTGCGAAATGATAGGGCAATTGATGATTCATATGGATGTGTTTCTTCGCAAAAAATATGTTGGAATACAGAGAAGCTTGCTTTTACACGCGAGATTCCCTTGAATTATGCAAAAATCGGTGTGGAGTAAATGCATGTACAATAAAAATACTTATACAGGGTGTAACAAAAATGTACGGCACAAATTGCAGGACACATTCCTCACACGTAGACGAAGAAATTATGTTTATGAATATGATTCTGGAAACGGTTTGTTTCCATGATACAACTCATTTTCTCAACTCATTAATAATGGGAAACACACACGAACAGAACGTTAGAATAAGGAAACATGCACTCTTGGTTACGCCTGGATACGTTGTCATTATCATAGGTGCACCACCAATGTTTGTTTTTACATGTCCCTGTTGCGATGCGACTTATGTCATTGCTTGTTACAGGTAACATCAACTGTTCCAGTGAGCAGTACGACCTTGGCAAGCACACGGGTTACTACGTACTAGTAGAGTTGATCACAGACGTGGCCCGTGCAGTGGCAGTGTACACAAATTCCGAGATGGCAGATGCCTATTTGGTGTATGGATTAGCAGACGGCAATAGCACTTGCGTCCAACGTTTGCACCGGGAGAGATTTCCAAGACGAAGGTGCCCGGACAGGAAAACGTTTGAAGCTATTGACCATCTTCTTAAGGAACATGGGGCATTTAGCCTGATACTTGCGACTGGGGAGGCCCAGAAAAACGAGGACATCGCAACGGGAGGGGCTATTCTTCAGGCAGTTGATGATGACCCTAGTGTCAGTACGAGATAAGTAGCTGCAACAATGAATGTTGACCACAAGACTGTCTGGCGAGTGTTACACGAGGTCCGGCTGTATCCATACAATTTACAGCGTGTGCAGGCACTATCAGCAAATGATTTTCCTGCACGGGTACGCTTCTGCGAATAGTTTATGCAACAGAGTGTCAACCCTAATTTTAGTGCATCAGTGCTGCTCACAGGTTAGGCGTCGTTTCAACGAGATCAAATTGTAAATCATCACAATCGGCATGTATGGGCTGCTGTCAATCCTCAAGAAACTGTTGAAGCAAGTCATCAACAAAGATTTTGTGTCAATGTTTGGGCCGGCATGGTTGGTGACTGTTTGGTAGGGCCTCAAGTTCTTCCACCCAGGTTCAACGGGCAAAGTTGCCATAATTTCGTAGAGAATTTTCTGTCTGATCTGTTAGCAGATGTGCTTTTGCTGTGCAACAGAACACGTACTTCTTGCACGATGTAGTACCTCCTCATTTTAGTGTTAATATCCGTGGGCTTCTAAATAACACATTCCGTGAGGACAGGTAGAGGTGCACCAATTGCCAGGCCTTCACGCTTCCCGGTCATAAACCCACTGGACTTTTATTTGTGGAGGCATTTGAAAGCTGTTGTGTATCGAGCCCCATTACCAGATATTCAGAGTCTCGGTGCCCGTATTATGGAAGGCTGCGAAACCATACGCAATACTCCAGGGATACATCAGCACATCCGGGATTCACTACGACAGCGGTTTGATGCATGTATCAATACTCACGGAGGACATATTGAACATCTTCTGTGAGAAAGAGTTACATGTGGTATACTGGTACGTTCTATTCTTGTGTGTTTCCCATGATTATTGAGTTGGAGAAAATTAGTGTAACAAAGCGTTTCCAGATCCATGTTCGTATAACATAATTTCTTCGTCTACGTGTGAGGAATGTGTCCCACAATTTGTGCCGTAAATTTTTGTTACACTCTCTATAAGTATTTTGAACAAACAATATTACAGTGAGGTACCCCAATATCCTACTCGCACCACTTTTTGAACAGCTGATTGACGTTGAATATCAGCCTGGGTATTTCCAACAACACTTTACTACCTCACATACAGTTGATGCGTCGTTAAACTTAATTCAGAAATTTAAGATAGAATAATTAGTAGATACCAGAAATATACAAACAGAGGACAACCTTTCCAATATCTCTTATGATAAGGTAGGCGTTTATTATCATTTTAGTTATAACCTTAAGTATGAGAATGTAAGACTACTAACTTATTACAACTGTTTTGGCGTGATTTTGAGTTCCGAGGTAGTCGTGCGAGTAGCCGCGCGGTGGCCACAGTCTGAAGAAAAAACATTGTGCATAAATATTCCTAGATTTCCATAATTTCTATATTTGAAGGGTCAAACTGTAACATCTCTTAAAATGTTGTAGACTATCGACGATTAATTGAGAATTTTTTAACCTAATGTTTACCTTCTCTACTACATCTAAGTAGGGAAAGTATTGTATTCCACCCAAACGTTTTATCTCTAGATTTCAACAAAAATATATATTTTGAAACCCCCTGAATAGAAAAAGCAATTATAAAAAAGTCCGCGTGTGTGTGTATATGAACGGCCTATATGAAAAACGAAAAGTCGGAAACGTATCAAACTTGGTATCAGCATCTTTCAAAAAACGGCAAGAAGATATAAGAAAATTGGCCAGCCTAAACTACCCTTTACATGGAACACTTTTCGAAACTTTTGTTTTATAAAAATACTTCTAAAGGTTTTGATTAAAATACCAAATAATTAAAGAATATTTACATAAAAAATAAAATAAATATTTAACATTTTCTGGGAAAAGAATATCAAGTTCTCTTCTTTCGGAAGGCATTTTGTAAGTATAATCTTATATAACTGTAAACGTTAAGCGATAGACGAAAAAGGTACTATACAAAAAATATAAATCTCTTAAAAACACACAATTCACTTCGAATAACATTTTTGTAGCAAAAGCCATTTCTGAGATATCCGTTATTAAATGGTTCGAATTGTTCATTACTTCGTCATTCCTTTAAAGTCCTGCCAAAACTCAGGTTTAGAAAGGGTTGTTTCACGTATGGAAAAGCCGATTTGAAGTGTGTTTGCAACCGCACGTATGGTACCCAGTTTCCGGTGCCTTCGCTCCAAATGTACATTCAGGTCGCCTTTGCCCTAAGTTTAAAAAAAATATTAACTTTGTAATTAAACTGTTTCTTTAAATATATAATATTTATGTTTGCCTCGGCTGCGTCAGTATATGTTAGAGACATTGAAGTCTTGGCAGGGTTTTGTTGCGACAAGAATGTAGGCTTACACAGATTATAATTTTACTTCACTCTTTTATTAAATAGCATTTCACTGATATAGAGAGCTGTGAGAGTTTTTTATTTAAAACTTGCACTTTTTAACATGTAAACTATTTTCGTCTTACACGAATACGTATTATATTCCTCGAGGACGCATCACGCATCTAGTTATAATCACTGTCTGCAGACAACTGAACTGATTTCAAGCGCCTAAGCTTTATGAATTTATGTATTTCAAGTCTCTGATTGGCTAATCCTACTCCAATAGAATACCTTCATGTTACTAAAGCTTTTTCTGGTTGTTGATTGCCTATTTTATAAACTGTCACTAAAATTACATTATTTCTTCCAAGAATCAAAAGTAGTATTGTTAAACTCTCAAACTCATTATTGCTTCAAGGTTACCTCATTGTTACCTCATTGTTAGCAACTTCAACTTATTATTCTCACAGCTCCTACATTATTAAATTACGTAATATATTCACATAACATTATTGAATATGTTTACAATAATATAAGCATATGCAATGACTGTTACATACATTTTACAAATTATTACATATGCATATTGCTTCATGGCGGGCTGTTAATTGAAGTTACATATTATATAATTAGACTGAAATTATTTAAGTGTTAATAATACTGCCTCAAGGTGACTCCATGTAAACAGGAATTTTAAAGCCAGCATATAGCATCCAGTTCTTAAATACTGACTTGCTGTCCCATTTGTATCTATAACGAAATATACGGAGTATAATACAGCTATTTCTGCAATGGTTTATTTCGATTAACATGAAGTAGAAAAATAAGCTTTAGTAGAACAGTTTTATACCCACTAATGAAAGATAGAGAGTAGAAAAGAATCATGCGGATGCATCAAATCAGATTTTTAACATCCCATTGCTGATTTTAAATGGATTCTTTTAGTTAAAAGCCGAGATGTTGGACTGAATAGGTCAAAAATAGATCACTTATTTCCACTTGTCTTTCCCAAGAGCTGGCATTAAAATTGTTAAATTTGTTGACTATAAATAAGCAACGTTTTCGAGGTTGGATGTCTCGGCAAGAGATTGGAGAAATTAGTAGGAGGGATTGGGCTGCATTGCTAGCAACTCTACACAAAATTAATGCCCATAAAGTTAACTTGAGCGAATTCAGTTGTTGGAGTGATTACGATGCGTAAAGTTAGGTGTATTTTACGTCAATGTTTTGGAAATATATGGCTAATAAAACTTTACACATTAAAGCCCTCTTAGTTTAATGAAGCTATCAAATTGGAGACTAACCTGTAAAGTTGTAGAAGCTTGATCTAAACCAACAGTCCATATCAATTGTAGGAATTGTCACAACGAGGCATAGGAATTTTTAAGCAGTTGGCCTCAAGGTTACATTTAAATCATTATTTTTGTAAAGAATGTAAACAGCAGGCCAAGGGTCAGTTAACACAATGTTTGACAAGTGCTGTCTGCAAACCCCAACAAGCTGTACGAGGGGTGGGGTGGTTTGTTATGAGGCGTGTTTTTAAATTAAATACCGTTTTAATATTTCGCTGCAGCGCTGCAGTCGCGGTTTTGAACATGCACGATCAATTCTTCTATTCATTAGAAAGCCAGATGCAGCTGTGAGCGATCGTCACTTTGTGTTTCCCTGTTGTTAGACGGTTTTGAAATGTTCAGTAAGAACATTTGTTTTTTGAATGCGAGAAAGGTTACACCAGCAAACATTCATCGCCAACTGCGTCAGGTTACTGGGGAAACGATGAGTGACAATGCTCGGCCATACACAGCCAAACAAACTCAAGATTTCATCGCGTCATTTGGTTGGGAACAATTAGACACCCTCCCTACAGTCTGAATTTGGCACCGAGCTACTTTTATTTGAAGAAATTGCTTGGTCGAATGCATTTCAAAGACGACGATAATGTAAAATAAGAAGTGCAATCTTGGCTTTCATCACGGACGGCAAGTGTCTGAATAACGGCAGTGACTATGTGGAGAAGTAGGGTAAGGCGTAAGATAATGAATTATAGTATTTGGAAAATAATGTTGTTACTTTTTATAAAATGATCGGTATTTCCTTTAAAAATATGCCTCGTATCGGCAACATACTTTCGTTCTAGCTTCCTGGAACTTCCTACGCCTGGTCATAATGCATCCGATGCTGGGCATACTTTGGGTTCATGCACCTCAACCAAACCAGTTAGGATATAATGGAGCAAAGTATCTCCTCTGCTCATTCTGAGGCAATAATAATAAAACAACGCTCCTTCAAGACAGCGATAATTCAATACTGAAGCCTGACCTAGTGTTAGTCAAACAGAATACTGCCTCTGTAATAGATACAACTATGAGATACGAAGACAAAGTCTCAGATAACATTAACAGACTACATAAACATGTATACTTAAGGTGCAGCCCATAGTATTTGTACCGAAAGGCGCTGTTTTCCTTGAGAAAACGTAGTGGTCCTCCTCGTCCAGTCCAACTGGTCAAGAATTTTCCGAACCCTAAGTGAAAAGTGAGCCGGACAGCGATCCTGTTGAAGTCATAATGGTAAGTGCACAGCCAGAGGAACAGCATCAAGCAACTGGTGCAAAACTTTGACGAGGAGGTCTATGGTTCATTTGTTAGTAAACATTAGAATGTACAAAACAGTATTGCTAAAAGTTCTATCCAATGATTCCTTAAACAATCCATGTTGTCATTTAAAATGTCAAAGTTGACCACGAGTACCTCTACTTCCGGTTTGTACCGGAAAATGGAAATCACACCAATCGATTCTTTACATAGATTTTGGTTATCAAATTATTTTTAATAACAACTATCTTATAGTTTTAAAGAAAAACTGCTGATACGGGTGCTCTGGGACAACTGGTATATAAGTAAAAGAAGAAATTATAGTAAGAGAAAGTAATAAACGTAATAAGCATGAGTTGAAAAGATTTGTTCAGGAAAAAAGTAATTAGCGAGTCATGTTAAGCAAAGTCATTAGTAACAGCCGAAGTAGCGAATGCGTTAGTATAAAACTTCTTGGAATGCAGTTAAGGGGTGAATGCGTTTGAACAGTCGCGTAGACAGAAATTCTGTAGAAGAGAAAGGGAATGTAATTCTGAGACTCGGAGAGGTACCATCTAGTAACAGTTTCACATATGCATACGTAGGGGTTTCGAGATTGGAGCGCATATGAAGGGATATTGGTAGAACAGTAAAATCTAGGAGGAGCTTTAGTTAATATACGGGGTGTATTCTAATCGGAGATGCATTCGTTCATGCATATATTCATGACACTCTTTCTTGAGAATTAGGCAAATAATATAGTGATTACTCGTGTGTTATTTTAAGGGCTATATGAATAAGATTTAGCGGCATCGCTAGGGGTCTTGTCAGTAAGCACTTCAGTGACTCACGGAAATTTACGCTTCTAGTTTCTTGTATTGCGGAAACAGTTGATATTGCAGAAGTAGCGATATAATAAGTCAATTGTTATAGTTTAGAGTGTTAAGATTCACAATCAGTTCATCATTTATCTTCAAACCGTCGGCAACTTGCCTCAATAACTCAAGTATTAGATCACATTAAATTTATCAGTCAATTAAAACTGGTGTTCGCCTTTCAAACTACGCCCTCGAATACCCTGAGAGAAATATCCTACAGCCAACCACTGTAGCAGCTGGCAGTTGAATCAACAGTAGTTATTGAAGCAAAGGGTACGGCTTCAAAAGTGACCACCAACGCCCGGCTTCACACTAATAATTCCATGTAGTGAAGTCCTGTAATGGGTAGAATTAATCCAGCGAGATGGGATCTATCCTATAATTTTACCTGATTCCTATAGTAGAAGTGTACAAATTTGTGTTCCAGCTTATCAATTGTTACGATTATATAAGAGATTGAAAATAGTGGTAAGGTAGCTTTTAAATATCTTATAGTACTACACGATTGAAACAAGGCTCGGATGGCTTTTGGGATATGTAAACCAACTTGTGGTCTTAATAAGGTCCTATAGGATATTTCTATAGTCCAGATAGTTCAAGCAATCTGAAACGGTATTACCCTTCCATAACGGGAGTAATTAATATAGATAATGAATTAAGTTATTTAATAACATAATCCGTAAGAGCATAACAATAAATGCAAAACGTATAAATATTAACCAAATATTAAAGAAAAGGGAATATAAATGTAATGAAATAAGACTCAAAACTCAAAGTGGGACAAACATACCTCAAGTAGGTAAGAAGTTAAACACCTTGGGAGACAAAAACATAACTGTCTAAAACGACCTATAGTAATCGCTCCAGTCTTAGAACCCAGTCTGACGTAAACACTGACGTCATTAGCTAGTCCGCGATACGAGAGAAAGTAAAGCACACCACAACGTATTACCCTACGTATGCGCGATTGTATATGGGTTATGTTAATCAAACATAGTTCTAATTTTTATTAATATTAAATAGTAAATAATGTGAATAGTAAACCCAAAAATCTGATACGCTGCACTCACATGATTTTCTCTACTCTTGTACAAAATAATATAACAAACGCTTATTCTCCATCTACTTCATGTTAATCGAGATAAACATGTATACAAACTTGCTTGCTAATTTTCTTGTATGTGTAAGTGGAATATGGTTGGCTTTAAGCAATTGTCAAATCTTTTAAGAGCTGGTTGCTATGTGGAGCGTTCCATTCTCTTTACATGTCCAGGACATTAAAAGGAAAAAACAATAACGAATTCCCATTTGAGAAAAAGTATAAATATTGTAAAATTCAAACAAATAACAAGAAATATCTCGGAAATGGTTGAATCGACAAAAAAAGTACATGACATAAATTATGTTTTAATGAGATCTACATTTTTGCGTACAAAAGTTTTATCTATCTCTTTCGGTTTACCAGTTATGCAAAAACCATTCGCAATGAAGAGGACTTTTGGGGACATTACCAGAAATTTCAAAATACACATTTCATTTGTCATGAAAATATCTTACACTTATGATATTTCAATCAGAATCGTTAGAGCCATTTTTGAGAAAATCAAAATTTTCAAAGAATGTACTATATAGCCGCAAAGGGTAGTATGGGATGGGGGATTTTTTTAAAATCTTCTTGTCACATCTTTGAGGTGCGCTGTTCACAGACATACAGACACACAACCAGACCTTTTTCTAAAAATTCTTTTTTGGATTCAGGGGGCCTCAAAATATGTATTTGCGGTGAAATATCGGTAGCGAATTTTTGGGTCGAATGAAATACTTCCCCTACTTACTATACGTAGTAGAAAAATCTGATATGTTACACTCACATGACTTTCTCTACTCTTGTACAAACTATTTTTACAAACGCTTATTCTCCATCTACTTCTTGTTAATCGAGATAAACATTTGCAGACTATATCTTATTGCTAAGTTTCTTGTAGATGTAAGGGGAACATATATTTACAAGGGCAATATAGAAATACAGGAGGGTTTAAGCACATACATATCTCTTAATAGCTGGTTCCTAGGTGCAGCACCATTCTCTTTGACACAGATTAATACTCTTTGCATATACAAGACAAAAAAATCTGATGTGTTACACTCGCATGACTTTCTCTACTCTTGTACAAACAATTTTTACAAACGCTTATTCTCCATATGTTTCATGTTAATCGAGATATCGAGATGTCAATCTTATTGCTAATTTTCTTATAATGCAAGGGGAATATGGTAGGTTTTAAGCGACAGTCAAATCTTTTAAGCGCTGGTTGCTATGTGGCGCATTCCATTCTCTTTGCATGTCGAGGACATAAAAAAAGGAATAACGAATTTGAGAAAAAGTATAAGTATTGGAAAATTCAAGGGAATAACAAGCAATATTTCGAAAACGGTTCACTCAACGAAAAAAATGTATATGACATAAATTGTGTATTTTAATGCGATGTACATTTTTTGTGTGATAAAATTTTGTCTATCTCTTATGGTTTACCAGTTATGGAAAAGTCGTTCACAAAAAGAATACTTTTGGAGACATTCCCAGAAAATTCATTTCTCATGACAATATCTTAAACGTATGATATTTTAATCAAAATCGTTAGAGCCATTTTTGAGAAAATTAAAATTTTCGCAAAATGTTCCATGTAAAGGGTAGTCTGGGATGGGGATATTTTCTTGAATATCTTCGTGTCGCATCCTTGGAAGATACTGAACCTAAATACCAAGTTTGGTGTTTATCCGACTGTTCGTTTCTGAGTTATGCTGTTCACAGACATACAGACACACACACGGGCATGTTTCCAAAAATGCTTTTTTTGGATTCAGGGGGTCTCAAAACATGTATTTCCAGTGAAATCTCGGTATCGAATTTTTGGGTGGAATACAATACTTCCCCTACTTACTATACGTAGTAGAGAAAGTAAAAATGAATAACGAATTCCTATTTGAGAACATAAGTATTGAACAATTTAAGGGAATAACAAGCAATATCTCGAACATGGTTCACTAAACAAAAAAAATGTATACGACATAAATTGTGTATTTTAACGCAATCTACATTTTTTGTAGTTAAATTTTGTCTATCTCTTATGGTTTACCAGTTATGCAAAAGTCGTTCACAATGAAGAATACTTTTGGAGACATTCCCAGAAAATTCAAGATATAAATTTTATTTGTCATAAAAATATCTTAAACATATGATATTTTAATCCATATCGTTATAGTCATTTTTGAGAAAATTAAAATTTTCGAAAAATGTTCCATGTAAAGGGTAATCGGGGTTCGGAGAATTTTTTTGAAAACCTTCGTGTCGCATATCTGGAAGATACTGAACCTAAATACCAAGTTTAGTGTTTATCCGACTGTTCGTTTCTGAGTTATGCTGTTCACAGACAGACACACAGACAGACAGAGTCACACACAGACACACACACGGACATGTTTCCAAAAATGCTTTTTTTTTGGATTCAGGGGACTCAAAATATGTATTTCTGGAGAAATCTCAGTATCGAATTTTGGATGGAACACAATACTTCCCCTACTTACTATACGTATTAGAGAAAGTTTCGACAAGGACGCCTACATTTTGGGCCTGGGGATAGGTGTGGCATTTATTATATCTTTGTGGTTAGTTTGGTACACCCGTAATAGTTAAATATTTATATGGTGGTATTAGTGTTAGTAGTAGCTGACCGGCCAAACAGGTTTTTTAGCCAGTGGGTAAGAGTAGTAACAGAAGAGTAAGATAATAGATGTACACAATGTTCTTATCAAATATGTAGGTCAGAGCCTTTGCACTGATACACAGTATTATGCAAGTGCTCTATTAACAAAACACACATGGGCTTCTAGACCTGAAGAAACACATTGTGTGTTGAATTCACATGACTTTCCCTATTCACCCTAAATAATCACAGAGGCTTTTTCTTCTAACTACATTTTGTTAACACAGATAAACCTTCTTTACATATTTATACAGTTTGTTGTAGGTACAATAGGAAGAATACATCAGGCAAAGGCGATAGTCACTTTTTCAAAAGTTGATCGCTATGTGATGCGTTGAAATTCTAACCCCTTTGCTTGAATATGACAGAAAACTGATAGCCATTTATCGCTTTAAAAAAGTTTGAATTATATAAAAAACCAGATTAATAACAAAGAATATCTCGGAATCGGTTAACGCCACAAAATATTAATTTTACATTAATGTATGTTTTAACGGAATCTACAGTTTTTGTGTCGTAAGATTTTGTCTTATCATTTGCGGTTACGAGTTATACAAAAGTAATTCACAATTTCACATCACTTCTAAGACTATTCCCAGGAAATTCACAATATATCTATATACTACTTATTATGAAAATATTTTAAAACATACGCTATTTCAATCAAAATTGTTACAAACATTTTTAAGGAAATAAAACATAACGAAATTTTCCCATGTAAATGGTAGTGGATTTCATTCAGAATTTTAGAGTCGCATCCTTTAAAAATGCTGAGCTTATATACAAAGTTTTGTAGTCAAAGAATTTTTCTTTTGTGTTATGTTGTTCATAGATGCGGAATGACGCATACAGATACAAACTCCCACACACACCGCGCATAAATAAGAAAACTGGATCAGGTATTTATTGCGAATTAAAGTGGTAAATACTATAGCATAAGCCTAGACAGATATGCTTCTGTCTTTCAAGCAGAGATACTTGCTTTCTTGAAGGCGCATACAATGCTGGGAAAAGAGAATCGCGGAGAAATACGTACTTATCAACTCTTGGAAGTCAGCTGCAATAAAATCCCTCGGTTCTCATCGCTTTATATCCCAATTAGAGTGGGAATGTTACTTTTTCAGCCACAATACATTAGAACTGAGGTGGGTACCTGGACATACAGGTATTGCACGAAATTAAAATGCTGAATTCCTAGCAAAGAAAGGAGTATCTCTCCCCTTTATGGAGCCAGAGCCTGCCCATGGATTAAAATGTTACATGCGAAAAGCAAAGACTTTGGGTTCGAAAGTAATCCAAAAGAAATGGGAATCAACACCCCAAAACCAACCCTACAGGTGATAAATTAGTAAGAGAGAAATTAAGTTAGGTACTAAGTTTAACAAACCTTTACTTCAAAGAGTTATAACTTCATAATTCGACATGGAATGTTCAGAAAAAAACATGATGGGATTATACCACCTGGAATCCATTTGCCGCCTGCGTTTACAAGTTGATAAAACGGCGAAACACATTCTATTAGAATGCCAAACCACATAACGGACAAGAAAGCGGGCACTTGGAGCTACCTCAAAACTAGAAACAAGCCTAATCCAGTAAGATAAATACTCAAAATAACAAAGAATGTAGATATTGATTCCTAGATTAGAATTCAGGAAGTGCACAAGTATTTTAGGCTGAGGTGCTTAAAGGAAAACATGCTTCCAAATCACCACCACCACCACCACCACCACCACTACTATACTATTCACAGACTCGCCGACACGCAGACGGACACACACACACACACCGTGCGCCTGGATCTTTTTCTGAAATTTTTTTACGGTATTCAAAATTCAATACTTTCTCTACTTAAGTAGGTATTAGATAAAGTAAAATGTAGAAGTACTTTCAAATCAATATGAAAGAATGTCTCGAAAATGATTAATAACAAAAAAAGGATATTTTACACAATGGTGTGTTTTCGCGAGATCTATGTTCTTTTGTTTGTATGTATAAGGTTTGACAATTACACAATAGTTATTGATACGATTATTATTGACCCGAATATATAAATAATTAAATAAAGAAATAAAGGTAAGATAAAGTAATAATTTAAATAAATAATTTCGGTGTTAAATCAATGTATAATGTAATAAGCTTGAGTTGAAACATTTATCGAGAAAGAAGAAGGTAATTAGGAAGTCATATTAGCGAAAGTCACTAGCGACAACCTAATTAGTGAAAACGCATTAGTTTAAAGATTCTGGGAGTGCAGTTTAGAGTTAAGTTCAGTACGTTTGGAAGTCACATAGGTAAAAATTCTGAAAAAAGTGAAAGGCATTTCTAAGAGTTCAGACAGGCCCCCTAGTAACAAGGTAAAAGAAGCACACGTAAGATTTTTAAGTATTGGCCAGCGTAAGAAGGATGTTGTTAGAGGTGTAAAATGTAGGCGGAGCTTGCGTAATAAAATCGTGCATCTGAATCAGAGACTTACTCTGGTACCGTCACTGGTGTTTATTGATCGTGTACTCGCCATCCTGAATACTAGTGACAATTCTTGATATTTTAAGCTCTTGTGTAAGTAAGATTTCGCGGCTGTCGCGTGGTGTCTTTCCGAGCAACATTTTAATGACTTACGGCAAGTTACACTTCTAGTTTCGTTTATTGCGGAAACAGTTATTTCAAACCGAATCTTCGACACTGCTAGTAATTCTTGGAACAATAATGTAATATTTAAAGCAGTTTATAAATAGCCAATAAACTACTAGAAAAAGCTTAAGTTATATAAAAGTATTCCATTGGAGTAGATTAGCCCATTAGAGACTTGAAATAGAGAATTTGCAAATTTAAGCGGTGAAAGCCAGATGCTAGAAGTCAGCGTTCCTGAGTAGTTCGCTCGGTACATATTCAGTGTGAGACATATAAAATTCATTAAAGCGAGAATATTATAAAGTTTGTGTGTTAAAAAGTTCAAAAACCAATCAATAACCTCACAGCTCTCTATATCAGTGAAGTGTTATTTAATCGTGTAAAGGATTAATAAAAGGAGTGATGTAAAAATTATAACTTGTGTAAGCCTACATTCGTTAGTCGCATCACCCCCTGCTAAGAGATACGTGTTTCTGCAAATTAATACTGACGCAGCCGAGGCAAACATAAATATATATATAATATTTAAAGAAACATTCAAATTACAAAGTTGATTTTTAAACGTGAGGGCGAAGGCCACCTGAAGCTTTGTACCGTACGTGGGGCGAACACTCCAAGAAACATATCTCCCACAATACGTGGTGTAATTACAATAAATCTACTTCAAATTTGCTTCCAACGTGGGGCTAATAACGTAAAGACAATACAACTGCTCCTTCAAAGGTGACAATATATATCTTATTTGTTATGAAAAAAGTATCTTAAATATATGGTATTTTAATCAAAATTGTTACGGCGATTTTAACAACTAAAAATATCCAAAATTATTGCATGTACAGGTAGTTTGGGGACATATCATCACGGGAATTGTACCTCCATGCGACCCTAGGAGGAGAACTTCCTCCGAGTGACTCTCCCTCGCCCGAGAGCTTTTGCAGTAGGCCGTCACCCGAAAATTAAATTCGGCCCCTCATTACAGTATGCAAGTGTATACGCTACTTACCTACGTCAACCCCCCAAAAGGCAAAGACTACCAAGACCTCGGTGGAGACGACAGTAATCTAGCAGGCTGTATACCGGTCCTCCAGTACGGTACTGGAGGATCTTGAGGCGTCTCACAAGTCTCCTGGGCGGGAAACCGCACATACATAGACAATCTTCCATGGGTATTGAGAACCACTGCCCCGCCGAGCCCAACCCAATCCAAACAGCACCCTCACATTTAGTGCTCGGACGTATGGCCCAGCGGCAAAACACGGTCTGCAGTGCCCGCACCACAGCAACTGAAGGGGTCGGACTCCTCCCCCACCCTTACGGGGGTTTGGGGGCAGGAAAAATTAATTTACCTCATCTTTGGAAGACAGTTAACCTAAATATCAAGTGATATGTAACCAAGTTTCCATTTTTGAATTGTACTATTTACAGACACACTCCATATCACTCTCACATGAACTTCTTATTAATGATACTTCCTCTGAGGATTCCAGGGGACCTGAAAGCATCCGTTTACAGTGAAATCTGGGTATCAAAATTTTGCTTTGAATACGTCCTCTAAGCAGTAGAGAAAGTAACCAACTTTTTCAAGACGAGGGAACTCTAGGTGTTTTAACATTCACATGATCCAAAATGTCTGAAGTTCCATTAAAAGTTCTCAAAACTTGTTTCGCTACAAACAAAAACCCTCTGAAAGATTTAACGTACCTGAAACTGTATTGTATAGAGGCTTTAATTAGAAGTGAAAAAATAAATAAAAATATTAAAAATTTAAATAATATTTGCAGTAAACTTCAGATATTTTCTGAGCACGTTCTCATCTCGAATATATATTGCGCTTAGAAGTTCTAAAACGTACCGTTTAAAACCTTGAAATTTCATTCACAAGTTTGCGTGCAATAGGTACATGAATTATAAGATACAATAACAGAAGACTAAACAAGGCAGTTAAAAGCAATGTTCTTACCATTAAAGCACAATACAAATAATTTAGAACACAAGTTGTCTCTTCTATTTAAATGCTTTGTGTAATTAGCAGGCACCTGTTCTGTTATGTTATCTTTAACTCAATTGAGATAATTATATTGGGGAACTACAGAAAAGAAAACAAGTTACCAGTTAGATAACGAATACAAATTAGCATATGAGTGTTCCTATTTCCAGAAAAATTGGGGTTTGTCGTATCAATGTCAAGCTTAAAAAAGAAAACAAAGAGAAGCAAAACGAAGGATACGGATATGATGAGAATCGAATATCTCGGAAATGGTTAATGCACAAAAATAGTTATTTAATATAAACTGTGTGTTTTAATGAAACCTGCTATTCTTTTAGTAAGTTTAGGCGGATATATCCAAACACGCTTCTGACCAAGTGACC
The DNA here is from genome assembly GCA_030765065.1 of Deroplatys truncata. Lineage (NCBI taxonomy): Eukaryota > Metazoa > Arthropoda > Insecta > Mantodea > Mantidae > Deroplatys > Deroplatys truncata. The sequence goes on from CM060982.1 coordinate 112,151,143, forward strand.
CGGGTTCTATCCCAGGGAACCGCATGTAGGATTTATGGTGGGGAAAGCGGCGTCTGGACGGGTTTTCCCAGGGTTCCCCGGTTTCCATTCATTCCATCAATTGCTCCATCATCACCTTTCATTTCATTCATCTCACCGTCATTTCATATCATCTCCTTTCTCGTTCCCATACTAGGCTTCGGGCTGATCACCCATCCTGACTGTTTTCTCTTATCCATAGTCTGTGCAGATAGGCGTCTGACCTTAAGTACCCGCTTGTAAGTCCTGATGATGTAACGTGTAACAACAGGGAGGGTAAATAGAGAAACAAGTCTTGGCCATATCTTGTGGTTTACCAATTATACAAAATTCATGCAAATGAAAAATAATTCAGGGGCCAAGCACTGAAAACTCACATACACTTTTCATTATGCATGTAAGTACTTTTAAAATATGCTCTTGTAAACAAAATCTTTAGACAATAAATAATAATTAATTCTTACTTTCTCTACTACGTATAGTAAGTAGGGGAAGTATTGTATTCCACCCAACAATTCGAAGCCGAGATTACATCGTAAATACACTTTTGAGGTGTCCTGAATCCGAATGAAGTACGTTTGGAACCATGTCCATGTGTGTGTGTGTGTGTGTGTGTGTGTGTGTGTGTGTGTGTGTGTGTGTGTGTGTGTGTGTGTGTGTTCGTCTATCTATCTGTGAACAGCATAACAAAAAACGAAAAGTCGGATCAACGCCAAACTTGGTATTTGAGTTTAGTATCCTTCTAGGATGAGACACGAAGATTTTCAAGAAAATCTCCCCACCCCAGATTACATGGAACATTTTTCGAAAATTTTTATTTTCTCCAAAATAGCTTTAACGATTTTGATTAAAATATCATATGTTTAATATATTTTCATGGCAAATGAAATGTATATATTGAAATCTCTGGGAATGTCCCAAAAAGTTCTCTTCATTTTGAATAGCCTTTACATAACTGGTAAACCGTAAGAGTTAAGACAAAATTTTAATGCACAAAAACTGTAGATCTCGTTAAAACAATTTATGTTACATACCTTTTTGTTCTTCTTTTCTTTTAGTCGAGTAAATCATTCCCGAAATTTTCCTTGTTATTTGTTTAAATTTGACAATACTTATACCTTTTCTCAACTGCGAATTCGTTATTCGTAAATTTATGTCCTGTGCATTAAAGAGAATGGAATGCTCCACGTTGCAAACAGCTCTCAAAAGATTTGACTATCACTTAAAGCCTGCAACATTCCCCTTGCCCAGTTTCTGCAATGTTTATCTCTATTAGCTGAGGCAGTATTATTAACACTTAAATGATTTCAATCAAATTATATAATATGTAAAGTAATAACAGCCCGCCTTGAAGCAATATGTGTATGTAATAATTTGTAAAATGTATCCAACAGTCATTGCATATGCTTATATTATTGTAAACATGTTCAATAATGTTATGTGAATGCATTACGTAATTTAATAATGTAGGAGCTGTGAGAAATAGGTCAAGAAGTTGCTAACAAAAAGGTAACAATGAGGTAACCTTGAGGCAATAATGAGTAGGAATGTTTAATAATACTACTTCTGATTATTGGAGTAACAATAATGTAATTTTTGTGACAGTTTAAAAGTAGCCAATCAACAACCAGAAAAAGCTTTAGTTAAATGCAGGTATTCTATTGGAGTAGGATTAGCCAATCAAAAACTTGAAATACAGAAATTTACAAGTTTTGACGGTTTAAATCAATTCAGTTGCCTGTAGACAACGTTAATAACCAGATGCGAGATGTGTCCCCGAGAAATTAATTACGTATTCGTGTGAGACGAAAATAGTATACGTGTTAAGAAGTGCAAGTATTAAATAAAAGAATCTCACATCTCTGATATGAAGTGCTATTTAATTTGTATCAAGGATTAATAAAAAGTAGTGAATTAAAACTTAAAAATCTGTGTAAGCCTACATTCCTGTCGCACCAAAACCCTGCCAAGAGAAACGTATCTCTAACAAATACTGACGCAGCCGAGGCAAACATAAATATATAATATCTAAAGAAAGAGTCAAATTACAAAGTTAATGTTTTTAAACTTGGGGCGAAGGCTACCGGAAACCGGGTACCATAAGTGCGGTGCAACTACTACAAGTTCGGCTCCCCAACAGTTGAAATACAATACATCATCAGCTTCAAACTGACTTTCCATACGTGAAGCATAAATCTACTTCTTCAAATTGAGGCCCAAAGCGTGGTGCTAATAAATAACACAATAAAACAACTTTTTCATAACATGAAGTAGATGGAGAATTAGCACTTGTAAAGGTAGTTTGTACAAGAGTAGAGAAAGTCAAGTGAGTGCAACATATAAGATTTTTTAAAGCGAGGTGCAGACTGGGATGGCGGATATTCTTGAAAATTTTGGAAATACCAAGTTTGATATTTATCTAACTTTTCATTTTTGAAGTATACTGTTCACAGATACACATATAGAAACACGCACATACACCCACGAACATTATTTTAGTCAGGGAGGCTGAATCACATCAGAGGAGTGTTTGAGATACTTTTACCAACAATTATATCAATCTGTGGTATTTCAATTCAGAAAATAAAAGGATTATAGAATGATATATAGTTATTAAAATTGTAAATCAGTACGATATTATTAAAAGTTGTCGCCCAAATTTTCAACTATATGTTATAACGCCAGCCGTTCCTGCCACACTTCTGAGGATGCCCTCTACAGTTGAGGACGAAGCGTCAAGCTCCCCAATGTCATTCTTCGACACGGCTTCCAAGCTCAGAAGACATGTTATATTAAAACTTGGGAGATAACGAGAGCTTTGCTAACACACTGATATCGAATGCATATTTGCATTTTAAGTCTTCTAAGCGTGAAAAGTTCTACTCCTCGCCTGACTGTGCAACAGAGCGCTTTGCCTTGGGTTTTCTTTCCAACTGACCGAAGATTCACGCAAAAAGGGTTAAAAACTAAGATGTTAACTCCGCTACTTCAAAAGAAGAAGAAGAAGACTAAGAGAATTGTAGCATAATAAGGAAACATTTTAATGAATATAAACTAAATCTGTTCCCCAAATTCGGCCGCTATTTAAACATAGTGAAAAATCTTCCCGTGTGAAGCTTAGCTTCAGGTAAGAATTCTTGCTTTCTCTATTACATATAGTAAGTAGGGGAAGTATTGTATTCCACCCAAAAATTTGATACCGAGATTTCACCGGAAATACATGTTATGAGACTCCCTGAATCCAAAAAAAAGCATTTGTGGAAACATGTCCGTCTGTGTGTCTGTGAACAGCATAACTCAGAAACGAACAGTGGGATAAACACTAAACTTGGTATTTAGGTTCAGTATCTTCCAGAGATGCGAAAAGAAGGTTTTCAAGAAAATCCCCCCACCACAGATTACCCTTTACATGGAACATTTTTCGAAAATTTTAATTTTCTCAAAAATGGTTCTAATGATTTCAATTAAAATCTCATATGTTTAAGATATTTTCATGACAAATAAAATGTATATCTTGAATTTTCTGGGAATGTCTCCAAAAGTATTCTTCATTGTGAGCGACTTTTGCATATCTGGTAAACCATTAGAGATAGACAAACTTTTACTATACAGAAAATGTAGCTCGCATTAAAATACACAATTTATGTCATATACATTTTTTTGTTGAGTGAAGCATTTTTGAAATATTGCTTGTTATTCCCTTAAATTTTCCAATACTTATACTTTTTCTCAAATTCGTTATTCATTTTTGCTTTCTCTACTACGTACAGTAAGGAGAGGTATTGTATTGCATCCAAAAATTCGATACCGAGATTTCACCGGAAATACAAGTTTTGAGGCCCGTGAATCCAAAAAAAGCATTTGTGGAAACATGTCTGGGTGTGTGTCTGTGAACAGCATAACTCAGAAACGAACAGTCGGATAAAAACCAAACATAGTATTTAGGTTTAGTATCTTCCAGAGATGCGACACGAAGGTTTTCAAGAAAATCCCCACCCAGATTACCCTTTATATGGGACACTTTTCGAAAATTTTAATCTTCTCAAAAATGGCTCTTACGGTTTTGATTAAAATATGATATGTTTAAGATACTTTCATGACAAATAAAACGTATATCTTGAATTTTCTGGGAATGTCTCCAAAATATTCATTGTTAACGACATTTACATAACTGGTAAACCATAAGTGATAGACGAAATTTTACTACACCAAAAATGTATATCGCGTATTTTTTTTTTTTTTTTTTTGTAGGGTGAACCATTTTCGAGATATTGTTTGTTATTCCCTTAAATTTTCCAATAATTATACTTTTTCTCAAACTCGTTCATTTTTTTTGTCCTGGTAATGCAAAGGGAACCACATAGCAACCAGCTCTTAAAAGATTTGACTATCGCTTAAAGCTACCAATTCCCCTTGCATCTACAAGAAAATTAGCAATAAGATTAACATCTCAATATCTCGATTAAGATGAAGCATATGTAGAACAAGCGTTTGTAAAAATAGTTCGTACAACAGTAGAGAAAGTCTTGTGAGTGTAACACATCAGATTGTTTTGAAAATATTCGTATTAAATTTGTAAAAATGCTGAACTTGAATACAAAATTTGGTATTTAAGGGAACAGGGTAGGCTGAACACATCGAAATTACGGCTTAAATTAGTTAAATTACCACTGCTCTTAAACTTCACAATGGGTTTTCCTATAAGTTCTATCAATTATTCTATAGATCATGACAATTATTTAATGTGTTTACTTGCATTGATAGCTTATGCAGTTGCGCCCGTAAAAATTATTTCATTCAGCAGAAAAATAGTAACATTTACTCTTAAAGCATGTGAATTCATGTACCTTTTTCTCTAATACCACTTGGAATACAGAATCATACTTTTGCATGATTGTTCTTAGTATAATCAGCTATTTTATGAATCTCAAATATTTAGTATGTATATCACTCGCTATCAACTGAATAAAAAAAATATTTTTAAGGTAAAAAAGGTAAAAATGTGGAAAATTTGCAATGCTTTTGCTTTCTTAATATCACTAATATACACTATAAAATTATGAGTGTGCTTCAAAACGTTTATCTATGTGTTTTATACATGTACTGAAAATTTCAGCTCTCTCCCTTTCATACTTTCTGAGAAAAAGGTGCTTAAGTATCCAAAAATGTTGTTTTGAGAAAAATGAACTTAAGGTTTGAATATCAAAATTCTGACACACTTCGGTACATTCCAGGGTCATAGTCATTCCTGGAGGATTGCTTGAGCTTTTCTGATTGTTACCTTCTCTTTGTCCTGGCCTCTTTTGTTAATTGCTGAACTGCTTGCTGGCCATGAAATCGTCGTTCGTTGTTGAAAGATCCAAAAGTTTTCTACTAAGGGGCGTTTTTTGACAGGTTTAAAGGAATGCAGACTAGCATTTAAGTGGTTTTTAAGTGTCTTAAAAACCGCTTAACCTCCCAAAAGTATATATTTTCTGAAAATGGAAATATTAGAGATTTTATTAGTGCCAAAAACAAAGAAATAAATAATTTTTGACCATTTCAGAGTACCTTGTCCCCTTTGTTTTCGGGTTAGACTATGCATAGATACATGGACATATACACACAAGAACATTTTTAAAAATTCTTCTTTTTGATTCAGAATACCTCGAAAGTTTATTTCCAGTGAAATCTCGGTGTCCAAAATTTGGGTAGATTACAATACTCCCTCTACTTGCTACTTGAATTGCGGAACTTGATGGCTCAGGCGGCAATTTGTACGACCCATATTCGGAAGATCTTGGGTTCAATCCCCGGAGACTGTCCTCTTTACCCATGGGTTTTTCGTGGTTTCCCCGGTTTGTGAGACGAATGATGGGGTGGTTCCTCTTGTACCACGACTATCCTCTCTCTCATTTCCTATACCCTTCATCTTATCTGTCATCACTGTCAGTGTTGTAGGACTAGGCGACGGTGTTCGGCGCGTTACAGCTAGATGTTGGCTTGGGCACTGTAGATGTTTCTTCCCTGGCGTCGCTGCAGGGTCAGATAGATCACTCCTACGAGTGGGCTCGCCCCGGAGGACCCGCAATAGATTGGTAGTTTATGGGCGGCCCAGATGGGGGATGCGTTTGAGGCAGTATTTTTAACACTTGAATAATTTCAATTCAATTATACAATATATATAAATTCAATAATAGCCCGGCTTGAAGCAATATGTATGTAATCATTTTTAAAATGTATAAAACAGGCATTGCATATGCTTATATTGTTGTAAATACTTTTAATAATGTTATTGGAATCCATTGTGCAATTTAATAATTCAAGAGCTGTGAGAATAATAAGTTTAACGTTGATAAAAATGAGGTAAAAATGAGGTAACCTTGCGGCAATAATGAGTTTGGGAGTTTAAATGTTACTAGTCATGATTAGAGCAAAGATAATGTAAATTTTGTGACAGTTTAAAAATAGCCAATCAACAGCCAGAAAGAGCTTTAGTAAAATGCAGATTTTCTATTGGACTAGGATTAGCCAATCAGGGACTTTGTAGTAACATATTGTGCTTACGTAATATGTTTTTACGTAAATTATTAGAACTTGAAGATCTTATATTGTGCTGCTTTTGTTTTGTTTGGTTACATAATTTTAACTGCCCCACGTATGGGAGCCAATTTGTAGTTGTAATAATGTTAGTTATTTATTTAACATTATTGTAGCCCCACGTTGTGGTAGCCAATTTGTAGTAACTTTTTTGTATATGTTTTGAGCCCCACGTTGTGGTAGCCAATTTGTAGTAACTTTTTTGTATATGTTTTGAGCCCCACGTTGTGGTAGCCAATTTGTAACGGTATTACTTATAATGTTTGTGTATTTATGTTTACTTCACGCGTTGAAGCCATCTTGTGACGTCATTCATTTGTTCGGTTTGTAGCTCCATCTGGTGTTAGCAATTTGTGGTAGTATTAGTGTTTAAAAACAAATGCGACTGTTATTTGATTTAATTTTTGTTTACTGTCCTCCGGCTAGCTATTATTTCTCGGTCGAACATATCTCTTGATCAGGGTTGTGTAAACGGAAAGGAATCTTTTATCCAAAAAGAACACTGATGAAGAAATTTGTTTATAATTTTATTGTCGAACACGTTCACTCTCACTTTTACACATTGATCTAGATACTCGCCAAACTGAAACTGATATAACAACTTCTTACTGATAATTCTTTTAATCCACGTACTTCAATCTTTTGTATAATTAACTTTACAATACTTTAGATTTCTCATAACTCTGCTGCGCGTAACTTGTGAATCTATATCCGATGGATGCCGTACAAATACTTTCGACGAACTGACTGACTGAAGACGACGTGTAGTGTACACAGATTTTTTATGAACTGAACGACTGAAGACGACGTTACCTCTAACCTAGCCTCTATTTATACTCCCACTCCCCGATATGCCTAAAGATTATAACTGAACTGCAATTGGCTAATAAAACGCGCCAACATTAGCGTCTATTTTAATATCCAATGAAAATTATGAACACATATGCTCTAGGGAAACGTTCCAGAAGATTTTCAAGGAAAAAACGCGCCAATATTACGTAACTTCCTCGTTTCCAATAATGATAAACAGCTCACCCCCCTCGCTGCATTATTGCACGCTATTATTGTCAGTTTCAGTAAGGCAGTATAAACTTACTTCTCAACAATAATTACAATCAATAAACATCTCAAATCATGTCACATAATAATGCATATTCATACTACAATCATTATTTACATTTAAGTAATTTGTGATACAAATTACTGCATCAACTTGGAATACAAAAGTTTACGAGTTTGGACGGTTGAAGTATGTTCAGTTGCTGGCAGACCTTGGTAGTGATCGGATGGAAGATGTGTTCTCTAAAGAAATATTACGTATTCGTGTGAATCGTAAAATCAAATATACACGTTAACAAAGCACAAGTTTTAAATTAAAGAATCTCGCAGCTCTTAATATCAGTGTAGTGCTATATAATTTGTCCCAAGGATTAATAAAAAGAGGTTAATTTATACTTAAAATCTGTGAAATCCTACATTCTTGTCGTACCACGCCCTGACTAAGAGATACGTGACTCTAAAACAATACTGACGCAGCCGAGGCAAACAAAACATAAATACTACCTGTAGAAGCAGTTTAATAACAAAGTTAATATAATATTTTAAAACTTGGAGCGTAACAACAAAAATACGTCTTCAAAAATCGCCTTCTCATACGTAGCAGAAACAAACAATCTCCTTCAACAACAATAAACTCCAACAGTAAAAGAACATAACTTCTTCGCGTTAAAACTGGAAACGTTAGGGACACGTATGTGCTTGCGCCCGTCGTCATCTGGATCTGGTTTCCCTTCGGGTCTCTCCTCGGGATCAATGGCAGAAGCACAAGGTGTCGACTGGCCTCCGTGCGATGCTATGTTCTTGTTTCTAGGGGCCGCTCCGTTGTTGACTACTTTAATTCAAATTAATATCAAAAACACGTTGGAAACGTTTAACGCCACAGAAATATTTACTTGACATAATGTGTGCCCTAGCAAAATCAACACTTTCGTCTATAGTAAGATTTTCGGTTTACAATTATACAAATATTATTCAGAAAGAAGATAACTAGAAAATTAGAGACATTCATTAAATTTGTCATGCACGTATCTTAAATGTGTTCAATTTTGTTCAGAAAATAGGGAACATTGTTCGACGTAAAAGACACTTTGCGACGGGGGAAAGTTTTTAAAAACTTTGTGTCGTACACTCGGTAAACGCTGAAATTAAATGTATACATAACTTTTTTCCAAAAATGCACCTTTTAAATTCCGGGAGACTCAAAACGTGCATTTCGAATGAAATCCCGGTATCGAATTTTTGGGTGGAATGCAATACCTCAACATATATTGAAGCAAGACGATGGTCGGCATTTTTGAAGCGTTTAGTTTACCTGCTTTGTAGCTCGTTCTGTTGTACCGCGCACCAGCTGCTCCAGTGGTATAGCTATGTGATCTTTCTCTCAGCGTGTGTGTGAATGCATTATGAAGGACAACACCACTTTAAATTGGCTGAGAAATTTATTTTGAATTATTGAAGTGAGCTGCCAAACGTAACAGATGAAAAGGTAGACTGCCTCTGAATTGTAGCACTTGAAAGTATAACAATTGAATTATTTTACCTGCTAACTTCTGAAGTGTCAAATGTACGGTTTGATATAACTGTTTCTGCGGTAAAGGAAATTAGTAGCGTAACTTGCCGCGAGTCACTAAAAAGCTTATCAGCGACACCTCTCGTAATAGCCGCGAAATCTTACTCACACAAGCGTGTCCCTAAGCATTTAAAATATCACACGAGCAGTAAATAGCAGTGCCAGTATAAAGAGAGACGTTAAAATCTCTGATATAAAATTGCACGCCTTTATTACCTTTAGCTCTGCCTATTCCATTACTCCCCACCAGCGTTATTATTGAGGTGCAGCTAAAACTTAAAAGTCCTAACTGTTAATGTCCTCCTCCGTGGACTAGTGGTACCGTGCTAGCCTCTACTTCCCAAGGTCGCGGGTTCAAACCCGGCGGAGGACGATGAATTTTTTCGGGCATAAAATCGTTAGCATGGCTTCCTTCGGAAGCGAAGTAAAGCCAATGGCGCTGTGTCGTAGATTTACGGCACGTAAAAGAACCTCAAGCCTGATAAGAGGCCTTTGAGCAAAATTTCCGGTCTTTCACGCCCAATATAGAATGGGACGCTAAGAACAATAGTAGTTAAAGTAGTTAAAGTAGTTAAATAAAACTCAATTTAAATTACCTAACTGTTAATTTGTTACTAGGGGCTTGGCTAAAATCTCAGAATGTAAGTGCCTTTCTCTTTTCTAGAATTCTACCTATGACTCTGAAAATGTACTGGGCTTATTAACCTGTTTTCGATTCTCGGTTGATACTAATGTTTTCGCCAACTTGACTTCCTAACTACCTTCTTCTTACCGAACCAATCTTTAAACTCAATCTTATTGCATTATACATTGATTTAATATGCGCAAATTATTTATTGCAATTATTTTTTTATTTAATTATTTATATCTTCCCGTTAATAATTATGGTAACAATTTATACTGCTTGGGAATGATTTCAAATTCAGTAAAAACGTTTGAACATGCGGTAATATCATTCAAATATTTCTCTGTGGTAACAAGATCTTGCAATGGAAGGAAACGAAACGGGGATGGAATGAAGCATCGCAAACTTTTAAACATGTCCCGTACTTGATGGTTTGGAAAGATCTAAACCTGTATATGGAATATTTCGAAAACAGTAAACGCTACAAAAATATATTTGATACAAACTGTGTTTTTTACGAGATATAAATTCTTCTTGTAGTAAGTAATTTTATCTTTTAAGATTGTCATGTTACATAAAATTTTTAAAAAGTTGAACAAATGAAGGTAATTTCGCAGGCAATAATTGAAAATTCAAGATTTTTATTTTGTTTATTAACTGAACACATGTGACTTTTTAATCAAAACAGTTATAGTCAGTTTGGTGAAAATTAAAATTAACGAAAGTATTTCCATGTCAAATGTTAGTATGGGACGCGGGACGTTTGAAAATCATCCTGTTGCATCTTTGGAAGATGCTGAACTTAAAAACACCAAGTGTGGCATTTAACCAACTTTTCGTTTGTGAGCAAACGGATCATGGCTAGATACACACACACACACACAGACATGCATATCTTACTTAAAAAATGCGTGTTTTCAATGAAATGTTACAGAATTTTTGGGTAGAATACAATACTTCATTTCACTTAACTATGTGCAGGATAGAACCGGACTACAACGAATGGGAACGTAGCGCCTCGACCTGAGCAGATCGGCAACCAACCGAAAGCCGAGGGACGGAGAAAGTTCCACAGGGAGTATTCTTTGTCTCTGCCGCGCCACACCGAAACACCATCGCTGACACTAGCAGATCTAATGGGGTGAAGGTTGAATAAAATAGTGCATTGAAAGAAATGCAGGAGCAGAAATTTCGGGGGCTGAAAGAACCACTCGAGCATTCGTCTGGGGACCCGGGTAAATCCCTGAAAGAAAAAGCTTATTAGCACCTTAATGGTGCTAATATGCTTTATTACTCCAAAAATCTGCAGTTTTCGGAGTTTTCAAGAACTTTTCAAGTATTTTTCATGCACGCTGAAAGAAAAACTTGTTGGTGAACCAAATATTAATTACTCAGTCGATATGTCAGAAAGTTATCACCTTACACGTTACGATAGTGTCACTGACATGCGATAACAAGCAGTCCAACGACTTTAAAAAAAAGCTTGACCTTTAGTAGATCATTTTGTTTAAGGAGGAATTTTATACGCCATAACTTGTACTTATCAGTGGGATTGTGACGTTACGTGTGGCAAACGGAACATTATCGTGCCGATAAGAACAGCTTAATTATTCAGAACTCATTTCTGAAGGTTTGAAAATGACAGGGTGTAAAAAATAGTACTTTATAACCCAACCTCATGAAACTAAAAACAAAACCCTGATTTGTTAATTTCACATGACTTTATCTATTGCGCCACTGGGCGCTGTCTGCTTACAGCTTTTGTTTACCATACCCAGAGGGAAAGGTTACCGTGAAAAGGGATATAGCTTAGGAGCTAGAAAATGGGAGAAATTCACCAACACATAGATTAACAATTTATTTCAAAGTGATATATTCGTTTGCAATGATTAGATCAGCTTTTACAGCCCCAAGATGGCGAAGAAGAAGCGACGTGGAGTCGCCGAGCTGCTAAGGCAGGACCTTCTTCTTCTCCTCGGGCACCCGAGAGGAGAACTCGCCGCAGCCCGGGGCAACCTATGGCTCGACCGCAGCTTCGCCGCGACCGCCGCCGTAGTCACTGCCAACATCACCGGGGTTCACGCCGCCGATCCCGGAGCTTCCCATGTCGTCCTCCGTGGACTAGTGGTACCGTGCTAGCCTCTAGTTCCCGAGGTCGCGGTTTCAAACCCGGCGGAGGGCAATGGATTTTTTCGGGCGTAAAAATCCTTAGCATGGCTTCCTTCGGAAGGGAAGTAAAGCCGGTGGTCCCGTGTCGTAGATTTACGGCACGTAAAAGAACCTCGCCTGATAAACAAGCCTCTTAGCAAAATTACCGATCATTCACGACCAATGTAGAATGGGACGCTAAGATCCATAGTAGTTAAAGAGCGTCCATAAATAAAACTCAATTTATTTATTTACTGGAGCTTCCCAGCCTGCGTCGATCTAGCCTGTGCCTCATGGGAGGTACAGCGCTGTCATCCGAGGACTCCCGAGGGAACTGCCAGTCAGGTTCCTCGTCGGCGCAGCTCACCAGCCTTGAACACTCGGATCTACGGAGCACAGGGACCCACGTCGCTCGTCAGGATCGAGTATGCAGACCCTGACGACTATAAAGCGGCCTTGAAGACGGCCCTGCCCTTGTTAGGGCAGTGCTTATGAATCGAAGTTAGCCGATTAGAACGCCAGGCACCCTGCAGGCGCTGCTGTGCCTACGGGCGCGAGGAGTCGACCTGCTCCGCACAACCCAGGTGCCACTACTGTGGTTCCGCCTGCACCTCGTCTTCGTGCACCCAGCACGACCTGCGCTGCCGACGCCGATACTGTGCGACCTGTGGAGGGTCAACTCACTTCACCGGCCAGGCGCTTTGCCCCATACATCACCGCAGGAAGGCATCGCCGATGCCACTAACACCTACGCCACAGCCGCCAACTCCAGCGACGACACCAGCACCATCACTCACCCCGATCATCGAGGAAGTCCAGGGCCTACGTGACGCCGTTCAGGGTCTCCATGCGGAGTTCTTGAACATGGCGACGAAGCTGACAGCCCTGGAGGAACTCATCAGGGACCTTCAAACCTCATCAGCTGCCAAACAGGTTTTCCTGGCTGGGCAGTTCGACAGCACTTCATCCAGACTGAAAGCCATCACTGAAGCCATCCGGGTCTCATCTCTTGGTCAGAAGCTGAAGAGCAACCCGGGAGAATCGCCAACTTCTTGCAGCAATGCAAGGAGTATAACCAGCAGCAGTATCATCGGTACCATATTCAAACCTAACCTACATTCTCTTCCTAACGCTCGCCATTCCCACTAGTGTTGCGGTCAGTTTTTATGGCTGCAACCTAGTAACTACCTTTACCGCTCCCGCCCACAGGGCGGCAGCCAACACGGGTGCTATGCGGGACCTCAAAAAGCCACGTTATTCCACTTTTCCTTCTTCCTTTTTCCATCCGTTGGAGGAGTTTTTAGTGGGTATGGCGACTATTGGTGAGTCCCACACTCTCAGTCCCGACTCCCATCGGGGCTGGGGTTAGTGATGAAATCATTTTCTCCTCCACTTGAAAAAAAAGGATCAGCCTGATTTAGCAAATTAATATGCTCAAATGCAATGTGATATTTTGTTTCGCCTTGTACACTTAAAGTTGCCATATGAGTTTAAAGCTTTTTTAACAAAGTGACGAATACAATACAGTTACATAAAATACAAATGTCAATACTTCTCCCGTACAAGAATTTAGATAGGGACCAAGAGTTAAAGGTTAAATTTCGAAGCATACCGAATAAAGTGTAAAAGATAATTTAGGAAAGGCCAAAACAACTCTTGGTGAATTATGACGAAAACTATGCTGTCACGATGGCTAGTTGTTCCGCCTCGGTCCCTGGCAAAAAAGCGACTGCTTGTGTCTGCCTGCCCAGGAACTGCTGGAACCGTTGGTGAGCGTGAGGGCGCTAGCGTCCGTGGCCCAGCCAATGATGAATGTCCATGATGCATTACGTGGTGAGGTGATGTGTTACGTCACTCATGACGATATGTTGTTCGAAGCTTTGGATGTTGCTATCTCTGTTTATGAATGACGTCATCACTCTGAAGCATTGTGACGTGCTGGTTGCATGAGCCATGACTATGGGGGAGGGGAAAATGGCAAACTATCTACCATCATTAATTTTTAAATAATTTCTAAAGCTATTCTTAAGAAACCGTATTCCTATATGTCCTGCATGTTAATCGCGACAAAATGATTTCATTATACATTTCTTTATAGGTACAAGAGGGGTAGAGAAAATCGAACCAACAGCCAGATGCTTGAAAGATCGCTATTTGCCACCTAAAAATGCTACACTCGTTCCACAAATTGCAAGAATGAGGGTAGTACTTTTTGTTTTATTGAAGGAGTTGTATTATATTTCAACTGTTGGGCAGCCGAACTTGTAGTAGCTGCAACCGTACGTATTGTAAACAGTTTCTGGTAGCCCCAAAATGTACTTTAAGGTGGACTTTTCACCAAGTTTAAAAATAATAGCTTTGTAATTTGATGTTTCTTTATATATTATATACTTATGTTTGCCTCGGCTGCGTCAGTATTTGTTAGAGACACGTTTCTCTTAGGCAGGGTGTGATGCGACAAGAATGTAGGCTTACGCGAATTTTTAAGTTTTAATTCACTCCTGTTCATTAATCCTTGACAAAAATTAAATAGCACTTCACTGATATAGAGAGCTGTGAGATTCTATCTATTAATTCATTGCACCTTTTAACACGTAAACTTATTTTTCGTCTCACACGAATACGTATTAAATCTCTCGAGGACGCATCTTGCATACGGTTACAATCACTGTCTGCAGGCAACACGTCCAGTTATGAGCACTGTCTACAAGCAACTGAATTGATTTAAACCGCCTAAACTTGTAAATTTGAAGTCTCTGATTGGCTATTCCTAATTCAATAGAATACCTTCATTTAACTAAAGCTTTTTCTGATTGTTGATTGACTATTTTTATAAAACGTCACTAAAATTATATTATTGCTTCCAAGAATCATAAGTAACATTTAAACTCTCAAACTCATCATTGCCTCAAGGTGACCTCATTGTTACCTCATTGGTAGCAACTTTTATCCTATTATTCTCACAGCTCCTACATTATTAAATTACGTAATAATTTCACATAACGTTATTACACATGGATACAATAATACAAACATATACAATGATTGTTATATACATTTCTTATATATTGTTACATACACATATTGCTTTAAGGCGGGCTGTTATTGAATTATAAATATTATACAATTAGGCTGAAATCATTTTAGTGTTAAAAATACTGCCTGATAATGACCTTTATCCTACACCATTTACTAATGGACATAAAAAGTTATCTTACTACCTCACTTTAATCGAATAACTAAGATACAGATTTGGTAATATATACAAATATATAGCGATAGTCAAATGTTTTAAAATTGGACGCTATACGCTATCCTTAAAATACATTAAAAATTAGATCCATTAATAACGGATACCTCAGAGATGGCTTATGTCACAAAAAAGTATTTTAAATAAATACTGTTTTTAAAGACATATTTTTTTGCAGTATGTTAACGCTTATACAAGGTTATATAAAGATCCTTCTAAAAGAGATAGGCTTCACAGACTATTGCTATAAAATTCACGATATACATTTCATTTACTATGTAAATATCTTTAATATATAGTATTTTAATCAAAATCGTGAGTCATTTTTTTAAAAACCAAATTTTTGAAAATTCCTCCATGTAACATTATTCCATGTCTTAGGTAGGGTGATTTTCTTGAATACTTTTGTGTCACATATTTGGAAGGTGCTGAACTTAAATACCAAGTTTGGTGTTGATCCAAATTTTCCTTTCTGAGTTATGTTCTACGAAGTCACACACACGCATCCTTTTCTAAAAATGCTTTCTTTTGGATTCAGAGGCCCTCAAAACTCACATGACATCTCCATATCGAATTATACAATATTAAAATACTTCCGCAACTTACTATACGTAGTAGAGGAAGTAGAGTAGAGAAAATTAAATGAATCTAGCGTGTAAGATTTGTTTAAAATAAATATATTCTGTTCATCCTATACTTCAAAACATACACACGCACACAAAAAGCATTAGAGAAAGATATACTCTTTTGGTTGAAGAGAATTTGAAGAAGGAAATTCGCCTAAACAATTTAATTTGAAATGGTTATGCTATTATTCTGTGTTTTATTTTACATCACAATGTCATGTAAAATACGAGAGGATTACTTCTTTGCAGGCGGTGCTTCCGAGAAATGAACCTATATTCTGTTGAATACATTGCTTTATCCAGCTGTGTGGGAGCCGCATTATGACAGTCATAAATAAGAACGCTCTGGTTTTGACGTCTATCTTCTAATTATTTCTTACACCCACACTCTTCATTGCAGTGGTGGAAGCCACGGAAGATAAAATTTACTCTATTTAGCATTTCAGAGTGCTTAGTACCCCACATTACGAATGCATAATTTTTACTCTCCACTTCAGCTGGGTTTCGGCTGGCACGGTCTCCCTTTCCCGAGTGGCTTAACAGAAAATAAATACCATTTTCTCGCCAGTAATTAAACGCAATATGATGGTCAAATGAGTCTGTTAGCTCTTCAAGTTGTAAATAAACTAAGAGTGCTTGGCCATCTTGTGGTGACGAACAGAATATTTTCCGCACAGTTCTCTCTCTCTCTCTCTCTCTCTTCCATTTTTAGCAATATTGTTATCGCTTGCAACCAGGTACGCAGACTCTATCCGCTTTTCTACACCAGTGGCACTGGGTTGAGTTATGTTTATAATGCAGGTCGACCGAAAATATCCCGATTTATGGAAAGGAAAATGGGTACACAAACGGAGGCATAAAACGCGCCGGGTTTATAGGAGAGTCAAGCAGACTGCATCAAGGATAAAAAGAAGGATATTGTGGAGATTAAACGTGTAGCAACTACGTAACACTTGTTACGTTGTCATATGCGCTCTGAATGAAGCCAAAATTCCATTTAATCCGTTTGGTTCCTTTAAGTAGAAATTAAATCGTGGATTAAAGGGTATAAAACTTCTTACAAAAGCTTATTACTTTCTCTACTACGTATAGTAAGTAGGGGAAGTATTGCATTCCACCCTAAAATTCGATACCGAGATTTCACCGGAAATACATGTTTTGAGACACCCTGAATCCAAAAAAAGCATTTTCGGAAACATGTCCGTGTGTGTCTGTCTGTCTGTGTGTCTGTGAACAGCATAACTCAGAAACGAACAGTCGGATAAACACCAAACTTGGTATTTAGGTTCAGTATCTTCCAGAGATCCGACACGAAGGTTTTCAAGAAAATCGCCCCACCTCAGATTATCCTTTACACGGAACATTTTTAGAGCATTTTAGCTTTCTCAAAAATGGCTCAAACAATTTTTATTAAAATATTATATGTTTAAGATATTTACATGAAAATTAAATTTATATCTCGAATTTTCTGGGAATGTCTCCAAAAGTATTCTTTATTGTGAACGACTTTTGCATAACTGGTAAATCATAAGAGATAGACAAAATTTTACTACACAGAAAATGTAGATCGAGTTAAAATACACAACTTATGTCATATACATTCTTTTTGTTGAGTAAACCATTTTCGAGATATTGCTTGTTAATCCCTTAAATTTTCCAATACTTATATTTTTTCTCTAATGGGAATTCATTATTCATTTTTTTTCCTGGTAATGCAAAGGGAATGAAATACTCCACATAGCAACTAGCTCTTAAAATATTTGAATCTCGCATAAAGCCTAGCAATTCCCCTTGCACCTACAAGAAAATTAGCAATAAGATTAATATCTCGATTAACATGAAGCATATGGAGAATAAGCGTTTGTAAAACTAATTGTACAAGAGTAGAGAAAGTCATGCGAGTGTAACACATCAGACTTTTTTATATTAAACATTTGCAGAAATGGCTACATTACACATTTCATTATAAATACAAAGGGAATTCTGTGCAATCTTTAGAAGCAACTGAAAGTTGACATTTTTGTATAAAATGCTTTTGTCTATCGCTTAACGTTTATCATTATACAAAACTCG
Organism: Deroplatys truncata; assembly: GCA_030765065.1. NCBI lineage: Eukaryota > Metazoa > Arthropoda > Insecta > Mantodea > Mantidae > Deroplatys > Deroplatys truncata. Next base: position 112,169,091 of record CM060982.1, read on the forward strand.
TTCCGATTGAATAGGACTTTACAGTCTATTCTCAGATCATTGAAGATATGCATTTTATTTGTCATGTAAATATCTTTATTACCCGGCATTTTAATCAAATTCGCTAGAGCAATTTTTGAGAAAATCGAAAATTTAGAAAAATGTTCCATTTAAAGTTTAGTTTAGTTTGGGGATATTTTATTGAAAATATTCATGTCCCATCTATGGAAGATACTGAGCTTAAATACCAAGCTTGATTTTTGTTCAAATGTTTTAGTTCTACTTTTTAGAGATACATATACACTGCATCTACACGGATCTTTTTCTAAAAACGCCCTTTCTTGGATTCAGATTGCCTCAAAACATGTATATCCGATGAAATATCGTTATCCAATTTTTGGGTGGAAAGCTATACCTTCCTAACGTACTATGTGTGTGGTAAAGGAAGTAAAAGCTCTTTTATTTTCAGTATCCAGGTCTTGCTATTCCCCGCCTATAGGAAAATCAATGTGAGAAGGACGAACATAATATTGCGTGCAATTTTTTACATACTGTCTGAAAATACGAGGCGCTTTTTAAAGTAAGAACGAACAATTTTTTAAAAGCTAGCACAGTATTATTTTGAAAATAATTAATTATCTTTCAATATCTTAACCCTTACACTACGTCTCGAAATAGTCACCGCTGTTATTCAAGGACTTGTCGTAACGGTAAACCAGCTTTTGTATGCCTTCATCAAGGAATGAAGCCGCTTGAGCTGAAAATTAAGTCTATATTTCGTGTTTCACAACATCAACGTCGCTGAAATTTTTTCCACCAAGAAACTTATCCAGATGAAGAAACAGATGAAAATCGCTTGGTGGTAAATCCGGACTGTAAGGAGGGAGGTCGAATTGTTCTTACCAACTGATACAATCAGATCTTGAGCTCCTTCGGTTGTGTGTGGCCGGGCATTGCCATGAACCAAAGGATTCCACGCGAAAGCGTTCCAAGCTTTTGTTTTGTATTGCACAGCAGAGGTTTTTTAGTGACTCACAAGAGAGTCGTCGTTTATTGTCGTATTCCTGGGGAAGAACTCAGCTAACTAAGAACCTTATCTGTCCCAGAAAACCGTGCACATTATCTCGCGAGTGGATATCGTCTGTTTGATATTTTTCTTCACGGGAGATATTGTGTGCCTCCACTCCATGGATTGTTGCTTTGATTCAGGAGTGATGTGAAACACCCTTGTCTCATCACCTTAACGATGTGAGTTAGCAAATCATCGCCTTCCTCAGCATATCGCGTGAGAATAGTCGGTGCAGCGGTAGATCGCTTGTTCTTCTGCTCATCAGTAAGATTTTCGACATCCATCTAGAGCATAACTTCCGAAATCCTAAGGGTTCTGTTAGAATGTAAGCCTTTAATTTTTGGAAAATGAGAAGACGATACCGCTCTGGCGAAGCGTCTGACTTCGAGAATGTTTCTTCCACAGCTTGTACCACGATCACAAACTTCAAGCGCATTTTCACAAAATTTGTTAAGCTGTCTAACCTACTTTCTCACGATTCCATTATTGTTTCTCCATAAACCTTTTACAATAAGCAATGAATGTTGCTGGCATAAAAGTTCTGGTATTCAGAAAACGTACCACTAATCCGACTTCACAGCCGGGTCGTTCGGTTGTCTTGAACCTTTTGAAACACTAACAGCAAGAGAAAACAAAGTGAGGTTGCTCACAGCTTCGTCTGGCTTCTAATGAATGGAGAAAGTGGTCGGCATGCTCAAATTCGCGAGTGCAGCACTGCAGAAGCAACATATTAAAATGGTGCTTACTTTAAAACCACGCCTCATAAGTGGGAATAAACATTCTTAAAAATGCAAACGAAAGTATTACCTGCATAAAATCTAAAACAGCTTCTTTTTTTACCAAACTGCTACATATAGTAGTTCATTCCACCCTTAATAAAAGCCTAACGCTTAGTACATGAAGCTATTATAATTGGAATACCGAAATAGTCAAATGATTGATATTTCTCAACATAGACTTAAGAAAACTTCTAAAAGTTACTCCTATATTGGCATTAAACTTTTAAATAAGCTACCTCAAATTGTAAATGCTTTGCCTTATAAAATATTTTGTAAGCGATTGCATTCTTCGCTAGTGGATAATCCATTTTATTCTATTAATGAATTTATGGATCTTAATGTATCTGATATTGATATTTAACTTTTACTTTTTTGCTGTAAGGTTTTACAAGGTTTAGTTTGTAATATATTATTGATTTGTATTTTACTGTATATACTGACAATGTCTGTTGCAGTTATATAACCGTTTAACGACAATAAGGTTGATATTGGTACTTAAAGCTTCTGATTTTAATTATAAAAAAACTTAATTATCTTAGAGAATAAACTGTATACCAAAGCCACGGAAGTCGAACCCTATAAACTCGGTGGAAATTGTACAGAAGCAGTAGAAAAAAATATGTTACACTCACATGAGTTTCTCTAATTCTGTCGTTTATGAGTGTGTGAATGAACAGCTCTTTCTAAGGCTTACTTTACCCATTTCATTTTAATCCAGATAAGCATTTGCGGAAGTAGCAACATTACATATCTCGTTATAGATAAAAAAAGAGCAGTTATTGTCAAAGGTTTAAGAACTGGGCGCTATATACTGGGCTTAAAATTCCATACTGTTTCCATAACATCGCAAGAAACACCTGACTGACGAAAGGACTTTCAAACAGTGACCAAGTAATGAACAATTAATAACCGATATCTCAGAAATGACTTATGCCACAAAAAGTTGTGTGTTCTAAAGAGATGTATAATTATACTTTCTCTACCATGTATAGGGAGTAGGGAAAGTATTGCATTCCACTCAAAAATTCGATCCCGATATTTTACCGAAAATCCACGTTCTGAGACTCTTGAATAAAAAAAAAGCATTTTTAGAAAAAGGTCCCTGTGGTGTCTGTGAACAGCATAACTCAAAAATGAAAAGTTGGATAAACACGAAACTTGGTATTTAGGTTCAGTATCTTTCAAAGATTCGACACTAAGATTTTCAAGGAAATCCCCCACCCCAGACTACCCTTTGCATGGAAATTTTTCGAAAACGTTGAGTTTCTAAAAAATTACTCCAACGATTTTGATTAAAATATTATATGTTTAAGATATTTTCATGACAAATGAAATATATATCCTGAATTTTCTGGGAATGTCCCCAAAAGTCTTTTGGGTGTCTTTTGGATAACTGGTAAACCGTAGGAGACAGATAAAATTCTTGTACACAACAATGTAGATCTCACTAAAACACACAATTTATGTCATAAACATTTTTTATCGACTGAACCATTTCCAGATATTCCCTGTTATTGGTTCATATTTTCCAGTCCTTATATTTTACTTCCTGGACATGCAAAGAGAATGGAATGCTCCACATAGAAACCAGCTCGTAAAACATTTCACTATCGCTTAAAGCCTACCAATTCCCCTTGCACCTACAAGAAAATTAGCAATAAGATAGTTTCTGCAAAGTTTATCTCCATTAACATGAAGTAGATGAGGAATAAGAATTTGTAAAAAGAATAAAGAATAAAGAAAGTCATGCTAGGGCAACATTAAATTTTTACTTTCTCTACTGCGTATAGTAAGTAGGGGAAGTATTGTATTCCACCCAAAAATTCGATACCGAGATTTCACCGGAAATATATGTTTTGAGGCCCCCTGAATCCAAATAAAAAGCATTTTTGGAAACATGTCCGTGTGTGTGCGTGTGTGTCTGTGAACAGCATAACTCAGAAACGACTAGTCGGATAAACACCAAACTTGGTATTTAGGTTCAGTATCTTCCAGAGATGCGACACGAAGGTTTCTAACGAAATCCCCTTACCCCAGATTACCATTTAAATGGAACATTTATCGTAAATTTTAATTTTCTCAAAAATGTCTCAAACAATCTTGATTACAATATCATATGCTTAAGATATTTACATGACAAATGAAATGTATATTACGAATTTTCTGGGAATGTCTCCAAAAGTGTTCTTCATTGTGAACGACTTTTGCATAACTGGTAAACCATAACAGATAGACAAAATTTTTCTACACAGAAAAACTACATCACGTTAAAATACACAATTTATATCATTTACATTTTTTTTGGGTTGAGTGAAGCATTTTGGAGATATTGCTTGTTATTCCCTTAAATTTTCCAATACTTGTACTTTTTCTGAAATGGGAATTCGTTATTCATGTTTTTTGTCCTGGTAATGCAAAGAGAATGGAATGCGCCACATAGCAGCCAGGTCTTAAAAAATTTGACTATCGCTTAATTACTATCATATTCCCCTTGCACCTACAAAAAAATTAGCAATAAGATTAACATCTCGATTAACATGAAGCATATGGAGAATAAGCGTTTGTAAACATAGTTTGTACAAGAGTAGAGAAAGTCATGTGAGCGTAACACATCAGATATTTTTGTTTAGTACTCGTAGTACTACTTTGGTACTCGTAAGTTTTCAGATTGTACTGAACTCCTTCCGAATGAAGAGGACTTCACAAGCAATTCCCAGAGGAATCAAGATATAAATTTTGTCATGTATCATTAATATGGTATTTTAATAAAATCGTTAATTATTGTTTAGAAAAGAAAAAAATTCTAAAAGTGTTCCATGTAAAGGGCTGCTGGGGTGGGAAAATTTTCTTAAAATTCTTTGTATCGTAACGTATCTTTGAAAGATATTGAACTTAAACACCAAATTTGGTACTTATTCGACTTTTCGTTTTGAGTTATGACTGTTCACAGGCGCACACAGGTTAGGTTATTTTCTAAAGCTGCTTTTTTGGGTTCAGGGGTCCTTAAACATGTATTTCCGGTGAGATCTCGATATAGAATCATTGAGTGCAATATACTACTATATGTAGTAGAGAAAGTAAAAATTAGTTTATACTTTAGATCAGGTGATCATTCGAGTATTAAATCTTACAAGGCATAGCCACAGAGGGATTAACAATGAACTGACCCAGTTCACCGGATAAATTGTTTTTCTTTCTTGGGGAGCAAGAGTGCCGAAGAAGAGCTATTAAGTTCCAGGCTGCCAAATTTAAGCCTAGGGAAAGTGCAAGTCGATAAATCACGCCAAAGTAACGAAGTTTCTGTCCGCACCTGCTCCTTCCTGGAGGTGATGTTAGATTTGTGGGTGGTCGTAAAGAAGTTTGTTTTCCTTGAACTAGTTACAGCTTCACTCTCTGGTCAGATTAGTTGCATACTTTCAACTTACTTTAGGTGCGTTTCTTACAAACATAGAAATCAGCTTTCTTAGAAACAGTCACTAGGGAAAATAGCGCAGGTGGCCAAAGTCTATCAATAAATGTTTTGCAAACGTATGACAAAACGGATAATAAATAACTTTCTTAAATGGATTATAAACGCAAAAACTTGCAAAAAATGACACAACGTTTTATATAGTCTTGTAAATCATATTTTCCTGCTTAATTTGGTTTGTATTTTAGAATGTTAGGCACAATTCTTAGACTTTAAATATATATTTAAAAATTGTACTGCATCTGTCATTTTGCACTCTGAATTCTGTATCAATTCACAGAAAGGGATCAAAGCTCCTATAGGAGACATATTTTGCTGATGCTTTAGAGGAAGTTTTGTGGTTTTTTTCCCTTTATAAATGTTAATTTTTTCCCCAGTTTTACTCAGAACAACGTTTTCTGTGAATGATATTTTCTGTTATAAATGGTTCCATTTTCTCAGGAAACATGCAACCAGCTCCTTAAAAGTTTTGATTTGATAAAAACAGTACCTCAATGCTGTTATTGATCTACTGTGGTGTTAATAAGTTTGTTTGTTATATTTTAGAAAGTTAATTGCTTATACATTTTATTAAAATATATCCTATCTTCCTCAATAAATCATATTGCATTCTATCCAGAAATTGCATACCGGGATTTCACAGGCAATATATGTTTTAAGACCCATGAATACAATAAAAAGCATTTTTCGAAAAACGCCTGTGTGTGTCTGTATACCTGTATATCACTTGGTATTTAAGTTCGGTACCTTTAAAGTATGCGAAATGAATATTTTCAAGAATTATCCCAAGCTACACTTTGCATAGAACATTTCTCGAATTGTTTTATTTTATAAAAAATAGCTGTAAGTATTTTAATTAAAATACCACATATTATGGCGTATTAGTAGGTATTACTAGGTATTGTCATGCCAGACACATTATTGCGTCAAATTGGTGACAGCATTGTTGAGGTAATTTAGTATTTCTTTCTGCTTGTGTTTGAATTTCTGTCTGGCATGACACTCTCCACCTCTGGCCGGCGAGCCTAGCCTGAATTGGAGGGAGAGTGGTTATAGATGGTAGCGTTACTTTCTTTGTGTGTGAGCGTCAGTCTAAGTGTTGGTGTGTAAGGTGTAGGTTGCGTGTATGTGAGGCATCTCCCCTCAATCTTTTGTTCCCTTGTGTATGTAATGTAAAGCCACAAATTAATTTATTAATAAACCACAGGTAATGCAAATGATGTGAAATTTGCTTAATTTGTTACAAAACCCCATGCCTACACGCATGTTGGGGTGATTAAAATTTAATATTTTGCTGGAAACCTTTTAACCCCCACCCCAGCATGTAACAATATTGAACATGTTTACCGGATAAATGAAATGTATATCTTGAATTTTCTATTCATAGCCTGTGAAGATCGTTTCATTTGGAAGGAATTTTGTATAATCTTGTGTAACGGGTAAATGTTGGGCGATAGACGATGTACTTCACAAGAAATGTAGATCTCTTTATTTCAAATAACATTTTTGTGGCATCAGCCATTTCCGAGATATCCGTTGTTAAAGCTTCGAATTGTTCAATACTTAGTCATTCTTTTCAAGTTCAATCGATTTTCAGTTCTTTCTCGCGATGTCATGGAAACAGTATGGAGTTTTGAGGCCAGCGTATAACGTCCAGTTCTTAAACAGTAGACAACTGAAGATCTGTTTATGCGTCAGTCGAAGTTAATACAAGCTCGGTATTGTGCAATTATTTGTTAGTTATCCGAAGTTTTTAAAGTATTAGTGAAATATATAGACTCTATTTCTTTGGTGTGCAGCGCTCATTAGTGTTTGCGGAACGCCGCATTATGCAATGCTGGTTTTTGTATTTCCGAATTGTGAAAGTTGTGTATCCAAATTCAGCTTTGTTTATTATTGTATGCATTCATTTTTTTTCCTTACCACATCTATGGTGGCTCTGCGATTGGGAGATACCGCCCAACTCATAGATACTACGCTTAATATATAACGACACCACTTTAGAAGAAGATTCCAATTCTAACTTACATAATATAGTGTCATCAGCTCAATATTACCAACCTCAACAGTCAACGGATACGTTGCAGTAAGCTTCTTCTCTGGTACAACTGCTGATACTCCAGAAGTAAATCGTGTCGATGCTTGTGGTTGCTTTTAGTGTTTTCCATTCTTGAATGTTAGCAAAATCTCCTTCTCATTTACACTCCTGCTTTAGCTGAGTTATCCTTTAATTGGTTTTAAATGAGCTATCATTGCCCTATAAAGAAAGCGCAGGCTTAGCTGGGCAATGAAAGGAATGGAGAATTGGTATGTGTCACCTGAATGGCTGAAATGATATGCCTCCCAAAGACTGGCCCCTGAATGAGTCCGGCTCTTATTGGTTCACCATTCAAGCATTAACCTCTGTAACAGAATGACGATAGAAGGCGCGGCACAGGCGTGTTAATTATTCATTGCTAACTTAAACCTAGGTTCTTCATATCGGCAGGTTTGTTTTTTGCACTCGACTAACAATTTTTGTATCAACCACTTCTGAGAATGTTTCAAATTGTTCAATACTTAGCCATTCTTTTATTCCTGTTGATTTTCAATTGTTTCTGGCGATGTTATTGAAAAAGTATGGAATTTTAAGGTCAGCGTATAGCGTCCAGTTCTCAAAAATTTTACCATTGCTATTCCCTTTGTTCTATAACGAAAGGATTTATCTGAATTAAAATGAAATAGATGGGAAAATAAACTATCGTAAGAGAAATTTGTATATCCACTAATAAGCGATAAAGGGTAGAGAAATCATGCGAATATAACACATCAACTAAAATGTGCACGAGACGCCACTGATTTCGCACAAATGCCCCGTTGCGCTTTCGCCAAGCCCCTTGTTTCTCACTCCCAGCTGAACTACCGAGCGCCGGACTTCCACATATTGAGGTGATTTACCTAACGAAGGGCATTTCTGCCCAGTAGGAAAGGTTGACAAGTAATGCTAAATCAGTAGTGTTGATTACGACAACAGACCATACCGCTGATTATCCACAACTAACCACGAAGACAAAGCAGAGGCATTGCGGTCCTGTTGAAAAACATTTGCAGGGTGAAAGTTTTCTTGTAGAATTTTATTTGTGGTAATGACATCAAACACTGCATGACTTAAACGGGTACTTCTTAGTCAAAAAATGTGATGTGTTACACTCAAATGACTTTCTCTACTCTTGTACAAACTACTTTTACAAACGCTTATTCTCCATCTACTTCATGTTAATCGAGATACACATTTGCAGACTCTATCTTATTGTTAATTTTCTTGTAGGTATAAAAGGAATATGGTAGGCTTTAAGCGATAGTCAAATATTTTAAGAGCTGGTTGCTATGTGGCGCGTTCCATTCTCTTTGCGTGTCCAGGACATAAAAAAACTAAAGCATTTTTGGACACATGTCCGTGTGTGTGTTTGTCTGTGAACAGCATAACTCAAAAACGAAAAGTCGGATAAACACCAAACTTGGTATTTAGCTTCAATATGTTCCAGGAATGCGACAAGAAAGTTTTCAAGAAAATCCCCCCACCCCTTACGTGGAACATTTTTCGAAAATTGTTATTTTCTCAAAACGGCTCTAACTATTTTGATTAAAGTATCATAGACATATTTAAGACATTTTATGGCAAATAAAATGTATATCTTGAATTTTCTGTTAATAACAATAATTAATAATAACAATAATAATAAATATAGTAATAACCTTCCGTACAAGACATAGACCTAATGGTCTTTTACGATTTCACAGACGAGTTTTGTGTTCAGCGCTTCCTTGGACGGTCCAGAGATCTCTTTGTCGTCCTCCGTGGTGTAGTGGTTACAATGCTAGCCTCTAGTTCCCGAGGTCGTGGATTCATATCCGGCGGAGGACGATGGATTTTTTCAGGCGTAATAATCCTTAACATGGCTTCCTTCGGAAGGGAAATAAAGCCGGTGGTCCCGCGTCGTAGATTTATGGCACGTAAAAGAACCTCAAGCCTGATAAACGGCCCTCTGAGCAAAATTACTAGTCTTCCATGCCCAATATAAAGTAGGACGCTAAGCACCGCAGCAGCTAAGGAACGTCCATAAATAAAACTAAATTTAATTTTCAGAGATCCCTTTCCTGTTGGGCGATAACGAAGCATGGCTCTGGGAACTCTATCTAGATTTATTCGTTGCAAATGATCCATACTGGTATTCTTGTATGTGCTTGATGACTGCTTCTAGATATAGTTCCTTCATCACAGTATCATTGCATTTGTAATTCCACTTGGTGTATCCTGCTGTGTGAATATGCTGTAAACCTCATTTCACTTGCTTTCCACTATTGTCCGTAAAGTCACGCCTAGCTGCCATAGCAGTGTAGGTCTTACTTAGTATTCTGCTATCTCTCTGCACTAAGGAGGTTTCATTATTGTGCTTGTTATTTCCATGGTTTTATTAAAATTAATAATTTTGTTTGAATTGTTGGCTTCATCCAAATATGTTAAAACATATCCAAGACACGTAATAATAGCAGTACTAATAATAATAAGAAGAAGAAGAAGAATAGATCAACTTGAAATCCCGATAATCTCTACCTAATATCTCAAACTATTTTAAAAACGTCGACAACTTTTTTACTTTCTCTACTACGTATAGTAAGTAGGGGAAGTATTGTATTCCACCCAAAAATTCGATACCGAGATTTCACCGCAAATACATGTTTTGAGACCACTGAATCCAAAAAAAAGCATTTGGAAACATGTCCGTGTGTATGTCTGTGAACAGCATAACTCAGAAACGAACAGTCGAATAAACACAAACTTGATATTCAGGTTCAGTATCTTCCAGAGATGCGACACGAAGGTTTTCAAGAAAATCCTCCCACCCGAGATTACCCTTTACATGGAACATTTTTCGAAAATTTTAATTTTCTCAAAAATGGCTCTAACGATTTTTATTAAAATATATGTTTAAGATATTTTTATGACAAATGAAATGCATATCTCGAATTTCCTGGGAATGTCTCCAAAAGTTGTCTTCATTCTGAATGACTTTTGCATAACTGGTAAACAATAAAAGATAGACAAAATTTTACTACACAAATAATGTAGAGCGCGTTAAAACACATAATTTATATCATATACATTTTTTTTTGTTGGGTGAGCCATTTTAGAGATATTGCTTGTTATTCCCTTAAATTTTCCAATTCCTATGCTTTTTCTCAAATAGGAATTCGTTATTCATTTTTTATGTCCTTTACATACTAAGAATGCACCACATAGCAACCAGCTCTTAAAACATTTGACTATCGCTTAAAGCCTACCAATTCCCCTTGTAGCTACACGAAAATTAACAATAAGATTAACATCTCGATTAACATTAAGCATATGGAGATTATTGTAATAATAGTTTGTACAAGAGTATAGAAAGTCATGTGAGTGAAACACATTAGATTTTTTTTTGTTGAGTGAGCCATTTTAGAGATATTGCTTGTTATTCCCTTAAATTTTCCAATACCTATTCTTTTTCTCAAATAGGAATTCGTTATTCACTTTTTTATGTCCTGTACATACACGGAGAATGGAATGCGCCACATAGCAACCATCTCTTAAAACATTTGACTATCGTTTAAAGCCTACCATATTCCCCTTGTAGCTACACGAAAATTAGCAATAAGATTAACATCTCGAGTAACAATAAGCATATGGAGATTATTGTAATAATAGTTTGTACAAGAGTAGAGAAAGTCATGTGAGTGAAACACATTAGATTTTTTAACCTAATGGCTGAAATAATTCCAATGAAAACTATCCGATTAGCTTCAAAGAGGTGAACTTTAATTCTTTCAGTAGCAGTTTGAAGATATAATTATGGAAAACAACTTAAATCTAGAGGTAAAAAGCACTAGGATGTAATATGGTAAGGCGACGTATCGTAGCGCCTGTCACTGACCTTTGGCCTCTGATGTTTTTCATTTTTTATAGTAATAATGTTTGAGTGTGGATAATTTGAAACCAAATCCTTAAGAATTCTTATGCCGATTATGATAATGTTAAGACGTATTACAGATGATTTTTGGACATGAAGTATATTGTAAAAACTCTATGTATGCCATCGGGCCATATTCATTACAAATATAGAAATCCAGTGCTAGAAACTTGACGAAAGGGAAATATTCATTCACTGGATCTAAAACCTTTCTGCTTCCAGAAAGTTACACGTTATGAAACTATTCCAATATTCTTAAAGAAAAAAATCTTATGTGTTGCATTCACATGACTTTCTCTACCCTTATCGTTTACTGGATATGCAAATTATTCTTACAAAAGCTTATTTTTCTATCTGCTTCATTAAATCGAGATTAATATTTGCAGAAATAGCTCATTACACATTTCGTTACAGACACAAAGGGAACAGCGATATTCAAATGTGTAAGAACTGGACACTATATGCTGGCCTTAAAATTCCTCACTCTTTTCATGCAAATGCGAGAAACACTTAAAAATTGACAGGACTTGAAAACATGTGTATTGAATAATTCGAACCATTGATAACGCATATCTCAGAAACGGCTTATGCCACAAAAATTGTTTGAAGCAAATATGTGTGTTTTAAGGAGATCTAAATTTTTTTTATGTAGTAGGCATTCGTCTGTCGCTAACGTTTATGCACAGTTATTCCAAAAAACTTCAAGATAATATGCATTTTGTTTGTAGTGTAAGTATCTTTTAACGCATCGTAGTTTATAATTAAGAGAAGTGTTATAAACTGTGATGTAAGATTCATTATTAAATAAGGCGAGTCGATTGGTTTTTGCTCATATTACATATGCGCTTGGATTTTCTTGTTCTGAAGCGCTTTCGGAAGACACTGCTCTTCCATCCTCCATCCTCAGCTGAAAACCGACTGAAGTCAGCTGCTATTATTCAGGAAATACAACATCCAACCTGCACCTTAAAATATTTTTAACCTGAGAAATACGTTGAATACACCTTTGTCCAACAATAGATAATTCAAGAAAATTTTTAATATATTAAATTCAATATCAAGATTGTGAAGGCCCTACATTAGTATAACTAAGAGATATTTAAAAACACGTTTGGATGAACACCAAAGAAGCATTAAATTAAAACACCTGGATAAACCCGTAGTTGCCAACCATTTTTGGATCTGTAACTATTAGACAAAATGTGACATAAAGTTGCTAAAAACCCCTCACATCTGGAAGTTTGGGAAGCGATCTTCATTCATCATAACATCAAGAATATTTTGAATTTTGAAATACCACCATCAGATCCTTTGATGCAGTTTTTCCAGAAGAGAGAAGACAGTCCCCAATCTTTACCACTAATGGCAGAAATTCCAGTACAAATGAGTAAAAACTAATCCCAAAAGAGGGCAGCAATTTGAAATTCAAATCCTAGGAGTCAGGGGAGAGAGCTGAATTCAGTCAGTTTTCAGCTGAGGATGGAAGAGCTGTCTCTTCCGAAAGTGCCTCAGAGCAAGAAAATTCAACCGCATATGTGATATGGGTAAAACACCAACTGATTCAACTTATTTATAATTTATATGGTATTTAATCAAAATTGTTAGACCACTTTTAGAGAAAATCAAACATTTCAAAAAATGTTCCATGCAAAGTGTAGTTAGGGTAGTGGGATTTTCTTGAAAAGCTCGTATCGCATCATTTTAAGATACTGAACTTAAATACCAAGTTTGGTATCTATGGGACTTATCGTTTTGAGCTATATATTCACACATACACACACTATCTCACACACGGACCTTTTTCTAAAAATTCCTTTTTTATTTATTCAGGGAGCCACTAAACATGTATTTCTGATATAATCTCGGTATCTAATTTTGTGTCAAATGCAAAAGTACACTGTGATGCAGATCACCAAACGGTTTTTCCACCTTCAGGTAACTAACTTTAGACTCCAACCAGCCGTTATCAGTTCTCTATGAGACTGGCCTTAAAAAAATTCAGGGTCGTACAAACTAAGCAATGAATGACTTTATAATCTATCTCGAATGAAGTGGACCTTCGCATACCTCCTCTATGAAGGAATTTCGCTGAGATTGATGCATACATGAGAGCTTTCATCAGCGACATGGAGACGAAGGTTGAGTTATTGCTGCTACTAAACGGCAATAAGGAAACGGAAGTTTAGCATGAAAAAATAAGGTTTAAGTTGGAATGTTACCCCTCGGCAGTTTCGGCCATGCTTGGGTGAGGTAAAGTACCCTGCCAATCAAGTGGCTAGAATTATGCTCGAAAAATAGATGTGTTCATGCTGGTAGTGGGTGTGGCTAGATTTTGTCAGTACCAACATAAAAAGCTCCGCTCCATTATGGGCCACCTTTTATGCACGCTAGTGTGTAGAGAAAATAAAAATTTACAATTTCAGTTATTCACAGATTTCTGTTACAGAATACGTTTGGTCAATTTTATCTGAAGAAGATTATTTGAAACACAAAGTATCCTGATGATAACACTTGTACAGTGCCTTCGTTTTATGCAAAACCCACAACCGCCTCATCGGCCGAGAGGCAAGTACTTCAGCATTATGCCACTGCGCAGAAGCGGCGCAGGACGTGCCAAGAGTACGTTTATCAGCCGTGAGCTGTCTCATCGTTTTGTCTTCGTGTTGTGAAGTGTTTCGACAATACACGAATTATGTGTGATTTCCTTAAGAATATTATTTTCTTATTAGTTTACGGAAATGCGTGCCAACAAATTCTCGCTTGAACAGCGTATTTTTATGTACGATACATACGTGAAAACTGAATTATGTAGACATGTTATAGACAATTTCAGCAGCAATTTCCTGGTTATCCAGTTTCGGACAGAGACACTGTAAGATGTTTGATCAATAATATAACAACGGGATTGCTAAACGCTAAGATATAAAGTTTATAGGAACAATCCCCACTCCATAGACGAACTTAAGGACAAAATAAAAGCAGAAATTATGAACATTACGCAAGAAGAACTTATGCGTGTGAATAGTAATTTCATCCAAGGATGTCAAGAATGTCTTCGCGCAGATGGACGCCCTTTTGATAACACCTATAACAAGGTTAGTACTCATTGCATACATGTTACTAACACTCGTGAATAACTAACGCGGGAGTTACGGAACAGTGTAGTAAAGTTTGTGCGGAGCACGCATTCGCGCGATCCGCGGCCTTGGCATAAAACGAAGGCACTGTACTTCTCCGTAAAAAGTATTTTACTGTTTTGATTACAATTCATCTAACATATGATGCCTACCTTGGAATCTATCACAGCTATAAAATGTATACATACACGTAGGTATATTTGATGTACTGCAGATATTGAAAATTAAACTGACAACAATGCTATGCATTGTAAGTCAATTACAAATAATAATAAGATCAAAGCCTATAAATGCCTTCCGATAATATAAACCAAAGCTAATTAGGTATTTCACTTACATGTATGTAACAAAAGTGTATTTCTATCTATGTAAACCTTGCAACTGCAGGGAAATATTTGTATATTTTGTTGTTTCTTTGACTGTACATATCGCACCAGCTTTGTTTTAAATTATTTTTCCCTAATTCATTTATTTTATTATTATGTTCTATATCGATATTTAATTCTTATTTATTTACACACTGTGTCAGCTTGCAATAATATTTGCCCAGATCATGTAGCATATTATATTTATTGTAATTACCAGACGCAATATGCTTGCTACCAGACGTAGCATTATTGGGTATCCATAGTTATATTTTGGTTTGACGGCGGTCTTTCCTTTTGGCGTGGAACATGTCAGCCCTGGTTGGCTTTGGCTAGACACGCTTGGCGGGGGCAAGATAGCTCACTCGAGAGTGGTCGTTGGAGCCAGTCATGAGTGACCGGTCTACGGTCTGTGGCATATCCCTTCATCCTATTTCCTTTTATAACTATGTAGAGAAGCCAAACGTTTTTGTAAATAAATCCCAGGTAATATGTATTATGTAATATTTCAATGTAATATAAAACTCACGCCTTCCTCTTAATTTTACACACCAAGGTCCCGGACTTTTTGCTGCCAGTGATTTGTGCCCCCATGTGCCTGTTGGAGTGACTTAAGTTAATAATTTTCTGGTAACCTTTCCGGCCTTCACCAAAACACGCAACAATATATAGTGTTCTGAAATATTCTGTGATAAGACTGCAGTCCGGTATACATACTGTATTGGGTGCTTAAGAGGTTTTCACATGTCTCCGAGTAATGCAATTCGTGGTTTCTAAGAAGGAATAAATATAATTACTGGGATTTTTCTGCAGACTAATAGCTGTTCAGTTTTAATTTCACTTTGACAGTGCGTCAGGTTTAGATAATCATACTTGCCACTTATATAGTGGCATGAAATACTGTGTGATAACACTGTTGAGTCTAGTATGCATCCTATTTTGGATGTTTAACACATTTCCACACGTCTATCAGTAATATATTTCCTGGTTTATGAGAGGGGACGGTATAATTACTGGAATTTATTTTCAGATAGATAGTTTTTCATTTCATTTTTACTTTCTCTACTACATATAGTAAGTAGGGGAAGTATTGTATTCCACCCAAAATTTCGATACAGAGATTTCACCGGAAATACATGTTTTGAGACCCCCTGAATCCAAAAAAAAACATTTTTGGAAACATGTCCGTGTGTGTGTCTGTGTGTCTGTCTGTGTGTGTGTCTGTGTGTCTGTGAACAGCATAACTCAGAAACGAACAGTCGGATAAACACCAAACTTGGTATTTGGGTTTAGTATCTTCCAAGGATGCGACACGAAGGTTTTCAAGAAAATCCCCCCACCCCAGAGTACCCTTTACATGGAAGAGTTTTCGAAAACTTTAATTATCTCAAAAATGGCTCTAAAGATTTTGATTAAAATATCATATGTTTAAGATATTTTTATGGCAAATAAAATGTATATCTTGAATTTTCTGGGAATGTCTCTAAAAGTATTCTTTATTGTGAACGACTTTTGCATAACTGGTGAACCATAAGAGATAGACAAAATGTTACTACACAAACAATGTAGATCGCGTTAAAATACACAATTTATGTCATATACATTTTTTTTGTTGAGTGAACCATTTTCGAGATATTGCTTGTTCAATACTTATTTTCTCAAATGGGAGTTCGTTATTCATTTTTTGTGTTGGGTATGCAAAGAGTATTAATCTGTGGCAAACAGAATGGTGCGGCACCTAGCAACCAGCTATTAAGATATATGTCGATGCTTAAAGGCTACAGCATTTCTATATTGCCCTTTCAAATACAAAACCAGGGAAACATAGTACGCCTTGAGCGATAGTCAAATATTTTTGGAACTGGCGCTATGTGTAAAATGTAATTCTCTTTGCATTTCAAAAGGTCGTTTTTGCAAATGTTTATCTCGATTAATATGAAATAGATGGAGAATAAGAGTTTGTAAAATAGTTTGTACAAGAGTAGAGAAAGCCATGTGAGTGTAACACATCAGATTTTTTTAAAAGGGTTAACTTTCAGCTCACCTTGACAGCGTGTCAACTTTATGTAATCATCCTTGCTCAATTATATAGTGGCATGAAATATTGTGTGATAAGACTGTTGGGTTTAGTAGGCGTACTACTGTGGGTGCTTGGCACATTTTCACAGGTTTAGGAATAATATATTTCCTAATTTGTGGGAGGAAATAGGCTCAATTGCTGTCTTTTTCTGCTGATTGCTGTTTATTTTGTAAGGGGTCAATGCACTTCATTTGACAAGATGTATGCTTTGTAAGTGCATAAACTTAGCTCACTTGGCGCTTGCATATGTTTTTACCTCCTCTACTGCGTATAGTAAGTAGGGCATGTATTGCATTCCACCCAAAACTTCGATACCGAGATTTCACTGGAAATACATGTTTCGATGTGCCACGAATTCAAATAAAGCATTTTAGTGTGTGTCTATGTGTCTTAACTCAAAAACGAAAAGTCGGATAAATACCAAACATGGTATTTAGATTCAGTATATTTCAAAGATGCGTCACAAAGATTTTCAAGAAAGTGCCCCACCCCAGATTACCCTTTATATAGAACACTTTTCGAAGTTTTTTATTTTCTCAAAAATGTCTCTAACGATTTTGATTCAAATATCATATTTTTAAGATACTTTCATGGCAAATAAAATGTATATCTTGAATTTTCTGGGAATGTCCCCAAAAGTGGTCTACATTCTGAATGACTTTTGTATAACTGGTAAGGCGTAAGACATAGACAAAGTTTTACTACACAAAAACTGTAGATCTTGTTAAAACACATAATTTATGCAATATACTTTTTTTTTTTGTCGAGTGAACCATTTCCGAGATATTGCTTGTTATTTGTTTGATTTTTGCAATACTTATAGTTTTCCTCAAATAGGAATTCGTTATTCGTTTTTTATGTCCTGGAAGTGCAAAGAGAATGGAATGCTCCACATAGCAACCAGCTCTTAAAATATTTGACTATCGCTTAAAGCCTACCAATTCCCCTTGCATCTACAAGAAAATTAGCAATAAATAGCTTCTGGAAAATTTTATCTGGATTAACATGAAGCATATGGAGAAAAAGCGTTTGTAAAAACAGTTTGTATAAGAGTAGAGAAAGTAATGTGAGTGTAACACATCATATTTAAAAAAAAAATCTAGTTGCGTGCCCACACCCTCCAAGTGAACAGTAACCGCTGGAATTTTATTTGTAGTTTGTCTGCTTTCATTACCTGCTTATAAAGTTCTTTTGTGTTTATTCTCTCGAATTTTAGTTCATTACGTTATGGTTTTATATCGATTGCAAGCTAGAGAAGCCTAAGCTTGCTAATAAAAAGTGTTAAGTGCGGAACTTGGGTTCTTTTTTGTACCTTGGTTTTCATTACCGAGTCAACTTGACTTTAGAGTTTTGCGTGAATGTTAAGGCATGCGCGTTAACAGTGGCTCAGAGGTTAAACTAAACGAGAACTACCACATTTATGTATGAGAGCTTTCATTGGGGACATGGAGACAACGGTTAAAGTTGTTGCCGCTACTAAACGGCAATACAAAAGAAGGCATTAACGGGACAGAAGAATGGAATATAAGGTTTAAGTTGTAATGTTACCCTTCGCAGTTCGACCATATTTGGGGGAGGAAAAGTACCTGATAATCCAGTAGAATTATGTTTGAAAAACATAGGTGGTTTCGCTGGCAGGGGGCGGTGCTACACAAACAAACAGCTCCGTTCCATTAAGGCCACATTTTATGCACGCCAATATACGTGGTACCGAAACACAAAACCAAGCACTTCCAGATCCGAAATAACTAACTACTACTGAACTTCAGGAGGGTGGTAGTCAGGATCAGTTGCTAAAAGTTATATAAGTAACTGAATTGAAAATAAACTAGTGCTATTAATGTAATAGTGGCCCAGTGTCACCGTTTTTAATACGATTAAGTAATATATTGTTGATTGTACTAATGGAATCGCGGTATGCTTGTCACGATACAGATTTTAACCTTTGCTTTCAGGTTGGTTGTATACTATTGTATTGTGATGCCCGTGATGACGTCATGGAATGCTAGTTGCTAGGTAACCTTCGGCGTGCGAGAATTAGGTCAATTGTGCACGATTTATAGCGACACAACAAGCCTGTTTAAATGCAAAAATTCCATAACAGTTATTTACGATACAAGTGTTAAAAGTGGGCTTTTGTGACTAGGAATGTTTCGAAAGAGGCTGCAAGTCGAATGAAGCAATCCTATGAGTAAACAATCTTTCGTGTTATATTCACATGCCTTTCTCTAGCCTCTATCGTTCGTTAGTGGGTATACAAATTATCCGTACGATTATTCATTTTTCTATCTACTTCATTTAATCCAGATAAACCTTACTGAAAATAGCTATATTACACATTTCCTTATAGATACAAGCGGAACAGCGTTAGTTAAATGTTTTAAAACTAGACGCTGTACGCTGGCCTTAAATTTCATACTCTTCCCGTGACATCGCGTGAAACAACTGGACAGCACTAAGGACAGGACAGAATGGCTACGTGTTGAACATTTCGAACTATCAATAGTAGATCTCGGAAAATAAGTTACTTGAATTAAGTTGTGTATTTTAAACGATCTACATTATTTATGTAGTACGTTTTTTCTATCGCCTAACGTTTAACAGTTATACAAGATTATACAAAATTATTTCCAAATGAAGAGAACTTCACAAGCTTTCCCAGAAAACTCAAGATATATATTTCATTTGCCGTCAAAATATCTTAAAAATATTATATTTAACCAATCCTTAGAGCTATTTTTTAAAGAATAACATATTTTCCAAAAGTGTTCCATGTAAAGGTGGAGGATTTTGTTGAAAATCCTCGTGTCGCATCCTTGGAGGATGCTGAAATTAGGTACAATGTTTGATATTTAGCGGAATTTTCATTTCCGAGTTATGCTCTTCTCAATCACCTACACACACACGCAAACGTGCATTTTTCTAAAAATGGATTTGGATTCAGGAAACCTTAAAAGTTCTATTTATGGTGAAATTTCGGTATCAAATTTTTGGGTAGAATGCAGTACTTCCTGTACTTACTATAGGTATAGTAACAAATAAGAACAGAGTTACTGCGCAAAACAATGTATTTATTACTTAGGCACTAGCATACCACAGACGTTACACTCGGGTCACTTTTGGTACACAATCAGCACACAACACGACTATCCGTCGAATACAACTCACAACTGAACTGTTGCATCACAACTCACAACTGAACTGCTGGGACAAACTCACAACTGAATGTTGCGTCACAACTCGCAACTGAACTGCTGGGACGCAACTAACAACTGAACTGTCCATTTTCACATTGTAACTTAACTGCGCTACCATTGGCTTGGGCTACGGCGGAACTCTTGAGTGCTCATCCAGGTTGCGACCATGTCCAATTCGTGGCTATCAAGCTAAACAGAACGGCTGGCAGGAAGGCAGGAAATGACAGGTTTATAGTATGGGATGGCCACGTTAACCATGTAGAAGTGTCACCACTGGCCGGGCACTCCTCCTGCAGTGATCAAGCCCAGTACTGCTTAATGTGGAGGTGTAAGGAGGACGGTAGTTGTAGCCCATCAGATCAAGGGTGCCAAAGTATCCTGGGCAGACGGTAGCTGTTCGTCCTTCTTGGTGCCCTTTAGTCCTAGTGGGCCAGAGTGTACACCAGCTGGTTCGAATGAGTGGTCAGTTTCGCGTACAGGTTCTCTCCCGCACCATGTCCACGACATATGGGAGACTGGAATAGGTATGGAAGATGTGCGACGGAAATCTACGTCCGATGTCATAGATCATTCTTAGGGCTCTGCAACCACACCGATACCCAGACCTCACCCACACATAGGATCGGCGCCCGATACAGGTGTAGCTTGAGTATGTGTGCATAGTGAATATGAGTACAGGGTACAACAGCCTGAGTGTCGCGTGGCCGAGACCAACATTTGCTCTGACATGCGGGGTGGAGGTCGAGGAGGACTATTTGGCCGAGGTAGCCCAGGTGATTTGCCTGTCCGTTCAAGAGCAGTCCTTTATATAAGTCCCGCATATGAAACCAGAACGTTCTAGAAAATGATGCTACTAGAACCGGCACAAAGGAACCTTCCGGAAAGAGTCAGCATGCGCTCGCATCGCCGGCTCGTAGGTAACTTGCAAGCGTGTTCACAGTATACAGCAAAGGAAAAATAATTTTTAGCGCACAGCCAGGAATCAAAAAAAAAAACAGAAGGCACGGGGTCAATAATTTAACTACGTGCTCTTATCAACACTTTAGTTATGTGCGTTAATCAGCTATACCCACTTTAAGTAACAGACTTAATTTTAGCGAACAAGCAACAGGCAGCGGCATGTTATCATAAAACTCGAGCAACAATGGGAGGAAGGTGTTAAAGGAACATCACTTTACGACATCCTTTACATTCCTCTCGACGCTACATGATCAGCATATTATGATTACCTCCGAGGCGATCATTAAATTCCATAGAGACTGGGTGAGCCCGCCAACTTCCACCGTGCATTCTGTGTTCTCTCGGCTGTTAAGAAGCTAAGAGCTACTTTAAATTCCTAAAACAGTACTAGATAAAGGCAATTAGATATGGAATTTTTATAACTTTACCTCGAAATATTATTCTCCGAGTGTAATGAGCGAGATACGTTGCGATAATTAAAACGCGATATGCCTGCCATTCGCAGAGAACTGTTTTAAATTTTGTGTTGTTATAACAATGCTGAAACACAGCATGGGAATCAACACAAAGACAACTGGAGCCTAAGAAGAAGAAAGAGAGGCACTAGAGGTAAACGTATGATGTGGCATAGGAAACCATGATGCATGCCGTAAACAATATTTTTGTTCCTTGAGATTTTCGTTTCTTCCAATAAGGAAAACCTGGAACATTAAGATTACATATTTTATCGTAGCACACATTTTCTCATCCACTGCAAACTACACAACAGAAACAGCCCTGCTTGGTGTAAGGGCTCCTATGCAATCTGAAGCCGGTTATCGAGACTGACAAATAATAAAACAATATAATATAAACATTAAATGAAATCTTAATGGAGAAAATGATATTCATATAAATCTAATAAAACTTAATGATAAACAATTCATAACCTGGGATAGACTTGTGAAGGGGATTGGGTATCAAGAGTAATCAGTTAAAAGCGTCATAAAGTGTACAAAAAGTAAATAAAGTTAAATAATATTTGAATCCATCACTCTGTAAATCCTTACCAATAATAGCTTTGCCGAAAAGGAAGGAAGGCAAACTTTCTTATCTAGCGTAAGGCCAGGTAGACACTTACCCGCTCTGTGGGAAATAGCCTACGGTCACATATGGTGCCGTGACATAGCTCAATTTGGACGTGATATGGAGAAAGATCATAAGCTTAGCACAGATAGAGAATATACGTGTTCTATCTTCGATTTGACAAGGCTCGTGGGAAGATTTTTGACCTAAACTAAGCTGTCAGAATTAAACGTGGAAGTGGCCGAAGTAGAAAGGACCAATAAGAAAAGTAATGAAATAAAGTGATAGCAATGAAAGATCGCGTAAATGTCACATGCTACATTTTGAACCTAGACGGAACGAAATATAAGAAATGAGCGAGATAATTGAGAAAATTAAAATGTTCGAAAAATGTTCCATATAAAGGGTAACCTGGAGTGGGGGGATTTTCTTGAAAACCTTCGTGTCGCATCTCTGGAAGATACTGAACCTAAATGCCAAGTGTGGTGTTTATCCGACTGTTCGTTTCTGAGTTATGCTGTTCACAGACAGACACATACACGGACATGTTTCCAAAAATGCTTTTTTTGGATTCAGGGGGCCTCAAAACATATATTTCCGGTGAAATCTTCGTATCGAATTTTTGGGTGGAATAGAATACTTCCCCTACGTACTTTACGTGGTAGAGAAAGTAATAATGTTTATCAACTAATTTATAAACAAATTACCAATCCACTCCATATAACGTTTATACCTATTTACTTTGTATATTATGTAGTATATATTCTAATATAATTATTTTCTAAATTTACCATGGAGTAAACCGTAGGTTGTGTGAATAAGAGTAATAATAAAAGAACAATAACAATCGGTTTTCTTCAGTTTTACTTTCTTCTACTACGTACATCGTAGGGAGAGAATGTATTGCATCCCACTCAAATATTTGATACTGAGATTTCACCGGAAATACATGTTTTGAGGCGCCTTGAATACGAATAAAGATTTATGGAAACATCTGTATGTGTATGATGTGTGTCCATCTGTGAACAGCATAGCTCAAATATCAGAAGAGGGTATATACCAAACTTGGTACTGAGGCAGTATTTTTAACACTTAAATGATTTTAGATTAATTATATAATATATAAATTCAATAACAGTCCGCCTTAAAGCAATATGTGTATGTAACAATATATAAAAAGTGTATATTACAGTCACTGTATATGTTTATATTATTTTATCCATGTGTAATAATGTTATGTGAATGTATTACGTAATTTAATAATGTAGGATCTGTGAGAATAATAGGTTAAAAGTTGCTAACAATCAGGTAGCCTTGAGGCAATAATGAATTTAAAACTTTAACAATTCTACTTGTAATTCTTGGAAAACAGTAATGTAATTTTTGTAACATTTATAATATAGCCAATCAACAACCACAAAAAAGCTTTAGTTAAATGAAGCTATTCTATTGGACTAGGATTAGGCAATCAGAAACAGAAATGGAGCAAAATTTACAAATTTAGAAGTCAGTTGCTTGTATACAGCGCTCACAACTGGACGCGTTGCTTGTATACAATGTTCCTAACCGGATGTGAGATGCGTCCTCGAGAAATTGAATACGTATTCAGTGTGAGACGAAAAATAGTTTACGTGTTAAAAAGTGCAAGTAATCAATAAAAAGATCCCACAGCTCTCTCCATATCAGTGAAGTGTTATTTAAAGCGTGTCAAGCATTAATAAAAGGAGTGTAGTAAAATTAAAATCTGTGTAAGCCTACATTCTTCAGTCACACCACTCCCTGCTAAGACATTCATGTCTCCAAAAAATATAAATACTGACGCAGCCGTGGCAAACATAAATATATAATGTTTAAAGAAACAGTCAAAATTACAAAGATAATATTTTTTAAACCTTTGGGACAAAGGTCACCGGAAAGTACATTTGGGGCGAAGGCTATCGGAAACTTTTTACCATACGTGCGGTTGCAACTACTTCAATTTCGGCTCCCCAACATAAGAAGTACCATACAACTCCTACTTAAAATCGGCTTTCCATACGTAGCAGCAACAAACCAACTTCTTCAGTATTCAAGTTCAATATATTCTAAGAGTGCAACACGTAGATTTTCAAGCAAATCCCTCAACCCCTTACTACCGTTTAGATGGAATATTTACGAAAATTTATTTACTACAAGGTAGCTTTAGTGATTTTCAATAAAATACCATATATTAAATTTATTAATTGAAAAGTAAAATGTATATCTTGAATTTTCTGGGAATACCCTTGAAGTTCTGTTTTATTCGAATGTATTTTGTATATTAACTGTGAATCTTACACGAAAATGTACTACACAAATCGTGCAGATCTCTTTAAAACACAGAGTTTATTTCAAATACGTTTTTTGTAGCATAGGCCATTTCTGAAATATCCATTATTAGGAGTTAAAATTGTTCATTACTTCGTCATACTTTAAAGTCCTTTCAACATCCGGTCTCGCTGGTAGGCATTTTAGCGACTCACAGCAGGTTGCGCTACTAATTTCTTTCATTGGGGAAACATTATTTAAAATTGTAAGATTTATACTGTATAAGTTAGCAGGAATTACAATGTCGTGTGTTACAATTCAGAGCCATTCTATTTTTTCATTTCAAACGGTTTGAAACTTACTTCACTAACTCAAATATTATTTAACAATAAATTTCTCAGTCAATTTACACTGGCGTTATCCTTTAACAATACTCCCATGCACACCCCGAGAGAAAAATCTCATAGCAAACCACTGGAGCAGCTGGCGCACGAGACTAAACGAACGACGAGATTACGGCAGCGGATCAACAACGAAGCAGGTAAAGTAAACGGCTTCAAAAGTGACGACCATATACTGCTACATTCTTGTTAATAGAGGTAAACTTTCATTAAACATTTACACATTTGGTTGTGAAGGTAAAAGATGCATACACTAGGCTAAAACAAGTGATAAATTTTTAAAAAGCGGGTTGCTATGTAACCTTTCAAACCTTATGTTCGTTGTATGACCAAGAGACAACGTTGAGCGAAGATCTACCAGGGCAAGAACCTAAGCCAAGTCCCACTCCTAAACCCAGGGCCAGCGCCATCCAAGCGGCTCTTCAATCACGGGGGTTTCCAATGTGACCAAGTCTAAAAAAGGGCCGCTCTCTTACGCGAGGGTGGAAGTAGATACGCCAATTACGCTCGTCATCCCGAAAGGGCGACTACCGAAAACCTCGGTAGGGCCGACAGCAATCTAGCATACTGTCTACCGGCTATCCAGGTCGGTACCGAAGTACATTGAAGCGTCTCACAACCCCGCCTGTACGGAAACCAGCACAGACGTACCCAATCTCCCACGGGAACGACTTCCCCCCGAGTCCAACCCAATCCGAACAAATTTCTAACGGCAGGGGCACGAATGTTCGGGCCGACGTACTTCTAGTAACGTCACAAGTACCACAAGTGCTCAGGGCACGCAGCGCCCCCATGACCAAGAGACAAATCAAATAGCGTTTTATCACTTGAAGAAAGAACAAATATTAGAACATTCAATCCAATAACAAAGAATGCCTCAGAAATGGTTAACGCCAAGAAAAGATTTATTTAACATAAATTGTGTGCTTAACAAGATCTACATTTTTCTTTAACTCTTACAATTATACAAGTCTTTCAGAATAAAGGAGTCTGCAAGGTATTCGAAAAACTTCAGGATATGAATTTTATATTAAAAATATGGTAGTTTACTTAAAATGGTTACAGGCATTTTGAGGAAACAACAAAATAACAAAAATTTATCCATGTAAAGCGCAGTTTGGGGTGGAGGGATTTCTTCTTTTTGGGGAGGGGGAATCTTCCTCGCATCCTTGGAAGACATGGCTCACAGACACACACACAAAACTACCTTTTTGTAAACGTTTTTTTTTTATTTGATTCATGGGACAGCAAAAGTGTATTTTCAATAAAATCTGGATATCGAATTTTTGAGTGGAGTACAATTGTTGCAATTCTCAATGGCTAGTGTTATCTTATTTGTTGAGCGCCTCTTGTTTTATTTTTTTAAATTTGGGTTCTTTGTCCTCCGGCTACCTATTACAACTCAGTCGAGCAAGTGTCTCTTTAAGCAGGGCGTGTAAACGGAAAGGAGTTGTTGCTAAAAGGTAACACTGATAAAATAATTTGTTTCTACACCTTTATTGCCGTCACATTTAATTAATAATTCAGATATTTAATCTTTATACACGCCTGACTGAAACTGTGATATTTCCGAATATAGCTACAGTCGTTTTAGTTGCCGCGTACAAATTACATCGCGTACTTCACATTTTGTAACTAACTTTGCGACGTGCACCTCCTGAATGATTCTTCAAAACAGCGCGACACTTCCTTATGGCTCGAGAATATATACTCCTGCTCCCCAAATTGCTTAAACATTATAATAGCGCTGCTATTGGTTACCAAATCGCGCCCACTTTAGCGTCTGTTTTGTCAGCCAATCACTAATACTAACATATGTGCTCTATGGAAGATATTCCCTCCATTTCTAAAAAAAGGCACGCTACCCTTATGTCATTTGTTTATCTCCTCTTAGTGATAAACAACTCACCCCATCGTTTTATTGTTAGCCACTTCTATTGTCAGTTTCAGTTAGGCCGTGTAAACTTATTTCTTAACAATACTTATGGCTAATAAACATCCAAAATCCGGTACATACAATAATATTAATTTACACTACAATCACTCTGGCATTCACAGCATATTATGATATAAAATATTGCCTCACAATACTTCCTCTGTTTAATAAAGTTTAGTATTAGAGAAAGTAATTTAGGATTTTGATTAGCAAGAATAAAATGGCTACTAAAAGGTTTCTCCTTTCAACTACATAGGCAGTTTAGTTGTTAAACCTTCTGCATGCCTTGCCTTTTATGTCGCAGCGGAACTGCACCGGAATTAAAGAGGGTTTCTGCCAAATATGAATTTGTGTTCGTCATATTTAATGCAAAGCTGCCCACAATGATGAAATGCATAAAACATGCAACAGTATACTGGAGTCGGACCGGAAACAGCTTGTAGTGCAGAATTGTCTAGCTTAGTCAAATATTTCATGAAGGAAATCTCTCCGGAGTCTGGAAACCGGAATGGCAAGTTATTCCTCCCTCTCCTGCGACTCGCTTCCGGAAGGACCTATTTTAAAGACAAATACTACTGCCATCGAAGCGAAGTGGGGACCGCTTTCAAGCGATTGGTGCAGCCAGTTTGGCTCGTATCCAACAGAATTCATTTCATCTATGACGGTCTACCATCTCCTCTGATAAGTTAACACTCCAGTTATGGAATGAGAAATGTAACCTGGATGTTCATTTAGAGAAATGGACACCATTTATTAGATTTAGGGTTATGCATCTGTGAAATTTGTAAAATCTACAGTATGTAACATATCTCGTTTAAACGTATGCCAGTTATTACACACAGTAATAACAGTTAGTACAGCAACATTTTTAACATTTTTGAAAATGACAGTTTTAGTATATAAATTCATTGTATTAATAAAAATGCTACACACTATACGTTTTTAAAAAAATGATATTAAAATTCAGGTTTTACTATAAATGAGCTTAGTCATTCCAAATTTTTTATACTAATCCCTAATGTTTGTAAAATATTATTACTTTTTGTAGTCTCCAGAATTCCTGAATTTTTAAAAGCTAATTCATTTATTTCTGCCGCGAATGAAGCCCGGGACCTCTTGTTCGAGAATCAAAAGTTTTGTTTTGTATATATTGAGTGATATATAACGAAAAATTTGATGGGTTACACTCACATGACTTTCTCTACTCTTGTACAAACTATTTTTACAAACGCTTATTCCCCATATGCTTCATGTTAATCGAGATGATCATCTTATTGCTAATTTTCTTGTAGATGCAAGGGGAATGTGGTAGACTTTAAGCGATAGTCAAATCTTTTAAGAGCTGGTTGCTATGTGGCGCATTCCATTCTCTTTGTATGTCCAGGACATAAAAATAATGAATAAAGAATTCTCATTTGAGAAAAGGTATAAGTATTGGAAAATTTAAGAGAATAAAAAGCAATATCTCGAAAATGGTTCACTCAACAAAAAAAAAATGTATATGACATAAATTGTGTATTTTAACGCGATCTACATTTTTTGTGTAGTAAAATATTGTCTATCTCTTATAGTTTACCAGCTATGCAAAAGTTGCTCACAATGAGGAATACTTTTGGAGACATTTCCAGAAAATTCGAGATAAACATTTCATTTGTCATGAAAATATCTTAAACATTTGATACTTTAATTAAAGTCGTCAAGCCATTTTTGAGAAAATTAAAATTTTCGAAAAATGTTCCATGTAAAGGGTAGTCTGAGGTGGGGGGATTTTCTTGAAAACCTTCGTGTCGCATCTGATACTGATACTGAATACCAAAGATACTGAACCTAAATACCAAGTTTGGTGTTTATTCGACTTCGTTTCTGAGTTATGCTGTTCACAGACACACACACGGACATGTTTCCAAAATTTTTTTTTTTGGATTCGAGGGGTCTCAAAACATGTATTTTCGGTGAAATGTTGGTATCGAATTTTTGGGTGGAGTACAATACTTCCCCTATTTACTCTACGTAGTAGAGAAAGTAAAAACGAATAACAAATTTGAGAAAAAGTATAAGTATTTGAAAATTTAAGGGAATAACAGGCAATATCTCGAAAACGGTTCACCCAACAAAGAAATGTATATGACGTAAATTGTTTATTTTAACGCGATCTACATTTTTTGTGAAGTAAAATTTTGTCTATCTCTTATGGTTTACCAGTTATGCAAAAGTCGTTCACAATGAAGAACACTTTTGGAGACATTCCCAGAGAATTCGAGATGTACATTTCATTTGTTATGAAAATATCTTAAACATATAATATTTTAATCAAAATCGTTAGTCATTTTTGAGAAAATTAAAATTTTTTAAAATGTTCCATGTAAAGGGTAGTCTGGGGTGGGGGATTTTCTTGAAAACCTTCGTGTCGCATCTCTGGAAGATACTGAACCTAAATAGCAAGTTTGGTGTTTTTCCGACTGTTTGTTTCTGAGTTATGCTGTTCACAGACACACACACACATATACACACACGGAGATGTTTCTAAATATGCTTTTTTTGGATTCAGGGGGTCTCAAAACATGTATTTTCTGTGAAATCTCGGTATCGAATTTTTGGGTAGAATACAATACTTCCCCTACTTACTATACGTAGTAGAGAAAGTAAAAAGTAAAAATGACTGCCTATGTTTGTGCGCTGCGTGCTATACAAGAAGATCTCGAGATAGTAAGCACTCTTGCCATTGCTGTATTGAGATGGAAGCCCTTCGCCATATTTTGGGCACCTGTACATTCGAAGAGACTGTGGAATTACCGGTATCATAAAATAAGATCCACTAATGCTGAAGCCTTCAAAGTAAAAGCTAATGCAGTATTTAATGGAGTATATGGACTCTCTAAAGAAGATTCCACTATTGGAATGACGTAGTCATCATCCCAACATATTATCGATCCAACAGTGAGAATGGAACAGAATGAACAACCAATTAAAGTACATGCTGAAAAATGTCAAATCTATGGGCCTAACATCTCCTACTACCTTATGAAGTACCAATTATCATCAATATAAGTTATTGGGCTGATAGATGGAGCAAGAGGAACCATACCTCCTTGACAGCTTTGCAAAAAGTTCAATCCCAAGATCATTTTACCTCCTCTACCACGTACCTGAGTAGAGAAGGTAGGTAGAGAAGCTATTGCATTACACCCAAAATTCTATACCAATATTTTACGGAAATATATATTTTGAGGTACCCTGAATCCACAAAAATTCACAAAATCCTTTTTTAGAAAAAAAGGTGCGACGATGTGTGTCCGTGTGTATGTCTGTGAACAGCATAAGTCAAAAACAAACGTCGGATAAACTCCAAACCTGGTATTTAGTTGAGTACTTTCCACGAACATTTTCAAGAAAGTCTCTACCCCAAAATACCCTTTACATGGAGAATTTTTCTAAATTTTGTATTTTATATAAATGGTTCTAACGATTTTGATTAAAATATCATATGTTGAACATACTTACATAAGAAATAAAACGTATATCGTAAATTTTCTTGGAACAGCCTTTGGAGTCCTCTTCATTCGGGGGATGTTTTGTATAATCTTGCATTCTTGGTAAACCTTAAACGAAAGATTAAAACGTACTACGCAAAAAATATAGATATATTTGAAAAACACAGTTTATTTCAAATAACTTTTTTGTAGAATTAGCCATTTTGGAATATTTGTTGTTAATAGTTTCAATACTTCGTCATTCTTTTAACGTTTTAATGATTTTCAGTTGTTTCTCACTATGTCATCGGAAGAGTATGGAACAAAGTTTTCTTACGTCTATCTGTTGATGGGAATATTTTGGATTTGGATCATACCAATTCGAAATGTCACCCGAATATATTTATAAGATTTCCTTCGATCTTCAAGCATTGCTCGAACAGCGGCAATATTTTCATTAGGAAGAGCAGTTCTTGGTCGTGGTTCACGAAATTCCTTACTAAGAAAGAAAAGAAGGGGAAAAAAGAAACAATATCTTTTGAACTCGCTGTGGGAATTATAAATAGTTGCCTTAGATGGAGCTTCTTCACAAAAGGCATTGTTTAGGCATTAATGATGATTTAAAATCATAAAAAATCATATCCGAAATGCTGTTTAGTAAAATTCAGTTTTGGCTGAACACCAAATCTATAAATGATTATAACTAACAAATTACTAGAGCAAATCGAACAAGCTATACATCAATCAACTCGCAAAAAATTTGATATTAGCTGTCAAATATAAAGAAATTTCATTTCTTTAGAAACATGGCATTCTAAAAATTTTGAGTATCGCCCTGCAACACACAAGATTTTTATGTACTGTATTGCAGTCTTTGCCCTTAAAAATTCAATTAAAATCCTCAGAAATCTTTTAACTCAAGTTAATTTCACTTTTTAACCCATTTTTAAAAGAAGAAGAGTCATACTTATAATGATTTTTTTCGCTGATATCGCCCTAAATAATTCTTTTTACCTGCGTTTATTAAAGATTGGATTTTATTTCAGTAATAACTATGTTTTGGCGGCGCCGTGGCCGGGTGGTTAGACCGCTCGCCTCCCACCGAGGCGGCCCGGGTTCAATCCCAGGGACCTGCATGTGGGATTTGTGGTGGACGAAGCGGCGTCTGGGCGGGTTTTCTCCGGGTTCTCCGGTTTCCCCCGCCATTCATTCCACCAACTGCTCCATCATCACCTATCCTTTCATCCATTTCACCAACATTTCGATTCATCTACTTCCTTCATCCCATACCAGGCATCGGGCTGATCACCCATCCTGGATGCTCTGTCTGATCCATGAGTGTCTGCTCCTCGACGGTCCTCTGACCCCAGGCACCCGCCTGTAAATCCTGGGGGGGTGTAAGTCCTACATAAGAGAAGGGTAAACAGATAATGAATGAATGAATGAATAATTATGTTTTGTTTAAGATAAAGAGAGTTGAAGGTTGTTACACTACATCACTAAAATGTTCTTACTTGAACGCGTTTTGGGAGACGGTTTGCTCCCATCATCACCAACGTCAGAAACTACTATGCAACAGAACAAAAGATCCTATCCCCAACGATAAATCAGCATGTTATATATCAAATTGTTTGTAATGAACTGTAAGCTGGTATACATAGGAAGAATCAAAAAAATCTTGAAATAACACTTACAGAGCATATGAGATGCATTTACCAAAAGCAGCCAGATAAATCAGCAGTAGCACATCATTTCTGGTCTTCAAACCATGATAGCACTCCGAACATAAAACTCTTAAGACCGATCAACAGCAGCAATGAATTGGACATCTGAGAAAAAATACATATCGTCAAACACAGGAATCACCTAATGAATTTCGAACTGCCGCCACCCAGCAGCTTTGGAGGTTCATCAGCCCAGCACCAGAGAACACCACTAGCCACACACATTCCCCAGACAATAACCGGCAAAATTCAGTTGAAAACAAGCTGAAGATGGGAGAAAACCGTCTTCCGATACGCGTTCAAGTAAGAATATTTTAGTGATGTAGGGTAAGAACCTTCAACTATTTTTATTTTCAATTATGACACATCACTGTTACTAGCTTCTAAGTCTTCAAAATTAATTAATATGTTTTGTTTTCTTGTGTTATTTCTGTTTTATATAATCATTTGTAAAATATTAAACATTGCTACTTGTCAGTCCCTGCTTTTGGGAAATCTGAATTATTTCTTTCTGAATAAAATAAGCACAGAATACATTTTGTCTACAATGTGTAATAATTTGATTTCTTTGTTGTATTGACTATTAACATTCATTCTATATCTTAAAAAGCATTGCAACTGAATATGGAAATATACAATTTTATTCTTAGTTGACAAATGTGTATTCCTTCGTCTGCTAAACAAATATTATAAAGAAAATACACTCGCACACAAGCTCCTATTTCCCTCTGGTTTATTTTTGGAGGACGCAAAGTAACTCAAAGTTGTTGCAGCAGGATATTTGATCTGCTTCTCGCTTCCTATTTTTTTTCATTTCTTTCACTCCGCGTTTCTGCTTCCACTAAGTTGAAGATGGAAGTGAACGAATCCGGCACACACCGCTAAATAAACATTAGGAAATAACCAGAAACATAATGAACCAAGCTTTTGCTTTACTTCAAGGTTCTCGAGGTTTCCTGCAGCTCTAAAACACACTTTGTTGAAGGGTTTCCCACGAAGTTCCAGGCAACTAAGTGTATTATGTTAATCAACAATTATCCTGTTATTTTTTTTAAATTTATTATTTACTTAAGAGAGTACTAAAAGCCAAAAATTACCAAAACATGGCAGTTTTAGTGTTTTCTGTTCTTATTAATTGCAATTTCCTCTGTTAATTTGATAAATGTTTTCTCGCGGTAGAAATAATGTTTATAATATACATTTATTTTTAAAAATCTGACCTGGTATAATCACATTACTTTATCTATCCTGTATCATTTATTACCAGAGGAAGTATTTCATTCCACCCAAAAATTCTATTCAGAGATTTCACCGGATATACTTGTTTTGAGGCCCGCTTAATCCAAATAAAGCATTTTTAGAAACATGTCCTTGCCTATGTCTGTCTGTGTGATTGTGAACAACATAACTCTAAAACGAAAAGTCGGGAAAGTAGCAAACTTGGTATTTATGTTCAGTATCTTCCAAGGATGTGATACAAAGATTTTCAAGAAAATTCTCCACCCCCAAAAAATGGCTGTAACAATTTTGGTAAAATACATTATATTAAAATGTATATCCCTCATTTTCTGGGAATAACCTTTGAAATTATTTTCTTTCGGAAGGAATTTTGTATAAAACTGTATAACTGGTAAGCATGTAGGTTTAGACGAAAATGCACCACACAAAAATGTACACATTTTAAAGCACACAATTTATTTCAAATAAATTTTTTGTGGCATAGCTCATTTCCCAGATATATGTTACTAATGGTTCGAATTGTTCATTCCTTGGTCATTGTTTAAGTTCCTGTTAACATTCATTTGTTTCTCATGATTGCATGGAAACAGTATGGAATTTTAAGGCCAGCACCTGACGTCCAGTTTTTAAACATTTGACTATCGCCATTCTCTTTTTACGCTAACTAAATGTGCAATGTACCTATTTCTGCAAAGGTTTATTTGGATAAAAATCTAATGTGTTACACTCACATGCCTTTCTCTAATCTTGTAAAAACTTTGTTTACAAACGCTTATTCTCCATATGCTTCATGTTAATCGAGATGTTGATCTTATTGCTAATTTTCTTGTAGATGCAAGGGGAATATGGTAGGTTTTAAGCGATAGTCAAATATTTTAAGAGCCGGTTACTATGTGGCGCATTCCATTCTCTTTGTATATCCAGCACATAAAAAAATGAATAACGAATTCCAATTTGAGAAAAAGTATAAGTATTGGAACATTTAAGGGAATAACAAACAATATCTCGAAAATGGTTCACTCAGCAAAAAATATATTGCATAAATTGTGTATTTTAACGCGATCTAAATTTCTTGTGTAGTAAAATTTTGTCTGTCACTTATGGTTTACCAGTTATGCAAAAGTCGTTCACAATAAAGAATACTTTTGGAGACATTCCCAGAAATTTCGAGATATACATTTCATTTTTCATGAAAATATCTTAAACATATGATATTTTAATCAAAATCGTTAGAGCCATTTTTGAGAAAACCATGAAAGAGACAAACGGATGGAAGCTGAAGTGTAATGAGAATGAAGGTGAAACGAAGGGATAGGGAATTCGGGGGACTTAATGATCCTTCTCGGCATTTGCCTAGCGACTCAAAGAAACCCCTAAAAACCCATGGGTCAGGAAGATCGGCCATGGGAATTGAACCCACGATCTGCCGAATGAAGCCACAGACGCTACTGCCTGAGCCACCGCGCTCGTTTATTGTATAAAAGTAGATCAGTGAATTTGGAAGGCATGTATCCATATCTTATAATAAGTATAATCTGACAGCTTAAATACTTAAATATGATACAACGGGTCACGAATTTAGCAGATTTAGCAATGGTACGATAGGGCCTTTAATCTCCCCTTAAAGACCGACCATTAGTTGCTTCGTTGCGTGATGTATGTCAATAAATTCCTTTTTAACGAGAACACAATCTAAGCATTTTAATACCTCTGTATTTAATATGTTCTGGTTTAAGTAATAAGGAAGATGGGTTATATCTTCCTTAACACTGATATCTTTGAAATTTATTCTGTTAATTGAGGCAGTATTTTTAACATTTGAATAATTTTAAATTAAATAATATAATATGTGAATTCAATAACGGCCCACCTTGAAGCAATATGTATGTAATAATTTGTAAAATGTACGTAACAGTCATTGCATATAATTATATTATTGTAAACATGCTTAATAGTGTTATGTGAATTCATTACGTAATTTAATAACGTAAGAGCTGTGAGAATAATAAGTTTAAGGTTGCTAACAATGAGGTAACCTTGAGGCAATAATGAGTTTGAGAGTTTGAATGCTACTATTCATTATTAGAGCAACGATAGTGTAAATTTTGTGACAGTTTAAAAAATAGCCAATCAACAGCCAGAAAAATGCAGGTGTTCTACTGGACTAGAATTAGCCAATCAGAGACTTGAAATACAGAAGATTACGGGTTTGGACGGTTTAAATATGTTCAGTTGCCTGCAGACCTTGATAGTAAGATGGAAGATGCGTTCTCTAGAGAAATATTACGTATTCGTATGAAACGAAAATTAAGTATACGCGTTAACAAAGTGCAAGTATTAAATTAAATAATCGCACAGCTTTGGATATCAGTGTAGTGCTATTTAAAGTGTGTCACGGATTAATAAAAAGAAGTGAATTTAAACTTAAGCCTACATTCTTGTCGCACCACACGCTGCCTAAGAGAAACGTGTCTCTAAAAACATACTGACGCAGCCGAGGCAAAAACAAACATAAATATCATCTATAGAAGCAGTTTAATAACAGGTTAAATAGTTTTTTTAAAACTTGGAGCGTAAAAACAGATATACATCTTCAAATCGGCTTTACATACGTAGCAGCATATTACGTAACAAAACAATCTTCTTCAAATTAACGCCCAAAGCGTGGTGCAAACTTCAACAACAGAACACTCTCTCAAATTGGTTTTCCAAATGTGGAAATAAATAAATAAACAACGCGAACAACATCCACTTCATATTCTCGTATCTTTATATTTTTAACTAAATAGACCTGTTCCTTTAATAAGAAGTAGTACATTTTTAATTACATTTTTTGTAGGAATATCCTCCTCTAGGTTTACAATACCAAATATGTTGTATCTTTGCATACCTAGGCTTTGTATTTAAATATGATGCCATAATTTTTGACGGGTATATATAAATAAATAAATAAATAAATAAATAACAGTAAGATAGAGAAGTAATTGAAATAAATAATTTCCATATATTAAATCAAAGCATAACGTATCTAGTTTGAGTTGAAATGTTAGTCTGGAAAGAGAAGGATAATAATTAGGTAATCAAGTTAGCGGAAATCATTAGTTTTAGCCGAAGTTACGAACGCATTAGCTTAAGAATTCTGGAAGTTCAGTTATACGTTCAGTACGTTTGCAGCCACGCACGCCAATTAGAGAGGCAAAAGAAATTCTGAGGAAAATGAAACTCAGTTAGCAGCAACGTAAGAGACGTGCATGAAGAAGGGTTGAGTTCTGGTCCGGGAAATATGTAAAGTTGGAAGGGGAATAATATGTTGGCAGAGCTAAAGTTAATAAATACTCGTGAAATCGAAACCAGAAAGTTATTCTGGTACTGTCACCGGTAACTACTGCTCGTATGATATTTTAAGCTCCTAGGGACGCGTTTATGTGAGTAAGATTTCGCGGTTATTGCGAGAGGTCCCGCCGATGAACAATTTAGCAATTCACGGTAAGTTACGCTTCTAATTTGTTTTATTGCGGAAACAGTTATTTCAAGATACTGCAGAAACTAGTAGTTATAATAATTATTCAATTGTTATAGAGTCGAGCGCTATGATTCATGATCAGTTTCATCCTTTATCTTAAAACGGTTGGTAACTCCCTTCAATAGCTCAAGTTTTAGATGAAATTAAATTTCTCAATCAATTTAAACTGGCGTTGTCCTTTCACGATACATTCACGCATACCCTGAAAGTACTCTACCACAACACGCACGAGACACAGAACGAGCTACGAGATAACAACATCAAACACCAGATAACGTAATACGATATCAAATTGTCGCACATCGAGGCAACACATACTGCTTCAAGCTTTACCACTAGCCATTTGACTACGTTAGGAAAGTTTCTACAGAAATAAAATATAAAAAACTTAACATGTAAACCAAAACAATACTTTGACTAAAGACTTAATGTTTTGCTGTTTGAAAATATTATAATTTTATACAATGTACAAATATACCATTTTTAACCAACCAACCTGTATTAAGATTGCTTAGTCCCAAGTCTGGGTAAGCAGGAGGAAAACTTTGTCTTTGTAAGAATTTACAGAATTCGATCCTTTCATTACCAGGGTATTTTTTCATGGTCTAAGATTCCCTTATGTCCAGGCACCCATCCAAGAGTAACTTTTATTTTCTTATAAGGTTTATTAGGCAGTCCCAGACTAACTTGGGTGTTATCTGTTAGTTTTCAATTGGTTTAAATGTGCCAGCATAAGATTAAAATAACTTATACAAGAAACTTTAATGAAAATTCAGTGTTTTCTATAATACCTGCACGTCATTTACGAAATTTCTTCTATTTTTTCGAACCCGATTGCCAAGTGAATGCTGGGGTGGTTTCTTACATAGCATGAATTTTTCTTTTCCCTATTCCCTTCGTCAGCTCTGAGTGTTTGGGGCAGTCGCAGTGGACGATATTGTGCGTCGTATGCGGTTCATGTGCTTTGAGGAAATAACTATTGCTACCTTAATAGAGAAAATTTCTGTACAAATATTTGGGACATCAAATAGGCAAACCTCCAGGATACTCAATCTGGAAGTGTTAGTGACTCCGCTGTGCTGTGGCTGATACTATAAGATCAAGCCGCTCTTATTACACTCTCACCTCATTTCTTCCTCCCGAAATTAAGAAATATTCTAAACTTCACCTCTTTTAATATCTTGCACCGTAAATTAACTGGTAATTTAATGCATGATAATTAAGCATTAAAATTTCTGAAAACTATAAAAGCATTTTAGTATGAAATTACATGCATAATTAACTGATTTTGTAAGCTATAGGAAGCGTTTTAAAAAGTATATTATACTTTAGATTATAGAAATAACGATTTTTAATCCAACATCAACATAAATTTGGAACTTTTGCCTTGTTAAATAAAGCTTGTAAAAATACATCCTCCAGAAATCTGCATTTTATTAAATATTTTAGTTTTAGTATTCCCCTAAAATTATAAAATGTTGAACAGTGAGTAACAACACTTTCTCGAAAAGAAGACAAATAATGAAAAAAAAAAGGTACAATAATTCAGAACGTTTAATTTATTTCAGTAATTTGTGTCGTAAAGTTGTCGTAGTTTTATTAGTACTTTCACATGTATTCCTTGGCCAGTGAATTCTTTTAATCATGTGAAATTCAGTCACTGGGCTATAATAGTTGTAATTATGTTAATGCTTAAATTGTGAAAATGCTGTTTGTTCAGTACCAAGAATCGGGTTTATTTCATTTATTGAAGAGCCACTCAAATGCGTACTTCGATATTCTGTATCCGAAGGTTGTTCTCTCAAATAACTTGACCCATATTCATCTGCATGCAATGAAAAAGCGTGCTATCCTACGCTTCTCATCCACATTCTGTTACATTTATCTTTGTTTGGTTCTCTCATCCCTTCATTTTTATCTTTTTAACACCACGTTCTTATTATTTCTGCTGGAAGACACAAAACGAGAACAGTAAGTAATTTAATGGTCTTTTCAGACCACGGAGAGAATAACGTTTCCTACGTGAAGAATAAATTCCGGAGTCTCACAACTCTTTATTTGTTTTTTTAAACGATTATTGTTTTTGCTAACATATCTTCTTTCGCAAATAGAGAAAATCTTTTACGTAACAGTCACAGGATCTTATTTTTCATAGCTAATCTACAGATTATCTATTCAAACTTTGTTACCTTCACTACCTCTTAGTAGGTAGAGGAGGTATTGCATTCCACTTAAAAATTCGATTTCGAATACATATTTTGAAACTCCTCAAATAAAAATTTATTTTTGTAAAGGTTTGTCTGATAACAGCATAAATCCAAAACTGAAATGTCAGATAAATACCAAGCTTGGTATTTAAGTTCAGTTGCTTAAAAAATGCGAAATTATATTATAAAGAAAATTCCCCACCCAACTACTCTTTTCCTGGAACATTTTTCGAAAATTTTAGTTTTCTCAAAAATGGCTGTTAACGATTTTGATTAAAATATCATATGTTTAAGATATTTTATGACAAATGAATTTTATATCTCAAATTTTCTGGGAATGTCTCCAAAAGTATTCTTGATTGTGAACGACTTTTGCCTAACTGGTAAACCATAAGAGATAGACAAAATTTTACTACACAATAAATGTAGATCGCGTTAAAATGCACATTTTATGTCATACACATTGTTTTTTGAATGAACTTTTTCGGGATATTGCTTGATATTTCCTTAAATTTTCCAATACTTATACTTTTTCTCAAA
The DNA here is from genome assembly GCA_030765065.1 of Deroplatys truncata. Lineage (NCBI taxonomy): Eukaryota > Metazoa > Arthropoda > Insecta > Mantodea > Mantidae > Deroplatys > Deroplatys truncata. The sequence goes on from CM060982.1 coordinate 112,208,504, forward strand.
TGGAAATTCGTTATTAATTTTTTTTGTTTTGTCCTGGTAATGCAAAGAGAATGGAATACTTGAGACAGTAACTATGGTTATATATGCCATATATATAATAATGTGAATTATAATGTGAAATTGTATTAATAAGAAAAATACTTGTTGTATAAATAGGAGTTAAGGCATAAGTTTTATGTATGTGCAAGTGTAGCTGGAGCTGTGGAATTCTTGTTAAAAGCCGACAAACATATCTTTGTGTTAAAATTAGGGCCCAGGCAAAAAGGACTTTACGGGAAGATCATAAAAGCCAGACCTTGAGCCTTTGTGAAATAGAAAAGGCGACAAGCGAAAATAACATATGTTTGTAGAGAGGCCACATGCTTGCAAACGTAGAACAATAGCCGGGTAAGTCTTCTGGAAGGTTCCAAGCTGAACGAAGACAGACAATGAAATTTTAAGGAAGAGTATGTTTAAAATCTTCAAGGGAAGAAAGGTTAGTTCTAGCGTCTCCATCAGCCAGGGCGGTTGAATATAAAGTGCTGCGATGTGAATAAGATACATGTAAGCTCTCAGAAGCAGGCGATATTATTTAATTCTTATAATGTAGTAGGAACGGTGAAACGTTGTCGATTTAAAGGTCTATAGGAACGTGTGATAAATATTACAATTATTTCTAGAGCACGTATAAAATACTTGATTGCTCAGCGACCGCAAGTTTGGCTTACGAACAGGGTAGGGCTCGACCGTTCTACAGCTCCAATTAACTTAAGAACTGTGTAGATTATTAATAAGACAGTCAATGCGTGTGCCATTAAAGCATAGTATTTTTCAATAACTTAATCTATTGTTAGAGTTGTTACTTATTACCTTCCTTCCCGTATCACACCCTGCAAAGTTATACATGCTTTACCAAAAACCTAAATAACAGCAGCCGTGGCAAGAAATAAAAATAAACAATAAGAGTAACAACTAAAACATCAGATATTTAACAACATTACCATAGTTCATATATTAAATAATATATTGGACATACTGCGAGTTATGCTCTCCCTCCACGAGTATACCGCATACTCACATAGCAACCAGCTCTTAAAATATTTGACTATCGCTTAAACCCTACCAATTCCCCTTGCATCTACAAGCAATAAGATTAACATCTCGATATCTCGATTAATATGAAGCATATGAGAATAACCGTTTGGAAAAGTAGTTTGTTCAAGAGTAGAGAACGTCATGTGAGCGTAACGCACCAGTCTTCTTTTTAAAATGGCTCTTAAGATGTTGGTTAAAATAACATATTTCAGACATTTACATGAAAAATAAAAATTATACCTTGAATTTTTTTAGGATTGGCCTCTGAAGTCCTCTTCGCTTGGAAGGAATTTTGTACTAGTTTGTATAGCTTGACAAAAACATACGGCAAAAAAAAGTGCATGTCTTTATAACGCAGAATTTATTCCAAAAAAACCTATTTGTGTCTTCAGCCATTTCACATACGTCACTTATTATTTGTTTGAATTTTTTTAAACTTTTTTTATTTTCTTAGAGCGCTGTTGATATTCAGTGATATTTCTCACAATGTCATGGAAAGTGTATGAAATGTGAAGGCCAGCGTATAGAGACAAGTTCTTAAACATTTGACTGACGCCATTCTTCTTGTGCGTATAAGAAGTGTGTAATAAAACTATTTATGTAAATGTGTATCTCAACTTGAAGTAGAAGAAGAATAATATTTTGCAAAACAGCTTGTAGGAGATGTCTAAAAACAAACGATAGTGCATAGAGAAAGTCATGAGAATGTAACACATGCTATATTTTAAATTAAGAATATATGGTCTACTTGAAACCCAAATTTGTACATTTTGGACTTTCGTTTTATTACATTTTCTACTACGTATAGTAAGTAGGGAAAGTATTGCATTCAACACACAATTCAATATCGATATTTCACAGTCAATACATGTTTTGAGTTCCCAGAATCCAGAAAAACTGTTTTTAGGAAAAGGACCCTTTACGTGGAACATTTTTCGAACATTTTGATTTTCCAAGAAATGACTCAAATGATTTTGATTGAAATGTCATATATTAAAAATATTAAGATGACAAATAAAATGTATACTTTGAAGTTTCTGGAAACAGAGCCCTCTTCCTTCTGAAAAAATTTGGATAATCTTGTATAACTTGTAAACGTTAAGTGATAAGCCGAAAACCTAGTACCACACAAAAAATGTAGAACTATTTAAACCACACAATTTACTTCAAATGCCTTTTTTTCGCAAAAGCCATTTCTGAGATATTCAATATTAAAGGTTGAAATTGTTCATTACATGGTTATTCTTTGAAGCCCTTTCAGCATTCAGTTGTTCCTTGCGAGTGCATGGAAACAGTATGGAATTCTAAGCCCAGCATCTAGCGTCCAGTTCCTAAACATTTGACTATCACTGTCCTCTTTGTATTTATAACGAAATATGCAATGTTTATTTGGATTAAATCTGGTGGATAGAAAAATAAGGTTTAGTTAGAGTAGTTTCCATACACACTAATACAGATAGAGGGCAGAGGACGTCATGTGAATGTATCACATCAGATTTGTTTTATTTATTTTGTTTAAACAACTTACAAAGGAGCACGTTTGTTTTTATACAAAGCGACTAGAACCATGTATGTCTGGCAAGATATTCGTATCTCTTTTTAGATCTGAACACAAGTTGCCTTCTTCCTGCTTTAGGTAATCTATAGAGAAAGAAAAAGCATCACCAATGTTTTTTCCAGAAGCAAAAACAGGATTGCAGTAAGCAAAAACCGATAAACAAACGAGAGAGGTCGTGGATGTTCATCCCAAAATAACGGCACATGTTTGTGATGTGATTTACAAACATCACTTCTAATTACCGGATTTGTACGAGGCTCAAATTTCATATTCTGCTGAAAAGTGCCAATGCCAGTTATACTAACTATCCATTGTTTTCCCCCTTTCCTTTCTTTATTACAAGCTCCCCTTTTTATGTCACGGTTGGCTACACTGTGCGTTACGTTTTCCATCGTTATCTGCTAACGATTTAATTAACCTTTTCTGTTACAAAACTCGGCGGCGTTTCATGCAGTAGACCGTGTAATGCTTACATTGACGCCATAGCTTCAGGTCTTCATTTATCCTGTGGTATATTAGTCCAGTTCTAAATTTCAAGGTTGAAAATAATTGGTGTTTACCTTAGGTTGGATCCAGAAGAACAGTTTTATGTTCACAATAATTTTTGCACAAAGTCCATGAGATCACCACAAAAAGTGGCAGGTATGGGCGTAGCATCATTTACCACCGTCTAAGGTGCCGAGTGCATTAAGAACGGGCCTCAAGGGCTACTAAAAAACTGATGTGTTACACTCACGTGCCTTTCTCTAATCTTGTACAAACTATTTTTACAAACGCTTATTCTCCATATGCTTCATGGTAATCGAGATATCGAGATGTTAATCTTATTGCTAATTATCTTGTAGATGCAAGGGGTAGTGCTAGGCTTTAAGCGATAGTCAAATATTTTAAGAGGTGGTTGCTATGTGGAGTATTCCATTCTCTGTACATTACCACGAAAAAAAAAAAACGAATGACGAATTTGAGAAAACGTATAAGTATTGGAAAATTTAAGGGAATAACAAGCAATAGCTCGAAAATGGTATACCCAACAAAACATTGCATGTGACATAAACTGTGTACTTTAACGTGATCTACATTTTTTGTGTAGTAAAATTTTGTCTATCTCTTATGGTTTACCAGTTATGCAAAACTCGTTCAGAATGAAGAATACTTTTGGAGATATTCCCAGAAAATTCCAGATATACAATTTCATTTGTCATGAAAATATCTTAAACATGTGATATTTTAATTAAAATCGTTAGAGCCATTTTTGTGAAAATTAAAACTTTCCAAAAATTTTCCATGTAAAGGATAATCTGGGGTGGGGGGATTTTCTTGAAAACCTTCGTTTCGCATCTCTGGAAGATACTGAACCTAAATACCAAGTTTGGTGTTTATCCGACTGTTCGTTTCTGAGTTATGCTGTTCACAGTCACACAAACAGACACACAGACAGACTCACACACGGACATGTTTCCAAAAATGCTGTTTTAGATTCAGGGGGTCTCAAAACATGTATTTAAGGTGAAATCTCGGTATCGAATTTTTGGGTGGAATACAATACTTCCTCTACTTACTCTATGTAGTAGAGAATGTAAAAAGAAAGGGAACTGATCCAGGACCTCCCGAATTCGGGCCGCGGAGCTAAATTGGATTGGTAAATCCAAGAGTATGTTACAAACGTATTACATTTGGCAGGACAGGACTAAGTACGGAGGGGCACTTTGCCTCGACCTACGCAGATCTTTTGTACAAAGAGCGCCAAAGAAAATCTCACTGCACGTCGCATCTACCTCAGATTATTTATCGTTGTACTTGGCCTTGCAAAGCCATGGCTATTTCATTGGTTACTTTAGGCCACGGTGCAAGGACGCACCACTCCCGCTAAGTATAACCACAACATAGGTTACAAAATGGCGTAGAAACGAAATATACGTTTACGCTCTCGATCGTATTGGCTAAAAGAGAAAGAGCTAGAGTGAGTGCATTCAGTTTGTCATACAGACCTCTTATCGTGATTGGTAGCATATACCTTATCGGCTAGTGCAGGACGCGCCTTTGAAAGGGTTAAAAGCTAAGGGGAAAACTTGATGAGCACCCAGGTTAGCGAAATGTAGAATGTGTAGTGTGAGAAGGTTTTCAAATTAAAGCTTCAATGGTATTCATTAAATACATAGCAATAATTTACAATAAAAAGTAAACAGAGGTGTATTCTGACAGTCGTATCAGTGCTTGTTGCTGCATAGAAGCAAACATAGCTAAATAATAAATAAATAAATAAATAAATAAATAAAGCAGCATTTTTCTCTCTAATTCAAACTATAATTGGTTAATACACCTTTACTACCATATTGCTGATCATAGAAATACAACAGCATTATAGACAAAAATATAACCTAATTTCACTGCCACAAAATGTATGTCATATTCGGTAAACCATATACATATTCACATTTATCTCTAGTTTCTAAACATGATCAGTCAATTATATCAAAAGCGTAATTTGCATTTAGTAAACGAATATCGTCACCTGCGGATGATTTACGGGGAGTGCCCAATTTCTGACGAGTATGCAGACCGTCTTCCCCACTTTCCTGGAATATTTTTATCCAGTAATTTTATTATAAAAACACTTTTGTGCACTGCCGTTGCAATTGTTGTAACAGTGCTACCAGCCTCCCACATACCCACAATACGTTAACGAGTAATTTCGCTAGTATACGGCATGACTGGTTCTAAGGCAATAAACATGTTTTGGTTTCAATAACATCAGAAAATGCAAAGGAATCAACTTCCTCTCTTTCCCCCCTTATTGCTGTGTTATCAAGCCACCACGCTCTGCGACAGGTAAGGTGAAAAATACGCCTCAAAGGACCCCAGAAAACGATACAAATTCGCCGAAGATTTTCTATGGTGCTGTTTGTACCTATGCCCCTGACGAGGTGCCCCTGGGAGGGAGGGAGGAGTGAGAGGAGACATAGGGCGGCCGGACCAGGAGGCACGGAAGGCACGATAGGGCAGGGTACCTATCATTTACAGATTTGAACTCAGGCTTACATATCCCCTGGGGGTCCGGGACCCGGAGTCCACTCGCAGTCCGGAGGACGAAGATTTCCTTTAGCATTCTTTCCTTCTGCCATGCACACGCCGAGACTTCCTGCCGACACTTACAACCCTAAAAGAGACCAAGCAGATGAAGGGTGAAGTGATACGAGAATGGAGATGAAATGGAGGGAGAGGGAATTCAGGGAATATAATGATCCTATCCAGCATTCGTTTGGTAACCCGGGGAAACCTCCGAAAAAAACATGGGTCAGGAAAGTAAGACACGGGAATCGAACCCACGACTTCCCGAATGCGGGCCGCAGACGCAATCGCCCTCTCGGTTATTTTCTCAATGTTTCCATCATAGCCACGTACGCAGGTTGGCTACCCTGACTTCTCAACTTAAACTCTGGTCGAAGTTTGACCAACTCTGAGTTAAGGACGTCCACATGCGGCAAAGCTAAAATAAGACATTCAGGATATAAACGACCATTAGCTTAGCATTTGAAAATGCTTTAAAAGGCATAAAATGCGTACTGTATGTCACAACTGAACTCAAAAAGTGTGAGATGGCTTTCCCAAAGCATCAAACACAACAGAAAGTCAGCGAATCGAAAGATCTGAAGTTTAAACCTTAATCAGGAGTTCTGTATATTTATTCATTCATTCTAGTGGCCAAATAGGCTTTCTCTTCCACACCACCAGAAAATATGAAACACAAAGATATATACAGTTAGTTTTAAAAACAACAAAAATATCTTATGGGTTGCACTCTGTTCATATACTTCATATACTACATATCGAGATGTTAATCTTATTGGTAATTTTCTTGTAGGTGCAAGGGAGTATGGCAGGCTTTAAGCGATAGTGAAATATTTTAAGAGTTGGTTGCTATGTGGAGCATCCCATTCTCTTTGTATGTCTAGGACATAAAAAACTGAATAACAATTCGCATTTGAGAAAAAGTATAAGCATTGGAAAATTCAACCAAATAACAAGGAATATTCGGAAATGGTTCACTTGACAACAAAAAATGTATATGACATAAATTGTGTGTGTTTAATGAGATTTACATCTTTTGTGACAGAAATGTTACCTATCTCTTACGGTTTACCAGTTATGCAAAAACCATTCACAATGAAGAGGACTTTTGGGGACTTCCCGGAATATTAAAGATATACATTTCATTTATCATGAAAATATCTTAAACATATGATATTTTAATCAAGTGGATTAGAGATAGTTTTGAGAAAATCAAAATTTTCGAAAAATGTTCCATGTAAAGGGTAGTCTGGATTTGGGGGATTTGCTTGAAAAACTTTTTGTCGCATGTTCGAAATATACTGAACCTAAATACCAAGTTTGGTATTTATGCGAACTTTTATTGTTTAGTTATGCTGTTCACAGGCACACAGACACACCCAAAATGCCCTTTTTTTATTCAGAGGGGAATCGAAATGTGTATTTCCTGTGAAATCTCGGTATATAATTTTTGGAAAAAAATTCTATACCTCTTTTACTTACTATACATAGTAGAGAAAGTAATATAGTATCCTCAAAGGATACATAATAAGAGAAACAAATAATTACCGTATATATGCAACTTAAAAACTCTACTAGGTTAATGTACTAGTTTGAAATAAAGGAAAATGGTTGTGCACTCACACTCTATACATATTAAATAATATTAAAATAATATGATATACGATATGGTCACTAATAGCTTATTTCACCAGAGAGGAAAACCAAGTATAACCTTCCTTTGGACTGTGACAACGCACGGCAATCTCCGACATGTCTAGAATTCCAACAACGAGGTGCTGTGATTGAAGACGGGTATAGGGATCTTCTATGACGAGGGATGGACAGTAGAAACTTATTTGTATTTGTATTCCGCAACATTGTTGCGAAACTGGAATGGGAATGCAAGGTAACTTGGGGTAGAACTGTGCAGAACTTTAAAGAGAAGGGACACATAGTGTATAATTCTGCCTTCCTCCCATGAGAGTACTTAAGATGGAGTTACATGGTCGGATTTGCAGATGTTGCAGTTAAAACGTATATTCACATGGTGCAATGAATCTTATATAATATTCACAAGAAGCTTGACGTTTTGCATTTTAGTTTGTGCGATTACAGCACTCCTAGCAGGCAACCACTAGTGGAATGGTTTTAAACAAACATGCACCTGTATTAATTTGTTAGATAGAAAAAACAAACATTCGTATTGTGAAATATTCGTTGGGAATAATAATATGACACCAGGAGAAGACATTTTTACTGCTAGAAATTATACTAAGAGTAAGAAAAAGGGACTAGGATTATCAGTCCAGATCGACTATCTCAGAAACTACAGAGCGGCCCCTCAGCGCTCTGGCAGGGAATTGCACGGTAGTCTTGTGCAGCACGTCTGAATGAACTCAAGGCCACGGGCTCTTCCACTTATCGGACATGCGTCAGTGGGCTTCAGTCAGCTATTATTGCTTCTTGTGTATAGACGCAAGACGCGTGTGTATTTGTGTGCCATTGAATTATCGGATTATTACAATCCAGAAATGGTACTCAAATTTTCGCTTGAACAAAGAATGTTTATGTATGACACGTATGCGAAAAGCCTACTCATGTAGACAGTTGTGTAGTCAATTTCACGATAAATTTCCTGGTGTTCCAGTTCCAAGTAGAGAAACAGTTAGATATCTAGTGAATAAAGTGAAGAGAACGGGATCATTTAATATTGTAAGTTGTAAAAAGAAACGAAGGGTTTTAACGGAAGAAAAACTTGATGAAATTGGCGAAGCATTTGAACGGTCTCCGAATAAATCTTTACAACGTACAACAAAAGTCAGTGTTTCAAAAACCTCAGTACATAGGTCTACGAAACTGTTGAAATTAAAACATTATAGAGTGACTATTGTCCATCAATTACAATCGACTGATGATGAAGCCCGCGTAAAGTTCTGTAACTGGATGTTACAAAATATTGCTGGCGGTACCGTTGACCCACATCTAATATTTTTTTTCAGATGAGGCATGGTTTCATTTGACTGGCCATGTTGCTTCACAAAAAATAGGTATTGGTGTACTGAAAATCCAAATCTAATTCACGAGGTTCCTTTACATGATCAAAAAATTGGTGTATGGTGTCCTGTAACAGCAGAACGGATAATAGGCCCCATATTTTACAACGATACCGTAAATTCCGATAGGTACCGCAGAAATATTCTCGCGACATTTTTTGCAATGTTGACAGATAATGAGAGGGAATATGGCTATTTTCAACAAGATTCTGCCACAGTTCATACTGCGGAGGCTAGCTTGGAAGACATCAAGAATGTTTTTATGACAGAATAATCTCTAAAGGGTTATAGCCGGCTCGATCACCGGATCTTACGGTGTGCGAATTTTATCTGTAGGGAACTTTCAAAAATAGAGTCTATAGGAATAATCCTCGCAACATAGAAGATCTTAAAAACAATATAATAGCATAAATTATGGAAATTACGCAACAAGAACTTATGCGTGTGAATGGTAATTTCATCAGAAGGAACCAAGAATGTTTATCTACCGAAGGTCGCCACTTTCAACACCGACTGTGAAAAAGTTTAGTACTAATAAAATAAAAAGTAATTAAGTTTGTTTAATAGGTAATCAATATATCATAATAATCATCATCAAATCGGTAATAATATGGTATCAGTATCACTAATGAGAATAATAAACAGATACACTAAATATAGCGCGCGGAACACGCATCGCGACTACCTGCCAGATGGCTGCGGGACCGCTCTGTATTTAAAATATCAGGGTTAATGTTTACAGAATATGGATGCATTCCTTCTTAGTTCACTGATCTACTTTTGTATAATTTTATTTACTAAGTAAGATACGATTATTTTATTAATTGTGCCATTTTGGTTAAAAATGTAGAAAGAATTATTTTTTAAAAATAATCAAACACGTTATTTACACCAAAATAGGTGCACAACAACATTTAGAAGTTGTTTTTATCATTCTCAAATTTATTTTATATATCTTCAATAGTTTCTGAGGAAACGAGTCCTTTATACCGAAAATATACCAAAACAGAGAAAAGACTTCAAGGAAAAAATGGAGAAAGCAAACTAGCATAGGGATTGCATAATAACCTTATAAACTGCGAAAATCAGCAATGTCACTCTTTGGTGGGTGCCTGGACATAAAGGAATTTTAGGTAATGAAAATACCCTGGCAAGGAAAGGGTTTGCTTAAACTTTTACTGGACTAAACCAGTATTTGGCGTTCCTTCAAATTCTGTTCCAAGACCACTGCTGAGTGAATCATCAACCAATAGTGTTGAGTTCAAAGAAAGGGATGCAAGCAAGCACAGAAAGCGAATGATAAAATATGTTCCTTTCTCACAGATGTACTTAATCCCAACAGATCCAAAAAAAACCCAATAACTCAGCTCTTGACAGGGCATTGCAGATTAGGGAAGTACCTATACGGGAATCTTCAAAGAAAAACAGTATGCAGATTATGTGATGAAGAGGACGAAACATAATCTTCAACTACGAAGCACTGTGTAGGGAAAGATATGAACTACTGGGGTTGATAAACCCAGGTGATTTTCCTAAGGAAAATTTAGTTTATAACCTTCTGTCCTTTGTTAAAGGAACAGGGCTGTCTAACTAAAATGATAGTGACAGAAAGTAACACAAAGAACGTTAAATGTTTCAGCGTTAAGGGCAATCAAAAACCGACCCCATCTTTACATAAGTCAAGCCAACACACATATATTTTCATAGAAACAAACTACACGACTTGAGCATACAGAGACTGCCGGGTGTAGGATGTGTTTATTGGAGGGCAAGGGGGAACACCTCGCGCAATGCGACCATTTTGACCTATTGTAACCACTCCCTCCGGGAGGCAGGGATGAGGTGAAAGAATCGTAGGAGGTCCAAGTCCGAAGGCAGACAGACCCACAGAGACACACAGAAGTCCCTAACATTTGCAGTTGGAACACCCGCACACCAGTGGCGAGGAATCCCAGAGGGCGACGCAGCCAAGCAGACGCAACATTTCACTCTGGCGTTCAATGGGAGAATTTTTCCAACGCGCATACGCTATCGCTCATTAATTTCAATAAATGCATAATAATCGCAATTATAAAAAAATTATTTTATTTTAGATATACATGTTTATTATTGCAAAATAAAAACAAGTCAAAGGAAAAACCCAGGTATTTTCGAAATTAGAAACCAAACAGCAAAACAAGCGAGAAGCTCGCTTTCATTCATTGCACTAATTAATAGATGTATGATCGTTTAGATCGCATTGGGTGTGAGATTATGAGATAGGTGTGAGATATTGCAACTCAATGAAATTCAAATTGAATTTTGAAATACTGCCAACAAACTACTTGATGCAGCTTATCCAATCAAAGTTCAAGAGAGAAGAAAGAAGACAGATGAGTTCCCAATCCTCACCACAGATGGCATTTACTTCAAGACAACTTTTCCCAACAGAGTACGGAAAAATCAACTACTGAATAATTTCTTGGGGAGAAGCTAGTCGACTCGAGCTGATGGGAGAAACACGTATCCGGAAAGCTCTACTCAGAAAACAATTAGCGCAGATGCGATGGGAATTAATCACTCGCCATAATTATAACGCATAATTTATCTCATATACTTTCTGACATTCTCTACTACGTATAGTAAGTAGGGGAAGTATTGTATTTCACTCAAAAATTCGATACCAAGATTTCACCGAAATATATGTTTTAAGCCCCCTGAATCCAAAAATGGCATTATTGGAAACATGTCCGTGTGTGTGTCTGTGTGTCTGTGAACAGCATAACTAAGAAACGAACAGTCGGATAAACACCAAACTTGGTATTTAGGTTCAGTATCTTCCAGAGATGTGACACGAAGGTTTTCAAGAAAATCCCCCTACCCCAGATTACCCCCTACATGGAACATTTTTCGAAAATTTTACTTTTCTTAAAAATGCTTCTAACGATTTTGATTAAAATATCATATATTTAAGATACTTTCATGAAAAATAAAATGTATGTCTTGAACTTTTTATGAATGTCTCCAAAAAGTATTCTTCATTGTGAACGACTTTTGCATAACTGGTAAACCGTAAGGGATAGACAAAGTTTTACTACACAAAAATGTAGATCGCGTTAAAATACACAATTTATGTCATATACATATGTTTTGTTGAGTGAATCATTTTTGAGATATTGCTTGTTATTCCCTTAAATTTTCCAATACTTATACTTTTTCTCAAATGGGAATTCGTTATTCAATTTTTTGTCCTGGTAATTGAAAGAGAATGGAATACTCTACATAGCAACTAGCTCTTAAAATATTTAACTATCGCTTAAAGCCTACCAATTCCCCTTGCATCTACAAGAAAATTAGCAATAAGATTAACATCTCGATTAACATGAAGCATATGGAGAATAAGCGTTTGTAAAAATAGTTTGTACAAGAGTAGAGAAAGTCATGTGAGTGTAACACATCAGATTTTTTTGTTCTCATCCTGGACGTGCAAAGAGAATGGTATGCTCGTCATAGCAACCAACCCTTAAAAGGTTTAAAGCCTACTATTTCCCTTGCACCTACAAGAAAATACTGCAAATGTCTCGATTAACTTGAAGTAGGTGGACAATAAACTACAACATATTAGACTTTTTCTACGAAGTAATGCGTTATTTAAGTACAAAATGAAGATACAGTACCATATTTCAAATACAAATATTGTGTCTACAATAATAAATATAAATCAAAATAAGGAGGAAATTCCTTTTAATATGAAGGCTAAAAAAAACTAAAAATGTTACTTTTTAGGACTATTAACCATTTATTATTCCCTTAATATCTTGCTCCAAAAATGCCTTATGTGGAAAGCTTATCTTCGTGCGAAAACATTTATGGAATGCCTGTGAATCTAAAACCTCTGAGAAGCATAAAAATATACGGACTGGCAAAAAAAACAAACAAAAGCATTAAATGTTGAAGCATATTTCATGCTAAGGATAGCAAGTTCCTTCTGCGCTCTAGGAAACGAAATTTTGGAAGACATATTTTTTCTTTTACAACTAGGGGTGGGGACCGTAAGGAAGTTATGGATGACTTCCTCCTTGGCACAAAATGGCTTTGTCGATATTGCAAGATTTTGACAATTTGTTACGTCCTCTTAACACAAGAACACTATCTTCAGTACGTCAGAGCATTAATATTAAAGCGTGCCTCTGCACACACTCCGAGGCTTATGAAGAAATATGTGCACTTCTCTGGAATTCATGAGTCTGCCGCATTTTCCTAATGACGTCTTTATACCGTTAGGTAAGTGCCATTTGCGATGCACAGAACCTCAATTTATTTCAAGTGCCGTTAGGGCTGTACTCCACAGACTATGGATGCAACCTTATTCAAAGCGCATTTTCTAATATCGTAAACTCATCTAAAATTAACGAAAAGAAGAGAGAACAAGAAGATGCAGTCAAAAGAATTGTTTATGAAATTCTAGCATCATAAATGTGATGCAATTTTTACTTTCTATAACACGTATCTAGTAGATAGAGAAAGTGCTGCACTCCATCACCGAGTGGGATAGATCACACGGTTTCATCTGTTGCCCGCATTCGGGAGGTCCCGGGAGCGATCCCCGGCGATCATGTGTTTTTCGTGGTTACCCCGAGTCGTCAGGTGAATGCTCGGGAGGTTCATCTTCTACCACGACTCTTCATCTAATTTCGTGTATCCATAATCTTCCTGGTCATCCGTTTCAGGTTTTTAGGATCAGGCGATGGCCTTCGGTGGGTTGCGGCTGGGCGGTGGTTTGCGTTCTGAAGGTTTCTTTCCTGGCGTCGCTGGCTCTTCCTCAGCGTGGGGCTCCGCTGGAGGTTGGTGGCTTGTGGGCAGGGATAGTGTAGCGTCGGATGCGTTCATGCTTGCGCTTGCCTCCTCATTCTTGCCTTCCAGGAGTCACGTTGAAAGCACAATGGGCCGACTGGCCTGCGTGCTGTTCTCTGCCTTGGTTCCGGGGGCCCCTCCGTAATACGTAACGTGTACTCCATCTAAATATTGTATATCGAGATTTCACCGGAAATACATGCTTTGTGTCCCCATGAATAAAAAAGCCCTTTAGAAAAAAAAAGTCTGTGTGCGTATGTGCGTGTACCTGTCTGTCGTCGTGAACACCTTAACTCAAAAACGAAAGGTTGGATAAATACCAAAACTTGACAGTTAAGTTCAGTATCATCCGATTTATATGCACTATGTTATATTCACTCATCACAGAAACTCTATAGGTATTTAACGTATCGTTATGTAATTTCTAGAGCTTGAATTGTCTCCTACAAACTGGGAATAGATTATTATTTAGGCTTATTTCATCGTCATCATCAGTTGCAACCTGGGAAAGAATGTCATACCTGATCGTATTAACACCCATCTGCACAGCAATAATAAGTTGGAAGATATTGATGCCTCGCCCAACATGCCCACTACTTTGGGTTGCGAGAGCAAAGATAAGGTATACAAAAACCATGCATAATATATCTTAACATAGCATAAACTTTACGCATAAATGAGAAAGTCATCATTATCAACCTTCAATATAGGCCAATTAGGCCTGTTTTGACTCCGAATGGATCTTCCCAGCATCTGTGTCGTCGTCCCTCAACTTCTCTAGTACTAACTGATCTGTTTTGTCAGTCTTTTCTCTCCCACTCTAGAGATGATCTTTAAATTTCGTTTTATATTCCTGGTTTTAGAATTTAAATGAAGTATTTTCAATTGCTGTCTTATCATTGCAGTTTTAATGTGATCTTTTGGACAATACCCAGTTACGTACCTCAAAACATTATTTCGGCGGTTTCAATTATTCTCTTATTATTCCTATCCATCGTCCAAGTCTCGGCTCCATAAGTTAGGCACTGCCATATGTTTATAAAATTTTAATATTCCATGTTCCTGTTATGGTGTCACTAATTCTGAAATTTATATATATTCTTAAATCTCTTTCATTTCCATATGAAATATCACACCCGAGGTAGTTAACACACCTCTTGTGTCGTCACAAGAAATATGGTAGTAAGGCATTTCTACGAGGGAAGGGGAGAGTTACAGTTGTAGAGCTCTTGTAGTGTGCGATTGTATCTTTTGTTATATTTATTTATTTATTTATTGTATTTGTTAGCCCCACATTTGGGAGCCAATTTGTGGTAACATTATGGTTGTTTTGTTTGGATTTGTTTACTCAACATGGTGAAGCCATCTTGTGACGTGATTCATTTGTTAGGCTTGTTAGCTCCATCTGGTGTTAGCAATTTGCGGCAGTATTAATGTTCGTTTGAAAGAATGCTACTGTTATTTTATTTAATTTTGGTTCTCTGTCCTCCGGCTAGCTATGATCTTTTCGGTCAAGCACTTCTCTTTATACAGGTTGTGTAAACGGAAAGGAATCTTTTATCCAAAGATAACACTTTTATTGTCGAACACATTTACTATCACATTTACACATTGATCTTGACACTCGCCAAACTGAAACTGTTATAATAACTTCATTACTGATCAATCTTAATTCTTATACTTTTTGTATAATTAACTTTATAACACTTGAGATTTTTTTATAACTCTTATACGCGTAACTTGCGAATCGATAGCCGACGTGTAATATTTCTGCTGGACTGAATGCGGCGTGTATCATACAAAATATTTTCGACGAACTGACGGGAATGCGACGTGTAGTGTACAAAGAATTTTGATGAACTGACGGGGTCTTTACCTCTAACCTACCTTTTATACTCCTTCATCCAGATATGCCTAAAGATTATAACTGAGCTGCAATTGGCTAATAAAACGCGCCAACATTAGCGTCTATTTTCATATCCAATGAAAATTATGAATACATATGCTCTAGGGAAATGTTCCAGCAAATTCTAAAAGAAAAACGCGCCAATATTACGTAACTTCCTCGTCTCCAATAATGATAAACAGCTCACCCCCTCGCTGCATTATTGCACGCTATTATTGTCAGTTTCAGTAAGGCAGTATAAACTTACTTCCCAACAATATTTACAATCAACAAACATTTCAAATCAATGTCACATAATAAAGCATATTCATACTATAATCACTCTTTACATTTAAATAATTTGTGATACAAATTACTGCATCAAGTGACGGTTGATAGCAGTTTAGTTCACTGTTATTTATGTTTAAGTTGACTTTCTACATTTTTGAGAGCTTTTCACTCTCCTTATAATGGCTTTTCGGGATTAATTAATATGATTAAAATTGGGAAACTCTTGAGG
This sequence comes from Deroplatys truncata, assembly GCA_030765065.1. NCBI lineage: Eukaryota > Metazoa > Arthropoda > Insecta > Mantodea > Mantidae > Deroplatys > Deroplatys truncata. The sequence goes on from CM060982.1 coordinate 112,224,478, forward strand.
GCATATAACTTCCACAGTTTTTGTCAGACATAGCTTTAGAAATTCACCCCGTTGAAAAAGTTTTTAGAGACCGAGGGATCTCCCAGTTAAGTAAATAAAACTAGCATATTTAAGTTTGTATTTAGTCATCAATTTTCGGGACTTCATGTACAAAAAGCGCCAAAGAAAATCTCACTGCACATCGAGTCTACGTCACATTATTTAACATTGTACGCGGCCTTGCGAAGCCATGGCCATTTCATTGGTTGGTTTAGGCCACAGTGCAAGGATGCGCCACTCCTTCTGCTAAATAGTTGCACCAATAACCACAACAAAGGTTCCAAAATGGCGTAGAAACGAAATATCTGTTTAAGTTCTTGATCGTATTGGCTAAAAGAGAAAGAGGTAGAGTTAGTGCATTCAGTTGTCATACAGACCTTATCGTGATTGGTAGCCCATACCTTATCAAAAACTTTAATTTCAAAGTTATAACGAATTTATAATCAGTTTTTGACTCTTCATCAAATTTCATAAATTTATCAATTAATTGTTTAAGATTTTTAATTGGGTTACTACAGGACACGCCTTTGAAAGGGTTAAAAGCTAAGGGGAAAACTTGATGAACGCCCAGGTTAGCAAAATGTAGAATGTGCAGTGTGAGAAGACCTTCAAATTAAAGTTTGAATGGTATTCATTAAATACATAGCAATAATTCACAACAAAAAATAAACAGAAGTGTATTCTCACAGTGTTATCAATGATTGTTGCTGCATAGAAGCAAACATAACTAAATAATAAATAAACAGCATGTTTTTCCTCTAATTCAAACAATAATTGGTTAATATGCCTTTACTAAAATATTGCTGATTATAGGAACACAACAGAATTATAAACAAAAATATAACCCAACTTTATTGCCATAATATATATGTTATATTCGGTGTACCAAATACATATACACATTTATGTGTAGTTTCTAAACACGATCAATCAGTTATAACAAAACAGTAATTCGCATTTATTAAACAAATAACATCATCTGCGGATGTTTTACGGGGAGTGCCTACTTTCTGACGAGTATGTAGACCGTCTTACCGACCTTTTTGGAATATTTTTATCCAGTAGTTTTATTATAAAAATAATTTTAAGCACTGCCGTTGCAATTACTGTAACAGTGCTACCAAACTCCCACATACCGACGACTAATTTTGCTAGTATATGGCTTGACCGTTTCTGAGACAATAAACATGTTTTGGTTTCAACAACACCAGAAAAAGCAATGGCATCAGCCTCACCTCTTTTTCCCCTTATTGCTCTATTATCAAGCCACCACTCTTTGCGATACGTAAGGTGAAGGACACGTCTCAAGAGACCCCAAAAAAGATACAAAATCCGCGGAAGATTTTCTTTGGTGCTGTTTGTACAAAGACCTTTGCGGTTAATTTCTGCAATAGATTCGCACGTTCAATTCCTAAACAATAATAATATTAAACTACAATAGTTCTCCCGTGGAACGCACACCTTTAATTTCACTATATGAAGCATGACATCTAACGCAGTGTCTTTGGATGTTACCTCTAAATAAGTATAGTAATGTGATATTTATTTTATCATTATTACAATAATACAAATAAAGCTTACATCTAAAACTTATGTCTAGTGCACCAGTTTTCTAGCTCCCCCATATTTAGCCCCTAGGCTGTATATATGGGATAAAGCTACTATACCATCTCTTCACTTTCCAAACTATGCCCGTTCTGCTGTACTTTTCTTAAGCTCCTTATCCCTTGTGTTGCCTAAAAATGTCCTCATCATTTTAATTGTTTCTACTTTTGTGCTTCCCAACATTCTTAAAGCTACTGCTTCTTTGTTTAGCTTGTCCCATTTTTACTTTCTCTACTACGTATAGTAAGTAGGGGAAGTATTGCATTCCACCCAAAAATTCGATACCGAGATTTCACCGGAAATACATGTTTTGAGAATCACTGAATCCAAAAAAAGCATTTTTGGAAACATGTCCGTGTGTGTGTCTGTCTGTGTGTCTGTGTGTCTGTGTGTCTGTCTGTCTGTGTGTCTGTGTGTCTGTGTGTCTGTGAACAGCATAACTCAAAAACGAACAGTCGGATAAACACCAAACTTGGTATTTAGGTTCAGTATCTTCCAGAGATGCGACACGAAGGTTTTCAAGAAAATCCCCCCACCCCAGACTACCCTTTACATGGAACATTTTTCGAAAATTTTAATATTCTCAAAAACGGCTCTAACGATTTTGATTAAAATATCATATGTTTAAGATATTGTCATGACAAATAAAATGTATATCTCGAATTTTCTGGGAATGTCTCCAAAAATATTCTTCATTGTGAACGACTTTTGCATAACTGGTAAACCATAAGAGATAGACAAAATTTTACTACACAAAAAATGTAGATCGCGGTAAAATACACAACATATGTCATATACGTTTCTTTTGTTGAGTGAACCGTTTTCGAGATATTGCTTGTTATTTCCTTAAATTTTCCAATACTTATACTTTTTCTCAAATTCGTTATTCATTTTTTTTATGTCCTGAACATGCAAAGAGAATGGAATTCGCCACATAGCAACCAGCGTTAAAATATTTGACTATCGCTTAAAAGCTACCATATTCCCCTTGCATCTACAAGAAAATTACCAATAAGATTGACATCTCGATATCTCGATTAACATGAAGCATATGGAGAATAGGCGTTTGTAAAATTAGATTGTACAAGAGTAGAGAAAGTCATGTGAGTGTAACACATCAGATTTTTTATTCTATATAACCTCTCTCCACCTTTTAAGCTTATCACATTCTATTAGCCAATGAAAAGTACTATCCGATTCATCACACATAATACATCTCCCCGAACAATTATATCCATTCCTTTTTAAAAATATTGCTCCTGTGCGCATCCACGCAAGACCTATTCTACCAAATTGATTGCATATATCTACATAATGCTCCCTTCCCCAATTTCGTTTAACTGATTTATACAAGATCAATGGCCTTTTATCCTCAAAACCAGCCCATATCTCTTGTTTCTCGGTATCTTCCACCCTCAATCTCACTTCTTTCCAAAACCCACTTTATTATATTTATCTAATAGGAAAATATCCCTCATGCCAATTTATTTTAGCACGTTTCCCATTTCCCCAATCCAACACTCTTCTCCTAAGACAGCTTTTTGGAACTGTATACATCGTTTTAATATATTACTATCTTCTAAATTTAAACATCTATACCAATACTTCAAAATGCTTTCCACTATTATACCCTTTCTCCCTACCCTTCCTAGCTCTGCCAGTGCCACGCCCCTTGGTGAACTCTTGGGTAAACTCAGAACTTCTCTACAAAACATTCTATGGGCTATATCAAGCTTAATCCATCCCTTTGCCACCCCCCATATTTCTATTCCATATAACATTTTTGACTCTACTACAGCTTCATACAGCCTTTCCAACCAGTTCATTGTTATCGTGGGTGTTTTGCACAAGCAAACTCTAACAGCTTTCATTGCATTGCCGTGTAATATTTCTGAGAAAATTAATTCATTTGAACACAGCAAAAAAAAAAAAAAAAAAAAAAAAAAAAACTCATCCTAACATTCTGCAAGAAATTCCGTTTTCCAGAAGACCATGATTTAGGAGATAATGCCATCAGAACTCCACCACTGAAGTGTTTACTTCCAAGCACTCTCTCACCTCTAGCCAGCAACATGATCCAGGCTGTGTGCGCTTTCAATCGCGATACGTTGAGCCACGACAAATGCTTTGCCCACCTTTGGATTAGATAGAAATAGATAACTGCACATAAACACGAATAAAGTTCAAACGATAGCAATGACTGTATAAAAGGTGCTAGATGGTTTCCGAGTACCTGCTACTTAAAACATTGAGGTTTTCTTATCCTCCCTTATTTCGAAGCCTAGTTAAAGTACATTCATCAGTACTCAAGGGGACGTTGTTTGATATAGCTCATTAATATTGTTTTTATCCCACAGCCCTTTAAATAAATTACAAAGAAAAGCTCCCATCTAAATGGAGATCGGGACGTGATCGTTTTATCAAGTTCCAAGAATAACTACCTCGCTCTAAGGCAGAACGACATTCCTTTGTCATTTTCCACGTTAATGAGAAACATGTAGAACAAAGTGGAGCTAAGGCAATTAGCTTTTCAAATTGCTATATCGTGTTCTTTATATGTCAAAGAAGTACTGAACCAAACTAAAGAACTACTGAAGCTAACAGCCCGTTAAATTTAAATGTCAAAATGCATACTTAACGTTACATAAAATGCAGATGGGGCTATATTCTGCTACATAAGGATCTATCTACTGCTAATGAGGTCTTTATATTCTTCATTCGCTAGGAAAACGGGCATGGCATAACAAATACATCGTAATTAACATGCATATGTATTCCCTTCACACGCCAGCACCTTGGATCTTTTAAATACATTAAGGAGAGGCTAATGAACAGTTTAAAAGGATAACATTTTAGTTTTTTGTGCATTCTTATGAGTTAAAATTTCCGTTTTAATTTGCTGCGCATTTTATCATTATAGGCATCATGGTTATTTTGAATATTGTGGCAGATTAATTTTATTGTCATTACCAGACGCTGTAATATAGCATTATTGGGTCTCCTTAGTTATATTTCGGTTTGACGGTCCTTCCTTTTGGCGCAAAACAAGCCAAAGGAAGAGATCTGTTTGAAACTGTCTGGTATGACGCCAGCCCTGCCTGGCTTTAGTTAGACACGGTTGGTGTGGGAAAAAGATAGCGTCAGCCGAGAGTAAGTGGTCGTTGGAACCAGTCGTGTGTGGCCGGTTTGCGGTCTGAGGCATCTCTTTCCATCCTGCTTCCTTTGTTAACTATGTAGAGAAACCAAACGTTTTTGTGAATAAATCCTAGGTAATGTGTGTTATGCAATCTTTCAATGTAATATAAAAACCCACGCCTTCCCCCCTAAAATTTAAACACCAAGGTCCCGGAATTTTTGCTGCCAGCGAGTTGCGCTCCCCATGTGCGTGTTCTGGTTACCTTTTTGGCTTCCACCCCAGCATGTAAAAATATATGCTTAAAAATAGCACTGTATTTGCCATTGTGTACAGTAAATTCTGCGTCGTCTTACAGAAAATAATCCGATGTATTACATTCAAATGATTTTTCCACCCTCCGTCGCTAATTATTGGGTATACAAATTATTCTTACGAAAGTTTATTTTCCTATCTACTTCATATTAATCCAGATTAACCTTTACTGAAATAACTGCATTACATATTTCGTTATAGATACAGAGGAAACAGTGATAGTTTAACGTTTTGGCCGTGATGCTATATGCCGGCCTTAAAATTTCATACTGTTTCTATGAATCGCGAGATACAATGGAAATCAACCGAAATTTAAAAGAGTGGCAAAGTACTGAAAATTCGAACTATTAATAACGGATGTCTTTGTGACTGATGGCACAAAGAAAGTTATTTGAAATAAACGGTATGTTTTAGAGCGATCTACATTCATGTGCAGCACGTTTTTGTACATTGACCGAAGAAGATAGTATCTTTACGTTATTTGCACCACGCTTTGGGCGTCAATTTGAAGTAGTTTGTTGCTTTACGTATGAAAAGTCGATTTTAAGTAGGAGTTGTATTGTAGTTCAACTGTTGGGGAGCCGAACTTGAAGTAATTGCAACCGCACGTATGGTACCCGGTTTCCGGTAGCCTTCGCCCCAAATGTACTTTCCAGTGGCCTTTACCCAAAAAATTTAAAAATATTAACTTTGTAATCTGACTGTTTCTTTAAGTATTAAATATTTATGTTTGCCTCGGCTGAATCAGTATTATTGTTAGAGACATGGATGTCTAAGCAGGGTTGTGGTGCGACAAGAATGTAGGCTTACACAGATTATAATTTTACTTCACTTCTTTTATTAATGCTTGATACGATTTAAATAACACTTCACTGATATAGAGAGAGCTGTGCTATTTTTTATTAATTACTTGCACCTTTTAACACATAAAACTCTTTTCGTCTCACACAAATAGTATTATACTTCTCGAGGACGTGTCACGCGTCCGGTTAGGAACACTGTTTACAGGCAACTGACTTCTAAATTTGTAATTTTTCTCCTTTTTAGTTTCTGATTGGCTAATCCTAGTCCAATAGAATACCTTCATTTAACTAAAGCTTTTTCTGGTTGTTAATTGGCTATTTTATAAACTGTCACTAATATTACATTATTTCTTCCAAGAATTACAAGTAGTATTGTTAAACTTCCAAATTCATTATTGCCTCAAGGTTACGTCATTATTAGCAGTTTTAAATTATTATTCTCACAGATCCTACATTATTAAATTACGTAATACATTCACATATCTTTATTACACATGGATACAATAATATAAACATGTACAATGATTGTAATATACACTTTTTATATATTGTTACCTATACATATTGCTTTAAGGCGGGCTCTTATTTAATTTGCATATTATATAATTAGACTGAAATCATTTAAGTGTTAAAAATACTGCCTCATGAGTCTTGACTAACGTTTACCAGTTATACAAGGTTATACAAAATTCCTTCCGAATTAAGTGGACTTCACAGGCTGTTCCTAGAAAATTCGTGATGATATGTTATTTGTCACGTAAATATATGTCTGGTATTCTTATCAAATTTGTTAGAGCCACTGTTTGGAGAATCGAAAATTTAAAAAATGTTCCATGTAAAGAGTAGTTTGGAATAGAGAGAATCTCTCGAAAATCGATATAAGGGCATGGTTGTGGGTTACCACCTCAGTGGGTTGCCAAAAGCAGAGTGATTGTGGTGAAGTCAAACAAGCCATCAGTAGCATTCACTCTGCTTCAGTGTAAGATAAATGAGTGTTGTGTCAATTCTGATCGGTCTTGCCGACGTAAACCTGTGATCAACAGAAATCCTGAAAACTGAAATTGACCCAAATAGGACCCAAATGATGGTTACTATCCGAGAGGAGTTTCATACACCAACACGAGTGTCTGTTTCCAATAGATCAATGCGTACAGAGACCCAGCAACTTGAATATTCCTGAAAAGCAGCCACATATAAGCTCCATATGAAGAAAGGCAATAACACTGGAAGATCTAGGTGGTGTTTGGACCGTCCTAACTGGACAACAGTGTTTTTGGGGAATGGTGAGTCTAGATTCATATTGTTTTGTTCTAATAGAGGTGTATGGGGGTGGTGCCTACGTGGGAAGAGGTTTATTCAGGGGATATAGTGTCGTCCTCCGTAGAATAGTGGTACTGTGCTAGCCTCTAGTACCCAAGATCGCGGGTTCAAACCCGGCTGAGGGCGATGGATTTTTCTCGGCCGTAAAAATCCTTAGCATTGCTTCCTTCGGAAGGATAGTAAAGCCGGTGGTCCCGTGTCGTAGATTTACGGCACGTAAAAGAACCCCAAGCCTCAAAGAGGAAAACCTCTGAGCAAAATTGCCTGTATTTCACGCCCTATATAGAATGGGACGCTAAGGATCACAGCAGTTAAAGAGCGTCCATAAATAAAACTCATTTTTTTACACAGCCCCGGAACCAAACTGTAATATGAAAGAGGGAGACGAAATGAGAGGGAATGAGGGAAGAGAATTTCGGTGGAGACAATGAGCCTTCCCAGCATTCGTCAAGTGACCCAGGGAAACCCCCCAAAAAGCTCATGGAAGGTCAGCCGCAGGAATGGAACCCACGTTCTCTCGAATGCGGGTCGCAAAAGCAAACACCTGAGCCATCCCGGTCGTTTTCACCATGTAAGTAGTATATAAAGTAATAGGATTTAGGAAGAATAGTTTGTATGTAGATGAGACATAAAAACAAACGATAGCGGGTTGGGTTAATTATGTGAATGCGACATATTGTTACATGTTGGGGTGAAGGCCGAAAAGATTACCAGAAAATGATTAATTTAGATCACACCAACACACAAATGGGCGGACCACAACTCGCTGAAGGCAAAGAAGTCCCGGACCTTAGTATGTAAATATAAGAGGTTTCTTTATTACACTGAAAGATTACATAACACACATTACGTGGTATTTATTCACAAACGTTTGGCTTCCCTACATTATAAACTAGGAAGGGAGGATGGAGGGAAATGCCTCAAAGCCGCGGAATGACCACACGCATATCTTTCTGCAACGACCGCTTTCACTATATATCCCCCCTCCAACCGTGTCTAGCCACGCCAGCCAGGGTTGGCGTCATGCAAGACAAAATTCAAACAAAGCCCTCTCTTTGGGGCGTTCCGCGGCAAAGGAGGGATCGTTAAGCCGAAAAATCAAAGAAACCCAATAATACTATGCCTAGTAGTGACAATGCGACACAAGAATGCGTCTCAAAATGGCAATGAACTTACTGATATGCCACAATATTAGATTTTTCTTCAGAACCACTTCCACTTATCTGATCCGTTGCAAGTGTTAGAAAAATTTGAGGGTATAGTATACTACCATTACGCCCATATCAATAGTACAACATTATGAAAATAAAATATAGAGTGGTTAGTATAAAACCTTACAACGATATCGATTACTTTTTTGGTACAAAGACGCATCTGACAAAGCTTCCACTACATTGGCATGTTAATTACACATTTCAATGGCTCAGGTGGAAGTAATCAATCGGTCGCGGCAGCGAACTTTTTGTGAAGCTGTCAATAGCTGGTAGTTATTGGTTATCGATCGAGGGGAGAAGAGAATTATAGAAAGGGAACGCTTTCCGCACTGTGGCCTGCTCCTGAAAAAATCTACCACAGTGCGTTTCCAAACCAAATCAAATATATGTAACTTAGTGCATATGTAGGCACCGTACAGGGTGAAATAATTTTATTTAATTCAAGGGGAGATTAAGGGCCTTATCCTGGCGGTGTTAAATGAGCTAACTTCATTATCCATTATCCCAGAAATCATTTAATATAGCAGACTAAACACTCTGTGGCGGGTCGAGAATAATGTTACATTAATTTCAAGGTAGGTGTTCACCTGCCTTCTGGTGGTCTCTGGTTCGAAGCCCGCCAACTGCTCTCACGTGCTGGAAAATTAAGCCTACCCCTATCGATTTTATTTCAGAAGTGGGCGAATGCAATGATATAACCGCGTGTTCGGTCATCAAATGGCCTTATTATATATAAATCTGATGTGATACACTCACATAACTTTCTCTACCCTCTATCTGCATTTCTATCTACTACATCTTAATCCAAATAAACCTTTGCAGAAATAGCTGCATTGCACATTTCGTTATAGATGTAAGGAGAACAGGCAAGTCAAATGTTTAAGATCTGGGTGCTAGATGCTGGCTTTAAAATTCCATACTGTTTCAGAGCAATAGCGAGATGTTGACAGAACTATGAAGAAGGAATAAGAAATATTTCAGAAATGGCTTATGCCCAAAAAAGCTTATTTCAAATAAATGGTGTGCTTTAAAGAGATATACATTTTTTGTGCATTACGTTTTCGTCTATTGCTTGTCAGTTATACAAGGTTATATAACCTTCCTTTGAATGAAGTGAACTACACAAGTTCCAAAAGAAATTCAAGATGTAAATTTCGTTTGCCATATAAATATCTTTAATATATAGTGTTTTAATAAAAATAGTTAGCCATTTTTTAGAAAATACAAAATTTTGAAAAAGTTGCGATAAAGAGGGTGGTTTAGGGTGTGACATTTTCTTGTAAACCTTTGGTGTACCTTTGGAAGACACTGGACCTAAATACTGAGTTTTGTATTTATCCGACATTTTCGAGTTATGATGTTCAGAGAAACACACTGACCTTTTTTAATAAATGCTTATTCTTTTTTTTATTTAGGAGGCCTCAAAACATATTTCGAGATAACTGGTAGATTGAAAAATTTCTTACTATTTGTTTGAGTTTGAATTACTTATGCTTTTTCTCAAATGGGAATTCGTTATTCGTTTTTTTATGTCCTGGAAATGAAAACATTTGACTATCACTTAACGCCTACCATATTTCCGTTACACCTACAACAAAATTAGCAATAAGACGTTTCTGCAAACGTGTATCTCGATTAAATGAAGTAGTTTGAGAATAAGCATTTGTAAAAATATTTCTTACAAGAGTAGAGAAAGTCATGTGAGTGCAACATATCAGATTTTTACTACACACTCTTTGCTAGTGATGAGACGATATAACTATTTCTCTATACCGGATGAAATGAAATGTTCAATGAAATTATGTTCTTATCAGTATTTTTACTTTCTCTACTACGTATAGTAAGTAGGGGAACTTGTATTCCACCCAAAAATTCGATACCGAGATTTCACCGGAAATACATGTTTTGAGACTTCCTGAATCCAAAAAAAAAGCATTTTTGGAAACATGTCCGTGTGTGTGTGTGTGTGTGTGTGTGTGTCTGTGTGTCTGTGAACAGCATAACTCAAAAACGAACAGTCGGATAAACACCAAACTTGGTATTTAGGTTCAGTATCTTCCAGAGATGCGACACGAAGGTCTTCAAGAAAATCCCCCCACCCCAGACTACCCTTTACATGGAACATTTTTCGAACATTTTAATTTTCTCAAAAATGGCTCTAACAATTTTGATGAAAATATCATACTTTAAGATAATGTCATGAGAAATGAAATGTATATTTCGAATTTTCTGGGAATGTCTCCAAAAGTATTCTTCATTGTGAACAACTTTTGCATAACTGGTAAACCATAAGAGATAAACAAAATTTTACTACACAAAAAATGTAGATCGCGTTAAAATACACAACTTATGTCATATACATTTCTTTTGTTGAGTGAACCAATTTCGAGGTATTGCTTGTTATTTCCTTAAATTTTCCAATACTTATACTTTTTCTCAATTTCGTTATTCATTTTTTTTTATGTCCTGGACATGCAAAGAGAATGGAATGCGCCACATAGCAACCAGTGTTAAAATATTTGATTATCGCTTAAAAGCTACCATATTCCCCTTGCATCTACAAGAAAATTACCAATAAGATTGACATCTCGATATCTCGATTAACATGAAGCATATGGAGAATAGGCGTTTGTAAAAATAGTTTGTACAAGAGTAGAGAAAGTCATGTGAGTGTAACACATCAGATTTTTTTTATATAAAAGCATGTAACCAATTTTGATTTGTATGCCAGTTCCGGAATTGTTCCTGTTTGACATTCTCCAATTGACAGCAGTTTTTATCATCTTGATAATGCCATAGGTTATAATATATCCCTTATTGTTCGTCAATAATAATATAAATTACAATAATATATTTGCTTCCCTTTTTATGTAACCATGTTTTGTGCTGAAAACTATCTTTTAAGGAAATTCTATTGATATTACTGAAATTAGTCTATTACTGAAATGGATGTAGTCCCTCAGCTAAACCAGTTGATGCCCTAAGGTATAACTTAACCCGCATCTCTACTCCTTCCACAATTGTTTTTCACGTTTTCATTTAGAGACAAGAGTCTATGGAAAGTTGCGTGCAACGCAGTCAAGGTCTATCAAGAACTATAGTGCAACAACCCTTTAGAGACAGTTGCGAGGCAATAACATGAAGAAATCTTGACTCCTTTCATTCCTTGCGTAGCATAAAGTTAAACACAACAACTTCCAATAATGCAAAACTTAAAAAAAACTAAAAGTATCGTAGGTTTATTTGACGTATTAGATATATTTCGATACTACCGAGTATCGAGAGTATCGAGGTATTGAAGCTATCGATGTCACTTCCTTTTTTAGTTTTCCTATTGTTTATAAACATACCTGTGATAATATTCTTTGCAATCACTTGTGCATATTGATTGTACGGTGGGTGTCCCCCTACAATTTTTACAGGATACCTATTGCACGCTTTCTAATTCACTGATTTACTTTTATACAACAATTTAAATTATTCAGAAACATGGGAGTTTTAATTACAAGTCTCTTATTAAAATTTATCACAATTAACGTTTTAAAAATATAACTAACCAATTTATTAACAACAAAGTAAATATGTCATAGAATTGAGGTATTGCGTTTATGATATCAAAATTTCATTTAACCATCTTCAGTAGTTTCTGAGAAAACGGACCATTTATATCGGATAACGCCAGTCACAGAATAGGCTATTCAAAGAAAGAATGCAGAAAAAATCGAATTGCTTGGGCGTGTGCATACTGGCATATTTAACGAAAGCCTTCCTCTAAAGAATGAGATAAAATTTACTTCTCTACTCCAAAGAGTGCAGCAATAACGGCAGAATAATAATAGTGGTGCAGAATGTAGAGTGCAAAATGGCAGATGCAGTAATATTTCTAAAAATTCATTTAAAATATAGCAATTCTGTCTAAAATAATAAAACACATATGAAATGAAATTTATAAACCTACATAAAAACAAACTAGAATACCTTTGGGGCAATTTCAGCCATTTAGTCAACCCTTAATTTGTTCCACACGTATAACTATTTTTACACTTTTAGAAAATCACCTTGCTTAAACTACATAGCTTTCTCAATCTAATACAATTTATTTTGTAAATTACCTATAAAGGATATATTTTTTTCTACTCCTTGTTGATCAGCGTAAATATTTTTCTAAATGGTATCCATACATATTAATGTATCTTTCTGCATAAAACAAGCGTACCTGAGGACGCAAAAGCATAAAAACAAGCTCACTGTATGTAGACGTATTGACTTGGTATTATGAATAGTCTTTACATGATCGGATAAGAAACACAAGTGACATTATATTTCATAAATACGCAGATTCTTAAAATAGCTTAAATTTCGGTCAACAGGAGGAAATCTCATAAAAAACTAAAGCGTCAAAAATAATTTATCACAACTTGTATACTTAATAAACCTCTACATTTTTCTGAATTAGAGAGCGTTTCTCTGTTTTTGTCTGTCTCCTCGTCTTTCATAGAAATTTAAGATTCACTCAACAAAATACCATCAATACCACCATTACTACTACCACAAACAATAACACCACCACCACTATCACCACCATCAGCGCTACCGACACCATAACCATTATTATTATTATTATTATTATTATTATTATCATCATCATCACAACCTCCACTACTGCCACCACCACCACCACCGTTACTACCACCAATATAACCAGTACTACCATCAATACCACCATCACCATTACCACTGCGACCACCAATACTACCTCTATCATCACCACTTCTACCACCAATATCACCACTACCACCACCAAGCATTAACATTAAATTTCAACCACCACTACACCGCTACTGCCAATATCATAATCACAACCACCCCACCACTACCGCTACCTCCAACACCACCATCACTACCGCTGCTACTAATAGCACCACCACCATCGTTACTTCTACCACAACACCACCACTACTACCACCAATACCACAACTACTACCACCAACACCACCATCACTACTGCTACTACTAATAGCACCACCACCATTAACAATACCACCATCGTTACTTGTACCACAACACCATCACTCTACCACTACTACCAATACCAAAATCACCCCACCACTACTACCACTGCAGCATCACTACCGTTACCACCAACACCACCACTACTACTACTACTACTACTCCAGGATCACTACCGCTACCATCAACACCGCCACTACTACCACCAATACCACCAACACCATTCCCATCACTAACAATAACACATCACTAAAACTACCACCATAACCTCCACTACTGCCATCACCACCACTCGAACACTACTACCAATAACACCATCACTAAAACTACCACCACCACCACTACTACTGCCATCACCACCACTATTACTGCCATCACCACCACTCGACTACTACTACCAATAACACCATCACTTTAATCACCACGCTACTACCAACCATCACTCTACCGTTACTACCAATACCAAAACCGTCCCACCACTACTACCGCTCCAGCATCACTACCGCTATCACCATCACCGCTACTACCACCAACACCACCACTACTATACTCCAGCATCACTACTGCTACCATCAACACCACCACTACTATACTCCAGCATCACTACCGCTACCACCAACACTACCACTACTACCAACACCACCACTACTATACTCCAGCATCACTACCGCTATCACCATCACCGCTACTACCACCAACACCACCACTACTATACTCCAGCATCACTACCGCTACCACCAACACTACCACTACTACCAACACCACCACTACTATACTCCAGCATCACTACCGCTATCACCATCACCGCTACTACCACCAACACCACCACTACTATACTCCAGCATCACTACCACTACCACCAACACCACCATTACTACCACTAGTACCATAAGAACTATCCCTACTAACACCCTCACTACCACTCCTACCACCAACACCACTACTACTACTACCACCATCATCACCAACACTATAACCACTATCACTAATACCATCATTACTGCCGTTACCACCAACACCACTACTACTACTACCACCATCATCACCAACACTATAACCACTATCACTAATACCATCATTACTGCCGTTACCACCAACACCACCACTACTGCCACTAATACCATAACAACTACTCCTACTATCACCCTCACTAGCACTACTATCACCCTCACTACCACTACTACCACCAATACTATATACACTATTACTAATACCACCAACACCACTACTACTACCACCGTCATTACTTTGAAACCAGAGTTTTAGTTTTCATGTACTCTTCGATTGACTGAGAAAAGCGTCTTGCTATCAGTAACAACTTCTGAGGTATTTAATGTTATCGCTCTTGCCTTATATATCGTCTCGAACCTACTGTAAAGTTTAATGCTCCAGACATGAACGTGTGCATTTGTTAAGTATTTGAGTTCGATCAGGCTCCTTTTGTGATATTTATTAATACCCTTTGGAACGCTTCAGTAAGGACAACAGCTGACTACTGTGTTTGTCGAAAAGCCGAACCGGCGAAATGGGCTTTGTACCTTTCAACAGAATATGAATTCCGATAATCTGAATTTCAGAAGCACAATGTGCATGGGATGATCCCCCTGAAATTGTGGCTCTCGTCATATTCAGGCAGGAGGGCACTCTTGCTATTGACCCGCCGCCGCCCCTAGAAAGCAATCTGCACTGGATAGTCTCTGTACGCTCCAGCAATCAAAACCGGCGGAGCTCTCATATTTATTAGGATTCCTTGTGCTTTGTAACATGCGTGCTAAATCTCGACAAGCAAATTATGACATGTCTCACAACAAATACGTAACAGGATTACACTCTGGCTCTCCCGACGTTATTAGGGAGGCTTTTTAACCCCTAAATTATATTTTAATTAATTTCATTTGCGTTCCACCCGCACAGTCTATAAAACTCTTCTACATTTATCTATAACATTTTACTTCCTCTGTCAATAACTACAGTAGGTGGCGCTGCGGTATCATGTGCGACTCGCATTCGGGAGCTCCCGGGTTCGATTCCTGGCGACTGCCCACTCAATGGAAAGACCAGAGGGCTGCTTATAGGTGGTCGTTCTTGGCGGCTAAATAGTGGGACGGGACTGCAAGTTTGGAAATGTTAGGGATTTCTGCGCCTCTCCGTAATCTATCTGCCTCCTGTGGCTCCTTCACCTTGAGGCAGTATTTTTAACATTTTAATGATTTCAGTCAAATATATAATATGTAAATTCAATAACAGCTCCCTTGAAGCAATATGTGTCTGTAATAATTTGTAAAATGTATGTAATAGTCATTGCATATGCTTATATTATTGTAAACATGTTGAATAATGTTATGTGAATGGATTACGTAATTTAATAATGTAGGAGCTGTGAGAAATTGGTTAAAAGTTGCTCACAATGAGGTAACCTTGAGGCAATAATGAGTTTGAGAGTATAAATATTATTTGTGATTCCTGGAAGCATTAATGTGATTTTAGTGACAGTTTAAAAAATAGACAATCAACAACCAGAAAAAGCTTTAGTTAAATGCAGGTATTCTATTGGAGTAAAAATAGCCAATCAGAGACTTGAAATACAGAAATTTACACGTTTAGACGGTTGAAATCTAGTCAGTTGCCTGCACAGTGATAGTAACCGGATGCAAGATGCGTCCTCGAGAGATTCATCGCTTTACCTTCTTTACGGATTTTATATCTAATTTATGAAAATATAAATCCAATATTAACCTTAAAAACCATTTACAGGTAATTATCCCATGAAGGATTAGTTTTAAACCAATAAACTTAAGCTAGATATATGTATTCGTGTTAGACGTAAAATAGCTTTACGTGGTAAAAGGTGTAATTAATTAATAAAAAGAATCTCACAGCTCTTTATATCAGTGAAGTGCTATTTAATTTGTGCCAAGGATTAATAAAAATTGTGAGTTAAAACTTAAAATCTGCGTAAGCCTACATTCTCGTCGCATCACGCGCTGCCAAGACTTCCATATATCTAACAATAATACTGACGGAGCCGAGGCAAACATAAATATTTAATACCTAAAGAAACAGTCAAATTACAAAGTTAATATTTTTTTTAAACTTGGGGCAAAGGCCATCTGTAAGTACATTTGGGGCGAAGGCTATCGGAAATTGATTACTATACGTGCGGTTGCAACTACTACTACTTCGGTTCCCCAACAGTTGAAATATAATACAACTCCTTCAATACAAACTACTTCAAATCGGTTTTTTATACGTAGCATCAAACAACGTAAAGACAATATTTACTACAATTTGGCGTCCATACGTGGAGCTAAATAAATAAAGAACTACAACAAATGACTACTTCAACCTCATCCCATCCTCCTGAGGATGGTAGTCGCCATACATCTGTGCAGATCGCAGCGCGCGAGGTATCTCTCTCCGTGCAACCACTATATCTGTACACCAATAGTGGGTAAGAGGAATCATTGTACCTGTTTCATCCAAAAATTTTATACAGATATTTCACTTGAGATACATGCTTTGAGCCCCCCGAATCTAAAAAAAAATTAAGAAAATTCTTCGTGTGTGTTTCTGTGTGCCTCTCAACAGCATAACTGAAAAACGAAAAGTCGGATATACACAAAACTTGGTATTTAGGTTCAGCACCTTCTGAAGAGCGACACGAAGATGTTCAACAATATCCCCCAACCCAAACTACCTTTATATGGACATTTTTTGAAAATTTGGAATTTCTAAAAAATGGATCTAAGATTTTGATTAAAATATCATACATTAATGATATTTACATGCAAAATAAAATATATATCTTGAACTTTCTGGAAATAGCCTACAAAGTCCTCTTCGTTTGGAAGAAATTTTGTATAAGCCCATATAACTGGTAAACGTTAAGCGATAGACAAGACGTAATACACAAAAAATGTATCTCTCTTTAAAATACACAATTTATTTCAAATAAGCTTTTTGTGGTATAAGCCGTTTCTGAGATATCCGTATTAAAGGTATGAATTCTTCATTTCTTGGTCATTCTGTTAAGGTCCCTTCAACACTCAGTTGTTTCTCAGGATTGCATGGAAACAGTATGGAATTTTAAGGCCAGCATATATAACGTGCAATTCTCAAACATTTGACTATCGCTGTTCTCTTTGTATCTATAACGAATTATATAATGTAGTTATTTCTGCAAAGGTTTATTTGGACTAAAATGTAGTAGATAGATTAAATAAGGTTGATGAAGAATAATTTGTATACCTAATAATAAGGATAGACGGTAGAGAAAATCATGTGAATGTATCACATCAGATTTCTAGAAAAAGTCCGCATGTGTATATGTGCGCTTATAAACAGCATAACTCAAAAAGGCCACTAAATATCAAACTTGGTGTTTACGTTCAGAATCTTAGGAGAATGCTACATGAAGATTTTCAACAAAACCCCTCCAACTCAAACTCCCCTTTAGATGGAAAAGTGGGTATCATAATTTTGATTATTTTCATGACAAATTAAACGGATTCCCGGCTTGGGAGTGGGAAATTTTCTCCAACCAAGATTGCCTCCTATCCTCCCCATAGTCTGAAGTATGAATGTGAGTGTGAATGTGTGAATAATCTAATGATAAAAACCCAAAAAGTGCACGAAAACCAACGACAATAAGACCAATGTAGTCAAAGGCGGGGCATAAAAGGAACTTAAAAAAAACGTTTTTTTTAGATTAAGCTATTTCCGAGATAGTCTTGTTTGAATTTTAAAATACTTACACTTTTCTCGTGGTCATACAAAGAGCAGAAATTTCAAAGACATGTAAATATCGCTTTACCTGCTGAATCCTACAACGAAATGTGTTAATGTGAATTGCAACTTTATCTGGATTAACAAGAAGCAGAGAGAATGTCAAGTTTTTTTTAGAAACACAAACACTTGTAGAGGAGTGAGTAGAGTAAATCACGTGAGTGCAACATGTCAGATGTTTTCATGTATTGCATGAAAGTCTTCATGGTAGCTTGGGTGAATGACTGCATGGAACTGTGTAAACGTACCGAGTTCACGTGCCTAACTTCTAATTTGAAGAAGGTTTGTATTGAAGGAGTTGTATTCTAGATCTTATGTTGTGGAGCGTAACTTGCAGTAGTTGCAACCGCATGCATAGTAAACAGTTTACGGTAGCCTTCGCCCCTCAAAAATGTATTTTTTACTGTTTCTTTAAATATTATATATTTATGTTTGCCTCGGCTGCGTCAGCGTTTCTCTTAGCAGGGTTGTGGTGCGAAAAGAAAGTAGGCTTACACAGATTATAATTTTACTTCACTCCTTTTATTAATGCTTGACACGATTTAAATAACACTTCACTGATATAGAGAGCTGTGAGATTCTTTTTATTAATTAATTACACTTTTTAACACGTAAACTTATTTTTCGTCTCACAGGAATACGTATTAAATCTCTCGAGGACACTCTTTGCAGGTTACAATCACTGTCTGCAGGAAATTGAACTGATTTGAACCGCCTGAACTTGTAAATTTCTCTATTTCAAGTCTCTGATTGGCTATTCCTAATCCAATAGAAAACCTCCATTTAACTTAAGGTTTTTCTGGTTGTTGATTGGCTATTTTATAAGCTGTCTCAAAATTTACAATATTGTTGCTCCAATAACAACTAGTAGCATTTAAACTTTCAAATTCATTATTGCCTTAAGGTTACCTCAATGTTACTCCATTGTTAGCAACTTTTGACTTATTTCTCACAGCTCCTACATTATTCAATTACTTAATATATTCACATAACATTATTACACATGGATACAATAATACAAACATATACAATGACTGTTACATACATTTTATATATCGTTTCATACACATATTTCTTTAAGGCGGGCTGTTACTGAATTTATATTATATAATTAGGCTGAAATCATTTAAGTGTTAATAATACTGCCTCAAGTTATGGAGTTTAATGAATTTCGTGACGTAAAAAAGTGCAAGTGACGCAATACCCAACACTGTAACAGGTATTGACAAGAAGTGAAGCTAAGCACGAAATATTCAAGGTTTGGACTCAAAAGACAGCATAATATTTGATTTAAAAACAATCGATATGTTACATTTACATGACTCTCTCTACCCGCAACCGTTTATAAGTGGTCACACAGTCTATTCTTAGGAAAGCTTATTTTTCTATTTACTTCTTAATGATGCACGGGACAGAAAAAGGGTGGGAATGTATAGATCAGATTCACAAAACCTTTTGTAAAATTATGGGTTACCGAGAGCAGCACCAAATGCGGTAGCCCCAGTTGAATTAGGAAGAGCTGGCAGGATAGGATTAGTGATAAAACATACAACGAAGTATTGGAGTAGGATTCAAGCACTGGAGAAAGGAGATACTGTCAAACACTGTTTAAGAGCCCAAGAACTAGCAAAAAGGGAAAGAAGCTGGTTATTTTGATTAAAACAGACAGTCAGGAAAACTGTAATGGGACGCGTTAGTTAATTTGCAGACAAGTGGACCAAGTTTGTGGAATAAAATGAAATTTAGAGCAGACAACATAGAGAAACAGGAGATATGTGGTAGTTTAACGGATAAAGGTACTCTGATGTACTATAGGAGTTTAAGAAAGATTGGAGAAGGGAAAAATACGTGGTGTGTTCATTAAATTCCGGGAATGTGTCTGCTGTGACCGAACGAATCACGCGAGTGACATGCGCGCAAAGCACAGACAAACCACACAACGTTTCAAAGTGATAGCATCATTGATATCTGCATTATACATTCGCCGGAAACAACCACAACTGTGGGCGGAGGAAAATTAAATGCTCCAAGCCGACAACGCACCAGCTCAGGTTTTTCGCAACACGCCAGTTTTGTGCTCGTAACAACATGATCGTCCTTTCTCATCCCCCGTATTTACCAGTTTTGGCCTACTGCGACTTCTTTTTGTTTCCCAATATGAAATTTAAGCTGAAGGGTCGCCGTTTTGGCACGGTGGAGGAGATCCAGCGTGAATCGTAGCATTTACCTAACACGCTTCAAGAACGAGACTTGCAGGGTGCATTCCAAAAACAGCATAGGTGCTGGGATCGATGCATAGCTGCCCAAGGGGACTACTTTGAAGGGGATGGCAGAAAAATTTAAAACAGGTAATTTTATTTCTGTTTATTAGGACCAGTCCTGGAATTTAATGATCGCACCTCGTACTTTGAGGTTTGTGATAACATGGAAAGGGAGGGCCTAGCATGGGCGAGATCAGGAACAATGTTGTTGCGGGGATTAAAGGCTGTTTCACAACCGCCCGAGAACGGTAACGAGAACGGAAACGAGAACGGGACGCATTGCACCTTGAAAGATATTGGTTCACAACAGCCCGGTAACGAGAACGGGAATGCATATCGAACACAAAGTGAAAGTCGATTTTGCGCATTGGGATTTCATTTGTTTTTAACTCACGAATGATATTTTTTCATCTACTTCCAGTTTAGCCAAGCCAAGGTCAAAATTTATAGATAAACATTATCTAAATGCATATTTCATTACATTTCCGATCCCTCTACTTATACCAGGCTTTCATTCCTTTATTTAATGGCATACATTAAAATTGTTTATTGTTCTTTTTTCATTTCCACCGGTTTTAGCTGTTCTTTGTAGCTTTTGCCATTGTTTCCTAGGTAATAACCAGTTTTGAGTTGTATATAAACAAACTAAAAATTATCCTTTCACCAGAGGAACCAACGCTGATGTGGGGATGAGGTAAGGAAGCACATTTACTACTAATGCCTTCCAGTTTCATGTTTCCAGCTTGCGACTATAGAAAGCACTAGTGGCTGTTTCATGTCACGGCCGCCTAGAATAACCTCTAGAGTGAAGAGTCTAATATGCCCAATAGGGATCTAATATGCCGTGCCCGGGAACGAGAACGAGAAAGTTAAAAGTTCGGTAACTCTTCTTTACCGTTCCCGGGGCACGGGAAGGTTTCCCGTCGGTTGTAAACATTCCCATTTAAATACATGTATTTCAACTTTCTCATTCTCGTTCTCGTTACCGTTCTCGTTGGTTGTGAACCAGCCTTTAAAGCTGACAAAGATTTGTGCCCACTATGTGGTAATGCAGATAAAAATTTGCACTGTATAACGGAATGAACAGAAACCAAGGTGTGGAGAGGGAAAATGGGTTAGAGATACTGTCCTTAAAACGCTTTAGAAACAACAGGAAAGAATTTCTGAAACAACTAGGCAAATATACAGGAAATGTAAGAGAGAAACTTAATAACAGAATTGACGAGGTAGGTGATATAGAAGAGGCAATTAACGAAGTTGGAAATTGTGTGGCAAGTGTACTGTTAAATGAAGGATACATATACACAAACAACCAGGGTGTTAACTGTATATGATCTGAAACCTAAGAAATTCCTAGGAGAGCAGAATAATTAATGCATGCTATTTGTAATTGTAGGTGATGAAATAAATACTATTCTATTCTATCTAATACTTTTAATACTCACATTACATACTTCTTTATACGTAAAAAGGAAACAGCTATAGTCAAACGTTTAAAAACTGGACGCTATATGCTGACCTTACAATTACATACCCCTTCCATGCAATTGCGAGAAACAACTGACGAAGTATTGAACAAATCGAGCCGTTAATAACGGACTGTGTGGCTTATGCCACAAATAATTTATTTGAAGTAAATTGTATGTATTAAAGAGATCTACAGTATTTGTGTAGTAAGTTTTCGTCTTTTGCTTAACGTTTATTAGTTACACAAGATTATACACAATTTCTTCAGAATTAAGAGGACTTCGCAGGGCTATTCCCAGAAAATTGAAGATATAAATTGTACTCGTCATGTATTTTAATCAAAATCCATACAGATGGGGATCTTCTTGAAAATCTTCGTGTCAGCATCTTGGAAGATAGTAAACTTAAATACGAAGTTTGGTACTTCTCCGACAGTTTGTTTTTGAGTTATGCGTTCATAGACACATACACAGACACGGATCATTTCTAAAATTTCTATTTTATTCAAGGGGCCTTAAAATATGTATTTCCAGTTAAAATCCCGGTATCCAATTTCTGGGTGTATTACAATGTCGTCTCTACGTAACATGTAGTACGTAGTAGAGAAAGTACTTTACAAGAGATTGATGCCGAACGTAGAATACTTCAAATTCTGATATCGGTTTTAAAATAAATTAACTGGTAAATCGTAAGAAATAGCCAAAAATTTACTTCAAAATGTAGACTTAGTTAAAACACAAACCAAGCGAGATGAATTCGCGTAACACGTGAGATTTGCATTTGGGATCCTCAGGATTCGATTCCGGTGGCCGCCCACTCTGATACCATGAGTTTTTCCTGGTTTTCCCTGGAGTGGTGCATTACTACCACGGATTTCTCCTCTCCCCCATTTGCTCTCATTTAATTTCCCTTTCGTGGTACAGGTTGAGTCCGAGGCTGTGGTTCGGTCGGTGTCGGGCAGATGATTGCGATTTGTAACTTCTTCTCGGCCCTGCTAGAGGGAAGCATGCCGAGCCTCCCCTGCTGGGTTGTGTTCCCCGATCCCACTAGAGGGACATCTCCGAGCGTCTGTGTTGACTTGCGCCGGCCTCACTCTGCAACCCACACTCTCTTGCGGTTCTCCCATCTGATCCCTTCCTCTCCGGGAGTGCACGTCAAAGAATCTATTGGAATAGAGGTGCTAAGTATCCCCTACGTTAACCAGTCCTCTCCATTCCTAAAACACACAACTTTATCAAATACGTTTTGAGGGACACTAGTCATTTACGATAAATTCGTTGCTATTGATTAGAATTTATTTTCTAACACATTAACATAGACTTTAAATCGCTAAATCACCATTCTTTTATTTTTTATATGACAAGTAGAGTATGGAATTTCAAAAACCAGCATATTGTATCTCACATTGTGAATTTTCCTTCATCTTCTGAACCTTTTCCTACTAACAAATATTGAACGAAAGCATTTCTGCAAATATTTATCACTGCCTATTCACATTGAGCCGATTCTGGGTCTTTCTTTAAGGGACTGTTTTGCAGAAATGGCCTCAGCTTTTCTTGTATCCACAGTCATAAGATACAATGCTGGCCCCTACTTCTTATGCCGACAGCCTGCCTTACACTAGGAGCCGGCTGCCCAAAGTTCTACAGCGCTCGCCAGGTGGCGCCTTCTCCGCCAGTACAGGTGGCGCAAATGTTGATTCTACGTCATCACCTGGCCTGCCCAGTACGTACCCCAGCGATGCCTGAAGAGGAAAAATTGTACCACTTCGTTCTCGACCAAGAACCTTCTCAAGAAGGACTTTAAGTGAGCTTCGTGTCTAGGAGCGGCCGTCTCCACACCTTTTGGCCCATTCTAAATTTGTTACAACACGTATCTTCGGGTGTAAGTAAATTTCAGAATTCTTATACAGTGTGAAGCGGCGTATAACACTTCATGGAGGCAATTTATATTATATATTTGGCGTCTTAAAATTTCTTTCGTAATGGAAAATATGTGTGAGAAGGACAGAGTTAAATGTAACGTGCATTAATTGTAATATATTTCTGAGTTAATATATTCAGTACCATTGGGGCTGTACAGATTCTTGTTCTTATTTAAAACTTATTTAAATCCTTTGATTTCTTTAAGTTGTGGTGCTAAATAATTATTACTCTGGGGGTATGCGTTACTTCTAATGGATTCTATAATAGGCCCGGCAAATAGTTTTTTCTTAGTTTAATTATTTTTGATAATTGTGACTGTCTTGCATCGACTATCGTGAATCGGCTTGGCAAGAACGTTACAACATAAAGTAGACAGAGAAATAAACTTTAGCGGGGACAGTATGTCAGTTATAAACGTTGGTAGTGTTCTACCCCTTTATTCGAGAGCTTATTTTGTACTCCCATCTCTGCCGATAGAGGGAGCTATACATGGAAGCGTTCGGATTATAAAACGAGGTCAGGACGAAATCACTACAAGGTATAAGATGCCTCCCCTAAACACACACTAAAAGATGAAGGTAATAAAGACAACCCTTTAATAACAATGATTGTATTACACTGGGTTCTGAGTTGCATGAAGCAAATCTTAACTATAGCAGAAAGTAAATGTTAAACATACAGGCTAACGTACAATTTAAATCTTCAGAAGCATATACGAAGAATCGGTGTTTACTTTACGTTTCTCTTGGGCGTTCATATACAACTTTCATAGAAGGGAACGCAGGCCAGATAAGGAAGTTGGAATACGTGCACGTAACGTGAACAAAACAACGCGTGCCACCTCAGTCATACATAAATGTCCCACTTCTCGAAACTCGTAACTCTGATAAAATGCACGCAAGGACTGAAAGAACTAAAAGTTAAAAATAACCCAGCCAGGCAACAAATCTCGATGGAGCTGTATCTGGACAGATGTTACACTAAATAAAACCCCACAAGAATATGGCAATTTACCTAAACACTTAAGAATGTAATAATAGGAATATAATTAAATAAAAGAGAATAATCACCCACAAAGGAGCAATAAAAGCCACGAAAATATAACCGTATAGGTAGACAATAAAAATTTACAATTTAATAACAATATTACAATTAAGTTACAATAATTTAAATAAACTCAAAACTTTAACAACGTTAATAAACTCTGAAATGGCCAACTTACGGTCAGCAATTACATCCAAATTACAATGTCAGAAATGTCTTATTTCCCTTTTAAGTCTCCGGGCACTCATTAATATTGAGAAGGTTGTCTGCCTCACGTATGGTATAAAGTTTCCGGTGGCCTTCGCCCCAATGATCACTTTCCGGTGCTTTTCGCCACAAGTTTACTTTTCGGTGGCCTTCGCCCCAATGTTTAAGAATCAACTTTGTATTTTTATGTTTCTTTAAATATTATATGTATTTAGGTTTGCCTCGGCTGCGTCAGTATTTAATTTGTAGAAACATGTATTTCTTAACAGCGCGTGATGCGGCTAAAGAATGTAGGCTTACACAAATTATAATTTTACTTCACTCCTTTTATTAATCCTTGACACAATTAAATAACATTCCACTGATATAGAGAGCTGTGAAATTATTTATTAATTACTTGCAGTTTTTAAACACGTAAACTTTATAATATCCTCGCCGTAATGAATTTTTGTCTCACACTGAATACGTATTAAACTTCTCGAGGACGCGTCTTGCGTCCAGTTAGGAACGCTGTCTACTAGCAACTGACTTCTTCCGCTTGAATTTGCACAATTTGCTCTATTCCTGTTTCTGATTGGCTAATCCTACATCAATAGAATGTTTTTTTTTTAATTTAAGCATTTTCTGGTTGTTGATTGTCTATTTATAAACTGCTTTAAAAATTACATTATTGTTTCCAAGAATTACTAGTAGCATTATTAGGCATTCAAACTCATTATTGCTTCAAGGTTACCTCATTGTTAGCAACTTTTGACCTATATTCTCACAGCTCCTACATTATTAAATTACTTAATACATTCACATAACATTATTATACATGTATACAATAATATAAACATTAATACAATGACTGTTACATACATTTTATATATAATTTGTACACATATTGCTTTCAGGCGGGCTGTTATTGAATTTTATATTATATGATTAGACTGAAATCATTTAAGTTTTAAAAATACTGCCTCAATATTTACATCAAAGATAAACGCAATTAATTTAGAAGATTTATAACGAGCAAATACAAGCTAACAGACAATCTAAACCTGCCCAAAAGGTATTCACAAAAGCATTTACACCATTCAAGAACTTACTCCGAAATCTGGACGCGTACTTCGAGGAGTTCTAGAACCAACTAACCAGCTTCCACATAATAACCTCGATGAAACTAAAAACTGGTAGTGGCGACGCTATCGGCGAAAAATAGAACATAGATATACATGTCCCACACAAGTAGATCGCTAACTGTGGCAATGCCATACCTGACGCAAACTTCAAATGTCCTATCCGTAACCGTACAGTAGAAAACGTCATACCAGATTGTTCAT
Organism: Deroplatys truncata; assembly: GCA_030765065.1. Lineage (NCBI taxonomy): Eukaryota > Metazoa > Arthropoda > Insecta > Mantodea > Mantidae > Deroplatys > Deroplatys truncata. The sequence continues at coordinate 112,250,931 of CM060982.1, forward strand.
TATTATTTATCGCTTGTTTTTTGTACATTTATTCTACATTCGGCATTTTCACGACTTTCACCACATTTGATGACCAATAAGCAATTACTTTTTTTTTGTCTGCCTTTTGCGCATTTTACTTTGTCTACAGCGTAGTAAGTACACAGAGAAATGATTTTACGCCATCCAAAATTCGCTACTGACATTTCACGAGAAATACATGCTTTGAGGCTCACAAAGCATTATAAAAACGCTCCGTGCGAGCGTACACTACGTGACCAAAAGTATCCCGATACCTGGCTGAAAATGAGGTACAAGTTCGTGGCGCCAACCATCGGTAATGCTGAAAGTCAATATGGGCCACCCGCCCTTGATGACAGTGTTCACTCTCGCAGGCATACCTTCAATCAGGTGCTGGAAGGTTTCTTGGGGAATGGCAGCCCATTCTTCACGGAGTGCGGAACTGAGGAGAGGATTTCTATAGGATTTAAGTCAGGACTCTGTGCAGGCCAGTCCATTACAGGGATGTTATTGTCGTGTAACCACTCCGCCACAGCCCGTGCAGTATGAACAAGTGCTCGATCGTGTTGAAAGATGCAATCGCCGTCCCCGAATTGCTCTTCAACAGTGGGAAGCAAAAAGGTGCTTAAAATATCAATGTAGGTCTGCGCTGTGATCGTGCCACGCAAAATAACAAGGGGTTGCATGCTCCCTCCAGGAAAATCACGACCACACCATAACATCACCACCTCAGAATTTCACTGTTGGCACTACACACCCTGGCAGATGACGTTCACTGGGCATCGATCACCACATTGTGTACCGTGATTCTTCACTCCACACAACGTTTTGCCACTGTTCAATCATGTAATGTTGACGCTCCTTACACCAAGCGAGGCGTCGTTTGGCATTTTCCTGCGTGACGTGTGGCTTATGAGCAGCCGCTCGACCATGGAATCCAAGGTTTCTCACCTCACACCTAACTGTCATAGTACTTGGAGTGGATCCTGATGCAGTTTGGAATTCCTGTGTGATGGTCTGGATAGATGTTTGCCTATAACTCTTTACGACCCTCTTCAAATGTGGCGGTCTCTGTCAGTCAACAGACGAGGTCCGCCTGTACGCTTTTGTGCTGTACATGTACCCCTTGTTGTTTTGCGTGGCACGATGATAGCGCAGACCTACATTGATATTTTAAGCACCTTCTTGCTTCCCACAGTTGAAGTGCAATTCGGGGATGGCGATTGCATGTTTCAACACGATCTGGCAGCTGTTCATACTGCACGGGCTGTGGCGGAGTGGTTACACGACAATAACATCCCTGTAATGGACTGGCCTGCACAGAGTCCTGACTTGAATCCTATAGAACTCCTTTGGGATGTTTTGGAATGCCGATTTCGTGCGAGGCCGCACCGACCTGCATCGACACCTCTCCTCAGTTCCGCATTCCCCAAGAAACCTTCCAGCATCTGATTGAAAGTATGCCTGCGAGAGTGAACGCTGTTGTCAAGGCTAAGGGTGGGCTAACACCATATTGACTTCCAATATTACCGACGGAGGGCGCCACGAACTTGTGCGTCAGTTTCAACCAGGTGTCCGGATACTTTTGATCACGTAGTGTATATCTGCAAATGTTTATCTCGATTAACAGCGTGTTAGAATAGAAAATAAGCTTTCGTAAGAATAGTTTATAGAAGCGATAAAAATAAACTTTGCTTGGTAGAGAAAACCATGTGAATGTAACACATAAGATATTTAAAGAATGTGCAATTGCTTCACTGTGTCCCCCTTGTGCCAACACAAAATATGTAGTCAAAGCATTTTTTGAACTTAGTTTTAATTAAGGGGAAAGCGGTGAGCGAAATAAGAAAAGTATATATTTTTAGTAAAACATCAATTTATCTACAATATAAATTTTTTGTATATGTGATGAGTATCTTAATGAATCATTGTTTTTATCCTGAGTATATATTGTTGTCATAGAAATTTATGCTAGTTTTTTGCAGAAATCATCAATGTTGCAACTTTGGTAAGTTAGTACATAGACTCTCAGCAATATTTTGTTTAATTCAAACTAGAATGAGTCCAATAGTTTAATTACAGCTTTCCAACAATTCTAGTTCATTAAAATAAATATGCTCGCAGAAAAGATCCACATTTTTTACCTTCTCTGCTACATATGGGAAGTATCGCATCCCACCCAAAAATTCTATATCGAGATTTCACCGGAAGTATATGTTATGAGCCCCCATGAATCCCAAAAATAAAGGAAAAACGTCTGCGTCTATGTCTGTGTGTGTAAAAATATAAATTTGGTATTTAAGTCCAGTATATTTCAAAGGATGCGACACGAAGGCTTTCAAAATCTCCTACCCCAGACTAACCTTTACGTGGAACATTTTTGAAAAATTTTGATTGTGATGAAAATGTCATATGTTTAAGATATTTTATGGAGAATTAAATACATATCTTGAATTATCTGGAAATGTCCACAAAAGTCCTCTTCATTCTGAATGACTTTTGCATAACTGGTAAACCGTAAGAGATACATAAAATTTTACTACACAAAAAATGTGAATCTCCTTTAAACACACAATTTATGTCATACGCATTTTTTCGAGTGAACCATTTCCGTGATATACCTTGTTGTTTGTTGGAATTTTCCAATATTTTCAAATGGGAATTCATTATTATTTTTTATGACCTGGACATGCAAAGAAAATGGATTGCTTCACATAGCAACCAGCTCTTAAAATATTTGACTGTCACTTAAAACCCATCATATTCGTCTTTTGCACCTACTAGAAAATTAGCAATACGATGCTTTCTGCAAATGGTTATCTGGATTAACATGAAGTAGATGGACAATAAGCGTTAGTAAAAATAGTTTGTGAGTGTAACACATCAGATTTTTTTTACTTGTACTTCTAAGGTTTCACTACGATAGGCCCACTTGTCTCACAGAAAGACGCACATAAGAAAATGTTGTTTTGAGGCAAACCAATCTAAAGTGAAGGCGTACGAGACATTTCAATGGCGTACTGCCTTATTAAATAGCCATTCAAGGAAGCATATGGCAACCAGGTAAACCCATAAATCAATGTTCAGCAGGAATTACAGAATGCTTTTTTAAAACGTGTTTTTTGAGACTTCAGGCACCTGTCTCCCCTTAACATGAAGTAGTTCCAAAAATAAGTTTTCGTTGTTATAATAATTAGCAGACATAAAATTAAAGATAAAGGTAAGAGAAAGTCACTACTTTTTAACATAGTTTAGTTCAGTGGCTCTCAAACCTGCTCTTGCAGTGAAAATTTGATTAAGAATCTTTAAAGCTAATTTAATAGTTCCTTAATGAATATGAAATAGAGAAAGGTAAAATTCTTCCGAAATTTTTAATTATACTTTTTTCGATTCACTCCATACATTCGATATACTCTATGCACGGGTCGCAGCACCCAAGATATTTTGGTGAATATCACAAAGGTTATGTGTTGTAAAAGCGTAAGGAAGGACCTCTAATCGCCTTAATTAAAGCTCCTTAGATGGCAACCAGGAACACAATCTTGTGGAAAATTATCATGCTCTTATAGCCAAGCAAGGAAATGCGTGGGTAGGCAAATTAATCAAAAATATCCAAATCTATCTCCCTTATTTTCTGTCTCGTAGAGTGTTCCCTATTGCTAAACCTTAGTTGCTTGTAGGCTTTAGTAAATAGCACTTTAAAAAATCGGATGTGATACATTTACATAACTTCTACCCTCTATCGTTCATTACTGAGTATACAAATTATTCTTACTCAATTACTTCTACTAAATTTTAATGCAAATAAACCTTTGTAGAAATAGTTACATTACACATTTCATTATAGATACAAAATGATAGTCAAATGTTTATGAACCGGATGCTAAACCCTGTCTTATAATTCTATTTCCATGCAAAAGCGAGAAACAACTGAATGTTGACAGGAATTTGAGAAAATGATCAAGAAATGACAATTCCAGCCTTTAATAACGGATATCTCAGAAATGACTTATGCCCAAAAAATTATTTAAAATAAATTGTGTGTTTTAAGGAGATCTATCTATCTTTTAACGTTTATAATTTAAATACAATTATACAAAATTCTTTCCAAATGAGCAGCACTTTAGGGCTATTCTCAGGAATTTTTTTCTTCCAAAAATGCTTTTTTTTTTATTCAGGGGCTCCAAAGCATGTATTTCCAGTGAAACCTTTATATGCAATTTTTGGGTGCAATACAATACTTTTCCTACTTACCACGTAGTAGAGAGAGTAAAAATGTAGAATTCGTTAAAGCAGACAGATTATGACATATAAAACTTTTTGTGGCCTTAATTATTTCCCAAATATGCTTGTCATTGGTTCAACTTTTGAAACTTGTAATAATTTTTTCAAGGGGTAATACGTTTTCTCCCGTGGTCCTGTAAAGATCATTGAATTTCAAAGCGATAATAGTGACCAGTTTTAAAAAACATGTACCTTCGCTTTAGCCCGATTCTGTATCAATGAAATGCCTATAACGATATGTGTAAATTTGTCATTATAGCTATTCTCGATTAACTAGTGGATACATGACTAAGCTTTTGTAAGAGTAATGAAAGAGTGAGTAGAGAAAGGCATGTGAATGCAACATCAGATTGCTGTTTGTAATAAGCTTTTATCTTTCACTTATGATGTGCCAGTTATAGGGAAATGGCGGCGCGATTACGTGTGCGACTCGAATTCGAGAGGTCCTGGTTCGATTTCCGGCGATTTCCACGTTGCGGGACTGCATAACTAGGGCCCTACTCCGAGTTGGCACCAGCAGGGGGGGCGGTTGGATATCTGGAGGCTTGTGGGGAGCCCGGGCATCGTCGGATTCATTCGAACTGGAAATTTTAGGGACTCCGTACACGTTTGCACCCGTCTTCATCCGAGCTTGGATCTCCCCCCTCATCTCTCACACCCAGGGGTCACAGTAGAAGCAAAAAGGGCCGTTGCAAAATTCAGTTTTATTTATGGAGCTCTTTAACTGCTGTGCTCTTTAGCGTTCCATGCTATAATGGACGTGAAAGACCGGTAATTTTGCTCAGAGGCCTCTTTATCAGGCTTGAGGTTCTTACGCCCAAAAAAATTCATTCCCTCCGCCGGGTTTTAACCCGCAACCTCGGGAACTAGAGGCTAGCATGGTAACCACTACACCACGGAGGACGACTGGGCCGTTGCGGCCTATTTGCGGTGCTCGATCACGGTTGCGGCGACCGTTCCTTTTGTCCTTACCTTTACCTTCATCTTTCGGGTGGTGGAATTATCTGACATGTATGCGAGAGCTGCGAAGGTTTTCCTTAAAGTACATTTTTCGTTTCGGTTATTTCAAAACGTCTGTTTCCGGTGAAATCCTTAAGACAAAATTTAGGTATAACACTTCCTCTGCGTACGATAGATAAGTGGTAGAGAAAACAAAAATACACGAAGCCGATAATATTACTTCCACACGGATATGAAACACAGACCCTACAGAAAATACATTTCCCTAGGATGTAATAGACTGGAATGAAGCACACAGAAAAGTGCAAGAATTTACTTGGAAATGAAAATGCTGGAAATTCCACCCTAGAAGATAAAATTAGGGATAACAGGCGCAGTACTCCGAGAAAGGAAATGAAAAGCTCAACTCTCCAAGATTATTCTACCTAGAGAGTTTGAATTCGCAACCTCATAGGAATGAAATGCAATTCGCGAGAATAGAAATGACGTCATGTTTGAGGCAGCTTATACTGATCAGCGCTAAAGGGATTCAAGCTGTTTCCTTTCGACATTAGTTCTAACAAGTTTTGAGGATTTCTGAACGTTTTACAATTTAGAAAAGTCGCGTTGCTTTCTTTGTAACCTTACTTAAATAAGGCTTGTAAACCGGGCGAGATAGCTCAGGAGGTAGTGCCTGTGGTCCGCATTCGGGAGATCGTGGGTTTATTCCCATGGCCGACCTTCTTCACTCATGAGTTTTTTCGGGTTTTCCCCGGGTCGACAGACGAAGGATTCTTACATCCCCCGAATTTCCTGTCCAACCATTTCATTCCATTAACTATTTCATTCATCTTTCACTCTGTTTGGTCTGTATCAGGGTTGGAAGTGTCGCGCTGGAGTTTCGGTGCCGCGTGGCAGGGGAAAAGGATGCTCTCTGTGAACCTTCTCCATCCCTTGTCCTTTGGCTGGTTGCCGGGGTTTAACGATTGCCCTCGGCGGGGGCGTCGGACCCATGTGGGCGGTGTCCCTGGTCTTTCTGTCCTCTGCCGGGCGTTCGTATCTGGAAATTTTAGGGACTCTGTCGTCATTTGCTGTGCCGTCACTCCCGGTTCCGGCCGCTCAGTGTCTCCCTCCACTATATCCCTTCACCCCATCCCTTCATCCCACCCTTCGCCTCTCATTCCATTCAAAGGTTGTAAGTCGGACGAATCTATCGGATATCTAATTTTACTTCTTCTACTATGCTTAAACTGAATCAGAGAAAGTATTGTATTCGATCCAAAATTCTGTGTCCAGATTTCGCCATAAATACTTTTTTTGAGACTCCCTGAACCACTAGAAAGCATTTTTAGAAAAAAGGTCTTTCTGTGCCTGTCTGTCGGGTCAGTCAGTCTATCTGTCTGCGTGTCTGTGAACAGTTTGATAAACACCAAACTTGCTATTTAAGTATAATAGCTTTCAAAGATAGAACAGAAGATTTCAAGAAAATCCCCTCAACTCAAACCACTCTTTACAAGGAAATTGTTTTTCCAAACTTATTATCTCAGAAATAGTTCCAAAAGTTTTGATTAAAATATCTACATGTAACATTTTACAAGCCAAAATGTATATCTAGAATTTTGTTTGTTGAAGAATGGGTAGGGCGGCGCTGTGGCCGAATGGTTAGACCGCTCGCCTCTCACCGAGGCGGCCCGGGTTCAACCCCAGGGACCCGCATGTGGGATTTGTGGTGGACAAAGCGGCGTCTGGGCGGGTTTTCTCCGGGTTCTCCGGTTTCCCCCGCCAACTGCTCCATCACCACCTTTGCTTTCATCCACTTCACTATCATTTCGTTTCATCTACTTCCTTCCTCCCATACCAGGCATCGGGCTGATCACACATCCTGATATTCTGTCTGATCCATGAGTGTCTGCTCCTCGACGGGCCTCTGACCCCCAGGCACCCGACTGTAACTTCTGGGGGGGTCTGTAAGTCCTACATAAGAGGAGGTTAAACAGAGAAGGAATTAAGAATGGGTAGAGACCATTTAGCGATTCGCTTTTAAACATATGACTGTAATTTTATAATAAACCAGAAGTATTGTTTATTGTGATGTTGCGTAGTATTTAAAATTGTGTGATGTGTGATGTGAATCAACATTTTCCAACTCAAATTTTAAATATGACTGAACATTTTCTGTTCCCCCTTGTACCTATTACGAAGTTTGAAACTGTTTTTGTAAAAGTTTATCACGATAAATGAAGTAATGAAAAGAAAATCTGATGTGATACATTCACATGACTTTAACCTCTATTGTTTATTCGTGAGTATACAAACTAATCTTAATAAAGTTTATATTTCTATCTACTACATTTTTATCCCAAGAATCGTTGCAGAGATAGCTACATTACACATTTCTTATAGATACAAAGTGAACAACCATAGTTAAATGTTTAAAAACTGGACGCTGTATTACAAAGACCTTAAAATACCTTACTGTTGCCATGGAATCGCGAGAAACAACCGAATGTTCTCACGACTTTGAGAGAATAACCAAGTAATGAACAAATCGAACCATTAGGATAGAGCTAGAGGCGAGAGGGAGAAACTTAGCACTTCGATCTACGCAGATTTTTTGTACCTAGGCCCCTGACGGGGCGCCCCCCGAGGGCTTACACATCCGGCCCGAACCGGGAGATCGCTCGTAGTCGGGATACGAATGTTTACAGAGCATTCTTTTCCCCTGCCACGCACACGCCGAGACCTCCCGCCGACACTTGCAACCCTGAAAGAAACCAAGCAGAATAAAGGTGAAGTGAAACGAGGATATAGATGAAATGTTGGAACAGGAATTTCGGGGGATATAATTATCCATCCCAACATTCCCTGGTGACCCGGGGAATTCCCGAAAAAATCCCATGGATCAGGAAGTTCGCCCACGGGAATCGAACCCATACCATCCCAAAAGCGGGCCACGGGCGTTACCGCCTGAGCGATCCCGTTCGGTAATCGAACCATTAATAACACATAGCTCAGAAATATCTTGTGCCACAAAAAATATGTTATTTCAAATAAATTGTGTGTATTATAGAGTAGCACATTTTCGTCTATTCCTTAACTTTTAACAGTTATACAAGTTTATCAAAATTCCTTCAAAATGAGGAGGAGTTCATAGGCTGTTCCCAGAAAATCCAGGATATACGTTTTATTTGTGTGCAAATATATTTAATACACGGTATTTTAAACAAAACCATTAGCAATTTTTTGGAAAATAAAAAATTTCGAAAAATGTTCCACATTAAAATGGTTTGGGGAGGGGGGATTTTCTTTAAAATATTCGTTTTGCATTTTTGGTAGATGTTGAACCTAAATATAAAGTTTGGTATTTATCCGACTTTTCGTTTTTGAATTATGCTGTTTACAGGCAGACACACACACAGACACAAAAGACATTGTTCTAAAAATACCCTTTCAGGATTCAGGAGACCTCAAAATAAGTATTTCCAGTAAAATCTCGATATCTAATTTTTGGATGGTAGCTACGTGGTACGGAAAACAATCTCTGGTAGGAATGGTTTGTACAAGCTGTATCAAAATCAATTATAATGGGCAGTGTACTGATCCAGCTGGTAATAGTTCATATCCTTCTCGAGAGTGGCGTCGGTGTTGATTGTACCCGTTTCCCTTTTACGCTACACTATTGTCGCGCATTTACCTTGGCTAGCTGGCGTTCACTTTGTCTCGGGTAGTTTGACATTCGACATGTGTGCTCGACTCCTGCGAGTATGTTTCCTGCTATGGCACAAATGCAATTATTAGAACTTCTATAGACTATCTGCTATTGCTCCATCCATTTTGGTTTCCCTTTGCATTTGGCTTTGTTATTGTCCCCGTAAGGGTGTTGAAGATTTATATCTATGCTGTGCCACAAAATGCCTCTTTAGACATTACTGTATTCTGGTAGCATTGTACTTAGTTTGGAATTATTTATTTTAATTGTTCTACTGTTTATGGAGTGTTTAAGTTGTTTTAACGCTATATAACACTTTGAGTCGGTTCGTTTTTAACTAACTTCACATCTGCTCTTAGAGTTTTACTAACAAGCGATTTCGAAAGAAGGCTTTCTCCCATCCCCAGCTGAAGACCGACCGATTTATCTCCACTTCCCTGACCCCCAAGGTTTGTATCAATAGGTGATATTGCTGTCCTCTGTTGGGAAAAGTTGTTATCCAGTTTTGTTGAAATTACTGCCACATATCGCAAAGGTTGAGAACTCACTTGTCTTCTCTATTCTGTCCTGCGAGCTGATTGGATGAGCTGCATCAATGAGTCTGCGGGGAATTTAAAAATTCAGAATATTCTTGATGTTATAGTGGATGAAGATCTTTTCCCAAATTTCCTGATATAGAGGGAGCTTTATGACACGTTCGTTCTCATGATTAGAAGTTCCAGAAATGTTTGGCAACTGTAGATTTATCCAGTCAAACGTGTTTTTATATTTCTCTTCATTCTACCAATTTATGAACCCTCATAATCTTGACATAGAATCTGGTATATGTCTGATTCTTTTATATTATCTATTGTATTAGACAAGTTGTATGCAACGCATTTATCAAGTTATAAATATTCTGAGATGGAAGCTGAATATTACGTTTTCTAAATATAGTGAACATAACATCACAGTTAATAATACTTCTGTCAATCATAAATGGTTTTAATGTTTTGCTTTTATTCAAATTGGATAATCTAGTGGCCTATTTGAAATCTTATAATATTCGTGGTTCATTTTAATTATTTTGTCCTTTATGTTCAGTGTGGTGATTATAAATTATTTAAATAGTTATACTATTTAGGGTTTATTTGGGTGGTATTTTAATTATTATAATTTGGGCATTATTTTAAATGTTATGAATTTCATACTCTGTTTAAATTGTTATAGTATTCAGAGTTTATTTGGTGGTTATAATTCTGAAGTTTATGTTTGTGAGCAAAGCATAGTTTGGAGACCTGGATTAATGATGCCAAGGTTGCTTTAGGTAGGAATCTTATTTTATGTAGCGCAAGTTGCCGGCTAGACAGACACAAGCATTAGATCGTACTGGGTGTACCGTTACACCGTCCAAACGCTATCCACTGGTTGGCACCTCTATGGATTATGTGAGTAAATCACGAAGAAGGTAGAGCAGTAGGGAAAGTCATATGAATTTAACATCATATTTTTACATTCTCTGTCGCCTATGGCAGGCAGAGTATGTATTCTTTCCATTCAAAAATGTATTTGCATATTTCATCCGAAATTCATGTTTGGAGTCCATAACCCAAAACATTTACATAAAATTTCTGAACCAAAGATATAAATTTAGATAAATATTAAGGTAGGAAAGTTCATCTTCCAAGCATACGACAGAAATATTTTAAACAGGAATCTCAACGTAACTGCCTTTTATATGAAGAATCTTCCGTTATGTCTTATTTTCTCAAGAAATGGCTCTGACATGACAAATGAAACCTATGTCTTGAATTCTCGTATATTTATTTTTATTTATTTACTTTATTTATTTATTTGTGCTAGCAATCTTCCTTAGAGTATGGTTATACATCAGCCCAAGCTGCCATATTCTACCCATATTACTTTCTTTAATTATAATATAAAAATGATAATAATATCATATAATAATAGAGTAATACCAAAATAATAATCTAATAATACCAATATTATAATAATGATAATATAATTGCATAATTTAACATCTCATGATGAAGATAATTCACATTTCTTTTTATTGTCCATAGCTATTTCCTTTTTACTTTGGACAGGTACTCTCCATATATAAGTTCACTTTGTGGTAATAAATAATTTTAGTTAATTTTATTGTATAATTTGCGAATCTTAAGAAATAGACAAAAGCTCACAACAGGAAACACGCCTATTTCATCAAACTACAGGATTTGTTCCCATAAGCTTTACACCCTCTACCCCGCACATAGTAGAAAAGGTATTGCATTCCACCCAAAAATTCGATACCAAGATTATACTGGAAATACATGTTATCAGCCCCCCCTGAATCCAAAAACGCTATATTTTTTTAAAAAAAGGTTCGTGTGTGTCTGTGTGTGTCATGAACCATTGATATTTAAGTTCAGTACCTTACAAAAATGGGATACAAGATTTTCAAGAAATTCCCTACCCCAAACTACCCTTTAATTCGAAGACTTTTCCAAAATTTGTTTATTTTATAAAAATGGCTGTAACCATTTTGATTAAAATACCATATATATTAAAGATATTTACATGACAAACAAAATGTATACCTTAAATGTTATGGACTTTTAAGCCCTCTTCATTCGGAAGGAGCCTGGTGTAATATTGTATAACTGGTAAACGTTAAACCATAGACGAAAACGTACCATATAAAAATTTAGATGTCTTTAAAATACACAGTTTATTTCAAATAACTTTTTCTGTAGAATCAGTCATTTACGAGATATTCGTTATTAATGGTTCCAACTGTTCAACACCCAGCCATTCTTTTAGACCGCTGCCAACACTCAGTTGTTTCTCGCGATTCCATTGGAACAGTATGGAATTTTAAGCTCACGTAAAGTTCTTCCAGTTCTTAAATATTTGACTATCGCTGTTACCTTTGATTCAAATAACGAAATGTATAATGTAGCTATTTCTGCAAACGTTTATTTAGGTTAAAATGAAGTAGATATAAAAATAAGATCTAGTAAGGCTAACTTGTATACCAAATAATAAAAAGTAAAGGATACAGAAAGTCACGTGAATGTATCGCATTAGGATTTTTATGTAGCGTTAGCCGTTATCAAAATATTCTATTTTGTTAAGTGATTCATTTAACAGACATGCTTGAAAGTTTGCAATTCTTCTGCTTCGCATCCTTTCTTTCCATCTCAAGAGCTGTTACCACGAATACTTTTTTTAATATTGTAACTAAGCACTTATTTCTGAATTTCAAATCTTTCCGAAGCCAAAATATTTCGTGAATAGTGTAAAGTGAATAGAAAAATAAGTTTTTATGTAATATATAAGGTATATAGAGTGTCATTGCATATGAATGTATGAAACCACGGTTGTTTATTCTTTCTCAGTAGACTGTCTGCGCGCAATGTATATCGAGATTTGGCCGGAAATGCATATTTAAGGTAAACTGTGTGTGTATGTGTGAATAAAAAATAAAAACAAATCGGATAGTAGGGGAATTGCAGACTTACTTTCTTTTAAAAATGCAAAGTTAAGAGGTCAAGGAAATTTCTCGTCTTCAAATAAGCCATATATAATTTACCTTATTGTTTATGCTATAAAACAGACTTGGTTATTATCCTTAAACCACAATATGTTAGAGATATTATGTTAGATTTTATAAGAATAACCTCTTGATAGTAGATAAATTTAAACCTACGTAAATATCTTTAGCTTTTTACTTTCTCTACCACGTATAGTAAGTAGGGGAAGTATTGTATTCCACCCAAAAATTCGATACCGAGATTTCACCGGAAATATATGTTTTGAGACCCCCTGAATAAAAAAAAGCATTTTGAAAACATGCCCTGTGTCTGTCTGTCTGTTTGTGAACAGCATATCTCAGAAACGAACAGTCGGATAAACACCAAACTTGATATTTAGGTTCAGTATCTTCCAGAGATGCGACACGGTTTTCAAGAAAATAGCCCACCCCAGATTATTCTTTACATGGAACATTTTTCGAAAATTTTAATTTTCTCAAAAATGGCTCTAAACATTTTTATTAAAATATCATATATTAAAGATCTTTTTATGACAAATGATATCTATATCTCGAATTTTCTGGGAATGTCTTCAAAAGTATTCTTCATTGTGAACGACTTTTGCATAACTGGTAAACCATAAGATATAGACAAACTTTTACTACACAAAAAATGTAGATCGCGTTAAAATACATAATTTATGTCATACACATTTGCTTTGTTGAGTGAACCATTTTCGAGATATTAATTGTTATTCACTTAAATTTCCCAATACTTATACTTTTTCTCAAATAAGAATTCGTTATTCATTTTTATGTCCTGGACATGCAAAGAGAATGGAATACTCCACATAGCAACCAGCTCTTAAAATATTTGACTATCGCTTAAAGCCTACCAATTCCCATTGCATCTATAAGAAAATTAGCTATAAGATTAACATCTCGATTAACATGAAGCATATGGAGAATAATCGTTTGTAAAAATAGTTTGTACAAGAGTAGAGAAAGTCATATGAGTGTAACACATAAGATATTTTTATTTGGTTGAATTATTGTAACGACCCTTCGTGGGATTTGATCCACAACCAGGAATTTACATAAGATTTTATGAAATGGTGTCATTGGAACAAACCAAGTAACCGGGACACCTTGCTCATCTGTCTTTCCGAAGTGTACATATTGGCCACGTTTGTAGGTTATATGGCTCAATCTCTCATTCGTCATTCTATCTCAGAATACACGCATCTACACTAGACTTGTGGATCGAATTCCGACCTAGCAAACTATCCTTTTATTAAGTGAATCAAGCCCTGTCGGATTTATCTTCAGTTAAGTCCTTGTGATGTGTATCTAAGCTCCTGCACCTCGCGGCCCATCAGAGGTCCCCAAACCTCAACTCGCTTAATTTAGTCACCTAGACGATAGTTTTATAGAACCTACAACTACTTCCTAGCTCACCAATAGCACCTCTCAACCCCGGTACCGACTGTCTTTTCCGCCTGAGATTACCACCAGCTCTTGTTAGCAACCCCAGGTGCTACAATATTTAGTCTCACTGTAAAGCACACTAACATTATATATCTTATAAATAGTAAATTTCAGACAATTAATATAGGTATAAAATATACAGTGTGTAAATAAATAACTGTTACACTGCGCTGGGTAGTTAGGTAGATATGTGATCATATCTTGTTACTGAAGCTATGTACAGAAACGGTTCCGTTACCTGTTAGTGTCTCTGAAATGTGGGGAAGGTCGTAAATAGTACGGATGACAAAAGATAGGAAATAAGTAAAAGAAGAAAACTTAAATACTGTAAGAAAACATACAATTTTAATAAACCACTGAAAGTGATCAAAATTGCTGTCCGCAACTTCGATAGGTGCCTGGTTTTGTAATGTCGAACTCTTTTTATATAGTTCAAAATCTGGTACATAATGTTTCCGAGGGGGGTTGTTAGGACGTGAGCTGTCTGTTTCCCTTAAACTTCTCTCCAATTTTGGAAACGCGGTGTGGGTTGGGTTACGCCTGTTGAGGTAACGTTGTTGATAGAGCCAACAAGCCGACATTGCATTCATTCGGGCTTTCCCATATATAAGCATCTCGATGCACCCTGCATTTGTGTACAAGGCTGCCACCGCTCAATGCCACTTGACGATAGCCACGTAAATGAAAACTATAAACATGACACTACTAAATAGAAAACACCGTAAATATGACAGTTTTTTGTAGCTTTGGTGTGTATCGCTTAAGAGATGATACAGTACCATTGGTAAACGACTCCTAAATAATAAATGTGACATCTACGCTTTGTTTAGCAATCATTGGTTTGTTTACCTACAGTGATTACCCTTCCAGTTTCGGAGGATCTAGCACGAAAACAAGGAGTTTCTGTAAATGGATTTATAAACAAAGTATGACCACCAAGCCAAACTATTGAAAAATTCCCCACCAATTCTAGAATCAACCTGGGAGCTTGTACGCTGACCTTAAGATTGAAGAGGCAGTCTTGGTTATTCATTGTTATACAATATAGATATAAGGGGAAATTTGTATTTGTCTCCAATATTTACGTTTAGAACCAAGTTTTATTCATTGAAACTCTCTTCATTTTTTTATTTATTTAAGGTAGCATTAACAACTGGGTCATTAGCGACCACCACACATATTTGTAATTTACATAAATCGCTCCCTCTCTGTCATTAGAACGACCTGAGGTTACTTTACTAGCAACCTGTCTCCACTGTTGAAGTAGGTTGTTGCTTCACGTATGGAAAACCAATTTGAAGTAGGAGTTGTATTGTATTTCGACTGTTGGGGAGCCGAACACTTGAAGTGGTTTCAACCGCACGTATGGTAAAAAGTTTCCGGTAGCCTTCGCCCCAAGTTTAAAAATATTAACTTTGTAATTTGACTGTTTCTTTAAATATTATATATTTATGTTTGCCTCGGTTGCATCAGTATTATTGTTAGAGACATGGATTTCTTTGCAGGGAGTAGTGCGGCTAAGAATGTAGGCTTACACAGATTATAATTTGTACTTCACTACGTTTATTAATTCTTTAAACAATTAAAATAACACTTCACTGATATAGAGAGAGACACAGAGAGAGAGAGAGAGAGAGAGATCTGTGAGATTATTCTAGCATTTGTTTAACACGTAAACTATTTCGTCTCACACTGAATACGTATTAAACTTCTCGAGGACGTGTCTCGCGTCTGGTTAGTAGCGCTGTCTACTAGCAACTGACTTCTGAATTTGTACAATTTGCTCTATTTCAGTTTATGATTGGCTAATCCTACTCCAATAGAATACTTTTATTTAACTTAAGCTTTCTTTTGTTGTTGTTTGGCTATTTATAAACTGTCTCAAAAATTACATTATTGTTGCTCCAATATTGCCTGGTAGCATTATTAAACTTTCTTACTCATTATTGCCTCAAGGTTACCTCATTGTTACCTCATTGTTAGCAACTTTTAACCTATTATTCTCACAGCTCCTACATTATTAAATTACGTAATACATTCACATAACATTATTGAATATGTACATAATAATATAAACATTAATACAATGACTGTTACATGCATTTTATATATTATATTACACACATATTGCTTTAAGGCGGGCTGTTATTATATTTTATATTGTATAGTTTGACTTAAATCATTTAAGAATTAAAAATGCTGCCTCACTGTGAAGAAGACAAAATTCCAAAAGTGGAGGGAAGGTTTAACGTTTATACTTTAGGCTGTTGCTTTATGTAATTCTTGGGTAGAATAAGCGTCCCTTAGGAACCACCTTTCTTGATTAAATAAATGAAGAGAATGGAGAAGGCAGGAGAACGAAATTGGCGTACAAGAAAGTTTCAGAGAACAAGGAAGCTTTCCGGAAGAGAGTTGGTGATTGATACTTTCTTTCAAAGTCATTGAGACAAATGAAAACTTACTCTTTGTGAAGTAGGAGATTAATTCTATAAAACAAAATGTTTGCAACACATACTAGCGTGGCAGCAAAGTCTAAACTTACTTTGGTGGGTAAGCAGTTACTACTAAGTGCCTATTAATGTTGCTTTGTCCATCTGACCATCCGTCATTCAGTGCTTATACGTGAAATAACTCGCCTACCGCTACAAGTATGGAGTTTGAGATTTGCTATATAGGAAATTAAAACAATCTGGTGTGTTACACTCACATGACTTTCTCTAATCTTGTACAAACTTTTTTTACAAACGCTTATTCTCCATATGCTTCATGTTAATCGAGATGTTAATATTATTGCTAATTTTCTTGTAGGTACAAGGGAAATATGATAGTATTTAAGCAATAATCAAATATTTTAAGAGTTTTTGCCATGTGGAGCATTCCATTCTCCTTGCATGTCTACGACATAAAAAATGAATAACGAATTCCCATTTGAGAAAAATTATAAGTATTGGAAAATTTAAGGGAATAAGAAGTAATATCTCGAAAATGGATCACTCAATAAAAAAAATTATATGACATAAATTGTGTATTTTAACGCGATCTACATTTTCTGAGCAGTAAAATTTTGTCTATCTCTTATGGTTTACCAATTATGCAAACGTTGTTCACAATGAAGAGTACATTTGGAGACATTCCCAGAAAATTCAAGATATACATTTTATTTGTCATTAAAGTATCTTAAATATATGATATTTTAATCAAAATCGTTATAGCCATTTTGAGAAAATTAAAATTTTAGAAAAATGTTCCATGTAAACGGTAATCTGGGTGTGGGGATTTTCTTGAAAACCTTCGTGTCGCATCTCTGGAAGATACTGAACCGAAATACCAAGTTTGTTTCTGAGTTATGCTGTTCACAGACAGACACACGGACATGTTTCCAAAAATTTTTTTTTTTTTGGATTCAGGGGGGCTCAAAACATATAATTCCGGTGAAATATTGGTATCGAATACAATACTTCCCCTACTTACTATATAGTAGAGAAAGGAAAAAAAATTAGACAGCCAAAAACATAAACATCTTATGTGTTGCACTCACATAACTTTCTCTACTCATATTGCTAATTTTGTTGTGGGTGCAAGGGTAATATGGTAGGCTTTTAAGAGCTGGTCGCTATGTGGAGCATTACATTCTTTTTGAATATCCAAGACATAAAAAACGAACAACGAATTCCCATTTGAGAAAAAGTATAGGTATTGGAAAATTCAAACAAATAACAGGTAATATCTCGGAAATAATTCACTCACAAAAAATACATGTGACATAAATTATGCATTTTAGCGAGCTCTTTATATTCGTGTGTAGTAAAAGTTTGTGCATCTCTTACAGTTATGTAAACGTCATTCAGGATGAAGAGGACTTTTGGGGACATTCCCGGAAAATTCAAGATGTAAATTTCATTTACTATGAACAATTTTAAAATTATGATATTTTAATCAAAATCATGAGCGCTACGTTTTATAAAATAAAAACTTTCGAAAAAAGGTTCCATGTAAACGGCAGTCTAGGGTGGGGGGAGTTTCTTAAAAATCTTTGTGTCGCATCCTTGGAAGATACTAAATTCAAATACCAAGTTTGGTATTTATCGTACCCTTGGTTTTTGTGTTATACTATTCCCAACTATAGACACATAAACGCGCACGTTTTTCTAAAAATTTCTTTTTATTCCTGTAATATCGTTGAAAACTAACATAGGAGTAAAACAAGGATGCATTCTCTACTACTGTTTAACTTACACTCGTAAATTGATGAAATTGCTAGACAACTGATTAACAGTACATCTTCCTATTCAAACAACTTTAGCAAAAAAGAGACTATACATTAAATTTAATGTTCGCAGATGACCGGTTTACAATATCTAATTCAGTATAAAATCTTCAAAATTCAACTTATACACTGTATAAAACAGCAAAAGAATATAACGTAATCTCCCCAAGTAAAAACAAAATAGTAACAGCGTTCAAAGGGATATAATATGCATATAAGATAACAAAATGTTATATAAGATAAGGTTGTGGAACACGTAGTAGAATTTAAATATTTAGGATGTATTTTATCATGCAAAATAATCTGACGATTTAAAAAACTAGGGTATTTAACTGTTTTAATGGCATCATAAAAATATGTTTAAAAAACAGAGTAACAAAGGACTGAATATAAAAACCTTATGAAGTAAAAATTACTGTATGAGGGTGAAGTATGAATTGTTACACAGAAAAACAAAAGGAGACTCAAGTAAATAAAATGAAGCTTTTATAATAGTGGCAGTAGCCTTTAAAAATGGACATATCTCTTATGAGCTGGTTGCTTTGTGCAGCACCATTCTCTTTGCCACAGATTACTATTCTTTGCATATCTAAGACAAACACATGAATAACGAATTCCCATTTGAGAAAAAGTATAAGTATTTGAAAATTTAAGGGAATAACAAGCAATATCTCGAAAACGGTTCACTCAACAAAAAAAATGTATGCGACATAAATTGTGTATTTTAAAGCGATCTAGATTTTTTGTGTAGTAAAATTTTCTTATCTCTTATGGTTTACCAGTTTTGCAAAAGTCGTGCACAATGATGAATACTTTTTGAGACATTCCCAGAAAATTCAAGATATATATTTTATTTGTCATGAAAATATCTTAAACATATGATAATTTAATCAAAATCTTTAGGTCCATTTTTGAGAAAATTTAAAATTTTCGAAAAATGTTCCATGTAATTGGTAATCTGGGGTGGAGGGATTTTCTTGAAAACCTTCGTGTCGCATCTCTGGAAGATTTGAACCTAAATACCAAGTTTGGTGTTTATCCGACTGTTCGTTTCTGAGTTATGCTGTACATACACACATTCAGACGCGCGCGCGCACACACACACACACACACACACACACACACACACACACACACAGGCACACACACGGACATGTTACCAAAAATGATTTTTTTGGAATCAGGGTGACTCGAAACATACATTTCCGGTGAAATCTCGGTATCTAATTTTTGGGTGGAATACAATACTTCCCCTACTTACTACACGTAGTAGAGAAAGTTCTTTAAGAAGGGTTCGTTGAAGAGTGTGTGGAGAAAGTGGTGTGAATACAACACAGCAGACTTTTGGGATTTTTTCCTAAAATAAAGCTACAGAATGTTGAGAAATAACAGCATGTGTATTTTACATCATTGTTATTTTTCATAGCAATACATTTTAACTCTCATAGAACTAAATATGAAATTTTCTTGAATTTCAACTTTGCAGATTCAGCTGTGGAGCTGCGTTGTAATGAACGTACCTAAAATGCAAAGATAGCGCAACAGTAAAAGGCAAAGTACGAGATTAAAACATTGGTAGAGATAAACATGGAAAACGTTTAAGAAGAAAGATACTGAAAAACGTTTTTATTTTCATGGCAGTAAACACGTTTTATATGTGAGATTATTTACTTTTACGTTTCAAAACTATCCATTTTGCATTTTAACATTCGAGACTATAAAAACACTGTCGTTTATTTTTCTCAGACGTTTCATTTTTGGCAAAGTTCTGCATACCACAAAGAAAAGATGAGAAGGTTTTATTAATACGTGAAAGAGCCCCATTATCTAGAATCGTTCTCCCCTTTTTTATTTTTTTTCTTCTTATTACGACTCAATTACGTATACCTTTCTTCATTTCCCGCTTGATGGAGCCTGCTCCAACTTTCATGGGCTTGGAGAAAGGGGGAAAGAGAGAAAAACTAAGATTCCTTTCGGCATCATGACTAAGGCAAAGGGCTGAAGATACTCTTTGACTTTTCCTTTCTAATGTCCCCACGCTTTCTCGTAGTTAGCTTACCAGCTACACGCGACGTTATACAGCGATGAGCGGCGAAAGTAAAAAGTTTTCCCCATTTTTCTTCCCGTTTGAGAGAGGCACGAGCTTCAAAGCATTCCTGCAGTAGTCTTGAGGGGACTTTATGTGTTCTTCCCGACAATGCTAAATTTGCTAACTTCATGATCCGTATATCAGAAACTATTTAACATACTGGACATCCCTTCTAGATTCACTTCTCTGATTTTATAGAATTATGTGGTCTAATAAGAAACATAGGATGTTTTCACTTTCTCTAGTATGTACTACAGACCTGCGAGGTGTTCTGCTCTCCGTGAGAGTGAAGGGAGAGAGTACCACGAAGCAACTCACGATGATGTCATGAATAGATCTACTATCTATGAGGGCGGATCGAAAAGTAATGCGCAATAATTTTTTCTGCCTTTGTATTACATCTGGAATGTTGCAAATTCACACAGACATAGTTTGAAGTTTTCACTACAGAGAGTATTTTTTTCATGTGCAGTTCTAGCGAGAGAAAGGTGCGCATGTTACTGTCGTCCACGTGTGAAGAGCAGAGAGATGTGGTTCCATATTTTTGAACCAAAGGGCATAAACCGGGTGATTTCATAGGAACATGCGTGGCATGTATGGGGTTGATTGTATGGACCGTAGAAATGTCTCCAGGTGATGTATATTCTTCCTAGAGAACCGTGTGAACCTTAGTAATTCACCAAGCTCCGGGAGGTTGGTAACAACTGTAACTCCGCAGAATGTCGGAGGCATTGAGGCGGCAATTTTGAATGCCCGGCGTGTGCACCTGCGAGCCTTATCGCAAGAGTTCAACATTTCCTATGGTGTAGTGCACGATATAGTCCATGACACGTTGAAATTACGTAAAGTTAGTGCTCGCTGGGTGCCTAAGAACCTGACAGATAACCACAAAGGCGAGCGAATGATGTCGAGCTTGGATCACCTAACATGGTACACCGCAGAAGGGCATGACTTTCTGAAAGGAATCGTCACTGGCGATGAGTCGCGGGCATAACACTACACGCCCGAAACCAAGCAGGCAAGTATGGAGTGGAACCATGCTGGTTCCCCAGTGCAGAAAAAATTCAAAGTGACTCAATCTGCTAGGAAAGTGGTTGTGACGGTGTTCTGGGATATGCATGGTGTTGTATTCGTAAAATTTGCTGAACACGGGACCACTGTGAATGCTGCAACCTACATGAAAACTTTGGTGAAGTTGCGTCGTGCCCTTCGTGACAAACACCACAACATGATGTCAAAATTCTTCATGACAATGCTTGTCCCCATGTTGATGCTGCTGTTCGTCAGAAAATCACCAAATTTGGTTGGGAGGTGCTCCAACATCCATTTAACAGTTCGGGCCTTGCGCCGACGGACTTTCATCTTTTATCCCATGAAGAAACTCCTGGCCGGTCAACGTTTTGCGAAAGATGCGAAAGCGAAATCAGCAGTCCACAGATGGCTACACGTACTCCGAGGAAACGGATTTCTACGAACAGGTATACTGAAACTGGTATCACGCTGGGAGAAATGTGTTGAGAAAGTTGGTGACTATGTGGAAAAGTAGGTAAAAAGTGTAAGCTCATTTGTGATATTGTTGTTGTTGTTTTAGCTATTAAACTTTTTTCTAAAAAAAAATTATGGTGTGTTACTTTTGAATCTGCCTTTGTACACTAAAAACATCACCCAATGTTAGTATCCCAGCGCGTTTTCCTTGGAGCAGTGTGTGATTTTGAAGAATTTTTAAAGTTATTCACAATGTGTCTCTCAATCTTCATTTCGAAAGAAGAGGAATTTTGGGGAAATTCCCATAAAATTCGTAATATACATTTCATTTTGCATGAAAATGTCTTAAACATATGATATTTTAATGAAAATCGATGGAGCTATTTTTGAGAAACATCTTTGAAAAATGTTCCAAATATAGGGCAGTATGAAGTGGCGGATTTTCTTTAAAATCTTCGTGCCGCATCTTTCAAAGCTACTAAATCTAAATACCAAGTTTGATATTCGTTTTTTGAGTTATGCTGTTCACAGACAAACACATACACCTTTTTCTAAAAATGATTTCTTTTGGATTCAAGGGGTCTCAAAACATGTATTTCCGATGAAATCTCGGTATCGAATTTTTGGGTGGAATACAATACCTCCTCTACTTATTATATGTAATATAGAAAGTAAAAAACGAAAAGTCAAAATAATGCCACACATTGCATTGAAGTTGGGCATCTTCAAACGATTCGACATAAGGAATTTTAAGAAAATTACCCTTCCCAAGCAACCCTTTGCATGAACGTTTTCGCTACGTTTCTTTTTTTTCAAATATGTCTGACGATGTTTATTAAAGCATCATATGTTCATACCGAAGTCAAAAATAAAGCCTACATCTTGAAATTTATGTAAAAAGCTTATAGAGATCCCTTCATAGCGGGCGAGTTTTATGGAACACCGAAATCGTAGACGATAAACAAAAGCTTACTTCAAGAAATAAAGTGCTAGGTTTAGCTTGTCTTTGTATGTTCAGCCTTTTATGAGATACTTTCTGTAGTTGATAGGGATTTCCAGTAGGTATATCAAACTACATGTTTTTCACTATCCCTTCTAAATAGAATTCAAAATATTACATCGAGCGAGCGATCTAGTTTTGAACATATGGCTGCGTAGCTACTTAATTTCGGAAAACATTTATTATTATTAACAGTGGTGGGAGGATACGATTGTTTCTGAATATTGAATACGCGATACCGTTTACGATTTTTGAGCACCAATACTCACTTTATAAAAAAATTGTAAATGCAGTTAACTGAACTATGTTCTTATTAGTAGGTGTCTGTGTATAAACACATGTAACTGATTTTGTACTGTATGCTTATTCCAAAATTGTCGTGTTTGACTTCCTCCAATTAGCAGTAGTTTCTTAGCTTCATAATTCCTCAGGTTATGTATCCCATATTGTCAGTCAAGGCTAACAAAACAATAATAATAATAATAATAATAATAATAATAATCCTATTTCCCTTTTTATGTAACTATATTTTGTACTGAAAATTCTTTTAAAGTATGCTGTACCCATAGAAAAATTAGTACTTGAAGTTGTTTATTCTACTATCTCGAATATTGTGCCGTTTTGCCTCTCTCTCTTGGTCATGCCTTATGCAACCAGCTCTTCGGAATGCCTGAAGCTTTCAGAAAGATTTCGTGTATGACGTAATTCATCATTCCACAACTCTGTTAAGAGAAACAGGTTTCTACAAATTAATACTGACGCAGCCGAGGCAAACATAAATATATCATATTTAAAGAAACATTAAAATACAAAGTTGAAAGTAAAGTTGGGCCGAAGGCCACCGGAAAGTAAAGTTGGGGCGAAGACCACCGAAAACTTTGTACCTAACATGGAGCTGCAATACATCAAGTTCGGCTCCCCAACAACGGAACTACAATACAACTCCTAAAATACTTCTCCTAAAATGATACTACTTCAAATTGGCGCCCAACGTGTGGCTAATAACGTAAAGATAATCCTTCTCAAATACCCTTATATTCGCTTTGAATTTTATTTTTAAACGGTATTTTTTAGCAAATTTCGCAGTCACTCACTAGCGACATCATGGCAAATGAGTCATATGATTGATTGAGAAAAACATATTCAGGATTCTACTCAGCTACAGTCCTGTTATAGGCGAACTAGTTATTAAAGGAACATACACGCAGGCATATTCGCATTCACAGATTAGATTGGGCATATCAAGAAACCAAAATGATGCCATCAAAGGACACAATCTCAACCCAGCTGGTATTAGATTTCGGAAATCTTGGAAGAAGATGGTTAATTTTATAAACTGGAAATCAAAAACGTACCAGCTTTAAAGGTAAAATGTGCTATTTAAATTCTCAAATAGCTTTTATTAAATATTTACTCGTGTGTGTTTAAATGTTCCATCTTCACTTTACTTCAAGCAGTTTATGTAGATTTCAGAGAAATTGTGTACGTCAGGGGAGGCGAAAAGATAATTCGCGTTATATTTAATCTCTTCGCCAATTTCGGTTTATAAGGAACACATCTTTGCCTCTCCTGTACTAGCTCACAACCTAAGGATTTTTTTTGTAAAACAAGGCTCTTTGCATAGGAATAACAAACATCGGCTGTAATTTAAACAGTTGAGAATTCCCTCCACGCTCAGCATAATTTTTACATAGTACTTTACTTCAAGTGAACAGGATATTGTGGGTTTCATATGAATAGGTATATGAAATACCTATTAACTGGTAGTCTGCAGAAAACGTTCTGTCTGTTATACATGATATTTTCTTTCTCGTTTCAGTCGCAAGAGAGAAAAAACAGCATATACACAAGAGTATGTAAATGGCAAGTACATTAAGTGGCATGCAGCTAACAAGCTCCAAAAACAGATGCTTATATGCAGCTAGTTTCGCTCATGCTACCAGCTTAGTTAAAATGCTAAACTGTACGTGGCAATAAACATGAAGGGCTCTTGAGAGACCTGGTTTTGTTTGGGGGAAGGAATCCTTTTAATTTAATAAACTTGCAGAATAAATGAATCAAAAATAACGTCATAAACGGTGTAAGGACTTGCGGCGTTTTCCTAAGAATGCACAGATTTTAATATCCCAAAACAGGTTATCTCTTAGAAAATAAATATCATCTACTATAAAGAGGAAGCATTAGTGGTTTAGAGCACTGCTGATTATAATTATTCATGTTAAGACAACTTATTTTTAAAAAAATCTGATGTGCTGCACCCACTCCTGTACAAACCAACTTTACAAATGCTTATTCTCCATCTACTGCTTGTTAACTGGAAATTATCTTGTAGGTGCAAGGGGAACATGGCAGGCTTTAAACGATAGTTAAATCTTTAAAGAGCTGGTTGCTATGTGGAGCATTCTATTCTTTTTGCATTTCCAAAACATTAAAAAAAATCTGATGTGTTACACTCACATGACTTTCTCTACTCTTGTACAAACTATTTTTACAAACGCTTATTTTCCATCTACTTCGTGTTAATCGAGATAAACGTTTGCAGACTCTATCTTATTGCTAATTTTCTTGTAGATGTAAGGGGAATATATATTTACAAGGGCAATATAGAAATACAGTAGCCTTTAGGCACATACATCTCTCTTAATAGCTGGTTGCTATGTGCAGCACCATTCCCTTTGCCACAGATTAATACTCTTTGCATATCCAAGACAAAAATATGAATAATGAATTCCCATTTGAGAAAATAAGTATTGAAAAATTTTAGGGAATAACAAGCAATATCTCGAAAATGGTTCACTCAACAAAAAAACTGTATATGACATAAATTGTCTATTTTTACGCGATTTACATTTCTTGTGTAGTAAAAGTTTGTCTATCTCTTATGGTTTACCAGTTATGCAGAAGTCGTTCTCAATGAAGAATACTTTTGGAGACATTCCCAGAAAATTCAAGATATACATTTTATTTGTCATAAATATATCTTAAACATATGATATTTTAATCAAAATCTTTAGACCATTTTTCAGAAAACTAAAATGTTCAAAAAATGTTCCATGTAAAGGGTAATCTGGGGTGGGGGATTTTCTTGAAAACCTTCGTTTCGCATCTCTGGAAAATACTGAACCTAAATACCAATACTTATAATTTTTCTCAAATTCGTTATTCGTTTTTATGTCCTGGACATGCAAAGAGAATGGAATACGCCACATAGCTACCAGCTTTTAAAACATTTGGCTATAGCTTAAAACCTACCAATTCCCCTTGCTTCTACAAGAAAACTAGCAGTAAGGTTAACATCTCGATATCTCGATTAACATGAAGCATATGGAGAATAAGCGTTTATAAACATAGTTTGTACAAGAGTAGAGAAAGTCATGTAAGTGTAACACATCAGATTTTTTTCCATTTAATTCATTTTAATCGAGATAAATCTTTCCAGAAAAAAGATGCATTACACATTTCGTTATAGATACAAAGGGAACAGCTATAGTCGACTGTTCAAGAACTGGACGCTATATGCTGATCGTAAAACTCCATGCTCTTTCTATGACATCGCGACAAACAACTGAAAATCGACAGCCATTATTAGTGAATATCTCGGAAATGATCAATGTCACAAAAAAGAAATCTGAAATAAATTTTGTGTTTTAAAGACATCTATATTTTTGTTTAGTACGTTAAGACCTTACATGCTCTGTAGAAAAATATCTGGACTGTATACGTGACTTGCAAAATCGACCAGAAACAACTATGTTTATAATCACCACATTATATACATACACATAAAATTGAAAAACACTCTGCATCACACACGTACACACACAGAAGTGCTCAAGCACCACATATATTTAAAGAAAATTTACATAAACACCTTATCTCTTAGTACACGTACTTCCATTAAGTATGTACCCAAGCTTGGCCAGTTTTGACTGTTTAGAATCATGTCCCAGCATGCTGTCCTCCGTCTGTTGGAAGCCAAAAATACTTCCGGTAATAATTTTTTCCTAATACTCTCCGTCTGCACGCATGCTGCCAAAATATGCGTCCAGTCTTCTTGTTCCCCGCATAATGGGCAAATTCTCCTGCCATCATCATCAGCAATCTTGCAAGCTTTCCACCCTCCCAACCTAAGCCATGCTATTCCCGTCCTATGTTTTATACCTAATTCCAAAATATATGTTTCCTTACCCCACCTAGTTTACATTTCATTTTGTAGCTCCAATGTTGATCTTTGTCTACATTCAGACTCTATTTTCTGCCTGTTTATATCACACAGTCGTCTTTTGACTTTTTTCACGGCACTGTGTGTATTTTCATTACCCCTTTGCCAGATATCGTTTAAGCCTATTTTTGATAATTCCCGTTGTAACCCCACCGTCCACCATTTTGAAAGTTGTTCATTTGATGATGATAACATATTGCTCTCAGAGTTGTTTGATCACCTTTAATTATTCGCAGCCAGTACCTAACTACATTTAGTTTAGCAAATACCAGAATCTTCTCAGCATCCTACCTCACGAAGATCTCCGTAGTTTGAAGTGCCCCTCCCCAACCCTAGAATGCGCTTCCTGAAATTACATTGTACTTTATTTACATTATCCACCCTCTCCCAACCCAATACTTCACTGCCGTATAGTAATGAGGACCTAACCATTGCTTCATACATGGTCTGTAATGTTTTTACTGGCATATCTGGTACCCGGGTCAATATCCTTAATACTTCAGAAAGTTGTCCAATCCCTTAATATCTTAAGTATATGGTATTTCAATCAAATCGATAGAGCCACTTTTGAAAAATATAAAAAATTACGAACACTTTTCCATGTAAAGGGCAATTTGAGGTTGGGGATGTTCGTAGAGCTTTTGGTTTTTGAGTTACGTTTCATCTTCATTGAATTGTTGTGTTAAATGTAATACTTTCTCTGCTTGCTATAAAGAAGTTGCATGGATAAAGTAAAAGGCGTGCAGTGTTGCCACTATACAATGAAAACATCCCTTCGCTACGCTACCTACTTAGGTATAACAAGCACACAAGAGAAACAAAAGCACACATCCCAGGATAAGACGACCCGGATAAACTGCTCTCGATGTTCTGTATAACTATTAGAGAAAATAAGACAGAGTTTCCTTTCTTTGTTTCGCTGCTACCAATAATGCGTTTGTAATGTTTTGTGCAACAGTATTAGCCTTGTTTTATTCCTATGTCTCAGCGGGCTTGATTCTTTTTCTTCACATTTGGCTCTTTCCACTGCTACCTTATTCTATTTGGTTGTTGCATTTCAGTTTCTGCTGCTTATATCACTCCTCTTATATCCGTCGGCTCATATTGTTTATTTAATTCGTTTGCATCTTATCTGCATATCATTTTCTCTGAGTTTCAAATTTTCTTTCTGTTTACTCGATTCTATGCACTCACTTTTACTGCACTCTCGCCTTTTTCTCTTCACCTCTGTGTTTCTACTCTAAAGGTAATTCTCTTTGTCCATTTAAAGCAGCAGTTACCGCCTTGTAGTATTAGCAGCACAATGTTTTATTCAGACACTACTCCTGCTGTTTTCTTTTTCTTCCTGTGTCGCGGTACGTGAACGATAAAATTTTTATGCATTGCGCTTCGCCAGAGTGTTGTTGTCACAGATGCGACATCTATCTTACAGTGTCGCTGCGATGCACTTTCCTTACCTCAACTTCATTTCCTTTTTCTAACAAAGTGAAACGTATTTTATTTCTTATTCTTAAAAACCAGGAAAATCCGAAGTTTCATATCCAAGTTACTGTGATAGCAATATTTTCAATTCATAATGTTGAAGTAGGTAGTTTGTTACGTTATTTTGCACCACGCCTTGGGCGTCAACTTTAAGTAGTTTGTATTGTAGTTCCACTGTTGGGGAACCGAACTTGTAGTAGTTGCAACCACACGTATAGTACCCGCTTTTCGGTAGCCTTCGCCCCAAGTTTACTTTCAGGTGGACTTTGCCCCAAGTTTAAAAAAATATTAACTTTATAATTTAACTGTTTCTTTAAATATTATATTTATGTTTGCCTCGGCTGCGTCAGTATTATTGTTAGAGACACGTTTCTCTTAGCAGGGCGTGATGCGACAAGAATGTAGGCTTACACAGATTATAATTTTACTTCACTACTTTTATTAATGCTGGACACGATCTAAATAATACTTTACTGATATATAGAGCTGTGAGATTGTTTTTATTAATTAATTAATTGCACTTCTAACACGTAAAATATTTTTCGTCTCACATGAATTCGTATTAAATTTCTTGAGAACACCTTTAGTGTCTTGCTAGTAACGCTGTCTGCAACCAACTGAACTGATTTCAACCGTCTAAACTTGTAAATTTCTGTATTTTAAGTTTATGATTGGCTAATGCTACCCCAATAAAATACCTGCATTTAACTAAGCTTTTTCTGGTTGTTGATTGGCTATTTTTATAAACTGTCACTAAAATTAAATTATTGCTTCCAAAAATAACAAGTAACATTTAAACTCTCAAACTCATTATTGCCTCAAGGTTACCTCATTATTAGCAAGTTTTAACCTATTATTCTCACAGCTCCTAAATTATTAAATTACATAATGCATTCACATAACATTATCACACATGGATGCAATAATATAAGCATATTCAATGACTGTTACATACATTTTACTAATTATTGTTGCATACACATTGTTTTAATGCGGGCTGTTATTGAATTTACATACTATATAATTTGACTAAAATCATTTAAGTGTTAAAAATACTGCCTCAATGTTGGAAAGCAATTAACCTGGGAAAGAAACCCAAAGTATTACATCTCTTTCATAAATTATTCTTACAAAAGCACATTATTGGACTTCATATAAATAACGGTAATCATTTTCAGAAATGCTTTCATTACACATTTAAATGTAGGTATAGTAACGTGCCTAAAATGTGGCCCATTCCATTTGAATAGCAATAGTGCTTTTCCCTCAATAAGGTTTACACATTAAGGGAACTAACCTTTGATTCCACACAACCCATATCATTTCTCTATACGACTGGCAGAGAAACAATTCAGAATCATAAAAGCGAATAAACGAACGACGTTATAATTGATGTAAAATGAAGGGGTGGTTGGGATACCGCCTGTATGACAGCTTCGCTGCAATTGGTACACAAGGAAAGGCTAAACCAATAATTCAGCCTTCTAGAGGGAGTGATAATGAATTATTTCCATGAGTGGTTAACCTTCAGACTGCTATGGGTCCAGCTGGATCCCAGTGTTAAACGTTTCAGTTCTTGTGAGGGAAATATCTAGTTTAGAGTTTTGAAATTTTTATAATGTGTTACAAATTTAATTAGCTGCGTTACCATAAAAGAGTTCCATAAATTCATGTCTCAAAGTTTTCTGCATCTTGACAGTTTTAAGTTGGCTGCCTTGTGTTTTTCAGTTATTCTAGCATGCATTGTTGGTTTGAAATTGTATGGAAACAGTACAGAACTCTCCTAGTGTGCATTGTAAGATGTAGTCATGTCGAAATTGAAAGGGGAAACTTTAATATAATGATAGAAAAACTAGAACAAAGTGTGAGAGTTGCAAGAAGTTAATTTGCGAGGTCACTGTAAGAAAAAGCAGAGGTAGTGTGGATGTTACACTTAGTGAACATGAATTGTAAAACTCCATGTAAAAAACTTGAGCGGCATTGTGAATTCCAGTGAAAAATAGAAATAAAATAAAGTGTTTAATCAAATGCGATAGTACTGCAAAATAAAAATAATATTGTAATTTATAATTCGGATGTTTATTTCACAATGTTAATTTTGAGGTTCTTTGTTGGCAAAAAACTGTTGAAACATGAGAATTGTTGTTTTAAAATGGTTTTATTCGTTCTAAGTAGAACTCAAGCTGATTATATTGTGTTAATTTGAGTTTTATCCTGAGGACCGTTTGGGGCCATCTCTGTGGTTTAAGCAGGCACAAAACGATAGCAGTCTGAAGGTGAAGCTGACGACCGCTAAAACATTTATTTTTTTTATTTATGAGCTCGCCCAGTTGAAGATCCTTATATTTTAACCGGGAAAATTCTTACTATTTTATATTTTCTTTATTATATTTTAAATATTTTAATTATTAAAATATGAGATTATACTTTATACTCCTAGACGCTCTTTAACTGCCGCGGTCAGCGTTCTAGTCAATATTGGAAATGAAGGACCAGTGATTTTGCTCAGAGGCCTTTTATCAGGCTCGAGGTTCTTTTACGTGCCGTAAATCCACGACCACCGGCTTTACTTCCCTTCTGAATGAAGCCATGCTAAGGATTTTTACGACCAAAA
Organism: Deroplatys truncata; assembly: GCA_030765065.1. NCBI lineage: Eukaryota > Metazoa > Arthropoda > Insecta > Mantodea > Mantidae > Deroplatys > Deroplatys truncata. Next base: position 112,282,027 of record CM060982.1, read on the forward strand.
CAATTCATCGTCCTCCGCCGGGTTTGAACCTGTGACCTCGGGTACTAGAGGCTAGCATGGTACCCCTAGACTGCGGAGGACGACTCTAAAATAATTATATAAGAGCTTTCATCAGTAACATGCGGACAAATATTAAGAAAACTACATTAAGAAAAGGGTAGTGTAGCATGAAAATACATATTTTAAGTGTAATGTTAACCTTCGGCAGTTCGACCATATTTTGGGAGAGGCAAAGTAGCCTGCGAATCCAGTGGCTGGGATTATGCTCGAAAAATAACTCTGACAGAAGGTGTGCTGTATATGCCAGTGGCAACATAAGCCAGTGTATTCCATATGTACCACTTTTAATGCACGTCAGTAAAGAGGAGGCTGAAACGATAGCCAGGTCTTTAAAACTCTGATGTGTTATACTCACATGACCTTCTTTACTCTTGTACAACTATTTTTACAAATGATTATTCTCCGTCTACTTCATGATAATAAGATAAACATTTGCAGAAACTATCCTATTGCTAATTTTCTTGTAGGTGCAAGGGGAATATGGTAGGCTTTTAGCGATAGTCAAATCTTTTAGTAGCTGATTGCTATGTGGAGCATTCCATTCTCTTTGAATATCCAGGACACTAAAAACAGAATAACTATTCCCATTTGAGAAAAAGTATAAGTATTGGAAAATTCAAAGATATAACGAGGAATATCTCGGAAATGGTTTACTGAATAAAAATTGTGCTTTAGCGATCTATATTTTTTGTGCAGAAAAATGTGCTCTATCTCTTACAGTTTACCAGTTATGTTAAAGCAATTCAGAAAGAGGAGGAATTTTTGAGACATTCTAAGAAAATTAAAGGTATACGTTTCATTTTTTATAAAAGTATCTTAAATATAAGATATTATAATCAAAATCATCACAGTCATTTTTGAGAAAATCAAAATTTTCAAAAACTGTTCCATGTAAAGTGTAGTCTGTTGCGGGGGGATTTTCTTGAAAATCTTCCTGTCGCATCTTTGAATGATACTAAACCTAAATACCATGTTTGGTATTGATCTGACTTTTCGTTTTTGAGTTATGCTGTTCACAGGCACACATACACACACGGATCTTTATAAAAAATGCTGTTTTTGGATTCTGGGAGCATCGAAACATGAATATTCGGTGAAATGTCGGTATCTAATCTTTGGGTAGAATGCAATACATTCCTGCTTACTATACTATACTATACACACTTGGCTTGAGCTCATGAGAGATATAATAATGGTTTCATAGCTCCTGTAACGTTATTACAGAGTTTTTATACCCTACATTTTAACGTTAAGTTTCTGTATTAGTTTTCTGTCCAGTGGAGTGAATCCAATTTGCCTAATTTCCCATATGGTGAATTGGAAGGGAAGTATATAAGAATAAAACACGTTAAGATTGATTGTGTTTTAACTTGCAATTTATTAACATAATTACGTATTCCAAATTTAACAATTCAAATGACTGCACAAGAATGAAACATCTTTACCTTACTTGCTTTGGTCAATTGACTGCACTTTGGCATAAAACAAATATTTGGAAAACAAGTCCTCAAAGCAATGAGAAAAATTAAACAATTCCAAAGTTGCTTCTTCCTTGCGTAAATGACATAATTGTTTCGAGTAGTTAATTCCTTACAAGAAATTTTACATATAATATAACTAACTCCTTTACCTTTATATTCAGTGAACGCGCACGCTTACCAAGACGTCCAGCCTTAAGTATGAAATTTTGTATTACTTACAACCAAAGGTGACGATCTAGAAAATTTTACCAAGTTCGAAGATTACGTTGTCTCTAGACCTCTAGACCTCTAGACCATACATTTTCACTCAGCTCCGAGATGGCGAGGAAGAAGGGTCGCTCTGTCGCCGCTCCTGCTAAGGCAGGAACCTCTTCATCTCCTGCGGTAGCCGCCGAGGAGATTTCGCCGCAACCTCCGCAGCCTAGGGCAACCTACGCATCGGCCGCCGCCTCGCCACGTGCCAGCGCAGCTTCGGCGGGACTGCCTCCGCAGTTCCCGCCAGCTTCACCGCAGCCAACGCCGTCACAGCCTGTGCCTCATGGGAGGTACAGTGCTGTAATCCGAGGGGTCCCGAGGGACCTGCCAGTCAGGTTCCTCATCAGCGCAGCACGCCACCAGTGGTCTTCAACCTTGAAGGCCGCTCGGATCCAGGGAGCACTGGGACCCACCACCCTCGTCAGGATCGAGTTTGCAGACCCTGGTGACCAGGAAGCGGCCTTGAGGGCGGGCCTACCCTTGTTAGGGCGGTGCTTACGCATCGAGGCTAGCCGAATGGAACGCCAGGTGCCTACGGGCACAACGAGAGCTCCTGCAAGGCGAAACCAAGGTGCCACTACTGTGTCGCTTCCAGCACCACGTCTTCGTGCACGCAGCACGATCTTCGCCGCCGACGCCGCTACTGTGCGACCTGTGGAGGGTCAACACATTTCACCGGCCAAGCGCTCTGCCCCCTGCATCCTCGCAGGAAGGCAACGCAGAAGCCGCCAGCACCTTCATCGCAGCCAGCATCACCTCCACAGACGTCGACACCAGCTCCATCACCAGCGCCGACACCATCATCAGCAGCGATCATCGAGGAAGTCCAGGGCCTACGCGACGCCGTTCAGGATCTCCACGCGGAGTTCCTGAACATGACGACGAAGCTTACAGCCCTGGAGGAACTCATCAGGGACCTTCAAGACACCTCAGCTGCTCAGCAAGTTTTTCTAGCTGGGCAGTTCGAGACCTTCACTTCAAGACTCAGCACCATAGAAACCTCCAGCCAGAACTCATCATCAGCAACAGACACCATCACAGAACACCTAGATTCCATCGACATCGCCATCAGATCCCTGGAAGAGCAGCAGCACCAACTGCGGGCCTACTTCCAGCAGACAACCATACCGGAGGCCCCAAGCAACCGCCGAAAGCCTCCGGCTAGCGCAGCATTCTCACAAGAGTACATCAGCAGGATGCAACTTCACAGGAAGTAAGTTCCACGCCAACCTACACCTTCCATACAATCACCTTTCCAACCCTTACCTAAACCCTCGCCATTTTTCACTAGGGTTGCAGTCAGGTTTCATGGCTGCAACCTAGTACCCACCTATCCCGCTCCAGCCCATAGGGCGGAGACATCCATCTATCACTTACTAACGCGGGTGCGATGCGGGACCGCACAAAGCCACGTCATTCCACTTTTACCTTCTTCCTTTTTCCACCGGTGGAGGAGTTTTTAGTGGGTATGCCGACTATTGGAGATTCCCACACTCTCAGTCCCGACTCCCATCGGGGCTGGGGTAAGTGATTAAATCATTTTCTCCTCCACTCGAAAAAAAAAAAAGACCTGCCTTAAGCCAACAGGGTTGTTGCTTCTCCTTTTCTTCAGCCCATCATTAGCTCGATGGAGGAGAGGTGCGCCACACGCCATTTGTGCTGTCTCCAACGCTGAACTTTGTCATTTAAACCAGTAACTTCTCCACATTTTTACTTTCTCTGCCATGTACCTAGTGGAAACATTGCATTCCATTAAAAAAGTATATATCGAGATTTGACCGGAAATAAATGTTTTGAGGCTCCATGGATATAAGAAGGTATTTTTGGAAAAAAGTGTGTGTGTGTGTGTTTGTCTGGGAAAAGTATGACTCAAAATCTAAAAAAACTGTATAAATACTGTAAACTTGGTATTTAAGTCCAGTATCTTCCTAGAGTGCAATATAAAGATTTTCAAGAAAATTTCCCCACTCCAAGCTACCCTAGAAATATTTTCTGAATTTTTTTATTTCATAAATAATGTCTCTAACGGTTTTGATTTAAATACAATATACTAAGAATATTACATTACTTATAAAGTTTATGTCTTGAATTTTCTGTAAAATCCGCTATATTAAGAAGAAATTTTGAATAATATTGTATAACCGGTAAACGTCAGGCAAATTACGAAAGTGTACTGCACAAAAAATGTAGATGGCTTTAAAACACACCAATCTGTTCAAATAAGTTTCCATGATATCATCAATTTCAAAGATATCCATTATTAATGGTTCGAATTGTTCAATACTTCTGTCATTCCTTTGAAGCCCTTTCGATATTCAGTTGTTTCTCGCGATTTCGTACAAAAAGCATGAAATTTCAAGGCGAGTACACAATGTCCAGTTCTTAAACTATTCCCTTTAGATTTATAACGAAATGTGTAATGCAGCTATTTCCGGAACGTTTTATACCGATTAAAATCAAATAGATAGGAAGATAAACTTTCTGAGAGAACAGTTTGTACACTCACGAATAAGCAGTATAGAGTAGAGAAAATCATATAAATGAAACACATCAGTTTTCTCCTGTAGTGAATTAGGTATATATTTTAAGGTTTCTTAATTATAGAAAATTCAATCAAAAATAGAGGACTTCACGGCCTATTCACAGAAAATTCAAGATATACATTTCATTTTTTATGTATGGATGTTTCATATACGGTATTTTAATCAAAATCGTTAGGTATTTATTAGAAAATTAAAGTTTTAGCAAAATGTTCTAGGTAAAAGGCAGTTGGGATGGGGGAATTTGCCTGAAAATCTTCGTGTCGCAGGTTTGAAAGATACTTAACCTAAATACCAAGTTTGGTATTTATCCGACTGTTCGTTTCTGAGTTATAGTGTAAATAGAGACACACATTTCTACACAGGCTTTATTTGAATTCAGGGGGCATCAAGACATGTATTTTCGGTGAAATCTCAGCATGAATTTTTTTGGATGGAGTGCAATTATCTTCTCTAACTACAATGTACTTGTTTAAGAAAGTAAAAAAAAAAAGTAGACATATCAGAAAAGACTTCAAATGTGCACCAACTTCAGGTTTATTCAAATCGATATGAAACTCTTTCATTTTCACTCCGTTAACAAAAATATTTACTAGTCGGCCATGATATGAATGTGCTTGAAGGAGGGGGCCAGAATTTTTTGTTGACAATCAAGGCTAGGAATCAGAGAGGAGTGAGGGGCGGAGCGAAAAGAAAATGTACCGCCGCACAATGAAAACAGTACTACATTTACAGGCCTAAGCCTCGATAGTAAATGCAACTCTTTACCTGACTGTTTTTCCGATGCCCGCCCACTTGTTCAGCAACCGTTTAGTTCCTCTTCCCGCCACACGCACTCATATCGTGGTCGACTAGTGCACGAAAACGCTATCAGATAATCGGACATAATAATGAGTCAAAAACGCTAAATAGTAATATTTCATCATTTTTCTCCAGTCCTCACATTAAAGGATATCCATTTGTGTATTTTCTAAAATCCTCGTAGCTCATAGCAACCGCCTCATCTGCTTTGTGCCGTGCAGATTACCTGCTTTCATTGCCTGTGGATAGATGGCACAGCATTCGCTTCTACCACCTATTTATCATTTTTACTATTGTTTTAAACCTAAGGTGGAACTTTGGGTCGTGGTATTAAATATCCAATGCGGTATTTACCTTACTGGCTGAGGGAAACCACGAAAAAACCTCAGATTCGTGGGCCCACGGAATTTGAACCCGGGGCCTCAGGAATGGGGGCCACAGACGTTACCGCTTGAGCCATCTCACACGGTTGTTGCGAATTGTTAAGTGAAAGTTTCAATTTCAAAACTTCGTGAAAAATTATTGCTCTCCTGCTACCAATCCTGTAGATAAGAAGAGAGTCTCATAGCTCAAACGCAGTGCTACCACATGCACACATATTTATATAATGTTACATTTTTAAAATAAAAAGACTGCTGAAATACTCCTTTGCTTTCTAATAGACATAGCCATCAAGAGAATGTAATAAAGAGAAGTACGTAGTTTAAATATAAACAATTAGTATTCTCATTTGTGTTGGCAGAAGGATAGCTACACTATTGTTCCCATATCTCAATCAAGAAGCGCGCTGCTTTTGTTTGCAGTGCATTAAATGATTTATGCATTATTCGCTTACATCAATGCCAAAGGAAAACTCTTGGGAGCGAAGGTACATAGCTGTTTAGAAAACAAAAACACTAACTCCTGTCTAGATGTCACCGAAGGAGATAATAAAAAACAAACGATACAGCTCTTTTTACATCGTTCCCCTGCGGCCAAAGGTTCTTCTAGCGTCCCATTTTTGCTACTGCAATGATGACAATCTGCAAAGTAGAGAAGGTAATGGAGGAAGCGAAGCCATAATGATAAGAGCGTCTGTCAGCGCTTCCTGCTGGATGGAGAAAGAAACAGGATCCCGTGGCTTTTTTTGCCTTCTCTAGCATCGTAACCTCTCCATCCCTTCCCCCTCTACCCACTTCAACAGCAACTACGGAATAATAACGGCTCAGAATCGAATATTGTGTTTCAACAAAAAGGCACTGATGACAGATTCTGCTGGTTCTTAACCCTGCCATTTACAAAGAAACAAAGACAGCTGTAATAACTACTGCATAGGAGTTAATGAGGCTGCAGAATTGCCACAAGGCAGCATGGTTGATTTGCCTGTAAATATGGATTCTAAGAACTAAAGGCTAATTATTAGGGGCCGGATTTTCGAACACTAAAATAAAACAATAACAACAATGATTAACTTCCCAATTTATAATTGAAATCAGCAAAGTTTTGAAATACCTCACTCCAAATTGGAGCAGCGTTTCTGCAACTAACCTATCCATTGTTGTACAATAATGTGAAAGGGGATATCACACACACATGTATATAGACATATAAATCAATATCAAACAAGAAATGTACAAAGCAGATTATAACTTAGATAAGTAAAGGACGGGCGAGCTAGCTAATTCCAGATAAAAGTTAATTCTAGGTAGAGCACACCACCTTTCACCAAACTAATGAACACGGAACTTGAAGGAATAAGGAGAAATATAAAGAGACATATATAGAAAGGAGAGGGAAAGAGGTATTGAATCTGCTTCCGGATGTGTCACTGGGGCGCGCGTGCGAAACGTTTTGGAACAGAATCTTTCCATACATAATAAGGTAACGCGGTCTGAGGACCAATTGGAAATGTCGTTACATTCTGAGGCGCGAAAGTGAGCGTCACTAGGTTTGGGTATAAAGGGAGCGAAGAAGGCCCCAAATTTTCACTGTCTTATAGATTCTTATAGAATCTTGTCGACACACAGTGATATTCTCTGGACGACGGATGCACGTGCGTGCATATGGATGGGAAGAATGTGCAGTTAGACTAGGCTACTAATTTATTGTTATGGTGCGAATTGTTACTAATGGGAAAAACTAGTCGCCTATAAGTATTTTATTGATAATAAACCACATATTAAGGGAAATGCAGTCCACTTTAATTTGCCTCACCTACGAAAACCCTGAGATCGGTGAAATTAGTTAGATAGGTAATTTATTAAGAATGGAAATATCATCAGCCGCTGAGCAGAGGTAGCCGGAGACCAGAACCGCAGACCGTTGGTAAGCGTGTGCGGCTCAGTCACTTGCGTGGGGCCCTCGACCACCTTCAAAACAATAGCCGTGCGGAACAATAGCCCATTACGTGCCGCTTCCGCGCTCCAGGGGATCTCTTAAACAGTTCGAGTATGTTTCCTTTCTAGAACATTCCACTTTGTATGCGGAGCCTATATAAGTGGGCTGCACTTGCCCAACGAGTTCAGTTGGTTAAGAAGTTACGAAATTAAATTCAGTCAATACGTCGAAGAGATTGTAGAGTTAAGAGGAGATAGTGCCGAGTACAATTGAGTTGTGAGTTGTGATTCAGCAGCTCAGCTGTGATTCGATTCAACGGATTAGAGTTTTCTACTCTAATTGTGTGCCAAAAGTGTCTCAAGTATAAATGTTGTGCTACGCTGAGACCTAACTGACAAATAAAGTGTTTTTAGCACCAATTAATGTTCTCATTTTTTGCAATATTTTGGAGAAAAGAAGTGTTTTCACATACATTTTTTGTTGAGTGAACCATTTTCGAGATATTGCTTGTTATTTCCTTAATTTTTCCAATACTTATACTTTTTCTCAAATGGGAATTCGTTATTCATTTTTTTTTCCTGGTAATGCAAACAGAATGGAATACTCCACAGAGCAACCGGGTCTTAAAATAATTGACTAGAAGCATATGGAGAACAAGCGTCTGTAAAAATAGTTTGTACAAGTGTAGAGATAGTCATGTGAGTGTAACACATCAGGTTTTTATAATTTGTGTCCCAGTAAATAAATCTGTACGTCCAGCCATTGGAAACCAGTGTGCAATATCTCTTGCGAGAAAAGAGCTGAGTGGCCCGAGACATCTGTTTAAATATATAAACCTTTAACGGAGCTCAAAATACAAGTCAATGTTACATCGGAATCAATACCGGTAGGTCTCGCCGTTCCAGAGAGAGTGAACTGAGAACGAAGACTGAAGAGATGAATGTGTAATGAAAGTGAAGTGAATGAAAAGAGTACTGTCGCTCGGTCAGAGGCACCGCTCGAGATCGTCAAGAAAGAGTGGGGGAGGGGGCTGGAAAGAAATTGCAAAGGCACTCAAACTATTCGCCTCCACAGGCATTTGACAAACGCGATCAGTTCATTGACAAGGAAAATCAATACATTTTATAGCGCTGGCACTTTTGTAACACCACAAAACACGTGCATAAACTCATTGTGAACACTCCTGGCACAATTACCAGCGATATACACTGGTAATACACTACATAGGCAATTACTGTGGGCAGTCGAATGCATGGAATCGTTCCGAAATAATGCGCAATGGTTTATGTTGGTAAAGAAAATGCTAGTCCCCATCTCTTACCTGGTTCTAGCTCTACACTTAATGTTTGTCCTGCTCCCCCTTTTCCTTCTCTCCTGAATCTGCAACCGAACGGTTCATAGATTAATGTTTGACTGATAAACATTTTACATCAAACCAATACGAGACGGAATCATCCTAGGGCTGGCAGTACCGTTGTTGCGTAATATGTCTTCCAGCCACTTAGATGAAAAGTATCCGTATTCCTCCCCTTTCGCCGCTCACCTAGTCCTGGTATTTGGTCACAGCCAAATGCGTGTGTGATGGACTTGAATTGTTCAAACCAATAAGGGATAAGTCTACCCAGGGTGATTACAGGTTGAAATGGGAAAATCTGATGTGCTACACTCACATGAGTTTCTCTACTCTTGTGATAACTATTTTCAAAAACGCTTATTCCCCATATGCTTCATGTTAATGTTAATCTTATTGCTCATTTTCTTGTAGATGCAAGGGAATTGGTAGGCTTTAAGCGATAGTCAAATATTTTAAGAGCTGGTTGCTATGTGGAGTATTCCATTCTCTTTGCATTACCAGGACAAAAAAAAATGAATAACGAATTTGAGAAAAAGTATAAGTATTGGAAAATTTAAGGGGATAACAAACAATATCTCGAAAATTGTTCACCCAACAAAAAAAGTATAAGACATAAATTTTGTATTTTAACACAATCTACACTTTTGTGTAGTAAAATTTTGTCTATATCTTATGGTTTACCAGATATGCAAAAGTCGTTCACATTGAAGAACACTTTTAGAGACATTCCCAGAAAATTCGAGATATACTTTTCATTTGTCATGAAAATATCTTAAACATATGATATTTCAATCAAAATCGTTAGAGCCATTTTTGAGAAAATTAAAATTTTCGAAAAATGTTCCATGTAAAGGGTAATCTGAGATTGGGGATTTTCTTAAAAACCTTCGTGTCGCATCTCTGGAAGATACTGAAACTAAATAAAAAGTTTGGTGTTCATCCGACTGTTCGTTTCTGAGATACGTTGTTCACAGACACACACACGGACATGTTTCCAAAAATGCTTTTTTTTATTCAGGGGTCTCAAAACATGTATTTCCGGTGAAATCTTGGTATCGAATTTTTGGGTGGAATACAATACTACGTATAGTAAGTAGAGAAAGTAAAAATGGAAGAAACTGCTATACAAAGCTAGGAGCATCTGCAAGTTTCCTTGAAGTCGACTGTACTTCCTTATTTCTAATCTGAGGTAAAGTTCAACATCCTTGATTTGATGCAGAATTTACTGACTTAGTTTATACCGTTAGAAGCGAAGGCTGGAAATATAGGATACATTAAATTGTTGCTTTAAGGTATCACGTTCTATTAGGATGATTTTCGCAGTTTCGTCAGATTTTAAATACAGTCAATACATTGGTTCTGTTTGAACCAATTCCATTGTTTTAAAATGTTGGTTCATGTCCAGTTATAAGACTTATAACTCTTCTTAATGAAGATCTGTTGAGTGATTTTTTCAGGTTTATACAGGACCTTTTTTGTAGTTTGTCTGAAGAATTTGTTATTGGAGAATGATTTTCATCTCCTTTGGGCTTCATAAGAAATCCAGTGGACTGTGTTTCTAACACTTGGTATGCTTATTCCGAAAATAGGTTCTGGGCGTATTGCAATTTACACCGTGATGAAACTAGAGCAGAGCGTGGCCTAATAGGTTCGACTAGAAGGCTTTAATGATAATACTAGAAGATATTTGAAAGAATATACAGGCGATCTCTACGAGCGGATGATGTGTATTATTCCATCAGAAGAGGCGACTACGAACACTGAGGCAGTATTTTTAACACTTAAATGATTTTAGTCAAATTATATAATATAAAATATAATAACAGCCCGCCTTAAAGCAATATGTGTATGTAAGAATATATAATAAGTGTATATTACAATCATTGTATATGTTTATATTGTTGTATACATGTGTAATAATGTTATGTGAATGTATTACTTAATTTAATGATGTAGGAGCTGCGAGAATAATAGGTTAAAATTTGCTAACAATGAGGTAACAATGAGGTAACCTTGAGGCAATAGTGAATTTAAAAGTTTAGCAATGCTACTTGTGATTCTTGGAAATAATAATGTAAATTTTGAGACAGTTTATAAAATAGCCAATCAACAACCAGAAGAAGCTTTAGTTAAATGAAGGTATTCTATTGGACTAGGATTAGCCAATCAGAGACTTAAAAAACACAAATTTACAAATTTAGGCGGTAGAAATCAAGTCAGTTGCTTGTAGACAGAGCTCATAACTGGACGCGTTGGTTGTTGACAGTGTTCCTAATCGGACGCGAGACACGTCCTCGAGAAATTTAATACGTATTCGTATGAGACGAAAATAGTTTTACGTGTTCAAAAGTGCAAGTAATTAATTAATAAAAGAATCTTACAGCTCTCTTAGTCATTGAAGTGTTATTTAAATCGAGTCAAGCATTAATAAAAGGAGTGAAGTAAAATTACAATCTGTGTAAGCCTACATTCTTCAGTAGCACCATAACCCTGCAAAGAGAAACGTGTCTCTAATAATAATACTGACGCAGCTGAGGCAAACATAAGTATATAATATTTAAAGAAGCCGTCAAATTACAAAGCTCATATTATTAAACCTGCGGCGAAGTCTACCGAAAACATTTTACCATACGTGTGGCTGCAACTACTTCAAGTTCGTCTCCCCCACAGTCGAAATAAAATAGATCATCTTCAAACTGCTTTCCATACGTGGGGCAGCAACAAACCACCTTCTTCAGTAACCGCTGTTTAACATGGATAACTAGTTTACAGCTACAGATGTTTTAAGTCATTCCTGACTAAATGTGGTGTTGATGGGTTTAAATCGTAAACACTTCATACACACTACACATTTAACCAAGTGCGGTGTGCTTACTTCATTCATACGACAGCTGGTCCATCACTGCAACGAATTCGAGAGGTGCAGTTTCCGAGCATTGCATTGTAGAAGGATCAAGGATAATATAATTCTCCTCTATTCATAGAGTTGCAGTCGTTGTTTAAAAGTAAACATGCTTTGCACCTGTACCATATTCGCAATTTCCATAGGGACAACTAATCCTCCCGGAATGCAGATGTGTAAAGGCCGAATAAATTATGTCGAGAAAAGCTAAGGATTATAAATCATCTAAAATGCTTCGTTCATGAGGTTTCTCTACGCGCTATCGTTTATTGTTATGCATCTTCTCTAAATTATTCTACTTTTCTATCTCTACTACGTATAGTAAGTAGGGGAAGTATTGTATTCCACACAAAAATTCGATACCGAGATTTCACTGGAAACATATGTTTTGAGACCCCCTGAATCCAAAAAAAGCATTTTTGGAAACATGTCCGTGTGTGTGTCTGTGAACAGCATAACTGAGATACGAACAGTCGGATAAACACCAAACTTGGTATTTATATTCAGTATCTTCCAGAGATGCGACACGAGGGTTTTCAAGAAAATCCCTCTACCCCAGATTACCCTTTACATGGAACATTTTTCGAAAATTTTAATTTTCTCAAAAATGGCTCTAACGATTTTGAATAAAATATCATATGTTTAAGATATTTTATGGCAAATAAAATGTATATCTTTAATTTCCTGGGAATGTCTCCTAAAGTATTCTTCATTGTAAACGACTTTTGCATAACATAAACCATAAGAGATATACAAAATTTTACTACACAAAAACTGTAGATCGCGTTAAAATACACAATTTATGTCATATACATTTTTTGTTGTTGAGTAAATCATTTTCGAGATATTGCTTGTTATTCCCTTAAATTCTTCAATACTTATTTTCTCAAATGGGAATTCGTTATTCATTTTTTTGTCTTGTATATGCAAAGAGTATTAATCTGTGGCAAAGGGAATGGTGCTGCACCTAGCAACCAGCTATTAAGAGATATGTCTAAGCTTATATGCTACTGTATTTCTATATTGCCCTTGCAAATACAAAACAAGGGGAACATAGTACGCCTTAAGCGTAGTCAAATATTTTTAGAACTGATCGCTATGTGTAAAATGTAATTCTCTTTGCATGTCAAAAGATCGTTTCTGGCAATGTTTATCTCGATTAATATGATATAGATGGAGAATAAGAGTTTGTAAAAATAGGTTGTACAAGAGTGGAGAAAGTCATGTGAGTGTAACACATCAGATTTTTTAAAATATTTACCTCTGCTACCATTTTGTAACGTTAAGCTTTGGTGCTTGTTTGCTGTCCAGAGGAACGAATCTTATTTGGTGAATTGGAGGAGAAGTGTATTAAGATAAATCACGCAACGACTTACTGTAGTCAGCTCCTCATTTATTGATCATAATCAACATTTGAGGTTATTTCACATGCTTGAAACATATTTATATGACCTGCTTCCATATTTGCTTTACTTTGACGTAAAAGGAAATGTTGGAAAAACAGGTCTCCAAAAGACCAAGAAAAGTTCCCTCTTCTTCCCGTAAATGCACTAATTCTTTCGAATAGTTAATATTTATAAAACTATTTTACATATCATATAATGACATAACTATTTTACTTTTAATTTTGTAAAAGCGCACGTTAAACGAGAATCCAGCCTTAAGTATGAATTTTGTGTTATAACAAAACAAAAAAAATCTGATGTGTTACAGTCACATGTCTTTCTCTACTCTTGTACAAACTGTTTTTTACAAACGCTTATTCTCCATATGCTTCATGTTAATCGAGATATCGAGATGTCAATCTTATTGTTAACTTTCTTGTAGGTGCAAGGCGATTATGGTAGGCTTTAAGCGATAGTTAAATATTTTAAGAGCTGGTTGCTAATGCTCTTTGCATTACCAGGACAAAAAAAAAATGAATAACGAATTCCCATTTGAGAAAAAGTATAAATAATGAAAAATTTAAGGGAATAACAAGGAATACCTTTAAAATACTTTACTCAACAACACAAATGTATATGACATATATTGTGTATTTTAACGCGATCTACATTATTGTATGACAATGATTTGAGATGTTTGTTAATTATAAGCATTGTTAGGAAATAAGTTTACACGGTCTCACTGAAACTGACAATAAGAGCGGTAACAATGAGCGAGGGGGTGAGTTGTTTATCAATTATTAGAGACATGCAAATGACGTCAGATTGGCGCGCTTTTCTTAGAAATGGAGGGAATTTTGTTGGCGCGTTTTATTAACCTATAGCAGCTCGGTTATAATCTTTAGGCATATCGGGTGTGGGAGTATAAAAAGCTAAAGCCAGAGGCAAGTATTGCCCAGTTCAACAAAATCATCCACGCGTTACACGTCGCTGAGTCCAACAGAATTAAACGTCGCTTAGTTCATCAGAATCGTTCGCGAGTTACACGTCGCAATTCTACAGAATCTATCGCGTCTTAAAGTTTGTTATAAACGTGAAACACGCGAATTAATAATGTGCAGTAAATAAGTGATTATAGTGATATTAGAGAATAGTTTCAGTCTGGCGCGTATCAAGAGTCAATATGTGAACTTAATTATTTGTGACGGTAATAAAAGAGTAAAAACAAATTCTTTTATCAGTGTTATCTTTCAGTAACAAATCCTTTCCGTTTACACACCTTGATCAAGAGATATGCTCGACTTAATAATAATAGCTAGCCGGAGGACAATGAATCCAACATTCAAAGTGGTAATACAATAACAGGCGCCCAGCAAAAGATAACACGAAGTGACCGCGAAAAAATTGGCTTCCATACGTTGTGCAGATAAACATGAAGCATCTTCCAACCAACTACAAATATAAACCACTTTAACATTCCCAGAAAATTCGAGATATATAATTCATTTGCTATGAAAAGTTTTAAACTTATGGTATTTTATTCAAAATCATTAGGGCCATTTTTGAGAAAATTAAAATTTTCGAAAAATCTTCCATGTAAATGGTAATCTGGGGTAGGGGGATTTTCTTGAAAACCTTCGTGTCGCATCTCGGGAAGATACTGAATCCAAACACTAAGTTTGGTGTTTATCCGATTATTCGGTTCTGAGTTATGCTACACACAGACACACACACGGACATGTTTCCAAAAATGCTTTTTTTGGATTCAGGGGGTCTTAATACATGTATTTCCGGTGAAAGCTCGGTATCGAATTTTTGGGTGGAATACAATACTTCCCCTACTTACTATACGTAGTAGAGAAAGTAAAAAAAGTCCGAAAGTGGTGAACGCTCCAGGATTACTTTGTCCCTGGGGGTGTGTCTACCCAGCATGGTTGTTGCTTCTTGTTCGCCCGGCGAAAGACTCCGTCTGCTTCTGCGTTGCTTCAGCCCGTCACCAGCTCGGGCGAGGAGAGGTGACGTCATCGGCCACATGTGCTGCCTCCAACGCCGGATCTTGTCACTCGAACTAGTGACCTGCTTTGACCATTGTAAACGATAGTCTGCGTGTACTTTTGGCGGTCAATTCGAGGACTGAAACCTAGTTCTTGTAGAAGGTGGAGCGTGAAACGCCACATACTTCATATTAATCGAGATACACCTTTGCAGATTTAGTTCATTTACTCACTTTATTGTAAGTAAAACGGGAATACAGGAAACGGAATCGATAATAAGATGCTTAAAAGCGAGAGGCTATTCGGCCTTTAGTTTCTGTACTTCAACCATGATATTGCGAGAAACAACAGAATAGCGAATAGAACATTAAAAAGTGGCAAAGTATTGAACTTGGAATTGGCCGATGCTTCAAAAAAGTTATGTAAAGTATATTGTGTGTTTTAAACACATCAACACATTTTGTCTTCTATTAGGGTTTACCAGTTGTACTAATTTACATAAAATTCTCTTCGAATAAACAAGAATTCTTGGGCTGTTCCGAGAAAATTCAAGATATACATTTTATTTGCATGTAAATATCTGAAAGATATGATATTTTAATAAAAATCGCTACCACTATTTTTGGGAAAACAAAAATGTTGGATATTTAACCATCTAAAACATAATTTGAAGTGGTAGGATTTTCTTGAAAATATTCGTTTGGCATTTCTGGAAGATACTGAACTCTAATATTTAGATTTCAACAAACATTTTGTTCTGGTGTTATAGTATTCACAGTCAAAGTCACCGACACACATAAACACATACAAAGACGTCTATCTAAAATATTTTTTTTTCTCCATGAGCCTCAAAACATGTATTTCCGGTGAATTATTGTCATTAAATCTTTTAGTGCAATACAATACTTGCTCTTTATCTACTAAAGGAAGCTGGCAGAGAAAGTAAAAAGGCACAATGCAACGATGTTGAAAATAATTTCAGAGGATCTTGTGAAGAAATTCCGTATATTTCAAGGTCACTTTTACTCTATCACGTACCTAGTAGATGGCGAAGATATTACATTCTACTCAAAAATTCGATAACGATATTTTGCCGTATATACATGTTTTGGGGCACCTTAAATCCAGAAAAAGCATTTCTTTTTAAAGGTACATGTCTGTGCATGTGAAAAGCATAACTCAAATACAAAGTGTCAGATAAATACCAAACTTGGTACTTAGATTCAGTAATTTCCCAAGATTCAACACGAAGATTTTTAAGAAAATTCCCCACCCCAAACTACCCTTTGCATGAAACATTTTTCGACCGTTTTGTTTTCTAAAAGGTGGGTCTAACGATTTTGATTAATAACCACATTAAACATATTTACACGGCAAATAAAATGTATCTATTAAATCCTCTTCATTCGAAAATAATTGTATAACTGGTAAACGTTAAGCGATAGACGAAAACATACCACACAAGAAATGCAGATCTCTTTAAAACACACAATTTATTTCAAATAACTTTTTTGTTGCATCAACCATTTCCGAGATATCCGTTGTCAATCGTTCGTATTGTTCACTACTTAGCTATTCTTTTAAAGTCCTGTCGATTTTCAGCTGTTCCTCGCGATGTTGTGAAGAGGATATGGAATTTTAAGTTTATCTAAAACGGAATATGTAATATAGCTATTTCCGGAAAATTTGATCTCGATTGCAATTAAGT
This sequence comes from Deroplatys truncata, assembly GCA_030765065.1. Classification (NCBI taxonomy): domain Eukaryota; kingdom Metazoa; phylum Arthropoda; class Insecta; order Mantodea; family Mantidae; genus Deroplatys; species Deroplatys truncata. The sequence goes on from CM060982.1 coordinate 112,298,823, forward strand.
AGATCGGATAATAAACTTTCGTAAGAATAATTTATATAACCAATAATAATCTATAGAGCACAGGTATGTGACTGTAACACATCATATTTTTACTTTCCCTACTACGTAGAGTAAGTAGGGGAAGTATTGCATTCCACCGAAACATTCGATACCGAGATTTCACTGGAAATGATATTTTGAGATCTCCTGAATCCAAAAAATGTCTTTTTGGAAACATGTCCGTGTGTGTGTCTGGCTGTGAACTGCATAACTCAGAAACAAACAGTCGGATGAACACCAAACTTGGTATTTAGGTTCAGTATCTTCCAGAGATGCGACACGAAGGTTTTCAAGGAAATGCCCCCACCCCAGATTACCCTTTATATGGAACATTTTTCGAAAATTTTAATTTTCCCAAAAATGGGTCTAACCATTTTGAATATAACACCATAAGTTTAAGACATTTTTATGGCAAATGAATTGTATAACTCGAATTTTCTGGGAATGTCTCCAAAGGCATTCTTCATTATGAACGAATTTTCCAAAACGGGTAAACCATAAATGATAGACAAAATTTTACTACACTATAAATGTAGATCGCGTTAAAATACACAATTTATGTCATATACATTTGTTTTGTTGAGTGAACCATGGGAATTCGTTATTCATTTTTTTTTGTCCTGGTAGCGCAAAGCGAATGTAATACTCCACATAGCAACCAGCTCTTAAAACATTTGACTATCACTTAAAACCTACCAAATCCCCTTGCATCTACAAGAAAATTAGCAATAAGATTAACATCTCGATTAACATGAAGCATATGGAGAATAAGCGTTTGTAAATATAGTTTGTAAAAGAAGGTCATGTGAGTGTAACACATCAGATTTTTATATTGTGTCTTTTTACAAAAAGAAAAAGTTGAATAACACCCTGTGTTTTATGAACTTTTCTTCCTTTACAACTTTATGATTATCTTATATACTGCATAATAGGGGTTTCGAGGGATAGGCTAACAATAAGAACGCCAAGAGAACTAGGATATAACGTAAACAATTGCTATGTCTTATTCAAAAACTCTTTCTGCAGCAATAGCAATACCGATTATTATTATACGTACCCGTGCTTTCTGGGTTTCATAAAGGTACAAAAGCATACAAACAAGAAATGTTGCACAAGTAAGGGACATTAAATAAGAAACACAAGAAACATAGAAACTCATACTCCTGGATAAAGATGGTCATTAGAGTGGAAATGAAAAAGATTTCCCAAAAGCTCATTCATGGGTTATGATAATGTACTAAAGCAAAAAGTGCAATTTTCTGAATTCAAGGTATAAAATATTACTTCACGAAATTCTAATGCGCCTTCATATTTTTATTTCAGTGTTCCTGAATGGAGTCTAATCTCTCGTAAAGCCATATAAAGTCATTCATAAGCTACTATATACGCCGTTAGCTTTGCTAATAGAGAAAGTATAAGAGAAATGTGTTGTAATCATGGATATACTAGTTTTTCTAGAGATAAAAGTATTCTGTTGCAAAGCTGCTGCTTTCTTCCGTTTTCTCTAAGTCAAAACAATTCTTTAGTAAGCCAACCGAGATGGCTCCGCGGTAATTTGTGAGGTAGAGCTTTCCATCGAGCGAGTTTTGTTCACTATTTTGTATTATTCATGCCTTCGATCACAATGAGCTCCTCTTGAAGTCCGAGCGCCCTCTCTCAGACCATTCCGTTTGGTATACCGAACGGGTATATTATGTCTCATTTCCTGTTCGGATGCTCAGAGTGACCAGACCCAAGGGGAAGGCTCAGTCTGTTTACTTCACTAGCGCTGTTGGCTTCCTTATATGTAGTTCAAATTCGCGTGAAAATGGAGTTGGATGATAGAAGTAAAATGCAAGCACAGTGTATCTATTAACAACGAATTACTAACAAATTTTCAGTTTTTCTATGATTTTTATTGGGGAGTTTCTCTTTAAGCATAGAGTGATAGCTTGCGTTGTCCATTACTATCATCACGCCCTACCAGTCTCTGAAGGAGATGGGTAAACCGTTCCGTAAACACTACATTACTCATCTCTAACTTGGATTCATACTTTAGCGTGTTATACTAAGGCAGAACAGTTGAGGAGAAAGTATCTACCAGGCTCCTTTGTTAACTCAAAGAGAGGGTCACCATCTTGTTGGACCTTGCTGGCTGAGAGGAGGAAGCAATTGGTACATTTTTACAAAAGGTTATGCAGCTCACATCGGAATGTAAGGATGAGGGTCAAGGGTTGAGTGGGAGGGTTAGTGGCTTAAGGGCGGGTATTTGTTTATTTTATAAACAATAGCGTGTGCTTGTGAACAAGTCTTTCCTTTTTCTCTTCTTCCTCTTCTTCAGTTTTGTTTGTGAGACTTTTGTTGTTAGTTTATCTTTTTTTTCTTTTCTTTTCATTTGTTGCAAATGTTATTAACTTTAAAGCTCAGTTGATAAATATAGTGTGAAAATAAGAACTACAGTATATTATATAATCACGTACGGTCCATCTGATCCGTGTGATGTACGAGTTTGAACATGTAAAATACTTATCAATGAATACACCACCACTTTGTCACTGCAAAATTAAATCTTGCTTTTTGTGAAACCACATTTGCCCTATCTGGTATGACAGATTATTAGATGTGTTCGTAATGGACTCTTTAGATCACCGTTTCATTTTGAATCCTGACAGGTAAAATTTCTAACATGGTTTTGGACTTCTGGACTTTGAAGAATAATAATTATTCCATTATAATGTATAACTTGTTTATTAAACCAAACTTTTATTCACATGACTGAGTTTTTTTACCTCTCACAGAAATTTGTACATGAAAATTTTACGATATTTATTTTGGAACATATTTTCATACATATTTTTCTTAGACATAATGATAAAACAAAACATGAAAATGAAATTTGTGTACTATAATGTAGTAAAGGGAATCTAGAGCGCAACTGTGCATAGAAACACAGTCGAAAACACGGTAACATGGCATAGGCTATTGTTATTTCTTTGCCTTAACGGACTGAAGCAATATGCCTGGCAACATCGCAATTATGTGAGCTCTCAAACGAGCGAATACTGCCCATTCGGGCTTGTGAATCAGAAGTTTGACCATAGTTCGATATATTCGTTCTCCTTTCCGAACGATTTGGGCTGGAAGAAACGAGCGAGTCTCAGTATGTGCCATGTGAAACGAACGAGTAAAGTGCATGTTCTTGAGAGCTCTAGTGTGAGGCTCATAATCGGGAGGTCCCGGGCTCGATTCTCGTCGATCGCTTACTCTGACCTTGGGTTTCACGTGGTCGGTAGGCGGTTACTGGGATGGTTCCTGATCTATCATGATTTCCCCAGCATCATTTTCCTTTTATCACTTTTCCTTCTCATCTTTCAGGTGTGCTTCTAGGTTTCGTGGTGTATGGCAATGCCGGGTAGATGCTTAATCCAAGGACAGAGTACTCTCCGTGGACACTAGAGGGCTGCTTTGTTGACGGGTTTTTCATCATCCTCTCTGGGCAGCTCCAGCTGTAGACCGGTCTTCGAATCTGGAACTGTTAGGGACCATCGCGCATCTGTGTTGCGTGTTTACGTGCGACATGTAGCCCTATGTGGTTCTTTCACTTCATCCCTTCCTTCTGAAGTGTGTTAGTCACAGCAGAATTATGCTAGTCGCAGTGCGCAAGGTGCCCCCCTCCACTGTATAACCCACAGCTATTCATTAGCAATAAGGATTTAGACCATTAATGGTTATGTTTACATACAGGTTCCTTCATCTAATCAACAGTATTATAAGTTTTGTACGTTTATTAATGATGATAATAATAATAATTTTGCTTAAAAATTTATGTTAACTTCTGTTAACGCGTAAGAAGCATGAATAAAACATATTTGTATGATGCGCATGAATGTTTATTTTATTTTGTGATCATTACATATATGTGTGCATATATTCGTATGCTATATTTACTATATTTACACTACTTTAACATACTTTAAACCTGCTTTGAAAAAGACTACATATATTTAATTATTTGTGTATTTGTATGTATACAGTAGGAACGTAGTATTTAATTTCGACATCTTCCAAAGATGCAATAGGAAGGACTGGGATCTATAACATTCATATGATTGTTCTATGCACTATAATTTATTGCAAACTCTTAACCATGAGAAGCATCTGATGTGCATTATCTCTGAATTCGAAGATAGTAATCTTATTTATAGGATATTTGTAGCGAGTTTAATTTTTGTCTGTAGTGCACTAAAATGTTGTAATATGCTTCATTAAAATTCAGATTGCAAGAGGCAAGAATGCTCGACAATTCCATGCAGGATTACTGGAAGCTTGTTGTAGAGGGACTTCACCATATGTATCTCGCTGTGTGGGCACATGCATTTCGCAGAGGTAGGGAAAATATTCATCAAAAACGTGGAGCTGGAAGATCGCCATCAGCAAGTGATGATGTGCATGTGGATGCTGTTAGAGCACTGCTGGATGAACACTTGTATTGAACGAGCAAGGACAGTTGGAAGTGAAAACAACTAGATAAATCTGTAGTTTCCAACCACTTCTGGACTGCTAACTATGAGATAGGACCTGATAAAAGCCACTAAAATCATATAGGTCCCTTCTCAACTGGAAATTTGGGAAAAGATCTTCATCCACTACATCATCAAGAATATTCTGAATTTTGAAGTTCCACCAGCAGTCTCCTTGATGCAGCTAATCCAATCACGGTGAAGAACAGAAGAGAGAAGACAAGTGAGTGCCCAACTTTCACCATAGATGGCAGTAATTCCAACATAAACGGATAACAACTTTTCCCAATACAGGACAGCAACATCACTTGTTAATTCAAATCCTGGAGGTCAGGGGAGGAGAGCTGAAATCAGTCGGTCTTCAGCTGAGTATGGCACAAAGCCTTCTTCCGAAAGTGATTCTTAGTAAACATCCAAGCGCATATGTGATGTGAGTTAAAAACGAACAGACTCATACGAGGGCTGATCAACAAAGACAGAGACACATTTTTTTCACAGACATTTGTTACTCCAATTCAATGTGTACATGATCTTTTTCAAAGTAGTCCCCTCCTACATCAATGCACTTTTTAGAGCGTCTCTGCCAGTCCTTGAACACGTGCTGCAGACCATTCTTTGTCAGGTCCTTGAGACTCGCCTCACTTTTCTTGAGCACTGCTTCAGAGTTCTCAAATCGAATACCCCTAAGCTTTGCCTTTAGTGATGCGAATGAAAAAAAGTCACAGGGTGCAAGATCGGGGCTATAAGGTGGATGTGGTACACAGGTAATGTTGAATCGAGCCAGAAACTGCATGACTTGATTTGCGACGTGAGGCCGTGCATTGTCATGATGAAGGCGCCACCCAGTCCGAGAAAGCTCTGGTCGTTTCTTTGCAATGTGCTTCCTCAGTGTAGCCAATACTGACGCGTAGTATGCTGCTGTAACAATAGTGTAAGGGGGAACTGCATGCTGGTATATCATTCCATTACAGTCAAAAAATGTGATCACCATCACTTTCCCTGCAGATGGAACAACGTTTGCCTTTTTTGGTGTTGGAGAACCTGGCGATTTCCACACTGTGCTGGCTTGTTTTCCTTCAGGATCATAATGATGCAGCCATGACTCATCACCGGTGATAATCGATTTAAAAAATGCATCACCTCCATTGTCTGGTATGCGAAATGCACGTAGGGTCTACAAAATAGAGCATTACTACCAACCTACCAATACGAGAGTGCTGCCGCCTACCAACATTATACATAAAAACCTGCTCTTTTCAAATATTTATGTTACAGATTCGAAACTATCACGGAAGCTACAGGAAAAATTCAGTCTCAGTCTTTGTTGATCAGCCCTCGTATTATATAATGAATCTAAAATCGCAGTTAATAATACTTCTGTCAAACATAAACAATGTGACTTCTGAAAATGTTTTGTTTCTTGTTAATTCAAATTATGTCACGAATTATTGAATGACATGCATTTCTTCCTCAAGCCATTGGTATAAATCTTACGCTTATGTTGAGATAAGCGTTTGCAGAAACGGTTTCATTACACTTTCGTTATAGACAAGAGGAATACATCAGGCTGAAGCAATGGTCAAATGCTTCAAAAGCGGGTCCCTATTTGTTAGCATTGAAATGTCATCACAAAAAACTACTGAAAGAGAACAGCACTTTAGAAATACAAAGTGTTACTTTATTTTTTAAAAGTGTTCTAACAATTTTGATTAAAATACTGTATGTTAATATTTTCACTGATAAACTGTATGTTGTGACGCAAAATTAAGTTAAATTCAGTTTTACTTATGGACGCTCTTTAACCACTATGAGCTTAGCGTCTCATTTAATATTGGGCGTGAAATACCGTAAATTTTGCTCATAGGCCTCTTGAGGTTCCTTGGTACGTGCTGTAAATCTACCACACTGGACCATCTGCTTTGCTTCCCTTCCAAAGGAAACTATGCTAAAGACTTTTACATTGTGACGCAGGTGCTATAACTTAAGCTTATTGGGAGGTCGGAGCCGGGCAGTCGGAGATAAACAAAGATAACTAGCACTCTTCCGCCGTAAGCCTAGAAGCGCTAGCGGCAGATAATCATAATTTTCTGTAAATTTTCTTCCTTCGCCTTAAAATCATTCAGGAATGCTCTGTGGAAGATTCCATTGACTATATAGCGTTCTCGCGAGAAGAGCCAGTTAGTTGAGTCGGTCAGTGAGTAAGTAAGCAAGCGAGTTGGTGAGCGCATTTCTGCTCCGACATCAAGTGCAGTTCTCCGAGCGAGGTAATGACGACTGCTATTACGTGCAGCGAGTTCTGCTGCTTCTGCGAAATATTGGAGAATTCTTGTCCGTCTAGAAGAAGAGGCTACGTCATGAAGAAAGTGAAGTGACGGGTAAATTGAACTGGTTCAGATTAGTGAAGTGGCAGTATGAACTAAGTGAAGTCCCAGATCAAAACAGTGGTAGTCAGAACTGGAGAAGTTATAGTTGAAAAACTGACAAAGTCACAAAGTCTTTAACTTTCAAGTGAATATACTGTGAAGTTCTCTTCGCTTGAAAAAACTTTATATAACAGGTTAATCATAAAAGTTGGGTAGAAACCATACTACACCACAACTGTAGCTAAATGTGGCTTTAAAACCGGTCATTTAGTTAAAATAAATTTTTGTATCATCAACCGCTTCCATTGCCATTTGTTTGAACAGTTTGAAATGTTTAGTCACGTTGTTTCGTTTCTAATGAATTCCAGTATGTAAGCTGATTTCAAGTAAGCTGATAACCACCCACTTTTAAAAGCCTTACTTCCTCTACCACGTACATAGTAGGTAGAGAAAGTATTACATTCCACCCAAATATTGGATACCGAGATTCACCGGGAATACATGCTTTGAGGCCCTCTGAATCCAAAAGATCCGTCTGTCTATGAAAAACATAAGTTAAAAAAAACATCACACATTTAAATTCATAAAGATTTCCAAGAAAATCCTTCCCACTTAAACTACTCTTTACATGGAATATTTTTCGAAATAACGATTTTGATTAAAATGACATATATTAATGATATTTACAGTATATATAATCCTGGGAATAGCCGCTAAGTCCTCTTAATTTGGAAGGAATTTTGTATACGTTTGGGGAGAGAGTCAACGCAAGTAATGTGGATCTCCATAAAAGATACAATTTATTTCAAATAATGTTTGTTGGTCATTTCCGAGATATCCATTATTAATTATTCCAATTGTTCATTACTTGGCTATTCTTTATAGTCCTTCCAATATTCAGCAGTTTCCGCAATTGTATGGAAACAGTATGGAATTTTAAGATCAGCGTACAGCATCCAGTTCTTAAACTTTTGACTGTCGCTGTTCCATTTGTATCCATAACGATATGTATAATGTAGCTATTTCTGCAAAGTTTTATTTGGATTGAAATGAAGTATATGAAAAATAAGTTTTACTAAGAATAGTTTCTTTATCTACTAATAAGTGATGGAGGGTAGAGAAAGCCGTGTGAATGTATAACATAAGATTTTTGCTATTTAATCTCTGCTTAAGAGCCGTATTTAGTTGCCATAAACGTTCCTGTACGCACCCTATATGATAGGATACCACATTATTTTGAAATGCAGTCATAATTACTGCTGCTATTCCATTTTCATTATTTTACTATGATATTAGCTTCTAAGCAATGTAATTAATCCTGTAAACCGTTACTGAACCGTATGACGATTTCTCAGTTCTCAGTGACGTCGCCGTGATGTTGATAAAGTTCAGTTTAAGTAAAATATGAGCAAACACTCTGCGGGTCATGCATTCATTAACATGCTACTGCGTTTCATCGCTATTCGATTACCCGTTGTTATAAATAACTTTGCGTCACACGTGTGTTCCTCCATCAAATGCACGCTTCGCTTGATCGTAAAACAACTGTCACCTACTTGAAAAAGCAACACTAATTTTTTCATGTAAACTAACAGCTTTTAGATGCAAATGACCCATCAAAGCGCGGACAAAGTCTCTCATCATCAACGAAAAAATGTTTTCAAACGAAAGTCACTGGAAAGCTCCTGTAAAAGCAAAACCAATGAACCTTCACTAGCAGACCCATTCCACTGTATATCATAAATGGGAACCTTAATCTAACGGAGTGTTTGAATTTTTTTACTATTACAACTGATAATGGGAAATTTAATTTAGATTTTTATGCAATATGAGCAAATTATATAAATACATAAAAACTTTATGTGAATGAATAATAATATTGTGTGAGAAGTTTGGCATTATTTATTACAAACAATATACTTATTCTGGTGGGCTACTTGCGGCTGCTTGCCCCGCTTTCGGTAGGGAGTGGTTTCGGCACCGACTGACGTATGGAGTTTTGGGAGAAAGACAGAAAGAAAGAAAGAAAGAAAGAAAGAAAGAAAGAAAGAAAGAAAGAAACAAAGAAAGAAAGAAAGAAAGAAAGAAAGGCGAGACCCTCTCTACTTATTGAAATATCCACAACCCAAATCGTAAGTGGGTAGGAACTTCCAGATCCACCCCTTCTGACTTTGTATGAACCTTTTGGAAGGCGTCACCCGAGTTTAAAAACAACACTGATTACTGTTTCTATGATTCAGTTTTGTTCTGCTGTTTCCTTAGCGAGATCTTGTAGTGTACGCAAGTAGCATTTGTCTACGCGAGAGTCCTAAGTTTGACTACTTTGTGAAATACCGGAACACAGAAAAGGCGCTTCTGTAAATTGAAGTGCTATGCGCAGAAAAGAAACATTGACTACAAAAAAGCGGACTAATTAACAGTATGAAGACATTCAAAGAATTACTAATTTCACTAGCAACATGCATAAGCCAATTTCCATGGTTTAGGGTAGCGATCGCATCTGCTTAAAATATAAAAATAGGGATCTGTAATCTCTGTTAGAGATAGCTGCCTATGTAACCTTTTTCCTTTCCGGATTTTTCCTTACGTTTTCAAGAGAAGTTTTGGGTAACACTTCACTCAGTGCGGCCGAAATTAATTCACCTTCTATGCGGACTTGCGTTGTTTAATCACTTCATCAATACCACTTTTCTATGCAAGAAATCTTACATAGTATTATCAGTATCTTCAGGTCCATTAATGCAGTTACTCTCCAGGTTCGTAATATTATTTTTGTTTCTTTTGCTAGAAAACTTAAAGTGTTATATTACTTTTTGAAATAATAATAATAATAATGCAATGCAGCACACTTATTCTTCAGATTACAAAACACTACTGTCTCATTTGTGAAGCGTGCTCTCTGATATTACACATATAAAATTCTATAAAATATAAAATACCCCTATTGTTATACACCGGGGCGAGGCCAAAAAGTTTTGCAGCTAGATATTAAATTTAGTTACCCCGGCATAAACATTGGCGAGTGTAGCTGCAGAGGCAAATAAGAGAATTAGGAACTTGCAGCACAAATTTAAAGCAGGCGTGGGATACTCATCACATAATACACTTAAATTCACATTTAACACATGACCTGTGGTTTATTAAATAATTGACATGGTGCCACTACTTTGTTTACAACAGATTATAGGACAAATATTGGAGAGAGATGCTCCACACTCACACGATCCACGCAAAGACAACCACTCGCCCTGAAGACTCACACAAGACTGACCCACGCTACTGACTAGGAGGTGGGGAGAGAAATGCCGCGCCGGACAAGAATTCAAACTCCCAATCAAAATGATTATGTACAACAATGTCATGCTACACAGAAATAATGTGTCCGACGCGAGAATGCACACATATACGCTACATGATTAATTGTGTACTTGTTGATTTGCAGTCTCTAGTATTTTGTACCCACACAGTTCGAGCCATTAATATCCTCAGGTATAAGGACTAGGACTAGGACCGGGGAGGTGACTTAGCACCTCGATTATGTCCACTCAAGTTGCAGAGTACGTTAAAAACTGACGTTTCGGGAACGTGTATCATTCACCTACCCTGAAGATGGGAATGACGTACGTTCCCCAAAACGTCGGTTTCTAACCAACTCTACTCCTGACTGGAAGGCCGAGAAAATCAAGAGTATGCATAAGGCCAGAAAAACTTCAGCTCAATTTTTTTTGTTTAATAGTTCATTTTGGGGTGTAAATAGGATTTTATTTGACGGGGGAATAAAATTTCAAAGGAATTTTCAAGTTTTTGGCTTATTTCCTCAGTTTCGATTCACTTTTTACGACTTCACGAATTTATTTCTCCACCACTTTGTCACATATCCAGAAAGTGTGTGGATGTAAAAAATGCTCTATCTCATACATGAAAGATCATTTTGAAAACACCACATACATAAGTTGCAATGTTTGTATATTTTCCAAACAATTATAAAACTGATAAGCTGAACAAACGGAAGAACTGCCAAAAAGATAAATTGTATTACAATTTGATTTTTATGCCAAAGAATTTAGACTTCTCTCTCTATTAATTTGGCTGTTTGAATTTTTTTAAGTGCAGATGAATACTTTCTTTAAAGGGTGTAGTGTTGTTAAATACCTTTATTTTTGTTTTACAGCCACTATTTTAAATTTAAATCTATGATATTTTCGGAATATATTAAATCATCAAGTGCAGAATAGCAACTTTGAACCAAAATATTATATGGAAGGAATATTTAAGATTTGCATGAGTGTAATGTACACAAAATGTGTGCTGAATGGTACCAGACTTAATGAAAAATTTGAAGAATAAATTACCAAGTATGAATCAATTAAGCTCTAAGGACAACAACAAAATGAAGAAGCATTAAGTAGTACTACGGGAGCTTTTAGTTCACTCGATTTCATTGAAAAGAAACTTGCTAACTGAAACAGCTTCTGGCCATCTTCTGTAGTAGTCGGCAAACACAAGAGGGATGGGAGAATCCATTAACCACAGCGCTGAGTCCTTACCATCAGCTTGAAACGTTCTCAAGCGATCAGCTTTAATGGACCTCTCTTTACCATTGGATACTGGAAACTCGACTGCTATTTGAGTTTTCAACAGCGTCTTACTTTGGACGACGTGGGCCTCAAGATCAGATTGTTACATTGCATGCAAGTCTATTACATCCACGTGTGATAGATAACTCTAAAGTGTTGTCTCTCTTTATTTCACTGTCTTGTGACTGCACAGTTTTGCTCTGCAATTACTCCTCAATGCCTTAAGAGGTTACGCAGGTTTGAAAAAATGTAAAACGCCTTTTTAACCTATACTCTTCTATACATAACAAAAAGAAGAACATAGAAAACAATGAAAGAGATATAAGACATATAAGGTTTTGATAATTTGATAGTTCTTTCACACAAATTGTATACAATTGTAACAAACAATTTAGAACTGGACTTTAACAATGTTCTTTGCCACTACCGGAATGCTAGTGACGAGTCTACGGCTTTTTGTACCTCTACAGTAGCACTTGCTAGCACGATGCACTGATGACATTTATAGTACGTAACAATAAGTACACCGGATCATAAATCTGCGCCTTGCCCGTTGGGAATCTGTTCGGGTTGCGTTAGTCTCGACGGAGAAGTTAATCCCGATGCCTATGGGAGATTGGGTACGTATATGCATGAAAACCCGGGCGTAAATTGTGTAGACGCCTCAATGTCTGTTGGTACCAACCTGGAAAACTGACAGCGAACTAGACTCTGTCGCCCCGAACCTCAATTTTTCAGTAGTATTCTCCTTGGTAGTGGGTCCAATGGAAAACTCCACGGAGGGAAAGCCTCACGGCTGACGCTATCAGGTATGACGTCATTTGAAAATAAAGAAGTAGTTTATTTTAGCTCCACGTATGGACGCCAATTTGAAGATGATGTTTTGTCGTATTATTATTAGCCCCACATATGGAAGCCAATTTGGAAAAGGTTATTATATCTTTAGGTTATTTGCACCACGCTTTGGGCGTCAATTTAAAGTAGACTGTAGTGAAGGAGTTGTATTATATTTGAACTGTTGGGGAGCCGAACATTTCAAGTAGTTGAAATCGCACGTATAGTAAACAGTTTCCGGTAGCCTTCGCCCCAAATGTACTTTCAGGTGGCCTTTGCCCCAACTTTAAAAAAAAAATATCTTTGTAATTTGACTATATCTTTAAATATTATATATTTATGTTTGCCTCGGCTGCGTCAGTATTATTGTTAGAGACACGTTTCTCTCAGCAGGATTGTGATGCGACAGGAATGCAGGCTTACACAGATTATAATTTTACTTCACTCCTTTTATTAATACTTGATACGATTTAAATAACACTTCACTGATATAGAGAGCTGTGAGATCGTTTAATTAATTACTTACACTTTTTAACATGTAAACTATTTTTCGTCTCACACGAATACGTATTAAATTTTTTGAGGACACTTTTTGCATCTGGTTAGTAACGCTGTCTACAGACAACTGACTTCGAAATTTGTATATGTTTCTCCTTTTCAGTTTCTGATTTGCTAATCCTACTCCAATAGAATACCTTCATTTTACTAAAGCTTTTTCTGGTTGTTGATTGGCTATTTATTAAACTGTCTCAAAATTTACATTATTGTTGCTCCAATAATGATCAGTAGCAATTAAACTTTCAAATTCATTATTGCCAAGGTTACCTCGTTGTTACCTCATTGTTAGCAACTTTTAACTTAATATTCTCACAGCTCCTACATTATTAAATTACGGAATACAATCACATAACATTATTACACATGGATATAATAATATAAACATATAGAATGACTGTAATATACACCTTTTATATATTGTTACATAAACATATTGCTTTAAGGCGGGCTGTGATTGAATTTATATATTATATAATTAGACTGAAATTATTTAAGTGTTAAAAATAGTGCCTCAAAAATCTCTGAGTGATCCATGGATTTCAGCAGCATTTCCGAAGCAGTTTTGCTTTAAAAACCAGCCGTCTTTCATCAAAACGTGTCTACAATAATACAGAAATTCTTAGAGAATCATAGCAGACATAGCCGTTTGTTACAGTGCAAACATGGCAAATATTACATATCGTGCGATTATAAAGTACTCCATAACATCTCTAAGTGAACTACGGGGTTTGGACGTCATCGGGAAAGATTGGAAGATAGAATTCCGCCAAGCCAGCAGAAACACTTAATGAAGTACTCGACATGGTTCTGGAGAATTGCCCATGAAGACGTCCAGCATTTCTGAAGCTCTGGGAATTTTAGGTGCACGGTGTTTTACATTTGAGAGATGAGTTGGACATTAAACAATTATCTGCAAGGGGGTACCGTGACTGCTGACTCCGGATGAAATGCGGATCGGAGTGGAAATCTCTGAGCAAAGTGTGATTCGTTTTCAGAGAGGTCCCACCGATTTTAATTGTCGATTTGTAACGAATGATGAAACATAGGTGCACTACTACACATCTTAAATAAAAAAGTAATCTAAACATTGAAAGAACCATATTCTTCATCAACAAAAAGGCAAAGTTTATGAACTCGACCGGGAGGATCACGATCTGTTTTCTGGAATTCCAAAGGCGTGCTAATATTATCTTTGCCCTGAGAAACGCAATATGTGTTGTAATGGCTAAAATCAACAAAGTGAGGTTTGATTTGCTTCCACATCCAAATTATTCCTCTAACATATCTCTAACCAGACTTCCATCTATTCTCTAAACTGAGAAAGTTCCTTCGTGGAAAGGAATTTTCCTCCGATGAAGTACTTAACAAATCTTGGGCAATCTGAATTCTGTGACGGGATAAAGGCCATGGAGAATAGCTGAACCAAGTGCATTAACATCAAGGGCGGCTCTATTGATAAATAAAAGTAATTTAACTTTTTTTTGATATTTTGTGGTTCAATCTTAGAACCATTCATACTAGTATACACAAATATATATTTTTAAATTACTGCCAGGCATATTTATCCTTTAAGGATGGTTTGCAGTTGAAAATATATCATGATTTTGCGCTTGCAAAACACATAGCTATAAGGATTAATTAATTGTAATAACTTTGATTAATTTTGTTCTAATTTCCATTTAAACGAAAAAGGTATTGATTTTTTCCTTCTTTGGAACTTTATTCATTGTATAACTTGCGTTACAATATTTAACAATGTTGAACTTTATGGGAGAAATAAAACTGCATAATGTTTTATATCCAATCAGTTTAATTGAATTTCTAGAAATCTTGAAAGAGAAATAACTGTATTGTTTTAGTACGAGCACTGCAGCATAGTTGAGTTTTCAGTCAAAAAAGATATCACGGCATTTTCTAAAAAAAAACTACTGAAATTGTTAAAGTTTAAAGGCAGCTAAATGTAGAAAAAGATTACATACATTAATAAACTAGCTTCAAAAGTTATCATTGGGATTTAAAAACAAAGTTGGGAATTTATAAAGAGAAGTAAGTTACTATATACAGATATACAGATTGTGTCTGATTACCTTTACAGACGTTGAGGACTTGTAGTGAGTACCAAAAGGATTAAGTTTAGCACAGGAACTTCTGTCCGAAAATGTACCGTTTTTCCGCTACACGCAAAATCATCTCACGCGGTTTTTCGGCGCCACTAGGAGTGAGTTCCAGCACGACGGCGCACCAGCTCATTTTGTACTTGAGGTCCGACGTCATCTGGACCAAAGTTTTGGGCAACGTGGATAGGTGGTGGTGGTCCGATTGCTTGGCCTGCACGTTCTCCAGACTTGATCCCGCTTGACTGTCGCATGTAATCCTTGATTTACGAGACCCCTATGGGAAGACCTACTAACACTAGTTATGGCAGCGGCGGATGATGGAGTACTAGGAATTCGTGATCGAGTATATCAGAGCATGGTTCGGAGGTACCACATCTGTGTTGAAGTCGGTGGTCGTCACATCGACCTCTTCTGTAAGTGGGTCCAGACGAGAGGCAGCAGTCGGAGAGAGCAATGTGTGTTGTGGTAGTATTTTGTGTGTAGCGGGAAAACGGTATATTTCCAGACATGAGTTTTTATGCTAAAGTTAACCGTCTTTGTCCTTAATGCAAGTCCTAGAAGTTTGTAGAAGGAATTTAGACACATCCTGTATGTGAAAACTTGTAGAAGGAACAGGAAATTAAGATTTTTAATAACATTAATACTTCTTTTTTTAACTGATTCCACTCTTCTTTGTAGTACTTACAAACCAACGCATTGTGTCAGCAAGCAAACTCTGCATCATAGCATAACCAGGATGGGTGATCAGCCTAATGCCTGTCATAGTGATGAAGAATTAAATAAATTGTAGTGATGAAAATAGGAAAATTCTCGGATCAAGTTATCCAAACCAGCATTCGCCTTGTGCCCGTGAAAAACCGCGAAAAAACATTTGATCAGATTGGCCAGCGCCGGTTTTTGAACCCGGTACCTCCCGAATGCGGACTATGGAAGTTACGTCTGAGCCATCCAGCTCGGTAACATTAATACTTCCCTTTCCAAAATGTTAACCAAGTTCACCATGTTATATGAAGCTTTTAAAATGTTGTTTTGCTACGAGATATGAATAAATAGAGGCTGGAACAATCAACACAATAGTAGATTATGAGACAAGTATTTAAAAAATCTGATGTGTTGCACTCATATGACTTTCTCTACTCTTGTACAAACTATTTTTACAAACTATTATTCTCCATCTATTTCATATTAATTGAGATAAACATTTGCAGAAACGATCTTTTGACATGCAAAGAGAATTACATTTTACACATAGCGATCAGTTCTAAAAATATTTGACTATCGCTTAAGGCGTACTATGTTCCCCTTGTTTTGTAGAAATACAGTAGCCTTTAAGCATCGACATATATTTTAATAGCTGGTAGCTAGGTGCAACACCATTCTCTTTGCCACAGATTAACACTCTTTGCATTTTAAAGACAAAACAATGAACAACGAGTTCCCAATTGAGAAAAAAAGCTTTGAAAAATTTAAGGGAATAACAAGCAATATCTCGAAAATGGTTCACTCAACAAAAAATGTATATGACATAAATTGTGTATTTTAACGCGATCTACATTTTTTGTGTATTAAACTTGTGTCTATCTCTTATGGTTTACCAGTTATGCAAAAGTCGTTCACAATGAAGAATACTTTTGGAGACATTCCCAGAAATTTCGAGATATACATTTCATTTGTCATGATAATATCTTAAACATAGGATATATTAATCAAAACCGTTACAGCCATTTTTGTGAAAATTAAAATTTTCGAAAAATGTTCCATGTAAAGGGCAATCTAGGGTGGGGGAATTTTCTTGAAAATCTTCGTGTCTCATCTCTGGAAGATGCTGAACCTAAATATCAAGTATGGTGTTTATCAGACTGTTCGTTTCTGAGTTATGCTGTTGACGACACACACACACACACACACACACACTCACATACACGGACATGTTTCCAAAAATGCTTTTTTGGATTCAGGTGGTCTCAAAACACATATTTTCCGTGAAATCTCGGTGTTGAATTTTTGGTTGGAATACAATACTTCCCCTACTTACTATACGTAGTAGAGTAATTAAAAGAGGGGTTTTATTTTGCTAGTACGAATTAAGCGAAGCGAAAGCCATAGGCCGAGTAAAATAAAATCACTTTTAACACGTGTGGCATATACTATTTTCTAGAACCGCTTTAGTTTGTAAGATATCAACAAAATAATATTATATTTATGCCTTTAACTAAGAGAAATCATAACGAGATCAACTCATGCGTATAGCGAGATTCTTGAAACAAGAGAAATGACGTTAAAACAAGATTAACTGCAACGAGATGACAGATGTTTTGTTGATTCCCTAGCAGTCATTTTCAGTGAAATTACTTTCAACGTGTTTTGCCGTACACCAGGCAATGAAGCGATTAAACGTTTTATCATATTGCTTTCGGGATTGTGTGGGTAAGTAGTTCTAGTGTTATTCTATCTACTGCTTCTGTAATTTCACCTGCTCTTCCATTTACGTTCTTCTGAATTCATAATTGGCGCCATTTAATATTTATGTAGTTATACTAGATAAAAGAATAACTTTTATATCAAAGAAACCAAAGGCTATCAATATAAGGTATAGGTATGCATTTAGTTTATTGTACACATCCCTAGTTACAATTTACAAACTTTGTTACATTTATTTTCATGCTCCTACTTTATGTGTACATGCCTGCTGCTCTACTTTATGTTGTACAGCCAGTGTAGCTCCCTGTCCTTCAGCACTGCTTTGCAATATTTATCTCTCTTTGCTAAAGCTTCATTACAGTTTATTTCATTTTATTTTACCACCCCTCCCTCTCCCCCTCTCCTCCTCTTATTAACTTTCCTCGTCAATCTCTCTTTAATTTTTATTAAAAAAATCACATCCTTTCCTATTTATTTCTTCTTGCCTCCTTGTTAGAATTTTTAGTGCCGATTAAATCACCCCCCCCCATGTTATTTCACTTTTTATCCCAGATTCCTCCCTCAATTTTTTTCATCTTCACATATAAGGTATATAACTAACTGCATAAACTGAAGTATGACGCTTTGTGTTGTGAAAAGATAATACGAGCGGCATGAGAAATTAATCATTTAAAAAGAGACAATGAAAAGTAAAACCTAGTAAAACCAGGTCGAATTATTAAACATATTATCCAAATATAAAGGGTAATTTCCATGTGATTCGGTTGAAACTAAAGTTGGTCACAATGTAGTGGTATAAAAACTTTATCGTACTAATGCGATAATATAATGTTTTAGTTCGTGTACACTACTTAAAAGTTTTACTTTTAGGAATGCTGTGTAAAAAGTAATTTTTAAAACGTGTTGAGCTTGAAATATACTAGTCAATAAGTATCCGCACAATATTTTCAATTTTTTGTAGGTTGGTTGTGTCGGTTTATACGCGCTTACATTTGTCTCCTTTGTCTCCGTTTGTGGAATGTTTGACCGTTATCACTCCAGTGAGTGTTGCATAATAAGCATGGCTGCACCGCTCACCCCGTTTGCACCAAAGAAGAACGCTTTTCGTCGTCTGAAGGTGCAGCAGGAGCTAAAACCCATCGATGACTTCTCGCACTATATGGGGGAAGTATTTACCCCGGCGAAATTTGTACGAATGGGTTGAAGTGTTCAAAACTGTTCGGACAATTTTGAAGGATGACGAAACAATAGGACGCCCATCCATATCACTAGTGACGCCAACAATGAACAAGTCCATATCAGGATTCAGAGAACCGACGATGACTGTCGATGAAGTAAGTAAATAACTTTATTAACCCAATTAATTGTACAAATTTACAAAAACAATTTTACAAATTTATTCTTAACTCGGTTTCTAAAAATAACAATAAAATAAAGTATAAAGAAAACTAACCTCATAACTACTGGTATCCAGCATTCCTCCTAGTCTAAAAGTACAATTATAATTTTCTTTAATCTCTAATCTAACTCTAACTCTACCTTGAGTTGCTTTCCTTGGACCACAACAAACTCAAACCTTGTGGTTGTCGAGTTGTTGGGTCCTACTTACAACATATTAATTAAACATTACTGTAATTTAATTTAATACTCATTTGTCTCTTCCTTGCTAATTTTCCTCATCCATTTTGCTCTTACTCTGCCCAAAAAATTCCCTACTTCTATTGTATTACTTTCTCTACTACGTATAGTAAGTAGGGGAAGTATTGTATTCCACCCAAAAATTCGATACCGAGATTTAACCGGAAATACATGTTTTGAGACCCCCTGAATAAAGAAAAAAGCATTTTTGGAAACATGTCCGTGTGTGCGTCTTTGTGTGTGCCTCTGAACAGCATAACTCAGAAATGAACAGTCGGATAAACTCCAAAACTGGTATTAGGTTCGTATCTTCCAGAGATGCGACACGAAGGTTTTCAAGAAAATCCTTCCACCCCAGAATACCCTTTACATGGAACATTTTTCCAAAATGTTAATTTTCTCAAAAAGAGCTCTAACAATTTTGATTAAAATATCATATGTTTAACATATTTTCATGACAAATAAAATGTATATGTTGAATTTTCTGGGAATGTTTCCAAAAGTGTTCTTCATTGTGAACGACTTTTGCATAACTGGTAAACCATAAGAGACAGACAAAACTTTACTACACAAGGATGTAGATCGCGTTAAAATAGACAATTTATGTCATATACATTTTTTTGTTGAGTGAACCATTTTCGAGATATTGCTTGTTATTCCCTTAAATTTTTCAATAATTATTTTCTCAAATGGGAATTCGTTATTCTTTTTTCTTGGATACGCAAAGATCACTAATCTCTGGCAAAGAGAATGGTGCTGCACCTAGCAACCAGCTATTAAGAGATATATCTCTGCTTAAAGGCTGCTGTATTTCTATATTCCCCTTGCAAATATAAAACAAGGGGAACATAGTACGCCTTATGCGAAAGTCAAATATTTTTAGAACTGGTCGCTATGTGTAAAGTGTAATTCTCTTTGCATGTCAAAAGATCGTTTCTGCAAATGTTTATCTCGATTACTCGTATGAAATAAATGGAGAATAAGAGTTTGTAAAAATAGTTTGTACAAGAGTAGAGAAAGTCATGTGAGTGCAACACATCAGATTTTTTCCCTAGATTTTACATTTACTATCCTTTTAGCTTGAATTTCGATTGGTAAATTTAACCATTCTCTCTAGGTAACTTCGTTTCTTCACACTTTAGAATTATATGCCACTCTTTAACTTTCTGGTGGCATAGTGGGCATTTCTCCAAATCAATCTCTTTTCTCAAACCTTTCAAATTCACCACCCCTGTTCTAGCCCATGCAAATCCTGCTCTTGCTGTTTTATCACATGTATCAACATACTGTTCCCTGCTCCATACTACTTTCATTTCTCTGTATAATCTCAGCGAGCTCTTAAAAGTAAAACTCGCTAATAAATCTTGTTTTACCATATCCTCTATTCTTGTCCTAATTCATTCCAGAAACCTACTTGTAATAATTCTTTAGCTATCCAAATCTCTCCAAAACCTACCTTCATCAAGGTTTCCTTTATCTTACCTAGCCAGGACTCTTTATGATTAAGCCTTTCCTGCACTATCAGGCATTGATGTCGATGAAGTAGTAAATCATATCTTTTTGGTCCACTTAAAATGTTTTAAGGGTCCGTCGCTTCACTACAGAGCAAGAAGTGAAGGAAGCGGTGCAGACAATGGTTTGCTGCTCAACCGAAAAAACTTTCTTCCTGAGGCATCAGAAAGCTTGTACAACGATGGACCATGCGTATTGAGAAGCAAGGGTGAGGCAGTATTTTTAACATTTAAATGACTTCAGTGTAATTATATAATATAAAATTTCAATAACAGCCCGCCTTAAAGCAATATGTGTATGTAACAAGTATAAAAAGTGTATATTACAGTCATTGTATATGTTTGTATTGTTGTATCCATGTGTAATAATGTTATGTGAATGTATTACGTAATTTAATAATGTAGGAGCTGTGATAACAATAGGTTAAACGTTGCTAACAATGAGGTAACCTTGAGGCAATAATGAGTTTGAGAGTTTAACAATACTACTTCTGATTCTTGGAAGCAATAATGCAATTTTAGTGACAGTTTATAAAATAGCCAATCAACAACCAGAAAAAGCTTTAGTTAAATGAAGGTATTCTATTGGAGTAGGATTAGCCAATCAGAAACTGAAAAGAAGAAAATTTTACAAATTTAGAGTTCAGTTGCCTGCAGACAGCGCTACTAAGCGGACGCAAAAAGTGTCCTCAAGAAATATAATATGTATTCGTGTGAGACGAAAAATAAGTTTACGCGTTAAAAAGTGTAATTAATTAATAAAAAGAATCTCACAACTCACTATATCAGTGAAGTGTTATTTAAATCATATCAAGCATTAGTAAAAAGAGTGAAGTAAAATTATAATCTGTGTAAGTCTACATTCTTAATCGTACCACAACCCTGCTAAGACATCCGTGTATCTAACAATAATACTGACGCAGCCGAGGCAAACATAAATATATAATATTTAAAGAGATTTTTAAATTAGCATATTTAAACTTGGGGGAAAGGCCACCTTAAAGTACATTTAGGGCGAAGGCTACCGGAAACTGTTTACTATACGTACGGTTGCAACCACTACAAGTTCAGCTCCCCAACAATTGAAATACGATACGAAACTCCTTCTAAAATACTCCTTTCTCAAATTGGCGGCTATATGTGGGGCAAAAAACGTAAAGACAACACCTTTCTCAAGTAGGACATTAAAAAATTAGAGAATTATAAGTTTCTATTGTTGTTATAATAAATTTGAAAATTGACTTACTCTCGTATTATGTTTAAACGTTTGATAAAAATGTCTCTAGTTTACCCCGCAAGCAGAAGTTATTGTTTCCCCTCTCTTCCTTAGTTTCTTTAACTCTTCTACAACCAACTACAAGGCATGTTGGGGGCGTGGCACGAAGGTTAAGTTGAATACTCCATTGAAGGATAAGGTCACTGCCTGCGATTTTTCAGGACAACATTTATGGCATTTTCTGTATACGTTCTATCCTCAAGCACAAAGGTTTATCAGACTAGCTCTGACTCTCCAATGAGGCAGTGGACTAAAAACACCACTGCACTTTGTATTGATCTATGCAGTGGTTCATAACTACAGATGATGTAGTACTGATATATGCTAATGCACTATGTTGTGGTAAGCAAGCCCATTGTTACCAACATGACATGTCTGCTGGTGATAACTCGCGACGTCGCGATTCAGCGGAGCTCCATATGAATAGAGTGGTTTGGGATGAAATGATGTTACAGACCTGCATTAGCAATGAATGTGCTATTTGCTGCATAAATGAGTCTAAAATATTGAAGTGTTATCTCAAAAACATAAAACGTAGCTCTATTCTAGGGTTGTATACATATAAACTGTTATTCGCAGTTTGTTTTCAGACTTATAAACGTAGGCCTCCTTACGTGAACAAACCTGGAAAACTGCCGAAAATTCTGGAAAATGTACATTTCGTTCTTGTGTTACACAAAAATCCCTTTAGCAAGAATGAGTTTGGAATCTAAATTCATTGAAGTGCCAGGCAATTCAGGACTGCAGCTTTAAAGTCTAAAATCACTTGCTACAAAAGTAATTTCTGCTCTCCATTATTACTTTCTTTACTACGTATAGGCGTAGGGGAATATTGTATTCCACCAAAAAAACAATGTCGAGATTTCACGTGGAAAAGTTTAATATTTAATGTTTTTATACCATTTTTAGAAAACGTTCTGCCTGCATGTGTGTTCTAAACAGCATAATCCAAAAACGAAAAGTCGGAAAAATTACAAATTAGTATTTAAAATCAACATCTTGCAAAGGTACAACACGAAGAGTTTTTAAGAAAATTACCCTAACTACACTTTATATGGAACTCTTTTTGAAACTTTTGATTTTATAAAAAATTACACCATTTTGATTAAAATACCATATATTAAGCATATATATATCTGATAAACGCACTACACAAAAGATGTAGATATAATTAAACACACAATTTAATTCAAATAAGCTTTATGCATAAACTATTTCCGAGATATACGTTTATGGTTCGAATTGTTCAATAGGTAACCATTCTTTTAAAGTCCTGTCGATGGTCAGTTATTTCTCCCGATGTCATGGAAAGAGTATGGAATTTAAGGCCAGCATATAGCGTCTAGTTCTAAAACATTTGACTATCGCTATTCCCATGATTGTATCTTTAACGAAATATGTAATGCAGTTATTTACGGAAATTTTTATCTCTGATTAGATAGGAAAATAAACTTTCGTCAGATAATTTGGGTAATCTACTAATAAACTATAGATGCTAGAGAAAGTTCATATGGATGTAACACATCAGATTTTTTCATCTGCTATCAATCAAATTTGAATACGTTTACAAACTGAAATTTCATCATTAAGATGATTATGAATAAACGTTATAGCTGTAAATATTCAGGAAAGTTTAAAACTCACAAATTAAAAAGTCTATACTTTTGAATTAGTTTTCTAAACCATTTAATGCTTTATTTGCAAAGCGTGTGATATGTTTATAAGAGAGAAACATTTGGAACAAAAATAGAAAGTTGCTTCCAGGAACTGGAAAACTGCACTGCAATTAGACTTTCCTGTAGGTGAAACGGCAACTCTAGGCCGATCCCGAGCTATGTAATTATTAATAATTTGAGTAATTACATTTTAGTGAAATTAAATTATGCTATGTACAACTATTTTTCTATTTACTGCCTATGTAGCTTAAGAAGAGTTATTTAATGATATTTTTGTATTTAGGTTACTAATATTAAAGGAGTAATAAATTGTTTAATATAAACAATTTAAGCGCTATGTTAAAATACAGTCCACGACGAGATATCTTAGATGAAGGAAAAGTGTCTCCGAAGGCAACAAGTGAGTTTTACGATGTCTCTCTGGTAGCAAACGTATTGTTCGTACAGCGAGGGCGTGGAGCTATTGTCCTTTTGTACGGTAATTCGACGTGACCGGAGTGAGGGAGACAACACGCTTAACAGTAAAATTAGGAAAAGCCGCGATTTATGTTAAAAGTGACCAATGAGATCCAAGTAAATCGATATGAAATAGTGAGACGCGTTGAGTGGCGCTAAAAATGCACCAATAGGAAATTAAGTAGCCCAAGAAGCCCGCGACTATAAATGGATCTGTTAAGACCAAGGATGGAGGAGTTACTTCGAAACTACAGGCAGAGAATGATGCTGCCGGACACTTAAGAGCTATAGCGCCAAAAGTTAATGAATTAAGAATGCTTCGCTACACACATAAGAATCGCTACAAGTAGAGATTTGTTAAGTATATAAACTTCGCGTCATATCAGCGCCGTGTTTCAACAGCAGTGGACAGTGGTTTAACGGTGACAATATCAGTGTTGTGTACTACCAGAAATAGCAAAATAAAGAAAACAGTAGTGTCGTCATTTTGTAACTAAAGCACGTCTAATTTCTCTCCATTACCATACCCGAGATCTACGTTTCCTTTACCGAGAAAAAGTCCATGCTGTCACATATTTCAGAAATTACTTCAGCTAGCTGAGGATAGAAATGCAGAGAACCAGCCCACTTCGAACATCTGGAGTCGACACGGAGGCTGCAGAAGGGTAAGCCGCGAGCTACGGGCATTACGAACCAAAACAACATCGGACAGGAGGAGCTACTGCCGCATAGGTCATTACAAGGCCAGGCTATGTTTTCCCAGAAACTACTCAAGGAATTGATCTGAAAATTTTAGATTTTGTTGTAGCAAAAATCACAAATACATGATAAAAATGAAACCGATAGCTTACCACTAATTGATTGTCGAACCTCCTGCGAAAACAGGTTGCTGTTTTAGACAAGGTAAAACATTTTCATTTATAATAAATTTGATTAATATAAAAAGTTTATGTGATTACTTAAATCAATACTTATAACAATTTTACTCATAATTTTATTTATAAATTATTTTAAGTTATATTAAATTTTAATTTGTCTAACTGTAGTACCTATTAAAAGATAAAAATTTCACGACCTGGTACCCTTCAATGATAAGCTATTGTGGTGTAACGTTTAGCAAATAATTTAATAAAATCTTCTTTAAACAGATACCACTCCAAATAACGCTGATATCACTTACCCGAGAACAACGGTGTTCGTTCAAACAGATATAATATATTTCAGCTGTAATTTATCTGTTTTATTTTTAATTTATTTATTTTAAGTCGCTTTGACAACTTAGTCGTAAGAACACAATTTTGTTAATCTTACAAACTGCATAACATTTTTATAAACATAGGTTCACATAGTACTTCTGAAATGAGTGTTGGATAATTTAGTAGATTATTTTATTTTCGTGGAGGTGGCAGTTAGTAATGACGAGGTTAACGGAGAGCGGTGAATTTGAATAGTTACATTTAGGTGGAAGACCACAGGACTGAAGTTAGGAATATCTAGGATCAGTATGTGCCAGACGAAGGATTATTTGATCTATGCGTGGGAACGAACTGGTAGGATATTGTGACACAGCTACGGCCCGAACTTATCGTTTGGAAGGTGACCGATCGACTGGCCGGTTGAAGAGGTAAGGAGAGGTAAGTAAAGAGGAGTGCTTTCACCCAAGAAGGGCAATCGAGAGATTACTAGATACTTCTGGAAGATTCTTCTCTTCACCTCCCGCGAATATTCAAAAAAATTCTCACACTTCTACATAAGCGAACGTGCTCTCGAGTAAGAGAGAGAGAGATAGAAGTGAGGAGTAGATAGTGAGTTGTTCTTAATGCGACATAAAGTGCTAATTTTGACGACAGTTGCGACGTATAGTGAGTGCTGCTACTGCGAGTGTTTAGAGAAGCCTTGTGTTCGACGCCCCAGCGAAAGAAGCTGAAAGCGAGCCGATAAGCGAGAAGAGAAGTGGTGACGCTGAACAATGAACTAAATCAAAGATTCAAATAAATCGCATTTATCAAGTGACATATGATAATGGTGTTGTGCATGAAACATCCGATGTCCTGATGAGATATATTTGGAGGGCGCTTAGTAATTTCCTTGCCGCAGTGTCTGCTCTCTTGGTCACGGGAATGTTAGCATGGTAAGGTATCCGTACCAGCAATTTTCTTACCTGCTTTTAATATTTTGTTTGCATTCTTAATCGTGCCTCTTATTGACATTAAATAGAGCTGCCTCAACTAGGAAGTTGACCTAGGTTATGGGGTGACCGTAAGACCAATACAAGGTAATAGGACTGCTCCCCGAGCATTTGTTCACAACAGTCAAATTCGGGTATACTGGGTTTATTTAACAAAATATAAATCATCATATCCCGCATAAACACACAAAATTTCCACACTCATAAGTTTTTTGAAGCCATTATGTTATTACACGAGTTCTCAAAAATCACGTAATTATTGCAGAGAGGGAGCAAAGGTAAATTATCTTGACATAAACATACAATAGATTTCACGCATTTAGCTCAATCGCTATAGCTCTTCACCTCAGGTTTGCTTGGCATTAAACAGATCAACACCACCGTGAAATGATTCCCGTGATGACGCAAAAGGACAAGAATTAAATATAGTCTAAAACGGCTAATGATACACAGTTAGCTAATATAAATCACGTCTATGGCTCCGAAAAATAAATGCATTTTAATGCTGAAACATCTGCTTATGTAAAATAGAAACGGATAATCCCTGCTGGCTAAGCCAGTCAGAAATGCCTATTACTACGTTAAATATTCGGCTTACTAAGCCATACAAGAAACTAACCAAAGGAGAGATTTGTCCAGTCACACTGGCAAAATAGAATTCTTCGAGCTAGGTGAAGGGAGACCGGACCCAGACAACTTAAACAACCGATACACCACCTACGTTGGCTAATAGAAACACAGTCGGTAAACAACACCGCTCAAAGCTACAGAAAGTATTTGGAATTCGTTAGCCGAAATAAACCCATACGAAAGTAACAAAGTTGCAATCAGCACATGTTCAACTCAATTTTATTGTGAGGCAGTATTTTTAACACTTAAATGATTTCAGTCTAATTATATACTATATAAATTCAATAACAGCCCGCCTTAAAGAAATATGTGTATGTAACAATATATAAAATGTGTATATTACAGTCATTGTGTATGTTTATATTATTGTATACATGTATAATAATGTTTGAGCTGTGAGAAAAATAGGTTAAAAGTTTCTAACAATAAGGTAACAATGAGGTAACCTTGAGGCAATAATGTGTAAGAAACTGTAGTAATGCTGCTAGTCATTCTTGGAGCAACAATAATGTAATTTTTGTGACAGTTTATAAAATAGCGAACCAACAACCAGAAAATAGCTTAACTTAAATCAAATTATTTTATTGGATTAGGAATAACCAATCAGAGACTTGAAATACAGAAATTTACAAATTTAGGTGGTTGAAATCAAGTCAGTTGCCTGTAGACAGCGCTCATAACCGGACGCGAGACACGTCCTCGAGAAATTTAATACGTATTCGTATGAAACGAAAATAGTTTACATGTTAAAAAGTGCAAGTAATTAATAAAAGAACCTCACAGCTCCCTATATCAGTGAAGTGTTATTTAAGTAGTGTCAAGAATTAATAAAAAGGAGTGAATTAAAAAGTATAATCTGTGTAAGCCTCCATTCTTCAGCCGCACTACGCCCTGCTAAGACATCCGTGTGTCTAACAAAAATACTGATGGAGCCGAGCCAAACATAAATATATAATATTTACAGAAACAGGAAAAAAATACAAAGTTTATATTTTTTAAAATTTGGGGCAAAGGCCACCGAAAAGTACATTTGGGGCGAAGGCTACCGGAAACCTTTTACCGTACATGCGGTTGCAACTACTTCAAGTTCGGCTCCCCAATAGTTTAACTATAATACAATTCCTTCAATACAACCTACTTCAAATTGACGCCCAAAGCGTGGTGCAAATAATTTAATAATAATACAAAAAAAACATATACTTCAAATTGCCTCCCAAAACATGGGGCAAATAACAAAACGAAGCAACTATTTACTTCAATTGTATTTATTACATGCACCGCTAGTGCCAGCCACAGTCCTAAGCCGCTGGTGCTTGTGGGCCTGCTCTGATAATTTGTTATTGATGTAACTGCTGTTATGTACGACTTTAAAGCTACTTTTAGGTGGATGCAAGTCTTAGAAATAGCGAATTTAAATAGAGATGTTTTCGTCCAGCGCACAAAGCTGACCCCTGTTTTAAAGAGAGAAAAATCTGGGCATTCTGCTGTATGGCAGAGTCTTTTCATGCTTAGTTTGCACTAACCAGATAAGAGAAACAGACAGGGGTTTTGGAGCAGAATATCTTGTTTTCCAAGTTGTTGAGGTCATAATTCCCGGCTCGGAGGTATTTTTAGAAGGATGCCTGTGTTTTCATACGTCCCATCTCTCTGAAAGAGAAATCCGCGTTTCGCTAATGATGTCTGCATCCCGTGCGGATCATTTTCAATAGAGCTTCCTCTTATTGTATGTCACGTTGTATATATTTGTAATGTTATATAGAAATCTCCCTGTTTCATATGAGCTTTTATTTTAAATCAAAATACACAGTAACGGCAGAATGTAGTATTACACGTGCATTAATTTGATGTATGTAATTTGTGTGTTTGTTTTTGCATGTTGTAACAGTTCAGGAAAAGAAAAGCATTATTGCTCTGTATCTGTGTTCAACACTTCTATATACCACGCTTCCAGTATTCATGTGTTCTACAGCAGGTTAAAAACGTTACAAGCGACGCCCTGCAGCCATATTTAATATGCAATTATATACATAGAGATATCTGAAACTCGTAGGATTATTAGTTTTCTTGTGCTTCAAATTATTAATTACTATATTCCACCATTGTACAGTCGAGTACATAGAATCCTGCCGATATAATGCGCACTGATTTGTGGAAGTATACTGAAATAGGTTAGATCAAAACATAGACAACAAAGTTTTATCTTTAAAATTATATCTCGAATGGGAAGATTTAAAACAATTGATTTTAAATGCAGCGTTTGACGTAGTAGGGGAAATAAATACGAAGTTTAAAAAACAGGGATTACTAAAATATACTGAAGAAATAAGACAACTAATAATGAACAGAAAAAGCCTTCTGGAAAGTACCTACAACTAACAAAAAAAAACATAAATAAAAAAACATGTGTCTAAAGTGAAAAGAGAAATCAGAAAAATCTTATGTGATACATACACATGACTTTCTCTACCCTCTATTGTTTATCAATAGGTATATAAGCTATTCTTACTAAAACTTATTTTTATATCTACTGCATTTTAATCCGAATAAACCTTAGCAGAATTAGCTACATTACACGATTCATTGTAGACACAAAGAGAACAGCGACAGTCAAATGTTTAAGAATTGGACGCTATATGTCGATCTTAAATTCCATACTGTTTCCATGCAATCGCGAGAAATAACTGCATGTTGACAGGTCTTAATATGGAATTTTTATATTTTATTGTTGAGGATTAAGATACATTTTTGGGTATGGTTATAATTTATTATATACTATTCTTTGATATTCTGTATTTATTAATAACCATACTTCATTAACCCTAACTACATTATCATGAGAATGGCCAAGTAATGAACAATTCGAACCATTAATAACGGATATCTCAGAAATGGCTTACGCCCAAAAAAAATTATTTGAATTAAATTGAGTGTTTTAAAGGCATCTACAATTTTTATGTAGTATGTTTTCGTCTATCGCTAAACGTTTACCAGTTATACAAGATTATATAAAATTCCTTCCCGAATGAAGAGGACTTCACAGGTGATTCTCAGAA
Source organism: Deroplatys truncata (assembly GCA_030765065.1). Lineage (NCBI taxonomy): Eukaryota > Metazoa > Arthropoda > Insecta > Mantodea > Mantidae > Deroplatys > Deroplatys truncata. Next base: position 112,328,659 of record CM060982.1, read on the forward strand.
AATTCAAGATATACATTTTTTGTCATGTAAATATCCATCATATTTTAATAAAGTTCGTTTGAGCCATTATTTGCGAAATCAAAACTTTCCAAACATTTTCCATGTAAAAGGTATTTGGGGGTGAGAGATTTTCCTAAAAATCCTTTGTTGCATCCTTGGGAGATACTGAACTAAAACATGAAGTTTGGTACTTATCGAACTTTTCGTTATTGAGTTAGGCTGTTCACAGACATAGACAGATGCACACATGGACGTTTTTCTCAAACTCTGGTGTATTGCACTCACGTGACCTTCTAAGCTCTTGTACAAACGCTTATTTTCCACCTACTTCATGTTAATCGAGATAAACATTTGCAGAATTGCGAATTTTCTTGTAGGTGTAAGAGGAATATGGTAGGCTTTAAAGGGCTGGTTGCTGTGCATAGCATTGCATTGAATGTCCAGGACATAAAAACGAATAACGAATTCTCATTTGAGACGAAGTATAAGTATTGAAAAATTCAAACAAATAACAAAGAATACCTCAGAAATGGTTCAATCGACAAAAAGAATATATGCGACATAAATTGTGTGTTTTAACGATATCTACATTTTTGGGTAGTAAAATTTTGTCATCCCTTACGGTTCACCATTATACAAAAGTCATTAAGAATGAAGAGGACTTTTGGGGACATTTCCAGAAACTTCAAGATATACATTTCATTTGATATGAAAATATCCTAAACATAATATTTTAATCAAAATCGGTAGAGCCATTTTTCAGAAAATCAAAATTTTCGAGAAAAGTTAAATGTATAGGGTAGTATGGAGTGGGGGATTTTCTAGAAAATCTTGGTCGCATCCTTGGAGAATACTAAACTCAAAATACCGAGTTTGGTATTTATCCAATTTTTCCTTTTTGAGTTATGCTGATCACAGACACACAGACGCGGACATGTTTCCAAAAACGATTTATTTGTATTTAGAGAACCTCAAAACATGTATTTTGGTAAAATTTCGGTATGGAATTTTTGGGCAGAATTCAATACTTTCTGTACCTAGTGGGTACGTGATAGACAAAGTGATATGAATTCCTGGTATTATTATATTTCTCAAATATAAGCTGATATATACAATACACAAACAGTACCTACAAAATTAACAGAGAGTTAAATAAACCAGAGACAAACAAAGCGATCATAAACAATGTCATATCTTAAGATGAAGTGGGTATTGTCTTTACGTTGTTTGCACCACGCTTTGTGCGTCAATTTGTAGTAGTTTGTATTGAAAGAGTTGTGTTATATTTCAACTGTTGGGGAGCTGAACTTGTAGTAGTTGCAACCGCACGTATAGTAAACAGTTTCCAGTAGCCTTTGCCCCAAGTTTAAAAAAAATATTAACCTTTAAATTAATCTGTTTATTTAAATATATACGTTTATGTTTGCCTCGGCTGCGTCAGTATTATTTTAGAGACATGGATATCTTGGCAGGGCGTGATGCGACTAGAATGTATTATTTTACTTCACTCCTTTTATTAATACTTGATACGATTTAAATAACATTTCACCGATATAAAGAGAGAGCTGTGAGATGTTATTAAATACTTGCACTTTTAACACGTAAACTATTTTTGTCTCACATAAAATACGTATAAAATCTCTCGAGGACGCATCACGCATCTGGTTACAATCACTGTCTGCAGGTAACTGAATAGATTTCAACCGTCTAAACTTGTAAATTTCTATATTTCAAGTCTCTGATTAGCTAATTCTACTCCAATAAAATACCTTCATTTAACTAAAGTTTTTTTCTGATTGTTGATTGACTATTTTATAAACTGTCACTTAAATTACATTATTGCTTCTCCAATAATCACAAGTAGTACCTACTGTTAAACTTTCTTACTCATTATTGACTCAAGGTTACTTCATTGTTACCTTATTGTTAGCAACTTTAAACCTATTTCTCACAGCTCCTACATTATTAAATTACGTAATATATTCCCATAACATTATAAAACATGGATACAATAATATAAACATATGCAATGACTGTTACATACATTTTACAAATTATTACATACACATATTGCTTCAAGGCGGGCTGTTATTGAATTTACATATTATATAATTTGACTGAAATCATTTAAGTGTTAAAAATACTGCCTCAAGGAGAAATAGATAGGTTATTTTCGAAATTACTAACCAACTCAATAAAGACTAATGACAATAGCAGACATGAATTCGCAGACGATATCATCCAATTACAATAAAACTAAATAGTACCTGTATTAAAAAACGTAAATCTCCAGGTTTAGAAAACATGATTAAGGAACCATTCAGATATACTTCAGAGGCTGCAAAAACAATGTGTTTGAACTTCGTAAAAATAGGTTGGAGGACTTAACGTATCCCAAATGATTGGTATTCAAACAAATATTAAAAAAAAGTAATAAGCCGTTATGCAGAAACTACAGGGCATAAGTTCATTAGCTTCATCCTATAAAATATTTACCAAAACAATAACGCGACGTCTAATGGATTACTTAATCTTTACTTAATCTCCGAAAATCAAAGCGGTTATAGCTTGTCTCAACCTTAAAAGGCAGTACGAAGGTAAAAGCGATAGCTCTCTATCTAACACACACGTGTTGCCATTACCTTCGTCCTTTTCTGCTCTTGCCAAGTTACCAATAACATAGTATAAATACTCAGTTGTTCTAATTGTTAGCCTTGAACATATCACAGTACGTAGAATACCTTCCTCTCTCTAAGATTATATCATTTTAAAAGCCTTTATTTCGGTGGGTACAGATTTCTAAAGAAAATGTGTTTTTCAGTAAAAGTCTGATATTTGCTGACTCTTTGCATATCACGCAGTAACTAATAAGAACACAAAAATATTTTTCTTAGCTAAAGTAAACCAGAGTGCTACTACCTGCAATGTTTGATTAAATATGTTCTGAAAATTGTGTAATTACGCAGTACAAAAGTCAGCCAGCGAGAAATTGTTTTTTTATAAGATTTTCAATGGGAACCAAGCGAGTTAAAATTTTGAGGAGGGTTGGAGACAGTTTTTAAAAGAAACCCGAATCCTCTAACTTCTTGTATTCATCTATTCAGCTAACAGGCGTCAGGCGCGAGGTAGAAGGTAATAACGGTTAACATCATTTTAAGGAGGTGGGTATGTTTATAGGGTGTGGAACACTGTCCAGTGTTGTGTAGGTTATTTATTTCACATTTTACTAAATATTGGAAATGGGACTAAACATTAATGGTCGTTTACTACACACGTTATTACTTTTTAATGACCAGATTATAATAGACAGGACAAAGGTGACATAGAAAATATGACCAAGAAATTAGTAGATGCATTTGAAGTAGGCGGATTAAAAATAGGCCATTAAAACAGAATTTGTGGTAATTGGAGGAGTTTCGGAAAATTTACAAATAAATCATATGGTTAATTAAATGTGTGGAGTAATTTAAGTATCTAAGATCTATAATAGATGAATTTGGCACTTGTGAAGAAGATATTACTATTAGAGTAAATTGTGCAAGGAAGGCAATTGGATCCCTGAATAGTCTTTTATGGAACAGGAATTTTACAAGTAATAATATAAAGTGAACTTACACATGGGCCCGAAAGTTGGGCATTAAAGGGAAGGATGCAGAAAAGAGTCTTAGCGACAGAAATGGACAGACTTCAAGAAGTACGAGAATATCCAGATTAGACAAGAAATGGATGCACAAGAAACTGTTATAGACAGAATATAAAAAAGAACGTGGTATTGACATTTGCAACGGATGTCAGAGGAACGGTGGCTGAACGAGTCTTAAATTGGAAAGTGCCAGGTAGACGAAAGCGGAGAAGAGTAAGAAGAACTTGGTATGAGGGAATATATGGTGACATGATGAAGAGGAGTATGAAAGAGGGACAATGTGAAGATAGGAATCTCTGGAAAGCGGGAATTGCTGCAAAGTGGAAAACCTGCAAATAATAGTAAACATAAATATTATATTAATGGAGGGGAAACCTTTTAGGAGACGAAGTGCTGCTAAAATAAGAAATAACGCAAATTAATAATGAATGGGTTAGCTTATTCAAGTAAAACGAGTGTTAATAGGTCAGTAAAAGAAACAGTTAAGGCTACCAGGTATTTAGAAACAGTAATATGTATATTAAAAAATGAAATAATGGAAGGTGCCATCAAAAAGGCAAGCGGAGTACCGCCATCGTTCATTCTTTGCTCTTTGAAAACATTCCACTCACCTTGAATGTAGTTTTGTCAAAGGTTAGCAGTGATGATACCTACCAAATTAAAGTTTTTATCCCTTTATATCTCCATATTTGTTTAATAATATATCTTTCATTCCTTTAAAGTCGTATTTCGAAGTATTAAAATGCAAAGAGGAGAGGTAAAGTGCACATGTAAATTAAATGTTTTACGACAGCAGGCATTTCACTATTTGGTGATGTATCATTCACATGATGACATTAAATTGCTAGACCGGCCCCTCGCCGTTCTGATATCTTCACTTCTCTTCTTATCACCTAACTTAAAGCCTGCCACTGATCTAAGGAATTTCATTTTCGCTACCTGGATACGCTTAGTCACTTTGTTAGGGTCCAGGTTTCGGATAGTAGAACATAACTTGGTAATCGTGTACAAGTTTGGAGCTAAGCTTGTAAGGAGGAAGTAATTGTGTCATCAAAGATAGATTCATGTCAATAATTCTCTCAATATACCATCCCATGTTATTACAGCAGTTTTTATTACAACAGCTTATTGTAAGAGCCTGCCTGCGACTTCGGCTGTGTTCGGAAGTACGAAGTGATCTGTTTCTGACAGGCGGCCAAACATTCTTTGACCAACTGTATTAATATTTCCGAACCAACCAAACGTATTCTCTGGGAGAATTGGGCTTATTTCACTTACGTTTCTTGGCTTAGTCCCAAACAATGCATCTCTAACTCATGATAAAATTTATTAAAATACATAAAGAATGTACTGTGGAAACATAAAAACATCAGCATTCATTTATGCAAACAATAACTTATTTAAAATACCAGTCATACCTAATGCTTAAACCCGTATCCCTCATAGTTGGATTTTGCAGTTTGGTATATAAAAACGTAAGGTATATTAATTAAGGAAATTAATTTAGCAGCTTAGGTATAAATGTAGAATGTGTTGCTTTACGTGGCATACACATGTATTTCATTTAAATATTTCTGCGCATACTCAACTAGTAGCAGAACCTATCGGGTGATAAGTTAAAGATCCCCGAAAATAAACTGCCAATACCAAATGGATCATCAGACAATATCGAAATGTGGTAGTGCCATCCTGTTCGGGAACAGGAAGTCTAAGTTGAGATGACCATCTTGCATCTCACTGTGTGTGATGTGTACATTTGCGCTTTGTACTGCGTAGAAACATCCTCGATCTTCAGTTCTTGAAGAAACAAACTACAGTATAAACAATAAAAGAAATGTTAACACTTACCAACAATCTGACCCTCAGCGATGGATATCTGTAACAAAAATTCTGTTATTAGTTTCAGTTTTATGCTTCTACAAAGCACCATACTTTACTCTCAAGAGGTCAAACGCAGAAAGACAGGCTTTAAAACAAAAAGCCTGTTTTGGAAAACAAAATGAAAACAGTGGCCAAGGAAGATCAATTCCTAAACTATTCAGGAAGAAGAAAGGAATGGGTTAATGTTTTTTTAAAAAATTCACTGGAAGATACGTTATTAGGAAACATGTTTAGAGAACGAAACATTGCCAAATGAGAGACAATGTGAAAATAATTCTGCTTGCACACATACTTGTGTAACTGAAGTTGAAACGAGCAAAACTTAGGCTAAAGTTTGAGAATACTTTGTTATTTATTGAGGAAAATGCGAGCCAGAGAAAATGGCGTAGCTGCAACTTGCCATGATAGTCGAGGCATTATTTTTAACCCTTGAATAATTTCAATTAAATTATATAACATGTAAATTCAATAACAGCCCACCTTGAAGCAATATGTATGTAATAATTTTTAAAATGTATGCAACAGTCATTGCATATGCCTATATTATTGTAAACATGTTCAATAATGTTATGTGAATGCAATACGTAATTTAATAATGTAAGGGCTGTGAGAATAATACGTTTAACGTTGCTAACAATGAGGTAACCTTGAGGCAATACTTAGTTTGAGAGTTTAAAAGCTACTAGTCATGATTAGGGCAGCCATTATGTGATTTTTGTGACAGATTAAAAATAGCCAATCAACAGACAGAAAAAGCTTTTCTAAAATGCAGGATTAGGATTAACCAATCACAGACTTGAAATACAGAAGTTTACGGGTTTGGACGGTTGAAATATGTTCAGTTGCCTGCAGACCTTGCAAGTAACAAGATGGAAGATGTGTACTCAAGAGAAATATTACGTGAAACGAAAAATAAGTATACGCGTTAGCAAAGTGCACGTATTAAATAAACGAATCTCACAGCTCTTGATATCAGTGTAGTGCTATTTAATTTGTGTCAAGGATTAATAACAAAAGAGTGAATTTAAACTTAAAATCAGTGTAAGCCTACATTCTTGTTGCACCACACCCTGTTTAAGAGAAACGTGTCGCTAAAGTAATACTGCCGCAGCCGAGGCAGACATTAAACATAAATAATAACTATAGAAGCAGTTTAATAACAAAGTTAATATATATTTTTTTAAACTTGGAGCGTAACAACAAAAATACATCTACAAATCGGCTTTACATACGTAGCAGCATATTACGTAACAATATTCTTCAAATTGACGTCCATACATGGAGCTAAATAAATAAACAACGTAAAGAACAAAACAACTTCAAATTGACGCCCAAAGTGTGTTGCAAAAGCAACGAAACATCACCTATAATCTTCATAGCTCAATTGACTAGAGCAACGCACAACGTGTGGTTCAAATCCCAGTTATAGTATTGAATTTTTCAGTCTGATTCTACCTTTCAAACTTTAGCCTTTACATAGCTTGTGTGAAAAAATGAATATAATTTATTAATCGAATATTAGTTAACTATAAAGCCCGGCACTTACAATACTTACAGCACTGTAATTCCCTACGAATTTGGGAGCGTTTTGTGGTTATCGGGAAATTTATTGTCATGTTGCCATCGTAACCAGTTGCTAGAGCAATGGTATGCAAGTCTAAGTTCCATGGATCAAATCACTGCTATGGTATATCGTTTTTCGGTCAGATTCTACCTTTCTAATATTAATATAAATTGTTCTTACACGGAGACGATGAAGAAACGAGGGATGAATGAAGAATACCACGTTCGCAGCGAAAGAACTGCCTTGGATTGAAAACTATGGTTGATTTAGGCCTTTCCACATTCTCATCTAAGGACGCTTCAGTTCAACAGCATTAATCAAATGCATTGGTGAAGAGGGAAGATAAACCTTGGTTAGTTTTACCAGATATATTTTTGTGAATACGCTGATTCAAATAAGAGGAAACTGCATCGCAGTTCCTGAAAAACGAGCGCTGGGATTTTCTTTGCTGGAGAAAAAGAAATGGAAGATTGCTTTCGTTTTCTGCATTCAAAACCAATAATATAGGGAAAATGGAAGAAATGTACTGGTTGCTTCGAAAGTAAGTGCTGATCGCAAGAATCCTCACTTGTTGAGGAAGAAGACCTGGTTATGCAGGTTGGTTTAAAGAGAAAGACATCCCAATGTACCATATGGAAACCAATAAACATATCCGAAAGTTCTGATGGACGCATGCATGCCCCTGAAAGGTACTTCATAACACAATCAGAACTGATTACTTGGTATATAATACGAATTGGACATCATTTATATCCTGGAGAGTGGGATTTATTAAAAAATGGTTCCTTTTACGTTTTATGTCACCTTATACTTTCTCTACTACGTATAGTAACTAGGGGAAGTATTGTATTCCACCCAAAAATTCGATACCGAGATTTCACCGGAAATATATGCTTGAGGCCCCATGAATCCAAAAAACGTATTTATGGAAACATGTCCGTGCGTGTGTCTGTGAACAGTATAACTCAAACGAACAGTCAGATAAACACCAATCTTGGTATTTAGGTCCAGTATCTTCCAGAGATGCGACACGAAGGTTTTCAAGAAAATCCCTCCACACCAAATTACCCTTTATATGGAACATTTTTAGAATTTTTTTTTATTTTCTCAAACATGGCTCTTAGATCGCGTTAAAATACACAATTTATGTCATATACTTTTTTTTTTGCTGAGTGAACCATTTTCGAGATATTGTTTGTTATTCCCTTAAATTTTCCAATACTTTTTCTCAAATGAGAACTCGTTATTCATTTTCTTTATGTCCTGGACATGCAAAGAGAATAGAATACTCCACAGAGCAACCAGCTCTTAAAAGGTTTGACTATCGCTTAAAGCCTACCTTATTCCCCTTGCAGCTACAAGAAAATTAGGAATAATACCAACATCTCGATTAACATGAAGCATATGGAGAATAAGCGTTTGTAAAAGTAGTTTGTACAAGCGTAGAGAAAGTCATGTGAGGGTAACACATCAGAAGTGTTTCTGGAGTTTGAGGCAGTATTTTATATCACAACACTGTGAATTTCAGAGTGACTGTAATGTAAATTAGCATTATTGTATGACAATGATTTGAGATGTTTGCTAATTATAAGCATTGTTAAGAAATAAGTTTACACGGCCTCACTGAAACTGACAATAAGAGCGGATAACAATGAAACGAGGGGGTGAGTTGTTTATCAATTAGAAGAGACAAACAAATGATGTCAGAGTAGCGTGCCTTTCTTTAGAAATGGAGGGAATATCTTCCCTAGAGCATGCGGTTCGTAATTTTGATTCGATATAAAAATAGACGCTAATGTTGGCGCGCTTTATTAACCAATAGCAGCTCTGTTATAATGTTTAGGCATATCGGGGCGAGGGAGTATAAATTCTGAAGCCAAAGACAGGTATCGCGCAGTTCAACGGAATCATTCACGAGTTACACGTCGCGCAGTTTAACAGAAGCATTCACGAAGTACACGTTACGCAATTCTACAAAATCTCTCACGTCGTAAAGTTAGTTACAAAATGTGAAATACTCGAATTAATAATGTGCGGCAAATAAGTGATTATAGTTTCATTCGAAAATATAACAGTTTCAGTCCGGCGTGTATCAAGAGTAAATATGTGAAATTAATGAAGTGTGACGGTAATAAAAGTGTAAAAACAATTTTTTTATCAGTGTTATCTTTTAGTAACAACTCCTTTCCATTTACACACCCTGTTCAAGAGATTTGCTCGACTGAGTAATAATAGCTAGCCGGAGAACATAGAACCCAAAATTCAAAAATAGTAAAACAATAACAGGCGCTCAGCAAATAAGATAACACGAACGATACCGCGACAAGTTTTCCCTTATTCCGAGAAGACGAATGTCGGGTAACTCTAAGATCTAGGAACCCGGAGCCATTTAAGCGTTATTTCTACCATTTCTTCACTATCCTACATTACCTAATCCATTTAAAGGACGTTAATCTATGAGCTAGAAATATGAAGATGAAAAAGTAAGTAGAGAAAGAAAACACACGTTTGTAAGAATTGCTCGTGGAAGAGTGAGTAAAGAGTTATGCAAATGAATACATTAGAATGCTTTCGTTCATCTATATACAATTTCACTTCAAAGCACTAAAACAGCAATCCTCCGAACACCTTTCATATTCTAAAAGTCACCAAATGTCCCATAATAATTTCAAAGGAGGATATAATTAAACTCACGATCACAATAATAAATGTTTTGTAATCTTTGTGCGTCTTTTGAGGAATATTAATATGTACATATATCAAGTGGGTGGCCCACAGAAACCGTCCTTAGTTGATGTTAGTTTATACAGAATAGCACAGATGTCAAAAGGTTTTCCTAAGCGGAATTACAAAGGGACTCCATACCCACAGAGGGGAGACCGCTAAATGAAACAATGTTTTACGGTATGCCCAGAACTGGTGTTATAATGTGAGAGTACCTTTGTTTGTGTGCGTCGGTTATTTAATAAGCAATTCGCTCATTAGCAAGAATTCAGAATTGCCACTTGACACAACCTGAGTAGACGTGTTAAGTCATTTAGTTCTGTAACAGTTAATCTACAATCATACAACTATTTAGCACTAATTGATGTTGCAAGGTCAACAAGATTATATTTTTATTACATTTATGTATCTTAAAGGTGCGTGAAAAAATAAGTTATTTTCTATTAGTGCATTATTCGAAATAGGCATGTGAAAAAAACGTGACAGATGCCGCGTCCGAAAATATTCAGAACACAGCATTTGAGCCTCAACTACATTTTGATGCCTCTCTGTACATATCGTAACCACATCTGAACTACATGAGGCGACCACGTGACTCCTATCAGTACGAAACTACTACGTAAACACCCGCAGACAGCAGCACTATCTCAGTGACCTTTCGCTTTGTACCTGCAATGCCCCTTTGAAAATCAGTGATACGGCAACTACTTTTGCACCTATGTGTGCGGAAAACATAAAACTGCAAAGGTCGGCTTGTTTGGACTACCGCGTATATTGTGACTTTGTCCAGTTTTTCAACTGTCACTCGTCTAAGTTCTCAATGTAATTTTACTGTTTTTATCTAATTGAACTTCAATGGGAGTTCACTTCGTTCACACTATTACTTCTCTAATGTGAACTAGTTCAAATTCCCCGTCATTTTGCTTTTCGTCTTGACGTATCGTGTAATGTGATACGCACGACGTAGCCACTTCTTTCGCACGCTTCAATATCTCCCGCAGTAGCAGCACTCACTTGTAGAACCAATGGAATATTCTACAGAAATTCTAGAACAATCTTGACACACGTTCTAGAGGCGGGGAAAAAACTTCCAGAAAATTTGGCTGTCTACCGACAGTGTTTCTGGTGTTTACGCTGGGCGAGAGCGTTGCTTATCTCAGTTACTTCCGATTTGGCAGCACTGCCCTCCCGTTAACCATGAGGCATAGCCGCTGCGTTACTACATATATTTTTCTTTTATACACAAAACATAATTGTTTTACCTTTCCAATGATGCTATTTTTAGTCCTACCGAACGCAGAAAATGTCCTCAATTAGGAGTAGGAAGGTAGCAAGACCTGCGGCGCTTCAACCTCTGAAAACTTAATATGCAAAGCTCCAGAGAAATAAATCTGTTTTCGCTCTTGTTTAAGGATCACTTCCATTGATGTAACTTTACAAACACTCTTTACCTTTATGCATCGTCACCATATATCCTGGTTTCTTCTTCCAAATGCAACTTTATGTAAATATCGTTATCCTCTATTTCCAAAGCAATATGTCGTTTGACAAGGATTTATTGTTCATTGTACGTTCACTCGACTAGCGGCTGCCGTGGAACGGGTTAAAACAAAATAGTGCCATTACGTTGACAGGCCTTGTGTTGCACAACAGATAATTATTTCGGCGTCAGTCTAGACGCAGAGGAAGTCGTACAATTCTGCGCTGAACGTTTGTCAAACGCCATTATAGTCACATTTCTCATTTCGATCGTAGCAGTATCATTGGAATGGAATACAACTGCAGTATGGACGAATCTTCTACTCTCTGACATAAATATCGTTCTTTTCAATGAATTTTCCTGCAGCTTAATCGCATTCAGGATTCAGGGACGAATCAAATATAATGTAGGTTCTCGACGATAGTAAATATTAAACCCCCGAGTAAAATTATGATTACATTCATAAAATTATCGTACAGAAACACCAAAATCATTAATTTCGTTCATTTTTTTTTCATTTTCACATACATGGTTTTTCATAGGAAAGGTACAATGAGCGAGTTTAAACCTAACCTAACAATTAATCACTCATACACACACTGCTTTGCCCTATGTCCCCACCTTAACCTATGCCACCACTTTAACCTATGGTGTCCTGTTCTATTCTGATTCATCCACTAACCTATTCAATTCTAAACAATTTTCCTATTCTACCGGTTGTCTATCCATTCTACTTGTACTAAGTTATTTAATTCACGTGTTGTTTCGTTTAGCACCCTAATACCTCATATCTCCCACAAAAATATCCTATTCCATTCTACTACCCAATCTATCTCTATCATATTGTATTCCATTAATCTGTTCTAATTTCGTTTCCCTTTCAATTAAATTATCCCATTCCATCCTGTTAACCATCCTATACCATCCAAAAATCATAACCTTATTATACTACCTTCACTCTCATATTCAAACACCCATCCAGATGCCTTATTGCATTCTCCTGCCCTTTCTGTATAATGTTAATAACTTGTCCTATCCAAACGCAATGCCTTATTCTATTCTACTATACTTTTTATCCATATTCAGCACCTTATTCTATTTCACTATACATTTTATCCAAACACAACACCGTATTCGATTTTACAATACTTTTTATCCAAATCCAACACCTTATTCTATTTTACTATAATTTTTATCCAAACACAATACCTTATTGTATTTTGTCATACATTTTATCTATAACCAATACCTTCCTCCATTGTACTACCCGTTCTATCTAAAGGTAATGCCATCTCCCATTCTACTATTCGTACTGTCTAAACCCAGTACCTTATTCAATTCTACTACTAGCTCTAACCAGTCCCTATACCTTCTCCCATTCTACTACCGGATCTACTCAAACCCAATACCGTCTCCCATTCTACTATCCGTTTTATCCAAACTCAAGACCTGAATCAATTCTATCACCAGTCTAGCCAATCCCAACACGCTGTCCTATTCTACTATCCGTATTATCCAATCTCAATATCCTCTCTCATTTTACTACCCGTTTAATTCAAACCCAAGACCTTATTCAGTTCTACTGTCAGTTCTATCCCATCCCAACACGCTGTCCTATTCTACTAGCAATACCATCCAAATCCAGTATCTTCTCCCATTCTACTACCCGTTCTATCCAAATCCAATACCATCCTCGCATTTTACTATCCGTTCTACCCAAAACCAGTACCTTATTCTATTCTTCTACTCATTCTATCCAAACCCAATACCCTCTCCCATTCTGCTATCCATGCTATACAAACCCAATACCTTCTCCCATTATACTCCCGTTCTATCAAGTCCCTATAGTTTCTCCCTATTCTATCACCCGAATCTATTCAATAACTTTTACATTATACTACCATTTCTATTTAATTCTACAATCCGTTCTATTGAAATCCAATACATTATTCCATTTGACTACCGTTTCTGCTCAATACCAATGCCTTGTCCCGTTCTGTTACCTATTATATCTAATAAAAATATCCTATACCATTCGCCTATCTATTGTACCTATCCCAAATTCTTATCCCATTTTACATATCTCTCCTTTCCCACAATACCCCATTCTACTACGATGTCGTACCCTGTTCTATTCTTCATTCGATTGTATCACACCTTATTCAACTATAGTACTCTATTCGGTTCTACTGCACCACGCTATCCTGTAATTCCATTAACTTGCCTTGTATTCTTTTATTCCGCTACTCCAACGTAGTATGTAATACCACTTATCATTATGCAAGTTATTCTATGTTATCTTGATGCACTGTCGATTGTCCTAGGCTGCCTTGTCTGTTATCTACTCTAATACATCATCCCTATACTTCTTCCCAGTATCCTCTTCTACTACACTGTGAGTGTGCTCGGGTGAACGCTTGTTTAATAGATAATCAATTCATCATTATAATCTCATTTAATGATTCCACGGAGCAAATTCCCGAGCATATGTTTCGAGCCATATGAATAGAATGTGGCAATAATTCATCTAAAATCAGCCCAACTATATGGTACAAATAAGTGCCGCAAGTTGAACACCTAAAAAGAAAAATAAGGAAAAAGAAATAGCAAGCCTAACTTTTACCAAACTAGAACACAAACACACTAAAAGTGTTGATGAGAGTGAAGTTAAAATGTATTCATATTTATTGAGTCGACATATTAACACAACTTCACTTGCATCACATTGTTAACGAAACAAATTAGACTATTATAGACCAATAACTCTGATGTTCTCATATTATAAATTAAAGTGAGTCGTTACATATTAATTCTCATCACTGGTGTATCTGATTAGTGCTTTCGAGAGACATGTGTCTCTCATCTTCAGCTCAAGTCGACTGAATTCTCACTCACTCCCCTGACCCCTAAGAATTAATTCAGTGGATGATTTTTCTACCCTATGTTGGGAAAAGTTGTGATCTAGTGGTCTTGAGTTTGCTGCCATCTGTAGTGAAGGTTGGGAACTCATCTGTTTTCTTTCTTCTGTCTTGTAATTCTTGTAATTTGATTGGATAATCTGCAGCTTATTAATTTATAAATTGGTCTATGTTTCAGGTAGCGTCGTACCTGCGTCATTAAGAATTTGACATTAGTGAAAGTGTGTTAATATGTCGAATCAAGAAGTATTAATCGTAACTTACGTTTATTTTAATGAATTCGTCAGCAGCCATTACTTCTAAATTGACAGAACTATCCTTAAATGTATCGTTTCTCTTTGTTTCCCCACCTCTGAAGGATCTTGTCTTCCACTCTGGCAGTTGATCTTCACGTCATAGATTTTGACAATGCCTTCATAATATTTAAATACTACTTAGTTTATATATTTTTTTCAATTTTTACAAGGAAGTCCTGTTATGTTTCAAAAAGCTACATAAAGGACCACAGTGTGCAATGAAAGTGAGTAATTACCAACCCTTGACAAGGGCTTTGAATTTAGAAACATTTAACTCATTTACTGTAAGTTTTTGCTGCTGGTTGTTCCTGATTTTTCATTAGGAAATACACTCACATTCACTCTTCCAGACTCTGCGGAGGATCGGGAATGACTCTAATTGAAGAGAAATTCCCCCAACCCAGCCGGGAGTCCAGATTCTTGGACCTCTGAGCTTGGAAGGGAGAATTCTAATTACTCCTGTAAATCTTTGTTAGTCTCCTTATAATTCATTCCCCTAAACTAATGCAGTATTCAAATAGGTACAACGTATTATTTTTATTTTCCATCAGTGGATGAGATCTAAATTCTACCATTTATAAGGTAACCGAGGATTGGGAGCATTCCCTGAAATACAAAACTAACAGATTTTTCTAAGTAAAATACAATACACGGACAGAGTTTTACAAAATGAACAGAATTACGTTTATAAAATAAGTTGAGTCCGTTGGATTTTTCTCACCTCACATATGCGCTTGGAGTTTCTTCTTTAAAGCGCTTGCGGAAGATACTATTCTTCCATCCTCAGCTGAAAACCGACTGAATTCAGTTTCTCTCCCCTGACCCCCAGGATTTGAATTCAAAGGTGAAATTGATGTCCTTTGTTGGGAATTATGTTACCCATTTGTACCCGAATTACTGACATCTGTGGCGACGATTGGGAATCTCTTTGTCTTCTCTCCTACAAGTTGATTGGATAAGCTGCATCAAAGGATCGAATGGTGGAACTTCAAAATTCAAAGTATTTTTGATGCTATGATGGACAAAGATCTTTTCCCAAATTTACAGATATAAACGGACATGTATACTCTTGAGTAGCTTGATGTCACGTTCTATCTCATGGTTGGATGCCCAGAAGTGGTTGGCAACTGCAGATTTATCCAATTGTTTTAATTGAATGTTTAATGTTTGGTGTTCAACCGAACGTGTTTTTAAATGTTTATTAGTTCTACCAATGTAGAACTTGACTTTGAATTTTATATGTTCCAGATTTTCTTAAATTACCTCTTTGTGTTTTACTTTGAATGAAGAAATGCGAATTTTGGTATACCCCAGTGGATTTAGCTCCCTCTTTACAAGATAATATTTGATTGGTTCTATCTGATTTTACATTTGAGGAATTTTATCAGTTTTATCCCTATCCTATTTTTCAAATAATGAATTACACACACACACACACACACTTAAAGATAAAGAATATGCTGAATATAGGTTTTACTTCTATTGTGTTACATTGCTACTGTAAATATTTTATACTCGTCGTGAATAAAATTTGAGCATTTATTTCTTTTTTAAAAAAGAAGGTATGAACGAGGTATATCCATAGTTATATTTCATAAGAATGTAGACTACTCATTTAAAATAATGTTAACTGTAGGTAATGCTAGTCAACATTTTAATAGAAGTTAAACATAAACATTAAAATTATGCATAGGAGTATCTGCATTAATATAAGGATCAGATAAACTGAAGTTCAAAATTTTGAATCTCTCCTAATTTTAGTAATATAAGGATAACTTACGAAATTTTAAATCTACTGGCTAAAGAAAGGGTGATATGCAAATAGAGTTTTTCTTTCTCACAAAATAAATATTTATTGTTTTTGTTTGAACCGTATTTAAATAATTATTTAAACCGTTAAATGGGTTGATAAAAGCTCACTGTAGAAATAAATAATACTTCTTATGCCGAAAACGTCTGTGCTAAACAATTAGCAAAACACAAATCAATAGTAAGAAAACGCTAAAACCGAAAGCTTGGGCGAAATATTATAGATTTTCTTTACGTTATTTAATGGTACTGGAAACAGTTCTTATTACGCATTAGCAGATTATAAACTCGATAATCAAGCACAAATATTGCATTAAAGCTATTGCTTAAATTCAGAACTTAATGCAATAGCCATATGCATCATATGACTCCTTATAAATGTCGCAACAGAAAACACAACAAAAGGCGTGTGACAGAAGCTATATGGAACGACACAGGGAAATTAATGGTGTCTAGACTGTACGGTGGTAGTGGAAAGAAAACCTGTGGCCAAGCAGAAATGAAAACTGTCTCTCGACGTGAGAATTGATCACTGAATAGAAAACTAATGCGTTGGAAACAAAGCAGAAATGGTCAAAATACAGCAGAAAGAACCATGGAACATTTCACATGCCGTTTTCAAAGAGAAACATTTTTACAGAGTGTAAACAAATCGTGTCAAAAAATTGTATATGTACATTCAACAACAATTGAGACAGTATAGGTATACTCTGATGATAATTAATGTTTAATAATAAATACATAAATTAAATATTTAAGCAAGTTCTTGATAACAAATACCAATGTTTATAACAAGAAAAGGAATTTTTACCATTAAATGATACATGAACTAAATATTAGTATAAAACTTATTTTAAACTTCATGTAATATTTGGTGGAAGTATCACAAATGGAAAAAAAAGGGAAATGTTTAACACTTTAGTAGACGGGAAATAAGTAGTGGCTAAGGTCGGAATCAGCTACTAGCTAAGTCAAAGGTTATAGCAACACATAGCCAAAGCGGAGAAACGATAAGATATCAACATTAGATAGAAAGCCCTAAACTGGGAGGCGGAGCTTAATTTAATAAAGACGCATCTCGTTCATCAGTGTTCACTCAGAAAACGGAAGTTAAACGGTAGGAACTCAGTCCACGCCTCACATGTATTCAACATTTTGTACTCCTTTTGATCGTTTGCTCTCAGGTGTTCTACCTATATTGTCTTACAATATATTCATATTAACATGCTTCTAGAAATTCTTCTTTGTTCAATTATTAAAGCACAATACTAAGACATATTTACCTGAAACATTCACTTTGTAGAACAAAGAAATCAGAAGAAAATGTTTACAAGTGATAAAAGGGCATACGAAAACCCAACTATACGACCTAAACATCCGTAAAGGTTCAGTCTAAAGGCTTGAGTGGAACTACTTGTGAATATCCTCTTGATCTTAATGGTTTTCCTTTGCGTCTGAATAGAAAACCTTATCTCGCTTTTCCGAGAAATGAGCTGCCTCATTTAATGGGTGACGTATCTCTGGACCCAATCCAAAATATTTTATTTATATAGGATGGTGTTCCAGTTCGTTTTAGCCGGATAGTTCGTCATTTTTTCAAAGGCCAGTTTATGCAAATATTTCTCAAGAGGAATTCGCCGGATGTTACATTCAATCGCCTGATTTGAAATTAAGGATTTCTTCATCTAGGAGCAGTTAAAGTGTACGTGAAGAAGTACAGAATGGATCGTCAGGTTTTGATGGTAAATATTGTTACATGTTGAGGTGAAGGCTGAAAAGTTACCAGAAAATGATTAATTTAGATCACCCCAAAACGCAAATGGAAGGGCGCAACTCGCTTGTAGCAAAAAGTCTGGGATCTAGGTGTGTAAAATTAAGATGAAGGCGTGGGTTTTTATATTGCATTGAAGATTACATAACATACATTACGTGGGAATTATTCACAAAACGTTTACATAATTAACAAAGGAAACAGAATGAAGGGAGATGCCACCGACCGTAAGTCGGTCACACACGACTGGTTCCAACGACCATTAGCTCTCAAATGACGCTAACTTGCCCCCATCAACCGCGTCTAGCTAGGGTCAGTCAGGGCTGACGTCATACCCGACAATTTCAAACGGATCCTTCCCTTTGGCGTGGTCCGCGCCAAAAGGAAATACCGTCAAACCGAAATATAACTAAGGAGAACCAAGAATGCTACGTCTGGTAGCAACAATATTGTACAACAGTGCGTCTGGTAGTGACAATAAAATTAATATGCCACAATATTACCTATGCAAATGAAAAAAAAAACAATTTACGCTGGATTAATTACTATTTTAAAACATAAGTAATAAAACTATAGGGTTTCAGTGTTTTTTAATAAAAATACATTTTTGAGCAAGCAAAAATAGGGGTTCCATATATAGACACGTAGAATTTTCGCAACTATTAGTATACTCGATCCACAAGCAAGAAATAGCATCAGACTTCATGAAATGGTGTAACTGGAACAAACAGAGCAATGGGGACACCGATTTGCTGATCTGTCTTTGTGAAGTGCATTTATTGGCCACGTTTTTATGACATCGCTCTGAATCCCTCAACCATCTCGGTGTCGCATAGAAGACACCCGCCTACTTTAACTTGGGTCTCAAACTCCAAACTCTCCACGTAGTTTTATTTTACTTAGTGCCTCAAGTCCTGGCAAAATTATCTAGGTTAAGTCCCTGTGATGTGTGCTTAACCTCTTGCACCGCGGGGTCGGTTAGTGTGTCCCTAAACACATTTAATTAAATGGCCTAGCGAACAGATTTTTATAGAGCCTGGCGTAGTTGTTATTTGACACTCCCTAGCCTCCAAATGTCACCCCTCAACCCAGGTACCAACTGCCCCTTCCCTCTGAGATTACCACCACATTGTTGTTAGCAACTCAGTAGAGGCAGGTTCGTTACAATATTACTCTACAATGGAAACTGTTGACTTTAAAACAACGAGGCACGTCCGGAGCAATAACGGAAATCTGTTTCGTATAAGATAAGACAAGACTACCTCTGTAAGAAGGTGGCTGAAGGCAATTTTCATATAGGGGATAGTTTTATCAACTAACTGTTGCATAGTCGCCCAATCAGCGTACTGTCCCATATGATTTAAAATAAACTTGAAGAGTTGTTCTATGGATCACTGTTGGTTTCATTGCTCTAAATTGGAACAGTTTGATAGAAATATTGTTACATGCTGGGTAGATGGCCTAATATTTCACATGAAAATTAAATTATTTTCTAATGCCCAGCACATACATTGAGTGGATATATACTGACTTGGCTGTGGAGGACCGAAACGTATGGAGTTTAAGAGGAAGGCGTGGGTTTTCACTGCACAAAATCCATAACACAAATCTACTTGCATATTCCGAGATTTATTTCCCAACCGTTTGGGGCTCCTACATTATTAAATATGAAAGGTGAGAGGAGATGTTCAACGATCCAAATGCCGGCTTTCACACGCGATCCGCTTCTTACGAAATCCTAAGACAAACGTTATCCCCACCATCCGTGACTAGCAAGAAACTCCCAGCCAAGAGTGACGTCACACTAGTCAACATGAAAGAAAACAACAATGTCTGGTAATAACAGTGACAATGTAACCCCCCAAATTATCCATACCCACAATATGATAACGAAAATGGAGAGATCATCAACTCTACTAGCAACAATCATTGTTTACCTTCTCTACCACATACCCAATTTAAGTAGTAGAGAAAGTTTACTTATAGTTTATGTTCCACCCAAAAAGATTCTTTAAAAATTTCACCAGAAATATACGTTTGTAGTCCACTGAGCCCAGAAAAGCATTTTTAGAGAAAAGGTTCATACGTGTTTGCGAGGTGCAAATACAAAATACCAACTTTGTATTTAAGTTCACTTCTTCCAAGAATGTGACAAGAAGATTTTTAAGCAAATCCCATCATTCCAAACTGTACTTTACAAGGACTATGTATTTTATTTTCACTCTTCTCAAAATGTCCCAAGTGATTTTGATTAAAGCCGTATATGTTTATCAAATCCTCTTGATTTATAAAACGCATATCTTGAACTTTTTTTGAATGATCTTTAAGTCCTCTTTCTATTGATAGAATTTTGTATAACTGGGAAATCCAAAGAGATGGGTAAAATAAGTTTGCTGGAGGAAAAATTTTGAGGTCATGGAAATACACAATTTGAGTCAAATATTTTTTAACAGAGTTAACCCTTTTCGAAGCATACAATGTTGCATGTCTACGCTTTCCAAAGTACGTCACCTAATGGATCTATTTGAAAGTTTGCGATTATTCTTTTTCCTGTCCAGCACAAGAGCTCCTCACGTTATGATAGTTAAACATTTGAATCTTGTTTCCTCTTTTGCAACTAAACACTTATTACTTAGTTTGAAAGCATTCTAATGCACCACTCTTTCCAACGTGTTACTACAACTAGGTTCAATGCCTGGCTAATTCTCTAAACCCCAAAACCAAATGTCTTTACCTGGAATTCACTTAACAAAGAACCCTTAACTTAGACATCACTAATAGCCAACCACGACCTGAGCCATTGATTACCTCCCGTCAACCAAAACGTTAATATTTTCATCTCTTCTAATTCCGATTGTTACACAAGAATTAAATGAGGCTTTAAATAAGAATTATTACATACATCTTTAAACTTTTGCAATCATGTATCATTATTAAAATAAACGTCATCCTTTCCTGTTACCACCTTTAATATTCTGTGTTGTCATTTCTTATAAATAACTGCATGCATATTGTAACAGGTTGTGGTGCGAGCGCCTCCCGGCTGTACTAACTGGCCACGGACAGGGCTAATGGCCGATTCGCTTCAGAAAAATAGTCCATTACGTTCCGCTTCCCTGTTCCAGAACATTCCTTTCGGTATGTTCTAGTAGTCTCCCTTTCTAGAACATTTGACTTTGTACGCGAGGCCTATTTAAGGGGCAGCTCTTACCCGTGAGTTCAGTTCAGTTGAATTCTATTAGTTAAGAAGTTACAAAGTGAAAACTGCACTGGCAATGCAATTTAGTTGTGAGTTGTGACCCAGCATTTCAGTTGAGAGTTGTGATTCGACGAATCAGTTGTGTTGTGTTCCGAGTGTGTGCCAAAAGCGACTCAAGTGTAAGGTATGTGCTACGTTGAGTGCCTAAGTGATAAATAAAGTTTATCAGTGTTTTGCAGCTCATTGGTTACTAATTTACTTCTTTTTCTTCTTCTTCACTTCAGGGTTTAGGCATTTCTACCTTTTCCGTCTTCACTTTCCATCAACTACTTCCGTTTTCTTCTGGGACACCCTAAATCTCTTGTTTTCATTAATACTGGTGTCCTTTCTTAACTCATTCTATTCATATATTCTTTCCAATTCTTTTTATTTTCTTCTATTTTATCTAAAATTTATATAGGTCTAATTCCTCCATAATTTTATGATTTCTCTTTAAAACCTCATTATATTGCCTGTATTGGACTTTTTTTCTCTTTCCTTAATATCCAGGACTTACTTCCATACATCAACACTGGAACTGCCATGGTTTTATGAAATTTCAGTTTCGTTTCTTTCCTTGTTTTTGTACTCAAAGTTCTAGCTGTGGTTCCACATATCTCTGAAACTCATTTATCTTGTTTTCTAAATCTTTTTCTAAATTAAAGCTTATTTCAGAGCTCAAATGGTAAAAATTTGAGAGCTGTTCCAGGCATTTGATTTCAATATTTATTTTTGACATTACCGGAAGCTTTCCTCCATGTGCCATTATTTTTGTTTTCTTTGCGGATATGTTTAAATGACATTCCTTTCCCAATAAATACATTTTATACACGGAACATTGGAGAGTCTCTTTATTGTTCTGTATTATTGCTACATCACCGTAGAGACAATATTTACTTTATTTATTATTTCTAGCAGAGTCTACATGTATAACGGATATAGGTGAAATTGCCATGGTTAGAGAGAGTCCTGGGAGTGTTAACATCAAATACGAAACACCTTTATCAACTGTTTGTTTTGAATAATCAAATAAAGACATTTCCTTAGGGAAGAGGTACATTAAATCATGAAGTAGGTTGCGATATTGTTCTGTAAGTCTGGAAAGGGGTCGGGATAAAATAAGCAAAGCTGTGTCTGCTAGACGTATGCCAAGTTAAGCCTAAAGAACTCTTCTCTAGGGCAGAAAGGGATAAAGAATAAACCCGGTTTGAAACTCGAGAGGTGACTAAGCCTTCTTTCAAGTTCCCAGGAAGAGAAAATATCTGGGGCATGCAATATCAAATTGTCCTGAAGCGGTCCATATACATACGAGCCTGAAACATGAAACAAATTCTTTGTGCGGAAATACCTGGGGCTTTGTTTCACTTTACAAGGCATTTTTGTTAAAAGCTTTAGTTCCTCTACCGAAATCAGACACTCAGGTGCTTAACTTTCCAAAGTTACAAAGACCCTCTAATGTGAGTTCGGTATCAAATTAGGAAAACGGAGACATTTGGTAAAATATAACGTGTCTATGAAGAGTCTAAAGGTAACCACGTCGACATCACCATCATCAAAAAATGTTTAAGATAGCGGATCGATATTATTTCAGTAGCTTAAGTTTAAATGTAACGATACATTTAATTTTATTTAAAGAATACTACTTCAATTGAGATTTTGTAGGGAACTTTAAAACCAATATCTTTTTTAGTTTGGATTTCAACTTACCAATCCTAGTTATACTCTCTAAAATTTCAAATAATATTTAACCCTAATTCTACTAATATCAATACTCCTATAACATTTGAAAGAGAGTATAATTGTTAATGCCTTTATCTGTTTTTATCTTTTATTTTACGTTATCATCTAACAATCTGGATTATTATATTTTAAGAACTTCAGAGACCAAAAGTCAAGACTATTTATTGTAAGCAGTTACAGAACCCACAGCTCTGCTCGCATTATTGCCTTAAATAAGGAGATTACTTTCCCTCTCTCTGCCACTTTCTTATAATCCCTCATTGCCTCTCCTCTTCTCTCTCCCTGCATCTCCGCCTTTGCCATTTCCTTCCCCG
This sequence comes from Deroplatys truncata, assembly GCA_030765065.1. Lineage (NCBI taxonomy): Eukaryota > Metazoa > Arthropoda > Insecta > Mantodea > Mantidae > Deroplatys > Deroplatys truncata. The sequence goes on from CM060982.1 coordinate 112,352,037, forward strand.
CTGTCACTCTCACACGTCCACTATTTTCTTTCCTTCTCTGTATACAACTTGCATGTCGTGAAGATTAGAATAGCTATATTGCATATTTCGTTATAATATGTTATCATTATTACACAGGGTGGTTGAGACTGTGCAATATTTCCAAAACTAAGCGTTGTAGAAAGAAATGTCTTTAATAAAATTTGCTTGATATTATGGTGGAAAGTAAATGCCATTTGTTGTGTTTTGTTTGAAGGACGTTGTGGTCATTTTAGAGTCAACTTATGACCGCCATGGATAGTCCAACCGTTCATTGTGCTCTTCGTACACATCCATTCAGAATTTTGGTTGTTATTTACCTTGGTATAAGAACAATTGTGAAGTGCTTTATACAAATGTTGTTTAGTTTTTTATGAGGAGCGAACATTCCTGTCTGCCTAGGCGATATGGTATCCTAAGTGCGAAGTGAAGTTCTACTATGAAGGAATATTCAGGCATATGCTACAAAGAAAAGTCAGTAATATGTTACTCTATTAAAATATGGCTTTAAGCTTTCATAACCAACATTTACTGGCATTTTGAATATAATTAAAATAACAAGTATAAATCTTTGGTTTGACTTAGCACATTTTCCGTTTTCACTTAACACATTAGAAGTTCTTTGCTTTCTGTACCACACTTGGAATTAACAAAGGCAATACTCATTACATACTTAGAAATGTATGCCTCCTGATAATATACGCATTAGGAAGAAAACGTTAAGAGAATTTTGAGTATAATAACAAAATAATAAGCAAATGATGAATTTTGCCAGCCCCGCTACAGGATGTAAGACGTGCCCCTACGCTAACTTCGTGCTTCTCTCGGCGGCTGTCGAAGTGCGTATGTCTGCCGGCTGTCTTGCTTACCCCGGGAGGTGCCTGCCGTCCTCTCTTACAGAGAGCATTAACGAATTTTCCATGCTGAGTGTCTTAAAAGATGTTCTAATTTCCATCCGTCAACTGGCGATTAAGGGAGTAGAAAGTTATGCACACCACAATATTGAGTACATCATTTGAGCTAAAAAGGTTCACATTAGATCCGCAAAAACAGTGTATAATAACTTTAATCTTATAGTACCATTATTTATTAGCTGATAGACAGATGGTAGCATGGTTAGTCATGGTGTAATCACGTACCAATATAAATAAAAGCTTTCTTCTGCTTCACTGCAACATAGTAGCTATGTACTTAAAACAGCAAATTACTGTAAAATCGAGGCATATTTTTTTCAAATAATTGGTCAATTAATTAACGAAGGAAATTTAGAATTTAATATTTTTGCGACAGTGCAGAGATTCAGCAGTTTCGATTGTTACGCTACTCTTAGACGGAACTTTCAAGATTAAACATGTAATTTTATGTGTAGCTTCAAATAAATATGTAGACATGTGTGTGAGTTTTTTTTTCTTTTCGTTTTTTACTCAATTGCGATTGCCATGCATTGTTGTACATAAGGGGACACGAAGTGATAAAAGCTGCCATCTACCTTTCATGTGATGAAGTATCAAAGGAATTGGGATATGCCAAAGCTCTCATTTTCCATCTTTAAAATTTATCCGTAGTGAAAACGAGCGTAAAAATGACATATCCTAACTAAGAGTGCTTTACTTTATGGCCGCTATACGTTCATGGCGTTGTAGTGAACGATAGTGAATATGGCACCGTCTGCAGATGTTATTCATGAGTCTCCAAAAAAGGAAAGAAGCGAGTGAGAAAGGCAACTGAGTGGGTAATAAACATAAGAGAGTTGTGCAGAAATAGTGGTAAATCGTATGTAACAAAAAAACCCATAGATGTTGATGGTGCTCCTTTGCTTTTACATCCATTATTGTAGATCAGAAAACCCTGAGATTTTTACATTTGGTTAATGTTATTCTAACTCTGAAGCGTTTCAAAAAGTTAATTTTAGGAAAAGAGGTAAAAGTTCGCATGTATCATTTTTTAAGTTACAGCAGAAGTACAGTGAACAGCTAAATACGATGACCTGATGAAATTATTGAAACATATACCAACCATCTATCAGGGTTTTTTTCAAGAGTCCTCGTCATGCTGGTGTTAATGATGACGAAAAATGTGAAGATTTGTAAATAGAGCAGGATTAGCTATTTCAAGATGTTAAATAAAAGAAAATTCAACTTTACGCCACTTTTTCTGTTTTGTATATTTTTTGTTCTAATAAACAACACAAACTCAGGAAAACTATTAATCACAATGGTTCAAGAATTTGCACATAGACTTGAAATCTCTTAATTTAAATACCCAGGAAGTATCAAGTCATAATGTTAACTACTTTTCACGCTTTAGAAAAAAACACAAAATAACATTTATCTCAATGAACTTTGGTTGGGATCTGCGGTTATTATTCTTGAGATAGTAATTAATTTATATAAATTTTATTAAACATAATCAAAATCTATATCTTCCTATAGATAATGAACTAGATGTATCATTTTTTACAATCGTTTTCCTTAATACCTTTGCAACAAATTGTCCGCTGCAGTCTTTCATAAAGTGGATAGCTTTACTTTAAAAAAATGTTTTGTGACGCAAAATGTGAAGTCATAAAAGCATCATTATGCAAATTATTTTTTTTAAATATATGCTATGTCATATATTAAAACTCTGATCATAAATTTTATTGTACACATTCTGAAGTGCATCGTGGAATATTTGTAAATATCTAGCTACATTTTTGTGGGAGAAGATGGTTTTAAACACGAAAATAAATCTGATGTGTTACACTCACATGACTTTCTCTACTCTTGTAAAACTATTTTTAGAAACTCTTAATCTCCATCTATTTCATACTAATCGAGATAAACATTTGCAGAAACGATCTTTTGACATGCAAAGAGAATTACATTTTACACATAGCGACCACTTCTAAAAATATTTGACAATCGCTTAAGGCGTACTATGTTCCCCTTGTTTTGTATTTGCAAGGGCAATATAGAAATACAGTAGCCTTTAAGCATCGACACATACCTTAATAGCTGGTTGCTATGTGCAGCACCATTCTCTTTGCCACTCTTTGCATATCAAGGACAAAAAAGTGAATAACGAATTCTCATTTGAGAAAATAAGTATTGAAAAATTTAAGGAATATCTCGAAAATGGTTCACTCAACAACAAAAATGTATATGACAGAAATTGTGTACTTTAACGCGATCTACATTTGTCCATCTCTTATGGTTTACCAGTTATGCAAAAGTCGTTCACGATGAAGAATACTTTTGGAGATATTCGCAGCAAATTCAAGACATACATTTCATTTGTCATGAAAGTATCTTAAATATATGATATTTTCATCAAAATCGTTAGAGCGATTTTTGAGAAAATTAAAATTTTCGAAAATTTCCATGTAAAGGGTAATCTGGGGTGTGGGGTTTCTTGAAAACCTTTGTGTCGCATCTCTGGAAGATACTGAACCTAAATACAAAGTTTGGTGTTTATCCGACTGTTCGTTTCTGAGTTATGCTGTTCACAGACACCCAGACATACACTCGGACGTTTCCAAAAATGTCGTTTTTGGATTCAGGGGGCATAAAAACACATCTTTCCGGTGAAATCTCGGTATCGAATTTTTGGGTGGAATACAATACTTCCCCTACTTACTATATGTAGTAGAGAAAGTAATAACAAGAATCTGAACTTCGAAAATGGCACATCATTTACCAGGACGGAGTGTAATTTAATATGGCGTCTAAGTATGTGTTTCATCGGCCCTAGGGGATTAAAATTTCATTGATACGTAGTCTAAAGTATCAATAAATTCTTGGACCAAAAACCCAAATATCAATTTTTTTATGAAAATAACTAACAGAACTTCGGTTTCCCTTAAGTGAATGCGATTCTTTCGCCTCCCCTCTCCAGCCAGGATTGGCAATCATCTCAGTTCCATTCTATGACTTGCTGCTTGGTGGTAACATTCACCCAAATATATTGAAATTTGCGGAAGCATGCAATAATGCGTTCACAAATATGTAATCAAAAGTAGCAAACGCACTATTGATTGTTTACTGTGTAACTTAGTAACAATAAACATTTGATATAGTTTATATGTTCGTGAATTAAATATTTGGTTACATTGAATATTTTTAGCCTCAGTGGGTCATTTGAGAATATACGTAGTTTACTATTGTCCACGTTTAGCATTGCAAACACGACTGAAGGCCTTGGTGCAATAGCAAGCTATACGATTACGAAAATGAATTATAGTGTTTCAATATCCCATTGATATTTCCAACTTGTTAGGGTTAGCAGCAAGATTTTCTACAAGACGACAGTGTGATAAATGAAATATACTTCTTGATTCTTCAAATAAAATGAGTTATGGCGCTTTTATACTAAGATAGCGAAATCGAAGGATACACTTGTATGCAACTGTGCACCTTAATTTTAGTGCGGCTCCAAATTTAAAGTAACATTAGTTATTAAAATGTTCGTGTCAGTGAACAGATTTAAAATAATGGATACCAATTATAAAACCTCCATCATAAAGTATACTAACTAAATTATAGATAAATTACTTTCTAAATGCTAAGAATGAATTAGTTTATCAAGTGATACTGATTTTGCAGAAGATGCATTTAAAGCTTCCTTTTGGAGTATATCCCTTCAGAATATGAGAATTGAGCAAAAGCTTATACAAAAGGTTTGATGAGAAATTTTATCTTATTATAAAAACACTGTGACACATTTTATGTGAAAATTAGGAATTGTTTCATATAGGTTACTTTATCAGGCAATAAATTTAATACTAAATTAATTATGTTAATATTGCACTCGTGTTAACAGTTCCAAAACTAAATCTTTAACATTACTCCTGCAAGAGACTCCGTCACCAAACAGCAAGGAAGACCTTCTGTGATGGTGGAAAGCTTTGAATATATTTTACTGGCTATCCATGAAGTTTCTAACAAGGCAACCATCAAAATATTTCTGAAATATTGTGACTAAGTTCATTGAAGTATCTTTGAAGAAACGAAGAAGAAGATTACATAGGTAATCAAAGAATGAAAACACTGAAAATGATATTATGGAGAATAATTGGAGAAGTTTATGCAAATTCTTCTCCTTATTTTCCTTTTTATTAGATTAGATTAGATTGTATTCTGTGAGTTCACTAGCAGCCATAAAGGCTTGTGAACATAGAACATGTCAAGGAAATGTACAAAAATTACATATAAACATAAATATTACACAGAATATGGAACATTTGAAATAAAATAGACATATACTATATGCGTGTCAAGGAAATGTACAATGAAGTTACATATATACATAAATATTACATAGTATACAGAACATTTAAAATAAAATAAAGACATATTATATACAAAATGAAACAAATCAAGTGTAATTTTGTATAGAGTTGAATACCTCCTTACTGTTATAAGGTTAACATACGTATAGGCAAGAACAGTTATTTTAACATTCACTAGGATTTTATCTTTGTTCGTCTGATCATTTTGTTCTATTTGATTTGTAATGCATAGCATTTACTGTCAGTTCTTAATATACATACATTTAAATAGCTTCATTAGTTCTAGAGCAGGCATCAAATATGACTGGCAATTGTCATTAATATTTATTAATACTACTTACAGAGCTATATAAGTATTATCATCAGGATAATTTGTCATTCAGATAATCCTGTACAGAACAATATGCTTTTGAGCATAGGTACTCTTTAACAGCAGTTTTAAAGACATTGAAATTGTCAACTTTTCTCTTAAGATCATTAGGGAGAGTATTAAATATTTTTATGGTCTCGTAATATACACCTAATAATGTTTATTGAGCAATAACTCAAATTCACCATCAAAATGTTTGACTTTAAAGGTTGGTCACTATGTGACAAAATGATCCATGTTTGGGCTGGAGAATTTTCTGGAAAATCTTTTTGCGGCATTTTGGAAGGTACTAAGCCTAAATATCAACTTTGGTGGAATTAATTGTTCTTTCACACAAGCTGTGTGTTGGACAGGATTAAAAAGGTAGAATCAAGTTTGGTGTTACCCGAATTTTTCTTTTTGAGTTATGTTGTTCACAGACGCACACACAAACGCGGACCTTTTTCTAGAAATGATTTTTTTATTCACGAGGCCTCAAAACACGCATTTCCGGTGAAATCTCAGTATCCAATGTTTGGGTGGAATGCAGTACCTATATACTATGTACGTGGTAGAGAAAGTGCTGACTTGAAAATATGGTAGATTGTACATACTGAAAACTCTTTCTTTTCTTAAAGGAGATTCGTATTTAAAGTAATGCAGAAAGGTACTACATTTTTCTCATATTTTTGAGTCACAAAATCAGGCTTGTTCTGATATTACTGCCTTAAAAAAATAAAATTACAAGCCGATACAAGAGGTCGAAATAGATCTACAGCAGAGCATGCAGAAAATATATGCTTCACTACGTTGCTTTATTTCTTAAGTCAGCAAACCTTTAAAAGCGAGCAAATTGAAATGCAGCAATTTAAACTGAACGGCAAAAGAATAACCGCAGAATTGATTTCGATAGTGCGCTGTACTTTACCGTACAAATTCTATGCTAATCGAATGAAAGCTCTTCACTTATGTATTCCGTACATACCACGTACTGAAGCATTAATTGCTTTCTGCAATGTAAACCTTCGGTTGCTATTGGAAAATTTGTAAAGGCAATGAGCAGCTTTTGTGTTCCCTTTTATTCCATACTGTTCGTATCTTCTTTAAAAAGAAATCGTGACAATGAAACAGAAAAGAGGAATTAAAAATAACAGAAAAAAGAAACAAAGCAAGCAATGTAGACACTGACAATGGTTCTAATTTAAATCCAAGGAGCTCTTACCCTTCAAGAGGATATTAGCAGTCTGCTTCTCTTTTGTCTGAATCACTCGGGTTCAAATCACATTTTAATGTACAGACAAAGAAAAAATCTGCTTTCTCTCCCATTACAAACTCAAAAAATTATCCTGTGTGCTAAAGAATGCATTAAAATTACTTTTCTAAGTTATGTTATGAGTCAGTGTTTTTAACACTTAAATAATATCAGTCAAATTATAATATATAAATTCAATAACAACCCGCCTTGAAGCAATATGTGTATGTAATAGTTTGTAAAATGTATGTAACAGTCATTGCATATGCTTATACATGTTCAATAATGTTATGTGAATGTATTAAGTAATTTAATAATGTGAGAGCTGTGAGAATAATAAGTTAAACGTTGCTAACAAAGAGGTAACAATTAGGTAACCTTGAGGCAATAATGAGTAACAATGTTTAATAATGCTACTAGTCATTATTGGAGCAACAATAATGTAAATTTTAGTGACAGTTTATAAAATAGCCAATCAACAACCAGAAAAAGCTTTAATTAAATGAAGGTATTCTAATGGAATAGAATTAGCCGATCAGAAACTGAAAAGGAGAAACCTTTACAAATTCAGTTGTCAGTTGCCTGCAGACAGCGTTACTAAACAGACGCAAAAAGTGTCCTCAAGAAATATAATAGTTTACGTGTTAAAAATTGCAATTAATTAATAAAAAGAATCTCACAAGCGCTGTATATCAGTGAAGTGTTATTTAAATCGTATCAAGCAGTTTAATTACAAAGTTAATATTTTTTAAACATTTTTGGGCACAGGCCACCTGAAAGTACATTTGGGGCGAAGGCCACCGGAAACTGTTTACTATACGTGCGGTTGCAACTACTACAACTTCGGTCCCCAACAGTTGTAATACCATACAACAAATACTCTTTTGTTATCCAAATAATACTTTTTAATAGACAGGATTTTAAATGAATCAACAGTCATACAGAACATGAGAAAACGGCGTTCAGATGTGTATTGGAGACAGGAAAGAAATTAAAAAGTCGCGGTCACGGAGTAAATTACTCCATGTTCGTAGTAAGAAAGGAAAGATAATATCTGATGTGATACATTCTCATGACTTTGCCTACCCTCTATCGTTTATTAGCAATGATTGGTTGTACAAAGAAAATATGGAAAACAGAAACTTGGTTGCATAATATACAGGCAAGATTGGAAGAAATAGGAATGGAGGAAACATGGGCAGAAAGAAACAACAAAAGTAGAGTTTCTGAAAGGAAATTAGAACAAGAGTGGAGGATATTGAAGAGCAAGAAATTATGAGTAGTTTCAAGGAAAAAAGGTCATTAATAAATTATAGATATTTAAAAACGCAATGGGGAAGGTTAAGATACACCGAATTATGCCATAAAGTGGTCAGAATGGGGTATGCATGGGTGAGGTCAAATGTAATGATTTTCAGTGGTCTAACACTACTGTTCTACGGTAATTATTAAAGAATTATCCCCTGATTTAACTATATGTGATTTTTATCAATGGGTAGCTTGAAAATTAAGGTTATGCAACAAATTTCCTTACATTGGAAGAACTAAAAGAACACATAGGCGAGAAATTCACTCAATTTTGGATATTGAACTCTCGAGTGTAAATTAAAACTTCATGAGAGGATACCAGAAATGTTTGGATAGAGAGGACATGTCAAACATCTCTCATGATAAAGTTTGTGGTTATTATCATTTTAATTTTAATTGTAACTATTGGAATAAAGCGGTTGCGAGGATATTCTCTCTCTTTGTGCGATAGACTGAGCCGAGACGGCCGCCGAGCGGTAGCTGACTTGTCAGGGAAAAGTACTGTATATCCAAAATAGAGTTGACAATCCTGGGAAAAAAACAGAAAGAAAGGAGTTCAAAGCAATTCACAGAACATTTGATAAATTGTATACATTATTTGTTGCTCGAATATAGTAGTCACCAGATTTATCGTCCTAATTTTCTTTTGTTTCTTTACAGAGAGACCTAGATTAAAATTGGGTAAAGCACCAAGTAGTAAAATTTCATGAGGATAGTACAGCAGAACGAAATAGAACAGGAATCTCCACTGCTTGGAATGGTCTGTGCTTTACGACCGACTCTAGGAGCTCTCAGAAATCGAGGTTAAGTGCATCTGAGATGAACTAGATGCAATATTCGAAATTCAAGCGACTTTGGTTTCTATTATAGTCATTCTAAATGCTGTTATGGGTGCAGAGTATATAAGAAACCAGAGGAACACCTTGGGTCAAATCAGCAGAGCTGGGTGTAGAGTGCTTAGTTTTAGGTGAAGTTATGAGAAGAATGCTAATATGTTTTTGGATTACTTTAAACACGAATCTAGTTAAATGTTCGTTAAAAATAAGAAAAATAGTTTTCAGCATGACCAAGCTCCCAGATTGAAAATGCAAATAGAAAATGAGAGTTGAATAAATCACTTAATGTTGCTAAAAATACTTAGCTTTGAGCTCATTATCTTCACAACATCACGAATTCTCATAACTAATCTTACATAATTTGTTTCTTTAATGCGGCTGAAAACACTTTTTGTTTAATAACTACTCGCAGTGAAAACAGTAACTGTAATGCATGGAGGTGGTCTCTCACGGAGTAGTTACTCAAATATCAAGTTGTTTTATTATATTTGTATACAAATACTCGACACAACATTTTCAATTAGAATGTAATAAAATTTACATTTAATGAAAAGGATCCTATTTCTGTCATTTAAATGCACAAACGACATATACAGCGTCAAGTGGTTAAACTTGGTTTCCTCGTAATCTGGATTTCTTATGTTTTTATCAATTTAAAATGATCTGCATAATGAAGGGTATTTTTTCAGTTTTTATTGTAAATTTTCTAAGGTTGATAAGTTATTTAATGAAGCTTTTCTTGATATTATGTAGGTAGCAATAATTTAATACACGACTGACATTTATAAAACCAAAATATGACATACTTTATTGGGTTTTGCATGTAAAATTTATATATTACACAACATTTATATTTTATTGTAAATAAGTATATTACAGAAACGATATGCAAAATTATAACTTTAAACTCTGCAAATTTCCATGACGTGGATCATTACCAAGTAGATTGTACTTTAGTTTGTTTTAATTTATTTTCTTAGAAACGTTAGGTATATAGCCTGTAATTATGTGCAAGTAATATCCCTTGCAAATGTCAGTTAAACTGCTTTAAATTTGTAGAATTTCGCAATTTTAGTACCGAGTAGCTTTCCTTCCACTGACTTGTTTTCTGTAAATAATTGATAATGATTGTTACTCTTGGTTTTTTAACACTGATTTCTATTCATGTTAAGTTGAAAGACTCATTCACACCCTAATTCATACTTCCAGACGCTGCGAAGGAAGGAAATATTTGTAATTCAAAATAAATGAAAACTTTCTTGCTAATCGTTCCTCACATCAGATCTTTACACCTCCAAATCATAAGTTTTGAATGGAAAAAATGCATAAAATTGATTATTATTGTTTTTAAATAAGCACAATAAGTTAAAGAAATACATCTGATGGAATACTGTACAAGTAGAAGTAATGCAGTGTGTTTTTATTTTTAAACAATACTGAAAATACAGCATGCAATAAACTATAAATAAATGTAGCATGTGCATGTAATAGCTTAAATCTGGTTGAGATGAAATCACTAAAACCAGCAAATAGTTGATCAATGCACCAACAAATTTATTCATGTATAATTGTCATTCTTCCTGCTGTTTCTACCATCATAATTTTGTACACACTAAATTACTAACAACATTTCCATGTGTTTTAGTGTAAGGGCCTGTAACCATGTAGCCCAACTTGTTAACATAGGTCTGAAGGCAGGGACAGACTTGGGCACTATTCTTTAAAAGCACCAACTCTAGTTTTTGAGTTTAAAAATACTGTCTTTACTGATGAGATTAAATTATTCTATTTTGGGAGCTGATTTTTAATTTTTTCTACTACTCAGTGTAGTGCATGTGCAAGATAAGTAACATGTATTAAGTTCTGGAGAATTACTTTTAGTAACTTACCAGCTGCTAACATATACTCGTATGCTGTTGCAATTGTGTAAAGTATTCACACCTTTTCATCTTTGACACCGTTAGGATACAATAGCTTTTGGCCACAGTTTACCAAGTAGGCAACTGATGTAGCATTTTTACTTTTTCTACCACGTACATGGTAGGTAGAGAAGGACCTGTGAGCTAGAAGAAAGAGAGTAAACCACTCTACCTCAGAGGCGGCCTCTTTCTTTCTTAGTTGTTCGCAATGAAGATCCAGATAGAGGGGTAAAACAGAATGATCTAATAGCAAATATTTACATACTTTTAAGGTTTCTTAACGATATATTAAAGAGCATAAGAAAGAACAAAATCATTCCTGAAACAGTTTTTCATTACAAAACACTCATCTAGGGATTAGGGATGAAATTGTTTGGATTCTGAACGTAACTCATTATGATGTTATTGTGAGGACATTTGTCGAATGCAGCCATATTTAAGTTTTTCATTTCAAAGGAGTGCTTATATTTTAACTTTACCTACTACTTAACTTGTGGCGCTATGGTCGAGTAGGTAGACTGCTTGCCTCTCCCCTTAGGCACCCAGGGTTCGATCCCAGGGGCCCACAAATAGGATTTGTGGTGGACGAAGCAGCGTCTGGGCGAGTTTTCTGCGGGTTCTCCGGTTTCCCCGCCATTCACTCCACCAAATCGTCCATCACACCTTTTTTTCCTTTCATCTATTTCGCCATCATTTCATATCATCTACTTCCCTCACTCTTATACCTGGCTACGGACTGATCCTGGTTCCGTCCAGTGGTGCAGGGCGTCCAGTTTTCTGACAACGTCCTGCTGTACCTACCAACAGACACATCCTCAGAGACTTCAAACCCTTACAACGACACCTCCGTCTCGTCGAACTCAGGTGCAGGCAGTGGTGGATGTCCGTGAATCCGGACAAAAAAGCCAAGCTGTCCTGTTCACCAAGAGACGAATCCCCGCTTCAAACAAACCAAATTTCACCTATCAGTTTCAAAGGATAGAGTGGGGGAATTCCATACACTACTTGGGTGTTACTCTGGATAAAGGCCTAACTTTTCGAGAACACGTGTGTGGAACAATGAACAGGGCTAAGTGGGCGGTAGCTGCCTTATACCCGGTTCTAGCTTTCACTATGCCGGTTCACTTAATGTTACGCCCTTATAAAGCGCTTAGCTTACCTCTGATGCTCTACGCCTGCGAGGTGTGGGGCATGGCAGTAGATTCCTAACTCTCCATCTATTCTGTCTGTCTTCGCTTTCCAGTCAGGCTACTACACGAGACTTCGGCCATCCCTTACGTGGAGGATGTGATTAGACACCGGGCTCTAAAATTCTACGGCAAATTGACTAATCATGAGAACACCCTTGTCAGATCCCTGGGGGACTTTGTATCTCAAGAACGTCAATACAGACGCTACCGGGTTCCTCGCATGGCTTGCGGGCATACCCGGTAACCTGCCAACAGCAAAAATACTGTCACAAGGTATTCCCTATGGGAGTGGTCAATCTAAATTAAAACCAATCACAATTACAGTAGAATAAAACCAGCGGAGCAGGGCATTGGCACTGTTCCTAAAAAGGCAGCCACTGAGGAGCATATAAAAACATAGCGCTACTTCCCATCACAGCCCCAACATCAACCAAAACGTCATCTTACAAAAACTCCATCCTGCCTATGGTAAAGCCCTTCGAAGGGTAGGTACATAGCAAAACTCACTAGACTCACCACGAGCCTACCAGATTGAAGTCCAAGTCCTGGTTCCAAGTTGTACATTCTCTGATCCAATGTTCGTCTGCTCCTGTAAGTATGGGCCTCATATCCTAGGCACAGTTGTAAGTCCTAAGGGATGTAAGCTCCCCCACATAAGAGGAGGGTATAGAGAGTAAAGTAATCATATTAAGTAAAGGAAGTATTGTAATCCATCAGCAAATTCGATAGTGATATGTCACAAAAAATATTATTTTGAGGCTCCCTAAATAAAACAATCTGATGTGTTACACTCACATGACTTTCTCTACTCTTGTACAAGCTATTTTTACAAACGCTTATTCTCCAAATGCTTCATGTTAATCAAGATGTTAATATTATTGCTGATTTTCTTGTAGGTGCAAGGGAGATATGGTAGGTTATAAGCGATAGTCAAATATTTTAAGCCCTGGTTGCTATGTGGCGCATTCCATTCTCTTTGCATGTCCAGGACATAAAAAATGAATAACGAATTCCCATTTGAGAAAAAGCATAAGTATTGGAAAATGTAACGGAATAACAAGCAATATCTCGAAAATGGTTCATTCAACAACAAAAATATATATGATATATATTGTGTATTTTAACGCGATCTACATTTTTTGTGTAGTAACATTTTGTCTATCTCTTATGGTTTACAAGTTATGCAAAAGTCATTCACAATGAAGAATACCTTGGGAGACAGTCCCAGAAAATTCGAGATATACATTTCATTCCTCATGACAATATCTTAAACATATGATATTTTAATCAAAATCGTTAGAGCCATTTTTGAGAAAATTAAAATTTTCGAAAAATGTTTCATGAAAAGGGTAGTCTGGGGTGGCGGGATTTTCTTGAAAACCTTTGTGTCGCATCTCTGGAAGATACTGAACCTAAGTACCAAGTTTGGTGTTTATCCGACTGTTCGTTTCTGAGTTATGCTGTTCACAGACAGACAGACAAACACACAGACACACACACACGGACATGTTTCTAAAAATGCTTTTTTTTTTAATTCAGGGAGTCTCAAAACTGTATTTCCGGTGAAATCTTGGTATTGAATTTTTGGGTGGAATACAATACTTCCCCTACTTACTATACGTAGTGGAGAAAGTAAAAAAGCAGTTTTATAAATAGGGCCGTGTGAGTATTCTTCCGTCTGCAAACAGCATTTCTTAGAAGGTAAGTTCAATTCAGCATATTCTAAGGCAACACGAAAATTCTGATGAAAATCCTGCTACTCCAGAATTACTCTTTAAATGGAACAATTTTTCGTAATTTTTATTTTCTCATAAAGTGCTCTAACGATTTTGATGAAATTACCAAAATGTTTAGGTTAGTTACTTGAGATATAAAACGGATATATTGAATTTTCTAGGAATTTCTTGCGAAGTTCTCTTTATTCTGAATGGCGTTTATATAAATGGTAAATCGTAAAAATATAAAGCAGAGTATTTTTTCAAACCTTTTTTGTTGTATTAACCGTTTTCGAGATATGATATTTACTTTCTCTGTCACGTATGTAATAGGTAGGGAAGGTTTTGCATTCCACCCAAAAATTCCGATACCGTGATTTCGCCGGAAATACACGTTTTGAAGCTCCCTGAATCCAAAAAAAAGGTTTTTGGAATCATGTCCGCCTGCGCATGGATCTGTGAACAGATAACTCAAAAACATAAATACCAAACTTGGTATTTGAGTTCAATATCTTACAAAGGTGTGACATGAAAATTATGAAGAAAGTGTTCCCACCCCAACTACCCTTAACAAGAAACGTTTTTCGAAAAAGCAATTTCCTAAAAGCGGCTCTAACGATTTTGGTTGAAATGCTATAAATGAAGTATATTTATATTGCAAATAAAATGGTTATATAGAATTTTCTTGGAATAATCGTTGAAGTCTTCTTCATCAACAAGGAATTTTATATAATCTTGTATAACTGGTAAACGTTAAGTGATAGACGAAAACCTACCGTACAGAAAATGTAGATTTGTTTAAGACACCCAATTTAATTAAAAAGAAGTTTTTTGTGGCAGAAACCGTTTCTGAGATATTCCTTATTTAAGGTTCAAATTGTTCAATACTTATTCTTTTAAAGTCCCACGTATTTTCATTAGTTTCCCGCGATGCATGGAAACAGTATGGAATTTTAAGGCCAACATATAGTGTACAGTTCTTAAACATTTGGCTATCGCTGTTTTCTTTCTATTCTAAAGAAATGTGTAATGGAGATATTTCTGCAAGGTTTATTTGGATTAAAATATATTAGATAGAAAAATAAGCTTTAGTATGAATGGTTTGTATATCTACTAATAAAGATAGATGGGTAGAAAAGGTCATGTGAATGGGTTACATCAGATTTTTTTATGTTTTGAATTTTCAAAAACTTAGGACCTTTTTCAAGAGGTAAGCAACTATTCCTTTTTATTCCTCGTGGTCATGCAAGGAGCATAGATTTCCAAAGCCACCATACGGCGACCTACTTTTTGAAATCTCACTATCACTTTAACCTACTATATTCGTCTTATACATACAACCAGATGTATAAATGTACAATGAAGCTATATATTTATTAATAATAAGCAGATAGAAGAATGAGCTTTTGTAAAATGAGTTTGTAAATGAATGAGCAGAGAAATTCATGTGAATGCAAAACACCAGAATTTTGTGACATTGCTTAATGACTTTATGTGCAGTATAATGTTTGAATTTAATCACGTAGCACATGTGAGGAATCAAAGTGCATGGGGATTGTAACAGAATTAAATTCCTCGAGCGGCTTAAATTATTTTATCATGTTTGCTACAGATCATCTGCTTACATAAATTCGATTTAAACAAAGAGCATAAAACAATTTTCAAATCCTATTATTCACTGGGGAGTCATTCATTGCATATTCATGTGATTTGAATGTGGTACTCAGTCACACGGAAAATACGCGCAACAAATGGCTGGGAAATGCATTTATTTGCTGTTTGGGTCAGGAAGGATTTACATTTTTTGAGCAATAAATTGTGACCAATTCTCATGGCAAAAGATCAGTTGGTGTCAATATTAACGCGCCAGTGCACTGATTTAATTCTTCGAACGGTAAAACTATGGACTGTGATAAATTTCTAGATTAAATAGGCAATAAGCTCTGTTTAACTACAGGTGTGTGCGAATAAGTTAACAATAAACGTAAATAAGGGAATGAATGCACTTGATTGCCGCAACTATGCAAACCGCAGTTTATAGTTATATCAGAAAACATCACACCTTTGCCAAAAAATGTTCCTCTGCAAACATGCTTCATTTTCAGCATTTATTTTGTTTATCTGCATTATTTATTTAATACTTCATCCATGCAAGTTGCTGCAGGAAGGTAAACATCTGATGTCAAGACTTTGTCTACACTCCTGTTTATTAGTGGGTATACAAATATTCTTTCTTCATTTTAATCCAAATAAACGTTTGAAAAAAATAGCTTCATTAAACATTTCGTTATAGATACAAGGAATAGCAGTCCTCAAATGTTTTAGAACTGGACGCTATACGCTGGCCTTAAAATTCCATAAAATCGCGAGTAGAAACTGAATATCGACAGGACTTAAACGAATAACAAAAACGTGTTGAACAGTTCGAAAAATTAATAACGGATATCTCGGAAAAGGCTTATGCCACAAAAAACTACCTATATTAATTATATGGCATGTTTTAAAAACTTCCACATTTTTTTGTGTAGTGCGTTTTCGTCTCTCGCTTAAGGTTTACCAATTATACAAAATTGTACAAAATTGCTTAGAAATGAAGTGGTTTGCATGGGCTATTCTCAAAAAATGTAAGATATACACTTTATTTGTCATATACATGTCTTAAATATATGGTGTTTTAATAAAATTCATTGTCATTTTTCAGAAAATGAAAAGTTCAAAAAATGTTTCGTATGAAGGGTAGTTTGGGGTAGAAAGTTTTGTTGAAAATGCTCGTGTTGCATTTTGGGAAAATACGAAAATACACCAACTTTGGTATTTACGTTTCAGAAATACACAGGTCCATGCGTGTGTATTTCCGTGAAGAATATAACTTAAAAATGAAGTCGGTTATATACCTAACTTAAACACTAGTTCAGCATCCTCCAAGGATGCGACACTAAGATTTTCAAGAAACTCCCCCACTTCAAACTGCGGTTTACAAGAAAAAGTTTCGAAAATTTTGATTTTCTCAAAAATGCCTAACGTTTTATATTAAAATACCGTATTTTGCAAATGAAATGTATATCTAAATTTTTCTGGCAATAGTCTCTGAAGTCCTTTTCATTCTGAGTGGCATTTGCATAACTGGAAACGTAAGAGATGTACAAAGTGTTATATACAAAAAGTGTATATCTCGTTAAAACACACAATTTATTTCAAACCCCCTTTTTTGGAGTTAACCATTTCCGAGATATTCTTTTTTATTTTTTGAATGTTCAAATATTATGCATTTCACAAATGGGAAGTCATTATTCTTTTTTTCCGCGTGATGCAAAGGGAACACAGTTTCAAAGCAAATACATAGCGACCAACTCTTAAAAGATTTGACTGTTGCTTAAGTTTGTATTCTCAATTTTCCTACAAGAAAATATGTAATGAAAGAAATTTGTACAAATTGTTATCTCAATAAACATGAATTAGATAAAATAAAAAGCCTTTGTAAGATTATTTTGTTAAAGGATGGGTGGAGACAGTTACGTAAATATAACCCATCAGATATTTCATTTTGTTTCTACCTTTCCAGCAGTATTATAGTTCAGAAAAAATAATGTGTGTTCAAAGAAGATTATGGGCCGATTTTAAGTACCAGTTGTAGAACTAGTGCTCACTAGGCATAGTGAGGAAAGTGAGGAGCTGCGATAGATTGCGGTCCTGGCCTCGTGAGCCAACATTCCGGCTGAGGGATGCGCGATGCTTGCCACATCACCTCCCTGTATCGGTTGGATGACCGCTCACCTCTGCAGTGCGTACGTGGACAGTCGGAGTCTAGCGCCAGAGGTTTCATTTTATTTAAGTTTGGTATCAACCAAAGTATGAAGTAGGTTGTTGTTTCACGTATGGAAAGCCAAGTTGAAATAGGAGTTGCATTGTAGTTCAACTGTTGGTGACCGAACTTGAAGTAGTTGCAACCCCACGTATGGTATCCGGTAGCCTTCGCCCCAAATTTAAAAATATTAACTTTGTAATTTGACTGTTTCTTTAAATATTATATACTTATGTTTGCCTCGGCTGCGTCAGTATTATTTTTAGAGACATGGATTTTTTTGCAGGGAGTAGTGCGGCTAAGAATGTAGACTTACACAGCTTTTAATTTTTATTTCACTACATTTATTAATCCTTGACACAATTTAAATAACATTTCACTGATATAGAGAGCCGTGAGATTCTTTTATCAATAACTTGCACATTTTAACACGTAAACTATTTTTTTTTCACATTGAATATTAAACTTACCGAGGACGCATCTCGCGTCCGGTTAGGAACACTGTCTACAACCAACTCACTTCTGAATTTGTACAATTTGCCCTATTTCAGTTTCTGATTGGCTAATCCTACTACAATACAATACTTTCATTTAACTTAAGTTTTTTTCTGGTTGTTGATTGGCTATATATAAACAGTCTCAAAATTTACATAATTTTTGCTCCAATAATTACAAGTAGTATTTTTAAACCTTCTTATTCATTATTGCCTCAAGGTTAACTTATTGTTACCTCATTGTTAGCAACTTCTAACCTCTTATTCCCACAACTCCTACATTATTAAATTATGTAATATATTCACGTAACATTCTTGAACATGTATATAATAATATAAACATTAATGTAATGACTATTACGTGCATTTTATATATCATATTATACACGTATTGCTTTAAGGCGGGCTGTTATTGACTGAAATCATTTAAGTATTAAAAACACTGAACTCAAGTATCACGTCATATGGGCTAAAATGTTCAACGGTGGCAATTTACTTCGTTGTAATATTTCGTGTGGTTTACTAATTAATTAAATAAGCGACAAAATTGTTTGAATATTCGTCTGTCGCCCTTCTGGAGATCTAACCCGTTTACATGCATCTTTATTTTACAAAACAATTTTCTCGCTCAAGAGAAACTTGAAAGATGAAAGCTTCTCAGAAACACATCTTGAGGGCAAAGCAATTCTTTCTCTAAAATTAATGTATTAGAAATTGAATACATCTATCTCAAATTATTTCTCTCTGGCTAGCGCTTCCAGTTGTTGGTAAGGAATGTAATATGCAACCCCCACGAGCCCCAGTAGTTAATAATTTGCATTTAAATAAAGCATCAGCTGCTGGGGTGGTCGCGGTAACGGTTCACAAGAAAATACAAAAAGAATTTAATAACGACAATGGGGGAAAGCATTCGTTCCATCAGAACGAACCTCTGCCTGATCACAAACATGCCGCGAATGTAGCTGAAAGGGGTCAATTTTGTTGCTGAATTCAATTACGTAGTTTATAAATTCGCCTCACCCCCGTCGGTGGTGGGAGGGTTGTTATAACGGTGTTAATATTGTTACCCCAAGAGAGCTGCACAATTCAGTGGATAGCTGAATAAACGCCACCATCGAAAACAGATATCTGATATCACGATATAGGTAATAAATTGATAGCTTACGGCATTCCTCAGTGAAATTGTGTTTTCCACGTAACACTTTGCTTCGTTCTGTCTACTTTCATGCTCCTAAGGGGGAGGTAATGGTAAAATTTGCAACTTTTGTATTGATCCCGATTTTACTTTCCCTACTACTTTCCTACAACAAGGTAGAAGAAGTAATGCATTCTACGCAAAAAATCGATATTTCACCGGAGATACACATTCAGTTTGAGACAGAATGTACCCGAGGTAATTTTATTATGTGCTAAATTTTTCATCATATAATTTGATATGAAATTATATATGTGTAAAATGTGAAAACCATATGAATAGTAATTTTTGTATAATGTAATATTTGTCGTGTACATAAGGTTCCTGTTTAACTAAGTTTAGAATGTCTTGAAATCTGCAGCTAGGGTAGAAATATGCGGTTCGCATGTGCAGCGATTTGTGTTAGTGTAGGGTAAGGTTTTATGACTATTTGTTTCCGTTCCGGAAGTATGGAGCGAGGCAAATATAACACAGAACGGCAGTTTACTAAGAGAAGCCAGGAGAAAAGGTCACATGATATATACAAACTGACCAATAAGAAATCCAATACCAAAATTTTAGGTGGGAGATCGTGTTCTTTAAATAGTCGGGGTTCGCCCCAGAATAAAGCAGTTAACAGTTGACTTTTAGATTAAACAGTTGAAACAGTTGAAACAGTTCACCTTTGACTTTTAGACGTAGACAAGGAATCCACGATACTCCGTCAAACGAAATTGGCGCGCAAATGGTGATAAGTGAACAGGAACATTAAGTAGTGTTAGAGTGAGGAAGTAACAATAAATAGCCATAAACCAAACATTACAGTCAGTAGCAAATTCTCCTCTGAGCTCCTAGTACCACCACTGAGTTCTACGAGCTTATTAACAATCATGATAGGTAGAATCCATGCAAACATCACCGCTGAGAACCACTATCCAGGGTAACAGCAAGAAGGACAAGACGAAGCCACGTTGGATGGAGAAAACAGGTACGGTGAATTTTAGCATTACTTCTATCTCTACCACTACACCGCGTTCGACTCCAACCCGAGCGGGCATCGAACCCGGGACTGCCACCAACGGCGCAGTCTTCGAAACAATTAGAGAGGACGGGTCCGACGCAAGTTGCCCTCTGAAAAAAGTAAAGCATTTCTATAAATATCTGATGTGATACAGTAACATTACTTTTTCTACCCTCTGTCATTTATTAGTGGGTATACAAACTATTTTTCTTACGTAAAACATATTTTTCTATCTACTACATTTTAATCCAAATAAACCTTTGCAGCAACAGCTACATTACAGTTTTCGTTACAGATTAAAAGAGAACAGCGACAGTCAAATGTTTAAGAACTGGACGCTATCTGCTGGCCATAAAATTCCATACTGTTTCCATGCAATCACGAGAAACAACTGAATGCTGAAAGGACTTTAAAGAATTCCCAAATAATGAACAATTCTAACTTTTAATAGCGTATATCTCAGAAGCGGTTTATGCAATAAAAAACTTATTTGCAATAAATTGGTCGTTTTAAAGAGATCTACATTTTTTTGTGTAGTACTTTTTCGTCTATCGCCTAAAGTTTAGTAATTGTACAAGATTATTCAAAATTTCTACCAACTGAAGCATTGTGTTTTAATCAAAATCGTCAGAGCTAATTTTTTATAAAATAAAAGATTTCGGAAAATGTTGCATGTAAAGGGTAGTTAGGGTAGGTGGATATTTTGACAATCCTTGTGTCACATCCTTGGAAGATAGTGAACTCAACTACTAAATTTGGCGCTTATCTGATTTTTCATTTTTGTGTTATGCTGTTCACAAACACACACACGGAGGTTTTGTTAAGAATGCTTTTTTGGTGGAACAATACTTCCCCTACTTACTATACATACGTAGCAGAGAAAGTAAAAAAGACTCTCTATTTGTGTACTGTGTCTGTTTATAACAGACGAAAAGTCGGCTAAATTCCAAAGTTGGTAATTTTAGAGGCACATACACCTGACAGGGCCAACAATTGCAAATAATAGGAATAGATAACTAAGATAAGAGTATAACCAATAATATAATATTGTGAAATAACTTATATCATAAAATGTAGACATATTTAAGGAAGTGTTCTAAATAGCAAGGAACCGAACTGCTTTAAAACTCCACCAACATATACACGCTAATGTGCACAGGATTAAGCAAAGCAAACAGACAGAAATATCTGAGGTGAGACAAAGACGGACATAAGAATAGAATTCCTGGAACGTCAAGAGATTTGAAAAAAGAACGAGATGGATAGAGAAACCAGAGTTGTGATTGAGACAGAGATAGTGGGTTTTACCAAAGGAGACAGACAGAAACATGACTTCTAAAATTAGAACAATTTTGTTCTCATAGCACAACATATATCTCAACGAGAATAGAAGTTACATAAAAAGGCATGAATGATAGCGTCATCGCAGAGGAGTGTAAAAGGAAGGTGGGCCACAGATTTCAACACTCTTTCATATTTCTCATGCGAGCTGTTTGTGACAGGTGCGGTAACGCGTGTGGGTGAGGGAGATAGTATGTGGCGTAGATTGTTAGGTCCACGGCAAAATCTAAAGTAGTGGGAAGATAAAAAATACAGCTAATGAATTACTTAAGTATTATTCAAAATGGGAAGAGTTGTTATCCGCTTCGATAACTTGTTGTGTTAGAATAAATGAATTCGTTAAAGGGAATTCAGTTCATTAACTGCTTTCACCCACAATATCCTGAGATTCACTAAAGATAGGTAGCTATACTAACCATTTCTTCTCAGCACCACGAGTTGCAGTCCAGGCAAACAACTTCTGAGAACTTCCACCTTGAGACACCATCCAGGTGTAAGCGAGGAGGCACAATTAAGCTCAGTGTCTTCCAAAGACACGACAGAAAATTAACAAAAACATCCCCCACTCCAAACTACCGTTCACGTGGAATATTTTCATTACTTCTAACGATTTTACTAAAATATCACATGTTTGACACATGTGCATGTCATATAAAATGCATATCTTGAATTTCATGGGAATAACCTGTGGATACCTTTTCATTCTGCACTTCTTTGTATAATTGGTGAACAGTAAGAGACCGTAAAAATGTAGATCTCGATAAAGCATGCAATCTGTGTTGAATGAAATTTTTGGGGCGTAAGCCATTTGCAGATATTTGGTTAAGGTTTTAAAATATCTTTTAGGTTTTTTTTAACTGCGAATCGCTTATTTCTTTCGTAGTCAATCAACGTTTGGTGTTTAACCGACTTTTCGTTTTGAGTTATGTTGTTTACACACACATACACCGACAGACATATATGCACACACCGAACGCTTTCTAAAAACGCATTTTTGGGGGTTCAGGGGCCTCAAAACATACCATCTGACCCAACCGCGCAGTATTTGAAGTGTGTAGATGTCCCTTCGGACATTAAAAGAGTTGCAAAATCAACGGAGCAAGCCCGAGTTAACACAGGCCATTGGGAAACTGACGAGTTAGCGTGAGAAAGTGTCGTTTTCTTTGAAGGGGTGGTTGCATTTTACCCCGACTTAAGACCACAATGGTCTTGTCGGCGGCGTTTTCTTTAGAGCATATTATTGCCTATAGGCAATGGTGGTGACTCGTATGAGCTTGTGATTGGACTTCTAGTAAATTTTGGACTTTAGTCATTACATCGCACACACAGTCACACGCGCATTCATATTTCCTGGTTTTGGGGAAATCGAACTCGGGACCACTTGCATAGTAGACAAGTACTCTACCGAATGAGTTACTGCGCCAGTCGAGCTTCGTTCTACTCCTCTTGCTTATCAGCAAAGACGATGAGCCAATCGCGCTCGTTGAGAGGCACTTCCTAGGCTTGCAATAGAGTGTACATTCTGTGATGATAAACAAAAACAGACCTTTGCATAAAAATTTACCGAAAGGGTGTTAGAATATTTTTCACTTCAGTTACAAGGGCTTTATTTTCGACGTAATAAACTCGCTTTTTAAACTGACAAATACTTAAAATGTCTTTAATTGACATATCCGCATCTTCCAAAGTTATGTTTTTAAATTGTGTTTACACTGTTCTTGTCTAACATTACGGAATATAAGCAACAAACATTTCACTGCCATTTTTACCTTGCTATTAAACATTATTATTATTATTAATATTATTATTATTATTATCATCATCATCATCATCATCTTCATCTGACGGTACTGTTTGCTGACTTCGCTCATGGAATTGGTGTTCGAAATTTGACCCTGTTGACTGATACAATGTTGAACAGCAGCAGCAGCAGCGGCAGCGGTAGTGGTAGTGGTGGTAGTAGTAGTAGTAGTAGTAGTAGTAGTAGTAGTAGTAGTAGTAGTAGTAGTAGTAGTAGTAGTAGTAGTAGTAGCAGCAGTAGTAGCAGCAGCAGCAGCTTAAGAGTTAGTGCGCCAATTCTCCACTGACCTATGTTTACTTGGAATTGACCCTTTGAGTTCTGCAACTCTTTTAACGCACGAAGGGGTATCTACACACGTCAAATACAGCGCCGTTGCGCCTCCTGATACATTGCTGGAAAATCTCTACATGACTTTTTGGGTGGAATACGGCACTTCCCCTACTTACTATATCTCGTCGTGTTAATGAATGAAGCCTGTTGTGTCCCCTTTAAGGGCAAAAGCCTCCCTGAAGAGGGATAAAGCTCGTTTATATATATCTCACGGTGAGCTACTCCGTGAGAAGTAAACTTGGGTCATGGAACATTTGTCTGCTCCACTGGTATGTATCTGTTGCACTGACCGTTTTGTTGTTATGTAATACACTGTTACACCGTCTGATATCTGTCTGTTACACGGACTGTTTTGTGTTTATGTAGTGCACAGTTGAATCTCCAGCTCTTGCATCTGGCGAATCTGGACTACTGTGCTCCTGATTTTTCTTTGAATCGATTTTTCGCCCATCTGCAATCGTGGTCTTCCATGTGTTTGGGTCCCACATGGCTGCTTTTATCGTCCACCTGTCATCCTGTAGTCTTGTGTCATAACCCTCCCCACTTCCATTTTTCCTGATGGCTTGATGTGCGGAGTCTGTTGATATCTTTTGGAGAGTTGCGTTTCAAATTTTGTCCTTCAGAATTATACCTAAGATATATTACTCTCCATTTTCCTTTGGCATACTTGGAGGGTATGCTTTAACTTGATGGTGAGAGGCAAAGTTTGACAGTCCTATAAGAGAGTTAGAAAAACATACGTATAGAATCATAATACGTATTAACCTTTTATTTGCAATATCCCAAACGTATATTTTAATAAAATGTTAGTCCTAATTTTGACAAAGTACAAGCCTCCTAAGAATGTTTCGGTTTAAAGCCTTGTTCTCTTTGGTGAATGTTCAGGAAGCTGCGTTTTGAATTTTAATATGAATTTTGGTATTTATGTAGCTTCATTTTTTACTTTCTCTACCACGTACATAGTAGGTAAAGAAGGTATTAACCTTCCATCCAAAATTTCGATATCGAGATTTCACTGAAAATACATGTTGTGGGGACCCATGAATCCGAAGTTGTTACTTGCAATGGTATGGGAAGGGTATGGAGTTTCATGGCCACAATGTAGTGACTGGAGTTTAACATCTGGCTGTCGATTTGATTTCCTCTATTCCCCTACCGCTTGAGATGACTACGCGGTACGTGTGAGGCTCGCATTCGAAAGGTCCCAGATTGAATTACTTCTATCGACCGCCCGCTCTGACCTTATGTTTTCGTGGTTATCCCTGGTCGGTAGAGGATAAATTAAAGTTGAGCTTTATTTTAACCGCTGTTTAACTGCTATGGTCCTTAGCGTCCCATTCTATATTGGGCGTGGAAGACCAGTAATTTTGTTCAGAGGCCTCTTTATACGCTTGAGGTTCTTTTTTTCCAGTGGAGGAGAAAATGATTTAATCACTGACCTCAGCCCCAATGGGAATCGGGACTGAGAGTGTGGGACTCACCAGTGAATGGCATACCCACTAAAACTCCTGCACCGTATTGAAAGGATAAGGTTTGCTGCTGTACCGCCTAAAGCGGCCGCTCATTCCAAGGTGATGGTTGAAAACTAGGCCGCAGTGCGGTCACCAGGAGAGTAAGGAATTCTTGCCGGGAGACAGACTTGACCAGGGCCCAGTCAGCCCCCGCAGCGAAGTAAAGGAGAAAATAGTGTGATTCCAGGTGATAGTGAAGGAATAGTGGCGCTTGGATTTGCGATAGGAGTCAAAGGATTGAGAGGAGTGTGGCATCACGTGGGTTTCCAGGAAGTCGCGGAAGAGGATGTAGCTTTCCTGAAGTTGGTTGGAGTGGTCGTTAAGTGCCTTGATGGCGTTGTTGTGTCGCTTGGAGCTCTCGAATCCCCGCGACTGAGGACCCAAGGGCACCCAGTCGCATTGGTCGGTCGTTGGTGGAAGTTTCGACTAGGTGGCACTCGATTCGTTCCAACTTGCGCTGGGCAGACTCGAGCACCCCATCGTCGGCTTGCAGCACGGTGATTCTACTGGAGAGTGCGCTTATGATCCTGGCTGAGGTTCGCTGCTTGAACTCCACAGCCGAGAGAGTGTGAAGGTTGCACGGCGTAGCTCAACCAGTTGCGAAGAAAGGTCCTGTATTTCTGCCTGTATGGCTGATGGGAGGCCTTGAAGTCCGTGGTGCGTTTCGTTTGTGATGCCGCTGGTCGAGTGCTGAGCCCTCCCTGAGGGCTGCATCAGGTCGTTGTCTGAAGTATCTGGTGTCGTTGTCGTCAGTCTTGAAGGCTGTCTGCTCCGGGGATACAGGGGGCATTGCGAATTCCTTTACGTGCCGTAAAACTACGACATGGGACCACTGGCTTTACTTACCTTCCAAAGGAAGCCATGTTAATGATTTTTACTTTCGAAAAAATACATCACCCTCCGCCGGGTTTGAACTAGAGGCTAGCACGTTAACCACTACACCATGGAGGACGACGACGGTAGAGAATGCTGAGGTCGTTTGTCATCTTTCTATAATTTCCCATTCACTCCATTTCTTTCTCATGTTTCCGGTGTGCTTCTGGGTTTCATGGCGCAAGTTGGTGCCAGATAGATGGCTCGGATGCTTTTTCCAAGGAAAGAGTAATCCCATGAAGTCTAAATGGCGGCCTGGTTGACGGGTCGTTCATCGTCCTCTCTTGGTGGCTCCAGTAATGGTACAGATCTTCTAACAATGGACTGTTAGGGATTTCCGCGACTCTGTGGTCTGTCTGCCTATGGTATATAGCCTCCTGTGGTTCCCTCACTTCATTCCTTCCTCCTAAGTGGGTGGTAGTTACAATAGATCTCTCGTTTGAGTGCGCAAGGTGTTCTCACCTTAGCATACCCCATTCTCATTTTATCTTTAACGAAAGTGTAATTAAAGTATTTGTGCAACTCGATTGAAATGAAGGGATAGGAGAATAAGATTTGGTGGGAATAGCTTGTAGAAGATATAAAAGTAAACAATAATTGGTACAAAAAGTCATTGGGTCAGTCCCACTCCACCAGAAACCACATACTATACATTGTTTAGCTTTATACATTACTGTTTACTCTGGAGCTTGTCTGCATTGTTTTGGTGAACATGTTTTTCGACGTTCTCGTTTCGTGCCAGATGTGCTGGAAACACTTGTTGCTCATAACGAGCTGTTATTTAAACAAATTTGCTCACAGCCCGTAGCAATGACTGGCACGTGTTCTTGCTGCAGAGATGTTACTGTTGTCCGTATCAGGCATCTCCTGAGAGTAGAGCTGTCCACCATAAATCGAATGTAGGCCACGCTGTAATTTCAGCGAGACCGCCGTACCGGTTTCTTTTCCTGCGCTGCACATATTCGCTCCTCCTCGTATGCGCCACTTTCATTACAAATAACGATGAAAAATAAGATAGGAATGAAATATTATCATTCAAATATGTATGATTTATTACCGTCGGGACTGAGTATGGAGGATAGAATTGAGTTTTATAGACCTGACCAGCTTTGGAAATGTTTATGTTCGAGTTTCGAAAATTTCAAATATAAATTTAAAACCTTACTGGAAATGTGCTATGTGTTAGCTGCTTTTTATGGTTCCGTAAAGGTCTGGCTTCACAAATCGTATCAGAGCCTTAAGCCGGGATTACATTAACTTTACATAAGGTGACAGGACACTTGGTAGCAAAAAATATAAGTCCTACTTATAAATAAATCATATTATTTAGTGAAATAATGTTTCGGAGATAACTTATGCAGTATGAATTGTATGGACTAGTCATAAGCAGCACAATAAACAAGCTGAATACACATTAATATTAGAATAAAATAAATTAATGAGAATGTATTAAAATAAACCAACCTAAACTTGTTAAATAATGTTGTACCTGTGTATGAATTTATTACTATGATTATTATTATTTAGTGTGTGATACATCTTATGCCTATGATCACGATATAGCTAATAATATTAATATACGGATGAGTCTTCTTAGTCTACGGATTGAGAAGCTATGTAGTCCTGGCGTTGTACAGGCTATGCCGTAAACACTGTCCACTACATCGCGTCGAATCAATTTCGGCCGAAATAACTGCTTTTCACCGCTGTGTGTGCAGTGACTTGCACTCGTAGCGCAACAGTGTGCGCATTGATCTTCAGTGGCGAAGGTCCCAGGATCAAATACCTACTTGAAGATACTGTTTATGTTAAGTAAATTTAATGAGAACTGATAGTTTGGCATGGAAGCGTCGTTTCACTTAATTAGTTTAATTGTTGTGAATTTCATTAAGACACAAATTGCTACTTGTTAGAATATGCTTTAATGAACGTCACAAATAAATGCATATAACATTGTAATTATAGCTTACAAACATAAGGCATCATTAAATAATATTTTACTGTTTGAATCTATTCTTTCATACAAAAGAAAGCCAATAAATTGTTCTGGGGGTTTACAAAATACAGTACGTATATACAAACTAGATAACGTTTGGAAACCCATATTATGATCGTTGTGAACCTCTCCGGTTTCCAAAGTATTTAACAATGACTATAACATCATGCTGGACCATCACACAGATAAAGCTCCATGTGGTTTAATAGGTGTTCGAACTGGTCACCATGCCAGTGGATGCAAATCTCGGTCTAACCATTATCACTAGCCTAACCTAGCGTAACATAGCCAGTGTGATGTTTATGGATCATTGGCTGCTCCTGGTACACGATATTCTTAAAATAACCCCATAAGGAATCTAATAGTGTTAGATCTGGTGAGCTTTGCAGGGTTACCAATCCGTAGGTGAGAAGACACACGCGGTATATTCAAGATATTGGTAACGATACGTAGAGCATTGTATTATTGTAGACAAGAAACCCAATTAAAATTGTAAAGTAATGGCGGTGCTTAACTCATGGCTGTGAATCATGGGCAATACGTCAGAATAATAGAAGGAAAATACAGACAACTAAGATGAAATTTCTGAGGGGAGTGAAAGGAGGCAGTAAAACGGAACGCATACGAAATGATGCCATATAAGAAGAACTCAATATATTTGCGATACAATACAAGATCAATGAATGTAGTTAACATTGGTATCAACTTGTTAACAGAATGGATATACCAAAGTCCGTCATCATTTATAATCTTCAAGGGAAAGAAGTATAAGACGATTATTATGTAACACCCCTTGTAAATTTTGTATATATCCAGGGTACTTGATAGGAGTAGTAAATAAGACAGCCTTGAGGAGTTTGCGAGCTGAAACTCACTTCTGTAAACGTTATGTAACAATAAAGCAATTTATTATTATTATTATTATTATTATTATTATTATTATTATTATATTATTATCATCACTGATAGCAAACGCCAGCATTGATTGCCCGAAGTATTTCCTGTAGCATCCACCTAAATGTTGGGCCAGGCTTCCTTGCTACATTTACCTCACCTGCACACAAGATGAATAAGAATACTTAATAACACACCAACGTTCCCAGTTACCTGATAAATGTGCGACTTTATTACCTTACTGTTTTCTACTTTGTTACACGTGATATATTTAACGTCATGATGAATGAAGGCTGTTATCCTGTATTATGTTAGAATTTTGAATGAAGTACTTCAAACAAAAAGCCGAAACAGGAGAGAGGCGTCCCAGTCACGCCCATAGCCTGACGCGCAATTGACAGCCCTTGCTTCCACGACACTATTATACGGATCCGTTCGCGCAGTGGCGGCGACCTGACCGATTCTTCCCTAGATAATGCTAACAATGTGAAACACTGTGATTACTTTTCGTAATGAATGGTGTCGTGAATAATGGACCTGGGTGTATATACAGATCTAACATATTTTGAATAGATATTTAACACTCGACGAATTTTAAAGTATAAATGTTGGAAAACGTACGCTAGACACTGCATTCTCCACAGAAAACATTCTAATGGTTTTAGGCTTGGAGATCTAATTAATTACTCTGTTATCAAAAAATTCCTGAAATACGAGACAACGATTTTCTCAGACTCCTTTCCACAACACCTTAAAGGTGCAACACCCACCCCGTAATCACCCTGACATAGCTACACAGAATGGCACCCTTGTCCTTGGATAGCGACTGAATAATTATTGTTGCACAAGTTTCAGGATACTTCTCTTCAGGATAATTTGTTAAAGACCACCCGCAGGAATTCTAACATTTCAGAAACTTCTAAGTAGCATTTAAGAAATATGCCCGGAACTTCTTTGCCTATTCTGGCAGGAGAACTGGGTACATGTTTGGATGAGGACTGGGTACATGTTTTAGTGAGATGCTCACAATGGGAGATTTGCAACAATTAAATTTACAGAAAAATTAGCTAGTCCTAATAGAAGGAAATGGGCATGTTGGGATCTACTGGATGACCAGAGGAACTGGTAAAACTTGGGAAATTTCCTGGCTATAAGTGCGCGAAGCCAGATCAGATTTGTAAGAGGCAATTTATCTCTATTTTTCTTTATTTGTTTTGTTTTCTTTCTAACCTTTATTTTAAATGCATGTAGTGCCACGGACGCACCCACAATGTGTTCTTGTACCAACTTTAATAATTTGACACCAATAAAGATACCTTATCTATCTCGTTATGTACAGAATTAAGGCAATAACTATATAATCTATAGATAAAAAAAATTTCATGAATAAAAAACTGTAATACAGTTAAATACAGTTTTAACTAACGCCACATAACCAATATTTCAGCTCAAGAAGAAAAAAACTGAAATTCCCTTCTATATCTCCAAAAGAGTCTATATTAAATATTTCAATTGTACGAACGTCAGTACAACAAAAATCTCTGTGCAGCGAAATTAATAAATTCTCCTTAACGTTTATATGACCAATTTAACGAATTTTTAAAGCTTTTCTTGACTTACTGAACAATTTATGGAATCGTTTCCTGATTCAGAGAGTGGTTGATTTATCCTTGACCATGCATTTGTCATAAAAGGTCCCTTTGTCTATTCGAATTCCGTAGTCCGTCAGTCTACTTAAAAGGTACCGTTAAATGGTAAACAACTGCTTATTGTTGTCTCATGTGGTTTAAAATCGGAATTTCGTGTGCTTATTGTAAGTCTGGTTTAAACAATGTCAGACAACAGGATAGCAAATGGAAATATGGCAGTTTTCTATTAAAAAAAGTAAAAGCTTCATAAGAAGTTGACCAATTGGGAAAAAGTGAAAGTTGCAGTGTAAGCTACTTAGAAGAATCAATTCTGAAGTATTCTGTCCCTAAAAGTTGCTGAATTGTTTTGAAAAATAATGTTTTTTTGAATAGCAATATTTGTAAGGTATGTTACGTAGTATATAAGTTTACTACATATTAATTATGTAATGTTGCCAAGTTTAATAGATTAAATATTAAATTACTTTGATAAGGAATTTCGAACCGTATTCTTTTCTTCTATATCCATTCCTAATATATACAAATAGATACAGTACCATATTAGATTTAAAAGTTGAACTTTTTCCCTTTTAAGATAAAAGTATTAAATAACCGATTTAACGAAAATTCAGTACAGCGAAATGAACTTCAAAGTCTCCAGAAATTGATTATAACGACATTTGACTATACAATATAGTACGGAAAACCACACTAGCTAGGAAAGCAATTAAGAACTGACGACACCGAAGCTCGGAAAAACCCGAGTAAAGAATTAGGCTAATGCCCAATTTACAATGGAGTGACACTGGTGAAGCGACATGAGAAACGACATTGCTCCTCAAAACCTGGGATTCACAATGAGGCGACGCAATTTACCGTCACCGCACGAAACTCGGGCGAAAGAACACACTTTTTCATTGTATTTGTGCATGCATTTGAACTCAATTCATACAGCACAGTAATTTAATATTTCTTCCGATACAGAATTCATTTCCCTGGAGACTGATCTCATCTTAATAAGAGCACACAAACGATTCGTTGAGTGCCTTCCTGTCGCGGGGTAAAACATAAATTCAGCTTTTGTGGCATGGGATTTTATGGCGTTCAGGCTGAATAAAACTCCTATCGGTCAATCGCCTTGTCGCCCATATCATGTAGCTGGACATAAAATGCTGACCGTATAGAACAGGGGTTGGTAGAATTATGACCAGTTCGACTGGAACATAGATAGAGATACCGGGGATGCCCGGATCGGTCAGTGAACCCAACGCTACGTTTAAACACCAATATTGAGACAAGGCGCCAAAATTGCGACCAATAAGAAAGTTAATACGTAGTGAAACGGTAAATGTAACGTCTGTTTGCCAACTATATAAGACAGAGATTTTCAACAACTCTTTCTTCCAAATTTATCAGTCGTTAGGGTGTCGCCACGTCGGTCTGAGTGCGGGAGGGTTGCATGTGTGAGGTTAGATGTTGGCTCCAGAATAATTTGTGAATAAGTACTGATGGGAAGAGAACATGCTAGTAACGTTTTCCAGGGCTAGCGTCGAAGTAATGGATTAACAAATCACAAAGATATTGGAACCTAAAGCTTTATTCATTTCTCTCATTCCATAACCTAAAATAATATAACAACTAGGCTCCAGAAAAGCAAAGAAAAGAAGTTTACGATATCACCAGAGCCGCTATAAGCCCATATCTTGGACCTTTCCTTCCCAGGTTGCTTAAATATCTCTAAAAAACATATATTCTGGATTATCTTTGACTGGTGACGGTCAGTGGCAAATGCGACTCATTTTAAGATAATCTTAACACAAACAGCCGTTACTATATACAGCTTATTCAAAAAGAAGGAACAGGTTTTAAATATTCATTTTGAATGAGCGACAAGAGATAGCCACACATACGACACATCATTAAATAGAAGAAAGTTCAAAGTTTTAAGCCCTCACCTATTAGCTTCATTCAGTGTCTACAGTGGCGCTGAGTTTGTTTACGAGAAAATGCCGGCGTCACAGGAAAAGTCGATTTGCGTGCTGCATTATACATTGTTTCATTGAAACACTTCATTGTAAGTTCAACAACGAGCCGCCTCGTTATAAAAATTTAAAAGTGATACAATAAATTCGTAGAAGATGGTTGCACTGTTCGTCCTCGCATAACAAATGGTGCTCATTTTGAACACATAAAATAAAACTTTGAACTTCTCTCTATTCAGTGATGTATTGCATGTGCTGTCATTTATTGTCGTTCATTAGAAATAAATATTTAAAATGTGTTGCTTCTTTTTGAATAACCCGGTATAAAGGTAAGTCTACCTAAGTTCGCCAATTTCCCAAGGTTCACCACTGGTCATTTTCTTTAAGATACGATAGTTAGCCAGATGGCAGCAGCTACTTAGTGCATAGTATCTCCTACCGATTTCATTTGCTATGATTTATTTACAATATTGTGTAAGCAGTGGTTAGTGATATAACCTGAATGGCTTATGTACCGGTTTCATCCTATAGGATAACTAACAAGGTTATGTATTTTTTATGCTAAAAAGAAGCAATATCGACAGCGAAGCTAACATCATTTTGTAATTAAAAGCTTGTTAGGTCGACATTATTGACATTAACTTCATGCAGTCTTGTAGATAGTGTAGATGAAAACGTTTCCGTGGGGTAGTTTACCCCTTCTTCAGCTGGTCTACTGCTGTGTTCATCTGCTTCGTGTCTTGTCCCAGGAATGGAGAGTGATTCCTTTACCATCTGGTGTGTGTTATATTTAGGGATTCGACCTCAATACCATCGATACCTCGATATTCTCGATACTCGGCGATATTGAAGTAGGCTTAAACCTTCGATGCTTTTAAATTTTTAAGTTTTGCATTATTGAAAGTTGTTGGGTTTAATTTATGCTAGATAAGGAATGAAAGGAGTCGAGACTTCACGTCATTGGCTTGAACCTGTCCCCAAAAGGTTTCTGGACTATAGTTCTTGATAAACCTTGATTGTGTTTCCTGTGGCTGAATCAATGCAACATTCCATAGACTCTTTTAATTACATTAAAACATGCAAAACAATTGGGGAAGCACTGAGTTACTCCTGTAAGCGCTAACTGACTTATGAATGAAGCTGATTTTGAGGACACACTAAAACGTTTACCTACTTTGTGAATGCAGCAAAAACAAATCAGAACTTAAAGCGTGAGATAATACAGTGCATGAAAACATTTGTTCTTTCCTTTCATCTGCTAGTTTGTGTATAGGCAAGTGAAACTAGCGCCACAGGTCTACCGTACGGCTAATTTCCATAATATGGACAGAAAATCCTTTAAAAGAAAGTTTTCAGCACGAAATATACTTACATAAAAAGGAAAACAAGGAATTTATTATTATTATTACTATTATTATCATCATTATCATCATCATTAAACTTGAGCAACAATAGGGGTATATAACTGCGGCATTGTCAAGTTCAAAAATTGCTGCCAATTTGAGAATATCAATCAGGAAGAATTTCAGAATTAGCATAGAATACACATTTGGTTGCATGCGTTTACACACAGCAAACTACTAACAAGAATATGGTTCAGGAACGAGCTATCACCTTTACAGTTTGTTATAAAGCAAGTATCGAATAGCCATTATCAAGTATCGGTGCTTAAAAACAGCATCAGTGTTGAGTATCGAAAAATAATAACATATTTAATTATATTATATAACATTACTAATTATATTATATATAATTTAAATACTATGTGATTTTAAACCCTATTTTATATTTATGTTGTTAGAATTACTTTCTGTGTAGTGATCTACGAGGGTCGTCCAATAAGCAAATTTCCCTATTTTATAAAAAACATTACACACAATGATCATGTTGAATTAATTGTATTTATTTTTCACAGTGCTTCTGTTACTTTTCTACATAGTCAACATGTTCTTCCAAGCATTTTTGGGGACGTGACACAAGTTTTTCCAAGCCAGTGTTGTACCAGATTGGGTCCTGTGCTCGCAACCAGCTGTTCACTGATTTGACTTCATCATTGGTGTTAAAAGTGCTTACCTTTGAGTTGGAGGAGCATATGAAAATCACATGGGAAAAGATCTGGTGAATACGGAGGATGCGAGAAACCTCCCAGTTGTATCTTCTGAGCTCCGCCTGGGTCAAGATTCAACTACATAAAAAGCGTAGAGCTCGTTAAAACACACAGTTTATGTCACATACTTTTTTCTTCATACTTATACTTTTTCCCATATATGGGAATTCCTTATTCTTTTTGTTTGCCATGCCCTGGACATGCAAAGTGAATGGAATGCTCCACATAGCAACCAGGTCATAAAAAATTTGATTATCGCCTAAAGCCTACCATATTCCCCTTGCACCTATAAGAAAATTAATCAATAAATGTTTATCTCGAAAAGTAATGGAAAATAAGTGTTTGTAAAAATAGTTGGTACAAGAGTAGAGAAAGTCATGTGAGTGCTCTATATCCGAGCGAGTTTGCGCCGCGGTAAAGTGTGAGACTTGCGTTCGTGAGGTCTCGGTCTCAAACTAACTCCCAAAGCCGACCAAGTATCTTTTGGCTTACAATGTGTGCACGCAGCGACTTTGTATCGACAGTGCGGGCGACGGGCGACGGCAAGTAACTTGGAACTGTAAACAGAAGTGTCAGTGGAGAACAGAACATAAACACAGAGCTCACAGATAGTAACGCAAGCGAGCTATTAACTGTCGACTGTGTTGCCTTGGGTCCGCGTATTCAGTACGATGTCACGGTACTAAGTAGGGTGACAGTTACGTTGATACCTCGCTCAATGGATATTTGTCCTCACTCTACTGGTAACGCATTCTGAGTATGTTATGATCCAGATGTTGTTTGCTCCTCAACAGGCTACTGTCCCAAGGTATTACCGTGTAAGTGTTTGTATAAATAGATGGGTAATCCGTTGAAGAAGGGCCTGTTGCTTGCAGGGTATCACGTTCCCTTCTTATTTATTTATGAACTCTTCTTCTTACACAAAAAAGTTAACTCTCGCTATTGCGTTCAGTAATACTATTGTAGTAAATCTCTGTAGATAACTTTTACTTTCTGATGCACCCTCATTTTGAAACAAGAAGGAAGCACTTGAAAGAAAATCGAACTTCAACCCATTAAGACAGAAGGCGTAGCATCTCTGTGCAGCTATTTAAAGCATGCTCTTTGGAAACCGATATGCCCGCTAATGCATCGCAAGTAGTTTTCAAAATGTGAAGTATCACTTTCAGCTATTTACTTTCTACTACTTAATAAAGCTCTTCCTATTTCACTTGAGACCAATGCACTAGTTTCTAAGAAGCTACAAAGCTTTCACGTTTTACGAAATTATCTTGAAGAATTCTGTTAAGTGGATAAAATGCAGCAATGCTTCTGTATCTTGTTGTGGATGTCCCTATGTGGTAATTGCATTGGGATATAACCATTTCTTCAAAACTCAAGCTTCAATACTGTCATATTCAAAACGTAAAATCTGTGTTTAATATATTTTAAATGCGGATTCTTTAACCATCGTTCATGAGCTGTTTAAACAAACGAGAAAGTATTTGGATGCTCATAAACAATTTGGAAAAAACAAATCTGATATGTTCCATTCACAAATCTTTCTCTTACCCTCTATCGTTTATTAGTGGTAATACAAAATATTCTTACCAAGTAGGTTCTCTTAGGCTTCCGCGGCGTGTCGTTCATGTAGCTATGACAGAAACGATCTTTTGACATGCAAAGAGAATTACATTTTACACATAGCCACCAGTTCTAAAAATATTTGACTATCGCTTAAGGCGTATTATGTTCCCCTTGTTTTGTATTTGCAAGGGCAATATAGAAATACATTAGACTTTAAGCATAGACATATCTCATACTAGCTGGTTGCTAGGTGCAGCACCGTTCTCTTTGCCACAGATTAATACTCTTTGCATATCCAAGACAAAAAAAAAAAGATTAACGAATTCCCATTTGAGAAAATAAGTATTGAAAAATTTAAGGGAATAACAAGCAATTTCTCGAAAATAGTTCACTCAACAAAAAAATACATATGACATAAATTGTGTATTTTAACGCGATTTACATTTTTTGTGTAGTAAAATTTTGTCTATCTCTTATGGTTTACCAGTTATGCAAAAGTAGTTCACAATGAAGAATACTTTTGTAGACATTCCCAGAAAATGCAAGATATACACTTTATTTGTTACGAAAATATTTTAAACATATGATATTTTAATAAAACCGTTAGAGCCATTTTTGTGAAAATTAAAATTTTCGAAAAATGTTCCATGTAAAGGGTAATCTGGGGTGGAGGAATTTTCTTGAAAACCTTCGTGTCACATCTCTGGAAGATACTGAACCTAAATACCAAGTTTGGTGTTTATCCGACTGTTCGTTTCTGATTTATGCTGTTCACAGATACACACACACACACACACACACACAAACACACACACACACACAGACACATACAGGGACATGTTTCCAAAACTGCGTTTTCTGGATTGAGGGGTCTCAAAACATATATTTCCGGTGAAATCTCGGTATCGAATTTTTGGTGGAATACAATACTTTCCCTACTTACTATACGCAGTAGAGAAACAAAAAATTTGTTTAATGGCAAACCTTAACACATAGACAAAACCGTAAACACAAGTGTAATACTCTTTAAAACCCAGTATTTATTTCAAATAACTCTTATTGTGACGTTAGCCATTTCCGATATATTCGTTACTATTGGTTTGAATTTTTCAATCCTTTAGAATTTTTAAAGTGATATAGTATTCAGAGAATGGAATTTGAACGCCAGTATATAGCGGCTCGCTTTTGAACATCTGATATTCGCTCAGGAATACTTATCCCCCTTGTATCTACCTACAAGGAAATGTTTAATGTAACTATTTCTGCAAAAGTTTATCTTGATTTATATGAAGTATACAGAGGAGCAAGCTTTTATAAGAATAGTGTGTAGAAGGTATATAAACATAAACGATAGTGGGTAGAGAAAATAATTAGAAGCTCAGAAAAATAGCAACTACAGATGATGGAGACAGTGGAAGAGTTAATAGAAACACACAAAAACATTCAGTAATCTAGACTAGAAAATGAAAGTGAAGATGTTATGATTAACGAGACTGATGAAGAAGAGAGGTGATGGAAAGCAGAAAGCAGGAGCGAGCAGAAGAGTTGGGAAGAAGTAGAGAGGATAGATTTGAAGGAGGATTGGGATAAAGAAGTGGCAGTGGAGTCGGGGGAGATGAGACTATTGTTGATTGTATAGAAGGGTAGGAGCCGGGAAAGGAGGGATGAAAGGGGAAGAAGAACGTTTAGTTGATTAGAAGTTTTAGCGAAATAGCTATAGTGAAAAGAGAAAGATAGCTGATAAGAAATAAGTTTTAGTAAAAGTAGGGGGAAATATTTTACATTTAATATGATTAATGTGAAGTGAATTATTAATGGTATAATAATTGGAGTGATAAAGTGATAAAAGTGGAAGATCTAATGTAAAAAATTGAGAAAACGTTACGGTGGAACAGAAGTGTTTTATTATTGATTTACTAATTAAGTAAAGGCATTTGTAAAACGCTAATATTTTAATAAATAAATGCGAGGGCAATGAATAAAATTTAAGTAATATTATTTATATAATAGCATATTATCAAGCATATAATAACAAACAAGTAGATTATAGTTTGGTACGTTAATAAGGTTTAAAATTTCGGTTGTACTTAAACATTATTTAGGATATTGGCAATTAGTATTTAATGCTACTGAGTGCCAGTAGGTAGTTAATATAAGTGAAAGGGAAATATATACCAACTGATCTGTGTTTTCTAGTAGGGATAGTAGAATAAAAGGAAATGTGTGTATTAATTTTTTGTGTTTGGATAGCTAATTAGGTTAAGATTTAATCTGTAAAATGACTGAAAACGAACTATTTATAAAGAAGTATAAGTAAATTATGAAAATGTAATATACGTTCTGGTTTAGATATCCAGATGACAGGATGTTATATCAGATTTATTTATTTCTTAATTTATTGGGTAGAGAAAGTCATGTCAACGTAACAATGTTTGATATACCAAGCTGTAGAAACTTGGCAACGTATTTTCTTGGAACGATACAGCAGAGAGTGTGAGGCAGCGTCTGTGGGAGTTTCAAACACTAAACGACTATGGCTCGAGGGAAACAGTATTCTGTCGTCAGTACGTACATTTCGAGCTTTATCAGCGTTTACTCTGTCAATGGGAATATACAACTCTCCCTTTCAACCTTCCCGACCAAAGTACATGGTTTTGCTTTTGGCAAATCGTGTCCAAAGCTGAAAGGAAAACTGCGGGATACTTCTAGTTATCTCTCTCTGGACCATTTAAATGTTTAGTTGTGAAACATGGCGCTGACTGTCGACTTCACCTTACATTTAACCGAAGTGGGACATTTTCTAGCTATCACCAGCCAGAAGTAACATATTAGTTATGAAGCCTGCAAGCAAGCTATGTACCTCAGTGACTGAGCGAGGTGGCGCAGCGGTAACGTGTGTAACTCGCATTTGGGAGATCCCGGGTTCGATCCCCGACGACCCATGTTTTTCGTGGTTTCCCTGGGCAGGTAGGTGAATGCTTCTAACACGACTTTCCCGCCCCTCATTTCCTAAACACATCATCTGGTTCAGGGTTGTAGGACAAAGCGAAGGTAGAGATTTAGGGGCTTGTGGATGGGCTCCGGCGTCGTTTAGTACGATCTGGAAACATTAGGGACCCCGTCCATGTTTGCTTTGTCCGAATCTAGTCTCCTTTCGGATTCCATCCCTCATTCCTCCCTCAAGGTAGAAGCAAAAGGGGCCGTTGTGGCCCACTTGCGGTGTTGTGCTCCGATTTTGGGAGCCCCTCCGTTCGTCCGTACCTTATAGGTATATCTTAGCCTCCTAACATGGAGTTTTGGCACTTTCTGTATCACATAACTTAGTTAGAAGAAGTATTGCACTCCACCCAAAAATACCATGTCGGGATTTCACTGTACATACATGATTTGAGGCTGAATAAAAAAAATGTATTTTTAGAAAAAGGTCCATTGGTCCGTGTAAACAACAAAACTCAAAAAGTAAGATTCAGATGCATACCAAACTTGGTATTTCGGTTCAGTATCTTCCAAAGATGCAATACGAAGATTACCAAAAAAAATATCTCAATCCCAAACTACTCTATAATTTGACTTTTTAAAAAAAATTTCAATATTGCTCTAACGATTGTGAGTAAAATGCTACATAATTAAGATATTTACATGAAAAAACGTTTACTGGAATTTTTACAGGATATTCTGTGAAGTGATATTTACATGAAAACACGTTTACTGGAATTTTTACAGGATATTCTGTGAAGTACTCCTCATTCATAACGAATTTTGTGTGATTTTTTATAACGAATAAACCAAAAGACACAAAAAGAAGCTTTCCGTAAAAAAGATATATATATATATATATATATATATATATATCTTTAACAAGCACAATTTACTTCATATAACTTCTTTGTGGCATCAGCACTTCCGAGTTATCCGTTCATATTTGTCTCAAATTTTCAAGATTTTTGGCTTTGTTTAATCTGCTGTTGCTATTCAGTTGTTTCTCATGGTGTTATGGAAAGAGTATGGAGTGTCAAGGCCAGTATAGGGATCCATTTATAAACATATGACTATGGATTCGGTACCATATACTCCCTTGTATCTAGAACTAAATTTGCGACGAAACTGTTTCTGTAAGCCTAGATTAAATAAAGTCGATAGAAAAAGAAGCTTCGAATGAACAGTTTTGTAGAGAAGGTATATAAAAATAAACGATAGTGAGTACAGAAATTTATATAAATGTAGCACATAATAACGTTGGTTTTGTTGTTGTGTGGAATGCAATATTTCCTCCATTTACTATAAGTAAGTAGTAGAGGATTTTAATACTGTGAGAGTGGTATCACAAAAAAATGCACTCCCAAGAGAACGGGGGATGGAAAACTTTCGGCGTGAGGATTTTGAGACTTCTTAACACTAATGACTTATTTTCTCAAAACTTTTTCTAAATAAAATTTAATCTAAATATTACACCCTCCATTCGTTTAGAGGTGACATGCAAAAATATCCTTAATGGAAGAAGGGATTGAAAGTTAATCGGTGGGAGGCACTTTGTGGCAGTAATTTGTATCACAATAATGTAAATGCCAGAGTGATTGTAGTGTAAATAAGCATTATTGTATGACATTGATTTGAGATGTTTGTTAATTATATGCATTGTTAGGAAATAAGTTTACACGACCTCACTGAAACTGACAATAAGAGCGGATAACAATGAGCGAGGGGGTGAGTTGAATATTAATTAGAAGAGACAAACAAATGACGTCAGATTGGCGCGCTTTTCTGAGAAATGGAGGGAATATTTTCCCTAGAGCATATGTTTTCGTAATTTTTGATTGGATATAAAAATAGACGCTAATGTTGGCGCGTTTTATTAACTAATAGCAGCTCGGTTATAATCTTTAGGCATATCGGGGTGTGGGAGTATAAAAAGCTAAAATCAGAGGCAGATTTCGTCAGTCCAACAAAAGCATTCGCGTGTAATACGTCGATCAGTTCACCATAAGTATTCGTGAGTTATACGTCGTGTAGTTCAACGGAAGCATACAAGTACACGTTACGCAATTCTACAGAATCTCTCGCGTCTTAAAGTTTGTTATAAATGTGAAACACGCGAATTAATAATGTGCAGTAAATAAGTGATTATAGTGATATTAGAAAATATAACAGTTTCAGTCTGGCGTGTATCTAGTTCTAGTTCTATTTTGAGAAGGGGTGGGTTTTATGCCCAAGCACTGCGACCTTAAGATCTATTGCGCATCCCCCCTTTCATCAGTTAAGTAGTCTGTTGCTCGATATGAACTTAACCAGACTGCTAACTGAGGCTTTCGATAGTTCATCTATCTTTGGAAAGTGACTGCCAAAAATACTTGCTCTTTGACTCGCAAGAGCAGGGCAATCACATAGTAGATGAGTAACAGTCTCATCTCCTTCTAGACATCTACTACAGATAGGGTTGTTAAACAATCCCATTCTGTATAGATTAAACTTTAGGGCACAGTGTCCTGTAATGAATCCTGTTGCCCATGCAAGTCTTCTTCTACTAAGACCGCGCAAGTGTTTTGCCCGGCTGTTATCCAGGTCTGTAATGAACAACTTGGAATGTCTGCAACCCTCAATGGAGTTCCAGTAGTTCTTGTGTTCTGCTTGAGCCCAGCACTTAATAGCCTGTTTCACTGGTCTGTAGGACACTCCCAGTACAGGCTCCGGACCAAAAAATGGGATTTCACTGCCAATCTTGGCTGCTTCATCTGCTTTCTCATTGCCTGGTATACCTATATGTCCTGGCACCCACATAAGTTGAACCTTATTGTGTTCAGCCAGTGCCATTAAGGATTCCCGGCATTCTGAGACGAGCTTTGATTTTATTGATGGTGATTCAAGTGCTTTAAGAGCAGCTTGACTGTCTGAGAGGATAAGAACACTTCTATTCTTATATCTCCTTTTAATGCTTTCCATGACACTGGCTAGGATTGCATAAACCTCAGCCTGGAAAACTGTAGCTAAGGTACCAAGACTATAAGAAATCTTGGTACCATTACCGTAAAGCCCAGCCCCCGTTCCCGATTTGGTTCTAGAACCATCAGTATACCAGATTGGGCCTTTGTTATTATGAGGTTTTACCAGTCTTTCCCATTCACTCCGCTGTGGATAGGATACCGTAAATTTCAAATCAAACTTGAATCTTGTTTCAAGAATGTCAGTCCCCATGTTGAGTATCGGTTGTACATTCTTATCCCAAGGAAGCTTGAGATGATTAATATGTCCAGTGTTCTGGCGTGTATCAAGAGTCAATATGTTGATAGTGGTTTAGTGCTTACGTAATATGTTTCACGTAAATTATTAGAACTTGAAGATCT
This sequence comes from Deroplatys truncata, assembly GCA_030765065.1. Classification (NCBI taxonomy): domain Eukaryota; kingdom Metazoa; phylum Arthropoda; class Insecta; order Mantodea; family Mantidae; genus Deroplatys; species Deroplatys truncata. The sequence continues at coordinate 112,394,751 of CM060982.1, forward strand.
TATATTGTGCTGCTTTTGTTTTGTTTGGTTACATAATTTTAACTGTCCCACGTATGGGAGCCAATTTGCGACGGTTCTAGTTATATTTGTTTGTGTATTTGTGTTTACTTCACGCGTTGAAGCCATCTTGTGACGTCATTCATTTTTTAGGTTTGTTAGCTCCATCTGGTGTTAGCAATTTGCGGCAGTATTAGTTTTTTTGTTTAAAAAAATGCTAGTTATTTTATTTAATTTTGGTTCTTTGTCCTCCGGCTAGCTTTTGGGTCGAGTACTTCTCTTTATACAGGTTGTGTAAACGGAAAGGAATCTTTTATCCAAAGATAACACTGATGAAAGAATTTCTTTTATACTTTTATTGTCGAACACTTTCACTATCACATTTACACATTAATCTAGACACTCGCCAAACTGAAACTGTTATAATAACTTCTTACTGATCACTTTTAATCCACGTACTTCAACCTTTTGTATAATTAACTTTACAACACCTTAGATTTTTCATAATTCTGCTACGCGTTACTTGTGAATCTATAGCCGACGTGTAATATTTCTGCTGGACTGAAGGCGACGTGTAATGTATTGAGATTTTCGATGAACTGGCCTGACTTTACCTCTAACCTACTGCTTTTATACCCATACACTCCGATATGCCTAAAGATTATAACTGAACTGCAATTGGCTAATAAAACGCGCCAACATTAGCGTCTATTTTAATATCCAATGAAAATTATGAATACATATACTCTAGGAAAATTTTCCAGAAGATTCTAAACGGAAAAACGCGCCAACATTACGCAACTTCCTCGTTTCCAATAATGATAAACAGCTCACCCCCCCTCGCTGCATTATTGCGCGCTATTATTGACAGTTTCAGTAAGGCATTAAAAACTTACTTCTCAACAATAATTACAATAAACAAATATCTCAAATCAATGTCACATAAAAATGCATATTCATATTGCAATCATTATTTACATTTAATTAATTTGTGATACAAATTACTGCATCAATGTGAACTTAATTAATTGTGACGGTAATAAAAAAGTAAAAACAAATTCTTTTATCAGTATTATCTTTGAGTAACAAATCTTTCCGTTTACACACCTGGTTCAAGACATGTGCTCGACTGAATAATAATAATAATAATAATAATAATAATAATAATAATAATAATAGCTAGCCGGAGGACAATGAACCCAACAAAGTAGTAAAACAATAACAGGCGCTCAGAAATAAGATAACACGAAGTGAACGCGACAAATTGGCTTCCGTACATTGTGCATATAAACGTGAAGCATCTTCCAACCAACTACCTAAAAAATATAATCCACTTCAACCTTGAAGTATTTTCAGGACGTATGGGAAATTTTACACACATTTCTTAGGACAAAAGTAAACATGCTGTGGGAAAACTATACAGAAAACTATCACCGAATGCCACACTTAATGGAAGAGAGACAGTAAGTGTTCGTCGGGAAGCAAGTTTGGGCTTTTTAGTATTTAAATCTGAAATGGTGGAGATGGGAACGGAATGAAGACAGAAATGGAGAAAATCAAATCCTAGCTTGCCCACGACATTAAGAGCAAAACGTAAAACATGGAGACGGGAATGAAATTCGGAATAAAGGCTGAAACAGAGAAAATGAAAACCCACTCGTGACACCAGTGCGACTTCGTCCACTTTCGTCATTTCTCTAAGCTCTTACTGTTTAACCTCCCGATTGTCTTGGACTATCGTTGTTGCGCCACAGTATAATTGGCTGTTTTCTAATACATTGTGTTCCTTCTTTTACGGCTGATTAAACAAATGTCTTACCCAATGAGAGAGAGGAAAATGTTCGACGTAGAGCGATTTTGAGAACGAATGCCTACTTTAGCAATAATAAAACAATAAATGTTATATTGATTCTTTTAGGATTTGTTGTACGATAGACCACCCTTAATGGTTAAAACAGTTGGGTGGTAAGTAATTTGGAGGATTTTCAAAACGAATGGAAAATTTGGCACAAGAAAGATGAGGGATAGAATTTAAATAACCGATTTCTAACAGTACTGTACGTGCTTTAATTCGTTTAAGTCTAAATAAATAATTGATGTTTTACCAAAACCGTAAAGGTTCCAAAAACTGCCGGGAAGTTACTTACACATTTAATAGTAGCATTTCTTTTAGTTAGCAAAGTTTCAAAATATCGGTTCTGAAATATTCAGTTTCAATCTCAATTCAAAAGACCTCTGCATCAACTTCCCTTAATATTGTAAGATTTAAACGAAATATGAATTCTGCCTATAAAATTTGTTCAAATGCATGTATAATATAAAATTTCAACTCCGTAAGAACATCGAGAATGGGTAGGAGACGCAGAATTTTGTACTCACTTCACTTAAATTTGAAATGTGTGTGACGTTACTACACTTCCGCCACTATTTGTAGTATTGATCCGCGATGTTTTATTCTCATTCCTCTCATCACCACATCGCATTACCTTCTTACTCTCCGCCATACCATACATCTCTGTCATATATATAAAATTCCGTTTATTACGCATTTTGAATACATACACAGGGTGGACCATTTAAGTGGAAACTGTTCAGTATCTCCAAAACTAAGCGTTGTAGAAAGAAATGTCTTGAAATTATGGGTGGGAGGGAGAATTGTCACTAGTCGTGTTATGTTTGCAGGACATCGTGATGGTCATTTTAGGCTCAATTTAATTTTTTTAAACGAGAAACTACCTTTTTTAAAAAGCTAAACAACATTTGTATTAAGTCCTTTGTAATTGTTCCTACACCAACGAAAATTCTGAATGGCTGTGTACGAAGAGTACAATCATTGGTTGGACCTTACATGGATGGTTATTTGAGGCTAAAGTTACGTTTCGTAGTTAATAAGCAACATTTTTACTTTCTCTACTACGTATAATAAGTAGGGCAACTACTGTATTCCACCCTAAAATTCCATATAAAAATTTCACCGGAAATATATGTTTTGAGGTCCCCTAAATCCAAAAAAAGCATTTTTCGAAACCTGTCCGTGTGTGTGTCTGCGTCTCTGTCTGTCTGTCTGTCTGTCTGTCTGTGAACAGCATAACTCAGAAACGAACAGTTGGATAAACAACAGACTTGGTATTTGATGCGCCACGAAGGTTTTCAAGAAAATTTCCCCACCCCAGATTACCCTTTACATGGAGCATTTTTAGAAAATTTTGATTAAAATATTATATATTTTTAAGATACTTTCATGACAAATAAAATATATATTTTGAATTTCCTGGGAATGTCTCCAAAAGTGTTCTTCATTGTGAACGACTTTTGCATAACTGGTAAACCATAAGAGATAGACAAAATTTTACTTCACAAAAAATGTAGATCGCGTTAAAATACACAATGTACGTCATATACATTTTTTTATTGAGGGAACCATTTTCGAGATATTGCTTGTTATTCCCTTAGGTTTTCCAATACTTATACTTTTTCTCCAATTCGTTACTCATTTTTTATGTCCTGGACATGCAAAGAGAATGGAATACTTCACATAGCAACCACCTCTTAAAACATTTGACTATCGCTTAAAACCTACCAATTCCCCTTGCATCTACAAGGAAATTAGCAATAACATTAACATCTCGATTAACATGAAGCATTTGGTGAATAAGCGTTTGTAAAAATAGTTCGCACAAGAGTAGAGAAAGTCATGTGAGTGTAACACATCAGATTTTTTATTTTGTTTCCTTATTCATCATTAAAAAATAAACAGCTTTTTATAAACGATTATATAATGAGTATAAAGCATACAAATGATCATTATAACGTCCTTCATTCAAAAACACAACCAATGGTGCTTACTTTCTATCATAATATCAAGCAAAACATATCTACCTACAACGCTTAGTTTTGGCGATATTGTATAGTCTCAGCTTAAACGATCCACCCTGTATACACATTTCTATGTTTATTATTCAAAATAATTATTGTGTATTAATTATTTGTAAACGTTCAAGAGAATCAAGTAATTATATACATCAGAGATTACTGATTCAATATTATATAGCTTATTTACATGTTGGTTCGTGACTTGCTGAATAAACGCTGTTAAAGAAATTTTCCTTTTTAGCGACAACTTCCTCGTTTTATCTCTGAGGATCTTCTCCAGTACATTGCATAGTAAACAGAATCTGATGTGTTACACTCACATGACTTTCTCTGCTCTTGTATAAACTATTTTTACAAACGCTTATTCTCCATATGTTTTATGTTAATCGAGATGTTAATCTTATTGCTAATTTTCTTGTAGATGCAAGGGGAATTGGTAGGCTTTAAGCGATAGTCAAATATTTTAAGAGCTGGTTGCTATGTGAAGTATTCCATTCTCTTTGCATTACCAGGACAAAAAAATGAATAACGAATTCGCATTTAAAAAACAGTATAAGTATTGGAAAAGTAAGGGAATAACAAACAATATCTTGAAAATGCTTCACTCTACAAAAAAACCGTATATGACATAAACTGTGTATTTTAACGCGATCTACATTTTTTGTGTAGTAAAATTTTGTCTATCTCTTATGGTTTACCAGTTATGCAAAAGTCGTTCACAATGAACAATACTTTTGGAAACATTCTCAGAAAATTCAACATATAAATTTTATTTATCATAAAAGTATCTTACATATATGATATATTAATTAAAATCGTTAGAGCCATTTTTGAAAAAATTAAAATTTTCGAAAAATGTTCCATGTAAAGAGTAATCTGTGGTAGGGAATTTTCTTGAAAACCTTCGTGTCGCATCTCTGGAAGATACTGAACCAAAATACCAAGTTTGGTGTTTATCCGACTGTTCGTTTCTGAGTTATGCTGTTCACACACACACACACACACACACACACACACACACACACAGACACACACACATACTGATATGTTTCCAACAATAGTCTTTTTTATTCAGGAGGCCTCAAAACATGTATTTCCGGTGAAATCTGTGTATAAAATTTTTTAGTAGAATCCAGTACTTCCCCTACTTACTATACGTAGTAGAGAAAGTAAAAACCCTTATGCAACGGCTGAGGAACGTGGATATTACATTAGCTTCGAGGTATAGCACTCAAAAGTAACCTGAAAACCTTCATTTGGTTTTCATATGATGTACATTTCGACAAACGCTGTTCAAATTTTCGTCTGTTAAATTTCAACTCCGTACTTGTAGCGCTTGGCGAGTTCTTTCATGAATATGGACAGACAAACCAAACGACTCTAATGGGTGCTCCACATCAGTGCACGAATCTAAAATTCAGCGTTCAGTTACAGGCTTGGCTCAGAGCGAAATCCATTCTTTGGAAACAAAATCGTATAATATTTATTAAACACCTGTGAACATTAAAACTATATACCTATTGTGACCGCGCGCAAACTTACCTGCATACCGCCGGTATGAGCGTATCCCGGCTGGTTTACCTGGCTGCCTGGTTAACGCTTTCATAAAAATGACCAGGGCGACAAACTCATTATGTGCCGCATCCTCAATGTTTTGGTAATTTCTACTGCAGAATGTTCCTTTCGGGAGGTCCGAGTAGCTCCCCCTTCGAGAATGTTCCGCTTTGTATGCGGCGGATACTATATAAGAGGCCGCTAGCGCACGGATCAGAAACTTAAAAAGTTGAAGGATATTTAAAGTGTCCAAGTGATAAATAAATAGTTTGGTGTTCTCATTTGTTACAATATTATACAAAGTTTTTGTCACCTGCGTAAAATGTTAACGAGATGGTCCTTGTATACAGCCAAGTAGAGGGTGAAATTCTCTTTGGCTGCAGATTCTTTCCTGCTTGTGTACACGTATTGTAGCGAGAAATTTAGTTCCTTCCAGTTTTCTGTATCCTAGCCTAGCGTATGATGAAAGCCTTTATCTAGTGCCTGTGCCTTTTATTTCCTTTCTCTTACGTGGGCGTCGTATGCAATAGATTGTTCTTTATTACTACCTCCTTGATGAAATCTGTGGCGGCCAAGAGATAGATGCGTCTAGTCATTGTCGCTCGAATGACTCTACGTAGGTAGGTATTTTTAATATTTAAATGATTTCCGTCTAATTATATAATAAAAATATAATAACAGCCCGACTTAAATCAATATGTGTATAAATAACATATAAAATGAATGTAACAGCCATTGTATTAATGTTTATATTATTGTGTACATGTTCAATAATGTTATGTGAATGTATTACGTAATTTAACAATATAGGAGCTGTGAGAATATAGGTCAAAGGTTGCTAACAATGAGGTAACCTTGAGGCAATAATGAATTGGAAAGTTTAATAATGCTACTAGTAATTCTGGGAAGACAATAATGTAATTTTTAAGCAGTTTATAAATAGCCATTCAACAACCAGAAAAAAAGCTTAAGTTAAATAAAAGTATTCTATTGTAGTAGGATTAGGCAATCAAAGTCTTGAAATACAGAAATTTACAAATTCAGGCGATAGAAGTCAGTTGCTTGTAGACAGTGTTCATAACTGCACGTGAGACGCGTCCTCGAGAAGTTTAATACGTATACAGTGTGAGACAAAAATTCATTACGGCGAGGATACTATAAAGTTTACGTGTTTAAAAAGTGCAAGTAATTAATAAATAATCTCACAGCTGTCTATATCAGTGAAGTGTTATTTAATCGTGCGAAGGATTAATAAAGGAGTGATGTAAAAAGTTATAATCTGTGTAAGCCTACATTCCTTCGCCGTATCACACACTGTTAAGACAAACATGTTTCTACAAATTAATACTGACGAGCTGAGGCAAACATAAATGTATATACTATTTAAAGAAACATTAAAATACAAAGTTGAAAGTAAAGTTGGGGCAAAGGCCACCGGAAAGTAAACATTGGGGCGAAGGCCACCGGAGTACTTTTACAATACCTGAGGCAGTTATTTCAAGTTTTTGGCTCCCCAACAGTTGAACTACAGCAATACAACCTACTCCAAATTGACGCCCAAAGCGTGGTGCAAATAACGTAAAAATAAAAAATCTCACTAGTCTGCTTAGATTTTCGGGTCCAAATTTTGTGACTGTATAACTTGCTACCGATGTGGAATAGGCTCAACGCTGTGTCAAGTTTTTCAATTTTCCTAATATAAAAAGTGGCTTTTCTTTAGACAGTATGGCCTAAGAGTAGAACTTCTAACACGGTGCACACGAACTAAAACCCTTAGTTTATTGCATTAGTGCCACAATCTTCATTGTGACCAACTTTGTTTTTAAGTCCAATCACATGGCATTCCCCATAATATTTGTACATGTTTAATAACTCACTTGGTTTGATTAGGTTTTACTGTTCATTATGTATTTTTACATGCATAATTTCTCCATTCCAGCATTATCTGTTCATAGTACAAATCGTAATCCTTCCATTTATCGCAATTCGTTGTAGAGTTTGAGGCAGTATTTTTAATACTTTAATGATTTCAGTCTAATTATATAATATATAAATTCAATAACAGCCTGCCTTAAAGCAATATGTGTATATAACAAGAAATAAAAATGCATGTAACAGTCATTGTATATGTTTATATTAATATGTTCATGTTTAATAATGTTATGTGAATGTATTACGTCATTTAATAATGTAGGAGCTGCGAGAATAATAGGTTAAAAGTTGCTACAAATGAGGTAACAATGAGGCAATAATGAATTAGAAAGTTTAAATGCTACTGGTAATTCTTGGAGCAACAATAATGTAATTTTTGTGACAGCTTATAAAATAGCCAATTAACAACCAGAAAAAGCTTTAGTTAAATTAAGGTATTCTATTGGACTAGGATTAGCCAATCAGAAACTAAAATATAGCAAAATTTACAAATTCAGAAGTTAGTTGCTTGTAGACAGCGTTTCTAACCGGACACATAATGCGTCTTTGCGAAATTTAATACGTATTCAGTGCGAGACGAAATAGTTTACGTGTTAAAAAGTGCAAGTAATTAATAAAAATATCTCACAGCTGTCTCTCTATATTAGTGAAGTGTTATATAAATCGTGTCAAGCATTAATAAAAGGAGTGAAGTAAAATTTTAATCTGTGTAAGCCTACATTCTTAAGTCTCACCACTCCCTGCTAAGACATTCATGTGTCTAAAAAAAGTATAAATACTGACGCAGCTGAGGCAAACATAAATATATAATCTTTAAAGAAACATTAAAAATTAAAAAGTTAATATTTTTTGTCAACTTTTTTTGGGGCGAAGGCTACCGGAAACTTTTTACCATACTTGCGGTTGGTTGCAACTACTTCAAGTGTTCGGCTCCCCAACAAATGAACTACAATACAACTCCTACTTCAAATCGGCTTTCCATACGTAGCAGCAACAAACCTACTACTTCAAATTAACCTACACGTTAAATTGGCAGCCTTCTGTTGATCTACAACATTATTTTACCTATCTAACCTACATAAAGATTAAAAACCGGAAATCATGAATTCAGAAGAAACTGAAATGGAAGAGCCAGGTAAGATTACAGAAGCAGCAGAGAGAAGAACACTAGAAGTACTTATCCAAAATCTACCCAAAGCAATATGATACACTCTTAGCATCTAATCGCTTCATTGACTGGTGTACGGCAAAGCATCTCACATCTCACTTTTTAACGTCACTTTTCTTGTTTCAGGAATGGCGTTCTAAACGTGATCTCTGTTAGATTCTGGAATCAATATAATATTTGAAGAAGTATGTTTGTGCCCCACGTATAGAAACCAATTCTGAAGGAGTATATTATTGTATTTACGTTGTTTGCACCACGCTTTGGGCTCCAATTTGAAGCAGGTAGTTTCTGCCCCAAGTTTAAAAAAAGTATTAACTTTGTAATTTTGACTATTTCGTTAAATATTACATATTTATGTTTGCCTCGGCTGCGTCAGTATTTGTATTTTGTTAGAGACATGAATGTCTTAGCAGGGAGTGGTGCGACTGAAGAATGTAGGCTTACACAGATTTTAATTTCACTTCACTCCTTTTATTAATGCTTGACACGATTTAAATAACACTTCACTGATATAGAGAGAGTTGTGAGATATTTTTATTAATTACTTGAACTTTTTAACAAATTAACTATTTTTGTCTTACACTGAATACGTATTAAACTTCCTAACTGGACGCGAGATGCGTCCTCGAGAACAATGTCTCTACAAGCAACTGACTTCTGAATTTGTACAATTTGCCCTATTTCAGTTTCTGATTGGCTAATCCTACTCCAATAGAATAATTTCATTTAACTTAAGCTTTTATGGTTGTTGATTGACTATTTTATAAACTGTCACAAAAATTACATTATTGCTTCCAAGTAGTATTATTAAACTTTCAAATTCATTGTTGCCTCAAGATTACCTCATTGTTACGGCATTGTTAGAAACTTTTAACCTATTATTCTCACAGTTCCTACATTATTAAATTACGTAATACTTTCACATAGCTTTATTAAACAGGTATACAAGAATATAAACACATATAATGACTGTAATATACACTTTTTATATATTGTTGCATACACATATTGCTTTAAGGCGGGCTGTTATTGAATCTATATATTATATAATTCGACTGAAATCATTTAAGTGTTAAAAATATGCCTCACATTATTGATATTTTAGAAATTTGAGCGCTGTCTAAAAGATAGCATATGCCACACGTGTTAAAAGTAGCTTTACTTTTACCCCTTGTATCATGATCTACTATTATGGTTGCTGTGCATCTTTCTTCTGTATGCTTCATGTAAGTTTTCCCCGTGATCTGTACCGCGCAAGTTGGAGCCGTGGTAAGCGTGCAACTCGGATTCGGGATTTGATTCCCGGCGGTCGCCAACTTTGACCAATTAGATTATCGTGGTTTCCTCAGGCCGATGCTGGGGTGCTTCCTCTTCTATCATAACTTCCTTGTCCCTCATTTCCTGTAACATATTCTCCTTCATTGTCCTCTGTTTCAGAATTGTAGAACCAGGTGATGGTGTTCGTTGTGTAGCCGCTGGGCTGTGCTCTTTGTAGTTTTCTCTGGCGTCGTCATTCAGGATTAGTCAGTGAGGACCCGCCTCCGGGTGGGTGCCCCGAACCGGAGGTTAGGGATCCCGTCCATGCTTGCGCGCATCTAGATACGGATCTGGTCGGCCTTCGGGTCTCTCCTATCATCCCTCCCTCCCTCCCAGTGTTCACTAAAAGCACAAAGAACCGGAGCCTGCATGCGGTGATCTGTCCCGGTTGCGTCGTCCTCCGTGGTCCAGTGGTGTGATCCTAGTCCCTAGTTTCCAGGTCGCGGGTTCAAACCTGGCGGAGGGCGATTGGATTTTTTTCGGGCGTAAAAATCCTTAGCATGGCTTCCTTCGAAAGGGAAGTAAAGCCGGTAGTGGCGTGCCGTACATTTAGGGCACGTAAAAGAACCTCAAGCCTAATAAAGAGGCTTCTGAGCAAAATTTCCTGTCTTTTACCAATATAGAATGGGGCCACAGCCCTTATGGAGCGTCCATAAATAAAACCCAATTTTGCCCCGGTTGCGTTCATCTGTACCTTTACTTTTTACCCCGTGACTTGTAGTGTTAATCCCAGGTACTCATAAGAATTTACCAGCTCTAACATCATTTCAGTAGTGGCTGTTGCCTATCAGAGAAAAGCGTATAATAATAATAATAATAATAATAATAATAATAATAATAATAATAATAATAATAGCTCGGAATAGGCCAAAATGTTACTTCTAATAAATATAACAATAGAATAAAATGAAAACTGTGCATGGCACTACAAAGTAGGTGACATGATGCTTCATTGCGAACCATAATAACATCAGTGGGGTTTAATAGTGTACATGGCAGTAAGTTTAATCCAATATATTTTTTCGGACTACCCAGCCTTCGGAAATATAGAGGAAACTTTTGTATCACTGGTTATATCTGTGTAAGGATTCAGACACATGAAAACAGGAAGAAGCTCCATGTCTTGAGCTCAAAGAAATATTATAAAGCGTTGACCTTACAGTATAAGAAATAGGCAAAAGAAGGAGAGAAAAATGGCTGGAAGGGCGAAAGCGCAGGCAAAATATCATTTGGATGCCAGAATGCTGAAATTGCGTGCCTGAGGGCGAACAAACAAGCTGACTACCTTGCAAAAACAATAGAAGGAGCAACAAAAGAAATGGAAGGAAGTGAATGCTGAACTTGCAAGGAAAGAAATCATTTTTTGGCAGATACCTGTTCACTGTTTCAATTCAAACACAAATATATCAAACGTATTTTGTTTGTAGACAAGAGAAAATAAGGAATAGTTGTGCATTGAAAGGAATCGTCTGGTATATTGAATTAAAACGTAATTACCTCTCCAGTATGTCACGCGATTAATTCATGTCCACCTCACTGTCGTCTTCGCTATGGATTTCATATACTCTGTGATCATAAGACTCCGAACACCCCACAAACATACGTTTTTCATCTTAGGTGCATTGTTCTGCCACCTACTGACTGGTACTCATTATCCGCGACCTCAGTAGTCATTAGACATAGTAAAACAGCAGAATGGGACGCTCCGTGGAACTCACGGACTTCGAACGTGGTCAGTTGATTGGGTGTCACTTGTGTCAGAAGTCTGTACGCGAGATTTCCACACTCCTAAATATCCCTAGGTCCACTGTTTCTGATGTGATAGTGAAATGGAAACGTGAAGGGTCATATACAGCACAAAAGCGTACAGGACGATCTCGTCTGTTGACTAACAGAGACCGCCGACATTTGAAGAGGGTTGTAAAGAGTAATACGCAGACATCTATCCAGACCATCACACAGGAATTCCAAACTACATCAGGATCCACTCCAAGTACTATGACAGCTAGGCGTGAGGTGAGAAGCCTTGGATTCCATGGTCGAGCGATTGCTCATAAGCCACACATCACGTAGGAAAATGCCAAACGACGCCTCGCTTGGTGTAAGGAGCGTCAACATTACGATTGAACAGTGGCAAAACGTTGTGTGGAGTGACGAATCACGGTACACAATGTGGTGATCCAATGGCAGGGTATAGGTATGGCGAATGCCCGGTGAACGTCATCTGCCGGCGTGTGTAGTGCCAACAGTGAAATTCGGAGGTGGTGGTGGTGTTATGGTGTGGTCGTGTTTTTCCTGGAGGCGGCTTGCACCCCTTGTTGTTTTCCGTGGCACGATCACAGCGTAGACCTATATTGATATTTTATGCACCTTCTTGCTTCCCAGTGTTGAAGAGCAATTCGGGGATGGCGATTGCATCTTTCAACACGATCGAGCACCTGTTCATACTATAACGAAATGTGTAATGTAGCTATTTCTGAAAAGGTTTACTTGGATTAAAATGTAGTAAAAGAAAAATAAGCATAACCAATAATAAACGATAGAGGCAGAAAAGTCATGTGAATGTATCATCAGAATTTTTTCTTTCAATATTATTAAAGTTATGCATACACGGCAATTGGCGTTTAATTCTACCGCGCTACTCCACTAAACTCGATGAAACGTGGCGACAAGGTCATAGCACATCTTGACTTGTGCTGTTTTAAGGAGTGTTTTGCGCATGCGTAAGTGGCATGATGTAATTAGCTTATGGGACCAAATGCATACATGCCGTGCACACTTGAAGACGTGAACAACACTTCTCCCAACCTGTGTTTCCATTATTATTACTACAAGTTTACATTAATGCCGCTCAATGGTAGAACTACGGTAGAAGTAGGTAACATTTACGAGCACGGAAACTTCTGCCCTTATTCCAGACCATACACACTGTCAACTACAATTTAATTTACATATGACTTCGTTCTTGCCCTAAAATGAGGTACTTATTACGTAGACAACAGCAAACATCCACATAACTGTCGTCAGACAACTTATGCATTATTATTATTATATTATTGTTGCAAGCAGTTATATAAATTTATTTATAATCATAACTTGTGTAGCATATTGTATTTCACATTTTCAGGGCTATCTAACTAAAATTTGTGAACACCCAAAATGTATACACTCGAGCCGCTAGTGGTAAGCAGTACAGAAAGTAATAATCCGTTGTAACCTAACATTGTCGAAGATATACGTCTCTTTATACTTATTCGGTCGTTGCCGCCAGTCGGTTGTCTGTGCATGACAGAAGCGAGTTTATCACCAGTGCCTCTGGTAGATGACTAGTAAAACATGAGTGGAAGGAGTGAGCGTCAATAGTTTCGAGGTCACCTTAGTAAAATGGGACTCGTATCGTATCCTTCCAGTATTTGTATTTGGAATATCTTTTGATTGCGTCTCGTAAACTTACAATATCAGCATGTATGCCGACAGTGGCTCAAATAGTTTATGTTTTTTATAGTGCAAAATGTCTCGGCTTAGTACTCAACCATACAAATTTTGTGATCGGTGGTCACCCCAACTCGTGAACAGAACGCACAAGATTTCCTGGTGAAAAACAGATCTGCACCGCCGCACCAGTTATAGAATAAACGTTAGTGGCAAGAGAAATTAATGTGAATGTAGCACGTCGTTTACTAGCTTATTTTTGGGGGGGTTCTCAGGAAGGCTTGAACTAACAAAACCCCTTTGCTGTACAAATGAGTAAAGCCTAGGAATTGCTACTCTCAAAATAAACTTATTTTATTATTCATAACTGCTGGCTCCGTAGCTATTTGCATTTAAGGGACTACATCTCATTTTGAGGACCTTCATGTAATAGTTATTGAGGCAAGATATTGGGATTATTTCGCCCCACCATCGCATGTTTTTGTAACGACTCCGTGGCACTAGCGTGGATGATAACTGGGTGTATTTGAGAAGTCTTAGTGCCGTTAAAGACAGGGATGGGGTTGCCGACAGCACCACAGCCCATTACGCTGCCAACTATAAAAGTTGCAATTTCCCAAATGTGTTTTCCCACAGTCGTAAATGCCAGTTGTGAGGGTTATACGTTATACGCATCTGGGTTCATCGATGAGGAGGGCAGTTCACTCTTCATCTCGATGAGGAAGTGGCCACTGTAGTGTTCTCTAGAGAACCAACCGTTTCAGAGTGTGATATGCACCTTTCCCATCAGCTGGATATAACTAATTATAGACCATTCACTTTGTTCGAATAGGCAACCCAAATTACAACATTAGGGATGTACAAATTAGGCAGGACTACCTGCTTCTTTAGTTATTTTATTCAACGGGAGATTAAATCGTGAAAACTGAAAAACATTCCGTTGTGATATATTCATATGGCTTTCTCTGCACTCTGTCGCTTACTAGTGCACATACAAACTATTCTTACTAAGGTTTATTTTTCTATCTACTACATTTTAATCCAAACAAACCTTAGCATAAATAACTACATTAAAAATTCGTTATAGATACAAAGAGAGCAGCGTTAAAGAACTAGACGCTATATGCTTGCCTTAAAATTCCATACTGTTTCCATGCAATCACAGGAAACAACTGAAAATTGATGAAACAAAGAATGATAAGTATTGAACAATTTGAACCTTTAATAACGGATATCTTAGAAACGGCTTATGCCACAGAAAAACTTATTTGAAGTAAGCTATGTGCTTTAAAGGGATCTACATTTTTGTGTGGTACGTTTTCGTCTATCGCTTAACGTTTAGCAGTTATACAAGATTACCAAAATTTCTTCCGAATGAAGAGGACTTTACAGGCTATTCCCAGAAAATTCAGGATACACATTTTATTTGTCATGTAAATATGTGTAGTATATGATATTTTAATCAAAATCGTTAGCACCATCTTCTAAAGCATCAAGATTTTCAAAAGTGTTCCATGTAATGTGTAGTTTGGATGTAGGGAGATTTTGTTTAAAATCTTCGTGTCCTATCTTTGGAAAGTACTGAACTTAAATACCAATTTTGGTGCTTATTCGACTTTTGTTTTGGAGCTATGCTGTACACAGACACACACGAACATGTTTCCAAAAATGATTTGGAATCGTTGCACCTCAAAACAATTCTTCCCGGTGAAATCTCAATATTGAATTTTTGGGTGAAATGGAATACTTCCCCTACTTACGAAACATAGTAGGGGGAGTAGCAATAATAATAATAATAATAATAATAATAATAATAATAATAATAATAATAATAATAATACGTCTCATCTATCGAAGATTAAGTACTTGTTACATACACTAGATTCACTCTTAGGTTGATCCGCGGCAAAACAAACCCACGTGGTCAGTGCACCGTGGTGCAACATGGTAGCAATGCGCCCAGGAAAGTAGTCCCATGCTAATCTCTGAATTTTAGGATGCATTTATCCTTAAATAGTATAATATTCTATACACATACCTAAGGTTTTATTTAACGCTGATTTATACCGTAAAACAGAGCTGCAAGTCCCATCATACAATTCGTATGAGTCACCTGACATCCGGGTAGGCGCAGAATATTGTTTACAGCCAGAAACCAGCAGTTGTGTTTAGTATCATGGCGGACGGTGAATTTGCTCTTGTGTTTTCGTCGAATTACGTAAAGCATTAGCCGCGCACGCCATTGACTAGTGGTGAGAAAACAGTAGTGTTGAATCTTTATTATAAGTTATGTGAGAAATTTCCAACACTTTCCGCGAAAGAAATGGTGAAATTAACTTCTGAGTTCACCGGTGTTTCGAGTACAAGTATAAACAGTGCTTGTGCAGAAAAATCTGAAACGAGGAAACTGATTACACCCGGAAAAAAAAGAAAGCATATGAAACACGCGATGCAAGAATGTAGTGATTTTAAGAAGAATCCAATTCGCGTAAAAGTGCACAATTTCTTTTTTTAAAATGAGCCGCCAACAGTTAATAAAGTGCCGCTTCCAAGGCAAATACATTAGTTTATCGCATACCTGTTACTTTATTTTTCGCTCATTTATTTTAGAATTAACTATTATTATATGGGCAAACGTTTATTTTGTTGCCAATTATCAATCTTATCACCTTTAACCCTTAACAGAATATGCTAGTCACCGTTTCAGTTGTCGAAATAAGGACTCAGTTTTTTTTGCACTACGTGCCTCTTGTACTCGCCACATGGTCTGAAAGTGTGACAGTATTTCTACTAGTATTTCTAGTGTGAATGGCGGAAGGATACATTATAGCGGTGCACTGGTCACCTGGGGTTTGTTTTGACGCGGATCAACCTAAGAGTGAATACAGAGTAGCTGTTTTGACTTACTTATCCACAGCTGTGGTTTGTGTACGAGTGGTTAGGGCGACGAGTCCCTAACGATGGGGTTCCGAATTCAAATCCCGCTCCCGTCTGCAGAGTTCTTATGCACACTTAAAGAGCCACAACTCCGAACAGTTTAAAATGTGTACAGCCCTGAAACTCCTGCCACATACAACCAACATTATCGGCGCGCCGTGCACAAATATCGTATATAAATATTTTCAGTAAGTAGATGCGAGTTTGGAATTACCGTATAGGGATCGGAAGCTATTGTACTTTACCACAGGCCAATTGTGATTTGCATTCTTCATTTTAGTATTTTCTAGTTACATTTGGTGACATTTCATCTGTGCAGTTGACATCAACACCAACCATCCCTCGTAGCCGTGGTCGCTGGAGTGTATACCTTTGGGCGCTCCGCCAAGCTGAGGGTCGCGGGTTCAAGTCCCGCCATGGGCATGAGTGCTTGTGTGTGTACGTGTGTTGCGTAATTGCGGTTATAAGAGTTGACGAAAAACAGTAAAAACAAGTATCATAAAATGGGTAAAACAGGGGAACTTTAAAAATCACCAGTAACTTCCAAAAGCATACACATGGTAAACATATGGGCATAGTTGGTTAATTGTAGCTGTTAGTTTGGCCATTAAGTTGTAGGCAAGTTTAAAGTTGCGCAAGAAATTGTTGAAAAATGGCGTGTTTGAGCGATAACGAATTTGAAAGAAAAAATCTGATGTGTTACACTCACATGACTTTCTCTACTCTTGTACAATCTATTTTTACAAACGCCTATTCTCCATATGCTTTATGTTAATCGAGATATCGAGATGTCAATCTTATTGCTAATTTTCTTGTAGATGCAAGGGGAATATGGTAGCTTTTAAGCGATGGTCAAATATTTTAACGCTGGTTGCTATGTGTCGAATTCCATTCTCTTTGCAAGTCCAGGACATAAAAAAATGAATAACGAATTTGAGAAAAAGTATAAGTATTGGAAAATTTAAGGGAATAACAAGCAATATCTCGAAAACGGTTCACTCAACAAAAGAAATATATATAACATAAGTTGTGTATTTTAACGAGATCAAAATTTTTTGTGTAGTAAAATTTTGTCTATCTCTTATGGTTTACCAGTTATGCAAAAGTCGTTCACAATGAAGAATACTTTTGGAGACATTCCCAGAAAATTCGAGATATACATTTCATTTCTCATGGCATTATCTTAAACATATGATATTTTAAACAAAATCGTTAGAGCCATTTTTGAGAAAATTAAAATTTTCGAAAAATGTTCCATGTAAAGGGTAGTCTGGGGTGGGGGGATTTTCTTGAAAACCTTCGTGTCGCATCTCTGGAAGATACTGAACCTAAATACCAAGTTTGGTGTTTATCCGACTGTTCGTTTTTGAGTTATGCTGTTCACACACACACAGACACACACACACACAGACACACACACACACAGACACACAGACACACACACGGACATGTTTCCAAAAATGCTTTTTTTGGATTCAGAAGGTCTCAAAACATGTATTTCCGGTGAAATCTCGGTATCGAATTTTTGGGTGGAATGCAATACTTCCCCTACTTACTATACGTAGTAGAGAAAGTAAAAAGCGTCGAAATAGTTTTATCTGCCTATCAAAATTAGTAAAATAAAATATTTCAAAAGAGAAAGTACGGAATCAAAGTCTAGAAAACCACAACCAAAAATTATCTATATTCCAAATAACACAGGATAGTTTCCATAAAACAGCTGAAAATTTCTGGATCTAAAAGTATTTAATAATTCAGTTCCAGTAAGCTATATTAACAACAATAAAAATCTGATGTGTTACACTCACATGACTTTCTCTACTCTTGTACAAACTATTTTTATAAATGCTTTTTCTCCATATGCTTATGTAATTGAGATGTTAATCTTATTGCTAATTTTCTTGTAGGTGCAAGGGGAATTGGTAGGCTTTAAGCGATAGTCAAATCTTTTAAGAGCTGGTTGCTATGTGGCGCATTCATTCTCTCTGTATGTCCAGGACATAAAAAAATGAATAACGAATTCCCATTTGAGAAAAAGTATTGGAAAATTTAAGGGAATAACAAGCAATATCTCGAGAATGGTTCACTCAAAAAAAATCTGTATATGACATAAATTGTGTATTTTAACGCGATCTACATTTTTTGTGTAGTAAAAGTTTGTCTATCTCTATGGTTTACCAGTTATGCAAAAGTCGTTCACAATGAATACTTTTGGAGACATTCCCAGAAAATTCGAGATATACATTTGATTTGTCATGAAAATATCTATAACATATTATATGTTAATCAAAATTGTTCGAGCCACTTTTGAGAAAATTAAAAATTTCGAAAAATGCTCCATGTAAAGGGTAATCTGGGGTGTCGCATCTCTGGAAGATACTGAACCTAAATACACAAACACACACTCAGACACACACACGGACATGTTTCCAAAAATGTTTTTTTTTTTGGTTTCAGGGGGCCTAAATACGTATATTTCCGGTGAAATCTCGGTATTGAATTTTTGGGTGGAATACAATACTTCCCCTACTTACTATACGTAGTAGAGAAAGTAAAAATGTTTACAGTAAAAATCACTCTACTACTTCCACTTGCACTACCCCATTACTATTATATTCCTTGAAGTGAGTATACAGCCAATCTCGGTTTTTTTCTGCTAGCAGTGTTTCACGTATCAGGTTGATCATTTTCTGGCCAAGCGAAACACTTATGGTTTCAGCTAACGGCTACCACGAAACAAGTGGCTTTCGCGGTCGCTGAGTTGTTTCGATAATAAAAAATGATTGCACCCCCTGGAATCGAAGCAATTCCATTTCCTTCGCCGTTAACGCTGCAGGATTCTTCCTCTCTCTTAAGTTCAGTTTGTAGTAAACTATGATATATCCGTTCCGTTCCATCGAGATGCTAGTGAAACAGCAAGACCTAGCTTTATTACCGCGCACCTAACAACATATAAGTCCACTGGCGCCTATCTAAGCGTAGCAACACCATAAACTACAGCAGAGGGACAAAACAAAATTTAAAATAATTTCTTCGTTGCCATCAGAGAGATGAACAATATAGGGGAATCGTATAAAAAATAATCCAATGTGTTGTATTCACATTACTTTCCCTAGCTCAGCATTTATTACTTTCTCTTTCACGTACATGTTACGTAGAGAAGGTATTGCATTCCGCTATAAGTTTCGATACCGAGATTTCACCGGAAATGCACGCTTTGAGGCCCTTGAATCCAAAATAAAATTTTTAGAAAAAGATCGCTGTGTGTGTCTTTGAACAACATAACTCAAAAACGAAAAGTCAGATAAACACCAAACTTGGTATTTAGGTTCCGTATCTTCCAAAAATGCGACACGAGGATTTTTAAGAAAATCCCCCTAACCCAAACTACCCTTTACATGGAACATTTGTCGATTTTTTTTATTTTATAAAAAGCCTATCATGATTTTGATTAAAATGCCACATATTAAATACATCTATATGAAAAATAATAGGTATATTTTGAATTTTCTGGGAATAGCCTCTAAGGTCCGAAGAAATTTTATTTAATTCGGTATAACTACTAGATAAACGAAAACGTGCTACACTAAACTCGTAGATCTCTTTAAAACACTTAATTTATCTGGAATAACCTTTTTGTGGCATAAGCCATTTCTGAGATATGTGCTAATAAAGGTTTGAGTTCTACAGCATGATCATTATTTAAAGTCCCTTTAACATTCAGTTGTTTCTTGCATGCAAACAGTATGTAATTTTAAGGGCAGGGTATAGCGTACAGTTCTGACTGTCGTAGTTCTCTTTGTGTATGTAACGAAATGTGTAATGTAGCTATTTCTAGAAAGGTTCGTTTGGGTTAAAAATGAAGAAATTATAAAAATAAACTTAGTAAAATAGTTTGTACACCCTAACGAGTGATACAAAAAGTTATCAATGTAACATTTCAGATTTTTAGAAAAATGTAATATGTGTGTATGTGAGAGAGAGAGAGAGAGAGAGAGAGAGAGAGAGAGAGAGAACAGCATAACCAAAAAATAACTTTGATAAATTTATTGCTATTTAGGTTCAGTATCTTCCAAGAATGGGACACAAAGGAGTTTCAAGAAAATACCCCACCCCTACTACCCTTTAAAACGAACATTATTACTTTCTCCACTACATATAGTAAGTAGGCGAAGTATTTCATTCCGAACACAAAATTCGATACCCAGATTTCAGCGGAAATACATGACTTGAGGCTCCGTGAATCCAAATAAGGCATTTTTGATATACATGTCCGTTTGTGTGTCTGTAAACAGCATAACTCAAAAACGGAAAGTCAGATAAATACCAAACTGAGTATTTCAGTTCAGTATCTTCCAAGGATGTAACATGAAGGTTTCCAAGAAAATATCCCAACCCAAATACCGTTTACGTGGAGCGTTTTTCAAAAATGTTGAATTTATAAATCTCTAATGATTTATATTAAATACTATATAGTAAAGACATTTACATGACAAAATAAAACGTATTATCTAGAATTTCCTGGAAATAACATTTTAAATCCTTTTCATTCGGAAAGAATTTCATATAACCTTGTATAACTAGTAAACGTTAAGCGATAAACGAAAACGTACAAAACAAAAGATATAAATCTCTTTAAAACACACAATTTATTTGAAATAAATAAGAGATGAGATATCTGTTATCATTGGTTCGCATTGTTCATTTCTTTGTCACTCTTGAAGAAGTTATTTTGTTCTATTATTACTTACCCCACGCTTTGGGAGCCAATTTGAAGAAGGTTTGTTGCTGCTATGTATGGAAAGCCAGTTTGAAGAAGATGTATTATATTTCGACTGTTAGGGAGCCGAGTAGTTGCAACCGCACGTATGGTAAAAAGTTTCCGGTAGCCTTCGCCACAAATGTACTTTCCGGTGGCCTTTGCCCCAAAAAAAGTTTAAAAAATATTAACTTTGTAATGTTGACTGTTTCTTTAAATATTCTATATTTATGTTTGCCTCGGCTGCGTCAGTATTTATATTTTTTAGAGACATGAATGTCGCAGTAGGGAGTGGTGCGACTGAAGAATGTAGACTTAGACAGATTATAAGTTTACTTCACTCCTTTTATTAATGCTTGACACGATTTAAATAACACTTCACTGATATAGAGAGAGCTGTAAAATATTTTTATTATTACTTGCACTTTTTAACACGTAAACTATTTTTTTCTCACACAAAACACGTATTAATTCCTCGAGGACGCATCTCGCATCCGGTTAGGAACACTGTCTACAAACAACTGACTTCTGAATTTGTAAATTTTGCTTAATTTTAGTTTCTGATTGTCTAATCCTAGTCCAATATAATACCTTCATTTAACTAAAGCTTTTTCTGGTTGTTGATTGGCTATTGTATAAACTGTCACAAAAATTACATTATTGCTTCCAAGAATTACAAGTAGCATTAAACTTTCAAATTCATTATTGCCTCGAGGTTACCCTATTGTTACCTCTAGCAACTTTTGACCTATTTCTCACAGCTCCTACATTATTAAATTACGTAATATATTCACGTAACATCATTACATATGTATACTATAATATAAAATATACAATGCTACATATATATTGTTATATACACATGTTGGCCTAAGTCTGGCTGTTATTTAATTTATATATTATACAATTAGACTGAAATCATTTGAATATTAAAATTACTGCCTCATTCCTTAAAGTCCCTTCAATATTCAGTTGTTTCTTGTGATTGCATTGAAACGGCGTGGAGTTTTAAGGTCAGCATATGGCGTCCAATTCTTAAACATATGACTATCGCTATTCTCTTTGTTTCTTAAGGAAATGTGTAATGTAGCTGTTTCTGCAAAAGTTTATTTAGATTAAAATGAAGTAGATGTAGCTTTAGTAAGAATAGATTGTGTACCCATAGACCAGGGTAGATAGAGGCAATTCAATAGTCGCTAAAACATCTTAGGGCTTATAATGACTTTTACAAGATAACACACAATGCAGTGTATAGTACTGTATACAGTTCTCGTTTACGTTTGTAACACACCAAGAATAACACTGAGTGAAATACGTAGTAATATAATTGTGAGTGATCGTACAGTTGGCCCTTAATTATGAGACAGAAGCTATATGACATGGCATTGTTGGTTAGTATGCAATATAGTACCTGCAGCTTATGATAAGAGAGATTTACAGTTTATTTAGTATTCCAATTGTGCCAAATTGACCCTCTCCGGAGAAACTTACTCTAGGCGATGACGGGTTCCACTAAAGGAAGATTGACATTTACGGGAACAGAAGTGAAACGGCTAGGGTAGTGGCTTGTCAAGGAGACGACAACAAACAAAAAGAAAGCGCGCAGTTAATTTGAGTTGGGTAGTACGTCAGGCGATGGTGATCGTCGACTGCGCAGGCTTCGGATTAGTTCAGCCCTCCTCAATGTGCAGTCCACAAGGCTAATCAGTCTTTCTTCGACGGCGAGAGGGGTCACGAGGAAAGCACTAGGACAGTGTTTAGAGAGAAGGCATTCCGGACGGTATTTCTAAATTATTTTTGGCTTAACTTATTCAAAATTCTGTTTTGTAATTATTCACCGGGGAAAGGTTGATCGTCCAAACTGTACATTTACTGGGGTTTAGATTTCAAAGATATCGGTAAATGTGTCAGCAAGAAGCAAGTACGTAATTATTGTAATTTAATGTATTGAAGCCGTTAAAGTTGTAAAGAGTTGTGAAAGAATAAAGGTTTCTAAAAAGGTAATTATGTATGTTATTGAATGCAAGTTTATTCAATGAAAAAATTGGGTTTGTTAATTTAATATGTAATATATTTTCAAGTACAAATCTGCCATTATTCCTACATTAAATCCACCTCCTCTTGGGTTAGAAAAACACGTTTCACAATGGGAAGTCAACTTGGAGAAGTTGATGGGTTTTCCGGTCCGTAAGTGAAAGCAGGAGTGTTTGCTATTCTACGAGGTGATTTATGAAGAACTGACACACTTTTTTCTTTAATTATTCTTTCCAAATTCACTCAATGCCCCAATTTTAGCACCAAATTAAGCGGAATGTTCTGCAGTTTCGATTGCTTGACACTATATGTTCATGTTTTATTCGTAATTGTTAGTTTTATGGTCAGCAACTGTTTTTGAGATTTTGTTCCAGTCAACATGAAAACGGAGTGCACATTAAATAAACGACTCTTCCTTGTAAAGCAATACTGGAATACGAATTCAATTACAGCTGCTCAAATGGCATACCAGAGAGAATTTGGTGCTCGGAATCCTCCCCAAAGAAACACAATACTGGGACTGGTAAACAAATTGGAAACAACTGGATCTCTGGTGAGTGAAAAAGGCAAAACTCGTTGATCTAGGCTTCCCATGGTTGTTATTGACGTAAGAGGACAACTGAATCAGTCACCCAAAAAGATCATTAAGACGTTTGTCGCAGGAGACAAGGTACAGCTACTCAATGTGTCAGACAGCTGTGAAAAGTGCAGGCCTGAAGCCGTATAGGTTTACGGTTGTCCATCAGTTACAGGAACCAGATAATAATAGACGACTGAATTATTGTTGTTGGTTTCAGGCATTCATTGTGAAAAATCCTGGCATATTGTCCATCATATGGTTCCACTTATCTGACTATGCACCTATGCACCGGTTAAAATCGGAGTTTGGTGCTCAATATTCGCACAGAGAATAATGGGACCAATTTTTTTTAAAACAATGTGAACACTACAGAGTACCGACGGATTTTCATGGAGTTTGCTGATCAAATAGCCGATGTAGGGCTGAGTCAAGGATATTTTCATCAGTACATACATTCCGCACACCAAATGGCACTAATTGCAAGTTACTCTGACGACCGGATAATTTCCAAGAAACTGTGGCCACCGAGATCCCCGAATTTGACATCGTCGGGCATCTTTCTATGAGGTTACTTAAAAGACAGGGTTTATGCCACACATCCCCAGACATTGGACGATCTGAAGCACAACATTGCACAGGAGATTCAAGCTATTGACAACAGAGTCCTCCAACGAGTGGCCAGTAACATGGAACGACGTGTTGAGTTGTGCCTTATGCAGGATGGAGGACATTTTCAGCATTTGCTATAGAGGTAAATAACCTCCCAACATTCCTCTGTATTTCAGGTATAATAAGTTGTCGCTAGCATAACTCGTTTTGAAACAATTAAAGAAATAACTGCGTTAGTCTTCATGAATCATCCTGTACTATAATTCCCTTTTCATTGCGTTTCCTTCTTATATTTCATAAGTGTTTTCTGGTTTCGTAGTGTGGAACAGTGTGGGACACAGGACTCATATGCATACCCTAAGGCAAGAGTATTCTTCGTAGATGGCAGAGGGTTGCCTAGGTTGTATGCATCCTTTATCGTCCATTCTGGTTGGCTCCTGCTGTGGACAGGGTCTTCGCGCCAGTTGGAGACTTTTAGTGTCTCTGTGACCTATTTGCCTGCGACCTGTATCCTCCTGTGGTTCGTTCACTTCATCCATTCCTGCTGGAAGGTGTGGTAGGCACAAAAGAGTTGCATAATTCGCGGTGTTTCCCTCCGTTGTAAATTGTGAAATAGCAAACGGATTCTTTTTAAAAGTTAGACAGTTATTAAAACTATTTGAACATTGCAGAAGTGATAAATTCCATTTAGAAAAAATAGTTTAGATAA
Source organism: Deroplatys truncata (assembly GCA_030765065.1). Classification (NCBI taxonomy): domain Eukaryota; kingdom Metazoa; phylum Arthropoda; class Insecta; order Mantodea; family Mantidae; genus Deroplatys; species Deroplatys truncata. The sequence continues at coordinate 112,419,652 of CM060982.1, forward strand.
CCAATTGAGACTCTGGAAACAGGAACAGAGAATCGAATGTGTTTAAATATTTCCGAAACCAATGGTAGGAGTGTTTGAGGCGCATTATCCGAAATATCAGATCTCCATTTCACATTTCATTGAATGGCTCTTTTTCTGCAGACTACAGCAATTTGGGCGCCGCTCCCACAAATAAATAGTGATCTCGAAGATGAAAACTCAAATCTGGCTTGTGGCCAATGCCATCTGAATAACCTGGACAGAAATTACATTTATCTTTCCTGCCCCTGCGTTGTAATACGCGGAAATAAAAACAGAGGTATAAACAAACTCAGATTACGTTGCCTCTCTGAAACTGCTGCAAAACATGATGCAAATTTCAAGTTGATTTTTCTAAAACAACTGCTTCCCTAAATTTCCCAATATCACCTCTTTTAAAGGCCTAGAATTAATGTTGATTACAAATATTTTCTGATAAACACTTTGAGAGAAATGTATATTAAATCCGAGGGTTTCAAAATCCACAAGAATACTTAAATTATTTCAACAAAGGCTACAATATTTTATGAAACAGAGATGCAGACTGAAATATATAAGAATTATATAAAGTTGCTGCTGCAAATTCTAATTGTAGTGAAGATGGATTTAAATAATAATGTAACTATTAATTACCTCGACATTTATTTACCTGAAAATTTTAAATCCAATTTGAATCGAATCCTATAGCTTTGGTGTAAACTTTACTTGTTAAAGGGCCTACAGTGAATCGACTGGAGTCATCACGAGGGGAAAAATTATACTAATAACAAAAAGTATTAAAATTTTTTTAATACTTCAATGGTTATTTACGCAGCTTGTGGCTGAAGGGGGACTTTTTAAGAGTCTTAAGTGGAAAGTATAAAACAAAAAATAAACATCTCACTTTCCTCAAGTTGCGTACATAGTTTATTTATAAACTATAATATAAACACATAGTAAATGGTTTTCCTAAATCAAGATGAAAATACATTGTGAGATTTAAGTTAGGCCCATGTTGAACAAAAACAAATGAATAGCATATCCTACATAGTGTGTGAGACGGTATCCACTGCTAACCCAAAAACGTTAGCCTCTACTAACAAAGCTTAAATATTTTAAATATTGTTATTTTGTTATTCAGGACAAATAAAATTACAAATACAACCCTACAACAGAAATGTAATTATTTTTAAATGGTTATATGTTCTAAAAGACATGTCACCAAACGGGATGGCTCACGCGGTAACGCCTGTGACCCGCATTCGGGAGGTCCCGGGTTCAAATTCCGTGGACCGATCGATTTGACTGAGGTTTTTTCGTGGTTTCCTTCAGTCGTCAAGGTAAATACCGGATTCCATATTTAATACCACGACCCAAAGTTCCACCATAAGTCTAAAAGAATAGAAAAACGCAAAATAGGTGATAACAGCGAATGCTATGCCATCTATACACAGACAATGAAAGCAGGTAGACTGGACGGCACCCTAATGCCATCTGCACGGCACGAAGCAGATGATCCAGTTGCTATGCACTAAGGTCTCTGTGGACACGATATGGCCATGTAGTTAAAACGACGTAAAATAAATAGATTAATAATAATAAGTTATATGTTCCTATAAAGACTGTGACAATGTGAATTCAGTATGATAAAGCAACAAAACACATTCTGTGTTAACAATGCAGTCTGAACAACAATGAGCCAGATTCTAGAACAGTTGATAGCCGTGTCAAAGCTAGCAAACGTTTATATAAGATGTCAATAGTACAGAACATGTTATAGGTTTATACATATGATACGTCATTACAGTATCCAATGGAAGCCACATTCTCATGCTCTTAGTCTTAGATAGACGTAAAGCTAAGAAGTGCGTTGCAAATTCACCAGTTCTTCGTACCACACTTGCATGATTGTAGAAGCTACACGTGATCTATGTGAATTATCGTAAAGAAGTGCCGTATTCATACAGAAGTATAACCGTTATCTTAGTGCAATAACAAGAACAGTATTATATATCAAGTGATATAATAATTGTGCTAATAACACTAATAATTAGTAAGAGAATTAGTACTTAAATAGTTCCAGGACACGCAAATACTCTGAGAAATGTGACCAGTTTATCAATTTGTTGATCACTTTCACATGCAACACTGATACAAAGTTCCAATATATTTAATTATTAGTACTTTGAGGCGGCGCCGTGGCCGAGTGGTTAGACCGCTCGCCTTCCACCGAGGCGGCCCGGGTTCAATCCCAGGGACCTGCATGTGGGATTTGTGGTGGACGAAGCGGCGTCTGGGCGGGTTTTCTCCGGGTTCTCCGGTTTCCCCCGCCATTCATTCCACCAACTGCTCCATCATCACCTTTCCTTTCATTCATTTCACCTACATTTTGTTTCATCTACTTCCTTCATCCCATACCAGGCATCGGGCTGATCCCCCATCCTGGATGCTCTGTCTGATCCATGAGTGTCTGCTCCTCGACGGGCCTCTGACCCCAGGCAGCCGCCTGTAAGTCCTGGGGGGTGTAAGTCCTACATAAGAGGAGGGTAAACAGATAATGAATGAATGAAAAAAATTAGTACTTTTGAGTATTTACATTGTGCTAATTCGTTATACCAAACCCTGACAAGAGCAAAATGCCTACCGCAAAATTAAGCTAGCCGAAACAAAACAGACATTAACACATTTAAATATTCACACATTAAAGCCACACATCTGAAAGCAATAAAATGAATCTATGATGATCTACATAACATATACCAGAGATCACCAGAGCAGCAGCATTTCTAAGGATTTTATATAACAATATGCATCCTCTTCGAGAGGAGTACAGCGTTACGTATGTTCAAGGTCAATTTTCTGTTTAAGACACTTAATTTTAAATATCTGCAATTCCCTCACTTGAAACTCTTTAGTTACGTTGCGTTTTTTGTTATCGTTGTATATAAAACTATTTAGGTAATAATGTGACAAATATTTTAATAAAACTTCCAAAAGAACTGCCAAAGCTTCAAAAGTTTCTATGAAAATTACCGTAGTTTCATATGCGAAGTTTTAGTTCTTAAACCATCATCATATATACCGATGCGGAGATACGCATTTTATTTCTATATTTATGTAGCTTTGGTCAGGGCCACGCACCCCAGTTCAGGCATCAACAACAGGCCGGTAGCTAATTTTGAGCAAGGTATAGCGAAGTTGTCGAGGTACCAGTCTACAGTATTATTTAAATTGTTGTTATGTTTACTTTCTCTACTACGTACATAGGTGTAGTATGTAGAGAAGTCATTACATTCCACCCAAGATTTCACCGGAAATACATGTTTTGTGGCGTCTTGAATCTAAAAAAAAGAAACTTTTGGAACAATCTCTTTAAAACACACCATTTATTTCAAATATATATTTTTTCGTAGCGCTACCATTTCTGAGCTATCGTTGTTAATGGTTCGAATCGTTCAACACTTGTTCATTATTTTATAGACGTGTCGATTTTCAGTTGTTTCTTGTGATGTCATTGAAAGAGCATGGACATTTAGGCCAGCATATAACATATGAAATAAGCTGTTGAAAAACTACTGATAAAGGATAATGTAAGCACCTTTCGTTGCATTCAATAGACAACAGGAAGTTTAGCAACCCGTGTGAGGTGGTGCCGCGATAGCGTGTTCGACTCCACTCGTGAGGTCGTGGTTTCGGTCCACTACGAGCGCCCACTATGACCCATGGGCTCTTCTGGTTTACCCGGATTGGCAACATCATTTTCCTTTCATTGTTGAAGAACACTGCGGTTCGTCCAGGGCTGTTGAGATCTCGTTTGGCACTTTACATTTGGCTCTGTTCATCGTAGAGGGCTGCAGATCGTAATGATATGTTTCAGTGTTTACTTACAATTGCAATGGCTATATATTGATGGGTTTTCACGATACAGAAGGTACGAGTGAATGCTATATATCCAATACCCAGGCGAGTCAACGCAGTCTGACCCTGCAACGCATCTTCTCTTCAAGTTACGTAAATTACTTGAGGGTGTTTCCGAGTCCCTTAACTCCCTAGGTGGTTGAGTTAACTTGGATTCGTACTGGGTCTAAGAAAACTCCGAGATCGACAAGTGAACAAATAATTTAAAGGGTAAACTGGTATGAGTAATAATTATTCAACAATCACATGGATACAATTTGTAACAATCTAATATATATAAAATATCTTAAGATGTGTAAAACGTACACAAATTATTTGCGATCTGCGCAGTCAAGTTTTTGGAAATAAACACCACCTGAACTGTCAGCTATATACAAATGAAAATCCAGTGGCATGAATTTAGAAGTTAAAGAATCGTGTTCCTATTCCTTACATTTCGTAATAAATTGAGCTAGCCAGACATATGTCAATAGCCATGTGTGCAACATAAATGAAATGTTTAAAAAGGAGCGTTCAATACAAATGTTCAATCTTTAATACAAAGTGAGTACAATATATAACCCTCAATTGCAACTCAAGTATTAAAGCAATAAAAATTGCTTAACGTAATTGTTTAACGTAATTAGCACCGCATATAATGTAGTTCACTGATGGGTCAGCTCAGTTCACGGAACATAAGAAAAGTTGAACTTGCAGTGAGTTATCTGCCTCATTAAACATGGATGTTAACAGAGCTCAATAACAAGTTGCACAACATTTAAAAGAGTTGAAAGGATCAACATATTATCCTTACGCGCTTAAATCAGAATGTAGGATTTTGAATGACAGACAATATCCCAGTGAGAGATACCCATAATTAAATATCATAGTTAGATACATATAAATACATTATCAAATATAATCATGGCCTAACGTGATCTCACTCGTGTTGACGACGTAAGCAACTGGTCAACCGTGAAGGTTGGAATTGCTCTCTGTGTGTCGAAAATCAGGGCAGGCCAGCCGTGCCGACGGGATGAAGTTGCAGGGAGTAACTTCCACGTTGGAATGACGTAGCGAAGTCACCCTAAGCAGCTATGTTTGGTGTTACCAACCCAAGCTCAGAACGAAGTGGCAAGGAGTATATACCACCACATCCCTAAGGTGGGTCATTCCGTTTCCTTCTCATCTTTCAGCTGTGCCTCTAGGTTTTGTGGCATATGGCATTGCCGGGAAAATAGCGCGTTTGGACACCAGAGGGCTGTTTGGTTGTCGAGTCGTTCACCGCCCTCTCTAGGCAGCTCCAGCAATGGAGTGTCCTCCTGGAGAGTGGTAGCTGCACGCAATACAGCTATGTAGGTAGCAGTGCGCGAGGTATTCCCCTCCGTTGTATAACTTATACCTACAAAGAGTATAAGTGTGATGCTCTGGCCCGGTTTCAGGGCGCCTCCGTGATATGTACGAGGACTGTCCCAGAAGTACTCTTTTCGAGTGGAGGAGAAAATGATTTAATCACTAACCTCTTACCCGATGGGAGTCGGGACTGAGAGTGTGGGACTCACCGGCAAATCGACATACCCACTAAAAACTCCTCCACCTGAGAGGGAAAAGTCAAGTGTGAAGGTGAGGCAGTACCGCATTAAGCACCTGCGGATTCAAGGTGATAGGTAATGGCCGGCCGCATGGGCCTAAGCCGCGTGAAGGAAGGTGCCAGGACGCAAGCTTGCGCCTTTGGGAATTTAGGGTGAGAAAGTGTAGGAAGTTTGAGTGGATGTATGTAAGGATTGTAGGGTGCTTACCTGGGCTTCCGCGGTCCTCGGGTGTGAGTGGCCGGAGACCTCTCTGTGGGCCCCAATGTGGGCTTGTCTTGTTCCTTTGGCAGTCCTTTGTTTAGAACGTCCAGCCTTCTGACGGTCAGGTAATGTTCCTCTAAGTCGCATGGCATTATAGTTCCTATATTACAAAGTCCTGGTATTAGTTTAGCTGCTAGTATTATGGAATGGTGGTTCTCTTAAAGGTAGTCGAGTGCTTCCTCCATTTGGGCCAGTTTTGTAATGATGTTGAGAAGCTCCGCCTGCACATCCTCCAGCTTCTGAAGAATCTCAGGCGAGGGCTCCGTTGTGGTATTCCTGTTTGCGAAGTTTTGTGGCGTTTCTGCTACTGCAGTAGGCTCGCTCTGCTTGACGCAATCAAGCTGCAGTGAGAAGTACCCGACGTAACAAAGAAAACAAAAAAATTCTGGGAAAAAACACCTTTATTTCACTACATAGTCTCCTTTCAGCTCGATACACTTTTCCTAACGACGTGCAATAGCTTTGATACCCTGCTTATACTGAGAAAGTCGAGTCCTGCAAAATAGCCATCAACTGCAAACTCCAACTCATTTCTTGAACTTTGGAAACAGAAAATAAACAGAAGGGCCTAAGTCTGGCGAATAGGGTGCCTGAGGAAGCAATTCGAAATGAACTCATTGATTTTGGCCACGGTGATAATGGATGTGTGAACTGTGCTTTGTCTTAATCAAATAAGGCTTTCTTTTTCGCTAAACGTTTTTGCTTGACTTCATCATTCAAACGCCGCAATAAGTTTGCATATTACTCCCCATTGATTGCTTTTCCTTTATCAATGAAAATTATCCCACGTGCATCCCAAAAACTGACACCATGACCTTGCGTGCAGATGGAACTGTCTTCGCTTTCTTTGGAGCCGAGTCTCCCCTTTTAATCCACTGCTTTGACTGTTCCTTCATCTCAGGTGTGAAGTGATCACTCATGCTTCATCCATGGTTATGAATCGAAGCAAAAACTCAGCTGAAACATCCTCATAACGCTGTTTTTGTTCCATTGTGAGTAAACGCGGCACCCACTTTACGCACAACTTTCTCATGTTTAATTTTCAGTCAGTATGCGATGTACAGCACTTTTTGAAATGCCTACGATGTCTGCTAGCTCGCACACTTTCATTTGATGGTCATCCAATATCATTTTGCGGATTTGCTTCAAAATTTCACCTCATTTGGTCGACCACTGTGATGTTGGCCTTGGCAGCTCGGCCTCGCTTAAACTCTGACACCCAATATTTTACTGTTGTAAACGAAGGAGCAGACTACCCCAGAGTAGAATCTAGCTCAGATTTAATATTAGTTAGACTAAGACCTTTCAAATGAAAGTATTGTACCACATCATGATGACCAGCTTTATCCATGTTTACAAATTCGCTGACAGCGTTCACTATTGCTGGCTGCCAAATAATTACTAAATAACGTAGCATCGTTAAACTTAAGTATTATGAGGGTGGTAATTTCTATCATAGTCATTTGTTTGAAACATCAACCGCTATATATACGTCAGGTCGGGTACTTCTGGGACCGCCCTCGTACTTGCACCTAACTACCTCCGAGCCCGTGCATTTATCTGCATACGTATAGTCGTGGTAGAGAAATGGCGAACGCGAACGTTGATATAGATTGAAGCTTGCGACAAACTTAAGCTCTCGGTAAGCCATGCTCCGTTGACGAAAAGTAGTTAAAAATGAAAGTTTGTTTTACATTCACTATCACGCTATCCTCTAAAGTGGAAGGACATCCTCAATGCATTGGTTTAATGCAGAAGCCAGGAAAAGTAGAATTAATTAGTTAAGAGTTTTGCACGTTATGCTTCTGGTTCACTTCCCATAAAAACGTCACATTCTGTGCTTGCCTCGCGGTTTTAATTTTCACAGACACTTCTCTGTTCTGGCAGTTTCATGCTCCCCCTCACTCGCACGTTAAACAAAACGATAGTGTCTACATGAGCTAGGATGCAAACCGTAAAACGTTCATACCGTGCTTTAACTAGTTAGCATTCGTATACCTACTATATAAACGAAGAACATTTAGAGAAATATTAATAAGTGGTAAAGCCTTTATAAGGCACGTGTTGCCATGAAATAGTCACATCACAGGACATCCCAGAAGCGCTATTAATTTCATACCTATAACCTTTACTAGGGGAATTGATTTATGATAAACTAAATCGTATTATTATTATTATTATTATTATTACCTGACCCTCTATTATGCTAGTGACTGACAAATTCACACATCCTATTATACAGAATGTACATGAAGTCCAGTTACACCTTCCATTATTTATTGCAGAAAAATCGAATGTGCTGCATTTACATTATACCCTCTAAAGCTTTAGTAGAGATTCAAATTATTCTTACGAAAGTTTATTTTCCCATATTCTTCATTTTAATCGAGATAAAAGTTTACGGAAATAGCTGTATTACACATTTCGTTATAAACATAAAGGGAATAGTGGCAGTAAGATGTTTAAGAACTCGGCACTATGTACTGGCCATTGGCCTTAAAATTTCTTTGAGTGCAATCGTGAGAAATATAGTACTACATACATGGACAGAGAAGGTACAGCATTCCACGCAAAATTCGATAATGATATTTCACCGAAAATGCGTGTTTTGTGGCACCCGAATCCAAAAAGGTGCGTGAGTGTTAAACGAGTGGGATAGCTCAGGCAGTTTGTCTGTGGCCCGCATTCGGGAGGTCATGGTCTCGATTCCCGTGACCAACCTTCCTGACCAATAGATTTTTTTACGGGAGTTTTCCCTGGTCGCCAGGCGAATGTTGGATAGGATTTTCACATCCCTCGAATTTCCTGTCCTCCCATTTCATCTCCATTCTAATTTCACTTTAATTCATCCATTGATCTCTTTCAGGATTAGAGGTGTCGGCGATTTTGTTTCAGTGCAGTGTGGTAGGGGAAAAGAATGCTCCTTGTAACACTTTCCTTCCTTGGGCCCCCGGGCTGCCTGTCCGTCTGCCGGGGGAGTATCTGGAAACTTAGGAAACCTGCCATTCCTGTACCGTCACTCCTGGTTCCGGCCGCCCAGTGTCTCCTCGCATAACATTCTTCCTCCCGGATTCGCCCACTTGTGGGGTGTAGGTACAATATCCACTATGTTGATTAGTGCCGAGTCCCCTCTGTAAACAATCTAATACATATGTTGCTCCCTGTGATTCGCACGGATCTAGCAGACTAGATGTCTATAATACATAGAGTAATCTTAATTCAGCGTCAAATGTATGTATGTTTGTGTCTTATTTATAGGCTTATAAATCGTTGCACGATGTCGACCAAACTTATCACATATAAACTTTGACACAAGCCGAAAATTACCTTTTAGCTTAGAATTCGAAATTCCGCCCCATTTCACAGATTAGTTGCTTAATATTATGTGATGCCTATAGAAGTTCGCAGGACCATCTACAACTTTCTCAGCGATATTCGCAATAATTCGGGCATTGGTGAACATAAGAATAATAATTACGTAGGCTTTCATGGCCTCACAAAATAACAAAGGAACCGGGATTTTACATACTATTCGTTGATCTAACATTGATCATGGATAATAACACAGCCAAATGAATAATTACAACAGCTATACTTGTGACTATGACTGCGCTGATGTAAAGGCACTAAAATCGCTTGGTAAAAAATTAACAAAATTTCGAAATTATTATGTTAGACTGCGATAACAGGTGTGACAGTAATTTGTATCACAATAATGTAAATGCCAGAGTGATTGTAGTGTAAATAAGCATTATTATATGACATTGATTTGAGATGTTTGTTAATTATAAGCATTGTTAGGAAATAAGATTACACGGCCTCACTGAAACTGACAATAAGAGCGGGTAACAATGAGCGAGGGGGTGAGTTGTTTATCAATTATTAGAGGCAAGCAAATGACGTCAGAGTAGCGCGCGTTTCCTTAGAAATGGAGGGAATTTCTTCCCTAGAGCGTATGTGTTTGTAATTTTGATTGGATATAAATATAGACGCTAATGTTGGAGCGTTTTATTAACCAATAGTAGCTCGATTATAATCTTTAGGCATATCGGGTGAGGGAGTATAAAAAGCTAAAGCCGAGAAGCGGGTGGCACACAGTCCAACAGAAGCATTCGCGTGTAATACGTCGTTCAGTTCAACATAAGTATTCGTGGGTTATACGTCACAAAGTTTAAGAGAATCGTCGCGCAATTCTACAAAATCTCTCGCGTCGTAAAGTTAGTTATAAATGTGAAATACGCGAATTAATAAAGTGCGGCAAATAAGTGATTATAATAACATTAGAAAACATAACAGTTTCAGTCCGGCGTGTATCAAAAGATAATGTGAAATGAATAAAGTGTGACAGCAATAAAAGTGTAAAAACAAATTCTTTTATCAGTGTTATCTTTTAGTAAAAACTCCTTTCCGTTTACACACCCTGTTTAAGAGATATGCTCTACTGAGAAATAATAGCTAGCCGGAGGACAATGAATCCAACATTTAAAGTAGTAAAACCATAACAGGCGCTCAGAAATAAGATAACACGAAGTGACCGCGACAAATTGGCTCCCATACGTAGGGCATATAAACATGAAGCATCTACCAACTGCAACAAATATTCCACTTCACAGGAACCGCATCAACCCAGAGAAAATACCGCATTTTAATACTCTTCTTTATCTTCATATGACTATTGTGTATTGATATAAAATAACACAAAAGAATTCCTCATAGTCGCATTGACTACAAACGCTTCTATGGTGCTCAAACATGGCTAACATAAGAATATTAAATAAGTGGAAGGTCATATACATTCGTTCTACTATTATGCTCCGACGTTCGTATATTCACATATTATAATTTGTAGTTTCTCCGGGTTTCTTGCTCTTGGGAAGATTTATAAGAAAAAACTGAGTGACATAAAAATGACATAGGACATCAAACCAGTCGAAGTAACACTTCTTATTCTTCTGTTCCTTTATGTGTTAACTTGGCCTTAGACGTATTTTGTTTTTGGGGTTTTTCTTAAAAATTTAAATCTGATCATTGTATCTTTCCAAAATATTCTCCATTGGTTCTCATCCTTTCAAACCTTTTTTCAAATGCTTTTTGAAGAGTGTACAAATACATTCTTCGTAAGCAACTACTGCTTCAGGTGACTCAGATCCTTTACATATAATTTCTTCTTTAATTTTGGGGAATAGTAAAAAGTTGTATGGTGTCAGATCTGGACTGTAGCGAGGATGGGACAAATATCTGACACCTCATAAATTGGTTGTTTCCTGTACAGTGAGGGCAGAGGCAGTGCAACAAACTCCACGCAGTCTTCGGACGCTTTTTTCTCAGTTAGTTGAACACTTGTAGCAGACATTTTGTAGCGTACCACCTGGTAGTAACGGTCTTTTGATCCGCAAGCGGAATCTTCATATTGTGAACTACTTACAGAGAATAAAGAACAGATCATCTTCTTGCCAACACTTCTCATTCACATCACTTTTGTTGGGGGATATTCTCCTTGGAAGATTCAGACCGATAACTGTCGTTTAGTTTCTGGATTATATTGGTAAATCCAGCTTAGTCACCTGTTACAATGTTAAATATGTCTTTGGATCCTCCGATAGCTTTTCAATAATTTGCTGGCACTATTGCACACGTGTTTCCTTTGCTCATTTATGAGGTGGTGGGGCAACCAGCGACTGCAGAACCTCCTGACGTGAAGATTTTCTCTCAAGATTGCTTTCACTGCTGCCCATCCAATATTTAGGGTTTCTTAAATCTGAACATAGGTGCAACGTGCGCTCTCCTTTCACCACATGTTCATTCATTGTTGCTTTAGCCGGCCTTCCTGCTTGGTCTTCATCTTCGAGAGAATCCTTTCCTCTACTAGACTCTGCATACTGTCGATAAATGGTGGATTGCGAAGGGCAAAGATCCCCAACTGACGATGCAGTCTTTCAAGGCATTCTGTCTCCCATAAATTAATTTTAAAGCCACAGCATTGAAATGCTCTCGCTTGAGGTCCATCCTAGCCTATGGCGTAGCAACACATACTACGAGTACATAAACACTCGGTGCTGACGATACACATTGTTGTAGTACGCCTAGATTTGCACAAGTTGCTATTTGAACCTCAATATGAAGTTATGAAAAGCAGCTTTGGCATACCACTACTCCTAGTTGTCCTCGACGTTACTTAAACTACTATTATTACTTCCCAACCGAGATTTTCTCTATAAATAACGACGAGTCTGCACGAATATGACAATATGGAAATCACTATTACATACTGTGGTCTATTTGGTTGTTCAGAGAGCATTTGCACAGTGATTTCTCAGTAGTTTCACCTTTTTGTTCATTATAGAGTTCTGAGAAATTAATTAACTCTTTTTTTAATTTCTCTACTACGTATATTAAGAAGGGGAGGTATTGTATTCCACCCAAAAATTCGATACCGAGATTTAACCGGAAATATATGTTTTGAGACCCCCTGAATCCAAAAAAAAGCATTTTTGGAAACATGTCCATGTGTGTGTCTATCTGTGAACAGCATAACTCAGAAACGAACAGTCGGATAAACACCAAGCTTGGGATTTAGGTTCAGTATCTTCCAGAGATGCGACACGACGGTTTTCAAGAAAATCCCCCCACCCCAAATTACCCTTTACATGGAACATTTTTCGAACATTTTAATTTTCTCATAAATGGCTCTAACGATTTTGATTAAAATATCATATTTTTAAGATATTTTCATGACTAATAAAATGTATATCTTGAATTTTTTGGGAATGTCTCCATAAGTATTCTCCATTGTAAACGACTTTTGCATAACTGCTAAACCATAAGAGATAGACAAAACAAAAAAATACAGATCGCGTTAAAATACACAATTTATGTCATATACATTTTTTGTTGAGTGAACCATTTTCGAGATATTGCTTGTTATTGCCTTAAATGTTTCAATACTTATTTTCTAAAATGGGAATTCGTTATTCATTTTTTGTCTTGGATATACAAAGAGTTATAATATCTGGCAATGGGAATGGTGCTGCACCTAGCAACCAGCTATTAAGAGATAGGTATGTGCTTAAAGGCTACTGTTTTTCTATATTGCCCTTGTAAATATATTTTCCCCTTACATCTACAAGAAAATTAGCAATAAGATAGAGTCTGCAAATGTTTATCTCGATTAACATGAAGTAGATGGAGAATAAGCGTTTTAAAAATATTTTGTACAAGAGTAGAGAAAGTCATGTGAGTGTAACACATCAGATTTTTTAAGTACCGGGTTGAGGACAAAAGGTTTTGCATAGATATTAAATTTAGTTATCCCGCGTAGACTCAGTGCCAACGAGATGACCAGGAACTTATCTGCACAAATTTAAAGCAGGCGTGGGATATTCATAACAAAACACACTTGATTTCACTTTACTGGTCTACATACACTACATCGTTCACAAAAGATTACAGGCAAACATTGGAGGGAGATGCTCCACACTCACACGAAAACACTCATGCTTACATACAACCACTCGCCCTGAAGACACACACTCGACTGACCCACCCCACTAGACTGACGCCACTTGACAAAACAATCTGAGGTGTTACATTCACATGACTTGCTCTACTCTTGTAAAAACCATTTTACAAACTCTTATTCTCCATCTATTTCATATTAATCGAGATAAACATTTGCAGAAACGATCTTTTGACATCCAAAAACATTTGACTATCGCTTAAGGCGTACTATGTTCCCCTTGTTTTGTATTTGCAAGGGCAATATAGAAATACAGTAGCCTTTAAGCATAGACATATATCTTAATAGCTGGTTGCTAGGTGCAACACCATTCTCTTTGCCACAGATTAATACTCCTTGCATATCCAAGACAAAAAATGAATAACGAATTCCCATTTGAGAAAATAAGCATTGAACACTTTAAGGGAATAACAAGCAATATCTCGAAAATTTTTCACTCAACAAAAAAATGTGTATGACATAAATTGTGTATTTTAACGCGATCTACATTTTTGTGTAGTAAAATTTTGTGTATCTCTTATGGTTTAGCAGTTATGCAAAAGTCGTTCACAATGAAGAATACTTTTGGAGACATTCCCAGAAAATTCAAGATATACATTTTATTTGTCATGATAATATCTTAAACATATGACGTTTTAATCAAAATGTTAGAGCAATTTTTGAGAAAATTAAAATGTTCGAATAATGTTCCATGTTAAGGGTAATCTGGTGTGGGGATTTTCTTGAAAACCTTCGTGTCGCATCTCCGGAAGATACTGAACCTAAATACCAAGTTTGGTGTTTACTGACTGTTCGTTTCTGAGTTATGCTGTTCACAGGCAGACACACACACAGACATGTTTCCAAAAAGGCCATTTTTGCTTTCAGGGGTCTCAAAACGTATATTTCCGGTGAAATCTCGGTATCAAATTTTTGGGTGGAATACAATACTTCCCCTACTTACTATACGTAGTAGAGAAAGTAAAAAACAGTAACGCTTACTTTCTCCCCTTTCCTCTCTCCACCCCTGATTGTGAGGTGAGGTGAGAAATGCCGCGTCGAACGAAATTCAAACCCCAATCAAAATAATTATACATACCAGTGTCATGCTACAAAGCAATGTGTCCGACGCAACAATGCATACACATACACGCTACAGTATATTGTGTAATAATTTTTAAACGCCTCCAAAGAAAATCAAGCCTGTAGGGTAAATGCAACCTAAGACCAAATGATGTACGGATAAACTCCGGGTATTTTAGTTATTAAAGCAATACAAAAACAACATAAATTAGGAGAAAACACATTGTATTTAAAATAAATCAACCTACGTAACAACCACAAACCACATTACGATGCATTATTATGCCCAAAGAACAGTTAACAAAGGAAAAATAAACACAACATTCTAACATGAGTGAAAAATGGCATAACTTAGCATAAAAATAAAGGACTAACACCCAGTAGATACGTCTAGCTCTGCTTACATCTCTTCTAAACTTTCAACCTGCTCAAATCTCTGCTATTTGCCTTAAGTAAAAATTTTCCTGCCCCTCCACGTCTTCCCTACCTGACAGAAGCGTCCACTCGAGGCGGATAAATGATCGGGGTAAATATTTTCCCTTCATTCCTCCGTACCCCAATACGATAGCTTGCCACTATAATCCTTCGGTATATCGGTTTTAATAACCTCTGATTTTTATTTGTGAGGCCTGGCACTCAAGGCATGCAGAATAAATCCACACAAATTGGAGGAATTTAAGGAAACATATGAAATTACACCAATAATACTGTAGTGGCCAAACTAAATTGTGCTAATGGAATGCATTTACCCGGACAAGGTTTCTTTAGCTGCGTAAGGAAGCCATTTCCATAATTTCCTGTAAATAAGATTTTATGCACTCTTTCAAAAGCGAAATCAGTGTATACTTGCAACCAGCTGTCGAGAAGAAAAATGCCTGCGAGCGGTAAAGACATACTCTGATTGCCCTGCATTAGCTGTTGTATAATTAATTTTTCCAAACTTTAAATGTATTTTCCTGTTATCTATATAACATGTTTGAAAATGCGTTTATCATATTTTTTACCCCTGAGCTTATTACTAAAAGATCACTTGTGATATAAACATTTAAGTGTTGTATCGTCAACTTCCAGCTAACCATTTCTAGATAAAAGATTATCCTGCTTAACTTAAAGGAAAAACAAGTTTTAGGCCAATAGTTTAATAATATAGGATATCCTATAACTTGCTAAGAGAAAGAAAGCTCTGTTACTGTTAAATAAGAATTTATTCCTGTAATATTTCCGACAGCGTTACTGCAACTGCGTACGATGGAAGGAGATAACGGTTGAGGTTTGGGATAATAAGCGATTCATGAATCTATATGTGACCCTTGAGATTACGTACTACACCTCTAGAATACATTATACGATTTATATTGTTACGTGTATGTGAATCCCAAAGTGTCTAAGTCACTTAAAAGAATGAAGTGATACTTTTTTTTCTCTCTCCCCCTCTCTCTCACTCTCTCTCTTTGAATCCCTACCTTTATATGGTGTTTCTAACACCACTACACAATATTCAAGAATCCTTTCAGTAATATCGATTCCACATCTGCTGTGGGTACAATAGGTGGATTTTTTACTCAAGTTTAAACTTAGAAATGAAACTAGGTACAGGGTGTATAACGGTGGGGGACAAGTTCCGACTGCAACTTACGTGAGCTCTGTTACGTTTATCACCCCCGAAGAGGAAGGGATGAAGTGAAAGAACCATAGGAGGCTACAGGCCACAGAGACGCGCATAAATCCCTAAAACTTTCTGGCTGACCCGACTGGAACTCTTCAGAAAGGGGGATGAACGACCCGTCCAACCAAGCAACCCTCTATTGTCAAAGAGAATATTCTTTCCTTGGAGTAAGCTTGAATACTTTGTGTCCGGAACCGCTACAAACACGAAACCCAGTGGGCTTCAGAGGCTCGACGGGAATCGAATCCGGAACTTCCCCAATATGAGCCTCACACGTTGTCGCGTAACTATCTCCCTCGGTATGAAACTTCATAAATACTAATTTAAAACCACCACTAAAGGCCTAAAGCTGCTCATAAATCCATAAGATATTGAAAGAAATGTAGCAGTCCTCCATAAGAATAGCTTCTTTCAGTAAAAATGGTTAAAAATAAAATCAGAATCCATTAAAAGAAAGTTAATTACTCCAAAACTTAAAAGTTGGGCTTATTGTCAGAGGAACAAAGAGAAGGGAGAACAGAAAAAAGGCGACAATTGAACCGGCAGATAGTATGAGAAAAGAAGTCTTTACAAAAGAAGATTCTTTTTTCTAAAGAGCAACGATTAAAACTTTTTCCTCTGTCGTCAATATTACAAGAATTCGGTGGTCCAGGGTAACTGTAACTGAAGATACTGGTTTTAGGGAACAGAGGGATCGCTATTCAAGTCATGCAGATCCATTCTCTCCTATTAGGAGTGAGCGTGGTTAATTGAGGCGTTTTTCATACGTTGCAATAATTTAAGGATACTACTTTAAGTTGCGAAATTGTAATTTCTCACAAGACCAAATATAAATTACTATCCTGTGCCGCATTCATAATTTCATTGTTTCATACCGGCTGACTCAGCTACTCAGAATTTCAAATTTGTACGAGGGGCACTATTTATATTTTGAGCCTTGGCAACCCTGAATGTTTTGGGTGCCATCTCACGCTTCCAATGGAAGGTTTTACGTTTTTGACCATAATCTACCTCACACTTTTGTCAATAGAGCGTCATTTGTTTTGTTCACACTACCTTGAAAATTGTGTGGAAACAAAAGCATTAAATTAACTCGTGAAAATGTTCGTGCAGTGATTTATTACGACTTTCGACGTGGATTATCAAGACAAAAGTGCATCGATCAACTAACTTCCACATTTGGCGATGAAGCTCCATCCTTTGCCACTGTGAAACGCTCGTATAACGAATTTAATCGTGGCCGCCGTTCGCTCAATGAAGTTCCTGAAGGTCGTCCAATATCAGAAAACATTGATGCTGTGCAAAAACTAATAATGAAAGATCGTCATGCGACATAATGTGAGATTGAGACAACCTTAGGCATTAGTTCCACCAGCATATATAAAATATTGCGTGATTATTTAGCCGTGAAAAAGGTTTGCTCTCGTTGGATACCTCATAATTTGATGCAATCTCAAAAGGATGCTCGTGTTGATTGGTGTACAAAAATGCTCAATAAATACAATGGCGGTGCCTCAAAAGACGTATACAAGATTGTAACAGGTGACGAATCATGGTTCTATGCGTATGAGCCAGAACATAAACAGCAGTCGACTGTATGTGTGTTTCAAGATGAAGCAAATCCAACAAAAGTTGTTCGCACTCGAAGCACTTCGAAGGAAATGGTAGCCTGCTTTTTCAGCAAAACTAGCCATGTGGCAACAGTGCCTTTAGAGGAACGCAAAACGGCAATGCCGAATGGTACACAACCATTTGTTTGCCGGAAGTCTTCGGTGAAGTAAGGAAAACCAACAAGAACCGTAGGATCGTTCTTCATCAAGACAATGCGAGCGCACACACATCTCGTCTAACAACACAGTATTTGAAGGCTCAAAATCGAATTGATGCGTCATCCGCTATACAGTCCTGATTTGGTACCCAATGACTTCTTTTTGTTCCCGAAACATCAATAATAAATTGCGTGCAGAACAATTTTCGTCGGCAGAAGAAGCCGTTGATGCCTTCAAAAGCCATGTTTTGGAAGTGTCTCAAGAAGACTGGAATAAATGCTTTGACAAATGGTTCAAACGGATGCGTGTGTTGATCATAAAGGGGAATATTTTGAAAAACAATAAAGCAGTTTTCAATCAGAAATTACTTTGTTTTATTTATTAGGCTCAAAATATAATTAGTGCCCCTCGTAGTTAAAAGATTTACAGAACTGAACGGGACAATTCCAACTAAATACAGATCAGTGAGAAACTGGCGAATTAGCGAGCTTAGTTTTATTGATTTATTTTAAGTTCCACTTATACCCTACCTTTAACTACAATGGTCTGAAGAGCCTTTCCTTTGAAACATATTATTGTCTATATGCAACGATGTTAGCTGTAATCCCTTGTCTTTGGGTTTCTAGTAAACTTTGTGTTTTAATCATTAGATCGCACGCACATTCACACTCTCATCCATAGTTCCAGACTCTGGGAAGGATAGAGAATAATCTTGGCTAGAGAAAAACTCCCACCCCCAGCTGGAAATCGAGGTTCAAGACCACTCATACAGCAGTCAGTTGCTCTATCGACTAAGCAAAGGGGCCAGCTGAAGAAATTTTAGTTGCTTCACTGTTGGAAAGCCAATTTGAGAAGGTTGAATGCCTCGCACATGGAACAAAGTTTCCGATGACCTTCACCACAATGTTCACTTTCCGGTGGTCTTCGCCTCAGTGTTTAGGAATCAACTTTGTATTTTTATGTTTCTTTAAATATTATATATATTTGTGTTTGCCTCGGCTGCGTCAGTATTAATTTGTAGAAACATGTTTCTCTTTGCAGGGGGTGATACCGCTAAAGAATATAGGCTTACACAAATTATAATTTTTACTTCACTCCATTTATTAATGTTCACGTGATTAAATAACACTTCACTTATATAGAGAGCCGTGAGATTATGTATTAATTGCACTTTTAAACACGTAAACTTTATAATATTCTCATCGTGTTGAATTTTTGTCTCACACTGGATACATACGCGTCTAGCGTCCGGTTAGGAACGCTGTCTACAAGCAAATGAATTCTACCGCCTGAATTTGTAAATTTCTGTATTTCAATTTCTGATTGGCTAATTCTACTCCAATAGAATACCTTCATTTAACTTAAGCTTTTTCTGGTTGTTGAATGGCTATTTATAAGCTGTCTCAAAAAATTACATTATTGTTGCTCCAAGCATTATTAAACTTTCCAATTCATTATTGCCTCAAGGTTACCTCAGTGTTAGCAACTTTTGAGCTATATTCTCACAGCTCCTGCATTATTAAATTACATAATACATTCACATAACATTATTAAACATGTACATAATAATATAAACGTATACAATGACTGTAATATACACTTTTTATATCTTGCTACATACACATATTGCTTTAAGACGGGCTTTTATTGAATTTGTATATTATATAATTAGACTGAAATTATTTAAGTGTTAAAAATACTGCCTCACAGCTCAGTTTCGTTCTACCACTCTTGCTTATAAGTAAAAACGACGAGCGAATCGTGCTAATTGAGAGGCACTTCCTATGTTTGCAATAGTGTGTATAGTCCGTGATGATAGACAAAAACAGACCCATGCACTGCCCGTGATGATAGACAAAAATATAACGAAAGGGTCTTAGAATAGTTTCCACTTCAGTTATATAGGCTCACTTTTTAGAGTGACGAATAAAATCTCTTTATTTGAGCTATCCGAATTCGTCCATAGATATTTTTAATTGTGTTTACGCTGTTGTCGTCTATCATTATAGACTATAAGCAAACAAACGTGAGAGCACGCAGTGTTTCATTGTCATTTGTTCGAGTGTTATTATAAATGTTATCATTATCATCATCATCTAACGGTACTGTTATGCTGACTTTGCACACGGAATAGGCGTTCGAAGTTTAGTTGCTGTTGATTGATACGATGTTCCAGCCTCTCCGTGTATACATATGAACGTATCTGAGACCCGCCTAATTAGCAGCAGCAGCAGCAGCAGCAGCAGCAGCAGCAGCAGTAGTAGTAGTAGTAGTAGTAGTAGTAGTAGTAGTAGTAGTAGTAGTAGTAGTAGTAGTGGTGGTAGTAGTAGTGGTAGTAGTAGTAGTAGTAGTAGTAGTAGTAGTAATGGTAGTAGTAGTAGTAGTAGTAGTAATGGTAGTAGTAGTAGTAGTAGTAGTAGTAGTAGTAGTAGTAGTAGTAGTAGTAGTAGTAGTAGTAGTAGTAGTAACAGCAGCAGTCCGTTTTTATGGCTTTAATACGACAGCTCCCCACTGACCTGAGTTTACTTAGAATTACCCCATTGAGTTTTAAAATTCTTTTAACACACGAAGGGTTATCTGCACACGTCTAATACGGCGGGGTTGGACCACTTAGTGTGTGTAAATTAGAGTAAAGACGGTTGAAGCCTTGCGTGGAGAAATTTTAAAATAACCAGAGTAAACAAGTAAGGGTGTCCAGTCACTGACATTCAGTAAATTATAGTTCTTTTTACTATACAATTTATTTCAAATAACGTTTTATTGGCAACAGACACATTTCAAAAATAGCGATTTCACGGAAAATAGCATGGGATTCAAAGCAGCATATAGCGACGCACTTCTAAAGAAATGACTACTGCCATCCCTTTTATACCTATAAAAGGTGATTAATTAAACTGCTTAGTAAACCCTTATTCACCCTTAGTGGATACAATAATAAGCTTTTGCAAGAATATTTGGTAGAAACGATAGTAGCTAGATAAAGAAATGTAAATATAATCCATTCAGGTTTTTATAAAAGAATTATCTCTTGTAAAGTAACTAACATGTAAAATTTAAGTTTTGTGTATAAAGTATTGCTATCATTTTGTTAATAAGTACACATTTTAACTATTGTGGCATTAACAGTTTTAGTTTGCGAGAATGTGATAATTCTAATTTTATAAACTTCGAGGTATTTAGAACGAACCTGTTTTAAGCAAAACCATGAAATTTATTTCAGAATTCTTGTGAGTCATTTTCTGGATGCTTATGTAAGTTAGGGTTGGGTGGTACGATTTTTAAAGGAAATTATCTTCTCAGGTTCATGAGGCTACCATTAGGTAGGTTCGAGCTGCGGTATTTGTCACGCTTTTTTGACAGCCTCGGGCGACCCTCCTCGCGTGCTTAGTCGGACTCTGCGTCAATCGTTTCTTTAAGCGTATTCTCTTAAAACTGCATTTTTGGCGCCGATCTCTGAAACAACATAAAGATGGAATAATGAGCTTCTTTCATCAAGCATGTAACCAAAAGTTCTCCCTTCTTGCAATGTACATAGTTTAGATTAGTTATTAGAAGGATTAAAGCATCTCCAGCTATACCCTCAACCTATAACCCTCTTAATGACATCCCTGAACTACGTTCCCTTCCTTGTCGCATCTGGTATAGGCCCCCGGTTTGGGCAAAGTGCCCTTACGTCACATCAATTAGATTTATCATATTCTCGTAAAATAAAACTGTATCTGTCACAGCGTTTTTAAATCTCAGTCCTAGGTAGGCTTAAGTTTTTATTTCAGTAACTAGATAATTAGTTATCCCTCCTGAATGTATTGGAGAAAGTGTTTTAGTTTTTAAATGACAATTTAAGGTATACTTCTGTGCATAAAATTGACCCATAATGGAAAGGAGCTGTTTATATTCCTACTGATAAAATCTAGACCCACCCTACCAGCTTGACTATCTCTGTCGTTTTAGTATAATTCTAGTCAGTAGATTGGCAGGGTATTTTACCTCTCACATAGTATGGTCGAACTGCCGAAGGGTGACATTACAACTTAAACTTTACATTTCATGCTACACTTACATTTAGTAACGTCAATAATTAAAACCTTCGTCTCCATGTCGCCGATGAAAGCTATCCTACATGTGAATGTTATATCTGCTGTTCAGTTTAACCTCACATGCAAGTCATTCTTCATCCCTTGCTCTAGAAGACCGAATTATTTGTTATAGGTTTAGCCTTTCCTTGTGTACTAATTCAACGAAACACATTCCTAGAGGCGGTATCCCAATCAGCCCATTAATTCACATGAATCATTGCTTATTCTTAATCGCCCTGAATTGTTTTAGGCCAGTCACACAGTGAACCGAAACCGACTGGGTGGAGTCAAAAGTTGGTTAGCAAAAGGTGAAAACATTACGGACCCATTTTTGTGCGCGGTAATGTACATATATTAATAAGCTAGTCATATTTATTCTGAATTACAATCAGTAGCTTTATTATCTGCTCATCAGCTATTCATCAGCTATGAACTCCATTTTGTCTGTTGCACTCAAATTTAATCTGACTGCTTCCCTGTGTTATGGAGTGGAAACTAATGTTACAAATCAATCAATTCCATATAACATAAATACATTACAGTAAAAGAATGAAATGCATATGCAGATTGAAAGACAATAACAGAAATGTTATTTATTAATAGCAAAACAAAGCCAATGCCTGACACCAAAGGAAAAACCGCATAACAATACAATTAAAAATGGAAACGAGTTTACTGCTGATATTAACCTATGCAATACCACACACCTTTCAATTCTCTTTGCAGAGATTGCTTTTCGGTTTGCAGAACCAATTTACCGAATGACGTGGCCACAGAATGAAGTTGATTGTTTCCATAATTAACAACGCATGGGAAAGTTTAGGAATTACAAGGATTTGATTAAATCAAACAGTATTGCTAATGGTCCATTTTAAGCTACAAGCCTTGTGTTCATTCTGTTATAGTTAGGATTGCCAACCCTTTCTTTCTATCTATACTACTTATGTTTTTTTCTTTCTCTGTTTATTATTTTACGTAACTTTAACTACGTGTCATGTCGCGACGGTTCTGTTAGGAGATATCTCCTGGTCAGGTGTGCAAAGGACTGTTAGTTTACTAGGTCTCATTCCTGCACCATGCCACCTTACTGCAACACGTGTCCACAGAGGCATATGCACAGAAACTATACCTCTGCTCTGTGATGCGCAGATGGTGACCTAGACACGTGCTCACAAAGGCATATGCATAGCAACTACACCTCTGCTTTGTGATGCCCAGATGACAGTCTCAATGAGTGTCCCCAGAGGGAGATGGCAGCTTCAATACTTGTCCACAGAGGCATGTGTAGAGCAACTGTACCTCTGCTGTGAGATGGACAGATGGCAGCCTCGACATATGTCCACAGAGGCACGTGTACAGCAACTGTACCTCTGCTTTGTGAAGGGCAGGTGATAGCCTCGATATGCGTCCACAGAGGCACGTGTGCAGCAAATGTACCTCTGCTTTGTGAAGGGCAGGTGATAGCCTCAGCATGTGTCCATAGAGGCATGTGTACAGTAACTGTACCTCTGTTTTGTGACGGGTTATGATAGCCTCAGCATGTGTCCACAGAGGTATGTGTACAGTAACTGTACCTCTGCTTTGTGAAGGGTTATGATAGCCTCAGCATGTGTCCACAGAGGTATGTGTACAGCAACTGTACCTCTGCTTTGTGAAGGGTTATGATAGCCTCAGCATGTGTCCACAGAGGTATGTGTACAGTAACTGTACCTCTGCTTTGTGAAGGGCAGGTGATAGCCTCAGCATGTGTCCATAGAGGCATGTGTGCAGCAAATGTACCTCTGTTTTGTGACGGGTTATGATAGCCTCAGCATGTGTCCACAGAGGCATGTGTGCAGCAACTGTACCTATGCTTTGTGAAGGGCAAGTGATAGCCTCAGCATGTGTCCACAGAGGCACGTGTACAGCAACTGTACCTCTGCTTTGTGAAGGGTTATGATAGCCTCAGCATGTGTCCACAGAGGTATGTGTACAGTAACTGTACCTCTGCTTTGTGAAGGGCAGGTGATAGCCTCAGCATGTGTCCATAGAGGCATGTGTGCAGCAAATGTACCTCTGTTTTGTGACGGGTTATGATAGCCTCAGCGTGTGTCCACAGAGGCATGTATACAGCAACTGTACATTTGCTTTGTGAAGGGCAGGTGATAGCCTCAGCATGTGTCCACAGAGGCATGTGTACAGCAACTGTACCTTTGCTTTGTGAAGGGCAGGTGATAGCCTCAATATGTGTCCACAGAGGCATGTGTACAGCAACTGTACCTTTGCTTTGTGAAGGGTAGGTGATAGCCTCAACATGTGTCCACAGAGGCATGTGTACAGCAACTGTACCTCTGCTTTGTGAAGGGTAGGTAATAGCCTCAACATGTGTCCACAGAGGCATGTGTACAGCAACTGTACCTTTGCTTTGTGAAGGGTAGGTGATAGCCTCAACATGTGTCCACAGAGGCATGTATACAGCAACTGTACCTTTGCTTTGTTAAGGGCAGGTAATAGCCTCAACATGAGTCCACAGAGGCATGTGTACAGAAACTGTACCTTTACTTTCTGAAGGACAGGTGAAAGCCTCAACATCTGTTCACACAGGCATGTATACAGCAACTGTACGTTTGCTTTGTGAAGGGCATGTGATAGCCTCAGCATATGTTTACAGATGTATGTGTACAGCAACTGTACTTCTACTTTGTGAAGCGCAGGTAATAGCCTCAACATATGTTTACAGATGTATGTGTACTGCAACTGTACGTTTGCTTTGTGAAGGGCAGGTAATAGCCTCAACATATGTCCACAGAGGTATGTGTACAGCAACTGTACCTCTACTTTGTGAAGCGCAGGTAATAGCCTCAACATATGTTTACAGATGTATGTGTACTGCAACTGTACCTCTACTTTGTGAAGCGCAGGTAATAGCCTCAACATATGTTTACAGATGTATGTGTACAGCAACTGTACCTCTGCTTTGTGACGGGCAGGTGATAGCTTCGACATTTGTTCATACAGGCACGTGTACAGCAACTGTACCTCTGCTTTGTGATTAGCAGATGGCAGTCTCGACATGTGTTCACGGAGGCATGTGTATAGCAACTGCACCTCTGCTTCCACATGTGCCGGGCAGATGTCATTAGGGTGCTGTCTAGTTACCTGCTTTCATTATCTATTTTTGCAGAGACTTATTTGGATTAGGCTTAGTAAGAATAGTTTGTATACCCATTAATACAAATAGAGGGTACACAAATTTATGTGAATGCATCATATTAGATTTTTTATTTTTTTACTTCTGCCTCTTCTTACGGTCCTAAACTGCCAAGCAAAATTAAGTTTCGGTTGTCGCTTTCCAAAAGTATGTTTATTATCGTATTGAACTGCATTTAAATATCATCTAGATGCGCAGAGAAAGTGATTTGTTAGCTTTTAAAACTTGTATTATATTATAAGTTAGCATAGAAGATGTTTTTGCAAAGTTTGATGCATATATATACTAAAAAGTATCTGAATTATTTATTTTTAAATAGACATTGAAGCAATTTCATAAAGGAATGTTAATAATAATCGAATACTAGAAATGTTTTTAAATAAGAGTTTCAGATTTATTCTCCTTATTAAAGTACAAATTAAGTTTCCTAAGAAATGAGCTTTTAAAATTACATACATTTTACTTTTTCTACTATTTACCTATAGTATGTCTGCGAACAGAAAACCAAAAACACGGGGAAGAAATGAATACCGAAATTGGAGGTTTAGATTAGTACCTTCTAGGAATAAAATCTTAAATCTTAAATAAAATCTCGCCACCCCAAACTTCCATTGCACAGAAAAATTTTGCTTATTTTTTGTTTTCCAAAAAATGGCTAACGATTTTGATTATCATGCCACATTTGTAAGGTATTTGTATCGCAAATAAAATCTGTAATTATGTTTCATTTTCTGGAAACAATTTGTGAAGTCCTCTGCATTTAGAAGGAAGTATATATAGCCTTAAGAAAATGTAGATTTCTTTAAAGCACACAATTTTTTCAAGTAATGGAATTAATTGTTCTTCCATACAAACCGTGTGTTGGACAAGGTTGGAAAGGTAGAATGAGACCATTGAAAAATTCAATGCCATAGCCGGGATTTGAACCACAGATCTCCCGGTCTCCATCCGGTTGCTCTAACCACTGAGCTACCATGGCAACATGCCGGTAGGACATTAAATTCTCCAACTGATTCGCATGTTTCCCGGTAAACCACAAGGAGATCTCAAATTGTATTGAGAGGACGGATACCGGGAGATCCATGGTTCAAATCCCGGCTATGGCATTGAATTTTTCGGTAGTCTGATTCTACCTTTCCAATCTTGTCCAACACACGGCCTGTTTGGAAGAACAATTAATTCCATTAATTGACCTAATAGTGGTTGAAAATATTGTGGCATGTGCACAGATAGTCTTGTTAAGACGCTCTCTGGTTACCAAGGTCAGAGGGTGCAGTTTGTCTGAGTAGGGGCGATTCAGGGGAAACAGTGTGTCATTGGAAGGGATATGGCGTTACTGACGCCAACTTGGCGTAGCTTCTTATACTCTGTGAGTAGGCTTCGAGTGAGTCAGACGGACAACTGCCTAAGACATGGCGTCCTCGCCCGGCAGACACATAGGGTAAGAAAACTTTTATAATAAATTTACCAGCTATCCATTCTCTTGCAGTTTTAATTATGATAGTGTAGAGTTCCTTTCCTCTCCCTTCAGCCAGAAATTATGTTGGTGTAGTAATTATTTTTGTAAAGATAACTTAGCTGCGTTCCCTTCGTCGTTGCCTCGAGTTTAAAGTTCTTTGTTAATTTAACGATCCCTCTCGCAAGCGAGTTGCTCCCATCTGCATTTCTAAGTTAATACAAAGTGAGGCATACGACAATTGGTGTGAGTCGCCGGGTAATTGGCGGTGGCGCCGAGTAATTGGTTTGATTGTTTTGAGATTTTAAGTGCAAAATTTTTTTTCCCTCCAAATTTAACGGTTTGTGCTTATCCACGTGGTCGCGAAAAATGTAAAGTTGTTTCTGGCTTAAGGGTAAGGATTTTTATGCTTTAATTTGTGATTCTCTTCTTCTAAATTTTGTTTCCATCATATCTGAAAGTCTGGTTTCCAAATTTTAATTTTGAGCTCATTTTTACATTTTTTCCCATTGTCTGCCGGCGTGACGCTAAAACTTCTGACTCCATTTTCCCCTTGTTTTGGCTTCATTTCCTTTAAATTATATCACTGTGTTAAGTTCTTCGTGCTGGTCATTTTTAAGTATAAATTTTCGTAAATTGTGGAAAGTGAATTGTGCAAATTGGGTGATATTTGTGTCGTTGATAATGTGTTTGCGTGTGTGAGCTGATTTACGTAACATTGCATTCTAGATTGCGTCATATTGAAAGTATTAACGACTCGAAAGTACTACAAATTAGTTCAAAATTCGTGTGTTGCGTGTTTAAAATTTGCGTGTGTATAAAAAGTGTGGTGCATTTGTTTAGAATAATAAAGTAATAAAATGAAAGAGGTCACGTATATATATATTGAAAATTTTGTGCGTTGTACACTCGCGGAAAAATTAGTGATAATAATAATGCTGATAATTTTGCTTTACCGTTGCCCAGTTTGGTTTATTTAATTACGCAATGCATATTTTTAGGGGAAAAATGCTTCATAATTACTCATGTAAGTAAAAGTTTCAGGAGCCTACCAGCCTTGCCAGTATCTGCACCTAATTAGGTTTGATGTGCTTCTAATATGGACCAGTACGATGTGGATGTTGATGAACCAGCTGTATGTGTGTTTCCAGATTTTGGTAAATTTGCACTGGAATTTTGTGGTAAACGAGTAAGAGAAAAGAAAGAAAAAAACACCTGTAAGTATGTAAACATTGTGAGTGCTAAAGTTTGGACGAATGAAACAGTTTTACGACTCACACAGGTATGCTAAATTTATTGTTTCACTGACTGATGCTTACTTAAGCTTTGCTTTTCAGGAATATGTGCTATGAATGTCTCTGCTAAATTAAAAGTGTGTTATTCTTGTGGGTGTAACTTAAATTTTGAATTATGTTTTGGGAACTGCAAATCATTTGTTTTGTTGTATTATGCTGCAGGAATGTGTTTCATGTGTACTATGTGCTTAATTGAGCTTTCATTTTCAGGAATGTTATGTGACAATATTGTTTTGAGTAATGATGTGATGTTGTTTTGTTGCATTCGATTTGATTTGATATGATTTGATTTGACTCGATTTGATTTTGGGTTTCATAATGATGCTGTGATTTTTATTTGCAGAAAATTGTTGCATGAATAGTGTGTGCATGTGTGTGTATATTTGAGGTTATGTGATATATGTGAGATTTGCCTCGGTGGGAGTGCCAAAGTGTAACCCCGATGGCGTAGTGTGAGGTTATGTGAGACATAAGAGTTGAGATTTGCCTCGGTGGAAGTGCCAAAGAGTAACCCCGACGGTGTTAATGAGATGAGGAGAGATGAGAAGAGGTGAGATGATGTCAGCTTCGGTGGAAGTGCCACAGTGTAACCCCGACAGTTGTTGTATGATTTCAGAGATTTTGCTTATTGGTGTTGCTGTAACGTGCCCAGTATAGCGTGTGTGATGAATTCACACGAGAGATTAAATGGATGGAAGTGAATGTAATGAAAATAATTTTTTTTCTCTGTTTATGCAACAAGTTTATTACCATCTTAGATAGCAAATTTTAATACCACCTGTTTTCCAGCTTAATTTTCATTTGGAGGATGTGGATGCAACAGTATAGTGTCATGTTATTTGTGTCATTCCTGAATTGTTAATGTGATTTCTTGAAGGTTATGCCTATGTTAGATGTTTTGAATTTACAGCATGTTAAATGAGACACGTAGGTGAAGATGTTTTGTTTTGAAGAGAAAATTGAAAGTTGAGATAACAATGTTGCTGATTGCAATACTGCTGATGATACTGATGATGATTATGAAAGATGTTGATAATAATGAGATGAGAAAGATAGTGATGTGGACGAGAAGTTGTATTGGTGACAAGAGTAGGACAATAGTAGTTGAAAGCATGTCACGTGGCGTAGTTTAGAGATGTATTGTGGATGTAGTTTGTAGTGATGCATACACTAGTTTGAGTAGATAGTTAAGTGAGTGTTGTGTGTAATTTGGGCCATGGTCAGTGTGTATGAGTTCATTTCATTGTCATGTGTGATTGTCTTGTAAGTGCACTTACTTTCTTTTGTTAGTGATACCAGCTGGTTATTAAGATTTAATATTGGGATCCCAAATAAGGTTATGTTTCTTTTCTGTCATGTTCATGTATTCTGAGTCTGTTTTACTGTTTTATTTGGTTTGTGAAGCATTGTGAGTTAAATTTTGAATGGCAACTCTCTATAAATTCTAGTTCTTATGCCAATTTGTACTTATTGTTTTTTCTCTTTCTTTGCCCCATGTCAAAAGAATTTTGTAGTGTAAACTTTTCAAACTTTAAAATCTTTAATTGTACATGACATACCATTCTTTTATGTGTGATTGTTTGTGGGAGCACCCTGTTTATTGTGTGGTGGTTTTGTTTTAGTATTTTGCTGTGGCGAAGAGCGAGAAAATCCAAGAGCATCCCCGGGGCACACCAGAAGTCAAGAAACACCACAGGGAAGCTGTCGGGCAGCCACTACACTGCCGTGGCATAAGGAGCCACTATGTCGGGGGGCAGTCCAAGCCAGCGACTGCCCACCCTGTTGTCATCACCAGAGACCTGCGGTGATAATTCTACACCAGGACAAATCGTCGTTGTGGGCACTGTCTAAAATCACCCACAAACAGTTACGGCAGACCATCGATATTTTGCGCAGTGTAGTGTGCCTGTGAACTGAGGCAGCGTGGTGTGTGCGTGTGCGGGGTGCTAAAGATAAGTGCATTAACAATACTAGTCGACAGCACTTACGTCTCTCGTATCTCCACATCGCCCAGCAATATTGTGTCGTCGGCTGGGTGCTTACCACACATGTATATTATTGTTATATTTTGGTTCATCACACATGTGTATGTCATTTTTGTATGTCATTTTGTTTTGTTCTTTTCATGTTTGTTATATTTATTTTCCTTATGTCGACGAGGGCGTCGACTTCGGTAGCCAGGGGGAGATGTGGCATGTGCACAGATAGTCTTGTTAAGACGCTCTCTGGTTACCAAGGTCAGAGGGGGCAGTTTGTCTGAGTAGGGGCGATTCAGGGGAAACAGTGTGTCATTGGAAGGGATATGGCGTTACTGACGCCAACTTGGCGTAGCTTCTTGTACTCTGTGAGTAGGCTTCGAGTGAGTCAGACGGACAACTGCCTAAGACATGGCATCCTCGCCCGGCAGACACATGGGGTAAGAAAACTTTTATAATAAATCTACCAGCTATCCATTCTCTTGCAGTTTTAGTTATGATAGTGTAGAGTTCCTTTCCTCTCCCTTCAGCCGAAATTATGTTGGTGTAGTAATTATTTTTGTAAAGATAACTTAGCTGCGTTCCCTTCGTCGTTGCCTCGAGTTTAAAGTTCTTTGTTAATTTAACGATCCCTCTCGCAAGCGAGTTGCTCCCATCTGCATTTCTAAGTTAATACAAAGTGAGGCATACGACAATATGAACCCCGAGACCTAAATACTTACAACATTGTAGGTCGCCATTAGGGTATGGTTCAAGTCCCGCCGGCATTGAATTTTTCAGTTGTCTTATTCTATTTCAAGTAACTTTTTTGTTGCTCTGTCATCTCCTAGATATCCATTGTGACTGGTTTGAATTTCTAATACTTCAACCTTTCAAATTAGTGTCGCACCGATGCTTGATTTCTACAACGATAATGTAAGCTTTTAAATTGTGCTTCAGCCAGGCTATTTCCCGCAAAAGCCAAAGTAAACAATGCAGTAACAAAGGCGTGTTTCCCTACCCTAAGAACGAAATAGACGGAAAGTTGTTCTTTCCTACCGACCTCTTTAATGAGAGACATTTAATTCCCATGCTAATCCTTCATGATGCAATTTGAAAGTGAGATAACGGGAAGCCATGTTTAATTACACTTCCGTTCAGCATCACTAGCAACCAACCCATTTCTTGCCTCAGTGCCTTATCGGCAATCTTGACAAATGTTTACCCGCTGCCATATCATGCCAGCAAAAACCTTGTTTGTACAACATCTCATTTGAAACTGTCACGTACCGTGTTAATACGCAAACCAACAGCTATCATCATTAGAGATCATTTATTATATAAAACGTCTGGTGTAGTGCACCGAAAAGCACCTCTAAGTTAAAAAATCTGATGTGTTATACTCACATGACTTTCCCTACTTTTGTACAAACTATTTTTACAAACGCTTTTTCTCCATATGCTTCATGTTAATCGAGATATCCAGATGTTAATCTTATTGCTAATTTTCTTGTAGGTGCAAGGGGAATTTGGTAGGTTTTAAGCGATAGTCAAATCTTTTAAGCGCTGGTTGCTATGTGGCACATGTCCAGGACATAAAAAAATGAATAACGAATTTGAGAAAAAGTATAAGTATTGCAAAATTTAAGGGAATAACAAGCAATATCTCGAAAACAGTTCAGAACAAAAAAATATATGACATAAATTGTGTATTTTAACACGACCTACATTTTTTGTGGAGTAAAATTTTGTCTATCTCTTATGGTTTATCAGTTATGCAAAAGTCGTTCACAATGAAGAATACTTTTAGAGACATTTCCAGAAAATTTGAGATATACATTTAATTTGTCTTGAAAATATCTTAAACATATAATATTTTAATCTAAATCGTTAGAGCCATTTTTGAGAAAATTATAATGTTCGAAAAATGTTCCATGTAAAGGGTAACCTGGGGTGGGGAATTTTCTTAAAAATCTTCGTGCCGCATCTCTGGAAGATACTGAACCTAAATACCAAGTTTGGTGTTTATACGACTGTTCGTTTCTGCGTTATGCTGTTCACAGCACACACATAGAGACACACACACGGACATGTTTCCAAAAATTCTTTTTTTTGGATTCAGTGTGCCTCAAAACATGTATTTCCGGTTAAATCTCGGTATCGAAATTTTGGGTGGAATACAATACTTCCCCTACTTACTATACGTAGTAGAGAAAGTAAAAATCTTTCTCTACCCTCTATCGGTTATTTGTGAGTATACAAACTATTCTTACTAAAGCTTATTTTTCTATCTACTGCATTTTAATTAACATAAAGCTTTGCAGAAATAGCTACATTACACTTTCCGTTATACATACAAAGAGAACAGTGATAGTCAAATGTTTAAGAACTGGATGCTATATGCTGGCCTTAAAATTCCATACTGTTTCCATGACATCGCGAGAAACAATTAAATGTGAATAGCCAAGAAATGAAGAATTTGAACCTTCAAAACGGATATCTCAAAAACGTCTTACCCTACAAAAAATTTTATTTGTAATAAATTGTGTGTTTTAAATAGAAATACATTTTTGTGTCGTACGTTTTCGCCTGCTGCTTAACGTTTATCTATTATACAAGATTATACAACATTTCTAGGTATTCCGAGAAATTTCAAGATAAACATTTTATTTGTCATGTAAATGTCTTTTATATATGGTATTTTAATCAAAATCGTTTGAGTAATGTTTCAGAAAATCAAAAGTTTTGAAAATCTTCCATGTAAAGAGTAGCTTGTGATCGGGGGATTTTGTTGAAAATCTTCTTGTGGCATCTTTGGAAGGTAGTGAACATAAATACAAAGTTTTTTATTTATCCGATTTTTCGTTTTTTTAGTTACGCTGTTCACTAACATACACGGACATGTTTCATGAATGCTTATTTGCATTCAGGGGGCTCAAAATGTATTTCCGGTGAAATCTCAGTATCAAATTTTTGGGTGGAATTCAATACTTCCCTTACTTACTATACGTAGTAGAGACAGTAAAAATATGCTCACACCACCTTCTTTCTCATTTTACCACTTTACACGTAATAACCCTTATCAACGTAAAAGCAACATGTAAATACTTGTTACGTTAATATTGATAAATTATTACCCAGAAAGAATTTCAAAACACACAGTATGCAATATAATAATTCCAGAAAAATTCTGATGTGAGGCACACACATGATTTTCTCTGCTCTTGGACAAGCTATTTTTACAAACGCTTATTATCCATCTACTTCGTGTTAATCCAGATAAGCCTTTGCAGCATTATTGCTAATTTTCTTGTAGGTGCTGAGGGAATATGGTAGACCTTAAGCGATAGTCAAATCTTTTAAGAGATGGTTGCTATGTGGAGCATTCCATTCTCTTTGTATTTCCAGGACACATACACACACACAAAGGAATTCGCATTTGCGGAAAAGTAAAGGTATTGGAAAATTCAAGCAAATAACAAGCTACATTTTGGAAGTTTCACTAGAAGAAAAAATGTATACGACATAAATGGTCTGTTTTAACAGGATCTACATTTTTTGTGCAGTAAAAGTTTGTCTATGTCTTACAGTTTACCAGTTAAGTAAATAAGGGAAAATTCAAGATATACATTTCGTTGCCAAGAAACTATCTTAAACATACATTTTAATCAAAATCGTTAGAACCATTTTTGAAATAATCAAAACTTCGAAAAATTTTGCACGTTAAGGGTAGTCTGAGGTGGGGGATTTTCTTTAAAATTTTTGTATCGCATCTTCCAAAAATCCTCGGTTAGGTTGCGACCCTATACTATTCTATTAACTTCTTACTAATCCGTCTAAAAAAATTTGATTTAATTATTTTCTCTGCTACGTACAGTAAGTAGGGGAAGTATTGCATTCTATCCAAAAATTCGATACCGAGATTTCACCGGAAATAAATTGTTTGAGGTGCCCTGAATCCAAATTAAGCATTTTTGGACACAAATCCATAAGTGTGTGTCTGTCTGTGAACAGTATATTTCAAAAGCGAAAAGTCAAATAAATACCAAACTTGGAATTTATCTGAATTTTCGCCAGATCATTTTCAGCCAGGTGTCCGGATACTTTTGATCACGTGGTATATTTCGATATCACGAGTATCGAGATTATCGAGATTATCCCTAATTTATAGCCACTGTAGCTTTACCCCTTTCTCCTGGATGTTCTCGTATACCCTACAATAAAGTGATTGTTAACCAGTGTAGTCGACTGCCAAATGTACTTTCATTTTCAGTTTGTTTTAATCTGTTTATGAAGGAGTAAATCTGAAATATTTAACGTTTTAAGGTTTTATTGTGTCTTTACCTTTCGCTGAGAAAATCTTATTCTTTCACCACATATATCTCGTCTTTATATTTATTCATTGATTACCCATGCAAAAATGTACGTTATATGAGGATAAGTAGTCATGGAGGAGTGACATTACGGATAAAAATTAATTAGGTTATGTCTGACAGCTAAGGGGGCGGCATTTGGAATTATTGCTCAGGGCAGCACCTGTAATTATCGCACGGGGCGGCAAGATTCCTGGGGCCGGCCCTTTATGGGCTTACATATATAACATGTGTATGTTATTAAACGTTGTAAATTACTGTGCGCTAATGGTATGAAGAACAACTTATAGTTACGGTTTTATTTGATTTCGGTGTACTTATCTAAACCAAAAATACATTTCTTAGTTTTATTTTACGCAGAACTTTTTTCTCTAAAAATAAAAATTCACACAAACAACATAACTGACACCAAAAATATCAAAAACAATTAAAATTTCTAGTTAACCTCAAAGGCATTACCTAATCATTAATAATAACCTAATAGCCTAACCTAATAAGTAGTTAAATGTTAGTATAGTTAGTTTGGCAATGATGCGGCCAGCCTCTCCCTGTCCTACGTCACCTCGCTAAATCATACCAACGTGTAGCGATTAAGAACACTAGAGTGAAGAATGACAGTTGGCAGTGTGAAGAATGAATGCGAGTTATATGCAGGAACGGATGTGTCGAATGGACCGTAAGTGTAAATGGAAAGGCCAGTATTCATGATCAGGAAAAAGGGTACCTGCTACGGGGTTTTTACGCAAATCTTCAAATTTTTGCTAAAATGAACGGTATTTGGTGCTAGGGGATATTTAAAGTATAGCGTTTGTCAGTCACACTAGTACTCTCGCCTCTTACCGTGGCGGCCCGGGTTCAATCCCAGAGACCCGCATGTGGGATTTGTGGTGGACAAAGCGGCGTCTGGGCGGTTTTCTTCGGGTTCTCCGGTTTCCCCCGCCATTCATTCCACCAACTGCTCCATCATCGCCTTTCCTTTCATCCATTTCACCATCATTTCGTTTCATATAATTTCTTCCTCCCATACCAGGCATCGGGCTGATCACCCACCCTGGATATTCTGTCTTATCCATGAGTGTCTGCTCCTTGACGGGTCTCTGACCCCAGTCACCCGCCTGTAAGTTCTGGGGGGCTATACAGAGAAAGAAGATGAAGAAGAAGTTTGTCAGTCACTCTAGTACTGGAACTGCGTGTTGTTTAAATAAGCGAATATTACGATATATTACATTTTAAGGTTATTTACCTATTGGAGAATTTCTCGAGGTTATGATGTAATAATTATTTGTTGTTATGCGGTGTATAGCTTAGCCAAAGTTTATATCACCACAATATGAAACGCTCTCATTTATTCTGCAACTGTACTGCTCAGTCTTATATTTTGGGTTGAATTAAGAAATATAATGCATAGAAACATACCACTATCAAATAAAGCTGGTGTGTTGCTAACAGTTAATATATATGGCAGTAAAAGACGTAATTAAAGTAAATGATAATCGTAACTTTATGAATAATTGTCAGTCCAACCAGATCTTAACGTGGTTAAGCAACCAATTAGAATGCTGAGATAAATGAAAGCAAATAATGCGTAATAGTAATAGTTAGCCATTTTGAACAACGACTTTCCCGCGGTCTTCTCCGTCTCCTCGGCATTTATACATAATGCGTTACTGCCACTCGCGTATTTCTAGCGACGTTTTAATTTGTCGTGTTGGCACTATACGGTGACGTAGAACAGGGAGAGGCTGGCAGCAACATTACCATTAGTTTAATTGATATAACTATAATCTAACAAAATAGCATTGAAATTAATATAATACAATAATATAATCAATACCATAATCAGGTGACTAAAACACCGGTGCAAAGTTTTGAACATCTGTGAATACAAAACCAGACCGCCAAAGTAACTTATACAATATGACTAACCCGTAACAGGTGCGTATTTGCAGAGGAGTTGCCGGTTATGAATGGAACCTAAGACCCCGAATATCACCAGATTCTAGTGACTTATTCCATAATGGTGGAAAAATGTCGAAATTGCATTTTAGTAACCTCTCGTGTGTTGTAAGATATATTATCCTTGTGAACGGTTTAAGGACTTTAAGGAGGGTTTTGATTACATAAATAAAACTAAATTAAACGAAGCCATATATGAATAGGAAATTCCTGTGCCTCATTAAGACCAATGTACTGGGTTCACATGATTTCCTATTTTCATCCTAAATTATTCTTACATGGGCTTCTTATTATTGTTCTGTATACTTCTAGTTAATAGAGAAAAGCCTTCATTATACAATTAACCTCTAGTTGCATGTGTAGGAAGAATACAGTAGGGAGTAAGATTTTTAAAAAGCGGATGATGATTTTAAACATCCATGCACCCTGCATGAGCACGGGAAAAGGACGAATAGCGACTTACCAGTTGAGAAACATGAGATTTTAAAAATTCAAACCAATAAACCAGAAACAAATGTATTTAATTGCTTCATTTGAATAGCTCCTTTTAACTTCTTTCGCCATATTGGGGGCTCAGAAAAATCTGAGGGTGTTATTAACTCGTTGACTGTTGGTATTCAACTTCTATTTTAGTAATTTTCATTAGAAAAACCACACATTCATAATTATAGTCCCTCCGGGGGGTAAGGAATGGTTTTAATTAATGAAAAATTTCTCCGCACCAGCCGGGAGTCGACCTCGGATCTCTGACTACTCAAACACAAAGACAGCCAAAAAAATTTATTTCATATAAATTGTGTGTAGTAACATTTTGTCTATCTCTTGTGGCAGTAATTTGTATCACAATAATGTAAATGCCAGAGTGATTGTAGTGTAAATAAGCATTATTGTATGACATTGATTTGAGATGTTTGTTAATTATAAGCATTGTTAGGAAATAAGTTTACACGACCTCACTGAAACTGACAATAAGAGTGGATAACAATGAGCGAGGGGGTGAGTTGAATATTAATTAGAAGAGACAAACAAATGACGTCAGATTGGCGCGCTTTTCTTAGAAATAGCGGGAATATTTTCCCTAGAGCATTTGTGTTCGTAATTTTGATTGGATATAAAAATAGACGCAAATGTTGGCGCGTTTTATTAACCAATAGCAGCTCGGTTATAATCTTTAGGCATATCGGG
This sequence comes from Deroplatys truncata, assembly GCA_030765065.1. Taxonomy (NCBI): domain Eukaryota; kingdom Metazoa; phylum Arthropoda; class Insecta; order Mantodea; family Mantidae; genus Deroplatys; species Deroplatys truncata. The sequence goes on from CM060982.1 coordinate 112,456,898, forward strand.
GTGTGGGAGTATAAAAAGCTAGTCAGAGGCAAGTATCGCCCAGTTCAACAAAATCATCCACGCGTTAAACGTCGCTTAGTTCATCAGAATCGTTCGCGAGTTACACGTCGCAATTCTACAGAATCTCTCGCGTCTTAAAGTTTATTATAAATGTGAAACAAGCGAATTAATAAGGTGCAGTAAGTAAGTGATTATAGTAATATTAGAAAATATAAAAGTTTCAGTCTGGCGTGTATCACGAGTCAATATGTGAACTTAATTAATTGTGACGGTAATAAAAGTGTAAAAGCAAATTCTTTTATCAGTGTTATCTGTGAGTAACAAATCCTTTCCGTTTACACACTCTGTTCGAGAGATTTGCTTGACCGAGAAATAATAGCTAGCCGGAGGACAATGAACCCAACATTCAAAGTAGTAATACAATAACAGGCGCCGAGCAAAAGATAACACGAAGTGACCGCGACAAAAAATTGGCTCCCATACATTGTGCATATAAACATGAAGCATCTTCAAACTAATAACAAATATTCTACTTCACTCTTACAGCATACCAGTTATACGATTTTAATTCAGAATAAATCAGACTTCACGGGTTATTCACAGAAAATTCAAGACATAAACTTCATTTATTGATATGTAAATATGAAATTGTATTTATTTTTACAATGAAAATGTAATGCTATATTTAAACTATATAAATTAAAATTAAATGGATTTAAACCACCTGAACTATCATTCAATTTTCTTCACTTAATTTAAATACAGATATTAAACTAAAACCTCCTCGTGGCTGTTTAATCACAATTATTAGTCATTTTTGAGAAAATAAAAAATAAAGAATATTTTTAATGTAAATAGTAGTTCGGAGTGGGAGCATTTTCTTGATAATCGTGTCGCATGCTTGGAAGACGTTAAAATGATATACGTTTGCTATTTAGCTGAGATTTTGTGTTTTAGTTACAATTTTTATGAATACACGCAAAACGGGATGCGGATCATATAAAACGCTTGTGTTACACTTCCGTGACTTCCTCTACTCTTGTACAAACTATTTCTACAAACGCTTATTCTTCATTACTTCATGTTAATCGAGATATCGATATGTTAAACTTACTGCTAATTTTTTGTAGGCGCAAGGGGAATATTGTAGGCTTTAAGCGACAATCAAAACTTTTAAGACCTGGTTGATATGTGGAGCATTCCATTCTCTTTGTATGTCCAGGGCATAAAAAACCAATAACGAATTCCCATTTGAGAAAAATTTTAAGTATTGGAAAATTCAAACAAACAACAAGGTATATCTTGGAAATGGTTCACTCCACAAAAATGTATATGGCATATAGTGCGTTTTAACGAGATCTACATTTTTGGTATAGAAACATTTTATCTCCTACGTTTACCAGTTGTGCAAAAGCCATTCAGAAAGAAGAGGACGTTTAGGTAAATTCCCAGAAAATTCAAAATATACATTTTATTTGTCATGAAAATATCTTAAATGTATGATATTTTAATCAAAATCGTTAATAATTTTTGAGAGTTCCATGTAGAGGGTAGTCTGGGTAGTTCTTGAAAATCCTCGTGTTGCACCTTTGAGGGATGCTGAACATAAATACCAAATTTGGTGTTTATCCGACTTTTTGTTTTCAGTTATGCTGTTCACGGGCGCACAGGCATACACACACAGAACCTTTTCCTAAAAGTGCTTTTTTATTCAGGGATCTCAAAACATGTATTTCATGTGAACTTTTGGTATCGAATTTTTGGGTGGAATGCAATACTTTCCCTACTTACTATACGTACTAGAGAAAGTAAAAATGCTTTTTTGTATTCAAGGTCCTCAAAATATCTGTTTCTAGTGATATATCAATGTGAAATATTTGGGTAGAATGCAATATTTCCTCTGCCTACTACGCCCAAAAGAAAGTAAAAAATACTACATACCTTCCGGACCACTTAAAGGTACTAGGGAAGTATTTATTGATTATGGGTAATAAATACATTGCTGCTGCTGCTAGTACTACCAAAACATTAAAATAGTATGCCTAGGAAACGACTACGTTGTTGTCCATCCGTGAGGGGATGCACCATCAAATGACCAAAATACATAAAATTCATAATTCTATAGAAGTGACGAGTGCGAAGGCATCCAATGGCAACGAATATAACTTTCAAAAACAAATTAAAGGCATAGCCTGTAGGATACACCATATGTATACTTTTTACTTTCTCTACTACATATAGTAAGAAGGGGAAGTATTGTATTCCACCCGAAAATTCAATACCGAGATTTCACCGGAAAAATATAAGTTTTGAGACCCCCTGAATCAAAAGAAAGCATTTTTGAAACATGTCCGTGTGTGTCTGTGAACAACATAACTCAGAAACGAACAGTCGGATAAATGCCAAACTTTGTATTTAGGTTTAGTTTCTTCCAGAGATGCGACACAAATGTTTTCAAGAAAATCCTCTCACCCCAGATTACCCCTTACATGTAACATTTTTCGAAAGTTTTAATTTTCTCAGAAATGACTCTGAACGGTTTTGATTAAAATATCATATATTTAAGATACTTTTATGACAAATAAAATGTATATCTTGAATTTTCTGGGAATGGCTCCAAAATTATTCCTCATTGTGAACGACTTTTGCATAACTGGTAAACCGTAAGAGATAAACAAAATTTTACTACACAAAAAATGTAGATCGCGTTAAAATAAACAATTTATCTCATATACATTTTTTATTGACTGAACCATTTGCGACATATTGCTCGTTATTCCCTAAAATTTGTTAATACCTATACTTTTTCTCAAATGGGAATTCGTTATTCATTTTTTATGTTCTGGACATGTAAAGAGAATGGCAGGCGCCACATAGTAACCAGCTGTTAAAATATTTGAAAGCCTGCTATATTCTCCTTGTACCTACAAGAAAATTAGCAATAAGATTAACATGAAGCATATGGAGGATAAGCTTTTGTAAGAATAGTTTGTATAAGAGTAGAGAAAGTCATGTGGGTGTAGCATTCAGATTTTTTAAAGAAAAAAAGTAAACTTTCGTATTGGATTTTCGATATTTAGATAACGTGGTCAAAGTCGCCGGCTCTGAAGAGAGTTGAAAACGAAGTTGTTGAAGAGATGACGTAAACAGGATCAGGCCGCTTCCAGGCTGGGTACAGGATTTTCAGTGTAATGTTTAGATCCACATACCGCTACGGAGCCGAAAAACGTATTGCAAAACTGGTTGACGGAGGAATTCTAGCGTTCCGTCTTTTTCGTACCTAGGAGCGTCATCGAACTTGAAAGCTAGCACAAAATAAATTTAAAAAACTGTCTGTCACAGAGTCCTGCTACGCAAGTGATAGACAGAGACTTAGCCATCAAAACACCAAGTTTAAATACACGAGGAGTATCATGACTAGTGCTTTAGGTAGCACTGACGCAAGCGTGTGTCAACGTGATTTGCATGATCCACCCACGTGAAAATCATGAGGTGGTTATTCCCCTAGAAACCATACCACCAAACCCCTGGTTATATAAGTAACCAGTACATTACCTACAAGTGTTCTAAATCCGGATTTCAAAGATTTATTTTAATAAAATTCACTAATATATCGAACATTATAAGATATAGTTATCACATTCGTCTAAAATAAAATTATAACCCTCACAATATATGTCTCATTTAATATCTCGTATCCCTCAGGGATGTACAACAATTGAATTGAGGCGTAATGGCTTTCGTAAAGTTTTTTCTTGGCTGTACCTCCAGGTATTTTAAAAGATGATTTATTCTTAAATTTGGGTAGCTTTACTTTCGTTTCCTTGCTCCACCTTTCCTGTATCAATCCGTAAATTTCGTGCTAAATTTTTAGAAATAAATAAAATATCAGAGGCGTACATATAAATAGTTTTTCTTGTTGTGAAACCTTTTTAAAGCACCAAGTATCCTCCACATTTGCAGCAGCCATAAGGCACAGGCTTATAAACAAACAGAAACGAGGAAGAACAAACAGAGGACGCAAAAGCTGAAGAGGGGAACGCTGCGTTTCAGATTTCTCTAACAAATATAAAATAATACAGTAAGATTTGTCTTAATAGAGGCTTCTTGAGTGAAGTGTACAACTGTCTCTCGCTTTCTCTCGCTTTGAACACACCGAAGCTCAACATTTTAGCTTTAGTTCTCTAATTGTTTGTTTTTAAGATGTGGTCTTGCAAACTTCAAAAATATTTATCCTAAAACAGTTCAAAGTAAAACCAAATATAATTAACTATTTAGGAGAAGGTGTGAATGTTATCTATGTCATTTTAAATTGCCTTCTTTTTGGCGGATAAGTTTTAGAGGCCATTTCTGTTGATATCCTATATCAGATAATGCGGATGCCCTGCATTCAGTGCTGTCAGTAGAACCTACCTTTTACCACACTTTGCACTAATTGTGTTACAGCAAGAGATATTAAAGATTCATTAGTATCTTAATATTGAGGAATGGAAGTAAAGTTCGTATATGTAATATTTAATTTTTTCCATCTCTGTATATCCTCTGCCTTCTACTTATTATTTATTTTCACGTTGCTTGACTTAATTAAGTTGTCATATTAATATTATACAACGAATTTGGTTTGTGTTTTGTTAGTGAAATACGACACGTTACTGATTTTTCCATTCCCTGCTTGCGGAAAATAAGCGAACACTCAAACTTCTAATGTTAAACCCTCTTGTTATGTTTCAAGTTTGTTTATTTGAATGAAGAGAAACAATTTGCATTATAATAATAAGTAATCTTTTTTAAAACCTTCGTTCAATTTCATTAACAATACTGTTATGCGAACTTAAAGGGGAAAGTGTAAAATTTGTTTCTCTTCTGAGTTAAAATAAGGAGCTTCGTCTCCACCTCCCCAGCACGCGTCATAAAATTTTTATCTTTATATTAAAATATTATCAAAATATTTCAATCTATGAAATGGCCTCAAAACGTGTATTTTCGGTGAAATTCCGGAATTGAATTTTCGGTTTACTGCAATATTTCCTTCAACTCCTCACACACAAGCCATCACAGTTTCATCTTTGTCAGATAAAACATTTCAAAATTATTAATTTTCTTCTGCAAACTTATTTTTGTCTTCCCAGGGACCTCAAAATGTGTATTTCCTGTGAAATATCGATATCGAATTTTTGAGTGCAATGAAATAATTCCTTTACTTATTATGTACGGGTAGAGGAAGTAAAAGCAGAAATTGACTATGATTAACTTTTAAAAATAATTTGTATTCAACTAAATTACGAATAAAACACTTATGAGACTTTTATATGGATTAATACACTACTTTGTTATTCAAAATAAATATTATTTTTATAATTTTCTCATATGGAACATCGTAATAAACAATGAAATTAACTTAAAACTAAAAAAGCTACCGAAACAATGTTTAAAACTGTTCAATGTTTACGTAAGACAAACCTTAAATTAAAACTTATAGCCGATTTGGCCGAAAACTTTAGAAAATAGCGTTTTCAATGCTGCATCCCCTAAAGTTTCCTAATTCACCACCTCTACATTCGAGTCTGAATAATCTTGAGCTGTAATGATGTGGGGTGTGTTGTGGTAACACTGTAAGAATACGTGGTGTGGTAATACCGTATGGTTAACTCTTAGGTTGGCAAGGAAAACAAGTAGTGACGTAGAAGGGGAGGGGTTAACTGGTTTTATCTTGGGGAAGCGAGTAGTTGGTTTTCTCTTTGAGCCTTGCTAGTGAATAGAGCAAGACGTGTTTAGGATGGCGCTTCGTCAAACAAGAAGGTAATGTGTATCACACTCTTTTGGTATAATATATTTGACATCTAACCTTATAATATGTGAATTTGTTACATAGGGGCCCCATTCTTCCTAATCCATATTGATTTAATAACATTTCAGTGATTTTCAGGTGTTACTAAGTGTTTTGTTAGTTTGTTCCCGTCGAACCGCGTGCTAGAAAAATGTGCAATGCTTTAGATCTCGGTCTTGTGCTCTAACCCGCGGTAATGAAGTAAATATAAAAGAGACTTCGAAAAATTGGTGGAGACGCCGGGTATAATTTAATATTTTGGGGTGCAGAATTGACAATGTAATTGAGGTGTTTTCGATACACATCCTCCTTCTTTAACTGATTAACCTCTTCTTTGTACATTTACACCCCAAAGGATTTACCAGCCACTGCCCAACCAGGATCGGCGTCGGGGTAGGGCAGTGGTTTCATTTCCAGCGCTCGTACTGAGGACCGAAGTTCGATTTCAAGCTCTGGGATGTCGATTTTAAGTCACCCCTATTCACGTCTTCATTTCTGACTTCATGTGAAGTATTCCCAAAGCCTAATTGGTTCGATGTCTACTGCCATTCTCATCATCACCCTATCTTCGAAGGCAACGGATTCTTCCCACTGGATCCAGTCATCGCTTGGTGGAATAAGGAATCCCCGAAGGTCGTAAGCTATAGGGGGAGCGTTAGAAATGACATATCCACGATGTGTGATCAGCCCATGGTATGGCGGCGAAGAAGAAGGAAATGAAATATAGTTATGAAAGAGACGATATGAAAATTCGTGAATCAAATTATCCAAACCAGCATGCACCAAAAAACCCGCGAAAAAATCTTCGGTCAGACTGATCAGCTCCGGGGGCTTGAACTCGGAACCTCCGCATGGGGGATACTGACGTACCGCCTCAGCATCCCACTCGGACTTTGGATACAGATTCCGCAATAGAATGAGTGGACCACTGTAGGAGCTTTGATACACGAAGCGGCTACACGCAACAAAGTAAAGTCGGAGAAGTTGCCAAACTTTAAGGGGTTGTTGAATGACCGGTATCTGAATTTGCTGGAATGTCGGGCACTGTCTGTGCATTGCGTAAGAATAGTTTGCATACCAACTAATAAGGGATCGAGGATAGAGAAAGTCTTGTGAATGTAATACATCAGAGTTTTTTGCATTAAAGCGTGCAATTAAATAATACAGATTGTAATTTTTCTTTCCATATGAATGCCCCTGCTTTGTGCAACAACCCCGACATACCATGTAGTAAACTATGTTGGAAACACCTTATACATCAAAAGAGTTGGAAATTTGATTTTATTTTATGCATGTTACTTCACCTGAATAAAAACAAGCTGTGTACAGAACGGATAATTCTGCTGTTTATCTCCTTTTGCTTTAACTTTACTATAATAAGTAGAGGAAGTATTGCATTCCAATCAACAATTCGATATCGACAATTCCTTAAAATCAAAAGAGCATTTTTGGAAAACTCTCGTATGTTTGTGTCCGTAAAGAGCATAACTCAAAAAGTAAAAGTCGGTTAAATACCTAATTTGTATTACTTTCGGTGTCCTCCAAGGATACGCCACGGAGAGTTTAAAGAAATATATACCCTCAAGGCAAATTACGCCATATACGGAATATTTTTCGTTTGTTTTTGTTTTCTGGAAAACGACTAATCATTTTTATTAAACCTCTCATTTAAGAGAGTTGCATAACAAATAAAATGATATATTGGACTTTTCTGAACATAGCCTGTAAAGTCCTTTTCATTCCGAATGACTTTTGAATAACTAGTAAACCGCAACAGATAATATAAGACCTTACTAAACAAAAAAATATATATCTCCTTAAAGTACACAGAGAAGTCGCTCTCCTTCAAATATTTTCAAAATTTGGTTTAGGTATGTGAATAATGTATTTGCTATTATGCCCCAGCAGTTTACTGACACTGCCCTGGACATTTTAATAAAAAGATAAAATTGTTCAATTCACTACGGAAATATAAAAAAACAATACGCTTCCTTTTTGTATTTAACAATAACAAATCTGATGTGTTACACTCACATGACTTTCTCTACTCTTATTTTTCCAAACTCTTATTCTCCATCTATTTCATATTAATCGAGATAAACATTTACAGAAACGATCTTTGGACATGCAAAGAGAATTACATTTTACACATAGCGACCAGTTCTAAAAATATTTGACTATCGCTTAAGGCGTACAATGTTCCACTTGTTTTGTATTTGCAAGGGCAATATAGAAATACAGTAGCCTTTAAGCATAGAAATATATCTTAATAGCTGGTTGCTAGGTTCAGCACCATTCTCTTTGCCACAGATTGATACTCTTTGCATATCCAAGACAAAAAAATGAATAACGAGTTCCGATTTGAGAAAATTAGTATTGAAAATTTAAGGGCATATCAAGCAATATCTCGAAAATGGTTCACTCAACAAAAAGAATGTATGTGACATAAATTGTGTATTTTAACGCGATCTACATTTTTTGTGTAGTAAACTTTTGTCTATCTCTTATGGTTTACCAGTTATGCAAAACTCGTTCACAATGAAGAATACTTTTGGAGACATTCCCAGAAAATTCAACATATACATATTATTTGTCATAAAAATATCTTAAACATGTGATATTTTAATCAAAATCGTTAGATTTAGTTTTAAGAAAATTGAAATTTTCGTAAAATGTTCCATGTAAAGGGTAATTTGGGGTTGGGGGTTTTCTTGAAACCTTCGTGGCGCGTCTCTGGAAGATACTAAACCTAAATACCAAGTTTGGTGTTTATCCGACTGTTCGTTTCTAAGTTATGCTTTTCAAGGACTCACACACACGGACATGTTTACAAAAATACTTTTTTGGATTTTTGGGGTCTCAAAACATATATTTCCGATGAAATCTCGGTATCGAATTTTTGGGTGGAATACAATACTTCTCCTTCTTACTGTACGTAGTAGAGAAAGTAGAAAACATATGCTTTTTAAAAATTTGAACCATCTCTTTAGCCTACTGTAATCTTCTTTTATCAACATCGAAATGTTTAAATTTATAATGGAGTTTTAACACGATTAACAAGAAACAGTTTGTAGAATAGTGAGTAGAGTGCCATATTAATGCAACGCATTACATTTTTGTGTACTTTATTTACAGTATGTGCAAAAGAAATAAAGCTTTTATCTCTCCTGTAAAATGTATTAATCTGGGAAGATGAAATTCCTGCATTTAGCGACGTAAGCAAATGCTATATTTACTTCTATATGCATTTGGATATGAGCGAATGGGTTTCCATTTGTTTTACGATAGTGCATGTAAACTCCTTCTTCGTGGCTTTAACGATGAAAATTTCAATTACACATCGCTAATTCTGTTGATCCTGGCCTTGTGTATCAAAACAAATTTTGTCTGGCTTCACTGGACAACACAGAGATCGGTTTTAGTACTAGTGTTGAGTTTATGGCTTTACTTGTATTTCGAACGGCTTATTAGTGATTCTTGTTTCATTGGAATAACAAGAGCTCTGAGCAATGTGGACGTCAGTACAGCTAGAAAACTAATGTCGAGAAATGGTTACAAATTGAACCTTTTTTTATCTGCGCGTTTACTGCACCGCTGCATCGCAGCATATTGGAAAACTTTTTATAGTGCTTGCTCGTTTACTTGCAATTTAGGTCATCATATAAAACGTATCTACAGCGCTATAATTTGCTATTATTGTTGTCCTTTTGTTTTCGTAGAGCACTGTTAGCGATGAAACTAGAGCAACAATTTACACTTGGGTTAACCTTAACGAGCTGCATATTTAGGTAAAAACAAAAGCGCATACGCAAGAGAAACATATATGTATCAATTTTATTCACAGATATTCCGTATAGAGAGGTAAATACGGGCTCTGTTCAAAACATTCCGGAACTTTGTCCACAAAGTATTCTACGCTTAGCGTTTACTTATTGTGCATGGTCTCCTACGAAATACTCTCCTCCACGATTGATACACCGTCTATCGTTGCAAATCTTCGTCCTTTCAACGGGCTTTTCAACTTCGGAAATAAAAAATGTCTGCATGGGTCAGGTCCGGAGGGTAAGGAGATGAGACAGTGATATCGTTTTTTGTGCAATAATCACGCATCAACAGGGATGAATGTGCGGGTGGGTTATCGTGATGCAAGAGCCATGAATTGTCTCACCATTTTCTCTCAGTCGCTACACGTCCCGATAGTCAGTCTTCGATTGGCACACAGAATTTCGTTGACATCCTGACATAAGCGTCGTCGGTAGACGTCCTGAACGAGGGTCATCTTTAACTACCATCCGGCTATTTTTAATCCGCGTGAACCAGGCGTAACACCAAGTATGGCTTAAGCTCTCATCACCATAGGTTTCCTGCATCATTTGATGTGTCTTTGTGAAGGTTTTCTTGAGTTTCATGCAAAATTTAGTGCAGACTCGTTGCTCTTCTAACTCTGTCATCTTGAAATTCGCAAACTGTGCGGCGCAACGTTATACTCAATACAACATTGAATAATTGAAATGAATTAGCTACTATTGTTCAATAATGAAACTTCCGGCAGTTAGGCGTTAAACACAGGCGTGGACAGGGATGCCAACCGCATTTCGCTCCAACACTCCATTGGCGCGAAATTACGAATGTTCCGGAATTTTTTGAACAGACCTCGTATATAGATACCATAACAAAAACATGTATTTTAAATAAATTGTACTTTAAAGTCTGTCTTTTGTCTATCTCTTACGGTTTAACAGTTATTAAAATTATGAAAGTTAATTAAGAATGAAGAGGTCTTTACAGGTTAGCCTCAGAAAATTTATATGTGCAAATGTACAATATGCTACATGAGAAATGCATGCAGTAAATGGCTATTGGTTTATGTCGCTTTAAAATTGTCTTATTCTCACTGGATGATAATTCATAGCGTGATAACATATGTCACATAAGTGAAGTTCTTTTATTGTAAAGGCCTAAAAGGTCATTTATCGTGAATCGTAAATATGAGTATTCAATACCTATTCCATTATTACGTATGTATGAATCGCATAAGATATATATGTGCGTGTTGAACACATGTTTGAAACAGTTTATTAAACTCCGAAACTGTCCATATATGTGATAGGTTACAGATTATTCAAGAGACTGACACCTCGGCACCGCGACATATAAGCATCTATTACGCCTACCACCCCGCAGGAGGAAGGGATGAAGTAAAGTAACCACAAAGGAGGCTACAGGCCGTAGACAGACAGGCCACAAAGCGCGCAGAAATCTCCAACATGTCCAAGCTCATGTGTCACCGCCAGAGCCGCGAGAGAGGTCAATGAACGACCTACCAGTCGAGCAGCCCTATTTGTCCGGCACAAACATTCACTTGTCGACCCCGAGGAACCACGGAAAACCCATGGATCAGAGTCGGCAGTTACCGGGGATCAAACCCAAGACCTCCCGCTCGATAAAATTGTCCTTCGTTACTCAGGAATACTTTGAATATCGTAATAATTCAGAAACTACAAAGGTCTGGCCACAACAAAATTCCTATGTTGTATTCATACACCAAAAACTGGACCATATCTCAAATGGCGATAGCATAATGACTCCAATAGTAAGCTGAATGAACAGATAACTAATTACAATTATCGTTTGCGGTTCAAGTCACTTCTGCCAACAGATTTTAGGCAGAATCTCATTAGTGCGATGTAAATTTACCTTCGGCTACATCAAAGAGGCCACAAACGCACTGTCATGCTTTCCGCAGAATCTAATGCTTATTTTGTGGGAATAGTATACCTGAAATTGTAATGTAAACCTGCTCTCGTATCACAGCACGGTAGATACAGGGTGTTTCATAAGGAACGCATAACACCAAAAAATGTATTGTAACTCACCTAAAATTCAATATCAACATTTCATGAGAAACGTTCGTTTTTAGGACCCTTAATACAAATTCCTATTCTTAAAAATCTGATATGTTGCACTCATATGACTTTCTCTACTCTTGTACAAAGCATTTTTACAAACTCTTATTCTCCATATACTCCACGTTTATCGAGATGTTGATCCTATTTCTAATTTTCTTGTAGGTGTAAGGGGAATATGGTAGGCTTTAAGCGATAGTCAAATCTTTTAAGAGCTGGTCGCTATGTGAAGGATTTCATTCTCTTTGCATATCCAGGAAATAAAAAAACAAATAACGATTTTACATTTAAGAAAAAGTGTAAGTATTGGAAATTTGAAACAAATAACAAGGAATATCTCGGAAATGGTTTACTCCACAGAAAATGTGTGCCATAAATTATATGTTCTAATGAGATCTACATTTTTAGTGTACAAAACTTTTATCCAACTCTTACGGTTTACCAGTTATGCAAAAGTCATTCAGAATGAAGCGGATTTTGGGGGACATTCACAGAAAATTCAGGATATGCATTTCATTTATCATAAAAATGTCGTAAACATATGACATTTTAAATAAACTCGATTGTCATTTTTGAGAAAATCTAAATTTTCGAAAAATGTTCCATGAAAGGGTAGTCTGGGATGGGGGGAATTTCTTTAAAGCCTTCGTGTCGCAACTTTGAAAGATACTGAAACTAAATACCATGTTTGGTATTCATCCGACTTTACGTTTTTGAGTTATGCTGTTCACAGACACACACGGATCTTTTCTAAAATGCTTTTTACTTTCTCTACTACGTAAAGTAAGCAGTGGAAGCATTGTATTCCACCTAAAAATTGATACCGAGATTTCACCGGAAAATGTATGTTTTGATACCCCCTGAATCCAAAAAAAGCATTTTTGTAAACATGTCCGTTTGTGTGTCTGTTTCTGTGAACAGTTTAACTCAGAAATGAACAGTCAGATAAATACCAAACTTGGTATTTAGGTTCAGTATCTTCCAGAGATGCGACACGAAGGTTTTAAAGAAAATCCCCCCCATCCCAGATTAACCTTTACATGGAACATTTTTCGAAAATGTTAATTTTCTCAAAATGGCTCTAAATATTTTGATTAAAGTATAATATGTTTAAGGTATTTCCATGACAAATGAAATGTATATCTTGAATTTTCTGAGAATGTCTCCAAAAGTGTTCTTCATTGTAAACAACTTTTTCATAACTGGTAAACCATAAGAGATAGACAAAATTTTACTGCACAGAAAATGTAGAACACGTTACAATACTTAATTTATGTCATATACCTTTTTGTGTTGAGTGAACCATTTTCGAGATATTCCTTGTTATTCCCTTAAATTTTCGAATACTTACACTTTTTCTCAAATGAGAATTCGTTATTCATTTTGTCTTGGATATGCAAAGAGTATTAATCTGTGGCAAAGAGAATGGTGCTGCACACAGCAACCAGCTATTAAGAGTAATGTCTATGCTTAAACATTACTGTATTTCTATATTGCCCTTGTAAATATATATTCCCCTTACATGTATAAGAAAATTAGCAATAAGATAGAGTCTGCAAACGTTTATCTCGATTAACATGAAGTAGATGGAGAATAAGCGTTTGTAAAAATAGTTTGTACAAGAGTAGAGAAAGTCATGTGAGTGTAACACATCAGATTTTTTGGGTTCAGGGTGCCTCAAAACATGTATTTCCGGTAAAATCTCGGTATCGAATTTTTGGGTGGAATGCAATACGACATCATCATGCATTCGACATCTCCCAAGGAGACCATAAGAAGCCAACTCCGGCTTTACAGTTTCCCTTTTCATCGCCTTTTTGCCTTCCTATCTCTCTTCTTCTAATCGCCCTATGATTACATACCATTTTTAGAGCATGGTGCTTCTCCATTATATCTTGGAACCGCTTGTCGCGATATTCCTTTATTTTTTATTCATAATAAAAATCTGTATTTCCTTCCAAAATTTATTTCGGAAGGCACCACATCTTGTATATCCATTTTTCTTCTCGAAAATGCATTTCGGAAATTTATACTTTATTCTGAATGCTTCTGATCATAAATAAGAACAGGAGTAACCATCTTTGTATAAGATGTAATTCAAGTGTCCTTCCTTGTTTTATTGTTTAACATCCCATATACCACATAGCATTTTAAATTTAATAGTTTTTTAAAATCCTTCTCAGATTTATTACATATGCTAATAATATCTCAACCAGGTCATTTTCTTTCTAGCAATTTTCCCTTCACATTGTAGGCACCCCACGGCTACTAATGCGTCAGCTGCCGCAGCACGAATTCCCATAGAACTAGTTATAATATCCCCGCAACCGCCTCATGTTCTAACAGTTAGAATTACAATGATAATAAGCACACACTTTAACATAAGAGATTTGGGAAACGTTATCCTTCTCTACGCACATATTTCTGACATCTCAGGAAATTTGCATTCATACTGGAGAGATGAATATCGAAAATAAATAAACTTATCGCCGGATTTTTACTTTCTCTACTACGTATAGTAAGTAGGGGAAATATTGTATTCCACCCAAAAAATCGATACCGAGGTTTCACCGGAAATACATGTTTTGAGACCCTCTGAATCCAAAAAAGGCATTTTTGTAAACATGACCGTGTGTGTCTGTGTGTCTGTCTGTGAACAGCATAACTCAGAAATGAACAGTCGGATAAACACCAAACTTGGTATTTAGGTTCAGTATCTTCCAGGAATGCGACACGAAGGTTTTCAAGAACCCCCCCACACCAGATTACCCTTTACATGGAAGATTTTTAGAAAATTTTAATTTTCTCAAAAATGGCTCTAACGATTTTGATTAAAATATCATATGTTAAAGATATTTTCATGACAAATAAGATTTATATCTTGAATTTTCTGAGAATGTCTCCAAAAGTATTCTTCATTGTGAACGAATTTTGCATAACTGGTAAACCATAAGAGATAGACAAAATTTTACTACACAAAAAATGTAGATCGCGTTAAAATGCACAATTTATGTCATATACATTTGTTTTTGTTGAGTGAACCATTTTCGAGATATTGCTTGTTATTCCCTTAAACTTTCCAATACTTATACTTTTTCTCGAATGGAAATTCGTTATTCATTTTTTTTGTCCTGGTAATGCAAAGAGAATGGAATACTCCACATAGCAACCAGCTCTTGAAATATTGGTCTATCGTTTAAAGCCTACCATATTCCCCTTGCATCTACAAGAAAATTAGCAATAAGATTAACATCTCGATATTTTGATTAACATGAAGCATATGGAGAATAACTGTTTGTAAAAATAGTTTGCACAATGTGAGTGCAACACATCAGATTTTTTAAACTGCTGAGCGTCTAGACTTTTACAAGACTTTGCTACTGTGCATATAACTGTGTCGTTATTAAACTTCGTTCAGGAAACGTTTAAACATAAGGTAATTAATAAACAATTATGACTCTCATGTTTCTCTGATTTAATTGCATGTGAATTTTACTATTGGGTAACCTGAATAGTAAGGTAAGTCATCAAATTCTACCATCATCAAAAATTCAATCCTTTCAGTTTCCGTTAAAATGTTTTACTTTAGACTAATATCATGAATAAAACTGGTTTATTTATACATAATCTAACACACAATTCAAGAATTAAGCTGCTCCCGTAGAAACTGAACCTGTGGTTTGAAACAAATTGAATTTTGCATGTGGCTTAGGAAAATATTTACTTCTCAGAAAAGAAAGAAAAAGAAAACAAAACAAGTAATGATTTAAAGATGGTGATGACGTCATATCCTGTAGAATACCCTGAAGTGTTTATATATAAATTTGGAGGGCTTCGATGATTTCTTAAACATGAGCTAATTTTAGTTTTATTGATTTAATGTGCACTTATGGCTCGCTCATTCGTTTTGAATATAAATGCGCTATGGTTCAAAATCAAAACAGAGGCACAGAAAATATTGTATTCGGTCTTCCCATAGTAAATCTATCAAAATTGGCCACTGATGGCCACGCCTATATTCGGTTCAATAAAATTAGCAGAGTTTATGGCACAAACGTAAGAAACTATTTAGAATGAGTAATACCAATAAAATGCATATGATGTTATTCCTAATGGAAAAATAATGTACCCTCTTATGCCCAGAGCATCATTTTTTGAGAAAATATCCGCCGTTTAATACGTTGAATTGAAATGAACATTTTTAAGCTTTTTTCTTATTTATTTTACGCTTTAACTACGTGGTCATATCGCGACGGATCTGTTAGGAGATACCTCGTGGAATGGTGTATGGCTGCAATTAGCCTTCTAGGTCTCATCCCTGTGCCATACTATCTTGTTTCATCACGTGTTTGCAGAGACCTTAGCAACTGCACCTCTGCTTTTGTGATGGGCAGATGTCAGCTTCGACACGTGTCCATAGAAACCTTTATGCTAGACAACTGTATCTCTGCTTCTGCACGTTCTTAGGAGATGGCATCATGGTACGATCCAGTCTATCTGCTTTCATTATCTTCAGATAGACCTATTTTCATTTTCATTTCTGTTTTAGACTTACGGTTAAACTTAGGGTTGTGCTATTAAATATAGAATCCGGTATTTACATTGCGATTGAGGGGAACCACGAAAAACCCCAGTCAGATTGGTTACACACGGGTTTTGAACCCGAGACCTTCTTGCCTGCCTCCTTGGCCTATAAATCTGAGTCATATATTGAAAATGTGATAGGTAAACACCAAAAAGAACGGCGGTTATGAAAGTAATAAAAAAATCTGTGTTGCACTCATATGACCTTCCCTACTCTTGTACAAATTATTTTTACAAACGCTTATTCTCGACCTACTTCATGTTGCTAATTTTCTTGTAGATGCAAGGGGAATTGGTAGCGATAGTCAAATATTTTAAGAGCTGGTTGCTATGTGTAGTATTCCATTCTCTTTGCATGTTCAGGACATAAAAAACCGAATAACGAATTCTCCATTTGAGAAAAAGTAAAGTATTGAAAATTCAAACAAGTAACAAGGAATATCTTGGAAATGGTTCACTGGACAAAAAGTATGTATGTGACATTAATTGTCTGCTTTAACGAGCTCTAAACTTAGGTGTATTAAAACTTGTCTTGTGTATGTCTTACGGTTTACTAGTTATGCGAAATTCATTCAGAATGAAGAGGACTTTTGGGGACATTCCCAGAGAATTCAAAATATATATTTAATTTGCCATGAAAAGTCTTAAACCTATGATATTTTAATCAAAATCGTTGGTTTCATTTTTTTAGAAAATCAAAATGGTCGAAAAAGTGCGCCATGTAAAGGGTAGTCTAGGGTGACGGATTTTCTTCAAAGTCTTCATGTCGCATCCTTGGAAGATACTGAACTCAAATACCAAGGTTGGTATTTTTTCAACTTTTCATTTTTGAGTTATGTTGTTCACAGACAGACACAAACACATACATGGACGGACATGTTTCCAAAAATGTTTATTTGGATTCTTGTCTGAAATCATTTCGGTGAAGTTTCAGTATAGAATTTTTGGGTACAATGCAATTCTTTTCCTACTTACTATACGTAGTAGAGTAAAAATAGATTTTATACCTATTAATGAACTATAGAAGGCAGAGACGTCTGTGAATATAACACATCGGATATTTTCTTCATTTTACTGACACATCTTTTGGGGCACCTGTATTTCATTTAAACGCGCATAAATATTCATACCGAAATGATAGGTGTACACAGTCGTTAACTAAACCGAATTACTGTGGTGGTTATTCATGCTTTCAACGAAATTATAAATAATTTATCTCAGCAACCAAAAATGTTACACTCCACATAATAATTCAAAGTATTTACATTCAGATTAATCAAGAGCGAACCGAACGCAGCTCTCGGGAAATCTACAAATTGCGAAAATAATGGGTAAGCCGCTTTTTCTAATTGCTTATTAAAAGCCTTTAAAAAGTTCATCTAATCGATAATGCAAAATTTAATGCTTAATTCAATTTGTATTTGAGAACATTTAATTTAATGACATTTCGGTTTGAATGGTACATTAAATATTGATAACGTTTACAACACGGAAATTTTGCTTCACTTTTCATTCACATCTCAACAACTGAAAGGTTTAAGCGGGCATTTTAAGTAAATCGGTGATTTTATTTTCCTTTCCGACATGATTAGGGCGTGAAACTGAATAATACCGACACGAGAGGCCGAGGTCGTTAAGACATGGACTTTGGAACCAGAGGTCTGCAGTTCAAATCCCGCTAGGACCGTCTGCACTGACCGAGGGTTTTCCAGGTCTTCCAACGTCTTCATAACTGGCAAAATCCGGGAAGGTATCATTCCATTTCACGTAGCACCCGTGTCCACCGCCTGATGGTTCCACTCACATGACTTTTTCCACTCACTCTTCTACAAACTACTCTTACCAAAGCTTATTATTGTATCTACTTCTTGTTAATCCACGTAAGCTTTCATTACAGTTTTACATATTAAAGAGCGTGTTGCCATGTGGTGGTTTTGAAATTCTGTCCTCTGCATGACCTTGTAAACAATATGATGTGTTACATTCACAACCTTCAAATTACTATATTGTAATAATTACTTTCAAACTATACACATTATTTTTACGAAAGTTTATTTTTCTATCTATTCATTTTAATCCAGATTTACCTTTGCAAAAATAGCTGCATTACATATTTCGTTAGGATACTAACAGAACAGCAATAGTCAGATGTTTAAGTACTAGACGGTATATACTCCCCTTAAAATTCCATGCAATCGCCAGAAAAAACGGAAAATTATAAAGTATAAAACAAATCGAACCTTAATATGGGATATCTCGAAAACGGCTGATATCACAAAAATATTACTGCAAATAGATCTGTGTTTTAAAGAGATCCATATCTTTTGTGTAGTATGTTTTCGTCTATCGCTTAACGTTTATCAGATATGCAAGATTACTCACTACAAAAATGGCCTCCCAATAAAGAAGATTTCACAGGCTAATCGCAGAAAATTGAAGAAATACGTTTGACATGTCTCGTTAAGTATACTTAATATGTGGTAACTTCATCAAAATCGTTAGAGAATATTTTTATGAATTCAAAATGTTCCATAAATATTCAATGTAAAGCGTATATTGGTGTGGACGGATTTTCTTGCAGATCTTCGTATCGTATCTTTGGATGGTAATGAACCTAAATACCAAGTTTGTGTTTAAACGATATTTTGTTTTTGAGCTATGCTGTTCACAGACACACACACACACACACACACATGGATCTTTCTCTAGAAATGTTTTTTTGGATTCACTTGTCCTCAAAACATGTATTTTCGGTGAAATCTCGATATCTAGTTTTTGGGTGGAATCCAATGTCCACCTTCTCTACCCACTATGTACGTGATACTGAAAGTAAACATAGCGACTTACCTTATGTTTAGAAAAGCATAAGTATTTGAAAACTAAAACTAATAAAAACGAATATCTTGGAAATGGTCAATTTTACTACAAAAAAAAACATTGACAAATTCTACCTATGCTTTAACCAGATGTTACACTATTATATATCTCTTACCAGTTATACAGAAATTATTAAGATGGAAGAGGAATTTATAAGCTATTCTCATACAATTCTTTATCTGCATTTTATTTGTCAAGTAAATATCTTAAACAAATAGAACTTTAGTCAAAATCGTTAGAGCCATTTTTGAGAAAATCAAACATTTCGAAATATATTTCATGTAAAATTGGTTTCTGATTAAAGAATTTAGTTCAAAGTTTTCGTATCAGATCTTTGGAGGATACTTAAATTAAATACCAAGTTTGATATTTATCCTACCTTTTGCTTTTGAGTTATGCTGTTAAAGACATACGCTGTATTTATAGTAAAATTTCGACGCTGGTGTTAAGTTTGAAATGCAACACTTCCTATATTTGTTATAAGTACGTGTCATGATAAGTACGTGTTTTGAGCGAGAAGGAGAAAATGGTGGCGAGGGAAATTGGAGTGAAAAATGGAGGTAGTGTGAATGTAGTGGTAAGTGAAGTGAAACATATTTTACAAGAGAAGGTTAAGTAATAGTTCACAGAAGTGTGATAAATATTGTGATTATTGTGTTATGTGAACTTTAAAATTATAAAGAAATTATGTATTGTAAAGTGAAGTGTATGATAAAAAAGAAAAAGCGGAGAGACGTTTAAGCCGGAGTGAGTGATAAGTTTAATAAATTAGGTGCTGTAATTTACTTAAAGTACATAAAGAAATGTAAATGGTTAAAGTATACATTTTAGGAATGTGTATTCAAGTAGTAGTAGTAGTTGATAGAAAAGACAAATAAAATATTGAGAGTTTTTAAATTTGATACGGACTTATGAAAAATGTGTTATAAAATTCTCTAGCATTACTTAAATATACTTAAACTGTAGTTTGGATACTGGATACCGGAAGCTTTATCGCTGGATACTAATGGTTAGATTGTAGTTTAGATTAGTGCGGAATATTTTGTTACCTTTATTGTGTTTAATTTACTAATTATTTACTAGAAACTTAGAATAGCTGGATAAAAATCTGATGTGTAACACTCACACGACTTTCTCTGCTCTTGTACAAACTATTTTTACAAAATTTTATTCTCCATATGCTCCACGTTAATCGAAATGTTAATTTTATTGCTAATTTTCTTGTAGGTGCAAGGGGAATATGGTAGTATTTAAGCGATAGTCAATTCTTTTAAGAGCTGGTTGCTATGTGGCGCATTCCAATCTCTCTGCATGTCCAGGGCATAAAAAAATGAATAACGAATTCCCATTTGAGAAAAAGTATAAGTATTGGAATATTTAAGGGAATAACAAGCAACATCTCGAAAATGGTTCACTCAAAAAAAAATGTATATGAGATAAATTGTGTATTTTAACGCGATTTACATTTTTGTTTAATAAAATTTTATTTATCTCTTATGGTTTACCAGTTATACAAAAGACGTTCCAATAAAGAATACTTTTGGAGGCATTCCCAGAAAATTCGAGATATACATTTCATTTGTCATGAAAATATCTTAAACATATGATATTTTAATCACAATCGTTAGAGCCATTTTTGAGAAAATTAAATTTTTTTAAAAATGTTCCATGTAAAGGGTAATCTGGGGTGGGGGGATTTTCTTGAAAACCTTCCTGTCGCATCTCTGGAAGATACTGAACCTAATCACCAAGTTTGGTGTTTATTCGAATGTTCGTTTCTGAGTTTTGCTGTTCATAAACACACGGACATGTTTCCAAAAATTTTGGGTGGAATACAATTCTTCTCCTACTTACTATACGTAGTAGATAATATAATATGTGCAATAATTAAAGCATAAAATGAAAGAAGCGTTAAACAAATCACAAACTTGGAATATACGTCCTGGTGTAGGAACAAGTTGCTAGAGCGGTGTACTGGAGCCTTTGTTTTATATAATAAGTCTGTGTTAGAGAAAGTAGTAATAAAACTGTCTAGTTTTTATTGCTTCATTTGCATAACCCCCCTTTAACTTCTATGGTTATATCGAGGGCTTTGCCTAGAGAAACAGCTCATGGTGTTACAACTTTTAGAACTCTTAGTTCTATTAACATTAGTTTTATATTACTTTTTACTATTAAATGCCCTCAAGTTCACTATCATATCCATACTTCCGGACTTTGAGGAGGAGAGAAGAGTTTCCCGCTCCAACCGGAAATCAAATACGGCACCTCTGGGTTGAGAAGACTGACCACTCGCCGCAGGGGCAGTAAAAACTGTCTTTGAAATGCCCCAGAGCAGCAATAAATTTCAAAAGACTGTCATAATACAGGATAGTCGCAGCACCATGTAAAGATATCTGAAAACTCAGGTAAACCTACCTACTTCTGTATTTTGTAAAGAATTTTCTCAATGTTTACTTACAACTTCTAACTTAATTTAAACTACATATACCGCGTGTCGAACAGTTTGTATTCAACCTTCAGGGATTATAGAGGAAGTAGGGGAGAGGGATTAGAAGCGGAGGATTTCAGCACTGCGGCAAATATGCCCAATAAAATTCCGTGAGGAGGGGATAAGGTGAGAGAGCACGCAGAGCAATCAGATCTGATGGTGGCAGGCGCAGCGTAACCTCTAGCGTTTCAAGATTGAGCGACTCCTTTGATGCCCACGCTGTTTCACGGGCATAAGTTTACATGCCAGGTTACACAGGTAATAATAGACGACATGAGTGCACTTGGAAGAGGGCGCCACTGTTTTTGTTGACAATGCCTGACATCAAAACTTGAAGTCAGAGGGGAGTTAGGGACAAAACGATTGGGGAATCTACAGTCGCATAACGAAAACAGTACCTACTACATTAACAGACCTCAGCTTCGATAGCAAATGCAACTGATGTCACTGTGGATGTCCTTTTTACTGGCTGTCCTTCTTATGTCCGGCCCACTTGTTTCATAAACGTTTAGTTATTTTTTCTACCGAACGTACTAATATCGTGGCCGACTAGCATCTCAAATATCATCCATCGCATACGCCGCACTTTATCGTCTACTACGCCTAACCCTTTTACATTACAAGATGAATGAAAATGAAACGTGAGAAAAATTCGTGTACTATCCCATCATCATTCCCACCTTTCGAAAAACATTCATAAATGATCCATTTGAGCCATCCTGTTCAGTTTTAGAGGATTTAAAAGCAAGCTCCTTTTTAACGACTATTCCATTCAAACCCCGCGTATTTGATATTGAGCAATAGCGTTAGCAATGCTTCGTATATCGAACAATTACAGTCGTTCAACTTGATCTATTGTGGCTACAATACCCGGGGGGCAGAGATGAGGTGAAGGGGCCGTAGGAGGTCCCAGGTCCGTAGGCAGACAGACGCACAGGAATGCGCAGAAGTCCCTTATATTTTACTTTCTCTACTACGATTAGTAAGTCGGGGAAGTATTGTATTCCACCCAAAAATTCGATATAGAGATTTCACCTGAAATATATGATTTGAGACACCCTGAATCCAAAAAAGAAACATTTTTGGAAACACGTCCGTGTGTCTCTCTGAGTGTCTGAGTGTCTGTGTGTCTGTGAACAGCATAACTGACAAACGAACAGTCGGATAAACACTAAACTTGGTATTTAGGTTCAGTATCTTCCAGAGATGCGACACGAAGGTTTTCAAGAAAATCCCCCCAGATTATCCTTTACATGGAACATTTTTCGAAAATTTTAATTTTCTCAAAAATGAACGATTTTGATTAAAATATCGTATGTGTAAGATATTTTCATGACAAATTAAATGTATATCTCCAATTTTCTGGGAATGTCTCCAAAACTATTCTTCATTCTGAACGGCTTTTGCATAACTGGTAAACCATAAGAGATAGACAAAATTTTACTACAAAAAAAATGTAGATCACGTTAAAATACACAATTTTTGTCATATACATTGTTTTTGTTGAGTGAACCATTTTCGAGATATTTCTTGTTATTCGCTTAAATTTTCCAATACTTTTCTCAAATTTGTTATTCAGTTTTTTTGTCCTGGTAATACTAAGAAAATGGAATACTCCACATAGCAACCAGCTCTTAAAACATTTGACTATCGCTTAAAGCCTACCAATTCCCCTTGCATCTACAAGAAAATTAGCAATAAGATTAACATCTCGATATCTCGATAAACATGAAGCATATGGAGAATAAGCGTTTGTAAAAATAGTTTGTACAATAGTAGAGAAAGTCATGTGAGTGTAACACATCAGATTTTTTTAATTTCCATGCACCAGTGGAGTCGAAGAATCCCAAAAAGGCGACGAAGCAACACTAATGGGCGGGAAAACACACTCTGGCTTTCACGGGGAGAAATTTTCCGATAAATAAGCATCTATGCCATCTGCCCGACACCGCCAGCACCGCAGCATCTGAAACGTAAGAGGGAGGAATGGAATGAGAAGAAATGGGGTAAAGTTGAAACCGTAGTGGAACATGCTGCCGCTGCATTCGCCTAGGCGACCAGGCGAAAACCACGAAAAACCGTAAGAGCGTTCACCGAGAATCGAATGCGGGACCTTGCAAATGCGGGCCACAGACGTTTCCGCCGGAACCATCTCGCTCGTCGGGGAATAGAGTACTCGCCTTGAGGCGTGCAGCTCTTGGGAAGGGCGTGGAAGTTGTGCTGACAAAGAAAACTCCGACGTTTTATTCTAGCCTAGGGTCTATGGCTCAATCTATAAGTACCTCAACTAAGTTACACACCTGGCTGATGCTGCAGTGTTTTTGTATGCACAAATTATAAAACAAAAACTAGAACTGACCCGTATCGGGTCTCCTGTGGTCTAAATTTGGCTAGCTTAAGTATCTCAGGCTGTGAGGAGTTATGATTCTGCAGATTATGAAGAAGGTATTCTTCTGTTGTTATTTTTTTTTAACTGTTGAAGTTTTGCACCACGCTTTGGGCGTTAACTTGATGTAATATTGCGCCACGCATGGGAACCAACTTGAGAAGGTGTTTTGTTTATGTAATTTATTTACGTAAGTTATTAGCATCATGCTTGGGAAGCCAACTTGTAGTAGATTGTTGTTTACGTAGGAGTTTATACCACGCTTTGAGCGTTAATTTAAAGAAAGTATTGTTTGTTACGTAATATACTGCTACGTATGAGAAGCCGATTTTTGAAGATGTATTTTTTTTGTTACGTTCCAAGTTTAAAAAAATATTTATTAACTTTTAACTTTGTTATTATACTGTTTCTATAGATAGTATTTATGTTTATATTTGCCTCGGCTGCGTCAGTCTTAATTTAGAGATATGTTTCTCTTAATTAGGGCGTGGTACGTCAGAAATGTAGGCTTACACAGATTTAAAGTCTAAATTCACTTCTTTTTATTAATCCTTGACACAAATTAAATAGTACTACACTAATATTAAGAGCTGTGAGATTCTCCAATTTAAAACTTGCACTTTGTTATCACGTATACTTAATTTTCGTTACACACGAATACGTAACATTTCTTTAGAGAGCAAATCTTCCATCTGGTCACTACCAAGGTCTGCCAGCAACTGAACATATTTCAACCGTCAAAACCCGTAAGCTTCTGTATTTCAAGTCTCCGATTGGCTAATCCTAGTCCAATAGAATACCTGCATTTAATTAAAGCTTTTTCTGGCTGTTGATTGGATAATTTTAAACTGTCACAAAATTTACATTATCGTTTTAATCATGACTAGTAGCATTTAAACTCTCAAACTTATTATTTCTTCAAGCTACCTCATTGTTACCTCATTGTTAGCAACATTAAACTTATTATTCTCACAGTTCTTACATTATTAAATTACACAATGCATTCACATACCATTATTAAACATGTTTACAATAACATAAGCATATGCAATGACTGTAATATACATTTTAAAAATTATTTCATACATATTGCTTCATGGCGGGCTGTTATTGAATTTATATATATTATATAATACAATTCAAATTATTCAAGTGTTAAAAATACTGCCTCAATTAAGATTCACCACGTACCCAGACCTCAACATTTCCGCGCGTTGTTGCCTCACCCTGATACGTGGGATTCGTTTTCAGACATGGGATGCTACAATCTACTTGCAAGGATGCGATTTCATCGGATGAAACGTCAGTTTGTTGCTAAATCGTAATAGTATCAGTATGCAGTGATTCTGACATTTAGATTCCAACAGAGGAGCAAGAATTACAAGGGACATTTTTAAGTGGGGTCTGTTATGGAACAAAATAAGAATTACTAAATGTATTGTATAATAATTACAATTTGTAATACTTCAGCTAAAAGTTCCATATCGAGATTTCAACGAAAATACATGTTTTGAGGCTCTCTGAATCCTCCCATAAACATTTTTAGAAAAAAGTCCATGCGCGCGTCTGTGAACAGTTTAACTCAAAAACGCAAAGTGAAGGTTTACAAGATAGAAGAAAGAAGACAGATGAGTTCCCAAACTTCACTACAGATGGCAACGAATCCAACACCACTAGTTTCCAATTCTTCACAACAGAGGGCAGAAAAATCGTCTAATGAAATTCTTCTTGGGGTTAGGGGAGAGATCGTGTCGCCAGTCGGCCGAAGCTGATGATGGGGGAAACATATCTCTCTAAAGCGCTGCTTAGTTAACATCTAGCGCGAATGTGATGGGAATTAACAAGTAAGGACTCAGTTTAAATTATCATATGATAACGTCACAATAAAAGCACTTCTGTGCATTATAACCAAACTTGGTACTTTAGTTCAGTACCTTCCAAAGATGTGACATGAAGTTTTTCAACAAAATCTCCCCATCCCAAATTCACTTTATATTGTAGCGAGCCATAAGTTGAGGTTGATTGCTTTAGATTTACCAATATGTGGTAGGATGGTGTAATCTAGATAGGAGGCGCACTGTCAGCGAGTCAGAAAGTACTTAACGGTCACGAATTTGTCATGACGGCAGACGCTCCCTCATCTACAATCAACTCTCTGGCAAGGCGAATCTCAAAGCGACACAGGTATATCACCCCCGACATAACTCAGTTAAATATTTAAATTGATGGTAACCTCAAGATACACCAGCAGACCTCAGGTAAGATGAATTAGGCAAGTTCTTGCGCATGCTATCCTCACCCACACCAGCAACCATGTAAATTAATCGCAAACACGTAGCTGGTTTTTATACAACCCCGGGTTATTCGATCTTCTCTGGCTCACTCTCATTCAACCTGCCTATCCAACCAGTTACCAACTCACTCTCCCCCATCTGAGTCTATCGCCCTTCTGATTGTAAGCATTCCCGGGGGCTAACTATCCCGAGGGTTGCTACAATTTGAATCATTTTTCAAAATGTTTGCTCTCTAAAAATGACTCTAACGATTTTCATTAAAATAATTACTCGTATTTAAGGTATTACATGACGGAGAAAATGTATATCTAGAATTTTTTGGGAAAAGTCTATGAAATCCTCTTCATTCGGAAGGAATTTTGGTAAGATTTCATAAATGGTAAACGCTAAATGATAGACGAAAACGTGCTGTACAAAAAATGTAGATATCTTGAGGCAGTATTTTCAACACTTAAATCATTTCAGTCTAATTATATAACATGTAAATTCAATAACAGCCCACCTTAAAGCAAATATGTGTATGTAATAATCTGTAAAATGTATAACAGTCATTGTATATGTTTATATTATTCTATACATGTTCAATAATGTTATGTGAATGGATTACGTAATTTAATAATGTAGGAGCTGTGAGAATGATAGGTTAAAAGTTGCTAACAATGAGGTAACCTTGAGGCAATAATGAGTAAGAAAGCTTAAATGCTACTTGTGATTCTTGGAAGCAATAATGTAATTTTTGAGACAGTTTAAAAATCAACAACCAGAAAAAGCTTTAGTTAAATGAAGGTATTCTATTAGACTAGAATTAGCCAATCAAAAACTGAAATAAAGTAACATTTACAAATTTAGAGTTCAGTTGCTTGTAGACAGTGCTCATAACTGGACGCGCTGCTTGCAGACAGTGTTCCTAACCAGACGCAAAATGCGTCCTCGAGAAGTTTAATGCGTATTCAGTGTGAGACGAAACTAGTTTACGTTTTAAAAAGTGCAAGTAATTAATTAAATAATCTCACAGCTCTCTCTATATCAGTGAAGTGTTATTTAAATCGTGTCAAGCATTAATAAAAGGAGTAAGGTAAAGTTATAATCTGTGTAAGCCTACATTCAGTTGCACCACAACCCTGCAAAGAGAAACATGTCTCTAACAAGAATACTGACGCAGCCGAGGCAAACATAAATATATAGTATTTAAAGAAACAGTAAAAAATTGCAAAGTTAGTATTTTTTAAACTTGGGGCAAAGGCCACCGAAAAGTAAATTTCGGCGAAGGTACTGGAAACCGGGTACTATACCTGTCGTTGCAACTACTTCAAGTTTGGCTTCCGAACAGTTGAACTACAATACAACTCCTACTTCAAATTGGCTTCCCATACGTGAAGCAACAACCAACTTCAAATTGACGCCCAAAGCGTGGTGCAAATAACGTAAAGATAAAACCAACTTCAATGTTTAAAACATACAATTTATTTCCAATAACGTTTTTATGGCATAAGCCATTTCTGAGATATCCGTTATTAAAGGTTCGAATTGTTCAATACTTGGCCATTCTCTATTCCTGTCAACATTCAGGTGTTTATCACGATTGCATGGAAAGAGTATGGAATTTTAAGACCAGCGTATAGCGTCCAGTTCTTAAACATTTGACTCACTGACTTTTGACTTCCCTCTTTATCTATAACAAATGTGTAATCAAGCTACATATGCAATGGTATATTTGCATTAAAATATAGTAGATAGAAACATAAGCTTTAGTAAAAATGCTTTGTATATACACTAATAAACGATAGAAAGTAGATAAAGTTATGTGAACGTATCGCATTAGGACTTTTAGTTAAATCTGAAACCTTAAGCTTCCTTTCTATATAGCTTTTACAATCAATTAAATTATTATTATAGTGTAGAAGTAGAAGTTTGCTGTCAACCTATAAAAACTTTTTGTACTGTTTTTGATATGCTTTTTTCTGTATTTAAGCTGTCTGGCAGAAGAAAATACGTTAATGGTAAAGCTGATTTTAGGAGGGACTGAAACCGGCTGTACAGAGTCCAATCCTCATCAAAATTAAAAAAAAAATTCTTATTCTGATGTTCGCCAAAAAGGCAGATCATTATTTATGCCCTTAAAGAAGCTTCTGTATATATGCGCTAATGTCCCCCAAGAGATTATCAAAGCTCATTTTCAATAAGAAGGTTTTAACTCCAGAAACAGTTACACGTTTCCTAAATAGAGTGGCGGTGGAAATTTGTGACGAGGTTCTAAAAAATGTATGCTACGCTAATACAATTGTACGAAAAACTTTGATAACTGATACAAAAGTAGTGTAAGGTTTGAAGAACTGGCTAAAAATAAACTATGGAAAAATTTAATAGTTCGGGCTTTATTGCAAAACGGACCTTACTTTAAAAATACCCCTCGTAATTAAAATAACACCTCACGCCAAGTATCTTCACTGAAGTCATACCCGCAGATAAATTAGCAAAACCGTTTATCAATTCTGGAGATACTACGAAATCCTACTACCTCAACATCTACTTCAATTACCATTACCAAAACCCAGTAGATTGCTTAATGTTTTAACTTTGAAACTTGCGATTTTAATCAATGCACATTCAAGTAATGTAAATTTCCATATAAATTATGTTCTTGAAACATCTTCATTATCAACTACACGGTTTGACCGATCCGTTCCTAATACACAGAGTTACAGCTCATCTCTCCATCAGTTTTTGGGTATTCCTACACCTCTTCTACTAGCTGGAAGGTAATTTAATATTTGGAGAGGAGTAAGGTGCGCATCCATTCTACGAAGGTGCGTGTACCATTCATCTCTTTGTGGTTTGGCTTGGCTAAGATTGGGCGCCTGGAAAGGCCACAAATTAACTATGGTGAGAATTTGTTCACTCTGGGGGGAAAGGAAGCATGAAATCATATTCTGGTTCAGTGCAGGGAAAAGGAATTACTAAGAAAACAATGTTTACCACCACAGTTGCTGGAGCCTATTACGAGAATTAAGGCCTACTTGGATGTAATGTTGGACGCGGGGTGTCACAAAATGCTTTTTTTTTATTTTTATCTAAGATTCGGCAAAGCGCTAATTTCCCTGGAGAATAGGGAGGGGAGACGGTACATACGTGTGAGTTCTTATGGGACTGAGTACTGTATATATATTTTGTAATATAATAGTAATTCATGCTTATTATTTTTTCCACTATTTTATTTTCTTTTTTGTTTTCTTTCCTTTTTATTTCTGCCTTTATTATGTTAGTGTGTATTATAGTGCATATATACACTGTGGTTAATATTAATTTGTACTTTTTATAGAATAAATATAACTTCATTTTATTTTATAATTTTTTGAGAGGGAAGTTTATTTCCATCCTTGTTTTTAATGTTTAATAAACAAATTTAAATAAAATATAAATGAATATAAGTCATAATCTAAGTCATGGGCCATTTAAGTTGAGACAGTACAATATCTCCAAAACTAAGATTTGTAGAAAGAAATGTCTTTAATAACAGTTGCTTGACATTATGGTGGAAAGTAAATGTCATTAATCGTGTTTTGTTTGGAAACGTTATGATGGTTATTTTAAGTTCAATTTAACTTTTTTATTGGGAACCTACCTTTTTTATGTTTTTTCTCACTCCTCATAAAAAACTAAAGAACATTTGTATAAAGCACTTTACAATTGTTCTTACACCAACATAAATAACAACGAAAATTCTGAATGACTAAGTGCGAAGAGCGCCATGAATGGTTGAACCATCCATGGATGGTCATTTGAGGGTCAATTTGCGTTTCGTAATTGGTAACCAACATTTTTTATTTTGTTTGCTTATTCTTCATCACAAACTAAAGAGATTTTAACAAACCATTTTCTAATTAAAAACAACATGGAAAATGTAAGTTCCTATTTTAAAAAATTAAATTGACTCTAAAATGACCATCACAACGTCCTCCAAACAAAACACGACTAGTGGCATTTCCTTTTCCCATAATAGCAAGTAATTTTTATTAAAGACTTTTCTTTCTACAACGCCTATTATTGAATATACTGTACAGTCTGGACCTAAATGTTCCACTCTGCATACATCCACACATTTTTGGATTATTGGGACAGGAATAGCATGTACGGAAATGAGGTTCATGCGATTGTTGATTTTACAATATAAAATCAACAATCGCATTAACAGTCCTTCTACTACTACTACTACTTTCCATCGTTTCTACTATATTTGTAATTCCTAATTCTTTCCTTATATCTCCATTCTTTTGATGTTCCAGCAGAGGTATTCAGCCATTGGACGTAGCAATTTCATTTCCGATGCCTCAATCTTTTGTTTATATTTACTCCTGAGGGTTCATACTTCTACTCTCCATATAGCTGAACTGGAATCACCAGAACTTTATCAGTTTTAAATTTGCTTCTTTGCATACCTACTTACGTACTCCCTATTAACCGATTATACTTAAGAAGCTTATCATTAATATCATTTTCTGCTGTGTACATCCCAAATAATCGAATCTGGAGAGTTGTTTTCTTATTTTGCCATTTAATTCAATTTTTGCTCTCACATGTGGTTTACCTCTAAATGCCATCACCTTGTTTTTGTGGTGAAGTTCGTAAGTTATATTTTTTTCCCTATTTTACTTAATAAATAGAATTTCCTCTCCACGTTACCTTCTGAATCAGCGAATACTAACTGCTATTCTTGAAATAATGTGTCCTTATTGTGATTTTAGCTTTTCTTAGTTTTGAGGTTGTCGCAGTAATCTGTTCGTGTTATCTTATTTGCTGAGCGCCTGTTATTGTTTTACTATTTTGAATTTTGGGTTCTTGTCCTCCGGGTAGATATTATTACTCAATCGAGCAAATATCTCTAAGCAGGGCGTGTAAATGGAAAGGAGTTGTTACTAAAAGGTAACACTGATAAAAGAATTTATTTTCACACTTTTATTGCCGTCACACTTAATTAATTTCAAATCTTTAATCTTGATACACGCTTGACTGAAACTGTTATATTTCCAAATGTAATTACTGTCGTAATAGTTGTCGCGTACCTACCTACTTCACATTTTGTAACTAACTTTACGACGCGAGAGATTCTGTAGAACTGCGTGATGTGTACTTCGTAAATGATTCTGTAGAACTGCCTGACGTGTACCTCGCGAGAGAGATTTCTTAGAACTGCGCGATACTTGCTTTTAGCTCAAGAATTTATACTCCCTCGCCCCGATATGCCTAAACATTATAATAGAGCTGCTATTGGTTACTAAATCGTGCCAACATTAGCGTCTGTTTTGTCAGCCAATCATAGTTACTAATACATATGCTCTAGGGAAGATATTCCCTCCATTTGTAAAGAAAGGCACGCTGCCCTGACGTCATTTGTTTGTCTCTTCTAAGTGATAAACAACTCCCCCTCGCTTCATTGTTACCCACTCCAATTGTCAGTTTCAGTGAGGCCGTGTAAACTTATTTCCTAACAATGCTTATAGCTAACAAACATCTAAAATCATTGTCATACAATAATGTTAATTTACACTACAATCACTCTGGCATTCACAGTGTTGTGATACAATATACTGCCTCAAGGTTGACTATCTTTACATTAACAGTGTTGGTATCATTAGTTATTATTCTATAACAGATTCATTTAGTATGCCTGATGTGACAGCTTTGATTGATTTTAAACCACACAATTAAGAACGTATTTGTTCTTTATATAATCTGTTATATTTTAATCATGTAATAGTCTTAATGAATCCCATTCGACGTTAAAGAGTTTTATCATATAAACTCCTAAGCTCTCGTTGGATTACCTGTAGCGAAAACTTTGACAGGTAGATTAGTTTTCTCAACTTTTATGTAAACATTTGATGTTGCTTCCACATGTTTTAGGTAACAAAATCTTTACTGCTTAATTTTCAATCTCTTCTAGGAAAATATGCATGCTCAACAACGTGACGTAGTTAGAATAATTACTCTTTATAAAATACCGCGATGCATAACATATAACGCAAAATCTGCAGTGGATAAATTCGTTTTGAGGGTAATACGTTGTCTTTTTAATATAATTTTCACATTTTATGTGGGTAACAAAATTTGCATTTATTTTACTTTCTCTACTACACACATAGTCCATAGAGACGGTGTCCATTCAGTCCAAAAATACTATAGCGATATTTCACCGGAAATACTTGTTTGGAAGACCCTTTGAACCTAGAAAAAACATTTTTAGAAATCCCGTAACGCACTATCCTTCTACAATGAACTATTTTCGTAACTTTTTATGTTCTGAAAAATGATTTTGTTAAAATACCACCTTCAAAGAGTTTTACATGAAAAATAAAAGTGTTATCTTGAATTTTATGGGAATAACTGTGAAGTCCTTTATATTAGGAAGGAGCTTTGTATAATCGTGTGATTTTTCAATGCGAGGAATTTTGAGTGCAAAGTTTTTAGTACAAAGTCTCTAAACTTACAGCATTTATGGGATTTTATTGAAGAGTAATTTAAAATAAACGGAAATTGTGTGACGACATCTGAAAATGAGTGTTCAAACGAAGGAATAAATGCTTAGATAACAACGAAGGAGATTTTGAACAATTTCTGTAGTTCCTTTTAGTGTAAATGTTGTAAGTTACAAAAAAATAATGAAATTGTATATTGAATTAAATGACTTACACCGCATTCTGTATTGTGCTGCTGGCATAAACCTTCCCTATGCGAATCCACCGCTTTAAATACAGCTAGGTCTCGACTCGTCGCCGGGTTACTATGCATAATAGAAACTGCATATGCCCTCAGGCTTGTGATGTGAATCTTACAGTATCGGAATTCATTCCTCATGTATGACACAGAGTCCTTTGAAGTGCCCCTCTTCTTTCTTCTGGAAATTCTCAAGGTTTCTACTTCTCTTTTCGAATCTTGTTCATACGGAGCCTCCGCAACAGCATCTTTGCTGTATTCCTCTTCTATACTTAATCTTTAGGACATATGGAAGAAAAAGATGCGTTACATTCACATGACCTTATCTACTCTCTAACGTTTATTACTGGGTATGCAAATTATTCTTACGAAAGTTTATTCTCCTATCTACTTCATTTTAATTCAGATAAACGTTTCCAGAAGTAGCTACATTAAATATTTCGTCATAGATACAAAGAGAACAACATTAGTCAAATGTTTAAGAACTGGACTCTATACGCTGGCCTTAAAATTCCATACAGTTTCCACTAGATCGACTACAAAAGAATGAAGTATTGAACGATTTGAACAAGTAATAACGGATATCTCGGATCTGGCTGGTGTCACTAAAACAGCTGTCATTTGAAATAAACTGTGAGTGTTAAAGATATCTATGTTTTTTGTGCAGTAGGTTTTCGTTTATGGCTTAACGTTTACCACTTATTTGAAGTTTATACAAAACTGCTTCCAAAGAAGGACTTCATGAGCTTTTCTCTAAAAATTCAGATATATATTTTATATTTCATCTTAATATCTTTAATATATATAAAAATCGTTAAGAGACAGCTTTCTGAAAATACAAAAAAAATCGAAAGTTGTTTCATGCAAAGCGCAGTTGGGGTGGGAGGATTTTCGTTAGGTATATTTGGAAGATACTGAACATGAATACCAAGTTTGATATTTATCTGACTTTTCCTTTTTATGCTATGCTGTTCACAGATACACCTTTTCTGGGGGCCACAAAACATGTAGTTCCGATGAAATCTGTACGAAAATGTTTGGACGGAATGAAATACCTTCTCTGCCTACTATATACGTGATAGAGAACGTAATAAACGATTATGGATAGAGTAAATGACGTGAGTGTTACAAATCCAACTTTTAGTATTAGTATCAAGTTTACCCTTAGTTATAATTATGAGTGGCAATCAAAATCGCATCTAACGTGTGTGCAAAAGACGTCTTGGATACGAGGCGATTAAAGAATGTTAAAAGCATACCAAAAAATGTAATTGAGAAAAGAAGTTGAAATGGCCTCAAGCGGGTTTCGCTTCCAGACGCATTATGGCGTGAAAAGTTTTGAGTTCTTCCACACTGCCAACCTCATCCTCTCCATAAAAAATAACTTTTCCAATCAACTGGCTCGAAGGGTCTTGACGGAAAATAATTGAGTGTTTCATTCCGGAAATCTGAAGATAGCCTTGTTGTGCTTCCTTCCTTCAAAATATCCCTTAGGCGAAATTCTGTTGGTTCAGGATGAAATAACACGAAACAGCTAATCTCGCGCCAGCTTTCGGCTTCTATGGAACGCGAAGATTAATACCATTTTGCTTTCTCTACCGCTTACTTTAATTAGAGGCAATATTGGAATGGATACAAACGTTCAATGTAGCTATTTTAATTTATATACCATGTACTCTGCCGTGCACAAAAAGTGCTCATTCCTAGATAGCCGTAGTGCTTTCTCCGTAAGGAGATTTTGACTTCACCGGCCGTGTTCTTAAACCTCTAACCCCCCTGATGGAACCAAAAAATCTATCCTCATCTAATCAACCTATACTATTACACAACGGCTATGGTCCATGCTTTGTGGCAGTAATTTGTATCACAATAATGTAAATGCCAAAGTGACTGTAGTGTAAATAAGCATTATTGTATGACATTGATTTGAGATGTTTGTTAATTATAAGCATTATTAGGAAATAAGTTTACACGGCCTCACTGAAACTGACAATAAGAGCGGGCAACAATGAGCGAGGGGACGAGTTGTTTATCAATTATTAGAGACAAGCAAATGACGTCAGATTGGCGCGCTTTTCTTAGAAATGGTGGGAAATTCTTCCCTAGAGCATATGTTTTCGTAATTTTTGATTGGATATAAAAATAGACGCTAATGTTGGCGCGTTTTATTAACCAATAGCAGCTCGGTTATAATCTTTAGGCATATCGGGGTGTGGGAGTATAAAAAGCTAAAGCCAGAGGCAAGTAATGCCCAGTTCAACAGAATCATCCACGCATTACACGTCGCTGAGTCCAACAGAATCATTCAGAAGTTAAACGTCGCGTAGTTCATCAGAATCGTTCGCGGGTTCCACGTCGCGTAGTTCAACGGAAGCATACATAAAGTACACGTTACGCAATTCTACAGAATCTCTCGCGTCGTAAAGTTAGTTATAAATGTGAAACACGCGAATTAATAATGTGCAGTAAATAAGTGATTATAGTGATATTAGAAAATATAACAGTTTCAGTTTTGCGTGTATCAAGAGTCAATATGTGAACTTAATTGTGACGGTAATAAAAGTGTAAAAACAAATTCTTTTATCAGTGTTATCTTTCAGTAAAAACTGCTTTCCGTTTACACACCCTGTTTAAGAGATTTGCTCGACTGAATAATAATAATAATAATAATAATAATAACAATAATAATAATAATAATAATAATAATAGCTAGCCGGAGGACAATGAACCCAACATTCAAAGTAGTAAAACAATAACAGGCGCTCAGAAATAAGATAACACGAAGTGACCGCGACAAATTGGCTCCCATATGTGGTGCAGATAAACATGAAGCATCTTCCAACTAGCTAACAAATAATCATACTTCAGCTTCGGTAGGTCGGCGCTGGGCAGTCGGAGATAAACAAAGGTAAGTGCCGCTCTCGCCCAGCATAAAACCAGATGCGCTCTCGATAGATGATTGGAATGTTCTAGAAGTTTACCTTTCTAGAACATTCTGGATCTCTAACCAGCAGCTATGTAAGCGAGCACTTTCACGAGTGAGGTGAGTACGTTTCTGGTACGACGAAAAGTGATTTTCTCCTAGCGAGTTTGATTGCGGTGAGATTGGAGACGTCTTGTGTTCGACTCCCCAGAGAGGTCACGTATTTCATTACGCCGCTACGACGCGAAAAACGTGAAGTGACTGTGAAACTGAACTGGTTGAAATTAGTGATGTGACTGTGTGAACTAAGTGAAATCTGAGTGAAAGTTGAGCTAGATTAAAGCAGTGGCGTGAAAACTGGACAAATTCGTAATACAATACACATAAGCCCCACATACGTTGGCTAAATAATTATTATTTAGTGAAATAGTAAAACGATACAGCACATAATGGAACCATAGTAAAGGAGTAGGACAAACGCTGCTAGTTTTCGTTCGGTCTACCGACTGCAATGTGAGGAACAAGGGTAGGAGTTTGCTAATGACAGCGGTGAGGACAATAATA
Organism: Deroplatys truncata; assembly: GCA_030765065.1. Taxonomy (NCBI): domain Eukaryota; kingdom Metazoa; phylum Arthropoda; class Insecta; order Mantodea; family Mantidae; genus Deroplatys; species Deroplatys truncata. Next base: position 112,493,461 of record CM060982.1, read on the forward strand.
ACACAGTTGTAATGTGAAAGCCTGAATACTTCGATTATATAATTTCTAATACAAAAGAACAAATGGAAACAACACGAAGCATACATAGTAATGTTTAGCTTATAAGTACAATGAAATCACCAACTCTGTATCGTGTGCTGGAGCAGGACAGCTCTGTTACTCTATGACGTTGTATATAAGTATACATACAATACATTATTATAAACAGGAGCTATTTTAATAAATAAGAATACTTATGAATTAAAATAGCACTACAAATAATCTGAATACAGTACAATTAATTGCATTTTGGTTGCTATGGTAATAATATTTTCCTTCATAGAACACAAGATAAATAGGAACGTTGGAAGTAACTCCTCGTTTAACATGTGCTTCTTTTTTCCAAAATGCCCTTAAGGGTACTCGTCGAAGAATATAAGGCAAAAATATTAAAATTCGTAAATATTATTCGTGTTATTAGATACCTCATTCCTATTAGTTTAGTTCCCTGCAGCTCTTATGGCCATATTATCATTTTGTTTTTATTACCATAAAATAGTTCCATAAAATGTTCAATAAATTCAATTTGATGTCCACTTGCACCTCCTGTAGCAATTCATGTCTCGTAAAATTTTTTGCATTCATGAGAGTTTTATGTTGATTGCTTTGATTTTTCAGGTATTCTAGCATGCATTGTTGGATTGAAACTGTATGGAAATAGTTCAGTACTCTCCTAGTGTGCATTGTAAGATGTAATCATGTCGAAACGGCAATATAAAACTTTTAAAAGGCCGATGACAATTATGTCCGAGAAAAAAATGATACATAAACGAGAACAAAGTGTTGCAAGAAGTTAATTTGCAAAGACACTGTAAGAGAAAGCACAGGGTAGTGTGGATGTTACACTTAGTGAACATGAACAGTAAAACTCAATGTATAAAACTTAAACGGCACTGGTAGTATATTATAAAAATATTAAAATGCAGTTCTGAATTCCAGTGAAAAATAAAACATAAAATAAAGATGAAAATAAAAAATAAAACAAATCCATATCCAATGCGATAGTGCTGGAAAATAAAAATATTGTAATTCATAATTCGGTTGTTTTTTTGACAGTCCTAATTTACATTGTTGGTAAAAAAATGTTGCGACATCAGAATTGTTGTTTTAAAATGATTTTATTTGTTCTAAATAGAACATAAGATAATTATATTGTGTTAATTCGAACTTACTGCCTGGGGTCCGACCTTCTAAGTGATTTAAGGAGGTACAAAAGCATAGCATTCTGAAGGTTGAATCATGGGAAATGTGAATCTAAATGTCCGTAAACCACGGTTCATATAAAATTATGGTAAAAAAACCATAGATTTTCCTACATTAAAGTGAACAACCCATTCAACAGAAGTGCAAAAATTTTCAAATGACTAACGTGTAGAGGAGCATAAAACGAAATAGGACCTGCACATATATTATTTTGTAACAGCTTAAAGGACAAACAACATTATTAGCATTGTAGTCTTAAACTTTGAGGGGGAGGCTTTTCATATGTTTTAAAAATATTCCATATTTGCGGTTTCGGTATTCATGTGTAAAACTTTCTGTACTTCCTCATAAATAGCAAATTAAAAATAATAGGATTTTTGTTAACATGCTTAGTTGGGAAGTAGTTAAACAATAATATCAACGTTGCGTAAATGTTTAACCTAAAAACTTATTCTCACCCGAAATAGTAGGATAATTCAACATTCTTCTCTATAATTTATTCAATATATTAAAGAGTGTAATTATAATACATTATTTTTAAAATAAAATAACTGCATTGTGTGGAGCTTTTTTCGAAACAGTAATAATAATAATGATAATAACAATGTGAATATTGTTATACACCGGGGTGAGGCCAAAAGGTTTTGCAGCTAAAATATTAAATTTAGTTACCCCGGCATAAACATTGGGGAACTTAGCATCCGTGGCACACGAGAGATACCAAGAACTTGCTGCACAAAGCTAAAGTGGGTATGGAATATTTATAAATAATTACATTTGAATTTACATTTTGCTCAGGTTTATTATAAATAAAGTGGCCTACATTGTACACAAAAAGGTTATAGACAAAACACTGAGGGAGATGCCCCACACACACACACACACACACACACACATGGCAACACGTACTCTTCCACACATGCTAACACACACGACACTCTCTGGCTACAACTGACGCCAAGCCAAGCCACCACACACAAAGAGGCTATTCCGTTGACTTGCCTTCACCCCCAACTAGAAGATGGGATTGCCGCGCCGGACAAGAACTTAACATACAAACACAACAATTAGCTCAACAATATTATACACAGCAATAATGTGTCCTACGCGACAATACACAAACATACGCTACAATATCTCAGGAACTAATTTAAATAGATTCATGACATTTTATGTGCATTATAACCTTAAATCTATGTTAAATCTTCAAATGAATCAAACTAAATTTAATTTTAAATATTTTTAGGTTAATATTCTTAAGTAATCCCTTTCATTTTCTTAGTGAATTTTATTTTTGATCTGACGGATGTTGCGGTTGTTTTATTAAGTTCTCTTACTATAGTAAAAGTGAATTGAAAGTTTATCTGGATTAACAATAAGTAGATAGAAGAGTACATTTTATACGAATAGTTTGTAGAAAAGTGAGTAGAGAAAGTCATATAAGTACAATGCATAAGATTTCATTTATAATCCAACAGAAAGCAAGGACACAGGATGCCTAAAATAGAGAGATAGCAGTTCATGTAACTCAAACCCAACCCTTGCATTGGAAAAAGAAGAAGAAGATGAAGACATCTATACAAGTGAGAAGTTTGTATTGAGAATCTAGATATTAAGTAGTGTTGAACATCGAGTGCTCTCGTTTACTTCCGCTACAAAAAGGCGCCAAAGAAACTCCAGCGCCGCTCACTAAACTCAGGATTAATAGCAAGCGTTGTGTTTTCTGCGCCCCGGCTGGAAACTTGCTCTTTGTTAGCAAGTATACTGATGCGAAGTTTATAACAAGCTAAGTGTCTCGGAGAAAGTTACAAATGTGTACATTATGGTTATACAAGCGGATGTTTTGGGAGCTTGGAGCGAGGCGCTGGCAGATCATGTTCTGTGTCGCTCTTCATTGTGTGCAAGATGTGGATATAGTGCATTCTAACGACTATAGTTCAGTCAAACTTACAAGGGAACTGCATAGTATTTCCTCTCGAGTTTTCTATGCAAATTTTACAGTTGACAAGGAACGAGACGTTAGAATGTAGAGTTAAGTCTTATACGGACGTACTGGGGGAAATAACAAGCAAAGAAATGTGACATTAAGGGACGGTTTCACCAACATATCTTAAAAATAATCTAACATCTTCTTTGTTATGTTAGATGATGTGTTTATCAAACTTCTATACAAATTGGTAACTAACATCTTATTAACGTCAAAATCACTGCAAACTTTAGCTATTCAGAAGGCGGTGACCGACCAAGACTGTTTCTAAACGTTCTCCTTTGCACTTTTGTCTACGTATCGTAGCTCCCTGTGTCCATGCGATGTTCCCGATTGTTTGAGGTTAGAATCGCCATGTTAACTGAAATAAATGTTTCACCGTTTGAAACGCGTTAATTAGGAACTGCTTACTAAATATAGACGCATTATCAAGTGCGGAAAAAACCGACAGTCCTATATTAAATTATTTCAGCCTGGAAGAAATTCCTCAGGTAATTTAACCTTCAGACTGCTATGCTGAGTCCAGCTGGACCCCAGTGTTAAATTATAATTTTTATGAGTGAAATATCCACTTTAGAATATTTAAATTGTTGTATTAGGTTTCAAGTTTAATCAGCTTTATTACCTAAAATAGTTCCATAAAATGATCAATAACTACAGTTGTAAAAAAATAAAATACATCTTGGGCTCCACTTAAACCCATCATAGCTGTTCATGTTTCATAAACGTTTATGTAACTTGAGTGCTTTATGTTAGCTGCCTTGTATTTTTCAGTTATTCTAGCACAAATTGTTGGTTTGAAATTGTGTGGAAACAGTTCAGTACTTTCCTAGTGTGCATTTTAAGATGTAGTCATGTCGAAACGGAAAGGTGAATTTTTTAAAAAACCGATGTCAATTATGTCCAAGATAAAATGATAGAAAACCTAGAAGAAGTTGCGAGACTTGCAAGAAATTCATTTGCGATACCCATTGTAAAAACATGCAACCAGCAGTGTGTCTTTAATGTTACACTTAGTGAACATGGATTGTAAAAATGTAAAATTCTGATGTGTTACACTCACATGACTTTCTCTGCTCTTGTGCAAACTATTTCTACAAACGCTTATTCTCCATCTCCTTCATGTTAATCCAGATAAACATTAATATTTCTCAACTGAGAATTCGTTGTTCTTTTTTTGTGTTCTTGACATGCAAAGAGAACTACATTTTACACATAGCGACCAGTTATAAAAATATTTGACTATCGCTTAAGGTGTACTATGTTCCCCTTGTTTTGTATTTGCAAGGGAAATATATAAATATAGTAGCCTTTAAGCATAGACATATCTCTTAATAGCTGGTTGCTATGTGCAGCACCATTCTCTTTGCCACGGATTAATACTCTTTGCACACACAAGACAAAAAATGAATAACGAATTCCCTTTGAGAAAAAGTATAAGTATTGGAAAATTAAAGGGAATAACCAGCAATATCTCGAAAATAGTTCACTCAACAACAAAATTGTGTATTTTAATGCGATCTACATTTTTGTGTTGTAAAATTTTGTCTATCTTTTATAGTTTACCAGTTATACAAAAGTCGTTCACAATGAAGAATACTTTTGGAGACATTCCCAGAAAATTCAAGGTATACATTTTATTTACCATAAAAATGTCTTAAATATATGATACTTTATTCAAACTCGTTAGAGCCATTTTTGAGAACATTAAAATTTTCGGAGAATTTTGTATGTAAAGGGTAATCTGGGGTGGGGAGATTTTCTTGAAAACCTTCTTGTCGTATCTCTGGATGATACGGAACCTAAATACCAAGTTTGGTGTTTATCCGACTGTTCGTTTCTGAGTTATGCTGCTCGCAGACAGACACAGACACACACATGGGCAGTTTCCAAAAATGCCTTTTTTGGATTAAGGGGGTCTCAAAACATGTATTTTCGGTGAAATCTCGGTATCGATTTTTTAATGGAATGCAATACTTCCACTATTTACTATACGTAGTAGAGAAAGTAAAAATAAAGATAAAGAAAATTATTTCATCCAAAGTGATAGTGCTGGAAAACAAAATTAGTATTGTAATTGGTATTTCGGTTGTTTTTTTGACAATACTAATTTTCATGTAAATTGTTAGTAAAAAACTGTCCAGAAATCAGAATTGTTTTAAAATGATTTTGCTTCTTCTAAGTAGAACATAAGATAATTATATTTTATTAATTCCAGTGTTCTACCTGGAGTCCCATTGGACCCCTCTCAGTGGTTTAAGGAGGTATAAAAGCATAGCCTTTATAAAGGTTAATTGGAAAGAACGCGTTTCTTCCAGGTCCAGCCCAGCATTAAGGTAATAAATTCCAGCACCAAAAATGTTAGGTACGAAGGGCGTTTAAAACGCTTTAAAGCTACTGGTGGACACTGCATTGAAACTAAAGTGGACGAGAACGTGATATTGCTGGTTAAGGATCAAACAGACCCGAACAAAAATCCTTTTTGGTGCTTGAAGCAATTGTTTTGGGAACCTTCCAGTTAAACCTACAAACGGTACAAACTTTCCAGTGGCCTTCGCCACCACGTTTTTTTAAAAAACTAACTTTGTATTTTAATGCTTATTTAAATATTATATATGTATGCCTCGGCTGCGTCAGTAGTAATTTTCAGAACACGTATCTAATAGCAGGGCTGGTGTGGCTAAAGAACAAGGCTTAGATATAGAAATTATAATCGTACTGTACTTTGTTTTTACTAATCCTCCACACGATTAAATAACACTTCACTGATATATCCTACTGTAGAGCTGTGAGAATTTTGTTAATTACACCTTTTTAACACGTAAACTTTATATTATTCTCACCGCAATGAATTTTTATGTCTCACATTGAACACATATCGTACCGATCGGGTACGCAATCTTGTAGCGTCTGCCGCCTGAATTTGTACTTTTTCTCTATTTCAAGTCTCTGATTGGCTATTCGTACTCTAATAGAATACTTTTATTTAACTTAAAGCTTTTCTAGTTGCTTTTTGGCTTTTTATAAACTATTTTAATAATTACATTATTATTCCAAGAATTATTAGTGGCATTATTAAACTTTATAATTTATTGTTATCTCAAGGTTACCTCATTGTTAGCAACTTTCGACTTTTACATAGTAATTCTGTTTGCTACGGAATGTATTTTGCTTCTATTTTTACAGCTCCTACATTGCTAAATAACGTAATACATTCACATAGCATTATTATACATGTACATAATAATATAAACGTAATACAATGACCGTTACATATATTTTATATATCATATTATACACATATTGCTTTAAGCTGGGCTGTTATTATATTTTATATTACATAATTAGAGTGATATGATTTAAGTGTTAAAAACATTACCTCAAATTAAATGGAAAATACCACTAACATAAAATCAATTTTTTTTCAGTATAGAGTCAATTGAAAAATGCAATGCCACAACTGGGATTTGAGCACGATTCCCCCACACTGCATACGGTTGCTCTAAACATTGAGCTACATGTCAATGGGACATTGAATTTCCCAACTGACTCAAGCAGTTTCCCAGACAGACCACCAAGGCATCTCACTAGAGATGACAATCTCAATGGTGACCTACCATTGCGAGTACTTTATTACTCATGGGTTTCTTAAGGTTTTCTTTTTATTTAATTGAAATTAATTATACTTTTTAGAGACCTTAGTCTGGTCTTGGCAAGTTTTTAATATAGAATTCAGTTGAGAAACCTATTTAGTAAAATTGAGAATTCAATGTCCCACCGGCATGTTGTCACATTAGCTCAGTGTTTAGAGTAACCGCACGAAGAACGGGAAAACCTTGTACAAACTTCGGCTGTGACATTGAATTTTTCAGTTTAATCTATACTAAAAACTTACCAAAACCAGCCTAAGGTCTAGTTCTAGTTTGAAAAGGGGTGGGTTTTATGCCCAAGCACTGCGACCTTAAGATCTATTGCGCATCCCCCCTTTCATCAGTTAAGTAGTCTGTTGCTCGCTATGAAGTTAACCAGACTGCTAACTGGGCTTTCGATAGCTCATCTATCTTTGGAAAGTGATTGACAAAAATACTTGCTCTTTTATTCGCAAGAGCAGGGCAATTACATAGCAGATGAGTAACAGTCTCATCTCTTTCTAGGCATCTACTACAGATACGGTTGTTAAACAATCCCATTCTGTATAGATTAAACTTTAGGGCACAGTGTCCTGTAATGAATCCTGTTGCCCATGTAAGTCTTCTTCTACTAAGACCGCGCAAGTATTTTTCCCGGCTGTTATCCAGGTCTGTAATAAACAACCTGAAATGTCTGCAGCCCTCAATGGAGTTCCAGTAGTTCTTGTGTTCTGCTTGAGCCCAGCACTTAATAGCCTGTTTCACTGGTCTGTAGGACACTCCCAGTACAGGCTCCGAACCAAAAAATGGGATTTCGCTGCCAATCTTGGCTGCTTCATCTGCTTTCTCACTGCCTGGTATACCTATATGTCCTGGCACCCACATAAGTTGAACCATATTGTGTTCAGCCAGTGTCATTAAGGATTTTTCGGCATTCTGAGACGAACTTTGATTTTATTGATGGTGATTCAAGTGCTTTAAGAGCAGCTTGACTGTCTGAGAGGATAAGAACGCTTCTATTCTTATATCTCTTTTTAATGCTTTCCATGACACTGGCTAGGATTGCATAAACCTCAGCCTGGAAAACTGTGGCTAAGGTACCAAGACTATAAGAAATATTGGTGCCATTACCGTAAAGCACAGCCCCCGTTCCCGATTTGGTTCTAGAGCCATCAGTATACCAGATTGGGCCTTTGAGCCTAAGGTCTCTAAAGGCATAATTAATTTAAATTAATTATTCATATATACACTACGTGATCAAAAGTATCCGGTCACCTAGCTGAAAATGAGGTACAAGTTCGTGGCGCCCTCCATCGGTAATGCTGGAAGACAATATGGTGTTGGACCACCCTTAGCCTTGATGGCATTTTTGTAACTTTTTTCATTGCCACTCCGTTTTACCTAAGGCTGTGTTATAGGACTGAACCATTGAAATTACCGAAATGATACTTCAATGCACGCTGGTGACGTACAAACTCCAGGTCGAATGACAATAGAACAAAATCGTATCTTGAACGAGAGTTAATCCATTGAACTGAAATGCAGTAGTATCGCTTTACCTTTGATATCGATCAGATTCTGCGACTAATAGCGTGTGTAATCCGGCTGATCTAAGCATTGAAATGAGACAATACCAGCAGACAAAGCGCCCGTATTTAAGGATGGGGGGGAACAGCTCTGAATGCGACAAAAACTGCCGCATAGCAACTCTGTTGATAGCAGGTGTTAACTGAAATGTAAATCCTCGCATTTCGAGGAACGCAAAACAAACTCATAAGCGAGATTAGTGGGAGTTTCAGTACGGACGTTAGTTATTATAGGATGATATGGAAGTAAATCCGCTAGTATGCAGCGTACTTACCGCAATTTTTGTTTGCAAGATAAGCTTATACCAGTTGTTTCTATGGCCACTTTCCTCAGCGGAGAAATGAGGAAGGGTTTTAAAGTGCATTATGCAGTTAGCTTTAAAAAATCTCATGCGTTACACTCACATGACTTTCTCTACTCTTGTACAAACTATTTTTACAAACTTTTATTCTCCATCTATTTCATATTAATCGAGATAAACATTTGCAGAAACGGTCTTTTGACATGCAAATAGAATTACATTTTACACATAGCGACCAGTTCAAAAAACATTTGACTATCGCTTAAGGCCATGTTCCCCTTGTTTTGTATTTTCAAGGGCAATATAGAGATACAGTAGCCTTTAAGCATAGACATATCTCTTAATAGCTGGTTGCTAGGTGCAGCACCATTCTCTTTGCCACAGATTAATACTCTTTGCATATTCAAGACAAAAAAATGAATAACGAATTCCTATTTGAGAAAATAAGTATTGAAAATTTAAGGGAATAACAAGCAATATCCCGAAAATGGTTCACTCAGCAAAAAAAATGTATATGACATAAATTGTGTATTTTAACGCGATCTACATATTTTTGTAGCAAATTTTGTCTATCTTCTATGGCTTACCAGTCATCTAAAAGTCGTCTACAATGAAGAATACTTTTGGAGACATTCCCAGAAAATTCGAGATATAAATTTCATTTGTCATGAAAATATCTTAAACATATGATATTTTAATCAAAATCGTTATAGCCATTTTTGAGAAAATTAAAATTTTCGAACAATTTTCCATGTAAAGGGTAATCTGGGGTGGGTGTGTCGCATCTCTGGAAGATACTGAACCTAAATACCAAGTTTGATGTTTATCGACTGTTCGTTTCTGTGTTATGCTGTTGACAGACACACACACACACACGGTCATGTTTCCAAAAATGCTTTTTATGGATTCAGCGGGTCTCAAATCACATATTTCCGGTGAAATCTCGTATAAAATTTTTGTGTGGAATACAATACTTCCTCGGCTGACTCGGCTATTGTGATTATTATGTAGTCTGAAATTTGCAACGTACGTCGGAGAAAAGCTTTATTCTGAAGACATTTTCTGTACCTAGGATTCCACATGGTTGGAAAGTTAAGCTATATACACATCCTTTTGTACCTTATTCGATAAATTTATACAAACCATCACTGAATAAAGTTCTGCCGTTTGCTTCTCTTTTCCGCATCACGTGCTTTAAAAAGTGCACCAAAATCACCAATAAATCTAATTTTACTCGCGTTTCAGTGTTATGATAAAATTGGGATAAATACGTTGGGTTGTTCACGATTCTAAGGTAACGATATCAGACGAGCACATTAGCTCCGCGCTGAAACATGTGGAACCGAATGAAAGTTCAGCAGTATGAGTGTATCACTGTGTTTGCTTAGTTGTATGCTCTTGTTCTTGGTGCAACAAATGGCGTCAAAAATGCAACCATTCTGATAAGGGTACATTATTTCCCTTCCGATACAAAATTCTTGTCTTCTAAGATTATTAAGCAGCGCAAGAGGCGTGGTGATCTCATGTGCACTCAACAAAAAATCAAAGGACAAGAAACGGAAATCCACGACCGCACACCATTCGCACCCCGGAGATAAATTGGAAAGTGGAGGCCCATGCCTCTGGACCAAATCCTGCAACTCGGAGGGTCATTGCACTGTAAATAGAGATTTTTGTTACTACTGCGAACACCTTAATCAACCAAGATTTGAATCTAGAGAAGTGTTATAAGAGCCGGGGATATAAGCTGTTGCCCCCGTGTCGTAGATTTGCGGTACGTAAAAGAACCTCAAGTCTGATAAAGAGGCCTCTGAGAAAAATTATGTGCCTTTCACGCCCAATATAGAATGGGACGCTAAGGACCATAGTAGTTAAAGAGCGTCCATAAATATAACTCAATCGTCAATGTTGCCTAAACACATTGCAGAACGTGCCACTAACAGCAGAAATCTGTGTGAACGATACCTAGCTGGTGAAAAGTGGATGTTTGTTGTCTTTTTAGATGAGGTATATGTTTATCTAAGCAACTGGTACAAACCCCGGGCTATATATTTCTGACCAAGGGGAGTAAAAATGTTTGAAAGTTCGTATAAGTAACTAAAGAAATTTTCCTCAATGGTTTCATGGTGATACTGTTATAAACTGGGATGACGCCAAAAGCTTTGCAGCTAGATATTACATTTTAGTTACCCCAGCATATACACTAGCCTTGATGACAGCGTTCACTCTCGCAGGCATACTTTTAATCAAGTGCTGGGAGGTTTCTTGGGGAATGTCAGCCCATTCTTCACGGAGTGCGGAACTGAGGAGAGGTATCGATGTAGGTCGGTGAGGCCTGGCACGATGTCGGCGTTCCAAAACATCCCAAAAGGGGTTCTATAGGATTCAAGTCAGGACTCTGTGCAGACCAGTCCATTACAGGGATGTTATTGTTGTGTAACCACTCCGCCACAGCCCGTGCAGCATGAACAGCTGCTCGATCGTGTTGAAAGATGCAATCGCCATCCCCGAATTGCTCTTCAACAGTGAGAAGCAAGAAGGTGCCTAAAATATCAATGTAGGTCTGCGCTGTAATCATGCCACGCAAAACAACAAGGGGTGCAAGCCCCCTCCAGGAAAAACACGACCACACCATAACACCACCACCTCCGAATTTCACTGTTGGCACTACACACGCTGGCAGATGACGTTCACCGGGCTTTCCCCATACCCACACCCTTTCATCGGATTCGTCACTCCACACAACGTTTTGCCACTGTTATATCGTGTAATGTTGACGCTCCTTACACCAGCGAGGCGTTGTTTGGCATTTTCCTGCGTGATGTGTGGCTTATGAGCAGCCGCTTGACCATGGAATCCAAGGTTTCGTACCTCAAGCCTAACTGTCATAGTTTTTGGAGTGGATCATGATGCAGTTTGGAATACCTGTGTGATGGTCTGGATGGATATCTGCCTATTACTCTTTACGACCCTCTTCAAATGTCGGCGGTCTCTATCAGTCAACAGACGAGGTCGGCCTGTGCGCTTTTGTGCTGTAAATGTCCCTTACTATCACATCAGAAGCAGTGGACCTAGGGATGATTAGGAGTGGGAAATCTCGCGTACAAACTTCTGACTCAAGTGACACCCAATCACCTGACCGCGTTCAAAGTCCGTAAGTTCCACGGAGCGTCACATTCTGCTGTTTCACGATGTCTAATGACTACTGAGTTCGCGGATAATGAGTACCAGGCAGTAGGTGGTAGCAAAATGCACCTAAGATGAAAAACGTATGTTTGTGGTGTGTCCGAATACGTTTGATCACATAGTGTATATTATAGTTCTAGTGTATATTATTAACTTTTCACATAAGAATGACGATTTACACATCAGAAATTTCATTATTCAACTGAGAAATAACACTAACTTTGTACATCTACTCGCATACTTGGGAAAAACGTCACATTCCTATTTAATTGTTAATCTGGGAAGCGTTGCTTGTGGGCGGAGGCGTAGCTCCTGTCAGGGGAGAAAGTATTGTTACCGTTATGAAGTCATGTTCCAAACTAGGGTTGAGAGAGGTGAGTTTCCTTTCATGATTGTTTCGCGTTACAGTACCTCCTTTACTTGCAATAGGTAAGTATAAGTAAATATATAGCGTAGTTAAATTATATTCGAACCCAGCCGCGGCCTCTCTCTACTGCACGAGACAGTCGGTAGGCGCCGGGGAAATTACTCTAGCAGAGGTGGACTAAAATCCTGACCTTATAATAGATGCTGGGAAATGTTGATCTTCTGCCCTCAAACAGGCAGCATATCTCGTGCAAGTATTCTCGCCCACTCTCCTAAGCTCAGCATCAGTAATTCCTGCACAATGTTTTCTCTAAGTTCCTGTAGTGTGCGAGGATTGGAACGATACACTTTGTCTTTTAAAGAACCCCATAAGTAGAAATCACAACTTTAACAGCTCAGGAGAACGAGTGGGCCACAAATCAACACTAATCATTCTGTCATCAAACACCTCTCTTATTGCATGTAATGATTCGGTAGCCGTATGTGCTGTTGCAGAATCTTGCTGGAACCAACCATACGATTTCTCTTCATCCGTCAGCGATTACAAAATGGCCTCAAAATTAACCTTTGATATCGCTCTGCATTTTTCTGTTTCATCAAAGAATATGGGTCCTATTATTCTTCTAGCACTTATCACACACCACACTCCAATTTTCTGATCATAATGAGGCGTTTCATCACAAGAATTTGTAGCGGGAAACCGTCGTTGTGCGACATTTCTAGCGATAAATCGTCGTTCCAGGGTTCTTGCGGTCTTTTGCAGTGTTCTTCCTCGGCTATTGGTGCTCGTCGGTTGCTTGGTATTCCAATCCTAACTATATCTAATTATTATTTCTCAGGTTATAGTGAGTGAAGCAAGTTTAAGAAATACACTGAAATTTTTCCTTAATAAATGAAGTTTATTCACTACTGAAATAATTATAGGTGGCTAGTTTTTCCCATTATTATAATCCCACCACTTTAAATTAGTCAGGAGCCTAGCTATCTGCACGCGCACTCCCACCCTTGTGCATCTGTAGCACCTCGTATCGACGTGAATTCTAGAAAATCAGTGATAGAGAGAGAGAGAGAGATAGAGAGAGTGGGCTCTGAGGCCATGCCTGCCCTAATAGAGCCTAGTGACGCTCACCTCTGCGTTTAAAATGTAACGACGTTTCCTATTGGCCCTCAGTCCGCGTTACCTTAACATGTATGAGAATGTATGGCTTCAGATCCGTGCGCTTTAGCGTCAGTTCCATATCTCCGTCTCTTTCTTTTCTCTATCTGTCTCTTTCTATTTCTCCGTACCGTTACCGGTTCTCTGCCTGTTGGCTTGGTGAAAGGTACGCTCTACTTAGGATTAGTCTTTCTTGGAATTCTGATAGCCCGCCTGTTTCTTACAATCAGCTCTGTACAAATGCTAGGTATTACTGTTCAGTTCTTATATGTATGGTTCCTTTTTCATATGAACAATTCCTATATATGTATAATGTATCCCCTTTTAAATTCCTGCTGGTGAGCTTCGGAGAGTGAGCGAGAATACTTACACAAGATATGCTGTCTGTTTGAGAGCAGAAGATCAACATTTCTAGCATCTATTATAAGGTAAGAAATTTAGTCCGCCTCTGCCGGCTGTCTCGCGCAGTAGAGAAAGGCCGCGAGTGGGTTCGAATATACTTTAACTACCCTATACATACCACGGAGAGGCGCTCACACGGGTAGAACACCGTACGTAGACCAATGGGCCCTTTGTGCTTCTACCGTGACCCGTTAGGAGGGAAGGATGAATGAACCGAAGAACAAATCCGTGTGACAACATGCGAAGCATGAACGGAGTCCCTAATGTTTCCAAGTTCGAAGGCACCCAACGCCTCTCAAACCCACCCACAAGGCCCAAATCCCCCGGGAGTGACTCAAAGGGACGCTCACTCGAGAGCGACATGCAGTAGAACAGTGCGACCCGTGGCAGGAGGAATGTACAGAAACCACACCACCCAGACGCAACAGTCGAACACCGTCACCTAGCACTTCAACCTTGAAACACATGATTAAGGGAATGATAGGTTCAGGAAATTAGGGATAAGTAGAAGAGGAACTACTTCAGCATTCGTCTACCACATGGAAAAAACACGGAAAGTCCATGGAAGCCTTGCAGGAAAGTAGTAGAGCAAGTAGAAACAGATTAGCAATTAATTAACTGTGCAATATTTCACTCTTCACTCTCGTATTTATTGCGATTAACATGAACAAAACAATATTTTTTATTTTTTTACTTACTCTACTACGTATAGTAAGTAGGGGAAGTATTGTATTCCAACCAAAAATTCGATACCGAGATTTCACCGGAAATATATGATTTGAGACCACCTGAATCCAAAAAAAATATTTTTGTAAACATGCCCGTGTGTGTGACTGTGAACAGCATAGCTCAGAAACGAACAGCCAGATAAACACCATACTTGGTATTTAGGATCAGTATTTTCCAAAGATGCGACACGAAGGTTTTCAAGAAAATCCCCCACCCCAGATTACCCTTTACATGGAACATTTTTTGAAAATTTTTGTTTTCTCAAAAATGGCCCCAACGATTTTGATTAAAATATCATATATTTAAGATACTTTCATGACAAATCGAACGTATGTTATCCCGAATTTTCTAGGAATGTCTCCAAAAGTATTCTTCATTGTGATCGACTTTTGCATAACTGGTAAAGCATAAGAGATAGACAAGATTTTACTACACAAAAATGTATATCGCGTTAAAATACACAATTTATGTCATATACATTTATTTTGTTGAGTGAACCATTTTCCAGATATTGCTTGTTATTTCCTTACATTTTCGAATACTTATTCGTTTTCTCAAATAGGAATTCGCTATTCATTTTTTTGTTTTGGAATGCAAAGGGAATGGAACACTCCACATAGCAACCACCTCTTAAAATATTTGACTATCGCTTAAAGCCTAACAATTCCCCTTGCATCTACAAGAAAATTAGCAATAAGATTAACATCTTCATATATCGATTTAACATGAAGCATATGGAGAATAAGCGTTTGTAAAAATATTTTGTATAAGAGTAGACATAGTCATGTGTAACACATCAGATTTTTTTTTAAGTTTCTCTACCACCAATATAGTAGATGGAGAATGTAATGTTTTCCATCCAAAATTTTTATATTCAGTTTCCAACGGAAATACATGCTTGAGGCCCCTTGAAAACAAAATAATCAGTTTTAGAAATATGCCCGTGTGTATATGTGGGTGAACACCAAACTCAAGAACAAAATATAGGATAAACACCAAACATAGTATTTAAGCTCAGTATCTTCCAAAAATGCGAATCGAAAGTTTTAAAGAAAATCTCCATACACCAAACCACCCTTTACGAGGAAAAATTTCAGATATTGATTAAAATATAAGGATATTGATTAAAATACCATACATTAAAGATATTTACTTATAAAATAAATTGTATAACTTGGACTTTTGGGGGTATTCTGTGAAGTCCTCTTCATTCGAAAGGAGTGTTGTACAACTGGTAAACGTTAAGCGATAGACGAAAAAAATGTAGATCACTTTAAAACACACCATTTTTTAAAATAAGTAAGTTTTTCTTTAGCGACAGCCGTTTTCGATATATGTGTTATTAATGGTTCAAATTGTAAATATTTAGCCATTCTTTTGAAGTCCTGTAGATTTTCAGTGGTTTCTCGTCGTGTCATGTAAACAGTATGGAATTTTAAGGCCAGCATTTAGCGTCCAGTTCCTAAACATATGACTATCGCTGTTCTCTTTGTATCTATAAGAAATGTGCAATATAGCTGTTTCCGGAAATGTTTACCTTGGTTAAAATGAAGTAAATACGAACATAAACTCGAAAGAATAATTTATATATACACTAAGAAGCGCAGAGGGTACAGAAAGTTATGTAACGCTTGTGAAACGTCACAGAAAGTTGTTTGCATTTATAAAATCCTTTCTACTAAACCTTGTGCAAAGTTACTTCATGTTCTAGAAAATATGTCCATATTGTGTAACAAGGATGAAATTATGCTAAAACGGAAGGTGGAACATTGAAAGGCCGTAGCAAGCCACTCAGGCAGGTATGATGTAACGCCAAGGAGAAATTGTGCACGATAACTTGGGAACGATAAATCTTAAGATGATAAGAACTCCCGTAAAAAGCGGAGTAAGAGTGATGGCTGAGATGTTATGTTCGAGGAGGAAGATGAAGAAATATTGTGTGCACGAGATGGGCAGTGAGACGGCGTAATCTATCAAACAGAAAGGGAAATCTCTTCATCACATATGTTATTGGTTACGCAGTATTGTATCCTTAAATTCAGATGTGCAGATAAGGTAGAAATTCTATTCCAACATTTATTTTATTTAATACGAAGATAAATAATAATCGTTTAAGACCTATTTTAAATGAATTTTATATAAAAGGCGAGAAGTAAATTTAGAAACATTATATATAGAGTTATTCAAAAAGAAGGAACATTTTACATATTTATTTCTAATGAACGACAATAGATGCCGACACAAGCGGTATATCACCGAATAGAGAAAAGTTCAAATTTTTATTTTGTGTGATCAAAATAAGCACCATTTCTTATGAGAGGACGAGACAGTGCTTTTCCGTTTATATCGCAAACATTAGGTTACCTGACACTCACCGAGGTCATTGCAGTGCTAGTAAACTACGCATATACGCGATCCACGACCCGCTAATAAATGAAACGTATGGTTTAAAACTATTCTTTGCGGTTTAAATGACCAATATTTTTAAAACTATTTAAATGCTTAATCAGGATTCTTTTGTTTTTCGTGATGACATGCAGAACAGTATGGAATTTCAAGAACAGCTTATAGCGACCCACCGTTTAGAAATTTTATAAGCTTCAGTCCCCTATATCCTCTTTTACCTTCAACAAAAATGTAATGAAATTTCTACAAATGTTTATGTCGATTACACAAAGTAGATATAAAATAAGCTTTCGTTAGAACAGTGTGTAGAAACAGGCGAGTAAGGAAAGTTATGTGCAGGTAACAAAGCATAATTTTTGTTTGGAAATCGCGGAAAATACTCGATAAACATTACAATGGTGCCGTCAAATTAAAACGTGCCCGGCGCCAAATGGTGCTACTAAATATTAGTTGCCACAGAAGTTATGGCCATAACTCCTAGCACATTTGTGATACTAACAGATAGGAGGCCAAATTTATTACTGTAGAAATTTTTAGGCTTTTAATAAATCAACAATGTTACCGAATTGCAAATGAGCTCATACGGTCGCTATGAAACCATATCCCTTTCCATGCCGTTAAATGTTTGAAAATATGAAAGGAAAAAATAGCAACTCTAGCATTCAAATAATACCAGAAATGCACAACTCGCTTTCTAAGCATGATGCTTCTTCTTTGGACGGATTGTATTAAACTTTGTTCCTAAATCCCAAAGCTTTCCCCCTAGAGTGATCTATCGCCAGCTTTTATGAGAATATGAATGAAAAGTTACCTATTACTTTCTCTACTACGTATACTAAGTAGGGGAAGTATTGTATTCCACCCAAAAAATTGATACCGAGATTTCACCGGAAATACATGTTTTGAGACCCCCTGAATCCAAAAAAGCATTTTTGGAAACCTTTCCGTGTGTGTGTCTCTATGTGTGTATGTGTGTGTCTGTGTATGTGTCTGTGAACAGGTAACTCGGAATCGAACAGTCGGATAAACACCAAACTTGATATTTAGATTTAGTATCGTCCAGAGATGCGACAGGAAGGTTTTCGAGAAAATCCCTCCACTCCAGATTACCCTTTACTTAGAACATTTTTCGAACATTTTAATTTTCTAAAAAATGGCTCTAACGATTTTGATTAAAATATCATATGTTTAAGATATTTTCATAACAAATGAAATGTGTATCTCGAATTTTCTGGGAATGTCTCTAAAAGTGTTCTTCATTGTGAACGACTTTTGTATAACTGGTAAATCATAAAGATAGCAAACTTTTACTGCACAAAACCCGCAGATCGCGTTAAAATACACAATTTATGTCATATACATTTTTTTTGTTGAGTGAACCGTTTAGGAGATATTGCTTGTTATTCCCTTAACTTTTCCAATACTTATACTTTTTCGCAAATGGAATTCGTTATTCATTTTTATGTCATGGACATGCAAAAAGAATGGAATGCTCTACATAGCAACCAGTTCTTAAAAGATTTTACTATCGCTTAAAGTCTACCACATTCCCCTTGCATCTACAAGAATATTAGCAATAAGATTAACATCTCGATTAACATGAAGCATATGGAGAAAAGCGTCTGTAAAAATAGGTTGTACAAGGGTTGAGAAAGTCATGGGAGTGTAACACATCAGATTTTTTCCTTGCGGTAATGTAGCGTACACTTGGGAGTAGAAAAAGTGACCTATACTTGAAAGAGCGACATACCTTCCTAGCTCCGGCTTCTGCAAGCGGTACCTCTCTTTTTGTATAAATCCAGATATTGTCCTTTCAACGACGTTTTAGCTAGAGAGTGGGACGTTTTAGCTTTATCTCTCAGATGCTGAACTCGTGCCGCGCATGGCACGTACGGCCGCCAACAACCTTTCACTATCGCGGGTCTTTACCCCTCACTTGCCTTAGACAAGGTAAACAGTACCTACTTGGAAAGGGAGAATCGGACGACTGAAAAAATTCAACGCTATAGCCAGGATTTGCAACACGGATCTCCCGATTACCGTCCGGTTGCTCTAGTCACTGAGCTACCATAGCAACATGCCGGTAGGACATTAAATTCTCTAGATGACTCTATTTTTTCCGGTAAACCACAAGATGATCTCGAATTGTTTTGAGATGGCATACACCAATGCCAACTTACAACACCGTAACAACTTTAAGTACCGGGCTTCATATTTTAGCCCCTATCAGGTCCATTAAGGAATGAATTGTTCTTGTCCACTAACCTGTGTGTAGAGCAAGGCTGGAAAGCTAGAATTAGAACCTTCCAACCTTGTCTTACACACATGGCTAGTGGACAAGAAGATAATCCATAAATACTACCTTCTTCCAATAGCTACCTCCTTGGAAAGGCACCCCCACCCACTAGCTAACACATAGCTGAACATACAGCAGTTGTTTTGTGTCTCTCCAAAACATGAATAGCGCAAACACTGTCAATGAACCCTCCAGTTTGTGCTAGTTGACTACCGTTAATTTTGTAGATATATAGATATTATATTTCACTTCGTTAGTAACATACATTAATTCACATATAAGTTCTGTAATACATAACTTTATCTCTACACATTACCCTTTACATATCATTTTCTCTTTCACTAAGTTGTTGCATTACTAAGGGCCCGCAAACATCCAACACCATGGTTGTCGAGCTTAAGACAGTATTTTTAACACATAAATAATTTCAGTCTAATTACATAATATGTAAATTCAATAATAGCCCACCTTGAAGCAATATGTGTATGTAATAATTTGTAAAATATATGTAACAGTCATTGCATTTGCTTATATTATTGTATCCATGTGTAATAATGTTATGTGAATATATTACGTAATATAATAATGTAGGATCTGTGAGAATAGTAAGCTAAACGTTGCCTAACAATGAGGTAACAATGAGGTAACCTTGAGGCAATAATGAGTTTGAGAGTTTAAACGTTATTTGTGATTCTTGGAAGCATTAATGTAATTTTAGTGACAGTTTATAAAAATAAGCAATCAACAACCAGAAAAAGCTTTAGTTAAATGCAGGTATTCTATTGGTGTAGGATTAGCCAATCAGAGACTTGAAATACAGAAATTTACAAGTTTAGACGGTTGAAATTTAGTCAGTTGCCTGCAGACAGTGATAGTAACCGGATGCAAGATGGGAAATACAATACGTATTCCTATGAGACAAAAATAGTATATGTGTTAAAAAGTGCAAGTATTAAATAAAAGAATCTCACAGCTCTCGTTATCAGTGAAGTGCTATTTCATTTGTGTCAATGATTAATAAAAAGGAGTGAATTAAAACTTGAAATCTGTGTAAGCCTACATTCTTGTCGCATCATGCCCTGCCAAGATATCCATGTTTCTAATAATAATACTGACGCAGCCGAGGCAAACATAAATATGAAATATTTAAAGAAACAGTTTAATTACAAAGTTAATATTTTTTTAAGCTTGTGGTAAAGGCCAACTGAAAATACAATTGGGGCGAAGGCTACCGGAAACTGTTTACTATACGTGCTGTTGCAACTATTACAAGTTCGGCTCCCCAACAGTTGAAATATAATACAACTCCTTCAATACAACCTACTTTAAATTGACGCCCAAAGCGTGTTGCAACCAACGTAAAAGAAAACCACCTTCCTCAAATTGGCGTCCATACGTGGAGCTAAATAAATAAACAACTCCAACGTAAAGACAATATCTTCTTCAAATTATTGGGTCCTATTTAAGTTTATAATTCAACAATATACATTTCTTTCTATTCCCTATTTCTAATTATTTTCAGTTATTTATTTCTCACTAGACCTAAATATTTTCCTATTTCAATTAAACTTTCCTTGGATTTAACTCTTAACATCCTTTTACCTATAATTTCATTTGGCAATCTAGGCCAATTGTTTCTTTACAATTTTTTCCTCATATTCATTGTTTCTTCACATTCTAACATTAAATGCCCATAATTATTAAATTTGCTATTACATAATGGGCATTTTCCTTTATTTTCTCCTTCTACTATGTCTTTTAACCTCACCACCCCCTGACCTAGCCCATGCATAGCCCTCTCTTGCTATTTTATTACAAACATCAAAATAGTTTTTTCTTACCCATGTACTTTTAATCTCCCTTCAAATATCCCCACACCCTATTCCATTGAGAATTGCTTCTAGGCGCTTGTACCAAGTATCCTCTTTATTTGGCTTTCGCTGAACCTTCAAACATTGTTTTAAAATATTATTATTCTCTGATTCTTCAATTCTCGACAAATATTTCACTATTCTTTCAATGATTTTAGCGTTACTACCAAATCTCCCTAACTCCATTTGTGCAACCCCATTAGGTGAGTCCCTTGGTAGACCCAGGATTATTTTACAAAAGCTCCTATGCACTTTATTTACCTGTTCCCACCCCTCAATACCCCAAATCTCTGCACCATACAGAACTTTTGCCTCAACTACTGCTCCATATACCCTCTCTATCCATTTTACGTGCATCCCAGGTATTTTATCTAAACATGTTCTAGTAATAATCATGATATTTGTAGCGGGTTGATAAGTTGATGTCGATGGATTACTGTTGTTTAGCATTGCTAGAGCGACGAGTCTATCTTAAATCTTCAGGGCGTGGTGTCAAAGACAGCAACAACAACTTACTCGAAATGTGGCTTTTAAATAATTTATTAACCATATCCTGAAGAATTCAACATATTAATATCAAGCGTATACAACGAACAAATTCTGCTAATTTCCAATCAAACCCACTACCATTCACGCCGTCAGTGCCGCTATATGTATACCGTGCCCATCACTGATTGGCCTGGGGTGGGCAGAGGCCGGGCAGCTAGTGGACGATACCTTCCCTTGGAGACTTCGACCTCGCCCTGAAGATATCCACCGCAGGCGAGGACGATGGACGAAACGTCTGGAACACCTCTTTCCAGCAAACCACGACATAACAGCCCGAGAGAAGGCATCATATGCGGCGATAGCTTATCCGAGGAGTCTTCGACCGCGTCACTTAAGATGACCACCACAGTTGTGGACGATGGAAGAAACCATGGTCTGCTGGAACACCGTGTCTTGGCAGACCACGACATAACACCCTGGAAGAACGCATCAGACGCAGCGAGAACTTCTCCGAGGAGACTTCGACCACGCAACTGAAGATGTCCACCGCAGTTGTGGACTAGAACATCTGGAACACTTGTCTCCAGCAAACACGGCTTAACACCGAAAAGAACGCATCAAACGCAAGTGTAACTGGAAGGCACTTCCAGGCATATTTACGACTCCGGCCATGAAAGCCTACGTTCTCTCATATCAGGAGATTTTTCATGTTTATTAGTTCGGACTGTACAAAATTACAATTATAAGGATTAAAGAGAAGCCTCAATAAAATGCCTTTAGATCATTGTACAATAATTTAATATGCTAGGGGTACAGGTTTCGATTCCCGGCTGCGGGGGGGAGATTTTCTCTAGCCAAGATTATTCCCTACCCTCCCAGAGTCTGGAAGAATGAATGGGTGTGTGAATGTGTGTGTGATCTAATGATTATAGCCCAGAAAGTGCAAGTAACTCAACGACAAGAGAATACGAGTTAACACCATTGCCAGTAGGCAATAAGTTGCAAAGGAAAGGCTGCCGAGAAGACCAAGTCGGGCTATAAATGGAACCAAAAAATAATTTTATGAAGGGAGAGTTGGGTATAGGTTAAACAATAGAGAGGGACACCTGCAACGTACGTAGATATATTGTGGCTACCACACCCAGGAGGAAGTGAAGGAATCACAGGAGGCTACAGGTTGCAGTGAGACAGGCTAAAAGGACGCGCGGAAGTCCCTTATGGTTTCAGGTTCGAAGACCCGTCCAACTGCTGGAGTTGCCTAGAGAGAACGATGTACAACCTGTCGACCAAGCTGCCCACTGGTTTCCATATGGAGTACTCTTTCCTTTGAGCAAGCATACGCACCTGAAAGATGAAAAGTAAATGGAATGAAAGGGAAATGAAATAGTGGTGGATAAGAAACCACTCCAGTATTCGCCTACCGAACAGAACAGAGTGGGCCTCCCGAATGCTCTGTCGCGGAGCCCTCTTGCTTGGTAAGGGAAACGCAAATGAAATCAATTAATTCATCATTGGAGTAAAAAATATATACAATAGCAACGTCAGCAAGTTAGTATATAGCAAGAACATAAACTGTAACATAGTGTAATGCTGATTATAAATTGTTTTCGGCCTATGATCACTGAATTCTTGTTCCTTACGCTCCAGCAACTGTATACAGTTGCATACACGAGACTAAGCTTTCATTCGCATCAAATAAACATAGCAATCCTGTTTCTGCACAAAATAATCTAAGTCTAAAATAAACAACTACATCACATTCTGAGTACTGCTAATTACAGCTCATACAAGCTGTAAGCCTGTCATAACATTATCACAGAAATTCTGTTGATGAATTCTATCCAGAGTTATTACAGTTAATTTCACATATTAGTGACTATATTCCGAGAAGGAAAATCTAATGTATTCCATTCACGTGATTTTCTCTACTGGCTCCTCTACAAATTATTCTTACAAAATCTTATTATTGTGTCTATTTTGTTAACTTAGATAATATTTCAATTCACATTCCGATGTATGATACAGTAGGTAAAGCGACTGTCAGATTTTCAAAGAGTGTGTAGCTATGTGATGGCTTCGAAATATGCCTTTGTATGCCACGAGGGGAAAAAAAAGAAAAAAATGTGTTACACTCACATGACCTTCTCTACTCTTGTGCAAACTATTCTTACAAACTCTTATTCTCCATCGTTTTCATATTAATCGAGATAAACATTTGCAGAAACGATCCTGTGACATGCAAAGAGAATTACATTTTCCACATAACGACCAGTTCTAAAAATATTTGACTATCGCTTAAGGCGTACTATGTTCCCCTTGTTTTGTATTTGCAAGGGGAATATAGAAATACTGTAGCCATTAAGCATCGACATATATCTTAATAGCTGGCTGCTAGGTGCAGCACCATTCTATTAGCCACAGATTAATACTCTTTGCATATCCAAGACGAAAAAATGAATAATGGATTCCCATTTGAGAAAATAAGTATTGAGATATTTAAGGAAATAACAAGCAATATCTCAAAAATGGTTCACTCAACTAAACAAATCTATATAACATAAATTGTGTATTTTAACGCGATCTACGTTTTTTGTGTAGTAACATTTTGTCTATCTCTTATGATTTACCAGTTATGCAAAAGTCGTTCACAATGAAGAATACTTTTGGAAACATTCCCAGAAAATTCGAGATATACATTTCATTTGTAATGAACATATCTTAAACATATATTTTAATCAAAATCGTTAGAGCCATTTTTGAGAAAATTAAGATGTTCGAAAAATGTTCCATGTAAAGGGTAACCTGGGGTGGGGGAATTTTCTTGAAAACCTTCGTGTCGCATCTCTGGAAGATACTGAACCTGAATACCAAGTTTGGTGTTTATCCGATTGTTTGTTTCTGAGTTATGTTGTTCACAGACACATAGACACACAGACACACACCGACATGTTTACAAAAATGCTTTTTTTTGATTCAGGGGGTCTCAAAACATGTATTTCCGGTGAAATCTCGGTATCGAATTTTTGGGTGTAATACAATACTTCTACTTACTATACGTAGTAGAGAAAGTAATAAACGATGGTAGGTAGAGAATATGCTGTGAATATAACACAACAGCTGATTTTGTTCAGATTATACACGGAATGTATGTCAATGACAATTGGTAGCTATTGAAGTTTTGCTGCCTGTGACACGGAGCTGTTGTAATGTTCATGGAAGGAGATCTCCAGGGCGACTCCTCGCTTCATGCAGTCGTTCGCTTAACATTTTAGTGCCCCGGGTGTCGTCACGCATGGCTTCATATTCTCGTACTGTATTTTACTGTAGAGGCGCGCTGCGAGACGTTCCCATTCATAATACTCCCAATGCGCTCCAACGGAGCTCCCAACGGTACCTCTGGGACGAGATGTGGTCACAATAACGGAGTAACCTTGTATATCCGTGTATACCAAGTCCAACAGCAAGGAAGTGGCCTCAGGTTTCATTGACTTTCAGAAAAATTGCATAAAACCTGAAATATGGAATATTTTATATATGTAATGTTTTAAAATTCAACTGAGGCTAAACAAATACTTAAAAATCTGATGTGTTACACTCACATGACTTTCTCTACTCTTGTACAATCTAATTTTACAAACGCCTATTCTCTATATGCTTCATGTTAATCGAGATATCGAGATGTCAATCTTATTGGTAATTTTCTTGTAGATGCAAGGGAAATATGGTAGCTTTTAAGCGATAGTCAAATATTTTAACGCTGGTTGCTATGTGGCGCATTCCAAACTCTTTGCATGTCCAAGACATAAAAAAATGAATAACGAATTTGAGAAAAAGTATAAGTATTGGGAAATTTAAGGAAATAACAAGCAATATCTCGAAAACGGTTCACTCAACAAAAGAAATGTATATGACATAAGATGTGTATTTTAACGCGATCTACATCTTTTGTGTAGTAAAATTTTGTCTGTCTCTTATGGTTTACAAGTTATGCAAAAGTCGTTCACAATGAGGAATACTTTTGGAGACATTCCCAGAAAATTAATGATATACATTTCATTTCTCATGAAATTATCTTAAACATATGATATTTTAATCAAAATCGTTGGAGCCATTTCTGAGAAAATTAAAATTTTCGAAAAACCTTCCATGTAAAGGGTAGTCTGGGGTAGGGGGATTTTCTTGAAAACCTTTGTGTCGCATCTCTGGAAGATACTGAACCTAAATACCAAGTTTGGTGCTTATCCGACTGATCGTTTTTGAGTTATGCTGTTCACAGACACACACACACACACACACACACACACACACACGGACATGTTTCCAAAAATGCTTTTTTGGGATTCAGGAGGTCTCAAAACATGTATTTCCGGTGAAATCTCGGTATCGAATTTTTGGGTGGAATGCAATACTTCCCCTACTTACTATACGTAGTAGAGAAAGTAAAAATATGATAAAGCACGGCTTTCACCACTTAATGTAGGTTTACTTACCCATAGTAAGTAGAGGAGGTATTGCATTCCACCCCAAAAATTCTATACGGAAATTTCACAGATAAAGCCGTTTTGAGACTCCCTGAATCCAGTAAAAGTTCCTATTTCTGTGAAGCGCATATCTCCAAAAATCTTGTGTTGCACTCCCATGACTTTCTCTACCATTTTACAAACGTTTATTCTCTATCCACTTCATGTTAATCGAGATAAGCGTGTGCAGAAACCATCTTATTGCTAATTTTCTTGTGGGTGCACCGGGAATATGGTAGTATTTAAACTATAATTAAATATTTTAAGAGTTCATTGCTACGTGGAGCACTCCATTCTCTTTGCATGTCCAGGAAATCAAAAAATGAATAACGAATCTCCATTTGAGAAAAAGTATAAGCATTGTAAAATTCTTAAAAATAACAATGAATATCTCGGAATCGGTTTACACCACAACAAATTGTATGACATAAATTTGTGTATTTTAATGATGTGTACAATTTTTGTGCAGAAAAATTTAGTCTATCTCTTACAATTTACCAGTTATGCAAAAGTCATTCGGAATAAGAGGACATTTGAGGACATTCCCAGAAAATTCAAGATATGCATTTGTCATGAAAATATCTTGAATATACGATATTTTAATCAAAATCGTTAGAGACATTATCGAAAAATGTTCCATGTAAATGATAGTCTGAGATGGGAGTACTTCCTTAAAAATCTTCGTATCGTATCTTTGAAAGATACTGAACCTAAATACCAAGTTTGGTATTTATACGACTTTTCTTTTTTGAGTTATGCTGTTCACAGACATATAGACACGCACGAGGACCTTTTTCTAAATGGTGAGCTCTCCGGTGAAATCTCGTATCAAATTTTTGGGTGGAATTCAATACTTCCCCTGTCTACTATACGTAGTACAGAAAGTAAAAATCTGATCTGTTACATTCAAATGACTTTCTCTACTCTTGTACAAACTATTTTTACAAACGCTTATTCTCCATATGCTTCATGTTAATCGAATATCCAGATGTTAATCTTATTGCTAATTTTCTTGCAGTTGCAGGGGGAATAAGCGATAGTCAAATATTTTAAGAGCTGGTTGATATGTGGAGTATTCCATTCTCTTTGCATTACCAGGACAAAAAAAATTAATAACGAATTTGAGAAAAAGTATAAGTAATGGAAAATGTAAGGGAATAACAAGTAATATCTCGAAAATGGTTCACTCAACAAAACAAATGTATATGATGAATTGTGTATTTTAACGCGATCCACATTTTTTGTGTAGTAAAATTTTGTCTATCTCTTATGGTTTACTAGTTATGCAAAAGTCGTTCACAATGAAGAATACTTTTGGAGGCATTCCTAGAAAGTTCGAGATATACATTTCGTTTGTCATGAAAATATCTTAAACATATGGTATTTTAATCAAAATCGTTAGTGCCATTTTTGAGAACATTAAAATTTTCGAAAAAACCTGCCATATAAAGGGTGATCTGCGGTGGGGGATTTTCTTGAAAACCTTCGTGTCACATCTCTGGAAGATACTAAACCTAAATACAAAGTTTGGTGTTTATCCGACTGTTCGTTTCTGTGTTATGCTGTTCACAGACACACACACACACACGGACAAGTTTCCAAAAATGCTTTTTTTGATTTAGGGAGTCTCAAAACATGTATTTCCGGTGAAATCTCGGTATCGTATTTTTGGGTGTAATACAATACTTCCCTTTCTTATTATACGTAGTACATAAAGTAAAAAAGAACCCATTTTATGACACCCTGCGTACAACATTACATCCCAGCAGGCCTGCATTCCCGTATTGTACTCCAGCAACTAAGGTGGTAAATACTGTTTTCTTAGTAATTCCGTTTCTCTGCACTGAGGCACAATACGATTCCATGTTTCACTTACCACAGAGTGGGCATACTCTAACTCGGTATTATCAGTTAATTTGCTGCCTTTCCAGGTGCCCAATCTTAGCAACGCCAACCACTTCTTTCCTTTGTAGTAGACATCTAAGTAGGCATCTCTCCCCAGCCCGCGCTATTTATCACTGTAAATTAAGTGATATTATCGCCGTACGTTATGATTTTAAATTCTGTCAATATCACGAATTCGTCTGTGAATTATCTTCCAAATATGCCCCATTTCTTTTATAAGTAGAGTAGTGAAGCAGTTGAGACCTTGATATTACTACCCCATGCACCAAGAACAACAATGCGTTTAGACGTCGACAATCTAGCGAATTTGCTTAACTACGATATGTAGGTAATTTCCTATGCCCATGCACCTATCGACAATATGGACAAGTTTGTTGTCCTTACGCCAGGATTTTACTACGAAGGAAAGGACCCTTAAAAGAGTAGATGAGTGGGTGGGTTACACACTCTGGAAGTATTAACATCTACTCCAAACCGCAATGCTAAGGTAATCTCACTAATTCTTTTTACCTTTATTGTGTTTTTAACGCTGTTTAACGATATAGTAGTTGGCCGAAATATTGTGGCATTTGGTTGTGGCAACACTGTAAGAACATATGCGGTTATGACAACATTGTTTGGTGACTATGCAATGATGCAATAGGAGTGGGAGTAAACCGGTTGTATCTTGAGTTAGCGTCTAGGACGCTCTCTCTTCTAACTTAACCAATTAACAGTGCAGACGTGTTAGCACATGACGCTCCGTCAGCAGAAGGTAAAAATGTATCATTTTTAATTTGTAGTAAATCCTTACCATCTAAATTTCTGTCATGTAGTTTAATAATGTAGATAGTTCCTTCCTTCGTTCCCCACAATGATTTAGGAATATTTTGGTAATTTTCGGATGTTTTAGGAACTTTGTTTTAGCTCGCCCCGTCGGAGCTCGTGTTAGTTTGATATGATTTAAACTCCGGTACCATGTTCCATCCCCGTGATATGTGAAAATATAAGAAGTTACGACAATATGTACTGAAAGTTTATCTGCATTAACAAGAATAATATATAAGAATAAGCCTTCGTAAGAATAGTTTGTAGTGAGTGAGTAGAGAAGGTCATCTGAATGAAACATCAGATTTTTATAATTGTGTATCACATCCTTGCATTTAATCTCACGGCTTGGTATTCAGCTCCATTGGGGAGTGACTTGATACTTTGACGAAATATAGGCTTAGTAAACATCTCAAGTGTTTATCGCAAGCTCCCAGCAAACTTTCTACTTGTGCACCGAGGCTCATAACTCTCGCTTGTTTTCGGGCTGTGTAAGTAAAGCGTGCAGGCGAGTCAAACGTCGGGCAGTGGCTAATAAGACATCCATCCGCCACGGACAAATAGCTCCATTTATTTCTTTTATTTACTCTTTCTGCCCCAATCTATCTCTGCAGACTCTTTTAGGGCTACATGAGCTGAAAGCAGTCCCTCTAAGTAGTTCAGTCAACTTGAATATATCTCACATTTCCCTCAGATTAAAGGGCAAAATGTTTTCTCTCCGATCGAAGTGCCTCTCGTTTTCTGTTGAACTTGGATAAGTTCCGGGAACCTATTAAAACCTTGCGGTTTTTGAAGCCAATTGCTCCATTCCTAGTACCATGTAGATGGTGTGGAATAAGGTTTTAGTTCTTAAGGGCATACTAAATGCCGAAAATTATGAAAATTTTATGTTCTCTATTATATTCCACCTAAAAGTTTCATATGGAATTCCATTGAATTTTGGCATTTCGAGGTCTTCAGAACCCAAAATAACATTTTTATAAGAAGTCTATAATGTGGTGCCTGTCCGTGTGTACCTGAACAGCATAAGTTGAGGCAGTATTTTTAACACTTAAATAATTTCAGTCTAATTATATTATATGTAAATTCAATAACAGCCCACCTTGAAGCAATATGTGTATGTAATAATTTATAAGATGTATTTAACAGTCATTGCATATGCTTATATTATTGTAAACATGTTCAATAATGTTATGTAAATGCATTACGTAATTTGATAATGTAGGAGCTGTGAGAATAATAAATTAAACGTTGCTAAGAATGAGGTAACAATGAAGTAACTTTGAGACAATAATGAATTAGTAAGTGTAAATGTTACTCGTGATTCTTGGAGTAACAATAATGTAATTTTAGTGGCAGTTTATAAAATAGCCAATCAAAAACCAGAAAAAGCTTTAGTTAAATGAAGGTATTCTATTGGAGTAGGGTTAGCAATCAGAGACTTGAAATACATAAATTTACAAGTTTAGACGGTTGAAATGAAGTTATTTGCCTACAAGCAGTGCTCATAACCAGACGCGAGATGTGTCCTCGAGAAATTAAATACGTATTCGTGTGAGACGAAAAATAAGTTTACGTGTTAGAAAGTACAAGTAATTAATTAAAGAATCTCACAACTCTCTATATCAGTGAAGTGTTATTTTAATCGTATCAAGCATTAATAAAAGGAGTGAAGTAAAATTATAATATGTGTAAGCCTACATTCTTGTCGCATTACGCCCTGCTGAGATATCCATGTCTCTAAAAATAAATACTGACGCAGCCGAGGCAAACATAAATATAATATTTAAAGTCAAATTACAAAGTTAATATTTTTTTAAACTTCGGGCAAAGTCCGCCTGAAAGTACATTTGGGGCGAAGGCTACCGGAAACTGTTTACTATACGTGTGGTTGCAACTACTACAAGTTCGGTTCCCCAACAGTTGAACTACAATACAACTACATCTCAAATTGGCTCCCTTACTTGGGGCAAACAACGTAAAAATATTTCACTTCTCAAATTGGCGTCCATACTGGAGCTAATAAATAACTTTCTCAAAGTCAAAAACGAAGATTTGGCTAAAGAGCAAACTTCGATTTTAGTTCGTCTTCCAAAGATGCGGCATAAGATTTTTAAGAAAATCCTCCACCCAAAGTATTATTTACATGGAAAAGTTGGTTTTCACAAAAACATCTCCAAGCATTTTGAATAAAGGTAACATGTGTTTACGAAATTGGCACTACACCTCTGATTTATTTCCTCAGAGGGGAAAGTTACCGTGAAAAGGGATTATTTCGTAGGAAATTGCAAACATTCAACAACACATAAATTAACAATTTATTTTAAAGTGATATATCCGTTAACATCTTGCTTTACCATCTTGTTTTACAAAATAATATGCTCAAATACAATGTAATATTCTCTTTCGCTTTTCTACATTTAAAATTTCCATCATAATTTAAAGATTTTATATAAGAGCAACGAATACAATAAAGTTACATTAAATACAAAAATACAAATATTTCTCCCGTACAAGAATTTAGAAAACCACCAAGAGTTAAAGGTTGAATTTCAAAAGCTTACCGAAGGAAGCCTGCCTGCCTGCCCAGGAGTTGCTGGAAACGTCGACGAGCATGATGGAGCCGACATAAGCGGCAAGTCGCAAACCAGCCAATGGTGACTGTCCATGATGCTTTACATAGTAAGGTGATGTATTACATCACTCAAAGCGATATGTTTGTCAAAACGTTAGATGTTGCGATGACTGATGTCATCATCTTTGCAGCATTATGACGTGCTGGTTGCATAAGCTATGGCAATAGGGGAGGCAAAAACCGCACAACACGAAACGTAAAATGTACATCTTTATTTTTCCGAGAATAGCCTGTGAAGTCCCTTTATTCTAAATACTTTTATTTTGTAAATCATAAAAGCATTTGGCGCTAAACATTTCTGAGGTATTCTTTGTTGGTGGTCTGAATTTTCAAATACTTTAATCTTTTTCAAGTAGTAAATCCGTAATTGCCTTTTTAGTTTCTTTACCCAGGACTCAATAATCCCAATAATCAGATAAATTTTCATTCTTAAATAGTTTTGGTCGTCTTCCTCTAAGAGAAACACATGTACGTATGCCTGCTTTAAATAAAGTGCTGGATTTCTTAGCTCTGATACTGTATATACACATGATTGTAGATGTGAGACTTTTGGTCTATTTGCTTTGATAAAAGTGTTATAAAAGGGAAAGACGTTGCTTTGTCGGCTAGCTCCGGCAAGGTAGGTAATTTCTAGGAAAGGAGAGGCTCTTCTCTGATGAGGTGTGGAGAGGAGATAAAGAGTACCTCTCGATTACTCCGTCGGCTCCGTTACTACCCCTTTTTAAGTTTCTCCACATTAAAAACAATTTTCTCTTGCTCTTATCACACAAGATTCGCCAAGTCCCACGATGAAACAAAAATAATTGAAGTTATTTCTATTTCCTATGCTTTAAACAGTTTCAACTTTGATTCCCGTGTCTTATTTACCCTATATTCAATTTAAACGTCGGTGAAGACAAAACACTTCATTTCTCAAATTAACATGCCGATTTCTGTGTCCGGCAATGCTAAAACACGAATTTATGCCCCGTCATGAACACACTATAACACGAAGAGACCTGACAACGTTATCATACGAAGTGCCGATGAGCTCCTCCTGCCCTAGATAAATTTCTATTTCACGTCCGTTTTTATTTTCCTCGAGTTTCTTTTCTAGACATGTAGTTTTTTATTGATTTTATTGATCCCCGTGTTAAATTCTAACACATGTCTCTTGGTTGTCCTATTATAAAAAGTATAAGCGTCTTGCGTCTGCAATTGTCACATTATTCTCGACTGATTACATTTTCTATGCACTTGGCTGATTTTCAGACGCCTGGATTTTCCCCGTATTGTTCAATGCATCCGGGCTTGCACATTTCTCCTTGCTTGCAATCTTTTGTCAATGACTGCTGTAAGCCTTAACGGATACCTGCCGTCCCCAACTTACTATATCCACCTTTCTTCTTTACAATAGTTCCTTCCTATTGAATTTAATAATTATTCTCTTTTATATTTAATCGGGCGAATATACCGCAATGTCCTCGATTTTCTTCATAACACCGTATTCGGCAGCTTGGAATAATCTCTTTACAACGAACTCTATTTCTCCTTTCAATATCCTAGCAAAATATCGCAGAATGATGTTTACTTTATTATCACTACCTAGTAAATAGTGAAAGTATTGTATTCCATATGAAAATTTCAATATGGAGTTTCCACAATAAATACATGTTTTGAGGCCAACTATATCTACAAAAAATATTTTAGAAAAGCACCGTGTGTGTCTGTGCACAATTAAAAACTCAAAACCAAAACGGTGGAAAAATATTAAACTTGGTATTTTAATTTAATTACATTCCAAAGATGCAACAGGACGATTTTCAATAAAATTCCCAACGTCCAACATTTTCTGTTAGTTTCGATTTTCTAAAGTATGACTAATGATGTTGATTAAAATACCAAACGTTTAAGATATTTGCACGGCAAATGAAATATAAGTGGAATTCTGGAAGCAGCCTGAGAAGACCTCTCCATTCGGAAGATATTTTGTATAATTTCGTATAAATGGTGTACCTTAAGAGGCAAACTGAACTTGCTACACAGAAAATGCAGATCTATATAAAACTTATTGTGTATTTAAATACCTTTTTTGGACAGCAAGGACTAAAATAGAACTTCTAACACAGTGCACACGAGCTAAAAACTTCATTGTGATGTAGCGGGAAAACGTTGGGTATCGTTTGAAGCGGGAAAACTTTGCGCCGCTGGGTTGAAGCCCTATGCTGCAGTATTCTGATCTCCGGCTGCCTCTGTTCAGCGGCTGATGATTTCTGCATTCCTAATAAATCACCTATCTAACTAATTTCACTGATCTCAGGGCTTTAGTAGGTAGGAATAATTAAAATACATTGCATTTCCCTTAAAATGTGGTTTATTATCAATAGAATGCTTATAGGCGGCTAGCGTTTCCCATATTTGACAATTCCCAGCATAATAATAAATTAGGAGCCTAATCTAATCCCACCCATATGCCCACACGTGCATCCGTCGTCCGTATAACTGAGTGTCAATGAGATTGTATAAGAGAGTGAAAATCTGGGGCCTGCTACCCAAACCTAGTGACGCTCACCTTCGTGCCTTAAAATGTAACGACATTTCTAATTGGTCCTCACACCGCGTTACCTTATTATGTATGAATATATTTTGCTCCAAAAATTTTCGCACACACGTCCCAGTGACGCGTCCGGAAGCAAACACAATGTCTGTGTCTCTCTTCTTTCTATATCTGTCTCTTTCTATTTCTCCTTATTGCTTCAAGTTCCTTGCTCATTAGCTTGGTGAAAGGAGATGGGCTCTACCTAGAATTACTTTTACCTGGAATTAGCTAGCTCGCCCGTCCCTTACTTATCTGAGTTACAATCTGTGTTGTACATCTCTTGGCTGCTAAATATTCTAACACCTTTTTTGTTAAATTAAATTATTGTGTACAATTCTTGTTTGAATGTGATTTATACGTCTATATGGTTGTATGTATATCTGTGTGTGGTATATCCCCTTACAGTGACCAACTTTGATTTCAAGTCCAGTCTCATGGTAATTACCCTTTGTATTTGCACATATTTAATACGGTGTCTTCTTACATGATTAACTACTCATGGTGCTCGCATTATCTGTTCACAATACAAACCGACATACTTCAATTTATCGCAATTCGTTGTACAGTTAACCTATAGGTTACATTGACAGCTTACTTTGATGTTAAACGTTACTATTTTGTTTAAACTACATAAAGATTAAATAGGAATTCAGAAGAAACTGAAATTACAGAGAAATTACAGAAGCAGCAGAAAGTATAATACTAGAAGTATTTACCCCCCAAAAATCCAGAAAGCAATTAATATAGCATTTAATCGCTTTATTGCCTGGTGTAAGGCAAAGCACGTTGAAAATAATTTCACTGAGAATGAAGTCTGCGAATCAAAAAAATCTGATGTGTTACACTCACATGACTTTCTCTACTCTTGTACATACTATTTTTACAAACGCTTATTCTCCATATGCTTCATGTTAATCGAGATATTCAGATGATAATCTTATTGCTAATTTTCTAGTAGATGCAAGGGGAATTGGTAAGCTTTAAGCGATAGTCAAATATATTAAGAGCTGGTTGCTACGTGGAGTATTCCATTCTCTTTGCATTACCAGGACAAAAGACAAAAATGATGAATAATGAATTTGACAAAAAGTATAAGTTTTGTAAACTTTAAGGAAATAACAAGCAATATCTCGAAAATGGTTCACTCAACAAAAAAATCTTGTGTTACACTTACATGACATTCTCTACTCTTGTACAAACTATTTTTACAAACACTTATTCTCCATCTACTTCATGTTAATCGAGATAAAAATTTGCAGACTCTATCTTATTGCTAAGTATCTTGTAGATGTAAGGGGAATATATATTTACAAGGGCAACATAGAAATACAGTAGCCTTTAAGCATATACAGATCACTTAATAGCTGGTTGCTAGGTGCAGCACCATTCTCTTTGCCACAAATTAATACTCTTTGAATATACAAGACAAAAATGAATAACGAATTCCTATTTGAGAAAACAAGTATTGAAAAATATAAGGGAATAACAAGTAACATCTCGAAAATGGTTCACACAACAAAAAATGTGTAAGACATAAATTGTGTATTTTAACGCGATCTACATTCTGTGTGTAGTAATATTTCGTCTATCTCTTATGGTTTACCAGTTATGCAAAAGTCGTTCACAATGAAGAATACATTTGGAGACATTCCCAGGAAATTCAAGATATACATTTTATTTGTCATGAAAATATCTGAAAAATATGATATTTTAATCAAACTCGTTAGAGTCATTTTTGAGAAAATTAAAACTTTCGAAAGGTGTTCCATGTAAAGGGTAATCTGGGGTGGGGATTTTCTTGAACACCTTCGCGTCGCATCTCTGGAAGATACCGAACCTAAATACCAAGTTTGGTGTTTATCCGACTGTTCGTTTCTGAGTTATGCTGTTCACAGACAGACACACAGACACGCACACACACAGTCAGACACACAGACACACAGACATACAGACATACAGACACACACACGGACATGTTTCTAAAAATGCTTTTTTGGATTCGGGGTCTCAAAACATATATTTCTGGTTAAATCTCGGTATCGAATTTTTGGGTGGAATACAATACTTCCCCTACTTACTATACGTGGTAGAGAAAGTAAAAACATCAAAGCATTTGACATCTCGCTTTTTTTAAATCATTTCTTTTGTTTCAAGAACGAATTCTAAACGCGATCTCTGTTAGTTTCAGGAATGAATATAACATTATTAATATTTTACAAATTGAGCGCTGTCTAAAAATTAGTATATGCTACACGTGTTAAAAGTGGTTTTATTTTGCTCGTAGAATTGCGAAACGAAGGTCATAGGCAAACGTTCCTACTCGTAAAATAATACACTACTTTCATCCTTTGTATTGTCGTAACCTCTTATATTTTCACATATCACGCGGGGTAGACATTGGCACCGGAGTTTAAATCAAACTATCACGAGGTCCGACGGGGCAGCTAAACAAAGTTCCCTGAACACCTGAAAATTACTGAAATATTCCTAAATCATTGTGGGGAAGGAAAAGAAGGAACTAACTACATCAATAAACTACATAGGATAAGTTTAGATGGTATGGATTTACTACAAATTAAAACTGATACATTTTACTTTCGGCTTGACGGAGCGTCATATCCTAACACGACTGCACTGTTAGCTGGTTAAGTTAGAAGCGAGAGCGTCCTAGATGCTTACTCAAAGTACAACGGGTTTACCTCCATTCCTATTACGTCATTCCGGTCTGTGTTAGCAACTTTAAGAGTCACACAAATGTTACCATAACCACATGCGTTCTTACAAATGTATTACCACAAGCAAATGCCACAGTATCATAGTCTACTATTTTGTGACCGCAGCCATGCCCAACATAAACATTATTATTGGTTTGAATTTTTTAATATTATATTTTTAAAGTTGATGTCACTATTCAGTTGTTTATCGTCATATTATTGAAAGGAAAGAGCATGGCCAAGGCCATCATATAACGTCCCGCTTTTAAAAATATGCCTATCGATTCAGTTCCCCCTACCCTCTTGTGCCTACAATTAATTTTTTATTGAAACTATTTCTCCATAGATTTGTCTCGAATAATATTAAGTTGATAGAAAAATAAGCTTTAGCAGTAATAGCTTTCAGTAGCTATATAAAAATAAACAATAGTGGTTAGAAAAAATAATCTTAATGCGGATCATCAAACTTTTTAAATGTTCTTATTCGATTTCAAGATTTCATCGGAAATATACCGTTTAAGCTCTACTTTAGCCCACAAAAAGTTTAGAAAAAGGTCCATGTGTGTATGTGTGTGTGTGTGGGATAGTGAAAAGTGTAACTCAAGAAACGAAAAGTCAATTAAATACCAAATTGGGGTTTAAGTTCATGTTTTCCAAGGAAGATTTTTAAGAATGTCCCCCCACCCAAAACTACCCTTTTCATAGAAACTTTTACGAGAGATTTGATTTTATCAAAAATGTCTCAACGATTCTGATTAAATTACCACATGTTTATGATATTTGCATGAGGGATGAAATGCATTTATTGAATTTCCTGAGAATAACCTCTTAAATCCTGTTCATTCTGAATGAGTTTTGTAGAAGTGGTGAACCGTAAAAGATATAGCTCTTATTAAAGCACAATTTATATTCTACGGTTTTGTTGAA
This sequence comes from Deroplatys truncata, assembly GCA_030765065.1. Classification (NCBI taxonomy): domain Eukaryota; kingdom Metazoa; phylum Arthropoda; class Insecta; order Mantodea; family Mantidae; genus Deroplatys; species Deroplatys truncata. The sequence continues at coordinate 112,531,194 of CM060982.1, forward strand.
CTTACCATTTCCGAGATATTCCTTGTTATTGGTTTGAATTTTCAAGTAATTGTAACTTTCTCAACTGGTCATTTTTTTCCTTTCTTTTTTGTTCCTCTTGGCAAGACAAAGAAAATGGAATTTCAAAGCTTTACATATTGACCCGGTCTTAAATGATTTGATATCGCTTAAAGCTACTGTATTCCCCAATCCCCTTTTACCTACAAGGAAATAATAATACAATTTCTGCAAATGTTGATCTCAATTTGACATGAGAATAAGCATTTGCAACAACAGTTTGTATAAGAGTGAATAGAAAAAATCATATAAGTGCAACACATCAGGCTTTTTACTTTCTATGCTACGTATAGTAAGTAGGGGAGGTATAGTCTTCCACCCAAAAATTCGATATCGAGGTTTCACCGGAAATATATGCTTTGAGACCACCTGAATCCAAAAAAGCATTTTTTAACCTTGTCCGTGTGTGTGTGTGTCTGTGAACAGCATAACTCAGGAACGAACAGTCGGATAAACACCAAACTAGGTATTTAGATTCAGTATCTTCCGGAGATGCGACACGAAGGTTTTCAAGAAAATCTCTCCACCCCAAATTACCCTTTACATGGAACATTTTTCGAAAATTTTAATTTTCTCAAAAATGACTCTAACGATTTCGAATAAAATATCATACGTTTAAGATATTTTCATGACAAATAAAATGCATATCTTGAATTTTCTTGGAATGTCTCCTAAAGTATTCTTCATTGTGAAGGACTTTGGCATAACTGGTAAACCATAAGAGATAGACAAAATTTTACTACACAAAACTGTACATCGCTTTAAAATACACAACTTATGTCATATACATTTTGTTGTTGTTGTTGAATGAACCATTTTCGAGATATTGCTTGTTATTCCCTTAAAATTTTCAATAGGTATTTTCTCAAATGGGAATTCGTTATTCATTTTGTTGTCTTGGATATGCAAAGAGTATTAATCTGTGACAAAGCGAAAGGTGCTGCACCTAGTAACCAGCTATTAGGAGAGATGTATATGCTTAAAGGCTACTGTATTTACATATTGCCCTTGCAAATACAAAACAAGGGGAACATAGTAGGCCTTAAGCGATAGTCAAGTATTTTTAGAACTGGTCGCTATGTGTAAAATGTAATTCTCTTTGCATGTCAAAAGATCGTTTCTGAAAATGTTTATCGCGATTAATATGAAATAGATGGAGAATAAGAGTTTGTAAAAAAGTTTGTACAAGAGCAGAGAAAGTGATGTGAGTGTAACACATCAGATTGTTTTAATGATTTTGATGATAAAGTAAATAATGATAATAATGTAGAATTATTCTTAGGCAGTTCAATTAACATGGAGGTTTGAAAGCTTTGCTCTCCGTTGCTTTGAAAACACAGAGATTGCTCCTTGAGATATATGTTTGACTCCGGCACACAAGCAACACAGAGGAGAGCAAACAGGTAGGCTGCGGATGAGAATTCGCAGAATTCATCCCACACCTCTGAATTTCTACCAGTTCCTCATTAATCAAACTAGATTGTGCTAAAGTTTGCAGAAGAGGCAAGCGGAACCTTGCTTCAGTGTGGTTTAAATGAGATGAGAATGTAAAGTAGACCATCGTTTTTCAATCAACACACCAAGTCTGGTCCCTTGAGCCTTTAGCTGGTAATGAACATTTCCTGAAACAACACTGAACAGTTTCCTTAGAGACTGATCTTCTCACAAGAATCATTTGAATAGTGACAGTCAAGCAAATAGAGATATTGGTGTCTCATAGTATTGTGGTCCAGAAATAAGTGTTTGATTAACATAACAAGCAATATCTTGAAAATGGTTCACTCAACAACAAAAAATGTATATGAAATAAATTGTGTATTTTAACGTAATCTACATTTTTTTAGTAAAATTTTGTCTATCTCTTATGGTTTACTAGTTGTGCAAACGTCGTTCACAATGAAGAACACTTTTGGAGACATTCCCAGAAAATTTAAGATATACATTTTATTTGTCATAAAAGTATCTTAAACATATGATATTTTAATCAAAATTGTTAGAGCCATTTTTGATAAAATCAAAATTTTCAAAAAATGTTTCCTATAAAGGGTAATCTGGGGTAGGAGGATTTTTCTTGAAAACCTTCGTGTCGCATCTCTGGAAAATACTAAACCTAAATACCAAGTTTGGTGTTTATCCGACTGTTCGTTTCTGAGTTATGCTGTTCACAGACAGACAGACATACACACACAGACACACACACGGATATGTTTCCAAAAATGTTTTTTTTAGATTCAGGGGAGTCTCAAAACATGTATTTCCGGTGAAATCTCGGTATCGAATCTTTCGGTGGAATACAATACTTCCCATACTTACTATACGTAGTAGAGAAAGTAAAAATGGACCTAAGGGGTTTGGTTCTTTATATTATCATGACAAATGAAACACAGTTGTGAACTTGTGTCAATATTGGGTGAAATCATCTTTATTTTCACTGAATTTTATAAAAAAGTAACCAAAACTACTACAGAAAATTATGGTTTGTTACACTCGCATAAATTCCTCCACCCTCTATCGTTTATCTGTGCGTATACAGGCTGTTATTACCAAAGCTTATTTTTATATCTTCTTAATTCTAATCCAGATAAATGTTTGCAGAAATAGCTACATTACACATTTCGTTATAGATACAAAAATAACAGCAATAGTCAAATGTTTAAGACCTGGATGCTATATGCTGGCCTTAGAATTGGATGCACTGGTAAGAAATAACTTAAAATCGACAGGGCATCAAAAGAATGACAAAGTATTGAAGATATTGTATCATTAATAACGGATATCTGAAATGACTTGTTCTTCTATTAGCAGGTTCTTTCCAATTTCTTTTATTTTCCTCAATATTATCGTTTACTGATACAATATTCAAATCTGATCTTATTAATGCATTTCTTACTTTGAAAGCTCTAGTGCATCGTTTTGCTTACCTAAAAAAATTCATTTCAGCGGACTGAATACGTGATCTCTCTCTTTTTGTTATTGTCGACGATTCAGAACCATATGTTGCAGTAGATAAAGCCATAATCTTATAGATAGAAATTTAATTTGTGTTTCTTTTCTAGTTTTTCTTCCTAGAGTTTTCTGATAGATCCACAAATTGTTTGAAACCTATTAATCTTCACTCCATTACTTTTAAAACCAATGTCACATCCTAGATAACTGAAATAACTTAGTCTACAAAATATCTTATTTTAAATAAATTGAGTTGCTTTAAAAAGATTTAAATTTTTGGTGTGGTACGTTTTCATCTATTGCTTAACGTTTATAAGTTATACAAGAATATAAAAAATTTCTTCCAAATGAAGAGGATATCACAGGCTATTCCCAGAAAATTTAAGATGTAGATTTTATTTGTCATATAAATATGTGCAAAACATTTTATTTTGATCAAAATGGTTAAAGCCATTTTTATGAAAATAAGCAATATTCGAAAAATCTTATCATTTAAGGTAGTTACGGGTGGGAGTATTTTCTTGAAAATCTTCGTGTTGCATCTTTAGCAGATACGGGACTTGAATACGATGTTTTGTATTTATCTTTTGGTTTTACTTATCCTGTTTACACACACACGTGGACATTTTTCTAAAATTCTTTTTGTATTCAAGTAGCCTCGAAACATTATGTACCTCCATGAAATTTTGACACCAATTTTTGGGTGGAATACAGTATTTCTCCTACTTACCATACACAGTAGAGAACGTGAAAGTGTATAGCTCGCTTTTACTTTCTGTTTCAGGTACCTAGTAGACCCAAAATTGATTACCCAGGTTTTACCTAATTACAGGCTTTGGCTTTCCTAAATGAAATATCTGTTACGTTGCACTCACATGAATTTTTCTGCAAACGCTTATTCTCCATCTACTTCATGTTAATCGAGATAAACATTTGCAGAAACTAACATATTGCTAATTTTCTTGTAGATGCAAGGGGAATATGGTAGGCTTTAAGCGATAGTCAAATATTTTAAGAGCTGGATGCTATGTGGAGCAATCCATTCTCTTTGCATGTCCAGGACATAACCAAACTAATGTCCGTGTGTGTGTGTGTGTGTGTGTGTGTGTGTGTCTGTCTGTGAACAGTATAACTCAAAAATTAAAAGTCGGACAAACACCAAACTTGGTATTTAGGTTCAATATATTCCGGGGATGTGACATGAAAGTTTCCAAGAAAAACCCCACCCCAAATCACCCCCTTACATGGAACATTTTTCAAACATTTTTATTTTTCCAAAAAGGGTTCTAATGATTTTGATTAAATATCATATGTTCAAGACATTTTTATGCCAAATAAAATGTATATGTTGAATTTTCTGGCGATGTACCTAAAAGTCCTCTTCATTTTGAATGGCTTTTGCATAACTGGTAAACCATAAGAGATAAAGCTTTAGTACACAAAAAATGTAGATCTCGTTAAAACACTCAATTTATGCCATATATCTTTTCTTTCGTGTGAGATATTCCTCGTTACTTGCTTGAATTTTCCAACACTCATACTTTTTCTCAAATGGGAATTTGTTATTCGTTTTTTTATGTACTGGACATGCAAATAGAATGGAATGCTCCAGCTGTTAAAAGATTTGACTATTGTTTAAAGCCTACCACATTCCCCTTGCACCTGCAAAAAATTAGCAATAAGTTTCTGCAAAAGTTTATCTCGATTAACATGAAGTAGATGGAGAATAAACGTTTGTAAAAACAGTTTGTACAAGAGTAGAGAAAGTAATGTGAGTGCAACATATCAGATTTTGAAACTTTGCTTTTATTAACTTTTAGTATTAAACACGTTCATTTTCAGATTCATACTTCCAGATGGTGTGGAGGATAGAGAATAATTCTAATTAATGGAAAGTTCCATCACCCCAGCTAAGAACCAAACCCAGGATTGAGAAGCCAGAGCGCCAAAGAGGCAGTCTTCTGCTGAATTGTTTAATAGTGTTTCAGATGGGGGACGATTCGGTCTTCTGCGTTATTGGGGAGCAGGAGAAACACGGTATGAATTTTTAGGATGGGAAAAGTTCGCTATATATTCTCGGAGAGTACAAAAACACGCAGGAGAAATCGGCAGGGCTGCCACTGCGATAATTCATAAATATAAAGGGGGAGAAACACAGGTCTTTTTGAGACTTGCTGATCCATTCCACTTCAGTAGGAGTCACTCAAGTGTAGAAAGAAAGTGCAGCACAAAACACAACGAATAAGTGCCATAAAAGAAAGGAAAAATATGGAACGAGTAAAATGGTACTTTGTTCAAGTACCGTTAGGCTTTTCAATGTGAAAGAAACATAGAGAAATCTTTCAGCTAGCTTCAAATCTAAGATAAGGAGGAAACAAGAGCGTCTTCAATGATGCTACAGATGAACTGTTCTTGAAGCAGAAAGGCGTGTGCTCGGCAGACAAGATCCTCAAAGAAGTTTCGTACTTAAGAGAAGTTTTGGAATGTTACCGAATCAGATGAAGAAAAAAATCTGTACAATTGTTACGTTTAAGTATATTTCTTAAGGAACGAGTTAGTTACACATTTGGTAGTTCGAAACAATTTAAATCAAATAATAGTTTCATGCATAGGTGCGTCTTTCAATTTTATTAATAAGCTAACCGCCTTACACCAGTTTGCACAGTTAAAGTTTTATCTTTTCTGGCACCCATCTATAGTAAGTAGAGGATGTATTGTGTTCCAACCAAAATTAAAATTTAGCATAAAATACACTGAATTAAATAAATAATGATGTGGCATACACATTACTTAATCCACTCTAACTTTTATACAATGTCCTTGTAAAAATCTTACCGATTTATCTCGTTAGTAGATGATAGTCTAAAGCGATAGTCAAATCTTTTTAAACCGCCGCCATGTGATTGCATTGAAAATCTGTTTTCTTTTCATGAATACGAAAAGGTAATATATATATGTGTTGTGTTACACTCACATGACTTTCCCTACTCTTGTAAAAACTATTTTTACAAACGCTTGTTCTTCATATGCTTCATGTTAATCGAGATGTTAATCTTATTATTAATTTTCTTGTAAGTGCAAGGGGAATATGGTAGACTTTAAGAGATAGTCAAATATTTTAAGAGTTGGTTGCTATGTGGCGCATTCCATTCGCTTTGTATATCCAGGACATAAAAAAAGAATAAGGAATTCCCATTTGAGAAAAGGTATTTGAAAATTTAAGGGAATAACAAGGAATATCTCGAAAATGGATCTCTCAACAAAAAGAATGTATATGAAATAAATTGTGTACTTTAATGCGATATACATTTTTTGTGTAGTGAAACTTTTTCTATCCCTTATGGTTTACCAGTTATGCAAAAGTCCTTCACAATGAAGAATACTTTTGGAGACATTCCCAGAAAATTCGAAATATTCATTTCATTTGTCATGGAAATATCTTAAAAATATGATATTTTAATCAAAATCGTTGGAGCCATTTTTTGTATTCAGCGGAGTCTCAAAGCATATATTTCCGGGTGAAATCTCGATGTCGATTTTTTGGGTGGAATACAATACTTCCCTTACTTACTATACGTAGTAGGGAAAGTAAGAATAGCAATTTTCAATGTAAAATAAACTTAAAAGATTTGAAAATGCAAACCAATGAAAAAGAATATCCCGGAAATAATTAACGCTACAAACTATTTTGGTATAAATTCTGTGCTTTAACCTACTCTACAGTTTTTGTACAGTAAGACTTTGTCTGTAACTTATGGTTTACCAATTATGCAAAAGTCATTCAAAATGAATAGAACTCCAAGGCTATGAATATTATGATACTTTAATAAAGTCGTTAGACGCATTTTTGAGAAAATTAAAGACACAGAAATTGTTTCTAAACAAACGGTTGTTCGGGTTGGGGGATATTCTTGAAAATCTTAGTGTCGCATAATGGATGATACTGAACTTAAATACAATGTTTTACCGAGATGGATATGCGGGAGCTTGTGGGTTCGATTCCCGTGGCCAACCTTACTGATCGATGGCTTTTTTTTCGAGGGTTTCCTCGGATCGTCAGGCGAATGCTGGGAAAGATCATTACATCCCCCGAATTCTCTGTCCCTCCATTTCATCCCCAATCTCGTTTCACTTCACCTTTCATCTGCTTGGTTTCTTTCAGAGTTGAAAGTGTCGGCGGGAGGTCTCGGCATATGTATGACAGGTGAAAGCCATGCTCTGAGGAAATCTTCGTCCCCGGACTGCGGTCCCGGGACTCCAGGGATGTGGAAGCCCACAGGGGTGGAGGGGAGCCGGCTGCACCAGCCACCTCCCGGGGAGTTAAAATCTGTAAACGGCAGGGACCCTGCCCTCTGTTTGTTGCGCATCCTGGTCCGGCCGCCCTTTGTCTCCCATCAGTGGTGTAGGCATAAAAGATCCGGATAAGTCGAGATGCTAAGTCCCCCTTCGCTTTAGACCTCTCCTATCCTAAATACAATTCTTGGTATTTAACCCACCGTCGTTTTTGAGTTATGCTGTTCATACACACACAAGACATGTTTTTCTAAAAATGCTTTTTGGATTCAACAAGCCTAAAAACGTATATTTCCACTATGGAACTTTTGGAACGAATGCAATACTTCCTCTACTTAGTGTGAGCAAACAGAAGAGAAATTAAAAAAAAATCGATGTGTTGTTCTGTACTCTTGTGCAAAAAATTTTACGAACCTTATTCCCCATTATTCCAATCTCTTTGTATGTCCAGGACATTAAAAAACGAATAACGAATTCCCATTTGAGAAAAAGGATAAGTATTGGAAAATTCAAACAAATAACAAGGAATATCTCGGGATTGGTTCATTCCACAAAAGAAAAAGGTATGTGACATAAATTGTGTGTTTTAGTGAGATATACAGAAAATTCAACACATACAGTTCATTTGCCATGAAAATATCTTAAACATATGATACTTTAATCAATATCGTTAGAGTCATTTTTAAGAAAATCAAGTTTTTAAAAAATGTTCCATGCAAAGTATAGTCTGCGTTGGGGGGATTTTGCTGTAAATTTTCGTGTCATCTCCTTAAAGGATACTATACTCATATACCAGGTTTGGTATTTATCCGATTTTTCGTTTTTTATTTATGGTGCTCGCAGACAAACATACACATGGACATGTTTCCAGAAATGCCTTATTTGGATTCATGGCACCTCAAAACATGCATTTCCGGTGAAATATCGGTATCGAATTTTTGGGTGGAGTACAATATTTCCCCTACTTACTATACGTAGTAGAGGAAGTAAAAGGGCTGTGTTAAAAACAATGTGAAACTCCATATTTCAAATCTCATCACAGAATTGTGTATCATTTTGCCTCTCCCTCCCTTTCTATGTCACGTTTAAATATTGGTCTGCCAAGAATGCAATGCATATTTTTGTTTTCCCAGAGCAACTATTTTTACCAATACAAAAGCGTGTCGAGACCACACAAGTAATATTGCCGTGCATTCTCCATCCCAAAGTTGAACTAAGGCAGCAAGTGTTCTGCGCGTCTATGAATACAAGCAATGCAATCCCTACAAAGGAATGTGCTGTTGGCACGTACCACGGAGCTGAACTTTGTTCAAGTGCTGCACAGCTGCTCTCTACACCAACTTCAAATACTTCACTAAATTTCCAGGGTAGCAATTTTACTTAAGTAACGTTCCTTGACCACGTAAGCTGCAGAATTCTTGAGTCCCTGTTTTCATAAGGCTTGTCCCCTTTTCCCAATGTGTTATAACTAGGAATGGAAGTTTGATACCTCGATGATTTCGACTAATGATGACATTTAAATACGAGAATGTTTAATACTTGGAGATAAATTTCGTTACTGCTATATCATTTTTCTTCTCTCTCACTTGTCTATAGTAAGCGAAGGAAGTATTGTATTCCACCCAAAAAAATTCCTTAGTGTGCTAAATAAAAAAATCTGATGTGTTACACTCACATGACTTTCTCTACTCTTGAACAAACTATTTTTACAAACGCTTATTCTCCATATGCTTCATGTTAATCTAGATATCGAGATGTTAAACTTATTACGAATTTTCTTGTAATTGCAAGGGTAATTGCTAGGCTTTAAGCGATAGTCAAATATTTTATGAGCTGGTTGCTGTGTGGAGTATTCCATTCTCTTTGCATTACCAGGACAAAAAAATAAATAATGAATTTGAGAAAAAGTAGAAGTATTGGAAAATTTAAGGGAATAACAAGCAATATCTTGAAAATAGTAAAAAAAATGTATATGACATAGATTGTGTATTTTAACGCAATGTACATTGTTTGTGTAGTAAACTTTTGCCTATCTCTTATGGTTTACCAGTTATGTAAAAGTCGTTCACAATGAAGAATACTTTTGGAGTTATTCCCAGAAAATTCGAGATATACTTTTCATTTGTCATGAAAATATCTTAAACATATGATATTTTAATCAAAATCGTTAGAGACATTTTTGAAAAAATTAAAATTTTCGACAAATGTTCCATGTAAAGGGTAATCTGGGTTGGGGAGTTTCTTGAAAACCTTCGCGTCGCATCTCTGGAAGACACTGAACCTAAATACTAGTTTGGTGTTTATCCGACTGTTCGTTTCTGAGTTATGCTGTTCACAGACACACACGGACATATTTCCAAAAATGCTTCTTTTGGATTCAGGGGGACTCAAAACTTGTATTTCCGGTGAAATCTCGGTATCGAATTTTTGGGTGGAATACAATACTTCTCCTACTTACTATACGTAGTAGAGGAAGTAAAAAGCTGTGACACATTCACGTGACTTTCTCTACCCTGTGTCTTTATTAGTGGGTATACAATATATTCTTACAATAGCTTATTTTTCTATCCACATATTTTAATCCCAATAAGCCTTTGCAAAAATAGGTACATTGCATATTTCGTTATAGGTACATTGAGAACAGCTATAGTCAAATGTTTTAAGAACTGAACACCATATGCCGACGTTAAATACATACTGTTTCCATGTAATCGCGAGATACAACTAAAAATCTACGAGACTTGATTGACAAGAATTAAACGATTCCAACATTTAACAACCGATATCTCAGAAACGGCTTATGCCTCAGAAAAGCTTATTTTAAGTAAACTGTGTGTTCTAAGGAGATCTATGTTACTGTATGCTATGTTTTTGTCTATCGCTTAACTACCAATTATGCAAGATTATACAAAATTTCTTACGAAGAGGACTTTACAGGCTATTTCCAAAATTTAAGATAACCATTTCATTTGCCATGAAAATATGTTAAACATATAACATTTTAATCAAAACCGTGAGAGCTATTTTTGACAAAGTCAACATTTTCCAAGTAAAGGGTAATTGAAGGTTGGGGATTTTCTTCAAAATCTTCGTGTCGCATCTTTAGAAGGTACTGAACCTAAATATTATTTATCCGACTTTTCCTTTTTGTGTTATGCTGTTCACAGACAAACGGAACCTTTTCTAAAAAAAATTCGGATTCAGAATTTTTGGTGAATGCAATACCTTTCTATCCACTTTATATATACGTGGCGGAGAAAGTAAAACTTATGTTACATTCACAAGACTTTCTCCACCCACCACAGTTAATTGCTTTCTCTACTACGTACAGAGTATATATATATAGAGCGTATTGTATTCCATCCAAAAATTCGATACCAAATTTCAATGGAAACACATGTTTTGAGGCACCCTAAATAAAAGGAAGTAGTTTTAGAAAAGGGTCTTCTACCACTAACTACCTTTTACATAGAACATACTTAGATATTCATTTTCTGAAATATCGAACGGTTCTATTAAAATATCGTATATTAAATGTATTTACATGACAAATAAAATGCATATCCTGAATTTTCTGAGAACAGCCTAAGAAGTCTAATTCATTCCGAGGGAATTTTGTATAATCTTGTATAACTAGTAAACGTTAAGCGATAGACGGAAACGTGTTGCACAAAAAATTTAGATATCTTTAAAACAGAAAATTTATTTCAAATGACTTCTTTTTTGTATTAACTATTTCTGATATATTCCTTATTAATGATTCGCATTGTTCAATACTTTATCATTCTTTTAAATTCCAGTCGACATTCAGTTGTTTCTCGCGATTGCCGCGAAACAGTATAGGATTTTAAGGCCAGCGTATAGTTTCCATTTCTTAAAACATTTGAGTTCCTTTGTGCCCTAACGAAACGTGTAATGTATTTATTTCTGCAAAGTTTATCTCGATTAGAATGAAGTACAAAGTAAACAAACTTTCGGAAGAATAGTTGTGTACACTCTAATAAACGAAGGAGGTTAGAGAAGGTCACGTGATTGTAACACATCAGATTTTTTCATCTGTCATGTTAATCAAGATAAACGTTTCCAGAAATATTTTCATTGTAGATACTTTTAGTCCTAGATGCAGAAGGTATAAACAAAACCGAATCGATACTCAGATGCTTAAAAGCGGCTCGCAATATGCTGGATCTTTCCATGGCATCATGAGAATGAAATGAATAGCGACAACCTTAAAAACATCACAAAGTATTGAATAATTCAAACCAATATTAATGGATGTCGTAAAAAACGTTTATTCAATATAAATCTCGCATTTTAAAAAAAAAATATGTACATTTCTTGTGCAGTAAACTTCTGTCTATCTCTTAAAGTTTACCTGTTATGCAAGATTACACAAAATTATTTCCCACTGAAGTGAACTTGAGGGGCTACTCCCATAAAATAAAAGTTATAAGACATCGTGCATTGGATTTGTCATCTAAGAATCCGAAATATATGGCAATGTTATCAAAATGTTAGACTTTTTTTGAGAAGTTCAAAAATATGACAATTGTTGTATGCAAAGGGTACTTTGGGATGACGAGAATCATTTTTGAAATTCTCTTATGGCGTCTTCGGAAGATATTGCACTTAAATATTCACTATGATATTTTCGTTTCTGAGTAACACACGCATGGAGAATTTTTCTAAAGAAACTTCTTTGAATTCAGGCGCCTCGAAATAAATACTTACGGTGAAATCTTTACATCAACTTTTTCGTGGTATACTATTTACAAGTAGGTGGCGGAGAGAGTAAAAATTTGATGTTATACATTCACATGACTTTCTCTACGCTCTAATGTTTATTAGTGGATATCTATTCTTTCGAAAGTTTATTTTCAACCAGAAACCTTTCGGGAAACCGCTGCATTACACACATCTTTAAATATAAAGGGAATAGCGATAGTCAAATGTTTAAATACTGACGCTATGTATTGGCCTTAAAATGTCACGTTCTGCATACAAACGCGATAAACTACTTAATATCAAAAGGACTTTAAAAGAATGAAAAATTATTGAACAATTTGAACCGTTAGTAACGGATATCTCGGAAATTATTAATGCCACAATAAAATTATTGCAAATAAATTGTATGTTTTACAGAGATCTACATTTTTTTGTGTAATACGTTTTCGTCTACCGTTTAACGTTTACCAGTTATACAGGATTATGCAAAATTCCTTCCGAAAAAAGAGGAATTCGAAGACTATATCGAAAAATTCAAGTATACATTTTATTTTCATGTAAATATCTTAATATCTGGTATTTTAATCAAAATCATTACCCATTTTTTAAAAATTCTAACTTTTGAAACATGTTCCAGGTAAAGGCTATTTGGGTTAGGGTATTTTCTTGAAAACCTTCGTGTCGCATCTCTGGAAGATACTGAACCTAAATACCAAGTTTGGTGTTTATCCGACTGTTCGTTTCTGAGTTATGCTGTTCAAAGACAGACACACACACGGACATGTTTCCAAAAATGCTTTTTTTGGATTCAGGGGGTCTCAAAACATGTATTTCCGGTGAAATCTCGGTATCGAATTTTTGGGTGGCATACAATACTCCCCCTACTTACCCTACGTAGTAGAGAAAGTAAAAGGGAACAGAAGGAAAGAGAAAGTTCCAGAGGTGTAAAACGCTGCTCAATTTCCACATTGTTGCCTAACATATGGCACCAAAGAACTGTTGGATTCTTATCTTGGTCTTCCGGTCTAAGCAGCATCTTATTTTTACTTTCTCTACTACGTATAGTAAGTAGGGGAAGTATTGTATTCCACCCAAAAATTCGATACCGAGATTTCACCGGAAATACATGTTTTGAGACCCCCTGAATCCAAAAAAAGCATTTTTGGAAACATGTCCATGTGTGTGTCTGTGTGTCTGTGAACAGCATAACTCAGAAACGAACAGTCGGATAAACACCAAACTTGGTATTTAGCTTCAGTATCTTCCAGAGATGCGACACGAAGGTATTCAAGAAAATCCCCCCACCCCAGACTACGCTCGCTTTACATGGAACATTTTTCGAAAATTTTAATTTTCTCAAAAATGGCTCTGACGATTTTGATTAAAATATCACATGTTTAAGATATTCTAATGACAAATGAAATGTATATCTCGAATTTTCTGGGAATGTCTCCAAAAGTGTTCTTCATTGTGAACGACTTTTGCATAACTGGTAAACCATAAGAGATATAAAAAAATTTACTGCACACAAAATGTAGATCACGTTAAAATACGCAATTTATGTCATATACAGTTTTTTTGTTGAGTGAACCGTTTTCGAGATATTGCTTGATATTCCCTTGGTTTTCCAATACTTATTTTTTTCTTATATTCGTTATTCATTTTTTTATGTCCTGGACATGCGCCACATAGCAACCAGCGCTTAAAATATTTGACTATCGCTTAAAACCTACCATATTCCCCTTCCATCTGCAAGAAAATTATCAATAAGATTGACATCTCGATATCTCGATTAACATGAAGCATATGGAGAATAAGCGTTTGTAAAAATAGTTTGTACAAGAGTAGAGAAAGTCATGTGAGTGTAACACTTCAGATTTTTTTTTCCTCGGCTGATGTTTTGTCCATACTTGTACTAATACTTTGGAAAAGGATTTTAAATACTTTAAAGATTCTTTACGAGGCACCCTTCTTTTAAAAATGTGTACGAATCCTCCTCTAACTTCAACATTGTAAAATTTCCTTTAATTACTTGTGGGTTAAGCCCAAAAATTTTAAGCAACTATGACACTATTAAAAGGAATATATAATATTTTTGAAACATACTTTTAACACATACAAAAGAGGTAAAGGTAGAATGAAAGAGAGAGGGAAAAGTAAAAGGACTGCAGTAGATAACGCAAGTAAAATTAATGGTTGTGCTAATTTGACTTAAATTAAAAGCTGGTTTTACATAATCTCGTGATGAGTTAACGCGATAATCACTGCGCCACTGATGAAATTACCGCTCTTATAACAGGAAAAAAGCTAAAGAGGCAATTCTTTCATTTGGGTTATCAGGGGTTAGCAGGTGCAGATGCCCCTCTTCGCGGCTAACAGATAGTGGTGAGGTAGCGTGTTTCTCGTCCGGTTACTGGAATCATCAATTAGTTACGAGAGGGAGAGTGGATGGGCGAAAGAATCCCTGGTCGCTTCCTCGGGCATCGAAACCACAACCGCTAACCCGTCCGCTCATTCCACACAACCGTATACATAAACAAAAATATGTGTTACACTCACGTGACTTTCTCTACTCTTGTACAAACTATTTTTACAAAAGCTTATTCTCCATATGCTTCATGTTATTCGAGATGTTAATCTTATTGCTAATTTTCTTGTAGATGGGAATTGGTAGCCTTTAAGTGATAGTCAAATATTTTAAGAGCTGGTTGCTGTGGAGTATTCCATTCTCTTCGCATTACCAGGACAAATAACAAGCAATATCTCGAAATTGGTTCACTCAACAAAAAAAAATTATGTAATTTAACGCGATCTACATTTTTTGTGTAGTAACATTTTGTCTATTTCTTATGGTCTATCAGTTATGCAAAAGTCGTTCACAATGAAGAATACTTTTGGAGAAATTCCCAGAAAATTCGAGATATACATTTCATTTGTCATGAAAATATCTTAAATATACGATATTTTAATCAAAATCGTTACAGCCATTTCTGAGAAATATAAAATTTTCGAAAAATGTTCCATGTAAAGGGTAATCTGGCTTCGGGGGATTTTCTTGAAAACCTTCGTGTCGCATCTCTGGAAGATACTGAACCTAAATATCAATTTTGGTGTTTATCCAACTGTTCGTTTCTGAGTTATGCTCTTCACAGACACAGACACAGTCACGGACATGTTTCCAAAAATGTTTTTTCTGGATTCAGAGGGTCTCAAAACATTTATTTCCGGTGAAATCTCGGTATTGAATTTTTGGGTGGAATACAATACTTCCCCTACGTACTCTAGATAGTAGAGAAAGTAAAAAGCAACGTTTATGTGGATTCCTTTATGCAATTCATATCATATCACTTTCTTTTGCTTTTAAGCCTTAGTTTCTGCAATTTTGCTATTTAATGACTGTATAAACATTGTTTATGTGTAAATACATGACAATTAGCTATTTAAATTTACAGGTAGCACATTATTTTATTTATTCGAAATTTTAAAGCTTTATAAATATTGTTACACCTTGTAGGTTTAAAATATACGTATTGTGATTAATGATCCAATACGCAAGAATGGAGAAAAGCGATAAGAAAGTGCTAAAAACTGTAGTCTTGGCTGCCGAAAAAGTGCTTGTGCATTGTGAAACCGAAATATATATTTTGTGGTTATGATGATCAAAAGGGTGATTTACGAAGAACTGACAGATTTATTTCTTGAATTGTTTCAAAACGAGTTATGCTAGCGACAACTTATTATACCTAAAATGCAGAGGAGTTTTGGGAGATTATTTAATTCTATAGCAAAATGTCCTCCATCCTGCATAAGGCACAACTCAACACGTCGTTCCATGTTACTTGTCACTCGTTGTAGGACTCTGTTGTCAATAGTTTGAATCTCCTTGGTAATGTTGTGCTTCAGATGTCCAACGTCTAGGGACGTGTGGCATAAACCCTGTCTTTTAAGTAACCCCATAGAAAGAAGTGTGGCGATATCAAATCCGGAGATCTCGGTGGCCACGCGTTCTTGGAAATTATTGTCAATTTAGTGCAATTAGTGCCATGGATTCATTTGATGTATGGCATGTAGCACCGTCCTGCTGAAAATATCCTTGACTCAGCTCTACATCGTCTAGTTGCTCAGGAAACGCCATGAAAATCCGTCGGTACTCTGCACTGTTCACATTGTTTTTAAAAAAAAATGGTCCCACTATTCTCTGTGCGGATAATGCGCACCAAACGCCGTTTTTAACCGGGTGCATAGGTGCATAGCCGGATAAATGCAACCATGCTTCATCTGTGAACCATGTGGTGGACAATATGGCAGGATTTTGCACAATGAACACCTGAAACCAACGACAATAATTCAGTCCACTATCCTTATCTGGTTCGTGTAACTGATGGACAACCGTAATCCTATACGGCTTTAGGCCTGCACTTTTCACAGCTCTCTGGCACATTGAGTAGCTGTACCCTGTCTCCTGCGACAAACGTCTTAATGATTTTTTGGGTGACTGATCCAGTCGTGCTCTTACGTCAACAACAACAGTGGGAAGCCTAGATGAACGATTTTTGCCTTTTTCACTCACCAGAGACCTAGTTGTTTACAACTTGTTTACCAGTCCCAGTATTGTGTTTCTTTGGGGAGGATTCTGAACACCAAATTCTCTCTGGTATGCTCTTTGAGTAGCTGTAATTGAATTCATAAACCAGTATTGCTTTACAATGAAGAGTCGTTCATTTAATGCGTAATCCATTTTCACGTTGACTACAACAAAATCTCAAAAACAAGTCCGACAATAAAACTAACAATTACGAATAAAAAATAAACATCTACGCATCTAGTGACAAGGAATCAAAACTCCAGAAGATACTGCTTAATTGGGTTCTAAAATCGGTCCATTCGGTGAATTTAAAACAGAATAATTAAAGAAGGAAGTGTGTCAGTTCTTCATAAATCATCCTGTATATATACCGCGTGAGTCTTCTCATGGAAACTAGGCAACCCTGCAATACTTCTCACAGTTACAAATCTTTAGTTATTCTGTGTTCTTCGTTACTGTTGTAAGTAAATAATCACTTTTAAAGTGTTTTGAAGGAATTCTTGAGTATATAATCCAATTATATTACAGAGTGCAGTAAAGTAAATCATTATTAAGAGTTTCAAAAGTTGTTATTTTTGTTGTTATATCACACTTTACGCAGTAAAATAGATAAAATGAATTGCTTTGTTGTGGTAAACCTGTGGTTGCAGGACTTTTCACTGGTAACCCGGTAACATGGGCCAGCAGAATAAATCACTGTGCTGCAGTAGATATTCCAGATGTCTTGGACACCGAGCTGCCGGGAAATTTGGTCCAGCACTGCCGAGGTGGAAATATTCCGCAACATGCCCATGATATAGATGACAGGTTCATTAATGGAGGTTGGTAGCTGCTCCTAGCACATCCATCTGACTACTAAACCAGAAAGCTGGAGATAAGGTTCCTAGGGGAAACATCGCGTGCTGATCATTCCCCGTTTTACTTCATTGTCTATTAGCCGCGTTTTGTTCTTGTTTGCTTCGTTTCCTGAATGCGGGTGTGAAATTTTCTATTAACGAACTGTAGGACAGGAAATTGGAATTATGCAGGGATTTTGCACATCAGAATTAGTTTTAAACCTCAGGGCGTCAAGGTAAAACTTCGATAAACTAGCAGCTAATCTACCTCAAGCCTAACTTTTCAACTAGGGTGTAATTATAAATTTTGTTGTGCCCTACTTATGCAAGCTATTTGAATTTTGTTACTGCTTAGCGGTGGACAAAATACAGGGCTTAGCTAACTCCAGCGCTACCGGAAGTTACTTAACTCTAGGACTGGCTGTTTTGAATTACAGCTAACCTTTTGTTCGACCACACAATAATAGTTAATTATATGTGACGTAATCACTCATTTGAGAATAGTAATGGGGTCAGTATGGCAAAGTCCTGGAACAAATTCAAAAACACATGGAAAGGTGTCAAAAGAAGACTTAACATACATCAACCAACAAGAAATAGAATCGAATTGTAAAATTAAACCTTCTCTAAGTCTAGCAAATGAAATAAAATTGAATTGGAGTAAAGAGGCATATATAGTTAGGAAAAATCAGGAATGGCGTGGTTTAGACTGGGGGGGGGGGCTAGAGGGCACAGAAAATGACTAACGATTCTGGCAGGAGAATCTGCCCATTCTGTGATTTGGATGAGGACTGGGTACATATTTTGGCGGAATGTGCACAGTGGGAGAAACAGTGAATAATTAAACTCAAACAAAAATTCTTAAGTCCTTCTAGAGAGATTGGCATTTTGGGATCCACTGGTTGAAAAGAGGAACTGGCAAAACGTGGGTAATTTCTTGGCTACAGTGTGCGAATCTAGGTCAAATTTGTTCAGTTAATCAGTTATTTTCTTTTTCTTGCGTTTTGGTTTTGTTTCTTTATCTGTTGTTTATTTTGCCACCATACTTTGTATCTTAAATATACATGTGCGGCCATCCATCCATCATCTTTTTAACGCCTTCAAAGCAGCGGTCCAATGGAATCCATTCCTCATATAAATAATGAAATATGTGTATTTAAAATTAAATGTTATATTCATTGTAAATTTAACAGTCTAATAAATTCCGTTTATCCTTTTCCATATAGTTTAATATACGTTACCTACAAAAAAATCAATAAATACAGCCTGGAATCAACAGTACTGCAATCTGCTGCAGTGCTCGCAAACACGCTCAAGGTCTCTCCATCCTGCTGCCATCCGAGCAGCATTTAATTACACACAATTAACAAAGCCAGAGTAGACATTTTGAAATTATAGTGTGGTCAACCAAAAACAGCCATATACAACTTGACGGTGGTATAAAACGTTATGAAACTCGCTAACATTCGCTACATAAACATACTCGCGTCTTAAACACTACCTTTTTATTCTTGTTGATAATATATTTGTTTTCTCTATCACTAACCTTTAATAGATAAAACGAAGTAGTGTTCAAAAAAAATTCTATGTTGATATTTCACCAGAAAACAGTTTTACTTTCTCTACCATGTATCCAGAAGGTAAAGGAAGTATTGTATTCCACCCAAAAACAAATTTCGAGATTTCGCCGGAAATGTGTCCTTTCTGCCTGCGAACGAGCTCAAAAATGGAATTTCGAATTTGCACTAAGGTTTATAGTCAAGCTAAGTATATTCCAAGGATTTCCACACGAAGACAATCGCCCCTCCCCACCTTTTACACGGAACAAATAAAAAATAATTCTTCCAACTCCACTACGTTACTCACGATAAGTTTTACCTGGGAATTATTTCAAATTAAATATGCAGATTTCCACATGCGGAAACAGTATTCAAATGTTTATTCGTGGTAACAAGCTCTTGGAATGGTAACAAAATAAAGGACAAGAAAATAAAGAATCGCAAACTTTCGAGCATGTCCATCAGGTGACAGGAAAGGTTTTTGCTTCTAATTTGGTATATTTCCGGAACGGCTAATGTTACGAAAATGTTATTTGACACATTAAGATTTGTTATACAAAGCTAAATCAAAGAAAAGGAAGCTTATTTACAGAGAATACAATGTATAACCTTTTTTTCGTTTTTAGGTTATTCTGTTCACCGGCATACACAAACACAAGCACACACGAAACGTTTTTCTAAAAATCATATTTTTGGATTTAGGAGTTTTTAAAGCATGTATCTCTGATAAAATCTTAATATCGAATTTTCTAGTGAAATACATTAACTCCTTCAACTTCTAGAGAAAGTAATAAGCCTTTATAAGAATATTGTGTATAACAATGGAGAGGAAATCTTGTGAGTGTAACATTTCTTCCTTTGTTTACAGCGCCTCAGCGTCTTACTACGAATAAATATTTAAATGTTGTTTACTTTCAAATCATTCTTGTGATAATAACTAAATGGCAAACATTGCCAAAAAGTTACATTTCTAATTTTGGATACAGTCTTTTAAATTGAAATTTCCTTTTTAACTTGATGTATATCTCATTAATGTATACACAATATTAATATTTTAAACATACTTTTAAATATGGTAATGCATTCGCCGTTTTGAACTGTGAATTCTACATCAATACAATTCTACTCTTATACAAACTATTTTTACACTCATGCCCACATTTTTCACTCAAGTAAATACTCCGCTGTCTAATTATTTTTCTCCCTAATATAGTTTAGTTTATATTAAAGAGATTAAAGACTAGAAATATTGGGAACAGAAATTACATGTTTGATAATCTTTCACTAGTGTCACATTGTTATACACCGGGGTGAAGCCAAAAGGTTTACAGCTTTAATATTAAATTTAGTTACACCGGCATAAACATTTGGGGACGTAACTCCGAGGAGGCGAAAGGTACCAAGAACGTGCTGCACGAAGCTAAAGCGGACGTGGGATAAGCGGACTGATTTATTATAACTAACAAGGTGCCTTACATTATACACAACAGGTTACAGACGAACACTGAGGGAGATACCCCACGCACGCACACCCATCACTCACACGCAACCATACACTCTGAAGACCTACACTAGACTGACGCTACCACAGGACGCTACTGACTAGATCCACGCTATCGGACAAGGATCTTCCCTCAATTGCCTTCACCCCGCCAACTAGGAATTGGAGGGAATTGCCTCGCCGGACAAGAATTCAAAGTTACAAACAAAACAATCAGCTCCACAATATATTATACACAGCAATAATGTGTCCAACGCGACAACACACACACACGTACACTACAATATCCCCACCCTATACGTGACATCTGTTGTAGACGCTGATGGCGTCGCTGCCCATCATCACGGCACAATACACTAAAAATAATTTGACATAAATTCTATATTTTAAAACCCCATTAATGTCTACAGCAAGTTCGTATCTACTTCTTACGTTTTCTAAGTTACAAAAAGTTCAATAATAGTGAATAGGTATTTATAAACTGTTAAC
Source organism: Deroplatys truncata (assembly GCA_030765065.1). Classification (NCBI taxonomy): domain Eukaryota; kingdom Metazoa; phylum Arthropoda; class Insecta; order Mantodea; family Mantidae; genus Deroplatys; species Deroplatys truncata. The sequence continues at coordinate 112,552,185 of CM060982.1, forward strand.
AGAAAAGCCCTCATGTCAATATCCAAAATATATTATACTCTATAAACATTTTCAATAATTTTTTGGAGAAATAAAAACTAAAAATTTCACTGAAAAGTTTTATTTCGAAGAGCCGATAATTTCCAATTTCGACAGATATGAGATTAATATAGCAACTTGGATGTGTCATCTGTATTTCGTTTTGAAACCCGAACTTTTCGTACACGTGGACTCCTTATTACTTACAAATATTTAGGAAAAGACGCATGTGTGTGTGTGTATTTATGTGTGTCTGAATGTCCGTCTATGGATGGTATCTTAAAAACTAAAAGTCGATTAAACTCCAAATTAGGTTCCGCGTCCTTCAAAGATGTGACACATAGATTTTCAAGAAAGTCCACCCCACCCCAAATTACCATTTATATGAAAACACATTCGTTATTTTTGATTTTATTAAAATGGTTCTTAACGATTTTGATTAAAATACTATATATTTAAAATATTTATTCAATCATTCACAGCTTATCCTCACCTTATGTAGGACTTACACCCCCCAGGACTTACAGGCGGGTGCCTGGGGTCAGAGGCCCGTCGGGGAGCAGACACACTCATGGAGCAGACAGAATGTCCAGGATGGGTGGTCATCCCGATGCCTGGTATGGGAGGAAGGAAGGAGATGAAACGAAATGACGGTGAAATGGATGAAAGGAAAGGTGATGATAGAGCAGTTGGTGGAATGAATAGCGGGGGAAACCGGAGAACCCGGATAAAACCCGCACAGACGCCGCTTCGTCCACCACAAATCCCACATGCGGGTCCCTGGGATTGAACCCGGGCCGCCTCGGTGAGAGGCGAGCGGTCTAACCACTCGGAAACGGCGCCACCCTATAAGATACCTATTTGCATGAAAATAAAATGTATCTCTTGAATTTTCTATGAACAGCTTGTGAAGTCGTCTTCACTGTGAATTACTTTTGTATACTTTTGTATAAAATATTATTGCACAAAACATGTAGATCTCGTTAAAGCAGATAATTTGTTTCAAAAAGGTTTTTCTATGGCATAAGCCGTTTCTGAGATATCCGTTAATAAAGGTTCCAATTGTTCATTAGTTGTCATTCTTTTTAAAGTCTCATTAATTTTAAGTTGTTTCTCGCGAGTGCATGGAAACAGTATGAAATTTTAAGGCCAGCATATAGCTTCCAGTACTTAAACATTTGACTATCACTGTTCCCTTTATAGCTATAACGAAATGTGTATTATAGCTATTTCCACAAAGGTTTATTTGGATTAAAATCTAGTATACATAAACATAAGCTTTAGTAAAAATAGTGTTACTGATAAACAATAGAGGGTAGGAAAGTCATGTAAACACATCAGATATTTTTGGTGGACATGCAAAGAAATGTCAATTTGGCAACTCGTATAAACAACGACACGCTGTTTATATATCTGACTGTATAAATGTGAATAGGGTTCATATGGTTTAATAATTAGATTAAATAATAAGCATATTTTTAAGAATAGTTTGCAGAAAAGTGAGTAGAGGAAGTTATAACACAAAATATTTTGAAGATTCAAATAACTTTTGTTTACCAAAGAAAATGGAACTTTAGTGGCTTTTACTGGTACGCTTCATATTGTATCCTAGATTACTCTCTTGAAGTAAATATATTCGCTATACAGGGTGAATCACCTAAAACTTGCACCACAAATATTTCGGAAATGGAAAGTGCTATTGATTGGCAGTTTTCGCAGCATTGATTGGCAGTCAGGGGCTCGTACATTTAGCCTGTAAACAGATTTTAATAATACTGAGAAAGTGTACCTTTGAGCAAACATAGAAGTATTTTAAATGCAAAAATGCCTAGTTACATCAACAGAATAAAGGTAGGGTAAACTAGAATATCAGTGACGTTTCTTGCAAATTCTAGTGCAAGTGGTTTACGAGAAATCTTATTTTGAAACTTTTACGCACCCACACTTGTACAACTTGTGGTAGCACAAACTTAAAAAAACAAAAGGGAATTACAATACTTCTGTGGATTCTTACAAGTAAAGAGAACATAGCCCTTCAAAGGTTGTGTTCAAAATGACCACCGTCAGCTTCAATACATACTTTCAATCTGCTATGGAAAGACTGCTGCACATGTTCTAGCATTTTAGCGGAAATTTCAGAGCAGCCAGCAGTAATACGTCGTTTCATATCGTCTGGTGTAGTTGGTACATCCTTGTAGACAGTGTCTTTCAGCATTCCCCACAGAAAAAAGTCTAAAGGGCTCAGATCCGCTGAACGGGCAGGCCAAGGTACAGGTCCACTTCGTCCAACGATTTGGAAACAATCTGTTAAGACAAGATGTAGTACTTCGTGCACTATGGGCTGGACAGCCATCATGTTGGGCCACAGGTTCCTCCTAGTCTGCAAAGGATTGTCTTCTAGCATCTGTGGCAGATGGTCTGTCAGTAGGCTGCGATACTTGTGCGAGTTGATTGTTCCTTCTATGAACAAAGGGTCTATGAGTTCACTATCGCACACCACATGTTTAAACTCGTGGACACTGACGTTCCACCTGACGAAGCCAACGGGGATTGTCAACACACCAATATTGCATGTTTCTCCGGTTTACCTGGTCATGATTAGTAAATGTTGCCTCCTCACTAAACAAGATACATGATGAATCTGGAGTATCATGTCTTAATGCTCATGAACAAAAGTTAACACGATTCTCAAAATCGTTTCCATGCAGCTCTTAATGGAGAGAGATGTGATAGGGATGGAACCTATGTCGATGGAGAATGCGCAGTACACTTGCCTGTCTTATGCCACTTCCAAGTGCGATTGTGCGGGAACTAGTTGGCGGATTTACTGCAACGGCAGCCAAAATATTAATTTCTGTTCTTATCCAGTCACTTGTTCGTTTCTGTTACGTTTTCTAGGTGTTACGGTACCCCTTTCACGTAATTGGTTAAAGAGGTTGATAAATAATTGCCGAGATCTTTGACGTCTATTGGGATACGTTTCCGCATACACCGTACAAGAACGAACTGCATTCTTCCTACACTCTCCATACACCATGAGCATGTCGGCTTTTTCTGCATTAGTAAACCTCATCTTCCACTCACGCTTTACTGATTGAACTGTCACAAACTAACTGATCAGAAAGTCGCAATGCAATCAATGAACAGAAAACACAATGCAAACAAACATAACAACATTGTACCTAGCAACTAAGCAGGTTGAATGGGACAAACATTTGTCGGAGTTGAAACTCTTCAAAATACGATTTCTCGTAAACCACTTACACTAGAATCCTTCAACAAAGACCATTGACATTGTAATTTACCCTACCTTCATTCTTTTTATATAACTAGGCATTGTTCCTTTTAAAAATTTGTATGTTTGCTCAAAAAATAAACTTTCACAGTATTTTTAAAATCCGTTTATAGGTTAAATGTACGATCCCCTTACCAATCAATGCTGTGAAAACTGCACATCAATAGTACTTTCCATTTCCGAAATATTGCTGTGTAAGTTTTAGGTGATTCACCCTGTATTCTGAGTTACGTTTTACACTAGTCGTTTGTATTTCCAACACAATACCTAAGATTAACGGTCTTGGCTAATAGCAAACTGTGCTCTCACTAAGGTGTTCCTTAATGTCTCTTCGAGTTAGATAAGTGAATACATTGTGTCAATATCAAGGGCGGTAACTACGTGTCATTGCTGTATTGTGTTTGATAGTCGTGTGAGTATAAACGGATACAGTGTATCAGCTGCAATAGATAAGTAGTTGTCGACATTCAGACTGTGATTAATAGTTACTGTAGCAACCAGAATATTCCAGTAGAAAATATAAACGCTCCTCTGTCGAACTGTAAAACGTGGTGTTTTATTTTAGCCGTTGCACGTCTGCGAGGACAGAGCAGTTGAAACAGCAATTTGTCAGACTAGAAGCCCGATTTCCACATGTCTGCGGTCCAATATTTGTGGGTTTTGACGTTGTTGCAAATATGGCAGGCTACGATCTGTCTAACCATAAGTATTGGATATACAACAAGCATAATCATCAACATGTGGAGTAGAAACCGATTTGTGTGCAACGCATAATGCAAGTTATTTCGTATTTCGGAAGCAGACTTGAATTCCTCTATCAGCTGTTGTGATACATTCGTTTAATTTTCTCTATCAATGCAAAATTGTAGTATACTGGCATGCATCAAATATGGATAATGGAACGGAGATTTTATGTTGGTACTGACAAAATCTAGCCTCACCCTCTACCAGCATGACCACCTCTGTTTTAGAGCATAATTCTAGCCTCTGGATTGGTGGGGTACTTTTCCACTTCCAAAGTATGGCCAAGCAGCCCAAAGGTAATATTAAAGCTAAAAATCTTATTTTTTCATGCTACATTACCATTTTCTTAATGTTACACTACCATTTTCTTAATGCTAGTTTTCGTTTATTTTATTCTTTATTTTGAAATATGTATACTATACACACATATATATATATATGTATTGTCGTAACCTCATTATGCTTTAGCTCAATGGGGGTAGAGCAATAGGTATCAGGAACAGGATCAAACAATAAACTACACGAGGTCCCACGGGGCGAGCTGAACTAAATCATTACATGCGTTAAAATGCCTAAAATATGTCTACATCTTGGTGTCGGAGGACAGAAGGATCTAATAGCTACTGAAAATCACATGCCAAAACTTTAGATGGTCCAAAAGTATATTAAATATAAATGGATACAACATCACCTGCTTTGCCAATGGCGACGAGTCGATCATGATGTGACCATCCTACAGGAGTGTTCCCTTGCAAGAGAGAGAGGAAGCAACTGACGCTACCTTCTAAGAACCGGGTTCCCCACTATTCTGACATCATCTGATCTCTGTTACCAACCCAAACACTGGTACATACATTTCCCAACGAACAAGCAAACATTACCCTAGCCAAATGTCAATATATATATATACATATATATACACATATAAATTAATATTAAACAAGAATTGTACATAGTAATAATATAATTCACCAAGAAATATGTTAAAATATTTAACAACCAAGAATTGTGCAAAAGCAGATTGTAGATAAGTAAGAGACGGGCGAGCTAGCAAATTCCAGGTAAAAGATAATTCTAGGTAGAGCCCACCTTTCACCAAGCTAATGACCAGGGAATTGGAAGTAGTAAGGAGAAATAGAAAGAGGCAGATAACGCAGTCTGAGGACCAATTAGAAACGTCGTTACATTATTGAGGATCGGGGGTATGCGTCACTTGGCTCGGGTATAAAAGGGGGAAGAAAGCCCCAGATTTTCACTCGATGTTATAGAATCTCATCGAGATAAAGTGCTACTCTCTGGACGACAAATGCACGTGTGTGCATATGGGTGGGAAGACGTGTGCAGTTACTTCAGGCTCCTAATTTGTTCTAATGGTGGGAATTGTTATAGTGGGAAAAGCTAGCCGTTCATGAATATTTGATTTCATAATAACCCACATTTATTAAGGGAACTGCAGTGTATTTTAATTTGCCTCACCTACGAAAACTCTGAGACACAATAAATTAGTTAGATAGGTAATGATTAGGAATGGAGAATACAGCAGCCGACGATCAGCAATAGCCGAGGACAGATGCTATCTGTAACAGATAGCATCAAACAGAGGAACAACGCTTTCCAGATGCAACTGATCAACGATTTCCCGCTACAACTTCACATAAGCTTGTTACTAACAAAACTGAACTTATGATATGAGCAGCTCCTTTACTTTCTCTACCACGTATATAGTAGATATAGAAGATTTTGCTTCTGTTCCCAAACTTTCGATACTTTCGGTTCCACCGGAAATACATGTTTTCAAGCCGCTTGAATAAAAAAGTGCTTTTAGAAAAAGGTCGCGCGTGCGCCGTGAACAGCATAACTCGAAAACGAAAAGTCGGATAAGCACCAATCTTGGTATTTCAGTTCAGTATCTTCCAATGATGTGACTAAGATTTTCAGGTAAATCCTCCGACTCCAAACTACTCTTCACATGGAGAATTTTTCGATTTTTTTCCCTAAACAATAGCTCTAACGATTTTGATTAAAATGCCACATATAAAAGGTATTTAAATGAAAAATAAAATGTATAGTTTGAATTTTATGGCAATAGCCTATGAAACCCTCTTCATTTGGAAAAAAAATTGTATAATCTTGTGTAACTGGTAAACGTTAAAGAAACTACATGGAAAATGTGCTACATAAAAAATGAAGATCTCTGTAAAACCCACAATTTATTTCAATTTAGTTTTTGGTGGCATAATTCGTTATTAATAGTTCGAACTATTAATTTCTTGGTCACTCCTTAAAGTCCATTCAACATTCAGTTGTTTCTCGGGATTACGTGGAAACAGTTTGGAATTTTAAGGTTAGCATATAGCGTCCAGTTCCTAAACATTTGACTATCACTGTTCCATTTGTATCTATAACGAAAGGTGTAATGTAGCCATTTATGCGAAGGTTTATTTGGATTAAACTGTATAGCTTCAGTAAGAATAGTTTGTATACTCAGTAATAAACGATGGAGGGTGGAGAAAATCATGTAAATGTAACACATCAGATATTTATAAGAGTAGTATAATAGTAGTATAATAGTAGTTATGAGGTGTCTCGTGAGACAGATCCCTTAAAGCACCCTGGCAATAACCAGTTTTTACGTCGTACTGTGCGGCTTTAATACATCCTGTGAGATGAGTAATAACTAATGAAAGTTAATTTTTTCTCTCATTCCCCTTTCAGAACTCTTATCTTACTTCGCAGGCTTTTACGATGCGGCATTGCAAGTTTTACTTCCAGGATTTTTAAATTAAACATCACTTGTATATTGAGATATAAAGTTTTGTCGAAACTTTCAAACATGATAATGGAATACGCTGAGTTCAGTATCTAAATGCATGAATTGGTTTCTCGGTAGCTAAATGAGATCCGATTCCGGAGGTCGTTCTGTCCATTGCTTTAACACAAAGAGTGATGAAATAAAGGTATTCAATTTTTTTAATGTTTCATTTATACCCCATCTTTAACTGCAATGGCCATATCGGCGGCCTTTTACCTTTGGAATATATTGCCCATCGGCAATGACGTGATCTGGTATACAGTTGTCATTGTTGACTCAGTTTTATACATTAGATCTCAAACACATACACAACAAGAGTGTCCTATCTTTAACATGTGATAGCTCCCGTTTTTATTTAGTTACAGCAGTCATTTTTTTCATGTGGCTACAGTTGTTATTGACAAATAGCCATGGAACGTTACAGCATTCAGCAATGCGTAGAAATTGTGTAAACGTATTATCAAAATGTATCATCTGTTCGCCAAACCTTCCGTGTATTGCGTGAAGTTTACGGTGTGCATAATCGTCCCTGCGAGAGAACGATTCGGCATTTGATCGATAAATTTGAAAGAAGTGGTTCTGCCAGCGATCAAAGAACGCCTGTACATAATCGACGTAAGCTCTCTAACGAAAACATACACGCCGTTCGTGATAGTGTACGTGAGAACGGAAACAAATCAATTGCTCGTCGAGCGCAAGAATTGGGAATTTCGTCGACCACAACTTACCGAATTCTGCATCTGGACTTCAAGTTTTACGCTTAAAAAATGTGTTAACTCAAGAACTAAAGCCCAACGACCATAGGTTGCGCCGTGTATTCGCTGACTGGGCTATGGAGCAATTGGAAGCTGACCCGGATTTTTGACGAAAAATCATCTTCAGCAACGAAGCCCACTTTTGGATGGATGGTTGTGTTAACAAACAAAATTGTCGCTATCGGAGCAATCAATCACAATCCAATGCAGATTCAAGAACGACCACTTCATCCCCAAAAGGTTACTCTATGGAGTGGATTTTGGTATGGTGGAATCGTTGGTAAATATTTTTTCCAAGATAAAGATGGAGAAGCTCTAACTATCAATGGAGAAAGATACCGGGCTCTTATAAGGGACTATTTTGGATGGTATAGATCTCACAAACATCTGGTTCTAGCAAGATGGTGCCACATGTCATACTGCTCTCGAAACAATGATCTTTTGAAGGAGAAGGTCAGAGGTTTCATCATTTCCCGTGATGATTATGTTAACTGCCCGCCTAAGTCATGTGATTTAACGCCGTTGGATTACTTCTTGTGGGGTTATGTTAAATATCGAGTTTATGTCAACAAGCCAGAAACAGTAAATTATGAATAACTTCACGCGTGTTATTCGTCAAGTTGGACCTAATTTACGTTCTTCTGTCATTGAAAATTGGGTCAACCGTATACGCGCAACCCAACGAAGTCGCGGCGGTCACTTAACTGATGTTCTCTTCCACACGTAATGACATTATGTTCCAAAATAAAAAAGAAACAAACCTGTATTATTAATAGAACTTGTTTTATTTAAGTTCAAAGATAGGGTACTCTTATTGAAACACCCTATACTTGCAGGCTGGGCAGAATAATAAATTTCGGCTAGAAAAAATAACTCTCACTCCGAGCCGGGAATGGAACCCGAGATCCCTCGCACAGCGGGCAGGTGCTCTGAGCTACGTGGTCGGCCCTATTTTATATTTTGAAATAAAATTGTGAAACATTAACATATTTTTTTTTACATAATAGAATAACATGCATTCTAAACTTAAAGACAAATATAAGTTTTTTCCACTAAAGAATATTTACACTGCCACTTAACAGAAGACATACAATGGACAGGTGCATGCTTACTAATGAACACTAACAACTTTAAACATTGTTTTCTCGCAATTTGTTTGTTTTGTTTTTTTAGTTTTTTTCCATACTCAAAATGCTGCATACGATGTAATTGTTCAATCATTTGTTTCATAGTTTGTGTAATGCCCTTCAGAAGCACATTAACGAAAAATGTTTTAAAATAATGCTCTAATTTTGAGAAATAAATTATAACTTTTGAAAAATAAACAATTTTGGAGAATACAAAAGGTAGTAATTTTTTTAGAATAAAGATAAAAATTAAAAATAAAAATTAAAGATAAAAACATAAAAATTGGATACGACAGATATATTATAAATTCATTTATTATAAAATTTGAATTTTTTAATGTTAATATTTTTAAAAATGTATCGTGTAAACATTTTTATTAGAACTGCGAATTTATAAAATAAAAATTAATATTTAAATAACCAAATATTCTAGAATTCTGAAAAATGACAAAAACATTTCCGTTTTCATGTACAATAACCGGCATAAATTTCAAAAGGATATCTTACATACTGTGGATTCTACAAAATTCATGGATGCATTACCTTAAACAGGCAGCCAAAAAAAAACATTAGCATTCCCCCTCTCCGGGTAACTCAAGCTGTGCGCAGTTTACTGTTTTGGAAGGAACTGGATATGTAAAGGCAGTAGGTTTCTCTTAACAGCCTCCTGGCTGATAAGAAAACAGTGAGCAAGAATAATAATGTATTAGTAACTGAATGACTATATCTTATCTCCTTGCTCTTCTGTTTGTTTGTTTTTGGATAACTTTGTAAATTTTTTGTTCCATTTAGTGTCTGATAGTCCGGCTAAGGATTTAATTATAAACTTGAAGGTGTTTTGGATCTACGTATGGATGCCAAACTTAGTTCAGATATGTTTATAGGAGTGTTCGCCCCACGCTTTAGGTACAAACTTTCCGGTGGTCTTCGCCCTTCGTTTAGGAACCAACTTTTTCGGCGGTGTCGTGTGTTTATTTTATGTTTAATAATTATTATGTTTATTTATTTATTATTTATGCCTCGGCTGCGTCAATATTATTTTTGAGACCAAGTATCTCTGAACAACAGCTGGTACGGCTGAAGTATAAAGTTTACACAAATTATAACTGTATTTTACTTTTTTATTAATCCTTCACACGGTTAAATAACACTTCATTACTTATAACAGGTAAAAAGTTTTATATTATCCTCACCGCAAATTTAATTTTCATGTCTCACATACAATCACCGAACCTAACTGCGTGGGTACGCTATCTTTTAGCGTCAACCGTTTGAATTTGTACATTTCTCTATTTCTAGTTTTTGATTGGTTAAGCCTACTCCAATAGAATATTTTATTTTTTACCTTAGCTTTTCTTTCCACATCCACGCGACCATTTATAAACTGCTTTTAAATGGTAAATTAGTATTGTTGCAAGAACTATTAGTAAGCTTTTTTAACTTTCTAATTTATTGTTGTCTCAAGGTTATCTCATTGTTAGCAACTTTCGGCTTCTACTTTATAATTCTGTTCGCTATGTAAGGCAGCTTGCTTCTATTCTCACAGCTCCGACATTGTTAAACTACGTAATACATTCACAGAAAGGTTTATACATACACATAATAAAATAAACATAATACAATGACTGTAACATACACTTTATATATTATATTATACGCATAATGCTTTTAAGGCGGGCTGTAATTATATTTTATAACTAGACTGATATATTTTAAGTGATAAAAATACTGACTCAAGCGTGTCTCAGGAATATGTTTGAGAACCCTGTTAGAATTATATCTAATAACGTTTGTAATTTTAATCGGACCAGATAAACCTAGGTTATATATCTCTCTTAACGGTTGATTATTTTATCATGTGTTTTACAACCAATCCATGGTCTAAGTTATCTATTTCTCTGCATTCACAATAATAGCCTTCATGAACTATTGTGTACTAATAAAAATCTTATATGATATATTCACATTACTTTCTCTGTCCTCTTATCGTTTATTAGTGAGTATACAAAGTATTCTTACTAAACTTAGTTTTATATCCACTATGTTTTAATCTAAATAAACTTTTGTAGAATACATATATTACATATTTGATTATAGACACAAAGAAAACAGCTATAGTCAAATGTTTAAGAACTGGACACTATGTGCTAGCCTTAAAATTCAATTCTGTTTCCATGCAATCGCGAGAAACAACTGAATGTTGAAAGGAACTTAAAGAATGATCAAGAAATGAACAATATTAATAACAGATATCTCAGAAACGGCTTATGTCACAGAAAAACTTATTTGAAATAACTTGTGTGTTTTAAGGATATCTACATTTATTTTCGTCTATCGCTTAAAGTTTACCAATTATACAGGATTCCTTCCGAATGGAGAGGACTTCTCAGGCTATTGCCAGAAAATTCAAGACATACATTTTATTAGTCAAGTAAATATATAGTATTTTAATCAAAAACGTTATAGCAACTTTTAGAAAATCAAAATTTTTGAAAAATGTTCAGTGCAAACGGTAGTTGGAGAGGGGGGATTTTCTTTAAAATCTTGTGTCGCATCCTTGGAGGATACTGAACTTAAGTACCAAGTTTGGTACTTATCCGACTTTTCGTTTTTAAGTTATACTGTTCACAGGCAGACGGACTGACTGACTGACTGACACACACATACATACATACATACATACATACATACATACATACATACATACATACATACATACATACATACATACATACATACATACATACATACTTACATACATACATACATACGGACATTTTTCTAAAAATATTTTTTGGATTCAGCGGGCTTCAAAACATATATTTCCGGTGAAATCTCGAAATCCAATTTTTGGGTGGAATGCAATACTTCCCATATTTACTGTACGTAGTAGAGAAAGAAAAATGGAGTGAATGTAATATATAACTTAATTTTGGTAAGTACTTTAATATCTTCCCTATTTAAATTACATTTTTGAAACCAAGGAGACAAGCTTTGTTGATCTTTATTCTCTCATCCATAATTTAATTATCCAATTCCTCAAATGACTCCTGAATAAAACGTTTTTGTATTCATATATAATAATTTGCACTTATAACCTTCTTAGGTAAGATATTTAATTTTTACTTAGAGAAGATATAGATTTTTTTACGTACCATAAAAAATAGGAATAAAGAATTCCCATTTGAAAAAAAAACTAAGTATTGGAAAATTCAAACAAATAACAAGGAATATCTCGGAAATAGTTCACTGGACGAAACAAATGCTAGTAACATAAATCGTGTCTTTTAACGAGATCTACATTTTTTCTGTGGTAAAGCTTTGTCTAGCGGTTTACTATTTGTGCAAAAGTCATTCAGAATGAAGAGAAATTTTGGGAACATTCTCCGAAAATTCAAGATATAATTTCATTTGCCATGAAAATATCTTAAACATATTATAGTTTAATCAAAGTTGTTAGAGCCATTTTTGATTGAGAAAATAAAAACTTTCGAAAAATCTTCCATGTAAACAGGGGTGGGAATTTTCTTAAAAATCTTCATGCCGCAACCTTGGAAGATACTAAACTCAAATACGAAGTTTGGTATTTATCCAAATTTTCGTTTTTGAGTTATGCTGTCTATAGCCAGACACACACCAGGACATGTTTCCAAAAAATGCTTTATTTGAATTCAGGACACCTCAAAATATGTATGAAATCCCAGTATCGAATTTACTATAAATAATGGAGAAGGTAAGAATCACAACTCTACCTGTAGTAAATCAAAATATTATATGTCTGGGTATATTAACGCTTAACGGCCAATGTAACCCCTTTCCAAGTAAGGAGGCGGCAAATGCCTTACAGCAGAATTACATGGGCGAGAAGACGCGAAGAGGCACCGAGGCGCAGAAGGCTGAAATGCTCCAGTAGCAGCCGACAATGACCATCACCCACAACAGGCACAAGCAATGCCCTAGAATCCCTCCTGTTCCGGAAGATTGTCCGAACTGATATAATTACTTAGTTGTATATCATCATCATCATCATCATCATTTAGACACGATGGATAACACAAGACTCAAAATAAAGCTACAATTACAGACCTTCTCGTAAAAGAGATATTGGTAGACGATAAAGAAGATGGAAGGATTACTGTAGACAGATTAGACAGGGATGGAATGAAGATTACAATAGTTTTTATCATCATTTTATTTCCTTTACAGTGGGTGACAAAAAGTTAAAAAAGAAATGATACGAACAAGACCTATAAACAATAAATAAAATTAAGCATCAAATTATTCATTATACTATATGTGTCCTGCATTTTATTTGTTTTATCTTTCTCTACCACTTACCTAGTACATAAGCTGGCACAAATTTGATACTTATATTTCACCGGAAATACATCTTTTGAAACCCAATGCAAACAGGAAACATTTTAAAAAAAGGCCTGTGCATGTTTGTGTGTACAGTATAAATTAAAAAATGAGCAGGATAACTACCAAAACAGGTAATTAATTTTAGTATCCCCCAAACATGCGACACAAATATTTTCAATAAAATCCCAAACCACTCTTTATGTGTGAAAAATTACGTTATTTTTTACTCAAAGTAGTTATAGCGGTTTTATTAAGATACATGTATGACAAATAAATTGCATGTGCTGAATTTTCTGTGAGTACACTGTGATATCTTAATTACACTGAATGAATACTGTATAACTATAATCCATAACAGAAAGACACGCTACCTACAGAAAAAATTCTGATGTGTTACACTCCCCTGAGTTTCTCTGCTCTTGTACAAACTATTTATAAAAAAAAATTATTCTCCATATGCTTCATGTTAATCGAATTGTTAATCTTATTGCTAATTTTCTTGTAGGTGCAAGAGGAATATGGTAGGTTTTAAGCGATAGTCAAATCTTTTAAAAGCTGGTTGCTATGTGGCGCATTCCATTCTCTTTGTATGTTCAGGACATAAAAAAGTGAATAACAAATTCCAATTTGAGAAAAGTGTAAGTATTGGGAAAATTTAAGAGAACAACAAACAATATCTCGAAAATGGATCACTCAACAACAAAAATTGTATATGACATAAATTGTGTATTTTAACGCGATCTACATTCTTTGTGTAGTAAAACTTTGTCTACCTCTTATGGTTTACCAGTTATGCAAAAACCGTTCACATTGAAGAAACCTTTTGGAGACATTCCCAGAAAATTCGAGATATGCATTTCATTTGTCATGTAAATATCTTAAACGTATGATATTTTAATCAAAATCGTTAGAGCCATTTTTCGAGAAAATAAAAATGTTCTGAAGATGTTCCATATGGAGGGTGATCTGGGGTGGGTGGATTTTCTTGAAAACCTTCGTGTCGCATCTCTGGAAGATACTGAACCTAAATACCAAGTTTGGTGTTTATCCGACTGTTCGTTTCTGAGTTATGCTGTTCACAGACACACACGGACACACACACGGGCATGTTTCCAAAAATGCTTTTTTTGGATTCAGGGGATCTCAAAACATGTATTTCAGGTGAAATCTCGGTATCGAATTTTTGGGTGGAATACAATACTTCCCCAACTTACTATACGTAGTAGAGAAAGTAAAAATCTAATGCGTTACATTCACATAGGTTTCTCTATCGGCGAGCATTTATTAATGGGTATACAAATAAGGTTGACTTTCCTATCTACTTCACTTTAAATGAGATAATCCTTTGCATAAATAGCTACATTACACGTTTGGTTATAGATATGTACAAAGGGATCAGGGATAGTCAAATATTTAAGAACTGTCACTATATGCTAGCCTTAAAACTCAACACTTTTTCCATACAATCGCGAGAAACAACTGTAAATTTATCTCTTGAAAATAATGACAAGAGTATTGAACAAATTCAACCATTGAAGTTTACCAGTTAAACAAAATCATACAAAACTCTTCCCGAATAAAGAGGACATCACAGTCCACTCACAGAAAATTGAGATATATACCTTCACATCTTATTTATCCTGTAAGTATCCTTAATGTATGGTATTTTAATCAAAATCAATGGAGCTATATTTTAGAAAATAAAAATTTTCGAAAAATGTTCCATGAAAAGGGTCGTTAGTGTTGGTTCTTGAAAATCCTCGTGTCGCGTTTTTGGAAGGTGATGTACCTAAACACCAAGTGAATCCAAATACCAAATTTATCCCACTTTTCGTTTTTGAGTTATATTCACACATACACACACTCACAGATGTGTTTCCAAAATGCTTTATTTGAATTCAGGGGACCTCAAAACTGCTGAAATCTAGATTACGAATTTTGGGTGGAATACAGTAAGTTCTATATCTACCATGTATTTTGTATTTAAGTTTAGTGTCATCCAAAGATACGAAATGTGAATTTTCAATAAAATACCCCAACACGAACCACACTTTCTGAAAAAGTTTTTTTTTTATTCAAAATGTTTAACGATTTTTATTAAAATACACATATGACAAATAAATTAAAATTTTCTGCGAAGAGACTGTGAAGTCTCCATCACTCTGAATGAATACTCAGTACTTCTCTACATCTGATAAACCATAAGAAAGACACAATTTACACCAAATAATTTTTTGTGACAACTATTTCAGAGATATTCTTTACCTTTGGAACACCTTATGATATTTTAAAGCGCTAAAGTCACTATTCGTTGTTTGGAATTTCTAAACCAACAATAGAGATCCGCTTTTTAAAGATTTGACTTCACTTCAGCTTCTGTAATCTACAATACCTACAATAAGGTATGTAATAAAGGTTTGTAGAAATACTATCATCCAGATAAATATGAAATATATAATACAATAAGCCCTTGTAAGAATGTTCTGTAGAAGAAAGAGTAGATAAAGTTATGTGAATGTAACACAGAGCTTATTTTGCAGATTATCACCTTGCATATTTTCTGATTTCATTTAGTTTTCTCCTGTAAGGTTGCTACGTCAGATTTCTCCTCCTTTTTTACGGCGGTAAGTAATTCTTCCGGTTTAGTGGTTGAGAAATAAGGAAACGCGTAATATGAAAAGCAGGCTGCTGCTCAAAGAAAGTCAAAGGAAAGAGTAACAATAAAAGCTGTTTATTGCCTACTACCGCTCGCTACACAGCGTGTGGGCTTTAGGTATATGCAACAGTTATCAAGGCAGTGTCTACTTCCTTCCACATGTCCACACAGCTTGGCCGGCTTCCCAAGTGAAACTCTATGAAATATTAAAAAGACGCAGACCTTTATTTTGTTTTATCATTTCCGAAAGCTGTTCTACTGTGCATGCGGCAAAACTATAACGCTACACACAGAGATAAAAATGAGCAGTGAGAAATCTGCAGCAGTAATATTTTCAACGTAATGTAAAAAACTAAACAAGACTATACCGGTCGAGTCTGCCGCGCCTTTTGATTTTCTCTGCATTTAGGTGCCTAAAGTAGAGGCACTATTACATTTTACCAAAGAATAAAATTGCATAACGAGACACGTTTTAAGCTACCCCGAACCACAAAAGAAAAGAAAAACAAATATGCGATGTGCTATACTCAAACGGTTTTCATTACTCGCATCTGTAGAGCCAGCAAGCAAGGGTTTGCTTGGCTCAGACTGGCACCATGACGGGCAATCAAATTCATTAACAAAGAAGGCATAAGAACCTGTCCCTGGTGTAGAGAGGAAGAAACTTGGAGTTTCGTATTCTAACGCATTGTACTAAGACAGAACAGTTGAGGAAAACGTATCTTCCAGGTTCCTTTGTTAACTCAAGGAGAGGATTACAAGCTTGTTGGATCTTGCTGTTTGAAAGGGGGAATGCAGTTCAGATCGGAGTGTAAGGAAGAGGGTCAAGGGGGGAGGGGGAGGCTTAAGTGCGGGTATTTGTTTGTTTTGTAAACAATAGCGTGGACTTGGGAACAAGTTTTTCTTCTTCCTTCATTCTTCTGTTTTGTTTGTATGATTTTTGTTGTTAGTTTGTCTGGTTTTTTACGCTTTTCTTTTCATTTCTTGTAAATGTTATTAATTAAAGTTGTGTGATTAATATAGTTTGAAAAATCTGATGTGACTTTCTGTACTCTAGTACAAACTATTTTACATGTGCTTATTCTCTTTCTATTTCATGTTAATCAAGCTAATCATTTGCAGAAACTACTTTATTGCTAAATTTCTTGTAGGTACAAGGGTTATATAGCAGGCTTTAAACGATAGTTAAATATGTTAAGAGTTGGTTACTATGTACAGTAATTGATTCTCTTTGCATACCCAAGACACACACAAAAAAGAGAAGAAATTCGCATTTGAGAAAAAGTATAATTATTGGAAAATTCAAACAAATAATAAGAAGTATTTCAGAAATGGTTCACTCCACAAAAAAATATATTACATAAATTGTGTGTTTTAACGAGTTCTACATTTTTTGTGTAGTAAAAATTTGTCTCTCTTAAGGTTTACCAGTTATGTAAAAGTCATTTAAAATGAAGTCCCAGAAACATGTACACCGACAGTTAAAAATAATTTCACAATGCTGTGCTCGAGACATTGAAAAATTTCAATAGGGTGTCCGCATTTTACACGAAGCTTTCCGTTGGTGTGTGCTATGTTTGATAACAATGGACCAAAACGCATTCGAATGAACAGATCTCAAGTGTGTTTAGCCTTGTTTAAACTCAATTCCAGTTAGTTTCATCTGTTGTCATAATAGATTCATCACTACACGCCAGAGATGAAGGAGCAGCCCAAACAATAGCTGGTAGTGGTCAAAGTGCACCAAAGAGGCAAAAACGATTCCAATTGCAGGAAAAGTAATGGCTACGGTTTTCTGGAATTCTCGTGGAAATATCAAAATTACGCTTGCTTCAGTACTAGACCAACTTAAAGACGCTAAACGTTCACAGCTTGCTCAAAATAAAGTTCATCACGATGATGCACCTTTCCATACAAAACTGCATGGCCTTCGCTTCCAATGTGCTTCCACATCCGCCGTATTTGCCGGATTTGTCTTCTAGCAATTAATTTTTGTTCCCAAACCTGAACAAATGACATAATGGATGAAGATTCACATCAAATAAGGAGGTTGAGCCTGAGACAGAGACCTATTTTGTACAGTTGGACAAATACTTTACTGGGAGGATTTTAAGGTTAAAAAGTCGTTGAACTATAATAATGCATGTTTATTCACAAGTGGGTATGCTGAAAAATTAAATAAAAAAAACCCATTTTGTTTAATTATTTTGTTTTCTTACTCAGACCGAGAACTTTTAAAATGAACCTCGTATATACCATCCTGCAATATTAAACTTTATAGTACGGCAATAACCGTTAATTTTTTATGATTTAAAAATAAGGTTATCAGGCACGACTCAAAAGAAGGGGAGATAGAAGGGAAGACGGAAAGAATAAAAACCTAAAGAAACAGAGACAAAGAGATAAGGGGACAACTCAAGCAAGGGCATGCTGATAAAGATTAGCCCTATAACATATTGTCAAGATTTCAGTAATAGGTTGATAATTATAAAGATTTTTGTTCCTAGACTCTTATCACCAGATATCCTGGGGAAAGACTCCCCACTAATACAGTGAATTACAAGGTACGTAAGAGGACTGTTCCAGAAGTACCCGATCTAACAAAGAATACACAAACATTTTGGGAAAAAAAACATTTTTATTTCTCTATAGTCTCCTTTCAGCTCTATACACTTTTCCCAGCGATGTTCAATAGCTTCGATACCCTGTTTATAGTGAGAACCGTCCAGTTCTGCAAAATAGCCATCAACTGCAAACTCTACCTCTTCATTGTTGGCAAATCTTTTACCACCAAGCCATTTCTTCAACTTTGGAAACAGAAAATAATCAGCGAGGCTAACTTTGGCGAACAGGGTGCATGAAGAAGCAATTTAACTGATTGATTTTGGCCATGGCGATAATGGGTGTGTAAACTGGTGCATTGCCTTGATGAAATAGAACTTTCTTTAGCGCTAAATGCGGTCGTTTTTGCTTGATTTTATCTTCAAACGCTGAAGTAAGTTTGCATAATACTCGCCATTGAATGTTTTTCCTTTTGAAGATAATAAATGAAAATTGTCCCACACGCATCACAAAAAAACTGACGCCATGACCTTGCCTGGAGATGGAACTGTCTTCGCCTTCTTTGGAGGCAATTCTCCCCTTTCAATTCATTGCTTTGACTGTTCCTTTGTCTCATATGTGAAATGATGGACCCATGTTTCTTCTATGGTTATGAATCGAGCAAAAATTCGGTTTTATTGCAGTGAAACATCGCCAAACACTCGACTGAAACATCCTCACGACGCTGTTTTTGTTCCATTGTGAGTAAACGCGGCACCCATCTTGCGCACAGCTTTCTTACGGCTAAAGTTTCAGTTAGTATGCGATGTACAACACTTTTTGAAATGCCTACGATGTCTGCTACCTCGCACGCTTTCAGTCGACGGTCATCTAATACCATTTTGTGCATTTTCTTTACAATTTCTGGCGTGGTCACCTCATTTGGTCGACCACTGCGATGTTTGTCTTTGGCAGCTCGTACGGCCTCGCTTAAACTCTGGCACCCAATATTTTACTGTTGTAAACGAAGGAGCAACTCACCCAGAGTAGAAACTAGCTCCAGCTTTAATAATAGTTGGCCTAAGACCTTTCAAATGAAAGTATTGTATCACATAACGATGGCCAGTTTTATCCATGTTTACAAATTTACTGAGAGAGTTCACTATTGATGGCTCCCAAACAATTGCTAAACAACGTAGCATGGTCAAACTTCAAACTGGAGATTTATAAGGGTTGTACTTTCTACAATGTTCATTTGTTTGAAACAACAACCGCTATATGTACGTCAGGTCTGGTACTTCTGGAACTGCCCTCGTACATACACATCTATCAAGAAAATGTTTTATTAATGTAGGAGTTCAGTCGATGTGCCTATAGAATGCAGTGTTACTTTGTATGCAATATTTGTGATACAATGCTGATGCTGATACCCATATTCTAGTAATATTACTTCCCTAGCTATACTCATATTCGTGAAACCTGAGACTGATATTAAATATTTGAAGTTCTTGCCTTAGGTATACATTTCGTTTTCTGGGCTGTCACTTTTGCTGTCGCTCTGTGGAAGCTTGCGTCTGTCACACATCTCCCACTTTTATTATGTTTTCTATGGCTGCAGCACTTTGCAGCATACAGTAGCGTAGAAAATGTTATATCCTTGCCTTTGGTTTATAGTTCTCCTAATACATCCAGAAATTTTCTCAAAGAGAGAAATTCTCGTTGTTAAGCTTTCATTTTTACTCACGGATTACTTAGATCAGTAGTAGCCGATACAATAATGGGGTTAAAACAAATTAACAAAATAGGATAAACATTGAACATCTAAATAGTAGAAAAACTCGGGGAAAAGCATACTGCTTAAACATTCGCATGACCTCCTGTAGGCACAACTTTCAACGCTAAAGAATGACTTAAACACCAAAGAACAAATATGGCACAATGTAAATCTTTAATCAAGCACGAATTGCATTGTTTGGTAGATGTGAACTTATATTGTATTTAAGTTCAGCATCTTTTAAGGATGTGACTCGAAGATTTTCAAGAAAATTTCCCAATCCAACTTCCCTTCACATTAAAAATATTTCATAACGTTTGATACTCTAAAAATTACTCCAACGATTTTGATTAAGATAGCATATGCTTATTGCATAAAGAAAAATCTGATTTGTTACACTCACATGACTTTCTCTACCCTTGTACAAACTATTTTTACAAACTCTTATTCTCCATATGCTTCATGTTAATCGAGATGTTAATCTTATTGCTAATTTTGTTGTATAGATGAAAGGGGAATGTGGTAGGCTTTAAGCGATAGTCAAATCTTTTAAGAGCTGGTTGCTATGTGGCGCAATCCATTCTCTTTGTATGTCCAGGATATAAAAAAATGAATAACGAATTCCCATTTGAGAAAAAGTATTGGAAAATTTAATAGAATGACAAGCAATATCTCGAAAATGGTTCACCCAACAACAAAAATGTATATGACATAAATCGTGTTTTTTATGGCGATCTACATTTTTTGTGTGGTAAAATTTTGTCTATCTCTTATGGTTTACCAGTTATGCAAAAGTCTTTCACAATTAAGAATACTTTTGGAGACATTCCAAGGAAATACGGGATATACATTTCATTTGTCTTGAAAATATCTTAAACATATGATATTTTAATCAAAGTCGTTAGAGCCATTTTTGAGAAAATTAAAATTTTCGTAAAATGTTCCATGTAAAGGGTATATGGGGTGGGGAGATTTTCTTGAAAACTTTTGTGTCGCATCTCTAAAAGATGCTGAACCTAAATACCAAGTTTGGTGTTTATCCGACTGTTCGTTTCTGAGTTATGCTGTTCACAGACAGACACACAGAAACACACACGGACATGTTTCCAAAAATAATTTTTTTGGATTCAGGGAGTCTCAAAACATATATTTCCGGTGAAATCTCGGTATCGAATTTTTGGGTGGAATACAATACTTCCCCTACTTACTATACGTAGTAGAGAAAGTAAAAATATGATGTAATACATTCACAAGACTTTCTCTTCCTTGTCTTTTATTAGTGGGTATACAAATTATTCTTACCCAAGCTTATTTTTCAACAATATTCTAATGCAAATAAACATTTGCAGAAATAGTAACAGTAAAATAGTAACAGCACACATTTAGTTAGAGATTCATTTGGAACTGCGACAGTCAAACGTTTATCGACTAGGCGCTATATGCTGGCCTTAAAACTCCATACTGTTTCTATGTAATCGCGAGAAACAACTGAAAGTTGAAAGGGCTTTAGGGAAATGTCCAAAAACTGAACAATTCGAACCTTTAATAAATATTATCTCAGAAACGGCTTATGCACAAAAAAACTTATTTTAATTAAATTGTGTGTTTTAAAGATATCTACATTTTCTTTGTGGTACGTTTTCGCCTGTCGCTTAATATTTACCAGTTATGCAAGATTATACAAAATTTCTTGCAAATAATGTGAACTTCACAGGCTATTGCCAGAAAATTCAAAACATATATTTTATTTGTCAAGTAAATATGTTTAATACATGGTATTGTAATCAAGATCGTTATAGAGTTTTTTTAAATCAAAGTTTTCCAAAATGTTCCACATAAAGGGTGGTCTGGTTTGGGAGGATTTTCTTGAAAATCTTCATATGGCATCCTTGGAACGTACTGAACTTAAATTTTAAGTTTGGTGTAGACCTAACTTTACGGATTTGTTATGCTGTTCTCTGAACATAGACACATACACACGAACCTTTTTCTAAAAATGCTTTTTTTTAATCAGGGGACGCAAAACATATATTTCCAGTGAAATCTCGCTATTAAATTTTTGGGTGGAATACAATACTTTCCCTACTTACTATACGTAGTAGAGAAAGTAAAAACATCGGACTCCTGTTCGGCCCCATCCACCCTATTCTCCGGATCTAACCCCAACAGACTTTTTCCTGTTTCCCAGTCTTAAAACCACATTGAAAGGACGTCGTTTCCCAACCATAGAGGAGACTCAGGACAATCCGACAAGAAACTGCGTTCCAGGACGCCTTCCAAAAAATTTAACAAACTTGGAATCGGTGCATTGCCACTAGAGGTAACCACTTTGAGGAGGACAGCACTTTGATGTTGTACAATGAGTAATAAAAACGTTATAGCAAAAGGTCAGTCTTTTTAAACACACCTGCTATGTATTTGAATTTTCTGAGTCAAAGCGTATTGCAGACTGTCTGTAGATATTAAATCATCTGGCGAAACACAATAAGGTTACCTTATTGTGGGTGCCAGGACACAAAGGAATTGAGGGCATTGAAATTGCGGATAGCTAACCAAGGAAGGAGATACTCCATTCATTGGTCCAGAACCATTCTGTGGAGTAACAGATGGCTATATCAAATGTAAGATTAAGACCAGTGAACAGGTTCCAAAATCAAATGAACTCCTCAAACTCAGCAAATAGGAGCTGAGGATGATAAATCACCTCCTTACTGGACACTGCCCTCTTAAGCATCGTCTTCACAAGATGCGCAAGGCTGAGGTGAAAATATGCAGAAACTGTTTAGATCATAAAGGAACGGCAAGGTATATACGTACTTTGCAAATGCGAAGCAATTGCCTGATGGAGAATAAGGCAACTGGAGTTTCCATTTCCAACTCCACGACAGATTGCCTTAACATTGCCCAAGAAAATTATAGGCTATATTAAAACCATTAAATTAAAGTTGGACGGTATTCCCAAGAGATCTATTCAATGTCGCAGGTTGAGAAATCGAAAGGCTTATACTACACCCTTATAATCTAATCTAATATTTGCATAACGTTATAGAATGTTAAACCATAAGAATGTGATAGCAATTACTGCACAAACATTGTAGACCTCGTTGAGATACAAAATTTATACCAAATAATTACTTTCCCTACTACGTATAGTAAGTAGGAGCAGTATTGTATTCCACCCAAAAATTCGATACCGAGATTTCACCGGAAATATATGTTTTGGGTCCCCCTGAAACCAAAAAAAGCATTTTGGAAACATGTCCGTGTGTGTGTGTGTCTGTGAACAGCATAACTCGGAAACTAACAGTCGGATAAACACCAAACTTGGTATTTAGATTCAGTATCTTCCAGAAATGCGACACGAAGGTTTTCAAGAAAATCCCCCTACCCCAGATTATCCTTTACATGGATCATTTTTCGAAAACGTTTATTTCCTTAAAAACGGCTCTAACGATTTTGATTAAAGTATCACACGTTTGAGACATTTTTATGGCAAATAAAATGTATTTTCTGGGAATTTCTTCAAAAGTATTCATTGTGAACGATTTTTGCATAACTGGTAAACCATAAGAGATAGACAAACTTTTACTACACAAAAAACGTATATCGCGTTAAAATACAAAATTAATGTCAAACACATTATTATTGTTGAGTGGACCATTTTCGAGATATTGCCTGTTATTCCCTTAAATTTTCTAATACTTATACTTTTTCTCAAATGGGAATTTGTTATTCATTTTTTTGTCTTGGATATACAAAGAGTATTAATCTGTGCAAAGAGAATGGTGCTGTACATAGCAACCAGCTATTAAGAGATATGTCCATGCTTAAAGGCTACTGTGTTACTATATTGCCCTTGCAATTACAAATCAAGGGGAACATAGTACGCCTTAAGCGATAGTCAAATATTTTTAGAACTGGTCGCTATTGTAAAATGTAATTCTCTTTGCATGTCAAAAGATCCTTTCTGCAAATGTTTATCTCGATTA
The DNA here is from genome assembly GCA_030765065.1 of Deroplatys truncata. Taxonomy (NCBI): domain Eukaryota; kingdom Metazoa; phylum Arthropoda; class Insecta; order Mantodea; family Mantidae; genus Deroplatys; species Deroplatys truncata. The sequence continues at coordinate 112,576,258 of CM060982.1, forward strand.
ATGTGAAATAGATGGAGAATAAGCGTTTGTAAAAATAGTTTGTACAAGAGTAGAGAAAGTCATGTGAGTGTAACACATCAGATTTTTTTGTAGCATTAACCATTTTGTTATTGGCTTGAATTATCAAATACTTTATACTCCTTTTCAAGTACTAAACTGTTATTCTTTTTTTTCTCGTAGTCGTATAAAGTGTGGGATTTTAAAGCCATCATAACCGATCAAAGTGGCGCAGGCGGTAACGCGTGATAATCGCATTCGTTTGGTTGAAGGTTCTTTTCCCGCGACCTTCCTGACCTATGAGCTTTTTGGGGGTTTCCGCGGATCGCTATGCAAATTCTAGGAAGGTTAATTGTATCCCCCGAATTTTCTGTCCTTCCAGTGACCTCATTTCTCATTTCACTTCACCTTTCATCTGCTTAGTTATTTCATGTACGCACCTCGTTGCATGTCCCGGGCCCTCCAATGGGATATGCAAGCCTGCAGGTGGAGAAAGGAGCTGTTGTACAAAGAGCGCCAAAGAAAATCTTACTGCACCTCGCGTCTATATCATATTATTTATCGTTGCACGTGGCCTTGCAAAGCCATGGTCATTTCAATGGTTGCTTTAGGCCACGGTGCAAGGGTGCGCCACTCCTACTAAGTAGTTACACCAATAATCACAACAAAGGTTACAAAATGGCGTAGAAGCGAAATATATGTTTACGCTCTTGGTCGTATTGGCTAAAAGAGAAAGATATAGAGTTAGTGCATTCAGTTTGTCATACAGACCTCTTATCGTGACTGTAGCCCATACATTATCGGCTAGTGCAGGACACGCCTTTGAAAGGCTTAAAAGCTAGGGGGAAAACTTGATGAGCGCCCAGGTTAGCGAAATGTAGAATATGTGGGGTGAGAAGATTTTCAGGGAGTCCAAATTAAAGCTTGAATGGTATTCATTAAATACATAGCAAAGCAACTTTTATAACAAACAATAAACAGAACTGTATTCGCACAGTGATATCACTGCTTTTTACTGCATAGAAGCAAACATAACTAAATAATAAATGAATGAAGCAGGATGTCTTCCCTCTAATTCAAACTATAATTGGTTAATATACCTTTACAATCATATTTCTGATTATAGGAGTACAACAGGATTATAGACAAAACATTATCAGTGAATTATAACAAAACAGTAATTTACATTTAGTAAACGAATATGATCATCTGCGTGTGTGCCCAATTTCTGCCGAGTATGTAGACCGTCTTTTCCACTTTCCTGGAATATTTTTATCCAATAATAATTTACTATAAAAACACTTTTATGCACTGCGATTGCAATTGCTGTAACAGTGTAACCAGCCTCTCACATACCCACGATAAGTCCACGAGTAATTTCGCTGGTATACGGCATGACTGGTTTTGAGACATTAAACATGTTTTGGTTTCAATAACACTAGAAAAAGCAAAGGCATCAGCCTCCCTCTTTTCCCCCGTATTGCTGTGTTATCAAGCCACCACGCTCTGTGATACGTAAGGTGAAAAGATGTTTTGTTTACGTAATTTGTTTACGTAATTTATTTACGTAATTTATTGTTACGTAAGTTATTAGTCTCACGCTTGGGAAGCCAACTTGAAGTTGTTTTAGTTTAACTGCCCCACGTATGGGAGCCAACTTGAAGTTGTAATTGTCTTACGTTGCTTAAGGGGTTTGAAACAGTATTTGCACTACGCTTTGGGCATTCATTTGAAGAAGATATTGTCTTGTTACGTAATATGGTGCTACGTATGAGAAACTGATTTGAAGATGTATTTTTGTTGTTAGGCTCCAAGTTTAAAACATATTATTTAACTTTGTTATTAAACTGCTTCTATAGATAGTATTAATGTTTATGTTTCCTCGGCTGCGTCAGTCTTACTTTAGAGACACGTTTCTCTTAATCAGGGCGTAGTACGACAAGAATGTAGGTTTACACAGATTTTAAGTTTAAATTCACTTCTTTTTATTAATCCTTGGCACAAATTAAATAGCACTACACTTGTATTAAGAGCTGTGAGATTCTTTAATTTAAAACTTGCACTTTGTTATCACGTATACGTAATTTTCGTTACACACGAATACGTAATATTTATTTAGAGAACACATCTTCCATCCGGTCACTACAAAGGTCTACCAGCAACTGAACATATTTCAACCGTCCATATCCCGTAAGCTTCTGTATTTCAAGTCTCTGATTGGCTAATCCTAGTCCTATAGAATACCTGCATTTAATTAAAGATTTTTCTGACTGTTGATTGGCTAATTTTAAACTGTCACAAAATTTACATTATCGTTGCTCTAAACATGACTAGTAACATTTAAACTCTCAAACAAATTATTGCCTCAAGGTTACCTCATTGTTACTTATTGTTATCAACGTTAAACTTATTATTCTCACAGCTCTTCCATTATTAAATTACACAATGCATTCATATAACATTATTAAACATGTTTACACTAATATAATTATATGCAATGACTGCTATATACATTTTAAAAATTATTACATACATATTGCTTCAAGGCGGGCTGTTATGGAATTTACATGTTATATAATTTAATTAAAATTATTCAAGTGTTAAAAATACTGCCTCAAGGACACGCCTCAAAAGACCCCAGAAAACGATACAAAATCCGCCGAAGATTTTCTTTGGCGCTGTCTACCAGTTGCTACAGGGGAGTTTTAACCTGGAAAACGTAGGAACCCTGCCCTCGCTCTGTCTTGCTTCCTGAATCGGCCCTCTGTCCCTTCTCACCTCCCGGGGCGCTCCCTTAGGGGCCTAGGCACAAAAGATCGTAGGTTGAATTGCCATCACATACCAACCAGCTTATCTCTTCAGGGTACTGTATCCATCTTGAGCCTACAACAAAATATATCTGCAAACGCTCAATATGAAGTAGACAGAATAATTAGATTTTGTAAGAACAGTGTGTAGAAAAGTGAAAACTGGGTAAAGAAATTTACGTGAATATAACATAATACCTTTTTAAACCTGTTTCACAATTTTCTTGCTTGTTTTGAAGTAAGGTTGAGAAAATAAGCACTTCCAAGAAGTCGTATAGTTACTGAACAAGGCGTTGTGTTCAACAAACCTTTTGTACGCTTTCATGAACAAGACGTTTTGTATTTTTTTGTCGAGTGCTAATTATAATCTATTCTTCTGAGTTTACAAACAGGTCTACTTACTATAACGAAAATTAAATGGACAAAGGCAACGCAAGACAATGGCAAAATAACCTATCCCTCGTTAGGCAGAATTAAAGGACCGTAAGACGAAAAATGCTAAATAAAAAGCTTTCAGTAACAAAGATCCTGGCTTGAGGAACATTCCTTTGTGAGAATATTTTATTAGTTCATTAGCGCGCCTGCCAAACTCCGCTTTTAAGGCTACCACTTCTTAAGAAACTTTGTGTTTCTCGCATGAACTTGAACCTAGCAAACAAAAAGCCTGGTTTGACATTCAAGATACAAAGGCAACGTTGAGATTGTTGGAAGAGTTCACATAAAACATTTACTGTACTCTGAGATCGATGAGGTTCATTGCGTGTTCTCTGTCACGGTGATAATTTCTTCTGGCGGAACGAAGAGGGAGCCATAGTCGTTTAATTCTCTTCACAGCCCGCAATCGCCGAATTTATGGACAAGCAGATACGACGCCGTTAACACCATTCTCGCTAGTGATCATTTACTGGTTTACAAAATCATTTAGTCCTAAATAATGATCTTAAATGCACTATAACTTACAGAAAATACACAGTGAAAAAATAACTCTGAAAGTGATAGCGTCCCTTAAAATACCGTCCCTTATTTATTTCCACAGATACACGAGAGCGGTCCCACTGGGCACCAGGGATAAATCTATTTACTTACTAATGCGAGGCATTGTGTTTAAATTCTGGCAGGCGCTGCCACTACGTCGAGTATTTAACCCACAGTTCTCAAGTTCTGTCTCTGGCAAGGGAGTTTTTGTTTTGATTTGAATCATTCCATATCCTTCGCAGTATTGCCACACTAAGCTAAGACTGGAAAACTGAATCATATTTGATAAAATCAGATATGTTACACTCACATGACGTTCTCTACTCTTGTACAAACTATTTTTACAAACGCTTATTCTCCATATGGTTCTTGTTAATCGAGTTTCTTATAGGTGTAAGGGGAATATGGTAGTCAAATCTTTTAAGAGCTGGTTGCTATGTGGTGCATTCCATTCTCTTTGTATGTCCAGGACATAAACAAAACGAGTTACGAATTCCCATTTGAGAAAAAGTATTGGAAAATTTAAGGGAATAACAAGCATTATCTCGAAAATGATTCCCTCAACAAAAAAACGTATATGACATAAATTGTGTATTTTAACGCGATCTACATTTTTTGTGTAGTAAAATTTTGTCTATCTCTTATGGTTTACAAGTTATGCAAACGTCGTTCACAATGAAGAATACTTCTGAAGACATTCTCAGAAAATTCGAGATATACATTTTATTTGTCATAAAAATATCTTAAATATATGATATTTTAATCAAAATCGTTAGAGCCATTTTTGAGAAAATTAAAATTTTCGAAAAATGTTCCATGTAAAGCATAATCTGTGGTGGGGGATTTTCTTGAAAACCTTCGTGTCGCATTTCTGGAAGATACTGAACCTAAATACCAAGTTTGGTGTTTATCCGACTGTTCGTTTCTGAGTTATGCTGTTCACAGACACACACGGATATGTTTCCAAAAATGCCTTTTTTGGATTCAGGGGATCTCAAAAATCATACTTCCGGTGAAATCTCGGTATCGAATTTTTGGGTGGAATACAATACTTCCCCTACTTACTATACGTAGTAGAGAATGTAAAAATGTGATGTGATACATTCCCATGACTTTCTCCACCCTCTATCTTTATTAATGGGTATACAAACTATTCTTACTAAAGCTTATTTTTCAATCTATTACATTTAATACAAATAAACGTTCGCAAAAATAGCTGCAACACAAATTTTGTTATAAATACAAAGAGAACAGTGATAGTCAAATGTTTAAGATCTAACTTAAAATTACCATACTGTTTCTATGCATCGCTAAAAATAGTTGAAAATCGATGGAACTTTAAAAGAATGACAAGTATTGAACAATTCGAACATTTCATAACTGATATTTCAGAAACGGCTTGTGCCACAAAAAACATTACTGAAAGTAAATTGTGTGCTTCAAAGAGATCTACATTTTTTGTGTAGTATGTTCTCGTCTTTCGCTTAACGTCTACAAGTTATACAAGATTGTACAAAAATTCTTACCGAATGAAGAGGAGTTGCTAGGCTTTTCTCAGAAAATTTTAATTGTCATGTAAATATCTTTCATTTATAGTGTTTTCATCAGAATTGTTAATGCCATATTTTAGAAAATCAAATTTTCGAAAAATGTTCCATGTAGACTGTAGTTAGGGGTGGTGAAATTTTCTTGCAAATCTTAGTGTCGCATCCTTGGGAGATACTAAACTCAAACACCAAGTTTGGTATTTATTCCACTCTTCGTTTTTGAGTTATGCTGTTCACAGTCAGAAAGACACAGGCACCACACGGACATTTCCAAAAATGCTTTATTTGGATTCCCGAAAAATACATATTCATTCATTCATTATCTGTTTACCCTCCTCTTATGTAGAACTTACACCCCCAGGACTTACAGGCGGGTGCCTGGGGTTATAGGCCCGTCGAGGAGCAGACACTCATGGATCAGACACAACATCCAGGATGGGTGATCAGCCCGATGCCTGGTATGGGATGAAGGAAGTAGATGAGGCGAAATGTTGGTGAAATGGATGAAAGGAAACGTGATGATGGAGCAGTTGGTGGAATGAATGGCGGGGGAAACCGGAGAACCCGGAGAAAACCCGCCCAGACGCCGCTTCGTCCACCACAAATCCCACATGCAGATTCTGGGATTGAACCCGGTCCACCTCGGTGGGAGGCGAGCGGTCTAACCACCCGGCCACGGCGCCGCCCGAAAAATACATAACATGTGTTTATGGTGAAATCTTATGGTAAAAACTTCCCCTACTTACTGCACATAGCAGAGAAAGTAAAAATAGCTTATCTGTTACAGCCACATGACTTTCTCAATCCGGTATCGTTTATTCTAAACAACTTGTAAAATCTATTCATGAAAAGGTTATTTCTCCACTTCAAGTTAATGAGAGTGGACTGGAGCGGCGTATGAGGATGTCGGGTGTAGTATTATATCCAAAAAAATCCGAGCTACTAGTCACAGGAAATTGGCCAGGGCCAATCTATGCTACTACACGGATACTTAGCATTTCCTTCCTGGGAAATATGGACGAAACAATAGTTTTTAAATGGGAAGAGAGGATCAACCACTTAAGATGCTTCTTATCGTTTGAGAGGAAGCGAAATCTGAATTTACTGTGGCGTATTTGGTACATGTATACCTATGGCCTCAGCCAAATTTGGCTGAGAACAGATTCTGCCGATTACAAACATGACGCACAAGAACTTGAGCAACTCATGGGTTTCTTTTTATGGTTGGTAAGGTGTATCGGGTGAGCAGATCTCAACTACACTTGGCACCCTCCAAAGACGGATGTGGATTTGTTGACATCAAAAAGAAATGTATGGCATTATTGAAGAAAACTGCCGTCCAGTCCTTGAGTGGAAATGGTTCTTCCATCGATAAAAAGTTCTGGGTGGAGCAAGTGGTACTCCCAGGATTCAAACACATCGTTAATCATCTTCAAACGTTCTGGACACCAGCGATGAGCTCTCAGCGTTCCTGTTGAGAAGGCTATTGTTTCACGTATGGAAATGCCGATTTGAAATAGGAGTTGTATTGGGGAGCCGAAATTGTAGTAGTTACAACCGCACGTATAGTAAACAGTTTCAAGTAGCCCTCGCCCCAAATGTACCTTTAGGTGGCCTTTGCCCCAAGTTTTAAAAAAATATAAACTTTGTAATTTGACTGTTTCTTTAAATATTATATTTATGCTTGCCTCGGCTGCGTCAGTATTATTGTTGGAGACACGTTTCTGTCAGCAGGGTTGTGATGCGACAAGAATGTAGGCTTACACAGATTATAATTTTACTTCACTCCTTTTTTTTAATTGTTGATACGATTTAAATAACACTTCACTGATATAGAGAGTTGTGAGGTTATTTTTATTATTAAATACTTGCACTTTTTAACATGTAAACTGTTTTCGTCTCACACGAATACGTATTATATTTCACTAGGACGCATCACGCATCTAGTTACAAACACTGTCCGCAGGCAACACCTCCAGTTATGAGAGCTGTTTACAAGCAACTGGCATCTAAATTTGTAAATTTTGGTATATTTCAGTTTCTGATTGGCTAATCCTACTCCAATAGAATACCTTCATTTAACTAAAACTTTTCTGGCAGTTGTTTGGCTATTTTTAAACTGTCTCAAAATTTACATTATTGTTGCTCCAATAATGGCTAGTAGCATTTAAACTTTCAAATTCATTATTACCTCATTGTTAGCAGCTTTTGACCTATTTCCCACAGATCCTACATTATTAAATTATGCAATACATTCACATAACGTTATTGAACATGTATAAAATAATATAAACATATATAGTGACTGTTAAATAAATTTTACACATTATTACATACACATTTTGCTTTAAGGCGGGCTGTTATTGAATTTACATATTATATAATTAGACTGAAATTATTTAAGTGTTAAAAATACTGCCTCGGAGTGTACCCCGAGCCAATATCGCCTGTTAACTTTGTTTTCTTTTACTCCTAGGTCTGAAGAGAAGCATAGTCGAAGATGGAAGATTATCTGGCAGAATGGGTTCTGCAAATATGTTCCAGCTGATTGGCAAGAGACGACCTATGAAGTCTTAAAGGAGAACATAGCGAGGGCAGAAAAACTCTGGCGACATGGACGAACACAATCTAATCTGCAGTCTGCTCATGACTTGATACCTTGGAGCACCGGATTGTATTCTGTCGGCACTTGATGACATCTGGATGGTGCTACGGAACTACATATCAAGATGGTGCCACCGGGGGCCCAGCCATGCCTTGAGGAACTGCAGCGCCTGGAATTTCGCTTTCAGAATATGGTCCTCCAACGCTGTGTAATTTGGTTGGTAACGGGAACGTTACACTGGATCTTTAAACGGAATGTCGTCAATGTGGCAAGGAGGGTGGAATGGTTTGGCTTCTTGAGACAGGAACGCTAGAAACTGATAAAGTCCGAATTCATCCGCTCAATGCAGGTTTGAGGTCGCTAATTAATGCTGTCGTACCGAAATCCCAATATTAAAAGAAAGCGGCCTATGTTAAAAACTGATGAGGATGACCTACACAAACCCTTCTACGTCTGTTATAAACATAAAATAAACAGATGCAAAACTTGAAAAAAAACATTTATAGCTCTTAAAAAAATTCTACCCATAGCAAAATAAAAATAAAAAATATAGGATGGACTAAAAGAAAAAAGAAAGAAAGAAAAAGAAATGGGATAAACGTTTGCATAAATAGCTTCATTGCACATTCCAGTTCAGCTAAATATCGAATAGCGATAGTCAAATACTTAAACGTTGGTAGGTTTGGAATTATTTATTCATTCCATGGAATCGCCCGAAACAACTGAAAAGCGACAGCACTTCAAAAATGATAAACTATTGAACCAAAAGGTGATTCAACGAAGAGGAATTTCCACAGATCTATTGCGACTGCCACCCTACCAGGAGGAAGAGACAAGGTGAAGGAACCACACGAGGCTATAAGCCATAATCAGATAGGCACAGAGACGCGAGGATGTCCCTAACATTTCCAAGCTCGGAGAACCGTTCCACTGTCGAGCCGCCGAGGGAGGGTGATGAACGGCCCAACAATTAAGTAGTCCTGTGGTATCCACTGAGGGTAATCTTTCCATTGAGCATGCATCCACACCACCGGTTCGGACCACATACGCCTACGAAACCTAGAAGTAAATCTGAGAGATGAGAAGTAAACGGAATGAAAGGGAAATTATGGAAAGGAAATCGTGGTAGAGATATAACCACCTGGCGACCACGGAAAAAACTCGAAAAATCCAGGGGATCGAACCCGGAATATCCAGAATGTTAGTCACCCATTTTACCAAGACGCTATTGAACCTATATTACCGAATATCTCGGAAATGGCTAATGTTATTTTAAATAAATTCTATGACTTAAAGAGATCTATATTTGTTGTGCGGTACGATTGTGTGGACTCCATATACAAAATTGTACAAATATACTTCCTAATGAAGACGCCTTCATAGACTATTTTCAGAAAAATTAAGACAAACCTTTCATTTGTCAATCGAAACCAATACAGCAATTTTTTGAGAAAAACACAAATAACAAAATATGTTTCAGTTTTGGGTGAGGTGTCACGTACTCGGAGGACGCTGAACTCAAATACCAAGTTTGGTATTTAACCGACATATCGTTTTTAGTTACATGCTGTTCATATCAATTATTACTTATAGGTATATATATATGCATATAGTTAGTTGGCCAATTATTTCGAATGCGAGCTGTCGTCTGCAGCTGTCCGAAATGTTGATGGATGGTATACAAGCTTCCTGCCACCACATTCTCTGCATGCAATACAATTATCTTACAATGGTAACAGGACATACGGTGGTCCACATAAGCTGTAGTAATAGATATAGAACTTTAATAAGCTAATAGTAATATTATTTGGTCCGTTTAATTTTTCAAAACTGTATCCTCTGATAATATGAAGAGTTTTTTCTTCCAAATTGGTAAATACAACATTTTATGAAATTCACTTATATATTAAATATATATTCACCCTTAGCGTATTTAGTGAAACCACATTTTGCATATCTCGATCTATGTCGTGTGGATATACAGTATAATCTCTACAGGGTGTTTCAGAAATACTTTCACAAACTTCGGGTATGGGTTCCTTACACAACAAGAAGGAAAAAGGTTCATATGAACATATGTCCCATAATCCTTTGTTTTCTCGTTAGGAGGTGTTCAACACAGTGGTACACTTACAACACACAAAACTCACTCGTCGAATCATGGAATGTTGCACCCTGTCAAAAACTCCGGGATTGTGTCGAATGGTTTCGCAGGCTTCCATGACACGTCGATGAAGCGTTTCTGCATCCGGGATGGCTGCTCCATAAACCAACGATTTAAGATCGAGAGAACGTGCAGGTCATGGAACTGGTCCTCCTCTGCCTATCCATCGGTCATGGTAGATACCAGTCAGTGCATCTCAAACAATGGGACTAATATGTGCCGGAGCCAGGCATTTATCAGATTTATCAGCAAGGCGACGATAAACAGCCACAAAGTTGACTCGGTTGTCTTCGGTCTGGAAACTCCATCTGATAGAGCCGTGCATCCTCGCGTCCATTACCATTCACGCGACCATAGATAAAATCATGTCTGCCTGTTCAGGAAATTGAATATCCAGCCATGGTGGAACGAAACACGTGCAGTTAGTATACACAATTGAAACGTTGAAGACAGACTAATGACAAATGACAAAACGTAAACAAGTCCCCATGGCAACACTTCGCCATCTACCGCATGAAGTACAATGGGTCAACGACTTCTATGAATCCATAGAGAAATGAAGTTTTGAGGTTGGATCCCGAAGGCCGTTGAACTCACACTTTCATTGTGACAGGAATAACTCGAAAACCAAGGATTATGGGACATATGTTCACATGATCTTTTTTCCATCTTTTGGTGTGAGGAACTCATACCCGAAGTTTGTAAAAGTATTTCTGAAACACCCGGTATATTTGGACACACCTGTATATTAGATACCTCATTAGGTTGAACATATTTTCTTGGAACCAGTCAACTCCTAAGTTCTTACATGTAAAATAGACCTGTACGTTGGACACCCCTGAATCCTGGAAGCTGGAACCCCCGCTCCCCAAGATTTTATTTTAGACAGTTCTTTATTTTTATGGTGTTTTTCTGCTATGTGTGCACCTGTTAGGGTTAAATTATATTTAACCATATATTAGAGGTCCATAGAAATGTTCCTGCTATCACTCAAGAAGTCATAAAGAAGGTTTTATCAATCGATGATAAGAATGGGATGATGCGATTTCTGCCCCTGAAAATTCCCCAACCAATCAACGAGCTCTTGAGCGTATTAAGGACTTGGAGGGCTATGCATTTGCACTGGTCAGTCACAAATTATAGAACTTTTATTTGGACTTGTAAAAGGTATTGAGAAACAGTAGGCATTGTCAAAAATTAAAAATACCAAGAAGTGTGATTTAGCAGACTTTTTCAAAAACCAGTGTCAATTGGTCAATACAATGTGTACTTCTGCTGAATGTTAATTTTTTGTGCAATTGTTGTAGTCTTTTTTATTTGATACAAAAGTTGTTTGGCATTATGTAGCCTACAGTCCTTTCTTTTCCGTTTAATATAAAAAAATCTACCCCCTCTTCGTTGTATACGCCGCTGGGTTGGTCAATTTTCTTTTTAACCATAGGTGTCCAGCTTAGAGAGGTTTTATTCTATTAAGAATAGCACTTTCGTTTTTAAAACGTGATAGATACACCCCTTGCTTAACACAAAAGTCGAGAGATGCAATTTTTTGTATGAAACGTGTAATCGAATGGCATTCAGTGAAAGCAGTGATATTTTGCGTTTTCTTGGAATTGTTGCTCATTTAAAAATCCTATCTCCCTATTTTTTGTACCTGGACGCAATCTTAATCCATTGCTATGTACAGATGACATATAAACCAGCATTAGAGCATTCATCTCAATTTTACTCCCATCCATTCATTAGCTATATAAACAAATAACAGAATGGCAGCCGCCAGTATAAAGTGTAATGACTACAGTGATCTTATCGTTGGTATAATCGTTATAAGGTTTGACCCGTAATTATAATTACATCACTTTAGTTAGCCGTAATGATACCGAGCGAAATGGCTCCGCGGAAACGCGTGAGGCTCGCATTAAAAGGCTCCTGGGTTCGATTACCGGTGGCGTCTCCTCTGACCATGGGTTTTTCTAGTTTTCCCTGGTTGACACAAGCAAATGCTGGAGATGTGTAGTCTACCACGGATTTCCGCTCTCCACATTCACTCGTTTCAGGTTGACTCTGGGACTGCGGTTCGGTCGGTGTCGGGCAGATGGCACAGAGGCTTGCATTTGGAACACCGGGAAGCCTGCCGAGGCTCCACTGCTAGGTCGTGTTTCATCAGTCCCATTAGAGGAACGTCTCCGAGCGACTCTCTCGTGGCCGGGTGGTCAAGTCCTGGCAGTGTTAGGAAACTTTATGCGTCTCTGTCGACTTGCGCCGGCCTCACTCTGCAGCCCACATGTCTCCATTAGCTAGTCGTATCTCTATCCTAGGCGTAAAGATAAGTTTAGAAAAGAAACCCAAAGTGCTTGATGTTTGTCTTAAAGGAAACTTATGAAATAGTACTTAAATTAGTGCATTCCATATTTAAGTTTCTTGAGTATCTTACCTTATTCCACGGTATACACTAACCACATCTTCAATGTTTACCATCCATCAATATGACGACTGCTAATAAAGCGCTCGCTCTTTACGAGTACAATAAAGATCAACTGCAGCGCTCCCAATCATTGCTTCAAACACATGCACACACGGATATTTCTCTAGAATTGCTTTTTTAATTCGGGGACTTCAAAATGTGTATTTCCCGTGATCCTAATATCAGATTTTGGATGGAATATGATACTTCTGCATACTCTATGTAGGATGTGTTTATCGGAGGGGGTGTAGCGGGAAACGTGCGTCTTTTGTAGCGGGAGAACGTTGTTCCTCTGGTTGTTGCCCTCTGCTACAGTGTCCTGGTCTCCGGCTATTGTTGCTCAGGGACTGCTGATTTCTCCATTCCTAATAGATTACCTATGTAACTAACTTCACTGGTCTCGGGGTAGGTGAGGCGAATTAAAATACACTGCGTTTCCCTTAAAAATGTGGTTTATTATCAAATACATACTTATGGGCGGTTAACGTTTCCCATTGTAATAATTCCCACCATTATAATGAATTAGAAGCCTAATCTAACTGCACACGCTTCCCACTCATATGCACAGACGTGCATCCGTCGTCCAGCGAGTATCACTGTGTGTGGACAAGATTGTATAAGAGAGTGATAATCTGGGGCTTTCTTCCCCCTTTTATACCCAAACTTAGTGACGCTCACCTTCGCGCCTCAAAATGTAACGACATATCTAAGTGGTCCTCAGACCGCTTTACCTTACTATGTATGATAATATTCTGCTCTAAAAGATTTCGCATACCCGTCCCAGTGACGCGACCGGAAGCAGATTCAATAATTCTATCTCTTTCCTTTCTATATCTGTCTCTTTATATTTCTCCTTATTCCTTCCAGTTCCTTGCTCATTAGCTTGGTAAAAGGTGGTGGGGTTTACTTAGAATTACCTTTTACCTGAAATTAGCTAGCTCGCCCGTTCCTTACTTATCTAAGTTAGAATATGCTTTGTACATTTCTTGGTTGCTAAATCATATTATTGTATACAATTCTTGTTTTATATTGGTTTATACGTCTATATGTATATATAGGTATATATGTGTGTGGTATATCTCTTTTCAGGAAACTCCACACCCATTGCGACTATTTTAGTAATTAACAGGGATGAGGGGAAGAGCCGTAGGAAGTACCAGGTCCGCAGGTCCACAGAGACGCGCAGAAGTCCCTAATACTTCAGGTTTGAACACCCGCGCACCACTGGCAAGGAATCCCAAGAGGGCGATGCAGCGACCCTTACGGGCAGACAGCTCACTCTGGTGTTCACGGAGAGAAAACTCTACAATGCGCAAGCATTCATGCCATCTGTCCGGCACTGCCAGCATCAAGGACCTAAGCACACTTTAAACGTGAAATGGAGATGAAATGAGAAGAAAAATTGAGAAAGGAGGCATCGTGGTACAATACACCACCTCGGCGACTATGGTCAGGGCGGACGGTCACCGGGAATCGAACCTGGATCTCCCCAATGCGGATCACAGACGTTTCGGCATGAGCAATCCTACTCGGTACTTACTACATGTATCTGATAGAGAAAGTAAAAATAACGCACTAAGTAGGTAGAAAGTTTTGAAACAGTCGAGGTACCCATATGTTTATCTGCAGTATCTCGGCACATCATGTTCGTTTGCTGCCCTGGGTTCACTGCAGAATTCCTACAATTTACTTTCAGCACCCGTCCGTCGTACTCGTGCTGTGTTCGTAATCTTTCCTTGCGCGATAAGTTGAGAAAAGGACCAATATCTATGTGAACATTGACACAAGAACACGTCGCAGCAGTAGTTGGCAAACGTGACGTCTGTGGAACCAGCAGCGTTTCATAGTCTGCTATTTGCATGTGTGCATATCTAAGTACCTGCAACATCACACGTGATCAAGGAGTCCCTCCGACGGGCATCACTTATAAATGGCCTGATTTACCGACACGTTGAACATATTATGTTGGCTGATAGAATTGCTACGTCAAGCGATATTGTACTGTTGCCTCAAATAGCACGTACTGAATACTCAATCAGCGTCTGCATCAGTAATCTCTGACATGCTGATGGGTTTGCTGGATTTATTTCCTATGGTTTAAAGTTAGTTATCGTTGAGTACATTTCATTTCTGACGCTTAAACGTAAAGAATGTACTAAATATGTTTTAAGGTGACAAAAGAGCAAAATTTAAAATGTTACATACTGGGTAAATAGCCTAAAAGTTCACATGAAATTTAAACTAATTTTGGTTGCACAATACGTACATTAAGAACACTAACAGACATAAACCAACAGGAAATAGAATCGCATTGTAAAATTAAACCTTCTCTAAGTCTAGCAAATGAAACGAAATTGAACTGGGGTAAAGAGTTATATATACTTAATTTAGGAAGAAAGGAAAGATCAGGAATGGCATGGTTTATACTGTGGGGGCTGGAGGCCACAGAAAATGACTGACGATTCTGGCAGGAGAATGTGCCCATTCTGTGATTTGGATGAGGACTGGGTACATATTTTGGCGGAATGTGCACAGTGGGAGAACCAGCGAACGATTAAACTGGCATGTTGGGATCTACTGTCTGACCAGAGGAACTGGCAAAACATGGGCAACTTTTTGGCTAAAGTGCGCGAGGCTAGTTCAAATTTGTTCATTTAGACAAAGGTAATTTATCTCTATTTCCCTTTTCCTTGTTCCTTTTTGTTGTGTTTTCTTTCTCTGTTGTTTATTTTGTCACTCTATTGTATCTTAAATATGCATGTACGGTCAATGACCCATGCACTAAATACTTGTGAAATAACTTCAATAATTTGAAACCAATAAAGATACCTTACCTATCTTGGCTGCAGAGGACCGAAACGTGGTGTGGAGGTTAAGAGAAGGCGTGGGTTTTTACTGTACAATATCCATAACGCAAATCTATTCACACATTCTTAGATTTATTTCCCCAACCGTTTGGGGCTCCTACATTATTAAAATGGAAGGTGAAAAGAGATGTCTACCGATCCAAAGCCCGGCTTACACACGCAGTCCGTTTCTCACGGAATCCTGAGACAGAAGTTATCCCCGTAATGACGTAAACATCAATGTGTCTGGTAATGACAATGTAGGACAAATTATTAATACACCACAATATAGAATTTCATTTTTTATGCCAAGTTAATGTATATGTTGCCGTTGTTTCGCGAAGATCCTAGGTAGATCATGAAAAGCTGGCGTGTACTTAAAAGTCCACGTTCTGCCGCGGTTCTTCATGAAACGATGAGTTTGTTAGGAACCTGACCTAACCTGCCGGCCTTGTAGCCGCGGTAGCTGGAGCGTACAGTTTGGGCGCTCCGCCAAGCTGAGGGTGGCGGGTTCGAATCCCGCCATGGGCACGGATGTTTGTATGTGGGAGTTGTATACGTGTAACAATGACTGCGAAAATAAGGGGTAAATATTAAAAAAGATCTTAGAAAATATCAATCATAATAAAAACAGTCCAACTCAAACTGTTCTAAACTATCTTTTGCTAACCTGTTTTATAGGCCCCGTCAGTTATGCTCCGTCTACATATCAAATTTTTGTCCCATTCAATACTTTACAAGGTTTTTCAAAAGTTGTCATAACTTCACAACTTTTCTTGTCAAATTGCTGAAAGCAAATAAGAACGTGCTCTAAACGGTCAAATGTTTGACATAATTTGATGGCTTTTGCCAATGAAATGCGAGTATTTACAGAGCGTCACCCTATCCGCAGCATGGCTGAAAGCGAAAAGTTAACAAAACTGACTACCCGGCTAAGATATGTCGAATATGAACTCATTAGGCTATACATAAGCTGGCCTTTGTCTTTACGTCGAGAGCTCCGTGGATTACCACAACAAATGAAGCAGATGAAGGCATATGAAGAAATAATTTCCAGGCAAATCATACATTAATGCAATGTTATGTAGTGTGGTTAACCTATCAGTTGGTGTAATTTGATTTCATTGGATATAACACGTGAAAGTGCTACATAATATTTAGTAAAGAACAATATTTCATTGCAAACTGTTATACCGTGACTCAAATAGTAAATCGCTTTGCGCGTGATAAATTATCAAAGTGTTCTGAATAGTTTCAGTTTGTCAAAGAGATCTTGCCAAGCCTTGTCCAATCCTATCACATATTGAAAAATATTTGACAATTTTTCTTGTAAACTGTTGAATGAAAAAAACGCTTGATCGTGTACAAGGGGCTTTGATGTATAGAATAAAGTTACGCCATAAGCCTAACTTACTCCGTTATTTGATGAATAACTGCGGCAGAACGCGTACTTTCGCGCTCTTTCAGCATTCGCCCGCTTTTCATGATCTACTTAAGATCTTAGCGAAATGATCGGTTTCAGCAAAAGCCTGCGACATACATACCTTCCTGTTTAAGTAGTTTTGAATTATCTGAGATATTTTAATATGCCGTCAATTATTTTATCCACTACTGTTACGAAAGTGCACGATTATCCATCATCTTCAGGCAATAAAATTTAAGAATTATATCATTTGTCTTCAAATAGTGTTTTGCGTTTTCTAAAAAAATGTTTTGCGCTTTAAAATAATAGCTCTCTGGTAACGAATATATTATTGAACACTTGACGATTTCATATTTTTACTTTCTCTACTACGTATAGTAAGTAGGGGAAGTATTGCATTCGACCCAAAAACTCGATACCGAGATTTCACCGGAAATACATGTTTTGAGACTCCCTGAATCCAAAAAAAGCATTTTTGGAAACATGTCCGTGTGTGTGTCTGTGTGTGTGTGTGTCTGCGTGTGTGTCTGTGTGTCTGTGAACAGCATAACTCAGAAACGGACAGTCGGATAAACACCAAACTTGGTATTTAGGTTCAGTATCTTCCAGAGATGCGACACGAAGGTTTTCAGGAAAATCCCCCCACACCAGACTACCCTTTACATGGAACATTTTTCGAAAATTTTAATTTTCTCAAAAATGGCTCTAACGATTTTGATTAAAATATCATATGTTTAAGGTATTTTCATGACAAATGAAATGTATATCTCGAATTTTCTGGGAATGTCTCCAAAAGTGTTCTTCATTGTGAACGACTTTTGCATAACTGGTAAACCATAAGAGATAGACAAACTTTTACTGCACAAAAAATGTAGATCACGTTACAATACACAATTTATGTCATATACATTTTTTTTGTTGAGTGAACTATTTTTGAGATATTGCTTGTTATTCCCTTAAATTTTCCAATACTTATACTTTTTCTCAAATTCGTTACTCATTTGTTTATGTCCTGGACATGCAAAGAGAATGGAATGCGCCGCATAGCAACCAGCGCTTATAATATTTGACTATCGCTTAAAACCTACCATATTCCCCTTGCATCTACAAGAAAATTAGCAATAAGATTGACATCTCGATATCTCGATTAACATGAAGCATATGGAGAATAGGCGTTTGTAAAAATAGATTGTACAAGAGTAGAGAAAGTCATGTGAGTGTAACACATCAGATTTTTTTTAATTTTAGCGTCCCTTAACCGTTTATGTCACATCGGAAGATGAATGCATGAAATGGGTGAAATTATGTTGAAATGAGCCAGGGATTAATTGAGTTAGCTACCCGACATTAATCTTTTCAGGATAAGGGAAAACCCCCGGAAAAACCTTATCCGGGTAACACCCTAATCAAGATTCAAGCTAGGAACCTCTTGAATGTGAAGCAGATAGGCTACCCGCACACAACAGAGGCGGGCACTTTAAATTGTGCACCTGAATTATTCGAAAACACAGGCTGGATTTTGTTTCACAAACTTTATCTTTCACCAATCCAGACAGGTAGTTTAAGATCTGTAAGAGCGAGTCAATTATTCTGTCATTAAAGACAAGTTGCAATGTGGGACAGCAATTTTCTTGATTCACCTCATATGATAGACTTTATCTTGTCTAATATTTCTTCCGTTAGTACTCTTGGCGGTCTACGTTTCTTTGAATCTAACACGGACCGAATATTTCTAAAGCTTATAAGTTAGTTATTTGCTACAGACGGTAACGATAGGGAATTTCAGTATAAATTTAACGTAATAGGCCGCATATGATACGCTCGAGCAAACCCTTAACATAAACACACAGCAAACACATTCAACACACATATGCAAGGAATTAGATATTAGTGAATCATTCTAATTTGTAATTATCCTTTCTTGTCAAACTTGGGCTTATAGGAGAGAAAACCGAGAAACTGGTGTTTTTATTTTCGATCTGCTTTCACTAAAAGGAATCCCAGTTCGATCTGTAACGTCAATATCACAGTGGACCCTTGTTAGTTTAATAATTCCCTCTTTCCATTGTACCGGTATCTTCTTTGCCTTGCAGCGTACATTGAAGTAATGACAAAGAAAATATCACTTGCGCATTTTCAAAATCTAAACTGAAAAAACAAAAACATATTCACCTCCGTTATGGAATAACATCCTTCGATAACAATGTGATTTATTACCTCTGTTGTTTGAATAATATTCAACTGCAGCTGTCATTCACACAGCCAGAATGACACAGAAACAAAGAAAAACAAACAAAGGGTGGTTTGAAAGAAGAATAAAAACCGCGGTATGTATAGTTTAAAAACAATTAGGAATACGAGCACATCCGGGAGGGGAGAGCAGAATTAAAAGCACAAAATGCGGCCCAGGTTTAGCCACAGCAAAAAGCGTGAAAATTGGCATTAACAAGCAAGCAGAAAAAGAGTAGGACTAGAACCACAATGGCACTGACAATAATAAAAGAAGCCATATATGCCGCCCAAATAGCAGTACCAGGTATTAATGTGAAGCTTCGGACAATACGCCCCGCATAATGCGTAACGTATATAAAAGCAATAATAATAACGATAATATGAATGCATATATGGATTAGGGGGGCATATTAAGGAAAACATGCGTAATATAAATTTAGGATATACTATATGAAACTGGACAAGAGGGGCGAAAAGAGTTCAAGGGGATGTAGTTACCAGTTGAGAAAACTTGTTGCTTTTATTATTGAAGTCGATTGGGGTATATTTCTGATTAACATTAGAACCCAATACGGTGGGAACAAGAAAAATCTGATGTGTTACACTCACATGACTTTCTCTACTCTTATACAAACTATTTTTATAAACGCTTATTCTCCATATGCTTGATGTTAATCGAGATGTTAATCTTATTGCTAATTTTCTTGTAGATGCAAGGGGAATTGGTAGACTTAAAGCGATAGTCAAATATTTTAAACGCTGGTTGCTATGTGGAGTATTCCATTATCTTTGCATTACTAGGACAAAAAAATTAATAACAAATTTGAAAAAAGTATAAGTATTCGAAAATTTAAGGAAATAACAAGCAATATCTCGAAAATGGTTCACTTTACAACAAAAATGCATATGACATAAATTGTGTATCTTAATGCGATCTACATTTTTTGTGTAGTAAGATTTTTGTCTATCTCTTATGGTTTACCAGTTATGCAAAAGTCGTTCACAATGAAGAATACTTTTGGAGACATTTCCAGAAAATTCGAGATATACATTTCATTTGTCATGAAAGCATCTTAAACATGTGATATTTTAATCAAAATCGTTAGTTATTTTTGAGAAAGTTAAAATTTTCGAAAAATGTTCCATGTAAAGGGTAATCTGGGGTGGGGAGATTTTCTTGAAAACCTTCGTGTCGCATCTCTGGAAGATACTGAATCTGAATACCAAGTTTGGTGTTTATCCAACTGTTTGTTTCTGAGTTATGCTGTTCACAGACACACACAGACACACCGGACATGTTTCCAAAAATGCTTTTTTTGGATTCAGGGGTCTCAAAACATGTATTTCCGGTTTAAATCTCGGTATCGAATTTTTGGGTGAAATACACTACTTCCCCTACTTACTATATGTAGTAGAGAAAGTAAAGAATAGGAACCTAGTGTTGTTCACCCTCTAAGTAAGACTGGCAGCTCGTAAAATTTGAAAATGGGAAATGAGTAAAGTTTAATGCTGAATTAAAGGGAAACTACTGGTTCACATGTTATGGCAGTGGTTGTCTTCAATGTGTAAGTTATATACCGGATGAGTCTTCTTAACCTGCGGATTGAGAAGTTATGCGGTCACGGCGTTATACAGACTATGCCGTAAACACTGTCCACTGCATCGCGTCGGATCAATTTCGGCCGAAATGACTGCTTGGCACCGCTGTGCGTGCAGTGCCTTGAACTCGTAGCACAACAGTGTGCGCGCTGACCTTCAATTGTGAAGGTCCCAGGTTCAAGTACTGACACATGAAGGGACTTTTTATAGAAGACGTGCTTCTACTGTATTCTGCTGCACTTCCCCGTATACAACAGCATGTCCAGATACTTTCTATTCGAAAACATTATTCTACAGCACAAACGGCTGGAACTTCGTATATATAGGCATTCGGAAAGATATGATCGTTCTCGAAACATGAACAGTAACTAATATAAACCTCATTTGTTTGCAGGCGTCATTTGAACTTGTGACCTTCACCATGGCTTTCCAGCACATTAACAATGAGAACCATTGTAGCCCTAATCAGTGGGCTGGTGAATGCGGTGTCAGCATTTCTCATCATCTGTAAAATGAAGGGTTGCCTAGTTACCAATCCGGAGGATGAGAAGACTCACGCGATATATGTGTATAAGAATAATTGAAACTGCCAACTTGAAATTTTTATGTACGTAGCTGACTGTAGGCTTTAAGATTATATTAGAAGTGAACCATTAAAGAAACATTAAAAATATTTAATTTTAATGACAAAATTAGGGAATACAAAACGAAATGGAAAGATCACATCTCTCGAATGCAGAGGAAAGACTAATAAAGCAAGCATTGCAATACAAACCAGTTGGTACTAGAGATATTGGAAGACCGCGTAGGATGAAGGCTATGTTTATCGATGGGGAACACATCGCGCATTGTGAACGGCTTGATCTGTTGTGGCTACACCCCCCGGGAGGCCGGGATGAGGTGAAGGAGTCAAAGGAGTCTCAGGACTGTAGGCAGAGCGGTCTACAGAGACAAGCAGAAGTCACTATTATACCAGTTTGAACACCGGGAGAAGAATCCCGAGAGAGGGCGAAGGAGCGGAAGGGGCAACGCACCCTGGCGTTCACAAGGAGAATCCTTTCAAGGCGCAAATATCTACGCCATCTGCCCGTCACCGCCAGCACCGCTGGACCTGAAAAGTAGAGATGAAATGAGGAAAGAAGAAATCGTGGTAGAATACACCAACCCGGCATTCGCCTAGGCGACCAGGGAAACACCACGAAGCACTCCATGGTCAGAGGGACGGCAATCGGGAATCGAACCTGGATCTCCTAGCCTCAGACATTGTTACCAGAGCCCTCCTGCTCGGTAAGACGACGTAGACTTTGGGAAGATCCCTTCTGAGCCAAAGAGGCCTATGGTCTAGCTTAAGATTGATAACATATTTGTTTAAGAAGACACAAGATTCTTCTTCTGAGTGTGAATACAAATCCGCTGCTTGAGGCACTCCATAAGAGTGTCGACGAGATATTTGGCGAAGCCAGTTATGACGTATAGGTGGCTGTGACAGGTTGGGGATGAGTGATCCGTTGCCTGTTTGTTTGACGGGGAAATAAACCACACCTCTTTTTTTTACGCCTCCGAGAAAGATTCATGCTCACATATATAACCGAAGACCTGCAGCCAATAATCGCTTCTCAAAATATCTTGAAAGGAATTCAATGAGACGGAATTCAAGGAGATAGTCCATACTATCTCATTCAATTCCCTCACCACTACCCGCGTACAACCTCAAACTTGACACTTATATGAAGGGTTGTAATATCTTGGTATGTATAGAACCTTGTGTACATTCAACATATTAAAGGTCCTCAGAGAGAAAGAGAGAAAGGGAGAGGGAGGGAGGGCGAGAGAAGAAACTCTAAATAGGGTCTGTAGTTAAAGATGCAAATGGATCAACAGTGCAATGTGCTTAAAAATATGCTAAGGCAATACTATCCAGTCATATACATTAAAATAAGAAATGTATCCATCTTTAAAACTCACCACTTGAGGAGATTTTCAGAAATATCAAAGGGCAATACGGAATAAACATCGATGGCACGAAAATATCCAACCTACGCTTCGCAGACGATATAGTTCTTATGGCACATACAGCAGAAAAACGACAGGCCTTTATGACAGCGGTAAATTAGTGCAAACGTCCTCCTCACAATCTATAACAAGTTCATTGGGATCCCTAGGTTGTGCTAAAGGAAGTTCATGGCTGAGTAGAATTTTACATACACAGTGTATGTGCTTACACATGTTCCATTTAATGCTGGAATCACGTGCAGGAATATCCGTGAAAGTAGGTGTTACGTTCGCTGCTTATTAATCTACACGTGCATTGAACCTCGTTGTCTTGTACAAAGTACATCTCGGTCACTATCGAAGAGGATGATATTTGCCATCCTTAACAATGAGTTCCTTGTCTATTACGTTCTCAACTACGTATAGTAAGTAGGGGAAGTATTGTATTGCACCCAAATATTCGATACCGAGATTTCACCGGAAATATATGTTTTGAGGCCCCCCTAAATCCAAAAAATAAGCATTTTTGGAAACATGTCCGTGTGTGTGTCTGTGAACAGCATGACTCAGAAACGAACAGTCGGATAAACACCAAATTTGGTATTTATGTACCAGGATCTTCCAGAGATGCGACACAAAGGTTTTCAAGAAAATTCCCTCACCCCAGATTACGCTTTACATTGAACATTTTTCGAAAATTTTAATTTTCTCAAAAACGCCTCTAACAATTTTGATTAAAATATCATATTTTTAAGATATTTGAATGACAAATGAAATGTATATCTCGAATTTTCTGGGAATGTCTCCAAAAGTATTCTTCATTGTGAACGACTTTTGCATAACTAGTAAACCATAAGAGATAGACAAAATTGAAAACACAAAAAATGTAGACCGCGTTATAATACGCAACTTATGTCATATACATTTGTTTTGTTGAGTGAACCATTTTCTAGATATTGTTTGTTATTCCCTTAAATTTTGCAATACCTATACTTTTACTCAAATTCGTTATTCAATTTTTTGTCCTGGTAATGCAAAGAGAATGGAATACTCCACATAGCAACCAGCTCTTAAAATATTTGACTATAGCTTAAAGCCTAGCAATTCCCCTTGCATCTACAAGAAAATTAGCAATAGGATTAGCATCTCAATATCTCGATTAACATGAAGCATATGGGGAATAAGCGTTTGTAAAAATAGTTTGTACAAGATTAGAGAAAGTCATGTGAGTGTAACATATCAGATTTTTTTGAGTTAGATTTGTACTAGTTCAGTAGCAAAGTAAGACTCTATATGAACCAAAAAAGACAAATATAATGACAATTGACAGAAAGACATCGCAATAATACAAGCTGAATCACTGGAAGATGTGCAGGAAATAATTTAGCTGGGGCAAACAATCTCTTTCAAGAAAAGCATGACCAAGGAAATTATGAGGAGAATACAGATGGCATGGTCAAAGTTCTGGGCGCTGAAATTTATATTATTAGAGGCATCCTTCATTCCTAATATGAAGAGACATATATGAGCACACGCATATTACCTGCACTGATATACGGCTCGCAAACTTGGAGCGCCAAAACAAAAGAAAGACAAAAATCAATGCACACATGCCAAAGAAATATGGAAAGAAAAATTGTAGGCATTACATGGAGAGATAGAAATAGAAATGATGTAACAAGAGGAAGATTATAATTATTAGACACAGAAAAGACCAGCAGGTATCAAAAGTGGAGATAAGCGAGACCCCAACCGATGGACCCACAGGTTAACGACTTGGGAGCCGAGGACAGGACGAAGAAAAGTAGGCCATGATGGTCAACGAGCTCAAGCAGACTTTCGACTGGAGATCATAATACAGGCAGTTAATGGTGGAGACACTATTTTAGAACGCAAGTACACACACTAATGAAACTAAGCCAAACACCACGGTTCCCGTTCAAATCGCGCGCGCAAACTCACAGCTGGCAGGGTACAGGTGCTCTCTATAGATTCTTTGCTTCTCTTTCAATCCACTGTTGGACTGCTGACAGTGCAGGCAGCATTATAAAAAATTTAATTTAATATTAAGCATAAACAATGGAACATTAATGAGAACATGATATAGCAAAGGGCGATTTTCTACTACCTTATTTCTCATTTCTCAGTATAGTGAAGCTGGTTATCGAGACCCAGGAGAAATAATAATAATAATAATAATAATAATAATAATAATAATAATAATATAGGATCGAACATAGCGACGAAAATGTGCTGAATTCATATTAGGAATCGGTTTTGTAGGGAAGATAGAGAAACAAAGTTTGTTTTCCTCCAAGGATGTCTCTACCTGCGGTGGACAACAAAAAGAAGCCTACCGGAAGTTTCGCCTTTGTATCTGGCTCGGACAGGTCGTTTACAACGGTTTCAAGGCTTAGAAGGGTCAGGAAGCCTTATCTACGATGTAAGAATATTCGTGGGAAGATTTTAAAACTCAAAATAAGCTGTAAGAAGCAGATGTGAAAGTTGTCAAGTGGGGGTAGCCAATAATAAAAATCATGAAACAAAATGATAGCCAATCGAAAGATCGCGTATACATCACATGATACGTTTGAACTTAAGACGGAACGAAACTTAAGAAAGGTGGGGGGGAAAATTCTAAGTTTGGCAAAAGGCGTGAAAGAGGAAAAGAAACGCCGAGACACATTCCGGTACAAACTAACCACGAGGACGGCCGAGGCACATTCCGGTACAAACTAACCACGAGGACGGTCGACGAAACAAAATTAGAAGAAAATAATCAGAAAGTTTATAGTGTAAAAAATGAAGTTATGAAATCTAGGCAATTCGAGGGCTAGTCGGAGAAACACATATGTAGCGACTTCGAAAGTGATAAGAATAACAGCGGTTTCGACGACGAAGGTGGCGGGTCGACCAGATAGGAATGTACGAACCAAATAAAGAAATAACTCAAACTTCTCCGGCAGTATTATTAATATCATCAAGGCAGTGTCACCACCCCTGAAAACAAGAACCTCAGCTCTACCAAAAACAAATTCCAAATCCCTGCCATCCAACCATCGAACCCGGGACTCTGAGTCCACTGAAGCAACTGCCAGGAACAACACAGATGCGTCAGAGGTCAGCGTCAATAGACACTTTGTCGTGGGCATACAATAAAGTTGGTACATATGATTCGCATCTGCTGCCAAGATAAGCCGTCATAGGTATTAACTGGCACGAATATGCTCTATCCTCTTACTCCTCCAAACCCCACTAGAGTCTACACTGAAGCCCCAGAGTACTATGAATCCGTTCCAGGACAGAAGTGGCAGGACTCCAATGAATAATAATAGTATAGGTAATAAGGTTGCAAATTGGCAATTTGTAGTCGCTTCCTTTCAGTTTCGATTGCTTTCAATTGTCACACAAGCCATTTAATTGCGCCTTTAAGAATAATAAACATGACCGTACACTTGATGTAGTCGTGGAGTATCAAATAATTTCAAATACGTATTTCTTCCTTTTATTAAGGTATTGCCATAGCGCGGAGACACTACACCCGGAGGCACCCCGATGGTAACTACTAGTCAAGACAACAACCCAGAACATCAATACAAGAATGTGTCAGCCAAACTAGCAATAAAAATGACAACAGGAGAAAAGAAATGAAAGGACTACAGAACCAGTGCATGAAACAACAGTGAAGCAATAAAGGATCAGTGTATAGTGTGGAAGTCAGTCAAACTAACAAGAGACAACAGGGGAAAATAAAAGTGAAGGATTAAAGCATCACTGTAAACTGTGGAAGTCAGCCAAACTAACAAGAGACAGCACGAGAAAAGAAAGGTGAAGGACTACAGAAACAGTGTATGAACAAAAAAGTGAAGGACTATAGGATCAGTGTATAATGATGAAGTCAGCCAAAGTAGCAAGAAACAACAGGAGAAGAAACGTGAAGGGCTAAAGAACCAGTGCATGAGCCAATAGTGAAGGACCAAAGGATCAGTGTATAGTGGTGAAGTCAGTCAAACTAACAAAGACAACAGGAAAAAATAAAAGTGAAGGTTTAAAGCATCACTGTAAACTTTGGAAGTCAGCCAAACTAACAAGAGACAACAGGAGAAAAGAAAGGTGAAGGACTACAAAAACAGTGTATGAACAAAAACGTGAAGGACTATAGGATCGTGTATAATGATGAAGTCAGCCAAAGTATCAGGAGAAAACAGGAGAAAAGTAAAGAAATGACTACAGAAGCAGTGCATGAACAAAAAAGTGAAGGACTATAGGATCAGTGTATAATGATGAAGTCATCCAAAGTAACAAGAGACAACAGGAGAAAAGAAAAGTGAAGGGCTAAAGAACCAGTGCATGAGCCAATAGTGAAGGACTAAAGGGTCAGTGTATAGTGGTGAAGTCAGCCAAACTAACAACAGACAAGAGAAGACAAAAGTGAAGGAACAAAGAACCAGTGCATGAGGCAACAGTGAGGGACCAAAGGATCCGTGTATAGTGGTGAAGTCAGCCAAAGTAGCAAGAGACAATAGGAGAAAAGAAAAGTGAAGGACTACAGAAACAGTGTATGAACAAAAAAGTGAGGGACTAAAGGATCAGAGTATAGTGGTGAAGTCAGCCAAACTAACAACAGACAACAGGAGAAAACAAAAGTGAAGGAACAAAGAACCAGTGCATGAGGCAACAGTGAGGGACCAAAGGATCCGTGTGTAGTGGTGAAGTCAGCCAAAGTAGCAAGAGACAATAGGAGAAAAGAAAAGTGAAGGACTGCAGAAACAGTGTATGAACAAAAAAGTGAGGGACTAAAGGATCAGAGTATAGTGGTGAAGTCAGCCAAACTAACAACAGACAACAGGAGAAAACAAAAGTGAAAGAACAAAGAACCAGTGCATGAGGCAACAGTGAGGGTCCAAAGGATCGTTGTATAATGTCAAAAGCAAATATAGGACCATAAATAATACACTAGTTTTAAGAATAAGGAGGATCCTTTCCGGAGCGGCTAACCCGGATCATCAAACCGAGTCATCTCTCCACGGAGAGAGACTTGTGCTCTCGGGGACGTTATGGGCTAATAGTAATACTAAAAGATGTAACAATTACCCACCTATTGTCGCTGCTAGAATTGATTTTCCTGTAGGAGTATACAGAAGGTCGAGATGACATTCGGTTAAGATCGAGACTGTTAACCCCAACATTACTTACACTTTGCATGAGCTCATACAAAGCAAACCAAGGGCGACTTCAGATACCAAAGTGTACTATTTGAAGCTAGTATTTCAGAATTATTAATGCACATCAAAAGCTAGCGTGACTGTTCCTTGGGGCGGCGGAAAACACGCATGTACACGCTCAGTGGAAAAACTCTACAACATCTCACAATCCATTAGGTCCCGCGATATTTTAGATTGTAAACGTAAATTAGCCACCAATTCAAACCTTTTATCGCAAACGCGAAACTTCTGCAAAGGAATGTCTATCGATAGTGCCATTCGTTACATCCTTCACAACTCTGATCATTTATTTGACGTTGTACTCACTCGGCAGAGAAAAAAGACGTCCATCTAAGTAGTCAGGCTCTTCATTCTACGATAATGGGTATTTGAAGAAACGTCTGTATTGTTCACTGACGGTATAAATGGCAAAGACGTGAGAAATCCTAGCACTATAAACTCAAATTTATCCCTGCATTCACCTCGCGCCAAATGCGATCACGTTCCCAGACAAACATCAACGTTGTCAGCTGCATACGTTACATACAGAGTTGTTGCACATGATGATGAAAGCTATAGTACAGAATAGAAGACGTGCATACAAATATGTCATACTAGTTGTCTTGTCTTGTCTGTGCATTGCACAGCTGGCTTTTTAAACTTAGTTGCATTTTACATTACGGTTGCCAGATTCTCAAATTGAAAATAAGCACACTTATCGTTACAGTGTACTCTAGAGAGTTATTACAGGTAGTGGAGTCCCATGTGGGATTATGCTTTTTTATTTCAAACCAAAGTAAGGTCTACTGCACATAGAAAACTCATATTTCATTACCTTTAGACAATACATTATTTGTCAATTACACACATATTTGTACACATTAATTGAAAGTGATCATATTTTTGTCTGTTTTGCATTTTATTCCAACGTTCTGCCACTCTTGTAACGTTAAGGAATAAAAGGAGAGCTAACTCAACACAAATTATCTCATCATCGTATTACTATAGTGCTGGGCCCATTTTACAAACACCTCGAAACACGAAGTGTCCTCAGAGGTCACCAATTATTTTAAGTCTCGTGGCAAAGTGGGAAAGGAAATGAATTCGAGGATTCACAAAACAACTGCTAAACTGAATAAGCATCTCCTTTCTTGCAACCAAAGCATAGAACTATATTCTTTATAATGTGAAATATTTCAACAATTTTACACATTATAAATTACTTTTTGTACATTTAATTGTGTCGCAGTCAAACTTTAGCTTCTCTTGCGTTATTCCTTCACGATAAATAAATTTACAATTGTGATTTAAAATAAATTATTCTCACTCTAACCCGAGAAGTCGGTACGCGCAGAATGTTTTAAATTAGACAGTTACTTACGCGAAAAGTTTCTTTAGTACAAATTTAGACAAAGCCCAAAACTGGCGTGCGCACCACACGCTTCCCTAGACCCAGTCTTAGGCCACTTTGCACGTTCAGGTACATACAGCGCCACCCAGTCCATTTGTGCTGCCATATTTTGACTATAAAGCTGCAATACACCGGCCGGTAATGCAGGAAGATGTAACTTGCTGGTGGTATTTACTTCCAGCCAGTGACAGATGGACGTCAAATGTGCCTGCAGCTTTCTTACAGAGATCAATATCGATAATCAGCGAAAATTATTCTTTGAGGGGGGAGTCAGCACGACTTATTATTTATACATATCTTGTGGCAGTTACATTATTTTAGATTATTGGTAGCACACTCTTGCAATATTATTGATTACAAAAGTTAATATTGCACAAGTAGGTTACATTATAAAGGAATATGCCATGTTGTTTCAAAAGCTGGTGAAGTACTCATGAAATCGTCAGAAGAATATTTAAATTCTATATGCTCATTTGAATAGGTCACGCGGGATTATCTATGGAAGCAAGGGTAGGGTTAAGAGCTGGGAAAGAAGCAATGCGTTCATTAGCAAGCAGAATGGTTTAGAAAAGCTGGGGTGGTAGCATGTGACTGCTACCCTCTCCCGCTCATTCTTCTCATTTCTCAGGTGTGTGAAACTATAGTAAATTGTAGTGTCTGATTTTTACTTTCTCTACTACGTATAGTAAGTGGAAACGTATTGCATTCCACCCAAAATTGGATACCAAGATTTCACCGTAAATGCAAGTTTTGAGGCCCCCTGAATCCAAATAAACCATTTCTGAAAAAATGTCCTTGTGTGTGCCTGTGTGTTTGCTTGTGAACAAAACTTAAAAAAGAAAAGTCGGATAAATACAAAATTTGGTATTTGAGTTTAATATCTTCCAGGATGCGAATTTAATTTCGCTAAACCAGATGACAAAGATGATGGGTAGAGCCTGGTAGAAGATGAACCACACCAGCATTCACTTGGTGACCCAGGAAAACCACGAAAAACCCATGGGCCAAAGCGGAATCGATCGCGGGACCTCCAGAATGCGGGCCACAGACGTAACCGCCTGAGCCATCCCGCTGCGTATAGGATCAAGCAACTTATTTATTATTAAGTCACTCGTAGATTCTACTAGCATAGATTCTCAGATAAATTCGTATCAATTAATTTTTATGTAAGATTGAGGCCAACTGTGTTAACATGATGATATTGGGCATTCGTCGCGCCTCATCTCCAAGGAAAGCAGACATTGTTAACTGAAACAGCAAAAAACAGGGAACATTTGCAGTATGGTGCCTGTATATATCGTAAGCGTAACAAAAACGTAAAAGTAAAATACTGAACTGTTCTTATATTCCCCCGTATACTTTATGAACTTATTGTATAGTAAACATTACATAAGATTTTAATGTTAAATCCTCCCATTTAGATACGGCTTAGAGCTTAATTTCGTAAGGTCTCTATGAGATCCCTAATAATTAGTGATAGGACCTCGATACCCTCGATACTCGGTATTATCGAAGTATATATAATACCTTCGATACTTTCTCGATACTTTTAAATAGTTAAGTTTTGATTATTGATGTTGCGTTTAACTTTATGCTAGATAAGGGATGAAAGGAGTCGAGACTTCGGGTTATTGTCTCGCAGATATCTCCAAAGAGTTGCTGTACTATAGTTCTTGATAGACCTTGACTGCGTTTCCTGAGGCTGAGTCAATGTAGCATTCCATAGACTCTTGTGTCTAAATGAAAACATGCAGAACAATAGGTGAAGGAGTAAAGGTGTTCATGTAACCATAATCCTTGGTTTTCGCGTTATTCCTGTCACAATTAAAGTGTGAGTTCAACGGCCTTCGGGATCCAACCTCAAAACTTCATCTCTCTATGCATTCATAGAAGGCGTTGACCCATTGTACTACATACGGTAGATGGCGAAGTGTTGCCATGGAGACTTGTTTATGTTTGTCATTTGTCATTAGTTTGTCTTCAACGTTTCAATTGTGTACATGTGGTGAGTTAACTGCACGTGTTTCGTTCCACCATGGCTGGATATTCATTTCGTGAACAGGCAGACATGATTTTTATGTATGGTCGCGCGAATGGTAATGGACGCGAGGCTGCATGGCTCTATCAGATGGAGACAACCAAGTCATCCAACCTTTGTCGCTGTTTATCGTCGCCTTGCTGATAAATGTGATAAATGCCTGGCTCCGGCACATTTTAGTCACATTGTTCCAGATGCACTGACTGGTATCTACCATTATCGGTGGATAGGCAGAGGAGGACCAGTTCCATGGCCTGCACGTTCTCCCGATCTCAATCCTGTGGATTGTTACCTCTGGGGGCATCTTAAATCATTGGTTTATGGAGCAGCCATCCCGGATGCAGAAACGCTTCATAGACGTGTCATGGAAGCCTGCGAAACCATTCGACACCATCCCGGAATTTTTGACAGGGTGCGATATTCCATGATTCGACGAGTACAGGCATGTATAGAAGCAAGAGGAGAACATTTCGAGCATTTATTATGAGTTTTGTGTGTTATAAGCGTACCACTGTGTTGAACACCTCCTAACGAGAAAACAAAGGATTATGGCACGTATGTTCATATGAACTTTTTTTCTTTTAGTGGTGTAAGGAACCCATACCCGAAGTTTGTAAAAGTATTTCTGAAACATCCTGTATAACGTTATAACATAATTATAAAATATAATATGCGGAGTAAGTCCATTATTAGCCGTATAACCAGTAATATAAAATTACGAGAAATGCTGTAGTATCTACGTAACGAACCCTGGATTCATAATTAAGATGACAGAAGTCTGTAAACATATATATGTAACCTAAACTGTTATTGGATGTTATTGGATAGTAGCACTAATCAGGTACATTGATACATACCTATAAATCAAATACGTACGTTAAGGAAACGGTTGGAAGGAACGCTAACAGAAGCTTGTCAATCTCCGAGCAGGAAGGTAGTGTATAAACGCTAGACGCTAAAACTACGTATTTAAAGTCTACCAGTTATACATATTTAAACATAACAAAGGTGATAGTGAATTGTGAATATTATATGTGGTTTATCTAAAATACAAGTGAAATAATTAACAGAATACGTGTATGCAAAATATTTTAACATTCTCCATACCTAACCCTGGCAAGACACAAGTGCTCTGCGACTCAAATAAAGCAACCGTGGCACAAATATAAAATAATAATTAAAACATACTAACACCCACACAAGAATACAGATATACGATCATCAGATTCCAGTCTACGGGAACTTTAAGATACATCACAAGAGGACGGGCATCAAGACGACCTACAGGTTTGTAGCACAGCATCTATCATCATCAACGTAGTGGGGTCCTACCAAGGGAACCGCTACAGTATATTAGTTTATATTTTCAAGCTTTCAAAATGAAGAATTACTAGTATTTGTTTTTCTATGGATAGAAAATACTTAAAAGAAAGTTTTCAGCAAACAATATAGTTAAATAATTGGAAAGCAAAGAAATTATATTATCATTATTATTTTTATTATTAATATTAACCTTTCTTAACAATATGGAATTAACCTGTGGCATTATCAAGATAAAAAACTTTCGGACATTTGGAGAATATGAAACAAGAACAATTTTGGCATTTGCATACAGTAAAAAATTAGTTAAATGCGTTTATACACAGTAAATGCTAATAAAATAATTCAGAGAACAAGCTATCATCTTTACAGTTTTTATAGAGTATCCAGTATGGTGCTAAAATTAGTATGGGTATCGATTATCGAGAAATAGTAGTATCGTCCTATCACAACTAATAATTCACCAAAATTTCCTCTGATATTCACCGAAACGAGGTTAAAATCGTCAGAAGCATTTCTGAAGACGTTAACCCCCCCGTCAGTCTTCCTAATTCTGAACCTTATTTTAGAAGCTGTAGGTATTATTTAGCCTAAAAATAATTATCGCAATAGTTTTGAGTAAATTTTACATATTACAGTGGAATGAATTTTAACTTTTGTTAATTATATTTAGTTTTATAGTGACTTAATAAATATTTGTTTATTTGTGCTAGCAATCTTTCCTAGAATATGGCTATACATCAGCCCAACCTGTTGTCTTGCCATATTCTACCCATATTATATTCCTTAATTATAACATAAAATAATGATAATAAAATAATAGTAGTAATACCAAAATAATAATCAATAATACCAATATTATAATAATGATAATATAATCACATAACTTAACATCACATGATGAAACTAATTCACATCTCTTGTTATTGTCCATAACTATTTCTTTTTTACTTTGGACAGGTACTCTCCTACCTTTTTACTATCCTTGTTAAAAATCTTGCTTAAGGCTACTTTCCTGTCCAGTTTGAACCATTTCCCATTTAAAGCTTGCTTTCTCCAATGCTGTGTACCTTTACAATAAAAAACGATGTGTTCTAAATCTTCTCTTTCCCCACATATTGGACACTGGTTCTGTGGGAACCCATTTCTTATTCCTATTAGTCTCCATACACCTGCTCGTACCCAGGCTATACTTTCTCTTTGTTCCTTATTTGAGTTATCCACATACTGTTCTCTAATAAATATAAACTCTGTAAAGTATTCATAAACCACAGAAACCGTTAAATGAAAAAATTGGCCAACATGAAGATTCAGCACTACCAGGGCACCAGTTGAGAAATGTGTGTGTAGGACACACTTTCTCTCTCTATAATGGGTGGTGAAGTAGCTCCCAGTCCCCAATTTGAATACAAATCTGACATTTTGACTGCTATAAGCATTATCGCAATTTATAGCAGTGAGGTAACAGCTACAACAATGGACAATGTTTTCAATAATCGTTCGCAAACTACCTATTCTTAGTGAATTGTTGGCTCTCTTCTGTCAGTATTTCAGTTTATTTCATCAGTCGATATTCGTACATCATCTGTTCGAATTCTTCAAAGTGACTTACTGTGTATAAGTACATCATAGATATACAATGTTCTGTAAAGATTTTTAGGGCTAAGCTGGCCAGCACCAAAAGTGGTAGCCATTGCAGAATTAGGAAGAACTGGAAGAAGAGGAGTGATCCTTGAAGGTTTAATTTTAGGAGGAGCCGAACTTGAAGTAGTTGTAACCACGTAAGTTACCCGGTAGCCTTCGTCAAAAAAATTAAATATATTAACCTTGTAATTTGACAGTTTCTTTAAATATTATATATTTATATTTGCCTCGACTGAGTCAGTATTTAGACATGTTAGAGACATGGATGTCTTAGCAGGGCGTGGTGCGACTGAAGAATGTAGGCTTACACAGATTATAATTTTTACTTCACTACATTTATTAATGCTTGACACTATTTAAATAACACTTTACTGATATAGAGAGAGCTGTGAGATGTTTTTAATTAATTACTTGCACTTTTTAACACGTGAACTATTTTCGTCTCACACGAATACGTATTAAATTTCTCGAGGACACATCTCGCGTCTGATTAGTAACACTGTCTGCTAGCAACGCGTCCAGTTATGAGCACTGTCTACAAACAACTGACTGGAATTCCACCGCCTAAATTTGTACATTTTGCTATATTTCAAGTCTCTGATTTGTTATTCCTAATCCAATAGAATATTTTTATTTATCTAAAGCTTTTTCTGATTGTTGATTGGCTATTTTATAAACTGTCATAAAAATTGCGTTATTGCTTCCAAGAATCACAAGTGGTATTGTTAATCTTTCTTACTCATTATTGTCTCAATGTTACCTCAATGTTAGCAACTTTTAACCTATTATTCTCACAGCTCCTACATTATTAAATTTTGTAATACATTCAGATAATATTATTACATTATACAATAATATAAACATTTACAAAGACTGTAATATACAGTTTTTATATATTGTTACATTCACATATTGCTTTAAGGCGGTCTGATATTGAATTTATGTATTATATAATTAGACTGAAATCATTTAAGTGTTAAAATACTGCCTAGTCCTAGAGAGAGTATTCAAATAATGGCATAAATAGAAACACTGAGGTAAAGGGCGAAAACGAGAATGTTCTAAAAGTATATATAAAATAACCGAAGAGAATTAAAAACGAGAAGTGCTAGTGGGTGGAACTTGATGAAAATAGGGAGCGGAGATATATGGATGAAAGGAACAGAAAAGCAAAAGGATTCTGGAAATGAGAGAGAAACAGAGTAGAAGACATAAATAAACAGTAAGATGGGGCCTCGATAGCTTCTCGATACTTGGTGATATCCAAGCATGTCTGATACTTTGAGATCAATTTTTGATACTTTTAGATGTTCAAGTTCTGAATTGTTGAAAATTGTTGCGTTTAGCTTGATACTAGATAAGGAATGAAAGGAGTCGAAACTTCATATTATTGCCTCACATTTCCCCAAAGAGTTGGTGGATTATAGTTCTTGATAGACTTGACCGCGTTTCCTGCGGGTGAATGCATGCAACATTCTATACACTTTGGGTGTCTGAATGAAAATATGCAAAAGAATTGGAGAAGGGGTAGAGGAATTATACTTGTGTAACAAGCAACGTTAAATGAGTTGTAAATAAAATTGATTTACCTGATGCACTAAATCACATTTCTGCAATAGCATGGCTTGGTGATTCACTCTCAGTTATATCATTTATCTACTCCGGTGACCAACATTTTTGAATCCAACATAAACAGACCAAAGCTTAAGAGACAATATAGCGGATGGATACACTTTTTCTTTCCTTCCATCTGTTATTTTGTGTTTAAGCAACTCAAACTCACGAGTGTAGCCTACAGGTATAATTTTCATAGCATAGACAGAAAATCCTGTAAAGAAAGTTTTCAGCACGAAGTACACTTACATAATGTCGCAGTCACTTCGTGTTATCATTTTCCTGAGCACCAGTTATTGTATTCCTAGTTCGAATTTTGGGTTCTTTGTCCTCTGGCTAGCTATTATTTCTCAGTCGAGCATATCTCTTAAACAGGGTGTGTAAACGTAAAGGAGTTTTTACTGAAAGATAACACTGATAAAAGAATTTGCTTTTACACTTTTATTGCCGTCACACTTTATTCATTTCACATAATTACTCTTGATACACGCCCGACTGAAACTGTTATATTTTCTAATGTTACTATAATCACTTATTTGCTGCACATTATTAATTCGCGTATTTCACATTTATAACTAACTTTACGACGCGAGAGATTCTGTTAAACTGTGCGACGTGTAACCCGCGAATGATTCTGATCAACTGAGCGACGTATAACCTTTGTATGATTGTGTTGGACTGCACGACGTATAACCTGTTTATGATTCTGTTGGACTGAACGACGTGTAATGCACGAATGTTTCTGTTGAACAGAGCGTTACCCGTCTCTGGCTTTAGCTTTTTATACTCCCTCACCCCGATATGCCTAAAGATTATAATCGAGCTACTATTGGTTAATAAAACGCGCCAACATTAGCGCCTATTTCTATATCCAATCAAAATTACGAACACATAAACTATAGGGAAGAAATTCCCTCCATTTCTAAAGAAATGCGCGCTACTCTGACGTCATTTTCTTGCCTCTTCTAATTGATAAACAACTCACCCCTCGCTCATTGTTATCCGCTCTTATTGTAAGTTTCAGTGAGCCCGTGTAAACTTATTTCCTAACAATGCTTATAATTAACAAACATCTTAAATCAATGTCATACAATAATTCTTATTTACGCTACAATCGCTCTGGCATTTACATTGTTGTGTTATAAAATACTGCCACATTAAGAAGCGACATAACGAAAGTATTATTATTATTATTATTATTATTATTATTATTAGTCTTGATTAACAATCGGGGATACACAGGTTCATTCAAAAAGAGGGAACAGATTTTAAATATTCATTTTCAATGAACGACAATAGATACATACGCCACATCATTGAATAGAGGAAGGTTAAAAGTTTTAAGCCCTCCAATTAGTTTCATTCAGTGACTACAACGGCGCTGTGTTTGTTTACGAGAAAATGGCGATGCCACAGGAATAGTCGTTTTGTGTGCTGCGGTATGCAAAGAGTGAGTCCATTGTTTCATTGCAGCCTCCATTTCGTTATAAGTTCAACAACGAGCCGTCTCAACGTAAAAAATTTACAATTGATACAATAAATTCGTAGATGGTTGGGTATGCAAACAGAAAAGCACTGGCCGTCTTGCATAACGACGGATTATCTCTATTCAGTGATATATTGTGTGTGTCACCATCTATTGTGAGGCAGTATTTTTAACACTTTAATAATTTCAGTCTAATTATATAATATGTAAATTTAATAACAGCCCCCCTTGAAGCAATATATGTATGTAATAATCTGTAAACGGTACGTAGCAGTCATTGCATATGGTTGTATTATTGTATCCGTGTGTAATAATGTTATGTGAATATATTACGTAATTTAATAATGTAGGAGCTGTGAGAATAATAGGTTAAAAGTTGCTAACAATGAGGTAATCTTGAGGAATAATGAATTCGAAAGCTTAACAGTACTACTTGTGATTCTTGGAAGCAATAATGTAATTTTAGTGATAGTTCATAGAATTAGCCAATCAACAATCAGAAAAAGATTTAGTATTCTATTGGATTAGGAATAGCCAATCAGAGACTTGAAACCCAGAAATTTACAAGTTTAGGCGGTTGAAATTAATTCAGTTGCCAGCAGACATCGTTTGTAACCGGATGCGAGATGCGTCCTCTAGAGATTTAATACGTATTCGTGTGAGACGAAAAATAAGTTTACGTGTTAAAAGCACAACTAATTAATAAAAGAATCTCACAGCTCGCTATATCAGTGAAGTGATATTTAAATCGTATCAAGTATTAACAAAAGGAGTGAAGTCAAATTATAATCTGTGTAAGCCCACATTCTTAAGTCGCACCACAACCCTGCCAAGACATCCATGTCTCTAAAAATAAATACTGACGCAGCCGAGGCAAACATAAATACATAATATTTAAAGAAACATTCAAAATTACAAAGTTAATATTTTTAAACTTAGTGCGAATGCTACCGGAAAGCGGGTACTATACGTGTGTTGCAACGAATTTCAAGCTCGGTTCCCCAACAGGTGAAATATAATACAACTCCTTCAATACGACCTACTTCAAATTGACGCCCAAAGCGTGTTGCAAGCAAGTTACAACAAAATACCTTCTTCAAATTGGCTTTCTATACGTGAAGCAAAACAGCTACTTAAAATTGTCACCCAAAAATGTGGGGCAAATAACGTAAAGATAATATTCTACTTCAATTCTCGACTTTAGAAGTAAATATTTAAAGTCTGTTCCTCCTTTTTGAATAACCCTGTATAACATCTAGCACTTCAAACGTAAAAAATTGCTGCCGATTGGAGAATATCAAACAGGAACAGTTTCGGAATTAGCATACAATACATAATTGTTTACATGCGTTTATGCACAGAAAACTACTAATAAGAACGTAATTCAGTGAACAAGCTATCCCTTTATAGTGATTTATAAAGTGAGTATCGAATATCGGTGCTGAAAAGTCGGTATCAGTATCGTGTATTGAGAAATAGTATCATTCAATGACTCATAAACAGGAAATGTGGTGTGAGAAAGAAAATAAAAGGTCGCTTTGCTTATACAGAAAAAGAATGGATAAGAGAGAAGTATGTAGACACATTTAATAAACGATAGAGGGAAGGATTAGCTTGAACGAGAACAAGAGCATTACTTTTGAAAGCCCAGTGAACCGGAACATGTATAACGTGCCGGGAGCAGGACGGTATTGTTCACTGTTTAATTGAATGTAAAGAGATAAGAAATTGGAAAAAAGAAATTTGGGAACACAAATAGGGTAGTATGCCAAGAGAGTTGGTATGAATTAAAATGTTGAATGGGAAAGAAAAGAGAAAAACATAGAAGTGGGAACATTTTTGGAAAAGCGAAAATAAATATATGTTATGATAGATTCACATGACTTTCTCTACCCTCTATATTTACTAGTGGTTATACACAGCTTACTGAAGTTTATTACTTTCTCTACTACGTATAGTAAGTAGGGGAAGTATTGCATTCCACCCAAAAATTCGATACCGAGATTTCACCGGAAATACATGTTTTGAGATCTCCTGAATCCAAAAAAAAGCATTTTTGGAAACATGTCCGTGTGTGTGTCTGTGTGTGTGTGTGTCTGTGTGTGTGTGTCTGTGTGTGTGTGTGCCTGTGAACAGCATAACTCAAAAACTAACAGTCGGATAAACACCAAACTTGATATTTACGTTCAGTATCTTCCAGAGATGCGACACGAAGATTTTCAAGAAAATCCCCCCAACCCAGACTACCCTTTACATGGAACATTTTTCGAAAATTTTAATTTTCACAAAAATGGCTCTAAGGATTTTGATGAAAATATCATATGTTTAAGATAATGTCATGAGAAATGAAATGTATATCTCGAAATTTCTGGGAATGTCTCCAAAAGTATTCTTCATTATGAACGACTTTTGCATAACTGGTAAACCATAAGAGATAGACAAAATTTTACTACACAAAAACTGTAGATCGCGTTAAAATACACAACTTATATCATATACATTTTTTTTGTTGAGTGAACCGTTTTCGAGATATTGCTTGTTATTTCCTTAAATTTTCCAATACTTATACTTTTTCTCAAATTCGTTATTCATTTTTTATATCCTGGACATGCAAAGAGAATGGAATGCGCCACATAGCAACCAGCGATAAAATATTTGACTATCGCTTAAAAGCTACCATATTCCCCTTGCATCTACAAGAAAATTACAAATAAGATTGACATCTCGATATCTCATGAAGCATATGGAGAATATGCGTTTGTAAAAATAGATTGTACAAGAGTAGAGAAAGTCATGTGAGTGTAACACATCAGATTTTTTTTCTATCTACTACGTTTAATCCAAATAAACGTTGCAGAAATAGGTGCAATACTCATTTCCTTATAGATACCAAGGTAACAGAAGACCTGGACGCTATATGCTGTCTTAAAATTCCATACTATTTCCATGCAATCGCGAGAAACAACTGAAAATCGATTCTGAGTTTCAAAGCGATATACATTTAATTTGCCATGTAAATATTTTTCATACATGGTGTTTCAGTCAAAATCTTGGGACCAGTTTTTAGAAAACAAAAATTTCCAAAATTATTCCTTGGTATTTATCCGGCTTTTCGTTTTTGAATTATGCTGTTCACAGACACACACACACACACACACACACACACAGACTTTTTTTTCTAAAAAGCTCTCTTTGGATTTAGGGGACCTCAAAACATGCATTTCCGGTAAAATCTTGGTCTGAATTGTTGGGTGGAATACGATTTTTCCCGTACTTAATATCGGGTGGAGCATTTAAGTTGAGACTCTACAATATCTCCAAAATAAAGCGTTGTAGAAAGAGATGTCTTTAATTCAAGTAGCTTGCCATTATGGGGGAAAGTAAATGTCATTAATCGTGCTCTACTTGGAGAATGTTGGATGGTCATTTTAGGGTGAATTTAATTTGACCCTAATTCCACGTTCTCATTTAAAAAATTAACAAAATACGACTAATGTCATTTACTTTCACCATAAAATCAAGCAACTTTTATTACAGACATTTCTTTCTTCAACGCTCGGTTTTGGAGATAGTGTACAGTTTCAACTTAAATGGTTAACCCTGTATACGTAGTATAGGAAGTAAAAAATGTAGATCTCTTTAAAACACACAAATTATTTCAAATAACTTTTTCGTGGCATCAGCCATTTCCGAAATATGCGTTGTTAATGGTTCGAATTGTTCAGTCATTCTTTTAAAGCCTTTCAATCTTTAGCTGTATATCGCGATTGAATACACAGGTATGGAATTTTAAGGCCAGCATATAGCTTCCAGTTCTTAAACATTTGACTATTCCCTTTGTATTACCGGTGTTTCCGGAAAGGTTTATCTCGATTAAAATAAAATAAACTTTCAAAAGAACAATTTGTATACCCATTAATAAGTGACAGAGCGTAGAGGAAGTGGTGTGAATGTATCACATGAGATTTTTGTTCATTTTAATGCTTTTTAAATGCGCTAATAGATACGTTTAATGAGTTGATTGCAATATGTTGCATTGTGATTGTTATTATAATAAACCAATCAGTTAATTAAAACTGAGTACTTATAGCATATTATATCTATAAGCTGCACACGTGGTGCGCGGAGTAATACAAAAAAATCTGATGACTTTCTCTACTCTTGTACAAACTATTTTTACAAACTCTTATTCTCCATCTATTTCATATTAATCCAGATAAACATTTGCAGAAACGATCTTTTCACATGAAAAGAGAATTACATTTTACACATAGCGACCAGTTCTAAAAATATTTAACTATCGCTTAAGGCGTGCTATGTTCCCCTTGTTTTGTAATTGTAAGGACAATATAGAAATACAGTAGCCTTTAAGCATAGACTTATCTCTTAATAGCTGGTTGCTAGGTGCAGCACCATTCTCTTTGCCACAGATTAATACTCTTTTCATATCCAAGACAAAAAATGAATAACGAATTCCCATTTGACAAAATAAGTAATTTGAAAAATTTAAGGGAATAACAAGCAATATCTAAAAAATTGTTCACTTAACAAAAAAAATGTATAGGATATAAATTGTGTATTTTAACGCAATTTAAATTTTTTGTGTAGTAAAATTTTGTCTATCACTTATGGTTTACCAGTTATGCAAAAGTCGTTCACAATGAAGAATACTTTTGGAGACATTCCCAGAAAATTCAAGACATACATTTTATTTGTAATGAAAATATTTTAAACATATGATATTTTAATCAAAATCGTGACGGCATTTTTGAGAAAATTAAAATTTTCGAAAATTGTTCCATTTAAAGGGTAATCTGGAATGGGGGATTTTCTTGAAAACCTTCGTGTCGCATCCCTGGAAGATACTGAACCTAAATACCAAGTTTGGTGTTTATCCGACTGTTCGTTTCTGAGCTATGCTGTTCACAGACATGTTTCCAAAAATGCTTTTTTTGGATTCAGGGGGTCTCAAAACATGTATTTCCGGTGAAATCTCGGTATCAAATTTTAGGGTGGAATACAATACTTCCCCTACTTTCTCTACGTATTAGAGAAACTAATATAGAGCTGATGCAATATAAGAACTTGTTCTATGCTTTCACCGTCCAGAGTGGAATGGATTAATTGTTCCAACTGAGCAATTAAGCTTTCAGGCTCAAAACGAAGATCACTGGGAAAGAATCTAAGAACTGTTCCAGGCTTTCACCGCTACAGGAAGAGCTCTCTAGCTTTGAGTCCAGAAAAGCTAGTGGTTAACTTTATGGCAAGGACCTGGAAATAGTTCCTTGGTCTTATTAAAGGGATTGGGTACCGCCCCTACCCCGAGGCCCTTCCGAAAGATATTGTTAGTCCAGTAGAATAGACAGTTCCATATCCTCCACCACAGATTGCTGAAGAAGAATGGAGGGTGGTCACCGTTCGCTGAAAATGACCCAAGAGGCAATGTTATGGCTCCTGGGGGCAAGACATCAGTATCGTTATTCTTCCGGCTGTAAATGGAAGGGATTCAGAGGTTGTGGATGTTCTGGAATCTGATAAGAACAAAGACATCATTTTAAATGTATATATATACAGCACTTGCCAAGTTAGAAGGGCTCAGGAAGAAGCAGTCAAGAGATTAATTCATAGTTTTTCAATTCCTCCCAGAAATAGACTTTCTAATATTAATAAGGACAGAAGCCCATATTAAGCACTTTTGTATTCCCTACATAAACACCTGGATGGGTTTTTACAGCCACTTATAAGATCCTGCATCAATCATGTGAAAAATTTCCCGGATATTGTCATACGGAAGCGGGTGATAACATCTTGGTTAGCTTTGACGTAGAATCTCTATTTACGACCTACCTTTAGAAAATACTTCGGCTTCTTTATGGGTATTGAGGCAGTATTTTTAACACTTAAATTATTTCAGTCAAATTATATAATATGTAAATTCAAAAACTTGCCTTGAAGCAATGTGTATGTAATAATTTGTAAAACATATGTATCACTCATTGCATATGCTTATATTAGTGTATCCATGTGTAATAATGTTATGTGCATATATTACGTAATTTAATAATGTAGGAGCTGTGAGAATAATAAGTTAAAAGTTGTTAACAATGAGATAACCTTGAGTCAATAATGAGTAAGAAAGTTTAACAGTACTACTTGTGATTCTTGGACTAACAATAATATAATTTTAGTCACAGTTTATAAAACAGACAATCAACAACCAGAAAAAGCTTTAGTTAAATGAAGGTATTCTATTGGAGTAGGATTAGCCAATCACAGTCTTGAAATGCAGAAATTTACAAGTTTAGACGGTTGAAATCATTTCAGTTGTTTCTAGACAGCGCTCATAACTGGACGTGTTGCCTGCAGACAGCGTTATTAACCAGACGCAAAAAGTGTCCTCAAGAAATATAATACGTATTCGTATGAGAAATAAATAAGTTTTACGTGTTAAAAAGCGCAAGTAATTAATTAAAAAATCTCACAGCTCTCTCTATCACTGAAGTGTTATTTAAATCGTATCAAGTATTAATTAAAGGAGTTAAGTAAAATTATAATCTGTGTAAGCCTACATTCTTGTCGCATTACAACCCTGTCAAGATATCCATGTCTCTAAAATAAATACTGACGCAGCCGAGGCAAACATAAATATTTTAAAAAACAGTTTAATTACAAAGTTAATATTTTTTAAACTTAGGGCAAAGGCCACCTGAAAGTACATTTGGGGCGAAGGCTACCGGAAACTGTTTACTATACATGCGGTTGCAACTATTACAAGTTCGGCTCCCCAACAGTTGAACTATAATACAAATTACTTAAAATTGACGCCCAAAGCGTGGTGCAAATAACGTAACAAACCACCATCTTCAAATTGGCTTCCATACGTGGTGCTAAAATAACAACGTAAAAAAAATCTATTCAGTATTTCACTCTTGAAATAGTTCCACAGTTTTTTTGATGAGAGTGTTTTTTGATCCAATTCCTGTTCATGCTGCAATGGTGGAAAGTTGAATGGTCTGAGGTCAGTGCTGGTAACCTTTTCCATTTGCGTGTTTTTTCTATTTTACTGCACGTATGTGCATGAACTACACTATTGGAATATGATGCAGACGTCCTCGTCGTCATCATGCTCGGCTGCTAGGTTGGTAGGTTCTCGGTGCCCGCTTCATATATTATGTGTAGTGATGTCGGAATATTCAGGAAATAG
The DNA here is from genome assembly GCA_030765065.1 of Deroplatys truncata. Taxonomy (NCBI): domain Eukaryota; kingdom Metazoa; phylum Arthropoda; class Insecta; order Mantodea; family Mantidae; genus Deroplatys; species Deroplatys truncata. The sequence goes on from CM060982.1 coordinate 112,620,827, forward strand.
CTTAGGTAATCTCAGGGTTTTTGTGAGAATTGCGAAGAATCCTCGGTGTCCAACGAGGAAGGTGGCAACACTTTATCTTCACCACTATTTATTTCATTTCATTATCACCACAATAGTAAAGTTTTATATCGTATCAGAATTCTGGGAAGTTATTACATAATTTATCGGAACCACTAATCGCGTATGTGTTTCTTAATCAGAAAATCCTTTCCACGCGATAACTGTTTAATTTCCGACATCTCATTTCACTGATTCTTCTAGCGGAGAAGTTTTCTCTAGCACGTCAAAGACACACGCCAATCATTTTCACCAAGTCCTCTTTCTTTCGTTTCTCTCCACTCGCGTCCCCCCGACAACGAGTTTTCGGCTGTTTTAGTTTAAATTCTATTGGCTACTTTCAAATTGTATTCGTTGGCTTTCCACCACATGTGTATTTTCCGTAGCGTTTGGAACAACCCCGTCTTTGACATGCTTTCTTCAGCAAGTACAAAAGATATCTACCCTCGTCTGACCGTGACTGTTCCCTAAGAAAGGAAGAAGTTGTCCCCCACAAAACTCTCCAGAATTCTGTTTCTTGTTATGCCATACCTCTTTATAGTTAATTTACAATATTAGTGAATATTTTATGGGAAACGAGAATATTTCCCGTTACAAATAATGCAATATTATCAAATTTTGAAGTTGAATTTTACTTTTTAAAGGTTACGTGAATCATGACTTCCCTTTTATTTGACAATCATTAATTACTATTTAATCCATGCAACATTTAAGTATGTGCTGCAAGTTATTGATTCTTTTTAAAGTCAACATCAGGCATGGCTAATCGATCGCCCTCTACCACTAAAGATAACGTTGGTAACCTTGCTACTGGCACCACCGTGCAATATTAATCTTATTTTCGTGCAATCAAAATTTGTATTGTTCATATCGTTGCTTTATAAAAGATCTTAAGTATTACATTCACAATACTTTCTCTACCCTCTACCGCTTATTAATGTATATACTAATTATTCTTATGAAAGTTTATTTTCCTATCTACTTCCTATCCAGGCAAATATTTCCGGAAATAGCTGCGTTACACATATCGTTATAGGAAAAAAAATTAAAAAATAAAATTCCATGTGTTACCATAACATCACGAGAAACAACTGAAAATCTACAGGACTTGAAAAGAAATATTGAACTATTTGTACCATTAATAACGATATTTCTGAAATGACGTATGCCACATAAAGGTTATTTGAATTTAATTGTGTGTTTTAAAGAGATATACATTTTTGTGTAGTACGTTTTAAGGCAGTATTTTTAACACTTAAATAATTTTAGCCTAATTATATACTCGTGTATAAATTCAATAACAGGCCGCCTTAAAGCAACATGTGTATGTAATAATATATAAAAGGTGTATATTACAGTCATTGTATATATTTGTATTATTGTATACATGTGTAATAATGTTATGTGAATATGTTACGTAATTTAATAATATAGGAGCTGTGAGAATAATAGGTTAAAAGTTGCTAACATGAGGTAACAATGAGGTAGCCTTGAGACAATAATGAATTAGAACGTTTAATAATGCTACTAGCCATTCTTGGAGCAACAATAATGTAATTTTTGTGACAGTTCATAAAATAGCCAATCAACAACCAGAAAAAGCTTTAGTTAAATGAAGGATTCTATTGGATTAGGAATAGCCAATAAGAGACCTGAAATATAGAAATTTACAAATTTAGGCGGTAGAAATCAGTTCAGTTGCTTGTAGACAGCGCTCATAACTGGACGCGTTGGTTGTAGACAGTGTTCCTAACCGGACGCGAGATGCGTCCTCGAGAAATTTAATACGTATTCGAGTGAGATGAAAATAGTTTACGTGTTTAAATGGTGTCAAGCATTAATAAAAAGGAGTGAAATAAATGGTAATCTGTGTAAGCCTACATTCTTCAGCCGCACCACGCCTTGCAAAGAAATCCATGTCTCTAACAATAATACTGACGCAGCCAAGGCAAACATAAGTATATAATATTTAAGGAAAAATCCAAAATTAAAAAGTTAATATTTTTAAACTTGGGGCGAAGTCTACCGGAAACTTTTTACCATACGTGCGGTTGCAACTACTTCAAGTTTGGCTCCCCAAGATTTGAACTACAATACTACCTACTTCAAATTGGCTCCCAAAGCGTTGGGCAAATAAAAACATTACAAAATAGCTCCTACTTCAGTTTTGGTCTATTGCTTAACGTTTACCAGTTATTCAAGATTATATACAAGATTATACAAATTTCCTTCCGAATGAAGAGCATATCACAAGCTATTCCAAACAAATTCAATATATACGTACCATTTGGCATGTAAATATCTTTAATAGGTACTTTAAGTAAAATCGTGTGAGCCATTCCTCAGAAAATAAAACAATTCCAAAAAATGTTCCACGTAAAGGGTAGTTTGGAGTGGGAGATTTTCTTAAAAATATTTTTGTCGCATCTTTAGGAGGTGCTGAATTTAGCTATCTCATTTAGTATTTATCCGACTTTTCGTTTTTGAGCTACGCTGTTGAGAGCTACAAACAAGCACGTGCGGGCATTTTCCTAAATATATTTGTTTGGATTAAGGGGGCCTCAAAACATGTATTCCGGTGAAATGTCAACATCGAATGTTATAAGCGGGGTGCAATATCTTCTCTATCTACTATATATGCGGTAGAGAAACCAAAAACACTGCCGGTTTGGCTACCAGTAGTGGTCAATAAGTACCCTGAGGAAGGTTTCGCATTAAACATGGGTAAAAGCTTTGTAACAGATAATGCAAGCTGTCAGCTGTCTTTTCATGAAGTCATAGTTTATAAGCAACACTGAGAAACCTTCAAGTCTTTTTCGAAACGGTAGTCTATTTCTTCTTACAAGAAAATATTTAAGCTACAGTTGTCACGCGTCAGTCAAATGAAGACATTATAATCAGCTGAGTGCTCAGTAGCAAAACATGGGGAAAGAGAAGCCCCTAAATGAACTTCCTGAATCCTTCCTTAGATCCACAGACGATGCATATATTATGAGCATAATAAAATCTGATGAAGCTAGGAGGAACAAGAGAATGAGGATTATCCAGGAAATGGAAGCAGCACACTCGGAGCATTCATCAAGATGAGCTTATCTTTAGTATCCCTAGAGATAACATCTCTGGTGTGTACTGGAATGAAACTGCAGCTTTTTCACAAAGTACCAACATGAAAAGTACAACATCCCTATCTTTGCCCACGTAACCATGTCAGCTTTAGTTCTGTCAAGAGAGAAACCAATTTTTTAACTGTTCAACGTCTAGGTTCTTTGATACACATGGTTAAATACATGCCATGACCAACAGCTAGTTAAGTAGTTTCCTTTCTTTGTCATCTACTTTATTTATAAAGGGTCTTCAGTTTTATTCGGCCTTTGCCGCCAGCTGGTATAAATGAATGACGTCATTATTAGTTCAGGAGCCCATTGTCTCAAACAGGAGCTGCGGAATTGAACCCTGGATTGCATTTGTTTCCAAATTCGTAAACAGGTTGATATAAAGCGGCAGTGCAGAGCGGTTTTTCGTTAGTACATATTGTGTGTTCTTTGCACGCGAGATGGAAGTGGTCACGGATCACAGAATTTGCATCGCTGAGTGCTATTTCCGAACTGGAAGGATACGAGAAACAGTCTATATTTACGATATTGCCCACTGTGTGAATGATTTTCTCCGTTTTTGCCCAAAATTTCAAAAGTTGCTTTTTATTAATGAAAGAGGAGAAACAACTAAAATACTTAAGGGGACAAAGTACTCTGAGATGGTGTAAAATCACATTTGTTGTTTTATGCACTAATAAAACCTCTATTATTTCCATTTTCGAAAAATATATACTTTTGAGGGTTAAGAGGCTTTTAAGACATTTAAATGCTTCTCTGCATTTCTTTTAAGCTGTCATGCAACGCCCCTTTTTAGAACGTTTTTCTATATATCAACAATCAAACGACTATATTATGTCCGGCGAGAAGTTCAGCAATTAACAAAAGAGGCCAGTACCAAGAGAAGGCAATCAGAAAAGCTGAAGCAATCCAGGAATGAAGCTACATTCGATTACGTCCCTAGAATGTACTGAAGTGTGTCAGAATTTTAATGTTCAAACTTTAAATTCAGTTTTCTCAAACAAAATTTTTCGATACTTGTATAGCTTTTTCTCAGAACGTATGAGAGGTAGAGAGCTGAAATTTTCAGTACATGTATACATCGTATAGTTAAACTTTACAAATCGCAATCATAATTTTATAATGTACATTAGTGATATTAAGAAAGCAACAACATTGTAAAGTTTCCATGTTTTTACTTTTTTGACTTTACAGACATTTATTTTTCAATTTCTAGTGAACTGGTGTACATAACTAAATAATTGAGGATCAGAAGATAGCTGGTTATACTAAGAACAAGCATGCAAAAGTGTGATTCTGTATTGCAAGTAGTATCAGAGAAAAAGTGACATGAATTCACATGTTTTAAGAGTACATTTTATCATGTTTCTGTTGAATGAAATAATTTTTATGGACTCAACTACATAAGCTATTAATGCAAACAACCACTTGAAGTAGTTTTTACGAGTTATAGAATAATTCATAACAATTTCAGGACAAACCATTAACTTTAAGAGCAGTGGTAATTTAACACACTTAAGGTTAATTTCCATGTGTTCACACTACCTTGTACCCTTAAAAATAATTAAAATATTTATAAAGAGTACTTAAGTTACTGTTTATTAAACAAGTTAATTGGGTCATTAAAGTCGAGACACTCCACATTACAAAAACCGTCCACTTATTTAAGTTACCTATCAGCATACGTGTCGAGATTGCGAGTTTATGGACGCAAGCGAAAGAAGTTCCAAATGTAAATACTGGAAAGGTACGTTATAGTCCCATTCACTAAGGTGACCTACAAACTGTTGACATCCACACCTTCCACTCATCTTTCGCTATTCTTCTACCAGTGGGACTTGTGATAAACCCGCTTCAAAGTATTAACGTCTTGCACAGACAGCCGACTGACTGCAACGGTCGAATAAATTGGAAGACCCGATATTTATTTGAATCTGCTGCGGAAACTTGGTGTGGTGGTACTAAATATTTATTTCGATGTTTACATGGGGACTGTGGCCTAATTACAAGAACTTCTCTGGGAACTGTTTGCAGAATTAGCAACTACAGCGATGTCTGAGACAGACTACAGCTACCACATATTTCAACAAGGCCTATACATCTATTCTTGTTCCTGTAACACTGAATACAAGATATAGCCACAAGTTGAACATTCGCTTTTATAGGAGTTATGAGAGCGATTCATGACATCTAAATTGACAACTGATAGTCTTCTCTCTGTTATCTCCTAGACTCTCAGGGGTCTTTGGAGAGCAATAGATTCACCGGTAATCTTAAACGCAAAATTCTTTCAGAAGAAATGCATGTTTCTTAATCAACAGCTGAAGATCCAACATAAATAAGGCTGCAAGTGTCAAAAGAACATGCACGAAAAGGGGATTCATCTTCTCCACCACTCAGTTGGAGGAATTATTGTATTCCATGCCAAAACTCGTTTTGACAAATTCAGAGAAATATACGTTTAGAGGTCCGCTGAACTGAAAAATAAAGAATTTTAGGAGAAACTGCGTACACGTAAATGCCTGTGAATAGTGTAATTGGAAAATGAAAATCGAAAAGACACAAAACATGATATCTAGCTTTCAACAGAAACGCATTTTTCAGGCCCCTGAATCCAAAAAAATAATAATAAGTTTTAGAAAAAGGTCCATATGTGTGTCTATGAACCTCATAACTCAAAATTGAAAAGTCGTATAAGTACCAAACTTGTTATTTAGGTTCCGTAAGCTTCAAAGATGTGACACGATGATATTAAAGAAAATCCCCCTACCCCAAACTACTCTTTAATGGAACATTTTTGGTAATTTTTGATTTCACAAAAATGGCTCAAACGATTTTAATTAACATACCACACATTAAAAACATTTACATGACAAATGAAGTGCATATCTTGAATTTTCTGAGAATATCTGTAAAGTCTTCTTCATTCGGAAGGAATTTTGTATAATCTTGCATAACTGGTAAACGTCAAGCGATAGACGAAAACGTACTACACAAAAAATGTAATCTCTTTAAGACATACAATTTATTTAAAATAAGTTTTTTGTGGCGTACGTCATTTCCGTTAGTAATGGTTCGAATTGTTCATTATTTGACCATTCTCTTGAAGTCCTGTGAACATTCAGCTGTTTCTCAAAATTGCATGGAAAGCGTATGGGAGTTTTAAGGACAGCATATTGTATAGGGTCCAGTTCTTAAACCTTTGAAAATTCCTATTTTTTTTTTGTATCTATAACAAATGTGTAATGTAACTATTTCTGCAAATGTTTATTTGAATTAAAATGAGTAGACAAAAAAATAAACTCTAGTAAGAATAGTGTATACCCACTAATAAACGATAGATGGTAGAGAAAGTCCTGCGAATGTACCACATCAGATGCTTTTTCGTGGTTTTCCAAGGGTGGGTTGGATTTTTTACTACCAGGAATTTTTCTGCCTATTTCCTATCACTTCATCTTTCACAGCTTTAGCCGTTTACGGTGAATTCACTTTGAAAAGAAATAATCTTCTATGCCATGAAACATCCTTCCCAAATGTATATGTGAGAGTAGCATCGAAAATGCAGCCGGGACGTTTAATATCGTAACGTTAGGGACCCCGTTGCGTGTGCCTATGCAATTTGTACTCTCTCGCCTCATCCCTACCCCTTGGAGGTTTAGCAGCAATAGACCCAGCCTTGGCCGTAGTGCTTAAATTCAGTTCCCCAGAAAAATTCTTTTATTGACGGTTTCGAAAACATCAGATTACATCTAAGCTACAAACAGAGAAGAGGGATGAGGGTGCAGAGGGGTAGAAAGTTAATGGAGAACGAGAGGGGTAGAAAAGAGAAGCCGAGAGACGGGAAAAGGAAGAGCAGGGAGGGAAATAGATAGAGGCGAGAGTAAGGGAGGTGAGGAAATAAGAAAGAACAAAGGGAGGGAGATAACAGCGGGAAAGTGAGAGAAGAAAAGAGAAGAGATGAATGCAATAGCAAAGCCTTTAATTAAATATTAAACTGGACAAAATACTTGGTGGTTATTACTTTATTCAAGATGACCTTACTTTAAAAATGACTGTCATTTTGTGAAGCTCTCAGGATTATTAACGATAGATTTATCCGTTTACCAGATTCCTTCACATACTGCTATAAACCTAAGACTCAAATTTAATTACTTGCGGAGGTGTTCGTAACATATCCGTGCTCTTTGTATATGCTGTCCCCTTTAACGTTGGTAACTGGACTTTGAGTGTCCATCCAGCCAGGAAATCCAATTTCCTCTTTACTATGCTAATATCCCGGTCCCTTGTGCCATGATAACGCTACCTTACCTAGCAGCTTGTGGCAAATGTATGTCTTCAATCTATTGTTTTGGATAAGGTGCCCGCCATCAATGTATGTCTAAAGGCTCTCTACAGAAGGCTCTCTACAGAAATTAGTTGAATTTTCCCCAATTTGAGTGAGAGAAAATTAATTTTCGTGGTTGTATATACCTAAGTATCCAAAGAATATAGTCTTCCAAAAATCACGTCAAATGTGAAGGGTCCTAGGTAAAGGAAATTTGAAAATTTTAAACCTTTAAACATATATTATTCCTCAATATATCTAGTTTAAACAGATTAAATTTTGTGATACTAAATCTTTTCCTAGAAAAATAATGAAATATATAAAACTTTTAATTTTCCAAAAATCACTCATTTCAACACTATACAAATCCTAAATGCAAAAGACATATTGTGACATGCGCGCGAACCTACCTGCGTGCCGCCGGTAAGCGCATCCCGGGCTGGCACTTGGATGGGGACTTCAGAAAAATAGCCGTGCGGAACAATAGCCCATTATGTGCATCTTCCTCACTCCAAAGTTTCTCTTTCTAGAACATTCAGCTTTCTATGCGGGACCTATATAACTAAAGGGACTACCCCTGTCTGTGCGTGGGGTTCAGTCAGTTAAGGAATAAGTTAAGGCTACGCAATTCATTGTTAGTTGAGACTCGGTAGTTCAGTTGTGATTCGGTTCGACGGATCAGTTGTGTTCTGTTCTGAGTGTGTGTAAAAGGTATCTCAAGTGTAACGTTATGCTACGCGGAACACCTAAGTAGCAAATAAAATGTGTTTAGCAGCAACTGGTGTTCTAATTGTTAAAATATCAAGAAAAGACTCTTTAAATCTCTTCCTTCCCTTGTTCTACGTGGCACGATCACAGCGCAGACCGACATTGATATTTTAAGCACCTTCTTGCTTTCCACTGTTGAAGAGCAATTCGGGGATGGCGATTGCATCTTTCAACACGATCGAGCATCTGTTCATACTGCACGGGCTGTAGCGGAATGGTTGCACGACAATAACATCCCTGTAATGAACTGGCCTGCACAGAGTCCTGACTTGAATCCTATATAACACTTTTGGGATGGTTCGAAACGCCGACTTCGTGCCAGGCCTCACCGACCTACATCGATACCTCTCCTCAATTCCGCACTCCGTGAAGAATGACCTATCATTCCCCAAGAAACCTTCCAGCACCTCATTGAAAGTATGCCTGCGAGAGTGAACGCTGTCATAAAAGCTAAGGGTGGGCCAACACCATATTGACTTTCAGCATTACCGATGGAGGGCGCCACGAACTTGTACGTCATTTTCAGCCAGGTGTCCGGATACTTTTGATCACGTAGTGTATTTAGCTATGCGTTACACATGCTAGAATCCACAACAATTGTCACCAGAGAGTCAATTCTATTACACTTAACATAAGCTTGCCATAGCAATTGTGTAAGAGCGCAGTAAATTCAAATCGAGCATTTAAGAGTACACAGCATCGATATCTTCAAGAACTTCCAAAGCATCCAGCAGGATCTAGCGGCGACAACTCATCTTTTATTACTTTAGAAGATGCTTCGTGGATAAATTCCGTCTCTAAGAAGATTGGTTTTAAATGGTGAAAAATTATTAAAATTGATTTAATTCTTTTACTTTATTATTATTCTGTTTAATAATAATTAATAATAATGGTTTAATGGTTTTTGAGTTCATAGTATAAACATTTTCTCTTATTATATTAACCAGAGAGAAGAGTAGAGTGATGTGTTTATTGGTCCTAAACATTTTACAATTTCAAACTCATACATCGCAGGGTGAGATTGACCGTGCTTAAACATACACTGTAGTCTATATGTTTCAGTCTATGTAGATCACACTGCACCTTAAAGTTAATGATATGTTATAAGAAATGGAGAGAAAACAAACAGAGAAACTAACAAAAAAATCACACAAACAGAAAAAGAAAAATAACTTGTTCACAAGCACACGCTATTGTTTACAAAACTGATAAATACCTGCCCCTAAGCCTTCAACCCTCCCCTCCCATCCTTGTTCCTCTTCCTTACACTCCGATCTGAGCTGCAAAGCAATTAGTAAAAATGTAGCAATTGTTTCTCCTCTCCCTCCCAACCAGCTAGGTCCAACACGTTTGTAGCTCTCCCCTAGAGTTAACAAAGGGGTCTAGCAGAATTCGCTAGAATATGAATCCAAGTTTCTTCCTCTCTACACCAGGGACAGATTCTTGTCTTCTTCGTTAGCAAATTTGCTCCCAGTGTGAGCCAAGCAAAACCTTGTTTTCTGACTCTATTTTCGAACAAAATATATTGTTCTATAAACCATTCTGTTTTTAGTTTTGACTGTAAGCTTAATGATACCTTTTCATTATAGTGTGACAGCGTCTGCTATCGATCTACATCTTTCAGTCATTTCTGTACTTGTCTCTACACATTAGCTCCAATTCCAGGTCCTTCAAACCAAATATTACCCATCCCGATTCTCTTAATTTTCGCTTCCCACGTCCTGTCCCCTCCCATTATAAGCTGTCCCTTATAGCATACTGTTCTCATAAGTGACTGATCCCTTCTCATAATTCTAATCCAATATTTGATCGCCCTTACCTTACGTTCAGTTATGCTGTGGGCACCATATTCTCTAAAAACGTCGCAGTTTGCCGAACCTCTTCCCACACCCCAGACATCTTTTACAAAACCTGTTCTTACTTGGTCTAGCCTTTTCGTGGGTTTCCATCCCAGATCACTGCCCCATTCGTCATTGTGGATCTAACAATTGCTCCATATATTGTCTGTAGCAAATCTGAGTTTCGTAACGTCAATGTGTTTAGCCCATCTTCCGCTTGTAATAGTCAAACCTAAGTATATAAAACTCTTTACGTTATCCATTTTCTGCCGTGCGTAAGTCCAGGTGTCTGTTCGGTCGGCTGTATACGAGCTGTTTTTATACGTAATTGCTTTCGTTGTTATTATTCACATTAACGGCCAATAGCCATTCGTCACAATAAGTCCCTCTTGCAACCCTTCCACAGTAGTATAGAACAGTATCATATCGTCTGGATATAAAAGTACTGGGTTCCGAAAGTCACTCAATCTCAGGCGCCTCCACGTATTCTTTTAACAATATATTGTGGCGTGTAAGTGTGTGTATTGTCACGCCAGACACAATATTGCTTTGTTAGCGACAGTATTGTTGGTGTAATTCTTTCGGCCTGGGTTTTGAATTTCGTCTGGCATGGAGATTCTCGCCTCTTCCTGGTCAGAGGTGGGGAGAGAGGGGTAGCAAGCGTTACTTTTTTGGGTGGTGTGTGAAGAGCGTCACTACTTCTAGTCAGAGTCTGGCATGGACAGATGTGTGTGAATGTGACCTCATGTGTGTAACATCTCCCTCCAATTTCTCCTTTTTCTATTTTTTGTGAATGATGTAGGGGCACTGTTTAATATTCAATATACCACAGGTATGTGATTAATGTGAAATGCTGTGTATTTTTGTAATAACTATCCCACGCCTGCTCTGAAGTGTGTAGTTAAAGTTATGGTCCTCACGTTGCCTCTTCAGCTACGTCTCCTAATGTTTATGCTGGTTAACTAAAATTTAATATTTAGCTGCAAATCTTTTGGCCTCACCCAGGTATATAACAATATTAAGCAAGAATATTGAAGAAAAGCTCCCAGTGAATTATCTTGGAGAAGAACTGTAAAACATTAGCTGTAAACATGTTTTTCGTTGTGGAGAAAATATAAGCGGTAACTGGAGAGATGTTTCTATCCTTTGCTAACAAAAAAGTATTACCTGCAGTTTTTAATTTTCTTAAGCACAGCGAGTCTACATGCATGAAGTGATATACCTACATATTCCGGGATTTTAAACCATCCATTCACACAGAGCACGTCATGTTCGTTACCCGTCCCCATGGAAACGCAAGCATATAACGTTTCTAAGCCGGCTTTACACCGGCAGCGTGGCTTTGTGGGGGAGCTGCATATGGATTTTTTATACGCATATCAACACGTGATTCTTTAGAAACGAGTGTTTGCGGAGCAGCAAGCATTTTATTCTTCTACAAGAAAATTGCATTTCTTTTTTAAACGTGCAAGAAAAACAACACTCTCTGATATTTTCCCGCCTATGTGTACAGTAGCTTGCATGTATATCTTGGTAGTAATTTATATTTCTTTTTCACTATTATCACGAGCTTTAAACTTGTGTTTTTCATCAGGAAAAAGAAACTTCTGCTCCAATAGTGCAAAGGGAAAGTCCTTTCAATTTTAGTTATAGAGTGCTGTGTTAACTTTCCCCCAATCACATTCTTTATGGTCTCTTATATGTCCACAATATTAAATGTTTAAATTGCATTTCGTCTTTTTACATTCTCTACTGCTTACCTTTAGTAGGGGAAGTATTGTAATCCCGCAACATTTTGATATTGAGATTTCATGGAAATACACCATCTGAGATACCCTGAATGCAGAAAAACCTTTTTAGAATAGGGTATCTGTCTGTCTGTGAAAATTATAACTCCGTTGAATACCAAAATTTATATTTAATTCAAGCATCTTCCAAGGAAGTGACACGAATATTTTCAAGAAAATGTTCCACAGCCCAAACCACTCTTTACATAGAAAACTGTCTATCGATATTCGTTGAAATAATGTGACCGCGTGTAAGAGTTACCTACGGGCCGGCGGTGCGAGCTGCTGCTGATCTCCTACCTGGCTGACCGGTCCCTTCAGAATAATAGTCGGTAAGGAGCTCATTATGTGCCACTTCCCCGGAGTTTACGTAATTGTTGTTCCAGAAGATTCCTTTGAGCCGTTTCTAGTAACCTCCTTTTATAGAAGGTTTCGCTTTGTATGCGGGTCCTACACAGGGTTAGTACAAATGATTTACCCAATTTCATTGTCGTGTTTAATGAAAATATGAGATGTATAAGTCAATATTGTGTACAACAAGTTATATATAAATTATTGCAAGAGAGTCTCGTACACATTTTTCACTACTAAATGGCTAGATGTGATAAATTGTGGTGACAGAGAAGAGAGTGCATATTGCGTACTTGAATTCCACATAACATGTGTGTAACCACTCTACAAAGACATTTGCGTTCACTATATCATGAGGAAGCTAAACGAAAAGTATAAATAAAATAGGGCAATACGGGATTGGTACTCGACATTTATAATTTAAAGTTCATTAGATCCCGTCTGTTTCCGACGAAACTGTTGGGTGTGTAAGAAGTCCAAGGAAATTGACTATAGAGGCAAGCAGAGACCTTGTAAGCATACTGCCGCAGACGTAATAGAAAGTGCTTCAAAAAGCATCTGAAAATAAAACTATACCACTTATAGTTGAATCAAGCCCTTTACAAGATGGCAACAATCAAAGGCATTAGTTTTGTACCGAGTTCCACTAAATGTTAGACGGAAATAAATATGTAATAAACTATTTTATGGGACGAGAGAACTTATTAATTTCACCGGCAAAGTAGCTTCAAAAGCTAATAAGTCTGTCTTTTCATTGATTAATGTTTCAACACCGTAAGCCTCATAGTTTTCATAATAAATGACAATGAAATAGGGTAAATAATTTATGTTAACCCTGTATAAGGAGCTGGTCTCAACCGGATAGTCTAATTTTGCTAGTTAAGGCGTTACGAAGTGAAAAGTGGACAGTGAAATCGGACAGTGCCAGGAAGTTCCCTTGTGATTTGTGATTCGACAGAACAGTTGTGTTGTGTTCCGAGTGTGTGGCAAAACAGACTCAAGTGTAACGTCTGCGCTACGCCTAGTATATAAATTGTGTTCTTCGCAGTAATTTGTGTTCTTATTGGTTACACTAGCATAGTTTAAAATATCTGCATAACAAAAGGCGTATCTTCAGTTTGCTAGGAATACCATGTGAAGATCTCTTTATTCTGAGTAAATTTTTTCATTTCTGTGTATAACTGATAATGTAGACAAAACAAACATATTACACAAAAATTATAATATTTTGAATTAACATTTACGATAAATATTGTCGAAACCTCTATATTTTTCACATAATTACGGGGGAGAGAGCATGGTACCAGAATGCAAATCACACTAAACTAACACGAGGTCCGACGGGGCAAGCTAGTAAAGTTCCTAAATCACCTGAAAAACTACCTAAATATTTATAAATCATCATGGATTAGGAAGGAAGGAACTACCTACATTAAAAATTCACATAATATAAGTTTAGATGGTAAGAATATAATATAAATTAAATATAATACATTTTACCTTCCTGCTTGATGAAGCGCCATACCTATCACACGTCTGCACTGTTCGCTGGTGACGCTAGAAGAGAGCGTCCTACAAGCTAACACAAGATAGTCTCCCTCTCCTATTTCGTCACTACCGGTCTGTATTACCAACCTAAAAATAGCCATACACTGTTGCCATAACCATATATTGTTACATATGCCACAATATTTGTTGTGGTTTTAATTACTACATGCTTTTCTCAAGTGCCAACTCGCTATTTATTCCTTCTCATAGTTGTCATGCAATGCATTTATGGAATTTCAAACCCATCACAAAACCCGTCTTTAAAATATTTGACTATCGCCTTAAACCACTGAAAACATTTCTATAAACGTTAAGGTTTAAGCAGATATGATGACAAATTGTTGAAAAACAGTTTGTAAAGGAAGATAACGTGAAGAGAATATAACATGAATGTAATATCAGTTTTTTTAACCCACTCATCATTTGTATGCACCATTTGTTTTTACCATTATCAGATTTCATAGATTAGACCAATGACTGATGTCTTTCTGGTCCAATGTATAACTGTTGGATCCAAGTTTTAACAGGTCATCCTGTAGGTTTTTAATCCAATACTTTCATCACCCATTCCGAAAAACTATCTTCAACACTATTCTACTCAAGTACCAAGTTTGGTATTCATCCGACTTCTCGTTTTCGAGTTATGCTGTCCAGACAGATACTCAGACATACAGACAAACACATACACACGGACATGTTTCCAAAAATTCTTTATTTGGATTCAGGGTACCTCAAAAAGTGTATTTCCTTGAAATCTCGACATAGCATTTTTGAGTGGAATGCAATGCTTACCCTACTTACTAAACTATTCACTCTTAGGTTGATCCGCAGCAAAACAAACCCACGTGGTCAGTGCACCGTGGTGCAACACGGTAGCAACGCACCCAGGAAAGTAGTCTCATGCTAATCTCTGAATTTTAGAATGAATTTATCCTTAAATAGTATAATATTCTATACAAATACCTAAGGTTTTATTTAACGCTGATTTATACCGTAAAACAGAGCTACAAGTCCCATGACGCAATTCGTATGAGTCACCTGACATCCGGGTAGGCGCAGAATATTGTACACAGCCAGAAACCAACAGTTGTGTTTAGCATCATGGCGGACGGTGAATTTGCTCGTGTTTTCGTCGAATTACGTAAAGCATTAGCCGCGCAAACCATTGACTAGTGGTGAAAGAACAATAGTGTTGAATCTTTATTATAAGTTATGTGAGAAATATCCAACACTTTTAGCGAAAGAAATGGTGAAATTAACTTCTGAGTTCACCGGTGTTTCGAGTACAAGTACAAACACTGCTTGTGCACAAAAATCTGAAACCTGAAAAGTGGCTACACCCGGAAAAAAAAGCATATGAAATACGCGATGCAAGAATGTAGTGATATTAAGAAGAATGCAATTCGCGTAACAGTGCACAATTTTTTTTAAATGTGCAGCCAACAGTTAATAAAGTGCCGCTTCCAGAGAGCGAATAAATTAGGTTATCGCATACCTGTTACTTTGGTTTTAGCTCATTTATTTTAGAATTAACTATTATTATATGTGCAAACGTTTACTTTGTTGTAACTATCAATCTCATCACCTTTAACCCTTAACATAATATACTAGTCACCGTTTCAGTTATCGAAATAAGGACTCTGTTCTTTCTCGCACTACGTGCCGCTTGTACTGGCCACATGGTCTGAAAGTGTGACAGTATTTCAAGTGCGAATGGCGGAAGGATACATTATAGCGGTGCACTGGTCACCTGGGGTTTGTTTTGACGCGGATGAACCTAAGAGTGAATACAGAGTATACATAGTAGAGAAAGTAAAAACAGAACAAATAGCGACTTCCGCTTGTAAACTCAACCAATAACACATGGAATCCCTAAAATAGTTAGGGTAATAAAAGATATATTTGATAGACATTTTATGCTATAACGAGATGTATATTTTTTGTGTAGTAAGATTTTGTCCTTCTCTCCCGGTTTACAGGTTATACAAATGGCACTGAGAATGAGAGAGAACTTCAAAGGCTATTACCAGAAAATTCAAGATACATATTCTATTATTCATTGTAGTAGGTTAATTTTGGGAGGAGTTGTAATTGTTTCACGTATGGTACGAAGTTTCCGGTGGCCTTCGCCCCAATGTTCACTTTCCGGTGGTCTTCGCCCCAACTTTACTTTCTGGTGGCCTTCGCCCCAACTTTACTTTCAACTTTGTATTTTAATGTTTCTTTAAATATTATATATATTTATGTTTGTCTCGGCTGCGTCAGTGTTAATTTGTAGAAACTTGTTTCTCTTAAGAGGGTGTGATCCGGCTATAGAATGTAGGCTTAAACAGCTTATAATTTTTACTTCACTCCTTTTATTAATCCTTGACACGATTAAATAACACTTCACTGATATAGAGAGCTGTGAGATTATTTATTAATTACTTGCACTTTTTAAACATGTAAACTTTATAATATTGTCGCCGTAATTAATTTTTGTCACACACTGGATACGTATTAAACTTCTCAAGGATGCGTCTCGCGTCCAGTTAGGAACACTGTCTACTAGCAACTGGTGCCGGAATTTGTACAATTTGCTCTATTTCAGTTTCTGATTGGCTAAACCTACTCCAATAGAATACTTTTATTTAACCTTCAGCTTTTTCTGGTTGTTCATTGGCTATTTATAAATTGTCTCAAAAATTATATTATTGTTTCCAAGAATTACTAGTAGCATTCCAATTCACTATTGCCTCAAGGTTACCTCATTGTTACCTCTTTGTTAGCAACTTTTGACCTATATTCTCACAGTTCCTTCATTATTAAATTACATAATACTTCTACATAACATTGTTAAACATGTACATAATAATATAACCATATATAATGACTGTAATAAACGCTTTTTATATATTGCTACATACACGTATTGTTTTAAGGCGGGCTGTTATAGAATGTATATATTCTATAATTAGACTGAAATCATTTAAGTGTTAAAAATACTGCCTCATCATGCAAGTATTTTAAGGGTATTGTATTTAATCACAATCGTCAGAGCCATTTCTGAGAAAACAAACAAGAAAGTTTTTCATATAAAGTTCAGTTTGGGTTCGAGCCATTTTCTTTGAAAACGCTAAACTTTAATACCATATTTAGTGTTTAACCAACTTTTTCACTTTCTCTGCCATTACCTAGCAGGTAGAGAAGCTATTGCATTCCACCGAAAAATTCGATACCGAGGTTTCACCGGAAATACATGTTTTGAGGGTCTCTGAATAAAGAAAGTGTGTGTGGACAGTATAACTTAAAAGGGAAAAGAGAAAAACAGCAAACTTCGTATTTACGTTCAGTACCCACTAAAGATGTGATACTGAATTTTCTACAAAATCCCCACCCTAAACTACCCTTTATATGCAATATTTTTCCAAATTTTTAATTTTCTGAAAAATGGCTCTAATGATTTAGATTAAAATAGAATGTATTAATGATTGTAGGTATATCTTAAACTTTCTTGGAATAGTCTTTGAAGTCCTCTTTATTTGAAAGGTATTTTGTATAATCTTATATAACTGGTAAACGTTAAGCAATAGACGAAAACGTACTCTACAAGAAATGTAAAATGCTATTAATGGTTTGAAATGTTACTTTCTCTACTACGTATAGTAAGTAGGGGAAGTATTGTATTCCACCCAAAAATTCGATAAAGAGATTTCACCGTAAATACATGTTTTGAGACCCCCTGAATCCATAAAAAGTCTTTTTGTAAACATGTCCGTGTGTATGTCTGTCTGTCTGTGTGTCTGTCTGTGAACAGCATAACTCAGAAACGAACAGTCGGATAAACACCAAACTTGGTATTTAGGTTCAGTATCTTCCAAGGATGCGAAACGAAGGTTTTCAAGAAACTCCCCCACCCCAGATTACCCTTTACATGGAAGATTTTTCGAAAAGTTTAATTTTCTCAAAAATGGCTCTAACGATTTTGATTAAAATATATGTTTAAGATATTTTTATGACAAATAAAATGTATATCTTGAATTTTCTGGGAATGTCTCCAAAAGTACTCTTCATTGTGAACGACTTTTCCATAACTGGTAAACCATAAGAGATAGACAAAATTTTACTACACCAAAACATGTAGATCGCGTTAAAGTACACAATTTATGCCATATACATTTTTTTGTTGAGTGAACCATTTTCGAGATATTGCTTGTTATTCCCTTAAATTTTTCAATACTTATTTTCTCAAATGGGAATTCGTTATTCATTTTTTTTGTCTTGGATATGCAAAGAGTATTAATCTGTGGAAAAGGGAATGGTGCTGCACCTAGCAACCAGTTATTAAGAGATATGTATGTGCTTAAAGGCTACTGTATTTCCAAATTGCCCTTGTAAATATATTATCCCGTTACATCTACAGGAAAATTAGCAATAAGATAGACTCTGCAAATCTTTATCTCGATTAACATGAAGTAGATGGATTATAAGCGTTTGTGAAAATAGTTTGTACAAGAGTAGAGAAAGTCATGTGAGTGTAACACATCAGATTTTTTTTTACTTGGTCATTGTTTAAAGTGCTTTCAACATTGTATGGGAACAGTATGGAATTTTAAGGCCAGCATTTAGCGTCCAGTTCTTAAACATTTGTATATCGCTCTTCCGTTTATATCTACAACGAAATGTGCGATGTAACCATTTTTGCAAAAGTTTATTTGGATTAAAATGAATTAGATAGAAAAATAGGCTTCAATAAGAATACCTGTCGTCCTCCGTAGTGTAGTGGTTACCATGCTAGCCTCTAGTTCCCAGGTCGCGTGTTCAAGACCAGCGAAGGGCTTCCTTCGGAACGGAAGTAAAGCGGTGGTCCCGTGTTGTAGATTTACGGCACGTGAAAGATCCTTAGGGCTGATAAAGAGGCCTCCCAGTAATACTGCCAGTCTTTCACGATTTATATAGAATGAGACCCTAAGGATCACAGTAGTTCAAGGGCGTCCATAAATAAAACGCAGTTTAATTTAATACCAATACCTTATATATCCACTTATAAGTGACAGAGGATAGACAAAGTCATGTGAACGTAAAACATGAGACTTTTTAATTATGGCGTTTACAGACAACCAGAAAGACAAACATACATACATACGCACACCTTTTCCTAAAAATTTCAACTTTTGGATTCAAAGATTCCCTAAACGTGTATTTTCAGAGAAATCTTGACAAATATGGAATTTTTAGATGGAATGCAGTACTTCCTTTACTTGCTATAGGAAAGCAATAGAGAAAGCAAAATACCTTTCTCCAACAAAGATGCAGGTTTCGTTAAGTTAGGGCATGAAGCATAAGGTCAAAGACTTTTCTTAATTTTCCGCAAGTTTACGAAGATCTTAGGCTTGCGTACATTACCTTTAATAGTAGAGGTGAATGGGTTCGGCATTCTATTTTTTATTTGCTGTCATTTTTCCTTTTTCTCTTGTTGGCACAATGACAGGCCTGCCCTCTTGGAAAGTGGACCATTTGTCACGTAATATATCAAATATCTGAGCTAGAGCCGAGGGTAAGGTTTTTCTAAAAGTTATACTCGTATGATATTTAATCAATAAAATGAAAAATTCTCTCCTAATAATAGATGTTTTCAACTGAAAAACTCTGAAAATTTATCGCATTACTTCATTAATATCCTGTGCGCGTGCAGGAATTGCCTAATATGTTTTCAAGTACTTAAAGAAGGCATTTTTGGACAAAAGTTGAATAAGTTGTTTCTAAACCGCAATTTTGCTCCAAAAATGTTTTCGTTATGTATATTTCTTACACTTCTGAATCCAGTAGTGCGGTTAATTTGCGTTCTTTTCTAGTTTGTTGTTGAAAAGCAGATCCAAAATCATTTTTACTTTCCCAACTACGTATACTAAGTAGGAGAAGTATTGTATTCCACCCAAAAATTCGATACCGAGATTTCACCGGAAATACATGTTTTGGGACCCCCTTAATCCAAAAAAAGCATTTTTGGAAACATGTCCGCGCGTGTGTGTGTCTGTAAACAGCATAACTCAGAAATGAACAGCCGGATAAACACCAAACTTGGTATTTAGGTTCCGTATCTTCCACAGATGCGACACGAAGGTTTTCAAGAAAATCCCCCACCCAGATTACCCTTTACATGGAACATTTGTAAAAAATTTTAAGTTTTTCAAAAATGGCTCTAACGATTTTAATTAAAATATCATATGTTTAAGATATTTTCATGACAAATGAAATGTATATCTGGAATTTTCTGGTAATGTCTCAAAAAGTATTCTTCATTGTGAACGACATTAGCATAACTGCTAAACCATAAAAGGGACATAATATTTTACTACACAAAAAATGTAGATCGCGTTAAAATACACAATTTATGTCATATACATTTTTGTTATTGAGTGAACCATTTTCGAGATATTGCTTGTTATTCCCTTAAATGTTCCAATACTTTTTCTCAAATGGGAGTTCGTTATTCACTTTATTGTCTTGGATATGCAAAGAGTATTAATCTGTGGCAAAGAGAATAGTGCTACACATAGCAACCAGTTATTAATAGATATGTCTATGCTTAAAGGCTACTGTATTTCTATATTGCCCTTGCAAATACAAAAGAAGAGAAACATAGTAGGCCTTAAGCCATAGTCAAATATTTTTAGAAATGGTCGCTATGTGTAAAATCTAATTCTCTTTGCATGGCAAAAGATCGTTTCTGCAAAAGGTTTATCTCGATTAATATGAAATAGATGGAGAATAAGAGTTTGTAGAAATAGTTTGTACAAGATTAGAGAAAGTCACGTGAGAGTAACACATCAGATTTTTTTACTAATTTTACTACCTAAATAATTTTGTTTTGTTTTCCAAATAAAGATATTACATAGTGATCGTTTTATAGTGAGGCCACAGATCACGTGTGTTCGTGCTCTGCACTCTCTCTGGGAGTTTTTCGTTCCGTAATTCTCGGGTTACCTACGAGTGATAGTAAAATGCACTATGATGAGTAGGTACTAACCTTGTACATAAGTGGTGTTGGAAGTGGTGTCCATCTAGGTGAAAGCATTCCTGGCATCTTCGAAAGAAATTTCCGTTCACACGTATAAGTTCTGCTTGCGTAATGTTTATAACTTCTGTATTTATATTCTCCTTAATTTCGTTTATGTTTCTATAATCTAGTTTTACTTTCTCTACTACGTCTAGTAAGTAGGGGAAGTATTGTATTCCACCCAAAAATTCAATACCGAGATTTCATCGGAAATATATGTTTTGGGGCCCCCTGCATCCTAAAAAGCATTTTTGGAAACATGTCCGTATGTGTGTCTGTGAACTGCATAACTCAGAAACGAGCAGTCCGATAAACACTAAACTTGGTATTTAGGTTCAGTATCTTCCAGAGATGCGACACGAAGGTTTTCAAGAATATCTCACCACCCCAGATTACCCTTTACATGGAACATCTTCCGAAAATTTTAATTTTCTCAAAAATGGCTCTAACGATTTTGATTAAACTATTATATGTTTAACATATTTTATGGCAAATAAAATGTTTATCTTGAATTTTCTGGGAATGTCTCCAAAAGCATTCTTCATTGTGAACGAGTTTTGCATAACTGGTAAACCATAAGGATAGCCAAAATTTTACTACACAAAAAGTATAGATCGCGTTAAAATACAAAATATATGACATGTACATGTTTTTTGTTGAGTGAACCATTTTCAAGACATTGCTTGTTATTCCCTTAAATTTTCCATAACTCGTACTTTTTCTCAAACGGGAATTCGTTATTCGTGTTTACTTTCTCTACTGCGTATAGTAAATAGGGGAAGTATTGTATTCCACCCAAAAATTCGATACCGAGATTTTACCGGAAATATATATTTTGAGGACCCCTGAATCCAAAAAATGCATTTTTGGAAACATGTCCGTGTGTGGCTGTGTGTATCTGTCTGTCTGTCTGTCTGTCTGTGAACAGCGTAAGTCAGAAACGAACAGTCGGATAAACACCAAACTTGATATTTAGGTTCAGTATCTTCCAGAAATGCGACACGAATGTTTTCAAGAAAACTCCCCCACCCCAAATTACCCTTTCATGGAACATTTTTTCGAAAATTTTAATTTTCTCTAAAATGGCTCTAACGATTTTGATTAAAATATCATATGTTAAAGATATATTCATTGCAAATGAAATGTATATCTTGAATTTTCTGGGAATTCTTCATTGTGTACGACTTTGGCATAACTGGTAAACAAAAAATGTAGATCGCGTTAAAATACACAATTTATTTCATATACATTTTTTGGGTTGAGTGAACCATTTTCAGATATTGCTTGGTATTCCCTTAAATTTTTCAATACTTACACTTTTTCTCAAATTCGTAATTCATTTCTTTTTTGTCCTGGCAATGCAAAGAGAATGGAATACTCGACATAGCAACCAGCTCTTAAAATATTTGACTATCGCTTAAAGCCTAGCAATTCCCCTTGCATCTAAAGAAAATTAGCAATAAGACAACATCTCGATTAACATGAAGCATATAGAGAATACACCTTTGTAAAAATAGTTTGTACAAAAGTAGAGAAAGTCATGTGAGTGTAACACATCAGATTTTCTTTCCACATTGTATTAGTTTATTAGGTTGAAATGGCGAATTCTTCAGTAATTTTCCTTTATATCACAGTTTCGTTCTTCCAGGTTTTTATTTTCATAAGACTGATAATATAATAATTGGCATTTGCTTTAACACTGAGCAGCTTTAAGAATATGTCATGTTTAAGGATGATAGCTTTATTTATTTTTTTGAAACTGTTTTTTTAATCTGGAAATTATACAACAGATACTCTCCCTTGCCTATTGTTTGATTCATAGCTCTGTTGAAAAAATACTCATAATCACCAAGGTTTGAGTCCTTGCTATGTTGCCAAATATGTCCGTAGATGAAGTACGTAAAATAAATGGTGATTGGAATGCATGCATGTCAACGGGACCTTTGTAGCAGTATAGTGGAATATATGTATTGCATGTATTATAAAAAGTCTGATCTATTACACTCACATGACTTTCTCTACTCTTGTACAAAGTAATATTACAAAGGCTTATATTCCATCAACTTCATGTTAATCAAGATAAGCTAGTTTTCTTGTAGGTGCAAGGGGCTTTAAGCGATAGTCAAATGTTTTAAGAGCTGGTTGCTATGTGCAGCATTCCATTCTCTTTGTATGTCCAAGACATAAAAAACGAATAACGAATTCACATTTGAGAAAAGGTATAAGTATTGGAAAATTACAAAAAAAAAAAACAAACAAGGAATATCTCGGAAATGGTTCCCTCGAAAAAAAAACAATGTACATGACATAAATTGTGTGTTGAGCTCTAAGTTTTTTGTATAAAAAATTGTTGTCTATCTCTTACGGTTTACCAGTTTAGCAAAAGGCATTCAGAGAGAAGAGTACTTTCGGGGACATTCCCAGAAGATTCGATACATTTTATTTGTCGTGAAAATATCTTAAATAAAGGATATTTTAATATAATTTGTTAGACATTTTTGAGAAAATCGAAATTTTCGAAAAATGTTCCAGGTAAAGGATAGTTTGGGGTCGCATCTTTGGTATATACTGAGCCTAAATACCAAATTTGGTATTCATCCGAATTTACGTTTCTGAGTTATGCTGTTCACAGACACACACAGACGTTTTAAATGTGTTTTTATTAAATTCAGGGGACCTCAAAACACGTATTTACGTTGAAATATCGGTATTGAATTTTTGGGTGAATTTAAATACTTTCCATACTTACTATACGTAGTAGAGAAAATAAGAAAGACATCCCGATGTTTTTATTTCTATTTACTCATTTTAAGCTATGCTAAAATAAACAACTTGAAGGAAATTACAGAAATATTTAACTGAGAAGATACGGAATTATCGAAAGTTAATCCTTTTAAGCTTAAATGTTTAATTCCATACGCAACATGGAGATGTGAAATTTAGTTATAATATGGTACCACTGGAACGTAAAGGGGTAACTTTGTATGAGATTTAAGGAAAAGTTAACCGGCTCATAGTAATACCGATTGAAATAGTGTGGTAAATGCACTGAATGTTATGTTGTGAAGAAAGGAAAAGATGTGTAAATAAATACAAAAACGAATAAGATAAAATTCAGGTATATAAGAAATATTAAAAGGAAAGAAAAGGTAAAACTATAATGTAATAGAGGTAACCCAAAGATGCTGTTAACGCGACAAAATATGTTTAACCCGTTTATTAATATTACTACACATTTCCAAAAATCCCAAACCCGAGCCCAGCAAGAGTTTGTAAATACTTTCACGAATTATCAAGCTAAACTGCATTGTTGTTTTAATACCAATCAGAATATTTCAGGCAAAATAGTCTAAGACATATTTAGGTAAAATCGCAAGCTTTCCTCTTCTTTAAGCTTTTCAGTCCAAAATATGCTTTACAATTACTTCCCTTTTTATAAAAATACCATTTTTTCAGTTTTGTAAAACAAATATACATTTAACTTTTAACATTTAATTTATAAACTCCAATCTATAACACTAGTTTCATACTCTTAAATTATGACGCAAGACAAATACATATATAACTTTTTAAATTTGAAGTTTGATTTCTGTAACACTGAATTTTATAAATTATTTTCATCCTTTATGTATTTGTGTAATTTGCTTGTAAATATGAACCGCATTAGCAGAATATAGCTTACCTTAGCTATCATGTGTTACTTTCTCTATCACGTAGGTAGAGGAGATATTAACATTCCAACCAAAAATTTGATATCGAGAATTTCATTGGAAATACATGTATTGAGACTGAATCCAAAAAAGAAGTTTTACTTTTTAGAAAAGTTCCAATTTCGGTTACTATATTTGCTTTCTTTGCTTGAGATTTTATTTTACCATATATTTCTTTACATATAAGGAATTTAAAACGCTACTAATAAATTCAATGTAATTTCATGGCTTTTTTTTTTCTTCTTCTTCTTCTTCTTCTTCTTCTTCTTATTATTATTATTATTATTATTATTATTATTATTATTATTATTATTATTATTATTATTATTATTATTATTATTATTATTATTATTATTATTATTATTATTATTATTATTTTCTTGAGTGATACTATATGCATTTCAATTTGCTTTCATTTTTTTTTTGCATTCTTATAATCTCTTTTATACTTTTGATACCTTCTTTCTTATAAATTATTTATTTATTTGATTTCTATCACATTTCTAAGTTTAATGTAATTGAATAATTTCCGTTACACACGTTAAGAACTTTTAAGGTTTAAATGTGCAGCCTTTTTCCAGGATGGAATATCGTGCTTAAGATATTAGCATTTGCTTTTAAATTTTCCTTAAAGTCCTCGCTAAGTAGAGACAAGCACAACAGAATACTCAACCAGCTTACGACCTCTAATTTGCATACGGTGCGACGGGATTTACGATGCATCGGAGAGAAGTGCAGCCAGAAATCTAAGTCATACGTAGTGCAATATATCTAAAACTATCAGTATTAATAAGGGATACTAATTTGAACACAAAAACTAAAATAAGCATAATAAAAACATAGCTGATGAGGTAGAATGCACTAAGTGTTTAACACAAAGTGATTTCTTCAGTACAATTTTATTTAATTTGATTATGGTTGAGAGAATATATAATTTAAAAGATCTTAAAGGGAAACAAAGGCATCAAAACAATGTTTATGCGTATGATGATGTTCTTAAAGCTATGACAACAAATGATGTTCTAAGATCGCTACATAGGTTTCTCACAGCAGCAGAACCCTCCAAAATCTACTAGCAAGGAAAGGCACTCCAGAGGAGCTATACAAGCAGTTTGTTGGCCAAGATCCTCTGACACAAAAGAATGCTACAGTATTATTTCACAACTCCTCAATTCCAGTGTACTTGTTACACTCCAGTGAATACCCTCCCACTGTGGAAACCCTGGCAACGAAGCACCAGATTTCCTGGCGAAGAAAGAATCTTTTCTAAAACAATTACCAGCCTCTAAACCCAAATGGTACACTTCAGTAAAACGTCTCATAAAAAAAAGCAATTCAAGCCAAAAACAACACTAGACTCCGAACAGCAGGAAATAAAAATGGGAGTGCCTGTTGCAAAATCCAGAAGTCATATCACATCTGGCACGGAAAACAGCAGTCGCACAATTCAGGCTAATAACAGGACATGTCTGCCAAACACCTGCTTGGGATCAACATCTTCGCATTTTCTAAATTTATCTTATGCAACAATACAGCAGAGAATATAGAAATTAAATTGAGTTTTATTTATGACGGCTCTTTAACTGCTGTAGTCGTTAGCGTCCCATTCTTTATTGGGCGTAAAAGACCGGTGATTTTTCTCAGAGGCCCCTTTATTAGACTTGAGAGTCTTTTAAGTGCCGTAAATCTACGACACGGGTCCACCAGCTTTATTTCCCTTCCGAAGGAAGCCATGCTAAGGACCCTAAAAATCAATCGCTCTCCACCGGGTTTGAACCCGCGACGTCGGGAACTAGAGGCCAGCATGGTAATCACTACGGAGGACGGAGGACGAGAGAGAATATGGGGGAACAGCAGCACATTAGAAAACAACAGCAGCAGAACAATATAACATGAATGTTTGAACAGAAAAACAAAGGTATGCATGTATACAAAACACCTGTAAGGTGAAATTAGAAATCACAGGCAAAATTGATGATGTAATGCATTTGAAATATTTTGAAATAGCTGTATCAAATTATCAAAATGTAACTGAATTAGTTAATCACCCATTTCTCATGGCAGTAAAAATATCAGGCTATTTACGAGATACTGTTTGGTAGAATAAGTATTTGAACACTGAAAGGGAAATAAAAATTTATAAAGCTATAATTAAAACCCGTGTTGGTGTATGGAACAAAAACAAGAGAAGAATGCAGTAAAACTAAACAGTTACTCAGAGCTACAGAAATCAATACATTGAGTGCAATATTAGAGAAAACATGAATGAACAGAATAAAAAATGAAGATTGAGGCAGTATTTTTAACACTTAAATAATTTCAGTCTAATTATATAATATGTAAATTCAATAACAGCCCGCCTTGAACCAATATGTGTATGTAACAAAGCGTATATTACAGTCATTGTATATGTTTATATTATGTACATATTTAATAATGTTATATGAATGTATTACGTAATTTAATTATGTAGGAGCTGTGAGAAATAGGTCAAAAATTGCTAACAAAGAGGTAACAATGAGGTAACCTTGAGACAATAATGAGTTTGAGAGTTTAATAATACTACTTGTGATTCTTGGAGCAACAATAATGTAATTTTTTAGTAACATTTCATAAAAATAACCAATAAACAACCAGAAAAAGCTTTAGTAAAATGAAGTTATTCTATTGGAGTAGGATTAGCCAATCGGAAACTGAAAACGAGAAACATTTACAAATTCAGAAATCAGTTGGTTGCAGACAGCGTTACTAACCAGACGCAAAAAGTGTCCTCCAGAGATTTAATACGTTTTCGTGTGAGACGAAAATAGTT
The DNA here is from genome assembly GCA_030765065.1 of Deroplatys truncata. Classification (NCBI taxonomy): domain Eukaryota; kingdom Metazoa; phylum Arthropoda; class Insecta; order Mantodea; family Mantidae; genus Deroplatys; species Deroplatys truncata. The sequence goes on from CM060982.1 coordinate 112,648,174, forward strand.
TACGTATTAAAAAGTGCAGTATTTAATAAAAACATCTCACAACTCTCTCTCTATATCAGTGAAGTGTTATTTAAGTCGTATCAAGCATTAATAAAAGGAGTGAAGTAAAATTATAATCTGTGTAAGCCTACATTCTTCAGTCGCACCACAACCCTGCTGAGAGAAACGTGTCTCTAACAATAATACTGACGCAGCTGAGGCAAACATAAATATATAATACTTAAAGAAACAGTCAAATCACAAAGTTTATATTTTTAAATTTGGGACGAAGGTTACCCGTTACCATACGTGCTGTTGAAACTACTTCAAGTTCGGCTCCCCAACAGTTGAAATATAATACAACTCCTTCAATACAAACTACCTCAAATTGACGCTCAAAGCCTGGTGCAAATAACGTAACAAACTAGCTTTCTCAAATTGGTGCCCAAAACAAGCAAGCTATAACAATAACAACGTAAAGAGTATCATCTTTCTCAAATTGGCGTCCATACGTGGGGCTAATAAAATATTTTTCTCAAGATATAAGAAAATATTCATTCATTCATTATCTGTTTACCCTCCTCTTATGTAGGACTTACACCCCTCAGGACTTACAAGCGGGTGCCTGGGGTCAGAGGCCCGTCGAGGAGCAGACACTCATGGATCAGACAGAGCATCCAGGATGGGTGATCAGCCCGATGCCTGGTATGGGATGGGAAGGAAGTAGATGAAACGAAATGTTGGTGAAATGGATGAAAGGAAAGGTGATGATGGAGCATTGGTGGAATGAAACCGGGCGGGGGAAACCGAAGAACCCGGAGAAAACCCTCCCAGACGCCGCTTCGTCCACCACAAATCCCACATGCAGGTCCCTGGGATTGAACCCGGGCCGCCTCGGTGGAAGGCGAGCGATCTAACCACTCGGCCACGGCGTCGCCTATAAGAAAATAATGTGATGTAAAGGATATAATAAAATTCGTAAAAGAAAGAAAGATTGGAATGAATATGTTGACAGAGTAGAGGAAACAAGATGGATTAAACTAGTACGAGACCAACAACCAACAGGAGGTGTTGGAAGACACTAAGAAGATGGTTAGAAGGACGTTTTTCATCCCATAAGGCTTTGTCTGAAGACAAATAAGCTCAGTATAAACAGAAAAGAAGAAGAGAAAGAAGAACAAATATATATAAAATGTGATGTTTCCTACTTTTAACGTAACAAATTTATTTCTTACATCAACAAAATACTAGAATTGAAAGCGATATAAGTACTGAAAAAATGAATAATTATAACTCCAAAATACGATACATTCAGCGAGAAAGCTAACTAGTTTTGAATTTGACTCACTTTTGACCAATCTGATTTCCAAAATGTTGCTCCAGTTTTTAATAGAAAACTTATTTGCAGCGTATTTCCTTTTGAGCGGTTTGCTGCCATGAAATACTCTGGCAGTGTTTAAAGCCGTGAAAGAATTTACGAGGGAAGTTCCCCCATCCTCGCATTACTGGCAAAACCTTCCCTCTGAGCAAGCACTTTGCTTAATAAGGAATTCGGAAAGTCAAAGAAGCTTCTGATCTTAAACGGATAAGAGTTAGATGCTAAAGATATTGATCTTTACAGTTGGTTTGCCAGAAACCACAATCTCCTTTTATGGAAAACCTCTTCTTAACGTTAACATGGTAGCAGCGCCACTTTGCATACGCTCCTTACGTGTTTAGTAAATCTTAGATATTCGATAACAGAATAAGGGTTTGTCCTCTATAAAGAAGCAGGTTAGAATAAAACTCCAAGTTTAATAAAATTGCTACTTCCTATGCCACCTTACTGTACGTATAGAAGGAATTGTATTCCACCCAAACAATCCATATGCGAATTTAATCAGAAACGCATGTTTTGAGGTCCCTTGAATCCAAGAATGCATTTCTAGAAAAAGGTCCGCGTGTGTGCGTGTATGTGGCTTTGAGCAGCAAACCTAAGAACGAAAACTTGGATAAGTACCAAACTTGGTATTTAAGTTTAGTATCTTTCAAACATGCGACATGAATCTTTTGATAGATAGTCCCCCATCCAAACTACCCTTTACATTGTAGATTTCTTGAAATTTTTTATTCTCCGAAAAATGGTTCTCACAATTTTGATTAAAATACCGTATAATGCAGATATTTGCATGAAAAATTAAACGTTTATCTAGAATTTTCTGGTAATAGCCTATGAAGCCCTCTTTATTCGGAAGGAATTTTATATAATTCCTGTTAACGTTGAGCGGTTGACAAAATATCTGTGTGTCTATCCCTCATGTCATTATCTCAAGGCTTCTGTTAAACTATTAGAGTATTTATGAGAAAATAAAAACAGCAAAACCATTTCCATGTAAAGAGTATTTGGGATTTTGACAAATTTCGTGAAAACCATCAAGTTATTAACCAGTTTAAAATGCGACATGTCATACCTTTTACGTATATTAATACATGAGGTAAATTTGTTTCTTATACAAACACAAACATCTTTTTTAATTTCTCTACTACGTATAGTAAGTAGGGGAAGTATTGTATTTCACCCAAAAATTCTATTCTGAGATTTCACCGTAAATACATGTTTTGAGACCCCCTGAATCCAAAAAAAAACATTTTTTGGAAACATGTCCGTGTGTGTGCTTGTCTGTGTGACTGTGAACAGCATAACAGAGAAACGAACAGTCGGATAAAAACCAAACTTGGTATTTAGGTTCAGTGTCTTCCAGAGATGCGACACAAAGGTTTTCAAGAAAATCCCCCCACCCCAGATTACCCTTTACATGGAACATTTTTCAAGAATTTTAATTTTCTCAAAAACGACTAACGATTTTGGTTAAAATACCGTATGTTTAAGATATTGTTATCACAAATGAAATCTATATCTCCAATTTTATGGGAATGTCTCCAAAAGTATTCTTCATTGTGAACGAATTTTGCATAACTGGTAAACCGTAAGAGATAGACAAAATTTTACAACACAAAAAATGTAGGTCGCGATAAAATACACAATTTATGTCATATACTTTTTTGTTGAGTGTACCATTGTCGAGATATTGCTTGTTATTCCCTTACATTTTCCAATACATATACTTTTTCTCAAATTCGTTATTCATATTTTTTTGTCTTGGTAATGCAAAGAGAATGGAATACTCTACATAGCAACCAGCTCTTAAAATATTTGTCTATACTTCAAACCTACCAATTCCCCTTGTATCTACCAGAAAATTAGCAATAAGATTAACATCTCGATTAACATGAAGCATATGGATAATAAGCGTTTGTAAAAATAGTTTGTACAGGAATAGAGAAAGTCATGTGAGTGTAACACATTAGATTTTTTTAAACAAGAAAGATAACACATCTTGAAAAATTCCGGGCTTCTGCACCAACTTCAGTTTTCCTTCACACTTCGCATAACAATTCTTACTTGTCTACTTCATATAGTATGGGAAGTATTTTATACAACCTAAAAATGTGATTCCAATATTTCACAGGAAGCACATGTTTTGAGGCCCCTGAGTCCAAATTGTTTTTGGAAAATGTCCATATGTGTGTGTCTATGAATACCATAACTGGCATTTAGGTTCAATATCTTCGAAAGGCGCGACACGAATATATTTTGACAAAATCCCACTTCCCAAAGTACGTTTATCGATCTTTTTTATTTTCTAACTCTTACGATTTTGATTAAAATACCATATATTAAACATATTTTCATGACAAATAAGACGTAAATCTTGAATTTTCGGGAAATAGCCTATGAAGGCCTCTTCATTCGGAGGGAACTTTGTATAATCTTGTAAACATTAAACGATATACCAAAACGTACCACGCAATATAATATAAACCTGTGCAAAACACACAATTTATTTAAAATAAGCTTTTTGTGTATAAGCCTTTCTGAGATATTCGTTATTAAAGTTTCCAATTCTTTCCTTCTCAAAGTTCTTTCAACATTCAGTTGTTTCTCGCGATTGCATGGAAACAGTATGGAAGGTTATTGCCAGGGTGTGGCGTCCAGTTCTTAACATTTGACTATCGCTGCTCCCTCTGTAGATAACGAAATATGTATTTCTGCAATGCGTTATTTGGATTAAAACGTAGTAGAAGAAAAATAAGCTTGAGTAAGAATAATTTGATTACCCACTAATAAACGATAGAAGGTAGAGAAGTCATTAGAATTTTTTTTAATTCGGAGACTTAAAGCCATGTATTTCCTGTTAATATAAAGTCAGAAATGTTAAATTAAGAAGCAATATTTCCTATCTTGGATAACCGCCAAAGTAAATAAAACCAATTTATTCAGATTCGCGTAGATGCTTTTAGCTCGTAAGTTAATGAAGAGACCGTCATAAAAACTGGGAGTTGTTTACAAACGGAGAATGACAAAGTTTTAGACAAATAATGGAAAAGAGGAACGTTTGCAACTTGATGGCAACTTTGAAAACAATTTTATTCCCATCCTGTGTCAATAAATGTAGATTTTCTGTGAAAGCTTTTAAGCTATTTTGTTTCATTTCGTTAGCCAATGACAGCAAACAAACCCAGAAAGGTAAAACACTTCTCCTAGTCTTTAATGCCCTGAGAGGATAGTAGATTATGATACAACGGCTAAAAGTAGGAAACGCTTCACCAACATTCCTACTCGCAAAATAAAACCACTTTTAACAAGTGAGGCATTTACTAGTTACTTTCTCTACTACGTATAGTAAGTAGAGGAAGCATTGTATTCCACCCAAAAATTCGATACCGAGATTTCACCGGAAATACATGTTTTGAGATCCCCTGAATCCAAGAAAAGCATTTTTGGAAACATGTCCGTGTGTGTGTCTGTGTGTCTGTGAACAGCATAACTCAGAAACGAACAATCGGATAAACACCAAACTTTGTATTTAGGTTCAGTATCTTCCAGAAATGCGACACAAAGGTTTTCAGGAAAACGCCCCTACCCCAGATTACCCTTTACATGGAACATTTTCGAAAATATTAATTTTCTCAGAAATGGCTCTAACGATTTTGATTAAAATATAATAGGTTTAAGATATTTTTATGACAAATAAAATGTATATCTTGAATTTTCTGCGAATGTCCCCAAAAGTATTCTTCATTGTGAACGACTTTTTCATAACTGGCAAACCATAAGGGATAGAGAAAATTTTACTACACAAAAAATGTAGATCGCGTTAAAATACACAATTTATGTCATACTTTTTTTGTTGAGTGAACCATTTTCGAGATATTACTTGTTCTTCCCTTAAATTTTTCAATACTTATTTTCTCAAATGGGAATTCGTTATTTATTTTTTTGTCTTGGATATGCAAAGAGTATTAATCTGTGGGAAAGGGAATGGTGCTGCACCTAGCAACCAGCTACTAAGAGATATGTATGTGCTTAAAAGCTACTGTATTTCTATATTGCCCTTGTAAATATATATTCCCCTTACATCTACAAGCAAATTAGCAATAAGATAGAGTTTGCAAATGTTTATCTCGATTAACATGAAATAGATGGAGAACAAGCGTTTGTACAAGAGTAGAGAAAGTCAGGTGAATGTACCACATCAGATTTTTCATTTTTTTGTCTTGGATATGCAAAGAGTATTAATCTGCTGTAAAGGGAATGGTGCTGCACCTAGCAACCAGCTATTAAGAGATATGTATGTGCTTAAAGGCTACTGTTTTTCTATATTGCCCTTGTAGATATATTTTCCCCTCACATCTACAAGAAAATTAGCAATAAGATAGAGTCTGCAAATGTTTATCTCGATTAGCATAAAGTAGATGGACAATAAGCGTTTGTAAAAATAGTTTGTACAAGAGTAGAGAAAGTCATGTGAGTGTAACACATCAGATTTTACTTAATAGCATATATATAGTTAATTGGAGGTATAATTTTGTTACACTTAATGGACACTGGGATTGAGTTTACCTGTTTCTGTATTTTTGAAGTTATTTATCTTAAAATCTGAACACCTCATTCTTGAAATTAAGATAACAGAGGTGCAAACTCTCAGTTTGTAAAAATGCTTCTAAGAACTTAGTACAAAATATTGAGATAACTCTGAATAGAGCCTGTCTTTGTAATGTGGGGGTAGCGTGTCTGCTTCACATTCAAGAAGTCCCGCGTTCGATTCTCGGTTAGGGTGGGTTACACTTTTTGTTTTTTTTTGTGTAGGACGCCCCTACGTTCGGCGTCCGAACTGTGGCAAGAGATTTACCATTTCTGTGTCGTCCTCAGTGGACTAGTGGTACCGTGCTAGCCTCTAATTTTCAAGGTCGTGGGTTCAAACCCGGCGATGGTTTTTCTTTGGGCGAAAAAATCCTTAGCATGCTTCCTTTGGAAGGGAAGTAAAGCCGATGGTCCCGTATCGTAGATTTATGGTACGTAAAAGGACCTCAAACCTGATAAAGAAAACTCTGAGCAAAATTATCGGTCTTTCACGCCCAATATAGAATGAGACGCTAAGGGCCATAGTAGTGAAAGAGCGTCCATAAATAAAACCCAATTTAATTTTTTTTGCAGCAGAAGGGGAAGGGCAGGATGTCCGCAGTAAGTACCCTCCCTGTTCGGCCAACTTCAGCTGAGATTACCCGGCTAAGACAGCAGAACAGAGAGAGAGAGAGAGAGAGAGAGAGAGAGAGAGAGATTCACCGGGGCCGAAGCAGGAACACGAAAACAGTACAAGAGCCATACTTGGTTCAGGAAAAAACGCGGCTCCATATGTCCGGTTTAGCTTTGTCTAAATTAATCAACCTGTTTTCTTTGTAAGTAGTTTTCCATTTGTATAGGCATGTATTTTTTCCGAGTGCTATATTATTGTGGGTTAGAAGGGGAGGCTAAATTAAAATATTTATATTTATTCAGAAGAAGCATGTCAGCTAATAAGAAATCAAAACCATTTGAATTGGTGATTAAATTTACGGAGTTTAAAACTGTCAAATGGGGACGAGTTTTACTTTATCTGCCGTAACTGCACATATCTACACGTTATTGTTTTTATCTGTTAATTTTTAGAAGCAAAATGTTTTCACGTTATTGTACGCTCTGTTCTTGGGTTTTTTCTAATATTAATTTACATTCAAAAGTTTATATGAATATCTTACTGTATAAGAATTTTTTGTAATATTGAGGAATATTTAACATGTATTAAACGGTGAAAATAAAAGTGAAGCGATAAAGGAAAACTGTACCACATATTCTGTCTATTTGAAACCGTTATGTGCCATATTCCATTCCCAGTCACTGCAGAGCTTTAAGTTTAGGTTGTGAAACGATCTGGCTTCTGGATAGACAAAAGTGAAAGATTAAACAAAGCTTCAGTGTTATATGAGGCAGTATTTTTAACACTTAAATGATTTAAGTCTAATTATATAATATAAAATATAATAGCAGCCAGGCTTAAAGCAATATATGTATACTAAAATATATAAAAAGTGCATATTACAGTAATTGTACATGTTTATATTATTGTGTACATGTATAATAATGCTATGTGAATGTATTAGGTAATTTAATAATTTCGGAGCTGTGAAAATAGAAGCTGATAGTTGCTAACAATGAGGTAACCTTGAGGCAATAATGAATTGGAAAGTTTAATAATGCTACTAGTGATTATTGGAACAATAATGTAATATTTAAAACAGTTTACAAATAGCCAATAAAAAACTAGAAAAGCTGAATGTTAAATAAAAGTATTGGATTGGAGTAAAATTAGCCAATCAGAGACTTGAAATAGAGAAATTTACAAATTTAAGCGATAAACGCCAGTCTCTAGAAGGTAACGTACCTGAGCAGTTCATTCGCCCGGTACATATTGAGTGTGAGCCGAAAATTCATTACGGAGAATATTATAAAGTTTACGTGTTAAAAGGTGCAAGTAATTAATAAATAATCTCACAGCTCTCTACATCAGTTAAGTGTTATTTAATCGTGTGAAGTATTAATAAAAGGAGTGAAGTAAAAATTATAATTTGTGTAAGCCTACATTCTATAACCGCATCCCCCTGCTAAGAGATACATGTTTCTACAAATTAATACTGACGCAGCCGAGTCAAACATAAATATATATAATAATTAAAGAAACATAAAAATACAAAGTTGATTCCTAAACGTTGGTGCGAAGGCCACTGGAAACTGAACGTTGGGGCGAAGACCACCGGAAACTTTGTACCATACGTGGGGCAGTTACTTCATCAAGTTTGGCTCCGCAACAGTGGAACTACAATACAACCTTCAAATTGGCACTTAAACGTGGCACTAATAACTTAAAGATAATTTCTATCTCATATACACCACGACGTTAGCACTGGTCCATGTTGTTTGTGGCGGGGTTGAGCTCTTCTTTACATCTCAATGATTACCCAACGTGACAACCAATACGTTTTCCCTCGGTGTGTATCTTCGTTAATGTTACTGAAATATTTTTTTTAGTATAAAAGAATCCATTTTTAGATTTTTTCGATAAGTGCGTTTAATAAATAATTAGAAACCAAGCTATATATGTGTTAATATTTATCTTCGCTCAGACAAAACAATGGCAATTAGTGCTGAACAAACTATAGTGGTAGTGATTAAGGGAACATTACTTTTAGCGTTACACAGAAAGGCCAATAAAGCACTGAAATGTGACAACATGATTTACGAAATCATGATAAGACGTGTGATCTTTTAGATGATTAATACAACCATGGCAGAAATAGTAAAAAAAGAGTGATTTAAAGAAAATCACTGTTCGAGTTTATTTGGCACGAAAGGGCAAACACATAAAAACGTAAGAAGAAGTGAGGAATCTGATTTATTACGTCTACATAACAGTTGCCTCTAGTGGAGTATGCACAACTTATTATTTTTTTTTGTTTCAGAGTGTTACAATCATAAAGGAGAATAAGAAAGCTTGTTCCAGGATTCATAAATCTTTTCATTCAGCCATTCATTTTTTTTTCCTTTACTTGCTAGTTTCTTTTTCTTTCCACATTTCTTGCTAGCTACGCAGTTATGTCTGAGATTTTCATAGGAATCGGAACTATAAATGTTTCAATTTATTCTCATAACTCAATCTCGTCTCCCTTCCAACATGGCAAAAAAAGGTTTAAAATGTGAGACCAGCAGGAATATAAATGAACCTTAATCGGAACTTCAAATGTTATTTTACAAATAAGTAAAGAATACTGTTTTTGCAATTGTTCGGAATCATGACATTTTTACTTTCTCTACTACGTATAGTAAGTAGGGGAAGTGTATTCCATCCAAAAATTCGATACCGAGATTTCACCGGAAAGTGTATGTTTTGAGGCCCTCTGAATTAAAAAAAAACATTTTTGGAAACATCCCCGTGTGTGTGCCTGTGAACAGCATAACTCAGAAACGAACAGTCGGATAAAGACCAAACTTGGTCTTTAGGTTCAGTATCTTCCAGAGATGCGACACGAAAGTTTTCAAGAAAATCCCCTCACCCCAGATTACCCATCACATGGAACATTTTTCGAAAATTTTAATTTTCTCATACATGGCTCTAACGATTTTGATTAAAATATTACATGTTTAAGATATTTTCATGACAAATGAAATGTATAGCTCGAATTTTTTGGGAATATCTCCAAAAGTATTCTTCATTGTGAACGACTTTTGCATAACTGGTAAACCATAAGAGATAGACAAAATTTTACTACACAAAACATGTAGACCGCGTTAAAATACACAAGTTATGTCATATACATTTTTGTTGTTGAGTGAACCATTTTCGGGATATTGCTTGTTATTCCCTTAAATTTTCCAATACTTCTTCTCAAATGGGAATTCGTTATTCATTTTTACTTCCTCTACTACGTATAGTAAGTTGGGGAGTAGAAGTATCGTATTCTACCCAAAAATTCGATACCGAGATTTCGCCGGAAATACATGTTTTGAGACGATCTGAATACAAAAAAAAATTTTTAGAAACAAGTCCGTGTGTGTGTCTGTGAACAGCATAACTCTGAAACGAACAATCGGATAAACACCAAACTTGGTATTTAGGTTCAGTATCTTCTAGAGATGCGACACGAAGGTTTTCAAGAAAATCCCCTCACCCCAGATTACCCTTCACATGGAACATTTTTCGAAAATTTTAATTTTCTCATAAATGGTTCTAACGATTTTGATTAAAATATTACATGTTTAAGATATTTTCATGACAAATAAAATGCATATCTGGAATTTTCTGGGAATATCTCCAAAAGTATTCTTCATTGTGAAAGACTTTTGCATAACTGGTAAACCATAAGAGATAGACAAACTTTTACTATATAAAAAATGTAGACCGCGTTAAAATACACAATTTATGTCATATACATTTTTGTTGTTGAGTGAACCATTTTCGGGATATTGCTTGTTATTCCCTTAAATTTTCCAATGCTTATACAGTTTCTCAAATGGGAATTCGTTTTTCATTTTTTTTTGTCCTGGTGATGTAAAGAGAATGGAATACTCCACATAGCAACCAGCTCTTAAAATATTTGACTATCGCTTAAAGTCTACCAATTCTCCTTGCATCTACAAGAAAATTAGCAATAAGATTAATATCTCGATATCTCGATTAACATGATGCATATGGAGAATAAGCGTTTGTAAAAATAGTGTGTACAAGAGTAGAGAAAGCCATGTGAATGTTACACATCAGATTTTTTAATTTTGAAAACAAGGACATTACGGCAAACTTTGCCCAATACTTTTATATTGTCAAGAAATAGATCTAAACAGATTTGCTTATTTTCATAGGTATTCAGTATTTCGTCTATGATCCCGTGCAGCTGTTGTGAGCAGGACTGAAATTTTCTAAATCCAAATTGTGTTTTAGAAAATAATCTCCAAGAAGTTTGTGCAGTAAAAGCATTTGAATATTTTCGAAAACAATGGTGGAAGGCTTATTGGTCTATAGTTTAATGAATTACTCTATTTTTGTGGGGCTTAGTTTTTATATTAACATGCTTCCATGCTGCTAAGAAGTATGTACTGCATTGCAGTCGTAGCATTGTACTGCAAATATGTGTTAATAGTACTATGGTTTTGCGTGGTAGATTCTTAAGGGTTAAACCATATGGTTGTAACCAGGAGCTTTGCTAGAATTTGATCCATTAATGGCATTTTGTGTCATGTGAGTTTACACATTGGTGACAGCTGCAGAGATTGGACAAGGGTATTCTACACTTCCTCATTAATGCCAGCATTTTCAGTATTGTTGGTTTTAAACTGCTGTAAGAGAATTTCCAAAACCTCTCTACCTTTTCTTGTGGGCCTGTGAGCCACTGGTTACCAATTTTGAGCGGTGGGATTTCCTTCTAAGAAGTTTGTCAAATGCTTTCTCATAGTCCATGAAGGCAATAAAAGCTTATTTGTTAAATTCTTTGTGTTTTCTAGAATTTGATTAATAGAAAACATACAATCTATACAAGAGCTGCCCTTCCTTTTTTTATTTACTTTTTTATGTTCCCAAGACGTCCCAAATAATTTAATTAGAACTGTTGGTTAAGAGATTCGCAAATAATAAACAACGTAATTCTTAATATAGAAAAAAAATCTCATTAAAACACAGAGTAAGAACATTTTTGTGATATTTATGTTTTTTTCCAGGAACCAAAATTAAGCTATTTCCCAGATATTACTTTTCAATAATGTCTCTATATGTTTTGAAGTACTAATCTGGTTTTTTGTGTCTCGTAAAGTCACACAAAGGATATGAAATTCAAAGCCAGCTTATAGCGATCCGCTTAATTAAACATTTGGCTATCGCTTCGGTCTCTTGTATCAAACTTGTATCTACAACCAAATGTTCAATTAAACAAATCTGTAAAGGTCTGTCTGAATTAAAATTAAGTATGTATAGTAATGTAAAAATGGTTTGCAGAAGGTAAACGATATGGTTAAAGAAAATTTTGTGAATGTAACATTTTTCCAAAATACTTTGTTCTAGTATCTCCTTACGTATTAGTGTCCTGTGGGTGTTTGCCTGAAATACCTGGTTGGTGACGATTGCTGCAGTTTTTTTGTCCTCTACAAGAGGTAGAAAAAGAAAACACTATTCTTGACGATAATGTTTTATTGTCCTTCCCGCTCATGCTATCAGGCGTGGGATGCTGAAATTCCTGGTCTCTGTTACTGCAAACGTTCCTAAATATTTAATCCTCCAAATATTGACATGTTTATTTGTTGTTGAAGACATGTAACATGATCATATTCGATAATTGAATAATTTTTAGCATTTAAATCTTACCGCCTTTACTTCCTTTATTTGTTAGCATTTGCTACGATTTAATTTGTGCAGCATTTAAATATATTCTCTTTCGCCGCAAGCAGCTATCTCACCTTGAGTTGCTGACTAGTTTGGTCGATACTACCAAACGTGGCTAATCGAGCACCAGTTCCCATACAAGTTGCGGCCTTGATGCTGTTTTTCAACAGCTACAGTAACACTTCTATTATTCACTAATCTCCAAAAAATATCACGCAGGACACATGCATAAAGTCCTTTGCATAAACTCAGAAGAGTAAATACTCGCCTTCATCTCGTAAATTTCTTCCTCGTTCCGCAAAGATGTACAGTATCTGTGCAAAATACGTGCCGATGCTTTTCAATAATGCTTTTGTTTATTTAATTCTGGCATTAAATCTATTGCGTTACACATCTACACGTATGTGCTAATCTCTTACTGGTTTGAACAAAGTGAGAGGCAAAAGGGGTGTTAAACGGAAGCATTTTACCTGAACGGCTGAACTTGCTAAATCTGCCCGTCTCTGATTGGTTAGATGTCAAAAGTCTAGAGCTGAAATTCCAACCAATTAACAGTGGTCGATTTCCGGTTCAGGAGCGATGTAACCCGGACTTAGGGATAGACAAACATTATGTGATTTATAGACGAACAGAGAGATATATATTTATTTTTATCTTGTAGAGCTTATAAGCCATAATATGTCATTTAAAATTACAATTTAAAATTAAGTGCTTGCAAATCATAAGGGAATACTTTAATTACAGGTAACTAATAAAGTGAAGTGGTTGTATGAAATTGGTTTTTAAACAATTTCCTCTTTGTTATGTATCCCATTTGAAACGAACAAAGGATATGGACAACAAACTGAAAATTACTGCCGTTAATGAGCAAGGTTATAGCTCAGCGAGGGCTGCTGAGCTATGGAGTAATTCAAGAACAGCGTCAAACTGGTGAAAAAATACCAGAATGTGGTTATTAGACATGTAAATCAGGTAGTATCTTTAATTATAAATGACAATACACGGCACCAGCAGATTTAAAAACATATCACAACAGGATACAAAGCAAAATTAAAGGGCCTGTGAAGAAAAAATTTTAATTAATAAATATTCAGGAGAGCTAAAAAGTACTTTACTTTGAATAACAGACATTTAATAGGTGAGAACATTATTATAATTATTATTATTTCTTTATAATTATAATTATTATAATAATAATCGTTTGTAAAGCAACAAGAGTAACGGACATATTGACATTTCATAATAAAATATTACAAACAAGCATGGTAAGGAACTGGGTTATACAAAATGAACAATGTAAAACGAAAAATCATTACAAAAAGGTCGTCAAACATAGCATTTCTGCATTACTTGAAAAGGATTTGGCAACCTTATTTATATTTCTTTTCTTGCAAACCTCTGGTAATAACATTTATTTAAGATAATACTAATTCCTAATTAAGTATTGAAAGGTAAAATCAGAATAAAAAATTCAATGCCCTGGTCGGGATTCGAACCACCGATATTTAGCTTCCCGTACCGCTGCTACCGTCTGAATTATAATATCGATATGATAACACGTCATGAAATTCTCCACATACTCCAATTTTCTCGGTAAACAAGCATATCCAATGTCGCCTTACTATGTTTTCATTATGATTGTACCTTTTCAGCCTACGGAAGAACAATTAATAAAACTGAATTATGCTTTCTCAACGAATCTAAAACTGCCTTGGATCTTAGCCTTTGGTGTACATCCGCCATCGCGAAAAAAGGCTATGCGAGAGCCGCCAATCAACTTGTGTTGCAAAAGCTATGTAAGGTGTGGGGTTGAGCCATGAATGGGGAGAATACCTTACCAATTTAATACGTAGTTCATTATATAGCCACGTTTTATTTACCGCACCGGTAAATACCAAGTGTATTTACCGCACTTGTATCGCAATATGTTATTTTGGTCAATACAGTTGCAGATCCTAAAGTTACGCCAACTTGTGCATTATTCATGACAGAATATGAAAACGCCTAGGCGTGTAGCTTTTATAAGTTGGTATTGCAAGAATCGCCATTGCTAAAGTTTATGTACAGGAGCTGAGCCATTTCTTTGCCGTTATGCTTCAAGAGAGTAATGTTATTGCCTTTACGGTTAGACAGGTATTGAACTTCGCTGTATGAAGTACCTTTAAGGTGCTGCAAAGAACCGTGAAGCTAACTTCACTCCGATGGGAACGGAATATATATAGAAGACTGTTGTAAAAAAGAAGTGAAGCATATTTCCGGTTGTCTTCTCCCGCAGGAGAATGGGAGGATATGCAACGCTCGCGGAGCACTCTGTTGCCCCTGCCAAGAATCTCCAGCGCGTGAAAACGCCATTTACCTTATCAAGACGAATGTCATAACCGTGAACTGCTTCTAAGCTAGCACAAAGGGAAAGATGGGAAAATGGCAAATAGAGAATTTTGTAGAGCGATGCGCACATCAAGGGCTGCACGGTGTATGCAAAACGTTGTATAAATGCTATATACTTTGCTTTTTTGTAAAATAATAATGAATATATTACAATACCAGAGAGATTATCGGCATAAATAAATAAATTTTTATTTTAATAGAAATGCATATACCTAATTAACGGATTTCAGAACATTTTTATAATTCTTTCTCTCATTTTTGTATGGGAATATTGGTGTCCCTCAGGGAGCAGTTTTGGGACCCATTTTTTTATTTATCTATATTAATGACTTGTCTTTGAGTATTAATGAGATCTTTTGATTGATGTCATTTAGATTTCCACTGATCATTGATTGGATCATATGAGTGTTTGTCTGAGCGAGACACCGTACTCAAGTCTTCGTGTTCAGTTAAATTATGTATTAATAACAGAAAATTCGCTTACTTTGAATTATATATTACATAGCATAAAATATAGTATTGAAATTAGTGCCTTATTATCAGCTTATTATACTTATGTCCGTAGTTATCTATAGTATGGTGTATACTGTTATCAGGTAATCAACTATCCATATTTTTTTTAAGCTTCAAAAGAGATTGAGCCTAAGAATAGTCGCTGGAGCCTCATTTAGGGAGCACGGTAATCCTCTCCTAAAATCATACCATATTATAACTTCGTTTTAACTTTATATCTTTTAATGATTATTATTTGAATGCTTATACCATTAAAAGCTTTAATTTAATCTTGATTTCCATAATTATAACAACAAAAGTGGCAATAATTACGGACCTAACTTCGTAACTTCAAAAACACTCAGAATAAATTTCATCACATGTCATTGAAATTGAGTAATATGTTGCCGAGATCAACGAAGGCACTTACTTATTGGCCACGATATGAGTGCGCTTGGACGCCACTATTTTTGCTGATATAACGTATTCAACGCTAGGGAACAGTACTATATTTGCTGGACTCAGCTAGCTAGTAAATGCAACTCGGAATTGCGGATAGTTTCTTTACCTGACTGTCCTTACGATGCCCCAACCACTTGTTCCATTAGTTCCTCTTCCCACCAAACTCACTCATATCGTGGTCGACTTAATTATAATCAATTTAAAGCCTTAGCTAAGAACATATTATATAACCTTAGTATGTACTCTTTGGGTGAATTTGAAGTTCATGTGGCCACTTACATATTGTAATACAATCCTGTAATTTTTTAAGTTTGTTCATCAATTTTATCTTGTAAATAAAATTTACTAACGTCCACCTGTTAAATGGTAAAAGGTATAGAAAGTTGAGTGAGGGTACAGCATGCCATTCATTCTCTAAATATAAGTCAATATGTACTTATTTTATATTTTAGAGCTTCAAGTAACCTATCGTAAAATTTAGTTTTCGAAAATTGGGTACGTTAAAGAAATAATTAACAAAGCTGATTAATACGAAAAATGTGTGATGCATTACATTTTACCTTCTGTGTCCTCTTTCGCTCTCTTCTACACATTAATCTTACTATAGTTTATTTTTCTATCTACTACATGTTAATCAAAGTTAAAATTTGCATAAATGGTTTCATTACACTTTTCTCTGTGGGTAAAAGGGGGATTAAGAAGGCTGGTGTGATGGTCAAATCCTTAAAATGTGGGTCGCCATATTCTGGCTTTTAAATTTCAGTCTCTGCCTTATATCACTTCAAAAAAGCATCTTATACGTATTCGAAAATTCAAACCAATGCCAACATATAACTCGGAAATAGTTCATGTCTAAATAATTATATATCATATTGCGTATCTCAATGAGATTTGGATTTCCTGTGTATTTCTTATGGTTTGGCAGTTATAAAAGATCAGTTGTGTTGCATTATATTACTTTCTCTACCCTCTAAATATTCTTACGAAGGTGAAGGTCGAATGTTTCAAAACTGGATGTCATATGCTGGCTTTACGAGGGCAGTCCCAGAAGTACCTGACCTGAGGTATATATAGTGGTTATTGTTGCAAAAATGACTATGGTAGAAAGTACCACCCTTACAAAGCTTATATTTGAAGTTTGACGATGCTACGCTTTTTACCAATTGTTTGGCAGCCATTAATAGTGAACTCTCTCAGCGAACTTGTAAACATGGATAAAACCGGCCATTTTTATGTAATACAATACTTTCATATGAACGCTCTTAGTCCAACTAATATCAAAGCTGAGCTAGATTCTACTCTGAGGGAGTCTGCTCCTTCGTTCACAACAGTAAAATATTGGTACGAGCTGCCAAGACGAACATCGCAGTGGAGAAAATCCACAGAATGGTATTGGATGACCATAGAATGAAAGCGCGCGCGCTAGCAGATATCATAGGCATTTCAAAGAGTGCTGTACATCACACACCAACTGAAAATTTAGACGTGTGTACAAGATGGATGTCGCGTTTACGCACAATGGTACAAAAGCAACATCGTGAGGATGTTTCAGTCGAGTGTTTGGCGATGCTTTGCTGCAATAAAACCGAGTTTTTGTGTCGATTCATTACTGTGGATGAAACATGGGTCGATCACTTCACACCTGAGACGAAGGAACAGTCAAAACTGAGAATGAAAAGGAAAAATCGGTCCAAAGAAGGTGAGACAGATCCATTTGCAGACACAGTCTTGGCGTCAGTGTTTTTGGAATTTATGTGGAATAATTTTCACTGATTATCTTAAAAAATTAAAGCAATCAATGGCGAGTATTATACAAATTTATTCCAGCCTTTTAATGATGAAATCAGCCAAAAACGGCCGCATAAGAAAGTTCTGTTTCATCAAGACGATGCACCAGTTCACACATCAATCATCACCATGGCCAAAATCAATGAGTTAAAGTTCGAATTACTTCCTCGTGCACCCTATTCGCCAGATTTAGCCTCCTACGATTATTTTCTGCTTCCAAAGTTGAAGAAATAGCTTCGCGCTAAAATATTTACCAACAGTGATGAGGTGGAGTTTGTAGTTGATGGTTATTTTGCAGAACTCCACGGTTCTGACTATAAACAGGGTATCGAAGCTATTGAACATCGCTGGGAAAAGCGTATCGAGCTGAAAGGAGACTATGTAGAGAAATAAAGATGTTTTTCCCAAAAGTTGTGTGTTTTCTTCGTTAGTTCGGGTACTTCTGGGACAGATCTCGTACTACACGTTAATCAAAGCTAAAGTTTTCGTAAATGGTTTCATTACACACTTCTCTGTGGGTGAAAGGGGGATAAAGAAGGATGGTGTGATAGTCAAATCCTTAAAATGCGGGTCGCCATATGCTGGCCTTTAAATTCCAGTCTCTGTGTGACATCACTTCTAAAAATATGATGTGTTACACTCACATGACTTTCTCTACTCTTGTACAAACTATTTTTTCAAACGCTTATTCTCCATATGCTTCATGTTAATTCAGATGTTAATCTTATTGCTAATTTTCTTGTAGATGCAAGGGGAATTGGTAGGCTTTAAGCGATAGTCAGATATTTTAAGAGCTGGTTGCTATGTGGAGTATTCATTCTCTTTGCATTACCAGGACAAAAAAATGAATAAAGAATTTGAGAAAAAGTATAAGTATTGGAAAATTTAAAGGAATAACAAGCAATATCTCGAAAGCGGTTCACTCAACAACAAAAAAATGTATATGACATAAATTGTGTATTTTAAGGCGATCTACATTTTTTGTGTAGTAAAATTTTGTCTATCTCTTATGGTTTACCAGTTATGCAAAAGTCGTTCACAATGAAGAATGCTTTTGGAGACATTCCCAGAAAATTCGAGATATACATTTTATTTCTCATGACAATATCTTAAACATGATTTTTTTAATCAAAATCGTTATAACAATTTTCGAAAAATGTTCCATGTAAAGGGTAATCTGGGGTGGGGGGATTTTCTTCGTGTCGCATATATGGAAGATACTGAACCTAAATACCAAGTTTGGTGTTTATCCGACTGTTCGTTTCTGAGTTATGCTGTTCACAGACACACACACAGACACACAAGACCACACACGGACATGATTCAAAAAGTTATTTTTATGGATTCAGGGGTCTCAAAGCATGTATTTCCGGTGAAATCTCGGTATCAAATTTTTGGGTGGAATACAATACTTCCCCTACTTACTCTACGTAGTAGAAAAAGTAAAAAGTATGATATACCTATTCGAAAACTTAATCCAATATCAACACATATCTTGGAAATAGCTAATGTCTAAAAAGTATGACATATAACATATATTTTATGTATTAACGAGATTTCGTTTTTCCATGTATTTCTTATGTTTTGCCAGTTGTGTTACATTCAGATGACTTTCTCTACTCTCTAGTTGTTCTTATGAAAGCGATAGTCAAATGTTTCAAAACTGGATGTCATATCTGGCTTTATATACTCTTTTCTTGCACTCGCGAAAAAAAAGAATGCTGCCAGAACTTTAAAGAATGAGAAAGTATTGAATAATGCGAACCATTAATAATGGATATTTAATAATAATAATAATAATAATAATAATAATAATAATAAACTATGTTAAAAAAGCTATATTTGAAATAAATTGTGTGTTTTAAAGACAGCTACGTGTTTTGGGCAGCACGTTTTCGTCTATCGCTCAACGTTTACCAGTTAAACAACATTACGTGAATTTCTTCCGAATGAAGAGGGCTTAACAGGCTATTCCCAAAATATTCGTTATATACGTCTTTAATACATTATTTTACTCAGAGCCATTTTTCAGAAAATAAAGATTCCGAAAAATACTACATGTTGTTTAGACAGACGATTTCCTTGAAAATGTTCGTGTTGCATCTTTGGACGATACTGAATTTTAATACCATTGTTTGGTATTTATTCCACTTCGTTTTTGAGTTGTGCTGTTCACATCAGACTCATGGACCTTTTTCTAAAAATTGCTTTTGTGGATTCAGATGACCTCAAAGATATATTCCCACTTAAATAATGATACCGAATGTTTGGGTGGAATGCAATACTTCTCTACCTAATATTTACGTGGTAGAGAAAGTAAAAAGTGCATAAAATTCATTCGTACTGAAGAGGCCTCACAGTCTAATTATGGAGAATTTCAATATTAACGTTTTATTGGGCATGGAAATGTATTAAATGTGTATATTTATTACTTGGACCAAAACCGTTAACATCATTTTTTTTAAATATAATGTAAGCTTCCCATATAGTTTAAGTTGGAGGGAGTTTCTTGAAAATATTTCATTCATATGCTTGTAGACTAGTGTTTGAATACCAAGTTTGTGTTTCTTTATTTACGCTGTTCACTGACATACAATATTTTTTCTAAATATGCTAGATTGTTACGGAGTGGACATAAAACAATGTTCCCGTGAAATTTTGATGTGAAATTTTTGGGTGGAGTACAATACATCCTCTACCCACTATACAGGGTGCACTATTTAAGTTGAAACTCTACAATATATCCAAAACTAAGGTTTTTTATAAATAAATGTCTTTAAAAGTTGATTGGTATTATTGGGGGAAAATAAACACCATTCGTATTATTTTATTTAGAGGACGTTATGATGATAGAGTCAGTTTAGCCTTTTAAATGGGAATATACATTTTGTATGTTGTTTTTCCATTATAAATGGTGTATTTTGTGATGAGGAATAAGGAAACAAAATAAAAAATATTGGTTCCCAATTATGAAACGTAACTTGACCCTCAAATCACGATCCATGAATGGCCCAACCATTCATTGCGCTCTTGTACACAGCGGCATTTTCGTTGTTTGCGTTGGTGTAAAACAATTGCAAAATGTTGTTTAGTTCTGTGGGAGTGAAAAACAACATAAAAAGATAGGTTCCCATTCAAAAAGTAAATTGACCCTAAAATGACCATCACAACGTCCTGCAAATAAAATACGACTAATGACATTTACTTTCCCCCATAATATCAAGCAACTTTTATTCAAGACATTTCTTTCTACAACGCTTAGTTTTGGAGATGTAGTAGAGTCTCAACTTAAATGGTGCACCCTGTATAGGTGGCACTGAAAGTATAAAGGAAATACCTCGAGTATGTAATACATTTCCCATTCATAATATTTTCCACGTATCAGCAGCGCATATTTTGTTTATGTATGTAACATATGTGCTATATCTACTCCACCACATGTGTTATATTTCTCTGCACCATAACACAATTGCAACGGGGACACTATACGTTTCTTGATAATATGCGCGCATTATTGGATACCATTTCTAGGTGTAATTTATGTTCTGTTGCCCTTAATTCTTTCCTCCATACATCAAATGAGAATGCCTTGGAAGGAAAAGCAATATTAAACAACGGCACATAGAGAGGAGAATGCACCGATTGCCTTTCCTGCATGTTTATAATGATTTGTAGCAAGTATTCTGTGTTCCATTTCCAACTGGCCTCTATTTTAGGGAAGATCGTGATTGTTTGCAAGGGTTATGGTGCTGTCTAATAAATTACCGTTTCGTTTAACTAATATCTCTACTGCACATATTAGTGCACATTGCTATTACAGATCGAACAAAAACAAACAAAAAAGATGATGTAATAGTAGATGGAGAATTAAATTGCTGCGTTTGTATTGTGGCGTAAACACAAGTTTCTCTATGCTGTTCATAAAGTATAAAGCAATAAAAGATAGCATTATGAATAGGGTAGCTAGTTATATGAGGAATATAAACATCATAATTACACTAACCAAATAATAACATTTTATACAAATGGCTTAATAGGGCATTTATGAATTGTATAATCAGTAGAAAAACCCTGTGAGAGTAACACATAAGATTTCTAACTCGCAGAAACACTGAATTTTTCAAAGATTTGATTATTTGCATTTAAATGGATTAAAACAATTATAATATTGCCGGTATTCAATTATTTAAATTTATCACCTCACCTTCCTTGTGCCAAATTTTCCATTCATATTGAAAATTCTACAAAAATTCTCTCATCCAAAGTTTTTCAAATCCATCCTCCATTAATAGTGTTTGTTATATAATTGACACTAAAATAATGAAGAGAACAAAATTAATAATTTTATTAGTGAAAGGACATGCCCATTTATGCTGAATATTCTCAAAATTGCCCTCCACTGAACGCATTCTACCCCCTCTCCCGTTGGAGGGACGGTTTTTGTTATATCAGTCCTAAAAAAAGAATATAGCATTTATTTCACAAATTTATTGAGAAAACGGGCTCATTCATGCTGATAATGTCTGAAAATTGCTTCCGCCGAAAACTTTTCATTCCCTATTCCGCTAGCATTCCCACAGTAGTTTTACTTTTCTCCTGAAGAATATACCTGTCAAATTTCCAGTTCATATTTAAAATCCAAAAAGGTGCCTCCCTTCAAACCTATGTCAGCCCCATCTCGTATTAGCGGGTGGTTTATGCATTATTGTCCCTAAAAGAATGAAAATGGAGAAGCTTTTGTCCCTTTTATTTAGTAAAAGGTAATCATCGACGGGAATATAAATAATTGATAGGAAGGTAAAGAAATAATTCCAATAAATAATTTCAATGTATTAAGTCAATTTGTAATATAATAAGCTTGAGCTGAAATGTTTGTCCGAGAAGCACGTCATTAGCGAGCCATGTCAACAAAAGTCATTAGCGATAGCCGAATATAGAAGACATTAGCTTGAATTTTCTGGGAATCCAGGTTAGAGTTAAATTGAGTATGTTTTCAGAGTTACGTCGACATAAATTCTGTAAAAGAGAAAGGTAAATCAATTCTGAGAAAAGTGAAAGGCTAAGTTAATAAAATAATCAGAGTCACACATGAAGAGACTTTGTTATTGGCTCGGGCAAGATGTAAAGTTGGAAGGAGGAATAATATGTAGGCGAAGGTAAAAGTAATAAAGGCATGCAATTTTAAATCAGAAAGTTACTCTATCTCTCTCTGGTACCGGTACTGGTACTTGTACTTACATTCCTTCGTGCACACAGTCACTCTGGTACTGTCACCGGCACGTACTGCGCCTTTAAGCATCTTGTGACGCGTTTGTGTGAGTAAGATTTCGCGGCCATTGCGAGAGGTCTTGCCGGTAAGTATTTTAGCGACTCACGGCAACTAACGCTTCTAGTTTCTTTTATTACGGAAATAGTTGTTTCAAACCGTAATATTAATAATGTAGAAGATAACAGGTATAATGATTCAGTTGTTACAATTTCGAGTGCTACAATTCACAATATGTTTCATTATATTTCTTAGAGCGGTTGCACGTACTGCACACCAATTTTCAAGTCATGCAAGGGAATGTTGCGTGTAAAATGAGATTTCTCTGTGCTCCAATATTTTTAATTTGCGACGAAACACAATACTATAAGGCTGGTCCCTTAGCTTAGTCGGTAAAGCACCTTCCTGCTCTTCCAGGAGTCCCGGGTTCGATTCCCGACTGTGGGTGGGAGTGTTTCTCTAGCCAAATTATTCCTTATCCTCCCCATAATCTGGAAGTATGAACGAGAGAGTGAATATGTGTATGGTCTAATGATTAAAAAATAAAAGTACAAGAAACCCAACGACAAGAGTTGCACGAGTTAATATCATTGCCAATAGCCAATATGTTCCAAACGAAAGGTCGCAGATAAGACCAATGGGATATAAATAGAACTAAAAAAATATGTGTTACACTCACATGATTTTCTCTACTCATGTACAAACTATTTTTACAAACGCTTATTCTCTATATGCTTCATGTTAATCTAGACGTTAATCTTATTGCTAATTTTCTTGTAGGTGCAAGGGGAATATGGTAGCCTTTAAGCGATAGTCAAATCTTTTAAGACCTGGTTGCTTTGTGGCGCATCGCATTTTCTTTGTATGTCCAGGACATGAAAAAAAAAGGAATAACGGATTCCCATTTGAGAAAAAGCATTGGAAAATTTAAGGGAATAACAAGCAAAATCTCGAAAATGGTTCACTCAACAAAAACAATGATATGACAAATTGTGTATTTTAACGTGATCTACATTTTTTGCGTAGTGAAATTTTGTCTAGATCTTTTGGTTTACCAGTTATGCAAAAATCGTTCACAATAAAGAATACTTTTGGAGACATTCCAAAAAATTCAAGATATACATTTTATTTGCTATAAAATTATCTTAAACATATCATATTTTAATCAAAATCGTTAGAGCCACTTTAGAGTAAATTAAGATTTTCGAAAAATGTTCCCTGTAAAGGGTAAACAGGGGTGGGGGATTTTCTTGAAAACCTTCGTGTTGCATCTCTGGAAGATACTGAAACTAAATACGTTTGGTGTTTATCCGACTGTTCGTTTCTGAGTTATGCTGTTCACAGACAGACACACAGACTCACACACGGACTTGTTTCCAAAAATGCTTTTTTTGGATTGAGGGGGCCTCAAAACATATATTTCCGGTGAAATCTTGGTATTGAATTTTTGGGTGGAATACAATACTTCCCCATCTTACAATATGTAGTAGAGAAAGTAAAAAAATAACCATATAAATAAAAGCTAGTTCGTCAGAGAAGAATATTAAGCGTGGATAAATTAATTTATAATTGAGCAAAATTCAATTACAAAAATTTATCCGAATCTCACAATTACATGAAACAAACCCCATAAATTGTAGGAACTAAAAGAAAACATAACGAAACCAATTCATTTAACTTCAGATATTGAACTCTCCTGTGGGAATGAAATTTTCCTGAGAGGATGTTAAAATATGTGGATAGAGAAAGATAGCGTTTCTAAAAATCTCTTATAATAAGATAAGTGATTATTATCATAATAATTGTAACTATGAGGACGAACGGCGGTTGCTGGAATATTATAGCGATCTCAGTGTAAAGAAAGAGCATTATAAATTCCCCGTAATTCAAATAAAACCTCTTAAACCAATTTTTAGTAAACTCATTTGCAATAAAACATAAAGCGTACGGCACAGTATTGCACTATTTTCAACAACACGTGCATTAGAATCATTCCATTATGCATTACTTACCTATATTAGTATGTGGAAAATTTTCGTTATTTCAATTCAGAAATTGGCAGACGTAATGAAAGGCACGAAGTTAGTTTAATTAAGAAAGCGACAGAAACAGCCGAGGCGTTTGAGCGAATTTCCTAAGACGCATTGTTTTGCTGTGGAGATTGATTAATTTCCTTCTGTAGCAAATGGCGTGTCTGCATTAATATTCTGGCATAGTTTAATGGCGTGTTCCACTGCCTTTCCGGTATGCACTACTAACGCTATGAGGCTTACCACATTTCAGAACCAGTAACCATGTTATACATTAACAGTCACAATGCCTTCAACTGAGCCTGTGTACGTTTTCTTTGCTTAAGTGAAGCACGGCGCAACTGAAAGCAATATCGTTCTCATTGTAGACGAATGTAAGCTCAAGTTTGAAATTGCTTACACCTCTCCAGTCCAAATCAGCCAGAGCAAAACTTGATATAAAATTCGAAATCTTTGGCTTGTAAAAATATGAACACGATATTTCACTACAGATTTACATAGAGGATATATCTTATTTACTGAGCGAGTACTCCGGAATGGGAATAGGAGTACTTGATAAAAATGCCTCTATAGTCACTTTTATCGTTTGTATTTTACCACCTGAAGTTTTAACCGTTATATCCCACACACCGCTTTAATTTCTAACTTCATCCGATCGATAAAAAAATAATAATCCTGTAGCAGTTGAAGGAGGTTAATTGTAGGAGTATATTTTTAATCAAAATCGTTAGAGCCATTTTTGAGAAATTAAAATTTTCGAAAAATGTTCCGTGTAAAGGGTAATCTGGGATGGGGGAATTTTCTTGAAAACCTTTGTGTCGCATATCTGAACCTAAATACCACGTTTGGTGTTCATCCGACTGTTCATTTCTGAGTTATGCTGTTCACAGACACACAGACACACACACACACACACGGACATGCTTCCAAAAATGCTTTTTTTTTTATTTAGGTTGTCTGAAAACATGTATTTCCGGTGAAATCTCGGTATGGAATTTTTGGGTGGAATACAATACTTCCCCTACTTACTATACGTAGTAAAGAAAGTAAAAATGACAGATGAATAAACACTAATTTGATTTCTAAACACGGCAGTTTTTAGGAATGCAAAACAGGATATGCTCCCGGATTTGATGAAGTTTTATATTGAAATATACTTATTAGTATTGAAAGACTAACAATGCGGATTAAAATGCGTTATGTTTACGTTACTACAGATCCAATGAACTATGAACCAGCTGCACGGTATTTTTCCACTGGACGTGTGATCACGTGTTTCCCGTCGCTGCTGCAACCATGGTCACGCTGCTGAAGCTGGCTTTGCTCATGTTTTGTAGCATATGTTGACCGTGATGCGGTGGTTTCAGACCGTCCATAATCTGTATAACACATTTTAGACCACAGGTAGTGTTCAGTCTAATAAACCTCACAGAAGTCTAGGGTTCTTACCGAAAAACATTAGCGTGCCTTTGCCTTTTTTACTTTGTCTACTGCGTACAATAGGTAGGGAAAGTATTGCATTCCACCCCAAAATTCGATACTTTGGTTTCACCGAAAACGCCTGTTTTGAGGCCCCTGAACCCTCATAAAACATTTTTGCAATATACTGTGGCGAGACCAAAAGGTTTGCAGCTAGGTATTAAATTTTGGTTACCCTAGCATATACATTAGAAGGTATAGCTGCAGAGGCAGCAAGAGGACCAGGA
This sequence comes from Deroplatys truncata, assembly GCA_030765065.1. Classification (NCBI taxonomy): domain Eukaryota; kingdom Metazoa; phylum Arthropoda; class Insecta; order Mantodea; family Mantidae; genus Deroplatys; species Deroplatys truncata. Next base: position 112,674,566 of record CM060982.1, read on the forward strand.
TCATTAATAACACATTCCAGGGCAGGCGTGGGATAGTTAAAACAAAATGCACAGAAATTCACATTAATCACATTACCTGTGGTTTATTCAGTATAAGCACGGTGCCCCTACATCACGCACAAAAGTTTAAAAGGAAGACCGAACACTCGATCAAAATTGACGCTCACCACACAACACACAAAGAAGTAACGTTCACTTCCCCCACTCTCTCCACCGCTGGCTATGATCGTCAGCCAAGAAGGTGGCGAGTCGTCACGTCAGGCGAACTTCAAACCCAAAGCCGAAAGAATTACCCCAACAATATTGTCGCCAACGATACAATAATGTGTCTAGCGTGACAATACACACACATACAGGCTACAATATCCGTATGTATGTATGTATGTATGTATGTATGTATGTATGATGTATGTATGTATGTATGTATGTATGTATGTATGTATGTATGTATGTATGTATGTCTGTCTGTCTGTCTGTCTGTGTGGCTTTGAACACCATAACTGAAAAAATCGATAAATACCGAACTTTGTATTTAGGTTCGATATCTTTCAAAGATGCTACACAAACATTTACAGAAAAATCTCCCACCCCAAACTACACTCTACATGAAACATGTTTTCAAAAATGTTTATTTTCTAAAAAATGGCTATAATGATTCATACTCAAAAATTGTATATTAAAGATATGCACATGACAAATAAAACGTACATATTGAATTTTCTGGAAATAGCTCCCAAGTCTTCATACGAAGAGAATTTTGTATAATATTGCATAACTGATAAAACCTTAAGTGATAGACGAAAACATTCTACACACAATAAACGTAGATCTCTTTAAAACACACATTTATTTAAAATACGTTTTTGTGGCATAAGCTATTTCTGAGATATTCGTTATTAAAGGTTCGAATTGCTCATTTCTTGGTCATTCTCTTAAGCCCTTTCAATATTCAGTTGTTTTTTGCAATTGCATGGAAAGAGCATGCACTTATTGTGGCAAAGGTTTATTTACATGAAACTGAAGTAGATAGAAAAATAAGCTTGAGTAGGAATAATTGTATACTCAGTAATAAACGTTATAGGATAGAAGAAGTCATAGAATGTATCCATCAGATGTTTATAACACGAGTCTGTCACAACCCAAACAGCCAAAAGTTCGCTGTAAACACTTTAAAGTGTTTTTGGGGAGGACAGAATTATTAGTAGAGATGCATGCTCTTCTTGGGTCTCCCGACATAACAGCTTGCGACTTTTATCTCTGGGGTAAACAAAAACAAAGTATACAAGACAACCCCATGCTCGCTGTAGGAATTAAAACAAATTATCTGTCATGAAATTGGCAGAATTTCGGAACGTGAATTACGGCGAGTGATGGATAGTTGCTTAAAGAGGTGCTAAAAATATATGGACAAGGACAAGGACAGAGGCCAGTTTCAGCACCCCTTTTCATAACGATGGTAAGTAAAGCTGGTACGTAAAGGATTATTGTAGGGTTGCATCAGCGCCACTCTGTAGTAGCCGCAGACGGCAACAGATGCAGCCATCGCGAATCGGAAAAACACCGGCAGCCGGTTTATAGTTCATTGGATCTCCCTGCACAACGGAGACACCTCGCACCTATGCAGATTTATTGTGGTTACCACGCCTCTCCAGCAGGAATGGCGGAAGCGAAGGAACCGCAGGAGGCTATAGGTTGCAGGCACACACGCCTCAGACGCGCAGAAGTCCCTAATGTTTCCTGGCTAAAAGACCAAGCTCTGGAGCCGCCCAGGGTGGGCGATGAACGTCTCATACAACCTAGGTAGTCCTGTGGTGTGTTAGGGGAACACTCCTTCCTTGAAGACAGCATCTGCGACATCTGTCAGGCGCTACCTAACAGTCACACCTGCGAAACCTAGAAAGACACCTGAAGCGCAAGAAGGAAATAGAATGAAACAGAAATGAGAGAAAGGAGATAATTACAGAAATCACCCAAGCATTCTCCTACCAAGCAGGGAAAACCACGAAAAACCCAAGGTAATGTCGATAGGAAATAAACTCAATTAATTTTTTTAAAAATAAATCATGTGTTTTAAAGAGATCTGAATTTTGTGCAGTGCTTTTCGTCTATCACTTAACGTTTACCAGTTACAAGATTATACAACATTGATTCTGAATGAAGAGGACTTCACAGGCTATTTCCAGAAAATTCAAGATTTCGAAAAATCCTGCATGCAAAGTGTAATCTCGGGTGAGAATTTTCTTGAAAATATTCCTTTCGCATCTTTGGGAGTTACTGAATTCAAATACCAAGTTCGGTATATATTGAACATTTTTTGGACTTATACTGTTCACAGAGACACACAACACACACACACACACACACACACACATGCAGAAGGATCGTTTTCTAAAACTATTTTTCTTTTGTGTTCAGGGGGCCTTAAAACATGGATTTCTGGTGAAATATTGATATCGAATATTGGGTGGAATGCAGTACTTCCTCACCGAGCGGAATGTTTCAGGCGGTAACGTCTGTGGCCTGCATTTGGAAGTTTCCGATTTCAAATCCCGTGGGCCGAGCAATCTGACTGTTCTCATGGCTTCCCTCAGTCGCTAAGGTAAATACCGGATTAGTTATTTAATCCACGATCCAAAATTCCACCTTAAGTCTAAAACAATAGCAAACAAATTAAAATAGATGGTAATAGCGAATACTCTGACATGTATCCACAGATGATGACAGCAGGTAGACTGGACGGCACCCTAAAGCCATCTGCTCGGCACGTGTAGAAGCAAAGGTACAGTTAATGTACTCATTCCTTTGTGGACATGTGACGAAGCAAGATGGTATAGTACAGGGATGAGACCTAGAAGACTAACTCCTAACACAGTTACCGTCAAGTAACGAGCACATTGATTGGGAACTGCCTGCTCAGTACATAAGCGTTATGGGAGTAACTGAAAGAGGAGAAACGGAGAAAATGTTGATGTCATACATTATCTGACGCAGCGGCTATAGCCCAATGTTATCGAGAGGTCAATATCTGCCGCTCGCTAGCGTTAACATTGGGCGGGCGTGTTGAAATAGTTCAGAACGTTCGAGAACTTTGAGGAAAGATTCCACTGACTATATAAGCGAGCGTTCTCGCGCAGTCCTGTAAGTTGCGACTGCGTTTCTGGTGCGACATCGAGAGCGATACTCCGAGCGAGTTGGTGACGGCTGTTGTGATACTGTGGAGCGAAAGGTTGTGGAAGTCTTGCGTTCGACTCCCAAGTGAAGTAAACCGTCCGATGTGAAAAGTCTACGTCGCGAAGAAAACAAAGTGACAAGAATGGAGCTAGTTCACTTATTTGAAGTAATATTGGTGAAGTGAACTCCCAGTGAAGGTGAACTACATAAAAAGGCAACAGTCAGTTGAAAAACACAGCACAAAATCACGCGCAGCGGCGGTTCTAACGAGTAGCTTTCATTTACTATGGAGAAGTACATCGAGGCATAGGTCAACAACACCAACTAGCTTCAACCCTGCTTGAGGGGAAATATATTTTATTGCAGCACAATATAACGGTGTAATGCATTTATTTTGCAATAAGGTGTTAAACGATATAAAGAAGTTTAATCCACAACTCCATTAATCATCCTGTTACGCATATCAGTATGAAGACTACCAAGGGGAAGAAGGATCAGGGTTTATTGGAACAACTAAAATGTGTAACGTTTGTGGATGTAAGTCAAGGACTTTTTATCATACAGTAATTTATTGCTATTGGTAACTTTGTTTATTCTGGTCGGTCGCACAACTTATTTATTGCCTTTAAACATAGGAATTATCATATTACTTTCTCTACCACGTATAGTAAGCAGGGGAAGTATTGTATTCCACCCAAAAATTCGATACCGAGATTTCACCGGAAATACATATTTTGAGACCACCTGAATCCAAAAAAAGCAGTTTTGGAAACATGTCGTGTGTGATTCTGTCTGACTGTGAACAGCATAACTCAGAAATGAACAGTCGGATAAACACCAAACTTGGTATTTAGGTTCAGTATCTTCCAGAGATGCGACACGAATGTTTTCAAAAAAATCCCCCTACCCCAAATTACCCTCCACATGGAAAATTTTAATTTTCTCAAAATGGCTCTATTATATGTTTAAGATATTTTTATGACAAATAAAATGTATATCTCGAATTTTCTGGGAATGTCTCCAAAAGTATTCTTCATTGTGAACGATGTTGCATAACTGGTAAACCATAAGAGATAGACAAAATTTCACTACACCAAACATGTAGATTGCGTTAAAATGCACAATTTATGTCATATACATTTTTTCTGCTGAGTGAAATGACGATTTTTACGAATTTTGTCATTAATTTGCATTGAAAGTTCATCAGTCATAAGGCTAGGCTTACCACTGCGATCCTCGTCGTGAACATTGGTATGGCCATTTTTAAAATCAATGCACCATTGCCCGACTCGGCTTTCACTCATTATTCTCTGCCAGTAAATATCATAAAGTTGACGATAAATATCAATTGGTTTGTTCTTTTTAGCCAACCACACTTCACAAGTGGCGGGATTTTCTATTGCAGCGCACATTTTAACAACTCACAGAGAGCACAGTAAGGAAGACACAGTCCTCACGCTACCACAGCTGGATGCGTACTGAATGTAGGAACGCTCTGACACCAAGATGGCGGCTCTAATCCTGCTCACCACCATGATAGGCCAAAACGTCTGGGACTTTCTGGACTGCCCTCGTACATGAGACACTTCGTTATAGATACAAAGAGAACAGCGATATTCAAATGATTAAGAACTGGACACTATATGCTGACCTTAAATTCTATACTGTTTCCATGCAATCGCAAAAAACAAGTGAAAATCAATGAGGCTAAACGAATGATAGGTAACTGAACAATTCAAACTTTTAATAACGAATATCTCAGAAACGACTTATGCCACAGAAAAAACCTATTTCAAGTAAATTGTGTGTTTTAATGATATATACAGTTTTTGTGGTACGTTTACGGCTATAGCTTAACGTTTATAGGTTATACAAGATTATACATAACTCCTTCCAAATCGAGAGGGCCTCACAGGCTATTTCCAGTATATTCGAGATATACATTATATTTGTCATGTAAATATCATGTAAATATTTAATATATGATATCTTAATAAAAATCATTAAAGCCATTTAAAAAATTCGAAAAATATTCCCTGTAAAGGCTAATTGGGGTGGGAGATATTCTTGAGAAGCATCGTCGATCTTTGGAAGATACTGAGCCTAAATACCAAGTTTGGTATTTATCCGACTGTTCATTTTTTAGTTATGATGCACACAGAGAGACTGACAGAGAGATATATACACATTTTCTAAAAATGGTTTTTGTTTTGGATTCAGGGGGCTCGAAACATGCATTTCCGATAAAATCTTGGTATAAATTTTTTGGGTGGAATGCAATTCCTTCCCTACCTACTATGTACGTGTTAGAGAAAGTAAGAATAGTTTCCCTTACCTAGTAGTAAAGAGAATAAAAATAAGAACGAGATGAAGCAGCAATTATTTTAAGTGCAGATTTTCTTTTTAAATTACACCAAATTAGAGCCAAAAGATCTAAAAGTTTATTCAATTGATCGTTAACTGCAGTTGCACTACAAATGCAACGCCGCTTGGGGCCAAAATTGCCTGTGTATAACATTAGTACAATTTATCTACATGATTTTGTAATAAAGATATGTGATACAACACCGGTGCCCTGACTTCAACATGTGCATCGCACATTACATGTTATTGTCCTGGTGCAAAATGCATTTCACATACGCCTGGTGAACAAAAATGATAGACATTATTTTTCTCATTACGGATTACAGTAACACATTTGATGTATGGAGCGTATAAACAGTAAAACAGCAAAGAGCATGTGCAAACATACAGAGTGTTGAAAAGCGCCTGATGTTACAAGAGACGGCGGAACCTGCCACAACAGGCACAAAGTCTAACAAACTTGAGTCCTGAAGGGTCTTAAATTTGTTGTAACACAATTTATTGAACAGGACGGAATGACCTTTGTTACCCTTTGCAGTCAATCAATCAATCAATTTCTCTATCTATATTGAGTCAAACTCAAGAGGCTATGACATACAATGTAGCAAATGCCTATTAAATATCTGATATGTCACATTCACATGACTTTCTCTAACCTCAATCGTTTAATAGTGGATATACAAACTATTCCTATGAAAGATTTTTATCTTCTCTACTACGGAAAATAAGAAGGGGAAATATTGAATTTCACTCAAAAATTAGATACCGAGATTTCCCCGAAAATATGTTTTGAGGCGCCCTCAATTCAAATACAGCATTTTTAGAAAATGGCCCGTGTGTGTCTACGTATCTATATGTTGAATTTTCTGGGAATATCCCCAAAAGTCCCCTTCATTCTGAATGACTTTGGCATAACTGGTAAACCGTAAAAGATAAACAAAGGAAAACGTAGATCTCGTTAAAACACAAGTAATGTCACATACTTTTTTGTAGAATGAACCAATTCCGAAGTATTTGAATTTTCCAATACTTACACTTTTCCTCAATTGGGAATTCGTGAATGCTTTTTTTATGTCCTGGACATACAGAGAGAATGAAATGCTCCCCATAGCAACCACCCTTAAAAGATTTGATTATCGCTTAAAATCTACAAAATTCCCCTTGCACCTGCAAGAAAATTAGTTTCTGCAAATGTTTATCTCGATTAACATGAAGTAGATGGAGAATAAGCGTTTGTAAAAATAGAGTAGAGAAAGTCATATGAGTGTAACACATGAGATGTTTTTAACATGTTGAAGCGTGATTTGTTCATTCTTAAATGTTACAAGTTAATTTTAACTGTTATACAATGATTGTATGGAGCTATAATTTCCCCATTAAAGGAGAGCTGGTAGTCTACCCTCTTTAATATTCCTTCATTCTTTGTTTCTGAGTTCTGCCTCTCTTATGTATGATTGTGAATTTCGCAAATGCGATATAGCGTGACATGCTCATAAAGGCTTTTGGTCTGTTATTTTCATTTGTAACGACCTTTAAACAGCTTGATAGTGTGCTTTAAAAATGCAATAACTATTTAATTGATAAAATGCGAAATTTATACTAAAATCTTAAATAAACGCGAAATGTGCTGCGATTCACGAACTTTATAAACGAAAATTTAAAAATAAAAAATCTGATGTGTTACACTCACATGACTTTCTCTACTCTTGTACAAACTATTTTTACAAACTCTTATTCTCCATATGCTTCATCTTAGTCGAGATGTTAATCTTATTGCTAATTTTCTTGTAGATGCAAGGGGAATTGGTAGGCTTTAAGCGACAGTCAAATATTTTAAGAGCTGGTTGCTATGTGGAGTATTCCATTCTCTTTGCATTACCAGAACCAAAAAAAAAATTAATAACGAATTTCCATTTGAGAAAAAGTATAAGTATTGGAAAGTTTAATATCGCCAACATGGTTCACTCAACAACAAAAATTTATATGACATGAATTGTGTATTTTAACGCGGTCTACATTTTGTGTGTAGAAAAGTTTGTCTATCTATTATGGTTTACCAGTTATGCAAACGTCGCTCACAATGAAGAATACTTTTGGAGACATTCCCAGAAAATTCGAGATATGCATATAAATTGTCATGAAAATATCTTAAACATATGATATTTTAATCAAAATCGTTAGAGCCATTTTGGATAAAATAAAAATTTTTGAAACATGTTCCACGTAAAGGGTAATATGGGGTGGAAGGATCTTCTTGAAAACATTCGTGTCGCATCTCTGGAAGATACTGAACCTAGGTACCAAGTTTGGTGTTTATCCGACTGTTCGTTTCTGAGTTATGCTGTTCACAGACACACACACACACTATACGTAGTAGAGAAAGAAAACCACCAGCACTGTGAATTCTTCGGAATTTTGCAGGCTTAGGTTTTGTTCGAAATACTTATTGATTTAAGTGATCTTTTTGGGATCAATTCAATAAATCTATGATTCATCACCAGTATATTCCAACCAAGTCAAGTTTCAATGCGTGGTTGTTTTTGATCGGTAGTCCGTTTGTGTGGAATCCATCAACAACAAAGATTTCTCACGTCTAACTGTTGATGTAAAATGTCTTGGATTCGACTCACACCAATGCCCAATGTCGTCCGAATAAATTCATAAAATACTGTCGATCTTCTTCAAGCATTGCTCGAACAGCAACAATGTTTTAATTAGTAACATCAGTTCTTGAGCGTCATTCACGAAATTCATCACTAAGAAACAACCGACTTCTTTTGAAATCGCTGACCAATTAAATTGTTACCTTAGATCCCCACCATTCTTCGCCAAATGCATTTCTAAGCTGACATTGTTTAGGCGTTAATGAGGATTTAAAATCCTAAAACATAATAGCCCGGAAAAGCTTACTAGTCAAAATATCTAAATGATGATAATTAACAAACTATTAGAGTAAATCGAACAAACTACACGGCAACCAACTCGCAAAACATTTCAAAGTATCTGTCAAATATAAATACATTTCATTTGTTTTCAGAAACATGGCATTCTAAAAATTTATATTATCACCCTCCTAACAACACCTAAATATAAATGTCTTAATTATTATAGTGTGGAATGTTGCATACATTTAATTGTTTATTTATCAATATGTTTATTAAATACTACATATACTTTAATATCTTTAGTATTATCCACAAGGTTAAACCTTTGTCGTGTTAACTATGAAGGTAAAGGAAAGTTTCCAAACTTCCATGTCGTTAAAGTGAATAGTTTTTATGAGGATACCAACTGATGAAAAGTGTAGAGAAAAACAGAATGCTTGTCACATTCTGTAGGCAGCTATGCTCAAATACCTAGAGTTTGACCAAGAACTTCTGCAGTGTAATTGACTTCCTAAGAGCATGTAGAGTTTCTGAAAGAAATACAATTTCAGTAAATACAATTTAATTACAAGGGAAAAGAGAACACGAGTAGCGGAATGAAATATTGAGGTATGGTCTATTCTGTCATTTAAAGCCGTTACTGATTCATGAGCTTGCACGACTTAATTTAATAACTATGTAATTTATTCTTTTTATCTGGTAAATCTGACATCAGTAACTTTTGTAATCTTTGGTCTGTATCAATTTATTCTGTGTTCTTCAGTATTGCTGTAACCAATATTAATTTAAAATAAATACACAAGCACTATATTGTATTTTTATCTCCTTATTTATCCGTTACAAATGTCCTCTGTTGCTGTTGTTGATCACCAATGGCACTGGGGATTAATTGATGTGCATCATTTTCCCTCTGGCTTTCCAATATAAAGTCTATAAGTTATCACCTTTAACGCCTTTGCATTTGGCGAGATGTTGTTTGTTCAGGATGACATCTTCTTCACAGAGAGTGCACTTGGGTGTAGGTAGGCATCGTATCTTGTAGAGATGTTTTGCGAGACAGTCGTGGCCAGTTGCAATCCTAAATAAGGCCACTAAAGTCTTCCTTGGCATTTTTTGTATATCAACTCTATCTTCAATATTCTTATAATCTTTATCTTTTAATTTATCTTCTTCATCAAGTCTCTGCTGTATTTTGAAATGTTGTTTAACGTTATTTAATTGTTTATTTATTTCTATTTGTCCTACAGGTTTTATTTGTTATATTGCACATTTCTTTGCTAATTGATATGCATGTTCATTTCCCAAAAGTCCACACGAGCAGGGATCCATTGTAGAATGACATGATTTCTAGTTTCAACTGCTTTAATTAAGCTTCTTATTCCTTTAATATTTCTTGTTGTTTTATTATTGTAATTTATTATTTCATCTATAGCTAATTTTGATTCTGATAAGATGACTATTTTTTGTTTCATGTATGGTCTATATAAATGTTCTGTAATGCTGTTTTTATAGCTGTTAATTCTCCATCATAGTGGTTTTGCGCTTCATCTAATGTTAGGCACTGTGCAAAATATTTACAATATACTCCAGCACCGGCATTGTTTTTTATTGATGAGGGATCTATCTGTATATATTTGGAGCCATTCTTTTTCTGGGTATCTTTCATTTTCTGTAGCTATTACTATGGTTATCATTTCATCTTGTATATTGTTTTGTTTGTGTATTGTATATATCAGGTCATTCTCGATATTGTGTATCAATATATTGTATTGGACTCGTTACCTCTTTGCAACAATATTCTTGTATTTTAAGTTATTAATATATGTTCTGAAGCTTATTTGAGTTTTTAAATTACTTATAGTATCTGCTGTGTGGTACCATTTGTATCTGTTTCTATTCACTTGCAGTTTTTGTGCTAGAGTAATTGCATTTCCAATTCTATAGCCATGTTTTTTCTGAAGCTTTGTAGTACTGTAATTGGTGTTCTGTTTAAAGATCCTGTTATTATTCTTAGTGAATTATTTTTGAAATTTCTAGTTTACTTTTAAGTCTCTTGTTTACTGTTGCTAGTAGCTCTCCTCCATACAATAGGTTAGTTTTATGTATGTTTTATATGTATTATTACGGTTTTAAAATGTTGTTCTCTTTGTTGATTTTGTTTGTTACATTGTTTACATGTTCTTTCATGAATAGTTTTTTTATTTAATTCTATCCCTAGATCGTTGTTGTACTTGCTTCTTGTAGTTTTTTGTTGTTGAATTGTAGACATTTTTTTCTGTTTTATGCTGCTGTGTGAATAGTTAATATTGAGTTTTTCCTGTATTTAAAATCACAAATGTGATTTTAAGTTTACCTTAATGTTAGTTAAAAACATACTGTGGCAGCGGCAATGGCCCAAGGTTATCGAAGGGTCGGCGCCGGGTGGTCGGAGTAAACAACGATAACTGCCGCTCGTCGGCATAAACACCTAGCTCAGCAGATAACTAGAACCTTCTGGAATATTCTTTTCCCCCTCCTCCAGAAAGTGTGTCGAAATAATTCTAGAGCGTTTGAGAACCTTGTGGAAAGATTCCACTGGCTATATAAGTAAGCGTTCTTGCACGCTCAGACAGCTGTACCCTGTATTCCGCTCCACAATGCTCACACACCTCAAACTACGCCTATATCCTGATTCTGTATGGCTGCGAGGTCTGGGGATCGGCGGCAGCGATCACCATCCGCAGGCTACAGACCGTCCAGAACAAGGCCCTTCGGATGATCTATGATACCGGGTGTAGATTCCCGTCACACATCCTACACCCCATTCCGGTCTCCCATACATCGGGGACGTGGTGCTGGAGAGAACCCGTAACATGTACACGAAACTCACTTACCACACCAACCAGCTTGTGAACTCTTTGGGCCGCTATGACCACAAGGCGCCAAGGCTGAGAAAGAGTTACCGGTTGCCGAAGGACGGCTTGGGCCTCCGAGGCTGAGGTGATCCTAATTTACTCTAACATCATAACTAAATAACTTACCACCTTCTTTCTAACCAAACTACTAAACTACTAACCTACTAACAACACCATCTATCCCCCTGGGTGCTGCACAGACCTAGGTATGTGCTGTCTCCCAGGACACAATTCACGCGCTAGCATGCACGGCATGCCAGCTAGGAACTAACATTTACTAACCGGGGTGCTAACGCGGAACCCGACCACTAACTGCATGAAATCCCTCTACTAACATAACACCCTGTCTCCCTAGACACGCATGATTAGTTTACTAACAGCATGTGCATCGGGAGACGATGTAGCCTCTGAGGATGATCGTCACCAGAGGCGGCGAGTGTGGGGCCGCCCCTACATAAAAAAAATAAAAAAAAGGTTTGAAAATCCCTCATCTCAAAAGTCCCCCCCTCAAGTTAAGCAGCATTGGGCTTGGTCATTAGCTGGATGAGTGACCATTTAGCAGCGACCCGCCCTGCTGCCAACTTGGATAACCCCATACCATCACCTAATTTTCCCATCCTGCTTTGCTGCCATGCCGGTCTGCTTGGCTTGACGACCACGCAAGTGGTCGCCCAAGTTAAGCAGTATTGGGCTTAGTCACCACGTGGTCGCTAGTCCGCCCATGTGGGAAAACCAAGACCCAACCAATGGTAGCACAGAAAGCTAAACTCCGCCCAAGACAAATAGACAAATATCAAAAGCTTGTGCATATTCTTTAAAACCTTCTTTATCGCAGAGGTAAAGCCACGTAAGCGGCTAGGTACTGTGGCGATCACATTCCACCCAGGTGAACCTGGGCGACCTGTTCTCGATTGCTGGATTGCTGGAGAGTTGTTGGTGACGGCTTTTGGTGACGTGTAGTAAGTGGTACTGAGTTGAAACGGGTTGTGGATGTCTTGCGTTCTACTCTCCATCGAAGTGAATCGTCCGGCGTGATAATGCTACATCACGAAAGAAGTGAAGTAATGAATGAACTACTTCACCTCGGTGAAGTGATGTGAACGTAGTGAAATTTCAATTAAGTTGAACTAATAAGAGTTTAGACACTGACAGTGAGAACTGACAGAGGTGACAGTTGAAAAAGTAGACAAAGTCACACTGTTTATCAGAATTAACTGGAATTATATGTTTTTCTTAAATATTTTATAAAATGCTAAAATGCAAATGTACAGATGAATATGAAAAATTTCCGATTTTAAGAGGGTGAAAACCACCACTCCTAATAATGAGGTAACAAGTTGTGATCCTGAACTCAATACCTAAATCAGGTTTCATCTTCTCACTGTTTGAAAATAACACGTTACAAAGACTAAAGTTAAAATCCATATTTAAAATATGAATAAAACTTAGGTTATTTCTTTGGGTTAGTGGATTGACTTTAATGTGACAATAAAAAGTTTTGAGAAATGATTACAAAGTAGTAAGCTGAATTTTATACGCTCCTAATTTAAATTACCAGTTTTTCTGCTTGCATAATAAATAACTATTATCAACAAAACGTTTTAAAAAAATGCTGATAACACATCCCTAAATTTATGGTGCTGAATTACTCCCTAACGTTTTCTACGTTGCTGCCAGCGAAAACAGACAGCTTAATAAATCACTAACGAATATAATAAAGCAACAAGTGAAAAAAACACAACATAAATCCTGCGGCGTAATTAATAACTCTTTGACAACTTCTCTAATATACACTTGATTTATAACAAGTCTACACAACAAGCTAATTCGATACAATACAAATACATATAATAAGGTCTTTCGATTATGTCGAAATACAGAGCATTAAATAATGCTTTGTATGCTTGCTGAAAAAAAACACAATTGCTGAACAACATTTACGTGTTGGGAAAATAAACATCTCTAAAACTCGGAATGGTGGTCTCAGTTCATGTCCAGATCCTATATTAGGATTTAAATAACACCATCGGTAATGACAAATATATACTACAGCTTTACTTACTGAATGTTCCTGAAGATGGCTATTCTATTGGCTTACGATAGCACGTTCTTTGCTGCTTACCTGAGAATCAAAGAAACAATGAATCAAATCGATGGTAGTAAAAGGTACTCTTGTCATCTGCATGTACGTATACTACCAGGGATACTTATAAAGTAGAGCTCGCTATGCAATAAAATAAGAATATTTTTTGGCCAACACTAAATATTTTAGCTAACTAATCACTTTCTCTACCATGTGTGCATTAGGTAGAGAAGATGTTTCAATCCACCCAAATATTTGAAACCGAGATTTCAACGGAATTACATATTTTGATGTCCCCTGAATCCCAAAAAGGACTTTTTAGAAAGGTCCGCGTGTGTGTCTGTATGTGTCACTGTGAAGAGCGTAACTCAAAAACGAAAAGTCGGGTAAATCCCACACTTGATATTTAGGCTCATTACCTTCCAAAGATGCGACACGATGATTTTCAAGAAAATACCCACACCCCAACTACCCTTTATATGAAACATTTTTTTGAAAATTTTGATTTTTTTAAAAAATGGCTAAGGATTTTTATTAAAATATTGTATATTAAAGATATTTACTTGACAAATAGAATGTATATCTTGAACTTTCTGGGAATAGATTATTCTGAAGTCCTCTTCATTCGGAAGGAGTTTTGTATATTCTTATACAACTGTAAACGTTAGCGATAGAAAAAAATGTACTACACAAGAAACGTAGATCTTTTAAAACACACAATTTACTTAAAATTATTTTTTTAAGGTATAAGCCGTTTCTGAGATACCCGTTATTAAATTTTGGAATTACTTGTTTTTTTAAAGTTTCATCGATTTTCAGTTGTTTCTCGCGAGTGTAACTACTTGTAGCTATTTCTGCAAATGTTTATTTGTATTAAAATGTAGTAGACAGAAAAAAGCCTGAGCAGGAATAAGTTATACACTCACTAATAAAAGATACACGGCAGAGAAACTTATTTGAATTAACATATCAGATTTTATTTATTCCATTGTGTATGCCGTAAGCTTTTCTTTCAGCACAGTTTTTATAATCACCTGAATTCTTATTCTGGTTTAGAATAACTTTGACAACTCCTTTTAGAATTTCACCGCCAATCTATAAAATAATCGTACCGTTTCTGAGATGCATTTTTGTGTGTCTAAAATTTCACACCTGGCGGGATGGCTCAGGTGGTAACGTCTTTGGCTCGCATTCCGGAGGTCCCAAGTTCAAATCCCGTGGGCCGACCAATCTATCTGAGGTTTTTCGTGCTTTACCTCAGTCGCCGAGGTAAATACCGGATTGGATATTTAATACCACGGCCCAAAGTTCCACCTTAAGTCTAAAACAACTGTAAAAATGAAAAATAGATGGTAATAGTGAATATTATGTCATTTATCTACAGATAATGTAAGCAGTTAGACTGCACGGCACCCTAATGCCATCTCAAGGCACGAAGCAAATCCAGTAGCTATGCGTGTCGCGGTATCGTTGTGTTATCTTATTTGCTGAGCGCCTGTTATTGTTTTACTATTTTGGATTTTGGATTCTTTGTCCTCCGGCTAGCTATTATTACTCAGTCGAGCAAATCTCTTGAACGGGGTGTAAACGGAAAGGAGTTGTTACTAAAAATAACACTTATAAAATAATTTGTTTTTACACTTTTATTGCCGTCACACTTCATTAATTTCATATATTTACTCTTGATACACGTCCGACTGAAACTGTTATATTTTCGAATGTAACTATAATCACTTATTTGCCGCAAATTATTAATTCGAGTATTTCACATTTTTGTAACTAACTTTACGACACGAGAGATTCTGTAGAATTACGTAACGTGTACTTCGTGAATGATTCTGTTAAACTGCGCGACGTGTAACCCGTGAATGATTCTGTTAAACTGCGCGACGTGTAACCCGTGAATGATTCTGTTAAACTGCGCGACGTGTAACCCCTGAATGATTCTGTTAAACTGCGCGACGTGTAACCCGTGAATGATTCTGTTAAAACTGCGCGACGTGTAACCCGTGAATGATTCTGTTAAACTGCGCGACGTGTAACCCCTGAATGATTGTATTAAACTGGGCGATACCTGTCTCTGGCTTCATAATTTATACTCCCTCACCCCGATATGCCTAAAGATTATAACAGAGCTGCTATTGGTTAATAAAACGCGCCAACATTAGTGTCTATTTTTATCCAATCAAAATTACGAACACATATGCTCTAGGCAAGATATTACCTCCATTTCCAAAGAAAAGCGCGCTACTCTGACGTCATTTGCTTGTATCTTCTAATTAATAAACAACTCACCCCCTCGCTACATTGTTACCCGCTCCTATTGTCAGTTTCAGTAAGGCCGTGTAAACTTATTTCCTAACTATGCTTATAATTAACAAACATCTCAAATCATTGTCATACAATAATGCTAATTTACACTACAATCACTCTGGCATTTACAATGTTGTGATATAAAATACTGCCTCATGCGCTAGGGCCTCTGTGGCACATGGCGGAGCGCGTGATTTCAGGCATGAGACCTAGAAGCTAACTGTCCATTATACATCGTTCTATGAGTTATCCACTAATAGATCCGTCGCGATATGACCAAGGAGTTAAAGCAACGTAAAATAAATTGTAAAAAAAATCACAGCAGAAGAAAATGCTTGATTGTGTCACTGGTTTTAGGAGGGGGTTTCAAAGTAGTGGTCGGAAGTCAGATGTTTATTACAGAGTAGCTGAAAAGAAAACAATTGTGAATATGCAAGTTAATGTGATGTTAGCCAAAAACACAAAACATTATTTTAGTACTTCAGGAAGTTTTCGTACATGTACCGGAAATGTTCCCTAAAAGATTATATCATTTAAATTCGATCATTTTTAATGCAGAAAAGTTTAACTCCAGAGTTACACGTTTTATAGATGCACTGGCGGAGGAAGTATGTGACGATGTTCTAAAAATGTATGCTACGATAAGAAAAGTAGTGAAAGGTGTGAAGGTTCGGGTAAAAATATAAATTCAGGGAAAAAATTTTGTAGTTGGATCTTTATTGCAAATTGGAGGTGCCCCTCATAATGTAAACGCAACGTTTCTGTTCATTTTGTAATTTGGATGAAGAATTGACACTAACATGTATAACGGACTACATTGCAAAAAATCTCTGTTGCAGTCTGTAGCGGGAAATGGTTGCTGGGCGGTATTTGAAGCGGAAAATCGTTGATGCTATCAGCTGCAGCGTTGTTCCTCGGCTATGGATGCTCGTCGGCTGTTGCGTTTTCCATTCCTAGCTTTTCTATGTATATGTTCTCAGGGTTATCGTGGGTGAGGTAAATTAAAAATAAACTGCATTTCCCCTAATCAATATAGTTTATTCACAATTTAAATATTTATGTGCGGCTAGCTCTTCCCATTATTCCAATCCCACCACTTTCAATAAATCAGGAGTCTACTATCCGCACACGCACTCCCACCCATATGCACACACACGTGCATCTATCGCTAAGAGCGTAACACTTCGTGTCGACGAAAACTCTAGAAGATAGAGTGGGTTATGAGGCCTTCTTTGCGCTTATATACCTGAGCCAAGTGACGCTCACCTCTGCGTTTCAAAATGTAACGACGTTTCTAACTGGTCCTCACACCGCGTTACTTTAACATGTATGAGAATATGTTACTCCAAATTCGTGCGCTTACGTGTGACCCTGGCGGGTTGTGAAGCGGGTTCAATATCTCCGTCTCTTTCTTTTATCTATCTGTCTTTTTCTATTTCTCCTGACCGTTACCGGTTCCCTGCTCGTTGGCTTGGTAAAAGGTGTGCTCTACTTAGAATTATGTTTTACCTGGAATTTTGCTAGCTCGCCCGTTTCTTACAATTTTTTCTGTACAAATGTTGGATGTTGAATATTTCAACATGTTTCTTGGTGAATTATATTCTTACTGTACAATTATTATATGTGTATGGTATATCCCCTTTCATATGTACAATTCTTATATATGTATAGTATATACCCTTTCAATTCACATGACTTTCTCCACTCTTGTACAAACTATTTTTACAAACGCCTACTCTCCATCCACTTCATGTTAATCGAGATATTGAGATGTTAATCTTACTGCTGGTTTTCTTCCCCTTTTCTTCAAGGGGGATATCGTAGACTTTAAGCGATAGACAAATTCTTTAAGAGCTGGTTGCTATGTGGAGCATCCATTCTCTTTGCATGCCCAGGACATAAAAAAACCAATGACGAATTCGGATTTGAGAACTAAGTATAAGTATTCATAAATTCAAACAAATAACAAGAAATATCTCGGAAATGGTTCCCTCCATAAAAAATATAGGACATAAATTGTGGGTTTTAACGAGATCTCGTTTATTTCTGTATTAAAATGTTATCTATCTCTTACGGTTTACCAGTTATGCAAAAGACATTCAAAACGAAGAAGGCTTTTGGGGACATTCCCAAAAAATTCAAGTTATATATTTCATTTGGCATGAAAATATCTTAAACGTATGATGTTTTAATCAAAATTGTTAGAGCCATTTTTGAGAAAACCAAAATTTTCTAAAAATATTCCATGTGAAGGATAGTTTGGGGTGGGGAATTTTTGTTTAATTTCAATTTTATTAAAGTATAAATTTAATTTTCGCATCCCTGAAAAATAGTAAACTCAAGTACCAAGTTTGGTACTTAGCCGACGTTTCGTTTTTCAGTCATGCTGTTCACAGACACACATACACCCGGACATGTTTCCAAAAATGCTGTATTTGGATTCAGGGCGCCTCAAAACATATGTTTCCGGTGAAATCTCGATGTTTCAAATTCATTATTTTATAAAGAGCAACTGTTTCAGACACGTTGTATATGATATTCAATTGTCTGTGTTTAAAATGAGCACTAAACTTAAATCGTGCAATATATTTTTATCTTCGATTTCGCAAAACCGTTTGCTGTAAATTTTTATCGTTTGAAAGTAATATCACACCCGTGGAATTTTCATCGCGAACTATGCTTCTACTCGTAAAATATCCAACTTCAGCACAAGCTGTTCAAATAACTATTTTAACTTTTCACACAAGAATGGCCAAGGCTGTGGTTATTAAACTTGCTATATATAAAGTAACTTTAAAGCCACTATGAGAATAAGGTATTTGGCATCTTTATTAGTTCTACCAAAGCGTGGGTTTCAATTGGGTGCAAGAAAAACATCTAAATATCTTATTTACTAGTAGGTTTTAACGTTACCTTCAAAATAATTATGAGCATTATGTTTCTGACAATTTATGTTATTTACAAAATTTTGATACATAAATATTTAAGAAGTAACAAAAATGTAGTTCCATCACATAGCAAGCATAAGCAACTGTCAGTATTTTGTGTAGTGTTAAATATATATATACAGAGATTAAAAGGTGACGCAGGTAATTCTTTCTGCCCCACGTTTAGTTGCAATATGACGCAGCCACGCTCCGTTCTCCAACAATGAAGCAATACCTTTGCCTCACGGTTGCTGCTTGTCTCCTCCCAGTTGGTTCTTCTTTTGTCACGGCTGCTCCAGCATGAAATCTTAACCTCAGGGTATGCGTGGGTGTGTACAGAGAAACACACAAACGCCGTCTTGGAACACTTTTATTCACTATTTAAATAATACTTTAGGTTTGCCGATCACTATTAAATGCATACGACGATACTTTGTCTTTACCACGACCGAAGAATATTAACTACAGCTAAGCGTTCTACCCTCTAGCATATTCGCCACCATTCTTCTCCACACGACGAAAATGTCCACCTGCACTCACCAGGCACTCAGGCAGACTGATATACCCACGCTACTACAAGGAAAACTAACGCCTCAACTTCCCCTCTCTCCCCTCAAACTTAGCGTCATGACGCTTAGAGAGTGGCCTTCACCAGGCTAAGTGCAGTTGCACTCGGCTGGTACCAGGAAAAACTTTCTTCAATTGTATTTACCCTTTCTACCTCAGGCTGGTCCCAAATTAACAAAACTGTGCCTGTCTTGTCTTTCTGTCGCTTTTACAGTCAACAATTTTCACAATGCTTCTCCTTTTTATACATACACTGATTTTAAATACATTATTACTTATTTTATATCGCTATCCTTCTCAGAATATTATGATAATTATTGCCTTAATAATTCCGGCTTCAAAGGACATGGGAAAGAGAAAACTATGTTGATGTTTGTAATAAAATAGCAAGAGAGGGATTTGCATGGGCTAAGTAAGGGGTGGTGAGGTTAAAAGGCATAGGATAAGGAGAAAATGAAGGCAAATCCCCATTATGTAATAGCAAATTTAATAATTATTGGCATTTAATGTTAGAATGCGAAGGAACAATGAATATGAGGAAAAGATTGCAAAGAAACAACTGGTCTAGATTACCAAATGAAATTATAGGTAAAAGGATGTTAAGAGTTAAATCCAAGAAAGGTTTATTTGAAGTTGGAAAATATTTAGGTGTAGTGAGAAATAAATGGCTGAAATAATTAGAAATAGGGAATAGAAAGAAAATGTAGATTTTTGAATCATAAAATTAAATAGGACCCAATAAGATGGGATGGATTTTGCGGGCCCTTAGTAATGCAGCAACTTAGTGAAAGAGAAAATGATATGTAAAGGGTAATGTGTAGAGATAAAATTATGTATTTTAGAACTTATATGAGAATTAATTTATGGAACTAACGAAGTGAAATAAAATACTTATCTACTAATGTTTTAATTTTTATTAACATACTGGAAATATTAGTGGTTATATTACCGGTTTTCAGAACATCATATGATATGTATACTGCACAGAAAAATGAATGGATATACAGAATGAAAAGGAGAGAATGGAAAGGTACGGACAAACAGATGGGGAAAAGAAATAAGGAGTATGAGACAGAGAGACAGGAATGAGATAGAAATAGTGAGACAGGGAGACATAACATGTTCCGCATTTAAAGGAATGACACGAATAGTGCTGCGGTTCCTGCAAGTCAAGTTTCTCCAGTGCCTGAGGATGGAACGCACAAAAGGTCTCTCTCTGTTATAGAGTGTTTCAGAAATACTTTTACAAACTTCGGGTATGGGTTCCTTACACCACAAGAAGGAAAAAAGTTCATATGAACATATGTCCCATAATCCTTTGTTTTCTCGTTAGATATTCAACACAGTGGTACACTTATAACACACAAAACTCATAATAAATGCTCGAAATATCCTCCTCTTGCTTCTACGCATGCCTGTACTCTTCGAATCATGGAATGTCTCACCCTGTCAAAAACTCCGGGATGGTCTCGAATGGTTTCGCAGGCTTCCATGACACGTCGATGAAGCGTTTCTGCATCCGGGATGGCTGCTCCAAAAAACCAATGATTTAAGATACCCCCAGAAGTAACATCCACAGGATTGAGGTCGGGAGAACGTGCAGGCCATGGAACTGTTCCTCCTCTGCCTATCCATCGGTTTCTTGGTCTTCCTTGATCAATAGTTCGTGGTGCAAAGGTTCCTGTCTCAGCAAGGCGACGATAAACAGCGACAAAGGTTGGATGATTCGGTTGTCTTCGGTCTGGAAACTCCATGTGATAGAGCCGTGCAGCCTCGCGTCCATTACCATTCGCGCGACCATACATAAAAATCATGTCTGCCTGTTCACGAAGTTAATATCCAGCCATGGTGGAACGAAACACGTGCAGTTAACTCACTACAAGTACACAATTGAAATGTTGAAGACAGACTAATGACAAATGACAAACGTAAACAAGTCTCCATGGCAACACTTCGCCATCTTCCGTATGTAGTACAAGGTTCAACGCCATCTATGAATGCATAGAGAAATGAATTTTGAGGTTGGACCCCGAAGGCCGTTAAACTCACACTTTCATTGTGACAGGAATAACGCGAAAAACAAGGATTATGGGACATATTTTCATATGAACTTTTTTCCTTCTTTTGGTGTGAGGAACCCATACCCGAAGTTTGTTAAAGTATTTCTGAAACACCCGCTATATACCCGACCCTTCGTTGGGTTCGATCCACAACCGGGAAGTAGCATCAGGTTATATAAAAGTGGCGTGATTGTAATTGGAACGAAGGTCAATCTCTCAATCATGTCGGCATCGCGTCTACATTATATTGGTTCTCAAGCCCCAGCCTAACACAGCATATTTTTACTAAGTGAATCAAGTCCTGGGTGGTCCGTCTCCAGGTAACTCCTTGTGAAGTGCTTCTAAGCTCCTGCATCTCGGGGCCAGTCATAGTGCCTCCAGCCTCAACTAGCGTAATTAAATGTTGTAGTATTAGCTTTTTATAGAACCTGGTGTTCTTGTTATTGACACTCCCCGGCTTCCGAATGGCACCTCTCAATCCCGGTACCGACTGCCGTCGGGGACTATAACATCCCGGTTTTTAGCAATCATCCCGGTTTTCCACCCCGAAGTTCGCTACTATATATATACACCTCTGTCGTGAGTGGGGGGCAGGAGAATTTATGCTGTAATAATCCCTTTAATATGAATGCATTTATGCTTTGAACATTTCTATAATGTGCACATAAATATGCCCATACAAAAAGTAAGAGTGTAAATGTTGCAGAAAACTTTTTGAAACTGAATTTCTAAAACTATTAATCCTTGAATACTTTGAATTTCTTTCCTTTATGTAAAATTAGTACGTTTTACATTTTTATAAATCTTAAGAGATAGTAAACAATAACATTTAAACTAAACTTAATATTACACATAAGTATAACCACTACACTTGAGCTCAATTCCAAACTTCTTAACTGTCACCTGCACACCGCGAGGGAACGACTACAACCAGCTAAGGCAGGGCGATGTGACATAACTACCATCAGTGTTGCCAGGTTTCAAGACTGACTTAACATCTATTCCGAAATATGTATTTGTAAGTTACATTAAGATAAAATTAATAAACTAATAATACATTTATAAAATATGCATTAAAACAAGCAGAGGTACACATAATTTGCAAAATTCACAAATATATTTATTAACAAAACAAGCAAAGTGTGCATTATATGCAAAATAAAATACTGTTTAAATTATTTTAAATGTAGTAATTAACTCACATACCAAGTTCTCTGCACATACTAGCACAGAAATGTGCATTTGCAATAAAATCCTGTCAAACGTCATGAGTGATGCAATAGTCGTATATTTGGAAGGATAAATGATATTAACATTTAAATTTTTATTTTATAACTACATTTTAAATGTTATGGAAATTTTATTTAATGCTTCCTCATGGGCAGGAATAGCCTATCTTCTAAATTCTTATAACAACCTCTGTAACACTGTAGTTGTGTTGCTTCATGTCGAACGAGGAACCCGGACCAACATTCCGATACCGATAGGGGGCTTTTTCTCTTGTTAAAGGACAGTAAGGGGGTATATCTAGTTTGCTGAGGTGCTTGAGCCAAAGAGTAGCTATTTCATGGAAAAGTAGCGGGTTATCCTAATGAACCACGCTAAATTAATCTCAATTCCCCTCAATTATACACTCTCCCCCGATGTCATGTGTAACGGAGCCAAAGAATGCAGTGCACTGCGGTAACTCTTGATCCACCAGGGTATTTGTGATAGTATTATCTTTATATAACAATAGTCTCATTTCCAGAACTTTTAGTTTTGCTTTTCTTTTGTTGAATAATTTATACCCTTTATTCACCTCTTCGAGTACAGAAAGGCCAATTAAAGTGCTATTATTTTATTTTCTACACTACACACGTACTAGATAGACGAGGTATTGCATTTCACCCAAAAATTCAATATTCAGTCTTGCAATATATATACACTACGTGATCAAAAGTATCCGGACACCTGGCTGAAAATGACGTACAAGTTCGTGGCGCCCTCCATTGGTAATGCTCGAAGTCAATATGGTGTTGGCCCACCCTTAGCCTTGATGACAGCGTTCACTCTCGCAGGCATACTTTCAATCAGGTGCTGGAAGGTTTCTTGGGGAATGGCAACCCATTCTTCACGGAGTGCGGAACTGAGGAGAGCTATCGATGTAGGTCGGTGAGGCCTGGCACGAAGTCGGTGTTCCAAAACATCCCAAAGGAGTTCTATAGGATTCAAGTCAGGACTCTGTGCAGGCCAGTGCATTACAGGGATGTTATTGTCATGTAACCACTCCGCCACAGACCGTGCAGTATGAACAGGTGCTCGATCGTGTTGAAAGATGCAATCGCAATCCCCGAAATGCTCTTCAACAGTGGGAAGCAAGAAGGTGCTTAAAATATTAATGTAGGTTTGCGCTGTGATCGTGCCACGCAAAACAACAAGGGGTGCAAGCCCCCTCCAGGAAAAACATGACCACACCCTAACACCACCACCTCCGAATTTCACTGTTGGCACTACACACGCTGGCAGATGATGTTCACCGGGCATTCGCCATACCCACACCCTGCCATCGGATCGCCACATTGTGTACCGTGATTCGTCACTCCACACAAGTTTTGCCACTGTTCAATCGTGTAATGTTGACGCTCCTTACACCAAGCGAGGCGTCGTTTGGCATTTTCCTGCGTGATGTGTGGCTTATGAGCAGCCGCTCGACCATGGAATCCAAGGTTTCTCATCTCACGCCTAAGTGTCGTAGTACTTGGAGTGAATCCTGATGCAGTTTGGAATTTCTGTGTGATGGTCTGGATAGATGTTTGCCTATTACTCCTTACGACCCTCTTCAAATGTCGGCGGTCTCTGTCAGTCAACAGACGAAGTCGGCCTGTACACTTTTGTGCTGTAAATGTCCCTTCACTTTTCCACTTCACTATCACATCGGAAACAGTGGACTTAAGGATGTTTAGGAGTGTGGAAATCTCGCGTACAGACTTCTGACACAAGTGACACCCAATCAACTGACCACGTTCGATGTCCGTGAGTTCCACGGAGCGTTCCATTCTCTGTTTCATGATGTCTAATGACTACAGAGGTCGCGGATAATGAGTGCCAGGCAGTAGGTGGCAGTACAGTGCACCTAAGATGAAAAACGTATGTTTGTGGGGGTGTCCGGATGCTTTTGACTACATAGTTTATATATCCTGATTTAAATATAAAAGACACTTTAGAAGAAACGTCCATGCTGTGTGTGTGTGTGAGAGAGATAGATAGAGAGAAGAAGAGAGAGCATATCTCAAAACTGACATATTGGATAAATACTAAGCTTAAGATTTAAGATCAGCATCTTCCAAAGATCCGACACCAACAGTTTAAAGAAAATTCCAACACCTCAAAACTACGGTTTACATTGAAGATATTTTGAGATTGTGTTCTCAAAAATTGCTCAAACGATTTTGATTAAAATATCACGTTTGATAAATCCACACCACATCTATTTACTGAATTGTTTGTGAATATCACGTTAACAGGTAGACAAATATTACTACTAAGCAGGTTGGCTCAGGCGGTAACGTCTGTGGTCTGCATTTTGGAGGACCCGGGTTCAAATCTCTTGTGCTGACCATTCTGACTTTTTTTCGTGGTTTCTCTCTATCGCCAAGGTAAACGCTGGATTGGATATTTAATTTTTAATAATATTTAGTTTCATCTGAAGTCTAGAACAACAGTAAAAATGAAAAAAGATGATAATAGTGCTGCTCTGCCATATCCACAAATAATTAAAGTAGTTAGACTGGACGACATCCTAATGCCATCTGCCGACATGCGTAGAAGCAGAGGTAGTGCTACTATGTACATTCCTCTGTGCACAGGTGTCAAAGCTGCCAGCTCCCCGTCGCGGAAGCAGAGGTACCGTTGTGGATATTTGCTGAAGTAAGATGGTACGGTAAGGAATGAGACCTAGAAGGCTGTCCGCCTTACACTGATCCACGAGGTAATTCCAAACAGATCCATCGCTATGAACACATAGTTAAAGAGACGTAAAATAATAAAGAGAAAGAGAAAACTTAATTGTGGTAAGACTTAGCGCTCGATATAATATACGATTTCTGATAAATAGATTATTTCGTGCCATTAGTTATTTGAATATATCATTTAGCATCTATCCCAATAAAGTCGTCATCTATTGGGTATGCTTAAAACTTTGCGATTCTATTGACTTTCCCCTCTTCTTTCAATTGAAAGAATCTGTTATCATAAACACTTGAGTACTATTTGCATAGGTAACCTCAGGAAACGTTAGGAGTTTATAGGTGCATTGGCGAGAGCGAAGCAAGAGCGAATTTATCGCATGAAGCTCGTAAACTCGAATAAAATGTATATTGTATAAAACAATAATTACCATTGTGTCAGCCAGCAGATAACGGCATGCTAAATGAACGAACAACTGAATGTGGTACGACTTACTAAGCAATGCTACTAACTGCGGTAATGAGAAAATAATTAAGCTTAAAATTAAGCTGAGCCAAAATCAAAACACCATCAAGACAATTTTTTCCAAGACTATAATTTATTTGGAAATTAACATTATGTGATTAAAAACACAACTATTAAAGTTTAAAGAATCTGCTGGATCACGGTAATGGAAGCTGAAGCGGATGTTGAGGTAGTAGGATTTCGTAAATTATCTAGAAATGTTGCATGACGTAACCTATGAATAATTAATCGATCCATTTCTTATTAAGTCGGCCACGAATTCTTTTACCTTTTGGTATATGTTTAAAATATTCAGAGGTATACGTTATTTTTCCATTCTTAATACATGTTCATAACAATTTTTAGATACATCAATATTGTTCATTATGATAAACAATTATAATTCATTATGAATTTATGATTTTTTTCCTTTTTGCTCATATTTTAAAAATCACATTTCAGCACCTATTTTCTTATTTCGCGAGCTTTGTTTCTGTCCAGCATTAGGACCTATGTAACATCATTGGTACCGCTAATATTTTAAATAAAATTCCACCAGAGTTTCTATTAATTTTATTGTTAATCAGCATTTAATTGCCCATATATATGTATCTGTTGAAACAAATTATATTTTTCATTAATTTCATTTATTTATAATGGATATACTATATGAATGTATTATTTGTACAGAATATCATGTAAATATAGTACATCAGACTTTTTATTTTCTCTACTACGTATAGTAATTAGGGGAAGTATTATATTCCACCCAAAAATTCGATACCGAGATTTCACCGGAAATATATGTTTTGATACACCCTGACACAAAAAAGCATTTTTGGAAACATGTCCGTGTGTGTGTGTGTGTGTGTGTGTGTGTGTGTGTGTGTGTCTGTGCCTGTCTGTCTGTCTGTCTGTCTGTGTGTTTGTGAACAGCATAACTCAGAAACGAACAGTCGGATAAACACCAAACTTAAAATTTAGGTTCAGTATCTACCAGAGATGCGACACGAAGGTTTTCAAGAAAATGACCTCAACCCAGATTACCCTTTACATGGAATATTTTTCGAAAATTTAATTTTTTTCAAAAATGGCTATAACGATTTTGATTAAAATATCATATGTTTAAGATATTTTTATGACAAATAAAATGTATATCTTGAATTTTCTGGGAATGTCTCCAAAAGTATTCTTAATTGTGAACGACTTTTGCATAACTGGTAAACCATAAGAGATAGACAAAATTTTACTATACATAAAATGTGGATCGCGTTAAAATACACAGTTTATGTCATACACATTTTTGTTGTTGAGTGAACCATTTTCGAGATATTGCTTGTTATTTCCTTAAATTTTTCAATACTTATTTTCTAAAATGGGAATTCGTTATTCATTTTTTTTCTTGGATATGCAAACAGTATTAATCTGTGGCAAAGGGAATGGTGCTGCACCTAGCAACCAGCTATTAAGAGATATGTGTATGCTTAAGGGCTACTGTATTTCTATATTGCCCTTGTAAATATATATTACCCTTACATCTACAAGAAAATTAGGAATAAGATAGAGACTGCAAATGTTTATCTCGATTAACATGAAGTAGATGGAGAATAAACGTTTGTAAAAATAGTTTGTACAAGAGTAGAGAAAGTCATGTGAGTGTAATACATCAGATTTTTTTTCTATTATAAAGATTTCTACAAAGCATACACTGCTGCCAAATAATGCATGTTGAAAGCAGTTTAGCATTTATAATCATTAATTTAGAGGTTACACGCTTCTTCCATTGGACTGTACACAACCAAAGTGCGGATGGTTGTACGATTTCCAATGAGTTTAGTACCCAGGGCTATTCGAGTGACTTGTAAATTGAACACGTGTGTACACAGTAATGTGAAATTACGTTTTCCCAGAAAAAAATCTGATGTGTTACACTCACATGACATTCTCTACTATTGTACAGACTATTTTTACAAAAGCTTATTCTCCACATGCCTTATGTTAAACCAGATATCGAGATGTTAATGTTATTGCTGATTTTCTTGTAGAAGTAAAGGGAATTGGTAGGCTTTAAGCGATAGTCAAATATTTTAAGTGCTGGTTGCTATGTAGAGTATTCCATTCTCCTTGCATTACCAGGACAAAAAAAATTGAATAACGAATTTGTGAAAAAGTATAAGTATTGGAAAATTTAAGGGAATAACAAGCAATATCTCGAAAATGGTTCACTCAACAAAAAAAATATATATGACATAAATTGTGTATTTTAACGCGATCTACATTTTTCGTGTAGTAAACGTTTGTCTGTCTCTATGATTTACCAGTTATCCAAAAGTCGTTCACAATGAAGAATACTTTTGGAGACATTCCCAGAAAATTCAAGATATGCATTTTATTTGTCATGAAAGTATCTTAAATATATGATATTTTAATCAAAATAGTTAGAGCCATTTTTGAGAAAATTAATATTTTCGAAAAATGTTCCATGTAAAGGGTAGTCTGGGGTGGGTGGATTTTCTTGAGAACCTTTGTGTCGCATCTCTGGAAGATACTGAACCTAAATACCAAGTTTGGTGTTTATCCGACTGTTCGTATCTGAGTTATGCTTTCACAGACACACAGACAGACACACACACACACACACACACACACACACACACGCGCGCGCGCGCGCGCGCGCGCGGACATGTTTCCAAAAATGCTTTATTTGGATCAGGGGATCTCAAAACATGTATTTCCGGTGAAATCTCGGTATCGAATTTTTGGGTGGAATACAATACTTCCCCTACTTACTATACGTAGTAGAGAAGGTAAAAAACAACTCCCTACACCACCTAGTGAATATAGCTGCTTCCTTTTAAGCTAGGAAGACACAAACATACATCATATACGTTCTCTGGCTCCTGCTGGGAGAGAGGCATTAAGCAGTCTTGAGACTGGCAATGACACTCTGTCACGGAAAAAAGAAATGTATTACATGCTAAGTGCACCACGCCCACTCCCAGTAACCTACTTTGTTCGTGACAAACTGCGCATTAAGTAACACACAGTTGACGTTAAGTCCAATGCGAGCTGCTCTGAGTAAATGTTGCTGTAAGGCACAAAGTATCACTCCTCCTATTTTCATCGTGTAAACAAGGCTTTCTGTTTCGGTCCATTCATCTATGTCCTGTCTTTTTTCCCCATAGTTCTGTTCATATAATCTTCAGCTTTAGACTTACAGTCGAGTACCTTCTTTGCTCTTTTATTACTGACTGTAGTTGTATATGTTTTACTACTATATATTCTCACATTTTTTACCTTCTCGACTACATATATATAGGTACCGAGCACCGAGTGGGATGGCTCAAGGGGCAACGTCGGCAGGTCCCGGGTTCGATTCCCGGTGGCCGCCCATTCTGTCCATGTGCTTCTTCCTCTGGTCGCCTAGGCGGATGCTGGGATGGCGTATTCCACGATTTCTCCTTTCCCTCATTTCTTTCGCAAGGGGGGGGTTCCATCCCTTCAACTGCTATGGTGCGAAAGCCAAAAGTCCGAGACCACCCGTAGGGATGCTGTTTGGATTGGGTTGGACTCGGCGGGGCAATGGTTTCTGGGAGATTGGGTACGTCTGGGCAGTTTTTCGTCCCGGCGGGTTGTGAGACGAGGTTCCCCGGTAGTCTTCCCTTTCGGGGGTTGACGCGTTTAAGTGGCGTATCCACTTTCACCCTGTAATGGGGGGGCGGAATAGGCAACTAGGTGTCGGCACACGGAAAAGTTATCGGGGGTGGGAGTATTACTCGGATGACGCCCGTTGGGGCGCAGTCTCCTTGTGTCTTATTCCCTCATTTCCTGTCATTTCATCTCTCTCTCTGTCTTTCATATTTCAGGAAGTGTTCCCGGGTTCCGTAGTTCGACTGTTGTGCAGTAGATGGCGCGGTTACTGCGTAATTAAAACGATTTCTCCCCGTAAAATGTCATGGTGCGTTGGTCTGCCTGCTAAGATTTCTTCGTCGCCCTCTCGCGGTATCCTTCGCCTCTGCTGGTGAAGGCGGCTGTTTCAAACTACTTAATCACCCCAAATAAATACATTTCATAACAATGAATTCATTTTCTTTAACTTAATTATTATATATATATATTAAACTCTATAGGGTCTTCTAGTCCTCCCATGCGTCTCTGTGGACCTGTCTGCCGGCGACCTCCTGTGGCTCCTTCACTTCATCCCTGTCTCCCGGGGGAAGTGTAGTCATAATAGATCTAGTTGTCGCAGTGGCGACGTATCCCCCTCTAGCTCTACAAATAGTAAGTAGGGAAAGTGTTGATTTCAACCCAAGATTTAGATTTCGAGTTTTCGCCAAAAATGTATGTTTTGAAACCCCTGAATCCCAAACTAATACAAGCATTTTAGCAAAAATCCCGTGTATGTGTCTGTGAGCAACATAACTCAAAAAAGTAAATTTTGATACATACCAAACTTGGCATTTAAGTGCAATATCTTCCAAAGATGCGACACGAAGATTTCAAGAAAACCTTTCCAGCTCCAACTACCCTTTACATGAAACATTATTCTACGCTTTTGTTTTTCTCAAAAACGGTTAAACGATTTTTATTAAAATATCACACATTAAATTTATTTACACGGCAAACAAAATTATATCTTGAACGTTCTGGTAATATCTGTGAAGTCCTCATTTGGAAGGAATTTTATATTATCCAGTATAACTTTAAACGTTAAGCAGAGACAAAAAATCTGATATGTTCTGCTCACATGACTTTCTCTACTCTTGTAAAACTATTTTTATAAACGCTTATACTCCATATGCTTCATGTTAATCGAGATGTTAAACTTATTGCTAATTTTCTTGTAGATGCAAGGGGAATATGTTTGGCTTTAAGCGATAGTCAAATATTTTAAGAGCTGTTTGCTATGTGGAGTATTCCATTCTCTTTGCATGTCCAGAACCAAAAAAATGAATAACGAATTTCCGTTTGAGAAAAAGTAAGTATTGGAAAACTTAAGGAATAACATGCAATATCTCGAAAATGGTTCACTCAACAACAAAAAAGTATAAGACATAAATTGTGTATTTTAACGCGATCTACATTTTTGTGTAGTAAAATTTTGTCTAACTCTTATGGTTTACCAGTTATGCAAAAGTCGTTCACAGTGAAGAATACCTTTGGAGACATTCCCAGAAAATACGTTTTATTTGCCATAAAAATGCTTTAAACATATGATACTTTAATCAAAATCGTTAGATCCGTTTTTGAGAAAATAAAAGTTTTCGAAGAATTTTCCATGTAAAGGGTAATCCGGTTTGGGGGATTTTCTTGAATACCTTTGTGTTGCATCTCTGAAAGATACTGAACCTAAATACCAAGTTTGGTGTTTATCCGACTGTTCGTTTTTGAGTTATGCTGTTCACAGACACACACACACACGGATATGTTTCCAAAAATTCTTTTTTTGGATTCAGGGGGTCTCAAAACATGTATTTCCGGTGAAATCTCGGTATCGAATTTTTGGGTGGAATACAATACTTCCCCTACTTACTATACGTAGTAGAGAAAGTAAAAATGTAAATCTCTTTAAAATACAGAATTTCTTTCAAATAACATTTCTGCGGGCAACAACCATTTCCGAGTAAGTCGTTATCAATGGTTCGAATTGTTCAATACTTTGCCATTCTTTTAAAGTCCTGTCGATTGTTATTTGGAAACAGTATGGAATTTAAGCGTCTAGTTCTTTAACATTTGACTATCGCTATTTCCTGTGTAACCGTAACGAAATGATTAATGCAGTTATTTCCGGAAAAGTTTATCTGGATTAAAACGAAATGGATAGGAAAGTAAACTTTCGTATAAATAACTTGTATCGGACTACTGATTCGCTTTTCCTGTATCCTCCTTTCACCTACAATGAAATATGTAATGTATCTACTGTAAAGGTTTATCCGGATTAGCATGAATGAGATAGAGAACTATGCTTTCGTAAGAACAGTGTATAGAAGTTATATAAAAATAAACGATAATAGGTTAAAAAATGTATGTAAATGTAACACATCAGATTTTATATTTCTCTTTTCATGTTAGATATTTCTCATTGTTTTCTGACATATTTATTAACTTTTCTGTCTGAAACTCGCCATAATACTGCTGTTTTAGAAATTTAAAATTGATTTGAACGAATTATATAGCTATGAAGTTTAGAATTATAGACAAAATCCCGAAGTATGTTGGTAGGCTGAGGGCAGCCCGAAGGTATGTTATTAAGTGTATCAACTCTTTGTAGGTCTAAACCACTTGTTGGTAGGATAAGTAATAGCAGGATGGCCGTTAAGAATAAGGTAGTAGGGATGAAAGGAGGTAGCAGTGCAACGGTCTAGTGCCCCGCTGGTGGAAAATAATTCAAATGTTTTCATTGGGTTTAATTTAAAATGCATCAACCAACTCGTAAAAGGACTATGTAGGAGTTCAGCCTTTGCTGCTGGTTGGAGTAGCTCCTAGGCTACCGGAGATGCCCGTAAGCCATGCGGGGAACACGGCGACTCCTCAAGCAGCGTTCTCTGCGATTACAGTCCCCTACAGCCCGAAAATACGGGCACCCCGATGGAAAGATAAAGAGTCGTTAAGTTTTACAGCCCTGCGCCTAATTTCACCCTCCAGGTATGGAAGAGATGAGTCTTCGTGGACTAGCATCACGAGGAAAGCGCAGCATGCAGAATAGTTGGCCCGGAGACCCTATTCCTTACCCGTTTCAGTCACAGCGGACTGTACTCTGCAGCCATGCCCCAGACCTCGCAGGGATACAGGCGCAACTTAAGAGAAGTCGGCATCCCGGACCCTAGCATGCCAACAAGGAGACTGTACCCCGCATGGCCCGACGCGAAAAGTCTTGGTGTAACCCTCAAACGTTAGGCACCTATCTAGCTGAAAACCTGAGTAAGAGATGGAACTCGCCCACTGTATCCTACATCGGAGGTATGTAAATGAGGGGAAGTTGGCGGAAAAGAGGCGCTTGGTGAAACGAATAGCGTGGCTTTTCTCCGGGTTGATGGACAATCCCCAAAGTCTACACCATCTTAGATGAGGGAGGTTTCGCTGTATGAGGTTGAAGGCTCTGCGTTAGTTTTTGTTTGTGCAGTATAATAACACGTCGTCGGCATATTGGGCTATGTTGATGTGCTGCTCTGCTGGTAGGTCGGCCAATAGCGCTAATTAGCTTGGGAGATAGTACAGAGCCTTTGGGGACTCCGCCTCGTATTGGCCTGTGTGTAGATTTGTTCCCCGCAACTGAGGCAACAAAATATCTGTGTTTGAGGTACGAGTGTAGAAGGAGTATGTAGTATGATGGTAGTTCCAGCTGAATGATCTGGTAGCGTACAAACGCTTGCCAGGTCATGGAGAAGGCCTTCTCGACGTCCAGAGATACCGCAGCAGTAAAGGCCCTGTCCTGGACGCCCAGGGCAGTGGCCTCCACCACCCGCAGTAGCTATTGGAGCGTCGAATGTCCAGGACGGAACCCAAACTGATGGTCAGGGATGGCGTGAATGTCGCCAAGTACAAGGGACAAACGGACAAGTATTAGCCTCTCGAAAACCTTAGAGAGGACTGACAGGAGACTGATGGAGCGGTAGTTGGAAGATGAACCGGTTCTTTGCGGTAGAATATCTTTACGCTTTGGGCGCCAATCTTGATGTAGTTGAATTTGTTGTTGTGGTTGCACCACGTATTGCGTCAGATATGTTTCTTGGAGTGTTCGCCCCACGTACGATACAAACCTTCCGGTGGCCTTCGCCCCACGTTCACTTTTCCTGTGCCCTTCGCCCAACGATCACTTTTCCGGTGGCCTTCGCCCCACCAAAATCAACTTTGTATTTTAATGTTTATTTAAATATTATATATGGGCTGCGTCAGTAGTAACTTTCAGAACACGTATCTCTTAGCAGGGCTGGTGTGGCTAAAGAACAAGGCTTACACAAATTATAATTGTATTGTACTTTGTTTATTAGTCCTTCACACTGATATATCCTACTATAGAGTTGAGAGATTGTTATTATTTGCACTTTTTAACAGGAAAACTTTATATTATTCTCACCGCAATCAATTTTTATGTTTGACATTGAACACGTGCCAAATCTAACTGACTAGGTACGCTATCTTGTAGCATCTCCCGGCCTGAATTGATACAATTTCTCTATATCTCTGATTGGCTAAGCCTACTCCAATAGAATACTTTTATTTAACTTAAAGCTTTTCTAGTTTTTGATTGGCTATTTATAAACTGTTTTAAATATTATGTTATTATTCCAAGAATTATTAGTAGCATTACTAAACTTTCTAATTTATTGTTGTCTCAAGGTTACCTCATTGTTAACTCATTGTTAGCAACTTTCGGCTTCTACTTTGCTACAAAAAGCAGCTTGCTTCTAGTCTCACAGCTCCTACATTGTTAAATTACGTAATACATTCACATAACATTATTACACATGGATACAATAATATAAACATAATACAACGACTGTTACGTACACTTTATGTATTATACTATACACATATTGCTTTCAGTAGGGCTGTTATTATATAATTAGACTGAAATCGTGTTAAAAATACTGCCTCATCTTTCCCCGGCTTCAAGATGCAGATCACCCGTGTCTGGTAAGTGACAGAGGGCTAGACACATATTGAAGACCTTGCTTAGAAAGAGAGGAGAAGAGCCATAGACCAAGGTCAGTATCGACGTAAAACGCTTTCCTTACGTTACGCTTAGATATCACACAACGCTTCGTACGCAGCACCGCTTTCTCTGAGCGAAAGCTGTGTGGTTTACTTCAAAACACATTTGACCCTGATACCTGTCCTTTGGCGAAAGCCGGTACAGCGCGTGCTTGCAAATGTATCGAAGTCTATGAAGGAATATTTGCTCTTTTCCAGGACATCTGTATGTGGGTACCAAACTGTATATTTAAAGCTGCCCTGTTGTATCACTAATAAAACATCGCAATTAATTTGTATTCCTAATTGTATTTCTCTTAGGCTTTTCATAGCACGAATTGGGGCAATGTGTAATCTCACTTGCACACAGATTTCTCAGTTATAAATATACCTTTGTATAGCCAACGAGTAGGATTCATCGCACCTTCAAGGTAAAACCGATATAACTAAACACAAAATCTGATGTTACATTCACATATGAAGTAGTTCATGGTTTCGTTATTTGCACCACGCTTTGGGCGCCAATTTGAAGTAGTTGTATTGAAGGAGTTGAATTGTAATTCGACTGTTGGGGAGCCGAACTTGAAGTAGCTGCAACCGCACGTATGGTAAAAAGTTTTAGTAGCCTTCGCCCCAAGTTTAAAAATATTAACTTTGTAATTGGACTGCTTCTTTAAATATTATATATTTATGTTTGCCTCGGCTGCGTCAGTATTTATTTTAGAGACATGAATGTCTTAGCAGGGAGTGGTGAGACTGAAGAATCTAAGCTTACACAGATTATAATTTTACTTCACTCCTTTTATTATTGCTCGACTCGATTTGAATAACATTTCACTCATATAGAGAGCTGTGAAATTTTTTTTATTAATTACTTGCACTTTTTAACACGTAAACTATTTTTGTCTCACACACGTATTAAACTTCTCGAGGTGCATCTCGCGTCCGGTTAGAAACGCTGTCTACAAGCAACTAACCTCTGAATTTGTAAATTTTGCTCCATTTTAGTTTCTGATTGGCTTATCCTAGTCCAATAAAATTCCTTCATTTAACTAAAGCTTTTTCTGGTTGTTGATTGCCTATTTTATAAGCTGTCACAAAAATTACATTATTGCTTCCAAGAATCACAAGTAGCATTATTAAACTTTCAAATTCATTATTGACTTAAGGTTACCTCATTGTTACCTCATTGTTACCTCATTGTTAGCAACTTTTGACCTATTTCTTACAGCTCCTACATTATTAAATTGCGTAATACATTCACCTAACATTATTTAACATGTATAAAATAATATAAACATATACAATGACTGTAATATACACCTTTTATATGTTGTTACATACACATATTGCTTTAAGGCGGGCTGTTATTGAAATTATATATTACATAATTAGACTGAAGTTATTTAAATGTTAAAAATACTGCCTCACATTATTTTCTCCACCCTCTATCCTATATTGGTGAGTATAAAAATGACTCTTACGAATGTTTATTTTTCTATATACTTCATTTTTATCCAGATAAACTTTTGCAGAATTAGCTATATTACGAATTTCGTTAGGATTCAAAGAGAACAGCGATAGTCACATGTTTAACTGGGGGCTATACTGACCATAAAATTCCAGACAGAATTTGAATACAATACTTCCCCTACTTAAACACGTAGTGGAGAAAATAAAAATGCATTCTTATGAGATCAGAATTGGATTAAAGGGAAACGTAAAACCATTAAATGTTAATTCTGAGAATTACGACTGTTTCTTCTATAAAATGCACATTATCACGGAAAAATTGCATAATGCAGCTCAGACAGTAATAAAAACCGTAAAATAAAACTCACAAAGCGTAAGTAAAGACTATTTTCGACAAAACACTGTGGCCGCTTCATAGAAACATTTTACGATCCGTTTCTCGTGGATTTTTTTGATACTGCCGCAATAAAATCTTTATCTAGGAGGTACCCACTCACACGGCAGCGCGGGAAGCGACATTAAAATCCCTTACTGTTTATACAAAAGTAGAACATGCACGCGAGTTACAAGAGATGAAATAACGTTTAGACTGCGGTCAGTAAAGCTGTTGTACATATTTGCGTTTACTCAAACAAGTGTACTGAGGGCATTAAAATGCTGTTTACTCAACAGACACAAACATGTTTAAATATAACTTGGTTTTAGAGGTAGTAATGCTTTAAGTCAGTTTATACATGTTCCATATTCATCGAACTTCTGGACTATTTTAGGCACATTCGTTGTTATGGACTGCGTGCAGGAAAACAACTCTTAAACCGCTGCATTAGGATTCCCAAATCAGTTGTCCTGCAGGTAGAGGAGGTACGGCATTGCAACTAAAAATTCAATACTCAGACTTCACCACAAATACAACCTTTGACGCCCCAGTCTACAATTGCACATTTGAGATAGTAACTATGGTTATATATATACATTAATGTAAATTATAATGTAAAATAATATTAATAAGCAAAATACTTGTTATAGAAATAGAAGTTAAGGCATCAGTTTTATGTATGTGCAACTGTAGCTGGAGCTGTGGAACCCTGGTTAAAAGCCAACAAACATATCTTTGTGTTAAATTAGGGCCCAGGCAAAAAGAGGTTGTACGGGAAAGTCATAAAAGCCAGACCTTGAGTGTTTGTGAAATAGGTGACAAGCGAACACAACATATTTTGTAGAGAGGACACATGTTTGCAAACGTCGAACAATAGCCGGGTAAGTCTTCTGGAATGTTCCAAGCTGAACGAATGAAATTTTAAGGAAGAATATATTTAAAATCTTAAGTGCAGAAGTGTTAGTTGTAGCGTCCCCATCAGCCAAGGCGGTTGAGTATAAAGTGCTGCGATGTGAATAACATACATGTAAGCTCTCAGAAGCAGACGTTATTAGTTACTTCTTATAATGTAGTAGGAACGTTGAAATGTTATCAATTTAAAAGTCGATAGGAACGTGTTATAAATACTACGATTATTTCTAGAGCACGTATAAAATACTTGATTGCTCAGCGACCGCAAGATTGGCGCACGAACGTGGTAGGGCTCGACCGTTCTGCAGCTCCAACTAACTTAAGTAACTGTGTAGATTATGACTAAGACAGTAAATGCGTGTGCCATTAAATCATAGTGTTCTTCATTGACTTAATCTATTGTTAGAGTTGTTACTTTATACTTTCCTTCCCGTATCACACCCTGCAAAGTTAAACAAACTCTACCAAATACCCAAATAACAGCAGCCGTGTCAAGAAATAAAAATAACACTTTAAGAGTAACAACTTAAACACAAGATAATTATCAGTATCACCATAGTTCATATATTAATTCATATATTAATATATCGGACATACTGCGAGTTATGCTCTCCCACCACGAGTATACCGCAAGTTTTAGGAAAACTGCCACATGAGTGTGTGTTTGTAAGCAGAATAACTAAAAGACAAAATGTCAGATGAATATCAAATTTGGTATTTAAGTAGAGGATATCCAAAAAGATGCAACATGCAGATTTTCAAGAATATTTCACCACTGCAAACTACTCCTAAATCAGTTTAATGTAAGCAATAATAAGTATTTAATAAAGTTGATTGTTTCTAAAAATTAAATCAGTATAGCTCAAATTGTTATAAAAAGATTTATTCAAAATCATTACCATTTAGAATTAATCTTCATAGTCCTATTGTCGTGT
The DNA here is from genome assembly GCA_030765065.1 of Deroplatys truncata. NCBI lineage: Eukaryota > Metazoa > Arthropoda > Insecta > Mantodea > Mantidae > Deroplatys > Deroplatys truncata. The sequence goes on from CM060982.1 coordinate 112,712,672, forward strand.
ACCTCAATATTTAATTATTATTTAACTACAGAGGAGGGCAACTCGCTTGTAAGAGGGATCGTTAATCAAACAAAGGAAACTTTAATTTAAGAGGCAACGACGAGGACGCAGCTAAAGTTATCTCAAAAATATTCTTACACTAACATAATTCCTGGCTGAAGGGAGAGGCAAGGATTCTATTCTACCATAATAAAAGTTGGAAGAAAGGATGACAAATAGATTTATTATAACAAATGCTTACCTTACCCCAATGTGTCTGCCGGGCGAGGACGCCATATCGTAGGCTAGCTATCCGTTCACCTGACGCGAAGACTAGTCACAGAATGCTCAGAAAACGCCGCTAAGCTTGGCGTCACTAACGCCATATCCCCACCAATGAGACTGTTTCCCCTCAATCGCCCCTCCTCAGATAAACTGCCAACCTTCGACTTGGGTAACCAGAGGACGTATTACTATTACTATAATCTGTGCACATGCCACACTATGTACCAAGTTTCCAAGAAAACAATTTGCAAGTAATAAAAATTTAATCTAACGTGAAATAATGCTCCAAGTAATCATAATTTGGAAACTTTTAAGCTTTTGAAATGCCATACTATTCTTGGAATACATTGTATGTAATAATTTACTTTTTTGCAAAATAAATATCCACCTTTTTAGGTTTTAAAAATCAATCGTTAGAAGTCTAGATACAATACTTTACTTCATTAACCTTATCCACCTTCAAGGAATGCACGCTGAAATATAAAAGGAATTGAATAATTGCATATGGGAAAAGTGACAAAAACAAAATGAAATTTTGAAATGAAACTTGAAACCTTCACGCTTTACTTGTATACAGCTAAACACGTATCGTTTGTGAATTTACATGGTTAGAAAGGGAAAAAACCCCAAATGGAACCTGTCTATCGTACTTGAGGACTTCATCAAAATTTTAAGAAAGTGACTTTTTCCTAAACGATTTAAAAGTTTAGTATTGAGAACCCTTAACTACATATTACTATGGCCAAGAGCCATTGCTCTCCGCAACGAGATGCAAATCGAAATAAGGAGTTTAAACAACACACGAATGCACGCTCACTCGACTTTTTCCTTCCTCATAGATAGATGGAATTTACGCTTGGTTAGGACAGTCATATTTTGAAGATTTTAATTCTTTATGCTTGCAGGATGTAATTTTCCCTCTCTCTCTAACATTAAACTAGGGTAGGTAATAATAGTATTGTATTCCACCCATACGACATGGAGATGTTATGGGAAATATACGATTTGAAGACTGGGGCAGGTGGATCTGCTGGCACTAAAACTAAACCTCTAACCACTTATACTAGAAATTGAAGATTATAACACTCAGTGGAATAAAGTTTCCATAACACTCCATCGTTGCCACCCTTACTCTAGTTATGGAAGTTATAAATGTATTAACCGGAGGTATTGTGTTGATTGATATAATGGCGGAAAATTGTACGTTACATAATAAAATTATGCTTATACCCTTCTCTTGATTAATTTTTGGCACAGCCTTCTATACAGGGTGTAACCAAAATGTACGGAACAAGTTACAGGACACATTCCTCACACGTAGACGAAGAAACTATGTTATATGAACATGGGTCTCGAAACGCTTTGTTAACATGTTACAACTCATTTTCTCAACTCATTAACCATGGGAAACACACAAGAATAGAACGTACCAGCGTATCATATGCAACTCTTTCACACAAGAGATGTTAAATATGCCCTCCGTGAGCATTGATGTATGCATCAACCCGCCTTCGTAGTGAATCCCGAATGCGCTGATATATCCCTGGAGTATTGCATATGGTTTCGTAGCCTTCCATAGTACGAGCACGGATACTCTGAACATCTGGTACTGGGGTTCGATACACAAGAGCTTTTAAATGCCCTCACAAATGAAAGTCCAGTAAGTCCAGGGGACTTAGGTCCGGGAAGCGTGGAGGCCAGGCAATTGGTCCACCTCTAACTATCCACCTGTCATCGAATTCGTTATTTAGAAGCCGGCAGACATTAACATTAAAATTAGGAGGTGCTCCAATTTGCATGGAGTACATATTTCGTCGCACAGCTAAAGGCACATCTGCTAACAGAACATTCTCTACGAAATTAGGTAACTTTGTCCGTTGAGCCTGGGTGGAAGAATGTGAGGCCCTAAAAAACATTCACCAACAATGACGGCCCTACATTGACAGAAAATGTTTTTTGATAACATTAGCGCAAGCGCCATTACCATCTGTTAATCCATACATCAGATGCCATCGCTGCATTTGTGTACACTGCCATTGCACGAGTCAAGTCTGTGCTCAACTCTACTAGTACGTAGTTAACCGAGTACTTGCCAAGGTCGTACTGCCTACTAGAACAGTTGATGTTACCTGTAAACAAGCAATGACGTAAGTCGCAGGGCGATAGGGACATGTAAAACAAAACACTGGCTGTACACCTACGATAATGACAACGTAACCAGACGTAACCAAGAGTGCATGTTCCCCATGATTTTAACATTCTGTTCGTGTGTGTTTCCCAGTATTAATGAGTTGGAGAAGATGATTTGTAACATGTAAACGATGCGTTTCCAGATTCATGTTCATTTAACATCATTTCTTTGTCTACGTGCGAGGAACGTATCCTGCAATTTGTGCCGTATACTTATGTTACATCCTGCATATTACAGAAATTATTATTTTGTAAGGGATATATTGTCAGTAGTAGCGCTGCTATCAAGGTCAAACAACAACGAAAGCCAAGCAACAACAGACTGGAGCTAACTATTGTAACTGCTATTTCCAGACAAATTTCAGTATACAACGCATGTTTAAGGTGATTTTATTTCGCTCGTAGGATTATTGCACTCGTGTTTCAGCCTCGTGCCACCAAAGTTATTGCTCGCAACTTTTTTTCAGCATAAGGAATAAGCTTGGATGGAAGAAAGACAAAACAAAGCAAATAGCTATATCTGCAGTAACAGGTTGAATCATTTGTATAGTTATATTTTTTAGCATTTTACGGCTTATATTGCATTGTTATTAAATTATTTACTATATGCCACTTTTTATTATTACGTTTAAGAGACCTTTTGCAACTTTTGGTTTCCTTTTTGACTATTGTATTACATGAAAATATCTGATGCTATGCATTCGCGTGACTTCCTCCACCCTCTATCGTTTATTAGTGGTTATATAAACTAATCTTACTAAATGTTATTTTTCTGTCTACTACATTTTAATCCAAATAAACGTTTGCAGAAATAGCTACATTACACATTTCGTTAGAATACAAAGAGAACAGTGATAGTCAAATGTTTTAGAATGGAGACGCTAAACGTTGGCCTTAAAACTGAGTGTTGAAAGGACTTGAAGAGAATGACCAAGAAATGAACAATTCGAACTTTTAATAAGGTATACTTCAGAAACCGTTTGTCACAAAAAATTATTTGATGTAAATGATTTGTTTTAAAGATAGCTATGGTTTTTGTGTAAAACGCTTTCGTATATAGCTTAACCTTTACCATTTACACAATATTATATAAAATTCCCTGTGAATGAAGAGGACTTCGTGGGCTATTCCTAGAAAATTTAAGATATGCATTTTATTTGTCATGTAAGTATGTTTAATATATGACATTATATGGTATTTTAATCAACATCGTTAGGGTCACCTTCAGAAAATATAAAAATTCGAAACATGTTCCATATAAAGGTTAATTTGTGGTTGAGGAATTCTGTTGAAAATCTTCGCGTCGTGTCTTTGAAGAATATTGAACCTAAATACCAAGTACGGTATTTATCCGACTTTTCGTTTTTAAGAAATGCTGCTCACAGACACAAACACGGACATGTTTTCAAAAATGGTTTATTCGGATTCAGGGCACCTCAGACCCTGTATTTCAAGTTAAATCTCGGCACCAAACATTTGGGTGGAATGCTACACTCCCCCTACTTACCAGACATAGCAGAGAAACTAAAAATTGAACTGTTGATATTAGATTGTTAGCATTACAGTAATGTTTCAGTTTTATTAGTGTTTTTGTGTAGAGAATTTATTAATAATTTGTTTGCTTTACTCTGTCCTTGATGGCAGCTCGTAAATACGGGGAGTCATTATTGTTACTGTTTCAGCGCATTACAGTGCCTTCGTTTTATGCCAAGGCCACAACTGCCTTATATAGTATCGGCTGAGACGCAGTGACTTTGGTATTATGCCACAGCGCAGAAGCGGCGCAGGACGTGTCAAGGGTACGTTTATCAGCTTGAGGCTGTCTCAGTCGTTGCTTAGTCTTCGTATTGTGAAGTGTTTCCTTAGGAATGCTATTTTCTTATTAGTCCACGGAAATGCCTGCCAATAAATTCAGGCTTGAACAGCGTATTTATATGTACGACACATACGTGAAAACTAAATCATGTAGACACGTGTGTAGACAATTTCAACAGCAATTTCCTGGTTATACAGTTACGGCTAGAGACACTGTAAGATGTTTGGTCAATAAATTTAGAATTAGGAATCGCTAAACGCTAAAAAAAAATTTATAGGAACAACCACCATAGCATAGACAAACTTAGGGCAATATAAAAGCAGAAATGATGGATATTACCCAAGAACAACTAATGTGTGCGAATGGTAATTTCATCCGTCGATGTCAAGAATGCCTTCGCGCAGATTAGTCACCACTTTCAGCAACACTTATAACAAGGTTAACACTGATTACGTATATGTTACTACACTCGTGAGTAAGTAACGCGGGAGTTAAGGAACAGAAAATCCCGCAGTATAGTAGACTGTGTTTGTAGTACGCATTCGCGTGATCCGCGGCCTTGGTATAAAACGAAGGCACTGTATAAGCTAGTTGACTTACCTGAAGTTGCAGGGCTAGCTCTCTAAATTCGATGGTGAAATAATTTCCTTTGCCTCCTCTTATTCTTCATGAAATTATTGCACAAAGGTCTTTAGAATTTTTTTAATGAATCCTCCCCTTACCCCTTACAATTGAAATGTTGTGCTGCTGCGACTAATATAATAACAGATATTCACGCAAAAGGAAAGTCGGACTTACTTACCTTCTCTCCGACAGTGTTCCAAATTCTGGAAATTCTCATAGCCTATACGCATCCTTTGAGGGTGGAATTATCATTGATCGGAATGGTCGAGTAATTTTGCTCTCTCTACTATGTACAGTACGTAGGGGAAGTATTATATTCCACCCAAAATCTCGATGTCGTGTTTTTTATTTTTAAGTGGAGGAGAAAATGATTTAATCACTGACCCCAGCCCCGATGGGAGTCGGGACTGAGAGTGTGGGACTCACCAATAGTCGGCATACCCACTAAAAACTCCTCCACCGGTGGAAAAAGGAAGAAGGTAAAAGTGGAATGACGTGGCTTTTAGCGGTCCCGCATAGCACCCGCGTTAGTAAGTGAAAGATGGATGTCTCCGCCCTATGGGCTGAAGCGGGTTAGGTGGTTTCTAGGTTGCAGCCATGAAACCTGACTGCAACACTAGTGAAAAATGGCGTGGGTTTAGGTAAGAGTTGGATAGGTGATTGTATGGAAGGTGTAGGTTGGCGTAGAACTTACTTCTTGTGAAGTTGCATCCTGCTGATATACTCTTGTGAGTATGCTGCGCTGGCCGGAGGCCTTCGGCGGTTGCTTGGGGCCTCCGGTATGGCTGTCTGCTGGAAGTAGGCCCGAAGTTGGTGCTGCTGCTCTTCCAGGGATCTGATGGCGATGTCGATGTAATCTAGGTGTTGTGTGATGGTGTCTGTTGCTGAAGCTGAGGTCTGGATGGAGTTGTCGATGGTGCTGAGTCTAGTAGTGAAGGTCTCGAACTGCCCAGCTAGAAAAACTTGCTGAGCAGCTGAGGTGTCTTAAGGTCCCTGATGAGTTCCTCCAGGGCTGTAAGCTTCGTCGTCATGTTCAGGAACTCCGCGTGGAGATCCTAAACGGCGTCGCGTAGGCCCTGGACTTCCTCGATGATCGCTGCTGAAGATGATGGTGTCGGCGCTGGTGATGGAGCTGGTGTCGGCGTCTGTGGAGGTGATGCTGGCTGCGATGAAGGTGCTGGCGGCTTCTGCGTTGCCTTCCTGCGAGGATGCAGGGGGCAGAGCGCTTGGCCGGTGAAATGTGTTGACACTCCATAGGTCGCACAGTAGCGGCGTGGGCGGCGAAGGTCGTGCTGCGTGCACGAAGACGTGGTGCTGGAAGCGCCACAGTAGTGTCACCTTGGTTTCGCCGTGCAGGAGCTCTCGTTGTGCCCGTAGGCACAACAGCGTCGGCAGGGAACCTGGCGTTCCATTCGGCTAGCCTCGATGCGTAAGCATCGCCCTAACAAGGGCAGGCCCGCCCTTAAGTCTGATTCCTGGTCTCCAGGGTCTGCGAACTCGATCCTGACTAGGGATGTGGGTCCCTGTGCTCCGTGGATCCGAGCGGCCTTCATGGCTGAAGACCACTGTTGGCGTGCGGCGCTGATGAGAAACCTGACTGGCAGGTCCCTCGGGACCCCTCGGATAACAGCGCTGTACCTCCCATGAGGCACAGGTTGTGACTGCGCTGGCTGGACAGTATCCAGGATCGACGGGGTTGGCTGCGGTGAAGCTGGCGGCAACTGCGGAGGCAGTCCCGGCGATGCTGCGCTGGCACGTGGCGAAGCGGCGGTCGATGCGTAGGTTGCCCTAGGCTGCGGCGGCTGCGGCGGCTGCGGCGAAATCTCCCCGGCGGGTACAGGAGGAGATGAAGAGGTTCCTGCCTTAGCAGGAGCGGCGACAGAGCGTCCCTTCTTCCTCGCCATCTCGGAGCTGTGTGGATGTCGTGATTTCAGTAGAAATATATGTATTGGGGCTCCCTGAACCCCCCAAAAATAATTTTTAGAAAAAGGTACGTATTTGTGAGTGTTTGAAAAATAAGAAATCGGATGAATACCAAACTCTCAAATTTTCAAGAAAATTCCCCCATTGCAAACTACCCTTTTTCGAAATTATTCCCTTTCAAAATACGGCTGTAAGCATTTATTTATGATATTGTATGACTGGTAAACGTTAAGTGGTAAACGTACTACACAAAAAAAATGTAGATCTCTTTTAAAACACACAAGTTATTTCAAATATCCTGTTTTTTAGCATCAGCTATTTCTAAGACATCTTTTATTAACGGTTCCATTTGCTCAATATTTGTCATCCTTTTTAAGTCCCATCAACTCTCAGTTGTTTGTCGTGATTGCATGGAAACAGGATGGAATTTTAAAACCGGCGTGTATCGTCCAGTTGTTAAGCATTTGACTATCTCTGTTCTCTTTGTAACCATAACGAAATGTGTAATGTAGCTATTTCTGGAAAGTTTTTTTAACTTTAACACACAAACTCTATTCGCGACTCTTACATTAATACAGCCGTGGTTGAACATTAATAGGTTTCTAGGAATATGTGCACATAATATCATTTGATAAGAAATAGATAATGCTTTTCAGATATGAACAATACAATTAAGGAACAGTTTTAATTATATTACAATTGTTTTAAATTTCATGATGCAGTTGAATATTTTGTAAGAACATTATAATATTTTTATACACTGATGAATCATTAAGACAGCTAATATTATTTGGATTTTGCGTGTTGAACACTGCGGCTGAGTTTCTTTGGTGATCAGATAGGAGTGTGTCATCTTTGTATGTCCAATTCTTAAGCGGGTAATGATAGCTTAATGTTTCCTGTTTAAGTTTGTATAAGTACATTTGCTTTTTGAAGATTCTATTACAGAAGTAGCTTGTTTCCCTGATTCTGAGACTACATTTTTTTTTCGATGATGTATGATGCAGTATTTTTAACACCTAAATAATTTCAGTCTAATTATATAATATGTAAATTCAATAACAACCCGCCTTGAAGCAATATTAGCATGTAATAATTTGTAAAATGTATGTAGCAGTCATTGCATATGCTTATATTAGTATATCCATGTGTAATAACGTTATGTGAATGTATTACGTAATTTAACAATGTAGGAGCTGTGAGAATAATAAGTTAAAAGTTGCTAACAAGGAGGTAACCTTGAGTCAATAATGAGTAAGAAAGTTCAACAGTACTACTTGTGATTCTTGGAGCAACAATAATGTAATTTTAGTGACAGTTTATAAAATAGCCAATCAACAACCAGAAAAAGCTTTAGTTAAATGAAGGTATTCTATTGGAGTATGATTAGCCAATCAGAAACTTAAATATAGCAAAATTTACAAATCCAGAAGTCAGTTGCCTGCAGACCGAGTTACTTACCAGACGCAAAAAGTGTCCTCAAGAAATATAATATGTATTCGTGTGAGACGAAAAATAAGTTAACGTGTTAAATAAAAAGTGTAATTAATTAATAAAAAGAATCTCAAAGCTCTCTATATCAGTGAAATGTTATTTAAACCGTATCAAGCATTAATAAATGGTCTAAAGAAAAACTTAAAATCTGTGTAAGCTTACATTTTTGTCACACCGCAACCCTGCTAAGAGAAACCTGTCTCTAACAGTAATACTGACGCAGCCGAGGCAAAAATAAATACATAATATTTAAAGAAACAGTCAAATTACAAACTTAATATTTTTTTTAAACTTGGGGTAAAGGCCACCTGAAAGAACATTTGGGGCGAAGGCTACCGGAAACTGTTTACTGTACGTGCGGTTGCAACTACAAGTTCAGCTCCCCAACAGTTGAAATATAACACAACTCCTTCTAAAATACTCCTTTCTCCAGTAGTGATTTTGTTTCGGATGTAAAAGACTAAGTCTGAATGGATTGTTGTTATCTCTGCATTAAATGTTGGTTTTTGGATTAAAATATCGTAGATAGAAAAATAAGCTTTTGTAAGCATAATTTTTATGCCTACTAATAAACGAAAGAGGGTCCAGAAAGCAATGTGAAAGTATCTCATCAGATTTTTATATGAATAATATAATGTAGATAAGGGATGACTGTGAACTTTCAATACACACAAAAAGTTATGTGATTTTTTTTCAGCCATACAAAAAACAGCAAACAAATGCAGATAAAATTGTATATGGATAAAATACAGTTTTAAATAATGAGAACTGTAGGCTCTGTTCAATATTACAATAAAATGGTGCTCTCAAAGCTTACGTTTTAATAACGAGCAGAAAATTAAAGCAAATACAATGTGTTCCTGGCGTTTAATATCCTCCAGTGCAGCGTTTCAATGAAGCACAACGTTGCGGATGCTATAGAATTATGACCATAACGTAACTAAAGCTTTTTTCCCCATCCCAGTCACGCCTGAGTGATATAAAGGCGTCATCACGTTCACAAAATGTCGGACATGTTCACATGGCCATAATCTGAAAACCTACAAAGACCACTGTGACGAGATTTCCTTTGTTCTCTTTCTTCTGCTGGCTGTAAACATAAATTCGGTCGAGAAAGGTTTCTCTGTTGATGGTTTTGCTCCATTCTTGGGGCGGGAAAACGTAAAACATGTGCCTTTGCACTTCTTTCTGGGGAGGTGCTTTCTGCTGAAGTAAGTTTTATTTAGCATTTTCTCGGAAAGTTTTTTCGTTGGGGATATTTCCAGCTTTCAGGTTACAAATGTAATTCTAAAGTAAAGCCTCAAGAATGGGGTACATTTGCTAAGCCAAGAGTTAGACATGTTTAAAATGTTTTGCTTAGTTTATGAACACCTTTGTTTAACTGAATTGTTCATAAACATAAACAAAATTTCTTTGGCTTTAATTAACTTCTTATGCTCCTTCCTATATGTACAACTGACTCAACGGAGGCAGACGGTTAGTCATTGGCCTTTTGATCCCAATGTCGCGGATTCAAACCCGGTCTAGGTCGATGGATTTTAAGTGTACTTAAAAGCGACAGTATGTAAAAGAACTCCTGCAGGGCGAAATTACGGCACACCGCGGAGCTGATATACACGGTTGTAGTAGATTTATGCTTCACGTTATTTGCCCCAAATGTACTTTCAGGTGGCCTTTGCTCCAAGTTTAAAAAAAATCTTAACTTGACTGTTTCTTTAAATATTATATTTATGTTTGCCTCGGCTGCGTCAGTATTATTTTTAGAGACATGGATGTCTTGGCAGGGTTGTGGTGCTACTTAAGAATGTAGGCTTACACAGATTATAATTTTTAATTCACTTCTTTTATTAATCCTTGACACGATTTAAATAAGACTTCACTGATAAAGAGCTGTGAGATTCTTTTATTAATTACTTGCACTTTTTAACACGTAAACTATTTTCGTCTCATACGAATACGTATTAAATTTCTTGAGGACACATTTGCGTCTGGTTAGTAACGCTGTCTGCAGGCAACTGAACTGATTTCAAACGCCTAAACTTGTAAATTTCTGTATTTCAAGTCTCTGATTGGCTATTACTAATCCAATAGAATACTTTCTTTTAACCAAAGCTTTTTCTGGTTGTTGATTGGCTATTTTTATAAACTGTCACTAAAATTATATTATTGCTTCAAAGAATCACAAGTAGTATTGTTTAACTCTCAAACTCATTATTGCCTCAAGGTTACCTCATAGTTAGCAACTTTTAACTTACTATTCTCACTGCTCCTACATTATTAAATTACGTAATATATTCACATAACATTATTACACATTGATACAATAATATAAACATATACAATGACTGCAATATACAATTTTTATATATTGTTAAATACATACATTGCTTTAAGGTGGGCTGTTATTGAATTTGTATATTATACAATTAGACTGATATCATTTTACTGTTAAAAACACTGCCTCACGGTTGACCATTTAAATATAAATTTTACGTCTCCAAAATTAGGCATTGTAGGAAGAAATGTCTTGAATAAACGTTGCTTGATGTTATGGGAAAAAGTAAATGCCATTAGTCGTGCTTTATTCGGAGGACTTTGTGATGATAATTTTAGGGTCAATTTAATTTTTTTAAATGGGAACCTACATTTTGTACATTGTTTCTTCATTAAGAATGTTTTATAAAAAGCTGTTTATTTTGTGATGAGGAATAACGAAACAAATAAAAAATGTTGGTTCCCAATTACGAAACGTAACTTGACGTATACGAAACGTATACTTTTTCCAGGAAATCGGGAGAAGCAGCTGAAAATCTACAGGACTTTAAGACAATGGCTATTGGAATCATTCTACTAGGTGTATACTGTTTTAATAAATGCACCGAATTTACAATTTTCATGTGTAGTATTTAAAAATGTACTTCTTAAGAATATTACCAAACTTACTACTTTCTCCAAAGTACATAGTAGATGGATGAGATATTGCATTCCAACCAAAACTTCGGTACCTAGATTTCATCGGGAATACAGGTTTTGAGAACCTCTGAATCGAGGAAATGGTCCAATGGTAGAAAAAGGTCCGTATGTGTGTGTGTGTCTTTGAAGAGCATAACTTAAAGATGGAAAGTCGATGGAAAGATTTAGCACCTTCCTGATTTTCAGGAAAATTCCCCCACATATGTAACTATCGTTTATATGGATTTTTTTTCGAAATCCTTTATTGTATAAAAGCTGGCTGTAACGATCTTGATTGAAATTCCAGATGTTAAAGATATTTACATGACAAATAAAATGTATATCTTAAATTTTCTGGGAATAGCCTATGAAGTTTTGTATAATCTGAGGGAGTATTTTCAACACTTAAATGATATCAGTCTAATTACTTAATATAAATTCAATGACAGCCCGCCGTAAAGCAATATGTGTATAATATAATATAAAAATGTATGTAACAGTCATTGTATTAACGTTTATATTATTGTGTACATGTTCAAATAGTGTTATGTGAATGTATTACATAATTTAATAATGTAGAAGCTGTGAGAATAATGGGTTAAACGTTGCTAACAATGAGGTGACAATGATGCAAACTTGAGGCAATAATGAATTAGAAAGTTTAATAATGCTACTGGCAATTCATGGAGCAACAATAATGTAATTTTTAAAACAGTTTATAAATAGCCAATCAACAACTAGAAAGCCTAAAAAGTATTCTATTGGAGTAGGATTAGCCAATCAGAAACTGAAATCTAGCAAAATTTACAAATTCAGAATTCAGGTACTAGTAGACAGCGTTCCTAACTGGACGCGTGACGCGTCCTCGAGAAGTTTAATACGTATTCAGTGTGAGACGAAAAATAGTTTACGTGTTAAAAAGTGCAAGTAATTAATAAAAGAACCTCACAGCTCTCTATATCATTGAAGTGTTATTTAAATCGTGTCAAGGATTAATAAAAGGAGTGAAGTAAAAATTATAATATGTGTAAGCCTACATTCTTCAGCCACACTACACCCTGTTAAGAAATCCATGTCTCTATAATTTAATGCTGACGCAGCCGAGGCAAACACACACACATATATATATAATATTTAAAAAAAATATTACAAATACAAAGTTGATTCTTAAACTTGGGGCGAAGGCCACCGAGTACTATACGTGCGGTTGCAACTACTTCAAGTTCGGCTCCCCAAATATAATTCCTAAAATAAACAACCTTCTCAAATACAGTACGGCTGGTAAAAGTTAAGCGATATACGAAAGCACACCTCACAAGAAATGTAGATATTTTTAAGACACACAGTGTATTTCAAATAAGTTCTTTTGTGGCATCAGCCATTTCCAACATATTCTTTGTTAATGGTTCAAAATGTTCAATACTTAGCCATTCTTTTCAGTTCATTTTTGAAGTGTTATTGAAAGAGTTTTAAGACCACGTATAACATCCAGGTCTGAAACATTTGACTATCGCTGTTCCTTTTCTATCCGTAACAAAATGTGTAATACGTTTTTCTGGATTAAAATAAGATACAGAGGATGGAGAATGTCATGTGACTGTAACACATCTGATTTCTTTATGCATAAACACTTAAAAGTTTAGGACTGAATTTTTTTAACCGCAATACAGTCGCAACAATGGAATAAAATCCTCATAATATTTTTGCAAATAGAATGAAATATTAGGAACGTTGTGTTTTTCACATTAATTTCTGCCCCGACAACCTTTTTCATTAGTAAATATTGTATAACTTGTAAGTACCTTTTGGTGCTGAAAGAATTACTCAAATATTGAGAAAGATTTAGTTAAGCACAATATATACAAGTTTAAATTTTGGTATGTTCTCATTGCTCCTATTATTTTTTAATAATACATTATATATAATACACAAATTTCACATTAAAGATAAACATTGAGACAGTGTTTTTAACACTAAAATGATTTCAGTCTAATTATATAATATGTAAATTCAATAACAGCCCACCTTAAAGCAATATGTGTATGTAACAATATATAAAAAGTGTACATTACAGTCATTGTATATGTTTATATTATTGTAAACATGTATAATAATGTTATGCGAATGTATTAAGTAATTTAATAATGTAGGAGCTGTAGGAATATAGGTCAGAAGTTGCTAACAATGAGGTAACCTTAAGCCAACAATGAATTGGAAAGTTTAATAATTCTACTAGTAATTCCTTGAGCAACAATAATGTAATTTTTGAGACAGTTTATACATAGCCAATCAACAACCAGAAAAAGCTTAAGTTAAATAAAAGTATTCTATTGGAGTAGGATTAGCCAACCAGAGACTTGAAATAGATGAAATTTGCAAATTCAGGCGGTAGAAGCTAGTTGCTAGTAGGCTTGAAAAAATAATGTTTTCAATTTTTAATTATGAATGTAGTTTGAGTAGTTGCCGTGTTTCGATGGACACAGTTATCTCTCTTTAAACCCTTGTAGCAGCAACAGCGTTTGAGTGTGGCATTAAACGCAGATGACTGACTGACAGTGCCTTCCAACAAACTATCACTGTGTCTGCATATGGCTTTCAGGCGTTCCAAAAAATTTTTGATCGTTTCAAAGTCTGTCAGAATTAGTACGCAGCAAAGGACACGCACCGATTCTGACTGACAATCGGTGCGAAACTAGCGCCTGCCCTTTAGGCAACCGGTGCTGTACAGTTACTGGTCAGAATAATCAGAACCTCCGTAGGAACGAAATGTATATTTGTATATAATGGTAATGAATTTGTTTACAACATTCACAAAAAAGCAACAAAAGTTACTTATATATGTGTCATATACGAGGACTGTCCCAGAAGAACCCGACCTAACACAAAATTTTGGGAAAAATCACATTTATTTCTCTACATAGTCTCCTTACAGCTCGATACACCTTTCCCAGCTTCGATACTCTGCTTATAGTGAGAACCGTCGAGTTCTGCAAAATAGTCATCAACTGCAAAGTCCACCTCTTCATTGCTGGCAATTCTTTTAGCACCTAGCTATTTCTTCAACTTTGGAAAATAGAAAATAATCAGAGTGCGCTAAATCTGGCAAATAGGGTGCATTAGGAAGTAATTCGAACTTTAACTCATTGATTTTGGCCATGGCGATAATGGATGTGTGTACTGGTGCATTGTCTTGATGAAACAGAAGTTTCGTTTCCACTAAATGCGGCCATTTTTGCTTTATTTCATCATTCAAACGCTGCAATTAGTTTACGCAATAGTTGCCATTGATTACTTTTCCTTTTTGAATATAATCAATGAAAATTATTCCACGTGCATCCCAAAAAGCCATGTCCTCGCCTTCTTTTGAGCCGATTTTCCCCTTTCAGTCCACTGTTTTGACTGTTCCTTCGTCTCAGGTGTGAAGTGATGGACCCATGTTTCATCCATGGTGATCAATCAGCGCAAAAACTCGGCTTTATTGCAACGAAACATCGCCAAACACTTGACAGAAACATCCTCACAACGCTACTTTTGCTCCATTGTGAGTAAACCCGGCACCCATCTTGAGCACAGCTTTCTCGTGTCTAAATTTTTAGTTAGTGTGCATGTACAGCACTTTTTGAAATTCCTACGATGGCTGCTAGCTCGCGCAATTTCAGTGGCGGTTATACAATACCATTTTTTTGGATTTTCTTCAAAATTACTGGCATGGTGTTCTCATATGGTCGACCACTCCGATGTTCGTCTTGGCAGCTCGTACGGCCTCACTTAAACTCTGCCACCCAATATTTTACTGTTGTAAACGAAGGAGCAGACGCCCCCAGAGTAGAATCTAGTTCAGTTTTAATATTAGTTGGACTAAGGCCTTTCAAATGAAAGTATTGTATCACATGACGATTGCCAGGTTCCTCCAAGTTTATAAATTCGCTAGCGTTGTCAAACTTCAAACTTAAAGTTTATAGGGGTGGTACTTTCTACCATAGTCATTTTGTTAAACAACTGCTATATATACGTCAGGTCAAATACTTCTGGGACTACCCTCGCATATCGAGAAGTTTTCTGTTGTACTAGTAAATCAAAAGCCAGGTAACTTCGTGTATATAAAGGCAGCACTCTGGCAATCTCAACAGCATCAGGGCTTGGAATGGCGTTAGTTTGGAATTCGTGACAGAATTATAGTGCTACGTGCATCTCATGCCAGTGACATTTGGTATGGAATCTGATCCTGGCTAATGTTACGTCCACGGGCTTCAGGATTACGAGATTCTGTTGATGGATTTGTCGTCATGTAGTCTCGGCTCGAGTCCTATTGAAACATTTGTGGGAGCTTGTTCGCATATCAGAGGCCCACTGCCTAATTGAGGAAAGGCGGAAATCCTACAAATTTGTATTACGAAGCTTTTGCGTGGCATTACACGCACAGGGAGGGCACACGTTCGTTGCTGGTTTCAGGAATACTGATGAGGATTAAAGTGAAAAAACTTGATGTGATACATTCACACGAGCGTCTCTACGCTCTGCCACTTATTAGTGGATAAACAAATTATTCTCAAGCAAGCTTATTTTCCTATCCACTTAATTTTAATTGAGATATACTTTTCCGGAAGCAGATGCATTACAGATTTTGTTATTTCAATATGGTCTTAAAATTCCATGCTCTTTGCATGCAATCGGGATAAACAACTGAATATCGAAAGTATTTTAAAAGAATGACAAAGTATTGAGCAAATGGAAACATTAATAACGGATATCTCGGAAATGGCTGATGTCACAAAAAAGTTATATGTAATAAACTGTATTTTTTAAAGATATTTATATTTTTGTGTATTACGTTTTCGTCTATCGCTTAACATTTACCAGTTATACAATATTATACAAAATCTCTTCCGTATGAAGTGGACTTCATAGGCCATTCCTAGGAAATCCAAAATATAAATTTTATTTGTAGGGCAAATATCTTTAATGTACACTATTTAAATAATTCCTTAGCGGCACTTTTGAGAAAATAGAAAGTTTCGAGAAATGTTCCATGTAAAGCGTAGCTTGGAGTGAAGGAATTTTCTTGAAAATCTTTGTGTCGCATCTTTGGAAGGTACTGAACCTAAAGTTCAGAAGATCGTTTTCTAAAAATACTTTCTTTTTGGATTCAGAGGCCTCAAAACAAGTGTTTTCGGTGAAATGCAATACCTTCTCTACCTACTGGTAGAGAAGGTAAAACATGAATAAAAAGCTAGAATATCTGCGAATATCTCGGAAATGGTTAGTGACACAAATAGGCCAATGTTATATAAATGTTATTCATTTTGTGGAGTTATTAGTGAAATCTGAATATTCATAACTTCAATATCATTGGTGTCTAGTTGTTTTTAAAGTTAATATTGGATTTGTATTTTCATCAATTAAGTATAAAATTTGCAGAAAAGGTAAAGCAATAAAATGAATACTGCAGTTGGTAAAACTGTTCAAAGAATTTCTAGATAACCTTTAATTAAACACATACATAGTGTTTGAATAAAAAGAATTAATCATGTAGATAATGGATGATTTAAAATAATAAAATAATTCTAAGAGCTAAACAAATGGTTGAAGAAATCCAATAAGTCCAAAACTTCGTTCTAATAAAGTAAAAAACCAACTCCAACTATAACAAAAATAATCAAATATAAACCTATTAACATTATTAAAATATTTCACAAGAAATTCTTTTTCTCTATTTATTTTACAAGGCCATAACTACATGGTCACATCGCGACAGTTTTGCTAGAAGATACCTCGTGGATTGGTGTGTGGCGACTAATTCTCATCCCTCTACCATACCGCCCTGCTTCATGTAGTGCAGATTTTTCAAAAACAGTCATCATATGTGAAATATTTGAATTGTTTGACTCCTCGCCGCATTACAACTTCCTTTTAGAGAGCTATAATGAGTAACTAAGATTCCCTGCGGCAACTTCGCTAAACTGGATCAAACTTATTTCATAGCGATGACGTTATTTATTTTTATCTATAAAGTGAAATAAATACACATTATCAATACTTCGTTTTTAAAATGTAACATCAATATCAGTTATTTGTTCAGCATTTAAAACTATCAGAAAAGCTTTGGTTATAATTTGATTATACTTACTTACATGTTGCATTAATTATTGGAAATACCTGAAACATACAGATCAAGATAATTTTTATATTTCAGAATAAAAAGAATTGAAAATCCGCCATTTCAGAAGTACGGGGGAAAAGTTGGTGCTGTGTGAGATGGAGTTACCGCAGCTCTAACGAAGCATGGTGTGCTTTCATGATTGGTTCCGGAAGATTGAACGTTGTTGAAGACTACTTCCGAAAAGAAACTGGCGGTGCTAAAGCCTTCCACGTGGAAGGATTCGGAAAATAAAATGCGATTCCTCGCACGTACAAATGCAGTTTCAGAAAAATGTAAACCTTTAATGAATTTTTAATAATTTTATTTTCTCCCAAAGGATAATATCTTATATTTACAATTCCGATAGCAGTATTTCTGTCTCAGCTACTTAAGAAACACTTAGCATAGGTACCACGAAACTTCATTGTGTTCTATTGGATTTACTACAAGGATAGATGTGTGGTTACACACAAAAGTATTACAAATACAGGAGCATTTCAGTTTAAATTAAGTACTACTGAAAAGTCAAAATAATCTCTTTTTGTTCAGTGGCAACTCGCTCTCAGTTTTCCTGAGCTACTGAAGAATATATAACCTGTTTTTGTCAGAATATTAAAATATCTTTCCTTCCCCTCTCGAGGTTGGTTATTCCAGACTATTCTAAAAGGGAATCAGCCATCATTACTTGCCTGTAATAACTGCAGGAGATTTGCTAAGCTCCTGTTTACTCCCACGATATTATTTCACTGATTAACGGAATTTTTATGAGATTTTCCTGAAGCAAATCAGATTAGGAATGACGATATTTCGGAAGAGTTTGAAAAAAATTAAACGGTATAAGTAATTTCTTTGGCAAAGAGTTATTCCGAAATTCAGTTGCCCTAGGTTCCAACAGCCACATACAGCGGAATAATTAAAAAAATCTGATGTGTTACACTCACATGACTTTCTCTACTCTTGTACAAATTATTTTTACAAACGCCTATTCTCCATCTACTTCATGTTAATCGAGGTAAACATTTGCAGACTCTGTCTTAATGCTAATTTTCTTGTAGATGTAAGGGGAAAATATATTTACAAGGGCAATATAGAAATACAGTAGTCTTTAAGAACATACCTATCTCTTAATAGCTGGTTGCTAGGTGCAGCACCATTCCCTTTCCCACAGATTAAAACTCTTTGCATATCTAAGACAACAAATTAATAACGAATTCCCATTTGATAAAATAAGTATTGAAAAATTTAAGGGAATAACAAGCAATATCTCGAAAATGGTTCACTCAACAAAAAAAATGCATATGACATAAATTGTGTATTTTAACGCCATCTACATTTTGCGTGTAGTAAAATTTTTGTCTATCTCTTATGGTTTACCAGTTATGCAAAAGTCGTTCACAATGAAGAATACTTTTGGAGACATTCCCAAAGAATTCAATGTATACATTTTATTTGTCATGAAAATATCTTAAACATGTGATATTTAAACCAAAATCGTTAGAGCCATTTTTGCGAAAATTAAAATGTTCGAAAAATGTTCCATGTAAAGGGTAGTCTGGGGTGGGGGGATTTTCTTGAAAACCTTCGTGTCGCATCTCTGGAAGATACTGAAACTAAATACCAAGTTTGGTGTTTATCCGACTGTTCGTTTCTGAGTCATGCTGTTCACAGACATGTTTCAAAGAATGCTTTTTTTGGATTCAGGGGGTCTCAAAATATATATTTCCGGTGAAATTTCGGTATCGAATTTTTGGATGGAATACAATACTTCCCCTACTTACTATACGTAGTAGAGAAAGTAAAAACAGATTCGTCCATCTATCCGGCCGAACATTATTCGTGCATTCAGTTGAAAAAGTTTGGAGGTTTCAAGGTTAAGAACCGAACGGTTTATGTCACTCCACACGCAGCACCTTGATTCAATAATTCTCGCCTCTTCCAATGAAGAATAAGAATGATTCGAGCATTTTGTTATGAATTTTGGGATAGTTGTAAGGAATGCTTATGCTTGACCATTCTAGACACACAATTGTATGCGGCTCCAAGTTCCTTTGCGACATTTTATCCAAAACTTCAGGTGTGATTGTACCGAAGGCATCCTATTGTTCAAATTCAACATTGGTTCTTAATAATACTCCACAACAAGTATCCTTAGGTCAGGGCTAAGTAGAGTCTTTGGAGCGGTGCTGGAGATGTGTTCAGATGAATTCCGTCTTCCTGCATCCATAGCTCTTCAATTAGTTCATTGGGGAATGAGCCAAGTTGTTAGCATTCGTGAATATAATACAGCATTCGCAGACCAAAAACAAAATACGATCCAGTAAGCTGCTGCAATGCCATCCCTCCCCGCATCATAACATTGGGTGGGTTGTGTTCAAGTTCGCAAGTGAAGTAAGGACTTCCTTCGACCAAAAAGGCACGTTTCTCTTTGTGCGGCGGCATATGACAAACTCCTTTGTGAATGCAATCTTGGACCTTGATATGTTAGTTTGAAATGTTGCTAGAGATGACCGACAGACGCTTGTCTGTATCCGTTTTAGACAGTTCACTGATGAAGGTTGGGCGCTACGGCATCACATTTACATCCTTCTATATATAATAAGAAATAGTTGATCGGGAATGTCTAGCTCAGCAGCGTTTTGCGAACGGATTTTCTGACACCTCATCTTTAGCACATATCTTCGGGGTGTCTTCTTTCTTCCAATTCTGGATCGATTTTTCACACTTTGTGTGAGTTTGCGTTTCAATTCCAGGCAATTATTGTCCTTTTTGGAGATTTATTAAATCTTTCTCTAAAGTGTTCTCATGTGATGATAGTTTGTGAGAACGCTTGTGCACTCAGATGCTCGGGACTAATCTCTTCAATAGAATACAAACTTCTATACGCATTTCAATTCAGAGTTAGAATGAGGGCTAAGGTCATGCCAACAACACATCTACAATGACAAAAACAACGCAGCAATATTACCCTTAATTACAATATAATGTGCTCACAAAAAACTAATATTTGGTATATGGACATATTGACAAAATCAGTTACAGATTGGCGAGCGATTACATCCACTAGGCTACAATATATCTCTGCATATCTGCCTGAAATCAAAACTAATTTATCACGTTAAATGCGCTCACTCTGAGGCAGACCAGCTTACGCACCTACGGCGCCAACGATTAACGGTACTTGCAATTCACTAAGATTTTTTAGCATGGTGTATACTGAGAATAACGTTATGTGAAGCTGTCTGTTGATTCTGTGTGAAATTACCATGATATATACTACAGAACAAATGGTGTTAAGGTTTGCTGGAACGAAGTCACGTGTGGACTCTCGACTTGAAGTTATACATAAACTCCCAGGTGTCACCCACCCTTACATATCCATAATGTATAGATTGCTAGAAAAATTGAAGTAAACTGAGTACGTGTTGGACAAAAAGAAACAAAGCCAAAAGTTCTAACAAGAAAATCGCTGCCTCGCATTACAACGTATTTTGAGAGCTTGCTCCTTCTTCAGTCAAAATCCATGTGATTGTTATCTGTGGGGAATGCTTAAAGATAATGCAACAAATGTCATGCAACAAACAATCATATGCTCGACGAATCAGGGAACGTCATCCTGTGTGCGTTTTCCAATATTTTCGCTGTCTAAATTTGTCGAGTGTCCAGTAAGGATTCAAAAACCGAGGGGGATGACAGTAGTAACGTCTGTGACAGTTATAAGGGAGGTTGTCGGTTTGATTTCTGTGGCGGACCTTCCTAATCCATGGGTTTGGGTTTCATTACAAGGAAGCATTACATCCCCCGAATTTCCTGTCCCTCCACTTCAACTCCATTCTTATTTCAGCTCACCTTTCATCTTCTTGGTTTCTTTCAGGATTACAAGTGTCGGCGGGAGGTCTCGGCGTGTGCATGACAGGGGAAAAGAATGCTCTGAATAAACCTTCGTACCCCGGACTGCCAGTGGTCTAGCTGAAGGTCCCTTATCCATTTTCTTGAGCTTCAGCCAGGTAGACCATGTCCGTTCTCTTCCCTGTAGGAGCGCTGCTTACGCTGACGTATCTTCCTTGAGCCAATGGTACAGCATGGACAACCGATGACGTGTTCTACCATACATTGATCATGATGATGACATTAGATTCTAGCGGACATGCAGGAAATACAGTGATGACGTCATACAGAATTGCTGGGGGTAAAACTGTCTCAGAACTAATAAATGTGTAAGGAAACTGATAAAAATGATCAAGAGGAAGGTCGATAATGAGGCAACAGGCAGAAGAGTAACAGGCTAGACAAGTTTAAAAAAGGAAGAATAAGGGTCACTAATACACTATATAAGCTTGAGTTGCATCAATTGAGAATTAATAAAGCAGGTAAGCTCCTCAGGGAAGAGATTCTTAAGGAATTCACAAAAATTGGTTTAGAATATTATTTTGTAATAGAATGTATAGAACAGCAAGTTATGCGTCTAATATTGCTACGAGGAAATAAATATCTATCTAACCCAATATCGAGTAGTAAACACGCTTAGCACGTCGCATGCCTCATACCGGCACGTTCACAATAATAGAGATAATAACCTCTATTATTCCGACCGCATTTACATCCTCAAAAGCATCAAGTCGAATCAATCTTTACTATGAGGCAATATTTTATATCATAACATGCTGTGAATGCCAAAGTGATTGTAGTGTAAATTAATATCATTGTATGTACAGGATTTTAGATGTTTGTTAGCCATAAGTATTGTTAGGAAATAAGTTTGCACGGCCTCACTGAAACTGACAATGGAAGTGGGTAACAATAAACCAAGGGGATGAGTTGTTTATCACTAGGAAGAGACAAAAATGACGTCAGGGTAGCGTGCCTTTTTTTGGAAATGGAGGGAATATCTTCCCTAGAGCATATATGTTAATAGTAGTGATTGGCTGACCAAAACAGACGCTAAAGTGGGCGCGATTTGGTAACCAAAAGCAGCTCTATTATAATGTTTAGGCAATTCGAGGTGAAGGAGTATATATTCTCGCGCAGTTGCGAAGAATCTTTCACGAGTTGCACGTTATATACTTTGGAAGAATCTCTCACGAGGTGAACGTCACGCACTTCTGAAGAATCTCTCACGAGGTGCACGTCGCAAAGTTAGTTACAAAATGTGAAGTACGCGAAGTAATTGGTACGCGGCAACTAAAACGCCTGTAGTTACATTCGGAAACATCACAGTTTCAGTAAGGCGTGTATAAAGATTAAACATGTGAATTATTAATTAAGTATGTCGGCAGTAAAAGTGTAGAAACAAAATTTTATCAGTGTTATCTTTTAGCAACAATATCTTTCCGTTTACCCGCCCTGCTTAGAGACACTTGCTCGACTGAGTTGTAATAGGTAGCCGGAGGACAATGAACCCAAATTTAAAATAATAAAACAAGAGGCGCTCAACAAATAAGATAACACCAGCCATGAGAACTGCGGCAACTAACTTAAGAGTATTATATCCTATTTAATCTATCTGAAGGAGGAACTAATTCATTTGCAATCTATATACATTAGAATTAATTTAATGGGTGCTCTGAAACTATTACTTGATGAAGGATTCTTGATCGGTTGCTATGGTGATAGAGTTATAAAAGGCAAAGGTGTTGCTTTATTGGCTAGCTCAGGCAGGGTAGGTAAAATCCAGGAAAGGCTCTTCTCTCAGCAAGTCTGGAGAGGTGATAAATGAGTATTTATCGTTTAATCCGTCACTACTCCTTTTATGTTACTCACACTAAAAATAATTTCCCCTTTCTTCCTTCACACAAGATTTAAGTTAACTACGCACCATGACCAAACGAAAGTTGATAAAGTTATTTCTATTTCCTATGTTTTAAACTCTTTCAATTTTGATTCCCATATCCTAAACTTTTCCCCTAAATTCAATCTAATTATCGGTGAAATCCACCACTTACATTTCTCAAATTTAACAAGCCAACTTCTGTCGCTTGGCAAAGCTAAGACACGAACTTATGACCCGTCTAGCTTACCAAAGTCCCTTGACCACGCTATAACTCGAAGAGCCCCGACAATGCTATCACACTAAGTGCCGATGTTACCATGGGAAACTGAGCTGCTCTACATACCCTTGTATTTCACGCTCATTTTCTGGTTTCTTTTATATTCATGTTGTTATAGTTGGTTTTATTGGCGCACGTGACAAATTCTAACCAAAGTTTATTTTTTGTCATAGTTTAGAAGGTCTTCTTGCGTTTGAATTATCGCATTACTCTTCCTGATTACCTTTAGTGTGCACTTGGCTGATTTTTAGACACCTGGTTTCCCCCCTTATTGTATAATGCATCTGGCCTGTACCTTTCTCTTCGTTTACAATCTTCTGCCAATACTAATTGTAATCATTCGACGCATGGATTCCTGTCATCCACCACTGAAAATGATTTCAAGCAGGATTTGCTGATTATGAAATTTGATATTTATTCTCTTTTATTAATTGGTTCCCCTTGAGGCAGTATTTTTAACCCAAAATGGCTTCAGTCTAATTTTATAATATATATAATTCAATAACAGCACGCCTCAAAGCAATATGTGTATGTAACAATATATAAAAATGTATGTAACAGTCATTGTATATGTTTGTATTAATGTATCCATGTGTAATAATGTTATGTGAATATATTACGTAATTTAATAATGCAGGAGCTGTGAGAATAATAGGTTAAAAGTTGCTAACAGTGAGGTACAATGAGGTAACCTTGAGGCAATAATGAATTTGAAAGTTTAAATGCTACTAGTCTACTAGTCATTATTGGAGCAACAATAATGTAAATTTTGAGACAGTTTAAAAACAGCCAATCAACAACCAGAAAAAGCTTTAGTTAAATGAAGGTATTCTATTGGAGTAGGATTAGCCAATCAGAGACTTGAAATACAGAAATTTACAAGTTTAGGTGGTTGAAATCAATTCAGTTGCCTGCAAACAGTGTTCCTAACCGGACGCGAGACACGTCCTCGAGAAGTATAATGCGTATTTATGTGAGACAAAAATAATTTACGTGTTAAAAGGTGCAAGTAAGTCATAAAAGAATGTCACAGCTCTCTATATCAGTGAAGTGTTATTTAATTCGTGTCAAGTATTCATAAAAGGAGTGAAGTAAAATTATAAATTGTGTAAACCTACATTTAAGTCGCACCACAACACTGCCAAGACATCCATATCTCTAAAATAAATACCGACGCAGCCGAGGCAAACATAAATATAATATTTAAAGAAACAGTAAAAATACAGAGTTAATATTCTTTTTAAACTTGGGGCGAAGGCCACCGGAAACTGTTTACTATATGTGCGGTTGTAAACAAACTTGAAGTTCGGCTCCCAACAGTTGAAATATAACACAACTCCTTCAATACAACCAACTTAAAATTGACGCCCAAAGTGATACCATCTTCTTCCAACTGGCTTTCCATACGTGGCAATAACGCAAAAATCCTTCTTCACTCTTTTATTTGAATGTTCTTAGCGTGTTTTGCTTCTTCCTCTTCTTGTTCTGTTTCATATCTTTCGTTTCCTTTTTATTTTCTTTAATATGTTTCCTTCGTTTTAATATTTAAACGGGCGAATATTATAACTTCATACTGCACTACTTTTTTGAGAATCCTGCACTGAAAGTTTATAACTTGTTTACTTATAGTGTGGGTTCTGTCCCCTTACTACCACAGAATAGTTTTATTAAGTTACAGTCTTCTTCCTAGCAAATGAAGTATAAACGTATCCTATTTTAGCACGTTATAAAGTGCGTTAACTAACCGGGAGATGCACCCTTTAATTTGCGGCTGTATGCTCATTAAGAGCCGCTATCAGGAACTTCAACCGTATTGTTCTTCCGATAACAGTCTTCGACTATGAAGCTCATTTTGCTACAAATTTTGCTAAACTTTTAATTAGTTTGCGCCGTAGTTTCAGTCTGCTGTGTTTGTATGTTGTCTCAGCAGCAATCCCGCAACAATTATTTATACAAGCGCCGTTGTTCCCGCAGAGGATCCCCTCCTGATGCTCTATTGTAATTAACTTGATGCATTGGAAATGTCATATTTCAAACTGCCTCCGCAGTTGGCTGAATTGCTGCTAGTTACTTGCTTCTCATTAAAGTTGGAAGTCTTGATTGCGTTGCCGATATGACAAACTGACAGATTCCGTAACCTGAGGTAACCATTTAAATCTACACCGCTCTGTCACTTCGGACGGGAATGTATTCAAAATTATCTAATACCGAAGCAAAAATAGTACAAGTGTAGTGGAAAAGAACATACTAATTAGTAGCGTCTCTTACATTATGGGTGTCACAAAAGTTTAGTCAGACAGCACTGAAAATGTAAAATAACATCTGCTACATTATACACTGCCGTTTGTGAAAATTGCAACACCAAGAAAAAATTTCCCGAATAACTCTACACTTGGTGGAAGTGTAGAAGAGTGTGCAAATAATAAGTGATTAGTTTGGCAGAGGGAGCCCTCTCGTGTCAGTCAGACAAGGTCAGCGTTGCGCCCACTGTAGTCAGTGCAGAGTTGTCAAACAAGGTGAAAACAATAAAGTATGTGCCAGTATACCTCGTCGACGTCAAAGGAAGACATATTGCATGTGAGTGAGTTCGAAAGGGGCAGAATGATCGTCTCCGGGAAGAGGGTTTGTCATACCGTGAGATTACGGCTCGTACAGGGCATGCTGCTACGACAGCGATGCGTGTGTGGAATCAGTGGATAGATGAACGTCGTACGCAGCAAAGAGCGGGAACATGACCACAGCACGGGATGACCGTCGTATTGTCCTAATGGCCATAACGGACCGTACAGCTTCATCTACAGTGTTTACTCAACGCTGGAGCACTGCAACAGGTGTGAACTTGTCTGCATCAACGGTTCGTTGCCGTCCGCTGCAGGTGGGGCTGGTTGCATGCATGTCATTGCATAGGTTTCCACTGTGCAGAAACCACAAGCTCCTCCGCCTGCGATGAGCACGTGAACACCGTCACTGGGGTGCTGAGTGGCAAAATGTAGTCTTTTCGGACGAGTCCTGCTTCAGCGTGTCCTGCAGAGATGACCGCATACGTGTCCGGGGGTACCGTGGTGAGCGCAACTTGGAGGGTTGCATTGTTGAGCGGCATAGCGGACAAACACTAGGTATGATGGTTTGGGGCGTCATTGGTTACAACTACAGATCTCACCTCCTACGAATTGAGGGAACTTTGAACAGCAACCGGTACCTAACTTTGGTTGTAGAGTCTGAGGTACTTCCCCGGTTCAGGCATTTCCACAGGTCATATTTCGACAGGACAATGCCTGGCCACATATTGCGAGGAATGTACAACTCTTCTTCGAAGAGCGACGGGTAGCATTTCTTCCCTGGCCTACACGTTCGCTTGACATGTCGCCCATCGAACATGTCTGGGATATGGTTGGTCGGCACCTGGTGCGTCACCGTCCTTCAGTAACTAGTGTCAAGGATTTGTGGGCTGGAATGCAGACTGTGTGGAGGAAAATCCCTCAGGAACACACTTAGAACTTTTGTGATGTAATGCCATGGCGTATAACACCTCTAATTGCAGCGTATAGAGGCCACACCAAATACTGAATATTAGGGATCAAAGGTCATGTACAGAATTGAAAAGTTTATCATTTGTTACTTGTTATGTGCATAACCTTTGGTATTGAATTCAAGCGTTTCGTTCTTGGTGTTGCAATTTTCCCAAACAGCAGTTGTTATGATTATGAACAATTACATATGTTGGAACTTCAATAGTGGCAACTATTTATTTATTATCATTACAAGAATGATACATGTTTGAAACTTCTAGAGTCCTTCAGTGTAATCACAAGCATATTCAGTAACCCGTTTCCGAAATGTTGTATTCGTAGGGTCCCTGTTGTAGCGCCTGTTTTGCTGATGTTCCTACAGGAGCGATCTAATGACTGCAGAATTTCGGGAATAGTCCTGAATCGAATTCTACGAAGCAGTTCCTTCATCTTCATGATTAGGCCATAATCACAGGTTATCCGATGATCCTATGAATACGAGGTGTGATCAAAAAGTTTCCGGAATGGCTTCACAACAATGCTGGCGCTGAAATTTCTTTAATTCTTACCCACACTATACATGTAGCGTTCCTTCCCGATAAAAATGAGAGGTCATACGACTTCCTGTGACCATGCAGTGATGAGGTAGACGCTCTGAAGTGAACACGTGTTTTGCAAGTGCTGGGATTTTTCCGCGCAGCAAAAATGTCAGATTACAAAGAACAAAGAACGAACATCAAATTTAGTTTTAAACTCGGTAAAACTGCAACAGAGGCCTATGAAATCTTAACAACAGCTTATGGGGAGAACGTTATGGGCAAAACTCAAGCATTTGAGTGGTTTTCGAAATTTAAAAGTGGTGTGACATGAATTAAAGATGCAGTTCATTCGGGGCGACCCTGCTCCATCAAAACGGATGAAAATATCAATCAGATGAGGGAAATGGTCTTAAATGATAGGCCCATTACAATAAGAGAACTTTCTGACTCATTAGGCCTCTCCTTTGAAAGTGTTCAAAGCATTTTGAAAGACAATTTGGACATGAGAAGAATTGTCACCAATTTCGTGCCCCGTCTGCTTTCAAATGACCTACACAGATCTTAAAGAACAGTTACAAAATGACCCACAGTTTATGTAGAAAATTATTACTGGTGACGAAACGTGGATTTATGGGTTACGATCCAGAAATGAAGTAACAATGTTCACAATGGAAAAGTCCTTGATCTCCACGCCCG
Source organism: Deroplatys truncata (assembly GCA_030765065.1). Lineage (NCBI taxonomy): Eukaryota > Metazoa > Arthropoda > Insecta > Mantodea > Mantidae > Deroplatys > Deroplatys truncata. Next base: position 112,740,862 of record CM060982.1, read on the forward strand.
AAAAAGGCAGACAAGTTCGATCCAAAGTGAAGTCAATGATGATTGTGTTTTTTGACATTAAAGGGATTGTACATAAGGAATTTGTGCCACAGGGTCAAACAGTGAATCAAGTGTTCTATAAACAAGTGTTGCAAAGATTAAGGGAGAATGTGTGACGCAAAAGGCCGGAGAAATGGAGGAGAGTGACTGGTTCCTGCATCATGACAATGCGCCGGTGCACAAAACCCTTTCTGTTCGCCAATTTTTGGATAAAAATAGAATGAATACTTTTCCCCATCCCGCCTCCAGATTTGGCACCAGCGGACTTTTTTATTTTCCCGCGACTATGCGGCTCCGAGGAAACCGTTTTGAGGATATTGATGTCATCCATCGCGAATCGCAGAAGGCTTTGAACATGTTGAAAGAAGAGGACTTCCCGAGGTGGTTCTTGCAGTGGCAGAAGCGATGGGATAAGTGTATCAACTTCCAAGGAGAGTACTTCGAGGGTGATAGTACAGATTAGACAAAACAAACTGTTGTGTAGTATTTATGACATCATTCCGGAAACTTTTTGATCACACCTCGTATGGTGGATTTTCTTTAAAATGTTCATTTGGTATTCTTAGAAGATGATAAACTAGTACCGAGGGTTTTACTTATCTGACTTTGCTTTTGAGTTATGCTTTACACAGACACATATACCACGTGTTATTTTCTAAAGAATTCCTTTTCGGTACTTACTAGAGAAAGTAAAAACTAGCCCAAACGGTAATATTAATTACTACGCCCAAAATTGAAATTGTCCAGGACACTTCGGTTGTAGTCATTTTATTACGTGTGTATATATTTTAATCCGTGTTGTTGACTCAAGTGATGTTGCATAGTGACCGTGACCCCAGAACTTGGACACTGCTTCTACTACAACATCATAGCCGTATTTTCAACTGAATTTAAAATAGTGACGTTACTGCACAGTGTTGTTTGTTAGTCTGTAATCAGGTGTCCATTCCTGCAGCGACCACACAGACATTCTGCCTTGTCGTTAATCATGTTTATAAACTCTCTCTCCGTGACCAGTACATGTTTTGTCGGTTGTTCTGCGGCCCTTGTCACTTGAGGTCATCTTCATTTCTGCTGATTATCGACCCTGCATTTTAAAACATTATTCATGTAAATGCGACCAGCAAAACTAACTTCCAATTGTGGTATACCATTTATCATAGGTATAACTCAGCTAAATGCTGCAGTCCCGGGGGAACATCATTTTAATCTCTATTTTCATGGCAAATCACACACAATGATTTAGAAAAGCGGTGCTTTATTATTCTGTGTATGGATGAATTAAAGTGAAAGTACAGGAACATCGTATTAGCGCAGGCAGTAAACTGCACACATACAGGTTGATTCAGGACCTTTGCAACAAACTTTGTGGAATTATAGATCTCCCAAAAAGGATCTTTTTGTCAAATAACTGATGTTGCCTGATGCGTGGTTTAGGAGCCAATGATTGAGCACCTAGTATCCAGAGGTTGTATAAGCTCTTTTATTTCTGTAAAATCAATAAAAATTAAATTAAAAGATCGTATGCGATACATTCACACGACTTTCTCTACCTTCTATGGTTTACTAGGGGGTATACAAACCATTATTACTAAGGCTTACAGATTTTTCTATTTACTTATGCCTCAAAGAAACATGATTTAAGTATATCGAGTGATGTAAAGAGATTTATATTTACAGTATGGTACGTTTTCGTCTACGGCTTAAAATTTACAGGTTATACAAGATTATACAAATTACCTTCCGACTGAAAAGGACTTCCTAGGCTATTTCCAGAAAATTCAAGATACGCATTTTATTTTTCGTGTAAATATCTTTCAAATATGGCATTTTAGTAAAACTCGCTACAGCCATTTATTGGAAAACCATAAATTTCGAAAACTGTTCCATGTAAATGATAGTTGGGGTGGAGGATTTTCGTGAAAATCTTCTTGTTGCATCCTTGGAAGATACTAAACTCAAATACTAAGTTTGGTACTTATCCGACTTTTCGTTTTTGAGTTGTCATTTTCACAGGCACTCAGATACACACAGACACACACACACGGACAAGTTTCAACAAATGCTTTACTTGCGTTCCTGGGGCCAAGTATTTCGTTGAAATCTCGTTATCGAATTTCGGATGGGATACTTACTATAAGTAGTAGAGAAAGTAAAAATAATTCAGAGAAGGCCTTTTTTTTTAAACCTTGGGTAAAGCCAACCTGAAAGTACACTTGGGGCGAAGGCTACCGGAAACCGGGTACCATACGTGCGGTTGCAAGCAAACTTCAAGTTCGGCTCCCAACAGTTGAACTACAAGACGACAACTACTTCAAATCGGCTTTCCATACGTAGAAGCAACAAAACTACTTCAAATTGGCTTTCCATACGTAGAAGCAACAAAACTACTTCAAATTGGCGTCCAGTGTAGGGCAAATAAGTAAAGATACTAACTTCTTCAATGGGCAGATTCTCCTGCCAGAATCGTCAGTCATTTTCTATGCACTCCAAGCCCCCAGCCTAAATCAGAGCAACTTTCTATGGAGTATTGTGATCAAACAGAAGCACAACTAGTGGAATGAAGTGTCATAGGACAGAGGTTGACTATTCAATCAGGCAGTTCCCAAAAAGCGCATCAAAGACATGGATTGTGTGATTAAAAATGAACCACTTTTTGAGGCCTATCATTCCAGAAAGTATTTTGCAGAGGTCCCATACATGAAGGTAATTTGCATACACAAACGTTGGATATGTAACCCGCACATACGAACATCCCAAATTACGAAAACATATATGTTAATTGCACACAGAGTCTATTGCGTTTCTTTACTTCTAAAATACTCATGCATTTAAAACAATATTTATAAATTTCGTGTTAGGTGTAAGGCGCATACAAGGTTTTAACGTAATCACGCTCTTACAATAGAAAATAAAATTCTGATGCGTTACATTCATATGACTTTCTCCAACATATATCGCTTGTTAGTGAGTACACGAATTATTCTTACGAAGGTTTAATCTTCTATCTACTGCATTTTAATCCAGATAATACTTTACAGAAATAGCTAAATTCCACAATTCGCTACAGATACAAACGGAATAGCGATTAGTAAATGTTTTAGAACTGCACGCTATATGATAACCTTAAATTTGCGTATTCTTCCATGACAGCGCAAGAAACACCTGAATATCGACAGGACTTTAAAAGAATGACTTAATAATGAGAAATTCCATCTATAATAACGGATATCTTGGAAATTTCTCATGCCATAAAACATTTATTTAAAATAAATTGTGTTTTAAAGAGATCTACATTTTTTTTGTGTAGTATGTTTTCGTCTATCGCTTAACTTGTATCAGTTATACAGGATTACATAAAATTCTTTCTGAATAAAGGGGAGTTCACAGGCTATTCCCAGAGAATTCAAGATATACATTTTATATGTCATGTAAATATCTTTAATTCATGGTATTTTAATAAAAATCATTAAGCACAATTTGTTTAGAAAATGAAAAATTTTGGAAAAATATTCCATGTAAAGAGTGGTTTTGAATGGGGAGATTTCCGAATTTTCAAGTTTGAGTTATGCTGTTCATACACACATGCACACCAAATACATACTCGGACATTTTTACTTTCTCTACTACGTATAGTAAGTAGGAGAAGTATTGTATTCCACCCAAAAATTTGATACCGAGATTTCACTGGAAATACATGCTTTGAGGCCCCCTGAATCCAACAAAAGCATTTTTGAAAACATGTACGTGTGTGTGTGTGTGTCTGTGAACAACACAACTCAGAAACGAACAATCGGATAAAATCCAAACTTGGTATTTAGGTTCAGTATCTTCCAGAGATGCGACACGAAGGTTCTTAAGGAAATCCCCCACCCCGGATTACCCTTTAAATGGAACATTTTTAGAAAATTTTAATTTTCTCAAAAATGACTAACGATTTTGATTAAAATATCATATGTTTAAGATATTTTTATGACAAATGAAATGTATATCTCGAATTTTCTGGGAATGTCTCCATTAGTATTTTTCATTGTGAACGACTTTTTCATAACTGTTAAACCATAAGAGATAGACAAACTGTTACTACACAAAAAATGTAGATGACGTTAAAATACACAATTTATGTCCTATATATTTTTTTGTTGAGTGAACAATTTTCGAGATTTGGCTTGTTATTTCTTTAAGTTTTCTAATACTTTTTCTCAAATGGGAATTCGTTATTCATTTTTATGTCCTGTACATGCAAAGAGAATGGAATACTCCACATAGCAACCACCTCTTTAAATATTTGACTATCGCTTAAAGGCTAGCAATTCCCCTTACATATACAAGAAAATTAGCAATAAGATTAACATCTCGATATCGCGATTAACATGAATCATATGCAGAATAAGCGTTTGTACAAATATTTTGTACAAGAGTAGAGAAAGTCAGGTGAGTGTAACAAATCAGATTTTTTCTAAATATGCTTTTTGTTGGATACAGGAGCCTCAAATCGTGCATTTCGGGTGTAATCTTGAGATCGAATTTCTGGGTGCGATGCAATAACTTCTCTTGCTACTAAGCACGTGGCGGAGAAAGCAAAAACTATAAAAATACATATTGGCAGAATGACTGCTCTCTTTGAATTTGCTCTCATAATGAATTCCATTTGATGTGCCCATCAATACAAGCTGTGTATTACTCTCTCTACCTTGTACATAGTAGGTAGAGAAGGTACTGCATTCCACCCAAAAATTCTATAGACAGAGATTTCACTGGAAATACATTTTTTGAGGTCCCATAAAAATAACATTTTTAGAAAAAGGGTGTGTGAGAGAAAGAGAGATAAACTGTGAACAACGTAACGCAAGAACGCAAAGGGATAAACACCAAACTTTGAATTTAGATTCAGAATCTTCTATAGATGCGACACAAAGATTTTCAGAAAATACCCCATACAAACCTATCGTCTACATGGAGCATTTTTCGAAAATTGTTATTTCCTAAAAAAAATGGTTAACGATTTTAATTAAAATACCATATATTAAATATATTTACATGACAGATAGAACGTTGAAGTAAATATTTTGTTAGCTCCAAGTATGGACGCCAATTTGTAGGAGATTTACATTTTTTACATTATTTGCACCACGTATGGGCGCCAATCTGATGTAGGAGTAACCGCACGTATGGTAACCGCTTTCCGGTAGCCTTCGCCCCAAATGTACTTTTAGGTGACCTTTGCCCCAAGTTTAAAAAAAAAATATCAACTTTGTAATTTAACTGTCTCTTTAAATACTTTATTTTATGTTTGCCTCGGCTGCGTCAGTATTTGTTAGACACACGTTTCTCTTAGCAGGGTTTTGGTACGACAAGAATATAGGCTTACACAGAGTATAAGCTTTTTTCACTCCATTTATTAATGCTAGACACGATTTAAATAACACTTCACTGATATAGAGAGCTGTGAGATTTTGTTAATTACTTGCATCTTTAACACGTAAACTATTTTTGTCTCACTCAAAATACGTATAAAATCTCTCGAGGACGCATCACGCATCCGGTTACAATCACTGTCTGCAGGCGCCTAAACTTAGTAAATTTATGTATTTCAAGTCTCTGATTAGCTAATCCTACTCCAATAGAATATCTTCATTTAACTAAAGCTTTTTCTGGTTGTTGATTGACTATTTTTAAAAACTGTCACTAAAATTACATTATTGCTTCCAAAATCACAAGTAGTATTGTTAAACTCTCAAACTCATTATTTTCTCAAGGTTACCTTATTGTTAGCAACTTTTAACTTATTATTCTCACAGCTCCTACATTATTAAATTACGTAATACATTTACATAACCTTATTACAGTGGATATAATAGTATACAATAATATAAACATATACAATGACTGTAATATATACTGTTACATACACATATGGCTTTAAGGCGGGCGGTTATTGAATTTTAATATTATATAATTTGACTCAAATTGTCTAAGTATTAAAAATACTGCCTCAATTATATCCTGAATTTTCTGGGAAGAGCCTGTAAACACCTCTTCATTCAGAATGAATTTTGTATATTCTTGAATAACTAGTAAGCGTTAAATGATGGACAAAACCGCACAACGTAATAAGTGCACAGCTCTTTAAACCACAGAACATATTTCCAAACACTTTTTTGTTGCTCCAGTCATTTCCAACATATCAGTTATTAATGGTTTGATTTGTTCAATACTTTGTCTTTATTTTCGAGCCCCGTCGATTTTCAGCTGTTTCTGGCGATATCGTGGAAACTGTGTAGAATTTTAAGACCAACATATACCATTCAGTTCTAAACCATCTCACTAGCTCTGTTCCCTTTGTGTTTATAATGAAATGTGTAATGTAACTATTTCTGCAGAGGTTTATCTCGATTAAAATGAAATAGATAAACAAATTAACTTAGGCAGGATTAATTTGTATTCCCACTAAAATTGATAGAGGGTATAGAAACTTATGTGAATATAACACATAACGTTTTTTACTTTCTCTATACTTACGTATAGTAAGTAAAGCAGGTATTGCGTTTCAACCAAAAATTGGATTTCGAAATTTCACAGGAAGTACACTTTTGTGGCTCCCTGAATACAAAAACAGTCATATTTAGGAAAAAACTCCCATGTGTGTGAATGTTTGTGTATTTGAACAGTGTAACTAAAAACAAAAATATGGGTGAATACCAAACTTGGTGTTTAATTTTTGCATGTTCCACGAACGCGACATGATACAAAATATCCCACCTCAGATTACCTCTTACATGATACAAACTGTTTATTTGCACAAGAATGGCTCTAACGATTTTGATTAATACTCCTTATGTTTAAAACATTTAATGACTAATAAAATGAATACCTTGGGAATACCTTGTGCAGCCCACATTATTTGAATACCATTTTTGTAGGTTTTAATTACAAGGAAACTATCAAATACAACAAAAACGTACTGCAGAAAATATTCAGATATCACTAAAATAGTATAGCTGTGTTACATAAACCTTATGGTAGCGTTAGCCATCTAACGGCACGTTTGAAAGCTTTGTGATTTTTTTTCATTTCTTTTCTTTCTAACGAAGAGCATGTTATTACGAATAAACAATTGAATTCTAGTTACGCAAATTTTAACTAAGCACGTCTTAATTTGAAATTATTTTAAAGTAAGAGTACATCGTTAAGATCTTATATTATCTTCCTGAAAGGAGAAGACTCGGCACCGATCCAAAGTGAATATTGTACCTACCTCCACGAGGGGACTTCGCCTGGAGGAAGGAGGAGGCAAGAGAACCGGATCCAGAAGCAGCGGTACAGCAATGAAGGGATTCTTTTCTTTCAAGAGTAGACACCCCGGCAGACCGCGGCAGGAAAGGGTCCAACGCCCCTCAAGGAGGCTCTGCTACACCGGCAGCCGAAATAGTTTACAGAGAGCATCCTTTTCCCCCGCCACCCTCCACCGAAACACCATCGCCGACACTTTCGATCCCGAAAGAGACCCACGGGATGAAGGAGGAATGTAATAATGAATGGAACGAAATGAAGGGACATGGAATTCGGGGGCCGTCTGAGCCATCCCGCTCTATCATCGGAAGTAACGTAATGTGGACATAAACATAAATGTATCTGCAAAGTATAATATATCAAGGATACAATAATGCAATTGATCGTTAATAAAGAAAATCGCGTGGATGCATCACGTTAGTTTATTCTCCATAGTTTCCTTTCTCGTTAATAAGCCTTTTATTCATATTTCCTGAATTTCCAATATGTATCTAGTTCAAATTTAGTTAGAACATTTATAGAATTTTAAACAACTGAATATATTTATAAGAATCTGATGTGTTACACTCACATGACTTTCTCTACTCTTGTACAAACTATTTTTACGAACGCTTATTCTCCATATGCTTCATGTTAATCGAGATATCGAGATGTTAATTTATTGATAATTTTCTTGTAGGTGCAAGGGGAATTGGTTCACTCAAAAAGCAAATGTATATGACAAATTATGTGCTTTAACGCGATCTACGTTTTTTGTGTAGTAAAAGTTTGTCTATTCCTTATGGTTTACCAGTTATGCAAAAGTCATTCACAATGAAGAATACTTTTGGACATTTTGATACTTTAATGAAAATCGTTAGAGCCATTTTTGAAAAAATTAAAATTTTCGAAAATTTTCCCTGTAAAGGGTAATATGGGGTGGTGGAATTTTCTTGCAAACCTTCGTGTCCCATCTCTGGATGATACTGAACATAAATACCAATTTATCCAACTGTTCGTTTCTGAGTTATGCTGTTCACAAGCAAACACACAGACACACACACGGACATGTTTCCAAAAATGTTTTTTTTTGGATTCAGGGGGTCTCAAAACATGTATTTCCGGTGAAATCTCGGTATCGAATTTTTGGGTGGAATACAATACTTCCCCTACTTACTATATGTAGTAGAGAAAGTAAAAATACAATGCCATCGTCGGGATTTCCGGTTGCTCTAACCACTGAGCTGCCATGCGGCATAACGGTACGATATATCAATTAATTAGGTGAGTTAAATGAAATAATTGAGAGACACACAAACACACTCAGAGATGCATACATGAACCTTTTTTTAAAAATGCTATTTTTGGACTTAGGGGTTGTAAAGCATGCACTTCCTGTGAAATCTCGGTATAGAATTTTTAGGTAGAATACAATACTTTCTCTACTTATTAAAGGTGTGAAGTAGAAGAAGTAAAAAGCATGCACGAGGCGTTCCTCTTCCCGATTTGGACTTGTGGGTATCCTTGGCCCTCACCATGACCTCAACAAGAGTTCCAGAGATTTCTACAAATACAGGTTAACAAGGTCAAGTGTAAAATGTAACCTGTATTGAATATCTTTACTTCAACAAGCATTACCACTATACCTCTTCCCAGGAGAATGTCGTCCTCCGTGGTGTAGTGGTTACCATTCTAGCTCTAATTCCCGAGGTAGCGGCTTCCCGAGGGTGATGGATTTTTTCGGGCGTAAAAATCCTTTTCATGGCTTCCTTCGGAAGAAAAGTAAAGCCAGTGGTCCCGTGTCGTAGACTTACGGTACGTAAGATAACCTCAAGCCTGTTAAAGAGGCCTCGGAGCAAAATTTCCGGCTATTCATGCCCAATATAAAATGCAACGCTAATGACCAAAGTACTGTGTAGTCTCAAACTTCGTTCGAGTTGCTCGCAAGTTGCATCTATAGGCCTGGAAACCCTGAACCCTCTGTACATTCAAGTTATCCTAGTTGCCTAACCACCCCTACGACTTAGAGAACAACCACCAGGCTCACTATTGGATAGGTCAGTGTGTATTTGTGACTGACATTGGATAGAACAGCGTGAACTTGTGTTTAAAAACTATGGAAAGCAAAAAGGAACATTTCCTACATCTTATGCTTTGCCGACAGAAAATTTGTGCTGTATACGGAGAAGATGCAGTAACGAAGCGAGCATGTCAAAAGTGGTTTAGTCGATTTCGAGCTGGAAATTTCTCCCTAAAAGACAAACCTCAGTCTGGACGGCCAATGGTTACGGACGTGGAAAGTATTCATGAAGCGATAGAAAACAATGACGAATTACAACTCGGGTTTTGGCATTCGGGCTCAATTTAGCTCATGCTACTGTAGCCAGGAACTTGGCAATATATTGGCGACAATAATGGTGTATACTGCAGGTAATAAATAGTTTGTTTACAAAACCTAACTGCCGTAGTTATTTTACTTTTGAACTACCTTGTGTTTAAAGTCTGTAAAGGGAAAGTTCGGCAACTACTCTGTCGTAGCTGTTATGCGGGTGAGGCGTGTTCCCAGGCGTTCTTAGTGATTGAAGCATACGAAAAGCGAACTTACGAGACAACCCTATAGTTAAAGAACTTCCATAAATAAAACTCAATTTTTCCTAGGAGAATAACACTTTTAAAATGGTTTAACATAATTTTAATACAGAGATGTCCCAGTAATCTGCTCGAACCTGAGTCATCTTAACGTGGATTGCTAAAAATAATATAAATGTTTACGAAGAGAGTGGAAATAAAAGTAAATGTCAGGATTTCGCAAAAACACTTTAAGGCCAACAGTTTTCTGTGTATATTACAGCAGCACTTGGAAAACCTCTCAAGAACCACTGAGATGCCGCCGTCATCTGCTGAACTGAAGTCATATGATATGACAGAGTGTTGTTGTTTTGGAAACGTCCCTACAATTTTTTTGGTATTTTATTGCTGTCAGAGGTTTGAAGTGGAGCAGCTTACATCTGCGCACTGTGAGTTATGAAGGTACCGCAGTACTGGTGCATTCAACTGCAGTGTTTGACATCCGCCCCCGCCCATACCGCCCCCATCTGGTGGATGGTTATTACCCTTTTCGTGTTTGCGTTACCTTTCAAGCCAAGTCCCAATCATGTTATGCTACAGTGAGCTTAAAAAGTCCTGCACAAGAATGTAAACAGAACTATCTGAAATCGCTTTGACGTTCATGATGACGAGAGCACAGAAATTTATTTCAGTTCTCTTTTCTAAGCTTGTTTGCATCCCTTTGCACCGCGATATTTTGTCTCCTAGGACTCTTTGTGCTAGATATTAAGACATGTTTACAGGAAAAGCTGCACGTAGCCAAAAGAAGTATCAGGAAAATAAGAAAAAATAATAAGTAACCCGTTTGTTGATCACAAAGTAGTAGACACGTATCTCCAGAGATGCAGTAAGATGAAAGAAGCAAGAAGCTCCCCTCCCAAGCATAAGGAGGTGTACGGGGCCGAGTATTTGTGTTGTTGCGATTGCACAAACGGCTAACAGGTGGCCCAGATATAAATCAATTGAGTGGCAGAACTATAAAATAACGTGGTTAAAAAAATTTTAGACGTGTTACATTCGTATGACTTTCTCTACCCACTATCCTTTAGTTTTACATGCCAAAAAATACCTAAAACATTTTTTGTGTACCTCATATTAACGAGGATAAACGTTATCTGATTGCACACTTCGTAGTACATGCTGCACTTGATATTCCATAATATTTCATGACGTCACGAGAAACAACCGAATATCAACAGCACTTGAAAAAATGACGAGTTACTGAAAAACACAAAGCAATAATATCAGAAATGGCTGATAGCTCAAAAAGCTATACGAAATAAATCGTGTGTTGTAATGGAGTTACAATTTTTGTGAAATTAGATTTTGTCTGCCTCTTATGGTTTACCTGTTATACAAAATTATACTAATTGAAAAATACCCCACAGACTACTCCCAGAAAGTTCCAGATATACATTTTGTTTATGTTGTAAATATCTTAAAAGTATAACATGTTAATCGAAACCGTTTGTTCACTTTTGAAAAAAATCAAAATATTGCTGAAAATTGTTCCGTCTTATTGGTGGATTGGTAGCCTAAGTACCGGTTTGGTATGCATAGAACATTTCTGTTTTCAATTATGTTGTTCACAGATAGACAGAAACACGCGCGTGCGGAAGTGTTTTCTTATTCACATCAAACGTGTGAATTCTCGATATCGACTTTTTTGTGTGGACTGTAATACTTCCTCTACCTATTAGATACGTGGTAGAGAAATTAAAAATTATTCGAATGAATGCTTTTTTATTGATTATTTTACGTAGTTTTACGTGGTCACAACGTTACGGTTCCATTAGGAGATACCTTGTGGCTCGGTGTGCGGTGGGTAGATAGTCTTCTAGGTCTCATTGTTGTACCATACCACTTTAACTTAGCTACATGTCCACAGAGGACTGTGTACAGTAACTGCACCTCCACTTCCACACGTACCGGGTAGATAGCATTATGGTGCCATTCAGTCTACCTGCTTTATTGTCGGTGTATAGATGGCAGAGTATTCGTTTTATCATCGACACTGACGTTTGTAAAAATTGCAACTTCAAGAAAGAATTTCCAGAATAACTCCAAACTTGGTGGAAGTGTAGAAGAGTATGCAAGAAATAAGTAATTAGGTTTGCAGAGAGATGGCCGAGCAGAGCCCTCTCGCATCGGTCCGACAAGGTCAGTGTTGCGCCCAATGTAGTCAGTGCAGAGCTGTAAAACAAGGTGGAAACAATAAAGAGAGTGCCATGTAGGCCTCGTCGACATCAAAGGGAGCAATATCGGCATGTGAGCGAGTTCGAACGGGGCAGAATGATCGGTCTCCGGGAAGCGGGTTTGTGATACCGTGACATTTCGCTCGTACAGGTCATGCTACTACAAAAGTGATGCGTGTGTGGAAACAGTGGATAGATGAAGGTTGTACGCAGCAAAGAGCGGGTACTGGAGCGCGGAACATGACCACAGCACGGGATGACCGTCATCTTGTCCGTATGGCCATAACGGACCACACAGCTTCATCCACAGTGTTGGCTTGACGCTGGAGCACTGCAACAGTTGTGAACTTGTCTGCATCAACGGTTCGTCACCGTCTGCTACAGGTTGGACCGGTTGCATGCATTGTATTACGTCGGCTTCCATTGTCCAGAAACCACAAGCTCCTCCGACTGCAATGGGCACGTGGACACCGTCACTGGGGAGCTGAGTGGCAAAATGTAGTCTTTTCGGACGAGTCCTGCTTCAACGTGTCCGGCGGTACCGTGGTGAGCGCAACCTGGAGGATTGCATTATTCAGCGGCATAGCGGACAAACACCATGCGTGATGGTTTGGGGCGCCTTGGTTACAACAACTTATCTCGCCTCCTACGATTTGAGGGCACTTTGAACAGCAACCGGTACCTAAGGGTGGTTGTAGAGCCTGAGGTACTTCCCCTGCTCCAGGCATCTCCACAGGACACATTTGAACAGGACAATGCCCGGACACACATAGCGAGGAATGTACAAGCCTTCTTTGAAGAGCGACGGGTTCCATTACTTCCCTGGCCTGCACGTTCGCCTGACATGTAGCCTATCGAACACGTCTGGGATATCGTTGGTCGGCTCCTGGTGCGTCACTGTCCTCCAGTAACCAGTGTCACGGATTTGTGGGCTTGAATACAAACTTCATGGAGGAAAGATCCTTCAGGAACTTTATTAGAACCTTTTTGATTCAATGCCACGGCGTATAGCTGCTGTAATTGTATCGCATGGAGGCCAACCCAAGTACTGAATATTAAGACTCAATCTATAGATTTGAAAAGTTTATCATTCGTTACTTGTCATGTACCTAACCTGTGGTATTAACTTCATTGAATTCATGCGTTTCCTTCTTGGTGTTGCAATTTTCACAAACGGCAGCGTATTTTTCATTGTTTTACTGCAGTTTTTAGAGTTAATGTGGAACTTTGGGTCGTGATATTGTGGCATGTGGTTTTGGCAACACTGTAATAATATATGGTTATGGCAACAGTGTATGGCTGTTTCTTATGTTGGCAATACAGCCCGGTAGTGACATAATAGGAGAGGGAGTAAAACCGTATTATCTCGTGTTAGCGTGTAGGACGCTCTCTTCTAGCGTCACCGGTGAACAGTGCAGACGTGTTGTAGTCATGGAGCTTCGTCAAGCAGAAAGGTAAAATGTATCATCTTTAATTCATATTATATGCTGTACATCTAAATTTATACTATGTAAATTATTTATGTAGATACTTCCTTCCTTCCTGACCTATGATGATTATGAATATTTAGGTAGTTTCCAGGTGATTTAGGAACTTTATCAGCTTGCCCCGTTGGACCTCGTGTTAGTTTAATGTGGTGATTTAGATTTCGGTACAATGCCCTACCCCCTGTAATTATGTGAAAATAAAAAAAGGTTACGACAATATTAAATATTCAATCTGGCGCCCGAGAAAAACCAAGAAAATACCCCAGTAAGATTGGTCGACCCACGGAATTTGAACCAAGACCTCGACGTTACCGCCTGAGCCATACCTCTCGGTTGAATAGCGTTTCATAAACAGTGAGCAAGTACTTCATTGCTGAACAGATCTCCCAACAGTAGTGGCTTTGTGCTTTTGTTGAGCTTTTCCACCATGTTTTTCTGGTTTTATACGACTGGCGCTCTTATGTTAAGTGGGATGGATACATCAATCTGCTTGAATGATAATTCACGTAGTTTAATACCTGGTTTGGATTTCGTTCCCCGATTCATCTCAAAGTGGCATTTGTAGCACCCACAAGCGCTTTGATGTCATAGCAGAATGTCATAGAGTGGCATCATATCAGCATCAACCAGCAAAGCATTTAACAGATGAGTTATGCATCCTCAATTGGAACAGTTTGGGTGGCGGTTAGAGATCAACGAGAAACGATCTACTTCGCTTATTAAAACCCCAAACAAGTATGTAGATCTGCAGAGAAATTATGCATTCTGAACAAAATAGTCGCTATGACGTTGCAGAAAGGGATTAATTTAACCCGATGGCTTATCCCTTTTAGTACTGTGGCTGAGCAAGAATCTCAAAATGCCAGGATAAAGTTGCATAGATATAATCCTCTTAGGAGCTGATTCTATGCACAAAGACGAATGAAAAATTATAGTACCGTTTTTGTCTATGAGGGCTAATTTCAGGGTATTCTACCAATTATAATGTATTACTTTCTCTACTACGTATAGTAATTAAGGGAAGTATTTTATTTCACGTGTATTTCATCGGAAATACACGTTTTAATGTGCCCTGAATCCAAATAAGAAGTATTTTTAGAAACGTCATGTGCGTGTGTCTGTGAAGAGCATAACTCAAAAACGAAAAGTCGGATAGATGCCACATCATTTGGTATTTGTGTTTAGTATCTTCCAAGGATACAACATGAAGATATTCAAGAAAATCCCCTCATCTCAGAGTACCCTTTACATGGAACATTTTTTCGAAAGTTTTGATTTTCTCGAAAAGGACTGACTATTTTGATTAAAATATCACATGTTTAAGATATTTCAATGGCAAATGAAATGTGTATCTTGAGTGTTCTGGGAATGTCCCCAAAAATCTCTTCATTCTGAATGCTTTTCGCATAACTGGTTAACCTAAGAGATAGACAAAGTTTTACTACACAAAAATTAACCATTTCCGAGAGATTCTTTGTTGCGTGTTTTTTCAAATGCATATACTTTTTCTCAAAGGAATTTCATTATTAGTTTATGTCCTGGGCATACAAAGAAAATTAAATGCTCCACATAGTAACCAACTCTTAATATTTTTTAGTATCGCTTCCGTATTCACCTTGCACCTACAAGAAAATTAGCAATATGACAGTTTCTGCAAATATTTATCTCGATAAATATGAAGTACATAGAAAATAAGCCTTTGTAAAAATAGTTTATGTAAGACTAGAGAAATAATGCCAGTGTAATACATCAGAACATTTATTAAATAATTTCTATATTGTTTCTTATTTAACCTCTTCAGACACATGTTATGTCTGTTTTCTGTAATGTTATTATACAAACCTCAAAAGTATATAAAAATAAACTGATTCTAATGTAAAACACATTTATTGAAAAAAATTAATTTAATTATTGTACGTTAAAATATAAGATTCTTTGTTTATAAATAAGCAGAAAATTTTGAATCTGAATATAATTGCACTGGTAATTCACATGGACTGATTTTTCTCTGGCTCCCAGATACACATAGCAGCAGAAAACTGTAAGTTATTTGGTACTCGACTGTGAATTAGGATGGGGTGGGCCCAGGTTAAATAATCAGTGGAACGGCAAACTTGGATTATGGCAAGACGACAGACGCACCTAATATAACACTTATTCTGTCAGTTGTGTAAACAAATTACTACACTCACTTTTTAAATTAATATTGCACTACAAACAGTAATTCTTGTTTCACTTGTGCTGGACTGCACAGTTGAAATATGTATTTCTATCTATTGAAATAATAAATAAAAGTCCTATGTGTTACACTCACATGACTTTCTCTACTCTTGTACAAACTATTTTTACAAACGCTTATACTCCATTTACTTTATGTTAATCGATATAAACATTTGCAGACTCTCTCTTATTGCTAATTTTCTTGTAGATGTAAGGGGAATATATATTTACAAGGGCAATAAAGAAATACAATAGCCTTTAAGCACATACATATCTCTTAATAGCTGGTTGCTAGGTGCAGCACCATTCCCTTTCCCGCAGATTAATACTCTTTGCATATCCAAGACAAAAAATGAATAACGAATTCCCATTTGAGAAAATAAGTATTGAAAAGTTTAAGGAAATAACAAGAAATATCTCGAAAATGGTTCACTCAACAAAAATAATGTATATGCCATAAATTGTGTATTTTAACGCGATCTACATTTTGCGTGTAGTAAAATTTCGTCTATCTCTTATGGTTTACCAGTTATGCAAAAGTCGTTCACAATAAAGAATACTTTTGGAGACATCCCCAGGAAATTCAAGATATAAATTTTATTTGTCATAAAAATATCTTAAACATATGATATTTTAATCAAAATCGTTAGAGCCATTTTTGAGAAAATTAAAATTTTCGAAAAATCTTCCATGTAAAGGGTACTCTGGGGTGGGAGGATTTTCTTGAAAACCTTCGTGTCGCATCCCTGGAAGATACTGAACCCAAATACTTAGTTTGGTGTTTATCCGACTGTTTGTTTCTGATTTATGCTGTTCACAGACACACACACAGACAGACACACAGACACACACACGGACATGTTTCCAAAATGCTTCTTTTTGGATTCAGGTGTCTCAAAACATGTATTTCCGGTGAAATCTCGGTATGGAATTTTTGGGTGGAATACAATACTTCACCTACTTACTATACGTAGTAGAGAAAGTAAAAAATTGAAAAATCTGATGTGCTACACTCACATGACTTTCTCTACTCTTGTACAAACTATTTTTACAAACGTTTATTCTCCATATGCTTCATGTTAATCGAGATGTCGAGATGTCAATCTTATTGCTAATTTTCTTGTAGATGCAAGGGGAACATGGTAGGTTATAAGCAATAGTCAAATCTTTTAAGCGCTGGTTGCTATGTGGCACATTCTATTCTGTTTGCATATCCAGGACATAAAAAATTGAATAACGAATTTGAGAAAAAGTATAATTATTGGCAAATTTAAGGAAATAACAAGCAATATCTCGAAAATGGTTCACTCAACTAAAAAATGTATATGACATAAATTGTGTATTTTAACGCGATCTACATTTTTTGTGTAGTAAAATTTTGTCTGTCTCTTATGGTTTACCAGTTATGCAAAAGTCGTTCACAATAAAGAATACTGTTGGAGACATTTCCAGAAATTTCAAGATATACATTTTATTTGTCATAAAAATATCTTAAACATATGATGTTTTAATCAAAATCGTTAGAACCATTTTTGAGAAAATTAAAATTTTCGAAAAATCTTCCATGTAAAGGGTACTCTGGGGTGGGGGGGATTTTCTTGAAAACCTTCTTGTCGCATCCTTGGAAGATACTGAACCTATATACTAAGTTTGGTGTTTATCCGACTGTTCGTTTTTGAGTTATGCTGTTCACAGTCAGACACACACACACACACACACACACGGACATGTTTCCAAAAATGCTTTTTTTTATTCAGGGGGTCTCAAAACATGTATTTCCGGTGAAATCTCGGTATAGAATTTTTGGGTGGAATACAATACTTCCCCTACTTACTATACGTAGTAGAGAAAGTAAAAATACTGGAATGCTTCCAAACGAAACCACTATTCCTGAAAGTTTTAATGTTTATTTTTCTATCTCAGGGTTTGCGTCCGTAGGGAAGGTTTAACCCACCCGCGTTTTGTTCTTCGGTTTACCTAACGACAAAGGAGCTTGTAATCTATTAGCTCTGCATCGCCGTAAAGTCCAACCACTCCCAACATAAGTTTGAGGGAGAACGAAGGAGAATTACACCGAGTGTAATAAAATGCCATGGCTGGCCATGTTAAGATAGATAAACCATATACTGGCCTTAAAATCCCGTACTCTTTCCACGACACCGCGAGAAAAAACTGAAGGGTGGCGCACAAAAATGTCACCGTATTGAACATTTAATCAAGAAAAACGGAAAGCCTGGAAATAGCTGATACCACAAAAAAAGTTATTTTTCATAAATTACGTGTTTTAAATAGAGAATGTTTTTTGTGTATTAAGTTTATGCCTATTTCTACTGGTATACCAGTTAAAAAAATCTGATTTGTTACACTCACATGACTTTCTCTACTCTAGTACAATCTATTTTAACAAACGCTTATTCTCCATATGCTTCATGTTAATCGAGATGTTAATCTTATTGCTAATTTTCTTGTAGATGCAAGGGGAATATGGTAGGCTTTAAGCTATAGTCAAATATTTTAAGAGCTGGTTGCTATGTGGAGTATTCCATTTTCTTTGCGTTACCAGGACGAAAAAAATGAATAAGGAATTCCCATTGAAAAAGTAATATATCGAAAATGGTTCACTCAACAAAAAATGTATATAACATAAACTGTGTATTTTAGCTCGATCTACGTTTTTTGTGTAGTAAAATTTTGTCTATCTCTTATGGTTCCAGCTATGCAAAAGTCGTTCACAATGAAGAATACTTTTGGAGACATTCTCAGAAAATTCGAGATATACATTTCATTTGTCATAAAAATATATTAAACATATGATATTTTAATCAAAATTGTTAGTGCAATTTTATAGGAAATTAAAATTTTTGAAAAATTTTCCTTGTAAAGAATAATCTGGAGTGGGGGTATTTTTCTTGAAAACCTTCGTGACGCATCTATGGAAGATACTGAACCTAAATTCCAAGTTTGACGTTTATCCAACTGTTCTTTTCAGAGTTATGCTGTTCACAGACACACACACACGGACATGTTTCTAAAAATGCTTTTTTTGGATTCAGGGGCCTCAAAACATATATTTTCGGTGAAATCTCGGTATCGAATTTTTGTGTGGAATACAATATTTCCGCTACTTACTATACGTAGTAGAGAAAGAAAAAAAAAAGGATTGTACAAAATTCCCACCAAATGAAAAGAATTTCTTCAGCTTTTTCCAGAAAATTCCAGATGTAAGTTCTATTTGTGTTGTAAACATCATATACGGTATGTTGGTCAAAATCGTTTGGAGCTATTTGTTAGAAAATCAAAATTTTCGAACAATGTTTCATATAAAGGGTAGTTGGGATGGGAGTTTACTTGAAAATCTTTGTGTTGCATTCTTGAAAGATACTAAACTCAAATAGCAAGTTTGTTATATATCTGACTTTTCGTTTTTATTTATGATGTTCTCAGACAGACAGACACACACACGGATATGTTTCCAAAAATGCTTTATTTGGATTCATGTATTTCGGCGAAATCTTGGTATGTAATTTTTGGGTGCAATGCAATACTTACTATACGTATTAGGGAAAGTAATACTTTGATAATTGTTTATACTTGCGTTGCCTTCTTACACCAACATCGGATAAGCCTTTAAAAGAGTGAGTAGAGTAAATACTGTGAATGCAATACATCAGACCTTTTCTTCCTACACAAGAAATGTTTACTTGATTTCTAAGTTTATTTTTCTGTGCTTCCGATAAACATTTGAAGATTTTTACCACATTCTGTATACAATAAAATTACGTATTGCTATTGAAATAATTTCCAGACAAAAATTTAATGTGAATGACGTAAATAGGTAGACAGTAGAGAATGCTGTGTGGAGTTTGTTTAGAAATTCAAGAAGAGGATAAGTTTGTTTTTTTAACTATATGAATACAAACAGTAAAATAATTTAATCACTACACTTTTAAGACTGTTTTAGGCATTAAGAAATGCCGTAATTAAGCAAATACAGGCATAATTTTCAGTGAGGTATATAACTTTAAACGGTGGGTTTCTGAACAAAGGAATGAAGTGAGTGAACAGGGTACATACCGCCTCCAAAATTCAAAGTAGACCTAACATTCATTAAGAACCTCGGATTTCATTAAACATCGCTATTAAATCTTTTAGAGTTGAATTTAATGCATCTGAAATGTATTTTTCACAATAAAACAAAGCATTAACGGTTTAGTAACTGGTATAATTTATTGCTAATTAGCTTTATTATTTTGTTGAGATTTCTTCAAGTATAAGACCTATAATTATTAAATGTTATTTCTGCGCGTTGCACATTATAAACGCAATTAAATATAACGAAAGAAGCCCTCACACTAATTGCTTCTATTTAGGTAAGTAGTGAAAGACCGAGCGGAGTGTATTGTTTAATTATTAAAGAGAAATGAGAGTGATAAAATTGCAGAACAGAATAAAATAAAGCAGCAGATAACGTTTGGTAGATCCTCCACTACTTTTCAACTGACAGCTCCCAATGGAGAGCGCCGCGATTTGAATTTCACTGACAATGGACCTTTTTCATGTCAGATTTGGAGGATGGGAATCACATTCTTTTGTTTGAATTATCCGCATAATTTCATGAAGTTAATCTGCCAGTCTTTTATGAATAATTATAGAAGTACAGAAGAGAGCTGGATGCTTTTTGATAAGAATGACGTTCCAATGTGGCGGTAGCAGAAGCGATATATCATACATCAGTATTTTCCCAAAAATCAGACACTTATATTTGTATTAACATTGAATACCAATTTGGGGTTATTTTCAAAAGCTAACGTCATTTAGAGTGAGAGCACAGCATCAATGTATTAAAAAACGTGAGTGTAACAGCAAAGAGACTTTCGCTAGACTTAAAAAATTCAGGCCTATCCTTGTCGTTCTACCAATCTCTGGTGCAAAGCCGGCAAGGGCGATGGATTTTTACGGGGTAAAACTGCGTAACATAGCTTCCTTCGGAAGAGAAGTAAAGCCGGTGGTCACGTGTCGTAGATTTGCAGCACGTAAAAGAACCTCAAGCCTGATAGAGAGGCTTTTGAGCAAAATGTCGCGTCTTTCACGCTCAATATATAGCGGGAGACCTAGAACTGTAGTAGTTATAAGGCGTCTAAAATAGAACTCAATTTAAATCCTATCCTTGTCTGTCTCTATCGCTTATTAGGGGAACCTATACGAATTTTTGTTGCGAAAGTTTATTTTCCGTTCTACTTTATTTTAATCGAAGTAAATCTCTCCGGAAATAACTACATTACACATTTCGTTATAGATACAAAGGGAACAGCGATAGTCAAATGTTTAAGAACTGGACGCTATACGCTGGCCTTAAACTTGCATACTCTTTCCACGACATCGACAGCCTTTAAGAGAGTCGCTAAGTTTTGAACAATTCCAACCAATATATCTTGGAAAATAGCTGATGTCACAGAAAGAATTGCTTGATATAAATTGTGTGTTTTTAAGAGACCTACGTTTTCTATGCAGTCCGTATTCGTCTACCGCTTAACGTCTACCGGTTACGAGAGATTATTAAATTTCCTTCCAAATGAAGAGGACTTTACAAGCTTTCCCAGATAGTGCAAGATACACATTTTATTGAAGAAGTATTTTTTTTATTGTTCTTGTTTGTAACACGCTTTGGGCGTTAATTTGAAGTAGGTGAATTTGTGGAGATTTTTATTGTTCAAATGTTGGGGAGCCGAACTTGAAATAGTTGCAACCGCACGTATGTTAAACAGTTTCCAGTAGCTTTCGCCCCAAATGTACTTTCAGGTGACCTTTGCCCCAAGTTTAAAAAAATATTAACTTTGTTATTAAACTGCTTCTTTAAATATTTATGTCTGCCTCGGCTGCGTCAGTATTATAGTTAGAGACACGTTTCTCTAAGGCATGGCGCGATGCAGGACTTACACAGATTTTAGTTTTAATTCACTCCTTTTTATTAATCCTTGACACAAATTAAATAGCACTTCACTGATAAAGAGAGCTGTGATATTCTTTTATTTAATACTTGCACTTTTATTTAACCTGTATACTTATTTTTCGTCTCACACGAATACGTATTATATTTCTCTAGAGGACGCATCTTGCATCCGGTTACTATCACGGTCTGCAGTCAACTGAATAGATTTCAACCGTCTAAACTTGTAAATTTCTGTATTTCAAGTCTCTGATTGGCTAATCCTAGTCCAATAGAATACCTGCATTTAACTAAAGATTTTCTGGGTGTTGATTGGCTATTTTTAAACTGTCTCAACATTTATATTGTTGCTGCTCTAATAATGACTAGTAGCATTTAAACTCTCAAAGTCATTATGGCCTCAAGGTTACGTCGTTGTTACCTCATAGTTAGGAACGTTTAACTTATTATTCTCACAGCTCCTACATTATTAAATTACGTAATGCATTCACATGACATTATTACACATGGATACAATAATATAATCATATGCAATGACTGTTACATACATTTTACAAATTATTACACACATATTGCTTCAAGGCCGGGTGTTATTGAATTTACACATTATACAATTAGACTGAAACTATTTAAGTGTTCAAAATCCTGCCTCATTATTTGTCATTTAAAGAGCTTCAACATATGGTATTTTAATCAAATTCGGTATAGCCAGTCTTTTAGAAAATAAAACATTTTGAAAAATGTTACATATAAACTGCTGTTTGGGGTGGTGGGATTTTCTTGAAGACCTTCTTGTTGCATCTTTGGAATGTGTTAAACTTAAATACCAAGCTCGATATTTATCCGGCGTTTCTTTATGACTTATGCTGTTCACGGACGGACACACACGCTGATATTTTTCTAAAAATGATTCTTTGGATTCAGGGGGCCAAAAAACATTTAGGTATTTTCAGGAAAAAGTCGAATTCGAATTTTTGGTGGAATCCAATACTTTGTACTTAGTGGAGAAAGTAAAAATTACTGTTTTACTGATATTTATTTAATTAAATTTTTGTGAATGTATAAGTATATACTCACACAAAAGATATACAAATATATGTAAAGTATATACATATAAATACGTGTAAAAATATGTACAAATAAATGCCAATGCCTCACACAATATTTTAATAAACATTTTTAGAAAACTTTTGGGAAAAAATCAATGTTGCATATATTCACATGGCTTTCTCTACCCACTCTTCTGTAAATCATTCTTATCTAAACCTATTACTATATCTACTTCATATTATGAAAGCAAATGTAACTGTTTAATTACACATTTCATTCTAGCTATGAGGGAACAGAGGAAATTGAATAGGTCAGGTGATTAAAGGCGGGTCACTATATGCTAGTTTAAAATTTTATACTTTTTCCACGATATAGCGAGAAATAACTGTTTTATTATATTTAACTAAAATTATACGTCTTTCTCTAGGTTGGTAGCGATGTACCGCAAATTAGCAGTTCCTTGGTAGTTACATCGGTCCATATTTTCAATAGTCGTGCAGAGCTGGGACAATTACCAACTTTAAAACTCTCTAACAAAAACAGCAATCTGAGAAATACAATTAGCGCAATTATGAAGTTGTCAGACCAACTTGGCTTTTTCTTGGTAGAAGATTCCAAAGAATTTTTCTGTTTCCGGTCACGTAACCAGGGGAAGGAAATGTCACGTCCAAGAGCTAGAACACGTGTACCCCATTTAACTAATTCTTGAAGAGAAAACTGACTAGTTTTTAGCAACTGGTGTGTTTGGTTAAGCGCAATTGTGGATATTTTAAAAACAGAGTGCAACGTGTAATAGTTACAGAGCTTTCTCTGCCCAGTCTAATTAATTATTACTTACTTCTTTTATAAATATTTAATTTTCTACCTATATGCTGTTAAAGAAAAATTATATAAGAAATTGTTTCATAAGGCTACTACAGAGCCTTCGATTTATGCCAAGGCCACAACCACCTTATATGCAATCAGCCGAGACGGCAGTGAACTCGGTGAGTATGCAGCACAGCGCAGGACACATCAAGGGTACGCTTTATCAGCTGTGAGCTGTGTCTGTCGTTGCTTTGTCTTCGTGTTGTAAGTTGAAGTAAGATTGTTTGTTACGTTATTTGCACCACGCTTTGGGCACCAATTTAAAGACAGTTATTTTGTTGTATTATAGTTCCGCTGTTGGAGAACTGAACTTGAAATTCGTTGCAACCACACGTATAGTACCCGCTTTCCGGTAGCCTTCACCTCAAATTTAAAAATATTAACTTTTTAATTTGACTGTTTGGCGTTTTTCCGACTGTCAGTTTCTGAGTTATGCTGTGCACAGACAGACACACAGACAGACACAAGGACACACACGGATATGTTTCCAAAAATGCTTTTTTAGATTCAGGAGTTCTCAAAACATGTATTTCCGGTGAAATCTCGGTATCGAATTTTTGGGTGGAATACAATACTATACGTAGTAGAGAAAGTAAAAAATCTGATGTGCTACACTCACATGACTTTCTGTACTCTTGTAAAAACTATTTCTACAAACGCTTATGCTCCATCTACTTCATGTTTATCGAGATATCGAGAAGTCAATCTTATTGCTAATTTTCTTGTAGATGCAAGGGAAATTGCTAGGCTTTAAGCTATAGTCAAATATTTTAAGAGCTGGTTGCTATGTGGAGTATTCCATTCTCTTTGTATTACCAGGACAAAAAAAATGAATAACGAAGTCCCATTTGAGAAAAAGTATAAGTATTGGAAAATCTAAGGGAATAACAAGCAATACCTCGAAAATGGTTCACTCAACAAAAAAATGTATAGGATATTAACTGTGTATTTTAACACGATCTACATTTCTTGTGTAGTAAAATTTTGTCTATCTCTTATGATTTACCAGTTATGCAAAAGTCGTTCACAATGAAGAATACTTTTGGAGACATTCACAGAAAATTCGAGATATGCATTTCATTTGTCATGAAAATATCTTAAACATATTATATTTTAATCAAAATCGTTATAGCCGTTTTTGAGAAAATTAAATTTTTCGAATAATGCTCCACGTAAAGGGTAATCTGGGATGGGGATATTTTCTTGAAAACCTTCGTGTTGCATCTCTAGAAGATACTGGACCTAAATACCAAGTTTAGTGTTTATCCGACTGTTCGTTTCTGAGTTATGCTGTTCACTGACATACACACAGACAGACACACACATAGACACACACACGGACATGTTTCCAAAAATGCTTATTTTGGATTCAGGGTGTCTCAAAACATGTATTTTCGGTGAAAACTCGGTATCGCATTTTTGGGTGGAATACAATACGAGTACTTCCCCTACTTACTGTATGTAGAAGAGAAAGTAAACAAGAACAAGGTAACCCAGATTTCTGTATAGTAAATGCCTTAATTAAATCTTTATGGCTTCATTGCTCACTATCAACAGCAAAACATACATTGTTCTTTTTTTCTTATGCTAATATTCCTTAATTCTGGTCTAGTTGCTATCGAAGTAGGGTGCACTGCCTTCAAACTATATATAATATTTTTTTAGAGAACACCGCAAGATCACAAGCGCTTTCTACCTGCTCTCAGCACCAATCCTCAGTGCGTTACTAACTGGATTTTACTTACTAAAACCCCTCTGCCTGCATGAACTTTTTATCATGTCATTTGTAATTGTACCTATGAGAACGCGAGGGTGATGTGGGGATATTATAACTGTTTCGGCTGGAGTCCGAGCTGCGTCGGCCGGCGCGCTTCGCCGTGCAGTGGCCGCAGTGTGAAAGAAACGCACAGTTTTATCTGATTAGGCAGGTTTAAACGTATAGGCTGGAGTACCAAAACACCTATAAGACACTGTGCTTCTGACTTCTCTTGTTTGTGGAAGCCAAGTATAGTGATGTTTTGCAGGAATCTGTATCATTCCTGTTTTAAAGGCTGCAGTACACATTTTCTAACAATACAAATTTTTGACAATAGATTAATCACGCAAATGTTGATAGTGATTTCTTAAGCCTAATTCCTATAATGTCAATCAAAACCCCAGTTCTTGACATCAAGCAACTTAGCGACATAGGATATAAATTAACCTGTAAATTCATAACTGCCTTACTGCTCTGAAGCTGCTTGGACTAAGATTGAGCGTGAAATAAGATTTAACGTGATGCTATTACATAATACCCCACTACATTAATATTGCGGATGGATGGTCAAACAAGCTTGATGGTTTCATTACCATCAGGAAGTAACCATACCGAATTCAAATTGTACTGAAGATTGGAGGATTCTGGCTGATTAGTTCTGATGTGCTGTTTGATTGTTCTAGGCTGGACACATATCCCACAAGGAATTATCCACATGCACATAGGTTTCCCTTTCTATTTCAGCAAATTTTGTGCCTACAAATTGTAAGATTATGGCTTTTTCTCAAGGCATACTAGCAGTAAATCCCCACACCTTAATACTCCTGGAGTCTGATTTTTACTTTCTACACTACACATAGTAAGTAGGGGAAGTATTGTATTCCACCCAAAACGTCGATTCCAATATTTCCCCGGAAATACATGTTTTGAGGCCCCCTGAATCCAAAAAAAACATTTTTGGAAACATGTCCGTGTGTGTGTCTGTGAACAGCGTAACTCAGAAACGAACAGTCGGATAAACACCAAACTTGGTATTTAGGTTCAGTATCTTCCACAGATGCGACACAAAGGTTTTTTGAAGAAAATACCCCCACCACAGATTACCCTTTACGTGCAACATTTTTCAAAAATTTTATTTTTCTCAAAAATGGCTGTAACGATTTTGATTAAAATATCGTGTGTTTAAGATATTTTCATGACAAATTAAATGTATATCTCGAGTTTTTGGGAATGTCTGCAAAAGTACTCTTCGTTGTGAACGACCTTTGCATAACTGGTAAACTATAAGAGATAGACATAATTTTACTACACTGAAAACGTAGACCGCGTTAAAATACACAATTTATGTCATATGCATTTTTTTTTGAGTGAACCATTTTCGATATATAGTTTGTTATTCTCTTAAATTTTCCACTGATTATACTTTTCTCAAATGGGAATTCGTTATTCATTTTTTTTGTCCTGGTAATGCAAAGAGAATGGAATACTCGATATTGCAACCAGCTCTTAAAATATTTGACTATTGCCTAAAGCCTACCAATTTCCCTTGCACCTACAAGAAAATTAGCAGCAACATTAACGTCTCGATATCTCGATTAATATGAAATATATGGAGAATAAGCGTTTGTAAAAATAGTTTGTACAAGAGTAGAGGAAGTCATGTGAGTGTAACACATCAGATTGTTTTGTATCGCAATTAAAAATCTAGAGCAATTTTTGTTTACACCTACGCAATTTTCCTGTCCACCGCCACCTTGAATGAAGTTATTAGGTTAAACATGGCATGCATTTGGAACGAACGCACTGGTAGTTTACCTTAAGTACTTATATGCATGGGTTATACAACGGAGGGTGACTTCTTGCGCACTAGTACCTACATAGATCTACTTTGCCTACCACTTTCCAGGAAGAAGAGATGAAGAAAGAAATCATAGGAGGCTACAGGTAGCTGGCAGACAGGCTACAGAGACACGCGAAAGTCCCTAACACATCCAGGCTCAAAGACGTTTTCACTACTGAAGCTGCCTTGAGAACGATAAACGACCCGTCGACCAAGCAGCCCTCTAGTGTCCAGGGAAACACTCTTTCCTTTGAGCAAGCATCCGTGCCATCTGTCCGGCACTGTCATACGCCACGAAACCTAGAAACATAGCTAGAAGATGAGAAGGAAGCGTAGTAAAAGGAAAATAATGGAAAGGAAATCGTGGTAGATGAGATCCCACATCACTGATCAGGAAAAACCACGAAAAACCCAAGGTCAGAGTAGGCGGACGACGGGAATCGAAACTGGGATCTCAGGAATGCGAGCCTCACGCGTTACCACGGACTCAGTTATGCACTTAAGACGAATGGAAAATTGTGCTATATTCACATGATATTCTTAGCCACTCTTCTACATCTGTTCTTATAAAAGCTTATTCTTCTATCTTGTTTATGTAATCGAGAAAGGTTTGTGCAGAAATATTTATTTTACCTTTTACTTCTCATGTTGCGTATAGTAAGTAGGGAGAAATATTTCATTCCGCCCAAAAATTGGATACGAATTTCATTGGAAATACATATTTTGAGGCCTCCTGAATCCAAAAAAAGTATTTGTAGAAAAAGGTCCGTGTGAGTGTCTGTCCCTGTGAACAGCATAACTCAAAAACGAAAGTCGGATAAATACCAAACTTTGTGTTTGATTTCGGTATCTTCCAAGGATGCGACACAAAGATTTTCAAGAAAATCCCCCAACCTCAACTATCCTCTACATGAAAATGTTTTTGAAAGTTTTGGTTTTCTAAAAAACTTTGATTAACGTACCGCATATGAAAGATATTTACATAGCAAATAAAAGTATTTCCTGTAGTTTCTAGGAATAGCCTAAAACACACAATTTACTTAAAGAAAGAAAGCCGTTTTGAAATATCCGTTATTAATGTTTCAAATTGTTCAATGCTTATAATTTTTAAAGTCCCGTCGATTTTCAGTTTTTTCTCACGTTTGCGTGGAAACAGTATGGAATTTTAAGGCGAGCAGATAGCGTCCAGTTCTTAAATATTTGACTATCGCTGTTCTCTTTGAATTTATAACGAAATGTGTAATGTAGCTATTTTTTTTAGAAGTTAATTTGGATTAAATGTTGTAGACATAAAAATAATCTTTTGCAAGAATAGCTTGTATAACCACAAATTAAGTTAGAATATAAAGAAAGTTGTGTGAATGTATCATATAAGATTTTTATTGTAGGTACACTCGAAAGAAAGGAAGACTCATAGCCACCAGCACTCAGGCCAGTTTTGTGTCAAGGAGCGGCAAGTGGTCAGCTGCGGGTGAATGAGGTTCCGTTCAATATGGCCTTGTTTTGTTACTGGCCTTCGCGGGAGGCAATGTTCTCTCTCCCAACACCTTTCACCATTTATTAGCTTATCAGTTATAGTCTGTGGCAGTAATTTGTATCACAATAATGTAAATGCCAGAGTGATTGTAGTGTAAATAAGCATTATTGTACGACATTGATTTGAGATGTTTGTTAATTATGAAGCATGTAATAATTAAAACTTAATGTTATATTAAAGTAAAAGTACGTAGGTATAATTCAATAGTATTTTGAATATAAAGTACAAAACAACAAAAAAGGGTAAAGATAATTAAAACAAATACTTATGTAGCACACAGATAATGTGAAATTGTGTCTAGATTTAAGAGATGTAAATATATTTGTGTAGACGATGAATATTTTGGTAAATACGTTTAATACTTACAAAATGAACCAGATTTAAAATCTTGATTGTATAAAATTTCTATGTTAATAATCTAAGAAAGTATAAACATTTTGTAACTAAATAGTTCAGGGTACAGTATTTGCTATAAAAAATTGTAATTTCAGATGTATGTATAAACACATTAAACCAGAGCAAGTAAATAGTGGCGAGATAAAGGCAAAATATATGCCGTGTGTTAAATGCGTGTGCAGTGTTAAGTGCAAGTGATAAATGTCGTGTGTTCCAAGATTCAGGAGACTAAAATCCCAATTATAAAATTTCCAAACAAGTTGTAAAGATTTATAATTATGTTTCTAGTGAGGCATATGTGGCAGTAATTTGTATCACAATAATGTAAATGCCGGAGTGATTGTAGTGTAAATAAGCATTATTGTATGACATTGATTTGAGATGTTTGTTAATTATAAGCATTGTTAGGAAATAAGTTTACACGGCCTCACTGAAACTGACAATTGGAGCGGATAACAATGTGCGAGGGGGTGAGTTGAATATTAATTAGAAGAGACAAACAAATGACGTCAGATTGGCGCGCTTTTCTTAGAAATAGCGGGAATATTTTCCCTAGAGCATATGTTTTCGTAATTTTTGATTGGATATAAAAATAGACGCTAACGTTGGCGCGTTTTATTAACCAATAGCAGCTCGGTTATTATCTTTAGGCATATCGGGGTGTGGGAGTATAAAAAGCTAAAGTCAGAGGCAGATTTCGTCAGTCCAACAGAAACATTTGTGCATTACACGTCGCACAGTCCAACAGAAGCATTCGCGTGTAATACGTCGATCAGTTCAACATAAGTATTCGTGAGTTATACGTCGCTTAGTTCAACGGAAGCATATATAAAATACACGTTACGCAATTCTACAGAATCTCTCGCGTCTTAAAGTTTGTTATAAATGTGAAACACGCGAATTAATAATGTGCAGTAAATAAGTGATTATAGTGATATTAGAAAATATAACAGTTTCAGTCTGGCGTGTATCAAGAGTCAATATGTGAACTTAATTGTGACGGTAATAAATGTGTAAAAACAAATTCTTTTATCAGTGTTATCTTTCAGTAAAAACTCCTTTCCGTTTACACACCTTGATTAAGAGATATGCTCGACTGAATAATAATAATAGCTAGCCGGAGGACAATGAATCCAACATTCAAAGTAGTAATACAATAACAGGCGCCCAGCAATAGATAACACGAAGTTACCGCGACAAATTGGATCCCTTACGTGGTGCATATAAACATGAAGCATCTTCCAACTACCTAAAAATATTCCACTTCAAGTCAAATCTTTAAAAGCGTGTCACTATTTGCTGGCATTTAAATTCAAAGCTCCTTCCACTTCAGGAAATACAAAAGAATGACACCTTAGTGTTTAAACATATGGGGTCTTTAGATTTATTCGGCCTTTGCCACCTGTTGGTTGTCTGCACATATCTGATTACCTTGAAGCGAGTTTATCACCACTGCCTCTGGCAAAGGACTAACGGAAAATGAATAAAAGGGGTGGAGGTCACCTTAAGGAAATGGGTCTTGTATCGTACCTTTCCAGTATTTACATTTGGAACTTCTTTTGCCTGCGTCTGGTAAACTCGCAATCTCAGCATGTAGGTACTTAAATAATTGGATGGCTTTTGTAGCGTAGTGTGTCTCGCCTTTAATGGCACAACTGTTTCCTTACAAAAAAAATATTTAGGCTTTTTACAGCAGTAAATGAAATTTTATCACGTTTTGTCATGGGACTGGATGAAATTCTGGACAACAACGGAGAAAATCATTCACATAGTAGCCAATAAAGAAACGTAAGACTCCCCCTCACATCCTTCCAGTTCAAACATGTGAATTCTGTATCGGTGCTCACGTCCATTTCGCGTGCAAAGAAGGTACAAAATGTCCTGGTGAAAAACAGTTCTGTACCGCCGCAGCAGATCAACCTGTTTATAAAGTAAGAAACGCATGCAATGCAAGGTTAATTCTCTACTTCGCCTTTGAGACAAGGAACTCGCTGAAATAAAGCAATAATCATAAATAATAGTATATAGCAATTCAAAACGAATACCAAAGAATATAAATTGTGTGCATCAATGAGATCTACGCTTTTGTGTGGTTGAGTTTTTGTGTAATTCTTGTAGATTGCTAAATTTACAAAATTAATTCAGAATGAAGCGGGCTTCACAGGCTATTCACAGAAAATTCAAGATACTTATACATTTTAGCAGTCCTACAAATGTCTGAAACGTCTTATACTTTAATCAAAATCATTCGAGTAAGTTTACAGAAAACCTTCTATATAAAGGGTAGGTTGGATTGGGGGATTTTCTTGAAAGTCTTCATGCCGGTATCGAAACTCAAAACCAAGTTTGTTATTTAAGGCAATACATCGGTGAAATTTGGTAAAAAATGTGAAAATGCCAATGTTTTTTTTTACGTTTATATTATTCTTATAACCTGTTCTTTGATGTTACACACCTTTTGTTTACTTTCTCTAACACATTCATGGTAGGTAGAGAAGGTATTGTATTCCATTAAAAAATTCGATACCGAGCTTTCACCGGAAAGACGTGTTGAGACCTGAATAAAAAATATACATTCTTAGAAAAAGTTTCTTGTGTGTGTGTGTGTGTGTGTGTGTGTGTGCGTGTGTGTGAATAGCACAACTCAAAGACTTCGGATAAATACCAAACTTGGTATTTAGGATCATTACCATCTAAAGACTGCAATGGGATAGTTGTTTTTACACTTTTATTACCGTCACAATTAATTAAATTCACATATTGACTCGTGATACACGCCAGGCTGAAACTGTTATATTTTCTAATATCACTATAATCACTTATTTGCTGCACATTATTAATTCGCGTGTTTCACATTTATAACAAACTTTAAGACGCGAGAGATTCTGTAGAATTGCGTAACGTGTACTTTATATATGCTTCCGTTGAACTACGCGACGTGTAACTCACGAACACTTATGTTGAACTGATCGACGTATTGCACGCGAATGCTTCTGTTGGACTGACGAAATCTGCCTCTGACTTTAGCTTTTTATACTCCCACACCCCGATATGCCTAAAGATTATAACCGAGCTGTTATTGGTTAATAAAACGCGCCAACATTAGCGTCTATTTTTATATTCAATAAAAAATTACGAAAACATATGCTCTAGGGAAGAAATTCCGTCCATTTCTACAGAAAAGCGCGCTAATCTGACGTCATTTGTTTGTGTCTTCTAATTAATATTCAACTCACCCCCTCGCTCATTGTTATCCGCTCTTATTGTCAGTTTCATTGAGGCCGTGTAAACTTATTTCCTAACAATGCTTATAATTAACAAACATCTCAAATCAATGTCATACAATAATGCTTATTTACACTACAATCATTCTGGCATTTACATTATTGTGATACAAATTACTGCCACAAGATGCGACAGGAAGATTTCCAAAAAAAAAAAAAAAAAACCCACCCCAATCTACACATTACATGGAATATTTTTCGAAATTTTGAGTTTCCTAGAAAATGGCTCTAACGATTTTGATTAAAATACCACGCATTAAAGGTATTTACATAACAAATAAAATGTATATCTTTAATTTTCTGCATATAGCCTGCGAAGTCCTCTTCGAGGAATTTTGTGTAATCTTATGTAGCTGGTAAACGTTAAGCGATAGAAAAGAGCGCATTACACAAAAAGAGTGTATCTATTTAAAACACACAATTTATTTCAAATAATCTCTTTTGTGCCATAAGCCATTTCTGAGGTATCCGTTAGTAATGGTTGAATTGACATTTGTTAGTCATTCTCTTAAAGTCTTGGCAACGTTCAGTTGTTTCTCGCGATTGCATGGAAACAGTATGGAATTTTAAGGCCAGCATATAGCGTCCAGTTTTTAAACGTTTGACTATTGTTGTGCCCTTTGAATCTGAAACGAAATGTGTATTGTAGCTATTCCCAACATTTTATTTGGATTAACATGTGGTAGATAGAAAATTTAGTTTTAGTAAGATTAGTCTGTATAAACGAAAGAGGGTAGAGAAGGTCATGTGAATATATAACACTAGATATTTTTATATCAACAGCCACTTCAATAGGCAAAAGCCCACAAATATTTATCGGTTCTTTACCATTTACGTAAAGCGCCGTATTGAGGCTTTAAACTCCTGTTTTACTTAGTCTCTTCTGTTCAACATATTTCACTATTAAAATGCTCCTTGGTCCAAAGTTTATAACTCATTAGGTTGAAATTTCCAGGATAGCTTCAGGAATTACGGATTTAAAAATGGTTGTGCAATGGTTAAAAATATTAAGTAGCTCAATTGAAGTGAATTATTTATCACGACACAAACTGAAGAATTTGAAAAATTAAATAATATTAATATATGTTTTTTTGTTCTAAACTAAGTAAAACCTAGAAATTCAATTCAACAATTTATTTAAGTTGGTATATTAAGGCCAAATTGAAAATTTGGGAGCGATGAGATAAACCGTAAGTTCAAGCAGCATTTCATAATACCATATCAAAAATTGGTATTTTATGAATACAAATTTAATGTCTTAACAGTGGTTTTGCAAAGCGCGTTAACTTTTATATGCAGTAGAGGTTTTACTCTGAATGTATTGTAAAAGAGTCAAAGCACTCGCAAGTAAACTTTGGTTGCACCACTTTAAACCCCCTTCTTGCGCTGAACACACCGGTACCAGGAGATTCTGGAGGATCGTGCCACAAGGAAATGTCGTCATTATCGCCGCAAGCATGGTAGAACAACGTAATGTGTCGTCCTTGCTAGTCATTGGCTGGTTCAAACAACCCTAGGGATGGTAGCA
The DNA here is from genome assembly GCA_030765065.1 of Deroplatys truncata. Lineage (NCBI taxonomy): Eukaryota > Metazoa > Arthropoda > Insecta > Mantodea > Mantidae > Deroplatys > Deroplatys truncata. The sequence continues at coordinate 112,774,887 of CM060982.1, forward strand.
CTTTAGCAGGCAAGAGGAGGAACGTGGTTCTCCCGGGAGGAGGCAGAGGACAGTGAACGAAATCGACACGGCGAGCAGACCGCCTAGCATTTGGCTAGGGCAAATCGTAGACTTGTCTAAGTTTAACTTCATAATTTTGATAAGCATTTTCAAAATGCTATCTATTACCTTTGTTTTTTAATTGTTCAGTATGGGGCGGAAGTATTTAGTTTAGTACTTTCTAACCTGTACGCAAATTGAATTTTCAGTTGAAGGAAACAGAAAATCTTTGTGAAAATTAGAGCTTATTATAGAGGAAAGTAATTGTAAAAATGATGGTGTAAGGAAACACGAAAACTATTATGTATTTCAAGGTGTCAAATCATTTCACACCTTTTCTTTTTCTTTTAAAGCAACAGGCATAATTGAAAGTATATAATTGTTTAACGCTACATAGCTGTTTTGCTATAAAAAAAAGTTCAGTTCATTAGTTTTGAATAATTAAATCTTGAGCTCCCTTAGTAATCCATACCTTTGAGGCGATAGCATACCATTGTCGTTAAATAGGGCAGCAGCATCAGTACTTCATTAAATGTTAACAGGTGCTTTAATGGAATAATAATATGACCACCAAAGGGACCGTTACAGGGTGTTTGGACATTCACAGATACATTACCTTAACCAACATTTGGGATTTGAGCTATGCTGTTCACACAACACAAACACATTTTCTAATAACCCGCTTTGGGCTCAGGGGCCTCAAAAATTGTATTTTCAGCAAAACTCAATATCGAATTTTTGGGTGGAACATAATAGTTCTTCTTATGCTTTCTAAAAGCAGGAACCAAGTAAGGTGGCGCCGCGGTAGCGCCCAATATGATCCAGTGTGTTTCTTCATGGTTTCCTCTGGTTGGTAGGCGCTGCGGTGGTTCCTCTTCTACCACAACTTTACTGCCTCTCATTTCCTGTACCCATCATCTCCTGTAGGACCAGGTGACGGCGTTCGGCGGATTGCGGCTGGGTGGTGAATGTGCCCTGTTTAGAGGTTTGTACCCAGATGTCGTTGCGGGACTACTGAGTTAGGACCCTGGAGGCTTTCGGATGGGGCGGTCGGTGGCATTAGTTGCATTCGATCTGAAAACATTAGGAACCGCGTCCATGTTTGCGCCACGGTAGAAGCAACAAGCGTGTGGCCCACTTGTGGTGCTCTTTCCCGGTTGCGAGGGGCGCCTCTGTTCGTCCGTATCTTTACCTTTACTTTAAAAGCAGGTGCTAGAGAAGGTATTACGCTGAAAAGGGCCAATAAACTTAATGAGCCAGATAAAGGGGTACATTACGTGCAATATTACCATATTATAGCTAAGGTTGGACTCTTTCTAAACTCGCACTTAAAGCAACTTAATTTATGAGATGAAGCACTTGCTTGGTTAAAACTCTAGTGATTCTCTAGAAAGTCGAGAGTGTTTTACGACACTCAGACCTGCTTCCTTGGTGGAAATCTTATCTACTTGGAGCTTGCACTAGAGTATTTATGTACACTCTTAATTGGCTGTAATCACCATCATGTATCTACGCTGCAAAAAACTGCGAATGTAGCTTCATTAAAAGTTTCTGGCTTTATTTATCTTTATAGCCCTTCAGTAACTTTATTACGAAATTAATTAAGAAAATAAAGCACGCTTAACACCGCTACGAAACACACAGTTCATATTGGAGCTATGCAGTCTATGTAATCAGGCAATATAAACTGTTTATTCTGTTGAATAGAACAAGGGTGTTTTATGCATTTAAGCATTCATTTACCTACCAACTATTGTTTATTACCTTCTCTACCACGTACATAGTAGATAGTGAAGGTATTACATTCCACCCAAAAATTCGATACCGAGATTTCACCGGAAATACATGTTTTGAGACCCCCTGATATCCAAATAAAGCTTTTTAGAAAAAGGTACGTGTGTCTGTCTGTCTGTGAACAACATACCTCGAAAGCGAGAAGGCAGATAAATGGCAAGCTTAGAATTTAGCTTCAGTATCTTTCAACAAAAGATTGTCAACAAAATTCCCGCACCCCAAAATAGACGCTTCATGGGAATTGTTTTTAAAATTTTTATTTTCTCAAAAACTATCTCTAACGATTTTGATTAAAATATCATGTGTTTAAGATACATATTTTCATAGGAAATTAAATGAATATCTTAAATTTTCTGGGAATGTCTGTGAAGTCCTCTTCATTCTAAATTACTTTTGCATAACGGGTAAACCGTAAGAGATATGATTTCTACATATAAAATATAGAGCTCGTTAAAACACACATTTTCGTCATGTACAATTTTTTTAAGGCTTCTCCAAATCTTTACCTAGGTTAAATTGAAGTATATGTAGAATAGGGTTTGTAAAAACGGTTTGTACAAGAGTAGAGAAACGCATGCGAGTGCAACACATTGGATTTTTAGAAACATGTCCGTGTTTGTGTGTGTGAACAACATAATTCAAAAACGAAAAGTAGGATAAGCACCAAACTTGGTATTTTGGTTCAGTATCTCACAAAGATGCGACACGAAGATTTTCAGTAAAATCCCTTCTCACAGACTACCCATTACATGGAACATTTTTCGAAAATGTTGATTTTCTCAAAAATGGCTCAAACGATTTTGATTAAAATATCGTATATTTGAGATATTTTAATGACAAATAAACTGTATATCTTGAATTTTCTGGAATTTTTTCAAAGGTCCTCTTCTTTTTGAATGGCTTTCGCATAACTGCTAAACTACAAGAGATAGACAAAATGTTACTATATAAAAGAATTTAAAACACAAAATTTATATCATGGGAGTACCTTTTTGTCCAGTGAATCATTTCCGAAGTATTCCTTGTTATTTGTTTGAGTTTTCCAATGCTTTTCTTTTTTTGTTTTTTCTTGTTCGCTTTTTGTTTTATATGTCCTGGACATGCAAAGAGAACGAAATGCTTCACATACTAACCAGCTCCTAAAGGATTTATCTATTACTTACTTTGTGCCTACAAGAAAATTATCAATAATCATGTTATCTGAATTAAGATGAAGTAGATGATGAATAAGCGTTTGTAAAAATAGTTTGTACAAGAGTAGAGAGTCATGCGAGTGTAACACATCAGAATTTTTGTTATATTGCATTTATAAACTTTTGTTACGACATCTTATTACTTGTTCTGCCTATTTCAAGTTAACCGAAATAAAAGTTTTCAGAAATAGCTTCGTTACACGCTTTGCTATAGAGCAAGGGCAACAGATATGTTCAGATGTTTAAACGTGGGTCACTGTATGATGGCGTTAAAATTCCATACTCTAATTGTAAGATATAGCGAGAAACATCTGAAAGCGAAAGCACTTTAAAAAATTTGATGTGTTACACTCACATGACTTTCTCTACTCTTGTACAATCTATTTTTACAAACGCCTATTCTCCATATGCTTCATATTAATCGAGATATAGAGATGTCAATCTTATTTGTAATTTTCTTGTAGATGCAAGGGGAATATGGTAGCTTTTAAGCGATAGACAAATATTTTATCGCTGGTTGCTATGTGGCGCATTCCATTCTCTTTGCATGTCCAGGACATAAAAAAATGAATAACGTATTTGAGAAAAAGTATAAGTATTGGAAAATTTAAGGGAATAACACGAATATCTCGAAAACGGTTCACTCAACAAAAGAAATGTATACGACATAAGTTGTGTATTTTAACGCGATCTACATTTTTTGTGTAGTAAAAGTTTGTCTATCTCTTATGGTTTACCAGTTATGCAAAAGGCGTTCACAATGAAGAATACTTTTGGAGACGTTCCCAGAAAATTCGAGATATACATTTCATTTCTCATGACATTATCTTAAACATATGATATTTTCATCAAAATCGTTAGAGCCATTTTTGAGAAAATTAAAATTTTCGAAAAATTTTTCATGTAAAGGGTAGTCTGGAGTGGGGGGATTTTCTTGAAAACCTTCGTGTCGCATCTCTGGAAGATACTGAACCTAAATACCAAGTTTGGTGTTTATCCGACTGTTCGTTTTTGAGTTATGCTGTTCACAGACACACACACACAGACACACAGACACACACACACACACACACACACACACACACAGACACACACACACACACACAGACACACACACACACAGACACACACACGGACATGTTTCCAAAAATGCTTTTTTTGGATTCAGGGGATCTCAAAACATGTATTTCCGGTGAAATCTCGGTATCGAATTTTTGGGTGGAATGCAATACTTCCCCTACTTACTATACGTAGTAGAGAAAGTAAAAATGGTGAGGTATTGAAAATTCAAGCCAATAACAAGGAATGTCTCGGAAATTGCTAAGCTCACAAAGAAGTTATTGGTAATTGAGGATACCTGCATTTTTACTTTCGCTACTGCGTAGAGTAAGTAGGGGGAGTATGACATTTCACTGACAAATTCGATGTCGAGATTTCACCGGAAATACACGTTTTGAGGCCGCCTAAACCAAAAGTAGTGATTTTTTTTTAAAAAAAGATTTGTGTGTGCGTCGTGTGTCTATGTGTGTGTGAACAGCATAACTCAAAAACCAAAAGCTGCAAATATACTAAAATTTTTATTTATGCTCAGTATCTTTCAAAGATGTGACACAGGGATTTTCAAGAAAATCTCCCATTTCAAACTACTCCTTATATGGAATATTTTTCGAAATTTTTTATTTTCTAAAAAGCGGCTCCAAAATGTTGATTAAAATACCACATATTAAATATATTTACATGACATATAGAATGTATATCTTAAATATTCTAGGAATGCCTGTGTAGTCCCCTTTATTCGAAAGGAATTTTTTTAGAAAAGTAGGTCTCTTTAGAACACAGAATATATTTCAATTTCTTAGATGTTCGTTACTAGTGGTTTGAATTTTTCAAGAATTTGTCTTTCTCTTAAAGTCTTGTCGACTTTCAGTTATTTTTCGGGATTGCATGAAAACAGTAAGGAATTTTAAGGTCAGGATATAGCATCCAGTAGTTAAACATTTGACTACTGTTGTTCCCTAAACGAACTGTGTAATGTAGCTATTTCTGCACAGGTTTTTGTGGATTAAAATGAAGTATGTAGAATAACAGTCCCTTGTAGAAACAACTATATTACATATTTCGTTATAGACACAAAGGTAAAGCGATAGTCAAGTGTTTAAGAACTGGACGCTATATGCTGGCCTTGAAAGTTCATACTGTTTCTATGCAATAGCGAGAAAAAAATTAATTTTGAAAAGACTTTACGAGAATGACTAAGAAAGGAATAATTCGAACCTTTAATAAGATATCTCAGAAATTGTATATGCCACAAAAAAACGTATTTGAAATAAACTGTGTGTTTTAGAGGTGTGATCAAAATTTTTCCGGAATGACTTCACAACAATGTTGACGCTGAGTTTTCTTTAATTCTTACCCAGACTGTACATACAGCGTTCCTTTCCGATAAAAATGAGAGGTCACGTGACTTCCTGTAACCATGCATGACGAGGTAGACGCTCTAGTGAACACGTGTTTTGCGGAAGCTGCGATTTTTCCGCGTAGCAAAAATGTCAGATTACGAAGAACAAAGAACAAAATCAAATTTTGCTCTAAACTCGGGAAAACTGCAACAGAAGCCAATGAAATGTTAAGAACAGCTTATGGGGAGGACGTTATGGACAAAACTTAAGCATTTGAGTGGTTTTCGAAATTTAAAAGTGATGTTACATCAGTTAAAGATGCAAATCTTTCGGGGTGACGCTGTTACAGCAAAACTGATGTAAATATCAATCAGATGAGGGAAATGGTCTTAAATGACAGGCTCATTACAATAATAGAACCTTCCGACTCATTAGAACTCTCCTTTGGAAGTGTTCAAAGCATTTGAAAGACCATTTGGACATGTTCCAGCATCATGACAGTGCGCCCGCGCACAAAGCCCTTTTTGTTCGCCAATTTATGGATAAAAGTAGGATGAATACTATTCCCCATTCCGTCTATTCTCCAGATTTGGCACCAGCGGACTTTTTTATTTTCCCGCGACTTAAAATGCGGCTCCGAGGACACCGTTTTGAGGACATTGATGTCATCCATCGCGAATCGTAGAAGGCTCTGAACATGTTGAAAGAAGAGGACTTCCGGAGGTGCTTCCAGCAGTGGCAGAAGCGCTGGGACAAGTGTATCAACTTCCAAAGAGACTACTTCGAGGGTAACAGTGTAGATTAGACAAAACAACCTGTTGTGTAGTATTTATGACGTCATTCTCGAAACTTTTTGATCACACCTCGTAAAGAGATCTACATAAAGTATGCTTTCGTCTATCGCTTAAGGTTTAATAGTCATATAAGATTATACAAAATTTCTTGCAAATGAAGTGGGCTTCAGAGTCTATTCCTAGTAAATTCAAGACATACATTTTAGTTGTAATGTAAACATTCTTAATATTTGTATTTAATCTTTAGTGCCATTTTTAGAAAATAAAACATTTTCAAAATATTACTTGTTAAGTATAGACTGGAATGGGGGGATTTTCTTGAAAACCTTCGTGTCGCACCTTTGGAAGATACTGAACAAAGTTTGGTGTTTATCCGACTTTTCATTTTCGAGTTATGCTGGTCACAGTCACACATTCTCCAAAAATGCTCTTTCTTGGTTTCATGGGATATCAAAACATGCATTTCCAATGAATCTCGGTATCTATGTACGCAGTAGAGAAAGTAAAAGTCATTCAATGCAACTTGAAAACAATACGCAGATACCACCAGTTTAAAGTGTGTATGCGTGCTTTGACGGACCCTGTGTATCAGTGTTTGGTTACATACCAAATACGTCTTAGCAGTATAAAATACCAAGTTTAAATTCCAGTTTATTTTATACTTCCTTTTCAGATGCTCTGTTTTTGTACGTTGGATGGAAAGAAAGGCATAGTCTAATTCTTGCTTTCATTTTAATTTCCTTGAAGAGCTTGATAAACCCCACATACACACCACTCAGTGCGCTGATTTGTCATGCGCGCTTTTTTCCCGTCGCAGGGTTTTGTGAACGCTCAATGCACATCCTACCCGCTTATCTCAAAACGTTCGTTTCTAGGATAATTGTGTATACTTAAGTCGGTTCCTGCACACGACATACCAAAATCTCACCGCCCCACTGCACTCAAACCGTACCCAAAGTCGTATGACTCTCATTACTGCTGTTATGTGGCAAGGAAGGAAACAATACACTCATTAGGAAACGGTGTTTTGTGCCTTCAACATGAAAATTGAATCAGATTTCAAAGACACACCAATTTCTTCCAGTTAAAGCCACCGAAAGAAGTGGCGTAGCGGTAACATGTGCGACTCCCTCACTCTAATTCACTCTAACACATGGGTTTTTCTGCTTTTTCCGGGTCGGCAGACAAATGCTGGGGTGGTTCATCTACAGAGTGATCCAAAAGACTCCGATCCGCCTGCTCGGTGTTTTTCCGGTCTGCATCCTCGGCGCTCGTTGCCGTCTGCCGCTATCATAGAAAGGCGCGGATGAAACCATACAACAATTTTAAAACTACTTTAAAAGCTTTACTTACCAACTTTACGAAAGGAGATGCTGAAACTGGCCACCGTCGTTGTCCATACATTTTAGAAACTATCCATCACTCGCCGTACTTCACGTTGATAAATTTCTTGGCGGATATTTTGTTTTAATTCTTCCAGGCTGTGTGGGTTTGTCTTGTACACTCTATGTTTTAACTTACCCCGGAGGGGTATTTTATGAACAATATTACCTCTGCGCAGTATTTTTTCCACTGGGCGTGTGGAAATATGGAAAAGAACATGATAACGTAGTACTGCTATAAACAAAGTTTATATTATACACACAGCGTGTATTTATTTATGATTCGCATATGTTAACTCGACCAGCTCGCCAAGTGAAAGTACGATTTGCAGAAAGATTTCCAGGTGTAAAAGTTCCAGACCGTACAACAATCCATGAACTGTACAGTAAATTTCAGGCCAGAGGAAGTGTTGAGGCTAAGAAATCTAAAAGACGGCGTTCGGTTCTTACCGAAGAAATATTAGACGTCATCGTTTGGAAAATTCCCCCCAAAAAATTCCATAATGGATAGCTTCCTAAAGAGGTGCCAAAAATGTATGAACAACGACGGTGGCCAGTTTCAGAATTTCCTTTCATAAAGTTGGTAAGTAAAGCCTTTAAAAGTAGTTTTAAAAATGTTGTATGGTTTCATCCGCGCCTTTCTATGATAGCAGAAGACTGCAACGAGCGCTGAGGATGCGGACAGGAAAAACAGAGCACAGGCGGTTCGGAGTCTTTTGGCTCACCCTGTACTATCGCGACTTTCTTGCCCCTTATTTTCTGTACTCACCATCTTCCTTGTCATTGTTTCAGGATTGTAGTACCAGGGACAGTGTACGGCGCGCTGCGGTTGGGCGGTGTATGTGCACTCTGTAGAGGTTTCTGCCATAGTGTCATTGCGGAACTATTCAATTAGGACCCGCCTCCGGGTGCTATCGGGCGGGCGCCCTTTCGGGACACCCCCGTGGATTAGGGGTTTATGGGTGGATCCGGGCGGCGTTCAATACGCTGGATCTGGAAACGTTAGGGATGCCGGCCTTTGGGCCTCTCCCCTAGTCTCTACCTCCCAGGGGTCACGGTAGGAGCAAAAATGGTCATTTGGCTACTTTACGGTGCTCTGCCCCGATTCCAGAGCCCCTTCCTTCTTCCTACCTTTACGTTGCACTTACAGCCTTGGAATTCATTCTTACCCTGCTTAGCAGCATTTCACTCAAAACCTCAATATGAAGATTTCATAGGAAATAAACGTTTTGAGGTCCATTGAATCGAAGAGAGACTTTGAAAAAAGGTCCGCGTATGTTGTGTGTAAACAGCATCTTACACAAGTCGATAAATACAAAACTTGATGTTTACATTTTGCATATTCTAAAGATACAAATTGCATTCCACTCAATCCCTGAATCCAAATAAAGCATTTTTGGAAACATGCCCTTTGTGTGTGTGTGTGTGTGTGAAGAGAGAACTCAAAAACGAAAAGTCGGATAAATACCAAACTCGATTATTTAGGTTCAGTATTTTTCAAAGAAAAGAAGACTTTAAGAAAATCCCCCATCCCAGACTATCCGTTACATGGAACACTTTTCGAAAATTTTGATTTTCCTATAAAAGAGCTATGCCCTTTTTGATTAAAATATCATATGTTTTAATATCTGCATTGCAATTGAAACGTATATCTTTAATTTTCTGGAAATGCCTTCAAAAGTCCTGTTCATTCTGAGTGGCTATTGCGTAACTAGTAAATCTTAAGAGATAGACATTTTACTACACATAAAATGTAGATCTCGTTAGAAGACACAATTTATGTTATACACCTTTCTTTATCTGGACTGAACCATCTCCGAGATGCCCCTTGTTATTTGTTTGAATTTTTAAATACTTATACTTTCTCTCAAATGGGAATTCGTTATTCGTTTTTCTTTTTTTTTGTCCTGGACATACAAAGAGAATGGAATACGCCATATAGCAACCAGCTCTTAAAAGATTTGACTATCGCTTAAAGTCTACAATATTTCCCTTGCACTTACAAGAAAATTAGTAGGAAGATCATTTCTGCAAATGTTTGTCTCGATTAACATGAAATAGATGGAGAATAAGCCTTTGTAAAAATAGTTTGTACAAGAGTAGAGAAAGTCATGTGATAAATTCATTACTTTTTTCTCACATTTTCTGAGAGATTCTCACCTGTGTTAATGTGAACAACGAGAGATTAGTTTTGCTAGTATAGTTGAGATAGGCTACAGCGGAGTGCTGCGACAGATTTAAACCCCATTGTTCGTTGTTACCATGCTATCCGGCGGTGGGGGAATTTACCCTCCTCTGAGACAACATCGGGGAATTGATTTCCGTCGGGCTACCGTTGGCAACCTAACGCTAAAATTATATTAATTTATCTAATGTCCACCAGCGAGTTAAGTAATGCTGGTGCGTCCCAGTGGGGTGCAAAAATGAAAGCTAATAAAATGAATATTATGCAGCAATTGTAGCTCAAATATACTGACGATCTGCATTAATGGAAAATCTCATTGGCGATAATCATGTGAATTTAAAAATAAAATATTTAACTTTAAAGTAAAGCGCAGCTAAGAATTAGTAAAATGTAACAGCATTAATACAGGATTATTAAATGAATTGCCATTATTACAATTATGTAAATTAAGGCTATACGATTGTGAAAGTTGGAAAATCCACAATATGTAAAACATCTTATTGAAAGTTATGTCAGTTATCACACACAACAACTCTAATATTTCTGTCTGTTTCAAAATTATAGCTTTTAAGGTTATTTAAATATTAAACTTTTAGTGTGTAAATTCATTGTTCTATTTAAAATGCTCCACAGTATGCATTTTTAAAGCTATCCACAAAAAATCAGGTTTTACAATAAATGTTATTTTTCAAATGTTGGTAACATATATTAAAATTGGAGTATTGTTTTAAAAAAGTGTAGGGTAAAGTTATTTTATGAACTCCTAGATGCAGTACACCACTTTAAAGCAAATTAATAGAGAATTTCATTGTATTGAGCATCTTGAGTATGGAAATATGCTGAAAAATCTGACGTGCTACATTCACATGACGTTCTCCACCCTCTATCGTTCATTACTGGATGTACAAACTGTTTTTACTAAAGGTTATTTTTCTTTCTATCTATTACATTTTAATCCAAATATACCTTTGCAGAAATAGCTAGCTTACTAATTTTATTACAGACTAAAAGGAAACAGGGATATCAGATGTTTAAGAACTGGACGCTATAAGCTGGCCTTAAAATTCAATAGTGCTTTCATGCAACCGCGAGAAACAACTGAATGGTGAAACGTCTTTAAAGAGTTACCATGTAATGAACAATTGAACCTTTAACATCGGATATCTCATAAATTACTATGCCGAAAAAAAAACTTATTTTAAGTAAATTGTACATTTTAAGAGATCTGTATTTTTTGTGTAGTGTGTTTACGTCCATCGGTTAACGTTTAACAGCTGTACAAGATTATACAAAATTTCTTCTAACTGAAGTGAACATTCATGATATACATTTTATTTGTCATGTAAATATGCTTAATATATTCTATTTTAATCAAAATCTTTAGAACAATTTTTTAGTTAATCAAGAAATTTCTTTTGATTGAAAGTTGGATTGAAAACTTTTGTATCGCAAACTTGGCGGATACTGAACTTAAATACCAGGTTTGTTATGTATCCGAATTTTTGTTTTTGAGTTATGCTGTTCACACACACACACAGGCTGATAAGCCACACATACACGGACATTTTATTAAAAATGCTTTTTTGGATTCATGGTGTCTCAAAACATGTATTTCCCGTGTAATCTCGCTATGCAGTTTTTATTGTAATAAGTACTTCCCCTACTTAATATACTTAATAGAGAAAGTAGAAACGTTTGCGAGAAAACAAGGTTTAAAGTTAGGTGTGCCTATTAATAATCACCTGTCCATTTATAACTTCAGTTAATTCGTGGTTTAAATTCGCCAAGTGGAAAACTAACATGTTTTTCTAAGTTGAATTCGTATTATTTTACTACAACAATGAGTTTCTAATATTTCACAAATTTGGTCAAATTTCACAAATATACTACTTTAACTCATAAATGAGATTAATATCAACAATGTGATATTCCGCAATGACACTCCCCCACCTATAGCTCTACCTAAATATGATTAATCCAGCTTTATTAAATTTCATCCGGAATATCATCAGTTTGTTTATGGGAACTGTAAGCTCTACAAGGGAACAGCCAAAGTAGTTCCAACAAGATGGTGCCTCAGCACACATTACTAGTTTCATGCGTCGGCTCTTAAGTGTTATTTTGTCTAACAATTAGTTCAAGTTACTACGTGGAGTTTGAATACATATTTCCATTATACATTTCGTTATAGGTACAAAACGAATAGGATACTCAAATGCTTAAACACGCATCTCTATACACAGCTCTTGAAATTCCATGATATGACGAGTAACAAGTTAAGGTTGGCAGTACCTTAAAAATGAAATAAAGTATTTCAACTTTCTAAAAAACAATAAAGGATACCACAGAAATGAACGATGCCATAAGAGTTACATAAATTTTGTGGTTTAAAAGTATCTACATTTTTTTCTGTGCAGTAAGTTTCTATCTGTTTATCAGTGATATAAAATAAACAAAATCCCTTCCAAATGAAGAGGATTTCACAGTCTATTCCCAGAAAATTCAAGACATAAATTTTATTGCTGATATAAATATCTGAAATTTTGCTCAAAATCATTACAGCCATTTTTGGAGATTTAAAAATATTGGGAAAAATGTCCCATATAAAGTTTAGATTGAAGTGGGGAATCTTTTTAATATTTTCGTGTCGTTTCTTTGGAACATACTAAACTTAAACACCAAGCTTAGTATTTATCCGCCCTTGATGCTTTTCACAGTCATTTTATTTTGGAACCCCAAAACATTTTTGGTGAAATATTGGTAAAGAATTTTCAGCTGGAATGCTACACTGTTCTACCTACTAACTGCATGAGAGAAAAAATTAAATATGTTCCCCTTGTTTTGTATTTGCAAGGGCAATATAGAAATACAGTAGCCTTTAGGCATAGACATATCTCTTAATAGCTGGTTGCTAAGTGCAGCACCGTTTCTTCGTCACAGATTAATATTCTTTGCATATCCAAGACAAAAAATTAATAACGAATTCACATTTGAGAAAGTAAGTATTGAAAAATTTAAGGGAATAACAAGCAATATCTCGAAAATGGCTCACTCAAAAAAAATGTATATGACATAAATTGTGTATTTTAAGGCGAACATTTTTGTGTAGTAAAATTGTGTATCTCTTATGGTTTACAAGTTATGCAAAAGTCGTTCACAATGAAGAATACTTTTGGAGACATTCCCAGAAAATTCAAGATATACATTTTATATGCCATGAAAATATCTTAAACACAAGATATCTTAATCAAAATTGTTACAGCCATTTTTCAGAAAATTAAAATTTTCGAAAAATGTTCAATGTAAAGGGTAATCTGGGGTGGGGGATTTTCTTGAAAACCTTTGTGTCGCATCTCTGGAAGATACTGAACCTAAATACCAAGTTTGCTGTTTATCCGACTGTTCGTTTCTGAATTATGCTGTTCACAGCACACACACACACGGACATGTTTCCAAAAATGCTTTTTTTTATTCAGGGGGTCTCAAAATATGTATTTCCGGTGAAACCTCGATATCGAATTTTTGGGTGGAATACAATACTTCCCCTACTTACTATACGTAGTAGAGAAAGTAAAAAAGGAGGAGACTGTATGCCTTGAAGAGACCCAGATATATTTGTAACTGTGTTCTCTGGTGTTTTTTTAAAAACAAATCTTTATTTAATTCGCCCAGAACTTGTGGTCCTAAAGGACAACATTTACAGATAAATTAATACTATTTCAGTAAAAAAAAATTGCAAAAATTGTTCGGTGGTATGCATCCTAAACTAGCACATACCCTTCGCAGAAATGTAGGCCATATACGGGGTATAATTTTCAATAAATGTAGTGTTTTATTGTGTTACATATACTACTTAAAAACAAGATGAATAACATAAAGTAATAGGAATCAACATAATATTGGAAGGTTTACCTGTATATAGAAATTTAAAAAGTAAAAAATATATGAACTATTTTACTGGGAGCCATAAACTAGATATAACGGCTGTCCTGCTAGTTCTGATTTCTAGTTAATAAATAATTAGTAGATTAAATAAAATATAAAGTAGTAAAATATCCCATACCAATCAAAATTACATTTTTAATTTCTTTTATTTAGTAGAACGTAAGCTGAAATTTGTACAACAACAATAACGTATAACATGAAAGGAGTTTTGATTAAATTTAAACATTAAACACGCCTGGCGCAGTAAACAAGGTTCCAGGCGAATTGCTGATTTTACTTTATGCTTTATTACTTTCTCTACTACATATAGTAAGTAGGGGAAGTATTGCATTCCACCCAAAAATACGATACCAAGATTTCACCGGAAATACATGTTTTGAGACCTCCTGAATCCAAAAAAGAAAAAGCATTTTTGAAATAATGCCCGTGTGTGTGTCTGTGTGTGGACAGCATAACTCAGAAAGGAACAGTCGGATAAACACCAAACTTGGTATTTAGGTTCAGTATCTTCCAGAGATGCGACACGAAGGTTTTCAATAAAATTCCCTCACTCCAGATTACCCTTTACATGGAACATTTTTCGAAAATTTAAATTTTCTCAAAAATGGCTCTAACAATTTTGATTAAAATATCATATGTTTAAGATATTTTTATGACAAATAAAACGTATATCTTGAATTTTCTGGGAATGTCTCCAAAAGTATTCTTCATTGTGAACGAATTTTGCATAACTGGTAAACCATAAGAGATAGACAAAAGTTTGCTACACAAAAAATGTATATCGCGTTAAAATACACAATTTATGTTATATACATTTTTATTTTGTTTAGTGAACCGTTTTCGAGATATTATTTGTTATTCCCTTAACTTTTTCAATACTTATACTTTTTCTCAAATTCGTTATTCATTTTTTTATGTCCTGGACATACAAAGAGAATGGAATGGGCCACATAGCAACCAGCGCTTAAAATATTTGACTATCGCTTAAAACCTAGCATATTACCCTTGACGTATGCAGCCCCGGCCTGGGGACACTGCGCCAAAACACATATTAGGAAGCTGCAAACATTACAAAACAAAGCCCTAAGAATCATAACAAAGGTCCCCAAGGCAGTCCCATTGGACTTATTGCACGAAGACACAAAGATGCACACGGTGGAAGAATTCATTAAATCACTTGCGGAAAACATGTACAAATAGGCCCACAAAAACCACAACCCAACCATACGCGAGCTCGGGCAATACAACACAGCAAACGACAAGCACAAAAGACCAATATCGCTGTTCGACCGCACAATACCGTTAAACAGGCACACCACAGATGATGACGCAGCAATCCGCGAGTATCTTCACAACCTAATACCACCATAACACAGCTGAGCAGCACGCCCAAGAAGTCCCCGAGTGGAAGACTCCCCACCCGGGGCGGATCGGGGAGAGAGGGCAGCCCCACCATAAGACGAACAAGCGCGCACAAGGACTAGACAGGCACAGAATTAGGATAGAGAAAAACAGAAAAAAAACAATAAAAATAACAATAATACAGACAAGCTTATGTAGACATACGCGAAATAAACAATTATAAAAGTGTATATAAACTATGCCCCCCATTGCACATATCCCTTCCTTCCAAAATTGTATCTAGCATGTTTCAGGACCATCAGCACCCAGCTGAAGAAGAACAACTCAACTCCCTCTCCGGTTGAAGCCACAATACACAGGTAACGTACCACCATCACTACTTAAGCATGACACCTCAATCACATTCCTTCTGCATGAGCATGAATACCACACTAACAATAGGTCCCTGATCTGGGCATCTGCCAAGGCCAGTACCTATTCCCCACTCTGTCTGCAGGCGTCTTTGTAGTAATCACCCACCAACCTCCGGTTTGCTTCGGCGGTACCGGAAACCACCTTACCTTCGATTCCCTTCCATCACTGTAGTGTAGTTAGTGCATGGTAGGGGAGACGATGTAGATCCCTTTCGGATGATCGTCACCTGGTGTGGCGGAGGAGGGGCCACACCATTAAAAAAAAATGCATCTACAAGAAAATTAGCAATAAGATTAACATTTCGATATCTCGATAAACATGAAGCATATGGAGAATAAGCGTTTGTACAAATAGTTTGTCAAGAGTAGAGATAATCATGTGACTGTAACAATCAGATTTTTTTATTTCTTTTGTCTTTAATATAATGCTACACTATCGATATCAATCTCATATGTTTGTAATTGATATATAACGTATGTTTATTACGCAATTGTGAAAGCCTTGTTTCATTGAACCACCCTGTATAAAATTTCGCTCTGGCAACCTCGGACCACAAAAGGTAATTTGCGGAAATGCAAGGACTGACACTTGCTGTTGTGTTTCTTACAAGGAGGCACCAGAGAGAGTAACTCGCTGATTAGATTCCAACTTTGGGCATATCTTGCACAACCACTTTCTAATTACGTTGGCAAAATATTAGATGCAGACACGCCTATCGTTTCCAGTCTCTCAACTTAGCATTGGACTATACAGGATGTTGATTAATAACACCAAAATAATTTTGTAGAGTGCGGAGGTGTCTTAAACAAGTATTTTTATATAGGAAACATAAGGCGTATCTGTTCAAATTTCGAAAGTTTCAGTATGCCATTGGCTAATAGAGATACGATTTGAAATCAATGCACACGATAACGAACGTGAGTTCTAGAGCGTATCTCTGGCGAAATAGTTACGGTATCAACTTTCGAGTAAAAATCGTTATCCCTTCAACTATTAGAGTTGAAGTCTGGTTCTTCACTTTTTCTTTTCAGTGGGCATAATAATGTAAGTTACACTTTGTGTTTTAGGTTCATATTTCAATTTATACAATTAAATATCAACAAATCAATTATTTAACTAGAAACCTTTCATGCAAAGGATAGAATCAGCATACTGCAATATAATTCACGTGCTATACTAAAATGAAAGTGGTTTAAAGGATGAAAGAAGAATAATAAAACCAGAAAAAGAACCACCAATGTCTTTATAGGGTGTGTCATTTAACATCACAGGCTGCAATTACTCGAGTAATTAATACCTCTTCTGGGTTGACAGGATTTGATACGGCCCGCGTATTGGTCATGTTATATATGTATACCCCTTCTAGTCCATCGAACATGAAGAGCTTGATTCAGCTGTTCTCGTACAGCCAGGGAAAAATGGGGAGGAGCTACATCAAGTTGCAGCAGAAATCGTCGAATGTACAAAGGTTCACCTTCTAGAAGTACTAGCTAAACGTTGTGCAGCAAATGGATATACATTCTCATTTAACCGAGGGGTAACACATATAGGTCAAATAATTCCCAAGCGTATGTCTACAGGAAGTATAAGCTGTCGACTCTTCTCCACAACAGCATGTGGTTTGACAAAGTCACACATAGGTTGTTTCTTGAATTTAAATGTAGTCCTTCCCTGGTGAAAACCTTTAATCAGTGAACAATAATTCTGAATGCTGTAGCCAAGTCCAGTTATAAAATTGCACACGGAGGCGAAAGTCTTACTAAATTAGCGGTTGCACTTTTTTACGGCGACGGACGTTTAGTTGTTCTTCGTGTACAGCTTACGATATGCTAATATGGTTTATGTATGCACCTGCGATAGCACAGGTAGATGGTTATTTTGCAGTTCTGTGCAGAACATTTTCCTCAAATTCCATTGCGTCGCGTTCGTCTTAGCACCCGTATTACCCCTGTTGACCCTGAACGTTCCATACTTTCATAAACGCTTATCGATGGACTGAAGAGTGGATTTATGTGGCCGACATCTATCGGGATATATTTTCTGTACAGTGCTGTAGCTGCTAAACCATTACTTCTTATTTCACCATAAATATGGCGCATATCTGCAATTGTTTTCATTTTGCCACATACAGTCCTCGGTTTACTAACTGCAGTAGACCTGAACAAGGAAATGGTAATACGATTTACGGAAATCTTACACAGATGCTGTAGAAATCTTCATGGGTGGATCAATAATGACCAGTGGTTGCGGCTGTGGAATAGTGTATCTCTCCAACAATATGCTTAATCGTTACCGGTATTTTTACATATTTACCTCTTAAGCCTTTGCAGTCAAAAAAGCCCTTCAGCAGACTATCTATTCTACCGTGGATACCACTTTTATCATCTACTTCATTAAGTACACTCATGCTAGCCAGAGTCCAAAGTCTTAACACTCCACTATAAAGTGTTCTCCAACTACATACACTATGTGATCAAAAGCATCCGGACACCTCACAGACATACGTTTTTCATCTTAGGTGCATTGTGCTGCCACCTACTGCCTGGTACTCATTATCCGCGACCCCAGTAGTCATTAGACATCGTGAAACAGCAGAATGGGACGCTCCGTGGAACTCACGGACTTCGAACGTGGTCAGGTGATTGGGTGCCACTTGAGTCAGAAGTCTATAAGCGAGATCTCCACACTCCTAAACATCTCTAGGTCCACTGTTTCTGATATGATAGTGAACTGGAAACGTGAGGGGACATGTACAGCACAAAAGCGTACAGGATGACCTCCTCTGTTGACTGACAGAGACCACCGACATTTGAAGAGGGTCGTAAAGAGTAATAGGCAGACATCTATCCAGACCATCACACAGGAATTCCAAACTGCATCGGGATCGCCATCACCGAATTGCTCTTCAACAGTAGGAAGCAAGAAGGTGCTTAAAATATCAATGTAGGTCAGAGCTGTGATCGTGCCACGCAAAACAACAAGGGGTGCAAGCCCCCCAGGAAAAACACGACCACACCGTAACACCACCACCTCCGAATTTCACTGTTGGTACTACACACGCTGGCAGACGACGTTCATCGGGCATTCGCCATTTCCACATCCTGCCATCGGATCGCCACATTGTGTTGTGATTCGTCACTCCGCACAACGTTTTGCCTCTGTTCAATCGTTTAATGTTGACGCCCCTTACACCAAGTGAGTAATCGTTTGGCATTTGCCTGCGTGATGTGTGGCTTATGAGCAGCTGCTCGACCATGGAATCCAAGGTTTCTCACCTCACGCCTAACTGTCATAGTACTTGGAGTGGATCAGGACAAGACGTGTGTGGCAATTAGCGAGCTGTTACGGTGCACTGCAGTGGTGTTCTTCATTGCAACATGGTCTGTAGACACCATTTGGATGACTTCACACGGGGAAGAATCATTGGGAAACTGGAAGAAGGGCGAAGTGTGACGAGTGTTGTTCAACAGTTTGGAATTGCTCTCAGAATTGTTTCACGTGCATGGGGAACCTTCAAGCTACAGGCACTGCTGTCCCAAGGAGAGGTGGTGGCCGACCAGGCTCAACTACAGCAGCAGATGACCGCTACATTGTGCAACAGGCAAAAAGGGATCCACGATAAACAGCGGGTGCAATTGCAACGACATTTAACAGGACAGTTAAGCACGCAATCTCACGATACACGTGGCACGGTGACTAAACAGAAGTGGTCTCTTTGGCCGGTGGCCAGTACGTTGTGTTCCATTGACATCCGCACATCGGCGGCACCGTTTGCGATGGTCTCAAGAGCATCAAAATTGGACCAACGAGGAATGGGGTCGCCGAATCTTCTCGGATGAGCAGATTCAGTCTAAATAGTGATTCTCGAGAGAATTAAAGTTATAATTATGTAACTTACTGTTATTACAATTTTGCTAATAATAAATATAGAATGCAATTTAAGTGTTTTTACTTAAAACCTAAATTAAATTATTATAAAACAGTATTTACTTCATTCAACCATTCGCGAGAGGTGGGAACACGTAATGAACCCAGGAGCATCCTTGAACATAATCATTTTAGTGGTCCGGGTGTTGTGGTTTGGGGAGGCATAAAGTTGCATGGGCGCACCGACCTCCAAATCTTTGAACAATGGTAGGCTCACTGGTCAACGGTATTGTGATACTGTACTCCTTCCCCATGTGCGTCTTTTCAGGGGTGAAATCGGCCTGACTTCAACTTTATAGATGACAATGCGCGACCGCATCGAACAGCGCAGGTGCAGGATCTCTTGGAATGAGAGGATATTCGGCGAATGGACTGGCCTGCCCGTTCCCCCGATTTAAATCCCATGGAACACTGTGGAATGCTTTGGGGAGACGCATTGCAGCACATCCACATGCACCAACGCCCTGGTCAACAGACCTGGTGGAGGAATGGAACGCCCTACCACAAGAACTGCTTATCAATCTTATGGCCAGCATGGGAGCACGATGCAGAACATGCATTGCTGTCCGTGGTGATCATACACCCTTTTAAGCACCATGTATCTGTTTCTGTAAATCTAGAGAGCCATCATATGTCTTATTGGCTTTAGTATATCTTATGGTCTATAATAAAAGTGGCATTCCTGTTTGTATCATTGCATATTTCGTTTAGTTGCCTACTGTAGCATACCGTAGCAGTTCCCTCTATGTATGATTCAAGTTTCATCGAGTTATGTTACTTGGCAGTGTCACAGCATGCAAAGATTACTTCCGTCCTTAGGTTTTGAACACGAGTGTACATATGTTGTTCATATATTTAATTACCATAAAGTTGATCTTATTGATCCTATATTGTGTTGCCTCTTTAGGTTTCCTTCCGTAAATTTATCTTCCAGCGCAAAGTATGGGAAATAGATAGTAAGAGAGGAAGGGAGAGTGTAATTATTAACAGATGAGAAGATGTTTTTTTCTCTCAAAGGTTGTAGACTAAATGGCGTTTCAAAAATGTTCACTCTGCGGTCCTTATTTCAGCAAATATTTATATAAGAGCTTTCTATATAATGTGAAAAATGTGTAGTCTTTAAGCTATTAAATAACTATGGACCAAAGATGAGGTACAGAGGTTTAAACTTTCATCCAATGTGATTATCTAAAAGGTTATTCGACCCAACAGCACTATACAGCGCTCCAAGTAATTGGGACGCTGTGGGGAGTATCGTAAGCAAATTTAAAATAAACATCCGCTGATATTCTATATCCATTGCTTAAATCTCTAAATAATTTCCATCGTTATTAAAAATATAATTGGCTGTAATGGATTACTATTACAAACGGTAAAGCGCTTGTTTCATTGTAACAACTTTTAAAACTCTGAAGTGGTGCATTCATATGACTTTGTCTACCCTCTATGGTTTACCGGTAAGTACACAAATTATTCTTACTCAAGTTTATTTTCGTATCTAATACATTTTAATCCAAATGAATCATTGCAGAAATAACTATAGTACACACTCCGTTATACATACAAAGAGAACAGCGATAGTCAAATGTTTAAGAACTGGACGCTGTAAGCTGGCCTTAAAATATTGTTTCCATGCAATCGCGAGAAACAACTGAATGATGAAAGGACTTGAGGCAGTATTTTTAACACTTAAATAACTTCAGTCTAATTATATAACATATAAGTTCAATAACAGCCCGCCTTAAAGCAATATGTGTATGTAACAATACATAAGGAGTGTGTATTACAGTCATTGTATATGTTTATATTATTGTATCATTCTGTAATAATGTTATGTGAATGTATTACGTAATTTAATAATGTATAATCTGTGAGAATAATAAATTAAACATTGCTAACAATGGGGTAACAATGAGGTAGCCTTGAGGCAATAATGAATTAGAAAGTTTAATAATGCTACTTGTAATTCTTGAAGCTACAATAATGTAAATTTTGAGACAGTTTATAAACAGCCAAACAACAACCAGAAAAAAGCTTTTATTAAATGAAGGTATTCTATTGGAGTAGGATTAGTCAATCAGAAACTGAAAAGGAGAAACATTTACAAATTCAGAAGTCAGTTGGTTGCAGACAGCGTTACTAACTAGACGCAAAACGTGTCCTCAAGAGATTTAATACGTATTCGTGCGAGACGAAAAATATTTACGTGTTAAAAAAACCAAGTAGTTAATTAAAGAATCTCACAGCTCTCTATGTCAGGGAAGCGTTATTTAAATCGTGTCAAGCATTAATAAAAGGAGTGAAGTAAAATTATAATCTGTGTAAGGCTACATTCTTGTCGCACCACAATCCTGCCAAGACATCCATGTCTCTAACAATAATACTGACGCAGCCGATATAATATTTACAACATAAAGATTACAACATTTAAAGTCTACAACATAAAGATATAATATTTAAAGGAGGAGTCAAATTACAAAGCTAATATTTTTAAACTTGGGGCGAAGGCTCCCGGAAAGCGGGTACTATACGTGCGGTTGCAACTACTTCAAGTGTTTGGCTCCCTAACAGTTGAAATATAATACAACTCCTTCAGCACAACAAAATACCCTCTTCAAATTGGCTTCCATACGTGATGGAAGAAGCTATCTTCTTCAAACTTTAAGAGAATGACCAAGAAATTAACAATTCGAACCTTTAATAACGGATATATAAGAATATATACATTTTTTCTATCACTTAACTTTATGTTATACAAGATTATACAAAATTTCCTCCGAATTAAGAGGGCTTTATAGGCTATTCCCCGAAAATTCCAGATATATATTTTATTTGTCATTTAAATATTTTAATACACAGTATTGTAACCAAAATTGCTAGCCATTTTTTAGAAAATAAAATTTTTCGAAAAATGTTCCATGTAAAAGGTAGTTTTGGATGTGGAGATTTTGTTGAAACTCTTCTTGTCGCAACTTTGGCAGATATTAAACCTAAATACAAAGTTTGGTTTCCATGCAACTACTCGTTTTCTAGTTATACTGTTTGCAGATACACAGATTCACACATGGGCATGTTTCCAAAAATGCTTTATTTGGATTCAGGGCGCCTCAAAACACGTATTTCTGATGAAATCGTGGTATGGAATTTTTGGGTGGAATGCAATATTCTCCTACTTAGTATCATAGTAGAGAAAGTAATTATTATATGTTACATTCACAAGACTTTCTCTTTCCATTCTTCAATAAACTATTCTTACAATTCTACTACATTTTAATGGAGATAAACATTTGTAGAAATACGTTTGTATCATATGTCCTTATAGGTACAATGAAAATAGGGGAATAGAGTAGGCTTAAGTGATATTTAAATTTTTTTAAGAACAGCTCGCTATGTGATGGCTTTGAAATGGCGTTCTCTTTCAATGGCCAGGAGAAAAAAATAACTACTCACGAATTGGAAAAAAGATAAGTATTGGAAAATTCAAACCAATAATTGTAATGGTGGAATGATTTACAGTTTACTCTGCGCAACTTCTACCGTATTTGTACTGATAAAGAGAGAGAAAATCTCACGCAAAATTCTACTAAAATGTTTGTACTGTTGAGTTCATAATAATTATAGGAAGCTTGGTTAGCAGTACTTTATTTTTACCTTTATTGCCTGCCCATGCTAAAAAGAAAACTCATTAATATGCAATTCACATAACAAGTCTAAAACCTTGATTTGACTTAGTACATTTCTAATTTTCACTTGACAACTATAACAGTAAAGTTCAAAAAGCTAACACATTAACAGTTCTTTGCTTTCTGCACCACAGAATTAACTCCGAACAAATTTAATACTCGTGACATACTTAGACATTTACGCCTCCTACTAATATACGCATAGCGCAGAACACGAAATCAGAGTTTTTAGTGTAATTACCAAATGGATAATCAAGAATTCAGATTAGTCTGAAATGTTGAATTTTGTCTACCCTCGCTCACGATGTAGGATGTGCCTCTACGTTTCCATGCTTATCTCGGCGGCTGTCAAGTCTTGCTTGCCCCGGGAGGTGCCCGCCAACCTCTTCATGACTAGAGTTTGCGCTGCTGTCGAGTGACATCATCGACGCAGTAGACATTCGGTGCACTTCTCCACCGGGCTAACCCCACCTCTTAAGAGTGTTCACTAATTGTATTATCCATACCATGTCTTATAAGATATTCTAATTTCCATCCGTCGACAGACGATGAAGAGAGTAGAAAGTGCTACACGAAAAGAACATCTCAGAAATGATTAATTCCATAAAAAAACATAAAAAATGTATTTAACATAAATTATGTGCTGTACCGAGATCTAAATTTTTTGTACGATTTACCAGTATGCAAAAGTCATCCAGAAAATGAAGTGGACATCAGAGGCTATTGCCAGAAAAGTCAAGATATATATTTAATTTGTCGTGAAAATATCTTAAATATATTTTAATTAAAATCGTTGAGAATCATTTTTGGGAAAATCAAAAACATCTAAAATGTTCCCTAGGAGGGGTAGTTTGGGGTGGGGAAATTTTCTAAAAATCTTCGTGTCACATCTTTGGAAGATGCTGAACTTAATTATCAAACCTTGGTATTTAACCGGCTTTTCTTTTTGAGTTATGCAGTTCACACACATATACATACATACATACGTTCCTTTTTATAAAAATTATATTTTATGGGGTTAAGGAGGCTTCAAAACATATATTTCCGGTGAAATCTCCATATTAAATTTTTGGTTGGAATATAATCCCTACCTATTTACTATACGTAGTAGAGAAAATAAAAATCCACAATGAAACTTGTCCAACCCTAAAACTCTAAGTATATTGCTCTTCGGAACCTCCCCGAATCTCAGAATTTCAGTCCACGTTTCTAATTTATGGAATTCTTGCCTACGTGACAATTACAAACGCACTGAACTTAACTCCAACTGAATTTCAAGAATCTTTAATCTAATGTGTACTATACTCGCTTGTTGCTAATGGCTTTGCGTAACATAACTCGCTAATGACCTTACTCCGGTCAAATCTTACAACTCAGGGTTACTACATTATGCATTGATTTAATATAGCGTAATTCTTTATTGCAATTATTTCCTTATTTTAACTTAAATTTTTTATTTAATAATTTATATCTTCCGGTCAATGATTACGGTATCACCTTCTAATACTCTAATTCTGGCCTATCTGTTACGAAGTAGAGTGCACTGCCTTCAAACTGTACATCATATTTACGGAGAATATTGCAAGGTCACAAGCGCTTCCACTTTCTCTCGCCACCTCCCTGGGTAAGTTCATAACTTGATGTTTTACTTACTAAAATCCCTCTGCCTGTTTGTGAGATTTGAATTTGCCACCACTAAAGAAATGTTTCAAATAAGATAAGCAATCTCCAAGATATTTTCGAACAAAATTGAAGTTACATTCCCTTTATCTGTAAGCGAGGATGACGAGTCAAATGGACAAAGTTATCTTTGGTACTCCACCACTGTTACCGAAGAAGTGGCATGTTCCAATTCGGTGGAGAATCGCAATAATGTGCAATACAAGGGCAGGACACCAGTAGCCACCCCACTATTTTGTGGGCTAGCCCGGCTTTCGTCCAACAGAGACGTACGGCACCATTTGACACGGGCGTAAGCCGCAGACAATGAGGACAAACCACAAAGCTACAGGACTGTCTTTATACCATTCAGGTTGCACTTGCTCGGTGGCGATCGTAACAGCAGGACTGCTATATTCAATTTGTTCGTCTGTACACATAATATGCTCAAATTTGCACACAAGCATTTAAAGCACATCTTCCGTGATATTCTGAAGTTTAAAATTCAGTAAAACTGACAAAACTTGACAGCCTTTTATTAATACAGGTTTTGAGACCCCTAGTACCCAAAAAGCATTTTTACTTTCTTACTACATATAGTATGTAGAGGAAATATATGTTTTAGGCCCCTGAATCCAAAAAAGAATTTTTAGAAAAAGGTCCGTGTGTTTGTCTTTGTATGTGTGCAGCATTAACCCAAAAACCAAAAAGTGGTTAAATACCAATCTTTGTATTTCAGTTTAGCATTTACGAAGGATGCGACACGAAAATTTTCAATAAAATACCCCTACCCTAAACTAGCCTTTACATGTAATATACTTCGAAAGTTTTGATTCTTTCAAAAACGGCTAACGAGTTTATTAAAATACCATATGTTTAAAATATATTCATTACAAATTAAATGTATATCTAGAACTTTCTGGGTATAGCTGTTGAGGTGAAGGTCAAAACGATTACCAGAAAATGATTTATTTCTGTCACCCCAACACGCACATGGGGGAGGGCAATTTCCGGGACTTTGGTGTGAAATTTAAGGGGAAGGCGTGGGTTTTATATTACACTGAAAGATCACATAACACACATTACTTGGAATTTATTCACAAGAAAGTTTGGCGACTCTACATAATGAACAAAGGAAACAGGATGGAGGAAGATGCCACGAAACCGTAGACCGACCACACACACGTCTGGTACCAACGACCACTTCCACTTGAGTGACGCTATCTTACCCCCACCAACTGTGTCTAGTCGAAGCCAAACAGGTCTGACATCATACCAGACAATTTCAAACAGATCTCTCCCTTTGGCGTCATCCGCAACGAAAGGAGAGACCGTTAAGCCGAAATACAACTAAGGAGACTCAATAATGCTATGTCTGGTAGCAACAATACAACGCAACAGTGCGTCTGGTAATGGCAATAAAATTAATAATACGTCACATATCCTCAGAAGTCCTCTTCATTCTAAGTTACCTTTGCATAACTGGTAAACATAAGAGATAAGAGAAAAATCTTACTACACAAAAAAATGTAGATCTGGTTAATAATCACAGTTTATATCAATTTTTATTAGTTAACCACTTCCGAAATATTTATCGTTATTGGTTTGAATGTTCAAACTTCGTTATTTGTTTTTATCTCCTCTAACACGTATGAGTTATTTATTTGTTTATTTATTCAGGGGACGCCAATATATGTATTTCCGGTAAAATCTCAGTATCCAAATACCTTTCTCAAATGGGTAAGCATGCGTTTTATTATCTTCTATACTACGTATAGTAAGTAAGGGAAGTGTTGCATTCCATCCAAAAATTTGATATCGAGATTTCACAGGAAATACATGTTTTGAGGTCCGTGTGTTTGTGTCTGTGAACATTACAACTCAAAAACGAAAAGTTGGACAAATACCAAACATAGTATTTAAGTTCTGTGTCTTTCAAAGTTGCGACACAATGATCGTTAAGCAAATCCCTCCAATCCAGACTATCCTATACATGGAACATTTCTCGAACACTTTGTTTATATCCAAAATGGCTGTAACGTTTTTGGTTACAATGTCAGATGTTTAAGGTACTTTTATGACAAATGAAACGTATATCTTGAATTTTCTGGGAATGTCCCTAAAAGTCCTTTTCATTCTGAATGAATTTTGCATAACTGGTAAACCGTAAGAGAGACGAAGTTTTACTACGCAGAAAATGTAAATCTCTTTAAAATTACACAATTATTGTTATATACATTTTTTGGTCGAGTGAACCATTTCCGAGATACTCGTATTCCTTGTTATGCCCTAGAAAGAGAATGGAATGCTCCACATACCAACCAGCTCTTAAAAGGGTTGACTATCACTTAAATCCTACCATTTCCGCTTCCACCTGCAAGAAAATTAGCAATAAATTTGTATATCGATTAGCAATCGATTGGCCTATGCCCCTGACCGGGCGCCCCTGATAGGGAGGGATGAGCTTAGAGGGAACAGAGAGAGGCCATACCAGGAGCCACGACAGGCAGAGGGCAGGGTCCCTACCAATTACAGATTTAAACTCCCCGGGAGCTGGCTGGTGCAGCCGACCGCCACTGCGCATAGGTTACACATCCCCTGGAGGGGGCTCCGGATCCGCAGACTGCTCGCAGTGGGTAGGACAAAGTTTCTTTAGAGCATCCTTTTCTCCTGCCATGCACACCGAGACCTCCCGCCGACATTTGCAACCTGAAAGAAACCAGGTAGATGAAGGGTGAAGTGAAACGAGAGTGGAGATGAAATGGAGAGACAGGAAAGTCGGGGGATGTAATGATCGCCTAGGCACCCGGGAACTCCGAAAAAAACCCTGGGTCAGGAAGATTGGCCACGGGAATCGAAACCACAACCTTCCGAATGTGGGTCATAGACGCCTGAGCCATCCCGCTCATTAAAAATAGTATGGATGGTGCTAGAATGGGAAGTTGAAGAGAAAACATAGGCCGGAGACCAAGAGAACAATGTATGTATGGGATCCGAGGAAGCATGGCGTCTAGACGATTAACAAATGAAGATGTAGTGGACAATTATTTATGGAGAAATAAAATTATGAATAGATTGTAGGAAAACTGTATGGTAGACAATTCCTAAAGGAAACAGAAAAACATAACTTAAGTATGAATTACCTTTGAACAGTACAATTATATAACATTAACAAAAACATGGTTTTAACAGTCAGGTCAGTTCTCGCTCGTGCTCAGCGCTTCATTCAGGCATCTAGAAGCCGAATTTAAATTATCCACTACTGAATGAAGAAGCGAATACGCTATTTCTAGCCCTGGTTAGAGCTTAACATGAAAAAACGTCAAAACCATGACGCAGCCACACTACGTCCTCCAAAAATGAAGCACTACCTTTGCCTCACGGTTGCTGCTTGTCTCCTCCCAGTTGGTTCTTCTTTTGTCACGGCTGCTCCAGCATGAAACCTTAACCTCGGGGTATGCGTGGGTGTGTTCAGAGAAACACACAAACGCTGTCTTGGAACACTTTTATTCACTGTTTTAAATAAAACTTAAGGTTTACCGGTCACTTTTAAATGCATCCGATGCTACTGTGTCTTTAACCAAGACCGAAGATTATTAACTACAGCTGAACGTTCTACTCTCTTGCATGTTCGCCGCCAATGTTCACATCTCGACGAGAATGTCATCCCGTTCTCACCAATCGCTCAGGACAGACTGATCTACCCACGCTGCACAAGGAAAAGCAAGCTACTTACTTCCCCTACTCTCCCCTCAAACGCTCGTCACCACTCGGCGTCATGAAGCTTGGAGTGGCCTTCACCAGGCTAAGTGCAGCTGTACTCGGCGGTTACCAGGAAAAACTTGCTTCAACTATTTTACCCTTTATACCTAGGGCTGGTCCCTAATTAACAAAACTGTGCCTTTCTGGTCTTTCTGTCGCTTTTAGAGTCAACAATTTTCACAATGTTTCTCCTTTTTATACATACACTGATTTTAAATATATTATTACTTATTTTATATCGCTATCCTTCTTAGAATATTATGATAATGATTGTCTTTATAATTCCGGCTTCAACCACCACGAAAATGAATTCATATATATCCCTCACCCTTCTACGCATTAATATCAGTGTTTTACAAAGTAGTACGAATACTTTCTGGAGTCAATATAGTTGGACAAAGCGACATTAATGAGTGCTCAGTAGTATTATAAGCAAGTCTTCCATAATAAAAAGTATCTGAAATAATAAATAACGATTATCCCCAACAAAATATATAATGTATAATATATATAAAAATTTTAATTACTTATAAAATATACGCACATAAATAAGTCCTATCAGGTTAAATATAGTTTTACAGCCAAGGACGGTAGCAACAGGGCTGTTGAAGTCAGAATTTATTACAAACCGGACTCTGCGTTGCTAATAAAAGTCCCGTGGATAGGCAAGGATATCAATGCAATCTATCGGAGGCCCTAGTAAACACACACAGGTCCACGCAAATCGCAATATTGCCTTGCGTTTGCTTTCAAGCTATTGCCGGTAAAGCCATCAGATAACCCAATGTTGAACGCTATTCTAAATAAGCGATGTGCTTGGACAGTAGATTCGCATCTACTACTCGATTTTACTTTCTCTGGCGTTTACCAGAGGTAGTTAGAAGAATTGCTGCATTCCACCAGAATTACATATCCGGGTTTCAACGGAAATTCAAACTTTGACTTGCCGTGAACACCAATAGAGTATTTTATGGGAAGCAAGATCAGTAAGCATTATAAGGTTTGCAGCTAAACCAAGAAATATGGACATGTCTGCTGTATTTGACAGTTCTATTTAAAAAAAGCTTATACTTAAATCTCTCTTTAAATTTTCACATCTGTATATGTTTAGTTTGTCTGAAAATATTATTACCTTCTAAAAAGATATTTAGGTAAAGGGCAAAAATTTTATTTCCTAAACATAGGTTCCTTTTTCTCAAAAACCAATTGAAGCAGATAGGAAATATTTTTACTGCATATGAATACATTCTAAATCATAAGACTTTCGGTGACTTCTGGTCGGTGATTGTGGTTACCACGTTAGGCACCCAATTTGCGATGGTATGATTCTGTTTGTTTTACGGTACAGGATTTTTAGGGATGGTCCCGGGTTCGGTACTAGCTCAGGGTTCATTGCATGGATCTTGGATCTCGGGTTAGTGGTGAACACGACTGTTGGTTTTTCTGCTCGTTTATTTACCGTCACCGTTTTAACATTTGATCCCTGCTATTTCTTCGACACACACACACACACACACACACACACACACACACACGCATTTCTTATTTGTTAAATGTTTCATATCATCGCGCCTATCTGCTGCCTTCTAAACCTTTCTGACCAGACTTACTACAACCAAGTGTGTCTTCTAAAATCTCACGACGAAGTATTCATTCTCAAATTTCACGACCAAGTGTGTATTCTAAAACCTTCCGTTTCTCTGTTTCAAATGTTCTATATATCCTCATTCCATTATCACCTGATTCCAAACTTCTTTCATTGGAGGTCTAAGCCTATCTGGCTTTTGGCGAACATTCACCCTTTTTACTAGCCTGCGTTCCAGCAACCTAACGGGACACTTAACAATAGAGGGAAAAACCACTCGTTTCCGGCCGCTGAAGGCCCTGTCTCTCAACTTCAACTTACAGTAACATTCGCTTGCCGGTTTTATTTAACACTATCCTCGTCGTTACTGATATTTATTTTCCCTATGATTGTAATTTTATTTTACTACTCAAAATATAGGTACTGGTTCAGACTGCAAAAAGTATTTATGGTTGTTCACTTTTTTTCTCCGTGAAGAAATCTAATAAAAATTTACATATACACTTTTTAATCAAAATCCTCAGTTTTGAATTATATAAATAGTTCAATGTATGTAATACATTATACCACACAGTGTGGCGAATTTCAGACTGGAAGCGTTTATGATTTTTGTGAAAAAGGAACACTTGTTTAGAAAAATGTAATTTTGAGAAAATTACAGTTGAACATTTAAGTTCTGATGGATGGCTAACGTATATAACAGTGCAAAAGTCATAATTAGACGCATCCTCTTAATTGGTTACCTCCTAATTTGCAATTTTGTATCTTTTAACCTGGGCTTCTTAGACGAAGCCTATGAAGCCCTTTAGTAGAAAACACGAGTTGAGATTTCATAAAGTTTTAGTAAAGGGGGCGTGGAACTATAAATTTAAGCCGACGCATAGCACATTTAATTTTTTTAAGACTTAGGGCCAATAAACCGTATATATTCTAAATCAGAAAGTATCGCCGATTTGTTTTCTATTAAAAATAGAATACGTCACACTTTGTCATTTGACATTTCACAGTCTCTTTAGGTAAAGCTCTGTTTCTGTGTATCTGTGTGTTTGTAAACACTTTAATTAAAAAAATCTGATGTGTTACACTCATATGACTTTCTCTACTCTTGTACAGGATATTTTTACAAACGCTTATTCTCCATATGCTTCATGTTAATGGAGATATCGAGATGTTAATCATATTGCTAATTTTCTTGTAGATGCAAGGGGAATTGCTAGGCTTTAAGCGATAGTCAAAATTTTAAGAGCAAGTTGCTATGTGCAGTATTCCATTCTCTTTACATGTCCAGGACAAAAAAATGAATAACGAATTTCCATTTGAGAAAAAGATAAATATTGGAAAATTTAAGGGAATAACAAGCAATATCTCGAAAATGGTTCACTCAACAAAAAAATGTGTATGACATAAATTGTGTATTTTAACGCGATCTATTGTTTTTGTGTAGTAAATTTTGTCTATCTCTTATGGTTTAGCAGTTATGCAAAAGTCGTTCACGATGAAGAATACTTTTGGAGACATTCCCAGAAAATTCAAGATATACATTTTATTTGTCATGAAAATATCTTGAAGATAGGATATTTTAATCAAAATCGTTAGCCATTTTTGAGAAAATTAAATTTTTGAAAAATGTCCCATGTAAAGGGTAATCTGGGCTGGAGGATTTTCTTGAAAACCTTAGTGTCGCATCACTGGAAGATACTGAACCTAAATACCAAGTTTGGTGTTTATCCGAATGTTCGTTTCTGAGTTATGCTGTTCACACACACAGACACACACACACGGATATGTTTCCAAAAATGCTTTTTTTGGATTCAGGGTATCTCAAAACATATATTTCCGGTGAAATCTCGGTATCGAATTTTTGGGTGGAATACAATACTTCCCCTACTTACTATACGTAGTAGAGAAAGTAAAAAGGGGACAGGTAATTCATAAAGTACGCTATGTATTGTCAGTGAATGTTAAGATCTTGAGATGTTGTCAAGTATGTTACATCGAATGGTTCGCGAAAACGGTCTCTGACGTTTGTGTGGTCAGGATCGAACCGCGGGAGTGGAGCTAATGCGAACAATATAAAGGGCTTATGAATAAGCTTATTTAACCATAAACGACAACATTATTGGGCATCGAAAAACACGACCTGAGATTAGAGATCCATCATTCCACCCACGCATCTCCGTATCTCTCCCTCTCCTTCCCTCTGCGAAGAAATACCGGTCCCAAGTGCCGCCAACTAAGATGACAAAAAATCAAAAGCAATCTTCCTCTTACTCGCTAGCATACAGCTATGCATAAAAACCGTCCGCAACAACGAAAGTGCATGTCGTGGTAAGCCTGTAAAAAAGACAGTCCTAAATGTCCTGTCATCATATCTAACGTGTTGTTCTGAAGGTACATGTCACAAAACTGAAGCAACTGGTGGAAATGTTTAATCTCGACACAGCTGACGCACAACTTTTAGACGAGGACAAATTGCTTGCAGTTCTAGTTAGCAAACTGCGCTATAGCCCATAATTATTCTGCTTCACCATTATTTATACGTTGTTGTACCGAGGTTCATTATTTTCTCTTCTCTAAGCCCTAGTCTAGCACGAAATTAGCCTGTGTTGTCCAGCGAATTAATGAGCCCTAATTTACAACCGTAAATAACTCTCTAATTACGAGTCTCTCCAACGGTGTGAAATCAGAATTTCTATGCGGAATGCCAACTTTTATTAATTATATTTCCTAAAACTACATTTCGCTTTTAAAATCAATGCCTGCAAATGATGCTTGTGTTATACTGACATGACTTTCTCTACTCTTGTACAAACTATTTTTACAAACGCTTATTCTCTGTCTACTTTATGTTAATAGAGATAAACGTTTGCAGAAATTATCTTATTGCTAATTTTCTTGTAGATGTAAGGAGAATATGGTAGGCTTTAAGCGATAGTTGAGGCAGTATTTTTAACACTTAAATAATTTCAGTCAAATTATATAATATGTAAATTCAATAACAACCCGCCTTAAAGCAATATGTGTATGTAATAATTTGTAAAATATATGTAACAGTCATTGCATATGCTTATATTAGTGTATCCATATGTAATAATGTTATGTGAATATATTACGTAAGTTAATAATGTAGGAACTGTGAGAATAATAAGTTAAAAGTTGCTAACAATGAGGTAGCCTTGAGTCAATAATGAGTAAGAAATTTTAACTGTACTACTTGTGATTCTTGGAGTAACAATAATGTAATTTTAGTGACAGTTTATAAAATAGCCAATCAACATCCAGAAAAAGGGGAAAAGTTTACAAATTTAGAGTTCATTTGCCTACAAACAGTGTTCCTAACCGGAGGCGAGACACATCCTCGAGAGATTACTTATTCGTGTGAGACGAAAAATAGTTTACGCGTTAAAAAGTTCAAGTAATTCATAAAGAATCTCACAGCTCTCTATATCAGTGAATTGTTATTTAAATTGTGTCAAGGATTAATAAATGTAGTGAAGTAAAATTATAATCTAAGTAAGTCTACATTCTTTAGTCACACCAAAACCCTGCTAAGAGAAACGTGTTTCTAACAAATACTGACGCAGCCGGTCAAACATAAATATAATATTTAAAGAAACAGTAGAAATACATTTGGGGCGAAGGCAACCGGAAACTGTTTACTATACGTGCGGTTGCAACTACTAAAAGTTCGGCTCCCCAATAGTTGAAATACGATACAACTAAAATACTCCTTTCTCATAGTCAAATCTTTTAAGAGCTGGTTGATATGTGAGCATTGCATTCTCTTTGCATGTCCAGGACATAAAAACACGAATAACGAATTCCCATTTGAGAAAAATTATAAGTATTGGAAAATTCAAACAAATAACAAGGAATATCTCAGAAATGGTTCGCTGCAGAAAAAAAATATATGATAAATTGTGTATTCTAACGAAATCTACATCTTTTTCTGTAGTAAAACTTTGTGTATCTCTTACGGTTTACCAGTTATGCAAAAGTTATTCACAATAAAGAGGATTCACAATATACGATATAAGGGTCATTCAAATGAAACCCGGTCACTTGTATAAAGTAATGGTAACGATTTTATTAACTCAAAAATAGTTGCCAAAACTGTTGACACATTTATCCCATTGTGACACTAGCCGGTCGATTCCATCTTTGAAGAAACTAGTAGGCTGCTAGCGGATCCAAGCCTGGACCCATTCACTCACTTCGTCGTCCGTTGTGAATCGATGTCCGCGAATAGCTTGCTTTAGAGGTCCATAAACATGAAAGTCACACGGTGTAAGGTGTGGACTGTACGGTGGAAGTTCCAGCTTTTCCCATCGAAACTGCTGCAATGTCGTCTTCACCGCATTGTCAGTGTGTGGGCGGGCATTATCATGCAGGAGAATAACGCCATTGGACAACATGCCTGGGCGTTTCGACTTGATGGCTCGTCTAAGGTTCTGTAAAGTGGCTTGATAACGCTGGGCATTGATGCTGGTTCCCCGTTCCAGGAACTCGACAAGCAGTGTACTCTTTTGGTCAAAAAAGGACATCATGACGTTACCAGAACAGGTGTGCACGGCCTTTGATTTCTTTGGAGGTGGTGAAGTCTCACGTTTCCACTGCTTGCTCTGAATCACTCCTCGTTGTTCCTGCTTACTCGCCTTCATGTTCAGTAGTGGACGATAACTTCGCCTTCTCTTCGGCGTGAAACCACACTGTCGCTATGCAACGTAAACATTGCGCACGCTGCAGTCGCTCTACCAATAGATGGTGCCACCATACACGCAGTTACGTGGTACCGCCTTGCGTGTAATGCAAAGTTAGACGCACTGGGCAGGTTTCATTTAAATGCCCCTCATATATTTATCAAAATCGTTGGAGCCATTTTAAGAAAATCAAAGTTTTCGAAGCATGTCCCGTATAAAGTGTAGCCTGGGGTGCGGGGATTTTCTTGAAAATATTCGTGTCCCACCTTTGAAAAATACTGCAGCTAAATACCAAGTTTGGTATTTATCTGACCTACGTTTTTGCGTTATCCTGTTCACAGACACACATCCACACAGACACATACTGATTTTTAAATAATCCGTTTTTTATTCAAGGGGCCTCAAAACATGTATTTCGGGTGAAATCTCGGTATCGAATTTTTTGATGGAATGCAATGCTTCCCCTACGTTGTAGAGAAAGCAAAAATGAAATAAATGACACCACTGTAAGATTCCGGCATTAAACTTTAATATTACACAACTATAAAGTAAATATAAAAATGTATTCTCAAGGGTGGATAGAAATGTCTTTGCAAGATATGAATTTTAAATAACCTAGAAAGCACGCTACAATCTTCATGAAGATTCGAGATTTTTATCCATTGATCAGCTCCTTTCTATTAAAACGGACGACTAAATCTGTGAGGTGACTTGCATAACAAGTGGGATATATTACATTTAAATCACTTTGTTAGCCTATTATCGTATACTATTATCTTATAGAAGCTATTGTTACAAAAGCGTATCTTCTATCTACTTAATCAAGATATACTTTTGCGGAAATGCTTTCTTTACCAATTACTTTTAAGCTCAAGGGGATAAGTAGTTAGAAGCAACGGTAAAATCTTTAAAAATTGTGTTGTTACATTCATATGACTTCTCTAATCTCTATATCTTACTAGTGGATATAAAATTATTCTTACGAAAGCTGTTTCTTATCTGCGTCATTTTAATCTAAATAAACCTTTGCAGAAATTGCTATATTACACGTTTCGTTATAGATATATACGCTGCAGCCTTAAAATTACACGCCCTTTTAATAACATCGCAACAAACAGCTGCGTGTTGACAGGACTTTGAATAATGAGCAATTATTGAACAAATCTCACCATTAATAACTCACATTTCGGAAGTTGTGTGTTTTAAAGAGTTCTGTATTTTTTTGTATAGTATGTTTTCGTCTATCGCTTAACGTTTACCAGTTATGCAGGATTATAAAACATTTTATACGTTTTATTAATCATCTAAATATCCTTAATATATGGTATTTTAATCAAAATCGTTAAAGTCATTTTTTATCAAATTAATTTAGAAAAGTGTTCCACCTGAAGGATAGTTCGGGGTGGGAGATTTCCTAAAAAATCTTTATCCTGATCCTTGAAAGATACTAAACTTTATTAAATTTTAATACCAATTTTGGTGGATTCAACAGGGTGTGAAAACATGTATTTTCAGTGAAATCTCGGTATTGTATTTTTGGGTGGAATGCAATACTTCCCCTAGTTACTATACATGGTTGAGAAAATAAAAAGGGAGTCAATTTAGTATTCTGGCTCGGAAATCCCACTATTTGCATGACATCACGAGAAACAAAGTAATGGTGGCTTATTACTTCAAAATGTATGAAAAAGTATTCAAAAACTCAAAACAATCGCAACAAACTTATCGGGAAAGTTTTTATCACAATCATTGAACATAAATTGTATGTTTTTAACAAGATCTACAAGTTTCGTTAAGTTGTCTATCCCTTATGGTTTACCAGTTATACAAAATTGTATGAATAAATTAATTATAGGACCACAAAAAATTCAAGATATAAATTTTATTGGCATGCAAATATCTTAAGCATCTGTCATTTTAATTCAAAATCGTAGGAACCACTTTTGGTAGAATAAAAAAATATGAAAAATCTATCATGTGAAGGGTGTATTACCAGTGAAAAATCTATATCGAATGTTTACATGGGGTCTATAATTCTTTTGCTTACTATAGGTAAATATAACAGAAATTAAAAGAGAAACGTTTTTAATGAGTTTTCATATCCAAATCACATACTTCCAGGTGTCCTTTCTCCGTTGCTGCATATTTCCAATGATATACCAAATATTAAAGTTTTGGATACATTTCAATTACTATAGGTAAGCGGTCTGGGGAATAACTGAAAACGTGTTTACAAACATACTAGAGACCTAGCGAAATAATTCGGGTTTAGTCTTCGAGACTTATATTCAGGGGATCTCGGGTTCAAATCCCGAGGTGATCCGAGAAGAATACTAGGATGAATTCTGGTCCCTCATTTCCTTCGATTTTACTGCCCTCTTCATCTTTTAGGGTTCAGGGTCAGGCGCAGTTAACGGTGCTGTGCGGAGGTAAAGCTTTCTGGAAAAACATTATAAACCGTAAAATAGCAACCATCTACACAATAGAATGAGGGAACTATAGAATAGGTGCTCTATCTATATGTTATAAAAGAAAACGTTAGGGACACCATTATGCCATGCCTGCCATTGTCGTTTTTAATCCCTGGCCTCATTACACACATTTAAAGATCTGGTAGGGACAATAAGCCAGGTACAAAGGCAAACAAATCTGATGTGTTACACTCACATGACTTTCTCTACTCTTGTACAAACTATTTTTACAAAATCTAGTTCTCCATCTATTTCATATTAATCGAGATAAACATTTGCATAAAAGATCTTTTGACATGCAAAGAGAATTATATTTTTCGCATAGTGACCAGTTCTAAAAATATTTGACCATCGCTTAAGGCGTACAATGTTCCCCTTGTTTTGTATTTGCAAGGGCAATATAAGCATAGACATAATATCTCTTAATAGCTGGTTTCTATGCGCAGCACCATTCTCTTTGACACAGATTAATACTCTTTGTATATCCAAAACAAAAAAATGAATAACGAATTCCTATTTGAGAAAATAAGTATTTAAAAATTTAAGGGAATAACAAGCAGTATCTCGAAAATGGTTCACTCAACAAAAAGAAAATGTATATGACATAAATTGTGTATTTTAACGCGATCTACATTTTTTCTGCAGTAAAATTTTGTCTATCTCTTATGGTTTACCAGTTATGCAAAAGTCGTTCACAATGAACAATACTTTTGGAGACATTCCCAGAAAATTCGAGATATACATTTTATTTGTCATTAAAATATCTTAAACATGGATGTTTAAATCATATAGAGCCATTTTTGAGAAAATTATAATTTTCGAAAAATGTTCCATGTAAAGGGTAATTTGGTGTGGGGGGATTTTATTGAAAACATTCGTGTTGCATCTCTGGAAGATACTGAACCTAAATACCAAGTTTGGTATTTACCCGACTGTTCACAGGTACACACACACACACACGGGCATGTTTCCAAAAATGCTTTTTTTTTGATTCAGGGTGTCTCAAAACATATATTTCCGGTGAAACCTCGGTATCAAATTTTTGGGTGGAATACAATACTTCCCCTATTTACTATACGTAGTAGAGAAATTAAACAGTCTCTATTTATTCTCTACATACTTTGTGCATAAAACTCAATAGGAACTTGGCGAACGAGATCATAGTGGGCAGAACGAGAATAAAAGGACAGGAACGACCATTTCTATTCGAATTTGGAAGTAAGCTCTTTACTAAATCAAAGAAAGCCATGACAACAGAATATGAGCATCGCCTCATCACAGGAATATCAGCAGCCTTCATATACTGGTTATGGTGTACCTATAAGTACGTAGGGAACGTGCGAATATTTGCTGTAAGAATACGAGGTGTGAATGTACCCTTTGCATTTGTGTAACGCAATATGCATGCAGTTTTTGCTTCCTCTATGCATACAATAAGGTTATCCCGTGCAAATAATGATATTTCATGCTCTAAAAATCTTCACGTCACACAGAATAAATTTCACGTGTGGATGAAAACAGCTCAGTCATGCTTCAAAAGTAAAGGGAGTGCAAGGATTAAATGTAATGCAGTGAGTTTATAAATAATGTAGACGAAACAGTCAGGCACTTCCTTGGTATAAATTTTAGAACAACTTAGCTTTTTTTTCAGTATATTAAATACGCATTACACCATGTAAAAACGAAGCACTAGCATTTGTTTCTTTAGGTATTTTCATTTTTACTTTCTATGCCTACTACGTATTTATCGTAGATAAAGACGTGTTTGTATTTCAGAAAAAAATTCGGAATAGCAATTTCACTTCCAGTCCGTGAATCCAAAACCCAATTTAGAAAATTGTGTATTTCATTAGTGTAAATTAAAGACAAAAAGTCACATACATACTGTCACTTTGCCCAGTTTTTCAACTTTCACTCTTTTCTCAGTTCTCACTGCCACTGTTGTTAAGTTTTTATCTAGTTCAAGGTCACAGGGAGTTCATTTCATTAATGTAGGTTCACTTCCGTGAACTAGTTCAGTTCTCCGTCACTTCACTTCCTTTTGACGCAGCCTCTTCACGCCGGAAGGTTCACTTTACTCGGTAGTCGAACACAGGTCCTCCAACACCGTCGCTCCGCGGTAGCATTAGCTGCACGTCACACAAGCCTTCACCAACCCTCTCAGAGAATAGATTTTGATGTCGCACCAGATACGCAGTCGCTTACTCGCTCGCGGAGTCTGACTCAACTCCACTCTGTCACACTCGACACCCACATCACCATGCACTCACTCCTGATTGACACTGACTACCTGCGAGGGCGCTCGCTTATATAGGTAGTGTAATCTTCCATAGAAGGTTCTCGAACATTCTAGAAGTATTTCGACACAGATTCTGGAGGAAGGTGGAAATAAAGCTTACAGAAATTTCTAGTTACCTCCCGATAGCGCTTCCGGTGTTTACTCGGACCGCTCGGCGCGACCTCCCGATAACCTTGGGTCATAGTCGCTGCATCACAATACAAAGCACAATATATTTAAGTCCAACATCTTTCAAGAATGGTGTACTACTCCTCAAAGATATCTTAAACTGGAAAAGTTTAGTTATTTTTTTAATTTTTGAAAAACGACTAACGATTTTGTTTAAGAAAACAGTGTTTGAGATCTTGAATAACAAATAACTCTTTAATTTTGTTTATAAATGGCCTATAATATCGACATCATACTGGCTGAGTCTTTTTATAATTTTGTACAACAGGTAAGCCATAAGAGATAACATCAAAAGGTACTCACTGAAAATGCAGAGCTCAATTTATGTCATACAACCCATCATTTGCCACTGTGAAACGCTGTTATAACGAATTTAATCGTGGCCGTCGCTCGCTCAATGATGAAGTTCGTGAAGGTCGTCCACAATCAGTTGTGCCAGAAAACACTGATGCTGTGCAAAAACTAATAATGAAAGATCGTCATGCGACATATTGTGAGATTGAGGCAACCCTAGGCATTAGTTCCACCAGCATATATAACATATTGCATGATTATTTAGCCGTGAAAAAGATTTGCTCTTGTTGGATCCCACATAATTTGACGCAATCTCAAAAAGATGCTCGTGTCAATTGGTGTATAAAAATGCTCAAGAAATACAATGGCGGTGCCTCAAAAGACGTATATAAGATTGTAACAGGTGTGAAATTGTAGATCTATGCGTATGAGCCGGAACGTAAACAGCAGTCGACCGTATTGCTGTCTCAAGATGCAGCAAATCCCACAAAAGTTGTTCGCACTCGAAGCACTTCGAGGCAAATGGTCGCCTGCTTTTCCAGCAAAACTGGCCATGTGGCAACAGTACTTTTAGAGGAACGTAAAACGGCCAATGCCGAATGGTACACAACCATTTGTATGCCGGAAGTCTTCGGTGAAGTAAGGAAAACCAACAAGAACCGTAGGATTGTCCTTCATCAAGACAATGCAGGCGCACACACATCTCGTCTAACAACAGAGTTTGAAGGCTCAAAAAATCGAATTGATGGATCATCCGCCATGCAGTTGTGATTTGGCATCCAATGACTTCTTTTCGTTCCTGATCATCAAGCATAAATTGCGTGGACAACGACTTTCGTTGGCAGAAGAAGCCGTTGATACCTTCAAAAACTATGTTTTGAGGTGTCTCAAAAAGACTGGAATAAATGCTTTGACAAATGGTTCAAACGGATGCAAAGATGCATTGATCATAAAGGAGAATATTTTTAAAAACAATAAAGGAGTTTTCAATCAGTAATTACTTTGTTTTAATTATTAGGCTCAAAATATAAATACTGCCCCTCGTACCTACATGAACGCCTCTTATTCTTTATTAGTATGGTCACTATCATTATCCTCATCATCAACATGCATGGTTTAAGCCTTTTCAGGCTTCTTTCGTCTCATAGGTTTTCAATCGAAAAGTTGAATCCATCTCTTTGGTGTACCATCACTCCGTTCACCTTTAAACGCTAAAGCTTTTATTTTCTTGATTAGCGTATTAAAATTGTAATTTTTTCTAGTATTGTTTAATTGATATAAAGCCTTCTGTAAACCATCCTCTGAGCTAGATAGTTAATGTGTCAAAATGTGATGCCTTATTTTAAAATTATTATTATTTGTTGTACACCTCTACCAGGATATAGATTCCAACTGCGTGTCTGGTTCTACTACATGAAACTTCATAAAGGAGAACGACATGCTATTGGTTCCGCAGATCTGCATGGAGATGCGCTTTCATGGCTTAATCTGCTGAGCTCGAGATGCAGGACAGGATCGTCAATTGGGTGTAAAGGTTGTAGTAGTGAAACCCTTGTCTTTAGCAGGCTCCGCAGATCTGTATCAAGACACGCTGTCAGGAGTTACCCTGATGAGTCCAGAAATGCAGAACGGAATTGTCAGCTTAACACAGGGTTAGCCTTTACTTGAGGAAAGTTGAAGAAGGAGAATGAATGACTCGAGTTTACAATTTCGCTTCAGAAGCATAACCGGCGATACAGCAGGAGAGGTGCGGCCTGGTTGAGTGAGGTGCATTGACTGACTCATGGCTGGTTCCCCCTTCCTTGTCTTTCGGAGCCTGTGGCCCATAAGTCTAATGCAATCAGCATGGTGGCGCCGTATCTGCTTTTTGACTTAAATATTCACATTAGCGCATCTGAGTGGTGATCTTAGCAACTAAATATAATGGGGTCCTTGGATCATGTCCAGAAGGTATATTATTATTATTATTATTACCACGTGGCTTGAATATACTGGAACTGATATATTTAACAGAAGTATCAATTTAAGAGAAAAGTGAAATGCACCTCTCTACTCCAAAGAGTATATAAGTATTAAGCTTTACTTTCTCTAGCATGCACATAGTAGACAGAAGTAGTATTGCACTACATTAAGAAGTTCGAGACCGAAATTTCACTAGCAAAATATTTTTTGCCCCTTTGGATTAAATAAAACATTTTTTTAAATAGGTCGATTCCTGAACGGGGTAACTCAAACACGAAATGTCGAATAAAAACCACACATTATACAGCAGAGGAGCATTTAAGTTGAGACTATACAATATCTCCAAAACTAAGCGTTGTAAAAAGAAATGTCTTGAATAAAAGTTGCTTAGTATTGTGGGGGAAAGTAACTGCCATTAGTCGTGTTTTATTTGGAGAACGTTGTGATGGTTATTTTAGGGTCAATTTAAATTGGTTCTAATTGTAGGCTCCCGTTAAAAAATCTGATGTGTTACACTCACATGACTTTCTCTACTGTTGTACAAACTCTTTTTACAATTGCTTATTCTCCATATGCTTCATGTTAATCGAGATTTTAAACTTATTGCTAATTTTCTTGTAGGTGCAAGGGGATTAAAGCGACAGTCAAATGTTTTAAGAACTGGTTGCTACGTGGCGCATTGCACTCTCTTTGCATGTCCAGGACATAAAAAATGAATAACGAATTCCCATTTTAGAAAAAGCATAAGTATTGGAAAATTTAAGGGAATAACAAGCAATATTTCTAAAATGGTTCAATTAAAAAAAATGTATATGACATAAATTGTGTGTTTTAACACGTTCTACACTTTTTGTGCAGTAAAATTATGTCTATCTCTTAGGGTTTATCAGTTATGCAAAAGTCGTTCACAATGAAAAATACTTTTGGAGACATTCTCAGAAAATTCGAGATATACATTTCATTTGTCATGAAAATATCTTAAACATATGATATTTTAATCAAAATCGTTAGAGCCATTTTTGAGAGAATTAAAATTATAGAAAAATGTTCCATGTAAAGGGTAATATGGGGTGGGGGATTTTCTTGAAAAACTTTGTGTTGCATCTCTGTAAGATACTGAACCTAAATACCAAATTTGGTGTTTATCCGACTGTTCGTTTCTGAGTTATGCTCTTCAAGAC
Source organism: Deroplatys truncata (assembly GCA_030765065.1). Taxonomy (NCBI): domain Eukaryota; kingdom Metazoa; phylum Arthropoda; class Insecta; order Mantodea; family Mantidae; genus Deroplatys; species Deroplatys truncata. The sequence continues at coordinate 112,818,085 of CM060982.1, forward strand.
GTAAGCATTTGTTAATAACTTTATTAAGTTCAGAATTTATTGTTATATATCTTTATTTAATAATAAGAGGAGAGTAAAGTATAACAATGGTTTTTTTTTACAGACAGACACAACTTTGTTTTGGATTCAGGGGGCCTCAAAACATATATTTCCGTTGGAATCTCGGTATCGAATTTTTGGGTGGAATACAATACTTCCCCTACTTACTATACGTAGTAGAGAAAGTAAAATTAGAAGTTTATCACAATTATCATGTAACTTTTAGTATGAGTAATTTGTAAGGCACATATAAAATGCAAATGGGTATAGACAGGTATCATGGGACCGAATGAAAAGCACTGTTTTTCGCTGAAGTTGTCCTCGGGATTTTAACGTTCCGATGAACACGGTTACAAGCACATTGAGGCTTCTAATGGATAATCAATGTACGATAATAGTACCTATAGGGCTTTAGACAAAAGTCTGTACATTTGACAGAACACTTAAATATATCTAGTGCACCTGCCATGTAACAGTAAATCACTCTCTCCCCCAAACCACCCTCCACTTTGTGATCAGTGTGACCCTGCTGTCAATACAAACTTTCAGTAAACAGTAAACAGCGTACAGCTGCCGCGACCCCCTTGTGTATCAACCAATGTAATGTGTGTTTACACGTTACAACAACCTCATTAACTCATTGATGTCAAGTCTAACCTTAGGAACTTGAGCTACATTCAATCTCCCGTGTTAATGTATGTGCCTGGAAGCAAAGGTTGCGGTGTTTTTTTCTGCTTACATGACACACAACACTATGTACATTGTGAAACCCAGTGATCCAAATTATCTGAAAAAAAATCTGATGACTCACATGACTTTCTCTACTCTTGTACAAACTATTTTTACAGACGCTTATTCTCCATATGCTTCATGTTAATCCAGATATCGAGATGTTAATCTTATTGCTAATTTTCTTGTAGATGCAAGGGTTTGCTATGTGGAGTATTCCATTCTCTTTGCATTACCAGGACAAAAATTCCCTCATCCCAGATTACCCTTTACATGGAACATTTTTCGAAAATTTTAATTTTCTCAAAAATGACTAACGATTTTGATTAAAATATCATATGTTTAAGATATTTTCATGACAAATGAAAAGTATATCTCGAATTTTCTGGGAATGTCTCCAAAACTATTCTTCATTATGAATGACTTTTGCATAACTGGTAAACCATAAGAGATAGACAAAATTTTACTACACAAAAAATGTAGATCACGTTAAAATACGCAATTTGTCATATAGATTTTTTTATGTTGAATGAACCATTAAACTTCCCAATACTTATACTTTTTCTCAAATTCGTTATTTTTTTTTGTGATGGTAGTGCAAAGAGAATGGAATACTCCACATAGCAACCAGCTCTTAAAATATTTGACTATCGCTTAAAGCCTAGCAATTCCCCTTGCATCAACAAGAAAAATAGCAATAAGACTTATCATCTTGATTAACATGAAGCCGATGGAGAATAAGCGTTTGTAAAAATAGTTTGTACAAGAGTAGAGAAAGTCATATATGTGTAATACATCAGATTTTTAAAGTAAGTACCGATAAATTTTTGAAATATAACGGAGCCTTACTTTCCGAATACTTTATTATCATTCATTACCTTACACTACTTCTCCACAGAGTCACCACCGTTATTCAGGCAGTTGACGTAACGGGAAACCAGTTTTTGTATACCTTCATCAAAGAATGAAGTCGCTTGTGATGACAGGCAAGCCTGCACTTCTTGTTTCACTACAGTCCGGATTTGGCACCAGTAGATTTTCATCTGTGTCTTCGGACGAAGACGTACTACATAAGAAATGTATCTCCCTTTAAAACACACAATTTATTTTGAAATAACGTTTGTGGCATGAACCATTTTCGGCATATCCGTTATTAATGGATCCAATTCTTTTTGGTCATTCTTCAAAGACCTTTCAACATTGCATGGAAAACACTATGGAATTTTAAGACTAGTGTATATTGTCCAGTTCTTAAACATTTGACTGTCGCTATTCTTTGTATCTATAACGAAATGTGTAATGTAGTTATTTCTGCAAAGGTTTATTTAGATTAAAACGAAGTAGATAGAAATTTAAACTTTAGTAAGAATAGTTTGTATACCCACTATTAAGCGATAGAGGGTGCAGAAGGTCATGTATAAGCAACACATCAGATACTTTTTCAAAAATGCTTTTCTTAGTCTAGGAAACCTCAAAATATATATTAGTAGTGAAATCTCGATACCTAATTAATAGGTGGAATTCAATATTTTCTTCACCTACTGGGTAAGTGATAGAGAAATTAAGATCGAGTTGCTGTACGCTGGCTTTGAAATTTCATACTTTTTGCACAACAGCACAAGAAATAAAATAACAGTGAATCAAAAAATATACAACGTATACCTCGGAAATGTTTAATGACGCACAACTTTTTACAAATAAATTGTGTGCTTTAATTACCTATATTTTTCGTGTAGTTGCCTTTGAATTTCTCTGATAGTCTACCAGTTATGCAAAATTATACGAAATTCCTTCCGAATGAAAAAGATTCACAGGATATTCCCAGAAAACTCAAGATATACATTTTATTTTCTATGTAGCTATTTTAACGTTAGAGATGTTTTTAAGAAAATCAAACAGTTCGAAAATGTTCAATGGAAAGGGTAGTTTGGGGGGGGGAAGTTTCTTGAAAATCTTCTTTGGGGATGCTGAAATTAATACCACTGGAACAGTTCATTTTTAAGTTACATTACTCACAGGCAGATATAGACGGATTCCCACACACGATATTTTCTCTAAAAATACTTTTTCTTTTGAAATCAGGGGGTCTCAATGTATATATTTCCATTGAAATGTGCACAAGGTGTTTTAGGGTGCAATGCAATTCTTTCTCTTTTCTCAAAAGATAATGGCAAATAACGTGGTTATGGCTAACGCTAGAAAAACAAAATATTTGATCATTTTTTGTGTTTCGGAGTTGTGTATAAGATTATATTAAACTTCAGTGATAATGAGGTCTTAACACCAGTTCACAGAAAACTAAAAATATAAATTTGGTATTTTATGTCACTATTTCAAGTATAACATATTTTAATAATATCATTTAGAAATTTCTTGAACAAATGAAACACAATGGAATTTTATATGAAGGTAGACTATGGTGAGGAACCTTCCTCAAAATCTTCGTCTGGTATTAAATGGTCAGTATCAAGCATGAAATCTTATGTTTAGCTAACTCTTTATTTCTTGGTTGTGCTGTTTACAGATTAAAATTGTTACAAATTAAGGGGTCCACAAAAGATTTATTTCTAATAAAACAACACTTCCTCTACCATGCATTGGTACAGAATGTAAAAAAAGGAATGAGGTATGTGTTGGTGAGAGAGAGCGATAGATATGGATAGAGAGGATAGATAGAGAGAGAGAGAGAAATTAAGTTTTATTTATGGACGATCTTTAACTACTAAAGCTCTTAGTGTCTCATTCTATATTGGGCGTGAAATACCGGAAATTTAGTTCAGAGGCCTCTTTATCAGGCTTGAGGTTCTTTTACACGGGACCACCAGCTTTACTTCGCTTCCGAAGGAAGCCATGCTAAGGATCTATCGCCTTCCGCCGAGTTTGAACCCGCAATCTCGGGAATTAGAGGCTAGCATGGCATCTCTAGACCACGGAGAAAAAGAAAGAGAGAGGAGAGAGAGATCGCTTGCTCAAAATACAAAGAGGGATAAATAAAAAGTTTCATATAAAGTCAGGCACGTATGCAGCTGCAAAGCAAACATTTCTATGGAATTCCGTTCACATCAAAAGCATTTTAGTTGAAAAAATCCTTAATTTCACACATATTCCTTTAAAACTGCCAATTGAAGTCAGTATGAGATCTTCAAACAGGAATTTTTATTTCAATTTCTATAAATAACTCTCTAAGTCGTCGTATGACCGGAAAAGAATAGAAAGTTGACTACACCTTCTAAGAGAAAAATTTTAGTTTTTTTAAAACATATGTACCATAATACAAAAAATTCTAACAATTCTTTTATAGCATTAACTACTTCCGGTATATTCATTTCCGCATGTTTTAAATTTTCCATCCTGAAATTTGTTCACACGAGCTGATTATAAACTTGTGATATAAAGAGTTGATGCTGTATTCGCATTCCATATATAAACACGTCCACTTAATCTAATGGTTTTGTATACAGATTTTACATCATTAGTCTAAAGTGGGACAAAAATGTGTTTTATATAAATGGTATTTCTGTAGTTTTAGAACTAGTCGAATTAATTCTAGACATTAGATTTTTCTTTCTCTACTACTTACATATAAAAATTAGGAGAAGTATTGTATTCCACTCAAAACTTCGATACCAAGTTTTCACTGGAAGTACAAAATTTGAGGCTCCCTGAATGTGTGTTAGCAGCGGAAGTAAAAACTAAATTCCGAAAAACACCAAATTTGTTTTTAAATTTGAAATTTAACTCCCAAGACAAGACACGAAGATACACTTTACATGAAGAAAGCTTTCGAACTAAACATTTATAGTAATGTATTAAACATTTAAGATATTTACATGACAAATGCAATGCTCTCTTGAAGTCATTTGAAAGAATTTTCTGTAATTCTGTGTGAGCAGTAAACCTTAAACGACACATAAAAACGCGACACAAACATATAAGTGTCCTTAAAACACACAATTTACTTCCAGTAACTTTCTTGTGGCATCAGCCACTTCGGAGATATTCCTTATTAAAGAATCGAATTGCTCAATGCTAGTTATTCTTTCAAAGTCCTGTCGGTTGTCAGTTATTTCTAGCAAATTCATGGAAAGAGTTTGAAACTTTAAGGCCAGCGTGTAGCGGCCAGCTCTTAAACATTTGACTGTGGCTATTCCCTTTGTATCTATTAAATTAAGCTTTCGCCAGAATAATTTTTATACGCACTAATAATTGCTAAAGGGTAGAGAAAATCATGTGAATGTAACACGTTAGACTTTTAGAATTAAAACTTATTGGATTTTTGGGAAATATTTGGAAAATTCATTTATAAACTTTACGCAGAGTTTTCCACTCTGCGTTAAATCTATGACATACTTGTTTTTCTGGATCTGTATCTGGTCGCAGAGCAAATGAGACAGTATGAACAAGACGAATGTGACACAACAAACAAAAAGTAATTACAATACTTTTGGGAGCATGGAGAGTGTAACTCGATAAATCAGTTGGCTGAACTATTGACTGTCCACTGTCTGAACTACTGCCCCAGTGGAGTGTTTGGGATGTTGTTGAGGTCTCGATGGACCCCTGAGCTCAGCGAACCATTTAACGGAAATGAAACTGGGCAGCTCAGAGCTCGAAATTGACATTTAGCGTCTCTCTTGGTGCAAGTCAATACCGCAGCCCAGTGTCAGGGAGAATGCTTCAATTTACGTCTTGAACAAGCAAACTGCCAGGGCCAGTGACCACCAGGTGAAGTGTAACCGAAATGGGGCTATAAACCTCCAGCACCCTCCATCTGCAGTTGGCAATATTCCTAATGATTTGATTTGGCTCGCATGGCGAGGGCTATTGTACATGGTAAAACGAAAACAAATGGTTGTATTTGCTTGATTTCGTTAGGATAAATGGCTATATCCATAATTCAGAGAAAATCCGAACTCGTCGTGAACGTTATGTTTTAGTAGTTCCATTGGAGGGCCTATAAAGTACGCTTAATGGCCTTGACCTCTCACTGAAACCATATATAAAAATTTAATCTATGTATACCGAAGACATTTGGCAGAGATTTAGGTTTAAAATTGATTTGTATAAAATTAATTGTTTAAGCATTATCGTAACCCTACAAAATTAACAGCATAACATTGCTAGTATACATTACAGATATTGTTACATGAAAGGAAGCGTTAGGTTGTATTGACAGAATTAAACTTTTGTGTAGATATTTGTGACTTTCATGATGTTTGTTTTATTTTGGATGTTTTCCTAAAGCTGTCTGGATGTAGTTCGGAACTCTTCAGTGTCTTCTCTCTTCATTAAACAATGGCCAGCTGTAGCCAGATGTTACACTGTTATTGAGTAAAACAATCTCTGCATAAAGAGGTTCTTTTTCTATAGTATAACAACTTAGTAAAATCCCTCGATCACTCAACTTGTCTTTCGCCTTTACCTACTAAGTTATCCAATGAGGTGTCTTATATGGAAGTGGGCTGATACGCGGGAAGCAAGTATCACGTCACTGCTGTGAACACAGTAATTTTATAGTGTAGACAAATTTAATACGATCTTGTTCACATCGTGATAACTCAAAAACTAAAATTCTTATCCCCGTTCTGTAAGAGGTATGTTAAAGAGCACAGTTTGAGATGATGGTGAGAGAGATTGGTCTCCCTTGAGGCAGTATTTTTAACACTTAAATGATTTTAGTTTAATTATATAATATAAAATACAATAACCGCCCGCCTTAAAGCAATATGTGTATAATATAATATATATAAAATGCATGTAACAGTCATTCTATTAATGTTTATACTCTGGCATTTGGTGTAGTAATACATTTGTTATATTGGTGGTTATGGTAATGTTTGCTTGGGTCGTTCTTGGGTTGGCAAAACAGACCGGAATGATGTAATGGTAGTGGGGGAAAATCGGTTATCAGTAGCAAGCGTCTGACGCTCACTCTCTTCTTCTAACCAACGAGGACTGCAGACATGCACTTAGCTTAGGAGACGCCCGTCAGCAGAAGGTACTCTGTATCTTTATTGATCTTTAATATAACATACCACCTAAATTTCTGTCATGTGAATTCTTCATGTAGATTGATCCTTCTTTCCTTCCACACAAAGATTTAAGCATATTTTAAAAAATTTCTGGTGTTTAAGTAATTTGTTGAGCTCGCCCCGTCGGACGCCGTGTAGTTTGTGATGTCTTAAACTCCGGTACCATGCTCTACCCCCGTGATCGACAATATTATTATGTGCATGCTCAATAATGTTATGTGAATGTATTATGTAATTTAATAATGTAGCAGCTGTGAGAATAATAGGTTAAAAGTTACTAACAATGAAGTAACAATGAGGTAACCTTGAGGCAATAATAGATTAGAATGTTTAATAATGCTACTGGTAATTCTTGGAGCAGCAATAATGTAATTTTTGAGACAGTTTATAAAATATCCAATCAACAACCACAAAAGCTTCAGTTAAATAAAAGTGTACTATTGGAGTAGGAATAGCCAATCAGACACTGAAATGGGGCAAATTGTACAAATTCAGAATTCAGTTGCTAGTAGACAGTGTTCCTAACAAAAGGGAAACGCGTCCTCGAGAAGTTTAATAGGTATTCAGTGTGAGACGAAAATAGTTTACGTATTTAAAAAGTGCAAGTATTTAATAAAAGAATCTCACTGCTCTCTATATCAGTGAAGTGTTATTTCAATCGTTTAAAGAATTAATAAATGGAGTGAAGTACAAATTATAATCTGTGTAACCCTACATTCTTAGCCGCACTACTCCATCTCTAATAATAGCACTGACGCAGCCGAGGCAAACATAAATATATAATAATTAAAGAAACAGTCAAATTACAAAGTTAATATTTTTAAACTTGGGGCAAAGGCTACCGGAAACTTTATACCATACGTGCGGTTGCAACTACTTCAAGTCCGGCTCCTCCTAAAATCAAACATACCTCAAATTGGCCTCTATACTTGGGACAGAAACAAAACAGACCTCACCCTGTAAAAAATCAAAGCCGCTAGTTTTCTTTGTAAAGCTTCAATTGAAATAATTTATATGAAACTTAATCAGCGGGGAACTGTTTTCCTTGAAGAGATAGATGGGAGGTGAAGGCTAAGAAATATCCTAAAAAGTTCGAAATAACTTTTGGAAAATATCCCATGACATTACCGCATGTATGTGAAATGCTATCGCTAGTTATGTGCAAACATTTGTTTTCACAACCGCTGCAATTTCTCTTTGCGTGGCCTGTCACAGCAATCTACAAACACGGCATTTTTGTTGCAGTGCTCTTGTGTCTTTAGTCCCGCCTCTACAGTTGGATAGTTACAACAGTGGTGTGATTAAGTGATAAATGATTTTGTGAAAATAAAGTAAAATTAAAACACGGTCTAGGCGAAATTATGCCGTGTGGTGTTTTGGCAGCGACTCGAGAGTCAGAGTAGGAGAAGCATACCCGCCCAAGACTGTTAGAGAGTGGGGATACATGACCAAGTGAGTTATCGCTCCCAAGGGCTTTTTAAGTTGCTGAATAGTTGGATATGGCTAAAGGCTTGTAATGACTAATTGGTCTCTTTTGGGAAGATATTTTATTGGGTGACTGATGTGTGGACCTGGGGAAATATCGTGTTGCTTGTTGATGCGTCACTCCAGTGTATTGATATTTTGTTGCAATGGATCCTAAATGGTATAAGGAACATGCCTATGTAATTTTTACTTTCTCTACTACGTATAGTAAGTAAGGGAAGTATTGTATTCCACCCAAAAATTCGATACCGAGATTTCACCGGAAATACTTGTTTTGAGACCTCCCTGAATCCAATAAAAGCATCCTTGGAAACATGTCCGTGTGTATGTCTGTGTGTCTGTGTGTGCGTCTGTCTGTGAACAGCATAACTCAGAAACGAACAGTCGGATAAACACCAAACTTGGTATTTAGGTTCAGTATCTTACAGAGATGCGACACGAAGGTTTTCAAGCAAATCCCCTCTCCCCAGATTACCCTTTACATGGAACATGTTTCGAAAATTTTAATTCTCTCAAAAATTGCTCTAACGATATTGATTAAAATATCATACGTTTAAGATATTTTCATGACAAATGAAATGTATATCTCGAATTTTCTGGGAATGTCTCCAAAAGTATTCTTCATTGTGAACAACTTTTGCATAACTGGTAAACCATAAGAGGTAGACAAAGTTTTACTACACAAAAAAAGTAGATCGCGTAAAAATACACAGTTTATGTCATATACATTCTTTTGTTGAGTGAACCATTTTCGAGATATTGCTTGTTATTCCCTTAAATTTTCCAATACTTTTTCCCAAATGGGAATTCGTTATTCATTTTTATGTCCTGGACATACAAAGAAAATAGAATGCGCCACATAGCAACCAGCTCTTAAAGGATTTGACTATTGCTTAAATACTACCATATTTCCCTTGCACCTACAAGAAAATTAGCAATAAGATTAACATTTCAATTAACATGAGGCATATGGAGAATAAGCGTTTGTAAAAATAGTTTGTACAAGAGTAGAGAAAGTCATTAGAGTGTAACACATCAGATTTTATATTACGGACCTTTAAAGGTCTCTTGTGGTCCAGAGATGTTATAGTATATTGGTACGCAAAAATGTCCTCGCTTTGTTGTTCTTTGCCATTTCGCGTAGGATTTATTTGTTAAACTTCAGGTGTACTTTTCTGAAAATCCATTTAACTTAGCATTTTTTGTGGACGAATGTTGAGCTGCAGGTTAAAGCTTTTTATCCTAAATTACATGGTTTCCAAGAAAAATATTATGAATATAACAATTTGCTCCGTGATGAATATTTTTGAAAAACTAAATTAGTCCCTCAAATGGACAAATAGTTAACCGGCTCTCTTAAGCTACTATAAAAACTCATGATCAAAATTCGTGGTGTTCTGATTTTTATTTTCGGAAAAAAATCTACCAATAAATAAAAGTAATCTTTTTAGAAATTATTTTACGCTGTTTAAATATTTTATAATTAAAATGTTTCAAGCTAGCTAAAAGATCTTCATACCAATATACTCATAAAACGTTCCCTAATAAGCTGTAAAATGTTAAAAACCCTGCGGTCTCTTCCAAATGTCCTTTTTGCGTAACTGAAAATAACATAAAACAAAATATGAGTCGAAAGAGTTATGTAATGCATTTAAGGTATATTTATTTAAACCACTTATATACGACTGTAAGTAATACTTATGTAAACATTTTAGCTATGCTTTCTGATCAATTATAGTCAGCATAAAATATCTGTATTTCATATTTTCGGAAATCGAGTAATGGCGTCTGTGATTAAAACCTCGCGCACTGACCTTTGTGTCTTCTTGAGGTTCCTTCAACGGCTAGAGAAATACAGGATGACACAACCAATTGTTAGGGTACTTGGTACATAACAGGTCTACTTGGAGAATAGGCAATATGCCATCTAATTTACCTATTTTTTGTGTTATCGTTAGGAACACTCTTGAAATTTATTATTTTTATTTCTTTCCTTCTTAAAAGTTCAATACGATCCTGAATTTATTCCTCCATGACTGTGATGTAAACATTTCAATGCTATTTCCGAATATCGTGTGAAACTAAGTAACTATTATTTAATTTGAAATTATTTCTGGGAAAAAATCTGATGTGTTACAATCACATGTCTTTCTCTAATCTTGTACAAACAATGTTTACAAACGCTTATTCTCCATATGCTTCATGTTAATCGAGATATCGAGATGTTAATCTTATTGCTAATTTTCTTGTAGATGCAAGTGCAATTGCTAGGCTTTAAGCTATAGTCAAATATTTTAAGAGCTGGTTGCTATGTGGAGTATTCTATTCTCTTTGCATTACCAGGACAAACAAAATGAATGAGTAACGAATTTCCATTCGAGAAAAAGTATAATTATTGGAAAATTTAAGGGAATAACAAGCAATATCTCGAAAATAGTACACTCAACAAAAAAAATGTATATGACATAAATTCCGTATTTTAACGCGATTTGCATTTTTTGTATAGTAAAATTTTGTCTATCTCTTATGGTTTACCAGTTATGCAAAAGTCTTTCACAATGAAGAAAACTTTTGGAGACATTCCCAGAAAATTCAAGATATACATTTCATTTGTCATGAAAATATCTTAAACAAATGACAATTTAATCAAAATCGTTAGAGCCATTTTGAGAAAATTAAAACATTCGAAAAATTTTCCATGTAAAGGGTAATCTAGGGAGGAAGGATTTTCTTGAAAACTTACGTCGCATCTCTGGAAGATACTGAACCTAAATTCCAAGTTTGGTGTTTATCCGACTGTTCGTTTCTAAGTCATTCTGTTCACAGACACACACACGGACATGTTTCCAAAAATCCTTTTTTTGGATTCAGGGGGCCTCAAAACATGTATTTTCGGGGAAACCTCGGTATCGAATTTTTGGGTGGAATACAATACTTCCCCTACTTACTATACGTAGTAGAGAAAGTAAAAATTATTTTAATGTCATCTTCATGGAGGAGACACGATTTATATGAATGTTTGTATATGGTAAAGATAAAGGGTCCCCGAATCCGGGACAGAGTAGCGCACGTAGTTCATCCGTCTTCTTATGCATCTACCGTAATCCCTGGGAGGGAGGGAGAGTGGAGGGATCCGAAAGGACACCAGATCAGGATGACCGGTATAAGAATGGATGGGGTCCATAATGTTTCTCCCACGGGCCCACCCATAGGCTCTAAACCTCCAGAAGGTCCCCAAAGGAGCGCCTGCCCGTAAGCTCCCGGAGGCGTATCCTAAACGAGCTGTTGCTGGAACGACATCAGGAAGAAATCTCCAGAGAGCGTACAACTACCACCCAGCCGAAGCCCGCCGACACCGTTGCTGGTCCTGTAACACTGAAACAATTGATAAGATGATGGATAATGAAAGTGAGGGTCAGGAAAGTCATGGCAGAAGATGAAAACGACTCCAAAATTTGCTTTTTGACCCAGAGAAACCACGAAAGACCCATGGGTCAAGGGTGCGGTAGCCGGGGATTGAACCTGGGACCTCCGAATGCGAGTATATCGCATCAGACGTTTTTCTTATTGCTCATTTATTTCCCTTTGTTTCCAAATGGTCTCCACTTATTTCTTGATTAACTTCTTGATATGGAAATGATTATTTTCAGCTAATAGCAAATAAAGCCACAATTCCGCTGTCTTCTCAAGTAAACACGACGTTATGAAACAGCAGACATATTAACCTAGACTAGAAGTTGGTTGAGAAAAAGCAATAGAGAGGTTCTAGGAGATGAGTAATAAATTCTTATTGCACTTTGTGAAGGAACTCAAATACTCTGGTTCATATTTTGTTTGTTAATGTTTTCCCTTCATTCTCTGAAATATTTGGAAAACTGGGTCGCTGCAGCTACTCCATTACTGAAGCCATGCCACAGTTATTTGGCAAGTTCTACAAGTACCTTAATAGCACTGCATCCTCCAAGTGGCAGACAATGCTCAACTCCATCCTTGTATTACTTTATCCTGGTTATCTAGTTTGTTATTTGGGTCCGAAATAACAGATGTGGGTGGCAAGTTTTTATCTAGAAACCGCATTTATTTCAGCACCTTCCAAGATACAACAGGAAGGTTTTCAAAGGTAATCCCATGGGAGATGAGGAATTTATGTGATGAAACTCGTAACCTCAAATGTGATTTATTAAGATTATTTCATTAATAAAATGTGACAATATATATCTAATGACATTTTCTTACAGGCTATACAGGCTATACAGGCTATACAACTGAGAGGAGCTCCTTCCACAGTAAGCCTTCATAGATCTATTGTGGCTACCACTTCCAGAGTAAGGGATGAAGTGAAGGAATGACATGAGGGATGCTGCAGGCAAATAATCCACAGAGACACGCTGAAGTCCCTAACACTTTCAGACTCGAAGACCCGTCCCACTACTGAAGCTGCTTAGAGAGGCCGATGAACGACCGTCGACCTGGGGTGTATTCTTTCCTCTGAGAAAGCATATGCGCCAACTGTCCGGCACCACCATACGTCACGAAATTTCTAAGCATACCTGAAAGATGAAAAGCAAACGAAATGAATGGTATTTATGGTAGAAAACCAAAGCTTAGAATGAGCGATCGACAGAAATGAAGCCGGTGTCTTACGAATGCGAGCTTCACATACATGAACGCGGAAACGTATGCGTGGTTAACATTTTCTTATCTCTGTGGTTAAAAAAAAATCACCATTGTATTAGCTGTCAGATTATGTCATACTAAATGCATAAACACTCAAATGTCTTACGAAATTATAATATTACTAGAATGGGGATTGAGAAAATAGTTAACTCAAAACAAGGTGAAATGATAACACACGAAAGACTTACTTTTTCCAGCACAAAATTAATTTTAAACTGATACTATCTGAATTTGCATTGATTAAACAATTGAATGACGTAACGTATTAATTATTTCGTACTGACTCGACTTAGTCTGGCATTTTCAAACTATTCCTCGACCTCCAATGTTGTATTTACTTCACTTGTATGCAATATACGAGAGTGAGTTCAATAAATAAATCGCAAACGTAAGCTTACGGATTAACATATTTAAAATTCCGCTTGTGTACTTTACTAGCAGATAGCAGCATATAATGCTTTTCATAGCGGGTGCACGACATCACGCAGACACCCGGTCGGTCAATGGCAGCCAGAAGAAAATGACGGGTGTGTTGCAGGAGTGGAGAACATCGTGCGGTGTGCGTTTTTTGTGAGCACAGAAGCGCACTGCCAAATGGTCGTGTGTATGGTGAGAACTGTTTATCACGGAAAGCTGTGTTCAAAAGGATACAGAAATTTAACACGGAAAGGCGAAGCATCAGAGATCAGAAGCTCCTGGTCGTCCTGCGGAGGTATCAACAGTAATACGCCTTCCTGTGCCAAAACACGGAGAGCAAAACCTTGCGGGTTGATGGAATCCTCTTGAACTTGTTTTTTGTTTGGGATGTAGGATATATCCATTCTATGGAGAATCGTTTGGGTTCTGATTAAAAGTGTGAACCCAGACTCGTCCCCTGTTACAACTCGTACCTCTCCTTCCTCAGTGTACCGAGTGATGTTTTGTACGAGCAGACCCATTAGTTCATTTTGTGTCCTCAGACAACTGGCGGGACACCCACCGTGCACAATTTTTACTTTCTCTACTACGTATAGTAAGTAGGGGAAGTATTGTATTCCACCCAAAAATTCGATACCGAGATTTCACCGGAAATACATGTTTTGAGATCTCCTGAATCCAAAAAAAAGCATTTTTGGAAACATGTCCGTGTGTGTGTCTGTGTGTCTGTCTGTCTGTGAACAGCATAACTCAGAAACGAACAGTCGAATAAACACCAAACTTGGTATTTAGGTTCAGTGTCTTCCAGGGATATGACACGAAGGTTTTCAAGAAAATCCCTCCACCCCAGAGTACCCTTTACATGGAACATTTTTCGAAAATTTTAATTTTCTCAAAAATGGCTCTAACGATTTTGGTTAAAATATCATATGTTTAAGGTGTTTTTATGACAAATGAAATGTATATCTCGAATTTTCTGGAAATGTCTCCAAAAGTGTTGTTCATTCTGAACGACTTTTGCATAACTGGTAAACCATAAGAGATAGACAAAATTTTACTGCACAAAAAATGTAGATCGCGTTACAATACACAATTTATGTCATATACATTTTTTTGTTGAGTCAACCGTTTTCGAGATATTGCTTGTTATTTCCTTAAAGTTTCTAATACTTATACTTTTTCTCAAATTCGTTACTCATTTTTTTATGTCCTGGACATGCAAAGAGAATGGAATGCGCCACATAGCAACCAGCGCTTAAATATTTGACTATCGCTTAAAACCTACCATATTCCCCTTGCATCTACAAGAAAATTAGCAATAATATTGACATCTCGATATCTCGATTAACATGAAGCATATGGAGAATAAGCGTTTGTAAAAGTAGTTTGTACAAGAGTAGAGAAAGTCATGTGAGTGTAACACATCAGATTTTTTTTGTCTTGGATATGCAAAGAGTATTAATCTGTGGCAGAGGGAATAGTGCTGCACCTAGCAACCAGCTATTAAGAGATATGTATGTGCTTAAAGGCTACTGTATTTCTATATTGCCCTTGTAAATATATATTCCCCTTACATCTACAAGAAAATTAGCAATAAGATAGAGTCTGCAAATGTTTATCTCGATTAACATGAAGTAGATGGAGAATAAGCGTTTGTAAAAATAGTTTGTACAAGAGTAGAGAAAGTCATGTGAGTGTAACACATCAGATTTGTTTTGTTTACTAATCGTTACAATCCATGTAAATGTATACCACGGGGTATTTACAGTTTATTTACAATGTGCTTATATATGAACAATTAACAGCTTTAAAGTTCGTCGAAGTTGGATTTCAGGAAGCTGGTAACTTCACCGTGTTGACGTGGTATTTCAGGATCTAATGTAGTGGGAGATTTCTCTGGAAAACTGTGTGTGTATTTCGTCATTAAATGATGTGACATTTATATTGTTTTTCAAGACAGTCGCAAACTGGTGAGGGAGCGTTGTTAATTCTGTAGAAACTTCTGTGTTCATTAAGAACTACGAAAGTATATAGTTAGGCCAGAGCTGTAGAAAGTGTCCTTGGAAAATATGCACAACCTTGCCTAACTTTAGTTGCTCTGGATGATGTAAGCAATTCCATATGAAATAGCACGGGCTACTTCATCCATCCTTATACGCCTGTCAGTACGAATGATTTGTTCCATACGCTGCACTGAGGTTTCCGTTGGCACCTCCGCAGAACGCTTCTGATTTTTGGTGGTTCGCCTTCCCGTGTTAAACTTCTGAATACAACTGAACACAATTGATAATTGGTTCTCACCATACACGGAACGCATTTTGCGATGCATTTCTCCGATGGACTGTCCTTTTGCCCACAAAAAAACACAAAACTGCACGCTGTTCTCGTGTACCCTCCTGCAACATACCCCATGTTCTTCTAGCTGTCATGACTGCACCTGCTACGACAAGCATACATATGCTGCTCTCTGTTGACAAAACACACATGCGGAATTTACATACGAGTTGTGATCAAAGAGTAATGGGAATTTTTCTTTTTCTTAAAGAATTTTTATTTAATCATCAACATCGTCCCTTCAAAATAATCCCCCTCCGATATAATACCCTTGTGTCTGGGCTTTTTTCAATCTTTTTTCAAACACTTCTGAAACTCACTTTTCGTTATGGAGTTCAGCTCTTTCAACAATTCTGTTTTCTCATCAATGTTGGGAAAACGTCGTTCTTTCATGGTTTGGTTCAGCCTCGGGAATAGAACAAAGTCGCAGGGGAGCATGTTCGGCTAATACAGTGTCTGAGGTAGTATAACGGTTTTGTTTTTTTTTGCCAAAAAGTCATGAACAATCATTGAGGTGTGAGCGGGGTGTATTATTGTGATTCAATTTCTACGAGTGGTTTTGCCATAATTCTGGTCGTTTTCTTCGGATTGCTTCATGCAAACGGCGCATACGTTCCAGGTAGTATACCTTATTGACCGTATGACCATAAGGCTGGAACGTCTGATGCACTAACCTCATTGTAATTGAAGAAAACAGAGAGAAGAACCTTCACATGTGATCGAACTTGTAGATTTTTTTCGGTGTTGGCTCTTTAGGCAGTTTCCATTGGGACAATTAACCTTAGTTTTAATGCCAATCCCATATACCAATGTTTCGTCACCGGTGATAACCTCTTTGGAAGTTCTGGATCGTTTTCGACTTCATCAGCGATGTCTACGCGACGTTGTTTTTGATCCAAATTCAACAATTTCGGAACAAACTTTGCTGCTACATGTTTCATGCCCAAAACATCCAAAAAAATTGCTTGTCATGAGTCAAAACATATGCCAACATCAGCAACCTCTTTGATGCTGATTCGGCGATTTTCCAGAACCATTTTCTTTACTTCTTCCACATTGTCGTCAGTAATTGATATGCTAGGGCGTCCAGGGCGGACGTCTTCAAAGTCTTCTCGACCCTCTTTGAAACGTTATACCACTCGTAAACTCTGGTGTTACTAATAGTAGAGACACCAAAAGCCTCAGTCAACATTTAGAATGCGGTACTGCACTTTATTCCGTTTTTCAAGCAAAATTTAATGCAAATTCTTTGATCCATCCTTTTCGCAAGTAAAAATTCGTCGAGGACTCGAATACATGTATAACTTTTTCGACTGTCAACAATAAATTAAGTATTCAAAACAGCTGAAAGGAAAATGTTAGGAACATGTGTACCAACAAGATAAAACAAAAGTTTTTAACATTCGGATGTAAAAAGCTGGCGAAATTAAAAAATTCCCGTAGGTAATGCATAAACTGACGTTAGCGACTTATTTATTGATTCACCCTTGTACTAAAGTTACTACTGATCCCCATTCTGTTATATGGTACGAAAATCTGTGTACCAAAAACGATGCTTTACACAATAAATGAGGTGAGGACAGAAGAAATGGTGCTGAAATCAGAACAGCATATTGTACCTGAAGGACGCAAGAATAAAGCATTTTAGCTTGCCCCAGTCTACAGCTCTTTAAACATAGACTGGTTTAATGTTTACTCAGAGGTAGATTAGTCTGTTAAAACCCTTATAATCCCTACTCAAACTCCACTTCCTGTGTATTAGTGCGTAAAATGCCGGGAACATGGGCCAATTCGTATTGTTTGAAGTCTCTACAGATTCACATCACATAAATCTTGATCGCTTGGATACTGTTATTTGCTTGCTTTCCTTGATGTTATTTGCCTTTCTCTTTAAAACATTCTACAACCTCTTTGCGTCTTCTTCTTCCTCTCCTCCATTTCTCTTTATCTCGCACGTGTCTCAGAGTAAGGAACATTAATCACGTGTGTTATCCATCTTAATCGCGGCTCTCAAGAAAGACTTTTCAACGCTTTGAAAACAACGTCCTCCAAGACATTTTCTGCATTATCGCTCACTCATTCCTCTAAGAAAATAAAAGTCTCAGATGTTACATTTACATGACATTCTCTGCTCGGTACTGGGTCTTCAACAATCTATTCTTATAATCCAGATGAACTTTCGATTTACACATTACCTTAAACGATAAGTAGGTAAAGCGATAGTCATGTTTTTAAAGAGCGTGTTGCTAAGTGATGGCTTTGTAATTCCATGCTCTTTGCATGACCGCAAGGAAAAAAAAAGAATGACTTCGCCTATGAGAAAAGAATATGTATTTAAGAACTCAAACAAATAACAAGGAATATCTCGGAATGCTTAACTCCACACAAAAAATGTGTTGCACTTACATCTTTCACTTCTCAGTTTTCTACAAGTGTTGTTACAAAAATGTATCCTTTTATCTACTTCTAATTAATAAGCTAATCCAGCATTATGCATTTAATTTCGTTGAAGAAATAAGAAGAAATCAGTTGACTAAAGCGATAGTACAACGTTTTCAAAGTAGGTCACTATATGACTCCTCTCTTTGTATGAACATGAAAAATCAAGGAAACAAAGAATAGCGACTTGCATTTGAGGGATGTATACAGGGTGAATCACCTAAAGCTTGCACCTCAAATATTTTGGAAATAGAAAGCGCTATTGATGTGCAGTTTTCACAGCATTGATTGGTAGTCCGGGGCTCGTACATTTAGCCTATAAACTGATTTTAATAATACTGAGAAATGGTATTTTTTAAGCAAACGTATAGTTTTTAAATGGAACGATGCCTAGTTACATCAACAGAATAAAGGTAGTGTAAATTAGAACGTCAGTGGCGTTTGTTGCAAGATTCTAGTGCAACTGGATTTCGAGTAACTGATGTAGTTGGTATATCCCTGTAGACAGGTCTTTCAGTCTCCCCCACAGAAAAAAATCTAAAGGGGTCAGATCCGGCGAACGGGACGGCCAAGGTACAGGTCCTCTTCGTCCAATCCAACGATTTGGAAACAATCCGTTAAGAGAAGCTGTAGTACATCATGCACTATAGGCTGGACAGCCATCATGTTGGTGCCACAGGTTCTGCAAAGGAACGTCTTCTAGCATCTGTGGCAGATGGTCTGTCAGGAGGCTGCGATATTTGTGCGAGTTCATTGTTCCTTCTATAAACAAAGGGCCTTTGAGCTGCTGGTTCACTATCCCACACCAAACGTTTAAACTCTATGGACGCTGACGTTCCACCTGTCGAAGCCAATGGGGATTGTCAACAGTCCAATAGTGCATGTTTCTGCGGTTTACCTGGTCATGATTAGTAAATGTTGCCTCATCACTAAACAAGATACATGATGAATCTGGAGTATCATGTCTTAATGCCCACGTAGAAAAGTTAACACGATTCTCAAAATCTTCCATGCAGCTCTTAATGGATGGAGATGTGATAGGGATGGAACCTATGTTGATGGAGATTGCGCAGTGCACTTGCCTGACATATGCTACTTCCACGTGCGATTGTGCGGGAAGTAATTTGCGGGTCTACTGCAACGGCAGCCAAAACATTCAATTCTGACTCTTCTCTAGTCACTTGTTTGCTTCTGTTACAGTACCACTGTTACAGTTTTCTAGGTGTTACAGTACCACTTTCACGTAATTGGTTGAAGAGGTTGATAAATAATTGCCGAGATGGTTGACGTCTATTGGGATACGTTTCCGCATACACCGTAAAGGAACAAATTGCCTAGTCTCACTCTCCATATACCATGAACATGTCGGCTTTTTCTGCCTTAGTAAACCTTATCTTAAATTCACGACTTACTGCTTGAAACGTCACAAACTAACTGACCAGAAAGTCACAATGCAATCAAGGAACAAAAAACACAATGCAAACAAACATAACAACATAGTACCTAGCAACTAAGCAGTTTGAATGGGATAAACAATTGTCAGTGTAGAAACTTTTCAAAATACGATTTCTTCTAAACCACTTGCACTAGAATTCTGCAACAAAAACCATTGACATTCTAATTTACCCTACCTTTATTCTGTTGATGCAACTAGGCATCGTTCTACTTAAAAGTTGTATGTTTGCTCAGAAAATACACTTTCTCAGTATTATTAAAATCTGTTTATAGGCTAAATGTACGAGCCCCTGACTGCCAATCAATGCTGTGAAAACTGCACATCAATAGCAGTTTCCATTTCCAAAATATTTGCGGTGCAAGTTTTAGGTCATACCTTGTAGAGTATTTTAAAATTGAAACTAATGACAGAATATCTCGGAGATGGCTAAATCGGTAACAATTTTTCTTTCACAAATTGTGTACTAAGATTTAAATGTTTTGGTCGTTATTTTTGTCGCCTGTTACGATCTACCAGTTATGCAGAATGAAAAATACTTCAGAGGCTATTCCCAAAACATTTAAGAACATTTAATTGGGCATGAAAATATCTGAAACGTATGCTATTTAATTAAAATCGTTATAGATGCTGTAGTGAAAATCGAAACACCCGAACATTTTTACATTTAATGGGTGGTTTCTGGTGGGGATTTTCTTGAAATCCTTGGTCGCACCCTTGGAAGATGCTGGACTTAAATACCGACCTTTCCTTTTTCAATTATACTGTTCATAGACACACACACATACAAGGGAATCTTTTCTAAATATGCTTTTTGGGCTCAAAACGTGTATTTCCGGTGAAATATCAGTATAGAATTTTTAGGTGAATACAATACTTTCTTTACTTATTACAGGCAAGTAGCAGAGGAAGTAAAAACCCGTGTCTTTCAACGTATACTGCACATACATTTTCCCTTATTTTTCTCAAAACGGATTGAATACTTGTATGTTGAATTGTATTATACCTTCAAAGGTAGAATGTAAAGGTATAAGAAGCTAAGTAATTCAATGAGGAAACGCCTCGAATGAGGTAAATTGACTGAAAGCAAAGCATATTCAATGAATCTAGAGTAGTATTTCCTTTTTGTCGACCATACTATAATACACTGATTACATGTAACGTAACTCAACTATAATAGCATTCGTTATAGTTCAGCGAATCATTATGACCTTACTCGGCGACGCATGCAGCTCCCCTTTCGCCCATACCTTTTAACAACTTCAAAATATCAGTCCACTAGGACCCATTCGCCACATAAGCAATAAAATGTGTGTATTTAAAATAAAATAAGTTCTATTCATGCTAACTTTAATATTCTAATCATCTAAGTACACACAATTAAGAAGGTAAGATATCTTTGTAAAAACTCGAAGTTTTGAAATTATAGTGTGAATGACCAAACCAGTCGTCTGCAACTCGATTATAATGGTAATTAGACAGTATTACTGCCATTATGTTGCATAATATACCATTATGTGATGGTTCAACTGACATAAAAACCTCAGGGATCCAAATGTAAAATTGGAAAATTTAATTTAAAATCACGAAATTTTTAAAAAAAAAACTTTTAGATTCATAATATATTTGTATGTTCTAGCTCCTTCACATCCAAATTCCTTTAAGCGGAATTTAAAAATAGTATTCTGGTAAGCATGTAATTTATAAATAAATTCCGCTTTTTGACAAACCTTTTGTTCGGCTATGCACATGTTCCATATTGTAACGCAGCGGCTATAGCCCAAGCTTATAGAAAGATTGGCGTGGGGCAGTTGGAGGGATAAATAGAGATAAGCAGACGCGGTAGCGCTCCCGCAGCGTAAACACCAGAAGTGCTATCAACACATAACCAGAATCTTCTGGTAGTTTTCCTTCTCTCCGCCTCAAAACATTCTGGAATGTTCTGTGGAAATGTCTAACGGCTATATATATATATATATATATATATATATATATATATATATATAGCATTCTCAGTAAGTTAGTGAATTGGTTAGTGCATTTATAATGCGACATCCAGTGTGGTTCTTCTCGTAAAAGCAAATCTGTCACGAGAACGTGACTTACAGTGTGCTACCGTGGGAGATTAGAGATATCTTATGTTCGATTCCTCAACGAATGAAGTATACAGAGGAAGAGCCTACTTAGCGCGTATATCATTACGCGCTAAGAAAAGTGAAGTGATAGGAAAGATACCTTGAAAACAATATACCTTATATACCTTGAAAACATAATGAAATATATTACATATAATAATTTATTTTATTAAGGAAGGATAAATCTACTTTTTGTTTTGTGTTAGGTAAAAATCCAAGCTTTTCTGCATAAATGAAGCATTACATTTTAGGTATTCTCATTGTTTGAGTTCTGGACACGCCGCCTTTTAATCACCATGAATATAATTTGCTAACTTAAGCGGCTCTGAGCTGCGGCAAATTTCAGGCTCGTAGTTGGCAGATGTGAATACATGGATATTGCTAAAGGCTTACACAAAATGGTGGATTGTTTATGGTTAAAGCATACGAGAAACATCTGTAGTGTGTTTACATACCACAATATCAACTGTAAATTTATTTATTGAAAATAATTCAAAATATATCAGTCAATATGTGTAAAGAAGAATCAAAACCATTTTTTTCTGGCAAATTCACAGACAGTAGTGAAAACTAAAGAATACCTAACCTTCCTAGTACTAGTAAACTTTCAGCTTCTAGGAAAAAGGGTCTCACATGGAACCAAAAAATCTGAGGTGTTGCACTCACATGACTTTCTCTACTCTTCTGCAAACTATTTTTACGACCGTTTATTCTCCATATACTTCATGTTAATCAGATAGCGAGATCTTAATCTTATTGCTAATTTTCTTGTAGGAGCAAGGGAAATAGTCAAATCTTTTAAGAGCTGGTTGCTATGTGGAGCATTCCATTCTCTTTGCATGTCCAGGACAAAACAAAACGAATAATGAATTCCCATTTGAGAACAAGTATAACCATTGGAAAATTGAAACAAATAAGAAGGAATATCTTGGCAGTGGTTCACTCCAAAGAAAATGTACATGATATAAATTTGTGCTTTAACGAGATCTACATTTTTTGTGTACACAAATTTTATCTATCTCTTACGTTTTACCAGTTATGTAAAATCCATTCACAATGAAAAGTTCTTTTACAAACATTCCCAGGAAATTCAAGATATACATTTCATCTGTCATGAAAATATCTTATAATATCACACTTTAATCTAAATCGTTACAGCCACTTTGAGAAAATAAAAATGTTCGAAAAATGTTCCATGTTGAAGATAGGTTGATGTTTCACGTACGGAAAGCCAGTTTGAAGAAGATGTATTATATTTCGACTATTGGGGAGCTGAACTTGAAGTAGTTGCAACCGCACGTATGGTAAAAGGTTTTCGGTAGCCTTCGCCCCAAAATGTACTTTCCGGTGGCCTTTGCCCCAAAAATGTTTAAAAATATTAACTTTGTAATTTTGACTGTTTCTTTAAATATTATTTATTTATGTTTGCCTCGGCTGCGTCAATATTTATTCTTTTAGAGACATGAATGTCTTAGCAGGGAGTGGTGTGACTGAAGAATGTAGGCTTACACAGATTTTTCTTCACTCCATTTATTAATGCTTGACACGATTTAAATAAACTTCACTGATATAGAGAGCTGTGAGATTTTTTAATTAATTACCTGCACTTTTTAACAAGTAAACTATTTTTGTGTCCCACACAAAACATGTATTATACTTCTCGAGGACACATCTCGCGTCCGGTTAGAAACGCTGTCTACAAGCAACTGACTTCTGAATTTGTAAATTTTGCTATGTTTGAGTTGCTGATTGGATAATCCTACTCCAATAGAATACCTTCATTTAACTAAACTTTTTCCGGTTTTTGATTGGCTATTTATTAAACTGTCTCAAAAATTACATTATATGTTGCTCTAAGAATTACCAATAGCATTTAAACTTTCTAATTCATTATTGCCTCAAGGTTACCTCATTGTTACCTCATGGTTAGCAAGTTTTGACCTATTTCTCACAGCTCCTACATTATTAAATTACGTAATACATTCACATAACATTATTACACATGTATACAATAATATAAACATATACATTGACTGTAATATACACTTTTTATATATTGTTACATACACATTGCTTTAAGGCGATCTGTTATTGAATTTAAATATTATATAATTAAACTGAAATCATTTAAGTGTTAAAAATACTGCCTCAATGTAAAGGGTAGTGTGGGGTGCGCATCTTTGAAAGAACTTTTTCTAATTTTTTTATTTAGGGGGCCTCAAAACTGACGCAGTAATTTGTATCACAAATTATTTAAATGTCAAGAGTGATTATAGTGTGAATATGCATTATTGTGTGACATTGATTTGAGATGTTTGTTGATTGTAAGCATTGTTGAGAAGTGGGTTTATACGGCCTTACTGAAACTGACAATAATAGCGTGCAATAATGTAGCGAGGGGGTGAGCTGTTTATCATTATTAGAGACGAGCAAATGACGTAATATTGGCGCGTTTTTCTTAGAATTTGCTGGAACATTTTTCCCTAGAGCATATGTTTTCGTAATTTTCATTGGATATAAAAAATAGACGCTAATGTTGGCGCGTTTTATTAACCAATAGCAGCTCGGTTATAATCTTTAGGCATATCGGTGTGTGGGAGTATAAAAAGAGCTAAGTCAGAGGTAGATCCCTCCCAGTCCATCGGAAACATTTGTACATTACACGTCGTCTCAAGTCCATCGGAAACATTTGCGCATTACACGTCGCTGAATTCAACGAAAGCAGTCATGGTGAATACATAGCATAGTTTATCGATTCGCAGGTTACGCGTAGCAAAGTTCTGAAAAATATCAAGTGTCGTAAAGTTAATTACACAAAAAAGCTGAAGTTCGCGAATTAATTATGTGCAGTAAATAAGTTATTATAACAGTTTCAGTTTGGCGAGTGTCACGATTAATAGGTGAAAGTGAGTAATGTGTTAAGTAAATAAAAAGTATAAAACAAATTCTTTTATCAGTGTTATCTTTGGATAAAAACTCCTTTCCGTTTACACACCTGTATAAGATAAGTGCTCGACCAAAAAGATCATAGCTAGCCGGAGGACAGTGAATCCAAAATTAAATAAAATAACAGGCGCTCAGTAAAAGCTAACACGAAGTGACCGCGACAAATTGTCTTTTATACATGCGGCAAATAAACAGTAGCATCTTTCAAACAAACACTAATACCATCGCAAATTGGCTACCACAACGTGGAGCTAACAAACTTAAATAAACTTTATACCGTCACAAAACATATATTTCCGTTGGAATCTCGGTGTCGGTTTTTGGGTGAAATGCAATACTTTCCCTACTTACTATAGTAAATAGAGAAAGTAAGAAGTAATAATTGCTCTAGTTCCAATGTTCCTTTAAAAAACTCTATTTTATTGTAAAATTATTATTGTTTTCAGATTTTTACACCCAATACACGCTTTTGGCAGTATTATTTTAATAAAAGAACAATGTAGACTCTTAATAAACATCATGAATTGTATATATTGCATTTAAAATGATAATTCATACTCGATACAATGATACATTTACATACACTTTGTTATCCTAAACTAACAGCCCATTTACATACTTATTTATTTTTACTGATATAATCAGCATTCTTTAAATACTTTGTACGTATGAAATTAATCCGGTGAAATAGCCCCGAAGATCTGGTGAAATAGTCTTCTCCAAAACCCCGTTCAGTCACTTCTCCTTCCAGCTGCTTTAACGGCTGGAAATCCAGACTACGCTGCCTTGCGTGGGTTGGATTGGATTGCGGAGCGAAGAGGTTCGGCACCGCTGCAGTGAATGCTGATATTGTGCCGATGAGGTGAAGGGAGACAACGGACAGCCGGAACTACGAGTGACGGCACAGCATGACAGGGACCCTACAGTTTCCAGATATATGCCAACAGGATCTAACGCTCTAAGGAGAGTTTCTTATACCCCAGCAACCAGCTGAAGACTGAGGAACCGAGAAAGTGCACAGAGAGCATCCTTTTGCCCTGCCCCGCTGCACTGAAACACCATCACCAATGCTCTCAAACTGAAACAGACCAAATGAGGTGAAGGATGAATGAAACAACCCAGGGAACCCCCCCCCAAAAACAACGGTCAGAGTGAGCAGTCGCCTGGGATCGAACTTGGACCCGGACGTTACTGTCTGAGCCATCCCGCTCGGTTTGCGTGGGTTTCTTTCAAGCATCTGGTTTAGTTTCAACAATTCAGTAACTCAAGGGAGGATTTTATTACATATCCCGCAGACTGTGAATTTCTATACTCTTCCTCCTCCTCTCTACTTCCTCTTCTAGCCTTCTCTCACCACTTGTTCGATCGACCAACCACAACAATGCTGTTGTGGTGGGCTCTATAACTTAACTTTTCATGGACAGCTTCTGCTGCACCTGCTCCGCTGATGTCTTACAGTATCAAAAAGTTAGATGTAGAGTTGAACTTTGATTTTGGCAATTCCCATTGGGAGGTAGGATACTTGTGTGTCGCTTAAAAACCGCTGTTTGGTTTATACCCTTCGATATCGGGGGTGCCCCCTGGTCATGCGAGGTACCAGGCAGCGCTTGTTGAAGTTACGATACTGTGGGCAAGTAGTCTCCAGGGATCTGACAAGGGCTTACTAAGGGTGGTTTATTCTGGTGAAGAAGGTTTGGGGCCAGCGCCTGATCACATCCTCCAGGAATAGGAATAACGAGGTTTCGCGTCCAGACAGAATCGATGGTTCGGAGCCCACAATCTGAATCCACTGCAATCAAAGAAGCCAGGCGTCTGCTGCCACACTTCGCAGGCATAGACATCAGTGGGAAGATGCGAGTTCTCATGCCGTCACGCTCCAGAGTCAGAGTATGGTGCTCGTTACATTTTCTAACACGCATAATATCTAGGGAAAATACCGAGCAAGATGGCTCCATGTAGCACGTGAGGCTCGCATTCGGAGATCCTGGGTTCGATCGCCGTCGATCGTCCACTCTGACTTTGGATTTTTCATGGTTTTCCCTGGTTGATAGGCGAATGCATCCACCACGATTTCGTTTCCATCATTTTCCTTTCATTCCGTTTCCTTCTCATCCTTCAGGTGTTAAATTAAAAATTAAATTTAGTTTTATTTATGAACGCTCTTTAACTACTGTGGTCCTTAGCGTCCCATTCTATGTTAGGCGTGAAAGACCGATAATTTTGCTCAGAGGCCTCTATCACACTTGAGATTCTTTTAAGTGCCGTAAATCTACGACACGGGACCACCAGCTTTACTTCCCTTCCGAAGGAAGCCATGTTAAGGATTTTTACGCCCGAAAAAAATCCATCGCCCTCCGCCGGTTTTGAACCCGCGATCTCGGGAACAAGAGGTTACCATAGTAAGCACTACACTGCTTCTAGGTTTCGTGGTGTATGGCGGTGCTCGACAGATGACGCGGGTGCTTGCTCACAGGAAAGAGTACTCAGGAAAGGGTTGCTTGTCCGACGGGTCGTTCATCGCCCTCTAGGCAGGTCCAACAGTGGACCGAATTGTCTACTCTGGAACTGTTAAGGACTTCCGCGCGTCTCTGTGGCCTGTCTGGCTGCGGCCCGTGCCCTCCTGTGGTTCCTTCACTTCATCTCTTCCTGCTGTGGAGTGTCATTCACAATAGATCTATATAGGTCGCAGTGTGCGAGATGGTCAACTAGGTCGTATAACCTAACCTAACTAGAGAAAGTATTATATTCCACCCAAAAATTCGATTTCGAGATTTCACTGGAAATATATGTTTTGAGGGCCCCTAAACTCCCCAAAAAGCATTGCTAACAATGGTCATATGTGTGTCGTTTGTGTATGCGTGTCTGTGAACAGCATAACTCAAAATCGAAAAGTCGGTTAAACATCAAACTTGATATATAAGTTCTGCATCTTCCAAGGATGGGACACAAGGATACCCGAGAAAGTCCCACCAATTTAAACTGTACTTTCCACGGTAAATGTTTAGAATATTTTGTTTTTTCCAAAAATAGCTACAATAGGTTTTATTAAAATACCATATCTCTAAGGTATTTTCATGAACAATAAAATTTATATTTTGAATTTTTTGGGAATAGCCTCTCAAGACCTCTTCATTCTGAATGACTTTTGCATAACTGGTAAACCGTAAGAGAAAGACAAACTCTTACAACACAAAAAGAATCTGATTCTCGTTAAAAAGAGACAACTTATGTGATTTTCTTGTTTTGTCATTAACCTTTCCAACATATACCTTGTTATTTGTTGTAATTTTCAAATATTTATATTTTTCCCAAATGGGAAGTGGTTATTCGATGTTTTCCCTTTACTTCTTTCATTGAAAACGCATGTTGTCACGAAAGAAACACTTAATTGCTATTTTCACAAGATGAAACTATGCACTTATTATTTACACGGAGTAATAAATTTACTTGGAACGTAATTATGGGTATTATTGGACACATATTTTACTAATTGACGCAGGTAATTCTTTCTGCCCCACGTTTAGGCGCAATATGACGCAGCCACGCTCCGTCCTCCAACAATGAAGCAATACCTTTGCCTCACGGTTGCTGCTTGTTTCCTCCCAGCTGGTTCTTCTTTTGCCACGGCTGCTCCAGCATGAAACCTTAACCTCAGGGTATGCGTGAGTGTATGTACAGAGAAACACGAACGCTTTCTTGGAACACTTTTATTCACTATTTAAAATAATACTTTAGGTTTGCCGATCACTATTAAATGCATACGAAGTTACTTTGTATTTACCAAGACCGAAGAATATTAACTACAGCTAAGGGTTCTACCCTCTAGCATGTTCGCCACCATTCTTCTCCACATGACCACATGACGAGAAAGTCGTCCTGCACTCACCAGGCTCTCAGGCAGACTGATCATACCCACGCTGCACAAGGAAAACCAACGCCTAAACTTCCCCTCTCTCCCCTCAAACGCTCGTCACCAAACTTAGCGTCATGATGTCACTAGAGTGACCTTCACCAGGCGAAGTGCAGTTGTACTCGGCTGTTTACCAGGAAAAACTTGCTTCAATGGTATTTACCCTTTCTACCTTGAGGCTGGTCCCTAATTAACAAAACTGTGTCTGTCTGGTCTTTCTGTCGCTTTTACGGTCAACAATTTTCACAATGCTTCTGCTTTTTATACATACACTGATTTTAAATATATTATTACTTATTTTATATCGCTATCAGTCTCAGAATGTTATGATACTTATTGCCTTTATAATTCCGGCTTCATAATTTTTCTTAACGGCTTTCGCTTCGAAGGATTACTGATTGAACCAGTTTCGTAAGAACGGTTCGTTTTAAGTTTAAAGAATTTCCATAATGCTGCGTCTTTCTTTCCTTCTTTTGTGCGATTTCAAAGCTTTCACATAGTGACCGGCTTTGAAAAATATTTCACTATCACTTTAGCTTAATATATTCTTCTTATACCTACAAAAAATCGTAATAACGGTTTATCCCTATTAACAAAATAAAATTTGATGTGTTACACTCACATGACTTTCTCTACTGTGGTACAAACTATTTTTACAAACGCTTATTCTCCATATGCTTCATGTTAATCGAAATGTTAATCTTATTGCTAATTTTCTTGTAGATGCAAGGGGAATTGATAGGTTTTAAACTATAGTCAAATATTTTAAGAGTTGGTTGCTATGTGGAATATTCCATTCTCTTTGCATTACTGGACAAAAAATGAATAACGAATTTGAGAAAAAGTATAAGTATTGGAAAGTTTAAGGAAATAACATGCAATATCTCGAAAATGGTTCATTCAACAACAAAAAATGTACATAACATAAATTGTATATTTTAACGTGATCTGCATTTGTTGTGTGGTAAAGTTTTGTCTATCTCTTACGGTTTACCAGTTATGCAAAAGTCGTTCACAACGAAGAATACTTTTGGAGATATTTCCAGAAAATTCGAGATATACATTTCATTTCTCATGAAAATATCTTAAACATATGATATTTTAAACAAAATAGGTGGAGCCATTTTTGTGAAAATTAGCATTTTCGAAAAATGTTCCATCTAAAGGGTAATCTGGGTTGGGGGGATTTTCTTGAAAACCTTTGAGTCGCATCTCTGGAAGATACTGAACCTAAATACCAAGTTTGGTGTTTATCCAACTGTTCGTTTCTGAGTTATGCTGTTCACAGAAACACGAACATGTTTCCAAAAATACTTATTTTGGATTCAGGGGGTCTCAAAACATGTATTTCCGGTGAAATCTCGGTATCGAATTTTTGGGTGGAATACAATACTTCCCCTACTTACTATACGTAATAGAGAAGGTAAACATGTAACTGCTCAAATGACCGGCCACCTTTAGTTTGATCAGTGCATACTAAAAGTTTTATGTGTTTCGATCCAATTATTTAAACGCAGTATGAAATTCACCAAATTGCACTCTTTCAAGTTTATTATAATGTGCCCACTTCCTGCGCTAGGAATCGAAGCGACATTTTCATGTCTTCTCCAAATTCGGAAGAACTACTGGAACTGTCAGCTCAACCACCTGTCATGACTGATATGAACGTGAAGAGACAAGACAGGGCAATGACATGCACACATACGGCACGACACGTGTCCTCCAATTTATGTATTTCACATTCCGTGGTGTGCCGTGGCAATAGTGTATTTTAACTTCAGAGCCTTGAAAAATTGAGAATTTTAGCAGTTGTATTATATTTCGACTGTTGAAGAGCCGAACTTGTAGTAGTTGCAACCGCACGTATAGTACTCGGTAGCGTTCGCCCCAAGTTTAAAAAATATTAACTTTGTGATTTCACTGTTTCTTTAAATAGTATTTATTTATGTTTGCCTCGGCTGCGTCAGTATTATACTTCTAGAGTTATGGTAGTCTTGGCAGGGCGTGGCGCGACAAGAATGTAGGCTTACACAGATTATAAGTTTTAATTCAGTCCTTTTTATTGATCCTTGACAAAAATTAAATAGCACTTCACTGATATCGAGAGCTGAGAGATTATTTTATTAGTTAGTTACTTTATAACACGTATACTATTTTCGTCTCACACGAATACGTAATTAATTTCTCGAGGACACATTTTTGCGTCCATTAGTAACACCGTCTGCAGGCAACTGAGAAGTTTTCTAGCGCCTAAATTTGTAGATTTCTGTATTTCAAATCTCTGATTGGCTAATCCTAGTCCAATAGAATACCTGCATTTAATTAAAGGATTTTCTGGGTGTTGATTGGCTATTTTTTTAAACTGTCACTAAAATTACATTATTGCTGCTCTAATAATGGCTAGTAGCATTTAAACTTCCTTACTCATTATTGCCTCAAGGTTACCTCATTGTTAGCAACGTTTAACTTATTATTCTCACCGCTCCTACATTATTAAATTACGTAATGCATTCACATAACAATATTGAACACGTTTACAATAATATAAGCATATGCAATGACTGTTACATATATTTTACAAATTATTACATACACATTGTTTCAAGGTGGGCTGTTATTGAATTTACACATTATATAACTAGGCTAAAATTATTTAAGTTATAAAAATACTGCCTCAAAATCGAACTGTAACTTTGGGTGAACCGGCATGGTGGAACCTAGTACCGGATTATCAGTCGACTACCGCCCACTTAACCTATTTCATTGTCCCCTCACATGAATGCGAAAAGTTAGGCCCTTGTCAGAGTGATTTCTAGGTGTAATCTACCACGACGCACCAGTTGTCCTTTATACAGCCGTAAAGACTTGTGGTACCTTCGATTCCCTATCTCGATTACAGAATTTTCAAAGACTCGTTTTGCTTCTCTTAACCTCTGACCCTGCCCCAGACCACCAGTGGCGTTAGTGGGACAATTAGTCCGGCAATGCGCTGGCGACATTGCTACAATATTATCCTGAAGTTACTTTCATTATCGCGATCAGTTCTGCTCTTGTGTAAAACCTTAAAGTTTGAGATATTAGACACTTTTTTATTAAAGGTTTATTTAATGTCGTTTTGAGTACAGGATCTGATCATGACTTATCATAAAAATAGAATTGAATAAACATGAATTCGGTAAACATTTACAGTAAATCAGAGAGTTTTGTATCGATTAGAAACTGTAGCTCTTCTTGAGCATATTGTGTCTCCTAAGTGCATTGGGAAGATTGGAAAT
The DNA here is from genome assembly GCA_030765065.1 of Deroplatys truncata. Lineage (NCBI taxonomy): Eukaryota > Metazoa > Arthropoda > Insecta > Mantodea > Mantidae > Deroplatys > Deroplatys truncata. The sequence continues at coordinate 112,849,956 of CM060982.1, forward strand.
GCCGGCTTGTTGTCTACATCTACTGTACCGTGGACAATATATAAGGATATGTAGAATGGTTAGAGGAATGTTACAGCTGATACAGTTTGGAGGTTGGTCCTTAGTGAGAAGTTAACAGTGCGTTAGTTTGGAGTGCCCAATTCTAAGCCGGGTGACGATAACTTTATCTCTTCTATTGAGAGTTCGGTAATGCAGAAAAAGGTTTTGTGCAGCCTGAGCGAGCTCCATGAGGTATACTATTGATTGATAACTATTTCAATTTAAATTTTTGCATGTACATGTGTTTAATGAAACTGATGACGTCTTGGTGTGGAGGGGCATTCAATGAATCACTGACGGATGGTTAGTTGCTTCTTTTGCAGCTTTATCTGCTGTTTCGTTACTTTTTATGAGAATGTGAGAGGGAGTCCATACAAAGGGTACCTTCTTATCAGTCTTATTTATATTGTAACTTAACAATCGATTTCATGGTTCAGTACGTGGTTTGGTTCAGAGTTTTGGGTGGCAAATGAATCAGTGAAAATGGTGCAGTGACTTTCAGAGGATGAATTATGAAACGGCAACTCTAGGCCGAGCCCGAGAACTGTAATTATAGATAATTTGATTAATTAATTTTTACTGATGTTAATTCATGCTAATTACATATCTTTTTCTTTTACTGCTTGTATAGTTTAAGAAGGGTGATTTAACGATATGTCTGTATTTAGGTAACTAATATTAGAGGAGTTATAAATTGTTTAATGTAAATAATTTAAGCGCTATGTTAAAATATTGTCAACGACGAAATGTTTTAGCTACAGGAATAGTGTCTTCGAAGGCAGAAAGTCTAGTTTTACGATGTCTCTCTGGTCGCAGGGGCATTGTTCATACAGCGAGGGTGTAGAGTCTTTGTTCCTTTATACGATAATTCGCCGTGACCAAGAGAGGGAGACAACAAGCTTAACGGAGAATTTAGGAAAAGCCGCCATTTATATTAAATTTGGACCAATGAGATCCCTGTAAGTTTATATGAAATAGTGAGACGCGTCGAGTGGCGCTAAAAATGGATCTATAGGAAAGGAAGCAGCCCCAGAACCCTGCAACTATAAATGGATCTGTTAGGAACAAATTCGAGGTCATTTGTCATTTGGTCTTTTGCAAAACTACAGGCAGGGAGAGATGCTGCCGGATGTTTGAGAGGTATCGCGTCAAAAGTAAATTAAGACAGTTTTCGCAACACACGTAAGAATCGCTACGCGTAAAGAGATAATAAGCATATTTAAACTTCGCGTCATATCCGCGCCGTGTTTCAACAGCAGTGGACAGTGTTTAAACGGCGGCAATATCAATGTTGTGTACTACGAGGAGTAGCTAAATAAAAGAAACTGCAGTGTCGTCTTTTCGTAACCAAAGCACGTCTATTTCTCCTTTTACCACCACCCGAGATCTACGCTTCCTTTACCAAGGATAAGTCGATGCTTCCACATAGTTTAAAGAAAATTACTGCAACTAGCCGAGGATAAAGAAATGCAGAGAACCAGCACACTGCAAACATCTGGAGCCAACGTGGAGGACGCAGCAATGTAAGCCGAGAGCAACGGGCATTAACAACCACCACAACATCGGGCAGGAGGAGGTGACTGCCGCAATTAGTTATATATAGAAGGGCTTCCTTGATAACGAATGCTTCACAATAGAACATTGTGAAGAAGTTGAATGTATTTATTAGCCCCGCGTTCTGGGCACAAATTTGAAAAAGGTATTTTGTTGTATTGTTGTATTGGCCCCACGCTTTGGGAACTGACTTGTGAATTTGTAAATTTTTCTGCTTTTCAGTTTCTGATTGGCTAATCCTACTCCAACAGGATACTTTCATTTAACTAAAGCTTTTTCTGGTTGTTGATTAGCTATTTTATAAACTGTCACAAAAATTACATTATTGTTGCTCCAATAATGACTAGTAGCTTTATTAAACATTCTTACTCATTATTCCCTCAAGGTTACCTCATTGTTAGCAACTTTTAACCTAGTATTCTCACAGCTCCTACATTATTAAATTACGTAATGCATTCACATAACATTATTGAACATGTATACAATAATGTACAATAATATAAACATTTACAATGACTGTAATATACACTTTTATATATTGTTACATACACATATTGCTTTAAGGTTGGCGGTTATTGAATTTTATATTATATAATTAGACTGAAAATCATTTAAGTGTTAAAAATACTGCCTCAAATTGAGGTAAACTGTAGAGCATTATCTGATCAGGGCATACTATGGCGCATCCCTTTTCTTCTGCGGATGCTGATCCATCAGTGAAAATTTTCGTTGAAGGGTTATATTTGTCCAGTAAAGAACTGGACATCTGCTTGAGGATACAAGAAGGTGTTTGAGATTTCAAGTGAGATGAAACTTGGGTATCAATTGGTGGACTTGGTATATGCAAGTAGGATATGGTGCTATGAATATAGCTGGGATAGATCAAAGGGATTTTAAAATCAAATCTTTCAGGTATTGGAGAGTTCAAATGTAAAACGGACTGCTATGTCGTTCTGTTGGCATCCGGTAAGGTTTGTGTAGCTATTGAGGCAGTATTTTTAACACTTAAATGATTTCAGTGTAATTATATAATATATAAATTCAATAACAGCCCACCTTAAAGCAATAGTGTATGCAACAATATATAAAAACTGTATATTACAATCATTGTATATCTTTATATTATTGTATCCATGTGTAATAATGTTATGTGAATGTATTACGTAATTTAATAATGTAGGAGCTGTGAGAAATATGCCAATGAGGTAATCTTGAGGCAATAATGAGTTCAATAATGTTACTTGTGATTATTGGAGCAAAAATAATGTAATTATAGTGACAGTTTAAAAATAGCCAATCAACAACCAGAAAAAAGCTTTAGTTAAATGAAGGTATTCTATTGGATTAGGAATAGACAATCAGAGACTTGAAATTCAGAAATTTATAAGTTTAGGCGGTTGAAATAAGTTCAGTTGACTGCAGGCAGCGTTACTAACCGGACGCAAAAAGTGTTCTCAAAACATTTAATACCTATTCGTGTGGGACGAAAATAGTATACGTGTTAAAAAGTGCAAGTAATTAAATAAAGAATCTCACAGCTCTTTATATCAGTGAAGTGTTATTTAAGTCGTATCAAGTATTAATAAAAGGAGTAAAGTAAAATTATAATCTTTGTAAGCCTACATTCTTAGTCGTACCACAACCCTGCTAAGAGAAATGTGTCTCTAACAATATTACTGACGCAGCCAAAGCAAAAACAAGTATATAATATTTAAAGAAACAGTAAAAATACATTTGGGGCGAAGGCTACCGGAAACTGTTTACTATACGTGTGGTTGCAACGACTACAATTTCGGTTCCCCAACAGTTGAAATATAATACAATTACTTCAATACGACCTACTTCAAATTGACGCCCAAATCGTGTTACAAACAAGTTACAACAAAATACCTTCTTCAAATTGTCTTTTCATACGTGTAGCAAACCAACCACTTCACTATGCATTTTATGGGATGGATGTGAGGCAATCTTCATATTTGACGCTGTGCTCTATATAAAATGCCAATTAATAAAGGTCGAATCCCGTCTTATACCATATACTGCAAGTGTTTATACGCTTAACTCAGAATTTTACGTTATATTTCCTTGCATTTCGACGAAGGGAATGCGAAGGCGTTTACACCGAAGTCCGCTAACGCCGCCTCTCACTGCCAAACAATCTCAGAGAACGATTAAAGTCAAAAGATAGACACAAGATGAGAAAGTGTGTGCAATTCTATTTCAACGCAAGATTCGCCGTCCAGATACAAGAACACAAAGGAGATACGACTACACCCACTCTACAGCCCAAATGCTATTCTTGTCAACGCAACGAACTGAGGAGATGAAAAGGGCATTTCATTTGAAGACTGATGACAACAGATAATGGGAGAAAGTTAAGCCTTGAGGAAAACGAGAAAACATGTCATAGTAATTTAAGCATACTTTTCCAGAAACATGAAATAAACAGAATATGCACAGCATCGTGTGTAAGATAAATTACTTCTTATAAAAATATATCAGTGTTATAAGAATACTGGTACAAATGGTTGGTTTTAAAACGTATAATTATTATTCTAAAATTATAAATATTTATTATTTAAGATCGCATATATCGTGAAATAGCTATGAACTTATCCGTTTGGAGGCAGATTGTTGTTATTAATAAGAATAATACAAGGGTTACTATGTAAGAAACTTTAAGAAATACAAGTTTACTATTCGCAAGTATGGAAAGAATGTGTTTTATTAGTACATATCCCATTTTCAGGTACAGCGATGGTATTTACTTACACAAGTACTTATGGTACGTAGAGGAAGTATTGCATTCCATACAAAAGTACTACTCGTATATCGAAAATTGGATCTACAAATATTAAACACCCCGGAATCCAAACAAAGGCTTCTTTACTTCCTGTACTACGTATGCTGGCGTGCATAAACTGTGGTGCATAAGAGAACGAAGCTGGTAATGACAAACTCCAGCCACGCCTCCTACCAGCGTCAACACTGGATAATTTTCGAGGATAATTCTAGCCACTGGACTGATAGAGTACTTTACCTCCCCAAAAGTAGGTATGGCCGAACTGCCGAAGAGTATGATTAAAACTTAAACCTGTCGCGGTATCGTTCGTGTTATCTTATTTGCTGAGCGCCTGTTATTGTTTTACTATTTTTAATTTTGAGTTCTTTGTCCTCCGGCTAGCTATTATTACCCAGTCGAGCAAATCTCTTGAACAGGGTGTGTAAACGGAAAGGAGTTGTTACTAAAAGATAACACTGATAAAAGAATTTGTTTTTTACACTTTTATTGCCGTCACACTTCGTTAATTTCACAGATTTACTTTTGATACACGCCTGACTGAAACTGTTATATTTTCGAATGTTACTATAATCACTTATTTGCCGCACTTATTAATTCGCGTATTTCACATTTTTGTAACTAACTTTACGACGCGAGAGATTCTGTAGAACTGCGCGACGTGTAACCCGTGAATGATTCTCTTAAACTGTGCGATACTTGTCTCTGACTTCAGCATTTCCCTCACCCCGATATGCCTAAACATTATAACAGAGCTGCTATTGGTTAATAAAGCACGCCAAAATTAGCGTCTATTTTTATATCCAATCAAAATTACGAACACATATGCTCTAGGGAAGATATTTCCTCCATTTCTAAAGAAAAGCTCGCTACTCTGACGTCATTTGTTTGTCTCTTCTAATTGATAAACAACTCACCCCCTCGTTTCATTGTTATCCGCTCCTATTGTCAGTTTCTGTGAGGCCGTGTAAGCTTATTTCATAACAATGCTTATAGTTAACAAACATCTCAAATCAATGTCATACAATAATGCTAATTTACAGTACAATCACCCTGGCATTTACAGTGTTGTGATATAAAATACTGCCTCAAACCTTATACTTTCATGTTACACTACCGTTTTCTTATTACCGTGTAGTAGCAGCAATAACGTAACCTTCGTCTCCATGTCGCTGAAAATTATAAATTAGTTTTACTTATGGACACTCTTTAACTACTATGGTCCTTACCGTCCCATTCTATTTTGGGCGTGAAATACCGGTAATATTGCTCAGAGGACTCTTTATCAAACTTTTACTGCCCGAAAAAATCCATCGCCCTCCGCCAGGTTTGAACCCGCTACCTCGGGAACTAGAGGCTAGCATGGTAACAAATACACCACGAAGGGCGACCCTGTCGCTGAGGAAAACTCTAGTAATTACATGTAAATACCGTAACTGTCGTTCAGTTTAAACAGCCATGAGAATGATAATTCATGGTTTATAATATGTAATTGGTTTAGCCCTTCCTTGTGTGCCAATCGTAGCAAAACGCTTTGGAGAACCACACCTCCAATTCACATAGAATATAAATATTCGTTATTGGTTACTTTTTATGCTCATGAATTGTTTTTCAGGCCAGCCTCATAAAGAACTGATACCGGCCCAGTTTAGCGGAGTCAAAAGTTGATTACCTGAAGGTGGAAACTTTACGGAGAGAAAAACACTACAGCGATTTAGGGGAATTGGACACTTTTTAAGCACGACAGTGTACCTAGCAGGTAGAGAAGATATTGCGGCCCACCCAAAAGTTCCATATGGAGGTTTTACCGGAAATACATGCTTTGAGGCAAAGCTCCGTGTGTGTGCCTGTGAACAGTATAATTCAAAAAAGAAAAGTCGGATAAGCAACAAATTTGGTATTCAAGTTCAAAGATGAGGCCCAAACATTTTCAAGAAAATCTGCATGATACAGAAGTCTAAAATCTTGAGGAGTTTTGCCCGTGCACACACTAAGTTGAGAACAATACAGTATCTGCAAGAATCTGGAATTAAAGTGCTATAACCACCCACCGTAAAGTCCAGATGTGGCCCCATTTTGCTATCTTGTTGCCTATAATTAAGGAAAAGTTGAGGGGCCTCAAAGAGGCTCTTGATTCCTATAAATAGGAAGTTGCTAACATCCCTGAAGAAGTTAGGGGAGGCTACTTCCATGATTAGTTCTGGAGACTGCGATTTTGTATTAACAGTGGGGAAGAGCACTTTGGGAGGAAATAGGCAATTGGTGGTAAGCTATGGCTTTTAGTTAGCAGCATTCTTAAAATCAAATAGCGAGACAAAAATACGCACACAGAGGAAACAAACGGGTACTTCTATGGCTGATGTTTTTACTTTCTCTACTACGTATAGTAAGTAGGGGAAGTATTGTATTCCACCCAAAAATTTGATACCGAGACTTCACCGGAAATACATGTTTTGAGACCCCCTGAATCCAAATAAAGCATTTTTGGAAACATGTCCGTGAGTATGTCTGTGTGTGTGTGTGTGTGTGTGTGTGTGTGTGTGTGTGTGTCTGTCTGTGTGTCTGTGAGCAGTCGGATAAACACCAAACTTAGTATTTAGGTTCAGTATCTTCCAGAGATGCGACACGAAGGTCTTCAAGAAAATCACCCCACCCCAGAGTACCCTTTACATGGAACATTTTTCGAAAATTTTAATTTTCTCAAAAATGGCTCCAACGATTTTGATTAAAATATCCTATATTTAAGATACTTTCATGACAAATAAAATTTATATCTTGAATTTTCTGGGAATGTCTCCAAAAGTATTCTTCATTGTGAACGACGTTTGCATAACTGTTAAACCATAAGAGATGGACAACATATTACTACAGAAAAAATGTAGATCGCGTTAAAATACACAATTTATGTCGTATGCATTTTTTTTGTTGAGTGAACCATTTTCGAGATATTGCTTGTTATTCCCTTAAATATACTTCTTCTCAAATTCGTTATTCATCTTTTTGTGCTGGTAATGCAAAGAGAATGGAATACTCCACATAGCAACCAGCTCTTAAAATATTTGACTATGGCGTAAAGCTTACCGATTCCCCTTGCATCTACAAGAAAATTAGCAATAAAATTAACATCTCGATATCTCGATTAACATGAAGTAGATGGAGAATAAGCGTTTGTAATAATAGTTTGTACAAGAGTAGAGAAAGTCATGTGAGTGTAACACATCAGATTTTTTAGATATTCAGCAAGTGCTGTATATAATAGTCTCTAATTTTGCTTTCTTTATCACCTAGGAAGAGAAGTATTCAACTGCAGCGCATTATTCACGACTACTTCTGGCGTCGAATAATCAAAGCTCTGGCTTCTCAAACCAGAGATCCCGGCTTCGATTCCAAGCTGGAGAGGGGAATGTATCTCTAACCAGTGTCATTCCCTGTTCCTGACATCGCAGAGTACGAAGTATGAGTATTGGGTGTGAATATGAGTGTATGTAATATTAAGAAACCTGAGAAAACCAGCATTAAGAAAACCTACATTCCATCGGTTAATAATACCGTCAATTGTTCAAGTCTAAGCCCCCATTGACTAAAGAAGTTAAAGGAGGCTATATATACGAAATAATAAAACATTTTTGTTAACGAAATTTCAAGCGAAACAGACGTTTTGATGTCCACTGAAATAAAAGACAATTTTACAAAAAGGACCCCGCCCACGCGCGCATATAATTCAAAGTGAACATTCAGATAAATAAAAAACTTGCTATTTAAGATCAGCATCTTCCAAGAATGTGACAGGAAGATTTTCGAGAAAATCCCTCATCAAACCAAATTTTTTTGTTTCTCAAACGTGGCTTTAAAGGTTTCCATTCAAATACCTTACGTATAAGATATTTGCATGATTAATAACATGAATGCCTTGAATTTTCTAAGAAAAGTCTGTGAAGTCGTCATCATTCGAAATAAGAGTAATTTTGTGTAATTGTATATAATAGTCAGGCAAAAAGTACTACACAAGAAATGTAGATACCTTTAAAACACAATTTATTTCAAATAGCTCATATGTGACATTGGACACTTCCGAGACATCCGTTATTAATAGTCCTAGTCGTTCAATAGTTAGCCATTCTTTTAAAATCCTATCGATTTTCAGATTTTTCTCGCGGAACGAGTATGGGATTTTAAGGCCAGGATATATCGTCCAGATCTTAAACATTTGACTATCGCTACTCCCTTTGTGACTATAACATTGTAATTTAGCTATTTCTCCAAAGCAGATAGAAAACTAAGCTTTCATAACAATAGCTTGTGTTCCTACCAATAAACCATAGAGAGTAGAGAAAGTCACCTGAATGTAACATACGGAAATTTTTACTTTCTCTACTACATATAGTAAATAGGGAAGTATTGCATTCCACCAAAGAAATCGATACCTAAATTTTAGAGGAACTACATGTTTTGAGGCCCCCTGAATAAAAAAATTATTTTTAGAAAAAAGTACGTGTATGTGTCCGAGTGATTGTGAATAACATAACTCAAAACGGAAAAGCCGGATAAATACCAAAATTAGTATTAAGGTTCAGTACCTTTCATAGATGCGTCACGAAGATTTTCAAGAAAATCCCCACCCCAGACTACCCTTTACATGGAACGTATTTCAAAATTTTTGATTTTCTTAAAAATGGCTCTAACGGTTTTGATTAAAATATCTATGCTTAAGATATATTATGGAGAATGAAATGTATATCATGAATTTTTTGGGAATGAGTGCTTCATTCTGGTTGAGTTTTGCATAGCTGGTAAACCGTAAGGGATAGATAAAATTTTACTACACAAAAAATGTAGATCTCTTTAAAACACACAATTTATGTCATACACCTTGAATATGTCATGTCATATTCTTTGTTATTTCCAATACGTATACTTTTCCTCAAATGGGAATTCGCTATTCGTCCGTTTTTTTAGTCCTGGACATACAAAGAGAATAGAGTACTCCACATAGCAACCACCTCTTAAAAGATTGACTATCGCTTAAAGCCTGCCCATATTTCCCCTTGTACCTAGTTTTCAATAAGTTTTTGCAAACGTTTATCTCGATTAACATGAAGGATGGAGAATAAGCGTTTGTAAAAATAGTTTGTACAAGAATAGTGAAAGTCCTGTGAGTGCAACACTTCAGATAGTTCTTTAAAGTGGAATGCCATTGTTCCTGTGACAGTGACTAAGCGACAGAGAGAGTAAAACGTTTCATTACAGCGACAAGACTCTCGAAAGACGAATGTGACCTATCTCAACTACTCTTAGACGACGGTGTTGTATTCTTACAGATTAGGCGACGGAGGCAACAAAGAAATATTAGCATGATAGATCCTCGACAGAGGAAAAGAGCAGTATCAAGAGTGACAGTTTTATCTCAGAAGTTGGCATGAAGTCTCTTGAGGGCATATAAATTACAAGCCAAAACTCCAAGTCACTGGCTGCTGCAGATAAAGAAATTACGGTGGACAGGCCTTCTCACAAAGGGAATATATCGCCTATGCGTTATACAGGATATCGCGTATCTGCAGACAAAAGAGCTACGACATGGCGCCTGTCAACTTAACGCAATGTATGGATGGGCCAATGGGTGCTACTATCCATTACGTCAGACTGAAACTCTACTACAGATAACTATGAGGCAGTATTTTTATCACTTAAATGATATCAGTCTAATTAAATAATTTAAAATGTAATAACAGCCCGCCTTAAAGCAATATGTGTATACTATAGTATAAAAAATTTACATTACAGTCATCGTGTTATGTTTATATTATTGTGTACATGTATAATAATGTTATATGAATGTATATGTAATTTAACAATGTAGGAGCAGTGAGAATAGAAGCTTAGAAAACTTGCTAACAATGAGGTAACAATGAGGTAACCTTGAGACAACAATAGATTAGACAGTTTAATAATGCTACTAATAATTCTTGGAACAATAATGTAATGTTTAAAACAGTTTATAAATAGCCGATCAACAACTAGAAAAAACGTAAGTTAAATAAAAGTATTCTACTGGAGTAGGCTTAGCCAATCAGAGACTAGAAATACAGTAAATGTAAAAATTTAAGCGGTAGATGCCAGACGCTAGAAGGCAGCGTTCCCGAGCAGTTCGTTCGGTACATATTCAGTGTGAGACAAAAAAATTCATTACGGCGTGAATAATACAAAGTTTACATGTTAAAATGTACAGGTAGCAATCATCTCACAGCTCTACAGTAGGATATATCAGTGAAGTGTTATTTAATCGTGTGAAGGATTAATAAAACGAAGTTAAATACCATTATAATTTGTATAAGCCTTCATTCTTTAGCCGTACTACCCCTGCTAAGAGATACGTGTTTCTGCAAATTACTACTGACGCAGTCGAGGCAAACATACATAATATTTAAATAAACATTCAAATTACAAAGTTGATTTTTAAACGTGGGGCGAAGGCCACCGGAAACTTTGTACCGTACGTGGGGCGAACACTCCAAGAAATATATCTCCCTCAAAACGTGGTGTAACTGCTAAAAGAAACATACCTTCTATACGCGGGGCTACAAAGATAATCCATCTCAAGTTTGGCTCCTATAGGTAGTGCAACAACTACAACAATAAATCTATCTCAACTATCAGTGGTAGTAATAAGAACAAACAGCATTTAATATATACACCCATCAATGTCATGTTTTAAAACCACTAACAGGTGAATAATTAGTCAAAGAATTTTAAAACTGATTAACTACTTCTACCATGGTTAAGAAGTATCTAAACAGGCAGAAAATTATACAGTTTAAAGCCTACTCGCCTTTTTCTCATTTTTATTTTGAGGATCTATGCAACATTTTGTCCTGATGTTTTATCCTGGTGATATCTTTTAGTTTAGTCTATGTAGTTATGTACAGGGTTATTCAAAAAGAAGGAACAGATTTTATATATTTATTTCTAATGAAATATTTGACACATCATTGAATAGAGGATGAAGCAGTATTTTATATCACAACACTGTGAACGCCAGAGTGATTGTAGTGTACATTAACATTATTGTATGACAATGATTTTAGATGTTTGTTAGCCATAAGCATTGTTAGGAAATAAGTTTACACGGCCTCACTGAAACTGACAATAGAGTGGATAACAATGAAGCGAGGGGGTGAGTTGTTTATTACTAAGAAGAAACAAACAAATGACGTCAGGGTAGCGTGCCTTTTCTTTAGAAATGGAGGGAATATCTTCCCTGGAGCATATGTGTTAGTAATTATGATTGGCTGACAGAATAGATGCTACTGTTGGCGCGATTTAGTAACCAATAGCAGCTCTTTCGAGATGAAAGAGTATAAATTCTCGAGCCATAAACATGTTTCCCGCAGCTCTAAGAAATCTCTCGCGAGGTACACATTACTCAGTTCTACAGAATCATTCACGAGATACACATCGCGCAATCTTGAGGAATCTCTCGTGAGATGAATGTTATACAGTTTGGATGAATCTCTCGCGTCGTAAAGTTAGTTACAAAATGGGAAGTACGCGGCAACTAATACGAGAGTAATTACATTCGGAAATATAACAGTTTCAGTCAGGCGTGTATAAAGATTACAGATGTGAACTATTAATTAAGTGTGACGCAATAAAAGTGTGAAAAAATTTCTTTTATTCAGTGTTATCTTTTATTAACAACTCCTTTATGTTTACACGCCCTGCTCAGAGATATTTGCTCGAATGAGTAATAATAGCTAGCCGCAGGACAAAGAACCCAATTTTTAAAAAAAATAATAAAACAATAACAGACGCTCAGCAAATAAGATAACACTAACAGATTACCGCGACAACAAAAGTTCAAAGTTTTAATCCCCTACCTATTAGTTCCATTCAGTACTTACAGCGGCGCTGTGTTTGTATACGAGAAAATTGCGACGCTGCAGGAAAAGTAAGCCGCCTCGTCATAAAAAATTTACAATTGATACAATAAATTCGTAGAAGATGGTTGTGTATGCAAACTGAAAATCACTGGTCGTCTTCACACAACAAAAAATGTTGAACTTTTCTCTATTCACTGAGTATCGCATATGTCGCCATCTATTGTCGTTCATTAGAAATAAATAGGTCACGTCTGTTCCTTCTTTTTGAATAACCATGTGTATACGAGGGACATTCAGAAAGTAAAGAACTATTTGACATAACTAAATAATAACAATAGATATCAACACAGAACTTCATTTACAAAGATACAGTACCTTACTCTATTTCTGAATGTAATCGCCATTGCTCTCAAGGCATTTATTGTAACATGGTACTATGCTGATGTTGTACTCTTCTACCGCCAAAGGCTATCACTGTCTCTTTGACGTCTTCATTGGTTTGAAACTCTGTTCCACCGTAAAAGTCCTTTAGTTTCGAAAAGAATGAATATCCTGAATTCTTTCAACAACATTTGCTTTCAACTCATCCATAATGAGTGATGACTTTCCACACCGCTTGTGCATACTGGTACTTTCTTGGTTAAGCATTGTGCACCCTTTCCTCACTGAAGACACGTCCATTGCATTATTTGCCTATACATTTCTTTTGGCCCAAAATTTTGTGCATTCAAAAAATGAATCACACTACGCACTTCACACTTGCTGGAATTTTTAATTGATGACGCCACTTTTGATATGTTGTAGAACAGACAGGCGTGACCTCACAGCAACGAAACTCGACTCACACTGAAGTGTGAAGAAGTAAGTTTCAGCCCCGCGTATGGAAGCCAATTTGAAGTAGGTAGTGGCTGCTACGTATTGAAGGAGTTGTATTATTTATTTAGCTCCACGTTGGGGAGCCTAACTTGTACTAGTTGCAACCGCACGTATAGTAAAGAATTTCCAGTAGCCTTCGCCCCAAATGTATTTTAAGGTGGCCTTTGCCCCAAGTTTAAAAATATTAACTTTGTAATTTAACTGTTTCTTTAAATATTTAATTATTTATACTTGCCTCGGCTGCGTCAGTATTTATTTTAGAGACATGGATATCTTGTCAGGGCGTGATGCGATAAAAGAATGTAGGCTTACACAGATTTTAAGTTTTAATTCACTCCTTTTTATTAATCATTGACACAAATTAAATAGCACTTCACTGATATAGAGAGCTGTGAGATTCTTTTATTTAATACTTGCACTTTTTAACACGTAAACTTATTTTTCGGCTCACACGAATACGTATTATATTTCTCTACAGGACGCATCTTGCATCCGGTTACTATCACGATCTGCAGGCAACTGCATAGATTTCAACCGTCTAAACTTGTAAATTTCTGTATTTTAAGTCTCTGATTGGCTATCCTAATCCAATAGAATACCTTCATCTAACTAAAAATTTTTTCTGGTTGTTAGTTGGCTATTTTTAAACTGTCTCAAAAATTTACATTATTGCTGCTCTAATAATGGCTAGTAGCATTTAAACTTTCTTACTTATTATTGCCTCAAGGTTACCTCATTGTTAACAACTTTTAACTTAATATTCTCACAGCTCCTACATTATTAAATTACGTAATATATTCATATAACATTATTACACATGGATACAATAATATAATCATATGCAATGACTGTTACACTTTACAAATTATTACATACACATATTGCTTTAAGGCGAACTGTTATTGAATTTATATATTATATAATTAGAATGAAATTATTTAAGTGTTAAAAACACTGCCTCAGGTTGAATAAGGAGCTAACTAACTAGCGTGTATGCAATTGTGATGGTGGGGAACCGGTACCATGCGTGATGTGCAATTGTTTTTTTCCTTTCTGGATATCCCTTGCATTAAGAACATTAATAAGTTTTTATTATTAAATTAAGTGAATTATGGAATCAAGCCTATGGGGTAATTCCTTTACAGGAAAATTATCTTTGTATGGGAAAAAAGGCAATACCAATATTCAAGTACTTTCCCAAAAAAAAGCTTCATGAATGGAAATGTCTTAAGTGTTGCAAATTATGAGTTTACCTTCACTCTATATTTACAGCAATTTATCATATGTTAAACAAAGCATAAACGAATTTACTGAACGTTCATTTTATAAAATTAAGAAACACGATGGCATATGAATAATGTGAATTTAAATAAATTAGATTAACTAAAACATGGTCATAAATACGTTAAATCAAATTTGTTATTAACCCGCCTGAAACTATTAGCGAATTGCCCATAAATACTTTTAACAAACTTGTGTCTAAATGGAGACTCGAGAATTTTGTACTTTGGAAATTTATTAGGAAAAATATACATAGACTTGTTTTAATGTTAGTACATATCCATTTTTATTTTCTCTACTACATAAATAGCTGGTAGATAAGGTATTGCACTCTACCTAAAAGTTCGAAACAGGGATTTTTCCGGAAATATATGTTTTGAGACCCCTACAATTTAAAAAAAGTCCATGTATATATGTATAACTGCCGAAAGTCTATATCAAAAACGAAAAGTAGGATAAATACCAAAGTTGGTATTTGGATTCAGTACCTTCCAAAGATGCAACATTAGGATTTTTAAACCTGCACCATAAACTGGACTTTACATGGAACATTTTCAAAGTATTTTACTTTTAAAAATGTCTCTCTCGTAATTTTAATTAAAATACAATATATTAAAGTTATTTACTTTTATATCTTGAACTTTCTGGGAATAGCTTTGAAGTCCTTTTCATTCAGAAGGAATTTTGTATAATCTTGCATAATTGGTAGAAGTTAAACGATAGACAAAAACGTACAACAGAAAAAAAATGTAGATCTTTAAAGCATACAATTTATTTCAAATAAATTTTAGTGTGTCCTCAGCCATTTCCGAGATATTCGTTATTAATGGTTTGAACTGTCATTATTTTCAATTCCTTTCAATATTCATTGTTTCTCAAGATTGCATGCACAGCATGATATTTTAAGGCAGTACATAGTGTCCAGTTCTTAAACATTTGACTACCGCTATTCCCTTTTTATTTATAACGAAGTGAGCAATGCTGCTATTTCCGGAAAGTATCACCTCGATTAAAATCCAAAAGATAGGAAAACAAACGTCGGTAAGAATAATTTCTATGCCCTCTATTAAGCCCTGAAGGGTAGAGAATCATGTGAATACAGTACATCAGACTTTTATGCTTGTATTGCTTTATTTGTTGTTATTGGACAATGCGTATTTGATACTGTATATGGTAAATCGTTGAAAACAACAAATTTTAAATATTTTAATCTGACCAAGAGAACACAAGACTTAAGAGATTTTTACTTTCTCAACTACGTATAGTAAGTAGGGGAAGTATTGTATTCCACCCAAAAATTCGATACCGAGATTTCACCGGAAATATATGTTTTGAGACCCCCTGAATCCAAGAAAAGCATTTTTGGAAACATGTCCGTGTGTTTGTGTGTGTGTCTATCTGTGTGTCTGTGAACAGCATAACTGAGAAAGAACAGTCAGATAAACACCAAACTTGGTAATTAGGTTCAGTATCTTCCAGAGATGCGACACGAAGGTTTTCAATAAAATCACCCCACCCCAGAGTACTCTTTACATGGCACATTTTTCGAAAATTTTAATTTTCTCAAAAATGGCCCTAACAATTTTGATTAAAATATCATATGTTTAAGCTATTTTCATGACAAATGAAATGTATATCTCGAATTTTCTGGCAATGTCTCCAAAAGTGTTCTTCATTGTGAACGACGTACGCACATAACTGGTAAACCATAAGAGATACACAAACTTTCACTACACAAAAAATGTAGATCGCGCTAAAATGCACAATTTATGTCATATACATTTTTTGTCCTGGTAATGCAAAGAGAATGAAATACTCCACATAGCAACCACCTCTTAAAGTATTTGACTAACGCTTAAAGCCTACCAATTCCCCTTGCATCTACAAGAAAATTAACAATAAGATTAACATCTCGATATCTCGATTAGCATTAAGCATATAGAGAATAAGCGTTTGTAAAAATAGTTTGTACAAGAGTAGACAAAGTCATGTGAGTGTAACACATCAGATTTTCTTCCTAACGAGTATAGTCTACTTACAGTAAGCAGATGAAATATTGTATTCCACCCAAAAATTCGATACCGAGATTTCACCGGAAATACATGTTTGAGTCGTCATGAGTGAAAATAAGCATTTTTACTGTGTGTGTCTTATAACTAAATAATATTTAAGCTCTCAGTATCTTCCAAGGATGAGACAATAAGATTTTCAAGTCAATCCCCGCACCCCAAGCTGCCCTTTACATGGAATAATTTTCGTAATTTACTTTCTCAAAAATGTGTAACGATTTTGATTAAAATAACATATATCTAAGATTTTTGCATGTCAATACCCTGCGTTTTCTGTAAATAGGTAAGATCTCTTCATTCTTAATGACTTTCATGTAACTTGTAAACAATAAAAGATAGACTAAGACTTACTACAAAAGAAATGTGAATCTCTTTAAATTACACAATGTATTTGAAGTAATTTTTTCTATTAATAATTTCCTTTATAGGTTTGAATTGCTATATATGTATATATGTGTGTGTGTGTGTGTGTGTTTGTGTGTGTGTTTTACAACCACTTTTCTGGCACCAAAGACTGCAGTTTTAATATCTTCCTATCGCTTTTCTCGCTATAGCTAATATCTCTTCACTGGTTCATAAATCTTCCTCAATTTCCCAATCCATCAATGCCCCTCTAATTCCTCGAATGCACGTGCTATCGGTCCTTTTCTCCTTTCTGGTGGCGTCCACTATATTATGCTTTTAGGTAATCTTTCATTTTCCATTCTTTTAGCATGCCCATACCATTCTAATTGTTTGTCTTGAATAAAATCTAAAATTGAATTTTTAACATTCATATTACTTTCTCTACTACTTGTAGTAGGTGGGGGAAGTATTTTATTCCATCCAAAAATTGGATATCGAGATTTTACCGGAAATATATGTTTTGAGGCCCCCTGAATAAAAAATGAGCATTTTTGGAAACATGTCTGTGTGTGTGTGTCTGAAAAGCATAACTCAGAACGAACAGTCTGATAAACACCAAACTTGGTATTTAGGTTCAGTATCTTCCATAGATGGGACACGAAAATTTTCAAGAAAATCCCCCCACCCCAGATTACTCTTCACATGGAACATGTTTCGAAAATTTTAATTTTCTCAAAAATGGCTCTAACGATTTTGGATTAAAATATCATATGTTTAAGATCTTTTCATGAACAAATGAAATGTATTTCCCGAATTTTCTGGGAATGTCTCCAAAAGTGTTCTTCATTGTGAACGACTTTTGCATAACTGGTAAACCATAAGAGATAGACAAAATTTTACTACACAAAAAATGTAGATCGCGTTAAAATACACAATTTATGTCATATACAGTTTTTTGTTGAGTGAACCATTTTCGAGATATTGCTTGTTATTCCCTTAAATTTTCCAATACGTATACTTTTTCTCAAATCGGAATTCGTTATTCACTTTGTTTATGTCCTGGACGTACAAGGAGAATGGAATACGCCACATAGCAACCAGCTCTTAAAATATTTGACTATCGCTTAAAGCCTACCATATTCCCCTTGCATCTATAAGAAAATTAGCAATAAGGTTAACATATCGATTAACATGAAGCATATGGAGAATAAGCGTTTGTAAAAATAGTTTTACAAGAGTAGAGGTCATGCAAGTGTAGCACATCATATTTTTTTTATTTTATAATCCCATTTATAAATTTTTCTCCTTTAGATATCTTAGCAGATCTCCTACAAAAATCCATTTCTGTTGGCAATAATTTCTTTTTAACTGAGTTCACGAATAATGTAAATAAATTTTCCTTGATATGATTTTATATATTTGAAAGGTTATACTTATAATTATGTTCTAATGAAATACTTTTCTTCAAGTAAAATCCATAGAAGTATTTAAATTTCTTAAAGAAATTACTTCTAAAATTAAATCCTTTGAATACAGTCCATACGCCGGAGCCATACGTTATAATACTTATAATTATTGTTTTAAAATTTGTGGTTTTAGTTTCTTTTGAAACCTGTTTATTCATTATATACCATTCAAAGTAGATATAGCATACTTTACTGAGTTTATCTTTGATCTTATTTTCTTTTCTTGTTTCCCATCTTGTGCGATTTTTACTCCTAGTTATTTACATTCCCCATTTCGTCTTACAGTACCAAATCTTCATGAACATCTCCAATGGCAATATATGTGGATTTATCCATCTTTACTTTTAGACCCTATTTGTTGTATTCTTTGAAGTAGATATTGTCTTCACGTTGTTTGCTGCTATGTATGAAAAGCCGAATAGAAGTAGTTTGTAGATGCTGTATTAAAGGAGTTATTATATTTCAACTGTTGGGGAGCCGAACTTGAAATTCGTTGCAATCGCACATATAGTACCCGGTTTTTGGTAGCCTTTGCCCCAAATGTATTTTCAGGTAGCCTTTGCTCCAAGTTTAAAAGAATATTAACTTTGTAATTTGACTGTTTTTTTTAGATATTATATATAGAAATATAGAGAGCTGTGATATTTTTATTAATTACTTACACATTTTACCACGAAAAACTATTTTTCGTCTCACACGAATACATATTAAATCTCTCGAGGACGCATCTTGCATCCGGTTACTATCACTGTCTGCAGGCAACTGACTAGATTTCAACTGTCTAAACTTGTAAATTTCTGTATTTCAAGTCTCTGATTGACTAATCCTACTCCAGTAGAATATCTCATAGAATATCCAATAGAATATCCAATGTTTTGTTATAAACTATTAAAACCTTAATGTTAATAATATTTTGTTTTATATTTTTATGTTGAATAAAAACCTGCTAAAAAGGTATTCCACATAAAGCAAAATTTGATACTATAAAATGCTTTTAACTAAAGCTTTTTCTGGTTGTTGATTGGCTATTTTTATAAACTGTTACTAAAATTACATTAATGCTTCCAAGAATCACAAATAACTTTTAAACTCCCAAACTCATTATTGCCTCAAGGTTAACTCATTGTTACCTCAGCAACGTTTAACTTATTATTCTCACAGCTCCGACATTATTAAATTAAGTAATATATTCTAACAACATTATTACACATGGATACAATTATATAGAATATGTAATGACTGTTACATACATTTTACAAATTATTACATACACATTGCTTCAAGGCGGGCTGTTATTGGATTGCATATTATATAATTAGCCTGAAATTATTTAAGTGTTAAAAATACTGCCCCATCTTGAATCAATTTCCGTGTGATATTCTACGTGTTTATATACTTGGATCAAAATTAACTGGTCATCCACATACTTAAGTGCTTATAGGTACTCGTTGAGTTAAATACTTCATACTCTTTGTTTAATATTTGGCTAAACATTTGTTTTAATATGTAACTATCGCTTATGGTAACTGTATTATACTTACACCTACAAAAATGTGTATAAACTATTTATGCAAATGTCTATCTCAATTAACACGAAGTATATATAGGAGAATAAGCTTTTATAAGATAGTTTTCAGAAGAATAGGAAGAGAAAGTCATGTGAAAGTGACACATAAAATTTTTTCATTTCATCCATATGAAAGTAACGCCAATTTTTCTCGCTACATTTATCGTAAACTTTTCGCAGTTCATAACCCATAATCCAGGAATGTTGTCAAGCAGAAAGGTGATTCCGTAATCCCTGGCAACAGCGCTGTGAACCAACAGATCCAGAAACTGATTGCTCCATTGTTGTTATTTCATTGCCATGTTTGGTTACGCACACGAAGATTTGCGTTTCGTATCGGTTTAAGCTGAAACAAAAGACACGTCCGCTTTAATCCTACATTATTCGCACAGCTAAATTATGAAACAGGATAACATACCAGTGCACTACAAAAGAGCATTGTATACGAGTTATCTAACTTATGGCGCTATTCAACGGCAAATGCATTACACAAAAAGATTCGCGCAAGCAGCTTGCTTTTAATATTCATTCCGTTCCCATGTTTATATACAGCACGGTGTAATCACAAACGGAACTGGAATTTTGTACTCCATGGAATTTAATTAGCGACGGTGATTTTTTTTTTCTTTCTTTACTTGATGTACTAATTTGTATCTAAACTAACGATGGCCTTTTAAAATTCTCTAAAAATTCAGCTTCCTTTCTCACTGTAGCCTTCTACTGAATGTTAGTTTGCCAACCCGGCCCGCGAGTTGCTTTTGTTTGGTCCATCTGCAAGCTTTAAAAAATTGATGCGTTATTTTTACACGAGTTTCTCTACCCTCTATTGTTTATCAGTAAGCATGCAAATTATTCCTACGAAAGCTTAAGAACAGGATGCTATATCCTCGCCATAAAACTCCACACTCTTTCTATGGAGTCTCGAGAAACAACTCAATGTCGACAGGACTTTAAAGAAATGACAAAACATTGAGGAATGCGAACATTAGTAAAAGAATCTTGGAAACATATATATATATATACACACAAAATTTATTTATAATTCCTTACGAATGAAGAGGATTACCCAGGCAACTCTCAGAAGATTCAATACATATTACATTCTCTACTACCGAAAATATATATTTTGGTGCCTCCTGAATCCAAAAAAAACATTTTTGTAAACATGTCCATGTGTGTGAACAGCAACAACTCAGAAACGAACGGTATGCAACACGAAGGTTTTCAAGAAAATCCCTCCACCCCAGATTACCCTTTACATGGAACATTTTTCGAAAATTTTATTTTCTCAAAACGGCTCTAACGATTTTCTCATTGTGAACGACTTTTGCATAACTTGCAAACCATAAGAGATAAATAAAATTTTGCTACACAAATGTAGATCGCGTTAAAATACACAATTTATGTTATACACATTATTATTGTTGAGCGGACCATTTTCGAGATATTGCTTGTTATTCCCTTAAATTTTCCAATACTTTTTCTCAAATGGGAATTCCTTATTCATTTTTTTATGTCCTGGACAAACAAACAGAATGGAATGCGTCACGTAGCAACCAGCTCTTAAAATATTTGACTATCGCTTAAAGCCTACCATATTCCCCTTGCACCTACAAGAAAATTAGCAATAAGATTAACATCTCGATTAACATGAAGCATATGGAGAATAAGCGTTTGTAAAAATAGTTTGTACAAGAGTAGAGAAAGTTATGTGAGTGTAATACATCAGATTTCCTTTTATATTTGTACTAACAAAATCAACGATGTTAATTACTATTGCCGTAACTTTCTTTTCTAGTCGCTATGTGCAGTTAACTCCTGATTCAATTCACAGCGTAGTTCCAGATAGTGATGATGATGAAGAATAGGCAATTTCTCTGTGATTAGTTAATTAGTGGTATCCCTTAGGGAGATCATATCCAAAAGGCATGGAGATTCACCGCTGGGAATTCCGCTCAGATTGCAACGTAAACAGACAGAATACGTGAGTTCTCATAGCAGCTGCCGACCAACTTGTTTGCTCTCCCGGTGACCTTTATTCCAATTGCCAGCACAGCTCTCTACCTCGACCAAAACTCACATTAATTTCACCTAACTCAGGTTACCAAAGCTTTAGAATGTATCCGCGGTCCTTCATATACTCTACAGTTTATTACTTTCTACTTTATTGGTTTCAAATTATTGAAGCTATCTCACAAATATTAGTGCATGGGTCATTGACCGTAAATGCATATTTAAGATAAAATAGGTTGACAAAATAAACAACAGAAAAAGAAAGCACAACAAAAAGGAACAAGAAAAACGGTAATAGAGATAAATTACCTTTGTTTAACTGAACAAATTTGACCTAGCTACGCGCACTTTAGCCAAAAAAATGACCATGTTTTGCCAGTTCCTCTGGTCAGCCAGTAGATCCCGACATGCCAATTTCTTTCTTGGGGGACTTAAGAATTCTTCTTTCAGTTTAATCGTTCGCTGGTTCTCCCACTGTGCACATTCCGCCAAAATATATACCCAGTTCTCATCCAAATCACAGAATGGGCAGATTCTCCTGCCAGAATCGTCAGTCATTTTCTGTGCCCTCCAGCCCCCCAGTCTAAACCATGCC
The DNA here is from genome assembly GCA_030765065.1 of Deroplatys truncata. Classification (NCBI taxonomy): domain Eukaryota; kingdom Metazoa; phylum Arthropoda; class Insecta; order Mantodea; family Mantidae; genus Deroplatys; species Deroplatys truncata. The sequence continues at coordinate 112,872,438 of CM060982.1, forward strand.
ATTCCTGATCTTTCCTTTCTTCTTAAATAAAGTATATATGCTTCTTTACCCTCAGTTCAATTTTATTTCATTTTCTAGACTTAGAGATGGTTTAATTTTACAATCCGATTCTATTTCCTGTTGGTTGATGTCTCTTAGTCTTCTTTTAACACATTTCCATATGTTTTTTTCATTTGTTTCAGCTCTTAGCCATACTGACCCCATTCCTATTTTCCTCAAACCCCTTTCACTAGGAGACAGGTTTTCTCGCTGGTATTTATAATATTTGGATCGTAGTTTGGAGTTATCCCCCTGCATCAGCCTCAGCCAGTACTTCACTGCTCTTATTACTTTCTCTACTACGTATAGTAAGTAGGGGAAGTATTGCATTCCACCCAAAAATTCGATACCGAGATTTCACCGGAAATACATGTTTTGAGACCTCCTGAATCCAAAAAAAGCATTTTTGGAAACATGTCCGTGTGTGTGTCTGCGTGTGTGTGTGTGTGTGTGTGTGTCTGTGTGTCTGTGTGTGTGTGTGTGTCTGTGAACAGCATAACTCAAAAACGAACAGTCGGATAAACACCAAACTTGGTATTTAGGTTCAGTATCTTCCAGAGATGCGACACGAAGGTTTTCAAGAAAATGCCCCCACCCCAGACTACCCTTTAGATGGAACATTTTTCGAAAATTTTAATTTTCTCAAAAATGGCTCTAACGATTTTGATTAAAATATCATATGTTTAAGATAATGTCATGAGCAATGAAATGTATATCTCGAATTTTCTGGGAATATCTCCAAAAGTATTCTTCATTGTAAACGACTTTTGCATAACTGGTAAACCATAAGAGATAGACAAAATTGTACTACACAAAAAATGTAGATCTCGTTAAAATACACAACTTATGTCATATACGTTTCTTTTGTTGAGTGAACCGTTTTCGAGATATTGCTTGTTATTCCCTTAAATTTTCCAATACTTATACTTTTTCTCAAATTCGTTATTCATTTTTTTATGTCCTGGACTTGCAAAGAGAATGGAATGCGCCGCATAGCAACCAGCGTTAAAATAATTGACCATCGCTTAAAAGCTACCATATTCCCCTTGCATCTACAAGAAAATTAGCAATAAGATTGACATCTAGATATCTCGATTAACATAAAGCATATGGAGAATAGGCGTGTGTAAAAATAGATTGTACAAGAGTAGAGAAAGTCATGTGAGTGTAACACATCAGATTTTTTTTCAGTGTATTGTCTTCATAACATTCCACCTCCCTCAATACCCCCGAATTTGGCGTGCATGAAGGGTGTCCCATAACCCTACATCGCAATAGTGTTTTTCCCTAAGTAAGGTATACATCTTCAGGCAACTCACTTTAGACTCCACCTGGTCTAGGTTTCAACCACCAATTAATGAACGATGTCAAATAAAGGGGTAGTATGAATACTGCCTCTAAGTATTTCACTGAGATTGCTACTCGAGGAAAGGCTAAACCAACACAACAAAATTTGGCCTTCTAGAGGAAGGAGTGAAGAATTGTTTGCATGTGTGGTTGATAGATCCGAGGGAAAGCGAACTATTCAACGACTCTTAAATATTATTATTACTACTCTATTTATTTTACGTCGCTTTTACAGCAGGGTAATATCGCGACGGATCTCTTAGGTATAACTCTTACATCGAAGTGTGGCGGACAGTCAGTCTTCTAGGTCTCATCTCTGTAACCACCCGCTTCGTCGTGGTCAAGAGACCCTAGCGCATAGCAACCGAATTCCCTGCCCCTTGCCTGCAGATAGCATTAGGGTGTCGTCCAGTCCAACAGCCGCTCTCACATGGAAAGGCGAACAATTAGCCTTTTAGTCTAATCCCTGTAACCACGCGTTTGGACGTATCCTAAGATACCCTAGTGCACCCAAATGAATATTCTGCTTCGTGCCGTGTAGATTGTATTAGGGTGCCGTCCTGTCCAATCGCCGCCTTCACATAAAAAGGCGGACATTAGCCTTCTAGGTCTCATCTTGCTTCGTCACCTGTCCACAGAGGCCCTATTGCAAGTAGCCGGATCTTCTGCTTTGTGCCGTGCAGATGGCATTAAGGTGCCGTGCAGTCTACCTGGTTTCATTGTCTGTGAATAGATGACGCAGCATTTGCGATTACCATCTATTTCTTATTTTTTACTATTATTTTAGACTTAAGGTGGAACTTGGGTTGCGGTATAAAATATCCAATCCGGTATTACCCTTAAATGCTTGGCAAGATGATACCGTAATTATGGACCGGAAAATATAAATGATTAGATAAAGAAATAATAGTATGATAGGGAAACAATTGCAATAACAAATTCCCGTAAATTAAATCCATGTATAATGCTTGGTTTTGAGATGTTTGTGCGGAAAGATGAAGGTAATTAGGTAGCCAGATTGGACAGTCATTACCGACAGCCGATATAGCGAGCACATTTGCTTAAGGATTTCTGGGAATGCAGTTAGGTTGTGAAGCCGAAATTATAAAGTCAATAATTATCATAATAATCTGGGTAGGATAGCGAAACAAAATAAATAATAAAATATTTAAAATCAGTACCTGTATTAAAAGGAGAAGCATTGGGAAAATTTTTCAGTGTTAAAACCGACAGAAAGGCCAGACAGGCACAGTTTAGCTAATTAGGGACCAGCCACAGGTATAAAGGGTAAATCCGCTAAAGCCAGTTTCTCTTGGAATTAATGGGTGCAGTTGCACTGGCCAGGATGTGAAGGTCACTATAAGCTTCATGATGCTCAGTTTTGGTGCAAAATGTTTAAGGGGAGAGAGGGGAAGTTATTAGGTTTTTCCTTGTATCGCGCGTGTGGTGAGAACATTCTCGCTGGGACGCTCGTGTGATGAGGACACACTCTCGTTGGGGCCCTCTTGGGTGCGGAACAATATTCTCTGAGAGTGAACTTGCAAGGGGATCGAACGTTCAGCTGTAATTGATAATCTTCGGTCTTGGAAAACACACAGTAATATCGTAAGCATTTAAAAATGAACGGCAAATCTTAAGCCTTATTTTAATGGTGAATAAAAGTGTTCCAAGAAAGCGTTCTTGTTTCTATGTACATACACTCACGCATACCCAGTGATTAAGATCTCATGTTCGAGCAGCCGTGGCGAAGTATAAAAAAACCAACTAGAAGGAGAAAAGCAGCAACCGTGAGGCAATGGTATTGCTTCATTGTTGGAGGACGTAGCGTGGCTGCGTCACTTGTAAGTTCAGTACGCTTAATAGTCAAGCGTGGGTTACAATTCTGAAAAAAACGAAAGGTATTTCCGAGACTAGCTAAGCCAGCATGTAACAAAGTTAAGAGACAGGCGTAGGATTTAAGCACCGGTTGTGCGTGAGAAATTATGCTGGTGGGAGTAATTATAATGTAGGCGTGGCTTAAGTAATAAGAAACCGGGCATCTAAATCAGAGTTACTCTCCCGCTGGTACCGTCAGCGGTACTTACGTGTGTGATTTTAAATGCCTAGTGACGCGCTTGTGTGAGTAGCGGCTGTCGCGAGGAATCTTCCGGCAAAGCTTTTAGTGACTCGCGACAGTTTACGCTTCTATTTCTTTTATTGCGGAAACAATCGTAATTTTCATACTACAGAAGTTAGCAGGTATAATAATTCAGTCACTACAATTTTGAGTGCTACAATTTACAGCCACTCTATTTGTTCATCTCAAATGGTCGGTAACTCACTATATAACCTAAAAATTAGTTCACAATAAATTTCTCAGCCAATTTAAAACCGATGTTGTCCTTTACAATAAATCCACGCATAACCCTGAGAGAAAGTACTTACAGCTCAACCACTGGAACAGCCGGCAGCAGAATCAACAGCAGATATTGGAGACAACGAGAAAAGGCGACAACAACATTCCAACCATCAGTGCAGCATTTTGATTTCGCTTCTACCTGCTTACTTGATGTGGAAACAGAATAAAGGCCTAATTCCTAGACGTGCAAGCAAAAGGAAGTTCACCTTATCTACAGCTGACAAACGCTTACACCAAAAGAGGCTTGTTTTAAGAGAAAAACTAAATTATCCAATTTGTGTGTTTTATTCTCCATGATCGGAATTTAGTACGTCACATTAACACCAAGAGAGTGTTTGAGATACCTTTCCCCTAATATCTTGAGTGTTACGATCAACACTATGCCCTAGTACCTGCTAAGCTGTCTCTCACTTGCATGCTTGGCATCAACACGGGATTATCTGCTGTTGACGCATTAGCCGTTTGTGTACTCTGGTAAAGGGCTTGATATCCCGAGCCCTCATCATAGTAACATCATTTCAGTAGAAAATCATAACTAGCAGTATATGACATCAATATAGTCACTAGGGAGTTTCTCCTATACAAGGTTTCATTTTAAAACACCCCAGTCTAAAAAATGATTATCCATCATTGCCCGTAGCAGTTTAGATTTCTTTATTCAGTGTCTTTACTCACCATTTAAATATAAACTTTAATGGGTGTTATCACAAAACAAAACCCTGATGTGCTACAGTCACATAATTTTCTTTAGTCATCATTTATTACTTTCTCTACTACGTATAGTAAGTAGGGGAAATATTGTATTCCACCCAAAAATTTGATACCGATATTTTACCGGAAATACATGTTTTGAGACCCCCCTGAATCCCAATTTTGTTTTTGGAAACATGTCTGCGTGTGTCTGTGAACAGCATAACTCAGAAACGAACAGTCGGATAAACACCAAACTTGGTATTTAGGTTCAGTATCTTCCAGAGATGCGACACGAAAGTTTTCAAGAAAATACCCCACCCCAGATTACCCTTCACCTGAAACATTTTTCGAAAATTTTAATTTTCTCAAAAATGGCTCTAACGATTTTGATTTAAATATCATATGTTTAAGATACCTTCATGACAAATGAAATGTATATCTTGAATTTTCTGGAAATCTCTCCAAAGGTATTCTTCATTGTGAACGACTTTTGCATAATTGGTAAACCATAAGAGATAGACAAACGTTTACTACACAAAAATGTAGATCGCGTTAAAATACATAATTTATGTCATATCCATTTTTCTTCTTGAGTGAACCTTGTTATTCCCTTAAATTTTCCAATACTTATACTTTTTCTCAAATGGGAATTCGTTATTCATTATTTTTGTCCTGGTAACGCAAAGAGAATGGAATACTCCACATAGCAACCAGCTCTTAAAATATTTGACTATCACTTAAAGCCTACCATATTCCCCTTGCATCTACAAGAAAATTAGCAATAAGATTAACATCTCGATTAATATGAAGCATATGGAGAATAAGCGTTTGTAAAAATAATTTGTACAAGAGTAGAGAAAGTCATATGAGTGTAACACATCAGATTTTTTTACTTTGTCTACAACCTATAGGTATAGCAGGTAGAGTAAGTATTGCATTCCACCCAAATATTCAATACATATATTGTACTTGAAATAAATGTTTTGAGGCCCCCTAAATTCAAAAAAGCATTTTTAGAAAAACAGTCCCTGTATGTGCGCGCTCGCGCAACTGTGAACAGCATAACTCGAAAACGAAAAGTCGGATAAGCACCAAATTTTGTATTTGGGTTCAGCACCTTCCAAAGATACAACACGAATATTTTCAAGAAAATCCCCCAACCCAAACTATCCTTTAAATGGATAACTTTCCAAATTTGTGTCTTTCTAAAAATGGCTCTAACGACCTTGTTTAAAATAACATATCTTAGTCATATTTACCTCACAAATATTTATCTCTTGTGTTTTCTGGGAATAGCCTTTGAAGCCCTCCTCCTTGGAAAGAAATTTTGTGTAGTCTTGTATAACTGGTAAACGATAGACGAAAACGTACCACACAAAAAAATGTAGTTTTCTTTAAAACAAAGAATTATTTTCGATATATGGTTCAGGCCACCATATTGCGACCTGTTTTAAACATTTGACTATAGCTATTCCGTTTAATTTATAACAATACGTGTAATGTAGATACTCCTGCAAAGGCTTGTCTCGATTAAAATGAAAATAACGTTTCATAAGAATAGCTTTCATACCCATTAATAAATCATAGATGGTAGATAAAGTCATGTAAATGTACAAATCAGATTTGCTTTTCCTGCCTACTTTGTGTTAACGAGATAATTTTAGTTTCATTATACATTTCATTCTGGGTACAAGGGGGATAGAGGAGACAGAATCCACGGTCAGATACCGCTTTAAGTACTTAAAAATTCAAAACTAATAATAACAGATTTCTCCGCAGTAGCTCATGCCGCAATAAATTATTTCACTAAATTGTGTGTTTTAAAGAATTTATATTATATTGCTCTTACGTTTTGCATGTCTCTAATGTTTTACCTATTATAAATAATTATAAAGTATTACTTCCGAATGTATTTAAACGTTATTTGTGACCAATTAAACACATATATATTATTTTTTCTGCAAATACTTTAAACATCTGGAATTTTAATCCAAATCGCTAAAAATGTTTCTTGTGAAAACAAAACGTATCGTAACTTTTACTACTATAAAGGTTAGTTTGGGAAGCGATTTCCTTGAACATTTTAGTTTCACATCTTAGGAAGTAACTGCATCCAAATACCTAGTTCAGTATATGTTAGACTATTTTTTTTTATTTTTACTTCATCTACCACGCATTCCACCCAAAATTCGACACCGTGATTTCACCGGAAATAAATACCGGTTGGGGGCCCCCTGAATAAAACAAAAGCGTTTGTCTGAACAGCATAACTCAAAAACGAAAAGTAGGATAAACATCAAAATTTGTATTTAGTTTTATTATCTCCCAAAATACCACAGAAGATTTCCAAGAAAATCCCCCGCCCCAAAGCACCCAATACATGGAGGTTTATAGAAATGTTTTATGACCCCTAATTTTGATAAAATACCATAGTACCTAAACATTAAAGATTACAACTATTACGAACATTACGAATAAAATGTATACCTTGTAAGTGTTAAGTGATTAGACGTAAACGTACTACATAAAGAATGACTATTGCTATTCTCTTTATATTTATAACGAAATGCGTAATGCTGCCATTTCCGAAAAAAAATTATCTCCATTAAAATGAAGAAGATAGGAAAATAACATTTCGTAAGAATAATTTTTATACCCAGTAATAAGCGCTGAATGCAACACATCAGATACATTTGGTTATACTGTTCATAGGTACACATAAAAGGAACTTTTCTAAAAATGCTCTTTTGGATCCACGGAGGTTCAAAATGCATTTTTTCGTGAAATCTTGACATCGAATTTTTTTGTAGAAAACAAACCCTTCTTTGTTCGATTGGCATGTGGTAGAGAAGGTAATAAAGGCTATGGACATAATGTGGGCAGAGGTAAGAACTCAGGACACCGTCCGACATGTTCAATTGTAACAGGGATAAAAAAAGTCGGCTTCTTCTCAGTGCAGAGTGGATATATACTTTTCTTCCTATGTTCCAGACGATTCCACTGGATAACATACAGACAAGAACAAGCGAGGACTTGCTACATTGGATTTCTGGCTCATTCTAGCCTTCGTGCACACAAGAGATAAAAGACTGATCTATATAGCTGCAGATACCATAACACACACCACACTGTCAAAGGTCAAGATACGGCAGATTTCCCCTTTCTATGCCCAATCATTCACATCACTTAAATTTTTACTTTCTCTACTACGTATAGTAAGTAGGGGAAGTATTGTATTCCATCCAAAAAATTCGATACCGAGATTTCACCGGAAATATATATTTTGAGGTACCCTGAATCCAAAAAAAAGCATTTTTGAAAACATGTCCGTGTGTGTATCTGTGTGTCTGTCTGTGTGACTTTGAACAGCATAACTCAGAAACGAACAGTCGGATAAACACCAAACTTGGTATTTAGGTTCAGTATCTTCCAGAGATGCGACACAAAGGTTTTCAAGAAAATTCCTCCACCCCAGATAACACTTTACATGGAACATTTTTTGAAAATTTTAATTTTCTCAAAAATGGCTCTATTTTGGATTAAAATATCATATGTTTAAGATCTTTTCATGAACAAATGAAATGTATTTCTCGAATTTTCTGGGAAAGTCTCCAAAAGTATTCTTCATTGTGAATGACTTTTGCATAACTGGTAAAGCATAAGAGATAGACGAAATTTCACTACAAAAAAAATGTAGATCGCGTTAAAATACACAATTTATGTCATATACTTTTTTTGATGAGTGAACCATTTTCGAGATATTGCTTTTTATTCCCATAAATTGTTCAATACTTATACTTTTTCTCAAATGGATATTCGTTATTCATGTTCTTTATGTCCTGGACATGCAAAGAGAATGGAATGCGCCACATAGCAACCGACTCTTATAAGATTTGACTATCGCTTAAAGCCTACCATATTCCTCTTGCATCTCCAAGAAAATTAGCAATAAGATTAACATCTCGATTATCATGAAGCATATGAAGAATAAGCGATTGTAAAAATAGTTTGTACAAGAGTAGAGAAGGTCATGTGAGTGTAACGCATCAGATTTTTTAAGGATTATCTAGCATTTTCCAATATATTCTTTGATAATCGCAAGGATAACTGATGTAACTCATTAACTGCATCTTAATGAATTACTAGCAGAAGATTATTTAAGCCACTAAGAGCGAAATCAGAGCTCCTCAGTTCTAACCCACTTAAACTGAATGAGAGTGGTTTGCACAACAGTACATGAACTTTCACCTTCCGCATTTGCAGCCAGTTTCGCATCGATGCTGCAACCAGCTGTTCACACGCAGCTGTGAAACATATTTCGTGCTAGGGCTGCGTTAAAGTTTTATTTACACGTACATTACGTAGATTCCTTTAGGTTACGTGCAGATACACACTTTCAGATCGTTATAAATAGTTTAATCAAACCTGTCGAATGTAATACAGTCCCAGTATAAAGGTAACTATGTACACTTTAATTTTTGAATGCATATGAAGGATGTGATGTGACGTCATTGTTTCCGAGGCAATTGTTTAATGGCCAGAAAAAATATTTTTATGTTAATATGTTAAATCATTATATATATCGGGTGTGAAGGAGCCCATCACATTCCTTATAATATATGCTTCATAGAAGTATTACAAACAAAAAGGTATAACAGCATTTTGTTTTTTGATCAGCCGTTAAAAAAATAACCTGAAGTGTTACACTCACATGACTTTCTCTACTCTTGTACAAACTATTTTTACAAACGCTTATTCCCTATATGCTTCATACTAATCGAGATATCGAGATGTTAATCTTATTGCTAATTTTCTTGTAGATGCGAGGGGAATTGGTAGGCTTTAAGCGATAGTCAAATATTTTAACAGCTGGTTGCTACGCGGAGTATTCCATTCTCTTTGCATTAAGAGGACCAAAAAAAATTAATAACGAATTTCCATTTGAGAGAAAATATAAGTATTGGAAAATCTAAGGGAATAACAAGCAATATCTCGAAAATGGTTCATTCATTACCTGTTTACCCTCCTCTTATGTAGGACTTACACCCCCCAGGACGTACAAGCGGATGCCTGGGGTCAGAGGCCCGTCGAGGAGCAGACACTCATGGATCAGACAGAGCATCCAGGGGGTGATCAGCCCGATGCCTGGTATGGGAGGAAGGAAGTAGATGAAACGAAATGTTGGTGAAATGGATGAAAGGAAAGGTGATGATGGAGCAGTTGGTGGAATGAATGGCGGGGGAAACCGGAGAACCCGGAGAAAACCCGCCCAGACGCTGCTTCGTACACCACAAATCCCACATGCAGGTCCCTGGGATTGAACCACTCGGCCACGGCGGCACCTGAAAATGGTTCACTCAAAAACAAAAATGTATGTGACATAAATTATGTATTTTAACGCGATCTGCATTTTTGTGTAGTAAAAATTTGTCTATCTGTTATGGTTTACCAGTTATGCAAAAGTCGTTTAAAATGAAGAATAATTTTGGAGACATTCCCAGAAAATTTGAGATACACATTTAATTTGTCATGAAAATATCTTAAACACGTGCTATTTTAATCAAAATCGTTAGAGCCATTTTTGAGAAAATTAAAGTTTTGGAAAAATGTTCCATGTAAAGGGTAATCTGGGGTGGAGTGATTTTCTTGAAAACCTTCGTGTCGCATCTCTGGAAGATACTGAAACTACATACCAAGTTCGGTGTTTTTCCCCCTTTTCATGTTTGAGTTATGTTGTTCACAGACACACAAACACACACGAACACTTTTCTAAACGTGCCTTCTTCATTTAGGGGCATCAAATCACGTATATCCGGTAAAATCTCGGTATCAAACTTTTTGGGCGGAATGCAATACCTTATCTACTAGGTATGTTGGTACAGAAAATAAAAATATCTCTGATGGATTTAGGTATAGTGCTGGTATAGACACTGGAACTCATCACCGGACGTAGGCCATCTCGATAGGCCCATTGTGTCTTACATGTTCTTTGGAAGGACGGGAGGAAGGCAGGACCCCAAGGTCGATCAAATACGGAGCGATATGCTCCAAGATTTACGGAGTCCCTAACAATTCCATAATATAACCAATCCTGACACCGGGAAAACGAGTCCTGCAGGAAGGGGCAACAGCCGATCATCCAAATGCCAGAGAGAAATCCTGTATGGCAGCTCCACCGTCCCACCTTCGCCTGCCCCTGAAACCCCGAAACATATGGAGGTGAAACTGATGAAAGAAATGGACAGAAAATTAGTAGAAGATGAACCACCCCAATATTCGCGTACGTACCTGGAAAACCACGAAATAGCCCGAAGTCAGAATGGGCTGTCCAACGGGATTTGAATCCGTGATCTCCAGAACACGAGTCTCTACATCATCTCGCTTGGTAGGTATAATACCGAATGTCCCATAAAAAAAGCAAAATTAACTAAAGTACGTATATTATAACAGATTCTGACTGACTATAACAATTTAATATCGTATTTGCATTTTAATGGAAAATGCTACGTCGTTGCTGTAGTAAACGTCCTGCCCACTAAAGTTCAGGGCACCAGGTAGAAGCCTTTGTGCCGAAAGAGAAGAGATTCTGCCTGTTACTCTCTCTCTCACTGCGAGGAAGTATTTACGGTCAACAAGGCAGGTAACGATTCTATTAGTTGGCCACACTATGATTGCGTTTGAAGGAGGGCGCCACTGTTTTGTTGACAATGTGTAAAGTCGTCAAGGCTTGAAATTCGGGAGGAGTTAGTGGCAAGGCGATAGTAGGAATGTAATGTTGCACAATGAAAACAGTATTACTTTTGCGCGCCTCAGACTCACTATTGTCACGTGCTAAGTTGTGAGACTGGGGAGAATAGCTAAATGAGGGATTGCAGAGGTAGAGACAATTAATAAAACGCTTGGCTAGAGCGATATGACTATATTCTAAAGAGTTACATTTCTACCGTGTGATAGTTGGGTTTACAAGATCAGGGATGATAATGGTACTGGCTAACATTATTATTAATAATTTATTTTATAATGCTACCTTGAGAAACGTCTCGTCGTGGATGAGGAGAGCCAATACTCAACACGACTTTGTCAAAGCGCTGGTGGTGATAAATGAAACCATCTGGAGCGGCCAAGCAGCGGCCGTCGACGGGTACCATAGCAGTCCCGGCCAAGTTACAACACAAAGTCCCCCAAACAGAGCTTGAGGGCTTGGTTATATAGAGCTGAATACCCTAGAGGGGTTCATTCTAATACCATGGCAGCTATTACCAAATATGGTCTGCCACCGCCCTGGGTTTGAAATATAGCGGCCAATCATAACTCGATACGTCAATGTTCTAGAACATTCTATGTGACGTAACGAGGTTTAAGGTGCAGCTAAGAGCCTGCAGAAAGATAAGTACTCCTCAGGAAATTACAACATAGTGACATCCCTTGGAAATGCCAAGGGAAGTAGCAGGCCGCTATTTCCTGTCGTACAAACACTTACTAAGGCTTAAGAAAAGTTAAGAAATGTAAAATGTGATTCACTGTGAAATTAGAAACTTTAGAAATTTGTGACAGAATAATAGAATAATGTCAATTTATATAAAATAGTAATTACAATACAGATCTCCTCAGTCACGTTCGTGGCACTATAAATGCAATTCGAAACTGGGATATTCTGCATTCCCGATGCCCCACCCACTTGTTCCGTAAGTGTTTGGTTCCTCTTCCCATCGAAGATATCCATATCGCTGCAGGAGACGAGATATGTGTGTACTCAACAGAACATATGGGAGCAGCAATGAAAGAATGATAACTTAACGACAAAGTCCATAAAACACTAATTACAGTATAACTACACAGGGTTAGGTAAGCAAATCACTAATTCTTCTTAGCACTGCCAACACTTAATTATTAATTCTTCATATATTAATTTTTATAAATTCTATAATTTCTATAACTTAAAATGTCTTATTTATTTTAAGAAAGTTTTTTACAGCTACTGTGGCAGTCTTTCGCATCCTCTACACCATCTAGCCAGAGGTTCACTTCTGAAATATTAAGGATATTGACCAGATATGCCAATAAAAACATTACAGACCTTGTATGAAGCAATGGTTAGGTCCTCATTACTATACGTCAGTAAAGTATGGAGATGGGAGAGGGTGGATAATGTAAATAAAGTACAGTGTAATTTTTGGAAGCGCATTCTAGGGTTGGGGAGGGGTACTTCAAACTACGCAGTTCTTCGTGAGGTAGGATGCTGGGAAGATGCTGTATTTGCTAAACTAAATGTAGTTAGCTACTGGCTGCGAATAATTAAAGGTGTTCAAACAACTCTGATGGCAATATGTTGTGGCCATCAAATGAACAACATAGAGCATTCAAAATGGTGGGAGGCGGGGTTACAACGGAATTATAAAAAATAGGCTTAAACGATATCTGGAAAAGGGGTAATGAAAATACACAGTGCCGTGAAAAACGTCAAAAGATTCTGGGTAGCCAAAACTGGTCAAGCTTGGGCACATACCTAATGGAAGTACGTGTACTATGAGATAAGTTGTTTATGTAAATTTTTTTAAAATGTATGTGGTCCTTGAGCACTTGTGTGTGTTTGTGTGTTTCCGTGTGTGATTCAGCGTGTTTTTAAATTTTATATGCATGTATATAATGTAGTGATTATAAACATAGTTGTTTCTGGTCGATTCTGCAAGTCACGTATACAGACCAGGTATTTTTCTAGAGAGCATGTACGGTTTTATGACCCATGTGACTGTGTTATGCAATTAATGTAATACTAAATACTTAATAAATACTACTACTACTACTACCACTACCACTAACCCTCTTCTTTCCATGCCTGCCAATACTTATTTCAACCATTCCTCAGGGAGACTTCTTCATTTCCTTTTATTCTTTGGTGTCTCCCAAAATTGTTTTTAGCCATCGCTCAGTCCCTGTCCATTTACATGCCCATACAACGTTAGCCTTCTCCCTTCAACTTCTGATAATAATTCCTTCTTAGTTCCCTAAGAAAATGTAGGTTTATGGTTTAAACAGATAAACTCTGATTTCATACTTCCTTAAATTTTGTTCGAAATGTGTTGTATGTTAGAGATAATTTATAGAAAATTTAAAAGTTCGGGTTTAAGCACCATTGTTATTTGATGAGGTACCAAAGGTTAAATTTTTATCCGTCTCTGATTCTGTTCCAAATCTGTTTCCTTTGATTTGGATGGCTTTTATTTTAGATCATTCACATCAATTTATAAAACAATGTATAATGCGCCATGTAAATACATATTATGTGTATAGCCACAGCTTTCAGCGATTAAGCTTTGAAAGCTTTAAAACACAGACAAAATAATGACAAGAATAAGAAATAAACTTCAACAAAGAAATCGAAGCAGTTAAGCAGTGTCGTTCGTAGCTCTCGTACTGAGGGTCAGTTGTTCATTCCCGGCTGTGGGCTGGCAATATCCGGGTCTTCACCTCTAAATAGCTGTATGAAGTATCCCCAAATCCCAACTTTTTCGCAGCCCACGTAGAAGCATAGTCCTCTCGTTCCATGGTTACCATTGAGGTAAAAGACACGCTCCTGGGGTGCTACTTGTTGGAAAAATCTGATGTGTTACACTTACATGACTTTCTCTACTCTTGTACAAACTATTTTTACAAACGCTTATTCTCCATCTACTTCATATTAATCGAGATAAACATTTGCAGACTCTATCTTATTGCTAATTTTCTTGTAGATGTAAGGGGAATATATATTTACAAGGGCAATTTGTAAATACAGTAGCCTTTAAGCACATACATATCTCTTAATAGCTGGTTGCTAGGTGCAGCACCATTCCCTTTCCCACAGGTAAATACTCTTTGCATATCCAAGACAAAAAAATCTGATGTGTTACACTCACATGACTTTCTCTACTCTTGAACAAACAATTTTTACAAACGCTTATTCTCCGTATGCTTCATGTTAATCGAGATATCGAGATGTCAATCTTATTGGTAATTTTCATGTAGATGCAAGGGGAATATGGTAGGTTTTAAGCGATAGTCAAATCTTTTAAGCGCTGGTTGCTATGTGACGTATTCCATTCTCTTTGCATGTCCAGGACGTAAAAAAATGAATAACGAATTTGAGAAAAAGTATAAGTATTGGAAAATTTAAGGGAACAACAAGCAATATCTCGAAAACGGTTCACTCAACAAAAAAATGTATATGACATAAATTGTGTATTTTAACGCGATCTACATTTTGTGTGTAGTAACATTTTGTCTATCTCTTACGGTTTACCAGTTATGCAAAAGTCGTTCACAATGAAGAATACTTTTGGAGACATTACCAGAAAATTCGAGATATACATTTTATGTGTTATAAAAGTATGTCAAACATATGATATTTTAATCAAAATCGTTAGAGCCATTTTTGAGAAAATTAAAATTTTCGAAAAATGTTCCATGTAAAGGGTAGTTTGGGGTGGGGGGATTTTCTTGAAAACCTTCGTGTCGCATCTCTGGAAGATACTGAACCTAAATACCAAGTTTGGTGTTTATCCGACTGTTCGTTTCTGAGTTATGTTGTTCACAGACACACAGACACACACACGGACATGTTTCCAAAAATGCTTTTTTTGGATTCAGGGGGTCTCAAAACATGTATTTCCTGTGAAATCTCGGTATCGAATTTTTGGGTGGAATTCAAATACTTCCCCTACTTACTATACGTAGTAGAGAAAGTAAAAATGAATAACGAATTCCCATTTGAAGAATTAAGTTTTGGAAAAATTTAAGGGAATAACAAGTAATATCTCGAAATGGGTTCACTCAACAAAAAAAAAATGTAAATGACATAAATTGTGTATTTTAACGCGATCTACATCTTTGTGTAGTAAAATTTTGTCTATCTCTTATGGTTTACCAGTTATGCAAAAGTCGTTCATAATGAAGAATACTTTTGGAGACATTCCCAGGAAATTCAAGATATACGTTTTATTTGTCATAAAATATCTTAAATATATGATATTTTAATCAAAATCTTTAGAGCTATTTTTGAGAAAATTAAACTTTTCGAAAAATCTTCCATGTAAAGGGTAATCTGGGGTGGGATGATTTTCTTGAAAACCTTCGTTTCGCATCCTTGGAAGATGCTGAACCTAAATACCAAGTTTGGTGTTTATCCGACCGATCTTTTCTGAGTTATGCTGTTCACAGACACACACACACACACACACACACACACACACTGACATGTTTCCAAAAATGCTTTTTTTGGATTCGAGGGGTCTCAAAACTATTTCCGGTGAAATCTCGGTATCGAATTTTTGGGTGGAATACAATACTTCCCCTACTTACTATACGTAGTAGAGAAAGTAAAAATAGGTTTCCAATAAACACAACAAAATTTTGTAATGCAATTAGAAACATAATAATAATTTATACTAATGAATGAATCCTTCTCTATGAGTGATATGAATTAGGTTTATCTTTTAAGAAATGTATATTGAAACCTAAATTAGTGTCTCCAGTGCTTTATGCTGTGGAGTTTGCAAGCTTTCATACGAAAATAAACTAGTAGTAAAATGATTCGATTTGAGTCAATCAATACCCAGTTATCTTGTAAAGCGTGTCTCCAAAGTTTTCCATTAATAAATGTGAAGCTAGCAATTGTAGCTAAACGGTTCCCTGGCTCATTTGGGTTTCATTTCACCATTTCATTCATTCGCGGTTCGATATATGTAATGTACCTTTAAATGGGCCTTGAACTCAAAAGGATTATTATTACGATTATTACGATTATTATTATTATTACTTATTTTGTAACCAAACTACTAACTTACATTGCTCTTATAGGTACAGGTTAATTTTTCAGTCTTGTATATTAAGAATAGTGAGAGACGCATCTTTGAACTTCATGCATACTCTAGATACTGAAAAAACTTTCATTGGTTTGATAATGTACACAAACGCATGTTTCTTTGTAGTGCATATTTAACCACATCACAAATATTTAAAGCTCGCAAGTTATTGATTTTGCTTTACTATAGGTGGGAATGGAATAGCGCATGGATCGCATGGGAACACTTACTGTGTTGCCTTTGTTCTTTATAATAACCCAAATTGGAGTAAACATTGATATTATCGTTAAAGTTGTTAAGATGGAATAAATAATCTTGTTAATCCTGCAAACTGATTACGTTACCAAATACTTTATTTACCAGTCGTAACAATTGAGCCAACTTGGCTTCCCCACCCTTATAGAAAATAGTACGCCTGACAATTAATCCTGGTTTCTAAAGTGAAGCAATCACTATGCCTGATGTTTTCTTGCGCCTGTCTAGAAGGAAATAGTACCAGCATGTTATGCTTACTCCGTTACCGGTTGAAGCTACGCAGAGAGATAGCCAACATGTGGCAACGTAAACGCCATTGGTGTGGCGCTGTTTAAGTTCCCGACGTCAGAACACGTGGGGGAAGGCTGGAGCGACCCCGGGCATAAAGAGGACGAGCTGAAGAAAGATCTAGTTTGAGCTCACCGGCAGTCGGGAAGCAACGCATCATAACCGGGACTAAGGAAGCACTATTAGTCACACGCCATTTTCCCTTTGTCTAAATTCCACTTAAAATACATTTTTGTAAGTAATGTGCAAAATTTAATATTAAAGGGGCGTGTGCCGAGTTAGTTTAGTTTTTTTGGACGAGAGTGAAAATAATTTGTTCTAAAACACATTGTAAAAATTCACAGTGTAAAGCAGTATGGCAAGAGAAACTACAAGCTTAAGGGCAAAACTGTTAATATATTTGAGCCATTTTATAACCTGGAAGCTTGTAAAATGATTGTGTTTCGTAAAGAATATACAGCATGTAACAAAAACGTACGGCACAAGTTTCAGGACACATTACTCATACCTAGACGAAGAAATTATGCTATATGAACATGGGTGTGGAAACGCTCTGTTACCATGTTGCAACTCATGTTCTCCAACTCATTAACCGTGGGAAACACAGAAGAATAGAACGTACCAGCATACCACATGCAACTCTTTCTCACAGAAGAAGTTCAATATGCCTTCCTTGAGCATTGATACATGCATCAACCCGCGTCGTAGTGAACCCCGGATGTGCTGATGTATCCCTGGAGTATTGCGTATGGTTTCGCAGTCTCCCATAATGCGGGCACGGAGACTCTGAACATCTGGAACCGGAGTTCGATACACAAGAGCTTTCAAATGATCTCACAAATAAAAGTCCAGTGAGTTTAGGTCGGCGAGTGTGGAGACTAGGCAAATGATCCAAATCTACCTATTCATGTGTCACCGAATCTGTTATTTAGAAGCCGACGGAGATTATCACTAAAATGAGGAGGTGCTCCATAGTGTATGAAGTACATGTTTCGTCGCACAGCTAAAGGAACATCTGCTAACAAATCAGGTAGAACATTCTCTACGAAATTATGGCAACTTTGTCGTTGGGCCTATGGAAGAGCATGAGGCCCTGCCAAACAGTCATCAAAAATGCCGGCCCAAACTAAGAAAACTTTGTTGATGGATTGCTTCAACAGTTCCGTGAGAATTTACATCAGCCCATAAATGCCGATTGTGATAATTTACAATCTGATCTCGTTGAAATGACCCCTCATCTGTGAACAGCACCTTGCACTAAAATTAGGGTTGACACTTTGTTACATAAACTATTCGCAGAAGCGTAACCGTACAGGAAAATCAGCTACTGATAGTGTTGCACACTGGTAAATGGTATGGATAAAGCCAGACCGCGTGTAACACTCGCCAGACAGTCATGTGGTCAACATTTATTGTTGCAGTTACTTGTCTTGTATTGGCAATAGGGTCGCCAACTACCTGAATAATTGCCGCCTCTCGTTGTGATGTGTTCGTCCTTCTATGTCTCCTCCGGTCGCTAATATCAAGCTGAAATTCCCCATCATCCTTAAGACGACGATCAATGGCTTCAAACGTTTTCCTATCGGGGCACCTTCGTCCTGGAAATCTCTACCGGTACAAACGTTGAGCGCAAGCGCCATTGCCGTCTGCTACTCCATACATCAAATGGATATCTGCCATCTCTGCATTTGTGTACACTGCCATTGCAAGAGCCAAGTCTGTGATCAACTTTACTAGTACGTAGTAACCCGTGTGCTTTCCAAGGTCGTACTGCTCAATGGAACAGTTGATGTTACCTGTAAACAAACAATGACGTAAGTCACATGGCTACAGGGACATGTAAAACAAAACACTGGCGGTGCACCTATAATAATGACAACGTAACCAGACGTAAGCAAGAGTGCATGTACCGCATGATTCTAACGTTCTGTTCGTGTGTGTTTCCCATGATTAATAGTTAGAGAAAATGAGTTGTAACGTGGTAACAAAGCGTTTCCAGCTCCATGTTCATATAAATAATTTCTTCGTCTACGTGTGAGGAATGTGTCCTACAATTTGTGCCGTACATTTTTGTTACGGCCTGCATTGTATTATAGCTGTAAGAAATAACGTTTATTGAGTTTGTTTTCAAGGACTTGAATTTAAACGTGATGGTTATTTTGGGGTCCATTTAATTTGACCCTAATTGTAAGTTCCCATTTTAAAAAATTAATTTGACCCCAAAATGATCCTCATAACGTCCTCCAAACAAAACAAGACTAATGACATTTACTTCCTCCCTTGATATCAAGCAACTTTTATTACAGGCATTTCTGTCTACAACGCTTAGTTTTGGAGATATTGTACAGTCTCAACTTATATGGTACATTCTGTATATACTTGAGGAATTTAAAACCAAATATAAAAGGGCATTGCGGTTAGGAACGACGGTTTTTTAACTGCCCATCGCTTATATATGCGTGTACAATGCCTCACATTTAAGAGATTCATCCGCCTTAAAGAACATCAAAGAAATATTAAATTAAAACAAACTGATAAAGCAGCTGTGTCCCATCATTTTTGGAATACACAATATTGAAATTGGGCAAGACATTGAACTATTAAAACCCATACATAATTCATATATGTTGGATGCTTGGGAAAAGAATATTCATTATTAAAAATAATTTAAAAGTTATAAATTTTGAAATTCCACCGTTGGATGACGTTACCCGCCTTCTGGTTTACCTTCAGAAGAAAACAGTTCAAGGCGGAGCCCATCCTACTTCTAGTTCCACTACACTACAAGAGATGTCGGGTTAGCAGCCTTCTGGTTCACCTTCAGTAGTTGTGAAAACTACCACCTGAGGCCCTTCCAATAGTCCGTATTTTGTGTTGTGAAGCAAGATCCAATCGACTTTTTGTTGCCGATGATGAGACCTTGAAGTCTCGAAACGATCGTCCATTTTTTACCACCTAAGTAGTACCACCTTAAGTGAAGGCTTTTAATATCATTCGACTCATTTATTTTATCATTTGACTCTTCACTGTTAATATTGTCCTATTTCAATTTTGATAAGAGATTCCTAGTTGAAATCTCGGTTAGAGTGAGTTGCCTGGATACAGAGGGATAGCCAGGGAGGTTTGGGGTTTGAAACCCTTTGTTAAACATGTAAAACGTAATATCAAAAATAGCACTATCTTCTAGGTTGTCACGAACAAGACACTTCCTGAACCTTCAATTGTATCGCTATATTTAGTTGCATGTCTTGGACAATGTGATCAAAGGTGACAGCAACAGAAATTGTGCTTTAGTATAACCATGTTAAGTTATTGTTACATCTTGGATTGAAGGTCAAAAGGATTACCATAAAATGATTAATTTTGGGCACCCCAACATGCACATGGGGCGCAACTTGCTGACAGCAAAAAGTCTGAGACCTTGGCGTGTAAAATTAAGGGAAGGCGTGGGGTTTTATATTATATTGTAACACAGGTTACCTGGGATTTATTTACAAAAACGTTTGGCTTCTCTACATAATTAACAAAGGAAACAGGATGGAGGTAGATGCTATGCTACAGACCGTAGACCGGCCACACACGTCTGGTCCCAGCGACCACTTCCATAAGTGACGCTATCTTGCCCAACCGAGCCTAGCCAAATTCAGACAGGGCTGATGTCATACCTGATAATTTCAAACAGATCCTTCCCTTTGGCGTGCTCCGCGCCAAAAGAAAAGACCTCAAACCGAAATATAACCAATGAGACCCAATAATGCTACGTTTGGTAGCAGCAATACAGCACAACAGTGCGTCTGACAATTATAATAAAAGTAATATGCCACAATACCATGTGCATGTGTTCGTTTCGGTGCTAAATTTGAGTGGGTTCCAAATGAGTGTAGTATCTCCTACCTTAGAGCATAACTAGAAACCCTATTTTGTAGTGAAATGGCCTACAGCGGTAATATATACCCCACTGTGGTCATCAACTCTCATGTTACAATACGTATGCCGCTTAGAATACGCAAAACATCCTATGCTAATTTTAATTACGATTGCTACATCTTAATCTCTAAATATAAAATCGATTTATTTAAATATTTCAACTCAGAAGTAATGCAAATTTACATTTGAATTGATAAAAACTGATACCTATATCTAACCCCTCTTAAGAATTTTGTGGCTATGCTACTGCCTGGATATGGTACTTTCTTAGTTTTTTATGGCCTCATAAGATGAAGGTAAGCTAAATTTATTAACCCTCTTATTTGACAAACCCAGTTAAACTTATACAACAGGTGTTAAATATATTACACCTGTAAGTGCTTTTACGAACATTATTTCATTAATGCACATGTATAAATACTAGAACATCTGTTGAAGAATTTTTACGACGTAAAAGCAAAAACGTTTCAGAAATATAAAAACAAATTCAAGTCTGAAAGAAAGTAAAAACGCTAAAGTATTTTACTTCTCATTTTATGATGTTTTACCTTTGCTGCGTCACGATCGACGCCACTCAGTCTGTCTGTTACTCCTGGATTGAATTTTCCAATATTCCAATCGTGCTCTGGTTGACAGTTAATTTGCTTCCCTTGCTCTGAATTAGCACACTATTGTTCTTTTTATTGCAGAACCACTGCAGAAAACCCTTACGTTACGCTTCGGTTTTAACACTGGTCCTGTGTAACACATGCACCGAGCTTGGGATATCTTAAAGTTGAATGAATTAAATTGCATTACGTTACGTACAACAGACTAACTTTTGAAAAAAATAAATACAAAATAAACTGTTCTCAATTCTTACTTTCTCTACTATGTATAATAAGTAGAGGAAGTATTGCATTCCATTAAAAAATTCGATATCACGATCGCACCGGAAATACAGGTTTTGAGGCCCCGGAATCCCAATAAAGGATTTTTAGAAAAAGGCCCGTGTGCGAGTCTGTGTTCCTTTGAACGGCATAACCCAAAAAACGAAAAGTTGGATAAATATCAATCTGGGTATTTAGGTTCTATATCTTTCAAAGATGCGACACGAAGGTTTTTAAGAAAATTCTCCTACCCCAGACTGCCCTTTACATGCAACATTTTTCAAAAATGTTCATTTTCTCAAAGATAGCTGTAACGATTTTGATTAAAATATCATATGTTTAAGATATTTCATGGCAAATGCAATGTATGCCTTGAATTTTCTGAATGAAAGACTTCTTCATTCTGAAGCTTCTCATAACTGGTAAACCGTAAGCGAGATACAGATGTTTACTACGCAAAAATGTAGATGTGAACCGTTTCCGAGATATTCCTTGTTATTTCTTTGAATTTTCCAATACTTATACTTTTCTCAAATAGAAATTGGTTATTGTTTTCTCTCTTTTTTTAATGTCCTGGACATACAAAGAGCATTCAGCAACCATCTATTGGAAAATTGAAGCAAATTACAAAGAATACCTCGACAAAAAAAATGTACACGACATAAATGGTGTGTTTTAGTGACATCTATCTTTTTTGAGTAGTAAAATTTTGTCTCCCTCTTACGGTTTACCAGTTATGCAAAAGTCATTCAGAATAAAGAGGATTTTGGGGAAATTCCCAGAAAATTCATGATATACATTTCATTTGCTATGAAGATATCAACATGATAATTTAATCAAAATCGTTAGACATTTTTGAGAAAATCAAACTTTTAGAAAAATGTTGCATGGTATTTATACGACTTTTCGTTTTTGGGTTATGTTGTTCACAGATATACGAACTTACGCAGACACACATAGTACCTTTATAAACATGTATTTTTACTTTCTCTACTACGTATAGTAAGTAGGGGAAGTATTGTATTCCACCCAAAAATTCGATACCGAGATTTCACCGGAAATATATGTTTTGAGACCCCATGAATCCAAAAAAAGCATTTTTGGAAACATGTCCGTGTGTGTGTCTGTCTGTGTCTGTGAACAGCATAACTCAGAAACGAACAGTCGGAAAAACACCAAACTTGGTACAGTATCTTCCAGAGATGCGACACGAAGGTTTTCAAGAAAATTCCCCCACCCCAGATTACCCTTTACATGGAAAAAATGGCTGTAACGATTTTGACTAAAATATCATATGTTTCAGATATTTTCATAACAAATAAAATGTATATCTCGAATTTTCAGGCAAAGTCTCCAAAATTATTCTTCATTGTGAACAAATTTTGCATAACTGGTAAACCATAAGAGATAGACAAAAAAATGTAGATAGGGTTAAAATACACAATTCATGTTATACACATGTTTTTGTTGAGTGAACCATTTTCGAGATATTGCTTGTTATTCCCTTAAATTTTCCAATACTTGTACTTTTTCTCAAATGGGAATTCCTTATTCAATTTTTTTGTCCTGGTTATGCAAAGAGAATGGAATACTGAACATAGCAACCATCTCTTAAAATATTTGACTATCGCTGAAAGGCTACTAATTATCCCTGCTTCTAAAAGAAAATTAGCAATAAGATTAACGTTTTGATATTTCCGGAAAAATCTCGATATCGAATTTTTTAGTGCAATGCAGTAGTTCCCCTACTTACTATACATAGTACAGAAAGTAAAAATAGCTATTGGAGAATACGTATATGTCAAATAAAGGAATTTTAATTATTTTCAGTCGAAAAAGTGGGTTTATTTCCTCGAAAATAAAGTCTGTGCAACTAAAGTGGAAAACATTCCGGTCTGTCCCCCCCCCTTATCATCACGGGCTGTACACTCCACTGCAAGCCAGGGAACTGGTTCACAATGAGCGGGATTCTCTCGTCTTCACTGATTACCAAGAGCAGTAGAACGAAGGACGCTTACTATGAACCAGTTACCTACTGACCTGTGTTTTCTTGGAATTGCCCGGTTGAGTTTTGCAACTCCTTTAACGCACGAGGGGATATTTATACATGTGGAATACGGAGCAATTGGAGACCGTCTGGTTATATGTGTTTATGCATACATAGATATATTTTATGCTTATTTCCGTGAATATCGATTAGTTTTTCATCCGTTATTAAAAACTTAATGAGGCTTTACAGAATTATAATAGACAAAGGGGAGGATACCCATAAAATGTTTTAGATTAGTATACAATAATATTGTAAGGAGTACGGGGCGGAGGTAAATTAAATAAATTAAATCATCCTTCTGGGGTTAAAAATGGCAGCCGGGCAAGTCTAGCTAGTAAATAATAAACGCGAAATGTACAATGAGAAAGGAGTATTTTATTAGCCCCACGTATGGACGGAGTTTGAGAAAGATATTTATTAGCTCCACGTTTTGGAAGCCAATTTGAAAATTTTGAATTGTTTCATTATTATTACCCAGTTATTTGCCCCACGTATGCAAGCCAATTTGAGATGTATATTATTTCATTGTAGGAGTTGTATTATAGTTCAACTGTTGGGAAGTCGAACTTGTAGTAGTTCCAACCGCACTTATAGTAAACAGTTTCCGGTAGCCTTCGCCCCAAATGTACTTTTAGGTGGTCTTTGCCCCAAGTTTAAAAAGAAAATATTAACTTTTTAATTTGAGTGTTTCTTTAAATATTATATATTTATGTTTGCCTCGTCTGCGTCAGTATTTGTTAGAGACACGTTTCTCTTAGCAGGGTGTTGGTGCGACAAGAATGTAGGCTTATACATATTATAGTTTACGTCACTCTTTGTATTTATACTTGATACGATTTAAAAAACACTTCAGTGATATAGACAGCTGTGAGATTCTTTAATTAATTACTTGCACTTTTTAACACGTAAACTATTTTTCGTCTCACACGAATACGTATTAAATGTCTTGAGGACACTTTTTGAGTCTGGTTAGTAACTCTGTCTGCAGGCAACTGAATTGATTTCAACCATCTAAACTTGTAAATTTCTGTATTTCAAGTCTCTGATTGGCAAATCCCACTCCAATAGAATGCCTCCATTTAACTAAAGCTTTTTCTAGTTGTTGATTGGCTATTTTTAAACTGTCTCAATATTTACATTATTGTTACTCCATGAATCATGAGTAGTACTGTTAAGCTTTCTTACTCATTATTTTCTCAAGGTTACCTCATTGTTAGCAATGTTTGACCTATTTCTCACAGTTTCTACATTATTAAATTACGTAATACATTCACATAAGATTATTAAACAAGTGTACAATAATATAAACATATACGATGACTGTTACGTACATTTTACAAATTATTGTATACACATATTGCTTCAAGGTGGACTGTATTGAATTTACATATTATATAATTTGACTGAAATCATTTAAGTGTTAAAAACACTGCCTCAACAAATAGTATTGTTCCTGTTTTTGTTACGCCGACTATTCGCCACAGTTATTATTTAATTACACCAAGGAACACAATAGACGTATTACTCTTTTATAAAGCAAAAATATACCTTTATGTTACAGAGCTTGATAATATTTATCGTTACACATTTTTATCATTGTGTTCCTGATTCAAAGGCTTGGGAAGGGATTTAGTACATCCCGGGGAATATTCTCACTCCAGCAAAAGTAATTCTTATTCATGATGCACCCAGCACGTTGTAAGCTCTTGGCAGGCATCCAGCAAAATTGAAATATAGGTACCTTAGTTCACGCTGAAAGTATGCTGTAAGAAGTTCCCCTATATAAGGGCTCCAGTAATGATCCAATCGTAAACTGATGTTACATTTTTCAACAGTAAAGACTTTGTGAGCAAAAGGTATGAGTTGGGAAACCTATACCTATTTTACCAATGAAAATAAATGCATAATACGGATTTTTAATGACTATTTCACGTATGGCCTCAAACAGGGATCATGACCAATTGTTTGAAAGTAATAATATAATTGAATTTTATTTATGGACGCTCTTTATCTACTGTCCCATTCTATATTGGGCATGAAAGACCGGAAATGTTTTGCTCAGAGGCCTCTATTTCAGGCTTGAGTTCCTTTAAGTGCCGTAAATCTACGTCACGGGACCACCGGCTTTACGTCCCTTCCGAAGGTGGTCATGCTAAGAATTTTTACGCCCGAATAAGCCATCGCCCTCCGCCGGGTTTGAACCCACGACCAGGGGAGCTAGAGGCTAACGTGGTACCACTGGACCACGGAAGATGAATTTTCAATCACGGTTCTGAATCTCTCAAACCTTATTGGAATCCCTTTACCACCTCCTATTACCTGATAAATATAGCTGCTTTTTGAAAATTGTATTTATTAATAATCGATCAGCATTATATGCTGTACAGATCTCTGTGAATAATATAATACAAATAAATAATTGTTAACACTTAAGATAAATGTGATTCCTTTTACACACACACACATATATATATATATATATATATATATATATATATATATATATATATATATATAAAACGTTACATTGTGATTAAATGTGATATTCTGAGAGAAATTTAGTGCAGTTAGTGATCGGAGTTGCTGGGTAAGAAATCCTGTGGTAGTCGTCACTTTAGGCGTGTGGGCTGGCGGTCGATGTTATGCGTCACAGCTCTGGCAAGTGTGAGATGAGGCGAGAGGCAATCTTGGTATAAACTGGTGAACAGAAAGGACACTGATTCTGGATGTAGTTGCTGATTCCTGATAAACCAACGAACATTGGTAGCGATCCGCGGGAATCAGTTTTGGAACACTTGTAGCATGTTTCTCGTAGTACCCCAGACCTGGGTAGCACATGGGAGAATGATTCGAAGAGCGCATTCATGGTCAAGAAGTGCGAGTTTATAAAACAGTGAATAGAGTTTAGAAAGTCTTCCGGGTGCTAATGAAATGAAGTGATCGATATTGGCACGTCAAATGAGTTTGGTGTCTAGCAAAATACTTGAAAGCAATGGTGGAAGGTGGCCAGAGGATTTGATTATTGTGAATATAGGCAGAAGGGTTAGTGATGCTCGTAAGGAAAAAAATCTTATCTTCAGGCTTTTCAGTGTTAAGGAGTATTATCAAGCCTGAAACCACTCTGAGAGGTGATTAAGAGAAGCTTTAAATGTACAAATAGCCAAGGGCAGATCTGCGTGTGGATAGAATAAAACAGCATCGTCGGTGTATAAAGCCGTAGAAGTGGAGGCCAAATCAAGAATATCCTAGGTGTAGATACTGAACAAGACAGGAGCGAGTATCGAGCCCTGAGGAATCCCTTTAATAGGGCGCCGGGACGACTGAGTAACACCAATACTAACAACAAAGATATTTTCTGTTGGAAAACTGCAGATGACAGTGAGTAGATATTGAAAAAGGCCGAACCAATAGAGATTTAGGATTAAATCATTGTGACATAATTTATCGAACGCCTGTGCTACGTTGTGTGCTGACGATTTTCAAAACCAATAACAATTGTTTGAGTTAAATGCAACATCTGATGCGAAGTAGAGTACTTAGAACGAAAACTGAACTGGAAATAATTTTACTTATTAATCTATTGCTCAGCACGGCTAAGTATTATACAAATTGGAGATACACTAAGAAATAAAATATAACTCTAAAGAATACAAATTAAAGGGGATGCTAATACTGCTCCTTACTATACATTCTTCACCTGTCTCGTCCTACGTGGTGTAGTGGTTACCATGCTAGGCTCCAGTTCCCGACGTCGCAGGTTCAAACCCGGCGGAGGGCGATGGATTTTATCGGGCGTAAATTTCCTTAGCATGGCTTCCTTCGGAAGGGAAATAAAGCCGGTGGTCTCGTGTCGCAGATTTAAGACACGTAAAAGAACCTCAAACCTGATAAAGAGTCCTCTGAGCTAAATTACCGATCTTTCACGGCCAATATAGAAACGTATAAACCAATATCAAACAAGAATGGTACAATAATAATATTATTGAGCGAGAGAGATGTTAGAAATATACAAAGCAGATTGTAACTAAGATAAGTGAGGGACGGGCGAGCTAGCTAGTTCCAGGTAAAAAGTAATTGTAGGTAGAGCCCACCACCTTACACCAAGCTAATGAGCTCGGAACTTGAAGCAATAACGAGAAATAGAAAGAGAGAGAGATATAGAAAGGAAAGAGACAGAGATATTGAATTTACTTCCGGACGCGTCACTGGAGATGTGGGAAAAGCTTTGATGCAGAATCTTTTCATACATAATAAGGTAACGCGGTTTGAGGACCAATTAGAAATGTGTTACATTTTAAGGTGAGCGTCACTAGGTTTGGTTATAAGAGGGTGAAGAAGGCCCCAGATTTTCACTCTCTTTATAGAATCTCTTCTACACTCAGTGATACTCTGCGGACGAGGGATGCACTGTGTGCATATGGGGAAACGTGTGTAGTTATATTAGGCTCCTAATTTATTATGTTTGGAATTGTTACAGATGGGATAAGCCCGCCGCTCGTAAGTATTTCATTGACTGTAAACCACATTTTAAGGGAAATGTAGTGTATTTTAATTTGCCTCACCTAGAAAACCCTGAGACCATTGAAATTAGTTAAGATAGGTAATTTATTAGGAATGAAAAAATCGTCAGCCGCTGAGAAGAGGCAGCCGAAGACCAGAACACTGCACCAACCAAGTTGACCAACTATTTACTACTACAAAGGACGCCCAGCGTTTTCCTGCTACAACCACAACAGCTAAAGAGCGTCCATAAATAAAACTCAATTTAATTCTTCACCTGTGAAGGCCAGTAGAATGCCGCCTGAAGCTGCCGTGGCGGCATAAATGGAAGCTAGTGTCCATTCAACAAAGGTAGAGCTGGACAAAGGAAGGTCTACTGCATGCTTAGATTACTATAACATTACACCGTTCTTGGTGCACACATATAGCAGTCAAATTTCATTACGATAATGGAAGAGCGGTCGTCAAAATGGTAATTGTTATCCCACCTTGTGGGATAGCTATTCATACTGTCCACTACACCGCAGTACAATTTAACTCCGTGCAATATCGCGTTAATTAAACTCAGAGTCGAGTGCACGGCTTATCACAGGCCTTTCGTTAACGAATGTCGCGAGCTTAAGAAGCAAGACCAAAAGTTCTTTATGACCCTAGTTGGAAACTGGGATGCCGCAACTCTGGCTTCATTTCAAATTAGTCCATAGAGGCCAGCACATTCACGCCCGCAATTCTAAGTTTTCCCAAACGCCTTTTTATTGTCCTGGAGCGTTGCATCATTGGCGTTGAAAAGATAGTGTTCATTGTGTTCTCCCAAAGCATGCCAAATACTAAATTATGCTAATTGCTTCTCAGAAATGCGAGCAAAAATATATCTTATGTTCATTATGAAGGATATGGTAGCATCTGGTCGCCTTGGAACGTATCCAAATGAGAACAACGGATTCGTTTAATATCTTACTTTCTCTAACACTTGCATTCGAGCCAAAGGTCAATACAGCAATTTCACCGGAAATTCAGTTTTAGAAATAACATAAATTTAATATATGTGCTAAACTCATAACACTTTCCCTGCCCACTATCGTTTATATATGGCTTTTACAAACTATTCCTATGAAAGTCTATTTTTCTATCTACTTTATTTTAATCCATATAAACCTTTCCGGAAATAGCTGCACTACAATATTAGTTGCCAATACAAAACAGAATAGCGACGGTCAAATGTTTTAGAACTGGGCGCTACACGTCGGCCTTAAAATTACATACTCTTTCCATGGAATCGTGAGAAACTAAACTATGTATCGAAAAGTTCCAAACATTAATAATAAATACCTCAGAAATGGCTCATGCCACCAAAAAAGGTTTTGAAATACGTTGTATGTTTTATAAAGATTTACATTTTGTGTAAAACGTTCTAACGCTTAACGTTTACCAGTTATACAAGATTATACAAAACTCATTCCAAATGGCTATTCCCAGGAAATTCAATATATAATTCTATTTTTCAGGTTTAATACACGGTATTTTAATCAAAATCGTCAAGAGATTCTCAAAAAATAAAAAATTTCTAAGAATATTTCGTATAAAGAGTAGCTTTAGTGAGGAAATTTTCATAAATATCTTCGTGGCGCATCTTTGGAAAGTACTGACCACAAATATCAACTTTGATATTTATCCGACTTTTCGTTTTTGAGTTATGATGTTTACAGACACGCATACACGGACTTTTTACTTTTTCTACTAAGTATAGTAAGTAGAGGAAGTATTGTATTCCAACCAAAAATTCGATACCGAGATTACACCGGAAATATGTGTTTTGAGGCACCCTGAATCCTTAAAATGCATTTTTGTAAACATGTGCGTGTGTGTGTCGGATAAACACCAAACTTGGTATTTAGGTTCAGTATCTTCCAGAGATGCGATACGAAGGTTTTCAGAAAGTCACCCACCCCAGATTACATGCAACATTTTTTTATTTTTTTGTCTCAAAAATGTCTCTAACGATTTTGATTAAAATATCATATGTTTAAGATATTTTCATGACAAATGAAATGTTGTCTCCAATTTTCTGGGAATGTCTCCAAAAGTATGCTTCATTGTGAACGACTTTTGCGTAACTGATAAACCATAAGAGATAGACAAAATTTTACCTCACAAAAAATGTAGATCGCGTTCAAATACACAATTTATGTCATATACATTTTTTTTTTTGGTTAAGTGAACCATTTTCGCGATATTTCTTGCTATTCCCTTAAATTTTCCAATGCTTATACTTTTTCTCAAATGGGAATTCATTATTCATTTTCTTATGTCTTGGACATGCAAAGAGAATGGAATGCGCCACGTAGCAACCAGCTCTTAAAATATTTGTCTATAGCTTAAAGCCTACAAATTCCCCTTTCATCTACAAGACAATTAGCAATAAAATTAACATCTCGATATCTCGTTTAACATGCAGCATATGGAGAATAAGCGTTTTTAAAAATATTTTGCACAGCAGTAGTTAAAGTCATGTGAGTGTAACACATAAGATTTTTTTCGTTTTTAATTCATAAGCCTCAAAACATATATTTCGGCAAAATCTTGATATGAAATTTTTGGGTGGAATGTAGTACCTTCTCTATCTGGTATGTAAGTGGTAGCGAAAGTAAAAATGACGAAGTACTGAAAAATGAAAATTAATAACAACTCGTATCTCGGATACGGCCGATGCCACGGAAAAAGTTATTTGATAAGTTGTGTGTTTTAAAGTGAATGCTATTTTTTGTGTAGCAAGTATTTTTCTACATCTTATGGTTAACCCATTATACGAAATTATATAAAATTCCGTCGAATAAATGACTTCAGCGTCTATTTTCAGAAAACTCAAGGTACACATTTATTTGTCATTTAAATAACTCAAATATGTATTAACTTTTAATCAAAATGGTTAAGAGCCTTTGTTGAGAAAATAAAACATTTTGAACAAATTTCCATGCAAACGATAGTTGGTTTTGTTGGGCGATTTTCTTAGAAATCTTTGATTCGAAGTTCGGGAAGGTACTCAAATACTAAGTTTGTATTTAACTAAACTTTCTTTTTTTTAGTTGTGTTATTCACAAACACACACTCGCAGATGGAAATTTTTGTAATTTTTATTCGGGACTTCAAAACGTGTATTTTCGAAAAATCTCGAAATCCCACGAATGGGTAAATTGCAGTATTTCCTCCATTTACTACGTACATGTCACAGAAAAAGATTATGTAATACAAACAGGGATTAGAAACGAAGTAGGATGTTAATATTTCTGCCATCTTCTAAACTTCCAAAAGGAAGGATGAGGCAAGAGAGTACGAAAGTCGGCCAGATATGATGGCGGTAAGCACAAAGCAGCGGGGTCCACAACTTTTACAGACTAAACACTGTCGACCGTCCCTTCGATGCCCCTTCTATGTTTAGGACAGTTTTGGACAGGAGATTTCATGCCAAACAGTTTTCTCCTCAAAGTGCATCTACCGCATAAGCCACACACCGCCGTCCATTGCCTAACTCTGCTATCCTGCAGGATGAAAGGAAAAGGAATAAGACGAAATATGAGACAGGAAAATTCGTGAAAGTATATAATACATCCCAGTATTCGTCAACTACTGTTAAAATTACGAGAAAAAAAACCAAGGTAACCGTACAGCGGGAAACGAACCCAAGATTTCCCAAATCCAGCTTTAGTCATGGGATCTTGTCTATTCTACAAATGATTAAAAAAGTTTCCTTTCCTGCCTCGCCTTATTAGACATGATAAATTCCGAAGGAAATATGTCCAGTCATCACTTGCTGGAATGGTCACGAAGGTATTTAACTATATGCGGAGCGTTAGAAACAACAATGATTTGGGTACACATTTTATTGTATCTATGCAGAATCACAAGAGGCTAGATCGAATATAACATGTTTCATCATAATTCCCACACCCCAAACTATGCTTTGCTTGGAAAAGATTTCGTAATTGCTTATTTTCTCAAAAACGTCTGCAGCGATTTTGATTAAAAAGCATTTGGGACAGTAGAGACATCAAAGCGCACTATCACACACGACTTTGGCCAGAGCTTTGGGAGTTTTTTGTGAGGAACAACAATATCAAGTGGGAACCATTAGTAAATACTAGCAAAGAGTTGAAGCCACCACTCCACATAAAAACGAGCCTTATAAAGCAATTCGTTAAAGCTTTGTTTAAGGAGTCAGTAGCCCTCCAATACTTTAGAGACTTCGTCCCTACGTTGTCTGAGACAAAGGTCAAAGCTGGTGTATTCATTGGACTGCAGATAAAGAAGTTAATGGAGTGTGCATAATTCCCCAAGATGCTTAATGAGACGAAGAAAGAAGCTTGGACTAATTTTCTTGCAGTTTTAAGATTTATTTTTGGGGAAATCACAAAGACGAAAACTATGCGGAGCTGTTTGAAACAATGGTACAGCATTTTGGCAAAATGTTTGCAGAAAGTCACTTAAAGTCCATATGCTTGATGCGCATCTTGAGAAATTCAAAGAAAGCATTTAGCCTATTCGGAAGAGTAAGGCGAACGCTTCCACGAGGATATTACATACACTACGTGATCAAAAGTATTCGGACACCTGGCTGAAAATGATGTACAAGTTCGTGGCGCCCTCCATCGGTAATGCTAGAAGTCAATATGGTGCTGTCCCACCCTTAGCCTTGATGACCACGTTAACTCTCGCAGGCATATTTTCAATCAGGTGCTGGAAAGTTTCTTGGGGAATGGCAGCCCATTCTTCACGGAGTGTGGAACTGAGGAGAGGTATCAAAGTACGTCAGTGAGGCCTGGCACGAAGTCGGCGTTCCAAAACATCCCAAAGGTGTTCTATAGGATTCAAGTCAGGACACTGTGCAGGCCAGTGCATTACAGGGACATTATTGTCGTGGAACCACTCTGCCACAGCCGTGCAGTATGAACAGGTGCTCGATCGTGTTGAAAGATGGAATCGCCATCCCCGAATTGCTCTTCAAAAGTAGGGAAGCAAGAAGGTACTTAAAATATCAATGTAGGTCTGCGCTGTGATCGTGCCACGCAAAACAACAAGGGTTGCAAGCCCCCTCCAGGAAAAACACGACCACACCAACAGACCACCACCTCCGAATTTCACTGTTGGCACTATACACGCTGGCAGATGACGTTCACCGGGCATTCGCCATACCCACACCCTGCCATCGAATCGCCACATTGTGTACCGTGATTCGTCACTCCACACAACGTTTTGCCACTGTTCAATTGTGTAATATTGACGCTCCTTACACCAAGCGAGGCGTCGTTTGGCATTTTCCTGCGCGATGTGTGGCTTATGAGCAGCCGCTGACCATGGAATCCAAGGTTTCTCACCCCACGCCTAACTGTCGTAGTACTTGGAGTGGATACTGATGCAGTTTGGAAATCCTGTGTGATGGTCTGGATAGATGTCTGCATGTTACTCTTTACGACCCTCTTCAAATGTCGGCGGTCTCTGTCAGTCAACAGACGAGGTTGGCCTGTACGCGTTTGTGCTGTACATGTCCCTTCACGTTTCCACTTCACTATCACATCAGAAACAGTGGACCTAGGGATGTTTAGGAGTGTGGAAATCTCGCGTACAGACTTCTGACACAAGTGACACCCAATAAGCTGACCATGTTCGAAGTCCGTGAGTTCCACGGAGCGTCCTATTCTGCTGTTTCACAATGTCTAATGACTACTGAGGTCGCGGACAATGAGTACCAGGCAATAGGTGACAGCACAGTGCACTTAAAAAGAAAAACGTGTGTTTGTGAGGGTGTCGGTATACTTCTTATCACATAGTGTATTTCAACGTCGTTACAAGTGACAGTACAACGACAACATGATTGGAGAGTACATGTTATGACTTATTCGTGAAAGTGATTTGCAAATAGCTGAAAATCTGGGAAAAATATTCCATTTTTTATTTTTTGTGAATTTTTTTAAGTGTTTTTAGCATTAATTAATTTGAAAGCACGTTTTAAATGAAGTGAGTTTACCTTTAAAAGAAGGAAATACGACTTAGGGTTTGTATTACGATCTCAGGTTAAAAGCTGAGGTTTTCTAACTTGTTATTGCTACCTATTGGTTAACAGGGGTGCCCCGTATTACTAACGCAAGGTAACTGTAGCTTAGTTAACCTGGGTTTGTTAATTTGGTATTGTTGCCAACATTTTTGTGCGCGACGCGTCACTTTAGTGCAACATTTTTACGTTATGTCTTTAAAATATTCTTTCTGCTGTAAGTTTCTTGAGTTCGCTAACTGATTTCTATGTATAATAAAATTTAAAGTTTGTATTAAATTAGTTTCAAGAACTTCGTGGTTAATATGGATTGTTAATGACGGCTGGATGCTTTCAGGAACTAATAAAGCATACGGCAGCGGCAAATTTCTAAGGGTTATGCCGTTAGTTCGCATTGGAATAGGTTAAGGGCGTTTCGGTATGTTTAAAAAAAGAATGATTTGTCATTAATAGAGGTTTTTGAGGTAGTTTAAAATAGGATAGCTATACGTGTAGCGTAGTTTGAAAATACGTTAGAGCTTTTCGGAGTATTAGGTTATTTGGGACTTCACTCTCAATATGACTTAAGTTAATGAAAAAATACATTTCGCACATAATATTGAGGCAGTATTTTTAACACTTAAATAATTTCAATCAAATTATGTAATATAAAATATAATAACAGCCCGCCTTAAAGCAATATGTGTATATTATAATATATAAAATGCATGTAACAGTCATTCAATTAATCCTTATATAATTATGTACATGTTCAATATTATTATGTGAATGTGTTACGTAATTTAATAATGTAGGAGCTGTGAGAATAATAGGTTGGTACCAATGAGGTAACCTTGAGGCAATAATGAATTAGAATGTTTAATAATATTACTTGTAATTAATTCTTGGGGCTGCAATAATGCAGTTTTTTAGACAGTTTATAAAATAACCAATCAACAACCAGAAAAAAGCTTAAGTTAAATAAAAGTATTCTATTGGAGTAGGATTAGCCAATCAGAAACTGAAATAGGGTAAATTGTACAAATTCAGAAGTCAGTTACTAGTAGACAGCGTTTCTAACCGGAGAAGTTTAACACGTATTCAGGGTGAGACAAAAATAGTTTACGTGTTAAAAAGGGCAAGTAATTAATTAGTAATCTCACAGCTCTCTCTGTATATCAGTGAAGTGTTATTTAAATCGTGTCAAGCATTAATAAATGTAGTGAAATAAAAATTATAATCTGTGTAAGCCTACATTCTTCAGCCGCACCACGCCTTGTTAAGATACTCATGTCTCTACAAATTAATACTAACGCAGCCGAGGCAAGCATAAATATATAATATTTAAAGAAACAGTAAAAATACAAAGCTACCGGGTACCATACGTGCGGTTGCAACTACTTCAAGTTCGGCTCCCCAACAGCCGAAATACAATACAACTACTCCTAAAATAAACCTATCTCAACATAAGAACGCGTTGGAGTCTCTCTTGATTTTAACATACGCTAATGCGTATTGTGTTGCTATTAAAACATTGGAAACTGATTAGAGCTAGAATGAAATACCTTTTACCCGATGTACATTAGTACCTTTCGCACTTATTTAATTTCTGCCAGGTGCTTGACGGCACACAGGTATTAGCCGTAAGGCTCACTCCACTAGATTGCAATTTGTGACCGTTACATTTAAGAAACAATTTTGACAAGTGTGTTGAGTTAAAAAAAGACCATATACTCAGGAAGAGGCTGTAATGCTTCTACAAATTATTAGAAAGCGCAAGTGTGATAGAAAATAGAGCCATAGTCCAATTTTCGTTAACTTGAACCATTTCCCAACGTCCTTATCCCTCTCTCTCTCTCTCTCTCTCTCTCTCGATTTTCTTATTCCTAAATTTTATTCCTATTATGTAAATAATGTCTGACAATTCACCTCGGCATCGGTACAAAAGTAACAATGCAGATTATAAATTATATAGGTTTGGCAGTTGAGGAAGGGTGATTTTTAGTAGGTGTTGTATTGTATTTCGACTGTTGGGGAGCCGAACACTTGAAGTAGTTGCAACCGCACGTATGGTAAAAAGTGTCCGGTATCCAAGTTTAAAGATATTAACTTTTTAATTTGGCTGTTTCTTTAAATATTATATATTCATGTTTGCCTCGGCTGCGTCAGTATTATTGTTAGATGCATAAATTTCTTTGCAGGGAGTAGAGCGGCTAAGAATGTAGGCTTACACAGATTATAATTTGTACTTCACTCCTTTTATTAATTCTTTAAACGACTAAAATAACACTTCACTGATATATAGAGAGAGCTGTGCGATTATTTATTAATTACTAGCATTTTTTTAAAACGGAAGCTATTTTTTTTTTTACCCTGGATACGTATTAAACTTCTCGAGGACGTGTCTCGCGTCCGGTTAGTAACGCTGTCTACAAGCAACTGACTTCTGAATTTGTACAATTTTCCCTATTTCAGTTTCTGATCCGCTAATCCTGCCCCAATAGAACACTTTCATTTAACTTAGCTTTTTTCTGGTTGTTGATTGGCTATTTGTAAACTGTCTCAAAATTTACATTATTGTTGCGCCAATAATAACTAGTAGCATTATTAAACGTTCTTACACATTGTTGCCTCAAGGTTACCTCATTTTTAGCAACTTTTAACCTATTATTCTCACAGATCCTAGATTATTAAATTACGTAATACATTCGCATAACATTATTGAACATGTACATTATAATATAAACATTAATACAATGACTGTTACATACATTTTATATATTATATTATATACATATTGCTTTAAGGCGGGCTGTTATTATATTTTCTATTATATAATTTGACTGAAATACCTTTGCCATGCCTTTGTAGTGTGAATGCAGTTATCAGTAAATGCTGATTTTAAGAAGCAAACCCCCCAAAAACAAACTAAAAAATGGAAATTCTATATTCACTACCTAGGATTTCGCTGTTAATATACTCTTGTAGATTAGTGTGGAAATATGTTATGTGATTTCGGAGTATTAACTTACATGAGTTTTTGTTTTCGGCTTCCTATAGGTTAGTAGGAAAATAGGACCCATTGGAATGTTATGTTACGTTTCGTTGCAAAGTAGGTTAGACACAAGAATATTGAGTTAATATGAGTTACATTATGTATTTAAGCAAAAATTACGGTCATTCACTTTAAAAAATGAAATAAAAAATTATATGTAAACTGTGTGGCAATGCTGGAGGATTATGCAGCAGAAATAATGGCACTTAAAGGAACCAGTACTACTTTCAGCAACGTAATAACGTTTACGAAATTCACACGTAAATGACTCTTTCGGAAGTCTAATTATTTTCCTTTCCTCCTGTTATATAAATATTGCTCTAATATTTCGCCTTGTAATCGCTGCTATCGAATATCAATCGAGGCCTAAGGGCCGTCCTCCGTGGTGTAGAAGTTACCATGTTAGCCTCTGGTTCCCGAGGTCGCGGGTTCAAACCCGGCGGATGGCGATGGATATTTTCGGGCATAAAAATCCTTAGCATGGCTTCCTTCGGAAGGTAAGTAAAGCCGGTGGTCCCATGTCAAAGTTTACGCCACGTAAAAGAACCCCAACAGACCTCTAAGTAAAAGTTTTGGTCTTTCACGCCCAATATAGAATGGGATGCTAAGAACTGGAGCAGTTAAAGAGCATCCATAAATAAAAAATCTGATGTGTTACACTCACATGACTTTCTCTACTCTTGTACAATCTATTTCTACAAACGCCTATTCTCCATATGCTTCATGTTAATCGAGATATCGAGATGTCAACCTTATTGGTAATTTTCTTGTAGATGCAAGGGAAACATGCTAGCTTTTAAGCGAAAGTCAAATATTTTAACGCTGGTTGCTATGTGGCGAATTCCATTCTCTTTGCATGTCCAGGACATAAAAAAATGAATAACGAATTTGAGACGAAGTATAAGTATTGGAAAATTTAAGGAAATAACAAGCAATATCTCGAAAACGGTTCACTCAACAAAAGAAATGAATATGATATAAGTTGTGTATTTTAACGCGATCTACATTTTTTGTGTAGTAAAATTTTGTCTATCTCTTATGGTTTACCAGTTATGCAAAAGTCGTTCACAATGAAGAATACTTTTGGAGACATTCCCAGAAATTTCGAGATATACATTTCATTTCTCATGACATTATCTTAAACATATGATATTTTCATCAAAATCGTTAGAGCCATTTTTGAGAAAATTAAAATTTTCGAAAAATGTTCCATGTAAAGGGTAGTCTGGGGTGGGGGGATTTTCTTGAATATCTTCGTGTCGCATCTCTGGAAGATACTGAACGTAAATACCAAGTTTGGTGTTTATCCGACTGTTAGTTTTGGAGTTATGCTGTTCACAGACACACAGACACACACACACACACACACACACACACACACACACACACACACACACACAGACACACACACGGACATGTTTCCAAAAATGCTTTTTTTGTATTCAGGAGGTCTCAAAACATGTATTTCCGGTGAAATCTCGGTATCGAATTTTTGGGTGGAATGCAATACTTCCCCTACTTACTATACGTAGTAGAGAAAGTAAAAAAATAATTAAAAAATCAGATGATGATTTCCTGTACTCTTGTACAAACTATTTTTAAAAACGCTTATTCTCCATATGTTTCATGTTAATCCAGATATCGAGATGTTAATCTTATTGCAATTTTCTTGTAGATGCAAGGGGAATTGGTAGACTTTAGGACGTGATAATCAAATATCTTAAGAGCTGGTTGCTATGTGGAGTATTCTATTCTCTTTGCATTACCAGGACAAAAAAAGAATAACGAATTCCCGTTTATGAAAAATAATAAGTATTGGAAAAATTAGGGGAATAAAAAGCAATATCTCGAAAATTGTCCACTCAACAACAATGTATATGACAAATTGTAGATGACATATTGTGTATTATAACGCAAACTACATTTTTGTGTAGTTTATGCAAAAGTCGCTCACAATTAAGAATACTTTTGGAGCCATTCACAGAAAATTCAAGATAAAATATTATTCGTCATGAAAGCATCTTAAATATATGATATTTTATTCAAAGTCGTTAGAGCCATTTTTGAGAAAATTAAAATTTTCGAAAAATATTCCATGTAAAGGGTAATCTGGGATGGAGGGATTTTGTTAAAAACCTTCGTGTCGCATATCTGGAGGATACTGCACCTAAATACCAAGTTTGATGTTTATCCGACTGTTCGTTTCTGGGTTATGCTGTTCACAGACGGACACACACATTTACATGATTCCAGAAATACTTTTTTGGGATTCAGGAGGCCTCAAAATATATATTTCCTGTGAAATCTTGGTATGGACGTTTTGGGTGGAATACAATACTTCCCCTACTTACTATCCGTAGTAGAGAAAGTAAAAATAAAAGAGGCCGAAAAAGAATTTTAAAGAAATATAATTGAATATTTCGGCAGTGAAATTTCAGTGTTTCATAACCCAGGCTTCATCGTCCAGAAGCTACCTATGCTGTTCTGAGGGTAGATCTGGAGCTATGTTGTAAACCATTCCTCTTCTGCAATGTTCTGTTCGCACGTTAAGCCCCAACAGGTGAAGTCTCTATGAGAAATACATGGAAATGCTTTTTAGCCTACTCGCTCGCGATGGGCTTACCACCTTGTACTGCCCCATACGTTCTCTTTAGGATTTTGTTTAAAATTTCGGATTTTGTTAAAAGAACATGCAGTGTTGAGCCTGGACTATCAGAGGGGCATTGGCAACGAAGCTTTGTTGATCAGCAGTACATTTATTTCACTGGAATGAAACTGCTGGAAGCAGAGTTTTTACTGGAAGGTAGTATTTTTAACACTTAAATGATTTCAGTCTAATTATATAATATATAAATTCAATAACAGCCAGCCTTAAAGCAAAATGTGTATGTAACAATATATAAAAAGTGTATATTACAATCATTTTATATGTTTATATTATTGTATCCATGTGTTATAATGTTATGTAAATGTACTACGTTATTTAATAATGTAGGACCTGTGAGAAATAGGCCAAAAGTTGGTAACAATGAGGTAACATTGAGGCAATAATGAGTTTGAGAGTTTAATAATGTCACTTGTGATTCTTGGAAGCAATAATGTAAATTTTGAAACAGTTTAAAAATAGCCAATCAACAACGAGAAAGAGGTTCAGTTAAATGAAAGTATTCTATTGGATTAGGAATAGCCAATCAGAGACTTGAAATACAGAAATTTACAAGTTTAGGCGGTTTAAATCAATTCAGTTGGTTGCAGACAGCGTTACTAACCAGACGCAAAAAGTGTCCTCACGAAATTTAATACGTATTCGTGTGAGACGAAAATAGTTTTACGTGTTAAAAAGTGCAAGTAATTAATTAAAGAATCTCACAGCTCTCTACATCAGTGAAGTGTTTATAAACCATATCAAGCATTAATAAAAGGAGTGAAGTAAAATTATAATCTGTGTAAGCCTACATTCTCAGTCATACCACAACCCTGCCAAGAGATCCATGTCTCTAACAATAATACTGACGCAGCCAAGACAAACATAAATATATAATATTTAAAGAAACAGTCAAATTAAAAAGTTAATGCATTTTTTTAAACTTAGGGTAAAGGCTACCTGAAAGTTCACTTGGGGCGAAAGCTACCGGAAAGCGGGTACCATAGGTGCGGTTGCAACTACTTCAAGTTCGGCTCCCCAACAGTTGAAATATAATACAACTCCTTCAATACAAACTACTTCAAATTGACGCCCAAAGCGTGATGCAAATAACGTAACTAAAGAAATTAACTACTTCAACTGGAAGTGATGGCTTCCTACAATCTGAGCTAAAGTTGGTTAGAAATCATATATTTTCTTCAAAATACATCATAAAGTATTTAGAAGTGTTTCAGGCAAACGAATTTCTCTAGTCCTTACTATTTATTTTCCTATGTATTTACAAAATACTCGTATAAAATTTATTACTTCTGTAGTACTTATTTGAATCTGACAATCGGGAGGCCCTCGGTTCGGTTTCCGTTGAGCGGCCACTCTCATTGTAGGACCTCGAAACGCGTGTAGACGTGCTCCGCGCACTATTATACTGGGAGGTTTCTGTCCTAAAACTCCCGCGTTACTTACGAGTGATAGTAACATGCGGTATGAATAATAACCTGGTTATAAGTGGAGCTGAAACTGGTGTTCATCTACACTGAGACATTCATGACATTTCCATTAACACGTATAAGCTCTTCTTGCGTAATGCTCATAATTTCTGTTCTTTTATTGTCCTCTTTATTTTTCCTATAAACTTTATTTGCTAGATTTCCCCACAAATAGAAATCACAGTAAGATCCGCGGAACAGGGGGGGCATAATTCTTTAGATATTATCTTGTCATCAACAACGCCTGTATGTCTTCAAAGAGGTTTCGAGCAGAATGGCCTTCTATGTTCCCCTTGTTTTGTATTTGCAAGGGCAATATAGAAATACAGTAGGCCTACAACCTACTTCAAAATGACGCCCAAAACGTGGGGCAAATAACGTAAAGATACTATCTATTTCACCTTTCAGAAATGACTCCATTACACTTTTCGTTATTAACAAGTGGCCTAAGAGGCTGAAGTGACACTCAAATCTTTAAAAATCTGATGTGATATAGTCCATGACATTCTCTACCCTCTATCTTTATTAGTGGGCATACAAGATATTCTTACTAAAGCTAATTTTTCTATCTACAACATTTGAATCCAAATACACCTTTGCAGAAGTAGCTACATTAAACATTTTGTTATAAATACAAAGCGAATAACGATAGTGAAATGTTTCAGAAATGGACGCTAGATGTCGGCGTTAAAATTTCATACATTTTCCATGCAATACAGAGAAATAAATCAAAATCGATGGGACTTTAAAAGAATTACAAGTTATGAGCAATTCGAATCTTTAATAACGGATAACTAGGAAACAGCTTATGCCACAATAAAAGCGTATTTGCAGTAAACTGTGTGCTTTAAAGAGATCTACATTCATTGTATGGTACATTTTCGTTTATCGCTTAACGTTTACAAGTTATACAAGATTAAACAACATTCCTTCACAATGAAGAGGACTTCCTAGGCTTTCTCAGAAAATTCAAGATATGCATTTTGCCATGTAAATAACGAGTGGGTTGGCTCAGGCTGTTACGTCTGTGGCCCGCATTCGAGGTGTGGGTTCGATTCCCGTTGCCGACCTTCCTGACCTATGGGTTTTTCGGGGGTTTTCCCGGCTCGCCAGGCGAATGCTGGGAAGGATTCCCACATACCCCGAATTTTCCTCAATGTCATCTCAATTCTCATTTCAGTTCATCCTTCATCCGTTGCTCTCTTTCAGAATTGATGGTATTTCGGCGCAGTGTGGCGGGGAAAAGAATGCTCTCCTAGTTCTAGCCGCCCGGTGTGCGGGGTGGGGTCCAGGTCTGCCTGTCTCTCTGCCGGGAAGTCTCTATCTGGAAAATTAGGGACCCTGCCATTCCTTGCCATCATCCAAAGCTACGGCCGCCCGGTGTCTCCTCTCGCCTCATGTTCCCTCCCGGACACGTCCCCTTGTGGGGCGTAGGTTATTGTACAATAATCCTATGTGGATTAGTGCTAAGTCCCCTCCACAGCCAATCCAATCCATGTAAACGTTTTTCATATATGGTATTTTAATCAAAAATTTTGGAACAATTTTTTAGAAAATCAAAATGTTTTAAAAGTGTTCCATGTGAAGGATAGTTCGGGTGGAGGGATTTTCTTTAAAATTTTTGTGTCGCATCCTTGGAAGATATTAAATTCAAATAGCAAGTTTGGTATTTATCCAACTTTTCGTTTTTGACTTATGCTGTTCACAGGCAGAAAACCTACACACGGATATATTTCTAAAATTCTTAATTTGGACTCAGGGTGCCTCAAAACATGTCTTTCTGATGAAATCTCAGTATCGAATTTTTTGGTGGAATGCAATACTTCCCTTACTTAGTATAGGTAGTAGAAATAGTAATAAAAAGTGCATCTTCGTCTCGTATTTTCAAACTATTCTTCGTTCTCCAATGATACATTTACAACATTTGCATTGCAATATACTAGGTGTGCTTGAAAATTTCGAGCTTCTGGTGTAGTATTTTCATATATCCTTTTGTTGCTGTGTGCAAGAATGTGCTCTGCGAAATTGGATTTGTTGTACTTGTATCTGAATCCCTTCAACCTCACCCTCGCACCAAAACTCAACCACCCTTAAATTGAATTCAAGTTCTCAGTCCACCAACAAATGCTGAAGATGGGTGAATAACCCTACGAAACG
This sequence comes from Deroplatys truncata, assembly GCA_030765065.1. NCBI lineage: Eukaryota > Metazoa > Arthropoda > Insecta > Mantodea > Mantidae > Deroplatys > Deroplatys truncata. The sequence goes on from CM060982.1 coordinate 112,916,009, forward strand.
GCCGTCGGAGATTTATAAGGATGAAAACAATATGCATATATGAAGGATTATTTTCTTAAGTACAAAAGTGAGAGAAATGTACATTAATATGCCTCCAAAATCGCTTAAGTTGAACTATATATAACGCATTCTAAAAAAGGACGCAGTAAAGTGTATCTATTTAAAGGCATTATTTAAAAATGCTTGGATTTCATAATTACTTTCTCTGTTACGTATAGTAAGTAGGGGCAGTACCGCATTCCACCCAAAAATTCGATACCGAAATTTCACCTGATATACATGTTTTGAGGTACCCCGAACCCAAATAAAGCACTTTTGGACACAGGTCCGTGTGTGTGTGTGTGTGTCTGTAAGTCTGTGAACTACATAACTCAAAAATGGCATTTAAGTTTAGTATCTACCAAGGATGCGAAACGAAGATTTTAAAAACAATTTCCCCATCACAGATTATCCTTTAAATGGAACATTATTCGAAAATGTGTATTTTCTTAAAAACGATTCTAACGATTTTCATTAAAATAATCTATGTTTAAGAAATTTTTATGGCAAATGAAATGTCCTTTTCATTCTGAATGACTTTCGCATAACTGGTAAAGATAAACAAAATTTTACTATACAAAAAATGCAGATCTCGTTACAACACACAATTTATGTCTTATACATTTTTTTCTGTTGAGAAACCGTTTCCGGAATAGGTCTTGTTATTTCTTTGAGTTTTCCAAATGGAAATTCGTATTCTTTTTTATGTCCTAGACACTCCAAGAGAATGGAATGCTCCACATAGCAAGCAGCTCTTAAAACATTTGACTATCGCTTAAAGCCTACTATATTCCCCTTGCATCTACAAGAAAACTAGCAATAAGATTAACGTCTCGATATTTCGATTAACATGAAGTAGATGGAGAATAAGCGTAAAAATAGTTTGTGAAAGTAGGGAAAACCATTTGAGTGCAACACATCAGGTTTTTCTAAAGCAATAAATGATATAATTACCTACAAAACATAAAGTTTCTGAAACAGAGGTAATCAAAGAATTTATTTGCATCAAAATTAGTAAACGTCGAATTCGTTTAATGAAAACGGGAAGTGTAAAATAAAATTTTAGGTTTATTGCACACCAAACAGAAAAAAACGGAACTAAACACTCTCAAACAATTTTAAAAGTAAGTGCAGGTGGTAAGTGCATCATTAGAGAATGGGGAAGACTTCGAGAAAATAGATGCAATATACATGCAGTAAGTGTATTGGAAAATCGTAATAGCGCGTCTCATATCAAAGATCCACGTGTTAAAAATGTAAGAGCTTTAAAGTATGAAATGTTGCATACTGTGCTATATACACATAGTTCTTAACAATTAAAGTTTAAATGTTGTGTAACATTAAAGCTTTTCCTGGAAAACCAGCAACAAAATATTAAAACTGTTAATTTTCTAAACAGCAATCATGTAATGAAATATAAAACGCTTAAATCTGAAACTATATTAAATATGAAGAAGAGAATCCTTCGGGACGGATCAGGCAGTAATGTCTGTGGCTCGCATTCGTTACGCCCCGATTCCAAATCCTGGGGCCACAGTTTTGTTCGCGGTTTTCCTCGGTCGTTAGGCAAATGCCGAGTAGCATAATTTGATTCGCAAATTCTCATATCATCCCTTTCATCACTATATTTGATTTACTTGTTCTTCACCGCCAACCTGGCTTTGGACTAATGATCCAGAATCCAGAGTTTTCTCGCTCCTCGTCAGAGTATAACTCAAAGCATTGACTTGTAAGCTCTTGGGAGTGTAAAGTCCTACAAATAGGAGGGCAATCATAAATCTTCAGTAGTTGCTGACCGACTTAAGTGTTTGATCAAATTTTGAAAAGGTGTTTTGTTTACGTAATTTATTTACGCAAGTTATATGCCTCACGCTTGGGAAACCAACTTGAAGTTGTTTTAGCTTAACAGCCCTACTTATGGGAGCCAACTTGAGAAAGTATTTGATGTTGATGATTTTTGCACCACGTATGGACGCCAACTTGAAGTTGTAATTGTCTTACGTTGTTTAAGGAGTTTGTAACAGTATTTGTACCACGCTTTGCGCGTTAATTTGAAGAAGATTGTTTGTTACGTAATATGCTGTTACGTATGAGAAGCCGATTTGAAGATGTATTTTTGTAGTTGTTACGCTCCAAGTTTTAAAATATTATATTAACTTTGTTATTAAACTGCTTCTATAGGTAGTATTTATGTTTATGTTTGCCTCGGCTGCGTCAGTATTGTTTTAGAGTCATGTATCTCTTAGACAGGGCGAGGTAGGACAAGAATGTAGGGTTACACAGATTTTAAGTTTAAGTTCACTTCTTTTTATTAATCCTTGACACAAATTAAATAGCACTACACTGATATTAAGAGCTGTGAGATTCTTTAATTTAAAACTTGCACTTTGTTATCACGCATACTTAATTTTCGTATACGTAATATAATCTTTAGAGAACACAGCTTCCATTCGGTCACTACCAAGGTCTGCCAGCAACTAAACATATTCAACCGTATAAACTTTTAACTTTTTATATTTCAAGTCTCTGATTGGCTAATCCTAGTCCAATAGAATACCTGCATTTTACTAAAGCTTTTTCTGGCTGTTGATTGGCTAATTTTAAACTGTCACAGAATTTACATTATCGCTGCCCTAATCATAACTAGTAGCATTCAAACTCTCAAACTCATTATTGCCTCAAGGTTACCACTTTGTTACCTCATTGTTAGCAACTTTAAACTTATTATTCTCAAAGCTAATGCATTATTGAATTACCTAATGTATTCACATAACATTATTGAACATGTTTACAATAAAAATAAGCATATGCAATGACTGTTACACTCATTTTTATAAATTATTACACACAAATTACTTCAAGGCGGGCTGTTATTGAATTTACATATTATATAATTCAATTGAAACTATTCAAGTATTAAAATAGAGCCCCAATTTAAGGGTGGTTAGGTTTTAGTGGGAGGATTGGAGTTGAAGGGAATATCAGAAATAATGAACATATTATAAAAATAAGGAGGCATCAAATCCAATTTCACACAGTACATTCTTGCAGAAAATCACAGCTACAAAAACATAACTACAGACATGCCATCAGGGGGAGTATTTTAAAGTGGCAAAGGTAGCTTTACAACAGAGTGGGACACCTCACGCACTGGACCTTCGTGAGATCTATTGTGGCTTAAAAATTGAGTTTTATTTATGGACACTCTTTAAGTGCTATGGTTCTTAGCGTCCCATTCTATATTGGGCGAGAAAGGCCGGAAATTTCTTTAGAGGTCTCTTTATCAGGCTTAAGGTTCTTTTACGTGCCGTAGATCTACAATACGGGACCACCAGCTTTACTTCCATTCCAAAGGAAGGCATGCTAAGGATTTTTACGCCCGAAAAAAATCCATCGCTTTCCGCAACCTCGGAAACCAGAGGCTAGCATGGTACCCTAGACCACCGAGGACGATATCTATTGCGGCTACCAGTCCCCAGGAGGAAGGCATGAAGTGAAGAAACTACAGGTGGCTTCAGGCCCACAGAGACTCGCGTAAGTCCCTAACACTTTCTGGCTCGAAAACCATCCCGCTACTGGAGCTCCTGAAGATGGCCTGGAACGACCCGTCCAACCAAGCAGCCCGCTAGTGTCCACGGGAAATACTTTAGAGCAAGCATCCGCGCCACCTATCCGGCACCACCACACACCACGAAGCCTAGAAGTACATTTGAAACATGAGAAAGAAAAGTAAATGAAAAAGAAATAGAGGTAGATGAGAAACCACTCCAGCGTTTGCCTATCGACCAGAGAAAACCACGAAAAACCCAGATTAGAGTGAGCGGTCGACGAGAATCGAGCTTGGGAACCCCGGAAAGTGAACCTCACACGTTACCGCGGCGCCAACTGGCTACGGTGGCAAAACCGTAAGAAAACAAGATTGTGAGAAAATAAAGTTGTAAAGTTACACGTGATTTTATTCGTTATTTGGAATGTCAAGCCTTTTTTTTGGAGGGGGAAATAAATACAATCCGCAGAAGATGAGATTCGTGTTAGCTCGAGAGGGCGGTCTTGAGAAAAGCAAAGCTACGAATCTTTTTTCTTTATTTCCCCTCTCCAGAATGTCAACAAACTTTTCTGTGGTATGTTACGGTATGAAATTCCAGGAAAGAAATAAGGGTCCAGTAAACATATATGTATTTTGTTTCTGCTGTTTCTCTCTGAAAGGAAAAACCACCTTAGGAAGCAGTAAAACGCTGCAGGTAGCACGAAATACGTTAAAGTTATGCCAGAAGCTGCGAAATAACCACAAAAATTTCTGAGGTAAACAAAAAGTCTTAAGATTCTTGTGTCGCTTTAATTTTGTAACGTGTGAGAGCAATTCTCTCTTAAGTTAGCGCTTTAGCTAAGGAAAACAAAGGAAGAACGGTGTAATAAACCCCTGACTTTACCAAGTGTTTCATAGTGGCGACGCTATAACTGTAATACCTCTTCAAGTTTCGCCTTATTTTTGCTTCCGCTGCGGCGTTAGGGTATTTCACGCAATGGAGGTGAGGTTTTTCACGGTCTGCGCCGTCTGTATGCTTTATAGGTGTAACACTATTTCTCTATTTTATTGTATAACTGTTCATATGGAATAAACGCTGAATTTCATTGCTGCAAGCCCTGCAGTAATTTCCTGGATCAAAAGCAAAAGATTCTATACCAGGGGTGACTTCTTAACATGGTAACATGTTTGTGCTACATAATATATCTGACAGTAAATGCTATGCATTACAAATCAAATAGAACAAAATGAAGAGACAAGCCTGTGAATGTTAAAATAACTGTTCTTGTCTATACGTATGTTAACCTTATAACGGTAAGGAGGTATTCACCACTGTACAAAATTACACTTGATTTGTTTCATTTTGTATATAATGTCTCTAATTTATTATAAATTTTCTGTATACTATATAATATTTATGTATATATGTAACTTTATTGTACATTTCCTTGACACGCATATAGTATGTGTCTATTTTATTTCAAATGTTCTATATTCTGTGTAATATTTGTGCTTATATGTAATTTTTGTACATTTCCTTGAGATTTTCTACGTTCATAAGCCTTTATGACAGCTAGTGAACTCACAGAATACAATCCAATCTAATCTAATCCTCCGGGTTCTCGTGGAGTGGATTTCGGAAAGGGTCCTTGTATTGTTTACAGGTGTCAAGAAGTTCGTTTCCAGCTACAACACAGTCGTATAATATACTAGTTATACCTTGCAGAAGGTTACTAAAGTACAACTGTAACTTTTTCCTACCATTACGCCTTAAATGACTAGACTCTAATAATATTTGGGGTTTTAAATTGAATTCATAACCCCGAACCAGATGGCACCGCAGTAAGTGTGAGACTCGCACGGGTTTTTCATGGTTTTCCCGGGTCGGTAGGCGAATGTTAGGGTAATTCATTGCCCCTCATATCCTGTACCCATTATCTTCCTTGTCGTCGTCCTCCGTGGTGTAGTGATTACCATGCTAGCGTTCCCGAGGTCGCGGGTTCAAACCTGGCGTAGGGCGGTGGACTTTTTCGGACGTAAAATCGTTAGCATGGCTTCGTTCGGAAGCGAAGTAAAGCCGGTGATCCCGTGTCGTAGATTTACGGCACGTAAAAGAATCTCAAGCCTGATAAAGAGCAAAATTACCGGTCTCTCACACCCAATATAGCATGGGACGCTAAGGACGACAGCAGTTAAAGAGCGTCCATAAATAAAACTCAATTTAATTTAACTTCCTTGTCATCTGCTTCAAGGTTGTAGGACCAGGCAACAGTGTTCGGATGGTTGTGGCTGGGGGTTCTTCCTGTTGTCATCCAAGGAACGTTCGGTTAGATACCACCTTTCGGGCAGGCGCTTCCCGGAAGCTCGTTACCTAATGTGTACACTGGAGCGGCGTTTGAGGAGTTCCATCTGGAAACATTAAATACCCCCTCCGTGCTTGCGCCCGTCATCATCCGGATCTGGATGTTCTCCTCAGTCTTACTGTGCTCATCCTTAATCTTCTTCTACCCTCCTCCTTCTTATTCTAATTCTCTTTTTCTGCTCAGTCTTCCGTCTACTCCCCTTCTATTTTGTTTTCTTCAAGGTACCGTAGCTAAAATGTTATACTGATTCTCGCCTATCTTGAGGTTAAAGGGGACCGATGAATGAAATTTGATAAAAAATCATATTCAGGCTTAATATTAAGGTTTAATTACTAAAAGTAATAGACACCTTCCTCCCTCCCTCAGAAATATATTTAATTTTATTCGAGAAGCCATTTTTAAGTATCTGACAGCTACTTTATTGTTCAAGTTGAGTTTACAACAATAATAAGAAGAAAATTAAAAACTTTTATACGAGAAAAACAGGCATTGGTATAATTGTGATACACATGTCAAGTGTCCTTTAAGGTGTGCAGACTTCGTCCATAACACATTGTTTATATCTCAGGATATAATTATAATTTTGTTAAATTCCCTCTATATAAGATTTCCCTTGCGTAACATTCCCCACCCCAAGCTTCCCTTGAAATTGAGAAAGGTTTTACCTTTTTTTAAGTACGAGTTTTATTATTATGTTATTTGCACCAGGCTTTGGGCGTCAGTAGGATTATACAAATTGTAATTATACTTCACTCCTTTATTAATACTTGATACGATTTAAATAACACTTTACTGATATACAGAGCTGTGAAATTCTGTAATTAAGTACTTGCACTTTTTAACACGTAAAACTATTTTTTGCCTCACACGAATACGTATTAAATTTGTTGAGCACACTTTTTGCGTCTGGTTAGTAACGCTGTCAGCAAACAACCGCCTAAACTTGTAAATTTCTATATTTCAAGTCTCTGATTGGCTATTCCTAATCCAATAGAATACCTTCATTTAACTAAAATTTTTCTGGTTGTTGATTGGCTATTTTTATAAACTGTTACTAAAATTACATTATTGCTTCCAAGAATCACAAGTAACATTTAAACTTTGTGATTCATTATTTCCTCGTTACCTAATTGTTAGTGACTTTTAACCTATTATTCTCACAGCTCCTACATTATTAAATTACGTAATATATTCACATAACATTATTACACATGGATACAATAATACAAACATATACAATGGCTGTTATATACACTTTTTACTTTCTCTACTACGTATAGTAAGTAGGGGAAGTATTGTATTCCACCCAAAAATTTGATACCGAGATTTCACCGGAAATACATTTTTTGAGATCCCCTGAATCCAAAAAAAGCATTTTTGGAAACATGTCCGTGTGTGTCTGTGTGTCTGTCTGTCTGTGAACAGCATAACTCAGAAAAGTCCGATAAACACCAAACTTGGTATTTAGGTTCAGTATCTTCCAGAGATGCGACACGAAGGTTTTCAAGAAAATCCCCCCACCCCACAGTACCCTTTACATGGAACATTTTTCAAACATTTTAATTTTCTCAAAAATGGCTCTAGCGATTTTGATTAAAATATCATATGTTTAAGATATTTTCATGAAAAATAAAATGTATATCTTGAATTTTCTGGGAATGTCTCCAAAAGTATTCTTCATTGTGAACGACTTTTGCATAACTGGTAAACCATAAGAGATAGACAAAATTTTACTACGCAAAAGATGTAGATCGCGTTAAAATACACAATTTATGTCATATACATTTTTGTTGTTGAGTGAACCATTTTCGAGATATTGCTTGTTATTCCCTTAAATTTTTCAATAATTTTCTCAAATGGGAATTCGTTATTCATTCTTTTGTCTTGTATATGCAAAGAGCATTAATCTGTGGCAAAGGGAATGGTGCTGCACCTAGCAACCAGCTATTAAGAGATATGTATGTGCTTAAAGGCTACTGTATTTCTATATTGCCCTTGTAAATAAATATTCCCCTTACATCTACAAGGAAATTAGCAATAAGATTAGACTCTGCAAATGTTTATCTCGATTAACATGAAGTAGATGGAGAATAAGCGTTTGTAAAAATAGTTTGTACAAGAGTAGAGAAAGTCATGTAAGTGTAACACATCAGATTTTTATATAATATTGTTACATACACATATTGCTTTAGACGGGCTGTTATTGAATTTATATATTATATAAACAGATTGAAACCACTTAAGTGTTAAAAATACTGCCTCAAAATGGAATATTTTTCGAAGTTTTTATTTTTTTAAAATGGTATATATTAAAGTTATTTAGATGACAAATAAAATATATATCTTGAGTTTTCTGGTAATAACTGCGAATCCTCTTCATACGGAGCGAACTTTATGTAGTCTTGTGTAACTAGTAAACGTTAAACATAGACTATAGCGTAATATACAAAAAATCTAGATCTCTTTAAAACAACTATATATACATATGTATATGTAGTTCATTGCATCATCTTTATATTAGTTACAGAATCGATAGAGTCCATTCTTCCCTAAATATCCCAGCAATTCTTGTGGAATGCATCTTCCAATTATTGCGTTTAGCAGTTTGAGTAAAGGCCAACGTAAAGTACATTTTTTTAGGGCGAAGGCTACCGGAAACTTTTTAGCATACGTGCGGTTGCAACTACTTCCAGTTCGGCTCCCCTACAGTCGAAATACAATACAACTCCTCCTAAAATTCAACCTTCCTCAAATTGGCTTCCATACGTGGGGCAGAAACTACTTCAAACTAAAAGCATAAATCAAAAGCTGTGCACAAGTGACCTAAAGCATTTAAAAACTCAGGTTTTAAAGTCAAGTCCTGGTAAGATACAAAGAGACTAGTACTTGCGGGGCATGCGGTTACACCTAAAAATGTTTACATAAACGTCGCCAAGGCAAGAGGCGTTGTGCGCTTAGTCAACTAGCAAATGAGAGGAACAAGGGAGATTCTGCTAATTTGTAAGCTCTTAAGGGGTGTTGGAATGCCCAACAAACCCTCCTGACTAATGATATGAGAACGTGTTAGCGCTTGTACTCCAAAACGTTGGCGTTTATTACAGACCTGGTGTAAAGAAGGAAGCAGGCACTAAACTCAAGTACTGCTGCCGACCTAAATCAACTCTTATTTAAACCTCTAATCCCTACAGGAAAGAGGCTGATTCAAAAACCGTTTCAGCTGAATATATACAACTGCATGGTAGGTAAAAGCGTCGCATGTGTATTCCATACATTAACAGTTTTAAAATTTAATGCTCTGTAATAACGATCTAATGTGACTGCACTATATCAACCTTTATGATTTACGACTAAATGAATTACACAGGACAGAAAATAGCTTATGTATTATGTACATTCACACCACTTTTTTGCAAATGACACTTTAACAGTTATTGGTTATATACCGGGGGAAGGGAAGCCATTACATTAATTTGAACCAGTTAGATATCTCATTACTTGGAACACATTTTGTATCTTTCACAATTTTCTATTACCATTTTCTGCGTACATATTGGCAACGTCGCAACTGGGGTGGGACTCTCACTTTCAAAACCAGAAGTAGGTCAGCGCGTACACAGGTTACACTTTCGCTGTGTGGCGCGTAAATTATGAGTGTAGGTAAACATTATCAAGCTACCCACGGTTAGAAAAGGCAGATATCTCGTAAATCTTGTGCTGTACGTATGATTATCCACTAAACACACCTCGGATTCTTTTATCACTACACCTGAGTTTTAATGCATAGTATGATGTTACTCTAATAATGAGTTAATTTCTAATGAAGATGACAAACATGGTGTGCTTTTCAATCAGCGACCACGAAATTCTTATTGGATGATGAAGGCGTTACTTCCATGTTGTTAATGTAGACCAATAGCTACTTATCATTTCAGCAAAACATTACACCACCCTATCGTCGTGTTTGTTTGGATTAAGACTCATATGGAAAATAAGACCACTAATCCCCCGTCTCCCAGTTCAGGTATGCTGTTTTGTTTACGTCCAGAAGCCGGTTCTTACACTGATGTACCTTGACCTAGCAGCTTTGCCTATGTCTCCAACAATATTAACTCTACAAAACTCTGTATGAGCCACATAGTTACTATTGAAACTGGTTCAGAAATCGATTACTCTAACAATCTTACAAGTAACAAAATATTTTCATATCCTCTCGAGAAATATACCATCCAATTTGGAAAAACGACTATTTCTTTTTAGAAAATCCTGAAAACACAAATAAATGTTATTGTACTTTCTTGTTTGTAATAACTTTATGAATAAATATTAGAAGAAATGTATTATTATCTTCCCCTCCTCCCTGTACAGCCTGTTGCAGAATTCAACAGAAATGTTAAGGGAGTACAGGGAGATGTTATAATATGTTACAGAACACCCATGGTCTGTGACGACAAACTTTGAAGCTACGCAATGGTTTTAATTGGAATATTCGTAATGATAACTGCAAATAAAATGACTCAGTTGAATGCGGTACTGATTTCTACTCTAAAATAATTTATCTTCCACAAGCACGAAAAACGCTATGACTGTTGTATTTTTTAATTTATGAGCTTTGTTTCTTTTTTCTAAAAAAGGTGCTCCGTCAGGAAGGGCCAGTTCACCACTGATATCTGAAGTTTCATACATATCAGGGAGATAAACCAAAGTTAGCTTTTGTAATAGCGCAGTTAGTGGCGTGCATAAGAATGGTCTACGTTTGGAGCGAACTCATTTCCGAACTCTCGCGTTTCTTTCAAAATGTAAGTACATGTTACGGGGAGGTTTTCACACAGGCATGGCCAAGGTTACCTGCAAGTAGCAGGAAGTCAGGAAGTTTTATTAGTGGCATACTGGCTCGTTATTGATTTTGATCTATTAGAAACAAGCATGAGCTCGAAACACTATTAATTTCAGAGATAAATTTAATAAGAAGAAAAAAAAAGAATGAAATAGTATATGAAAATAAAAAGTAAAAGAATCTAAAAGCAGGAAGTTTATTTTTTGTTTATCCTTAGACAAAATAGTAATATGGCTACCTTTATTAATGGTTTAAATCATTAACATTGTTTATTATAGTGGGAACTGACTCACTAAAAGTTTGTACTAAATGAGAATCATGGTATAAAAACACATTATTGGTGTTAACTGCTACTGATGGTATTGACTAATAACACAAAATAAAATCTGATATTATTTTTAGAGAACATGGCCTAAAAGTAGAACTTTTAACATAATCCACACGAACTAAAAGCTTTACATTATCGCACTAGTTCGATAATACTTTTATACCACTCCGTTATGATAAAATTTTGTTTTAAGTCCAATCACATGGCAATTACCCTTTGTATTTGTACATATTTAATAAATGACTTGGTTTTATTAGGTTTTACGTTTCATTATGTCTCCCTACTCGACTAATTTCTCATGGCGGTCACATTCTGTTCACAGTACAAATAGTCATACTGTTACATGTTGGGGTCCAAGCCGAAAAGCTTACCAGAAAATGATTAATTTAGGTCACTCCAACGCACATGGGGAGGGCCGCAACTCTTTGGCAACTAAAGTCCGGGACCTTGGTGTGTAAAATTAAGGGGAAGGCGTGGGGTTTATATTGCATTGAAAGATTACATTGCTTGGAATTTATTCACAAAAACGTTTGGCTTCTCTACATAGTTAACAAAGGAAACAGGATGAAGGGAGATGCCACAGAACGTAGACCTGCCACATACGACTGGTTTCAACGACCACTTACTCTCGAATGTCGCTATCTTCCCCCACCAAACGTGTCTAGCCAAAGCCAGACAGAGCTGACGTCATACCAGACAATTTCAAACAGATCCTTCCCTTTGGCGTGGTCCGCGCCAAAAGGAAAAACCATCAAACCGAAATATAACTTACGATTCCCAATAATGCTACATCTGGTAGCAATAATACAGCACAACAGCGCATCTGGTGATGAAAATAAAAGTAATAGGCCACAAAACTTCAATTTACAGCAATTCGTTGTGGAGTGAACCTCAATTTTTTTCACATGCAAATATCCTAAATTTACTGTATCTTAATACAAATCGTAATACATTTCTGAAGAAATAAAAATTTCCAAAGCTTTTTCCAGTGAAGGGTAGTACAGGGTGCGGGACTTTCCTAAAATTTTGAATTATTAATTGTAAATTATTAAATGTTTTGATTACAAAGCAAGTGTGCCTAATATACTAAATGAATATTTAACGAAGAATTTGAGCTACTTATTAGAAAGAAAAAAATTAATAAAGGATCTACTTTTATCTTCATTAATAAACGAAAACAATAGCATACTGTTAAACTAATAGAAAACAAATATAAAAATATATAAATATATTTAAATGGCATTTTGGAAGATGCTCAGCTTGTGTTCAAGAATTTGGTGTTCACTAGACTTTTCGCTTTTTAATTATACTGTTCACAGACAGTCACACACAAACCTTTTTCTAAAAATACTTTTAATTCAGGAATCTCAAAACGTGTATTTCCGTTGAAATCCGCGTATCGAATTTTTGAATGGTTGCCATAATTCTTAATAAATTTTGATTACATTGAATTCTAATTCCCTTATCTCGGTTTACAATAGACTGGCAAGATTTTTCTGCAAGGGAGAGAGTGTTAGGGTTTCCCATGTTATATCCCTCTGACCAACCAGTGTTCTTATTTCCACTCCGTATAAACTGACAACTTTTGAGGCAGTATTTTTAACACTTAAATGATTTAAGTCAAATTATATAATACAAAATATAATAACAGCCCGCCTTAAAGCAATATGTGTATAATATACAAAATGCATGAAACAGTCATTGTATTAATGTTTATATTATTATGTACATGTTCTATAATGTTATGTGAATGTATTACGTAATTTATTAATGTACGAGCTGTGAGAATAATAGGTTAAAAGTTGCTAACAATGAGGTAACAATGAGGTAACCTTGAGGTAACCTTGAGTAAGAAAGTTTAATAATGCTATTAGTCATTATTGGAGCAACAATAATGTAAATTTTGAGACAGTTTATAAATAGTCAATCAACAACCACAAAAAAGCTTAAGTTAAATTATTCTATTGGAATAGGATTAGCCAATCAGAAACTGAAATAGGGCAAATTGTACAAATTCAGAAGTCAGTTGCTAGCAGACAGCGATACTAACCAGACGCGAAACGCATCCTCGAGAAGTTTAATACGTATTCAGTGTGAGATGAAAATAGTTTACGTGTTAAAAAGTGCAAGTAATTAATAAAATAATCTCACAGCTCTCACTATCAGTGAAGTGTTATTTTAATCGTTTAAAGAATTAATAAATGGAGTGAAGTGCAAATTACAATGTGTGTAAGTCTACATTCTTAGCCGCACTATTCCCTGCAAAGAAATTCATGTATCTAATAATAATACTGACGCAGCCGAGGCAAACATAAATATATAATATTTAAAGAAACAGTCAAATTACAAAGTTATTATTTTTAAACTTGGGGCGAAGTCTACCGGAAACGTTTTACCATACGTGTGGTTGCAACTACTTCAAGTGTTCGGCTCCCCAACAGTCGAAATAAAATACACCACCACCACCACCATAAAATTAACCTACTTCTAATTGGCTTCCATACGTGGGGCAGAAACTCTCTACTTCACTTTATAGGTGCGAGGTGTAACCTAAAATTAATTAGATGTTAGCTTTATCGTAAGGAAAGCAAATAATAGAATTTTACCAGGCTAAAGCAGTACAATTGTATACTTCAGATGCAATTGTTTGCAGTCAAAGATTTTTGTCACTTTTGTTCTGACGACAGCTAATAAAAATAACCGTGTAGAACCGCTAGTGCAAGATGGGGGCTCCCCGCTGCACTCATTATGTTGTTACACCCTTTGATGGAGTGCCGTCACCCAGCAACGGGCTTTGTGAAATATTAACGCGCACAGCATCTGCGCAGCTCCAGCAGTTAATGCACAAAGAAAATGGGATGGACTCTCTGCCCTTCATCCTATTCAGGGTCGGACTCATTTTTAATTAAGCTTGACATTGAAAATGGAGTTTTCCACTCGGGGCTTCATCTTAAACCTTGCTTTGCATCGTGAATGGACAAAGCTTACGAAACGTAAGCTCCCATTTGTTTCTGCTTCAAACTGCGATTAAAACACGTGTTAAAGATGTGAAATAGTTACTCAGTAAATTATTCTATGCAAACATTTAAAAGTTTAGAAATGTATCTATTATTACTTTCTCTAATACTCATATAAGTATGAGAAGTATTGTATTTCAACAAAGAATTAGCTATATCCAGATTTCACAGGAATACACGTTTTAAGGCTCCTGAATTCGAAAAAAGCACTTTTAAATAAAAGATCCTTTGTGTGTATGTGTGTGTGCGTGCAGCATAAAAAAACTCTGGTATGTAAGTACAGTATGCCCGGATACATGATTTTCAAGAAAATTCCCCATACAAAATTACCCTTTACATGCACATTTTTGGAATATTTTTCTCTCAAAATTTGCTTAACGAGTTTGAATTAAAATCGTGCATGTTATTTACATTAGGATGAAATGTATATCTTGAATTTTGTGGGAATAGGCTGTGAAGTCTTCTTCATTTGGAATTAATTTTGTATAGTAGGGAAAATATGGCGTAAACGGGTAGAGCCTCCCTTGAGATAGACCTACTTCAAGGAGTAGCGACCCTACCTACGTGATGCCCCAGGTCCTCCTGACCCGGGAGGTAGTACCTGGTAAGGGTCCCTTGCCAGGGTTACAGCGAAGACTGCAACGATGGACAAGGCGAGGGAGACTACTGCCCATTCCAAACCAGAGTTCCCTCTTCTTTGAACAAAAGCACGTGCTTCTGTTTGTCACGAACCCAAGAACACACCCTTACGCCAACGTAAGTAGTTCCTTAATGCACGTATTCTATCATGAAATATTTGGGCAGAAAAGGTATAGAACTGCACATTTTATTGCGATTATCATAAGAACTCATGACTAAAGGTAATGGATATATACCAACTGTTAAGAGATTACAAAATATGATTCTCGTCTGCTGTTGCGCTAACGCCGAGAGCATCTTGCTTGTTAATACCAACTGTATGCACGACTGCCACTCTCTTACATATACAAGAAATGCAGCAATAAATTCCCTGAGGTGCTATCTGAGTACCGAATAAACACTTTGCGTAACGCAGGAAATATGATAAGCGAACAGGCATTTATAATATGCTAGCACACGTTTGCTCAGCTCAGGTCAAATCTTGTGGGTTAGTCAGTTGGTATTTGAATTCACATGGAGTCGAAGGTGCATATGGTGCGAATGAACTGTTCAAACACAAAAGCGGCAAACAGTTAAAATGTGGCGAAAACAAACAATACTTAATATATTTAACTCATTATTAGAAAAATACCTGACACTTGTATTAGTACATATTACGAAACTAATGTCCAATTTTACAGGTATTTCAGTGAGAAATGTAACCAAAGCGCGCAGGGAATATAAACAGACATAATAGAACATAGAAGAGGAGAATAAAATGTGTGAACCTGTTTTGTGACAGTGCTGTGGAATTGTGGATAAACTCATTAATTTGGAGAGTAGTTGTAATTTCATATGGCAGCTGAGTCATCTTCGGAGGATTCGGATTTGGGTGTTGCACTTTTGCCCGAGGATTGTGATTAACGTAAGTAAAATATTCATTGCCGCATATTCATAAAATCGATGTTATAAGTTGTATTTTGAACCATGATTCTCACGCAGGGCATCTTTTTATAGATTAAAACTGAAATTGTAATTGTATCGTAGTTCAACTGTTGGAGAGCCGAACTTGAAGTAGTTGCAACCACACGTATGGTACCCGGTAGCCTTCATTCCAAATTTAAAAATATTAATCTTGTAATTTGACTATTTCTTTAAATATTATTTATGCTTGCCTCGGCTGCGTCAGTATTATTGTTAAAGACATGGATTTCTTTGCAAGGCGTGGTGCGGCTTAAGAATGTAGGCTTACACAGATTATAATTTTTACTTCACTACATTTATTAATCCATGACACAATTGAAATAACACTTCACTGATATAAAAAGAGAGCTGTGAGATTCTTTTCTTAATTACTTGCACTTTTTAACACGTAAACCATATTTGTCTCACACGAATACGTATTAAATTTCTCGAGGACGCATTTCACGTCCGGTTAGAACACTGTCTACAACCAACGCGTCCAGCTATGAGTGATGTCTACAAGCAACTGACTTGATTTATACCGCCTAAATTTGTAAATTTTTGTATTTCAAGTCTCTGATTGGCTATTCCTAATCCAATAGAATACCTTTATTTAACTTAAGCTTTTTTCTGGTTGTTGATTGGCTATTTTATAAACTGTCTCAAAATTTACATTATTGTTGCTCCAAGAATGGCTGGTAGCATTATTACACTTTATTACTCATTATTTCCTCAAGGTTACCTCATTGTTAGCAAATTTTAACCTATTATTCTCACAGCTCCTACATTATTAAATTACGTAATACATTCAGATAACATTATTACGCGTATACAATAATATAAACATATACAATGACTGTAATATACACTTTTTATATATTGTTACATACACATATTGCTTTAAGGCGGGCTGTTATTATATTTTTTATTATATAATTTGACTAAAATCATTTAAGTGTTAAAAATACTGCCTCAAATCAGTGTTCAACAAGCACGTGAGAGGGGAACATGCAGCTATTTAGAGCGGGAATTGCGAACTACTTTCGCGCGGATAATACAAAGAGTTTGTTTACAGTGAGAGGCACTCTGGTTTGGATTGGATAGTAGGTGAACATCACAGCGGCTTGGAAAGTGGAAGCAACAAATCTCATGTTGGGGTAAAAACACGTACTGCTTGGTTGGAAGCACTAACAAGCCCTACCACCAACCTTACCCTGCGCAGCGTTCATAACGCGGCCAGGGGAAATTGTCATTACTACCGATACTCTCAAAGAAGATAGCCGGCCTTCAACTTTTATACGACTAATGCTAAATTTACAAAGGATAATGTTGGAAGACCCAAGAAAAATGATCGGACCAATGAGACGCAACACATCGTGAGGTATAATGCCTGAAGAAGAAGAAAAACATAAGAGATAGACAAAAACTTACCACACAAAAAGTAGATTTTCTTTCAACCTTTCAGAACAGTTGAACCTCTAGTACATATAGTAACTGCTCGCCTCGGAATTGGTCACACTCATTCATACTCAAAAACGAACCAACACCAAAATGTGAGATCTTCAATGCAACGGAACACATCCTGCTGCAATGTTCCAAAAACACCAGATGGAGACTTCAGGCTGACTTCAGTGCTCTAAATAACCACAATACAATAACAAAGACCTTGATGTTTATACGAAAATGTAAACTATTTTAATTATTGTAAAGTGTAAGTATTACGATTTTGTAATTTGATATTCTGTTCTCTATCATGTAAAGATAAAAGGTCGTGATATGACCATGTTGTTAAGACGACCCACAATAAATCAAACTGAAAAGAGTAGACCCCTTTAAAGTATACAGCTTATTTCAAATAAATGTTTTTAGCACCAGTCGTTTCGAGGTATGTGTTTTTACTGGTTTGAATTGTTCAGTACTTTATAGTTTTTTAAATGTTCACAATTTCTTGCGATGCCACGGAAAAGGTATGGAATTTTAAGATAAATATATAAACATTCAATTATTCCTTCAGGATTTTGTATAGCTCTTTTACCTACGACGAAACGTGTAATGAAATCATTTCTCTAAAAGTTGAGAAGGTTTATTTTAGGAGGAGTTTTATTGTTAGACCACGTATGTACAAAGTTTCCGGTGGCCTTCGCTCCAAGTTTACTTTCCGGTGGCCTTCGCCCCAAGTTTACTTTCCGGTGGCCTTCGCCCCAAGTTTAGGAATCTACTTTGTATTTTAATGCTTTCTTTAAATACTATATATAGTACATATATATGTTTGCCTCGGCTGCGTTAGTATTAACATGTAGAAACATATATTTAACAGGGAGTGGTGCGGCTAAAGAATGTAGGCTTACACAAACTATAATTTTTACTTCACTCCTTTTATTAATCGTTTACACGATTAAATAACACTTCACTGATATAGAGAGCTGTGAGATTATTTATTAATGACTTGCACGTTTTAACACGTAAACTTTTTATTCTCACCGTAATGTATTTTCGTCTCACATTGGATACGTATTAAACTTCTCGAGGACGCATCTCGCGTCCAGTTAGGAATGCTGTCTACAAGGAACTAGCGCCTGAATTTGTACAATTTGCTCTATTTCAGTTTCAGATTGGCCAATCCTACTCCAATAGAATACTTTCATTTAACTTAAGCTTTCTCTGGTTGTTGATTGGCTATTGATAAACTGTCTTAAAAATTTCATTATTGTTTCCAAGAATTACTAGTAGCATTATTAAGCTTTCCAATTCATCATTGCCTAAAAGTTACCTCATTGTTACCTCGTTGTTAGCAACTTTTGACCTATATTCTCACACCTCCTACATTATTAAATTACGTAATACATTCACATAAAATTATTAAGCATGTACACAATAATATAAACATTAATACAATGCCTGTTACATACATTTTATACGTTAATTTATACACATATTGCTTTAAGGCGGACTGTTATTATATTTTATGTTATATAATTTGACTGAAATCATTTAATGTGCTAAAAATACTGCCTCAAAACTTTGTCCCCATTAATCTGAACTAGATAAGAAAATTGGCTGTTATAAGCAGATCCGTTTTTATTGCTATTATTGTTAACAGTAAATGCAAAAATGTTTTACAACTTTGAAGCCAAATATCTATACTTTTTTACTTTCTCTACTATGTATATTAAGTAGGGGAAGTATTGCATTCCACCAAATATTCGATACCGAGATTTCACCGGAAATACATGCTTTGAGGCCACCTTGAATCCAAAAAGAAGTACTTTTAGAAAAAGGTCCGTGTGTGTATGTGTGTTTGTGAACAGCATAACTCGAAAAAGAAAAGTCGATTAAATACCCCACCAGACTACCCTTTACATGAAACATTTTTCGAATGTTTTTATTTTCTCAAAATTGGCTTTAACGATTTTGAATAAAATACCATATATTTAAGACATTTTCATGACAAATCAAATGTATATCTTGAAATTTCTGAGTTTGTCACCATAAGCACACTTTCTGAATGGCTTTTGCATAGCAGATAAATGTAAGTGATAGGCAAAATGTTTTTGTATAAGAAATGTATATCTCATTAAAAAACACATTTCTTTTTGTGGAGTGAACCATTTCCGAGATATTCCTTGTTATTTTCTTGACTTTTCCAATACTTATACTTTTTTCTCAAATGGGAATTCGTTATTCTTTTTTATTTTTTTATTAACATGAATTAGGTGGAGGTTATTCTCCACCTGATTTGTTTGTAAAAACAGTTTGTACAACAGTAGAGATAGTCATGTGAGTGTAACACATCAGAATTTTTTTTACAATAAATGTACACTAATTAAAAAATTATTGTTTCACGAAATTCTCTTTTTCTCGCGAAAGATATATTTGCGCGATAAACACGAAAATTCAAACTAACGTATTTTAAAAATGAATTACGAAACTTACACGTTGGCGATATAAAGGTACCCAATCGAAAATCTGATTTTGTTTTTAAACCAGTAAAATTAATTTCAAAATCTGATAACGACCTCTATTTGGTAAGGATTATGATTAAGCAACTACCTAAATTTCATAATGGAAATAATATGTATTACTTTCTCTACTACGTACAGTAAGTAGGGGAAGTATTGTATTCCACCAAAAATTCGATACCGAAATTTCACCGGAAATATATGTTTTGAGTCTCCCTGAATCCTAAAAAAAGGCATTTTTGGAAACGAACAGTCGGATAAACACCAAACTTGGTATTTAGGTTCAGTATCTTCCAGAGATACGACACGAAGGTTTTCAAGAAAATCCCCCACCCCAAATTACCCTTTACATGGAACATTTTTCGAAAATTTTAATTTTCTTACAAATGGCTCTAACGATTTTGATTAAAATAAAACATTAAGATATTTTCATGACAAATAAAATGTATATCTTGAATTTTCTGGGAATGTCTCCAAAAGTAATCTTCATTGTGAACGACTTTTGCATAACTGGTAAACCATAAGAGATAGACAAAATTTTACTGCACCAAAAATGTAGATCGCGTTAAAATACACAGTTTATGTCACATACAATTTTTTTGTTGAGCGAATTATTTTCGATATATTGTTTGTTATTCTCTTAATTTTTTCAATACTTATTTTCTCAAATGGGAATTCGTTATTCATTTTTTTTCTTGGATATGCAAAGAGTATTAATCTGTGGCAAAGGGAATGGTGCTGCACCTAGCAACCAGCTATTAAGAGATATGTCTATGCTTAAAGACTACTGTATTTGTATATTGCCCTTGCAAATAAAAAACAAGGGGAACATAGTACGCCCTAAGCGATAGCCAAATATGTTTAGAACTGGTCGCTATGTGTAGAATTTAATTCTCTTTGCTTGTCAAAAGATCTCGATTAATATAAAATAGATGGAGAATAAGAGTTTGTAAAAATAGTTTGTACAAGAGTAGAGAAAGTCATGTGAGTGAACACATCAGATTTTTTTTATGTGATATTGAATTCTGCAATTGCGTCCTAAAATTGTATTAGTAATGAGACCGATATACTGCAGGCTGTGTTGACTTTTAAAGCTGAAGGAACAGTTGCATAGATTTTATGAGGTATCTGTTCAAGATTTGTGACTACCATTAAATGCGGACAGTAAAAGATTCGTTTAGTAAATATATAATTTAGTAGTTATTGTCGAGATCTTCAATGTCTGAAAACATTGTAACTTACTGATGTTGCAATTTTCTCTGATGGAAGAAATAGTTGTGTGAAATAATATTGCATTTAATATTTCCTACCTATCCCTTCGAAATAATCTGTATCTCTGTTAAATCTCTCATAAACTGCTGGTGGTATTAAGAATTCAACTTTTCGGATTTATGGATAATACAATAATTTTCTATTGTGAAAGATAAGTTATCTTTTCGTTCAAATGAATTTCTAAATCACTTATTATACAAACTAAGCGTATATCATTTTACTATTTTTGTCCCATAAATTATCGTGAAATTTTGTTGTATTACTGAAACGAAAATTCTGAATTGAAACGTGAATTCCTTAAAAAATTATCACCAATAGAACCCGCCCCTAGTTATAAGCATATCGTGTAAAAGAGAGATAAAAAGTCTGATGTGTTACAGTCATATAACTTTCTGTACCCTCTATTTGTTTATTAATAGGTATAAAAACTATTCTTAGAAAACTTGTTTTTGTATCTATTCCATTTTAATTTAGGTAAACCTTTGCAAAAACAGCTACATTACACATTTTATTAGCAAAACTGCCATACTGTTTCCATGCAATTCGCGAGCAACATGTTAAAATCATGTAACTTTAAAGAATGACAAAGTACTGAACAAATCGAACCATTAATAACGGATAACTCGGAAATAGTTGATGCTATAAAAATTATTTGAAATAAATTGTGTGTTTAAGAGCTGTATATTCTTGTGTAGTACGTTTTCGTCTAAAGCTTTAAGTTTGCCAGTTATACAAGATTATACAAAACTCCTTCCGAATAAAGAGGACCTCACAGGCTATTCCCAGAAAATTCAAGATATACATTTTATTTTTCTTGTAAATATCCCTTATAAATGATATTTTAATCAAAATCGTTTGATCCAGTTTTTAGAAAATTAAAGCTTACGAAAAATCTTCCATGTAAAGGGTAGTCTGGGGTGCGGAGATTTTCTTGAAAATCTTCATGTCGCATCTTTGGAAGGTACTGAACCTAAATACCAAGTTTGGTATTTATCCGACTTTTCATTTTTGAATTATGCTATTCACAGACACACACACGGACATTCGGTATATTTCCGGTGATATCTCAGTATCAAATTCTTGGGTAGAATACAATCTACTATGTACGTGGTAGAGAAAGTGATAGACGACAGAGAGAGGAGAAAGTTATATGAACGTAACAGTGTTTTATGCACCGGCTTCCAGTAAAGATTTTCGCAGCCAGTAACACGTAATACATATGCGTTGTTTCAAACTAAACCCGCCTTGTTTTTCCAGCACGAGTAATCTGCTTGACCTTTGTTGTTAGACTAAAGGAAGGGGAATATTACCGTGTACACTAATGGTTCTCATCCTTTTTTGTTTCGCTGCACACCTAATTTGCGCTCAATGTTCCGTGGCATCCCATTCCGGGCGAGTTCCGTACCATACCAGCTTTATAGCAATTATAAAAACGATTTCACCATCTAGTCGGTGTTTTTTCGCAACACTCGATTGAGAGTCACTACTGCACATTAATACATGCGTTTCTCCTTTATAATCTGGAAGCGTGCATACCTAGATACACCGCTTTTAAACTACCATAACTGGAATTATAACTTTGTGCAGGTACGTTAGTACATTCAGGTATTTTATCCGAGTTGAATTGCTTTATTTACTGTCTACCTATAATAAGTAGAGGAAATATTGAGGCAGTATTTTTAACGCTTAAATGACTTCAGTCAAATTATATAATATGTAAATTCAATAACAGCCATTGCATATTATATATTATATATTATTGTATCCATGTGTAATAATATTATGTGAATATATTACGTAGTTTAATAATATAGGAGTTGTGAGAATAATAAGTTAAACGTTGCTAACAATGAGGTAACCTTGAGGCAATAATGAGTTTGAGAGTTTAAATGTTATTTGTGATTCTTGGAAGCATTAATGTAACTTTAGTGACAGTTTATAAAACAATAGCCAACCAACAACCAAAAAAAAGCTTTAGTTAAATGCAGGTATTCTATTGGAGTAAAAAATAGTCAATCAGAGACTTAAATACAGAAATTTATAAGTTTAGACGATTGAAATCTAGTCAGTTGCCTGCAGACAGTGTTTGTAACTGAATGCGAGATGTGTCCTCGAGAAATTAATTATGTATTCGTGTGAGACGAAGAATGGTATACTTGTTGGAGGGTGCAAGTATTAAATAAAAGAATCTCACAGCTCTCGATATCAGTGAAGTGGTGTTTAATTTGTGTCAAGGATTAATAAAAAGGAGTGAATTAAAACTTAAAATCTGTGTAAGCCTACATTCTTGTCGCATCACGCCCTGCCAAAGCTTCCATGTCTCTAACAAATACTGGCGCAGCCGAGGCAAACATAAATATTAAATATTTAAGGTAACAGTTAAATTACAAAGTTATATTTTTAAACATTTGGGGCTAATAAGTATCTTCCCAAATTGACGCCCAAAGCGTGTTGCAAACAACTCCTGCAACAATAACCATCTTCTTCTAATTGGCGTCCATACGTGTGCTAATAAATTACGTAATAAAGACAAAATCTTCTTCAATATCGCACTCAAAGGAAACATTGATACAGAAATTTCACGGAAATACATGTTTTGAGATTGAGGGTCCCTGAAATAAAAAATTAGAAAAAGGTATGTGTGTGAACAGCATAATTCTTAAAAAAAAACAAAAATTGGTATGACAATTCATCTTCCACTATATCAAACCATTCATTACATGTATATTTTCAATTTCTCTACTACGTATAATAATTAAGGGAAGGACTATATTTCACCCTAAAATGCGGTATAGAAATTACATATAAAATACACTTTTGACGCCTCTGAATCCAGAAAAAGCTTTATAAATACATTCAAAGATAATTAATTATGTCCATAACAGCTTCAATGTTATACTATAATAATTAAGATACTTGAATAAAGAATAAATAGATTAAAATTAAGGAAATACAAATTACCAAATAAGATATCAAATTATTAAGATTCAAATCACTGATTTAAACATTTTTAGAAAAAGATCCATGTGCGTGTGTCTGCCTGTTTATCAGCGTTTGTGAACAGCATAACTCAAAAAACGTAAAGTCGGATAAATAACAAACTTGATATTCAGTTCCAGTGCTTTCCTAACATGCGACACAAAGATTTTCAAGAAAATCTCCCCCACCTCAGACTACCCTTTGCATAGAAGACTTTTCGAAATTTTTTAATTTTAAGAAACGACTAACGATTTTGATTAAAATACCATGTACTAAAGATATATACTTTACAAATGTATGTCTTAATTTTCTGGCAATAGTCTAGGAAGTGCTCTTATTGGGAAGGAATTTTGTATAATTTTTAAATAACTTTTGTGTCATAGGCCATTTCAGAGATATTCGTTATTAATCGTTCGAATCGTTCATTTCTTGGTCATTCTCTTACGTCCAGCTAACATTCAAATGCTTCTCGAGCTTTCAGGAAACAGTATGGACGTTAAGACCAGCACATAGTTTGCAAGTGTTAAACATTTGACCATCGCTATTCCCTTTTTATCTATAAAGAAATGTCTAATATAACTACTTTAGAAAGAATAATTCGTATACCCTCTAATAAGTGCTAGAGGATAGAGAAAATCGTGTGAATGCAACCCATCAGATTTTACTTTCCCTACTACGTACAATAAGTAGGGGAAGTATTGTATTCCACCCAAAAATTCGATGCCGATATTTATGTTTTGAGGCCTCCTGAATAAAAAAAAATCAATTTTGGAAACATGTCTGTGTGTGTATGTGTGTGTCTGTCTGTCTGTGTACAGTATAACTCACAAACGAACAGTCGGATAAACACCAAAACTTGGTATTTAGGTTCAGTATCTTCCAGAACTGCAACACGAAAGTTTTCAAGAAAATCCCCCACCCCAGATTACCCTTTACATGGAACATTTTTAGAAAATTTTAATTTTCACAAAAATGGCTCTAAAGAGTTTAATTCAAATATATGTTTAAGATATTTTCATGACAAATATAAAGTATATCTCGAATTTTCTGGGAATGTCTCCAAAAGTATTCTTCATTGTGAACGACTTTTGCATAACTGGTTAACCATAAGAGATAGACAAAATTTTATTACACAAAAATGTAGATCGCGTTAAAATATACAATTTATGTCATATACATTCTTTTTGTTGAGTGGACCATTTTCGAGATATTGATTGTTATTCCATTAAATTTTTCAATTGTTTTTCTCAAATGGGAATTCGTTATTCATTTTTTTTGTCCTGGTAATGCAAAGAGAATGGAATACTCCACATAGCAACCATCTCTTAAAACATTTGACTATCGCTTAAAGCCTACCAATTCCCCTTGCATCTACAAGTAAATTAGCAATAAGATTAACATCTCGATTAGCATGAAGCATATGGAGAATAAGCGTTTGTAAAAATAGTTTGTATAAGAGTAGAGAAAGTCATGTGAGTGTAACAAATTGGATTTTTTATAACTACAACGAATGCGTAAATGTAAATGTTTTTTTTTAATAGTTTAAAAAGAGTGAGTAAAGGAAGTCATGTGAATGCAACACAAAAGCTCGAATGTTTTTAACGTCATTGAAGTAGAAATTTTATTTGCATTTTCGAGAATGTCAACTCGGCAGGTACAATAAAAAAAGTCCCCTTCTAGTTTTAAGCTATTCTTGTATCCCTTTCATGTCGGAAGCGACGGTTCATGTGCACTAGAATTGAGCTCCTCTGTGCTACTTCCACGAGAATTTAAACCACAACGTACATCAGATAGGGTGCTGACTAGGGTTTTTAATTAAAGCGAACATTCAAGAATCAAGGGAAGCCTATCTTACTCTCGACACCTGCAAGACAAAGCGATACTCCCTTCTAACTTGTTTCGTTCTCTATAAGCCTCAGAAATTATATTTCACTTGGGACTTCATATACTTTCTTCCTCAAATCAACCGTCTTTTTAAGCTAACTCTCATCATGCCCTGAACCTGAAGAATAATTATCGTAAAATTGATAACTTATACTGTGTTTTAAACAACGTTTTAGTAAACTTTAATGCAAATTCATCCACTCTTCCAGAAGTGAAAAGGACTCTCAGATTTTGACGTTCTAGTCTAAAAATTTACATTTATTTACATTTAGTCAGCTCATAGTGAAAGTGGAATGTTCTAATAGATGCTCTATCTACTGTCTGTTCAACAACGTTTTAGCTAGTGGGGCGGTATGGTTATCTCTCAGATGAAGCCTTATCCGCTGGTAGGGGTACACAGTGTGCTGAACTCATGCCGCGCATGGCGCGTACAGTGGAAAACGGCCAACTCTTTTTTACTATGCGCGTCTTTACCCCTCACTTGCGTCAGAATAAGTAAATACTACCTCCTTCCAGTAGCTAAACACCTCCTGCTTAAACTATATTCTCTCTTAGGTTGATCCGCGGCAAAACAAACCCACGTGGTCAGTGCACCGTGTTGCAACACGGTAGCAATGCGCCCAGGAAAGTAGTGCCATGCTAATCTCTGAATTTTAGAATGAATTTATTCTTAAATAGTGTAATATCCTATACAAATACCTAAGGTTTTATTTAACGCTGATTTATACCGTAAAATAGAGCTACAAGTCCCATGATGCAATTTGTATGAGTCACCTGACATCCGGGTAGCGCAGAATATTGTTTATAGCCAGAAACGAGCAGTTGTATTTAGTATCATGGAGGACAGTGAATTCCTCTTCTGTTTTCGTCGAATTACGTAAAGCATTAGCCGCGCAAACCAATTGACTAGTGGTGAAAAAACAATAGTGTTTAAAGTTTATTATAAGATATGTGAGAAATATCCAACACTTTCCGCAAAAGAAATGGCGAAATTAACTTCTGAATTCACCGGTGTTTCGAGTACTGGTATAAACAGTACTTGTGCAGAAAAATCTGAAACGAGAAAAGTGGTTACACCCGGAATAAAAAAGAAAAAGAAAGCATATGAAATACACGATGCAAGAACGTAGTGATTTTGAAAAGAATGCAATTCGCGTAACAGTGCACAATTCGCTCCCAGGGAGCGAATAAATTAAGTTATCGCATACCTGTTACTTTATTTTTCGCTCATTTATTTTAGAATTAACTATTATTATATGGGCAAACGTTTTTTTCGTTACAACTATCAATCTGATCATCTTTAACCCTGAACAGAATATGCTAGTCACCGCACATGGTCTGAAAGTGTGACAGTATTTCTAGTGCGATTGGTGGAAGGATACATTATAACGGTGCACTGGTCACCTGGGGTTTGTTTTGACGCGGATCAACCTAAGAGTGAATACAGTTTAGAAGTTCTGCCCCACACAGATAGTAAAGCCATGTATTCTAACATTCAGTGTTAAAATATACTACACTTTGATTTGCATGTAAATCTGATGGATATTAAATTACATAGTGTACCTAAAGTATTAATTTAAAAAGTAATGTATATTTTAAATTCTTCAAGCCATCTCTGTGACTTAACTTTCTCTCTCGCTTTGATTTATGAAGAAATTTAAAGATACATATTGATTTCTTTAACCCTGTATTCCATTAATTATTTTGATATATATTCCACTCTCATTCTAATTTCTAAAAGAAAACAATAAGAAATAGACAAAATCTTACTACACAAAAATTATGGATCTCGTTACAGCAAACAATTTATATAAAAACTGCACACCGCATTCCTTTTTTACTTTCTCCACTACGTATAGTAAGTAGGGGAAGTACTATATTCCATCCAAAAATTTGATACCCAATTTCGCCGGAAATACAGGTATTGGTGCCCTCTGAATCTAAAAAAAGCATTTTTAGAAAGGGGTCCTTTGGTGTGTGTGTGTGTGTGTGTGTGTGTGTGTGAACAGCATAACTCATAAACGCAAAGCCGGATAAATACCAAACTTGGTATTATGATGAGACATGATGATTTTCAAGAAAACCTCCCCACCCAAAACTACCCTTTACATGGAAAATTTTTCGAAATTTTTTAATTTCTACAAAATGGCTCACACGATTTTGATTAAAACACCACAATTAAAGATATTTACATGACAAATAAAATGTATACTTTTAACCTTCTAGGAATAGCCAGTGAAGTCCTTTTCATTCGGAAGGCATTTTTATAATCTTGCATTACTGGTAAATGTTAAGTGATAGACAAAAACCTACTACACAAAAAATGTAGATCTCATTAAAACACAGAATTTACATCAAATGAGTATTTTTGTAGCATAAGACATTTCCGAGGTATTCGTAATTAAAGGTTCGAATTGTTCATTACTTGATTATTCTTTAAAATCCTTTCAGCATTCAGTTGTTTCTCGCGAATGCATGGAAACAGCATGAAATGTTAAGGTCGGCATACAGCATCCAGTCCAGATTCCCCTTGAATCGGTAACGAAATGTGTAATGTAGCTATTTCAGAAGGTTTGTTTCGATTAAAAACTTGTAAATAGAAAAATAAGCTTTAGTAAGATTAGTTTGTATACCCACTAATAAAGTTTTGTGAATATAGTACATAAAATCTTTTCTTTTTTTTCCTGTTCATGCAAAGAGAACACATTTTCAAACCCATGACATAGAGATCTGGCTTTGAAAACACTTGACTATCGCTTTAATTTGCTGTAATATATGCAACGAAATGTGAAAGTGAGTAATGAAGGTTCATGTAAGTAGATAGAAGAATAAGCTTTTATAAGAAGAGGGAATAGAAAAAGTCATTTGAATGTTGCACCTGAGATTTTTATAGTGTGTAATACATACTTACTGAAAAAATAAAAATTGTACAATAGTGAGTAGAAAAGTCATATGAATGTAATTTGTCTAATTTAATACGCTTTCTATCTCTTATGGTTTTACTAGTTATACGAAATTATGAAGAATTCATCCCGAATGACGAATATATTAATTTAGTAGAAGGACCATACTATTCTGGAAATTAATAAATCATCACTGTCATTCCCTGCACAAATTTGGCATATTTTGTTACTAAACTCTGCTCTGGCGATCCATGCAGGTCCATCAATTCCAAATCCATCTCTGGTTTTGTATAAAAACATCATTTTTATTCATGAGCCGTGACTTAGCTCTTCATTCGAGTATACATGTTTGTTATCCAACCCAATTTGCATTCTTAGCGACTGGACACGCTGTTACGGCGGATGCGCACTGCGGCATTGCTTTGCCGTATTTAGAATGTACGGTATGTACCGGTTCATTGTGGCTTTAATGTTGCGTCAGTGCATTACAGCATCCCCGTGGCCGGCCTTCAATAATTTACAGTGGCATGACGCGCGGCGCGATAGGCGATGCTTTACACTGGGACACGTACAAATTGTCAAGAAGTTCACTTGGCTGTCATGAATGCGAAATGAATCTTGAGCGTAGTTCTGGAAACTTCTAAGACTTCTATTATTTTACCCTTCAAGGATTATATTAAGGAAAGATGCAATTTCTTGAATAAATCAAGGATAGGTGTACGTGAAAAAGTTTCACAAAGTTTCACAAAACGGAGTATTTTGACTGGCAAGTTTTGATAGCAAATAAGTATTATCAGAATGGAAAAACACTTTTAACTGGATTAATACTGATATTTAGAGTATCAATGACATTTATGCTTCTTTTAGCAAATATTTTTATTATTTAAGTATCAAAATCTCATGTGCTAACTTCACATGACCTTCTCTACACTCTGCTGTTTATGGTGGCTATAATAATTACCCTTACGAAAGTTTTTTGCTTCCACTGTTAGGTATAGTAAGTAGTATTGCATTCCAACCAAAAATTTGATATCGAGATTTCACCTGGAAAGAGATGCTTTGAGACCCAGTGAATAAAAAGAAGGGTATTTTTAGAAAAAGGTCGTGTGTGTGCCTGTGAATAGCATAACTCGAAAACGAAAAGTCAGATAAATACAAAACTTGGTATTTAGGTTCAGTATCTTTCCAAGATGCGACACGAAGGTTTAAAATAAAATCCCCCCCACCCAAACTACTATTTATATGGAACGTTTTTCGAAAATCTTGATTTTCTCATAAATGGTTTAACGATCACTATTAAATATCATATATTTAAGATAACAGATAGACAAAAGTTTTCTACACTAAAAACGTACAGCTCGTTTGAAGCCGAAATTATAAAGTCAATAATTATCATAATAATCCGGGAAGGATAGCGAAATAAAATAAATAATAAAATATTTAAAATCAGTGCAAGTATTAAAAGGAGAAGCATTGGGAAAATTGTTCACTGTTAAAAACGACAGAAAGGCCAGACAGGCACAGTTTAGCTAATTAGGGACCAGCCCCCGGTATAAAGGATAAAACCGTTGAAGCCAGTTTGTGAAGGTCACTAGAAGCTTCATGACGCTCAGTATTGGTGCGAAATGTTTAAGGGAAGAGAGGGGAAGTTAGGAGGTTTTTCTTTGTATCGCGCGTGTGGTGAGGACATATTCCCACTGGGATGCTCGTGTAGTGAAAACACACTGTCGTTGGGGCCTCCTGGGGTGCGGAACAATATTCTCTGGGTGTGAACTTGCAAGAGAATTGAACGTTCAGCTGTAATTAATAATCTTCGGTCTTGTAAAAGACACAGTAACATTATAAGAATTTAAAAGTGATCGGAAAATCTTAAGCCTTATTTTAATGGTGAATAAAAGTGTTCCAAGAAAGCGTTCGTGTTTCTATGTACATACACTCACGCATACCCAGTGATTAAGATCTCATGCTCGAGCCGCCGTGGCAAAGTATAAAAAAAACAACCAGGAGGAGAAAAGCAGCAATCGTGAGGCAAATGTATTGCTTCATTGTTGCAGGACATAGCGTGGCTGCGTCAGGTTAAGATATTTCTTGTACTTCGTTTGAATTTTCCAACACTTATAGTTTTTCTCAGATGGAAAGTCGTTATTCGGTTTTGTTTTTATGTCATGTACATGCAAAGACAAAGGAATGCTCCACATAGCAATCAGCTGTTAAAAAATTTGACTATTGCTTAAAGCCTATCATATTCCCTTTGCACCTACAAGAAAATTAGCAGTAAGATAGTTCCTGCAAATGTCTAACTCGATTAACATGAAGTAAATAGAGAATAAGCGCTTGTAAAATAGTTTATACGAGATTCGAGGAAGTCATGCGAGTGTAACGCATCATAATTTTTTACATCTACTTCAGTTTAATCGAATTAGCCTCTGTAGAAATGGCGATATTACATGCTTCCTTATACTTAAATTCGGGAGTCAAATGTTTAATAACTGGACGCGATATGCTGGCTTCACTCTTTCCATGCAATCACGAGAAACAACTTAATGTCGACAAAATAACGACAAAGTATTGAACAAATCGAACCGTTAATACGGTATATCTTGGAAATGGCTTACACCACAAAAATTATTTCAAACAAATTCTGTTTTTTTAAAGAGATGTGGATTTACTGTGTGGTATACTTTCGTCTATGGCTTAACGTTTACTTGTTATGCAAAAGAAAGCATTTTTTAATCATGTCCGTGTATGTCTGTCTGTCTGTGAGCAGCATAACTCAAAACAAAAAGTCGGATAAATGCCAAACTTGGTGATTGAGTTTAGTATCTTCCAAGGATTCAGGGCACCTTAAAACATTTATTTCCGGAAAAATTTCGGAATGGAATTTTTGGATGGAGTGCAACACCCCCTACTTACTATAAGTAGTAGAGAAAGTAAAAATAACTACGGAACAACTAAAATCACGATACAAATTGTGCATTTCACCTTTAAATTATTTAAGCTTAATTGATTATATTTAAATTTAATTTAGATGTAAGTTAAATTCACCTAAATCTTACTCACACAAGCGCTTCACTGAGCGTTTAAAATAACACACGAGTAATCACCAGATTATGTCACGAATATATGAACGAACGAGTGTCTGCATGAAAGTACGTCTATCAGTACCTCTCTGATTAGAATTGCACCTCCTTGTGTAACCTAAGCTCCTCATACCTATGACTCCTAACACAAAAGCTATTTCATACGCGGTCCAGTCTCTAAAACTATTACGTATGCGTCTCTGAACTGTTGCTACGGGGCCTGGATAAACTCTCAGAAATACATTTTCTCCTCTTTTTCAGAATTTCTGTGTACGTGACTGTTCAAATGTACTGAATTTAAGTCGTCCTCCGTGGTGTAGTGGTTACCATGCTAGCCTCTAGCTCCCGAGGTCCCAGGTTCAAACCCGGCGGAGGGAGATGGGTTTTTTCGGCTTCCTTCGGGAGGGAAGTGAAGCCGGTAGTCCCGTGTCGTAGATTTATGGCATGTAAAAGAACCTCAAGCCTGATAAAGAGGCCTCTGAGCAGAATTATCGATCTTTCACGCCCAATATAGAATGGGACGCTCAGGAGCATAGTAGTTAAAGAGCGTCCATAAACAAAACTGATTTTAATTTAATTTTTAATTTAAATTACGTCATTATAATAGGGTCAGTTGTACATAAACAATGAGGCAGTATTTTATATTACAACACAGCGAATGCCAGAGTGATTGTAGTGTAAATTAACATTATTGTATGACAATGAGTTTAGATGTTTGTTAGCTATAAGCATTGTTAGGAAATAAGTTTACACGGCCTCACTGAAACTGACAATAGGAGCGGGTAACAATGAAGCGATGGGGTGAGTTGTTTATCACTAAGAAGAGACAAATAAATGACGTCAGGGTAGCGTGCCTTTCTTTTGAAATGGAGGGCATATCTTTCCTAGAGCATATTCATTAGTAATTATGATTGGCTTACAAAACAGACGCTAATGTTAGCGCGATTTATTAACCAATAGCAGCTCTATTATAATGTTTAGGCATATAGGGGTGAGGGAGTATAAATTCTTGAGCCAAAAGCAAGTATCACGCAGTTCTAAGAAATCTCTCTCGCGAAGTACACGTCAGGCAGTTCTACAGAATCATTCACGAGGTACACATTACGCAGTTCTACAGTTTGGATTAATCTCTCGCGTCGTAAAGTTAGTTACAAAATGTGAGTACACGACAACTATTTATTACATTCGGAAATATAACAGTTTCAGTCAGGCGTGTATAAAGATTACAGATGTGAACTATTAATTAAGTTTGACGGCAATAAAAGTGTAAAAACAAATTCTTTTATCAGTGTTATCTTTAGCAACAACTCCTTTCCGTTTACACGCCCTGCTTAGAGATATTTGCTCGACTGAGTAATAATAGCTAGCCGGAGGACAAAGAACCCAAAATTCAAAATAGTAAAACAATAGCAGGCGCCAAGTAAAAAAGATAAAACGAACAGATTACTGCGATAATATTCTAAACAACAACTTATAATATTTTCATTTTATCAGCACCCATGCACTATTAGGAAACCTAAGCACGTATTAGTTTCGAAATCACCTCCTGTGTATTGCATGTAGCTTTCAAAAGTTCTTACTGAAAAACTCAATATCGTACTTCAGAACTGGACGCTAACTTTCGCTTTGCCTATTGTTCGCTAAAGCACCGAGTTTGAAAACAGAGATAATTGTAGAATAGTGCAGCAGATGTAATCATCTTTCAGAAGTGCCAAAACAGACTGCATCCAAACAGATCAACAAGCTTGCCACACAAGTTGTCTGGTTTACAGCTAAAGCCATTTTCCGAACAAAGGAAACTTGAAAGTGCCTGGGGAATGTTTCGGTTACGATGACCGATACAGACGCCATTATTAACGTTAGTCTCGGTGTTAAACATGTGGACCGTGGACCGCGGACAACCTAAACCCGCCAGCCACATCAAAGGGCGCCATTACTTCCGTTTAATATTACACATACCTCAAGAGCTACAAACGGACTGTTCAGCTAGAACAATACAAACAGAACAAAGATCTGCTTGGATAAATACTTTATTAGTAAACTGGTTTATTTATTAATCCACGCAGTGCAATATCAAGGGTGTTATAATGGGATTAATGCCTCAGCTGTAACCCACAAAGAGCTTGTATAATTGTTACATTTTAGGGTTGAAAACCTCCAAACCATTTGCATAAAATGTATCCTTTCTACCCTCTAGGGGCATATCTGAATTATTATTAAGCCTCATACAGTTTAGAGCCACGAACCTTTTCTGTGCTAATCGGTGCAAACCGAATGTAAAATGCTTTCTCATTTGTTCGCGTACATTCGAAAGCACAGAAACTTCGAAATAAGAATATATGGTTGATCTTGATAATTGAATACTAAAGCATTTCTAGTTCGCCTTTATTTGGTTCCCTTTGTTCACGTTAAACCGACATTGCGTATGCATCAATACAGCTAAAGGTCCAGTTTTAAAAACCTGTAATTGATCAATATATCTACACTGTATGCCCTGTGTTTACCAGAAACACAAATATTTCAATAGCAATAACGTAGTGGCAAATGATTATTTTATGACTTGAGGGGTAACCGATTACACATCAGGCTCTAAAACTAAACATAGCTCCGCTTATTTCAAACGCTTTCATTACTTTATAATATCGCGAATATTTTGACTGAGTTCAGTTTTCTCTACCACTTTACTTTGATTTTCTTTGCGCGTAGCGGTAAAGCAAATGACGCGCGAAACCGCCTCTTCTATCCTTTGCAATCACTCAGTAGAGTGTCGAACACAGGACTCCTCTTCCCTCTTCCACTCGTTCGCTAACTGTCGAACACAGGACTTCTCTTCTCTCTTCTGGTGTCGTCCTCTGATGGTACCATGCCAGCCTTCAGTTCCCGAGGCCGCGGGTCCTAACCCGGCGGGGGCATGGATTTTTTTCGGGCGTAGAAATTCTTAGTATGGCTTGCTTTGGAAGGTAAGTAAAGCCGGTGTTCCTGTGTCGTAGATTTACAGCACGTAAAAGAACCTCAAGCCTGATAAAGGCCACGTTCCGATATTTCACGCCCAATATAGAATGGACCGTAGTTAAAGAACGTCCATAAATAAAACTCACTTTTTTTCTTCCCGTCATTCGTTAACTGTCGAACACAGGACTATCCTTCTCTCTTCCGATCGCTCGCTAACCGTCGAAAACAGGATTCCCCTTCTCTTTTCCGATCACTCGATAACTATCGAGATTCCTCTTCCCTCTTCCGAACTGACAAATACAGGACTCCCCTTCTCTCTTGCGTTCACAGACTGTCGAACACAGGACTTCTCGTCTCTTCCAATCGTAAATTGTGGAAGACAAGATTTCGATTTCCTCTTCCGGTCGCTTGCTGTCGACACAGGACCATTCCTTTTCCTTCCGATCGTACACTAACTATCGAACTCATAACTTTTCTCTTCCGATCACACACTAACAGAGGGCTCCTCTCTTCCGATCACTTGCTAACTGTCGAATACAGAGCTCCTCTTCTCTCTTCCGGTTGCTCGCCAATTGTAGAATGTAGGATTTTTCTTCTGTCGTTTGTTGACGCTCGCAGAACAGCACTCACTGTACTTCACAAGAGGAACATTAACTAACCTCTTTGCCG
Source organism: Deroplatys truncata (assembly GCA_030765065.1). Lineage (NCBI taxonomy): Eukaryota > Metazoa > Arthropoda > Insecta > Mantodea > Mantidae > Deroplatys > Deroplatys truncata. The sequence continues at coordinate 112,951,395 of CM060982.1, forward strand.
CTCGCTTATGTACAGCTTCAGAATTTTCTGGAAGCTTCGTACGCCTCTGAGCGGAGTGAAGGACAGTACTCGTAACTTCGACGTTCAATTCTTGATTGTCTTTCGGATGCTTCGGGTGTCTCCCTCTCTCTCTCTATCCAATCATGCGCCGGCCAGCGCAGCCGACTCGCCTGCTATGACAAGCTAATGACAAATTCTCCAAATTTGTACATCATTCGAACGCTTTCCAAAGAAGTATCTAAGACGGATTGCACAACAACTGGGTTTTCAAAAGTTTATCAAAAGCAGTTTATAGAGCTGCTACAGAGTGACTATAGTACATGAACTACAACCTCGTGACGATGAAAAATGTGGGAATAGAAATTTCTTCCGAAGTTGCTAGGAATATATCAATGCAGATGGACACTACTTTCAATACTACTCATAACAAGTTTAGTACTTATTATAGTGCATGAGTAAGCAATGCGGGAGTCCCTAGAACAGACCACCATCCCCAGTGCAATAGACAGCGCGTGGAGCACGCATACGAGCAATCCCCCGCAATATCCGGCAACATAAACGCACTGTATTAGTTCAACAGCACTTGAAAACGAATGTAATGAATTTTCGAGTTGCCCCACACATTAATCAACTTTTACAATGCAGCGTCTTCCAGCCACTTGGATTGAAGTTTTTATCTTCCCTCCTTTTATACTTCTCACCTAGAAATGGGCTGCCGGAATTTCCCTCCAAACAATAAAGGCGCATCAAGAGACTGATATCGGCACTAAATGGTAAATTTCTGCTAACATTACGACAAATCATCGTAGGAAACTAAATGAATCGTTAAATTACCATGTAGCCGAGTGTGCATCACAACACAAAACACACATTTCAGTCTAACTGCATAAATTGTTCATGCTGGATGTTAATAAGCAGCAAAATATTATCATTCTATTGGGACTCCTATCTACTCCAACCAATCTTCAGCCGACTTACCTGGCATATATCAAGGTTTTGCAGGATCTAATAAGTTTTACTTCATCTAACAATTCCCAGTAGACAGAGACAATGTTGCATTCCACCCGAAATTTTTAATACCCGGATTTAAGCGGAAACAAAGTTTTGAGACCCATTGATCCAAAAAATAGCGAATAAACACCTAACTTGGTATTTAAGTTCAATATGTTAAACGATGCAATACGATTATTTAAAAGAAAATACCTCCGCTTTTCATAAAAAAACATTAGTTATTTTTTATTTTATTAAAATTGGCTCAAAACATATTGATTAAAATACCATATATTTAAGATATTTATGTAATAAATAAAATGTGTATCTTAAAATTTCTGGGAATTACCTGTGAAGTCTTCTTAACTCGGGAGGAATTTTGTATAATTTGGTATAAGAAGTAAACCGTAAGAGATAAACAAAAACTTAGTACAAAAGAATGTAGATCTCTTTAAAAAAAACAATTTATTTCAACTAACCTTTTTGTCCTTAAGCCATTTATGGATTTTGTTCCATCTATTTCCCTTGTACATGCAACAAAATGTGTAACGAAGCTAGATCTGTGAAGGTTATATCGATTAACACGAAGTAAATAGAAAAAAATCTGATATGTTGCACTCGCGTGACTTTCTCTACTCAAACTATTTTCAGAAACGCTTACTCTCCATGTACTTTACCTTAATCGAGCTAAATACTTGCAGAAATACCCAGTTTGGTATTTATCCGACTTTTCGTTTTTGAGTCATGCTGTTCACAGCAGACACTAACGCACACACATACACGGACATGTTTTATTTGGATTCAGGGCACCTCAAAACATGCATTTAAGGTATCAAACTTTTGGGTAAAATGCAATACTTCCTCTAATGACTATACGTAGTAAAGAAAGTAAGAGCGAATAACGAATTCGCATCTGAGAAGAAGTATAAGTATTGGAAAATTCAAACAAATAACAAGGAATACCTCGGAAATGGTTTACTCCATAAAAAATATATATGACAAATTGTGTGTTTTAGTGAGATCTACATTTTTTGTGTAGCAAAATTCTGTCTATCTCTTACGGTTTAACAGTTATGCAAAAGCCATTCAGAATGAAGAAGACTTATGGGGACATTTACAGAAAATTCAAGATATACATTTCCTTTGCCATAAAAATATCTTAAACATATGATATTTTAATAAAAATCCTTATAGCAATTTTTTATAAAATAAAAATTTTCGAAAAATGTTGTGGGGGGATTTCCTTGAAAATCTTCATGTCGCATCTTTGGAAGATAGTGAACCTAAATACAAAGTTTGGTATTTATCCGACTTTTCGTTTATGCTGTTCACAGACACACAGACATTTTTCCAAAAAAAAATATGCTTGTTTTTGCATTCAAGGACCTCAAAATATGTATTTCCGGTGATATCTCGATATCGAATTTTTGGGTGGAATGCATACTTCCTCTACTTACTATACGTAGTAGAGAAAGTAATAAGGTTCTCTAATAATAGTTTGTAGAAGGTATATTCAAATAAAGGATTGTGGGTAGAGAAAGTCATGCGAATGTAACACATCAGATTTTTATTGATGCTAATATCTGAGAAAACATCAAATGAACATAAATTTTGGCTAAAGAGGCAGAGAAAGAATTAAGCTCACATTTATAATATTCAATTTATGTCTTAAATTTCGTAGTTTTTAAAATAGGTTATTCTGAATTGTATCCAAGACGCTAGCAGATATTATGGTGCAGCATCAGAGATTACTCTGTTTGAAAGTTATGTCTGCTTAGCGTCTTACTTCAGTGTCTTGGCAATTCTCGGTATGCTGGCATCCTCCACGCAGTTTTTAAGACCACGGTAGCTCCCCTGAGGCGCTCTTGTCATAACAGACAAGGAAGATGCTCAACTATAAGTGGCATGTCTTTCCAGCAAAGAGTGTGGGAGCTCTGAGTGTCTTTCTGTTTCGTATACTCGCTAATCTGTCTAGTTCTCATAGCATTTAGTTGTAGAAAGGAATGACTGGTAAAATATGCAGTTCAAAAAAAAATCTGATGCGTTACACTCACCTGACTTTCTCTACTCTTGTACAAACTATTTTTACAAACGCTTATTCTCCATATGCTTCATGTTAATCGAGATGTTAATCTTATTGCTAATTTTCTTATAGATGCAAGGAGAATTGCTAGGCTTTAAGCGATAGTCAAATATGTTAGGAGCTGGTTGCTATGCGGAGTATTCCATTCTCTTTGCATTACTAGGACAAAAAAATGAATAACGAATTTGAGAAAAAGTATAAGTATCGGAAAATTTAAGGGAATAAAATTTTGTCTATCTCTTATAGTTTACCAGTTATGCAAAAGTCGTCACAATGAGGAATACTTTTGGAGACATTCCCAGAAAATTCAGGATATAAATTTCATTTGTCATGAAAATATCTTAAAATATGATATTTTAATCAAAATCGTTAGAGCCATTTTTGTAAAAATTAAAATTTTCAAAAAATGTTCCATGTAAAGGGTAATCTGTGGTGGGGGATTTTCTTGAAAACCTTCGTGTCGCATCTCTGGAAAATACTGAACCTAAATACCAAGTTTGGTGTTTATCCGATTGTTCGTTTCTAAGTTATGCTGTTCACAGACACACAGACAGAACACACACACAGGGACGTGTTTCCAAAAATGCTTTTCTTGGATTCAGGGGGTCTCAAAAAATGTATTTCCGGTGAAATCTCGGTATCGAATTTTTGGATGGAATTCAATACTTCCCCCACTCACTATACGTAGTAGAGAAAGTAATAACAGACAGCTCTTCTGAACCATATAAGGTTCACTGAAATGCTATTGAAATTATGCAATGTAGTTCTATGACTATTGCTCTATGGGTGTAAATTGGACTAAACAAGGCCAGTGGAGTTTAGAGAAATAAAATTTCTCCAATTTGTGACTAGATACTCCTTACGGGATCAAAGTAATGATACCATATCGAGGCAATAGCAACTGTGTTTGAAAGATACGAATTCAGAGAACATGCTCAAGGAATGTCAGATACTACAGTGGCTAGAGCCACCATGTTGTACCTCCCAGTAAAATAAATCTGAAGGCTTTGTGTACATGCGAGGATCTCTGAAACGTGAAAGAAAGCGTACGCAGTACCAAAGAAGATAAGAAGTAAGAAATAATACTAAAACGCTGTTAGGAAAACGTTAATAAACTATTGAATATGTTCAAAAAATTTTCCGTCAAATTTGATATACCAGGTGAGTCAGTTGCCCCTAGTTATTCGTATCTATGCAGCCCGCAGTTTATATTGTAATGTAAAAACATCGACCTTCTGGCAAACAAATTGTTATTTTAGCTCTGTCCCTCTATTCGTTACTATACGCAACTAGCACTAATGATTAAAGGGCTGAATGAAAACCAAAGAGCTGCGAAGTTTTTAAAAAAGACGGCGTTGCATCGATATAACACTTGCAAGGAGATAGAGGAATGTTTTCCCGAAGAGCGGGGTAGCCTACGTGCGTTTAGCTGCCGGAATGTAGTGAAGCAAAGGTTAGCTTCAAAGGTTCGATCTGATGTAAACATCAAATTGTTTTGGTTCTTTTTTTTCTCCTTGTGTTTATTTTCTGTATTTTAGTGTATTAATTTATTTATTTTTATTGGCTCTCCTGTGAGCTAAAGACACAATAATTACAGTCAGATAATTGTGGATCATGTTTACCCTAATAATCTGTACCGTATCTGGTGTTGTAAACCGTTTTAGTAGTTAGCTTTAATTCTTTTGGGTGAGATCGACGATACTAAATATAACAGTTTTTGTTTCATGTTTATACCTTATGTTTCGCTTCTGTTGACAAAGGGGTTGTAAATGTGCTAAGTGCACGGGTAAAAAGAATAATAAATTGTTAAAGAGCGTGGATTTCATCAACGAAGTAAATGTTCAAAATGACGACCCCTTCTTGCATGCTGTAACATGCGCGGTGTAATTTGTCTGCGTTCTTCACGTATGAGTGCCGTAGATGATTTGGGCTTTGCGGTTCTTCTTCTTTGCGGTGAAAACCTGGCGATTATTCTATTACACACTTATAATGTTATCAAAAACGTTATCAACTTATAGGCCTTAAAAGATAAAACAAAATTAACAAAAGCTTGAACTTAACCCAAAGGATTTGATCCCGAACTGAAGTTACACAGTGTTAAAGCAACCATGATAATACCATTCGGCCAATGCCACCTTGCGAGCTGCACTTCCTATACGAATTAGTAATCGCAGAACTAGCCTCCACCTCGAATTTTTACACGCTTTTTGCAGCGTCATACGGTATTTTGAGCTCGTTTTGGTAGTTGTAATTCAAACAAATGAACTGCAACAATTACTGTATAATCTGAAATATGACATATTTTGTGAAATAAGTGAAATTATCTACCTAATACTTAGCACTTTTTGACAAGGCTGTACAACGTTGACTGACGGTTTAAATCCAATTGGTCGCACTGCGTAGATATGCCATTTTATTTTCAAATGGTTTTGTCAACCGATGCATGTGATAGGTTGTTTCTTCAGGGGCGTTTTCAAAGATGTGCACGAATGTATACTAAATAATAAAAGTTTGTAAAATTGGCTAAAAGTGGTACTGCAGCTCCCAGTGTCAGGGTGGGATGTTTTTTGTATCGACATGCATAGCGATTGCATTCGGTGCTGTAAAACACTTATCTCTAAGTTATATATCACCTCCTCTATTAAGAATTATGCAAATCAGCCATTAGAAGGCATTCAAGAAAGGCGTAAGTCAAATATGTCGCTTAGCACGTTGCATAAATTAAAAAATAAATAAGGACAGCTGACTCACCTGGTATTTTGTGCGTCACCTAGTTAAATTATGTCGAAATTTTGAGTTAAAACAATGATGTACAGCGTGTCCGCAACGTATTTGTCAGGTCATAAACTAAATGCCTTTCCAATGTTGGAAACGTGGTGTGGGCTGGTTAAAGCCTGTTGACGTGACGTTGTTGATAGAGTCGCCAAACCTTTCTTGCATTCCTTCGGGATTTTCCGTAGATGAGAAGCATCTCAGTGTACTCTTGTGTACAAGACCACTATTGTTCGTTTCCAATTGAAGCTAGCCATACAAATAAAAATTGTAACATGAAAGTACTAAACAGTACCATATCGTAAACTCTAACGTTGGCTAGACTGCTGTGCATGACGTAACAGCTGATGCTGTACCATTGGTAAGCGTGGTAAACATTGGTAAATATTATTCAATACAAATGGTTACAATAAATTTTGAGATAATAAAAAATAAGGGGTATTCTTGCACGTAAAGGGTAATTTGGGTAGAGTAATTTTCTTAAGAATGTTCATGCTGCATTCTTGGCAAGTGCTGAACTGAATACCAAGTGTGGTTCTTAACCGAATTTTCGTTTTTGAGTTTCACATATGCGCGCGCAAACACGGACTTTTTCTAAAAATGCGCGTTTTTCTTTCAGGAAATCCCTAAACGAGTACTTTCATTGAAATCCCTATATCGAACTTTCCTCTAGTTATTGTAATAAAGTAGTATGAGTGAATTTTAGTATTAGAGAAGAAAGAAAAATCGTACGCACGCCACTGATTTGGCAAAAAGAATAAAACCACTGCTTTTTCGAGGTCACCGTCGCAGTTCAGAGACGAGTGAGAAAAAAAATGAGAATGCAAATTAGGGATGAAGACTCAGGGTGTCTCCCACTAAACCACCAAGCGGCAGTTCACTTGACTCCAAGTTCATGCAGCCTATCTCTGCTGTATATCGTTTCTACTGCAGCATTATCTCTCCGTAGGGCGGGAGTTATCCTCCCATCATACACGTCGATACGAAAAATCTCCCAATCTATCTGCCTTTACCTTCCAATCTTTCACATTTACGAAGGCTAAAGCTAGTGAAATTGCTTTCCAGGGTTTTGAGGCTTATAGCTCTTTATTTTGTATTTGTTCCGTAAATTTCTTTAGAGGATTTGTACAAATTTATTCCAGAACGATAGAAATATGTCCCATTGTCTTAGATCAAAGTTTCATATAAAATGTTATGCTAGATTTTGTGACTTTCCTTTATTGTTCTATTTTTCTTCCTCAGAAATTCGCTGGTACTCTATATTCTGTAATGTCACTGAGATTCTAAAAGTGTGCTACTTGCAATAAACAATCTATCATCAACCCATATTATTGTATAAAAAATTCACTCACAACTTCATACAGCCAATAAGCAAGGAAAACAAGTGTCTTTGGTATGGATTTTATCTCACATTGGAATACAGGGCAACGAATTGGTCGATCAGGCAGCAAAAGATGTCACTAAACATCCACTAAGTGACCCAACTACAACTACACCAGTCCAAGTTATCTCAAACGTTAAAAAGAAGCTCTACCAACAGTGGAAGACAGGATGGCTTGACTCAACTAGAAACAAATTCCGTGATATAACATCGAGTTTTTCGACACATCCCAGTAATTCTCTTTTCAGACAAGATCCGATTGGGAATAGGCCATACCAAGATCACGCACACTTATCTTCTTTCAAAAGACCAACCACCATTTGCCACCAGTGTAACGCATTGTAAACGACGAAACACATAATCGTGGAATGCCCACAATATGATCAATGGAGAAAATACTACCAGATACCCAATGATTTACAAACAGCACTCAACTGTTCAATGTACCCTAAGATAGTTGAAGTTTTTAAAAGCATAAATTTATAATTATAGTGTCACAATTTTATACTAGTTCATTGTAATGGTTCAAAACTGCCAGTATGTTAAATAACCTCATTATTTTATTCTTAAGTATTTATTTTAAAAGTTGTAAATTCGCGATATGACTAATGTGTTAAATCGAATCTAAACTTTCCAAAAAAAAAGGTTATATATACTTAAGACACAAAAAGTGGTTCATATAGGAACGGATGAATTTAACCCATTGAAGAAAGCCCCGCCTTATAAAAGTATCACCTTTCTTGCATTTAGTTGGTCGCTTATGTCATTCCAAAAGATGCCTCCTAACCCTCAGCGGCCCCCACTGGTGAGGCCCACTCATAGATGGAACCTAACATACCAGATCCTCAACGGCACAAGGTAGAAACCTCTACAAAGCGCACATCCTGCAACCAGACGAACACCGTCGCCTGCCCCTACAACCATTGGAATACAGCGAGACCCAATGAACAATAAACCGGCTGCACGGTGTTTTTCTGGTTTGCGATGGCGGAAGTCTTGCCGTCTGCGACTATCGTATAGTGGCGCTGATGCAATCATACAATAATTTTCTTAATTATGTTTAAACGCTTTGCTTACTAACGTTATGAAAGGATATGCTGAAACTGGCCAATCTTTAAGAAACTATCCATCAGTCACCGGAGTTCAGGTTGCTAAATGCTGGCGATTTCCAGGCGTATATACAATTCTTCCAGGCTGTTCATAAACATATACTGAGCCATAATTGTGACTAAATACAGGATACACTAATAAATAACTCCTAACAAATGAACATACAATTGATGATAATCATCAATGAAAAGTTGAAGATGCAATGTTTACTAAAAGTGGAATTGTAATTTTATTACTTCAAATTCTATTTTTGTTAGATAAAATATTTTATGAATATTAGTTTTTAGAACTACATCACGGTTAACGCAATACTGCAGGGCAGAGCAAAGTCAAAGTCAGTAGCGTGATTTTGACTGCAACAGCGGCGAGAAACGCGTATCCACACACAGCGCAGCTGGTTCATAGTTCATTGGCTTTCTCAGTGGATGACAATGGAGATCATAGGTACAGGAAATGACGGGCAGGAAAGACATGGTAGAAGAGGAGCTACCAAAGGATTCGTCTGCCGAACCACGGAAACCAAGAAAAACGTCTAGGTGGACGACAGGTATCTCCCGAATGCGAGTCGAAACATTCCACGGCGCCACGTTGCATCGGTCATGTAACCGTAGGGTTTTTACCACAAAACACAACAGAAAGTTTCGTGAATGCAACACATAATAATTAATTTTTTATTACTTTATCACGTACAATATAGGTAGAGAAGGAATAGCATTCCACCAAAAAAATTGATACCGACATCTCACCGGAAATACATGTTTTGATGCCCCCTGAACCAAAAAAGCATTTTTAGAAAGGGTCCGTGTTTGTGAGGGGGGTTTGAGAACAGCGTAACTCAAAAATAAAAAGTCGAATAAATAGTACAATTAGTATTTAGCTTGAATACCTTCCAAAGTTGCGACAAAGTTGAACCATTTTTCTAAAGGTTTAATTTTATATAAAATGGCTCTAACAATTCGAAATAAAATACTGTATAACCTCCCGAACCTTTCCATCTTAAAGCCATGACAACGAGGTCGAAACTCGCCAAGCATATTAAATTAAGGATTACAGCAGAGAAATACCGGAACCTGCAAAGAAGCCAAAAAGAAGAAAGTATTTAAATTTTAACAAATGACAACCTTATTAACACAAAATGCTACCTTAACCTTACATGCTGTTCACAAAAAAAGCCACCTTCCAAAACTAATCCTTGCCACGAGGCAAGTCCTGAGAGCACATCACACTGTTCCATATTAATTAAGAAGTCTTGTTGCCTAAAGAGGTCCAACTATTAATCCCCAATCATTTTATATCCAACCATTCCCATCCTTGCTTCCATTTAAAAGGGTCATCAAAGCCAGCAGAACATTCTTAACCAATCTAGAACAAAATCAAGCTACCAGTATAAGTTGAGCCTTCCGGAATGAGCAGGTCTACCAAACTAATTCTCGGAGGACCGACTCCGTATCAGGCGTACCAACCCAGCTCTACGTGAGCTCGACACCGTATTAAATATATTTTCATGACAAATAACTTATATATCTTGAATTTTCTTGGAAAAGTCTGTGAGGTCCTCTTCATTCCGAAGCACTTTTGTACAACTGGTAACGTTAAGTGATTGACGAAAACGTGTCAATTGTCATTATTTTAAGGTCTCATCGATTTTCTGTAGTTTTCCTCGATTGTATGGAAAAGGTATGGAATTTAAGGCTGGCATATTGTGGAGTATGAGTAAGCTTGTCATACCAGACGCATTATTGTGCCACATTGTCGACAGCATTATTGGGTGACTTATATTATTTCTTTCCGCTGAACGAGGCTTCTCCTTCGGCAGGAACACGCCAGGGAGAGAAGGCTTTGTTTGAATCTCGCCCGGTATGACTCCAGCCCTGGCTACCTAGCTTGCCTAGACAAGGTTGAAGAGGGGGGATACATAGTTAGCGTTACTTGAATGTGCGCGTTACTGAGTGTGTAAGAAGCAGGTTGCGTGAGACCAGTCCTCGATTTCGAGGCATCTCCCCTCATTCTTTGATTCCCCAAGTGTAATGTGGAGCCACGAAGTGTTTTATCAATAAATTCCAGTTAATATGTGTTACGTAATCTTCGCGTATTTTGTGAGAAAACCTCACGCCTTCTTCTAAATGTAGACACCAAGGTCCCGGTCCTCTTGCTTTTTGTGAGCTACGCTCCCTCATGTACATGTTGGGGTGGTCAAAATTTAGTAATCCATTGGTAACCCTTTGGCCCTCATCCCAGCATGTAACAATATACATTACGTGATCAAAAGTATCCGGACACCTGGCTGAAAATGACGTAAAATTTCGTGGCGCCATCCAGCCGTAATGCTGGAAGTCAATGTGGTGTTGGCCCACACTTAGCCTTGATGACAGCGGTCACTCTCGCAGGCATACTTTCAATCAGGTGCTGGAAGGTTTCTTGGGGAATGGCAGCCCTTCTTCACGGAGTGCGGAACAGAGGAGAGGTATCGATGTAGATCGGTGAGGCTTGGCACGAAATCGCCGTTCCAAAACATCCCAAAGGTGTTCTATAGGATTTAAGTCAGGACTCTGTGCAGGCCAGGCCATTACAGGGATATTATTGTCGTGTAACCACTCCGCCACAGCCCGTGCAATATAAACAGGCACTCGATAGTGTTAAAAGATGCAATCGCCATCCCCGAATTGCTCTTCAACAGTGGGAAGCAAGAAGGTGCTTAAAATATCAATGTAGTTCTGCGCTGTGATCGTGCCACGCAAAACAACAAGCAAACCCCCTCCAGGAAAAACACGACCACACCATAATAGCACCTCCGAATTTCACTGTTGGCACCACACATGCTGGCAGATGACGTTCACCGGGCATTCGCTATACCCACACCCTGCCATCGGATCGCCACATTCTGTACCGTGATTTGTCACTCCACACAACGTTTTGCCACTGTTCAAGTGTGTAATGTTTACGTTCCTTACACCCAGCGAGGCGTCGTTTGGCATTTTCCTGCGTGATGTTCGGCTTATGATCAGCCGCTCGACCATGAAATCCAAGGTTTCTCACCTGACGCCTGTCATAGTACTTGGAGTGGATCCTGATACAGTTGAGAATTCCTGTGTGATGGTCTGGATAAATGTCTGCCTATTACTCTTTACGACCCTCTTCAAATGTCGGCGGTCTCTGTCAGTCAACAGACGAGGTCGGCCTGTACGCTTTTGTGCTGTACAGGTCCCGTCACGTTTGTACTTCACTATCACATCAGAAACAGTGGACCTATGGATGTTTAGGAGTGTGGAAATCTCGCGAACAGACTTCTGACACAAGTGACACCCATTCACTTGACCAAGTTCGAAGTCCGCGAGTTCCACGGAGCGTCCCATTTTGCTGTTTCACGATCTCTAATGATATTGAGATAATGAGTGCCAGGCAGTAGGTGGCAGCATAATGCACCTAAGATGAGAAATGTATGTTTGTGGGGGTGTCCGGATACTTTTATCACATAGTGTAGGTCCAGTTCTTAAACATTTTACTATCGCTGTTCTTTTTGCATCGATAACGAAATGTGTAATGTAGCTATTTAGGTTTATTGAATTAAAATGTAGTAGATAGAAAAATAAGCTTTAATAAGAATAGAATAACGCCCAAAAACAGTGTAAAGAAAGTCGTGTGAATGTATCACATTAGATTTTGTTATTACTTTTAACATAACAATATGCTCGCTTAACAGGCCTCTTTAGAAAGCTCCACAGCCTGTTTTGCTAATCTAATGTTTGTTTTTACTCAAAAGTGCATAATGCGTATGATGAATAGACAAAATCCTATTTTAAAACACCCAATAGCTTGTAATGTATCTCTCTAGTGTCTGTTTTGTTTCAGTACCATCTTACAATATAACGACGAAGAAATAAACCGCGTGGTAAGTCGAGCATTTCGCACACACACGCGCTGTGTGACAAATGCCCTGGATACATGAACTTCAACACAATACACCACACGCGCCATTAGCTTTGAGTATTAAACCAACATGACGCCTGAATGCTCCTTCCCGCAAAGCTGAAACACGCATCATTACTGCTATACAAAAACATTTAATGTGCGGTGCTTGCTTTGGTTAAACTTTTTGTATTCATAATCCTCCCGAGGAGCGGCGCTGTTAAACGCAACTGAGACTAGCGAATTTGTCTTCCTTGTGTTTCTTTTGCGTGATACATCAGCTGTTTTAGTAGCCTGACGTGTAATCGAGGCCTTTGGTGGAAAAGCGATACATTTGCCCTTCTGGGAGAGGTACAAAGAATGATTTGATTACATCTGTAGTAGAGTTGACACGTGCTGCCTTCTCAACCCAGAGATCCCGGATTCGAATCCGGCTGAGGAATTTGCGTTTTGATAACTTTAGCTCCTCTCTCTACAGTCATTCTAATAATAAGGAATAAAATAGTAGGAGCTAATAATCAAAATATTATATTATTTATTCGGACGTAAACATATTAAACTATAAATACACCAAATAATCTAATAGATAATCAAAACATATTAATTAATACTCCAATTCGTGAATTTTTCTTTATTCAAAATCATTCCCATCCTCCATAGCGCTTGGTAGTAAAATTTATTAAAAACAAAATATTTTAAATATTTGATGTGTTGCATCCATAAAATCATAACCATAGAACTATTTTGAGTATGGAAAAAGGCATCCTTAAATTCTTTTTCTAGACTTTCAGAACTATGCTAAAAATTTCAAAATAATTGTATGAAAAGTGCATCGTACAGAATATCTTCAATAATAAAGACATAGAATATGTTGCATTCACGTACTTTCTCTACTCTTATACAAACTATTTTTACAAACCCTTATTCTTCATCTACTTCATGTTAATCGAGATAAAAATTTGCAGAAACTATCTTATTGCTATTTTTCTTGTAGGTGCAAGAGAAATAAGGTAGGCTATAAGCGATAGTCCAATCACTTAATAGCTGTTTGCTATGTGGAGAATACTTCACTCTCTTAAAAAAACGAATAACGAATTCCCATTTGAGAATTCGACAATTCAAACAAGTAACAAGGAATATCTCAGAAATGGTTCACTCGAGAAAAAAGATGTATATGACATAAATTGTGTGTTTTAACGAGATCTATGATTTTTGTGTAGTAAGATTTTATCTATGCTTACGGTTTACCAGCTATGCGAAAGTCATTCAGAATGAAGGAGTCTTTTGGGGACATTACTAGAAAACTCAAGATATACATTCCATTTGCCATGAAAATATTTTAAACGTATGATATTTTAATCAAAATTGTTAGGAGCCAGTTTTTTAGAAAGTAAAAATGCTCGAAAAATTTTCGTTATAAAGGGTAGTCTGCGTGGGGGGATTTCCTTGAAAATCTTCGTGTCGCATCCTTGGATACTAAACTCAAATACCAAGTTCTCCGATTTTTCCTTTTTGAATTATGCTGTTCAGACGCACACACACACACACACACACACACACACCGACATTTTTCTAAAAATGATTTATTTGGATTTAGGGCACCCCAAAAAACCATGTATTTCTAGTGAAATCTGGGTAACGAGTTTTTTGGTGTAATGCAATAGTTCCCATACCTTCCCCCATTTACTATACGCAGTAGAGAAAGTAAAATAGTTGAACAAAATGCCAGCAAAATGCAACTGAGTCGTAAAATCTCCAACAACTTACAGGGATATGAATAATTAAGTCATTCTGAAGTGCATTTTAACCTCAATTTCGTTAGATTCACTTAAAATACAAGTTGATTTGCAATGCTGGTGTAATAGACCACAGATTCCTGAATTTTTCTGAATCTTTCTATTTGATATTTTGCAGTTAAGAAGAAACATTAATGGAATCCGGTTTGAATTAGATTAAGGCAGTTATTAAACTTGTTCCGCAATGCTTTACCATGTATGTTAATCTTGGGAAAAGAGTCCTCAAGTTGCATAATTATATAGAACCACTGTAAATTAAGTAACTGTGCCATTTATTATAGTGTTCTATAGCTTAGTGATTACTATAAGCTGGCCTGTGCTTAAAACAAGGAACAAAGAGTGAGATAGGCATTTTTTATGTTGTTGTATTATTATTTGCCCCACGCTTTTGGAGCTAATTTGAGATGACGGTTTGTTGCTTCACGTATGGAAAGCCAATTTGAAGTAGGAGTTGTATTGTAGTTCAACTGTTGGGGAGCCGATCTTGAAGTAGTTGCAACCGCACGTATGGTACCCGGTAGCCTTCGCCCCAAGTTTTAAAATATTAACTTTGTAATTTGACTGTATCTTTAAATATTATATATTTATGTTTGCCTCGGCTGCGTCAGTATTATTGTTAGAGACATAGATTTCTTTGCAGGGAGTAGTGCGGCTAAGAATGTACGCTTACACAGATTATAATTTTTAATTCACTCCTTTTTATTAATGCTTGACACGATTTAAATAACACTTCACTGATATAGAGAGCTGTGAGAGTTTTTATTAATTATTTGCACCTTTTAACACGTAAACTATTTTTCGTCTCACACTGAATACGTATTAAATTTCTCGAGGACGTGTCCGGTTAGGAACACTGTCTACAACCAACTGACTTCTGAATTTGTAAGTGTTGCTATATTTCAGTTTCTGATTGGCTAATCCTACTACAATAGAATACCTTTACGTAACTAAAGCTTTTTCTGGTTGTTGATTGACTATTTATAAACTGTCTCAAAATTTGCATTATTGTTGCTCCAATAATGACTAGTAGCATTATTAAACTTTCTTACTCGTAATTGCCTCAAGGTTACCTCATTTTTACCTAATTTTAGCAACTTTTAACCTATTATTCTTACAGTTCTTACGTTATTAAATTACGTAATACATTCACATAACATTATTACACATGTAAACAATAATATAAACATATACAATGACTGTAATATACACTTCTTATATATTGTTACATACACATATTGCTTTAGGGCGGGCTGTTATTGAATTTATATATTATATAATTAGACTGAAATCATTTAAGTGTTAAAAATACTGCCTCAAGAGACACCACCCAAATATGAATACCGAATGGATTAAGCTACTTGGATGAGCATTTTTTCCGGAATACTTTCAGGTAGCTTTAATACTTAAGTCCGTGAGAAAAATTCATATTCATTTTATGCATTTAAGTTTTTTTATTATTTAACTAGGAAATAAAGGGACATAACTTATACTTTCTCTAGCACTTATCATCTGCTAAAAACAATTTTCAAGAAAATACCCGCACCTCAAGCTACCCTTTTCATGTAAGATTTACTTTATGTTTTACTTTCTCAAATTTTTCTTCGAATAGCCTGTAAAACTGTCTTAATTTATGAATTAATTTTGTATACTTTTGTATACAACCGGTAATAGTAAGAGAGACAAAAGGTTATAGTAAAATTAATCAGTTTTATACATTAAAAATTTACGGATTATTGGTCTAAATTTTATAATAGTTTTTACTTTTGGAAGTAAAGTCTCCGTTTATTTGCTTCTGCCGGTTATACTAAGAATGCAATTTTAAAATCAGCACATAGAGACCCGGTTAATAAACACTTGACTACTACTTCAAACTATTGTAGTCCTGTTTTGCCTACAACTAAATGTGTAATGAAATCATTTCTGCAAAGCTTATCTCGACTAACATGAAGTATATAGAGCAACAAAATGCATACAAAAAGTATATATAGAAAGCCATATGAATGCAACAAGGTTTTCACTTTCCCTACTACGTATAATAAGTGCGGGAAGTATTGTATTCCACCTGAAAGCTTCGATATCGAGATTTCACCGGAGGTACATGTTTTGAAGCCCCCTAAACACAAAAAAAGCATTTTTAGAAAAAGGTCCATGTATGTGTCCATGAACGGTATAACTCAGAAACGAAAATTTGGATAAACACCAAACTTGGTATTAAGTTCAATATTTTTCAAAGATTCGATACGAGGATTTTCAGTAAAATCCCATTATCCAAATGGAACATTTTTCGAAATTTTTTAGCCTTAAGCGAATCTTGGATAATAAAAGAAAACGACAAAAGTAAAATTCAATCGGCGGAAATGAGATTTTTACGGAGAACTAAAGGATCCACTAGATTAGACTTAATAAGAACTGAAACAATTAGAAAAGAACTGAATATTTTAAACTATATGATAAATTTGAAGACAATAAACACTGTTGGAAAGAGCACATGAACCGCATGAGTGAAGAAAGAATATCATTATTAATTAATAAATATAAACCGCTAGGAAAAAGAGACATCTGGCGCCCAAGAAAGAGATAAAACAAAAGAATGCGAAGACGGAACAGGTGTAATACCTAATCCTTGAAGTGAAGAAGAAATGGCCATAACGAGTATTGTTAGAATGTCATATTAATCATATATTACAATGTTTATCTTGAATTTTCAGGGCATGCCTATGAACTCTTCTTCATTCGGAAGGAACTTTGTATAATCTTGAATAACTGGTAAACGTACTAGAAAAGAAATGAATCTCTCTTTAAAACACACCATTTCTTTCAAATAATTTTTTATGGCATTAGCCATTTCCGAAATATCCGTTATTAATAGCTGAAACAGTTCAATATTTAGCGATTCTTTAAAGTCCTCTCGATTTTCAGCTGTTTCACGTAATCTCACGTATAGCTCCTTTTCACTATCGCTATTCTCTGTGTATCTGTAGCGAAATGTGTAATGCTGCTAGGTCTATCTTGATTAAAATGAAGTAGATAGGAAAAAGATAATCTAAGAATAATTGTTATACTCGCTAACAAACGATAGGTGGTAGAGAAGATCATGTGAATGAAACGCTTTAGATTTTTAAACCATGTTTTCCTGAATTCATGAATAGGTGTGCAATCTCTCTCAAAATTCTAAGGCTCATTCCTTTCTGTATACTGATGGAGTAAAAAGAGTACTTAAATTTTAATCTTTTGTATGTAGTATAATTTGGCTATAGAGTTTTCACTGAACAAATGTCAGTTTTGATGACGGCTGGATAAGCACATTGTGTTGTAGTTCAGTTATTATTCTGTACATGACAGCTTTTAATAAAGGGACTTTTTGTGTAGACCAACAAAAGCGGAACCCTACGCCAGAAATATTAAACAATGCCTAACAAGTAAGCCAGCTGGCAAACTTTGGTACACCACTCTTTTTAATTTCTCTACCAGGTACATAGTAGCTACAACAATTATTATATTCCACCCTAAAACTCTATACCGAGATTAGTGCAGGTAAAATCTGACGTGTTACACTCACATGACCTTCTCTACTCTTGTACAAACTATTTTTACAAACGCTTATTCTCCATATGCTTCATGTTAATCGAGAAGTTAATCTTATTCCTAATTTTCTTGTAGATGCAAGGGGAATATGGTAGGCTTTAGGTGATATTCAAATATTTTAAGAGCTGGTTGCTCTGTGGAGTATTCCATTCTCTTTGCATTACCAGAACAAAAATAAATGAATAACGAACTTGAGAAAAAGTATAAGTATTGGAAAATTTAAAGGAATAACTAGCAATATCTCAAAACTGGTTCACTCAACAACAAAAAATGTATATGACATAAATTGTGTATTTTAACGCGATCTACATTTTTTGTTAGTAAAATTTTGTCTATCTCTAATGGTTTACTAGTTATGCAAAAGTCTTTCACAATAAAGAATACTTTTGGAGACATTTCCAGAAAGTTCAAGATATACATTTCATTTGTCATGAAAATGTCTTAAACATATGATATTTTATTCAAAGTCGTTAGAGCCATTTTTGAGAAAATTAAAATTTTCGAAAAATGTTCCATGTAAAGGCTAATCTGGGGTGCGGGATTTTCTTGAAAACCTTCGTGTCGCATCTCTGGAGGATTCTGAACCTAAATACCAAGTTTGGTGTTTATCCGACTGTTCGTTTGTGATTTATGCTGTTCACAGACACACACACACACACGAACATGTTTCCAAAAATGCTTTTTTTGGATTCAGGGGGTCTCAAAACATTTATTTTCGTTGAAATCTCGGTATCCAATTTTTGGGTGGAATACAATACTTCCCCTACTTACTATAAGTAGTAGAGAAAGTAAAAACTAAACGTCAGATGTATACCAAACTTGGCATTTCGGTTAAATGCCTTCCTAGAATGCGACACAAAGATTTTCAAGAAAATTCCCTCTGCTCTGAACTATGCGTTATATGTACTTTTTTTTTTTTGAAAATTTGTATGTTTTTAAATATAATTTTAGTATAATTAATTGATTAAAACACCATATATTAATGATATCTACATGAATAGCAAAATGCACATTTTTAATTTTCTGGGAATAACATGTGAGGTCCTGTTTATTCGGAAGGAGTTTTGTATAATCTTATATTACTGGTAGACGTTAAGCGATAGACGAAAACGTACTACACAAAAAATGTACATCTCTTCAAAACACGTAATTTATTTTAAATAACTTTTTCTCGTTACATCAGTCATTTCTGAGAGATCCTTTATTAATGGTTCGATTTGTCATAATTTTTAAGTCCCAAACATTTCAGCTGTTTCTGGCGATTGCATGGAAACAGTATGGAATTTTAAGGCCAGCGTTTAGCATTCGGCTCTTAAATATTTGACTATCGCTGTTTTCTTTGTATCCGAAAGCAATGTGTAGTTTAACTATTTCTGCAAATGCTTATCGGGATTAAAATGAAGTAGAGAGAAAATTAACTTTCGTAAGAATAATTTGTATATGCACTAATAAACGATCGAGGGTAGAGAAAATTATGTGAATGTAACACATCAGATTTTTACGTATATATTGCACATAAAAAGTCGTTATTCAAACGTAATTTTTTCGGTAGGCATTTTAGTGGAATAGTAGAATAATCTAATGTATTTCAAACACAATACAGATGTCTTGAATGAAATTTCACTTTTGAGATGTACAATGAACAAATATAGTCTTTACATCTCTTAACTGAAGGTAGGAACTGAGTCAGTATAACACAGCTCTGATAAACACAGCCTTGAGCGGGTCATTCATCGCTAGGGCGCTAGTAGAAAAATACAGAAGTCACTGGAGTTAAAGGGAACTACGCATATACGCTATCTGTGGCTCGGCTATAATCGAACGCATGGTACTTACAACTAAATAGGTAAATATGCATTGAAATTTTATCTCGATTAAATACAAATACATAGAAGAATGCAACATATCAGTTTTTCCAGTATATACAGTGTTCACGGTATAGGGGAAACCTAGACCTCCGATAATCTCCGGTTTATATGTGTCCTGTGGGATAATACATTTCAAATGATGTGGAAAGTTTAATAATGGGACAACTATTGCCTTTTTTCCAATATTTGTTCACTAGCCTGGTGTTTATTATACAGTTGACTAATAAATGACTCGTTCAAAATAAAGCTTCACTTGTGTAAACATGAAGTAGCTGCTCCTTTAAATGAACTGGTAGTTCACATTTATGACTAATTTGAAGTGATCTGTTGTTAATAGTTCTCACTAATTAACTACCTTAACATACTGCTTGCTGTAAAGGTAGCTTTCCCCTTCTACCAGAAATTGAAGGATTTTACTGAAGAAGTTTATTTGATGCAGTTGTTTATTTATTTAGCTCCACGTATGGGCGCCAATTTGACGTAGGTGGTTTCTTTTATGTTGTTTAATTCCACGTATGGAAAAGCCGATTTGAAGTAGAAGCGGTATTGTATTTCAACTGTTGGAGAGTCGAACTTGTAGTAGTTGCCACAGCATGTTTAGCAAACAGTTTCCGGTAGCCTTTGCCCCAAGTTTAAAAATATTAACTTTGTAATTGAACTGTTTCTTTAAGTATTAAATAATTATGTTTGCCTCGGCTGCGTCAGTATTATTGTTAGAGATATTGAAGTCTTGGCAGGGCGTGATGCGACAAGAATTAGGCTTACGCAGATTTTAAGTTTTAATTCACTCCTTGTTATTAATCCATGACACAAATTAAATAGCACTTCACTGATATAGAGAGCTGTGAGATTCTTTTCTTTAATACTTGGACTTTTTAATACATATACTACTTTCGTCTCACACGAATACGTATTTAATTTCTCGAGGACGCAGCATGCATCCGCTTACTATCACTGTCTGCAGGCAACTGACTAGATTTCAACCGTCTAAACTTGTAAATTTCTGTATTTCAAGTCTCTGATTGGCTAATCCTACTCAAATAGAATACCTTTATTTAACTAAAGCTTTTTCTGGTTGTTGGTTAGCTACTTTTATAAACTGTCAATAAAATTACATTAATATTTCCAAGAATCACAAATAACATTTAAACTCTCAAACTCATTATTGCCTCAAGGTTACCTCATTGTTAGCAACGTTTAACTTATTATTCTTACAGTTCCTACATTATTAAATTACGTAATATATTCACATAACATTATTGCACATGGATACAATAATATAAAAGCATATGCAATGACTGTTACATACATTTTACAAATTATTACATACACATATTGCTTCAAGGCGGGCTGTTATTGAATTTACATATTATATAATTAGACTGAAATTATTTAAGTGTTGAAAATACTGTCTCATTAGATAGAGTTTTAGGTGTGTTATATAGCACATCAATCTGAAGTTAATAATTATTTAGAAATATAAAATCCTTAATAAATTAGGATTTTCACATGAAGCTCTTATTTGTACCTTAACATAATTATCCAACTGATCTTCATCTATATTGCATATTACAATTCAAGAAATGTATCAGCAAACCAAATTATAATAAAGCTGCCTTTCTTCGAGCCTCTTAAGTCATGCTAAGGAAGTGCGGTTCCGGAATCTTGTGAGTAAGTTCTACCAACCAAAATTAATGGAGGTGAAGCAGAGAACGGCGCCTAAAAGTTCTGGTGGAGTAGAAAGGTAGCACCAAAATATGCATTTTGACGTTAGAAATGTTGGGTCGCAGATGCAGTATACAACATTTATTGTTGGAAAAAGAAACACTTGAATAAAAACAGAACTTATATTAAAAGGATTCAGCTGTAAAACATATGTCCTCCCCAATTTCTGTGATACTAAATATAATCCACTGCACAAGTTAGTTTTAGCTCTTGTTTTATCTTTAAATGCATGCTTGTTTTTGTGTATATTCATTTCAATTCATAAAAAATCGCCCACATAGCAAAATATCCATATTTGCATTTTTAGAAGTCGTTTATACACACTGACGTATTCATTATCCCAACTATTTCGTGATAGGGAGTCTAGTATAACATTTTATAAACGTTTACGATATGCCTAACGAGGAGTTACAAATACTGTAAAGTGAAGCAACGTGTTCTCTGAAGTTACATAAGCATTAATTTTTACAGATTTGAATAGATATTTAGTAGTAATTCGTATTCAAGAGCCCTTAGCATTTTTCTTCTTACTTGAGATTCTTACGAAGTTTTCTACATTTTGTAGTATATATTTTTTACTGGAATGAAAAATAGCAATGCGTAGACAAATTAAAGTTGTGAATATGAATTCTTAATTTCCTCTAGGCTGAAGGTAATATTCTTCAGATGAGCAAAATATAGGCATAAAAACCAAAAGGAATTACGAGAAATAAACATATAAAAAAGCTTGCATAACTGAATGGAAATTACTAATCCTAATGATTCAGTTAAAAATTAAAATGAAAGATTCTTACTATAAATTTCATAGGGCTTGTACGTAATTAAAAGAAGAAACTTAAAATATTCGAAAAAAACAATTTACAGCTTTGAAATCTTGTTTGCAGAGGTAATTATAAAGAGTGAAATAAAAATAAAAGTCTAGACAAAGCTACGGTATTTTAAATTTTACCAGTCAGCTTGAAGCATAAACCGAAATCTACATCTGGAACAAAGTCTAAAATAAATAGCCTAACAATAGCAATTGATCACAAATGTTGTTTACCTACCTTCCTTAACACGAATGTTCCTCTAATGTTTGTCTACACTCTTGCTTACCTGAAAAAAAGAAATTATAAATTTTAGAAAGTGTTATCAATAAGTATCAGACTTATCTCCATAAGTTAAAGTGTGATTTATGATGTTTCGATACAATTTTGAGAAAACATGTATAACATTGGAGTAGATACGCCCCACGTATGGGAACCAATTTGAAGTATATAATATTTTTCTTGAAGGTTTGCCTCACGTTTGGGAGCCAACTTGAAGATATTGTTTACGTAATTGTTGTTGTTAGCCACACGCTTGGGAAGCCAACTTGAAGTAGTTATTGTTTTGGAGTTTGTTTATTTATTTATCTCCACGTACGGACGTCAATTTTGAAGAAAGTGTTCTGTTGTTAAAGTTTGCACCCCGCTTTGAGCGTTAATTTGAAGAAGATTGTTACACTCCAAGTTTAAAAATATTATATTAACTTTGCTATTAAACTGGTTCTATAAATATTATTTACGTTTTTTTTGCCTCGGCTGCGTGAGTATTGTTTTAGAGTCACGTATCTCTTAGACAGGGCGTGGTGCGACAATAATGTAGGCTTACACAGATTTTAAGTTTAAATTTACCTCTTTTTATTTATCCTTGACACAAATTAAATAGCATTACACTGATATTAAGAGCTGTGAGATTCCTCAAATTAATACTTCCACTTTGTTAACGCGTATACTTAATTTTTGTTACACACGAATACGTAATATTTCTTTAGAGAACACATTTTCCATCAGATCACTACCAAGGTCTGCAGGCAACTGAACATATTTCAACCGTCAAAACCCGTAAGCTTCTGTATTTCAAGTCTCTGATTAGCTAATCCTAGTTCAATAGAATACCTGCATTTAATTAATTTTTTTCTGGCTGTTCATTGGCTATTTTTAAACTGTCAGAAAATTTACATTATCATTGCTCAATCATGATTAGTAACATTTAAACTCTCAAACGCATTATTGCCTCAAGGTTACTTCATTGTTACCTCATTGTTAGCAACTTTAAACTTATTATTCTCAAAGCTCTTACACTATTAAACTACGTAATGTATTCACATAATATTATTTATCATATTTACAGTGATATAAGCATATACAATGACTGTCACATACATGTTTAAAAATTATAACATACGTATTCCTTCAAGGCGGGCTGTTATTGAATTTACATATAATATAATTTAATTCAAATTATTCAAGTGTTAAAAATACTGCCTCAACATACGGAACAACACAGTCCTCATTGGATCTAAACTGGACTATGGAGCTCTGGTGTTCAACTCCGCTAAACCTTCGGTTCTCAAAATATTACACAGCATTCAAACTACTGCACTACGTCTTGCTCTAGAAGCATTCATTACGAGCCCAATTACAAGTGGTAACGGCAGTTAATCAATTACATTAAGTTTAGAAGCATGATAGGAATTAAACATATAAAGCAATTATTTATAAAAACGAAGGAAATAAAACCACAAAAGAAATTATAAGAATGCAAAAGAAATAAAAAGTTGAAATTTATATAGAATCACATGAAGAAAACAAGAATAAGAAGGAAGTCATCAACCTATGTAAAATATATTAGTAGAATTTTAAACTCATTAAACGTGTCCTAAAACAAAATTACAAACGAACCCGTTAAATAACTATATAAGAAGAACGCAAGCTACGCAAGCACGCAACAAAGCGAAAACCGTTGTTAAAGACAAGAAAATCAACAAGCTACACTACGTGATCAAAAGTATCCGGACACCTGGCTTAAAATGACGTACAAGTTCGTGGGGCCCTCAATCGGTAATGCTAGAAGTCAATATGGTGTTGGCCCAACCTTAGCCTTGATGCCACCGTTCATTTTCGCAGGCATACTTTCAATAAGGTGCTGGAAGGTTTCTTGGGGAATGGCAGCCCATTCTTCAGGGAGTGCGGAACTGAGGAGAGGTATCGATGTAGGTCGGTGAGACCTGGCACGAAGTCGGCGTTCCAAAACATCCCAAAGGTGTTCTATAGGATTCAAGTCAGGACTCTGTGCAGGCCAGTCCATTACAGGGATGTTATTGTTGTGTAACCACTCAGCCACAGCCCGTGCAGTATGAACAGGTGCTCGATCGTGTTGAAAGATGCAATCGCCATCTCCGAATTGCTCTTCAACAGTGGGAAGCAAGAAGTTGCTTAAAATATCAATGTAGATCTGCGCTGTGATCGTGCTACGCAAAACTACAAGCGGTGCAAGCCACTTCCAGGAAAAACACGACCACACCATAACACCACCACCTGGTGGTTGGCACTACACACGCTGCTAGATGACGTTCGCCATACCTACACCCTGCCATCGGATCGCCACATTGTGCACCGTGATTCGTCACTCCACACAACGTTTTGCCACTGTTCAATCGTGTAATGTTGACGCTCCTTACACCAAGCGAGGCGTCTTTTGGTATTTTCCTGCATGATGTGTGGCTTATGAGCAGCCGCTCGACCATGGAATCCAAGGTTTCTCACATCATGCTTAACTGTCATAGTACCTGGAGTGGATCCTGATGCAGTTGGAATTCCTGTGTGACGGTCTATATAGATATCTGCATATTACTATTTACGACCCTCTTAAAATGTCGGTGGTCTCTGTCAGTCAACAGACGAGGTCGGCCTGTACGCTTTTGTGCTGTACATGTCCCTTCACGTTTCCACTTCACTATCGCATCAGAAACAGTGGACCTAGGGATGTTTAGGAGTGTGGAAATCTCGCGTACAGACTTCTGACACAAGTAACGCCCAATCACCTGACCACGTTCGAAGTCCGTGAGTTCCACGGAGCGTCCTATTCTGCTGTTTCACGACGTCTAATGACTACTGAGGTCGCGGATAACGAGTAGCAGGCAGTAGGTGGCAGCACAATGCACCTAGTAAGAAAAACGTATGTTTGTTGGGGTGTCCGAATACTTTTGATCACATAATGTAAACAAACTTCTATTCATGCTCCAGACGCCTAGCATCAAAGAAGAGAAATTGCAAAAGACAGTCCTACTAATCGAGTGGGAAGTATCCGTGTACAATAACTATAGCTCTGCGAGAACGCGTATAGAAAATTGAATATCATTGTAATACCAGTTTCCCGTCAAAATCTGGTCACTGCAAACTGACGCACTCTTTTCTTATAACCAAACATCAGCCTCCAACCTGTGCCAATTGCAACACATCATTAACCATCCAGCACATCATTGTGGACTGCCCATTGTACACCAAATGTAAACAAGCCAGTATCTTGGAGTTTTCCAGTGGCGTGAACAAACCAGAGATAAAATAATTCTAGCGTTTGTTAAGGGTATTAATCTGGACCAAGCATTGCAGCGATCAAAATTAAGTATTACAAAAAATGGGCTAAAAGAATAAAACTCAATGATCAGTGTGCGACTTCACAGCCAGAGTACAATGCAATGCTGCCGAAAGAATTCTTTTTGTAGGTGTTGTTTTAAGCAACACATTACGAATACTTCCTTTCCGTCGGCAAAAAGTGTTCAATGTGTTCCGTCGGTAAGCGTGACATCCTGAGAATAAGGAGTCCAAATTAGTGATGATTCTCTACCAATCCACCTAAAGTGTAAATGTGGTACTCCGGAACAGTCGGTGCGAAATGAGCTCCATCCTGTCAGGCGATAATTGTCATGGTTAGAAAACAAATAGTTCATTAGCGTTAATTAAGAAATTATTAGACATTAATCCACCACCAAATTGATAAAATCTACAGTTTTGACATTACAAAAGTAAAACTAACACCATTGGAAAGCCCAGAAAAATTACCGCTGTGTTATAAACTTTGTAAATCTTAGTTAACAAACGAGCCCTTAATCATGGAGTGTTATATGTAAGATTTTCCATATAAAGTACATTTTAGGCGAACGTTTATACCTTTTGTTGCATTTCAAACATGTTAGCATGGGTGACGCGTAGTCTATTATGTTTAATTAGGGGCTTCGCCGAGGTTTAGGTGATACGCAGCGTCCTTTTAAAAGGCAGTGTAAGTACGACAGCGGATCGAAAAGTAACACACGATAATGTTTTTACAAAAAAGCGTAATAGTTAAAACAAAAAACAGATGAACTTACACCTTTTACCTACTTTTCCACATAGTCATTAAGCTTCTGAGCACATTTTCTCCATTCTGATACCAATTTCAATATGCCCTGTTCGTAGAAGTCCGTTTCCTTGGAGTATAGCCATCTGCGGACTGCTGATTTCACTTCCGCATCTGTCGCAAAGCGTTGGCCGGCCAGAAATTTCTTCATGGGACCAAACAGATGAAAGTCCGACAGTGCAAGGTCTGGAATGTATGGTGGATGTTGAAGCACCTCCCAACCAAATTTGGTGATTTTCTGATGGACAGCAGCAGCAACATGGGGCGTGCATTGTCATGAAGAATTTTCACATCGTCAGCATTCATGTTGTGGCGTTTGTCACGAAGGGCACGACGCAACTTCACCAAAGTTGTCATGTAGGTTGCAGCATTCACAGTGGTCCCGTGTTCAGAAAAGTTTACCAATACAAGGCCATGCATATCTCAGCAGATTGAGTCACTTTTAATTTTTTCTTCACTGAGGAACCAGCATGTTTCCACTCCATACTTGCCTGCTTGGTTTCTGGCGTGTAGTGGTATGTCCACGACTCATCACTAGTGACGATTCCTTTCAGAACGTCATGCCCTCTGCGGTGCACCACATTAGGTGATCCAAGCTCGTCATCATTCGGGCCCTTGTGGTTGTCTGTCAGGTTCTTAGGCACCCAGCGAACACTAACTTTACGAAATTTTAACGTGTCATGATCAATATCGTACACTGCACCATAGAAAATATTGAGCTGTTGCGATAAGGTTCGCAGTTACTCACGCCGATCGTTCAAAATGGCCGCCTCAATGCCTCTGACATTCTGCGGGGTTGCAGGTTACCGGCCTCCCGGAGCGTGGCGAATCATTAAGGTTCACACGGCCCTCTAGGAAGAATGCACACCACCTGGAGACATTGCTACGGCCCATACACGTCACGCACGTCCCTATGAATATCACTTGGTTTATGCCCTTTTTTCAAGTGGAGGAGAAAATGAATTAATCACTGACCCCAGCCCCGATGGGAGTCGGGACTGAGAGTGTGGGACTCACCAATAGTCGGCATACCCACTAAAAACTCCTCCACCGGTGGAAAAAGGAAGAAGGTAAAAGTGGAATGGCGTGGCTTTGTGCGGTCCCGCTTAGCACCCGCGTTAGTATGTGAGAGATGGATGTCTCCGCCCTATGGGCTGGAGCGGGATAGGTGGGTACTAGGTTGCAGCCATGAAACCTGACTG
Source organism: Deroplatys truncata (assembly GCA_030765065.1). NCBI lineage: Eukaryota > Metazoa > Arthropoda > Insecta > Mantodea > Mantidae > Deroplatys > Deroplatys truncata. Next base: position 112,979,012 of record CM060982.1, read on the forward strand.
CAACACTAGTGAAAAATGGCGTGGGTTTAGGAAAGAGTTGGTAAGGTGATTGTGTGGATGGTGTAGGTTTGCGTAGAACTTACTTCCTGGGAAGCTGCATCCTGCTCATGAATTCTGCTGTGTATACTGCGGTGGGCGAAGACCTTCGGCGGTGGCTTCGGGCCTCCGGTTTGGCTGGCTGCTGGAAGTGGGCACGGAGCTCGTGTTGCTGCGCTTCCAGAGATCGGATGGTCATGTCGATGGAGTCTAAGTGTTGAGCAATGGTGTCCGATGCTGTAGATGTAGTCTGGATGGAGTTGTCGATGGAGTTGACTCTGGTAACTAACTGCCCAGTTAGGAAAACCTGCTGAGCAGCTGAGGTGTCTTGAATGTCCCTGATGAGTTCCTCCAGGGCTGTAAGCTTCGTCGTCATGTTCAGGAACTCCGCGTGGAGATCCTGAACGGCGTCGCGTAGGCCCTGGACTTCCTCGAAGATCTCTGCTGTCGATGATGATGTCGTCGCTGGTATGGTGTCGGTGTTGATGACTGCGCTGGAGGTGCTGATGGCTTCGGCGGTGCCTTCCTGCGGGGATGCAGGGGGCAGAACGCCTGGCCGATAAAGTGAGATGACTCACCACAGGTCGCGCAGTAGCGGCGTCGGCGGCGCAGGTCGTGTTGGGTGCACGAAGACGTGGTGCTGGCAGCGCCACAGTAGTGGCACCTGGGTTTCGACGAGCAGGAGCTCTCGCTGTGCCCGTAGACACAGCAGCGTCGGCAGGGGACCTGGCGTTCCATTCGGCTGGCCTCGATGCGTAAGCACCGCCCTAACAAGAGCAGGCCCGCCCTCAAGGCCGCTTCCTGGTCACCAGGTTCTGCGAACTCGATCCTGACGAGGGTGGTGGGTCCCTGTGGTCCCTGGATCCGAGCGGCCTTCAAGATTGAAGACCACTGGTGGCGTGCTGCGCTGATGAGGAACCTGACTGGCAGGTCCCTCGGGACACCTCGGATTACAGCACTGTACCTCCCATGAGGCACAGGCTGTGACTGCGCTGGCTGGACAGTATCCAGGACCAACGGCGTTGGCTGAGGTGAAGCTGGCGGGAACTGCGGAGGCAGAGGAACTGCAGAGGTTCCTGCCTTAGCAGGAGCGGTGACAGAGCGACCCTTCTTCCTCGCCATCTCGGAGCTGCCCTTTGGCTTACAAATAACCAACCACACCTCTCTGCTCTTCACACAGGACGACAGTAACATGCGCGTCATCCTTGTTGCGTAGTTCACGCTTCTCTCGCTAGAGCTGCAAATGAAACAAAAAATATCTTCTGTAGTGAAAACGTCAAACTATATGCATGTAAAATTGCAACATTCCATCTGTAATATCAAGGCAGAAAAAATTATTGTGCGTTACTTTTCGATCCGTCCTCGTACAAATATTTGAAACGTCACCAATGAAAGATCACGAGGAGCTAGCAGAAGGAAATACAGCCAATGAGAAAGTGATAAACATTAACTACGTGTAGTAATCACGAAGGTTTTCTGCTAACAGTATATATAGATTAGTGGGGGGATGAAACGGTCAGTTACAGTCCAACTCAGTTCAAGTGCGGTTCAAGTTCATTCAGTTTAAGTCGACATATAATTTATGTATAGCGCGTTGTTTCGCCGTGTTACTCAGAAATATGTGATGGTTAAATCTCGTGAGACGAGGCTTTTAATCCCTCGCAGTATATCAGGATAAGCAGTCAATGTTTTAATTCTACTTGAGACAATTCGGCATCTAAATTTACGTGCAACAAATCGAGCTGCCGTACTGTTCAGAAGTATATAACAGTTAATTTTCGGGAGACGAGATCTGTAATTCCTCGCAGTATATGTCAGTCATAGTAAATAGTTACGTACAGTAAAGTATTTTAAACTGTAAACAGTTAACTAACGAAGTATTAAGTGTGAGTATTTATGACGTTGAGCCAATGTACAGTGATAAACAATAAATCTCCGCGCGAGTATAAAGTCAAGCGTGCAAGTGTTTTGGGAAAACGAAAAGAATGGCAGAGGCACGGGAAATACTTTAGTGAGGCATAAAAACACTTGAAAGTAACACATTGGATCTTATAGCCTCATTGAAAGTGAGTCATTGTGTTTCTTTTGGTGCACCATTAACCTGAATCCCGTATCCTTGGACTTTGCCGCGCAATTACAGCTCTCATCATAGCCGAGGAGAGAAGAGTCGAACCTGAGCTTGAACCTGGACCCTATATCAGCAACAACGCTGCTAGAATCGAGCGAGATGCCTCAGGCGGTAACGTCTGTGCCCGCATTTGGGAGGTTCCGGATTCAAATTCTGTGTGCGGCCGACCAATTTGACTGAGGTTTATTCGTGGTTTTCCTCAGTCTCTGAGGTAAATACCGGGTTGGATATACAATACCACGGCCTAAAATTCCACTTTAAATCTAAAACAATAGTAAAAATTAAAAATAAGTGGTAATAACGAATGCTGTGTCATGTATGCACAGCCAATGAAAGTAGGTAGCACTGAAACTGTATAATGTGAACAGAGCTTTCATGCAAGGCAAAGTTTAACACTTGGAAGAGAAATTAATGGCACCTCCTCTCCAGGTCAATAGGGTTATCTGCTTCAGTTAGGGAATCTGAGCCTGTAACAATAAAATAAACTGAACATTTAACAAACAAATGGGAATCAGTTATGCTTTGCCATATCACGTAACTTTTTGAAGTACTTTAATTTTTATTGATGGACAATAACCTACATGTTGCAGATCTGTGAAATGTTGGGAGGCGACTGGCGTTCAACATGGAAGATTGAACGAGATTCTATTACAAAAACTCCCTATGCTTACAACAAAGAGGAACGAAAATTTATTTCATTTGATGATCCCAAAGGCATTACAGAAAAGGTATATTTAATAAGCCATCTACAGGCATAAACAGAAGATTCAGTTGCTATGTACTAGGGTCTCTGTGGACACGACAAAGCGTGTGATTACAGATATGAAACCTAGAAACTAACTGTCCGCCTTTCTATATGAGGGCGGCGATTAGACTAGACCGGACCCTAATGCTATCTGCACGGCACGAAGCAGAAGATTCAGTTGCTATGTACTAGGGTCTCTGTGGACATGTGCTGAAGCGAGTGGATACAGGGATGAGACCTAGAAGGCTAACTGTCCACCACACTTCGATCTAAGGGTTATCCGTCGCGAATATGCCGCTGTAGTTAAAGCGACGTAAAATAAATGGAGTAATAATAACTCTGTTGGACAACGTCATCTACATGCAGCAAATCCACCTCCCCCTCTGTCGAGTAAAAACGCTACATCTGTTGGAAAACAAGAGTTTACATGATGCCGGCCTGCTCCACATGTGGCTCAGGAAACTTCATCTGTATATCGAGATAAGAAGTCACCGCTGGTTCTGCGCGAAAGATCGACTTTACTCCCAAAATGAAAGAGCAATCCAAAATTTGGTGCTCCACACAACATGTGGAATCTTAAAAAGGAATAAACTCCTTAAAAATCTGTTGGGTTACACTGACATGACTTTCCTTTACTCTTTTACAAACGCTCATTCTCCATATGCTTCGTGTTGATCGATATGTTAATGTTATTGCTAATTTTCTTGTAGATACAAGGGGAATATGGTAGGCCTTAAATGATAGTCAAATCTTTTAAGAGCTGGCTGCTATGTGGGGTATTCCATTCTCTTTGCATGTCCAGGACATAAAAAAATCTGATGTGTTACACTCACATGACTTTCTCTACTCTTGTACAAACTATTTTTACAAACGCTTATTCTACATCTACTTAATGTTAATCGAGAAAAACATTTGCAGACTATCTTATTGCTAATTTTCTTGTAGATGTAAGGGGAAAATATATTTACAAGGGCAAAATAGAAATACAGTAGGCTTTAAGCACATACATATCTCTTAATAGCTGGTTGCTAAGTGCAGCACCATTCCCTTTGCCACAGATTAATACTCTTTGTATATCCAAACAAAAAAATGAATAACGAATTCCCATTTGAGAAAATAAGTATTGAAAAATTTAACGGAATAACAAGCAATATCTCGAAAATGGTTCACTCAACAAAAAAGTGTATATGACATAAATTGTGTATTTTAACGATATCTACATTTTTTGTGTAGTAAAATGTTGTCTATCTCTTATGGTTGTACCAGTTATGCAAAAGTCGTTCACAATGAAGAATACTTTTGGAGACATTCCCAGAAAATTCAAGATATACATTTTATTTGTCATGAAAATACCTTAAACATATGATATTTTAATCAAAATCGTTAGAGCCATTTTTGAGAAAATTAAAATTTTCGAAAAATCTTCCATGTAAAGGGTAATCTGGGATGGGGGGATTTTCTTGAAAACCTTCGTGTCGCATCACTGGAAGATACTGAACATATATACCAAGTTTGGTGTTTATCCGACTGTTCGTTTCTGAGTTATGCTGTTCACAGACAGACACACAGACACACACACGGACATGTTTCCAAAAATGCTTTTTTTTGGATTCAGGGGGCCTCAAAACATGTATTTTCGGTGAAATCTGGTATCGAATTTCTGGGTGGAGTGCAATACTTCCCCTACTTACTATACGTAGTAGAGAAAGGAAAAATAATACAAATTCATATTGAAACGCACCGTTTTAATAGATTTTCCCTCCATTATCACAATGCAACAATCAGGATTACTTGAAATCCGTAAGCAAATTACGTTCAGGTTGTTGAATAACAATGACACTCCAATTAGTACTGGATCCGTGTTAATAGCATTTGCATATGCATGTATCACATCAGTAAATAAATTCCATTAATTAGATACAACGTATTGAAATACAGCATGAATTACAAACTGTGTTGCCCACAAGTGGAATAATATCATGACTTGCCAACTGGTGTAACAGAGGCATAGTGTTGCCAATCACACAATGATTTGTGCTTTGAGTTGTAAACTAAATCTGCAATCAGTGGTACACTGGGTTTAATAAAATCAGAATTTCTGCATTTATTACATTTGGGTCGCTTAATGAAAGAAGGCAGATTGTGATATAAAATCGCGATTGTTGGTAGTCTGTGTTATTTATTTTGCTCTCAGTGAATAGTGTCAGCTTCACATTGATTTTCTAAATTATTGGAAATGTTAATTATTTTTTAGCTTATATACCATAAAATCCGGGATTATGTATTTCAAATAGGGACTCTGAAGACCCTTAGTTCTGCTGATACACAAGGGATTTTACTTCCAAAACATGCTCTGGAGGGCCTGAAATGTCAAAAACATTTCGGACATATTCATTCTTTTTCTTCTTCTTAAGATTACCATCCTCTTTGGAGGACTTACAAGGACGTACAAGCCAATCCCTTGGGTCAGCACTCTGTCGAGGAGCAAGCAAACTCTGTCTAGATCATAGTATATCCAGAATTGGTGATCATTCAATGCCTGGTAAGGCGATGAAAAAGAAAGAAGTGAAATGTAGCGGAAAGAGATGATGGGAAAATTCGCGGATTAAATTATCCAACCCAGCATTCGCCTAGCGACCGTGGAAAAATACCGACTCCTAAATGACTATAAGATAAAGGATGTAGGTATTCACTAGGCCTAGATATTACAATACTATAGTGTAACTTTTATTTTTCTTTCTTTTAAAGGCTACCCCACTCTTCAGCAGTTGCCCTGTATTCCCATTCGCCATTCTTACCGACTAAACAAGTCATCCTCCTCCAGACACCAAATATTCATCATTCTATGAATCTGTCCTCAACAGGTTGCTCTTGGCCTACCTCACTTTCTTCTTCCACGAGGCGATCATTCTAAAAAGGTCTTAGGCCACCTATCATCCTCCGTTCTTTTCACATGTCCATACCATTGAAGATCCCGCCTTTCAATTTTCTCCAACACTGTTTCCTCCATATCCATCATCTGTCTCACGTCTTCATTTCTCCTTTCATTCCTTGATACTCTAGCGCTACTTCTTATTCCGTCCATTTCCATTGCTAAGATCTTAGATTTTTGTCCCTCTACCAAAGTCCATGCCTCGGCTCCATAGATCATTATACTTTCCACCACAGTCCTCAAAATCCTCTTCTTTGTAGAAATCGACATGGCTCTATTCTAAAAACCCCATTTAACTTTTCATGGCTCTTTGTGCTTGTTCTAGCCTATTGTCTACATCCGCTTGATCCGGTATACCCATACCTCCACAGGACCGATTCCATTTTTACTTTGTCTACTACGTATAGTAAGTAGGGGAAGTATTGTATTCCACCCAAAAATTCGATACCGAGATTTCACCGGAAATATATGTTTTGAAACCCCCTGAATCCAAGAAAAGCATTTTTAGAAACATGTCCATGTGTGTCTGTGAACAGCATAACTTAGAAACGAACAGTCGGATAAACACCAAAGTTTGTATTTAGGTTCAGTATCTTCTAGAGATGCGACAAGAAGGTTTCTAAGAAAATCCCCCACCCCATATTACCCATTACATGGAACATTTTTCGAAAATTTTAATTTGCTCAAAAATGGCTCTAACGACTTTGATTAAAGCATCATATGTTTAAGATATTTTCATGACAAATGAAATGTATATCTCGAATTTCCTGGGAATGTCTCCAAAAGTATTCCTCATTGTGAACGACTTTTGCATAACTGGTAAACCATAAGAGATAGACAAAATTTTACTACACAAAAAATGTAGATCGCGTTAAAATACACAATTTATGTCATATACATTTTTTTGAGTGAACCATTTTCGAGATATTGCTTGTTATTCCCTTAAATTTTCCAATACTTGTATACTTTTTCTCAAATTCGTTATTCATCTTTTTATGTGCTGGACATGCAAGGAGAATGGAATGCTCCGCACAGCAACCAGGTCTTAAAATATTTGACTATCGCTTAAAACCTACCATATTCCCCTTGCACCTACAAGAAAATTACCAATAAGACTTACATCTCGATTAAAATGAAGCATATGGAGAATAAGCGTTTGTAAAAATAGTTTGTACAAGAATAGAGAAAGTCATGTGAGTGTAACACTTCAGATTTTTGTAGTAGAATTTAAATATATATATTTTAAATAAAGTAGGGAATATACTACACCTCTGTCTTAGACCTTTTGTCGTTTTGAATGGAGAGGATAATATCTTCCCAATTTTAACAGAAGCCTGACGCTGTTGGTACAACCGCCGAATAAGTAAAATCATTGGTAACTCAATACCAACACCCACCATTGCGTCCCATAGTCTATTAATAAGCACTGACTAGTGTAACTACTAAGTGTTACTTAGTAAAATCCCTCGGTCTAAGGACTGCGCGAGTATTCCGGTGGGATAAATCGCACCCACTCTACTTGTCTTTTGTCTTGAAACGGCAACTCTAGGCCGAGCCCGAGAACTGTAATTATAGATAATTTATTAATTATTTTTATTGATGTTAAATCATACTATGTACATATCTTTTTCTAATACTGCTTGTATAGTTTAAGAAGGGTGATTTAACGTTATGTATGTATCTAGGTTACTAATATAAGAAGAGTTATAAATGGTTTAATGTAAATAATTTAAGCGCTATGTTAAAATACTGTCCACGACGAAATGTTTTAGCTACAGGAATAGTGCCTTCGAAGGCAGAAAATCTAGTTTTATGACGTCTCTTTGTCGCAGGGCCATTACTCCTACAGCGAGGGTGTAGCGCTTTTGTCCCTTTATTTGATAATTCGCCGTGACCAAGAGAGAGAGACAGATAGCTTAACGGTAAACTTGGGAAAAGCCGCGATTTATATTAAACTTGGACCAATGAGATCCCTGGAAGTTTTTACGAAATAGTGAGACGCGTCGAGTGGCGCTAAAAAATGGACCAATAGGAAAGGAAGCAGCCCCAGAAGCCTGCAACTATAAATGGATCTGTTTGGAGCAAATTCGGGGCAGTTTGGCAGTAAGGCATTTCATTGCAGTTGGGCAGTTTTGCATTTCTTTTCAGTTTGGCATTTTGTCATGTGTGGTCAGGGAGAGATGCTGCAGGATGTGTGAGATATCGCGCCAAAGAGAATAAAGACAGTTTTTTTAGAAACACACCTAAGATCCGCTACTCGTAAAGAGATAATAAGCATATTTAAACTTCGTGTCATATCCGCGCCGCAGTTTAACAGGGTGGACAGTATTTTAACGGCGGCAATACCAGTGTTGTATACTACGTGGGTTAGTTAAATAAAAAGAAACGGCAGTGTCATCTTTTCATAACCAAAGCACGTCTATGTCTTCCTATATCACCACCCAAGATCGACGCTTCCTATACCGAGGATAAGTCCATGCTCCCATATAGTTTAAAGAAAACTACTGCAGCTAGCCGAGGATAAAATTGCAGAGAACCAGCCCACTGCGAACTCCTGGAATTAACATGGGAGATGCATCAAGGTAAGCCTACAGCAACGGACGGAGGAGGTGACTGCCGCAGCCTTTAGCTACTGAGTTATCCAAATGAGGTCTCTTCCCGCTGATACGCGTGAAAGTGTCACGTCACTATTGCGAACACAGCAGTTTCATAGTTAAATAGACTTAATATGATCTTGTTTAAATCGTGTTAAGAGGTGTATCTGTAAGAGATATGTTAAAGAGCATAGTTTGGAGATGATGATGTGTGATTAGTCACCCTGCAAAAAAATTAAAGCCACTAGTTTTCGTTCTAAAACTTCAATTTAAATAATTTGTATTATGAAAATCAATCAGTGAGGAACATTTGTGCTTGAAGAGATAGATGGAGGAGTGGAGGCTATGAAATACATTGTGAATTAACTTTTGGAAGATATCCCATGATAATACCATTCTCTCAATGAGGATCCCCAAAAGAAATTTGAAAACAAGTTTAGGAGAACATGAAAAGAATATTACATCAAACCAAAAAGAAAAATCTGCTGTTGCTAATCATTTTTGGACTTCAAATCATGAAATATTTCGGGAAATTGAGCTACTTAAAGCAATTCAGATTCCTTCACAATTGGTATATGGGAGAAAATATTTATTTATCAGAACACTGATAATATTTTGAACTTTGAAACTCCGCCATTTGGTTCCTTTGTCCAATCAGCTAAGATAAGTGGAGAGTTTAGAAGAAGCAGTTCTCTATCTAAACCAGACCTGATAATAAGAGAAGCAGACGAACCAAGTATGAACTTCTTACAACAGGGAGCAGCGATTTCCCCTTCTGCTCCACAAATGGATGACAGGAGAGAGGCGCAGGTTTAGTCGACATTTCAAGCTGAAGATGGGCAGAACGATTCCCGAAAACGTACTGTGGCCAACAGCATCAAGGGTCAGGTGATGAGAATTGAAAAAAATCGACCAAGTAAATAGTTCATCATTCTCAATATTGCTTCTTATAATTATTTACCTTCTCACTTACTAAAAACATTCGTAGGGAGTTCAATCAGATCCAAAATGACAGGATAAATGTGAAGGGAAGAACACAGGATAACCGCGTATGTCAGATGAGAATGTGGAATGGTAGTAGGATATATAGGAGAGAGCTGGGCCACTTTTTTGCGTTTATATGGGAAAGGATAGGGAAAACGAGGCTGGATGGGGTGGTTCAAGGAGGAAAATGCGTTTATATGGGAGAGATAGGGAATACGACGACCGATACTATGCTAAAGAGGGTTGAAGGAGGGAAATACGTTTATATGGAAGAAATAGTAGAGAGGTGTTAGGCTAGGAGGGTTTAAGTATGCGTTTATAAGGAGAGACGAGAAAACGGAGAGAGATCCTATGTTAGGATACACAGGTGTTAAAGTTAGGTTAGATAGGAAACCAAAGAGATACTCAGCTAGACAGGGGACAGGAGAGGAATGCGCTTTATGAGAGGTAGAGGATACGGGGAGTGGTGTTAGGCTAGACAGAGGTTGAGAGTAGAGTATGCGTTTATATGTTTGAGAAGTATAGGAACAGGAAGAGGGTGCTAAGCTAGACAGAGGTTGAGGAGTAGAGTATAGGTTATATGAGAGGTATAGGAAAACGAGGGGAGGTGTTAGGCTAGACAGAGGCTGAGTAATGTATGGTTTATATGAGCGGTATAGGAAAACGATGAGAGGTGTTAGACTAGACAGGGCTTGAAACGTAGTGCATGGTTTATATGAGAGATATAGGAAAACGAGGAAAGGTGTTAGGCTAGACAGAAGTCGAGGAGTAGAGTATGGTTTATATCAGAAGTATAGGAAAACGAGGAGAGGTATTAGGTTAGGAGAATTGAGTTTGTGTTTATAAGGAGAGACGAGAAAACGGAGAGAGATCCTATGCTAGGATAGACAGGTGTTAAAGTTAGGTTAGATAGGAAACCAAGGAGTGATACTCAGCTAGAGGGGGGGGGGGGGTAGGAGGGAATGAGCTTTTGAGAGGTAGGGGATACGGGGAGTGGTGTTAGGCTAGACAGGGCTTGAAACGTAGGGCATGGTTTATATGTATGAGAAGTATAGGAACAGGAAGAGGGGTGCTAGGCTAGACAGAGGTTGAGGAGTAGAGTATAGTTTATATGAGAGGTATAGGAAAACGAGGAGAGGAGTTAGACTAAACAGAGGTCGAGGAGCAGAGTATGGTTTATGTGAGAGTCATAGGTAAACGAGAGAGGCGTTAGGCTAGACAGAGCTAGAGGAGTAGAGAATGGTTTATATGAGAGGTATAGGAACAGGAGGAGAGGTGTTAGGCTAGACAGGTAGTGTAGCAGTAGGAATATGGACTTATATACAGGAGAGATAGGGAATAGGAGGTGCTAGACTTGAAAGCGACTTTAGACGTGAACTTAGTGGAAAACTGTTTCATGTCAATGTTCTAGACATGTCCATCACGTAACCTATTCAGGGAAAAGGTGACTCGTTCAGGGGAAAAAGGAGGCCCACAAAGGGAAAAAGTTGACTAGCAAAGGGAAAAACGTGACCAGTAAAGGGAAAAATGTCACCAGCAAAGGGGAAAATGTGACCAGCAAAGGGAAAAAGGTGAGCCACAAAGGGAAAAAGATGACCTGCAACGGGAAAAGCTAACCCACTAACACTAACAGGTAAGTAATTCAGGTAGTATTGCAAGAGGCTGACTGGATCATAGCAGTGTATGATTTCACAGGTAATTCAGCTAGTATCGTATGTATTTAGGCTAATTCGTCTAATAACACAGGATAGATTCCAGATGCTAACTGCATCATGGCTCTGCATGATTTCACAGATAATTCAGCTAGTATCGTAGGTATTTAGGCTAATTCAGCTAGTATCACAAGAAGATAGATTCTAGGGTTGGGTATAGCATAGTTTCATATTTCACAGGTAATTCAGGTAGTATCACGGGTGCTCGTGCTAATTTAGAGCAGGAATTCGTATCAGAGCTAGTTAAGGTAATTTCACATGATTCGGGTAGTATCACAGGTATTTAAATCATTTTCACAGCCAATTCAGCTAGTATCTTGAGCATTTAAGCTAATTCAGCTAGTATCACAGGAGGCTAGATTCCAGAGGCTAACTGCATCATAGCTATGCATGATTTCACAGCTAATTCAGCTAGTATCGTAGGTATTTAGGCTAATTCAGGTAGTATCACAGGAGGCTAGATTCCAGGGTTGGGTATAGCATAGTTTCATATTTCAAGGTAATTCAGAGGGTATCGTAGGTATTTAGGATAATTCAAGTAACATAGATGCTTAGAGTAATTAAGCAAGCATTACAGGAGGGTAGGTTCCAGGGGTTGGTTATAGCCTAGTTTCGTATTTTACAGGTTCAGGTAATATCATAAGTATTTGGATAATCAGCATAGTTTCACAGATGCTCGTAATAATTTCGATCAGAGATTTTGTATCACGGCTATTTAAGGTAAATGCAGCTGATTCAGGTTGTATCAATGGTATTTGAGTCATTTTAATAGGCAATTCTGATAGTATCACAGGTGCTCGTACTAATTTAGAGCAGGAATTCGTATCTGAGCTATTTAATGTAATTTCACACGATTCGGGTAGTATCACAGGTATTTAAGTCATTTTAACAGGCAATTCAACTAGTATCACAGGTACTCATGGTAATATAGAGAGTAATTCGATTATAAAACTTTTCTCATCCAACGTTACAACAATTTATATACTTTTTTCTAAATCTTACAAACTTATTATATTTTAAGCACTTATTGTACGATGCGGAGAGGGATAAACTGCATATTGGTTCACAAATTGAAAAGCTTTACGTCAACATACCTTTATTTTAGTTCGTTATAGATGTCTCTCCCCTTTTATCTAGGCTTGAGACTAGCACTAGGATTGCTCCTAATGGCAGGGTTACCACCTTCCCTTCCATCTTCTTCTTTCTTCATCAGGCGTCAGCTATCTGCATATACAGCACACAGATACCTTCTTTTTTAAGATTGTAGACTCACTAGAAAATCTTTATCTTTAACTTACATTCTTTTAAGCACTGTTTGTAATGGCGTAATGTCCATACGCATATGTTGTTATCCCGTCCTCAGCAATAATTCTTTTATCATCAAACGGAGTCAATGCAATTTTATTCACTTGTACTGTAGCAAGGGCATGCTTTCGTGATAGGATCAGATTCATAGGTGTTCTGATGATTTCACTGGTTTTAAGACATTCTGTATAGCTGTCAAACGAAATGTACTGCTTAATAGCGCTACGTTTTATACCTTTAATCTTTTTTATCATTGACCCTTGAATATCTAAGGCATACATCTTAGGACGTAGTCCAACAAAGCGTAGGATGATTTTGCTATTAGCCTCATCTTTAAATTTTCCCAACACCTTCTTGTTCTGAGTAGAATAACATATATGGTTGGCAGGGTAATCAGCTGTATCGAGATGTTCAAGAAAACGTAGCTTGTCCTGGTACACATCTTCAGTTGTTACACGATGAATGAACGAATCAGTGTCCATATACATAAGCTTCAGGTTTTCAGCTCCATAATAAGGCAACAAAACGTCGTAATGATAGTTATACATTAATGTCTTGGAGATGTCCAACACACTCATACCAATGTATATAGGCTTGTTGAATACAATCTGACGAGAGGCCATATGTACAGCAGCTAGATTATCAGCATATATCGTCCTGTCGATAAACGTAGGCTTGGCGATCAGCTTCTCTAGAGTTTTTTCATTGGTCACCAGTCGTATATCCATACGATTACGCAGGTTCTCCATAGTTTTTCCAAACATAGCGTTGTTAAAGAGTTTGTAGAGATCCTTCTCGAAATCATTTGCAGCTTGTTGTCGTAGCCTGTTGTTAAATTCCACATAAGGTTTCAACCACTGAGACTGTCGGAATTGTAGCACACGATGGAGTTTTGTTAGTCGTAGTCCATGACTAAGAGCCTGCTTCAAAGCCATGTAATGCACTACATACTTCTTTCGAGGTCCAAGATGAGGTATCAGTTTCTTTGTAGATGATTCCAATGGTTTCATACACTCTGGCAGGAAAGGTAGATCGTTGTGTAGATCGTGAAGTTCTGCAGGATACTCGATGTCGACTTCTAATATGTACCCATGAGGATCATCTTCTTGTAGTGTTTCTAAGTTGATTTCTTCAGGTGACACCCACTGAAATCCACCAAAAGGAAGGGCGTGACACATTGCCCACCCATATTGGTTATTTGCGTCCTCGTATGTGATAAATTGGGTTGGTCTCGTCGGATCAAACTTCTCCATATAAGTGTTATTAGCCTCAGCATACCGATGAGAAACTTGGCATAAACCTCCTCTTATACCTGATTCCACCATGAGTAGTTGATCATAATCTTGTAACAGTTCCAGCTTAATTCCAGTATACAGCAACATGGCGTCCCATGTAAGACCTGGAGAGGTAAAATAATGGGCAGGATCAACTTTGTGTGTTTTAAGGGTTTGCTCTCTGAACGTCTCAAAGACATCAGCTAGAAGAAGTACATCCGAAGTTAAGTAGAGATCGCTGTACTCTCCCAGGTTTCTCACATTAAACAGCTCCCATACATTTCTAGCATGATCGTAGTCAGCATCAGTAATTTCTTCTTCATTTAATCTATTGTAGAAGGAGTCCTTAGGAGGCAAGCAGGTCTCGTTCAGGGCATCCCATGACGTAACAAAATCATATGGAAATACACTCTTACGGGTCATCAACTTCAATTTGTCTTCTCCAAAGTACTTTAGTGTTTCAGGATACGAGGTTAGATTTTTTACCAACTTATCCAAGCTTGTACTGAGGAATCGGAAGCTATCCACAAATCGAAGCTTTATATCTCCTACATACTTGGTGAATGAGATATAGCTTTCTTCAGAGTTAGGAATTACCTCCACACGTTCACTTGTACAACCCAGCTCCTTAACAATGAAATGAGAGTCATATCCGCTAAGGTTATGCATGAAGACTGGTATATATTTAGGTGTTTTACAGGCTAAATTACATTCATTATGAAGACTTCCACGATATTCACCGCTGATGTGATCATGGTCGCGTACTTTATAGTTCTCTTCTGTAAAGGGTTTTCTACACAAGTAGCATGTCGTAGAAGACTCGAAATTCTTTTGCTGTTGATCCGTAAGTTTCAGAGGCTTAGCAGATTTGTATATATTACCAATCATTTTTGCAAGAGATGTAAGGTACAGCATAAACGTCTGAGCAGCATCAGCACCACGATACACATAGGGATGCTTAGGAAGATCAGTTTCGAGATGTTCAACACTGGATGTAGGTTTCACGTAAACACAGAAGCTCATTGGTGTGTGCTCTTGATAAGGTGTTGTATAGGAAGTTTCAGGATTGGGTGTACACGTATGGCATGGAGTGAGAATACTCTCAAAATCCGCATAGATGACATAAGGTACTTTCAGCATCCTCTCAACATTTTTAAACTGAACAATTGATTTCTCCTTGGTAGGCATAACTACCCTTGCAACACCATGTTGAATACAGACGGCTGCATGTTCTTGTAGTTTTTCCTGTCCACTTCGTCCATATCGATCATCAAAATGTGTAAAGCAGCGCTTACAAGTATAAACCCGTCCATTATGGTTAGTTTTCTGGCGTCGAACGAGTTTCTCAAAATTCTTTATATACACGTAGTGATGTTTTCCAATGCTGTCATTCAATAGTAGCAGGTCGCGATGTTCAGGTAGTTCAATATCAGCAACCTTTATCGGATACACTTCATGCTTCTCATCCAGCCCGAAAACGTTAATGGATATCTTGTTAAACTTCTCAAATTTAGGTATTTGAGAAAGTGGAGTAGGGTAGGAAACACAGCTGAAGTCGTACTTGTCTTGAAGTTGTTTGTATTTGTTCACACGCTGTGCATTCTCCCCTATGAATTTAGCTAATACAGAGTACATGAAACATTTCTCGTCGCTAAAGTTCTGGATGTTTATACATACTTTCCTTGCTTCAACAGCTGACGGTAGTGGTATGTAGCTACTTCCTCGTAACGGGTTGTACTTGTTGATACGAAGTCGAACTCCTTCCACAGCAAGCAAAGCCCAGCTGCTACCCTTAAGCTGAGACTCCTCCATTTCAGTCACCAATTTCTTGAATTTCACTTCCATCGTTGAGTCCAGATCAGTTTCCAGGAAAACAGCTTGATTCCGTGTTTTAAATGTTTTGTCACAGGTTTCTCCAATACTGTTAACAAATCGACACTCAGCAAGCAGATTAATTTTAACACTCTTATGAATGCTAAGCTCTTTATGCACAGCATGGATTATACGTTGTTTTGCCTCTTGCAGATACATATTTAGGTCCTTAGCTGATTCGCATCGTATAAAATACGATTTCAATCGTCCTTCGAATGAAGTTTCGTATTCTTTCATATCGCAGTCCTCCATTGTTGACAGCAACTGATGTTTAGTTGGCTCCAATCTTCTTTTCTTCTGAGGGCTGCTTATTTCACATATATCTTCGTGTCGCTGTCCCTTATAACAATCTTTGAAGGTTACATTACAATGTTTACATTTGAAGAGCTTCTTGCAGCTCATCTCGTGTCTTCTCTTGTCATAACCTCGGAGGAACTTCTTCCCACATTTTCCGCATGCATATCCAGTAGCGCTTGGAATAATATCCTTATACGCTGAGTTATTCATCTTTATTCTTGATGTAATAACGTATTAATCACTGATCAATGAAATGTAGACCTCTTCACCTTGACACCACTTTAGAAAGCTGATTATTCTTGGAGAGAACACGATGTTAACACCTCAAGACTAATTAGCACAATGAAGTCCAATGCCCTAGATCACCATATTTATAGAGGGAGCACGAACCTTTTAGATCAATCATAAACTCGTTTCATAACCAGATGTATATGATCGCTCAACGTGTATTAACCCCACAGCCATATAACCTCAAGTCTAGAGACAGGATGTTTATGACGTCACACCCAGAGACAGAATGTCTGACAGCATCAAACACGTTTAAACTCGTCTAATAACTACCTGCTTAAGCTGTCACACCAGCAAGAGAAGATTTCTCCCACGCTCATTCAGACATATATTTCAAATTCAAGCCCACCACCACCATCACCACCTATTGTACCAAGGTTAATTCAAGCTGTATTATCACAATACTTAAAAGTAAAAGCTTAAAAGGAAATCTAGAAGATTTTCCCCCTTATTTACTTAATTATCTCATGTTTTCATTCCCTTTTCAATTCTTCCTTTCCATCTTCTCACAGAAAGCCCATTACATTTCACTACAATCATGAGAAAAGCAATTTTTCCATAGTTACACAGATTCTAAGCTTCTAAATCGAACCGGGTAATACTTTTAATAAATGTATTTTAGCTCCCCAATATCAGCATCTACCATTTAATCTTTACTCGAACCTGATATGATCCATAAGCTTGAAGATATATGAAATCACCCCTTCGGGATTCGATCTGAGTACTTTAAAGTAATATTTGTCACGATAACGATATTTAAGGACTAGATACTCTGTTTGCGTTTACCTTGACATGTTTATCTAAATTAAATTACGAGTTATTAAATTTATAATTAAATTACATTTTATCGGTATTCGAACCCAGAACACCAGGAACAAGATAATTTATAATATTAGTCTGACATGTTTAAAGGTGCTGTATGCAGTTACATCATCGATCTAAGTGATATACTCTAGTGTACAGACGAAAATTAAGAAAGTCATTAAAAGATGGGGAATCGAACCAAGCACAACTGATTGGCAATTATATACAGCATTAATCACCCAGTACAGAACCTATCAATCATGCCTTAGTCCACTCCTCTACCTCACTTAGTTCCCGAGATAATGAAAATTTAAACATTAAGGATCGAACCCAGGACGTCAGGTATCTAATTACACATCTACAAGATACTACCTAATAACATAAACGCAATAAAGTTTATTTGGCGTCTTTATCTTAATTGGTTTAGGAGTTATTAAATTTATAAGTAAATTCCATCGAATCAGTATTCGAACCCAGAACACCAAGAACAAAATAATTTATAATATGAGTTTGGTATGCTTAAAGGTGCTGTATGTAGTTACAGCATCAATCTAACCGATATTTTCTAGAGTATAGAGTAAAATTAAGGAAGTCATTAAAAAATCGGGATTCGAACTAGAGACAACCGATTGAAAATTATATACAGTATTAATTACACATTATAACAGCTATCAAACATGCTTTAGTCCATTCCTCTAGTTTTCTTAGTTTCCGAGATAATAAAGTTTTTAAAATTAAGGATCGAACCCAGGACACCAGGTACCAAAATATCCATGTACAAGAAACTACCTAATGACATTAATGTAATAAAGTTTATTTGGCGTCTTTATCTTAATTAGTCTCAGAGTTATTAGAAGATGAATTTGCATTCACTCCTAGGATTCGAACCCAGGCATCCAGGTCAACTTGGAACAATACCCTAATGACGCGGCGCATTCCAAAGAACTGATTAGTTTTTTATCCCAATGTTGTATCTCTTTTCGTTCAGGAGATATAAGCGATTAAAGAGTAGCCTTATTATGAGAGAACGGCGCCACAGAGAGATGGCGACATCTGATAAAGGTTCTTTGATCTATGCCGGCATGCCCCGCCCATAATAAGGCTACTCTTTAATCGCTTATATCTCCTGAACGAAAAGAGATAGAACATTGGGATAAAAACTAATCAGTTCTTTGGAATGCGCCGCGTCATTAGGGTATTGTTCCAAGTTGACCTGGATGCCTGGGTTCGAATCCTAGGAGTGAATGCAAATTCATCTTCTAATAACTCTGAGACTAATTAAGATAAAGACGCCAAATAAACTTTATTACATTAATGTCATTAGGTAGTTTCTTGTACATGGATATTTTGGTACCTGGTGTCCTGGGTTCGATCCTTAATTTTAAAAACTTTATTATCTCGGAAACTAAAAAAGCTAGAGGAATGGACCAAAGCATGTTTGATAGCTGTTATAATGTGTAATTAATACTGTATATAATTTTCAATCGGTTGTCTCTAGTTCGAATCCCGATTTTTTAATGACTTCCTTAATTTTACTCTATACTCTAGAAAATATCGGTTAGATTGATGCTGTAACTACATACAGCACCTTTAAGCATACCAAACTCATATTATAAATTATTTTGTTCTTGGTGTTCTGGGTTCGAATACTGATTCGATGGAATTTACTTATAAATTTAATAACTCCTAAACCAATTAAGATAAAGACGCCAAATAAACTTTATTGCGTTTATGTTATTAGGTAGTATCTTGTAGATGTGTAATTAGATACCTGACGTCCTGGGTTCGATCCTTAATGTTTAAATTTTCATTATCTCGGGAACTAAGTGAGGTAGAGGAGTGGACTAAGGCATGATTGATAGGTTCTGTACTGGGTGATTAATGCTGTATATAATTGCCAATCAGTTGTGCTTGGTTCGATTCCCCATCTTTTAATGACTTTCTTAATTTTCGTCTGTACACTAGAGTATATCACTTAGATCGATGATGTAACTGCATACAGCACCTTTAAACATGTCAGACTAATATTATAAATTATCTTGTTCCTGGTGTTCTGGGTTCGAATACCGATAAAATGTAATTTAATTATAAATTTAATAACTCGTAATTTAATTTAGATAAACATGTCAAGGTAAACGCAAACAGAGTATCTAGTCCTTAAATATCGTTATCGTGACAAATATTACTTTAAAGTACTCAGATCGAATCCCGAAGGGGTGATTTCATATATCTTCAAGCTTATGGATCATATCAGGTTCGAGTAAAGATTAAATGGTAGATGCTGATATTGGGGAGCTAAAATACATTTATTAAAAGTATTACCCGGTTCGATTTAGAAGCTTAGAATCTGTGTAACTATGGAAAAATTGCTTTTCTCATGATTGTAGTGAAATGTAATGGGCTTTCTGTGAGAAGATGGAAAGGAAGAATTGAAAAGGGAATGAAAACATGAGATAATTAAGTAAATAAGGGGGAAAATCTTCTAGATTTCCTTTTAAGCTTTTACTTTTAAGTATTGTGATAATACAGCTTGAATTAACCTTGGTACAATAGGTGGTGATGGTGGTGGTGGGCTTGAATTTGAAATATATGTCTGAATGAGCGTGGGAGAAATCTTCTCTTGCTGGTGTGACAGCTTAAGCAGGTAGTTATTAGACGAGTTTAAACGTGTTTGATGCTGTCAGACATTCTGTCTCTGGGTGTGACGTCATAAACATCCTGTCTCTAGACTTGAGGTTATATGGCTGTGGGGTTAATACACGTTGAGCGATCATATACATCTGGTTATGAAACGAGTTTATGATTGATCTAAAAGGTTCGTGCTCCCTCTATAAATATGGTGATCTAGGGCATTGGACTTCATTGTGCTAATTAGTCTTGAGGTGTTAACATCGTGTTCTCTCCAAGAATAATCAGCTTTCTAAAGTGGTGTCAAGGTGAAGAGGTCTACATTTCATTGATCAGTGATTAATACGTTATTACATCAAGAATAAAGATGAATAACTCAGCGTATAAGGATATTATTCCAAGCGCTACTGGATATGCATGCGGAAAATGTGGGAAGAAGTTCCTCCGAGGTTATGACAAGAGAAGACACGAGATGAGCTGCAAGAAGCTCTTCAAATGTAAACATTGTAATGTAACCTTCAAAGATTGTTATAAGGGACAGCGACACGAAGATATATGTGAAATAAGCAGCCCTCAGAAGAAAAGAAGATTGGAGCCAACTAAACATCAGTTGCTGTCAACAATGGAGGACTGCGATATGAAAGAATACGAAACTTCATTCGAAGGACGATTGAAATCGTATTTTATACGATGCGAATCAGCTAAGGACCTAAATATGTATCTGCAAGAGGCAAAACAACGTATAATCCATGCTGTGCATAAAGAGCTTAGCATTCATAAGAGTGTTAAAATTAATCTGCTTGCTGAGTGTCGATTTGTTAACAGTATTGGAGAAACCTGTGACAAAACATTTAAAACACGGAATCAAGCTGTTTTCCTGGAAACTGATCTGGACTCAACGATGGAAGTGAAATTCAAGAAATTGGTGACTGAAATGGAGGAGTCTCAGCTTAAGGGTAGCAGCTGGGCTTTGCTTGCTGTGGAAGGAGTTCGACTTCGTATCAACAAGTACAACCCGTTACGAGGAAGTAGCTACATACCACTACCGTCAGCTGTTGAAGCAAGGAAAGTATGTATAAACATCCAGAACTTTAGCGACGAGAAATGTTTCATGTACTCTGTATTAGCTAAATTCATAGGGGAGAATGCACAGCGTGTGAACAAATACAAACAACTTCAAGACAAGTACGACTTCAGCTGTGTTTCCTACCCTACTCCACTTTCTCAAATACCTAAATTTGAGAAGTTTAACAAGATATCCATTAACGTTTTCGAGCTGGATGAGAAGCATGAAGTGTATCCGATAAAGGTTGCTGATATTGAACTACCTGAACATCGCGACCTGCTACTATTGAATGACAGCATTGGAAAACATCACTACGTGTATATAAAGAATTTTGAGAAACTCGTTCGACGCCAGAAAACTAACCATAATGGACGGGTTTATACTTGTAAGCGCTGCTTTACACATTTTGATGATCGATATGGACGAAGTGGACAGGAAAAACTACAAGAACATGCAGCCGTCTGTATTCAACATGGTGTTGCAAGGGTAGTTATGCCTACCAAGGAGAAATCAATTGTTCAGTTTAAAAATGTTGAGAGGATGCTGAAAGTACCTTATGTCATCTATGCGGATTTTGAGAGTATTCTCACTCCATGCCATACGTGTACACCCAATCCTGAAACTTCCTATACAACACCTTATCAAGAGCACACACCAATGAGCTTCTGTGTTTACGTGAAACCTACATCCAGTGTTGAACATCTCGAAACTGATCTTCCTAAGCATCCCTATGTGTATCGTGGTGCTGATGCTGCTCAGACGTTTATGCTGTACCTTACATCTCTTGCAAAAATGATTGGTAATATATACAAATCTGCTAAGCCTCTGAAACTTACGGATCAACAGCAAAAGAATTTCGAGTCTTCTACGACATGCTACTTGTGTAGAAAACCCTTTACAGAAGAGAACTATAAAGTACGCGACCATGATCACATCAGCGGTGAATATCGTGGAAGTCTTCATAATGAATGTAATTTAGCCTGTAAAACACCTAAATATATACCAGTCTTCATGCATAACCTTAGCGGATATGACTCTCATTTCATTGTTAAGGAGCTGGGTTGTACAAGTGAACGTGTGGAGGTAATTCCTAACTCTGAAGAAAGCTATATCTCATTCACCAAGTATGTAGGAGATATAAAGCTTCGATTTGTGGATAGCTTCCGATTCCTCAGTACAAGCTTGGATAAGTTGGTAAAAAATCTAACCTCGTATCCTGAAACACTAAAGTACTTTGGAGAAGACAAATTGAAGTTGATGACCCGTAAGGGTGTATTTCCATATGATTTTGTTACGTCATGGGATGCCCTGAACGAGACCTGCTTGCCTCCTAAGGACTCCTTCTACAATAGATTAAATGAAGAAGAAATTACTGATGCTGACTACGATCATGCTAGAAATGTATGGGAGCTGTTTAATGTGAGAAACCTGGGAGAGTACAGCGATCTCTACTTAACTTCGGATGTACTTCTTCTAGCTGATGTCTTTGAGACGTTCAGAGAGCAAACCCTTAAAACACACAAAGTTGATCCTGCCCATTATTTTACCTCTCCAGGTCTTACATGGGACGCCATGTTGCTGTATACTGGAATTAAGCTGGAACTGTTACAAGATTATGATCAACTACTCATGGTGGAATCAGGTATAAGAGGAGGTTTATGCCAAGTTTCTCATCGGTATGCTGAGGCTAATAACACTTATATGGAGAAGTTTGATCCGACGAGACCAACCCAATTTATCACATACGAGGACGCAAATAACCAATATGGGTGGGCAATGTGTCACGCCCTTCCTTTTGGTGGATTTCAGTGGGTGTCACCTGAAGAAATCAACTTAGAAACACTACAAGAAGATGATCCTCATGGGTACATATTAGAAGTCGACATCGAGTATCCTGCAGAACTTCACGATCTACACAACGATCTACCTTTCCTGCCAGAGTGTATGAAACCATTGGAATCATCTACAAAGAAACTGATACCTCATCTTGGACCTCGAAAGAAGTATGTAGTGCATTACATGGCTTTGAAGCAGGCTCTTAGTCATGGACTACGACTAACAAAACTCCATCGTGTGCTACAATTCCGACAGTCTCAGTGGTTGAAACCTTATGTGGAATTTAACAACAGGCTACGACAACAAGCTGCAAATGATTTCGAGAAGGATCTCTACAAACTCTTTAACAACGCTATGTTTGGAAAAACTATGGAGAACCTGCGTAATCGTATGGATATACGACTGGTGACCAATGAAAAAACTCTAGAGAAGCTGATCGCCAAGCCTACGTTTATCGACAGGACGATATATGCTGATAATCTAGCTGCTGTACATATGGCCTCTCGTCAGATTGTATTCAACAAGCCTATATACATTGGTATGAGTGTGTTGGACATCTCCAAGACATTAATGTATAACTATCATTACGACGTTTTGTTGCCTTATTATGGAGCTGAAAACCTGAAGCTTATGTATATGGACACTGATTCGTTCATTCATCGTGTAACAACTGAAGATGTGTACCAGGACAAGCTACGTTTTCTTGAACATCTCGATACAGCTGATTACCCTGCCAACCATATATGTTATTCTACTCAGAACAAGAAGGTGTTGGGAAAATTTAAAGATGAGGCTAATAGCAAAATCATCCTACGCTTTGTTGGACTACGTCCTAAGATGTATGCCTTAGATATTCAAGGGTCAATGATAAAAAAGATTAAAGGTATAAAACGTAGCGCTATTAAGCAGTACATTTCGTTTGACAGCTATACAGAATGTCTTAAAACCAGTGAAATCATCAGAACACCTATGAATCTGATCCTATCACGAAAGCATGCCCTTGCTACAGTACAAGTGAATAAAATTGCATTGACTCCGTTTGATGATAAAAGAATTATTGCTGAGGACGGGATAACAACATATGCGTATGGACATTACGCCATTACAAACAGTGCTTAAAAGAATGTAAGTTAAAGATAAAGATTTTCTAGTGAGTCTACAATCTTAAAAAAGAAGGTATCTGTGTGCTGTATATGCAGATAGCTGACGCCTGATGAAGAAAGAAGAAGATGGAAGGGAAGGTGGTAACCCTGCCATTAGGAGCAATCCTAGTGCTAGTCTCAAGCCTAGATAAAAGGGGAGAGACATCTATAACGAACTAAAATAAAGGTATGTTGACGTAAAGCTTTTCAATTTGTGAACCAATATGCAGTTTATCCCTCTCCGCATCGTACAATAAGTGCTTAAAATATAATAAGTTTGTAAGATTTAGAAAAAAGTATATAAATTGTTGTAACGTTGGATGAGAAAAGTTTTATAATCGAATTACTCTCTATATTACCATGAGTACCTGTGATACTAGTTGAATTGCCTGTTAAAATGACTTAAATACCTGTGATACTACCCGAATCGTGTGAAATTACATTAAATAGCTCAGATACGAATTCCTGCTCTAAATTAGTACGAGCACCTGTGATACTATCAGAATTGCCTATTAAAATGACTCAAATACCATTGATACAACCTGAATCAGCTGCATTTACCTTAAATAGCCGTGATACAAAATCTCTGATCGAAATTATTACGAGCATCTGTGAAACTATGCTGATTATCCAAATACTTATGATATTACCTGAACCTGTAAAATACGAAACTAGGCTATAACCAACCCCTGGAACCTACCCTCCTGTAATGCTTGCTTAATTACTCTAAGCATCTATGTTACTTGAATTATCCTAAATACCTACGATACCCTCTGAATTACCTTGAAATATGAAACTATGCTATACCCAACCCTGGAATCTAGCCTCCTGTGATACTACCTGAATTAGCCTAAATACCTACGATACTAGCTGAATTAGCTGTGAAATCATGCATAGCTATGATGCAGTTAGCCTCTGGAATCTAGCCTCCTGTGATACTAGCTGAATTAGCTTAAATGCTCAAGATACTAGCTGAATTGGCTGTGAAAATGATTTAAATACCTGTGATACTACCCGAATCATGTGAAATTACCTTAACTAGCTCTGATACGAATTCCTGCTCTAAATTAGCACGAGCACCCGTGATACTACCTGAATTACCTGTGAAATATGAAACTATGCTATACCCAACCCTAGAATCTATCTTCTTGTGATACTAGCTGAATTAGCCTAAATACCTACGATACTAGCTGAATTATCTGTGAAATCATGCAGAGCCATGATGCAGTTAGCATCTGGAATCTATCCTGTGTTATTAGACGAATTAGCCTAAATACATACGATACTAGCTGAATTACCTGTGAAATCATACACTGCTATGATCCAGTCAGCCTCTTGCAATACTACCTGAATTACTTACCTGTTAGTGTTAGTGGGTTAGCTTTTCCCGTTGCAGGTCATCTTTTTCCCTTTGTGGCTCACCTTTTTCCCTTTGCTGGTCACATTTTCCCCTTTGCTGGTGACATTTTTCCCTTTACTGGTCACGTTTTTCCCTTTGCTAGTCAACTTTTTCCCTTTGTGGGCCTCCTTTTTCCCTGAGCAGTCACCTTTTTCCCCTGAACGAGTCACCTTTTCCCTGAATAGGTTACGTGATGGACATGTCTAGAACATTGACATGAAACAGTTTTCCACTAAGTTCACGTCTAAAGTCGCTTTCAAGTCTAGCACCTCCTATTCCCTATCTCTCCTGTATATAAGTCCATATTCCTACTGCTACACTACCTGTCTAGCCTAACACCTCTCCTCCTGTTCCTATACCTCTCATATAAACCATTCTCTACTCCTCTAGCTCTGTCTAGCCTAACGCCTCTCTCGTTTACCTATGACTCTCACATAAACCATACTCTGCTCCTCGACCTCTGTTTAGTCTAACTCCTCTCCTCGTTTTCCTATACCTCTCATATAAACTATACTCTACTCCTCAACCTCTGTCTAGCCTAGCACCCCTCTTCCTGTTCCTATACTTCTCATACATATAAACCATGCCCTACGTTTCAAGCCCTGTCTAGCCTAACACCACTCCCCGTATCCCCTACCTCTCAAAAGCTCATTCCCTCCTACCCCCCCCTCTAGCTGAGTATCACTCCTTGGTTTCCTATCTAACCTAACTTTAACACCTGTCTATCCTAGCATAGGATCTCTCTCCGTTTTCTCGTCTCTCCTTATAAACACAAACTCAATTCTCCTAACCTAATACCTCTCCTCGTTTTCCTATACTTCTGATATAAACCATACTCTACTCCTCGACTTCTGTCTAGCCTAACACCTTTCCTCGTTTTCCTATATCTCTCATATAAACCATGCACTACGTTTCAAGCCCTGTCTAGTCTAACACCTCTCATCGTTTTCCTATACCGCTCATATAAACCATACATTACTCAGCCTCTGTCTAGCCTAACACCTCCCCTCGTTTTCCTATACCTCTCATATAACCTATACTCTACTCCTCAACCTCTGTCTAGCTTAGCACCCTCTTCCTGTTCCTATACTTCTCAAACATATAAACGCATACTCTACTCTCAACCTCTGTCTAGCCTAACACCACTCCCCGTATCCTCTACCTCTCATAAAGCGCATTCCTCTCCTGTCCCCTGTCTAGCTGAGTATCTCTTTGGTTTCCTATCTAACCTAACTTTAACACCTGTGTATCCTAACATAGGATCTCTCTCCGTTTTCTCGTCTCTCCTTATAAACGCATACTTAAACCCTCCTAGCCTAACACCTCTCTACTATTTCTTCCATATAAACGTATTTCCCTCCTTCAACCCTCTTTAGCATAGTATCGGTCGTCGTATTCCCTATCTCTCCCATATAAACGCATTTTCCTCCTTGAACCACCCCATCCAGCCTCGTTTTCCCTATCCTTTCCCATATAAACGCAAAAAAGTGGCCCAGCTCTCTCCTATATATCCTACTAATGGTATTCGCGAGCATCCCCAAAAATTCTGTACGGCAGGTGAGTCGAGAACCAGTGTGGAAGGTGTTAAGAAAATGTGGTACCGCTACCTTCAAACCTACCCGAGTTAAGAGGGAGGATTATTCCAGGAGTAGGATTAGTTACTCCAGACATGCTAACTTCAGTGTGGCAAGAAACGACTAAAAGTATACTGTGTCACAAATTGATCCCATATAGAACACTTGTTATTTGCGTTATAGTAACTTCATAGTTTTTTTTAATCCGAGTTATGCTTTAAAATTACGCTGTGTACCCCAGAGAATACATACCAGGTGGCTCAACCGCGCCGTATTTCAGATGTGTAGAGATTCCTTCGTGCGTTAAAATAGTTGCAGAACTCAACGGGGCAATACCACGTAAACACAGGTCAGTGGAGAACTGGCGAATTACCACAAACAAGCTCCGTTTTTTAAACTTCTACTTATACCCCGCCTTTGGAACATACTACATATAGACAACGGTGTTAACTTGTACTCTCATATGTTTGGGTTTCTAGTAAACTTTAGTCTTTATTCATTAGATTATACACACATTCAATCTTCCAGACTCCGGGGAGGATAGGGAATAATCTTGGCTAGAGAAAAATTCCCACCCCTAGCGGGAATTGAACACGGAACCCCTCGCACAGCAGGCAGGTGCTCTACCGACTGAGCTAAAGCTATCAGCAAAGCCGATGAGTGGATAGCATTCACTGTGAGACACTTCCCAGGCTTGCAATAGAGTATACGATAGTCAAGTGGAGACCGAAAAGGTCATAGAATATTTTCCACTTCAGTTAGACAGGCTTTATTTTAGAAGGAATAAACTTACATTTTAGACTGACAAGTAATTAAAATATCTTTATTTTACCTATCTCCCATAGCTACTGTTTTAATTGTTTTTACGCTGTTCTTGTCTAACATTACGGATTATAAGCCACAAAAATTATAGCATGTCGTTTTCACTGTCATTTTTTCGGTCACTATTATAAATGCTATTGCTACTATCATGTTCCAACCATCTCCGTGTATCCAAATGGGCGTTTCTGAGAACAGTAGTAGTAGTAGTGGATTTTTCGGCGCTAATGCGCCAGGTTCCCACTCACCTTTGTTTACTTGTAATTGCACCGTTAAGTTCTGCGACTCTTTTAACGCACGAAGGGTTATCTGCACACGTCAAATACAGCGCGGTTGGGCCACCTGGTATAAGTTGAAGCCGTTCTCGGTTTGACAATTTTGAAGCCGTAAGCTTTGCTTCCAGTTTTGATGCTTCTATCGCGAAGTTGCATCAAATTAGATAACGTTTAATGTTTCCCGCTTTGTTGTTGAGCTCTACGATGTCATCATTTCCCAGCTTGTTCTGTATTGTCTCCTCCGCCAGCTGCTACAGTGGTATAGCTATGAGCTATTTATCTTAAGGTACGCATGAGTGTAGTGTAAAAGGATAACACCATTTAGTTAGCTGATAAATTTTAATGTTGACTAAAATGCTGCGTTGGAAAATAAACGCCTACTGTTGAATTAAAGCATTAAATTATAGCTGTAATAATAATGAAGCGAACCATCAGTTGCCGTAAGTCACAGAAATTTTACTCGGAAAGACCCTTCGCAAACAGCCGCTAAATCTTTCTAACTTAAGCGCATCACTTGGCGCTACACAACTTACAATACAAATAAATACTACATGAGTAATCACAAGATCTGTCGCACAAGTAAGTCACATGTTTAAGTAAAAAGCAAATCTGATTCAGAATGCAAGCTCTTTTCTTAACTTAAGCTCCCCTATCGCTACACTCGCCAACGTTCCTACTTACGCGATCCAATTCTAACTCTATGTTTCTATGCGGTAATTCCCTCCACTCCAAGAATTTCATTCCTTTCAAACATTCTCAATTTAATTCTAACTGCATTCCACGAACATTTATGCTAAAACGTTCGCTACTTGGCTGTTACTAATGGCTTTCCTTAACATAACCACCGAATGGCCTTTTTCTCTGGACAAATCTTTCAACGCAAGAACTTAAATTATTCATTGTCATTATTTCTCTGTTACTATTATTTCTTTGTCTAATTATTTATATCTTCCTGTCAAAAATTACGGTATCAAAGTTTAAACTCCTATTACTTTGTGTACACCCTGTATACATGACACAAAATCTTTAAACGCCAGCGTAGGTGCTTAAAGAGCTGAACCGCCAGGCAATATCTGTTGCCAAAGTCCTCATTTTCACAGTGTTTACCCCTCGCGATTAATATCAATACACGGCGGTTACGACCGCGTCCTGCGAGATGGGTGGAGTGATTTGCTGCGGAAATGGCTTTTGGCAAAGCACAGTAAACCGCAACATCGAGCCTGTCTGTAGTAGGGTCTGTTATGTTTGGCTTACCAACCTCGTTTGGTTCGACACGCACACGAATAATTCCACCGGGCTCGGGGCCATTTCCTGCAAAAAATTGAATTGCTAAGCCGAATTTATAAAATGAGTTCGCCAACTTGTGCGGAAGAATGGAAACAAAATTACGCCAAATCCCTTTGGCAATAACGGAGTTATTGTTTCATCCCACTTGTAGTTTTTGTTTTTATTTCTTTTTCTCATCAACGCAAAATAATAAAGAATGCAATGCAGTTTACGCCTACGATAGCTACTTTGGGATTAATCTTGTCACGCAAGTGAGACAAATAAATGTTATTTCTAAAAAAAAATCTCATGATTTACATTCACGTGACTTTCTTTACCCTCTAATTATTTTCACGAAAACGTATTTTTCAATCTACTTCATTTTAATCAAGATAAACTTTGTAGAAATAGTTAAATTGCACATATCGTTATAGATACCAAGAGAATAGCGATATTCAAATGTTTAAGAACAGGATGCTATATGCTAGCCTTAAAATTCCATACCGTTTGCATGCAATTGCGAGAAACTACTAAAACTCGACTGGCCTTTATAGAATGACAAAGTATTGAACAATCCGAACCATTAATAAAGATATCTTGGAAATGGCTTATGCCTTAAGAAAACTTATTTGAAATACATTCTCTGTTTTAAAGAGATCTTCATATTACCTTCTCCACTACGTATAGTAACTAGGGGAAGTATTGTATTCCACACAAAAATTCGACACCAAGATTTCACCGGAAATATATGTTTTGAGGCCCCCTGAATCCAAAAAAAGCATTTTTGTAAACATGTCCGTGTGTGTGTGTCTGTCTGCGAACAGCGTAACTCAGAAAGGAACAGTCGGATAAACACCAAAGTTGGTATTTAGGTTCAGTATCTTCCAGGGAATGAACTGGTTAGAAAGGCTATATGAAGCTGTAGTGGAGTCAAAAATGTAATATGAAATAGAAATATGGGTGTGGCAAAGGGATGGATTAAGATTGATATAGTCCATAGAATGTTTTGTAGAGAAGTTCTGTGTTTACCCAAGAGTTCACCAAGGGGCGGGACACTGGCAGAGCTAGGAAGGGTAGGGAGGAGAGGTATAATAGTGGAAAGAATTTTGAAGTATTGGTATAGATGTTTAAATTTAGAAGATAGTAATATATTAAAAGAATGTATACAGTTTCAAAAAGCTGTCTTAGGAGAAGAGTGTTGGATTGGGGAAATGGGAAATGTGCTAAAAGTAATTGGCATGAGGAATATTTTCCTATTAGATAAATATAATAACAGTGGGTTTTGGAAATATGTGAGATTGAGGGTGGAAGATATCGAGAAACAAGAGATATGGGCTAGTTTCGAGGATAAAAGGTCATTGACATTGTATAAATCAGTTAAAATAAAATAGGAAAGGTAGAAGTATGTAGATATATGCAATCAATTTGGTAGAATAGGTCTTGCGTGGATGCGCACAGGAGTAATATTTTTTTAAAAAGGAATGGATATAATTGTTCGGGGAGATGTATTATGTGTGATGAATCGGGTAGTACTTTTCATTGGCTAATAAAAGGTGGAGAGAGGTTATATGGGATAAAAATGGGACAAGCTAAACAAAGAAGCAGTAGCATTAAGAATGTTGGGAAGCACAAAAGTAGAAACAATTAAAATGTTAGGGACATTTTAGGCAACACAAGGGATAAGTGGATGAGGAGCTTAAGAAAGGTGCAGCAGAATGGGCATAGTTTGGAAAGTGGAGAGATGGTGTAGTAGCTTTATCCCATATATACAGCCTAGAGGCTAAATATGGGAGAGCTAGAAAACTGGTGCACTAGACCTAAGTTTTAGATGTAAGTTTTATTTATATTATTGGATAATGATGAAATTTATATTACATTACATTATATCTTCCAGGGATGCGACACGAAGTTTTCAAGAAAATCCCCTTACCACAGATTACCCTTTACATGTAACATTTTTCGAAGGTTTTAATTTTCTCAGAAACGAATCTAACGGTTTCGATTAAAACATCACATGTTTAAGACATTTCATGACAAATACAATGTATATCTTGCATTTTCTGGGAATGTCTCCAAAAGCATTCTTCATTGTGAACGACTTTTGCATAACTGGTAAACCATAAGAGATAGACAACATTTTACTACACAAAAAATGTAGATCGCGTTAAAATACATAATTTATGTCATATACACCTTTTTGTTGAGTGAACCATTTTCGAGATATTGATTGTTATTCCCTTAAACTTCTCAATACTTAATTTCTCACATGGGAATTCGTTATTCACTTTTTTGTCTTGGATATGCGAAGAGTATTAATCTGTGGAAAAGGTAATGGTGCTGCACTAGCAATCAGCTATTAAGAGATATGTATGTGCTTAAGGGCTACTGTTTTTCTGTATTGCCCTTGTAAACATATTTTTCCCTTACATCTACAAGAAAATTAGCAATTAGATAGAGTCTGCAAATGTTTATCTCGATTAACATGAAGTAGATGGAGAATAAGTGTTTGTAAAAATAAATTGTACAAGAGTAGAGAAAGTCATGTGAGTGTAACACATCAGATTTTTTTTATGTCCTGGACATGCAAAGAGAATGGAATGCTCCACATAGCAACCAGGGCTTAAAAGATTTGACTATCGCTTAAAGCTTATCATATTCCCCTTGTACTTACAAGAAAATTAGCAATAAGATTAACATCTCGATTAACATGAACCATATGGAGAATAAGCGTTTGTAAAATAGTTTGTATATGAGTAGAGAAAGTCATGTGAGTGTAACGCATCAGATTTTCTTGTTTAGTAGTTTTCGTGTCTATGTCTCAAAATTTACGAGTTATACAACATTATACAAACTCCTTCCGCATGAATAAAACTTCATAGGCTATTTCCAGAAACTTCAAGATATGGGTTTTATTTTCCAATTTTCCATATAAAGGGCAATTTTTGGATTCGGAGGACTTTCTTGAAAACTTTCGTACCGTATCTTTGGAAGATACTAAAGCTAAAAATTTCAAGTTTGGTATTTATCAGACTTTTCATTCTTGAGTTATGCTGTTCACAGACACACTCCGAAGCTTTTCCTAAAAATTCCTTTTTTGATTCAAGGGGCCTCAAATCATGTATTTGGTGTGAAATTTGGATATAGAATTTTTGAGTGGAATGCAATACTCTCTCTACCTATTATATACGTGGTAGAGAAAGTAAAAACGTCTTATATATTACATTCACATTGCTCTCTGAATTCGATATCTGTGTCGGTATCTCTTTTACAAACTATTTATGCAAAACCATATTTTGCATCTGTTTTAATGTTAATCGTGAGACAGTATAGGTAAACTGCGATAATAATTAATAATCAGCAATAAATGAAGTAAAATGTACGCAAGTCATCCTAAGAAGTAGGAGCTCAAAATAATAATGGTAGAAATACATAAGGGAGTATTGAATGTTAATAATGATACGTGTTATGATTGAATAGTTTAAAAGTTATATGAACAATTGTTACTTTAAATCTCATGTTTTATTTTACGTAAGAATTGCAACTGAAAACTGGGAAAAATTAATACTTGGTGGACGGGAAGTAATTAGTGGCTCAATCCGGGGTCACCTGTTACGAAGTTCATGGTCAGGGCTTCTTAGTAACTTAATGGAGTAGATAAGCTGCAGAAGAACCTCGTTTATCCGAACTAGGTGGGACTGGAGGCACTCTGGATTAAAAAATACCCGGATAGTTCCAAAGTCAAACTATTAAATGAATATAAAATACTAACCTACACAAACATTTAATTTTGACCTAAAGAGAATAAGAAAAAAAATCTGATTTGTTACGTTCACATGACTTTCTCTACTCTCGAACAAATTATTTTTACAAACACTTATTCTCCATATGTTAATCGAGATGTTAATCTTATTGCTAATTTTCTTGTAGATGCAAGGGGAATTGCTAGGCTTTAAGCGATAGTCAAATATTTTAAGAGCTGGTTGGTATGTGGAGTATTCCATTCTCTTTGCATTACCAGGCAAAAAAAATGAATAACCAATTCCCATATGAGAAAAAGTATGAGTATTCGAAAATTTAAGAGAATAACAAATTCAAGATATACATTTTATTTGTCATGAAATTTTAATCAAAATCGTTAGAGCCATTTTTGAGAAAATTAAAATTTTCGAAAAATTTTCCATGTAAAGGGTAATCTGGGTTGGGGGGATTTTCTTGAAAACCTTCGTGTCGCATCTCTGGAAGATACTGAACCTAAATACCAAGTTTGGTGTTTATCCGACTGTTCGTTTCTGAATTATGCTGTTGGCACACACACACACACACACACACACACACACACACACACACACGGACATGTTTTCAAAAATGTTTTTTTTGGATTCAGGAGTCTCAAAACAAATATTTGCGGTAAAATGTCGGTATGGAATTTTTGGGTGGAATACAATACTTTACCTACTTACTATACGTAGTAGAGAAAGTAAAAATATTTTTTTTTGGCACACAAACTACTAAATGCTATACTCACATTTATTCTTTGAAACGGTTTAAGGGTTTCTGTTGTTTCAATTTGTTCCGCGTTTGAGAAGCTAAACAGCAAAGTAATCGTAAAAGTAATGCTGCGGACGAAGGAGGGTCCCCCACAACCGGGCAGGGCACTGCAGCTCCTGATGTTTCTAGATCGAAAGCATTCGACGCCGCCCGAGACCAGTCATAAGCCTCTGTATCCCAGGCGGTCGCACCCTCTCGGAAAAGGGTCTTAACTGAACAGTCCTGCAACGACGCCAGGGAAGAAACCTTTACAAAACCGCGCAGCCACAACCCACCAGACACCGTCGCCTGGTCCCACAGCCCTGGAACAGATGATAATGAAGGAGATGATGGTGCAGGAAATGAGGGGCAGGAAGGTCATGGTAGAGGAGGAATCACTCCAGCATTTGCCTACCGACCCGTGGAAACCACAAAAAACCCAAAGGTCATACTGGGTGGTCGGATCGAACCCGGGAGTTCCCGAATGTGAGTCGCACACATTATCGTGGCGCAACCTCACTCGGTCAAAGTAAGCAAAACTCAACCCAGATGAACCGGAAATTTGGATTAATGAGGGCTGGTTAAACGTGGCTGTTGTGTGCATGTAAATAAATAAAAGTTTAGAGCATTAGGCAGCTATTGCAATGGGCAATGCGGGAAAGAATTAACGTGTCAGTGATAAGAAAATGTTCTAAATTGGGAGGCGGAATGCAGTTGAAAACATCCTAATGAGTTGCATTCACATGACTTTCTCTACACCTTATCGTTTATGACAGGGTATACAGAATATTCTTACGAAATTTTATTTTGAGGCAGTGTTTTTAACACTTAAATAAATATCAATCTAATTATATAATATAAAATAATAACAACCCACCTTAAAGAAATATGTGTATAATATAATATATAAAGTGTGTGTAACAGTCATTGTATTATGTTTATATTTATTATGTACATGTATAATAATGTTAGTGAATGTATTACGTAATTTAACAATGTAGGAGCTGCGAGAATAGAAGCAAGCTGCTTTTCATGGCAAACAGAATTATAAAGTAGAAGCCGAAAGTTGCTAACAATGAGGTAACCTTGAGACAACAATAAATTAGAAAGTTTAATAAAGACTACTAATAATTCTTGGCACAATAATAATGTAATATTTAAAACAGCTTATAAATAGCCAATTAAAAACTAGAAAAGCTTTAAGTTAAATAAAAGTAATCTACTGGAGTAGGCTTAGTCAATCAGAGACTTGAAATACAGAAAAAGTACTAATTCAGGCGGGAGACGCTACAAGACAGCATTCCCAACCAGCCCAGTTTAGATTACGTACCCGATCGGTACGGTACATGTTCAATGTGAGACATAAAACTTCATTGCGGTGAGAATAATATAAAGTTTACCTGTTAAAAAGTGCAAATAACAGTAATCTCATAGCGCTATAGTAGGATACATCAGTGAAGTGTTATTTAATCGTGTGAAGGATTAATAAACAAAGTACAATACCATTATAATTTGGGTAAGCCTTGTTCTTTAGCCACACCAGCTCTGCTAAGAGATGCGTGTTCTAAAAAACATACTGACGCAGCGGAGGCATACATATACAATATTTAAAAAGAAAGCATTAAAATACAAAGTTTAATTTTTAAACCTTGGGCGACGAACACTCCAAGAAACATATCTTCCATATGTGCGGCTTTAACCGTTTCAATTACTCTAGCTATTTCATTTTATTCGAGATAAAGCTTTGCAGAAACAGTTATAGTATACGTTTCATTAAAGTCGCAAAGCTGTAGCCAAATTTTTAATAACTGGAGTCAATATTGGCCTTAATATTCCATGCTCTTGCCATCAATTGGAGAAACATGAACATCCAAGAAATTAAAAAGAATGACAAGCTATTGAAGAATTAAATCCATTAATAACGGATATTTGGGAAATGGCGTGCCATAAAAAGCTTATTTAAAATAAATTATGTTCTTTAAAGAGATCAACATTTTATGTAGTACCTTTCCGTCTATCGTTTAACCATTTCCGAAGGAAGAGAACTACAAAAGTAGATATAAAAACATGTATTTTAAAATAAACATTTCTATATTTTTTATTTAACTAGTGCTATGACATGAGCACACTATCCCTGCAGCCCTGCCGTTGG
Organism: Deroplatys truncata; assembly: GCA_030765065.1. NCBI lineage: Eukaryota > Metazoa > Arthropoda > Insecta > Mantodea > Mantidae > Deroplatys > Deroplatys truncata. Next base: position 113,014,667 of record CM060982.1, read on the forward strand.
TTTCAACAATTAACTAATTAAAAAAGTATGTTCCTGGCAGCGCTTTCCTGCAAACAACAGAATAACTATCCAGCTTACTCGCATTACTGCACACTGACATTCCTTTTCATAATATACTGCACGTGAGCGAACTGCGAATCCCAACATGATTGGTTTAGTACGTCAAGGAAACACCGCCTGTTTTACAACCAGCGTTTCGTGTGTCGCTACCCTTCTGCTCGGGTCAAATGGAAACGAGCAAGAACCCAGAAAACAGCTCCGCCCTGACTTCCAGGAAGGCGAATCTTCTTGGGGCTTTCCATTAAGAACGGCAACTACTTCATAAAACCACCACCCCTGATTTCAAGCATGGAAGTGGATATGCCACTTATGGGCGTCATCTCCAGACCTCAATGGGGACGACAGTGACTAGCATACCGTCTACCAGATATCCAGGTTGGTGCCACAGAACCTTGAGGCGTCGCACAACCCCGCCTGGGCTTTGCCCAGACATATCCATTCACCCAAGTGTATTGAGAATCACTGCCTCGCCGAGTTCATCCCAATCCGAACAGCTGCCCTCCGGTTGGTACTCACATGTTCGGCCCGGCATATATCTGGTAACATCAGAAGTACCACGAGTGCTAGTGGCCCGCAGCGACGCACCATAGAATCGGCTGTGAATTAACCAATGAATCAATAGTCACGTACTTGTTAGTCAGTCAACGACAGTCTGCTTCAGTGCTTGTTTGTGTGAACTTGCTTGCTGTTTAACAATGAAATTTAATATGCGACCTATAAATCGACTGCATTGTCGTACAACTTCGGGATTCCGGCCTTGAAGGAGAGTCCAGCAACGAAATAGTGTAATATTGTGACGTATGCACAGATGATAGGATATACGTCTCTGGTCACCGAGATCTGAGATGGCAGAGTTGGGAACTAGGTGTTGGGGAGGGGATGGCGTCTCCGACGCTATAAGTGTGTCGTTTGGGACAAAAGGAGTCAGTGAGTAAGCTCCGAGTAGGAAGGACGTAGAACTGCCTTCCTTTGTGCTAGACCGGCACGATGGCCTCGCTCGGCAGACATGTGGGCTACAATTGTAACAGCTAAGTATCTGTCTTTATCTCATTAAATAACAAGCCATCCATTCCGTGAAAGTTTCATTTATGGTAGTGTAGTGTCCTGCCTTTCCCTTAAGCCATGTGACATGTTGAAATAGCAATTATTTTTGTGTTTAATTTAGCTGCGTTCCCGTCGTAGCCTCGCCATGTGAAGATCTTGTTAATTTACCGGTACCTTTTGCTAAGCGAGTGTCTCTCCCGTCAATTTCTGAGTAGGATTTAGTAGAGGCTACGACAATATGCATATTACGAAGTACAAATAGATTTAACAACAAAATTATGTGTCTCCCGGTTTTGCCCAAGCCACCATGTGCTTGTGATCCTACCATTTGCCTTCCTTGCAACCTTCTGCGCGACAACTATCATTTACCGCCTTCGTTTTGAAACAGCACCTCTAGGCCGAGCCCGAGCTATGTAATAATTAATAATTTGAGTAATTAGTTTTTAGTGAAATTAAATTATGCTATGTACAGCTATTTTTCTATTTAGTGCCTGTGTAGCTTAAGAAGAGTGATTTAATGATATGTTTCTATTTAGGTTACTCTTATTGGAGGAGTAATAAATTGTTTAATGTAAATCATTTAAGCGCTATGTTAAAATACTGTCCACGACGAGATATCTTAGCTGCAGGAAAAGTGTCTTTGAAGGCAGCAAGTGAGTTTTATGATATTTATCTGCTAGCAAAAGTATTGTTCGTACAGCGAGGGCGTAGAGCTATTGTCCTTTTATACGGTAATTCGCCGTGATAGGACTGAGAAGGACAACAAGCTTAACGGTAAAATTAGGAAAAGCCGTGATTTATGTTAAAATTGAGCAAGAGGGGGTGGAATAGGACCAATGAGATCCAAGTAAATCGATATGAAAAAGTGAGACGCGTTGAGTGGCTAAGAAGCCCGCTACTATAAATAGATCTGTTAAGACCAAACATCGGGGAGTTACTTCGAAACTACAGGCAGAGAAGGATGCTGCCGGACACTTATGAGATGTCGCGCCAAAAGTTAGTGAATTAAGGCAGGTGTCGCTACACACATAAGAATCGCTAAAAGTAAAGAGATTTGTTAAGTATATAAACTTTGCGTCATATCAGCGCCGTGTTTCAACAGCAGTGGACATGTTTTAACGGCGAAAGTATTAGTGTTGTGAACTACCAGAAATAACGAAATAAAGAAAACAGTGATGTCGTCTTTTTGTAACTGAAGCACGTCTATTTTGAGGCAGTATTTTATATCACAACACTGTGAATGCCAGAGTGATTGTAGTGTAAATTAGCATTATTGTATGACAATGATTTGAGATGTTTGTTAATTATAAGCATTGTTAGGAAATAAGTTTACACGGCCTCACTGAAACTGACAATAGGAGCGGGTAACAATGAAACGAGGGGGTGAGTTGTTTATTAATTATAAGAGACAAACAAATGACGTCAGAGTAGCGTGCCTTTCTTTAGAAATGTAGGGAATATCTTCCCTAGAGCATATATGTTCGTAATTTTGATTGGATAAAAAAATAGACGCTAACGTTGGCGCGTTTTATTAACCAATAGCAGATCGATTATAATATTTAGGCATATCGGGGTGAGGGAGTATAAATTCTAAAGCCAGAGACAAGTATCGCACAGTTGAAGAGAATCATTCACGGGTTACACGTCGCACAGTTCAACAGAATCATTCACGAAGTACACGTTACGCATCTCTCGCGTCGTAAAGTTAGTTACAAAATGTGAAATACTCGAGTTAATATGTGCGGCAAATAAGTGATTATAGTTGCATTCGAAAATATAACAGTTTCAGTCAGGCGTGTATCAAGAGCAAATATGTGAAATTAATGAATTGTGACGGCAATAAAGGTGTAAAAACAAACTCTTTTATCAGTGTTATCCTTTAGTAACAACTCCTTTCCGTTTACACACCCTGTTCAAGAGATTTCCTCGACTGAGTAATAATAGCTAGCCGGAGTACAAAGAACTCAAAATTCAAAATAGTAAAACAATAACAGGCGCTCAGCAAATAAGATAACACGAACGATACCGCGACAATTTTCTCTCCGTTACCACACCCGAGATCTACGTTTCCTTTACCGAGGAAAAGTCCCCTGGTCTTACATATTTCAGAAATTACTTCAGCTAGCCGAGGATAAAAATGCAGAGAATCAGCCCACTTCGAACATCCGGAGTCGACGCGGAGGCTGCAGAAAGGTAAGCCGCGAGCTACGGGAATTACCAACCAAAACAACATCGGACAGGAGCTACTGCCGCAGTTCCTGTGCGATACTGTAGAAGAGGAGCAAAAGGATATGACACAACAAAGTCGTCATTTATTGTCACCTAAGAGCTGTCCTCGTGATTAATAGCTTCTGAGACAAAACCTATATCTTCATGGACACGTAGAGTCAGACGACTGCCATAGCGGGGAGCTACCATAGCAAGATGCCGGTAGGGTATTTTTTTCCGGTAAACCATAAGGATATCTCGAATTCTTTTTCAGATGAGACACTCCAATGGCGACTTACAATGCCACAAGTACTTTAAGTCCCGGGCTTCATAGTTTAGCCTCTATCAGGTCAATTAATGAATGAATGGTTCTTCCACAATGGTATGTGTGGATGACAAAGTTGGAAAGGGAGAATCAGACGACTCGTTAGAAAATGCGAGTCGGCTGGAGAATTTAATGCCTTATCCGCATGTTACCATGGTACCTCAGTGGCTAGAGCAACCGGTAGGAAACTAGGAGATCCGTGGTTCAAATCCCGGCTATGATACTGAATGCTTCAGTCGTCTAATTCTACCTTTCCAACCTTGTCCTACATACATGGCAGTGTGGAAGAACAATTAATTCGCCGTATTATTATTATTATTATTATTATTATTATTATTATTATTATTATTATTATTATGATTATCATCATCATCATTATTATCGTTATCATTAGCATCATCATGAGTGTCAATCTGGCTTTCATATATGTAAATGTTGGACGCTAACCAGAAAAAGTCAGACAGGAGTTGCAGAGATGAGGTTTCTAAGAACGGTGGCGGGCTATAAAAGAATAGATACAAATCTGATGTGTTACACCCACATGACTTTCTCTACTCTTGTACAAACTATTTTTACAAACTCTTACTCTCCATCTATTTCATATTAATCGAGATAAACATTTGTTGAGACGATATGTTGACATGCAAAGAGAATTACATTTTACACATAGTGACCAGTTGTAAGAATATTTGACTTTCGCTTAAGGCGTACTATGTTCCCCTTGCTTTGTATTTGAAAGGGCAATATAGAAATACAGTAGCCTTTAAGCATAGACATATCTCTTAATAGCTGGTTGCTATGCGCAGAACCATTCTCTTTGCATATCCAAGACAAAAAAAATGAATAACGAATTCCCATTTGAGAAAAAGCATAAGTATTGAAAAATTTAAGGGAATAACAAGCAATATCTCGAAAATGGTTCACTCAACAAAAAATGTATATGACATAAATTGTCTATTTTAACGCGATCTACATTTTTTGTGTAGTAAAATTTTGTCTATCGCTTATGGTTTACCAGTTATGCAAAAGCCGTTCACAATGAAGAATACTTTTGGAGACATTCCCAGAAAATTCGAGATATACATTTTATTTGTCATGAAAATATCTTAAATATATGATATTTTAATCAAAATTTTTGAGAAAATAATCATTTTCGAAAAATGTTGCATGTAAAGGGTAGTCTGGGGTGGGGGATTTTCTTGAAAGCCTTCGTGTCGTATCAAGTTTGCTGTTTATCTGACTGTTCGTTTATGAGTTATGCTGTTCACAGACACACAGACACACACGGACGTGTTTCCAAAAAAAAAATTGGATTCAGAAGGTCTCAAAACATGTATTGCCAGTGAACTCTCGGTATCGAATTTTTGAGTGGAATACAATACTTCCCCAAGTTACTATACGTAGTAGAGAAAGTGAAAATGAAAACATCAGAAAGGAACTAAATGAATAAAATAACATAAAACAAAGTACTTCAAGCGTGTACAAAGGATGGATCCCAAAACAGCTATTAAACTATAGATGAACAGGAAAAAGAACTCCAGATCTTCCAACGATGAGATGGAAAGATCAGTTCACAATGTGAGACCCTGTGGCAGTATTTTATATCACAACACTGTAAATGCCAGAGTGATTGTAGTGTAAATTAACATTATTGTATGAAAACGATTTGAGATATTTGTTAATTATAAGCATTGTTAGGAAATAAGTTTACACGGCCTCACTGAAACTGACAATAGGAGCGGGTAACAATGTAGCGAGGGGGTGAGTTGTTTATTAATTATAAGAGACAAACAAATGACGTCTCAGTAGCGCGCTTTTCTTTAGAAATGGAGGGAATATCTTCCCTAGCACGTATGTGTTCGTAATTTTGAGTGGATATAAAAATAGATACTAATGTTGGCGCGTTTTATTAACCAATAGCAGCTCGATTATAATCCTTAGGCATATCGCGGTGTGGGAGTATAAAAAGCTAAAGCCAGAGACGGGTAACGTTCAGTCCAACAGAATCATTCGCGGGTTATACGTCGTGCAGTTCTACAGAATTATTCATAAGTTACACGTCGCCCAGTTCATCAGAATCATTCACGCGTTAAACGTCGCGCAGTTCTACAAAATCTCTCGCGTCGTATAGTTAGTTAAAAGATGTGAAATACTCTAATTAATAATGTGTGGCAAATAAGTTATTATAGTTACATTCGAAAATATAACAGTTTCAGTCAGGCATGTATCAAAAGTAAATCTGTGAAATTAACGAAGTGTGACGGCAATAAAAGTGTAAAAACAAATTCTTTTATCAGTGTTATCTTTTAGTAACAACTTCTTTCCGTTTACACACCCTGTTTAAGAGATTTGCTCGACTGAATAATAATAATAGCTAGCCGGAGGACAAAGAACTCAAAATTAAAAATTGTAAAACAATAACAGGCGCTCAGCATAAAGATAACACGACGATACTGCGACAACCGGAACAGGTCAACAGGCCTTAACCATGTAGATATTATTATTACTTTTTATTAAAGTACACGGGAATTACAGGGAAATAAGTGTAGCTGAGTATACACTTTCCCACATAGCTTGGCCCGGGCTGAGGCAATCACAGTGAATTTTGACTAGGTTCAGTTGGCCGACTGTTGCGTCTGTGTCGAAGGTTCACTAGCATGTAAAACAACTCCTGCAAGATAAAATTCAGATTCATCGGCGTCACTCGTATGGTCCTAGCAGTTGCTAGTTTTACTAAATAAACAAATAATTATTATTACAACCTCCTACGACTAAAATGGACTCGTGAGCTAAAGAAAATAAATTGCTAAACAGAAGTTACTTCAACGGAAATAGCCTTGTTGGAAAGTTAGTCCTCTATTTGTTGATCTTCTCGTTACTTCCACCTTCCCCAACCTCATTAAATTTCACATCTGACTTTATGAGCTCCAACACAAGCAAGATAAATCTCACTAACAATACCGTTACTGTTATTCTTGGTTCCTTCCGGATATTATTCAAAGATAACGTATCGGAAGCTTTCCTAGCAAATGTGCACCAATGGTCCGGAAGGAAGTTCAAATTCTGCAAAATTGATTTAATAACTGATGCTTGTCTGATTTTCCTTTAGTCGCTATCATGGTTTCACAACTTATGGACTTTTGTGATCATTTATAGAGTGATTATTAAAATATAGGTACGAGAGTGTCCGTAAAGTAAGTCCCGGTGTGGAAAAAATCTGATGTTCTACACTCACATGACTCTTGAACAAACTATTTTAAAAAATGCTTATTTTCCTTCTACTTCATGTTAATCGAGATAAACATTTGCAGACTCTATCTTATTCTAATTTTCTTGTAGGTGTAAGATGAATATGGTAGGCTTTAAGCGATAGTCAAATATTTTAAGAACTGGTTGCTATGTGGAGTATTCCATTCTCTTTACATGGCCAGGACATAAAAAAATAAAGCATTTTTGGAAACATGTTAGTGTGTATTTCTTGTGTGTCTGTATCTGTATCTATCTGTCTGTGAACAGCATAACTCAAAACGAAAAGTCGGATAAACACCAAACTTGGTATTTAGGTTCAATATGTTCCAAGGGATGAGACATTAAAGTTTTCAAGAAAATCCCCCCTACCACAACCCACCCCTTACATGGAAACTTTTTCGAAAATTTTTATTTTCTCAAAAACGGCTCTAATGTTTTTTTTATTAAAGTATCATATGTTTAAGACATTTTTATGGCAAATAACATGTATATCTTGAATTTTCTGAGGATGTTCCCAAAAGTCCTCTTCATTCTGAACGACTTTTGCGTAACTAGTAAACCGAAAGTGATAAACAAAATTTTACTTCATAAAAATGTTAATCTCGTTAAAATGTCAAACATTTTTTGTAAAGTGAACCATTTTCGTGATATTCCTTGTCATTTCTTTCAACTTTCCAATACACATTTTCTCAACTGAGAATTTGTTGTTCTTTTCTAATGTTCTTGACATGCAAAAAGAATTACATTTTACACATAGAGACCAGTTTTAGAAATATTTGACTATCGCTTAAGGCTTACTACGTTCCCCTTGTTTTGTATTTGCAAGGGCAATATAGAAATACAGTAGCCTTTAAGCATTGACATATCTTTAATAGCTGGTTGCTATGTGCAGCACCATTCTCTTTGCCATAAATTAATACTCTTTGCATATCCAAGAGAAACAATCTGATGTGTTACACTCACATGAATTTCTCTATCTTGTACTAACTATTTTTACAAACGCTTATTCTCCATATGCTTAATGTTAATCGAGTTTATCGATATGTTAATCTTATTGGTAATTTTCTTGTAGATACAAGGGAAATGGTAAGTTTTAAGCTATACCCAAATATTTTAACAGCTGGTTACTATGTGGAGCATTCCATTCACTTTGCATTACCAGGACAAAAAAAATCTGATGTGTTATACTCACATGACTTACTCTACTCTTGTACAAAATATTTTTACAAACTCTTTTCTCCATCTATTTCATATTAATCAAGATAAACATTTGCTGAAACGATCTTTTGACATGCAAAGAGAATTAAATTTTACACATAGCGACCACTTCTAAAAATATTTGACTATCGCTTAATGCCTACTATGTTCCCCTTGTTTTGTAATTGCAAGGACAATATAGAAATACAGTAGCCTTTAAGCATGGACATAGCTCTTAATAGCTGGTTGCTAGGTGCAGCACCATTCCCTTTGCCACAGATTAATACTCTTTGTATATCGAAGACAAAAAAATGAATAACGATTTCTCATTTGAGAATATAAGTATTGAAAAATTTAAGGGAATAACAAGCAATATCTCGAAAATGGTTCACTCAACAAAAAAATGTATATAACAGAAATTCTGTATTTTAACGCGATCCTGATTTTTTGTGTAGTAAACTTTTGTCTATCTCTTATGGTTTACCAGTTATGCAAAAGTCGTTCACAATGAAGAATACTTTTGGAGACATTCCCAGAAAATTCAAGATATACATTTTATTTGACATGAAAATATTTTAAACATATGGTATTTTAATCAAATCTTTAGGATCCTTTTTGAGAAAATTAAAATTTTCGAAAAATGTTCCATGTAAAGGGTAGTCTGGGGTGGGGGTTTTCTTGAAAACCTTCGTGTCGCATCTATGGAAGATATCGAACTTAAATACCAAGTTTGTGTTTATACGGCTGTTCGTTTCTGAGTTATGCTGTTTACAGCACACGCACACACAGACACAAACACGTACACGTTTCCAAAAATATCTATTTTTGGATTCGGGAGGCCTCAAAGCTGTATTTCCGGTAAAATCTCGGTAACAAATTTCTGAGCGGAATGCAATACTACTGTACGTAGTAGAGAAAATAAAAAAGGCATAATTTTTTTTCACGACATTTATTTGTACATGACAAAGCACAACCACTGCTGAACAACGTATTTTGCGTCGTCATCGCTATCAAAGTGCCTTCCTCCGAACTCGCGCTTCGTGTTCAAGAACAAGTGGTAGTCAGAATACACGAGATCTGGGCTGTACGGCGGGTGATTAAACTGGTCCAAACGGAATTGTTGAATAAGGTTTCGTGTGACCCCAGCAGAATGGGAACGTGCGTTGCCATGAAGCAACGCAATGCCTTCACCGAACATTCCACGCTGAAGATTTCTCACTGTTACACATTATCGTACCGCATTGATGGTTGTATCTCTGGGAAGGAACCCAACATGCAGAATGCCCCGCCTGTCCCAGAACACAGTGCACATGATTTTTCATGCCAACAACGTTTTTTTTTTTAATTTTTGTCGCATGGGGGAATCCTTTGTGCTTTCACTTCACCGAGTGTTGTTTTGACTCTGGAGTGGCATGACAAACCCCAGTTTCATCACCGGTCACTATCCTGCTTAAGAATTCATTTCCCTCTCTACTGTAACGGGTAAGAAATATCAAAGCCCTGACATGTCCCTTCGTTTTGTGAACATCCGGAACCCAGCGGGAATACAATTTGCGATAATTTAAGCGCTTAGTGACAAGCTTGTGCAAAACAGTTTTTGAAATTTGTGGAAACACATCACAAAGCATTCTTATTGTATACCTTCTGTTTTCACGAATTGCCTCATTCACTTGTTCAATCAAATCAACAGTGACAACAGAAGGCCGTTATTCGTCATCAACATTAGAACGTCCATCACTTTCTCACCATTCCTTCTGTCATTACATGTTCGCCGTAAATCTCTACAAGTTGACAATGAATTTCAACTGTCTTAATATTCCTTGTGTTCAAAAACCGTTTTACGTAACGTACTTCATAGCTAGCGGGATCAACAATTGTCTTGGACATTTCGAACGATCACAAAGAACTGTAAACACAACACAATTCGGCTGTAATGGCGTCAGAGAAACTAGTGCGCATGCGTGGAACTGCGACACTAGCGCTGAGGTGGCGGTAGAACGAAATGGTACTTACTTTACGGACACCTCGTATATGTAATTCTGCAGTTTGGGTCAGGATGTCAATATATTATTACGCTGCGTGTTTTTAAAGTATCGATTACGTTTAAAAAATAACACAACATTATTTTTCAAATACTGCATTTTCATTATCTTACTACTTCTCCATATAGTCACCGCCGTTTGAAGAAGGTTAATTTTATGGTGGTGGTGTATTTTATTTCGACTGTTGAGAAGCCGAACGCTTGAAGTAGTTGCAACCGCACGTATGGTAAAAGGTTTTCTGTAGCCTTCGCCCCAAGTTTAAAAGTATTAACTTTGTAATTTGACTGTTTCTTTAAATATTATATTTTTATGTTTGCCTCGGCTGCGTCACTATTATTGTTAGAGACATGGATTTCTTTGCAGGGAGTAGTGTGGCAAAGAATGTAGGCTTAGACAGATTATAATTTTTACTTCACTACGTTTATTAATTCTTTAAAGGATTAAAATAACACTTCGTTAATATATATATATATATATATATATATATATATATAGAGAGAGAGAGAGAGAGAGAGAGAGAGAGCTGTGAGATTATTTATTAATTACTAGCATTTTTTAACACGTATAACTATTTTTTTCTCACACTGGATACGTATTAAACTTCTCGAGGACGTATATCGCGTCCGGGTAATAACACTGTCTGCTAGCAACTGACTTCTGAATTTGTACAGTTTGCCCTATTTCAGTTTCTGATTGGCTAATCCTGCTACAACAGAATAATTTCATTTAACTTAAGCTTTTTTCTGGTTGTTGATTGGCTATTTATAAACTGTCCTAAAATTTACATTATTGTTGCTCCAATAATGACTAGTAGCATTATTAAACTTTCTTACTCATTATTGCCTCAAGGTTACCTCATTGTTACCTCATTGTTAGCAACTTTTAACCCATTATTTCCACAGCTCCTACATTATTTAATTACGTAATACATTCACAACATTATTGAACATGTACATAATAATATAAACATTAATACAATGACTGTTACATGCATTTTATATATTATATTATACACATATTGCTTTAAGGTGGGCTGTTATTATATTTTATAGTATATAATTTGACTGAAATCATTTAAGTGCTAAAAAATACTGCATCACGTTATTCAGGGACAGCCCCCAATTTGTGTATGCCTTCGTCAAAGAATGATGCCATAAGTGATGAAAGCCAAGGCTGCACTTCTTAGAAAGGGAGATCCGTGGTTCAAATCCCGGCTATGGCATTGAATTTTTCAATCGTCTGATTCTACCTTTCCAACCTCGTCCAACACACCGGGAAATGCGAATCAGTTGGGGAATTTAATGTCCTATCGGATTGTTGCCATGGTAGCTCGTGGTTAGAGCAACCGGACAGTGACCCGAAGATATGTGGTTCAAATCCCGGCTATGGCATTGAACTTTTCAGTTATCTGATTCTACCTTTCCAATCTTGTCCAACACACGGCTTCTGTGGAAGAACAATTAATTCTGCACTTCTTGTTTCAAAACATCATCGTCTTTGAATTGTTTTCCACCAAAGAATTTCTTCAGATGAAAAATCGCTCGGACGAATTCAAATTCGGACTGTAGGAAGGGTGTTCGAATTGTTCCCAACCAAATGATGTGATCAGATCTTGAGTTTGTTTGGCTGTGTGTGGTCAGGCATTGTCACTCATTGTTTCCTCATAAATCTCTCACAGTTGGCGATGAATGGATGCTGGCGAAACGTTTCTCGCATTCAGAAAACGAATCACTGCTCTGACTTCACTGCCCATGGCCGCAGTGCGCGTGGTATTCCCCTTCAATAAAAATATCCTACATACATTTCAATCACATTCCTTGAAGTAAACCTTTAATATTAGATAACTTATCAGAATTTAATTACAATTGTACTATTAATTACGTACATTAATATCACGTTGAATAACTTAATATGAGATGGTCGTTATATAGGATTTCCCAAAACATTATGAAATTATTACTTATCTTTTCGAACAGTAATATTCAGGGAAGGGAAATTTCTTTAGAAACACTATTATTCAGAACAAAATAGCTAATTTTTTTGATTCCAGATAATCTATACCATTCTATTCTTTCTAGACTCACTATACTCGTATCAAAGCAATAATTTGAGGCAGTATTTTTAAAACTCAAATGATTTCAGTCAAATGATATAATATGTAAATTCAAAAACACCCCGCTTTGAAGCAATATATGTATGTAATAATTTTTAAAATGCATGTAACAGTCATTACATATGCTTATATTATTGTATCCATGTGTAATAATGTTATGTGAATGCATTACGTAATTTAATAATGTAGGAGCTGTGAGAAATGGGTTTAAAGTTGTTAACAATGAAGTAACAATGAGGTAACCTTGAGGCAATAATGAGTAAGAAAGTTTAACAGTGCCACTTCTGATTCTTGGAGCAACAATAATGTAATTTTAGTGACAGTTTATAAAATAGCCAATCAACAACCAGAAAAGGCTTTAGTTAAATGCAGGTATTCTATTGGAGTAGGATTGGCCAATAAGAGACTTGAAATACATAAATTTACAAAGTTTGGGCGGTTGAAATCAGTCCGGTTTCCTCCAAACAGTGCTCATAACCAGACGTGTTGTTTCTAGACAGTGCTCATAACCAGACGCGAGATGTGTCCTCGAGAAATTAATTACGTATTCGTGTGAGACGAAAATACTATACGTGTTAAAAAGTACAAGTATTAAGTAAAAGAATCTCCCAACCCTCGATATCAAAGAAGTGCTATTTAATTTGTGTCAATGATTAATAAAAAGGAGTGAATTAAAACTTAAAATCTGTGTAAGCCTACATTCTTGTCGTACCACAACCCTACCAAGAGAAACATGTCTCTAACAATAATACTGACGCAGCCGAGGCAAACATAAATATAATATTTTAAGAAACAGTCAAATTACAAAGTTAAAAGGCCACCTGAAAGTACATTTGTGGTGAAGGCTACCGGAAACTGTTTATAATACGTGCGGTTGCAACTATTATAAGTTCGGTTCCCCAACATAAGAACTATAATATAACTCATACTTCAAATCGGCTTTTTCCAAACATAGCAGCAACAAAACAATTTACTGCAAATTTTAAATAGGCTTTAACTTACATAGAATCACAGAGTATCAGAATGTTTATTGAGTGACGATGCTACTACATATAAATCAACGATCATATCATAAATGCGTTATTAAATGACCGCGGATAATAGTAAACTATGCAACAAGTGGATAATCGCGATAACATGAGTGATTGTCGCACGAACGACATCACACTAAAATATCCACGAGTTCTATGCAACATTTTATACAATCTTAGCATTACAAATTTTAGGAAATAAATTATGTAATAATTCTACATTCATAGCGACAAAAGCGAGAGCGTCTTCATACTTTATTAGCCCTTAACTCCTCTCTGCATTTCATTTTTTACTTTCTCTACGCGTATAGTAAATAGGTAAAGTATTGTTTTCCACCCAAAATTCGATGTTGAGATTTCAACTGAAAATATGTGTTTTGAGGTCCCTTGAATCCAAAAAAGCAGTTTTAGAAAAAGTTCTGTGAACAGCATAACTCAAAAACAAAAAGTCGGAAAAATACCAAACTTGGTATTTGATTTCAGTATCTTTCAAAGAAGCAACAAGATGTTTTTTTAACAAAATGCCCCACCCGAAACACCCCTATATGGAACACCTTTCGAAATTGTTTATTTTCTCTAACGATTTAGATTAAAATAGCATTCATTAAATATATTTACATGACAAATAAAATGTAAATCTTGGATTCCCTAGGAATGGCCTATGAAGTCCTGTAAATCTTGGATTCCCTAGGAATGGCCTATGAATTCCTCTTCATTCGGAAGGAATTTTTCAATATCTTGTATAGCTGGTAAACGTTTTACTATAGGCGAAAACTTACTACACAAAAATGTAGACCTCTTTAAAACACACAATTCATTTTAAATAGCTGTTTTGTGGCATAAGCCATATTTGGGATATTTGTTATTAATGACTCGAATTATTCATTACTTTGACATTCCTTTAAAGTCTTGTCGATATTCGGTTGTTTCTCACAATAGTATGGAAATGTATTCAACTTTAAGGCCAACGTATAACGTACAGTTCTTAAACATTTGACTATGGCACTTCTCTTTGTATCTATAACAAAATGTGTAATGCAGCTATTTTTGCAGAGGTTTATTTGGATTAAAGTAAAGTAGTTAGAAAATAAGCTTTAGCAAAAAATAGTTTTATACGCACTAATAAGGTATAAAGGGTAGAGAAAGTCAAGTGAATGTAACGCATCAGATTTTTGTTTTACCTGGCGTGTTGGACCGAAAAGCCACTTGCATGCATTCTCTTTCTGGAAGATAATTTAGCAGCTGGTAAGTAACTGTAAATTCAGATCTTAATTATTCTGTATTTAGCAATGTATAAAGCTTTTGCATCTTGTTGCGTAGAGAAAAGCGTATCACAAAATGGGTTTCATCTTTTCTCTGCGTTACCATAATATGGGCATTAAACCATTGCCATTATTGAGACACATACAATAAGAGTGAATAATACACGATATTGAACATAACAGCAACCTGTTTATAATGGTAAAATTGCCAGGATACTGTATGTAACTAGAAGGATTTGTACAATTACCGCACTCATGTAGTTACAAAACTCAGCTTACGCCTCGTTTTTGCAAAACATATTTGAGCGATAATAATGCTCACATCCCGGTTGTATAAATAGCTATTTGTTAATTTAAGGAGAATGATTAATAACTGGATTATTTATTTGCCGCAACATGAAACATATCTCTGTGTAGGAACATTTAATAAGGAAATTAAATTTGTAAGCCACGCAGCTAGACACCAACAGTGAATGATGGGCAACTGTAAAGTTATCCAGACCTGGGCAAGACTCAAGAGGGACATCAGGTGTAATGTATAAGTTGTAATTATAACAGATTACGCCTACTCTGGCAGTGCTATGTCAAGAATAATGGCAAGGATTTCACGAACGCAACAGCCCTATTCAATCCTCGACATTTACGGACGTAAATTAGTCCCAAGGATCTATTTTGTGCTCGCTTCTGACTAAACATCCTCAATGGCTCCAGATAATCCGCAAAATTTCGCTAACTGCGTGGTACTCCATTTAAAATATTACACTGCAGGCTTTGGAGCTGTGATTCCGAAGCCGTTTAGAAACTCGTTAGTTTAATGAAACTACAGGCTCGCCTACTGTTTTTACTTTGTTGTTATTATTCTACCTTCTATCCCTCCTCTGGTTCGCTTTATTAAATTTCATTCCACTGGTAAAGCGAGTTTAAAAATATTCAAATATTAGGTTTTTATGAAAACTGTGAATTATACTTCGAAAGATAAAATCTGTTTATGGGGTTTATTAAAATTCCAGCACAATCTAAGCGCATTTAAGAAGGTTTTGCCCAAAAATAAATCACTTTTTAAATTGCTAAAGCTAGAAGAAGAATTTTTGCAAGAATTTTATCTCAGCTCAGATTCCAATCTGCACCTCTGATATACTGTTATTATTATTATTATTATTATTTTATTATTATTATTATTATTTTATTAATTTACTTTTAAATGCTTTAGCATCCTTAATTTGAAGGTGATTAAAAACTCTATCCGCCAATGTTAAACTTGTGAACTTCATGGATCATTATTTTACAAACCATTTAACATATAATACTTAAATGTTTATCGGATGTAGATGTATGCCCCATAGGATCACACAACTACTTTCATACAATAAAAGTCGTTTATTATTAAAGATAGGACTATTTTGTTAATTATACAATTTTATTAGAATATATCCATTTTTACCTTCTCTACCACATACCCAGTAGGTAGAGGAGGTACTGCAAACCACCCATGAATTCTATTTCAACATTTAAACGAAACTACACGTTTTGAGGACCCTTGAATCCAAAAGAAGGCATTTTTAGAAAAAAGGTTTTCTGCGTGTCTCATAAGTCAAAAACGAAAAATTGGATAAATACTAACTTCCACTTCCCTTAATTCCGAGTGTTTTTCGAAACGGTTGATTTTCTAAAAAAAAAACAGCATATATTAAAGATATTTACATGACAAACAGCATGTATATCCTGAATTTTCTCAGAATAGTATGAAGTTCTCTTCATTTGAAAGGAATTTTGTATTATGCTATATAACAGATAGACGGAAACGTATTAAATTAAAATTGTAGATCTCTTTAAACCAAAGCATTTATTACAAATAGCTTTGTTGTGACTCATCCCTTTCCGAGATATCCGTTATTAATGTTTCCAATAAAATCCTGTAGATATTCAATTGTTTCTCGCGATTTCATGGAAACAGTATGAAATTTTTAGACAGGTAGAGCATCTAGTTCTATAACATTTGACTACCGCTATTCCGTTTGTATCTATAACGAAATGTGTAATGCAACTATTTATGCAAAGATTTATCACCATTAAAAAGAAGTGGGTATATAAGTTTTCCTAAAAATAATTTCCACGTATATGCATAATAAGCGATAGACGGTAGAGAAGGTTATCTGAATGTAACACATTAGAATTTTTTTAAAAGTAATCAACCACATATTTTATACCAAATTTGATCCACTACAGCTATTGGTTTGATCATCCCAAAATTTAATTCAGGTGTATTGAATAGTTTCTGAAAAATCGCTTAATTTATGTCAAAAAATCTGATGTGATACACTCACATGACATTCTCTATTTCGGTACAAATTATTTTTACAAACGCTTATTCTCCATATGCTTCATGTTAATCGAGATGTTAATCTTGTTGCTAATTTTCTTGTAGATGCAAGGAGAATTTGGTAGGTTTTAAGCGATAGTCAAATACTTTAAGAGCTGGTTGGTATGTGGATTATTGCATTCTCTTTGCATTACCAGGACAAAAAAAATGAATAACGAATTTTAGAAAAAGTATCAGTATTGGAACATTTAAGGGAATAACAAGCAATATCTCTAAAATGGTTCACTCCACAACAAAAATGTATATGACATAAGTTGTGTAATTTATCGCCATCTACGTTTTTGTGTAGTAAAAGTTTGTCTATCTCTAATGGTTTACCAGTTATGCAGAAGCCGTTCACAATGAAGAATACTTTTGGAGAAATTCCCAGAAAATTAGAGATATACATTTCATTTGTCATGAAAATATCTTAAACATATGAAATTTTAATCAAAATCGTTAGTGCCATTTTTGAGAAAATTAAAATTTTCGAAAAATGTTCCATGTAAAGGGTAATCTGGGGTGTGCGGATTTTCCTGAAATCTTTGGTGTCGCATCTCTGGAAGATACTGAATCTAAATACAAAGTTTGGTGTTTATCCGAATCTTCGTTTCTGAGTTGTGCTGTTCACAGACATGTTTCCAAAAATGCTTTTTTATGGATTCAGGGGGTCTCAAAATATATATTTCCGGTGAAATCTCGGTATCGAATATTTGGGTGGAATACAATACTTCCCTACTTACTGTAGTAGTAGAGAAAGTATAAATGTCATTCAAGGCAAAAAATGTTTATGGTAAAAATTGAGCCAAAACGCTTATTTTTGCAGAAACGAAAAGTACAGGGCTTGGATATAAAGAAGTTGCATGTTTTTCAATGATGCCAATATTGAAAAGCAAAACTTTCCCTTATATAGGCACTATTTTGTGCCTACACTGATAAAATATATATCGCATTTCAGAGGAAATTCCAATTTATAATACAGCATGAAAAACTAAGCATATAATTTTGGCGGGAGGGCAAAGGTCTTCCCTTAATACAAAGAGATTCAATTTTTACTGTATATTTTTCATACAGTTACTGAAAATCTATACTTCTTAACTGAAAACAGTTAAGTATAACTTACGTTAAATGACCTAACATTAGCCGGTTTTTAAATTATTCCCTATTACACATTTCGTTTTCCTAGTTTGAAATGTCATGCCATTTCTCATGTGTTTCTTTCTGTACTCCCCAAGGAGTTGATTAATAACAAACACTGAAGCGTTTCTGCGTCATCCCTTAAGGAATTGATTTTTTAACTATATGGGTGTACTTCTCAAGAAGAGATTATGAATAATAAGCACTCGATTTATATTTAAATTCACAATGTTTGTATATAGAAAACCCAGCGGGAAGCGGCGAAAGTCTGCGGCCCGCATTCGGGAGGTTCTGGGTTCGATTCTCGCTACTTTCCTTCCTGACCCATGGTTTTTTTCGGGGTTTTCTCGGGTCCCCAGTCGAATGCTGGGTAGGTTCATTACATCCCCCAAATTTTCCGTCCCTTCACTTCACCTTCATTCTCATTTCACTTCGCCTTTCATCTGCTTGGCTGTTTGCAGGGAAACAGAACGCTCTATATAACACTTCGTGCCCCGGAATGGAGCCGGGCCCCCCGAGCATGTGCAAGAATACAGGGTGGAGGGGAGCCGGCTGTACCAGCTGCCATCCAGGGAGTTTCAAAATGGGAAAGGGTAGGGACCAAACCCGCTGCCCTGCCGTGCCTCTTGGTCCGGTCGCCCTTTGTCTCCTCTCAACTCCTCTTTCCCGGAGGCCCCCCCTACAGGGGCTTAGACACCAAAGATCTTCGTGGGTTGAGGTACTAAGTCTGCTACTAGTCCTGGGATATCTATCCATCCATCCTTCCATCATCAATCCATCTAACCATTGTAACGTGTGGAAACTAGGGTGAATTATTATTTGATAATTTATTGACTGTTCATGTTGGAAGCCTTTCACATAGAAGCAAATTTGTTAAGACAGTGCCTAGAATACCAAGAAAAAGGCTTAAAAAATTGATGGTCTTCGGAATAACTTGGAGAGTAATAATTCAGAAGGCATACGTAGAATAAAAGAAAGTAAAGCGAATAATTTCTGGAAAATGGCAAGAGAGAGATTTGAAGATATTGAAGTAAAAAGTATATTTAGGGAGAAAGCAGAAAAGAAAAGAAAAACGTATTGATATAATAAATAGAGAAGAGAGAGAGAGAGAGAGAGAGAGAGAGAGAGAGAGTATTTCATGGCTAAGAGCAGGAGTATGAAGGTTAAAGGACCTAAGGGAAGGTATTACACAGAATCAACGTCCCTCATGTGCTGCAAAAGAATATGTTGAACACACACGTTTTGTTACCAAGGAACAGAATGTTGGAGGAAAGAGTATATTAATAAGAAATGGTGTAAAATAGAAACATAGCTATAAATGAAATGTTTTACAAAATAGTAGGAAAATTGGACAGTATTTAAGTAGAGTGGGGAGCTGTTATTTAGATAATTAATTATCTCTAAATACGTTATTTATAAAATTTAAGTTTATTAATTTTTATAATGAAAATGTAATGTTTTTAAACTATATAACTTATAAATATGTAAATTAAATGGACTTGACACGAATTTGGATTTGGATAGAGTCAAACAGCAGTACCAACTCAGAACAACATTAAATCAGGAATTAAACAATTCATGACTAGGTAAAGGCTGAATGTCAGTCATATTCAACTGTAACAACTTAGCACAAATAAATTTTAAAAAAATTAAATGCTTGGAAATGTTTCACGGAGAACCGAAATTCTGTAGTTCGAGTCCCGGATATAGCATTGAATTTTTCAGATCTGATTCAGCCTTTCAACTTAAGTGTCTGCAGACAGTGTGGATGCAAAAATGATCAGAAGATATGAAGTTTAAGGCTTTATAAGAAGATGTAGGACTGGCCCCGTAGCTTAGTCGGTAGAACGCCTGCCTGCTTCCGAGGGGTCCCGGGTTCGATTCCCGGCTGGGGGTGGGAATTTTTCTTTGGCCAAGATTATTCCATATCCTCCCCAGAGTCTGGAAGTATGAATGTGTGTGTGATCCAATGATTAAAAACCCAAAACGTGCAAGAAACCCAACGACAAGAGAATACGTGTTAACACCATAGGCAATAAGTTCCAAAAGAAAAGGCCGCCGATAACACCAATCAGTTAAAGGCGGGGTTTATGTGAAACTTAAAAAAATGGCTGTTTCACCAGATATATGACTAAGCATTACTAATAATTCCGGGGTCTTAGTAGTATTTTCGTTATCGCCTACACCCTGAATATAAGTGAGGTAACTGGATTATTATTGTTATTCAATAGGAAGGAACAGACTTTAAATATTTATTTCTAAAATACGACAATAGATGTCGACAAATGCAATATATCACTGAATAGAGCAAAGTTCAAAATTTTACTTTATGTGCTCAAAATAAACACCATTTGTTATGCGAGGACGACCAGTGCTTTTCCGTTTGCATACGCAGCAATCTCCTACGAATTTATTGTATCAATTGTAAATTTTTGAAATACACGCTGCAGTGAGGCAATGGATTTTCACTCTTTGCATACTGCAGGACACGACTATTCCTGTAATGTTGCCATTTTCTCGTAAACAAACCCAGCGCGGCTGTAGGCACTGAATGGAACTAATAGGTGGGGACTTAAAACCTTGAACTTTGCTCTATTCAATGCAGTGTCGTATGTGTTGCTATCTATTGTCGTTCATTAAAAATGAATATTTAAAATCTGTTCCTTCATTTTCGATAACACTGTACTTCAGTGACTCATAATGATCTTACTCGGCGATATCCGCAGCACCGCTATTGCCTATACCTTTTAACAGCTTCAGAGCACCTTCATTGTCTATCTGGGATCCACTCCGTAAATATGTGTGCTTAAAATAAAACAAATTCTGTTCATTGTAATTTTAATATTCCAAGAAATTGAGTTCGTTTCGTTCCCTTCAATGTGTGTTTCTTTCACGTTACTTGCAAAAATTCAATAAATGTGTTGCTATCTATTGCACCACTCGCAAACACACAGAAGGCCGTGCCATCGGTGCTGCCATTCCATCAGCATTTAACAAGGTGAGGTCTTTTTGTAAAACTTTCGTGTAAGTGTGGTTCAAGCATCAAACATATTTTGCCTTTTCCGTTTAGTCCTTAATAGAAAACAAGAGTTGCATTCGACGCTCTTTTTTCCTACATCCTGCGCCATTTTCTCCCTTTCCACAATTCAATTATGTCTATAGTAGCAGAATGACTATTCAAGACGTTGGGCGTTGGAGTATGCCATTGGCGAATGAAGTCGCCAATAGTGAGGCGGCAGCACTACAACGAAGGAATGGAAAACTATTCAGCTTGGTCTGGCTTGGGTGACTTGGCACGAGAGAGAAGACGAGGAGACGCTGAGATGCACGCCTACCGGTAGCACGCTGATACGGAATGTCAGTCAAGTGCACTATTTTTTTCGAACTAGTCCAAATTTAGAATCAACAGCTTTGGTGAGCAACTTTTCAAAATTATTTAACTTGAAGCACCAAGTAAACAGGGCAAGCAGACAAGGAGAGATGGCTATAACGTTCTTTTGTATAATATAAATAAATTTTCTTACGTGAGGGAAAGCAAGAATTAAACGCTGTCAATATGTCATAATTTGTAAACAGGTGTCATTAAACATTATATTTCACTAATTGTGTAGTAATTACCATTGATATAGTAATTACTAGGTGACACAAACATTTATATTATTAAAAAATCCTTATAATGGGGGAAATAAAATAGCGAAAGAGATATTCCCGTGTTTTAGTTACAAGTATTCCTACCGATACCGAGTAGGGGAATTCCTTATTCTGAGTTTCCTTCACATTTTACGTACATATGCAACTGGGATATGGGCTAGGTAGAAATAAACAAATGTAACTATCCTTAACCATATTATCTTAAAATTAATATACTAAACTCCCTTCCAAACTGTATCGTGTATGCAACTGTACTATAATGGTAATTAAGACACTCATATGAAAATTATCAAACGAGTGGTAGCGAGTTTCATAAACATACTCGTGTCTTAATTAACATCATTATATTCTTGTTGCATAATATATTATTAATAAGCCCCGGATTCTTAGGTTTCGACGTATTTTAGTTTTTATTAGGTCCTAACGTAAAATTAGGGTAATTTAGGCTCTATAAAATTGAAGTATATTACTCGTTGGTAACTAAAACATTAAAATAAACCGAAGTTTGGAGTGCGGGAGGTCAGGAATAAACATAGTGGTACCTGGACCAAGTGGAGAATCTATAAAAAAGAAGTTAGAAGCTGTTTTGGTGCGCAGTCCAGATTTCAAGGTCGTAGCAACAATTGGCCGCGTTCTCTGTGGAGAAAAAGTGCAGGGATCATTGAGTTGGAATCCTAAGGAAATAGCCGAGATGAAGTTCGCACATCTTACCTCGTGTGTAGTGGAACGCAGTTTCTCCGCTTTCAAGGGCATTTTAACAGAAGACAGAAAGGGATGTACACCTCACAATCTTTCCAAGTACTTCATTGTTCACTGTCATACCAGGAGTGCAAAATGAGTACTGAAAAATTTTGCATTTGTAGTGTTTAAAATTAATTGTGTGTTTTTTAAAGTATAATATTAAAGCAAAATGTGTATACTCAGTACTTTTGCACATGTAGTGTTGGAAATTAAATTATGTGTTTTTCAACTTTTGCACAGTAGTGCTTGAAATTAGTTTGCCATACTATTCGTAAGTGTATTAAATTTGGTACTTTCAAATACATACTAAAGTTACATTTAATTTATCTTTTTACAATTTAAAGTTAGTGTTTTAAACAAAGTGCCCAGTGATTTGCATGAATATATATACATGCCAAAATTCCTATAAATTCCTAAATTCAACATATAAGTTCCTATAAAATCCTAATACACTGATACATAGAACCTAATTTTAACTTTTTAGAACCTAAAATTCTCGGGCTTAATTATTATATCTCAATATATTGAGATTTTACTTCTAAATGATATAGTGTTAAATGTAACTCTATATTTATGCCTTTTATTTAAGGAAAGATTTAAGAAAATTAAAAAGAAAAATTCAGCCTTAGGAAAGTAAAAGGAAAAAACCGTATAATAGCATTTGCATTGCTTTATGCAACGTGATTTATCTTATAACAGGCTGTTGAGTTCATAAGATTGGCAATTTAGGTTTAGAGAAAGCAATCCAAGTGTAGGTAGCAATTTAACCAGGACTATCCCCGGTACATTGCAATCCCATTGTGATGATGGACTGCACATCAAACAATGTAGCATGTAGACGTAACCTGAAATAACAGTTTCAGGAGACACCTGCTCTATGCTAAGTGGGAACTGTTTGTAATGTTCTCGACACACAGGTGTGGAGCGTTATGAACTTGCAGACGTACAAAGTGCCGCCGTAAATATCAGCTTAGTGACGTCTAATAGTGCAGACGAAATCCTCATTTCAGAGTCAATCGCGTTTAATAGCTACCAACCGTTAGGATAGCAACATAGACCCATCATTAGAGCTGTAGAAGCGTTTTTGGTGTGTTTGTAGAGGCCAAATGCAAACAAGAATAGTGGAGATCTTTAATTAGAGGGTTAAGGCTAATCTATTCCAACTTAAAACAGTGACGTATCAGTGACGCACTAGAACTTAAATATAGGGCGATCTATAAAAGCCTTTTATATTTTATTACTCATGATGATTCACTGGCAAATGACAAATGCATTTTTGTGTTTGAAATGTAAAGTTTGTATTCCTACTAACGAAATAAAATATTTTGGTAGTACTTTTCACAACGGAAAGATTAAAAGCCCTATTACACTAATGCTAAATCTGCTAAATTCATGACCAATTTCTCAGAAACCTTTAAGGATTGTGAAATTTGACCAAAAGATGTGAAAACTTAATTTTTTTTATAATAAGATAAGATGAATTGTAAATTTTAAGAAAGCATGCCGTCTTTTTCCACTTGGGGTATTTAAAATACAAATTAACTGAAGTTATAAACGGACAGGATCATGCTTATTAATAGGCATGTCCAGATTTCAAAAAAAATTCTGGCAAACGCTTTTTTTCAAAATTTTTCCATACCCAAAATTCTCCAAGCGATATATAATTTCTTTCTAAATTTTTGCACTGCCTATCTAAATAAAATGGTCATATACTTTTAGAAAATAATACCCCAATTTTAAGAACTAAATTGTTAACCTTTTTAAAAATTAAGAATTATGAAGAGTATAATAGGTAATAACTTTTTTACTTAATGGTTAAGGCAAAAATCTGATATGACAGATCTTTTTCTAAACTCATTTATGTAAAACTGTATTACTTATGTAAATATTGTTTAAAAAAATCTGATGAATTTCACATGATTTTCTCTATTCTTGTACAAACTATTTTTACAAACTCTTATTCTCCATATTTTTCATATTAATCGAGATAAACATTTGCAGAAACGACCTTTGACATGCGAAGAGAATTATATTTTACACATAGCGATCAGGTCTAAAAAATATTTGACTATCGCTTAAGGCCTACTATATTCCCCTTGATTTGTATTTGCAAGGGCAATATAGAAATACAGTAGCCTCTAAGCATAGACATGTCACATAATAGCTGATTACTATGTGCAGCACCATTCTCTTTGCCACAGATTAATACTCTTTGCATATCCAAGACAAAAAAATGAATAACAAATTCCCATTTGAGAAAATAAGTATTGGACAATTTAAAGGAATAACAAGTAATATCTCGAAAATGGTTGACTCAAAAAAATGTATATAACATAAATTGTGTATTTTAATGCGAACTACATTTTTCGTGTAGTAAAATTTTGTCTATCTCTTATGGTTTACCAGTTATGCAAACGTCGTTCACAATGAAGAATACTTTTGGAGACATTCCCAGAAAATTTAAGATATGCATTTTATTTGTAATGAAAATATCTTAAACATATGATACATTAATCAAAATCGTTAGAGCCATTTTTGAGAAAATTAAAATTTTCGAAAAATGTTTCATGTAAAGGGTAATCTGGGGTGGGGGATTTTCTTGAAAACCTTCGTGTCGCATCTCTAGAAGATACTGAACCTGTATACAAGTTTGGTGTTTATCCGACTGTTTGTTTCTGAGTTATGCTGTTCACAGAAACACACACAGACAGACACACAGACTCACAAACGGACATGTTTTTTTGGATTCAGGGGGTCTCAAAACATGTATTTACGGTGAAATCTCGGTATCGAATTTTTGGGTGGAATACAATACTTCCCCTACTTACTATACGTAGTACAGAAAGTAATATATCGTGTGATCTTATGGACTTGAATGTTCCAAGACAGAGGAAGAACAATAAGCATAACGAGGAATTCCATAATTTGACTCTGTCCAGTTTTTCCGCTGTTACTGTCATGTTTTTATCTGCTTCGACTTTCATGGGACTCCACTTACTTCACACTATCACTTAACCAGTGTCAACTAGTTTCAATTTCCCCGTACGTTAACATTCTTCGACACGCAGCCTCTACTTCGAACAGTTCACTCATTGGGGAGTCTAACACACGAATTCTACAACCCCTCTCTCTGCAGTAACACTAGCTGCGCGTCACAGCATTCATCAACTCGCTCGGAGAACCGCATTTGATGTTGCAGCAGAAACGCGCTCACCAACTCACTTACTCACAGACTGACTCCTCTTCCGAGAACGCTCGCTTATATAGCCAATGGAATCTTCCACAGAACATTCTAGAACTATCTGGACACACGTTCTGGTAGCGGGAGGAAGAAACTTCCGGAAAATTATGGTTATCCGCCGTTAGCGCTACTAGCGTTTAAACCGGGCGACAGCGCGACTTATCTTTGCTTATCTCTGACTGCCTGACACCGACCTTCGAATTCGCCGCAACACAACATTTTACTTTTTCTTCCAAACATGTTTTTAACTTCAAACAAGTCCTTATTTTGGAATTGCACATTTGTAAAACTCTGATAAAAAAGTTATTGTTTTGCTCATGTTTCGCTACTCACAAATGTTATAAATACCAGCGATAAAACCTGTCTCTTAAGTTTTGGGCAGCTGATTTGGAAAGGGGTTTGACGAGAATAGGAATGGGGTCAGTATGGCTAAGAGCTGAAACAAATGACAAAAACATATAGAAAGGTGTTAAAAGAAGACTAAGAGACATCAATAAACAAGAAATAGAATCGGATTGTAAAATTAAGCCTTCTCCAAGTCTAGCAAATGAAAAAAAATTGAACTGGGGTAAAGAGGCATATATACTTAATTTAGGAAGAAATGAAAGATCAGGAATGCCATGGTTTAGACTAGGGGCTGGAGGGCACAGAAAATGACTGACGATTCTGGCAGCAGAACCTGCCCATTCTGTGATTTGGTTGAGGACTGGGTACATATTTTAGCGGAATGTGCACAGTGGGAGAACCAGCGAACGATTATACTGAAAGAAAAATTCTTAAGTCCCTCAAGAAAGAGATTGGCATGTTGGGATCTACTGGCTGACCAGAGGAACTGGCAAAACATGGGCAAGTTTTTGGCTAAAGTGCGCGAAGCCTGGTCAAATTTGTTCAGTTAGACAAAAGTAATTTATCTCTATTTCTCTTTTTCTTGTTCCTTTTTGTTGTGATTTCTTTCTGTGTGGTTTATTTTGTCACCCTATTGTATCTTAAATATGCATGTACGGTCAAGACCCATGCAAAAAATACTTGTGAATAACTTCAATAATTTGAAATCAATATAGTTACCTTATCTATCTATCTACTTTCCATTTAGAGTAATGCATTTTTTAAATTTGGAGATTCCACAGTAGAATATTTCGCTGAAAGATATGCCGGTTATTGTATCTACATAATAACAGCAATCTTTCTGCTATGTTTCTAGCTTGCATTGCATAAATTCATTGTTCTAAAAAATTCCGATGTGTTACATTCACATGACTCTCTCTAACATCTATCGATATTAGTGAGTATACAAACAATTCTTGCTAAAGCTCATTTTATACCTGCTTCCTTTTAGTCCAAATAAACCGTTGCAGAAATAACTACATAGCACATTTCCGTATGTAGATAAAGAGAACAACAGCGATAGTCAAATGTTTAGGAACTGGACGCTATATGCTGACCTTAAAATTCGATACTATTTCCATGCAATCGCGAGAAACAAAAGAATGCAGAAAGGACTTTAAAAAATGACCAAGAAATGAACAATTAGAACCACTTATTACGGATATCTCAGAAACCTAAATCTTGAATTTTCTGCAAATAGCCTTGGAAGTGGTCTTCATTCTGAAGGAATTTTTTATAATCTTATATAACTGCTAAACGTTAGGCGATAGACGAGAACGTTTTACACAAAGGATATAGATCTCTTTAAAACACACAAGCTATTTAAAATAAGCTCTTTTGTGGCATTTCCGAGCTCCGTTGATTTTTTTTTTTTTTTTTTTTTTTTTTTTGAGTTAAAGGTTTTGGCCGAGTGGTTAGACCGCTCGCCTCTCACCGAGGCGGCCCGGGTTCAATCCCAGGGACCCGCATGTGGGATTTGTGGTGGACAAAGCGGCGTCTGGGCGGATTTTCTCCGGGTTATCCGGTTTCCCCCGCCATTCATTCCACCAACTGCTCCATCATCACCTTTCCTTTCATCCATTTCACCATCATTTCGTTTCATCTACTTCCTTCCTCTCATACCAGGCATCGGGCTGATCACCCATCCTGGATATTCTGTCTAATCCATGAGTGAATGCTCCTCGACGGGCCTCTGACCCCAGGCACCCGCCTGTAACTCCTGGGGGGTGTAGGTCCTACATAAGAGGAGGTTAAGCAGATAAAGAAGAAGAGTTAAAGGTTTGAGAAATAAAAGATAAATTAATTATAGCTACTATAAAAGTAATAGGGATAATATTAATATTGTAAATGATAAAATATATTATTTATAAATTGGAACCTATAATTAATGGTTCTAATTGTTTATACAGCATATAGTGTCCAGTTCTTAAACCTGTGACTGTTCTCTTTGTATCTATAACGAAATGTATAACGCACATATTTCTGCAAAGGTTTATTTAGATTAAAGTGTAGTAGATGGAAAAATAAAATTTAGTGAGAACATTTTGTATACCTACCAATAAAAATAGAGGGTAGAGAAAGTCATGAGTGCATTACATCAGATTTTTCTCTTCAGAGTCGGAATTTTTAATGAGTTAAAAGTAGGTTTATTTTATTTTAATGCTGTTGGAACTAATTTTAAAATACCTGCCTTCATGTTCGTATATTAAAAGGGTTAATCAGTTACGAAAAAGCGCAAATTTTCCCTTAAGATTAATGAAATCAAATAAAACGAGAATTTCCAGTTTGAACCGTCATACCCCGTGTTACACAGAAGGATCAGCTATTGAATATCAGTTTTGTAAGTGCTGAATTCCCATATTATGTCCCTCGATATTGATGAGCAGAAGTGGACATCATTGAACCAGATTACTGGCAATGTTTGCTTTCTTTGCCTTCAGATAACAGCGCTAGTGGAAGGGGATGCAAGGAAATCTGATGTCTTCATTTCGAGAGCCATAGCTGGAACGCTGTACATAGCGTAGCAATATGAAGTTATTAGCCCTTACTCTTACGACTTCATCATCTACGATTAGAGACCAGGCATACGCCTGTTCCGGTCTCAAATATCTGTTGAGGATCATTTTACTCCTGACTCACACTATTCTGTTTTGCTTCTGCTCGGTACCGCACAGTGACGTGCATAAAAATCTGATGTTATACATTCACATGACTTTCTCTACCCTCTATCTTTATAGGTGGGAATATAAAGTATTCCCACTAAAGCCTATTTTTATATCCACTACACTTTAATTCAAATAAAACTTTGCAGAAATAGCTACATTGCACATTTCGTTATAAATAAAAGAGAACAGCGATAGTCAAATGTTTAGGAACTGGACGCTATACGCTGGCCTTAAGATTGAATAGTGTTTCCATGCAATCGCGAGAAACAACTGAATGTTGAAATGATAAAGAGAATGAAAATTTTTTAAAAAATTCCAACCTTTAATAAGAGATATCTCATTAATGTCTTATGCCACAAGAAAAACCTATTTGAAATAAATTGTGCGTTTTAAAGAGCTCTATGTTTTTGTTCTGAAGTACGTTATCGTTTACCAGTTATGCAACATTAAACAACATTCCTCTCGAATGAAGAGGACTTCATAGGCTATTCCCAGAAAATTCAAGATATACACTTCATTTTTCATGAAAATATCTTAATATGTGGAATTTTAATAAACATCTTAGAGACTCGTTTTTTAGAAAATCAAGATTTTCGAAAAATTGAAGTAGTAAATTATTTTTACGATTTTAGCACCACGCTTGGACGACGCCAATTTGAAGTAGGTGTTATGTTGTATTTTAGAAGGAGTTGTATCGTATTTCAACTGTTGGGGAGCCGCACGTATAGTAAACAATTTCCGGCAGCCTTCGCCCCAAGTTTAAAAAAAATATTAACTTTGTAATTTGACTGTTTCTTTAAATATTACATTTATGTTTGCCTCGGTTGCGTTAGTATTATTGTTAGAGATACGTTTCTCTTAGCAGGGTTGTAATGCGACAAGAATGTAGGCTTACATAGATTTTAATTTTACTTCACTCTTTTTATTAATGATTGATACGATTTAAATAATACTTCTGTGAGATTCTTTTTTATTAATTAATTAATTAATTACACTTTTTAACACGTAAACTTACTTTTCGTCTCACACGAATACATATTATATTTCTTGAGGACACATTTTGCGTCTGGTTAGTAACGCTGTCTTCAGGCAACTGAACTCTAAATTTGTAACATTTTCTCCTTTTCAGTTTCTCATTGGCTAATCCTACTCCAATAGAATACCTTCATTTAACTAAAGCTTTTTTTGGTTGTTGATTGGCTATTTTATAAACTGTCACTAAAATTACATTATTTTTACTCTAGGAATCACTAGTAGTACTGTTAAACTTTCTTACTCATTATTGACTCAAGGTTACCTCATTGTTAGCTCATTGTTAGCAACTTTTTAACTTATTATTCTCACAGCTACTGCATTATTAAATTACGTAATGTATTCACATAACATTTACACATACATACAATAATACAAACATATACATTGATGTTACATACATTTTTTATATATTGTTACATACACGTATTTCTTTAAGGCGGGCTGTTATTGAAATTACATATTATATAATGAGACTGAAATTATTTAAGTTTTAAAAATACTGCCTTGAAAATCTGCGTGTCTCTCCTTGGAAAATACTGAATCTGAATACCAAGTTTGGCACTTATCTGACTTTTTGTTTTTAAGTTGTGTGTTCACAGACACACTGACACTGACAGACACATACACGAATCTTTTTCTGAAAATGCTTTATCTTATTCAAGGGGTCTCAAAACATATATTTCTGCTGAAATCTTGATATCGATTTTTTGGGTGAAATGCAATACCTTCCCTACCTATTATATACATGGTGGAGAAAGTAAAATATCCAAATCCACTCTCATTTAAAATACTGCTTCAAAAAGTAGTTTCACAAAATTAATAGCTACATAAATGCAATAAACACTCATAGATGACATCAGTTGTGTAGTCTCCATCATATAGGTATGTCAGTATTTCGTTGATATATGCTCTCATTTGCGTTGAGGTATTTCTGTACCATCTCCATAAATGACTTGGATGTAACTGGCTTCGTTATTCGGCGTTATTCATTTATTTGCAAGGTAGAATTTTTGGGGCAGTGGAATTTAATAATTTTGTAGAGTTTGATTCACATAACCAGTGTAATACCAGGCAGATGTTTGACGTTTCATAGTCTCCTTCTTGTAACATTAATTTAATTTGCATTTACTCTATCCCTGTTTGCAATATGTATTGTATTATTTATATACATATAAATTCCTGTTCTGTGAGTGATACCTTGAGATAAATAAGAGAAAAATCAAAAACAAAATCATCAGTTTGGCTATGAGCGAAGTTGCCCCCCCTTCAAAGCAGGTATGACGCCTGCCAGGTAATCCTGATTTCTGCAGTGAAACAACCATTAAACCTAATGTCTTCTTGAGCCTGCCTAGAAAGAAGCCAGCATGTTACATCTTACGCATTATCGGTTGGAGCTCTGCAGAGAGATGGCAGCGTAAAAGACACTGGCGTGGCGCTGTTTGAGTTCCTGACGTCAGGTCACGTGGGTGAAGGCTGGAGCGACCCGAGGCATCAAGAGGACGAGCTGAAGGAGGCACTAGTCTGAACTCGCTCGGAAAGCAGCGTATCAATACGAAGTCTAGGGAAGCGCTATCAGGCACACGCCATTTTTAGGCCTTTGTCTAAATTCTACATAAACTGCCTTTCTGCAAGTAATGTGTAAAGTGTAATATTCAGGGTGTATACCGAGTTAATTTACTTTCTTGGACGAGACAGAGAATAATTTATTCTAGAACACTGTTGTAAAACTCTGATGTGTTACACTCAAATGACTTTCACTACTCTTGTACAAACTATGTTTACAAACGCTTATTTTCCATATGCTTCATGTTAATCGAGATATCGAGATGTTAATCTCGATATCTCTTTTCTTGTAGATGCAAGGGGAATTGGTAGGCTTTAAGCGATAGTCAAATATTTTATGAGTTGGTTGCTATGTGGAGTATTCCATTCTCTTTGCATTACCACGACAAAAAAATGAATTTGAAAAAAGTATAAGTATTGCAAAATTTAAGGGAATAAAAAGCAATATCTCGAAAATGGTTCACCCAACAAAAAACTGTATGACATAAATTGTGTATTTTAACGCAATCTACATTTTTGTGTAGTAAAATTTTGTCTATCTCTTATGGTTTACCAGTTATGCAAAAGTCGTTCACAATGAAGAATGCTTTTGGAGACATTCCCAGAAAATTCGAGATATATATTTCATTACTCACGAAAATATCTTAAACGTATGATATTTTAATTAAAATCGTTTTAGCCGTTTTTGAGAAAATTAAAATTTTCTAAAAATGTTCCATGTAAAAGGTAATCTGTGGTAAGGGGATTTTCTTGAAAACCTTTGTGTCGCATCTCTGGAAGATACTGAATCTAAATACCAAGTTTGGTGTTTATCCGGCTGTTCGTCTCTGAGTTATACTGTTTAAAGACAGACACACGGACATGTTTCTAAAAATACTTTTTTGGATTCAGGGTGCCTCAATACATGTATTTCCGGTGAAATCTCGGTATTGAATTTTTGGGTGGAATACAATACTTCCCCTATTTACTATACGTAGTAGAAAAAGTAAAAATTTGCTTCGTAGAGCAACATAGCAAGAGAAACTAACTTTGAAAGTTTTGAATTTAAAATACTTTCCTATTTGATCACAATACTTAAATAATCGTAATATTTGGAGCACTTCATATTTTGAGGTATTTATAAACTGGGCCCAGTACTTTAACATTACGTGGTTATCGTCATTTGTTTTAATAACCTTTCCTTTCGTTTCCTACTTTACGTGAGGTATAAATACAAGAACTAGCCTTACAGCTAGCATATGAAATATGAACCTGGGACCTCTAGAAGTGGAGGTATAGCGCGATCGCTTCAGCGATATCGCTGATTATAATATTTTTATGAACACAAATGTTCATTTTAAGCTTGGAATTTATATTTTTGATACTAAATCGCATCACGTATCGCATAATTATTCCAGGATTAAATGCTAACTTCATCGAAAAGTTAACAAATGATTTAAATGACCTGTGCAAATGAAACAGATTATTTAGGACTGACAGTTCTTTATTAGCTGTCAAAATGTCGTTTTGGGGCGCGGGATCATTAGGGAGCACGACGTAATAAGGGTCATGTACAGGGATAAAAAAGGTCCCAACTCTAGCTGGGGGTTATGTGTCGATTAATTTGGAGCATAGTGTGAGATAGAGAGGGCGCCGTTTGTTCTGTGGAAAATTAATGTTGCAATAAATAATTTAGCAGATTTGGCTTAGTGGCATTAATGGAACGGTTGGAGTGCGTTTCCATTTACACAAATAATGGAAAACAGCTGAGACCTTCGCAGCAATTAACTCCTCAACTATTACTCCGTTTGATGAAGTGACGTCAGTGCTACGGTCATTTAGCAACGTAATTACAAGAAAACAACGCAATACTATTTTCAAGTCCAAGTATTTCTTAAAATTATTACGAATTAGTGATGTAACTATATTGCTATTCTCATACCCGATAAAGATACAGCGGTGGTTTTTGAGCAACGATATTCGACAGTTAGTTTATAAAAACTGTAGAGGTGACATATTGTTCACTGAATTACGTTCTTATTAATATTAGATTATAACATAAGGGGTAAAAGTAGGGATTTATTTTGCAAGTAGGAAGTCCTACGAGTAATCCATTGAACCCAAAAATTCGATAACGAGATTTCACCGGAAATACATGTTTTGAGGCCTCCAGAATCCAAAAATGAGTATTTTTGGAAACATGCCCATGTGTGTGTGTCTGTGAACAACATAACTCAGAAACTAACAGTCGGATAAGCACCACACTTGGTATTTAGGTTCAGTATTTTCCAGAGATGCGACACGAAGGTTTTCAAGAAAATCCCCCCACCCCAGATTACCCTTTACATTGAACATTTTTCGAAAATTTTAGTTTTCTCAAAAATGGCTCTAACGAGTTTTATTAAAATATCATATGTTTAAGATATTTTCATGACAAATTAAACGTATATCTTGAATTTTCTGGGAATGTCTCCAAAAGTATTCTTCATTGTGAACAACTTTTGCATAACTGGTAAACCATAAGAAATAGACAAAGTCTTACTACACAAAAAATGTAGATCGCATTAAAATACGCAATTTATGTCATATACATTTTTTTGTTGAGTGAACCATTTTCGAGATATTGCTTGTTATTCCCTTAAGTTTTCCAATATTTATATTTTTTTCTCAAATGTGAATATACTCCACATAGTAACCTCCTCTTAAAATATTTGACTATTGCTTAAAGCCTAGCAATTCCCCTTTATCCTCAAGAAAATTACCAATAAGATTAACATCTCGATTAACATGAAGCATATGGAGAATAAGCGTTTTTAAAAATTGTTTGTACAAGAGTAGAGAAAGTCCTGTGAGTTTTTAGATAGCGCCCGAATTTATTCAATTTCATTTTTTAATTGGAAACCTAAAAATAGAATCAATTTAAATTGACCCTAAAATTACCATCACAACGTCCACCAAATAAAATACAAATGACATTTTTTTTCTTTCTACAACGCTTAGTTTTGGAGAAATTGAAGTATCAACTTTAATAATCCACTCTGTATATCTGCTTTGCTGTTCAACAAAAAACAGGCAGATGTTTCTTTTCTTTATCAAATATTATTATATTTGCTTTAAGAGAGACATACAGGTTTTGCTTGGGTAATAGTTGTATAAATGATATACTAAGGGAAACAGATAATTTTCCTCGGGGTACATAATTGGAAGCCGAGACCTACATGTAATGAGGCGAAAATCTGTTTCGATCCCTGGTGTATATACTATTTTTCCACGACCGGAGCTAAATGTCGCATTTTATTTATTTCCTTTGAATTTCATGGAGAGGTGGCCGAGTGGTTAGACCGCTCACCTCTCACCAAGGTTTATTTCTTGGAAATAGGGACGAAATACAAGTCTACGATATGGGCAAATATTCTATGTTTAGATCTTGTTTATAAAGTAATTAGTATATTATTAATTAAGGTTAGCTGCCTGTAAAACATGTAGAAGTACGGTTGTTAATACTTCTCTTCCGTTGAGTCGATGTTTTATACGTTCTAGCTATCCTAAAAGAATACATACCGAACGGGATGGCTCAGTCGGTAACGTCCGTAGCCCGCATTCGGATGGTCCCGGATACAAATCCCGTGGGCCGACGAATCTGTCAGGTTTTTTCGTGGTTTCCCTCAGTCGACAAGGTAAGTACCGGATTGGATATTTAACACCACGATCGAAAGTTCCACCTTAAGTCTAAAACAATAGTAAAATGAAAAATAAGTGGTACCAGCGAAAGCTACGCCATCTATGTACAGACTATGTAACCAGTTAGACTGGACGGCACCTAATGCCATCTGCACGGCACGAAGCAGAAGATCCATGCGCTGGGGTCTCTGCGGGCACGTGACGATGCAGGATGGCATCTCCAGGGATGAGACCTAGAAGGCTAAACAGTCCGCCTGTCTGTGTAAGGGCAGCGGTTGGACTGGACGGCATCCTAATGCCCTCTGCACGGCACGAGGCAGAAGATCCGATATCTATGCGCTAGGATCTCTAACACGTGACAGAGCGGGTGGTTACAAGCATGAGATCTAGAAGGCTAACTGTCCATCTGTAGCGTTCTAAGAGTTATCCACTAACAGATCTATCGCAATATGACCAAGGAGTTAAAGCGTCGTAAAATATATAGAGTAATAATAATGTAATAATAATAATAATAATAATACATAAAAAATCTGATATGTTACACTCACATGACTTTCTCTACTCTTGTATAAACTATTTTTACAAAGGCTTATTCTCCATCTACTTCATGTTAATCGATATAAACATTTGCAGACTCTATCTTATTGCTAAGATTTTTGCAGATGTAAGGGGAATATATATTTACAAGGGCAATATAGAAATACAGTAGCCTTTAAGCATATACATATCTCTTAATAGCTGGTTGCTATGTGCAGCACCATTCTCTTTGTCACAGATTAATACTCTTTGCATATACAAGATAAAAAAATCTGATGTGTTACACTCACATGGCTTTCTCTACTCTTGTACAAAGTATTTTTACAAACGCTTATTCTCCATATGCTTCATGTTAATCGAGATATCAATCTTATTGGTAATTTTCATGTAGATGCAAGGGGAATATGGTAGGTTTTAAGCGATAGTCAACGCTGGTTGCTATGTGGCGCATTCCATTCTCTTTGCATGTCCAGGACATAAAAAAAAATGAATAACGAATTTGAGAAAAGGTATAAGTATTGTAAAATTTAAGGGAATAACAAGCAATATCTCCAAAACGGTTCACTCAACAAAAGAAATGTATATGACATAAATTGTGTATTTTAACGCGTTCTCTTATGGTTTACCGGTTATGCAAAAGTCGTTCACAATGAAGATTACGTTTGGAGACATTCCCAGAAAATTCGAGATATACATTTCATTTCTCATGACAATATCTTAAATATATGATATTTTAATCAAAATCGTTAGAGCCATTTTTGAGAAAATTAAAATTTTCGTAAAATGTTCCATGTAAAGGGTAGTCGGGTAGGGGATTTTCTTGAAAACCTTCGTGTCGCATCTCTGGAAGATACTGAACCTAAACACCAAGTTTGGTGTTTATCCGACTGTTCGTTTCTGAGTTATGCTGTTCACAGACACACAGACACACACACGAACATGTTTCCAAAAATGCTTTTTATGGATTCAGGGAGTCTCAAAACATATATTTCCGGTGAAATCTCGCTATCGAATTTTTGGGTGGAATACAATACTTCCCCTACTTACTGTACGTAGTAGAGAAAGTAAAAAGGCAGACAATATAAAATTAAAATGTTTATTTGAAGAGAGCTAAAGAATTAATAAGAAAAATAAAGTCAAAAATGAACTTAGAATAGATAAGTTTCATAATGCGTTAAAGCTTTATTGAAATCAAAGATATATTTATGCAAGCACGTCTATAACAATGTGCAATGGACTGAAGACAAATTGTGTATCTATACACATACTTTAAAACGCGCGTAGTGACATACTAACATTCAATAGAATTGCACAAAAATGTGTAACTATGGTAACGAATGAGTCAATATGTAACACTTGGAGAAGACGCTAAGCAAAATTAACTCTTACACTGGTTCTCGGGAAGATAGCTAAGAGTTAACCAGCAGGCGGAAAGAACTGCGCGCCACACACAGTTTATCCTTGCATTTGAGAATTATTAGTATTAATGGAGTAATAGTAAACATCTTAAAAGCATTATTAACAATTAACAGTGAATTATTATATTTGAATATTATTTCGTAAGTAAAATAAAAATCTGATGTGTTACACTCACATGACTTTCTCTACTCTTGTACAAACTATTTTTACAAACGCTTATTCTCCAACTACTTCATGTTAATCGAGATAAACATTTGCAGACTCTATCTTATTGCTAATTTTCTTGTAGATGTAAGGGGAATATATATTTACAAGGGCAATATAGAAAAACAGTAGCCTTTAAGTACATACATATTGCTTAATAGCTGGTTGCTAGGTGCAGCACCATTCCCTTTGCCACAGATTAATACTCTTTGCATATCAAAGACAAAAAAAATGAATAACGAATTCCCTTTTAAGAAAATAAGTATTGAAAAATTTAAGAGAATAACAAGCAATATCTCGAAAATGGTTCACTCAACAAAAAAATCCGATGTGTTACACTCACATGACTTTCTCTACTCTTGTACAATCTAATTTTACAAACGCTTATTCTCCATATGCTTCATATTAATCGAGATATCGAGATGTCAATCTTATTGGTAATTTTCTTGTAGATGCAAGGGGAATATGGTAGGTTTTAAGCGATGGTCAAATATTTTAACGCTGGTTGCTATGTGGCGCATTCCATTCTCTTTGCATGTCCAGGACATAAAAAAAAATCTGATGTGTTACACTCACATGACTTTCTCTACTCTTGTACAATCTATTTTTACAAACGCCTATTCTCCATATGCTTTATGTTAATCGAGATATCGAGATGTCAATCTTATTGCTAATTTTCTTGTAGATGCAAGGGGAATATGGTAGCTTTTAAGCGATCGTCAAATATTTTAACGCTGGTTGCTATGTGTCGAATTCCATTCTCTTTGCAAGTCCAGGACATAAAAAAATGAATAACGAATTTGAGAAAAAGTATAAGTATTGGAAAATTTAAG
Organism: Deroplatys truncata; assembly: GCA_030765065.1. Taxonomy (NCBI): domain Eukaryota; kingdom Metazoa; phylum Arthropoda; class Insecta; order Mantodea; family Mantidae; genus Deroplatys; species Deroplatys truncata. Next base: position 113,052,628 of record CM060982.1, read on the forward strand.
GGAATAACAAGCAATATCTCGAAAACGGTTCACTCAACAAAAGAAATGTATATAACATAAGTTGTGTATTTTAACGAGATCAACATTTTTTGTGTAGTAAAATTTTGTCTATCTCTTATGGTTTACCAGTTATGCAAAAGTCGTTCACAATGAAGAATACTTTTGGAGACATTCCCAGAAAATTCGAGATATACATTTCATTTCTCATGGCATTATCTTAAACATATGATATTTTAAACAAAATCGTTAGAGCCATTTTTGAGAAAAAAAAAATTTTCGAAAAATGTTCCATGTAAAGGGTAGTCTGGGGTGGGGGGATTTTCTTGAAAACCTTCGTGTCGCATCTCTGGAAGATACTGAACCTAAATACCAAGTTTGGTGTTTATCCGACTGTTCGTTTTTGAGTTATGCTGTTCACACACACACAGACACACACACAGACACACACACACAGACACACAGACACACACACGGACATGTTTCCAAAAATGCTTTTTTTGGATTCAGGAGGTCTCAAAACATGTATTTCCGGTGAAATCTCGGTATCGAATTTTTGGGTGGAATGCAATACTTCCCCTACTTACTATACGTAGTAGAGAAAGTAAAAATGAATAAGGAATTTGAGAAAAAGTATAAGTATTGGAATATTTAAGGAAATAACAAGCAATATCTCGAAAACGGTTCACTCAACAAAAGAAATGTATATGACATAAGTTGTGTATTTTAATGCGATCTACATTTTTTGTGTAGTAAAATTTTGTCTATCACTTATGGTTTACCAGTTATGCAAAAGTCGTTCACAATGAAGAATACTTTTGGAGACATTCCCAGAAATTTCGAGATATACATTTCATTTCTCATGACATTATCTTAAACATATGATATTTTCATCAAAATCGTTAGAGCCATTCTTGATAAAATTAAAATTTTCGAAAAATCTTCCATGTAAAGGGTAGTCTGGGGTGGGGGATTTTCTTGAAAACCTTCGTGTCGCATCCCTAGAAGATACTGAACCTAAATACCAAGTTTGGTATTTATCCGACTGTTCGTTTCTGAGTTATGCTGTTCACAGACAGACACACAGACAGACACATGGACATGTTTCAAAAAATGTTTTTTTTGGATTCAGGGGATCTCAAAACATGTATTTCCGGTGAAATCTCGGTATCGAATTTTTTAGTGGAATACAATACTTCCCCTACTTACTATACGTAGTAGAGAAAGTAAAAAGAAGTGAATTCCTTTTTTTTCAACGAAATCACGTCTTATAATTCTCGACCGAGACCAACGCCTGAGATATATAATAGTAGAAATATTTAGGATATTTTTACAGATGTCCATGACTACAATCTAAGCTGAACTAAGCCATTGCTGGAGCACTTCAAACGATAAAGCAGAACGACTCATCACCCTGTGCTTCAGCGCATAAGGTACGTAAACGTCGCATGAACAACTTCAATTAGCCTAACCATATTCGCTACACCGTTTTTTGTTATATCGCTGTAAGACATGTAGAAGTATAATTGTAAACATTTCTCTCACGTTTTTGGTTAGGTCGCTGGAAAATACGAAGGCTGATCAATAAAGACTGAGACTGATTTTTTCCTGTAGCTTTATTTAGAGTTTCCTGTCTCTATCATGAATATTTGAGAACAGCGGAGTATCATGTATAATGTCCATAGACATCAGCACTCTTGTATCGGTAGGTTGGTAGTAATGCTGTATATTGTTGACCCTACTTGAGTTTCGCATACCACTCGACACGAGAGGAGCAATAAAATTTTGGTTTCGTTTAAATCATACAGCCTCTGAAACTTTGGAAAACTGAAGCAAGCATGCGGTGAAGATGCACTATATCGTGCAACAGTGTTTAGGTGGTTCAAGGACTTCAAAGAAGGGCGAGTCCTCTGTTATAAGCAAGCTGGGCCTGGTGCTTCGGCTTCTGCTATGACTGAACTCAACATCAACACAGCTGCTGTGATTGTTGTTCTACCCCACATACTGTTACAGCAGCATACTACAAGCCAGTATTGGCTACACTGAGGGAGCACATTGCAAGGAAACATCCAGAACTTCATCAGAATGGCTGGCGACTTCATCACAACAACGCATGGCCTCACGTCGCAAATCAAGTACAGGAATTCAACATCACCTGCGTACTGCATCCGCCTTATAACCCCAATCTTGCCCCCTGTGATTTCTTTTATATTCCCAACACTAAAGGCAAAGCTCCGGAGCATTCGATTTGAGAGCACTGAAGCGTGCTGAGGAAAAGTGAGGCGATTCTCAAAGACGTGACAAAGAATGGCCTGCACCATGTGTTCGAGGACTGGCAGAGACACTATAAAAAGTGAATTCAAGTAGGAGGGGACTACTTTGAAAAAGACCATGTCAACATTGAAATGGAGTAGTAAATACTGTGAAAAAAATCAGTCTCAGTCTTTATTGATCAGCCATCGTATGTAGAAATAGCGTTGTAAATATTTCCTTTTTGGTTAGATCGCTGTAAAATATGTAGAAGTAGAGTTGTAAATGTTTCTCTCACGTTTTTTAGTTAGATCGCTCTAAAACATGTAGAAGTATTGTAAATACTTCTCTCCATTTTTAGTTAGATGGCTGTAAAATATATACAGATAGTTGTAAATATTTCTCTCCATTTTGGCTAGATCGCTGTAAAACATATACAGGTAGAGTTTAAGCATATCTCTCAATTTTTGTTAGGTCGCTGTAAAACATGTACAAGTAGAGTTGTAAATATTTCTCTCCATTTTTGATAACCTAAAAAACCGACATTCAGCTCCAATCTTGAAAAAATATATATTTTTATGTCGAAAATATCTCAAAACTTACCAACAGCAAAGCATTTCGTTTATATTCTTGGTTTAAATCTAATTGCATCATTAGTGTGTTGTATTTTTCTATTCCTCTTACGTTCTATCTTATTTTACTTTCTCTAATACATACATAGTAGGTAGAAAAGGTATTACATTCCACCCAAAAATTCGATATCGAGATTTTACCAGAAATGCATGTTTTGAGACCCCTAAATCCAAAAAGATAATTCTTATTAAAAGGTGCATATGTATATGTGTGTATGTGAACAGCATAGCCCAAAACCAGGAAGTTTGGTATTTAGTTTCAGTGCTCTCCAAAATGCGACACGAATATTTTAAATAAAATCCTACAATTCCAAACTACGTTTTACATGGAAAATTTTTCGAAAATTTTGATTTTTTCAAAAAGAAATTATTTTTATTAAAATACCATATGTTTAAGATACGTTTATGGCAAATTAAATATACAGCGTGAACGAGAGGTCCCGGTAACAGTTAACAGACGTATTAAGTGTCCAATATATCTGTATGTTGGACATCGTGCTGTAAACGCTGTTCAAAGTTCCTCAAGCCTGATAAAGAGACCTCTGAGCAAAATTACCGATCTTTCACGCCAATACAGAATGGGACACTCAGGACCACAGCAGTTAAAGAGCGTCCATAAATAAAACTCAATTTAATTTTTTATGTGTCATAAATCTACGACACGGGACCACCGGATTTACTTCCCTTCTGAAGGAAGCCATGATAAGGATGTTTACGTCCGAAAAAATTCATTGCCCTAGGCCGAGTCAGTGACATCGAGAACTAAAGGCTAGCATGGTACAGAAACGACAGGAGGAAGAAATCAACTTGGCTTCCTGGCCAAACCACAAATCTTACCATTTCTAGAGTATTTCATTACGTCATGACTAATTTTATTGACTGTGGCGTTTACCTTGTAGATGCTACCATACTTAGTGCTGTGTATCGCACCAATAAGCACACCTATGCTAGTTCAGTCAACTGGCTAATTACGAATAGGGATAAGTGGGGAATGACCACCTCTCTTAACTATAAAAGAGAAGTGGTAGGTAACTTGTGTCTCCTTTTAATATAGCGGAGACGTATTATGTGGGTCTTACGGGAGGTTAATCGCGAATATCAGCAAATGCCTGTTTGGAAATGCTGTTGAATATGAGCCAGTTCGCGAGATGTTAGCATTTTAGTCCCCAAATATTAGTTATAGGTTCTCATATTGTTACAAGTTGGGTAGATTTCCTAAACATTCACAAGAAAACTGAATTAATTTTCAATATCCAGCATGTACAATGAGGGGGCGTATACTTAATTGACTGTGGAGGACCAAAACGTGGTGCGGAGGTTAGAGGAAGGCGTGGGCTTTTACTACACAAAATCCATAACACAAATCTACTCACACATTCCTAGATTTATTTCCAAACATTTGGGGTTCTTACACTATTAAAAATGGAAGGTGGGAGGAGATGCCCACCGATCCAAAGCCCGGCTTACACACGCGGTCCGTTCCTCACGGAATTCTGAGACAGACGCTATCCCCCACTACTCGTGGCTAGCAAAGCTACCAGCCAGAGTGACGTAAACAACAATGTGTCTGGAGTGACAGTATAGAACAATAATGCAACCCCTCAAATTATATAAATATAAATTAGCTTTTCCTAGCTATTTACATGTTATTAAAACAGGCAACCTCCTACCCGCGCTAAGGGTGAAGGAGACGCCAGCGGATATTTTAAGACACGCCCTATTAAAGCTCTTAGAGACGATCAATTGAATGTAGTTTACTTCTTGTGGGATGTGTACCACTAGACAAAGGAGGACGATGAGGGTAGAGAACGACATGTGAATGTAAGACATCAGGTGCTTTTCTTATCAAATAGTACCATTAACTTTAAAGTTCAGTGTGATCAATATAGACTGAAACATGTGATCTTGAGGCAGTATTTTTAACACTTCAATGATTTCAATCAAATTATATAATATGTAATTTCAGTAACAGCCCGCCTTGAAGCTATGTGTATGAAATAATTTGAAAAATGTATGCAACAGTCATTGAAAATGTTTATATTATTGTATCCATGTGTAATAATGTTATGTGAATGCATAAGGTAATTTATTAATGTAGGAGCTGTGAGAATAATAAGTTAAACGTAGCTAACAATGAGGTAACAATGAGGTAACCTTGAGGCAATAGTGAGTTTGAGAGTTTAAATGCTACTAGTCATTATTAGAGCAGCAATAAATTAAATTTTGAGACAGTTTAAAATAGCCAATCAACAGCCAGGAAAAGCTTTAGGTAAATGCAGGTATTCTATTGGAGTAGGATTAGCCAATCAGAGACTTGAAATACAGAAATTTACAAGTTTAGACGGTTGAAATCTATTCAGTTGCCTGCAGACCGTGTTAAAAAGTAAAAGTATTAAGTAAAAGAATCTCACAGCTCTCGATATCAGTGAAGTGCTATTTAATTTGTGTGAAGGATTAGTAAAAAAAAAGGAGTGAATTAAAACTTAAAATCTGTGTAAGCCTACATTCTGCAGTCGCACCACGACCTTGCCAACATACCCATGTCTCTAAAATAAATACTGACGCAGCCGAGGAAAACATAAATGTATATTATCTAAAAAAAAACAGTTGAATTACAAAGCTAATATTTTTAAACTTCGGACGAAGGCTACCGTAAATTGTTTACTATACTGCGGTTGCAACTACTTCATGTTCAGCTCCCCAACAGTTGAAATATAATACAAATCCTTCAATACAAACTACTTAAAATTGACGCCCAAAGCGTGGTGCAAATAACGCAGCAATTCAACATCTTCTTCAAATTGGCGTCCATACGTGGAGCCAAATAAATAAACAACTCCAACAAAATACCATCTTCAATCTAGTGTATTATATAAACACGTACGGTCTATCTGATCCGTGCGATCTGCGAATCTGCACGTGTTAAATGTTCAAGATCAACAAATACACCACTATAGCCTACTAGTTGCTAACATGTCTGTGTACAGGTGTTCCTTGGGAGAGTGTCGATGACAGACTCATCACTTTAATGGAATTCACTAGATGATGCGTTCTCCAAAGACCGAAGCGTGCACTGCACACGGCGTTTTGTGGCCCAAAGTGTTACCGCTTTCTTAGGACAGAGTGAAGAATGGAAAGGAAGAGAAAAAAAAAACTCTTGTCACCAAAGAGTAATTTTCTACGTGGAAGTGCGATTTCTCTGGTGCTCTTGCGGTTTCGCTAACTTTCCTGTATTTGGGTGCTCTTTTTCGTCCTCTTCTTCTAATCTTCTGTACGGCTTCTCAGCGTTACGTTAGCAAGAGAACGTTGAGAGGCAAACAGGGCATTTGACTGTGATGGAAGCTTTTCTTTTGTCGTTTACAGCAGGTCTGTTACGAATTCTAAACGCCTTCTAGCAATTCGTAAACGTTTCGTGTTTCTTTTCTCCCCAATGAAATGAAGTTTTCAAATGGTTACCTAAGCAGCGGGTTTGGGGAACTTTTCGTAACCATCTATAGGGATTAAAACTTTACAGGAGTGCGGTACTGGTTTATAAGCTTTTATGGCTCCCAGCTTCATTCTGAATAGAGCTGCTTAACACTTCTGGACAGCTTCAGAGTTGTGGCAAACCCGGGGAGGGCGATGGATTTTTTCAGGCGTAAAAATCCTTGGCATGACTTCCTTCGGAAGGGAAGGGTGGTCCCATGTCGTAGATTTACGGCACGTAAAAGAACCTCAAGCCTGATAAAGAGGTCTCTGAGCAAAATTAATGTCTTTCACGCCCAATATAGAATGGGGAGCTAAGAACCACAGCAGTTAAAGAGCGTCCATAAATTAAACTCAATTTAACTTAACCACGCAGTGGATGTCGCCACTGGTGCAGTCAATATTGACAATCTAGACCTAAGTTTCAGGGTTCGACTCCGGCTTACAACATTGAGAGAGTTACTCCGCAGTAACGGGAGATCCAGGATTTAATGCCGGGCCACCGTCCACTTCGACCATAGATTATTCGTGGTTTCCCCGGGTCGGTAGGCGAATGCTGGGGTAATTTCTCTTTGGCGGTTGCCGGGCAGATGGTGCGAATGCTTGCTCCAGGAAAGCGTGTTCCCCGTGGTCACCAGAGTGCTACTCGCCCTCTCTAAATAGGCAGTTGCGGCAGTGGGAAGGGTCTTTGGGTCTGGAATTGTTAGGGACCTCTTGCATTCTGTGACCTGTAATCTCTTGTGGTTCTCCTCATTACATCGCTTCTTCCCGGGGGGGATAGCTACGGTGGATCTATGTGGTTCTAAGTGGCGAGGTGGCGATATTTTCAAGTACGAAAATCTGCGAGTTGCATTCGCATGTGACTTTGTTTACCGACACTTCTACGAATTATTTTTAGAAATGTTTATTCTACTATCTACTTCTTACTGATCCAGATGAAAATTTCACCATATATTTACGCATTTCATTGTAGGTATAAAGAAGAGATACTAGGTGAAATGATTTTTAAAAATCAGATCGCTGTCTGATGTTTTTGAAACTCCATGCTCTTTACATGACCGTGTGAAGAAAATCATATTTAATGTGTTACATTCACACGCCTTTCTCTACTCTCTATATTTAGTAGTGGGTATACACATCATTTTTTATAAAGTTTATTACTTTCTCTACCACGTGTATAGTAGATAGGAAGGTATCGTATACCACCCAAATATTTGATACGAGATTTCACCAGAAATAAAGCATTTTTGCAAACATGTGTGCGCGTGTGTGTCTGTAAACAGCATAACTCAAAAACGAAAGATCATCATCTTTCAGGGATGCGACACAAAGATTTTCAAGCAAATTCCCCCCTCCACCACCTCTACAGTTAAAGAGTATCTATAAATGAAAACTCAATTTTTATAGAACATTTTTTGCAAATTTTTATTTTCTAAAAACTGGCTACAACGATTTGGATTGAAATGCCATATTTGAGATATATTTACATGACAAATAAAATGTATATCTTGAATTTTCCGGGAATAGTCTATGAAATCCTCTTTATTCGGAAGGAATTTTGTATAAAACATGTATATCTTTTTAAAACACACATTTACTTAAAACAAGTTTTTGGTGGCATAAGCCGTTTTTGAGATATCCGCTATTTCAGGTTCGATTTTTTTTAGTTCCATTTATACCCTACCTCTAACTCTTATTGGCGGCCTTTCCTTTGGAACTTATTGCCTACTTCCTGCTTCTTGGATTTTTTAATCATTAGTGCTGTGTATCGCACCAATAAGCAATCATAAACGCTCTCATTCATACTTCCATACTAGGGATTGATTTTGGCTAGAGAAAAATTCCCACTCCAGGCGGGAATCGAACTCGCACCCTTCGAACAACAGGCAGCTGCTCTACCGACTAAGCTACGGAGCCAGCCGGTAGCATTTTAAGGCGAGCATATAGCGTCCAGTTCTGAAATATTTGACTATCGCTGCTTTTTATATCTATAACGAAATGTGTAATGCAACTACTTTTGCAAACGTTTATTTGTAATAAAATGTACTGAATAGAAAAAATAAGTTTTAGTAAGAATAGTTTGTATACCCACTAATAAAAATAAAGGGTAGAAAAGTTCAAGTGAATGTATTACATCACATTTCGAATCGACAATCAAATGTTTAAGAACTGGACGCTATATGCTATACGCTGACCTTAAAATTCGACACTCTTTCCATGCAATCGCGAGAAACAACTAAAAATCGACAGGCTTAAAATAATGACAAACCATTGAACAAATCGGAATATTACTAAACATATCTCGGAAATGGCTGATGCCACAAAAAGGTTATTTGAAATAAATTGTGTATTTTAAAGAGATCTAGATTTTTTGTGTAGGATGTTTTCATTTATCTTAAAGTTTATCATTTATACAACATTCCTTCGGAATATAGAGAACTTCACGTCTATTCCCGAAAATTTCAAGATATACAGTTTATTTTCCATGTAAATATATTTAATGTATGGTATTTCATTCAAAATCGTTAGTCGTTTTCTAGAAAATAAAAAAGATTGCAAAAACTACTTAATATAAAGACTGGTTTAAACCTAAATACCAAGTTTGGTGTTTTTCCCACTTGTCATTTTTAGTTATGCTGTTTACAGACACACACAAGGACCTTTTTCTAAAAATGTATTTTTTATTCACGGAACCTCAAAACATGTATTTCCGGTGAAATCTCGAGTACAATGCATTACCTCCTTTACCTCTCGTATGCAAGTGGTAGAGAAAATAAACATCATAGGGACTTATGACTTGAAAGATCTTGTGTTATATTTAGACGACTATCTCTAGCTACGTCTGTACAAACAAGGCCTATTCTTCTGTTTGTGCTAATCACGATAAATATTTGCAGAAATGGTTTTATTACAAATTTCTTTGTAGGTGTAAGAGAATATGGTAAAATTAAGCTATAGTCATGGTTTTGAGGCAGTATTTTTAACACTTAAATAATTTCAGTCTAATTATATATGTAAATTCAATAACAGCCCACCTTGAGGCAATATGTATATATAATAATTTGTAAAATTTATGTAACAGTCATTGCATATGCTTGTATTATTGTATACATGATCAATGAAGCTATATGAATGTATTATGTAATTTAATAATGTAGGAGCTATGAAAATAATAAGTTAAAAGTTGCTAACAATGAGGTAACAATGAGGCAATCTTGGGGCAATAATGAGTAAGATAGTTTAATAATGCTATTAGTCATTATTGGAGTAACAATAATGTAATTTTAGTGACAGTTTATAAAAACAGCCAATCAACACCCAGAAAAAGCTTTAGTTAAATGAAGGTATTCTATTGGAGTAGTATTAGCCAATCAGAAACTAAAAAGGAGAAAATGTTACAAATTTAGAGTTCAGTTGCCTGCAGACAGGTTACTAACCAGACGCAAAAAAACTGTCCTCAAGAAATATGATGTGTATTCGTGTGAGACGAAAAATAAATTCACGTGTTAAAAAGTGTAACTATTTAATAAAAAGAATCTCACAGCTCTCTATATCAGTGAAGTGTTATTTAAACCGTATCAAGCATTAATAAAAGGAGTGAAGTAAAATTATAATCTGTGTAAGCCTACATTCTTAGTCACACCACAACCCTGCTAAGAGAAACGTGTCTCTAACAATAATACTGACGGAGCCGAGGCAAACATAAATATTTAATACTTAAAGAAACAGTCAAATTACAAAGTTAATATTTTTAAAAATTGGGGCAAAGGCTACCGGGTACCATACGTGCGGTTGCAACTACTTCAAGTTCGGCTCCCCAATAGTTGAAATATAATACAACTCCTTCAATAAAAACTACTTCAAATTGACGCCCAAAACGTGGTGCTAATAAATAACGAAACAACGCATCTTCCTCAAATTGGCAGGAAAATATCACGTGAGAAAAAATAATTAGCAAAGTCATAGCCGAAATACGCTTTTCTTGAACATATCACTCCGCAAATACATCTTCACGAGCCGAGACGCCGCATGATGAGGGAGAATTTCGGCATTCATTTAAATTGAGCAACCAGCCCCAGATCCAGGAAGCACCCACGCGCTGGAAGATTAAAGATGAGACCTCAGGCGAACTTAGGTAAACCTTGAAACCAGATAACCCGGTGCTACCTCCCATCCACGCCTTCTATAGCCCAGACTGTCACCAAGAGTGAATACACCGTCTGATGCTATATAACTAAGACACTTATGGAAACTCGATATTAATTTTTGAAAAAAATTTGCAAGAAAATTTTTCTTTTTAATTTGAAGCGAAAAAATCCACAAAAATTTAGAATAAGAATTCTCTTGCTTTCTCTCTTCGGCCACTTAAAAAGTCCTACGTTTAAAAGAACATTCACAGTTGTATGCAAATAGGGCATGCAATATTTAAACCTGAGTTTCTCGTTGTTACATTTTCACTAGGTAACAATTTCCTTGTAAGAAATATTAAAGAAATAATAAGCCTAATTAAAGCAGTTGAAACTAGAAATCATGTCACTCTACAATGGATCCCAGCTCATGTCGGACTTTTGGGCAATGAACATGCGGATCAATTAGCAAAGAAATGTGCAATGCAACAAATAAAACCAGTAGGACAAATAGAAATAAATAAACAATTAAATAACATTAAACAACATTTCAAAAGACAGCAGAGATTTATGAAGAAGATAAATTAAAACAAAGATTATAAGAATATTAAAGATAGGGTAGATATACAAAAAATGCCAAGGAAGACTGCAGTGGCCTTATTTAGGATGGAACTGGCCACGATTGCCTCGCAGAACATCTCTACAAGATAGGCCTACCTACACCCAAGTGCACTCTCTGTGAAGATGCCATCCTGAACAAACAGCATCTCGCCAAATGCAAAGGCCTTAAAAGTGATAACTTACAGACTTTATATTGGGAAGCCAGAGGGAAAATGATGCAGATCAATTAATCCCCAATGCCATTGGTGAACAACAACAATTTCCTTGTCATGAACCTTTCTTTTTCGTTTAAAATTTTCAGCTAACTTTCTTGGAAGGATCATGAGTCTAAAGATAAATTAATTAATATCCAATATAATTTTTTTGTTTGCGGTTTCCAAAATAAATTATTGATTTTTAGGAAACAAAATGTTAAATAGTTTATTATTTTTCACAAGAAATGTTTAATTTTTATACAAAATATAATATCTATTTAATGGTAAATCACTGTATTTGAGGAATAATATGCTAAATTTTAAAACTAACCGGTTTTCGCCACATGGAAGTTTTTACGTGAAAATCCATTTGCATGTTTGTAATTATTTTTTGTTAAGTATAGTAAATGCGACTATGAAAATTTATTTTCCGCTGTAACTATGTTAAGCAAATCTATAATAAACATTTCAGATAAAATTATTAACATTTTTAGAAATAGCCACATTAATACCCAGTACCCTTAATAAAAGGTTCCAACGAAAGCTTCTGAGCTCTTCGCTAATATGGAGATTTGCAAGATGCGAAACCAAAGGGACACAATTCAAGTTCTGTGTGCAAAGTTGGTTTATGTCGGATAGGAGAAGTTTCTGCTGTCCCGACCTGAAAAGTTTACCACTGTTCAGCTAGTTTTTCTTCCCATTTGGAATTTGAGGATCCTGAAAAATTGCATACGATCCCAGCATTGATCTACGAGACTAGGGTAATAGACAATAAACCTAGCCAGGTTGGTAAGAATCAGGATTTGAATCTTAACTTATCCCAAGTACGAGCTTCAACGTTAACACACAACCGCCTTTCTCGGTTACAGAAGCTTTTTATTGGTTTTTCTGAGTAACAACGTATGCCAGGAAAAGATTTATACCCGCTTTAAGGAGTCATACATACACGTTTATGACCCATTAAATTGCATTACTGTAACTTCCATATTTCCACTACTTTATAGCGCTAAGAGGACTTGCATTTTTATTATCATTACTGTCCGATTTAACTGTCATAAGAATTTATGTTGTTTTCATTGTACCTAGTTCACACCCTATAAATCTTTCGTTATCTAGTCTAAGGAAGTAAAAATTCTGCTCTATTTTCTCACCTTAAAGTTATTTTAGTGTCCGAGTTTAGTACGTAAATGACACGGGTGAATTCAAACATGAAAGTAGGTAGCCGATATATTAAAACATGTTTATGCTTCACTGTCTGGTTTACCTGTCTCGAGTAACAGTTTAATTGATATTATTACTCTCAAATAATCTGGAATATTTTAATGGTGAACACCTTTCTTTATCACTTACAACTATAATTTCATAAAGTCTTGATATTCCTAATAACTGACAGAGAAGCCTATGTAACATAGGCGGAATTTTCATTTTAGCTTAATGTACCGTACATAGTGCCAAATCCACTTGTTATACACATAAAAAGCACGCATATACACAACTCTGTTATTGCTTAGCTATTATCATTGCAAATAATGGACAGTGATTTATGCTATGGATAACATATTTTAATTCATTTAGATAATTATTGAGACTTTTGTTCCTTATAAAGAAGTACACAACAACCATCTGATACAAAACTAAATTAAGTTTTATTTATGGACACTTTTTAACTAATGTGGTCCTTAGCGTCGCATACTGAATTAGACGTGAAACACCGTTAATTTTGCTCAGAGGCCCTTTTATCAGATTTGAGGTTATTTTACGTGCCGTAAATCTACGACACGGGACCACCAGCTTTACTTCCCTTCCGAAAGAGGCCATGCTAAGGATTTTTACGCCCGAAAATATCCATCGCTCTCCGCCGGGTTTGAACCCGCAACCTCGGGAACTAGAAGCTAGCATGGTAGCCACTACACCACGGAGAATAACACCCATCTGATACCGTAATTATTGACAAGAAGATATACATAATTAAAAAAGAAATACAAGATAAATAATTACAATAAATAGTTTTCATATAATAAACAAAGTATAATGTAATAAGCTTGAGTTATAATATTTATCCGGAAAAGAAAAAAGATAATTAGCAAGTCATGTAAGGAAGTCATTAGTAACAGCTGATTTGAGAACGCGTTAACATAAAGCTTCCTGGAATGCAGTTAGAGTTTAATTTAATTTCGTTAAGTCACGTAGACCGGAATACTGTAAACTAGAAAAGTGAAAAGAATTTAGAGTTCAGGCAGCTACAGCATAGCAACAATTTAAGCGATACATACATACTTTAAATATTGGACCGGGCAAGAAGAAACTTTGTTAGGCGTATTAACATGTGAGATTAAGAAAAGAGTACGTATTCTAAATCAGACACACATTCCTGGCTCTCCTGAGATTATTCAATCTCGTGAGTAGGTCGGGGAAGTATTGTATTCCACCCAAAAATTCGATACCAAGATTTCACCGGAAATATATGTTTTGAGGCCCCCTGAATAAAAAAAAACGCATTTTTGGAAACATGTCTGTGTGCGTGTGCCTGTGAACAGTATAACTCAGAAACGAACAGTCGGATAAACACCAAACTAGGTATTTAGGTTCAGTATCTTCCCGAGATGCGACAAGAAGGTTTTCAAGAAAATTCCCCCACCCCAGATTACCCTTTACAGGGAACATTTTTCGAAAATTTTAATTTTCTCAAAAATGGTTGACGATTTTGATTAAAATATCATATGTTTAAGATATTTTCATGACAAATGAAATGTATATCTCGAATGTTCTGGGAATATCTCCAAAAGTATTCTTCATTGTGAACGACTTTTGCATAGTTGGTAAACCATAAGAGATAGACAAAATGTTACTACTATTGGAAAATTTAAGGGAATAACAAGCAATATCTCGAAAATGGTTCACTCTAAAAAAAATGTATATGACATAAATTGTGTATTTTAACGCGATCTACAGTTTATGTGTAGTAAAATTTTGTGTATCTCTTATGGTTTACCAGTTATGCAAAAGTCGTTCACGATGAAGAATACTTTTGGAGACATTCCCAGAAAATTCGAGATATATATTTCATTTTTCATGAAAATATATTAAACATATGATATTTTAATCAAAATCGTTAGAGCCATTTTTGAGAAAATTAAAGTTTTCTAAAAATGTTCCATGTAAAGGATAATCTGGGGTGGGGGGATTTTCTTGAAAACCTTCGTATCGCATCTCTGGAAGATACTGAACGTAAATACCAAGTTTGGTGTTTATCTGACAGTTCGTTTCTGAGTTATGCTGTTCACAGACACACACACACACGGACATGTTTCCAAAAATGCTTTATATGCATTTAGTGCACCTCAAAATATGTATTTCCTATGAAATCTCGGTATCGAATTTTTGGGTGGAATTCAATACTTCCCCTATTTACTATACGTAGTAGAGAAAGTACAAAGAATATCTCATAAATGGCTGTTACCATAAAAAAGGTATTTGAAGTAAATTGTGTGCTTTATAGCGATCTAGCTTTTCTCTGCAGAAGCATTTATCATCTTTTCTTTGTTTCAGATCAGCATGCTTGTTGTAGTTTACAAAATTTTCTACCTGGTTTATGCAGTGGTGTGACCTGTTTGACCTTCGCCAAGAAATCACAACACAGCATATCAAGCGTGGATAGCGTTCACCAACCAGGAAAAGCTTGAAGGCCTAACACAAACGAAGATGAATTAAGGCAGTATAAAGGAATAACATGAATTCAAAAGAGACTGTACATTGTGCTCCTTTGACCGAAATTTACTGTGCAAATATCAGTGCCAAATTTCCAAAAACTAACAAATCCCTAATTGAAAATTATTTCCTAAACTTCGTATATATATTTTCTCTATCTTTGTTAAAAAAAACATAGACTTTACACATGTCTACATTTTGTACACAATAATTTACATTCGTTCCCTTTCGAATTTAGTGTATACGAAAACATTAAATAGCAAACACACCCGAATATAATTTTCCTATTAGCGTTTTCTAAAAGAAATTATTCAGGTTTGTAAAATATACGTGCGTACGCCCTATGAGTGAAATTTAAAAAAGTTACTTACAAATAGGTTTAAGAAAATGTTACCAATGCCGCAATTTCGGGCGCACCGAAGTGTACGCTGCTTACAATGCCGCCATAGTTGTCGTTCGTTGACTGACGACGACATGATGGTGGGCTGAGGGCAACCCAAAGGTGTGTTAAGCGTGTACGTGCCCTAATTAGGGCTTAACCACGTAGTGACGGGATGTGTTATAGCGTGACTGGTGAAATTTAAGCAGGAGAGTGAAAGGAGGCAGCAAGTTTTGCTCCTCAAGGTGCCGGTTATGGTGCAACGGGCCTTGCCCACCGCTAGTGTTAAGTAATTTTTCAAACTGATATGTAGGGGTTGTAATTTTGAAAATCCAAGCTAATCTTGCATAGGAGCTCAGCCTTAGCTACTGCAGACTGAATTTGTGTTTCTTCACGTCATCCCAGCTGGTCTCTTGGTCCCGAGGAGACGGAGGCAACCAGCGGTGGCGATCTAACGAACCATTTCTCCTACTGGCTACGTGGCCACCGCATTAACAGCTAGTCTAGCCACAGATCGTTTACTTGTGGAACTTTCTTCCTTGCCAGATGATAACGTATCATGACCTAGTCACCACTTATCGTTGGTTCCCGTAATTGTCGTGAGGGGGGAGCTATACCGACTTCACAGGCTATTCCCAGATAATTCTAGATATAGATTTCACAAATCACATAAATATCTTAAAGTGGTATGTTAATAAAAAAACTTTAAAGCCATTTTTAGAAAATAAAGAAACGTCAAAAATGTTTCCACCTTCGAGGAGGTAGATTTTATTGAAAATCTTCGTTTCGAATCTTTGGAAGATGCTGAACTTAAATGCAAAGTTATACTGTTCATCAAAACACACACATGCCATTTTATATAAATATTTCTTTTTTTATTTACGGGACCTCAAAGAATTTATTTCTGGTAAAGCCTTGATATGCAATTTACTTTCTCTACCAACTACCTACTACCTAGAGAGAAAGAAATTGTATTTTTTAAAGAATAATTTGTAGTAGAGATATATTCCCAATTAAATGCGTATAAAATCTTTTCTATGTGTATTACTTTTCCTTACTTGATGTTTAGCATTATTTCCCTAAATGCAATCAGGATTTAATCTGTAAATTAAATGGTCCAGAAGTTGTTGCAAGTATTCATTCATTATCTGTTTACCTTCCTCATACGTAGGACTTACAAGCGGGTGCCTGGGGTCAGAGGCCCGTCGAGGAGCAGACACTCATGGATCAGACAGAGCATCCAGGATGGGTGATCAGCCCGATGCCTGGTATGGGATGAAGGAAATAGATGAAACGAAATGTTGGTGAAATGGATGAAAGGAAAGGTGATGATGGAGCAGTTGGTGGAATGAATGGCGGGGGAAACCGGAGAACCCGGAGAAAACCCGTCCAGACGCCGCTTCGTCCACCACAAATCCCACAGGTCCCTGGGATTGAACCCGGGCCGCCTCGGTGGGAGGCGAACGGTCTAACCAATCGGCGACGGCGCCGCCTTGTTGCAAGTAGTTGTAATAAAAATGAAGTTATAACACACACATGCTGTGTATTTTTTCCTTAAACAGCTTGCTTATTTTGAACCCATGCTCCCCTAGTGAGGTGTATCACTATTCATTATAAGCCTACCTGAGGGCCGTTCATTTTGCCCGTTTGGCTTGAAAGGGAAGCTAAAATGGCCAAAGATTTCATCTCCCCCGCAGTGAATGGGGAACCACCATGCGAGTCTGAGCACCTCGCTAAGTAGAAAACCCTCTTTCTCAAAAGATTTTTCCCCTCAGGTATGCGACCCACGTACCACCTCTTTGCCTTTTTATACTTTCTTCCTTGCTATCCTCTTCCTCTCCATTACCCAATTTTCTATATCTTTTTCGCCCTGGTGAGCAGAGGCTCCGGGTTTATAATTAATGTCCATTCCTTTAATTAGAATACCTACCTTCTTGCACGGTTCTTCATTACGCTGGTGGGCCGGTAATGAAACAAGCTCACGCCACAGGAAGTAATGCGAGTTGGCATTCTAATTGCCCTAAGAAAAGTTAATTCTTGTAAAGAATAGTTACTTCAACAACTACAGTTATTGTATGCACAAGTATTCACTTCTATGAAAATTTACTAACTCGTAAATAAATGAGATTAAAAAGGTTAATACTCCAGTCGAATTTTTCCCTGAGGAAACATCAAAAGCAATTTCGTTTCTTTCCTGAATGTTTTGCAGAAAAACAAAGTAACTAGCAGAACCAGCAACTCTGCTCGGAACGTTGCATACGTTTACATGGTGATAAAGGTCAAATGTTGTAAAAACAGATCTTTCTGCTGTTTCTAAAAATGTATACTTTTTACCGGGTTCCACCCAAAAATTCGATTTCTCCATTTCACCGGAAATACATGTATTGATGTCCCCTAAATAAACAAACAAAGCCTTTTTAGAAAAACATCTGTGTGTATTTGCAACAGCATAACTCAAAAACGAAAGGTCAGATCACCATCAAACTTAAAATACCAAGTTCAATACCTTCCAAAAGATGCGACACAAAACTTTCCAGAAAATCCCTTCACCACAAACTACCCTTTACCTGAAACATTTTTCAAAGCTTTTTATTTTCTCAAAAATGGACCCCACGATTTTGATAAAACCTGATGTGTTACGCTCACATGACTTTCTCTACTCTCTGCTTTATACTCTTGTACAAATTATTCTTACAAACGCTTATTCTCCATCTACTTCGAGATAAACCTTTGCAGAAACTATTTTATTGCTAATTTTCTTGTAGATGCAAGGGGAATATGGTAGGCTTTAAGAGATAGTCAAATCTTTTAAGAGCTGGTTGCTATGTGGAGCATTCCATTCTCTTTACGTGTCCAAAACAAAACAAAAAAACGAATAACGAATTCTAATTTAAGAAAAAGTATAAATATTGAAAAATGCAAACAAATAATAGGAACACTTCGGAAATGATGCACTTCACAAATGTATGACTAAATTGTGTGTTTTGAATTTTTTGTGAATAACAATTTTATCTCTCTCTTAGGTTTACCAATTATGCAAACGCCATTAACAGTGAAGAGGACTTTTGGAGACATTCCCAGAAAACAAGGCATAAACTTCATTTGCCATTAAAATATCTTAAACATATGACATTTTAATAAAAATCGTTACAGCGATTTTTGGGAGAATCAAAACTTTCTAAAAATTTTCCATATAAGGGGTAGTCTGGGGTGGCGGATTTTCTTTAAAATATTCGTTCGCATCTTTGAAAGATACTGAACCTAAATACAAAGTTTGATATATATATATATATATATATATATATATATATATATATATATATATATATATCTGACTTTTCGTATTTGAGTTGTGCTGTTCACAAACACATCTACATAGACAGACAAACACACGGGAACGTTTTTCTAAAAGCACCTTTTTTGGATTCAGGGATCTCAAAACAGGTACTCCCGGTGAAATCTAGGTAATCGAATTTTTGGGTGGAATGCAATACTTCCCCTACTTACCATACATAGAGGAGAAAGTAAAAGAGCATTTTTAGAAAAATTTCCGTTTGTATCTCTAAGAGCATAACTCAAAAACGAAAAGTCAAATTACCATCAAGCTTGGTATTAACTTCAGTACCTTCAAAAGTTGCAACATGAAGTTTTTAAAGGAAATTCCTCTACCCCCTTTCGCTGGAATATTTTTTAAAGTTTTCGACTTCATCAAAAATGCCTCTTAACGATTTTGATTAAAATGCCATATATTAAGTAAGTAAAATGTATATCTTGAACTTTCTGGAATAGCCTGTCTAGTCCTCTTTATTCAGAAGGAATTTTGTACAATATTGTATAACTGGTAAACGTTGAATTTTGTACAATATTGTATAACTGGTAAACGTTAAACGATAGACGAAAACGTACTACATAAAAAATGTAGATCTCCTTAAAACACACAATTTTCTTCAATTACATTTTTTGTAGCATAAGCCATTTTGAAGATATCCCTTATTAATGGTTCGAATTATATAATACTGGTTATTCTTTTCAAGTCCTGACGATTTTTAGTCTTTCTGGCGATTGCATGAAAAGAGTGTGGAATGTTAAGGCAAATATATAGCGTCCAGTTATAAAATATTTGACTATCGCTTTTCTTTTTGTATGTATGGCAAAATGTGTAATGTAGCTTTTTCTGTTAAGATTTATCTCGATTATAATTAAATAGACAGAAAAATAATCCTTGTAAGAATTGTTTGAATGCCCACTAATAAACACAGGGGTTAATCAAACCATGTGAATGTAACATAACAAAATGTTTCTTATTCAAAGTTTATAAATATGTAAAATAAAATAGTTCATAAGTGTCCTGTCCTTTTTCCTTCTGACACTTTTTATAGAGTTACATTAAATTACCAGATCTAGTTATATTAATGTAGATTCCAAATAAATATATATGAAAATTAAGGAAAAAGGTAATCAAACCGTGTGTCACTGAATAATAAATCATTAATTAATCGGTAAAAATATATACTTAGCAAAGTTTTGAATCATTATATATTTTATAGATCAAACCATTTCTAAAATACGAATTTAAAACACAACTCTGTAGTGTACTTTATATTCAGAAAATGCTACTCCTCCCTCCCTTTCCCTCCCTTCCTAAATATGTCCATTTCTTTTTCCTATAATCCCCTTTCTTTGTCCTTTCCTCTCTCCTTTTTCTGTCATACTTCTTTCATCTGGTCAACTTTAAAATTTTATACGAGACATGGGTTGTTTAAGGTATCATTGGACAGTACTTTTAAAATTATACAACTTTTAACAAAACTCTTTTTTCTATCTTCTAATGTTTATTCAGAAATGAACGATAGATTTCCTCGTCAACATTTTGTACCAGTTGCTTGATGTGTTCCTCTGGCTGTACGGTTACCAATGTGACTTCAACAGGATGGCTGCCCAGCTCACGTTTCACTTATACTCGGCAAATTCTTGACCATTTTTTTCCTGGACGGTGGATTGGACGAGGAGAACCCATAAGTTGGCCTGCTCGATCTCCTGACTTAACATCAAACGATTACTTCTTATGGGGGAGAATTAAAGATATTGTCTACCAGATGCATCCTACAACTAGACAAGATATGAAAGAAATGCTTAAGAAGTAACTTAAGCTTAAATGAAAGATAAACGTAAACAAATGAATAACATCTTCTGAGAAAGCTCTACGTACGATGGCAATGATTGTGAACTTGTGCTTCACAACACAGTGATCTACTCCTAACATCACTGATGGCACGGAGAAGTTCATCACTGCTGAGAGACTGCTCGAATTCTTTCTTTCATTGGTAGACAATGTCTTTAATTCTCCCCCATAAGAAGAAGTTATTTGGTATTAAGTCAGGAGAACGGGCCGACCAGCGTGCTGGTCCTCCTCGTCCAATCCACCGTCCAGGAAACTACTGGTCAAGAACTTAACGAGTCCCAAGGAAAAGTGAGCAGTACAGCCATCCTGTTGAACCAACATTGGTAACCCTACAGCCAGAAAAAACACCAAGCAACTGGTGTAAAATGTTGACGAGGAACTCTATCGTTCATTTGTAAGTAAACATAAGAAGATGGTAAAATTCGTTTCATTTTAAAAGTACTATCCAATGATACCTTAAATAACTCATGTTCCCAATTAAAATTTCAAAGTTGACCACGAGTACCCCTACCTCCGGTTTGTTCCAGAAAATGGAAATACCACCAATCGATTCTTCAGGTTTTGGTAATCAAATTGTTTTTGCGAAAAAGTATTACAGTTTTAGAGAAAAACGGTTGATACGGGTGCTCTGGGACAGTATTTATAAAAACTTAGACAATGAAGTAGATGGTTTGTTAGCCCCACGTTTGGGAGCCAATTTGTCGCAGTAACTTGGTGTTATCTTATTGCTGAGCGCCTGTTATTGTTTTACTACTTTGAATGTGGGGTTCCTTTGTCCTCCGGCTAGCTATTATTACTACTCAGTCGAGCATATCTCTTAAACAGGGTGTGTAAACGGAAAGGATTTGTTACTGAAAGATAACACCTATAAAAGAATTTGTTTTTACACTTTTATTACCGTCACAATTAATTAATTTCACTTATTGACTCTTGATACACGCCAGACTGAAACTGTTATATTTTCTAATATCACTATAATCACTTATTTGCTGCACATTATTAATTCGCGTATTTCACATTTATAACTAACTTTACAACGCGAGAGATTTTGTAGAATTGCGCGACGTATAACGCGTGAATGATTCTCTTAAACTGTGCGATGTGTAACCCACGAATACTTCTGTTGAACTGAGGGACGTATAACCTTTGTATGATTCTGTTGAACTGAACGACGTTTGCCTTGTGAATTATTCTGTCAAACTGCGCGTTACCCGTCTCTGGCACGGAATTTATACTCCCTCACCCCAATATGCCTAAACATTATAACAGAGCTGCTATTGGTTAATAAAGCGCGCCAACATTAGGTCTATTTTTATATCCAATCAAAATTACGGACACATATGCTCTAGGGAAGAAATTCCCTCCATTTCTAAAGAAACGCGCGCTACTCTGACGTCATTTGCTTGTCTCTAATAATTGATAAACAACTCACCCCCTCGCTCATTGTTACCCGCTCTTATTGTCAGTTTCAGTGAGGCCGTGTAAACTTATTTCCTTACAATGCCTATAATTAACAAACATCTCAAATCGTTGTCATACAATAATGTTGATTTATACTACAATCACTCTGACATTCACAATGTTGTGATATAAAATACTGCCTCAACAATAGCATTAATATTGTAGTAATTTCTGGTTTATTAAATAATTTTAACCACCAGGAACCAATATTTCCAACACGCATGCATCCACGTCATCTACCCGGCACTGCCACCATCGCGGGACCTGAAAGAACACCTAAAACGTGAAATGAGAGGAAATGGATGAAAGGAAAAATCGTGATAGAATACACCACCTACGAAAAACACCATGGTCAGAGTTGGCGGCCACCGGATATCGAAGTCGTCCTCCGTGATGTAGGGGTACCATACTAGGCTCTAGTTCCTCAGGTCGCGGGTTCAAAGCGGCGGAGGGCGATGGATTTTATCGAGCGTAAAAATCCTTAGTATGGCTTCCTATGGAAGGGAAGTAAAGCCGGTGGTCCCATGTCGTAGATTTACGGAGAGTAAAAGAACCTCAAGCCCGATAAAGAGGAGCATGAGCAAAATTTCCGGTCTTTCACGCCCGATACAGAATGGAACGCTAAGGACCATTACAGTTAAAGAGCATCCTTTTAAAAATGGAGCCCAGGACCTCCCGAATGTGGACCACAAACCCTACCGCCTGAACATCCCGCTCGGTTGGATAAATCTGTATATAGCGATATAACAGAATATGATATAAAACGAAAAACAAACAAAAGACGTCACTCAGCCATATTTAGTATTTTTTTAAAATTTGTTTCAGAGAATAAAAATCATATATCAAACTGAGTTTAATATGTTAAAAGCTAAAAAGTCATTGCTTAAAAATAAAATTCCACACACGTTATGTCTTTAATTTCCATTCTACTAAGTGCCATATTTTAACTGTTAGTACACTATGTGATCAAAAGTATCCGGACAACCCCACAAACATACTTTTTCATCTTAGGTGCATTGTGCTACCATCTACTGTCTGGTACTCATTATCCGCGACCTCAGTAGTCATCAGACATAGTGAAACAGCAGAATTGGATGCTCCGTGGAACTCACGGACTTCAAACGTGGTCAGTTGATTGGGTGTCACTCGTGACAGAAGTCTGTATGCGAGATTTCCACACTCCTAAACATCCCTAGGTCTACTGTTTCTGATGTGATAGTGAAGTGGAAACGTGAAGGGACATGTACAGCACAAAAGCGTACAGGCCGACCTCGTCTTTTGACTGACAAGAGACCGCCGACATTTGAAGAGGGTCGTAAAGAGTAATAGGCAGACATCTATCCAGACCATCACACAAGGAATTCCAAACTGCATCAGGATCCACTCCAAGTGCTATGACAGTTAGGCGTGAGGTGAGAAACCTTGGATTCCATTGCCGAGCGGCTTCTCATAAGCCACACATCACGCAAGAAAATGTCAAACGACGCCTCGCTTGGTGTAAGGAGCGTCAACATTACACGATTGAACATGGCAAAACGTTGTGTGGAGTGACGAATCACGGCACACAATGTGGCGATCCGATGGCAGGGTGTGGGTATGGCGAATGCCCGGTGAACGTCATCTGCCAGCGTGTGTAGTGCTAACAGTGAAATTCGGAGGTGGTGGAGGTGTTATGCTGTGGTCGAGTTTTACCTGGAGGGGCTTGCACTCCTTGTTGTTTTGCGTGGCACGATCACAGCGCAGACCTACATTGATATTTTAAGCACCTTCTTGTTTCCCACTATTGAAGAGCAATCCCTGTAATGGGCTGGCCTGCACAGAGTCCTGGCTTGAATCCTATAGAACACATTTGGGAAGTTTTGGAACGCCGACTTCGTGCCAGACCTCACCGACCTACATCGATACCTCTCCTCAGTTCCGCACTCCGTGAATGCCTTCCCCAGCACCTTCCAACACCTGATTGAAAGTATGCCTGAGAGAGTGAACGCTGTCATCAAGGCTAAGGGTGGGCCAACACCATATTGACTTCCAGCATTACCGATGGAGTGCGCCACAAACTTGTACGTCATTTTCAGTCAGGTGTCTGGATACCTTTGATCACGTAGTGTATTTAAAGTTTATGTAAATGGATCCTCCAAACATAAAATTTACTTTAGTTATCCATCAGGTCAACACTGCTTCAATGCACTTTATTCCCAAACTATAATAATTAATTTGTTTACTTACGAAGTGGAACATTTCGATCTTTTAATGAGTTTCAGAATTATTTTGTAAAGTTTTCAAAGTCTCAACGTTTACTATATTTAATCACAGCCTATACTTCCAAAATAGCACGCGTCTACGTTCCTCTTTGATATTCAAATAGCAAACTGGATCCCTCGCTTCTGACGGAGATTAAATTTCATAACATGGCAGAGAAATAGACGCGTGTCACACTCGGCTTCATCCCTCATTTTCCTTTAGCGAGAGGAAATGTGCGGGGGATGTAGAAGAAAAGAACGTATCGTTACGTGCAGCAGTTCATTTCCGAACGTTTTATATTATAATATTCCAGAAACCGTGTCGCTATGAAAAGTTGCTGAAATTTCCGCGAAACAACACCCTTGCTGTTGTCGTGTATGCTAAAATTTGAAAGACGGAAAATGTAGTCATCTTATTGGTGTGCTAAGGCTTTCGGGGTTTGTAACATTCTCTACCATAGACCTGTAGCGTGGTATATCCAAAAATTCAATATCGAGGTGTTAATCTTATTGCTAATTTTCTTGTAGATGCAAGGGGAATTGGTAGGCTTTAAGCGATAGTCAAATATTTTAAGAGCTGGTTGCTATTTGGAATATTCCATTCTCTTTGTATGTCCAGAACATAAAAAAATGAATAAAGAATTCCCATTTGAGAAAAAGTATTGGAAAATATAAGGGAATAACAAGCAATGTCTCGAAAAGGGTTCACTCAACAACAAAAAATCTATATGACAAATTGTGTATTTTAACGCCATCTACATTTTTTATGTAGTAAAATTTAATCTATCTCTTACGGTCAGTTATGCAAAAGTCGTTCGCAATGAAGAATACTTTTGGAGACATTCCCAGAAAATTCGAGATATACATTTCATTTGTCATGAAAATATCTTAAATATACGGTGTTTTAATCAAAATCGTTAGAGCCATTTTTGAGAAAATTAAATATTTCGAAAGATGATGCATGTAATGGGTAATTTGAGGTGGGGGGATTGTAAACATTCGTGTCGCGTTTCTGGAAGATACTGAACCTAAATACCAAGTTTGGTGTTTATCCGACTGTTTGTTTCTGAGTTATGCTGTTCAAAAACAGACACACACACACGGACATGTTTCCAAAAATGCTTTTTTTGGATTCAGATAATCTCAAAACATGTATTTCCGGTGAAATCTCGGTATCGAATTTTTGGGTGGAATAGAATACTTCCCCTAGTTACTATACGTAGTAGAGAAAGTAAAAATTTGATGTATTGCACTCGCATGACTTTCTCTGCTACTGTACAAACTATTTTTATAAGCGCTTATTCTCTACCTACTTATGTTAATCGAGATGAAAATTCGCTGAATCTCCTTATTCTTCTCCTCCTTCTTCTGCCTTTCAAAGATTTGGCCTATCGACCTGTTCCGGCCTCAATTCCATCTTTTAACTGGCCTTCCTATGTCCCTCTTTCCTATAGGTTTAGACTATCTTTGGAATCCTTATTTCTTCCATTATTTCCAAATGTTCTTTCCATTTTTGTTTTTGTTCTTCTAATGTATCCTTCACTGCTAAAATCTCCAGTTATTGCCTGATTACTTCATTACGGATCCTGTCCAATTTAGTGCAACATTTAACTGTTCGTAAAAATTTCATTTCTGCAGCCTGAATATGACTGCAATCTATTCTCCTCATCCACCAGGATTCACTGCTATATAATAGAACAGGTAGAGCCATTCCCTTATAAAATTTAATTTCTGTTTCTCTTCGTGTAATTTTTAATGTTCTACTTATAATACCGCAGATACTCTGATAATTCTGTAATGTAATGTTTATATGCTTATCTTGGTTAAAAGAAATATAAATTCCTAAATTGTTGAAATGCTGACCTTGATCCATGACCCAATTTTCAATTGCTATTTTACATCTTACTGGATATTTCCCATGGAATGGCATTGTCTTCCTTTTATTTATTGATATCTTAAAATTATAATCCTTTTCAATTATATTTAAAAGATGGATTGATTTTTGTGATTCATTTTCAGAATTTGCAATTAATGCAACATCGTCAGCATTGAAATTGTTGCTAATTTTCCTGTAGATACAAGTGGAATATAGTAGGCTTTAAGCGATATTTAAATCTTTTAAGAGATGGTTGCTATGTGGAGCATTCCATTCTCTTTGCATGTCAAGGATATAAAACAATGAATAACGAATTCCCATTTGACAAAAAAAGTTTAGGTAGTTGAAAATTCAAACATATAAGAAGCACTATCTATAAATGATTTACTGTACAAAAAAAAGTATTTGACATAAATTGTATGTTTTAACAGATCTACATTTTTTGTGTAGTAAAATGTTGTCTATCTCTTGCGGTTTACCAGTTGTGCGAAAGTCATTCAGAATGAAGAGGACTTTTGGGGACATTCCCAGAAATTCAAGATATACATTCCATTTGTAAAAAAAACTATCTTAAATAAATAATATTTTAAACAAAGTCGTTAGAGCCATTTTTGAGAAAATCAAAATTTTCGAGAAAGATTCCATGTAAAGGGTAGTCTGGGCTGGCGGGATTATCTTGTAAATCTTCGTGTCACGCCCTAGGAAGATATCAAACTCAAATACCAAGTTTGGTATTTATCCCACTTTTCGTTTTTGAGCTATGTTGTTCAAACAGACACACAGACAGACTCACACATGGGCATGTTACCAAAAATGCTATATGGGCACCTTAAAACATTATCTCTGGTGATATCTCGGTATCAAATTTTTGGATCAAATGCAATACTTTCCCTACTTACTATAGGTGAAAGAGAAAGTAAAAAGAATAGCGGCTTACTACTTTAAAACGTTTAAGTATTTGAAAGGTTAAATCAGTAACACATTTTGGAAATGGTAAAAACCACAAAAAAATTAGTTTGTAATAAATTGTGTGCTTTAACGAAATCTACATTTTTACTATCTCTACTTCGTATAGTAATTAGGGGAAGTACTGTATTCCACCCAAAAATTCGATACCGAGATTTCACCAGAAATGAATGTTTTGAGAACCCCTGAATCCAAAAAAAAAATTTGGAAACATGTCCGTGTGTGTGTCTGTGTACAGCATAACTCAGAAACGAACAGTCGGATAAACACCAAACGTGGTATTTAGGTTCAGTATCTTCCAGAGATGCGACACGAAGGTTTTCAAGAAAATCCCCCCACCCCAGATTAACCGTTAGATGGAACATTTTTCGAAAAATTTAATTTTCTCAAAAATGGCTCTAACGATTCTGACTAAAATATCATATACTTAAGATATTTTCATGACAAATAAAATTTATATCTTGAATTTTCTGGGAATGTCTCCAAAAGTATTCTTCATTGTGAACGACTTTTGTATAACTGGTAAACCATAAGAGATAGACAAAGTTTTACTACACAAAAAATGTAGATCGCTTTAAAATACACAATTTAGGTCCTATACATTTTTTTGTTGAGTGAACCATTTTCGAGATATAGATTGTTATTCCCTTAAAGTTCTCAATACTTATTTTCTCACATGGGAATTCTTATTCACTTTTTTGTCTTGGATATGCGAAGAGTATTAATCTGTGGGAAAGGGAATGGCGCTGCACCTAGCAACCAGCTATTAAGAGATATGTCTATGCTTAAAGGCTACTGTATTTCTATATTGCCCTTGTAAATATATATTCCCCTTACATCTACAAGAAACTTAGCATTAAGATAGAGTCTGCAAATGTTTATCTCGATTAACATGAACCATATGGAGAATAAGCGTTTGTAAAAATAGTTTGTACAAGAGTAGAGAAAGTCATGTAGGTGTAGCACATCAGATTTTTACTTTCTCTACTACGTATAGTAAGTAGGGGAAGTATTGCATTCCACCCAAAAATTCGATACCGAGATTTCACCGGAAATACATATTTTGAGACCTCCTGAATCCAAAAAAAAGCATTTTTGGAAACATGTCCGTGTGTGTGTCTGTGTGTGTGTGTGTGTGTGTGTGTGTGTGTCTGTGTGTCTGTGAACAGCATAACTCAAAAACGAACAGTCGGATAAACACCAAACTTGGTATTTAGGTTCAGTATCTTCCAGAGATGCGACACGAAGGTTTTCAAGAAAATCCCCCCACCCCAGACTACCCTTTACATGGAACATTTTTCAAAAATTTTAATTTTCTCAAAAATGGCTCTAACGATTTTGATGAAAATATCATATGTTTAGGATAATGTCATGAAAAATGAAATGTATATCTCGAATTTTCTGGGAATGTCTCCAAAAGTATTCTTCATTGTGTACGACTTTTGCATAACTGGTAAACCATAAGAGATAAACAAAATTTTACTACACAAAAAATGTAGATCGTGTTAAATTACACAACTTGTCATATACATTTCTTTTGTTGAGTGAACCTTTTTCGAGATATTGCTTGTTATTTCCTTAAATTTTCCAATACTTATACTTTTTCTCAAATTCGTTATTCATTTTTTTATGTCCTGGACATGCAAAGAGAATGGAATGCGCCACATAGCAACCAGCGTTAAAATATTTGACTATCGCTTAAAAGCTACCATATTTCCCTTGCATATACAAGAAAATTACCAATAAGATTGACATCTCGATATCTCGATTAACATGAAGCATATGGAGAATTAGCGTTTGTAAAATTAGATTGTACAAGAGTAGAGAAAGTCATGTGAGTGTAACACATCAGATTTTTTTGTATTGGATATGCAAAGAGTATTAATCTGTGGCAAAGGGAATGGTGCTGCACCTAGCAACCAGCTATTAAGATATATGTATGTGGTTAAAGACTACTGTATTTCTATATTGCCCGTTGATGCAGTAATTTGTATCACAAATTACTTAAATGTAAATAATGATTGTAATATGAATATGCATTTTTATGTGACATTGATTTGAGATGTTTGTTGAATGTAATTATTGTTGAGAAGTAAGTTTATACGACCTTACTGAAACTGTCAATAATAGCGCGCAATAATGCAGAGAGGGGGGTGAGCTGTTTATCATTATTGGAAACAAGGATGTTACGTAATGTTGGCGCGTTTTTCCGTTTAGAACCTTCTGGAATATTTTCTCCCTAAAGCATATGTATTCATAATTTTAATTGGATATTAAAATAGACGCTAATGTTGGCGCGTTTTATTAGCCAATAGTAGTTCAGTTATAATCTTTAGGCGTATCTGGATGAAGGAGTATAAATAGGGTAGGTTAGAGGTAGCTTCAGCTCAGTTCATCGAAAATCTCAATACATTACACGTCGTCTTCAGTCGCTCAGTTCATCAAAATTCTTTGTGCACTACACGTCGTCTTCAGTTCGTCAAAATATTTGTATGAGATACGTCGGCTATAGATTCACAAGTTACGAAAATCTAAAGTATTATAAAGTTAATTATCAAAAAGTTGAAGTACGTGGATTAAAAGTTATCAGTAAGAAGTTGTTATAACAGTTTCAGTTTGGCGAGTATCTAGATCAATGTGTAAAAGTGATAGTGAACGTGTTCGACAATAAAAATTATAAAACAAATTTCTTCATCAGTGTTCTTTTTGGATAAAAGATTCTTTTCCGTTTACGCAACCCTGATCAAGAGACATGTTCGACCGAGAGATAATAGCTAGCCGGAGGACAGTAAACAAAATTTAAATCAAATAACAGTCGCATTCTTTCGAACACTAACACTGATGCAAATTGCTAACAAAAGATGGAGCTACAAACCGAACAAATGAATGATGTCACAAGATGGCTTCAACACACGTGATGTAAACAAACATTATAAGTAATACCGTCGCAAATTGGCCACCACAACGTGGGGCTGCAATAATATTAAATAACATTAACATTAATACTATCATCACCGTGTAAATGTATATTCACCTTACATCTACAAGAAAATTAGCAATAAGATAGGGTCTGCAAATGTTTATCTCGATTAACATGAAGTATATGGAGAATAAGCATTTGTAAAAATAGTTTGTTCAAGAGTAGAGAAAGTCATGTGAGTGTAACACATCAGATTGTTTTATGTCCTGGACATGCAAAGAGAATGAAATGCGCCACATAGCAACCAGCGATAAAATATTTGACTATTGCTTAAAAGCTACCATATTCCCCTTGCATCTACAAGAAAATTAGCAATAAGATTGACATCTCGATATCTCGATTAACATGAAGCATATGGAGAATAAGCGTTTGTAAAAACTAAAGAGTAGAGAAAGTCATGTGAGTGTAACACATCAGATTTTTTTATGTCCTGGACATGCAAAGAGAATGGAATGCGCCATATAGCAACCAAAGCTTAAAAGATTTGACTATCGCTTATAACCTACCATATTCCCCTTGCATCTACAAGAAAATTAGCAATAAATTAACATCTCGATTAACATGAAGCATATGGAGAATATACGTTTGTAAAAATAGTTTTTACAAGAGCAGAGAAAGTCATGTGGGTGTAGCACAACAGTTTTTTCATTTTACTTTCTCTACTATGTATAGTAAGTAGGGGATACGAGATTTCGCCGGGAATATATTTTTTGAGGCCCCCGAATCCAAAAAAACAATTTTAGAAACATGTCCGTGTGTGTTTGACTGTGTACAGCATAACTCAGAAACGAACAGTCGGATAAACACCAAACTTGTTATTTAGTTTCAGTATCTTCCAGAGATGCGACACGAAGGTTTTCAAGAAAATCCCCCACCCCAGATTACCCTTTACATGGAACATTTTTCGATAATTTTAATTTTATTTAAAATGGCTCTAACGATTTTGATTAAAATATCATATGTTTAAGATATTTTCATGACAAATAATATGTATATCTTGAATTTTCCGAGAATGTCTCCAAAAGTATTCTTCATTGTGAACGACGTCTGCATAACTGCTAAACGATAAGAGATAGCCAAAACGTTACTGCACAAAATATGTAGACCGCGTTAAAATACACAATTTATGTCATATACATTTTTTGTTGAGTGAACCATTTTCGAAATATTGCTTGTTACTCCCATAAATTTTTCAATACTTATTTGCTCAAATGGGAATTCGTTATTCATTTTTTTTTTGTCTTGGATATGCAAAGAGTATTATTCTGTGTCAAAGAGAATGGTGCTGCACATAGCAACCAGCTATTAAGAGATATGTGAATGCTTAAAGGCTACTGTATTTATATATTGCCGTTGCAAATACAAAACAAGGGGAACATAGTACGCCTTAAGCGATAGTCAAATATTTTTAGAACTGGTCGCTATGTGTAAAATGTAATTCTCTTTGCATGTCAAAAGATCGTTTCTGCAATAGTTTATCTGGATTAATATGAAATAGATGGAGAATAAGAGTTTGTAAAAATAGTTTGTAGAGAAAGTCATGTGAATGTAACACATCAGTTTTTTTTCTCCTGGTAATGCAAAGAGAATGGAATACTCCACATAGCAACCAGCTCTTAAGGCATTTGACTATCGCTTAAAGCCTACCATATTCACCTTGCATCTACAAGAAAATTAGCAATAAGATTAACATCTCGATTAACATGAAGCATATGGAGAATAAGCGTTTGTAAAAATAGTTTGTACAAGGGTAGAGAAAGTCATGTGAGTGTAACACATCAGATTTTTTGAAGGAATGCAATACTTCAGGTAAGTAAAAGTAATGCTAGGGACGACACAACAGGAGCAGAGCACCGCAAGCAGGCTGCAACGACCTGTTTGGCTTCTACCAAGAACCCTAGGATGGAGGGAGGGGGATACTGGTAACACGGACGGGATCCCTAAAATTTCCAGATCAAACGAATTCTAGCTACCTGGGCTGACCCACAAGCCACCGAGCCCCAGGCAGATCACTCGGAGGAGAGCCCCAACTGAGCAGTTCCACAATGATGCTAAGGAAGAAACCTCCACAGAGCGCTCAGCCACGACACAGTTGCAACACACCGAACACCGTTGCCTGATCCTACAACCCAGAAACAAATAACAAAGAAGATGATGGGGACAGGAAATGAGGGGCAAGAAAGTCGTGGTAGAAGATGAATCTCCCCAGCATTCACTTCGCAGGAAACCCATGAAACAGTTGACGTGGAATCGCACCCGGGACCTCCTGAATGCGAATCGCGACGCCACCTCGCTGATACTAATGATAAATAGTACAGAAAGTAGTGTAGAATAGTGTAGAGTGGCGTATTTAATTGTCCTTAAACATTTTACACCTTCAAACTCATACATTGCATGGGTCAGATAGGTCATGTGTGTTTATATAATAATATATGTTTATATAATACACTATAGTTCATATTCATCACACTATATTCATCAGACTGAAATTTAAATTTAATGATGTCTACATGAAATGAACAGAAAAGAAAAGACAGATAAACAACAAAAATCACACAAACAAAACTGAAGAAGAGAACAAAACTGTTCACAAGTACACACTCTTGTTTACAAAACAAATACCCGCCCCTAGCCGTTAACCCTCCCCCTCCCACCTTGACACTCTTCCTTACATTTTCTAAAAGTTTACCAATTGCTTTGCCCTCCCCCATCCCGATCATCAAGGTCCAACAAATTTGTAACCCTCTCCTAGAGTTAACAAAGGCACCTGCAATTATTTCTCCTCAACTGTACTGTCTTAGTGCAATGCACCAGAATATGAATCCAAGTTTCTTCCTCTCTATACCTGGGACAGATTCTTATTCCGCCTTCGTTAATTAATTTGTTCGCTCGCTATGATCCCCTTGTTTGCTGGCTCTATTTCTGGACAAAAATATTGTTCTATACCCCGTTCTGTTTTTAGTTTCGACTGTAAGCTCAACGATACTTTCTCATTACACTGTGACAGCGTCTGCTGCCGAACTACATCTTTCAGTCGCTTCTGCACCTTTCCCCACACATTCGCTCTATTTCCAGGTCCCTCAAACCAAATATTACCTATCCGTATTCTCTCCAGCCTCTCTTGATTTTCGGTGCCCACGTCTTGTCCCCTCCCATTCTAAATGTTCCTTATAAAATACTGTTCTCATTATTCTAACCCAATATTTCATCGCTCGTACCTTACATTCAATTGTTTCGCTGTATACATCATTTTCTACAAAAATACCAACCAAAGTTTGCCGTACCTCTTCCAACACCCAAGATATGTTTTAGAAAACCTGTTCTTCGTTGGTCTAGCCTTCTCTCGGGTTCCCACTCCCGGATCTCCTCCCCATATGTCATTGTGGACTTAACAATTCTTCCATATCTGTCAAAAAGTGCTGTTCCAAGATATTCCTCCCGTGCATGGACAGTGAAAATAGCCTGCGTAGCGGAGGATATAAGATGTGGCATTCAGAAAATTATAACCTCAAAGTATATCATGTTCTTTTGAAGCCTCCCATAGAACTCTGCTTCTTTGAAACATCTCCATGTCTTGAAATCCTTTGATATACACCATCTCGCTTATAGGGAAGCACAAGCTGTAATATTGTAGAAAATTATTCTATGCCCTTTGAACAGTATCATCATTAGCAAGTAGATTAGTTGCATACCCGCGAGTTATTGCAAAAAGCAATAAATACGTTACATCGCATCAGAGCAGAGTATGTATAAATGGACGGGAAATAATATTACATAGCATTGCTATTGCTTTCAAGCTGAAGTACAGGATGGGCGAGAAGTCCTCGTACACCCTAATATCGAATGCTGACTGATTTATTTTAGCAGAAGTACGTACGTATTAAGTGTCCAATATATCTGAATGTTCCCCATCATACTGTAAACACAGGTCCATACGCCTCCATGATCTTCTTGACATATTCTTGAGCATGTCCGGTGTTATAGTGCGAAATGCACTATCAACAGCATTGCGCAGTTCTTCGTTTGTACCATAACGACGTACAGATACATACCACTTAATGACTCCCTGTCAGGTCAGATTTCTTGGTGGCCAGTTCAAGGGGGCTGGTGTTGCTGATGAACCACAACCTATCCAGCGTCCTGGAAAGTACATTTAGGAACTCGCGCACTTCAAGAGCGTAGTGAGGAGTGAAGAAGGTTATTTTATTAGCTCCACGTATAGAAGGCCAATTTTAGAAAGGTGTTTTGTTTTAATTGTTATTTGCAACACGTATGGACGTCAATTTTAAGAAAGAATTGTTTTAACGCCACGTATGGAAGGAGCTGTATTATAGTTCAACTGTTGGGGATCCGAACTTGTAGTAGTTGCAACCGCACGTATTGTAAACATTTTCGGTAGCCTTTGCCCCAAATGTACTTTCAGGTGGCCTTTACCCCAAGTTTAAAAAAATACTAACTTTGTTATGAAACTGCTTCTTTAAATATTTATGTTTGCCTCGGCTGCGTCAGTATTATTGTTAGAGACACGTTTCTCTTAGGCAGGGTTTTGGTACGAATAAGAATGTAGGCTTACACAGATTTTAAGTTTTAATCCACTCCTTTTTATTAATCCTTGACACAAATTAAATAACACTTCACTGATATAGAGTGCTGCGAGATTCTTTTATTTAATTACTTGTACTTTTTAACACTTAAACTTATTTTACGTATCACACGAATAAGTATTAAATCTCTCGAGGACGCATAAGCAACGCACCCAGTTATAAGCACTGTCTGCAGCCAACTAACTTGATTTCAACCGTCTAAACTTGTAAATTTCTGTATTTCAAGTCTCTGATTGGCTAATCCTACTCCAATAGAATACCTTCATTTAACTAAAGCTTTTTCTGGCTGTTGATTGGCTATTTTAAACTGTCTCAAAATTTACATTATTTTTGCTCCAATAATGACTAGTAGCATTTGAACTTTCAAATTCATAATTGTCTCAAGGTTACCTCATTGTTAGCAACTTTAAACTTATTATTCTCACAGCTCCTACATTATTAAATTACGTAATGCATCCACATAACGTTATTGAATATGTTTACAATAATATAAGCATTTGCAATGACTGTTACATACATTTTTCAAATTATTACATACATATTGCTTCAAGGCGGGCTGTTATTGAATTTACACATTATATAATTTAATTGAAATTATTCAAGTGTTAAAAATACTGCCTCAGGAGGTGCTTCATCTTGCTGCATCTATATGCGTCTGTAAGTCCCTTTTCCCAAGCTGAGGTATTAACCATGTTTGTAACATGTGTAAATAATTTGCGCATTCGCGATTCTTTCAAAAAGGTACGGTGTAAGCTGTGGCAGTAATTTGTATCACAATAATGTAAATGCCAGAGTGATTGTAGTGTAAATAAGCATTATTGTATGACATTGATTTGAGATGTTTGTTAATTATAAACATTGTTAGGAAATAAGTTTACACGGCCTCACTGAAACTGACAATAGGAGCGGATAACAATGTGCGAGGGGTTGAGTTGAATATTAATTAGAAGAGACAAACAAATGACGTCAGATTGCCGCGCTTTTCTTAGAAATAGCGGGAATATTTTCCTTAGAGCATATGTTTTCGTAATTTTTGATTGGATATAAAAATAGACGCTAATGTTGGCGCGTTTTATTAACCAATAGCAGCTCGGTTATAATCTTTAGGCATATTAGGGTGTGGGAGTATAAAAAGCTAAAGCCAGAGGCAAGTATTGCCCAGTTCAACAAAATCATTCACGCGTTATACGTCGCTGAGTCCAACAGAATCATTCAGAAATTAAACGTCGCTTAGTTCATCAGAATCGTTCACGAGTTGCACGTCGCAATTCTACAGAATCTCTCGCGTCTTAAAATTTGTTATAAATGTGAAACACGCGAATGAATAATGTGCAGTAAATAAGTGATTATAGTGATATTAGAAAATATAACAGTTTCAGTCTGGCGTGTATCACGAGTCAATATGTAAACTTAATTAATTATGACGGTAATAAAAGTGCAAAAACAAATTCTTTTATCAGTGTTATCTTGCAATAAAATATCCTTTCCGTTTACACACCCTGAACAAGAGATATGTTCGACCGAGAAATAATAGCTAGTCGGAGCACAAAGAACCCAACATTCAAAGTAGTAATTCAATAACAGGCGCCCAGCAATAGATAACACGAAGTTACCGCGACAAATTGGCTTCCATACGTGGTGCAGATAAACATGAAGTATCTTCCAACTACCGAGAAATATGCCACTTCAAATTGGCACCCTAAACGTGGGGCTAACAAAACATCTACTTCGAAGCAGATGTTGTGATATCATGCTGCCTATATCACTAAGTGAGGCGGGTATCTTTCTAACTCGACTGTGCAATGAGGATTCTCCTTGGCCGAAAAGATAATATTTCTAGCACGTGATCTGCGATAAATCGCACATTCATCTGAAAACATAATCTTGGCACTTGGTTCACTGCATTCCCAAATTGAGTTAACAAAACACGGCTTGCTAAAACGCGCTCATTCCAGTCTCTTGCCAATGACCCATTTACGAACGTCGATTGAAAAGGTCTGAGTTTAAGGTCTTTTTTCATGTGATTTCGCATTGTTATCCTCAGTTTACCAATTTCCGAAGCACGTTTTCGTGTCGACTTCATAGGAGATTGTTCAATGGTAGCAGAAATGCGGCACATGTTTCTTCTGTGTCTTTCTCCTTCCACTCCGTGGCCTATCTTTAACACTACCAAAAGAAAAAGCACGTCTTTCCCAATACACAAGTGTTGCTTTGCGCGGTGGAGCCTTATTAAATCTTTCCTGGGATGCTCCCCTAATCTGTCTCAAGGACACTCTGAGGCAGTGTTTTTAACATTTAAATGATTTCAGTCTAATTATATAATATATAAATTCAATAACAGACCACCTTAGAAATATTTGTGCGTATTATAGTCATTGTATATGTTTATATTAATGTCTCCATGTGTAATAATGTTATGCAACTATATTACGTTATTTAATAATGCAGGAGCTGTGAGAATAATAAGTTAAAAGTTGCTAACAATGAGGTATCTTTGAGGCAATAATAAGTAAGAATGTTTAATAATGCTACTAGTCATTATTGGAGCAACAATAATGTAAATTTAGTGACAGTTTATAAAATAGCCAATCAACAACCAGAAAAAGCTTTAGTTAAATGAAGGTATTCTATTGGATTAGAAATAGCCAATCACAGACTTGAAATACAGAAATTTACAAGTTTAGGCGCTAGAAATCTTGTCAGTTGCCTGCAAACAGTATTCCTAACCGGAGGAAAGACACATCCACGAGAGATTTAATACGTATTAGTGTGATACGAAAATAGTTTTACGTGTTAAAAAGTGTAATTAATTAATAAAAGGAATCTCAGAGCTCTCTATATCAGTGAAGTGTTATCTAAATTGTCAAGGATTAATAAATGTAGAAGTAAATTATAATCTGTGTAAGGCTACATTCTTGTCGCATTACAACCCTGCTAAGAGAAACGTGTTCCTAACAAAAATACTGACGCAGCCGAGGCAATCATAAATATATAATATTTAAAGAAACAGTCAAATTACAAATTAAATATTTTTTAAACTTGGTCAAAGGCCACCTGAAAGTACATTTGCGGCGAAGGCTATCGAAAACTTTTTACCATACGTGCGGTTGCAACAACTTCAAGTTCGGCTCCCCAACAGTTGAAGTACAAGACAACTCCTACTTCAAATCGGCTTTCCATATGTAGCAGCAACAAAACATCTTCAACTCATATCGTGACCAACTACCAATACCCGCTTTTAGTGTATTATATCAAGTCAATAAGTCAGAATGTAACATTTGCTTACTCTTAATCGACGCATTATTTATGAGTGGAAGGTGATGTGTATGCAAAGTCGTTTGCAGGAGAAACCTTGGACAAAGAAGCTCAAGAACACAGAAAGTCTTAAAATATTGTGTACTGGAGAGTGCATATAAAATTTACGAAACCTATACCGTGTACGTTGACATAATATGTAACACTGTAAATAAAATAAGACAATTTGACAGTAAAAATTTGTTAAAAATTAATTAAAGACTAACTGAGGTACCTTCAGCCGGTCATGACATGAGACAGTAAAAACTGCGTAATAAATACGTTTAATTCGAGGAAACCTTTACTGCAGGTTAGTGTATCCATGCAAAGCCAACAAGAATCAGCTGTTGTCAAGAAGTTCAAGACACGGAGTTTTTAATATAAAAATCTGATGTGTTACACTCACATGACTTTCTCTACCCTTGTAAAAACTATTTTTACAAACGCTTATTCTCCATATGCTTCATGTTAATCGAGATGTTAATCTTATTGCTAATTTTCTTGTAGATGCAAGGGGAATCGGTAGACTCTAAGCGATAGTCAAATATTTTAAGAGCTGGTTGCTATGTGGAGTATTCCATTCTCTTTGCATGTCCAGGACATAAAAAAATGAATAACGAATTCCCATTTGAGAAAAACTATAGGTATTGGAAAATTTAAGGACATAACAAGCAATATCTCCAAAATGTATATGACATAAATTGTGCATTTTAAAGCGATCTACATTTTTTGTGTAGTAAAATTTTGTCTATCTCTTTTGGTTTACCAGTTATGCAAAAGTCGTTCACATTGAACAATACTTTTGGAGACATTCCCAGAAAATTCGAAATATAGATTTCATTTGTCATGACAATATCTTAAACATATGATATTTTAATCAAAATCGTTAGAGCCATTTTTGAGAAAATTAAAATTTTCGAAAAATGTTCCATGTAATGGGTAAACTGGGGTGGGAGGATTTTCTTGAAAACCTTCGTGTCGCATCTCTGGAAGATACTGAACCTAAATACCAAGTTTGGTGTTTATCCGACTGTTCGTTTCTGAGTTATGCTGTTCACAGACAGACACATAGACACACACACGGACATGTTTCCAAAAATGTTTTTTATGGATTCAGGGGACCTCAAAACATGTATTTCCGATGAAATCTTGGTATAGAATTTTTGGGTGGAATGCAATACTTCCCGAACTTACTATACGTAGTAGAGGAAGTAAAAAGGCATCTTCTGTGAACTCTTGAAGAATAAAACGTAATCAAATAGTGAGTGATTTGTATGCAGTTCGGTATTATTATACAAGGTGGACCATTTAAGTTGATTCTGTACAATATCTCCAAAACTAAGCGCTGTAGAAATAAAGGTCTTGAATAAAAGTTACTTGATATTATGGGGGAAAGTAAATCCCATTAGTCATGCTTTGTTTTGAGGACGTTATGGTGGTTGTTTTAGGATCAGTTTATTTTTTTTAAAGGGAACCTACCTTTTTAAGTTGTTTTCTCACTCCTCATAAAAATTAAACATTTGTATAGATTTGTTCATACACCAAGGTAAATAACAACAAAAATTCTGCATGTCTGTGTACGTAGACCGCAATGAATGGTTGGACCATCCATGGATCTCATTTAAGGATCAAGTTACTTTTGTAATTGGTAACTTACATTCAGAATTGTCGTTATTTATGTAGTGTAAGAACAATTCCAGAGTGCTTTATACAATTGTTGTTTAGCTTTTATGAGGAGTGAGAAAACATAAAAATGGTAGGCTCCCATTTAAAAAAATCTGATGTGTTACAATCACATGACTTTCTCTACTCTTGTACAAACTATTTTTACAAACGCTTATTCTCCATATGCTTCATGTTAATGGAGATATCGAGATGTCAATCTTATTGATAACTTTCTTGTAGATGCAAGGGGAATATGGTAGCTTTTAAGCGATAGTCAAATATTTAACGCTGGTTGCTATGTGGCGCATTCCATTCTCTTTGCATGTCCAGGACATAAAAAAATGAATAACGAATTTGAGAAAAAGTATAAGTATTGGAAAATTTAAGGGAATAACAAGCAATATCTCGCAAACGGTTCACTCAACAAAAGAAATGTATATGACATAAATTGTGTATTTTAACGCGATCTACATTTTTTGTGTAGTAAAAGTTTGTCTATCTCTTATGGTTTACCAGTTATGAAAAAGTCGTTCATAATGAAGAATACTTTTGGAGACATTCCCAGAAAATTCGAGATATACATTTTAATTATCATGACAATATCTTAAACATATGATATTTTAATCAAAATCGTTAGAGCCGTTTTTGAGAAAATTAAAATTTTCGAAAAATGTTCCATGTAAAGGGTAGTCTGGGGTGGGGAGATTTTCTTGAAAACCTTCGTGTCGCATCTCTGGAAGATACTGAACCTAAATACCAAGTTTGGTGTTTATCCGACTGTTCGTCTCTGAGTTATGCTGTTCACAGACACACAGACACACAGACAGACACACAGACACACAGACAGACACACACACGGACATGTTTCCAAAAATGCTCTTTTTGGATTCAGTGAGTCTCAAAGCATGTATTTCCGGTGAAATCTCGGTATCGAAATTTTGGGTGGAATACAATACTTCCCCTACTTACTATACGTAGTAGAGAAAGTAAAAATTAAATTTACTTTAAAATGACCATGACAACGTCCTCCAAACAAAACACCACTAACTGCTTTTACCTCCTCCCATAACATCAAGACACTTTTATTAAAGCATTTCTTTGTATAACGCCTAGTTTTGGACATACTGTACAGTCGCAACTTAAATGGCCCATCCTGTATAATACTGTATTATAGTACAGCAACTTGGACATTGCGACGAATTGAGTAAAGTGATTAGAGACTATGGTGAGGAATAAACACTGTGGAAGCCGAACACAACATAATGAATGAAGCTATTAGACAGAGAGGGTAAAATGGGAACTATGCTGAAACCCATCGGTAAGGGGAAAGAAGCTAGCTGGGACAATGGATGAGAAGAGACTGTGCACTGGAAAAAATCTGATGTGTTACACTCACATGACTTTCTCTACTCTTGTACACACTATTTTTACAAACGGTTATTCTCCATATGCTTCATGTTAATCTTATTGCTAATTTTCTAGTAGGTGCAAGGGGAATATGGTAGGCTTTAAGCGAGAGTCAAATATTCTTTTAAGAGCTGGTTGCTATGTGGCGCATTCCATTCTCTTTGCATGTCCAGGACATAAAAAAATCTGATGCGTTACACTCACATGACTTTCTCTACTCTTGTACAAACTATTTTTACAAACGTTTATTCTCCATATGCTTCATGTTAATCGAGATATCGAGATGTCAATCTTATTGCTAATTTTCTTGTAGATGCAAGGGGAATATGGTAGGTTTTAAGCGATAGTCAAATATTTTAAGCGCTGATTGCTATGTAGCGCATTCCATTCTCTTTGCATGTCCAGGACATAAAAAAAATGAATGACGAATTTGAGAAAAAGTATAAGTATTGGAAAATTTAAGGGAATAACAAGCAATATCTCGAAAACGGTTCACTCAACAAAAAAATGTATATGACATAAATTGTATATTTTAACGCGATATACATTTTTTGTGTGGTAAATTTTGTCTATCTCTTATGGTTTACCAGTTATGCAAAAGTCGTTCAGAATGAAGAACACTTTTGGAGACATTCCCAGAAAATTCGAGATACCTTAAAAATTCATTCTTCATTCATTATCTGTTTACCCTCCTCTTATGTAGGACTTACACCCCCCAGGACTTACAAGCGGGTGCCTGGGGTCAGAGGCCCGTCGAGGAGCAGACACTCATGGATCGGACAGAGCATCCAGGATGGGTGATCTGCCCGATGCCTGGTATGGGATGAAGGAAGTTGATGAAACGAAATGTGGGTGAAATGGATGAAAGGAAAGGTGATGATGGAGCAGTTGGTGGAATGAATGGCGGGGGAAACCGGAGAACCCGGAGAAAACCCGCCCAGACTCCACTTCGTCCACCACAAATCCCACATTGAACCCGGTCCACCTCGGTGTGAGGCGAGCGGTCTAACCACTCGGCCACGGCGCCGCCTACCTTAAACATATGATATTTTAAT
Source organism: Deroplatys truncata (assembly GCA_030765065.1). Lineage (NCBI taxonomy): Eukaryota > Metazoa > Arthropoda > Insecta > Mantodea > Mantidae > Deroplatys > Deroplatys truncata. Next base: position 113,094,731 of record CM060982.1, read on the forward strand.
CAAAATCGTTATTCATTTTTGAGAAAATTAAAATTTTCGAAAAATGTTCCATGTAAACGGTACTCGGAGGTGGAGGGATTTTCTTGAAAACCTTCTTGTCGCATCTCTGAAAGATACTGAACCTAAATACCAAGTTTGGTGTTTATCCGAGTGTTCGTTTCTGAGTTATGCTGTTCACACAAACACACACACACACACACAGACACGGACATGTTTCCAAAAATGCTTTTTTTGGATTCAGGGAGTCTCAAAACATGTATTTCCGGTGAAATCTCGGTATCGAATTTTTGGGTGGAATACAATACTTCCCCTACTTACTATACATAGTAGAGAAAGTAAAAATAGCGAAGGAGAAATAGTTCGCGACGGAAGAAGCTCTGAGATAATTAACATTAAAATAAATGGTATAAAAACAAATCAAGTAAGTCTATCCATTATCCACTGCACTGTTAATATTTACATTTAACTAACCCATTAGGTAATGGCAATAACAGTTAACTAAGCATTTTAGAATAAATGAGGCAATCTTGAATACAACATCATTAAAAAAAGACAAAGTCATTTTTAGCAATACTGAAGACAAATTGCTAGCCTATAATTAAATTAAATAGCTAGTATTTGTATTGTGAGCACTTAAACCAATTGAGATGTGAAAAAAATACCCGAGAATAAACGGTGTCCAAATTTCCTATAGCATTTTTTCTTTCTAATCACGCAAACTCAACTGACTTCCGCCTTTGGCACGAATGCAAATTTAATGAAATCACGTTTTGTAACGTTGGCAACGAATTCGGACTGCCTTTTTAATTGACAGTTTTGAATAATAACGGAAGCGGCAAAACCCACAGCAGCGGTTTCCTGCTTTGTGTTTGCTGATCCGTTATTTAAGGAAGGCCGCATTCACCCCATATTTACATTTGAATTTGCTTCTCTAGCAAGTTTAAATTATGCAGAGTTTAGTCCAGTAATTTAGTAATTCGTTCGTGTCTATGAACAACCGAATTCTTTTACAACATTAGTGTCAATATTTTTCACCTATTGCGCTTAAATAGGACAGCTTCGTCAGTTAATTGATGCTGATTTAACAAATATTATACTTTGTGATATGCTCAAAACTATCTCTGCACTTTATTAACAGTTTAGACAATTCAGATCTAAAATATTAATAATAAATTTGAGAAAAAGTATGTGTTGGAAAATTTAAGGGAATAACAAGCAATATCTCGAAAATTATTCACAAAACAAAAAAATGTATATGATTTACATTTTTTTTGTGTAGTAAAATTTTGTCTATCTCTTATGGTTTACCAGTTACGCAAAAGTCGTTCACAATGCAGAATACTTTTGGAGACATTCCCAGTAAATTCAAGATATACATTTCATTTGTCATGAAAATATCTTAAACATATGATATTTTAATCAAAATCGTTAAGAGCCATTTTTGAGAAAATTAAAATTTTCGAAAAATGTTCCCTGTAAAGGGTAATCTGGGGTGGGGGGATTTTCTTGAAGGCCTTCGTGTCGTATCTCTGGAAGATACTGAACCTAAATACCGAGTTTGGTGTTTATCCGACTGTTCGTTTCTAAGTTATGCTGTTCACACACACGAACATATTTGCGAAAATGCTTTTTTGGATTCAGGGGGTCTCAAAAGATGTATTTCCGGTGAAATCTCGGTATCGAATTTTAACGCGATCTACATATTTTGTGTAGTAAAATTTTGTCTATCTCTTATGGTTTACCAGTTATGTAAAAGTCGTTCACAATGAAGAATACTTTTGGAGGTATTCCTAGAAAATTTAAGATATATTTTTTTGCCATTAAAGTATCTTAAATATATGATATTTTAATGAAATCGTTAGAGCCATTTTTGAGAAAATTAAAATTTTCGAAAAATCATCCATGTAAAGGCTACTCGGAGGTGGGGGGATTTTCTTGAAAACCTTCTTGTCGCATCTCTGAAAGATACTGAACCTAAATACCAAGTTTGGTGTTTATCCGACTGTTCGTTTCTGAGTTATGCTGTTCACAGACACACACACACACACACACAGACACACACACACACACACACACACAGACATGTTTCCAAAAATGCTTTTTTTGGATTCAGGGAGTCTCAAAACATGTATTTCCGGTGAAATCTCGGTACCGAATTTTTGGGTGGAATACAATACTTCCCCTACTCACTATACGTAGTAGAGAATGTAAAAAAGTGCTTGCTACATGCGAGAAGCGAGCCTGCCGTCTTAACTACAGAAGTACCGCTCGCTTTGCCACAGCACTACAGAGAAGACACCGCACAATAACTTGCTGCAGTGGCTACACAGTTGTATTGCGTATGGTGAAAAAAGGCGATGTGCCGTGTAGTATTTAGAAAAATTTGGGTTCAATTTGTTTCATTTTTCTTCTCACAGCATTGCAGTTAATTGCAATTAATTCATATATGTTTAAAACAAGAAGAGCCGTAGTTTTGAATGTACCCCATAAAAGGGTATTTTTCGCTGTTTTCTTTTATTGATTGAATTCTATTTCAATTATAACCATATTTTGGCTTCTTCTGCTAATTTTGTTTTTATATAGTCATGCGTAAAATATTACGCTTTGTCCATTTGGTACGTCTTACGTTTGGGATAGCTGAAAATTTTCTTTCTGAATAAATAATAAGTGCAGATATATTAGTAGTATTAAACAATATTACGTATCCGTGATTGCATGGTAGAACCGAAAAGGGAAGGAAATAAGTTTTTCAATACTGAAACGAAGAATCATTAAAGTACCCTGTATAAAATTACTAAAGTAGAAATTAATATAAAAACTTATAAATAATAATGATATTCAATCTAATAATGATATAACAATAGAGTAACAATTTAATTTAATAATTTCTCATAAAATAAAATAAATTAAATTATTCATAATACAATATGGTAGGTATGTAACATAAAATTGGACCGAGTGTATCTTACGTTACGGTTATACGTAAATATTTTTAGTCGTACTTGATGTTATTTTGGAATGGCTATTTGTAACTTTATATTAATATGGAACATTACTATTTTCCCACTTGGAGTCAGCTATTCCTGTCAGTTCACCAACTGTGGAACGATATTTCGTAACAACATTTACGAACATGAAGAGTCTAAATTATAAATTTGGGAAATTTTTGTCATATGTTGTAAAAGAGTGTGTTTACCTCCTCTACCATTACTGAAATATTAAAAACGGACGTTTGTACATTCGCTTCCTTTAATGCCGTCCCCGCAGCGTTTGGGAGGCATTGTACTGACCTTCACAGGTGTAGTGTGCATACCAAGTAGTAGATGAATTGAGGCAGGATTTTTAACACTTAATTGATTTCAGTCAAATTATATAATAAGTAAATTCAATAACAGCCCGCCTTAAACCAATACTTTTATGTAGCAACATATAAAAAGTGTATATTACAGTTATTGTATATGCTTATATTATTGTAAACATGTTCAATAATGCTATGTGAATGTATTACGTAATTTAATAATGTAGGATTTGTGAGAATAATAAGTTAAAAGTTGCTAACAATGAGGTAACCTTGAGGCAATAATGAGTTTGAGAGTTTAACAGTACTACTTGTGATTCTTGCAGTAACAATAATGTAATTTTAGTGACAGTTTATAAAAATAGCCAATCAACAACCAGAAAAAGCTTTAGTAAAATGCAGGAATTCTATTGGAGTAAAAATAGCCAATCAGAGACTTGAAATACAGAAATCTACAAATTTAGACGGTACAAACCTTGTCAGTTGCCTGCAAATAGTGATTGTAACCAGACGAAAAAAGTGTCCTCAAGAAATTTAATATGTATTCGTGTGAGACGAGAATAGTTTTACGTGTTAAAATGTGTAATTAATAACAAAATGAATCTCACAGCTCTGGCTATCAGTGAAGTGCTATTTAATTTGCGTCAAGGATTAATAAAAAGGAGCGAATTAAAGGTTAAAATCTGTGTAAGCCTACATTCTGTTTGCACCACGCCCTGCTAAGACTTCCATGTCTCTAACAATAACACTGACGCAGCCGAGGCAAACATAAATGTATATTATTTAAATAAACAGTTTAATTACAAAGTTAGTGTACATTTGGGGTGAAGGCTACCGGAAACTGGGTACCATACGTGCGGTTGCAAACACACTTCAAATCGGCTTTTCCATACGTGAAACAACAACTTTCTCAGTATGTATATGTTTATCTTTTCGCGCAGTCGGTGACGTCCTGTTTTACGTGCACAACTCTAGATTATATAACCTTAGGCAATATCTTTACTCGTCATCACTTATAATAACCATGTTTAAATATATAAGCTATACCTAAATCCCTGTTTTACAAAATATCTCCTTGAAAAAAAAATCTTTTCAATGTAACATAATGTAAAACTGAAATACATTATATTTTTTACTAACAGAGAGGACATATTTTCTAGACAATATTGCAAACACTGTTTTGCAGAATTTCTCCACCCTCTGTTGTATGGGGTAGTGTATCTGGCTCACATTCAAGAGGTCTCGATTTCGAATCTCAATTACGAGTTACCCGGATATGATTTTTCCGAAATTTTCCCTTATCCTGAAAATACGAATGTCGGGTAATCTTAAGTTCTGTGCACCTCGGGTTCATTTGAGCACAATTTCCTTCATCGTCCGATATGACATAAACGGTTAGAAATCATAATTTATTGTGTATTATTTAGGATAAATTCAAAATCTTATATTGTTTTTTCGAGGAAAAGCTATACATTCCTTTACTTTCTTCCAAACAAAATATATTTTCAACAGAAGTTTCTCTTAAATATTTTCTAAAATTTGTGTTAAAACTAATAAGAGAATGAGATTTCTCCATGAAACACAATTTTAATCACAGTATTATAATACAAAACTGAAGATAATTATACTTTTTACTATCAAAGAGGAACAGTTACTAGACATTAATTTAATAATCTGACCTTGCGAAAGCTGCATGGAATTGCCCTAGCAATGTCTTTAAATGGCAAAATGTCTTCTCGCACAGCCACAGTTTTTGCGCGATGCACTGCCGAAATCTCTTGAGGCAGTATTTTTAACACTTAAATGAATTCAATCTAATTATGTAATATGAATTCAATAACAGCCAGCCTTAAAGCAACATGTGTATGTAACAATATAAAAAATGTATATTACAGTCGTTGTATATGTTTATATTACTGTATCCATGTGTAATAATGTTATGTGATTATATTACGTAATTTAATAATGTAGGAGCTGTGAGAATAATAAGTTAAAAGTAGCTATCAATGAGGTAACCTTGAGGCAATAATGGGTAACAATTTTTAATAATGCTGCTAGTCATTATTGGAGCAACAATAATGTAATTTTTGTGACAGTATATAAAATAGCCAATCAACAACCAGAAAAAGCTTTAGTTAAACGAAGGTATTCTATTGGAGTAGGATTAGCCAGTCAGAAAATGAAAAGCAGAAAAGTTTACAAATTTAGAGTTCAGTTGCCTGCAGACAGCGTTACTAAACAGACGCAAAAAGTGTCCTCGAAAGAAGTGTAATACGTATTCGTGTGAGACGAAAATAGTTTACGTATTTAACAGTATAAGTATTTAATAAAAACATCTCACGGCTCTCTCTCTCCCTCTCTCTCTCTCTCTCTCTCTCTCTCTCTCTATATATATATATATATATATATCAGTGAAGTGTTATTTAAATCATGTCAAGCATTAATAAAAGGAGTGAAGTAAAATTATAATCTGTGTAAGCCTACATTCTTGTCGCATCACGCCCTCCTAAGAGAAACGTGTCTCTAACAATAATACTGTCGCAGCCGAGGCAAACATAAATATATAATATTTAAAGAAACGGTCAAATTACAAAGTTAATATTTTAAAACTTGGGACGAAGGCTACCGGAAAGCGGGTTGCAACTACTACAAGTTCGGCTCCCCAACAGTTGAAATATAATACAACTCCTTCAATACAAATTACTTCAAATTGACGCCCAAAGCGGCGTGCAAATAACGTAACAAACCATCTTCTTCAAATTTGGCTCCCAAAGCGTGGGGCAAATAATAACACCTTCTTCAATCTGCATACATATCGTGAGCTACAGTTAACACACACCACTACTTGGTAGAACAATAAAGGAGAACGCTACTGTCACACACCTCCTTGCTATACACACGCCCTCTGAGAAGGTTGGTAAAATGTCTCCGAAGCTGCGGTGACAGCATAATGGAAGCCAGTGTACTACCACGTAAGTCGAGTGACCTACCATTTAAGGCCACCTATTCAAAGTTTTATGACAATTAATTCTATGAGTAATTACGAGTTTATCGAGGTATTAACATAACGGATTATAAAAACTATAATTACTTTCTTCCTTGTGTTGTTTCAAATCGAATAAACTTATGACGGGTGTCAGACCATACCATATTAAATGAGCAATCCTATTTGTTACGGAATATTAACCAATTCTACCAACAGTGCGAATGAGAAAATAGTTAACCTCAAATTAAACGATAATCTAAATTCGGAATACAATAAAGACACGTTTCATCAAGAACATAATTTATTCAGAAATTGACACTATTTGAATATGCATTCATTAAAAAAATAATTTTTAAAGGTGAAAGTTGAAGTAAGCTGCTGGTTTTCGGTAACGGAAACTGAAGATGATGTTGAGGTAGTAGGATTCCGTAATTTCGCCAGAATTGATGAATGGCGAGATGGATGAGTAGCTTAGTATTCACTGCATATTACGGGTATGTAACGATCTGACATTTTATGCAATAAAATCGCATTATTTCAAGCATATTGCGAGATAAACGATTGTGATTTGTCAACATCCGAGGTATAGCGTTACTTGTCAACATTAAATACGTGGCACATTAATGGAATAGTGCTTTTTATCTCGCCTAAAACGTTTTAAACCAACACATTAAACACCTGGTATAAGCGATAATGTATAACATTTCACTCCCATGTACTTTGGTAACACTGGCATTGCTGGAGCTAATTGTGCAGTTATATGTACCGCGCTGGAACCTCTTTACTCTTCAAGGTGCTAATTACTTCCCTGCCTGGATCTATATTTATGTTAAACAGGAAAATCATTAACTAGTCCTCGGAAATAGGTCAAGATAATTAACAGTTCATTATAAATGCATCACTATTACCGGTCAGCTACTAAAACAGCTACTTGATACCGTAATTATTGAAGGGAAGACATAAATAATTAAATAAACAAATGATAGTGAGATAGAGAAATAATTGCAACACATAATTTCCGTATATTAAATCAATGTATAATGCAATAAGCTTGAGTTAAAATATTTGTCTGAGAAAAAGGTAATTAGCGAGCAAAGTCATTAGCAACAGCCGAAGTAGCGAACGTGTTAGTATAAAAGTTCCTGGCGTGCAGTTAAGGGGTGAACTCAGTCGTTTGTACAGTCACGTAGACAGAAATTTTGTAGAGGGGAAAGGGATATTGGTAGGGAAGTAGTATGTAGGCGGAACTTGAGTTAATGTAAGCGATGAAATCTAACAAGACACACATTCTTCGTGCACAAATTCGTGCATACATTCCTCTCTTGTGACGACCTGTGTGTTACTTTAAGCGCCCAGTAACATATCTGTGTGAGTAAGATTTTTTAGCGACTCGTGGCAACTTACGCTTCTAGTTTTTTTTTTTTTTTTCTATGCGGAAAGGTTATTTCGGAGTGTAGAGGTTAACAGGTATAATAATTCCACTGTTATAGTTTGCAGTGCTACGATTCATGATCAACTTATTTCATTATTTTCAAATGGTCAGAAACTCGCTTCAACAGCTTAAGTATTATATTTTGAGGCAGTATTTTTAACACTTAAATAATTTCAGTCTAATTATATAATATGTAAATTCAATAACAGCCCGCCTTGAAGCAATCTGTGTATGTAATAATTTGTAAAATGTACTTAACATTCATTGTATATGCTTATATTATTGTATACATGTTCAATAATGTTATATGAATGTATTAGGTAATTGATAATGTAGGAGCTGTGAGAATAATAAGTTAAATGTTGCTAACAATGAGGTAACCTTGAGGCAATAATGAGTTTGAGAGCTTAAATGTTATTTGTAATTCTTAAAAGCATTAATGTAATATTAGTGACAGTTTATAAAAAATCTGAAGTGTTACACTCACATGACTCTCTCTACTCTTATACAAACTATTTTTACAAACGCTTATTGATAATTTTCTTGTAGATGCAAGGGGAATATGGTAGGTTATAAGCGATAGTCAAATATCTACTATGGTTACTATGTGGCGCATTCAATTCTCTATGCATGTCCAGGACATAAAAAAAAATGAATAACGAATTTGAGAAAAAGTATAAGTATTGAAAAATTTAAGGGAATAACAAGCAATATCACCAAAATGGTTCTCTCAACAAACAAAATGTATATGACATAAATTGTGTGCTTTAACGCGATCTACATTGTTTCTGTAGTAAAACTTTGTCTATCTCTTATGGTTTACCAGTTATGCAAAAGTCGATCACAATGAAGAATACTTTTGGAAACATTCCCAGAAAATTCGAGATATACATTTCATTTGTCATAAAAATATCTTAAGCATATGATATTCTAATCAAAATCGTTAGTCATTTTTGAGAAAATTAAAAATTTCGGAAAATGTTCCATGTAAAGGGTAATCTGCGGTGGGGGGGATTTTCTGGAAAATATTCGTGTCGCATCTCTGGAAGATACTGAACCTAAATACCAAGTTTGGTATTTATCCGACTGTTCGTTTCTAAGTTATGCAGTTCACAGACACACACACGGACATGTTTCTAAAAATGGTTTTTTGGATTCAGGGGGTCTCAAAAGATGTATTTCCGGCGAAATCTTGGTATCGAATTTTTGGGTGGAATACAATACTTCCCCTACTTACTATTCGTAGTAGAGAAAGTAAAAATAGCCAATCAACAACTAGAAAAAGCTTTAATTAAATGCAGGTATTCCATTGGAATAAAAAAATAGCCAATCAGAGACTTGAAATACAGAAATTTACAATTTTAGACGGTTAAAACCTAGTCAGTTGCCTGTGGACAGTGATTGTAGCCGAATGCATGATGCGTCCTCGAGAGATTTTATACGTATTCGTGTGAGACGAAAAAAAAGTATACGTGTTAAAAAAAACAAGTATTAAATAAAAGAATCTCACAGCTCTCGATATCGGTGAAGTGCTATTTAATTTGTGTCAAGGATTAATAAAAAGGAGTGAATTAAAGCTTAAAATCTGCATAAGCCTTCATTGTTGTCGCATCACGCCCTGCCAAGATATTCATGTCTCTAAAATAATATTGACGCAGCCGAGGCAAACATAAATATTAAATATCTATAGAAACAGTTTAATTACAAATTTAATATTTTTTTAAACTTGGGGCAAAGGCCACCTGAACATATATTTGGGGCGAAGGCTACCAGAAACTGTTTACTATACGTGTGGTTGCAAAGAATTTCAAGTTCGATTCCCCAACAGTTGAACTTCAATACAGCTACATCTCAAATCGGCTTTACCATACGTGAGGCAAATAACAATACAACAATACACGTACTGCAAATTGGCGATGATACGTGAAACAATAACTTTTTCAATGTACACACTTGTGTAAACGTTTTGTTTTATATTTATGGTTTGTTCAAAAAAGATAAATCCTATTATACTGTAAGCATTTACTGCACCCCAATTTTTCGTCATACAAGAGAATCGCGTGTGTAAAATCGGGTTCTCTGTGTTTTAATATTTGTTATTTTGCAACCAAACATATCCGTATAAATGTAACTACGCCTTGTCAGAGAACAATATTAAGGATGGGTCCGTTACTCTATCATTTCGTAAAATTAAATTACAAAAGCTTACCCAACTCTGATGACCACATAAAAAATAAGGTGTGTGCAACAAACCCCGTATAAACAAAAAAACAAATCAGGCGAAAAATTCACTGAATTTCAGATAGGGAATCTTCATGTCTTCATTGCGAATGAAAATTTCCTTTGAAGATGCCAGATAAGGAATGGCTACATATTCCTCATCTCTTATGGTAAGGTATGTGTTTATTATCATTATAAATGCGACTATAAATATGAGAACGTGAGGTGGTTGCGGCGATACTGCAACTGTTTTGGGGTGTATCTGAGCCATGGTGGCCATAGTATGAAGGAAAAGCACTATAAAAGAATTCAGAAATAATTAAAACCTGGGATTTAATATGCCAAATGTTTCGAGCTCGCTGGGTGCAGAAATATTCGATATTGCTTCTCCATCCACTTAACGTTAATCACGATAAATCATTGTCCAGACATACTTTCCAATTATGAAACTCCTCTTGGTTACCTTCAAAGTTACTTATTTCATGCGAGGAATAGGTGGCGCACTGAGGTATAAATCAACTATCGAAAAGCAAAAGATACAATTGTACAATATAGTATAATGGCAATTTACAAATTTGTAATAGATTAAACCTTGTATGACATAAATATATTTTATTTTTATTTTCTCTACCACGTATATAGCCGGTAGAGAAGGTATTACATTCCATCTAGAAATTCAATTTCACCGGAAAAATGTTCGCCTGAGTGTGGGAGTGAACAGCATAACTCAAAAACGAAAAGTCGGAAACATAAGAAACTTGTTGTTTACGTTCAGTACCTACAAAAAATGCAACACAGAAGATCTTGAAGAAAATCGCCCCCCACTTCAAAATACTCATACATGAAACAGTGTTAAAATATTTGATGTTCTAAAATATCTTATGTGTTACACTCACATGAATTTCTCTACTCTTGTACAAACTATTTTTACAAACGCTTATTCTCCATATGCTTCATATTAATCGATGTATCAAGATGTTAATCTTATTGCTAATTTTCTTGTAGATGCAAGGGGAATTGGTAGGTTTTAAGCGATAGCCAAATATTTTAACAGCTGGTTGCTATGTGGAGTTATCCCTTCTCTATGCATTATCAGGACCAAAAAAAATGAATAACGAATTCCCATTTGAGAAAAAGTAAAAGTATTGGAAAATTTAAGGGAACAACAAGCAATATCTCGAAAATGGTTCAATCAACAAAAAAATATCTATGACATAAATTATGTATTTTAACCCGATCTACATTTTCTGTGTAGTAAAATTTTTTCCATCTCTTATGGTTTACCAGTTATGCAAAAGTCGTTCACAATGAACAATGCTTTTGGAGATATTCCCAGAAAATTCAAGATATACATTTTATTTGTCATGAAAATATTTTAAGCATATGATATTTTAACCAAATTTGATCAATTTAACCATTTTTTAGAAAATTAAAATTCTGGAAGAAATTTTCCATGTAAAGGGTAATCTGGGGTGAGGGGATTTTCTTGAAAACCTTCGTGTCGCATCTCTGGAAGATACTGAACCTAAATTCCAAGTTTGGTGTTTATCCGACTGTTCGTTTCTGAGGTATGGTGTTCACAGACACACACAAGGACATGTTTCCAAAAATGCTTTTTTTGGATTCATGGGGCCTCAAAAAATATTCCCGGTGAAATCTCGGTATCGAATTTTTGGGTGGAATACAATACTTCGCCTACTTACTATACGTAGTAGAGAAAGTAAAAATGGCTTTAACGATTTTGATTAAAATACCAATATTTAAGTTAAAAATCTGATGTGTTACACTCACATCACTTTCTCTACTCTTGTACAAACTATTTTTACAAACTCTTATTCTCCATCTATTTCATATTAATCGAAATAAACATGTGCAGAAACGATCTTTTGACATGCAAAGAGAATTACATTTTACACATAACGACCAGTTCTAAAAATATTTGACTATCGCTTAAGGCGTAATATGTTCCCCTTGTTTTGTATTTAAAGTGGCCTTTAAGCATATACATATGTCTTAATAGCTGGTTGCTATGTGCAGCACCATTGTCTCTGCCTCAGATTAATACTCTTTGCATATACAAGGCAAGAACATGAATATCAGAAAATCCCATTTAAGAAAATAAGTATTGAAAAATGTAAGGGAATAACAAGCAATATCTCGAAAATGGTTCACTTAACAAAAAAAATGTATATGACATAAATTGTGTATTTTAATGCGATCTACATCTTTTGTGTAGCAAAATTCTATATCTTATGGTTTACCAGTTATGCACAAGTCGTTCACAATGAAGAATACTTTTGGAGACATTCCCAGAACATTTGAGATATACATTTCATTTGTCATGAAAATATCTTGAACATATGATATTTTAATCAAAATCGATAAAGCTATTTTGGAGAAAATTAAAATTTCCAAAAAATGCTCATGTAAAGGGTAGTCTAGGGTGTGAGGATTTTCTTGAAAACCTTCGTGTCGAATCTGTGGAAGATGCGACACCTAAATACCAAGTTTGGTGTTTATCCGACTGTTCGTTTCTGAGTTATGCTGTTCACAGACAGACACACAGACACACACACGGACATGTTTCGAAACATGCCTTTTTTGGATTCAGCGGTCTCAAAACATGTATTTCCGGTGAAATCTCGGTTTCGAATTTTTGGGTGGAATACAATACTTCCCCTACTTACTATACGTAGTAGAGAAAGTAAAAACACTTTGGTGTTTATCCGACTGTTTGTTTCTGAGTTATGCTGTTCACAGACAGACACACAGACACACACACGGACATGTTTCGAAACATGCCTTTTTTGGATTCAGCGGTCTCAAAACATGTATTTCCGGTGAAATCTCGGTTTCGAATTTTTGGGTGGAATACAATACTTCCCCTACTTACTATACGTAGTAGAGCAAGTAAAAACACTTTGGTGTTTATCCGACTGTTTGTTTCTGAGTTATGCTGTTCACAGACAGACACACAGACAGACACACACGGACATGTTTCGAAAAATGCTTTTTTTGGATTCAGCGGTCTCAAAACATGTATTTCCGGTGAAATCTCGGTTTCGAATTTTTGGGTGGAATACAATACTTCCCCTACTTACTATACGTAGTGGAGAAAGTAAAAACAAAGTGTATATCTTGAATTTTGTGGGAATAGCCTATGCAGACCTCTTCATTCGGAAGGAAATCTGTATAATCTTGTATAACTGGTAAATATTAAGCGATAGACGAAAACGTACTACTGAAAAAAAATAGATCTCTTTAAAACACATTTGAAATAAGATGTTTTGTGGCCTGTCATTTCTGAGATATCTAGTATTAATTGTTCATTACTTGGCCATTCTTTTAAAGCCCTGTCAACATTCAGTTCTTTCTCGCGATTGCACGGTAACAGTATGCAATTTTAAGGCCAGCGTCCAATTCTTAAAATATCGCTGCTTCCTTTGTATCCATAACGAAAAGTGTAATGCAGCTATTTCTGCAAAGATTTATTTGTATTATAATGTAGTATATAGAAAAACAAGCTTTCGTAAGAATAAGCTATATATCCACAAAATTAACGATTACATAAAGTCTGTGAATGTGACACATCAGGTTTGTTGCTTTAGCTCTTCAAATTGTTTGGTTATAAACCTAATTAAGTAGGAGGATGGGTAGCTCTTGACTAACTATGAAGCCAGCAATGCGCAATACATCTAGCATACAGAAATAAGAATACACACAAATATTACATATAAGAAACTATCGCGTTTCAGTAAGCGAACGTTACACAAAAAATCTGATGTGTTACACTCACATGACTTTCTCTACTCTTGTACAATCTAATTTTATAAACGCTTATTCTCCATATGCTTCATGTTAATCGAGATATCGAGATGTCAATCTTATTGGTAATATTTATGTAGATGCAAGGGGAATATGGTAGCTTTTAAGCAATAGTCAAATATTTTAACGCTGGTTGCTATGTGGCGCTTTCCATTCTCTTTGCATGTCCAGGACATAAAAAAAATGAATAACTAATTTGAGAAAAACTATAAGTATTGGAAAATTTATGGAAATAACAAGCAATATCTCGAAAACGGTTCACTCAACAAAAGAAACGTATATGACATAAGTTGTGTATTTTAACCCGATCTACATTTTTTGTGTAGTAACATTTTGTCTATCTCTTATGGTTTACCAGTTATGCAAAAGTCGTTCACAATGGAGAATACTTTTGGAGACATTCCCAGAAAATTCGAGATATACATTTCATTTCTCATGACATTATCTTAAACGTATGACATTTTCATCAAAATCGTTAGAGCCATTTTTGAGAAAATTAAAGTTTTCGAAAAATGTTCCATGTAAAGGGTAGTCTGGGGTGGGGGGATTTTCTTGAAAACCTTCGCGTCGCAGCTCTGGAACATACTGAACCTAAATACCAAGTTTGGTGCTTATCCGACTGTTCGTTTTTGAGTTATGCTGTTCACAGAAGACACACACGGACATGTTTTCAAAAATGCTTTTTTGGGATTCATGGGGTCTCAAAACATATTTCCAGTGAAATCTCGATATCCAATTTTTGGGTTGGAATACAATACTTCCCCTACTTACTATACGTAGTAGAGAAAGTAAAAATAAAGTGTATATCTTGAATTTTGTGGTAATAGCCTATGCAGTCCATTTCATTCGGAAGGAATTCTGTATAGTCATGTATAACTGGTAAATCTTAGGCGATAGACGAAAACGTACTACAGAAAAAAATAGATCTCTTTAAAACACATTTGAAATAAGATGCTTTGTGGCCTGTCATTTCTGAGATATCTAGTATTAATTGTTCATTACTTGGCCATTCCTTTAAAGCCCTGTCAACATTCAGTTCTTTCTCGCGATTGCACGGTAACAGTATGCAATTTTAAGGCCAGCGTCCAATTCTTAAAATATCGCTGCTTCCTTTGTATCTATAACGAAAAGTGTAATGCAGCTATTTCTGCAAAGATTTATTTGTATTATAATGTCGTATATAGAAAAACAAGCTTTCGTAAGAATAAGCTATATATCCACAAAATTAACGATTACATAAAGTCTGTGAATGTGACACATCAGGTTTTTTGCTTTAGCTCTTCAAATTGTTTGGTTATAAACCTAATTAAGTAGGAGGATGGGTAGCTTTTGGCTAACTATGAAGCCAGCAATGCGCAATACATCTAGCATACAGTCACAAGAATACACACAAGTATTACATATAAGAAACTATCGCGTTTCAGTAAGCGAACGTTACACAAAAAAGCAATTATGGGGTCCTAAAGCGAAGATACAAAGGATTGTTGTGATTAACGCCAAGCACATATTGCAGTTCTTGTTAGTCCTTTTAAAAGCGTACCAGTTGAGCTTCCCCTTTTCATTGTTTGCTGTTGTCCTTTTGTATTTTAAGCACTGTTAATTTTAACCTCAAGCAAACTCGTTACGAAAGCTGTTGCCCGCTTTTATCAAATATACTGTTATATACAGAAATTTAATCAGCGATTTGTATGAGCGCGTTAACTTCTCTTAAAGTTATCTTTAAGCAATCTCAATGCAATTACAAGTGGTAAGCAAGCACACCCAATCTATAAACGCCTTTATTGTTGATCTCCCAATGTACTATTTATAGAATTTGTAGGGAGATTAATATTTAAGTTCATGTCCGAGTTTTGCAGCTGGAGGTAAAACAAACGTGAGAGCAATTAGGTTGGCGCTAAGGGGTACAAGTAGAATAGAGAGACAGAAAACCTGGATAGTACGTCACTCGATAAGAGTCGCAAAGGAGTAAACGAAATGCTCACCATTGATAAGGGAAGAATTTGTAATAAATTAATACATGTTGGCACATTTTACGTTAAGTAAGGGCGTTGGCGGAAATGCCAGTGTAAACACATAATATTTAAGGGCTAGAAGAATACGTAGTTTTGGCCGCGTCATTGCAGAGATCATTCTCTGTTACTCCCTTCTCTTTACCTCTCTTTTCCCCTCAATATCTCTTCTTCTTCTCACCCATTTCACACTCCCGTCATTGCCGTCTCCTTCCTGTACAACTTACATGCTATGTGACGTTTTGAACGTCGGTAACAAAAGCTTTTCTGGGTTCTATTCGCGTTATTACGTTACTTGTGGTGATTCTCCCTCCCCCTCTCTCTCTCTCTCTCATTCGTATATTAAAAAGCGTGTTGCTATAACCTGGCCTTGAAACTCTACTGCGCTACCACATCTCGAAAAAAACTGAATGGCGACAGGAGTTTAAAAAACGATAAACCTCTTATTGTAACATTTACATAAATTTCACTACTCAGTATCGCTTATTTTTGTGTAACGTCTACACAATATTCTTATGAATGCTTATCTTCAAGTTAATCGAGGTACACCTTTGCAATACATCGCAACAAACGCGAATAGCCACCGAACTTTTAAAAAATAACAAGGCATTGAAAAATTCTAACAAACAATAACGGATATTTCGATATGACCGATGCCAGAAAAACAATGTCTGAAATAAAATTATGTATTTTTACGTTTTTGGTGTAGTATTTTTACTTTCTCTACTACGTATAGTAAGTAGGGGAAGTATTGTATTCCACCCAAAAATTCGATACCGAGATTTCGCCGGAAATACATGTTTTGAGACCCCTGAATCCAAAAAAAGCATTTTTGGAAACATGTCCGTGTGTGTGTGTGTGTGTCTGTCTGTGAACAGCATAACTCAGAAACGAAGAGTCGGATAAACACCAAACTTGGTATTTAGGTTCAGTATCTTCCAAGGATGCGACACGAAGGTTTTCAAGAAAATCCTCCCACCCGAGAGTACCCTTTACAGGGAACATTTTTCGAAAATTTTAATTTTCTCAAAAATGGCTCCAACGATTTTTATTAAAATATTATATGTTTAAGATATTTTCATGACAAATAAAATGTAAATCTTGAGGTTTCTGGGAATGTCTCCAAAAGTATTCTCCATTGTGAACGTCTTTTGCATAACTGGTAAACCACAAGAGATAGACAAAATTTTACTACACAAAAAATGTAGATCGCGTTAAAATACACAATTTATGTCATATACATTTTTTTGTTGAGTGAACCATTTTAGAGATATTGCTTGTTATTCCCTTAAATTTTTCAATACTTATTTTCTAAAATGGGAATTCGTTATTCATTTTTTTATCTTGTATATGCAAAGAGTATTAATCTGTGGCAAAGGGAATGGTGCTGCACCTAGCAACCAGCTATTAAGAGATATGTATGTGCTTAAAGGCTACTGTATTTCTATATTGCCCTTGTAAATATATATTCCCCTTAAGGTGAGTCCACACTGTTCAACATATCAACAGTTAACACTCAACAATTAACAAAATGTTTCATTCAACATGTTAAATGCCTTTAACATGTTGTAACTGTGAACGTTTAACATTCTATCCACACCAGTTGACTTGTTGGGACAACAAACTCTCTCAACTAAAACCAAAATGGACTCCAGTGATTAGGATTTGACCATTGCTATTTGTATCTGTGCTTGATATGTAATAAACAGAAAAATGGAAGGTGATGAGGTTCTATCTTGTTAGTCGGCACAGGAGTGAAAATATTTTGAATGAGTTTAAAATTCGGAGCAGGTTTGACTTCAATTTCTTGAGAACAAGTCAAAGTGACTTCAACTTTGTTTTGAGCAAGGTTTCTAACCTATAATTCACAAAAAGGACACACATTTGAGAGCAGCCATTCCAGCTGCCATACTTGAACCCTTTTTGCAATTCTCTAGCAAAGTGAGGTTATTATTTTTCTTTTTCTGATATTGCCTCTGGAACAACAATAAATTGCATGTAGTTTGGTATAATTGTCCATCCTTTTTATTACATATATTACAATGTTCCATAATGATAGTCTCAAAAAAGATTTTATTAATGAAAGTGTCTTTTCTTTCATCCATTCCATAACTTAACATGAAGCAAACCAAATCAAAGATATAAACACAGAACGAGTCAACATGGAACTACCAAACACAATAACTGCCATGTTTACAGTCTGGATGCTTCCGAAGTTCACCCAATCACATACAGAGAGAGCAAATTGACTTAACAAGTTTTCCATTAAAAGTGGAAAACATCCAACATGTTAAAAATGTCAAGCACAACTCTTTCGATTAACATGTTAAGTCAATTCTGCAATCGAAATTTGGTCAACATGCAAACTGCTAACATGTTGCACTTGACAAGTTTTGTTAAATGTTAATCGGTGTGGACAGGGCTTTACATCTACAAGAAACTTAGCAATAAAATAGAGTTTGCAAATGTTTATCTCGATTAACATGAAGTAGATGGAGAATAAGCGTTTGTATAAATGTTTTTTTCAAGAGTAGAGAAAGTCATGTGAGTGTAACACATCAGATTTTTTTCTATGTCTTAAGTTTACAGTCAAATAAAGATACATAAAATTGATTCTGTTTGAAGAGGACTTCATAGACTACTCCCAGAAAATTAAAATATACAAACTAATTTGCTATGTCAATGTCTTAAAAGTAGCGTTTTAATCAAAATCATTAGAGTTACTTTAATTAAGTTAAAAATAAAGAGAAACTTTTCATGTGAAGGGTTCTTTCGTATGGATTTTCTTGAAAATCTTCGTGTTGTATCCTTGGAAGTTCTAATACCATACACCAAAAAGTGTTTAATCAACTTTACAATTTTTACTTTCTCTAGCAAGGGTAAGCAAGGGAAATACCTATTGTATTAAGCCCAAAAATTCGATGTCGAGGTTTCACCGGAAATATGTTTTGAGACCCCCTGAATGCAAAAGAAACATTTTTAGAAAAAGGCCCGCATATCCACGTGTGTCTCTCTGAACATACGTCAATCAAAAACGAAATGTTGGATAAGTACCGAACTTGGTATTTAAGTTCAATATGTTGGTAAACGTTAAGCTAGAGACAAAAACGTATTACACAAAAATGTATGTCTCTTTAAAACACACAAGTTATTTCAAACAATTTTTTGTGACATAAGCTATTTCTGAGATATCAGTTATTAATGGTTCGAATTGTTCATTTCTTGGCCATTCTTTAAAGTCGTTTCAACATTCAGTTGACTCTAGCGATTCCATGGAAACGGTATGGAATTTTAAGGTCAGCATATAGAGTCCAATTCTTAACATTTGACTATCTTTGTATCTATAACGTAATGTAGCTATTGCTGCAAAGGTTTATTTGGAATAAAAGTAAACTTTAGTAAGAATAGTTTGCATACACACTAATAAACGAGAGAGAGTCACTGAATGTGTCACAACAGATTTTTTTAGTAATACTGTTCACAGAGAGACACGCGCGCACAACGGCCTTTTTGTCGTTTTTTTTAGGTACCCCAAAACATGTATTTCGGGTAAAATCTCGGTATTGAATTTTTTATGGAATGCAATACTTCCCCTACTATACTATACTTACTATAGGCAAGTAGTACAGAAAATAAATAGCTAAGAAGAAACTTAGCAACAAAACCCATAGCTTATTGTTGTTCTATCATATATTTCAATTAAACATCCGATAATCGTTCTATCTTTGAATTACAATGAGACGAAAATTGCGAAAAACTTATTTATTCTGCTGAGCTCAGTAGTTCACAGTCTAACTTGTATCTGCGATTTTAATACTATGTATATAGAATCATTATTAATAGTGTGACATATATGCCCCTTCCGACCGGTATATTTTCAGTATCAAAGCAAGCGCATTGAAGCGGGTTATCGAGACCCAGGAGAAATAATAATAATAATAATAATAATAATAATAATAATAATATAGGATCGAACATAGCGACGAAAATGTGCTGAATTCATATTAGGAATGGGTTTTGTAGGAAAGACAGGAAAGCAAGCTTTGTTTCCTCGAAGCAGATGTATTTTACCTGCGGTGGTCAACAACCGGTTGTAAACACCCTTTTCACATTATAAATTTATATAGTCAGCTCGTAAATGAATAGTTACATTAGTATTGGAATCAACATTGCTGACGAAAATTTAATTTTATATGCGTCTTATTTTAATACCGGAAGTTTCGCCTTTTGTACTCTGGCTCGGACAGGGTTTACAACGGTTTCACAGCTTAGGTGGGTCAGGAAATATATGTGCCTTATCTACGATCTAAGAATGTTCGTGGGAAGATTTTAAAACAAAAATAAGCTGTAAGAAGCAGATGTGAAAGTTGTCAAGTGGGGGTAGCCAATAATAAAAATCATGAAACAAAATGATAGCCAATCGAAAGATCGCGTATACATCACATGATACGTTTGAACTTAAGACGGAACGAAACTTAAGAAAGGTGGGGGAAAATTCTAAGTTTGGCGAAAGGCGTGAAAGAGGAAAAGAAACGCCGGGGCACCATTCCGGTACAAACTAACCATGAGGACGGCCGAGATTCATTCCGGTACAAAACAACCACGAGGACGGTCGACGAAACGAAATTAGAAGAAAATAATCAGAAAATTTATAGTGTAAAAATCAAGTTATGAAATCTAGGCAATTCGAGGGCTAGTCGGAGAAACACATAAGTAGCGACTTCGAAAGTGATAAGAATAACAGTGGTTTCGACGACGAAAGTGGCGGGTCGACCAGATAGGAATCTACGTAACAAAATAAAGAAATAACTCAAACTTCTCCGGCAGTATTATTAATATCATCAAGGCAGTGTCACCACCCCTGAAAACAAGAACCTCAGCTCTACCAAAACAAATTCCAAATCCCTGCCATCCAACCATCGAACCCGGGACTCTGAGTCCACTGAAGCAACTGCCAGGAACAACACAGATGCGTCAGAGGTCAGCGTCATATGGCGCCCAACGTGGGGCTCGAAATACTGCCAGCGGATAACACACCCGGAGAACCGACAACGGAAGGAAGGACAGAAAGACGACGCCGATGACGACATCAGCAACCACCAGCAGCAGAGTGTACCGATAGACGCGTGGCAACAAGCGACATCGACGCCGCTCCATTACAACAAGGAAGCAGACATTCAGCGCAGACATCATCAGTGTTCAAAAAGTGTGTAAGTGTAGTGAAGTGTTTTGTGAACTACTACAACACTTCGCAGCAGCTCAATCCAGCACCGAGTAAGTGTTAACTGTATGATACATAAGTTAATAAAATTTTGGAAGGGAGTGTATATGCAATAGATATAAGTAAACTGGGTTATGTATGTTTGTAAATGCTGTTAAGAAGCAAGAAATTAACCGGCAACGATATGGAAGGTAATAGCAATGAACAAGGGGAAAATTTCACTAACAATAACACGCGGGTAGGTGTAGAAAATATAGATAGCGAAACATTAGAAAACCAAGCCACCGAATCACTTAATACGAGTGAAATGCTGCAACAAATGTTGGCTCAATTTAGCCTCCTAAACACTAAAATAACAGAACAAGAGCAAACACTTGGGCAAACTCTGACTCAACGATTAACAGAACAAGAACAAACACTAACTCAACGATTAACAGTACAGGAGCAAACACTTGGGCAAACTCTAACTCAACGATTAACAGTACAGGAGCAAACACTTGGGCAAACTCTAACTCAACGATTAACAGAACAGGAGCAAACACTAAAACAACAATTGTCAACCCAGGAACAAACATTGCAGCAATTAAGCATCCAACAGAAGGAAATCAGTCAGGGCTTAGAAAATAAAATACAGGGTGTCATGTTAGAAATTAGAACAAGTCAAAATGTAATCCAAGAGGATGTGGAATATATAAGAAGCGAACTAAAAGCAACACAGAATAGTGTAAAGGTAGTAAGGAAGGAACTTGTCGTGAAAATAGACGCCATCAGGGCACAACAAATTGTAAGCAATGAAAACTTAATATGTACAATTAGTGATAAGGCAAGGGAAGAAGCAATGACAGTTTGTGTAGCATTACAGAATAAGCAGCAGGCACTTGAAGCAGGGGTAAATGATAAAATTAACAAAATAAGGGAGACCATAGAGGCACAGAGTAGCTCGCAGATAAGCGAGATCGCTAAATTAAGGGAGGAACTGACACAGACCGTCAATGCTCGCAGGGACGCACTAGCGGAAATCGAACCGCGATCCCAGGGAGCCACGGACGCGCGAATTACCTCTCAGGT
This sequence comes from Deroplatys truncata, assembly GCA_030765065.1. NCBI lineage: Eukaryota > Metazoa > Arthropoda > Insecta > Mantodea > Mantidae > Deroplatys > Deroplatys truncata. The sequence goes on from CM060982.1 coordinate 113,116,790, forward strand.
TTCCGCGCTTTCGTCGTTCCAGTGTAACAACCCGAGTAGCGAACCGAGGTCGAACGAACCTGCCTGCACTCCTTCGGCCTCACCGCACACGGCAAGTGAAATGTCAAGCACCGTAGGGCCCCTGCAACAATGCAATATACCTTTACAATTTTTGAATGAACTGCCAATCCCCAAGTTCAACAGTGAAGTCGATAATGCGAAGCAGTTCATTAATGACCTCGAATCTTATTTCGCGCTTAGGGGAATTCCCGACCGTTTCAAAATGGTAATTATAAAAAGGAGCTTGATAGGCCCGTCCCTGAGTTGGTTTCGATTGACGGTGGGCGAGCATGCACAATATGAACATTTTAGGTCTGCATTCTTGGAAAAATATTGGAGTGGTGTTGCACAGTACAAGGTGCGCGCAGAAATAAATAATGTCCGATACAGGGAAGAGAAGCGTGAATCGATGGTCGACTACTTCTTGCGACTCGGCCAATTAAGTCAACTCCTGGACCCACCGATGCCCGAAGGTGAATTTGTATCCCTCCTGACACGACACTTCCCAGACGTTATACGTCATCACCTCGTGGTAGCACGTCCGAGGACGCTGAGCGAAGCCATAGAACTACTTACCGCTCTGCAGGGGTACGGAACGCGGGAAGAAGATAGGCCCAGAATCAGGACTGAAGGTAGACACATTGATCGGATACATTCGCATCGTAATGATGGGACGAGGGCACAAGGTGCGTTGAACAACTATTTCACAGTCCGACAGCGTTATCAAGAGCCATTTACGAGAAATCGGGAGAGAAACAATAGGCCCTGGAACCAAACGGGCACGGGTAGGCCACCGAGGCAACATGAGGAGTATCCCGTTCAGTACATGAGATTCTCCAGGTACCCGGAAAATAGTAGGCAACACCGGGGAAATAACCTCCATGGTGGAACAGCGGATAGGCCAAGAACGCCTCCGAACCGCCCAGAAACTCCCCCGAACCGACCTGGTAACACCCCGGGCAGGCCAAGGACACCTCCGAACAGGGCAAGAACACCTCCAAGCCGGCCAGTGATCCCACCCCACAGAGATGAGAACCACGAGAACTTAAGCATGCCTACGTACAGTCACGTTTTGACGCCGAGCGGGTACCCATCACAGACACGACAGCCGCAAAATGTCCACCGCGAAATGGATGACGCGATAGGTCACCTAAGCGGGACCATGGCAGGACAAAGCATAGGCCAAAGGATAGGCCCCAGTCAAGGATCGTGGCCGCGACGGTCGGAAAACTAGAGACAGGAAGAGTCGTAGCGTTCCCAGGCTCAACCTCAGAGAATGCGCGCAGGTTCTCGCATTACACAGGGAACGAAAACAAAAATACAGAAGCAAATAGTGTAGGCCACAATATCAGCCGAAACTGTCATGACAAGGGATTCGGATACACGGAGATAAGTCAAACCCAGGAAATAACGGAATCTCCGAGAGTAGTGGCAGTAATCGAAAATGAGACGTACTTGGTAACAATAGACAGTGGAGCCATGATCTCTGCGTGCAGTAAAGCACTCTTCAACCACCTCAGTGAAAAGAATAAGAACCTACAGACACTGCCCGTAAAGAACGCTTACTGCATAATGGCTGTAGGCCGCGCGAAACAACAGATATCGCAGCAGGGCATGATTAATGCTTGCATAGGGGATGTTGAACTTGAAATATTGTGTTTAGTAATAGATAAACTGGTAGTAGACATACTGATGGGAAGCGACGTGCTAAATGCCTTCCAAGGCACTATTGACTATGGACGAGCACTATTAACACTTACAGTAGACGGATCGCTAAGAAGAATACCGTTCATTCAAACTCCGAGTATGGAATACACGGTACTAACCGAAATAGAAGAGCAAATACAACAAGAACAATTTTTTATTGAATATTTTTGCACATTGGGGGAGGCATTAATGTGGTTAGAATTTTTACGCAACAATTGTGCGAAGGGAGAGATCTTAACGACACGCCACTGCAGTCAGCTGATGAGTCAGAAGTAGGTCACGCACCCCAGTATTGTGGGTTAAACACAGAAAATGAAAATGTTTATTTTGGTGAGAGAGCGGACAACTCGCAGGTAGTCAGTGATCAAAACATGTCCCTATCAGGTATACACGAACGTGTAGCATCAACAGGCTGCTTATACCATCAAGTAAAGAAGGAATACAGACGTATGCATATGTGTTGGAAAAGTCCTTATCGGATATCACAAACCTTCGGGGACAGGGTATTTCAACTCCAACAGTTAAGGACCAGGAAAATAATCGGTAGGTACCATCTATCATTGATTCGTCCATTCAAGCAGGACCAAAGAAATTTAGTAGAGTCGGACAGGGAAAATGTACAAACGCACTCGGAACACGAGTAAGGAAAGTCATATATGCGAACATTGTTTACAAACAAATTGGTAGCTTTGGGATAGCAATGTTCTGTAAAACCGTGTGCTTGACATTCACGATGTTAATGACATACAGTAAGAAAACCGGACAATGTATACCTGGCAAAAAAGGTACCAAAAGGTGTCTGAGTGTGGAGGCTGCTAATAGCCTCAAGAAAACCAGTATTGTATGTAATGTGCAAGAGAGAGAGAGAGAAAGATGGAACTAAGATGTGTAATTAAAAAAAAAGTTGTTTGAAGAATGTATTGTGTGTATAAACAGATTCCTTAAATATAAATGTTTGTAGCCTGGTTGTTGACGGCCAGATATTATGTAGATTGTTTTTCTTTTATTTTGTAAAAAAAATACTTGTGTCAAATTTGAAATTGCATTGTGTTCAGTGATTGAAATGTATTGTGAACAGAATAAATGTGTAACGGTGGGCTCGCCATCAAATCGTCGTAAGCCACTAAATAAATGAATAAATAAATAAATAAAATGATAAATGAAAGGAACAGGGGGAGAGAGGGACATTAGATTAGTTTAGATGGGACATTAACGATAAACTCATCATCCGACCTAAAGGTCCGATGATAAATTTACCGTCAGGGCATATGAAGCTGGTTATCGAGACCCAGGAGAAATAATAATAATAATAATAATAATAATAATAATAATAATAATAATAATTAATAATAATAATATAGAATCGAACATAGCGACAAAAATGTGCTGAATTCATATTAGGAATGGGTTTTGTAGGAAAGACAGGAAAGCAAGTTTTGTTTCCTCGAAGCAGATGTATTTTACCTGCGATGGTCAACAACCTGCCTACCGGAAGTTTCGCCTTTGTGTCTTGGCTCGGACAGGGTTTACAACGGTTTCAAAGCTTAAAAAGGGTCAGGAAGTATATGTGCCTTATCTACGATCTAAGAATATTCGTGGGAAGATTTTAAAACTCAAAATAAGCTCTAGGAAGCAGATGTGAAAGTTGTCAAGTGGGGGTAGCCAATAATAAAAATCATGAAACAAAATGATAGCCAATCGAAAGATCGCGTATACATCACATGATACGTTTGAACATAAGACGGAACGAAACTTAAGAAAGGTGGGGGAAAATTCTAAGTTTGGCGAAAGGCGTGAAAGAGGAAAAGAAACGCCAGGGCACCATTCCGGTACAAACTAACCATGAGGACGGTCGACGAAACAAAATTAGAAGAAAATAATCAGAAAGTTTATAGTGTAAAAATGAAGTTATGAAATCTAGGCAATTCGAGGGCTAGTCGGAGAAACACATAAGTAGCGACTTCGAAAGTGATAAGAATAACAGTGGTTTCGACGACGAAGGTGGCGGGTCGACCAGATAGGAATCTACGTAACAAAATAAAGAAATAACTCAAACTTCTCCGGCAGTATTATTAATACCATCAAGGCAGTGTCACCACCCCTGAAAACAAGAACCTCAGCTCTACCGAAACAAATTCCAAATCCCTGCCATCCAACCATCGAACCCAGGACTCTTGAGTCCACTGAAGCAACTGCCAGGAACAACACAGATGCGTCAGAGGTCAGCGTCAGCATGTTTACCTATTTTTCATCAAGTCTGTCAAACCACGCCACGCAGGAGTAGGTGCTGTTTGTTGCTAGCTTAAAATTGGATTTCTAGTAACCTCATATGGCAAAAATCTATTGGATTTGAATCCAGAAACTTAAAGCTCTTTCGAACAATTTTTAATTTTTTTTCAAAAAATATCTCTAACGATTTCTTTTAAACACCATATATTAAAGATATTTACACACAAATAAAATGTATAACTTGAATTTTCTGGGTAACCTTTGAAGTCCTCCATTCAGGAGGAATTTTGAGAAAAATCGTGCAACGTTAAACGTTAAACGATAGACGAAAAGATACAACAGAAAAAGTGTGGCTTTCTTTAAAACACAATTTATTTCAAATAATTTTTTGTGGCATCAGACATATCTGACATATGCGTTATTAATGGTTCGAATTGTTTAATACTTCATTCTTTTTAAGTCCCGTCAGCTGTTTCTTGAGATTGCGTGTAAACAATATGGAATTTTTAGATCATAATATAGCGTCCAGTTCTTAAACATTTGATATCGCTGTTCCCTTTATATCTCTAACGAAATGCGTAATGTAGCTATTTCTGAAAAGGTTTATCTGGATTAAAATGAAGTAGATAGAAAAGCAAACTTTCGTAAGAATAATTTGTAGATCTGCTACTAAGCGATATAGGTTAGAGAAGGTCATGTAAATATAACAGATTTTTACTTTCTCTACTACGTATAGTAAGTAGGCGAAGTATTGCTTCCACCCAAAAATTCGATACCGAGATTTCACAGGAAATACATGCTTTGAGGTGTACTGAATCCATATAAAGAATTTTTGGAAACATGTTCGTGTCTGTGTGTGTGAACAGCATAAGTCAGAAACGAATAGTTGGATAAATACCAAACTTGGTATTTAGGTTCAGTATCTTCCAGAGATGCGACACGAGGGTTTTCAAGAAAATCCCCCCATCCCAGATTATCCTTTACATGGAACATTTTTCGAAAATGTTAATTTTCCCCAAAATGGCTATAACGATTTTGATTAAAATATCATATATTTAAGATACTTTCATGGCAAATGAAATGTATATCTTGAATTTTCTGGGAATGTCTCCAAAAGTATTCTTCATTGTGAACGACTTTAACATAACTGGTAAACCATAAGGGATAGATAAACTATTACTACACAAAAAATGTAGATCGCGTTAAAATACACAATTTATGTCATATATTACTAAAATACTTGACTATCGCTTAAAGCCTACCAATTCCTCTTGCATCTACAAGAAAATTAGCAATAAGATAAACATCTCGATTAACATGAAGCATATGGAGAATAAGCGTTTGTAAAAATAGTTTGTACAAGAATAGGGAAAGTCATGTGAATGTAACACATCAGAGTTTTTATCTACTTTTCGCTATGCTGTCGTTGTGGAAATTTGAATTTTTTGCATTCACTGTTGATGACTAACATACTCGCGTGTTGTTGCCATTTTACTGCACATTGATATATTTATTATTGCAGACTTGGAGTACAAGCACATTTGATTGCTGAATTTTACCATTTAAAACTGGATTTTATTTCGTTTCTATTTGTTAATGTTTACTTATGATTTAATTTAATTTACGATTTTTAAGGTCAACCAGACAAGGATAAACGATTGTCAGATTATCAACAAGATTAATTTTATTTTTGTGTACGTACTATTTCTATAACTCACTATTGCTAAAAAAAATAAATATTCTTTAAGGGCATTGGAGGTACTCCGAAGTATAAAATTACTGGACTTCGTTTCGTATTTTCGTTGTACTTTGTATCGCAATATACTCGTACTATTTCCTACCCAGGCACCTTACACGAATCACATACATACATCAAAACTGCAAATACAGTTTAACGTGTATTAAAAGGATAATTGTTGTTTATCAACTCTCTTCGATAGTAAAATCGTGTTTAGTTTTTATAAACTTTTGTTTATAATTCTCAGAACTCACAAAAGCAAGCAACAACGTACCTGCTCGCGTTTCCAAACAATTTTGCAGCTGCAGAATCACATACTAACAAAACACATGGTCAGATTTATCGACGCGGTTTGTCACTGGATAACGAAAACTGTTAGCTTCAGTTAAACACATTTTATTGCATTCACTGACACTTTTCGCATGGACTTCACCTATACTACTGTTTAAATACACTACACAGGACTGAATTTCACATCATCAATCCAAAAATACCTCGCACTGTACATCTGAAGGCAAACAAACCTCCATTCCGACATTCACGTGTCACCAAAACAACTTCGGCGGTTAAACTTTGGTTTGCGCTCATTCTCGCCAGTTGCGTCATGTTGGCGGACAAATGACAGTCAAATTTCCCTTCGCTTTTACAGTGCATTGAGGGCAAAATATGAAGCTTTGTATGCAACTATACAACTTGGTGAATTGGGCAGAGTTTTACAAGTAAATTGTTATAATGTAATTACGTTGTACAAAATGTTTTGATGTGTTACATTCACATGACTTTCTCCACCCAACATTTTACAAACTATTCTTACGAAAGCTTGTTCTTATACTTCTTATTAGCGTTTTTGCAGAAATGCCTTTATTTATGTTTTGTTGTAGAAATAAGGGGCATACAGATTTAAAATTCCGTTCATTGCATGACCACGAGCAAAAAAGCAATAAGGATTTATCATTTGAAAAAAAAATGTATGTTACATTCACATGACTTTCTCGACCCACTATCGTTTATTTCCATATACACTCCATCAAGAAAATATTCGTCTGCACTTTAAAAACAAATCTAGCAGACAAATAAATGGAGGAAACAAAATCTAATGTTTTTGTCATAAAGATCGAGCAGTAATTTTATCAGTTTCATAAATTTTTGAAAAATTTGCCAAAATTGCAACTTTTTGGTCGTGGTGCTTCACAATTATCTTTCATGCATTGGGTAGAGCAATTTTTAATGCAGTCACCCACACACGTTCAACGACATGTGACTAAAACTTCTGGAGAAATCAATTAATGAACTCATAGAAAGTGAGCCGAAAATGAGGAATTAAGGCAAAAAGATGAACATTTCCAAATTTGGCATTTTATTCCTCCGTCAAATAAAATCCTATTCTCACCGCAAAGTTTTTGTACAAAAGACTAGCAATGTTGCATTTTTTAAAAAAAATATTTATTAAAAGATTTAAAACTTTAAAGCACTCGATTTCATCTTGTATTTTCAAACTTGTCCTGGTTCTCAGTGCTGCACTTATGCTTGTGTGATCATACACTATACACTACGCAGGCATTTTACCTGACGTGCATACACTCCCACCTCCTCAAGAAGGTATTCGTCTACAATTTAAAAAATTCTAGCAGCCTTTTTTGTATATTACTTGATTTTTCCGGGAAAATGTAATTCTATTTCACGGAGGAATAAAATGTCAAAGTTGAGAATTTTCAACGTTTTTGCCTTAGCTCATCATATTTGACTCACTTTTTACGACACAAATTTATTTCTCCACCAGTTTAAGTCATATGTCGATGAAACTGTGCGGATGTATACGCTAAAAATACTCTACCCAATGTACGAGAGATAATTTTGAAAGCACCACATACAAAAGAGTTGCAATTTTTAAAAATATATATAAAAACGATAAAATTAATGATCTGAAAAACCGCCAAAATACGTACATTGTATTACCATTTGATCTATACGCTTTGTTACATTACTTTGGTCTTTGCTGAAAACGTTAACAAAAGTAACGTTAAACAGCCCTTCTTATATAGTCGTTTTTGGCCACTTTTGGAAAGAATTGCTGCCAACGTGAATCATTTGAATTTTAGACGTGCAGATCCCTCGGCTACGCCTTATCGTCGCTTCTAAAAAAACATCTCTTGGCTACGCTTTGAGGCTAGGCCCTTCAATCGTGTTTTCAGCTATTTTGGGATTTCATATGTTGGCTTTGAACGTAATGCGGGTTACCGACGTTTTCAATGAAGACCAAAGTAATGCAACTTAGCATATCTATATTTCAAAAAATTAGGTTTTTCCCTCCATAATTTGGCTGCTAGAATTTTCTTCTTGAGGGACTGTATGTAGGTACATCAAAACTGCAAATACTGTTTATCACCTATCAAAATGCTAATTTCTGTTATTAGCTGTCTACAACAGTAATCCTCATGTTACTATTATAATTCTCATAATTCACAAAAGCAAACAACAACGTACCTGCTAGCATTCCCAAGCAACTTTGCAGTTGGATGCAGAATCACACTGTAACAAAACATATGGTAAAGTTTATCGGCGCTCCAGAACGATAGATGTTAGTTTTAGTTAAACGCATTTTGTTGCTTCACTGACACTTTTCACATGGACTTCACTTACACTACTGTTTAAATACACTACACAGGACTGAATTTCACATCATCAATCCAAGAATACCCCGTCCTGCACATTTGAAGGCAAACAAACCTCCATTCCGACATTCACACGTCACCAAAACAACATCAGCGGTTATACTATGGTTTGCGTTCATTCTCGCCAGTTGGCATCATGTTGGCGGACAGATGACAGTCAAATTTTCCTGCGCTTTTACAGTGTTTAGACTGCAAAATATGAAGCTTCATATGCCAAACTCTGTACACAAGCTAGTGAATTGGGTAAACAAATTTTCACAAGTCCTAATTTATAGAAGGCACTTACCTTGAGATGTTAAGCTTACATTCACACGATTTTCTCTACCCATTCTCTACAAAGTGTTCTTGCTAAAACTTGTTCTGCTTATTTCTTGTTAATCGAGATAAACGTTTGCAGAAATCCTTTTATTAGACATTTTGCTATAGGTACAAAACTACTTTAAAATTCCATTCTTTGCATGACCCCGAGCGAAAACTGAATAACGCCTTAGCACTTGAAAAAAAACCTAATGTGTTCCATTCACAAAACTTCCTATAGTCAATATAATGTTTCTTATATGACTTTAAAAACTATTCCCATAAAACTTTATTTTTGTTTTACTTCATCTTATTTGATAATAAGGGTTTGTAGTTTCGTTATACATTTCTGTATGCACAAGAGAGAAATGGGAAACTGAATCGATGGTCAGGTGTTTAAAATTGAGCGGGAGCAACGTCTGCGGCCCTCATTCGGGAGGCCTGGGGCTCGATTCCACTTTTGACCATGGGGTTTTTCGTGGTCTTCCTCTGGTCGCCTAGGGCGCGTTGGCCTGCCTGCAAGGGCCGCTTCGTCTCCCTCTCGTTGGACCCCTCGTCTACTGCCGAGTGCATCTCTGTGATCCCATTTGCCCGAGAACCTGTGACCACCTGCGGCTCCTTCACTTCATCCCTGTCTCCGGGGGGGTGTAAGCACAATAGACCTACTGTGTTCCTCTGACGAGAACGTGGCTGTAAGGAATGTGTTGATATCAACAATTCTAGCGCTATCTGAGAAAGATTACCCTCTATTTCTACATACACTACGTGATCAAAAGTATCCGGACACCTGGCTGAAAATGACGTACGAGTTCGTGGCGCCCTCCATCGGTAATGCTGGAAGTCAATATGGTGTTGGCCCACCCTTAGCCTTGATGACAGCGTGCACTCTCGTAGGCATACTTTAAATCAGGTGGTGCTGGAAGGTTTCTTGGGGGATGGCAGCCCATTCTTCACGGAGTGCGGAACTGAGGAAAGGTATCGATGGAGGTCGGTGAGGCCTGGCACGAAGTCGGCGTTCCAAAACATCCCAAAGGTGTACTATAGGATTCAAGTCAGGACTCTGTGCAGGGCAGCCCATTACAGGGATGCTATTGCCATTTAACCACTCCGCAACAGCCCGTACAGTATGAAAAGGTGCTCGATCGTGTTGAAAGATGCAATCGCCATCCCCGAATTGCTCTTCAATAGTGGGAAGCAAGAAGGTGCTTAAAATATCAATGTAGGTCTGCTCTGTGAACTTGCCACGCAAAACAAGGGGTGCAAGCCGCTCCAGGAAAAACACGACCACACCATAACACCATTATCTCCAAATTTCACTGATGGCCCTACACACGCTGGCAGATGACGTTCACCAGACATTCGCCATACTCACACCCTGCCATTGGATCGCCACATTGTGTACCGTGATTCGTCACTCCACACAACGTTTTGCCACTGTTCAATCGTGTAATGATGACGCTCCTTGCACTAAGTGAAGCGTCGTTTGGTATTTTCCTGCGTGATGTGCGGCTTATGAGAAGCCGCTCGACCATGGAATCCAAGGTTTCTCACCTCACGTCTAACTGTCATAGTACTTGGAGTGGATCCTAATGGAGTTTGGAATTCCTGTGTGATGGTCTGGATAGATGTCTGCCTATTACTATTTACGACCCTCTTCAAATGTCGTCGGTCTCTGTAAGTCAACAGACGAAGTCGGCCTGTACACTTTGGTGATGTACATGTCCCTTCACGTTTCCACTTCACTATCACATCAGAAACGGTGGACCTAGTGATGTTTAGGAGTGTGGAAATCTCGCGTACAGACTTCTGACACAAGTGACACCCAATCATCTGACCACGTTCGAAGTCCGTGAGTTCCAAGAAGCGTCTCATTCTGCTGTTTCACGAGGTCTAATGACTACTGAAGTCGCGGATAATGAGTACCAGGCAGTAGGTGGCAGCATAATGCACCTAAGATGAAAAACTATGTTTTTGGGGGTGTCCGGATACTTTTGATCACATAGTGTATCAAAAAGGCTTAAGGACTTTTAAAAAGCATACGCTCTTGTGCTAGCAATACTGAATACAATTGAAGATTCATAAGGCAAACAAATGAACACAGGCAATTTTCTATTACTTTGCACTTTCTTTCTCATTGGACATTGTAAATAAATCAGTAGAAAAGGATTTTGCAAGTGAAACATGCTGGAATACTAACATTGCGCGATGTTTTTAATGTAGATAGTAGATCTATTTATGACATCATTGTGAGATACCACGTGATATTGCTCCCCCTCACTCCTCCGGAGAACAGAACACCCCGCAAACGTTTTCTCATCAGAGGGCTACAGTAGTTGGTCGCAGTGACGAGGTGTTCCCTTCCGGTAAATACCTCACACCTTAGGTGTTTTAAAGTGGCTCTCTATAGCTTTAAAATTCTCTACTCTTTCCATCACTTTGCAAGAGCAAGTGAATAGAGACAGAAGTATTGAACAATTGGAACCAACATTAACTGATATCTCTTTTGTATTTTAAAGAGATCTACATTTGTGTGCTGTAGGTTTTTCATCTATGTCTTAACTTCAGCAGTTTTACAAAAGTATAGAAAATTCCTCCCGGTTGCCTGTGAACTTTACAGGCCAGTCCTAGAAAATTCAAGGTATACATTGTAGTTGTATAAATATATTTAATATGTCGTGTTTCTAATGCTCCCCATATATGACTTACGACTTTCGGGGGTTACCTCATTCCACCAAGCGATGATTGGACCCATTTCTGGGGTGAAACAACCCAGCGAGCATAATCGTCACCTCCGATGATCTCGTGATGATGAGGATGGCGATGGAATGAGAGGACCTACAGTTTTTAGGTTTACACAAGATACAATAAATAAAATTAACTTCATTTAATTATATTAAAATTAAATTTCTGGGCTACAAACCACATTGCCCTTGGAAATACTTCATATGAACAAGTCAGGTGGATAGAGTCGGCTTCAAATGTAACCCCGGACCCTCAGTACGAGAGCCGGAAATAAAACTACTTCGCTACCCTGGAGTCCGATATCTTCAATATATTTTAATCAAAATCGTTAGAGCCACTTCAGGGAAAATGATAATCTTCGAAAAGGTTTTCATGTAAAGCATACTGCGCAGTTGCTAGATTTTCTTAAAAAGCTTCATGTCACATCTTTCGAAAATACTAAACTTAAAGTTTGGTACTTAACACATTTTTGGATTTTGGGTTATGCTGTTTCCAGATACTTCTAGAGGGATTATGCCCAACACTACACTAAATTTTAAACAGGAGAAATATGATGGCTTTCACATGGTTTTCTCATAAACTCTACCCTTATTATTGGGTATACAAACTAGCCTTCCTAAAGTTTATTTTTATATCTGCTTCACTTTAAGCTAAATAAACTTTTGCAGAAATAGCTGCATTACACATTTCGTTATAGATACAAAGGGAGCAGTGATAGCTAAATGTTTGAGAACTGGAGCCATATGCTGTCTTAAAATTCCATACTGTTTCCATGCAGTCGCGAGAAACAACTCAATGTTGACAAGACTTCAAGAGAATAGCTAAGTATTGAACAATTCCAAAAATTAATAATCATTATCTCGGAAATGGCTTATGCCATAACAAAATATTTGAAATTAATTGTGTGCTTTAAACAGATCTATATTTCTGTGGTGTGTGGTACGTTTTCGTCAATCGCATAACGTTTACAGTTATGCAAGATTATACAAAATTCCTTCCGAATGAAGAGGACTTCACAAGATATTCACAGAAAATTCAAGATATAGATTTCATTTGTCATGTAAGTATCTTTAATGTATTGTATTGTAACAAAAATTGTTAGTAATTTTTTATAAAATCAAAAATTTCGAAAAAGTCCATATGAAAGGTAGTTTAGAGTACGGAAATTTTTCTGAAAATCTTAGTGTCGTATCTTTGGAAGATACTGAACTTAAATATTAAGTTTGGTGTTTATCCGACTTTTCGTTTTTGAGTTATGGTGTTCACAGACACACACATGCGCGGACCTTTACTAAAAATGCTTTTTTGTATTCAGGGATCTCAAAACATGTGTTTCCGGAGACATTTCTGTATGGAGTTTTTGCAATATCTACAGTTAAAAGCTTCCAAAATTCACTTGTTATTTATCACGATTCCATAATCTAAACGGCTTGAGAATCACTTTCTCAGCCAAAATTTACTTCTTCCTGCTTCAAATGCGGATCACAACTGCACCATTAATCTCTTTAATGTTCTCCCAGATAACGTTTTAGAGCACTGCCTATGACTTACTGTCCCTTTTGTATTGTACTATCTGGCATATATTCACATTCTCAAGCCCTAGTAGTTCAGAGCCTGTTAGTATTAATCCTAACTGCCCAGTGTTACTGGTTTTAAAGAACCACAGATAATTCTTTTCGTTTTAATTGGATACCACAACAACATACTCCCTTCTCTCTTAATGCACAGATGCTATTTGTTCATATCCCGCATGTTATTTATTTTAGCACCGAAATATGAACAAAAACATGTGGTTGGTCTTGAATTGCGCAGCGTGTGCCGGGGCTGCGAGTTGCCACTGATTTACCACAAGGCTCTTGCATATACATATTGCGTCCTGTATACCCTGGCCACCATTAAAGTGAATTATGTTACCGTGGTTCAGAATTAACACACAAGCCACAGCTACGGGCTTCTGTTTCACTTTTGTTCTACAAACAATTCGCGAGAGGCGTCGTAGTTTGTGATTACAACGTACAGAAAAGACAAAACTGCTAAAAAAAAAAGTATGTGATATATGAAGGTTCTACAAGCAGTGACGTTTTCATTTCCGAATGGCAGAATTCCAACTTAATCAACTGACAAAAGGCCGAAGGGGAAGAGAGTCTTGATCCTTCAAATCCATCTAAAACCTCATTCCCGACAAGGCCATAATTGTTAAAGAATCAACGTATGCCGTGTTGAAGCCATTAGAAGTATATTAATTTCTAAATGAGGTTTTTACCTCCTCTATCACCTATTTACAGTAGATAAACAATGTATGCAATTCCATCTAAAAATTCCGGACCGAATTGCATCGAAAATACATGATTTGAAGTCCCTTGAATAAAAAAGAATTGTTAGAAACAGCTGCCTAAGACCTGTCTTTGTGGACAGCATAACTAAAAAATCTTGCGTATTGCACTTCTCCACTTTTATACACACTATTCTTACAACCGTTTATTTTCCATCTACCTCATATTAAGCGCGATAAACATTTGCCGAAGTGCATATTGCTAATTTTCTTGTAGGTGCAACGGGAATATGGTAGTTTTTAAGCGAAATTCAAACAAATAACCAAGAATATCTCGGAAATGGGTCACTCGACAAAAAATGCACATGACATAAGTTGTGTATTTTAACGCGATCTAAATTTTTGTGTAGTAACATTTTGTCTATCTCTTATGGTTTACCAGTTATGCAAAAGTCGTTCACAATGAAGAATATTTTTGGAGACATTCCCAGAAAATTCGAGATATACATTTCATTTGTCATGAAAATATCTTGAACATAGGATATTTTAATCATAATCGTTATAGGCATTTTTGAGAAAATTAAAATTTTCGAAAAATTTGCAAGTAAAGGGTGGTATGGAGTGGGGGGATTTTCTTGAAAATCTTCGTGTCGCATCTCTGGAAGATACTGAATCTAAATACCAAGTTTGGTGTTTATCCGACTGTTCGTTTCAAAGTTATGCTGTTCACAGACACACACACACACACAGAGATGTTTCCAAAAATGCATTTTTTGGAATCAGGGGGTCTCAAAACTTATATTTCCGGTTAAATCTCGGTATTGAATTTTTGGGTGGAATACAATACTTCCCCTCCTTACTGTATGTAGTAGAGAAAGTAAAAATGAATAAAGAATTCCCATTTAAGAAACTGTACACGTATTGGAAAATTCAAACGAATAAAAAAGAATATCTCGAAAATGGATCACCCGACAGAAAAAAGTGCACATAACATAAATTGCGTACTTTAACGATATCTACATTTTTTGTAGTAAAAGCGTGTCTATTTCTTACGCTTTTTCCAGTTATGTGAAGGTCATTCAAAATGGGGAGAACTTTTGGGGGCATTCCTAGAAAATTCAAGATATACGTTTCATTTTCAACGAAAATATCTTAAACATATAATGTTTTAATCAAAATCTTTTGAGTTAGTTTTGAGAAAATCAAAATTTTCGGAAAATGTTGCATATAAAGTGTAGTCTGAAGTGGGAGGATTTTCTTTAAATCCTTTGTGTCGCATTCTTGGAAGATACTAACCTCAAATACCAGGTTTGGTATTTATCCACTTTTCGTTTTTGAGTTATGCTGTTCACAGAGAGACACACACACCGACATGTTTTCAAAAATGCTTTATTTGGATTCACGGCACCGTTTTACATGTATTTCCGAAGAAATCTCGGTATAGAACTGTTGGTGGAATGCAGTACTTCCCCTACTCACTATACGTAGTAGAGAAAGTAATAATAATGTTTGCTGTTATGTATATAATTAGTCACATCGTGTTAGGGCAAGAACGAAGTAATGTGTAAATTAAATTTTAGTTAAAATTATGAATAGCATGGTGAAACCAGGAGGACTTTCCGAAATTTTCCGCTTTACTACTTCTGCTGCAGTGACTAACGTATTTACGTGTGCACGAACCGCATGTATTTGGCTCTTTAGGTAATTACATCACACCAGTTGCGCACGCACAGAGGCTCCTTAAAACGTGCACAATTCAAGATGTCCTAGCGACTGTGTTGTCATGTCTCATCGAGTTTAGAGTAGTAGCGCGATAGTTTTGAATTCCTACATTTTAAGTTACCACATATATGTTACGTTAAGAGAAACCAAAGAGCAAAATAACTAATAAACACGTAAGGTGTCAAAAGCTAGGGTATTCACGAACTCTTGTGCCGTATGCAGCAGCCGCCACTGGTAATATAATACAAACATATTTGAGCCATAAAAGAACAGGCTTGCGAAGAAGGTCTTAAGTTTTTGTTAAGAATGCCATGAATTAAAAATACTTTCTACTCCACAGAAAATACATTTAAAATAAGACAAAACTGTGGATATTTCTTTACAAGCACTGTACATAAATGGTCACGATTTAGCAGGTAAGAAAACAGAAGATACAGCAAAGTAAAGGACAATCGGACAGTTATAATATCATTTTAACAGACAGTGATAAATATAATTTTATAAAGTTGGAAGTATTCAGGACAAATTTTAAGTAACTCCAGGAAATTGGTTTTAGCTTTCTTACGCGACATTTCCTGGATGTTGAAGTAGTGTGAACGACACGTGGTTGAATTACGTAATTTCTGCTGACATACGCTTACGTCAGTTACGAGATAGTACTAAACAGCATTTTGTCGGGTATTTAAACTTAGGGATTTTTGACAGTACTCTCTCTAACAACCAAAGTTCTTATCAGGACCTTTTGCTGGTCAGTTGCTCCTCTGGCAAGAAGGTAAATCCAACAGTTATGTAATTCTTTCTTTTTTAAATGAAGTTTAGGTTATATTAGATAAATTAAAGATTAGAAAAATTGCGAACAGAAATTAGATGTTTTATAAAGGCAGCCTTTCACCATCATTCCAGCTACCGCAACCTGTAACCCTCTCGAAGCCCATCCATTGCATGACGACTGATGAGGGCTCCGATGGCCTTATACCACAATATGTATGTGATATCTTGGCAAACCTTCTTGTAAGAAAGAGAGAGGGCGACGAATAAAATAATGGAAGGGAGAGAGATAAAGAGGGGGAGAAAGGATGTGAGGGAACGGAAGAGAGAGAAAAAGAAGAGTGAGGATTCGCTACCTCTTTCGTTTATTAGTCAGTATACAAATTATACCTAAAAAAATTTATTTTCCTAACTACTTCATTTTAGTCCAGATAAATCTTTCGTTATACATGCAAAGGGAACAGCGATAGTCAAATGTTTAGTAACTGAACGCTGCACGCTGGCCTTAAAATTCCACACGGTTTTCCATGACCGCCAGAAAAAGTGAAAATCGACAGGACTAAAAGAATGGTTAAGTATTGAACAATAAGAACCATTAATAACGAATACCTCGGAAACGGCTGATGCCACGAAAAAGTTATTTGAAATAAATTGTGTGTTTTAAAGAGATTTACATATTTTGTGTAGTATAGTTTCCAGTTATGCAAGATTATACAAAATTACTTGACGGGTTATTCCCAGAAAATTCAAATATCTTTAATATGTCGTATTTTAATCAAAATGGTTATAGCCATTTTAAAGAAAAATATAGAATTTTCAAAAATATTCCATGTAAAGGGTAGTTTGGGGTGAGAGGATTTCCTTGAAAATCTTCATGTCGCATATTTAGAAGGTACTGAAGCTAAATGCCAAGTTTGGTATTCATCCGACTTTTCGTTTTTGAGCTATTCTGTTCACAGGCACACCATACATACGGGCTTTCTTCTAAAAATGTTTTGTTTGGGCTCAAGGGCCTCAAAACATGTATTTCCGGTGATTTTTGGGTGGAATGCAATACCTTCTCTAACTACCATTTACGTGGTAGAAAAAGTAAAAATAGTCTTAGCAGCTAAGATGGGATTGTCGGATTCTGCAAGTCTTTCCTTATCTCGTGTTGTTTTGGTCTATTTTTATACTCTGTAAAGTTTAGAACTTCGAGTTCTCCAACACTCTGCATAACAATTAAGGCCATGGGCTCACTTTCTAGCGCAATGTAGAGTAAATCGTATTTTGTTGCTTAAATATGAACCTCGGAGCCTTATTCTTTGTTTTCGCGCTGAGTTGAATATCAAACAGCGTTTAAGTACGAGTATTAAACCATATATTCTGAAACAAATCGCGCTGCAATGAACAGTGTGTAATAACGTGAGAATTTATTTTTACCCTCCTACGATAATATAACTTTATTATCCACACAAATTTATGGACTTTTATTACTCGTTGCATAGTAAGCAAATTGATTATAGCAGCCTTGCTCTCAGATCATAATTTATACCCAAAATTGATTACTCTTTTTTTTTCTCATTAAGCGGTCTTGTTTCGCCTATATTTATATGTACATGCAATAACAGACCAAAACGTTAAAATTACTAATGTAAAATTTCAGCCCACCTGGGATATGAACATGCATTTTCATTTTAAGGACTAATGCTCCGCCTTCTATTCCGTTAATTTCTGAACCACAGTTATAATTAACATGTATAGCAACATGCATAGTAAATTCTACATAAATACAGTTGATTTTGGAAATATAATTTCAAAATTTTCTTTTAAGTATTTGTTAATATGCAAAGCCGTAACGAGATGGCTCTGCATGACGTGCGAGGCTCGTATCCGCGAGGTCCTTTTTCGTAGTTTTCCCTGGCCGGTAAACGAATGCTGGGGTGGTTTCTCAACTACTACGATTACGTTGCACTCATTTCCCTTGCATCCCGTCTCCTTTTCACCTTTCAGCTTGAGGAAGGTTTTATTTTAGGAGGAGTTGTATTGTATTGTTCCGTTTTTGGGGAGCCAAATTTGATGTAGTTGCAAGCACGTGCGATACAAAGTTTCCGGTGGCCTGCGCCACAACTTTACTTTGCGGTGGCCTTCACCCCAACGTTCAGAAATCAACTTTGTATTTTAATGTTTTCTTTAAATATTATATATATATATATATATATATATATATATATATTTATGTTTGCCTCGGCTGCGACAGTATTAATATGTAGAAATATGTATCTCTTATCAGGGAATGATTCGGCTAAAGAATGTAGACTTACACAAATTATAATTTTCACTTCACTCCTTTTATTAATCCTTCACACGATTAAATAACACATCACTGATAGGGAGCGTTGTGAGAATATTTATTAATTACTTTATTAATTATTTTAACACGTAAGCCTTATAATATACTCGCACACTGAATACGTATTAAACTGTTCAGGAACATTGCCGTCTAGCGTCCGGTAAGGAACGTTGTCGTCTAGTGACTGCCGTTTACCGCTTAAATTTGTAATTTTTTTCTATTTCACGTCTCTAATTGGCTAATTTTACTCCAATAGAATACTTTTATTTAACTTTTAGCTTTTCTGGTTGTTGATTGGCTGTTTATAACCTGTTGTAAAAATTACATTATTGTTCCAAGAATTACTAGTAGCATTATGAAACTAACCAATTCATTATTGCCTCAAGGTTACCTCATTGTTAGCAGCCTTTTACCTATATTCTAACAGCTCCTACATTATTAACATAACATTATTATACATGTACACAATAATATAAACATAATACTGTTACATACATTTTATATTATATGGTATACACATATTACTTTAAGGCGGGCTGTATTACTTTCTCTGATACGTCTAGTAAGTAGGGGAGGTATTGCATTCCACACAAAAATTCGATACCGAGATTTACCGAGATATAGGTTTTGAGTCCCCCTGAATCCAAAAAAATCATTTTTGGAAGCATGTCCGTGTGTGTGTCTATCTGTGTGTTTGTGAACAGCATAACTCAAAAACGAACAGTCGGATAAACACCAAACTTGGTATTTAGGTTCAGTATCTTCCAGAGATTCGACACGAAGGTTTTCAAGAAAATCCCCCCACCCCAGGTTACCTTTTACATGGAACATTTTACGAAAAATTTTAATTTTCTCAAAAATGGCTCTAACGATTTTGATTAAAATATCATATGTTTAAGATATTTTCATTACATTTGAAATGTATATCTTGAATTATCTGGGAATGTCTCGTTCATTGTGAACGACTTTTGCATAACTGGTAAACCATAAGAGATAGACAAAATTTTACTACACAAAAAATGTAGATGGCGTTAAAATACACAATTTATGTCATATACATCTTTTGTTGTGAGTGAACCATTTTCGAGATATTGCTTGTTATTCCATTAAATTTTTCAAATGGGAATTGGTTATTCATTTTTTTATGTCCTGGACATGTAAAGAGAGTGGAATGCACCACATAGCAACCAAATCTTAAAATATTTGACTATCGCTTAAAGCCTACCAATTCCCCTTGCATCTAAAGAAAATTAGCAATAAGATTAACATCTCGATTAACATGAAGCAGATGGAGAATAAGCGTTTGTAAAAATAGTTTGTACAGGAGTAGAGAAAGTCATGTGAGTGCAACACATCTGAATTGTTTATAAAGATTCCATCAAAGGGATTCGGTTCTTCGAGGTACGGTACACAATTCACTAGCGGCTGTAGCGCTACAGCTACATCCCTGCTCAATGGCGACAATCTTGTAAGTCAACCTTGGTGGTGTTTTCGTAACTTCCCGACTTTGAATTTAGGTTAGGTTGAGTTATCCCGATAAGGTCCTTTATCCGAGGTTTTCTGATCCTGTCGGGTGACTTTTAGCTCTTTGGACCTCGTGCTCATCTCCGATATGATGCACCGGTTAATGATGTTAAAAAATTCTTTTATTTCGTTTCGGTGCTTATATAAGAAGGAACGTATGATATGTACTACGGATATTGTGCGTTTTAACAAAATGGGTAACACATTTCTCACTCACTTTTCTCTCTACAAGGTCGAGTCTCTAATCATCGTACATCAGTTAACCTGCTTCTCGTTATTTACACGAATCAAGGCACAAACTATTAAGAGCGATTATTTCTGATTCCTCCTGGGAATGCAACATCCCTAATTGGTTCAAGTTTGATTCTCGGAATTCAATGCAGTCATGATAAGGGCTGGGGGGAGTCAGGTTAAGTTTGAAGAAGTTGTTTTGCTTCACGTATGGAAAGCCAATTTGAAGTATGAGTTGTATTGTAGTTCAACTTTTGGGGACCCGAACTTAAAATAGTTGCAACCGCACGTATGGTAAAACGTTTTAGTAGCCTTCGCCCTAAATATACTTTCCGGTGGCCTTTGCCCAAAAAATTGTTTAAAAAATATTAACTTTGTAATTTTTATTGTTTCTTTGAATATTATATATTTATGTTTGCCTCGGCTGCGTCAGCATTAATTTTAGAGACATGAATTTCTTAACAGGGCGTGATGCGGCTGAAGAATGTAGGCTTACACAGCTTATAATTTTTTAATTCCCTCCTTTTTTTACTAATTCTTGACACGATTTAAATAACACTTCATTGATATAGAGGGCTGTAAGATTGTTTTATTAATTACTTGCACTTTTCTCACACAAAATACGGTTTAAATTTCTCCAGGACGCATCTCGCGTCTGATTAGAACACTGTCTGCTAGCAACTGACTTGATTTCTAGTGCCTAAGTTTGTAAATTTCTGTATTTCAAGTCGCTGATTGGCTAATCCTAGTCCAATAGAATACCTTCATTTAACTACAGCTTTTTCTGGTTCTTGATTGGCTATTTTATAAACTGTCACAGAAAAATTACATTATTGCTCCCAAGAATCACAAGTTGTATTGTTAAACTTTCAAACTCATTATTGCCTCAACTTTTAACCAATTATTCTCAGAGCTCCTACATTATTAGATTACAAAATGCATTCACATAACATTATTGATCATGTACATATAATATAAACATTTACAATGACTGTAATATAGACTTTTTATATTTTTTACATACACATATTGCTTTAAGGCGGGCTGTTATTGAATTTACATATTATATAATTATACTGAAATTATTTAAGTGTTAAAAATACTGCCTCAAGTTATAGACCTTGCTGAAGGAAAGTCACTATCGTGATCTGGAGGAATGTGCCACTTGTTTTGCACAAAGTGTACTTCTCTAACCCTAACCCTGATTGACTGCGATAAACAAAAGGACGCAGTTGGACTGTCTCTGATAGTCTCTGGACTATCTATCACCGTAAATCCATCAATTAGCGGACTACGAAAACAAACGCTAGACGAAAACCTCTAAGCCACCACGGTCTTCAGCCCAACAGAAGTGAAGGTATTACTAACTTCCGGTCCATGCAAGGAGCCTGTTTCCGACCATTTCATGAATAGAAACCCTAGCTGCTATTGTTCAGTATTTGTAGTCACTCTTCTACAAAATATTCTTACAAAAGCCAATTTTTTTATCTGCTTCAGGATAATACAGATAAAAATTTGCAGAAATATCTTTATTAAACATTTTTCGGGTACACTGAGGATACAGGATAACCGAATCCTTAAACGGTGGATCGATTTTTGTTGGATTTTTAAATTTCATGCTCTTTGCATGTGAGGCAGTATTATTAACATTTAAATGATTTCAGTCAAGTTACATAATATGTAAATTCAATAACAGCCCACTTCAAAACAATACGTGTAAGTAACAATATCTAAAACGTGTATATTACAGTTATTGTATATGTTTATATTACTGTAAACATGTTCAATAATGTTATGTGAATACATTACGTAATTTAATAATGTAGGAGCTGTGAGAAATAGGTCAAAAGTTGCTAACCAAGAGGTAACAATGGGGTAACTTTGAGTCAATAATGAGTAAGAAAGTTTAACAGTACTACTTGTGATTCTTGAAACAACAACTAATGTAATTTTAATGACAGTTTTGAAAATAGGCAATCAACAACCATAAAAAGCTTTAGTTAAATGCAGGTATTCTGTTGGAGTAGGATTAGCCAATCAGAGACTTGAAATACAGAAATTTACAAGTTTAGACGGTTGAAATCTAGTCAGTTGCCTGCGAACAGTGTTAGTAACCGGTTGGTTGTGCGTCCTTGAGAGATTTAATACGTATTCGTGTGAGACGAAAATAGTATACGTGTTAAAAAAATGCAAGTATTAAATAAAAAGAATCCCACAGCTCTCGATGTCAGTGAAGTGCTATTTAATATGGTCAAGGATTAATAAAAAGGAGTGAATTAAAACTTAAAAAATCTGCGTAAGCCCACATTCTTGTCGCATCACGCCCTGCCAAGTCTTCCATGTCTCTAACAATAATACTGACGCAGCCGAGGTAAACATAAGTACTAAATATTTAAAGAAACAGGCCACCTAAAAATACGTTTGAGGTCAAGGCTACCGGAAACTGTTTACAATACGTGCGGTTGCAACTACTAAAGTTCGGCTCCCCAACAGTTGAAATATAATACAACTCCTACTTCAAATCGGCTTTTCATACGTAGCAACAAACAACGTAAAGAATAATTCTACTTCAAATTGGCGTCCAAACGTGGAGCTACATAAATAAACAACTCCAACAAAACACCAATCTTCAAATGACATTTGGAAAAACAATCGAATGGTGAGGTATGTTTCCAAAATTATAAAGTATTGAAAAATTAAAATCAATATTATTGAATAACTTGAAAAGGATTAATGTCACAAGCAGTTACATGAATCAATGAGCTCTATATTAAGTAGAAAAACAGTTGAAAGAGGAACCAGTACAGTATGAACTGTTTACCCCGGTCGACACTGATTACAATTTATTTGCTTCGTAATTCTCTTAACATGTTTTTACTTTCATCTTGTAATATTGCATCTCCTTCATCTTTAAATTTAATAAGGGAAATTAGGTTGTTTAATAGAATCTTTTGTGTATTAAGCTTCTGTCTATCCCTTATTAACCAGTTAGACGGAAGTATACAAAATTCAATCGGAATGAGGAGAGCTTCATAATCTGTTGGTAGAAAATTGGTTATATAGATTTCATTTTTGAGAATATCAAAAATAGCCAAACGTTTTCCATGAAAAGGGTAGCTTGAAATTGGGGTTTCTTTAAAATCTTTGTGTTTAATCTTTCGAAGATGCGGAACTGTTGCTGTTGTTTTTTAATCTGCTGCATATGACACAAAGTCTTCTTAGCAGTCTTCCTCTCCAGTAGTTTGCTGACCTGCAATATTCGCTTTATAATGCAATACAATGGTCCAGATGGTGTTCCTCAATATCCTCTGCTGTGTTGTTGCATAAGATGCATTTAGAAGATACGAGGGACACTACTTATATTTTGAGCCTTGGCAACACTAAATGCTGTAGGTGGCATCTGACGTTTTCAATGGAAAGTTTGACATTTGTTACCATAATCTACTTCAAACATTTTGCCAATAGAGCGTCATTTGTTTTGTTTACACTAACTTGAAAATTGTGTGTCAACAAAAACATGGAATTCACTCGTGAAAAAGTTCGTGCAATGATTTATTTCGACTTTCGAGTGGATTATCAAGACAGGAGTGCATCGATCAACTAACTTCCACATTTGGCGACAAAGCTCCATCCTTTGCCACTGTGAATTGTTGGTATAACGAATTTATTCGTGGCCGACGTTCGCTCAATGATGAATTTCTTGAAGGTCGTCCAAAATCAGTTGTTGTGCCAGAAAACATTGATGTTATACAAAAACTAATAATGAAAGATTTAGCCGTGAAAGAGGTTTGCTCTCATTGGATTCCACATAATTTAACGCAATCTCAAAAAAATGTTCGTGTCGATCGGTGAACGAAAATGCTCAAGAAATACAATGGAGGTGCCTCAAAAGATTGTAACAGGTGACAAATCATGGATCTATCAGTATGAGCCGGAACGTAAACAGCAGTCAAGATGAAGCAAATCCAACAAAAGTTGTTCGCACTCGAAGCACTTCGAACCAAATGGTCACCTGCTTTTTCAGCAAAACTGGCCATGTGGCAACACTGCCTTTAGAGGAACGTAAAACGGTCAATGCTGAATGGTACACAACCATTTGTTTGGCGGAAGTCTTCGGTGAAGTAAGAAAAACCAACAAGAATCGTAGGATCCTTCTTCAACAAGCCATTGCGAGCGCACACACATCTCGTCTAACAACAGAGTATTTGAAGGCTCAAAAATCGAATTGATGGGTCATCCGCCATACAGTCCTTATTTGTCACCCAATGACTTCTTTTTGTTCCCGAACATCAAGAATAAATTGCGTTGACATCGACACACAGACACACACACACACACACACACACACACGGACATGTTTCCAAAAATGCTTTTTTTGGATTCAGGAGGTCTGAAAACATGTATTTCCGGTGAAATCTCGGTATCGAATTTTTGGGTGGAATGCAATACTTCCCCTACTTACTATACGTAGTAGAGAAAGTAAAAAGCATTTTTGGAAACATTTCCGTGTGTGTGTCTGTGAACAACATAACTCAGAAACGAACAGTCGATTAAACATAAAACTTGGTATTTAGGTTCAGTATCTTCCAGAGGTGCGACACGAAGGTTTTCAAGAAAATCCCCCCACCCCAGATTACCCTTTACATAGAACATTTCTCGAAAATTTTAATTTTCTCAAAAATGGCTCTAACGATTTTGTTTAAAATATCATATGTTTAAGATATTTGCATGACAAATGAAATGTATATCTCGAATTTTCTGGGAATGTCTCCAAAAGCATTCTTCGTTGGGAACTGGTAAACCATAAGAGATATACAAAATTTTACTACACAACAAATGTAGATCGCGTTCAAGTACACAATTTATGTCCTATACATTTTTGTTGTTGAGTGAAATATTTCGAGATATTGCCTCTTATTACTTTAAATTTTCCAATACTTATACTTTTTCTCAAATGGAAATTGTAATTCATTTTTTTTTGTCCGGGTAATCCAAAGAGAATGGAATACTCCACATAGCAACCAGCACTTAAAATATTTGACTATAGCTTAAAACCTACCAATTCCCCTTGCATCTACAAGAAAATTAGCAATAAGATTAACATCTCGATATCTCGATTAACATGAAGTAGATGGAGAATAAGTGTTTGTGAAAATAGTTTGTACAAGAGTAGAGAAAATCTTGTGAGTGTTACACATCATATTTTTTTCTATTTAATCAGGTTTGTTGGAGATATATATGGGACTTAGGGGAGTTTTCCTAGCAGTAATAATTTCCTTGTCCGTTGGTACTTGCAGTGCTGTTTCTAACTCTTGGAGTTTCTCCAAAAATTTAGCTTGGGTGTGTAGTTTTCTGGTTAGTCTAACTTTATTCCTCCATGTATCTTCAGGGGCTCTTACTAATTTCTCATACTGTAGGATTGCCTTTTGTTTTAAGAGTAAGAAAAATGATTGAGATACGGAACTTAAATATCAATGTTGCTATTTATAGGACATTTTGAATTTTGATTCTAGTTTTGCTGTTCACACACACAGACATACCTATGTGGATTTGGTTTTTCAAAAACATTTTTTGAAGATTCAATTAACTTTAAAACATATTTCTATTGAAAGCTCGATATCAATTTTTGAGTGGAATATAATGGAATGGAATGTGAAGCGGAGGGAACTCGGCACCAATCCATGGGATTCGGATATTGTACCTATGCCCTCGCGAAGTGGGACGCCCCTGGGAGGAAGCGATGAGGTGAAGGGAGACGCCGGGCGGTCGGAACTAGGAGTGACAGCACAGCAAATGACAGGTACCATAAAGTTTCCAGATATAAACGCCCCGGCATACGGACAGCCCTCACATGGGGTCCAACGCCCCCGCCAGGGGCGGTCCTTATACCCCGGCAACCAGCCGAAGACCGAGAAACGAAAAAGGTTCACAGAGAGCATCCTTTTTCCTGCGACGTTGCACGGAAACTCCATCGCCGATTTGAACCCTGAAACAGACCAAACGAAGTGAGGATGAATGAAATAATTAATGGATTGAAATGAAGCGACAGGAAATTTCGGGGATGTAATGATCCTTTCCAGCAGCTGCCTAGCAACCCAGGGAAAATCCCGAAAAACCCATGAGTCAGGAATTTCGGTCACGGGAATCGAAGCTACGACCTCCCTAATGCGGGCCACAGACAAAACCGCCTGATACATCCCGCGCGGTGTGAATATAACACTCTACTCACCGTAAGTATATCGTAAATAAAGCAAACTTAGGAGAAAGCGAGCATTTTATTCCTCAAACCGACTATGCCATCTTTATTCACCATTACAGAATGAAATGTTAGCGGCCGGATATTTAACAAAGGAAAAAAGGACTTGATGTTCCTGCCACCCATACGAGTACATGGATAGAATTAAATAAAGAAGATAAGAATTCTAGCGTGACCATCATGAATTACAAATGCAGACGAGACGTAGTAACTAGGTTCGCCCTTCACGGCTTCGAGGTACGTGAAGAGCTTTTTTTCTCTTTAGCATTCCGTCCTGAAAACTTAAAAATAACCCAAAACTGCCAAGTTTTAATTTCCCTATTATATGCATAGTAGGTAGAAAACCTACAAATGGGAATTGGTTATTCATTTTTTTATGTCCTGGACATATAAAGAGAATGGAATGCGCCACATAGCAACCAGTCTTAAAATATTTGACTATCGCACTTAGCTTCTGCAAATATTTCTCTCCTTTAATACGAGTAGATGGAGAGTAAGCGTTTGTAAGAACAGTTTTTAAAATTGTAGAAAAGTCAGGTGAGTGCAACCCATCATATTCTTCCATTTACACCAGAAAAGTTTATTGAGGTACTCTCCTTGACCAGCTTTGGGCTACCTCAAGGATATCTATGTTTTCTTGTTGGATGTTTACTTCTCAGAATCGTCAGCGTTACTATAAATCCACCCCTTAATGTAACCCAGCTAAACCTTGAAAAAGAGCAAGTTACATCAGAGCTTTTAGCCTAATGACAAAAGGACTACAAAAATGGCAAAATACTCCTTAAACTCCTTCATTTGTTTTTGTGTTGTGTTCTTTCCCATTTTCAGTTGTGTATGCGTGGCTTAATCTGGTATCTGTGTGTATGTGTTAGCCAAGAGATTTAAACTTTACTAATGGATGATCTTATCTCGAGTGCTCAGAAAACCACAACTACAAAGTCCTTTTTTAAATCTCGCTTACATAGCAGTTCTCAACGGCGCGTTAGAAGAGAGGCAACGCAAAACGGTGTACTGAAAGTTAATTTGAAACATTAGCAATTACAGATATAGAGATATCTTCGTAATACTAGGAACATTACTGTAAGGTAACACGTACCCAGTTTGCGTTTATGTGGAAGTTATTCTCAGAATAATTATTTAATGGGCATGGGAAGGAGCCAAAAACTGCATTAACTTTAATTCATTTTATTAAGTATTCCACAAAGCTCTGGAAATAACCTGAAGTCTTTCTGTACGTTTTTAAGGAGAGGATTGAGGATTAAAATTTCTAATGTTCATTTTTGTAATCGTATGTATGTGCTTACAATGTTTAAGTCTCGGCACTGTGTTTATGTTACAACTATTTTGTGTTTTTACACACTTACATATATTCAAGCTTTCAGGTGCTGTTTATTTCAACCAAAATGTCTCCAGAAACTCGTGCAATGATTCATTCTGAAAACAAATCTCTAGTTGAAATTGACATTTCACGTTAATCAGATATACAGGGTGGACCATTTAAGTTGAGACTTGAGGCAATATTGTGACGTATGCAGAGATTGTAGCGCATACGTCTCTCTGGTTACCGGGATTCGAGATGGCAGTTAGAGCTTGGGTGGGGGCAATTAGGAATCTTAGGTGGGGATAGGTTGGTTGGCGTCACCGACGCTTTAGAAAGTGTTGCTTGGGAGAGAGAGTCAGTGAGTAACCTTCAAGCAGTAAAGACGTGGAATTGCCATCTCCGAGCAGGCATGCTTGGCGGCCTCGCCCGGCAGACATGGGAGCTAATAATGCGAGGTAACGTATACATCTTTATCCAATAAATCCTCTAACATCCATTTTCTTTCTGTATTATTTATGATAGTGTAGAGTTCCTTCCTTCCTTTTGAGCCATGTAGCGCCCCTTTTTGCAAGAGTTTGATAATATTTCTGTACTTTCTTTAGCTGCGTCCCTCGTCGTAGCCTCGCCATGTTAGAAGTTTGTTAATTTTCCGGTACCCCTTGCAAGCGAGTAGCCCACCTTTCATTTTGAGCATTAGTTAGAAGAGGCTGCGGCAATATGTTATATCACAACACTGTGAATGCCAGTGTGATTGTAGTGTAAATTAATATTATTGTATGTACAGGATTTTAGATGTTTGTTAGCCATAAGTATCGTTAGGAAATAAGTTTACACGGCCTCACTGAAACTGACAATGGAAGTGGGTAACAATAAAACGTGGGGGTGAGTTGTTTAGCACTAAGAAGAGACAAACAAATGACGTCAGAGTAGCGTGCCTTTCTTTAGAAATGGAGGGAATCCCTAGAGTATATATGTTAGTAGTAGTGATTGGCTGCCAAAACAGACGCTAATGTTGACGCGATTTGGTAATCAATAGCAGCAATAATGTTTAGGCATTTCGAGGTGAAGGAGTATATATTCTCGAGCCATAAACATGTTTCGCGCAGTCTTGAAGAATCTCTCGTGAGGTGTACGTCATACAGTTTGGAAGAATATCGTCGCAAAGTTACTTACAAAATGTGGAGTACGCGAAGTAATTGTTACGCGGCAACTAAAACTACTGTAGTTACATTCGGAAATATCACAGTTTCAGTCAGGCGTGTGTAAAGATTAAACATGTGAATTATTAATTAAGTGTGACGGCAATAAAAGTGTAGAAACAAATTATTTTATCAATCTTATCTTTTAGTAACAACTCCTTTCCGTTTGCACGCCCTGCTCAGAGACTGAGTAATAATAGCTAGCCGGAGGACAATGAACCCAAATTTTAAAATAATAAAACAATAACAGGCGCCCAGCAAATAAGATAACACGAGCCGATTACCGCAACACACTGTACAATTTCTCCAAAACTAAGGTTGTAGAAAGAAATGTCCTGAATAAAAGTTGCTTGATATAATGGAGGAAAGTAAATGACATTAGTGGTGTTTTATTTGTAGGAGTTATGATAAACATTTTAGGATCAATTTAATTTTTACTTTATTTAGTACCTATGGTAAGTAGGGGAAGTACTGCATCCCACTCAAAAATTCAGGAAATACACGTTTAAAAGCCCCATGAATCCAAGAAAAGCATTTTTAGAAAAAGGTCCGTGCGTGTGTCTGTGTATCTATGAACAACATAACTCAAAAACTAAAAGTCGGATAAATACCGAACTTGGTATTTAGATTCAGTATGTTTCAAAGATGCGACACTAAATTTACAAGAAAATCTCGCATCCCGGACTACTATTTACATAGAACATTTTTCGAAAATTTTGATTTTCTCCAAACTGGCTCTAACGATTTTGATTAAAATATCATATGTTTAAGATATTTTTTATGGCAAATGAAACGTATATCATGAATGTTCTGGGAATGTCCCCAAAAGTTCGCTTTATTCTGAATAACGTTTGTATAACTGGAAAAAGCGTAAGAGATAGACGAAGTCTTACTACATATAAAATATGGACATTGTTAAAACATAAAATTTATGTCATATACACTTTTTTCCGAGTGAAACATTTCCTGCATATTCCTTGTTATCTGTTTGAATTTTGCAATACTTATACTTTACCTCAAACGGGAACTCGTTATTCTTTTTATTTTCTATGTCCAGGATATGCAAAGAGAGTGGAATGTTCCACATAGCAACCAGCTCTTAAGAGATTTGACTATGCTTAAAGCCTGCCAAAATGGTAGGCTTTAAGCGATAGTCATATCTTTTAAGAGCTGGTTGCTGTGTGAAACTTTCCTTCTGTTTGCATGTTCAGGACATAAAGAAAACGAATAGCGAATTCCCATTTGAGAATATTGGAAAATTCAAACAAACAAACCATAAGGAATATCTCGTAAATGCGTCACTTGACAAAAAAATGTATTTGACATAACTTGTGTGTTTTAACAAGATCTACATTATTTGTGTACTAAATATTGTGTATCTCTTACGGTTTACCAGTTATCCAAAGATCATTCAGAATGAAGAGGACTTTTGGGGACATTCCCAGAAAATTCAAGATATAATACATTTCATTTTTTATGAAAATATCTTAAACATGTGATATTTTAATAAAAATCGATGGAGCCAATTTTTAAAAAATCAAAACTTTCCATGTAAAGTATGGTTTGGTGTAGGGGGGACTTTAAAACCTTCGTCTCGCATCTTTGGAGGTTACTAAACCTAAATACAAAACTTGATATTAATCGAACATTTTGTTTTAGAGTTATGCTGTTCACACACAATAATGCGGACGTTTTTCTAAAAATGCTTTTTTTTTCATTCAGGGGGGCTCAAAACATGTGTTTCCGGTAAAATCTCGGTCTCTAAGTTTTGGGTGGAACGCAATGCCTTCTTTATCTACTGTGCAGGTGGTAGAGAAAGCAAAAATCATTCAATTTCGCACTTAAAACGAGTTCGTAAAACACATATATTAACTTATATGAAATAAAACAGTGTTCGTCATAAACAATGATTCAAGAAATTAAGAATGATTAGGTAATACAAGACGTATTGTTTGTTTTCTGGCATAATAAGATACTACTTCAACGTTTTTAGTGAAAATTATACTTTTTGTCAGATAAAATCCTCCTATATAAAGAAAATTAATTTTTTACATTACCAGATATCCTAGAAGTGTACTTTTTACTAGATGTCTGCCTTCTGGAGGCTTCGCCATTCAGAATCTGGTTCCATCAATTACTTTCTGGAGCTTTCGAGATGCACATTGATTCCAACGTCACCTTTTACAGGAGAGAGTTTTTGTTTCACATCCTCCATAATATCCAAAGATTTCTGGTCGCGATAATTTCTCAGGGAAAACTAAATATACATAACGTATTTCGGAACTATCCGTACAATCTTGACGGTTGAAGCCGAAATTATAAAGTCAATAATTATCATAATAATCTGGGAAGAATAGCGAAATAAAATAAATAATAAAATATTTAAAATCAGTGAATGTATTAAAAGGAGAAGCATTGGGAAAATTGTTGGCTGTTAAAAGGGACAGAATGGCCAGACAGGCACAGTTTAGCTAATTAGGGACCAGCCCCAGGTATAAAGAGTAAATCCGCTGAAGCCAGTTTCTCTTGGAATTAATGGGTGCAGTTGCACTGGCCAGGATGTGAAGGTCACTAGAAGCTTCATGACGCTCAGTTTTGGTGCGAAATGTTTAAGGGGTGAGAGGGGAAGTTAGGCGGTTTTTCTTTGTATCGCGCGTGTGTTAAGATTCTCGCTGGGACGCTCGTGTGGTGAGGACATATTCTCGTTGGGGCCCTCTTGGGGTGCGGAACAATATTCTCTGGGTGTGAACTTGCAAGAGGATCGAACGTTCAGCTGTAATTGATAATCTTCGGTCTTGGAAAAGACACAGTAACATCGTAAGAATTTAAAAGTGATCGGCAAATCTTAAGTCTTATTTTAATGGTGAATAAAAGTGTTCCAAGAAAGCGTTCGTGTTTCTAAGTATATACGCTCACGCATACCCAGTGATTAAAATCTCATGCTCGAGCAGCCGTGGCAAAAAAAAACAACTAGGAGGAGAAAAGCAGCAACCGTAAGGCAAAGGTATTACTTCAGTCGTTGGAGGACGTAGCGTGTCTGCGTCACGGTGCAAGTTATTTTGTTCATTGTTGATATATCGAGCAATGTTTAAACCATCGCAACGTCAATAATATTTAATCTTAAGTTTCTTAGTTATTATAATTTATAGAGGAGAGAAAGAATAGGTAGGAATAGAACAGAGAGAATGAAAACATAATAATAATTGCAATACTGCATTGCCTACTATTTCTGAGTATTTGTAGATCTATTACACATTTCCGAAAAAGATGAAATTGAAGGATTTCAGTGTTAGCCACAGTTCAGAAACCCAGCTTAGCGAACGCAAATGTCGCTGTTTTACACTACCCTTATGTTTCTGCTGACTTTTTTTGAGGTTATTTCCCTAGCTGTAACGTTTTTACTCAGGTCCGCCAAGGATTCACGTTAAACAGTCCGAGTTTTGGAACTCGTGATCGATTATTTGGCAGGTGCTAACAGAACCCTTGTTGGTCGTCATTTTGAAAGTCCATGTGCAAACGCCATACTTTAAAGTGATAAGTTATGCATCGAACAACATCGTCTTATGCTGGTAAGCCCGTCGTTGTTTAGTTATTTGTATTTGAGCCTCTAATTGGAAGCCACGTTATCTATCAAATACCCTTAATTTAATCTTGTCTACTATGTTAGTGTTTGAGATCACCCTGGTCATGTCCGCATCCCCCTCAGGCCCCGCAGAGGTTAAAGAACCCAGGACCCTAAACCTTCCTTAGTATTCCTTAGACCACCCTGTGTTAGCGGTGACCATGCCCCCAGCAAACAGCTGAGGTCCATGCTTAAGATCCCGCGATCACGAGCCACTCCCTTGGGGTATCCGTGGTAAGTGCACGGTGGCATTGACGTCTAAGGCCACCCACACAGTCAGAAACAATAGAGCAAGGAGTGACGCCGTAACATGTGGTGAAGGCGCCGGTTCTACACACGGGAGTAGTTAACCCTGTGCCCCATTAAGAACAACCGTTACAATATAAGGAATAATAAGGAAATACACAGAAAAATATCTACTTTTATGAAAGATCGTGCAAAATATGTAATATACACTGAAATATATAAAACTCTGATGTGATACATTCACATGACTTTCTCTACCCACTACCGTTTACTAGTGGGTATATAAATTATACCTACTCAAGCTTATTTTTCCATCTAATCCAAATAAACGGTTGCAGAAATAGTTACATTACACATTCCTTACACATACAAACAGAACATGAATAGTCAAACGTTTAAGAACTGGAAGCTATATCCTGGCCTTAAAATTCTATACTGTTTCTATGCCAACGCGAGAAACAACTGAATTTTGAAAGGACTTTTAAGAGAATGACAAGGAAATGAACAATTCGAACCTTTAATAACAGAACCTTCTCAGAAACGGCTTATACCAGAAAAATTATTTTTAAAAAATTGTGTGTTTTAAAGAGTTCTACATTTGTTGTTTGTTGCTTAACGTTTACGAGTTATACAACTTCCAAATAAAGTCCACTTCACAGGCTATTCGCAGAATATTCATGATAGACATTTTATTTGTAATGTAAATATCTTTAATATATGGTATATTAATCAAAGTCGTTATAGCCACGTTTTACAGAATTAAAATTTTCGAAAATCACTCCAAGTAAAGGGTAGTCTGGGTTAGGGGATTTTCTTGAAAATCTTTGTGTCGCATCTTTTAAAGACACTAAACTGAAATTCCAAGTTTGGTGTTGATTTGATTTTGCGTTATTGAGTTATGCTGTTCATAGACTATACACGGACCTTTTTCTAAAATGTTTTTCTAATTCAGGGACCTCAAAACGTGTATTTCCGGTGAAATCTCACTATAGAATGTTTGGATAAGAATGCAAGACTTCCCCTACTCACTGTACGTGGTAGAGAAAGTAAAAATATATTAAAATGAAACTTTGGTGGGTAAAGCCACGTCTATGCTTCAAATCCTAGACATTTTCTACATCTGTGTGGCCACATACAAAGGAATAGAACATGTAATTAACTAATTACATAATAATCCGGGCTCTAGTCATAAGATTAGGGGCTGGTAGGAATGAATAAGTAGTTTTTGCACAAGAAGTTATGTAGAATTATTTGACTTATCAGTAGAATTTTAGTGTTTCACTGAAAACGTTTTGATGTATATTTTCCTTCAGATATACACGAGCGAGATTTAGCGAACTAAATGTGAACAAAGTTCACGGTGATATGATGTAGCAAATTTGTTTCCGTTAGCAGGTAATCTTTACGATAGCGGCACATACACAGTGTGTGTTAATGTACTCTATGGATACTAATAGCATGGCGTTAATTAAGGTGTACTACAAACCTGACCATAGCGAGAGGCATATGAATGCATAACGTAGCCTAGCGAGAGGCAAAAGTGGAATAATTTGATGCATTCTAAAGGCAAAAGCGAGGAACGCGCTTCCAGGTGTCAAGTCAAAGTTAATAAATTCTAAAATGGAAAAGAAAAGCATTGAACGTTCAATTTGGTTTCCTTGAGGCTCTAATAGTGTCTGTTTAAGATATTCAGACCAGTAGGAAGTCTATTGAATACAGTTGGATTACCACATCTTTTCTTCCTTCTCTTCTCCACGACAGCTATTGTGAATCTAGACCTACCAAGCCGGCTACCGATCTTACGCCTCACTGTGATAGACGAAAAATGTATAATTTTCTTTTTCACCTTCTCTACCCGTAGCTAGAAGGCATTGCATTCTACCCAAAAATTCGATATCGAGATTTCACCAGAAACACATGTTTTAAGGCCCCCTGGTCCAAATAAAGGATATTTAGAAAAATATCCGTGTGGCTGTGAACAGCATAACTCAAAAACGAAAAGTCGGTATTTAGTTCAGTATGTTTTAAAATGCGAAACGAAGATTTTTCAAGAAAATCATTTCTATCCCAAACTACTCTTTATATGGGACATTTTTTGAAAATCTTTAATTTATAAAAATGTCTCTTAACTATTTTGATTAAAATATCACACATAAAAGATACTGTGGCGTATTTGGTAATTAGTAGCTTTTGTCATGCCAGACACATTATTGCATCGTATTGGCGACAGATTGTTGGGGATAATTCTTTCGGCTTTCGGTTTGAATTCGTTTTGGCAAAACACTCTTCAGTCCTAGTTAGCAGGTCTAGCGAGGGTTGGAGAGGGGGAGTAGGTTAACGTTGCTTTTCTTTGTGTTGTGTTGGCGTGACTTGAGTCGAGTGAATGCGGTTGTATGAGAAGAGTGTGAATGTAGCTCTTGTATGTAGCACCTCCCCTCATTTCTTTCTTTACCTCTATTGTGTGCGATGTAGAGGCACCGTGTTTTATTGAATAAACCACAGATAATGTGATTGTGAATTCTGAGTATTTTGTTATAAATATCCCACGCTTACACTGGAATGTGATGTTCAAAGTTCTGATCCTCTCGCTGTCTCTGCAGCTATGTCTCCCAACGTGCATGCTGGGGAATTAAAATTTATTATTTTTAGCTGGAAACCTATTGGCCCTCACCACAGTATGTAATAATATTTACATGAAAATAAAATGTTTTAACTTGAGTTTTCGAGAAATAGCGTATGAAGTCTTCATTCGGAAGGAATGTTGCATAATTTTACATAATTGGTAAACATTAAGTGATAGACGAAAATTATATATATATATATATATATATATATATATATATATAATTTCCTTTTAGATCAAAGAAAGCTGCCAATATAACTATAGGTTAATCCGACAAAGAATTACGATAAATTGAAGTATGAAGATTTTTATTGTGAACAGATAATGAGAGCGCCATGAGAAATTAATCATGTAAAAAGACGTAATGAAAGGTAAAACCTAATCAAACCAAATCGAGTTATTAAATACCTGCAAACACAAAGGGTAATTGACATGTGATTGAACTTTAAACCAAAGTTGGCCACGAGCTAAAATCTAAAGCTTGCGGCTTGTGTGCTCTGTGTTAGTTCTACTTCTAAGCCACGCTGTCTAAAAAGTTATTTGAATTTCTTCAGATTCAGAGGACTTCAAGAGGCTTAGCTTGAGGAAGTATTTTTAACACTTGAATAATTTCAATTAAATTATATAATATGAAAATTCAATAACAGCCATCCTTGAAACAATATGCATGTAATAATTTGTAAAAAAATGTTTGTAACAGTCATTGCATATGCTTATATTACTGTAAACATGTTTAATAATGTTATGTGAATGCATTACGTAATTTAATAATGTAAGAGCCGTGAGAATAATAAGTTAAAAGTTACTAACAATGAGGTAACAATGAGGTAACCTTGCGGCAATAATGAGTTTGAAACTTTAAATATTACTAGTCATGATTAGAGCAACAATAGTGTAAATTTTGTGACAGTTTAAGATTAGCCAATCAACAGTCAGAAAAGGCTTTAATTAAATGCAGGTATTCTACTGGACTAGGATTAGCCAATCGGAGACTTGAAATACAGAAGTTTACGGGTTTGGACGGTTGAAATATGTTCAGTTGCCTGCAGACCTTGAAAGCAACCGGATGGAAGACGTGTTCTCTAAAGAAATATTAGGTATTCGTGTGAAACAAAAATTATGTTTACGCGTTAACAAAGTGCAACTATTAAATAAAAGAATCTCACAGCTCTTAATATCAGTATAGTGCTATTTAATAAAAAGAAGGAAATTTAAACTTAAAATCTGTATAAGCCTACATTCTTGTCGCACCACGCCCTGTCTAAGAGATACGTGACTCTAAAACAATACTGACGCAGCCGAGGCAAATATAAACATAAATACTATCTATAGTAGCAGTTTAATAACAAACGTATTTTTTTAAAAAACTTGGAGCGTAACAACAACAAAAATCCATCATCTTCAAATCGGCTTCTCATACGTAGCAGCATATTACGTAACAAACAATCTACTTCAAATTAACGCCCAAAGCGTGGTGCAAACTCCTCCAACAACTCCAACGTAAAGACAATAACAACTTCAAGTTGGCTTCCCAAACGTGAGGCAAACCTTCAACAACAATATATCTACTTCAAGTTGGCACCCATACGTGAGGCTAACAACAACAGTAACATAAACAAACATTCTACTTCAAGTTCTAGGGAAATCTGGATATTAATGGAATATTCCTACACCATAGGTACCTTTCAGCATTTGAAAGGGAAAAAAGTAATGACCTGTTGCATTAGGTGTGTATTAGTGTTTAGAGAATTTTAGCTTTTTAAACTATATGACATCTGTACAACATCATAGCTCAAAGCTATAATTAATACTTGTTGCATGCATGGATTACAGATGAAAGACGAAAAGAAAACATCTTCCTGCCTTTCAGGCTTCAAGATCCTTGTAAATTCTAAAGCACTCTTGAGCAAAGCG
The DNA here is from genome assembly GCA_030765065.1 of Deroplatys truncata. NCBI lineage: Eukaryota > Metazoa > Arthropoda > Insecta > Mantodea > Mantidae > Deroplatys > Deroplatys truncata. The sequence continues at coordinate 113,154,244 of CM060982.1, forward strand.
TCGGGCTGTAAAGCTCGTTAGCGTGCAAATCTAAAGAAGAAATGAAGCATCGCAAAGTAGCAAGGAAAGCAGATATTACAGTTAAGGTAAAATAATTTAATAAGCGCAACTGCTTTATATCACTACAATAGTTTAAAGTAAACCACAAGGATACATTATAAGTTTTCTAATACTTAGGTAGTCTCATTTCCTATCTTTACTTTAAAATGGCATTTGTGGATTCGTAGAATATTACTTATATCAATTCTTTTAAAGCTGTGCGAACGAAGGTAACCCTATGTCACTATTTTTCACTCCCAGTCTTACTTTCTCTCCCACACTCCCTGTTCTCTCACTCTCCGTCATTATCTCGCTACCTCAAATATTTTTTCAACCTCCCCCTCTCTCGCTCTCTCTCTCTCCTTATCACGCTCCACCTATCCATCCATCACTGAGACCAGGTAAAAATCAAATCATAAGTAAACTGCTTTAATACACCTATAATATGTACTAGTGAAAGTGCACAACCTTGAAAAATATCCAAATATACACATGAACCTCATCAATCCGCATCTCCGGTTCGACAGGATTTAATTTTTGTTTCCTTTTTCTCAACACGAAAACGTGCTGTATAAAGTTGGTATGGTACGGTATATATACAGCTGTTATGCTGGCACCGCAGGTAACATAGAGATCGCCGGTCCCACGCTTCCAGCTACTGTTACTACGGTTAGTGTGGATTTCTTCCTTACAATGTTAAGCTGTATCTGCATTGTTCTTTTGTTCCCGTGTTTTAAGTGTGTATGAATGAAATAATGCCTCATGCGGAGTCAACGGCACAGATGGAAAAAACTAATGGTTTACCACTGATGTTAGTGAAACGTTTACGCGATCGTGCTGCTATCCAACACCACACACGTTTGTAACAACAGAAACCTATATACCACGTATTTCAGAAAAAAAGTGAGTAGACTAGAGTAAATGTAGAGTTTAAGCGCTAAAAAGTGTTAGTACCAAAATGCATAAAACGTTGTATATTGTAGTGCATATATAGTTTTTTTCATTTAGTAGAATATTTCCGGATTATCCTGATTTTCGTTAATCCGGATTACTTGCGGTCCCACCTAGTCCGGATAAATGAGGTTCTTGTGTCGAAGCAACATACGTACTAGCCATGGACAAACTAATACAATAACTCATTAATGCAATAGAAAATCTAATTCACAGCTTCTCAGCATCAACACAATAATTTATTTATTTAATATTTTGTTCTAAGTTTTACGTGTTATGTATTTTCTTTGCTAATATTGTACGTATAATAATTAAGAGGCTGTTAAAACACAGTATTTATAATGTACACATGGTAGAGTAAAAGTATATAACGTTATAATATATAGAATATAATATGAAGAGGAAAGGCCATTGGTAGCTATATAACCAGTAATATAAAATTACGAGTAATGCAGTAGTATCTACGTATGCATGTAAGGAACCTTGGATTCATAATAAAGATGATGAAAGTCTGTGGACACATATATATATATATATATATATATATATATATATAAAACATAGACTGTTGTTTGATGCTGTTGCATACTAGCACCAATCAGGTACATTTATACATGCCTATAATTCAAATACGTACGTTAAGAAGAACGGTTGGAAGGAACGCTAACAGAAGCTTGTCAGTGTTCGAGCAGGAAGGCAGTGTATAAGCTCGTCTCTAAATAGACGCTAAAACTATGTACTTAAAGTTTACCAGTTATACATACTTTAACATAAAGTTGATAGTGAATTGTGAATATTTACATGTGGTTTATCCAAAATACAAGTAAAATAATTAACAGAATACGCGTGTGGAACATATCTTAACCTTCTCCATACCCAACCCTGACAAATCACAAGTGCTCTCCGACACAAATACAGCAGCCATGGCACAATTATAAAATAATAATTACAACATACTAACACACACAAAATAGTTACACGATCATCAGATTCCAGTCTACGATAACCCGAAGATACATCAAGACGACCTGCAGGTACGTACATCATCAACGTAGTGGGGGTCTTCTAAGGAAGAACTGCTACAGTGTACCATAAATTGTCATTCAATCCATGCTTAAACACACCACTCGTTTGATTGACAATAATCATATAGAATATAATATAATTGTATATTGAGGTTGTAATATTCACCCGATTAAATATAAAAACAATAGTGAAAATATTATACAGAATAAAAAGGAAAACGAAGTGCTAAAAAGAATAAGAACAGCAAGAAGCAACGCCTGATAAGAAAACTGTAAAAAAGTGGGACATTAACAAAAAAGAAGAAGTCTTAAATTCTATATGCAGCAACTATTATGTAGAAGGAAAGAAAATGCATACGTTTGAAGCAATATTCAGTTGGGACCACAGGTGTCCAGACACTGAATAGCTCACAGGTAGTATCGAAAAAAGAGTGCAGGCGAGAAAAATTGTACAAACCGGACGCACGAAACAATAAGAGGAGAAACCAGGCGTCTAAAAATTAGCCAAGCGCACAGAAAATGTAATCAAGCGAGAATAATATGGTAGTTCTAGACGCCAGAAACACGGGCTTTCTAAAATAGGACAACCAATAAACGTGTGTTAGAATTTATTACGTGGGACAATAAATTCAATCACAAACTACGTGATTACAGAAGAAACACTCAAGAAAACAATATAATGGCGTGTAACAGAAATTTAAATGTTTGCATGACGGGTCATAACTTCGTGTCTTAGCATTGGCGGCGTATTAATTTGTGAAAAGTATGCGAGGACTTCATTGCTCATTAAATTGAACGTAGGGGAAACGGTTAGGATATAGGATTCAAAGTTGAAAAGGTTTGAAGTCTCGGAAATAAAAATAACTTCAATAATTTTTGTTTGGTCGTGGGAAGTAGGGAACTTAAATCTTGTGTAGCCGGGGCAAGAGGAAATTATTGTTTTCAGTTTTAAACAAAATAAAGGAACAGTGAGGGAGTGAACAGAAGAAGGTTTTGCGTCTTGCTTTCTTATTAGAAAACGGTTTATAAAAATCTATTTATTTTGGGTTGAGGAATAAGGAAACGAAATAAAAAATGTTGGTTCCAATTACGAAATGTAACTTGACCCTCAAATGACCGCCATGGATGGCCCAACCATTTATTGCGCTCTTCGTACACAGTCATTCAGAATTTTCGTTGTCATTTAGGTTGGTGTATGAACAATTGCAAAGTGCTTTATGCAAATGTTGTTTAGTTCTTCATGTGGAGTGAGAAAAAACAACATAAAAACGTAGGTTCCCATTTAGAAAAATCAAATTGACCCTAACATGACCATCACAGCGTTCTTCAAATAAAACAAGACCAATGGCATTTACTTCACCCCATAATACCAAAAAACTTTTATTCAAGACATTTCTTTCTACAACACTTAGTTTTGGAGATCTTGTACAGTTTAAAGTTAAATGGTCCACCCAGTATGTGTGTTTGTGTGTAACAAAACATGTTATAAAAAGTATGATCGTTTTTATTAAGTTATATTGTTATTAACTGGGGTACGGTCAAAAAATTTGCAGCTAGATATTAAATATTAGTTACCCCAGCATATACATTGGGAGGCATAGCTGCAGTGGCAGCAAGAGGACCAGAATTTTAAACTACACATTCCAGAGCAGGCGTGGGATAATTATAACAAAATACACATAATTTCACATTAATCACATTACCTGTGGTTTATTTAGTATAAACACGGTGCCCCTAAATCACACACAAAAGATAAAGGAAGAAATTGAAGGGAAATGCTACACACACCTGACTAAATTCACACGATTTCACATATAACCCTACAGACCCAACGCTCAGACCAAAGTCATGCTAACACACAACACAAAGAAGTAACGCTCACTTCCCCCACTTCCACCGCTAGCTAGGATCACCAGCTAGAAGGTGGCGTGTCGCCACGCCAAACGAAACTTCAAAAACTCTAGCCGAAAGAATTACCCCAACAATACTGTCGCCAACGACGCATTTTTATGTCTGGCGTGACAATACACACACACACACACACACACACACACATACACGCCACAATATTGCTCTCAAACCTGTAGTATGCGAGATGTTTCAAACTGTTGCCTTAGTGCCCTATGATAACCCTGCTTGACGGGGATAGGTAAGTGACACGCCATATAACCTATTCTCTAAGTAGGTCACAAGTATGTTATGCAGACAAATTCACAAGTAATCTATTCAGTCATTGTTGTGTGAAGAACACTGAGCCGATTGATTCTTCTTTTCAGGATCAGAACAATAAATCCAAGATTCATTACCAGTAACGAGATTTCAAACCAAGTTTGAAGTGGAGCCTTGGGATTTTTTCTTCACAATCAGTGCGTTGTTGTTTTTGATCGGAAGTCAATTTATGTGAAATTTATCGACAACAAAGTTTTCTCACGCCTAACTGTTGATGTAAAATGTTTTGGATTTGACTCATACCAATTCCTGAATAAACTCATAGATGTCCGTCGATGATTTTCTTCAAGCATGCTCGAACAGCAGCAATGTTTTCATCCGTAACGATAGTTTTGGGCGTTCTTCACGAAATTCATCACTAACAATAAGCCGATCTCTATTGTATTCGCTGTACCAATTATATACTGTTACCTTAGATGGAGTTTCTTCGCCCGGAAATGATCTCTAATCAAATTTATTTTTGGGTGAACATAAAATCTTTAAATGACGTAATTAAAGAACTATTACGGCAAATTGAACAAACTACACAACAAACAACTCGCAAATTATTAGAAAGTAACTGTCAAATATAAATAAACTTCATTTGCTTTTAGAAACATGGCCTTCCCAAAATTTTCAATATATAAAAAAAATCTGGTGATTTACATTCACATGACCTTCTCTATCCTCGATCGCCTATTAGTGGGCATATAAACCATATTACCTAAATTAATTTTTCCATCTACTTAATTTTAATTGAGATAAACATTTCCAAATAGCTGCATTATACATATTGTTATACAATAAAGGGAATAGCGAAAGTCAATTTTTTAGAATTGGTCACTATACACTGGTATTAAAATGCCGCAGTGTTTTTGATATCGCGAGAAACAACTGAAAATGTACAGGACTTGAAAAGAGTAATTATTGAACAATTCGAACCATTTATAACTGATAATTCGGAAAAATCTAATGTCACAAAAAGGTTAATTAAAATAAATTTTGTGTTTTAAAGAGATCTACATTTTTGTATAGTACGTTTTCGTCTATCGCTTAGGTCTACCAGTAATACAAGGTGATATAAAATTCCTTCCGAATCAAGAATACTTCACAGTTATTCCCAGAAAATAAAAGATATGCACTTTATTTGGCATGTAAGTATCTTTTTGGTAGTTTAATAAATATTGTTAGAGCCATTTTTAGAAAATATTTTTTTTTACAAAATGTTATGTAAAAGATGGTTGGGGTTAGAGAGTTTTCTTGAAAATCTTCGTTTCCCATCTTTGGAAGAAAGTAAACTTAAATACCAAGCTTAGTATTTATCCGACTTACCTTTTCTAAAAATGGTTTTCTTTATTCAGGAGGCCTCATAAATTATTGAATTTTTGGGTGGAATGCAATACCTTTTCTATCTACTATATACGTAGCAGAGAAAATAAAAATACTAAAATTTCGACCTTTATCTTCAAAGACACCCACTATAAACAAGAATAATAGATTCAAAAACAGTACAAAGATTGGTTACAGCTTTATTATATGTACAAGACTGCGGGTTGCGCACTGGATAATTAATTTATCATCAGAAATGTTTAATTTATATTCGGCTATAAGATGTTTGATATTTATGTGTGCTACTTTTGGGTTCGTGATCCTTCAATATTTCTAGTAATTAGGCTTCGGCTGCATCAGTCACAGTTGGTCGAACAATACTCTTATCAGAGCGTGGTACGGGTAAGGAAAGTTTACCTCTAGTAGCATACAATTAATAAGATTGACATTTAAATAAAATCAACTTTCAGTTTTATTAATATAAACACACTGCAGTGTGTGAAACACTGTTTCACATGTAAATGCTGATGGTTGAAACTGAAAATTAAGTACGAATTATAAAGATGGCTTAATTTCTAAAGTGTATATTCAAGCATTAAATTTTCTAAGTTCGTTAACTAATTAGAATAATTTAAGTCACTTATACTATTCATTTATATCACTGTTCTAGTTAAGTTGTGTATATTGACGCTAAATTTAATTGAGTTTTATTTATGGACGCTTTTAACTGCTGTGGTCTTTAGCGTCCCATTCTATATTGGGCGTGGAAGACCAGCAATTTTGCTCAGAGGCCTCTTTATCAGACTTAAGGTTCTTTTATGTGCCGTAAATATAGACACTTCCCTTCCAAAGGAAGCCATGCTAAGGAATTTTACGCCCAAAAAAATCCATCGCCGCGACCACAGGAATTTACTACACCACGGAGGACGAATATATTCAAGCTGTAGGGTTTATATTAACCAAATTACGTTTTCGGTGGAACATAATTATTCTCACTTCACTACTTTAACTAGCAAGGCATTACTACGTCTGCACCATAAGGTATCTCCAACATAACTAATTTGGAGTCCTATACTTAAAGTTTTTAAGTCTCCTATCATCTCACTCTCATTGGCTACTTATCTACTAGCAGAACACTGCTGTTTTGTATCTTATTGGTTTTTCACTTACACGTGACTATATTAAGAATTCTTATGTTCGCAACGTTCTCTGCTGTTGACTGTTAAAGAACTTTCTCGAAGAATTTTCACTATTGTATTCCCACACCAAATTTAATGCTAGTGTTACTTCTACTAGGGTTTGCTTTTTATGACTGTCGACTTCACACAAATTTTTGCCTTCCTAGCATCTTACAGGTCCAACATTTATACATGTAAATTGAGGCAGTATTTTTAACACTGAAAAATATATCAGTCTAAGTATATAATATATAAATTCAATAACAGCCCGCCTTAAAGCAATATGTGTATAATATAACTATGAAATGCGTGTAACGTCATAGTATTAATGTTTATATTATTATGTATATTATTATGTAATTAGTTCAATTATGTTATGTGAATGTATTACATAATTTAATAATGTAGGAGCTGTGAGAATAATAGGTTAACAGTTGCTAACAATGAGGTAACCTTGAGGAAATAATGAGTAAGAAAGTTTAATAATGGTATTAGCCATTATTGGAGCAACAATAATGTAATTTTTGTGACAGTTTATAAAATAGCCAATCAACAATCAGAAGAAGCTTTAGTTAAATAAAGGTATTCTATTGGAGTAGGATTAGCCAATCAGAAACTGAAATGGGGCAAAATTTACAAACTCAGAAGTCAGTTGCTTGTAGACGGCGTTCCTAACCGGTCGCTAGATGCGTCCTCGAGAAATTTAATGCGTATTTTGTGTCAGACAAAAATAGTTAAGTGTTAAAAAGTGGAAGTAATTAATAAAAAAATCTCACAGCTCTCTCCCTATATATCAGTGAAGTGTTATTTAAATGGTGTCAAGCATTAATAAAAGGAGTGATGTAAAATTATAATCTGTGTAAGCCTACATTCTTCAGTCACACCACTCCCTGCTAAGACACTCGTGTCTCTAAAAAATATAAATGCTGACGCAGCTGAGGCAAACATAAATATATAATATTTAAAAAACAGTCAAAATTACAAAGTTAATATTTTTTAAATATTTTTATCGAAGGCTACGGGAAATATTTTACCATACGTGCGGTTGCCATTACTTAAAGTTCGGCTCCCCAACAGTCGAAATACAATACAACTCCTTAAATTAAACAACTACTCCAAAATATATTGTATAAAATTATTTTACCCTCATTTCCAATAGGACACTATATGCAGCATCTTTTACACACATAATTACATAGATTATTTATTATTGGTAAGCAGGATATTATTTTATTACATTAATATAAATATCATCATGATAGTTGTCTGAAGATAGCAGTAATCCCAGATAATTTTTTCTTGTGAAAAGATTATAGAAATCATTTCTGTATTAAGCAATAATTCCTAAGTTAGATTTAATACCGCGCGTATCTAATTGCAAGAGAGATGGGATTTTCTATACCACATCTCTGATGACAGTCCAGCTCGCTTACATGATAAATCCTTTCAGTTTTTGAACTTTTACATACACCGTACTCGTTTAAACTTTAATTAGTGCTTCGTTACATGCTTGCAGCACAAAGCCAACTTGTACTAGTTAAAAGTGATCCTTTGTGTGTTATATCTTACACATTTAGCAAAAACAAGGATGCTGTGATACGCTAGGTTAAAATACTCCCAGTTAAATTACGTACTTTCTTGGTGTAGACTTTGTTACCCGATTTTTACCGTTTAAAAGCAAATTGACGAAGTTATTTTTAATAACTGCGATTTCTTAAAATACCTGTGAGATAACAGGGCGTTGCTGCAGCAGTAGGTATCAAACATGGAAATAAAGGAGTTTTAAGATATGTTTTGTCATCGAAATATTACTTGTCTGCCTATATTAAGAATAGAAGCTATTTTTCTCATCTGCTAATACTAGTACTGTAAGTAAAAACTCATATGTGCCAGATCTAATTCTAAAAAACTAATGTGAGTACTTCAGCCCTTTAGGTGAGTTAACATCAAAACACTTTGAGGTGTGAGTTTTTATTTTCTCTAGTACATATAGCAAGTTGTAGCGACATTTCCGTCTGTTTACACCTGCACAAAAATAAATTCTTAAATAATTACAGTATATAAATTATTAAAGGCTAATTAAAACGTAATTTAACAATTTTCTACAATTATAAAGTACCAGAGGCGTCCATAAGTAAGATTTACTGTTTTATGAAAACCATTGCACACAATTGATCATGTTGAATTAATGTTATTTATGTTGTACAATCCTTCTGTTACTAATCTACATAGTCAACATGTTTTTCCAAGCATTTTTGGAGACGTGACACAAGCTCTTCCTAGCCAGTGTTGTACCAGGTAGGGTCCTATGCTCGTAACCAGCTGTTCACTTCTGAATGATCTTCGTCACGGTGTTAAATGCTTACCCCCAAGATGACCTTTGAGTCAGGTGAAGATGTGAAAATCACTTGGGAAAAGATCTGATGAATATGGAGGATGCGAGGAAACTTCCCAGTTGAATATTCTGAGCTCCGCCTGGGTCAAGATTCAACTTGGAAGTTTTCTCGTATCCTCCGTATTCACCGGAGCTTGCCCCAAGGGATTTTCACATGTTCCTCTAACTCAAAGGTAAGCACTTTTAACACCGATAATGAAGTCAAATCAGTGAACAGCTGTTGCGTGCACAGGACCCGACCTGGTAAAACACTGGCTTGGAAAAGCTTGTGTCACATCCCCAAAAATGCTTGGAAAAACATGTTGACTATGTAAAAGTAACAGAAGGATTGTACAATACAAATAAAATTAATTCAACTTGATCAATTGTGTGTAATGTTTTTTTTTTATATAAAATAGGGAAACTTATTTATTGAATGCCCCTAGTAATTGGATTACTAACATCAATCAATAGCCCTTCAAAGAGTGTGAATATGTTTTAAGTTTGATTAATATTGTCCAATAAATAAAGGCGTAATTGCGGAAGAAAATCTGCAAGATTTAGGCGAAATAGAATAGCTTCGCTTCAAAATGTTCATTGTATTTTTCCGAGCGAGGGCCCATAAAAATCCAACGTTTCTTTGTACTTCGAGGGGAGAAATCTAGTTTTAAGACAAAGTAGACGTTGTAGGCAACAGTTTTTTCTTACCGTTTATGCTTCGAATTTTCAACAGAAGAACCAATAAAAATACGAGATAATTTTTGGAACCAATGAGAAGATAGGAAGACGAAGTACCGCGCAATTATGCAACTATAAAGTGATATATGCGGAATATTTTACTAAGGTGCCAATAGTATTCGTTGTGATAAATTTTATTCAGCTTATAGCGATTTAATATTCGAAGTGACTACTTCAGGTTCGCGCAAATCTAAAGAATGGTGATAGAGCAGTGAAATATTGAATAATTAGCCGGAGTAGACGTTAGTGAACCAAGAGATAATATTGGGAAGCCCGTGTTAAAGAATCGCACGTGTTAGGGAGAACAAGAGAATCTTGCAGGATTTCTAGCATAAAGATGCGCCGGAGTGAGAAAAGTGAAAACAGTGTTTCCTTCTCGACGATATTCTGGTGTTACCACTCCCGCATCCTAACCTGGCATTATCACAGTTTGGAATTTCAGATTGATTCGCCGACAGTTGAATCCTGAGATGACAACATAAGTGCTTCCTACTGACATTGCTGACATCGATTCCTGAAGACGTAAACAAAGCGGTTCTGGACATGGGTTTACTCACAGAATATGATCACCTCTACCATCTACCTCCCAAGGCGGTTTGTAACCTATATGCATTTATTTATAGCCTTTATAGGATGAAAATTTAAGAAATTATGCCAACTTTTCTTTACTACTACTCGTGTATGCAAACCGGTTATCACTAGAAACACTATAATTCCATTCTCATTGCAAACACTAAGATTTAAAGTACATGATCGTTTTTGTAAATTACAAATAAAATAAATAACATAAATTATAAGTAACATATTTTACTGATGTTTTAAAATTATTAGCACACTTAAAACATATACGACGAATGCGTTGCAGAGAGAGAAGAGAGAGGAAACAACAGAGGAGTAACGAGGAGAGAAAGAGAGACAACCAGTAAGAGATGGAGAACCGAGCGGGGTGGCTCAGGCGATAACGTCTGTGACCCCCATTCGATCCTTTGCGTCCGCACACTCTGATCGACGGTTTTTTTTCGGGTTTTCCCGGGTCGCCAGGCAAGTTTTGGAGTGATTTCTTTGATCCCTCGAATTTCCTGTACCTCCATTTCGTTCCATTGATCATTTCATTCATCCTTTGGTCTATTTCAGGGTCGGAAGTGTCGGCGCTGGTATTTCGGTGCAGCGTGGCAGGTAGAAAGGATGCTCTCCATGCACTTCCTCCGTCCCACGGTCTTCGGATGGTTGTCGGGACAGAAGGACTGCCTCTTGTGGGGATGTTGAACCTGTGTGGGACGGTGTTCCCGGTCTGCCTGTCCAATTGCCGGGGCGTCTCGATCTGGAAACTGTACAGACCCTGTCATTGCTGTAGTGGTTACTATGCTAGCCTCTAGTTCCCGAGGTCGCTGGTTACGCGGTTCGGGCGTAATAATCCTTAGCATGGCTTCCCTCGGAAGGGAAGTAAAGCCGGTGGTCCCTTGTCGTAGATTTACAGCACGTAAAAGAACCTCAAGCCTAATAAAGAGGCCTCTGAGCAAAATTACCGGTCTTTCACACCCAATATAGCTAAGGACCACAGCAGTTAAAAAGCGTCCACAAATTAAACTCAATTTAATTTTATTTTTTTCCTGTCATTGCCGTACCGTCACTCCTGATTCCGGCCTCCTGGTGTCTCCCTTCACCTCAACCTTCCCTGCCGGGGCGCTCCCTCGTGTGACGTCGATACAGTATCCTCATTGCTGGATCGATTTTAGGTTCCCTCCGTTTCGCAATCCAATCCAAGAAGTGAAGAGAGAAAAGGTGGGAGAAGAGAAAGAGAAGAATTTCATAATTAAGCAAGAACGGAGCAGTGGTTCTGTTATTATTCTTTTTACTTTCTCTACTACGTATAGTAAGTAGGGGAAGTATTGCATTCCACCCAAAAATTCGATACCGAGATTTCACCGGAAATACATGTTTTGAGAACTCCTTAATCCAAAAAAAGTATTTTTGGAAACATGTCCGTGAATGTGTGTGTGTGTGTGTGTGTGTGTGTGTGTGTGTGTGTGTGTGTGTGTGTGTGTGTGTGTCAGTCTGTGAACAGCATAACTCAGAAACGAACAGTCGGATAAACACCAAACTTGGTATTTAGGTTCAGTATCTTCCAGAGATGCGACACAAACGTTTTCAAGAAAATCCCCCCACCCCAGATTACCCTTTACATGGAACATTTTTCGAAAAGTTTCATTTTCTCAAAAATGGCTCTAACGATTTTGATTAAAATATCATATGTTTAAGATATTTTCATGACAAATAAAATGTATATCTTGAATTTTCTGGGAATGTCTCCAAAAGTATTCTTCATTGTGAACGACTTTTGCATAACTGGTAAACCATAAGAGATAGACAAAATTTTACTACACAAAAAATGTAGATCGCGTTAAAATACACAATTTATGTCATATACATTTTTGTTGTTGAGTGAACCATTTTCGAGATATTGCTTGTTATTCCCTTAAATTTTTCAATACTTATTTTCTCAAATGGGAATTCGTTATTCATTTTTTTGTCTTGGATATGCAAAGAGTATTAATCTGTGGCAAAGGGAATGGTGCTGCACCTAGCAACCAGCAATTAAGAGATATGTATTTGCTTAAAAGCTGTTGTATTTCTACATTGCCCTTGTAAATATATTTTCCCCTTACATCTACAAGAAAATTAGCAATAAGATAGACTCTGCAAATGTTTATCTCGATTAACATGAAGTAGATCGAGAATAAGGTTTTGTAAAGATAATTTGTACAATAGTAGAGAAAGTCATGTGAGTGGAACACATCAGATTTTATTAGATCTATTTTTACCCTGCCTTTAGCTATATGGTCTTATCGGCGACCTTTCCTTTGGAACTTGCTGCCAATTGGCAAGGTGTTAACTCGTATTCTCTTGTCGTTGGGTTTATTCCACCTTTTGGGCTTTAATCATTAGATCACACACACATTCACACTCTCATTGATACTTCCAGACTCTGGGTAGGATAAAGGATAACCTTGGCTAGAGAAAAATGCCCACTCCCCAGCCGGGAATCGAACTGGGAACCCTCGCACAGCAGGTAGGTGCTCTACCAACTGAGCTACGGGGCCAGCTCTGTTATTATTATTTTATGCTCTACTAGTTGATTACGGATTATTTATTGCTGAGAATCAACACATGTTATACAGTACTACGTAATAACCTAGTGAGCGTTTAGAATTCTTACTCCCGAGGAGATGTAAGGGATTTAACATGGTACATAAAATCAACACTTCGAAACACCGACTGTATCAAGTTGATTTTTTGTAGAAGTTTGCACTACGCTTTGGGCGTCAATTTGAAGTAGGTAGTTGCTGCTACGTATTGAAAGCCAGTTTGAAGATGATGTATTATGTTTCAACTGTTGGGGAGCCGAACTTGAAGATATTGCAACCACACGTATAGTACCCGGTTTCCGGTAGCCTTCGCCCCAAGTTTAAAAATATTAGCTTTGTAATTTGACTGTTTTTTTAAATATTACATATTTATGTTTGCCTCGGCTGCGTCAGTATTATTATTAGAGACATGGAAGTGGTGCGACTAAAGAATGTAGGCTTACACAGATTTTAAGCTTTAATTCACTCCTTTTTATTAATCCTTGACACAATTTAAATAGCACTTCACTGATATAGAGAGCCGTGAGATTCTTTTATTTAGTACTTGCACTTTTTAACATGTAAGCTATTTTCGTCTCACACGAATACGTATTAAACCTCGAGTACGTATCTCGCGTCCGGTTAGGAACACTGTCTAGAAGCAACTGAACTGTTTTCCACCGTCTAAATTTATAGATTTCTGTATTTCAAGTCTCTGATTGGCTAATCCTAGTCCAATAGAATACCTTCATTTAACTATAGCTTTTTATGGTTATTGATTGGCTATTTTGTTTTAAACTGTCTCAAAAATTTACATTATTGCTGCTCTAATAATGACTAGTAGTATTATTAAACTTCCTTACTTATTATTGCCTCAAGTTTACCTCATTGTTAGCAACTTTAAACCTATTTCTCATAGCTCCTACATTATTAAATTACGTAATATATTCACATAACATTAATACACATGGATACAATAATACAAACATTCACAATGACAGTAATATACATTTTTTAGATATTGTTACATACACATACTGGTTTAAGGCGGGCTGCTATTGAATTTACATATTATATAATTTGACAGAAATTATTTAAGTGTTAAAAATAATGCCTCATGTATTACTTTTTCTATTATCTACCTATAGTAGACGATAGGAGAAGTATTGTATACCCAAAAATTCTATAATGAGATTTTGCTGGAAACACATATTTGAAGTCCCCAAATTAGAGGAAAAATTATTTTTAGAGAAAATTCCTTGAGTATGTGTATGTACAGTATAACAGAAAAACGAAATCTATGATAAATAACAAACTTTTGTAGCGGTTGCCTTGGTAGGTCCCACTACGCTGATGATGGATGCTGTATTGCGTATCTGATGCCCGTACTCCTGCGATGTATCTTGACGTTCTCATATTATTTTATAATTATGCCACGGCTGCTGTATTTGTGGCGGAGAGAACTTGTGTCTTGTCAAGGTTGGGTATGGAGCAGAATACACACGTATTCTGTTTGTTATTTCACTTGTATTTTAGCTAAACCACATATGATATCCACAATTCACTATTAGATTTGTTATGTTAAAATATGTATAACTGGTAGACTTTAAATACGTAGTTTTAGCGTCTATTTAGAGACGAGTTTATACACTACATTTCTGCTCGAATACTGACAAGCTTCTGTTAGCGTTCCTTCCAACCGTTCTTTCTAACGTACGTATTTGAATTATAGGCATGTATCAGTGTACCTGATTGCTGCTACTGTTCAATAACATCCAATAACAGTTTATGCTATATATGTGTTTATAGACTTCTATCGTCTTAATTATGAATCCAAGGTTCGTTACATGCTTACATAGATACTACTGCATTTCTCGTAAGTTTATATTACTGGTTGTATAGCTAACAATGGCCTTTCCCCCTTATATTATATTTTATATCTTATAAAGTACTTGTTCTCTACCATGTTTACATTATATGTATATATAACACGTAAAACATAGAATAAAATATTAAAGAAAGAAGTTATTAATGTGGCAATGCTGAGAAGCTGTGAATTAGATATTTTATTACGTTAATAATTTATTGTATTGGTTTTTCAGTGGCTAGTACTGTATGTTGCTTCACTTTGTAATTTAATTCAAATATCTTCCATGATTTCATGCGAGTATGTAAAACCAAAGCAGAGGTAATCATGTTCGATTACATACATGGTTAACACTGTGTTAAAATATTCTGCTATATTTCTAGCAAGGAAGGAAACCTTAGAATTATGGCCAAGTTGTACAGTCAACTATGAACATGCAAAATTACCAACATAATTATAATGTGACGGTGTCCTACGAAAGTTTTTAGAGTAATTATTTTCTGCCGCGAGAAGGGAAAGTTAGAGGAACCTTGTCCATCACTCTGTACTCACTTGAAAGTTTTAACCCTTTAATAAAGCGGCGTTGTGTGCAGCTGTTAAAAACGTGTATTAAAACGATCTTGGCACATTAGCAGAACTTGCATCCAATAAAAGCTATGCTGAACAGGGTTATATTCTGAAATGAAGTGTTTTTAAAAAACTCTGATGTGTTATACTCACATGACTTTCTCTACTCTTGTACAAAATATTTTTACAAGCTCTTATTCTCCATCTATTTCAAATTAGTCGAGATAAACATTTACAGGAACGATCTTTTGACATGCAAAGAGAATTATATTTTACACATAGCGACCAGTTCTAAAAATATTTGACTATCGCTTAAGGCGTACTATGTTCCCCTTGTTTTGTATTTGCAAGGGCAATATAGAAATACAGTAGCCTTTAAGCATAAACATATCTCTTAATAGCTGGTTGCTAGGTGGACCACCATTCTCTTTGCCACAGATTAATGCTGTTTGCATATCCAAGACAAAAAAAATGAATCACGAATTCCCATTTGAGAAAATAATTATTGATAAATTTAAGGGAATAGCAAGCAATATCTAGAAAATGGTTCACTCAACAAAAACATGTGTATGGCATAAATTGTGTATTTTAAGGTGATCTACATTTTTTGTGTAGTAAAATTTTGTCTATCTCTTATGGTTTACCAGTTATACAAAAGTTGTTCACAATGAAGAATACTTTTGGATACATTTCCAGAAACTTCGAGATATACATTTAATTTGTCATGAAAACATCTTAAACATATGATATATTGATCAAAATCGTTAGAGCCATTTTTGAGAAAATTAAAATTTTCGAAAAATGTTTTATGTAAAGGGTAATCTGGGGTGGGGGGATTTTCTTAAAAACCTTCGTATGGCATCTCTGGAAGATACTGAACCTAAATACCAAGTTTGGTGTTTATACGACTGTTCATTTCTGAGTATTGCTGTTCACAGACAGACACACAGACACACACACGGATATGTTTCCAAAAATACTTTTTTATGGATTCAGGGGGTCTCAAAACATTTATTTTCGGTGAAATATCCGTATCGAATTTTTGGGTGGAATACAATACTTCCCCTACATACTATACGTAGTAGAGAAAGTAAAAACGTTCAGCAGGATTCACACTTTTAAAACATAACAATAAGACTAGTGATGGGATGAAACCACTATTTCTCGACACCATTACTAATTTTCGAGCATCGCTATTTCATACTCCATACTCACTTTATAAATCACTATAAAGCGATAGCTTCTTCACTGAATTATGTTCGTATTAGTAGTTTTCTGTGTATAAACGCATGTAACGAAGTAGTATATGCTAATCTCTAAATTGTTTCTGTTTTACCTCCAATTTTCAGCAATTTTTTTTCTCTTAATAATGCCACATATTTAATTTTTTCTTCTGGTAATAACTAATTAGGAATATAACACTTGGGAATAGTAATAGTAGGTTTGTGGATTAAGCCTCTCCACTACCTATTCTCCTAAATTAGTGTATACATGTTTAATACAAAGGCATATTAGGCACAATTAAAATTTTGAAGAAAAAACATAGGAAGTATTACATTTGTATTAAGAGTCAGTATGGAACTTATATAATACTTGACGTCCCCAATTATAAAGGGTAAAGATTTTAATAAACCAAGGAGTAATACAAAGGTGCACTCTTTTTAATGTTTATATAGGTGAGCTATCCGAAAATGGAAAAAAGAGCACCAAAAGGAATATACATAACCAATAATAAAGACTATATTGTATTAATTGCAAATTCTGAAAATTAAGTTAAAAAATCAATCCATCTTTTAAATATAATTGGTTAGAATTATAATTTTAAGATATAATAAACAAAACGAAGACAATGGCATTCCTTGGGAAATACCTAGTAAGATGTAAAATAACAATTAAAAATTGGGTATTGGATCATGTTCAGCATTTCAACTATTTAGGAAGTTATATTACTTTTAACCAAAATAAGGATACAGACATTAAATTAAAGAAATATCCGAGTATCTGCGGTACATAAGCAGAATATTAAAAATTACACGAACAGAAACAAAAATTAAATGATATAAGGTGATGGCCCTGCCTGTTCTATTATATGACAGCGCATCCTGGGTGGTGAGGAGAAAAGAAGGAAGTAATCAGGCAAGAACTGAATATTTTTGCAGTGAAGGATAAATTAGAAGAACAAAAACAAACGTGGAAAGAACACTTGGAAAGAATGGCAGAAAGAAGGATTCCAAAGATGGCCTTACAATATAAACCTATAGGAAAGAGGGACATTGGAAGGCCAGTTAAAAGATGGAATTGAGGCCGAAACAGGTTGAGCCTAATCCTTGAAAGGCAGAAAAAGAATAAGAAGTATTAAATGAAATGTAGGGATATAAAGAAATAAAATGTGTTTGTTTAAGAACTGAGGCAGTATTTTTAAAACATATGATTTCATTCTAATTATATAATACAAAATGTAATAACAGCCCACCTTAAAAACAATATGTGTATGTAACAATATATAAAAAGTGTATATTACAGTCATTATATATGTTTATATTATTGTATATATGTGCAATAATTTTATGTGAATGTATTACGCAATTTAATAATGTAGGAGCTGTGAGAAATAGGTCAAAAGTTGCTAACAATGAAGTAACCTTGAGGCAATAATGAATTTGAAAGTTTAAATGCTACTAGTCATTATTGGAGCAACAATAATGTAAATTTTTTGTGACAGTTTATAAAATAGCCAATCAATAACCAGAAAAAGCTTAAGTTAAATTAAAGTATTCTATTGGAGTAGGATTAGCCAATCAGAGACTTGAAATACAGAAATTTACAAATTTAGGCGGTAGAAATCAATTCAGTTGCTTGTAGACAGCGTTCCTAACCGGACACGAGATGTGTCCTCGAGAAGTATAATACGTATTCAGTGTGAGATGAAAATAGTTTACGTGTTAAAAAGTGCAAGTAATTAATTAAAAAATCTCACAGCTCTCTATATAGTGAAGTGTTATTTAAATCGTGTCAAGCTTTAATAAAAGGAGTGAAGTAAAATTATAATCTGTGTAGGCTTACATTCCTCAGTCGCACCACAACCCTGCTAAGAGAAACATGTCTATAACACAAAATACTGACTCAGCCGAGGCAAACATAAATACTTAAAGAAATAGACAAATTACAAAGCTAATATTTTTAAACATTTTTTGGGGGGGACAAAGGCCACCGGAAAGTACATTTGGGGCGAAGGCTACCGGAAAGCGGGTACTATACGTGTGGTTGCAACGAACTTCAAGTTCCGCTCCCAACAGTTGAACTACAATACAACTACTTCAAATTGGCTTTCCATACGTGAAGCAACAACTTGTTCAAATTGACACTCAAGACGTGGTGCAAATAACAACGTAAAAATAACAATACAACAAAATAGCTAATTCAGAACACAGGATTCATTTTAGAACAAATATCTATATTAGCTGTATTTTCTGATTCGTTTCTGCTGGATTCACAGATTTTGGTCAACGGAGTAGGTAAATGTAATGGCTGAGAGTGAGTCACCAAGTCAGGGCTATTGCAGAAATGTGATTTAGTGATTCAGCTAAATCAACTTCATTCACAACTCAGTCAAGCTGTATGCTACACGAGTAGTTATACTCCTTTCCCTGTTGTTTTACGTTTTCCTTCAGACACTAGAGTCTATGGTGATTCGTCGCAGTCGAGGTCTATCGAGAACTATAGTCCAGTAATATTTGGGGACACGTGCAAGTCCATAACATGAAGTCTCGGCTCCTTTCATTCCTTATCTAGCATAAAGTTGAACGCAACAACTTTCAATAATGCAAAACCTAAAATTTTAAAAGTATCGAAGGTTTAGCTCAAAGTATTAGACCTACCTTATCCCTAAATAAAACAAGTTTGCAAATTCATAGTTGCAGTTATAAATCCCAATACAAGTAATATTAATTGCATATATTGTAACAAATAAGAACACCAGTGCTTGCTTAATACACTTTACTATTACTTGGGTTCTAAACATTATACTTGAGACCCTGCTGGCACACGTTAAGAGCTAAGGATGGGCAGAAAATAACGTAACGGTTAGGATAGGATAGGACTAGAAGCGGAGGGGATAGCACTTCAACCTACGCAGTTCTTTTGTACCAGGAGGGAGGGATGAAGTGAGAGGAGTCGAGGTCGTTCGGACCAGAAGACACGACAGGCAGAGATACCATTTACAGATTTGAACTCCTCAGGTGGTGGTTGGTGCAGCCGGCTCCTCTACCCGCCGTAAGGGGAGGTCCCGACCCCTTCAGCTGCCGTGGTGCGGGCGGTGCGGACCCTTAGCGCTCATGATACTTCTGACGTTACTAGAAGTCAGCCTCCCGAAAGAGAGTTGTTCGGATTGGGTTGGACTCGGCGGGGTAGTGGTCCCCGAAATCCATGGGAGATTGGATATACCTGGCTGGAAATTTCCGCCCAGGCAGAGTTGTAAGACGCCCCGATGTTCTCCGGTACCAACCATGAAACTGGTAGATGTTGGCTAGGCACCGAGGTTGCTCGGTAATCTTCCTCGTATGGGGTTGATGCGCGCAAGTGGCGTATCCATTTCCGTCCCTGTGAAAGCAGGGGGGCGGTTTATAAAATAGGTGTCGTCCTAAAGTAAAAACCTATGGATAACTCGCTGGGTCACGCAGCGGTGTGCTGAGTTGTCAGCTTTAGTCGTCGAGTGGACGTTTCTCCTCCTCCCGTGGACTTACACATCCCCTGCGGGGACGGGTCTCGGAGAACATTTACGGTCCTTTTCCCCTACCATGCACACGCCGAGACCTGCCGCTGACACTTGCAACCCTGAAAGAAACCAAGCAGATGAAAGGTGAAGTGAAATGAGAATGGAGATGAAATGGAGAGACAGGAAATTCGGGGGTGTAATGATCCTTCCCGGCATTCGCCTGCAACTCAAGAAAACCCCCGAAAAAACCTATAGGTCAGGAAGGTCGGCCACTGGATTCAAACCCACGACCTCCCGAATGCTGACGCCTGAGTCTTCCCGCTCGGTTAATGAAACGGTTCCCAAAGTAACGAATACAGAGTAACTAGTTACTCAATATGAGGCAGTATTTTTAACACTTAAATGATTTCAGTGAAATTATGTAATATATAATTCAAAAAGCAATATGTGTATGTAAAATATATAAAAAATGTATGTAACAGTCACTGCATATGCCTATATTGCTGTATACATGTTCAATAATGTTATATGAATGTATTACGTAATTTAATAATGTAGTAGCTGTGAGAAATAGGTCACCATAGTTTCTAACCATGAGGTAACAATGAGGTAACCTTGAGGCAATAATGAATTAGAAAGTTTAAATGTGACTTCACAACTGAACTGCATTCAGCACTTCGTAACTTCTTAACTAACTGAACTCCCCTCATTGGGCTGAGCATTCCCTTATATAGATCTGGATACGCAGCGAAAGGTTCCGGCAAGAAGAGGTTACTAAACCTGCCGAAAGGAACTTTCCGGAGCAGTAATTGGCTAAACTGCAGGGAAGAGGCACTTAATGAGCTGTTCCGCGGCTATTGTTCTGAAAGGCCGGTCCAGGTGCCGAGCCGGTATGTGCTTACCGCCGGCCCACTGATAGCTTCGCCACGAGAGTACGTCATTTGAACATTACAGAATGAATCACTGTTTTTTTTGTCTTCCAATATTTATTTTCCTTATTGGTTTATAGTTTATGAAACGGGATGGAAATCCCTTTGTATTCATTCTTTGAAGACGACCTATCCACTTAGTTTTACATTCTTTAATTTTCTCTTATATCCTGCCACTACTCATAAAAAGTTAATATAATTTGCCACGAGTCTCCTTTTGTTTTCCTCTGTCAAAATCCATAATTCATTCCCATAATCCATAATTTTGGTATTGACATTACTTTATAAAATTTTAATATCGTCTCTTTTCTTGTATGGAGAACTTTGGTTTCCAAAACCAGTCACCTTTAATGGTAACGTTTGTGCAGCAACAGAGATTTTCAAGAATCATAGTAGCCATAACTGTCTGTTGCAGTGCAAATGAGGGACAGATAGCGAATTTTGACCATCGTGCAGTTATTAAGTGCTTACAGAGTGAGATGGTACCGTGGTAGCGTGTGAGACTTGCAGTCGGGAGGTCTCGGGTTGGATTCCGGTGACCGCCCACTCTGATTATAGGTTTTTATGGTTTTTCCTGGTTGTTTAAGATAAATGCTGGAGTGATGTATTCTGACACGGATTTTCTCTGCCCAATTTACTCTCATTTTATTTCTCTTTTATGTTTCAGGTCGACTTCAGGGCTATGGCTCGGTCGTTTTCGGGCTATTGGCACAGAGGTTTGCGATTTGAACTTCTTCTCGGCCTGGATTATATTTCCCTGGTCCCACTAGAGGGACGTCTCTGAGCAATACCTGATATTGTTAGGGAACTGTGAGTATCTGTCTACTTGCGCCGGCCTCGCTCTGCAACCTACATGTCTCCTGCGGTTTCCTCATCCCATCCGTTCCTCCCGGGTGTTTGTGCACAAAAGGTCCATTGGATGCCGAGATGCTAGGTGTCCCCTCTGTTAATTGGTACTATCCTATCCTCTTAAGTACTTAGTAAGGAAGGGTATGAATGCAACAAAAATTCATACCGCTTTCATGCTCAAGAGGACTCTACACCATCATTTTCAATCATTTCCAAGTGGACACAGATTTTAAACGCGGCTGTGAAAGCGTGTAAAATAAGCACACAGCGGAAGACTGAAATCTGCCACGATAACAGTAATAATCATCAATAAAGTACACAACATGGTTCTACTTCATCTCCAAATGAAGGTGACCGAAATTGGGAACCTCTGGATACTGCAATAGAATGTATGTTTCATATTTTGGAAAAATATTTGGACATCAAACAATTATCTGCAAGATGGATACCGAGACTGGTGATTCCTAATCAATCAGTGCAAATCACTGAATAAAGTTTGGCTCGTCTTAGAGGGATCCCACCGACTTCTTGCGCAATGTAAGAAATGAAGAAACGTGGATGTATAACCATGTGCAACATTGAAGCAACAATATTCTCAACCACCAAAGAAGGTGAAGTTTGTGAAATCAGCCGGGGAGATAATGTCGTCGGTTCTCTGGTATGCCAAAGGTGTACTGCTAATTATCTTCCTCGTGGATAATCTATCACTGGAGCGTATTATTATGGACCACTTGAAGATCAGATACGCCGAGGTCCGGTAAAGGAAGTCATGCTCCATCAACACAATGCTCGTCTTCACGCATGTATTGATGCAATTCCTTGACTTATCCCCATCAGACTTTTATTTGTTCCCTAACCTGAGAAACTTCCTTGGAGGAAAGAAATGATCGTCCGGTGAAGAACTTAAATCATCAATGTAGAAATACTTTTCAGGCTGAAGGAATCTAACTTTCACGACGGGATATAGCCATGGATCATCGCTAGATCAAGTGCATTGATGTCAAGGGAGATACACTGAAAAATAAGAACAATCCTAAAATTCCTTGGCATCATTTTGTGCTTCTTTATAGAAACCTTCAAATGTCCCTACTATACCCCCTTAAAGACTTCTAGTACACATGTGTTGGGCAACAAAATTGAACAGGGGCTTTGAAGAAATTAGAATGGAGTAATTTGGCTACAGGAGAGAGACATAGGACGTAGCGGATGCAAGGCAATCCAGAGGCGACTACGTAATGTTGACAGACAGGATTTAGAATCACAATGTAAGGCTAAAATTTCACTTAACTTACAGTGTCAAATAACGTGAGGCTAGGGCTAGGAGGGCTATTTAGATAACGCGAGAGGAAAGATGTAGTTTGGAGTGACTATGATTGGGCGCCTGGAAAGGCAACAAATTAACTGATGATACCGGAGTGAGAATATGTCCACTTTGTGGTGAAAGGGAAACAAGGAATGATATTCCGGCTCAGTGTAGGGAAATGGAATTACTAAGAAAACAATATTTGCCACCACGTTTCTGGAGTCCAATAGGAGAATAAGGGCCTTCTTGGATATAACGTTGGACCGAGGTGTCATAAAATAGGTTCTTTTCTGCCTAAGATTCGGAAAAGGAGGTTAATTGCCCTGGAAAATGGAAGAGGGGGCGGGGTACATAAGAGAAAATTCTTAAGGGTCAGAGCATTGTATATATTTGTTATATAGTTGTAATTCATTATTAGTATTTTTTTCTTCCTTCATGTAAATAAGTATTATAGTACATACTAGTACACACACACACACGTATATTATATGTACGTCAATGAGGCCCATGCGATTGTTGTATTTCACAAGATTAAACAAACTGTTCACAACAAAAGAGTCCTTCTCCTCCTCCTCTTCTACCACCACCACTACATATTGCTTACATGTATACTGGTGCTATCTGTTTCAGGAATAACCAACCAAAACTTTATTAACTTAATTAATTACTTTATATATTAAGCTCTAAGGGTCTCCTCGTCCCTTAATTTTATTTACGTCTGTTTACTTAAAATCGGAAGGCAGAGGGAGCTCGCGCAGAAACATAACAAACAAGTCGTTTTACGTCACCATTCCCGGTGGGTAGCATGTACTATACTCTCGTCGGCCGTTATCCCTCCTGTCTAAACGTAGCCATTGCGACCTCGCCTGAAAGCTACACTCTTTCGTCAGACAGGTAGTATGCAAACCAAGTGGCCCATTTGCACCGTCTGGATAGCACATGTTGACAAGATTCAAATAGGAGTTAGCACGAAGAGTTGTCTATGTTGAAGGAGCAATACCAATGAGACTGCTGCAGGTATAGAGAAAATCAATATAGGAAACTTATTACACCTTTAAATTCTGCAACGTTTTAGCATGATCTACACTGCGATAATATATTCAACTGCTGTTGGCACAGATGTTCTACTGGTATATGCATGTTCCATATCGCCCTCAAAATCACGGATCCGATTTCAATCAACCTTGGCACAATCATTAGTACTTTCATGAAAATACTGGGGGTGTTAAAACATGAGAGGGATAGTGGGTGAGAACTTGAAGGTAGGAAACCGTAAAATTGGTGCTACTTTCTTCCTAAATTATTGGAACAATTTCAACAAAACTTGGTCCATACCCAGGCTAATATATCGCAGGAAGTTACACATCCCTAGTGCATTCACCAGGGAAGGGGTTGAGGGATAACACATTAAAAGTGCCAAAGGAAGCAAATATTTGTATTAAATCCATATTTTACCTTTTTTCAGAATATTCTAGAAGATTATTTACACCCTCAATCTTGGGAGAGGGTTAAATCTAAACTCTGACGATGTTACAGAGGTATTAGGAAACGCCACATTAAAGCATAGCAATATCTGGTATGAAGACACGTTTTGATTTGAATGAATAAAATTAATGTAAATTAAAATTTCAAAAGCACAATGAAATATTAAAGTGAATATTCGTGCCCAACGTTCTTTAACAATTGCTAGTAGTATTTCTCCAAGTTTTGTCTCTAGGTTTAGTGTATTAAATCACTTTTGGCACTTCAACTCCTTTTAAATAGACAAAGCGTTATAAAAAATCACAGCAATTTTTCAAGAAATACGAACCCTCAGTTTAGGAATTTAACGCTATAAACGCAGATAGATAATTTTCCCTTTATTACTCCTACGAGGCTGTCACCCTCGAGCCATTAATTAAGTTGATAGGGTTTATTTTTGTTGACGCCCAGAGGTGGTTGATCTTCATAAGCAGAATGTGTCAAAATTCCGCTTTTCCCCTCAGCATATCTCTGATGCAGTTACACTTATTCTTATGGAATGTGGCCTGAATGTGAAAATACCAAATACCAAAATATATTACACTTCTTAATGCTCTTTAGTCGGGCGAATTTAATTCTGCCGTATTGTAGGAACAGCTTAAGTGGTTTCATCACACCGATCACAAACGCATTTTGTGTTTAATTCTTAGCAATGAAAAGCTAGTAGCGAGTAATAAACAACAAGTAGCGAACAACACATAGCAGGTAGCGTTTCACAAACAGCAAGTAACGGTACGAAAATCAAGTAGTGAGTAAAATAGAAAGTAGTGAGTAAAAATAACAAGTATCGAGTTGCATATAATAAGTAGCGAATAAAAAATAGCAAGTAGCAAATAACCTATAAAGTAGTGTGTGATAAACAAGTAGTGCGTAACAAACAGCAAGTATTGAGCAACGCCTAGGAGGTAGCGAGTGAAACATATTGCGGCGATCACCTCCTCATCCGTTGCTGTAGCTTACCTTGATGCTTCTCCCGTTGCTTCCAGAAGTTCTCAGCGTGTTGGTTCTTCAATTTATCCTCGGCTAGCTGCAGTAATTTTCCTTAAATTATATGGGAGCATGGACTTATCCTCGGTAAAGGAAAACGTAGATCTCGGGTGGTGATATAGGAAGACATAGACCTGTTTTGTTTATGAAAAGATGACACTGCCGTTTCTTTTTATTTAATTAACACTCGTAGTATACAAAACTGGTATTGCCGCTGTAAAATACTGTCCACCGCTGTTAAACTATGGCGTGGATATGGCACGAAATATAACTATTCTTATTGTCGCTTTCAGAGTAGCGGATCTTAGGTGTGTTGCTAAAACTATTGGGATTCCCTGTTTTGGCGCGATATCTCACACATCCTGCAGCATCTCTCCCTGACCACACATGACAAAAACTTTCCCGCTAAAAATCCATGATAAAACTGTTGACAATACTGTCTTTTTGGCGCGATATCTCACACATCCTGCAGCATCTCTCCCTGACTACACATTACCAAAAACTGTCCCAAATTTTCCCTAAACAGATCCATTTATAGTCTCAGGCTTCTGAGGCTGCTTCCTTTCCTATTGGTCCATTTTTAGCGCGACTCGACGCGTCTAACTATTTCGAATAAACTTTCAGGGATCTCATTGGTCCAATTTTAATATAAATCGCGGCTTTTCCTACATGTACCGTTAGATTGTCCTTCTCACTCACTTGGTCACGGCGAATTATCAAATAATGGGACAAAGGCTCTACACCCTCGCTGTAGGAATAATAGCACTGCGACCGAAGAGAGGTAATAAAACTAGGTTTTCTGCCTTCGAAAGCACTATTCCTGTAGCTAAAACATTCCACCGTGGACAGTATTTTAACATAGCGCTTAAATTATTTACATTAAACCATTTATAACTCTACTAATATTAGTAACCTAGATAGATACATAATGTTAAATCACCCTTCTTAAAATATACAAGCAGTATTGAGAAAAAGATATTTACATAGTACGATTTAACATCAATAAAAGTTAATTAATAAATTATCTAGAATTACTGTTCTCGGGCCCGGCCTAGAGTTGCCGTTTCAAATTGCTCTGTTCTGGAAAAGAATAAATTTTTCAGCACTTGATACAATTTTCTTTTCCAGAATAATTCCTCTGATTATGGCCTTTGTAGGTTTGTTTTGTTGACAGAGACCCTTCGCTATACCTGTTCCTTCACAAGGGTTCTGCCAAACCAGTGGTGTTTATATTTGGGTCATTCACTCTACATTTGTTATGGTTGATCCCCTCTCACCATTTAAAAACAGGTTTCCGAGAGACGTTCTTACACAATACATTTCCCGCACACGAATAACTTGTGGTGGAGAGAAATACGCTAATACCTAAATTAAGTTCTAAAATTAAATCTATTTACATACATATTGATACATAATTATTATGCATTTATTTATTTCTTTACCTCCTTATTTATCGGGTGTATTACCTTTACTATTTGTTCATAGGGTTGCTACCTCATTTCGAGTAAAACTAACCTGACTATTTTCATTACATTCTTCACCCTTCTCATTCTCTAAACATTTGTACGGTTTGAGCAACGGTTTATGGTATCTCCCTACGATCTTGGAATTCTTTATTTCTTGTAACTCAAATGTATCTGAGCCAAAAATGTTAATCACCCGGTATGGACCTTTAAATAAATGTTCCATTCTATGATACCTTTTTTTTATAATTAATAAAACTAATTTATATGTTTAAAGAAAACTGTCAGCATATTGCTAGCATACCAACCAATTAATAATTTACAAATATTTCTAAATATCAAAAAAAATAATAAATATTCTGACAATAAAAGCTGTTTCAACCTTAAGACAAACTTATTCAAACAGAAAGAAACTGAAACATATTAATGGCAAAGGTGTTTCTTGTTCTTCTTCACTATCACTAATGATCATTTAATACTCAAGTCTCTTTAGTAATGCAAAAAAAATGTTCTGCACAACTGCTTAAGATAATTCATTAATTCACATGTGAAAGCTCTCCTTTCCAGGCACTGTAGAGTCAGGATCAATGATATTCTGTCTTTTTTTTTTTTTTTTTTTTATACCCATACTAATTCTCCAAGTTCGATCAACCATTTCTTTCGCTTCCTGGTTTTAAATTCCTGCTTTCTTTTCTGCGCCCTCTTTGACATTCTTTCAAAAGCTTTCTTTGACGTCTCTTTTCCCGTTAGTGTTTTCGGATCTTTAGTTTCTAGTATCTGTAGTAGTTTCCCTTCAAGTGTTTCTATCAACTTCCCCTTCATCAGCTCAACTAATTTCCCCTCTAAACTCTTATTTTGTTCACCTAAGTTTCTTTCTGAGTCCTTACTCTGCTTACTTAATTTCCCTTCGAAATCCTTTTTCTGTTCACTCAGTTTTCTTTCTAAATCCTTACTTTGCTTACTTACGATTCTTTCTAAGTCCATATTATGCTCATTTGATTTCCCTTCTACATTCTTATCTTGTTCACTTACGATTCTTTCTACGTCTTTACTCTGCTCATTTGCGATTCTTTCTAAGTCCTTATTATGCTCATTTGATTTCCCTTCTAGATTCTTATCTTGTTCACTTACGACTCTTTCTAAGCCCTTACTCTGCTTACTTAC
Organism: Deroplatys truncata; assembly: GCA_030765065.1. NCBI lineage: Eukaryota > Metazoa > Arthropoda > Insecta > Mantodea > Mantidae > Deroplatys > Deroplatys truncata. The sequence continues at coordinate 113,182,575 of CM060982.1, forward strand.
GATTCTTTCTAAGTCCTTATTATGCCCATTTGATTCCCTTTCTAAATTCTTATCTTGTTCACTTACGATTTTTTTTACTTCTTTACTCTGCTTCCTTACTTCCCCTTCTAAATTCTTATCTTGTTCCCTTACGACTCTTTCTAGATTCTTACCATGTTCACTTACGATTCTTTCTAAGTTCTTACTATGTTCACTTAAGATCTTACCCCGTTCCTTTATGTCCTTACCCATCTCGTCTATCTTTGTGCTCAAATGTTGAAGCAATATTAGCAGCTGGTTTTGACCTGCGTCAATGACCTGCTTAATCGGTGGTCTCCTTTCCAGCCTAGCTTCTCCCTTTGCTTTACCCATATTTTCTCCTTCTGGTGTTTCGCTGACAATAGCCTCCCTATTCAGTTCTTCCAAATCTTCCCTTGACCTACTCATGGTTCCGTTAGCAAGTTCTACCTCCCTAGTAATGACTTTACCCCCTCTCAATAACATGTGTTCACAAAACTGAGTCACTACTCTGCATGCCTTTTTGTTTGTTTTTGAATAAAAGTTCTAACCTGTATTTTTTTTCAATGTTAACTGATGCGTTCCGGGTTCGAATCCTGGTGAAGTTCTAGAAGCGATGTTCTCAGCCGTTTTGTTGTCCCACGTAGGTAGACTAGAAGTTCGCGTTGTAATTTTGTTCTGCTGTGCCCCTTTCCTCTGAAGATCCTTCGTCCGTTCGTTGTTTCCTAGTCCTCCGTTTGTGTCGTTCTTCCCTTCGAGCTGGTCTTCCCTTCGAGCTCCACGTTATGGCGCCAGTTTGCGGCGATCACCTCCTCATCCGTTGCTGTAGCTTACCTTGATGCTTCTCCCGTTGCTTCCAGAAGTTCTCAGCGTGTTGGTTCTTCAATTTATCCTCGGCTAGCTGCAGTAATTTTCCTTAAATTATATGGGAGCATGGACTTATCCTCGGTAAAGGAAAACGTAGATCTCGGGTGGTGATATAGGAAGACATAGACTTGTTTTGTTTATGAAAAGATGACACTGCCGTTTCTTTTTATTTAATTAACACTCGTAGTATACAAAACTGGTATTGCCGCTGTAAAATACTGTCCACCGCTGTTAAACTATGGCGTGGATATGGCACGAAATATAACTATTCTTATTGTCGCTTTCAGAGTAGCGGATCTTAGGTGTGTTGCTAAAACTATTGGGATTCCCTGTTTTGGCGCGATATCTCACACATCCTGCAGCATCTCTCCCTGACCACACATGACAAAAACTTTCCCGCTAAAAATCCATGATAAAACTGTTGACAATACTGTCTTTTTGGCGCGATATCTCACACATCCTGCAGCATCTCTCCCTGACTACACATTACCAAAAACTGTCCCGAATTTTCCCTAAACAGATCCATTTATAGTCTCAGGCTTCTGAGGCTGCTTCCTTTCCTATTGGTCCATTTTTAGCGCGACTCGACGCGTCTAACTATTTCGAATAAACTTTCAGGGATCTCATTGGTCCAATTTTAATATAAATCGCGGCTTTTCCTACATGTACCGTTAGATTGTCCTTCTCACTCACTTGGTCACGGCGAATTATCAAATAATGGGACAAAGGCTCTACACCCTCGCTGTAGGAATAATAGCACTGCGACCGAAGAGAGGTAATAAAACTAGGTTTTCTGCCTTCGAAAGCACTATTCCTGTAGCTAAAACATTCCACCGTGGACAGTATTTTAACATAGCGCTTAAATTATTTACATTAAACCATTTATAACTCTACTAATATTAGTAACCTAGATAGATACATAATGTTAAATCACCCTTCTTAAAATATACAAGCAGTATTGAGAAAAAGATATTTACATAGTACGATTTAACATCAATAAAAGTTAATTAATAAATTATCTAGAATTACTGTTCTCGGGCCCGGCCTAGAGTTGCCGTTTCAATATCAAGTAGCAAGTAACAAAATTAATAAGTAGCGAAGATCAATTCGCAAGTATCAAGCAACAAGTAACAAGTACTGAGGATCAGATAGCAAGTAGTCAGATAGCAGATAGCAAGATAGTGGGTAGCGAGTAAAAATAGCAAGTAGCGAGGAACAAATAAAAAGTGGCGAGTAACAAAATTAAAAAGTAGCTAGGAACAGATAGCAAGTACGAAATAACAGGTAGTGAGTAACAAATAGCAAGTAGCGAGGAACAAATATGAAGTAGCTTAATAAATAGAAAGTAGGGAGTAAAATATAGCAAGTGTCTAATAACAATTCGTAAGTAGCGAGTAAAATATACCAAGAAGCGAGTAACAAATAACAGTTAGCAAGGAACAGATATGAAGTAGCTTAATAAAGAGAAAGTAACGAGTAAGGTACAGCAAGTCGCTAATAACAAACTATAAGTAGTGAGTATAACATAGCAAGAAACGAGTATCAAGTAACAGATAGGAAATAGCAAGTAGTGAGTAACTAATTGCAAGTATTGGGTGACAAGTAGCAGTTGCACGTAAAATAGCAAGTTGCGATTAAAGAGTAACGAATGTACAAATGGCAAGTAGCGAGTAACAAATACCAAGTATCAAGTAATAAATTGCAAGTTTAGAGTGACAAATAACAATTTGTGAGTGAAAAATAACAATTTGTGAGTGAAAAATAACAACTAAAAGTAACAAGCTTAGAGTGATAAACAGTAAGTAATGAGTGTACAAATAGAAAATAGCGAGTGAGAAACAACTAGTAGCAAGTAACAAACAGTAGGTAGTGAGTAACAAATAGCAAGCTCACATATTTACACCACTAACTCATTTTTACTTTCTCTACTACGTATAGACGTAGGGGAAGTATTGAATTCCACCCAAAAATTAGATACCGAGATTTCACCGGAAATACATGTTTTGAGACCCCCTCAATCCAAAAACAGCATTTTTGGAACATGACCGTGTGTGTGTCTGTGAACAGTATAACTCAGAAACGAACAGTCGGATAAACACCAAACTTGGTATTTAGGTTCAGTATCTTCCAGAGATGCGACAAGAAGGTTTTCAAGAAAATCCCCCAACCCAGATTACCCTTTACATGGTACATTTTTCGAAAATTTTAATTTTCTCAAAAATGGTTTAAGATATTTTCATGACAAATGAAATGTATATCTCGAATTTTCTGGGAATGTCTCCAAAAGTATTCTTCATTGTGAACGACTTTTGCATAACTGGTAAATCATAAGAGATAGACAAAATTTTACTACACAAAAAATGTAGATCGCGTTAAAATACACAATTTATATCATATACATTTCTTTTGTTGAGTGAACCATTTTCAAGATATTGCTTGTTATTCCCTTAAATTTTCCAATACTTATACTTTTTCTCAAATTCGTTATTCATTTTTTTTTGTCCTGGTAATGCTAAGAGAATGGAATACTCCACATAGCAACCAGCTCTTAAAATATTTTATTATCGCTTAAAGCCTACCAATTCCCCTTGCATCTACAAGAAAATTAGCAATAAGATTAACATCTCGATATCTCGATTAACATGAAGCATATGGAGAATAAGCGTTTGTAAAAATAATTTGTACAAGACTAGAGAAAGTCATGTGAGTGTAACACATCAGATTTTTTTTATTTCTTTGCCTTAATTCCGAGAGATCTAAATTGTACGTTTTGTTTACACAATTTTACGCCAAAGAAATGGCTCGAGCTCACCATCGGTTAGAGTTAAATCATTGACCATTTACGTGATGATACTTATAGCAGCTTTCCTATATAGTTGACTCTGCCTTGCGGGGGATTCGCTATGGTCATTCACACAATAACTTTTTGGCTGTATGATGCAATACAAAGGCACAGCCACGTTTCTCTCTCCGGAAAACACAATAGAAAACCTCCAGTTGGATTGCTCCTCTGAGGGTAGCTTAAGTTGGCTTAAGATTGGCCTCTATCCATGCTTTAGCTTTCTCAAAAATATCGTTCTTCTAATGGTAATTCTTATGATGAACTAGCTGAAATACCCGATGTTGCCCGCGGTTTGACGGTTTATCCCTACAAAATTTAGCCTTAGGTTCCACTTGCTCAATAGTCTTTCCTTTCTTTGGGGGCATTTACTTTTTCTTTACACGATACTTAAAGAGTTAATTAAAACTCCAAGGACAATAAAATAATAATACTAAGAAAACATTATGCAAAAGCATTCCTGAACAGACACAAATACCACAAGTAATGATGACTACTGAAAATGCAGCTGAGGGAGATCGGTTGGGAAGAAATAATAGCAGTTTGAGTAACATAAACAAACCTTGTTGATTCTCAGCAATCAACATACACAAAACTACCAATAAAACACACGAAAGAAAATATAACAAAGATCAAAATTAATATACAAAGAAAAGAATAATAAGAATACGAAGTGGTACTGAGGCAGTATTTTTAACACTTAAATGATTTCAGTCAAATTATGTAATATAAAATATAATAACAGCCCGCCTTAAAGCAATACGTGTATGTAACAATATATAAAAACTGTATATTACAGTCATTGTAAATATTTATATTATTGTATACATGTGTAATAATATTATGTGAATGTATTAAATAATTTAATAATGTTGGAGCTGTGAGAATAATAGGTTAAAATGCTAACAATGAGGTAACCTTGAGGCAATAATGAGTAAGAAGGTTTAATAATGATACTGGTCATTCCTGGAAACAATAATGTAACTTTTGTGACAGTTTATAAAATAGCCAATCAACAACCAGAAAAGGCCTTAGTTAAATGAAGGTATTCTATTGGATTAGGAATAGCCAATCAGAAAATGAAATACAGAAATCTACAAATTTTGGCGGTAGAAATCAAGTCAGTTGTTAGTAGACAGCGCTCATAACTGGACGCGTTGGATGTAGACAGTGTTCCTAACCGGACGCGAGATGTGTCCTTGAGAAGTTTAATACGTATTCGTGTGAGACGAAAATAGTTTACGTGTTAAAAAGTGTAAGTAATTAACAAAAGAATCTCACAGCTCTCTATATCAGATAAGTATTATTAAAATCGTTTAAAGAATTAATAAAAGGAGTGAAGTCAAATTATAATCTGTGTAAGCCTACATTCTTCAGCCGCACCACGTCTTGTTAAGACATTCATGTCTCTAAAAAATAAATACTAACGCAGCCGAGGCAAACATAAATATATAATATTTAAAGGAACAGTCAAATTACAAAGTTAAATCTTTTTAATTCTTTTTTTGCGACGAAGGCTACGAAAACATTTTACCATACGTGCGGTTGCAACTACTTCAAGTTCGGCTCCCCAACAGTTGAACTACAATACAACTCCTACTTCAAATTGGCTTTCCATACGTGAAACAACAACCTACTTAAAATTGGCGCCCAACGTGGGATAAATAACAATACAACAAAAAATCTACTTCAGTACTTCGACTGGTTTGATGCTGTTATTGTTATCCATGCCTACTGTCATTTTATATGCCACTCAGTTATTGTTTTCCTGCTTATAAAAGTATCACAATCTTTCCAGAGAAAGAAAGTCACTGCTTACAAAAATGGGAAACTATAAATTATAATAAGTGAATATCCGAAAATCGGAGTATGATCACAAAATCCGTGGATATCAACCTCGAATTATTTATTACTCTTATGTTAGCAATTTTTGAGCACCACAGGGAATTTGCAGTGAATGCGAATGTGTTTAATGCTTGTGTTTTATTTTTTGTATCAATACACAATAAATAACCACATGAATATGAAGAAGAATAAGAGGAAGTGGAATTTTGTCTGGTTTGATTCTCTTGCTGCTACCACTTTTAATATAAGAAGTTTGAAGTGTTATTAATTTTTACTTTTTCTATTACGTATAGTAAGTAGGGGAAGTATTGCATTTCACCCAAAAATTCGATATAAAGATTTCACCGGAAATACATGTTTTGAGGGCCCCTGGATACAAAAAGCATGTTTAGAAAAAGGTCCGTTTGTGTGTGTGTGTGTGTGTGTGTGTGCGCGCGCGCGCATCTGAGTGGATGTGTCTGTGATCAGTATAACTCAAAAAGTCGTATAAATACCAAACTTAGTATTTAGGTTCAGTATCTTTCATAGATGTGACACAAAGATTTTCAAGAAAATCCCCTCACCCCAGACTACACTTTATATGGAACATTTTTCGAAAATTATGATTTTCTAAAAAAATGTCTCTAACGGTTTTGATTAAAATATCATATATTTAAGATATTTTCATGACAAATTAAACGTGTATCTTGAATTCATTCTGAATAGATTTTGTATAACTGGTAAACCGTAAGAGATGGAGAAAGTTTTACTATACAAAAAATGTAGATCTCTTTGAAGCACAGAATTTATGTAATATGCATTTTTTTTGTGGAGTGAACCATTTCTGAGATATTCCTTGTTGTTTATTTGAATGTTCCAATACTCATAGTTTTTCTCAAATGGGAATTCGTTATTCGTTTTTTGTCCTGCACATACAAAGAGAATGAAATACTCCACATAGCAACGAGCTCTTAAAATATTTGATTATTGCTTAAAGCCTACCGTATTCCCGTTGCACCTACAAGAATATTAGCAATAAGATAGTTTCTGCAAATGTTTATCGTCATTGACATGAAGTACACGGAGAATACGCGTTTGTAAAAATAGTTTGTACAAAACTAGAGAAAGTCACGTGAGTGCAACACACCAGCATTTTTACTAAGCGAAGTAGCGCCTTTACATTTGCGCAATCACAGCCACAGATGGCACAGCTGTTGTATTTATTTGACTGTGTTATTTACTCCATCATCAATGTCGGAGAGTAGATCAATGAATGATATTGTGCGTATTTTATTGACATTAACAGACGCACTGTTGTGCTGTATTCTTGCTACCAGACGTAGCTATTTTGTGTTTCCTTAGTCATATTTCGGCTTAACGATTTTTCCCTTCGGTGCGGACCGCGCCAAAGGGAAAGATCTTTCTGAAGTTGTCTGGTATGACGTCAACCCTGTCTGGTTTCGGCTATATATGGTTGTTGGGGATAAGGAAGCTTCACTGAAGCAGAAGTATTCGTTTGAGTTAGACGTGTTCATGGCCGTTCTACGGTTTAGTGGGATCTCCCTCCACCGTTGTTTAATATGTAGAGTCGCCAGACTTGTGAATAAATCCCAGGTATGTAAAGATTCATTCATTCATTCATTATCTGTTTACCCTCCTCTTATGTAGGACTTACATCCCCCAGGACTTACAAGGGGGTGCCTGGGGTTAGAGGCCCGTCGAGGAGCAGACACTCATGGATCAGACAGAGCATCCAGGATGGGTGATCAGCCCGATGCCTGGTATGGGATGAAGGAAGTAGATGAAACGAAATGTTGGTGAAATGGATGAAAGGAAAGGTGATGATGGAGAAATTGGTGGAATGAATGGTGGGGGAAACCGGAGAACCCGGAGAAAACCCGCCCAGACGCCGCTTCGTCCACCACAAATCCCACATGCAGGTCCCTGGGATTGAACCCGGGCCGCCTCGGTGGGAGGCAAGCGTCTAACCACTCAACCACGGCGCCGCCCGTATGTATGTAAAGATAACGTGTTTTATTAATTTTTAGTGTTGTATAAAACCCACGCCTTCCTCTTAATTTCCACACGAAGGTCTTGGACTTTGCTGCCAGCGACATGCGCTACCCCCATGTGCGTGTTGGGGTGATACAAATTAATTCTATTTTCTGGTAAACTTTAGGCCTTCCCCCCAACATGTAACAATATGTGAACTCGCTGTTCCTTTGCTATTTTATAAAGCCGTGAAAGCCTAAGTAGTTATTATTCTTATGTTGGCAATGTTCGACGTTTTATGATTATGCTTGAGAAAGATATTAATGGTCTTGCAAGCTTTTGTAAGAATCATATATAATTAAATAGTTAATCATATGAAATGGAGCGGAAATTCGAATTCTAAGCAGGACAGTAACTTTTGTTTTGTGCCAAAAGTTATCTCTGCCAAGTTTGGTGCAAACCGGCGCAACGGTGTAGAAGCCTATAAGAAACATATACACACATACATGCACTCATGCATGCGTTTTTTATCTTAGGTGCATTGTGCTGCCACCTACTGACTAGCACTCATCCGCGACCTCTATAGTCATTAGACATCGTGAAACAGCAGAATGGGACGCTCCGCGCAACTCATGATCTTCGAACGTGGTCAGGTGATTGGGTGTCACTTGTGTCAGAAGTCTGTACGCGAGATTTCCACACTCCTAAACATCCCTAGGTTCGCTGTTTCTGATGTGATAGTGAAGTGGAAATGCGTACAGCACAAAAGCGTACAGGCCGACCTCGTCTGTTGACTGACAGAGACCGCCAACATTTGAAGAGGGTCGTAAAGAGTAATAGGCAGACATCTATCCAGACAATCACACAGGAATTTCAAACTGCATCAGGATCAACTCCAAGTACTATGGCAGTTAGGCGTGAGGTGAGAAACCTTGGATTCCATGGTCGAGCGGCTGCTCATAAGCCACACGTCACGCAGGAAAATGACAAACGACGCCTTGCTTGGTGTAAGGAGCATCAACATTACACGATTGAACAGTGGTAAAACTTGTGTGGAGTGACGAATCACGGTACACAATGTGGCAATCCGATGGCAGGGTGTGGGTATGGCGAATGACCGGTGAACGTCATCTGCCAACGTGTGTAGTGAAATTCGGTGGTGGTGGTGTAATGGTGTGGTCGTGTTTTTCCTGGAGGGGGCTTGCATCCCTTGTTTTTTTGCGTGGCACGTTCACAGCGCAGACCTACATTGATATTTTAAGCACCTTCTTACTTCCCACTGTTGAAGAGCAATTCAGGGATGGCGGTTGCATCTTTCAACACGATCGATCACCTGTTCATACTGCACGGGCTGTGGCGGAGTGGTTACACGACAATAACATTCCTGTAATGGACTGGCCTGCACAGAGTCCTGACTTGAATCCTATAGAACACCTTTGGGATGTTTTGAAACGCCGACTTCGTGCCAGGCCTCACCGACCTACATCGATACCTCTCCTCAGTTCCGCTCTCCATGAAGAATGGGCTGCCATTCCCAAAGAAACCTTCCAGCACCTGATTGAAAGTATGCCTGCGAGAGTGAACGCTGTCATCAAGGCTAAGGGTGGGCCAACACTATATTGACTTGCAGCATTACCGATGGAGGGCGCCACGAACTTGTACGTCATTTTCAGCCAGGTGTCCGGATACTTTTGATCACGTAGTGTATGTTAAGATTAATTAGTTATTATGGAAGGTGTTACTGTCTGTCTGTGCCTTTGTTTGTGAGCAACACGACTGAAATTTACATCACAACGCCAAAATTAACAATAATGGTTGATTTTCCATGTCAGGAGTAGAACACGTGACAAAGACAGCAATTGCTAAACACTGTATTCTGTGGAGGACTTTTTTCTGCTGTAGCTTTTAGTAGCTATGGAATCAAAGTAAATTCAGGAACCCCAGGCATATAGGAGACCAGCTCAGGTTTCTCAGAGAGCGCTAGATCGAGGCAACATTCTCTAGAATTTTTTCTTCAACCTTTCTCTTGGGATTTCATTACACACTTCTAGGAGAAGAAAAATCTGAATAGCATGTCTGGGGGTGGTTATATTATCCTTGCAGTAGTTTCTCGACTCTTTGTGAATATTTCAACAACTTAAACAAGAAAACTGGTGCAGAATGAATGGCTGGCTTCTATTAAGAGCTTATAAAATATAAGAAGGCTACAGTCACAAAGAAGAAAGTATGGTACCAAAATCGTAAGGAGAGATCTCCTAGTTAATTTCATTTCCTTTTAGAGAACCACGTTTTCTCGCACTTAAATTGATAAAGGTCTCTATTTCTTAATTCGTGCGTCACGAAAGCTTTCTGCGGCTTAGAAGCTACTCGAGGCTTAAAAATAAGTCCGTGGTGTAACTTTCTTGGTCCACTGATGCACAATAGTTTCCATTCTTCCGTGCAAATCGATACTCGCGACACGATCCTTTCGGCTCTGGCAGATATTTTCGAGATAAACTTGTTTTCTCCCCTCTTTTGTCTACATATAAAGGAGCTTTTACTGTAAGCTTATTCGGCTTTTAAATTTCTCCAACGTTCGTTCGCAACTTCCTATTCTTATGCTTCTTTTCATTCTATTATTTTTAGCTCTTTCAATAAGTCATCATTTGTCCCAAATATAATTATTTTTCCTTTCTTATCTTTACATTCTAAGTACAATATACATTCACCCTTAAAAGTATTTGCTGCAGAACCAAGAAACCCTAAACCTTGGACAACTTTCTACCCTTTTTTCGAATTCTCTTAGTATCATTATACTCAATAGGAACTAAAACTAAAACATTTCTTCGACCGTATTTTTAGCATAATATCAAATTTCGTGTTTCACTACAATGAGACAATGTTCCAATAATCACCCTTTATTTACAGTGGTCTCCATCCATCCTTTTCTACAAGAAGATTCGAGCTTAACCAATACGGGACATTGAAACGCAGGAAAATGACCCTTATTGCTTTAGGCAAATAAGGTAGGGACGAACGTAGGGGTACTCGAAACTGAGGTAGAGCACTGCAATAAGGCCACAACACACAAAAGGAGGCCCTTTTTACTTTCTGTACTACCTATAGTAAGTAGGGAAAGTATTGTATTCCACCCAAAAATTTGATACCAAGATTTCACCGGAAATATATGTTTTGAGACCCCCTGAATAAAAAAAAAACATTTTTGAAAACATGTCCGTGTGTGTGTCTGTGAGCAGAATAACTTAGAAACGAACAGTCGGATAAACACCAAACTTGGTATTTAAGTTCAGTATCTTCCAGAGATGCGACACGAAGGTTTTCAAGAAAATCCCCCAACCCCAGATTACCTTTCACATGGAACATTTTTCGAAAATTTAAATTTTCTCAAAAATGGCTCTAAGGATTAATTTAAAATATCATATGTTTTAGATATTTTCATGACAAATAAAATGTATATCTCGAATTTTCTGGGAATGTCTCCAAAAGTTTTCTTCATTGTGAACGACTTTTGCATAACTGGTAAACCATAAGATACAGACAAAATTTTACTGCACCAAAAATGTAGATCGCGTTAAAATACACAATTTATGTCACATACATGTTTTTTTGTTGAGCTAACCATTTTCGAGATATTGCTTGCTATTCCCTTAAATTTTTCAATACTTATTTTCTCAAATGGGAGTTCGTTATTCATTTTTTTTGTCTTGGATATGCAAAAAGTATTAATCTGTGGCAAAGAGAATGGTGCTGCTCCTAGCAACCAGCTATTAAAATATATGTCTATGCTTAAAGGCTACTGTATTTCTATATTGCCCTTGCAAATAAAAAACAAGTGGAACATAGTACGCCTTAAGCGATAGTCAAATATTTTTAGAACTGGTCGCTATGTGTAAAATGTAATTCTCTTTGCATGTCAAAAGATCGTTTCTGCAAATGTTTATCTCGATTAATATGAAACAGATGGAGAATAATAGTTTGTAAAAATAAGTTTGTACAAAGTAGAGAAAGTCGTGTGAGTGTAACACATCAGATGTTTTCTTTTACCGCGACCTCTGGGAGGAAGTGAAGATTGCAGAGACCCAAAGGGCCACCAGATCTAGGTGTAACCATGGACGGCGTCCCTAGATCGAATACATCCACCGCCACCCCGGTCTACCCACAAGCCTCTAAACTCCGGAGTCCTGCAAAGGGGCGCCTGCTCAAGAGAACTCGTAGTTAGAACGCAGAAGAGTTCCTTAACGACACCAGGGAAGAAACCTCTACAGAACGAACCGCCCAGTCGCAACGCGCAGACAACCGTGATGACAAAAAAGGTGATCGATACGGGAAATGAGAAGCAGGAGAGTCGTGGTAGAAGGTGAAACACCTCTGTCGACCCGGGGAAACCACTTAAAAGCCATGGGTCAGAGGAAGCGGTCACCGGTAATCGAACCTAGGACCTCCCGAATGTGAGTTACACATGTTCCCGCGGCGCTACCTCGCTCGGTAGCCAAATAAGCTACAAACACGAGAACATGTAGTAACTGTTTTTGACGTACAGTTAGTGCCAGTATAAGCAACCGAGTTTGATTGATAATAAATCGGGCTAAATGGGCTGGGGTGGATACACCATAGTTTGAGGCAGTATTTTTAACACTTGAGTAATTTTAATTAAATTATATAATATGTAAATTCAATAACAGCCCGCCTTGAAGTAATACGTATGTAATAATTTTTAAAATATATTTAACAGTCGTTGCATATGCTTATATTATTGTAAACATGTTTAATAATGTTATGTGATTGCATTACGTAGTTTAATAATGCAAGAGCTGTGAGAATAATAAGTTTAAAGTTGTAACAATGAGCTGACAATGAGGTAACCTTGAGGTAATAATGAGTTTGGGTGTTTAAATGTTACTAGTCATGATTAGAGCAACGATAATGTAAATTTTGTGACAGTTTAAGAATAGCCAATCAACAGCCAGAAAAAGCTTTAATTAAATGCAGGTATTTTATTGGACTAGGATTAGGCAATCAGAGACTTGAAATACAAAAGTTTACGGGTTTGGACAGTTGAAATATGTTCAGTTGTCTGCAGACCTTGGTAGTGACCGGATGGAAGATGTGTTCTCTAAAGAAATATTACGCATTAACAAAGTGCAAGTATTAAATTAAAGGATCTCACATCTCTTGATATGAATGTAGTGCTATTTAATTTGTGCCAAGGATTAATAAAAAGGAGTGAATTTAAACTTAAAATCCGTGTAAGCCTACATTCTTGTCGCACCACGCCCTGATTAAGAGAAACGTTTCTAAATAATACTGACGCAGCCGAGGCAAACATAAACATAAATACTGCCTATAGAAGCAGTTTAATACAAAGTTAATTTAATATTTTAAAACTTGGAGCGTAACAACTAAAATACATCTTCAAATCGGCTCCCCATACGTAACAGCATTTTACGTAACAAACAATCCACTTCAAAATTGACGTTCATACATGGAGCTAAATAAATAAACAACAATTCAACAAACAATTCACTTCAAATTAACGCCTAACGTGGGGCAAAACTCAAACAACAAACTCCTATAGACAATAACTTCAAGTTTCTCATCAAATTTGGTGATATACATAATTTAAAGTTTCTACCTCCAACAGTATCGTTCTTAATGCCCATTTATTTATTTTAATACTACCGTATAAGGTATTTCTTATTCTGAATTTCCTCATTTCTCTGAATGGTAATTTACGAGTAGGATCTTCTGTCTTAAGAACGGATCGGAATACACAAATGCTTATAGCTATATGCTTTTATTTTGCCAAAATATTTATTTCATTTTTGCATTTGCATGTGAGAAATTGTTTATTTACTGTATAAAATCTCAGGACTATTATTGTTGTTTATATATAAATATGTGCATCTCCTTATAATTCTAAACCGTTAAAACAACAACTTTGCTGCAAAGCGAGCTTAGACACGAATATTCAAAACACTCCAGACACATCCCTCCCTGCTATGTACGCGCCCGCTGAGAAGGTTTGTAAAATGCCTCACGAAACGAGTGTACTGTTTATGAAGACTGAGGAAAACCTGGTAAAAACCTCGGTCAGGGAGTACAGTCCTGGAGATATTTGAACCGCGAACCACCAGTTTTCAGTCCATGCATAAATAACTTCTGCAACCTGTGGCGTTATGACCAGATGTGTGCCTATATAAAAATAATACCGCCAATTTATATATAAACATAAGTTAATTATATAAATGCTTTATAAATATATGCAGCTTTACACTTTGATGAAAACCTGAAGGATGTCTTTGATGTGAAATCAGTGATTAAAGTTTTAGGAAATCCTAACCAAAGTTGCCGTTAAATACAGCAAAGCGCAAAATCTGCCAAAGGCACACCTTTATTCTCAACAGTCCTTTGGGAAAGACAAAATAAAAGGCACAAGTTCGCCGTTTTGCCTGGTATTGCCACAGGCCTGTTCCCCAGCAGACTGCATATTGAAGAGAACATCAAAAAGGATTACCCTTTAGATTCACCAAGTGACTTTCTGGTTCTTTTCGCCGCTATTGCTGTTGCTCATGCAAATTGAAGCATCTCCTATCTCTCGACGTGGTTTTTATTGGGTGTATGTGAGTTTCTTCAAAGTTGCGGGTGGGTCCAATTTGGATATGTGAATAGCCACAAAGAGATATGTGGATTTTCACGAGGAGATATGTACTCAGAGAGATCTGCAAACGCCACAAAGGGAGATGGTAAATACAGGTTGAAGCATTTCCTTCCATTTTCAGAGCAGTGTGCAGAGTTGATACACTGCTACAGAATAAAATAAGTCCTGGTATCATACTTATTGACGGAAAGATATAAATAATTCATTAAAGAAACCATAGTAAGTTAAATGAATAATAGCAATACATATTTACGTACACTAAAGCAATGTATAATGCATAGGTAATAAGCATTAGTTGAATTATTTGCCCGGGGAAAAAGGCCATTAGCGAGCCATGTTAAAGAAAGTAATTAGTAACAGCCGACTAGCGAACGCGTTAGTAAAAAGGTTCATGGAATGCACTTAGAGATTTGGTCCAGGACGTTTGCAAAGTCACGTAGGCAAGAATTCTGTAAATTGGAAAGAGAATGAGCTTCTGAGATTCGGGAAGGTATTGTATAAAAAACATTGTCAGATATGCAAACTTACAGTTTTAAGATTGGCCCGCAAGAGTAGGGACGTTGGTAGGGTTAACGATAAGTAGGTGGAGCTTAAGTTAAGAAAAGAGCATGCATTCCTAAATCAGAGTCACTTATTTACTTAATTCTAGGACTTACTCGTGTCATGACCCTTGTGAATGTGAGTTTAATTTTAAGTAGTGTATCGACTAATGCGAGGGATCTTTCCGAGCAACATATCTGCAACTTATGGCAACTGACGTCTCTCTTAATCATGGTTATAGAAGTAATTAATTCATAAATTCAACAGTCTGCGACTCTTCTCAAAATAAATGTTTTAGTCAACATTAAAATTCACCATCTAACTAAACTAGTGTTATCCTTTCATAATAATCTCGCGCATAAAGAAATCATAAGTATACCGCTGTAACAGCTGGCGAACCAGACAACGCAGAACGAGCTACGAGATGACATCATAAAACTCATCAACAGAGCAGGTAACATTAAATGTTGTAAAAATTTGAAGCAGGGAACGGCATCAAACTTGTCCACAGACAACGGCTTCAGTCCTCACAACATTCGTAAATAGCAGGTAGAGAAAATTGAAAAAGGGACTTGTCTTGACAGTGAAGAGGTCAGTTGATAAAATAAATGAGTCAAATGATATTAAAAGCCTTCAGTTCCATCGTGACGGTAAAAAATCTGGACGATCGTTTCGAGAATTCAAGGTCTCATCTTCTGCAGGATTTTTGGAAGTCGACTCCAGTCGACATTGAAGTCTCGAAACGATCGTTCAGATTTTTAACCATCATGATGTAAGTGAAGGCTTTTAATATCATTCGACTCATTTATTTTATCAGGTAGAGAAAACATTGAATTGGATCCAAAAAAAGAGGGTTGATGTTGATTTGATGAGTGAACGATAATGAGTGTTTTACCGAAAAGATATTTTGATGATCTAATTTGTAGAATAGTACCCATCTGGTATGATAGATTGTGGTATATTAATAATTTGGGCGTTACATTATTGTTCTACATTGTGATTACCAGACACATTGTTGTTTACATCGCTCTTGGCTGTTAGCTTTACTAGCCACGAGTAGTGGGGGATAGTGTCACTCTCAGTTAGGATTCCGTGAATAACCGACCGCGCGTGTAAGCCGGGCTTTGGATCGGTGGACATATTCCACCTTTCATGTTTAATAATGTAGGAACCTCAAACGTTTGGGAAATAAATCTAGGAATGTGTGAGTAGATTTGTGTTATGGATTGTGTACAGTGAAAACCCACGCCTTCCTCTTAACCTCCACACCACGTTTCGATTCCTCCGCAGCCCAACAAGTTTACGTCCCCTCAATGTGCGTGCCTGGTACTCAAAATTAATTTTATTTTCTTGTAAAAGTTTAGGCCATCTATCCAGCATGCAACAATATTCGGACTAACTTCTTTACCGTTGATACATTCATATACACTTGTTTTATATTATAGACTTATAAAAAGAGATTTGAAATTATGCAGGAGGTCTTTGTTGCAACATGCTACTTAATTCACTTTGAAGCTAGGCTCTATACATTCATTTGATATTGAGTAGATGGGAAACAAATATTATGCTAATATCACAACAGTTAAGGTAATAATAAATAAAATAGCTTAATTTTAATTTCCCCACCACGTGCATAGTAGATGGAGAACATAATGCACTCATTACATAAATGTGATACAGAGATTTCACCGAAAAAGTATGCTTTGAGGTGCCTTGAATACAAGTACAGCATTTTTGGAAATATGTCCATAGGTGTCTTCTGTGAACAGCGTAACTCTAAAACGAAAATTCGGATAAACAACAAACTTGGTCCTTTTTTGGTTTAGAATTTCCCAAGGATACGACACGAAGGTTTTCAAGAAAATCACCCCACCTCAGACTAACCTTTACAGGGAGCATTTTTCGAAAATTATGATTTTCTCAAAAATGATTAGCGATTTTGATTAAAATATCATAAGTTTAAGATATTTTCATGTATGTCTTGAACTTTCTGGTAATTTGCCCAAAAGTTCGTTTCATTCTGAATAACTTTTGCATAATGGTAAACCGTAAGAGATAAACAGTTTATGTGATTTACATTTTCTTTCTTGTTTTTTGTCAAGCGAAGCATTTCCGAGATATTCCGTGTTATTTGTTTGAATTTTGCAATGCTTATACTTTTTCTCAAATGGGAACTGTTATTCTGTTTTTATGTCCTGGACATACAAAGAGAATGGAATGCTCTACAGAGCAACCAGCTCTTAAAATATTTGACTGTCGCTTAAAACCTACCATATTCCCCTTGCAACTACAAGAAAATTAGCAATAAGATAGTTTCCGAAAACGTTTATCTTGATTAACATGAAGTAGATGCAGAATAAGCGTTTGTAAAATAGTTTCTACAAAAGGAGAGGAAGTCATGTGAGTGCAACATATAGGAGTTTTTTCTTTTTTACTTTCTCCACCACGTACGTAGTAGGGGGAGAAGGAAAATGTTACCGAAAATATATGTTTTAAGGTACCTTGAATACAAAAAAGGGATTTTTATAAAAAAAACTGTGTGTCTTGAACAACATAACTCAAAAACGAAAATTGGGGTAAATACAATCCTACTTAAGTTCAGTACCTTCCAAATATGGAACATGAGGATTTTGAAGAAAATACCACTAAAAGCTACCCTTTACATGGAACATTTTCGAGATTTTTTAGTTTCTAAAATTCACGGTAACGATTTTGCTTCAAATACCATATATTAAAGACATTTACATGACAAATAAAAAGTATATACCGCATTTTCTGAGAACAACCTGTGAAGTCCTCTTCATTCGGAAGGGATGTTGTATAATATTGTATAACTGGTAAACGCTAAGTAATACACGGAAACGTACTACACCAAAAATGTAGAACTATTTAAAGCATACAATTTGTTGGAAATAACCTTTTTGTGGATCAGCCATTTTTAATATCCTTCATTAATGTTTGGGATTTCTCAATATTTTGTCATTCTTTTAAAGTCCTATCGTTATGGAAATAAATGGAACTTTAAGGCCAGCATATAACATCCAGTTTTAAGCATTGGACTATCGCTATTCTCTTTGTAACTATAGCAAAATTTGTAATGTAGCTATTTCGGATAGGTTTATCTGCATTAAAATTAAGTATATAGAAAAAATCTGAATGTGTTACACTCACATGACTTTCTCTACTCTTGTACAAACTATTTTTACAAACGCTTATTCTCCATATGCTTCATGTTAAGCGAGATGTTAATCTTATTGTTAATTTTGTTGTAGGTGCAAGGGGAACATGGTAGACTTTAAGCGACAGCCAACTCTTTTAAGAGCTGGTTGCTATGTGGCGCATTCCATTCTCTTTCCATGTCAGGTACATAAAAATGAATAACGAATTCCCATTTGAGAAAAAGTACTGGAAAATTTAAGGGAATAACAAGCAATATCTTGAAAATGATTCACTCAACAACAAACATGCATGTGATCTGCACTTTTTGTATAGTAAAATTTTGTCTATCTCTTATGGTTTATCGTTATGCAAAAGTCGCTCACAATGAAGAATACTTTTGGAGACATTCCCAGAAAATTCCAGATATACATTTCATTTGTCATGAATATATCTTAAACATATGATATTTTAATCAAAATCGTTAGAGCCATTTTTAGAAAATTAAAATTTTCGAAAAAAGTTCCTAGATTACCCTTTACATTTACCCATGTAAAGGGTAATCTAGGGTGGGGGGATTTTCTTGAAAACCTTCGTGTCGCATCTGTGGAAGATACTGGATCTAAATACCAAGTTTGGTGATTATCCGACTGTTCGTTTCTGACTTATGCTGTTCACAGACACACACACGGACAAATTTCCAAAAGTGCTTTTTTTGGATTCAGGGGGTCTCAAAACATACATTTCCGTTGAAATCTCGGTATCGAATTTTTGGGTGCAATACAATATTTCCCTTACTTACTCTACGTTGTAGAGAAAGTAATAAGCTTAGGTAAGAATATTCGTTTACCAATAAGAAACGATAAAGTGTAGGGAAAGCCATGTAAATGTAACACATACAATTTTTTTACTTCCTTTACCAACTACATGTTATAGGAAGAGAAGGTATTGTATTCTACCCAAACATTCAATGTCGGGATTTCATATAAATCCGTGTTTAGAGGACACATAAATACAAATTAGAGAAGTTTAGTAAACGGTCTATGTGTGTGTTTATGTGTGTGAGAGAGAGATAGACCAGCATAACTCAAAGAAAAGAGGATTGAACTAAACTCCGTATTAAGTCCAGCATCTTTCAAGAAATTACGCGAAAACTTTCACAAAATACCCCCACCTCAAGCTATGCTTTTATCTTATAAAGAACGCTGTCATGATTTTAATTAAAATGTCATGTTATCAGATATTGGAATGACCCAGCTCTAACAATTTTGATTAAAATATCGTAGGTTTTAAATTGGAAAATAAAATGCCAATCAAATTTTTTCTGTAAATAGCTTGTGATACCCTCTTCATTATCTTTGAAATTTATATAATATAGAATAACTCCGAAGCTAGAAACGATAGACAGAAGTTTATTAGGTGAAAAATGTAAAATATGCAGGGCGCACCTTCAGCCGTTTATGTTTTATTTCCTCTTCTTCGTTTAATTTTTTAAATATTTTAAGCATTAATTTCTAAAGTGATTAGGTCTTTCTATCCAGAGAAAGAGAATGCTAGAGGTGCTGCAGTAAAGTAACCTGCATTTTAATTTCCGGCGACCTTCCACTCTGACCGTGGCTTTTTCGTGGTTTACCCTAGTCAATAAGCTAATGTTCGTTCGATTTCCTTTCTACCACGATTTCCTTTCCATAATTTCCCCTTCATTCCGTTTCTTTATGTCTTTTAGGTGTGTTTTTAGGTTTCGTGACGTGCGGCGGTGCCGGACAGTTGGCACGGTGCTTGCTCAAAGAAGGTGGTAGCTATAACGGATCTATGTAGGTTTAGGTGGCGAGGTGATGGCATAAGACCAAAGTGCAAAATAGTTGTTTCTTTGGGTGAATATGCTACTGTTTTTGAAACAGAAATGTATGCTATTGTCCTCCCGTTGGAGAGCTGTTCGAATTGGGTTGGGCTCGACGGGGCAGTGGTTCCCGATACCCGTGGGAGATTGGGTACGTCTGTACGGGTTTCCACACAGGCGGGGTTGTGAGACCTCCGGTACCGACCTGGATAGCCGGTAGACGGCTTGCTAGAATGCTATAGGCCCTGCCGAGGTTATCGGTAGTCTACCTTTCGGCATGATGCGCGTACGTGGCGTATCCTTTTACATCTCCGCGTAAGCGGGGTGCCTTTTTAGGAAACAAGATATTCGCCTCATGGAAAACCCCCCACGGTTTGGAGAGCCACTCGGTTGGCGCTGGATCCTGGGTATAGAAGGGGACGTGGGCTCCGGCTCCTGTCCTGGTAGACCTTCGCTCAGCATATTCAATTTGAGGTAGTATTTTTAACACTTAAATGATTTCAGTCTAATTATATAATATATAAATTCAATAACAGCCCGCCTTAAAGAAATATGTGTATATAATAATATATAAAAAGTATATATAACAGTCATTGCATATGTTTGTATTATTGTATCCATGTATCATAATGTTATATCAATGTATTACGTTAATTTAATAATGTACGAGCTGTGAGAATAAAAAGTTAAACGTTGCTAACAATGAGGTAACAATGAGGTAACTTTGAGGCAATAATGAGTTTGAGAGTTTAACAATACTACTTCTGATTCTTGGAAGCAATAATGTAATTTTAGTGACAGTTTATAAAAATTGCCCATCAACAACCAGAAAAAGCTTTAGTTAAATGAAGGTATTCTATTGGATTAGGAATAGCCAATCAGAGACTTGAAATATAGAAATTTACAAGTTTAGGCGATTGAAATCAGTTCAGTTGGTTGCAGACAGTGTTACTAACCAGACGCAAAAGTGCCCTCAAGAAATTTAAAACGTATTCGAGTGAGACGAAAAAAATTTACGTGTTAAAAGTGCAAGTAATTAATAAAAGAATCTCACAGCTCTCTATCAGTGAAGTGTTATATAAATCGTATCAAGTATCAATAAAAGGAGTGAAGTAATATTATAATCTGCGTAAGCCTACGTTCTTGTCGCACCACAACCCTGCTAAGAGAAACGTGTCTCTAACAATAATACTGACGCAGCCGAGGCAAACATAAATATTTAATACTTAATGAAACAGTCAAATTACAAAGTTAATATATTTTTTAAACTTGGGCCAAAGACTACCGGGTACCACACGTGCGGTTGCAACTACTTCAAGTGTTCGGCTCCCCAACAGTTAAAATGCGATACAACTCCTAAAAATACTCCTTTCTCAAATTGGCGCCCAGCGTGGGGCAAATAACAACGTAAAAATAACGTAACAATACGACCTACTTCAAATTGACGCCCAAAGTGTGTTGCAAAAAGGTTACAACAAAATACCTTCTTCAAATTGGCTTTCCATACGTGAAGCAAAAAATACTCCTTTCTCAAATGCATATACGAAAACATAAGGAGAGCCTACACTTGTAAACAGACCTTTATCTTCTCAGACAGGTAAACTGCACTTAAAGTTCTAAGTGGTCATAAGGTGATGCCAGGACTGGTTTTAAACTGCCTAAACATAAGCTCACAAGCTTTGCAGAACAAAATGAAGCTCAACTTATCCGGGTGCCGTGTCATAGTGGTATAGAGGAAAATGAAAAAGCTGATGAACTTTCAATACAAACAGCAGCTTCACAATTTATTGGGCCAGAGACCTTTAGGAACCTCTCGATGTTTAGTAGAAGAAGCTTTTAAGAGGCTGGTCCAAAGTAGAAAATCGTAAAATCGTAAAACTCCAGGAAACAAACATGGTACACTATCTATTAGAAAACCATGTAAGAAATGATATGAAAGAGCTGTAGACATGTGGAACATTTCATTCTTTTAAATGTCCAGGACATAAAAAATCTGACGTGTTGCACTCACATGACTAAGTACTAAGTTTTATTTATCAAACATTTGGTTTTAGAGTTATACTGTTCACAGACTCTGTTCTGGACATCGAATTTTTAAGTGGATTACCTCTTATCTACCGCAGGCAAGTAACAGAGAAAGTAAAAATAATATTTTTATCAATAACTTGTATAAGAGTAATGAACATAAAAGATGGTGGTTAGAGAAAGCCATGTGATTATAACATTCTTTCACACGCCACTAATTAAAAAATCTTATGTGTTACACTCACATGACTTTCTCTACTCTTATACAGACTATTTTTATAAACACTTATTCTCCATATGCTTCATGTTAATCGAGATATCGAGATGTTAATCTTATTGCTAATTTTCTTGTAGATGCAAGGGGAGTATGGTAGGTTTTAAGCGATAGTAAAATTTTTAAGCACTGGTTGCTATGTGGCGTATTCCAATCTCTTTGCATGTCCAGGACATAAAAAAACTGAATAACGAATTTGAGAAAAAGTATAAGTATTGGAAAATTTAAGGGAATAACAAGCAATATCTCGAAAATGGTTCACTCAAAAAAAAATGTATATGACATAAATTGTGTATTTTAACGCGATCTACATTTTTTGTGTAGTAAAAGTTTGTCCATCTCTTATGGTTTACCAGTTATGCAAAAGTTGTTCACAATGAAGAATACTTTTGAAGACATTCCCAGAAAATTCGGGATATACA
Organism: Deroplatys truncata; assembly: GCA_030765065.1. NCBI lineage: Eukaryota > Metazoa > Arthropoda > Insecta > Mantodea > Mantidae > Deroplatys > Deroplatys truncata. Next base: position 113,205,009 of record CM060982.1, read on the forward strand.
TTTCATTTCTCATGAGAATATCTTAAACATATATTTTAATCAAAATCGTTAGAGCCATTTTTGAGAAAATTAAAATTTTCGAAAAATGTTCCATGTAAAGGGCAGTATGGGGTGAGGGGATTTTCTTGAAAACCTTCGTGTCGCATCTTTGGAAGATACTGAACCTAAATACCAAGTTTGGTGTTTATCCGACTGTTCGTTTCTGAGTTATGCTGTTCACACACACGCGGACATGATTCCAAAAATGCTTTTTTTGGATTCAGGGAGTCTCAAAACATATATTTCCGGTGAAATTTCGGTATCGAATTTTTGGGTGGAATACAATACTTCCCCTACTTACTATACGTAGTAGAGAAAGTAAAAAAAGTATTATTTAATTGAGACTGCCGCAGAACACTTGAAGACGCTTCTAAACGGTTCGCAGTTTCCCAATGAGGAGAAAAGAATAAATTACCCTTTTACTCGAATCTCAGTCTACATCTACGGGCTCATTAAAGTGAGATGTCAATAAACTCGAGAGAGGGCACTGCATCGAGAACAGCTGACCTCGAGGGCGGAGCACGCTAATGACCTGGCCAGTAGAACGCCCTAAAATTGCTCTATGTGGTTCTTCTCTTCAGCAGCATTACTTTGTTCCAAGCTTTCCTCTGATAGCGACTGCTTCAGCGGCGGCTCGTGAAAAGGTCAATTTTCATTGTTAAATTACTAAAAAAACGTGTTATGTTAAAATCCTTCATAGGTTTATGGTTTTATTTTATTCTCTACCACATATAAGCAGACAGAGAAGGTATTGCATTCCACTCAAATTTGATATTGAGATTTCACCGGAAATACATATTTTGAGGCCTCCTGAATTCAAAAGTAGCATTTGGAAAGAGGTTCGGTGTGCGCGTCTGTGTTTGTGACTCTGAACTCAGAAACGAAAAGTCGAATAAATACGTATCTGGTATTTAGGTTCAGCACCTTCCAAAGATTCGACACGAAGGTTTTCAAGACAATCACCTGCCCCAAAACTACCCTTTATATGGAACATTTTTCGAAATGTTTTATTTTCTAAAAATGTGTTGTAACGACAGTGACTAAAATGCTGTATATTAAAAATGTTTATATTACAATTAAAACCTTTATCTTCAATTTTCTGGGAATAGCCAGTGAAATCCTCTTCATTCAGAAGGAACTTAACATAATTTTGTATAACTGGTAAACATTGAGGGGTAGACGAAACCATACTTCATAAAGAATTCCTTAAAATACTTCAAAAACACTTGTTGCGTCATCAGCCATTTTGGAGATATCCGTTATTAATGGTTTTCGCTTTGTCCAATATTTTGTTATTCTTTAACGTCTGTCGGCATTCAGTTGCTTTTCGCGATTGCATGGAAAGAGTATAGAATATTAAGTCCACCATCCAGCTTTCAGTTTTGAAACATTTCACTGTCACTATTCTCCTTGTATCTGTAAGAAATGTATAATTTAGCTATTTCTGCAAAGATTTACCTCGATTAAAATAACTAGATAGAAAATAAGCTTTCTTAAGAATAATCTGTATACCTACTAATAAGCGATAGGGGTAGAGAAAGTCATGTGAATGAAACACAAAGAATTTTATTATTTTGCCATGTCATACTCATAATTCCAGACTCTGCGGTGGGTACGGGATGATTCTGGTTAAAGAAGAGCGTGGTGACCCCAGTTGGGAATCGAACATTGGGTCTCTGAACTGAAATAACAAAACTCTGACCACAGAGACAGACAGTTTGTGTACTGTTAAACTTTCACTTCATTTTTACATTCTATTAACGCACCAGATAAAGCATTTTATTACCGGATTTCAAAACGGCATATGAAATGTACGTTGTACAGAGAAGGGGAGAAGTGGAGAAAAGCTATAGGAGGGGAAGAGAGTGAGAAAATGGGTGACAGAGAATAACAGTTAGGGAGTGGGGGAGTAGATGGGGAGAGGAAGCAGAGAGAACCGTCTGGATATTTAATATAAATAACGAGATAGGAGCTTTAGACTTCACTAGTTCCATGTGGGAAGTAGTTTTTGAAAGTTCTAACCTTAGATTAGATTGGATTGGTTACGGAGGGGACTCGGCACTGATCCATATAATTTTGTACCTACGCCCCTTAAGAGGGCGTCCCCGGAAAGAAGGATGAGGCTAGAGGAGACACCGGGCGGCCGGAACCAGGAATGACGGTACAGAAATGGCATGTTCCTAAGTGTTCAAACAGAGACTCCCCGGCAGACGGACAGAGAGGAGTCCAACGCCCATCAAGGGGGTTCGGATACCCTCGGCAGCCAGCCGAAAGCCGAGGGACGGAGAGAGTCACAAAGAGGATAATTTTCCCCTGTCACACTGCACCGAAACACCATCGCCGATACTTCCAACCCTGAAAGAGACCAACAGGTGAAAGATGAAGTGAAATGAGAATGGAGATGAAATGAAGGCACCCAAAATTCATAGGATGTGAGTACTCTTCCCAGCAATCGCCTGGCGACACGGGAAAACCCTTGAAAAAACACATGGGCCAGGAGGGTCGGTCACAGGAATCTAAACCACGGCCTTCCGAATGCGGGCCACAGACGAAACCGTCTGAGTCATTCCGCTCGGTAAGTTCTAACCGTTATCAAAAAAATATTAAAAAGTATTTTCCTCAATCTCTTAAGTTTAAAATACATGTATAGAAGGCTTTATATAAAAGCATCACCAGTTTTGTGCACTTTCCAATCAATTGCTAAATATATTCGCGAAATTCCTCAGAATCTTAAGCATAAAGCTCCAACTCCTTATGTGCAGTGTTCTATCTATAATTGCAAGCATTTAAAATGGTTTTTAAACAAACGACGCTTAATTTTGTACGCATTTTAACCAAATTTTAAACAGCGGGACAGCTATCTTCGTACTTCGATATACAGTATTTATGCACAGTACTTCGAGAATTTCACGCATACAGTACAAAACAGATGTTTCACTGTAAGAAGTGCACTTAAGGCTACACTGCTTAAAGCTATAAATTTAGCTAAATTATTTATCAGTTGTTTAATATATGTGCCGTTTTCGACTCCCCCATGGTCATGGCCTATGCAACCAGCACGTCACAATGCTTCAGAGATGAAGACGTCATTCATCGACAGAGAAAGTTAACAGTTAAAGAACATATCGCCATGAGTGACGTAATACATCACTCCACTACGTAAAGCATCATGTACAGTCATCATGGGCTGGTTTGTTACACGCCACTGACGCCAGCGCCATCATGCTCGGGGACGTCTCCAGCAACTCCTGGGCAGGCATGAGCAGTCGCTTTTCGATCAGGGACTGAGCCGCTAACAACTAGACATCGTGACAGCGAGATTTTCAGCATAATTCACCAAGAGTGATTCTTTCGGCCTTTCCAAATTATCTTTAAACTTGCTTGGTAAACTTTGAAATTCAAGCTTTAACTGTTGGTGTTTTCTAAATTCTTTTACGGGAGAAGCATTTATAATTTAGCATTTCATGTAACTATTGTGTTCATTGCTCTTCGATAAAATATTTAAATTGATATGTGTCGCAGTTCTCCATATTTTGTGCTATCTTGTTTGTTGGGCGCTTATTGTTTAATTATTTTTTTAAACTTGGGTTCTTTGTCTTCCGGCTAGCTGTTATAACTCAGTCGAGCACGTGTCTCTAAGCAGGGTGTGTAAACGGAAAGGAGTTGTTGCTAAAAGATAACACTGATAAAATAATTTGAATCTAGACTTTTATTGCCGTCACACTTAATTAATAATTGACATATTCAATTTTTATACACGCCTGACTGTAACTGTGATATTTCCGAATGTAACTACAGTCGTTTTAGTTATCGCGCACCAATTACTTCTCGTACTTTACATTTTTGTAACTAACTCTGCGACGTGCACCTTGTGAGAGATTCTTCAGAACTGTGCGACACTTGCTTATGGCTCGAGAATATATACTCCTTCACCTCGAATTGTCTAAACATTATAATATAGCTTCTATCGGTTACCAAATTCCGCCCACTTTAGCGTCTGTTTTGGCCAGCCAATCATTGTTACTAACATATATACTCTAGGGAAGATATTCCCTCCATTTCTAAAAAAGGCACGCTACCCTGGCGTCATTTGTTTATCTCTTCTTATTGACAAACAACTCACCCCCTCGGTTTATTATTACCCACTTCTATTGTCAGTTTCAGTTAGGCCGTGCAACTTATTTCCTAACAATCCTTTGGCTAACAAACATCTAAAATCATGTACATACAATAATATTAATTTACACTATAATCACTCTGGCATTCACAGCATAAAATATTGCCTCATATGGCAACCTTAAATGTAGAAAAGTGAAAGAGTATATCACATTGTATTTGAGCATATTATTTTGTAAAACGTTAAAGCAAGCTGACCAAAGAATTGTTAACGAATATATCCATTTAAAATAAATTGTTAACATATGTGGCGTGAATGTTTGCAATTTTCTAGCGTCTACGCAATAGTCCCTTATCACGGTAACTGATCCCTCTGGGTATAGAGAAAAACACCAGTGGTGCATATAATAACATAAAATTTAATTTCATGGTCCCATGCATCAAATTCCCAAGAAAATAAATTTTAAAAATATCTGATGTGCTACACTCACATGACTTTCTCTACTCTTACAAACGCTTTTCTCTATTTACATTAATCGAGATAAACATTTGCACCTTATTGCTAATTTTCTTGTAGTTCAAAGGGAATATGGTAGACTTTAAGCGATAGTTTTAAAGCCTACGTTACTTAACGATAGTTACTTTCTCCACCACGTACATAGTAGATAGAGAAGATATTGCATTCCACCCAAAAATTAGATCCCAGGGTTCCACAAGAAATACATGTTTTGAGGCCCGTTGAATCACAGTAAAGCAGTTTTGGAAACATATCCGGGTCTGTAAAGATGTGTCTTATTCTTACTGAAACTTCTTTTTTATCTACATTTTAATCCAAATAAACTTTTGCAGAAATAGTTGCATCATACATTTCGTTATGGGGAACAGCGACTGTCAAATGCTTAAGAACTGAACGCTATATGCTGGCCCTAAAATTCCATACTGTTCTCATGGAATCGCGAGAAACACCTGAATGTTGACAGGACTTCAAGAGAATGACCAAGAGATGAACAATTCTAACCTTGAATAACGAATATCTCAGAAACGGTGTGTGCCACAAAAATACTTATTTTAAATAAATTGTGTGTTTTAAATAGATCTACATTTTCTAGTCTAGTCTAGGCTAATCTAGTTATACAAAATTCCTTCTGAATAAAGAGCACTTCAACGATATTCCGAGAAAATTCAAAATGTACATTTTATTTGCCATGTAAATATGTTTAATGTATGGCATTTTAATAAAACACCTTAGAGCTACTTTTTAGAAAATAAAAAATTTGAAAAATGCTCCTTGAAAAAGAGTAATTTGGGGTACGAGTATTTTCTTGAAAATCATCGTGTCGAATTTTTGGAAGGTATTGAATCTAAAGACCAAGTTTGGTGTTTATCCGGCTTTCGTTTTTGAGTTTTCTAAAAGTTTCTTTTTTGGATTCAGGAGACCTCAAAACGTGCATTTCCGTGAAATCTCGAGATCCAATTTTTGGATGAAATGTAATACCTTCACTACCAACTATGTAAGTGAAAGAGTTACTAAAAGTTATTATTTTTTGTCCAATATTCACTGTCCAGTACTCTTAAAATAGTGGACTTCGAACTCTTTCTTTACTTTCACTTCATGATTGTATCTGGGTTTCAGTAGGACACTATTTATCAGATACTTAAAGGGAAATTTATATTTTCAACGACTTTGGGTTTAGTTGTTTTCGTCCCCTCAACTTTCAGGAAAACACACAAAGATTTATAACAAAAGAGTTACCACTCCGGCTTTATCTTTCGTATCCATGCTTCCGTAGAACTTTCTCCAACTCTATACCCTTCAGGAAATTTCTAAATGCCAGCTTCCTGCTGGCTGAGTCTAAGAAACATTTTTGTATCTGTCTTCTGAAAGGCCTACGTGGTTTTTTCTCTCGTTCCTTTTCTCTAATCGGCTTACCTCCGCGGATTCTCCTGCTACAGATCAGTCAGTTGTCACAGGCTTAAGAGAGTACGATGCGAGACATCTCTGAAACGGGAATGTTATACGTTTTGATATCGGAACAGCTGTGCTGAAGAAGAAAAAAAATAATATTCTAATGTTTGATGATGCATCTGTCGCTTCGATATCTACACTGATATTATACAGACAGAAAATGTGAATGTGTGTGTTCACAGAGTATTTGATGTAACATTATTGCTTACGTAATATGTTTTTACGTAAATTATTAGAACTTGAAGATCTTATATTGTGCTGCTTTTGTTTTGTTTAATTACATAATTTTAACTGCCCCACGTATGGGAGCCAATTTGAGGTAACTTTATTGTATTTATTTTGAGCCCCACGTTTGGTAGCCAATTTGTAACGGAATTACTTATAATGTTTGTTTACATCAGTGTGTGTTGAAGCCATCTTGTGACGTCATTCATTTGTTCGGTTTGTAGCTCCATCTAGTGTTAGCAATTTGTGGTACCTAGTATCAGTTTTTGAAAGAATTTTAAAAATTTGTTTATTGTCCTCCGGCTAGCTATTATCTTATCTTGGGTCGAACATGTGTCTTGATCAGGGTTGTGTAAACGGAAAGGAATCTTTTATCCAAAAAGAACACTGATGAAGAAATTTGTTTTATAATTTTTATTGTCGAACACGTTCACTATCACTTTTACATATTGATCTAGATACTCGCCAAACTGAAACTGTTTTAATAACTTCTTACTGATCACTTTTAATCCACGTACTTCAATCTTTTGTATAATTAACTTTACCATACTTTAGAACTTTCATAATTCTGGTGCGCGTAACTTGTGAATTTATATCCGATGTATGCCGTACTAATACTTTCGACGAACTGACTGACTGAAGACGACGTGTAGTATACACAGATTTTTGATGAACTGCACGCAAGCTACCTCGAACCTACCCTATTTATACGCCTTCATCCAGATACGCCTAAAGATCATAACTGAACTGCAATTGGCTAATAAAACGCGCCAACATTAGCGTCTATTTTAATATCCAATGAAAATTATGAATACATATGCTTTAGGGAGAAAACATTCCAGAAGTTTCTACCGAAAACGCGCCAACATTACGTAACTTCCTCGTTTCCAATAATGATAAACAGCTCACCCCCCTCTCTGCATTATTGCGCTATTATTGACAGTTTCAGTAAGGTCGTATAAACTTATTTCCCAATAATAATTACAATTAATAAACATCTGAAATCAATGTCACATAAAAATGCATATTCATATTACAATCATTATTTGCATTTAAGTAATTTGTGATACAAATTACTGCATCAGTATATACTCTGTGTGTATAGTAATCACGGCAACCACTAAACTGATTTGACAATTCCTACATCTGTAACATGCATCTGTATTAATGTATGAATACAATTTAATAAGAATCTGTAGCTCTGTATAAAGTGCCCAGTGTTGGGAAGTCTGGTCTCTTAAGCCCTTGTACACGATCAAGCTTTATTTTCAATTCAAGAGTTTACATGAAAAGTTGACAAATATTTTTCAATAAGTGAAAAGATTGGACAAAAATTGATAAGACCTGGTAAGACTTGATAATGCCATAAAAGTGTATTTACAAGGTTGTCTCTTTTCCAAACTGAAACCCTTCAGAACACATTCATAATTTATCACGCGCAAAACAATTTAGTATTTCCGTCGCAGTATAACAATACCCAATGAAATATTGCTCTTTACTAATATTATGTAGCAACTTCACGTATTATATCCAATGAAAACACATTATGATTATGGAATACAATGGAAATAACACCAACTGATAGGGTTAACCACACTTTATCACATTGCATTAATGTATACTTAATTCGGAAATCTGCCTGGATATTATTTTTACTTTCTCTACTACGTATAGTAAGTATTGTATTCCACCCAAAATTTCGATACCGAGATTTCACCGGAAATACATGTTTTGAGACTCACTGAATCCAAAAAAAGCATTTTTGGAAACATGTCCGTGTGTGTGTCTGTCTGTGTGTCTGTCTGTCTGTCTGTGTGTCTGTGAACAGCATAACTCAAAAACGAACAGTTGGATAAGCACCAAACTTGGTATTTAGGTTCAGTATCTTCCAGAGATGCGACACAAAGGTTTTCAAGAAAATCCCCCCACCCCAGACTACCCTTTATATGGAACATTTTTCGAAAATTTTAATTTTCTCAAAGACGGCTCTAACGATTTTGATTAAAATATCATATGTTTAAGATATTGTCATGACAAATAAAATGTATACCTCGAATTTTCTGGAAATGTCTCCAAAAGTATTCTTCATTATGAACGACTTTTTCATAACTGGTAAACCATAAGAGATAGACAAAATTTTACTACACGAAAAATGTAGATCGCGTTAAAATACACAATTTATGTCATATACATTTCTTTTGTTGAGTGAACCGTTTGCGAGATATTGCTTGTTATTCCCTTAAATTTTCCAATACTTATACTTTTTCTCAAATTCGTTATTCATTTTTTTATGTCCTGGACATGCAAAGAGAATGGAATGCGCCACATAGCAACCAGCGTTAAAATATTTGACTATCGCTTAAAACCTACCATATTCCCCTTGCATCTACAAGAAAATTATCAATAAGATTGACATCTCGATATCTCGATTAACATGAAGCATATGGAGAATAGGCGTTTGTAAAATTAGATTGTACAAGAGTAGAGAAAGTCATGTGAGTGTAACACATCAGATTTTTTCATATGTCTTCATCTGCTTCATCCTGTGGTAATCCACGGAGCCACCTAATCAGTTCACATTCGACATACCTTGGCCGGCTAGCCATTTTTGTTTACTTCTCGCGTTCACATTTCGTGACACACTGTAAATACTCCCATTTCATTGGCCAAAGCCGTCAAATCTTTGACCATTTAGAGCATATGCTTATTTGCTTTCAACACTTTCAAAGAATTTAAAAGTATTGGAAGCAATTTGACAAGAAAGGTTGTGAAGTTGTGACAACTCTTGAAAAGCCTTGCAAAGTATTGAATTTGACAAAAATTTGCTTGTGTACAGGGAGCTTTACGTAAGGAACCATGGCATCACAAACCCCTAATTAAGAGATTGAAGAGCTTGGAGGTGTACGTGTATGCCATAAGGAATATTGGGTAACATTGTTGTAAAACATTCTCGAGTGTGTATATATACTTATATACTGTCTGTTGTCAAGACCCTCAAATTAAGAAAGGTCTACAGGATACCTCCAGTTACCTCCTGCTCTCTTCGAGTACGATCCAGTTCGACACTTTACCAAGTCTATCAATTCAGGTAGCTGACAAGCAAACATTCAGGGGGCGCAGATAAAAATGTCACATATTGTTACACTTTAGGGTGAAGGCCAAAAGGTTACCAGAAAATGATTAATTTATATCACCCCAACACGCACATGGGGTGGCGCAACTCGCTGGCAGCATAAAGTCTAGGACCTTGGTGTGTAGATTAAGAGGAAGGCATGGGTTCTATATTACACTGAAGAATTTCGTAACACACATTACCTTCACATTACTGGGATTTATTCATGAAACGTCTGGCGACGTACATAATGAACAAAGGAAACAGGGCGGAGGGAGATGCCACTAAACCGTAGATCGATCACACACACGTCTGGCTCCAACGATCACTTCAACTAGAGTGACGCTTCTTTCCCACCCCCAAAAACCGTGTCTAGCCAAAACCAGACAGGATTGACGTCATACCAGACAGTTTTAAACACATATTTCCATTTGGCGTGATCCGCACCGAAAGCAAAGACCGTTAAGCCAAAATATAACTAAGGGGAGACAATAACGCTACGTCTGGTAGCAAAAATACAGCACAACAGTGCGTCTGGTAATGGTAATAAAATAAATAATATGCCACAATTAGGTTTAGAACACCAAAAGAAATATTTATATTCCTTGCTTTCCAGTCGTGGGCCGTCCCTCAGTGTGATTTAGACCGATAATTTAGTTACTATCGTGAGGAAAACGAGAGAGCATCGTCTTCACTTTGAATGAACTATACTATGCAGTAACTTTACACCGAAATGTATGATTAAACGTTGTTTTGTTATGTTTAAGAGCACCAGGAAGTAACCAATAATTAACTTTTTTGACTTCTCTGCAAAAGTATTGTTCTTTGTTTCTTTCCCGGAGATGGGTCATATATGTATGTATAGATCCCACTGTGTGTGGCCCTTAATGGAACGCAGCCGTTTAAGTTGGTACTGTTAAAACTAGCCCTACCCCCTGCCGGCGTGACCTTCTCATGTTCCTTGAGCATAGTTTTACGCTAGCCATTGGATTAGCAGGTACAACCCGCCGAACAACGTCTCTGGTTTTATAACCCTGTTGACCGTGTGCACCATTCTCAATCTAGGTTTTATCGTGTGAAGTACTTTGTTGCTTCACGTATGGAAAGCCGATTTGAAGTAGGAGTTGTAGTGTAGTTCTACTGTTGGGGAGCCGAACTTGAAGTAGTAGCAACCGCACGTATGGTAAAACGTTTCCTGTAGCCTTCGTCCCAAATTTAAAAATATTAGCTTTGTAATTTGACTGTTTCTTTAAATATTATATATTTATGTTTGCCTCGGCTGCTTCAGTATTATTGTTAGAGACATGCATGTCTTTGCAAGGGGTGGTGCGGCTAGGAATGTAGGCTTACACAGATTATAATTTTTAATTCACTCCTTTTTCTAATGCTTGACACGATTTAAATAACACTTCACTGATATAGAGAGCTGTGAGATTCTTTTATTAATTACTTGCACTTTTTAACACGGAAACTATTTTCGTCTCACACGAATACGTATTAAATTTCTCGAGGACGCATCTCGCGTCCGGTTAGGAACACTGTATACAACCAACTCGTCCAGTTATGAGCGCTGTCTACAAGCAACTGACTTCTAGATTTGTAAATTTTCATATATTTCAGTTTCTGATTGGCAATCCTACTCCAATAGAACACCTTCATTTAACTAAAGCTTTTTCCGGTTGTTGATTGGCTATTTTATAAACTGCCACAAAAATTACATTACTGTTACTCCAAGAATCACAAGTAGTATTATTAAACATTCTTACTCATTACTGCCTCAAGCTTACCTCATTGTTACCTCATTGATAGCAACGTTTAACCCATTATTCTCACAGCTCCTACAGTATTAAATTACGTAATACATTCACATAAAATTATTACATGTATACAATAATATAAACATATACAATGACTGTATTATACACTTTTTATATATTCTTACGTATACATATTGCTTTAAGGCGGGCTGTTATTGAATTTTATATTATATAATTAGTCTGAAATCATTTAAATGTGAAAAATACTATCTCATCTAGTAAACTATGGACTTTACCGCGATGAACGGTTATTTGTGGTGCATCGATGACGGTAAAAGTTAATCGAGGTTTTTACCGCGGTTAAATGTGACCGACCATTAACGGCCGGTTTTCGTCGATTATCTTCAACTTCACTTGTGTTGTAATGTCAAAATAGCGGAACGGTATAGGTTAGAATTCCAAACTAAAATAAACACTCCATTTTCGCCAATGAATATATCCTGATAAAGTTACTTTAATACACTTTGCTATTTTTAATGTCCTAAGTCTTTTTGCGACAGGTGCCTTAAATATCTTGACCCAAGACGTGACGAAATTCCAAACAATCACGGCGACACATATAATTATGTTAGTTTAAGCATAGTTCAGAGAACAAGGCGGAAATAATGAATGGGTTTAGTTCAATTAGGACATTTTCAGGAATATTAGCGGACATTAATGGCACAGATATAGGAATCCGGTAACCTAAACTGGTCAGTGGCGTATGAAGTCGTCATCGTGGTGTGGGGTAGTGTTTGCGCCTATATTCAAGAGTTTCGAAGTTCAAATCTTGTCCCAGGATAATACATATTTTGTCTTTCTTTTTTTCTGCCTCTCTTTCTGCAGGTGAATGTTCACTAAGCTAAATGCAACTTAGTGTGAAAGGAAAGAAAAAATCTAAGAGTTCAGCTTATTACTTTCTCTACTACGTATAGTAAGTAGGGGAAGTATTGTATTCCACCCAAAAAACTGATACCGTGTTTTCACCGGAAATACATGATTTGAGACCCCCTGAATCCCAAAAAAAAGCATTTTTGGAAACATGTCCTTGTGTGTGTCTGTGAACAGCATAAATCAGAAACGAACAGTCGGATAAACACCAAAGGTTTTCAAGAAAATCCCCCACCCCAGATTACCCTTTACATAGAACATCTTTCGAAAATTTTAATTTTCTCAAAAATGGCTCTAACGATTTTGATTAAAATATCATATGTTTAAGATATTTTCATGGCAAATGAAATGTATATCTCGAATTTTCTTGGAATGTCTCCAAAAGTATACTTCATTGTGAAGACTTTAGCATAACTGGCAAACCATAAGAGATAGACAAAATTTTGCTACACAAAAAATGTAGATCGCGTTAAAATACACAATTTATGTCATATATATTTTCTTTTGTTGAGTGAACCATTTTCGAGATATTGCTTGTTATTCCCTTAAACTTTCCAATACTTTTTCTCAAATGGGAATTCCTTATTCATTTTTTATGTCCTGGACATACAAAGAGAATGGAATGCGCCACATAGCAACCAGCGCTTAAAATATTTGACTATCACAAGATACAAGAGTAGAGAAAGCCATGTGAGTGTAACACATCAGATTTTTTATTAGTATGTTTTCGTCTATTACTTAACGTTCAGTAGTTATACGAGATTATACCTAATTCTTTCCTAATAAAGAGGAATTCACATGCTATTTCCAGAAAGTTCAAGATGTGCATTTCATTTGTCATGAAAATATCTAAACATATGAATAGTTTAATCAAAATCGTGTGCTGCATCTTTGAAGAGTACTGAACTTAAATACCTAGTTTGGTACTTATTCGACTTTTCGTTTTCGAGTTATGCTTATCCATCACAAATATGAACTTTTTTTTCTAAACATGCCACATTTTTATTTCGGAGGGCCCAAAAACATGTATTTCAGGTGAAATCTCAACATAGAATTTTTGTGTGTAATAAATACTTCTGCTTACTGTGGTAGTAAGAAAGTAAAAATCTACACGTCTGTGGTATGTGCAGCCTGCTACGATTGGCTTCTTACGCGGTATCGACCAGGAGGTCAACAACACTATCGTCATGGTCACGAGATATCCGAGTTCTGCTGTAGCAAACAGAGTTACTCCATCATTATATATTGAAGGTTGCCATTCTCTAGAGATATCCATGTTCATTATTTCAACTTAGTTCGCGGTTTCACGTAGCTCTGCAGATTTCACGGAAACGTCTGCATCTCTGGAATGGGGAAGGCGCCTTTATCACAGTTTCTAACACCATTATAATATCATATCGATTTACATTAGAGAGCTTACGTAGAGAGAAGCAGTGCATAGGAGGGGCCTCCAAAAACTGGTGCACAGCGCAACAAGTAGGCCATAGTGGTCCCCTTTGCTTCTAACGTGACCCTAGGAGGATGCGATGACGGGGAGAGCAAAGCATGACCAAATTCAAACTACGATGTGCGCTAGCAAGGACGGGGTGCCTAACGATTCCAGATGGAGTACATCCTAGCACCTTAGCTCTGTGCTCTCTGAGAGTCACTGAGAGGCGAGACAAGGGAGCTCCAGGAGACAAAAAAAATAATTTTTACAAACGCTTATTCCCCATATGCTTCATGTTAATCGAGGTATCGACATATTAATCTTATTGCTAATTTTCTTGTAGATGCAAGGGAAATTGGTAGGCTTTAAGCTATAGTAAAATATTTTAAACGCTGGTTGTTATGTGGAGTATTCCATTCTCTTTGCCTGTCCAATACATAAAAAAAAATGAATAACGAATTCCCATTTGAGAAAAGTATAAGTATTGGAAACTTTTAGGGAATAACAAGCAATATCTCGAAAATGGTTCACTCAACAAAAAACATGTATATGACATAAATTGTGTATTTTAACGCGATCTACATTTTTGTGTAGTAAAATTTTGCGTATCTCTTATGGTTTACCAGTTATGCAAAAGTCGTTCACAGGGAAGAATACTTTTGGAGGCATTTCCAAAACATTCGAGATATACATTTCATTTGTCATGAAAACATCTTAAACATGTGATATTTTAATCAAAATCGCTAGAGCCTATTTTGAGAAAATTAAAATTGTCGAAAAATGTTCCACGTGAAGGGTAATCTGGAGTTGGGGCATTTTCTTGAAAACCTTTGTGTCGCATCTCTGGAAGATACTGAACCTAAATACCAAGTTTGGTGTTTATCCGACGGTTAGGTTCTGAGTTATGCTGTTCACAGACACACACAGAAACACACACGGGCATGTTTCCAAAAATGCTTTTTTTGGATTCAGGGGGTCTCAAAACATATTACTGGTGAAATCTCGGTATCGAAGTTTTGGGTGGAATATAATACTTCCCCTACTTACTATACGTAGTAGAGAAAGTAAAAATTTACGACTGATTTTGTTCTGTTTGCGCAACTTACGTAGCGGTGGAAAAGTGCAAGTGAGTTGATACCAATCGAACTGCTCTCTGCCGATAATGCAACCTGTATTTCACGACCGGAAACATGCTGTTGGTGGGGTGTGGCTAGACCTGCTGGGTGCTCTATCTCACCTGTGGCTTAGGATGGAGTGGGCCCAGGTTAAATAATCGGTGTTACGTTATGCCTGGATGATGAACATTTAAAGAGAGACATAGGTGTATACAGTTTGTATAGAAAACACATCGACAATGCAAGTATGTTAGACAGGACATCAAGCGAACATTTTTCATGAGGGAATCCATGTCCGGAAATACATGTTTTGGTCGCTTTGGAGCGTTAGTCAGCACAGCACTCACGTTTGGGCACACGAACACCCGCGTGCACAAGTAATTAGAAATAACCAATACAGCTTGAGTGTGAACGCTGGGCTGAGATAATTGATGACCAGATCATAGGGCGTATCTACTGCCAATCACACTGGACCGACATACTTCACTTTCGTCGGAGATGTTCTGTCTACTCTACTTGAATGGGGCCACTAGAAGTTCGTCAGGTAATGTTGCTGCAACACCACGCAGCTCCAGCTCTCTTTGATGCAAATGTGCGGCACAACTTGGACGCATATGCACCTATTGATGGATTGGTAGAGAGGCACCTGTTCTGTGGCCTCCACGGTCACCCGGACTCACATCTCTTGATTCATTTCTGTGGCGTACCATAAGGACTACGGTATGTGCTATCATCAGAGGACATTATCGCACGAATCCACGCTACGACCGAAATACTGAGCACACAGCCACACTTATTTAACCACGTGCCTCTGTCTTTGCACCGCCGATGCACGCTCTATATTCAAGTAGTTCAACAGTTTGAGCCCCTTTTGTAATTTACTGCACGGTGTGATGTTATTGTTGGGTTTCTTAACGAGATGTGGAACGCACATCCATCAACATATCCGAGCTGTTCGCAAAATTCCACGCTCGACAGCATCCAAACCACGTATTTCCGGATATGGGTCCCTCTGAAAAATCCACTTTAATGACCAAAATACTAAGCGCTGTCAGTGTGTTTTCTATACAGACACTATACTGACAATGTAGCAATTGTTTTACACTAATCTGTTGATTACAGCCAGAGATGTTCACGTTTCTTGGGTTAGCTGTGTGTCCAAATAGTGCTCATACGAGGGCTGTCTCAGAAATACCCGACCTGACGTATATATAGCGGTTGTTGTTTCAAAAGAATGACTATGGTAGAAAGTACCACTCTTAGAAACCTTAAGTTTGAAGTTTGACGATGCTACATTGTTTAGTAATTATTTGGCAGCCATTAATAATGAACTCTATCAGCGATTTGTAAACATGCATAAAACTGGTCATTGTTATGTGATACAATACTTTCAATTAAAAGGTCTTAGTTGTAACCGTACATTCTGTCCGCACCTTAAAATATCATAAATATCATCTGGTCAGTCCATCGTAAACAACAAGCAGGTAGTCTGTCCCCATCCCATTAACTGGTCGGTCAGTCTCCTTTATAGTATATCCCTACGTGCCCAAGACAATAAGTAAATGGTTTAGCTCGGGTCCGAAGCTTGCGTGCCTTATCTTACATCTCCGACACCAGCGTGGGAAACCTAAACATCTGTGTGTGTAAAATAAAATATAAAAAATAATTTTGAAGAGCGAATAAATGCACAGAAATAACATCACGTGAGGTGAGAAACCAAAATCAGGAACGAGAGAAGGGGAAAATCGTGTAATGGCGATGTCAGGTTTTTCTTGTTAGCACACACTCCACCAAAGTACTTTCGCGAGCTAAGACATTGCAGCACAATCATCCAAAATACCTTCGCGAACCAGGACGTCGCACCGAGTCTTCGAAAACACTTTCGCGAGCTAAGACATCGTACCAAGGGACTCTACTAAAATACTTTCGCGAACAAAGACGTCGCATCAGGGGAGCTCATCACCATAGCCAAACCATTTTTATCACATCCCGCGGTGGCGAGTGTTACGGCAGATATAGAATAAATCTTATGATACAAAAGACCTACAGTGCATTCATGTAACTGAGCAGCCAACCATAGCCAGGTACCCACTCCTGAGACCAACGAAGAGAACCTCATGCAAAACCCAGAAAACCTACCACACCAATGAACCTGTCGTAACCTCCTACACCTCCCGCGTACCATTAACAACCATAAACTGTGAGACGACGAATGCACCGCCTCATAGTCCAACTAATATTAAACCTGAGCTAGATTTTACTCTGGGGGGAGTCTGCTCCTTCATTTACAACAGTAAAATATTGGGTGACAGAGTTTAAGCGAGGCCATACGAGCTGCCAATACGAACATCGCAGTGGTCGACCAAATTAGGTGACCACGCCAGAAATTGTGAAGAAAATCCACAAAATGGTATTAGATGACCGTTGCTGAAAATGGGTGATCTAGCAGACTTCGTAGCCATTTCAAAAAGTGATGTACATCGCATAGTAGCTAAAAATTTAGACATGAGAAAGCTGTACGCAAGATGAGTGCCGCGTTTACTCACAACGGAACAAAAGCAGCGTCGTGAGGATGTTTGGGAATATTTCGCTGCAATAAAGCCGGGATTTTTGGGTCGATTCAGAACCATGGATGAAACATGGGTCCATCACTTCACACCTGAGACGAAGGAACAGTCAAAACAGTGGATTGAAAGGGGAGAATCGGCTCCAAAGAAGGCGAAGACAGTTCCATCTGCAGGTAAGGTCATGGCGTCAATTTTTGAGATGCGTGTGGGATAATTTCCATTGATTATCTTCAAAAAGGACGTATTATGCAAACCTATTGCAGCGCTTGAATGATGAAATCAAGCAAAACGGCCACATTTAGCGAAAACGAAAGTTCTGTATCATAAAGACAATGCACCAGTTCACACATCCATTATCGCCATGGCCAAAATCAATGAGTTAAATTTCGAATTGCTTCCTCATGCTCCCTATTCGCCAACTTAGCCCCCTCTGATTATTTTCTGTTTCCAAAGTGAAAATATGGCTTGGTGGTAAAACATTTGCCAACAATGAAGAGGTGGAGTTTATAGTTGATGGCTATTTTGCAGAACTCGACGGTTCTCACTATAAACAGGGTATCGAAGCTGCTGAACATCGCTGGGAAAAGTGTATCGCGCTGAAAGGAGACTATATAGAGTAATAAAGATGTTTTTTTCTCAAAATTGTTGTTTTTTCTTTGAAAGGTCGGGTACTTCTGGGACAGCTCTCATGCTTCACGCTTCCCGAGTTGATTTTCAACGGGTTTCATCTCTTTCTAGACGCTCTTAATGGCTCCTCAATAATACCTAGCTACTCTTATCTCGGGTGATGTGACAGCAAATAAATAAGCCTCGTGTTTGGTATTTAAGCTGGATTTATTCTACGTAGTTGCAATAAAATCGATATAGCGGCTAGCCAGGTACACTTTCATTTTCAGCCGGACTTTTAACTGATAATTCCCCGAATTCTACACAGTCCCTTCTTTAAGGGGACAAGATAGCCTGAGCACATGGAAATTACACCTTAGGTGCGTTAAATTGCCATGGTGTTAAAGTTCTCAATGTTTTTTTCTGATTTTTTTTCTGAATTATTCTATAAATCATGGTAATTATTTCAAATGGTTGTTTGCATTGATAGCTCGTGTAGTTGAGTCCATAAAAATTATTTCCTTCAGCAGAAAAATAATAAAATTTACTCTTAAAATATGTGAATTCATGTACCTTTTTCTCTGACACTACTTGTAATACAGAAGAGTATCAGCTATCTTCTGAACCTAAATTATTTAGTTATGTATATAAGTTCATTAAAATTAAAATTTAAATTAGTTTTGTTTATGGACGCTCTTTAACTGCTGTGGTCCTTAGCGTCCCATTTTATACTGGGTGTGAAAGAGCGGCAATTTTTCTCAGAGGTCCCTTTATCAGGCTCGAGATTCTTTTACGTGCCGTAAATCTACGACACGGGACCACCGGTTTTACTTCCGTTCCAAAGGAAGACATGCTAAGGATTTTTACGCCCGAAAAAATCCATCGCCCTCCCCCGGGTTTGAACCCGCGACCTCGGGAATTAGAGGCTAGCATGGTAACCACTACACCACGGAGGACCACATCAGTTCACTAGAAATTTAAAAAAAATATATTATTTGCAAAGTCAAGAAGGTAAAATAATGAAAATTTGCAGCATTTTTGTTTTCTTAATATCACTAATATAATATTATCAAATTATGGTTTTCGTTGAGAATTTTTAACTATGTGTTGTATACATGTACTGAAAATTTCAACTCTCCTTCTCTCATACTTCGAGTAAAAGTCACATAAGTATCCAAAAATGTTGTTTTGAGAAAACTGCATTTAAAGTTTGAACATTACAATTCTGACACACTTCAGTACATTCCAGGATCATAATCATCTGCACCTTCATTCCTGGATTGCTTCAGTTTTTCTCATTGGTCCTGGCCTCTAAACTGCTGAACTGCTTGCTGGACAGTCGTTTGTTGTTGAAGATACAAAAATGTTCTAAAAAGGGGCGTTGCATGACATCTTTAAAGGAATGCAGACTAGCATTTAAATGGTATTTAAATGTCTTAAAAAACCTATTAGCACCCCAAAAGTATATATTTTCTGAAACTGAAAATAATAGAGATTTTATTAGTTCTTAAAACAAATAACGTGATTTTCCACCATTTCAGATTTCCCCTTAACTCCTACCACTTTACGAATGTTAATGAGTAAAAATTATTATTTCTTCGTCATACGCTACCTCCCTGGGCAGTATTTCGTGAAGTAGATCGGTGGATGATCGAAAATAAAAGAAGCCTTCCCTAAAATAACAATGCAGCTTCATTGAACAAAATTTAATGGGCAACTTTAAAACGTACAGTTAATAAAAACACAACCATTAAAATTAAAATATGACGTAACTTCTTTCTTGTTTCAAACAGCAGATGTACTGTTATTAGAGATGCAAATGGAAGATGTTGGTGCACATTCGCTTGTTAGCTCTGGATTCCGTAATTGGTTGATTGTTCTCGAATGATGCTGTTCATTGATTCGTTACGTAGCGAGGGTTTGTTCAAAGATGTTATATGAGGAGTGAAGAAGGTTAATTTTATGGTGAGTTGTATTGTATTTCGACTGTTGGGGAGCCGAACTTGAAGTAGTTGCAACCGCACGTATGGTACCCGGTAGCCTTCGCCCCAAGTTCAAAAATATTAACTTTGTATTTTTACTGTTTCTTTATATATTATATATTTATGTTTGCCTCGGCTGTGTCAGTGTTATTGTTAGAGACATGGATTTATTTTCAGTGACGCAGGTAATTATTTCTGCCCCAAGTTGGGCGTCATATGACGCAGGTAATTCTTTCTGCTCCAGTTTAGGCGCAATATGACGCAGTCACACTACGTCCTCCAAACACAGGAGCAATACCTTTGCCTCACGGTTGCTGCTTGTCTCCTCCCAGTTGGTTCTTCTTTTGCCACGGCTGCTCCAGCAGGAAACATTAACCTCAGGGTATGCATGGGTGTGTACAGAAAAACACACAAACGCTTTCTTGGAACACTTTTATTCACTATTTAAAATAATACTTTAGGTTTGCCGATCACTTTTAACTGCATACGATGATACGTTGTCTTTATCAAGACCGAAGAATATTAACTACAGCTAAGCGTTCTACCCTCTAGCATGTTCGCCACCAATGTTCACAACTCGACGAGAACGTCGTCCTGTCCTCGCCAGGCACTCAGAACAGACTGATCTACCCACGCTACTACAAGGAAAACCTTCGCCTCAACTTCCACTCTCTCCCCTCAAACTTAGCGTCATGATGCTTAGAGAGTGGCCTTCACCAGGCTAAGTGGAGCTGCACTCGGCTGGTCCCAGGAAAAACTTTCTTGAATGGTATTTACTCTTTCTACCTGAGGCTGGTCCCTAATTAACAAAACTGTGCATGTCTTGTCTTTCTGTCGCTTTTACAGTCAACAATTTTCACAATGCTTCTCCTTTTTATACATACACTGATTTAAAATATACTATTACTTATTCTATATCACTATCCTTCTCAGATTATTATGATAATTATTGCCTTTATAATTCAGGCTTCAGCAGGGAGTAGTGCGGCTGAAGAATGTAGGCTTACACAGATTATAATTTGTACTTCACTCCATTTATTAATTCTTTAAACGATTAAAATAACACTTCACTGATATAGAGAGAGAGTTGTGAGATTCTTTTATTAATTACTTGTACTTTTTAACACGTAACTATTTTCGTCTCACACTGAATACGTATTAAACTTCTCAAGGACGCGTTTCGCGTCAGGTTGTTAACGGCGTCTGCTACCAACTGAATTCTGAATTTGTACAATTTGCAATTATCAGAGGATAATTACTTGAAACTTTCAGTTGTTCGCTTTATACGAAAAGCAAAGTCAATGAATACCACCAGCTTCATCATTACCAAATTTTGCAGTCACGCGCCTCAGTGCATTGAAAAGATTTTCTCTCCTGTATGAAGGTGGTTGTAACCAAGCAACTGAGCTCTGTTTGTGTATCCTGTCGCTATGGGAAGTTCAAAGATGAACATGTGGGTACTGTAGTGCTTTTAATTCCAACATTGCACATGTATTGGTTTCTGTCCCCCATATTTCGAGCCCTGAGTATGTGTGCCACCTAGCAACGTCAGCAAATACCAGAAATGTCTACGTTAGGAAATAAATATCAAATATTCCACTAAAGCTGGGGCTTTCTGTAGAAACGTAATCAATGCTGCACAAAAGCCGTATTTAAGGCATATAAGAACTAACCCGAATTTTTACTTTCTCTACTACGTATAGTAAGTAGGGGAAGTATTGTATTCCATCCAAAAATTCGATACCGAGATTTCACCGGAAATACACGTTTTGAGACCCCCTGAATGCAAAAAAAGCATTTTTGGAAACATGTCCGTGTGTATGTCTGTGTGTCTGTCTGTTTGTGTGTGTGTGTGTCTGTGTGTGAACAGCATAACTCAGAAATGAACAGTCGGATAAACACCAAACTTGGTATTTAGGTTCAGTATCTTCCAGAGATCGACACGAAGGTTTTCAAGAAAATCCCCCATCCCAGATTACCCTTCACATGGAACATTTTTCGAAAATTTTAATTTTCTCAAAAATGGCTCCAACGATTTTGATTAAAAGAACATATGTTTAAGATATTTTCTTGGCAAATAATATGTATCTCTTGAATGTTCTGGGAATGTCTCCGAAAGTATTCTTCACTGTGAAAGACTTTTGCATAACTGGTAAACCATAAGAGATAGACAAACGTTTACTACACAAAAAATGTAGATCGCGTTAAAATACACAATTTATGTCATATACATGTTTTTTGTTGAGTGAACCATTTTCGAGATATTGCGTGTTATTCCCTTAAATTTTCCAATACGTATACTTTTTCTCAAATGGCAATTCGTTATTCATTTTTTTTTGTCCTGGCAATGCAAAGAGAATGGTATACTCCACATAGCAACCAGCTCTTAAAATATTTGACTATCGCTTAAAGCCTACCACTTCCCCTTGCATCTACAAGAAAATTAGCAATAAGATTAACATCTCGATATCTCGATTTTTTGTGTAGTGCGTTTTCGTCTATCGCTTAAGGTTCACCACTTATACAAGATTATATAATACTCTTCCCGAATATAGAGGATTTTGCAGACTATTCCCAGAAAATTTATGGTATAGATTTTATTTGTCATTTAAGTGTCTTTAATAAGTGTTATTTTAATAAAAATTGTTACAGCCATTTTTGATAAACTAAAAAATTTGAAAACTTTTTCATGCAAGTCAGTGGAAGGGGGATTTTCTTGAAACATCTTCGCGTCGCATCTTTGGACGACACTGGATTGGATTGGCTTGGAGGGGACTCAACACTGATGGGTATACCTATGCCATACAAGGGGGTGCCCCCGGGAGGAAGGATGAGGCAAGAGAAGACACCGGGCGGGCGGAACCAGGAGTGACGGCACACAAATGGCAGGTTCCTTAAGTTTCTGGATTGTGCTGTTATGTGTCCGTATTATGTTTTGTAACTGTGTTATACCTCCAGCCAGTCACTTTACGTTGCTTCTTTGTTTGTCCCCTTGTTTAACTCAATCTTTGGTGTTACTTTTTTTTCCTCTCTGGTTTGCGTGGCATGTGCCTGGTCCTTACGCGGGGAGTGGTGGATTTCTGTTACAGAACTTCAAAATAACCCTGCACTGAAAATCACGTATTGAAAATCTAACTCAGCTAGAAGGCCAGTAATGCTTTGTGGTTACAGTTAAATTTTCCTGATTCTTATGATACTTTGAATAAGTTGTGTAAAGAATGAATTGATTCTTGCATTTCTTTGCCTTCTACGTAAAAACAACTTATTTTTCAGAATTTCCTGGTGTTTAGTTTCCCTGTATTTTATCTCTTTCTCTCAGAGTCAAAGACAAATGACGGAATGAGAGTTTTACTTTAACAGCTAATTAAGTGCCTTACAGGTGAAAGCACTCTTAAACTCCCTAAAGGTGGAGAAGCCAATAAGATAGAAGTGTGATCCACTTTCTGGACTCATTTAAACCTAGTATTAAATTTTGACAAAATAAAAGTACCAAAACACACTAAACATACGAACAATTTCAAGAGCGAGTCACTTTACGAATTCGTGCCTAAAACACACATTACGTTTTCGCCCCAAAATTCACCCACCATTACCAAGATACAAACTCATAACAAAGCCTACCTTTACGTAAGGCCGATCCACTGAACATCACAAAAGGAGTTCCTTAAATCAATTCCAAAAAAAAACTTCCACAATCCGAATGACTTGTTGCCGGGCAGAGAGCTAACCCTGCAATGCGACAGAAATCCACCACTCCCCGCGTAAGGACCAGGCTCACGCCACGCACGCAAACCAGAGAGGAAAAAAAAGGAACACCAAAGAGTGAGTTAAGCAAGGGGACAAACAAAGAAGCAACGTAAAGTGACTGGCTGGAGGTATAACACAGTTACAAAACATAATACGAACACATAACAGCACAGGATAGAGACTCCCGGGCAGACGGACAGGCAGACCGCGTACCGCATCCCGCACAGCAGGGATCCAACGCCCCTGAAGGGGGTTCGGATACCCCGGCAGCCAGCCGAATGCCGAGAGACGGAGAGAGTCACAAAGAGCATTGTTTTTCCCTGCCACACTGCGCCGAAATACCATCGCCGACACTTCCAACACTGAAAGAAACCAACGGATGAAAGATGAAGTGAAATGAGAATGGAGATGAAATGGAGGGACAGCAAATTCGAGGTATGTGAGAATCCTTCATCTCGCGACCCGGGAAAACCTCTGAAAAAACTTATGATCCCGGAAGATGAGGCAGTATTTTTAACACTTAAATAATATCAGTCTAATTGTATAATATAAAATTTAATAACAGCCCGCCTTAAAGCAATATGTGTATCTTATAATGTATAAGATGTATGTAATAGCCGTTGTATTATGTTCATATTATTACGTACATGTATAATAATATTATGTGAACGTATTACGTAGTTTTAACAATGTAGGAGCTGTGAGAATAGAAGCCGAAATTTTCTAACAATGAGGTAACCTTGAGACATCAATAAATTAGAAAGTTTAATAATGATACTAATAATTCTTGGAACAATAATGTAATATTTAAAACACTTTATAAATAGCCAATCAAAAACTAGAAAATCTTTAAGTTAAATAAATGCATTCTATTGGAGTAGGCTTGGCCAATCAGAGACTTGAAATAGAGTGAATGTAGAAATTCAGGCGGTAGACGCTACAAGACAGCGTTCCCAACCAATACAGTTTAGATTGCGTACCGGATCTGTATGATACGTGTTCAATGAGAAATAAAAATGCATTACTGTGAGAATAATATAAAGTTTACATCTTTAAAATAACAAGAATCTCACAGCTCTACAGTAGGATATATCAGTGAAGTGTTATTTAATCGTGTGAAGGATTAATAAACAAATTACAATACAATTATAATTTTGTGTAAGCCTTGTTCTTTATCCACACCAGCCTTGCTAAGAGATACGTGTTCTAAAAATTACTACTAACGCAGCCGAGGAATACATATATAGTATTTAAATAAACATTAAAATAGAGAGTTGATTTTTAAACATGGGGCGAAGGCCACCGGATTCGTGAACGTGAGGCGAAGGGCACCGGAAAGTTTGTATCGTAAGTGCGGCGAACACTCCAAGAAACATATCTCCGCAATATGTAGTGAAAACAGCAACAATTAAACCCCATCAAAGATCGCTACGGGAATCGAACCTACGCCCTCCATAATGCAGTCCAAATGAAATCGCCTAAGCCATACCGTTCGGTTTGGAGGACACTCAATTTAAATACCAAATTTGGAATCTGTTCGACATTTCGTTTTTAGAGTTATGTTCACAGATACACACACACGGACTCTATTTTTTTTACCCTCAAAACGTATATATTTCCAGTGAAATCTCGACATCAAATTTTGGGTGGAATACAATGTTTCCCTTACTTTGAAGTAGGTTTGTTGTATTTACGTTGTATTGTAGTTCTTATGTTGCTTCACGTATGAAAGCCAGTTTGAAGAAGGTGTATTATATTTCGACTGTTGGGGAGCCCAACTTGAGCTAGTTGCAACCGCACGAATAGTAAAAAGTTTTCGGTAGGCTTTACCCAAAAGTACTTTCCGGTGGCCTTTGCTCCAGATCTTTAAAAAATATTAACTTTGTAATTTTGACTGTTTCTTTAAATATTATATACTTATATTTGCCTCGACTGCATCAGTATTTATATTTTTTTAGAGACATGAATGTCTTAGCAGGAAGTGGTGCGACTGAAGAATGTAGGCTTATACAGATTATAATTTTACTTCACTCCTTTTATTAATGCTTGACACGATTTAAATAACACTTCACTTATATAGACAGCTGTGAGATTTTTTTATTAATTACTTGCACTTTTTAACACGTAAACTATTTTTGTCTCACACTGAATAAGTATTAAATTTCTCGAGGATGCATCTCGCGTCCGGTTAGGAACACTGTCTTCAACCAACTGACTTCTGAATTTGTAAATTTTGCTACATTTTAGTTTCTGATTGGCTAATTCTACTCCAATAGAATTCATTCATTTAACTAAAGCTTTTTCTGGTTGTTGATTGGCTATTTATAAACTGTCTCAAAATTTATATTTTTGTTGTTCCAATAATGACTAGTAGCATTATTAAACTTTCCTACTCATTGTTACCTCATTGTTAGCAACTTTTAACCTATTATTCTCACAGCTCCTACATTATTAAATTATGTAATACATTCACATAACATTATTACACATGTTTACAATAATATAAACATAATACAAATTTCTGTTACATACATTGTATATGTTATTTATACACATATTGCCTTAAGGCGGGCTGTTATTGAATTTTATATTATATAATTAGACTGAAATCATTTAAGTGTTAAAAATACTGCCTCGAATTACTATATGAAGTAGAGGAAGTGAAAGACACTTGGGCAGTGTACATGTTCCCCTTGGTGTTGAAATGTGAATCAGACGTTACCGCTTGAGTCATCTCGCAGTATTAAAGTTCACCACTGTACAGCTGTTCACCAATAAGACCCAATTTCTCCCCAGCTGCGTTCTAGATCATCTGTCGAATCCTTGTCAATAAATTTTGCTCAATATCAATCAATTCTTGTATGACCTGCAAAGGAGACAGCTCAACCGTAACTGGTTTAATCTTTAATTATGGACCCTGTCACTAAAATGACAGTTCATTAATTGCTGATATTAGGCATTACTCGTGTTTGAGTAATTACGCACGCAACACTACTTTTATCGATTATCGTTGCCTGCATTGTGTATTAAACTGAACGACCGCCGCTGCTTATAGGGCGGGCCGCAGTGCAAACCGCACATGCAGGGTTGCGTTATACATGTATGTTGAATCATGTAGATATTCTCTCGTGCCCTCAACACATTTTCCATTAGGTCGCTGTCATAAGTCTGTGGTAACATTACATGTACGCATTTGATTCCATGTACATTACAGGCTGCTTCCAAAGAGACCATACAACCCTCGAAAAGGTGCCCTAACTAGAATTAATTTTCGGCCTTCTCTACCCATCCATTCGGGGTAAGCTAGGTTCGATTCCCGTCAACCGCCCACTCTAAACTTTTGTTTTTCGTGGGTTTCCATGGTTAGGCGAATGCTGGAGTAGTTTCTTATCTACCATCATTTCTTTTCTGTCATTTCCCTTCCATGTATCGAGTGTGCTTCTAATTTTAGTAGCGTATGGCAGTGCCGGACAGCTGTCGCGGATACGTGCTCAAACGAAAGAATATTTCCTTTGGGGCTGCCTGGTTGGACTAGTCGTTCATCGCCCCTTTCTGGACACAGAGAACACGGGATTTGTGCTGACTACTCAGCCCCATCCGCGGGCCCCAGGAGTCAAGCTCGTGGGGATCTTCCGTTAGGGCAGCATCTATTTTATACTCTGCCCCCCCTGCGTGGCCGAGACATCTCAGGACATCTACCTCCTGTCACACAGGGACGGAAACGGATACACCACTTACGTGCGTCAGCCCAAACCCTATCAAGGAAGACTACCGAAGAACCTCGGTGGGGCCGACAGTATACCTACTCTGTATTCACTCTTAGGTTGATCCGCGGCAAAACAAACCCACGTGGTCAGTGCACCGTGGTGCAACACGGTAGCAATGCGCCCAGGAAAGTAGTCCCATGCTAATCTCTGAATTTTTGAATGAATTTATCCTTAAATATAATAATATTCTATACAAATACCTAAGATTTTATTTAACGCTGATTTATACCGTAAAACAGAGCTACAAGTCCCATGATGCAATTCGTATGAGTCACCTGACATCCGGGTAGGCGCAGAATATTGTTTACAGCCAGAAACTAGCAGTTGTGTTTAGTATCATGGCGGACGCTGAATTTGCTCTTGTGTTTTCGTCGAATTACGTAAAGCATTAGCCGCGCAAACCATTGACTAGTGGTGAAAAAACAATAGTGTTGAATCTTTGTTATGAGTTATGTGAGAAATATCCAACACTTTCCGCGAAAGAAATGGTGAAATTAACTTCTGAGTTCACCGGTGTTTCGAGTACAAGTATAAACAGTGCTTGTGCAGAAAAATCTGAAACGAGAAAAGTGGTTACACCCGGAAAAAAAAAGCATATGAAATACGCGATGCAAGAATGTAGTGGTTTTAAGAAGAATGCAATTCGCGTAACAGTGCACAATTTCTTTTTTAAAATGAGCCGCCAACAGTTAATAAAGTGCCGCTTCCAGAGAGCGAATAAATTAGCTTATCGCATACCTGTTAGTTTATTTTTCGCTCATTTATTTCATAATTAACTATTATTATATGTGAAAACGTTTATTTTATCAATTTTATCACTTTTAACCCTTAAGAGAATATGCTAGTCACCGTTTCAGTTTTCGAAATAAAGACTGTTCTTTATTGCACTACGTGCCGCTTGTACTCGCCACATGGTCTGAATGTGTGACAGTATTTCTAGTGCGAATGGCGGAAGGATACATTGTAGCGGTGCAATGGTCATCTGGGGTTTGTTTTGACGCGGATCAACCTAAGAGTGAATACAGAGTAGCTACTGTCTACCAGTTCTTACTCATGGTGGGTGCCGGAGAACATCTGAGCGTCTTCAACACCGCCTGGGCGGAAAACCAGCCAGGCGTACCCAATCTCCCATAGTTTTCGGGAACCACTGTCTCGCCGAGTCCAACCCACTCCGAACAACTCCCTTACGGAGGGGAGTTCAGCCCGGTGTACATCTAGTAACGTCAGAAGTACCACGAGTGTTAAGGGTCTGCAGCGCTTACACCAAAGCGGCTGAAAGGGTCGAGATTACTCTACGGGGAAGCCCTTTCTGGACAGATATAATTTCATTGCACTTTTGTTGTAGGTACTGAGTCACTCCTGGCTCGTCTTTAAGCCAACATTTACGTTGACCAGTGATGGCTACACTTTATTCTCACCATTACCAGTTTTATCACTAAGTGTTGCGCCTGCCAGGACTTACGACACAACCAGCATACAGAAGTTGTCGAAGCTGTTTAAAGGAAGGTCGTTGGAACGCTAGAGGGCGTTCTCTCTCTATCCTCCCGTCCAGATAGCGTTCAGTGTCACGTCATTCGCTCCTCCGCGGGTCGCCTCTTAGCTAGCATGAAGAGGAACTAGCTTCAGTTGGGGATTTGCTAGCGGACGAAGCATCGACAGCTTTAGCTCTGTGCTGGGGGTACCGACGAGAGCACCACGCTTTTCGGCCTAGTCAAAAATGTTTATGAAGTTTTATAAGTAATGTTCAAAATTCTGTATCATGTGTGTGAAAACAGTAAACCATTAGGATCTAAGCGAGATAATTCAGACTAATTGTAACGCAAACTAATTATTTCAATTCATTGCATGAAGAAACTTTCAAAAATTGTTTCATCTTTGTAAAGTTCATGTATATTAGTGTGTTTAAGTTAACACATTTATACAGGGTGATTTATGAAGAACTGACACACTTCTTTCTTTAATTATTCTGTTCGAATTTCACTCAATATCCCAATTTTGGCACTAATATAAGCAGAATGTTCTGGAGTTTCGATTGCCTGTCACTAGATGCGCAGATGTTCATGTTTTACTAGTAATTGTTAGTTTTATTGTCGGCAACTGTTTTTGAGATTTTGTTCTAATCAACGTGAAAATGGAATACACATTAAATGAACGACCCTTCCTTGTAAAGCAATACTGGATTACGAATTCAATTACAGCTACTCAAAGGGCATGCCAGAGAGAATTTGGTGTTCGGAATCCTCCCCAAAGAAACACAATACTGGGACTGGTAAACATTTTGGAAACCACTGGATCTCTGGTGAGTGAAAAAGGCAAAACTCGTTCATCTAGGCTTCCCACGGTTGTTGTTGACGTAAGAGCACGACTGGATCAGTCACCCAAAAAAATCATTAAGTCGTTTGTCATAGGAGACAGGGTACAGCTACTCAATGTGTCAGAGAGCTGTGAAAAGTGCAGGCCTAAAGCAATATAGGATTACGGTTGTTCATCAATTACAGGATCAGATAAGAATAGACGACTGAATTATTGTCGTTGGTTTCAAGCGTTCATTGTGCAAAAGCTTGTCATATTGTCCATCACATGGTTCACAGATGAAGGATGGTTCCATTTATCCGGATATGTGAATTCACATATGCACCCGGTTAAAATCGGAGTTTGGTGCACAATATCCGTACAGAGAATAGTGGGCCCATTTTTTTAAACAAATGTGAACACAGTGATTGAAACGATGAATCCCGAGACTTACAGTACTTACAACATTGTAAGTCGCCATTGTGGCTTGACATCTCAATACAATTTGAGATCTCCTTGTGGTTTACCGGAAAAAATACGAATTAGTTGGGGAATTTAGTGTGTGCTGGCATGCTGCCATGGTAGCTCAGTGGTTAGAGCAATCGGACGGCGACCGGGAGATCCGTGGTTCATACACCGGCTATGGCATTGGATTTTTCAGTCGTCTGATTCTACCTTTCCAACCTTGTCCATCATACGGCTTGTGTGGAATATCAATTAGTTCCATTATACCAAGGGTTGTTCAATAAAGAATGATCATAACATACCCTTACTCGTGGTTATAATTTTGATGGCCTTTCTCAAAATAGTGCAATGCACTTGTCCCAGCGTTTCTGTCATGTTTTGGAAGCTATTTCAGAATCGTCTTCGCAGAATTCACTACTGCATCTTTCATTCATTCATTATCTGTTTACCCTCCTCTTATGTAGGACTTACACCCCCAGGACTTACAAGCGGGTGCCTAGGGTCAGAGGCCCGTCGAGGAGCAGACACTCATGGATCAGACAGAGCATCCAGGATGGCTGATCAGCCCGATGCCTGGTATGGGATGAAGGAAGTAGATGAAACGAAATGTGGGTGAAATGGATGAAAGGAAAGGTGATGATGGAGCAGTTGGTGGAATGAATGGCGGGGGAAACCGGAGAACCCGGAGAAAACCCGCCCAGACGCCGTTTCGTCCACCACAAATCCCACGTGCAGGTCCCTGGGATTGAACCCGGGCCGCCTCGGTGGGTGGCGAGCGGTCTAACCACTCGGCCACGGCGCCGCCCACTACTGCTTCTGATGATGGAAAATGCCTCCATGAAGGTGTTTCTTCAGGTTAGAGAATAGAAAAAAGCTGATGTGTTACACTCACATGGCTTTCTCTATTCTTGTACAAACTATTTTTACAAACGCTTATTCTCCATATGCTTCATGTTAATCGAGACGTTAATATTATTGCTAATTTTCTTGTAGATGCAAGGGGAATTGGTAGGCTTTAAGCGATAGTCAAATATTTTAAGAGCTGGTTGCTATGTGGAGTATTCCATTTCTTTGCATTACCAGGACAAAAAAATTGAATACCGAATTTGAGAAAAAGTATTAAGTATTGGAAAATTTAAGGGAATAACAAGCAATAGCTTGAAAATGGTGCACTCAACAAAAAAAATGTGTATGACATAAATTGTGTATTTTAATGCGATCTATATTTGCTATGTAGTAAACTTTTGTCTATCTCTTATGGTTTACCAGTTAGGCAAAATTCGTTCACAATGAAGAACACTTTTGGAGACGTTCCCAGAAAATTCGAGATATACATTTCATTTGTCAAGAAAATATCTTAAACATACGATATTTTAATCAAAATCGTTAGGGCCTTTTTGAGAAGATTAAAATTCGTGTCGCATCTCTGGAAGATACTGAACCTAATTATTAAGTTTGGTGTTTATCCGACTGTTCGTTTATGAGTTATTCTGTTCACAGACACACACGGACATGTTTCCAAAAATGCTTCTTTTGGATTCAGGGGGTCTCAAAAAATGCATTTCCTGTGAAATCTAGGTATCGAATTTTTGGGTGGAATGCAATACTTCCCCTACTTACTATACGTAGTAGAGAAAGTAAAAGGACACAAGGGGCTAAATCCGAGCTGTTAGGTGGATGTGGATGCACTTCATATTGATTTTTGCAAAATATTTATTAACAACATTCGCAATATGCGGCCGTGCATTATCGTGGTGCAGCATCCAGCCTGTTTCACAATATGTGGTCTTTTGCGCCAAGTTTTCAGGACCTCCCTGTAGTTACTAATTTACAACATGCTGATAAACCCTCCATAAATATCAAAAAGTGCGATGATATAACGTTCCAAGCAGAAGCAACTATTTTTGCTTTTTTGGTGTGTTGGTAATGAAGGAGATTTCCACAATGAGCTTTACTGTTTGCTCTCAGGATAAAAATGATGCAGCCAAGTTTCATCAGCAGTGATTACCTTTGAAAGAAAGTTCGGATCTTCCTCTAACATCAAAGCTGCATATTGTTCATCGTATGTCGTCTCCAGTTTTGCGTAGGCGACACTAAACATGTCTTAACCTGCCCGCCTCTCACAGGCAGGAACCAGCAATGAAACCAGTACGGCGTTCCTACACATTAAGCTAACAGAATATCATAAGATTAAATGCTAGCGCGAGAAATTATGATCATAAAAAAAGGCTTTATTGAACGGCCCTCGTATATCTGCGCAGTACACCGCGACAAGGTCAAAGGCTACATCGGTGCTTATCATCAGTTTCATCGGAACATCCCTGGCGCAATGTAACCGCAGCTTATGTCTGAAATATTGAAATGCATCGCCCTCGGCCCCCGCAAATGATGCATAGCATACAACTCCCATACAGTATATCACACATAGTAAAATATGACATGCAGCCTCCGCGTATCGTAACCACAGTGTGTTACTTACTGAGCCAACTCCATATTTATTTCAGACAAATGCCGTTCGTTAAATGTTTTTGCTTTCTCTACCACGTACATAGTAGGATAGGATAGGATTGACTACGGAGGGGACTCGGCACCGATTCGGAGTGGATATTGTACCTACACCCCACGAGGGGGCATACCCCGGGAGGAAGAATGAGGCGAGAAGAGACACTGGGAGCGACGGCTTAGCAATGACAGAGTCCCTAATTTTCCATTAGAGACACCCCGGTAACAGACAGGGGAATCCACTCCACACATAGGGGGGTGCAATGCCTCTCAAGGGGTTCCGATTCACCGGCAGCCAGCGGAAAGCCGAGGGACGGAGAGTTGCAAAGAGCATGCTCTTTACCGCCTTAGACGTACATAGTAGGCAGCCAAAAATTCGAAACCGAGATTTCATTGGAATTACATATTTTGGGGCCCCTGAATGCAAAAAGAGCATTTTTAGAAAAATGTCTATATGTATATGTCTTTCTGTAAACAGAATAACTCAAAAACGAAAAATGGGCTAAGTACCAAAATTAAGTTCAGCTCTTCCAAGGATGCGACACGAAGATTTTAAGAAGACCCACCCACCCAAAGCTATGAACAGTTTTTTGTTATATAACTGTGAGGAGCACTATTAAAGGTTTTGCCACATTCATCATCGACTTGGCATACCAACGTTCTTAAAACGTTCCATTGTGGCCATCAACACCAAGAGCCAAGTATTGTGAATTGATAAAGAAGAGGTCAACCTAGTACATTTACATAATAAGCCTTTCGTTGTTTTTTATTTTCTCAAAAATAGTTTTAACTATTTTAATTAAAATACAGCGTGTTACAGATGTTTACATGACAAATAAAATGTATATCATAAATTTTCTGCGAATAGCTTGTGAAGTGCGCCTTCATTCAGAATGACTTTTATATTAGATTGCCTAATAAGTAACGTCGGTTTTTAAATTTCGTGTTTTATAAGATAGAATTGGTTTTCTTTGGTTCGCCAATGCTATTTACAAGATGCCACAGCTAGTACTGCGTATATTGCGAGAATGTGTCAGTCGTCAGTTGTTAATACACAATCACAAAATGGAAGTTACAAAGTTTGAGATTGTAATCCTTCTAAAGCACTACTGGGAACAAGATTATACAGCTGCTGCCGCGGCTCGAAAATTATGTGAAGTGAAAGGAGAAAGCGTCGTTAGTGAGCGTGTAGCACAACCATGGTTCCAGCATTTCAACACTGGTGAAGAAAACACTAAAGATTTACCATGGATCATGAAATTATGAGACGGAGATATTTAGTTAACCAAAATAGAATTCACTTGCAGCAGGACAATGCAACACGAATAACCATGATAAAAATTAAGGAATTGGAAGGAGTCGAATTGCTACCACACCCAGCATACAGCCCTAATTCTGTGCCTTCAGATTACCATTTGGAAAAAATTTCGAAAACATACAAGCTGTAGAAGTGGGTCTCGCCTAATTCTTAGCATCAAAAACCAGAGAGCAGTACCGTCGCGGGATAATAAACCTCGCTGAAAGATGGCTAAAGACCATAGAATATGATGGTCTTTACTTTCTCATCAGAAAACGTTCCAAATAAATTTTTGCTTCAAAAGAGACATTACCAATGAGACCATCTATGTAACTGATAAACTGTAAGACAGAGAAAAAAACTGTACTGCACAGAAACTATAGATCTGGCCAAAGCACACAGTTTATTCAAATAAACTTTTTGTAGCATTAACCACTTTCACTTATTCTTTGTTATTGGCTTGAATGCTCCAGACTTCTACACGGTAAGTGATTATTCTTTTTTTTTTCACGGGGTCATGCAAGTAGCATGAAAATTCAAAGTCATCACATAGTGACCAATTTTTTAAATATCTGACTATCGTTGTGCGGCGGTCACCTCCTTCGTTCGTTGCTTTAGGCTTACCTTGATGCTTCTCCCGTTGGTTCCAGAAGTTCACAGTGTGCTGGTTCTCTTCAATTTTATCCTCGGCTAGCTGCAGTGGTTTTCTTTAAACTATATAGGAGCATGGACTTATCC
The DNA here is from genome assembly GCA_030765065.1 of Deroplatys truncata. Classification (NCBI taxonomy): domain Eukaryota; kingdom Metazoa; phylum Arthropoda; class Insecta; order Mantodea; family Mantidae; genus Deroplatys; species Deroplatys truncata. The sequence goes on from CM060982.1 coordinate 113,239,661, forward strand.
TCGGTAAAGGAAAGCATAGATCTCGGGTGGTGATATAGGAAGACATAGACGTGCTTTGTTTATGAAAAGATGACACTGCCGTTTCTCTTTATTTAACACTCGTAGTATACAACACTGGTATTGTCGCCGTAAAATACTGTCCACCGCTGTTAAAATGCGGCGCGGATATGACACGAAGTTTAAATATGCTTATTATCTCTTTACGAGTAGCGGTTCTTAGGTGTGTTTCTAAAACTATCTTGATTCCCTCTTTTGGCGCGATATCTCACACATCCTGCAGCATCTCTCCCTGACCACACATGACAAAAACTGTCAAACAAACTGCAATGCTAAACTGACATGACAAAACTGTCCCGAATTTGCTCCAAACAGATCCATTTATAGTCGCAGGCTACTGAGGCTGCTTCCTTTTCTATTGGTCCATTTTTAGCGCCACTCGACGCGTCTAACTATTTCGTATAAACTTCCAGGGATCTCATTGGTCCAAGTTTAATATAAATCGCGGCTTTTCCCAGGTTTACCGTTAAGCTATCTGTCTCTCTCACTTGGTCACGGCGAATTATCAAATAAAGGGACAAAGGCGTTACACCCTCGCTGTAGGAATAATGGCACTGCGACCAAAGAGATGTCATAAAACTAGGTTTTCTGCCTTCGACAGCACTATTCCTGTAGCTAAAACATTTCGTCGTGGACAGTATTTTAACACAGCGCTTAAATTATTTACATTAAACCATTTATAACTCTACTAATATTAGTAACCTAGATACATACATAACGTTAAATCACCCTTCTTAAAATATACAAGCAGTATGAGAAAAAGATATTTATATAGTACGATTTAACATCAATAAAAGTTAATTAATAAATTATCTATAATTACAGTTCTCGGGCTTCGCCTAGAGTTGCCGTTTCAGTTGTAACCCACTATATGCTTTTTATACTTACAACGAAATATGTAAAATTGTTTTATCTGGATTAACAAGTAGACAGGAGAATAAGCTTTTGAAAGAGAAGTTCGTAAAAGTGTGAGTAGAGAAAGTCTTATGAATGCAGCATATCAGGTTTTTTAGAAACGAATCCGTCACAAATGTTGAAAAAAATAAATCATTTTCCTGCCTCTAGGAGGTATGGCTAAAAACAAAGAACATGCCAATATAAGCAGTAGTGGTTTATAATGGAATATTGCCTTAACCCCTATCATTAAAGTCTTTGGTTCTGAACATTTTGGGTGTGATCTGGCAGCTAGTTTATCTTTATGTGCTAGTTGGCGGATACAAGTTTGATAATATGAACTAATAATTGAAGGCAGCTAAAAAGGTCGAATTTGAAAATGTGATATTCTGAACAGCCTTAATTAGTATTATAGCTGTCGCCACTGGAGGGCAGGATGTGGTTTCGGCGCCTACTTTAGTGTGGTTGGTTGGAAAAGGGTAGGGGAAAGTGCTTTCAGGTTATTGAACTGTCTGGAATGACTAACAGGACGCCGATAGAAACCTCTAGGATTCCCCTCGCTCTTATGGCATAACCAGACTCAATGCTGGTTCTGATCCTCTATTGTGGGGAAACAATAATGAATGACAATGCCCGGCCACACACAGCCAACAAACTCAAGATCTGATCGCATCATTTGGTTGGAAATAATTCAACCACTCTCCCTACAGTCCGGATTTGGCACCAAGCACTTTTCATCTTAGGAAATTCCTGGGTTGAAAACATTTCAACGACGATGATGTTGTTAAACAAGAAGTACAGACTTGGATTTCATCACAGGCGTCCTCATTCTTTGACGAAGACATACAAAAACTGGTTTCCAGTTACGATAAATGCCTCAATAATGACGATGTCTATGTGGAGTGTAAGGTGTAAAGTAATGAATGATAATAATGTATTTGGAAATTAATGTTATGTTGTTTCTTTTTAATTTTTACTTTCTCTACTACGTATAGTAAGTAGGGGAAGTATTGTATTCCACCCAAAAATTCGATACTGAGATTTCACCGGAAATACATGTTTTGAGGCCCCCTGAATCCAAAAAAAGTATTTTTGGAAACATGTCCGTGTGTGTGTCTGTCTGTCTGTTAACAACATAAATCAGAAACGAACAGTCGGATAAACACCAAACTTGGTATTTAGGTTCAGTATCTTCCAGAAATGCGTCACGAAGGTTTTCTAGAAAATCCCCCCACCCCAGATTTCCCTTTACATGGAACATTTTTCGAAAATGTTAATTTTCTCAAAAATGGCTCTAACAATTTTGTTTAAAATATCATACATTTAAGATACCTTCATGACAAATAAAATGTATATCTTAAATTTTCTGGGAATGTCTCCAAAAGTATTCTTCATTGTGAATGACGTTTGCATAACTGGTAAACCATAAGAGATAGACAAAGGTTTATTACACAACAAATGTAGATCTCGTTAAAATACACAATTTATTTCATATACACTTTTTTGTTGAGTGAACCATTTTCAAGATATTGCTTTTCCAATAATACTTTTTCTCAAATGGGGATTCGTTATTCATTTTTTTTTGTCCTGGTAATGCAAAGAGGATGGAATACTCCACATAGCAACCAACTCTTAAAATATTTGACTATCCCTTAAAACCTACCAATTCCCCTTGCACCTACAAGAAAATTAGCAATAAGATTAACATCTCTATACCTCGATTAACATAAAGCATATAGGGAATAAGCGTTTGTAAAAGGGTTTGTACAAGAGTAGAGAAAGTCATGTGAGTGTAACACATCAGATTATTTTTAAAAACACCTCGTAGCATATAACATAAAATATTATAATCTTATGTATGGAACATTGTAAAAGAAACGTTGCCAAGGAAAAGCGGCTAGCACACTGAAACCATTAGCAAGTGGACTGAGATATATAGGAATTCCCTGAGACGTCATTAGCAGCTCAGGAAGTTGCAAAAGTGTCAGCTTGTATGAGAGAGAAGTCCGGCGTGAGAAAGAGACAGAAATATATCGGAATTCCCAAATATGCCGTCCGGAACGTAACACAAGGAATACGAGCGGTTGAACTATGTGAAGTTATAGTCAAAATAGATGTTACAATTATTGGCGCGAATGTACGGGTCAGGACATTTTCATATGAAATGGACAACTTTTTCTAAGTAGCCCACATTGTGAGTCTGATTTCTATGCAGCGAGACACTGAACCTACGACACATTTGTGAAGGGTAGCGGAAATATCGTGTGAAGACAATGACTTAGCTTCCCGTTAATTGTTACAAATAGCGGGGTATCGAGAAAAATGGTTAAGGATATAGAAAAAGTGCCAATATAGCGAAAATAACTTTGTTAACCGCTTTTATATTATCACATCAGGAATAAATCCGATATTATTCCCTTCACCCACTCCTGAGATAGGAATCGTTAGTGAATAGGATTAATTCACAGCATCTTCAAGCAAGAGACAGCAGCGGATCTCTGAACCAGAGATCCAGAAGGTCAGGTGAGCAACCACGCTGAACTTAGCGTAACCTGAGAGGAATTTCCCAACCATAATGGATTTCTGCAACCCCTTCGTACACCACGAGCCCACGGCCTATAATAACTGACAGGTGATGCGAGAGCCGTCACCTTACATACTACCACTGTTCAAGATCGCACAGACTGAGCGGTTTGGCTCAGGAAACGTCTGTGGCCCGCATTCGAGAGGTCCTAGGATAGTTCTCGGCGATCGGGTTTTTCGTGGTTTACCCGGGTCGACAGGCGATTGCTGGGATGGTTCATTTTCTACCACGACTCTACTTCCTCTCATTTCCTCTACCTATCATATTCCTTGTTATCTGCTTCGGTTGTAGGACCAGGCGACGATGTTCGGCGGGTTGCGGCTGGGCGGTGGCTTGCGCACTATAATGGTTTCTTCCCTGGCGTCGCTGTGATACCAAAGTGGATCTTGGTGGCTTGTGGGCAGGCACCGGGCAGCGTCGGGAGCATTCTATCTGGAAACGTTAAGTACCCCATCCACGCTTATGTCATCTTCATCCGGATCTGGTCATCCTCGTGTCTCTCTCATCATCCCTCCCTCGCAGGGATGATGTTGGAAGCAAAAAGGGCCTTACGACCTACTTGCAGTACTCTGTCCCGATTCCGGGGTCCCTCGTGATACCTATCTTTAACACCGCAGAGAATGCAGTTTTACTGCCGAGTTTTAAAACATCACATAAATATGCAAGATGCAGAGAGATTAAGTGGGTGAGTGTGAGGCAGTATTATTAACACTTAAATGATTTCAGTCAAATTATATAATATGTAAACAGCCCGCCTTGAGGCAATATGTGTATGTAATAATTTGTAAAATGTATGTAACAGTCACTGTATATGCTTATATTATTGTAAACATGTTCAATAACGTTATGTGAATGCATTACGTAATTTAATAATGTAGGAGCTGTGAGAATAATAAGTTAAACGTTGCTAACAAAGAGGTAACAACGAGATAACCTTGAGTAAATAATGAGTAAGAAAGTTTAACAGTACTACTTGTGATTCTAGCAGCAACAATAATGTAATTTTAGTGACAGTTTATAAAAATAGCCAATCAACAACCAGAAAAAGCTTTAGTTAAATGCAGGTATTCTATTGGAGTAGGATTAGCCAATCAGAGACTTGAAATACAGAACTTTGCAAGTTTAGACGGTTGAAATTAATTCAGTTGCCTCCAAACAGTGCTCATAACCAGACGTGTTGCCTGCGGACAGTGTTTGTAACTGGATGCGAGATGTGTAAACGAGAAATTAATTACGCATTCGTGTGAGACGAAAAATAGTATACTTGTTAAAAGTGAAAGTATTAAATAAAAGAGTCTCACAGCTCTCGATATCAGTGAAGTGCTGTTTAATTTGTGTGAAGGATTAATAAAAATCTGATGTGTTACACTCACAAGACTTTCTCTACTCTTGTAAAAAACTATTTTTACAAACGCTTATGCTTCATCTATTTCATGTTAATCGAGATAAACATTTGCAGACTCTATCTTATTAATAATTTTCTTGTAGATGTAAGGGGAATATATATTTACAAGGGCAATATAGAAATACAGTGGCCTTTAAGCATATACATATCCCTTAATAGCTGGTTGCTAGGTGCAGCACCATTCTCTTTGCCACAGATTTGAGAAAATTAAAATTTTAGAAAAATGTTCCATGTAAAGGGTAATCTTGGGTGGGGGGATTTTCTTGAAAACCTCCGTGTCGCTGCTCTGGAAGATACTGAACCTAAATACCAAGTTTGGTGTTTATCCGACTGTTCGTTTCTGAGTTATGCTGTTCACAGACAGACACACAGACACTCACACGGACATGTTTCCAAAAATGCTTTTTTTGAATTCAGGGGGACTCAAAACATATATTTCCGGTGAAATCTCGGTATCGAATTTTTGGGTGGAATACAATACTTCCCCTACTTACTATACGTAGTAGAGAAAGTAAAAAGGAGTGAATTAAAATCTGTGTAAGCCAACATTCTTGTCGCATCACGCCCTGCCAGTATATCCATGTCTCTAAAATTGACACAGTTGAGGCAAACATAAATATTTAATACTTAAAGAAACAGATTAATTACAAAGGTAATATTTTTTAAACTTGGGGCAAAGGCCACCTAAAAATATATTTGGGGCGAAGGCTATCGGAAACTGCTTACTATACGTGCTGTTGCAACTACTACAAACTCGGCTCCCCAACGGTTGAAATAAAATAAAACACCTTCAATACAAACTACTTAAAATCGGCTTTACATACGTAGCAGCAAACAACGTAATGAACAATACTACTTCAAGGGAAACCTCGGCAGTCGACAAGCGCAGCTGCAGATTCCACTAGTGGTTGTATAATACTGAAAAGCTGGAAGCCACATACTGAGCACTGCTTGCGAATATACTTTTACAACTTATATAAAACTAAATCGTGTGAACTAAAGTGAAAACAATGTCTCCATTCTGTCACCAACAATCCAATAGACATAAACCGTAAAGTAAGTTTCTCCCTCTTCTCCAACTTTCTGAAGGCAAAAGCTTTCCGCAGTTATTTTTCTATGCCAGAACTTTCTGCCTTTTTAAACATTCTCCTCAAGATTCTACCAACTTCATTGGAGAGCATTTTCTTTTTTACGTTTTCGAGATGTTTCAAAGGGTTAAACCTGTGAATGTGTTTTATCCGAGGTATAATTTATTTCAGTAAGATGAATCTCTAAAATTTTCCCCGGTAAAATTCTACGATAGAAATTTCACGGAGCTTAGTCAGTAGAGCATCCGCCTGCTGTGCGAGGGGTCTCGGGTTCGATTCCCGGCTGGTGTGGATACTTTTCTTCAGCAAGATTATTTCCTATTCTCCCTAGATTCTGGAAGTATGAATGTGTGTATGTTTTTGTATGTGATTTAAGCATACCCATCTATGAAAAATGCCAAAACTCATAAGTTGAATTTTGGTGTTATTAAACACTACAAAACTTCTACTTTAGTTCTATCTAAAGCATGTAATTTTGCTATTTAAATGTCTACTTGTAAACATAACTTCCTATAAAATTGTAGTAAAAAGTCAATATTGAGCCAATATAAAAGTGAACAAGTCTTCAAGAGATGGCTCAGGAATCTTCAAATACTAAATTAGCTGCAGAGGAGATGAAAATGACGCAGGAAGTCTGTACCTTCTCATTTTTCAAATTTTTTCACACAATGCACTTTTATGTATAAATCAATGAAATTTTGTACACCTCCTTATTGTTAATAGGATAAAAAATATGAAAAAAAATCTTTGTTGAATATTTAGTAGCCACGTTATTAAACACCAATGTTAATATTTTGTAAATTTTTAAACAAAACATCGAAGTCTGATTGATTTCTTCTAAATTAATAGGATGATTAAAAAATCAATTTATTAATATGGCTTTAAATAGTTTAATTATAAAATAATTGCAGCGTGTGGATATTATTTTCAAAACACTTACAAATAATAGATAAATTTATGTTTTTGTACGAAATTAAAAATTTTCGTGATATTTAGTCTAGGTATTTAAATCCTGATTGCTCATTTAAAACGACAAATGAATGGGCCTCAAGTTGTGGTCCTTTAAAACATCACTAGTATCCTTCTTCTTCTTTATCTGTTTACACACCCCAGGACTTACAGGTGGCTGGGGTCAGAGGCCCGTCGAGGAGCAGTCACTTATGGATCAGACAGAATATCCAGGATGGGTGATCAGCCCGATGCCTGGTAGATGAAAGGAAATGATGGCGAAATGGATGAAAGGAAAGGTGCAATTGGTGGAATGAATGGCGGGGGAAACCGGAGAACCCGGAGAAAACCCGCCCAGACGCCGCTTTGTCCACCACAAATCCTACATGCGGGTCCCTGGGATTGAACCCGGGCCGCCTTGTAGAGGCGAGTGGTCTACGAGCATCCTTCATGAATAAAAACCAAATAAGAATCAGAAATAAAATGATAAATGTAAACGAGTTAACACCGTTTCATATGTTCCAAAGGAACCGTTGCAGGGTGTAAATGGAACAATAAACGAACTAAACAAATCCATGGACTAAACAAATAAAAGCTTTTGCTTTACTCGAAATAATTTCCCAAATCTGAATTTACTGCAGCAGCAGATCTAGCATTCTCATTAAAGTGGGATGGTATGATGTAATACCAGTTGGTTCTTAATACCTAACTTATGTAACTTATTAAAGAGTTTCCCGGAAACAATATTACATTGCAGAATGTATATTTAAAGAAACCGAGCGCGACGGCTAAGCGGTAACCTGTGATGTTCGAATTTGGGAGATTACGGGTTCACTTCTAGTTTGACAAAGGACTTTTTTAGGAGTTATTTGCCCCAAATGTTTAAAAGAAAATATTATTAACTTTGTAATTTGACTGTTTATTATATATTTATGTTTGCTTCGGCTGCGTCAGTATTATTGTTAGAGACATGGATGTCTTGGCAGGGTTGTGGTACGAGTAAGAATGTAGGCTTACACAGATTATAATTTTACTTCACTCCTTTTATTAATACTTGATACGATTTAAATAACACTGCACTGATATAGAGCTGTGAGATTCTTTTATTTAATACTTGCACTTTTATACGTAATTAATTTCTTGAGGACACATCTCACATCCAGTTACAAGCACTGTCCGCAGGAAACACGTCTGGTTATGAGCACTTTTTGGAGGCAACTGAATCGATTTCAACCGCCTAAACTTGTAAATTTCTGTATTTCAAGTCTCTGATTGGCTATTCCTAATCAAATAGAATACCTTCATTTACCTAAAGCTTTTTAAACAGTCTCAAAATTTACATTATTGCTTCCAAGAATCACAAGTAACATTATTAAACTCTCAAACTCATTATTCTCTCAAGATTACCTCATTGTTAGCAACTTTTGACCTATTTCTCACAGCTCCTACATTATTAAATTACGTAATACATTCAGATAACATTATTACATGTATACAATAATATAAACATATACAATGATTGTATTATACACTTTTTATATATTGTTACATACACATATTCCTTTAAGGCGGGCTGTTATTGAATTTATATATTATATAATTAGACTGAAATCATGTAAGTGTTAAAAATACTGCCTCAAGTTGGAATGCATTTTTGTGGTTTTGTCTGACATAAAAATGATAGAGTGAAGTATATAATGTTGTATTTAAGGGCAATGTCTTACAACGTTGAGATATGGGCATTTTCAAAAAATCCACACATCATAAAGCACCTTTTAGTGGAAAAATGTTCTCACAAACGCTCTAAAGGTTTTGATTTAAACATGTTATGTTTAACATATTTACATTAATTATAAAATCCATATATTCAACTTTCTATGGTTAGCCTTTGTAAGTCTCCATTTATTTGAAGTTGTATAACTAAGAATGCACAAGACGTATACGAAACCCTATTATACTAAAATAAGCAAGTTGTTTCAAGTGTTTTTTGTAACATTAGCAGCTTCCAAAATACTCCAAATATGACTGCACCATCCAACTGACATGCTTAAAAGTTTAAAGAATAATCATAATGTTATTTCTGCATGTTTTATGTAACCATATTTGATGCCTTAAACTGAAATCATTCCTGGTCAAAAACATATCGGGAATAACATAACTTTTAAATGCTAAAAAACGAATATATACATAAATTTTACTGTTCTTACTTTCTCTACCACATACGTAGTAGACAGAAATGATTTTGCATTTCATCCAAAAGTCCTATATCAGGATTTCACCAGAAATGCATGATATAAAGCCCCCTGAAGTAATTTAGAAAATAATCCGCTTGTGTGGGTGTGTGTCTATGAATAGCATAACTTAAAAACGAAATGTCGGATAAATACCACACTTGATATTTAAGTTTATTATCATGCCAAATCGCGACAAAAAGATTTTCATGAAAATTCCCCACCCCAAAATACCATTTATATGAAACTTTTTCGAATCGTCTGATTTTCTGAAAAGTAGCTCTAACGATTTTGATTAAAAGACCATGTATTAAAGACGGTTACAAGACAAAATGTATATCTTGAATTCTTTTTGGAGTAACCTGTGAATTCCTCTTCATTCGAAAGGAGATTTATGTAACCCTGCATAACTTATAAACGATAGATGAACACGTATAGCACAAAACTGTAGATATCTTTAAAAATCACATCTTGTTTCAAATAACTCTTTTTGTGGCATTAGCCATTTGCAATATTTCATTTTTAATTGTTCAATGATTAGCCATTCTTTTAAAAGTCCTATCGATTTTCAGTTGTTTCTCGCGATCTCATGAAAAGGTTATGGAATTTTAAGACCAGCATATAGCGTCAAGTTCTAAAACATTTCACTATCGTCTTTTCCTTTGTATCTGTAACGAAATGTGTTATGTAGTTATTTCCGGAGAGGTTTATCTCATTTAAAATGAAGTTGATAGGAAAATAAACCTTCGTAAGAATAATTTTTATACCAATTAATAAGCGATAGACCATAGAGAATGTCAAGTTATGTTACATATTAGGTTTTTATTTCTATGTGTCATTGCCACGCAAATCAGTTGCTGTGAATTATTTAGGAATTATCTGAATAATAGCTCACGAGCAAATAAAGTGTGCATGAAATCGACGGTCTTTGTTTTTTTCAAGCTCCAAGGAAGGCAAGTAATGAAAAATTTGATGCGATACATTCACATGACTTACTCTACCCCTATCGTTTATTAGTGGGCATACAAAGTATTTTTACTAAAGTTTATTTTTCTGTCTACTATATGTTAACCAAACCTTGACATCGCGAGAAAATACTGAATGTTTACAGGGCTTTAAAAGAATAACATATGAAAATATCTTAAATATATGATATTTTAATCAAAATCGTTAGAGCAATTTTTGAGGAAATTCAAATTTTTGAAAAATGTTCCATGTAAAGGGTAATCTGGTGTGGGGAGATTTTCTTGAAAACCTTCGTGTCGCATCTCGAAGATACTGAACCTAAATACTAAGTTTGGTGTTTATCCGACTGTTCGTTTCTGAGTTATGCTGTTCACAGACACACAAACTTTTTTTTTATTCTGAGGACCTCAAGACATATATTTTCGGTGAAATCTCGGTATCGAATTTTTGGGTGGAATACAATACTTCCCCTACTTACTATACGTAGTAGAGAAAGTAAAAAGGAAAAATCCTTACTTTAATAACGGATATCACAGAAATAGCTTATGCCACAAAAAGTGTCTGGGGTGGGTGATATTTTTTAAATATTCCTGTCGCATTTTCGGAATATAATAAACCTAAATACAAAGTCTGGTGTTTATTCGATTTTTCCTTTTTGAGTTGTGCTGTTCACAAATGTCAAAAAACGATTTATTTGGTTTCAGGGGCCTCAAAACATGCATTTTCCTGGAAATCTCAGTAGAATTTTACTTTGGAATGCAATACCTTGTCTACTTACTATGTACGTAGTTGAGAAAGTAAAACGATATCACACAGGATTCTTCTGGTTCAAGAAATGGTTACGGCTTGTGAGGAACAACATAAAAGTTTAGAAATTTAGTAGCCCCAAATTTAATTTAAAAAGGTGACTGCTCATGTGTTTAAGATTTATTTTACCACTCCTAATCGACAGTATGCTGTTCTGTAAGCACGTAATTCTTTGTAATTCCGGTAATCGGAAGTTAGTTGTTATGGCGAACATTTGTTATCAATGAAACATGCGTCCAAATGGACGGTCTTAAATATTAATTGCGCTCATTTCAATTCATTATTAAACGTTAATTTCCGGGAAACAGGAAAATAGGGCCACACGGATGACGCACATAGAGCAAGAAATTGTTAAATTGGAACGTGTGACGTATTTCTGTTTCACGTGATTCGCTTACCAATCAAGCATAACGCTCCACGCTGTTGCTCTATTCTTTCTGGCAGAACTGTACCAACATATGTTTCAGACATAAAACGAACACAGCTGGCGTCCTATTTAACTCCGTTGATTACTACAGGCTATGAAGTATTGCGTTATATGTCATGTTCGATTCTTAATTAATTATTTGTAATATCAGGGATAGACGATAAGGATTCAGAAACAGAGGAGCATTTCAAACAATGTGGCCAATGCCAGACTTCATTTGCACCAAATCTCGGGAGGAGGCGATGAGGCAAGTGAGAACGAATGGCGGCTAGATCTGAAATTGACAGGCGGGGTCCCAAACATTTCCAGATAGCACATACCCGTCCGCCATTTACATTTCCTTTCTGTTTTTACGAACAGTTTTGGACAAAAGTTTCATTGCCAAGAAAGAAACAGTTCTCTCTCAAAATGCATCCACTGCGTACAACGCAGACCACCGTTCATTGCACCTAACCCTGCTAACTTGTAAGATGAAAGAAAACCAAATGAGAAGAAATGAGTGACAGGAAGATTCGTAGTAGTATGTAAATCCACTCGAACATTCGCTTACGAACTGAAAAAACCAAGTAAAATCCCAAGGTCAGGTGGCCGGTCCAACGGGAATCAACTCGGAACCATGTGACTCTCAGACGTTATCAAATGATACTACAAAGATATAAAATGTGTCTGGTGTGTGGGTGTGTGTGCAAATGCATGTGAATGCGCGCGCGTGCATAGCGTAACCTCACGAACACCATTACAGATTTTGATAGTCCTTTTACCGTTAAGTCAGCATTCTTTTGTTTCTCCTGATGTCACGTAAAAGTACGACATTTCAAAGCCAGAATATAGCAATACTTTTAAATATTTAACTATTGCTTAAACCTTCTTATACACTTTGTAGCTACAACGAAATGTACAATGAAAACATATCTGCAAACGTTTATCTCAGTTAGCCTGAAGTACACAGAAAAAACAATTTTGTGTAACATTCACATGATTTTCTCTACCCTCTATCGCTTATAAGTGAGTTTATATATTGTGCTTATGAAGGTTTAATTTGAAGTAGATGGTTTGTTACGTTATTTTTTTATTTTCCCCAAAAAGTTTACAAAAATATATTAACTTTGTAATATAACTGTCTCTTTAAATATTTAATGTTTATGTTTGCCTCGGCTGCGTCAGTATTATTTTAGAGACATGGAATTCTTGGCAGGGCGTGATGCAACAAGAATGTAGGCTTACACAGATTTTAAGTTTTACTGCACTTTTTTTATTAATCCTTTATTAAATAATTACACTTTATTTAATACGTAAACTATTTTCGTCTCACAGGAATACGTAATTAATTTCTTGAGGACAGTTTTGCAACTGGTTAGTAACTCTGTCTGCAGGCAACTGACAAGGTTTCTAGCGCCTAAATTTGTAGATTTCTGTATTTCAAGTCTCTGATTGGCTAATCCTAGTCCAATAGAATACCTGCATTTAACTAAAGCTTTTTCTGGTTGTTGCTGGCTATTTTTATAAACTGTCACTAAAATTACATTATTGTTACTCCAATAATCAGAAGTAGTATTATTAAACTATCAAACTCATTATTGCCTCAAGGTTACCTCATTGTTACCTCATTGTTAGCAACTTTTAATTTATTATCCTCACAGGTCTTACATTAATAAATTACGTAATACATTCACATAACATTATTGAACATGTATAGAATAATATAAGCATATGCAATGACTGTTACCTACATTTTACAAATGATTATATACACATATTACTTCAAAGCGGGCTGTTATTGAATTTACATATTATATAATTACACTGAAATTATTTAAGTGTTAAAAATACTGCCTCAATTTTGCTTTCTAGTTCATTTTAATCCTGATAAGTCTTTGCAGAAATAGCTACATTATACATTTCGTTATAGATACATAGAGAACAGCGATAGTCAAATGTTTAAAAGCTGCACGCTATATGCTAGATTTAAAATTCCATACTCCTTCCATGCAATTCGCGAGACACAAATCTTTAACAGCATGGCTAAGTATTGACCCATTCGAACAATAACGAATATTTCGGAAGTGGCTGATGCCACAAAGAGGGCTATTTGAAATAGATTTTGTGATTTAAAGAGATCTAAATTTTTTAAGTAGTTCATCTTTGTCTACACGTACTGTTTACCAATTATATAAGATTATACAAAATTCATTCCGAGCGAAGTGGACTTACAGGATATTTCCATAAAATTCAAGACCGGCATTTTATTATCATTTAAATACCTTTAATATGCGGCATTTTAATTAAAATTGTTAGAGCCATTTGAAGAAAACAAAAATTTTTGAAAAATGCTCAATGTAAAGGGTAGTTGGGGTGGGAGGATTTTCTTGAAAATTTTCGTGTCGCATCTTTGGAAGGTACTGAACCTAAATACCAAGTTTGATAGTTACCCGACTTTTCCTTTTGAAGTTATGCTGTTCATAGACAGACACAGATACACATACATATACAGACCTTTTTGTAAAAATATCTTTTTTAATTCAAGGGCCTCTACGTATGTATTTCCAGTGAAACCTCGGTATCGAATTTTTGCGTGGTATAGAATAAATTCTCCACCTTACATGTACATGGCAGAGAAAGCAATAAGCCTTTTTAATAACAGTTTGATGAACATTTAATAAAATAAATGTTTGTGGCTAGAGGAACAGATGGTTACCTAGTGTTGAAACTAATATGTATGTTTTTTAATATGGAGTCAAGTGAAAAATTCAATATCACAGGCGGGATTTGAACGAGGTTCGCCCACTCTCCGTGTGTTTGCTCTAAACAATGAGCTACGGTGACAACATGCCAGGGAAACTTTAAATTCCCCGATAGACTATGTTGTTTCCCAGAGAGACCACCAAATCTCATTAGAGATGATAATGTCAATGGCGACCCGCCATCTCAAGTACATTATACTGGGGGCTTATGGGCTTCTTAAGGCTTTCTTTTTAATTATTATATATAATTAATTGAAATTAATTATACTTTTCAGAGACCTTGGTCTTAGCAAGTGTATATAATAAAGTCACCTGAAAAATTCAATGCAACAGCCGGTATTTGAACACTTTTAAAATATCTATATGCAATATGAATGTGTTCGTCGAATGAGGCAGTGAAATTAACAGAGGGGCGTTATGGTAAAGGAAAACCAACGAATTATATATGACTAACAATAATATTTGCACTCTTTGTACCACCTCTTTTCTGCCTAATAATACGCCTGATCTCCATTTGTATTTAATCTACCGACAAGGGTGTTATGTATTCTATATACTTCAGCGACTTGGCAAAGGAAGACACTTTCACTATCGCCCAGCTCAAATGAATCGCAGGAATAATTATTACTTTCTCTACTACGTGTACTAAGTAGGGGAAGTATTGTATTCCACCCAAAAATTCGATACCGAGATTTCACCGGAAATATGTTTTGAGACCCTCTGAATCAAAAAAAAAGCATTTTTGGAAGCATGTCCGTGTGTGTGTCTGTCTGTGAACAGCATAACTCAAAAACGAACAGTCAGATAAACACCAAACTTGGTATTTAGATTCAGTATCTTCCAGAGATGCGACACAAAGGCTCTCAAGAAAATCCCCCCACCCCAGTTTACCCTTTACATGGAACATTTTTCGAAAATTTTAATTTTCTAAAATTGGCTCTAACGTATAGATTAAAATATCATATGTTTAAGATATTCTCATGAAAAATAAAACGTATATCTTGAATTTTTTGGGAATGTCTCCAAAAGTATTCTTCATTGTGAACGACTTTTGCATAACTGGTAAACCATAAGAGACAGACAAAATTTTACTACACAAAAATGTAGATCGCGTTAAGATACGCAATTTATGTCATATACTTTTTTTTGAGTAAACCATTTTCGATATATTGCTTGCTATTCCCTAAAATGTTTCAATACTTACTTTCTCAAATTGGAATTCGTTATTCTTTTTTTTTGTCTTGGATATGCAAAGAGTACTAATCTGTGGCAAAGAGAATGGTGCTGCACAAGGGGAACATAGTACGCCTTAAGCGATAGTCAAATATTTTTAGAACTGGTCACTATGTGTAAAATGTAATTCTCTTTGCATGTCAAAAGATCGTTTCTGCAAATGTTTATCTCGATTAATGTGAAATAGATGGAGAATAAGATTATGTAAAAATAGTTTGTACAAGAGTAGAGAAAGTCATGTGAGTGTAACACATCAGATTTTTTTATTTATAAACTTATTTTATGTCGCTTAACTACAATACAACAATGTGGAAACAATGCAACAATGCATAATAACAAATTAATTCATCATAATGTTACATACAAAATTTTACAAAATAAGTAGTATACAACTGTATACAATCACAGAAGGTAATACAATAATTTGGAGTGAAGAAATTTAAGAGTGGCTTGGAATTTTCGGCTTATTGAATGTTATTGGAAGATGAGCTATTATATTCTACTGTTTTCTTTTTACTTTTTCTACCACGCGCATTGTAGGTAGAGAAGGCATTGCATTCCACCCAAAAATTCTCCGGAAATACATACTTTGTGACACCCTGAATAAAAAAAAGATATCAGAAAAAGGCCCGTATGTCTTCAAACAGTATAATTCAAAAACGAAGAGTTGGATAAATACCAAACTTGGTATTTACATTCAGCATATTTTAGATATTGGATACGAAGATTTTCTAGAAAACTCCCCATTCTAGATTATCGTTTACAAGGAACACTTTTCCAAATTTTGTTTTCTCAAAAAATTCTTTATTTTGATTAAAATATCATATGTTTAAAATATTTTCATGGAAAACGAAATGTATATCTTAAAGTTTCTGGGAATGTCCCCAAAAGCCCTCTTCATTTTGAACTACTTTTGCATAACTGGTAAACCCTAAGAGATAGACAAAATTTTACTGCGCAAAAAAATGCAGATCTCATTATAACACACAATTTATGCAGTGAACTATTTCCGAGATATTCCTTGTTATATGTTTTGTTTGAATTTTCTAACCAGCTCTTATAAGATTTGACTATCGCTTAAAGCCTACCATATTCCCCTTGCACCAACAAGGAAATTAGCAATAAGATTTTCTGCAAATGTTTATCTCGATTAACATGAAGTATTTGGAGAATAAGCCTTTGTAAAAATAGTTCGTACAAGAGTAGAGAAAGTCAGATTTTTCACTTGTAAGCTGGGCATTCTGTGAAGATAATGCTTGATGGTTAAGGTTTCATGACAATGTTGACAATCGGGTGGTAGTTCCTTGCATAAAATTACAGTATGTGAGAGTGTTGTACGATGAAGCGGGAAATGCAAACTCCGTAGATACTGCGTCATTCCATTTGATTTGGCCATTACTTAAGCCTCTTGTTTGTCCAGTTTTTAGGATGTTTTGTTGGCTTCTGACGCTGCGAAGTCTGCTTCTTCGTTGTCTTTAATACCTACATGGGAGGGCATCCTGCAATTGTGATTTATTTCCCTGTGCTCTTAATACAGTGGAATAGTTGCTGTATTTCCTGGACTATAGCGTTGCGTGAATATCTGTCTTTTAAGGTACGTATTGCGCTCATACTTTAAAAGAAGAAGTAAAATCAACCAACGAAATATTTCCGAAAATGCGTGTTTAAGAATATAGCTTAAGTTAAAAAGTGACGCCACTGACGTGCTTAAGGAAGAATCTTTGCTCCTCTACTATCATTTTTCAGGCTGAATTTGTATCACGTAAGCACTATCTCATTAATAAACACTACGTCCTGGTGCTATTATTTGCATGAAGGACCTACCTGGTGATTATTTCATGACAACATCTGAGGCAGTAATTTTAACACTTGAATAATTTCAATTAAATTATATAATCTGTAAATTTAATAATATGTATGTAACAGTCATTGCATATGCTTATATTATTGTGAACATGCTCAATAATGTTATGTGAATGCATTAAGTAGTTTAATAGTGTAAGAGCTGTTAGAATAATAAGTTTAAAGTTGCTAACAATGAGGTAACCTTGAGGCAATAATCAGTTTCAGAGTTTAAATGCATGATTAGGGCAGCAATAACGTAAATTTTGTGACAGTTTAAAATTAGCCAATCAACAGTCAGAAAAATCTTTAATTAAATACAGGTATTATATTGGACTAGGATTAGCCAATCAGAGACTTGAAATACAGAAGCTTCCGGATTTGGACGGTTGAAATATGTTCAGTTGCCTGCAGACCTTGGTAGTGACTGGATGGAAGATGTGTTCTCTAAAGAAATATTACGTAATCGTGTGAAACGAAAAATTATGTATACGCGTTAACAAAGTGCAAGTATTAAATTAAAGAATCTCACAGCTCTTAATATCAGTGTAGTGCTATTTAATTTGTGTCAAGGATTAATAAAAAGAAGTGAATTTAAACTTAAAATCTGTGTAAGCCTACATTCCTGTCGCACCACACCCTGATTAAGAGAAACGTGTCTCTAAAGTAATACTGAAGCAGCCGAGGCAAAAACAAACAAATACTGTCTATAGAAGCAGTTTAATAACAAAGTTAAAAGTTAATATTTTTTAATTTGGAGCGTAACAACAAAAGTACATCTTCAAGTCAGTTTTTCATACGTAGCAGCAAATTACGTAAACAAACAATCCACTTCAAAGTGTGGTGCTAAAACTCCAACAGCAACTCTTACGTAAACAACACCTACTTCAAGTTGACGTCCATACGTGGAGCTAAATAAATAAATAAATAAATAAACTCCAAGAACAATCCTACTTCAAGTTGGCTCCCATAGGTGGGGCACATCTACTTCACATCCAATCTTCAAAGCCAAGCTAATACAATCTAATGATCAACAGTTTCAGGATTATTATTTTGACTTTAACGAAAGAGGGCGTTTATTTTATTTAATTTAATAGCTATTGCAATAACTGTGTAATTACTAAGATGACTTCTCTACCACATACCCTTAATTTTAAATTTATTCTATCAAATATTCCTATCAGAACCTATTTATCTATTAATTTTGTGATAATTGTATGTTTAGTTATCGGTATAAAAGAGATGCAGGAATCCGAAACTACAGTCTACACTTTAAAAATTCTAACGCCTATATGCTGAGATACCTTTGCTTACTAACGGATCTAGGAACGAAATCATAACAACACCCACTACAAGGTAGAGAAATGCTCTCCCAAAAATGTATACAGAAAACATGTAAGTCAAGTAGACTGCCTTTAATTTCAGTATGAGAACACTGGGTTTCATACATATATTAATAATTCACACAAAGAAAAGTGATATATAGATTGAAAATGTTACACAGTTAAGGGCACATTAGTTTGAAGAAGTGTGTATACAGGATGTAAGAAAAATGTACTGCAAAAATTGCAGGACACATCCCTCACACGCACACGAAGAAATTATGTTATATGAATATGGGTCTGGAAACGCTTTATTTCCATGTTACAACTCAGTTTTCTCCAACTTATTAATCATGGGAAACACCACGAACAGAACGTTAGAATCATGGGGAACATGCACTCTTGGTTACGTCTGGTTACGTTGTCATTATTATAGGTGCACCGCCAGTGTTTTGTTTTACATGTTCCTGTTGTCATGCGACTTACGTCATTGTTTGTTTATAGGTAACATCAACTGTTTTAGTGAGCACACGGGTTACTATGTACTAGTAGAGTCGATCACAGACTTGCCTCGTGCAATGGCAGTGTACATAAATACAGAGATGGCAGATGCCCATTTGATGTATGGATTAGCAGACGGTAATGGTGCTTGCGCTCAACGTTTGCACCAGGAGAGATTTACAGAACGAAGGTGCCCGACAGGAAAACGTTTGAAGCCATTGATCGTCGTGTTAGGGAACATAGGGCATTTCAGCCTGATACTCGCGACCGGGGGAGGCCTAAAAGGACGCGGACACTGCAACGGGAAGCGGCAATTCTTCAGGCAGTTGACGACAACCCTAGTGTCAGTACAAGACAAGTAGCTGCAACAATGAATGTTGACCAACTGACTGTCTGGCGAGTGTTACACGAGGTGCGGCTGCATCCATACCATTTACAGCGAGTGCAGGCACTATCAGCAGTTGATTTTCCTGCACGGGTGCACTTCTGCAAATGGTTTATGCAACAATGTGTCAACCTCAAACTTAATGCAACGGCGCTGCTCACAAATGCGGCGTTGTTTCAACGATATCAGATTGTAAATTATCACAATCGACATGTATAGGCTGACGTCAATCCTCACGCAACTGTCCAGGCTCAACGGACCATAATTTGTAGAGAATGTTTTCCTTGATCTGTTAGCAGATGTGTCTTTAGCTGTGCGACAAAACATGTACTTCATGCACGATGGAACACCTCCTCATTATGGTGTTAAAGTCCGTCAGTTTCTAAACAACAGATTCGGTGACAGATGGATAGGTAGAGGGGACCAATTGCCTGGCCTTCACGCTCCCCGGACCTAAACCCACTGGACTTTTATCTGCGGGGGCATTTGAAAGCTCTTGTGTATCGAACTCCTATACCAGATGTTCAGAGTCTCCGTGTCCGTATTATGGAAGGCTGCGAAAGCGTACGCAATACTCCGGGAATACATCAGCGCATCCGGGATTCACTACGACGGCGGGTTGTTGTATGTATCAATGCTCACGGAAGGCAGAGTGAGAAAGAGTTGCATGTGGTACGCTGGTACGTTCTATTCTTGTGTGTTTCCCATGATTAATAAGTTGAGAAAATGAATTGTAACGTAGTAACAAAGCGTTTCCAAACTCATGTTCATATAACATAATTTCTTCGTCCACTGTGAGGAATGTGTCCTGCAATTTGTACCGTACATTTTTGTTACATCTTGTATTGTATAAAACCTTACATTGCTTGATTATAAAATTTGTAACATACACTCAGAGAAAGAAACAAAAGGTGTCGCATATCTAGCAGAAACCCGTTCCACCTCACATGAAATACCCGGCTTTATGTAAAAAGCCCAAATATGTAAAGGGGAACAAAGGCTTCACATTAAAGTGCATTTTAACCCCAATTCTCTAATGAATTCTGCTTGTATTAACAATATCTGACCTTTAACAAATTTAAATAAACTTTATAACAATTTAAATAAACTCTATACACTGAACTCTTTAAATACAGGAATTAATTGTTCATCCAAACAAGCAATGTGTTATACAAGGTCGGGAAGGTAGAATCAGACTCAATATTTAACAATTTACATAAACTTTGAGTGTTCAAAAAAAGAGTAATATAACGCACTCAAATGGAAGCCAGAATACAGAATATCAAAAATTAAACTGTTTCAATAGAAATACAAATATGATCCGTTTACTCTGTGTGGTTCCGCGTAACCATCATTCCCTCATATCCAATAATTACAAAACGTAAACCAAGTAAAGACCACAGTCAGACAGCCCTTGTATGAAGCTAAATGTCGACAACTGCTTCATTACAGGAAAATTACCCGAAATCTCTACACTTCAGCAGTAGAGAAAAAAGTCAACACCTGGAGGTGAATGGCGCAACGAATGGTGGAAGATAAGAAAACAGTAAAAATAGAGTCACGCTGCTCACGGAGAAAATCTAAACTACTAATTATGCGCCAAATCGGAACACTTATGGTTTACCTGTCACAAAAATTATACAAAAGTGATTTAGAATATAAATGACTTCACAAACTATTTGCAGAAAATTCAAAATATGCGTTCTATTCTTCATGCAAATATCTTAAATGTTTGTTATTTTGTGCGACATAGGCAATCCGAAACACATTGTATTTGTATATACATCTTGTGAAGTAAATAGTATCTTTACGTTATTTTCCCCACGTTTTGGGCGTCAATTTGAAGTAGGTTGTATTGAAAGAGTTGTATTATATTTCAACTGTTGGGGAGCCGAAATTGAAGTTCATTGCAAACGCACGTATAGTACCCGCTTTCCGGTATCCTTCGCCCCAAAAATGTTTAAAAATATTTTAACTTTGTAACTTTTACTGTTTCTTTAAATATTATATATTTATGTTTGAATCGGCTGCGTCAGTAGTATTGTTAGAGACATGTTTCTCTTTGCAGGGAGTGGTGCGACTGAAGAATATAGGCTTACACAGGTTATAATTTTACTTCACTCCTTTTATTAATGCTTGACATGATTTAAATAAAACTTCACTGATATAGAGAGAGCTGTGAGATTATTTTTAATTAATTGCTTGCACATTTAACACGTAAACTATTTTCGTCACATACGAATACGTATTAAATTTCTGTAGGACACATCTCGCGAGGAACACTGTCTTCAAGCAATATGTCCAGTTATTAGCACTATCTACAAGCAACTGAACTCTAAATTCGTAAATTTTGCTATATTTCAATTTCTGATTGGCTAATTCTAATCCAATAGAATACCTTCATTTAACTAAAGCTTTTTCTGGTGTTGATTGGCTAATTTTATAAACTGTCACAAAAAATTACATTATTGCTTCCAAGAATCACAAATAGCATTAAGCTTACAAATTCATTATTGTCTCAAGGTTACATCATTGTTACCTCATTGTTAGCAACTTTTAACCTATTATTCTCACAGCTCCTACATTATTAAATTACGTAATATATTCACATAACATTATTGCATGTATACAATAATATAAACATAAACAATGACTGTAATATCAATTTTTATATATTGTTACATACAAATATTGCTTTAAGGCGGGCTGTTATTGAATTTACATATTATATAATTTGACTGAAATTATTTAAGTGTTAAAAATGCTGCCTCACTTGCTCAAGATCCTAGAAAGATGTTACCCAGAATGGTTAACGATTAATGTAACGTTACCGTTAAAGATAGGCGAAACTTGTGTGAATAAAATATAGAATAGTGTGTACCATTATCGATGTAAAAGATAAAACCTGTTTTAAACATGCCCTATATATATTTCCCTGTTTGTTGGTTAGTTATGCGGTCAATTACACACACACACACACACACACACACACACACGCACGCGCACACACACACACATACATACTCAGATTTTTCTAAAAGTATCCTTTTATGTTCACGGCCTGAAAACTGCATTTCAATTGAAATTTTGATATTCAATTCTTCTTCTTCAACGGATTATCCTCCTATTTGTAGGATTTACAAGGCAATGCCTTGGGTCAGTTCTATGTCGAGGAGCAAGAAAACTTGAAGAAGGTGTTTTGTTGAAGTTGTTTATTTATTTAGCTCCACGTATGGACGCCAATTTGAGAAAGGAGTATTTTTACATTATTTGCACCACGCTTTGGGCATCAATTTGAAGTAGTTTGTATTGAAGGAGTTGTATTATATTTCAACCTTTGGGGAGCCTGGTTTCCGGTAGTCTTCGCCCCAAATGTACTTTCAGATGGCCTTTGCCCCAAGTTTAAAAAAATATTAACTTTGTAATTTGATTGTTTCTTTAGATATTATATTTATGTTTGCCTCGGCTGCGTCAGTATTTATTTTTGAGACATGGATATCTTGGCAGGGCGTGATGCGACAAGAATGTAGGCTTACACTGATTTTAAGTTCTAATTCACTTGTTTTTATTAATCCTTGACACAAATTAAATAGTAATTCACTGATATATATATATATATATATATATATATATAGAGAGAGAGAGAGAGAGAGAGAGAGAGCAGTGAGATGTCTTTATTAATACTTGCACTTTTTAACGTGTATACTTATTTTTCGTCTCACACGAATACGTATTATATTTCTCTAGAGGACGCATCTTGCGTCCGGTTACTATCACGGTCTGCAGGCAACTGACTTGATTTCAACCATCTAAACTTGTAAATTTCTGTATTTCAAGTCTCTGATTGGCTAATCCTAGTCCAATAGAATACCTTCATTTAGCTAAAACTTTTTCTGGACGTTGATTGGCTATTTTTAAACTTACATTACTCAAAAATTTACATTATTGCTGCTCTAATAATGACTAGTAGCATTTAAACCTCCTTACTCATTATTGCCTCAAGGTTACCTCATTGTTATCTCATTGTTAGCAACTTTTAACCTATTATTCTCACAGCTCCTACATTATTAAATTACGTAATGCATTCACATAACATTATTAAACATGTTTACAATAATATAAACATATGCAATGACTGTTACATACATTTTACAAATTATTACATACACATATTGCTTCAATGCGGGCTGTTATTGAATTTATATTTATATAATTTGACTGAAATCATTTAAGTGTTAAAAATACTGCCTCAAACTCTGAATCATAGCATATGCAAGATGGCTGATCACCCTGGTATGGCGGTGAAGAAGAAGAAAATGAAATGTAGTGTTGAAAAGGGTGATAGAAAAATCCGCGGATCATATTATCCAACCCATTATTCGCCTAACGACAAAGGAAAACCGCGACAAAATCTTCGGTTAGATGGTTCGGCCCCGGGAGTATGAACCTGGGATCTCCCGAATGCAAGTCGCACGCTTTACCGTGGAGCTACTTCACTCTGATATTGAATTTTGAGGGATGGAGATGTCAATTCTTAATCTTTAATAATTATAAAATATACCAGTAAGAGCAATAAGTGAGACTGCCCCTATAATCTATGGTTAGCATGCTAACTTTAAAATCAGAGTTCTAGGTTCGATTCCCGGTTGGAGATAGGAAGTTTTGTTTAGCCAGGTTTATTCCACATCCTCTCTAGAATCATTGCCGATGAAATTTTATTCCAAGACAAAGCACCGATATGAACTTAGATGTTAAAGGCGGCATATAAATGGAGCAAAAAATTTTCTGATGTGTTACATTACATGAATTTCTCTACCCTCTAACGTTTATTAATGGGTACTGAAGAAAGTTGTTGCTTCACGCATGGAAAGCTAATTTGAAGTAGGAGTTCCATTGTATTTCGAATTTTGGGGAGCCGAACTTGAAGTAGTTGCAACCGCACGTATGGTAAAAAGTTTCCGGTAGCCTTCGCCCCAAGTTTACTTTTCGGTGGCCTTTGTCCCCAAAAAATGTTTAAAAAATATTAACTTTGTAATTTTTGACTGTTTCTTTAAATATTATATATTTATGTTTGCCTCGGCTGCGTAGGTATTTATATTTTTTAGAGACATGAATGTCTTAGCAGGGAGTGGTGCGACTGAATAATGTAGGCTTACACAGATTTTAAGTTTTTCTTCACTATATTTATTAATGCTTGACACAATTTAAATGACACTTCATTGATATAGAGAGCTGTGAGATTTTTTGTTAATTACTTGCACTTTTTAACACGTAAACTATTTTCGTCTCACACTGAATACGTATTAAGCTTCTCGAGGACGCATCTCGCGTCCGGTTAGGAACACTGTGTACAAGCAACTTACCTCTGAATTTGTAAATTTTTCTATATTTCAGTTTCTGATTGGCTAATCCTAGTCCAATAGAATACTTTCATTTAACTAAAGCTTTTTCTGGTTGTTGATTGGCTATTTTATAAACTGTCTCAAAAATTAAATTATTGTTGCTCCAAGAATTACCAGTAGCATTTATATTTTCTAATTCATTATTGCCTCAAAGTTACCTCATTGTTACCTCATTGTTAGCAACTTTTGCCCTATTATTCTCTTAGCTCTTACATTATTAAATTACGTAATATATTCACGTAACATTATTACACATGTATACAATAATATAAACATACACAATGACTGTAATATACACTTTTTATATCTTGTTACATACACATATTGCTTTAAAGCAGGCTGTTATTGAATTTATATATTATATAATTAGACTGAAATCATTTAAGTGTTAAAAATACTGCCTCAGTATACAAATTAGTCTTACGAAATATTTTCCTATCTACTTCAGTTTAATAGAGATAAAACTTTCCGGAAATAGCTACATTATACCGGTCTATATGCCGGCCTTAAAAGTTTCCATGCAATTGTGAGAAACATAATACCTGGGAGACTATGTCCCATGCAACTCTGGAAGAAGGGCACTATCCGTGTGACTCTCCTTCCCCCGACAGCTTTTCCAGTAGCCGTCACCTGAACTGGAACTGGATACGCCACTTACGCGCTTCAACCCCCCAAAAGGGGAAGACCACCAGACGACAGCAACATAATATATTGTCTACCGCTTCTCCAGGGCGGTACGGGAGGACCTTGAGGCGTCTCACAATCCCACCTGGACGGAAAACCGCTTATCCAATCTCCCATGGGTAACAGGAGCTACTGCCCCGCCGAGTCCAACCCAATCCAAACGACACCCTTACGGGTTGGGCTCGGACATTTGGCCCAGCGTATTTCTAGTATTGTCAGAAGTACCACAAGTGCTCAGGGTCCCCAGAACCCGTACCACGGCAACTGAAGCGGTCGGAACCCCTTCCTTTGAAAATAATGTCAAAGCATTGAAGAACTCCAACCGTTAATAACGGATATCTTGGAAATTACTGATACCACAATAAAGGTTATTTGAAATAAATTGTTTGTTTTAAATAAATATTCCTTTTCTATATAGCACAACTTCATCTACTGCTTAACTTTACCAGTTATACAATATTATATAAAATTTCTTCTGAAAGAAGACGGCGGACACACACTCAGACACACATACAATCCTTTTTATATTTTAGGGGGAAATTTCTTCCCTACCTACTATTCACGTGATAGAGAAAGTAAGGAGAAAGAGAGAGAGAAACGAGGCAGAAAGCATAATATAAACGCCATCTCTGCCTTCTGGTTTGGCTGCAGTCTCTTCCAATGCCTTCTCTTGTTAGTTTTGTAGCTAATGATTTGACAAGAGCAGCCTCCTTATTGAAAATCAAATTAAACCTTTGCATCTAAATTAAAAGAGCCGTTCTGTTGGAGAGATTTCCGTGCCTGAGCGGTTCTTTACAGCGTAATTAAGCATGAGATTCAAAGAGCTAATCTTATCACTTTGTCACCTTACTGATAAATTATTGGCATCTAGTAATTCATAATCAATTATGCGAAGAATGACCTACGAATTGGTAAAATGAAAATATAACCAAAACTCCGGCGAAAGAATTAATAATAACTGCAGCAATTACTGGCTACAGGAGTCAATGTAACAACAACAAAGCATTAAATTGAAAGTAAGTAAAAATTTAATTTTCTCTAAATTTTATAACTGAAGTGCATATCACAATAACAACACGATTTTATTGCTGTACAATTCTTACTTTGCAATTCTGAGCTTGGGTTTTTCGTGGTTTTACCTGATCGGTAAGCGAATGCTGTGGTAGTTTCTCATATGCCACGATCTCCTTTCCATCATTTCCCTTTCATTGCTTCTCATCTATCAACGGTGCTTCTGGATTTCGTAGCGTATAGCGGTGCTTGGCAAATGGCGCGGATGCTTGCTCAAAGGAAAGGGTATTTCCTTTGGATGCTAGAGGATGCGTGGTTAACGGGACGTTCTTCCTCCCTCTGGTCAGCTCCAGAAGTGGGACGGATTTCGAGCTAGGAACTGTTAGGAACTTCCGCGCATATGCCCTGTCTGCTTGCGGCCTGTCGCCACCTGTAGTTCCTTCACTTCATCTCTTCCTCCTGGGGGTGGTAGCTGCAATAGATCTCTCGTAGATCGCGGTGCGCGAGGTGTCCCCCCTCCGTAGTGGCGCAATTAGAACAACCAGGCATCGAGGCACCTGGTTGCTGATCCCGCTTTGCAAAGTGTATTTATTGGCCACGTTTGTAAGTATTCGCTCTCTATCTTGTCGCCGTCACGCTGCTGCGGAGACACCTAGCATCTACGCTATAATTAGATCTTGAACCCTAAACTAACACAGTGTCCTTTTATTAAGTGAATCAAGCTTTGTCAGATCTATCTTCAGGTAATTCTTTGCGAGACCCAAACCTACTCGCTTAATTACATGACTTAGGCAGTAGCCTTTTATATGGTATAGTTGTACCGACTGCCCCTTCCGTCTGTTGTTACGAACTCAAGGATTTTCCACTCAAGGTTCGCTATACTTTACTCTACAGTATTCAATACACTATCGTCAAAGGCATTCAAGTACCTGGAATAATGCATAATGAGATTCTCCATTCTCTAATAATGGAAAATGGGGATATGCTGAGTGGACCATTTTACCACTTTGTCTTTCGCTTCGTTGTCAATGCAAATCATCAGTCATGTACGAGGGCTGATCAACAAAGACTGAGACTGATTTTTCCTGTAGCTTCCGTGATAGTTTCGTATCTGTAACATACATATTTGAAAAGAGCGGGTTTTTATGTATAATGTTGGTAGGCGGCAGCACTTTCGTATTGGTAGGTTGGTAGTAATGCTCTATTTTGTAGACCCTATGTGCATTTCGCATACCAGGCAATGGAGGTGATGCACTTTTTAAATCGATTATCACCGGTGATGAGTCATGGCTGCATCATTATGATCCTGAAGGAAAACAAGCCAGCACATTGTGGAAATTGCCAGGTTCTCCAACACCAAAAAAGGCAAAACTTGTTCCATCTGCAGGGAAAGTGATGGTGATCACATTTTTTTACTGTAATGGAATGATTTACCAGCATGCAGTTCCCCCTCACACTACTGTTACAGCGGCATACTACACATCAGTATTGGCTACACTGAGGAAGCACATTGCAAAGAAACGACCAGAGATTTCTCGGACTGGGTGGCGACTTCATCATGACAATGCACGGCCTCACGTCGCAAATCAAGTCATGCAGTTTCTGGCTCGATTCAACATTACCTGTGTACCACATCCACCTTATAGCCCCGATCTTGCACCCTGTGACTTTTTTTCATTCCCATCACTAAAGGCAAAGCTTAGGAGTATTCCATTTGAGAACTCTGAGGCAGTGCTCAAGAAAAGTTAGGCGATTCTCAAGGACCTGACAAAGAATGGTCTGCAGCACGTGTTCAAGAACTGGCAGAGACGCTATAAAAAGTGCATTGGAGTAAGAGGGAACTACTTTGAAAAAGATCATGTAAACATTGAATTGGAGTAATAAATATCTGTGAAAAAAATCAGTCTCAGTCTTTGTTGATCAGCCCTCGTAGATATTTGTTTAAGTTTAGTATAAGTAAAAGTTCGAAAGAACGGACTGTTTGGTGGATAAGAAATCGCTGTCATTGATAGTACCACTGGAATCTTGTGTTAGTGCAATACACCACTCTCTTGCCTAGAACAGGGATGGCAAACCCATTACACGCGTCTCACTAGGTAGCACGCGAACACAATTTCAGTGACACAGATGAACATATTACATAATGATACACATCATTAACGTATATCTAATTTGCTGTAACACAAACAAGGCTCGGTGGTAGATGGATGTTTACTATGAGGTCATTTACGGAGCGAAATGGCTCCGTGGTAACGTTCGGGA
The DNA here is from genome assembly GCA_030765065.1 of Deroplatys truncata. Taxonomy (NCBI): domain Eukaryota; kingdom Metazoa; phylum Arthropoda; class Insecta; order Mantodea; family Mantidae; genus Deroplatys; species Deroplatys truncata. The sequence continues at coordinate 113,268,451 of CM060982.1, forward strand.
GGTGCTGAGTTCAATTCACTGTGCCGGTCATTCTGACCGTGGTTTTTCGTGGTTTTATCTGGTTGGTAAGACGAATGCTGGGGTGATTTCCCTTCTACGATGAATTTTGTTTCTCTCATTTCCTACAATTACGCTTCCTCTTTCATATTTCAGGTAGCTTAGGGGCTGCGCAGTATCGATCGGTGTCGGAGAGACGGCATAGGTGCTGGAAAGTTCTTTTGGGATCTGCTCAGCCTTCTCTGAGCCGCCTCCGGTTGTGTTTGAATGCATTTTTGAGATTAAATTTTTGAACGAAACTCTAAGCACTAGGTACGTGGCAGAGAAAGTAAAAGTGGTTTATTTAATAAAGCCTGTTGCATGTACGATATGCATGTGTGCTGGTTTATTTTGATGACTAAATATTTTGTTTGAGATGATTCGTTTATAAAGGACATCTACAGATAAATCAAGCAACTTGTTCATTGTAAGATTAGAAAGAAAAGAGTTTATTTCACAAAAATTCGAACAGCACATAAAACAAACAAGTTATTTTATAAATGTCACTTTTGATTTATGAACATGTGAAAACTGGTATGTTTCATTTACATTTCAATGACAATATTTATTCCTAGAAAATGTTTTAAAATTTGTTGCAGTTAATTGGACTTTAAATGTCATTTCTATGATATTTTCGAAATAATGAACAGTCCAATGAAACTGCGTGGCTCTGCTTATTAACTAAATAGAAGGTTATGTTCATTAAAGTTATATTGAAGCTTTAGGTCAAGTACGGGTATTGTGACCAGCGTCTATGGTACAAAGTAATATGGAGTTCGGCCCCGGGCGGTCGGAGTAAACAGATAACCACCGCTTGCCAGCGTAAACACCGGGCGTGCTATAGGGATATGACTAGAACTTTCTGGAAGCTTCTTCTCGTCCGTCCTCCAGGAAGTGTGTCGAAATAGTTCTAGAACGTTCGAGAACCTGATGGAAACATTCCACTGACTATATAAGCGAGCGCTCTCGTATGAGCGAGTCAGTGGCGACAGTAGAGTGAGTTACATCGATCAGTTGATGAGCGAGAAAGTAGATAATGTGCAGAGAGGGCTACTGCGGAGCGACGTGGTGAAGAGGGCGAACAAACTGAAATGACAGAGAATTGAACTAGTTCACTTGGGTGAAGTGAACTCCAGTGAAATTGAAGTAGATAAGAGCTTAAAACAGTGACAAATAAAAATGAAAAGGTTACAGTGGAAACTGAGAGAACTGACAGTTTAAAAACTGGACAAATTCCCAGCATTCTAAAACTTGTTTTCCTTCAAATAACAGATGACAATTAAAAGAATAAAGCTGTGTTTAATTAGCACGCTGGTTTCTAAAGTTTCGTCTACTGTGGATTAGAACACTTTACACAAAATCTACAGACCTTTACATTTTCCTATTTGATTCACGTTTTCAGCCCCTGATTTACGAAAAATAACAAAAGCACTAGGTTTACTACTGTTCTGTTTTTTGATGTTGATACATAATAAATTCTTCTTGTAAACATCGTGTGTAATTCTAAGATAAAACATACAGTGATATTTGACGTTTCGCTCCGCGTAGTTTGTTATTGTTTTGTTTATGTTACCAAGATGAATCTCAAGAGATTTATTGTAGCATTCACGCCCCATTTATTTACTGTCTCGTAAATGTCCGCAGAATCTCATATCTGCAGTTACTGCCCTGGTTGTTTTAAGACTGTGTGTACAGTGCCGTGGATACAAAAATATCTTGGTTTCTTCTTCAGCCCCTCTTTGACCTTATAAACAAAATGCATCCTGCAGTACTCAATGTGCAAATTTGCGAGAGGGGATGAGACTGACAGGGAGAATAAAGGAAAACCACAGACTTCTGAAGAACAGAAAGGAGATACAGGTTATTACAAGGAGGAAAAAATAGTTTAAGGAGATGAAAGACCAGCAAGGCAAAAAAGGAATAATAAGAGAGGAATAACAGGAAAAGAACGAGTAGGATTTATATAGCCTTAATTTTTCCCCTTCTTTTGGCTGTAAAGTTTTAAAAGGAATGTCAATTTCTACGATACTGGAACAAAAACCAACCGAAGCATATAACCATTATGGCATCCTCTCCGTGAATATTTCATGCACGCTGCTCGGCAAAATCCGGAAGTACTCCCTGGAGATGAAGCTAATTTGGAGCGTCGCTAGATAAAATCATGCCAAGAAAAATACACGTCCAAGCTCTTCACTCACCCACCACTGCCGGCGACAGAGATTCGCTCCCGTTATCGATAAAAAGATGTGTCAAACGGAATCCCTCAGGAATGAAAGAACGAGACAAATTAAACTGCCGTTTTGTTTTTATAGTTCCCGGTGTCTCTCTGCTGCAGTCTGCATAATCGTATCTCCAAATATGAATGTTATTCTTTTCCCGTTTTCTTCTCCAATCCTATATATGTTAGGGGTAACCAAGCAAGATGGCTCCGTGGTAACGTGTGAGGCTCGCTTTTGGGAAGCTCCGAGTTCGATTCCCGGTGGCCGCCTACTCTAACCATTACTGGATTGCTGGAGTTCATGGTTTTCCCTGGTTGACGTAGGCGAATGCTGGATTTTTTCTCTCCCCCACTTCCTCTCATTTAATTTCCCTGTTTGATGTTTCAGCACCACCAGCTGCCTGCAGCGATTTGACAACACAGGCAAAACCATCAGTGGCCTGGGCGAGGTGATCACCAGCCTGCCACAGCCTTCACCACCACCACCACCACCACCACCAAAGGATTGGGACGAGTTTAGGCGCACATTAACAGGTTTTACTGTCCTGGTAAAATTCCTGCTCACGACGACGACCGAATGGACTCCGGTACTCTCCGATCTGAAGAGTGGGCAAGAAAGACTGTGCAACTACATGGTTGCACAAGCACAAGCAAGTTCGTTTACGTATGGCAGTAGATACCAACGTCAAAGCTGAGCGCTCCTTTCAAGGGACGCTCATCATTTCTCCAATTAGATGCAATAAAGACATACAAAAATCCCTATCCAATCCCGATCCACTCCCAGAGGGGAAGCCAGGCCCCTGGCATGGTCATGGCTGTCACCCGGACATTTCCTTCACCCACTGCCAGCTCAATAAGCTGGCAGTTATCTTCCGCACTATCGGGGTGCTCAACGGAACCCCAATACCTTTCCTCATTTCGCCTTTAATTTCTCTCCTCAACTTCACCTACCTATTCCCGTCACAACCCCCCCCAAATTGACTCTGTGTCTGTGGTTGTCTCCGTATCGGGCAGATGGCGTAGTGGCTTGCGAATTGGAACTTCTCGGTCCTTCTAGAGAGAAGCCTGCCAAGTCTTCCCTTCTGGGTCCCAATAAGGAAAATTGAAGCCGTTCGTTGCTACAACTTTTCAAGCCTTATTCTTCGCTTTAAGTGTCGATGCTTCTATCTCGTAGTTGCATCAATTTGGATAGCATTTTAACGTACCCGCTGTGTTGAGTTTTATGGTGTCACTCGAAGCTCGTTCTGCGTTATCTTGTACACCAGCTGCTGTACTGGTATAGTGACGAGTCCTTTATCTCAGTGTACGCGCAAATGTATTTACGGTGAAATCTCGTTATCGAATTTTTGGGTGGAATGCAATACTACGGCTACTTGCTATACGATGTAGAGAAAATAAAAATGCCTTGCGCATTCAAATTTATGAGAAGAGTATAACAGTGGTAATTTTTAATACTTAAGTACAGTGAAAATACATGTAGGCATATAATTGAAGTAGTTGCTTTCAGTATAAATTAATTTTTTGTGAGTCAGCCAACAAAGCATTCATAAAATGCATGCTTGAGACTTTAGATAGTACATTTTAAACTAGGTATGCAAATTTGTACACAAATCAGAGCAAATCTGAAAGGCAAGGAATAAATTTCATATGCAAAAATGTAAAACTAAGAAAAAAATACACAGAAAGAGTCCAGTGGGGTTAAAATACAGCGTACGGAGGTTTTAATTATGTTAGTGGGCTGGTGAATCGTGAAAAATGTTTGGTCAAAATGATTTACAGGTGTCTATAGAATATTTATATGATGTAATTTAAACAGACAATTTTATCATTTTCACTAAAATCTCAATCCAAGTATCACAACATGAAGGAGATAGAAAATTAAGCTTTCTTAAGAATACTTTGTAGGGGTGTGGGGAGAGAATTCTCGTGTGATTTTAATACTCTTGTTTATAACATCAGAATTTGGCATTATCATTAACAAAGATACTCCTTGCAGTTTTAAAATCCCAGATGGGTATGTTGTCCTCCGTGGCGTAGTGGTTTTAATGCCTGCCTTTAGTTCCTAGATCGCGGGTTCAAATCCTGTGGAGAGCGATAGATGTTTTCGGGAGTAAAAAACCTTAGCATGCTTTTCTTCGGAAGGGAAGTAAAGCCAATGGTCTCGTGTCGTAAAAGAACCTCAAGCTTGATAAAGAGGCCTCACAAAATTTCCGGTCTTTCACGCCCAATAGAATGGGACGCTAAGGACCATAATAGCTAAAGGGGTCCAGAAATAGAACGCAATTTAATTTTAATTTCTAGATGGGTATCATTTATCGAACAATAAAAGATTTGACTACTGCCCTACTGTATCCCCCCTGTACCTACATCGAGATGTGCAGTAAAATCATTTCTAAAACGTTTATCTCAAAGTGGATAAGAATAAGAAGTATAGAGAAGAATAAGGTGTAGTAAGAATAGTATGTACAAGACTGAGTAGAGAAAGTCATGTGAATGCAACGCATCCGACATTTTTTTGTTTTGCAACTCATAAGAACCCTCCTCATTGTACAAAGTAATTAAGATGCCATATAACTTGGTTCAATAATATAACTTAAAGCAAGTTACAAAACAATTTTGTGTCACATCTTGCAGAAAAAGTAACAAACAGCACAGTATACCTACACGCTTTAAAATGTGACTTCTTGCCTCAGGGTAGAATATAATATACGTTAGTAAAGATTATTCATTAAAACGTGCCGAAAAAATATGATTCGTTACATTCAATGACTTTGTCCAACCTGTATCGCTTATTAATGGATATAAAATTATTCTTGTGAAAGTTAATTTTGATATCTACTTCATTTTAATCCAGATAATTTTTCCGGAAATAGTTGTATTAACATTTCGTTACAGATACAAAGATAACGCCATCGCCAAATGTTTTAAAACTGAACACTATATACTGGTTTTATAATTCCATACTGTTTCCATGTCATCGCGAGAAACAACTGAAAATTGACAGGAGTTATAAATAATGGTTAATTACTAAACAATTCGAACCATTAATAACGTATATATCGGAAATGGCTGCTTCCGCAAAAGAAAAATTATTTGAAATAAATTGTGTATTTAAAGAGAACTACATTTTTTGTGTAGTACGTTTTCATCTGTCGCTTAACGTTTACTAGTTATACAAGATTACTAGAAAATTTCTTCCGAATGAAAAGCCCTTCACAGACTATTCCCAGAAAATTCAAGATTTCTGTTTTATTTGTCATGTAAACATATTTAATATATAGTATAGTAATCAAAGCCGTTTGATTTAGAAAATCAAAAATTACGAAAAATGTTCCGGGAGGGTTTTCTTAAAAATCTGCATGTCACAGTTTCGGAAGATACGAACCTAAATACCAAGTTTGGTATTTATCCGACTTTTCGTTTTTTAATTATGCTGTTCACAGATACACAGACACACAGACATACGGAATTTTTTCCAAAAATCTGATGTGTTACATTCACATGACATTCTCTGCTCTTGTACAAACTATTTTTACAAAAGCTTATTCTCCATCTACTTCATTTTAATCGAGATAAACATTTGCAGAAACTATTTATTGCTAATTTTCTTGTAGATGCAAGGGGAATATGGTAGGTTTTAAGCGATAGTCAAATCTTTTAAGCGCTGGTTGCTATGTGGCGCATTCCATTCTCTTTGCATGTCCAGGACATAAAAAAAATGAATAACGAATTTGAGAAAAAGTAAAAGTATTGGAAAGTTTAAGGGAATAACAAGCAATATCTCGAAAATGGTTCACTCAACAAAAAAAATATATATGAGATAAATTGTGTATTTTAAAGGGTAATCTGGGGTGGGGGGATTTTCTTGAAAACCTTCTTGTCGCATCTCTGGAAGATACTGAACCCAAATACCAAGTTTGGTGTTTATCCGACTGTTCGTTTCTGGGTTATGCTGTTCACAGACACACACACACAGACACACACCCGACATGTTTCCAAAAATGCTTTTTTTGGATTCAGAGGGCCTAAAAACATGTATTTCCTGTGAAATCTCGGTATAGAATTTTTGGGTGAAATACAAACATTACTTCCCCTACTTACTATATGTAGTAGAGAAAGTAAAAAAAAGTGTAACGAATTCTTAATTGAGAAAAAGTATAAGTAATGGAAAATTCAAACAAATAACAAGGAATATCTTGGAAATTGGTCACTCGACAAAAAAAAATGTGTACAACATAAATTGTGTACGAAATTTTAGAGATATTCACAGAAAATGCATTTTATACATTTCATTTGCCATGAAAATATCTTAAAACATATGATATTTTAATTAAAATCATTAGAGCCATTTTTGAGAAGATCAAAAATTTCGAAAAATGTCCCATGTGAAGGGTAGTCTGGGGTGGGGGGATTTTCTTGAAAATCTTCGTGTGTCGTTTTCGAAAGATACTGAACCTAAATACTAAGTTTGGTGTTTATCAGACTTTTCGGTTTTGGGTTATGTTGTTCAAAGACACACAGGCACACACAGGCAATACAAAGACCTTTATCTAAAAATGCCTTTTTTGAATTCATGGGCCTCAAAATATGTACCTCTTATTTGAGTTCAGGAGCCCCAGATCATATATCTCATGTGAAATCTCGACATCGATTTGATGTGGGATACAATTGTTCCCTTACTTACTGTACGTAGTAGGAAACGTAAGCATATCTGTTGAAGTTTTATTATATACATAGAGTTGTTGTTTATGTGAACAAAAGCTAGCCCTTTTCTGATCCATATAACAATTTATAAAAAAATCTGATGTGTTACGCTCACATGAGTTTCTCTACTCTTGTACAAAATACTTTTACATACGCTTATTGCCCATCTACTTCATGTTAATCGAGATGTTAATCTTATTGCTAATTTTCTTGTAGATGCAAGGGGAATTGCTAGGCTTTAAGCGATAGTCAAATATTTTAAGAGCTGGTTGCTATGTGGAGTATTCCATTCTCTTTGCATTACCAGGACAAAAAGGAATAACGAATTTGAGAAAAAGTATAAGTATTGCAAAATTTAAGGGAATAACGAGCAATATCTCGAAAATGGTTCACTCAACAAAAAAAATGTATATGACATAAATTGTGTATTTTAACGCGATCTACATTTTTTGTGTAGTAAACTTTTGTCTATCACTTATGGTTTACCAGTTATGCAAAAGTCGTTCGCAATGAAGAACACTTTTGGAGACATTCCCAGAAAATTCGAGATATACATTGCATTTGTCATAAAAATATCTTAAACATATGATATTTTAATCAAAATGGTTAGAGCCATTTTTGAGAAAATTAAAAAATAATCTGGGGTGGGGGGATTTTCTTGGAAACCTTCGTGTCGCATCTCTGGAAGATACTGAATCTAAATACAAAGTTTGGTGTCTTCCCGACTGTTCGTTTCTGAGTTATGCTTTTCACAGACACACACACACACACACACACACACACACGAACATGTTTCAAAAAATGCATTTTTTGTATTCTGGGTGTCTCAAAACACATATTTTTGGTGAAATCTCGGTATCGAAATCTTGGGTGGAATACAATACTTCCCCTACTTACTATACATAATATAGAAAGTAACAACTAAAATTTATTGGTCAGTCACATTTTTATTTTGCCTCGTGTAATCCCCAAGGGTACAAGGCTGAAACACTGTATCGCGTTGGTAAATAAATAAATGTTATTACAAAACATGAAATACTACACAGTTGCCTGCAAAAATATTAACAAAGTTTCGATATTTCGTCCCTCTCCCATCTTGTTTTTGTTTTCGTATTAATCAAGACAGTCTGTATAAAAGCAACAACTCCATGGCCCTCTGCTAACAGAATATAAAAGCCAATGTCAACGGAATGACCTACTATAATGAAACGTATGGTTCGAGCCTACAGCTGCTTTTCATGCAAAACTTAACCAACCAAAAGAGAATGTATTACTGGGTTCACAGGCTCGTGCTTTTACCGTCACTAGCTCGCTCTGGTGTGTGTTATAGTTGTTAATCGGCGAGCCTTTTACAAGCGCTTGTCACACACTTTGCCGCCCGAAGAGAAATTACAAAAATACACAAGAATTTATTTGCTGCAGTGACAGAAGCTGTAGTTTCTTTTATAGCAGCTTTTGAAACAAAAACATATATTTGTAGAATCCGAATATGGTATTCTAATTTGGAAGAGCTCTAAAAGGTTCCGTTATGCTAGAGGAACATAGGACATTCACTGCGTTTTATATGTGCACTTTTTAAAATAAATTAATATTTTTATCGGTGCTGTGCATGAAGTATATAGATAAAAGCCTTTAAGGCTTTCAATAAAATGTATTTTTTAGAGATTATAGAAAGCGAGAGTATTGGTATTATACTTGTTCTTCATACAAAACAAGTTCGTAAATGACTGTTTCTGTGCTCGACGGTCAGCGTTCTGGCTTCTTGGATTGGCTACGGAGGACATTGGGCACTCATACACATAGGGCATGTTGAACCTACGCTCCACAAGGGGGCGTCCCCGGGAGGAAGGATGAGGCGAGAGGAAACACCGGGCGGCCGGAACCAGGAGTGACGGCACAGAACAGGTAGGATCCCGGCGGACGGACAGGCAGACCGGGACCCACCCCGCACAGAGGAGTTCAACCTCCCCTCAAGGGGGTTCGGATTCTCTTGAGACGGAGAGAGTCAAAAAGATGTTGCTTTTCCCCTGCGACACTACACCGAAACACCATCATCGATACTTCCAACCCTAAAAAAGACCAAGATGAAAGGTGAAGTGAAATGAGAATGGAGATGAAATGGAGGGACTAGAAATTCGGGGGAATGTGAGAACCCTTCCCAGCATTTTCCTGGTGACCCCGGAAAACTACCGAAAAAAACCCATGCATCAGGAAGGTCGGCCACGGAAATCGAACCCACAACCTTCCGAATGCGGGTCACAGACATAACCGCTTGAGCCATTTTCTGGCTTCTTAATCACAGCTCCCAAGTTCGATTACCGTCGTTATTCAAGCATTTCTGGCACCTGCTTAAGAAATTGTCCATTACACACCACAGTTCCCTCTGATAAATGGCAATAATTTCTTGAGTAATGTTATTCATAAGTTCATGTAAAGTATGTGGATATGTTTGTCTTTAATGCCCCCCTCTTTCCTCTGATTTAACCCCCTGAGAGTTTTATCTCTGAGGAGCATTAAAGCAGAATGCCTATGAAACAAATCCACACTCTTTAGAACAACCTAAAAATAAAAAAATCTGATATGTTACACTCACAAGGATTTCTCTACTCTTGTACAAACTATTTTTACAAACGCTTATTCTCCATATGCTTCATGTTAATCGAGATGTTAATCTTAATGCTAATTTTCTTGTAAGTGCAAGGGGAATATGCTAGGTTTTAAGCGATAGTCAAATCTTTTAAGAGCTGGTTGCTATGTGGCGCATTCCATTCTCTTTGCATGTCCAGTACGTAAAAAAATGAATAACGAATTCCCATTTGAGAAAAAGTATAAGTATTGGAAAATTTAATGGAATAACAAGCAATATCCCGAAAATGGTTCACTTAATAACAAAGATGTATATGACATAAATTGTGTATTTCAACGCAATCTACATTGTGTAGTAAAAGTTTGTCTATCTCTTATGGTTTACCAGTTATGCAAAAGTCGTTCACAATGAAGAATACTTTTGGAGACATTCCGAGAAAATTCAAGATATGCATTTTATATGTCATGAAAGTATCTTAAATATATGAGATTTTAATCAAAATCGTTAGAGCCATTTATAAGAAAATTAAAATTTTCGAAAAATGTTCCATGTAAAGGGTAATCTGGGGTGGGCGGATTTTCTTGAAAACCTTCGTGTCGCATCTCTGTAAGATACTGCACCTAAATACCAAGTTTGGAGTTTATCCGACTATTCGTTTCTGAGTTATGCTGTTCACAGAATGACAGACAGACACACACGCAGACATGTTTCCAAAAATGCTTTTTTGGATTCAGGGTGCCTCAAAACATACATTTCCGGTGAAATGTTGGTTTCGAATTTTTGGCTGGAATACAATACTTCCCTACATACTATAGGTAGTACAGAAAGTAAAAATGGCAAGAATTTCTTGACGTATTATAGCTTTAAGTTTATCTAAAGTATGTGGATATGTTCTAAAGATTTGTCTTTAATGCCCCTTCGTTCTCCTGTTTTAACCCCCTGCGATTTTCATCCCTGGAAGCGTCAAGAAATTGGTGCCATATTTCAGAAGGAACTGCAGAGTCTAATGGGCAATTACCTAAGCAGATGCCAGAAATGCTTGAACAACAAAGGGAGGCAGTTACAACATCTCCTGCTTAATATACATAATTTACGTTGGTTCTTAAGTGTTTATGTTAAGTTTTTAGAAATAGCTAATGCGACAAACCTTACTAGCTATATACACTGCCGTTTGTGAAAATTGCAACACCAAGAATGAATTTCCCGAACAACTCCAAACTTGGTGGAAGTGTAGAAGAGTGTGCAAGCAATAAGTGATTAAGTTTGCAGAGAGATGGAGTACAGTAGGCCGAGCAGAGCCCTCTCGTGTCGATCCGACAAGGTCAGTGTTGCTAAATTAAATTTAAATTAAATTGAGTTTTATTTATGGACGCTCTTTAACTACTATGGTACTTAGCGTCCCATTCTATATTGGGCGTGAAACACCGGTAATTTTGCTCAGAGGCCTCTTTATCAAGCCCAGTGTAGTCAGTGCAGAGCTGTTAAACAAAGTGGAAACAATAAACTGACTGCTAGTATGCCTCGTCGTCGTCAATGGGCGCCATACAGGCATGTGAGTGAGTTCGAACGGGGCAGAATGATCGGTCTCCGGGAAGCGGGCTTGTCATACCGTAATATTTGGGCTCGTACTGGGCATGCTGCTACGACAGTAATGCGTGTGTGGAAGCAGTGAATAGATGAAGGTCGTACGCAGCGAAGAGCGGGTACTGGACCACAGAACATGATCTCAGCACGGGATGACCGTCTTCTTGTCCGCATGGCCATAACGGGCCGTACAGCTTCATCCACAGTGTTGGCTCGACGCTGGAGCACTTAAACGGGTGTGAACTTGTCTGCATCAACGGTTCGTTGCCGTCTGCTGCAGGTTGGACTGGTTGCATGCATGCCATTACGTCGGCCTCCATTGTCCAGAAACCACAAGCTCCTCCGACTGCAATGGGCACGTGAACACCATCACTGGGGTGCTGAGCGGCAAAATGTAGTCTTTTCGGACGATTCCCGCTTCAATGTGTCCTACAGTGATGGCCGCATACGTGTCCGGCGGTACCGTGGTGAGCGCAACCTGTAGGGCTGCATTGTTGAGCGGCATAGCGGACAATCACTAGGTGTGATGGTTTGGGGCGCCATTGGTTACAAAAACCTATCTCGCCTCCTACGAATTGAGGGCACTTTGAACAACAACCGGTACCTAGCGGTGGCTGTAAAGCCTGGGATACTCCCCCTGCTTCAGGCATCTCCACAGGCCACATTTCAACAGGACAATGCCCGGCCACATATTGCGAGGAATGTACAAGTCTTCTTCGAAGGGCGACGTGTACCATTGCTTCCCTGGCCTGCACGTTCGCCTGACATGTCGCCCATCGAGCCTGTCTGGGATATGGTTGGTCGGCACTTGGTGCGTCACGGTTCTCCAGTAACCAGTGTCGCATATTTTGTGGGCTCGAATACAAACTGCGTGGAGGGAAATCCCTCAGAACCTTTTTGATTCAATGCCATGGCGTATAACAGCTCTAATTGCAGCGTATGGAGGCCACACCAAATACTGAATATTAGGGCTCAAAGGTTATGTATAGATTTGAAATGTTTATCATTTGTTACTTGTCATGTACCTAACCTGTGGTATTAAATTCATTGAATTCATGCGTTTCCTTCTTGGTGTTGCAATTTTCACAATCGGCAGTGTATTAACTGTAGACTTACTGACACCCGCACCGCCGATGCAGGAACAAGCTTCGCCGGCCGAAACACATCGCGAAACCGGTCCCGCCAAGGATTGTTCACCCGTCAAATTACCCTTGTTTATCTTAATTTAAAGTTCAAGGAGATTAAACATTAACTTTTTATCTCAATCTTCCCAAATTATTTATATCAAATCCATAATCATTTAGTGGAACGTAACAGGCAGGAACTCTGTTTATATATGGTTTGATCTGGATTAAGAAGGAAATCTTTGAAAGGCTCACCATTTCAGCGGGAGGTGTTTTAAGTTTAGTAACCATTCTATTACTCGAGTCTGAGAGGGTTAAGTCCTTGGGATGATGTAATAAAATTAAGTAGGTAATAAAGAAGGAAATGAGCTTGGAATCTGATGGCATCTAAGGCGACGTGGCATTAGTGTTTAGAGCGCGTAAAAAACTTGGAAAAATAGCGCCGTCCAGACATCTTTTTCCAAACCCCAGCAAATAAATGGAGCTGCGGAAGGATGGAAGGATAGACTGACGAGGCGAGCGAATAGATAGCGTAGAATGGGACAGTATAAAACGTATGAGATATGAGAACAGAGATAAAAGAAAAGGAGCAAATAGTTGGTTTAGATTTAATGCTTCCTCTTCGTCTCGATCTCTTCGTCCACCATACTACCACTAGGTGTGAGAAAGAGAGAGAGATAGAGAGAGAGATAGAGAGAGGAGTAGCAGGCTCATAGGAAAGAGGAGGGGACATGGCGAAACTATTAGTACCTTTAGTAAATTGCAGTAAAAAATCTGAAGTGTACCAGGCAACTCGAAGCACGGATATTCTTGTCATGGCGATGCTCCGTTGCAGATTAAATAAAAATCCTATAAAATAAAAACTATAAATTTTATCACTCTTTGACGCTACTCTAAAACGATTAAATAAAACAATTTTATTTAATCATCCTAGAGTCTTCTATGGTCATAAAGCATTGATATAATCTCCTTTCATCCCTACTTCACTTTCAAGGACATTTTTACTTTCTTTACTACGTATAGTAAGTAGGAGAAGTATTGCATTTCACCCAAAAATTCGATACCGAGATTTCACCAGAAATAAATGTTTTCACCCCCTGAATTAAACAGAAAAAAACATTTTAGAAAAAGGTCCGTGTATGTATTTGTGTGTCTGTGACCAGCATGACTCAAAGGTTCAGAAAGATGTGACACAAAAATTTTCAAGAAAATCCCCCACCCCAGACTACGCCTTACATGGAACATTTTTCGAAAATATAGATTTTATCAAAAATGGCTCTAATGATTTTGATTAAAATATGTTTAAGATACTTTTATGGCAAATGAAATGTATATCTTGAATTTTCTGGGAATGTTCCCAAAACTCCTCTTCATTCTGAATGACTTTTGCATAAATGGAAAACTGTAAGAGATAGACAAAATTGTACTGCACAAAAATGTAGATCTCGTTAAAACTCACAATTTATGTCATATGCCCTTTTATTTGGCCGAGTGAAATTTCAGGGATATTCCTTGTTTGAATTTTCCAAAACATATACCTTTTCTGGAATGGGAATTCCTTATTCGTTTGTTGTATTTTAATGTTCTGGACATGCAAAGAGAAAGGAATGCTCTAAATACATTTTTACAAATGGTTATTCTCCATATACTTCATGTTAATCGACATGTGAGATGGAATTAATTGTTCTTTCACACAAGCCGTGTGTTGGACGGGGTTGGAAAGGTAGAATCAGACGACTGAAAAATTCAATTTGAACCACGGATCTCCCGGTCTCCGTCCGGTTGCTCTAACCACTTAGCTACAATGGAAACATGCCGGTAAATTCTCCAAATGATTCGCATTTTTCCCGGTAAACCACAAGGAGATCTCAAATTGTATTGAGATGTCATACCCCAATGGCGACTTACATTCTTTGTAAGTACTTTAAGACCAGGGCTATGGCATTGAATTTTTCAGTCGTCTGATTCTACCTTTCCAAAGACATGTGAGATGTTAATCTTATTGCTAATTTTCTTGTAGATGCAAGAGGAATATGGTAGTATTTAAGCGATAGTCAAATCTTTTTAGAGCTGGTTGTTAGTTATGCGATGGCTTAGAAATTCCATTCTCATTGCATGTAAAAAGGTCTGTTGTGATACATTCACATGACCATCTATACCCTCTATCGTTTATTAGCCAGTATACAAGAGATTCTTAGCAAAGCTTATTTTTCTATGTACTATATTTTAATTCAAACAAATCCTTGCAGAAATAGCAACATTACACAGTTCCTTATAGATACAAAGAGAACAGCGATATTGAACGCTATATGCTAGTCTTGAAGTTCCTTACATTTTCCAAGCGATTGTGAGAAGCAACTGAATATTGACAGGACTTCAAAAGAACGACAAAGTTGTGAAAAATTGCAACCCTTAATAACGGATATCTCCGAAATGGTTTGTGCCACAAAAAAAATTATTTTAACAAATTCTGGGTTTTAAAGAGATCTAAATTTCTTGTATAGTACATTTACGTCTATCACTTACTGTTTACCAGTTGAGGCAGTATTTTTAACACTTAAATGATTTCAGTCTAATTATATTCATTCATTATCTGTTTACCCTCCTCTTATGTAGGACTTACACCCCCCAGGACTTACAAGCGGATGGCTGGGGTCAGAGGCCCGTCGAGGAGCAGACACTCATGGATCAGACAGAACATCCAGGATGGGTGATCAGCCCGATGCCTGGTATGGGATGAAGGAAGTAGATGAAACGAAATGTTGGTGAAATGGATGAAAGGAAAGGTGATGATGGAGCAGTTGGTGGAATGGTGGAATGAATGGCGGGGGAAAGCGGAGAACCCGGAGAAAACCCGCCCAGATGCCGCTTCGTCCACCACAAATCCCACATACAGGTCCCTGGGATTGAACCCGGGCCGCCTCGGTGGAAGGCGAGCGGTCTAACCACTCGGCCACGGCGCCGCCTAATTATATAATATATAAATTCAATAATAGCCCGCCTTAAAAATTATTGTGTGTATGTAACAAGATAAAAAAGTGTACATTACAATCATTATATATGCTTATATTATTGTATACATGTGTAATAATGTTATGTGAATGTATTACAATGAGGTAACAATGAGGTAACCTTGAGGCAATAATTAATTTGAAAGTTTAATGCTACTTGTAATTTTTGGAAGCAATAATGTAATTTTAGTGACAATTTATAAAATAGCCAATCAACAACCAAAAAACCTTTACTTAAATGAAGTTATTCTATTGGACTAGGATTAACCAATCAGAAACGAAAATGGAGCAACATTTAAAATTCAGAAGTCAGTTGCTTGTAGACAGCGCCCCTAACCTGACGTGTTGCTTGTAGACAGTGTTCCTAACCGGACGCGAGATGCGTCCTCGAGAAATTTAATACGTATTTTGTGTGAGACAAAAATAGCTTACGTGTTAAAAAATGCAAGTAATTAATAAAAAAATCTCACATCTCTCTCTCTCTCTCTCTCTCTCTCTCTCTCTCTCTCTCTATAAGTGAGGTGTTATTTAAATCGTGTCAAGCATTAATAAAAGGAGTAAAGTAAAAATGATAATCTGTGTAAGCCTACATTCTTCAGTCGCACCACTCCCTGCTAAGACATTCATGTCTCTAAAAAAAATATAAATACTGACGCAGCCGAGGCAAACATAAATATATAATATTTCAAGAAACAGTCAAATTACAAAGTTAATATCTTTAAACTTGGGGCGAAGGCTACCGGAAACTTTTTACCATACGTGCGGTTGCAACTACTTCAAGTGTTCGGCTCCCCAACAGTCCAAATATAATACATCTTCTTCAAACTGGCTTACCATACGCAGCAGCAACAAACTTTCTTCAAATTGGCTCCCAAAACGTAGGACTTCACAGGGAAATCCCAGAAAGTTCAAGATATTCATTTTATTATACTTTATGTAAACATCTTTAATATATGCGTCTTAATAAAAATCATAAGAGCCATTCATTAGAACATAAAAATTGTTTAAAAATGTTCCATGTAAAGGGTAGTTTGGAGTGAGGGACTTTCTTGAAAATTTTCGTGTCACATATTTGGAAGGTACGAAACCTAAATACCAAGTGTGGTATTTATCCGACTTTTCGTTTTTGGTTATGCTGTTCATAGACACACATATACGGAGGCGTTTCTATAAATGGTTCTTTTTTGGACTCAATGGCCTCAAAACATGCATTTCCTGTGAAACCTCGGTATCCAATATTTGGGTGGAATGTAATACCTTCTCTAATGTTATGTACGTGGCAGGGAAAGTAAAAACCGTGATTTGCAGTTGAGTAAAATATAAAGTATTTGAAAATTCAAAGCAGATACAAAAAATATTGCGGAAATGGTTAACGCTACAACAAATTATTTTGACATAAATTGGGTGCTTCGACAAGTTGTATACGTTTTGTAATAAGTTTTTTCTATCTCTTGCACATTACCAATTATACAAAATTGTTTCCGAATGAGGAGAACTTTACAGGCTATTCCCAGAAAATTTAAGATATACGTTTTCTTGGTATAGAAAGTAAAAAGAAGAATGATGCAAAAGGAAACTTAGGGGGGTCATGGTGGTCTTCGTATGACATGCATGAAAGCTGCACTTAAATTCAAAGTTTGAATTTCGTCCGATTTTTTATTTTCGAGTTATGCTATTGTTCCTCTCTCTCTCTCTCTCTCTTTCTTAGTCGCTCTGTCTCTTGCTCACACAAACACACATATGGCTTACAATAACATATCAAAATAGTAGGATAGTATTAGAAGCACACAGAGAAAGGTGCCGTGTGTGACTCATCCGGGTTCAATCCCCGTCAACACCCACCTTGACCCATGGTTCTTTTGTGGTTTCCCCGGTTCAGCAGGCGAATTTTGGGGTGGTTCCTCTTCTAACAAAAAACTTCCCTGTCGCTCATTTCCTGTACTCATCATCTTCCTTGTCATCTGATTCAGGGTTGTAGGACCGGGCGACGGTGTTCGGCGGGTTGCGGCTGGACGGTGGCTGTGCGCTTCGTGAAGGCGTCGGTCAGTACCCACCTACGAAGTGAGACTCGTTAGGTGTTCGTCGGCGACTGATGCGTTCGATCTGGAAAGGTTAGGTACCCCGTCCATACTTGCGCTTGTCGTCATCCGGAACTGATCGCCCTTCAGATCTCTCCCCTCATCCTTCCCTCCCAGGGTCACGTTAAAGCGCAAAGGTCATTGGCCTACATGCTCATGCTCTGTACTGCCCTAAATGTGGAGGGCCCCTAACGTTTGCTTATTACGATCTCACTGCCATTAATGAATATATATATTATTTTATACGATTTGAAGATAGATATTGTATTTAGGAGTTTTTTGATGTTTTAGGAGTTAATTGAGTTGTTTATTTATTTACTTCAGTATTTTATTAAGTATTTATCTTTACGTTGGAGTTGTTTATTTAGCTCCGCGTATGAACGTCAATTTAAAGAAGATTGTTTGTTACGTAATATACTGCTACGTATGTAAAACCGATTTGAAGATGTATTTTTGTTGTTACACTCCAAGTTTAAACATATTATATTAACTTTGTTATTAAACAGGTTCTATAGATACTATTTATGTTTGTTTTTGCCTCGGCTGCTTCAGTATTGTTTTAGAGTCACGTTTCTCTTAGGCAGGGTGTGGTGCGACAAGAATGTAGGCTTACACAGATTTTAAGTTTAAATTCACTTCTTTTTATTAATCCTTGACACAAATTAAACAGCACTACACTGATATCAAGAGCTGTGAGATTCTTTTATTTAATACGTGCACTTGTGTAACACGTATACATAATTTTCATTTCACACGAATACGTAATATTTCTTTAGAGCACACATCTTCCATCCGGTCACTACCAAGGTCTGCAGGCAACTGAACATATTTCAACCGTCAAAACCCGTAAGCTTCTGTATTTCAAGTCTCTGATTAGCTAATCCTAGTCCAATAGAATACCTGCATTTTACTAAAGCTTTTTCTGGCTGTTGATTGGCTATTTTTAAACTGTCACAAAATTTACATTATCGTTGCTTTAATCACGACTATTAATATTTAAACTCTCAAACTTATTATTGCCTCAAGGTTACCTCATTGTTAGCAACTTTAAACTTATTATTCTCACAGCTCTTACATAATTAAATTACGTAATGCATTCACATAACGTTATTAAACATGTTTAAAAGAATATAAGCATTTGCAATGACTGTTATATGCATTTTAAAAATTATTACATACATATTGCTTCAAGGCGGGCTGTTATTGAAATTAAATGTTATATAATTTAATTGAAATTACTCTATTGTTAAAAATACTGCCTCAGATTATAAGCTCCTATCAAATGCGACATACTTTTTGTTCCAACCTGTTGACGCTTAATTAAGAAAATGTATATGGAAAATGCATTTTGGTTGGTTTCCCAAACGGTTGACAGTTCTTCAGCTGTTCAATAACAGTATAAGTATACGTGTCACGAACTCTATAGTACCTGCAAGCAAGCTCTAGTTAGGGTATCAGAGAGAGGCGAGGAAGGAGAGAGAAAGGAAGAGGTAAACTGTTACCCAAAGGGATTTGGTTAGTGCAGGACCTGATTGGAAAGCTGCAGGTAGGAACCTAATCCTGCACAAACAACTGCAGCGTTCACACGTAGACTTTAATCCACCCCAATCCGATCAGCAGTAAGTAGCCCAAGGGCAACAATAATTGTTTAGGCTATTTTCACGTGCAGATTCAGAGTAATGCTTAGAATTAACTATCAGGTTCATTCCAGGCCCAGTAAAGGAAATGATGATACACTAGGGGACGCTGTTCCTGAATTCGGATCGTGTTAAATTCAACCATTGTCGAGGATTTGGAATGAGGGTGTGGTTTTGAGGTTCTCAGCTACCTCGTTCATTAGCCGCGACTTAAAGAAGACCTGGAGAGTGATATTATAAACAACAGCTTAAGACTAAAATTTTTAAAAAGTGTTATTTTACACTCACATGACTTTCTCTGCACATTATCATTTATTTTTATGTAGATTTTACAAACTATTCTTGAGAAGAATTAATACTTTATCTACCACATGCATATTAGATAGAGAAGGTACTGCATTCCACCTAAAAAGTTGATACCGAGATTTCAATAGCAATACGTGTTTTGAGTCCAAACAAAGCATTTTTAGAAGAAGGGCCGTTTGTATGTTGTGTGTCTGTGAACAGCATAACTCAAAAACAAAAGGTCGGAAAAATACGAAACTTGGTACCCTCTAAAGAATACGTTCCTGAAAAAATCTCACTCCATTTTTCGAAACTTTTTATTTTCTAAAAAATGGCTCTAGCGATTTCGATTAAAATATCATATTTTAAAAAAAAACTTACCTGACAAATAAACTGTACATCTTGAATCCTGCAAAGTCCTGTTCAATCGGAAGGAATTTTGTATAGTCTTATACAACTGGTAAACTTTAAGCAATAGACGGAAACCTGCTACACAAAGAATGTAGATCCCTTTAAAATACACAGTTTATTTCAAATAACTCTTATGTAGCATCAGCCATATCCGAGGCATTTTATTAATGGTTCTATTTGTTTAATACTTGTCATTCTTTGTAAGTCCCGTCGCTTTTCAGCTGTTGCTCGCGACTGCATGGAAACAGTATGGAATTTTAAGGCCAGTATATAGCGTCCAGTTAAACATTTAACTATCGCTGTTCCCTGTGTACCCTAACGAAATGTATTTTATAGCTATTTCTGCAAGTGTTTATCTCGATTAGAATGAACTGGGTAAGTATAATCTGTATACCCACTAATAAAGAGGGTAGAGAAAGTTATATGAATGTAACAGTTTTTTTCGACTTCATGTTAATAGAGGTAAACACTTGTAGACATAAGTTTCATGTTGCATTTCGTTGTAGGTATAAAACGTGGCATAGAGGAAACCGAATCCTATTCAGAAGGTTAAAAGCTAGTATTGCAATCTCATACGGTTTCTATGGCATCACTAGAAACAACCGAATAACGACAGAACTTTAAGAAATAGCAAGAAATCAAATAATATAGAACATATGGCAAATTGTTGATACCACGAAAAAGTTATTTGAAATAAATTGGGTGTTTAAAGAGCTCTACATTTTTTGTGCAGTAGGTTTTCACAAAATCTTTTAGGTTCTTTGAAATGAAGTGGATCTCACAGGCTATTCGCAGAAAATTCAGGACCAAAATTTTATCTGTCGTGTAAATACCTTAAATATGTAGTATTTAATCAAAATAATTAGAGCTACTTTTTTTAGAAAATAAAAGAGTTTGAAGAATATTCTATGTAATTGCGAGGAGCAGTTTAGGGTAGGGAAATTTTCCTCAAAACACGTCACATATTTGGAAGACACTGAACTTAAATACCAAATTTGGTATTGAGGCAGTATTTTTAACACTTAAATGATTTCAGTCTAATTACATAAATGTAAATTCAATAACAGCCCACCTTGAAGCAATATGTGTATGTAATAATTTGTAAAATGTATATAACAGTCATTGCATATGCTTATATTATTGTATCCATGTGTAATAATGTTGTGTGAATGTTTACGTAATGTAGGAGCTGTGAGAAATAGGTCAAAAGTTGCTAACAGAGAGGTAAAAATGAAGTAACCTTGAGTCAATAAAGAGTAAGAAAGTTTAACAGTACTACTTGTGATTCTTGGAGTAACAATGATGTAATTTTAGTGACAGTTTATAAAATAGCCAATCAACAACCGAAAAAAGCTGTAGTTAAATGAAGGTATTCTATTATAGTAGGATTAGTCAATCAGAGACTTGAAATACAGAAATTTACAAGTTTAGACGGTTGAAATGAATTCAGTTGCCACCAAACAGCGCTCATAACGAGACGTGTTGCCTGCAGACAGCGTTAGTAACCAGACGCAAAAAGTGTCTTCGAGAAATTAAATTCGTATTTGTGTGAGACGAAAATAGTATAGAGTTAAAAAGTGCAAGTATTAAATAAAATAATCTCACAGCTCTCGATATCAGTGAAATGCTATTTAATTTGTGTCAAGGATTAATAAAAAGGAGTGAATTAAAACTTAAAATCTGTGTACGTCTACATTCTTGTCGCATCACGCCCTGCCAAGATATTCATATCTCTAAAACAATACTGACACAGCCGAGGCAAACATAAATATTAAATATCTAAAGAAACAGTTAAATTACAAAGCTAATATTTTTTCTTAAACTTGAGGCAAAGGCTACCTGAAAATACATTTGGGGCGAAGGCTACCGGAAACTGTTTACTATACGTGCGGTTGCAACTACTACAAGTTCGGCTCCCCAACAATCGAAATACGATACAACTCCTTCAATACAAACTACTTCAAATTGACGCCCAAAGCGTGTTGCAAATAACGTAACAAAACACCTTCAGTATTTATATTAACATTTCGTTTTTGAGTTGCCCTATTAACACACACACCTACACGACCTTTTTCTAAAAATGCTTACTTTGGATTAAGGAACCTCAACAAATATATTTCTAGCTAAATGTCGATATCAAATTGTTGGTTGAACACAATACTTAATCTTCTTACAGCAAAAGACGAAGGTTGAGAAATTGCTTTCTTTTTTGCCTTATTCTTAATTCATCCGTGTACTTTTCTGATTCTTGCCCGCCATTGAGATCTATCGTTCAGCTTCCTCTAAGCCACCTTTTTTCACACTAACACACCAACTTAAACAAGTTCTTCCTCTTTTCCTTTTTCCTGTGGGAAACCAATCAATTATCCTTCAGCGCCATCTCTACCCCTCCATTCCTTGTATATGTCCGTAACATTGCAATGTCCTTTTTCAGTTCCATTTATCAGCTTTTGCTTCCATCACTGTAATAAGAACATCATTCTTTATGTGCTCTAGTTGAAATACTCCCCCTCTTCTATGTAGAGTTGTATATAGTTTAAAACCAGATCTGGGTTTTGATATAATACCAAATTCTCCATATGCTTCATGTTAATCGAGATGTCAATCTTATTGCTAATTTTCTTGTAGATGCAAGGGGAATTGCTAGGCTTTAAGCTATAGTCAAATCTTTTAAGAGCTGGTTGCTATGTAGAGTATTCCATTCTCTTTGCATGTCCAGGAATAAAAAAATGAATAACGAATTCCCATTTGAGAAAAAGTACAAGTATTGGAAAATTTAAGGGAATAACAAGCAATATCTTGGAAATGTCATAAATTGTGTATTATAACGTGATCTACATCTTTGTGTAGTAAAACTTAGTCTATCTCTTATGATTTACGAATTATGCAAAAGTCGTTCACAATGAAGAATAATTTTGGAGACATTCCCATAAAATTCAAGATATACATTTTATTTGTCATGAAAGTATCTTAAATATATGATATTTTAATCAAAATCTTTGGAGCCATTTTTGAGAAAATTAAACTTTTCGAAAAATGTTCCATGTAAAGGGTAATCTTGGATGGGGGGATTTTCTTGATAACCTTCCTGTCTCATCTCTGGAAGATTCATTCATTCATTATCTGTTTACCCTCCTCTTGTGTAGGACTTACACCCCCCAGGACTTACAGGCGGGTGCCTGGGGTCAGAGGCCCGTCGAGGAGCAGACACTCATGGATCAGACAGAACATCCAGGATGGGTGATCAGCCCGATGCCTGTATGGGATGAAGGAAGTAGATGAAACGAAATGTTGGTGAAATGGATGAAAGGAAAGGTGATGATGGAGCAGTTGGTGGAATGAATGGCGGGAAAACCGGAGAACCCGGTCTCTGGAAGATACTGAATCAAAATACCAAGTTTGGTGTTTATCCGATTGTTCGTTTATGAGTTATGCTGCTCACAGACTGACAGACACACACACACATGGACATGTTTCCAAAAATGCTTTTTTTTGGATTCAGGGGCCCCCAAAACATATATTTCCGGTGAAATCTTGGTATCGAATTTTTGGGTGGAATACAATACTTCCCCTAATTGACAACTTGGCAACCTTGGCAACTTAGTGGCACGAATTTAAGTTCCCCAACCGACTGGCATTTTTACTTTCTCTACCACGTACGTGGTATGTAGAAAATATATGCACTCCACCCAAAAGTTTCGATACCGAGATTTCACCGGAAACACATGTTTTGAGTTCCCGGAGCTCAAATAAAGCATTTAAAAAAACAGTATAACAGTATAACACAAAAACGATAACTCTTGCTACAGAAGAGAATGATAAAGGAGAGAATAGAAGAATATAAAGGAGAATAGCAGAAGAGAAGAAGGAAGCAAAGAAAGAAGATTAAAGGAAGAGAAGGACAAATAAGAAACTAAACGAAAATTAGAATAGAAGAACAGAAGTAAAGAGAAGATAATATAAAGGTAAGAAAGGAGAGAATAAAAGAAAACAAAACGAGATTAGTAAAAGAGAAGAGAAGTAAGAATGAAAGAAGGCATAAGAAAGAAGAGAAGAGAAGAGAATAGACGAAAAGAGAGGAAAGATGGAAAGAAAAACGGTTGGAAGAAGTGTAGAGAAATGAAAGGTAGAAGAGGAAAGGGAAAGCAAGGAAGGAAAAGAGAGAAAAGATGAAAAAGTGTAGAGTTGAAGAGAAGAAAGAAGCAAATAAACGAGAATAAAATAAAAGGTCGAATAGAAAGTAATAAAAAATATAAAACATAAGTAAAGCGAGGAAAGCAGAAGAAAGTAACAAAAGAGACTAGAAGAAGGAAAACAAAAAGGAGAGCAGAGAATAGGTTATAAGAGAACAAAGAAGGAAATAGAGGAAAAGAAGAAAGAAGAGAGTACTCGTTTTGCATACATTTTCTAAGATGTTATTTCCACATCATGTGCCACGTGACCTGAGATGACGTGTCACCCTATTGTCACATGCTGTAGAAGCTCAAGCAGCAAGTTTCACTAGGTCACAAGAAAAAGCGAGGGGAGGTTTCGCGACGTCGCGATAAATTTTCTCACCCATTTCTCTCCATGATTAATGATGTCTTCAAGGTAGGTAAGGGAATTTAGATTAGAAACGAATCGTTAGCTCTCCTTTCGCCTTAACGCTACAGGTTTATGCAGAAGGAAACAAAAGAAATGTTTGGCTAGAAATGGCACATTCGACCAAAGTTTTTATAAGTACAAGAGTTACGAGCAACGGGAGGCGTGAAACAAAATGCGATACTTAATTGCGCGCAGAATGGAAATGAGTTATGAGGCAGTGTCGTAATTTATACTTCCTGCTAAATTACCCCAGCTCCGCTCACTTCCCTTATAATTAAATTCAATATTTTAAAATATTTGAAGCGCATGAATAAAGTCAGCCAACACTACCCTACATTACTTTTCTTCTCTTTCATTTATTTGGCTTTTGGTTGCTAGCCATACACCTAACACAACTGCATTCCTTCTTTGAAATAATTTTCCAGAGCACAGGGAATTTTCAGAAAAGATAATAGTTTATTTGTGCGTTTGTTGCTCTATAAAATCAAGAATGAAGCACAGATTGACATTTTACCCGAAATGTATCACGAGAAATTCCAATTAGATTAGAAGGCCATCTGATATCCTAAATACTTTCTTCAAACGGGGCAATAACGACGAACGAAGGAAAAAAAATCTGATGTGTTGCACTCACATGACTTTCTCTGCTCTTGTACAAACTATTTTTATAAACGCCTATTTTCCATCTACTTCAAGTTAATCGAGATGTTAATTTTATTACTAGTTTTCTTGTAGGTGCAAAGGGAATTGGTAGGCTTTAAGCGATAGTCAAATATTTTAAGAGTTGGTTGCTATGTGGAGTATTCCATTCTCTTTGCATGTCCAGGACATAAAAAAACCAATAACGAATTCCCATTAGGTAAAAAGTATTGGAAAATTCAAAAAAATAACAAGGAATAACTTGGAAATAGTTTACTGCACAAAAAAAATGCATATGACATAAATTGTGAGTTTTAACGAGCTCTACATTTCCTACCTTGAAAAATGTTGTCTATCTCTTACGGTTTACCCGTTATGCAAAAGTCATTCCTAATGAAGAGAATATGAAATACATTTACAAGATATACATTTTATTTGTCATGAAAATATTTAAATATATGATATTTTAATCAAAATCTTTAGAGCTATTTTTGAGAAAATCAAAGTTTTCGAAAAAAAATATTCCATGTAAAGAATAGTCTGGGGTGTTGGGATTTAGGTACTTGAAAACCTTCGTGTTGCATCTCTGAAAGATACTGGACCTAAATATAAAGTTTGGTAGTTCTCCAACTTTTCATTTTTGAGTTATGCTGTTCACAGGCACACCACGGACCTTCTTCTAAAATTGCTTTTTTTTGGATTCAGTGAGCCTCAAAACATGCTTTTGTGATGAAATCTCGATATCGACCTTTTTTGTGTAATGCAATACTTCTCCTGCTTACTATACGTTGTAAAGAAAGTAATTATACTCAATCTCAAACAAACACCTAACGAACGTTCATTGCTTTTGTTCGCCTCGTGAAATCCTTTTTGACAAATCTGTGTAATACATTCACATGACTTTTTATCGATTATTAGTGAGCATACAAGCTATTATTACTCAAATTTATTTTTCTATTACATTTTAATCCAAATAAAGCTTTGCAGAAATAGCTACATTACACATTTCGTTATAGATACAAAGAGAACAGCGATAGTCAAATGTTTAAGAGCTGGACGCTATATGTCGGCCTTAAGAGTCCTTACTGTTTCCAAGAAAGACCAAGAAATGAACAATCCGAACTTTAATAAGGGATATTTCAGAAATGGCTGATGCCACAAAAAACTTGCTTGAAATAAGTTGTGTATTTTAAAGAGAACTACATTTTTTGTGTAGCACGTTTTCGTCTACCGCTTTACCAGTTATACAATTTCATTCATTCATTCATTATCTGTTTACCCTCCTCTTATGTAGGACTTACACCCCCCAGGACTTACAGGCGGGTGCCTGGGATCAGAGGCCCGTCGAGGAGCAGACACTCGTGGATCAGACAGAGCATCCAGGATGGGTGATCAGCCCGATGCCTGGTATGGGATGAAGGAAGTAGATGAAACGAAATGTTGGTGAAATGAAAGGTGATGATTGAGCAGTTGGTGGAATGAATGGCGGGGGAAACCGGAGAACCCGGAGAAAACCCGCCCAGACGCCGCTTCGTCCACCACAAATCCCACATGCAGGTCCCTGGGATTGAACCCGGGCCGCCTCGGTGGGAGGCGAGCGGTCTAACCACTCGGCCACGGCGCCGCCATTACCAGTTTTACAAGATTATACAAAATTCCTTCCGAATGAAGAGGACTTCATAGGCTATTAGCGGGAAACTCAAGATATACATTTTATTTGTCATGTAAATATCTTTAATATACGGTATTTTAATCAAAATATTTAAAGCACTATTCCAAAATAAAATTTTTCGTAAAGTACTCCATCTAAAGGCGAGTTTAAGGCGAGGATATTTTATTGGAAATCTGTTTTTAGCATCTTTGGAAGAACTTGAATAACAAGTTAGGTTATTTATCCGACTTTTCGTTTTTGAGTTATGCTGTTCACTGACACACACAACCGGAGATTTTTACTAAAAATAATTTATTTGGATTCGGGGGCTTCAAAACATTTATCTTCGGTGAAATCTTGATATAGAATTTTTGGGTGGAATCCAATACCTTCTCAATCTACTGAGACAGTATTTTTAACATTTTAAATGATTTGAGTCCAATTATATAATATATAAATTCAATAACAGCCCGCCTTAAAGCAATATGTGTATGTAATAAGATACAAAAGTATATATATTACAGTCATTGTATATGTTTATATTATTGTATACATTTAATAATGTTATGTGAATGTAATTTTATTATGTAATTTAATAATGTAGGAGCTGTGAGAATAATAGGTTAAAGGTTGCTAACAATGACGTAACCTTGAGACAATAATGAATTTGAAAGTTTAACAATACTGCTTGTAATTCTTGGAAAACAACAGTTTATAAAATAGCCAATCAACAACCAGAAAAAGCTTTAGTTAAATGAAGGTATTCTATTGGACTAGTAATAACCAGTCAGAAACCAAACTGGAGCAAAATTTACAAATTCAGAAGTCAGTTGCTTGTAGACAGTGCTCATAACTGCACGCGTTTCTAGTACATAGTGTTTCTATCCGAATGCATGATGCGTCCTCGAAAAATTTAATAGATATTCATGTGAGACAAAAATAGTTTACGTGTTAAAAAGTGCAAGTAATTAATAAAAAAAAAATCTCACAGCTCTCTCTCTATATCAGTGAAGTGTTGTTTAAATCATATCAAGCATTAATAAAAGGAGTGAAGTAAAATTATAATCTGTAAGCCTACATTCTTCAGTCGCATCACTCCCTGCTAAGACATTCATGTCTCTAAAGAAATATAAATGCTGACGCAGCCGAGGCAAACATAAATACATAATACTTGAAGAAACAATAAAAAATTACAAAGTTAATACCTTTTTTAAACTTGGGGCAAAGGCCACCGGAAAGTACATTTGGGGCGAAGGCTACCGGAAACGTTTACCATACATGCGGTTGCAACTACTTCAAGTTCAGCTCCCCAACATTTGAACTACAATAAAACTCCTACTTCAAATCGCCTTTCCATATGTAGCAGCAACAAACAAACTAGATACGTGGTAGAGAAAGTAAAAACTACTGAAGTAAATTATAGACTTGTGACTCTTATTGTAAGTTTACTATCAAGGCCTAACAACCGTTTTATCTCTTTTAGTGACTCTCTAATCTCAGTCTCTCCTAATGAGCTTTTATAGTTATGCTTCGCTCGAGATGTTCTGGGAGATCTCTTGAAACAAACATCTAACGGAGTTGCATTGGCACGACAAAAAAATCGAAAAAGTGAGTTCTTTGTCTACAAGAACAATATTTTAACATTTTGATGTACGTAGATATATGACATTTACTGTGTAGGTGGACAGTTTTTTAACATTGTTTTTGGACTTTAGGGATCACAAAACCTCTTTTTCCGGTGATATTTCGAAACGAAATTTTGACTGAATACATGCTGAAAATAACCATTATTTTTCTTACATAATTCTGAAACTGAACGGGCCCAGCTAATCGATCCACATCACCAAATAATTGAAGTTAATGTCAAGAAAATACAAACGGTCCGATTTTAGGGACGTATAGTGTATTTAAAATGATCGGAATTGATTCTAAATTTGAGCAGGCACATCACAAGAACTATTAAGAAAGTAACTCCTTGTCCTAAAGCACTGTACTGTACACTGTATATGTTATACCACGCCAGACACATTATTGCGTCGTTGGCGACAGCATTGTTAGGCTAATTCTTTCGGTTGGGATTTCGAAGTTTCGTCTGGCATGGCGACTCGCAGACGTCTAGCTGGTGATCCTAGCTAGCGGTGGAGATTGGGGGAAGTGAGTGTTATTTTTTGTTGTGTGATGAGCGTCACTTTAGATCGAGTGTTGGGTCTGGAAGTTTGTATGTGAATTGTGTGAATGTAGCCTCGTCTGTGTAGCATCTCCCTTCAATTTCTTCGTTATTATCTTTTGTGTGTTATTTAGGGGCACCGTTTTTATACTGAATAAACCACAGGTAATGTGATTAATGTGAAATTCTGTGTATTTTGTTAAAACTATCCCACACCTGCTCTGGAATGTGTAGTTTAAGGCTCTGGTCCTCTTGCTACCTCTGTAGCTATGCCTCCCAATGTATTTGCTGGAATAACTAAAATTTAAGGTCTAGCTGTAAACCTTTGGGCCTCATCCCAGTATATAACAATGCCACAATTCGGAGTGTTTAGAATGTGTATCAGTTTCGGTGTGTTAAATAAGGACATACTTTTTAACGTTGCAAACGTTAAGCAGGCATAGGGTAGTACGTGACACAGTGAAGAGTTCTACCTAACGGTACCTTATACCTAGCGAGATGGCACCGCGATAACATGTGAGGTCCCCATTCTGGAGATCCAGGTTTGATTCCCGTCGAATGCCCACTCTGATCTTGGGTTTTTCGTGATTTCCCTTGTCAGCAGGCGAATGCGGTTGTGTTTCTTGTATATTACTCTTTCTTTTCCATCGTGTTCATCTTTTAGGCGTGCTTCTATGTTTTGTGACGTACGAAGGTACCGGGTATATGACGCGGAAGCTTGCTCAAAGGAAACAGTTTCCCGTGGACACTAGAAGGCTGCTTGGCTGCACGGGTCCTTCATCGGCCTCTCTTGGCAGTTCTAGTAGCCGGACGGGTCTTCGAGCTCGGAATATTAAGGACTTCCGCGCGTCTCTGTGACCTGACTGTCTGCGACCTGTAGTCTCCTATGGTTCCTCCAGTTCATCTGTTCCTCCTGGGAGGTAGAATCCACAATATATTTCACGAAATTTGCAGTACGCGAGGTGCCCCATGCCGTTGTATACCTCACACCTTAGAATGGTGCCCTAGTTGATCCCCATTCCCATTGAAGTTTTAAATGATACGCCAATTGTACCACTTCCAGTTGTGGCTGATTAATGGAATAAAGCTCAAACGAAAGCTCACCTGTAATTTAGTTATAAATATTACTTTCTCTACTTCCCAAAATTCGACATCAAGTTTTCACCGGAAATATGTTTTGAGGCGCCCTGAACCAAAATACAGCATTTTGATATATATGTGTCTATCTGTGAACAGCATAACTCAAAAACGAAAAGTCGAATAAATACCAAACTTGGTATTTCTGTTTTGTATCTTCCAAGAATTGCGACACAAAAACTTCCAAGAAAATCCCCCGACACCCAAATTACTTTTGATTCTCTCAAAAATGACAAACGATTTTGATTAAAATACAATATATTAAAGATATTTACATGAAAAACAAAATTATGTCTTGAATTTCCTGGGAATAGCCTGTGAATTCCTCTTCATTCGGAAGGTATTTTGTAAAATCTAGTTTAACTGGTAAACGTTAAGCGATAGATGAAAACGTACTATACAAAAAATGTGATGTGTTACAGTCACATGACTTTCTCTACGCTTGTACAAACTATTTTTACAAACGCTTATTCTCCATATGCTTCATGTTAATCGATATGTTAATCTCATTGCTAATTTTCTTGTAGATGCAAGGGGAATATGCTAGGCTTTAAGCGATAGTCAAATCTTTTAAGCACTGGTTGCTATGTGGCGCATTCCATTCTCTTTGCATGTCCAAGACATAAAAAAATGAACAACGAATTTGAGAAAAAGTATAAGTATTGAAAAATTTAAGGGAATAAAAAGCAATATCTCGAAAATAGTTCACTCAACAGAAAAAAACGTATATGACATAAATTGTGTATTTTAACGCGATCTACTTTTTTGTGTAGTATCTCTTATGGTTTACCAGATAAGCAAAAGTCGTTCACAATGAAAAATACTTTTGGAGACATTCCCAGAAAATTCAAGATATACATTTTATTTGTCATGAAAATATCTTACACATATCAGATTTTAATAAAAATCGTTAGAGCCATTTTTGAGAAAATTAAAGTTTTCGAAAAATGGTCCTTGTAAAGAGTAATCTGGAGTGGGGGGATTTTCTTGAAAACCTTTGTGTCGCATCTCTGGAAGATACTGAACCTAAATAACAAGTTTGGTGTTTATCTGAGTTATGCTGTTCACAGACACACACATGGACATGTTTCCAAAAATGCTTTTTTTTGGATTCAGGGGGTCTCAAAATATATATTTCCGGTGAACTCTCGGTATCGAATTTTTGGGTGAAATACAAAGATGTAGATGTCTTTAAAACACAGAATTTATTTACAATAAGTTTTTCTGTGACACAAGCTACTTCTGATATATCCGTTATTAGTGATTCGAATTGTTCATTTCTTGGTTATTATCAACATTCAGTTGTTTTTGGCGATTGCATGGAAACAGTATGAAATTTTAAGGTCAGCATATAAATACCAGGTCTAAAACATTTG
Organism: Deroplatys truncata; assembly: GCA_030765065.1. Lineage (NCBI taxonomy): Eukaryota > Metazoa > Arthropoda > Insecta > Mantodea > Mantidae > Deroplatys > Deroplatys truncata. The sequence goes on from CM060982.1 coordinate 113,299,680, forward strand.
ACTATCGCTGTTCTCTTTGTGTCTATAAAGAAATGTGTAATGTAGCTATTTCTGCAAAGGTTTATCTGGTTTAAAATGTAGTAGCTATATAAATAAGTTTAGTAAGAATAGTTTGTATACTCACTAATAAACGATAGAGGGTAGAGAATATCGCGCACATCAGTTTTTTTTTGTCTCGAAATGTTAAATTCCATATTTTCCGAAATAAATGATGTTACGTTGACTAGGTTCATCCTGTATAATCAGAAGTTCTTTAAAATCCTGCTACCTAGGAAAGCTTCTGTTTAATTATTTATCATCTTGAAACATTCATAAAGCATCCGGTTAACGCACGCTTAACTTCGTCTCGCAGTAAAACATTTTCTTTGAAACCTGGATGTCTGTAATGAATGAAACTAGCCCATCTCACCGAAAAGTTAAATTATATCCTACAACGAGCGATCCATTTGCTCAATAATCTAATTAAAATCTGCATGCCTCGTGCCGTGTTTCACTTCATCAGTGTGGGGATCTTCTATTGCTCCCTTTGTGTTTAAAATTAATGGTTAACATTCTTCTTTCCATCTTTTCTGCCTTTTATCTTTTCGACGTCTCCATTAATCTGTTTCTTTGTGGCAAGCCTTGAAGAACTCCGAGATTATGTTCCGTTCGGAGTTTTTAGCCAGTTGCAATGTCTTAGTTGATTTACAATTGAACCTCCCTATCTAAATGTCCGCTAATTTTTTATTTAGATAAGAGCTGAAAACATTTGCAAGAAACATATTAGTGTAAGTGACGGTACTACATCATTAGTCATGTATAAACGTTTAGTATACACTGTAATAGTCAAATGAAAAAAAGGTCTTGCATTCACATGACTTTCCATCACTTCCTACACAAGCTTATTCTTCTATTTCTTGTTAATAAAATTCAGCATTCATTACTCGTTTACAGACAGAAGAAGAATACAATAGGTAAAGTCATAGTCAGAATTTTAAAAAGCGGATGCTATGTGACAGCTTTTAAATGACATGTTTTTTTTGCATGACCGCGAGAAAAATACCAATAATGATTTATTACTTGAAAATAAGGACAACTATTGGAAGATTTAAATCAATAACAAAAATATCTTGAAAATGGCTAACCTTAAAATATTATGACATATTGTGTGCTCTGATAAGATCTATTTTTTTGTAATAAGATTGGTTTATATCTTTTACGGTTAGGTAGTTATACAAAATTTATTCAGAATGAAGAGGGCTTCACAAGCTGTTACAATAAGATTTAAAATATAAACGTTATATGCCATGAATATATCTTAAACATTTTGGATTTTAATAAAAAATGTTAGAGTCATTTTTGAGAAAATAATGAAATTTTTACACGTAAAGGGTAGTTTGAATTGGGCGGGTTTTCTTGAAAACATTCTTGTCGCATACTTAGAAAATATTTAATTAAAATGAACTTAAGTTATGCTGTTCACAGACAGACACACGAACAGGGATTTTTTTCTAAAAATACTATACTGGTTTCAGGAATCTCAAAACGAATCTCTGAATCCTCATATCGAATTTTCGGTTCAATGCAATAATTTCTCAGCCTATTACAGATAGAGAAGATAAAAAGCCTGCTGTTCATGAGATCGCAGAACATTTTAGAATGTCCTGGACCGGAGAGAAGGGGAACCCCTAGAAGATGCTGGTTATCTGATGATTCCTGGGGTTTACACTGGACGAGAGTGCTACTACGTCTATTTATCTCTCCAACTGACCCGCACCGACCTACCGATAAGCTCTGGCCTTAGCTGCTGTGTTAAAATACGCTTTTCTGGAGATGTGACCTAACTATAGGGTCATTATATGGTAACCCACTCGCGGGCCTTGTTCACTGCGTGAGAGAGACGGAGGTAACCGGTGAAATGATACCGGGAAATGCATACTAAAAATATTTACCCTATAGAAGATGCTCAGACAAGTACTATACCTCGTAAAAATATTGTCACTTACTCGCCTAGCTCATCAACAGGAATTCTTATCATTTCTTGTACGATGTTATCTCTATGTTCCTGTAGAGTGCGAAGATTTGAACGACACACAAGCTTTCAAAGAAGCCTATAAATAAAAAAAATCACAAATCACAACTCGTTAAGTCGGGCGAGCGAGGGGCCACAAATCAACACTAATCTTATCTTATCCCCGCAGGGGACTCGTCACCGATCCACAATGATATTGTACCTACGTACCACAAGGGGCATCCCCGGGAGGAAGGAGGAGACGAGATGTGAGACGGGGCAGCCGGATCCAGGAGCGACGATACAGCAATGGCAGGATATCCAAGTTTTCAAAAGTTGACACCCCGGCAAGCGGACAGGCAGACAGAGGCTTCCAACGCCGAGTGTCGAAGAGAGTTCACACATGGCATCCTTTTCTTCTGCCACGCTGCACCGAAATATCATCGCCGATACTTTGAAAGTAGATATTGTCTTTTCATTGAAGTTGTTTATTTTTGCTCCTCATATAGACGTCAAGTTGAAGTAGATTGTTTGTTATGTAATATGCTGCTACGTATGAAAAGCCGATTTGAAGATGTATTTTTGTGGTTACGCTCCAAGCTTAAAAAAATATATTAACTTTGTTATTATACTGCTTCTATAGATAGTATTTATGTTTATGTTTGCCTCGGCTGCTTCAGTATTTAGAGACACGTTTCTCTTAATCAGGGCGTGGTGCGACAAGAATGTAGGCTTACACATATTTTTAAGTTTTAATTCGCTTCTTTTTATAAATTCTTGATACAAATTACTTAGCATTACACTGATATTTAAAAGCTGTGAGAATCTTTTATTTAATACTTGCACTTTGTTAACGCGTATACTTAATTTTCGTTTCACACGAATACGTAATATTTCTTTAGAGAACACATCTTCCATCCGGTTGCTATCAAGGTCTGCAGGCAACTGAACATATTTCAACATACCATATAATATGTAAATTCAATAACAACCCGGCTTGAAGCAATATGTATGTAATAATTTATAAAAATTATGTAACAGTCATTGCAAATGCTTATATTATTCTAAACATGGTTAATAATGTTATGAATGTATTATGTAATTTAATAATGTAAGAGCTGTGAGAATAATAAGTTTAAAGTTGCTAACAATGAGGTAACAATGAGGTAACCTTGAGGCAATAATGAGTTTGAGAGTTTGAATGCTACTAGTCATGATTAGGACAGCAACAATGTAAATTTTGTGACAGTTTAAAAATAGCCAATCAACAGCCAGAAAAAGCTTTAATTAAATGCAGGTATCCTATTTGACTAGGATTAGCCAATCAGAGACTTGAAATACAAAAGTGTACGGGTTGGTAGTGACCGGATGGAAGATGTCTGCTCCAAAGAAATATTACGTATTCGTGTGAATCGTAAATTAAATGTAAAGTGCAAATATTAAATAAAAGTATCTCAAAGCTCTTGATATCACTTTAGTGCTATTTAATTTGTGTCAAGAATTAATAAAAAGAAGTGAATTTAAAACTTAAACTCTGTGTAAGCCTACATTCTTGTCGCACCACGCCCTGATTAAGAAAAACGTGTCTCTACAAATATTACTGACGCAGCCAAGGCAAAACAGAAACATAAATACTATCTCTAGAAGCAGTTTAATGAGAAAGTTAATATCATATTTTTAAAACTTGGAGCGTAACAACAAAAATACATCATTTCAAAAATCGGCTTCTCATACGTAGTAGCATATTACGTAACAAATAATCCACTTCAAAATTGAGGTTCATACATGGAGTTGATTAAATGAATGAACTCCAAGACAATAACTACTTCAAGTTGACTTCCCAAGCGTGTGGCTAATAACAACAATAAAACTTCAATAACAATAAACTACAACAGTTGAATAACAATACTTCTTCAACAGACGTGTAGCATTTCCTGCAAAAGATGTAGATACACCTGTATGTTGAGCCAACTTGTTTAACGATTTTCGAGATGATCGTTTCAAACTGGCACCAATTTCATCTAGCGTATTTTCAGTTAAAACCGACCTTCTCCTAGAATGCCTCTTATTCTAACACTGTACCCAAAGCTTCAAATTTATGGACGATTCATGTATAGTTTTTCTTGCAGGTGGAACGGTGTTTGGAAAGTTTTAAAGAAATTCTTTGCGTACATGGCGAACAAATTCATGTTTTAAATAAACTTTGCAAATAAACGCGCGTTGTTTCTCAGAAAAGTGACTCGCCATGTTGACCGTACCGACAAAGGCATCTGACTACCCGAACTTTACGCAGCAATACATATGAGACATGACGGCAATGCACTTTCGAGCAATCGGCAGTTAGTGCAAACAGCGAGGGGATAGCTAAGGAGACAGACACCGCGAATAGGTTACCAAATGACCCTATATATCGGCTTTTAGTGAATTACTTTTAAGGCAGAACATTTCGATAACCGGAATATATTAACACTTTTTTATGATAGTATACCTTATGTTAACCCTGCAGGGGGTTTAAATGAAAACAAGAATTAAATTTACTTGCAACACTGCAAATTACCTCTTAGGAAATAGTAAGGGTCAAAGGTTTAAAACACAGATTAACAACTATATGTTAGCCACTGCTCTTTTAGCAGTGTGAAGAACAAAGAAAGAACATTTAACAGTTGATTCTCATCACAGTGTCCTGTATAAGCACAACAAATTAAATATTTCCCTAGAATGACCCAACTTTGGCGTTATTTATCATGATTTAGAGGAAAGCGGCATAAAATGCTGATGTACTGCACTCACATGAGGATCTCTACTCTTGTAAAAACTATTTTTACAAATGTTTACTCTCCATCTACTTCATATTAATCGGGATAAACTTTGACAAAAACTATCCTATTGCTAATTTTCTTGTAGGTGTAAGGGGGCTTTAAGCGTTAGTCAAATCTTTTAACAGCTGGTTGCTATGTGGTGTATTCCATTCCCTTTGCATGAACGAATTCCCATTTGAGAAAAAGTATACCTATTGCAGAATGCAAACAAATAACAAACAATATCTCGGAAATAGTTTATTCGACAGAAAATATATATGACGTAAATTGTATGTTTTAACGAGATCTACATTTTTTGTGTAGTAAAATATTGTCTATCACTTACGGTTTACCAATTATGTAAAAGCCATTCAGAAAGAACAGGACTTTTGGAGACATTCCCAGAAAATTCAAGTTATACATTTTATTTCTCATAAAAATATCTTAAACGGTGATATTTTAATCAAAATTGTTATAGTCATTTTTGAGAATATCATTTTTTTTTTAAAAATGTTCCATGCAAAGGGTAATCTGGGGCAAGGGGATTTTCTTGAAAACCTTCGTGTCGCATCTCTGGAAGATACTGAAGCTAAATACCAAGTTTGGTGTTTATCCGACTGTTCGTTTCTGAGCTATGCTGTTCACAGACAGATAGACACACAGACGCACACACGGACATGTTTCCAAAAATGCTTTTTCTGGATTCAGGGAGTCTCAAAACATAAATTTCCGGTGAAATCTGGGTATCGAATTTTTGGGTTGAATACAATACTTCCCCTACTTACTATACATAGTAGAGAAAGTAAAAGACGAATAACGAATTCCCATTTGACAAAAAGTATACCTATCGGAAAATGTAAACAAATAACAAGCAATATCTCGAAAATAGTTCATTCCACAAAAAATGTATATGACGTAAATTGTGAGGTTTAACGAGATCTACATTTTATGTGTAGTAAATTTTATCTATCACTTACGCCTTACTAATTATGTAAAAGCCATTCAGAAAGAACAGGACTTTTGGGGACATTCGCAGAAAATTCAAGTTATACATTTTATTTTGTCATGAAAATATCTTAAAGTATAATATTTCGTTAGAGCCATTTTTGAGAAAATCAAAATTTTTTAAAAGTGTTCCATGTAAAACGGTAGTCTAGGCTGGGGGATTTTGCTTGAAAATCTTCGTGTCTTATCTTTGAAAGATAATGGACATAAGTATGGTATTTATCCGACTTTTCGTTTTTGAGTTATGCTTTTGACGGACACACAGGCACACACATTTTTCTAAAAGTGCTTTTTTGTGGATTCAGGGGGCCTCGAAACAAGTATTTCCGGTAAAATCTCGGTATTGAACTTTTGGGTGGAATGCAATACTTCCCCTACTTACTATACCTACGTAGTAGAGAAGTTACAAATACCACTATCAATGAATATGTTTCAAAACAGTATGTAAATAAAGTTAGTAATAAGAGGAACCGAGGGCGGTTACAAAAGAGAGCTTTTATTGTCAATTAGTTAAGGTAAACGTTCCCACATCACAAAAGCCAAAATTAATTTATATGCTCGTAGAGAGTAACAGTTGAAAGTCGCCAATATCCTGTTCACTTTTACAAACGTTGTAATCAAAGCCCGGAAACAGGTTCATTGCGACTGCGTGTTTGAAAGAAACGCATTCCCATGGAACAAGTGGCCTGTAAACAATAGTTAAACACGCTAGGCACCATTGATGTCCAAATCACGGCTCATAAAAGTGCTCTTCAAAGCACCGGGCCCACTTATCCAGAATGTTTTCCTGCTTCCGTTTACAAATTCTACCACTCATGGCCGGTTTGTAGTAGGACTTTTATCCACATGTGTTTAACGTACCTGGATATTTGAGTATCTCTTTATTGGGATTATGAAACGCGTTATATTCACCAGTATTAGCCTTCAAATAACGCCAATAATGAAAACTTACATCTTATAGGTAGGTGCATTAGAACTTATCCGTACTTAAATAAAAGTGAAACCGAATTTTTACTTTCTCTACCACGTAGATAGTAAGTAGAGAAGCTATTGCATTTCACCCAAAACGTTTATACCAATATTTCGTCGGAAATACATGTATTATGGCACCTTGAACCCCTAAAAAGAATTTTAGAAGAAAGAAAAAAAAGTTCACACGCGCACTTTAAACTACCCTCTACATGGAACAATTTCAAAAAAATTTATTTTTTAAAAAAATGGCTCTATTTTCTTTAAAATGCCTTATATTAAAGATATTTACATGAAAAATAAAATGCATGTGACACATTTTCTGGACATAGCCGTTAAGTTGTCGCAGTATTCTGTTCGTGTTATCTTATTTGCTGAGAGCCTGTTATTGTTTTATTATTTTTTTAAAATTTGGGTTCTTTGTCCTCCGGCTAGCTATTATTACTCAGTCGAGCAAATATCTCTAAGCAGGGCGTGTAAACGGAAAGGAGTTATTACTAAAAGATAACACTGATAAAAGAATTTGTTTTTACACTTTTACTGCCGTCACACTTCATTAATAGTTCACATCTGTAATCTTTATACACGCCTGACTGAAACTGTTATATTTTCGAACGTAATTACTGTCGTAATAGTTGCGCGTACTTCACATTATGTAACCAACTCTACGACGCGAGAGATTCTGTAGAACTGCGTAATGTGTAGCTCGCGAATGATTCTTTTGAACTGCCTGACGTGTACCTCGCGAGAGAGATTTCTTAGAACTGCGCGATACTTGCTTTTGGCTCAAGAATTTATACTCCCTCGCCCCGATATGCCTAAACATTATAATAGAGCTGCTATTGGTTACTAAATCGCGCCAACATTAGTGTCTGTTTTGTCAGCCAATCATAATTACTAATACATATGCTCTAGGGATGATATTCCCTCCATTTCTAAAGAAAGGCACGCTACCCTGACGACATTTGTTTGTCTCTTCTAAGTAATAAACAACTCACCCCATCGCTTCATTGTTACCCACTCCTATTATCAGTTTTCAGTGAGGCCGTGTAAACTTATTTCCTAACAATGCTTATAGCTAACAAACATCTAAAATCATTTTCATACAATAATGTTAATTTACACTTCAATCACTCTGGCATTCACTGTGTTGTGATATAAAATACTGCCTCAAGGTTCACTTCATTCGGAAGGAGATTTGTATAATCTTGTATTCCTGGTAAATGTTAAGCGACAGACCAAAATGTACTACAAAAAAATCTAATTTGTTGCACTTACATAACCTTCTCTATTCTTGTAGAGATTATTTTGGCGGGTATCTATGACGTTTAATGTATGATCAGGAGCGGAGGGAACTTATCACCTCGACCTAAGGAGATCTTTTGTAACTTAGCCCCCGGAAGGGAGGGTTCAGGTGAGAGACAGAGGTCGCCGGATTAGGAAGCACGACAGAGCACAGACAAGGTCCCTACATTTCCCAGGTTGAAACTCCCCGGTGACAACTAGTACAAACGGCTCCCCTTCCCCTTGCAGGGTTGCACATCCCACTAGGAAGCCCCAGTTAGCCGACACTTGCGACCCTGAAACAACAAAGCAGATGAAAGTTGAAGTGCAATAAGAAAGAAGGTGAAACGGAGAGACTGGAAATTCAGGGGATATAAATAACTTTCCCAGTATTCGCCTGAAGACCCGGGGAAACCCCATGGGTCAGGAAGGTCAGCCGCGGGAATCAAACCTACGTCTTACCGAATGCAAATCACACCACAACCACCTGCGCCACCTCGCTCGGTCTGGCGTAGTCAAAATTATAGTTCGACTCTAACATAAGTATCACTAAATTCGATTATGAATACCGACCTAAAAATGAGGAAAGAACACCCAAATTAAGCCAATTCAGTGGTCTCCAAATAAGTCCCAAAATGACACCATTTTCTCGGGTATATGGAGTAGAACGGGTGCTCCCCAACACAAAATGAGTCTTCCTGTGTCTTCCATCTTCGTTCTAAACCAGGCAATTCCACTCCTCCGCTTTATTACCCTTCCCCACTTGAATTTCATTTCCTTTGCTGGGCTCAAGAAGTTCAGCTGATGTAACGATAAAGCTGAAGGAATATTTGGTTAATCCAAAGGATATTCATGGTAGCACTTCATGCATTTTTCTGACCTTTCATGATATAGTTAATTATATTAATATTATAAAGAGAAAAAAATTGTATAAGGTTGTATATATGCAACAGAGTCATCTCGGAAAGAGTCCTATGCTCTACCGACTCGGTAAGCGACAGTAGTAATGTCAGTATATTTACTAGCACGTACCGGTGGCATAGATATGATCATGGTAATTGAAAGCCTCGTTAACAAACAAATTAAGTTTACTATTTCTAGCACGTGCCCAGTAGGTAGAGAAGGCATTATATCACACCAAAATTCAATACCGAGATTTCACTGTGAGGCAGTACTTTTAACACTTAAATAATTTCAGTCTAATTATATAATATGTAAATTCAGTAACAACCCGCCTTAAAGCAATGTGTATATAACAATATATAAAAAGTGTATATTACAGCCATTATATATGTTTATATTATTGTATACTATTGTATACATGTTCAATAATGTTATTTGAATGTATTACGCAATTTAATAATGTAGGAGCTGTGAGAATAATAGGTTCAAAATTGCTAACAATGAGGTAACCTTGACGCAATAATGAATTTCAACGTTTAAATGCTACTAGTCATTATTGGAGAAACAATAATGTAAATTTTGAGACAGTTTAAAAATAGCCATTCAACAATCAGAAAAAGCTTTAGTTATATGAAGGTATTCTATTGGATTAGGAATAGCCAATCACAGACTTGAAATACATAAATTTACAAGTTTAGGCGATTGAAATCAATTCAGTTGGTTGCAGACAGCGTTACTAACCAGACGCAAAAGTGTCCTCAAAAAATATAATAGGTATTCGTGTGAGACAAAATATAAGTTTACGTGATAAAAAGTGTAATTAATTAATAAAAAGCATCTCACAGCTCTCAATATCAGTGAAGTGTTCTTTAAATCGTGTCAAGCATTAATAAAAGAAGTGAAGTAAAATTATAATCTGTGTAAGCCTACATTCTTGTCGCACCACAACCCTACAAAGAGAAACATGTCTCTAACAATAATACTGACGCAGCCGAGGCAAACATAAATATAATATTTAAAGAAACAGTCAAATTATAAGGTAAATATTTTAAACATTTTTGGGGCAAAGGCCACCGGAAAGCGGGTACTATACGTGTGGTTGCAAAGAATTTCAAGTTCTGTTCCCCAACAGTTGAAATATAATACAACTCCTTCAATACAACCTACTTCAAATTGGTGCCCAAAACGTGGTGCAAATAACATAACAACACCTACTTCAAATGGAAATACATGTTTTGAGGACCCATGAATACAAAAAAAGCATTTTTAGAAAAATTTCCCTGTGTGTGTCTGTGAACAGCATAACTCAAACGAAAAGTCGGATCAACACTAATTTTGGTATTTAAGTTCAGTACCATTCACAGCTGCGACACAAAGATTTTCAAGAAAATCCCCTACACCAAACTACTTTTACATGGAAAACTTTTCGAAATTATTCATTTTATAAAAAATGAATCTAACGATTTTGATTAAAACACCATATATTTCCATGACAAATAAATGCATATATTGAATTTTCTGGGAATATCCTGTAAGTCCTCTTCATTCAGAAAGAATTTTGTTCAACTAGTAAACTTTAAGCCATAGACGAAAACATACTACACAAAAAATACATCTCTTTAAAATAGGCATTTTCGCAACAGCCATTTCTGAGATATCCGTTATTAATGGCTCGAATTTTTCAATATTTGGCCATTAATTTAAGGTCCTAAAACAGTTTTGTTTCTCGCGTTTCCATTGAAGCAGTGTGGAATTTTAAGGCCAGCATACAGCGTCCAGTTCTAAAACATTTGACTATCGCTGTTCCCTCTATATCTATAACGAAATGTGTAATGCTATATAAAACTATTTTCAAAAAGATACGTCTGTATTAAAATGAAGTAGATATAAAATAAAGTTTCATTATAATAATTTGTATACCCACTGATAAGCGATACAGTAGAAAAAGTCACGTGAGTGTAACGCATCAGATTTTTCATTTAAATACTGTTTTATATTACCTGAATTTTTCAGAGGAAATAAATGGCATTTCCATGATATATTTTATAAGTATACTGATTATTCTATGGAAACGAAAGTCATCTGATACACACAAATCATATGCTTTAAACTCTCAAATACAACCAATCGTGACTCTCTATATTAATAATTGTAGATCATACTCTCTTATGGCTGAGCAATTAATCTATGTTCCTTTACGACCAGGCAAAACGTACATGTGTGCAGTGGAAACAAGCACTAAATTCAAGTGACAAAACCGCATGCGAAAGCTACGGACTAGCAACAACACAGGAAATAAATCAGTTGAAAGGTTATCAATAGGAAAAAACAAACACAGCAGATAGCAAATGGATGTTAACACGAAGAAGGTAAACGGAGAAAATTATAAGGATTTATTACAACTCCCAGTGGCACCTTCAATTTATGTTGAGTATATTGACGTTTATAAAGTCATAGCTTGAGTGACAGAGGTTTGAGGTGAATTTATGCTTTATTTTAATAATTTGAAGTATTACTTTGTTTTATGAATTACACTATGTGATCAAAGGTATCTGGACACCTCCACAAACATACGTTTTTCATCTTAGGTGCCATGTGCTGCCAGCTACTGCCTGGTACTCATTATCTGCGACCTCAGTAGTCATTATACATCGTGAAGCAGCAGAATGGGACGCTCCGTGGAACTCACGGACTTCGAACGTAGTCAGTGATTAGGTGTCACTTGTGTCAGAAGTCTGTACGCGAGTTTCCACACTCCTTAACATCCCTACGTCCACTGTTTCTGATGCGATAGTGAAGTGGAAACGTGAAGGGACATGTTCAGCACAAAAGCGTACAAGACGACCTCGTCTGCTGACTGACAGAGACCGCCGACATTTGAAGAGGGTCGTAAAGAGTAATAGGCAGACATCTATCCAGACCATCACACAGGAATTTCAAACTGCATCAGGATCCACTCCAAGTACTATAACAGTCAGGCGTACGGTGAGAAATCTTGGATTCCTTGGTCGCGCGGCTGCTCATAAGCCACACACCACGCAGGAAAATGCCAAACAACGCCTCGCTTGGTGTAAGGAGCGTCAGCATTACACGATTGAACAGTGGCAAAACGTTGTGTGGAGTGACGAATCACAATGTGGCGATCCGATGGCAGGGTGTGGGTATGGCGAATGCCGGTGAACGTCATCTGACAGCGTGTGTAGGGCCAACAGTGAAATTCGGAGGTGGTGGTGTTATGTTGTGGTCGTGTATTTCCTGAAGGGGGCTTGCACCCCTTGTTGTTTTTCGTGACATGATCACAGCGCAGACCTACATTGATATTTTAAACACCTTCTTGCTTTCCACTGTTGATGCATCTTTCAACACGATCGAGCACCTGATCATACTGCACAGGCTGTGGCGGAGTGGTTACACGACAATAACATTCTGTAATAAATTGGCCTGACTTGAATCCTATAGAACATCCTTTAAGATGTTTTGGAACGCCGACTTCGTGCCAGGCCTCACCGACCTACACGGATATCTCTCCTCAGTTCCGCACTCCGTGAAGAATGCGCTGCCATTCCCCAAAAAACCTTCTAGCACCTGATTGAAGGTATGCCTGCGAGAGTGAACGCTGTCATTAAGGCTAAGGGTTGGCCAACACCATATTGACTTCCAGCATTACCGATGGTGGGCGCCACGAACTTGTACGCCATTTTCAGCCAGGTGTCCGGATACTTCTGATCGCGTAGTGTATGTTTTATGGATTTTGTTCATGAAGTCCTAGCAAATGTAAGTCCGATTATCAAACTATCTTGAAAAATCCTCTAATCATTCGTGATATAATTTGAAAACCACTTGTGATGATATGTATGGAAATAGCTTTTAGAAGTATTTTACATACGATTGTATCGTGGTTTGGAGTTTTTAGTAATTGCGTATTTTTATTACGTCAACTTCCTTGGAAACTTGAATAAATAAGTAGGGAAGAGACCAGTAAAGTGCCTTTGTTAAGTTCCTGAGATATTTATTTGTTATTTGTTTAAATTTTCACATATTTATGCTTTCTCAGCTGATAGGTCGTTATTCGTTTTTCTGCTGGTTATGCAAAGAGCATGGACTTTTAAAGCCATCACGCAGCGACATTTAAAACCCTTGTTCATCTCTTTAATTTAGGACCTTATTATACCTACAAAGAAATATAAATATTTAATGAAAGTTTATCTCGATTAACAAAAGTAGATATAAAAATATAATTTTGTATAAACAGTTTGTAAAAGAGTGAAAGAGAAAGCTATGTGAATGAACACATAACATTTTTAGAATATATATTGTATAAATACGAGTAGTTCTAGGCCCATTCCCCTAGATCAACATCCCTTCGTAAGGTTTCGACCTTCAGATAACCAACTTTTGACTCCACCCATGTGACTGGGCTGAAAAGAATACAGGTATATAAAAACTAATGTTTGTAATCTATGTGGAATGAAGGGGTGGTCTGGATACCACCTCTAATAAAGAGGTGCACTGCGATTAGTACGCAAGGAAAGACTAAAACTATTATAAATTATTCGACCTTCTAGAGGAAGAGTGAAGGATAATTTGCATGTGAGGTTAAACTGAATGACAACTATGTTTACATATATATATATATATATATATATATATATATGTCAGGGACATGGAGGCGAAGGTTAAAGTTGTTGCCGTTACTAAACGGCATTAAGAAAATGATAGTGTGGTATTAAAATATAAGGTTTAAGCTGTAATGTTACCCTTCGACAGTTCGACCAAACTTGGGGTAAGTAAAGTACCCTGGCTAGAATTATACTCGAAAAACAGTGGGTTCACGCTGGTAGAGGGTGGGGCTAGATTTGTCAGTTACAACATACACAGAAACGTTCCATTATGGGCCTCATTTTATAGACGCCAGTATACAGAACAAAAACCATATTTCTTGCACCGTAAGAGACAAGGCTGCCTTGAAGAAAAGCAACGTGGGAAAATGCGGCTGAAAGGATTTGGCTAGTAATGTCCACCACGGGACGATATCAATCGATCTTGGCCCTTTTCATCGCATCACAACTTAATATCCTAAGACGCACTTTTCAGGATGGATGACGCACCATCTCGTTGCTGCTAGTGTTTACCGTCTGGTGCTACAAGCCATTAAGCCAGGAGCGCGTTACGCTCTAATAAAAATGGATGATGTGCATGTTTCCTCGCTAGAGAAGACCGTCTCTACTGGGCGCGATGGCAGAATTATCCAACGCCATTCATTCCTCAAGTGTTTTGGTTCGTGCGTAACCAGCTTTACTGGTTGGTCTACCCGCAAGGATGTCGTTCTGATCTCATTCCCATTGTTTGTGGTGTATCGATAACTATTATTGTGCTTAAATGGATAAATAAAGTGCGTGTTACATTCATATGACTTTCTCTACCCATCCTTTTTAGCTTTGAGGCAGTATTTTTAACACATAAACGATTTTAGTCAAAGTATATAATAAAAAAGTATAATAACAGCTCGCTTTAAAGCAATATGTGTATGTAACAATATATAAAAAGTGTATATTACAGTGATTGTATATGTTTATATTATTGTATACATGTAATAATGTTATGTGAATGTATTACGTAATTTAATAATGTAGGAGCTGTGAGAATAATAGGTTAAAAGTTGCTAACAATGAGGTAACCTTGAGGCAATGATGAGTAAGAAAGTGTAATAATGCTACTAGTCATTCTTGGAGCAACAATAAAATAACCAATCAATAACCAGAAAAAAGCTTAAGTAATATAAAGGTATCCTATTGGATTAGGAATAGCCAATCAGAACTTGAAATACAGAAATTTACATATTTACCCGGTAGAAATCAAGTCAGTTGCTTGTAGACAGCGCTCATAACTGGACGCGCTGGTTGTAGACAGTGTTCCTAACCGGATGTGAGATGTGTCCTCGAGAAATTTAATACGTATTCGTATGAGACGAAAATAGTTTACGCGTTAAAACGTGCGAGCAATTAATAAAAGAATCTCACGGCTATATAAGTGAAGTGTTATTTAAATGTAGTGAAGTAAAAATTATAATCTGTATAAGCCTAAATTCTTCAGCCGCACCACGCCTTGCAAAGAAATCCATGTCTCTAGCAATAATACTGACGCAGCCGAGGCAAACATAAAAATATAATATTTAAAGAAACAGTCAAATTACAAAGTTCTTCTTCTTCTTTATCTGTTTAACCTCCTCTTACGTAGGACTTATACCCCACAGGACTTACAGGGTCAGAGGCCCGTCGAGGAGCAGACACTCATGGATCAGACAGAATATCCAGGATGGATGATCAGCCCGATGCCTGATAGGGGAGGAAGGAAGTAGATGAAACAAAATAATGGTGAAATGAATGGCAGGAAAGCTGATGATGGAGCAGTTGGTGGAATGAATGGCGGGGGAAACCGGAGAACCCGGAGAAAACCCGCCCAGACAAACCCCACATGCGGGTCCCTGGGATTGAACCCGGGTCGCCTCGGTGAGAGGCGAGCGGTCTAACCATTCGGCCACGGCGCCGCCTAAATTACAAAGTTAATATCTTTAAACTTGGGGCGAAGGCCACCGGAAACTTTTTACTATACGTGCGGTTGCAACTACTCCAAGTTCGGCTCCCAAAGCGAGGGGCAAATAGCAAGGTAAAAATAACAATACCACTTAATCCTACTTCAAATTGGCTCCCAAAGCGTGGTGTTAAAAATAACGTAATACAACAAAATAAACTACTTCAAATTGGCGCCAAAACGTGGGGCAAATATCGAAACAATTCATCAAATTCAGCTTCTACAAGCCATTCTTTAAAAATCGTATTACTTTCTCTACCACAAACACAGCAGGTAGAGTAGCTATTGCAAATCACCCAAAAATTCCATATCGAGTTTTCGCCAGAAATACAGATTTGGAGGTCCCCTAAAAGCGTGAAAAAGACAGTGTGTGTCTGTGAAAATCATAACTCAAAAACGAGAAGTAGGATAAATACCAAACTAAGTATTTAGGTTCAATACCTTTCAAAGTGGCGACACGAAGATTTTCATGAAAATCCCTCCACCCTAAACTACTCTTTACATGGAACATTTTTTGAAATGTTTGATTTTCTCAAAAGTAGCTGTAACGATTTTGCTTGAAATATTATATATTAAAGATATTTACATTACAAATAAAGTGTACATTTTGAATTTTCCGGGAATGACCTCTGAAGTCCTTTTCATTGGAAAGAAATGTCGTATAACGTTGTTTAAGTGGTAAGCGTTAAGCGACAGACGAAAACGTACTACATAAAAATGTGCATCTCTTTAAGACACACAATTTATTTTAGATAGCATTCTTTGTAGAATCAGTCATGTCCGAATTATCTGTTATTAATGGTTCGAATTGTTCAATACTTAAATCCTTTCGATATTCAGGTGTTTATCGTGACTGCATGCAAAGGTCATGTAACTTTAGGGTCAGTACATAGTGTCCAGCTCCTCAACATTTGACTGTCGCTATTCCCTTAGCATCTGTAACGAAATGTGTAATGCAGCTGTTTCTGGAAAGATATCTCGATTAAAATGAAGTAGATAGGAAATTAAACTTTCGCAAAAATAATTTCTATACCCCTAACAAGCGATACAGGTAGAGAAAGTCACGTGAATGTAACGCATCACATTTTTCATTTAAATACTTGTTTTATATTCAGAATATTACCTTCAATATTCAGTTGTTTCTCGCGATTGCACGCAAAGAGCATGTAATTTTAAGGTCAACATATAGCGTCCAGTACTTTGACTACCCTTTATAACCACCATAACGAATTGTGTAATGCAGCCATGTCCGAAAGTTTCTCTCAAATAAAATAACGTAGATAGGAAAATAAACTTTCGTAAGAATAATTTGCATACCCACTAATAAGCATTATAGGTAGAGAAAGTCATGCGAATGTTACATATCAGATTCTTTTCTGCCTACTTCATACCGAGCAGGGTGGCTCCGTGGTAACGTGTGAGACTCGCATTCGGAAGGTCCCTGTTCCATGCCCAACGATGGCCCCTCTAACCGTTTTTTTTCGAGGTTTCTCCGGGTCGGTAGGCAAATGCTGAGGTGTACCCATCATTTCCTTCATCATCATCTGTTTCAGGGTTGAAGGGCCGTACGACGAAGTTACGTCTGGACGGTAGAAGTGCGTGTTATGAAGGTTTCTACCTAGCGTCTGTCGGACTGCTCACGGACCCCAGTCCGGTTGCTCTCGGACCAGGCTCATGTTAAGAGGACCCCGCAGGGGTTAAGGCTTGTAGGTGGGCTTGACCGGCGTGGGATGTGTTCGATCTGGAGGCGTTAGGGATCCCGTCCATTCTTGCCCATGTCGTATACCGTGTCTGGTTGCCCTTCGGTTCTCTCCTGTTATCTTTTCTTCCCGGGGATAACGTTTGAAGTAAAAAGAGCCCTTGTGGTCCATTTGCAGTGCTCTACCCCAGTTTCGGGGACGCCTCCGTACTTATCGACCTCATGTTAATCCAGGTCAATATTCGCGGAAATGCTTTTATTACGTTTTGTTGTAGGTGTAAGAGGAATGCAATGGGCCGAAGCAATAGTCAAATGTTTAAATACGAGTCTTTATGTGATGGCGTTGAAATCCCACACTCTTTCCGTGACTACGGCTGTTGAAAATTAAAGCAAACATAAACGAATACCTCGGAAATTCTCAATATCACCACTTTCTTTAATTGTTTCACTTGTACAGACCCTTTAGTTTGCATTGGCACACCGGAAGGTTTGATCTCAAAAACAATTATTGATAGTTGTTTTTATTCTCTAAACTGTGTTTTCTTAACGATGATTGTTTATTAAATTTCACACTCGAATTCAATCATCCAGTTACTACGGAGGATAAGGAACCTGGAACCTCTGAGTTTAGAAGCCAGAAGCCGCAGCGGCAGTCGCATAAACTATGCTTTATATAAATGATGTGTTTTAATCAAGATATAATGTTTGGGTAGGAATAGGTTATCGGAGAGAGCAACCACGCGCACTGCAATCATCTTGATGTATTGAGTCTACACACCCCCGGAGCTAGGGATGAGATGAAGGAGCTGGAGCAGAATCCAGACTCGTAGGCAGATGGACCCACAAAGACGCGCAGAAGTCTACAATATTTCCTGTTTAAACACCAGTGAGCGATGAAGCCGCAAGAAGGCGACACAGTGACCCTACTGACGGGACAGCTCACTCTGGCGTTTACAGGCTAAAATCTTTCCAAGGCGCATGCATCCACGCCATCTGGCAGGCACTTCCAACACCGTTGCCGCGAGCCACTCCGCTAGATAAATTTTGAATAGTAAGCTTTTCCATGTGCTTTACGGTTTAAAATTACACAAAATTCATTCACAGGATATTCTCAGAAAATTCAAGATATACATTTCATTAGTCATGCTTAGTATTTAAGTTCAGTATCTTCCATGGATGTGAGACGAAGATTTTCTGTAAAATCCCACACCCACCCTTACACCGAAAATATTTGTTTGATTTTTCATTTTCTCAAAAGTGGCTCTAAACATTTTGATTAAAATATCGTATGTGTAAGATATTTGCATGACAAATAATACGTATGGAATTAATTGTTCTTCCACGCAAGCCGTGTGTAGGACAAGGTTGGAAAGGTAGAATCAGACGACTGAAAAATTCAATACCATAGCCGGGATTTGAACCACGAAGACCGGGAGATCGGTGGTTCAAATCCCGGCTATGGCATTGAATTTTTCAGTCGTCTGATTCTACCTTTCCAAATAATACGTCCATCTGGAATTTTGCTTAAATAGACTATGAAGTCTTCTTCATTCTAAATGAAAATTTTTGTACAATAGGTAAACCGGAAAAGATAGACCTCTTACTACGCAAACAATTTAGCTCCCGTTAAAGCACATAATTTATGTCAGATACGTTTTTGTTCAGCATTTCCCAGATGTTCTTTCTTGTTGGTTTGAATTTTGAAATACTTTGATCAATAAAATTAAAAATTATTTTTGAACATATTCCTTTTTACTTTCTCTACTACGTATTGTTAGTAGAGGAAGTATTGTATTCCACCCAAAAATTCGATACCAAGGTTTCACCGGAAATATATGTTTTGAGACCCCCTGAATCCAAAAAAAAAGCATTTTTGGAAACATGTCCGTGTGTGTTTCTGTCTGAGAACAGCATAACTCAGAAACGATAAACACCGTCGGATAAACACCAAAGTTGTTATTTAGGTTCAGTATCTTCCAGAGATGCGACCGAAGGTTTTCAAGAAAATCCCCCACCCCAGATTACCCTAAACATGGAACATTTTTCGAAAACTTTAACGATTTTAGCTCTAACGATTTTGATTAAAATATCAAGTGTTTAAGATATTTTCGTGACAAATGAAATGTATATCCTGAATTTTCTGGCAATGTCTCCAAAAGTATTCTTGATTGTGAACGAATTTTGCATAACTGGTAAACTATCAGAGATAACAAAATTTTACTACACAAAACATGTAGATCGCGTTAAAATACACAATTTATGTCATATACATTTTTTTGTTTGTTTAGTAAACATTTTCGAGATATTGCTTGTTATTCCCTTAAATTTTCTAATACTTATACTTTTTCTCAATTTCGTTATTCATCTTTTTATGTCCTGGACATACAAAGAGAATGGAATGCGCCACATAGCAACCAGCGCTTAAAATATTTGACTATCGCTTAAAGCCTACCAATTCCCCTTGCATCTACAAGAAAATTAGCAATAAGATTAACATCTCGATATCTCGATTAACATGAAGCATGTGGAGAATAAGCGTTTGTAAAAATAGTTTGTACAAGAGTTGAGAAAGTCATGTAAGTGTAACACATCACATTTTTTTATGATAAAGTATTCTGTTTAAGTTTTTGTTAAAGTTGGTACGACTGATCAATATCATTTGAAATTTATTTATTTTGCCGCTAAAGGTTTCCATGTCAACTTTTCGGCGTGTTAATAGTCCGACAAGCAGCTGTTTTAGAGAGCGCGTACTAAACAAAGCTGAATTTTATACTCACATAACTTTCTCTACCCTCTATCACTTATTCATGGGTGCATAAATTATTCTTACGAAATTTTATTCTCCTATCTACTTCATTTTAATCCAGATAAACCTGAATTCCACTTTTCTTATAGATGGAAAGTGAATAATGATAGTCAAATGCTTTAGAAGGACGCTATACGCAGGTTTTAAAATTCCATACCCTTTGCACGACATTGCGAGAAGCAATTGAATGTCAATAGGAGTCTAAAAGGATGACAAAGTATTGCACAATTCGAACCATTAAAAACGGATACCTCAGGAATGGCTGATGCCACAAAAAAGTTATTCGAAATAAATTGCTTTTTTAAAGAGATTTGCATTTTTATGGTGTATGTTTTTGTCTATGTTATAATGTTTACCAGTTATTCAAGATTATAAAAAATTCCTTCTGAATGAAAAACAGATAATTCCCAGAAAATTGAAGACATGCATTGTATTCTTCAAGTAAATATCTTTAATATATCATATTTTAATAAAAATCATTAGAGTCATTTTTGAGAAAATAGAAATTTCGAAAAATATTGCATGTAAGGGGTAATTTGTTGTGGAGGGATTTTCTTGAAAATCTTTGTGTCGCATCTTTGAAAGGTACTAAACCTTGATACAAAGTTTGGTATTTATACGACTTTTCATTTTTGAGTTATGCTGTTCACAGACGCACACATGGACACTTTATGGTTTTTGGAATAAAGAGGCTTCAAAACAGATATTTTCGCTGAAATCTGGTGTCGAATGTTTTCTCTACGTACATGTACGTGGTAGGGAAAGTAAAAATGTTTGTGCAATTTAGAGACAGTAAGAATAAAGACAGAATTTGTAAAGCCAAAAGCTGGGATTGCTTGACCTTCGCTACCAGAGACCATGGACCACCTCTTATTAAGGCCCATTGTTTGTCACATGACTTGTTTACTTGAGAACTCTTTTTTCAGTTACAAATTATGCATTCACACAAGCAAACTTCATGTTTCTATGCTTCTCTTCTAGTTGCGCTACACAGATTTGCCACGAGCTGTATACTAATGTTCGCGGACAATTAAGGCTTGTTACGTTCACGATGAATGGAAAATCAGAAGAGAAATAAAATCTACATAAGGGACAACACAATGAATACCAACATGAGGCAGAAAAAAACTGCTCTGCTAGAAGGCAGAACTGATTGTAAATCATATGCAGGCTGTTTCTCCTAACAACAATAATAAAATGCAAAACACGACGATAACAACAATCGTGTTGCATCAGAGAGAGAGGCAGAAAGAATATTTATTCCCTGAAAAGGGAAATGATGCATGAAGCTTGCGATATAACTGTTTTTCTAAAGCCAAAATCTGATGCGATACATTTATGTTTCTATCTACCTCGTGTTAATTGGGAATTAACGTGAATAGGCTTAGTTTGAAGATTATTTTCAATTCAACTTTGTTGTTGGTACAAGCAAGATAGAAGCGATAATCAAATGTTTAAAAGTGGAAAAAATAGTTTTATTTATGGACGGTCTTTAAGGGGACAAGGTTCTCTGAAATGGTCAAAAATCACTTTTTTTTTGTTTTAGGCACCAATAAAATCTCTGTTATTTCCAGTCTCAGAAAATCTTTACTTTTGGGGGGTTAAGAGGTTTTTTAAGACATTTGAATACCATTTAAATGCTAGTTTCCATTCCTTTAAAGCTGTCATGCAACACCCCTTTTTAGAAAATTTTTGTATCTTTCAACAACGAACGACTATATCAGCAAGCAGTTCAGCAATTAACAAAAGAGGCCAGGACCAGGAGAAGGCAATCACAACAGCTGAAGCAATCCAGGAATGAAGGTGCAGATGATTATGACCCTGGAATGTACTGAAGTGTGTCAAAATTTTAATGTTCAAACTTTAAATTCAGTTTTCTCAAAACAACATTTTTGGATACTTATGTACCTTTTCCTCAGAAAGTATGAGAGGTAGAGAGCTGAAATTTTCAGTACATGTATACAATACATAGTTAAACTTTCTAAACCACATTCGGAATTTTATAATGTATATTAGTGATATTAAGAATGCGACAATGTTGCAAATTTTCCACATTTTTACCTTTTTGACTTTGCAAATAATTGTTTTTCTATTTCTAGTGAACTGATATACATAACTAAATAATTGAGGTTCAGAATATAGCTGCTTATACTAAGAACAAGCATGAAAAAGTGTGAATCTGTATTGCTAGTAGTATCAGAGAAAAAGTTAAATGAATTCACATCAACTACATCAGCTATTCACTCAAATTAACACTTGAAATAATTGTCAGGATTTATAGAATAACTCGTAAAAGATTCAGAAAAAACCATGGAGAATTTTAAGAGCAGTGTTAATTTAACACACTTAATGTGTAATTTCCATGTGTTCAGACTGTCCCTTTAACTGTTGTGGTGCTTAGAGTCCCATCCTATATTGGACGTGAAAAACCGGTAATTTTGCTCAAAGGCCTCTTTATATGCTTGAGGTTATTTTACGTGCCGTAAATCTATGACACTTCCCGGCTTTACTTCCCTTGCGAAGAAAGCCATGATAAGGATTTTTACGCTCGGAAAAAAAGTCATCGCCCTCTGCCGGGTTTGAACCCGGAACCTCGAGGCTAGCATGGTAACCACTACACCACTGAGGACGACTTTTAAAAGCGAGTCACTATATGCCAGTCTAAAAATTACATACTCTCTCCATGTAATAGCAAGAAACAACTGAATAGCGACAGCACTTTAAAACATATATGATGTGTTACATCCACACGGCTTTCTCTACTAATTACAGTTTATATGTAAAGCTTATTCGTCTGTCTGTTTCAAGTTGAGCTATACATTTGCATAAATATTAATTGCTCTTTCGTACATGCTGTGCATAGGCTTAAGTTGAAAAGGTAGAATAAGACTGAAAAATGCAATGACATAGCCGGGAGTTGAACCGAATATCTTCGGTTTACCATGTCGCCGCTCTAACCAACTTAGCTACCATGGAAGCAAGACAACATAACATTAACCTTCATTTGCAGAGTTCATGCCGTGCCCACGTGCTGCCTTGGTAGCTCAGTTGGTTTCAGACGGATAATTTGGGAAATTAACCGAAACGGAAATAGTTGAAAATTGTTTTATGATTTATATACTAATTATTTTGTAGGTTTGCAGCTAGATATTAAATTTTAGTTACCTCAGCTTATACATTGGGAGGCCTGGCTGCAGAGGTAGCAAGAGGACCAGAACCTTAAACTACGCATTCCAGAGCAGTCGTGGGATAGTTATAACAAAATACACAGAATTTCACATTAATCGCATTACCTGTGGTTTATTCAGTATAAACACGGTGTCCCTACATCACACACAAAAGATATAAAGGAAGAAATTTAAAGGAGATGCTACACACACGAGGCAACATTCACACAATTCACATACGACCTTCCAGACCCAACACTCGACCAAAAGTGACGCTAACACACAACACAAAGAAGAAACGCTCACTTCACCCACTCTCCACCGCTAGCTAGACGGTGGCGAGTCGCCACGCCAAACGAAGTTCAAAACCCCAACCGAAAGAATTACCCCAACAATGCTGTCGTCAACGACTCAATAATGTGTCTGGCGTGACAACACACACACATACACGCCTCATCATGAAGGTCATACACCTAATTTGATTTTAAAGTGTAACTATTTGGTATATTGTATAGACTTGAGTCAGTATTCATGTTAAACCTCGTTAAATAATATAAATGGAAAATTTTTTGAAAATAAAAGAATAAGAGCGATCCTCGATTGCTAAGATTATAAGCTTAATGTCCAAGGCACCCAAAATGCGTTGCCATGGTGAATAAATCTTGAACAGGTGGAAGAGAAAACAAAATGGACTGTTTTTGTATCGTCGTTTATAATTGGCTTTGTCTTACGCGGTTTTATTAAGTACGTGTGTTATAAGGTTTCAAGACTTACAGTAAAACTGCATATTCAGATGTTTTATTTATATATTTAACCCGATCCGTCTCCTCGACACCACACACGAGATAAGAAGAGATCTCATCGCTCGCGGCTGCGGTAAACCGACGCGACGCTACCAGGCATCATCCATAATACTAATAGCCCAGATTAGAGCAGCAGTAAGACAAAGATCTGTATTTATACCCCGTAATGGCATGGTGTTTTTTTTTTTTTTTTTTTTTTTTACTTTCTCTACTACGTATAGTAAGTAGGGGAAGTACTGTATTCCACCCAAAAATTGGATACCGAGATTTCACCGGAAATACATGTTTTGAGACCCCCTGAATACAAAAAAAAGCATTTGTGGAAACATGTCCGCGTATGAGTCTGTGTGTCTGCCTGTGAACAACATAACTCGGAAACGAGCAGTCGGATAAGCAGCAAACCTGCTATTTAGGTTCAGTATCTTCCAGAGATGCGACACGAAGGCTTTCAAAAAAATCTCCTCAAATGGCTCTAACGATTCTGATTAAAATATCGTATGTTTAAGATACTTTCATTACAAATACAATGTTCATCTTGAATTTCCTGGGAATGTCTCCAAAAGTATCCTTCATTGTGAACGCTTTTGCATAACTGGTAAACCATAAGAGATAGACAAAGTTAACGACACAAAAAATGTAGATCGCGTTAAAATACACAATTTATGTCATATAATTTTTTTTTGAGCGAACCATTTTCGAGATATTGCTTGTTATTCCCTTAAATTTACCAATACTTATACTTTTTCTCAAATGGAAATTCCTTATTCATTTTTTTGTCCTGGTAGTGAAAAGAGAATGGAATACTCCACATAGCAACCAGCTCTTAGAATATTTGACTGTAGCTTAAAGCCTACTAATTCCCCTTGCATCTACAAGAAAATTAGCAATAAGATTAACATCTCGATATCTCGATTAACATGAAGCATATGGAGAATAAGAGGTTGTAAAAATAGTTGATACAAGAGAAGAGAAAGTCATGTGAGTGTAACACATCACATTTTTCAGCCTAATTCTACGTTTGTATAAATAGTTCGATAGGTAAAATGAAACAGCGACAGACAGTGGGTCACTAATTGTTCGCTTTGATCTTTCATAGTCTGTCCATGATATTGAAAGAAACGCGTAAATAGCAATAGAACTTCAAAAAATTTCAAACCAGTAATAACGAACATTCCCGAAATGCACATTTTTTTGTGTAGCAGGTTTTGTCTATTTCTTATGGTTTACTCATTACACAAAATTATGCAAAATTCCTTCCACATGAAAAGATAAAGGCTATTTCCAAAAAATTCAAGTTATGTATTTTATTTTGCTTGGTATTTTAATAAAAACCTTAGAGCCACTTTTAAGAAATTAAAAAAATGAGAAAAAGTTTTCGTGTAAATGCTAGCTTCGTGTGGAGAGGTGTTCTTGAAAAATCTTCGTTTCGCATTCTTGGAAGAACTTAAATATCAACTTTGGTGTTTAAACGAAATATTATTTTTACTTTCTCTAGTACGTACAGTAAGTAGGGGTAGTATTGTATTCCACCATAAAATTCGATACAGAGATTTCACCGGAAATACATAGGCCCTGAATGCAAAAAACAGCACTTTTAGAAAAAGGGTGTATATGTCGGTGTGACTGTGTCGAAAATTTTGATTTTCTCAAAAATGGCTCCAACGATTTTGACTAAAATATCACATATTTAAGATATTTTCATGACAAATAAAATGTATATCTTGAATTTTCTGGGAATGTCCCCAAAAGTGTTCTTCATTGTGAACGACTTTTGCATAACAGGTAAACCATAAGAGATAGAGAAAATTATACTATTAATTATTATAATTATAAATTATATTATTTTCTGAAGATTGCTTAACTGGTAAACCGTAAGACGTAGACCTAATTATTCTACAGTAGAAACGTAGAACTTGTTAAAACACACACTTAGTCACACATATACTTTCTTGTGGAGTGAACCATTTCGAGGTATTCCTTGTTGTTTTTTTTTAATTTTCCAATACTTATACTTTTTCTCAAGTGGGAATTTGCCATTCGTTTTTACTTTCTCTACTACGTATAGTAAGTAGGGGAAGTATTGTATTCCACCCAAAAATTCGATACCGTGATTTCACCGGAAGTGCATGTATTGAGATCCCCTGAATCCAAAAAAAGCATTTTTGGAAACATGTCCGTATGTGTGTCTGTGTGTCTGTGTGATTGTGTGTCTGTGTATCTGTCTGTGAACAGCATAACTCAGAAACGAACAGTCCGATAAACGCCAAACTTGATATTTAGGTTCAGTATCTTCCAGGGATGCGACACGAAGGTTTTCAAGAAAATCCCCCCACCCCAGGAAACCCTTTACATGGAAGATTTTTCGAAAATTTTAATTTTCTCACAAATGGCTGTAACGAATTTGATTAAAATATCATATGTTAAAGCTATTTTCATGACAAATAAAACGTATATCTTGAATTTTCTGGGAATGTCTCCAAAAGTGTTCTTCATTGTGAACGACTTTTGCATAACCGGTAAACCATAAGAGATAGAGAAAATTATACTACACAAAAAATGTAGATCGCGTAAAAATACACAATTTATGTCATATGTATTTTTTTTTGTTGAGTGAGCCATTTTCGAGATATTGCTTATTGCTCTTAAATTTTTCAATAATGGGAATTCGTTATTCATTTTTTTGTCTTTGATATGCAAAGAGTATTAATCTGTGGCAAAGAGAATGGTGCTGCACCTAGCAACCAGCTATTAAGAGATATGTATGTGCTTAAAGGCTACTGTATTTCTATATTGCGCTTGTAAATATATATTCCCCTTACATCTATAAGAAAATTAGCAATAAGATAGAGTCTGCAAATGTTTATCTCGATTAACATGAAGTAGATGGAGAATAAGCGTTTGTAAAAATAGTTTGTACAAGAGTAGAGAAAGTCATGTGAGTGTAACACATCAGATTTTTTTTATGTACTGGATATGCAAAGAGAATAGAATGCTTCACATAGCAAATAGCTCTTTTGGTTAGATTTGACTATCGCTTAAAACTTACCATATTCTCCTTGTACCTACAAGAAAATTAGTTTCTGAAAATGTTTATCTCGATTAAAATGCAGTATATGAAGAATAAGCTTATGTAAAAATAGTTTGTACAAGAGTAGAGAAAGTTATGTAGTGTAACACATCAGATTATTCTATATATTCTTCGCTTCCCCATGTTGACTTTAAAGAAGACTTCTCTGGTACTTTACTAAACATTTTTTGTGGTATTTCCATATTGTCTTACCTTTTTCTTATTTCTCCCCCAAAAATCAATTCATTACTCTCTCTTTTCTACCAAATCTCTGGCAGACTGTTTGATTCTAGAATGTTCTTCAAACGATACACCCACCCTTTTTTTTTAAACATTTTTGTTGCAATTCCAGACACTGTCTACCATATTTTTCTGTATTCTAGGCATAATATTCTGTAGCAATACTTCAATTCTCTCTCCATAATCTTTCCCTTGTTTGATTCTCGGCCCATTTTTATAACAGTGCCACCAGTTGCTAGACCTAGGGCTTCTTTACAAAATAACCTATGAACTTCATGAACTACTTCCCACCCCTCACCAAGTTCCCATATATCTACTCCGTATAGGATTTTAGGCTTCACCAGTGTGTTACACAGTCGTTCCAACATCCTATTTCGCGTACTCTATATTTACAACTTTTTGTTATTGTTAATGCACATTTTTCTGTAGCCAATGCTGCTTTTTTCTGTATTTTTCCCAATTTCCGTCACCATCTATTTTGACTTCTAGGTAATTCTTTCTATAACCACCTTATACTCTTTTTCCCTTCCTTCCTATTTCTCATTTTTGCTCACTTTATCTCCTTTACACCACAATCTGAATATTTTGTACAAAGAAATTTTTAAAAGAGCCATTTTTAGACAGCTGGCACTAAAAGCAGATATTTTATACACCTGCCACCCGTAATTGAAGATTATAACACTCAGTGGAATAAGTACATATTTTTATAACACTCCATTTTTGCACTCTTGTTTCTCGAGATAGAAATGATATGTATATTAAGCGGAGGCCAAGTATCAATTAAGTAATGATGGATTATTTGATGACTCAGAAATGGATTCGGTAGACATTTTGCAAGCATAGGAGAAGATAACGTCGGACTTGTTAACAAGAAAGTAGCGCGACATCGTATACAGGCTGGACCATTTAAGTTGAGACTATTAAATATCTCCAAAACTAAGCGTTGTAGAAAGAAATGTCTTGAATAAAAGTATCTTGATATTTTGGGGGAAAGTAAATCCAGTTATCAATTTAAATTGACCGTAAAATAACCACGACAACGTCCTCCAAATAAAACACGGCCAATGGCATTTACTTTCGTCCATAATATCAAGTAACTTTTATTCAAGACATTTCTTTCTACAACGCTTAGTTTTGAAGGTATTGTACAGTCTCAACTTAAATAGTCCACCATGTATAACAGATTTATTCAATGAATGAAGGTAAAAAACGTAAAAAATAGTTACTGTTAAAATTTGTTGTGTTCTCAGCACTGGTGCTATTAAAATCAAACAACAACGAAGGCCAAACAACAACAGACTGGAGCTCATATGTAAGTATGCTGCTGTTTCCACACAAATTGCAGCTGGATAATTTATAATTTAATATTCAGAGCTACCTAAATTTTTTAATGATAACGTGTTAAAAGAGACTTTATTGTTAACTCTTGCATCATAAATAACTATTTTGTAAATTTTTGTCTGGATTAACATGAATCACAGAGAAGAATAAGAATAGTTACTAACTGTTCTTTCACACAAACCGTTGGAAAGGTGGAATCAAACTGAAAAAATTAAATGCCATAGCCGGTATTTGAACCATGGATCTTCAGGTTTCCGTTGGTTGCTGTAACCAACTGCGCTATCATGTCAGCATGCCATTAAATTCCCTTACTGCGGGTCAGTTCAACCTTGTCCAACACATGGCTTGTGTGAAATAACAATTAATTACCGCTGATTGTCGTAATAGTTAACCACGAAGCCCGGGACTTAAAGCACTTGTGACATTGTAAGTCGCCCTTAAACTATCGTATGAGGATATATGATAGTACGGAGGTGACACTAGCTCCGTGTACCTGGCTTGCTTCCTCTGGTCTACACAACTGCAGAGCTGACAACATCCGACTAACCAACAGCGTCATTCTTTCGCAAATAAGAATAGTCCTTGCACCTCTTTGTACCCAATAAGAAACATAACCTTAACTTCCTTTTATGTATAAGAAGAGGAGTGTCCTGGTAATGCAAAGAGAATGAAATGCGCCACATAGCAGCCAGCTCTTAAAATATTTGACTGTCGCTTAAAGCCTACCAATTCCCCTTGCATCTACAAGAAAATTAGCAATAAGATTAACATCTCGATATCTCGATTAACATGACGCATATGGAGAATAAGCGTTTGTAAAAATAGTTTGTACAAGAGTAGAGAAAGTCATGTGAGTTTAACACATCAGAACTTTTTTATGGATTTATGCAGCCCTTGGTAGGAGCTAATATACAAATCAAGAAACTTTCAAATCCCGCACTGTAGCAATTTTTAGAGAAATATTGCTACAATAGTATTCTAGATCCAACAACATTACGTAAAAAGTTATCTTGAAGGGTCATATAAGCACGTATGTAAAGAATATATTTTGCATAAACTACACATTTTGCATATACAAGAAGTAAATATTTTCATTAACATTAATTACAAGCGTATAATATTCTTTTACAGAAACAGTATACTTATTTATAAATACCATTTTATGTTCATTTTGTGGCAGTAATTTGTATCACAATAATGTAAATGCCAGAGTGATTGTAGTGTAAATAAGCATTATTGTATGACATTGATTTGAGATGTTTGTTAATTATAAGCATTGTTAGGAAATAAGTTTACACGGCCTCACTGAAACTGAGAATAAGAGCGGGTAACAATGTGAGAGGGGGTGAGTTGTTTATCAATTATTAGAGACAAGCAAATGACGTCAGATTGACGCGCTTTTCTTAGAAATGGCGGGAATTTCTTCCCTAGAG
Source organism: Deroplatys truncata (assembly GCA_030765065.1). NCBI lineage: Eukaryota > Metazoa > Arthropoda > Insecta > Mantodea > Mantidae > Deroplatys > Deroplatys truncata. The sequence continues at coordinate 113,329,776 of CM060982.1, forward strand.
CATATGTTTTCGTAAATTTTGATTGGATATAAAAATAGACGCTAATGTTGGCGCGTTTTATTAACCAATATCAGCTCGGTTATAATCTTTAGGCATATTAGGGTGTGGGAGTATAAAAAGCTAAAGCCAGAGGCAAGTATCGCTCAGTTCAACAAAATCATCCACGCGTTACACGTCGCTGAGTCCAACAGAATCATTCAGAAGTTAAACGTCGCTTAGTTCATCAGAATCGTTCGCGAGTTACACGTCGCAATTCTACAGAATCTCTCGCGTCTTAAACTTTGTTATAAATGTGAAACACGCGAATTAATAATGTGCAGTAAATAAGTGATTATAGTGATATTAGAAAATATAACAGTTTCAGTCTGGCGTGTATCACGAGTCAATATGTGAAATTAACTAATTGTGACGGTAATAAAAGTGTAAAAACAAATTCTTTTATAAGTGTTATCTTTCAGTAACAAATCCTTTCCGTTTACACACCTTGATCAAGAGATTTGCTCGACTTAATAACAATAATAGGTAGCCGGAGGACAATGAACCCAACATTCAAAGTAGTAGTACAATAACAGGCGCCCAGCAAAAGACAACACGAAGTGACCGCGACAAATTGGCTCCCATACGTTGTGCAGATAAACATGAAGCATCTTCCAACTACAAACAAATACCCACTGCCATTTGAAATAGGTTTAAGGAAAGAACAGGAATGGCATGGTTTAGAATGGGGGGGGGGGGCTGGAGGGCACATGACTGACGATTCTGGCAGGAGAATCTGCCCAATTTGGGATTTGGATGAGGACTGGGTACATATGTTGGCGGAACCAGCGAACGATTAAACTCAAAGAAAAATTCTTAAGTCCCTCAAGAAAGAGATTGGCATGTTGTTAGCTCCTGGCTGACCAGAGGAACTGGCAAAAATGGGGAATTTGTTTGGTTAAAGTGCGCGAAGCTAGGTCAAATTAGATCAGTTGGACAAAGGTAATTTATCTCTATTTTCCTTTTTCTTGTTCCTTTTTGGATTGTTTTCTTTTTCTGTTGTTTATTTCTTCACCCTACTTGTATCTTAAATAGGCATGTACGTTCAATGACCCATTCACTAAATACTTGTGTAATAACTTCAATAATTTGAAACCAATAAAGTTACCCTATCTATCCATCTGGATGCAATCCGAAATGACTTCGGAAATTCAAACATATGGGCTTGTGTGGATGAAACTACTAATTCATTGGGCCGATATGTTGCAAATTTGGTAAAAGGGAAACTGAGGACGGACCATCATCTTGAGTGCAACAAAGTTTTGCAAAATTAACCGCTCTATAATTGCAAACTTCGTTGGTGAGGGAGCGCGTGAGTAATATTAACTTACTAATTACTTTCTCTACTACATATAGTAAGTAGTGGAAGTATTGTATTCCACTCAAAAATTCGATACCGAGATTTCACCGGAAATACATGTTTTGAGACCCCTTGAATCCAAACAAAGCATTTTTGCAAACATGCCCGTGTGTGTGTGTGTGTGTGTGAACAACATAACTCAGAAATGAACAGTCGGATAAACACCAAACTAGGTATTTAGGTTCAGTATCTTCCATAAATTTGAGACGAAGGTTTCAAGAAAATCCCCCCACCCCAGATTACCCTTTACATGAAACATTTCTCGAAATTTTTAATATTCTCAAAAACGGCTCTAACGATTTTGATTAAAATATCATATGTTTAAGATATTTTCATGACAAATGAAATGTATATCTCGAATTTTCTGGGAATGTCTCCAAAAGTATTCTTCATTGTGAACGACTTTTGCATAACTGGTAAACCATAAGAGATTGACAAAATTTTACTACACAAAAAATTTAGATCGCGTTAAAATACACAATTTATGTCACATATTTTATTTTTGTTGTTGAGTGAACCATTTACGAGATATTGCTTGGCTTGTTATTCCCTTAAAGTTTTCAATACTTATCTTCTCAAATGGGAATTCGTTATTCATTTTTTTGTCTTGGTTATGCAAAGAGTATTAATCTGTGGCAAGGAGAATGGTGCTGTACCTAGCAACCAGCTATTAAGAGATATGTCTATGCTTAAAGGCTACTGTATTTCTATATTACCCTTGCAAATACAAAACAAGGGGAACATAGTAGGTACGCCTTAAGCGATGATCAAATATTTTTAGAACTGGTCGCTATGTGTAAAATGTAATTCTCTTTGCATGTCAAAAGATCGTTTCTGTAAATGTTTATCTCGATTAATATGAAATAGGTGAAGAATAGGAGTTTGTAAAAATAGTTTGTACAAGAGTAGAAAAAGTCATGTGAATGTAAGACATCAGATTTTTATTCGTAAATTTGTGACGTCCCGTTTTTAAGTATGGCAATATTATATGTTGTATTCATATTTCAGATGTTCTGTAGACAACAAATTTAAACAAAGAAATGGTTCTATTATTCCTGAATGATGCTGCGCCATACATGATCAAGGCTGGAAAAGCCATTAAGATATTTTATACAAATCTGAAGTACGCGACATATCTTGCCCATACGCTGAACCGAGTAGCCGAAACAATAGTTTGAAATACGGAATGCGAATTGATGCTGACCTATGTCGCATCATTGTTAATATTGCTCGGAGTCACGGGTTCGATTGAGGATGGTAGGGGTTAGGAATTTAGTTTCGGGGGATGATATCCTAGTAGAGCTGAAGTTCCTCTTTTTAGAGTGGTAACACTGCCTTGATAGCCTTAATAATGCAGACGGCTACGTTAAATTACTCTTTATTACTTTCTCTACTACGTATAGTAAGTAGGGGGAGTATTGTATTCCACCCAAAAATTCGATACCGAGATTTCACCGGAAATACATGTTTTGAGACCCCCTGAATCCAAAAAAGCATTTTTGGAAACATGTCCGTGTGTGTGTCTGTGTGTCTGTCTGTCTTTGAACAGCATAACTCAGAAACGAACAGTCAGATAAACACCAAACTTGGTATTTAGGTTTAATATCTTCCAGAGATGCGACACGAAGGTTTTCAAGAGAATCCCCCACCCTAGATTACGCTTTACATGAAAATGTTTCGAAAATTTTAATTTTTTCAAAAACGGCTCTAACAATTTTGATTAAAATATCATACGTTTAAGATATTTTCATAACAAATGAAATGTATATCTCGAATTTTCTGGGAATGTCTCTAAAAGTCTTCTTCATTGTGAACGACTTTTGCATAACTGGTAAACCTTAAGAGATGGATAAATTTTCCAATACTTATGCTTTTTCTCAAATTCGTTATTCATTTTTGTACTGGTAATGCAAAGAGAATGGAATACTCCACATAGCAACCAGCTCTTCAAATATTTGACTACAGCTTAAAGCCTACCAATTCCCATTTGCATCTACAAGAAAATTAGCAATAAGATTGACATCTCGATATCTCGATTAACATGAAGCATATGGAGAATAAGCGTTTGTAAAAATAGTTGTACAAGAGTAGAGAAAGACATGTGAGTGCAACACATCAGATGTTTTATATTTGTGCCCTCTTGGGTTGAAAACTTATCACTTTTTTCGTATTGGTCATCCCCACTTCTGCAACTCCCACGCTTAATTATGACAACTTATTTTAAGTCAAAAACCTTCCTATGAGCCTTCTTAATCAAAGATAAAACACATCCACTTTCTGACCGTGCTAACCTTATGATCCTTTGTCCCTGTCACTTCCGAGTCCGGGGATAAAATACAGGCCTCTAAACTTCTCGGCGCCATAAGTTATTTCCCGCGAAACAAGTAAGTGTCTATCTGGCCTTTCGCTAGAAACCAAAGTTTGCTTTATTTCCTTCTCGGTGAATGGCGAATTTATTAGTGGCATGAATTTACAGAGCGCTGCATTCAATTATTGTTTCACTTGATTTACTTTTTGCACATTTTGTAACCTTTTAACTTTAAAGCAAATCCTGCTTTCAAAGTTTATCCCAGGTTATGAATTATTTGTCATGTTGTATTAGATATTTTATTAATATTATTTTGTTTATTATCAAATATGTTTAATATTTATATTGTATTATATTATCATTCATTTCTTCCTGCACGAAGAAGATGAAGAAATGCATGACATGAAACTTTCATAGCACTTATAATTGGATTAATCAAATCACGGGCTGGCAGAATCTATTCTCGTCATAGGTATTTTTGAAGGCCCCTGCACGCATAGCTGCATAAAGAGATATGCTTGTAGAGCTAACTTTATCACCGCAGTCTGTACCTACCTGGCTAAATGCTATAATATTTTACTGCGACAGTTTTGATCAGCTAACTCGATAAAGTATTATATCACTCCTCAAGCATGTAGGCTACAGAGTCCATTTATACAGAAATTTAATCATTAGTTTCATAATTTTCATTAATTTGAATATTCTCCTAGTTTAGGTTGTAGGCAGTTTAGCAGTCGATGCGCAGATAACATTGAACGACAAGAGTGTGCAAGAGGACCTAGTAAAATATACATAAAATCCAACTTTAGTATGCTGCCTGCTGCAATAACAAAATTAGAAGCAAGAACACTACCATTAGTGCAGTCATTAACCATGGTTTAAGTTGTTGAATTATCTTTAGAGTCGTGTTGTGAAGAAATGGGTGTAGCGGTTAGGAAAAAATTTAATGCAGTACTTATATATACTACAATACTACTTATCCTCAGTCAGATTTCATCTCTTATGCACGCACCTGTCACTTCTTGCTTTTAAGAATGTCTTTACATGAGTTTAAGTTAGCAAAATTTGGAAAGACCTTGTTGTTGTACATTGTTTTAAAAGAGGAGAATAAAATGCATTGCAGTGCAGTGAGGAATTCTGATAGTTGAGGCAGTATTTTTAACACTTAAATGATTTCAGTCTAATTATATAATACATAATTTCAATAAAAGCCCGCCTTAGAGCAACATGTGTATGTAACAATATATAAAAAGTGTATATTACAGTCATTGTATGTGTTTATATTACTGTACATATGTGTAATAATGTTATGTGAATGTATTACGTAATTTAATAATATAGGAGCTGTGAGAATAATAGGTTAAAAGTTGCTAACAATGAGGTAACAATGAGGTAACCTTGAGTCAATAATGAGTAAGAAAGTTTCACAATACTACTTGTGATTCTTGGAGTAACAATAATGTAATTTTTGTAACAGTATATAAAATAGCCAATCAACAACCAGAAAAAGCTTTAGTTAAATAAAAGTATTCTATGGGATTAGGATTAGCCAACCAGAAACTTAAATATGGCAATATTTACCGATCTAGAAGTCAGTTGCTTGTAGACAGTGCTCATACCTCGAGATGGGTCCTCGAGAAATTTAATACTTATTTTGTGTGAGAAAAATAGTTTACGTGTTAAAAAGTGCAAGTATTTAACAAAAGAATCTCACAGCCCTCTATATAGTGAAGTGTTATTTAAATCCTGTCAAGGATTAATAAATGGAGTGAAGAAAAACTTAAAATCTGTGTAAGCCTACATTCTTCAGTCGCACTGCTCCCTGCTAAGATATTCATATCTCTAAAGAATATATAAATACTGACGCAGCCGAGGCAAATATAAATATATAATATTTAAAGAAACAGTAAAATTACAAAGTTAATATTTTTAAACATTTTGGGGGGGCAAAGGCCAGCGGAACGTACATTTGTGGCGAAGCCTACCGGAAACCTTTTACTATAGCTGCGATTGCTACTACAAAATCGGCTCCTCAACAGTCGAAATACAATACTCCTAAATTTAACCTTTTTCAATACATAGCCGTAGCTTCATTTTATTCCTTTATAAGCTGGGCCCAAATGACCTAGCTGTCGACGGGCCCTTAAACTCCACACCACCACCACCACCACCACCACCACCACCACCACCACCACCACCACCACCACCACCACCACCACCACCACCACCACCACCTTTATAAGCAGAGCAGTGAAGCATTTGCGGCCTTAACATTGCTACTCCTTGCGCCCTTTATTCGCAGTAATAGGTATACATCACCTTAAATACATTTTGTTTTTCTCCTACACGCACAAAGAATCTTCACATCCTCTACTCGCCATTCTCTCAATTTTAATACTAAATTAACGACGTAATTAATTCCGTTAACATCTGCAGAAGAAGAAGAACAACAATATGTTAAAATATCACAAATCTAGCGGATTTGCCTAAATACGATAGGTTGTGTGGCAGAGTTCGCGTAGGCTCATGTACCTCCTGGATCTCTGTTGTATTCTAGACGTTCTTGCCGGCTACCAGTCGAAGAGCTGAGGAAAGAATCCCTATCCTATTTACGAGGGCTAATCAACAAAGACTGAGACTGATTTTTTTACTCCAATTCAATGTTTACATGATCTTTTTCAAAGTAGTCCCCTCCTACTTCAATGCACTTTTTATAGCGTCTCTGCCAATCCTTGAACACGTGCTGCAGACCATTCTTTGTCAGGTCCTTGAGAATCGCCTCACTTTTCTTGAGCACAGCTTCAGAGTTCTCAAATCGAATACCCCTAAGCTTTGCCTTTAGTGATGGGAATAAAAAAAGCCACAGGGTGCAAAATCGGGGCTATAAGGTGGATGTGGTACACAGGTAATGTTAAATCGAGCCAGAAACTGCATGACTTGATTTGCGACGTGAGGCCGTGCATTGTCATGATGAAGTCGCCACCCTGTCCGAGAAAGCTCTGGTCGTTTCTTTGCAATGTGCTTCCTCAGTGTAGCCAATACTGTCGTGTAGGATTCTGCTGTAACAGTAGTGTGAGAGGGAACTGCATGCTGGTAAATCATTCCATTACAGTCAAAAAATGTGATCACCATCACTTTCCTTGCAGATGGAACAACTTTTGCGTTTTTTGGTGTTGGAGAACCTGGCGATTTCCACACTGTGCTGGCTTGTTTTCCTTCAGGACCATAATAATGCAGCCATGACTCATCACCGGTGATAATCGATTTAAAAATGCATCACCTCCATTGTCTGGTATGCGAAATGCACGTAGGGTCTACAAAATAGAGCATTACTACCAACCTACCAATACGAGAGTGCTGCCGCCTAATTTTCAAATATTTATTTTACAGATATGAAACTATCACGGAAGCTACAGGAAAAAATCAGTCTCAGTTTTTGTTGATCAGCCCTCGTAGTTAGACAACAACTCTGGGATTTTGTGGGTGAAGGCAAAATAATAAAACGATTTTCCCATAACCTTGATTTATTGAAGATAATTATGTCTATTCAGGCGGCTAGCAATTTTCTCTTATGAAGTGCTGTTTAAATCTTACAACTTAAATCCTCTCGCTATCATTTTATGTTATTCTGTGGAGCTAGCTAATTCATCACACGATCTTCCCACCCACATACGCAGCTCTTCCACCTGGTTGCACAATTTAATTACATCACTGATTCCAATATCGGTTGCTATGCTAGTAGAATGCAAAATGTTGCCAAGAGCATCTCAGAGAGTCGTATAAACTCGGGGCCTCCCTACCCTTTTATTTGTTTTCCTATGATGCCAGAATTCGCTGCTTTATTTGTTACAACAATCCCCATTGGCTCTTAAGTAGCGTTACATAGCATGCTATGACAATAAAATGTGCTAAATTTCTGAAGCCACGCGTCCTGATGACTTTCCCGACAAAACCCAATGTCCTTCTATTAAGTAAATGTTTCATTTTATATTTTACTAACGAGTTCCCTCGAGTTCCAGGAAATGGACCACTATTTCTGTATATTTCTAATCTCTGACCTCTCTTTCTGTTTTCTGAGGTTTAGCCTGAATCCTGTATGCATTAGCTCGTGTATTGATGGACTTTCACCTCTCGTTTGCTAGCTCGCCTGTTAACTACATCTAATGAAAGTTTATAAAAAACTATAATTAATTTTAATTAATTGTATATATAATAATTAAAAAGAAAACCTTATGAATCCCATAAACACCCAGTATTAAAGAACTTGCGATGGCAGGTCGCCATTGAGATTGCCACTTCTAGTAAGAAGTCTTGGTGATCTATCTGGTAGAATAACTTCAGTCATTTCGGAAATTCAATACCCACTGGCATATTGTCACAGTAGCTCAATGCTTAGACCAACCGCACCGAAGAGAGCAAGAGAACCGTGTTCAAATCTCGGCTGTGGCATTGAATTTTTCAGTTGACTATCTGTATTAAAGACTTGTCAAGACCAGGCTAAGGTTTCTAAAAGATATAATTAATTTCAAATAATTGTATACATTGAGGCAGAATTTTTAACACTTAAATGATTTCAGTCAAATTATATAATATGTAAATTCAATAACAACCCGCCTTGAAGCAATATGTGCATGTAATAATTAATAAAATGTATGTAACAGTAATTGCATATGCTTATATTATTGTAAACATGTTCAATAATGTTATGTGAATGTAATTTAAAAATGTAGGAGCTGTGAGAATAATAAGTTAAAAGTTCCTAACAATGAGGTAACAATGAGGTAACCTTGAGACAGTAATGAATTTGAAAGTTTCAATGGTATTAGTCATTATTGGAGGAACAATAATGTAAATTTTGGGACAGTTTAACAAATAGCCAATCAACAACCAGAAGAAGCTTTAGTAAAATGAAGGTATTCTATTGGAGTAGGATTAGCCAATCAGAAATTGAAAAGGTGAAGATTTTACAAATTTAGAAGTCAGTGGCCTAACCAGATGCAAAAAGTGTCTTCGAAAGAAGTATAATACGTATTCGTGTGAGACGAAAAACAGTTTTACGTGTTAAAAAGTACAAGTATTTAATAAACGCATCTCACAGCTCTCTTTCTATATCAGTGAAGTGTTTTTTAAAAAGTATCAAGCATTAATAAAAGGATTAAGTAAAATTATAATCTGTGTAAGACTACATTCTTGTCGCATCAATACCCTGCCAAGATATCCATGTCTCTAAAATAAATACTGACGCAGCCGAGGAAAACATAAATATTAAATATTTAAAAAAACAGTCAAATTACAAAAGAAATAATTTTTGAACTTGGGGCAAAGGCCATCAGAAAGTACATTTGGGGCGAAGGCTACCGGAAACTGTTAACCATACGTGCGGTTGCAACTATTACAAGTTCGGCTCCCCAACAGTTGAAATATAATACAACTCTTTCAATAGAAACTACTTCAAATTGACGCCCAAAGCGTGGTGCTAATAACGTAATAACAACAATACTTCTTCAAATTCATAATTAATAAAAACCGTACTTTTTCCCAAATCGCTTTTGGGGCATGTCATCTCAAAATGAATTTAAGATCTCCTAATGGTTTCCGGAAAAAAGGCGAGATTGGGAATTCAATGCCCTGTCGGTAGTTGCCATGGTAGCTCAGTTAGTCAGAGCAGCCGATGGAAACCAAAAGATCCGTGGCTCAAATTCCGGCTATGGAATTTAATTTTTCTGCCTAATTGTAATGTTTTCTAAGAATAGTTTGTGGAGCAGTGGGTAGGGAAACACATCTGGGTATAATGAATTAGAATTTTTCTTCCTTAAAGCTGTTGGATTATAATTATGACGATAAAGCAGTGCGGACGTATTTCATTGCATCGTGTTTCGAGAATGTCTTTCTTGTTTAGCCCGCAGTGACGTCAGTGAAATATGTCTGCCGTGACTGTGCACTAATCCTCTCAAAATGCTATGTAAACATTGATGAAAACTGTAGCTGCAGAGACAAGGTTTAGTCAAGAGGGTGGCCGGTCCTGCGCCAAGTTGCCCCAAAGTTTTCCAACAGATGCAAGCTCAAACAGCCCGTGCCCTTTGTGTTAAAAGGTGTAACAATAGTACAGACATGCAATATGTAGCAGCAGCTAAGTGATTCTGATGCTCGTGTAAACACGCTCTCTGTATTTCAGCTATCAAACTCACTGACCTCGTGCATAACATTAGCATAATGTTGCTCTAACATGGAAATCAAAAATGTAGACCAGCTTTGCTTCCCTACAAGATGTTAAGTGCACCAAGACATTAAAACAAGGAATTAAACATGAAGTTACCTTTCGGGAGACTGGGTACATAAAATACTTTTATTGATGGATGGATAGACTGACAGACAGACAGATAGATAGATAGATAGATAGATAGATAGATAGATAGATAAATAGATAGACAGATAGATAGATAGATAGATATAGATGGATAGATAGAGATAAATAGATAGATAGATATAAATAGAGAGAGCCAGAGATAGAGATAGAGATAGAGAGACAGATAGATAGATAGATAGATAGATAGATAGATAGATAGATAGATAGATAGACAGACAGATAGATAGATAGACAGATAGATAGATAAACAGATAGATAGATATAGATGGATAGATAGATAGATAAATAGATAGATAGATAGATAGATAGACAGATAGATAGATATAGATGGATAGATAGATAAATAGATAGATAGATATAGATGGATAGATAGAGATAAATAGATAGATAGATAGATATAAATAGAGAGAGATAGAGAGACAGATAGATAGATAGATAGACAGACAGACAGACAAATAGATAGATAGTTAGATAGATAGATAGATAGATAGATGTAGATGGATAGATAGACAGATAGATAGATAAATAGATAGATATCTAAATAGATAGACAGATAGATAGATATAGATGGATAGATAGAGATAAATAGATAGATATAAATAGAGAGAGACAGAGAGCCAGAGACAGACAGACAGACAGACAGAGAGCCAGAGACAGACAGACAGACAGACAGGTAGGTAGGTAGGTAGGTGGGTAGGTGGGTGGGTGGGTGGGTGCGTGCGTGGGTGGGTGGGTGGGTGCGTGCGTGCGTGCGTGCGTGGGTGGGTGGGTGGATAGTTAGTTAGTTAGTTAGTTAGTTAGTTAGTTAGTTAGTTAGTTAGTTAGTTAGTTAGTTAGTTAGTTAGTTAGTTAGTTAGTTAGTTAGTTAGTTAGTTAGTTAGTTAGTTAGTTAGTTAGTTAGTTAGTTAGTTAGTTAGTTAGTTAGTTAGTTAGTTAGTTAGTTAGTTAGTTAGTTAGTTAGTTAGTTAGTTAGTTAGTTAGTTAGTTAGTTAGTTAGTTAGTTAGTTAGTTAGTTAGTTAGTTAGTTAGTTAGTTAGTTAGTTAGTTAGTTAGTTAGTTAGTTAGTTAGTTAGTTAGTTAGTTAGTTAGTTAGTTAGTTAGTTAGTTAGTTAGTTAGTTAGTTAGTTAGTTAGTTAGTTAGTTAGTTAGTTAGTTAGTTAGTTAGTTAGTTAGTTAGTTAGTTAGTTAGTTAGTTAGTTAGTTAGTTAGTTAGTTAGTTAGTTAGTTAGTTAGTTAGTTAGTTAGTTAGTTAGTTAGTTAGTTAGTTAGTTAGTTAGTTAGTTAGTTAGTTAGTTAGTTAGTTAGTTAGTTAGTTAGTTAGTTAGTTAGTTAGTTAGTTAGTTAGTTAGTTAGTTAGTTAGTTAGTTAGTTAGTTAGTTAGTTAGTTAGTTAGTTAGTTAGTTAGTTAGTTAGTTAGTTAGTTAGTTAGTTAGTTAGTTAGTTAGTTAGTTAGTTAGTTAGTTAGTTAGTTAGTTAGTTAGTTAGTTAGTTAGTTAGTTAGTTAGTTAGTTAGTTAGTTAGTTAGTTAGTTAGTTAGTTAGTTAGTTAGTTAGTTAGTTAGTTAGTTAGTTAGTTAGTTAGTTAGTTAGTTAGTTAGTTAGTTAGTTAGTTAGTTAGTTAGTTAGTTAGTTAGTTAGTTAGTTAGTTAGTTAGTTAGTTAGTTAGTTAGTTAGTTAGTTAGTTAGTTAGTTAGTTAGTTAGTTAGTTAGTTAGTTAGTTAGTTAGTTAGTTAGTTAGTTAGTTAGTTAGTTAGTTAGTTAGTTAGTTAGTTAGTTAGTTAGTTAGTTAGTTAGTTAGTTAGTTAGTTAGTTAGTTAGTTAGTTAGTTAGTTAGTTAGTTAGTTAGTTAGTTAGTTAGTTAGTTAGTTAGTTAGTTAGTTAGTTAGTTAGTTAGTTAGTTAGTTAGTTAGTTAGTTAGATAGATAGATAGATAGATAGATAGATAGATAGATAGATAGATAGATAGATAGATAGATAGATAGATAGATAGATAGATAGATAGATAGATAGATAGATAGATAGATAGATAGATAGATAGATAGATAGATAGATAGATAGATAGATAGATAGATAGATAGATAGATAGATAGATAGATAGATAGATAGATAGATAATGTATCTTTATTGGTTTCAGATTATTAAAGTTATTTCACAAGTATTTAGTGCATGGGCCATTGACCGTACATGCATATTTAAGATACAATAGGGTGACAAAATAAACAACAGAGAAAGAAAACACAACAAAAAGGAACAAGAAAAAGGGAAATAGAGATAAATTATCTTTGTCTAACTGAACAAATCTGAGCTAGCTTCGCGCACTTTAGCCAAAAAATTGCCCATGTTTTGCCAGTTCCTCTGGTCAGCCGGTAGATACCAACATGCCAATCTCTTCCTAGAGGGACTTTTTCTTTCAGTTTAATCGTTCGCTGGTTCTCCCACGGTGCACATTCCGCCAAAATATGTACCCAGTCCTCATCCAAACTACAGAATGGGCAGATTCTCCTGCCAGAATCGTAAGTCATTTTCTCTGCCCTCCAGGCCCCCAGTATAAACCATGCCATTCCTGATCTTTCATTTCTTCCTAAATTAAGTATATATGCCTCTTTACCCCACTTCAATTTTATTTCATTTGCTAGACTTAGAGAAGTTTTAATTTTACAATCCGATTCTATTTCCCATATACTTTTATAATTTAGGAAGTACTGTTTAGAGGGTGACACCTCATGGACTTCAACCTACATGGATCCGGTGTGGCCACCTCCAGGAGGAGAGAATGAAGTGAAGGAACCGCAGGAGGCTATAAGCCGCAGGCAGATAGGCTACAGAGACGCGCGGAAGTCCCTAAAAGATTCAGGATCCTCTGTTGGAGCTATCTAAAGAGGGCGATGAACGACCCGTCAACCAAGCAGCCCTCTAGTGCCCACGTTGAGTACTCGAAACCTAGAAGCACATGGAATAAAAGGGAAATTATGAAAAGGAAATCGTTGTTGGTGAGAAACCACCCCAATATCCGCATACCGACCAGGGAAAACACGAAAACCCAAGGTCAAATTGAGCGTTCGACGGGAATCGTACCCCTGACCTCCTGAATGCGAGCCACACACTTTACTGCGGAGCGATCTCGTTGGAGAAAGTAATGTATTCGTGTATTCCATGCAATAATTCTGTATCGAAATTTCTGTAAAAATACACGTTTTAGATTCCCTGAACCCAAATATAGCAATTTAGAAAAAGGTCTGTGTGTATGTCTGTATTTGCAAGCACAAATAAAAAACGAAACACCAATAAATACCAAACTTGGTATTTAAATTCAGCATTTTTCAAGTATACGATACGAATATATCCCAAGCTACGCTATATATGCCAAATGTTTTGTTGTGTTTCATTTTCTCAAAAACTGTTTTAAGAGTTTGGTTAAAATGCCAAATGTAATGGAATGAGAAATGAAATCTATATATATTTAATTTGTTGTGAATAACCTATGAACTTATCTTAATTTCTATAATTTTTAATAACAAGGAAATCTTAAAAGATAGATAAACATTTGATAAGATACATTCAAATAACTTTCTCTAACTACTATCGTTTATTTTTATATCCCTTCTAGGTACACACCATTCCTACGAAATGTTATTTTTCTATCTACTTCATGTTAGTTGTAATAAACCATTTCATACAGGTGGCTATAATCTTGGCATTACATTGCGAGAAACTACTGGAAAGCGACAGCACTTTAAAAATTGACGAAGTATTGAAAAGTTCACAAAAATAACAACGATACCTCGGAAACAGCCGACGCCACAAAAGAAATTATTTGAAATACATTGTTTTTAAAAGTTTATACACGTTTGTGTAGTACATTTTGATCCATCTTTTAAAATTTGTCACTTAAACAAAATTAAAATAGCAGGTAATCTTGTAAATAGGACTTGCTGCCTTCTTTGGTGTTTAGAACAGCTGTCTTTGTAACGGATTTCTGATGAGCTGCAATTTTGAAGGTGAGTTTCACACATTGCTTTACGTTGATTTAACTCTGTCTTGACTTAACTTTGTAAGATAACCTAAGTGTCTGCTAGAAGATTGGCCTTAGTTGCCTAATCGCATTTCTGTATCATCTGGTAGAGTAACTTGCTGAATGATGGCATAAGTTGCATAATTCCATTGTTCTGATATTTATTTTATTTCGCTTCTTTTATCAATAGTAGAAATTTGGGTCACGATGTTGAAATATGCAAGCCAGTAAACAGGGTGAGCCATTTAAATTGTGACTGTACATATCTCCAAAACTAAGCGTTGTAGAAAGAAATGTCTTGAATAAAAATTTCTTGATATTATGGGAAAGGTAAATGACATTAGTCGGTTTTATTTGGAGGACGGTGTGATGATTTAAATTGACCCTAATTTTTGGTTCAGATTTTAAAAAAATCTGATGTGTTACACTCACATGACTTTCTCTACTCTTGTACAAGCTATTTTTACAAACACTATTCTCCATATGCTTCATGATAGTTGAGATATCCAGATGTTAATCTTATTGCTAATTTTCTTGTAGATGCAAGGGGAATTGCTAGGCTTTAAGAGATAGTCAAATATTTTAAGAGCTGGTTGCTATGTGTAGCATCCCATTCTCTTTGCATTACCAGAACAAAAGAAAGAAAGAAAGAAAGAAAGAAAGAAAGAAAGGAAGGAAGGAAGGAAAAAAAAGAATAACGAATTCAATTCCCTTTTGAGAAAAAGTATAAGTATTGGAAAATTTAAGGAAATAACAAGCAATATCTTGAAAATGGTTCACTCAACAAAAAAAATGTATATGACCTAAATTGTGTATTTTAACGCCATCCGTATGTTTTGTAGTAAAATTTTGTCTATCTCTTATGGTTTACCAGTTATGCAAAAGTCGTTCACATTGAAAAATACTTTTTGAGAAATTCCCAGAAAATTCGAGATATACATTTCGTTTGTCATGAAAATATCTTAAACATATGATATTTTAATCAAAATCGTTAGAGCCATTTTTGAGAAAATTAAAATTTTCGAAAAATTTTCCATGTAAGGGGTGATCTGGGATGGGGGATTTTGAAAACCTTCGTGTTGCATCTCTGAAAGATACTGAACCTAAATACCAAGTTTGGTGTTTATCCGATTGTTCGTTTCTGAGTTATGCTGTTCACACACACAGACACACACAGACATGTTTCCAAAAATGCTTCTTTTGGATTCAGGGAGTCTCAAAACATGTATTTCCGGTGAAATCTCGGTATCGAATTTTTGGGTGGAATACAATACTTTCCCTACTTACTATACGTAGTAGAGAAAGTAAAACTAAATTCACCCTAAAATGACCATCATAACGTCCTCCGAGTAAAACACCATCAATGGTATTTACTTTCCTCCATAATATCAAGCAACTTTTATTAAGGGCATTTCTTTCTAAAACACTTAGTTCTTGGAGATACAGTACAGTCTCAAATGGTCCACCATGTATCTGAGACTGCACAACATAAAATTGGCCGGTGTACAAGATCTAAACCCGAGATTTCTCAAATTCAAATATGCTTAGTGTTTTGTGGTTCAGGAAACACTTCGATAGCTGAAAAAAGGAAAGAAATTACCATGAATATTGTAACTTTTTGCGTTTGAAATGCAAAATACTTGCATATTTTTCTAAGTAATAGCTACAACATTTAGCTATTGAAGACACTTAACGTTTCATAATGTGTTTTTAATTATTGAATTTATATAAACTACACTTTGGACACATCGATGGCTTTAGACAGAATTTTATGATGTTGCTGACTCATTATATAAACTGTTTTACAATTCATTTGTTATTCTTTAAATGTTAAAATATGGTCTCTGTTACTCTCTAATCCATAATTTCCACCTTCTAACGAAAAGGCCTTAAAAATTATATCCGGTTCAGCGTTTGATGCCCATTGTCGACCTATATTTAAATATTTTAAAATCCTGACGGTAATAAATGAATATATATACAATTTTTAGTAATTATTAACACTACTTGGAATAATCATGTATTTCATCATCAGCAACATCAACATTATACTATAAATAATTATTTTATTTTCACACACAAAGTAAAGTTGACTAAATCCAAGAAATGGTGTAATTACATCGGCATCAATATGTATATCTCGAATTTTCTGGGAATGTCTCCAAAAGTATTCTTCATTGTGAACGACTTTTGCATAACTGGTAAACCATAAGAAATAGACAGAATTTTACTACACAAAAAATGTAGATCGCGTTAAAATAGAGAATTTATGTCATATACATTTTTGTTGTTGAGTGAACCATTTTCGAGATATTGCTTGTTATTCCCTTAAATTTTTCAATACTTATTTTCTCAAATGGGAATTCGTTATTCATTTTTTGGTCTTGTATATGCAAAGAGTATTAATCTGTGGGAAAGAGAATAGTGCTGCACATAGCAACCAGCTATTAAGAGATATGTATATGCTTAAAGGCCACTGCAAATAAAAACAAGGGGAACATAGTACGCCTTAAGCGATAGTCAAATATTTTTAGAACTGGTCGTTATGTGTAAAATGTAATTCTCTTTGGAAGTCAAAAAATCGTTTCTGCAAATGTTTATCTCGATTAATATCAAATAGATGGGGAGTAAGAGTTTGTAAAAATAGTTTGTACAAGAGTAGAGAAAGTCATCACATCAGAAATTTTTGGATTCAGGGGGTCTCAAAACATGTATTTCCGGTGAAATCTCGGTATCGAATTTTTGGGTGGAATGCAATACTTTCCTACTTACTATACGTAGTAGGGAAAGTAAAAAAGCTTATTCTTCTATCTACTTCCTGTTATATGAAATTTCATTATACATTTTCTGAACCTTATAGTTATAATAAGGATATAATAGGCTAAAGCGATAGTCAGATTCTTAAAAGACGCTTTGAAATTCTAATAGGTTTACGTGATCACGAGAAAAAACGAATACTACGTACAATTTAAAAAAGTGTAAGCATTTCAAAATTCAAATCAATAACAAGGATATTTCGAAATGGTTAACGCCCCAAACGATTTTATTTGACAATTTGTGTTCTTTAACGAGATCTATGTTTTTTGTGTTATAAGACTTTGCTATCTCTCACAATTCAGAAATTATACAAAAGTCATTCAGAATAGAGAGGACATCACCGGCTTCTCCCATAAAATTCAAAATATAGTTTTATTTGTCATGAAAATAGCTAAAAATTATTATTCAAAATCATTGGTGCCATTTTTGAGAAAATAACAAAATTCGAAAAATAATCCATATAAAAGATATTTAGAGGGCGGCGATTTTCTTCAAAATCTTTCTATCGCAACCTTTAAAGGTCGTGAACTTAAATACCAAGTTTTGGATTTAACAGACTTTTTGTTTTTGACTTATGCTGTTCACGGATCTCAATTTTTTGGGTGGAATACAATATTTCCTACACTTATTATAACTACGTAGTACGCGAAGTAAAAATAGACCTACAGAAAAGTGAAGGGTATAAGTAAAATAGAAACAAAGGTTTAAATGTTTGTCCTTTTTTTGCGCAAAATTTCACCGATGTATTTCTTTGAGGAAAAAAAAGAAATAACGTCGCCCTCCATGGTGTAGTGGTTACCATGCTAGCCTCTATTTCCCGAGGTCGCGGGTTCAAATCCGGCGGAGGGCGATGGATTTTTTCGGGCGTAAAAATCCTTAGCATGGCTTCCTTCGAGAGGGAAGTAAAGCCTGTGGTCCCGTATCGTAGATTTCTGTGAAAAGAACCTCAAGCCTGATAAAGAGGCCTCTGAGCAAAATTACCAGTCTTTCACGCCCAATATAGAATGGGATGCTAAGCACCACAGCAGTTAAAGAGCGTCATAGGTAAAACTCAATTCCTTTTTTTTCTTTTCTTTGAGGAATAAGAAGCTTCGAGTTTGTATCTTTGGCATTTAAACTGTCTCTGGTGACCATAAATAAGAACGGTGGTTATAGAAACCGATTTCAGCTCTTGAACAGCCTCCGTTTTGTAGCGATCAATAAGATAGAAATTTCTGGTATAGGACAGTTTGAGAAAGAGACAGAGAGAGAGAGGTAACCGAAGTGAATGGAAAGAGGGTACCGAAATCGTGTTGGAATTCGAAGAGATTCCTTCACTCCTATCCCTCGTTTTGCTCCGAATACGGTTCAATTGGGCCATGCTTACAGCGGAATGTACTTACAGCTTATTTTGTATGATTTAACCTTCGTGATTTGTATTTGAGTACACTCTGTGGGCTTAGTAAGGACGGATAAAACCAATTTATAGCGAATACCCTACGAATTAGAGAACACCCTACAAATACCCTAAAAATTATTAACAAACAATCCAAATATTTGTAGTGGCATAGAACAGTTAGTTGTATCTTACGAAGAAAATATAACCCATCTTCATAAACACAGGTATCGATTTAGCCGACATTTTCTAAAAGACGTAAGCTCCTATCATATTAAAATAATAGATTATGATACAAAAAGTAAAAGCAGGATTTTATTTCGCCTTAGGCCGAGTTTCGTAATCCTACGAGTAAAATAAAGTCAATTTTAACACGTGTGGCATACTCTATTTTTAATTTCTCTACTACGTATAGTAAATAGGGGAAGTATTGTATTCCACCCAAATTTCGTCCTGGGCACTCGACCGCCCAGCAGCTGCTGCGGGTGGTGGAGGCTGCTGCCCTGGGTTTCCAGGACAGGGCCTTCACTCCTGCGGTATCTCTGGACGTGGAGAAGGCCTTCTCAACGATCTGGCACGAGGGGCTCCTCTACAAAGTGATTCAGTTTGGTCTACACAGACAAATCATCCACATTCTACACAGTTTCCTACACCAACGCTCCTTTACAGCAGTAGTAGCGGGGAAAATACCAACAAAAAACCCATACGAGGCGGAGTCCCCGAAGGCTCTGTACTATCTCCCATACTGTTTAGTTGTACATGGCAGACTTTCCAGTGGTGCAAGGCGTCAATACGGCCCAGTTTGCTGACGACGTCCTGCTGTACACTACCAACAGACACATCGTCAGAGCCTTCAACCCCTTACAACGACATTTCCGACTCGTCGAACTCTGGTGCAGGCAGTGACGGATGTCTGTGAATCCGGGCAAAAGCCAAGCTGTCCTGCTCACCAAGAGACGAATCCCCGCTGCAGACAGACCAAATTTCCCAAAGGATAGAGTGGGGGAATTCCATAAGCTACTTGGGTGTTACTCTGGATAAGGGCCTAACTTTTCGAGAATACGTGCCTGGAATAATCAACAGGGCTAAGGGGACGGAAGCTGCCTTATACCCGGTTCTAGCTTCCATATGCCGGTTACCTAAAGTTACGCCTTTATAAAGTCCTTATCTTACCTCTGATGCTCTACGCCTGTGAGGTGTGGGGCATGGCAGCAGATTCCTGGCTTCTCTTGCTACAGCGGATTCAGAATAGGGGACTTCGGTCTATCTATTCCGTCCGTCGTCGCTTTCCAGTCAGGCTACTACACGAGACCTCGGCCATCCCTTACTTGAAGGATGTAATTAGACACCGGGCTCTAAAATTCTACAGCAAATTGACTAATAATGAGAACGCCCTTGTCAGATCCCTGGGGCACTACTTACTTCAAGAACGTCAATACAGACGCTACCGGATTCCTCGCATGGCTTGCGGGCACCCCCGGTAACGAAGGCTTAAAACCTGCAAACAGCAAAAATGTTGTCACTAGGTACTCCCCCCTCACCATGGGAGCGGTCAATCTAAATTAAAACCAATCACTATTACAGTAAAATAAACAGCAGTGGAGCAGGGCACTGGCGCTGCTCCTGAAAAGGCAGCCACTGAGGAGCCTATAAAAACATAGCGCTACCTGCCATCACATCCCAACATCAACATCAAAACGACAGCTTACAAAAATCCATCCTACCTATGTTAAAGCTCCTCCAAGGGTAGGTACATAGCAAAACTCACTATGCTCACCATGAGCCTACCAGGTTGAAGTCCAAGTCCACCCAAAAATTCGATACCGAGATTACACCGGAAATGCATGTTTTGAGGTGCCCTGAATCCAAATAAAGTATTTTAAACATGTCTTAGCTTGTGTGTGTTTGGTTGCTTGTGAACAACATAACTCAAAAACGAAAACTCAGACAAATAGCAAACTTGATATATGAGTTTAGTATCATCCAAGGATGCACACAAAGACTTTCAAGAAAATCTCCTCACATAAGACTATCCTTCCAGGGAACATTTTTTTTTTCTAATTTCCGAGGTCGCGGGTTCAAACCCAGTGGAGGGAGATGGATTTTTTCGGGAGTAAAAAGCCTTAGCATGGCTTCCTTCGGAAGGAAAGTAAAGCCGCTGGTCCCGTGTCGTAGATTTACGGAACGTACAAGAACCTCAAGCCTGACAAAAAGGCCTCCGAGCAAAATTACCGGTTTTTTACGACCAATATAGAATGGGACACTAAGGACCGCAGTAGCTAAAGAGCGTCCACAAATAAAAGAAAAAAACTCAAAATGAAACATTAGTCGAACATTTTGATTTTCTCAAAAATGGCTCCAACGATTTTGTTTAAAATATCATATGCTTAAGATATTTTAATGTGGCAAATGTAATGTGTGTCATGAATTTCCTGGGAATGTCCCCAAAAATCCTCTTCATCTGAATGATTTTTGCATAACTGGTAAACCGTAAGAGATAGACCCCACACAAAAAAATATAGATCTTGTTAAAACTCCATGTTAGTTGTTTGGATTTTGCAATACTAATATCTTGTGTCAAATGAGAATTCATTATTGGTTTTTTATGTCCTGGACATGCAAAGAGAATGGAATGCTCCACATAGCAACCCGCACTTAAACGATTCGACTATCGTTTAAAGCCTACCATACTCCCCTTGCACCTACAAGAAAATTAGCAAGAAGATATTTTCTACAAATGTTTATCTGGATTAACATGAAGTAGATGGAGAATAAGCGTTTGTAAAAAATAGTTTGTAGAAGAGTAGAGAAATTCATGTGAGTGCAACACATCAGAGTTTTGTACCTGTCTTGCGTAAGCGTCAGCGTATGTAATAATATATTTTCTAAATGAAGCTCTAATCTCCCCTTTAATTCCTTTACTAGATTCGAGTGTGGCGAACGTGATCAGAAGGCGCAAAAATGGTGGTCTCTAGCCCATCCCATTCTTCTCATGCATCGGCATATATCTTCATTTCATTTTTTTGTATTTCACTGTCCCGCCTAGTAGGGTACAAATTAAAAATCTCATTTCTGATGTATCTTCCATTCTTCTCTTAGCTGTAATCGCGGAGCACATTACGTGAAGAATAAAAAGCAGAAGCAGCAAAAATTAATAAACTCAAATGTAGAGGGTGGTACAGATCTCTTCCATTTTTTAGCTAAATTACGCTGCATCAGAAACCCGGACGAGACGTTTTTTTTAAGTGTGAAATATGGCTTTTGCTAATGACATGCGCAATGCACGTGTAACTAATGTCATATTTATCTTCTGTCACACGGAATTCTACATGCAGTTTGTTATTTAGGTACACCTCTGTTTTTTTATTAAATTTGTATAGTCGCCAGGGAGTTTGCAACAGCGTTTGGGCTTAATTTGCTTACATAGCAATTTTTTTATCTGTGGTAATTTCGATTAATCAACGCGCTCGATGTATGCGACTTTTTTCACTTTGAATGCAGTTTTATTTGTTTCACCCTTGTTCATCAAGGATTTAAACGTTGACATTTTGTGTTCTAAACTATGCTGCTGGTAACATGGGAACAAGAATATCTATGAATGACAATGACACAGCTAATCAGAACGTTTAGCACCTATTTTCATTTTTACTTTCTCTACTACGTATAGTAAGTAGGGTAAGTATTGTATTCCACCCAAAACTTCGATACCGAGATTTCACCGGAAATACATGTTTTGAGACCCCCTGAATCCAAAAAAATCTGATGTGTTACACTCACATGACTTTCTCTACTCTTGTACAATCTATTTTTACAAACGCTTATTCTCCATATGCTTCATGTTAATCGAGATATCGAGATGTCAATCTTATTGGTAATTTTCTTGTAGATGCAAGGGAAATATGGTAGCTTTTAAGCGATAGTCAAATATTTTAACGCTGGTTGCTATGTGGCGCGTTCCATTCTCTTTGCATGTCCAGGACATAAAAAAATGAATAATGCATTTGAGAAAAAGTATAAGTATTGGAAAATTTAAGGAAATAACAAGTAATATCTCGAAAACGGTTCACTCAACAAAAGAAATGTATATGACATAAGTTGTGTACTTTAACGTGATCTACATTTTTTGTGTAGTAACATTTTGTCTATCTCTTATGGTTTACCAGTTATGCAAAAGTCGTTCACAATGAAGAATACTTTTGGAGACATTGCCAGAAAATTCGAGATATACATTTCATTTCTCATGACATTATCTTAAACATATGATATTTTCATCAAAATCGTTAGAGCCATTTTTGAGAAAATTAAAATTTTCGAAAAATCTTCCATGTAAAGGGTAGTCTGGGGTGGGGGGATTTTTTTGAAAACCTTCGTGTCGCATCTCTGGAAGATACTGAACCTAAATACCAAGTTTGGTGCTTATCTGACTGTTCGTTTTTGAGTTATGCTGTTCACAGACACACAGACACACACACAGACACACACACAGACACACACACACACAGACACACACACGGACATGTTTCCAAAAAGGCTTTTTTTGGATTCAGGAGGTCTCAAAACATGTATTTCCGGTGAAATCTCGGTATCGAATTTTTGGGTGGAATGCAATACTTCCCCTACTTACTATACGTAGTAGAGAAAGTAAAAAGCATTTTTGGAAACATGTCCGTGTGTGTGTCTGTGTGTCTGTCTGTGAACAGCATAACTCAGAAACGAACAGTCGGATAAACACCAAACTTGGCATTTAGGTCCAGTATCTTCTGGAGATGCGACATGAAGGTTTTCAAGAAAATCTTCCCACCCCAGATTACCCTTTACATGGAAGATTTTTTGAAAATTTTAATTTTCTCAAAAATAGCTCTAACGATTTAGATTAAAATATCATATGTTTAAGATATTTTCATGACAAATAAAATGTATATCTTGAATTCTCTGGGAATGTCTCCAAAAGTATTCTTCATTGAGAACGACTTTTGCATAACTGGTAAACCATAAGATATAGACAAAATTTTACTATACAAAAAATGTAGATTGCGTTAAAATACACAATTTATGCCATATTCATTTTTGTTGTTGAGTGAACCATTTTCGAGATATTGCTTGTTATTCCCTTAAATGTTTCAATACTTGTTTTCTCAAATGGGAATTCGTTATTCATTTTTACTTTCTCTACTACGTATAGTAAGTAGGGGAAGTATTGCATTCCACCCAAAAATTCGATACCGAGATTTCACCGGAAATACATGTTTTGAGACCTCCTGAATCCAAAAAAAGAATTTTTGGAAACATGTCCGTGTGTGTGTCTGTGTGTCTGTGTGTGTGTGTGTGTCTGTGTGTGTGTCTGTGTGTGTGAACAGCATAACTCAAACACGAACAGTCGGATAAGCACCAAACTTGGTATTTAGGTTCAGTATCTTCCAGAGATGCGACACGAAGGTTTTCAAGAAAATCCCCCCACCCCAAACTACCCTTTACATGGAAGATTTTTCGAAAATTTTAATTTTCTCAAAAATGGCTCTAACGATTTTGATGAAAATATCATATGTTTAAGATAATGTCATGGGAAATGAAATGTATATCTCGAATTTTCTGGGAATGTCTCCAAAAGTATTCTTTATTGTGAACAACTTTTGCATAACTGGTAAACCATAAGAGATACACAAAATGCTACTACACAAAAAGTGTAGATCGCGTTAAAATACACAACTTATGTCATATACATTTCTTTTGTTGAGTGAACCGTTTTGGAGATATTGCTTGTTATTTCCTTAAATTTTCCAATACTTATACTTTTTCTCAAATTCGTTATTCATTTTTTTTATGTCCTGGACATGCAAAGAGAATGGAATGCACCACATAGCAACCAGCGTTAAAATATTTGACTATCGCTTAAAAGCTACCATATTCCCCTTGCATCTACAAGAAAATTACCAATAAGATTGACATATCGATATCTCGATTAACATGAAGCATATGGAGAATAGGCGTTTTTTAAAAATAGTGTGTACAAGAGTAGAGAAAGTCATGTGAGTGTAACACATCAGATTTTTACTTTCTCTACTACGTATAGTAAGTAGGGGAAGTATTGTATTCCACCCAAAACTTCGATACCGAGATTTCACCGGAAATACATGTTTTGAGACACCCTGAATCCAAAAAAAGCATTTTTGGAAACATGTCCGCGCGCGCGTGTGTGTGTGTGTGTGTGTGTGTGCGTGTCTGTCTGTCTGTGAGCAGCATAACTCAGAAGCGAACATTCGGATGAACACCAAACTTGGTATTTAGGTTCAGTATCTTCCAGAAATGCGACACGAAGGTTTCCAAGAAAATCCCCCGACCCCAGATTACTCTTTACATGGAAGATTTTTCGAAAATTTTAATTTTCGCAAAAATGGCTCTAACGATTTTGATTAAAATATCATATGTTTAAGATATTTTTATGATAAATAAAATGTATATCTAGAATTTCCTGGGATTGTCTCCAAAAGTATTCTTTTGTATAACTGGTAAACCATAAGAGATAGACAAAATTTTACTCACAAAAAATGTAGACTGCGTTAAAATACACAGTTTATGTCATCCTCATTTTTGTTGTTGAGTGAACCATTTTCGAGATATTGCTTGTTATTCCCTTAAATGTTTTAATACTTATTTTCTCAAATGGGAAATCGTTATTCATTTTTTTGTCTTGTATATGCAAAGAGTATTAATCTGTGGCAAAGGGAATGGTGCTGCACCTAGCAACCAGCTATTAAGAGATATGTATGTGCTTAAAGGCTACTGTGTTTCTATATTGCCCTTGTAAATATATATTTCCCTTACATCTACAAGAAAATTTGCAATAAAATAGAGTCTGCAAATATTTATCTCGATTAACATGAGGTGGATGGAGAATAAGCGTTTGTAAAAATAGTTTGTACAAGAGTGGAGAAAGTCATATGAGTATAACACTTCGGACTTTTTTATGTATTTTGACCCCCTGA
Source organism: Deroplatys truncata (assembly GCA_030765065.1). Classification (NCBI taxonomy): domain Eukaryota; kingdom Metazoa; phylum Arthropoda; class Insecta; order Mantodea; family Mantidae; genus Deroplatys; species Deroplatys truncata. Next base: position 113,355,033 of record CM060982.1, read on the forward strand.
GTTCCAAATTAGTACTCAAAACGCGTATCAACCACCGTTGTTTGCATAAATCGCATATTTTGCATTAATGATATCACATACAGAAGGAGTACACACATACATAAATGTATATATACAGGCTGTAACAAGAATGTACGGCACAAATTGCAGTACACATTATTCACACGTAGACGAAGAAATTATGTTATATGAACATGGGTATGGAAACGCTTTGTTTCCATGTTACAACTCATTTTCTCCAACTTATTAATCATGGCAAATACACACGAACCAAACGTTAGAATTATGGAGATCATGCACTCTTGGTTACGTCTGGTTATGTTGTTCATTATTGCAGGTGCACCGCCAGTGTTTTGTATTACATGTCCCTCTTGCCATGCGACTTACGTCATTGCTTGTTTACAGGTAACATCAACTGTTCCAGTGTGCACTACGACCTTGGCAAACACACGGGTTACTGCGTTGATCACAGACTCGGCTCGTGCAATGGCAGTGTACACAAATGCAGAGATGGCAGATGTCGAATTTCACCGGAAATTTGAAGCCCCTGAATTAAAAGAATAAGAAAAAGACATTTTTAAAAAAGGACCGCGCGCGCGTGTTTGTGTCTGACTGTCTGCCTGTGAACAGCATAACGCAAAAACGAAAAGTCGGATAAATACCATATTTGGTATTGAAGTTCAGTATCTTTCAAAGATGCGAAATGATGCGACAGATCGATTTTTAAGAAAAGTCCCACCACAACGACTCTTTTAAAAGAGATATTATTCGAAATTATTTATCTTTTTTTAAAATGGATCTAACCATTTTGATGAAAATACCTTATATTCAAGATATACGTTTTACTTGTCATGTAAATATTTGGAATTGTCTGGGAACAGCATGTAAATTCCTCTTCATTCGGAAGAAAATTTGTTTAATTTTGTATAATTGGTAAACGTTAAGCAATATACGAAAACGACGTCGTCGTTTGTAACGCTATACCTCACTCCACGAAGCGATACCTGGTTCCATTTCTGAGGTGGAGGCTCCCAGCGGGAGGAAAAGAGAAAACGTGCTACACAAAATATGTAGATATCTTTAAACACACAATTTACTTCAAATGACTTCTTTTGTGCCATAGGTTGTTTCTCACGATTGCATGAAAGAGTAGGAGATTTTAAGGCCAACATATAGCATAAACATTTGACTATCGCTGTTTCTGTTGTATCTATTAGGAAATGTGTAATGCATCTATTTCGGGAAAGGTTTATCCTATTATAATGAAGTAGATAGAAAAATAAGCTTTCGTAAGAATAGTCTGCATACCCACTAATAAACGATAGAAGAAAGAGAAATTCATGTGAATGTAGCAATCAGATATCTTTCTCTCTCCATTATGCAGGTATGCGGTATCAAATGTTGATATTTAATACTGTACTATTATTAAAATTCCAGGGACAGGAAAAGCATGTACGTCCAAGTGGCACATGCGATTGTATTTTCCAAGTGTAGCCTGCAACTATTCGACCATCCCTAACACCACCACCATCACCACCACTACCACCCACCACCACGACCATGATCACCCAACCACCATCACTATCATCGCCGCCACAACTACAACCACCACCGTCAACACCATCACCACCACTACCACCATACCATGACCATCCCTACCACCACCACGACTATGAACACCCCACCACAACTACTACCACTACCACCACAACCACGACTATGAACACCCCACCACAACTACTACCACTACCACCACAACCACGACTATGAACACCCCACCACAACTACTACCACTAACACCACAACCACGACTATGAACACCCCACCACAACTACTACCATTACCACCACAACCACGACTATGAACACCCAACCACAACTACTACCACCAACACCAAAACCACGACTATGAATACCCCACTACAACTACTACCACTACCAGCACCACCACGACTATGAACACCCCACCACAACTACTACCACTACCACCACAACCACGACTATGAACACCTCACCACAACTACTACCAATACCACCACAACCACAACTATGAATACCCCACCACAACTACTACCACTACAACCACAAACACGACTATGAACACCCCACCACAACTATTACCACTACCACCACAACCACGACTATGAACACCTCACCACAACTACTACCACTACCACCACAACCACAACTATGAATACCCCACCACAACTACTACCACTACAACCACAACCACGACTATGAACACCCCACCACAACTACTACCACTAACACCACAACCACGACTATGAACACCCCACCACAACTACTACCACTACCACCACAACCACGGCTATGAACACCCCACCACAACTACTACCACTACCACCACAACCACGACTATGAACACCCCACCACAACTACTACCACTACCACCACAACCACGACTATGAACACTCCACCACAACTACTACCACTACCACCACAACCACGACTATGAACACCCCACCAAAACTACTACCACTACCACCACAACCACGACTATGAACACCCCACAACAACTACTACCACTACCACCACAACCACAACTATGAATACCCCACCACAACTACTACCACTACCACCACAACCACGACTATGAACACCCCACCACAACTACTACCACTACCACCACAACCACGACTATGAACATCCCACCACAACTACTACCACTACCACCACAACCACGACTATGAATACCCCACCACAACTACTACCACTACCACCACAACCACGACTATGAACACCCCACCACAACTACTACCACTACCACCACAACCACGACTATGAACACGCCACCACAACTACTACCACTGCCACCACAACCACGACTATGAACACCCCACCACAACTACTACCACTACCACCACAACCACAACTCTGAATACCCCACCACAACTACTACCACTACCTTCACAACCACGACTATGAACACCCAACCACAACTACTACCACTAACACCACAACCACGACTATGAATACCCCACCACAACTACTACCACTACCACCACAACCACGACTATGAACACCCCACCACAACTACTACCACTACCACCACAATCACGACTATGAACACCCCACCACAACCACGACTATGAACACCCCACCACAACTACTACCACTACCACCACAACCACGACTATGAACACCCCACCACAACTACTACCACTACCACCACAACCACGACTATGAACACCCCACCACAACTACTACCACTAACACCACAACCACGACTATGAACACCCCACCACAACTACTACCATTACCACCACAACCACGACTATGAACACCCAACCACAACTACTACCACCAACACCACAACCACGACTATGAATACCCCACTACAACTACTACCACTACCAGCACCACCACGACTATGAACACCCCACCACAACTACTACCACTACCACCACAACCACGACTATGAACACCTCACCACAACTACTACCACTACCACCACAACCACAACTATGAATACCCCACCACAACTACTACCACTACAACCACAAACACGACTATGAACACCCCACCACAACTATTACCACTACCACCACAACCACGACTATGAACACCTCACCACAACTACTACCACTACCACCACAACCACAACTATGAATACCCCACCACAACTACTACCACTACAACCACAACCACGACTATGAACACCCCACCACAACTACTACCACTAACACCACAACCACGACTATGAACACCCCACCACAACTACTACCACTACCACCACAACCACGGCTATGAACACCCCACCACAACTACTACCACTACCACCACAACCACGACTATGAACACCCCACCACAACTACTACCACTACCACCACAACCACGACTATGAACACTCCACCACAACTACTACCACTACCACCACAACCACGACTATGAACACCCCACCAAAACTACTACCACTACCACCACAACCACGACTATGAACACCCCACAACAACTACTACCACTACCACCACAACCACAACTATGAATACCCCACCACAACTACTACCACTACCACCACAACCACGACTATGAACACCCCACCACAACTACTACCACTACCACCACAACCACGACTATGAACATCCCACCACAACTACTACCACTACCACCACAACCACGACTATGAATACCCCACCACAACTACTACCACTACCACCACAACCACGACTATGAACACCCCACCACAACTACTACCACTACCACCACAACCACGACTATGAACACCCCACCACAACTACTACCACTGCCACCACAACCACGACTATGAACACCCCACCACAACTACTACCACTACCACCACAACCACAACTCTGAATACCCCACCACAACTACTACCACTACCTTCACAACCACGACTATGAACACCCAACCACAACTACTACCACTAACACCACAACCACGACTATGAATACCCCACCACAACTACTACCACTACCACCACAACCACGACTATGAACACCCCACCACAACCACGACTATGAACACCCCACCACAACTACTACCACTACCACCACAACCACGACTATGAACACCCCACCACAACTACTACCACTACCACCACAACCACGACTATGAATACCCCACCACAACTTCTACCACCACCAGCACCCTCACGACCACTTCCACACTGCCAGCGCCACAACTACAACCACCACCGTCAACATCATCACCACCACTACCACCATACCATGACCATCCCTACCACCACAACCACGACTATGAACACCCCACCAAAACTACTACCCTTACCAGCACCACCACGACCACTTCCACACTGCCAGCGCCACAACTACAACCACCACCGAGAACACCATCACCACCACTACCATCATACCACGACCATCCCTACCACCACCACCATGACTATGAACACCCCCACCACAACTACTATCACCACCGCCACCAACATGACCACGACCATCTCCACCACCACTATCAACACCACTACTACGACAACCCCCACCACCACAACCACCATTCTCACCACCAAAATCACCACTGCAACCACCATCTGTACCACTATCACCACGGCCAAGACCATTCCACCCGCACCACCACTACCACCGCCGCCACCAACACGACCACGACCACCTCTACCACCACTACCCACACCACCACTTCTAGACCAGCCCCACCACCACAACCACCATTCCCTCCACTGCCACCACCATCACTACCACTATCACCACGGCCACGAGCATCCCACCCTCACCACCACTACCACCATCACCACGACCACGGTCATCCTCACCCCCACCACAACTACCACCACCGCCGCCACCACAAACACTACTACGACAACCCCCACCACAACAACCACCAATCCCACTACCACAACCATGACTGCCACCACCATCACCACCACTATCATCACGGTCACGCCCATCCCACCCGCACTACCACTACCACGATCACCCTCACCCCTACCACAACTACTACCACCGCCGCCACCACAAACACTACTACGACCACCTCCACCACCACAACCACCACGGCCACGGACATCCCACCCCCACCACCACTACGACCGCCGTGACCTACACCACCACCCCACCACACCGTCGTCGCCGCCACTGCCATTGCCACCGCTACCACCAGCATCACGACCACCCCAATCCACCATCGCCGCCGTCACCGCTGTCATCAAAGACACCACTTCTCCGACACTACCGTCGCTGCCACCACAGGCATAATAATGATTTCAATTGTTTAATTAGTTTTCTTGCCTCCACCGATTCACTTAAAAGGCAAACAGTTGTAGCTGAACTTTTAGCTAACCCTGTATCTCCCAGAACGCGCAAATTGTTAACAATATTCTACAGCTAACTTGTGTTGTTATTTCTCTGCAACTCGAATAGCATGTTCTCCTGCATCCAGGAACTGAGCGGGGGTGCGGCTAGGAACCTCGCGATATTAAGCCTCTGGAAGCTCAACTACGTGCGGAAATGAGGTAAATGGAACTCCATATTATCTCCTTTAATCCTCGCTGATCTCTGTTGCTGATGCTGTTTACACAGGTGTATGGTTTCTTGAGCGCGACTTGCTCAAGTAAGCAGTTAAGTTTCCCCCCTCTTCTGTTTCCCTCGAGAAACTTTGTAATTGTATGCTCTTCACCATTAAGGATCTGTAGGTTCATGCAGATCAAGATACGTAACTTAGGCTGTTTGATTCTGTCTTAAAGGGACCAACCTGTAAAGAGCATCATCGGATACTCTGAAAAACACAAACATTGTGCAGTAATAAAGTTGTACTTTCTCTAGGGAAGATCGCGCTAAGCTGCGATCGGTGTACCAATTTAATGTCATCTTGCTACATCACCAAATAGTGAAATATGTGCACCCTTTTAAGGTTATTAAGACATTTAATTTTCAGCTGCACTTGTATATATATATATATATATATATATATATATATATATATATATATATATATATATATAAAAGAAATGTGGAGATATGAAATGATAAAAGCTATAATTGGGTAGAGTATTACACTGTTTATCCTTCACAAAATCAAATTCAACGTGCGTGATATGTTTTCAAACAGCAAAGAACGATCGATGCACCACACTCCGTTTTACGCTATTCTATTATATTGCATTAACCTAGCGTGTTTTTGTTTCCCCTCCTTTATTGCATTCTTTCTGGTGGGTCCTTATAGGTCCTTTCCTTCGTTCATTTTTACCTTATACGCTACTATTTCTGAACACCCAGATAGCCTTAGCTGTTTCTTTAACTGCCTTTCTAACACTTTCTCTTGAAAAATAGTCTAACGCATCGATTATTACTTTACGCTTCTTATTAGTTTACCAGCATTTCATCTCTTCCTAGTTCCTCCCTCCGCAACCATGAGGCGGTATTTTTAACACTCAAATGATTTCTGTTTAATTATATAACATATAAATTCAGTAACAGCCCTCCTTAAAGCAATATGTGTATATAACGATATATAAAATGTGTATATTAAAGTCATTATATAATTTATATTATTGTATACATGTAATAATGTTATGTGAATGTATTACGTAATTTAATAATGTAGGAGCTGTGAGTAATAGGTCAAAAGTTGAGGCAATAATGAATTTGAAAGTTTAACAATACTACTGATAATTCTTGGAGCAACAGTAATGTAATTTTTGAGACAGTTTAATAAATAGCCAATCAACAATCAGAAAAAGCTTTAGTTAAATGAAGGTATTCTATTCGAGTAGGATTAGCCAATCAGAAACTGAAATATAGCAAAGTTTTCAAATTCAGAGTTCAGTTGGCTGTAGACAGTGTTCCTAACCGGACGCGAGATGCGTCCTCGAGAAATTTAATACGTATTCAGTGTGAGACGATAAAGGTTTTACGTGTTAAAAAGTGCAAGCATTTAATAAAAAACAAATCTCACAGTTCTCTTTCTATCAGTGAAGTGTTATTTAAATCGTGTCAAACATTAATAAATGGAGTGAAGTACAGTTATAATATGTGTAAGCCTACATTCTTCATTCGCACCACTCCCTGCTAAGACATTCATGTCTCTAAATATAAATACTGACGCAGCGGAGGCAAACATAATATATAATATTTAAAGAAACAGTCAAAATTACAAAGTTAATCTTTTTTTAAACATTTTTGGGGCAAAGTACATTTAGAGCGAAGACTACCGAAGCTCTTTACCATACGTGCGGTTGCAACTACTTCAAGCTCGGCTCCCCAACAGTCGAAATATAATACGTTTTCTTCAAACTGACTATCCATACGTAGCAGCAACAAACCTTCTTCAAATTGGCTCCCAAAACGTGGGGCACATAACAATACAATTAAACTACTTCAACCATAAATATTTATGTAAAATGTTAAATAAATAACCTAAATAATACTTCACAGTTTTCCATGCGTTGTAAACTTACACACCTCCTTACAACTGATGTTAACATTCACTGCCTTCTGCCTCGCGCCTGGCGCCTGTTAGCTGAATATATGGATGACTTTTGTTTGTTGTTGGATTTCGACTTCTTTTAAAAGCTCTAACCTTCCTCAGCAATTTCTCTTACTTGGTTCCTGTTGTAAACTCAATAACAAAAACGCTTGTCGCTGGCTGACTTTACTACTGCATAGGCATATAATATTCCAAAACTATTTAATTTAAAAAAATTATAACGCTCATCTTATTAAGGATAGAGAATTCAAACTATGCAGGGATCACCACACTAGTTTACTATAGCTAAGAAAAAAGGGCTAAATTGTCATACTTTTGCCCCCATTTGTGTCGCTTTTGCCCGCATTAGGTCTTAGTTATGCCCACCTAAATTAGGAATAAGGAAGTGAAAAGTAATGAAATTAATTATCTTAGGAGTGACTTTAGAACATGATGTGGTCTCTCCAATATCTGGTGCCCACCTACCACGCAAATAGCGTGAAGTAAACAAACGTAGCCATTTTTCCATGCAAAGTGGGTACTACCAACCTAAATAATCAGTGAAATACACTGAATATGCGATGTGCTGTTGTTTTGTGAACGTGAATCATTGGAGTTTTAGACGCGCAGATCCCTGGGCTACGCTCTGTCGTCGCTTCGCAGTTGCGGCCTTGCTGCACTCCTCTCCTTCTAAAAAACATCCCTCGGCTACGCTTTGAGGCTGAGGGCCCTCAATCTCTCGGCTACGCTCTGAGGCTGAGTATCTTACCGGCTTCAGTGGCATTATTCATATGTTGGCAGCATTACGTTAGAGCAGCGTAAGACCTAATGCGGGCAAAAGTGACACAAATGGGGGCAAAAGTATGACAATTTACCCGAAAAAAGTATTGTTGCGTTCCACACTAGCTACTGCGTGATAAGCTAGAAACAGCAAATATCGGACTTATACTAAAAAACTCGTTTTCTTTAGATATTTGTACCCACAGATCGATGCGACACCAAGATTTTCAAGAAAATCTCCCACCCCAATCAACCCTTTACATGGAAAATTGTTCGAAATTTTTATTTTCTAAAAATGTCTCTAATGGCGTTGATTATAACACATATGTTTAAGATATCTTCATGACAAATGAAGTGTGTATATTGAATTTTCCGGACATAGGCTTTCAAGCCCTGTATATCCTGAATGTCTTTTGCATAATTGCTGAACCACAAGAGATAGACAAAATCTTAAACATGTATGTAAGTTTCAACGGCCGTCATCTAGTGCAGAAACTTCTTGCGTCCAGTGTAGGTCGCGTCATAATTGTTGACAATTGCCGCTAGCCCATAGCATAAGCGCGACACAAGTGGAATGAAACGTCGGCAAATCGTCAAACATTATGATGCTGCATATGCCGGAAGCGAAAGAAGTTTCTGCAGCAGACAAAATCTTATTATACAAAAATTATATAGCTGCTTAAAACACACAATTTCTGGTATATTTCTTGTTATACTTACGCTTTCCTCAAATAGGAAGACGTCACCCTTTTTTTCTCGTAGTCATGCAAAGAGCATCGAATTTTAAAGCCACCACATAGCGAAGCACTCCTTAAAAATCTGATGTGTTGCACTCACATGACTTTCTCTACTCTTGTACAATCTATTTTTACAAACGCTTATTCTCCATCTACATCATGTTAATCGAGATAAACATTTGCACAAACTATCTTATTGCTAATTTTCTTCTAGGTACAAGGAGAATATGGTAGGCCTTAAACGATAGTTAAATATTTTAAGAACTGGTTACTATGTGGAGAATTCCATTCTCTTTGCATCTCCAGAACATAAAAAAACTATTTACAATTCCCATTTGAGAAAAAGCATGAGTATTGGAAACTTCAAACAAATAACAAGCAATATCTCGGAAATGGTTCACTCAACCAAAAAAATGTGTGACATGGATGGGTGTTTTAACAATATCTACATTTTTTGAGTAGTAACACTATGTCATTCATAATGATGAGGTCTTTGAGGACGTTCGCAGAAAATTCATTCATTCATTCGCTGTTTATCCTCATCTTATGTAGGAGTTACACCCCCAGGGCTTACAGGCGGGTGCCTAAGGTCAGAGGCCCGTCGTGGAGCAGACACTCATGGATCAGACAGAATATCCAGGATGGGTGATCAGCCCGATGCCTGGTATGGGATGAAGGACGTAGATGAAACGAAATGGTGGCGAAATGTATGAAAGGAATGGAGATGTTGGAGCAGTTGGTGGAATGAATTGCGGGGGGAAACGGAGAACCCGGAGAAAACCCGCCCAGACGCCGCTTCGTTCACCAAAAATCCCACATGCGTGTCTCTGAGATTGAACCCGGGTCGCCTCGGCGAGTGCGAGCCGTCTAACCACTCGGCCACGGCGCCGCCTCGCAGAAAATTCAAAATATATATTTCATTTTAAATAAAAATATTTTAAACATATATTTTAATAAAAGTTCTTAGAGCCATTTCTGTGAAAAACAAAATTTTCGAAAAATGTTCCATGTAAAGGGTAGTGTGGAATGGGAGCATTTTTTTAAAAAAAATCTTCGTGTCGCAACCTTCTAACACACTAAACTCAAATTTCAAGTTTGGTATTAACCCCACGTTCGTCTTTGAGTTATGCTGTTCACAAACAGACACTCACGGGCATGTTTCCAAAAATGCTTTCTTTGGATTCGAGGCACCTCAAAACACGTATTTCCGGTGAAATCTCGGTATCGAATCTTTTGTTTCTAGATCAACTTTACTATGATCAACGGAATAATATTAACTACGCTTTCGTTTACCTTCAATCATAGAGTATCACAATGTTATTGCATGTGATGCTGTTATTGGAATCGTATCGTGAACGCAGATAAGGTTGTTAAATTTTCGCGGGTAACATATTGTATGCGTCTAGTGGAATGAGCATAAATACCGCTCTCATGTAATTACAGAACTCAACTACGCTTCGTTCTTGCAAAAGACATTCAGCGGTAGTGATGCTCATTTCCCATTAGTTGCATAGATAACTATTATTAATGCCTTTAAGAGTAAGCCTAAAACCACCGCAAATGAGGAAGCATTGGCACTCGGGGGGGGGGGAACTTGGGCTGCAGTGGGTAACATTGGTGTACAGGGTTGATTCCATTTATCCTACAACCGTTTTTGAAAACATTCCTGGTGAACAGAGAGAAGAAAACTGCTTGTTAGACAGCTGCCTCGTGGGATACCTCAAGAAATAAGAGAGAAGAAAGCAGGCAGAAAGAAACAGGTAAAGGTAGAGGCAAGGACGAAAGGAGGGCCCCGCAAGTATGCCGCAACTGCTCTTTTTGCTTCTACCGTGACCCGTTGGAGGGAGGGATGAGGGGAGAGACCTGAAGGGCGACCAAATCCGAGCGCAAGCATGGGCGGGGTCCCTAACGCTTCCATATCGAACGTACTATACACCGGCCGGGGACCCACAAGCCTCCAGAACACCGGCGATCTCCCCTGGTATGATCCACTCGAAGGCGGGTCCTAATTGAGCGTCCCGCAACGACGCCAGGGAAGAAACCTCTACTGAAGGGCGACACATCCGAGCGCAAGCATGGACGGGGTCCCTAACGTTTCTAGATCGAACACACTATACGCCGGCCGGGCCAGCCACAGCGATCTCCCCTGATGGGATCCACTCAGGGCCCACTCAGAGGCGGTCCCTAATTGAGTCGTCCCGCAACGACGCCAGGGAAAAAACCTCTATTGGAAGGCGACCACATCCGAGCGCAAGCATGGACGGGGTCCCTAACGTTTCCAGATCGAATGCATTCGACAACAGTTGGACCCACCCACAAGCCTCCGGAGCCCTGATGATCCCGCCTGGTTGGGGCCTACTTGGGGGCGGGTCCTAAGTGAGCAGTCCCGCAACGCCGTCAGAGAAGAAACCATTAATAAACGCAGAACAACCGCAAACATCGTCGCAACCCTGTAACAGATGAAAAGGATGATCACAGGTACAGGAAATGAAGGGGCAGCAAAGTCATGGTATAAGGGAGCTACCCCATTATTCGCCTACCGACCCGTGAAAACCGCGTAAACCCACGGGTCAGAATGGGCAGACGCTGGGGATCGAACCTGGACCTCCCGAATGCGGGTAGCTTACGTTACCGCGGAACCACCTGTCTCGGTAGAAAACTATTGCCCGATAAAGTATTGAACCTCAATGGATCCGACAGTGAAGAAGTGGATGGCCCGATAGTACCTATTAGTGCCATTAGAACCAGTATCAGACCTCCACGCCTGCAATTGAGTCTCTAGTTTACCAGTAGCCGTAAGAACAAAGGTGAAAATAATGAACGTGTGTTGTAGTCGAGTGATTTTAAAACTTACAAAGGACACGACTGATTTCAGTGGGTAGAACGTCTTTTTTGGGTATGCGGCAATTTAAATGAAGGAACTGAATATATATTTTTCAATGCAAGAACGATAGAATGATAGAATCATGCAAGAATTATAGCGATCATGTGCACCCGGGTAAGTAGATATTTTGATTATCTTTTGTTTTTCTTTGTGGTATTTACGAGGCTGTCCCAGAAGTACCCGACCTAACAAAGAAAACACGAAAATTTTGGGGAAAAAATCTTTATTTCTCTATATACACTGTTTATAATGAAAACCGTGACTTTTGCAAAATAGCCATCAACAGCAGACTCCACCTCTTCATTCATAGGAAATATGTCAGGCGAATAGGGTGCGCGAGGAAGCAATTGGAACTTTAACTCATTGGTTTGCCCATGGCGATAATGGATGTGTGAACTGGTGCATTGCCCTGATGAAACATTTTCTTTTTCGGCAAATACGGCCGTTTATGCCTAAATTTCATCATTCTAACGGTGCAATAAGTTTGCATAATACTCGTCATTGATTGCTTCTCCCTTTTGAAGATAATCAATGAAAAATATATTAACTTTGGATTTAAACTGCAGATTTTAAGTTTTAAATACACTTCTGTTTATTAATCCTTGACACTAAGTGAGAAAGTCAAGCATGTTAAACATATGATATTTTAATCAAAATCGTTAGAGCCATTTTTGAAAAAATTAAAATTTTCGAAAAATGTTCGATGTAAAGGGTAATCTGGGGTGGGGGAATTTTCTTGAAAACCTTCGTGTCACATCTCTGGAAGATACTGAACCTAAATACCAAGTTTGGTGTTTATCCGACTGTTAGTTTCTGAGTTATGCTGTTCACAGACAGACACAGAGACAGACACATAGACAGACAGACAGACACACAAACACACACACGGACATGTTTCCAAAAATGCCTTTTTTGGATTCAGGGTGTCTTAAAACATATATTTCCGGTGAAATCACAGTATCGAATTTTTGGGTGGAATACAATTCTTCCCCTACTTACTATACGTAGTGGAGAAAGTAAAAATCTGATGTGTTACACTCACATGACTTTCTCTACTCTTGTACAAATTATTTTTACAAACGTTTATTCTCCATCTACTTCATGTTAATCGAGATAAACATTTGCAGGCTCTATCTTATTGCTAATTTTCTTGTAGATTTAAGGGGAATATATATTTACAAAGGCAATATAGAAATACTGTAGCCCTTAAGCACATACATATCTATTAATAGCTGGTTGCTAGGTGCAGCACCATTCCCTTTGCCACAGATTAATACACTTTGCATTTCCAAGACAAAAAAATAAATAACGAATTCCATTTGAGAAAATAAGTATTGACAACTTTAAGGCAATAACAAGCAATATCTCAAAAATGGTTCACTCAACAACAAAAATGTAAATACATGAATCGTGTATTTTAGCGCGATCTAAATTTTTTGTGTAGCAAAATTTTGTCTATCTCTTATGGTTTACCAGTTATGCAAAAATTTTTCATAATAAAGAATACTTTGAAGACATTTCCAGAAAATTCAATATTACATTTTATTTGTCATGAAAATATCCTAAAACATATGATATTTTTATCAACATCGTTAGAGCCATTTTTGATAAAATTAAAATTTTCGAAAAATGTTCCATGTAAAGGATAATCTGGGGTGGGGGGATTTTCTTAAAAACCTTCGTGTCGCATCTCTGGAAGATATTAAACCTAAATACCAAGTTTGGTGTTTATCCGACTGTTCGTTTCTAAATTATGTTGTTCACAGACACACAGACAGACACACAGACACACACACGGACATGTTTCCAAAAAGGCTTTTTTTAGATTAAGGGGTCTCAAAACATGTATTTCCGGTGAAATCTCGGTATCGAATTTTTGGGTGGAATACAATACTTCCCCTACTTACTATATGTAGTAGAGAAAGTAAAATAAAAATGATGTGTTACACTCACATGACTTTCTCTACTCTTATACAAACTATTTCTACAAACGCTTATTCTCCATCTACTTCATGTTAATCGAGATAAACATTTGCAGACTCTATCTTACTGCTAATTTTCCTGTAGATGTAAGAGGAATATATATTTACAAGGGCAATATATAAATACAGTAGCCTTTAAGCACATACATATCTCTTATTAGCTGGTTGCTAGGTGCAGCACCATTCGCTTTGCCACAGATTAATATTCCTTGCACATCCAAGACAAAAAAAATCTGATGTGTTACACTCACATGACTTTCTCTACTCTTGTACAAACTATTTTTACAAACGCTTATTCTCCATATGCTTCATGTTAATGGAGATATCGAGATGTCAATCTTATTGATAATTTTCTTGTAGATGCAAGGGGAATATGGTAGGTTTTAAGCGATAGACAAATATTTTAACGCTGGTTGCTATGTGGCGCATTCCATTCTCTTTGCATGTCCAGGACATAAAAAAATCTGATGTGTTACACTCACATGACTTTCTCTACTCTTGTACAAACTATTTTTACAAACGCTTATTCTCCATATGCTTCATGTTAATGGAGATATCCAGATGTCAATCTTTTTGATAATTTTCTTGTAGATGCAAGGGGAATATGGTAGGTTTTAAGCGATAGTCAAATATTTTAACGCTGGTTGCTATGTGGCGCATTCCATTCTCTTTGCATGTCCAGGACATAAAAAAATGAATAACGAATTTGAGAAAAAGTATAAGTATTGGAAAATTTAAGGAAATAACAAGCAATATCTCGCAAACGGTTCACTCAACAAAAGAAATGTATATGACATAAATTGTGTATTTTAACGCGATCTACATTTTTCGTGTAGTAAAATTTTGTCTATCTCTTATGGTTTACCAGTTATGAAAAAGTCGTTCATAACGAAGAATACTTTTGGAGACATTCCCAGAAAATTCGAGATATACATTTTATTTGTCATGACAATATCTTAAACATATGATATTTTAATCAAAATCGTTAGAGCCGTTTTTGAGAAAATTAAAATTTTCGAAAAATGTTCCATGTAAAGGATAATCTGGGGTGGGGGGATTTTCTTAAAAACCTTCGTGTCGCATCTCTGGAAGATATTAAACCTAAATACCAAGTTTGGTGTTTATCCGACTGTTCGTTTCTAAATTATGCTGTTCACAGACACACAGACAGACACACAGACACACACACGGACATGTTTCCAAAAAGGCTTTTTTTGGATTAAGGGGTCTCAAAACATATATTTCCGGTGAAATCTCGGTATCGAATTTTTGGGTGGAATACAATACTTCCCCTACTTACTATATGTAGTAGAGAAAGTAAAAAAAACTGATGTGTTACACTCACATGACTTTCTCTACTCTTATACAAACTATTTCTACAAACGCTTATTCTCCATCTACTTCATGTTAATCGAGATAAACATTTGCTGACTCTATCTTATTGCTAATTTTCCTGTAGATGTAAGCGGAATATATATTTACAAGGGCAATATATAAATACAGTAGCCTTTAAGCACATACATATCTCTTATTAGCTGGTTGCTAGGTGCAGCACCATTCGCTTTGCCACAGATTAATATTCCTTGCATATCCAAGACAAAAAAATCTGATGTGTTACACTCACATGACTTTCTCTACTCTTGTACATACTATTTTTACAAACGCTTATTCTCCATATGCTTCATGTTAATGGAGATATCGAGATGTCAATCTTATTGATAATTTTCTTGCAGATGCAAGGGGAATATGGTAGGTTTTAAGCGATAGACAAATATTTTAACGCTGGTTGCTATGTGGCGCATTCCATTCTCTTTGCATGTCCAGGACATAAAAAAAATGAATAACGAATTTGAGAAAAAGTATAAGTATTGGAAAATTTAAGGGAATAACAAGCAATATCTCGCAAACGGTTCACTCAACAAATTAAATGTATATGACATAAATTGTGTATTTTAACGCGATCTACATTTTTCGTGTAGTAAAATTTTGTCTATCTCTTATGGTTTACCAGTTATGAAAAAGTCGTTCATTACGAAGAATACTTTTGGAGACATTCCCAGAAAATTCGAGATATACATTTCATTTGTCATGACAATATCTTAAACATATGATATTTTAATCAAAATCGTTAGAGCCGTTTTTGAGAAAATTAAAATTTTCTAAAAATGTTCCATGTAAAGGGTAGTCTGGGGTGGGGGGATTTTCTTGAAAACCTTCGTGTCGCATCTCTGGAAGATACTGAACCTAAATACCAAGTTTGGTGCTTATCCGACTGTTCGTTTTTGAGTTATGCTGTTCACAGACACACAGACAGACAGACAGACAGACAGACACACAGACACACACAGACAGACACACACACAGACATGTTTCCAAAAATGCTTTTTTTGGATTCAGTGAGTCTCAAAACATGTATTTCCGGTGAAATCTCGGTATCGAAATTTTGGGTGGATTACAATACTTCCCCTACTTACTATACGTAGTAGAGAAAGTAAAAATGAATAACGAATTCCCATTTGAGAAAATAAGTATTGAAAAATTTAAGGGAATAACAAGTAATATCTCGAAAATGGTTCACTCAACAAAAAAAAATGTATATGACATAAATTGTGTATTTTAACGCGATCTACAGTTTTTGTGTAGTAAAATTTTGTCTATCTCTTATGGTTTACCAGTTATGCAAACGTCGTTCTCAATAAAGAATTCTTTTGGAGACATTCCCAGGAAATTCAGGATATACATTTTATTTGCCATAAAAATATCTTAAACATATGACATTTTAATCAAAATCGTTAGAGCCATTTTTGAGAACATTAAAATTTTCGAAAAATCTTCTATGTAAATGATACTCTGGGGTGGGGGGATTTTCCTGAAAACCTTCGTGTCGCATCCTTGGAAGATACTGAACCTAAATACCAAGTTTGGTGTTTATCCGACTGTTAGTTTCTGAGTTATGCTGTTCACAGACAGACACACACACAGACACACAGACACACACACGGACATGTTTCCAAAAATGCTTTTTTTGGATTCAGGGGGTCTCAAAGCATGTATTTCCGGTGAAATCTCGGTATCGAATATTTGGGTGGAATACAATACTTCCCCTACTTACTATACGTAGTAGGGAAAGTAAAAATGAATCACGAATTTGAGAAAAAGTATAAGTATTGGAAAATTTAAGGGAATAACAAGCAATATCTCGAAAATGGTTCACTCAACAAAAAAATGTATATAACATAAATTGTGTATTTTAGCGCGATCTAAATTTTTGTCTTGTAACACTTAGTCTATCTCTTATGGTTTACCAGTTATGCAATAGTCGTTCACAATGAAGAATACTTTTGGGGACATTCCCAGAAAATTCGAGATATACATTTCATTTGTCATAAAAATATCTTAAACATATGATATTTTAATCAAAAGCGTTAGAGCGTTTTTGAGAAAATTAAAATGTTCGAAAAATGTTCCATGTAAAGGGTAATCTGGGGTGGGGGGATTTTCTTGAAAACCTTTGTGTTGCATCTCTGGAAGATACTGAACCTAAATACCAAGTTTGGCGTTTATCCGACTGTTCGTTTCTGAGTTACGCTGTTCACAGACACACACACAGACACACAATCGGAAATGCTTCCAAAAATGCTTTTTTAGTATTCAGGGGTCTCAAAACATATATTTCCGGTGAAATCTCGGTATCGAATTTTTGGGTGGAATACAATACTTCCCCTACTTACTCTAATAATTGGCTCCCGGAGTCGCTACTAGAGAATAAAAAAGCGCTGTATGGGGAGTGAAAGGTATCAGGGCATTACAGGTGACCTTAATGCAACACAATTATAAACAGAATACTGGGTAGAGAAAATAATGTGAGCATAATTTATCAGATTTTTAAACTTTCTATTACATCTGTATTACTACCATAGAAACAGTGAAAATGTGTGTGTGTGTTTGCGTGTGTGGGACACTAAAAGCGACAGTTTGTTTAGACGAAAATAGCCCTGGAACGTGCTATCTAGCCCAGGTCCACTCCGTGACCAAGAATATACTCCGCAATTTCACGTCCTAAGTGCATCATTTGTTTATACGATATACACACGGTCTAACTGCGTCTACAACATAAAATGTTACGCTTTGTTGCAGATGTTACCTAAACAGACATCAAAACGTTGCAGCGAGAAAACTGCAGGAGAGTTTTGAGTGGCATAAAATTTACGATACCTATCGATGAGAGTGTATTGATGATGGTGGATGGCTACAAAGTAGAACTGCCACAAGCAACTTTACTGCCACTTAAGCGACCAAGCTTTAAGTGGTGGGGCATTAAAATTCATAGCTTGTGCAACAAGTTAATATTATGCCTTTACTGTTGATACACTAAAAGGTAACAATAAATCCAGGTTGGTCGTATGATACGTCGTTAAGTTTTTACAGCACTTAGCTAGACAAACTGTTTCTCAATATAATAGGAAGTGTATACAGGAGATCATCCGCGTTCTCTTGGTTTCTCGTTAAATGAACTCCCTCAGATAGTTTTTCAACAAGCAGAAATACCGGCCGAATTATTTATAACCAGGCGGTAGCATAAGTAATTTGCATTAAAAGTTTGTATAAAATTATATGTTTGGCATAGGTGCATTGCGATAAGTGCTGAAAATGATGATCTGGATTGCAAAAAAAATCATTTTAATTCATTTTCCTTCAGCCAACAGATGGCATTGTTGAAATGGTTTTTGTTTCAAACAGGCCCTAAATACTTAAACTTATTCTCGAGATTATGGAGTAGTTTAAAAAGGATTTTAGAAATATGACGAGAAACGCGCCTTGAAACGCAAATAACATTTATTGACTTCAAGAAAGCTTTCGACTATGTAGATAGAGATAAGCTACGGAACATAATGGATAACACAGGTTACCCCATACATCTAATTAAGTAACTAGAGTCTGTATAGAGAAACTAATGTAATTATAAACACTGACACATCAAAAACGCAACAAATTGTCACAAATAAGAGCGTTAAACAAGGATGTAGTCTATCGCCAACACTATTTAGTATTATAATGATGATACTGTAAAAATTTAGAAGAGAGATCATATAAATTCAGGTATAGAGATAAGAATAAATTATTGTTTGAATAGTTTATTGTATGCTGATGTATAATTAATACTGCCGGTCCTCAAGCCGTGGTCGCTGGAGCGTGCAGCCTCGGCGCTCCACCAAGCTGAGGGTCGCGGGTTCGAGTCCCGCCATGGGCATAGGTGTTTGTGTGTTGTAAGTGTAGTTGCGGTAATAAGCGATAAAGTAAACGGTAAAACAGAGAACACAGCAATCATAGTTTGGGTAAACAAGGGAAATTTAAAAAAAATACAAAGCAGCGAAAATTACTTGCAAAGTTCCGTCTATAAGTTGAACGTTATATGAAATAATTATAATAGGAATATATCAACAAGTACATAAAGATACCCTAAATGATCTAAAAGCATTATAGAAAGGAAAACAATAGAACATGTCTCCCACTTTGAGTACTTGGACTGTAACTAAGTTTTGATAGAAATCAAGACATAGCAAATAAAATAAGTAAGTTTTACCAATATGTGGCACAATAACAATATTATTACGTAATAGAGCTACAAAATGTGCAAAAGTTAAAGTTTATAAACCAATGGCTCTTTCAACGTTGATGCATGGCAGCGAGTCATGGATTATGGGCCAGAAAGATAAAAGTAAATTACAAGCAGCAGAAATGAGATTTCTGAAAAGGGTAAAAGGTTGTACCAAAAGAGATCTCTTTCGAAATGAATATACAGAAAGAACTAGGTATATATATAGAAAGAGAGAGAAATTGTAAATGATAAATTGAAGATACTAAGGAGAATTGGAAACAACATTTGATACGAATGAATAATGAAAGAATATCATTGATGATACAAGAATATAAACCACGAGGTAGAAGAGATGTTGGAGGCCCAAGGAAAAGGTGGATCCGAACAAAGGAAGAGAGAGCAGGCAGTTTGCCTAACTCATTGAAGCTGGTTATCGAGACCCAGGAGAAATAATAATAATAATAATAATAATAATAATAATAATAATAATAATATACGATCGAACATAACGACGAAAATGTGCTGAATTCATATTAGGAATGGGTTTTGTAGGAAAGGCAGGAAAACAAGTTTTGTTTCCTCAAAGCAGATGTATCTACCTGCGGTGGGCAACAACAAGCCTACCGGAAGTTTCGCTTTGTATTCTGGCTCGGACGGGTTTACAACGGTTCAAAAGCTTAGCAGGGTTAGAAAGTATGCGTGACTTATCTACGATCTAAGAATATTCGTGGGAAGATTTTAAAACTCAAAATAAGCTGTAAGAAGCAGATGTGAAAGTTGTCAAGTGGGGATAGCCAATAATAAAAATCATGAAACAAAATGATAGCCAATCAAAAGATCGCGTATACATCACATGATACGTTTGAGCGTAAAACGGAACGAAACATAAGAAAGGTGGGGGAAAATTTCTAAGTTTGGCGAAAGGCGTGAAAGAGGAAAAGAAACGCCGAGACACATTCCGGTACAAACTAACCACGAGGACGGTCGCGAAACAAAATTAGAAGAAAATAATCAGAAAATTTATAGTGTAAAAATGAAGTTGTGAAATCTAGGCAATTCGAGGGCTAGTCGGAGAAACACATAAGTAGCGACTTCGAAAGTGATAAGAATAACAGTGGTTTCGACGACGAAGGTGGCGGGTTGACCAGATAGGAGTCTTCGGAATCAAAATAAAGAAATAACTCAAACTTCGCCGGCAGTATTACTAATATCATCAAGGCAGTGTCACCACCCCTGAAAACAAGAACCTCAGCTCTACCAAAAACAAATTCCAAATCCCTGCCGTCCAACCATCGAACCCGGGACTCTGAGTCCCCTGAAGCAACTGCCAGGAACAACACAGATGTGTCAGAGGTCAGCGTCATCATGCAGTGAAGCAGAAGAAGGAGGAGGTTATGGATAACTACTATGCAACACTGACAATCTTAAACCAATGGCTATTTTTGATAAAGAATTCACGGCCACTATTCCAACACGCACTGAATGGGAAGGCCATACAAGGTCCAGTCCGGTAAACTGATGGTTCCAAAAACCATTTCAGGAACAGGTGTTGAGCCAACCTACTATTCTATTAAACAATCCAATTTCTCCTAACAAATTTAATGAAGGAGGAGCTGCTATATTAGAAGATGAAAGTAAAAATCATCATAATGCTATTTATTAACTAAAAATCCGCGTCTGTATGAGAATGCCACCGAGCGCTTTTGGCTTCAGTAAAGTTGTCACTATCATTCAAGGTTGAAATGGGTGAGCTCTTTGTATTTGGAAGAGCATCAGCAAGGGCTACAAATGTAGACAGTCGAGAAGGCCTTTGATAGTTTATTGGTTAGATCAAAACAGCTGTTCCTAATGATGACAATGGCTGAACACAATCAGTTCATCTGAAGTGGGTGCCAGAACCTGCATACATCTAAGCAACCTAACTACAGACGGTGCCCCAAAAGGGGACTGATACGACTTATGGGACCTGAACCAGCCCTCGGGTTATCTTTAACACCAGTTAAGCTGCTGTCAGGTAATTGGATACTAAGAGAGAAAGTGAAACTTACAGTGAGTGCCAAACATTCTACAGCTCTGATTCGAGTTTGATAAACTGAAGGTCGTGAAACTTGCAAAAACTAATCAGGTAGAAAGTATGGGGAATAGCTCTTCTTATAGAACACTGGGGCCTTCGAGAATAACTGTACAAGATGGAACTACCCATCGAACGCAATTGATGTTGATGATAGCAGTGTTAAATTGTTCGTGCAATACCAAAGACATCATTTATGGGATGTGGTCGCATCCTTGTTAATGCCGAATTGAAATACCAAGTTTGTCATTTAACTGACTTTTCATTTTTAATTATGTTGATCAAACACACACACCGATACAGCCCAGGGCCTTTTCCCAAAAATCTTACATCACATGCATTTCTCTACGCCCTCTTCTACAACTATTCTTAAATAAATATTATGTCATCTACCTGATGACTTTGAAATTCCATGTTCTTTGCATGGCCACGAGAAAAGCACGAATAGTAACTTGCCAGCTAAGAGAAGTATGCTAATTTGAAAATGCAAACCAATAAAAAGCAATATCTTGTAAATGGTTAACTCCACAAAGATTTTATTTGACAAAAACATTGTGCTTTGATAGGATTTTTATTTGTGTAGTTAGATTTGGTTTATCTCTTACAGTTTACCAGTTATCCCATAGCCATTCAGAGTGAAGGGATCTTCAGAGGTTATTCCCAGAAAATTCAAGTTATACATTTCGTTTTTTGTACCAATATTTTAATCACTTAACATTTTAATTAAGTTCGCTTTAGCCGTTTTGACAAAGTAAAGAATAACGAAATTTTTTCATGCAAAGGGTAGTTTGAGGAGAGTGAATCTTCGTGTCTGATCCCTGGAAGATGCTGAACTTACCTTTTTTTCGTTTTTGAGTTATGCAGTTCAGACTGAACGAGGTGGCACAGGGGTAGCCTAAGTGATTCGCATTCAGGAGGTCGTGGGTTCGAATTCCATGGCCGAACTTCCTGACCCATGGGATTTTTCAGGGTTTCCATGGCCCGCTAAGCGAATGCTGAGGTTAATTACATCCCCCGAGTTTTTTGTCCCTCTATTTCACTTCACCTTTCATCTACTTCGTTGTTTCAGGTCTGTAGGTTTCGGTGGGAGTACCGGCGTTGATTAGAGCAGAGAAAAAGGATGCTCTCTGAATACTTCGTCCCCGAAATGAGAGCGTTCTCCAATGATATGTCCAACCTGCAGGGGGAGGGGAACCGGCTGTACAGCTGCCACCAAGTAGAACGTAGGGATCCTGCCATCAGTCCTATCGTGCTTCCTGGTTCGACCGCCGTTTTGTCCTCTCAGCTTACTCCCCCTCCCGGGGACACACCCTAGGGGTCTTGGTACAAACGATCTCCTTAGGTCGAGGTCTTTAAGTCCCCCTCCGCTCCTGGTCATACGTCATGCTGTTCAGAGTCACCTCACAAACCTCTTTCTAAAAAAGCTTTTTTACTTTCTCTACTACGTATAGTATGTAGGGGAAGTATTGTATTCCACCCAAAAATTCGATACCGAGATTTCACCGGAAATACATGTTTTGAGACCCCTGAATCCAAAAACAGCATAAACATGTCCGTGTGAGTGTCTGTGAACAGCATAACTCAGAAACGAACAGTCGGATAAACACCAAACTTGGTATTTAGGTTCAGTATCTTCCAGAGATGCGGCACGAAGGTTTCCAAGAAAATCCCCCACCTCAGACTACCCTTTATATGGAATATTTTTCGAAAAGTTTAATTTTCTCAAAAATGACTAACGATTTTGATTAAAATATCATATATTTAAGACATTTTCATGGCAAATAAAATGTATATCTCGAATTTTCTGGGAATTTCTCCAAAAGTATTCTTCATTGTGAACGAATTTTGCATAACTGGTAAACCATAAGAGATAGACAAAATTTTACTACACAAAAAATGTAGGTCGCGTTAAAATACACAATTTATGTCATATACATCTTTTGTTGGGTGAACCATTTTCGAGATGTTGCTTGTTATTTCCTTAAATTTTCCAATACTTATACTTTTGTCAAATGGTATTTCGTTATTCATTTTTTTTGTCCTGGTAATGCAAAGAGAATGTAATACTCCACATAGCAACCAGCTCTTAAAATATTTGACTGTCGCTTAAAGCCTAGCAATTCCCCTTGCACCTACAAGAAAATTGGCAATAAGATTAACATCTCGATATCTCGATTAACATGAAGTAGATGGAGAATAAGCGTTTGTAAAAATAGTTTGTACAAGAGTAGAGAAAGTCATGTGAAGATGTATTTGCGGTGACATATCGACATTGAATTTTTGTATGAGATATAAGACTGCTCTACTTACTATAAGAATGTAGCGAGAAAGTGATTAATAACAAATACTAACCATTGCCTATTAAAATATCGATTATGGAGCTCATCAGTGCCGAAGGTATGACGTCAGTTGTGGCGAGGTTTGCACAGCGAAACTGCTGCATGGACAGCCTGTTGGGGGCGAGTCGTCTCTCGGGAATACAGTTTGCGTTGCAGACAACAAATTGTTACGAGACAAGAGTTTGCCTGTGATAACCACACATGCATAAATTTGAAAAGGCGGTTATCGGATATTGCACCGCAAGAGATGGAAATAGAGTGTGAACAAAAACATCTTTGGCGGAGGTGAAAGGACCTTACCTAGAGAGGAGGAAGAGCTAGATTTGCATAGTTTACTCCGGGAGCATGGTTCGGGAAATGTGCTCGACCTTACATTCCAAGTGCGGGCACGTGGCGTGATATTCAGGGCAGTATAAGGCTTTCAACTGTATCGCTATGCTCCTGGCACCCAGCCCGGAAATATTTAAGAGGATTTGCGACGTTTGCAAGTTATACGATTTGGCAAGTTTCTACTCCCTCATGACAAAATGTTGAAAAACTCTTCTGTCTAGTAATTGTTTGCTTTATAGCTTTGCTATGTAGCGTAAAGCAGGGCTGGTCAATTGAAGCCGGTTATTGAGACTGAGGCGGGAAATAAATAATAATATAACATAGGGTCTTTCAACAAGAGTGTCCTATCTTTGAACTTAAATAAAACACGTTCTATAAATGATAGAGGTTTACCTCTTTCTTATTTTGGAACATCAGTTAAGTGATCGCCGCGAACTCGTTGGGTTACGCGTATATTCTTGACCAAATTTTGAGGTCCAGCTTCACGAATAACACACGTGATGTTACTCATAAGATCATTTACTATTTCTGGCTAGTTGACAAACTCGATATTTAACATAACCCCACAAGAAATAATCCAACGGCTTTAAATCACATGACCTCGAGGGCCAGTTAACAACACCACCACGGGAACTGATGAAACCTCTGAACTTCTCCTTCAAAAGATCGATTGTTTCGAGAGTACTATGACACGTGTCACCATCTTGCTGGAACCAGATGTTTCTGAGATCCATACCATCCAATTGAGCCGGTATCTTTCTCTATTGACAGGTAGAGCTTCTCCATCTTCATCTTGGAAAAATTATAGACCAATGATTCCACCATACCAAAATCCACACCACACAGTAACCTTTTGGGGATAAAGAGGTCGTTCTTGAATCTGCATTTCATTGTGATTGCTCCAATAGCGGCAATTTTGTTTGTTAACACAACCATCCATCCGAAAGTGGGCTTCGTTGCTGAAGATAATTTTTTGACAAAAACCCGGTCAGCTTCCAATTGCTCCATAGCCCAGTCAGCGAATATACGGCGCAACCTATGGTCGTTGGGCTTTAGGTCTTGAGTTAACTCCATTTTTAAGCGTGATACTTCAAGTTCAGATGCAGAATTCGCCAATTTGTGGTCCGTGAAAGCCCCAATTCTTGCACTCGACGAGCAATTGATTTGTTTCCGTTCTCGCGTACACTCTCACGAACGGCGCCTATGTTTTCGTTGGAGCGCTTACGTCGATTACGTGCAGGCGTTCTTTGATCGCTGACAGAACCACTTCTTTCAAATTTATCGATCAAACGCCGAATCGTTCTCTCGCAGGGACGATCATGCACACCGTAAACTTCACGCAATACACGGAAGGTTTGGCGAACAGATACGCTTTCTTTGTAATTGAAACAAGGTCAGTTTTCTCTAGAATTAGGTACCTACACGATTTAGAACAATGAACATTTTACTGCTTATTAAAGAGCATTTTCTGAGTATATCAAGATTTTTAGCCATCTCTAAATCTTTCTATTATAAAAATATTAAAATATTATAAAATAATTTCTAAAAAAGTGTTTACTTTCATTTATAGGTACACTTTTCTCTGAAAGTAAACATAAGAACTCCACCAATGTTTGTACTACGAGTTTTTATAGCTAGCTTAAGATATCCGGTTAACTACTTATTCGTTTGAGGGACTAATTTAATTTAAAAAGGAATAGTCTCAAGAAAATAATTTTGGTGTGTTTTTTATATTTATAATTTTCTCGTGGATACTGAGTAAATGCAACTAAGCGTTCTGAACAACCACAAAAAGATTCAAACCTCTAAGTTAAATATATTTTCAGAAAAGTGCACCTCAAATTTAAAAAATAACACGAGAAATGGCAAAAGACAAGAAGGTGAGAATACTGGTACATACCAGTATATTATAATATCTCCGGAACATAAGAGCACTTCAAGGTCCAAATAACATAAAAATTCTGATGTGTTACACTCACATGACTTTCTCTACTCTTGTACAAACTATTTTTACAAACCTTAGTCTCCATATGCTTCATGTTAATCGAGATGTTAATCTTATTGCTAATTTTCTTGTAGATGCAAGGGGAATTGGTAAGCTTTAAGCGATAGTCAAATATTTTAAGAGGTGGTTGCTATATGGCGCATTCCATTCTCTTTGTATGTCTAGGACATTAAAAATGAATAAGGAATTCCCATTTGAGAAAAAGTACTGGAAAATTTAGGGGAATAACAAGCAGTATCTCGAAAATGGTTCACTCAAAAAAAAGAATGTATATGACATAAATTGTGTATTTTAACGCGATCTACATTTTTGTGTAGTAAAATTTTGTCTATCCCTTATGGTTTACCAGTTATGCAAAAGTCGATCACAATGAAGAATACTTTTGGAGCCATTCCCAGAAAATTCGAGATATACATTTCAATCGTCATAAAAATATCTTAAACATATAATATTTTAATCAAAATCGTTAAAATTTTCATGTAAAGGGTAATATGGGGTGGGGGGATTTTCTTCGAAACTTTCCTGTCGCATCTCTGGAAGATACTGAACCTAAATCAAGTTTGGTGTTTATCCGACTGTTCGTTTCTGAGTTATGCTGTTCACAGACACACAGACTCACACACGGACATGTTTCCAAAATGCTTTTTTTGGATTCAGGGGGTCTCAAAACATATATTTCCGGTGAATTCTTGGCATGGAATTTTTGGTTGGAATACAATACTTCCCCCACTTATAATACGTAGTAGAGAAAGTAAAAAAGTATATATACATGTTCCTTATGTCATTTATAATCCATTACAACAAAAATCAAAACATATTCATTCACATGACTTTCTGTACCCTCTATCGTTTATTAGTGGAAATGAAAATTATTCTTATGAAAGTTTATTTTTCTATTTACTTCATTTTAATCCAGATAAACCTTTACAAAAATAGCTACATTACGCATTTCGTTATAGGTACAAAAGGAACACCCATAGTCAAATTTTTAAGAACTGGACGCTGTACTCTGGGTTTAAAATTCCATACTGTTTCCGTGCAATCATCAGAAATAACTGAAAATCAATAAAATTTGAAAATAACGACAAAGTAGTGAACGAATCGAATGATTTTTAACGGTGGATGATGCTATAAAATTACTTGAAATGAACTGTATGTTTTAAAAAGATCTAAATTTTCAGTGTGGTATGCCTTCATCTATCGCTTAACGTTTTACAGTTATACAGTTGTGCCGTTTGCGCCTCCCCCAGGCCATGGCTTAACCAACCAACACGTCACAATGCTGCAGAGCTGATGACGTCATTCATCGACAGAGAAAGTAACATCTAAAGTTTTGAACACCATATCGCCATGCATGACGTAACACATCATCTCACTATGTAAAGTGACGCCAGCGCCATCATGCTCGTCACCTTTTCCAGCAACTCCTGGGCAGGCAGGCACCAGTAGTCGCTCTTCGTCCAGGGACCGAGCCGGGAACAACTAACATCGTGACAGCGAGCTTTTCGGCATAATTTACCAAGTCATTCTTTCGGCCTTTTCAAATTATCTTTAAACTCTGTTTAGTAAACCTTTGAAATTCAGCTTTAACTCTTGATGGTTTTCTAAATTCTTGTACGGGAGAAAGATTTTTATTTTTGTATTTCATGTTGCTCTTCTATAAAATCTTTAAATTCAGATGGCAACTTTAAACGTAGAAAAGCGAAAGAGAATATCACATTGTATTTGAGCATATTATTTTGGAAAAGAAAACCGTAAAGAAAGCTGACTAAGGCATTGTTAACGAATATATGATTTTAAAATAAATTTGTTAATTTATGTGTTGGTGATGTTGGCATCTTCCTAGCTCTTACGTAATAGCCCCTTTTCACGGTAACTTTCCCCGCTGAGAAAACAAACCAGTGGTGCAAAGTTTATACAAAACTCCTTCTGAATAAAGAGGACTTCACAGGCTATTCCTGGAAAATTCAAAATATGCATTTTATTTGTCAAAAATATCTTTAATATGTGGTATTTTAATCAAAATCGTTAGAGCCATTGTTTTAAAAAATGAAAAAATACGAAAAATATTCCATGTAAAGAGTATTTTGGTGTGGTAGATTTTTTTGAAAATTTTCGTGACGCATTTTGGAAGGCACTGAACTTAAATACCAAGTTTGGTGTTTATCTGAACTTTCTTTTTTGATCATGCCGTTCAAACACACACGCACGTGCGAGTCTTTTTCTAAAACCTAAAATCATTTTTTCTAAAAATGCTTCGTCTTTTTGTTGAGGAAGCCTCAAAACATATATTTCCGATGAAATTTCGGTATCAAAATTTTTAGCAATTACTCTCTACCTACTATGAAGGGCATTTAAATGAAACCTGGTCAGTGCGTCTAACTTTGCATTACACGTAAGGTGGCACCACGTAACTGCGTGTATGGTTGCACCATCTATTGGTAGAGCGACTGCAGTGTGAGCAACGTTTGACGTTGCATAGCAAAAGTGTGGTTTCACGCCGAATAGGACGTGGTCACACAACGTATCGTCCACTACTGAACATGAAGGCGAGTAAGCAGGAACAACGATGAATGATTCGATTTTTCGCGGCGGAGGGAGTTGGAGGCCGTGAAATGTATCGACGGATGAAGGCTGTGAGTACAGTCTGTGTCGTTCAAGTGTGATTGAATGACGCAAAGGATTCCTTGAGGGGCGAGAGTTACTGGAAGACGATGCTCGTCCTGGACAGGTTCATCGTATCATCACACCAGAAAAGATTACGGAAGTGAATGCTTTGGTCTTGGGCAACCGCAGAATCACCGTGGACGAGATCCATCTGTTACTGGGTATTAGCGTGGGCACCATTCACACCATAATGCATCAACACTTGAAATTTCGAAAAGTTTGTGCGCAGTGGGTTCCCCACAACTGACCGCTGAACAGCGCAATACTCGAATGGCGCTGTCTTTGAGTCATCTGCAACGTTATCATGAGGAGGAATACGGCTTTCTGTCGCATATTGTCACTGGTGACGAAACATAGTGTCACAGTTTGGAGCCGGAAAGCAAGCGTCAGAGCAAGCAGTGGAAACATGCGACTTCACCACCTCCAAAGAAATCAAAGGCCGTGCACATCAGTTCTGATAAGGTCATGATGTCCTTTTTTGACCACAAGGGCTCTCTGCTTGTCGAGTTCCTGGAACGGGGAACGACCATCAATGCCCAGCATTATCAAGCCACTTTACAGAACCTTAGACGAGCCATCAAGTCGAAACGCCCAGGCATGTTGTACAATGGCGTTATTCTCCTGCATGATAATGCCCGCCCACACACTGTCATAGTGGTGAAGAGCACATTGCAGCAGTTTCTATAGGAAACGCTGGAACATCCACCAGACATTTCACCGTGTGACTTTCATGTTTATGGACTCTAAAACAAGGTATTCGCGGACGACGAAGTGTGTGAATGGGTCCAGGCCTGGACCCGATAGCAGCCTACTAGCTTCTTCAAAGATGGAATCGACCGGCTAGTGTTGCAATGGGATAAATGTACCAACAGTTTTGGCGACTATTTTTGAGTTAATAAAAGCGTTACCGTTAGTTTACACAAGTGATCGGGTTTCATTTGAATGACCCTTATACATATATGGTAGAGAAAGTAAAAATCCATTTTTGAACCCTTATCTACCAAGTGTCGTTATGGCAGCCCTCAAAACGGAACCTTTCATTATCAGCCAAAATTTATTGTGATTAGCAATTTAATAAAATTATACTTCATATTTATTTTATTTATTAATAAACTTTATTTAAATTAGACTTTGCGTAAAATTTTGAAACAGAGCACTCTGCGAACATTCACTATTCATGAAAATATGGCAAAACTACAAATAAAACACTAATGCTATAAAGGTCTCTTGATGTGGTTTTATCTCTAATTGAGTTTAATATGTAATTAAAGCTAATGACCCAATATGTGGTGGCTATGCGTACATTAAAGCAGAAAGTTCGTGCAATACGTTATTCACATTTCACGTCCATTAAATGCGAAGTATGATGATCGTATCCTGGTTGGTGTACACAGTATTCGTATTTTTCCTTTTAATTAAATAAAAATTTCAATTCTCTTAATTGCTTCCCAGCAAAAGTGTAAACTAAAATACAGAGTTATATGGATCAGTCAACATTACACCGAGTTATTGCTGATCGTTTTCTAGTACAAATATGTAATAAACAATTTGTGTTTAGCGCTGGTTCCAAATGGGAGGAAAGTATCAATTCTGTTTTAAAGAAGCTTGTTTTTTCAACCAATCGCGGCACTGCTTCAATAAAACTTTGTGGAAATCTCCTTACTACCTACTGCTTACGTGATAAACATACCTCTACTGTTTACCTTTTCTACTACGTTGAGATATCGCCGGAAATACACATTTTGAGGTCCTTTTTGAAAAAGGTTTTGTCTCTGAACTTCATAACCGAAAAACTTTCTTTCTTTCTCTGTTTAACCTCCTCTCATGTAGGACTTACACCCCCCGAACTTACAGGCGGGTGCCTGGGGTCAGAGGCCCGGTGAGGAGAAAACACACTCATGGATCAGACAGAATATCCAGGATGGGTGATCAGCCCGATGCCTGGAATGGGAGGAAGGAAGTAGATGAAACGAAATGATGGTGAAATGGATGAAAGGAAAGGTGATGATGGAGCAGTTGGTGGAATGAATGGCGGGGAGAACCCGGAGAAAACCCGCTCAGACGCCGCTTTGCCCACCACAAATCCCACATGCGGGTCCCTGGGATTGAACCCGGGCCGCCTCCGTGAGAGGCGAGCGGTCTAACCACTCGGCCACGGCGCCGCCTAAATGAAAAACTTTGTATTTAAAAAATGTCAAAATATCCACCCATTCAAACTACCCCTTATATGAAGCTTTTTCGTTATTTTATATTTTCTGAAGAATGGCTCTAAAAATTATTATTAAAATACCACATGAAAAAATAAAAATAAAATATACTTATTGAATTTTATGAGATTGCTCTGTGAAATACTCTTCGTTGTGAACGACTTTTGTATAATTTCTAAACCGTAACAGATAAACAAAATCGTATTACATAAAAACTGTTGATCTAGTTAAAACATACAATTCATGCCATTCTAAAGTTTTTGTGGCGTTATTTCAAATATATTACTTTCTCTACTACGTATAGTATACATTGCATTCCACCCAAAAGTTCCATACCGGAAATACATGTTTTGAGGCGTTCCCGAAACCAAATAAAGTATTTTTGAAAACATGTCCGTGTCTGTGTCTGTACGTGTCTAGGACAGCTCAAAAACAAAATTCCGATAAACACCGAACTTAATATTTCAGTTTAGTGTCTTCCAAGGTTGCAACACGAAGATTTTCAAGCAAATCCCCCACCCCAAAATTATCGTTTCATGGAACAATTTTTCGAAAGTTTTGATTTTTTAAAAAATGGTTCTAGCAATTTTGATTAAATATCGTATATTATAGATATTTACATAACAGATAAAATGTATATCTTTTATTTTGTGGGAATAGCCTGTAAATACCTCTTCATTCGGAAGCGATTTAATATAATCTTGTATAGAAACGCATTTACCATGCAGCAAATGTAGATCTCCTTAAAACGCAGAATTTACTTAAAAGATTTTCTGTGACATAGGTCTTTTGTGAGATATCCGTTATTAAAGGATCCAATAAAACTGTTCAATACTTATTCTTTAAAGTCCTCTCAATATTCAGTTGTTTCTCGCGATTGCGTGGAAACGGTATAAAATTTTAAGGCCAGCATATAGAGTCCAATTCTTAAACATTTGACTGTCACTGTTCTCTTTCTGTCTATAACGAAATGTGTAATGTAGCTATTTCTGCAAAGACTTATTTAGATTAAAATGTAGTAAATAGAAAAATAAGCTTTAGTAAGAATAGTTTGTATATCCACTATGAAGGTAGAGGGTAGCGAAATCCATGTGAATGTATCGCAACAGTATTTTTGTTTTTTGTTTGTATTTTCAAAAATTGATATTCGCTTTTTTACTATAGGTAGATGGGCCCAAATGACCTAGCCGTCGACGGGCCCTTAAACTCCACACCACCACCACCACCACCACCACCACCACCACCACCACCACTAGTAGGTAGAGAACGTTTTGTATTCTACCGAAAAATTCGATATCGATATTTCACCTAAAACTACTTTTGGAAGTCCTCTGAATCCAAAAATAAAACACATAACTCCAAAACACCAAACTTGGCATTTAAGTTTAGTACTTTCAAAGATGCGACACGATGATTTTCAATAAAATTCCCTTACCCAAAACTACGTTGCATTTTTTTTCTCGTTTGCATAGAAACAGTATGGAAATTTAAGGCCAAGCGTCCAGTTCTTAAGCATTTGGCTATCGCTGTTCCCTTTGTACCTGTAACGAAATGTATAATGTAGCTATTTCTGCAAAGATTTATTTGAATTAAAATGTAGTAGATAGAAAAATAAGCTTTAGTAAGAATAGTTTGTATACCCACTAATATAGCCAGAGGGTGGCGAAAGCCATGCGAATGTATCACATCGAGCTGTTGTTATTGTTTGAATATTCAAATAGTTATACTTTACTCAATTGGAAAATCGCTATTCGCTTCTTTTTTATTTTTTTTAATCGTGGTCATGCAAACAGAACGGAATATCTAAGCCATGGAATAGTGAGCCACTCTTAAAATATTTTTCTATGCCTTAAGTGAACTGTATGCCCCTAATCCCCCTGTACGTACAAGAAAATATTTAATAAAGTCATATATTCCATGAATTTTGTCTCGCTAAGATATCTGGTTTTAGTTCCCAGCCCTGGGACGCTAGAATATTCCAACTTGTGTTTTATGGTATGTGAAATGTGACGTATGAGATGTGTGGGTTCTCGGTTTCCCAAATAATACAGTTGAAGGGTCCAGGAAAAAAAACAAGTAAGTCAATTTTTTTCTCTAAATGAGTTTTATATGCCTTTAGATATTCCATGTAAAAAGCCATATTTTAAGTGAAGAAACTAGTTATCATGGATTTGTTTGCCGTTTAAGTTTTGGCATACAGGAAAAGAAGCAGGCAAGTCAACTGTTCCAACGAAAGAACCAGGTAAGTCAACAGACAGCAGTATGACCTATCCCACCATTAATTTTGTTGGATTTTGCTAACAATGTCCCAATGCCGAATATAAGTACCAACGACGTGTACTACAAGCCTCAACTATCAATGCATTCATTCAACAATCACATTCTCTCTACAGGCCAGTCAGTTTCTATGTGTATCTCGAGGGTATTGGAAGGAAAGGTCCCAACGAGGTAGCCTCGTTTCTCTTTCATTTCATCATGAACTATCTTGATGAGTTTGAAAAGCTTCAAGTGTTTTGTAACTCTGCTGGAGGGCAAAACAAAAATTTCACTGTTTTTCACTTCATGTATTACGTGGTTCATAATGTCATCCATTGCTTGACAAGCATCAGGATCACATTTTCAAAACTAGGCCATTCATACATAGAATGTGATAAGAACGTTGGTATTTGGAATTTGAAACAAAGGATAGAAACCTCAGAGGAGTTCATAAGAATAATTGCAAATTCAAGAACCAAACCATCGCCTTTCATTGTTATGAACATCAGGAAATGGTGTATGATTGGAAACATTTTAGATCAAAAATATCTACTGAAATGTCCGTTTAAGACCCAGCCCATGAAGGAATTTGGAGCCTCATCCGTCCACCCACGTCTACTGATCTGGAGAGCTACATATAACGGAGCGATGGTATCAAGTATCATAAGAAAGCCTGACAAAGGTGCTTCAACACAGAGGTCAGGAGAATTTGAGCTACCTTCTTTGGCCTATTCAGGTAATTTTAGTAAAAATATTATTCTATCCTTCAAATTTACTGATAAAATTGCTTATATGCAATATATATAACAAACGTTGTATTGTACACGGATCTTGCACATATTTCCAAAGCTACGTACCAAAATATAATGAGTCTCATGAAATTCTTTGGTCAACCAGCAGTGAATTTTTTCCAAGGATTGGCACATTACTGATAGCCTGTGAGATAACTGAGTGTTTCCCAGTTATAATAATAATAATAATAATAATAATAATAATAATGAATAGTATTTACATGATGGTAATACAATCTTAATTACAAACAAAACCTCGAATAGCTGACATGCCTGGTTCTCTTTCTGTTTCAGGTGACTTGCCTGGTTTGTTTCCTGAAGAAAGTGCTGTTGAAGTGAACTTTTTTGTTTTGTGTGATATTATTGATATACGAGGGATTAAGCACATTTGATTTGGTTCACTACATCTGAAACTTCAATATTTCACTTTGCTTGAAACAAGTACTTTGTATAGGTATCACCCATTGCGTTTTATAATTAAAAATCCATTTTCTGGGTTTCCTGAAAAAATTGACCTACCTGCTTTTTTTCCTGTACTCTTTAGTTATGCTTGTTCACTCGGCCACTCACATGAAATGTGGCTTTGTCCATGAACATCCATCTATTTACCATTGATTGTCGCTTTCTACCTTTCACACATTATGTCAGCAAACCAGAGATGACCTTCATAATTACACTGTGTCGGAGCATGGTTTCGCTGAATATGGATGGAAGCATATTAACAATTCTCTTAACGCGTATGTGTATGGCGTATTCTGCTCTGCTGACGAGTGGTGGAGTGACTTACATGGACTTTCACCACTTTGTCTCCTCTGCACGATGCTCTGCCATGACACGCAGATGAGGACACTGAGTCAGCTAGTGTTACTACTCCAAGAGATTAGAGAGGTCTTGTGTG
The DNA here is from genome assembly GCA_030765065.1 of Deroplatys truncata. Lineage (NCBI taxonomy): Eukaryota > Metazoa > Arthropoda > Insecta > Mantodea > Mantidae > Deroplatys > Deroplatys truncata. The sequence continues at coordinate 113,390,501 of CM060982.1, forward strand.
CGATTCCCCAGTGAAAGAAAACGAGTGAAAAAAGAGACTGTTTTGCATGTACTTCATTACGTTAAAAAGTGACAAGGAAAATTGAACTAAATGTAACATGACTCGTTGTTAACTTCCATCCTTTCCGCTTATTTCACAACAAATTGCTCAGAGATATGTACATTATTTTCTTATACATAATGTTTTACTTTTCTGATATCTCAAACGGATCACCTGATGAATTCTTCCGCCAAGAAAGCCTGAGTGTGAATACTTTGGAGTGAAACTCTAAAATTAATACATTTAGAAGTGGCGGAGTGTTTTCTATATCAGATGATACTTTTTTAAACAAAGTCATACTATATGCATTGCAGCTTCAATATCCAGTGAAGCGGAATGAGAAACTCGTAAAATTTTACAACTCTTCTCGACTATGTCGTTGAAGTGAAATTCAAACCTCATAAATCTATCATGTACTTTTTTACTTTCTCTACTACGTATAGTAAGTAGGGGAATACTGTGTTCCACCCAAAAATTCGATACCGAGATTTCACCGGAAATAAATGTTTTGAGGCCTCCTGAATCCAAAAAAAATAATTCTTGGAAACATGTCCGTGTGTGTCTATGAACAGCATAAGTCAGAAACAAACAGTTCGATCAACACCAAACTTGGTATATAGGTTCAGTATCTTCCAGAGATGCGACTCGAAGGTTTGCCAAAAATCTCCCCACCCCAGATTACCCTTTACATGGAACATTTTTCGAAAATTTTTAATCGTATGTTTAAGATATTTTCATTACAAATGAAATGTATATCTCAACTTTTCTGGGAATGTCTGTAAAAATTATTTTTCATTGTGAACGACTTTCGCATAACTGGTAAACCATAAGAGATAGACAAAGTTTTACTACACAAAAAAATTTACATAGCGTAAAATACACAATTTATGCCATATATTTTTTTTTTGAGTGAAACATTTTCGAGATATTGCTTGTTATTCCCTTAAATTTTCCAATACTTGTATTTTTTCTCAAATTCGTCATTCATTTTTTTGTCCTGGTAACGCAAAGAGAATGGAATACTCCACATAGCAATCAGCTCTTAAAAGATTTGACTATTGCTTAAAACCTACCATATTACACTTGCATCTACAAGAAAATTCGCAGAATGTTTTTCACTACCAGATTATATTATTTTTAGAACCGTTATAATTTCTGTGGGCACAACTTTCTGAAGAAAACGAGTTTTTCAGTAAAAGTGCGAAATTTGCTGTCAGTAACTAATAAACAAACGGAACCACGCAACATTATTTATTTTATCTAGTGCTAGTGCTAGTACCTGCCAAGTCTGAATATTTAATTGATAATATATTACGGATATTATTGTTAGAAATATTTCTAAGAAGCTTTTAAATCCACAAAAACCTTTTTCCATGTACAGCAGAGAAAGCAATTCAGTTTCTTTTCAACCAGGCGTAGGCTTAAGCATGCTTTTGTAACACAATATATCATAGAGTAATATCATAATAAAAACCAAATTATTATTGCTGTCCTAATACTCAAAAGAATAAAAGGACTTGCTATAGTATTCCATTCATGAAACATTCAAATTCAACAGTTACGCTATTAATATCTATTTCGCTTTTATTCTGTGTGTAACACACCTTAAATTTCACTTATAAATTAGGCTATAGGGCATTTTGGTTAAAATATACATGTTTAAAGTGCTTTTATGACAAATGATATTCATTACAAATGGCTTTTATATCATTGGTAAAGTGTAAGAGATAGATCAACTGTTGCTACACAAAAAATATAAATCTCGTTACTACACAGAACTTATGTGAAATACATTTTCTGCGGTGTTAAACATTTCTGAGATATTCTTTGTTATTAGTTCGAATTTTCTAATACTTATTCTTTTCTCAAGTGGAAATTCGATATTCACTTTCTCTGCCACATACATAGCAGGTAGAGAAAGTAATGCATTCAACCGAAAAATTCGATACCGAAGTTTTACCAGAAATACATGTTTTTTTAGGCACCCTGAATCCAAAAAAAGGTATTTTTAAAAACAGTTACGTGTGTGTATGTGTGTGTGACCAGCATAACTCAAAAACGCAAATTCGGATAAATACTCAAGCAGTATTTTTAACACTTAAATAATTTCAGTCTAATTATATAATATAAAATTCAGTAAAGCAATATGTGTATAAATAACATAAAGTGTATGAAACGGTCATTCCATTATGTTTATATTATTATGTACATGTTTAATAATGTTATGTGAATGTATTAGGTAATTTAACACTATATGAGGTGTGATAATAATAGGCCAAAACTTGCTAACAATGCCGTAACCTTGGGGCAATAATGAATTGGAAAGTTTAATACTGCTACTATTAATTCTTGGAAGAAACAATAATGTAATTTTTAAAACAGTTTATAAATAACCCATCAGCAACTAGAGAGGCTAAAAGTTAAATAAAAGTATTCTATTGGAGTAGGATTAGCCATTCGGAGACTTGAAATACAGAAATTTTCAGTGTTCCTAACCGGACACGAGACGCGTCCTCGAGAAGTTTAATACGTATTCAGTGTGAGACGAAAATTCATTATAAAGTTTACGTGTCAAAAAAGGGCAAGTAATTAATAAACAATCTCACAGCTCTCTATATCACTGAAGTGTTATTTAATCGTTTGAAGGAATAATAAATGGGGTGAAGTAAAAATTATAATTTGGCTAAGCATACATGCTTTAGCCGCACCACTCCCTGGTAACAAATACATGTTTGTACAAATTAATACTGACGTAGCCGAGGCAAACATAAATATATGTAATGTTTAAAAAAAATGCAAAGTTGATTTCTAAACTTGGGACGAAGGCCACCGGAAAGTAAACTTGGGGCGAAGACCACCGGAAAGTGAACATTGGGGCGAAGGCCACCAGAAACATTGTACCATACGTGGGGCAGTTACTTCATCAAGTTTTGGCTCCCCAACCGTGGAACTACGATACAACCTACTTTAAGTTGGCTTCCATACGTGGTGCAAATAACGTAACAATGCAACTCCTCCAAAAATTAAAATCCTTCAATACCAAACTTTGTATTTAAGTTCAGTACCTTCCAAAGATGCAACACGAAGATTTTCAAGAAAATACACAATCCGAAACTACACTTCACATGGAAGATTTTTAAAAAGTTTTTGATTTCCTAAACGAATGTCTAAGATTTAGATTATAGTATATCTTGAATTTTCTGGAAATAGCCTCTCAAATCCTCTTCATTTGAAAAGAATTTTGTATAATCTTGTATAACTGTTAAACATGAAGCGATAGACAAAAACGTACTGCACAAAAATTGTAGATCTCTTTAGAACATATAATTTATGTCAAATAAGTTTTTTGTGGCATAAGCCATTTATGAGATATCCGTTACCAATGGTTTGAATTGTTCATTACTTAGTCATTTTTTTAAAGTTCTGTCTACATAAAGTTGTTTCTCGCGATTGAACGGAAACAGTATGGAATTTTAAGACCAGCGTATAGCGTTCTGTTGTTAAACAACTGATTCTCGCTACTCAGTTTATATCTATAACAAAATGTGTATTGTAGCTAATTCTGGAAAGGTGTATTTGGATTAAAATGAAGTAGATAGAAAAATAACCGTTATTAAGCATAGTTTGTATACCCGCTAATAAACGACAGAGGGTAGAGAAAGTTATGCGAGTGTATCACATCAGAATTTTTTCTCGTGGTAATGTAAAGAGAACGGAATTTCAAAGCTATCACATAGTGATCCACTTTTGAAAGCTTTGAACATTCCTTCAAGTCTACAATATTCCCCGTTGCACATACAGCGTAGGGTTAATAAAACTATATCTGCAAACGTTTCTCTCAAGAAGCAGATATCAGAGTTAGCCGTTGTAAGAGTAGTTTGTAGCAGATTGGGTAGAGAAGTTTATGTGAATGTAATAATCACATATAGTTTTTTTGTTAGTTTCCTTACAAGAGCTTCTTATAGAATGGTTCAATATCTGATGGTTCAATATTTGAATACTATTTCTGTATGTTATGTATAGGTATATGGTTTAGGTCCCCACCAGGAGGAAAGGAAGAGGAGGCTACAAGTCGTGGCGCGCGGAAGTCCCTAACAGTTCCAGACTCGAAAACCCTTCCTATTGCTGGATCTGCCTAAAGAGGGCGATGAATGATCCGGCAATCAAGCAGCCCTCAAATGTCCACGGGAACTCTGTCCTTTGAACAAGTATCCGCGCCATTTGTCTGGCAACGCCATACACCACGAAACCTATAAAGATGAAAAGGAAAAGGAATAAAAGGGAAATTATGGGAAAGAAGTCATGGCAGATGAGAAACTACCTCAGCATTCGCCTACCGAACAAGGAAAATCGCGAAAAACCCAACTTTAGAGTGGCGTCGACGGGAATCGAACACAGGTCCTCCGTAATGCGAGCCTCACACGTTAGCACGGAGCCATCTCACTTGGTATATTGTGTGCAACTAAGCATTGGAAATCATTTCTAGGTAAATATATTTCGTGAATAACATAACGCGGATAAAATAACCATTTTTGTAAGAATATTATAAACCAGCCGAGGTGGCGCCGCGGTAACGTGCGCAACTCGCATTCCGGGGGTCTCGGATTTGATCTAAGTCGACACCCACTCTGACCCATGGGTTTATCGTGGTTTTTCCGTGGTAGGCAGCGAATGTTAGATTTATTGCTTCTCTACCACGATTAGGTTACTAAATAGTTTATTTTTTTTTTTAGAATGGTAATAGCTGAGTACCAGTTATACAGCTGTTGGACTCCTGCTTAGTTTAAAAAATGCTTTATTTATTTTATTAGTAACTGTTAGAAAATTTGTAAAAATTTGAATTTGATTTTAAAATTGATGTTGGATTTGAATTTTAATATACAAATAAATTTTTAAGCTATGTTTTGTGTGAAAAATTATATAAAATAATTGGGTTTTGAAAGTGAAAATTTAAATTTTGGATTCATATTTTCATTTATTACTGCTGCAAATGTATGTAAAAATATTTTATTTTATTTTCTTATTTTAATTCATTTACCTATTTAATTTATATTTTAAAATTATCTGTAAAAATGTAAATGTATAAAAGAAACTTAAAATTTTTAAATAAATTATAGAATTAGGAATGCACATTCCAGTGTAGTAAACCCGGAACTGGGATGGAGTATTGCATATTTTATTTATTTATTTGTGCTTCTAGGTTTCGTGGCGTATGGCGGTGCCGGACAGATGCTGCGATTGCATGCTAAACCAGAAATGTTCTCCCCGTGGACACCAAAGGACTGTTTGATTGGTGGATCGTTCATTGCCCTCTCTCAGCGGTACAACAGCGGGACGGTTCAGCGAGCTCGAAAATGTTAGGAACTTTCGCGCATCTCTGTGACCTTTCTGCCTACGGACTGTAGCCTCTTGGGGTTCCTTGGGACAGTATTTTTAACACTTAAATGATTTCAATCTAATTATATAAATATAAATTCAATAAAAGCCCGCCTTAAAGCAATATGGGTATGTAACAATATATAAAAAGCGTATATTACAATCATTGTATATGTTTATATTATTGCATCCATGTGTAATAGTGTTAAGTGAATGTATTACGTAATTTAATAATGTAGTAGATATGAAAAATAGGTCAAAAGTTGCTAGTAATGAGGTAACAATGAGGTACCCTTGAGGCAACAATGAGTTTGAGAGTTTAATAATGTTACTTTGAGACAGTTTCAAAATAGCCAATGAACAACCAGAAAAAGCTTTGTTAAATGAAGGTATTCTACTGGATTAGGAATAACCAATCAGAGACTTCAAATACAGAAATTTACAAGTTTAGGCGGTTGAAATCAATTCAGTTGGTTGCAGACAGCGTTACTAACCAGACGCAAAAAGTGTCCTAAGAAATTTAATACGTATTCGTGTGAGACGAAAAATAGTTCTACGTGGTAAAAAGTGCAAGTAATTAATTAAAGAATCTTACAGCTCTCTATATCAGTGAAGTGTTACTTAAATCGTATCAAGTATTAATAAAAGGAGTGAAGTAAAATTATAATCTGTGTAAGGCTACATTCTTAGTCGCATCACAACCCTGCGAAGACATCCATGTCTCTAACAATAATACTGACGCTGCCGAGGCAAACATAAATATATAATATTTAAAGAAACAGTCAAATTACAAAGTTAATATTTTTTTTAAACTTGGGGTAAAGGCCGCCTGAGAGTACACTTGGGGCGAAGGCTACCGGAAACCGGGTACCATACGTGCGGTTGCAAACAAACTTTAAGTTCGGCTCCCAACAGTTGAAATATAATACATCTTCTTCAAACTGGCTTTCCATACGTAGAAGCAACAAAACTTCATCCTTCACCTCATCCCTCCCTTCTAGGGAGTGGTAGCCGCCATAGATCTACACAGGTCTCAGCACGCAAGATGTCCCCTGCCGTTGAATCCCTTAGCTATATCTATGAATGCTGTAAAAACGAACATTTATATGAATCTGCCACGGGTAGAGAAAGCCGTGTGAGTGTTCACATCCGATATTGATGTAATCACGTTTTCAGAAGCATTCTTTGCTAAAGTAACGTTCTTTGCTATGGTAACGTTTTATCATCCAGCATGCATATGGAGCCGTGTCAAAATTAGGCTTTTGACGGGGAAAATGCGGTCCAATTGCATCCAGATGACGTTGTTCATCAATGCTGTTAAATATAATGGATAATGTCAATCTCAGAAACGTTTCATTAATCCTTTCAACATGTATCACACAGTGCACAAAGCATAAAAGCAAGTTATAATGCACAGAAGCCCAATCAAACATTGGTGTATTAAACCAAAGCGCTTTTACGGATAATTTGGCTGCTCGCTAGCGTTTTTCACCAAACGTTTTCAATTAATTAATAATCTACAGCAGAGGGGACCAAAAACCAGCCTCGTCTATTAAAGGCAACAGCATGTTAGTTGAATTCTGGTTTCATAGGAAGCTTAATTCATCAATCAGTAACTTAATTCCGTGCAGATACCTACCTGTGCGGCAATGAAAATGAAGTTAACAACAAACTGAACCTGTTAGCCTCATCACAAACTGCCTGCATTTAATAACTCGCCTTGTTACAGCAATACTTGCTGAAAAATATCGACGCGAAGGGTCTCATTTAGCACAAAATCCCCCAAATATGTATGCAGCCGGCAAAGCAATAATACCGGGAGATTAGAGTCGCACGCTCGGAACTGTATAAAGACATAAGCTGCTTTAAAAATGCTCTTGTGGGATAATACAGCTTTTATGTACTCTGTGCAGAAAAGACTATTGATATATCATAGGATCTTACCAGTTGCTAATCCTAAAACAAACAACACAAAATTTGACTTCGACATTCAGGAAGATTATACTATTCGCTTTCTATAACTGACGCGGTAGGTTCTTCGTTTTCATTAATATCGGATTACCATGCAGAACTTTGTACACCCCAATAAGCTTCAATTAACACTACAATGGTAGTTGAATTTGAAGTAGAATATTTTTTTGTAGTTGGAAGATGCTTCATGTTTATCTGCCCCACGTATGGGAGCCAAATTTGTCGCGGTAACTTCGTGTTATCTTTTTTGCTGAGCGCCTGTTATTGTATTACTAGTTCGAATTTTGGGTTCTTTGTCCTCCGGCTAGCTATTATTTCTCAGTCGAGCATATCTCTTAAACAGGGTGTGTAAACAGAAAGGAGTTTTTACTGAAAGATAACACTGATAAAAGAATTTGTTTTTACACTTTTATTGCCGCCACATTTTATTCATTTCACATAATTACTTTTGATACACGCCCGACTGAAACTGTTATATTTTAGAATGTAACTATAATCACTTATTTGCCGCACATTATTTATTCGCGTATTTCACATCTTTTAACTAACTTTACGACGCGAGAGATTTTGTAAAACTGCGCGACGTTTAACGCGTGAATGATTCTGATGAACTGGGCGACGTGTAACCTTTGTATGATTCTGTTGGACTGAACGACGTATTACCCGCGAATCCTTCTGTTGGACGGAACGAAACCTGTCTCTAGCTCGGAATCTATACTCCCTCACCCCAATATGCCTAAACATTATAACCGAGCTGCTATTGGTTAATAAAACGCGCCAACATTAGCGTCTATATTTATATCCAATCAAAATTACGAACACATATGCTCTAGGGAAGAAATTCCCTCCATTTATAAAGAAACGCGCGCTACTCTGACGTCATTTGCTTGCCTCTTCTAATTAATAAACAACTCACCCCCTCGCTCATTGTTGCCCGCTCTTATTGTCAGTTTCAGTGAGGCCGTTTAAACTTATTTCCTAACAATGCTTATGATTAACAAACATCTCAAATCAATGTCATACAACAATGCTTATTTACACTATAATCACTCTGGCATTTACATTGTTGTGATATAAAATACTGCCACAAAGTAGTAATGTGTTACTGCCCTACGTATGGGTGCCAATTTAAAGTGGTTTTGATGTTAGCTCCACGTTTGGGAAGCCAATTTGAAGTAGTTTTATTGTTCTTGGAGTTTAGTTTATTAGGCTCAGCTTCAAGTATGGATGTCAATTTGAGAAACTTGTTTACGTATGAGAAGCTGATTTGAGGATGCTGAATTTTGTTTACTTTTTTTATTTATTAGCCCCACAATTGGGAGCCAACTTGAAGTAGTTATGCTCCAAGTTTAAAAAAAAATAATATTTACTTTGCTATTAAACTGCTTCTATAGATATTACTTATATTTAATGTTTGCCTCGGATGCGTCAGTATTTCCTTAGAGACACGTTTCTCTTAATCAGGGCGTGGTGCGACAAGAATGTAGGCTTATACAGATTTTAAATTTACTTCTTTTTATTAATTCTTGACACAAATTAAATAGCACTATACTGATATCAAGAGCTGTGAGATTCTTTTTACTTCATACGTGCACTTTGTTAACGCGTTTACTTAATTTTTAGTTTCACAGGAATACGTAATATTTCTTTAGAGAACACATCTTCCATCCGGTCACTAACAAGGTCTGCAGGCAACTGAACATATTTCAACCGTTCAAACCCGTAAGCTTCTGTATTTCAAGTCTGTGATTGGCTAATCCTAGTCCAATAGAATATCTGTATTTTACTTAAAGCCATTTCTGACTGTTGGTTGGCTATTTTTAAACTGCCACAAAATTTACATTATCGGTGTTCTAATGATGACTAATAACATTTAACCTTTCAAACTCATTATTACCTCAAGGTTACATCATTGTTAGCAACTTTAAACTTGTTATTCTTACAGTCCTTGCATTATTAAATTACCTAATGCATTCACATACGATTATTCAACATGTTTACAATAATATAAGCAATTGCAATGACTGTTACATACATTTTTTTATAAATTATTACATACATATTGCTTCAAGGCGGGCTGTTATTGAATTTACATGTTATATAATTTAATTGACATTATTCAAGTGTTAAAAATACTGTCTCATAGTAATTAAGACACGAGTTCATAATTTTTATACGAGCGTCATATGTGACATTACAGTCAATATGCATACGTTTCAAAGCTTTGAGTTTTTACAAAAATATCTCACTTTTTTAATTGTGTGTAATTAAATGTTTATTGGATAGTAGCATTGATGGCAACAGTGTGAGCGTATTTGCAAGTGATGCAACAGATGACAGTACTATTAATTCCACGCCGTATTTATTGACGTTTTCAGGTAACGTGAAAGTAACACATAATGATGCAAAGGAAATAAACTTAATTTATTAGAATATTAAAATTCCAATGAACAAAATTTATTCTTTTATACAGCAAAACCTAAAAGCAGAACTTCTAACACAGAGCACACGAGCTGAAAGCTTCAGATTATCGAATAGAGATTATTGCAATAATCTGCATTGTAACAAACTTTGGTTTCAAGTCCAATCAAATAGCACTTACCCTTTGTATTTGGATATGTTTAAAAACTCGACCTGGTTTGATTAGGTTTTATTTTTCATTAAGTCGTTTCAGACGATTAATTTCTCATGCCGCTCGCATTCTCTGTTCATAATACAAATCGTCATACTTCAATTTATCACAATTTGTTGTAGAGTCAACCTATACGTTATATTGGCAGAGGTTTTACTTTCTCTACTATGTATAGTAAGTAGAGGAAGTATTGCATTAAACCCAAGAATTACATACCGAGATTTCACCGGAAATAAATGTTTTGGGGCCGCTGAAAAAAGCACTCCTAGAAAAAGGTCCGTGTGTGTGTCTGCGTATCACGTGTGTGTGAACAGCTTAACTAAAAAAAAGGTCGGATAAACACCAAACTTGGTATTTAGGTTCAGTATCTTTCAAAGTTGCGACACGAAGGTTTTCAAGAAAATCCCACACCCCAGATTACCCATTGCATGGAACATTTTTCAAAAATTGTAATCTTCTCAAACATGGCTATAACGATTTTCATTAAAATATCGTATATTTAAGAAATTTTCATGACACTTTTTTTGGGAATGTCCCCAAAAGTCCTCTTCTTTTTGAATGGCTTTTTATAACTTATAAACCGCAAGAGATAGACAAAATGTTTCTACACAAAAAATGTAGAGCTCGTTAAAACGCACAATTTATGTCATATATATGTTTTGTTGTGCAGTGAACCGTTTCCGCGATATTCCTTGTTATTTGTTTAAATTTTCCAATAGTTATACTATTTCTCAAATGGGAATTCTTTATTAGTTTTTTTATGTCCTGTACATGCAAAGAGAATGCTCCACAGCTCTTAAAAGATTTGACTATCGCTTAAAGCCTACCGATATTCCCCTTGCACCTACAAGATAATTAGAAATAAGATATAGTCTGCAAATGTTTATCTCGATTATAATGAAGTAGATGGAGAATAAGCGTTTGTATAAATAGTTTGTACAAGAGTAGAGAAAGTCATGTGAGTGGAACGCATTAGATTTTTACTCATGTGCTTAAAATAAAAGGAGTTGAGCAACTCCATGGAGATTTGAACTTGCAACCTAAGAAACAGTAAGCTATCTACCAATGAGCTAAGGGAGCTGCAGTAAGTTTGGCATTGTAACGGGCTTTAAAACCATCCACTTGAGAACCATAAAAATAAATGTGTTTTGGTTACAAGTATTCAATGTTGAAACACTCTGAAACACCTATATGTTTAAAATCTCGCATATAATTAATTTTGTGATTATAGTTGTGTTCCCCATTATAACTACTACAAGAATATACGCAATGTTGGTAACAACCTGGCTGCCGAACGCTCATAGAAGTACACGATTCGAGCCAGTTTTAAATTGACCGAGTATACATCGATTTTGTATGAATATCGCGTGAAGTAATTTTCTAATTCTTACTACTAGAAGAAGATGTAGATATTCTGGATCAGAATATGATGAATTAGAAACTCATAATAATGACGATAGAAGAACACAAATGCGATACAGAAAAAGAGAAGCAGTGAATTTAAAGAAACATTAGGAATAAAGTACCTAATAGAACACGCAAATAATTAACAGACTTTTACAATTTGTTTAACTTTTACTTTCTCTATCACATATTATTAGTTGAAAAGGTATGGTATTCCAAAAAATTCGATACCGAGATTTTACCGGAAATGTACGTTTTGAGGCCACCAAAAATGCATTTTTAGAAAAATGTTCTTGTGTGTGTGTGTGTCACACATTTTTCGAAATGTTTTATTTCACTAAAAATGACTAACAATTTTGATAACAAATGTATTTACATGACAAATGAAATGTATATCTTGAATGTACTAGGAATGGCCTTACGTTATCTTCATTAAGAAGGAACTTTGTGTAATCTTGTATAACTTGTAAATGTCAGGCGCAATAAGCATAATATAGAAGAAATGTAGATAACTTTAAAGCACACAATTTCATTTTAAATAAGTTTTTTTGTGGCAATAGCCATTTCGGAGATATCCGTTATTAATGGTGCGGTGTTCACTCTTTTTAAAGTCCTGTTCTAGTGATTCCATTGAAACGCATGTAGCGTCCAGTTCTTAAACATTTGACTATCGCTGCTTCCTTCGTATCTATAACGAAATGTGTAATGTGGCTATTTCTGCAAAATTTCATTTGGATTAAAATGAAGTAGATTTAAAAATAACCTTTAGTAATGAGACATGGATGGCTTCCACCTCGTTGTAACAATCTGTTTGCCTGGCCGATGTATGAAACACCTAGCTGTACATCACCTACATTACAAGCCAAGGCAATTTTTCAACTTTTGCCTGGCCGATGGATGATACAGCCAGCCGCACATTACTTGCATTACCGGCCAGAGCACTCTTTACTTGCAATCTACAGATGGCGTGCTTTAGAAAGGCATTGGTGACGCAGTGGACTGAGGGGTGACGTCAGCTCACGTGATGGTCTACGCAGGTCGACCCCTGTGGCTACTGAGCGCGAGAAGAGGAAGAAGTCACGTTTCTGCGAGTGACGAAGGAGTTTTAGCTCGGACTATAGGAAGCCGCCACGCCCACAGGTCATTTCAACCTTGTAAAAATTTTACGATCTAACCATTTTTCAGTAAGTAAAGTGGCTAACATTAATTCACTAGTATGCATGGTGTAGATTACGAGTTTACCGCAATAGAGCGAGTGGCAGTAATAGTATAGAACGATGTAAAATTAAATTTGCGTGTTTAGATTATGCAAGAGGAACAAAGGCCTGAAATGCTTTTAAAGAATGTAGTGAATCAAGTATAAGGTTTGTAAAGCTTATCAGAGATTAATAAAGAGGATATACTACGGTGACTCAAATATAAACGATAATATTTTATACGTTTATTGATTAAACATATACACAAATGAGACCTTTTTTATTTCTCCTTCACGCTCTATACACTTTTGCCAACGATTTGGAAGCTCGAATATTCTGTGTTTAAAAAAAGTTGGGGGCGTGTCATCAACCATTTGCGCACATACTACTCAACGTTGTCATTGCCCTCCAAACGATTTCTTCATGGGTGCAAACAAAAAATAGTCTGGGGGGACAAGTCTGGACTATATGGAGGATGTTCAACAATTTCCCAGTACAAGTCCTCCAATGTATCTCTTGTTAAATTCGCAGTATGAGGCTTAGCGTTGTCTTGGAGAAGGATGACATCTCTGATGGGCGGCTTTTACTGACTCCCCCAATGCTGACACCCACTGATACGAGTGAAAATCTCCGAGGGTTTGATCCCTTCATTGGTTAAGAACTTTTGTAATAATGCGTTGCGCAATTGACGAAGGAACCTCTTGTTCACTCATGGCGATACTGACGCCGAAACTTAGCGAAGCAGTTAACCAAGCTGGTTCCTCCTCCCTAACACATCGACTTTCAACCCCCAACTCCACCATCCCGCTCGGAACTGCCGGCGCAGTACCCTTGCGCAATTACCGTTTATATTTGAATCACCTGCAAGATATGCAATGTCTAATTCTTTAAGGGTGGCGTTTCTGAACATTTTGTATATAACTCCTTTCCCTTATTATGGGTTATTCATAATGGTTTCATCACCTCTGGGGGTATTTTCACTTGTTGAAAGACAAAGTTAAATGGCTCCAGCACGTAATCAAATTCTAATGTTGAACCAGCAGCTGTTACTAGTATATTACTGCAGTGTGCTTTTAGTATATTTTACAAATGATAGCATCACAAAGTAAACCATTATACCCTAGCAGCACATTACAAAATGCTAGCAGAGAAAATTTACACCAGTAAGACTAGTTTGTATACCCACTAATAAATGATAGAGGGTAGAGAAAGTCACGTGAATGTATGACAGATTTTTAAATAGTGTTTAACGCCCGCTACAGCATATGGACCAAAAGCGATGAATACATGAAATGAGATGATAATTGGGATACAGAATTTAGGAAGGAATCGTTATAGCTAGGGTACCTCCTAGGCATTTGCCAATTATGAGGACCAAGGAAAACCTGTAAAAAAACCTCAGTCAGGGAGAACGAACTCGGGGGATTGAAACTGACACCTTCCGTTCATCACTCCATGCCTAAATGACCTTTATAAAAGTTCTATGGAGTTAATAACCTAGTATTAATGTATGGAGAGGGACAGTGGAGAATTTGCTTTCATTAACCAAAAGGAGCAAAGTGTCATTGACTATGTGGTATGTTCAGGTAATGTACAACAATATGTAAAATTACCTCGTGACTTATTCCCTCTAATAGCAAGATTTCAAACTGTAAACCAGATGAGGAAGAAATAAATACAAGACAGAAGATTTTTAAAACATTATAGATGGAGAATAGAGGCAAAAGCAATTATTTTGTAGTCAAAGGCAAAGGAGGAAGATTAGACAGAGTTGCGTATTTAATTAAAAAAGGGTCAAGTGGATGAACTAATGGAATGGAATAAAAAGAGCAGGAAGTAAACGGTAGGGCAGGAAACAGATGAAAGATAGAGAAATTGGATGGCATGATAAGATTGATTCATGGCTAAGAGAAAGGTGGAGAGGATTTAAGAAACTGGTGGCAGGCCGAGGAACTATTAGAAAGAGAAAAACTTCCTGATACCAAGCTGGAGATATGGGTGCTTGATTGAGGCGAAAAAGAAGGAACGGAGTGAATAAATTTCACAAAAATGTGTGAGGTGGAAGAATAGGAGGAGAGTAAACGAAATAGTGGAATTAGTGAAAATGGTGCGTAAATATAATCTGCAAAGTTTGCAATCCTCAGCTATATAGAACGAAAAGCAAAGTTATGAAATGGCAAAAATATGTCCTACCAGAGTTAAGATAGTAATTGATAATCAACCAATAGAAAAAGTTTCAATTTTCACTTGTTTTGGTTGTGATTGACATTTCAATAATGACGACGAAGTGATGAAAAAGCTTGATAGACTTCAATGTATGTGAGGAAGAATTCGAAAACACTGAAACGTAAAGTACAAGAAGAGACTCAAGTCAAATTTTATAAATCAATGGCCATGCCAACTTTTATATATGGAAGCGAGACTTCGGTGCATACAGCTACAGAAACAAAATACAACCATCTGAAATGAGATTCCTTAGATTGGTAAAAGGATCTCCATAAAGGACAGCAAATGTGATGAAGGAATGAGGCAGAAACTAAATATATATGCATTAAACTACAGAATTTCCCATAATAAGGTAAATTGGAGGAACCACTTCAAAGGATGGGCAGAGAATCCCAAAGCTTTCCTTCCTGCACCATCCTAAAGAAAAAAGAAAAGTTAGTCAATCTATGAAAATGAGGTGTGAATTTGGAAAGGGCTAATTCCCTAATCCACGAAAGAAAGTAAGTATACAAAACTAATTAATTCCATTAATTGACCTAATAGTAGTCGGCACTATGAAGCCCAGGACTTAAAGTACTTACAGCATTGTAAGTCGCCATTGGGGTATGTCATCTCAATACAATTTGAGATCCCCCTGTGGTTTACTGGGAAAAATGCGAATCAATTTTTAATGTACCGGCATGCTGCCATGCTAGCTCAGTGGTTAGAGCAACCGAACAGAAACAGGGAGATTCGTGGTTCAAATCGTGGCGATGGCATTGAATTTTTCAGTCGTCAGATGGAAAACTGTTGAATGTACTACTAGAGGGTAATAGAGTCTCAAAACATTGGAAAATGGTAGTGACTGTGCCAATTTACAAAGAAAAATGAAATTGTAAAACCCAGGAAATTACAGAGGCCAATAAGCTTTCTCTCAATTATAGTAAAAGTTCATACAGCTGCAAGCCGGACAATTGTCCAAGTTTCGAGCATGATTTGTATAGGAAGAACACACAATTTATAATGTTTTCATAAAAAGAAGAATACTTTATAAATATTCGCGCAAAAACTAATATTGTTACGTGCTGGGGTGAGGGCCAAAAGGTTCCCAGCAAATTATTAAATTTTGATCACCCCTAACGTACATGGGGGAGCGTAGCTCACAAACGGCGAGAGGACCGGGACCTTGATGTCTACACTCAGATGGAGGCGTGAGGTTTTTTGACAAAATACACAAATATTACATATCACACATTGCCTGTAATTTATTGATAGAACAGTTGGCGACTCTACATTACACTTAGGGAAACAAAGGATGAGGGGAGATGCCTCGCACTCGAGCACTGGCCAAACGCGACTTGTTTCTTCAACTGCACTTACTGAAGTGAGCTAACGCTAACTACATTACCCCCTCTCCAACCCTGTCTAGGCAAGCTAGCTAGGCGTCATCCCAGGCGAGAACTTCAAACAAAGCCTTCTCTCTGGCGTGTTCCGCGCCAAAGGAGAATGCTCGTTCAGCCGAAAGAAATAATCAAAGTCACCCAATAATGCTATCGACAATGCGACACAATAATGCGTCTGGTATGACAATTCTTACTGATACGCCACAATATTTTACATTCATATGACTTTTTCCATCCAACCACGTTTACATTTATATAACTTCCACACATTATTCCTACGAAAGTTTATTTTTCAATCACTTCATATTAATCCAGCTATTCCTTTCATGTATTTGTAGGTACAAGCAGAATAGAGGAAACCGAATTGTTAGTCATGTGTTTAAAAGTGAGTCGTTATTTCTGGTCTTTAAATTCTGTACTCTTCACATGACATTGTAAGAAACAACTGAGTAGTGATACCTCTTTTAAAAAATAAAGGTATTGAACAATTCAAACCAATAATAAGTGAGTTCTCGCGAATTATTGATGCCACAAAACAGTTATTTAAAATAGATTTACGTATATTGAAGATTTCTAATTTTTCTGCAGTATGTTTAAGTCTGTCTCTTAAGATTTACCAGTCATACATGGTTATACAAAATGCCTTCCAAATGAATAGGACTTCACAGGCTATTCCCAGAAAATTTAAGACAATTACACATTTTATTTGTCAGTAAATAATTTAAATATATGGTATTTTGATGACAGTCGTTAGAGACATTTTTGGGAAAATGAAATATTTCAAATTTTTTTCATGTATAATACATTTAGAGGTAGATGGATTTTCTTGAAAATCTTCTTGTCCCAATTTTTGAAAATTCCGAAGTTAAATACTCAAGTTTGGTATTTATCCGACATTTCATTTTTTAATTATGCTGTTCACACACAGAAACAAACACGGATCTTTCTCTAAAAAGTCTTGACTTTTTATTCGGGGATCTCAAAACGTGCATTTCTAGTACAATCTTGATATGGAATTTTTGGGTGGAAATGGTACGTCCTCTGTTCTCTGCCTACTTGTTATGTGGTAGAGAAAGTAGGCTTACGGAATTTAGCATATAATTATGTCGGTTCTTTCTATCAGTATGAGATTTTGTAAATAATGTTTTACATGGAAATTATGCATGCAGTGCTGGAGAACTAACACTAGAAATGTATATAAACTTAAGTGATTTAATGAAGGAAAATATGAATAAGAGCCAAATATTCAAATCATAAACATATCAAAAAGCATTAATTTTGATATAAGCATAAAATATTATTTACTGTTCTGAAAGATTGCACAACGTTTACAGAGATAGACAAACACTTACTATGTAAATGTGTTCTGACAAGGAACACCTTGTGTGCGAGGTCGTGATCGGCCAATGGTATTTACAGCATCCGAAACCACGTCACCACAATATTGCCTGCTAATGGCAACAGGGGCCGCAACTGTAGGTATCCAAAGGTGAGCACAGCTTGAGGCTCAGGAACGTGGTTGAACTGCTTAGGAGTAAATCATAACAGTGCTGGTGCTGTTGATAGGGAGCATTGCACAGTGCAATTCATACCACCTGGACAAATTCAGTTCTGAATGTCTATTTTTTCCGTGCGTATAAAACATATCGCACCATCTGCAGCTTGGCCTTAAAGGATAGCCAGTATCAGATATACTCCACGACAGACTTTCGCATAAGGTTGCACACCATTATATTAAATCAGTTCTCGTCACCACCTTATACCAGTGTGATTATATATGCATTCTTTAAGAGCAGATATCTAGCTGAACGTCCTGAGCAGTTATTACTCCAAAGAAGTTTGCCTTCGATCTTGATGGTGCCAAGTTTTGTGAACACTGTGGGGCGTCATTTTTACTTTCTCTACTACATATAGTAAGTAGGGGAAGTATTGTATTCCACCCAAAAATTCGGTACCGAGATATCACCGGAAATACGTGTTTTGAGCCCCCTAAATTAAAAAAAGACATTTTTAGAAACAGGTCCGTATGTGTGTCTATGTATCTGTTAAAGTATAACTCAAAAACGAAAAGTCGGATAAATACCAAACTTGGTATTTAGGTTCAGTATATTTAAAATATGCGATACAAATATTCTCAAGAAAATCCACAAACTCCATAGTGCCCTTTACATGGAACATTTTTTAGAAAATTATGATTTTCTCAAAAATGGTTCAAACGATTTTGATTAAAATATCATATGTTTAAGATATTTTTATGACGCATGAAATGTTTCCTGAACTTTCTGGGAATGTTCCCAAAAGTCCTTTTCATTCTGAATGACTTTTGCATAACTGTAAACCGTAAGAGATAGACAAAATTTTACATGCAAAATATAAATCTGGCTAAAACACAATCTATGTCACATAAATTTTTTTGTCGAGTGGACCATATTCCTTGAGAAATTCCTTGCTATTTGTTTGAATTTTCCAATACTTATACTTTTTCTTAAAAGGAAGTCCTATTCGTTTTTTATGACCTGGACATGTAAAGAGAATGGAGTGCTCCACATAGCAACCAGCTCTTAAAATATTTGACTATCGCTTAAAGCATCCCCTTGCTTCTACAAGGAAATTAGCAATAAGATAGTTTCTGCAAATGTTTATCTCGATTAACATGAAGCATATGGAGAATAAGCGTTTGTAAAAATAGTTTGTACAAGAGTAGAAAAAGTCATGTGAGTGAAACACATCAGATTTTTCATTTGGTGTTCATGGTGCATGAAAATGGTTTGTTTTGAACATTTCTTGAACGTCGACGATGTCCATTTTGTGAAGTGTAATACATACACCCCATAAAGGTTGATCTAATGTTCTGCTGCCTTCCTGATGCACACGGTAAGCCATTAGCAACTAATATTTTTCCTGTCCTAATTGTCAACATGACACTTTCAAATAAACCTAACTACAGATTGAACTTTTGACGTCGCACTCAAGGGGTGAGGTATCCATTGTATGCGTTTTGAATTTGTCAATACCTCCGTCATATGATTTTTATAACTTCTGTCAACATTCGGTTGTTTCTGGCGGTGTTATAGACAGAGTATGACCAGCATATAGCTACCCGCTTTTAAACATTAGACTATCGCTATTTCCTTCGTATACAGACAAAAAAATCTGATGTGTTACACTCATATGACTTTCTCTACTCTTGTACAAACTATTTTTACAAACGCTTATCTCCTCTGCTTCATGTTAATCGAGATAAACATTTGCAGACTCTATCTTATTGCTAATTTTCTTGTCGATGTAAGGGGAATATATATTTACAAGGGCAATATAGAAACACAGTAGTCTTTAAGCACATACATATCTCTTAATAGCTGGTTGCTAGGTGCAGCACCATTCCCTTTCCCACAGATTAATACTCTTTGCATATCCAAGACAAAAAAAAATAACGAATTCCCAATTTGAGAAAATTGAAAGGGAATAACAAGTAATATCTCGAAAATGGTTCACTCAACAAAAAAAATATACATGACATAAATTGTGTATTTTAACGCGATCTAAATTTTGTGTGTAGTAAACTTTTGTCTATCTCTTATGGTTTACGGGTTATGCAAAAGTCGTTCACAATGAAGAATACTTTTAAAGACATTCCCAGGAAATTCAAGATATACATTTTATTTGTCATAAAAATATCTTAAACATATGATATTTTAATCAAAATCGTTAAAGCCATTTTTGAGAAAATTTTCGAAAAATCTTCCATGTAAAGGGTAATCTTGGGTGGGGGGATTTTCTTGAAAACCTTCGTGTCGCATCCTTGGAAGATACTGAACCTAAATACCAAGTTTGGTGTTTATCCGACTGTTCGTTTCTGAGTTATGCTGTTCACAGACAGACACACACACAGACACACACACACGGACATGTTTCTAAAATGCTTTTTTTTTGGATTCAGGGGGTCTCTAAACATGTATTTCCGGTGAAATCTCGGTATCGAATTTTTGGGTGGAATACAATACTTCCCCTACTTACTATACGTAGTAGAGAAAGTAAAAATATGTAATGAAATTGTACGTAAAATTTTTTAACTCAATTAACCTGAAGTAATATAAAAAAAATCTTGTAAGAATGGTTCGTGGAAAAAATAAAATAATTAACGATGGTATGTAACGAAAGTCATGTGAATGCAATACATCCGATATTTACTTTATTATCACGTACCTATAGTAAGTAGGGGAATTGTTGTATTCCACTCAAAAATTGATGTCGAGATTTTACGGAAATGTATGTCTTAAGGCCATGGATTCTTGGAATAAAGTCCGTGAACAGCATAACTCAAAAATGACAAGACAGATAAATACCAAACTTGATATTAAGTTCAACACCTTGCAAAGATACGATACGAAGATTTTCAAGAAAATTTCCCATCCCAAAATACCCTTGATGTGGAACTTTTTTCGAAGTTCCTGATTTTCTAAAACTGACTAACGATTTTGATTAAAATACCACATACACATTAAGGTTACTTATATGACCAATAATAGGTTTATCTTCAATTTTCTGGGAATATCCCATGAAGTCCTCTTTATTCGGAGGGAATTTGGTGAAATCTTGTATAACTGATAAATGTTAAGAGATAGACGAAAACGTACTATACAAAACATGTAGATATCTTTAAAACACACAGTTTATTTCAAATAACTTTTTTGTAGCATCAGTTATTTCCGAGATATCTTTTATTAAGTTTGGAATTCTTCAATATTTAGGCATTCTTTTAAAGTCCTGTCGATTTTCAGCTATTTCTAGTTATGCCATGGAAAGAGTATGTCATTTTAATGTCAGTATATAGCGTCGAGTTCTAAAACATTTGACTATCGCTATTCGCTGTGATGCAGCTACTTCCTTAAAGGTTTATCTTGATTAAAGTGAAGTAGATAATGAAATAAACTTTCGTAAGAATAAATATATACCCAGTAACAAAGGATAGAGAGTGTATGTAACACATCAGATTTTTAAACCACTTTTCTGAATATTGACCACGAAGGGGTGGTTTATCGCGTTTGTTCTATCACTGGAAGCTCACAAATGTGCTGAAGGTCACAAAAGATGCCTTGCTATGACATCATTCTATAGTTTTTTTAAGAAAAATGCTGAGTTTTTAATTTTTTATGACTTGAATTCCCTGAGTATACTCTTTAAAGACTGATATAGGAAATTAAATGGGCCGCACATAGAGGCTCATTAACCTCTAATCGCATGCAATCGACGTCTGCTCGCGTGTATATACCAAGGATTAATCGATCAGCTAATTGGCCGACGTCTCAAGCTGCTACAGCGTGGACGCTATTAGCATATATATTACTCCATTAAAATCTGCTTGCTGTTGCTCGTTTTTAAGACTTGGTGTGGATGGTTATTACTATTGTTTTGAAAGACAACGAGTATTCATAACACGAGCGTTATTTGTTCATCACCACGCCCAATCCCACAAATGTTCTTGTTGCTTATTAGAAGAGTTAAGGTTTATATGGAATTTCAAATTCCTTCTCTTCTACATAAAATTTGCGCATTCATAAGAGAAAAACTTCCTAGGTACTCTCTACCGAGTAGAATCAGAGTAGAGAGATAAGGAAGTAGGTCACTTGTACAAACAGCGCCAAAGAAAATCTTCGGCGGATTTTCATCGTTTTCTGGGGTATTTTGAGGTGTGTCCTTCACCTTACCTATCGCAGAGCGTGGTGGCCTGATAACACACAAATAAGGGGGAAAAGAGGGGTGTTTATGTCTTTGCATTTTCTGGTGTTATTGAAACCAAAAAGTGTTTATTGTCTCAGAACCAGTCATGCCGTATACTAGCGAAATTACTCGTGTACGTATCGTGGGTATATGGGAGGCTGGTTGCACTGTTACAGCAATTGCAACGGCAGTGCATACAAGTGTTTTATAGTAAATTACTGCATAAAAATATTCCAGGAAAGTGGAGAAAATGGTCCACATACTCGTCGGAAAGTGGCACTTCCGGTAAAACATCCGCAGATGATGATATTCGTTCACTAAATGCAAATTACTCTTATAATCGACTGACCGTGCTTATAAACTAGAGCTAAAGTATGTATACATATATGGCTTATCAACTACGCCACACATATTATGACAATAAAATTGAGTTATATTTTTGTCTATAATCCTGTTGTATTCATATGTTCAGCAATATATTATTAAAGGTATATTAACCAATTGTAGTTTGAATTAGAGGAAAAACATACAACTTTATTTATTATTTAGTTATATTTGCTTCTATGCATCAACAAGCATTGATATCACTGTAAGAATACAGTTCTGTTTAATTTTTGTTATAAAGTGCTGCCTTGCTATGTATTTAATGAATAACATTCAAGCTTTAATTTGAAAATCTTCTCACAATGCATATTCTACATTTTGCTAACTCTAACCTGGCCGCTCATCAAGTATTCTCCTTAGGTTTTAACCCTTTCAAAGGCGTGTCCTGCACTAGCCGATAAGGTATGGGCTACCAATCAGATAAGAGGTCTGTATGACAAACTGAATACACTCACTCTACCGCTTTCTCTTTTGGCCAATACGATCAAGAGCGTAAACATATATTTCGTTTCTACGCTCTTTTGTAACGGTATAAATGGGATAGAGGAAGCTAAATTGATAGGATAGAATAGGAATATTAATGGAGGGGACGTAGCACCTCGACCCCAATGGATGTGTGTACACCCCCGGGATGAAAGGATGAGGTGAGGTAACCGCAGGAGACGTGTGGGTAGCAGAGCAAGGACGGCGCAAGTTGACAGAGATGCGCAGAGTTCCCTAACAAATCCAGGCTTGTCCACCGGCCACGGTAGACCTCTCAGAGACGTTCCTCTAATGGGACCGGGAAACACGATCTAGCAGTGGATAATCGATAGGCCCCCCTTTAGCAGGGCCGATAAAACATCCAAATCGCAAGCCTCTACGCCATCTGCCCAACACCGACCGAACCACAGCTCGTAGACAACTTGAAACATGGAAGAGAAATTAAATGAGAGGAAATGTGGCAGAGAGTAATCCGTGGTTGTGGCAGTATTTTATATCACAACAATGTAAATGCCAAAGTGATTGTATAAAGTATAAATAAGGATTATTGTATGACAGTGATCTGAAATGTTTGTTAATTATAAGCACTGTTAGAAAATAAGTTTACACGGCCTCACTAAAACTGACAATAAGAGCGGGCAACAATATAGCGATGGGGTGAGTTGTTTATTAATTATAAGAGACAAACAAATGACGTCAGATTAGCGCGCTTTTCTTAGAAATGGAGGGAATATTTTCCCTAGAGCATATGTGTCCGTAATTTTGATTGGATATAAAAATAGACGCTAATGTTGGCGCGTTTTATTAACCAATAGGAGCTCTGTTATAATGTTTAGGCATATTGGGGTGAGGGAGTATAAATTCCGTGCCAGAGACGGGTAACGCGCAGTTTGACAGAATAATTCACGAGGTAAACGTCGTTCAGTCCAACAGAAGCATTCGCGGGTAATACGTCGTTCAGTCCAACAGAATCATACTAAGGTTATACGTCGCTCAGTTCATCAGAATCATTCGCGGTTTACACGTCGCACAGTTTAACAGAATCTCTCGCGTCGTAAAGTTAGTTATAAATGTGAAATACGTGAATTAATAATGTGCAGCAAATAAGTGATTATAGTAACATAAAAAATATAACAGTTTCAGTCGGGCGTGTATCAAGAGTAATTATGTGAAATGAATAACGTGTGATGGCAATAAAAGTGTAAAAACAAAATTCTTTGATCAGTGTTATCTTTTAGTAACAACTCCTTTCCGTTTACACACCCTGTTTAAGAGATATGCTCGACTGAGAATTAATAGCTAGCCGGAGGACAAAGAACCCAAAACTCAAAGTAGTAAAAGAATAACAGGCGCTCAGCAATAGATAACACGAAGTGACCGCGACAAATTGGCTCCCATACGTGGGGCAGATAAACATGAAGCATCTTCCAACTACAAAAAAATATTCTACTTCATGGTAGAATACACTATTCCAACATTCCTCTATGACAACCAAGTAAAACGACGATAAACCAATGGTCAGAGAGGGCGGCCACCGGGAATCCAACCCAGGAGCTCTTGAATGCAAGCCGCACACGTTAATACGGAGCCATTTCGCTCAATAACCGAATTGATACCCAGAGATTTAAAAAACCTTTACAAGCGCAAGCCACCGCTCAGCCGTAACCGGCCGTACACCGTCGCCTGGTGCTACAACCCTGAAACAGATAACAAGGAAGATAATGGGTACAGGAAATTTGAGGAAGGAGAGTCGTGGTAATAGATGAACTGCTCCAGCATTCCCCTAGCGACCCGAGGAAACCACGAAAAACCCATCGGCCAGTGAGCGGTCGCCGGGAATCGATTCCGTGAACTCCTGAATGCGGGCCACAGACCAACCGCTTGAGCCATTGTTTGGTATGTATAATAAAACTATTTCTGCAAAGCTTTACCTCGATTAACATGGTGCAGATAGAAAAACAAGGTTTCATAGGAATACTTTTTAAAAGCTATATAAAATTAAACGATAGTGGATAGAGAAAGTCATGTGGTTTTTTCTTTATAAGTTTCTTTCACATTTATTTCGAAATCTATTGTCTGGAAGTAATGTGAACTATGTATTTAACAGCGCTATGCATTTAATTTTCTTTTTAACGGTATTTACTGCTATTAGGTGAACAGATGCCTCACGACGAATGAATGGAAGGGCTTTTAATCCGGAAATTTAATGTTCGCTCTGAACAACTAAATTACACCCTCAACACTTATACCGGATGAAACTCGCGCCCTTGCCCTTAGGTTTTACGGGTTTATGCAACCTCCCAAGCAAAAGATGCGCCATAGTCCGTCTTCTCCGTCCGGTTTACTGCTAGTACACAGATTTGGTTACAGAATGACCTCACACTCAATAAAAAAGTGTTTTAGGGGACAAAAGTTACTTTGAGTTTATCTTAATTTATCTTGAAAGGAACAGATCCTTCTCCTAGAGGCACCAGTTTACCTGTCAATTTTATAAACTATAAATCAAGAATATATATTCCAAAACTTCCTTTGGGCATATAACCACAAGAATTATGTGCTATAATCGGTCAAAATGAAAATGTTGCATGTATAGAACTAAAGAAGTGATAGGCTACGACCATTAAGTTGCAATGTGCCTATGATCATGTCAAGCTATAGGGATACGGAGGGGAAAATATTTACTGCGCTCGTTTACCACCTCGAATGGAGGTTTAAGGGTATGCTGGACGCTACTGGCAGGTAGAGAAGACGTAGAGAGGATAGGTAAGATTCTACCTACTTTGAGATAACTGAAATTTGTGAATGCTGATAATTGGGAGAATAGGGGGCTGTAAAAAAATCTGATGTGTTACACTCACATGGCTTTCTCTACTCTTGTACAATCTATTTTTACAAACACTTATTTTCCATCTACTTCATGTTAATCGAGATAAATATTTGCAGACTCTATCTTATTGCTAATTTTCTTGTAGATGTAAGGGGAATATATATTTACAAGGGCAATATAGAAATACACTAGCCTTTAAGCATATGCATATATCTTAATAGTTGGGTGCTAGGTGCCGCACCATTCTCTTTGCCACAGATTAATACTCTTTGCAAAAGACAAAAAAATGAATAATGAATTCCCATTTGAGAAAAAGTATAAGTATTGGAAAATTTAAGGAAATAACAAGCAATATCTCGAAAATGGCTCACTCAACAACAAAATGTATATGACATGAATTGTGTATTTTAACGCGAAATCTGGTGAAACTCACAGGAAGCTAGAACAACAGAAAGAAAGTCGAATGCAGTCAACCTCACAGAAAACCTAACCATGCGAGCGTAAGGCGATAATGGTAGACGCGGGCAAGGTCAACTTGAAAATATAACGAACCAATGGAAAACGGAGGAAAACTTAGAAAAATGACCAATGAGAAGTTATAAAAGTCAGTGGATAGTAAAAAGGAGGAATGAAACTAGAAAAGAGGTGGAGATTAGAAAAATTATCTATGACGGAGAGCAGTTTGAGACGTGTGTGAGATGGATCACTTCGTGTCGTACAATGGGGAATGGTACATCACTTCGTATCGTACAGTGGGGAAGAGTACAGATGTAGCAACTCAAAGCATTTTGTGTCATATAGGGGAACAGTGTGGATGTCGAAACTTAAGCATTTGTTGCGTTTAAAAGTTAGTGTTCAGTAAAAGTGAGGAAAGGTAGCTAGAAATGACTAAAGTCAAGTCATTAAAATTCACATCGATATATTGTAACACCCCACGGCGGTGGTTACCCCCGCAGTAGGTGATTACACTAGGGGGGTGATAACTCAGAGGTAGGGGGGATGCGTCGGTACTGGGGCGGTAGGTAGTTCAGGGTGGCGTTCCAGGATGGGGTATTTAAATGATGCATAGGGGATGCATTGACCCAATAAATTATATTATAACGTTAAGTGAGTACATTGGATACTCAGAATGGGCGGAAGCCCGACAAGTAAGCAGAACTTAGTAGAAATATATTCTTATCTGTTCACCCGGGTGTTGTGTTGGCGACTCGTGTAAGGGGTCTCGACGACGGATTCACCAACTGACCTGACAGCTACTCTTTGATAACTGCCCCGATTGCCTTTTAATAACTCTCTCGATTGCCCTCGGATAACTGCTCACTGACAACTGACAATCGACTACTCTTTGATAACTGCTCACGACCGAGTCAAAACCCTGCAGTATAAATACGTACAGAAGAGCTGACTCGGCGTTCCTTAGCGTGGTCGTGTTATGGTAGCCCGGTTTCCACACTTTACGCTGGTTTACGACATATTCTGTAATACTCGGTGCTCAACCTGGTCCGCTACAATATTTTTCAACATCTCAAGATAAGTAGAAAAGGGGAAAGCACGTAAATACTAGCTGGGGATGATAGGCGGAATCAAATCTTGTGTGACGGGGATTCGGTAAAGGATCCAGTGTGGATTATCAGGATAAACGGGCCACTGAGGAGGACTGTGAGTATCATTCAACTCCTATCCACACTCCCTGAGAAACGAGTCACCCAACCAATAACCCTCTACCTGAGTAGCCGGTAACAACAATCCTTCCGAGTCAGAAACCCGATACCAAGAAACTCTTTTACCCATTAATCCCCGCTACAAAATACAAGGAAGGAAAGGATTAACATTTATACAAATAAAAACTTAAATGCATTTGCAGCTGAACAATAATTACAAGCAGCTAACAAACACGTGAATCAAATTTGTCCTTGTTTCTTTTTCTTTCTTGCACATCTGGGTTTTACATGGAATATACATAAAATCTTTCAATAACCGCTCACCCTAAACCGTTCGGATGTTAAAATTACTCCACATGACATGTAAAATAAATTTCGAACATTACTTACTAAAGGTAAAGGAGAGACATTTTTAATTAGGCCGAAAACGCGTGTGGACATGCAGCTCCTCAAAGCACTAAGCTATGCTGGCTTCTCCAGTGGCGATCAAGTCTCAAGTAACTGTCTCCTTTTCGTCGGCCACTACCCAGCCGTAAACCTGCGGAGAACGCCACGTGACCAGCTTCGTCATCCTCCAAAGCAGCACCTGACGAGCTATCTGGTTGCCCTCTAGCGTGGATGTGGGAAGTAGTTATAGGGTTCAGTCTGTAGTCACTGCGGGTTGCCTACTCCAACTTGCAGGCGATCTTGCCGTAAAGCAGAGAATGAAGGCGAAATGTAACATTATCGCCTCCCGCTGGCAAGGTGACTATAGAAACATAGGAGAGGAGCCCAATATGGCTCAGCGTATAAACCACCCATTATCCCTGAAATTAATAACGCTAGAGCAGTGAAACTTTCAACTCTTGATCAGACTGACATGCTTTATATGTGGTACCAGAAGTATAAAAATGTTACAACTGAATTTTCTTTTATTAAAAGTAAAATAGAAACAGTTAATTTGAAAAAATTATAACTTGCCTCATTGTGGAATGTACATTATAATTCTACTTCAGTGAGTTTAGAAAGGTATAACTGTTAAGCAGAAAAAAACAAGATAACTTTCTGAGATAATTTGTACAAACATTAACAATTTAACATCAGTAGCACAGCCCCTACAATATCAGTTTAAGATGCTATATATAAATACGGTTGTCTGACTCCTTTTCGTTCAGAACAAACTTCGTATTTAGGTTCAGTGTCTTTCATAGATGCAACACGATGATCTCCAAGAAAACCTCCTTTTCTCTTCGTGTCGCATCCTTGGAAGACAGTACTCTAAAAAAAAAGTTTGGTATTTATCTGGGTTTTCTTTTTTGAGTTATGCTTTCACAGCCAGAGACACACACACATAGACATGTTTCCAAAAAGGTTTTATTTGGATGCAGGGCACCTCAAAACCTGAATTTCCTGTGAAATCTCGGTATCGAATTTTTGGGTGGAATGCAATACTTCCTCTATTTACTATACGTAGTAGAGAAAGTAAACATACGGATATTTCTGGCCTTTTAAACATGTTACTTAAGTTATTTTCAAATGCTTATGTTCTGCCAATTTTCCTAAGCGTTTTTCCAAATGTTTCTTTGCATACATAATAAATACTTACTTGTCTATAGATGCAAAATATTATGAAGACCACTGTCCATATTTTGAATAAAAGAGGAAGTTATGCCAGCAGAACCCGCAGCTACGGTCTCATTGTTTGCGTTTATCAACCAGAATTTTTTCCGTCTCCTCGCCGTCTCTCTATCTCCCTCTCCTTCGAAAATGGAGAACGTTAACACTGGTAGAGGTGAGGCCTGTATATTTGACTAAAAATACCGCAATTATTTATGCACATATTGGGGTTCTAAGCATAAACGCACCGACACAATGACTTATATAATTATTGGAATCGTCTAATTGGTTCTGTTTCCGTAATGTAAGGCTTAGATTTCCATACAAATCCATGCAATTGCTTTTATTCACTTCCTCGCTATGATTTTATGAAGGTTTGAAGAAATTACGAGAATTGAGTATTTATATCCTCCTGGCACGGCCACTTCTAACTTTGGAAAGCTCTGCAACCAGCGCAGGCAGCATTATTAAAAACGGCTTCGTTGATTAATTTTAAAATAATTAAAGGCACAGTAGCGCACTTCTCAAAATATAAAATAAAAAATCACTTTTGCACTAACTTTTGCAGTGTAAAATATGAATGAATACCTTAACTCACATTGCATCAACTATTTTTGTATGTGCAACGTAATGCAGACACCTCTACTTGTACTGCAACATGCAGTCGCGTCAGGTTCTAGTTGATAAGCTTATGTGCGATTAACCCTCGACATCCGCAATGGAAGCACTGAATGCTTCTGCGCATGTCTGAGATGTGTCTCTGCTACTCGGGCACAAGTAGCACAGAGAATAGTAATGCTGCACTACAGTTTTTTCGTTACGAGGGGCACTATTTATATTTTGAGCCCTGGCAACCCTGAATGTTTTAGGTGCCACCTGACGTTTCCAATGGAAAGTTTGACATTTTTGACCATAATCTACTTCAAAGATTTTGTCAATAGAGCGTCATTTGTTTTGTTTACACTAACTTGAAAATTGTGTGTCAACAAAAGCATGGAATTAACTCGTGAGAATGTTCGTGCAATGATTTATTACCACTTTCGACGTGGATTATCAAGACAAGAGTGCATCGATCAACTAACTTCCACATTTGGCGACAAAGCTCCATCCTATGCCACTGTGAAACGCTGGTTTAACGAATTTAATCGTAGCCTCCGTTCGCTCAATGATGAAGTTCGTCAAGATCGTCTAAAATCAGTTGTTGTGCCAGAAAACATTGATGCTGTGCAAAAACTAATAATTAAAGATCGTCGTGTGACATATTGTGAGATTCAAGCAACCCTAGGCATTAGTTCCACCAGCATATATAAAATATTGCATGATTATTTAGCCGTAAAAAACGTTTGCCCTCGTTGGATCCCACATAATTTGACGCAATCTCAAAAAGATGTTCGTGTCGATTGGTGTACAAAAATGTTCAAGAAATACAACGGTGGTGCCTCAAAATCCCTATATAAGATTGTAGCAGGTGACGAATCATGGATCTATGCGTATGAGTCGGAACGTAAACAGCAGTCGACAGTATGGGTGTTTCAAGATGAAGCAAATCCAACAAAAGTTGTTCGCACTCGAAGCACTTCGAAGAAAATAGTCGCCCGCATTTTCAGAAAAACTGGCTATGTGGCAAAAGTGCCTTTAGAGGAACGTAAAACGGTCAATACCGAATGGTACAGAGCCATTTTTTTGCCGGAAGTCTTCGGTGAAGTAAGCAAAACCAACAAGAACTGTAGGATCGTTCTTCATCAAGACAATGCAAACGCACAAACATCTCGTCTAACTACAGAGTATTTTAAGACTCAAAAAAATCGAATTGATGGGTCATCCGCCGTACAGTCCTGATTTGGCACCCAATGACTTCTATTTGTTCCCGAACATCAAGAATAAATTGCGTGGACAACGATTTTCGTTGGCAGAAGCCGTTGATGTCTTCAAAAACCATGTTTTGGAGGTGTCTTAAGAAGACTGGAATAAACGCTTTGACAAATGGTTCAAACGGATGCAAAAGTGTATTTATCATAAATGAAAATAGTTTTAAAAACAATAAAGCAGATTTCCATCAGAAATTACTTTGTTTTAATTATTAGGCTCAAAATATAAATAGTGCCCCTCGTACCTTCTCTGAATAGCTAATGTTCTGCAGTCCTTATTTAGAAATATTAAACCTATTCTAGTTGTACATGGTGCATATGAAATAACACTGTTTATTTTCAAATATGCATATACATTTTGCTTTACTTAAAGCGAGATTAAAAGCTATATCCCACTAATGTTAAATCTGTTAAACTATGACCCGTTATCTCAAAAACCACTTTAGATTGTCATGCTGAACGTTTTATGGGGTATAGATCGATGCTTTCTTAGTTCAGTGATATACTTTTATACATTAATCTTGTTTATGAAGAAAAATGGGGTCTTTTCTCAATTACATTATACTTTGATTAAAATTCACCAGCAATTATTTTTTTAAAATATAACCAAAGTGGATCCACAACAGCTCTAAGAGGGGTTTTATCATCCTAAAATTTAATTTACCTATTTCAATACTTTCTGAAAAAAACGGGTCATATATTCAGAAACTGTCATTGATTGAAAAAGCTTTTCAACACAAAAATGGATAAAACACACATATTTGTAAGGTAATAAATCATATAGCTTGAGTAAACAGGCACTGGGACACTTAACGGTTGTACAATTTATAAAGCAAAACTTCCCCTAAAAATGGACTAGTTTGTAGGCATGAGGATATTTTTCTGCCAAGTAGTGCAGAATTGAGGATATAATACAGTTTTTAAAAATATATTTAAAATACAAGTATTGCGTCTAAATAATAAAATAACCGAACGGATGGACTCCCGCATTCGTGAGGTCCTGCGTTCGATTACCCTGGCCGACCTTCCTGACCCATGAGTTTTTTTCGGAGGTTTCCTCGAGTCGCCAGACGAATGCTGGGAAGGGTCATCACATCCCCCAATTTTCTGTCCCTCCATTTCACCTCCATTCTCATTTCAGTTCACCTTTCATCTGCTTGGTCTCCTTCAGTGTTGCAAGTGTCGGCGGGAGGTCTCGGCATGTGCATGGCAGCGGATAAAAGATGCTGTAAGAAAACGTTCGTCCCCCGGACTGCAAGCGGTCTCAGGTCCCGGGCCCCCAGGGGAAGAAGCGCCGGCTGCCCGAGCCAGCACCCTGTAAATGGTAGGGACCCTGTCCTCAGTCTGCCGTGCTTCCTTGACTCTCACCTCATCCCTCCGACCGGCGACTCCCGTCAGGGGCATAGGCACAAGAGATCTGCACATGTCGAGGTGCTAAGTTCCCCTCCACTTCTAGTCCTAGCCTATCCTAAATGATAAAATATATGTCAAATTAAATAGGAAATTGCAACTGCACAAAAGGCTAATTTTCACCTTAACTACCTAATGGCATGGCACTACCTTAGTAGCCTTCCCTGCTCGACAAGATTCGTAGTACATCACCAGTAGATTACAATGTTTACTCTTGCACTGACGCTTGAACGCTTGATCGAGGTAATTCAAGTCTTCTGCTATTACGTCACCAGTCTCACTTGGTCGGCTTGTGTACACAAATAAAGGAGGAAAATTAATAATAAAACACCAGTACAAGGACAAGCAACAGTTTATCCCTCTTAGGAGACTGCCTGTAGTCAGCACATCGACTATGTAATTCATTGCAGGTGCACGGACTGTAGTCGTTCAGTTGTTCTCTGGGCCAATCCCCCGGAGAAACATCGCTCTCTTCGCGGAGAACCAAACCAGCGCACGCCTGCTCAGTCGCGTTAGAATTATTTTATGGCAAAAGTTCGTCGCTAACTTTAACTGCTGGAGAAAATAACGAAGTAAGAGAGAACCTTTATGAATAACGAGCAATATGGCTCGGGTAAGAGCGTCCGAGGCACCTGGTTCAGTTCCCGTCAGACCGGTAGGCGAATACTGGGATAGATTACACATTACCATGAATGTTTCTGTCTCTCAGGGTTAGGCGAAATAGACTGACGTGTGTGACGTTTGCGGGAGAACTGCTTCTTCCTTGGCATGCAATAATCTATTTGAACCTGTCCACGGGTGAGGGCGCAAACCGAAGGGGTAGCCGGTGATATTCAAACGTTAGAAACCCCGCTATTCTGCAGATATGGCTGCCCTCTCACCTGATTCCTTCCTTCCGGAGATTAGTAGGCGCAATTGGCAGTCTTGGCTGCGGTCCGAAAATTCTCCTCCATTTCTAATCTATCAACGTTTATGAAGGCACAAACTGTCTTAGAAATGCTTCCAGTAGGCATCATCAACCTGCCGGTATATCAATTTTGATAATGGTACTTGCGGCCGTGCGATGATGTTGAGTAGATAGGCGGGTTGACCTAAATCATGGGAAATATAGGTACCTAAATGATTGTGGCAAACAATACTTCTCATTTAAAATAATGTCTTACAATAATGGTCAGAAAAGATGTATGGTTAGTTTAGAACATTATTATTTTAAGGCATGCTTAGGCATGCATTAAAATGAATCTTATGTGTTACCTGCGCATTATTTTCTCTACAAATTCTTCAACAAACCATTCATATGAAAGTTGAGGCAGTATTTTTATCACTTAAACGATATCAGTCTGATTATATAATATAAAATTAAATAACATCCCGCCTAAAAGCAATATATGTATAATATAATACATAACGTGTATGTAACAGTCATTGTTTTAATGTTTATATTATTTGATGCAGTAATTTGTATCACAAATTATTTAAATGTAAAGAGTGATTATAGTATGAATATGCATTATTATGTGACATTGATTTGAGATGTTTGTTGATTGTAATTATTGTCGAGAAGTAAGTTTATACTCCTTACTGAAACTGACAATAATAGCGTGCAATAATGCAGCGAGGGGGTGAGCTGTTTATCATTATTGGAAACGAGGAAGTTACGTAATGTTGGCGCGTTTTCCCTTAGAATCTTCTGGAACATTTCCCTAGAGCATATGTATTCATAATTTTCATTGGATATAAAAATAGACGCTAATGTTGGCGCGTTTGATTAGCCAATTGCGGCTCAGTTATAATCTTTAGGCATATCGGGGTGTATGAGTATAAAAAGAGTAGGTTAGAGATAGACCCCGTCAGTTCGTCGAAAATATTTGTATGATACACGTCGCCTTCAGTCCAGCAGAAATATTACACGTCGGCTATAGATTCACAAGTTACGCATAGCAGAATTATGAAAAATCTAAAGTGTTGTAAAGTTAATTATACAAAAAGTTGAAGCACGCGAATTAAGAGTGATCAGTAATGAAGTTATTATAACAGCTTCAGTTTGGCGAGTGTCAAGATCAATGTGTAAATGTGATAGTAAATGTGTTCGACAATAAAAGTGTAAAACAAATTCTTTCATCAGTGTCATTTTTGGATAAGAGACTCCCTTCCGTTTACACAACCTGTATAAAGAGAAGTGCTTGACCAAAAGATCATAGCTAGCCGGAGGACAGAGAACCAAAACTAAATAAAATAACAGTAGCATTCTTTCAAACAAAAACTAATACTGCCGCAAATTGCTAACACCAGATGGAGCTAACAAACCGAACAAATGAATCACGTCACAAGATGGCTTCACCACGTGAAATAAAACACAAATACACAAACATTATAAATAATACCGTCACATATTATGTACATGTATAATAATGTTATGTGAATGTATTAAGTAATTTAACAATGTAGGAGCTGTGAGAAAAGAAGCCGAAAGTTGCTAACAATGAGGTAATAATGAGGTAACCTTGAGACAGCAATAAATTAGAAAGTTTAATAATGCTACTAGTAATTCTTGGCACGATAATGTGATATTTAAAACATTTTTCATAAATAGCCAATCAACAACTAGAAAAAGTTTAAATTAAATAAAAGTATTCTATTGCAGTAAAATTAGCCAATCAGAGACTTGAAATAGAGAAATTTACAAATTTAGCGGTAAACGCCAGACGCTAGAAGATAGCGTACCTGAGCAGTTCGTTCGCTCGGTACGTATTCAGTGTGAGACATAAAAAATTCTTTCAGCGTGAATAATATAAAGTTTGCGTGTTAAAAAGTACATGTAACAATAATCTCACAGCTCTACAGTAGGATATATCAGTGAAGTGTTATTTAATCGTGTGAAACATTAATAAAACTAAGTTAAATATCATTATAATTTATGTAAGCCTTCATTCTTTAGCCGCATCACCCCCTGCTAAGAGTAACGTGTTTCTGTAAATTAATACTGACACAGCCGAGGCAAACATACATATGTAATATTTAAATAAACATTAAAATTACAAAATTGATTTTTTAAAAGTGGGGCTAAGGCCACCGGAAAGTTTGTAACGTGCGTGGTCTAAACAACTTCAAGTTTTGGCTCCCCATCAGTGGTGTTACAACCATCTTCAAAATTTTGCCCAAAGAGTGCTGCTAATAACGTAAAAGATAATTCTATCACAAAGTTCTACTTCATGTTAATCGAGAAAATAGGGGGTAAAAGTAGGGTTTTATTTTTGCAATCAAACGAGCAAAATAATGGCATTTTATGAAATTAATAATGGCATATGGAATTTTAAGGCCAGCGTATAGCGTCCAGTTCTTAAACAGTTGACTATTGCTGTTCTCTTTGCATCTATAACGAAGTGTGTAATTTAACTATTTCTGCAAATGTTTATCTCGATTAAAACCAGCAGGTAGAAGAATAAGCTTTCGTAAGAATAGTTTGTATTCCCACCAATAAACGATAAAGAACAGGGGAAGGCATGTGAATGTAACACATCAAACCTTTTTAAATTTATCGTACTTATTTTTACTTTCTCTAGCATGTACTTACAATAAGTAGAGGAGGTATTGTATTCCACCCTTAAGCCCGTACCGATATTCCATCGGAAATGTCTGTTTTGAGACCCTTTAACCCCCAAAAAGAAAGAAGAAAATGACCCTTGCGTGTGCGTATGTGCAAAGATTTTCCAGAAAATCTCCCATGCCAAGTAACATTTACATGGAAAATTTTCGAAAATTTAGATTTTCTCCAAAATGCTTCTAACAAGTTTCATTAAAATTTCACATGTTTATGATATTTACATAAGAAATGAAACGTATATCTTGAATTTTCTAGGAATAGTCTCTGAAGCCCTCTTCATTCTGAATGACTTTTGTACAACTGTAATTCGTAAGAGATAGACAAAATCATACCACATAAAGGATGCAGATCTCGTTAAAGTACAACACAGTTTATATCAAATGAATTATTTGTGTCGTTATTCATTTCCGAGATACTCCTTGTTATTGATTTGAATTTTTCACCTACTTTTCTCAAACAGTGGGTGGTTTTTCGTTTTTTTTTTCTTCTCCTGGTCATGCAAATAGAACAGAATTTAACATAGCGACCAGCTCTTAAAAGATTTGTCTATCATTTAAGCCTAATTTATTCCGCTATTGCTAGTACTTACAAGGAATACGTAATAAAACTATTTTTTAGACAGCGCGGTCTAAAAATAAAACTTCCAACACATTGCCTACAAGCTAAAATCTCGGTGTTATAGGTGGAATGAAAATTGAAAATGCCATGTTTTGTAAGGGTAGCTTTGTCTGTTGTCATGCTTATTTGTAGCACATTTGCACCTTGTTCTGGGAACCAAGTTACGAAAGCCGGCCTAGGCTCGCAATCCACTGCAGTGAGAAACTGTACCCATTGGATATGAAAACGGTCGCAATAACTGTTCGTTCAGCGTCCTGCGGAACAAACGAATAGTACAAGCCGACGAGCTAATCTGCTATTACTGCTGCTGGGTTGTTCATCTATAAGATTTAAAATTACTTCCTCTGCGGCGACGGTATTTCATGCTCGCCCTCCTTTGTGTGCTGCCTTAGGTTTACGGTATTCCAGATGAAAAGGCTGGCATCTCGTAAACCTTAAGCTATACGTTTTATTATCCACTAAATACACTTTTCTTTTATCACTACACCTGCGAGTTTCAATGCATAGTATGATGTTACTCTAATGATCACTCAACCTCTAGTGGAGCTGACATAACACGTGCCTTTCAGCCAGCGACCGCTAGGTGCTTATTGTACGATGAAGCCATTACTTCTATAAGCCAATAGCTACCAAGTTGTACTTGTCATTTCACCATACCATTACACCACCCTTTCGTCGTGTTTTTACTTTCTCTACTACGTAGTATTGTATTCCACCCAAACATTTGATACCGAGATTTCACCGGAAATACATGTTTTGAGACCCCTGAATCCAAAAAAAAAATTTTTGGAAACATGTCCGTGTGTGTGTCTGTATGTCTGTGAACCGCATAACTCAGAAACGAACAGTCGGATAAACACCAAACTTGGTATTTAGGATCAATATCTTCCAAAGATGCGACACGAAGGTTTTCAAGAAAATCCCCCAACCCAGATTACCCTTTACATAGAACATTTTTCGAAAATTTTAATTTCATCAAAAATTGCTCTAACGATTTTTATTAAAATGTCCTATGTTTAAGATATTTTCATGACAAATGAAATTTATATCTCGAGTTTTCTGGGAATGTCTCCAAAAGTATTCTTCATTGTGAACGACTTTTGCATAACTGGTAAACCATAAGAGATAGACAAAATTTTACTACACAAAAATGTAGATCGCGTTAAAATACACAATTTATGTCTTTTGTTGGGTGAACCATTATCGAGATATTGCTTGTTATTCCCTTAAATTTCCCAATACTTATACTTTTTCTGAAATTCGTTATTTATTTTTTTGTCCTGGTAATGCATAGAGAATGGAATACTCCACATAGCAAACAGCTCTTAAAATATTTGACTATCGCTTAAAGCCTAGCGATTCCCCTTGCATCTACAAGATAATTACCAATAAGATTAACATCTCGATTAACATGAAGAATATGGAGAATAGGCGTTTGTAAAAATAGTTTGTACAAGTGTAGAGAAATTCATGTGGGTGTAACACATCAGATTTTTTGGATAAAGGCTCATATGGAAAACAAAACCGCTAGATCCCTCATCTCCCAGTTCAAGTGCTGTTTTTGGGAGCCGGTTCTGACACAGACCTAGCTTGAATAGCAACGTTGCCTATGTCTCCAATAACATTACAGCTGCAAAACGGTGTTGGGAAAATAATTAATTATTTAAAAATCCTTACAGTTACTACCAAAAGTAGGTTAGAAATAGGTTACTCTGCCCATCTTACAAGTAACAAATTATCTTTTTACAGTCTCGTGGAATGAACCATCTAATTCCCAAAAACATATTTTTAGAAAACCGAACAAAATGCCATTATACTTTTTTGTTTGCAATACCTCTATGAAGTACATATTAGAAGCAATATACTAAGTTCCCTTCCATCCTGTATAGGTGGCTATTAGAATCTATGCCAATGTACTTTTAAAAACAAAATTTTGGTTTATCGCAACTTCGTGTGAGGAAAATGTTTATTATTATAAATGAACCAAAATATTTGTTTATTATAAAACGAATATCATTATTAATTACAGTTTGGCATGTTATAGTTTCGAAATACGTTTTCTGCATTTTGGTAAAGTATTTCAGTCTGCTCTTATTCAAAATAAGAACAATAATTATGTGTTTATATGCAATTACATTTTATTACTCATGGATATTTCTTAAACATATTTTAATAAAATCAATAGAACGTTTAGTGCCATTATTAAGAAAATAAGAAATAGTAAAGGTTTTTCCAAGTAAAGAAAAGGAGGGCTATTCTGAACATGTTCGTGTGTACTGTTACATAACGCTGAACTTAAATACCAAGTTTGAGTTTATGTTGTTCACAGAAACATGCAAGAATACAATGACACATACCTTTTTATGGTTTAGGAGATCTCAGGCCGTGTATTTCCTGCGAAATTCTGATGAAACGTTTTATGTGGGATACAATACTGCTCTACCTACTATAAGCAGAGAAAGTAAAAATGCATTAATTATCACCCTTTTGCAATGATGTTCAGTGCCCCTCTAGGAAGATTGTGACCTGCCTGTTTTTGCGCATAAGAATGATACTTAGGAGATAGTTAGGAGTATAACTGGTATGATAAACAAAATGTACACCGTGGGCAAAGGATAGAAGCTTTATAGTTTTAATGTACTTTAATCAACGACTAGAGAAATGTATTACGTACTACACCGCCTCCATACTGCCCTAATCTTGTGTCATAATTAAGGAGGGAAAATTATTCACCGAAAGGGCGTCACAAACAACACGGAAAATATAACCTAGTAAATATGTTTCCGCCTCATGTGAAACAAATAAATACAATAGTAAGGTTTACAGATTCTAATTTTAAGGCAACATGCTAAACTTTTCAGATCTTCGTTTCTAGCTTTTATCTTGATTATTTTATCTTATCTTTCACATCTTAAGTGGTACTTAACAGAGCTTTGGCTTACAATGTGTGCACGCTGCGAGTTTGTATAATAATGCGGCGAGGGGAAGGGAGTGCCACAGGTAGCCTGGAACTGTTCCAGGGTATAACAGAACATAAACACAGAGCTCACAGAAAGCAGCAATATCATACCAGCAATGTGAGTGAACTACTGACTGTCAACTATGCAGTCCTGGATCCATGTATTCATTATGGCGTTACGTATACTAGGTAGGGTGCTATTTACGTTTGATTCCTCGCTCAATAGATACCTGTCATAGCTCTATTATGTATTATCTAATTACATTAAACTTCCGGATAAGAATTATAAACCCATCAAGACAGCTGTTACACAAAAATCGAGCAGGAACAAAGAACATGGCTAGAAATGTGAAGGTCAAAGCGAGTTACGTTATGCGCGTAAATTGAAAAGTGTGGAGAAGCTTACCAAGAACGTGCGCCGCGCAGGTCGACGTACCAGACCAGAAACCACTTAACAATTTCGAACAAGCCGGTCCGAACACCAAGAAGCGCTACCCCTAACCAGCGAATAAGCGATAGGCATGGGCAGCACGACCAACCCCCGGTGACCAACCGGCAAACTATCAGTGGCAATACACCGAACCTAAGCGGAAAACAAAAGCATATAACGGATTAAGACTATCGAGGGTAAAAACTAAAATATTTCTCTGTTTATTAATGGTCTGTTGTCGTTCTCTAACATAGTAGTTGTGCACAAGGGATTATAGCGGTTTTAAACATACATATTCTCTGCGGTATAATTTTCCGAATATATTATTCGGCACAAGCTTTATTATACTTTCAATGATCTCGCGCACATAATTTATGCTTATGCAATCGGTCGCTAATGCACCATGTAGTAGTTCGGGATGTGGGCACGCGTGTTGACTGCTGCTTAGAGAGGGGTTTCGGGTAAATTGCAAAGGGTAGCTTCTGGGCTTTAGCCGTAGGTAGTTTATGACTCTCTTTCGATAGCACCTAGCCGTTACTGGCGTGCAGGTTTTACTAACTCGGTTGAATATCATAACCAAGCAGATGGGTTTAGTAAGCAAATACAGCAATCGTGTTAACGCACGGGGTATTCGTGACGTCAGGTAACGTAACGTACTCACCCCTCCCATTCCCTTCACAATAATTGGTTTCTTGTGCCTGTTCCTTCACTGCCGCTATACGTGCAGTGAGGGATATAATTTAATCAAAGTTGTTTTGGGATCCTTCATATATTCACAATCGTTTCAGCAATATTGCAACTACAATAACATATGTTTGTGCAAATAACGACTTTAAAAATACCAGAAGCTCTTGGGGCAATAGAAAAGGTTTCAGAAACACCGAGTAATGTATAAGGCTGGAACTTTAAAGAAAGGGTGACAAAGGAACTTAAAGATATTCTAGAGAAGAAATCAAGACACACAGAAATGTGTAAAACGAGGTACTGAGGCAGGGAATCTCAAGCAAATCGAATATTTCGTTTTTTATTTGTTCCTACTATGTTGGATTATGTAGAACATAGTTTTTTCAAAATATAATAAATGTCTACGTGCTAGTCGCATGCTGCTTATGCTTCATGTATTTCG
Source organism: Deroplatys truncata (assembly GCA_030765065.1). Taxonomy (NCBI): domain Eukaryota; kingdom Metazoa; phylum Arthropoda; class Insecta; order Mantodea; family Mantidae; genus Deroplatys; species Deroplatys truncata. The sequence goes on from CM060982.1 coordinate 113,431,414, forward strand.
AAAATACATTATTGCACACTACCAATATATAAGTATATTCACACTGTTTTCTTCCAATGCTCAATAATCCTGATCTAGCTGCTTTCAAAGCAGGGCGTGGTGCCTTCAAGTGTTCATATTTGTTTACAGAGAACATTGCGAGGTCGCAATCGCGTCCACCTTCCCTCGCCACTAACCTTCGGTGCATTCCTAACTTGATGTTTTACTCACTAAAGTCCCTCATTACTTTAGTTTTTCATTTGGCTTTTCTGGGCAATGTAACTTCAATATTTAACATTAGCTGGCCCGTTGTGACCGTTCTACCACTGCCGTCTTGTTCGGTTAATCTAAATAGTTTTAAGAGGCATTATTATGTTAGTGAGAGTTCTGCGCTTTGGGAGTTTTTCATAATGGTTACAGTCACTAAGGGTAATATTGGGCATGATACGCCGGTTATAAACGTTCTTTAAATTATTTGTTAAATACTGTTGCGAAGCAAACCACATTTATAGTATTTGGAAGCCAGGCAACTGTTCTAAAAGAACACTAACTTTATGTAAAGTATTAATTGACCTCAGAACTCATAAGTGAACTTTGAACGGCGAAACATACACACACATATATATGTATATATACCTATAAATCAATATCAAAAAGAATTGTACATCATAATATAATTCAACAAGAAAGATATTATAATATTTAGCAGCCAGGAAAGTACAAAGCAGATTGTAAATTAGATAAGTAAGGGACGGGGAGCTAGCTAATTCCAGGTAAAAGTAATTTTAGGCAAAAGTACACCTCCTTTCACGAAGCTAATGAGCACGGAACTTGAAGGAATAACAAGCAATAGAAAGAGAGAGGTATAGAAAGGAAAGAGGCAGAAATATTGAATTTGATTCCGGACGCGTCAGTGGGACACGTGTGCGAAAAGTTTTGGAGCAGAATATTTTCATACATAATAATAACGCGGCCTGTGGACCAATTAGAAATGTCGTTACATTTTAAGGCGCGAAGGTTAGCTTCACTAGGTTTAGTTATAAAGGGGGAAGCAGGCCCCAAGTTTTGACTCTCTTATACACTCTCTTCGACAGTCAGTGATACTCTATGGACGACGGACGCACGTGCATATGGGTGGGGAAGCGTGTGCAGTTAGATTAGGTTCCTAAATTATTATTATTATTATTATTATTATTATTATTATTAGTAGTAGTAGTAGTAGTAGTAGTAGTAGTAGTAGTAGTAGTAGTAGTAGTAGTAGTAGTAGTAGTAGTAGTAGTAGTAGTAGTAGTAGTAGTAGTAGTAGTAGTAGTAGTATAGTGAGAATTGTTATAGATGGGAAAAGCTAGCCACCCATAAGTATTTTATTGATAATAAATCATATTTTAAGGGAAATGCAGTGTATTTTAATTTGCCTCACCTACGAAAACCCTGAGATCAGTGAAATTAGTTAGATAGGTAATTTATTAGGAATGAAGAAATCCTCAGCCGCTGAGCAGAGGTACTGGGATACCATAAAACTGCAGCAGAGGGCATCAACCTAGAGGATCAACGATTCCCGCTACAACTTTATGAAACATTTATGTCAGTGTTCATTGTTTTACCATCTTGTGAATACTATTATAATTGTAGAGAAGTCTATTATAGTAAATACATGCTCAGACTTGTACACTGCCATTCTGTTTTGTATGGACATTTGTAAAACAATGCCTTCTTTCACTCACAGCCACCAACAAAATCTTTAAGGGAGGCTACAGAACAGCCTACTAACATAAAGTACAAATATTCCAAATGGGATCCATTTGTGACATGGCATACATCCAGCCGATAGTCCATTTGTAGCAACGATAGCATGACTGCTGATGGTCACTGTCAACGTTTTGAGAATAGGTAACAATAAGTAGTGGTAGCCAAAGCAACTTTCCTAACTTCAGATTGAAGTTCAGATAGAAATGTGTGCAAATCTGGATGCGCTCTAACAAGGTGCATAGTCAGCACCGCGTGTGTACATATAGCAGGTGTTGCTAGGCCATACGCTAGATTGGATCTCAAGCGAGGACATTTCCGTGCTATTTCTAAGGCCTTAAAGTCAGTTTAAGGTAGAGAGAATGCCTTGAAAGACTGCGTCGTACATTTGGGGATCTTTACCCTTCGCAATCCACCATTTATCGATGGTATGCAAAGTTTAGAAGAGGAATGGATTCCCTCGAAGATGAAGCCCGAGAGGACGGCCGGCTACAACAATGGATGAAGATGTGGTGAAAGCAGAGCGCATGTTGAGGGATGATCATCCTTGTATATATGTTCAGATTCAAGAATCCCTAAATATTAGATCGGTAGCACTGAAAACAATCCTGAAAAAAAAACACCTGACGTCAGGAAGTTCTGCAGTTACTGGATTCCCCACCGCCTCACACGAGCAGAAACAAGCACGTGTGTAATGGTACCAGGAAACGATTGAAAAATCCAATAGAAGAAGATCCAAAAACATATTTAGTATTGCAACAGGTGACGAAAGAAGGTTTTACTAGTATGAGCTAGAAACTAAACGACAGTCATAGAACTGGGTCTCCCCAGGAGAAGATCCCCCCAACAAAAGTGAAGCAAACGAGAAGTGTTGGCAAGAAGATGATCTGTTCCTTCTTCTCAGCAAGTGGTCATATCGTGACGATCCCGCTTTATACACCACAAAATTGTCTGCCACAAGTGTTCAATGAACTGAGTAAAAGGCGTCCTAAGACTGGTCTGCGTTGAATTTTGTTGCACCATGACAATGCCTTTACCTACACTGCACAAGAAACAACCCAATTTCTGCAAAAGTCATATTTGTCACATCCTCCCTACAATCCAGATCTGGCCCCATGCGACATTTTTCTATCCCCAAAAATGGAAGAAAAAATTCGAGATCAACGATTTGAGTCACCTGAAGCCGCTGTAACTGCTTACGAAAAATGTGTTTGCACCGTCTCCAAAGAAGAATAGCGTTCATCATTTGAAAAATGATTTGAAGGAATGAAGCGGTGTGTGGAGTGCAATGGAGAACATTTTGAAAAGATGTAATGATCAGATATATATTTTTAATACTTTATCACATCCATTCTCAAAACATTTGGAGTGACCCTATAATCCCCCGTCTCAACTCAGGTAGGTTTGCAGGAAACGGTGATATGTTTCCTTAATACTTTGCACACTTCACTGTACTCGTAGGAATTTCTGGTTCTCGACCCGCCCGCCACTCAGGTCTTTTAAAATAGCGAGCCAAAGCCATTCTATAAATGTTGTTACCAAATGGTACGCTTTCAATTCTTTGTATAAACGCCCACTGAACTGTAACCACTGAACTATATTTCGCGATACAAATGTTTTTTGCTAGCGAGTTGCTATGTTTCGTTTATTTCGTTAACATGTCAACAAAACAAAATATACGTAGCGAGCAGAATGGCTCAGGCGGTAAAGTCTGTGGCCCGCATTCGGAGGCCCCAAATACAAACCTCATGGGTCGACCTATCTGATTGGGGTATTCTCGTGATTTGCCTCAGTCGCCAAGTAAATACCAGACTAAATATGTAATACCACGACAAAAAGCTCCACTTTAAGTCTAAGACAACAGTAAGTAGCATGAAAAATGGATGGTAAAGCGAGTGTTCTGCCATCTAACCACAGATAATGAAAGCAGGTAGACTGGACGGCATCCTAATGCCATGTGTTAGACACGTGCGGAAGCAGAGGTACAGTTGCTGTACACATGCCTTTGTGGACATGTGACGAAGTTAAGAGGGTATGGTACAGGGATGAGATCTAGAAGTCTGTCCGCCACACACCGATCCACAAGGTATCTATTAACAGATCCGTCGCGATATGACCACGTAGTTAAAGGCGAACCTAAAATAAAAAATAGAGAAAAAGTTTACAGGTGTAGAATACAAACTTCCACAGTTACAACTTAAGTTATGATTCAAAACTATATTGTATAGCGCAGAGACAAAATATAAACTTAAAACTCCTTTGATCGTTTTGTGCGCCCGATACTGTTTAGTTTATCTCCGAATCAAAACACACCCATATACATGCATACATATATAATGTGAATTTCTTATTTGTGTTAATAGTATTTATACAATAATCTCCTTCACGATCTCAGTGTTTCGATTATTGTTGAACCAACGTGTAGGACAAGGGATGTTACCACAAAGGGCAGACAATGTGGTGAAGGTTAATCAAGCAGCAGGTCAAAATGAGCATCGTGAATATCACCATGACAACATGGGTATACTGTCTTCACCACACATCTTCTCTGTAATTGCCTCGTTCAGTTCTCCACTCAAGTAAGCACGGCGTCCGTACAATGCGCGAACTAGATCGTCAATCTTATATGTAGACTTCCCAGGCATCCCAGGCCAAGCATGAAAAATTAGGTAACCAATACCCGACTCCACCCAACGTTTATCTCTTCTTTCTATTACTGACTTGTAGCAAGGAACAAACATTAACTAATGAGCGAGATATAAAACCAAACAGTGGTGAAAAGTAGCCTCCCTTCATGAATTCTGCTGTGATTGGTGTCAACAGCTAGAGGTGCGTAGCCTCGTGTAATAAGAAGGAAGGGTGGGTGAAAACTAAATTCCTGTTTCATTAAAATACACAATAGTTAAGTATTTATGTCAAACGTTTCTTCTAAATTCCAGATGTAAATGAAGTGTAATGTAAATTGTACTAACCAATAGAAACTAGGTATTCCATGTGAAAAATCGCACAGCTTTTATGAATATCTTAGTAAACCATACGTTTTCATTCATTCCCAGTCAAATGTAAGTATAAACGTTTTTGGTAAACCTATGTATGTTTTACATTTTGCAAGAGTATCTAACTTTGTGTCCTGCGCCATGGCACAGTGGGCTGGAGCGTAGTGCTCTGTTCCCGGCCATGGAATGCAGCCGAGTTCGATCCCATCCATGGGTGTGCGGATTTTAGGTCCCGGGTATAGGACCGGTGTCCTCTCACATCGTGAGGAAAGTGAGGAGCTGCGATAGGCAGCGATCCTGGCCTCATGAGCCAACATTCTGACTGGGCGTGAGACCGGTATAGGGTTGACCTTCACGGTCTGTAGCCTCACGGGATTTATTTTATCTAGCCTTGAGGATATTTTACGATTTCGTTGTAAGACAGAATATTTTGTAAATCTATAGCATTTCCCATTGTTTATTTACTTTTAACGATACTATATGTAGCGTTTTTCTTCGACAATAGTGAAGTGGGTTTATTACCTGTGATGATATCGTTGTTGTTATGCCCGGTCCAGCAGAGTCGTCGCAGTTGTAGGGTCCAGGTTGAATCTCAAGGTCGACCCTTCTCTTTTCGGCTATGGAAAGTAATTGTGGGAAATGTCCAAGGATACGGGATGCAGGTATATGGTGCACCAAAGAAAAAGCACGATAATTCACTTTCAATGATGCTGTCAATATCACTATGCCACTTGCAAGTTTATTATGCCGCACTAAAAATACTCCCTTTGCTAATTTGCCGTTCTTTTGTTTTACTTCCGCGACATACTCGTGTTCATAACTTGGTTCTCACGCGCCGATTTATGATCTATCACTTGAATTCCTTTCAATGCCAGAAATAATGTTATACTTAGTACTTTGCTTGTTTAACTGCTTATAGATTACAATACTTTACTATGTGCCATTATTTTCTATCATTGATATAGACTGTGAGGAATTAAAATCTCGTCTCGCGAAACGTAACTGTTACATGATTTCTGAGCGCCACGGGACTCGACTTGTTACACACAGATTTAGACGTCGAACTCCACTGGAAACCCTGGACTGAACTGACTTTTTCATCCTCCCACTAATCTTTATATATTGCTAGCAGCAAACCTTCGCGATTTCTACTCGTCGCCAATCGTTATCACCTTCCCATTGGTTATTTTCCTTTCTGCTATTTTGTTGCGATTTCTCATTGTTTACTTCAAACATTTTGTATTTTTAACTGCCTTTTAAAAGACGTTGTGTATCCCCAACGGCTCGACGGAACTCCTAACTGTAGACAATGCGTTACCCACGCCACCGCGTTTGAAATATAACAATGACAGGAACGGTCTCTAAACTTTATTTTCTGCGGAAAATCTTGCAAGTAACACTGCATGATTACCGGTTCCTTTATTAATCAATATGTACAAGGTTTATAACATAGTGGTAGCTTTCTACGGGCTTTCTAATGGTGCTAATTTCAATTCTATAATACCAAAACTGTGGAATTTGGTGAATTTTGATTTCAATTAATGTCTGATAATATATTAATGAGTGATATTTAACTATTTATTTTCTGACCATCAGAATTACCGCCTCACATTGCATTATATCCTATGCACTATGTATTGCATTATACGAGGGCTGATCAACAAAGACTGAGACTGTTTTTTTTCCACAGATGTTTATTACTCTAATTCAATGTTTACTGATCTTTTTCAAAGTAGTCCTCTCCTACTTCAATGCACTTTTATAGCGTTTCTGCCAGTCCTTGAACACGTGCTGCATACCATTCTTTGTCAGGTCCTTGAGAATCGCCTCACTTTTCTTGAGCACTGCTTCAGAGTTCTCAAATCGAATACTCCTAAGATTTGCCTTTAATGATGGGAATAAAAAAAGTCACAGGGTGTAAGATCGGGGCTATAAGTTGGCTGTGGTACACAGGTAATGTTGAATCGTGCCAGAAACTGCATGACTTGATTTGCGACGTGAGGCCGTGCATTGTCATGATGAAGTCGCCACCCAGTCCGAGAAAGCTCTGGTCGTTTCTTTGTAATGTGCTTCCTCAGTGTAGCCATTACTGACGTGTAGTATGCTGCTGTAACAGTAGTGTGAGGGGGAACTGCATGCTGGTAAATCATTCCATTACAGTCAAAAATGTGATCACCATCACTTTCCCTGCAGATGGAACAACTTTTGCGTTTTTTTGGTGTTGGAGAACCTGGCCATTTCCACACTGTGCTGGCTTGTTTTCCTTCAGAATCACAATGATGCAGCCATGACTCATCACCGGTGATAATCGATTTCAAAAATGCATCACCTCCATTGTCTGGTATGCGAAATGCACGTAGGGTCTACAAAATAGAGCACTACTACCAACCTACCAATACGAAAGTGCTGCCGCCTACCAACATTATACATAAAAACCCGCTCTTTTCAAATATTTATGTTACAGATACGAAACTATCACGGAAGCAACAGGAAAAAATCAGCCTCAGTCTTTGTTGATCAGCCCTCGTATTTTAGCTGGTACTGATAATACACTTGAGCGCACTTTCAGTTTGTGGCAGTAAATATAAAAGAGAAACCACAGCAAATTATGGTCGCCGACAAAACATGGTCGCCATCAATGACGCCAAGTGTGATAATGACTATAGAGACATAAATACAGTTACGACTTTTACACAGGATTGCATTGTATTTGCATTTCACCTCTAATGACAATAAATGTTAAATAAAGCAGTTGATTTATTCTTCCCTCCTCCCACCGAGTTGTAGTCCATTACGTACTTATTTGATCCCACTGTGTTTTACTTTTAGCTGGCAGGCATTCCAAGCGTTTCAGAAACACTATGTATAAATTATGAACCTTAAATTGGACTTTATACCTTAAATGCCCATAATTAACAGTTCTCACTTTTTCTACCACGTATGTAGTAGGTAGAGAAGATATTGCATTCCACCCAAAAATGTAATACATTGATTTCACCGGAAATACATGAGTTTTTAATATCCTATTAATTATTATACGTACAATTGAAGCCGAAATTATGATGTCAATAATTATCATAATAATCTGAGAAGGATAATGATATAAAATAAATAATCAAATATTTAATTTCAGTGTATGTATAAAAAGGAAATGCATTGTGCAAATCGTTGACTGTGAAAGCTACAGAAAGACAAGACAGGCACAGTTTAGCTAATTAGGGACCAGCCCCAGGTATAAAGGGTAAATACCATTGAAGCCAGTTTCTCTTGGAATTATTGGGTACAGTTGCACTGGTCGGAATGTGAAGGTCATTAGAGGCATCATGACGCTAAGTTTGAGGAGAGTTTTGAGGGGAGAGAGGGGAAGTTATGAGCTTTTCCCTCTTTGTAGCGCGGTGCTGAAAGTCATTCTTTCCTGAGCGATTGGTGAGAGCGGGACGACATTCTCGTCGAGTTGTGAACATTGGCGGCGAACATGCAAGAGGGTAGAACGTTCAACTATAGTTAATAATCTTCGGTCTTGGTAAAGACACAGGAGCATCGTATGCATTTAAAAGTGATCGGGAAACCTTAAGTTGTATTTTAAATGGTGAAAATAGAAGTGTTCCAAGAAAGCGTCGTGTTTCTCTGTACACATCCACGCATACCCAGAGATTAAGATCTCATGCTCGAGCAGCCGTGGCAAAGTATAAAAAAAACAACCAGGAGGAGAAACGCAGCAATCGTGAGGCAAAGGTAGTGCTTCATTGTTGGAGGACGTAGCGCGGCTGCGTCACAATATTAGCAACAACAAATACATAACACGTAAACACTTAGAAAAAACCTTAAAGAAATGAATTATTAATGTGTTGACGCTGAGAAGCTGCGAATTACATATCTTAATACATTAATGAGTTATTGTATTAGTTTTCCCGTGGCTAGCACTGTATGTTCCTTCAAATTGCAGATGCCAAACTGTTCAGGAACCACTTTTATTGTCTACTCTTATTATTATGTGTTAGAAGTTTAGTATGTTAGGCAAAATATAGGAATAAGACATAAAATGTTTAAAAGCTATTGATACCCAAGCTGTGCAACGTACCGTATGCGCATTCTGTCTGAAGCAATTTCCTCTCGCGGGTACTTAGTTCCCATCATCCTCGACATAGTGGTGCTGTCATGTGCTCGGCGGAGTGTTACATTAAGTTTTGTATACTTCTGCTTTAAACTTAGAGTGAAAAGGTATAGTCTAGGCTTCTTTATTTTAACCGTTAAAAGGGGCTTCTTCCGTGGCCCTCTAGTAGGTAGATCCCTTTCTGAAAGTCAGTATCTGATAGTTCTGCTGTACACCACACAGAAGCTTCTTCCCACTCTCTTTTCAACTCCACTGAAGTCATATGCTGGTTTTTCAAACAGATCCGCTTCAAAACGCGGTGGTTAGCAGCAATAGAGGACCTTTTTCTACCTCTTCCTTTAATTCTTTCCAATTAGCCAATAATCTTGACACAGAGGTCTTGTTAAGTCCTATTTTTGATGCAATATGTCCAATATAAAAACCCTCAGAAGCTAATGCAACAATTATGCTATTTTGCGATGAGTTCATTCAATTCCTTTGCCCAAATTGTGCAGCTGTTATCAAACACATAACACTGTCACCATAATGGAAAGGTTTAGAACCTCTGTTCAAAACAACAATACAAAACCATTTATAGACAAAACAGAGTTGAAATACTGCACATTAGTAACATTAAGTAAGATACGAGTAAACAAAATCTGATGTGTTACACTCACATGACTTTCTCTACTCTTGCACAAACTATTTTTTCGAACGTTTATTCTCCATATACTTCATGTTAATCGAAATGTTAATCTTATTGCTAATTTTCTTGTAGGTGCAAGTGGAATTGGTAGGCTTTAAGCTATAGTCAAATATTTTAAGAGCTGGTTGGTATGTGGAGTATTCCATTCACTTTGCATGTCCAGGACAAAAATAAATGAATAAGGAATTCCCATAGAAAAAGTATAAGTATTGGGAAATTTAAGGAAATAACAAGCAATATCTCGAAAATGTTTCACTCAATAAAAAAATGTATACGACATAAATTGTGTATTTTAACGCGATACACATTTTTTGTGTAGTAAAATTTTGTCTATCTCTTATGGTTTACCAGTTATGCAAAAGTCGTTCACAATGAAAAATACTTTTGGAGACATTCCCAGAAAATTCGAGATATACATTTTATTTGTCTTCAGAATATCTTAAACATATAATATTTTAATCAAAATCGTTAGAGCCATTTTTGAGAAAATTAAAATTTTCGAAAAATGTTCCACGTAAAGGGTAATCTGGGGTGGGGGGATTTTCTTGAGAACCTTTGTGTCGCATCTCTGGAAGATACTGAAACTAAATGATGTTTATCCGACTGTTCGTTTCTGAGTTATGCTGTTCACGGACACACAAACATGGACATGTTTCCAAAAATGATTTTTTTATTCAGGGGTTCTCAAAACATGTATTTCCGGTGAAATCTCGGTATCGAATTTTTGGGTGGAATACAATACTTTCGCTACTTACTCTACGTAGTAGAGAAAGTAAAAACACATGAAATCTGTAGGTGATGTATATAAACGTTTCCTGTAATGTATAAAAAGAGAACACCCAAATGTCGAAGCACTTAGGCATAGTAGCGAACAAGCGATCGTTTATCTAAAAGTGCTTTTTTGGTATTCAGGGGGTCTAAAAACATGTATTTTTAGTGAAATCTTGATATTGAATTTTTGGGTGTTTTACAATACTTCCGCCTACCTACTATATAAAAGAAAGTAAAACGAAATTGCTTTTTGATGGCCTTAAGATGTCACGTACCTTGCATGACAAGGAATAGCACCTTAATACTTCATGAAATCAGATGTGTTGCATTCACATGAATTTTTGTACTCACTCTTCTACAACCTATTCCTACAAAAACCTGTTCTTCTATTTGCTTTTTGCTAATCGTGATAAATGCTTGCATAAATGACTTCATTGCACATTTCGTTGTATGTTCAAGGCAGTTATAAAAGGCTACAGCGATAATTAACTCTAGAAAAACGTTAGACATAAATTGTGCCCTTTAACAAGATATGCATTTTTACTTTCTTTACTGCGTCCGTAGTAGGTAAAGAAGGCATTATTCTACCCAAAAATTCGATACCGAGGTTTCACCACAACAATTTTGTTGAGAACCCTAAACCCAAAAAAATAGCATTTTAGCAAAAGGTAGATGTGTGTCAATGCGTCTTCGGATAATCACCGGATATTTAGGTTCAGTATTTTCCAAAGATGAGACACGAAGATTTTTATGAAAATCCTTCACCCCAAACTACATGGAAGATTTCTGTAAAATGTAGATTTTCTCAAAAAGGCTACAGTGATTTTGATTAATGTATCATATGTTTAAGATAGTTTAATGGCAAATGAAATTTATATGCTGAATTTTCTGGGAATGTCCCCAGAATGCCATTTCATTCTGAATGACTTTTTGCATAACTGGTAACCTGGTAGAAATACCAAAAAGAATTACTACACAAAGAATATAGGTCTTGTTAAAACACAACTTATGTCAAATACTTTTTTCTTCCGAGAGAACCATTTCCGAAATGTTCTTGATATTTGCTTAAATTTTCCAATACTTATACTTTTTCTCAAATGGGAATTCGTTATTCGTTTTATTATGTCCTGGACATGCAAAGAGAATGGAATGCTCTACATAGGTCGCCATTGGGGTATGTCATCTCAATACAATTTGAGATCTCCTTGTGGTTTACCGGGAAACATGCGAATCAGTTGGGGAATTTGATGTCCAGCGGCATGTTGCCATGGTAGTTCAGTGGTTAGAGCAACCGGTCGGAGAGCGGGAGATCCGTGGTTCAAATCCCAGATGTGGCATTTAAGTTTTCAATCGTCTAATTCTACCTTTCCAACACCAGGTTTGTGTGAAAGAAGAATTTAATTTTGTTATTATTATCATTTTCTTATAATAAAGGGTATATAATCTGTGGGATTATCAAGAAAAAAAAACATTGCTGCCAATTGGAAAAGTAAACAGGAACTTTTTCATAATTACATATAGATAATACATGCGTTTTGAAGTAGATAGTATCTTTACGTTATTCGCACCACGCTTTGGCCATCAATTTGAAGTAGGTTGTATTGAAGGAGTTGTATTATATTTCAACTGTTGGGAGCCGAACTTGAAGTTTGTTTGCAACCGCATGTATAGTACCAGCTTTCCGGTAGCCTTCGCCCCAAATGTACTTTCCCTTGGCCTTTGCCTCCCCCCCAAAAATGTTTAAAACATTAACTTTGTAATTTGACTGTTTCTTTAAATATTATATATTTATGTTTGCCTCGGCTGCGTCAGTATTATTGTTAGAGACATGTTTCTCTTTGCAGGGTTGTGGTGCAACAAGAATGTAGGTTTAAACAGATTATAATTTTACTTCACTCCTTTTATTAATGCTTGACACGATTTAAATAACACTTCACTGATATAGAAAGAGTTGTGAGATTTTTTTGTAATGACTTGCACTTTTTAACAGTAAAACTATTTTCGTCTCACACGAATACGTATTAAAATTCTCGAGGACGTGTCTCGCGTCCAGTTCGGAACACTGTCTACAGCCAACTGACTTCATTTCGCGGCCCAAATTTGTAAATTTCTGTATTTGAAGTCTCTGACTGGCTATTCCTACTCCAATAGAATATCTTCATTTAACTAAAGATTTTTCTGGTTGTTGATTGGCTATTTATGAAACTGTCTCAAAATTTACATTATTTTGGCTCCAGTAATGATTAGTAGGTTTTAAAATTTCAAATTCATTATTGCCTCAAGGTTACCTCATTGTTAGCAACTTTAACCAATTATTCTCACAGCTCCTACATTATTAAATTACGTAATACATTCACATAACATTATTGAACTTGTATACAATAATATAAACATTTACAATAACTGTAATATACACCTTTTATATATTTCTACATACACATATTGCTTTAAGCCGGGCTGTAATTGAATTATATATTATATAATTAGACTAAGATCATTTAAGTGTTAATACTGTCTCAGTTTATACACAGAAGGCTAATAATAATAATAATAATAATAATAATAATAATAATAATAATAATAATATAAAGTAAGTGAACAAACTATCGTCTTTACAGTTTTTTTTAAAGTGAGTATCGAGTGTCAAGTATCGGTATCGAGGATCTAGAAATAGTAGTATCGATCCAACACTATTCTACTTACCAGGTAAGTAGTAGAAAAGATAAAAGGATATAGGTCAGAAGATTTTCAGCTGCTCCTTTACGAAAGATTTGCATTGTTTATAGAGTAGAATCCTTTATATGCAAATGGGACGTGGTTGGCTCTGAAGTGCGGAAGACTAACAAATTTCCCAAGAGCGCGCAAATGGATCGCGCTCTTGTGACACGTAACTTGGCTTTTTTTTGCACCTACCAGAATTTATTATTGAAGTGTTCTTCGGGGTTCTCTAGCGCACAGGCAAAGACGGCAAGTTTTATTTATTTATAATAAATGCACGGTTACAGAACAGAAGACACAACTTATGTTTTGTATATTGTCTCTGGCCTCCTTCAGGGATTAAGACATTGTAAAACCGTCCTTCTAGAAAAGCCCAGAGCAGATACAAAGACCACCTTTCTTTGCAAAGTCATTGAATCATTTACTCTAGGCTACGAGAAACATGGTGAAATGATAGTGTTGCCATAGTTTTACTATAAAAACTGGTATTAAAATCACTGGAGTATGAACAAAACATATTACCTCCTCAAAGTAAAATATTCTATCGAAATATGAGTAGTTCTTTCACATTAATTTCTCTACTGCTAATATAGTAGGTAAAAATGTATTGCGTTCCACCCAAAAATTTGAAACCGAGATTCTACCGAAAATACATGTCTTGAGGCCCGTGAATAAACAAGAAAAAAAAATCTGATGTGTTACACTCACATACTTTCTCTACTATTGTTTAAACTATTTTTACAAACGCTTATTCTCCATATACTTCATGTTAATCGAGATATCGAGATGTCAATCTTATTGGTAATTTTCTTGTTGGTGTAAGGGGAATTGGTAGGCTTTAAGCGATAGTCAAATATTTTAAGACCTGGTTGCTATGTGGAGTATTCCATTCTCTTTGCATTACCAGGACATAAGAACACGAATAAGGAATTTGAGAAAAAGTATAAGTATTGTAAAATTTAAGGGAATAACAAAATGGTTCACTCAACAAAAAATGAATATGACATAAATTGTGTATTTTAACACGATCTAAAATTTTGGTGTAGTAAACGTTTGTCTATCGCTTATGGTTTACCAGTTATGCAAAATTCGCTCACAATGAAGAATACTTTTGGAGACATTCCCAGAAAATTCCAGATATACATTTCATCTGTTATCAAATTATCTTAAACATATGATATTTTAATCAAAATCGTTAGAGCCATTTTTGAGAAAATTAAAATTTTCGAAAAATGTTCCATGTAAAGGGTAATCTGGGATGAGGGGATTTTCTTGAAAACCTTCGTGTCGCATCTCTGGAAGATACTGAACCTAAATACCAAGTTTGGTGTTTATCCGACTGTTCGTTTCTGAGTTATGCTGTTCACAGACACACACACACGGACATGTTTCTAAAAATGCTTTTTTTGCATTCAGGGGGTCTCAAAACATATATTTCCGGTGAAATCTCGGTATCGAATTTTTGTGTGGAATACAATACTTCCCCTACTTACTATACGTAGTAGAGAAAGAAAAAATAATACAAAAAGTTGTATGTTTGTCTTTAAACAGTATAACTCAAAAACAAAAAGTCAGATGAGCACAAATTTGGTATTTAAGTTCAGTATCTTCCAAGAAACAGAGCGGGATGACGCAGGGGTAACGTCTGTGGCCCGCATTCGGGAGGTCGTGGGTTCGTTTCCCTTTCCGACCTTCCTGACCAATGTGGTCACTAGGCAAATGCTGGGAAGCATCATTACATCGCCCGAATTCCCTGTCCCTCCATTTCGCCTCCATTCTTATTTCACTTCACCTTTCATCTCCTTGGTTTATTTCAGGGCTACAAGTATCGGAGGGAGGTCTCTTCGTGTATATGGCAGGGGAAAAAGGATGCTCTGAGGAAACCTTCGTCCCTCGGACTGCGAGAGATCTCCGAGTCCCGGGCCCCCGGGACGTGTGTAAGCCCACAAGGTGGAGGGGAGCCGGTTGCACTAGCCAGCATCCAGGGAGTTCAAATCTGTAAATGGTAGGAACCCCCCTCTGCTATCGTGCCTCCTGGTCCGGTCGACCTTGCCTCCTCTCACCTCATCCCTCGCTCTCGGGAGCGCCCCGTTACGGTAGATCGAGGTGTTAAGTCCCCCTCCACTTCTAGTTCTATGCTATCCTATTTTTTAGAATGCGAGACAAAATTTTCAAGAAACTCCCTTCGCTCCAACTACCCTTTACATTAACCGTTTTTCGTAATAACTTTTAAAGTCGTCTTAATTCGGAAGGAATTTTGCATAATGTTGTATAAGTGGTGAACGTTGAGAGATAGAGACGATAATCTTTAAAACACACAATTTATTTCAAACAACTTTTTTTTTGGCATCAGCCATTTCCGAGATATCCGTTAATAATGATTCGAATTGTTCAGTACTTAGCCATTTTTAAAGTCCTGACAACATTCAGTTGCTCCTCGCGATTCCATTGAAACAGCATGGAATTTTAAGATCAGGATATAACTCCAGTTCTTAAACTATTGCTGTTCCATTTGTATCTACAGCGAAATGTATAATGCAGCTGTTTCTGCAAAATTTTATTTGGATTAAAATGAAGTAGATATAAAAATAAGCTTTAGTAATACTAAATATACGTTAGAGGGTAGAGAAAGTCATGTGAATGTATCGCATCAGCTTGTTTCATCTACCATTTACATAGAAAGTAGAGGAAAATTAGAGATTGTCACGGAAAATACATCGTCTTAATTTGACACAACGACGTCACCAGATGTTATGGACGTCCTTCTTGGCTCCACCAGATGTGACGTAAACTCACTTACCCCAAGTCAAAACCTTTACCAGAGGTGACGAGAACGCAACGTAGCACAGTCTTGACATCGAAGGGTTATAGGTTGAGGGTATCGAATGTAGGTGAAAGGGTGATACTATTAGACGTGTAATTCTGTTTCAAAGAGAGACTTTAATCTTTCTAATAACTAACTCCATTGCAAGAGGGGGAGAATTAGACAGATATGGGTTTTGCCTAGTAGACGGAAGAAGTCCGATGTTCCATTGTTGTGTGTAAGGCCTACATCGAAGCTAGCACAAAATAAATTTAAAGAAATGACTTTCCCGGAGTGCTACTAAGCAAATGATAGCTAGAGCCGCCGCCGTCAAAAATCTTAGATATGTTTAAATACCTCAGGAGTATGCTGACTTGTACATTAGTCAGCACTGACATACACTACGTGATCAAAAGTATCCACACACCTGGCTGAAAATGACGTAAAAGTTCGTGGCGCCCATCATCGGTAATGCTGGAAGTCAATATGGTGTTGGCCCACTCTTAGCCTTGATTACAGCGTTCACTCTCTCAGGCATACTTTCAATCAGATACTGGGAGGTTTCTTGGGGAATGGCAGCCCATTCTTCACGGAGTACGGAACTAAGGAGAGGTATCCATGTAGGTCGGTGAGGCCTGGCACGAAGTCGGCGTTTCAAAACTTCCCAAAGGTGTTCTATAGGATTCAAGTCAGGACTCTGTGCAGGCCAGTGCATTACAGGGATGTTATTGTCGTGTAACAACTCCGCCACAGCCCGTGCAGTATGAACAGGTGCTTGATCGTGTTGAAAGATGCAATCGCCATCCCCGAATTGCTCTTCAACAGTGGAAAGGAAGAAGGTGCTTAAAATATCAATGTAGGTCTGATCTGTGATCGTGCCATGCAAAACAACAAGGGGTGCAAGCCCCCTCCAGCAAAAAACACGACCACACCAAAACACCACCACCTCCGAATTTCACTGTTGGCACTACACATCGTTCACCGGGCATTCGCCATACCCACACCCTGCCATAGGATCGCCACATTGTGTACCGTGATTCGTCACTCCTCACAACGTTTTGCCACTGTTCAATCGTGTAATGTTGACGCTCCTTACACCAAGCGAGGTGTCGTTTAGCATTTTCCTGCGTAATGTAGCTAATGAGCAGCCGCTCGACCATAGAATCCAAGGTTTCTCACCTCACGCCTAACTGTCATAGTACTTGGAGTAGATCCTGATGCAGTTTGGAATTCCTGTGTGATGGTCTGGATAGATGTCTATTATTCTTTACGACCCTCTTCAAACGTCGGCGGTGTGTGTCAGTCAACAAACGAGGTCGGCCCGTACGCTTTTGTGCTGTACATCTCCCTTCACGTTTCCACTTCACCATCACATCAGAAACAGTGGACCTAGGGATGTTTAGGAGTGTGGAAACCTCGGGTACAGACTTCTGACACAAGTGACACCCAATCACCTGACCACGTTCGAAGTCCGTGAGTTCCACGGAGCGTCCCATTCTGCTGTTTCACGATGTCCAATGACTACTGAGGTCGCGGATAATGAGTACCAGGCAATAGGTGGCAGCACAATGCACCTAAGATGAAAAACTATGTTTTTGGGGATGTCCGGATACTTATGATCACATAGTGTATGTTAGTTTGAATCACATAAACCACCTACGTGCCAAACATGAGGCGAGCACTCCCCTAAGTGTCATACTAACGACCCCCGCTTACATAAGAATCTACTTACACAATTTTGTCCTGAGTGTCTGTAAATTTATAAAATTATATGTATCACATTGTTGTAAGCAGTAACCGTCACAGTATGTATTGCACCCAAAAATTCAATATGAATATTTTAATGGAATTACAAGTTTTTAGACCTTGCAAGTTTATATAAAGGTTCGTATGTAAATGCGTGTGTCAGCGAACAGCATAGCTCAAAAATGAAATATATAAACACCAAATGTCTTATTGGTTCCGCATCTCCGTAAAGTACGATAGGAAGATTTTCAAGAATTCTTTTTTCAAAAATCGCTATAACAGTTCTGATTAAAACGAATGTTGTTTAAACTATTTACATGAAAAATGAAATGGATAACTTAAATTTTCTGCGAAAAGCCTCGTGAGGTCCTCTTGATTTGAAGTAACTTTTCTTTTTTAAGAGATAGATAAAATCTTACTTTACTTAGCATATAATCGTTAAAGCAAACAATGTATGTGATCTTTTTTTTTACAATTTTCGAGATATTAGTTGTTATTAGTTTGAATTTTCAAATACTCATACTTTAAACCTTTCAAGCTAGTCCTTTCTAGGACTAGGAATGAAGGAGGATTTAGCACCTCGGCTTATGAAGATCTTTTGTTACTAAACGGAACGGGGCGGTCGCAGCAGCAGGCACGACAGGGCAGAGGGCAGCGTCCCTACCTATTTCCAGATTGAAACTCTCCTGATGGCAGCTTGTACAACTGACCCCCTCCCAACTGCAGGGTTGCACATCTCGCTGGGGCGCCCGGGACTCGGAGACCGCACCCATTCCGTGGGATCAAATATTTCAAAGTGCATCCTCTTTCCCGTCATGCCACGCGACACCTGCAACCGAAACAACCAAGCAGATGAAAAGTAAAGTGAAATGTGGCTGGAGATGAAATGGGAACAGCAAATTCCGGGATGTAATGAACCTTCCCAGCGACCCTAGTAACCCGGGAACACCATCGAAGAAACCCATGGGTCAGGAAGATCGGTCGCGGGAATCCCCTCAGTTTAGTCGCTCCCCCCCCCCTCGTAGTTTCAAAGACATCATAAAGATCCGCTCCATTGTTTTAAGAACTAGCGTATCCTTCACCCTAGTATATCATCCTTATACCGTAATCAAATATCTAATGAAGCAATTTCTGTAAACATTTATCTCGATTAACAAGTAGCTATATTAACAAGAATACCCTTTCGTAGCAACGTTGAAAGAAGAGTTATAGAGAAAGTCATGTGAACTATAAAATTAAATTAATTTAAGTAATGTTACGATAGGTAAGCGGTCAGCGAGTTTTAAGATTTTACTTCTAATCCAGTACTGCATAGGTCCTATGACATTACATAAAATATGTTTCAAAAGTCACAAATATTTTCTGTTACAGTTAAATGCAAACGTTTTTCAAAAAAACTCTTGGACATAGATATGTTAAAACATACCTTTTCACAGAAATAAATCATTCTTAATATCATTGTTGTACAAGTTCTGACGCCATCAGAAACATTTTTAAATTATACCCTATATTTCTTTGCATGTCATCTCGAAGAATTTATTATGTGTATGATTGTACAGACTCTCAATTATTTATTACAATAAACGTTGATATGGTAATCAGATAAATAGTTAAATTTCCTTGTGTTATTGATATCTTTATTTGTAAGAACACCACAAAGTAACAATATTTTTAAGTGAATGTGAGAGAAGTGAGATTTTAGTAATGATTGGATATGGTGACAGGAAACGTACACAAGACATAGCGAAATAAAACAGCTTATGACGTTACATCCGTAACTTATTTATTTTAATATTAACGATGTTACTGTTCGTTTGACGTAGATAATTCTCTTTCAATGAAATCTTGTTTCGGTGGAAAATTGATGCGTAGTTAATTTTCTCACAGAATGCTTCGATAAACACCTTAAATTGTTGTATCTGAAAGTGCTGTACCTATTTGGCTTTACATTTAATACATAATAGGTAAATCTATAAGTTAAAACAGTTATTTTCTTTTATTATTTCGTTCAAACTTAAATAACCATATTTCGGTTTTAGTTGCTTTCATTAAACATTTCGCTTAAAATAGACAAAATAATTTCTTATGAATTAAAAACATTAGTAAAGTTAGTTTTATATCCACTGTATCTACGAAAATAAAAAAATTCATAGTTTTATTTTCTTTGCTTTGACCTTTTTACCATGTACTCAGAACAGAAAACATATAGTTCACAAAGCATTTTAGCGAGCTATATCAAACCGTTTTTACCTATTAACATTTATTCATAATGAATTACTTTTTGCGATGGTTTATCGTATCAGTCCTAAATGTTTAATTCGAGTATATTACACGAAAATAAAGAAATTGGTATGCAAACATTTTTAAACTTAATTAGTTTAAGAGAAAAAAAATCCCATACAAGTTATTGAATTTTTCCAACTTTTTCAATGATAGTTATGGAAAATAATTCATTTCACCACAATTTTTAAATCCGTAATTCCTGAACTTCTGAACATTTCAGGCTAACAAGTTATAGACTGTAGTCCAAGGGGAATTTTGAATAGTAAAAATATGCTAAAAAGTAGGGGATTGAGAAAAATCGAGTTTAAAGTTCAATGCGATGCTTTACCTACATAGCAAAAGACCGATTATATAGTAATCTGTGGCCTTAAAACTGTTGATAATAAAAAAAATTGTGTAGTATCAAAATATAAATTATCGGCACAATATAATGCAAAAAACAAAAATATAAGAAATGTCCACATTTTTACCTTAACCGTAATGCCTATTTGTAAATACCTTAGCACTAGATATTACAAAACTTACCTTAGCTTTTGTTGAGGAACTTTCAGAAGCTTAGTTATAGACTGGTACTTGTGAGATGCAATTAATTGTGGCTTCTTCGGAGGTATGAACTTCAAGAAGTATTCACGCAGAGCAGGAGCAAGAAAAACTTCGCAGTGGCATCGGAAAAAGAGCGCACATTCTACTATCGTTGAGCCTGATCTTACCCGTTAAATGGTTTTACCACCCAAGTGCGAGGAAAACGCGTTATTACCAAACGCATTTGTATTTAAAATATTTTTCTATAAATGTATATGTTCTATGTATGAGTCTATACTCCTTTCACTCGGTATATCCGTGTATGTTTTCTCCGGGTTTTATTCTCGCCGCTGAAGCAAGCTTAAATAAAACTGTGGCCCAATGGTCAGTTTATTGCTAGTTTAAGCTTGCCCTAGCGCAAAGAAGGTACGTAAAATATATAACAAATGCTTGTGGGTTATGAATTCATATTTTCTTTTCCTTAGCATATAAAAAGATACTCAGAAGGTGAAATAGCGAACGCGGAACTTGTGGATGAAAATAATAAATATTTTACAGTGCGCCTCTTGCAAGTGAATTGCATATGGAAATTATTGGGCTTCAGGCTGGTGCAGACGCTATATATGCAAGCTAGCAAACACAAGTAAAGAGAGTAAACATACACGGCAGAGAGGAAAACACTCGGGGAAAAGAAATTTTTCTTCAAGACAAATCGTTAAACTTTGCTAGGAGTAAGAAAGGGAACATATTTAAAAGTAACTCTGGAGGATCGCTTTGTGAATAAACAAAACCGTGCTTTTACAAAGCGGGAACCGCCACAAAAAGAACCGTCTTAAAAATGTAAATATGTTAAAGAAAGAAAATATAAAGTAGCTGAGTCAGAAACAGAAATGCTATTGACATGACACAGTCAAACGCTTGGCCGACAAAAATGTATTGGTTTACAAAGGCCATCGATTCATTACGTAGCTGAAATAAAAGAATAGAAGAAAGTAGCAAAACTTCGTTACAAAAATCTGATGTGTTACACTCACATGACTTTCTCTACTCTGGTACAAACTATTTTTACAAACGCTTATTCTCCATATGCTTCATGTTAATCGAGAGGTTAATCTTATTGCTAATTTTCTTGTGGATGCAAGGGGAATTGCTAGGCTTTAAGCGATAGTCAAATATTTTAAGAGCTGGTTGCTATGTGCAGTATTCCATTCTCTTTGCATTACCAGGACATAAAAAAATGAATAACCAATTTGAGAAAAAGTATAAGTATTGGAAAATTTAAGGGAATAACAAGCAATATCTCGAAACCGGTTCACTCAACAAAAAAATGTATATGACATAAATTGTGTATTTTAACGCGATCTACATTTTTTGTGTAGTAAAATGTTGTCTATCTCTTATGGTTTACCAGTTATGCAAAAGTCGTTCAGAATGAAGAACACTTTTGGAGACATTCCCAGAAAATTCGAGATATACATTTCATTTGTCATGAAAATACTTTAAACATATGATATTTTAATCAAAATCGTTAGAGCCATTTTTGAGAAAATTAAAATTTTCGAAAAATGTTCCATGTAAAGGGTACTCTGGGGTGGGGGGATTTTCCTGAAAACCTTCGTGTCGCATCCCTGGAAGATACTGAACCTAAATACCAAGTTTGGTGTTTATCCGACTATTCGTTTCTGAGTTATGCTGTTCACAGACACACAGACACACACACATACACACAGACACAGACACACACGGACATGTTTCCAAAAATGCTTTTTTTGGATTCAGGGAGTCTCAAAACATGTATTTCCGGTGAAATCTCTGTATCGAATTTTTGGGTGGAATACAATAGTTCCCCTACTTACTATACGTAGTAGAGAAAGTAAAAATAACAATTTCATAAGAACTCTTGAATCATCACGGAACAAAACAGAACTCGAACTTTTACGTTCCCACTACCTTCTCTATCTACTTCGTGTCACATCCTTGGAAGATACTAAACTTAAATATCAAGTTTTGTATTTATCCTACTTTTCGTTTTTGAGTCTGCTGTTCACATGGACATGTTTCCAAAAATGCTTTATTTAGTTATAGGGCAACTCAAAACATGTATTTCCGGTTAAGTCTCGGTATGGAATTTTTGGGTAGAATACAATACTTCCCCTACTTACTATACGCAGTAGAGAAAGTAATTAAAATTGAGTTCTATCGTATTATCTCGTGGCTTCAGGAGAATCAATATATATTATTTTCTCCACCACGTACATCGTAGATAGAGAAGATATTGCTATCCACCTACAATTCTACACCGAAATTTCACCGGAAATGCATGTTTTGAGGCCTCCAGAATCCAAATAAAGCACTTTTGCAAAATGTCTGTGTGTGTGTCTCTGTGTCTGTGAACAGCCTAACCCAAAAAACGAAAACTTGGATAAACACCAAACTTGGTATTTAGGTTCAGTATCTTTCAAAGGTGGGACACGAAGATTGTCAAGAAAATCTTCCCACCTGAACTACTTCTTACATGGAATACTTTTCGAAAATTTTAATCTTCTCAAAAACGGCTTTAACGATTTTTAATTAAAATGTTATATGTTTAAGATGTTTTCATGCAAATGAAATGTATATTTTAATTTTCTAGGGAATGTGCCCAAAAGCCGTTTTCATTCTGAATGACTTTGCATAAGTGATATACCATAAGGGATAGACCAAAATTTACCACACAAAAAAATGTACATCTCGTTAAAACATACAATTTATGACACATGCGTATTGACTTTTTTGCTGGAATACAATACTTTCCCTAGTTATTATACGTAGTAGAGAAAGTAAACATACTCTACAAATTATACAACAATTTCATAAAGATGTGGAGGTAAATGACACTGAATATATCGCCATTGAAGGTTTAAAAGCCAGCAGTAGAAATGTCGGGTCAGTAAATTACTGAACAATATACCAAAATAGCTTAATCATTAGTCATTAGGACGGTGAAAAATACGATATGTGAAAAAAATGGTTAAACTTCTGGATAATACACACGCAGATGTGATACCATGCTAGCCTCTAGTTCCCGAGGTCGTGGGTTCAAACCCGACGGAGGGCGATGGATATTTTCGGCCGTAAAAATCTTCAGCATGGCTTCCTTCGGAAGGGAAGTAAAGCCGCTGGTCCCATGTCGTAGATTTACGGCACGTAAAAGAACCTCAAACCTAACAAAGTAGCCTCTGAGCAAAATTGCCGGTCTTTCACGCCCAATATAGAATGGGACGCTAAGGACCACAGCAATTAAAGAGCGTTCATAAATAAAACTCAACTCAATTCAATTCACGCAGATGTGAAAGGTTTAAAAATCACATGTAAAATAAGCAGTCAGTTTCAATTACTTTAGCCTGTATGGAAGCGGTTGTAGTGAATAGTGAAAGGCAGCCTTAGATATAGGTCATACAACGGAGAGGGACATCTTAAGCACTGCAACCTATACAGTTACGAAGGCGGGTTGATAAGTCAATGACTTTTTAAAGAAAATAACAATTTTTTACAAAAAATCAATTTTATTTCTCTACATAGACTCCTTTCATTTCAACACACGTTGTCCACCGGTTTTCAATTTTTTCTAACCCTTCCAAAAAGTATGATTTCTCAAAGTTTGCAAAATGTGAGGTTCTTTTTGCCATGATGTGTTCACTGGACGTGAATTTCTTCACAGCGAGACAATTTTCATTGCGAAGAGGAAGAAGTCGCTCGGAGCCAAATCTGGAGAACACGCTGGATGAGGTAGCAGTTCGTGACGCAATTTCACAAATTTTGCGATGGCAATGGCTGACTTGAGTGCAGGTGCATTATCCTGGTGAAAGAGAACCTTTCTCATACCCAAAAATTCGTGCAGAATGTTACACACCCGTCCACTCGAAATGTTTACGGTCTTGGCTATCTTACGGATTTTCACTCGACGATCTTCCAACACAATATCATGAACTTTGTTCACCATTTTTTCTGTTGTGACCTCAACCGGTCGTCCTGTGCGCACGGCATCTCTTGTGCTCGAACGGCCACATTGAAATTCTATGAACTACTTGTGAACCATGCCATGTGATGGAGCACAGTCCCCATAATACTTGTTCAGCTTTTCTTCCGTTCCCTTCACCGTCTTACCACGTTTCCTGAATGACCCGTCAACCAAGCTGCCCTCTAGTTTCGATGGGAAGTACTCGAAACATTACAAACGAATATCTCGGATTTGGCTGATGTTGCAACAATTTTTATTCGAAATAAATTGTGCGTTTTAGAGATATACATATTTTCTGTAGTACATTTTCGTCAATCGCTTCACGTTTACAAAATACGTAAGATATACATAATTCCTTCCAAACGATGTGAACTTTACAGGATATTCTCAGAAAATGCACGATATATGCTTTATTTCTAACGTATATATTTCTAGCTTACGGCATTTTAATAAAAATTGTTAGAGCTATTTTTAGAAATAAAAAATTTTTACAAATTTTCTATGTACAGTGTATTGCGGTGCAGCGAATTTCTTGAAAATATCTGTATCGCATCCTCGGAAGATACTGAACTTAAATGGTAAGTTTAGCGCTTATCTGACTTCTCATGTTTGAAATATGCTCTTCACAGGCACAAAGAAAGACAGACATACACGGATCCTTTTCTAAAAAATTTATGTACTGCACTCGCATGACATTCTCTACTCTTGTACAAGCTATTTATACAAACGCTTATTGCTAAGTTTCTAGTAGGTGCAAAGGGAATGTGCTAGGCTTTAAACGATAGTCAAATGTTTTAAGAGCTGGTTGCTATGTGATCAAAAGTATCCGCACACCTGGCTGAAAATAACGTACAAGTTCGTGGCACACTGCATCGGTAATGCTGGAAGTTAATATGGTGTTGGCCCACCCTTAGTATTGATGACAGCGTTCACTCTCGCAGGCATACTTTCAATCAGGTGCTGGAAAGTTTCTTGGGGAATGGCAGCCCATTCTTCACGGAGTGCGGAACTGAGGAGAGGTATCGAGGTAGGTCGGTGTGGCCCGGCACGAAGTCCGCGTTCCAAAACATCCCAAAAGTGTTCAATAGGATTCAAGTCAGGACTCTGTGCAGGCCAGTCCATTACAGGGATGTTATTGTCGTGTAACCACTCCGCCACCCCGTGCAGTATGAACAGGTGCTCGATCGTGTTGAAAGATGCAATCGCCATCCCCAAATTGCTCTTCAACAGTGGGAAGCAAGAAGGTGCTTAAAATACCAATGTAGGTCTGCGCTGTGATCGCGCCACGCAAAATAGCAAGGGGTGCAAGCCCCTTCCAGGAAAAACACGACCACACCATAACACCACCAAATTTCACTGTTGACAATACACACGCTGGCAGATGACGTTTGCCGGGCATTCGCCATACCCACACCGTGCCATCGGATCGCCACATTGTGTACCGTGATTCGTCACTCCACACAACGTTTTGCCACCGTTCAATCGTGTAATGTTGACGCTTCTTACACCAAGCAAGACGTCGTTTGGCATTTTACTGCGTGATGTGTGGCTTATGAGCAGCCGCTCGACCATGGAATCCAAGGTTTCTCACCTCACGCCTAACTGTCATAGTACTTGGAGTGGATCCTGATGCAGTTTGAAATTCCTGTGTGATGGTCTGGAAAGATGTCTGCCTATTACTCTTTTACGACCCTCTTCAAAAGTCGGCGGTCACTGTCAGTCAACAGACGAGGTCGACCTGTACGCTTTTGTGCTGTACATGTCCCTTCACGTTTCCACTTCATTATCACATCAGAAACAGTGGACCTAGGGATGTTTAGGAGTGTGGAAATCTCGCGTACAGACTTCTGACACAAGTGACACCCAATCACCTGACCACGTTCGAAGTCCGTGAGTTCCATGGAGCGTCCCATTCTGCTGTTTCACGATGTCTAATGACTACTGAGGTCGCGGATAATGAGTACCAGTCAGTAGGTGGCAGCACAATGCACCTAAGATGAAAAACGTTTGTTTTGGGGATTTCCGGATACTTTTGATCACATAGTGTATATTGATTCTCCTGAAGCCACGAGATAATACGATAGAACTCAATTTTAATATTTTATTACTTTCCAGAGGGAAATTATAGGCTTCAAAGTTGTTCAGTTTTATAAGTATCTCCTATATAATATCAATAATAATAAATAGATTATACTATTGGCCATCTCTTGTTCAACTAAGGAACTTTAGCATGTGCGTTGTTTAAAAGGACTGGTGTTAAAGCTTTGGGCACTTTTGATCAAACGGTACGCCATTGCTCTTTTGTATAGTATACACACACTTACGGTTTTAAATTACTATGGCACTTGTAAACAGTCCTAATTATGTAGTATTTAAGGTTTATGTTTGTGTACATTCAAAACTAAGTAAATCTTAAAATTAAATGCTATAAAGCTAAATCGTTTACTGCATATTGTTTTTATACCCCGCCTTTAATTACATTGGTCTTATTGGCGGCCTTTCCGTTGTAGTTGATTGCCTATTGGCAATGGTGTTAACTCGTGTTTCTTGTCATTGGGCTTTTTGCGCTTTTGAGGTTTTAATCATTAGATTACACACACATTCATACCTCCAGCTTCTAGGAAGGAAGGGAATAATCTTGGCTAGAGAAAAATTACCACCCCAACCGGGAATCAGTCCCGGGACCCCAAGCACAGCAGAGAGGTGCTCCCCCGACTGAGCTATGAGGCCAATCTACATATTTTGTGTACCACAGTAAGAGAACTTTAACTTAAAATTATGCAATGACAACTAAAATTGCTAAATTTTATGACATTCACTTATTTAAAAAATGTTTTTCTGCATTTGTAGTCAAAATATTGCTCATTCAGGACATAACTATTTTGAACATTTCTAAGGTCGTATAAAGGAGGTCAGTTGTTTTATTCTTTTATGAACTCAAATATCAATAAATTCAAATCTGCCAAATTATTTCATTTTATAATCTAAGTATACATAAACACAAAAAATGTGTCTTTAGTTTAAAAATATAAAAATAAAAGTTTACCCATCACCCCCGGCATTAAGGGATTAACCGATTCACAGAGCACGTTAAGCAAGCAATTTTCCTGTGTGTTAAAATGCAGTTAGAGACTTACTGAGGGATAGTCCCCAAATTTCCCATGGGAGAAGCGGCACTAGCCTTAGTCCTGCTGGAGTTTCGGTAGAATATATCTATAAATTTCCGTTGACTCTCCCCAGGTAGTTTGTAACTGGATATATCAGTTAAGTATCCGAGTGCTTGGAAAATTTTAGCATTGGCTTTTTCACTACAAAATGAAAGGACTATTTAACATGTTGTTAGGACAGTAATGGCTTTGCGAGGTTTTAAAAATTCTAACTTGTGCAACTCATTAAACATTAAAAATATTCTTTTTTTCATTCATTCATTCATTATCTGTTTACCCTCCCCTTATGTAGGACTTACACCCCCCAGAACTTACAAGCGGGTGCCTGGGGTCAGAGGCCCGTCGAGGAGCAGACACTCATGGATCAGACAGAGCAGCCAGGATGGGTGATCAGCCCGATGCCTGGTATGGGATGAAGGAAGTAGATGAAACGAAATGTTGGTGAAATGGATGAAAGGAAAGGTGATGATGGAGCAGTTGGTGGAATGAATGGCGGGGGAAACCGGAGAACCCGGAGAAAACCCGCCCAGACGCCGCTTCGTCCACCACAAATCCCACATGCAGGTCCCTGGGATTGAACCCGGGCCGCCCCGGTGGGAGGCGAGCGTTCTAACCACTCGACCACGGCGCCGCCTATTAAAAATATTGTGGTGTTCAAAATACTACAAAAGTGCACTTTTACTGTCTCTACTGCTTAGCTATAATAACTATGAGAGAGATTGCTCAGCAATAATGTGTGAGGCTTGCATTCAGGGAGGGTCCTAAGTTCGAATTCTGTCGACGTTCCTCCTTTACCTTGGGTTTTTCATGGTCTTCCCTGGTCGGTAGGCAAATGCTTGTGTGGTTTCTCATCTACCACACAATTTCCTTTCCATCATTTCCCTTTCATTCAGTTTCCTTCTCATATTTATCAATGTTGATAAACCTTCTGGTTCAACCTCAGAAGAAAACATCCTACATCAAGTTTTAACACACTACAAGAGATGTCGGTGCAGCAACCTTCTGGTTCCCCTTCAGCAGTTATGAAAACTACAACCTGAGGTCCTTCCAATCGTCCACATGGGTACATACATTTTGTGCTTTTGGAGCAAGATTCAGTCGTCTCCGCTGATGATGAGGCCTTGACAGTCTCGAAGCGATCGTCCATCTTTTACCATCATGATGTAAGTGAAGGCTTTTAATATCATTTTGACTCGATTATTTTATTCCTTCCATTATTTCAGCTGTGCTTATAGGTTTCACGGTGTATGGCTGTGCCGATCAGATGGCGTGGAAGCTTGCTTAAAGGAAAGACTAATCCTCATGAACTGGCGGGCCCCTTGGTCGACGGATCGTTCATCACCTTTTCTATGCAGCCCTAGCGGTGGGAGAGGTCTTAGATGTATTAGGAATTCCGGCGTCACAGTGGCCTATAGCCTCCTGTGATTCCTTTGATTGATCCCTTCTTGTTTGGGGGGTAGTAGCCACATCTATGCAGGTTGCAGTGCACGATGTGTCCCGCTCGTTGTATAATCTATACCTATACCTATGTAAATAGTAAAAGTATTTCATTCCAGCCAAAATGTTAATACCGAAGGTTCACCGAAAATACGTTGCGAGACTTCATTAATATAATAGATTGCATTTATAAAAAAATCTGATGTGTCACACGCATATGACCTTCTCTACTCTTGTACAAACTATTTTTAGAAACGCTTATTCTCCATCTACTTCATGTTAATCAAGGCTTTAAGCGATAGTCAAATATTTTAAAACCTGGTTGCTATGCGAAGTATTCCATTCTCTTTGCATTACTAGGACAAAAAAAATGAATAACGAATAGAAAAATTTAAAGGAATAACAAGCAATATCTCGAAAATGGTTCACTGAACAACAACAAAATTTATATCACATAAACTGTGTATTTTAACGCTATCTACATTTTTGTGCAGTAAAATTTTGTCTATCTCTAATGGTTTACCAGTTATGCAAAAGTCGTTCAGAATGAAGAATACTTTTGGAGACATTCCCAGAAAATTCGAGATATACATTTCATTTGTCATGAAAATATCTTTAACATATGATATTTTAATCAAAATCGTTAGAGCCATTTTTGATAAAATTAAAAATTTTCGAAAAATGTTCCATGTAAAGGGTAATCTAGGGTGGAGGGATTTTCTTGAAAAGCTTCGTGTCGTATCTCTGGAAGATACTGAACCTAAATACCAAGTTTGGTGTTTATCCGACTGTTCGTTTCTGAGTTATGCTGTTCACAGACACAAACACACACACACAGACACACACACGGACATGTTTCCAAAAATGCTTTTTTTGGATTCAGGGGTCTCAAAACATGTATTTCAGGTGAAATCTCGGCATCGAAGTTTTGGGTGGAATACAATACTTCCCCTACTTACTATACGTAGTAGAGAAAGTAAAAAGAGGTCCGTGTGTGTGTGTGTGTGTGTGTGTGTGTGTGTGTGTGCAAAAAATATAATGATACATTCACATCATTTTCTCTGCCCTCTATCATTTCTTAGTGGATATTGAAGCTATTCTTAATAAAGCTTATTTTCATATCTACTACATTTTAATCCAAATAAACCTTTCCAACAACACATTTCGTTATAGATGCAAAGGGGAACAGGGATAATCAAACGTTTAAGAACTGGATGCTATATGTTGGTCTTAAAATTCCATACTGTTTCCATGCAACCTCGAGAAACAACTGAATGTTGACATAACTTTAAGATAATGACCAAGTGATGAAGAATTCGCACCATTAATAACACCGATCTCAGAAATGGCTAATGACACCAATTTATTTGAAATAAATTATATGTTTTGAAGAGACCTACATCTTTTGTGTAGTACGTACTTAACGTTTACAAGTTATACAAGATTATACAAAATTCCTTCCGAATGAAGAGGACTTCCTAGGTTATTTCCCGAAAATTCAAGATATACATTTTACTTGTGTAAATATCTTTAACGTATGGCATTTTAATCAAAACCGTTATAGCAAGATTTTAGAAATTTAAAATTTTCAAAAAATGTTCCATGTAAACAGCAGTTTAGTGTGGGGAGACTTTCATGTAAACCTTCATGTCGCATCCTTGGAAGATACTAAACTCAAATACCAAGTTTGGTATTTATCCGAATTTTCGTTTTTTAGTTATGCTGTTCAGAGACACACACACACGCGCGGACAGGCTTTCAGAAATTATTTACTTGGATTCAGGGCGCCTCAAAACATATATTTTCCGTCAAATCTCGTATACAATTTTTGGGTGGAATGCAATGCTCCTACTTACTAATATAAAGTAAAATTATTTAAGTTTGTATTTATATTACTTTAGCTAAGGAAAATCATATGTGTTCCAGTCACACTTCTACAAACTATTCATATAAAAGCTTCTTCTTCTGTTAAGCGATATAAACTTTTATTACATATATCTTTGTAGGTGTAAAAATAATGCAGTGTGCTAAAACGATAGTTAGATTTTTAAAATGCCGGTAGCTATATGGTGGCTTTGATGTTCTATGTTCTTTGCGTGATCACGAATAAAAGAAAGGCGACTTACCACTTGAGAATGCATATACCTAAGTATTTGAAAATTTAAACAAATAATAAAGAATATCTCATTAGGTCGATTTTTGTAACAAATCAAAGATAACGAAAATGTTTCCATATAAACGATAGTTTCAAGGGAGGAGTTTCTTGGAAGTTTTCGTGTCGTATCTTTGTAAAATTCTGAACTCAAATACCAAGTTTGGTATTTAACCGAGTTATACTGCTCAAAGGAAAAGAGAGAAACATATAGACACACACCGGGCTTTTGTATAAAAATACGTATTGTTTTGGATTTATGGAGGGTCAGTACATGCATTTCCAGTGAAACCTCGGTATCAAATTTTTTGGGGGGAGCACAATAATTCCTGTATTTACATAGGTAGGATGTGGGATATGCTTATCAGAGGGGGAACCTTGCTTACTGCGACCATCTTCATCTATTGTGGCTACGCACCTGGGAGACAGGGATGAGGCGAAGAGTCGGCAGAAGTCCCAGGTCCACAAGCAGACAGGCCTACAGTGACGCGCAGAAGCTTTTAATATTTCCAATTTGAACATCCGCGCAGTGAGCGAGGAATCCTAAAGAGGGCGACGTAGGGACACTGTGGTCTGACAGCTCATTATGGCATACACGAAGAGAAATCTTTCCAATGCGCATGCATCCACGCCATCTGCCTGGTACCGCAGGACCTGAAATCACACTTGAAAGAAAGGGAGATAAAATGAGAGTAAATGGGTGAAAGGAGAGATCTGGTTGAATACACCATCTCGGCCTTCGCGGCCAAGGGGAAACCGCATAAACCCCATGGTCAGTGCGAGCGGTCACCGGAAATCGAACCCGGAAACACAGACGTTACCTCTTGAGCCATTCCTCTAGATACTTATACAGGTAAGTAGTAGAAAAGTAAGAACACGTTATATATAAACAATTTTATGATTGTTGGTCAAATTCCACATCATCCAAACTGTTATGAGGAAGCACACGTCCGCCCATTACATACAGAATGTACAGAAGACATTTATTGCTTTAGAAGAGGCAATGCATTCCCTTCTCCCTGCTGAGAACTCTGCTCATCATTGTTTTGCTGAGAACAGAAGAGAAACGACATGGCGGTCCCAGTGACAAATGCATTTAAGTGGAACAATAAAGTTTGATGCACCAGAGGAAACTTCCTTCGTGAAAGGGGGAGTGGAATGAAGGAAACGACTCTAGAGCAGAAAATGTTATGAGGGCAGCGCTCGCCCAAGAAGACGAGTAGGGTGATAAGCAAAGAAGCATTTCCCTTGGTTGAATGACCGATGCACGTCACCAGCAATGCAGCGCAGTGTCCTGAGTAGGACATAACGCTCAACACGCGAGGCATACCACGTCGCACGAAAATACACCAACGTTTTCTCACAAATATGCGTACGTTTCACATGACCTTCTCTATTCACTCTTTTACAAGTTAATCTTACAAAATGGTACTGTACTACTTGTTATTTGAGACAAACCTTCATTAACATTTTCACATTTCTTTATATCTATAAGAAAAACAAAATAGTTTAAAGCGATAATCAGATTTTTAAAACAAGGAACGTCGTGTGATGCCTTTGGAATTCACCGATTAGTGACTTCCTACGTAAAATTTCAAACCAATAATCAAAAATATCACGGAAATGGTTAACGATACAAAAAACTTCAAATTGTGTGCTCTAAGGTGATCTATATATATTAGAAAGTTTTGTCTCTATCTTACGGTTTAGGTACCAGTTACTAAAATCATTCAGAATGAAGAGGAATGGTATTTTAATCAAAGTCATTAGGCCTATTTGAGAAAATCAAAAATATTGAAAAGGTTTTCATGTAAAAGATAGTTTAGGGTGGGGGATTTTGTTTTTAGATGTCATCGTTCGAAGATGCTGAATTTAAATACTATGTTTGGTACCAACAGGCATGCTGTTCACAGACCGACACTCCCTCTCTACCTCCCTCTTTCTCTCTCTCTCACACATAGACACGCGGACATTTTTCTAAAACTGCATTTTTTTAGTTCAAGGAGCATCAAAACATGCATTTATGGTAAAATCTCGGTATCGGGTAGAATGAAATGCCTTCTCTACCTACTATGTACACTGCCGAGCATAAAAAGTGGCCCATTCCCCTAGATCGCCATAGTGCTTTTCTCTTCGTAAAGTTTCCACCTTCAGATAACCAACTTTTGAATCCGCCCCGCCGAGATCAATTCTCTAGGTAACTGCCTGAAGAACAATTCAGGGTCATAAAAACTAACCAATGAACGATGTTTATAATCTATGTGAAATGAAGGGGTGGTTTGGATACCGCCTAATGAAAGAGTTTCGCTACGATTGGCACACAAGGAAAGGCTAAACCAATTAAAAGTAATTCGGCCTTCTGGAAGAAGGGGTAAAAAAGAATCACTTTGGGTGTGGTTAAACTGAACGACAGCTAAGACATTTATACATACGAAATGTTTCATCAGCGACATGGAGAATAAGGTTAAGTTTTTGCTGCTATTAAACGGCAATAAGAAAGCTGGCATTACAAAAGGGCAGTGTAGCAATATTGAAATTGAGTTTTATTTATGGACGGTCTTAGAGTCCCATTCTATATTGGGCGTGAAAGACCGCAAAGTTTGCTCAGAGGTCTCTTTATCAGACTTGGGGTTCTTTTACGCGCAGTAAATCTACGACACGGGACCACCGGCTTTACTTCCCTTCCGAAGGAAGCCATGCTAAGGATTTTTACGTCCGAAAAAATCCATCGCCCTCCGCCGGGGTTGAACCCGTGACCTCGGGAACTAGAGGCTAGCATGGTAACCACTACACCACGGAGGACAACAAAGCAGTGTTGCTGAAAATATAGGGTTTTAATTGTAATGTTATCCTTCGGCAGTTAGGCCATAACTTTGGGGGAGGAAAAGTACCCTGTCAATCCAGTGGCTAGAATTATGTTTAAAGACCAAAAAAAAAAAAACACAGGTGGTCTCGCTGTTAGGGGGTGGGGCTAGATTTCGTCAGCATCAGCGTAAACAGCTCCGTTTACATTTTATGCACGCCAATACACGTGGTAGAGAACTTAAAACAAATAACGACTTAGCAGTTACAGTATTAAGTATTTTATAATTCAACCATAAAATCAAAATATCTCGGTCATTAACAGTTTTATGAAAAATATTACATTTAAGTTTATAAGCATGATGATTCTTACGATCTGTGTTATATACCTATATCTGGATAAGAGTAATATTTAAAAAGTTACACAAATGTTTGACTGACATTATTGTGCACGAAAATCAGTTACAAGTGGAAAGTGTACAAGCTGATTCACAATAAATGAGAATGCAAACCAGAACGAGAACCACAAGTTAAAACACATGTATTATAATGTGGGCGCTCACAATTAACGGCAAGCCTTCCCATCTCGGGGAACGGTATATTACATGCATATTGTGCAATTTAGACTCTTCACTGTAAAAGCTATTCACGTCGTCCATGGCATGTAACAGCCGCTAGCGATCTCTCTAGTCGCAAGCTGGGAAAATAAAACTAGAAGAAATTCCAGCAAATGTGCGTCCTGACTCCCTCAAATCCATTGAAGGTTGGTTCTTCTAGTATTTTGTTTATATGCAACTCAAAACTGGTTGTTGCCTCAAAAAGAAGACCATAGCAAAGCCAAAAAAGAAGCATGGTATTAATAAAGTACTGATGCTTGGTATGATTGCAGGAGCCGGAAAAGTAATGATTCTGCATTTAGAAAATCCTTACTCTATCAAATTTTGACGTTGGCTAATCTGCATTATGTTGGCTGAATAGGAAGTAGGTGAAAAATTGTTGGTCATTTGCAATTAAATGACGTTCCAATGCACAAAATCGACTTTCCTCTTCATTAGCGATATGGTCATTGAAATGTATTCCCGTTCTCGTTCCCGGGGTATTGTGAACTAAAACATTATATGCTGTTTTGTTTCCCCTTCTCGTTTCCGTTTTCGAGTTATTGGGAACCGGCCTTTAGTTCCGAGGTTATTTTTTAATATCTTTATCCATTTCAAAATACGCATGAAGTACGTTACACAGCGGAGAAGAGAGAGGGCGGAGGGTGACAGTTGGGAGAGAGTGAGAGAGGGAATAGGAGAGGGGAAAGATATGGAGAGAAACGGTGGAGAGAGGAAGAGCGAACGAGAACAGCATATGAAAGAAAAGGGGAATAAAGAGTGTAAGAGTTTTTGAAATGAGGAAAGAGTAAGAGATGGTGAAGAGATGTTAGGATAGAAGAAGTGATCAAGTAGTGGAAATAAAGGGAGAGACAGAGTACGAGATACAAGAACCTCGGTAATTTACAACGCAAGTGAAGCTACGGTTCTTTTGGTTAAGAGTAGAATCTTTAAATCTAAAGAAGTGTACCCAACAACGAAACGTGAAACAAAGCAGGTATTAAATTAACTGTCATAGTCCTCGTCAGGTCTTTATATGAGGGTCGGCTGATAAGTCCCGGGTCTCTTAATAAAAACAACATTTAATTTCTTTTATTTCTCAACATAATCTCCAGAAAACTTAATACATTTGTCACACAGGTGTTCTAATTTAATTAAACCATCTCTGTAGTGTGATTTATCAAGGTCCTCAAAATAGCTGTTTACCGAGGATGGCCTCCTCGTTGCTGTGAAATCTTCGTCCTCCAAGAATTGTTTTGAGACTAAGGAACAGGTGGTAGTCACTGGGTGCTAGATCTGGCGAGCAGGGTGGATGTTCAAGCAATTCGAACTTTAATTAGCAAATTTTCTCCATTGCAATGACTGAACGATGGGCCGGAGCATTGTCCTGACGAAACAAGACTTTTTTGGGTAAATGAGGTTTTTGTCTTTCACTTCATCACTCAAACGTTGCAGTAAGCTTGCGTAGTAGTCACCAGTGATACTTTTACCCTTCTGCAAGTAATCAGTAAAAATAATTCCCTGTGCATCCCAGAAAATACTCGCCATAACCTTGTTAGCTGACAAAATTGACTTTGCCCTTTTTGGAGTTGGTTCATCTGGCGCAATCCACTGTTTTGTCTGTGATTTACTTTCTGGAGTG
The DNA here is from genome assembly GCA_030765065.1 of Deroplatys truncata. NCBI lineage: Eukaryota > Metazoa > Arthropoda > Insecta > Mantodea > Mantidae > Deroplatys > Deroplatys truncata. The sequence continues at coordinate 113,467,573 of CM060982.1, forward strand.
CAGTGATGTATCCATTTCATCCATATTAATAAGCCGTCTCAAAAATTCATTGGGATTTTTACGGTAGAGCTCTACATTCTTAACAGAAACAGTTTTTCTAATTAACTTTTGATCAGGTATCAACAAATGCGGCAGCCACCTCGCACAGACCTTGTGAAAAACCAAAACATTACTTAAAATATTACCTGCACGTTCTTTTGATACGTTTACAGTCTCTGCTATCTCAAACAACTCTAATATACGGTCTTCAGTACCAAACGATGAATTTTTTCAATCATCTCTGGAGCTGTGACTTCCACAGGGAGTCCAGAGCGAGGCTCATCACTAGTCATCGTACGTCCCATTTTAAACTCTAAAACCCACCTTTTAATCATTGAAAATGTAGGGGCAGAGTCTTTCAATGTACTTTACATTTCCTCCTTCATTTCTTTAGGCGTTAAGCCTTTCAAATGGAAGTATTTAATCACTGCTCGTTGTTCCAAATCCTCCATTTTCGCGAAAACTCAAAAGTTGTCTTGTTTAAAATGCTGTCATTCAAAAACTAAACAAGCTATTGACCTGCAACTATGGATACAAGCTAGTCTAGAGTAAAACTATACGATGCTACTGTCTAACTGGTCTAGTGGCGCCATCTCTGTGTGAGGCCTGGGACTTATCAGCCGATCCTCGTATATCCGGAAAGCCAATCTTAGTGTTCTCCAGCGTCTTCAGACCCGGAGAATTCTTTACGAAGTTGCGAAGTTTATGGGTGACGTACAAGAAAGTAGAATACCGTCGTGTATCTGAAGAAAAGTTATAATTAGAGTATTTTGCTTCAAGTGGCGGAACAATTTAAGTTACACTTTTAGCATTTCCAAGCACACAGTGGGCGTGGTTAGGGATCCACTTTGCTGTTCGATATCCGGTGTCGTAGAGCGAGCGAGGAGCAGGCATCACGCTGCCTGAATTAATAACAAGGGCTCCGTTATATCTATGTCAACTTTATTCAAACGGCGTAACCTAACACTAGAAAGTAACCTCCTGCCTTTCGTATGCAGTGCTGCATCTCACTTAAAAGTAATTTTACTAAAGATTTGTTGAAAAGTATAAGGTATCCCAGTATATGTCTCAAAATCTGATGTGTTACACTCACATGACTTTTGAGGCAGTATTTTTAACACTAAATATCAGTTTAATTATATAATTAGAAAATAAAATAACAGCCCGTCTTAAAAGCAATATATGTATGTAATAATATACAAAGTGTATATTACAGTCATTGTATTATGTTTATATTATTATGTACATGTATAATAATGTTATGTGAATGTATTACATAGTTTAACAATGTAGGAGATGTGAGAATAGAAGCAAGATGCCTTCCGTAGCAAACAAAATTACAAAGTAAAAGCCGAAAGTTGCTAACAATAAGGCAACCTTGAGGGAACAGTAAATTAGAAAGTTTAAAAAGGTCACTAATAATTCCTGGAACAATACTAATGTAATATATAGACAATCAAAAACTAGAAAAAGCTTAAATTAAACAAAAGCATTCTATTGGAGTAGGCTTAGCCAAACAGAGACTTAAAATAGAGTAAAAGTTCAGATTCATGCGGCAGACGCTACAAGACAGCGTTCCCAACCAGTACAGTTTAGATTGCGTACCCAATCTGTACGATACGTGTTCAATGTGAGATAAAAATTCATTGCTGTGAGAATAATATAAAGTTTACATTTTTAAAAAGTGCAAATAATAATAATCTCACAGCTCTACAGTAGAATATATCAGTGAAGCGTTATTTAATCGTGTGAAGGATTAATAAACAAAGTACAATACAATTATAATTTTGTGTACGCCTTGTTCTTTAGCCACACCAGCCCTGCTAAGAGATACGTGTTCTAAAAATTACTACTGACGCAGCGGAGGCATACAATATAATATTTAAAGAAACATAAAAATGCAATGTTGATTTTTAAACATGGTGCGAAGGCACCGGATTCGTGAACGTGGGACGAACACTCCAAGAAACATATCTCCCGCAATACGTGGTGTAACCACAACAATAAAAGCAATATGAATTACTAATTTTCTTGTAGGTTCAAGGGGAATATGGTAGGATTTAAGCGATAGTCAAATATTTTAAGCGCTGGCTGCTATGTGGAGTATTCCATTCTTTTTGTATGTCCAGGACATAATAAAATGAATAACGACTTTGAGAAACAGTATAAGTGTTGGAAAATTTAAGGGAATAACAAGCAATATCTCGAAAACGGTTCACTCTACAAAAACAATGTATATAACATAAATTGTGTATTTTAACGCGATCTACATTTTTGTGTAGTAAAATTTTGTCTATCTCTTATGGTCTACCAGTTATGCAAATGTCGTTCACAATGAAGAATACTTTTGGAGACATTCCCAGAAAATTCGAGATATACATTTCAATTCTCATGACAATATCTTAAACATATGACATTTTAATCAAAATCGTTAGAGCCATTTTTGATAAAATTAAAATTTTCGAAAAATCTTCCATGTAAAGGGTAGTCTGGGGTGGGGGATTTTCTTGAAAACCTTCGTGTCGCATCTCTGGAAGATACTGAACCTAAATACAAAGTTTTATGTTTATCCGACTGTTCGTTTCTGAGTTATGCTGTTCACAGTCACACAGATACACACACGGACACACACACACACGGACATGTCTCCAAAACTGCTTTTTTTGGATTCAAGGGGTCTCAAAACATGTATTTCCGGTGAAATCTCGGTATCGAAGTTTTGGGTGGAATACAATACTTCCCCTACTTACTGTACGTAGTAGAGAAGGTAAAAATTGTGTATGGCATAAATTGTGTGTTTTAACGTGATCTACGTTTATTGTGATCTACATTCGTATGCGGAAAGCATTAGTCTTTTAACGTTTATAGTAGAGTTTTCGCTTATACTCATAAGACTAACGTCAGGTAACCCTAAGCTCAATGGACTCGGGTTCATTTTAGGATCATTTCTACCATTCAATTCCATACTCGAGTAGTTAAAAGGGAACTTAAAGAACAATTCTCTGCTTTCACGTATATTTGCAGTGAATAGATGTAACTACTTTTATCACAGTGGATTTCAATACACGAAGCAGCAGGGCTCTTCCAGCACAGGGCTTAGCATACGCCTATAAGTTTAGGCTGACGAAGCAAACCCTAAGGTAGCTAAGATGTTTAAGATTAATAGCGGTAGCGGCGGAGTATTGAACTAAAGTTGGCAGAACTAGGTGTGAAAGTTTCGGTAGGATTTATTGTAGGTCGCTTATGTTCGCACTAAGATGTTGGGAGAGAAGTTCGCTGCACCGCAGTTTTTGCAGTTATTACTCTCTCTGCCACCAGTGATTTAACCGGAGATACATATTTTGAGGTCCACTGAATTAAAACAAATTGGACAAAGGTCCTGTCTCTGTGTCTACGAATAGCATAACTAAAATGAAATGCTCGCTAAACACCAAAATTTGAAGTAATTCATTACCTCCCAAAGATCGGATAGGACATTTTTTAAGCAAATCCTCCACCTTATACTACCCTTTATATGGAAAAATTATCGATATTTATTTCTGATGTGTTACGCTCACATGACCTTCTCTACCCTTGCACAAACTATTTTTACAAACGCTCATTCTCCATAGCTTCATGTTAATCGAGATGTTAATCTTATTCCTAATTTTCTTGTAGATGCAAGGGGAATTGCTAGGCTTTAAGCGATAGTCAAATATTTTAAGAACTGGCTGCTATGTGGAGTATTCCATTCTCTTTGCATTACCAGGACAAAAGAAATGAATAACGAATTCCCATTTGAGAAAAAGTGTTAGTATTAGAAAATTTAATAACAAGCAATATCTTGAAAATGGTTCACTCAACAAAAAATGTATATGACATAAATTCTGTATTTTAACGCGATCTACATTTCTTGTGCAGTAAAATTTTGTCTATCTCTTATGGTTTACCAGTTATGCAAAAGTCGCTCACAAAGAAGAATACTTTTGGAGACATTCCCAGAAAATTCGAGATATACGTTTCATTTGTCATGAAAATATCTTAAACATATGATATTTTAATCAAAATCAGTAGAGTCATTTTAGAGAAAAATAAAATTTTCGAAAAAAGTTCCATATAAAGGGTAATCTGGGGTGGGGGATTTTCTTGAAAACCTCCGTGTCGCATCTCTGGAAGACACTGAACCTAAATACCAAGTTTGGTGTTTATCCGACTGTTCGTTTCTGAGTTATGCTGTTCACAGACACACACATAGACACACAGACACACACACGGAAATGTTTCCAAAAATGCTTTTTTTTTATTCAGGGGATCTCAAAACATGTATTTCCGGTGAAATTTCGGTATCGAATTTTTGGGTGGAATACAATACTTCCCCTACTTACTGTACGTAGTAGAGAAAGTAATAAACGATATAGGGTAGGGAAAGTCATGTGAATGCAACAAATCAGAAGCTTTTGCTTTATTTTCCTATTATACACTACGCTAATAAAATGGAATATGGCTTGCTAATTTTAAGGAGCAATTTCTTCGTGATAAAGGGAAAAAATTCTAATTATCGTTAGTTGTTAGGTTTCACGGCACTCTCCTGGATAAAAACGAAAACAAGTTATAGATTCATAAAAAAAATCAACAGAATGCCCATAAATATAACTACAGTATAGAAATGTTTAGGCAATGTTTAGGCATTTATAAGCAAATAGGTATTTACTAGTGAAATAGCCAATTATATGCACTTTGGAATTTACATATAATGCTCATAAACCCTTAAAATGGGTATGTAACGTAAATGCCTGCACTTTCAGCATCAGGATTAAAAATTTCATGTGTTGCACTCACATGACTTTCTCTACTCCTGTACAAACTATTTTTGCAAACGCTTATTCTCCATCTACTTCGTGTTAATCAAGATAAACATTTGCACAAACTAATTCTAATTTTCTTGTAAGTACAAGGGGAATATGGTAGGCTTTAAGCGATAGTAAAATCGTTTAAGAGCTGGGTGCTATGTGGAGTATTCCATTCTCTTTGCATGTCCAGGACATAAAAAAACGAATAACGAATTCCCATTTGAGAAAAAGTATGAGTGTTGGAAAATTCAAACAAATAACAAGGAAAATCTCGGAAATGGTTCACTCGACAAAAAAAATGTATATGACATACACTGTGAGTTTTAACGAGATATACATTTTTCTGTAGTAAAATTTTGTCTATCTCTTGCGGTTTATTAGTAATGCGAAAGTCGTTTTGAAGGAACAAGGCTTTTGGTGGCATTCCCAGGAATTTTAATATACACATTTCATTTGCCATGAAAATATCTTAAACATATGATATTTTAATAAAAATCTTTACAGCCATTTTTGAGAAGATCAAAATTTTCGTGTACGGTGGGGGATTTTGTTGAAAATCTTCGTGTTGCATCCTTGGAAGATACCTACTAACCTCAAATACTAAGTTTGGTATTTATCCGACTTTTTGTTTTTGAATTATGCTGTTCGCAGAGAGATAGACATACACACACATACACACGTGGACATTTTCAAAAAATGTTTTATTTTGATTCAGGGAACCTCATAACATGTATTTGTGGTGAAATCTCGGTATCGAATTTTTGGGCGGAATGCATTACTTCCCCTACTTACTATATGTAAAATACGCATAAATCTCCGGCTTACTAACAATGCACCCCTTACTCATATCGCAATATACACTACGTGATCAAAAGTAACCGGACACCTGGCTGAAAATGACGTGCAAGTTCTTTCGCGCCCTCCATCGGTAATGCTGGAAGTCAATATGGTGTTGGCCTACCCTTAGCCTTGATGGCAGCGTTCACTCTCACAGGTATACTTTCAATCAGGTGCTGGAAGGTTTCTTGGGGAATGGCAGCCCATTCTTCACTGAGTGCGGAACTGAGGAGAGGTATCGATGTAGGTCGGTGAGGCCTGGCACGAAGTCGGCGTTCCAAAACATCCCAAAGATGCTATATAGGATAAAAGTCAGGACTCTGTGCAGGCCAGGCCATTACAGGGATGTTATTGTCGTGTAACCACTTCGCCACAGCCCGTGCAGTATAGATGCTCTATCGTGTTGAAAGATGCAATCGCCATCCCCGAATTGCTCTTCAACAGTGGTAAGCAAGAAGGTGCTTAAAATATCAATGTAGGTCTGATCTGTGAGCGTGCCACGCAAAACAACAAGGGGTGCAAGCCCCCTCCAGGAAAAACACAACCACACCATAACGCCACCACCTCCGAATTTCACTATTGGCACTACACACGCTGGCAGATGACGTTTACCGGGCATTCGCCAAACTCACACCCTGCCATCGGTTTGACACATTGTGTACCGTGTTTCGTCACTCCACTCCGTGATTTGCCACTGTTCAATCCTGTAATGTTGACGCTCCTTACACCAAGTGAGGCGTCGTTTGGCATTTTCCTTTGTGGGAGCAGCTGCTCGACCATGGAATCCAAGGTTTTTCATCTCACGCCTGTCATAGTACTTGGAGTGGATCCTGATGCAGTTTGGAATTCCTACGTGATGGTCTGGATAGATGTCTGCCTATTACTATTTACGACCCTCTTCAAATGTCGGCGGTCTCTGTCAGTCAACAGACGAAGTCTGCCTGTACACTTTGGTGATGTACATGTCCCTTCACGCTTCCACCTCACTATCACATCAGAAACAGTGGACCTAGGGATGTTTAGGAGTGTGAAAATCTCGCGTACAGACTTCTGACACAAGTGACACCCAATCATCTGACCACGTTCGAAGTCCGTGAGTTCCACGGAGCGTCCTATTCTGCTGTTTCACGATGTCTAATGACTACTGAGGTCGCGGATAATGAGTACCAGTCAGTAGGTGGCAGCACAATGTACCTAAGATGAAAAACGTATGCTTGTGAGGTGTCCGGATATTTTTGATCACATAGTGTACTTAGTATTTATCAGGTTCAGCGGTTCTTCTTTTCTCCACATCTTCTCTTGTTGCGTATTTTGTCTGTCCATTACACACGTTGCACGTTCGAACTTGTAATGCAAAAATGATACGTTGCCATAGATGTACTTCTGTTACAAGTGTTATATATTTAGTCCTAGAAGTTTCTAAGTGGAATTTCCTGACCCCGTGTATAGCTTTGATTTAATGTGTAGCCATCAAAAGTTTTGCTACTTAGTAAATTTGAACTTGATCTTCTTAGTCATAGGTTGCAGCTGAGAAGCAAGTAAAGTGCGGGCTCATCTTATACCCTTAACCTTTTAAGTAGCAGGAGGAAAAAGCTTGCAAGTGCAGAGCCATTGATATTTTTTGCGGCAAGTCTCGTATTTCTTGAGAGCATTATTCAAAGTTGGTTTACGCCACTTAGCCAAAGAGCATTTAAAACTAGCTGGCAAAGTGCTCGAAGCTGTATCATATCTAAAAAAAAATTTAATATGACAAGAAGGATCTAATACGCTCTCTGCAGCCATACTTGGCGAAACATCATTCCACCTAAATTAAGTAAATTTTTTATTTCTGAAATTCTTTTTTCATATAGTAAGGTTCCAAATATTTTATACTAAGAATGGTAATAATTTTTCGATACATTTTTGAGAAACATATACTAATTCGAGCAGAAAGCTTTAACCCAGTCTATCACGGTGAGGCAGTTTTTTCCCCCTTAACTGATATATTACAGTATATAAAGTGTATATTACAGACTCATTGTATTATGTTTATATATATATGTGTGTGTGTGTGTGTAAAATATTATGCGAATGAATTTCTTTGTTTAGAAACGTAGGAACTGTTAGAGTAGAAGCAAGCTGGTTTTTGTAGTAAACAGTGTCATAAAGTGGGAAGCAGAGGGTAGCTAAGAATAAGTTGTAACCTTGGCAGAACAATACCTTAGAAAGCTATGGGACACTACCAACAGTCGATGGAAAAATAATGGTGTAACGTCCAAAACGTTTGTAAATAGTCACGTGGATGCAAAAAGCCAATCAAAGTCAAACTAAGTTGTTCTGCTAGAGTATACTAAGCCAAGTCAGTTCAGTAGATGAAGCTCAGAGTGTGCGGATGTGAAATTTTAGTGCAGTGCGGAGAAGATATATTTTGACTTTTAAAAATGTAGTTACGAACAGATAATTATTACAACCGTAAAATAAATTTCATTTAATATTCGCAGAGATATGAATTTTTATGATTTCTTAATTCTTTAATGTGAATAAGGAATTTAAGAAATTCTCTGTAAACTGCAGTTCGTTAGCAAACATATAGAACGCAATATCTTACAGCTCCATACGTAAATACCTCAGCAAATTCTTATATATATATATATATATATATATATATATATATATATATTATTCAACTCTCTTGAAGAAGTAATACCGAAGTGAGAATTAAAAACCATAACTTGTGTAAAGGGTGTAAACTATTCTGCAGCTATACCATCCCTGTTAAGAGATACTAGCGCTGCCGGATATAATTGACGCAGCCGATTCTTACTATTAAATAAAAAAATCTGATGTGTTACATTCACATGACTTTCTCTACTCTTGTACAAACTATTTTTTACAAACTCTTATATCCCAACTATTTCATATTAATTAAACTTAGCTATATAAATGGAACCACGCTTCCTAAGAGAAGAATATTAAGCGTGGGTCAATGGCTCTATCATTGACATTTTGCAGCATCCAATTACGTAAATGCAGCCGACTTTATGATTCCATGAGAAATAAGATGTACACAGATACCCCAATAGATTGTAAGAACTAAAAGTAAACTTCAGGCAAGAACTTCAGTCGCAAAGTAACAGATATTGGATCACAGAGAAACCCGATTTAACACAAGACGTTCCCTTGCACGAGCGAAAATTGGTATGCAGTACATGCATACAGAATAATAGGACAGATAATAACTCTCTACTGTGAATGAAAGTCTTGTGAGAAGATGTCAGAAGTGTGTGAATAAAGAAGGGCATTTCCAACATCTCTTATGATAAGGTATATGCTTATTATGATTGTAATTGTAGCTGTAAGAGAACGTGAGGCGGTTGTGGGAATATTATAACTGTTTCAGCAGAATCTCGAACTACTTCGGCCGGTGCGCGAATAGCTGTGTGGTGAGCACAATGTGACGGAAAAGCACGGTATGTGCTATACAAAGTTTTTTTCTTGAAAATTTTAGATTGAAAGTTCATAAATCATCATCTCATTGATGCAATGATTGAAAAATGGATAAAATAGTATATTTTACAGACACACAAGGGTGTATAAAAAGAGGACAACAGGAACAACGAAAAATGTGAGTTGACTACCGAAATGGCGACTTAATCTACTTGAAGCCACTGCTCGTGGGGGGAGGGGATTAGGCACTTATCCCTACATCCCTCCCACTTTTTAAAACATCTGCATAATCCTCTTTCGGAATCACCATCAGCTGCTTGCTCGCGTGCTCCTTAATCTCGTCCATAGTCTCAAATCCCTTCCCTCTTAACACGAAAATCTGGAAGTCGCACTAAGGAAAAATTTGGTCTCCAGGCGGTCTCGTAGTGCTACATTTTACCCCCAAAAAATCTGTTGTTTGCACCGATATGACTTCCTCTACCCCTTCCTTCCTAAAAATGCTAATTCTTCCATCTTTTTTTGTTTTCTTTGTCTTTTTCTGATGACGTCACTGCTTCAGTGAGGATATTGTGCCTATGCATCACAAGGGAGCTTCTCCGGGAGGAGGAGGTCAGAGGAGACACTGGGCGGTGGAAACCAGGAGTGACGGCACAGCAATTACATGGTCCCTACAGTTTTCAGACTGAGACGTCCCGACAGTCGGACAGGCAGACCCCCGACTTACATAGAGGGTCCAACACCCCGCTCCGAAGAAGATGTTGTTCTAGGAGTTTATTTATTTATTTAACTCCACGCATGGACGTCAATTTTGAAGAAAGTGTTTTTTGTTGTTGAAGTTTGCACAGTACTTTAATTTAACTGCCCCACGTATGGGATCCAACTTGAAGTGGTATTTGTTCTTGGAGTTTATTTTTATTTATTTATTTTCACACTTGGGAAACCAATTTAAAATTGTTGTTTACGTAATTTAGCACCATGCTTTGGGCGTTCATTTGAAGTGGACTGTTTGTTACGTAATATGCTGCTACGTATGTAAAGCTGATTCTGAAGATGTATTTTTGTTGTTACGCTCCAAGTTTAAAGTATTATTTATTAACTTTGTTATTAAACTGCTTCTATAGATAGCATTTATGTTTCTGTTTGCCTCGGCTGCGTCAGTCTTACTTTAGAGACACGTTTCTCTTAATCAGGGCGTGGTACGACAAGAATGTAGACTTACACAGATTTTAAGTTTAAATTCACTTCTTTTTATTAATCCTTGACACAAATTAAATAGCCTACACTGATATTAAGAGCTGCGAGATTCTTTAATTTAAAACTCGCACTTTGTTATCGCGTATACTTAATTTTCGTTTCACACGAATACGTAATATTTCTTTAGGGAGCACACTTCCATCCGGTCACTACCAAGGTCTCAGGCAACTGAGCATTTCAACCGTCCAAACCCGTAATCTTTTGTATTTCAAGTCTCTAATTGGCTAATCCTAGTCCAATATAATATCTGCATTTTACTAAAGTTTTTTCTAGCTGTTGATTGGCTAATTATAAACTGTCACAAAATTTATATTATCGTTGCTCTAATCATGACTAGTAACATTTAAACTCTCAAACTCATTATTGCCTCAAGGTTACTTCATTGTTACCTCATTGTTAGCAGCGTTAAACTTAGTATTCTCGCAGCTCTTACATTATTAAATTACACAATGCATTCACATAACATTATTAAACATGTTTACAATAATATAAGTAGTTGCAATGACTGTTACATACATTTTTACAAATCATTACATACATATTGGTTGAAGGCGGGCTGTTATTGAATTTATATATTATATAATACAATTTAAATTATTCAAGTGTTAAAAATACTGCCTCACTTTTACCCAGGTAACCACCCCAAGGCCGAGGAACGGAGAAAGTTCCTCAGAGAGCATCCTTTTCCCTGCCACATCGCTCCATCGCAGACCTAACGGTGTGAAGAATGAACGAAAGAATGAATTGAAGAAATGGAGGGACAGGAAATTAAGGGGCTGAAGGAAACCACTCCACCGTTTGCCTGGTGACTCAGGAAACTCCCCATGGGTCAGACTGGGTGGTTGCCGGGAATCGAACCCGGAACCTCCCGCTTTACTACTGCGCCATCTCGCTCCGTTTACTATCTATTTCTTATTAATCCATATAAAACCTTCATTACACATTTATACATTATCAGGATACAATAGGCTAATGCCTTAGTGAAATTATTAAAAAACAGAACACTGTGCGATTATTTTTAAATTTCGTACCCTTTGCATGACCACGAGAAAAACTAATAGCCACTTACCACTTGAATAAAAAAATTAAAAATTCAGACCAATAACAAGCAATATCTCGGTAACGGTTAATGCACAGAAAAGTAATTTCACATAAACTGTCCTTTAACAATATCTACATTTTTTGTGTGATAAGATTTTGTCTGTCTCTTATGATTTTCCAATTAAACAAATGGCATTCGGAATGAAGGAGACTTCACAGGCTATTCGCAGGAAATTTAAAATGTACAATTTATTTGTCATGTAAATATCTCAATAATATAATATTTTAATCCAAATTGTTAAAACTAGATTTGAAAAAATAAAGACAACGAAAACGTTTTCCACATAAAGAGTGGTTTGTGTGTGGTATTTTTTTCTTTTTTTTTTAATCTTGGCGTCGTATCTTTAGTCTAAACTTAAATGCTAATTGTTTTTTGTTATACTGTTCACAGACAGACACAGACACACACATACACACACACGCACGCATGGACCTTTTTCTAAGAACATTGTTTCAGGAGCCTCAAAACGTGTATTTCCACTGAAATCTCAGTATCGAATTATTCCTTCTCCAAAAAAGAGAATTTTTATCGAATTATAGGGCATTGGAAAAGAGAGGTTAATAGATGGTGTGAATCCGAAGTATATACGTTCACATCCGAACTGATTCGATAACAAGAAATGTCACGTTCTTCTGAAGCGTGTTTCACTTATAACAGGTACGGAAAGTAAAAATATAAGATCTACGTTTGTCAGTTCGCTTATGCAGATTACCAAAATGCTATGGGACATATTCTGTTCTTAATTTACGGTACTGCAGAGAACCTATTAACATTTATTGCGTGTCTGTCGTGCCTTTCGTACGTATGGAATAACTCACGAACATGTACATGATTGAGATGTTATGTATTTCAAGAGTATTAAGTTGATTTATTGAACTTTTATTAAATAATTTATATAACCAATTTAAAAAAAGCCTAAACATTCTGGAATCTAAATATGGATTATAATGTAACTGTATCAGTCAAAATTCAACATGTATAACTTATATTTGAGACAAATATAGAGCAACAGAAACTGTAATTGAACCAGACGTTTTAGAGCAAGCGACACATTTGGAAAGATAAGTGCTCTTACCCAGCATAAACACCAAAAGCGCTATCTGAGATAACAGGATTGTTCTGGATCCTTCTTTCTCCCCATCTCCCGAACATTCTAGAAATCTGTGGAAAATCCCAGCTGATATATAAGCGATCGTTCTCGGTGGACCGGTTAGTGATTGAGTTTGTGAGTGCGCTTCTGGTGGGCATAATTTACTAGTTCTAAACCTGAGATTGTGACGACAGTTATGACGTAGCGTGAGTGCTACAGAGTGATGGATTATAGAGGTCTCGTGTTCGACTGCCCAGCGAGTGAAGCGGAAGAAGGAAGGGGATACTTTGTGCGAGGTAAAGTGAAGTAAAGGTGAAAACTTAACTAGATCGCATTAGTGAAGTGACGGTGAAAAGTAGACAGATTCACAATATACTATATCACATAAGTAAAACATAGACATGGGAAGCAGATCTGAAAAAATAAACCTTGTGGCATAACTAGAAGAAACTGATACCATAATTAGTGACGGCCAGATATAAATAATTAAATACGTAAATAAGTTAGAGAAATAATTGCAATAAATAAATTCCGCATATTCAATCAATGTGTAATGCAACAATCTGGAGTTTTTCCAGGAAGAAGGTGATTAGGAAGTCAGGTTAGCGAAAATCATTAGTATCAGCCAAGGAGAGAACGCATTAGCTTAAAGATTCTTGGAATTCAATTAGGTTGCAAGCTCAGTACTTTGCAATCACGTAGGCCAATTCTGTAAATTAGAGAAGCAAAATCAATTCTGAGGAAAGTAAAATGCTCAGTTAGCTACAAATAAGAGGCGTACATGAAGAGGGGTTAAGTATTGGTCCGGGAAAGAGTAAAGTTGGAAGGGGAATAATATGTAGGCGGAGCTAAAATTAATAAATGTTCGTGCAGTCAAACTGCGAGTTACTTTTGATACCAGCACTCGTACTTACAGTCGTTCGTGCACACAGTTGTGCATACAATACCGGTACATACTGATCGTGTGATATTTTAAGCGACTAATGACGCGCTTATGTAAGGAATATTTCGCGGTTATTGCAAGAGGTCTCGCCGATAAGCATTTTAGTGACTCGCGGCAAGTTACGCTTCTAGTTTCTTTTATTGCAGAAACAGTTATTTCAAATCCTAAAACTGATACTGTAGAAGTTAGCAGGTATAATAATTCAGCTGTTCATGGTGATCATATTAAATTTCTCAGGCAATTTAAACTGGTGTTATTTCTTCACTATACGCCAACACATACCCTAAGAGAAAGTTCTCATAGCTCACCACTGGAGAAACTGGCGCACGAGACTAAACGAGCGACTAGATCACGGCAACAGAATCAACAACGAAGCAGGTATAGTAAACGCTTTCAAAAGTGACCATCGTTCCTGTATCAAAACTTCAATTAATTTTAAAACTGAAAAATACGATTTTAAAAAAAAATTTACTTTTTTGTGTAATTGATTTTTTTTTTTGCTTTAGAAAAAATTATGTTGATAAAATGGAATCTGTCTACTCAATTAAAATTCTGAAAATCAATAACAGTTCCTATCTTTATATGCATATGATTATTAATTAAATTTGATAACAAAAATCCACTTTCTGGTTCTTGCTGGGGAATTAATGCCGTACCGGCAAGTTACTATGCTAGTTGGTAAGAGCAATGGTACGGTTTAGCCGAAAATCCTTGGTTCAAATCCTGGCTATAACAATGAGTTTTTCAGTCTGTTTCGACCTAATGTTGGCCGTATATAAGCTAAGAATGGAAAGCTGAATAAGATTTGAATAACTCATTGCCCTGGAAGGTATGAATCAGATGAGAAACATTCAACGCGCGTTAGGGTATTTCACCAAGCTGTATCAGTGGTAAAACGCGGAATAGTAAACCGAAATCCCTGGTTCTAGTTGAGATAGTTGTTGCTGCCCCACATTTAGGTAGCCAAACTTGAAGGTGTTTTAGACCACGCACGTAATGGATGCCAATTTTGCGGGAGATTGTTTCCAACAGTGTTCGCCCCACGTACGTTATAAAGTTTCCGGTGGCCTTTGCCCCATGTTTAAAAATCAACTTTGTATTTTAATGTTTATTTAAATATTATATATGTATACCTCGCCTGTGTTATTCGTATTTTTAGAGCGCGTATCCCTTAGCAGAACTGGTACGGCTAAAGAATGAAGGCTTACACAAATTATAATTGTATTGTACTTTGTTTATTAATTCTTCACGCGATTAAATAACACTTCACTGATATATCCTACTGTAGAGCTGTGAGATTATTGTTAATTGTACTTTTTAAACACGTAAACTTTGTATTATTCTCTCCGCAATGAATTTTTTTGTCTCACACTGAACACGTGTCATACCGAACTGCTCGGGTACGCAATTTTGTAGCGTCTCCCGCCTGAATCTGTACATTTCCTCTATTTCAAGTCTCTGATTGGCTAAGCCTAATCCAATAGAATACTTTTATTTAACTTAAGCTTTTTCTAGTTTTGATTGGCTATTTATAAACTGTTTCATATATTACTTTACTATTGTTCGAAGAATTATTAGTAGCCTTATTAAACTTTCTAATTTATTGTTGCCTCAAGGTTACCTCATTGTTAGCAACTTTTTGGTTTATACTTTATAATTCTGTTTGCTACGGAAAGCAGCTTGCTTCTATTCTCACAGCTCCTACATTGTTAAACTATGTAATACATTCACATAACATTATTATACACGTACATAATACAATGACTATTACATACACTTTATATATTATTGCATACACATATTTATTTTAAGTCGGGCTGTTATTATATTATATATTACATAATTAGACTGATACCACTTAAGTGTTAAAAATACAGCCTCATAGTCACGACCATTGCAACCGAGTTACCAAGTTTTATTCAGCACTCAGCCTACACACTGCTAATGTGAACATAGATACGTTAACGTAAATGCAACCAATTACAAAATCGTGTGCCCAGGTTAATAAATGGGACTATTCGCAGTTGTTTTCGTTAACGTGAACGCTATCGCAAGGCCTAACACCAAACCCTGCTTCTAAACCTTTATGTTCGCGTTAATCGATTCGAGAGAAAAAAAAACACTATCGTACTGCATAGAAACAGAAAAGAGGAAAATTGGAGTAATTTGACGATACGTTATCTTAATTGAAAATCGTCGTTGTCTGACAGAAAGCATAAATTTATAAAGATAATTTGTTAAAACGTAAACAGATTTCGAATGTACTGAGTAGGTTTCGTTTATTATTACTACGATATCTTTCGAAACTGTGTAAAATTTTGAAGGTTATAAACTATTTCATTTTCTTTCATATATGCATAGCTATAATATATAACACAAACATAAAACGCACCACTGCACCATCGTTAATAATCGTAGCCTCCATTTTAATCGCTTTCACACTTCAATTATCTTGTTTTGACGTAAACGTATTGTTACCCCTGTGAATGGCAAGATGAATCCTGTGTTCATGTCATACGTTTATGCCCTCACGTTAATGTTTCTATGCGAATGACCCTTTGTTATTGGACAGATTTTGTCTGTTCTTGAGTGTTTAGAACCTAGGGCATGCTTTCTGCAGCCCCGAATCTATTCTCTTGTACAAAGAGCGCCAAAGAAAATCTCACTGCACCTTTAGGCCACGGTTTAAGAGGCGTCACTCCTTCTGTTAAATAGTTACACCAATAACCACAACAAAAGTTACAAAATGTCGTAGAAACGAAATATATGTTTACGCTCTTGATCGTATTGGCTAAAAGAGGAAGAGGTAGAGTGAGTGCATTCAGTTTATCATTCAGACCTCTTATCGTGAATGATAGCCCATACTTTATCGGCTAATGCAGGACACGCCTTTGAAGGGGTTTAAAGCTAAGTGTGAGGCAGTATTTTTAACACTTAAACGATATCAGTCTAACTATATAATATAAAATGCAATAACAGCCCGCCTTAAAGCAATATGTGTATATAATAATATAAAAAAGTGCATGTTACAGTTACTATGTTATGTTTATATTATTTTGGACATGTATAATAATGTTTTGTGAATGTATTACGTAATTTAACAATGTAGGAGCTGTGAGAATAGAAGCCGAAAGTTGCTAACAATGAGCTAACCTTGAGACAACAATAAATTAGAAGGTTTAATAATGCTACTAATAATTCTTGGAACAATAATGAAATATTTAAAACAGTTTATAAATAGCCAATCAAATACTAAAAAAGCTAAAGTTAAATAAAAGTATTCTATTGGAGTAAAATTAGTCAATCAGAGACTTGAAATATAGTAAATCTATAGACACGAAAATTCATTTAGGCGAGAATAATATAATGTTTACGTGTTAAAAAGTAATTAACAATCTCACAACTCTACAGTACGATATATAAGTGAAGTGTTATTTAATCGTGTGAAAGATTAATAAAATAAAGTTAAATAGCATAAGAATTTGCGTAAGCCTTCATTCTTTAGCCACACCACCCCTGCTAAAAGATACATGTTTCTACAAATTACTACTGACGCAGCCGAAGCATAAATATATAATATTTAAACAAACATTAAAATTACAAAGTTTAGCTTTGAACGTGGGGCTGCAAATATCTCAAGTTTGGCTCAACAACAGTGAAACTACAATACAACTACCTAAAGTTTTATGTCCAAAGCGTGGTGCTAAATAAATAACGTAAAGATAAATACTACTTCAAGAGGAAATCTTGATGAGCGAAATGTAGAATATGTAGTGTAAGAGGATTTTCAGGGGGTGCAAATTAAAGCTTGAATGATACAACAGGATTATAGACAAAAATATAATCCAATTTTATTGCTATAATGCTTGTCATATTCGGTAAACCTTATACATATACACATTTATCTCTAGTTTCTAAACATGAACAGTCAATTATAACAAAAGAGTAATTTGCATTTAGTAAACGAATGCGGATGTTTTACGGGGAGTGCCCACTTTCTGACGAGAGCGTAGATCGTCTTCCCCACTTTCCTGGAATAATTTTATCCAGTAATTTGCTATAAAAACACGTTTATGAACTAGCGTTGCAATTGCTGTAACAGTGCGACCAGCCTCCCACATACCCACGATACGTCCACGAGTAGTTTCGCTAGTATACGGCATGACTGGCTCTGAGACAATAAACATATTTTGGTTTCAATAACACGAGAAAAAGCAAAGGCATCAACCTCCCCTCTTTCCCCGCTTAATACCGTGTTATAAAGCCACCACGCTCTGCGATAGGCGAGATGAAGGGCACGCCTCAAGAGACCCCAGAAAACGATACAAAATCCGCCGAAGATTTTCTTTGGTGCTTTTTGTACAACATAGTTGGATTTAGGTGGGGAGAATAGTAGTATAACTTGCATTATCATTTAATTATTTGATATGCAGTATACTTTAATAATTAACCATTAATTTATTAGTAACATATATCCAATAATGTAAAATCACTATTTTATAAGTTCGTTAAGCCGTATTCCTAAATAGTTCACCTAGCAGCCACATCATGTTAGCAGCTCGTTGATAAAACTCGACTGCATACTTTGCTGAATTATTCAGTGTTTACGCAGTTATTTTAACAACGTTACACAAGTTCTTTTGTGGTCATAACGATTACATAAAATATTAATGTTGTTATTTATACCTCTAGCTAATCAATAACAATATGCTGCGTGTTTGTATAAAATATTCAAATATGTATTTTATGCGTGAACCAGACTGGAAGAATGAAATTCATAACAACACCGGATTTAATACTAATAAATTGCCTCGGTATGTAAATTTCAAGGCTCGAATCTATGCCTCTGTAAGCGTGTAGATTATGCTTTTAGTTCTACTTGTATTTAGCAAGTTTTAGGATTAAGAATATTGAATCTATTCTTTCAAAGGCTGTGTTATTCCTCCTAGGAAACGTAGCAAACTTGGAGAGGGAAGCTAGCAATCTTTGGTTAGTTTTCGGGGTTCCCATTAGACCTCAGCTACCGTAGTGACAATCATACAATACTAAAACAGTCACTTTCCTACTTTCTGTTTATCCGACCCCCCGGTGAGGAAGAACCAGAATCTAATATTTGGAAAGAGGACCGATTAGATCATGAAGGATAGCGAAAGGAATTCAGGATAATGTTGACAATAGCCTTTACCCGAAGTAAAGGCTAGCTTTTGAAAGGAGTCGTTAGAATGTTATTACTATTCCTGAACCCACGCTTTCTCCTTTATTTTCTTGTTTCTTGGGTGTCCATCATGACCATCTTCTTGTTCTTCGTCTTTACGATTTAGGCCGTTTAGCCTGTTCGGCTCCAACATTTTGTTGTGTCCATCTCTTTTAGGGTCGTCCTGGGTTTCTGTATCCTTGAGGTCTGTAGGTATATGTTGCTCGGGGTATCCTGTTTAATGACATTCTTTCTAAGTTTTGTTTCCAGTTAGTTCTATATTCGTCATCATCATCGAGATATCTTATTACTACACCTCGGATTTTAAGCTACATACTATTTTTTGTGTAAGAATAAACAAAAACTCGTTAAATACCTCCATTTTGTGAAAAATATAATTTATGAAAGAGGTTTTGAAGTGCCTAAAATTCCTATTTTGATCATTCAGACCTATTTTAAGCTGTTAGAGCTTAAATGTGCTTATTTTAACGTATATATTGTTTCATTATTTTTACTTTCATTACTACGTATACCAAATAGGGAAAGTGTTGAATTACACCCAAAATTTGATGCCAATATTTCGCTGTAAATGTGTTTTGAGGTCCCCTGAACTCCAAAACGTAATGTTTAGAAAAAGGTCTGTGTGTGTACGTTTCTCTTAGACAGGGCGTGGTACGACAAGAATGTAGGCTTACACAGATTTTAAGTTTAAATTCACTTCTTTTTATTAATCCTTGGCACAAATTATATAGCACTACACTGATATTAAGAGCTGTGAGATTCTTTAATTTAAAACGTGTACTTTGTTATCACGTATACTTAATTTTCGTTACACACGAATACGTAATATTTCTTTAGAGAACACATCTTCCATCCGGTCACTACCAAGGTCTGCCCACAACTGAAAGATTTCAACCGTCCAAAACCCGTAAGCCTCTGTATTTCTTGTCTCTGATTGGCTAATCCTAGTCCAATAGAATAACTGAATATAATTAAAGCTTTTTCTGACTGTTGATTGGCTAATTTTAAACTGTAACAAAATTTACGTTATTGCTGCTATAATCATGACTAGTAACATTTAAAATCTCAAACTCATTATTGCCTCAAGGCGGGCTATTATTGAATTATATATTATATAATACAATTGAAATTATTCAAGTGTTAAAAATACTGCCTCACTACGGATAATGAGTACCAGGCAAAAGGTGGCAGCACAATGCACCTAAGATGAAAACCGTATGTTTGTGAGGGTGTTCCGATACTTTTGATCACATAGTGTATCATATTTTTAATCGATAAACTTTAAATTATTACCAGCTCTGAAAAGTATGAAAATAAAATTGTATCACTTTTGTACTAAGATGCTTTTGTCTTTTCGATGGAAAATATTTGCATATACCTATTCATTACTAAATTATTTGAATTTTTCAAAACAATAACAAAATAACAGCCTTACCAATGATTAAGCAACCTCCAATATATGACATGATATCCGGTACTCATCTGAACTACGTCACAAAATTAAATAATAACTCTTCAGTTAGTAAATATAGAATAGTTTTACAAACTTAAAGGCTACAGTTACATAAAACATATGCAATACGTGCCTAATATATTTACTATAAACACTCGCGAAAATTAGCGCGAGAGCGTAAGCAAACTATGTCATCATTACCCGGTTTATGCACTAGAAACATAAATAACTATTAAGGTCTTTCCTGTTCTACTTTTTGGACAAAGTAGGGTTTAGACGATGATAAATAATAAAATGCAGTATCAATAAATTTGCTACGTATTGGAATTGTCTGTACGGTATACTATAAACACTTAGTTAATTAGAAGTTATTTTTGTCTAGTATAGCTACAGAATTGGGTAACTTAATTGCTTCCAGCAATAAAGTCGAGTGTTTATGTGCATGCTAAATAAACGTCACACCTTAAGTAGATAGTTTTCTGTTATTCGACGCTTTTATACAAAAATTCTACCGCGTTACACTCACAAGACTTTCTCTACTTGTACAAACTATTTTTACAAATGCATATTCTCCATCTACTTTGTGATAATCGAGATGTTACCTTATTGTTAATTTTCTTGTAGGTGCAAGGGGAATATGGTAGGCTTTAAGCGATAGTCAAATATTTTAACGCTGGTTGCTATGTGGAGCATTCCATTCTCTTTGCATGTCCAGGACATAAAAGACGATAACGAATTTCCATTTGAGAAAACTGTAAGTACTGGAAAATTCAAACAAATAACTAGAAATATCTCAAAAATGGTTCGCTCAGAAAAAAAAGTTATATTACATAAATTGTGTGTTTTAACCAGCTCTACATTTTTTGTGTAGAACGTTTTGTCTGTCGGTTATACAAAAGTCATTCAGAATGAATAGCTCTTTTGGGGACATTCCCAGAAAATTCAAGATATACACTTTTTGTCATCAAAATAGACTAAACATATAATATCTTAATCAAAATTGTTAGAGGCAGTTTTGGGAAAATCAAAATTATCGATAAAAGTTCCGTACAAAGGCTAGTCTGGGGAGAAGGATTTTCCTGAAAATCTTCGGGTCGCATCTTTGAAAAATACTGAACCTAAATACAAAGTTTGGTATTTACCCGACTTTTCGTTTTTGAGTTTACTAGTAGAGAATGTAAAAACAAGCTATTTTATAAAAAACGTATATGCATTTGTGAGTGTTTCTGTGAATAGTATAACAAACACCAAAGGTCAGATAAAACCAAAACCTGGTATTTAAGTTCAGTATCTTCCAAAGATGTGACAAGAATATTTTCGAGATAGTCCTCTGAAATCCCCTAAATGGTATAAATATTTTCATTAAAACAGTCGCGGTAACTTTCGTGTTATCTTATTTGCTGAGTGCCTGTTATTGTTTTACTATTTTTAATGTTGAGTTTTTTGTCCTCCGGCTAGCTATTATTATTCAGTCGAGCAAACCTCTTGAACATGGTGTGTAAACGGAAAGGAGCTGTTACTAAAATAACACTGATAAAATAATTTGTTTTTACACTTTTATTGCCGTCACACTTTATTCATTTCACATAATTACTCTTGATACACGCCCGACTGAAACTGTTGTATTTTCGAATGTAAGTATTATCACTTATTTGCCGCACATTATTAATTCGCGTATTTCACATCTTTTAACTAACTCTACGACGCGAGAGATTCTGTAGAATTGCGTAACGTGTACCCCATGAATGATTCTGTAAAACTGTGCGACGTGTAACGCGTGAATGATCGTGTTGAACTGAGCGACGTTTGCCTTGTGAATTATTCTGTAGCACTGCGCGTTACCTGTCTCTGGCTTTAGCTTTTTATACTCCCTCACCCCGATATGCCTAAAGATTATAATCGAGCTGCTATTGGTTAATAAAACGCGCCAACATTAGCGTCTATTTTTATATCCAATCACAATTACGTACACATATGCTCTAGGGAAGATATTACCTCCATTTCTAAAGAAAGGCACGCTACTCTGACGTCATTTGTTTGTTGCTAATAATTGATAATCAACTCACCCCCTCGCTCATTGTTACCCGCTCCTATTGTCAGTTTCAGTGAGGCCGTGTAAACTTATTTCCTAACAATGCTTATAATTAACAAACATCTCAAATCATTGTCATACAGTAATGTTAATTTATACTACAATCACTCTAGCATTCACAGTGTTGTGATATAAAATACTGCGTCAAAACATATTTAATATATTTACATCTCAAATGAAATGTATATCTTAATTTTTTTAGAGTAATCTGTAAAGTAGTCCTAAAATGAAAGAAATTTCGTATTATTTTATATAATGAGTATAAGGGATAGACAATAATTTACACCGTACAAGGATGTAGTTCCTTTTAAAACACACAATTCATTTCAAATAATTCTTTTGTGGCATCAGCCATTTTTAATAATTACTTTCTCTACTACGTATAGTAAGTAGGGGAAGTATTGTATTCCACTAAAAAATTCGATACCGAGATTTCACCGGAAATACATGTTTTGAGAACCCCTGAATCCAAAAAAAGAATTTTTGGAAACATGTCCGTGTGTGTCTGTGTGTCTGTCTGTGAACAGCATAACTCAGAAACGAACAGTCGCATAAACACCAAACTTGGTATTTAGGTTCCGTATCTTCCAAGGATGCGACACGAAGGTTTTCAAGAAAATCCCCCCACCCCAGACTACCCTTTACATAAAAGATTTTTCGAAAATTTTAATTCTCTCAAAAAGGACTCTAACGATTTTGATTAAAATATCATATGTTTAAGATATTTTCATGATAAATAAAATGTATATCTTGAATTTCCTGGGAATCTCCCCAAAAGTATTCTTCATTGTGAACGACTTTTGCATAACTGGTAAACCATAAGAGACAGACAAACTTTTACTACACAAAAAATGTAGATCGCGTTAAAATACACAATTTATGTCATATACAGTTTTTTTGTTGAGTGAACCATTTTCGAGATATAGCTTGTTATTCCCTTAAATATTCCAATACTTTTTCGCAAATGGGAATTCGTTATTCATTTTTTTTTGTCCTGGGAATGCAAAGAGATTGGAATACTCCACATAGCAACCAGCTCTTAAAATATTTGACTATCGCTTAAAGCCTACCATATTCCCCTTGCATCCACAAGAAAATTAGCAATAAGATTAACATCTCGATTAACATGAAGCATATGGAGAATAAGCGTTTGTAAAAATAGTTGGTACAAGAGTAGAGAAAGTCATATCAGATTTTTTCTCGCGATATCTTGGAAAGAATACGGAATTTCAAAGCCAGCATATAGTCTGTCTAGTTTAGAGAAAAAAATAAACTTTTTGAAGCTATGTAACTATGGTTTGCCTTCATCTCCATTCCTAACGTTGTATTCTAGATGCTCTAATGTTAGTAGTTACCCTTTTAGGCCCCATCAATAATTTATTTCGCCACAGAGGTATCGAGGGAACTGCAGCAACAAAGTTGTGTATCCTCCTTTAATCTGCAGGACTAAAATATTACCTCTCTAAGGGCAGCAGAAAGAGGATTGGTTTATTTCTCATATCCACATCTGCTCTCATCACGTAAAGTCGCTGTATGGGACTTTATGGCTCCTCGGTGTGTGTAAGTTTTCATAACGTGTAGGCGAGCAAAAGCTTCTGCCCTCTTGAGGCCGTAAAGGCAGTCTAAGTCTGCGTAAGCCCTTCAGTGACCGATGCTACTGCTGCAGCAAGGGATTTGTCTGCTCTGGGGCAGATTTGGAAAGGACGGAAAAGGACATCACGTAATCAATTTCAAAAGACCTGTCTCCTAATGTTTTAACTTCAAACATTTAGGAAATATTATCTATAAAAATCTGATGTTTTACATTCACATGGTATGTTCCAACCATTTTTACTTTCTCTACTACGTATAGTAAGTAGGGGAAGTATTGTATTCCACCCAAAAATTCGATACCGAGATTTCACCGGAAATATATGTTTTGAGACACCCCGAATCCAAAAAGAAGCATTTTTGGAAACGTGTCCGTGTGTGTGATTGTCTGTGAACAGCATAACTCAGAAACGAACAGTCGGATAAAGACCAAACTTGGTATTTAGGTTCAGTATCTTCTAGAGGTGCAACACGAAGGTTTTCAAGAAAATCCCCCACACCAGATTACCCTTTACATGGAACATTTTCCGAAAATTTTAATTTTCTCAAAAATGGATGTAATGATTTTGATTAAAATATCATATGTTTAAGATATTTCCTTGACAAATGAAATTTATATCTCGAATTTTCTGGAAATGTCTCCAAAAGTATTCTTCGTTGTGAACGACTTTTGCTTAACTGGTAAACCATAAGAGATAGACAAAATTTTACTACACAAAAAATATAGATCGCGTTAAAATACACAATTTATGTCATATACAGTTTTTTTGTTGAGTGACCCATTTTCGAGATATTGCTTGTTATTCCCTTAAATTTTCCAATACTTATACTTTTTCTCAAATTCGTTATTCACCTTTTGTCCTGGTAATGCAAAGAGAATGGAATACTCCACATAGCAACCAGCTCTTAAAATATTTGACTATCGTTTAAAGCCTACCAATTCTCCTTGCATCTACAAGAATATTAGCAATTTGATTTACATCTCGATATCTCGATTAACATGATGCATATGGAGAATAAGCGTTTGTAAAAATAGTTTGTACAAGAGTAGAGAAACGCATGTGAGTGTAACACATCAGATTTTTTTAATTTATGTTAACCCGTTTTTGCGAACAACCATTGAATATCTAAATCTTCTAGATGCCATGTTACTTAAGATGTGACGTTACTTTCCACAGAAAAGAACCAATAGTCTATTGGAAACGAGTCAGATCAGAATCAAATGGAACAAAAATGGCTCCAGCCAAATATTGCAGAACATGTGTTTTAAAACAAATTCGCCTGACATAAAACCACCCATTAAAAGGTTTTATTTATATTTACGATATTTTACACCTAAGATTATAAACATTCCAGACTATATTAAAATTATTAAATTGTGTATTTTAATAAATAAATTATTTAACATAAATATTATAGTTGTAATCATTAATGAACACTTAATTTTACTTCGCTGCAACTATTGACGCTATCCTAATAGCGATTATATTATTCAAACGCTTAGATTATATTTTTGTAGTCTGTTTACGACTACAAAGTTTAATAACGTAATCGCTTTCATCCCAGAGGAATTGTCCAGAATATATAATGCAGTCTTTTTCTCTTCAAGAATTCACTGCCCTGGGGGAAACCTACAAAGTCGGTATGTTCTTTTCTTCTACCTATAGTAGCACGAATTCTTGAGCAGATAACTATTTTACAAACAACTTACTAAATAGTAATAAGTAGCATTTATTCAAATCCTAATGACAAACATTAAAACCCTAATTTTCATACAGAAAATATTAAATAAGTACGCAAATACTGCACTCACCCTTAAGAAGAACTATGTATCTCCATTAACGTGTTTTTACTCAGTACATCGCTCACCTAAAAGAAGCAAGAAAACACTAATTTTAGTTTAGGAATAATGTTTACAATTTCATTAAACCTCTATTAACATATTTTATTATTTCACAATAAAAACAGAACAATATTCGGCATTAATAAACATACAAAGTTATATATCTTCTAACAAATGTTATTCAAAAGACATGCTCAATATTTTTAATTGAAATAAAAAATAGAAGGAATCTTCTTATGGACATTGATCCACAAATGAGCATCGCTGTTATTAACAATTTAGCACTGAAGCAAACCACTGTACAAAAGTACAACTATATGTTCCTCTGAGGAGAATGTGGTTGTAAGGAATGTGTCGATATCAACAATTCTAGCGCTATCTGAGAAAGATTACGGCTCTACTTTCAACATATCAACAAGGTTTAAAAGCTATCTTGTGCTAGGAATGCTGAATACAGTTGAAGATTCATAAGGCGAGCGAATGAACAGAGGTTAATTTGTATTACTTTGTACTTCCTTTCTTACTGGGCATTATAAATACATTAATAAATCACTATAAAACACCATTACACTGCTCCACTGCTGAGCTGCCATATGGTACTGTCCCCCCTCAGAGCAGAACACCCCGCAAACGTTTTCTCGTCAGTAGCCTACAATACTTCGGATCTACTATATAGCAATAATTATCAAATGCAACGAGTTGTGATCCAATGTTTATCCATGCGCCTTCTCTATGCATCACTTCTCTCGGATCTGGGCTACCAGATGAGGCGGCAAAAGAAATAAAAGATTGATGTGTTGCATTCATGACTTCCTCTACTCACTTCTCTACAAAAATTCTCATAAAAGCTTATTATTCTACCTACTTATTTTTAATCTCAATAAACATTCAGTTCACTTTTATACAAGTGCGGTATAACAAGTGATAAGATAGATTTTTAAAGAGCGTGTCGCTATGTGGTGACTTTGAACTTACATTCTCTTTGCATTACCAGAGTTAATAATCTGATGTGATATATATACATGACTTTCTCTATCCTCTATAGTTTATTAGTGGATATACAAATTATTCCTACTAAGGCTTATTTTTCTATCTACTTGAGACAGTATTTTAACACTAAAATGATTTCAGTCTAATTATATAATATGTAAATTTAATAGCAGCCCGCCTTAAAGCAATATGCGTATGTAACAAAATATATAAAGTTATATTACAGTCATTATATATGTTTATATTATTGTATACTATTGTATACATGTTCAATAATATTATGTGGATGTATTACGTAATTTAATAAGTAGGAGCTATGAGAATAATAGGTTAAAAGTTGCTAACAATAAGGTAACAATGAGATAACCTTGAGGCAATATGAATTTAAAGGTTTAAATGCTACTAGTCATTATTGGAGCAACAATAATGTAAATTTTGAGACAGTTTAAAAAATAGCCAATCAACAACCAGAAAAAGCTTTAGTTAAATGCAGGTATTCTATTGGATTAGGAATTGCCAATCAGCGACATGAAATACAGACATTTACAAGTTTAGGCGATTGAAATCAATTCAGTTGGTTGCAAACAACATTACTAACCCTCAAGAAATTTAATACGTATTTGTGTGAGACGAAATACAGTTTACGCGTTAAAAAGTGCAAGTAATTAATTAAAGAATCTCACAGCTCCCTATATCAGAGAAGTGCTATTTAAATCGTATGAAGCATTAATAAAAGGAGTGAAGTAAAATATAATCTGTGTAAGCCTACATTCTTAGTCGCAAACCTGCCAATATATCCATGTCTCTAAAATAAATACTGACGCAGCCGAGGCAAAAATAAATATATAGTATTTAAAGAAACAGTCAAATTACAAAGTTAATATTTTTTATACTTGGGTCAAAGGCCACCTGAAAGTACATTTGGGGCGAAGGCTACCGGAAACTGTTTACTATACGTGTGGTTGCAACTACTACAAGTTCGGCTCCCCAACAGTTGAAATATAATACAACTCCTTCAATACAAACTACTTCAAATTGGCTTTCCATACGTGAAGTAACTAACATCTTAAAATTGACGCCCAAAACGTGGTGCAAATAACGTACCAAACCATATTCTCTAATTGGCTTTTCATACGTGGAGCTTAGATATTAATTTCTCATACTACATTTGAATCCAAATGAAACATTTGCAGAATGGCTATATTGCACATTCGTTATACATACAAAGGGAACAGCGATAGTCAAATGTTAGTAACCGGACGCTGTATGCTGTCTTAAAATTCCATACTATTTCCATGCAATTTCCAGAAACAACTGAATGTTTACAAGACTTCGAGATAATGCCCAAATAATGAACAATTCGAACTTTTACTAAACGATATCTCAGAAGTGGCTTTTACCTTAAACAATTTATTTAAAATAAATTGTATGCTTTAAAAGAGATCTACGTGTTTTTATGCAGTAATCTCGTCTATCAGCTTATCTATCATAAATATCTTTAACATATGGCACCTTAATTAAAATCGTTGAAGCCATTTTTTAGAAAATCAAAATACTTCGTTTTTGAGTTACACAGTTTACAGGTACACATCTTTTATAAACTTACACGAACCTGTTCATAAATACTTTATTAATTGTTATTCTTATTCTTCTTATTATTATTATTATTATTATTATTATTATTTAAGGAACCCCAAAACACCTATTAAATTTTGAAATGTGTGAAATTTTGGGGAGAATGCTATACATTCTCTACTGCACAGGTACATAAGAAGTAAAGTAAAAAGCTGATATGTTACATTCATAATATTTTCTCTACCTTCTATCGTTTATTAGCGCATATACAAACTATTCTTACTAAAACTTGTATTTTCTATCTACTTCCTCATAATCGAGATAGACTTTTGCTGAAATCCATTACACATTCCGTTTTAGATACAAAGGGAACAGGGATAGACAAATGTTTAAGAACTGGACACTACAAGCTGGCCTTAAAATTCCATACTGTTTCCATACAATTGCGAGGAACAAGTGAAAATCGACAGGAAGCAGTGTTGAACAATTCGAAGAATTAAAAAATAAGTCTCAGAAACGGTTTATGCTACAAAAATCTGATGTATTACACTCACATGACTTTCTCTACAAACTATGTTTACAAACGCTTATTCTCCATATGCTTCATGTTAATCGAGATGTTAATCTTATTGCTATTTTCTTGTAGGTACAAGGGGAATTGGTAGGCTTTAAGCGATAGTCAAATTTTTTAAGAGTTGGTTGCTATGTGGCGCATTCTATTATGTTTGTATGTCCAGGACATAAAAAAATGAATAACGAATTCCCATCTGAGAAAAACTATTGGAAAATTTAGGGAAAAACAAGCAATATCTCGAAAACGGTTCACTCAACAAAAAAATGTATATGACATAAATTGTGTAATTTAACGCGATCTACATTTTTGTGTAGTAAAATTTTGTCTTATCTCTTATGGTTTACCATTATGCAAAAGTCGTTCACAATGAAGAAACTTTTGAAAACATTCCCAAAAAAGTCGATATATACATTTCATTTGTCATAAAATATCTTAAACATATGATACTTTAATCAAAATCGTTACAGCCATTTTTGAGAAAATTAAAATTTTCGAAGAATGTTCCATGTAAAAGGTAATCAGGGGTGGGAGGATTTTCTTGGAAACCTTTGTGTCGCAGCTCTGGAAGATGCTGAACCCAAATACCAAGTTTGGTGTTTATTCGACTGTTCGTTTCTGAGTTATGCTGTTCACAGACACACAGACACACACACACACGGACATGTTTCCAAAAATGCTTTTTTTGGGTTCAGGGGGTCTCAAAGCATGTATTTCCGGTGAAATCTCGGTATCTAATTTTTGGGTGGAATATAATACTTCCCCTACTTACTATACGTAGTAGAGAAAGTAAAAAGTTATTAATTGTGCGTTTTAAAGAAATCTGCATTTATTGTGTAATACGTTTTTGTCTGTAGCTTAACGTTTACCAGTTATACAACATTATAGAAAACTCCATCCAAAAGAAGTGGACTTCAAAGGCTATTTCCAAGACATACAATATGAACATTTTATTTTCCATGTAAATATCTTTAACATATGGTATTTTAATCAAAATATTTAGAGCCACTTTTTAGAAAATCAACTTTTTTTTAAATGTTCCATGGCGGTGGAGAGGTTTTCTTGAAAATCTTTGTGTGGTATTTTTTGAAGATATTGAATTTAAATACCAAGTTAGGTGCTTACCCGACGTTTCGTTTCCGAGTTATGCTGTTCAAGAGACACCATACATACAAGGATTTTTACTTGAAAAACGTTTTGATCAGACGATCTCAAAACACCTATTTCCGGTGAAATATCGGTATTGAGTTTTTGGGTGGAATACAATACTGTCTTAACTTACTACACGTAGTAGGGAAAGTAAAAATAATGCAGTACCTATTCCACCACAGTGTGATTATGAAAACTGTTGGTGGCGTACTTCAGATGGAAAATGTACTACGCCTTTTAGCTACTAAAAATTCATTAAAGTCATCGTGTAAATGGTAATTTTAGCATTAAAGAGAAAGTACGTTAAACCTAAAAAAAAATTAAACCCTTGCGTCAACCGCTGTCACACACAGTGGTAAAAAAAGGTGTGGTTCAGTGATACCTAGCTTTAAAGCTGAAAACATTTCACGATAAAAATTTCGCGGTTACAGCCCTAGAGAGCAGTTAGTTGAATTTAGTCTTGTTTATTTCCTTTTTCGGTAGTAACGCTAAACACGGATGCATTAAAGTAAGTAATCCCGCTATTGTGGTTATCTAATGGCTTTTAAGAATTCACTGAGTAGTAATTTCGCTTATTAAGACGAAATAATAAAACACAGGTAATTACGTAGATTCATTTTCACAGGCAGAACCCTTTGGCCGAATAGTTGTACTGTGGTAGCATTGGTTGCTAACCGCACACAATTTCTAGAGTAATTAGATCCATTAACATACAATTAGAACATTCACAGCCAGAAAATAGAACAGCTTAATGCAAGAAGATTAAAGGTGCTAAATGTACGGTATGAATGGCGAAACATGCTTTGAGAAGAAGCTTAAACATTTGCTGAAAACGTGAACAAAAAGTTGTTTGAATAATCAGAACAAAATGAAACTAAACCTATTTGAAATGCTACAGCTCACTAGGAATCAAGCTTTGAGAGCAATATTCATGGTTCTGTACATGCACTCATTTGCAACCTAATGTGCAGCATTCACACGCCTTTCTCTATCCACTATCGTTTATTACTTTCTACTGCTGTCCATTCCAAACCAGAGTGCCTCTCACTGTAAACAAATTCTTTGTATTATCCGCGCGAAAGTAGTTCGCAATCCCCGCCCCAATGGCTGCTTGTTCCCCTCTCATGTGCTTGTTGAACTTGTTTAAATCTATAAAAAGGCGCCCTGCGTAAGAATCATAATTCAAAATGCAACCTGAAGTAACAACCAAATTTATAAGTATGCGGCAATGAATATTTTACTTACGTTAATCACAATCCTCGGACAAAAGTGCAACACCCAAATCCGAATCCTCTGAAGATGACTCAGCTACCATATCGGAATTAGAACTACTCTCCAAAATAATGACAAACTTATCCACAATTCCACAGCACACAACGCAAGTTCCCACATTTTATTCTCCTCTTCTATGTTCTAGTATGTCTATTTACATTCCCTACGCGCTTTTGTTACACTTCTCACTGGTACGCCTGTAAAATCGGATATTAGTTTCGTAATATGCACTAACGCAAGTGCCGGGTATTTTTCTAATAGTAAGTTGAATATATTAAGTATTGTTTGTTTTTCGCCACTTTTTAACTGTTTCCCGCTTTTGTGTTTGAACAGTTTATTCGCACTGCACGCACCTTCCTCTGCCATGTGAATTTAAATACCAACTGAGTAAACCACAAGATTTGACCTGAGCTGAGCATACGTGTGCTAGCGTATTATGAATGACTGTTTGCTTATCGTATTTCCTGTGTTACGCAAAATGTTTATTCGGTACTCAGATAGCACCTCTGGGAATTCATTGCTGCATTTCTTGTATATGCAAGAGAATGGCAGTCATGCATACAGTTGGTAATTAACAAGCAAGGTACTCTCAGCGTTAGCGCAATAGCAGACGAAAATCATATTTTGTAATCTCTTAACAGCTAGTATATATCCATTACCTTTAACAATGTGTGCTTATGATAATCGCAATAAAATGTGCAGTTCTATTCCTTTCCTGCTCTAATATTTCATGATACAATACATGTATTAAGGAACTATTTACTTTGGCGTTAGACTGTGTTCTTGGGTTCGTGACAAGCAGAAGCAGTGCTTCTGTTTATATCAGAGGGAACTCTGGTTTGGAATGGACAGTAAGTACATAGTAGGTAGATAAGCTATTGCATTCAACCCAAAAATTCGATACCGAGATTTCACCGGAAGTACATGTTTGAGATCCCCTTATACAATAAAACCATTCGCGTGTTTTTCTATGTGCGTCTGTAAACAGCATAACTTAAGAACGAAAAGTAGGATCAACACCAAACACGATAGTTAAGTACCTTCCAAAGATGCGACACGCAGTTTTTCTAGGTAATTCGCTACTCTAAACTACACTTTGAAGTAGATAATTTTATTATGGTGTTGTATTGTTATTTTTACGTTATTATTTGCCCCACGTTTTGGGAGCCAATCTGAAGTAGATAGTATCTTTACGATATTTGCACCACGCTTTGGGCATCAATTTGAAGTAGGTTGTATTATAGTTCAACTATTAGGGAGCCGAACTTGAAGTAGTTGAACCGCACGTATGGTTTCCGATAGCCTTCGCCCCAAATGTACTTTCCGGTGGCCCTTGCCCCAAATGTTTAAAAATATTAACTTCATAATTTGACTGTTTCTTTAAATATTATATATTTATGTTTGCCTCGGCTGCGTCAGTATTATTTTTAGAGACATGAATTTCTTAACTGGGCGTGATGCGGCTGAAGAATGTAGGCTTACACAGTTTATAATTTTTAATTCACTCCTTTTTATTAATTCTTGACACGATTTTAATAACACTTCACTGATATAGAGAGCTGTGAGATTCTTTTGTTAATTACTTGCACATTTTAACACGTAAACTACTTTTGTCTCCCACAAAATACATATTAAATTTATCGAGGACGCATCTCGTGTCAGGAACACTGTCTTCAACAAACGCGTCAAGTTATGAGCACTGTCTGCAAAAAACTGAGTTGGTTTCTACCGCCTAAATTTGTAAATTTCTGTATTTTAGGTCTCTGATTGGCTATTCCTAATCCAATAGAATACTTTTATTCAACTAAAGCTTTTTCTGTTTGTTGATTGGCTATTTTATAAACTGTCACAAAAATTACATTATTTTTACTCCAAGAATCACAAGTAGTATTGTTAAACTTTCTTACTCATTATTGTCTCAAGGTCACCTCATTGTTAGCAACTTTTAACCTATTATTCTCACAGTTCCTACATTATTAAATTACGTAATACATTCAGATAACATTATTACATTATATAATGATATAAACATATACAATGACTGCAATATACACTTTTATATATTGTTACATACACATATTGCTTTAAGGCGGGCTGTTATAGAATTTATATTATATAATTTGACTGAAATCAGTTAAGTGTTAAAAATACTGCTTCAACTTTACATGGAACAATCTTCGAAATGCTTGATTTTCTATAACTTCTAGATTAAAATAACATATATTAAAGATATTTACATAAGAAATAAAATACATATCTTTTATTTTCTGGGAATGCTCTGTTAAGTCCCCTTCATTCGAAAGGAATTTTGTATAATCTTGTATAAGTGGTAAACGTTAAGCGATAGACGAAAACGTACTACACAAGAAATGTAGATCTCTTTAAAACACACAATTTATTTCAAATAACCTTCTTGTAGCATCAGGCATTACCAAGGCACCCGTTGTTAGAGATTAGATTTGTTCAATACTTCCCCTTTCGATTTTCGGTTATTTCTCGCGATTGCATTTAAACTGAATGGAATTTTAAGGCAGCATATAGGGTCCAGTTCTTAAACATTTGAATGTCACTGTTCTCTTTGTATCTATAACGAAATGTGTAAAATAGCTATTTCTGCAAAGGTTTATTCGGATTAAAATTTAGAGGATAGAAAAATAAACTTTAGTAAGAATATTTAGTATACTGTGGCGTACTATCAGCTATTGTCATGCTAGACACATTATTGCGTCGTATTGGCGACAGCATTGTTGGGAGTAATTCAGTATTCTTTCGGCCTTGTGTTTGAATTTCGTGTGGCATGGCAACTCGCCACCCCTAACTAGCGAGCGTAGTCAGAGGTGGAAAGAGAGGGGGAATAGTTTAGCGTTACCTTCTTTGTGAGTGCGAGTCGAGTGTTTGAGTTTGTGTGTGAAAGAGTGTAAATGTGGTGTAGCAAATGTGTAGCATCTTCCTTGCTTTTTGTGTGTGTGTATGTGTGTGTGTGTGTGTGTGTGTGTGTGTGTGTGTGTGTGGTAGGGACACTATCTATTTGTTAAACAAACCACAGGTAATGTGAATAAGGTGAAATTTGTGTATTTTGTTATAAAAAACCCACGCCTACATCGGAATGTGAACATCAGGATCTCGATCCTCTAGCTGTTTCTGTAGCTGCGCTTCCCTATGTGCATGTTAGGGTGATCCAAATTTAGTATTTTTTGCTGGAAAGCTAATAAAGATAAACGGTGGCGTCTAAAAACTATTACTTCTAGTTCAGTTAAATAAACGTTTCCATAAATAGTTACATTGTAAAATTTCATTGTCTACAAGGAATACCTATAGTCAAATATTTAAAAACTGGTCGCTATATACTGGCCTTGAAATTTGATACCCCTTCCATGACATCGCGAGAAACATCAAGTGGTTCCGACGTTTACTTTCGCTTGATTTTCTCCACCCGCTTTCGCTTATTTTAATGCAGCTTCCACAAACTCTTTTTCTTTCTAGTTCAACTTAATTGACATTCGCTTTTGCACAAAGAGCAACAACCGAATAGCGAAAGTACTATTAAAAGAGACAAAGGTATTCCAAAATTCAAAAAAATGATAACCAATATCTCTAACGTGCTGATGCCATAAGAAATTCTAATTGAAGTAAACTGCATGTTTTAAAGGAATCTACGTTTTTGTGCAGTACTTCTTTTCTGAATGAAGAGGACTTCACTGGCTATTCTAAAAAGTATCGTTAGAACCGGTTTTTACAAAATAAACAATATAAAAAATCTGATGTGTTGCACTCACATGACTTTCTCTACTCTTGTACAAACTATGTTTACAAACGCTTATTCTCCATATGCTTCATGTTACTCGAGATGTTTATCTTATTGCTAATTTTCTTGTAGAAGCAAGGGGAATTTCTAGGCTTTAAGCGATAGTCAAATATTTTAAGAGCTGGTTGCTATGTGGAGTATTCCACTCTCTTTGCATGTCCAGGACATAAAAAACGAATAACAAATTTCCGTTTGGGAAAAAGTATAAGATAGTAAAATTGAAACATATAGTAAAGAATATCTCGGAAATGGTTCACTCCAAAAATAAATATACATACAGGACATAAATTGTGTTTTTATCGAGCTCTACATTTGCTGTGTAGATAATGTTTGTCTATCTTTTACGGTTATGCAAAAACCATTCAGAAAGAAGACGACTTTTGGAGCCATTTCCAGAAAATTACAGATATACATTTTACCTGACTTTAAAATATCTTAAATATGTGATATTTTAATTAAAATCGTTACAGCCATTTCCGAGAAAATCAAAATTTTTGACATTTTCCATGTACAGGGTATTCTGGGGTAGAGGGATTTTCTTAAAAATCTTCGTTTCGCAACCTTGAAAGATACTGAACCTAATTACCAAGTTTGGTATCTATCCGACTTTTCTTTTTTGAGTTATGCTGTTCACAGTCACACATCCTCACAGATACATGCTCGGACCTTTTTCTAAAAATGCTTTTTTGGATTCAGAGAACCTCAAACATGTATTTCAGGTGAAATCTCGGAATAGAATATTTGGGTGGAATGCAATATTTCCTCTGATTACTATACGTAGTAGAGAAAGTAAAAACTAACAACGAATTCCTATTTGAGAAAAAGTATAAGTATTGGAAAATTCAAACAAATAACAAGGAATACCTCGGAAATGGCTCACTTGACGAAAAAATGTATGTGACATGAAATGTGTCTTTTAACGAGATCTACATTTCTGTGTAGTAAACTTTTGTCTATCCCTTACGGTTACCAGTTGTGCAAAAGTCATTCAGAATGAAGTGGACTTTTGGGAACTCCCAAAAACTTCAAGATAAGCTTATGATATTTTAATCAAAATCGTTAGAACCATTTTTGAGGAAATCAAAATTTTCGAAAAATGTTCCATGTGGAGGGTGTGACATCTTTGAAAAATATGAACCTAAATTCCAAGGTTGGTATTTGCCTGATTTTTTTGTTTTTGAGTTATGCTGCTCACAAACACATATGAGCACGTTTCCAAAAATGCTTTATTTAAATTCAGAGCCTCTGAAAGCATGTATTTCTGGTGGAATCTCGGTATCGAATTATTGGGTGGAATGCAGTATTTTCTTTACCTACTATACGTAGTAGAGAAAGTAAAAATGTGGATAAAATATTCATTTTGTATTTTATCTACATTCACATCACATACATAAACGGATAGTTTTTTTAAAAAAAAATTATTTAAGGTACCTCAAAATATATATTTTCGATAAATCTAGAATTTTAATACAGTACTTCCTCAACCACCTATACGTAAACGACAGAGAAAGTAATAATTGGATTTGTGACCTTTCAGCTTTACCACAATCACACATACCATATTTTCCAAGTTGGGCAACCAACGTACAAAACAATTGTCCGAAAGGTTTTATTGACAAAGTAACTGTAAATGGGTTTAATGCCAAACGTTATAAACGCCAAATATTCAGTGTTGTTAATGATAAACAATAATGAGCATGGTTTCGACTGATTCAATTCTCTATAAATTTCACTTAATTGCACAATTAGGAATGACTGTTTATGACCTCGCTTAGTCCTAGAGCTTTATGGCTCATCCAAGCAATCTGTTAATACTACGCCTATAAATGGATTTACCGTTTGAGCCACAGAACAGAATTTATCCATTGTGGGGATCAAAAATATAAATTCAAACAGATTAATTAGTTCTAGTGGAATATAAAATCAAGTACAATATTTTCTCGTTAGTTTATAATGATTAAAATCCATATAAAGGCAGAACCATTGCACTGAGATTTCATAATAGATGCTTATAAAACTACAAAAATATGCGTAAATATTATTTTATAGTGTAAAAACCTGAAAATCGGTTTATAAATGAAAAATTCAAAGCAAGAAAAATACAAGTATGCAATTAGGGGAGCTGTTAGGTTGAATGATAACGAATAGAGGTGCAATCGTTAACAAGAGACGGGTTATTTTTAATTAGTGACAATAACACAGTCAAAAAGTAAAACTTCTTAAGCGCGATAGGACAAATCGTCTTGGATCAGACGAAAAGTGAAACGCATGAGTTGGCCTGATCGAGACTCCAACCGGCAGTTGAGAAGAGAGGGAGAATCATTTCTACTCTCTCCGTCGCATAAGTTATAGACAGTCTATTCGCATGCGCGCGTGTACTGTGTTAATACGCAGCATAGGGAACCAGTAGGCGCTTGCATGTTATACTGTATATTAGCTGAACAAGTTCTAATATTATTATTCTATTAGCAAGCTTCCTTGTTGTAAATAAAAAGTTCCAACTTCTTACTGCTAAGGAGAGGCTGGACGTCCCTAACTTCAGTTTTGTTGTGCAATTTAAATTTCTAAATGTCAGAACTGCAGGAGTAGCTATCTACAGAGGCGCCAATGATAGGGCGAATATTGTGACTCCTAACATACACTTATGTTTGTGGAATTTCCAACACCAAGAAAGAATTTCCCGAACAACTGCAAACTTGGTGGAAGTGTAGAAGAGTGTGCAATCAATAAGTGATTAGGTTTTCAGAGAGATGGGGTACACGTAGGTAGAGCAGAGCCCTCTCGTGTCGGTCCGATAAGGTCAGCTTTACGCCCGGTGTATTCAGTGCAGAGGTGTCAAACAAGGTGGAAACAATAAAGTAATTGACAGTATGCCTCGTCGACGTCAAAGGGAGCCATACCGGCATGTGAGTTCGAGCGGGGCAGAATGATCGGGTTTGTCATACCATTACATTTCGGCACGTACAGGGCATGCTGCTACGACAGTGATGCGTGTGTGGAAGCAGTGGATAGATGGAAGTCGTACGCAGCGAAGAGCGGGTACTGGGCCACGGAACACGACCACATCTTGGGATGGCCGTCATCTTGTCCGCATAGCCATAACGGACCGTACAGCTTCATCCACAGTGTTGGCTCAACGCTGGAGCACTGCAACGGGTGTGAACTTGTCTGCATCAACGGTTCGTCGCCGTCTGCTGTAGGTTGGACTGGTTGCATGCATGCTATTACATCGGGTTCCATTGTCCAGAAACCACAAGCTCCTCCGACTGCAATAAACACGTGAACACCGTCACTGGGGTGCTGAGTAGCAAAATGTAGTGTTTTCGGACGCGTACCGTTTCAATGTGTCCTGTAGTGATGGCCACATACGTGTCCGGCGATATCATGGTGAGTGCAACCTGGAGGGCTGCATTGTTGAGCGGCATTGCGGAAAAACACCAGGTGTGATGGCTTGGGACGCCATTGGTTACAACAACCGATCCCGCCTCCTACGAATTGAGGGCACTTTGAACAGCAACCGGTACCTAACAGTGGTTGCAGAGCCTGAGGTATTCCCCCTGCTTCAGGCATCTCCGTACGCCACATTTCAACAGCACAATGCCCGGCCACATATTGCAAGGAATATACAAGCCTTCTTCGAAGAGCGACGGGTACCATTGCTTCTCTGGCCTGCCCGACATGTCGCCCATCGAAAAGGTCTGGATATGGTTGGTCGGCACCTGGTGCGTCATGGTCCTCTAGTAACCAGTGTCACGGTTTTGTGGGGTCGAATACAAACTGCGTGGAGGGAAATCCCTCAGGAACATGTTAAGAACATTTTTGATTCAATGCCACGGCGTATAGCAGTTCTAATTGCAGCGCATGGAGGCCACACCAAATACTGAATATTAGGGTCAAAGTTCATCTATAGATTTGAAAGGTTTATCATTTGTAACTTGTCATGTACCTAACCTGTGATATTGAATTCATACGTTTCCTTCTGAGTGTTGTAGATATAAACGCACATCAAGGCAATGCACTGGGCTTACTGAGTCTGGGAATTGGTGACATTTGTACAGCCAAATGTCAATTGAAAAGTGATCCAATGATTATGATGGTGGCAATTTACATATAAAACAATGCAAGAGTCAATGGTATCATTGCACTCATTCCTAAAGTCTCATTGGCCTACACTAGAAGGTGCAGCATTTTTGGAAAAGGATCTGGGCAATGCCAATGATAATGAGTGGTAATTTCAACGTCAACTTCAACTCAGACGAAGCTCAACTATTGATACATTTTTGGATGAAAAATTCAAGTTAAAATTGAACACTGACAAAGCTCAGTCTACAACTAGATCAGGCACTACCATCGTTATTTAGAAAATTAAGAATCGAAATTATTTCTATACTACTTCAGCTATCAAAAACCCATTTCTTTCCGAGTATGAATAAATGGAAATTGATGAATAAGATAAGTATTTAATTTAATTAACAGAGAGTTACTTCAATCAGAATCTACATAACCATTTGTTAATCCTAAAATAATAAAATCATCAACAAATGCTAGAACCTAAGAAATTTCGCTTCTAATGCGCGAGAGTTTCTCGCATTTTTGTTGGTTTTTAGTAATGCTTTCATTTGTAGAAAATACCTGGGAATTAAAACCCTCTCTGTCCTAGGTTTTTCGTCGTTTTCCCTGGACGATAGCAAATGCTAGGGGTAGTTAGTCATCTACCACGATTTCCTTTCCATAATTTTACTTTCACTCAGTTTCCTTCTCATATTTTGTATGTTTCTAGGTTTCGTGGTGTATGACGGTGCCGAACAGATGGCGCGGGAGTTTTCACAAAGGAAAGAAAACTCTACATTCATACTAGAGGGCTGATTGATCGATGGGTCGTTCATCGCCCTCCCTGGGTAGTTCCAGCAGTCTGAAGGGTCTTCGGCGCGTCTCTGTGGCCTGTCTGTGTAGTGGGAAATGGTTGGTCCTTTGGTTGATGCCCTCTGCTGCAGTGCCCTGGTCTCCGGCTATTGTTGCTCAGCGTCTGCTGATTTCTCCATTCCTAATAATTACCTATCTAACTTATTTTACTGATCTCAGGTTTTCGTAGGTGAGGCAAATTAAAGTACACTGCATTTCCCTTAAAAAGTGGTTTATTAGCAAATAAATGCTTATGGGCGGCTAGCTTTTCTCATCTTTAACAATTCACACCATAATAATAAATTGGAAGCCTAATATGACTACACACGCTTCCCACCCGTATATACACACGTGTATCCGTCGTCCACAGAGTATCACTGTGTATCGACGAGATTCTATAAGACGATGAAAATCTGAGGCTTTCTTCCCCCTTTTATAGCCAAATATAGTGATGCTCACCTTCGCGCCTTAGAATGTAACGGCATTTCTAATTGGTCCTCAGACCGCGTTACCTTATTATGTACGAAAATATTCTGCTCCAAAACTTTTCGCACACGCGCCCCAGTGACGCGCCCGGAAGTAGATTCAATATCTCTGTCTCTTTCCTTTCTGTACCTGCCTCTTTCTATTTCTGGTTATTGTCTCAAGTTCCTTGCTCATTAGCTTGGTGAAAGTTGGTGGGCTGTACCTTGAATTACCTTTTACCTGAATTAGCTATCTCGCTCCTCCCTTACCTATCTAAGTTGCAATCCGCTTTGTACATTTCTTTGTTGCTAAATATTCTAACATCTTTTTTGCTGAATTATATTATTATGTACAATTCTTGTTTGATATTGATTTATATGATCATATGTTTCATCTGCCTGCGACCTGTAACCTTCTGTGGTTCCTTATTTTCATTCTTTCTTCCTAGGAGGTGGTAGTCACAATAGATCTATGTAGATCGTAGTTTGTATAACCCATATTATTGTTATTATTATTAATTGTTACTATACACTGACATGCATGTCCATAAATATGACTATGTATTGATGATCAATGAATTAATAAAACCGTAATTTAGGAGCTAAACACCTTTCCTTGCAACTAGTTATAAATAAAAGCATGAAAATACCAAAATAATGCTGGAACTTGATTAGAAGAGAATGAGGGTATCTTTGACTTGAGCTGAAGGGAAATTAAAACTTGCATCAGCACCTATGCTTAAAGCTAAGGTAAGTGTTAGATAAAGGGATCGAAGCTGTTACATGCAAGCTTACTGGCGACAGACAATTGCAAGTAAGAACTTTTGCGGTGTCAGCGTAAATGAGAGGTAGTCCACCCAACACGATCCAGTTGTGGCCAGACAACTAGCGCAGGGCGGAGAAACCTTAATTTATTTGCTGGGAACGTAGTACCAGCATGTCTGGCCTTCTACTGATTGTAAACTGCTAGTGGACCTTCTTAATATTCCAACAAAGACACTCAATCAATATTCCATCCTGGATAATTCTTTCAACACTGAAAACGAAGGACATAGGCCACAAGGGAACTACTTATTTCCCGGTCTATATTGTTAAAAGACTTAGAAAATATGACTTAGAAAGCCTGTACACTAGGACAACAACGTGCTACGGTAATAATAGGACACATCTAGTTGAGAAGAAAACTTTGCCTTGAAGTTATAGTATTCAACCGACTAAATATAAAAAGCGATAGTGAACATTCTAGGGTGATAGATAAGTGAGTGCCTTTTTAAAGAAAATAACTATTTTTTCCCAAAATCAATTTTATTTCTGAACGCACTCTCCTTCCAATTCAATACACGTTCTCCAACGTTTCTCCAATGTGATTTTTCGAAGTCTGCAAAGTACGAGGTTGTTTCTGCAATGATGTGTTCACTGGACGTGAATTTCTTCCCAGCGAGCCAATTTTTCAGTCTTGCGAAGAGAAAGAAGTCGTTCGGAGGCAAATCATGAGAATATGGTGGGTGAGGTAAGAGTTTGTATCCCAGTTACACAAATTTTGCTATGGCAATGGCTGACTTGTGTGCGGATGCATTATCCTGGTGAAAGAAACCCTTTCCCATATTCAAAAGTTCGTGCAGGATGTTATACACCCGTTCACTCGAGATGTTTACGGTCTTGGCTATCTCGCAGATTTTCACTCGGCGGTCTTCCAACACAATATCGTGAACTTTGTTCGCCATTTCTTCTGTTGTGACCTCAACCGGCCGTCCTGTGCGCACGGCATCTCTTGTGCTCGAACGGCCACATCGAGATTCTGTGAACTACTTGTGCATGTGCCATGTGATGGAGCAGACTTCCCATAATTCTTGTTCAGCTCTTCTTTCGTTTCCTTCACCGTCTTACCACGCAAAAAGTGCTTAATCAGAACACGAAATTCGCTTTTCTCCATTTTCTACGAAGCAACACCTATCTGCGTATTTTAGACGCTCTCAACAAGGTTCCAAGAAATAAACGATGGCGAATTTCTGCGATTATACCTAGAATAGATATGAGACTTGGATGCAAACAAGAAACCTGTGATTAGAGCGCTTACTCTCGTCAAAGTCATGCACTTTTAAATCCGCCCTGTATTATAAAAAGGGAAACGAAACGCTAAATATAACGCTCATAGAATAAGAAGTGAAAGAAACAAAGCAAGCGTAGAAAATTATAGTAAAAAGGGAACTAGTAAACGAGAATATTAAATTCTATAAGCAGCAAGTATTGGGAAGAAGGAAAGTAAAATGTATTAAGTTAAAAGTAATATTCAGTTGGGAACAGCAAGTGCCAGCCAGTGAATTGCCTACAGATATGGCAGGCATGGAAAAATGTACAAGTTGGATGCACGAAGCAACGAGGGGAAAACCAGGCGCCTAAAAATAAGCCAGGCGCACAGAAAATGTAATTAGAAGATAATGACATGGTAATTGCTCGCGCAAGAAACAAGGAGTTCCTAAAATAATACAACCAATAAACGTGTGCTAAAATTTACCACGTGTACTAATAAAAATCAATCACAAACTACGTGACTAGAAAAGAAACTCGAGGAAACTAGAAAATGAGCGTGAAATAGAAATTTGTCTAAGTCAGGAACAAGGATAACATATGTACCTCGTGTTGTATTGTTATGAAGAAAGGTGTTTATTTCACATATGGAAAGAGTTTGAAGAGGATGTATTATAGTTCAACTGTTGGGGAATCGAACCTGAAGTAGTTGCAACCGCACGTATAGTACTCGCTTTCCGGTAGCCTTCGCCCTAAGTTTAAAAATATTAACTTTTGTAATTTAACTGTTTCTTTTAAATATTATATTATTTATGTTTGCCTCGGCTGCGTCAGTATTTATTTTAGAGAGATGGATATCTTGGCAGGGTTGTGGTGCAACAAGAATGTAGGCTTACAAAGATTATAATTTTACTTCACTCCTTTTATTAATACCTGATACGATTTAAATAACACTTCACTGATAGAGAGCTGTGAGATGTTTTTATTAAATAATTGCACATTTTAATCCGTAAACTATTATCGTCCCACACGAGGACGCATCATGCATTCGGTTACAATCACTATCTGCAGGCAACTGAACTGATTTCAAGCGTCTAAACTTTGTAAATTTCTGTATTTCAAGTCTCTGATTGGCTAATCCTACTCCAATAGAATACCTTCATTTAACTAATGCTTTTTCTGGTCGTTGATTGGGTATTTTTAAACTGTCTCAAAATTTACATTATTGTTACTCCAAGAATCACAAGTAGTACTGTTAAACTTACTTACTCATTATTGACTCATGGTTACCTCATTGTTACCTCATTGTTAGAAACTTTTAACTTATTCTCAGAGCTCCTACATTATTAAATTACGTAATATATTCACATAACATTATTACACATGGATACAGTAATATAAGCATATGCAATGACTGTTACATACATTTTACAAATTATTACATACATATTGCTTTACGGCGGGCTGTTATTGAATTTATATATTATATAATTAGACTGAAATCATTTTAGTGTTAAAGATACTTCCTCAGTTGTCATGAAGGGTCATAACTTGGTGTCTTAGCGTTGCTGGAAACACAAGCCGGCGATTAATTTGTGAAATA
This sequence comes from Deroplatys truncata, assembly GCA_030765065.1. Taxonomy (NCBI): domain Eukaryota; kingdom Metazoa; phylum Arthropoda; class Insecta; order Mantodea; family Mantidae; genus Deroplatys; species Deroplatys truncata. Next base: position 113,511,645 of record CM060982.1, read on the forward strand.
TAAGTGGCGGACGTCGCTGATTTAACTGGTGTGTAGGAGAATCAGTTAAGATATGGGGATCAAATGGGAGAGGGTTTGAAGGATAGGAAATAGAAATAACTTCCATACCTTTGTTTCATTGTGGGGTATAGCTAAATCTTGTGTAACGTGAACAAGATTTTTTTTGTGGAGCAACATAAAGGGGTAGTGACGGAGTAAACGAGAAGTACTCATTTATCTCCTCTCCACACCTCCTGAGAGAAGAGGAATTAGGTATAAAACAGAGGACTGGAATAGCATGGCTTAGGTTGGGAGGGTGGAAAGTTCGCAAGATTGCTGATGACGATGGCAGGAGGATTTGTACATTATGCGGGGAACAAGGAGACTGGACGCATATTTTGGCAGCATGCGTGCAGACGGAGGGTATTAGGAAAAAATTATTACCGGAAGTATTTTTGGCTTCCAACAGACGGAGGACAGCATGCTGGGTCTTGATTCTGAACCGTCAAAACTGGCCAAGCTTGTGCACATACTTAATGGAAGTACGTGTACTAAGAGATAAGGTGTTTATGTAATTTTTCTTTAAACATATGTGGTGCTTGAGTACTTGTACGCGACTGTGTGTGTGTGTGTGTTTGAGTGTGTGATTCAGCGTGTTTTTTTTTAATTTTATATGTATGTATATAGTGTGGTGATTATAAACATAGTTGTTTTCTGGTTGATACTGCAAGTCACGTATACAGACCAAGTATTTTTCTAGAGAGCATGTACGGTCTTATGAACCATGCGACTGTGTTATGCAATTAATGTAATACTAAATACTTAATAAATACCACTACTACACTACACTCCTGAGAGAAGAGCCTCTTCTTTCCTAAAAATCACCTACCTTACTTGAGCTAGCCAATAAATACCACTTCTCCCTAGTATCTCCCTCACCTAAGTAAATCTAGCCAACAATCCCACATCAGGCTTTTCACTGAAAATGCCACTAGCAGAAAATAGTTATCGACTCCATAGAAACTGCGTATAGAAATAAAACAAAAGCGTAAAATATTTAATTCCAGACAATATAAACTCGTTATGTAAGAAATGCCTTTGTATTTCAATTGTATGTTGTATGCTGAATAATTATATAACTAAGGAAAATGCTCTCCAGAGTAACATCAGTAATTAGTAACCTAATATTTTTAAATTGGTAGTTGAAAAAAGAATTATCACTTTCTCTATTAGTAGCTTATAGGAAGAGGAAATATATGTTTTGTGGTCCCACGAATCCACATAGCATTTTTTTTTTCAGAAAAAGATCCATGTATACGTGTCTAAGTGTCTTTGAAGCATAACTCAAAAACTAAATGTTCAAAAAATACAAAATTTTGTATTTAAGTTCGAGCTCCAATAATGTGATTCCTCCATTCCAAAATATCATTTAAATGGAAAATGTTTCGTTATTTTAGATTTACTCATAATGGCTCTAATGATTGCGAGTCAGTTGAGAAAATAGATGTGTGCCGGCATGTTAAGTAGTTCAGTTGGTTAAAACAACGGCAAGAAAGCCTAAGATTTTAGTTCAAATCCCGGCTATAGCATTGCATTTTACTTTCTCTACCACGTTCATAGTAGGTAGAGAAGGGTATTGTATTCCATCCAAAAATTCGATACCGAGATTTCACCGGAAATACATGTTTTGAGGCCACCGGTACCCAAAAATGTATTTTTAGAAAACGGCCCGTGTGTATCTGTATGTATGTGTCTATGAACAGCATAACTCAAAAACGAAAAGTCGGATAAACGCCAAAGTTGATATTTAGGTCCATTATCTTTAAAAGATGTCACACGAAGATTTTCAACAAAATCCCCCCTCTAAAACCACCCTTTATGTGTAAGAATCTTCAATTTTTTATTTTCTAAAATATAGCTTTAACCATTTTGATTAAAATATTAAGGTTATTTAGATGATAAAGTTAAAATTTATATCTTAATTTTCTTGGAATAGCTTGCGAAGTCTTCTTCCTTTGGGAGAAATTTTGTATAATCTTTTATAACTGGTAAACTTTAAACGATAGATGAAAACCCTACACACATCTCTTTAAAGTACACCATATATTTCAAATAATTTCTTTTTTGCAACATCAGCTATTTTAGAGATATCAATTATTAATCGTTCAATACTTGGTTACTCTTTTAAATTCCTACTAGATTCAGTTGTTTCTCGTGATACCATAGAAACAGTATGAAATATTAAGGCCAGCATGTAGCATTCAGTTCTTTAACATTTGACTATCGTTATTCCCTTTGTATATACTACTAAATGTGTAATGTAGCTATTTCTGCAAAGGTTTATTTGAATTAAAATGAAGTAGAATAATTTGTATACCCCACTAGTAAGCCATAAAGGGTAGAGAAGGCCATGTAAATGTAACACATAGAATTTTGTGAGTCTTATTCTACGTTTTCAAACTTAGTCTACACACGGCCTGTGTGGATGAACATACATAGCGTTTCATACGTATTAATATCCGGGGAATCTATGATCCATTTTTACTCCACCCAAAAATTTGATACCGAGATTTCACCGGAAATACATCTTTTGAGACCCCCTGAATCCAAAAAAGCATTTTTGGAAACATGTCCGTGTGTGTGTCTGTGAACAGCATAACTCAGAACAGTCGGATAAACACCAAACTTGGTATTTAGGTTCAGTATATTCCAGGGATGCGACACGAAGGTTTTCAAGAAAATCCCCCACCCCAGATTACCTTTACATGGAACATTTTTCGAAATTTTTAATTTTCTCAAAAATGGCTGTAACGATTTTGATTAAAATATTATATATTTAAGATACTTTCATGACAAATAAAATGTATATCTTGAATTTTCTGGGAATGCCTCCAAAAGTGTTCTTTATTGTGAACGACTTTTGCATAACTGGTAAACCATAAGAGATAGCCAAAAGTTTACTGTACAAAAATTTATGTTACGTATATATTTTAGTTGAGTGAACCATTTTCAAGATATTGCTTGTTATTTCCTTAAATTTTGCAATACTTTTTCTCAAATGGAAATTCGATATTCATTTTTTTGGTCCTGATAATGCAAAGAGAATGGAATACTCCACATAGCAACCAGCTCTTAAAATGTTTGACTATCGCTTAAAGGCTAGCAATTCCCCTTGCATCTACAAGAAACATTTCAATATCTCGATTAACATGAAGCATATGGAGAATAAGCGTTTGTAAAAATGGTTTGTACAAGGGTAGAGAAAGTCATGTGAGTGTAACACATCAGATTTTTAGGAATATAACGTGGCAGTACGAGATTGCAATTGGATACAGCAAGGGTTCAGCATAGAAATCTTCTAGCTTATTGTCAGAATATAGGAATGTAAATGAAATTAATTAATTCGAGGTTTAGAAAATCACCCTTGAAGTGAAAGCTTGAAGTGAAAGTTGTTCAGTGTGCGTTTGTGTTGGTGTTTGGATCACCGAACGCTGAAGTGAGGGCCCTCTAGGTCTCCTGAGCACCATGTTATGAGTTCTGGGTCCTTAGCACATGCACTGCTCTTAAGTTGGCAATATTACTCGCTTTTCTGGCCCAGTTTTCCTGCAAACTGTGTAGACCTCTCAGAGGAGATATGAAGTTTTATATTAGACTCGAGAGAATATTCTGAGAGGGAATCTTCTTTTATGAAGCCGTTTTCACCGCTGAGTGAACGTAGAGAGAGCCCTCCCATATATTAGCAGAGCCAGCCGATAATGCCCAGCCCTGCCAAATGAAGCACCGCCAGTAAGTGGACGGCATCTTCATCCCTCTGCCCTTATCTTAACACCAGATGAATCCCGGAATGTTATTGATAAAACCGTCTCTTCAAAAATGTTCTAGACGTGTGGAGAAGGACGCTGAGATACGCTACACTACGTTCTTCTGAAGTCATTCTTTATAAAGTGAACTAAAGCTGACAGTGTTGGTTACGAGACCTGATATACCCCTTATTATACTTATATTACATTATTATAGCATGCATATCAACATTAGCGGTTTTCTTTCTTTTTGACAATAAAGGAAACTAAAAATAGCTTTCAGAGATCTATAGAATGTGCATAAAATAGCAGATATCACGTCTAACTTCTTAATTTTTAATTTTAAGAAGAACTTTTATACAAAAGGTGTTCAAGATAAATTCTACAATATGCTACCAAAGTCCAAAACAAAGTTTACTCCCCAGTACACAGTGTGACAGAGATTTCACCGGAAATATATGTTTTGAGACCCCCTGAATCCAAAAAAAGCATTTTTGGAAACATGTCCGTGTGTGAGTCTGTGTGTCTGTGAACAGACTAACTCAGAAACGAACAGTTGCATAAACACCAAACTTGGTATTTAGGTTCAGTATCTTCCAGAGATGCGACACGAAGGTTTTCAAGAAAATCCCCCACCCCAGATTACCCTTCGACAACTTTAATTTTCTCAAAAATGGCTGTAACGCCTTTGATTAAAATATCATATGTTTAAGATATTTTCATGACAAATGAAATGTATATCTCGAATTTTCTGGGAAAGTCTCCAAAAGTATTCTTCATTGTGAACGACTTTTGCATAACTGGTAAACCATAAGAGATAGACAAACTTTTACAGGACAAAAATTGTGTATCGCGTTAAAATACACAATTTATGTCATATACATTTTTTTTGTTTAGTGAACCATTTTCGAGATATTGCTTGTTATTCCCTTAAATTTACCTATACTTATACTTTTTCTCAAATTCGTTTTTCAATTTTTTTGTCCTGGTAATGAAAAGAAAATGGAATACTCCACATAGCAACCAGCTCTTAAAATATTTGACTATCGCTTAAAGTCTACCAATTCCTTGCATCTACAAGAAAATTAGCAATAAGATTAACATCTCGATATCTCGATTAACATAAAGCATATGGAGAAGAATCGTTTGTAAAAATAGTTTGTACAATGTAGAGAAAGTCATGTGAGTGTAACACATCAGATTTATTTTAAATGGTACCCTGTTTTAGTATTCACATATTACAAATATCAGTAAACTCTCACATATAAATACTTAGAAATTTTATCCATTTAACTGTTTTTTTACCATTAAATTATTAAAATCCTTGCATGGACTTCAAAACTTGAGGTACACTGTAAAATATTGTAGAGTAGGCCATGGTATTAAATAAAACACTTAAACTACTCAACAACGAATAGTTTTCGTTCTTTAGCTGAAAACCTTTGAACATGGCTTTCCTCGGTCAAGATCGTAAAATAGAATTTCCAGTGATGGCAGAATCGTGTTTTTTTTTTGTTTTTTTGTTTTACTTTCTCTACTACGTATAGTAAGCAGGCGAAGTATTACATTCCACCCAAAAATTCGATACCGATATTTTAACGGAGATACGTGTTTTGACGCCCCCTGAGTCAAAGAAACACTTAAAAAGTTGTGTGTGTGTGTGTGTGTGTGTGTGTGTGTGTGTGTGTGTGTCTGTAAACAACATAATTCAAAAACGAAAATTTAGATATGTACCAAACTTGGTATTTACGTTCAGTATCTTTCAAAGCTGCGATTAGAAGATTTTCAAGAAAATCCCCCCAATCCAGACTACACTTTACATGGAACATTTTTGGAAAATGTTGATTTTCTCAAAAATGGTTCTAATGATTTTGATCAAATATCATATTTAGGATATGTTCATGACAAATAAAATGTATATCCTAAATTTTCTGGGAATGTCTCCAAAAATCTTATTCATTCTGAATGGCTTTTGAAGTAGTTTATCTTTTCATTATTACCACCACGCTTTGGGCACCAAACTTGAGGTAGTTGCAGCCCCACGTACGATACAAACTTTCCAGCGGTCTTCGCCCCAAGTTCACTTTTCCGGTGGCATTCGCCCCACCTTTAAAAAATCAACTTTGTATTTTAATGTTTCTCTAAACATTATATATGTATGCCTCGGCCCCTTCAGTAGTAATTTGCAGAAACACGTATCCCTTAGCAGGGGTTGGTGCTGCTAAAGAATGAAGGCTTACACAAAAATTATAATTTTTTACTTCACTCCTTTTATTATTCCTTCTCACTATTAAATAACAGTTCACTGATGTATCCTACTGTAGAGCTGTGAGATTATTTTTTTATTAACTGCACTTTTTAACACTTAAACTTTATATTCTCGCCGTAATGAATTTATTATGCCTCACACTGAATACGTATCGAGCGAACTGCTCGGGAACGCTGACTTCTAGCATCTGCTTGGGAACGCTATCTAGTAGCGTCTGGTTGGGTACGCTGTCTTGTAGCGTCTGGCGTCTACCGCCTAAATTTATACTTGTACTATATTTCAAGTCTCTGATTGGCTAATTTTACTCTAGTAGAATACTTTTATTTAACTTAAAGGTTTTCTTTTTTATTGACTATTTATAAACTGTTTTAAATATTACATTATTGTTCCAAGAATTTTAGTAGCATTATTAAACTTTCTAATTTATTGCTGTCTCATGGTTACCTCATTGCTAGCAAATTTCGGCTTCTATTCTCACAGCTCCTACATTTTTAAATTACATAATAAATTCACATAATATTATTATATGTACAAAATCAATTAAACATTAATACAATGACTGTTACATACATTTTACGTATTATTACATACACATATTGCTTTAAGAGGGGCGGTTATTGTATTATATAATTAGACTGACATCATTTAAGTGATAAAAATACTGCCTCATAACTGTAAACCGTAAGAGATAGACAAAATTGTTCTACACAAAAAAAATGTAGAGCTCGTTAAAATACGCAATTTACGTCATATACATTTTTGTGGAGTGAACCATTTCCGAGATATTCCTTGTAATTTGTATGAATTTTCCAATATCTATACTTTTCTCAAATAGAATTCGTTATTCTTTTTTTTATGCCCTAGACATGCAAAGAGAATGCAATGCTTCACATAGCAACCAGCTCTTAAAAGATTTGACTATCGCCTAAGGCCTACCATATTCCCCTTGCACCTACAAGAAAATTAGCACTTGGTTAGTTTCTGCAAATGTTTATCTCGATTAACATGAAGTAGATGGAGAATAAGCGTTTGTAAAAATAGTTTGTACACGTGGGAAAGTCATGCGAGTGTAATACATAAGATTTTTTTATGATAAATATGAAAAATGTATTATAGCTTCAACAAGAAGTATTTATCTACATGTTTCACAATACATCTATACAGTTTAAAGCTATTACGTTTAGTGAATTTTCACGAAATTCTCGTTTTCTCGCGAAAGTCTTTCGTTATGATAAACACGAGAATTGGCATATCTTAAAAATTAATTACAAAACTTGCATGTTTACAATATAAAGGCAATCGAAACGCTGGATTTCCTTTTGGACACATCAAAATTAATTCCAAAATCTAATCAATCTCGGTTTGGTAAAGATTATGTTTAAGCAACTACTTGATTTTCAGAGTGAAAATAAATTGTACTTTTATGTTATATTGAATTCTGCAACTATGTTCCAATATAGTACATTTAAAGCTAAGGGTAGACAGTTTCATAGAGGTTGTGAAATCTCTCTTCAAGTCCCATGAATACCATCAAATGCTGACAGTGAGGGATAATTTTCGCACTATAATTTAGTAGTTACTAATGAAATCTTCAGTGAAATGAAAATATTGTAACTCGTTGTAGACTTCAATTTGGTGTCATTGAGAGAACAGTTGGACTAAATAATATTTAATTTAATATTTTATACCAAACATTAATATCCTTTCCAACCATCTTGCATCCCTGTTAAACCTCGCATAAAGTACTGGTAGTATTAATAATTCAAATTTACGGATAGCATAATAATTTTCTATTGTATACGATAAGCTAATCGTTTTTGTGCAAATAAACTTTAAATTCATTTATTATATGCATATATTTTGTGTCTATCTTTGTCACGAAATTATCACGAAGGTTTATGTATTATTAACATGAAAATGCGAAAACCTGAAACTTAAACGCGAATACATTAAATAATAATCACCAATGAAACCCACCCCTGGTTATGGGGACAGAAGTAGTAAAAGAGAGCATCAGAAGTACATCAAGATAGGAACATAACGCAATCAATAGTTTCAAAAACAATAAAAATTTCAATGAAACTGAAGCATAAAGCACAAACCAAAATCTGCAAGAGCAAATTATGTTACAGGCAGAGGAAATATCCTATATATATATATATATATATATATATATATATATTTATCGGTTGAAGAAGTTCCGAATAAATCTACAGAGGTGGTACGTGAATACATTGTGAGTTATAAACAAGTTTAGTATTTTAATGGCTAAAAAACAGCTGAATGAATAAAATTTCTACGTATCCATACGTAAAATTTTATTGAGATTTTGATTATTTCCGACAAACACACACACGCACTTAGATTGTGGGAAAAGGTTTTCTCCATCGACCTAATTGAGATTCGAGTATATGATGTGATGCTAACCTCTAGAATTATATAAGTAAAGCATGGAATTACCATAAAAATAAACGGTAATAAGTAGAGAAAATATATACAATTGACATCATACTTTTTTTACTTTGTCTACCATTCACATATGTTACGTAGAGGAAGTTTTATTTTCTTAGTATATATATATATATATATATATATATATATATATATATTAACATTTCACGAGAAACACACACTTTTGAATTCCCGCGAACCCAAGGGAAAAAGTAAAAATAAAAGTCCTTCTGTGTGTAGCTTAGGATGGAGACATTTTCAACAAAATTTGTTTAAGAAGAGCGATGAAATTCGCTTTAGAAATTCTGGCAAGTCATTTTCCGAATGCTTATATAAACAGGGTGGTATCGCATGATTTTAAGGGAAACATTTGCCAAATATACTCTCAAGGATCGATACCTGGTTGATAATGCTAATCATGCTGATATCGCTTATGCCATTGCTGTAAGAAGCACAAGATCAGCATGCCTGATGGTATTTAAAGTTAGTTTTTTGTTTGACGGCTCGCGCTCTGCCTGCCACATGCCCAGTAGTAATCTGTAACTTTTGGCTCTTTAAATGATTTTGTGATAGTTTTCAACTTTGACATAGGCCTTGCCACGACGAAAATGGAATGCCGGATCTCCGCCATCAACTAGGTCATTATTTAGGTGTCTGGAGCAGCTCCTTCATTCCTTGATCAGTACTGTAATGTGGCATAGTTCATAGAGAAATTAAAGTAAATCTTGGGACCAGATTTGTAATTCGATAACTGCTGCCCTTCACCGCTGATATCCCCTGCGGTTGCACTATTAAGCTAAGCCCTCTCACATGAAAACCTAAGCTACACTCCTTCCTTGTCTCATCTAGTGCGTGCGTCGATGGCGACGTCACATCTGGTACAGGCGCCGGTTCGGCAGAGTGACGTTATGTTATAATATACTGGTGAATTTGAGCACTGAAATATTATGCACATTACTTATTCCATTTATAATATTTGAGACAGTATTTTTAACACTTAAGTTATTCAGTCAAATTATATAATAAAAACGATAATAACAACCCGCCTTAAAGCAATACGTGTATAATATAATATATAACATGCATTTAACAGTTATTGTATTAATATTTATATTATTATGTACATGTTCAAAAATGTTATGTGAATGTATTAGGTAATTTAATAATGTAGGAGCTGTGAGAATAATAGGTTAAAAGTTGCTAACAGTGAGGTAATCGTGAGACAATAATGAGTTAGAAAGTTTAATAATGCTACTAGGCATTATTGGAGCAACAATAATGTAATTTTTGAGAAATATAAATATAAATAGCTGATCAACAACCAAACCAAAAAAGTTTAAGTTAAATAAAAGTATTCTATTGGAGTAGGATTAGCCAATCAGAAACTGAAATAGGGCAAATTGTACAAATTCATAAGTCAGTTGCTAGTAGACAGCGTTCCTAACTGGACGAGAGACGCGTCCTCGAGAAGTTTAATACGTATCCAGTGTGAGAATATATAGTTTACGTGTTAAAAATGCTAGTAATTAATAAATAATTTCACAGCTGTCTCTCTATATCAGTGAAGTGTTATTTTAATCATTTAAAGAATTAATAAATGGAGTGAAGTGCAAATTATAGTCTGTGTAAGCCTACATTCTTAGCCGCACCACTCCCTGCAAAGAAATCCATGTCTCTAACAATAATACTGACACATAAATAGGCAAACATAAATATATAATATTTAAAGAAACAGTCAAATTAAAAGGTTAATATTTTTAAACTTGGGGCGAAGGCTACGGGAAACTTTTTACCATACGTGCGGTTGCAACTACTTCAAGCTCGGCTCCCCAACAGTTGAACTACAATACAACTCCTACTTCAAATTAGCTTTCCATACGTGAAGCAACAATCTACTTCATATTGTCGTATGCCTCACTTTATATTAACTTAGAAATGCAGATGGGAGCGACTCGCTTGCGAGAGGCATCGTTAAATCAAACAAAGAACTTTTAAGTACGAGGCAACGACGAGGACGCAGCTAAAGGGAAAACCAAAAAAGATTGCTATATCAACATAATGCTTGGCTTAAGGGAGAGGAAAGGATTCTATTCTACCATAATTGAAACTTGCAGATATGGATGGAACACCGTTTATTAAATTAAATTACATACTCACATATCTTTGCCCATTGCCTGCCGACGAGGACATCGTGTGTTAGCAGTTTGCTGTCTGTCTTACCCGAAGCCTACTCACTGAATGATACAAGAAGCCACGCTAAATTGGCGTCAGTAACGCTATCCCCTCCTAGACAGTTTCCCCTGATTCGCCCCTAGTCACAGACAAACTGCCATGCTTCGGTATCCAGAGAGCGTCTTAACAAGACTATCTGTGCACATGCCACAATATTATATAACATACTTAAACAAGTTCAGTATTGTATTATAATTTAATATTACCTATAATTATAGACGTAGTTACTTTAATGCAAGCGTTAAAACTCGGCTCACAAATTAATCTACTTTTTTCGATAAATTGACTTTAATAATTAATGCAATCTAAATATTATGTTACTGCAGCTCTAATTGTTATAGTACATTTTAAATTTAATCAAAAGCAATTGTTAAGTGCCTTAGTGAATGTAAATAAAAGTTCAAAAATTCCTAGGGGCTTAAACTAAACGCCTTTCATAAAACTACCTGCAAAGGGATGGTCCAAATATTCAGCATGGAAGTGAACATAAAATACTGTTGTGATGTTCAACTTATTACTAGCTTCTTTAAAAACTTGTTTAAGAAAATGCTTTAATCAGCTTAAAATTCATTGTGATACGTCTTCAAGTTGAAGAAAGCTTTTGTTATAACGAAGTAAATGTGAAACACAATACGACGACAATAATTAGTCCCATAGTTACTTTGTTTACTTTAGAGAAAGGCTGAGAAGATGCAAACCTTCTAACCGTTACGAGCAACCCAATCTACCGTACAATTTTCCCTCGCTGATCCCATTACTGCTTTTAATGAGAATTTGAAGAGATATCTGCTCTCCAAGGGCATCGCGTTGTGTTATTCTTTAATAAGAGAAGAGCGATATTCGGACGGCGGAGCAGAGAGAATGAATGGCTTTCGGGAGAAAGTAGCATAGCTATTACTTTGAAAAAAAAATACCTGCGAAATGAAAATGGAAGCATTTACATCACAGTAACTCTAGCTGCCTCCGCAATGCTTCCAAACGGCATTTAAATATTCAAATTTTACATGCCAAAAGGCGAGGCAAAAACGCTTATCTTTTTATTCCATTTCCATTGCTTCCTTTCAACCAACACTTCTTTAGAGCATATGGTTTAATTATTCACTTTTACTTTCTGTACCATTTAGATGCCAAAAATAAAGGAAATAATGCATTTCGCTAAAAAAATTCTTTATCGAGATTCTGACGAAGACGCATGATATGAGATATCGTGAGTAAAACCCTTATTACTTTCTCTATCACTTATAAAATATTCCACTCAAAACGTCATTACCGAGTTTTGATTATAAACGCATATTTTGAGATATCGCGAATAAAACAATCTCTACCACTTATAGTTGGTATCCCGCCAAGAATTTTTATCGAGATTTCATCGTAAACACATGTTTTGAAATGTCGAGAGTAAAACTCCTTACTTTCTCTGGCACCTATAGGTATTCCTCCCTTGAATTCTTTATCGATATTTCATCGTAAACACATGTTTTGAAATATCGAGAGTAAAACGCGTTACTTTCAGTGTTACCTTAATGTATTCTTCCTAGAAATTTATCGAGATTTCATCGAAAACACATATTTTGAAATATCGAGAGTAAAACTTGTTACTTTCTCTGGCATCTATAGGTATTCTTCCCTTGAATTCTTTATCGAGATTTCATCGTAAACACATGTTTTGAAATATCGAGAGTAAAACTTGTTACTTTCAGTGTTACCTAAATGTATTCTTCCTAGAAATTTATCGAGATTTAATCGTAAACACATGTTTTGAAATGTCGAGAGTAAAACTCCTTACTTTCTCTGGCACCTATAGGTATTCCTCCCTTGAATTCTTTATCGATATTTCATCGTAAACACATGTTTTGAAATATCGAGAGTAAAACGCGTTACTTTCAGTGTTACCTTAATGTATTCTTCCTAGAAATTTATCGAGATTTCATCGAAAACACATATTTTGAAATATCGAGAGTAAAACTTGTTACTTTCTCTGGCATCTATAGGTATTCTTCCCTTGAATTCTTTATCGAGATTTCATCGTAAACACATGTTTTGAAATATCGAGAGTAAAACTTGTTACTTTCAGTGTTACCTAAATGTATTCTTCCTAGAAATTTATCGAGATTTAATCGTAAACACATGTTTTGAAATATCGAGAGCAAAACTCGTTACTTCCAGTGTTACCTAAACGAATTCTCCCCAGAATTTTTTATCCAGATTTCATCTGAAGCATCGTGAGCAAAACTCTTAGTTTCTCTATTACGTACAGTTTCTCTTTACGGAGATTTCATCGTCAACGTATGTTTTGAGGTGTAGTGAGTAAAATTCTTATTATATGCAGGCTTGTACTAAAACATCGCTCCTTTACTGCCATACAACTCTGTAGGGACACTTTAACCCTAATAGTTTTACGTGGAATCTACATGAAAACACTATTTTCTCTTTCAGAGTAATAAAATCAAATATTGAAAAGCTAATGTGCTATGTGGAAAGCTCAGTTGTGCAGGGAGTTGCTTACTGTTTCTCCTGGTTAATTGATGTTACCTTTCTGCAGTGAAGACGAAGGAGGTAATTGCTTTAAAGTATGTGTGTACGGTATATAAAGGAGAGGGATACTTCGCGCACTGCAACCTACGGAAGATTTACTACGGCTACTATCGTAATGCAGTGAAGCGAGGGAACAACAGGAGGGCAGGGCACAGAGATGTGAGGAAATAACTAGAAGCTCCTGGCTCTAAGAAGAGTCCCACTGCCGGAGCTGCCCAGAGAGAGAGTTAAGAACGACCCATCCAACCAGGCAGCCCTCTAGTGCCCACGTGGAATACTCTCTCCTAGGAGCAAGCATGCGTAACATTTATCCAGTACTACCACACGCCACGAAACCTATAAGCACACAAGAAACATGAGAGGGAAACTGAATGAAAGGGTAATGAAAACAAGGTAGATGAGAGACTACCCCAGCATTCACCTACCGACCAGGGGAAACCCGCAAAACCTAAGGTGAGAGTGGCGGTCGACGGGAATCGAACACGGTACTTCCCGAATGCGACCCTTCCGAGTTACCGCGGAGCTAACTCGCTCGTTCTCAGGTATATAATTGTTCGGTGTTGTTACATTAACTCGTATTCATTAATATTACCTTGACTGTAACATTCGCGTCAGCTCCTCCAATATCCATACTCAGCGTTAGTGCGTGTTAGCATCCCAAACTAAAATTGGAGATCTCAACGGATATACATGTTTTGAGGTGTGAAAAGGAACCAAAAAAGATACACTACACGATCAAAAGTATCCGGATACCTGGCTGAAAATGACGTACAAGTTCGTGGTGCCCTCCATCGGTAATGCTGGACGTCAATATGGTATTGGCCGACCCTTACCTTGATGACAGCGTTCACTCTCGCAGGCATACTTTCAATCAGGTCCTGGAAGGATTCTTGGGGAACGGCAGCCCATTCTTCACGGAGTGAGGAACTGAGGAGAGGTATCGATGTAGGTCGGCGAGGCCTGGCACGAAGTCGGTGTCCCAAAGATGTTTCACAGGATTCAAGTCAGGACTGTGGGCAGGCCAGTCCATTACAGGGAGGTTATTGTCGTGTAACCACTCCGCCACAGCCCGTGCAGTATGAACAGGTGCTCGATTGTGTTGAAAGATGCATTCGCCATCCCCGAATTGCTCTTCAACAGCGGGAAGCAAGAATGTGCTTAAAATATCAATGTAGGTCTGTGCTGAGATCGTGCCACGCAAATCAACAAGGGGTGCAAGCCCTCTCCAGGAAAAACACGACCACAGCATAACACCTCCACCACCTCCGAATTTCACTGTTGGCACTACATGCTGGCAGATGACGTTCACCGAGCATTCGCCATACCCACACCCTGACATCGGATCGTCACATTGTATACCGTGATTCGTCACTCCACACAACGTTTTGCTATTGTTCAGTCGTGTAATGTTGACGCTCCTTACACCAAGCGAGGCATCGTTTGGCATTTTCGTGCGTGATGTGTGGCTTATGAGCAGCCGCTCGACGATGAAATCCAAGGTTTCTCACCTTACGCCTAACTGTCGTAGTACTTGGAGTGGATCCTGATGCAGTTTTGGAATTCCTGTGCGATGGTCTGGATACGTGTCTGCCTATTACTCTTTCGACCCTCTTCAAATGTTGGCGGTCTCTGTCAGTCAACAGACGAGGTCGGCCTGTACGCTTTTGTGCTGTACATGTCCCTTCACATTTCCACTTCACTATCACATCAGAAACAGTGGACCTAGGGATGTTTAGGAGTGTGGAAATCTCGCATACAGACTTCTGACACAAGGGACACCCAATCACCTGACCACGTTCGAAGTCCGTGAGTTCGACGGAGCGTCCCATTCTGCTGTTGACTACTGAGGTCGCGGATAATGAGTACCAAGCAGTAGGTGGCAGCACAACGCACCTAAGATGAAAAACTATGTTTTTGGGGCTGTGCGGATACTTTTCATAACACAGTGTAACTTCATATTTAAGTTCAGAATCTTTCAAGGATGCCACAGAGGTATTTACATATATATCGTTAAAACGCCCAGTTTATGTCAAAGTCTTTGTGGCGTTAACCACTTGCGAGACTTTCGTTGTTAATGATTTTAATTTTCAAACACATCATCACTTTTTGAAGTGTTAAGACACCATTTATTTCTTGCGATGCCTTAGAAAGATTATGCAATTTCGTGCCCAGCGTGAGTATCGTTTCAACCTTATTGTATCCTCAACAAAATGCGTAATGAAATTATTTCTGTAAACGTTTATCTTGATTAACACGCCCAGAGAAAGCCATCAGCCTTTATAAGCCCAGTTTGCAGAAGAGTAGATAGAGATACCGTAAGTGAATCGTGGGCATACAATTTTTACTTTCTCTACTACGTATAGTAAGTAGGGGAAGTATTGTATTCCACCCAAAAATTCGATATCGAGATTTCACTGGAAATACATGTTTTGAGACCCCTTGAATCCAAAAAAAGCATTTTTAGAAACATGTCCGTGTGTGTGTCTTTGAACAGCATATCTCAGAAACGAACAGTCGGATAAACACCAAACTTAGTATTTAGGTTCAGTATCCTCCAGAGATGAGACACGAAGGTTTGCAAGAAAATCCCCCCACCCCAGACTACCCTTTACATGGAACATTTTTCGAAAATTTTAATTTTCTTAAAAATGGCTCTAACTATTTTGATTAAAATATCATATGTTTAAGATATTGTCATGAGAAATGAAATGTATATCTCGAATTTTCTGGGAATGTCTCCAAAAGTACTCTTCATTGTGAATGACTTTTGCATAACTGGTAAACCATAAGAGATAGACAAAATTTTACTGCACAAAAAATGTATATCGCGTTAAAATACACAATTTATGTTCTATACATTTTTTTGTTGAGTGAACCATTTTCGAGATATTGTTTGTTATTTCCTTAAATTTTCAATACTTATTTTCACAAATGGGAATTCGTTATTCATTTTTTTTGTCTTGGATATGCAAAGAGCATTAATGTGTGGCAAAGAGAATGGTGCTGCACCTAGCAACCAGCTATTAAGATATATGTCTATGCTTAGAGGCTACTGTATTTCCATATTGCCCTTGCAAGTACAAAACAAGGGGAACAGTACGCCTTAAGCGATAGTCAAATATCATTAGAACTGGTTGCTGTGTGTAAAATGTAATTCTCTTTGCTTTTAAAAAAATCGTTTCTCCAAATGCTTATGTCGATTAATATGAAATAGTTGGAGAATAAAATTTGTAAAAATAGTTTGTTTAAGAGAAGAGAAAGTCAGGTTAGAGTAACACATCAGATATTTTTTTATTTAGGGAGCCTGAAAGCATATATTTGCGATGAAATCTCGACATCAAATTTTTGGGTGGAATACGATATTTCCCCTATTCTCTACGTAATATAGAAGGCAAAAATTGAACTGTCGATGTTACATTGTTATCTTTACAACACTGTTTCAATTTTATTAATGTTTTTGATGTAGAAAATTTATTTATAATCATATGTGTTTTACTGTGTCCTTGATGTAAGCAAAAATACGGGTAGTAATTATTTTAATTCTTTAAATTTCAATAATTAAATAGCCACTAAAATGTGGTTAGAACGTAGAGAAGGTTATGTGATTGATACGCATACAATTTTCGTGGATATTCGATCCCTTATGGCGACAATACAGTACTTAATATCTTCGTGCAAATGCATCAATGAAGCTCTCGTTCATTTGTGAAATTGAAGCCTAATCGTCTAGTGAACTCGATATAGTACAAACATACCGCCAGCTATCTGTGAGTATTGACTGTTTTGATACCACAAAGCCACGGGCAGTTCTGTTCTCTCAGGCAGGAGATGGCTTATAGCAGCGTTCAAAGTGCATTTGCACGCAAGAGCTAAGTTTGGAAACGGCCGGCATAGCTTTTGTTATACGTCTCTTCATTGCATTAGTTTCAATTTGCGGTATCATTGGCCACGGTCTAATATTCCTTTCTGAACTGAATACACATCTCCTCAAACTATAGACAGTCAGTATCAAAAGTACTGGCTCGTATCTTTGAAAATCATACATCGAGTATCAGGAAAAGTGAACTTTACTATCTATTATAAGGGTTTTTCTTTTCGTTTTTGTTTTTACTTTCTCTACTACGTATAAAGTAGGGGAAGTATTATATTACATCCAAAAATATATGTTTTGAGGCTCCCTGAATCCAAGAAAAGCATTTTTGGAAACATGTCCGTGTGTGTTTGTGTCTGTGAACAGCATAACTCAGAAACGAACAGTCAGATAAACAGCAAACTTGGTATTTAGGTTCAGTATCTTCCAGAGATGCGACACGAAGGTTTTCAAGAAAATTCCCCCACCCCAGATTACCCTTTACATTTAACATTTTTCGAAAATTTTAATTTTCTGAAAAATGGCTCTAACGATTTTGAATAACATACCATACGTTTAAGACATTTTATGGCAAATGAATTGTATATCTCGTATTTTCTGGGAATGTCTCCAAAAGTATTCTTCATTTTGAACGACTTTTGCATAACTGGTAAACCATAAGAGAAACGCGATCTACATTTTACTACACAAAAATGTAGATCGCGTTAAATACACAATTTTACAAAAAACATTTTTTTTTGTTGAGTGAATCATTTTCGAGATATTGCTTGTTATTCCCTTAAATTTTCCAATACTTATACTTTTTCTCAAATTCGTTATTCATTTTTTTTGTCCTGGTAATGCACATACCAACCAAGTCTTAAAAGATTTGACTACCATATTGCCCTTGCATCTAAAGAAAATTAGCAATAAGATTAACATCTCGATATCTCGATTAACATGAATCATATGGAGAATAAGCGTTTGTAAAAATAGTTTGTACAAGAGTAGAGAAAGTCATGTGAATGTAACATATCAGATTTTTTATTCTTTCTATAGCGTAAATAGTAGGTAGAGAATTTATTGTATTTGATATGTTTTGAGGTACCATGAATTCAAAGAATCATTTTTAGAAAATGGTTTGTGTTTGTCTGTCTGCGAACAGCATAACTCGAAAACGAAAATTAGGGTAAATACCAAACTTGGCATTTGTGTCAAGTATTTTCCAAAAATGCGAAACAAAAATTCATCACCTCAAACTACCCTTTACATGGAAGATTTTTCGACATTTTTTATTTTGTAAAACATGGCTTTAACAATACTGGTTAAAATACTATATTTTAAAGATATTTACATTACAAATAAAATCTAAATCTTGAATTTTCTGGGCAATGCCTATGAAGCCCACTTCATTTAGAAGAAATTTTATGTAACTGGTAAACTTTAAGCGATAGGTGATAACGTGCTACACAAAATTGTAATTCTTAAAGGTTCGAATTGTTTATTTCTTGGTCATTCTCTGAAAGACCGGTCAACATTCAGTTGTTTCTCGCGACTGCATGGAACCTATGTAATTTTAAGGGTAGCGTATAGCGTAACGAGAAATAGATGCATTACACATTTCGTCATAGATACAAAGGGAACAGCGATAGTTAAATTTTTAAGAACTGGACGCTATGTGCTGGCCTTAAAATTCCATACTGTTTCCATGACTTCGCGAGAAACAACTGAAAATCGACAGACATAAATAATAATAAAGTACTGAGCAAATCGAATCATTAATAGCGAGTATCTCGGAAATGGTTTATTATACAATCCCTTAACCTTTACCAGTTATGGGAGATTCTTTAAAATTCCTTCTGAAAGAAGAGGATTTCACAGAATATTCCCAGGAAACTCAACTTATACATTTGCTTTGTCATATAGATATCTTTAAAATATGGTATTTTAATCAAAATTGCTAGAGACTTATATACAAATTTCGAAAAGTATTCATTGTAAATGTTAGTTTAGGAGGGAGGAATTTTCTTGTAAAAAATTTTCATGTCGCATCTTTGGAAGATACCGAACTTAAAACATTAAGTTCGGTACTTATCCGTGATTACGTTTTAAAGTTTTGCTGCTCACAGACACATAAACGGCCCTTTTTCAGAAAATATCAGTCTGGATTGTTTATAATAAGACTTGTTAACGCGCATGCAACTGATGAGCCATTAAATTTAATTCAAAAATTCATGAACATAGCATAATAACTAAAGAATTGTGTCTTCGCGAGCCCCGATTTAACTGCAGGTGATGTTTATTTATGGAGGAAATTTAAAAGTAAGGTTTATGCAACATACGTTGAAAGAACTAAAAGAAAACAGGCAAGAAATTCACTCAATTTTTGATAATGAACTCTCTACTGTTTGACTTAAAGATACCATAACTATGCGGATATGAAAGGACATTTATAGCATCTCTTACTCTCTAAGGTGTATGATTATTATCGTTGTAATTGAAAGTATAAATATGGGAACATGTGGCGGTGGGGATATAAATGCTGCTTAGACGGGAGCCACGGTGCGGTGACCACACCGCGAAGAGAAAGCAGGTATATATACACTATGTGATGAAAAGTATCCGAACACCCCACAAACATACGTTTTTCATCTTAGGTGCCTTGTGCTGCCACCTACTGCCTGATACTCATTATCCGCGAACTCAGCAGTCATTAGACATCGTGAAACAGCAGAATGGGACGCTCCGTGGAACTCACGGACTCCGAACGTGGTCAGGTGATTGGGTGTCACTTGTGTCAGAAGTCTGTACGCGAGATTTCCACACTCCTAAACATCCCTAGGTCCACTGTTTCTGATGTGATAGTGAAGTGGAAGAGTGAAGGGACATGTACAGCACAAAAGCGTACAGGCCAACCTCGTCTGTTGACTGACAGAGACCGCCGACATTTGAAGAGGGTCGTAAAGAGTAATAGGCAGACATCTATCCAGACCATCACACAGGAATTCCAAACTGCATCAGGATCCACTCCGAGTACTATGACAGTTAGGCGTGAGGTGAGAAACCTTGAATTTCATGGTCAAGAGGCTGCTCATAAGCCACACACCATGCAGGAAAATGCCAAACGTGGCAAAACGTTGTGTGGAGTGACGAATTATGGTACACAATGTGGCGATCCGATGTCAGCGTGTGGGTATGGCGAATGCCCGTTAAACATCATCTGCCAGCGTGTGTAGGGCCAACAGTGAAATTCGGAGTTGGTGGTGTTATGGTGTGGTCGTGTTTTTCCCGGAGGGGGCTTGCACCCCTTGTTGTTTTGCGTGCCACGATCACAGCGCAGACCTACATTGATATTTAAAGCACCTTCTTGCTTCCCACTGTTGAAGAGCAATTCGGGGATGGCGATTGCATCTTTCAACACGATCAAGCACCTGTTCATACTGCACGCGCTGTGGCAGAGTGGTTACACGACAATAACATCCCTGTAATGAACTGGCCTGCACAGTGTCCTGACTTAAATCCTATAGAACACTTTTGGGATGTTTTGGAACGCCGATTTTGTGCCAGGCCTCACCGACCTACATGGATACCTCTCCTCAGTTCCGCCATCCGTGGAGAATGGGCTGCCATTCCCCAAGAAGCCTTCCAGCACCTGATTGAAAGTATGCCTGCGAGAGTGAACGCTGTCATCAAAGTTAAGGGTGGACCAACATCATATTGACTTCCAGCATAACCGATGGAGGGCACCACGAACTTGTACGGCATTTTCAGCCAGGTGTCCGGATACTTTTGATCACGTAGTGTATCTTCAACTGTCAAAGAGTTAAAATCGTTCAGTGTGTTAAACAGGTTTTCTGTTTTTGGAACAAAATGATAAATTACAAATTTGTGTAATAGCCATAAATATCTGCCATAAACTGAACTATTATTCAAGGGTAATTTATTTTGTACATGATATTCAGGTTAACAGCATTTTTATTTTGTTTGAAGGAATACAACCCTCGCTTTCAGCTCCCAGGTTTCACATTGGTATCATACGAGGATAAGTCAGTATCCGCACACTATTCTTAATATTTTGTAGGTTAGCTGTATCGGTTTATGCGCACGCACGTCGACATGTTGTTCCTTTGTCTCCGCTTGTGGACTGCATGGCTGCACCCCTCAAAGTTTGTACCAACGAAGAGCCGCGGTTAACCGTTTTTCATCTGAAGGTGTACCAGGAGACGAAATCAATCGAAGACTTTTCACACAACATGGGGGCAATGTTTTACCCCAGCAAAATGTGTACGAATGGATTGAAAAGTTAGAAACTGGTCGGACAACTGTGAAGGACGAGGAAAGTGCAGGAAGTCCATCCATATCCACTAGTGACGCCAACATTGAGCAAGTCCGTAACCTAATTCAGAGAACCGAAGATTGATTCTCGATGAAGTGACACATCTTTTTGGTTCACTTAAAAATGCCATCGCTTTACCACAGACCAAGAAGTGAAGGAGGCGATACATACATGGCTTAGGACTTCAGAAAGCTTGTGAACGATGGACCATGTGCATTGAGAAGCAAGGGGGCTACGTTGAAAAATGAGGTAATTGTAAGTTTCTATTATTGTTATAACAAATTTAAAAAAATTATGTGCGAAAGTTATTGACTTACCCTCGTTCTATGATAACGTGTAGAGCTGAAATTATCTTTCTGCAACCTTCTGGATTTTTATAGCATTTTCTCAGTAGAAATATTGATTTGGAAACTCCAGTGAGCTCAGTTGTAATTTATACAGTCTCCCGTATTATTTTCTCATCAGAAGCGTTGTTGCTTGCCTTTCGAGAACAAACAAAGAAAATTCCCAAATACAAGGCACCGTTTTCCAATCAGACATGTTCTACAAGCCTTTATGACCATCTGCTGACACTGTGGAGGAAATACTCAATCAGCGTTTGCTCGCCATGTGTATGCATGTCACTCCGACGTATTAGAACCCTTCCTTCGCAATGGCTCCTTGATATGACCTTTCAATTTATTCCTGTATGCTTCCGTTAAAAAATTCATTATTGCTTCTATCACCTAATTTGAAACCATTTGTATACAAAACAATAAATTTCTAAGGACTGCTGTAACACAAAATTTTATGTGTCACATTCACTCCATCAATTATTGTTTTTATACTTTCTCTACCGCGTATCTAGTAGTGGAAAAGGTATTGCATTCAACCCAAAAATTCGATACCGAATTGAATCCAAAGAAAACATTTTTAGAAAATTTAGGACTGTGAACAACATAAATCAAAAACGAAAATTCGGATAAGTACCAAACTTGGTATTTAAGTTCAGCATCTTCCAAGGATGCGACACAAAGATCTTCAAGAAAATTCCCCTCTCAACTACCCTTTACATGAAGCACTTTATGAAAAGTTTGATTTTCTACAAAATGGCTCTAACAATTTTGATTAAGTATAACATACAAAGATATTTACATGACAAATAAAATGTATATTTAGAATATTTAAGGAATAACCCCTTCGTATGGAAGGGGTTTTGTATAATCTTGAAAAACTGGTAAACGTTAAGCTTCAGAAGAATGCCTACTACAAAAAATCTGAAGTGTTACACTCACATGACTTTCCCTACTTTTGTACAAACTATTTTTACTAACGCTTATTCTCCATATGCTTCAAGTTAATCGAGATGTTAATCTTATTGCTAATTTTTTTTAGATGCAAGGGGAATTGGTAGGCTTTAAGCGATAGTAAATATTTAAAGAGCTGGTTGCTATGTCGAGTATTTCATTCTCTTTGCATTACCAGGACAAAAAAAATGAATAACAAATTCCCATTTGAGAAAAAGTATAAGTATTGGAAAATTTAAGGGAATAACAAGCAATATCTCGAAAATGGTTCACTCAACAAAAAATTTATGACATAAATTGTGTATTTTAACGCGATCTACATTTTGTGTGTAGTAAAATTTTGTCTATCTCTTATAGTTTACCAGTTATGCAAACGTCTTCACAATGAAGAACACTTTTGGAGACATTCCCAGAAAATTCAAGATATACATTTTATTTGTCATGAAAATATCTCAAAGATATGATATTTTAATCAAAATCGTTAGAGCACATTTGAGAAAATTAAAATTTTCGAAAAATGTTCCATGTAAAGGGTAATCTGGGGTGGGGAGATTTACTTGAAAACCTTCGTGTCGCATCTCTGGAAGATACTGACCTAAATACCAAGTTTGGTGTTTATCCGACTGTTCGTTTCTGAGTTATGCTGTTCACAGACACACACACACACACCCGAACATGTTTCTAAAAATGCTTTTTTTTGGATCCAGGGGGTCTCAAAACATACATTTCCGGTGAAATCTCGGTAGATATTTTCAAGTAAGCTTTCTTGTAGCATAAGCCATTTCTGAGATATCTTTATTATGCCAGCGTATGGTTGGGATGAGTTTCTGTACTCTCTAATTTTTGTTAGTGAGTATACATCTAGTCTTACTAAAGCTTACCTTTTATATCTACATCATTTAAATCCAAATAAGCTTTTGCTGAAATAGCTGTATTACACATTTCGATATAGATACAAAGGGAATATCTACAGTCAAATGTTTAAGAACCGGACGCTATATGCTGACCTTAATTTCCATGTTGTTTCAATGGAATGGCAAGAAACAATCGAATGTTTGAAAGAATGGCTAGGTATTGAAGAATTCCAACCATTCAGAACGACTATCTCAGATAATAACTGATGCCACAAGGTTATTTAAAATAAGTTGTATGTTTTGAAAAGATCTACATTTCTTGTGCAGTTTTCCGCTATCACTTTAGATTATAAAACATGTCTTCCTTATGAAGAGGACTTCACGGGATTTCAAGATATGTATTTTATTTGTCATGTAAACATCTTTAACACCTGGTATTTCAATTAAAATCGTTAGAGCCATCCTATAGAAAATAATTAAAAAACACCTGGCATGTAAAGGATAATTAAGGGTAGGAGGATTTTCTTTGAAATCTTCGTGCCTCATTTTTGGAAGGTGCTGGGCCTAAATAACAAGTTTGATGTTTATACGACTTTTCGTTTTTGAGTTAAGCCGTTCACAGACATACACGCACAAGGAATGCAATACTTCTCCTACATGTTATACGTAGTAGAGAAAGTAATGAGATTTAACAAGACTGGATTGTATATGGACTAATAAATAATAGAGAATGTCACTAAATTTAGCGCATTAGACTTTTACTTTCTCTATTACCTATACTAAGGGGAAGTATTGTATTCCATCCAAAAATTCGATACCGAGATTTCACCGGAAATACATTTTTCAGACCCCCTGAATAAAAAAAAAGCATTTTTGAAAACATGCCCATGTGTGTGTCTGTGTGCCTGTGAATAGCATAACTCAGAAACGAACAGTCGGATAAACACCAAACTTGGTATTTAGGTTCAGTATCTTCCAGAGATGCGACACGAAGGTTTTCAAGAAAATCCCCCCACCCCGGATGACCCTTTACATGGAACATTTTTCGAAAATTTTAATTTTCTCAAAAAAGGCTCTAATGATTTTGATTAAAATATCATATGTTTAAGATATTTTCATGACAAATGAAATGTATATCTCGAATTTTCTGGGAATGTCTCCAAAAGTATTCTTCATTGTGAACGACTTTTGCATAACTGGTAAACCATACAAGATAGACAAACTTTACTGCACAAAAAAATGTAGATCGCGTTAAAATACACAAATCATGTCCTACACATTATTTTTATTGTGTGAACCATTTTCGAGATACTGCTTGTTAATCCCTTAAATTTTCCAATACTTATACGTTTTCTCAAATTCGTTATTGAATTGTTTTTTATTTCCTGGACGTGCAAAGAGAATGGAATATACCACATAGCAACCAGTGCTTAAAAGATTTGATTATCGTTTAAAACCTACCATATTCCTCTTGTATCTACAAGAAAATTAGCAATAAGGTTGACATCTCGATTAACATGAAGCATATGGAGAATAAGCGTTTGTATAAATGGTTTGTACAAGAGCAGAGAACGTCATGTGAGTGTAACATTGACGCAGTATTTTATATCACAACACTGTAAATGACAGAGTGATTGTAGTGTAAATTAGCATTATTGTATGACAATGATTTGAGATGTTTGTTAATTATAAGCATTGTTAGGAAATAAGTTTACACGGCCTCACTGATACTGACAATAGGAGCGGATAACAATGAGCGAGGGGGTGAGTTGTTAATCAATTATAAGAGACAATTAAATGACGTCAGATTAGCGCGCATTTCTTTAGAAATGGAGGAAATTTCTTCCCTAGAGCATATGTGTTCGTAATTTTGATTGGATATAAAAATAGACGCTAATATTGGCGCGTTTTATTAACTAATAGCAGCTCTGTTATAATGTTTAGGCATATTGGGGTGAGGGAGTATAAAAAGCTAAAGCCAGAGGCAAGTATTGTCCAGTTCAATAGGATCATTCACGCATTACACGTCGCTTAGTTTGACAGAATAATTCACGAGGTAAACGCTCAGCCCAATAGAATCATACAAAGGTTATACGTCGCACAGTTTAAGAGAATCGTTCACGCGTTATACGTCGTGCAATTCTACAAAATCTCTCGCGTCATAAAGTTAGCTACAAATGTGAAATACGCGAATTAATAACGTGCAGTAAATATGTGATTATAGTGATATTAGAAAATATAACAGTTTCAGTCTGGCGTGTATCAAGAGTCAATATGTGAAATTAATTAATTGTGACGGTAATAAAAGTGTAAAAACAAATTCTTTTATAATTGTTATCTTTCAGTAACATATCCTTTCCGTTTACACACCCTGTTCAAGAGATATGCTCGACTGAGTAGTAATAATAGCTAGCCGGAGGACAAATAACCCAAAATTCAAACTATTAATACAATAACAGGCGCCCAGCAATAGATAACACGAAGTGACCGCGACAAATTGGCTCCCATATGTGGGGCAGATAAACATGAAGCATCTTCCAACTAACAAACAAATAATCATACTTCAACACATCAGATTATTTAATAACACATATATCTCAGCTACATGAAATTCTACACGGCACTTCGCCAACAAGTTTGTACCTAAGGATGGGTGGAGAACTGCACGAAAGTGCTCTGCCGGGGAATAAGATAAAGAGGGAAGCCCTGATCCCTTGTCTCTGAGATTTATGTACCAGGTTAAAGATCCTTCAGATTCTGTGCTTCAACACATCCGTGCAACCACAAGCCGTCGTATAGGTAGAACCCAACCGAGATTTGAAGCAGGGCATCTCTCTAAAGCTGCCTATTCATCTTCAAACTTTTCAGCTTTCCTTAGGGAGATAATAAAAACATCACAAGCGTTCTATAATTTGAGACAGTGTTTGACCTAAAATTATTATCATTTTATTATAGTATAAACAAATAACAGCCAGGCTATAAATAATTAATAATTTATATAAATTATATATCACAATCATTATGTAAAGTATATTTGTTAAAGGATATTGCGCTAAAATGTGTTTCTATGGAGTGTCTCATAAAGAACACAATTTTAATTTAATAACAAAAACATAATTTATTTGAAAATTGCTAACATTATTATGTCAATATGAAGCACAAAGACTCGGTTATACATGAAACAAAACATTGGGCAAATGTCCTCCTGAAGATGTTATTTTGTTGTATTGTTATTTGCCCCACGCTTTGGGAGCCAATTTGAAGAAGGTTTCTTGCCGCTACGTATGGAAAGCCAATTTGAAGAAGATGTATTATATTTCGACTGTTGGGGAACCGAACTTGAAGTAGTTGCAACCGCACGTATGGTAAAAAGTTTCCGGTAGCCTTCGCCCCCCAAAAAATGTTTAAAATATTAAATTTGTAATGTTGACTGTTGCTTTAGATATTATATATTTATGTTTGCTCCGGCTGCGTCAGTATTTATATTTTTTAGAGACATGAATGTCGTAGCAGGGAGTGGTGCGACTGAAGAATGTAGGCTTACACAGATTTTAAGTTTTTCTTCACTCCATTTATTAATGCTTGACACGATTTTAAATAACACTTCACTGATATAAAGAGCTGTGAGATTCTTTTGTTAATTAATTGCACTTTTTAACACGTAAACTATTTTCGTCTCACCCTGAATACGTATTAAACTTCTCGAGGACACATCTCGCGTCCGGTTAGGGACGCTGTCTATAAGCAACTGACTTCTGAATTTGTACAATTTGCCCTATTTCAGTTTCTCATTGGCTAATCCTAGTCCAATAGAATACTTTCATTTAATTAAAGTTTTTTTCTGGTTGCTGATTGGCTATTTTATAAACTGTCACAAAAATTACTTTATTGTTTCCAAGAATTGCAAGTAGTATTGTTAAACTTCCAAATTCATTATTGCCTCAAGGTTATTATCTATTCAGTTGCCTGCAGACAGTGATTGTAACCGGATGCTTGTGCGTCCTCAAGAGAACGTATTCGTGTGAAACGAAAAATAGTACATGTGTTAAAAAGTGCAAGTATTAAATAAAAGAATCTCTCAGCTCTCGATATCAGTGAAGTGCTATTTAATTTGTGTCAAGGATTAATAAAAAGTAGTGAATTAAAACTTAAAAATCTGCGTAAGCCTACATTCTGGTCGCATCACGCCCTGCCAAGACATCCATGTCTCTAATAATAATACTGACGCAGCCGAGGCAAACATAAATATTAAATATTTAACGAAGCGGTTTAATTACAAAGTTAATATTTTTTTAAACTTGGGGCAAAGGCCAACGGAAAATACATTTGTGGCGAAGGCTACCGGAAACTGTTTACTTTTCAAATATGGAGAAGAAAGTAGAACTCTGCAAAGCAAAAAACCACGTGACACAGAAATTATCCTGCTTGACAGCAGTACCAATTAGTAGAGAAAAGCTTTTCCTAAAAGGTGAGATAAAGTTTACCTCTCTACAACAAAGTGTGTAAAACTTAGGATTTTTTTCTGTGAAGTAGCCGACAATTCACACTACAAAACGGCAAATACAGATATTTAAAATATATTATGCCTATAATGATAAAATATATAACAAGTGGAAGAAAATTTTGCGGTTAATAAGACTGCACCAAAAAAAATCATTTTCTGGCAATTTTTGCCCATCAACAGAGCGGTATATGTTACGCAGAAACAAATAGTTCATAATAAAACTACGATTTTAATTTAAATTGCTTTCTACATGAGTTGATAAACAGCTCTGTTAGCTGAAACTGATGTCTCACAGCTGATTTATGGTGTGTCACACAACGCTATAACAAATGGTTTGGTCTCCGTCAGTTTATTTAGGAATTAACATTTTCAATGCAGCACAAAACTCAAAAAGGCACTTGACACGTGTCCCTCTACCTAGCTGGCGTCGGAATGTTGGTGCATTCCATATAAGAACATAAATTTGATATAATGAAATAACTTTATAGTGTATAGGATAACAAGTCGGTGACAGGAAACTAACGGTACGTTAGTGAGCCTATAATAAATGCAGACTGCGGGTAAAAGAAAGCAAAGGCTGGCCCCGTAGCTTAGCCGATAGAACACCTGTCTGTTGGCGAGGGGTCCCGGCTGGGGATGGACATTTTTTTCCAGCCAATATTATTTCCTATCCGCCCCAGAGTGTGGAGATACGAAATGATCTAACGTTTAAAACCAAAAAGTGTAAGAAATCCAACGACAAGAGAATACCAGTTAACACCATTGCCAAAAGGTAATAAGTTCCAAAGGAAAGACCGCCGATAAGACCAATGAAGTTAAAGCCGGGGTATAAATGGAACTAAAACAAAAAAAGGAAGTTCAAGCTATGTCGTTAAATATTTGTCTGCAATATATTTCATCCGTTCCATTGGATTCCACGTACATTAGGCACTTTTACGATGTAATTTGTCATCCTACCCCTTCTTTCTTCTCTCCTACCAATTTTTCTCTCTCCCTCCGTTTTTACTTTCTCTATCACGTACCCAGTAGGTAGAAGTAGTATTGCTCCACCAAAAATCGATACGGAGATTCCACTGGAAATACATGTTTTGAGAGTGCTTGAATCCCAAAAAAGTATTTCTAGGAATGTGTGTTTTATATTCCACCCAAAAATCCTATATCGAAATTTCACCGGAAATACCTGTTTTGAGAATCCTTGAAACCATTTTTAGAAAAGGTTTCATATGTGGGTGTGTCTGAACAGTATAACTGAACCAAAACAAACTTGGTAGTTAGGTCTCTAAAGATCTTCGTACATTCAAAAGTAGGAAGATACTCAAGGAAATCCCCCACCAAACTACCGTTTACATGGAACATTTTCCGATGATTTTGATTTTCTAAAAAATGACTAACGATTTCGATTAAAATATCATATATTAAACACATTTAAATTCCAAATAAAATGTATACTTTGAATTTCCTGAGGACGCCTGTGGAGTCCTCTTCATTCAAAAGAAATTTTGTATAATTTTATATAACTGGTAAACGTTAAGCGACAGACGAAAACGTACTACATAAAAAATGTAGATCTCTTTAAGACACACAATTTATTTCAGATAACTTTTTTGTAGCATCAGCCATTTCAGCATCAGCCAGTGTTCAATAATTTTTAATTCTTTTAAAGCCTTGTCGACATCCAGCTGTTTCTCGCTGTTGCATGGAAACAGTGTGGAATTTTAAGCCCAGCATATAGCGTTCAGTTCTTAAGTATTTGACTAACGCTGCTCTCTTTGTCTCTTTAACGAAATGTGTAATTAGCTATTTCTGCAAATATTTATTTGGATTAAAATGAAGTAGAGAGCCAAAGAAAACTTCGTAAGAGTAATTTGTATACGCACAGATAAACGATAGTGGGTAGAGAAGGTCTAGAGAATGTAACACACCCTATTTTTTGTGTAAGGTTTTATCTCTCTTATGGTTTACCAATTATACAAAGTTCTAAATAATTCCTTCCGCAAAAAGAGGACCTTGCGCCTATTCACAGAACATTCAAAATGTACATTTTAGTTATTAAGTAAATATCCTAAATATATACCTTTCTATCAAAACCGTTAGAGCTACTTTGGTAAATTAAAAATATCAAAAATATTTCCAAGTAAAGGGTAGTTTAAGGTAGGGTGTTGCGGCAGTCACCTCCTTCGTCCGTTGCTGTAGGCTTACCTTGATGCTTCTCACGTTGGTTCCAGAAGTTCACCGTGTGCTGGTTCTCTTCAATTTTATCCTCGGCTAGCTGCAGTAGTTTTCTTTAAACTATATAGGAGCATGGACTTATCCTCGGTAAAGGAAAGCGTAGATCTCGGGTGGTGATATAGGAAGACATAGACGTGCTTTGTTTTTGAAAAGATGACTCTGCCGTTTCTTTTTATTTAATTAACACTCGTAGTATACAACACTGGTATTGTCGCCGTAAAATACTGTCCACCGCTGTTAAAATGCGGCGCGGATATGACAAAAGTTTAAATATGCTTATTATCTCTTTACGAGTAGCGGATCTTAGGTGTGTTTCTAAAACTATCTTGATTCCCTGTTTTGGCGCGATATCTCACACATCCTGCAGCATCTCTCCCTGACCACACATGACAAAAACTGTCAAACAAACTGCAATGCTAAACTGGCATGACAAAACTGTCTCGAATTTGCTCCAAACAGATCCATTTATAGTCTCAGGCTACTGAGGCTATTTCCTTTCCTATTGGTCCATTTTTAGCGCCACTCGACGCGTCTAACTATTTTGTATAAACTTCCAGGGATCTCATTGGTCCAAGTTTAATATAAATCACGGCTTTTCCCAAGTTTACCGTTAAGCTATCTGTCTCTCTCACTTGGTCACGGCGAATTATCAAATAAAGGGACAAAGGCGCTACACCCTCGCTGAAGGAATAAGGGCCCAGCGACCAAAGAGATGTCATAAAACTAGGTTTTCTGCCTTCGAAGGCACTATTCCTGTAGCTAAAACATTTCGTCGTGGACAGTATTTTAACACAGCGCTTAAATTATTTACATTAAACCATTTATAACTCTACCAATATTAGTAACCTAGATAGATACATAACGTTAAATCACCCTTCTTAAAATATACAAGCAGTATGAGAAAAAGATATTTACATAGTATGATTTAACATCAATAAAAGTTAATTAATCAATTATCTGTAATTACAGTTCTCGGGCTCGGCCTAGAGTTGCCGTTTCAGTGTTTGATGAAAATCTTAGTGTCATATCTTTGGAAGAAATTGAACTTAAATCGAAAGTTTGCTACACTTCTGAATGTTCTTTTTGGGTTAAACTGTTTTACAGTTGTGCGCGCCCGCGCGCACGCACACACACACCCACACACACACACACACACGGACCTTCTACTAATAATGTTCCTGTTTGGATTCAAGGGTCTTAAAACTTGCATTTCCGGTAAAATTTCACTATTAAGTTTTTGGATAGAGTGCAACACCTCCTCAACTTACTACAGCTAAGCAATCTGATGTGTTAAATTCATATGAGTTTCTCTATCCTCTATCGTTTAAAAGTGGATATACAAAGTATTCTTAGGAATGTTTATCACTTTCTCTACTACGTATAGTAAGTGGGGAAGTATTGTATTCCACCCAAATATTCGATACCCAGATTTCACCGGAAATATATGTTTTGAGACCGCCGAATCCAAAAGAGGCATTTTTGGAAACATGTCCGTGTGTGTGTGTGTGTGTGTGTGTGTGTGTGTCTTTCTGCCTGTGAACAGCATAACTCAGAAAACAACATTTGGATAAACACCAAACTTGGTATTTAGGTTCATTATCTTCCAGAGATGCGACATGAAGGTTTTCGAGAAAATCCCCCCACCCCAGATTACCCTTTAAATGGAACATTTTTCGAACAGTTTAATTTTCTCAAAAATGGCTAACGATTTTGATTAAAATATCATACATTTAAGATACCTTCATGACAAATAAAATGCATATCTTGAATTTTCTGGGAATGTCTCCAAAAGTATTCTTCATTGTGAACGACCTTTGCATAACTGGTAAACCATAAGAGATAGACAAAAGTTTACTACACAAAAAATGTTGATGGCGTTATAATACACAATTTATGTCATATACATTTTTGTTTTTGAGTGAACCATTTTCGAGATATTGCTTGTTATTACCTTAAATTTTCCAGTACTTATACTTTTTCTCAAATTCGTTATTCAATTTTACTTCCTCTACTACTTATAGTAAGTAGGGGAAGTATTGTATTACACCCAAAAATTCGATACCGAGATTTCACCGGAAATATATGTTTTGAGACCCCCTGAATCAAAAAAAAGCATTTTTGGAAACATGTCCGTGTGTGTGTGTGGGTCTGTGTGTGTGTCTGTGTGTCTGTGAACAGCATAACTCAGAAACGAACAGTCGGAGAAACACCAACTTGGTATTTAGGTTCAGTATCTTCCAGAGATGCGACACGAAGGTTTTCAAGAAAATCCCCCCACCCCAGAGTACCCTTTACATGGAATATTTTTCGAAAATTTCAATTTTCTCAAAATTGGTTCTAACGATTTTGATTAAAATATCACATGTTTAAGGTATTTTCATGACAGATGAAATGTATATCTAGAATTTTCTGTGAATATCCCCAAAATTGTTCTTCATTCTGAACGACTTTTGCATAACTGGTAAACCATAAGAGATAGACAAAATTTTACTGCACAAAAAATGTAGATCGCGTTAAAATACACAATTTATGTCATACTTTTATGTTATTGAATGAACCATTTTCGAGATATTGCTTGTTATTCCCTTAAATTTTCCAATACTTACACTTTTTCTCAAATGTGTTATTCATTTTTTTGTCCTGGATATGCAAAGAGAATGGAATACGCCACATAGCAAACAGCTCTTAAAAGATTTGACTATCGCTTAAGTCTACCATATTCCGCTTGCATCTACAAGAAAATTAGCAATAAGATTAACATCTCGATTAACATGAAGCATATGGAGAATAAGCGTTTGTAAAAATAGTTTGTACAAGAGTAGAGAAAGTCATGCGAGTGCAACACATCAGTATTTCTGTGTACTAAATTTTAATCCAAATAAACCTTTGCAGAAATAGCTACATTACACATTTCATTATAGATACAAAGGGAACAGTGACAGTCAAATGTTTAAGAACTGGACTACGAATGCTGGCCTTATAATTTCATACGCTTTCCACGGCATTGGGAGAAACTACTGAAAGTCGACAGGACTTTAAAGGAATACAAAGTATCGAACAAATCGAACCATTAGAAACGGATATCTTAGAAATGACTTATGCCTCAGAAAAATTGCTTGAAATAATTTATGTGTCTTAAAGAGATCTACATTTTTGTGAGTACCTTTTCGTCTATCGCTTAGCGTTTACCAGTTAAACAAAATTCTACAAAATTCGTTTTGCTTGAAAAAGTCTTAGCAGGCTATTCCCAGAAAATTCAAATACACAGTTTATTTATCATCTAATTACGTTTAATATACGGTATTTTAATCATAATCGTTAGAGCCATTTTTAGAGAATAAAAATTCAAAAATGTTATACACAAAGTGTAGTTTGGGGTGGGGGATTTTCTTGAAAACCTTCATATGACACCTTTGGAAGTTACTGAAATACAAGTTCAATATTTGTCCGAAATTTCATTTTTGAGTTATGCTGTTTACAGACACATACACACACAAGGATCTTTTTCTAAAAATGTTTTTTTATTCATAGTCCTCAAAACATGCATTTCCTGAAATATTGGCATAGAATTTTTGGGAGAATGCAATACCTTCTCTACCTATCTTGATACCTAGAGGAATAAATTAGAGTCACCCTAACGAAGACCTCAGCCCATTGAAGTTCCACATTACTTCCTGAACCATCAACCGCATACCACTTGAATTTCGAAATTCCTGGCCTATCTTTCGTTTGCTTGTTTGTAAAATTACCATTTAGTTTTGCCGTGATTTATTCGTATGTGGGTGAAGGTTGCATCACCTTTATGAATATTACAGTCTAATTATAAGACCTCAACCTTCAGAATGCTATGCTTTTGCACCTCCTTAAGCCAAGTGGACCCCAGGCAGAAAACTCCAATTAGCACAATATAATTATCTTGTTTTATTTAGAACAAATAAAATATTTTAAAACAACAATTCTGATGTCTCAACATTTTTACCAACAATTTAGCTCAATCAAAGTTGAAATAGGACAATATTAACAGTGAAGAGTCGATTGATAACATAAATGAGCAGAATGATATTAAAAGTCTTCAAGGCCCCATTATCGGCACAGAAGATGACTGTGCCGATGATGGGACCTTGAAGCCTCCAAACGATCGTCCATCTTTTACCACCATGATGTAAGTGAAGGCTTTTAATATCATTCGACTCATTTATTTTATCAATGTAACTCAAAATAAGTATTGTTAAACGAACCACCGAATTAAAAATTACAATACTATTTTTATTTGCCAGCACTATCGCATTAGAAGAAATAATTTATTTTATTTTTTATTCTTCACTTTATGTTATGTTTTATTTTTCACTGGGATTCACAGCTTATATTAACATTTTTACAATGTACTACCAGTTCAGTTTAAGTTTTTACATGGAGTTTTACAATTCATGTTCACTACGTGTATCATTGCCAAAGAATTTCTAGCAATTCCTACACTTTGTTCTAGTTATTCTATCATTTTTTTCTTGGACATAACTGACATCGGCCTTTTAAAATGTTTCACCTTTCCGTTTTGACATGACTACATCTTACAATGCACACTAGAAGAGTAATGAACTCTTTACACACAATATCAAACCAACAATACATGCTAGAGTAACTGAAAAATACAAAGAAGTCAACATGAAACTCTCAATATGCAGAAAGGTTTATGAGACAATTTTGCAAATGTATTTGTGGAACATTTTGGGGAACCATTTTATGATAATAAAGCTGATTAAATTTGTAACACATTACAACAATTTCAAAATTCTAAATTGAGATTTCGCTCATAAAAACTAAAACGTATAACACCGGGGCCCATCTGAGAAGCGGTCTGAAGGCTAAGGTACCAAAATGAGACGTGGTGTCATAAGGTAATTATATTTTTCCCAGTGACCTCATATTCAAAATTAAAGATAAATGAATAAATAATGGGACACTAAAAGGAACTCTTGATAACTTCCGCGACGAATTATGCGCACCAGTGTTATATAAACCTTGCATGTGGAGAAGGGAACCTTGTGGGGTGCAAATACAGAACTTCACAGAATTTAATGGGTTGGCAAAGTCTGCAGTACAAGCTAAGCGAAACTCGACTGTGTAAAGTACATAAGCCCACAACTGAACGTTGAAGCAATTTCTGTTTAACAGGTGGAGAATTCACAAGCAGCAAAGCCTCGTATGAATATGCTCCAGCAGTAAATCGTTGCGTCTGACATGAAATAGCCATTCAGCATCGAGACACATATATATTTTTGCGTAGAAGCTAAGGTTTATTCTAGAAATGCGCTGTAATCAGTGCAGCAGCCTAGATTTCTATCTAGCACTGCTCTGCTAAACAAGTTGGTTGCAAGGAATAAGAGAATACAACTAGACAATTAAGTTCTTATGAGTGGGAGTCGAGATTAAAATACCAACTCCGAGAGCCATATAGGGTGTCCCTAGAACGGGGATGAGAACATATTATTTGAGTGGAAACGCGTGTAAATGAATGAATAAAATAAAAAATTCTCCTGTGTTACATTCACGTGACTTTCTCTACCCATTCTTCAACAAGCTATTTTTGCAAAAGCCTATCCTTTTATCTACTTCATGTTAATCCAGATAAAAATTTGCAGAGATGATATTATTAAACATTTCCCAAACAAATGGCAATTTTGCAATTGAAAAACTATAAAGTATTTCACAATTCAAGCCAATAATAAAGAATTATGCATTCCTTGCGGTTTACAACTTATAATAAATTCATTCAGAATACAGAGGACTTCACAGGCTATTTCCAAAAAAATAAAAGTATAGAGCTGTGTGTGCGTGTCTATAAAGAGCATAACTCAAAAACCCAAAGCCAAATAAATATCAAAGTTAGTATTAAAACTAAATATCCTGTAAGGAAAGGACACGATTTAAAAATAAGTCCCCCAAACTAACTAGTCATTATATGGGAAATTTTTCGAAAATGTTTATTTTATAAAACAATCTGATGTGTTACACTCACATGACTTTCTCTACTCTTGTACTATTTTAACAAACGCTTATTCTCCACATGCTTCATGTTAATCGAGATATCGAGATGTTAATCTTATTGCTAATTTTCTTGTAGGTGCAAGGGGAATTGATACGCTTTAAGCCATAGTCAAATGTGTTAAGTTAAGAGCCGGTTGCTATGAGGAGTATTCCATTCTCTTTGCATTACCAGGACAAAAAATGAATAACAAACTTGAAAAAAGTATAAGTATTCGAAAATTTAAGGGAATAACAAACAATATCTCAAAAATGATTCACTCAACAAAAAATGTATATGATATATATTGTGTATTTTAACGCGATCTACATTTTTTTGTGTAGTAAAATTTTGTCTACCTCTTATGGTTTACCAGTTATGCAAAAGTCGTTCACAATGAAGAATACTTTTGGAGACATTCATAGAAAATTCCAGATATACATTTCATTTGTCATGAAAATATCTTAAACATACGATATTTTAATGAAAATCGTTAGTCATGTTTGAGAAATTTAAAATTTTCGAAAAATGTTCCATGTACAGGGTAATCTGGGGTAGGGGGACTTTCTTGAAAACCTTCGTGTCGTATCTCTGGAAGATACTGAACCTAAATGCCAACCTTGGTGTTTATCCGACTGTTCGTTTCTGAGTTATGCTGTTCACAGACACACACACGGACATGGTTCCAAAAAGGCTTTTTTTGGATTCAGGGGGTCTCAAAACATGTATTTCCGGCGAAATCTCGGTATCGAATTTTTGGGTGGAATACAATACTTCCCCTACTTACTATACGTAGTAGAGAAAGTAAAAATAGCTAACGAATTTTATTAAAATACCATATATTAAAGACATTTATATAACGAATAAAATTTATATCTAAATTTTCTGGGAATACCTGTAAAGTCCTCTTCATTCGGAAAGAATTTTGTATAATCATGTATAACTAGTAAACGTTAAGAGATAGATTAAAACGTACTACACAAAAAGGTAAATCTCTTTCGAGATATCCGTTACAAATGGTTCGATTTGTTCATTACTTGGTCATTCTCTAAGGCCAGCACGTAGCGTCCAGTTCTTAAACATTTGACTGTCGCTGTTCTTTTTGTATTTATAATGAAATGTGTAATGTAGCTATTTCTGTAAATGTTTGTTTGTATTAAAATGTATTAGGTAGAAAAATAAGCTCTAATAACAATAAATTGTATACCCACTAATAAAGACAGTGGAGAAAGCCATATGAATGTAGTGTATCAGATTCTCTGTCATGTAAATACCATAAATAAGTGGTTTTTCACTTCAGATACGTCTCTTACCGGTGAATGTTTTTCTCAATGTGTCTTTGCCGAGATTTAATTAATAATCTCCCATGGAGATTGTGTTCATAACAATAAGTGTTCATAGTCGTATTTGGGGGTGATATTAGAAAGAAAAACTCAAATATGTTTACCATAACTCATAGACATTGATTGTGGCCCCCACGAGTGACGCTGCAGACGTCTAGGTGATATCCCCAATCATGTCACACACGTTCCAACATATCTGATAAAATGGACTGGATGGCAGCTGTGATACAAAGTTGCACTTCTTGCAGGTTTTGAGGCAATGGGGGTACATAGACACAAATCTTTATGTACCCCATAAAAAGAAGTCACAGGCCGTCAAGTCAGGCGACCTTGGCGGCCACTTGTAGAAGACATCAGTCCAGTCCATCTTCCTGGAAGCCGCTCATTCAGATGTTCCCGAAAATGTAAGTACCAGTGAGGAGGTGCTCCATCCTGTTGGAAATTAAATTCGTTGCCTTCTTCCAATTGTGGAAATAACCCTTCAGTGAGCATGTCAAGATACGTTGGACCGTTGACAGTGGCCTGTCGAAAGAAAAATGGGCCATAGACTTAATGTTTCGATACGGTACAAAAGACATTCGCTTTAGGGGAATCCCTTTCAACTTCCAAAATCGTATGTGGATTCTGACTCCAAATCCTAACATTATGCCTGTTCAATACTGAAAATTATTTTTTCTGACAGATTTTCATTACCCTCCATTAGTACCAATAAATGCTCAAAGAAATCTAATCGTTTTGCAGAGTCATCAAATTTCAACTTATGCAGTAATTGCACTTTGTAGGGGTGAAAATCAGTCGCGTACGCAGGATCCTACGTACGGTAGACTTAAGGGTGCTTAACTGCTGACTAGCTCTACGGACAGATTTCTTAGGACCACGTGCAAATGTCTCCCGCACTTATTCCACAATTCCCGCATTGACAGATGGTCCACCTGAATGGCCCTTTGATAACTTATGCAGCCACGATCCACAAAATCACTGTACCACTTCAAAATTGACGTGTGTAGGAGCTTGATGTTGCAACCTTCGCCTAAATGCACGCTGAATTTAGTATCTTTCATTCATTCACTCTTTAATCTCCTCTTATGTAGGACTGACACCCCTCAGGACTTACAGGAGGGTGCCTGGGGTCAGAGGCCCGTCGAGGAGCAGACACTCATGGATCAGACAGAACATCCAGGATGGGTGATCAGCCCGATGCCTGGTATGGGATGAAGGAAGTAGATGAAACGAAATGTAGGTGAAATGGATGAAAGGAAAGGTGATGATGGAGCAGTTGGTGGAATGAATGGCGGGGGAAACCGGAGAACCCGGAGAAAACCCTCCCAGGCGCCGCTTTGTCCACCACAAATCCCACATTCGGGTCCCTGGATTGAACCCAGGCCGCCTCGGTGAGAGGCGAGAGGTCTAACCACTCGGCTTTTTAAATAAAATTCTTTTATGTTAATTATGGTTGTAATAAAATTTACAGCTCCTACGATATTGGATATGCCAACCTTGTCGCAGTATTCTGCTCGTGTTATCTTTTTTTACTTGGCGCCTGTTATTGTTTTACTGTTTTGAATTTTGGGTTCTTTATCCTCCGGCTCGCTATTTTTGCTCAGTCGAGCAAATATCTCTGATCAGGGCGTGTAAACGGAAAGGAGTTGTTACTAAAAGATAACACTGATAAAAGAATTTGTTTTTACACTTTTATTGCTGTCACATTTAATTAATAGTTCACATCTGTAATCTTTATATATGCCTGACTGAAACTGTTATATTTCCGATTATAATTACTGTCGTACGCTTACTTCACATTTTGTAACTAAATTTACGACGCGAGAGATTCTGTAGAATTGCGTAATGTATACCTCATGAATGACTCTGTAGAACTGCCTGAGAGAGATTTCTTAGAACTGCGCGATACTTGCTTTTGGCTCAAGAATTTATACTCCCTCACCCCGATATGCCTAAACATTATAATAGAGGTGCTATTGGTTAATAAAGCGCGCCAACATTAGCGTCTATTTTGTGAGGCAATCATAATTACAACACATATGCTCTAGGGAAGATATTCCCTCCATTTCTAAAGAAAGGCACCTTACCCTGACGTCATTTGTTTGTCTCTTCTAAGTGATAAACAACTCACCCCATCGCTTCATTGTTACCCACTCCTATTTTATGTTTCAGTGAGACCGTGTAAAGTTATTTCCTAACAATGCTTATAGCTAACAAACATCTAAAATCATTGTCATACAATAATGTTAATTTACACTACAATCACTCTGGCATTCACAGTGTTGTGATATAAAATACTGCATCAACCTATACCAGACTCTGCGTGCTATGGTATTCCAAAACACCCCAACTGCGTTCCTTAAAACTTTTTTAATAATAACACAATTTTAAAAGCAAGCATTCACATGTAACCTACCTGCTAAATATCCAACAATGAACTCATATCGACTAATCACAGACGTGAGTGAATTTAGTTTCTGTGTTTGATTCCCACGATCCCGTCCATTGTTGTTCATTGTTCACATGCACTAAAATGTTTGAGATTTTCTTTCGAGTATCACAAATTCCATTTAAATACGATTATCCAAGACCACGTGGTGCCAGTTTGGAGTACGACAGTATTTTTATGGACACACTGTATTTTAATCCCGAGGAATCACTGCTAAACCTCATATGTATTGTTTACATTTCTTCATTTTTCCTGCATTCCTCTGCAAATGTTTTCTCTGTAGCGCTAAACGTGGCTGCTCCTTCTAACGCAATATGACGTTCCTTTTTAGCTTGTTGATTTTCACCCTCGCCGTAGCCTAGCAGTTAGACCGTTCGCCTTCATCTAGGCGGCCCGGATTCGATCGTAGGAACCCGCATGTGGAATTTGCGTTGGACAAAGCGACTCCAGGACGGTTTTTCACCGGGTCCTCCGGTTTGCCCCGCCTCTCATTCCATCAATTGTTCTACGATTACCTTTCCTATCATTCATCATCCCGCCATTTCATTCATCTACTTCCTTGCTGTCATACCAAATTCAGACTGATCACTCACTTGTAAGTCCTGGGGATTGGATTGGCAACAGAGGGACCTCCGCACCGATCCACATAGGGAATGTAGCTACGCCCCGCAAGGGGGCGTTCCCCGGCAGGAAGTATAAGGCGACAGGAGACACCGGGCGGCCGGAAATATGAGTGACGTCACAGGGTCCTTAAGTGTCCAAATAGAGACTGTCAGACGGACAGGCAGACCGGCGACCCTACACCGCACAGAGAGGATCCAACGTCCCTCAAAGGGGTTCGGATATCCAGGCAGCCAGCGACGGAGAGAGTAACAAAGAGCATTTCCCCTGTCACGCTGCACCGAAACACCACGCCGACACTTCCAACCCTGAACATTCAATCAACGCATGAATGATGAAGTAAAATGAGAATGGAGATGAAATGGGAGGACAAGAAATTCGAGGGGTGTGAGAATCCTTCCCAGCATTCGCCTGGGGACCCGGGAGAACCCATGGGTCAGGAATCGAGCTCACGACTTCCGAATGTGGGCCGCAGACGAAATGGCCTGAGCCATCCCGCTCGGCAAGTCCTGGGGGGTATAAGTCCTCCAACGTGGAGGGAAAGCAGGTAGAGAAGATTTTCACTAGCAAGGAGTACCTCATTGTTACGTGCTCGCGTTGCTGTGGTCATTTAACTAGTTTTAAGTCAGTAAGGCCTAAAAGTAGAGCTTCAGTACACACGAGGCTAAAATATTTAGATTATTGCAATGGTGTGATAACGTTCATTGTGACCAACTTTAGTTTTAAGTCCAATCACATAGCACTTACCTTTTGTATTTGCTCATGTCTTTTCAGTATGTCTTTTGCATGATTAATTTATCATGGCGCTCGCATTATCTGTTTAAAACGCAAATCATCATACTTCACTTTATTAGTTAACTTATACGTTATATTGGCAGCCTTCTGCTTTCTTTGATCTAAAGCGTTATTCTTTTACCTAATATAACCTACATAAGGATTCAATTACGGAAACTATGAGTTTAGAAGAAACCGAAATGAAAGTGAAATTACAGAATCAGCAGAAAGAATAACACTAGAACTAGAAAGTCCAGAAAATAATATGATATAGCATTTAATCGCTCCTTGCCTGAAGCAGCGCAAAACATCTTGAAAGCAATTTCACTGAAAATGACTGCTAGTAAATCAACAAAACATCTGTCATCTCCCTGCACACGAGTGTTGATCTCGTTTTAACACCATTTCTCTTGTTTCAAGAGTCCCCTATACACGTGAGTTATCTCGTTCTAAACCCTAAAAACTATATATCTAAAACCCAAATAAAACCCTACTTTTAACACTTGCATCATAATCTACTATTATGTGTATTTATTTCCAGCGTATTTCATTCATAATTAACACCATTCTTATTACCCATACGACATTATTTTCTTGATGTTTGAGGCAGTATTTTTAACACTTAAATGATTTCAGTCAAATTATATAATATATAATTCAATAACAGCCCGCCTTGAAACAATATGTGTTTGTAATAATTTGTAAAACGTATGTAACAGTCATTGCATATGCTTATATTATTGTATCCATGTGTAATAATGTTATGTGAATATATTACGTAATTTAACAATGTAGGAGCTGTGAGAATAATAAGTTAAAAGTTGCTAACAATGAGGTAACAATGAGGTAACCTTGAGGCAATAATGGGTTTGAGAGTTTAATAATACTACTTCTGATTATTGGAGCAACAATAATATAATTTTAGTGACAGTTTATAAAATAGCCAATCAACAACCAGAAAAAGCTTTAGTTAAATGAAGATATTCTATTGGAGTAGGATTAGCCAATAAGAGGCTTGAAATACAGAAATTTACGAGATTAGACGGTTGAAGTCAACTCAGTTGCCTCCAAACAGTGCTCATAACCAGACATGTTGCG
The DNA here is from genome assembly GCA_030765065.1 of Deroplatys truncata. Lineage (NCBI taxonomy): Eukaryota > Metazoa > Arthropoda > Insecta > Mantodea > Mantidae > Deroplatys > Deroplatys truncata. Next base: position 113,554,277 of record CM060982.1, read on the forward strand.
TCTAAACAGTGCTCATAACCAGACACGAGGTGTGTCCTCGAGAAACTAAATAGGTATTCGTGTGAGACAAAAATAGTTTACGTGTTAAAAAGTGCAAGTATTAAATAAAAGAATCTCACAGCTCTCTATAGCAGTGAAGTGCTATTTAATTTGTGTCAGGGATTAATAAAAAGGAGTGAATTAAAAATTAAAATCTGTGTAAGCCTACATTCTTAGTCGTACCAAAACCCTGCCAACAGAAACGTGTCTCTAACAAATACTGACGCAGCCGAGGCAAACATAAATATATAATATCTATTGAAACAGTCATATTACAAAGCTAATATTTTTAAACTTGGGGCGAAGGCTACCGGAAACTATTTACCATACGTGTGATTGCAACGAATTTCAAGTTCGGCTCCCCAACAGTTGAAATATAATAAAACTCCTACAACAAAACACCTAATTCAAATTAACGCCCAAGGCGTGGTGCAAATAATTTAAAGACGATAACCTTCAATACAAACTTCATCAAATTGGCGTCCATGCTTGGGACCTAAAATGATCTTCTGTATTTTTGGTTCTATACTATACAATAATTCATGTTACGTGTGTAAGTTATCCCAAACGTAATGTACAGTATTTTATATGCTCGTTTATTTCTTCTGCTTATTATTATTATTATTATTATTATTATTATTATTCTCTTGAAGCGATTCTATAGAAATTTTCAGGATTTCTTTTACGTTGTTTTAAATTTGCAATCTATGAATTTGCCTTCTTAATTTAAAAAGGGCTTCGATGAGTTCCCTGTTCAACATATTTACTTTTTAAGTTCTATGAGAATAAAAACCACCAAATTAGAGCTGTATTTACCCTTAAAAAATCATTTTTGATGCTTGAATTTTGCTTGAAAATAAACATATTGTTTGAAATAAAAGATAATGTTAAATTTAATATCAGAGGATTTTCTATAAGAATTTAGACTTACAATTCGCACAATGCCACGACTTCAATTTTCGGCAAAGGAAACAAATAGCACAAGAGATTGGATCACTGTGCAAGTATCGAACTGCGATTCACAATGTAGTGCCCCAGTTGGTGCCATTTCCTTGTGTTCTGTTGCAACATGAGGTACTCTCTAGCCACTTGACCTAGAAATAGAGAAACAACAAACCTGGTGTAAAAAGTAATGCATACTGTTCCAGACTCCAGACCTTCGAAAAAGGAGATTTGACCTGCAGAACCTATTAGCGCTTTCACGTTTTTGAATTATGTTCCTTTCTAAACTGATTGTTTTTGTTTCCAAATGTTTACCCACAGTAACTTTTTCTTACTACTTACAGTAAGTAGGGGAAGCATTTATTCCACCCAAAAATTCAATGCCGAGATTTCATCTTGTTTTAAGGCCCCCTGAAATCAAATAATAGTTCCTAGAAAAAAGATCCATACGTGTGTCTGTAAACAACAGAAACGAAAAGTAGGGTAAATACCAAACTTGGTGTTTAGGTTCGGTACCTTCAAAAAATCCCCTCACCCCAAACCAATCTTTACATGGACAATTAAAGTCAATACCTTTCAACATATTGATTAAAATTACATATGTTTAAGCTATTTTATGACAAATACAAGAATGTCTTACATTTTCTGCGGTTAAGTCCTCTTTGTTTTGAATGGTTTTTTTTATAATTAGCGAACCGTAATAAATAAGATAAAATTTTACTACACAAGAAATGTATATCTCGTTAAAGGTTGCAATTTACCTAAAATATAATTTCTTGTGACATTGACGGTTTCTGAGATATTCTTTCTGTTAGTTTGATTTTTCAAATACTTTATACTTCTCTCAACGCAAATTTATTTTTATGGCTTTAATAATCTCTTTTTATGAACAGGTAAAAGAAAGAAGACTGGGGAAACAAAGAGAATAGCGGTTTGCGGTTGGGAAAATTATAAAGCATCTGAAAATTCAAACCAATAACAAAGAATATCTCGGAAGTGGTAACACCACAAAAAATCTGATGTTTTACACTCACATGACTTTCTCTACTCTTGTACAAGCTATTTTTACAAACTCTTATTCTCCATCAATTTCATATTAATCGAGATAAACATTTGCAGAAACGATCTTTTGACATGCAAAGAGAATCACATCTTTCACATAGCGACCAGTTCTAAAAATATTTGACTAACGCTTAAGGCGTACTATGTTCCCTTTGTTTTGTATTAGCAAGGGCAACATAGAAATACAGTAGTCTTTAAGCATATACATATCTCTTAATAGCTGGTTACTATATGCAGCACCATTCTCTTTGCCACAGATTAATACTCTTTGCATATCCAAGACAAAAAATGAACAACGAATTCCCATTTGAGAAAATAAGTATTGAAAAATTTAAGGGAATAACAAGCAATATGTCGAAAATGGATCACTCAACCAAAAAATGTATATGACATAAATTGTGTATTTTAACGCGATCTACATCTTTTGTGTAGTAAAATTTTGTGTACCTCTTGTGGTTTACCAGTTATGCAATAGTCGCTTACAATGACGAATACTTTTGGAGACATTCCCAGAAAATTCGAGATATACATTTTATTTGTCATAAAAACATCTTAAACATTTGATATTTTAATCAAAATAGTTGTAGCCATTTTTGAGAAAATTACAATTTTCGAAAATGTTCCATGTAAAGGGTACTCTGGGGTGGGGGTGTTATTGAAAACCTTCGTGTCGCATCTCTGAAAGATACTGAACCTAAATACCAAGTTTGGTGTTTATCCGACTGTTCGTTTCTGAGTTATGCTGTTCACAGACACACACACACAGACACACGGACATTATTCCAAAAATTCAGGTCTCAAAACATGTATTTCCGGTGAAATCTCGGTATCGAATTTTTGGGTGGAATACAATACTTCCCCTACGTAGTAGAGAAAGTAAATGTTATTTCATATATAGTGTGTGAATCAATGAGATCTACATTTATTATAACATTTTGTGTTACTCTTACGGGTTACCAATTATACAAAAATGGTTCAGAATAAACAGCACTTCGGAGGCTATTCCCAGAAAATTTAAAATACGCATTTTTTCTTTTGTCAATGTTTTAATCAACATTGTTAAAGCCATTTTTGAGAAAAGAAGAAATAATAAAAAAGCTTCCATGTAAATGATAGTTTAGGGTGGAAGAACGTTGTTAAAATCTTGGTGTCCTTGGAAGGTCCTGAACTTAAATACCAAGTTTCGTATTTAACCAACGTTTCGTTTTTGAGTTGTTATTCACAGACAGACAGACACAGACACACACGCATACACATTTGTTTTGGGTTCAGGGAGCCAGCATGTTATTACTATGTAACTAACTTTAAGTGCATAGTAGAGAAAGTAGAAAAGCATAAAAAACGTTTTATAAATAATCATAAAATAATTTCATAGATTCCCTCTATCGTCGAATGTTCGGCATTTGGCATTCATCAGAAAATTCAAAATATCTATTTTATTTGTCATGAATATAGGTTAAACATGGTAACAAAAATTAGAACACCAATTCCTGTTAAACACAATTTATTTTTCACTCAGGTGCAGTATAGCACAAACTTTACACTTAACACACTTTTAACACACATTCAGAACAGAACACAACTGATTCGTCGAATCACAACTAAACTGCTGAGTCACAATTAAAAACTGAACTGCACTCGGCACTGTCCACTTTTAACTGTTCTAAACTCTTGGACTTCTTGACTGCACTTAATTCATAATTTCTTCACTAGCTTAACTTCACTCACAGGGCAGAGTAGTTCCTTATATAGATTCCGCATACAAAGCGGAATGTTCTAGAAAGGGAGGCTAATAAAGCATGCCGAAATGAATGTTCTAGAACAGGGAAGCGGTACATAAAAGACTATTGTTCCGCCCTGGCTACTGTTCCGATAGCCGGTCCGAGAGGGGCTTACCGGCGGCCTGCATTTAGCTTTGCCGGTGAGGTCACAGCATTTTAATCGAAATAATTTTTTTTTAATTTTTTAAAATAAAAAGTAACAAACATTTTCCATATAAAGGGTTGTTTAGAGTTGGAGGATTTTCTTCAAATCTTGGTGGCGTTGGAAGGCTCTGAACTAAAATACCAAGTTTCGTATTTAAAGGACGTTTCGTTTTAGAGCTATGCTGTTCACAGACACATACGCGAAACTTTTTCTTTTCTTGCTTTCTGTTTTGGACTCAGGGGGCCTCAAAGGATTTATTTCTGATGAAATCTCAATACAGAACGTTTGCATGGAATACAATACTTCCACTACCTACTGTTAAGTGTGTAGTAGAGAAAGTAAAAAAGCATAAAAACGTATTCTAAAACATCATAAAATAATTTCTTAGACTCCCTGTGTCGTCGAATATTCAGCATTCTGGCTGCTCAACGCAGAGGTTCCGCGTTCAATTCCCAGCTGTGGCGGGGTAGTTCTATATTTAGAATCATTCCCTACCCTCCGACGTGTTTGGAAGCATGAATGAGGAGTGAATGTGATTCCGAGTGTTTTCTTGGTAAGAATTTATTAGAAAATCTTACATTTCAAGGAGTCATAACACCAACAATGAGTTGTCAAGTCAATCAACCGATGTGGCTACATAAATGAAACAATACAACAATAATAATCATAATAAAGCGTCATTCCAGATTTAAAAAGTCGCCTAGTAAACAAAGTTTAGCCCTTGTAGCTATGAAAGATTTCAGCCCTGTAGGTTTTATAGTTTTTGGGGAAAAAAGAGGCTCATATGTTTAGGGAATAGCTATTTCGAAATAATATTAAAGAAGATTTATCTTTAGACGTATAACCTCTTTTATGAATTCAACATATTATTTATTGGCAGCACATTTTCTCCTGAACGATTAACGAGTGCCTATAATTATTTTAAGGTCAGGAAGATTAATTAAATAACTTCCATTATTTTCTACATTACACAGAGATGATAGAAATTAAATTATTTGGGCAGTAATACACAAGAGATACAGCGCTCTAGAATCCACGTTTAATTCTTGAAGCTATATCTCATAGTTGTGCACGGCGCGCAGGTAATGTTGCAGGGGTTTCAGGGGTGGTATAAATTTTAATCAGTTGCGAGTCTGTACTGTATACGTAAAGCAAAGCATTAGGCATTATAGACAGAGCGGAATGATTCAGGCGGCAACGCCTGTGACCCGCATTGTTCGGGAAGTCCCGGTTTCGATTCCCGGTGGCCACTAGCTCTGATCATGTGGTTTTCGTGGTTGTCCTCTGGTTGCCTGGGCGAATGCCGGGGCGGTGTATTCTACCACAATTTCTCCTATCCCTATTTTCTATCTCCCTTTCAGATGTGCTTTCAAGTCCTAAGCTGCTAGCGGTGTCGGGAGGATGCCGTAGATGTTTGCACATCGGAAAGATTTATCCCCGTGAACGCAAACATACGTTATTCCGCCCGTTAGGGTCGCTTCGTCGCATTCAATCGGGATTCTCCACCTTTGCTGGTACGCCGATGTTCAAATTGGAATTATTAGGGACTTCGACACGTCTCTGTGAGCCTGTCTGCCTGCGGACCTGAGACTTCCAACAGTTCCTTCACTTTGTCCCTGCCTCCTGGAAGTTGTATCCACAATAGGTCAAGCTGTTAGCAGTGCGTGAGATTTTACACATGTAAAACTCTGTAGACGAAAGCAGTTCACACTCGGAATATTTTCAATAAATTCCGTCCCCTAACCACTCGTACACAGAGCACAGCTGTGGATATGTTAGTCAAAACAACTACGTGACAGTTAATATTCAGATGTCTGGCTCATGACGGACGGGGTTATTCTTATTGTTATTATGTAATGTATTACAGAATATTATATTCTTATTGTGTGTCATGATCCAAGGTTACTGGAAGGTCAGCGCCAGGTAGTCGGAATAAACAAGGATAAGTAGCGCTCTCTCCTGGCATAGACAGCAGAAGCGCTATTGGCAGGTAAACAACATTTCCTAGAAGTTTCTTTCCCTTCGCCTCCAGTACGCGCATCCAGATAGTTCTGGAATGTTCTATTGACTATATAAGCGAGCGTTCTCGCAAGAGGAGTCAGCGAGTTCGTTACGACTGCTGTGACAAGCAGCGATTAGTACTGCGGAGCGAGATATTATAGAAACCATGTGTTCGACTCCCCAGGGAGTGAACTGTCCGGAAGAAGAGGCTACATTACCAAGAAAGTGAACAATTTCACATTAGTGAAGTGAGAGTGTGAACTAAGTGAAGTGCCAGTGAAAATTGAACCAAACAAAAACAGTGACAATGCGAACTAAAAGAAGTGAGAGTTAAAAACTGAAAAAGTCACGGTATTCTCACTATAAACATCATGATCCTATACAATCAATAATAATAAATATCACAATTACATCGCTGTAACAATCTAAGCTAAATACGTATTTACTTCGTACGCGTTTTACAATTAACAGTACGCTTTTACATAAAGCAACTGAAACAACAGATCTGCGTAATGTAATGACTACTCTGTTCATACGCCGTATATTTTATATTGAGCAGTAACATTTAGCAATAATATCAGATATCAATAAGTAACCGCCGTGATTAGTAATCTAAGTCCACCTCGAAAACAGTATCAAACATGATCCGGATTGGATTACAGGAGCAAGAATTATTAAAATTACAAGACACACCAATTAATCTTCCTGCAACCATACCCGCAGATAAATCAACAGCACCATTTATCAGTTCTGAAGAGCCTACGAAATCCTACTACCTCAACATCCACTTCAGTTTCCATTACGGAAAAGCAGCATACTCCAACTTTGAATTTTTACTTTCTATACTACGTATAGTAAGTAGGGGAAGTATTGAATTCCACCCAAAAATTCGATACCGAGATTTCACCGGAAATATATGTTTTGAGACCCCCTGAATCCAAAAAAAAACATTTTTGGAAACATGTCCGTGCGTGTCTATGTGTGTGTCTGTCTGTGTGTGTGCCCGTCTGTCTGTGAACAGCATAACTCAGAAACGAACAGTCGGTTAAACACCAAGCTTGGTATTTAGGTTCAGTATCTTCCAGAGATGCGACACGAAGATTTTCAAGAAAAGCCCCCACCCCAGATTACCCTTTACATGCAACATTTTTCGAAAATTTTAATTTTCTCAAAAATGGCTAACGATTTTTATTAAAATATCATATGTTTAAGATATTTTCATGACAAATAAAATGTATATCTTGAATTTTCTGGGAATGTCTCCAAAAGTATTCTTCATTGTGAACGACTTTTGCATAGCTGGTAAACCATAAGAGATAGAAAAATTTTAGTACACAAAAATGTATATCGCGCTAAAATACACAATTTATGTCATATACATTCTTTTTGTTGAGTGAACCATTTTCGAGATATTGCTTGTTATTCCCTTAAATTTTTCAATACTTATTTTCTCAAATGGTAATTCGTTATTCATCTTTTTGTCTTGGATATGCAAAGAGTATTAACCTGTGGCAAAGAGAATGGTGCTGCACATAGCAACCAGCTATTAAGAGATATGTATATGCTTAACGGCTACTATATTTCTTTATTGCCCTTGTAAATATATATTCCCTTTACATCTACAAGAAAATTAGCAGTAACAGAGAGTCTACAAATGTTTATTTCGATTAACATGAAGTAGATGGAGAATAAGCATTTGTAAAAATTATTTGTACAAGAGTAGAGAAAATCATGTAAGTGTAACACATCAGATTTTTTAAAATTGTGCTTTTAAACCATATAAATTCAAATAGTATTAATTTCCAAAGGGATTATGTTCTTAAAATAATATGTCTTTATTGACTTTTGATTTTACCTTGCCTTAATTCGAGGTTGAACATTTTCTCATTTGTTACCATTGCTGTGTACTACATAACATTTTTGATTGTTCATTCGAACCTGACAGCTGATAAAATGGTTATTTCATTTTAAAAAGACAGGTGAGAAAATAAGTATTATATTCTATTACATTTTATTCATAAAGTAATCTTAATAAACTCCACTGGAGGTGACGAGTTTTATTAGATAAATTCCTAACCTTTCGTGAGATTACCTGTGTTCAGTGTTGACAAGTTTGCAAGTTGTCGCAATTTTTAACGGCTGTTATTCCTGTGTTAGCGACAGGTTTACTCTATGAGCGGTATACGACAAATATAAGATCTTGAACTAAAGGCGGCGAATGTTTCCTTCCTTTATCGCTACATTCTCTAATGTTTATGATCATAAATTTCTTTTAATTGAAAAGTTAATAGATTGGACCCTTTTACCTAGTACATACTACACAAGTTAAAGGTGGGATTCAAATTTCAGCCCACTTCATTTATGACTTAGTAAGGCAATGATTCCACTTATCTAGTCTAGGAAACAGTACCAGCGCTGAGGAAAATAAGAATCTCAGATCCTTACTCCTTTAAATCAACCGATGGGTCCTGACCTGGTACGCCTTCGACTTCGGGATTGAATGGAAAGGAAATCTGTCTAACCTACCTTATACTGTAGTATATTGAAGGAAAGAGGGTGAGTCCAGATGTAAACAACGGGCGCGTGCCTGCAGTGTACGTATAGGTTTATCAAAAGAAGGCTTATACTATGCTATACATGCCGACTGTTAATGTTTTTATTTCGTTATAGAACATACACTTTACATATACACTACGTGATCAAAAGTATCCGGACACATGGCTGAAAATGACGTACAATTTTGTGGCGCCCTGCATCGGTAATGCTGGAAGTCAATATGGTGTTGGCCCACTCTTAGCCTTGATGACAGCGCTCACTCTCGCAGGCACACTTTCAATCAGGTGCTGGAAGGTTTCTTGCGGAATGGCAGCCCATTCTTCACGGAGTGAGGGACTGAGGAGAGTTAACGATGTAGGTCGGTGAAGCCTGGCACGAAGTCGGCGTTCCAAAACATTCCAAAGGTGTTCTATAGGATTGAGGTAAGGAATCTGTGTAGGCCAGTCCATTACAGGGATGTTATTATCGTGTAACCACTGCGCCACAGCCCGTACAGTATGAAAAGGTGCTCGATCCTGTTGAAAGATGCAATCGTCATCCCCGAATTGCTCTTCAACAGTGAGAAACAAGAAGGTGCTTAAAATGTCAATGTAGGTCTGCGCTGTGATCGTGCCACGCAAAACAACAAGGGGTGCAAGCACCCTCCAGGAAAAACACGACCACACCATAACACTACCACCTCCGAATTTCACTGTTGGCCCTACACATGCTGGCAGATGACGTTCACCGGGCATTCGCCATACCTACACCCTGCCATCGGATCGCCACATTGTGAACCGTGATTCGTCACTCCACACAACGTTTTGCCACTGTTCAATCGTGTAATGTTGACGCTCCTTACACCAAGCGAGGCGTCGTTTGGCATTTTCCTGCGTGATGTGTGGCTTATGAGCAGCCGCTCGACCATGGAATCCAAGGTTTCTCACCTCACACTTAACTGTCATAGTACTTGGAGTGGTTCCTGATGCAGTTTGGAATTCATGTGTGATGTTCTGGATAGATGTCTGCCTATTACTCTTTACGACCCTCTTCAAATGTCGGCGGTCTCTGTCAGTCAACAGATGAGGTCGGCCTGTACGCTATTGTGCTGTACATGTCCCTTCACGTTTCCACTTCACTATCACAGCAGAAGCAGTGGACCTAGGGATGTTTATGATTGTGGAAATCTCGCGTACAGACTTCTGACACAAGTGACACCCAATCACCTGACCACGTTCGAAGTCCGTGAGTTCCATGGAGCGTCCCATTCTGCTGTTTCATGATGTCTAATGACTACTGAGGTTGCGGATAATGAATACCAGGTATGTAGGTGGCAGCACAATGCAGTAAGATGAAAAACGTATGTTTGTGGGGGTGTTCGGATACTTTTCATCAAATTGTGTATGTAAAGGGAATGCTACATAATCTCTCACTTACGAATAATACAGTATATCACTGTCTAATGTATTTCTTATTCTGGAATTAATTGTTCTTTCACACAAGCCGTGTGTTGGACAGGGTTGGAAAGGTAGAATCAAATGACTGAAAAATTCAATGCCATAGCCGGGATTTGAACCACGGATCTCGAGGTCTCCGTCCGGTTGCAAATCCGTGGTTCAAATCCCGGCTATGGCATTGAACTTTTCAGTCATCTGATTCTACCTTTCCAACCCTGTCCAACAGGGTGACAGAGAATAGATATATTCAATAAATGTAATGCCTTTAACCCCCTTTTTTGGAGAATTTTTGGCTGCTTTTAGCTACTTTATAGCATTAAGATGGTGAAAAAATGTTGTTCACTTGTTGATAAAACATCTATAGGCAGCATTTGGGTTACCTACTTGAACAAAATGGACGGAAATATTGGAACATGCGCTTTCTGAATCGGGAGGATTCAAAGGTTGTATTTTAATCAGAAATAGAAAACATGATATCTGATAATATTTACAGTTTCCGTTATCCTTAATGAACCTGTGAACCTCGCATTGACTTTTGAATAACGTAACACACTTGTATTTTGCATCTTTAATTAAAAGTACTTTTAATGAAGGTTTGAGTAACCTGCAGTAAGTTGCAGAGGTTGGCGATCACTGCTTTAGATTGGAGTGGCCTATGAAAAAGTTCGTAGTTTATTTGCGGTAATCCAATTAATTATTAATTACTAATGCCCCAGTGGCAACATTCTGTAGCAACTCGCGGGAAAGCCAACATGTACGGTAATGTTGTGTAAACACACAAAGAGGCTAATTAAAGCGAGGGTAGTACACAGACAGGGTTTATACTAATAATTATACTTACCAAGAATAGGCCAGCTTACGAATATTCCGTAAGCGGATTGTTAAAGGATGCCAAGTCCGTAAATAGGCGAACGATGTCGTGTGAAAGCCTCGTAAATATATATCAAACTAATATTATTATGTTCATACAATAACGACACAAAGATTACATAATTAAAACTCGCAGCTCTCGTCGCGTTATTGTGTTATTTAGTATTTATTCTCTTGCCACAATAATAGTAATAAAATCTGTGTTGACTCACATGACTTTCTCTACCTTGCATAAACTATGTTTGCAATTTGCATAAACTTATTGTTACTCTTCTTATAGCCTCAAGAGGAATGTGGTAGGCTTTAAGCGATAGTCAAATCTTTTAAGAGCTGGTTGCTATTAGGAGCAACTATCTACATGAGAAAAAGTGTAAGTATTGGAAATTTCAAGCAAATAACAAGGAATGTCTCGGAAATGGTTCACTCCCCAAAAAAATCTATATGACAAATTGTGTGTTTTAACGAGATATGCATTTTTATAGCAAAATTTTGTCTATCTCTTCCAGATTACCAGTTATGCAAAAGTGATTCAGAATGAACAGTACTTTTGGGGATATTCACAGAAAATTCAAGATATAAATTTCATTTGTCATGAAAATATCTTAAGTATATCCGTTAATCAAAATCGTTAGAGCCATTTTGAGAAAACCAAAATTTTCGAAAAATGTTCCACGTAAAGGGTAGTCTGGGGTGGGAATTTTCTTGAAAATCTTCGTACCCCAAGTTTGGTATTTATCCGGCTTTTGGTTTTTGAGATATGCTGTTCACAGACACACACAAGGACCTTTTTTGGATTCAGGGTGCCTCACAACATGTATTTGCGGTAAAATCTCGGTATCAAACTTCTGGTGAATGCAATTACTTCCCCTACTTACTATAGGTAGTAGAGAAAACAAAAAGCGTAATATTAGAATATCATACCTATATTAAGTTAACAAGTCTTAAAGTATAAAAAGGATGACCCATTAACATATTTTAAAACGCGCCTATTAAAGGTATTTTTCCACGATCAGAACCAAATTTCGATTTCTAGGTTACCAAAAAAAAGGAGAGAAATATAAAATTTTTCCCTAGGGAGATATTGTAATGCATTTCTCCCTAAAGGATAGTATTATTAATTCTAGTTCTACATCGTTCTAACCTTAATGAATAATATACTAATTACCTTAATCAACAAATACATGGCGTCATCCGCTTTCCACAAGAATTAATATATAACATTGTGTCATAATGTAGAAAACTTAGTATTCCTTCCCTAATTCCTTGAAATAAACCCAATTTTTTTTTGTAATTCTTCAGTAAAAGTGGTAAAGTCTGTGCTGATCTCTCCACGCCCCCCTTTCTCCAGTAGTCAAAGACCAAGTTCTGGACCGACGGCCAAGGTTTCGGCACTGACTCACCAGTCTGAGCTCTCAGGGGGATAGCCACAATACTATCCGAGAGCTAGCCATTGGATGAAGAAGGCGTTTTATTAGCTCCACGTATGGACGGCAATTTGAAGAATGGAGTTTTGTTACGTTATTACGTTGTTTGCACCACGCTTTGGGAGTCAATTTTGCAGTAGTTTGTACTGAAGGAGCTGTATTATACTTCAACTGTTGGAGAGCCGAACTTGTAGTAGCTGCAACCGCACGTATAGTAAACAGTTTCGGTAGCCTTCGCCCCAAATGTACTTTCAGGTGGCCTTTGCCCCAAGTTTAAAAAAATATTAACTTTGTAATTTGACTATTTCTTTAAATATTAAATATTTATATTTGCCTCGGCTGCGTCAGTATTTGTTAGAGACACGTTTCTCTTAGCAGGGTTGTGGTGTGACTAAAGAATGTAGGCTTACACCGATTATAATTTTACTTAACTTCTTTTAAATTAGTACTTGATACGATTTTAAATAATACTTAACTAATATAGAGAGCTGTGAGATTCTTTTTATTAATAAGTTACTTGCACTTTTTAACACATAAACTTATTTTTCGCCTCTCACGAATACGTATTAAATCTCTCGTGGACGCATCTCGCATCCGGTTACAATTACTGTCTGCAGGCAACTGAATTGATTTCAACCGTCTAAACTTGTAAATTTCTGTATTTCAAGTCTCTGATTCGTTAATCCTACTCGAATAGAATGCCTTCATTTAACTAAAGCTTTTACGTGGTTGTTGATTGGCTATTTTATAAACTGTCACTAAAATTACATTATTGTTACGCCAAGAATCACAAGTGGTACTGTTAAACTTTCTTACTCATTATTGAATCAAGGTTACCTCATTGTTAGCAACCTTTAACTTATTATCTCCCAGCTCCTACATTATTACATTTCGTAATATATTCACATAACATTATTACACATGGATAGAATAATATAAGCATATGCAATGACTATTACATACATTTTACAACCAATTACATACATATTGCTTCAAGGCGGGCTGTTATTGAATTTATATATTATATAATTAGACTGAAATTATTTTAGTGTTAAAAATACTGCCTCAAGTGTGTGGCGGTATTACTTATATTTGTTGAGCCCCACGTTTGGGAGCCAATTTGCGGTGATATATTTGTAATATTTATATTTGTTAAGCCCCACGTTTGGGAGCCAATTTGCGACGGTATTAGTTATAATGTTTGTGTATATGTGTTTACGCCACGTGGTGAAGCCATTTTGTGACGTAATTCTTTGTTAGGTTTGTTAGCTCCATCTGGTGTTAACAATTTGCGGCAGTATTAGTGTTTGTTTTAAAGAATGCTACTGTTATTTTATTTAATTTTGGTTCACTGTCCTCCGGCTAGCTATGATCTTTTTGGTCGAGCACTTCTCTTTATACAGGTTGTGTAAACGGAAGGGAGTCTCTTATCCAAATATAACACTGATGAAGGAATTTGTTTTACACTCTTATTGTCGAACACATTCACTATCACATTTACACATTGATCTTGACACTCGCCAAACTGAAACTGTTATAATAACTTCATTACTGATCACTTTTAATTCGCGTACTTCAACCTTTTTGTATAATTAACTTTACAACACTTGAGATTTTTCATAACTCTGCTTCGCGTAACCTGCGAATCGATAGCCGACGTGTACTGTACAAATATTTCTGCTGGACTGAAGGCGACGTGTAACGTACAAATGTTTTCGACGAACTGACGTGAAGACGACGTGTAGTATACAAAGATTTTTGATGAACTGACGGACTGAAGGACTTTACCTCTAACCTAGCTCTTTTTATACTCCTACACCCCGATATGCCTAAAGATTATAACCGAGTTGCTATTGGCTAATAAAACGCGCCAACATTAGCGTCTATTTTTATATCCAATAAAAATTATGAATACATATGCTCTAGCGAAAATGTTCCAGCAAATTCTAAAGAAAAACGCGCCAATATTACGTAACTTCCTCGTCTCCAATAATGATAAACAGCTCACCCCCTCGCTGCATTATTGCACGCTATTATTGTCAGTTTCAGTAAGGCAGTATAAACTTACTTCTCAACAATAATTACAATCAACAAACATCTCAAATCAATGTCACATAAAAATGCATATTCATATTATAATCATTCTTTTAGTTCAAATAATTTATGACACAAAATTACTGCATCAAGTGACAGAATACCAATCATCAGAGAATAAGAATACCAAAGGATCAGGGCTAAGATGGAATTTGATTAATGAATATAGAACTAATCTTTAAAACGGCTTCAGACTAGAGAGTGCTGTGCAAACTCTCTAGAATAAAATACTGTATTTATAATGTGTGTACTTATAGATTAAGAGGCCAAAAACATGATTTACGATGAAATGTTTAGACAGAATTACCGAGTGGAATTAACACATCCTCTCCCTTAAATGGAGGATGCAAAAATTAAAGGTTGATCTGTTACAATCACACGACTTTCTCTGTACTTTATCGTTTACTAGTAGGTATACAAATTATTCTTACGAAAGCTTATTTGTTCTATCTACTTCATAATAATCGAGATAAACCTTTGCAGAAATGGTTGAATTGCACATTTGGTGTAGGAAATGTAATTTAGCTGGACGCTAAATGCTGGCCTTAAAATTCCACACTCTTAGCTTGCAGTCGTGATAAACAACTGAATGTTGACAGGACTTTAAGAATGAAAAGGATACTGAACAATTCGAATCTTCAGTTACGGATACCCTAGAAATGCCACAAAAGTTTATATGAAATAAATTGTGTATTTTAATGAAATCTGTATTTTTATGTAGTACGTTTTCTTCTTATGTAGTACGTTTACCAGTTTTACAAGATTACACAAAATTCCTCCAGAATGAACAGGACTTCACAGAGTATTTGCAGTAAATTCAATATAAACACTTTATTTGTCATGTAAATATATTTAATGTATGATATTTTAATAAAAATCGTTTAATCAAAATCAAGAGTAGTATTTGAGAAAATTTCGAAACATTTTCTATGTAAAGGGGGGTTGGGGTTGGGTAATTTACTCGAAAATCTTTGTAT
The DNA here is from genome assembly GCA_030765065.1 of Deroplatys truncata. Classification (NCBI taxonomy): domain Eukaryota; kingdom Metazoa; phylum Arthropoda; class Insecta; order Mantodea; family Mantidae; genus Deroplatys; species Deroplatys truncata. The sequence continues at coordinate 113,569,604 of CM060982.1, forward strand.
CGCATCTTTGAAAGATACTGATCTTAAATACCAAATTTGGCATATATCCAACTTTTCGTCTTTGAGTTATACTGTTCACAAGCACACAGGGGCCTCAAAACAAGCATTTCCTGTGAAATTTATACAGAATTTTTGGCTAGAATGCAATACCTTCTCTACCTAAAATGTACTTGATAGAGAAAATAAAAAACTAATACCCAAGACACTTTGCTAGCATCACTTCACTCACGAACTATGTCTCCTAGGTTTGGAAAGCATTTTGTAGGCCCTCTGGGAATCTTAGCCACGTCTAACCAAGTTTCAAGTCGCCTCTGGCATCTTCCAAGCAACAGCAAGAGGTAAACACCGCAAAACCGCCGCCACATTAAAGTGTGCATGCCTGAAACTTCCGCCATAGTCGGCGGAAATCGCTGCTTCAATGTTCGGGCATGTGTAAAGTTTACAATGCTGAAATTACATGCCTTCAAGAATTCATACGCGAAGACTGTGTGTTATAAAACTTTGGAAACAAAGCAGCAGCGGAGGTATTTAACTTTAAACCTCCCAACCTCCCTAGCGTAATTATTTACTTCAAAATTAAATTGAAATAAATGTATATGTAGCTTTCATTCCAGTCAACTTAACACCTCACATCTTATTGTCCTGTAGTTGTAATGATAAATGTGTTATGCAGAATGAATGCGGAACGTATGATCAGGCATCTGCCCAGCGACCGTTCTGCCTGGGCTAACTGATTATTAAGTAAACTCAACACTCACGCAAACACATTCAAATACACGCGAAAAGACTATGGACATATCAATGGTCTCTTTATCAAAGAAAACTTTCTCAGCCTAGCTGGGATACAAACCCAGAACGCTTTTAACAGCGTAAAGGTTCTCTGATATCTGAGCCGCAAGCAAATTTGTCTTAGATATTGAAAGAAGTAAATCAACTGTAATTTACAATTTAGGTTTAATCCCTTCGTGTTCAAGTTGAAATTTCAAACCAAGCTTGCATAATGATGCTTAAACATAGAAAAGCATTTACTTATTTACATGCATATTCAATTATTTTATTCTTATACCTTTTGAATACTATTTTCGCTAGAATATTATCCATAAGTTATTTTATATGCATATATGCAATAAAGTAATTCTGTAAACACTTAAATAATTTCGTGACGAATTCAGAAATAGGTTATTTTATTATATGGTCTATAAATGAGCACAGTAAATATTTATTTTGGAAAATTTAATTAACTAAACATTTCTCCAGAGAGGGATTCATTCTTCGTCGGAGATGGGAAGGAGACATGCCAGGCACCCGCCGAAGGGGCAGTCGCCGCGCCGTTATCTGAAGAAGCTGCTCCGGGCCTCGCCGCCGCTGATTCGCCGGCCGCTCCTCTGGCATCTGCCGGGAGCTGAGCCTCACCGCCACCGGTGACCGGGCCTTCTTGAGCATCGGTCACTGCATCGCCCCGGCACCAGCAGCTTCACCGCTCTCTTCCAGTCAACACCACACCTCACCTCCAACCGCAGCAGTCGCCAACAGCACAGCACTTCTCATCACACCATCCAACGCAGCAGCCACCACCACAGCATCCTACACCGTCGTCGCCACTGTGCAGCGCAGTGATTTCTGGAGTTCCTCGGAATCTGCCTACCAGATACATACTCATTGCAGCCAAACACCGGTGGCCTTCTACCTTTAAGGCCACGCCCATTATCACGTCTCGAGGACCAACCACCTCCGTCCGCCTGGCATTGGCTGATCCGGCCGACCGTGAGGCTGCCTTAAGGTCCGGCCTGCCCTTGTTAGGGCAGGTTCTTCGCGTAGAGGCTACCCAAACGAAAAGCCAACAGCCATGTCGCAGATGCTGTTGCTACGGCCACGACACCACAACCTGCGCTGCACCGAGTTTGGCGACACAATGCACCAGACACGACCTCCGCCGCCGACGTCGGTACTGCGGCTCCTGCAACGGCCACGGCCACTTCACCGGGCAGTCGCAGTGCCCAAGAAGCCATCGACTGCCACCGGCTGAAACCATCTACACAGCTCCAGCCGCTCCTCCGGCGCCAACGCCACCTCCAGCTCCGGCCATCACCGACATCACCCTACGAGATATGGTTCAGAGAATCTCCACACGGAGGTCCTTAACATCGGATCCCGTGTCTCTCTATAGGAAGAACTCATCACATCACTCACCACCACCGTCAACTCCACCAACTTGGATCATCATCTCCGCCGACTCGCCGCCATTGAATCTGGATTACAAGACCTACACGCCATCACCGCCGCCTTCTCATCCACAGTCAACACATTCACCACCAGCTGTCTGCAGCAATTAGACGACACCAACTCCTCAATCAGTGGCCTGGGCGAAGTCATCGCACGTCTGCCACCGACATCAGCACAGCCAGCTCCGGCAGATTGCCTGGAGGAGGTTAGGCATACGATTTCAGGTCTAGCCGACATAGTAAAGACCCTGCACACGACGATGGCCGAGTGGACTTCTGTACTCTCATTGAAGAGTGGGCAGGAGCGAATGAACGGTTACTTGATGGCACAAGAAGCCGCTAGCTTTTATCCGTCCAACAGGTTCAACTACCCTCGCCAAAACTGAGCGCACCCCTCCAGGGGCACTCAACATTAGAACTGTGATGCAATAAAGAAAACCACGACACAATCTTTACCAATCTCTCTTAACGAAACACCACTTACTCCTTACTTACCCTTACTCCACTGCCAGCGCAATAAGCTGGCAGCTATCCTACCGCGCACTAACAGCGGAACCCCAATACCCCTCCTAACTTCTCCTTTCTAATCCACGTCTAATCCTATCCTATTCCCGAAAACCCAAAAAGAAAAAAAAGGAAAAAAAAAGTTCTCCAGAAAGTGTTCGTCCCCATTTAAAAAAATGCCAGTGGTCAAATTAACGGAAAAAATTTATCGCTTTTAATATACAGAAAGAACAAGTGATATCTCAATTTGGTATCTTTCATTTCCTTAGTTTAATAATGATTTTAAGATTACTCCAAAGTTTTAACTTCTTCGTCTAGCTATTTACAATATCGATTATGGTACAAGGGGTAAAAGTAGAAATCCTAGGAGCAAAATAAAACCACCTTTAACACGTGTTTATTTTTTCGACAGCATTCAATTATTTAAAACATAAATAATATTATATTGATTCGTGAAACTAACAGATACCAAGTTTAGAACGTGTTCTTGAAACAAGAGAAACGAAGTTAAGAAAGCGAGATGACAGATGTTTTGTTGATTATCCAGAAGTCATTTTCAGTGAAATTATTTTTACCATGTTTTGCCTTACACCAGGCAATGAAGCGATTAAATGCTAGTATCATGTTGCTTTCTGGAGTTTTTGTGTAAGTACTTCTAGTGTTATTCTTTCTGCTGCTTCTGTAATTTTACCTGGCTCTTCCATTTCAGTTTCTACTGAATTCATAATTGCCGCCATTTAATTTTTCTGTAGGTTATACTATATCAGAAAACCGCCAATATAACTTGTAGATTAACTCTACGACGAATGGCGATAAATTGAAGTATGGCGATTTGTTTTGTGAACAAATAATGCGAGCGCCATTAAAAAAAATCTGATATGTTACACTCACATGACTTTCTCTACTCTTGTACAAACTATTTTTACAAACGCTTATTCTCCATATGATTCATGTTAATCGATATATTAATCCTGTTGCTAATTTTCTTTAAGAGCTGGTTGCTATGTGCAGCATTCCATTGTCTTTGCATGTCCAGGACAAAAAAATGAATAACGAGTTCCCATTTGAGAAAAAGTATAAGTATTGGAACATTTAAGGGTATAACAAGCAATATCTTGAAAATGATTCACTCAACAACAAAATGTATATGACATAAATTGTGTATTTTAATGCGATCTACATTTTTTGTGTAGTAAAATTTTGTCTATCTCTTATGGTTTACCAGTTATGCAAAAGTCGTTCACAATGAATACTTTTGGAGACACTCCCAGAAAATTCGAGATATACATTTCATTTGCCATGAAAATATCTTAAACATATGATATTTTAACCAAAATCGTTATAGCCATTTTTGTGAGAATTAAAATTTTCGAAAAATGTTCCATGTAAACGGTAATATGGGGTGGGGGAATTTTCTTGAAAGCCTTCGTGTCGCATCTCTGGAAGATACTGAACCTAATTACCAAGTTTGGTGTTTATCCGACTGTTCGATTCTGAGTTATGCTGTTCACAGACACACACGGACATGTTTCCAAAAATGCTTTTTTTGGATTCAGTGGTCTCAAAAACATATATTTCTGGTGAAATCTCGGTATCGAATTTTTGGATGGAGTACAATACTTCTACGTAGTAGAGAAAGTAAAAATACTATGGTGTTAATAACAGAATGTAAAGTTTTTTAAATACTGTGAAATGTAAATGCTACCATCTTGTAAACTTAGTATTGTGTCCTCTTTTGTATAAAGTTTGAAAGGCCGCGATATGACCATGGTGTTAAAGCGGCCTAAAATAAATAAATAAATAAGTACTGAAATTTAAAATAAAGTTTGGTTTGGCTGAGATGGTGAAACTTAAACACAAAGAATCTTCTCCTTTAATATCTAAAGTGGCCTTTTTGTAATCCAAATAATATTCAGATAGTTACCTTACAAAGGTTTGAAATGAAATCCCACCAACAGCTTTCTTTTGGAGATGTAATTATATTTGAAAAATGTATAGAGGTAATATCAGATCCAGCTTGTTTTATTCCTATACCTACTGGTTTTAATAAATAAATACTATGTCCTAGTTGCTGGGGATGTGGTATTAATGTCTTTTCAGATAAGGGTACTTCAAAAATACAGCTGGGAAATTGGCCTTCCTTAAAAAAATTCCATTAACTGAGGCAGTAATTCGTTCTATTCATGGAAGTATATCTTAAGTGCGTTCTCTAAATATTACAATAGCGTAGAGAGAAACATAGAAACCTTCGCTTAGTTTTTTATACTGGGCAATTTCATGGGCAAGCGACCCTATTATGCGAAAACAAAAGCATCCCAATGCAGCAGTTATTTACACTGCAGATACAAACACAGTATAGGGTATGTCTTTAAAAATCGTGAAAGAAAATTTCCATTTTTATCACCATTTTATTCATTGTCTATTCGTTCCGGTGTGACAGGAAATTTATTACCGAATCAATGTGTGTTTGTAACCGTACAGTTATTTTAATAATTCATGAGCATTAGGTGTAATAATCTGAGATTAGCCTTTTTGTGTATATACAGGTGATGTTTTTAACTTCAGCTAATTCTGTTGAAAGTAACACGTTTACAACAAAATCATTTATGGTGAATGTTTCTTCATTTACGGAGGAAAACAATTATATAAGTGCATTAATTAATTTTGAAGATTTAGAAGCTAGTAACAGTAATGTGTCATAATTTAAAATAAAGAGAGTTGAAGGTTGTTACACTACACCACTAAAATGCTCTTACTTAAACGCGTTTCGGGAAACTGTTTGCTCCCATCGTCAGCATGTTTTCAACTGATTTTGCTGGTTATTGTCTGGGTAATGTGTGTGGTAGTGGTGTTCTCTGGTGCTGGGCTGATGAACCTCCAAAGGCTGTTGGGTGGCGGCAGTTCAAAATTCATTAGGTGATTCCTGTGTTTGATGATATGTATTTTTTCCCAGATGTCCAATTCATTGCTGCTGTTGATCGCTTTTAAGAGTTTTATGTTCGGAGTGATATCATTGTTTGAAGACCAGAAATGATGTGCTACTGCTGATTTATCTGGCTGCTTTTGGTAAATGCATCTCATATGCTCTTTAAGTCTTATTTCAAGATTTATTTTTGGTTCTTCCTATGTATACCAGGTTACAGTCATTACAAACAATTTAATATATACCAGCTGATTTATCGTTGGGGATAGGGTCTTTTGTTCTTTTCAAAGTAGCTTCTGCATATTGTGGTTATTATGTGGAGACAGGGTGATGTATTTCTTGAAAATCCTTTGAAATTTATGAATAATTATTATAAATTTATCATAAATTTAAAATGGAAACAAATTGTCTGTTTTAAACAGATTTACATTTCTTGTGTAGTAGTTTTCGTCTATTGTTTAACTTTACAAGTTATACAAGATTACACAAAATTCCTTACGAATGAAGAGGACTTCATAGGTTATTCCGAGAAAATTCAAGATATGCTTTTTTTGTTATATAAAATCTTAAATATATAGTATTTTAATATAAATCGTTATAAGCCATTTTAAAGAAAACCCAAAAATTTCGAAAAATGCTCCATGTAAAGGGTAGGTTGGTGTAACGAATATTTTTCTTCAATATCTTCATGACGCCTTTGGTATAAACCTAAATACCAATTTTGGTATTGGTCCAATTTTTCATTTTTGAGCTATTCTGTTCACAGACACACGTACACACGGATATTTTATAAAAATTTAGTTTTTTATTCAGGGGCCTCAAAACGTGTATTTCCGGTAAAATCTCGATGTCAACTTTTTTAGTAGAATACAACATCATATTTACTTACTATATACATGGTAGAGAAATAAAAAAGGTGATTTGTTACAGTCATATGCCCTTCTCTATCCACAATAGTTTTTATAAACATTCTCACGAAGCTTATTTTTCTACTCATTGTTACAGAGATAAACCTTTGGAGATATAGAATTTATTGTTCTTCTACACAAGCCGTGTGTTGAACAGGTTGGAAAGGGAGAATTGGACGATTGAAAAATGCCATACCATCGCCGGGATTTGAACCACAGATCTCCCGGTTTCGTCAGGTTGCTCTAACCACCGAGCATGGTAAGATGCCTGTACAACATTAAATCCCCCAACTGGTTCGCATTTTCCCCCATAAACTACAATGAGATCTCAAATTCTACTGATATGACATACCCCAAATGACTTACAATGTTGTAAGTATAGGGTCTTTCAACAAGACTGTCCTATCTTTGAACTTAAATAAAACACGTTCTATAAATGATAGAGGTTTATTTCTGTTTTTATTTTGGAACATAATTAATGTCATTACGTGTGGAAGAGAACATCAGTTAAGTGACCGCCGCGACTTCGTTGGGTTGCGCGTATACGGTTGACCCAATTTTCAATGACAGAAGAACGTAACTTCACGAATAACACGCGTGATGCTATTCATAAGATCATTTACTGTTTCTGGCTTGTTGACATAATCTCGAGATTTAACATAACCCCACAAGAAGTAATCCAACGGCGTTAAATCACATAACCTCGGGGGCCAGTTAACATCACCACCACGGGAAATGATGAAACCTCTGAACTTCTCCTTCAAAAGATGGATTGTTTCGAGAGCAGTATGACATGTGGCACCATCTTGCTGGAATCAGATGTTTCTGAGATCCATGCCATCCAATTGAGGCCAAAAATAGTCCTTTATAAGAGCCCGGTATCTTTCTCCATTGGGCTTCTCCATCTTCATCTTGGAAAAAATATGCACCAATGATTCCACCATACCAAAATCCACACCACACAGTAACCTTTTGGGGATGAAGTAGTCGTTCTTGAATCTGAATTGGATTGAGATTGCTCCAATAGTGGCAATTTTGTTTGTTAACACAACCATCCATCCAAAAGTGGGCTTCGTCGCTGAAGACGATTTTTCGACAAAAATCCGGGTCAGCTTCCAATTGATCCATAGCCCAGTCAAGAATACACGGCGCAACTTATAGACGTCGGGCTTTAGTTCTTGAATTAACATCACTTTGTAAGCGTGAAACTTCGAGTCCAGATGCAGAATTCGCCAAGTTGTGGTCGGCGAAAGCGCCAATTCTTGCGCTCGACGAGCAATTGTTTTGTTTCCGTTCTAGCGCACACTCTCACGAACGGCGCCTATGTTTTCGTTGGAGCGCTTACGTAGATTACATACAGACGTTCTTTGATCGCTGACAGAACCACTTCTTTCAAATTTATCCATCAAAAGCCGAATCGTTCTCTCGCAGAGACGATTATGCACGCCGTAAACTTCACGCAATACACGGAAGGTTTGGCGAACAGACGATCCATTTGATAATACATTTTCACAATTTCTACGCGTTGCTGAATTCTGTAACTCAATAACAACGGCAACTATCACATGTTAAAGATAGGACACTCTTGTTGAAAGTCCCTATACTTTAAGTCCCGGGATTCATACCTTCGACCGCTGTTAGATCAATTAATGGAATTAATTGCTCTTCTACACAAGCGGAGGTTGGAAAGGCAGAATCAGACGAGTGAAAAATTCAATGCCATCGCCGGGATTTGAACCATGGATCACGAAGCCAATTTTATCGTATTCGCGGTTTAACAGGAGAAATGCGAATCAGTTGGAGAATTTAATGTTGTACCACTGTATTGACTCCAATGTCAGTGGTTATAGAAACCGGACGGAAACCGGGAGATGATTCAAATTAGCGAGATGTACATTCTGAAACACACAGACTGGGCTTAATTTATACAATCCTTACTTCACAGTCTTCAAAATAGTGTCTTCCAGGTATAGACATACCTTCCAAAGTCGGGAATTACAACACAACACTGTAAACAATTATTTTTGACGTATAGAACACTCTTATTGAAGTATGTAGATTGTTACGTTATTTGCACCACGGTTTGGGTGTCAATTTGAAGTAGGTTGTATTGAAGAAGTTGTATTATATTTCAACTGTTAGGGAGACGAACTTGAAGTTGGTTGCAACCGCACGTATGGTACCCGGTAGCCTGTGCCCCAAATGATTATTTACTGTTTCTTTAAATATTATATATTTATGTTTGCCTCGGCTGTGTCAGTAGGTATTGTTAGAGACACGTTTCTCTTAGCAGGGTTGTGGTGCAACAAGAATGTAGGCTTGCACAGATTATAATTTTACTTCACTCCTTTTATTAATGTTTGACACGATTTAAATAACACTTCACTGATATAAAGAGAGCTGTGGGATTCTTTTTTTATTCATTAATTACTTGCACTTTTTAATGCACTTTTTAACACGTAAACTTATTTTTTCGTCTCACACGAATACATATTAAATCTCTCGAGGACGCATCTGCATCCGGTTACAAACACTGTTTACCAGCAACTGAACTCTAAATTTGTAAAATTTTCTCCTTTTCAGTTTCTGATTGGCTAATCCTACTCCAATAGAATACCATCATTTAACTAAAGCTTTTTCTGGTTGTTGATTGGCTATTTTATAAACTGTTACAAAATTTACATTATTGTTGTTCCAATAATGACCAGTAGTATTGCTAAACTTTAAAATCATTATTGCCTCAAACTTACCTCATTGTTAGTAACGTTTAACCTATTATTTTCACAGCTCCTATGTTATTAAATTACGTAATACATTCACATAATATTATTACATATCTATACAATAATATAAACATATATAATGACTGTAATATACACTTTTTATATATTGTTACATACACATATCGCTTTAAGGCGGGCTGTTATTGAATTATATATTATATAATTAGACTGAAATAATTTAAGTGTTAAAAATACTGCCTCATCTTCCACACAAGCCGTGTGTTGGACAAGGTGGAAAGGGAGAATTGGACGATTGAAAAACACACTACCATTGCCGGGATTTGAACCACAGATCTCCCGGTTTTGTCAGGTTGCTCTAACCACTGAGCATTGTAAGATGCCGGTGCAACATTAAATTCCCCAGCGAGAAATGCGAATCAGTTGGGGAATTTGATGTTGTACCTTTGTATTGGCTCCAATGTCAGTGGTTAGGGAAACCGGACGGAAACCGGGAGATGGTTCAAATTAGCGAGATGTACATTCTGAAACACACATGTAGTGCAGACTGGGCTTAATTTATACAATCCTTACTTCACAGTATTCAAAATAGTGTCTTCCAGGTATGGACATACCTTCAAAGTCGGGAATTACAACATAACACTGTAAACAATTATGTTTGACGTATAGAACACTCTTATACACAATAGGTTGTTGCTACACTCAAAACAGTAGTAAACAAATGGTAAAGAAGTTACTATATTCAGCGAAAGACGTCGGTACGTATAAAACGAGAAAAGCCCGGTACCTTGTTTTATCCAACTCTCCCTAGTAAGAACTTTCTTAGACAACTAGCCTATAACCAGAGTCTTTAACACCATCTTCTCATACTAGAAATCGAAGAGTAACAGCCAGTTCAATAAAATTTTATAACACTCCATTTGTATCAATGTTTTTTCTTGGAATGAAAATCATAATAATGGTAGTAGTGGTAGTAGTAGTAGTAGTAGTAGTAGTAGTAGTAGTAGTAGTAGTAGTAGTAGTAGTAGTAGTAGTGGTAGTAGTAGTAGTAGTGGTATTTATTAAGTACTTAGTATTACATTAATTGCACAACACAGTCACATGAGTCATAAGACCGTACATGCTCTCTAGAAAAATACCTGGTCTGTATACGTGAAAGGGCCAGAAACAACTATGTTTATAATCACCACATTATATACATACATATATTTTTGAAAAACACTCTGAATCACACACGCAAACACACACACAAGTGCTCAAGCACCACATATATATAAAGAAAATTTACATAAACACCTTATCTCTTAGTACACGTACTTCCATTAAGTATGTGCCCAAGCTTGGCCAGTTTTGGCTGTTTAGAATCAAGTCCCAGCATGCTGCCCTCCGTCTGTTGGAAGCCAAAAATACTTCCGGTAATAATTTTTTCCGAATACTCTCCTTTGCTGCCGAAATATGCGTCCAGTCTTCTTGTTCCCCGCATAATGGGCAAATCCTCCTGCCATCATAATCATCAGCAATCTTGCGAGCTTTCCACCTTCCCAACCCAAGCCATGCTATTCCCGTCCTCTGTTTTATACCTAATTCCAAAATATATGTTTCCTTGCCCCACCTAGTTTTTATTTCATTTCGTAGCTGCAATGTTGATCTTTGTCTACATTCAGACTCTATTTTCTGCCTGTTTATATCACATAGTCGTCTTTTGGCTTTTTTCACGGCACTGTGTGCATTTTGATTACCCCTTTGCCAGATATCGTTTAAGCCTATTTTTGATAATTCCCGTTGTAACCCCGCCGCCCACCATTTTGGATGCTCTATGATGTTATCGTCATCGTTGATGACGATAACATATTGCTCTCAGAGTTGTTTGGTCACATTTAATTATTCGCAGCCAGTACCTAACTATTCGTACATTTAGTTTAGCAAATACAGCATCTTCCCAGCATCCTACCTCACGAAGAACTCATAATAATGTATATTAAGCGGGTCCTGCGCCGTGGTGCTCTTGTTCACAGCCATGGAATGAACTCGGATTCGATCCCACCCGTGGGGGTGCGGATTTTAGGTTCCGGGTATAGGACCGGCGCTCAGCATCGTGAGGAAACTGAGGGGTTGCGATAGGCAGCGATCCTGAGCTCGTGAGCACTTCACCTCTTCGTATCCGTTGGATGATCGCCCACCTGCCGTGGTACGTGGGCAGTCGTGTTGGCAGATCATGGCCCTTCGTCGGCTGTGGCGCCACAGGATGTTAAGAGGAGGATAATGTAATGATATGTTATTTTAATGACTCGGAAATGGATGCTTCGAAAACATTCAACTATTTCCAATACAAAAAATCTGATGTGTTACACTCACATGACTTTCTCTACTCTTGTAGAAACTATTTTTACAAACGCTTATTCTCTATATGCTTCATGTTAATCGAGATGTTAATCTTATTGCTAATTTTCTTGTAGATGCAAGGGGAATTGCTAGACTTTAAGCGATAGTCAAATATTTTAAGAGCTGGTTGCTATGTGAAGTGTTCCATTCTCTTTGCATTACCAAGACAAAAAAAAAGAATAATGAATTTGAGAAAAATTATAAGTAATGAAAAATGTAAGGGAATAACAAGCAATATTTCGAAAATGTTTCACTCAACAGTATGCAAAGAGTGAATAAATTGTTTCATTGCAGCGGGCATTTCGTTGTAAGTTCAACAAACAGCTTCCTCGTCATAAAAAATTTAAAATTGATACAATAAATTCGTAGGAGATGGTTGCGTATGTAAACGGAAAAGCACTGGTCGTCCTCACATAAGAAACGGTGCTCATTTTGAACACATAAAATAAAGTTTTGAACTTCCCTCTATTCAGTGATGTATCACATGTGTCGTCATCTATTGTCGTTCATTAGAAATAAATACTTAAAGCATGTTCCTTCTTTTCGAATAACTCTGTATAATGTATCCTTTAAAAATGTTTACATCTGGGAGATTTGAAAACGCGCATACACGGTGAAGACCTCAAACCAACGTCTTGGGACAAATGTAACTTTCCTCTAATGTAGGTGAACGGTAGATAAAGTACAAATGCAAATAGTTACTCAATCAAACTTCATTGGCACTTAGATAAATTGCTGCTTAAGGAAACTGCATGAAGGGAAGTTTGAAACAAGACTAAGCCAATTCATGAGTTTCCAGGTGCACTTTCGGAAATGTGTGTTCAAATATTTGATCCTTTAATGCAATCAGCAGCGACGTTGTTGCTATTGTACAATGAAGGTAAATTTGCTTAATGCCTCTGAAGCAGAAGCTGGCAACCACTTTACCTTCCTAATCTCTCATAATGGATTGCTTTTACAGAAGTGATTTGATTCCCAGGGTATCAACTCAAATCTCTGCATTTCAAACCGAGCATAGGAAAAGTTATTTATGACAAAAGTGTTAAAATGGGAGTCTTATTTTGCGAGCAGGAATGTTGGCCTTATGAGGCTGAAACCCAAGTGTAACAATCCTGCGAGCAAAATAAAATCACGTTTATCATGACTTGTGATATACTATAGTTTAGACAGCCCTGAATATTAATAATAAGGTATACATATAACATTTGTGTGGAAATAGCAGTACACGTTATGACATGCGCAATGGTGAGCTTTAGTATTTTGTTGTTTGGCCTTCGTTGTTGTTTGAGCTTTAGAACATCAGCACTGACAGCGTAGTAACTTACACAATCACTACATTCTATATTATATATGTAGAAGGATGTAGCAAAAATAAATCAACAGAATAAGTGTAACAATAATTTTGTTAATAAATATATTTTATTTAACATTACTATTTTTATTAATTTGATGTACATAATTGTGAGAATGATTGTGCCATTTTTAGTATTAATTCCTAATGCAGAGCAAATACCATTGTTATTTATAACATCATTGATTACATTTTTACTTTCCCTACTACGTATAGCAAGTAGGGGAGGTATTGCGTTCCACCCAAAAATTCGATACCGAGATTTCACCGGAAATACAAAAAATTGCATTTTCTCAAAAATGAATCTAACGATTTTGATTACAATATCATATGGTTAAGATATTTTCATGACAAATAAAATGTATATCTCGAATTTTCTGGGAATGTCTGCAAAAGTATTCTTCATTGTGAACGACTTTTGCATAACTGGTAAACCATAAGAGATACACAAAATTGTACTAACAAAAAATGTAGAGCGCGTTAAAATACACAATTTATGTCATATACATTTTTTTTTGAGTGAACCATTTTCGAGATATTGCTTGTTATTCCCTTAAATTTTCCAGTACTAATACTTTTTCTCAAATGGAAATTCGTTATTCATTTTTTGGTCCTGGTAATGCAAAGAAAATGGAATACTCCACATAGGAACTAGCTCTTAAAATATTTGACTATCACTTAAAGCCTACCATGTTCCCCTTGCATCTACAAGAAAATTAGCAATAAGATTAACATCTCGATATCTCGATTAACATGAAGCATATGGAGAATGAGCGCTTGTGAAAATAGTTTGTACAAGAGTAGAGGAAGTCATGTGAGTGTAACAATAAGATTTTTTTCTTTTTTTAACCTGACACGCCACAAACAGCTTTCACAATTGGAGACTCTAGCATGATGGATTTAATGTTGACGCATTAGTGCAGCAAAAACGCTTAAGGGTTAGGGAATATGAAGTACGAGAATCATCTGAAAAGTTTTTGAAATGACCCACAGATTGTAGCAGCTTTTCCGATGTAGTGTTGTTATCAAAACTAACCAAATTTCATAGAAATATTTATGCAATAGCATAAGAGGTTGTTAAACCTTTTCCAAGTGAACCACGGAGTTTAAATCGGCCGTGAACACTTGAAGATGACACACGGAGCATAGATCGAAATCCGCTACGATTAGGTTACATTAGGTGAAGGAGGGCTTTTATTGGAGTTCTATCTACCTTCCATATGTCAGCCTAAAATGCAACCCCATTGGAAACGAAGCTTTCATTGTTTCCCAAAGTTTGTTCCCTGAAGAAGTTGCAGTATCCTAAAGAAATTGAATTAGCCCCACGTTTTGGGCGTCAATTTGAAGTAAGGCTATTTTAGAAGGAGTTGTATCGTATTTCAACTGTTGGGGAGCCAAACTTGAAGTGTGTTTGCAACCGCACGTATGGTACCGATTTCCGGTAGCCTTCGCCCCAAATGTACTTTCAGGTTGCCTTTGCCCCAAGCTTAAAAAATATTAACTTTGTAATTTGACTGTTTCTTTAAGTATTAAATATTATGTTTGCCTCGGCTTCGTCAGTATTATTGTTAGAGACACGTTTCTCTTAGCAGGGCGTGATGCGACAAGAATGTAGGCTTACACAGATTATAATTTTACTTCACTCCTTTTATTAATGCTTGACACGATTTAAATAACACTTCACTGACATAAAGAGCTCTGAGATTCTTTTTATTAATTAATTACACTTTTTATCTCTCAAGGACGCATCTCACATCCGGTTACAAACACCAACTGAATTGATTTCAACCGCCTAAACTTGTAAGTTTCTGTATTTCAAGTCTCTGATTGGCTAATCCTACTCCAATAGAATACCTTCATTTAACTAAAGCTTTTTCTGTTTGTTGATTGGCTATATTTAAACTGTCTCAAAATTTACATTATTGTTGCTCCAATAATGACTAGTAGCATTTAAACTTTCAAATTCATTATTGCCTCAAGGTTACCTCATTGTTAGCAACTTTTGACCTATTTCTCACAGCTCCTACATTATTAAATTAAGTAATACATTCATATAACATTATTGAACATGTATACAATAATATAAGCATATGCAATCACTGTTACATACATTTTACAAATTATTGTTACATACACATATTGCTTTAAGGCGTGCTGTTATTGAATTTATATTTATATAATTTGACTGAAATCATTTAAGTTATAAAACTACTGCTTCAATCTTGGTTCCAATTGTCAGGAATGGTCAGTTAAAGAGAATCTGCAAGGCAATTTCCTAATTTTCTTTACACATTCTGTAGAAGAGCTTATTCTTGTAGAGTTTTACTTTACCTAGATGTTTCCTGAGGTGACTATGTCCAGAAATTAATGCAACTACTTTCCTCACTCGTTCTATCCAATCTCAGGGGAGATGAGGAAAGAATGTAGCATACGAAAAGAAAAGTCATTAATAAAATACATCACATGTATCTGTAGAATTGCCGAAATAACGTGTCCAAAATTGGTCATTTCGTAGGAACGTGTTTCATATTTTGAGAGAGGAGCTGAGTCGTTACTACGACTCCTGGCTCCGGTTCAAAAGTGAATCAAATCGCAAACCTCTGAGCAAAGTTTTCAGAGACATTCCGCTGGCTATGTTCGTCGATTTATATCTAATGATTAAACATGGATACATTAATAAATACTTGAAACAAACAGCGATCTAAACAATTGCAGTATCAAGATTCTTCACTACCAAAGAAGGTCAAGTGGGTGAGATTGGCGGGGAAGATCATGGCGTCTGTTTTTTTTGGGATACCAGGGGTATTCTGCCTATTGATTATCTACCCTCTGGAACATATATCACCGGAACGTATCATGCTGACCCTCTGGACCATTTTTAAGACCAAAATAAGAGAGAAAAGTTCGGGTTTGGCAAAGGAGAACACGTTCCCTCAAGGCAATATTCACCCTCTCACATGTGTTGTTGCAACGGTGAAATCAACGAAGTGGATTATCATTTGCTGTCACATCCATCTTATTCCCCTGACTTTGCTCCTCCATCTATTCCTTAAATTGAGAAAGTTCCTTGCTGGAAAGAAACGTTCGTCCAATGAATAACTTACGTCGTCGGTTGAGGCGTTTTTGCAGGCCTGGAGGAATCTTACTTCCGTGACGGGATAAAGGCTATGGAGCATCACTGAACAAGTGCATTGATATCAAGGGAGATTATATTGAGAAATAAGAACAATTTCAAAATCTGTAGCATTATTATGCGCTTTATTCTAAGAACATTTCAAATGATCATTATAGTATGTTTTAAGTAGGCTTTAGGGTGAAGCATTTTTACAAAAGGTTATACAGCTCAGATGGGATGTAAGGAAGAGGGTCAAGGTGGGAGGGGGAGGTTTAGTGGCTTAACGGCGGGTTTTTGTTTGTTTTGTAAACAATAGCGTGTGCTTCTAAACATGATTTTCCTCTTCTTCTTCATCTTCTTCTCCTTCTGTTTTGTTGTGTGATTTTACTTGTTAATTTATCCGTTTTCTTTTCTTCTCATTTCTTGTAAATATCATTAACTTTAAAGTTCAGTGTGATGAATATAGTCTGAAATCTACGGTGTATTATATGAGCACGTACGTCTATCTGACCCGTGCGATGTATGAGTTTGAACGTGTAAAATGTTTAACACCAATAAATACACCACTCTACTACACTTTCTCTACCACTTGTATAACATGTGGGCTACTATTCAAGTTGGTAATTTTAGCCGCAGCCCCTGCCAGCTTGAACACCTGTGTTCCTTGAGTATAAAATTAGAAACTGCTTTGGCAGCGTACTTTACCTCCCCCAAAATATGACCGAACTACCGATGGGTACGTTGCAAGCTAGTTGTCTATGTTCTCACTGGCAGAGTACTTTAAGGCAATGCTTGGTTGAGTTTTGGCACAAAACTAAAATATGTAATTAAAAGCGTAGGAATAAGTCGCTGATGAAAGCTCTCATACAAATGTCATACTGTCGTACAGTTTAACGACACACGCAAATAACTTTTCATTCCTTCCTCTAAAAGCCCATATTATGCTGCCTTTCTTTGTGTACCAATCGTAGTGAAACTCTTGCCATAGAGTCGGTATCAGAAACACCCCTTCATTTTGCAGCGATTATAACACACTTCATTGGTTAGTTTTATGTTCATGAATTGTTTTTCAGGCCAGTCATACACAGAACTCATATCAGTTGGGTGGTGTCAACATTTTGTTACCTGAAGCTGAGAACCTAGGAGGGAAAAACACTACTACAATCTAGAGGAATGGGCCATTTTAATGCACTTCAGTGCACGTAGAGGTAGAGGTGTTGCATTCCACCCAAAACTTCTGCAGCGAGATTTCACCGGACATTATGGTTTTGAGGCACCCTTAAAAACTCATTTTTAGAAAAACTTCCTGCCGTGTCTATGTATGAGTACGTCTGTGAACAACATAACCGAAAAACGAAACGTCCGACAAATACGAAACTTGGCATTTAATTTTAGTACCCTTCAGAGATATAACACGAATATTTTAAAGAAAATTCCTCACCCCAAACTACCGTTTACATGGAAGATTTTTCGAAATGTTTGATTTTCCAAAAAATAGTTGTAACAATTTTTATTAAAACACCATATAATGAAGATATTTACATGATAAATAAAATGTGTATCTTCAATTTTCTGGGAATAGCCTGTAAAGTCCTCTTCATTCGGAAAGAATTTTGTATAATCATACACTGGTATACGTTAAGCGATAAACGAAAACGTGGTACACAAAAAATCTTATATGTTGCACTCACATGACATTCTCTACTCTTGTGCAAACTATTTTTACAAACACTTATTCTCCATTTACTTCACGTTAATTGAGATAAACATTATCTTATTGCTAATTTTCCTGTAGGTGAAAGGGGAATATGGTAGGCTTTAAGCGGTAGCCAAAACGTTTAAGAGCTGGTTGCTATGTGGAGAATTGCAGTCTCTTTGCATGTCCAGGACATAAAACAAAACGAATAACGAATTCCTATTTCACAAAAGGTATAAGTATTGGAAAATTCAAACAAATAACAATATCTCGAAAATGGTTCGTCTATTCCTTATGGTTTACCAGTTATACAAAAGTCATTCAGAACGAAGAGGACTTTTGTGGACATTTCCAGAAAATTCAAAGTATACATTTCATTTACCATGAAAATATCTTAAACATATGATTTTTTAATCAAAATCGTTAGTCATTTTTGAGTAAATCAAAATGTTCTAAAAAATTTCCATGTAAAAGGTAGTTTGAGTTGGGGGATGTCGCCTTGGTGGATACTAAACTCAAATACCAAGTTTGATATTTATCCACCTTTTTTTTGAGTTATGGATGTTCATAGACACACACACACACATGCTGTTTCCAAAAATGCTTTATTTGGATGCAGGGAACCTTAAAACAGATATTCCCTGTGAAATCTCGGTATCGAATTTTTGAATGGAATGCAATTCTTCTCCCAATTTACTATACGTAGCAGAGAAAGTAAAAAGTGAAGTGTAGATCTCTTTAAAGCACATAATTTATTTCAAATACCTTTTTTGTGGAATCAACAATTTCCAAGATATCTGTTATTAATGGTTTGAATTGTTCAATACTTTGTCATACTTTTCAAGTCCTGTCATTTTCAGTTGTTTCTTGCGATGTCATGGGAGCATTATGGAGTTTTAAGGTCAGTGTACAGCATTTGGCTAATGTTATTCCCTTTGTATTTATATAGTAATGTATAATACAGCTATTTCCGGAATGCTTTGTCTCGATTAAAATGAAGTAGATAGGAAAATACATTTTAGTAAGAATACTTTGTATCCTAGTAATAAAGGAAAGAGGTAGATAAACTAATCTGAATGTAACACATAAGATTTGTTAAATAAAATAGCGGTTTTCATTTATAGGCACTTGAAAACGTAAGTACCTTTTGATATTGACACAGTCCTCTGGCCATATGTTTGAAAGCGGAAGGTAGGTTTTAGAAAACATGTCTAAACCTTACATCACCGTCCTAACTAGCTCACGTAGTGATTTAGTATCTAAAGATAAAATCCCTTTATGGCAAAAAATTACTGTCACTAAGTTCGAATAAAGGTACCGCAAATAAAAGTAAAGAGCTTTAGTTCACAATAAATTTATAACCATTATATTTTACATACCTTTTTCGTCTCCTTTCAACGTCGTATTCCGATAGATGCAGAATGCATTCTTCTAGTTTGGAGATTTTGGATACACTTTGATACACTTACTGCCAAATGTACAAATACGAACATACTTTGGTGTATCATGCATTAACCTCTTTATTGAACAATAGCCACCTAACGTAGGGGAGATTTTACTAGCAGACTGAGCTTTATAAATGTCAATTGCATTTATGGAGTTGTATCTTATTTTCTAGTACAATAATATAGTTTTTAACTGTCCCCAAATTGTAAATACTTCCGTGGTTGACCTCTTTTCGGAGTGCTTCCCCGTTTATATCACCTCATCTTGTTTATTTAACGTCCTATCAGTCACACTAGACCTACTTGAGAAAGGTGGGATAGGAGGCAAGAATAGACAGACACTCCGTGGCGTTGTCGAGAGAACTACGCCGCGAAACCATGATTGTATGGAAATTTTAATTGCAAGTTGCGCGAAAAGAATTATTTATAAAAATAGCTGCAGAGGGAAATTCTGTTCAAAATATTTTAAACTTAATATAGCCTTCTCCCCATTTTGATATTCAAAGGCATCACAGTATAACGAGACGTGATGAATTTTCGTCTTGGTGAATCTAATGCCCATAGAACCAATCTTTAAGCAATGAACATTTATACCCCGTCTACGCTATATAAAAGGACTATAACAATGTGGTAATATATACAAAACTCTTGTTGGAAGAACCCTACTAATATACACTGGTTTTATATTGATTTACTTGCAAGGTACGGATCATTTTTTTTTCATTTTTCTTCACTCTAACACGTTTTCTGGCTGAGCCAGTATGGTAATGTTATTAGCTTTCGACTAGCAACGATCTTTGACCTTTCGTGCATCATTATACATTTACGTTCCGACTCTTCGCTTCATCGCTTGGACTCTAAGGAGGTTGTTCGAGTATTTCAATAGCTTTGCATCCGTTATTAATGCCAAAGTTTCATTACTGGAGTGTTTTCTTACGTGGGTAGCAGAAAGATATTTTTGGCAGGAGTTGGTGCTTACATAGTATTTTCTAGAAGTTTAGGAGTATCTACCTGACCTAAATTATAGAATAGCTTGAGCTGCAGCTTGAATTCTTGCTGGTTCTTTAAAATGTTTATTAACTTTTGTTTATATACCTGCAAGCACAGAGTAAAAAATATGATGTGCTACACTCACATGACTTTCACTACAAACTATTTTTACAAACGCTTATTCTCCATATGCTTCATGTTAATCGAGATATCGAGATGTTAATCTTATTGGTAATTTGTTTGTAGATGCAAGGGGAATTGCTAGGCTTTAAGCGATAGTAAAATATTTTAAAAGCTGGTTGCTATGTGGAGTATTCCACTTTCTTTGCATTATCAGGAAAAAAAAACTAAATAACGAATTTGGAAAATTTAAGGGAATAACAAGCAATATCTCGAAAATGGTTCACTCAAAAAAAAACTGTATATGACATAAATTGTGTATTTTAACGCGATCTACATTTTTGTGTAGTGAAATTTTGTCTATCTCTTATGGTTTACCAGTTATGCAAAAGTCGTACACAATGAAGAATACTTTTGGAGACATTCCCAAAAATTCGAGATATATATTTCATTTGACATAAAAATATCTTAAACATATGATATTTTAATCAAAATCGTTAGAGGCATTTTTGAGAAAATTAAAATTTTCGAAAAATTTTCCATGTAAAGGGTAATCTGGGGTAGGGGGATTTTCTTGAAAACCTTCGTGTCGCATCTCTGGAAGATACTGAACCTAAATATCAAGTTTGGTGTTTATCCGACTGTTCGTTTCTGAGTTATGCTGTTCACAAACACACACACAGACACAGACACACACACGGACATGTTGTCAAAAATGCTTTTTTTGGATTCAGGGGGTCTCAAAACATGTATTTTCGGTGCAATCTCGATATCGAATTTTTGGGTGGAATGCAATACTTCCCCTACTTACCCTTCGTAGTAGAGAAAGTAAAAATATATGCTTTACTCTAGAATAACTAACCACAACTCTGGTTTGGGGACTAACTACCCCTATCTCTCTCTCTCTCTCTCTCTCTCTCTTTCTGTGTCTCTAACTCTCTCTCCCTCTAAAGCATTCGTTCAAATCACTAATTACATTGCTTTGTCTGTGGTATTCGTATAAATGAAAACATCTATAATTTGTTTAATATTCCACAATGCATGAAACAACTTAAGAAATGAAATAAGGAAGTTTGTATAATGACAAAATACGGAGGCAACGATATACAAAAATATATAAAAATTTAATATAGGTAATCATCTCAGATGAATCCAGAATGGAAAGAAGATTAACCAGAAAATAGATACCTCAAAGGTAATGTTTCCTTTGAAGTTTCAAAAGTTTTGCTTATTTTTGTTTTACAAGATCAATGTTTTATCTTAATATTAAAACCTTTAGTTTTAATATTATTTTATTTTATTTTTTGTGGTTTATTACTATTTTGTAGATCAGATCTCCAATCCTTATGTAACCAGAAGTGGCAAACGCTAGTCTTACTCATTACATGAAAACGTGCTAGAATAAATATGCTTATTAATTTTGAAATGAAAGGAAAACTGTTCAATAACTAGGAGACATAGCATTTTAATGTAGTGAATAATAAATAACTGCGCCTCCCACCGAGGCGGCCCGGGTTCAATCCCAGGGACCTGCATGTGGGATTTGTGGTGGACGAAGCGGCGTCTGGGCGGGTTTTCTCCGGGTTCTCCGGTTTCCCCCGCCATTCATTCCACCAACTGCTCCATCATCACCTTTCCTTTCATCCATTTCACCAACATTTCGTTTCATCTACTTCCTTCATCCCATACCAGGCATCGGGCTGATCACCCATCCTGGCTGCTCTGTCTGATCAATGAGTGTCTGCTCCTCGACGGGCCTCTGACCCCAGGCACCCGCTTGTAAGTCCTGGGGGGTGTAAGTCCTACATAAGAGGAGGGTAAACAGATAATGAATGAATAATAAATAACTCATTTGTATCTGATTGGAGGAAAGTGTGTGGTTAGGAACTGCACATTTAATCTTTATCTTTAAGAAATGAAAAGGTTTCTCCAAAAGGTTTGAACGTTTATTCCGTTAGAAAGTATTAGATGTTTTGATACTGAAGCTAGGTATTTTCTCACAATTAGGAAGTTATAGATTGTTGGGTTCCACAGACCTTGATTTCATCGGAGGTTTTTAAGGTACCAGGAGGTATAAAATAGCAAAACTTACTATTTCACTTTTAGACCTAAGTTAATCGACAACCGAATAACCGACAACTAATATACCACTTACTGCTTAAAAATAATGGTGACATAGCCCATATGTCGTTTCATTATATACATTAATGTGCAGTTAGTATACTCTAAGTTAGACAGCCATTTTCATGCGTTCCCTTCCTGGGAGAGAGCCAAAAATTAAATTAAATTGAGTTTTATTTATGGACGCTCTTTAACCACTACGGTCCTTAGCGTCCCATTCTATTTGGGCGTAAAATACCGGTAATTTTGCTCAGAGACCTCTTTATCAGGCTTGAGGTTATTTTACGTGCCGTAAATCTACGACACGGGACCACCGGCTTTACTTCCTTCCCGAAGGAAGAAGCCATGCCAAGGATGTTTAAGTCCGAAAAATATCCGTCATCCTCCGCCGGATGCGAAACCGCGACCTTGGGAATTAAAGGCTAGCACGGTACCACTAGTCTACGGAGGACGACTGGGAGAGAACTGAAAATGTGTTAGAGACTGTGACTATTATTATCACAGCATAGTAGTACGTAATTATGAATTCAGATGTTAATTATTCCATATATTATAGTTTATGAAGGCTTTTGCATAGAAGATAATATCATAAAATTGTATCATTTTCTCTCTATAGCCACGACCGGTTGGAATATCATATTACAAAATACCTACACGACATATTTCCTTCCTATTATTAGCATGCCTGCCATAACGAGCCAAATATATATGATATTGAATAAAACGTTCATCTGATTTGTGGATATAACCAAATCATTCGATCAGGTGAAACTAAATTATGTTTTTTAAGAATTATAAATCAAAAGAAGGTACCTAAAGATATCACAGAGTTAATAATACATTTAAATATGAACACAAAAAGTAAAATAAGCATAAATTCAAAATCAACCGATGATGTCGAATGCACAAAGGTATAACACAAGGGATTTTCTCAGTATAATGTAGTTAATTTGGTTATGGATGAGAGAGTACACAGTGTGAAAAGATCTTAATGCGTATGTAATGGGAAATAAAAACACGAAGAGAGTTTAAATAAAACAGTTACATAAATCTGCTGTTTCTAATCGTATTTGGACTTCAAATCATGAGATAGCTATTCAAAGCTATTCAGATTCCACCACAATTGAAAATATGTGAGAAAAAATTTATTCATCACAACATTAAGAATATTTTGAATTTTGAAATTCCGCCATGTGATGATGGATGCAATTCGTCAAATCAGCCCATAGGAGATGGGAGGAGAGACAGAGGATTCTCCATTTACACTACAGGGAGCAGTTGTTCCAGCTCAGACGGAATATAAGTAAACGATCCAAGTAACCACCAGTTACAACAGAGGGCAGTAATTTCACCTTCTTCTTCACACATGGGGACAGGGAGAGAGCCACCTCAGTCGACATGTCTAGCTGAGGATGGAAGGAAAGTCCTTCTGTAAACGTTCCATTGGAGCCATCACATCAAGAGGCTAGTGATGTGAATTAAAAATCTGATGTGTTACACTCACATGACTTTCTCTACTCGTGTAAAATTATTTTTACAAACGCTTATTCTCCATATGCTTCATGTTAATCGAGATATCAAGATGTTAATCATATTGCTAATTTTCATGTAGATGCAAGGGGAATTGGTAGGCTTTAAGCGATAGTCAAATATTTTAAGAGCTGGTTGCTATGTGGAGTATTCCATTTTCTTTGCACTACCAGGACAAAAAAAATTAATAACGAATTTGAGAAAAAGTACAAGTATTTGAAAATTTAAGGGAATAACAAGCAATATTTCGAAAATGGTTCACTCAACAAAAAAAATGTATATGACATAAAACGTGTATTTTAACGCGGTCTACATTTTTATGTAGTAAACATTTGTCTATCTCTTATGGTTTACCAGTTATGCAAAAGTCGTTCACAATGAAGCATACTTTTGGAGACATTCCCAGAAAATTCGAGATATACATTTCATTTGTCATGAAAATATCTTAAACATATTATATTTTAATCAAAATCGTTAGAGCCATTTTTAAGTAAATTAAAATTTTCGAAAAATGTTCTATATAAAGGGTAATCTGGGGTGGGGGATTTTCTTGAAAACCTTTGTGTCCCATCTCTGGAAGTACGGAACCTAAATACTAAGTTGGTGTTTATCCTACTGTTCGTTTCTGAGTTATGCTGTTCAAAGACACACACACACACACACACACACACACACACGGACATGTTTCCAAAAATGTTTATTTTTATTCAGGTGTCTCAAAACATGTAACATGAAATCTCGGCATCGAATTTTTGGGTGGAATACAATACTTCCCCTACTTACTATACGTAGTAGAGAAAGTAAAAATGTATAAAACTGTAATAAGACCCGTGATAGTGTATAGAACAGAAACAAGATCGGATAGCAGTAAATCGAAATGTTACTCATAAAAGAGAACCAAGCGGAATGGCTCAGACGGCTTCGTCTGTGGCTCGCATTCAGGAGGTCGTGGGTTCGATTCCTGTAACCGACCTTCCTGACCTATGGATTTTTTCGGGGGGTTTTCCGGGTTGCCAGGCGAATACTGGGAAGGATTCTCACATCCCCCGAATACCCTGTCACTTCATCTTTAATCCGTTGGTCTCTTTCAGGGTTGGAAGTGTCGACGATGGTGTTTCGGTGTAGTGTGACAGGGCAAAAGAATACTCTTTATGACTCTCATCGTCTCTCGGCTTTGGACTAGCTACCAGGGGTACCCGAACCCGATACTTGGGGATCCTGCCATTCCTGTGTCGTCACTCCTGGTTCCGGTATCTCCCCTCGCCTCATCCTTCCTCCCAAAGACGCCCCCCCCTGTGGGAGGTAGGTACAATGTCCCGTATGTGCGTCCGTGCCGAGTCCCCTCCGTAGCCAATCCAATCCAGTAGAAGAGTAATTAATACATTAAGGGCAAATTATAGGAAAATAACGTGATATAACCGATGCAATAAACTTGTAAAATAAAGAAATTCTGCAACGAACGTGTTGACAGAGCAGGAGAGACCAACGGTCAGCAGGGAGTAGATGTTTAGAAGGATATTTTCAGAATCTCCGTAAGACAAATAGGCTTAGCCTAAACAAAGGAAAAATAAGAATAAGAGAATTGTTTTTATTCCATTTATATCCCGCCTTTAACATCTAAATTCATGTCGGCGATGCCTATTCGTATTACTATGCTGTTAAGGGCACTGGGAAGTCGAGATGATTCAAAAATTTGATTCTCCTTTTCCTATGTTGAAGTTGGTTGTTGCTTCACGTATGGAAAGCCGATTTGAAGTAGGAGTTGTATTGTAGTTCTTATGTTGGGGAGCCGAACATTAAGTAGTTGCAACCGCACGTATGGTAAAAAGTTTCCGGTAGCCTTCGCCCTAAATGTACTTTCAGGTGGCCTTTGCCCCAAATGTTTAAAAAAATATTAACTTTGTAATTTTCACTGCCTTTTTAAATATTATATATTTATGTTTGCCTCGGCTGCGTCAGCATTTATGTTTTTTTTAGAGACATGAATATCTTAGCAGGGAGTGGTACGAGCGAATAATGTACGCTTACACAGATTATAATTTTACTTTACTCCTTTTATTAATGCTTGACACGATTTAAATAACACTTCGCTGATACAGAGAGCTGTGAGATTCTTTTATTAATTACTTCCACTTTTTAACACGTAAACTATTTTTCGCCTCACACTGAATACGTATTAAATTTCTCGAGGACGCATCTCGCGTCCGGTTACTAACACTGTCTACAAGCGACTCGTCCAGTTATGAGTGCTGTCTACAAGCAACTGACTTCTGAATTTGTAAATTTTGCTATATTTCAGTTTCTGATTGTCTAATCCTACTCCAATAGAATACCTTCATTTAACTAAAGCTTTTTTCTGGTTGGTGATTGGCTATTTATAAACTGTCTCAAAATTTATATTATTGTTGCTCCAGTAATGACTAGTAGGATTATTAAACTTTCTTACTCATTATTGCCTCAAGGTTCTCTCATTGTTAACTCATTTTTAGCAACCTTTAACCCATTATTCTCACAGATCCTACATTATTAAATTATGTAATACATTCACATAACATTATTACACATGTATACAATAATGTAAACATATACAATGACTGTAATATACACTTTTTATATATTGTTAGATTCACATATGTCTTTAAGGCGGGCTGTTATTACATTTTATATTATATAATTTAACTGAAATCATTTAAGTGTTAAAAATACTGCCTCAATGTGATAAAAAATAAACATATTCAGGTTTAAAATGATATACACATTTCAGGGGTTTACTGATCAATTTTTCCTTTAAATTTGCCAATTTAAACATGGCAGCGCATAACCATGTCCATTGTATTCCTTATTGTCCATTCCCCGCAACTTGGTTTTTTCACAATTCAGGTTTCACTTTTCTCAAAAAGTGTTACAGATATGTTCTTTAAATTTTTATTGAATATTTCTTGGAATATCTCTTTATGCTAAACTACTTTTTAAGTAAATATGAGAATAAAGAGCTATTTATAAAGAATATATTTGCCTTACATGCGAGACAAATTGAATTATCTTTTATTCTCAATGAGTTAAAGATATTGAACAAGTATGATGATTATGGAAACAAAATCATAGGATGAAAGTGCACCAGAAGTAGGATTTGCAACATTATGAGCTAATTTATATCACCTTTTCACAACTTTAAGCGAGCGTTAGGTTATTGTTTTTATAATTATTATTTCCAAGAACTATAAACAATATAATTTTGGTTACCATTGATACGTAGTTGTTTTGCAACCAGAATTTTAAATAGTGCTGTGTTAGCTTCATTATCTTCCTAATGACATTCCAGGGCTCTTAAACTTCTTGTTTACTTTGGGATCTGTATTTACATCAATTTCACACACACAGATTTAACTAATCACCAGACAGAAGCAGCCAAGAAGATAATGAATACTGTAACAATATGTTCATGCATTTAAAACTTAAACTCAGTAATGAAAACATTTAGGTCTAAAAGCGACGCAGCAAACGCTAGAAGAAATATCAGCACACGAAGAAAATGTAAACAGCGCTGTTCTTTACTCCAAAGCGGAACCTCTCATCTACACCACAGTAATTCACTTGCTTTAAATTGCATGGAGAAGTTGTGTTGTTATTGGTATCGTCTTCTCTTTCTTCTTTCCTCACCTTCACATCGAAAGTGATACAAATGGCTGTTACCTTCGATTAACTCCATTTCCTCGCGTTAGCCAAGTTCTCCCTCATTGAAACAGTAAGGCAAGTTTTCCGCAGCGGTGCCAGTTGGAATGCCCGCTGTTTAACGTTAGCTATTGGCCCAAGATAAGAAAAGTTTCACGGAATGGCCATGCTGCATCCAGTTAAAGGTCTTCATTTAACTTTTGATAATAGAGTAAGTTTATACAACGCCAAGGACCATTTGCGACAACAGGAGGCAGAAGCATTTCCACAACTGTAATACTGATTCTCAAGAAAGTGGCTTTTTGTCAACGTATGCTTCATATGAAAGCCCAAGATTTAGCTCAAGATATGGAAAACACGACCTCAAGATAAGGATTGACTGATCTATTGCGTCCCCTCCGATAAGATAGTACTTAAAAAATACCATAGTAAAGAGTGGAGGCAGTGGAGGCGAGGGTGATACCTGAAAACAACAACAAGCATACGTAACGAATCTTACACCTTAGATTAAATATTACTATGGCACGGATTAACAAACATTACCCTAACACATCACTCTAATATGCGGAACACAGACCGTTCTGAAAAAATCAAGTTGTACATTATATTTTTCGTGTAAATATCTTTAATATGCGATATTTTAATCAAAATCGTTATAGCCATTTATTATAAAATCAAACATTTCGAAAATGTTACATGTAAGAGGTAGCTTGGGATGGGAATTTTCCTGAAAATCTTCGTGTAGCATCTTCGGAAGGTATTGAACCTAAATACTGAGGCAGTATTTTTAACACTTAAATAATTTAAGTCTAATTATATAAAATATAAATTCAATAACAGCCCGTCTTAAAGCAATATGTGTAAGTAACAATATTTAAAAAATGTATGCAACAGTCATTGAATATGCTAATATTATTGTATCCATGTTTAATAATGTTATGTGAATGTAGTACGTAATTTAATAATGTAGGAGCTGTGAGAATAATAGGTTAAACGTTGCTAACAATGAGGTAACAATGAGGTAACCTTGAGGCAATAATGAGTTTGAAGTTTAACAATACTACTTCTGATTCTTGGAAGCAATAATGTAGTTTTAGTGACAGTTTATAAAATAGACAATCAACAACCAGAAAAAGCTTTAGTTAAATGAAGGTATTCTATTGGAGCAGGATTAGCCAATCAAAAACTGAAAAGGAGAAAATTTTACAAATTTAGAGTTCAGTTGCCTGCAGACAGTGATTGTAAATGGATGCGTGATGGGTTCTCGAGAGATTTTATACGTATTTTCAGTGAGACAAAAATAGTTTACGTGTTAAAAGTGCAAGTATTTAATAAAAACATCTCACAGCTCTCTCTTTATATCAGCAAAGCGTTATTTATCGTATCAAGCATTAATAAAAGGAGTGAAGTAAAATTATAATGTGTAAGCCTACATTCTTAGTCACACCACAACCCTGCTGAGAGAAACGTGTCTCTAAAATAAATACTGTCGCAGCCGAGGCAAACATAAATATATAATATTTAAAGAAAAACAGTCAAATTACAAAGTTAATATTTTTTTTTAAACTTGGGGCAAAGGCCACCTGAAAGTACATTTGGGGCGAAGGCTATCGGAAACTGTTGAATATACGTGCGGTTGCAACTACTACAAGTTCGGCTCCCCAACAGTTGAAATATAATACAACTCCTTCAATACAAACTACTTCAAATTGACGCCCAAAGCGTGGTGCAAATAACGTAACAAACCATCTTCTCAAATTGGCTTTCCATACGTGGGGCATAAAAGTCATTCTCAATACCCATTTTGGTATTCATCGGTCTTTTCGTCTTTGAGTCATATTGTTCACAGACATGCACACATCGAACTTTATCTAAAAATGCTTCTTGTTTTTTGTACTCAGGGTGCCTCAAAGACTATTTCCGGTGAAGTCCTGGTATCGAACTCTTGGGTGGAATGGAATACTTCTTTGACTTACCTACTATAGTTAAATAATGGAGAAAGAATAAGTGTGTTTAGATTAAAGGAGATGTCATTGATGAGTTTTAAACAAGTTATATGCGCGTACGAAGAGTAGATTTCCCTATAATTTCTTCCATCCATCTTCCGTTGTGAATGTAAGACCCTAAATGCTCAAATCTGAAGTAGTTTGTCTTGTTGTATTGTTATTTGACCCACGCTGGGAGCCAATCTGAAGAATGTTTGTTTCTTCACGTATGGAAAGCCGATTTGAAGTAGGAGTTGTATTGTAGTTCAACTGTTGGGGAGCCGAACTTGAAGTAGTTGCAAACGCATGTATAGTACCCGGTTTCCGGTAGCCTGCGCCCCAAAAATGTTTTCCGGTGGCCTTTGCCTCAAGTTTAAAAATATTAACTTTGTAATTTGACTGTTTCTTTAAATATTACATGTATTTATGTTTGCCTCGGGTGCGTCAGTATTTATTTTTAGAGACATGAATTTCTTAATAGAGTGTGGTGCGGCTGAAGAATGCAGGCTTACACAGATTATAATTTTACTTCACTCGTCGATTTAAATAACACTTCACTGATACAGAGAGAGCTGTATTATATTAATTACTTGTACATTTTAACACGTAAACTATTTTCGTCTCATACTGAATACGTATTAAACTTCTCGAGGATGCATCATGCGTCCGGTTAGAAACACTGTCTACAAGCAACCGACTTCTGAATTTGTAAATTTTGGTTCATTTTGGTTTCCGATTGCCTAATCCTAGTCCAATAGGATACCTTAATTTAACTAAAGCTTTTTCTGGTTGTTGATTGGCAATTTTATAAACTGTCAAAAAAAATTACATTATTGCTTCCAAGAATTATTGTTAAACTTTCAAATTCATTATTGCCTCAAGGTTACCTCATTGTTACCTCTTTTAACCTATTATTCTCACAGCTCCTACATTATTAAATTACGTAATACATACATATAATATATTACACATGTATACAATAATATAAACATATATAATGACTGTAATGTACACTTTTTATATATTGTTACATACGCATATTGCTTTAAGATGAGCTGTTATTATATTTTAAATTATATAATTTGACTGAAATCATTTAAATGTTAGAGACTCAAATCTTTAATTTTCCTTCTCTCCCCATTACTAAATTATTGTAAAATAAACTTAGATATCCATGAATTGCATTATCAAATTGAGGTTAGGATTACAGCTCGGTGTTCTCGTCCACAGACTGTGCATAGGGTGTTCACTCTGTTTCTGTTTGCACACCAGGCTTCACCACAAAGCTCAAGAAGATCAGAGCCGCCAGCTCGGCTCGAGCTTTATTGAGAAGGGGCAGCATTCAGACACAACGTATTCTTGAACACGCGCATGCAGACATCAAGAAGGCGACCGAGCGAAAGAGATTGCAATCTGGGTCATCTGCCAGTCCAACCCAAGTGCAAAAGTTCTCGACGGACCTATACCTACACTATGTGATCAAAAGTATCCGGACACCCCGACAAACATATGTTTTTCATCTAAGGTGCATTGTGCTGCCACCTACTGCCTGGTACTCATTATCCGCGGCCTCAGTAGTCATTAGACATCGTGAAACAGCAGAATGGGACGCTCCGTGGAACTCACGGACTTCGAACGTGGTCAGGTGATTGGGTGTCACTTGTGTTAGAAGTCTGTACGCGAGATTTCCACACTCCTAAACATCCCTAGGTCCACTGTTTCTGATGTGATAATGAAGTGGAAACGTGAAGGGACATGTACAGCACAAAAACGTACAAGCCGACCTCGTCTGTTGACTGACAGAGACCGCCGACATTTGAAAAGGGTCGTAAAGAGTAATAGGCAGACATCTATCCAGGCCATCACACAGGAATTCCAAACTGCATCAGGATCCACTCCAAGTACTAATAGTTAGGCGTGAGGTGAGAAACCTTGGATTCCATGGTTGAGAAGCTGCTCATAAGCCACACATCACGCAGGAAAATCCAAACGACACCTCCCTTGTTGTAAGAAGCGTCAACGTTACACGATTGAACAGTGGCAAAAGGTTGTGTGGAGTGACGAATCACGGTACACAATGTGGCAGGGGGTGGGTATGGCGAATGCCCGGTGAACGTCATCTGCCAGCATGTGTAGTGCCAACAGCGAAATTCGGAGGTGGTGGTGTTATGGTATGGTCGTGTTTTTCCTGGAGGGGACTTGCACCCCTTGTTGTTTTCCGAGGCACGATCACAGCGCAGACCTACATTGATATTTTAAGCACCTTCTTGCTTTTCACTGGTGAGGAGCAATTCGAGTATGGCGAGGATGACTTGAATCCTATAGAACACCTTTGGGATGTTTTGAAACGCCGACTTCGTGGCAGGCCTCACCGACCTACATCCATACCTCTCCTCAGATCCGCACTCCGTGAAGAATGGGCTGCCGTTCCCCAAGAAACCTTCCAGCACCTGATTGAAAGTATGCCTGCGAGAGTGAACGCTGTCATCAAGGCTAAGTGTGGGCCAACACCATATTGACTTCCAGCTTTACCGATGGAGGGCGCCACGATCTTTCAGCCAGGTGTCCGGATACTTTTGATCACGTAGTGTATGTGAGTTTTTCATGTTGCAAGCGGATCTGCGGCAGTTTTACGGCTTTGCTGTGATTTGGAAGTGTAAGCTAGGAGCCTGTTTTCTCATCCCTAGTAGCAAGTTGGTATTAAAATAAGAACAGCTTCTGTTGACGTCCCAATTTTCAACACCGTAAAATCAATGAGCCGTAACAATAAACAAATTTTGGATGAATTACGTCACTTTGTGAAATGCGCAGATGTGCCATAATACGACTATTTACTTACCAGCTCTCACAGTTAGCTTAATGGTCATATTCACACACGAGCCAGTGTTGTTATATCCTATTGTAACATCGTGTCACAGAAACTCAAACACTGAGTGCTGGCACATAAACAAGCTTATTTGATGATGTTTTGCTTGTGTATTACGCTTCCCAAATGACTTATTCAATACCCATGTGGCATTAATTCAGCTGTTTCTTATTTGTCAGCCAGCACAGAACCGTAATTACCATCAAAAGCTTTCTGACTAAACGAGGCTTTCACTTTTAGCCAACATCTCTCTGGACAGTTTATTCAGCGCCTGTGGAATCAAGCATATTTTTGAAATATGGGACATTATAGTCATCTGCTAATATACCAACGCATTATGATATTCCGGTCGTTCTAAGCGTTGACATTTAAAAAGAACCAGAGTGGTACCCCGCTTGAGATAGATTAAAAGTTCTATTCCTCCAGTGTTAAATCTGATAAATTCAGACCCATTATCTCTGAAACTATTTAAGACAGCAGACTGAAATGTTTACACGAAATAGGTACATGCCTTTTAAGTTTATAGATCTACCTTTATGCAATAAGTTTCTTTATTAAGGAAGATATGACTATTTTCTTAATTGTTAAGGTGTTATTGTAGGAGTTGTATTTTATTTCGAATGTTGAGGAGCCGAACTTGAAGTAGTTGCAACCGCACGTATGGTAAAAAGTTTCCGGTAGCCTTCGCGCCAAAAATATTTGAAAATATTAACTTTGTAATTTGACAGTTTCTTTAAATATTATACATTTATGTTTGCCTCGGCTGCGTCAGTATTTATTTTTTATAGACATGAATATCTCAGCAAGGAGTGGTGCGACTGAAGAACGTAGGCTTACACAGATTATAATTTTACTTCACTCCTTTTATTAATGCTTGACATGATTTAAATAACACTCACTGATATGTATATATATATATATATAGAGAGAGAGAGAGAGAGAGAGAGAGAGCTGTGAGATTTTTTGATTAATTACTTGCACTTTTTAACACGTAAACTATTTTGTCTCACACAAAATACGTATTAAGTTTCTCGAGGACGCATCTCGCGTCCCGTTAGAAACACTGCCTACAAGCAACTGAACACTGTATTTGAAAATTTTGCTATATTTCAGTTTTTTGATTGGCTAATCCTAGTCCAATAGAATACCTTCATTTAACTAAAGCTTTTTCTGGTTGTTGATTGGCTGTTTTATGAACTGTCAGAAAAAATTACATTATTGTTGCTCCAAGAATGTCTAGTAGCATTATTAAACCTTATAATTCATTATTGCCTCAAGATTATCTCATTGTTACCTCATCGTTAGCAACTTTTAACCTATTATTCTCACAGCTCCTACATCATTAAACAATGTAATACATTCGCATAACACTATTGAACATGTATACAATAATATAAACATATACAATGACTGTAATATACACTTTTTATATATTGTTGCATACACGTAATGCTTTAAGGCGGGCTGTAATTCAATTTATATATTATATAATTAGACTGAAATCATTTAATTGTTAAATATACTGCCTCAATTGATTAAAATTTTAGCATATATTTTTTACTTTTTCTATCCGTAAACCCGTGGACAAAAAAAAAGTTATCGTCCTCAGATTACATGCGATCGAAGGGCTTCGTGTACCTTCGTAACAGCTGTGATCAGCATACACATTAAGCAACTGTAGAACGGTCTCTGTCTGTGAGCACAATGGTCACTTTACTGAAAATGGAACATCATGGTGGCTGAGATTAACAAGGCACTACTTCGCTCATAAAATCCTAGCGTCAAATCTCACATTACTTGTTATTTTTTATTTTGTTAGTTTTATGACTGGATGTGTAAATCATAATATTACATTAATATAACCTTAGAATTTGAAGCTTTAGGCATATCTATGCACACAAAAACATAATTTTACTGAAACACTCGTTTTAAGTAACTAGAGAAATAAATGCAAACAAAAATAATATCTTCTAAAACTAAAATGCATAAAATTAACAACATTATATCGGGTTTATGAATCCCCAGCACATATAACTGTTCTAAATATTCGAAGCATAGACAGAATTAAATCCCTGCAGTAACGCGGACTCAAAAATACCGAGATTGTACCGTAAATATAAGTTTTGGAGCCCCCTGAATAAAAAGGCAACTTTAGAAAAAGGTCCATGTGAGTGTGTTTGTAAAAAGGAAAACTTGGATAAATACCAAACTTGGTATTTAAATTCAGTACCTTCCAAAGATGCGACACAATGATTTTCAAGAAATCAACTACTCTTACATGGAATATTTTCGATTTTTTTTTATTTTCGTCAAAATGGCTCCACGATTTTGATTAAAACACATACAATAAGTGCCTATGAAGGAATTTGCATAATCTTAAATAGCTGGTAAACTTTAAGCGATAGATGTAAACGTACTAAAATAAAGATGCAGATCTCTTTTAAAAAACACAATTTATTCCAAGTAGCTTTTTATGACGTGTAAGCCATTTCTGATATATCCGTTATTAATGGTTTGAATTGGTTAATACTTGTGTTTTTATGTCCTGTCGAAATTCAGTTGTTTCTCGCGAATACATGGAAACAGTATGGGATTTTAAGGCCAGCATGTAGTGTCCAGTTCTTAAATATTTGACTGTGACTGTTTTATTTGTATCTAAAACAAATGTGTATTAAAGGTATTTCTATAAATGTTCATCTTGATTAAAATGTAATAGATAAATATGCTTTCATAATAATAGCTTGTATGGCCCTAATAAACTATATAGGGTAGAGAAGGTCATGTGAATGTAACACATCAAAGTGTTGTTAAGAAATAAGCGTGTTATTAACACCACAATATATATAAAACAGGACTTAGAGGTTGATTTTATCATCGAAGATTTAATTAACTACCTTAAATACTTTCTGTAAAAACTGGTCATTTATGCCAGAAAATGTCGTTCACAGAAAAAGCGATTCAAACCAAAAATTGAGAAAACAAACCTGCACATATTTGCAATGGAAGAAACCATACCGATTGAGCGCACAGAAGCTGACACACTTAATATGTAATACCAACTTGTAGAGCAAAACTTCCCGGAAAAGATGGGTTAAAGTTTGCCCCTCAACTCCAAAAGGTGTGGGAGGTAAGATTTTTTATTTAGTTTATTTTTGCTTCAGTGAGGTACAATTCACCTTGTTTTACCTAGTAGATAGAGAAAGTAATGCATTCCACCCTAAAATTCAATAACGGGTTTCACCGGAAATACGTATTTTGAGGGAACTGAATAAAAACATCTGATGTGTTACACTCACATGACTTTCTTCACTCTTGTACAAACTATTTTTACAAACGCTTATTCTCCATATGCTTCATGTTAATCGAGATGTTAATCTTATTGCTAATTTTCCTGTAGGTGCAAGGGGAATATGGTAGGCTTTAAGCGATAGTCAAATATTTTAAGAGCTGGTTGCTATGTGGAGTATTCCATTCTCTTTGCATGTCCAGGACATAAACAAATGAATAAAGAAATTGAGAAAACGTATAAGTATTGGAAAATTTAAGGTAATAATAAGCAATATCTCGAAAATGTGTATTTTAACGCGATCTACATTTTTTGTGTAGTAAAATTTTGTCTATTTCTTATGGTTTACCGGTTATGCAAAAGTCGTTCACAATGAAGAATACTTTTGGAGACATTCCCAGAAAATTCGAGATATACATTTCATTTGTCATGAAAATATCTTAAACATGTGATATTTTAATCAAAATCGTTAGAGGCATTTTAAGAAAATTAAAATTTTCGAAAAATATTCCATGTAAAGTGTAATCTGGGGTGGAGGGATTTTCTTGAAAACCTTCGTGTCGCATCTCTGGAAGATACTGAACCTAAGTACCAAGTTTGGTGTTTATCCGACTGTTCGTTTCTGAGTTATGCTGTTCACAGTCACACAGGCGCACACACACACACGAACATGTTTACAAAATTGCTTTTTTGGATCCAGGGGGTCTCAAAACATGTATTTCCGGTGAAATCTCGATATCGAATTTTTGGGTGGAATACAATACTTCCCCTACTTACTGTACGTAGTAGAGAAAGTAAAAATAGGGTCCTGTTATTTGATCGCCTAGGATTCCGCGCCAAACATTGCAGCTGCAACGCAGTCTCTCTCACCCAATATGGGTTATTGGTACTCCAATAAAGCATACTGTGTCGGTACATAGTTTTATTTTGTAGAACGTGGCAATAAAGAGCACACTGCTTAAGAATCCCGTGTCAGTTTCCTCGTATTGCAATAACCATTGCGAAAATGCCACTCTCGCTTGATGGTCGCATTCATAGAGAGCCTGGTGTAGTTGTAGGTGGTGGAGATAAAATTTATTGCGGTGCAATATGTACAATACTGATGCCTGGCTAATGTTCATATCCCGTGACATGGCCCTAGAACTGGTATGCGGGTTGTTTTCAATTGCATTACGTTTCGCTTGTTCAGTATCTTCAGAAGTCACTGGAGCATCCCGAAGGTACCTTTTGAATGACCCTGTTTCAAGGAGGTGCCTTTCAGTTCTGTATTTGGCGATCTAAAAATCACTCTTAATATAGGCGTCTAGTTTCCAGTGCATTACAACTTGCTTCAATATAGAGAAACAGCATAAGTGCATATTCGTCGTTTGAATACATCGCTGTGTATGCCTTAGAAACAACTGGAGCTAGACAGTTAAAATACTGCACAGAACATAGAAGGTTACGTCATGCCAGATTTCCACGCAGGTACCTGGGCACTTCATATTTTGAAAGAGAAATAACTTGGTTGAATGAGCCATTAATGTCTATATTTCCATAGAATATTTTGCTTTGTAATACCAATCATTGGTCGAAAGAAGTGAAATGGAGGGTAAAAAAATCTGATGTGTTACACTCACATGACTTTCTCTACTCTTGTACAAACTATTTTTACAAACGCTTATTCTCCATATGCTTCATGTTAATGGAGATATCGAGATGTCAATCTTATTGCTAATTTTCTTGTAGATGCAAGGGAAATATGGTAGGTTTTAAGCGATAGTCAAATATTTTAACGCTGGTTGCTATGTGGCGCCTTCCATTCTCTTTGCATGTCCAGGACATAAAAAAATCTGATGTGTTACACTCACATGACTTTCTCTACTCTTCTACAATCTAATTTTACAAACGCCTATTCTCCATATGCTTCATGTTAATCGAGATATCGAAATGTCAATCTTATTGCTAATTTTCTTGTAGATGCAAGGGAAATAGGGTAGCTTTTAAGCGATAGTCAAATATTTTAACGCTGGTTGCTATGTGGCGCATTCCATTCTCTTTGCATGTCCAGGACATAAAAAAAATGAATAACGAATTTGAGAAAAAGTATAAGTATTGGAAAATTTAAGGAAATAACAAGCAATATCTCGAAAACGGTTCACTCAACAAAAGAAATGTATATGACATAAGTTGTGTATTTTAACGCGATCTACATTTGTTGTGTAGTAAAATTTTGTCTATCTCTTATGGTTTACCAGTTATGCAAAAGTCGTTCACAATGAAGAATACTTTTGGAGACATTCCCAGAAAATTCGAGATATACATTTCATTTCTCATGACTTTATCTTAAACATATGATATTTTCATCAAAATCGTTAGAGCCATTTTTGAGAAAATTAATATTTTCGAAAAATGTTCCATGTAAAGGGTAGTCTGGGGTGGGGGGATTTTCTTGAAAACCTTCGTGTCGCATCTCTGGAAGATACTGAACCTAAATACCAAGTTTGGTATTTATACGACTGTTCGTTTCTGAGTTATGCTGTTCACAGACACACAGACAGAGACACAGACAGACACACAGACACACAGACACACAGACACACAGACAGACACACACACGGACATGTTTCCAAAAATGCTTTTTTTGGATTCAGTGAGTCTCAAAACATGTATTTCCGGTGAAATCTCGGTATCGAATTTTTGGGTGGAATGCAATACTTCCCCTACTTACTATACGTAGTAGAGAAAGTAAAAATGAATAACGAATTTGAGAAAAAGTATAAGTATTGGAAAATTTAAGGGAATAACAAGCAATATCTCACAAACGGTTCACTCAACAAAAGAAATGTATATGACATAAATTGTGTATTTTAACGCGATCTACATTTTTCGTGTAGTAAAATTTTGTCTATCTCTTATGGTTTACCAGTTATGAAAAAGTCGTTCATAACGAAGAATACTTTTGGAGACATTCCCAGAAAATTCGAGATATACATTTTATTTGTCATGACAATATCTTAAACATATGATATTTTAATCAAAATCGTTAGAGCCGTTTTTGAGAAAATTAAAATTTTCGAAAAATGTTCCATGTAAAGGGTAGTCTGGGGTGAGGGGATTTTCTTAAAAACCTTCGTTCGCATCTCTGAAAGATACTGAACCTAAATACCAAGTTTGGTGTTTATCCGACTCTTCGTTTTTGAGTTATGCTGTTCACAGACACACAGACAGACACACAGACACACAGACACACAGACAGACACACACACAGACATGTTTCCAAAAATGCTTTTTTTGGATTCAGTGAGTCTCAAAACATGTATTTCCGGTGAAATCTCGGTATCGAAGTTTTGGGTGGAATACAATACTTCCCCTACTTACTATACGTAGTAGAGAAAGTAAAAATGTGACCAATTACCACATATTCGAACACGAATTCTCAGAGCACCTCTCTGAACGAAACGTAACAATCCCATTCGTCCATCACACCATAGATATTAGCTTTTTAAACTCCTGCTGAAGTAAGCTTCATAACTTTATTATATGTTATAACCAATTAGTGCAATTTAAATTTGTTTTGGTGTTTTATCTTCATTAATAACATGGCTCAAGCTATTATGCTTGCTATACAAATAGGAAGGCTGTGGTTTATGCCAGGATTGAATTATTAACATATTTAACATTTATTGGCGTGACTGTACAACTCCATTATGAATGTAGACTTGTCATTAATTGGTCAAAACCTATCACTTTTCCTTTGCATAGAGCCTGAGACAGAATGTGCCGGAATTAATTTTATTATGTACTAATTTATTCAGTGTTCAATTTAATCTATAAATTATATAAGTGTACAATGTGAAAACAATGTAAATAGTAATTTTTGTATAATGTAATATTTGTCGTGTACATAATGTTCATGTTTCACTAGGTTTAGAATGTCTTGAAAGCTGCAGTTAGGATAGAAACATGCTGTTTCCAGGTGCAGCTAAAACGGTATCTTTTGTGTAAGAAAATAAAGGTAAAGGTTTTATGACTCTGTTTGTTTCCGCTCCGGATGTATGGAGCGAGGCAAATATTATAACGGCAGTTTTACCGTTGATTTTTAGTAGAGGACCGTCCACAGTGTTAAGACAGTTGAGTTGAGTTCACAGTAGACAGTTGAGAAGGCAGTACACAGGGGAAGACAGTGGTGATATGTGAACAGGAACAGTATGTAGTGTTAGAGTGAGGAAGTAATAATAAATAGTCCTAAAGCAAACGTTCCAGTGTGTAATCAATTCCTCTATAAGCTCCCATTGCCACAACTGAGATCGACGAGCTTATCAAATGTCATGATAGGCAGAGTCCATGCAAACATCACCGCTGAGATCCATCTAGCCAGGGTAACAGCGAGAAGGACTACAAGACGAAGCCACGTCGAAACAATAGGCAGGGATACCGACGCAAGCCACCGTTTTGTTTTATTTCATTTTGAAGGTTGATCCATTATGATAGAGCTCGTTCAACAGGAGTTTTCCGGTTTGAAGTAGTTAATTGTCTTTACGTAATTTGAACCACACTTTGGGCGTCAATTTGAAGTAGGTTGTTGCTGCAGGTATGGAAAAAAGTTTCCGGTTGCCTTCGCCCAAATGATTAAAAAATTATTAACTTTGTAATTTGACTGTTTCTTTAAATATTATATATCTATGTTTGCCTCAGCTATGTCAGTATTATTGTTAGAGACATGAATTTCTTTGCAGAGAGTGGTGTGGCTAAGAATGTAGACTTACACAGATTAAAAATTTTTACTTCACCCCTTTTATTAATTCTTAACACGATTTAAATAACACTTCACTGATATAGAGAGCTGTGAGATTATTAATTAATTACTTGCACTTTTTAACACATAAACTATTTTTATCTCACACTGAGTACATATTAAACCTCTCGAGGACGAGTCTCGCGTCCAGTTAGGAACGCTGTCTGCTAGCAACTAACTTCTGAATTTGTAAATTTTGCTCCATTTCAATTTCGGATTGGCTAATCCTACTCCAATAGAATACTTTTATTTAACTTAAGTTTATTTTTGGTTGTGGATTGACTATTTATAAATTGTCTCAAAAATTACATTATTGCTGCTCCAAGAATTACCAATAGCATTATTAAGCTTTCTAATTCATAATTGCCTCAAGGTTACCTCATTGTTACCTCATTGTTAGCAACTTTTAACCTATTATTCTCACAGCTCCTACATTATTACATTTCGTAATACATTCACATAACATTAGAACATGCACATAAAAACATAAACATATACAATGACTGTTTTATAGACTTTTTATATATTGTTACTTACACATACTGCTTTAAGGCTGGCTGTTATTGAATTTTATATTATATAATTTGACTGAAATCATTTAAGTGTTAAAAATACTGCCTCATGTAAGAGTACTATGTTTTCGGAATAGGTTTATATAGGAAGTACCTTTTACCCCTAAACCGCATCTTCACTGTTGTTAAGCCGTCTTATGTCTAAGTACGTATGTGAGGCATAGAGTGAACGGCAACTTTTTCTCAAATTCGTTATTCGTTTTTTTTTGTCCTGGTAATGCAAAGAGAATGTAATATTCGACATAGCAACCAGCTCTTAAAATATTTGACTATCGCTTAAATTCCCCTTGCATCTACAAGAAAATTAGCAATAAGATTAACATCTCGATTAACATGAAGCATATGGAGAATATGCGTTTGTAAAAATAGTTTGTACAAGAGTAGAGAAAGTCATGTGATTGTAACACATCAGATTTTTTAAAGAATTATCGTATTTACTTTCAAATAGCCTCGTATATAAGTGTCTAAGACATATTCAGTATATATTCATAAGTGAACTAAATGAGATTTAATTATAATTTGAAGTTTAATTATTTTAAATTAAAAAGAGCAGTAATGTAATAAAGAGGCTGCTGCAAAGTTTAAGATGTTCATTACAGCAAAGTAATTCAAATTGACACCTTCTCTTCTGACAGAACACCAGTTATGCCACTGGTTATTAACGTATTCTATACATTTTGTTTGCCCTGTATATAAATCAGAAATATCTGCTAATTGCATAACAGCATTTGTACAATTCGATTTTAATGGATCCTGACTTTTGCAATAAATGTGCGGTATCAGAAGAGGTTATTAATAATACACATTAATAATCTCCGAGATGTGCGTCTCTGCAGTAAGGAAAACCTAAGTGTTTATTTCCGAAATAGAGGATCCCAGAACGCTGTTTACTCAGCTATGCTCTACGGGCGAAAGTAATCTGATTCGCAATCTCTTAAAATGAGCCAGCCCCATCTTTCGTTTATATTCTCGCAGGGCAAGTTTAATAGTGTTTTCGCTCCTTGACCGAAACTGCCGAAGTTCAGTTTGGCCATCATTTCTTTTACTGCTAATCTTCAGAGGTTGGGGTACCGTCCCCTAAACCCTAGTGTTGTGTTTGTTCGATTAAAGACAACATGTTATTGTTACTGCCTGTGTGTAGGGTGTCGCAAAAGTCACTCACAAATTTGTATCCACTATAGCTTTATTAAAATTAAACCCATGTTGAGAAAAATGACACAACGTAAGGACACATACTACAAAGCGAAATTTTGAGAAAAATGAAATTGAAGGTTTAGATTTATATTTTATTGGTATTGGTCACAATTTAATGATTGTGACACAGCGACTATGATATAAGATTATCGGGAGGTCGGTCCCGGGGAGTCACAGATAAATATAAACCCTCGCCAGCGTAAACACCGGACACACTATTGTCAGATAACTGCAATCTTCTGAATGTTTCCCTTCTTGAACGTTCTAGAACGGTTGTTATAAGCCAGCGCTCTCGCAAGTGAGTAAGTGCGTTTCTGTGTGACGCGAAGTGCTGTTCTCCAAGTGAGTTGGTGATGCCTGCTGTGACGTGCTGCTTTCGCGCGATATTGGAGTAGTCTTTTGTTCGACTCCCCAGTGAGTGAGCCGTCCGGAAAAAGGGGCTAGATTCTGCGTATTTCATTACGCCACTAAGTCACGATGAAAGTGAAGTGACAGTGAATAGTTAAACAAAACGTTTTTTAATGATATTGAGAACTTAGAGCAGTGACAGCAAAAATTGGACAAAGTCACACTGTTTACAGAGTGAGCTGAGGAAGTATTGTATTCCAAAAAAATCTATACCGAGATTTCAGCAGAAATACACGTTTTGATATCCCTGAATCCCGAAAGCAATTTTAGAAAAGTATCCATTTGTCTCGGTGTAAACAGCGTAA
Organism: Deroplatys truncata; assembly: GCA_030765065.1. Taxonomy (NCBI): domain Eukaryota; kingdom Metazoa; phylum Arthropoda; class Insecta; order Mantodea; family Mantidae; genus Deroplatys; species Deroplatys truncata. Next base: position 113,612,717 of record CM060982.1, read on the forward strand.
TTTAATTACAAAATATTGGATATGACTCAAGCGTTTCGCTACTGTTTGTTTTCTCTACCACGTAAGCAGTGGGTAGAAAAGTTATTGCATTTCACCGGATATCAATATCGAGATTTCACCGGAAATATATGTTTTAAGGCCCCCTGAATCCTATAAAAGTGTGTGTTTGTGTCTGTGAACATCATAACTCGAAATCAAAATGTCTCATAAATACCAAGCTTGATATTTAAGTCATCACCTTCAAAATATGCGACATGAAAATTCTCAAGACTCCCCACCCCAAACTACCCTTTCCATGGTAATAAAGGGAATTTTATTTTATTTTATGAAAATTGGCTCTAACATTTTAATTAAAATATCATGTATTAAAGATATTTAGATGACAAATAAAGCCTAATCATAAATTTTCTGGAAACTGATTGAAAATTTCTCTTCATTCAGAGGAAATTTATACACCTAATCTTGTATTACTGATAAACCTTTAGAGAGAGACTAAACCGTATTTCACAAAAAATGTAGATCACTTTAAAACACACAACTTTTTGTGGCATCAGCCATTTCTGAGATATTCGTTATTAATAGTTCGAAATCTTTTAAATTTCCATAGATATTCAGCTGTTTCTCGCGATGTCCTGTAAGGGAGGGGGTTCCCGCCCCTTTAGCTGCCATGGTGCGGGCGCTGCGTATCTTGAGCGATAGTGGTACTTCTGACGTTACTAGAAGTACGCTGGATCAAACATCCGAGCCCCATCCGTCAGCGTGTTGTATTGATTGGGTTGGACTCGGTAGGGCTGTGGTTCCCGATATCCATGGGAGATCGGTACGTCTGGGCGATTTCCGCCCAGGCAGGGTTGTGAGATGCCTCAAGGTCCTCCGGTATCTACCTGGAGAAGCCAGTAGACGGCATACTAGATTTTTGTCGGCCCTACCGAGATTTTCGGGGGTTCCCTTTTAGGATGACGCACGTAAATGGCGCATGCACTTCCATCCAACGCCCTCCAAATAAAACACGACTAATGACATTTACTTTACCCCATAATATCAAGCAACTTTTATTCAAGACATTTCTTTCTGGAACGCTTGGCTTTGGGGATATTGTACAGTCTCAACTTAAATGGTCCACCCTGTATTATAAAGAGGAAATTGTTTTAAAATCAATTTTATCCAATACTTCACTTTATTAATTACTTGTAATAAAAGTGCGCCCTTACATTTTGCATGGAATTTTACGTTGTAATTTTATACGACTTATCTTATGGCTGCTAAGCTCTATAAGATACCTACCCCCTCCCCCGGCTTCCTTCGTTGCTGAACCAGAAATAGACCACTGTTCATTAGTTACGGTTTCAGTGCCAGACTTTTGACATCAAACCAATAAGAGACAGACAGATTTTGGAAAATTGTCAAGTACCTTGCAGCCATTCATAAAATGCTTCCGTTCCCCACTTCTTTCACCGCTCACTTTGTTCAAACCAATACGAGATGATTACATACGGGTAGGTGTGGAACACAACTATAAGGAGATTCTGCCAACATTAAGTAAAGAAAAACATTATACAATACCAAACATATCGCCCCGTTTTTTTTCACCGGACTGTACCGGGACGGAGTATTTTAGATTTTTGTTTATTTTATCTCTTCATTATCTTGTATCTTCCTTGTACCCATAAAGAAATCTTTTCTATAAATGCTTATGTGGTTAATATAAACTGATATAAGGAAAAACGATAATGACTACAGAAAATCATCTGAATGTAACATATCAGAATCTTTAATGGATAATTTAGTTTCTATGCATACTTTCAACCAGGTCTTGTACTTGCTTATTTAAAATATTAAAGGAGTTTTAAAGTTTGTCTGATGTTTATCTCAAACTATTCCTGTTTATTAAATACAAAAATGTATTTTTGAGGAGTGGTGCAGAAGGTTTTAATGCTACTTTTATCTGTTTTAATTATTACACTGTTTAATCTTTACTAAGAACTCGTAAAGAAAATAAGAACAACTTTTTTAGTCTACCTGACTTTGTTTTGTATGTATAAAACGAACTTAATAACCTTCACATTTCTTCTTAAGCTCCTTTCGCTGATTCGCAGTAAGCGTGACTGTAGAGGAGTTGAACTACGTGGATAACATTCCAATGATTTCCTTACTCTGTGAATATTCCCTCTCGGAGAAGTATTCCGAATGTCATGCCTACCCAAATAAAAAGTCTGTTGCACGTTTCCATAGCGTCAGACGTTCCTGATGTTCTTTTGTTTCGTAGATACTGGGGTCAGTATCGCATGGAAGCTATTTCCTAGCAAGTGATACGGTATTTTTATTAATAGTAATCTCACAAGAATGAACGAAGTAGCTCTGCGGTAACATGAGAGAGTTACATTCGCGAGGTCCCGGGTTTGAATCACGTTTGGCCAGCCACACTGATATTGTTTCTACTCTTCTACCATGTACATAGTAGGTAGAGAAAGTATTGCATTCCATCCAAAAATTTGATAGCGAGATTTCACCGGAAATACACGTTTTGAGGTCCCTGATAAAATAAATAAATAAATAAAACACCACATGGAATATTTTTCAAATTTTTTACTTTTCTAAAAAGTGGACGTAACAATTTTGATTAAAATATCATAAGTATAAGATGTTTTCATTGGAAATGAAATGCATTTCTTGAATTATTTGGAAATGTACCCAAAAATCCTCTTCATACTGAATGACTTTGGCATAACTGGTAAACAGTAAGAGATACACAAACTTATACTACACAGAAACTGTAGAGCTCGTTAAAACACACAATTTATGTCATATACAGTCTTTTTGCCCAATGAACCATTTCCGAGATATTCCTTGTTATTTGTTAGAATTTTCAAATACTTATACTTTTTCTCAAATGAGAGTTTGTTATTCTTTTTTTTTTTAATCCTGGACATACAAAGAGAATGGAATGCGCCACATAACAACAAGCTCTTAAAAGATTTGACTATCGCTTAAAGCCTACAATTTTCCTCTTGCAGCTACAGAAGATTAACAATTAGATTTCTGCAAATGTTTATTCGATTAACATGAAGTAAAAGGAGGATAAGCGTTCTAAAAATAGTTTGTAGAAGACTAGAAAAGTCATGTGAGTGTAACATCGATTTTTATTCATAGTAATCGCACTAGAATTTAGTACTTCTGTGGAACGTGTGAGACTTGCATTCGGATGGTCTCAGGTTCGAATCTCGTTGGGCGAGCCACACTAATTATTAAAAGGATCACTTATTTATAAATGTAAATAAAGCTTGAGAAGCCCAAGTTACAAGATTATGCATCCATTCTTTGTGAATTATGAAAATATGTGAGTAATAAGGCAAGACAAGAACATAAAATCAATGAGAACTTTTTTTAATGTTTTACCTTCCATACTTAATGATGTAGGAACCCAAACGGTTGAGAAATAAATCTAGAAATATGTAAATATATTTGTGTTACGGATTTTGTACAGTGAAAACCCACGCCTTCCTCTAAACCCCCACACCACGTTTCGTTCCTCCGCAGCCAAGTGAGTATACGTCACCTCAGTGTACGTGCTGGGTACTAAAATTAATTTAATTTTTCATGTGAACTTTTAGGCCTCTACACAGCATGTAACAATATAAGGTCTTAAAATGTGAAGCTAAAGGTATGAACTAACAGAGTTCACCTGGAGTGATCACCGCATGCATACCAGTTGGCCCCTTGTGCTTCTATTAGTGACCCCCGGGAGAGAGAGATGATTGAAGAGAGCCGAAGAGCGGCCAGATAAGAATGGTGACAGGCGCATGCACAGACGGGTCCCTAGTGTTTCCATATTACACGCATCTGGTTCGATGGCTTGTGTCCTGTTCACAAGCCACCGAACCTCCGTCACTCCTCCCGTGGTTGGAGCCCATTCGGATGTAGCGGGAAATCGTCGTTCCAGGGTTGTTGTGGTCTTCTGCAGTGTTCTTCTTCCTCGGCTATTGGTGCTCGTTGGTTGTTGCGTATTCTATTCCTAACTATATCTAATTATTAATTATCAGGTTATAGTGGGTGAGATAAGTTTAAGAAATACACTGCAATTTTTTCTTAATAAACATATTTTATTTACTATTCAAATAATTATGGGCGGCTAGCTTTTCCCATTATTATAATCCCACCACTTTAAATAAGTCAGGAGCCTAGCTATCTGCAAACGCATTCCCACCCTTGTGCATTTGTGGCACCTCGTGTCGACGTGAATTCTTGAAAATCAGTGATGGTAAGAGAGTGGGCTCTGAAGCCTTTCCTGCCCTTATATACGGGAGCCTAGTGACGCTCACCTCTGCGTTTAAAAATCTAACGACGTTCCCTAATGGTGCTCAGACCGCGTTACCTTAACATGTATGAGAAATTGTGGCTTCAGATCCTGCGCTTAAGCGTCAGTTCCATATCTCCGTCTCTTTCTTTTCTCAAACTGTCTCTTTCTATTTCTCCGTACCGTTACCGGTTACCTGCCTGTAGGCTTGGTGAAAGGTACGCTCTTTAGGCTTTCCTAGAATTTTTGCTAGCTCGCCGGTTTCTTACAGTCAGCTCTGTACAAATGTTAGATATTGAATATTTTAACATGTTAGTGAATTAAAGTCTTACTGTACAATTCTTATATGTATGGTTCCCCTTCCATATGTACAATTCCTATATATGTATAATGTATCCCCCTTTCACGGAGGAGAGCCCTAACTGAGCAGACCCCTATGGGATGCCACAGAAGAAATCTGTACAGAACTCATAGCCACCGCCCAGCCGCAACCCACCAAGCACCGTCGCCTGGTCCCACAACTGTGAACCAGAAGAAAGGGAAGAAGATGGGTACAGGAAATGAGAGGAATGAGAGACGTGGTAGAAGATGAACAATCCCAGAATTCTCCTGTCGATTCTGGGAAAATGGGGACAGAGTGAGCGATCACCGGGGATCGAATCTGGGACCTCCCGAATGTGGACCACAGACGTTCCCGCCTCGTACATTCCGTTACATCAAAATCCTGCCTGTGCTGTTTTGATCTTTAACTTAGGGACTAAAAGGTTAGAGAGAAAAGAAGAAGCACAATAAAAAACAGGATGATTTAAATCGAAAAGATACGTCTTCCTTTAAATGTAATTGAGTGAGGTAAAAGAAGGAATAAGTCTGGAAAGAACAGCAACCGCAGAAAGAGACGGTCAATAAAGAAGATGGAAAATCAACTTACAATTCGAAATTTACTAACATTCTTAGACTCGAGAAAAAAAAACTGCATTTATATGGAGACACGAAGAAACACTTTTACAGTCTCCGTTTCCATTACGTTTTCACATTTAACCTGTCCGCCAATAACGTCTTTCTGTATAAATTTTGTTACAGATTGCAATGTAAGCTATCTTCAGGCTGTTATGCGACCTCTTTCCTCCATTATGAGGAAAAGGGGGTTGGGAAAGTTTTCTTTTCCGCATTTTAAATAGGGACTAGTTCATTATCTTCAGCTCATAAATTAGGAGCAGTCGATTCCTCCTCATTATTTTTGCAGTCCTGCCCTCCGGTGCTTTTGCTGTCTAAAAGCACAGTGGGCTGTGCATCTGTCTCTTACAGAAAAACTGCAGCTTCAGCTGGTAAATTCGTTCTCTTGAATTTACTGAATCCTGCAAAAACCTTTATACCGTCTTTTCGAAGGCTTCTCTTAGTAAAAAGTGGCGAATCGTATTTTGTTAGACTCCTACAATATTATACGTAATAAAAAGCTTAAATTTTGGGACCGCAAGCAATATAAACTATTTTCGTTAGAGGATCAACGAGTTTGTCAGTGTAGGAGTTATACAAAATCATTTATCTAGGGCCACTATCGTAAAAACAAACCAGTGCTGAAAGGTTTTCTTTTTCTTTCTTTTTTATTCCTCGTTATACAGAACATAGACACACCCAGTGTAATTGATTTTAAACACTTTATAGACAACCAAGGGTTGTTGTCTTCTTACAGAATGTGCTATTCGTTTTCGTATTTATCGTGTGCTATAAGTAAAATCATTTGCCTTCTGTACGAGAGTCACTCCAAAGGTTTAGGGAATGGACGCAATAAAATATTAAAAATCTGATGTGTTACACTCACATGACTTTCTCTACTCTTGTACACACTATTTTTACAAACGCCTATTCTCCATATGCTTCATGTTAATCGAGATATCGAGATGTCAATCTTATTGGTAATTTTCTTGTAGATGCAAGGGAAATATGGTAGCTTTTAAGCGATAGTCAAATATTTTAACGCTGGTTGCTATGTGGCGCATTCCATTCTCTTTGCATGTCCAGGACATAAAAAAATGAATAACGAATTTGAGAAAAAGTATAAGTATTGGAAAATTTAAGGAAATAACAAGCAATATCTCGAAAACGGTTCACTCAACAAAAGAAATGTATATGACATAAGTTGTGTATTTTAACCCGATCTACATTTTTTGTGTAGTAAAATTTTGTCTATCTCTTATGGTTTACCAGTTATGCAAAAGTAGTTCACAATGAAGAATACGTTTGGAGACATTCCCAGAAAATTCGAGATATACATTTCATTTCTCATGACATTATCTTAAACATATGATATTTTCATCAAAATCGTTAGAGCCATTTTTGAGAAAATTAAAATTTTCGAAAAATCTTCCATGTAAAGGGTAGTCTGGGGTGGGAAGATTTTCTTGAAAACCTTCGTGTCGCATCTCTGGATGATACTGAACCTAAATACCAAGTTTGGTGCTTATCCGACTGTTCGTTTTTGAGTTATGCTGTTCACAGACACACAGACACACAGACAGACACACAGACACACAGACAGACACACAGACAGACACACACACGGACATGTTTCCAAAAATGCTTTTTTTTGGATTCAGGAGGTCTCAAAACATGTATTTCCGGTGAAATCTCGGTATCGAATTTTTGGGTGGAATGCAATACTTCCCCTACTTACTATACGTAGTAGAGAAAGTAAAAATTTAGATCTGATCGCTGCATCTTCTCAAAATAGTCTCTATTGCATTCTATACACCGTCTCATACTTTCAAACCATTTTTGAAATGCTGAACGCCATTCTTCTTTGGAGAGACTGTGAAAGGGGATATGCCACACATACACACAGATTATATATACATATAGACGTATAAATAAATATCAAACAACAATTGTACATAATAATATAATTCAGCAAGAACTATTTTAGAATATTTAGCAGACAAGCGAGGTACCTATACAAACCAAATTGTAACTTAGCTAAGTAAGCGACGGGCGAGCTAGCTAATTGCAGCTAGCAGTAATTCTATGTACAGCCCACCACCATTCACCAAGCTAATGAGCAAGGAACTTGAAGTAATAACGAGAAATAGAAATAGACAGATATAGAAAGGAGAGAGAGACATTGAGTTTACTTCCGGACGCGTCACTGGGGCGCATGTGCGAAATGTTTGGAGCAGAATATTTTCATACATAATAAGGTAACCTGGTCTTAGGACCACTTAGAAGTGTCGTTACATTTTAAGGCGCGAAGGTGAGCGTCAGTAGGTTTAGATATAAAAGGGGGAAGCCGGCCCCAGATTTTGACTCTCTTATACACTCTCTAGATAGATAATTTATTAGGAATGGAGAAATCATCAACCACAGAGCAGAGATAGCTGGAGACCAGGACACTGCAGCAGAGGGCATCAACCCAGACGCCCAACGTTTTCCCGCTACAACTACAAATACATTTTCGTAAGCAGCTACTGCGGCTTCAGGCGTCGTTTCATATCATACATCCTTGTAGACAGTAATTTTCAGCCTTCCCCACAGAAGAAAGGTATCAGATCCGGTGAACGGGCCGGCCAAGATACAGGTCCACTTCGTCCTATCGTTCACCTAGAACCTTTTATTTCATTTCAGGGAATAGAAAAAATTCACATGTAATCAGATCTAGATTGTAAGGAGAATGGGGCAAATATCTGACTCCTACAGAAATTGGGTTGTTTTGTGCAGTGTGGGCAAAGTCATTATTATGATGCAATAAAATTCCACGCAAACCAGTCTTAGAACGCTTTTTTCTCAGTTCATTGAACACTTGTGGCAGACATTTTGAGATATACAATCTGATAGTAAATGCCTTTTGTCCCTCAAAAGGAATCGTCACAATGTGGCCACTTGCTGAGAAGAAGGAACAGATCATCTTCTTGCCAACACTTCTCGTTCGCTTCACTTTTGTTGTGGTTCTTCTCCTGGGAAGACCCAGAAGGATAACCGTCCTTTAGTTTCTGGATCATACTGGTAAGTCCAGCTTAGTCACCTGTTACAATGTTAAATATGCTTTTGGATCTTCCTTCTATTGAATTGTTCAATTATTCTCTAGTACCATTGCACACGTGCTTGTTTCTGCATTTTTTGAGGTGATGAGGGATCAAGCAACTGCAGGGCTTCCCGACGTTAAGTTTTTCTTTCATGATTGTTTCACTGCTGCCGATCCAATATTTAGGGCTTCTTGAATCTGACCATACGAGGTGTGATCAAAAAATGTCCGGAATGACGTCATAAATACTACACAACAGTTTATTTTGTCTAATTTGCACTGTCAGCCTAGAAGTAGTCTCCTTGGGAGTTGATACACTTGTCCCAGCGTTTCTGTCACTGCTGAAACACCTCTGGAAGTCCTCTTCTTTCAACATGTTCAGAGCCTGCTGCGATTCGCGATGGATGACATCAATTTCCTCAAAACGGTGTCCTCAGAGCCGTATTTTAAGTGGCGGAAAAAGAAAACAGTCCACTGGTGCCAAATCTAGAGAATAGGTGGGATAGGGAACAGTATAAATCCTATTTTTATCCAAAAATTGGCGAAACAGAAAGGGCTTTGTGCGCGGGCGCATAGTAATGATGCAGGAACAGGGTCGCCCCAAACGTTCTGCATCTTTAACTGATGTCACACCATCTTTAAATTTCGAAAACCACTCAAATGCTTGAGTTTTGTCCATTACTTCCTCCGCATAAGCTGTCCTTAACATTTCATAGGCTTCTGTTGCAGTTCTACCGAGTTTAAAGCAAAATTTGATGTTCGTTGTTTGTTCTTCGTAATCTGACAATTTTGCTACGCGGAAAAATCGCAGCACATGCAAAACATGCCTTTACTTCAGAGCGTCTACCTCGTCACTGCATGGTCACAGGAAGTCACGTGACCTCTCATTTTTATCGGGAAGGAACACTGCATCTACAATCTGGGTAAGAATTAAAGAAATCTCAGCGTCAGCATTGTTGTGAAGCCATTCCGGAAACTTTTTGATCACCTCGTATCTTCCCGCAACATACGCTCTGCTTTCACTACATATTCATCCATTGTTGATGTAGCCAGCTGTCCTGCTTGGTCTTCATCTTCGAGAGAATCCCTTCCTCCTCTAAACTCTGCATACCATCGATAAACTGTGCATTGTGAAGGGTAAAGATCCACAAATTCACGATGCAGTCTTTCAAGGCATATCCCCTAAACCGACTTTAAAGTCACAGAAAATCATAGCACAGAAATGCTTGCTTGAGATCCATCCAAGTGTATGGCATATGCCCTATCTGAACTTCAATCTGGAGTTAAGAAAAGCTGCTTTGACTTACCACCACTCATCGTTGCTCATTCTCAAAACTTTCAGAACGACCAGTATAAGACCGCTCACTTGAATCCGTCATAGTACTCCATTCCATTTAGAGTAACAAAGGTACTAAACTATTACCATTAATAGTTTATTTTAAAATTATAAAACCGAGAAAAATATTTTCCAACAAATTTTATGAACTATTTTTCAAAATTTTAAAAAAATAAACAATTCCAGCTAAATAGTGTAAGACAATATTATCTATTATATACTAGAGGTGTTACTCTCAAAAGAGCGGTTAGCTAATTATGAATTATACTAGGTTTAATTTTTCCAATGAGTTATAAATTTATCATTATTTTGTAAATTTAGATATTGAATATTGAAACAAATTCAATTTGTTATAAACATTAATCAATACATACTTAGACAGTAGACAAATTCTGATGATGTTTTTTCTGTATACCTGTTTTCTGTAACATTAAAACACATTAATAATGGAATATCTGTTTTAAAGGCATTTGTATAAGAAACGTCATAAAAAATTATTTTTAATTTCCTTATTTATAAATTCGGTGGTGTCATGACCGAGTGGTTCAGCCTCCCACCACGGTGGCCAGGAATCGATCCCGAGGATCCGCATGTGGGTTTTGTGGAGGACGAAACGGCGTCTGAGCGAGTTTTCTCCAGGTTCTCCGGTTTCCCCTGCCGATTATTCCACCAATTTCTCAATAATTCACCTTTCCTTCCATCCATTTTGCCTTCATTTCATATCATCTTCTTCTAGCTAAGGGCTAGAACCCTCGTTACGGGTTCTTCATTCTCCTCTACAAGCCTCTGACCTTAGGCACGGTTTTAACTCCTAGGAGGTGTAAGCCTACATACAAGGGGGGGTAAGCAGACTAAGTAAGCACGTCAATATTTATGGACTTATAATTTCTGCATTTATAGAAATAAGAACAAACCTTTAGCTTTTCTAATCGTCTGTAACCTCACTTTTCACATCTTCAGGCACTGTTATCTAATTAAATCGAAAGATAAAGGCTTAAAAATTCCTGTGCATGTCTAAGGAAATAAGAAATTTAAAACGAACATACTGATTCCTGAACCATATATTTTGGTGTAATAAATTAGATTTTATTGAAGTTTTTCACAAAATTTCCCTGCATGTTTTGAAATGCTGTAAAATATGTTTGAAACAAAATGGCCAAGCTGAAACCATTCATTTTATCAAATTGTGTGTTTTCATTTAACCCTAAAGTTAAATTATGCCAGAAAAATATTTACCTAAGTAGAAAGGGGCGTATTTACAGATATTGTTTATGGGATAATTATTAAAACACCCTGTGCCAATACATTTTAAATGTAAATAACATAATATTTAATACACCACGAATACAAAGGTAATGTCTATAATTGATTCTCACAAATTTTCAAAAAGATGGAAAAAGCTCATATTTAGAGATTTTTCAATAAAAGTTTGTTGTCACATCCCAGTGTTCCTAAATTATGAGAGCGGCAGTTGAACTGGATGGCATCCTAATGTCATCTGCACGGCACGAAGCAAAATATCCGGTAGGTATGCACTAGGGTCTCTGTGACTCGTGACGGAGCGGGTGGTTACAGGGATGAGACCTAGAAGACTAACTGTCCATCACATATCGCTCTAAGAGTTATCCACTAACAGTTCCGTCGTGATATGATCAAGGAGGTAAAGCACGTAAAATAGAGTAATAATAATAATAATAATAATAATAATAATAATAATAATAATACTATTCTTGAAATATAAGCTTCCTTCTATATTTATCACGACATCACCTAATATTATCACAGTTTTATTTTGAAGTTATATTATGTAAATTGCACTTATCAAAATTTTGCACATGTTTATTAGTATATTTTCCTTTTCACCCATATGGAAATTGTATATCCTATGTCTCTCTCCCCCTCTCTCTGGTTTCGTCATTCTCAGTGTCGTTCGTATGTTAGCTGAACAGTTTTATTGTATTTTGTGTATGCATGTAAAACATGTACATATTCTTATAATATCTAGTGGGAGAAGCATTAGTAGAAGAAAATAAATCAGGAATTTTTTTTTATTTTAAGACCCTAGATCTAATTACTGCTGCATAATAGTTGAATCGCAGTGTGTGAAATAAGGCGTATATTGTCTACCATAGACACATACACACAAACACTTGCCAACCTTGTTGAACAGGTAGATTCCATGGTAACAAATGGTTATATCTTACCTGTCACAGACAGTGTTGTGTCACTCACAGGTGTCGTGACGTCACCATGAATAGGCATGAGGCGGCCTGATGATTTATTGGAACAGACTGATCCAAATCAGGTGAATGTGTAAATGCTCGTCCTACTTTAGCCACTATCCAACAGAGACAGTTGCCTAACTCTCCAGACGTTAACAAGAGAAGCCTTTATCGCGCAAGTACAAACACGATGACTTTTACGATAGAGTTATTTGGTGGCAATATCAGAGGAATAAGTAGAACACGAATATTAAATTGCCCATACTTTATGCAGGGGTGGGCAAATGTAGGTATACAATTAGACACACAGTACTATGAGTAGGTAACACAATGATGTAGAGTTATATTTTCAGCAAGATGGGGCTCATGCTCACAAAGCATGAAACGTGTGAGTCATTTTAACCGAAGAATTTCCAAGTAAGTGAACAGGACGAAGGGAATCATCTGAATGTGTTATGAGATGGAGTGGTACCTCACAGTGTGATGCTCTGGTCTGATTTTTAATCTCCTTAGGATGCTGTAGAGACGTCTGTGTAACAACGTGACAAAGATTTATACATACCATGTGAGTTTACGTAGCCTGCGGATTGAGAAGTTATGCAGTCCCAGGATTGTCCAGGCAAAAGTGTGCGCGTTGGCCTTCAGTGGTGAAGGTCCCCGGTTCAAATACTTCCACTTCAAGGTACGTTTTATGTTAAGTAAATTTAACGAGAACTAGTAGTTAGGCCCGGAAGTGTCGTTTCACTTAATCAGTTTAATTATATGGATTTCATCAAAACATAAATTGTTACTTGTTAGAATATGATTTAATGCACATCATAAATAAATGCAAGAAATGAATACAAAACTCATTTATTCGCAGGCGTGATTTTAACTACGGACCTTCACCATGGCTTTCCAGCATGTTAACCATTACATTACTAGAGCACGTTAAAAACGAGCACCACCGTAGCCCTGATTAGTTACCTGCATAGTTACCAATCCGCAGGATGAGAAGACTCATGCCTCATAAAAAACTAAACAACATCGTATAAAGCACATTGCAATTGTTATTACCATCCATGGATTGTCATCTGAAGGTCAAGTTACGTTTCGTTATTGGGATCCAACCACTTTTATTTTGTTTCCTTATTCCTTATCAAAAAAATCTGATGTGTTACACTCACATGACTTTCTCTACTCTTGTACAAACTATTTTTACAAACGCTTATTCTCCATATGCTTCATGTTAATCGAGATAAACATTTGCAGATTCTATGTTACTGCTAATTTTCTTGTAGATGTAATTGGAATATACATTTACAAGGGCAATATAGAAATACAGTAGCCTTTAAGCACATACATATCTCTTAATAGCTGGTTGCTAGGTGCAGTAGCATTCCCTTTCCCACAGATTAATACTCTTTGCATATCCAAGACAAAAAAATGAATAACGAATGCCCAGTTGAGAAAATAAGTATTGAAAAATTTAAGGGAATAACAAGCAATATCTCGAAAATGGTTCACTCAACAACAAAAATTTATATGACCCTAAATTGTGTACCTTAAGGCGATCTACATTTCTTGTGTAGTAAAATTTTGTCTATCTCTTATGGTTTACCAGTTATGCAAAAGTCGTTCACAATGAAGAATACTTTTGGAGACATTCCCAGAAAATTCAAGATATACGTTACATTTGTCATGAAAACATCTTAAACTTATGATATTTTAATCAAAATCGTTAGAGCCATTTTTGAGAAAATTAAAATTTTCGAGAAATGTTCCATGTAAAGGGTAATCTGGGGTGGGGAATTTTCTTGAAAACCTTCGTGTCGCATCTCTGGAATATACTAAACCTAAATACCAAGTTTGGTGTTTATCCGACTGTTCGTTTCTGAGTTATGCTGTTCACAGACACACACACAGACACAAACACACACGGACATGTTTCCAAAAATGCTTTTTTTTGGATTCAGTGGGTCTCAAAACATATATTTCCGGTGAAATCTTGGTATCGAATTTTTGGGTGAAATACAATACTTCCCCTACTTACTATACGTAGTAGAGAAAGTAAAAATTAAATTGACCCTAAAATGACCATCACAACGTCCTCCAAACAAAACACGAATAATGGCATTTACGTTCCCCCATAATATCAAGCAACCTTTATTCCAAACGTTTATTTCTACAACGCTTAATTTTGAGATATTGTACAGTCTCAACTTAAACAGTCTACCGTGTACTTGTACTTATAATTTTAATAATCTTGGTTAGGTAATTCAAAAGCAAACTGTCAAAATGTATCTTCGCCGATTGCAACCAAATTTGGTATATTAATAGTACGAACCCCAGGGGAACGAAATTGTGCGTCTGAAGCATAGTTTGAGGAGGGATTTGCCATATATCTCCGTGTTGTACATTTTGTAAATTTTCCAAATTAAAATTTTAGCTTAGCACAAGGTTCTAGCGTTATATAAGTTGTTTCTGTGAATCCCCACGTTTCTAGGGGACACAGTAACTGACACCGTACACGATATTTGTATTCTCTACATTAAATTCCTTACAAAACAGCACAAAAAGTGGTCTGTCTTTATAGTCAAAGGTTAAATGTCAAGAGGAAAGGTTAAATTAATGTCCTACGAAACTAGAGCAAATTAAAACACAAATTCAATATTAGATTAACTCTGTGAAAGGAAGTATCATTAAAGCAAATGGTGTAGTATTTTAGTAACATGTGAGCTTTTGAAAGACCATCTTTACTTATTAAAATTCTCTCGACATTCTTTTCGCTATTATATTTCTCCTCCTCTACCCTCTCTGCCTCCTATCCGCTGTATTTCCTCTCCCTCTCACGCCATCTAGTTCCTTTGCTTCCAAATCCTGCTGATGCATGGGGGAGGAACATGACAAAAGAACTTCAAGCCAGGGTTAGAAAATAAACCCTTACACCATTAAGGCAAAGAAATAGTGGTCTCTTCAACGAAACTAAAACGCCGCGTACGCAGGAAAGAAAGAAAGAAAGAGTCTCGTGGAGCGAGGCTTTATATAATAATAAACAGAGACGTATTTAAACATTTTGCCCAGAGAGATGTCCATCAAACGTCAAGTATGTGTATTTGAATAGCATAGCTTAAAAATCACACTCACGTGACTTTCTCTACTCTTGTACAAACTATTTTTACAAACGCTTATTCTCCATATGCTTCATGTTAATCGAGATATCGAGATGTTAATCTTATTGCTAATTTTCTTGTAGATGCAAGGGGAATTGCTAGGCTTTAAACAATAGTCAAATATTTTAAGAACTAGTTGCTATGTGCAGTATTCCATTCTTCTTGCATTACCAGGACAAAAAATGAATAACGAATTTGAGAAAATGTATTGGAAAATTTAAGGGAATAACAAGCAATATCTCGAAAATGGTTCAATCAACAAAAAAATGTATATGACATAAATTGTGTATTTTAACGCGATCTACATTTCTTGTGCAGTAAAATTTTGTCTATCTCTTATGGTTTACCAGTTATGCAAAAGTCGTTCACAATGAAGAATACTTTTGGAGACATTCCCAGAAAATTCGAGATATACATTTCATTTGTCATGAAAATATCTTAAACATATGATATCTTAATCAAAATCGTTAGAGCCATTTTTGAGAAAATTAAAATGTTGCAAAAATGCTCCATGTAAAGGTAATCTGGGGTGGGGGATTTTCTTGTAAACCTTCAAGTCGCATCTCTGGAAGATACTGAACTTAAATACTAAGTTTGGTGTTTATCCGACTGTTCGTTTCTGAGTTATGCTGTTCACAGACACACACACACACACATACGCACAGTCAGACACACACACGGACATGTTTCTAAAAATGTTTTTTTGGATTCAGGGGGTCTCAAAACATATATTTCCGGTGAAATCTCGTATCGAATTTTTGGGTGGAATGCAATACTTCCCCTACTTACTATACGTAGTAGAGAAAGTAAAAATATATTTTTCTGTATTTTGTAAGAGACTTACTTTGCGACATCACGGGAATTATTTCTTGGTGGTGTTGATCTATTTAACGGACAGGCAAAGTGAGGTGAAGAGCTATAGTGATCGAGTTAAAGGGGGAAATCTGTTAGGCATTTATGTCAAGATTATCTGTCCCTCTGCAATAATTACGTGATTTGTGTGAACTCGCGTAATAACATAATTGTATCTGAAAACTTGAGAGTAAGGAAATTCTGCGCGTTCATGCTGGATGTGATGATATATATTGTCCTGTGGCAAACATTTTTAATTAAACCCAATGTACCTGAATTTGATTGTTGTGAACAAATGCTTGGGGAAGGCAGTCCTGTTATCTAGTATCAGTCTTAACGTCATCCCATATAAGACTCCTTGTACTTGAGGCACCTCAGTTTTAATAATGTGAGTAAGAGATACGATTAAGAGCGCAAGAGACTAACTCCACGCAAACGACATAAACACAACTGCTCAAAAATTCGATGCTCGAATACGATCTTCAATATCACTTTAGACCAAAACTGCTTCAATTGTTGAGTATACACCCCTTAGTCATCTATCCTTATAGAACAAACGAAATCGCAGGTTCAAATGAATGCAGTGTTATTTGGGAGTGAACACCATATGAACAGTGAATGCTATATAGTAGAAAACATACGCTGATTCAGAATTCAATTTGTGATCTACACTTTGTAGCGGGAAGTAGTCGTTCGTGGGTTGTTGTGGTCTTCTGCAGTGTTCTTCCTCGGCTATTGGTGCTCGTCGGTTGTTGCGTATTCAATTCCTAACTATATCTAATTATTAATTCTCAGGTTATAGTGGGTGAGGCAAGTTTAAGAAATACACTGCAATTTTCCCTTAATAAATGAACTTTATTCACTATTGAAATAATTATGGACGGCTAGCTTTTCCCATTAACATCATCCCACCACTTTAAATAAGTCAGGAGCCTTGCTATCTGCACACGCACTCCCACCCTTGTGCACCCACGTGCATCTGTAGCACCTCGCGTCGACGTGACTTCTCGATGAGATAGATTCAAAATAAGAGCGGGCTCTGAGGCTTTGTCTGCCTTTTGATACGGGAGCCTAGTGACGCTCACCACCGCGTTTGAAAATGTAACGATGTTTCCTATTGGCCCTCAGGCCGCGTTACCCTGACATGTATGAGAATGTGTGGGTTCAGATCCGTGCGCTCAGGCGCCATCATGTAGCGTTGTACCGCTCGGTGACAGGTACGGTCTTTATGATTTCTTGGAATTCTTGCTAGCTCGCCCGTGTCTTACAATCGGCTATGTACAAATGTTAGGTGTTGAATATTTTAACATGTTAGTGAATTAAATTAGTACTGTACAATTCTTATATGTATGGTTCACCTTTCATATGTACAATTCCTCTATATATGTATAATATATCCCTTTCAAAATGCTGGGTTGGTTCGTTTTCTACCACGACTCTCGTGCCCCTAATTTCCAGTCCCCATCATCTTCAGTATCATCTGTTTCAGGTTTGTTGGACCAGGCAACGGTGTTCGGTGGGTTGCAGGTGGGCGGTGGAGCTACGCTTTGTAGAGGTTTCTTTGGTGGAGTCGTTGCGGCCTCTTCAACTAGGTCACAACTCCGAGTGGTCCCCACCAGGGGTTCGGATGCTTGTGGGTAGGCCCGGGTGGCGTCCAAAGTGACCGTACTAGAAACGTTAAGGACCCCGCCCATATTTGCGCCCGCCAACTTCTGGATCTAATCACCCTTCGGGTCTGTCCCCTAATCCCTCCCTCCCAGGGGTCACGGTTGAAGCAAAAAGGGACATTACGGTGCTTTGTTTTTCGGTTTATGTTGAAAATATTGATATCAGATGTAGTAAAGGTTCAGTATTTGGCTACGTTTTAGTCATAGAAACTGATGTTGCTTGCAGTAAAACGGAGCTACACATTCAAAGACACATAGCAAATGTTTGCGAGACAGAGGACAGGGCTGCTTATTGCGTTTCTAGTAATCATTAACAGCAGAGTATGTAGATTTAACGCCGCAGGGTTCAAGACCAGGTCACCTGAGATGGCGTCTTTTCGTCTCAAAGCAAATATGTCCGAGATAGGCTTTGTGTAGCAAAATGTTCTATGTCCCTCGGGTCACATTCAAAATGAACAAGCTATGTGTGTTTACTCACCTTCTGTCAGAGAACGAACGGCTTTCCTTCTGTCTGTCCCTCCCGCTCCGTGTTTGATTAAAATCAACCGGACACCTTTATGCCATCCTAAGCTTTCTGCATATAGCGAACTATGTACTTTTTCGACTGACTGAATCCTGCATAAGGGTATTCTCAAAGAGACACGACGTTTGAATTAAAGCTCCAATAATCAAACCTCACTGTAAAAGTAATAAGAAAAACATATTATCGTAAAAATATTCTATTATGCTCATATCAAGTAAATATATAAGTAATTTTTATTGGTATCAAATTATTATATTTATTACACACAAGATAAAACAGTAAAATCTTACTAGGTAAGCATTAGAGAAAGTAAAACATCTGATGTGTTGTATTCATATGACTTTCTTTACTCACTCTTCTACAGAGTATAGCTACAAAACCGTATTACTTTATCTCCTGCTTTTTAAACAGATAAATCTTCATTAGTCTTTTACACATTTCGTTTTAGGATAAGAAGAATACAGCAGCTAGAGCAGTACTCACAATTTTAAATGTCACTCGCTATGTGACGGCTTTGAAATTATGTTCTCTGTGCATGAACACGACAAGGTAATAAAAGAGAAAGAATAGAGATTAGAGAAAAGTATAGTGTATCTGAAAATTGAAACCAATAACAAAGAATATCTCGGAAATGGTTAACGCCACAAATAATTTTATTTTCCATAATACCGCGTGCTTTAACAAGATCTACATTTTTATGAATAGGATTAAGGATTAGGATTCCACGTGAGGACTTAGTACGTCGATCTACATAAAGATTTTATACCAATGCCCCTCCCGGGAGAAAGGGATGAGATGAAAGGAGACATAGGGCGGCCGGACCAGGCGGCACGAAGGACAGAGGACAGGATCCCTAGCAGGGTCCCTCCCCCTCTGAGGGCTTACACATCACTGGGGGTCGCAGGATCCCATTCTGAGGGAATTTTCCTCTGTCATGTAAACGCCGAGACCTCCCGCCGACACGTACAACCCAAGCGGATGAAAGATGAAGTGAAATAAGAATTGAGGTGAAATGGATGGACAAGAAATTCGGGGATGTAATTATCCCTTCGAGCATTCGCCTAGCGATCCAAAGAAACCCATGGGTCAGAACGGTCGGCCACGGGAATGGAACCAACGACCTTCCGAATGCGGGCCAGAGACGTTACCGCCTGAGCCATCCTGCTGTTTTTTATAAGTTTTCGTCTATCCCTTACGGTTGAATAATTATACAACAATTATTCAGACTAAAAAGCACAGGTTATTGCCAGAAAAGTCAAAATGTGCATTTTATTTGTCATGAAAGCATCTTAAACATATGGTAGTGTAATTAAAACGGCCAGAGTCATTTTTGAGAGAGAAAAATTCGAAAACGTCCCATGCAAAGGATAGTTTGGGGTAAGTAAAACTTCGTGTCACATCCTTGGAGGGTCCTGATATTTTACACTAAGTTTCGTATTTAACTGAGTTTTAGTTTTTGAGTTACACTCTTCACAGAGAGAGCAAGACAAACAGACATACATACAGGACACTTTTCTAAAAAATATGATGTGTTACACTCACATGACTTTCTCTACTCTTGTACAAACTATTTTTACAAACTCTTATTCTCCATCTATTTCATATTAATCGAGATAAACATTTGCAGAAACGATCTTTTGACATGCAAAGGAGAATTACATTTAACACATAGCGACCAGTTCTAAAAATACTTGACTATCACTTAAGGCGTACTATGTTCCCCTTGTTTTGTATTTGCAACGGCAATATAAGCAAAGGCATATCTCTTAATAGCTGGTTGCTAGTGCAGCACCATTCGCTTTGCCACAGATTAATACTCTTTGCATATACAAGACCAAAAAAATGAATAACGAATTCCCATTTGAGAAAATTTAAGGGAATAACAAGTAATATCTCGAAAATGGTTCACTCAACAAAAAAATGTATATGACATAAATTGTGTATTTTAACGCGATCTACATTTTTGTGTAGTAAAATTTTGTCTATCTCTAATGGTTTACCAGTTATGCAAAAGTCGTTCACAATGAAGAATACTTTTGGAGACCTCATAGAAAATTCAAGATATAAATTTTATTTATCATGAAAATATCTTAAATATATGATATGTTAATCAAAATCGTTAGAGCCATTTTTGAGAAAATTAAAATTTTCGAAAAATGTTCCATGTAAATGGTTATCTGGTGTGGGGGGATTTTCTTGAAAACCTTCGTGTCGCATCTCTTGAAGATACTGAGCCTAAATACAAAGTTTGGTGTTTATCCGACTGTTCGTTTCTGAGTTATGCTGTTCACAGACACACACACGGACATGTTTCCAGAAATGCTTTTTTTGGATTCAGGGAGTCTCAAAACACATATTTCCGGTGAAATCTCGTTATCGAATTTTTGGGTGGAATACAATACTTCCCCTACTTACTATACGTAGCAGAGAAAGTAAAAATTTGGGGAGGGGTTCGGGGGTCTCAAGCTATGCATTTTCGTAAAAATCTGGACATCGAAACTTTGGGTGGACTATAATAATTCTTCTTCTTACTTTAGGTAAACAGTTGAGATAATAAAAAATCTCATGTGCTACATTCACCTGACTTTCTCTACTCTCTATCGTTTATTAGTGAGTATAAAGACTATTCTTACGAAAGCTTATTTTTTTATCTACTTCATTAATAAAGATAAACATCTCTCCTTCCTTCTTCTCCCTGTTAGACCACTTATATCCATTACACTTGTCCTCGCCCATGCATGCCCCATTCTGGCCTCTTTGTGGCATACATTGATGTACCCTTCTTTTCCCCTTTCCGTTTTAAAATATTTATAATCTATTAATGACTTTTTTTCCTTTAAACTACTTACAAATTCTTGCTTTTCAATATCCTCCACTCTTATAAGCTGCAATAAGTTTTACATTGTTTTACACTGATTTATTTTATTTTCCCATTGTTTCTTTCTTTCCATTTTAGTACCGTTGTAATTACTTTCTCTACTAAGTACAAGTAGGGGAAGTATTGCATTCCACCCAAAAATTCGATACCGAGATTTCACCGGAAATACATGTTTTGAGACACCCTGAATCCAAAAAAAGCATTTTTGGAAACATGTCCGTGTGTGTGTCTGTGTGTGAACAGCATAACTCAAAAACGAACAGTCGGCTGAACACCAAACTTGGTATTTAGGTTCAGTATCTTCCAGAGATGTGACACGAAGGTTTTCAAGAAAATCGCCCCACCCCAGATTACCCTTTACATGGAAGATATTTCGAAAATTTTAATTTTCTCAAAAATGTCTAACGATTTTGATTAAAATATCATATGTTTAAGATATTTTCATGACAACTAAAATGTATATCTTGAATTTTCTGGGAATGTCTCCAAAAGTATTCTCCATTGTGAACGACTTTTGCATAACTGGTAAACCATAAGAGATAGACAAAATTTTACTACACAAAAAATGTAGATCGTCTTAAAATACACAATTTATGTGATATACATTTTTTTTGTTGAGTGAACCATTTTCGAGATATTGCTTGTTATTCCCTTAAATTTTTCAATACTTATATTCTAAAATGGAAATTCGTTCGTTATTCATTTTTTTGTCTTGGATATGCAAAGAGTTATAATCTGTGGCAAAGGGAATGGTGCTGCACCTAGCAACCAACTATTAAGAGATATGTATGTGCTTAAAGGCTACTGTTTTTCTATATTGCCCTTGTAAATATATTTTCCCCTTACATCAACAAGAAAATTAGCAATAAGATAGAGTCCGCAAATGTTTATCTCGATTAACATGAAGTAGATGGAGAATAAGCGTTTGTAAAAATAGTTTGTACAAGAGTAGAGAAAGTCATTGAGTGTAACACATCAGATTTTTTTAGTTTGATTTATACTCTGTTACATATATTTCTTTGCATTTTCATATTCGTTTTTGTCATGATTGTATTCTGGATCCATGTGATCAGCCGTAGATGTCGGCTAGATGATCCATATTTTCAGAATATCTCGGCCACGAAAAATTTTATTTGAAGTATATTGCGTGTTTAAAGCGATCTATATTTTTGTGTAGTACGTTTTCGTCTATCTTTTAAGGTTTACCAGTTATAAATACTCTACTGCTGTCTCAAACATGTATTTCGTTGAAATCTAGTTATCGAATTTTTGTTGTGGATTGCAATATCTACTTTGCTTACTATGTATGTGATAGAGCAAGCAAAACGTGTTTAATCAAGACCCTGTATGAAAATTTTGTAGGGCAACTTTGAAGTTCTATAACTCGCACATTATTTTCAAATTAGCTATGTCCTATATGAGATATTGTTTTGTTGCGTGTCCAGATGGCTCCGGGCCAGAAGCCAGCCATACACGAGCTGGTCAACAGGGAGCAAGGGACAGCTGGTGTAACAGTTTACTTCAGAGACCATATAAAACAATGTCAGCCCCAAGCAACCCTGGTGATGTATTAACAACTCTTACACGGTTCATGTGTACTACCCCATTCATTCCCAGCGATGCGCGACACAACGGACAGACGATACCGCTTGGTCCGCGTCGCAAATTACACATCTAAAATTAACCCAGCACCGACACAAAAATCGAGTTAATTCCGGGGCACCTAACAGAGCACTGACACTTTAGTTGCTTGGCACGTTTCTTGTATCAATTAAGCATTTACTGTGGTACAGCTATATGCTTTATTGCATTCACATAGTTTTCTCTACACATTGCCTTTTATTACTTTCCCTACCACGTACATAGGTAGAGGAGATATTGCATTCCACTCAGTTTTTACCTTCTGTACTATGTATAGTAACTAGGGGAACTATTGTATTCCACTCAAAACCTCGATACCGAAATTGCACCGGAAATACATGTTTTGAGTTTCCCTGAATCCAAATGAAGCATTTTTTGGAAACATGTCCGTTGTCAGTCTGTGAACACATAACTCAAAAACGAATATTCGTATAAATACCAAACTTGGTATTTGAGTTTAGTATTATCCAAGGATGCGACACAAAGATTTCCAAGAAAATCCTCCACCCCAGACTACCCTTTACATGGAAAATTTTCCGAAATGTTTTGTTTTAAATAGCTCTAACGCTTTTGATTAAAATATTATATGTTTACGATATTTTCATGACAAATGAAATGTATATCATTAATTTTCTCAGAATGTCTTCAAAAGTCCTTTTCATTCTGAATGACTTTCGCATAACTGGTGAACCGTAAGAGATAGACAAAGTTTTACTACACAAAATATGTAGATATCATTAAAACACACAAATTATATCCTACACATTTTTTTGTCGAGTGAATCATTCCCGAGATATTCCTTGTTATTTGGTTAAACTTACGAATACTTATACTTTTTCTCAAACTAGAATTCCTTATTACATTCAATACTAGGTATAGTAAGTAGGGGAAGTATTGCTTTCCACCCAAGAATTCTATACCGAGATTTCATGGGAAATACATTTTGAGTGCCCTGAATCCAAATGAAACATTTTTTGGAAACATATCGGTTGTCAGTCTGTGAACACAAAACTCAAAAACGAATATTCGTATAAATACCAAACTTGGTATTTGAGTTTAGTATTATCCAAGGATGCGACACATAGATTTTCAACAAAATCCCTCCACCCCAGACTACCCTTTACTAGGAACATTTTCCGAAATCTTTTATTTTCTTAGAAATGGCTCTAACGATTTTGGTTAAAATTTCATATATTTAAGATATTTTTATGGCAAATGAAATGTATATCTCGAATTTTTTGGAAATGTCCCCAAAATCCCTCTTCATTCTGAATGACTTTCTCATAATGTGTAACTGTAAGAGATAGACAAAATTTTACTACACAAATAATGTAGATATTAAACAACACAATTTATATCATCTACATTTTTTTGTCGAGTGAATTATTTCCAAGATATTTCTTGCTGTTTGGTTAAATTTTCCAATACTTATACTTCTTCTCAAACTGGAATTCCTATTTTTTCTTTTTATGTCCTCGACATGCAAAGAGAATGGAAAGCTCCACATAGCAACCAGCTCTTAAAAGATTTGACTATAGCTGAAAGTCTGCCATATTCCCATTGCACCTACAAGAAAATTAGCAATAAGGTTTATCTCGATTAACATGAAGTAGATGGAGAAAAACGTTTGTAAAAAGAGTTTGTACAAGAGTAGAGAAAGTCATGTGAGCGTAGCACATCAGATTTTTAGGAAAAATTCCGTGTTTTTCTCTCTCTCTCTCTCTTTCTCTGTGTCTGTGTCTGTGTGTGTGTGTGTCTGTGAACATCATAACTCAAAAAACGAAAATCGGATAAATATCAAACTTTGTATTTAAGTTCAATGTTTTCCAAAGATGCGACACGATTTTCAACAAAATCCTCCCACTCTAAGCTACCCTTTACATAGATTTTTACTTTCTCTACTAGTATAGTAAGTAGGGGAAGTATTGCATTCCACCCAAAAATTCGATACCGAGATTTCACCGGAAATACATGTTTTGAGACTCCCTGAATCCAAAAAAAGCATTTTTGGAACCATGTCCGTGTGTGTGTCTGTGTGTGTGTGTGTGTGTGTGTGTGTCTGTGTGTGTATGTGCGTGTCTGTGAACAGCATAACTCAAAAACGAACAGTCGGATAAACACCAAACTTGGTATTTAGGTTCAGTATCTTCCAGAGATGCGACACGAAGGTTTTCAAGAAAATCCCCCCGTCCCAGACTATCCTTTACATGGAACATTTTTCGAAAATTTTAATTTTCTCAAAAATGGCTCTAACAATTATGATTAAAATATCATATGTTTAAGATAATGTCATGAGAAATGAAATGTATATCTCGAATTTTCTGGGAATGTCTCCAAAAGTATTCTTCATTGTGAACGACTTCTGCATAACTGGTAAACCGTAAGAGATAGACAAAATTTTACTACACAAAAAAATGTAGATCGCGTTAAAATACACAACTTATGTCATATACATTTCTTTTGTTGAGTGAACCGTTTTCGAGATATTGCTTGTTATTTCCTTAAATTTTCCAATACTTATACTTTTTCTCAAATTCTTTATTCAATTTTTTATGTCCTGGACTTGCAAAGAGAATGGAATGCGCCGCATAGCAACCAGCGTTAAAATATTTGACTATCGCTTAAAAGCTACCATATTCCCCTTGCATCTACAAGAAAATTACCAATAAGATTGACATCTCGATATCTCGATTAACATGAAGCATATGGAGAATAAGCGTTTGTAAAAATAGCTTTACAAGAGTAGAGAAAGTCATGTGAGTGTAACACATCAGATTTTTTTTCTTTGCAATTCTTGATTTTCTAAAAAATGCCTGTAACAATTTGTTTTTACAAATACCATATATGGAAGATATTTACATGGCAAATAAAATATATATCTTGAATTTTCTGAGAACAGCCAGGATATCCTCTGCATTCGGAAGGAATTTTGTATAATCTTGTACAATTTGTAAACGTTAAGCGATTGCCGAAAACGTACCACACAAAACAAGTAGATGTCTTTAAAACGCACCATTTCTTTCAAATAACTTTTTCGTGCATCAGGCATTTCCGAGATCCCGTTATTAATTATTCGAATTTTCAATATATAGACATTCTTTTAAAGACCTTTAGATTTTCAATTGTTTATCGCGATGTCATGGAAACATTATGGAACTTTAAGGCAAGCGTGCAGCATGAAATTCTTAAACATTTGACTATAGCTGTTAGCTATTTCTGAAAAAGTTATTTAGACTAATATGAAGTAGATATAAAAATAAACTTTAGTAAGAATACTCTGTAAATTAATAAACGAGAGAGAAAGCCACTTTCATTGTATTGATATCTAAATACTTATGAAGCTACCAAAATTGACAAATACATCAAAATAATATACCTTGGCGGCAATAATTCGATGGCGGATAAACTTTGGACCTTATTTTCATGTCTACTTCAGAAGAAACATTTTACATAAGTATAATGGCTATTGTGTATGTTAGCGTTGCAGTTATCTCATTTCTCACACGCCTCTCCTTCTACAGGATCGAGTCCCTGATCATATTACATTGGGTGGCCATCTCTACTTGTTTACACGAAGCAGAGTATAATTCTGATCCTGCCTTCGTTTCACACCGAGTATAACATCACTCATTGATTTTTTGTTGGAATTTATCTCAAGCCAGTCATAGAAAGAAGCTACAAGGGCTGGGTGGAAACTGGTGTTAGATAGTTGTGGAAACCTTACAGAAAAAGAACTGTTGTGATCTAGGGAAATTGGCAACTTTTTCTTCCCCTCCGTGTACAATTGAATGCATAGTATCGTGAGGAAACACTAAACCGTCTGTGTCAAGCCCAGTCCCTATCCCTTACCTGATTCTAGCACTCCACTAAAGGTTTGTTTTACTCCCCGCTTTTCCTACCCCCCTAAGTCTGAAATAGACATGTGTTCATAGGTTAACGTTTGAGTGTCAGACTTTTGACATCACACCAATACGAGACGGACTCATCCAGGGGCTGATGTGGGCCGTCGTTACAAAGCATACTTTCCAGCCACACGAGTGTATGTTTCCATACTCCTCCCCTTTCGCCACTCAACTAAGTCTGACCTCTTTTCATATGATAATGCGTGTGTATCGATTTGAATTCAAAGCATAACATATTGGATCATCCAGAACTGATGTGGAACACAGATGATAAGGAGATTTTACCAACATTAAAGTAACAAAAGCACTGTATGAAACCAGAAACATTGGCACGCTTCCGTGCACACGACTCTACATTGTTATATAAGTAATTATTTCCTTTGGTAAATGTTATTTTGAAATCTCACCGGTGTTTGATCTTAACTTTGTTGCCCATTGAATAGGTTTCTATGCTGCTGTATTTTCAGCCGAGATTTTCCTGTACTTGCTAAAATTGCTTTCTCTCAGCGAAGCTTATCAGATAGCTAGCTTTCAAGGGAACCACAAACAGCTTGCCTGTTTATTATCTTCACTTCAAGTTGGTAATGGAAACCACGCAGTAAAGCTTCTGTATTGTCCCCAGGGAGCTGTATACCCTAGTTCAAAACATGGGAAGAATTTCAGCTGGATGGGTGTTCCATCTCTTTAGTGCTGACTCCTTGCTCCCACCTTCATTATTGATGTGCTCAAGTACAAGAGCATCCACTTAGGAGGATTTCCTTCTTGGAACTTAATACCTGATATATTTACAAACACATTACACAGTAAAGTGAACACATAAACATTCTAAACATACTATATTACTTCCCTTAAGTAGAATAAGTGCTGTATTCCACCCAAAAATTCGATAGAGAGATTTAACCCAATTGCATATTTTGAATATGTGTGTGTGTGTGTGTGTGTTTGAACAGCAAAACTCAAAAACATTTAGGAAAATACCAAAACCTTAGTATTTATATACATTATCTTCCAAGGATGCAACAAACAGTTTTTCAGCAAAATTCTCCACCTCAAAAAACACTTCACATTGAAAAATATTCGTTTTATTTTCTCAAAAATGCCTGTAATAATTTTAATTAAAATACCATAATGTGACGCAGCGGCTACGGCTTAGGTTTGTGGAGGAGTTGGCGCCAGGTAGTCAGAGATAAAAAGAGAAGTCGTGCTCTCGTCCGGCGTAAACACCAGAAGCCTAGCGACAGATAACTAGAATCTTCTGAAAGCTTCCCTTCCCCTCCAAAACGTATGTCTAGAGAGTTCTATAATGTTCAGTGGAAGATTTCATTGGCTATATAAGCGAGCGTTCCTGCGAAAGCAGTCAGTCCATTGAGTCGGTCAGCGAGTGTGTAACCGAGTTGATGAGCGGTTTCTACTGTGATATCAAGTGCGGTTCTCCGAGCGAGTTGGTGATGACTGCTGTGACGTGCAGCGAGTGCTACTGCGGAGCGAGAGATTGTAGAATTCGACGAGTGAACCATCCCGAAGAAGAGGCTACTCACTAAGAAAGTGAAATAACAGTGAAATGAACAGTTCACATTAATGAAGTGACCGTGTGAACTAAGTGAAGTCCCAGTGAAAGTTTAAACACATAAAAACATGACAGAACTGAGAGAAGTGACTGTTGAAAAACTGAACAAAGTCGCAATGTGTTTAACATCTTTGCATTTTTGGTAGTATTTTGTTGTATACGACACCACAGGCGGTGGACACTCAAATGAA
The DNA here is from genome assembly GCA_030765065.1 of Deroplatys truncata. Taxonomy (NCBI): domain Eukaryota; kingdom Metazoa; phylum Arthropoda; class Insecta; order Mantodea; family Mantidae; genus Deroplatys; species Deroplatys truncata. The sequence goes on from CM060982.1 coordinate 113,640,954, forward strand.
ATGCAATGATGATTAGAAAAGGAAGTTTGGTAAGGAAAGCTTCCAAGCCTAAGTTTAAAGTACCCCCCCCCCGGAATTTGCCAGTTACGAGGAATGAGGAGCGCCTGGAAAATATTTCGATGAGGGAGGAGGTTCAGCCGCGCACCCTCCGTAACAAGTCCGTGCCTTAACGAACTCAGCAAACCGTGAGGGCAACATTTTTGCATGAAACATAAAATGCACATTTTGGATTTTCTCTACGTAACCTTTGAATGAATTGTGTAAATGTAACTGATAGCGTAAGGAATGGTGAAAAGCTCACTGCACACAAATTATAGGTGTTATTGCGTTATATGAACAAAAATGAGTATAAAGTATATGCTTCCCTTTTCAGGTAAATACTCTTTTTGGTAAGAATAAAAACTTTCGAGTATCTACTTCATTTTGAGAACATACACAGGCATACATCTTACAAGAGTATGCACTCATATTTGTTATGAATAAAAGCTAGTATATTCTCAGTTTCATGCGTTCACTTTCTTCTCATGTTGAGCATGGCTAGATCCACACTCATTTCTAGGTATATATTGATTTCTTTTTACTTAAAACTGGGGATGGGACGTCGATATGAAATACTCTAAAAAGTGTGAATTAACTTTTGGAACATAACGCGTATTAATGTCGCATGTATGCTATCGCTAGTTATATGCAAACATTTGTTTTAACACCGGCTGCACATTGTTCTTTGTGTAGTCGGTCACAGAAATCTACAAACACAGCATTTTTGTTGCAATGCTCTTGTGTGTTTAGTCCTGCCTCTACAGTTAGATAGTTACAACAGTGGCGTGGTAAACGATTTTGAGAGAATAAAACAAAACACAGGCTAGCGAAATTATGGTGTGCGAAGGCAGTTAGAGAGGGGAATACACGACCAGATGAGTTACCTCTACTAAGGATAGTTTTCTAAGTTTTTGAACTATAGCAACTACAATGATTCCAGAAAGCATTCGTCTCCTGTTTTCCAATATTTGTTGTCTTATTAGTTTCACTTTCTTTACAAACTACCTAGAGTAGATGGAGGGAATACTGCATTCCATCCTGTAGTTAACATATTTATTCACAGGAAATTCACATTTTGAGGTACCAAAAACAGTTTCGGAAGAATTGTCCGTGCGCGCGCGTTTGTGTGTGTGTGTGTTTGTGTGTGTGACATGCATAATTGAAAATGAAAAGTCAAGAAAAATCACTTGGTTTGACCTCAGTATCCTCCATAGATGCGGCAAGACCTCAAACTGCTCTTTACAATATTTCTTTGCTTTTATTTTCTCAAAGTACCCCAACGATTTATATTAAAATACCATATTATTAATCGAGCAAGGTGGTAACGTGTCCGGCTCGCATTCGGAAGGCCACGGGTGCGATTCTCGGCGACCTCCTCCTCTGACCCTTTGAATTTTCGTGCTTTCTCCAGATCGGCACGCGAATGCTTGGGTGGTTTATTCTCTACCACGACTTCCTTTCCACCATTTCCCTTTCATTACGTTTCCTTCTCATCTTTCGTGTCTGCTTCTAGGCTTTGTGGTGTATGGCGGTGTCGGACAGGTGCATGCTCAAAGGAAAGAGTGCATCACGTGGACGTTGAGTGTTGTTTGGTTGACGGGTTGTTCATCACTCTCTCTAGGCAGCTCCAGCAAAGGGACGGCTTCGAGCCAGGAACTGTTAGAGACTGTGGCCTGTCTGCCTGCGGTCTGCAACTTCCTGTGGTTCCTTCACTTCATCCCTTTCTCCTGGAGGTAGTAGCCACAATAGATCTATGTAGGTTGCAGTGCGCGAGGGTCCCCCTACGTTGTATAACCTATAACTATACCATATTATTAAGATATTTGTATTACTAATGAAACGTAGTTATGAATTTTCACGAACACCCTATTAAAACATCTTCATTCGGAATTAATGATGTGCAATTTTGTAATCCATAAGAGAGAGACAAAAAAGTACCGCAATAAATCTGGTGTGATACATTCACATGACTTTCTCTATCCTCTGTCTTTATTAGAGGATAGAGAAGGAAGCTATTAAAGCTTAATTTTCTATCTACTACATTTTAATCCAAATAAATCTTTGCAGAAATGGATACACACAAAGTGGGATGGCTCAGGCGGTAACGTCCTGGACCACATTTGGGAGGTCTCGAGTTCAAATCCCGTGGGCCAACTAATCTGACTGAGATTTTGTTGTGGTTTCCCTCAGCCGCTAAGGCAAATACCGAATTAGATATATAATACCACGACCCAAAGTTCCGCTTTAAGCCTAAAACAATAGTAAAACAATACTAATAGCGAATGTTGTGCCATCTATCCACAAACAATGAAAGTAGGTAGACTGGACGGCACGAAGCAGAAGATCCAGCTGCTATGTGCTAGGGTCTCTGTGGACACGTGACGAAGCAAGATGGCATGGTTACAGGGATGAGACCTAGAAGTCTAACTGTCCGCCATTCTATATGAAAGCGGCGCTTGGACTGGACGGCACCCTAATGCCACTTGCACGGCATGAAACAAAAGGTCCAGTTGCTGCACTAAGACCTCTGTGGACACGACGAAGCGGATGGTTACAGGGATGAGACCTAGAAGGCTAACTGTCCGCTATACATCGATCTAAGAGTTATCCACTAACACATACATCGCGATATGACCCTGTAGTTAAAGCGACGTAAAATAAGCAGAGTAATAATAACAAATAACTAACCTACACATTTCGTTATAGATACAGCAATAGGTAACGTTTAAGAACTGCGCATTATACTGGTCTTAAAATTCCATACTTTTCACGTGCAATCGCGAGAAATTACTGAATATTGAAAGGACTTGCAGAGAATGAGCAAGTATTGAACAATTCGAACCATTAATAACGGATATCTCAGAAATGGTATATGCCACCAAAAAACTTATTTTAAATAAGTGTGTGTTTTAAAAACATCTACATTTTATGGTACTTTTTCGTCTATCGCTTAAGATTTACCAGCTGTACAAGATTATATAAAATTCCTTCCGAATGAATAGGACTTTACACGCTGCTCCCAGAAAATTCAAGATATACTTTTTATTTACCAGGTAAATAGTTTTATTATATAATATTGTTATACCCCGGGGTGAGGCCCAAGGGTTTTTCAGCCCAAATGTTAAATTTAATTACCCCAGCATAAACATTGCGGGACGTAGCATCAGTGGCAACAAAGAGATACCAGGAACTTGCTGCACAAAGCTAAAGCAGGCGTGGGGTATGTATAACATAACACATATGAATTCACATTTAACCCTGGTTTATTATAAAGTTACCTTGGTGCCGTTATGTTATTTCCAAAAGGTTACAGACAAACATTGGAGGGAGATGCTCCACACTACATGGACCACGCATTCCTACACACAACCACACACTCTGAAGATATACACTAGACTCACGCTACTCACTGACCCACGCTATCAGACAAAGAGGCTCGTCCCTCAGCTTGCCTTTACCCTCCCTGACTATGAGGTAGAGGAAAATGCCGCGTCGGACGAGAATTAAAAGTCACAAACAAAATAATTGGTTCAACAATGTCATTCTGCACAGTAATAATGCGTCCAGCGCGACAATGCACACACCATACGCTCTATCATTTTATTCAAAATTGAGGCAGTATTTATAACATTTAAATGATTTCAGTCTAAGTATATAATATATAAATTCAATAACAGCTCGCCTTAAAGCAATATGTGTATGTAACAATACATAAAAGGTGTATATTACAGTCATTGTATAGGTTTATATTATTGTATACATGTGTAATAATGTTATGTGAATATATTACGTAATTTAATAATGTAGGAACTGTGAGAATAATAGGTTAAAAGTTGCTAACAATGAGGTAACCTTGAGGCAATAATGAATTTGAAAGTTTAATAATGCTACTTATGATTCTTGGAAGCAATAATGTAATTTTTTGTAACAGCTTATAAAATAGCCAATCAAAAACCAGAAAAAACTTTAGTTAAATGAGTAGGATTAGCCAATCAGAAACTAAAATAGGGCAAATTGTACAAATTTAGAAGTTGCTTGTAGACAGCGTTTCTAACCGGACACGAGATGTGTCCTCGAGAAGTTTAATACGTATTCATTGTGAAACGTAAATAGTTTACGTGTTAACAGTGCAAGTAATTAATAAAAAAATATCGCAGCTCTCTATAAGTGAAGTGTTATATAAATCGTATCAAGCATTAATAAAAGGAGTGAAGTAAAATTATAATTTGTGTAAGCCTACATTCCACTCCCTGCTAAGACATTCATGTCTCTAAAACTATATATAAAAATACTGACGCAGCCGAGGCAAACATAATTATATAATATTTAAAGAAACCGTCAACATTACAAAGTTAATATTTTTTAAAATTTTCTGGGGGGCAAAGGCCACCGGAAAGTTTTTACCATACGTGCGTTGCAACTACTTCAAGTTCGGCTCCCCAACACTCGAAATATAATACATCTTCTTCAAATTGGCTTTCCATACGTAGCAGCAACAAACCTTCTTCAAATTGGTTCCCAAACCGTGGGGCATAAACTACCTTCTTCAAAATCGTTAGAGCCGTTTATAAACTCAAACATTTCGAAGATAGTTCCATGTAGAAGGTAGTGTGGAGTGGGGGATTTTCTTGAAAATCTTCATGTCACATCCTTAGGAGGTATTGAACCTAAATACCAAGTTTGGAGTATTTATCTAACTTTTCGTTTTTGAGTTGTGGTGTTCACAGACACATACACACACGGACATGTCTCCAAAAACGCTTTATTTGCTTCAAGGGGCCTCAAACATATGTTTCCAGGGAAATCCCAATATTGAATTTTTAAATGGAATGCAATATCTTCTCTACCTACTATGTGCGTGCTAGAGAAAGTAAAAAAGTCACACATCTAGTTCAAATGCGAAAGCATGAATAAATTGCCTATTTTACGAGAGAAGAGTAGCAATAATAACTATTTGAACCTGGTGTTAAACTTCTTATCAACTAAGCGAGATATACTCTCAAATAAATGTATTCCACTTTCGTTCTAATTTGGATTCAGAGCGTTCCTCCTTTTTATCTTGCACTTTCCCTTGTTTTCGCCATAGATTGCAGCTCGCCGGAAATGTTCTTGCAGTTACAGTTTTATTTTCCACTGCAGAAGGTACTTCAAGCCCTAATAGCGCTGCACATGCAATTATAATTACCTTTCCAAGTAGTATCGTAAACTTCAATGCACCATACATCTTTCGCAAATTACAGCGCACTTAAGTAACGTGTTTCATGCGTAAACGTTTGTTTTCACATTTTTCCGCGTTCCTTTTGTTTCATTTGAAATCTTGAAGATAGTAGGGTGTTAATGGGTCATTTATCTTTGTTGTAATATCATCCGATATCAACAAAAGTTAAAAAGAGCAAAAGAGATAATGAGACAGATTTCTAAACCGGTTTAAATTGTTCCCTCAATGCTCATTTTCTCTTCCCCAGACCATTAAGTTGATTTACAGAGCGTAAACTTTAGAAAATGCCCACAATTTTATTCCTCCTTCAACGGGATGTAAGCTTACTCAGAGAAACACATTTAAGGGCCATCATCAGAGATAGGAAAAATATCCTTTGTTTTACAATGTGTGCACGCAGCAACTTTGTATCGACAGTGCATCGAGGGAAAGGGGCGCGACGGGAAACTTGAGGCAGTATTTTTAACACTTGAATTATATAATATGTAAATTCAATAACAGACCGCCTTGAAGCAATATGTATACAATAATTTATAAAAATGTATGTAACAGTCATTGCAAATGATTATATTATTGTAAACATGTTCAATAATGTTATGTGAATGCATTAAGTAGTTTAATAGTGTAAGAGCTGTGAGAATAATAAGTTTAAAGTTGCTAATAGTGAGGTAACAATCAGGTAACCTTGAGGCAATAATGAGTTTGAGAGTTTGAATGCTACTAGTCATGATTAGGGCAGCAATAATGTAAATTTTGTGACAGTTTAAAATTAGCCAATCAACAGCTAGAAAAAGCTTTAATTAAATGCAGGTATTCTATTGGACTAGGATTAGCCAATCAGAGACTTTAAATGCAGAGGCTTGCGGGTTTTGACGTTGAAATATGTTCAGTTGCCTGCAGACCTTGGTAGTGACCGGATGGAAGATGTGTTCTCTAAAGAAATATTACGTATTCGTGTGAATCGTAAAATACGTATACGCGTTAACAAAAAGCAAATATTAAATTAAAGAATCTCACAGATCTTAATATCAGTGTAGTGTTATTTAATTTGTGTCAAGGATTAATAGAAAGAAGTGAATTTAAACTTAAAATCTGTGTAAGCCTACATTCTTGTCGCACCACGCCCTGTCTAAGAGATACGTGACTCTAAAAAATACTGACGCAGCCGAGGCAAAAACAAACATAAATAATATCTATAGCACCAGCTTGATAACAAAGTTAATATAATAATTTTTTTTAAACTTGGAGCATAAAACAACAAAAAATACATCTTCAAATCGGCTGCTCATACGTAACAGCATATTACGTAACAAACTATCTTCTTCAAATTAACATCCATACGTGGAGAGAAAAATAAATAAACTGCAAAACAATAACTTCTTCAAATTGGAATTGTAAACAGTAGTGCCAGTGGTAGAACATAGACACAGAGTTTCAATAAAAAAAAATAATTTTATTTATGGACGCTCTTTAACTGCTGTGGTCCTTAGCGTCTCATCCTAGACTGGTGTGAAAGACCGGTAATTTTGATCAGAGGCCTCTTTATCTAGTTTAAGGTTCTTTTACGTGCCGTAAATCTACGACAAGGGGCCAACGGCTTTACTTCCCTTCCGAAGGAAGCCATGCCAAGTATTTTACGCCCGAAAAAATCTATCACCCTTCGCCGGGTTTGAACCCGCTATCTCGGGAAATAGAGGCTAGCATAGTGACCACTACAGCATGGAGGACGTCGAGTTTTTAGAAAGGAACTCCACAATAACAGTAACACAAGCTAACTACTGACTCAACTGTGCAGCCCTGGGTGCGTGTATTCAGTACGACATCACGTGTACTAGTTAGGATGGTAGTTAAGTTGATTCCTCGCTTAATGGATATTTGTCTCTAGTTATCAGAAACTTATTGCGTTGATAAGGGTTAACACGTTGGTTTATTTATATGTTAATTTAATTTCTCTCAGAAAAAAGGCCGCAGATACGGCGTAGGGTAACAGCAGGAAGGATAGATAGGTGGAGGTGTCCCCCAGCCATTGGAGTTCAGCACGGCATGTAGTCCAATAGGTCCATTGTGTCTTACCTAACCCCTGGGAGGAAGGGATGAAGGGGAGACCCGAAGGGTAAACAGAGTACAAACTCCACCGTGCCCCACCAATCGCCGTCGTCTGGTCGTGCAACACTAAAACATATAGGATGAAACAGATCGAAGGAAATTATGTACAGGAAATTCGCGACAGAAGATAAATCGCCCCTGGATTCGAAGCCGCAGTCTCACACTTTTTTTCGGATGCTCGGAGGGGCCTCGGCTTTGCTCAACTGAAGGGGCGCCCCCGGGATGGAGGAGGAGGAGGTGAAAGAGACACCGCACGGCCGGAACAGGAATGTAGGGTCCCTGCAGTTTCCAGATTGAGACGCCCCAAAAGTCGGACTGGCAGACCGGGGACACCCGCTCCACACCCGCCGTTGGTGCAATCCGTTTCACAGTTCCACAGAGAGCATCCTTTTTCCCCGTCACGCCGCACCGAAACACCATCGCTGACACCTCTAAGCCTTGAAACAGATCCACCGGGGTGAAGGAGGAATGAATGGGATGGAAATTGAGGGGCAGGGAATTCGGGGACTGAAAGAAATCACTCTTGCATTCCACTGACACCCGGGAAAACTCCGAAAAAAACTCCATGGATCAGAATGGGCGGTCTCCAGGAATCGAATCCGGGACCTCCCGAATACGAGTCGCAAGCGTTACCACGGCGCCACCTCGCTCGGTTAGCCTCACACGTTACTGCGTGAGATAATATCAAAAACATTAACGTTTTAACTCCCTTTTGCACCCATATATTAGAGTTCACTCAGCTTCTACAGAAATTATTAATGTATGTACCACAAAAATTAACCCATTTTGGGCAAGGGCCTCTTTAAGTGAAAAGAGCTTCATTTTGAGGTCCTGTTAGCTATTTCGGGAAAGTTCAAGCTTGTTTATTGCCCTACTAACTAGTTTCTCTCTTTTTGGCTATCGTGGTTCACCTACTGCCGAAGATCCTCCTCAGTTCGTCTGCCCAGCAGCTTCTCTGCCTACTGCTGTGTCTCCATCTATTAGGTTGCTGTCTCATAACGTATCCTGCCCATCTCCATTGTGGGTACTTCCGGTTGTCGCGGCGTCCTTTAATCATGTCCTCTTCCTCATTTCTTGATTCTGCATTCTCTCTCTCATTGTTATACCCAACATTTCCTTTCCATTCTTCTTTGACAGAAATCTACAAAAGCTTTTAAATCCTCGAACACTATTAGAATGTGTAGGTCTGCACCTTCACGATTGTTATATAAAGAAAGTGTACATGTAGCTAAAGGAACTTGTTTAGTTGGCAGCCCTTATTTATGTTACTTTTTCTAACAATCTAAGAATTTGGTGTCATTTCTAAAAGCTGGAGTATTTGCTTACTCACTTCTGCCTACCTATTGTAGGTTGAGGCAGTATTTTTAACACTCAAATAATTTCAGTCAAATTACATAATATGTAAATTCAATAACAGCCCGCCTTGAAGCAATATGTGTATGTAATAATTTGTAAAATGTATATAACAGTCATTGCATATGCTTACATTATTGTATCAATGTATAATATTGTTATGTGAATATATTACGTAATTTAATAATGTCACAGGTGTGAGAATAATAAGTTAAAAGTTGCTAATAATGAGGTAACAATGAGGTAACCTTGAGTCCATAATGAGTAAGAAAGTTTAAGAGTTTATAAAATAGCCAATCAACAACCAGAAAAAGCTTTATATAAATGAAGGTATTCTACTGGAGAAGGATTAGCCAATCAGAAACTAAAAAGGAGAAAATTTTACAAATTTAGAGTTCAGTTGCCTGCAGACAGAGTTACTAACCAGACGCAAAAAGTGTCCTCAAGAAATATAATATGTATTCGTGTGAGACGAAAAATAAGTTTACGTTAAAAAGTTTAATTAATTAATAAAAAGAGTCTCACAGCTCTTTATATCAGTGAAGTGTTATTTAAATCGTATAAAGTATTAATAAAAGGAGTGAAGTAAAATTATAATCTGTGTAAACCTACATTCTTGTCGCAGCACAACCCTGCTAAGAGAAACGTATCTCTAACAATAATACTGACGCAACAATACTTAAAGAAACAGTCAAACTACAAAGTTAATATTAAAAAAAGGACTTGGGGCAAAGATCACCTGAAAGTACATTTTGGGGCGAAGGCTACCGGAAACTGTTTACTATACGTGCGGTTGCAACTACTACAAGTTCGGCTCTCCAAAAGTCGAAATACAATACAACTCCTACTTCAAATCGGCTCTTCCATACGTGAAACAATAACATATACAAGGTAGAGGAAGTAGTGTAGTTTGTGAGGCGGAGGGTATTCGGCACCGATTTAGGAATGAGATATTGTACCAACTCCCACGAGGGGCGCCCCTGGGAAGGAGCGATGAAGTGAAGGGTGAAACCGGGCGGCCGGAACCAGGAGTGGGCACTGCAGTTTCCAGATTGGGACATCACGGCAATCAGATAGGTAGACCGAAGACCTCGCCCCACACAGAATCCAACGCCCCTAAAGGGAGCCGAATGCCGAAGGACGGAGAAAGCTCACAGAGGGCATCCTTTTCTCCCGCCGGGAATCTAATCCGACGTCTTGAGTGTGGGTCACAGACATCACCACCTGAGCCTCCGCTCGGTGAGGTAATAATGTACTCCATGCAGAAATTTAATCTCGGGATTTCAAAAAGTAGTTTTAGGAAAGTGTCCGTATGTATCTACTTGTGAACTGCATAAGTCGAACAAATACAAAATTTCATATGTGAGTCACATACAGTTTAAGGATGCCAGACGAAGATTTTCAAGGAAGTACTAGACACAAACTTACTAGGCTGTTCCCATAGCTCAGTTTTAACGCACCTATTTGCTGTGCGAGGGATTCCGGGTTCGATTCCCGGCAGGCGGTGGGAATTTTTCTCCATACGAAATTATTCCCTAATCTCCTCAAAGTATAATGAGTGTGTGACCTAATGAATAAACTCCAAAGCTTACCAGAAACATCATTAACATCATTACCTATAAGCAATGTGTTCCAAAGGAAAAGCGGCCGATAAGACCACCGTAGTTAAAGTCCGGGTAAAATGGAACAAAACAAAATTACTATTAGATCATATACTCAAAACGTTTTAAATGGTTTTGAAGTAGGAGTTGTATTGTAGTTTTCAAATGCTGGGGAGCCAAACTTGATGATGAAGTAACTGCCCCACATATGGTACAAAGTCTCCGGTGGGCTTCGCCCCAACTTTTAAGAATCAACTTTGTATTTTAATGTTTCTTTAAATATTATATATATTTATGCTTGCCTCGGTTGCGTCAGTATTAATTTGTAGAAACATGTTTCTCTTAACAGGGTGTGATACGGCTAAAGAATGTAGGCTTACACATATAATTTTTACTTCACTCCTTTTATTAATCCTTGACGCCATTAAATAACACTTCACTGGTACTTAGAGAGCTGTGAGATTATTTATTAATTACTTGCACTTTTTAACACGTAAACTTTATATTCTCGCCGTAATGAATTTTCATCTCACACTGAATACGTATTAAACTTCTCGAGGACGCGTCTCGCGTCCAGTTAGGAACGCTGTCTACTAGTAACTGATTTCTACCGCCTGAATTTGCAAATTTTTCTTATTTCAAGTCTCTGAGTGGTTATTCCTAATCCAATATAATACGTTTATTTAACTTAAGCTTTTTCTGGTTCTTGATTGGCTATTTATAAGCTGTCTCAAAATTTACATTATTGTTGCTCCAATAATTACTAGTAGCATTATTAAACTTTTCATTTCATTATTGCGTAAACGTTACCTCATTGTTACCTCATTGTTAGCAACTTTTGACCTATATTCTCACAGCTCCTACATTGTTAAATTACAGAATACATTCACATAATATTATAATAATATAAACATATACAATGACTGCAATATGCATTTTATATGTTATTATACACATATTGCTAAAAGGAGGGCTGTTATTATATTTTATATCATATAATTAAACTAAACTCATTTAAGTGTTAAAAATACTGCCTCTATTTCGACTAAAATATCATACATTTAAGATATTTGCATGACTAATTGTATTTTCTTTAGATAGCCTATGAAGTCCTCCTTATACGGTGCTTTCGTTTTATTCCAAGGCCGCGGATTGCCGAATGCGTGCTATGCACACAGTCCACTACACTGCGGGGGTTTCCGTTCTTTAACTCCCGCGTTGCTTACTCATAAATGTTAGTAACACATATGTAATGGGTACTAACCTTGTTATAAGTATTGTTGAAAGGTGTCCGAGTCCGAAGACATTCTTGACATTGTCGGATGAAATTACCATTCACACACATAAGTTCCTTTTGCATAAATTTCATAATTTCTGCTTTTATATTCTCTTAAAGTTCGTCTATGGTGTGGGAATTGTTCTTATAAACTTTATTTTTTAGCGTTTAGCGATTCAGTTGTTCTAAATTTATTGACCAAACATCTCACAGTGTCTCTACCCGGAACTGTATAACCAGGAAACTGCTGCTGAAATGGTCTATTCACCTGTCTACACGATTCATTTCCACGTATGTATAGTACATAAAATAACGTTGTTCAAGCGTGAATTTATTGGCAGGCATTTCCGTGGAATGATAAAGAGAATAATATTCCTTAGATAATCACATACATCACATGTATTGTCAAAACACTTCACAACACGAAGACAAAGCAACGACAGACAGTTCACAGCTGATAAACGTACCTTTGACATATAATATAATATATAATTTACGTCTAATAATATATTTTGGTAGCATAGACCATTTTTTAAATATTCGTTGTAATATCTTTAATGTTTCCCAGGTTGAACTGCAATGCGACATCCACAAAAGTCTCTTTTTCTATCCCGCATTCTTCATCAGCATGCATAAGAATCTCTAAGCATTAAAGCCAGGACGACAGGAAATGAAGTTGAAATGACTTTATGCAGTGACGTCACAGTATACAAACGCCTTCATCCCTCATACAGTGTAATGGTGTTTGTAGATAGCACCCACTGGACCGTGTTAACCCGCCCTTTGGTGATTCATGCCCGCTGTTGTATTGACATAACGGTTTGAGTGTTTATAAATTAAGGCCTAGTGGTTAAGAATTTCTACGCCTGCATTAACGACAAAAATTCTGTGTTACATTCACATGACTTTCTCTAGCCATTCCTCAACAAACTCTTCTTACAAAACCTATTCTCCTATCTACGTCATCAAATTACTCGAGATAAACCTTTGCAGAAAGTATATTCCGGTAGCTACAATGGGAATAAGGAAGTACAGTAGCTTAAGGGATAGTCAAATCTTTTAAGAACAGGTTGCTATGTGATGGCTTTGAGATTCCGTTGTTTTTGCATGATCAGGAGACAAAATGGATGTTATAACTTAAAATTATAATAAATAAAATCTGGGAAAATTTTAACGCTACATAACGTTTTATTTTATATAAACTGTATTATTTAACAAGACCTACAAGATTTTGTGCACTAAGCTTTCATCTATCTCTTGCATCTTACAAGTTGTAAAAAATTCATTCAGAATGAAGACGACTTCAAGGGTTGTTCCCAGAAAATACAAGATACAGTTTTATTTTTCGTGCGAATATTTTAAACATATGGTATTTTGGAAAGGTAGAATCAGACGGTTGAAAAATGCAATGTGTGACGGTATTATTTGTCACATTATTTATTTATTTAGCCCCACGTTTGGGAGCCAATTTGCGATGGTAAATTTATAATGTTATTTGTGTATGTGTTTACTCAACATGGTGAAGCCATTTTGTGACGTGATTCTTTGTTAGGTTTGTAGCTCCATCTGGTGTTAGCAATTTGCGGCAGTATTAGTTTTTGTTTGAAAGAATGCTACTTTTATTTTATGTAATTCTTTTTTACTGTCCTCCGGCTAGCTATTATCCTTCTGGGTCGAGCACATCTCTTTATACAGGTTGTGTAAACGGAAAGGAATCTTTTATCCAAAGATAACACTGATGAAAGAATTTCTTTTATACTTTTATTGTCGAACACTGTCACTATCACATTTACACATTGATCTAGACACTCGCCAAACTGAAACTGTTATAATAACTTCATTACTGATAATTCTTAATTCGCGTACTTCAACTTTTTGTATAATTAACTTTATAACACTTGAGATTTTTCATAACTCTGTTACGCGTAACCTGCAAATTGATATCCGACGTGTGCCGTACAAATACTTTCGACGAACTGACGGGGTCTATCTCTAACCTAGCTCTTTTATACTCATACACCCCGATATGCCTAAAGATTATAACTGAGCTGCAATTGGCTAATAAAACGCGCCAACATTAGGGTCTATTTTTATATCCAATGAAAATTATGAATACATATGCTCTAGGGAAATGTTCCAGCAATTTCTACAGAAAAACGCGCCAACATTACGTAACTTCCTCGTTTCCAATAATGATAAACAGCTCACCCTCTCGCTGCATTATTGCACGCTATTATTGTCAGTTTCAGTAAGGCAGTATAAACTTACTTCCCAACAATAATTACAGTCAACAAACATCTCAAATCAATGTTATACAAAAATGCATATTCATACTATAATCACTCTTTACATTTAAATAATTTGTGATACAAATTACTGCTTCATATGCCCCACTAGAAACATAATTATAAATATTTACAACTTCTTTGGAAATTTTATAATTGAGTTTTTAGTCTCCTAAATCTTGGAACTCACACTATTCATCAGTTTTACTTAACACTTCACACGCATTTAGCACATGACATATGTTTTTCCTTTATCTCGCCACTATTTACTGGCTCTAGTCTAATGTGTTTAGACATTAATCTGACATTTACAATTTTGTTATAGCAAATACTGTACCCTGAGTTATTTAGTTACTGTTACAAAATTGGTTTACTCTCTTATATTGTTAACAAAAATTTATCAATTCAAAAATTTTTGTAATTATTACACATATTTACCAAAATATTCACCCTCTACACAAATATATTTACATCTCTTAAATCTAGGCACTGTTTCACATGTTCTGTTTGCTACATAAATATTTGTTTTAATTACTTTTACCCCATTTTTGTTGTTTTGTACTGTATATTCACAATACTCTTGGAATTATATCTACGTACTTTTACTTTAATATCACATTAAGTTTCAATTTTTATATTCTTAATTTCAAATACTGTTACAGTTACTAAGAATTTTTTTAACATTTTTTTTTATAATTTATTTCTCTTTACCTATGACATATATAAATAGTTAACCCTCTTACATTCCAATACATTTCTCTGCAGGTCATCTTTAACTATCCAGCATTTACTTTACATCTCATTGCTATTTACCCTCCTGGATCAAATTGTGTGTGGCTAAACATTACTCGTAACCGTATCCTAACCTTCAAAAATTTGTTCATGGATAACCTCTTAAAGTATTCATATGATATTTCAAACCTTGATGCAATTTGAAAACAATCTAAAGTTTTCTGAACAACACATCTTTTAACAACTGTCATTTTCAATTCTTCCGGTATCTTTGTAATTTGAGAGTACTCTGACAAGTCTGTAATAAATTGTACTGGATTGGAGTTTTCATTCTGAACAGCTTGGTACTTGTTATTTTCAGAAGTTAGCTTTTGATTCAAATCTTTAGACAAATCTTTAACTTCTTCAGACAATTTATTTCTCTGTGTTTCTGACTCCTTCTGAATTTCAGATATTTCCCCTCTGAAATTAACTTGCACCTGAATTAAATCTGCATTTGTAGCCTCCATCAACTCTCTTAACTCACTTGAAATGCTACTCAGTCGGCTACCTAATTTTGTACATTTTACATCAACATGTTCTATTTTATTATTAACCTCACTTTTTTGGTTTGATATTTCCCTGCTCATTTCTGACATTTTCTTTGAAACTTCACCTATTTCATTTGCTATCATTTCCTGATTTTCATTTCTCATTCTCATCATACTACTGTCTAGCTCCATGAATTTCTTTTCAATTTCTTCCCTGTTTTGTTCTAAGCTTTTACCAATATCTTCCCTTAATTCCCTATGACTCTTTTGCATATCTTCCCTTAATTGATCTGTAATACTCTTACTAATATCTTCCCTCAGTTCCCTATTATTCTTTTGCATATCTTCCCTATTTTGATCTATTTTCTTTTCTAATTTCACATTATTCTTTTGCATATCTTCCCTCATCTCTTAACAATATCTTTCAGCATTTCCATCATCATACTAGCATCAAAATTAACATTTCCTACTATTCTATTCTGACTTTCTGCACTAACATTTTCTCCCTCAAATCCTACATTGTTTGAGCTATTTTCTGTAACCTGTATTGAATTACAGCTAACTGTTACACTATCCCTTTCCATCATTGTTTCTTCTGTATTATTAGTGGACATAGTTTTCTTTATCCTACCACTCCTCAAGTACATTTGAATGTTACAATTTTGCTTTCTAAAAAAAAATTACTATACTCTGACCTTTGTGATGCTGTCTGTTGCTATTACTTTGATGTCCAGCTTCCTGCCCCTCTCTCCTAGGTTATATGTTGCTTCTGCGTCGTATTACGATGAATCTACGTCGTTTTCGTGTTCTGTAGTTGAATTCCCCTGTTGCCTTTTAATCTCGGAATTACGATGTCCAATCATCCGCGTAGTCTGTCGTCCCTTTTGTTGTTTCTGGAATCTGCGTCTTGTAGTTCAGTTCACTTCTCCATTCGCTCCACGTCCTGGTTCCTTCGCCCCTTCCTGGTTATCTCACTTCTTCCTGGTTAATTCTGCTCCTTCCTGGTTATTCTACCCCACGTTCTGGGTGCCAATTTGCGGTGGTATCTATGTTATATTTATTTATTTATTGAGGCCCACGTTTGGGAGCCAATTTGAAGTGGTTATTATTAATGTTATTTATTTAACATTAATTGTAGCCCCACGTTGTGGTAGCCAATTTGCGATGGTAAATTTATAATGTTATTTGTGTATGTGTTTACTCAACATGGTGAAGCCATTTTGTGACGTGATTCTTTGTTAGGTTTGTAGCTCCATCTGGTGTTAGCAATTTGCGGCAGTATTAGTTTTTGTTTGAAAGAATGCTACTTTTATTTTATGTAATTTTTTTACTGTCCTCCGGCTAGCTATTATCCTTCTGGGTCGAGCACTTCTCTTTATACAGGTTTTGTAAACGGAAAGGAATCTTTTATCCAAAGATAACACTGATGAAAGAATTTCTTTTATACTTTTATTGTCGAACACTGTCACTATCACATTTACACATTGATCTAGACACTCGCCAAACTGAAACTGTTATAATAACTTCATTACTGATAATTCTTAATTCGCGTACTTCAACTTTTTGTATAATTAACTTTATAACACTTGAGATTTTTCATAACTCTGTTACGCGTAACCTGCAAATTGATATCCGACGTGTGCCGTACAAATACTTTCGACGAACTGACGGGGTCTATCTCTAACCTAGCTCTTTTATACTCATACACCCCGATATGCCTAAAGATTATAACTGAGCTGCAATTGGCTAATAAAACGCGCCAACATTAGCGTCTATTTTTATATCCAATGAAAATTATGAATACATATGCTCTAGGGAAATGTTCCAACAATTTCTACAGAAAAACGCGCCAACATCACGTAACTTCCTCGTTTCCAATAATGATAAACAGCTCACCCCCTCGCAGCATTATTGCACGCTATTATTGTCAGTTTCAGTAAGGCAGTATAAACTTACTTCCAAACAATAATTACAGTCAACAAACATCTCAAATCAATGTTACACAAAAATGCATATTCATACTATAATCACTCTTTACATTTAAATAATTTGTGATACAAATTACTGCATCAAATGCCATACGCGGGATTTCATCCACGGTGGCTATGGCATTGAATTTTTCAGTCGTCTGATTCAACCTTTCCAACCCTGTCCAACACACGGCTTGTGTGAAAGAACAATTAATTCCATATGGTATTTTACTCAAAATTGTTACATTTATTTTTGAGAAAAAGCAAAATAAGATACATGTTTCATATAATGGTTAGTCTGGGATGGAGGGATTTCCTAGAAAATCTTTGTTTCATATCCTTGAAGGACGCTGAACTTAAATACCAGGTTTGGTATTTCACCGACTATTGTTAACACACACACACACACACACACACAAACATGGAAGTTTTTCTGAAAATGCTTTTTTGAGTCGAGGAGCCTCAAAACATGCATGTCCTGTGAAATCTTGGTATTGAATTTGTGGTTGGAATACAATACTTCTACTTACTGCAAATGTAAAGGGTAAAGGTACGGACGAACGGAGGACCCCCCCCGAAACCGGGGCAGAGCACCGCAAGTAGACCATAACTGCCTTTTTTACTTTTTGATCCGGATGACGACGGGCGCAAATTTTTCGGGTCCCTAACGTTTCCAGATTGAACGCATCCGACGACGCCAGGCCCATCCAAAAGCCCCCAACCCTGGAGGTCCCAGAAGGGCCGCCCGCCCGAGAGCACCTAGATCCTATAACTCTGAAATACACTATGTGATCAAAAGTATCCGGACACACCTACAAACACACGTTTTTCATCTTAGTGCATTGTGCTGCCACCTACTGCCTGGTACTCATTATCCGCGAACTCAGTAGTCATTAGACATCGTGAAACAGCAGAATGGGACGCTCTGTGGAACTCACGGACTTCGAACGTGGTCAGGAGATTGGGTGTCACTTGTGTGAGAAGTCTGTACGCGAGATTTCCACACTCCTAAACATCCCTAGGTCCACTGTTTCTGATGTGGTAGTGAAGTGGGAAACGTGAGGGGACATGTACAGCACAAAAGCGTACAGGTCCACCTCGTCTGCTGACTAACAGAGACCGCCGACATTTGAAGAAGGTCGTAAAGAGTAATAGGCAGACATCTATCCAAACTGCATCAGGATCCACTCCAAGTACTATGACAGTTAGGCGTGAATTGAGAAACCTTGGATTCCATGGTCGAGCGGCTAATCATAAGCCACACATTACGCAGGAAAGTGCCAAACGACGCCTCGCTTGGTGTAAGGAGCGTCAACATTACACGATTAAACAGTGGCAAACGTTGCGTGTAGTGACGAATCACGATACACAATGTGGCGATCCGATGGCAGGGTGTGGGTATGGCGAATGGCCGGGGAACGTCATCTGCCAGCGTGTGCAGTGCCAACAGCGAAATTGGAGGTGGTGGTGTTATGGTGTGGTCATGTTTTTCCTGGAGGGGGCTTGCACCCCTTGTTGTTTTGCGTGCCACGATCACAGCGCAGACCTACATTGATATTTTAAGCACCTTCTTGCTCCCCACTGTTGAAGAGCAATTCGGGGATGGCGATTGCATCCTTCAACACGATCAAACACCTGTTCATACTGCACGGGCTGTGGCGGAGTGGTTACACGACAATAACATTCCTGTAATATACTGGCCTGCACAGAGTCCTGACTTGAATCCTATAGAACATCTTTGGGATGTTTTGGAACGCCGACTTTGTGCCAGGCCTCACTGACCTACATCGATACCTCTCCTCAGTTCCGCACTCCGTGAAGAATGGGCTGCCATTCCCCAAGAAACCTTCTAGCACCTGATTGAATGTGTGCCTGCGAGAGTGAACGTAGTGTAGATGACAAGGAAATGAGGGCCTATCAACCCGAGACATCACAAAAAACCCATGTGTCAGAGCGGGCGATCACCGGAGATCGAACCCAGAATATCCCTAATGCGAGTCGCACACGTTACCGCGGCCCAACTACGTAATAGAGAAAGTAAAACCCTACCTATGCGCTTCCATGTGTGTTTTATTTTACGTATTGTGTATGCAACCAAAAATACAGGATGTTTCAAAAATAAAGAGTAAAATTTCAGGTATCCATTCCCCATATGCAGATAATAAAAGGATCATTACAACATGTGTCCGAAAATGCTTGGTTTCTGAGTTGTGGCCTTCAAAACAGGATATCCACGGAGCGTATTTCTTACCGCAGGCAGTTTTATTTCCAAAGATGTTCAAAGTGTCCGATCCTGCATGAATATAGGCCTCGACGTCGACATTTGATGGCCGTGCGAAGACGACTCCAAATTCCAGGACTATTGCGTATTTCCATGTTTGGCACCTGAGACGAATACACCAACGCTTTTAAATGGCTTCACAAGTAGAAATTGACAGGGTTCATATCAGGTGAGCGTTGTGGCCAACAAATTTGGCCACCTCTACCTATCCATTGATCAGAAAGCCTTCTAACCAATTACGGGTAAGCGGTACAAATGTAGTGTGCAGGAGCGCCATTATGCTAGAAGTGAGCTTGTTGACAAATGCTCATTGGAGTGTGTTCATACACGTGAGATATGTTGTTTTCCAGGAAGTTTGGGTACACCTGACCCGTAAGTCTGTTTACAAGTGCATGGGATCCAACTAACCGATCACCAATGATATCGGACCGTATGTTGGGAGTGAACCTCACTTGATATTGAGATAGAATTATTGCACGTGGGTTTTCATATGCCCATACATGCTGATTGTGGAAATTCGTAATGCTATCTCGTGTGAACTCTGCTTCATCTGTAAATAATACTAAAGTTCGGATTTGTAGTACAATGCTACACGAACCACTAGAAGAACATCAATCGAGCAGGTTAATCTGCTGGTTATAGAACCAGAACACGTTGCAAGTGATAAGAACATAACTGGTGCTCTCGTAACAGTCACCAGACAGTCGTATGAGGAACATTTGTATGCAACGCTAAACTTCATGTACTGATAGAAGAAGTAGGGTGCACAGAATCCAGAATCTCCTCCTCTAAATCTGGAGTAGCAGATTTTGGTCGTCCCCTCCCTAAACCATGAGATCTAAACTTCCCATGAGCGCACAGACGGCGATGGTGACGTTCAAATGTCATTCTCTGGACATCTTCGCTGCATTTCTGCCAGCTCCTGATTTGAGAACGTGTCCCTCAGTCAACGTTAAACACAACACTCAATGCACCCTCACCTCGTAATGAACTGTCAAGTGTGTCCTGTTAATATCTTTGTCACGGCAAATACCTGCGGGAAGAAAAAGTTCCGGTGAATATTGTGAGGTCAAAAGATTTGCAGCAAGATATTAAATTTTAGTTACCCCAGCATAAACATTGGGAGGCAATAAGAGCACCAGGAACCTTAACAACACATTTCAGAGCAGGCGTGGGATAGTTATAACAAAATACGCATACTTTTACATTAATCACATTACCTATGGAAATTGGAGGGAGATGTTACACACACGAGACTACATTCACGCGATTCACACACATCCTTCCATGCCAGACAGTCGACTAGTAGTGACCCTCTCCACACAACACCACACAAAGAAAATAACACTTACTTGCCCCACTCTAACCCTCGCCACGCTAGACAAAATTCAAAACCCAAGCCGAAAGAATTACTCCAACAATACTGTCGCTAACAAAGCAACAATGTGTCTGGCGTGACAATACACACACATATACACGCCACAATATCACTGTTTTGAAGGACATAACTCAGAAACCAAGCATTTGCGAATACGTGTTGTAATGGACTTGTTTTATTGTCTACATATGGGGAATGAATACTTGAATTTGTGCCGGCTATTTTGAAACAACTGTATATTACTTAAATTGGAATTATTCCTAGTCAAAAATGCATCGTGATTGACATGTAACGTAAATGTACGAATCACATTTTATAAAATCACATATAATAATACGAATATAGCATATAAAGGATTGTGTGAAGTTGTAATGGGTACAGAAATATATGAGAGAGTGACACATGAGATATTTTTATGGAAAGGGCATCATAGAGAACACGTCAATTGAAACAATTGCCTCTTACGGGATATATTGGCTGTTTACAAGTTCCGGCCCAATAGTTAGAGAACTTCACTGCTTATTGAATTATTTCGCACGTATGGGTACAGAAACGTATCGATGTAGCAGTGCTGATGAGCTGAAAAACTTGCCGCTTCATTAAATAATTCACATGCTACATTTGCAAACACTGCCATTAAACCAGCAGATGTTAGCATCAAGTTGAACCGCATTCAGACTTTATCACAAGCCATCGCGTGGTGAAGATACGCCAGGTCATTAGTTCTAAAGGTTAATCATGTCATTCTGTTAAATTATAAATTACAAAAACAGTATTGTGCCAATAAAGGTAAGCATGCTATGTGTTTGTGGTTAGGTTACACTTTTAAAAAATCTGATGTACATGACTTACTCTACTCTTGAACAAACTATTTTTACAAACTTTTATTCTGCATCCACTTCATGCTAATCGAGATAAACATTTGCAGGAACTGCCTTATTGCTAATTTTCTTGTAGGAGCAAGGGGAATATGGAGGCTTTAAGCGATAGTTAAATCTTTTAAGAGCTGGTCGCTATGTGAAGCATTCCATTCTCTTTGCATCCCAGAACATAGAAAATCTGATGTGATACATTCACATGACTTTCCCTACCTCTATCTTTATTTGTGGGGGCACAACTATTCTTACTAAAGCTTATTTTTCTATCTACTACATTTTAATCCAGATAAACCTTTGTAGAAATAGCTACATTACACAGCGATAGTCAAATGTTTAAGAACTGGGTGTTATACGCTGCCTTAAAAGTCCATACTGTTTCCATGCAATCGCGAGAAACAACTGAGTGTTAACAAGGCAAACACGGACAGAGAATGACCAAGAAACGAACAACTCGAAGCTTTAATAACGGATATCTCAGAAACGGCTTATGCTACAAAAATTATTTTAAGTAAATCGTGTGTTTTAAAGAGAACTACATTTTGGTATGTTAGGTTTTCATCTATCGCTTAACGTTTACTAGTTATACAAGATATATAAAATTCCTTCCGTATGATGAGGAATTCCCGGGCTATTCACATAAAATTCAAGGTATTCAATTTGTTTTTCATCTAAATACCTTTCATATACGATATTTTTATAAAAATCGTTAGAGCCATTTTTTAGAAAATCAAAATTTTCAAAAAATGTTCGATATAACATTTTGGAAAACAATAAAAGCATTTAATTTTTGAAACGAATCCTCGTTTGACTTCTAAAAATTTTCAGTGTCTCCGAATGGCTTAATAACCGTAAACTTTGTGTTTTTAGAGGGCTTTTCTGGCCGAGTTTTCATATGGTTCGTCCGTTGCTATTTTTATAAGCCTGCCATTTAATAAAATGCATTTATTTCACGGAGCCAAAGACGGGATTTATATTTGCTAGCATTTATAATTGCCAAACTTTCGGCCTGGACACTTGAGCTCTTTATGTGTAATTTGCGACTTCCCTTGCCATTTTAATTGTTTTATTTAGTTGTTTTTTTTGCTAAGCTTTATGTGAGTTGTTAAGTTCTTCGGAGTTTACTGAAATTGCTAGTTGTCTAACCCTTTGCCAAAATTGTTAGTTTCTCCAGTATTTAAATAAATTGTTAATTTTAATTATTAATTGTTTATGTGTCTTAAGTTTATTTCAGGCCTATTTTGTGAGTTACTTATTTACAGCATCACGATTGTCTTGGTTGTTTAATGGCCAGGCTGGCGTAGGTGAAGCGCTCAGGACATACAGTTTAATGGGGCAAACATGTATGCATTTATCTTGACATAAATTAAATTATCTTCACCCCTGCATTAACTAAACATTAATGTACTGGTGTTCCCAAGCATATGCGATTGATAATTTTGGTGTTCACTCTGCATGTTTTGTGAAAATCGTTTATTAAATAAACCCAATACATAAGACTTTGCCTGTTTTCAGTAAGTGCTTGGGGCGCATTCCGTTTACCTGGTGTCGGTCTGGCCATCAACCCATAGCCAAGGTCCGAACGCTTCCTAGTACGGGTTCCACCAAATTTTCTAAGATTTTATTTTAAGCACACATAACATTGTATAGTAGTAGTAGTAGTAGTAGTAGTAGTAGTAGTAGTGGTGGTATTTATTAAGTATTTAGTATTACATTAATTGCATAACACAGTCACATGGGTCATAAGACCGTACATGCTCTCTAGAAAAATACCTGGACTGTATACGTGACTTGCAGTATCGACCAGAAAACAACTATTTTTATAATCACCACATTATATACATACATATAAAATTGAAAAAACACGCTGAATCACACACTCAAACAAACACACACACACACACACAGAGTCGTGCACAACTACTCAAGCACCACATATGTTTAAAGAAAAATTACATAAACATCTTATCTCTTAGTACACGTACTTCCATTAAGTATGTGTCCAAGCTCGGCCAGTTTTGACTGTTAGAATCAAGTCCCAGCATGCTGTCCTCAGTCTGCTGGAAGCCAAAAATACTTCCGGTAATAGTTTTTTCCTAATACCCTCCGTCTGCACGCATACTGCCAAAATATGCGTCCAGTCTTCTTGTTCCCCGCATAATGGGCAAATCCTTCTGCCATCATCATCAACAATCTTGCGAGCTTTCCATCCTCCCAACCTAAGCCATGCTATTCCAGTCCTCTGTTTTATACTCAATTCCACAATATATGTTTCCTTACCCCACCTAGTTTTTGTTTCATTTTGTAGCTCCAATGTTGATCTTTGTCTACATTCAGACTCTTATTTTCTGCCTCTTTATATCGCATAGTCGTCTTTTGACTTTTTTCACGGCACTGTGTGTATTTTCATTACTCCTTTGCCAGATATCATTTCTTGATAATTTGCGTTCCAACCCCGCCGCCCACCATTTTGGATGCTCTATGTTGTTCATTTGATGACGATAACATATTGCTCTTAGAGTTGTTGTATTACACTATAATGACCTATTGTTCCAAACATACATTGCAGAGTTTTTAATAGTCTATTGGCCACCTTTGGCTTTCAAACAAAGTTTCAAATCACCCTGGACCGCAAGTGACAAACGGGCGGGATGGAATCTCTCAGTAGGTGTTCGCCTTACACAAACTCTCTGTGTGGGATAAAGCTGGGATCAGGAGTCATCATTAAATACCTTCCTCATCTTTCCATTCCCCAATTCTTCTTACCTCTGCACTAAATCTTTCGATTTCGACGCAAAATCGCGGTCTGGAGAGGTTTCTTAATGCCACCTAGGAATCAAGCCTTGCTCCCGAAGTCTACGAGAACAAATCACAGTTATTTCCTGATATCCCCTCTGAATTTTGGGAACACAAGCCTTCAGATCTCGCTTGGGTATAACTTCAATGATTCTATCCTCCCGGGGCGACGTAACCTTTGACGTACCACTTCGCTCCCGGTCTGAAACTGCCGCTTTTCTTGTATTTGCCCACTGTCTGTGCCACACGTTTCACTTATCCATAATTGCATTGCAATATCTCTATATGACTTGCTGCACTTATGCATATGAATTATTACTTTCTCAACTACGTATAGTAAGTAGGGGAAGTATTGTATTCCAACCAAAAATTCGATACCGAGATTTCACCGGAAATACATGTTTTGAGACCCCCTGAATCCAAAAAAGCATTTTTGGAAACATGTCCGTGTGTGTGTCTGTGTGTCTGTGTGTGTGTGTCTGTCTGTGAACAGCATAACTCGGAAACGAACAGTCGGATAAACACCAAACTTGGTATTTAGGTTCAGCATCTTCCAAGGATGCGACACGAAGGTTTTCAAGAAAATCCCCCCACCCCAGAGTACCCTTTACATGGAACATTTTTCGAAAATTTTAATTTTCTCAAAAATGGCTCTAACGATTTTGATTAAAATATCATATGTTTAAGATATTTTCGTGACAAATAAAATGTATATCTTGAATTTTCTGGGAATGTCTCCAAAAGTATTCTTCATTGTGAACGACTTTTGCATAACTGGTAAACCATAAGAGATAGACAAAACTTTACTACACCCTGGGATGGTGGGATGAGGGTAAGACCCTAAGGGTGACCAGATCCGCTTGCAAGTGCGGGGTGCCTAACGATTCCAGATGGAACACATCCTGACAACGGCTAGCCACGCCTCCGTACCCGCACCCCTGGGGATACCCCTGGGGATCCCAATGGGTCGAGACGTGCTCTCAGGGAGGAGGGTCTAGCAGTCCAATCGAACACCAACGAGCAACCTTTGAAAAGAGCACAGTCCGCTGCCCTGCCGCAACACACCGAACGACGTCTCCTGGTCTTTCAATGGAAAGGAAATGATGGACAGGAAATTCATGGTAAAGCAGGAACCATCCCAGTATTCACCTAGTTATAGTGGATAAGGCTTCTGAATTTATAAATGTGGCAACAGGAGTACCGCAAGGGTCTGTTTTAGGGTTTTTTCGTCCCTTAATTTTTATGAATGATTTAGCAGGAAGTATTCCCTGTAAATCAGGGCCGGCGCAAGTCAACAGAGTGTTCCTTAACAGTTCCATGCTTGACCACCCGGCTACGGAAGAGTCACTCGGAGACGTACCTCTAGTGAGACCGGGGAAACACGACTCAACAGTGGAGACTGGACAGGAATCCCTCTAGCATAATCGAGAACTTCCAAATGCAAGCCTCTGTGACATCTGCCTGGCACCAACCAAACCACAATTCGCAGTCAACCTTAAATGGTTGGAAAAGAAAACCGTCGTAGAATACACCACTCCAGCATTCGCCCACGAAAAACCCTTGGGCATAGTAATTGGGCAGAGTGGTCGACCACCTGGAATCGAACCCGGGATCTCCCGAATGCGAGCCTCACACTTTACTGCGGAGCCAACTCGCTAATTTTGCATGTAGGGAAGTATACGAAGTAACTCCCCCGGCACTGAAAGACTGTCAAGCGAGCGGTTTTTAACACGCGAAATACGTTACAAGTGTTTATTTTACACTTCAGCGATTAGGGAGTCTAGTTCGTTGCAAAGAAGAAAAAGATTATCTAATACCAAAAGAACAATTGAGCTTTTTTGAAGAGAAGATGCAGCAGACTGCAGTAAAAGTGCTCGTATTGTTGCACGTTCAGATGAGAAAAGTGCCAGCAAAACATAAACATTCCCTACTCTCTTTATGCAGACACACATATTACAGGCTATGTCAGGGTTGCCAACCAAATAAGTCAGAGCTCCGCGAGCGGGACTTCATTTGCACAGGAGAAAAACTGTAAATACAAGCAGAAAAACTCGCCTCGATTCCATGTTAAGGGTTGTTTGGGATGGGGGAGGATTTCCTTGAAAACCTTAGTGTCGCATCCCTAGAAGGTGGTGAACTTAAATACCAAGTTTGGTATTAGTTGACTTTTATTTTATTTATATATATATATATATATATATATATATATATTTATGTTGTTCACAGACTAACACACGCACACAGAGTCACGGGTGGCCAAAGTCATAAAGACACGAGCTCATGAACGGACCGCCACAACCGTCCTCCGTGGCTTAGGCTTTCACTCAGTTCTGCACCACTAGACTTTTCCATAGGTGCTAAATATTGTGGAAAGTACTATTGCGTAGGAGCTAGAAATTGAAAATAATCAGAGCCATATATGTTAACAATTGGGGCAGTAGTTTTAACATTTAAATAATTTCAGTTAAATTATATAATATGTAAATTCAATAACAGCCCGCCTTAAAGCAATATGTGTATGTAATAATTTGTAAAATGTATGTAACAGTCATTGCATATGCTTATATTATTGTGAAGCCGGAATTATAAAGGCAATAATTATCATAATAATCTGAGAAGGATAGTGATATAAAATAAGTAATAATATATTTAAAATCAGTGTATGTATAAAAAGGAGAACCATTGTGAATATTGTTGACTGTAAAAGCGACAGAAAGACAAGATAGGCACAGTTTTGTTAATTAGGGACCAGCCCCAGGTAGAAAGGGTAAATACCATTGAAGCAAGTTTTTCCTGGTACCAGCCGAGTACAGCTGCACTTAGCCTGGTGAAGGCCATTCTCTAAGCATCATGACGCTAAGTTTGAGGGGAGAGAGGGGAAGTTTAGGCGTTGGTTTTCCTTGTATTAGCGTGGGTAGATCAGACTGTCCTGAGTGCCTGGCGAGTGTGGGACGACATTCTCGTCGAGTTGTGAACATTGGTGGCGAACATGCTAGAGGATAGAACGCTTAGCTGTAGTTAATATTCTTCGGTCTTGATAAAGACAACGTATCATCGTATGCAGTTAAAAGTGATCGGCAAACCGCAGTGTTATTTTAAATAGTGAATAAAGGTGTTCCAAGACAGTGTGTGTTTCTCTGTACACACCCACGCATACCCTGAGGTTAAGGTTTCATGCTGGAGCAGCCGTGGCAAAAGAAGAACCAACTGGGAGGAGACAAGCAGCAACCGTGAGGCAAAGGTATTGCTTCATTGTTGGAGGACGGAGCGTGGCTGCGTCATATTGCAACTAAACTTGGGGCGGAAAGAATTACCTGCGTCAATTGTAAACATGTTCAATAATGTTATGTGAATACATTAAGCAATTTAATAATGTAGGAGCTGTGAGAAATAGGTCAAAAGTTGCTTACAAAGAGGTAACAATGAGGTAACCTTGAGTCAATAATGAGTAAGAAAGTTTAACAGTACTACTTGTGATTCTTGGAGTAACAATAAGGTAATTTTAGTGACGGTTTATAAAATAGCCAATTAACAACCAGAAAAAGCTTTAGTTAAATGAAGGTATTCTACTGCAGTAGGATTAGCCAATCGGAGACTTGAAATACATAAATTTAGAAAGTTTAGGCTCTTGAAATCAGTTCAGTTGCCTGCAGACAGTGATAGTAACCGGATGCAAGATGCGTCCACGAAAGAAATTTAATACGTATTCGTGTGAAACGAAAATAAGTTACGTATTTAAAAGTGCAAGTATTAAATAAAATAATTTCACAGCTCTCAATATCAGTGAAGTGCTGTTTAATTTGTGTCAAGGATTAATAAAAAGGAGTGAATTAAAACTTAAAATCTGTGTAAGCCTACATTCTTGTCGCTTCACGCCCTGCTAAGACTCCCATGTCTCTAACAATAATACTGACACAGCCGAGGCAAACATAAATATAATATATAAAGTAACAGTCAAATTACAAAGTTAATAATATTTTTAAACTTGGGGCAAAGGCCACCTGAAACTACATTTGGGGTGAAGGCTACCGGAAACTGTTTACAATACGTGAGGTTGCAACTACTACAAGTTCGGCTCCCCAACAGCTGAAATATAATACAACTCCTTCTTAAAATTGACGCCCAAAGCGTGGTGCAAATAACGTAACAAACCACCTTGTTCAAATTTACGTCCATACGTGGAGCTAAATAAATAAACAACTCCAACGTAAAGAAAATATCTTCTTCACAATTTATTATAAAGGTTTGGCATTTTTAACAATTCCATCATCACTTGCTTTAACGTTTTATAAGCTTCTGAATTACAAATAATAAGCCTGAAGACAATACGTAATATACTCTTTCATCTTTTTACAATTTAAATTGCCCTACAAATCGATAATATTCCTGAAACAGCGAATAATAGAACGCAATGTTACACGAACTGAAAAATATGAATGCTTGTTAAATTTTTCAGTTTACCAAACAGATGAAAATAATTTAGAAAAGCCAAACGCTTGGATTACACCGAATCTAGCCGACACAAAACCAGAACACGAGTCTGGTTGCTATCCACTCGGTCCCTGGAATAGTGAGCTTGCTGCCTGCCCAGGAGTTGCTAATGTTGACCGCGAGCGTGATGGCGCTGGCGTCAATAGCGTGAAGCAAACCAGTCAATGGTAACTCTGCACGACGCTTTGAGCTGTGCAATGATGAATTACGTCATGCATGACATCTTTCTGGAACCTTCGGTTGTTAATTGTTTCTCTCGATAACCCACGTCATCATTTCCGAAGCATTGGGCCGTTCTTGAGCTGGTTGCATAAGCCATGACCAAGAGGGAGGAGGAAAACGGCACAGTTCTCATAACGGGCAAATGCCGCGGAGGCTCCCTAGACTTAGACTAGGAATTTCCTTCCCAAAATTGCATTACCAATCATAATTTTATCCATGTCTCATCATTGCCCACCACCTGTGGTACCACACATATTCAGAACAGACATTAATCACTAATAAAACAAATCAATTCATAATCGCAGTCGGCAGGAACCATAAAATTCCTCTGAATTAGGATTAAACTGAAAAGCACATAAATCGTTTATGCTGATTTTGAAAAAATATATATTTCAAACGTTTGTGCTGATTGCACATTAAATTAGTGGGTAATTCGTTTATTTGTGTACCTCGTCAGGTTCCAGTTATCTACGCTATTCTGCGCCATGGCCACACCTGTTCCATTTGTTGTCGCGTGTAGCGCCACGAGCGCTTTTTGGGAGCTTGTGCAAGTGTTCTAATTATGGCGAATTTATTTAGTATTTATTACTCTATGGTGATTACACTACATGGTGATACGGCGACGGATCTGTTAGTGGATAACTCTTAGACCGATGTGTGGCGGAAAGTTAGCCTTCTAGGTCTCATGTAACCACCTGCTTCGTCACATGTCCACAGAGATCCTAGTGCATAGTAACTGGATCTTCGGCTTCGTGCCGTGCAGATGGCATTAGGGTGTCGTCCAGTATAACCACCGCTTTCATATAGAAAGGCGGACAGTTAGCCTTCTAGATCTCACCCCTGTAACCACTGGCTTCGTCGTGTCCACAGAGACCATAGCGCATAGCAACTGAATCTTCTGCTTCGTGCCGTGCAGATGGTATTAGGGTGCCGTCCATTCTACCTGATACTTTCATATAGAAAAGCGGACAGTTAGCCTTCTAGGTCTCATTCCTGTAACCATGTCATCTTGCTTCGTCACGTGTCCACAGTGGCCCTAGCACATAGCAACTGAATCTTCTGCTTCGTGCCGTGCAGATGGCATTAGGGTGCCGTCCAATCTAACTGCCACTCTCATATAGATATTTTGCCTTCTAGGTCTCATCCCTGTAACCATGCCATCCTACTTCGTCACGTGTCTACAGAGACCTTAGTGCAACTGGATCTTCTGCTTGTGCCGTTCAAATGGCATTAGGGTGCCGTCCGGTCTAACTGCTGCTTTCATATAGAAAGATGGACAGTTAGCCTTCTAGGTCTCATCCCTGTAGGCATGCCATCTTACTTCGTCACGTGTCCACAGAGACCTTAGTGCATAGCAAAAGGATCTTCTGCTTCGTGCCGTGCAGATGGCATCAGGGTGCCGCCCACTCTACATGATTTCATTGTTTGTGGATAGATGACATAGCATTCACTATTGCCACCTATTTTTCATTTTTACTGTTGTATTAAACTATTTCTACAATGATTTAGGAGCCAAATGCAAGTTAGATCGCGTTATCAATGAGGATCTTTTCAGTGTCAAACCCCATGTAGGTTTGCTAAATTGTATACTGTAATGTTCGTTAATACTTTTGTTTCACATCTTTCATAGTCTATTTCAGAGTCTATAGTTCATAATCTTGTGTAGTTGTAATAGTTACTTCATTTTAGCGAACTATGCACATACAGGTAAAATGTCAGTTTCTCCCCGCATTGTTTGTTATCCTTACGCGTATTCTATTGCCAGAGACTTAGGTCATCGGCAGGCAGAGGGGTTTTAGTAAGTAAACAGAGCAATTGTGTTACCGCACGATTCCACCCCAAACCAACAGATGGTTCCGTTGTGATGTGCTCCATTTATTCGATGCATATATAGACCAGCGGAGAACTGTGGAAATGTGTTATAATTAAAGAAGCATTCATACATAAAAATATCATCACAATAAGCCTCTTTTGTAGTGGATTTTGGTATGGAACACTTCAGCACAAATGGCGAAACCATCAGATGTAACATTAGGGCTCAAAGAACATTTCAATATCAGATTAAACAATCTGTAATTGAATGAAACACAAGGGACATGCGACATTATTAGAAAATAACAATAAGGAAGTGGACTTTCAACCTACTCAGCTCCAACTTTGGACAAGAAGTTTTCGAGGATCTGTGTCATACGCTAATAAGAGCAAATATTGCTTTAAAAAATTTACAGCTTTCGATGTAAAAGAAAAGACAATATAACTCAGAATTGTGTACATTAATGCCTTAATTAAATCACAAGGTAAACCTACTTTACACTATCAAGAGTTAAACATACATTTTTACTTTCTCTACTACGTAAACTAAGTAAGGGAAGTATTGTATTGCACCCAAAAATTCGATACAAAGATTTCACCGGTTTATTTTCTGTTTTGTGAAAATCCAATAAATAATAATAACAACCTAGGGATAAAAATAGGTAAGTAACTTAAAAGGAATGCATCTACACCGTGTGTAAAATTTTCAATGTGAGATGATAACAGTTTTTGAGATAATGAATCATGAATCATGTTTTAGTAAACTTAACATCGGATTTTTAGCTTCAAGATAAAATAGTGTCATAAAAGATTCACGCATTGCACACAAAAATTACAGCTATAAACATGTGTAGTTTCGTATGAATATCTCTGAAGCAAAGGTTCCTCTTTAAGCACTGGGTGTTAAAACGCCTGCCTCGCTCTTTGAAGTTCTCTTAGAATCTCTCTCTCTCTTTCTGAGAGATCCTTCTAGAGGCCATATATCACATGTTTGCTCCTCATTTCCTGTTAGCTTCATTCTTCCTCTGTCTCTTAAAATAATTCTTGTGGAACAAAAGTATTTCCAAACTCTGGCAGTCAGAAAGACATTTGTGTCTTGCTTATGTACTACTAGTAGAAATATACGGCGTTGTATTTGGGTCTTTGCCGATTTGGTTATTTGTTTATTTACACTTGTTTGAATTAAAGCAATTAAAATACTGGAAAGTTAGAATCAGACTAAACAATTCAGTGATATAGCCGGAATTTGAACCACGGATCTTCCAGGTTCCGTACGGATGCTCTAACAAACTGAGCTACCATGACAACATGCAGGGACGATATTAAATTCCTCAACAGACTCGCATTTTTTTCGTTAAACCACAAGGAGATTTCAAATACATTTTTGACATACCCCAATGGCAACTTACAATGTCTTAAATCCCGAGCTTCATAGTTTAACAAACCTTTAATCAATCAAGTAATTCATGTTTTTTTTTACTCTTTTATTATTATATATAATTAATTGAAATTAATTATACTTTTTAGAGACCTTCGCCTGGTCTTGGCAAGTTTTTAATATAGAACCAATTGAAATTTTCAATGTCACAGCCACATTGAATTAGATACTTGCAATTGCAAGTCGCCACTAGGTTTGTCATCTCTATTGAGATGCCTTGGTGGTCTGTCTGGCAAACAACTTGAGTCAAATGTCCCACCGCCATATTGTCGCAGTAGCCCAGTGGTTTGAGCAACCGCACGGAGAGCAGTAGAACCGTGTTCAAATCCCGGCTGTGGCATTTAAAATGTTTCAGTTGACTCTACATTAAAAAAAATCTGATGTGTTACACTCACATGACTTTCTCTACTCTTGTATAAACTATTTTTACAAACGCTTATTCTCCATATGCTTCATGTTAATCGAGATGTTAACCTTATTGCTAATTTTCTTGTAGGTACAAGGGGAATATGGTAGACTTTAAGCGATAGTCAAATCTTTTAAGAGCTGCTTGCTATGTGGCGCATTCCATTCGCTTTGCATGTTCAGTACATAAAAAAGAATAACGAATTCCCATTTGAGAAAAAGTACAAGTATTGGAAAATTTAAGGGAATAACAAGCAATATCTCGAAAATGGTTCATTCAGCATAAAAATTTATATGACATATATTGTGTATTTTAACGCGATCTGCATTTTTTTGTATTAAAATTTTGTCTATCTCTTATGGTTTACCAGTTATTCAAAAGTCGTTCACAAGGAAGAATACTTTTGGAGACATTCCCAGAAAATTCAAGATATACATTTTATTTGTCATGAAAATATCTTAAACATATGATATTTTATTCAAAATCGTTAAGTCATATTTGAGAAAATTAAAATTTTCGAAAAATGTTCCATGTAAAGGGTAATCTGGGTGGGGGGATTTTCTTGAAAACCTTTGTGTCGCATCTCTGGAAGATACTGAACCTAAATACCAAGTTTGGTGTTTATCCAACTGTTCGTTTCTGAGTTATGCTGTTCACAGACACATACACGGACATGTTTCCAAAAATATTTTTTTTGGATTCAGGGGTCTCAAAACATATATTTCCGGTGAAATTTCGGTATCGAATTTTTGGGTGGAATACAATACTTCCCCTACTTACTATATGTAGTAGAGAAAGTAAAACAGTAATTAGTTGTTCCGGAAGATCCGTGGTTCAAATCGCGGATATGACTTGTGTGAAACAACAACTGATATTAATTAGAATACTGCTGATATTTAATTCCTTTAATTTGATCACCTCACCTACATAGTGCCAAATTATTTTTTCTTTAAGTTTTGCATACCTACTGAAAACTCGATTTCTCACTAGGGATGGCTTTATACATGATCGTCCCTAATAATGAAGGAGGCAACATTTATCTCTTTATTTAGCAAAAATGTTGAGAAAACAGGCTTATTGCAGCTAAGAATACTCAAAATTGCTTCCGGCTAAACATTTTCCACCCCATGTTGCGTTAAGTGATACTACCCCAAGTATTTTTACTCTTATCCTGAAGAATATCTGTGCAAAATTTGGTCGAAATTGGTACAAATGACTTTTCGGGCAGCGTTTAACCCCTGTTCTTACTGCATAAGGCACCACAGGCGGTAACACTCATGATGCATGAAATGAAATGATAACTGGGAAGGGAAATGTTCTATGCCTTAGTTTAAGGCACCTCTCCTGCATTTATCAATTATGAGGACTCAGGTAAACCTGAGAAAATCCTGTCAGGAAGGATGGTTACAGGGGTGTCAGTGGTGGTACAAAGTTTAATCAATTACCAGTTCTGGCACTGTACATAGGTATAGGTTATACAACAGAGGGTGACACCTCGCGCACTGCAACCTACATAGATCTATTGTGGTTACCACCCCCAGGAGAAAGGGATGAAGTGAAGGAGCTACAGGCCGCAAGCAGATAGGCCGCAGAGACGCGCGGAAGTCTCAGTTTCAGGTTCAACCCGTCCAAGTGCTGGAGCTGCCTAGAGCAGGCGATGACAATTTCTCGACCAAGCAACCCTCCAGTGTCCACGGAGAGTATTCTTCCCTTTGAGCAAGCATCCGTGCCATATGTATAGCACTGCCATACACTACAAAATCTAAAATCGCATCTGAAATATAAGAAGGAAACGGAATTAAAGGGAAATTATGGGAATAAAGTCGTGGTTAATGATAATGCGTCTACAGCAGAGAAATACACGAAAACCCTAAGTTCTGAATAGGCGCTCGACGGGAATCGAAACGGGACCACCTGAATGTGAACCTCACAGGTTATGGCGGAGCCAACTTGCTCGGTTTGGCATTGCACATACATGTATACGTCAGGTATAGAGAGGGCAGTTGGTTTCGAACTCGGGACATCTGCGATAGCACCCATCGCCCTCACC
This sequence comes from Deroplatys truncata, assembly GCA_030765065.1. NCBI lineage: Eukaryota > Metazoa > Arthropoda > Insecta > Mantodea > Mantidae > Deroplatys > Deroplatys truncata. The sequence goes on from CM060982.1 coordinate 113,675,813, forward strand.
ACTCGAGCACAAAGCACAGCAGTGGATACGTAGATGAGAGTAGCCACCCAAGAGGTAGTCTTCAGATTCAAAATTGACGTACTTTATTATTATTATTATTATTATTATTATTATTATTATTATTATTATAACTAGTAGCAGTAGGCTAAACAATGTAATATCATACGAAGTATATAGGATGTTTCAGGACCTCTACGACAATCTCTGAGGAACGGTAGATCTCAAAGAGGAAAAATGTTTTGTCAAGCAATCACTATCTTCCGAGCATTGTTACGGAGTTATTTACCCCTGTTAGAGAGGCACAGCTAGTACACCTTGACTGTTTGTTTACAACCGCTGAATCAAGTGACCTCGCCTCTTCTTGTCCGTTACGTCTGATTAGGTACACATCCCAATTTAGTAACTCACTGTTTGTGATCAACAGCTCCACGCATACCACCTCCAGAAAGTACAGGGACGGGGGCCGAACGACTTCTCACCTTGTGTCCAGTTTGTTCAGTGGTTTCTGCAACGAAGTATTGCAGATCCTAAATTTCCCGTGCACGTCTTGTTTACCGATGAGGAGACGGATACTTCAACAGCAAGAAGAGCCACATCTGGGATGTTGACAACACTCATGCATTTAGACGTATTCTGTAAACATTTGGGCTGGAATCGTTTGTGATCATCTGCTGGGACCTTTCTTTTGCCACTTCGTTTGATTTAAATTGGACTGTGCATCTCAGACAGCGGCAGTAGCGCCTCCTGTCCGATGTTGATCTGTTTCGTAATGTCCGTAGCTCGCGGCTTACCTTTCTGCAGCCTCCGCGTAGACTCCGGATGTTCGACGTGGACTGATTCTCTGCGTCTCTATCCTCGGCTAGCTGAAGTAAATACTGAAATATGTAAGAGCATGGACTTTTCATCGGTAAAGGAAACGTAGATCTCGGGTGTGGTAACGGAGAGAAAATAGACGTGCTTCAGTTACTTCTGGTAGTTCTCAACACTGAGATTGTCGCCGTTAAAACCCTGTCCACTGCTGTTGAAACACGGCGCTGATATGACGCGAAGTTTATATATTTAATAAATCTCTTTACTTTTAGCGATTCTTATGTGTGTAGCGAAATCTGCCTTAATTCACTAACTTTTGGCGCGACATCTCTTAAGTATCCGGCAGCATCATTCTCTGCCTGTAGTTTCGGAGTAACTGCCCGATCTTTGGTCTTAGCAGATTTATTTATGGTCGCGGGCTTCTTACGCTACTTAATTTCCTATTGGTGCATTTTTAGCGCCACTAAACGCGCCTCACTATTTCATATGGATTTACTTGTATCTTATTGGTTCTATTCCACCCCCTCTTGCTGAATTTTACCATAAATCGTCTCTTTCCCTAATTTTACTGTTAAGCTTGTTGTCGCGCTCACTCCGGTCACGTCGAATTACCGTACAAAAGGACAATAGCTCCACGCCCTCGCTGTACGAACAATACTTTTGCTACCAGAGACACATCGTAAAACTCACTTGTTGCCTTCGTAGACACTTTTTCTGCATCTAAGATATCTCGTCGTGGACAGTATTTTAACATAGCGCTTAAATTATTTACATTAAACAATTTATTACTCCTCTAATGTTAGTAACCTAAATGCAAACATATCATTAAATCACCCTTATTAAGCTACACAGGCAGTAAATAGAAAAATAGCTGTACATAGCATAATTTAATTTCACTAAAAAGTAATAACTCAAATTATTAATAACTACATAGCTCGGGCTCGTCCTAGAGTTGCCGTTTCAAGACTTACCGAACCAGACTTAAGGGATAAGAAAGAGGTTATGTCACTTGATTCGAAGTTATAAACAAACAGTCAAAGTGCACTTGCTGTGCTTCTCAAACCTATCCTACCGGATTGCTTCAAACAGGGATGAATAACTCCATAACGATGCATTAGATTATGGTGGTTGTTTGACAAAAAGTTGTTCCTCAGAGTTTTTTGCAGAGGTCCTGAAGCATCCTGTACAATTAAACAGTATGATGGTTAGATCGATTTAACAATTAAAACTTAAGCTGTCGTGGTGCTGTCGTGGTGCTGACAGTATTGGAAATACTAGATGGTTTTAAATGAAGCAACTGGAACAGAACTACCCTACGTAATGTAGCGATGAAACAGTAGAGATACGTTACCATCTCTGATGTGCCATTTTCATTGTCTATACGAATAAAGAGGACGGTGATTCGAAAACACCGTCATCAAGACCAATTGAGTTTTCCATGCAAATGATACCTCGAGGAGACTTAGGGCCGGTTTCACCAACGATGTTAAAACACTCTAACCTCTTGTTTGTTAACTACTTGTTCAAAGTTTAACATAAGGTTAAAACTTTTGCGTTTCATCAAGTTTTTACAGCAAATTGTTAGCTAACATGTTTTTAACGTCAAAGACAACTGCAAACGCCAGCTTTCAAGAAGGCGGTGGCCGAACTACACTGCTTCTGAACGTACTCCGATGCACTGCGTATTGCCGCGCTCTCTGTGTAAGTAGCCCACAACTATTTACATTCATGGCAATGGCCATGTGATGTTCCCGGTTGTTTGAGGTTAGACTCATGATGTCAACTGAAATAAATGTTTCACGTTTGAAACGCGTTAATTAACATCGATTAATAAGTACAGACGTGTTGTCAAGTGCGAAAAATCTGACGTTCTTACATTAAAGGATAAGATTGCTGCCTGTACCAAAATCTACGCGTAATTTAATTGGAGTGAACGCGTTTCTCTTAAGTCCAGTAAGCAACTACGACAATGTTAGCTAACATAAAGTGCAGCACCAGAAACGCTAGGTGCGAAGAGCGTTTAAGATGGTTTAAAACTCGTGGTGAACACTGCATTGAAACTAAAGTGGACGAAAATGTGTTATCACTGATTAATCAAGCAGACCTGAAAAATACTATTTGGTTCTTGAATCAGTTGCTTTGGAAATCTTCTGGATAAACCCAACATTATCACAAGTAAATGAAAAATGTTAGTGGCATAAAATGCTAATTAACATTTAGAATAGGACAAAGAAGCATGCTTCTGTTGGTAGTATTCTAACCATGTTTATATCCCTTGGACAGTCTTTATTGCTTTAAAAATTCCTCTTTTTTAAGGGTTTCAAATTTATTATGACGTACATATACTCTTATGTTAGGAACGACATTCAAAAATGCCAATTGTAGCAAACTCCCAACAGCCATTTTCCAATTTCTAACATTTGTTAAACGCCTTAACACAGGGGTATGGGGACGTTAACTTAACACCGACTTTAACAGATTGTTAAAATTAACATTGTTTGATGAAACAGAATTTGTGTTAACTTCAGTGTTAAATCAGTTTAACAATGTGTTAACATTTAGCATCTGTTGGTGAAACCGGCCCTTAGAAGAGTAAGTCAGACATAACCTCCGACGCTAAGACCATAAATGTGGTGCACTGTTAGAATAGAGTTCCGACCGAGACAGTTCTGCTACGATAATTCTAAGAAGTGCATTCCAGTGCGAGAGCGAAATGGTGTCTCACTCGAAAACAACTCAAAAGTTGAAGTACGCTGAACAGTGCAATTCTTGCGAGCAAAGTGTCTGAATTGCACATTACCGTGAAACCCTGGTGGTATATGCACCAAATGCAATGCCGCAACTAGCCATTATGAAATGGTAGCAACTATTTCAACAGGACATCACAGACCTGGATAATGCTGATCGGGAAGGAAGGCCATCAAAATCGACCGCAGACAATCCAGAAAAGCCATGACAATCGCCAAGTGAGTACCCCGACAGATGAGCATCTCAATAGGAAGTGCTCATTCCATCCTGCAAAACTGTATTGGAAATTGCACTTAGACTAGTTTTCGCGATCATTAACACTTGCATACAAAGAAGCAACTTTTATGGCTTCTGTGGACCTCTTCAGCGTTACTCTGTAGAAGGAAATGATTCCCTAAGCTGCATCATTACGACGATGTGACTTGGGTGCATCATTTCCCACTGGAAACACAGACAGCATTCTATGGAATAGAGACACACATCCTGCTTGTAAGGAAGAAGTTCAAATTACGCCATCAACATTGAAGGTCTTGGGCACCGTTTTGTTCAACACGAAGGAGCTGTTTACACAGGTTTATGACAAAGAAACCGTCAATACCGATTCTTAATGTCGAACACTGACGTCGCTGTGCAACGAAGTAAAGAACAATAGACGTAGAAAATTAAGCAAAGGCATTGTTCTCATTATTCACGACAATGCAACACCACACGCTGCGCGCACAACACATGCTTTGCTTCAACGTTTCTATGTAAAGTATGGAAGCATCCGGTTTACAGTCCGGATCTTGCACCATGCAATTTCCAACTGTTCGACAAGCTGATAGAACACTTGGACGGAAAGAAATTCACTTTGACAGAATAGAAAGAGAAATCTTGTAGAATACATTAACTGAAAGAGGCTTTCCACAACATATTATTAGGGTTTTTTAAAGCTTATACGTAAACACAACCATACAAATAAAGAGTGAAAAACATCTGATCTGTTGCACTCACTGACTTTCTCTACTCCTGTACAACTACTTTTACAAACGCTTATTCTCTATCTACTTCATATTAATCGAGATAAATATTTGCAGAAACCATCATATTGCTAATTTTCTTGTATGTACAGGGAAATATGGTAGGATGTAAGCGATAGTAAAATCTTTTAAGAGCTGGTTGCTCTGTAAAGATTTTCATTCCCTTTGGATTCAATACATAAAAAAAGAATAACAAATTTCCATTTGAGAAGAATTATTGGAAAATCCAAACAAGAATATCTCGGAAATGGTTCACTGGACAAAAAAAAAGTTCGACATAAATCGTGTGTGGGTCGAGATCTACTTTTTGGTGTAGTAAAACTTTGTCTATCTCTTATGGTTTACCAGTTATGCGAAAGTCATTCAGAATGAAGGGACTCTAGGGGACATTCCCAAAAATTTAAGATATACATTTCATTTGCCATAAAACTATCTTTAACATATGGTATTTTAATGTAAATCTTTAGAGCCATTTTGGAGAAAATCAAAATTTTCGAAAAATATTTCATGTAAAGGGTAGTCTGGGGTGCGGTATTTTCTTGAAAATCTTCTTGTGGCATCCTTGGAAGATACTAAACCCAAATACCAAGCTTGGTATTTATCCAGCTTTTTATTTTTGCGTTATGCTGTTCACAGGCTCACAGACACACACGGACATGTTTACAAAAAGGTTTATTTGGATTCATGGCACCTCAAAACATGTATTTCCGGTGAAATCTAGGTATATAATTTTGGGTGGAATGCAATACTTCTACTTACTATACGAATAGAAAAAAAATTCTGATGTATTACATTCACATGACCTTCTCTACTCTTGTACAAACTATTTTTACAAACGCTTATTATCCATCTACTTCATGTTAATCGAGATAAACATTTGCAGACTCTATCTTATTGCTAAGTTTCTTGTAGATGTAAGGGGAATATATATTTACAAGGGCAATATAGAAATACAGTAGCCTTTAAACACATACATATCTCTTAATAGCTGGTTGCTAGGTGCAGCACCATTCCCTTGGCCACAGATTAATACTCTTTGCATATACAAGACAAAACAAGTTTGGTGTTTATCCGACTGTTCGTTTATGCTGTTCACAGATAGACACACAGATAGACGGACAGACACACAGACAGACAGACACACACACGGACATGTTTCCAAAAATGCTTTTTTTGGAATCAGGGGGTCTCAAAATATGTATTTCCGGTGAAATCTCGGTATCGAATTTTTGGGTAGAATACAATACTTTCCCTACTTACTATACGTAGTAGGGAAAGATAAAAATGCGTAATGAATTCCCATTTGAGAAAATAAGTATTGAAAAATTTAAGGAAATAACAAGCAATATCTCGATAATGGATCACTCAACAAAAAAAATGTATATGACATAAATTGTGTATTTTAACGCGATCTAAATTTTTTTGTGTAGTAAAATTTTGTCTATCTCTTATGGTTTACCAGTTATGCAAAAGTCGTTCACAATGAAGAATACTTTTGGAGACATTCCCAAGAAAATTCAAGATATACATTTTATCTGTCATGAAATATATCTTAAACATATGATATTTTAATCAAAATCGTTATAGTCATTTTGGAGAAAATTTAAATTTTCGAAAAATGTTGCATGTAAAGGGTAATCTGGGGTGGGGGGATTTTCTTGAAAACCTCTGGAAGATACTGAACCTAAATACCAAGTTGGGTGTTTATCCGACTGTTCGTTCTGAGTTATGCTGTTCACAGATAGACACACACACACACACACACACACACACACACACACACACATACACAGACAAGACACACAGACACACACTCGGACATGTTTCCAAAAATGCTTTGGAATACAATATTTCCTCTACTTACTGTACGTAGTAGAGAAAGTAAAAATGGAAACACGAAATTTCAATAAATCAGGAACTAAGACAGAGTTCTCTTCCTCCCATTCTCTTTAATTTATACACTGGTGAAGTTATCAGAAAATGGCTACTAAGCCTAAAACATTTTAGTAATACGGGCCCTGTTGATACACTTATGTGCGCTGATGACAGATTGTAATAGCTACATCACAGAATTGCCTAAAAAGAGCCATTTTTAAGTTAAGTAAGAAAGCACAAGATTTTAATTTATAAATTTATCCAGAAAAAATCAAAGGTAATGGCCCACTGTGTCAAAGAAATAGAAAGTATAAATATGAATATTAAATGAAAGAACGCTAGAACAACTAAAGGACTTCGACTATTGTAGGTTTTGTTTGTTTGTTTTAGGCTGCAGTAAAGAGAAAGATAAATTATAATTAGAAATGACCCAACACTTATCTGAAACCTGAAAAGAACACTGGGTAGAAAAGTAAGAAAGGAAACACATTTAAAATGTTACACATTATTAGAGTACCTGCAACTGTATGGTTCAGAATTGTGGACTTTGTATAAGCAAACAATTAAAAGAACCAAAGTCGCAGAAATGCAACATTTACGTTTTGTAGCAGGGTATACTTTAATGGATAAATAGCGCAGTTAAGAAATCCGTAAGAAATTAAAAATATTTAGCCTTATAGAGAAAATAAGAGTATAGGAGACAATACCGAGCGAAATGGCGCCGCGATTGTGTGCACGACTCGCATTCGGAGGTCCCGAGTTCGATCCCGGGCGACCGTCCACTCTAACCAATGGGTTTTTCGTGGTTTCCCTGGGGTGGAAAGGTAAATTATGGAGTGGTACAGGTTTGGTGTATGGAGAGCCGGATAGATGGCACGGATGCTCATTGGAAAATGCACTCCCCATGGACACCAGAGGGTTGCTTGACAGGTGGACGGTTCGCCCTTTCTCGACGGTTGGGACACGGGTCTGCGAGCTTGGAAATGTTAAGGACTTCCGTGCATCTCTGTGGCCTGGTCTGTAATCTCCTATGAGTCCCAGGCGGGGTTGTGAGACGCCTCGATGTTCTCCGGAACCAGCCATGAGGGATAGCTGGTAGACGGTAGCTAGAAACTGTCATCCCTACCGAGGTTGTTAGGTAGTCTGCCCCAATAGGGCTCGCAGGATGAGTCCTAGCTCACTCTCTTCCAGGCCGGGGGGCGGGTTTTAAAATAGGTATCGTCCCTAATGGAAAGGGCCCACGAGTAATCCTGGGTTAACAGAGGGCGTGCTCTCTGCGTAGGCAGACCCGGTCCCGTGTTTATAAATAATCTCCTATGGTTCCAATGCATGAGGAGTTCCCCTCCGTTGAATTACGTATACATATACCTCCCTAAAGCTGAGGGGTTCGACCCCTTCAGCTGTTGTAATGTGAGTACATCGGACCCTTAGCGCCCGTGGTTGGGCCGAAACATCTGAGCCCCTCCCGGAAGGGAGTCGTTCGATTTGGGTTGGACTGGGCTGGGCAGTGGTTCCCAAAACCCCTGGGTGATTCGGCACGTCTGGGCTAAGCCTAGGTGGGGTTGTGAGACACGCAATGTTCTCCGACACCAACCTGGAGAGCTGGTAGACGGTAGTACGACACTGTCGCCCCCACCGAAGTGATTCGTTAGTCCCCTGTGGGGTATAGCGGGATAGCTCAGGCGGTTACATCTATGGCCCACATTCGGAAGGTCCCGTAATCGATTCTCGGCGACCGCGCATACTGACCCATTGGTTTTTCGTGATTTCCTCTGATCGCCAGGCGAATGCTGAGTCGTTTATCTTCTCCCATGACTCTTCTTCCTCATTTTCTGTACCCATCATCTTTATTGTCATCTGTTTCAGAGTTATAGGATCAGCAACGGAGATGGTGAGTGGTGGCTTGCGCTCTGTAAAGGTTTCTTCCCTGACGTCGCTGCGGTACCGTTCAGTTAGGTCTCTCCTCAGCGTGCGGCTCTGTTCTGGGGGACCCTGGAGGTTGGTGGCTTGTGGGCAGGAACCTTGAGGAGTTGGATGCATCATATATGGAACCGTTAGAGACCCCATGCATGTTTGCGCCCATCGGCATCCGGATCTGGTCGCCCTTCGGGTCTGTTCCCGCATCCCTACCTCACAGGAGTCACGTTGGAAGTACAATGGGCCGACTGGCCTGCGTGTGATGCTCTGCCCCGTTTTCGGGGGCTCCTTCGTGATGTATATACCTTTACCTTATCTTCACCTCTTATGGAGTTGACGCGTGTAAGTAGTGTTTCCGCTTCCGTCTCTGCGGAAGTGGCGGGCTTTTTAAAATTTTCAGATATTGGTGTATTGGAAAAAAAACGCACGGGAGGAAGGACCCTTCTCCTGGAAGGCTGAGAGGAGCTTCCGCTCTGGGTAGAACCCCCTAATTATATTACCTATACCTATAGGAGACAATGGTATTAGCATTCCTGCAGAATGGATACCAATATAATGTTTGAACTATTGTCGGAAAGAAGGAAAAAGAGACCGGGGACTTCCGGGGAGGATATGGATATAGCAGCTGCAACAATTGGAACCGGAACGAACCAACAATGGATTAGTTCTTGAAAGTAGAAGAAGATGAACAAGTTCAAAGAGCAGTTCAATGGCTCCTTGACCAAGGAGTGGATTTCTATCGCCAAAGAATCGAACGATTGGTAGAACTTTTAGATTTGGTTTACAGAGACTTAGAGACTAGTGTGACCCATCTACGAGGGCTGATCAACAAAGACTGAGACTGATTTTTTTCACAGATGTTTATTACTCCAGTTCAATGTTTACATGATCTTTTTCAAAGTAGTCCCCTCCTACTTCAATGCACTTTTATAGCGTCTCTGCCAGTCCTTGAACACGTGCTGCAGACCATTCTTTGTCAGGTCCTTGAGAATCGCCTCACTTTTCTTGAGCACTGCTTCAGAGTTCTCAAATCGAATACCCCTAAGCCTTGCCTTTAGTGATGGGAATAAAAAAAAGTCACAGGGTGCAAGATCGGGGTTATAAGGTGGATGTGGTACACAGGTAATTTTGAATCGAGCCAGAAACTCAATGACTTGATTTGCGACGTGAGGACTTGCATTGCCATGATGAAGTCGCCACCCAGTCCGAGAAAGCTCTGGTCGTTTCTTTGCAATGTGCTTCCTCAGTGTAGCCAATACTGACGTGTAGTATGCTGCTGTAACAGTAGTGTGAGGGGGAACTGCATGCTGGTAAATCATTCCATTACAGTCAAAATATGTGATCACCATCACCTTCCCTGCAGATGGAACAACTTTTGCCTTTTTTGGTGTTGGAGAACCTGGCGATTTCCACACTGTGCTGGCTTGTTTTCCTTCAGGATCATAATGATGCAGCCATGACTCATCACCGGTGATAATCGATTTAAAAAATGCATCACTTCCATTGTCTGGTATGCGAAATGCACGTAGGGTCTACAAAATAGAACATTACTACCAACCTACCAATACGAGAGTGCTGCCGCCTACTAAAATTATACACAAAAACCCGCTCTTTTCAAATATTTATGTTACAGATATGAAACTATCACGGAAGCTACAGGAAAAAATCAGTCTCAGTCTTTGTTGATCAGCCCTCGTATGTCCTTTGTATTGTGCTGCATCATTCAATAAAACTACTTGGGCTGCCATAATCATGTATAACTTCCTTTTTGAAGCCCAGTATAATTTTTGCAAGCCGCTTGACAACGCTTTAGCTCTTTTTCATGTTAAATATTGAACCGTGTTAGAGATGGAACGGTTGAGCGATTGAGCTATGCACGGCATTCTATCTCATTCAGCCCGGCACATTAACGAATGTCATTAGCATGTAAACAAAAAAGGTAACCAAATGTAGCTACTGTACCGTAACGAAGTGGTGTTTTGTGACTGTTTTTTGCTTCTCCAAATTTCATCAGGAGGTTATTTTCGGTGTTAACTCAACCGTGAAGATAAAACTAGGTTTTATCTGAAAATAATATCGCAAATGAATAAAAGTGATCAAAATCCATTGACATTTAATGTGCTTTCACGTCGGATTGATGCAATAAAGACAATGCATAATGACGATTTTATAAATGATATCTGGTAGCTATAATCTTAACATAGCAGACATTGATTTATAGTTCTCTCTTTCATATAACTGCTGATTATTTTTAACCCTGCAGTAGTCGCAATTGATATATCTTTTTGTTCCCTTTATGCCCTTTGAACTTAGGAATCATATTACCTGCATGCCTTCCTGTAATCAGCAGTATTACCTTACTTTTTTGTTGCACTTGGAGTTATGCAGTGGCTATGGAGTGGTCAGCAAGTGCAGAGCAACGACGTTGGAAATTATATGCATTGTCGCTGTCAGCAGAAATAGTATAAGTAAGCCATTGTAATCATATATGAGAAAGATATTTTGCTACTTTATGTTTGCACCACGCTTTGGGCGTCAATTTGAAGTTGGGGTTTTGTTTACGTTGTTTTTATTTATTTAGCTCCACGTATGGACGCCAATTTGAAGTAGGTGGTTTGTTACGTTATTTGCACCACGCTTTGGACGTCAATTTGAAGTAGTTAGTTGCTGCTACTAATTGAAAGTCAGTTTGTAGTTGCTGTATTATATTTCAACCGTTGGGGAGCTGAAAACCTGAAGTAGTTGCAACCGCACGTATAGTAAACAGTTTCCGGTAGTCTTCGCCCCAAACGTACTTTCAGGTGGTTTTGCCCCAAGTTTAAAAATAATAGCTTTGTAATTTAACTGTTTCATTAGATATTATTTATGTTTGCCTCGGCTGCGTCAGTATTATTGTTAGAGACATGGAAGTCTTGGCAGGGCTTGATGCGACTAGAATGTAGGCTTACGCAGATTTTAAGTTTTAATTCACTCCTTTTTATTAATCATTGAAACAAATTAAATAGCACTTCACTGATATAGAGAGGTGTGAGATTCTTTTTATTAATTAATTACACTTTTTACCACGTAAAACTATTTTTCGTCTCACACGAATACATATTAAATCTATCGAGGACACACAAGCAACGCATCCAGTTATGACAACTTCTGCAGGTAACTGAATAGATTTCAACCGTCTAAACTTGTAAATTTCTGTATTTCAAGTCTCAGATTGGCTAATCCTACTCCAATAGAATACCTTCATTTAACTAAACCCCCCTCCGGTTGTTGATTGGCTATTTTATAAACTGTCACTAAAATCACATTATTGCTTACAGAATCACAAGTAACATTCAAACTCTCAAACTCATTATTGCCTCAAGGTTACCTCATTGTTACCAACTTTTAACTTATTATTCTCACAGCTCTTACATTATTAAATCACGTAATACATCCATATAACATTATTGAACATGTATACAATAATATAAGCGTATGCAATGACTGTTACATACATTTTACAAATTATTACATACACATATTGCTTCAAGGAGAGCAGTTATTGAATTTACATATTATATAATTTTGACTGAAATCATTTAAGTGCTAAAAATACTGCCTCATATAATAGCTTCTTCTCAAGCGTTTTCTTATTAGAAAAGCTTTACTTTCTATTAATCGCGTCGTTTTGTTAAGTTCAGGTCAGTGAAATTTTACATTCCCTACTACGTATAGTAAGTAGGTGAAGTATTGCATACCAATTTGCTATTTAGGTTCAGTACCTTTCAAAGATGCGACACGAAGATTTTCAAGAAAATCCCCCAACCTCAACTGTCATTTATATGGAGCATTTTTCGAAAATTTTGATTTTCTCAAGAATGGCTCTTACGATTTTGATTAAAACATCATATATTTAAGATATTTTCATGACATATGAAATTATATCTTGAACTCTCTGGGAATCTCCCCAAAACTCCTCTTCATTCTCAATGACTTTTGCATAACTGGTAAACCCTAAGAGATGAAGAACGATTTTCTACACAATAAAATATAGACCTCGTTAAACAAACAATTTATGTCTTAACAATTTTTGTGGAGTGAACCATATCCGAGATATTCCTGTTATTAGTGTAAATTTTCCAATACTTATACTATTTCTCAAATGGAAATTAGTTATCGTTTTTTACTCTCTCTACCACGTATAGTAAGTAGGGGAAGTATTGTATTCCAGCCAAAAAATCGATACCGAGATTTCACCGGAAATGTATGTTTTGAGACCCCCTGAATCCAAAAAAAAGCATTTTTGGAAACATGTCCGTGTGTGTCTGTGTGTGTGCGTATCTGTGAACAGCATAACTCAGAAACGAACAGTCGGATAAACACCAAACTTGGTATTTATGTTCAGTATCTTACAGAGATGCAACACGAAGGTTTTCAAGAAAATCCCCTCACACCAGATTACCCTTTACATGGAATATTTTTCGAAAATTTTAATTTTCTCAAAAATGGCTCTAACGATTTTGATTAAAATATCATATGTTTAAGATACTTTTATGACAAAATAAAATGTATATCTTGAATTTTCTGGGAATGTCTCCAAAAGAATTCTTCATTGTGAACGACTTTTGCATAACTGGTAAACCATAAGAGATAGACAAAATTTTATTACACAAAAAATGTAGATCGCGTTAAAATACACAATTTATGTCATTTACATTTTTTTGTTTGACTGAACCATTTTCGAGATATTGCTTGTTATTCCCTTAAGTTTTCCAATACTTTTTCTCAAATGGGAATTCCAACCACGTTGGAAATTTTCAACATTAGTAACACTCGAAGGTAGAGAAATAATTATCTTATGAAAAGATGCACTTGTTTGAAACCGATATTAAATTGTCATGTAAAACTAGTAGCACGAGTGCTACTCGGCTAGATAATCACACGAGAAACTTATTATGAACTTGACTGGTTTAGCGACAACCATGTTTGTTAGTTCTGGAGAATGGAAGCATTCTGTCGCTAACTGAGGCGTCAGTTTTATAATTTCTCTCTGTACAGAATTCTGAGAATTTGCCCCAAACCATACTTTTGCTCTTCTTTGTGTTTTCTGGCGTTGTTATCTACAGCTGCTTTTATATTACAAATATTTTGACTTCAAAAGCGCGTAAATTTCAGTTGCTATTATTGTAGACATAGCCTACGTAATCTCCCTCAATGCATACATTCAAATTAAAAAAAAACTGATGTGTTACACTCACATGACTTTCTCTACTTTTGAACAAACTATTTTTACAAACGCTTATTCTCCATCTATTTCATATTAATCGAGAAACGATGTTTTGACATGCAAAGAGAATTACATTTTACACATAGCCACCAGTTCTAAAAATATTTGACTATCGCTTAAGGCCTACTATGTTCCCCTTGTTTTGTATTCGCAAGGGCAATATAGAAATACAGTAGCCTTTATGCATCGACATATCTCTTAATAGCTGGTTGCTATGTGCAGCACCATTCCCTTTGTCACAGATTAATACTCTTTGCATATCCAAGACAAAAAATGATTAACCAATTCCCATTTGAGAAAAAGTACAAGTATTGGAAAATTTAAGGGAATAACAAGCAATATCTCGAAAATGGTTCACTCAACAAAAAAATGTATATGACATAAATTGTGTATTTTAACGCGATCTATATTTTTGTATTAAAAGTTTGTCTATTTCTTATGGTTTACCAGTTATGCAAAAGTCGTTCACAATGAAGAATTCTTTTGGAGACATTCCCAGAAAATTCAAGATATATATTTTATTTTGTCACAAAATTATCTTAAACATAGGATATTTTAATCAAAATCTTTAGAGCCATTTTTGGAAAATTAAAATTTTCAAATCATTTTCCATGTAAAGGGTAATCTGGGTTGGGGGATTTTCTTGAAAACCTTCGTTTCGCATCTCTGGAAGATATTGAACCTAAATACCAACTCTGGTGTTTATCCGACTGTTCGTTTCTGATTTATGCTGTTCACAGACACACAGACACACACACGGACATGTTTCCAAAAATGCCTTTTTTTGGATTCAGGGTGTCTCAAAACATATATTTCCGATGAAATCTCGGTATCGAATTTTTGGGTGGAATACAATACTTCCCCTACTTACTATATGTAGTAGAGAAAGTAAAAATTCACTTTTTATTAATTGCGTCGTTCTGTTAAGTCCTGGTCAATGAAAGTTTTTATTCATCTACTTTATGCAGAATGGATCCTTATGAAACGGAGTCTAAAAATAAGCAATATTGTTGGTGAGACTTTGACGGGTAGTGACTACTAAAGTTGAAGAATGTGACTGAAATGTATAATCTGAAACACTGCAATAACCAATGCGTGTATTTCATCCTGTTTACATTACAATTCAGTATTTGTTTGGAATTTGAAGCACACCTAACACTTTAAGAAACCTACAATTTCAGCGGAATTGGACAGGATTTATCGTATATGCTTGTAAATTAAAATCAAACATAATAAATTTTATATTCTGTTACTTTGTTTTTATTTAGTTATATAATACATTCTGCGGAGACTGCTAACGATGCAAAACATTGCGCGACTACTGCAGGGAATATTCTGCTAAGGTACTCGCAGATTTCAAGTTAAAACTACTACAGTTACACATTCTAGCTTATGTATCAAAATTAAACAATGCTCCGGATGTATTATGAAGTATTAATAATCTACAGCCATTACTATGTATCAATTACCCAATGGAGTGCTAGGAACGTATAAATATAATGTTACTCAGGCATCTGAAATGTATGGCACCTAAAAGTTATCTTAGAAGTGCCTATTTGCCTTTTTCCAGACTGCAATTGTTTATGGTATGCATATCTGGAGAAACTGTAGTATTATCAAAATTCAAAAAAACAAAACAGACTATACTTTTTTATCTGGCTCGTCACAGGATGCTTGTTGTAGACACTGTACATAAAGTGAAAAAGTTAATTTTTTTAGGAGTTGTATTATATTTCAATTGTTGGGGAGATGAACTTGTAGTAGTTGCAACCGCAGGTATAGTAAACAGTTTCCGGTAGCCTTCGCCCCAAATGTACTTTCAGGTGGCCTTTGCCCCAAGTTTAAAAAAAGATATTAGCTTTGTAATTAAACTGTTTCTTTAAATATTTAATATTTGTGTTTGCCTCGGCTGCGTCAGTATTTATTTTAGAGACATGAATGTCTTGGCAGGGTTGTGGTGCGACTGAAGAATGTAGGCTTACACAGATTATAATTTTAATTCACTCCATTTATTAATGCTTGATACGATTTAAATAACACTTCACTTATAGAGAGGTGTGAGATTCTTTTATTAATTATTTGCACTTTTTAACACGAAAACTATGTTTCGTCTCACACGAATACGTATTAAATCTCTTGAGGACACTTTTTGCGTCTGGTTAGTAACGGTGTCTGCAACCAACTGAATTCATTTCAATCGCCTAAACTTGTAAATTTCTGTATTTCAAGTCTTTGATTGGCTATTCCCAATCCAATAGAATACCTTAATTTAACTAAAGCTTTTCTGGTCGTTGATTGGC
This sequence comes from Deroplatys truncata, assembly GCA_030765065.1. Classification (NCBI taxonomy): domain Eukaryota; kingdom Metazoa; phylum Arthropoda; class Insecta; order Mantodea; family Mantidae; genus Deroplatys; species Deroplatys truncata. Next base: position 113,691,748 of record CM060982.1, read on the forward strand.
TATTTTATAGACTGTGACTAAAATTATATTATTGTTGCTCCAATAATGACTAGTAGCATTATTAAACTTTCTTACTCATTATTGCCTCAAGGTAACCTCATTGTTACTTCTTTGTTAGCAACGTTTGACCTATTTCTCGCAGCTCCTACATTATTAAATTACGTAATGCATTCACATAACATTATTGAACATGTTTACAATAATATAAGCATATGCAATGACTGTTACATACATTTTACAAATTATTACAAGGCGGGCTGTTATTGAGTTTCCATATTATATAATTTGACTGAAATCAAATAAGTGTTAATAATACTGCCTCACTGTTCATAAAGGAAGGCGTATTTACAGTTGTTAATATACACTACTGTTCGTGAAAAGTGCAACACCATGAAAGAAACGCAGGATTGATATGAATTTTATACCATAGATTAGGTGCATGACAATAAACAAATGATTAAGTTTATAAATCTGTAGATGACCTTAAGCCTGAATAGTCAGTATTCTGTTGCCTCCATGCGCTGCAATTAGAGCCGCTAAACGCTGTGGCATGGAATTAAACATATTCTGGATATGTTCCTGGAGAATCTTCCTCCACGCAGTTTGAATGCGAGACCACAATCAATAACACTGATTACTGGAGCACCGTGACGAAAAAGTTGCCGACCAACCATATCCCAAACATGTCCGATGGGCGACATGCAAGACGAATGTGCAGGCTAGGGAGGCAATGATACCCGTCGTTCTTCGATGGCCTATACAATCCTTACAATATGGCATGTGGATTTGCCTGAAGCTTTGAGAGTGCCTCGTGCTCTAAAACTTCCCTCATGTATCCGTTCCTGTTCAGATTGCCCTCAACTAGTAGGAGGTAAGATCGGTTGCTTTAACCAATGGTGCCCCAAACTAAACACTCCTTGAGTTTGTCCCTTATGCCGCTCAACAGTGCAAGCATCTAGATTGCGCTCACTACAGTACCGTCGAACACTGTAAGACAGGTTGAAGCGGACCTCATCTGAAAAGACTACCTTTTGTCACTCAGCACGCCAGTGATAACGTTCACGTGCCCATTGCAGTCGGAGGCGCTTGTGGTTTCTGGACAATGGAAGTTGGTGTTATGACATGTGTGCAACCAGTCCACTCCGCATCAGACAGGGATGAACCGTCGATGCAGACAGGTTCACACCTGTTACAGTGCTCCAGCGTCGAGTCCACTGCCCACACTGTAGATGAAGCTGTACGGTCCGTTATGGACATGCAGACAAGATGGCGGCCACTGCGCACTGTGGTCATATTGTGTGGTCCAGTACCCGCTTAACGCTGCATACGATCCTCTTGTATCCTCTGCTTCCACACAGCATCAGTATTGTATCAGCATGCCCTGTACGATTCGAAATGTCACGGTATGATAAACTCACTTTTCAGAGCCCGATCATTTTGCCCCATTCGAACTCATTTACCTGTTTATATTGTGACCCTTTTCCATAGTGAATCAGGTTTAAAGCAGCACATGCCATTATAAACAAATCTCCCGCATTTTTCAATACTACTAGTATGTTTCACGCAATGCAACGTTCACCGATGTTACCGAAGCTTGCAAGCTAGATGCAAAAAACACAGACAGAGACCTTCAAATCATCCTGGTTTTAAATATGGGAATGATTCAAAAATAGTATTTATTTACTACAGAATAGGTGAAAATGTTGTATTTGTTCCGAGAAAAGATGAACACTTTTGTTCTTTATAAACTTGAACAAATACGGGTAAAAGGAAAAATTGAATGCCTTGCTGTCAGGAAAAATGTCACTGTAAAATCTTAGATAATTTGATGCGTGAGACATTGTATATAACTATTATGCCAATTCGACTACCCCGTTACAAGTTTACTACCAAAGAACAAATCTTGCAGGCCTAGCATCTTGTCTTCCACCGTTACTATGCATGGACCAGGATAGTACGGTGGTGCTAGTTGCATCAGCATTATTTGCCTATACTCCTGCCAATCCTACGGTGGCAGCACCGATGCGGCGAAACATGGAATTTCTCACCTGCCTCCCAGGAGCTGGCTCTTCTAGACGTCGAACATACAGGACTCGGCAAGCACGCGGGCAAGAAGACGTTAGGTAAATAGTGCGTCACATTTTGACAGAGTCAAAATTATATTGCAAATACTTTTGGCGAGTAAATTTAGAAATTCAGGTCATACCTGGTCGCGTGTGCAGAGAGGGAAAACACAGACAGAACAAGAGAACAATTTTAATACACACACATATCTGGAATATTGTAACGGAATAAATTATTCTCAAGTGAGAACAGAAATATAAAGTAGGCTTATTCTGTACAAACTTTGGTATATTAGGAATTGTACCAGAAATGGAATTAAACATTCACAGTGTCAGAAGCCGTGTGATTTACAAAAGTTAAACTTATTTATCATAACGAAAATACCTTATTTAGTCCGTGTTTTATTAAAGCTGTTACAAAAACTGTGGGTTTTAAAATCATGGCAAGAGAACTACAGTAATGGTATATTCCATGAAGGAAATACTATAAGTCAATTTTACCAACAAAATTGTAACCTCAGGAATATAGTTATATTAAAATAAGTAAACCTCTTGTCTAAGATGCTTGTGAATACGAATTCATGTTATTACCAGTCAGATCCTGGACATTTTCAGCGCATTGGCATCCATTATTTTGTAATTTGAAAGTAACATTGAAGTATTGGACTGGCACGTTACACTACAATATTTACATAAATAATAATTAATAACTTCTGAATTACTTTCGGTAGCAACATGAAACTTTAACTCATAAACGATAACCCTTCTAGCATGTGGTTAAAATGTTAAAACAAGTGGTTAAGAGTTAAGTAATTTGAAATTTTTGCGATAGAGTTGCCTTAATACAGTTGACTCTTGGACAGCAAGGTCGCTTGTCTCAAGAATACACCAAACACTTCCACAAGCATTTTAATAGCATTCAAGACCAAAGTGTTGTTTAGAACGTGTGGCAATCCAAACATCTTGCTATGCATTTCTAAGAGCACGAAAAAGCTTTTCCTGCAAACGACTTTGTTTTGGAGAAACACTCCGAGGAAGTGACATGCCGTTAGGAATTCTTCTTGCAGCACCCCAGCGGGCTTCGTTTATTCACTTTTTTTGTTTTGTGAGTAAACATCACTTCCGTTAGCAAGACAGAGATATTGTTTTCCTATTGCACATATAGATAGCGTGATGTTTAGAGCTTGAAAATATAAGTACAAAACAAAACGTTTTCTCTGCGATAGTTGAAAACGAATTCTTTGTCGGCGACAAGAGATAAAAGCATAAAAGTTTCTAACAAAGCGTTCGTAGGGATATTTGCAACACAATTTCTCTTTAGGTGCTACACTTTACATAAAATCAAAGCTAAAGAAGCGACAGCAACTATACGCAATACTCATGTGATAAAAGTATATTACATTCTCTATCATCTAGCTGTAGGAGATAGAGGAAATATTGCGTTCCATCCAAAGTACACAAAATCATGTATTGCTTATTGTTTTTATTGTTTTATATACTTCTTGTTAATTCCGATAAACCTTTCTCATTACACATTTTGTTGTAGGCATAAGAAGAATACAATAATCAAAAGCGATCGTCAATTTATCTTTTTAAAACCGGTCGCTATGTGATGGTTTTGAAATTCTGTTCTCTTTGCATGAACACGAAAAAGAAAGAAAAAATCTAACGTGCTACACTCACACGACTTTCTCTACTCTTGTACAAACCATTTTTACAAAAACTTATGTTCCATATGCTTCATGTTAATCGAGATATTAATCTTATTGCTAATTTTCTTCTAGATGCAAGGGGAATATGGTAGTATTTAAGCGATAGTCAAATATTTTAAGAGCTGGCTGCTATGTGGAGTATTCCACTCTGTGCATTACCAGGACAAAAAAATTAATAACTAATTCCCATTTGAGAAAAAGTATAAGTATTAAAAAAATTAAGGGAATAATAAGCAATATCTCGCAAAAGGTTCACTCAACAACAAAAATGTACATTACATAAATTGTGTATTTTAACGCGATCTACACTTTTTGTGTTGTAAAACTTTGTCTATCTCTTATGGTTTACCAGTTATGCAAAAGTCGTTCAATGAAGAATACTTTTGAAGACATTCCCAGAAAATTCGAGATATACATTATATTTGTCGTGAAAATATCTTAAACATATGATATTTTAATCAAAATCGTTAGAGCCATTTTTGAGAAAATTAAAGTTTTCGAAAAATGTTACATGTAAAGGGTAATCTGGGGTGGGGGGATTTTCTTTAAAACCTTCGTGTCGCATCTCTGGAAGATACTGAACCTAAATACCAAGTTTGGTGTTTATCCGACTGTTCGTTTCTGGGTTATGCTGTTCACAGACACACATACAGACACACAGACACACACACGGACATGTTTCCAAAAATGCTTTTGTTGGATTCAGTGGGTCTCAAAACATATATTTCCGGTGAAATCTCGGTATCGAATTTTTGGGTGGAATACAATACTTCCCCTACTTACTATACGTAGTAGAGAAAGTAAAAATATAATGTGATACATTCTCATGACTCTCTACCTTCTATCATTTACCAGTTGCTCCTACTAAAGCTTATTTTTCTATCCACTTCATTTTAATGCAAATAAAACATTATAGAAATAGCTACATTACACATTTCCTTATAGACACAAAGAGAACAGCGATAGTCAAATGTTTTACGAACTGGATGCTATATTGTGGCGTATTAATAATTTGGGGGTTACATTATTGTTCTACATTGTCATTACCAGACAATTTGTTGTTTACGTCACTCTTGGCTGGTAGCTTTGCTAGCCACGAGTAGTGGGGGATAGAGTCACTCTCAGTTAGGATTCCGTGAGGAACGGACCGCGTGTGCAAGCCGGGCTTTGGATCGGTGGACTCTCCTTCCACCTTCCATTATTAATAATGTAGGAACCCCAAACGGTTGGGAAATAAATCTAGGAATGTGTGAGTAGATTTGTGTTATGGATTTTGTACAAACCCACGCCTTCCTCTAACCTCCTCATCACGTTTTGGTCCTCCGCAGCCAAGTAAGTATACGCTCCCTCATTGTACGTGCTGGGTACTCAATATTAATTCAATTTTGATGTGAACTTTTAGGTCATCCCATACTACTTCCAAGCAATCGTGAGAAACAGCTGAATGTTGACAGGACTTTAAAAGAATGACTAAATATTGAATTCGAACTATTAATAATAGATATCTGAGAAATGGCTTATGCCACAAAAACCTCTTTGAAATAAATTGTGTTTTAAAGAGATCTATATTTTTTGTGCAGTATGTTCTCCTCTATCGTTTAACGTTTACAAGTTATACAAGATTATATAAAATTCCTTACAAATGAAGACTTCAAAGTCTATTTCCAGAAAATTTGTTAGAGCCATTTTGGAAAATAAAAAATTCAAAAAATTTTCTATGTAAAGGGTAGTTTGGGGTGCGGGGATTTTCTTGAAAATCTTCATGTCACATCTTTGGACGATACTGAACTCAAATACCAAGTTTAGTATTTATCAGACTTTCAATTTTTAAGTTATGCGACACACAAACACACACAGTTATGTTTCCAGAATGCTTTATTTGGATTCAGGATTCTCAAAACATATATTTCAAGTGAAATCTCGGTATCAAATTTTTGGATGCAATGAAACACGTTCCCTACCTGCTATGTACGTGGCAGAGAAAGTAAAAAGAGTATACTTTTCTCAACTGAAAATCGCTAAAGTATTTGAAAATTCAAATCAATTGCAAAGAATATTTCGGAAATAGTTAATGCAGTATGTCAAACTAAAATTATTATTAATTAATACATCTTTATTCCTCAAATAATACCCTTAAATTGAATAATCTTGTTTTCCATCTTCTCAATTAGATTAATTTTTTTTAATGTAATAAATTTTTATACATAAAATTCTGTCGGATATAAATTGTTTGCTTTAACGATATCTACATTTCTGGTGTAGCAATATGCTGTCTATCTCTTAAGGTTTACCGATTATACAAAAAAAAAAGCATTTCGAATAAAGAGGACTTCTACCTACTTCCAAAAAATTCAAGTTTATTATTAGCCATGAAAATGGCTTAAATATGTGGCATTTTAATCAAAATTGTGCTATTTTTTTGGAAAATAAAAAAATTACGAAAACGTTTGCATGTAAATGGCAGTTTGGGGTAGAGGATTTTCTTCATTATCTTATTGTTGCATTCTTGGAAATTGCTGAATTTAAATACAGTTTGTCATTTAACAGACTTTTCGTTTTCAGTACTGCTGTTCACAGCATAGACATACATACATACACGGACCTTTTTCTAAAAATACTTTTCTCTTTTATTCAGTGGGCTCAAAACATTTCTGGTAAAATCTCTACATGAAATATTTGAGTGGAATACAACACTTTCTCTACTTGATGTACGTAGTAGAGAAAGTATAAAGTAGTTCTTAAAAACGTCTGGCGTGTCTATCCCTCTGAGTCGAACACTTCCCAGGCGAAGACTTTTAAGAACCCCCTGCCCAACAGTTGTTTATATCCACCTTTTTTCAGTTTCTCAAAAGTGGCTCCAATGATTTTGACCAAAATACAAAATGTTTAAGACATCTATATGACTGATTTGAATTGTACAGTACCTTCGTTTTATGCCAAGGCCGCGGTCCGCCGTATACACGTATCGGCACAGACGGCAGTGACCTCCGTGTTATGTCACTGCGCAGCAACGGCGCAGGACGTGTCAAGGTTACGTTTGTTGTTGACAAGTGTATGCCACGGGTGTGGGTTGGGTTGTTGACAGTATATGCTACGGATTGAGTTGGATTGTTTACAATATATACTACGAGAATGAGCTGGGTTGTTGACAGTATATGCTACAGGCCTGACTTGGATTGTTGACAGTATATGCTACGGGACTGAGTTGGATTGTTGACAGTATATGCTACGGGACTGAGTTGGATTGTTGACAGTATATGCTACGGGACTGAGTTGGATTGTTGGCAGCATATGCTACGGATTGAGTTGGATTGTTGACAGTATATGCTACGGATTGATTTCGATGGTTGACAGTATATGCTACGGATTGAGTTGGGTTGTTGACAGTATATGCTACGGACTGAGTTGGATTGTTGACAGTATATACCACGGATTGAGTTGGGTTGTTGACAGTATATGCTACGGATTGAGTTGGGTTGTTGACAGTATATGCTACGGACTGAGTTGGATTGTTGACAGTAATGCTACGGACTGCGTTGGATTGTTGACAGTATATACTACGGATTGAGTTGGGTTGTTGACAGTATATGCTACGGACTGAGTTGGATTGTTGACAGTATATACTACGGATTGAGTTGGGTTGTTGACAGTATATACTACGGATTGAGTTGGGTTGTTGACAGTAATGCTACGGACTGCGTTGGATTGTTGACATTATATACTACGGACTGAGTTGGATTGTTGACAGTATATACTACGGATTGATTTGGGTTGTTGACAGTATATGTTACGGACTGAGTTGGATTGTTGACAGTATATGCTACGGACTGAGTTGGATTGTTGACAGTAATGCTACGGACTGCGTTGGATTGTTGACAGTATATGCTACGGACTGAGTTGGGTTGTTGACAGTATATGCTACGGACTGCGTTGGATTGTTGACATTTTACTCACGCAGATAACGGGACCGAGTTAGGATGTGTTCGCCTACTTGTGACGTTCTGTCCCGGTTGATCCCCTCAGTTGGTTTCAAACCTTTATAGGTCATTGGTATGTAAAAATATATCTTAAGCAGATAATATGGTTGCAAGAATAGCTTCTTATATAAATACTATAATATTAATGGATGTATGAGAATTTTTCAATGGTTTGAGAAGGTCGTATGAATGTATCACGTTATTTTTTTTTCTGTTTCTCCCATGCTACGGCAGTGAAAACAGACTGCGTATAAAGTTTCTTCGCTGTTGTACGCGGTGTAGTGACGCTCTCAGAAAACGCTGCATATTTCATGCAAGATGGCTGTCGGCAAAACATGCGAAGCTCGGTCATGAGAGTGCCGGGCGCTAAAGCGGAACGAAAGTGTACATTAACTGTAGCAATAAAGAGGCAAGCACCGATTATTATGTATATTAAAACACTAACAAACTAAGATAACAATTATCTATAGTTAAAAATACCAGGATAACCGTCAAAAAAGCACGATTTCACCATATTGTGGTTAAGCTCTGTATTCTGCATATAGTGTTGCTTGTTGTTAAACCAATTCGCGGATGATACGTATGCAAATTCTGCAATAGATAGTAGCACGTGTGTGCTTTAAAAATGGTCAACCTGTTTTTTGTGAGCACTCACTTAAAAGTTTTCACTTATAGGTTATACAACAGACGGGGACACCTGCAATCTGCAAGAGATTTGTATTGTCTAGCACACACAGGAGGAAGGGATGAAGTGCAGGAACCATAGCAGTCTAAAGGCTGACAACTACAGAAGCGCGTGTAAATCCCTAATAGTTCCAAATTCGAAGTCCCGTCCCACTGCTGGAGCTGCCAAGACAGGGCGATGAAAGGCCCGTCGACCAAGCGGCCCTCTAGTGGGAGGAGAGTACTCTTTCCTTTCAGGAAGCATCCGCGACATTTGTCAGATACCGCCATAAGCAACGAAACCTAAAATCACACTTGATAAATGAGAAGTAAACGGAAAGGGAAATGATGGAAAGGAAATTGTGGTAGATGAGAAAACACCCCAGCATACGCCTACCGACCAGGAAAAACCACGAGAAACCCGTCATAGTGGACGGTCAACGGGAATAGAACCCGGAAGTCTCACACGTTACTGCGGCGCCAGTTCTCTCTCGGTAAAACTTTCTCTAAAAATTGCAGAAGGAAATTCAACAGAAATGTCTGTTTTTGCATATGCATATAGAGATGGATGGATGGATGGATGGATGGATGGATGGATGGATGGATGGATGGGCGGGCGGGCGGGCAGTTGGGCGGGCGGGTGGACGGACAGATGGATGGATAAGCTATCTTTATTGGTTTCAAATTATTGAAGTTATTTCACAAGTATTTAGTGCATGGGTCAATGACCGTACATGCATATTTAAGATATAGAAGGGTGACAAAATAAACAACAGAGAAAGAAAACACAACAATAAAGAACAAGAAAAAAGGGAAATAGAGATAAATTACCTTTGTCTAACTGAACAAATTTGACCTAGCTTCGAGCACTTTAGCCAAAAAATTGCCCATGTTTTGCCAGTTCCTCGGTCAGCCAGTAGATCCCAACATGCCAATCTCTTTCTTGAGGGACTTAAGAATTTTTCTTTCAGTTTAATCGTTCGCTGGTTCTCCCACTGTGCACATTCCGCCAAAATATGTACCCAGTCCTCATCCAAATCTCAGAATGGGCAGATTCTCCTGCCAGAATCGTCAGTCATTTTCTGTGCCCTCCAGCCCCCCCAGTCTAAACCATGCCATTCCTGATCTTTCCTTTCTTCTCAAATTAAGTATATATCCCTCTTTACCCCAGTTCAATTTTATTTCATCTGCTAGTCTTAGAGAAGGTTTAGTTTTACAATCCGATTCTATTTCCTGTTGGTTGATGTCTTTAGTGTTCTTTTAACCCTTTCCATATGTTTTTGTCATTTGTTTCAGCCCTTAGCCATACTGGCCCCATTCCTATTCTCCTCAAACCCATTTCAAAATCAGCTGCCCAAAGCTTAAGAGACAGGTTTTCTCGCTGGTATTTATAACATTTGGATCGTAGTGTGGAGTTATTCGCATGCATCAGCCTCAGCCAGTATTTCACTGCTCTTACCTTGCAGTGTATTGTGTCTTCATAACAACTCACCTCCCTCAATAACCCCGAATTTGATGTGCCTTGTGAAACTCCATAACTACCTTCAGATGGGAATACTGGCGTCTATAAAAGCAGTTAGAGTGCAACATTGTTCCGCACTGACTGGTCCCAAACGTTTTAGATTATTTTACATTACTATAATAATAATAATAATAATAATAATAATAATAATAATCCTCGTCGTAATCATCTTCTGCACGGTTTAGTCAATTAGTGAATTCCTCCTCCTCACGGCCAGTGATGAAAATCCTGGTCCTTCCATCACAGTTATGGACATTCTACTCTTATTTTCCGTCTTGGATTGTACTATACAATCTTTCTTGATATTTTTGAGAGTTGTTGTAAATTTTCCTTCCAGTTGTTTCTATTTCCTACAACTTTATCCTTTAATCTAAAAATATTTACCCTTCTCTAATTTTAGTGCTTCTCCTTCTATCCAATCTCAGGAACCACATTTTCGCTGTTAATATCGAATTTCCCTGTTTTGTATTACTATAATAAAATCTGACGTGTTACATACACATGACTTTCTCAAATCTTTATCATTTATTAGTGGGTATACAAATTATTCTTAATAAAGCTTATTTTTCTATTTACAACATTTTAATCCAAATAAACTTTGCCGAAATAGCTACATTACAATTTCGTTATAGATACAAAGAAAGCAGCGATAGTCAAATATTTAAGAATTTGACGGTATAAGCTGCCCTAAAATCCAATGCTATTTCAATGGAATCGCGAGAAACACAAAAAATGACCAAGTAATGAACATTCCCAACCATTAATTATGAATTTCTCGAAAATGTCTGATGCCGCAAAAACAAAATTACCGAAAATAAATTGTGTTTTAAAGAGATCTACATTTTTGGTGCAGTACGTTTACGTCTCTCGCTTTAACGTTTACCAGTTATACAAAGTTATACAAAATTCCTTCGAAATGAAGAGGACTTCACAAACTATTCCCCGAAAATTCAACAAGTACATTTTATTTGTCAGGTAAATATGTATCACTAATTTTGGTATGTTTTTTTAGAAACTAAAAATTTACAAAAATGTTTCATGTAAAGGGTAGTTTGAGGTGAGTGGATTTTCTCGAAAATCTTCGTGTCACTTCCTCGGAAATATTGAACTTAAATACCAAGTTTGGTGCTGATCCGACTTTTCGTTTTTGAGTTCTGCTGTTCACAGACAGACAGACACATACGCGCATGTTTCCAAAAAATGCTTTATTTGGATTCAGGGGGCGTCAAAACATGTATTTCTGATAAAATCTGTTATCGAATAGAGAAGGTAAAATGATGCCCTATCTGTATAAAATCTTATGTGATACATTCACATGAATTTCTCTACCCTCTATCATTTATTAGTGGGTATAAAACTACTCTAACTCAAGGTTATTTGTCTATCCACTATATTTTAATCCAAATAAACCTTTTCAAAAAATACCTGCATTACACATTTCGTTATAGATACAAACAGAACAGCAATAGTCAAATGTTTAAGAACTGGACGCTATACGCTGGTCTTAAAATTTCATTCTGTTTCCATGCAATCGCGAAAAACAAATGAATATTCACAGGACTTTAAGATAATGACCAAGTAATGAACAATTCGAACCTGTAGTAGCGGATATCTCAGAAGTGGCTTATGCCACACAAAAAATGATTATTTGAAGTAAACTGAGTGTTTTAAAGAGATCTACCTTTTTTGTGTAGTACGTTTTCATCTATCGCGTAACGTTTACCAGTTATACAAGACTATATAAAATTCCTTCAGATTTAAGTAGGACTTCACAGGCTATTTCTAAAAACTTCAAGATGTACATTTTATTTGTAATGTAAATATAATTAATATTTGGTAGTTTAATCAAAATCGTTAGAACCACAGTTTAGAAAATCCAAAATTGTGAAAGGACTTCCGTGTAAACGGTAATTTCAGGTGGGGAATTCCCTTGAAAATCTTCATGTCGCACCTTTGGAAGGTACTGAATCTAAATATCAACTTTGGTGTTTATCCGACTTTTTGTTTTTAGGTTACGGTATTCGCAAACACACGCATCGGGACTTTTTGTAAAAATGCTTTTCTTGGATTCAGGGGGCCTAAAAGTATATTTTTCGGTGCAATCTCGGTATCGAAGTTTTGGGTGGAATACAAAAAGTAAAGATTAGTATTTTCAAACAATAATTTTCACTTATGATAATAATTGTGTGCTGGTTGAAATTTAGTATACAGACTAGAATATCCTCCCTGATTTATGCTTTTAAAAATACATTTATATGTTCAAGAGAAAATTTTTAAAAAGCATAATCATTATTGATAGGGATATCTCAAAAATGATTTGTGGATTAAGACGAAAATCTACATATAATGAATCGTTAGATAAAATATTAATATCAAATCATAAGATCAGGTCTTGAATGCAGAGAAACACTTATATTTCACTTCCGATAAAAAGGCAGTTATAGATTTTAATGCATGTGGTTATAATAGGACTAGTCAATGTAAATAACTCTTGTATAACATAGAATATTATCTTAGCAATGCAAAATGACAAATGTGGGTCAGCCGCGATAAACGTCATATCTTTAATTACTATCTGAGTGCTAAGCAAGCAGTGGAAGAGAGTGGATGTGTGAAAAGGAAGCTCCTGCAGTGGAGGAAAGAAGGGCTCATGTAACCATGGGAATTATTAATTTCAAGAAAGGAGCTTAAAGAAAAATCTGATGTGTTACACTCACATGACTTTCTCTACTCTTGTACAAACTATTTTTACAAACGCTTACTCTCCATCTACTTCATGTTAATCGAGATAAACATTTGCAGACTCTATCTTATTGCTAATTTTCATGTAGATGTAAGGGGAATATATATTTACAAGGGCAATATAGGAATACAGTGGCCTTTAAGCACAGACATATCTCTTAATAGCTGGTTGCTAGGTGCAGCACCATTCTCTTTGCCACAGATTAATACTCTTTGCATATACAAGACAAAAAGTGAATAACGAATTCCCATTTGAGAAAATAAGTATTGAAAAATTTAAGGGAATAACAAGCAATATCTCGAAAATGGTTCACTCAGCAACAAAAATCTATATGATATAAATTGTGTATTTTAACGCGATCTAAATTTTTGTGTAGTAAAATTGTGTCTCTCTTATGGTTTACCAGTTATGCAAAAGTCGTTCACAATGAAGAATACTTTTGGAGACATTCCCAGAAAATTCGAAATATACATTTTATTTGTCATGAAAATATCTTAAACATATGATATTTTAATCAAAATCATTAGAGCCATTTTTGAAAAAATTAAAATTTTCGAAAAATGTTCCATGTAAAGCGCATTCTGGGGTGGAGGATTTTCTTGAAAACCTTCGTGTTGCATCTCTGGAAGATACTGAACCTAAATACCAAGTTTGGTGTTTATCCGACTGTTCGTTTCTGAGTTATACTGTTCACAGACACACACACGGACATTTTCCAAAAATGTTTTTTTTGTGTTCAGGTGGTCTCAAAACATGTATTTCCGGTGAAATCTCGGTATACAATTTTTGGGTGGAATGCAATACTTCCCCTAATTACGTACTATCTTACTTATATGAATTGTGTTGAGCACGGCTGTGTGTGCTGGTTACATCTCTGGAATCAGGTTATCTCTGAGGCGTACTTTGCTCACTGGGGAATACTCTTTTGAAAACCAATCGTAAAATAGGTCCTTTCTTGTTTCCTTCTGCGTTTGAAGGGCCACTTCACAATGAGGTTGCTTCTCTGTAGCGGTCGTAAAGACGAGGATGTTGAGGCGCGGTGCCAGGCCAATAAATTCGAGAGGGAAACAGGCCTGTGCTGAAGAATATCCGTGTGTTACACAAAACAGGTAAAGTTCATCACTTGAAGAGACAGCTATATCGAACTTGCCGATATTAAACTGCGTCAAGGGGAAGCGTTTCCAGGGCGACGTAAACGATTTCTGTGGCATACATTATTCAAAAGTCAGACCTTTGAAATTAGAGTAACTTTATAGAAGTTGATTCCAATGGTTTAATATAAAAGAGACCTTATAGGTATGTTCGATATTACAGTGTCATTTAGTTTACCGAGGGAGATAGCGCCGCGGTAACGTATGCGAATAGCATTCGGTAGGTCCGGAACCACTCACTGACCAATAGAGTAGTTTCTCCGGTTCGGCAAGCGAATGCTGGGGTAGTTTCTTCTTCACCATAATTTCCTTTCCATCATTTCTCGTTCATTTCATTTCTTTCTCATCTTTCAAGTGCGCTTCTAACGAAAGAATTATATTCCCAAAAGATATATCGGAAATAAAAATTATATTCAACATTCTAAAGGCCAAAAAGACAGCAGGACCGGATGGGATTATGAATGAAATGTTGTTTAACTTAAAATATGAATTAATCCCTTCTTGTATATGCTTTTTAATGATTGCTTATGGAAAGGGAGATTTCCAAACATTTGGAAAGAGGCGCGAGTAGTTACACCTAAAAACGAAAATGATAAGGATTTAAAACAACCAAAATCATACAGACCCTAATGTTTACTAAATACCAGGGGGCAAAGCTTAGAAAATTTATCTATAAAAGAATTGTGAAATTTAGAGAAATTATTGGGAAAAATGACAAATAATTCGGATTTAGAAAATGACTTTCTACGGAGAATGCCATTATTAGAAACTATGGAGAAAAGTAAAAACATTATGTAATTGGGGTATTAATTGATATATCTGGAGCGTTTGATAAGTTATGGTGGCCTTATTTTTTCGGCAGACTTAAAGACAAGGATTATCTTCATAAAATTTTGAAGCATTATTGTACAAATAAATAAGTTTATATATAACTGGTATTAATCAAATAATTTGTAAATATATCACAAAAAAAGTCCACAAGGCTCAGTCCTGGGGCGCCTTTTTGGGACATACCGGTGGAAACTTTCAGTAAATGGAAAATGATAACAATATATCAAATACAATTGCATATGCAAATGATTTGGTTTTTATCATTGAAGGTCAAAAAACATAAGGGAATTGGAGACCAAAGCAAATAAATTGGTAGAGAAATTAAGCAACTGGTGTAAGAAATCAAACTTAAAATCTCATTTAATATATTTCTTATACGTTATTTAAAGGACATTTGAAGGGTGACCCGACTATTAAGCTAAATAATGAAAATATAGGAAGTAAAAAATATTCCAAAATTTTAACATTATGCTGGATGAAAAATTAAATTTAAAAAACACACAGAATACATCCGTCAAAATGACGCAACTTGGTAGAATTACGCAGAATTTTTTTAAATTATCGTTAAACACAGTAACAACCTACCCTAATGTAATATTTGCTTCCATTATAGCATATGAGGAGGGAACCTGGGCAACCAGGATGGATGGATGAAAAATATTATTACATTTTACTGGTGCTGTAAATACCACGCCAAAAACGGGTTTATTAATAACAACGGCAATATGGCCAATTGAATGTTTAATACGTTTGAAAGAAGCTATATTTTGGATTGAAAGAAAAGATTTTAAAATGGTAGAAAAACTAATGAAGTAAAGTGCAATACTTCAGATATTAAACGAGATTTGAAGACAAGATGGCAATATGAATGGGAGGAAATGCAGGAGGGAAGAAGAGTTTTTCATTTATTTTCAAATGTTTAAGAAAGAGTACGACTAACACATATACAACCAACAAAGGGATTAATACACTTTATTACGGGACATAGTCCATACAAGACGTATTAGAATAAAATTAACAGAACAAATGACGACATATACGATGGTTTTGGAATTGGAGATAGACCGGAACGTACAGTTTTTTTAATGTAATAGATACAATCAACATGTATTAGAAGAAAGGATACACCTTGTATACCCCTTAAGACATATGGATTTAATTAAACATCTACAACAATTAACAAATTATATAAGTAAAACAGCATGGGAAAAATATATTACCAAAAGTAAGGAGAGAACAGATACTGACAGGGATATAGGAAATTAGAAGATCTGAGAGGATTAGAATAATAAATCAAAGCTCAGATATTGGAGGATAGAAGTATAAGTAAAGAGATGGTTAGTTTACAAATTTTGACATTTACGGAGAAGGAAGAGGAGAAGTAGATGAGAAGAGAAGAAGCAATGATGAATATTAATACTTAATCAGACAGAAATTTGACGATAAAAAGAAGAAAGTTTTTTATTGTTTTACGGAACGACAGGAATGGGTAGAGAGATGATTTCAATTAAGACGACGGGAAGCAGAAAAATGTGGTGATTACAGGAGGAGGATGGAGAAAGAAGAGGAAAGGATAGAAGATGACGGTTTTGGAGAACAGGTTAACCATTGCTGGAGGAACAGTTAATGCGGTTAGGGAAGGATAGTGGTTATGGTGATTTTAGAGGCATAGAGGCAAGAATTTATTGTGTTATTAGTAAGAAAGGGTGTTGGAGTTTATGTAGGTTTGGAGGTGGAGTTGGTGTTAGAATACAATGCAGGATGTGAATGAAGTGAAATGATGTAGGGTAAAGTGACTGGACATGAGTAGAAGAAAGAAGATTTAGTGTTTGGTTAAAAGAGGTGAAGGTTTAGTATATAGTGTTAAAATTTAAAATTGATATATAAAATAAATAAATAAGAAGATAATAATAGAAAATTAATGTGAGTATTAAATAAACTATTTTAAAGTAAATAAATAAACAAACAAACACATAAATCGATAAAAAAAAGATTTAAACAAACTAATCAAAAAATTAAGCCACTATAAATCAAGTAATTATTATGAAAGCAATGAAATATTATAAGTAGACCACTTTAACTTCATAATTTTTATTAAGGAAAATTTTAAATAAAATATAAATATAAATAAACTTATTAAATTGACTAGCAAATTAGTAAAGGGTTTTGTACTGGCTACCAGTACATTTTCATTGGTTTCCAGTTGCTAAGTTTGCTGGTTTCTAGCAAGTGTAGATAAATATAGAATTTAGAATTGTAATTAAGTTTTGTTTACGTCTTTGCCCTAACCTAATAATTTCCATTCTTTTATTTCTATTTTTATTTATTATTTTGTAGACATTGTGTACTTTGTAATTATTTTATTTGAAAAAATGTTATGCAATATAAAATGTAAATGCGTTGTGAGAATAAATGTAAAGTTTGAATGATGTCCCGGTATAGGAACCAAGGTATCGGGATAGTATATTCAGATGTTATTTCTAGGTTTCGTGGTGTATGGCAGTGCCGGAAAGATAGCACGGATGCATGCTCAAAGGAAGGAGTACTCCCCGTGGACACCCGAGAGCAGTTCTATGCAGCTCCAGAATCTTTGATCCTGGAAGTGTTAGGAACATCTGCGCGTCTCTATGGCCTGTCTGCCTGCAGCCCATAGTAGCCTCCTATGGTTCCTTCACGTCACCCCTTCCTTCTGGGGGTAGTGGCTGCAATAGATCTATGTAGGTCACAGTGCGCGAGATGTACCCCTACCCTCCGAACGGCTTGTAGGTTTTAATATATATATATATATATATATATATATATATATATGTCTAGGTTATACAACGGAGGGGGACTCCCGTACACAGTGACTTACATAGATCTACTGTGACCCCCAGGAGGAAGGAAGTAAAGGAACCACAGGAGGCTACAGGCTGCAGACATACAGGCCGCAGAGACGCGCGGAGGTCTCTAACAGATCCAGGCTCAAAGACCCGTTCTACTGCTACCGGTTCTAGAGAGGGCGATGAACGACCCGTCGACAAGCAGCCCTCTAGCACGGGAAGTGCTACTTCCTTTAGTCACACTTACGCGCCATCTATATGGCACTACCGTACACCACGCAACCTGGAAACACTCTGAAATATCAGAAGGAAACGGAATGAAAGGGAAATGATGAAAAGGAAATTTAGATGAGAAACCACACCAGAATTAGCCTACCGATCAGGGAAAACCACGAAAAACCTAAGGACAAAGTAGGCTGTCGATGGGAATCGAACCAAGGACCTCCTAAATTCAATCCCCACAGGTTACCGCGGAGACATCTTGCTCGTTAAAATGTGTATAAAACCCAAGATAGATACATGAAGCTAATGACCATGGTGTCGATGGTTATGATGTTGTGTCGAATTATTGATTATATGGTTGTGAGACCATATGGTTGTGTCACACTGTACTAAACAACAATGATAATTATCTTAATGGTAATTAAACACATATATACACTTTAGTAGGAATTATAGTAGAAACCTAAAACTGCGGTTAATAACAGAGTAAACATTACGACGGTATTTTAAGATCTTTCTCCACAGATAATGTGGAATAACAAAAGATTATTGGGGTGGCAAGTTCCACACAAAACAGCACAAAAGGAATTGTAATTATAGCTCCTATTTCCGTCCCTCTTCTGGTCAGTTTTCTCCATTTCCTTTATTACATATCAAATTCTCTTTGCTCTTAATACTGTAGTACAAACAGATGGACTTTTTGCTTCTATCTTGAATTGTTTTCATGCTGCTCAAATTCTCAGGGGAACTTCGGTAAAGACAAAATAAAAATAAATACTCCGCGGGTTATATTAATGTACACATGAGGGTGCTTTAAGCAGAAATGGGAGTATGTAAAGGGCACGTTTATTGACTCTGGAGCCCTCTTTGTTCATTTCAAAGTCATTTAAGGTTATCAAAGAATGTAAACAATATATAACTAATAAAAAAGAAAGTGAAAATGGGTTCCCTTTTATTTTCTCATTTGTTTCCCTATTTAGTCATGTGTTTGAAACAGCAAATGGCAATGTAACTGAAATAAGTTTGATCTCAAGGATTCTCAGTTTATTAACCTTATATACGCGTTAAAAATGAGCAGTAAAACAAATATGTATTACATTCATACCATTTTCTCTACCCATACTTTAACAAACTATTTCTATCTACTTCATATTAATCGATTGATTTTTAGTGTCCCTACTACGTACACTCCACTCAAAAATTAGACAAATAGATTTCACCGGAAATACATATTTTGAGGCCCCTAAATCCAAAAAAAAAACATTTTTGGAAAAAGGCTGCCGTTGAGCAGCATTACTCAAAAACAAAAAGTCGGATAAATACCAAACTTTGTATTTAGGTTTAGTACCATCCAAAAGATGCGACACGATGTTTTTAAATAAAATCCCACAACCTAAACTGCTTTTGGAACATTTTTCAAAATATTTTATTTTTAAAAAATGGCTACATCGATTTTGATTAAAGTACAGATATTGAAGATATATTGAATTTTCTGGGAATAGCCCGTCAACACCTCTTCATTCCGAAGGAATTTTGTATTATCTTGCATAACACTTGAAGTTAAGCGATAGACGAAAACGTGCTATACGAAAAATGTAGATCTCATTAAAATACACGATTTATTTTAAATAAGTTTTTGGCGTAAAAGCCTTTTTGAGATATCCGTTATTAAAGGTTCGAATTGCTCATTTCTGGGTCATTCTCTTAAAATCCTTTCAACATTCAGTTGTTTCTCGCCTTTGCATGGAAACAGCATGGAATTTTAAGGCAACATATAGAGTCCAGTTTTGACATATCTGACTATCGCTGTGCTTTCTGTATACATAGCGAAATATGTAATATATGTAGCCATTTCCGCAAAGGTCTATTTGGATTAAACTGTAATAGAAAAAATACGCTTCAGTAAGAATAGTTTGTATACCCACTAATAAATGATAAGAGGTATGGGTCGTCCAACGTGGACTAGGTTACCATGTTAACCTCTAGGTCCCGAGATGGCGGGTTCAAACCCGGTGGAGGGTGATGGATTTTTTCGGGCGTAAAAATTCTTAGCATGGCTTTCTTCAGAAGGGACGTAAAGCCGGTGCTTCCGTGTCATAGATTTACGGTATTTAAAAGAACGTCAAGTTTGATAAGAGGCCTATGAGCAAACTTTCTGGTCTTTCACTCCCAATATAGAATGGGACACTAAGGACCACAGCAGTTAAAGAGCGTCCATAAACAAAACAATTTAATTTAGAAGGCAAGGAAAGTCAATGTGAATGTATACAGAGTTTTTGTTTACAGGTAGGTCACTGAGAATAGGGGAATACAGTCGGTTTAAGCAATGGTCAAATCTTTTAAAAGTTGGTCGCTATGCGATGGCTTTAAAATCCCGTTCCCATTTATGCTCAGCAGAAAAAGAAAGCATAATGACTTCTGAGTTCAGAAAGGTGTAAGTGTTGTAAAATTCAAACAAAGAAAAAAATGCCTCGAAAATGGCCAACCCTAAAAATGTATTTAATATAAATCTTGAACTTTTTCGAGATCTACGATTTTATGTAGCTAAGCTTTTGTCTATCTGTTACGGTTACCAGTTATGCGAAATTCATTAAGAATGAAGAGGACTTTTGGAGATATTCCCAGGAAATTCAACGTATACATTTCAGTTGTCATGAACATATCTGAAACATTTTAAACGGTTAAGAATATTATATATTTAATATGAATTTTAATTGAATAATTGAATTCTACATACACTACGTATTCAAAAGCATCCGTCCCCTGGCTGAAAAATACGTACAAATTCGTGGCGCCCTCCATCGGTAATGTTGGAAATCAATATGGTGTTGGCTCACCCTTAGCCTTGATGACAGTGTTCACTCTCGCAGGCATACTTTCAATCAGGTGCTGGAAGGTTTCTTGGGGAATGGCAGCCCATTCTACACGGAGTGCGGAACTGAGGAGAGGTATCGATGTAGGTCGGTGAGGTCTGGCGCAAAGTCGGCGTTCCAAAACATCCCAAAGGTGTTCTATAGGATTCAAGTCAGGACTCTGTGCGGGCAGTCCATTACAGAGATGTTATTGTCGTGTAACCACTCCGCCACAGCCCATTCAGTATGAACAAGTGCTCGATCGTGTTGAAAGATGCAATCGCCACCTCCGAATTGTTTTTCAACAGTGGGAAGCAAGAAGCTGCCTAAAATATCAATGTAGGTCTGCGCTGTGATCATGCCACGCAAAACAACAAGGGGTATAAGCCCCCTCCATGAAAAACACTACCACACTATAACACCACCACCTCCGTATTTCATGTTGGCACTACACACGCTGACAGATGACGTCCACCGGGCATTCGCCATACCCACACCCTGCCATCGGATTGCCACATTGTGTACCGTGATTCGTCACTCCACGCAAGTTTTGCAACTGTTCAATCGTGTAATGTTGACGCTCCTTACACCAAGCGAGGCGTCGTTTGGCATTTTCCTGCGTGATGTGTGGCTTATGAGCAGCCGCTCGACCATGGAATCCAAGGTTTCTCACCTCACGCCTAACTGTCATAGTACTTGGAGTGGATCCTGATGCAGTTTGGAATTCCTGTTTGATGGACTGGATAGATGTCTGCCTATTACTCTTTACGACCCTCTTCAAATGTCGTCGGTCTCTGTCAGTCAACAGACGAGGTCGGCCTGTGTGCTTTTGTGCTATATATGTCCCTTCACGTTTCCACTTCACTATCACATCAGAAACAGTGGACCTAGGGATGTTTAGGGGTGTGGAAATCTCGCGTATAGACTTCTGACACAAGTGACACCAAATCACCTGACCACGTTCGAAGTCCGAGAGTTCCACGGGGCGTCCCATTCTGCTGTTTCACGATGTCTAATGACTACTGAGGTCGCAGATAATGAGTACCAGGCAGTAGGTGGCAGCACAATGCACCTAAGATCAAAAACGTATGTTTGTGGGTGTGTCCGGATAGTTTTGATCACATAGTGTATGTTAAACATTATAATTAAAATTGTTATAGTCATTTTTGAGAAATCAAATTTTTCGCAGAAAGGCTCCATGTAAAGGGTAGTTTCTGGTGAGGGGACTTTCTTAAAAATCTTCGTGTCGTATCCTTGGATGATGTAGAACTTAAATACCAAATGAAATATTTAACCGTCTTTTCGTTTTTGAGTTGTTCACAATCCCATACATGATTCAGGAGTCTCAAAGCGTGTATTTCCGGTGAAGTTTCGGTATGGAATTTTTGGTTGGAATGCAAGACGTTCTCTACATGCTTACTGCCGAGCGAAATAGCGCCGCGATAACGTCTGTGGCTCACATTTGAGAGGTCCTGAGCCGATCCCCGGGGACCGCTCGCTCTGACCCCATGTGTTTTTCGTGGTTTCCCAAGGTCGGCAGGCGACTGCTGCAGTGTTTCCTCTTCTAGTACAACTTTCCTGCCCTTCATTTTCTGTACCAATCATCTCCCCTCTTGTCAGGATTGTACGCCCAGGCGACGGTGTTCGGCGTGTTTCGCCTGGGCGGCGGATGTGAGCCTTGTGGAGGTTTCTTCTTTGGCGTCGGTTGAGACTGTCCATTCAGGAACCACCTCCGCATTAGACCCTACCGGGGGTTAGGGGCTTATGAGTGGCTTCGGTTGGCCCCCGATACGTTCTATCTGGAAACGTCCTGTCCATGCTTGCCCCAGTACACATCCGTACCTGTTCACCCTTCCGGGACTCTCCCCTCATCCCTCCCTCCCAGTGCTTGTGTTAGAAGCAAAAAGGGAGACCACTTGCCGTGCTCTGTCCCTGTTTCGGGAACCCCTCCGTAATATTACTTTACCTTTAGGACTAAGCCTAGGACTAGGTGTAGAGGGGGCTTAGCATCTCGATATACATGAAGATCTTATGTGTTTAGGCCCCTAACGGGTGCCCCGGGAGGGAGGGGTGAGGCGAGAGAAGACACAACAAGGCAGACTGGAGGATCACTACATTTTTCAGATTGAAATTCCTCGGATGGCAGTTGGTAAAGCTCTCCCTCTGCAGACTTGCATATCCCACTGGGAGGGACCCAGGACTCGAAGACCGCCCCATTCCGAGGGCGAAGTGTTCGGAAAGCATACTTTTCCCCTACTATGCAATGCCGAGACTCCCGCCGACACTAGCGACCATGAAACGACTAAGGAGATGAAAAGTGAATTGAAATGAGAATGGAAGTGATATGCAGGGACAGAAAATTCGGGGGATGTAATGATCCTTCCCAGTATTCACCTAGCGACCCGAAAAAACCCATGGGATAGTAAGTTCGGCCGCGGAAATTGAACCCACAACCTCACAAATGCGGGCCACTAGTGTGTTTGTGAGCCAACCCGTCCGGTTACTTTACTTTTACCATGTTCTACTTATTATATATAGGTAAGTAGCAGAGAAAGTAAACATTTTTGTTTCGGTGGTCCTCAAAACATGCATTTCCAGTGGAAGTTCGACGTAGATAGTAGAGATAGCCATGTAAATCCAACACACAGATTTGTGTTTATTGTGCTGGAATTTCTTTACGAGCACATAGCCCATAAATGCCTAAACACATAGACTTCTGACTTCTATCGCTCTTGGGTACATAACCTGTTGCTCCAGTCGGATATTTTATGCTTTGTTGTCGAGGTATTTACAGTGCACACATCTGTTCACTTTCTACAATGTATGCCAAGTTTTAGCAAGGCAATAATTTCTCATTCCTCCCTCCTTCTTATTGATCTTCTCCACCATGAGGTACATTACAATATGCAACTGATGATCCCATACTCGAGTGGGAGCCGAAGAATAAGAGTGAAAACGAGCAGCGTTGGAGCGTACCTAAGTGCCAACTTTTAAAGAGATACAGAAGCAGTGACCTGCAGCAGAGGAAACAACGCAACAACTTTCTTAAGCTTCTTTCACAACAAAGAACGAAGAAATACAAGCAAATTCCATTATTTGTATGCGTCCGAACGCTTTTTTTTCTTTGAATCCTCTCCCCCTTGCGGTTCACAATCTCCTCTTTAAGAAATCTCTAATTGAAACTAGTGCTTCAAAATTATGATACAATAATAATATGAAGATTATAAGTGCTCTAACGTATCTCTATTACGTTCTTCAGCATTTACCTACAGTAAATCACCACCAAAAGAAATCAATACCGAGGGTTCAACAGAAGTACACGTTTTGAGGCTCCCTAATCTTATTCACATGACTTTCTCTAGCCCCTAAAGTTTATTAGTGGGTATATAGATTTTCTTACTAAGGTTTATTTTTATATCTACTTCATTTTAATTCAAATAAACTTTTGCAGAAACAGCTACATTACACATTTCGTTATAGATATAAAGAGAACAGCGATAGTCAAATATTGCAATGCAATCGCGAGAAACAACTGAATACTGACAGGACTTTAAATGAACGGCTAAGTAGAAAATCGAACCATTAATAACGGATATCTTGGAAATGACCGGTGCCCCAAAAAGGTTATATGAAATAAACTGTGTTTTAAAGAGATCTACACCTTTTTGTAGTACGTTTTCGTCTGTTGCTTAATGTTTACCAGTTATACAACATTATACAAAATTCCTTCCGTACGAAGAGGACTTCATAGGCTATTCCCCGAACATTCGAGATATACATTTTATTATTGGTGTAAACATCTTTAATGTATGGTATTTTAATCAAACTTGCCAGAGCAATTTTTTAGAAAATTGAGGCAGTATTTTTAACACTTAAATGATTTCAGTCAAATTATATCATATATAAATTCAATAACAGCCCACCTTGAATCAATATGTGTATGTAATAATTTGTAAAATGTATGTAACAGTCGTTGCATATGCTTATATTATTGTAAACATATTCAATAATGTTATGTGAATGTATTACGTAATTTAATAATGTAGGAGCTGTGATAATAATAAGTTAAAAGTTGCTAACAATGAGCTAACAATGAGGGAACCTTGAGGCAATAATGAATTTGAAAGTTTAAATGCTACTAGTCATTATTGGAGCAACAATAATGTAAATTTTGAGACAGTTTAATAAATAGCCAATCAACAACCAGAAAAAGCTTTAATAAATGAAGGTATTCTATTGGAGTAGGATTAGCCAATCAGAAACTAAAAAGGAGAAGCATTTACAAATTTAGAAGTCAGTTGCCTGTAAACAGTGTTCCCAACCAGACGCAAAATATAATACGTATAATACGTATAATACGACCAGTATAATACGTATTCGCGTGAGACGAAAAATAGTTTACGTGTTAAAAAGTGCAAGTATTTAATAAAAACATCTCACAGCTCTCTATAAATATCAGTGAAGTGTTATTTAAATCGTATCAAGCATTAATAAGAGGAGTGAAGCAAAATTATAATCTGTGTAAAGCCTACATTCTTGTCGCATCACAACCCTGCTAAGAGAAACATGTATCTAACAATAATACTGACGCAGCCGAGGCAAACATAAATATATAATATTTAAAGAAACAATCAAATTAAAATTAATATTTTTTTCACTTGGGGCGAAGGCTACCGGAAACTGTTTACCATACGTGCGGTTGCAACTACTTCAAGTGTTCGGCTCCCCAACAGTTGAAATATAATACAACTCCTTTAATACACCTTCTTCAAATTTACGCCCAAAGCGATTTGATCTCAAAATCAAAATTTTCGAAAAACTTCCATTAAGT
Organism: Deroplatys truncata; assembly: GCA_030765065.1. Classification (NCBI taxonomy): domain Eukaryota; kingdom Metazoa; phylum Arthropoda; class Insecta; order Mantodea; family Mantidae; genus Deroplatys; species Deroplatys truncata. The sequence goes on from CM060982.1 coordinate 113,717,137, forward strand.
GCTACATTAGAGTGGGCGGTTTTCTTGGAAATTTTCGTGTCGCATCTGTGAAAGGTGCTGAACCTAAATCCCGAGTTTGGTATTTATGCGACTTTTCGTTGTTGAGCTGCTATTCACAGACACCCACTTTCAGACATATACACGGATCTTTTTCTAAAGATGCCTTTTTATACAGGGACATCAAAATATATATTTCTGGTGAAATCTTGGTTTCTAATTCTTGAGTGGAATGCAATACCTTCTCTACCTACCATGTAAGTGGTAGAGGAAGTGTAATATCAGTTTTTAGAAAAAGGTCCATCCGTGTATGTGTATGTACATACTCAAATACAAAAATTCGATTGGGAAGATTAAAAGCCCAATTTACCAACATTAAATTTGCTAAATGCTTTACCCATTATCTTAGAAACTATTTAATATGTCAGACCTGATTTTTTACAGGACCTACTAAGTTCAATCATATACTTTTATGCAATAAGTTTATTTATTAAGCAAGATAGGATTGTTATTTTTCTTAACTGTACCATCTTTTGATTAAAATTTATCACCAAGAATTGATAAAACATAGCCATGTTACATGATATTAGTAACCATGCTAGCGACACCAAAGTAGATCCAAACTGGTTATTAGTGGTTGCTTTTATAATTCTAAAATTTAACTTAGGTGTCTTCAAGAGTATCTCAGAAAGCGAGTCATTTATACAAGGAAATCGCATTCATAGAAAAAGCTGCTTAAAGCAAAAAGGGAGAGACCGGCTCGCAAGGCTTGAACTGTATCTCTAGCAGTAATACTAATTTATCTACTATATAATAATCAGTGATACTTTAGTTCGTGGTTACTAGGCAACAAAACCTATACTTTGTATTCTAAGAAAACACGCTATCAAAACATAAAATACAGGTTCAACAAAACGTAAAATACACCATCTAGTTTTCCAAACTTACTGATATCAATATTATCATTAATCAAAACAGTTGATTTTACCTTGGAATATTCACTCCAAAGACTCAAATGTCATTTACGTCTACTTCGTTAAACACACACCAGTTCTTGAATTTCGTATAACTACATAAACAAACTTTCCTTGACTTTTCTGGAAGTATATTAATAGTTGCATCTTGGTCTGCTTTTAAAATTTTTCGTGATGAACCGTGAAACTCAACTTATTCGCTCATTTTTACTTTTAATTCACGTATGAAACTAGCATCCAGAATTGCAGAATATATGTAACAACAAAGTTTGTTGATTTGTCGTATCTTTTTTCCATTCTCTACTACGTGTAGCAAGTAAGGGAAGTATTGTATTTCACCCAAAAATTAGATACCGAGATTTCACCGGAAATATGTTTTGAGACCTCCTGAATCCAAAAAAAGCACAAGCCCACAAGCCCTGAGCCCCCTATGGACCCTAAAGCCCAGAGATACCGCTCCAGAAGGCGGGTCCGTCAGCAGTCCAAGCGACGGCAGGGAGAAACCTTTACAAAGCGCTCTTCCACCGTCCAGCCGTAACACACCGAACGCCGTCACCTGAACCCTCAACCCTGAATCAGACAGGAAATGATACGAACAGGAAATGGACAGGAAATTCGTGGTAGAAAAGGAATCGCCCCAGCACTCGCCGACCAACCGGGAGAAAACACGAAAAGAAACATGGTCAAAGTGGTCTGTCCGACGAGAATTGAACCCGGGACCTCCTGGGTGCGAGTCTTAATTGTTACCGCGGAGCCATCTTGCTCAGTGAGCTCCATTTTAAACATTTTACTGCCTTCCTAGCGTAAAAGATAGTGATAAAGGTATGGACGAACAGAGAGGCCCCTGAAGCCGGTGCAGAGCGCCACAAGTAGGCCACAACGGCAATTTATGGGGTCCCTAATGTTTCCAGATTGAACGCATCCGACTACTCTGGTCCCGCTCATAAATACCCGACTCCCGGGGGTCTCCGGAAGGGGTATCAGTACGAGAGCACCCGGAGGCAGGTCCTGAGCAGTTCCACAACGACGCCAGGGAAGAAACATTTATAGAACGCACATGAAGACAAAGAAGATAATGGGTTCAGGAAATGAGGGACATGAAAGTTGTAGTAGAAGATGAACCATCATTCGCCTGCCGACCATGCGAAACCAAAAAGAAACTCATGGGTCAAAGTGGTCGGTCGCCGGGGATTGAACCCGGTACCTCCCGAATGCGAATGTCGCTCGTTACCACAGCGCCACCTCGCTCTGTACTAGCGTTTGGAATGTAGTTACGAAAATTGTGTTTGGAAACGATTTTGGAAAACAATAATGGTGGCATACAAGAAGCAGAAAAAGGAGTTTTAGGGATAAGAGTATTTGAAGAAGGTGTTTTGTTGGAGTTGTTTATTTAGCTCAACGTATGGACGCCAATTTGAATCTTTACGTTATTTGCACCGCGCTTTGGGCGTCAAATTGAGAAAATGTTTGTTGCTGCTACGTATGAAAAGTCAGTTTGAAGATGATGTATTATATTTCAACTGTTGGGGAGCCGAAATTCTAGTAGTTGCAACCGCACGTATAGTACCCGGTTTCCGGTAGCCTTCGCTCCAAGTTTAAAAATATTAGCTTTGTAATTTGACTGTTTCTTTAGATATTATATTTATGTTTGCCTCGGCTGCGTCAGTATTTATTTTAGAGACATAGATATCTTAGCAAGGTCGTGGTGCGACTGCTTACACAGATTTTAAGTTTTAATTCACTCCGTTTTTATTAATTCTTGACACAAATTAAATAGCACTTCACTGATATCAAGAGCTGTGAGATTTTTTTATTTAATACTTGCACTTTTTAACACGTATACTTATTTCTTTGTCTCACACGAATACATATTATATTTTCTCTAGAGGACGCATCTTGCATCCGGTTACAATCACTGTCTGCAGGCAACTGAATAGATTTCAACCGTCTAAACTTGCAAATCTCTGTATTTTAAGTCTCTGATTGGCTAATCCTACTCCAATAGAATACCTGCATTCAACTAAAGCTTTTTCTGGTTGTTGATTGGCTATTTATAAACTGTCTCAAAATTTACATTATTGCTACTCTAATAATGACTAGTAGCATTTAAGCTCTTAAACTCATTATTGCCTCAAGGTTACCTCATTGTTACCCCATTGTTAGCAACATTTACCTTATTATTCTCACAGCTCCTACATTATTAAATTACGTAATGCATTATCATAACATTATTGAACATGTTTAACAATAATATAAACATATGCAATGACTGTTACATACATTTTACAAATTATTACATACACATATTGCTTCAAGGCGGGCTGTTATTGAATTTACATATTATCTAATTTGACCAAAATCATTTAAGTCTTAAAAATACTGCCTCTATTAAAGTAGGTAAAGAAAGACGTGTTCCATCTGTTTTTGTTTTGGAATATTAAGAAAATTGTCTTTTCTTTAAATTGTAAATAAATACCTGGCCCACTTCACGCTTCAGATCAAAGTGGCGTGTAATACTGAAGCGTGATTTTAATTCCGCTTGTTCCTACAGCAGACTTATTCTTTTTATACGTCTTGTGCGCTATAAACATTTCTAATTCCATGTTTTAAGTGGAACAGTCTATACACATGCTTGAACGTTTAAAACCGAGACTCGTACTCCATTCAAACTGCAAAAACAGCTAAACTTTCACATTTAGTAGCTCCTCTAAATGCATATATAAAAATAGATTTCCAGAACAGGGATGGCAAACCCGTATTCTGTGTGCAGTTTGTGGAAATACGTGGGTCGATTTTTCTCTGCTTCCTTGCTTTCATTCTTACCTTCTCTATTACGTATAGTAAGTAGGAGAGTATTGCATTCCATCCAACAATTCTACAAAGAGATTTTACCGGAAATACATGTTTTGAGGTGCCCTGAATCCAAATAAAGCATTATTGGAAACATGTTTGCATGTGTCTGTCTGTCGGTCTGTGAACTGCATTTCAAAAAGGAAAAGTCAGATAAATACCAAACTTGGAACTCCAGATTACCCTTTACATGGAAGATTTATCGAAAATTTTGATTTTCTCAGAAATGGCTCTAACGATTTTGATAAAAATATTGTATGTTAAAGATATTTTCATGGAAAATGAAATGTATATCTTGAATTTCCTGAAAATGTCCCCAAAAGTCCTCTTCATCCTGAAAGACTTTTGCATAATTGGTAAACCGTAAGAGGTAGACAACATTTTACTACACAAAAGAGTATATTTCGTTAAAACAGATAATTTAAGTTATATACTTTTTGTGGAGTGAGCCATTTCCGAGATATTCTTTGTTCTTTGTTTGAATTTTCCAATACTTATACTTTTTCTCATATAATAATTCGTCCTGGACATACAAAGAGAATAGAATGCTCCACATAGCAAGCAGCTCTTAAAAGATATGACTCGCTTAAAGCCTACAATATTCCCCTTGCACCTATAAGAAAAAGTATGCTCTGAGGAAACCTTCGTCACCCGGACTGCGAGCAGTCTCCGGGTCCCTAGGCTCTCCATGGGGGATGCGACCGGCTGTACCAGTTAGCAGCCGAGTGGTTAAAATCTGTAAATGTTATGGACCCTACCCTCTGCTTGTCTGGCCGCCGTCTGTCTCCTTGTACCTCTCTCTCGGAGACGCCCCCTGAGGGGTCTAGGCACGGAATATCTGCATCTGTCGAGGTGCTAAGTCTCCCTCCAGTTCTAGTCCTATCCTATATTCTGTAATTCACAACCTACATCACCAAAATTTAATAGGACTGACTGTTAAATCAGGCATGTTATTAGAGATGAAATCACATTTTGAACAAGTTTATTATAAAGGTTGTATTACTTACATAATTATACGCGGCAACTTACAAGATGGCAGCCCCAAGACCCACGGATACAACTTCCTCCTCTATACTCACAAAAATGTCCCTTCCAGCTGCCAAATATGAGTATTTACTGAATCCGTTAAAGTTCGATAATTATCAATAGCTGGTTCATTGTGTCCGATAAGAGAAAATCCAGAAACCGCTCATTGCGCATGCGCGAAATGGCGTGTTGCCCGCTGACTGGTTCTCCTTCAAGGTACTTAGTGTAGGACCACTGAGGGAGGCGGAAGCATGTCTCCAGGCTGCTATTTTGGAAGCTTCCGCGTATAATTATGTAACTAACACAACCTTTTGAAGTCGAATCATATTTGTTGGTAGTTGGAAGATGCTTCATGTTTATCTGCAGCACGTATGGGAGCCAATTTGTCGCGGTAACTTCGTGCTATCTTTTGTTGGGCGCCTTTTATTGTATACCAGTTTAAATTTTGGGTTCTTTGTCCTCCGGCTAGCTATTATTATTATTCAGTCGAGCAAATCTCTTAAACAGGGTGTGTAAACGGAAAGGACTTGTTACTAAAAGATAACACTGATCAAAGAATTTGTTTTTACACTTTTATTGCCGTCACACGGTATTCATTTCACATAATTACTCTTGATACACGCTCGACTGAAACTGTTATATTTTCTAATAACACTATAATCACTTATTTACTGCACGTTATGAATTCGTGTATTTCACATTTATGGCTAACCATAAGAGATTTTGTAGAATTGCACGACGTATAACGCGTGAACGATCCTCTTAAACTGTGCGACGTATAACCTTTGTATGATTCTATTGGTCTGAGCGACGTTTACCTCGTGAATTATTCTGTAAAACTGAACGAAACCTGTCTCTGGCTTTAGCTTTTTATACTCCCACACCCCAATATGCCTAAACATTATAACCGAGCTGCTATTGGTTAATAAAAGGCGCCAACATTAGCGTCTATATTTGTATCCAATCAAAATTACGAACACATATGCTCTAGGGAAGATATTCCCTCCATTTCTAAGAAAAGCGCGCTAATCTGACGTCATTTGCTTGCCTCTTCTAATTAATAAACAACTCACCCCCTCGCTCATTGTTGCCCGCTCTTATTGTCAGTTTCAGTGAGGCCGTGTAAACTTATTTCGTAACAATGCTTATAATTAACAAACATCTCAAATCAATGTCATACAATAATGCTTATTTGCACTATAATCACTCTGGCATTTACAGTGTTTGTGATATAAAATACTGCGTCACTTTATAGTAAACTTGTTCTAAATATGAACTCATCTCTAATTAATAACTGTTGACATGCCATGATCCAACAGCCAGTTCCATTAAATTAGAATGACCTCGGTTGTGAATTACAAAATTTAAGTATTAGGTTTTGAATAGCGTTACCTCTCGTTGCCAAGCGAGCTGTCCCCATTTACATTAAAATGGTGTGCGTTTGTATTCAAATGTAAGGCAATATAACAATGTGGGGATAAATTACGCAGGAACTAACTGCGGTTCAACGTGCAATTTATTATCATTAATACGTGTTCCATATTTAACAATACAGTAATTGTACATACTTGGAATGTATTTAATTGACTTGCTTAGGTTTCCTGACTACACATTGACATATAAATAACATTTGCATAACAAGTCTTCAAAGGTTACAAGAAAAGTTAAGAAATTCAAGTATTTCTTCATCCTCGCATAAATGACACGAATGACTTCAAATGGTTAATTCTTAAGCAAAAAAAAGTACGTACAATATAATCATATAACAAGCTAACATCATTACGTTTAAAATTTAATAAAAGCGCACGCTACACAAGACGTCCAGTCTAAACATAAAATGTTGTATTACCTACTATTCTCCAATTCCGATAAATGCTGGACGCTCGTAGGTCACGTTGTCCTCGGCGTGACTTAACCCAGCAGTGTTGTTGCTTTTCGTGTACCGGATGAAAGACACCTCTCTTCCTGTTTCAGCCCGTCACCCACTCCAGGAAGAAGAGGTGATGTCACACACCACTTATGCTATCTTCACCGCCGAACCTTGTCACTGAAACTAGTGACCTCTCTTATCCATCATAGATACTAATCTCCCTGCAGTTATTACATTTGGCGGACGGTTCGGGAACAGGAACAGAGTCTTGCAGGGGGGGGGCGTGAAACGGCACATTCAATACTACTAAACGAGTTAATGTGTGCGTGTCACGCGCGCATGGGTGCGCATATTTGTACAGCATAACGCAAAATGCAGTCAAAGGGTGAAGAAGTATTTATTAGCCCCACGTTTAGGCGCCAATTTGAAGAAGATGATTTTCTTTACGTTATTTGCACCACGCTTTGGGCGTCAATTTGAAGTAGGCTGTATAGAAGGAGCTGTATTATATTTCAACTGTTGGGGAGCCAACTTGAAGTAGTTTCAACCGCACGTATGGTACCCGGTAGCCTTTGCCCCAAGTTTAAAATAATATATTAACCTTGTAATGAAACTGTTTCTTTAAATATTTAATATTTATGTTTGCCTCGGCTGCGTCAGTATTCTTTTTAGAGACATGAATGTCTTGGCAGGGTTGTGGTGCGATAAGAATGTAGGCTTACACAGATTATAACTTTACTTCAGTTCTTTTATTAATGCTTGACACGATTTAAATAACACTTCACTGATATAGAGAGCTGTGAAATTCTTTTTATTAATTAATTACACTTTTTAACACGCAAACTTATTTTTCGTCTCACACGAATACATATTATATTTCTTGAGGACAATTTTTGCGTCTGGTTAGTAACGCTGTCTGCAGGCAACTGAATTGATTTCAACCACCTAAACTTGTAAATTCTGTATTTCAAGTCTCTGATTGGCTATCCCTAATCCAATAGAATACCTTCACTTGACTAAATCTTTTTTTGGTTGTTGATTGGCTATTTTTATAAACTGTCACTAAACTTACATTATTGTTGCTCCAATGATAACTAGTAGCATTTGAACTTTCAAATACATTATTGCCTCAATGTTACCTCATTGTTAGTAATTTTTAACCTATTATTCTCACAGTTCCTGCATTATTAAGTTACGTAATACATTCATATAACGTTATTACACACGGATACAATAATACAAACATATACAATGATTGTTACATACACGTATTGCCTTAAGGCGGGCTGTTATTGAATTTATATATTATACAATTAGATTGAAATCATGTTGGTGTTAAAAATACTGCCTCAAGGGATACCACACTTCACATCTGACTCAGGCAACGTTTAAGGATTATCACACCAAGATTTTCAACACTTCCTCATCAGACACTCACTAACATTTCTAAAACCCGAAAGCAATTTCAATTAAATTATCATATTTTAACAGTCTAGCGTTTCACCTATTACTTCTCTCAGTTCTCACTGCCTTTGTTTTGATGTCATTCACTGGGACTTCACTTAGTTCACACTCACTTCCCTAATGTGAGCTAGTTCAAATTCCCCATCACTCACTTTATTTTGTCGCAGTATCATGTTTCAGATGGTTCTCTCGCTGGATAGTCGAACACAAGACTTCCATAATCTCTCGCTTCGCGCAGCACTCTTTTTCTTTCTTTTTTTTCGAGTGGAGGAGAAAAGTATTTAATCACTAACCTCAGCCTCGATGGGAGTCGGAACTGGGAGTGTGGGACTCAGCAGTGAATTGGCATACCCACTAAAAACTCCTCCACCGGAGTAAGAAAGGAGAAGGTTTGCAGCGGTACCGCCTAAAGCTCCCGCGCATTTTGAGGTGATGGTGTGACTGGGCCCAGTGCGGTCACCGAGGAGTAAGGATTGAGTGCTGGGAGACAGACTTGGCCAGGGCCCAGTCTGACCCCACAGCGAAGTCAAGGTGAGGATAGTAGGAATTCCTGGTAGTAGTGTAAGGATTAGTGGCGCTTGGATTTTCGGTTGGAGTTAGGTGCATAGGAAGAGGATTGAGGGGGTGTGGCATTACATAGGATTCTAGGAAGCTTCGAATGAGGTTGTAGCCTTCCTGGAGGTGGTTGAAGTATTGGTGAAGTTCTGTGAAGTTCTGGTTGATGGTGGTTGTTTGAAGCTCTAGAATCCCCACGACTGAGGCCCCAAGAGCACCCAGTCGTGGGTCGGTCGTCGCTGTCACTGGTGTAAGGTTTGACGAGATGGGACTCGATACGTTCCAACTTACGCTGGGCAGACGCGAGCACCCCGTCGTCGTCTGTAGCTCGAAGATCCGGTTGGAGAGTGCGATAATTACTCTGGCCGAGGTTTGCTGCTTGGCCTCCACAGCCGAGAGACGTGTGAAAGTTGCGCGGCGTAGCTCAGCCAGTTGTGAAAGGAGGTCCTGGTTGACAGGAGGCCTTGAAGTCCGTGGTGGGCTGTGTCTGTGATTCCATTGGTCGTGTCCTGGGCCCTTCCTGAAGGCTGCGTCTGGTTCATAGTAGCTGGTGTCGGTGTAGGTCGTGGTTTCTGTTGTCGTTGTCTGCTGCGGGGCATTGCGCCTGCCCTGTAAAATGTTTTCTCCCGGAGCAAGTGGCGCAGAAGCGGCGGCGTCGTCGGAGGTCGTGTAGGGTGCAGGCTGCCGTAGTGGCATCTGGACGCAGCGCAGCAGGCCTCCGCTGAGTGTCGGAAGGCACAGCAGCGTCGGCAGGGCACCGGACGTTCTCCTCTGGTGGCTTCAACACGCAGGCTCCTCCCAGGTAGAGGCAGGCCTGAGGCTATGGCCTCTTCCACGTCCGATGCGCCTCCCAGGTGCAGGCGGACCAGCCAAGTTGGGCCTCTAGCAGAAGTGTTGCGTGAGGCCCGTATTTCCGAGCGCCAGTGCCGACGTACTGCTTCCAGCACAAAGTGCGGTGGGATATCCCTGGGACCACCACAGATGACGACGCTATGGCGCCCATCCACCTGAGGATGTGCCGGCGGCGGTTGAAGATCCAACTCTATTTGAGGTCCTGGGCAGGCTGCTGGAGCCGTCGGATGACTCAGCTTCCGTAAAGAAGCAGAGGCGGTGATTGGTTGCTGGCCTGGAGAGGCCGGGCAAGCGACAAGATAGCGATCAGTCCAAAAACCCACAAAATTATGAATTAATTCCTCATACTAGGCCATGGAAACGCTTGCCGCCCGATAGACGTGTGAAATAAAATACAGCCTTCTCCTTTACTCACAACAAGCAGCTCGGACAAGTTCTGAAAACGCTCTCGGGGCGTTACACGCAGTAATAAATGGAATACAGCGCGCCCGTTACGCAGCATAGCAGAAATAATTGGAACCTGATGAATAAAGTCACAAAAATTAGGTAAATTACATATTAATTTAATGTGCGATTAGCACAAGGGAAATTCACGAGAAAGAAACCAGTCAGACTGGCCGGCTCATGTGATCTCAATCTCTCTACATCGAATTTTTGGGTGGAGTGCAATACTTCCTCCCCTTACTAGAGGCAAGTAAAAGGAAAAGGTAAACAACGAACGGAGGGGTCCCCAAAACCAGGGCAGAGCACCGCCAACAAGCCAGATGGCCCGTTATGCTTCTATCAGTAACCCCTGAGAGGCAGAGATGAGGGGCGACAGATGATGACAGGCGCAAGCATAGACGAGATCCCTAACGTTTCCAGATTGAATGCATCCAACGTCGCCCGGTCCTTCCACAAGCCACCGAACCTCCAACAGTCCCCGGGGCGGAACCCACTCGGAGGAGAGACCTGAGGAGACCCCGCAGTGACGTCAGAGAAGAAGCCTCCATAGAACGCAAAGCCACCGCCCCGCCGCACCCCGCCGAATACTGTCTCCTGGTCCTAGAACCCTGAAACAGATGACAAGGAACATAAAGTTTACAGGAAATGAGGAAGAGGATAGTAGTGGTAGAAGAAGAACCATCTCAGCATACACTTGCCAATCCGGGGAAACCACGAAAAATACATGGGCAGAGTGGTTGGTCACCGGGGATGGAACCTGGAATCTCACGAATGCGGACCACAGACGTTGCTTCTGAGCTGTCCTGCTCTAAATATAGGCAAGTATAGAGAAATTAAAAATAGATATTCAAGGTCAGCCCTTCCCTATATACCGAAAGAAACACTGGGGCGATCTGTGGATTCGGGCCGGATGAGTAAACCTAATCAGAATTAGCAGCTGTCAGCTGAAAACTTTACGTAAGAAAAACCTCAGTGTAGTCTATTTGTTGTTAATCTTAACATTTTAGTCGTTATCAGGAAGGCGTCACCTGATTTCTACTAATTTACACATGTGATCACACAGAAATGTTCAAACTTAAAAACCCATATTTTATTAGGAAAGTTGAGGCAGTATTTTTAACACTTGAATAATTTCAATTAAATTATATAATATGTAAATTCAATAACAGCCCGCCTTGAAGCAATATGTGTGTAATAATTTGTAAAATGTATGTAACAGTCATTGCATATGCTTATATTATTGTAAACATGTTTAATAATGTTAAGCGAATGCATCAGGTAACTTAATAATGCAAGAGCTGTGAGAATAATAAGTTTAAAGTTGCTGACAATGAGGTAACAATGAGGTAACCTTGAGGCAATAATGAGTTTGAGAGTTTGAATACTACTATCATGATTAGGGCAACGATAATGTAAATTTTGTGACAGCTTAAAATTAGCCAATCAACAGCCAGAAAAAGCTTTAATTAAATGCAGGTATTCTATTGGACTAGGATTAGCCAATCAGAGACTTGAAATACAGAAGCTTACGGATTTGGACGGCTGAAATATATTCAGTTGCCTGCAGACCTTGGTAGTGACCGGATGGAAGATGTGTTCTCTAAAGAAATATTACGTATTCGTGTGAATCGTAAAATAAGTATACGTGCTAACAAAGTGCAAGTATTAAATAAAAGAATCTCACAGATGTTGATATCAGTGTAGTGCTATTTAATATGTGTCAAGGATTAATAAAAAGAAGTGAATTTAAACTTAAAATCTGTGTAAGCCTACATTCTTGTTGCACCACGCCCTGATTAAGAAAAACGTGTCTCTAAAGTGAGACTGACGTAGCCGAGGCAAACTTAAACATAAATACTATCTATAGAAGCAGATTAATAACAAAGTTAATAAATATTTTTTTCAAACTTGAAGCGTAACAACTGTGCTGTTATGTGTTCTTTTTATGTTTTGTATCTGTATTATACATCCAGCCAGTCACTTTACGTTGCTTGTCCCCTTTGCTTAACGCTCTCTTTGGTGCTCTCTTTTTTTTTTCCTCTGTGGTTTGCTGACGTGGCATGTGCTTTGGCCGTTCGCGCTGAGTGGTGGATTTCTGTCCGCATTGCAGGGATAGCTCTCTGCCCGGTAACTACTGATGCGGATTGTGGAAGTTTTTGTAATGAATTTTTAAGGAACGTCTTTGTGATTTTCGGTGGATCGACCTTATGTAAAGGTAGGCTTTATTATCAGTTTTATGTCCTGGTAATGGTGAGTGAATTTTGGGGCGGAAAACGTTATGTGTGTTTGAAAATAAGAGTTCGTAAAGTGACTGGCTCTTGGAGTTGTTCATAGGTTTAGTGTGTTTTGTTTCTTTTCCAGTTGAGTTATATTTTCAGTACGTGATTTTCAGTGTATAGTTAGTTTAAAATTTGTGATAAGAGCTTTACACAGTTGTGCAATTTGAAAATGCATATTTTGATTCATGAAGGTAAAAAGCATCAGTAGTGTGAAATTTGTGAGAAAAGCTTTTGGCATTTGTCGTCTGAAATTGCATAGTTTGATAAATGGAGGGCAAGAAGCAATTTAAGTAGAAATTTGTGAGTAGGGCTTCACATATTTTGGGCACTTTGAAAATGCATAGTTAATTCAAAATTACAGATATTCTGTTGTGTAAATTATGAGAGCAGTAATTGCAGTTAAAACCCAGTTATGCTGAACCCATTTATGCTGAACTTTGTAACTGAAAACGGTTGGGTTGTAAAGCTATCTACATCTAGCTTAGCTGGACTTTGAAGCTCTCGGTTTCCTGAATTTCATTAAAGTCTGTTTCGGTCTTGTTCAACATTCTTAGCTAGTCTTTGACTAGCTAAACATAATTAAATTTTTTGGTCTGATGTTTATAGTGGCCTTGTTTTATAAACTTTCTAAATTGATTTGGTTTGTTGAATTTTTGGATACTTAATTTTGCTGTATTTAAAACTTGCCTTTACTGCTCTGCTCAATTGGTTTTGGTTGCTTTAATCTTTAAGCCATTTTTGTTTTACAGTTATTCTTTTATGGTTGCTTTACGGTTCTGGTTATTAATGTTTGTTTATTATTATCATTAAAGTACCCAAAAACAAACTTGTAGTATATTTTTGAGAGTTCTGGTTTCCTTTTGTTTTCCCCTACGGCACTCGTTAGGGCTTCCCTTTTCGTTTGGCCGGGGTTCCCTAACTCAGTCAAACAGCGGAACCATTGCAAATTACTGGTAGCAGAGCGTGGTTTTTGATTTGTCTGTGTTGGTTAGGGAATATTTTTGGGTTTGTTGTTTGCTCTGTATTCTCCGGATCTCATTTTCTTACTTGTACCATATCCGTAGTATCAAGATGGCGGTATCGGTTAGTAATGTGGACAGATTACGGAAAGGTGAATTGTGGGTAGAGTTGGTTGTACGTGGAGGTCAATGTTCTAGGACAACTGAAGTGGCTATTATGTTGGATGTTTTTCGACAAATTAAGGATGCTCCAATAATTACTGTTTCTATTGATCACGTGATAGTGACTAAGTGTGAGTCCACTTGCTCGTTGGCCTTAGCAGAGATTCAGGATAATTTAATGGATTTCGGGCGCGAGGATTCTCCCTCTAAGGCACAGTTGCTCCGGTGGCAAGTTAGAATTCGGCATTACTTGTTCTATTTAGATTATGTCTTACAGAGATTCCCTACTTTGCAGTCTTGTATAGCGTTGCAAAAGTTAAAGGATCAGTTTAAGGAATTAGCCCATAAGGTGGAGGAAGATTTTGGGACTACACAGAATGACACTGGGGCGTCTCCCTTGTATAATCAAGGATTGTCGGATGTGGTTCAGCCTGCGATTGCGGTATCTGCGTTTCGGCCACTTAGACTCGCTCATCCCCTCCAACAATTCGTGGAGGGCTTTCAGTTAAACGACATTGTTGATGTACCATCGGCTTTACAGTTTCTCTATTTTCTTGTTCGATTGACGCTAATGGCTAAGCGTTATTTGGTACCCACGGCTCAAGTGATAGAATTATTATCTGTCAAGGTGTCTGGGATAGTTTTGGACCTCTTAATGCGGTGTGCTGGTTTGGCCGAGCCTGTGACTCGCTTTCATTTGGCCCTATTAGACATGTTCATTCCACGTAGGGAATGCACGAGGATAATGCAAGACGTATATTTTCGTCCTCAGGGTCTAACGGAACCGTTTACAGAATATATGGTTCGGGTTAAGGAAATTGCTTTAGTGTTGGTGCTCCCTGATACGGAAGCGGAAATTTGTGATGTCATTTTATCAGGACTCAATCCAGTCGTCAGGTCGGCTTTGGTTTTAGGACCTCGGCCGTCAAATTTGCAGCAGTTGGAAGCATTGGTACCTAAACTCAATGAAGTTATGCTTGTTGATAGGCTGCGTCTGTCAGAGCCTCCGGGCTCATTAGCAACTCCCAATACCACTGTATCAGCTCCTTCTTCGGCCATTGTTCCGGTTTCTGGTCGTCGGGCCACTATTAAATGCTTTCAGTGTGGTCAGGAAGGCCATGTTCGACGAAATTGTCCCAATAGGAGGACCGTGAATCGGGGTTTTCTTCGTGTTTCTAATCAGGGGCGACAGTTTCGACCTTTATGACGCCAGAAGGTTAAGTCGACCATTTGTTTGTCTCGGCGTATTTGTGGTTATCCGTTTTCGGGTAAACCCTTAGTTCAAGTTTCTCTTGAGAAGTTGCCTTTATTGGCGTTATTAGATTCCGGAAGTTCTGTCTCTTTGATTCAGCTTGATTGGCTTAGGTTAAATTTACCATGTATTATGTCGCGTGCAACCACGTGTCAGTTGGTTTGTTTGATGGTCAATGGTCAGGCCTTTCAAGTTACTCAAAAGGTATCATGTACTATACGTTTCCCACGTTTTACGTGGAAACATAGTTTTTTTGTCGTTCCCAAGCTTCCTTATGCATGTGTCCTAGGTGCCGATTTTATGTCAAGGACTGGGATGGCTATTGATTTTTCCACTAGGCAGATCGCTTTTCATTTTGCTCCCCGGATAAAGTTGGACTTTGTGAGGGATTTTAAACCATCTCGGCCCCCTTTAACTTTGGGAGATATTAATTTGGTAACCCAAAATTGCGCAACTTCTTCTCTGTCTCATTTGTCCCCTGAACAGGCAAAGCAAATAGAGCATTTAGTTGGGGAATTTGATTCATTGTTTACAGATGTTTTAGGGGTCACTCATTTGACTCAATATGAAATTCAGTTAACTGATTCTACTCCGGTCAAGTTATCTCCATATAAGCTCACACCACCGAAGATGGCTATATTAAAAGAGAAAATACAGAAGATGCTTGACCAAGGGGTTATTAGACCATCTACTTCAAATTACAGCAGCCCCATATTTCTAGTACCGAAGGGAGATCAGGATTTTAGACCGGTCATAGATTATCGTCTCTTGAACAAAAGAATCCTTATTGGAAGTACCCCTTTGCCCGATTTGCATACAGCTGCTCATCATTTTTCGAAGGCTCGCGTTTTTACGACCCTGGATTTGAACAATGCTTATCATCAGATTCCTTTGGCTGAACATTCCAAGCATCTAACAGCTTTCGCTACCCCCTGGCGCCTTTATGAATTCAATAGGGTCCCATTTGGTTTGGCTACGGGCGCGCAAGTCCTCACTCGTTTGCTGGATAATTTGTTTTCGGACATAAAATTTAAATATTTGTACCATTACTTAGATGATCTTGTAGTATATTCCGAGGATTTTGACTCACATCTTGTTCATTTACGTGAGGTCTTTCGTCGCCTACAGAGCGCCGGGTTTATCAGTTAAGCAGTCTAAAGTTCATTTTGCTACCTCTCAAATATCATTTTTGGGCCATATGGTTTCCCCTTCTGGTATTACCATAGACCCAGATCGCACTAAGGCTATTAGAAATTTTCCGGCACCCAAGAATAAGCGTGAGGTGGCTCGATTTTTGGGAATGGTTAACTTCTTCTCTAAATTTATTTCAAATTTTTCTACTCGGGCGGAACCTCTTAATTGCTTACGTAGGAAAGGGGTTACTTTTGCGTGGGCCGAGGAGCAGGAAGCGGCATTTGTTGATCTAAAAGAGGCTATTTCAAACCCTCCTGTCTTGGCTTTTCCAGATTTTGCTATGCCCTTTATTTTACAGACGGATGCTAGTGCTAGCGCGCTAGCGGCTGTTTTGTTGCAGGAATTTCCTGAAGGTTGTCGTCCCATTTATTATAGTTCGCGTACTTTATCTCCTGAAGAACGTAAATTTTCTACATATGAATTAGAAACCTTAGCGGTGCTTTTTGGATTGGAGAAGTATAGGGTGTACTTAGAACATGTGCATTTCTTTTTAGAGTGCGATAACCAGGCTTTAACGTGGGCGTTAGCTGTCCCAAGGAAGACAGGTCGTCTTGCGCGTTGGGGTGTCCGGATAGGTGCCTTTAAGTTTACTCCTTCCTTTATCAGAGGTTCAGAAAATTGTATTGCGGATGCTCTTACCCGGGTATTTTCCGAACCTACTGAGGAGTGTGTTTATTTCGAGACTTTGGATGCTCCTGCGGATACTCAGATTGAGAGCTTCTCATTTTCGGCATTTCCTGAAATGTTTGTCAGTATACCTGAACTTCAACTTACCGATTCTGGGTTGGCCTCAATTATTGAGCAAATTAAATCAGGAGTTTCACTGCAGGATTATAAGATTCATGAGGGTGTTTTGATGGGAAGAGCTAGTTTTGATCGGCGTTATAAAGTCATAGTTCCGAAGGCAGCTATTCCCATGATTCTCAGTTATTTTCACGATTCTCCTTTCGGGGGTCATTTAGGCATTGCCAAAACCAGAAATCGAATTCGTGAACAGTTTATGTGGCGGGGCATGGATTTCGATGTAAGAAAGCATGTTAAGTCTTGCCGCATTTGCGCATTGTCCAAACCCGCGCAGGCTACAAATTGGGGATATTTGGCTTCGGAGGTTCCCTCCGCGCCCATGGAAAAACTATTTGTAGATTTTATCGGACCGTTCCCTCGTTCTATTCAGGGAAATATTTTTGCATTGGTGCTTACTGATGCTTTCTCAAAGTTCGTATGGATTTCACCTCTGAGTGCTGCTACTGCTCGCCTTGCTATTCGGGAACTTGGAACAATATTTGGATCTTTTGGTGCTCCTCAATATCTGGTCTCTGACAACGGTTCGCAATTTAAGTCGCGTCTCTTTCGTTCCTTTTGTTTTGATTGGGGTATTAAGCATTTTACTACTACCCCTTATTACCCTAACCCCTCATTAGCGGAACGGGTCAACCGTAACCTTAAGTCCGCTTTAATTGCTTATCATCACCAGCAGCACAATTGCTGGGATAAATACTTGAAGCAACTTCAGTTTGCTTTCAATTCTGCGAGACATGAGGTTCATAAGACGACGCCGTTTTCATTGTTATTTGCCTACCAACCTGCGTCTCCTTTGGCTAATTTGTGGGCGTTAAATGATTTATTACCGGCTGACAATTCTCCGCATACCATTCGTACTAATTGGAAGGCTGCCTTGAATAATCTGCGTAGAGGCCACTCTATGAGAAAGCAGCGATACGATGCGTCCCGTCGTCCCTCCCCATTCAAAGTGGGAGATGTTGTTATGTGCCGTAACTATCCTCAGTCCTCGAAAGCAGATGCGTTTGCCGCGAAGTTAGCTCCTCGCTATCTTGGCCCGTTTAAGATTCTCAGAATTTATAAGGGGGTGTCTGTTCTTTTGCAAGAATTGTCTTCTTCCTGCAGGCGCCGCGCTCACCTGTCTCAGCTTAAATTGTATAACTCGGGGTAGCAAGTGAGTCACTTGGCATTGTCCTGATGATGGGTGACTCACTTTCAGGAATTAGCGATCCTGCCCCATGCGAGCTCTTGATTTGTCCCATTCCCTTAACCGGGATAAATCCTGTCCCATTCCTCTCCCAATCATCCTTTCTTATCCCTTCCATATTCATGAAAGCTCCCAATTATACTTTCCTTTCCCCCTACAGTAATGGTATCTTTTCGGATGTTAGCATATAGAACTCCTGTGATTTGTCTTCAGATCTTTGACACATGAGAATATCACTATTGCATACTTGCCAACTTTTACAGTTTGCCCGTAAAATGTATGGTTATGCCCGTGTGCTAGGGCTATTCAAGAGTCAGTCACTTGCGAGTTCCTGAATATTTTGGAGGAATTTATGATTTCCTTTTCAAGTCAGTGTGCAAGATAAATATGGTAACATGTATGGTTACCTAATTCTGAAAGTTTTGCCTCATTTCCATTCGCCCTTGCTGGGATATTTAGCTGTTGCGCAGAGCCTACCTTTGCTGTTGATCCTGTTATTTTGAGTGACCTTTTGTGTTCCTATAAATTTGGCTCGAATTTAATATCCTTTGTTCTTTTTTTAATTTTTGGGGTAATATTTTAAATTATAATTATATATATATATTTATAAGGTCACTTAATTTCAGTGGGTGTCAGCTTAATTAAATTGTTCTTATTGGGAAAATTTTCATGCTTCCACACCGGTGATGCCTTGCCGGTATGCCCTGTTCACCTGCCTCTCCCCAGTTCTAGTTTGTGTGGGGTCGGGGCAAGTGAATTATTATTTTGTTGTACATAGTTGTTATATAGTGCATTATGTCTCATAGCTGTTTCATTGCATACCATGTTTAATTCTTATTCTATAATTGTAATGCTATACTTGTCTAATTTAAAAATGCACATGGTTTATTGTGAAATTCAATATTTATATGTCCATAAAATTATAATTGATTGACGATGATTTAGTTTGTATATGTAAGTTTATATTTTGCTTTGTGAGCCCCCTCTGCTGCTTTGTTTTATTATGTTTCAGATTCTTATCCTTCTCGGCTACCATCCCTTTTTCCTTCCTCGTGCTACTCTGTGGGGACACGTTCTGGACCTTCTGAGTTGCGATGTGCTGACTGCTGTGCAAGTTTCTTCTGCTCTCGTGGTGTGTGCAGCCGGGTGGTCCTACGTGGGAATTTCACCGTCGGACGCTATTTGGTGGTTTAAAATACTGAAGCCTGTGCCTCCTCTTCCGGATCCTGACAACTTTATACATGTTTTGGTCCGCTTCAGTTTCTGCCTTAGCGTCATCCGTCTGTAGTGTCGACGTTATTAGTAAAGAAAAATCTATACTCCTGGTTAGCGGCTTGTCCGCTTAATATTGCTGCCAAAATTATGATGCAAATTTTCGCCTGTGACTGTTCCTGGGAGTTATATACTTAAGTTTTTCATCACCTTGGATGGCTGCCCGGTTGCTACGTCGTGGAATATATACTGTTGGGGTTTGCTTGCCTCAATTATGGTCTTCTCCTTGTGTGTTCAGTGTCAGCTACTGAAGTTTGCGGACTGTATGTGTGGAGTTACCTTCTTCGTCTACTTACAGTGTAGCATGTTCCTTCTGTTTTCCTAGTTGTTTCCCCTTTTGGCTACTTATTGTTCCCTTTCCTCGAGTTCCTATAAATGGTTATTTTTTTTCTTCTCGCAAGCTCGCAGATTGGGGGGGGGCTATTGTGCTGTTATGTGTTCTTTTTATGTTTTGTATCTGTATTATACATCCAGCCAGTCACTTTACGTTGCTTGTCCCCTTTGCTTAACGCTCTCTTTGGTGCTCTCTTTTTTTTTTCCTCTGTGGTTTGCTGACGTGGCATGTGCTTTGGCCGTTCGCGCTGAGTGGTGGATTTCTGTCCGCATTGCAGGGATAGCTCTCTGCCCGGTAACTACTGATGCGGATTGTGGAAGTTTTTGTAATGAATTTTTAAGGAACGTCTTTGTGATTTTCGGTGGATCGACCTTATGTAAAGGTAGGCTTTATTATCAGTTTTATGTCCTGGTAATGGTGAGTGAATTTTGGGGCGGAAAACGTTATGTGTGTTTGAAAATAAGAGTTCGTAAAGTGACTGGCTCTTGGAGTTGTTCATAGGTTTAGTGTGTTTTGTTTCTTTTCCAGTTGAGTTATATTTTCAGTACGTGATTTTCAGTGTATAGTTAGTTTAAAATTTGTGATAAGAGCTTTACACAGTTGTGCAATTTGAAAATGCATATTTTGATTCATGAAGGTAAAAAGCATCAGTAGTGTGAAATTTGTGAGAAAAGCTTTTGGCATTTGTCGTCTGAAATTGCATAGTTTGATAAATGGAGGGCAAGAAGCAATTTAAGTAGAAATTTGTGAGTAGGGCTTCACATATTTTGGGCACTTTGAAAATGCATAGTTAATTCAAAATTACAGATATTCTGTTGTGTAAATTATGAGAGCAGTAATTGCAGTTAAAACCCAGTTATGCTGAACCCATTTATGCTGAACTTTGTAACTGAAAACGGTTGGGTTGTAAAGCTATCTACATCTAGCTTAGCTGGACTTTGAAGCTCTCGGTTTCCTGAATTTCATTAAAGTCTGTTTCGGTCTTGTTCAACATTCTTAGCTAGTCTTTGACTAGCTAAACATAATTAAATTTTTTGGTCTGATGTTTATAGTGGCCTTGTTTTATAAACTTTCTAAATTGATTTGGTTTGTTGAATTTTTGGATACTTAATTTTGCTGTATTTAAAACTTGCCTTTACTGCTCTGCTCAATTGGTTTTGGTTGCTTTACTCTTTAAGCCATTTGTTTTACAGTTATTCTTTTATGGTTGCTTTACGGTTCTGGTTATTAATGTTTGTTTATTATTATCATTAAAGTACCCAAAAACAAACTTATCAATAGTAGTATATTTTTGAGAGTTCTGGTTTCCTTTTGTTTTCCCCTACGGCACTCGTTAGGGCTTCCCTTTTCGTTTGGCCGGGGTTCCCTAACTCAGTCAAACAGCGGAACCATTGCACAACAAAAACACAACATCTTCAAATTAGCTTCACATACGTAGTAGCATATTACGTAACATACAATTTTCTTCAAATTGACATTAATAAGTGGAGATAAATAAAACAACTCCAACGTAAAGAAAATAGCTTCTTCAAATTGGTTTCCCAAGTGTGGAAATAAATAAATAAACAACGTAAAGAACAAACCAGTTCAAAGTATTGACGTAAAAAGCCTTTGGATATCCAGTGGTGTGAATTTTTGCAACATCGGACGTCACTAGCAGTAACCCTATAGCTGAGCATCGATCTACAAAACACAGAGTTTATTTTATTAAGTTAATGTGGGTATAACTCAATTTTCAATAATCAGCCAATGTGGTTCTAATTTACATGTTGTGGATGTAACAGGAGCGACAGCTGTGATGGAAAAGTTCAATAACAGTGCTGCTCCCTACAAAACTTCCAAAGCAGACATTAAGGGCCACATATGACGCAGGTGGCTGCGTCAGTGCATCCGAAATGTTCTTTCCACTTGAGACGGCTCCATGAATGATGGCATAACTTTGGTAAAAAAAAACGTTGCTTAATGGGGGTTTAATGTTTGTTAAACAGCCACTTTCATGTTTTTGTATCACCTTAACTGCATTAAGTGAAATTTAATGGGTACATGGGTATTTGTGCATTAGAGAAACATTACCATTAAAACAGCTGCATAAGTTTGGTTTCTTGGTCTTCCTCAGTTACCCTTTTCAAAATATTACAGGACACTTTTAACAGAACATCTGGTGATTGAAAAGAAATAAACACGCCATACAATATAACAGTAATTAGCTACAGATTTTCAAACTAATTACTCAATTATTACTCAAACTAATTATGTGAACGGATTAGTACTTCTTTTATTTCACATTATTACACAAACACATATTGTATACAATATTTGACCGTACATGCATATTTAAGATACAAATTAAAGCGACATTCAGAAAGAAAAACTCCGATATGATACATTTACATTACTTTCTCTACCATGTATCATTTATTAGTGAGTATACAAACAATATTGCTAAATATCATTTTTCTATCTACTACATTTTAACCAAATAAACCTTTTTCAGTAATAGCTAAATTACACATTTCGTTATAGATACAAAGGGAACAGTGCGAGTAAAATGTTTAAGAACTGGATGCTATATACTGGCCTTAAAATTCCAACTGAATGTTGAGAGGACCTTAAAAGAATGATCATGAAACGAATAATTCGAATCTTTAATAACGCATATCTCAGAAACGCCTTATTCCAAAAAAAGGTCATTTTAAATAAATTGTATGCTTTAGAGATATCTACATTTTTGGTGTAGTACGTTTTCGTCTATTGCTTAACGTTTACCAGTTACACAAAGTCATACAAAATTCCTTCCGAATGAAGAGGACTTCACAAGCTATTCCTAGAAAATTCTAGATGTGCAGTTTGTCATGTAAATATCTTTAATATGTGGTATTTTAATAAAAATCGTAGAGCCATTCTTTAGAAAATTAAAAGTTTCAAAAAAAATTTCCATTTAAAGATTAGTTTGGTTTGGAGAATTTTCTTGAAAGTATTCATGTCGCATCTGTGGAGGATACTGAAATTAAGTACCAAGTTTGATAATTAATACACTTTTTGGTTTTGAGTAATTCTGTTCACAGACACACAGACAGACAGAGACGGATACACATATGGACCTTTTTGTAAAAATGTTTTTTATGGATTCAGGGCCTCAAAGCATATATTTCTGGTGAAATCTCGGTATCGAATTCTTGACTGGAATGGAATATCTTCTTTATCCACTATGTATGTGGTAGGGAAAGTAAAAATACAGATAAATTGCCTGTGATTAACTGAACAAATTGGATCTGACTTCGCATATCTTAGCCAGGAAATTACCTATTACCAGTTCCTATGACCAGCCAGTAGATCCCAACATGCCAATCTCCTTCTAGCAGGACTTAAGAATTTTTGTTTGAGTTTAATTCTTTGGTAGTTCTCCCACTGTGCGCATTCCGCCAAAATATATACCCAATCTTCATCCAAAATACAGAATGGATAGATTCTCCTATCAGAATCGTCAGTAATTTTCTATGCCCTCCAACATCCCAGTCTAAACCATACCATTCTTGATCTTTTCTTTCTTCTTAAGTATATATGCCTCTTTGCTTCAGTTAAATTTTAGTTTATTTGCTAGATTTAGAATAACAAACACAATACACAATTTAGAACACTTGAACCCGTACAGTATTGTTATTCATATTTCAAACCAAAAAGAAATCAGTGTACTGGTGCATTTTTACTTTCTCTACTACGTATAGTAAGTAGGGAAAATATTGTATTCCACCAAAAAATTCGATACCGAGATATAAAAGTATAGGAAAAGAGTGCACTATCAAATACTAAATTAAGCAGGAATTACTTATGTAGAAACAAGGAACAAATAGAAGGTAGAAAAAACTATGAGTTACGTATATCCGGACATTAGAGAACGATTTAGGCTAAGAATTATATAACCTAAAAGAAAAGAGGTAGGTACGGTATATAACAGGACATGGTCCCTTTAATACATACTTCAAGAAGATTGGAGTCAGGATGGATGATATTTGTGATACATGTAAGGAGAAGGATACACCAGAGTATGACTTTTTTAATGTAACCAAACACATTGAAACATTAGAAGAAAGAAGATTACATTTAGTTGGCAAGAGATTATGGAATATCATGAGGAATAGGGAAGACTGTAAGATAGAAGAAATTGTCACAATAGTATCAAAGAAAATAATGGAGGAGCACAGATAACAGAGGTAGACACAAGGGAAGACTATGCAACGACTTATGATACAGGATGAAGATAATAGAACCCCCAGAAGATCACAGAGGCTCCAAGGAAGAAAAAATGTAAACTCTTCACAAGAAACCGAAGGTGAAGAGTTACAGGAGCAATTTATAGCACAAGGAAGTACAGTGCCTTCGTTTTATGCCAAGGCCGCGGATCGCGCGAGTGTGTGCTCCGCAAACAATCTACCTGACTGCGGGGTTTTCCCTTCCGTAACTCCCTCGTTACTTACGAGTGTTAGTAAAATATATGTAATGAGTACTAACCTTGTTATAAGTGCTGTTGAAAGTTGTGTCCATCTGCGCGAAGACATTCTTGACATCGTCGGATGAAAATATCATTCACACGCATATGTTCTTCTTGCGTAATATTCATAATTTCTGTTTTTATATTGTCCTTAAGTTCGTCTATGGTGTGAGCATTGTTCCTATAAACGTTTTTTTAGCGTTTAGTGACCCCGTTGCTCTAAATTTATTGCCCAAACATCTCAAAATGCCTCTACCCGGAACTTTATAACCAGGAAATTGCTGCTGAAATAGTCTACACACGTGTCTACACGATTCAGTTTTTACGTATGTATCGTATATAAAAATAAGCTGTTCAAGCGTGAATTTGTTGGCAAGCACTTCCGTGGACTAATAAGAGAATAACATTCCTAAGGAACTCGCACACAACACGCGTATTGTCTCAAACACTTCACAACACGAAGACAAAGCAACGACTGATTGCGCCTCTTATGCGCAGAATAGAAACGGCAGAAAGAAGAAGAGAGATGCAATGGAAAGGACAAAATCTTCAAAACCAGAAGAAATACCACCGAATATGTCTCATTAGTTTTAGTGAGACAGAAATAGTATGACAGGAAAACATGAATTGAAGCACCAATCTCTTCTCCCGGAGGCAGAGCGGGAGTATTGAATCCCGATAGAGTAGAGGTTTGGATACCAATTCAGAAGTAGATATTGTTCTTGGAGTTTATTTATTTATTTAACTCCAGGTATAGACTCAATTTGAGAAAATTGTTTATTACGTAATATGCTGTTACGTATGAGAAGCCTATTTGAAGATGTATTTTTATTGTTTTAAAAAATAATTTTAAACTGGTTCTATAGATATTGTTTATGTTTGTTTTTGCCTCGGCTGCTTCAGTATTACTTTAGAGACACGTTTCTCTTAATCAGGGCGTGGTGCGACAAGAATGTAGGCTTACACAGATTCTAAGTTAAAATTCACTTCTTTTTATTAATCCTTGACTCAAATTAAATAGCACTACACTGATATTAAGAGCTGTGAGATTCTTTTATTTAATACTTGCACTTTGTTAACACGTATACTTATTTTACGATTCACACGAATACGTAATATTTCTTTAGAGAACACATCTTCCATTCGGTCACTACCAAGGTCTGCAGGCAACTGAATATATTTCAGCCGTCCAAATCCGTAAGCTTCTGTATTTCAAGTCTCTGAATGGCTAATCCTAGTCCAATAGAATACCTGCATTTAATTAAAGCTTTTTCTGGCTTTTGATTGGCTATTTTTAAACTGTCACAAAATTTACGTTATTGCTGCCCTGATAATGACTAGTAGTATTCAAACTCTCAAACTCATTATTGCCTCAAGGTTACCTCATTGTTACCTCATTGTTAGCAACTTTAAATTTATTATTCTCACAGCTCTTACACTATTAAATTACGTAATGCATTCACATAACATTATTAAACATGCTTCCAATAATATAAGCATATGCAATGACTGTTACATACATTTTTACAGATTATTACATACATATTGCTTCAAGGCGGGCTGTTATTGAATTTACATATTATATAATTTAATTGAAATTATTCAAGTATTAAAAATACTGCCTCAATTCATTGTTTTATTAGAGATACAGGTAGTTAGAATCAGAAGTTATAGTTGAGTTTGTAGGTGAAATAATAATGGATGTCAAATTAGATTCTGGAATTATCACAGACGCTTGTTCTTAATATTAGAATGTTATAAGTATATTTAATGTGACTTTGTTTGGGATATGTAGTTTTTTTCTGCAGAAGTTGTAAGTAGTAACTGCTAATATAGGAATATTTAAATGTAAGCATGCATAACTACTAGATTCCAGTACCGTAGGCTAGTTTGGCTCTTAGGAATATCTGAGACATATGATTGTTGTAAAAGAAACGTGCAAAAGAAGGAATAAAATGGATAAAAGAAATAAACTCAGCGCACAATTTTTTCTGGCTTAAACTCTCTTTATGTAGATTTCAGTTTTTTAGTTTTTAAATATTTCTTTAATTTTTATCTTTTTTATTAATAAAGGGTGCTAAGGAAAGCATATTTATCAAATATAAGCATCTAAACCACAAAGGGTGTCACGTTATTGAACGATAAATGTACCGTATTAATTCATTTTGCCGAATTTTAAGTGCGCATAGCTCCGGAATCCCTTATTTCAGAATATTGTACCAAATCTGATTTTGTATATAAAATTCCACATTTCATTACAGTATATACTAATTCTGTTTATAATATTCACAAAAATCTATATACAGGTTTTACTTATTTTAAGCATCTCCGGAGTTTCATAAAACTAAAACATTAGATTGAGAATAATCCATAGTGTCATTAAGAGAAGTCGACAATGTTCGTAAAGTGATTATGCTTGGGTGTTCGTAGTCATAACCCAAAAAGTGAATAACCGCAGCTATTCATGTGTTTGATGCACAATAATCAGCAAGCGCTCTGTGAATCCGTAAGGAAATACTCAGAACTGCATACTACTTAGTAAGCGTTCTCATTGTTTAACTATGCACAACAGCTTGCTAGACCTTCAGTTCAAAATCAACGTGCGAGAGCGACCATGAGCGCGTAAAGCAATTTACTTCTTTAATTATTTAAAACGAGACCTTGTCAGTAACCATTACAGTAAAGTATATGATTGATAGTGTTTAAATTACGGAATCTTACCTAACATAATACGAGGGTTGGAGCATAAGTCATGGCAACTATTTTATTTTGTGAGAATACTAGCGCATGTGGAAAATGTGAAATATACACATTACAGGACAAGGTAGGAACTACGTATATGGACATTAAACATAATGCCAACATTGTGCTTCACATATTTATTAAGGTAGTTGACATGACAGTACTGATTTTATATTTCACACTCATTACAGGCACAGCGCACATAACCATTCTAAAGGCTCTTAAAGTAATCTCCTGTAATGTTCAAAACATGTTGCCAATGATGTGAGAGGCACTGAATACCATCTGCGTCACCACTTTCCTCCCCATGAGGGAATTTGATCATCTGTTACTGCACAGCATTTGCAATGTCCTCACTTGTTGAAAACTACCTGCCACGTAATGGTTCCTTTGCCTTGTGTATGAGGTCGAAGTCACATGGAAACAGGTCAGGAGAGTATGGTGGATGCTCCAATTCTTCCTATACCCAATGCTGTAGTAGCCTTCTGACACACTACTTTATGTGGTCTTGTGATGTCGTGAAGAATGATTATTCTCTCCAGCATTATTCCCAATAGCTTCCACCAATTCCCTGTGACATTCTCTGGCAGTTCTCCCATGGTTGCGCAGTGGTCACTGACCAACTGATTTCACATTGCTCTCTGTACTTGTACAGTCAATCCCAGTGCCATCTGTCATTGTCAATACACACTAGGACTCTCTTTCTTTCCTGTGACATACCATTTTGTACTCCAACAACAATTTGTCACAAAAAAAACAAAATATTTGCCATGACTTATGTCCCAACCCTCGTATTTTGCTTAATCCGTAACTGCCTACACCTGAAATAATAGAAATCTTCACTTAAATAAAAATAACAAGAACTTGTTTACTTATTAGTATGAAATTAAAGTTTGTGGAATCAAAATAAAGCTCGATTTAAATAATTACATTTAAGGGTTTCAGAATGATAAGAGCCTGAATTTGGGAATTTTAGGAAGATGCGATAAATTTGAACAATTTTTATTGAATATATTTAATTGTTCTACTTTTTAAGCGTGTAAATAAAGCATTTTATCGGGCTTGTCTACAAATAAAAAAAAGTTTCGTTTCGTTTAAAAGAATGCAAGGTCGTTTTTTCCTTCTATTTGGGACAATTTGAAATGGAATGCCCCATACCTGGCTTTTGGCTTGGAAATAAATTATACTTTATTTTTTCGGCGAACTTAATACTAACGTGTATTTACGTGTAGGTATTTATATTCAGTTTCGTTTACTTTATGCACGTTTTATTATCCTTTTATGCTTCTTTATTGTTATTTACTACTCGCCTCGGTCTCGATAACCGGCTCAGTCTCTGTGGGCACATTATTTATTATATGCTGGGAAGTGTTATCACAGGGAAAAAAATCAACATTAGCACATACAGAAATTCATTACCGCAATGAGTGTGGTAATTAATTACATATCGCACTCAGTGAGTTAATGTATGCCATTACCATGGTGCTATGTTGATGGTAAGTAGCCAATAATAAATCGTCGCGGATAAAACACTTTTATCTATTACTGTTTCAGAATTGGTTGGTTGTGTCCAGGAAGCAACTAATCGTTACATCACTTGTGTTCAAATGTATTCTAGGTTTTATAAGAATATAACGATTAGCGTTTTTTTAAAGATTTTTCAGGAAGTATATCCAAAGTTTCATATTCAATGCTTCTATGGTTCCAGTAAGTGGACTGTAAAATCCATCTTCTTCCTTCATTTTAACTTTTTGAAGAGAGAAAGCGAGATCTAAAATGAAGACTGCAGCAAAAATGTTGGTTGGCTTCTCTCGTTACCAGCAAACTATTCCTCAATCATATAAATGTAAAGGATTAAGTAGACTTTGAGCAAGTCGAATAAACTGCGGTTTATAATAAATTTATTTCCTGAATTTTGAAAATAAATTTAATTGAAATATA
The DNA here is from genome assembly GCA_030765065.1 of Deroplatys truncata. NCBI lineage: Eukaryota > Metazoa > Arthropoda > Insecta > Mantodea > Mantidae > Deroplatys > Deroplatys truncata. Next base: position 113,745,780 of record CM060982.1, read on the forward strand.
CTAAACTAGATAAAGTACTGTAGTACACATGTTACAAAATACGCTCCAGTAATTCGTGGTCTTAAAACACGACAGAAGGGACTTGTTTTAAATTTACCTCACTCGTTATAAAACTTTACTTTTGTTACTTGTATCCTAAATTATTAATTCATGCAGTATTTTTAACATTTAAAATGATTTCAGTCTAATTATATAATATACAAAAATATAATAACAGCCCGCCTTAAAGCAATATGTGTATGTAACAACATATAAAAATGCATGTAACAGTCACTGTATTAATGTTTATATTATTATGTACATGTTCAATAATGTTATGTGAATGTATTTGGTAATTTAATAATGTAGGAGCTGTGAGAATAATAGGTTAAAAGTTGCTAACAATGAGGTAGCAATGAAGTAGCCTTGAGGCAATAATGAATTAGAAAGTTTAATAATACTACTCATAATTCTTGGAGCAAAAATAATGTAATCTTTGAGACAGTTTATAAATAGCCAATCAACAACCAGAAAATCTGAAAGTTAAATGAAGCTATTCTATTGGAGTAGGATTAGCCAATCAGAAACTGAAATGGAGCAAAATTTACAAATTCAGAAGTTAGTTGCTTGTAGACAGCGTTCCTAACCGGACGCGAGACGCCTCCTCGAGAAGTTTAATACGTATTCAGTGCGAGACAAAAATAGTTTACGTGTTAAAAAGTGCAAGTAATTAATTAATAATCTCACAGCTCTCTCTATATCAGAGAAGTGTTATTTAAATCGTGTCAAGGATTACTAAAAGGAATGAAGTAAAAAATTATAATCTGTGTAAGCTTACATTCCTCAGCCGCACTACACCCTGTTAAGAAATTCATGTCTCTAACAATAATACTGACGCAGCCGAGGCAAACATAAATATATAAATATTTAAAGAAACAGCCAAATTACAAAGTTAAGATTTTTAAACTTGGGGCGTAGGCTACCGGAAACATTTTTTTACCATACGTACGGTTGAAATTACTTCAAGTTCGGCTCCCCAACATAAGAACTACAATACAACTCCTAGTTCAAGTTGGCTTTCCATACAGACCAGCAACAACGCGTTTCTCACATTAATTGACTAGCAGATGGCGCAGCTCTACCCCTCCTTATTGCCTTGACTGTGGGGTTTGTACCCTGCGTCACCACTATTTAGCTTCTCACATTTCACCTTTTGACCTCTCCCTCCTCTCTTTTTTTCTCCCTCTCTTTTCTCTCTTAGGTTACTATGGGAAAAGTTCAATTGTTGGCTTGTTAAACGATTTTCTCCACAATTTACATCACCAGCGCAAAAATTGAAGTCTAATTATTTAATAAAGCGTTCAAAATGCTCCCCATTTAAGTATAAGCTGGCAGTGACTAAGTCGAAGCGTGAATTCTTATTGAATGTTTTCAATCATGCTAGTGGTATATCTCTGCATTATTTCCTGATCCTAACTCTTCCATATTAGCAAGCCTCATAGCGAAGACTCTACATTTAAAATATCCCCATAAAAAGTAATCAAGTAAGAATTGCATGTTTCCATAGCAACCAAACCTTTTGTGTGAGACAAATGAATTTGTTTATACAACTAAATAATAAACAAATTGACAAATAATATGCTGCAATTCAAATTATTGTTCATAATGTAGCATCCTTACAATAATGGCTGAAACTATTGTTACATGTTGGGGTTACCAGAAAATGATTAATTTAGGCCACCCCAAAACGCACATAGGGGGGCGCAACTCGCTGGCATCAAAAGGTCCGGGACCTTGGTGTGTAAAATTAAGGGGAAGGCGTGGATTTTATATTGCATTGAAAGATTACATAACACACATTACCTGAGGTTTATTCATTCACAAAAACGTTTGGTTCCACTACATAATTAACAAAGGAAACAGGATGGAGAGAGATGCCACAGACCGTAGACTGGCCCACACACACACCTCTGATCCCACTTCCACTCGAGTGACGCTAACTTGCCCCCATCAACCGTGTCTAGCTAGAGCCAAATAGGGCTGACGTCATAGCAGACAATTTCAAACGGATCCTTCCCTTTGGCGTGGTCTGCGCGAAAAGGAAAGAGCGTCAAACCGAAATATAAATAAGGAGACCCAATAATGCTGCGTGTTGTAGAAACAATACTGTACAACTGTGCATCTGGTAATGACAATAAAATTAATATGCCACACTATTGCTTCTTTTTTTGTAAAATATTTCTTTCAAAATATTAAATTTGACTTGCTTAAGCAAGTTTTTTAAAAATGAGTTAATTTTAGTTTTAATTGCATTATTTCCTACTTATGAAAAACCCTATATGTATACTGTGACGAAGCCAGGCGCCGATGTCGTGAACTTCAACGTAACGCTACCCGCAGTTTAGTTGAATGAGTTTCCAGCTGATGTAAACAATTCCAGGAAGGCATTCTAGCCGTAAGATGATCGTTCTGGATCCTTCTGTTGTTCTTAGGCTTTTCAGCATGACTTTCCAAGAACTCTGCAGCCGTGTATAAGAGACTTTTCGCAACAGTGGAGTGGAGTTCTGAGTGTGTGAAGTTATGGAGAAGTTCAAGTGAGTCAGTCAGTGAGCGAATCTCCGAGCGAATTGGCAACAATTATTGTGACGTACTGTGAGGGCTACTGCGGAGCGATGAGTTATGGAGATCATGTGTTCGACTCTCGAGTGAAGTGAACTGCCCGACCTGAAGAGGTTGCGTCACGAAGGAAGAATGAAGGGACGGAAAATTGAACTAGATCAGCTTGGACAAAGTGACATTATTAGAGTGAACCCCCACTGAAGATGAACTAAATAAAATACAACAGTCACGTGAGGACTGAGTGACAGTAGGAAAACTGTCACAGTATTGTCACATGACAGCTTAACCTGAGAAAACTTAAACAATACTTCTAAAACGTCTAATGTCAGAAAAAACTGCTGGGATACGAATTGTTGTTTCAATAAGTTCTACTTATTTAATGTAATACTTTCCATTAATCTCTAATGATTTACCAGTTATACACTAACTTAAGTCACAATATTCACAGAATATTCAAGATGTACATTTTATTAGCATGTAAATGTCTTAAACCTGCAACTTCTTTTTTACTTTCTCTACTACGTATAGTAAGTAGGGGAAGTATTGCATTCCACCCAAAAATTCGATACCGAGATTTCACCAGAAATGTATGTTTTGAGACCCCCTGAATCCAAAAAAGCATTTTTGGAAACATGTCCATGTGTGTGTTTGTGTGTGTGTGTGTGTGTCTGTGAACAGCATAACTCAGAAACGAACAGTCGGATAAACACCAAACTTGGTATTTAGGTTCAGTATCTTCCAGAGATGCTACACGAAGGTTTTCAAGAAAATCCCCACACCCCTGTTTACCCTTTACATGGAACATTTTTCGAAAATATTAATTTTCTCAAAAATGGCTCTAACGATTTTGATTAAAATACCATACGTTTAAGATATTTTAAGGCAAATGAAATGTAGATCATGAATGTTCTGGAAATGTCCCCAAAAGTCCTCTTCATTCTGTAATACTTTTGCATAAGTGGAAAACCGTAAGAGATAGACAAAAGTTTACTCCACAAAAATGTAGATCTCGTTAAATCAAACAATTTATGTCATATACATTTTTTTGCGAAGTGAATTATTTCCGATATACTCCTTGTTATTGTTTCTATTTTTCAATACTTCACCAACCGTTTGGGGTTCCTACATTATTAAAAATGGAAGGTGGGAGGAGATGCCCACCGATCCAGAGCCCGGCTTACACACGCGGTCCGTTCCTCACGGAATCCTAACTGAAAGTGACGCTGTCCTCCACCACTCGTGGCTAGCAAAGCTACCAGCCAAGAGGGACGTAAACAACAATGTGTCTGGTAATGACAATGTAGAACAATAAGGTAATCCCCAAATTATTAATACGCTACAATATTTGTTATTCTTTTTTTTATGCCCTGGACATGCAAAGAGAATAGAATACTCCACATAGCAACCAGCTCTTAAAAGATTTGACTATCGCTTAAAGCCTACCAATTCCCCTTGCATCTACAAGAAAATTAGCAATAAGATTAACATGAAGCATATGGAGAATAAGCGTTTGTAAAAATAGCTTGTACAAAGTAGAGAAAGTCATGTGAGTGCAACATATCAGATTCATTTTATTCAGAATTTCAAATCTCCTGAATAAAAATGAACACACCTATTTGCGGACATTTAAGATGATAGCATTTATAAAAGGTGTGTATAATGGAGATTTGTTAAACTGTGGCAAACAAAATAAATATAACCTCACAGTAAAATCCACAGACAATGAACACATGATTTACACGAGTGAAACGGACGGTACTAATTTAACTCATTAATCTCGTTACACCATAAACAGCAGATTTACCCAAGAGACACTCTAGCAAATAAACTTATTAATTCGATAACAAGCAATTATCGTTGATAATGTCCTACGTTGAAAAACGATGTATATTTTAACATTTAAATTATACGGCCTCTAACTTCTAAAAACATATATCGAATAGCATAATCCGATAATTCCATCAAGGACCATCTCATTGTTCATACAAGGTTGCGTTTTCTTTCCTATGTAAAAGTTTATCATAATATTTATATTTTAAAGCTTGCATTTTAAACCTCAGCAATGAAATCACACACAATGACAAAAACATTTCCATTTCATAAAATCACGTATTTAAAATTGTATTGATTTTACAGGAGAAAAAATAAACGTATTCAAGTTTCAGGCAATATTTTATATCATAATATGCTGTGAATGCCAGAGTGATTGTAGTGTAAATTAATATTATTGTATGTACAAGATTTCAGATGTTTGTTAGTCATAAGTATTGTTAGGAAATAAGTTTACACGGCCTAACTGAAACTGACAATAGAAGTGGGTAACAATAAACCGAGGGGGTGAGTTGTTTATCACCAAGAAGAGATAAACCAATGACGTCAGGGTAGCATGCCTTTTTTTAGAAATGGAGGGAATATCTTCCCTAGAGTATATATGTTAGTAGTAGTGATTGGCTGACCAAAACAGACGCTAAAGTGGGCGCGATTTGGTAACCAGTAGGAGCTATATTATAATGTTTAGGCAATTCGAGGTGAAGGAGTATATATTGTAGAGCTATAAGCAAGTGTCGCGCAGTTTTGAAGAATCTCTCACGAGGTGCACGTCGCAAAGTTAGTTACAAAATGTGAAGTACGCGAAGTAAATGGTGCTGTAGTTACGTTCGTAAATATCACTGTTTCAGATTAAAAGATAAATATGTGAATTATTAATTAAGTGGGACGGCAATAAAATGTAGAAGCAAATCTTTTATCAGTATTATCTTTTAGCAACAACTCCTTTCCGTTTTCACGCCCTGCTTAGAGATACTTGCTCGACTGAGTTATAATAGCTAGCTGGAGGACAATGAACCCAAATTTAAAATAATAAAATAAGAGGCGCCCAGTAAATAAGATAACACGAGCCATGAGAACTGCGACAAGTTTGATGGCTTTACAATTACACACCTAATGTGGAACCTTCACATTATCTTCTCTACCCACTTGTCTAAAAGTTATGCTGAAAAATCCGTTTTCTATATACATAATGCTAATTGAGACAAACGTTTACAAAACGACTTCAATGCATCTTCCGTTGTAGGTACACTCGCTTCTATTTATGCCGTCCCCGCAGCTTTGGGAGAATGTATAACAGGTGAGGATGTATAGCAAAGAGGAGGTGCGTGTATGTGTTTAGCTTTTCGCTCATGCAGTGGCGCCCTGTTTTACTTGCATAGTTCCACATTATTCACGTATGCATATATAACTTTGAGCAAAAGCTTTACTCTTCATCACTTACATATTATATGTAACTAAATGTTTTGCGCAATATCTCAACGAAAAATCCTTTTAATGGAAATATAATGTAAAACTGAATTATATTATACTTTTTACTCTCAAAGAAGACACATTTACTAGCCATCATAGCACCTAATCGCTTAGTTACTGGCAGAACTCTTGACTCTAAACGCAAATGTTCCCACATTTCATGAGAGTGTTCCAGGGGGCGACGAGTGATTCAGTGCTTATGCGACTATACTTAAATATGGTTATTATAAGTGACGAGTAAAGCTATTGCTCAAAGTTATGTATTCCTTTGTGAATAATCTGGAATTGTGCACATAAAACAAGACGACTCTGCATGCTCGGAAAGGTAAAGAGATACAAGCACCTCGAGAACGTTATAAATGAAAGCGAGTGTACAATTAACGATATCTAATTTTTTACATAGTAAACCTTTAGATAGCCGTCAAAAGCTATTAATAGAAAATCCAAGGTACACATTTTATTTCCCATGCAAATACCTTGAATATATGGTATTTTAATTAAAATCTTTTGAGCCATTTATGAGAAAATAAAAAGAAATGAAAAATTTTCCCTGTAAAGGGTAGTTTGGCCTAAGGAGTTTTCTTGAAAATCTGCATGCAACATCCTTGGAAAATGCTTAACTTAACTACCAACGTTTAACCGACTTTTCGTTGTTGAGTTATGGTGTTCGTAAATACATGGACGAATTCAGTAGGTAGTAGAGAATTTAATAAACGACAGTGACTAGAGAAAGTAATGTGAATGTAACACATCGGATTTTAGCGGACATTTTTGCAAACCTGTTCTTTGGGGGTTCACGTGTATTTCCAGTGAAATTTCGAAAGTTTTTTTATTAGTAAAGAATAATTCATCACCTTCTGTATTTAAGTGGTAGGGAAAGTAAACGACCGCGTAGAAAAATCTCAAAATTAGTGCTTAAAAAACTAGATTTTGTATTGTCTATAGATAAGGTATCTTTATTAAGCAGTTAAAATGCTTATGGTACGTTTTCGCGACTGTTTAAAACACTACATTCACCCCTGATGTGTGCATTATTAGCGTGAAAGCAAACAACAATAGTCATTTGGTAGAAATCCTACAAGGTAGTAATTTCCAAGTACGTATCCCGTAAATGCTGCAATAGTCCTCTTTAATGCGTGCATTTCAATTCAGGGGAACGAACACATTAAACATGAAACTAGCAGAAAAGCCACTCTTGATGTTAATGCAAACGGCTGGTGTATGTGTGGACGGGATAGAACGAGCGTTTATTGGCACATTTCTCATAAAGACAAATGAGGCATGACGTGGTTATGGATTCAGGGAGGTCACAAAAGGTGTTTCGAATCCGTTCTGTTGCAGTAGAGATTATCGCGGGATCAATAGCGCTAGCAACAGCAGCAAGCTTTGAAAATCTATACTTGTGTAACGACAAGAACATCGCGTTATCTGATCTCCCGCCTCACCACTTATTCCAATGACGCCACTCTGTGGTTCTGTCAAATAGGCAACACCAGTAACACCAGAAGGTCTAATATTCTCGCTTTTAATACACCTGCTGATTGTCATCTGTTTCCGCACTCCGTTATTTGCCTTAGTTTGGAACCTACTTCACTACTGTTTAGATACGGTATTTATATCCCAACAGTACGAGTCACGTAATAAGTAATAGGGACAAAAATCAAACAGATTATAATTGAATTATTATTAACAATAAATATTCTCTTGAATATATTATTACTTTTCCAACAACATGCCTAGTAGGTAGAGAAAGTATTGCATTTCACCCAAAAATTCCATACCAATTCTTCGGAAATACGTGTTTTGCGGACCTCTGAAACCAGAAAGAGGTCCGTATGTCTGTCTATTTGTGTGTGTGAACCACTTAGCTCAAAAGTGAAAATATTCGAAGCTTGGTATTTAGGTTCAGATGCGATATGGAGATCTTCAACAAAATCCCCACAACCTAAACTATCCTTTACATCGAACATTCCTCTAAATTTTTTATTTCCTATAAACAGTTCTAACGATTTTTATTAAAATGTCATATATTACATGTGTTTACATGAAAAAACTGATGTTTTACGCTCACATGACCTTGTCTACTCCTGTACAAACTATTTTTACAAACGCTTATTCTCCATCTGCTTCATGTTAATCGAGATGTTCATCTTATTGCTAATTTTCTTGTAGGTGCAAGGGGAATTAGTAGGCTTTAAGTCAAAACTTTTAAGAGCTGGTTGCTGTGTGGCGCATTCAATTCTCTTTGCATGTCCAGGAAATAAAAAAAATGAACAACGAATTACCATTTAAGAAAAAGTATAAGTATTGGAAAATTTAAGGAAATAACAAGCAATATCTCGGAAATGGTTCACTCAATAAAAAAAATGTATATGACATAAGTTGTGTATTTTAACGCGATCTACATTTTTTGTGTAGTAAAAGTTTGTCTATCTCTTATGGTTTACCAGTTATGCAAAAGTCGTTCACAATGAAGAATACTTTTGGAGACATTCCCAGAAAATTCAAAATATACATTTTATTTGTCATGAAAGTATCTTAACCATATGATATTTTAATCAAAATCGTTAGAGCCATTTCTGAGGAAATTAAAATTTTGGAAAAATGTTCCATGTAAACCGTAATCTGGATGGGGGATTTTCTTAAAGAGCTTTGTGTCGCATCTCTGGAAGATACTGAACCTAAATGCCACGTTTAGTGTTTATCCGACTGTTCGTTTCTGAGTTATGCTGGTCACAGACAGACACACACACACAGACACACACGGACATGTTTCCAAAAACGTTTTCTTTTTGGATTCAGGGGGCCTCAAAGCATATATTTCCGATGAAATCTCGGTATCGAATTTTTGGGTGGAATACAATACTTCTCCTACTTACTATACGCAGTAGAGAAAGTAAAAATGTAGATCTCTTTAAAACACACAAGTTATTTCGGTTAAGTTTTTTTGTGGTATAAGCCATTTCCGAGATATCCGTTATTAAAGGTTCAGATTGTTCATTACTTGGTCAATGTCTCAATAAGTCCTTAACATTTATTTGTTTCTCGCGATTGCATGGAAACAGTATTGAATTTTAAGGCCAGCATATAGCATCCAGTTCTTAAAGATCTGACTATCGCTGTTCCCTTTGAATCTGTAACCAGATGTGTAATGAGCTATATTTTGCAAAGTATGGAGTGTGTGTGATAAAATACAAATTTTATATTTAGCTCCAGCATCGTCCATGTTGTGAAAGGAAGATTTTCAAGCATGTATATCCTTTCTAAACGAACTTTTACATAGAAAATGCTTTCTCATATTTCATTTTCCCAATGCATCTAACGATTTTGGTTAAATACCAATTTTAATGACTAATATGCAAACTGTATAGCTTAAACTTTCTATCAACAGCCTGTAGTCACTCTTAATTCAGAATGAAGTTTATATAACAGCGAAACCATAAAATATAGACAAACGCTTATGTGAAGTAAATTGTAGCTAATAACCTTTTCCAAAATATTCTATGCTATTTGTTGGAATTTCCCAATGTTTTATCACACTTTTTAAATAATAGACTATCATATCCTTAATAATCAATTCTTCTTCCATACATGCCCTCTTAGGCTAAAGCTGGAAAGCTAAACTCAGACTGAAAAATTCAATTCAACAGCCGGGATTTGAACCACGGATCTGCGGCTTACTCTACCGCTGCTCAACCCACTAACCTATCACGGTAGCCTGCCCGCACGATATTAAATTCGACCACGTATTTAAATTTTTTCTGATAAACCACAGTGTGTTCTGAATTTTTATTTTCTCTACTACGTATAGCAAATAGGAGAAGTATTGAATTCCAACCAAAAATTCGATACCGAGATTTCACCGGAAATACGTGTTTTGAGGTACCCTGAATCCGAAAAAGCATTTTTGAAGCATATCCGTGTGTGTGTGTCTGTGAACAGCATAACTCAAAAACGAAATACCAAACTTGGATTTGAGTTTATTATCTTCCAAGAATAAAATATGAAGATTTCCAAGAAAATCTGCCAAACATGACTACCCTTTACATGGATCATTTTTTGAAAATTTTTATTTTCTCAAAAATGTCTCTAACGATCTTGATTAAAATAGCATATGTTTAAGATATTATTATGGCAAATGAAATGTAGATATATCTTGAATTTTGTTGGAATCTCCCCAAAAGTATTCTTCATTGTGAACGACATTTGCATAACTGGTAAACCACAAGAGATAGACAAAATTTTACTGCACAAACAATGTAGATCGCGTTAAAACACACAATTTATGTCATATACATTTTTTGTTCAGTGAACCATTTTTGAGATATTGCTTGTTATTCCCTAAATTTTTCAATACTTTTCTCAAATGGGAGTTCGTAATTTAATTTTTTGTCTTGGATATGCAAAGAGTATTAATCTGTGGCAAAGAGAATGGTGCTGCACATAGCAACCAGCTATTAAGAGATATGTCTAAGCTTAAAGGCTACTGTATTTCTATATTGCCCTTGCAAATACAAAACTAGGGGAACATAGTAGGTCTTAAGCGATAGTCAAATATTTTTGGAACTGGTCGCTATGTGTAAAATGTAATTCTCTTTGCATGTCAAAAGATCGTTTCTGCAAATGTTTATCTCGATTAATATGAAATTGATTGAGAATAAGAGTTTGTAAAAATAGTTTGTACAAGAGTAGAGAAACTCATGTGAGTGTAACACGTCAATCTTTTTTAATGTCCTGGACATACAAAGAGAATGAAATCCTCCACATAGCAACCAGCTCTTAAAATATTTGACTATCGCTTAAAGCCTACCATATTCCCCAAGAGAATTAGCAATAAGATTAACATGAAGTAGGTGGACAATAAGCGTTTATAAAAATAGTTTGTTCTAGAGTAGAGAAAGTTATGTGAGCGCAACACATCAGATGCTTTCTTCCTCTACAACGTATAGTAAGTAGGGAAGGTATTTCATTCCACTCAAAAATCATTCGACAGATTTCACCGGAAATACAGGTTTTGAGGCTCCCTGAAAGCAAATAGAGCATTTTTGTAAACATGTCCATGTGTGTCTCTGTGTGTCTGTAAATACGATAACTCAAAAACGAAAAGTCGAAACTTGATATTTAGGTTCAATATCTTTCAAAGACGGAACACAAGATTTTCAACAAAATCACCCTACCGCAAACTACACCTTACATTGTACCGTTTTCACCTCCCCATGGTCGTGGCTCATGCAACTAGCACGTCACAATGCCAGGATGATGACGTCATTCATATCCAGAGAGAGCCAACGTCCAAAACTTTGAACAACATACTGTCAGGAGTGACGTAAGACATCACCTTATCATGTAATACATCAGGCACGATCATCATTGGCTGGGTTGTGACACGCCACTGATGCCAGTGTCATCATCTTCTCCGACGGTTCCTGGTACTCCTGGGCAGGCAGAGAAGAGAAGTCGCTTTCGCCAGGGACCGAGATGGAATAACTAGCCATCGTGTCAGCGAGGTTCGGCATTATTCACCAAGGGTTATTTCGGCCTTTTCTAAATTATTTTTAAAACCTTGTTTGGTCAGCTTCTCAAAATTCAATCTTTAAACTCTTGGTGCTTTTCCAAATTCCTGTGCGGTAGAAGTATTGACCTTGCATTTCACGTAACTTTATGGTATTCGTTACTTTGTCGTACATTCTTTAAATGCACATGGCAACTTTAAGCGTAGAAAGCAAGAACGTATCACATTGTATTTGAGCATATTAATTTGTTAAACAAGTTTTAAGGCAAGCTGATCTAATTATTGTAAACGAACGTATCACTTTAAAATAAATTGTTATTCCATGTGTTAGTGAATATTTGCTACTTGCTAGCTCCCAAGCAGCTCTCTCCTTTCCACGGAAATTTTTCCCTCTGGGCAAATTGTTAACGGTGCAACATGGAACATTCTTCGAAAGTTTTGATTTTTAAAAAATGGCTCTAACGATTTTTATTAAAATGCCTTATATAAACGATATTGACATGACAAATACAATGTATGTATATCTAGAATTTTCGGCAGTAGGCTATGAAGTCTTCTTTATTCGGAAGGAATTCCTGGATCCTTTTCTTATTTATTCAGGGACCGCCAAACACATATTTCTGGTGAAATCCTGGCATGTGGTAAATATTAGAGAAAGCAAACATCCTAGGCAAAATTGGGACATTGGTGTTGGAGACATACCTAATTAGAGGTAAATTCAGTTCTTCGAAATTAGTATAAACGATAAACAGATTCCTACAATCACAGCCTTTCAATAATTGAATATATTTTCGATAAACTCAGCACTTAAACCCGGCATAACGTTACAAATTTTAAAATTTGTTACTTCTAAAATCAAAAAAATTCTAATTTAATATAGACTCGCTAATTTCCAAAACTTTTCAGTTTGTCGCCTAACCTTTTTAAAAACTCGGTGACTGAGGTAATTATAAACATTTCCTTCTAGCCTGGAAAATTCCAAGTCGGTGGCGTTTGTTCACCGATGTAGTATTTCCTACCGCGTTTATCTCGAATGACGCAACTGGCATCCCGCCGCTACCACTGCACTGTTATGCAAATCTGTACGTGCTTTAGCGGTGAACGACCCGCCATTTCTCGCCTGGACAATATCAACAATGCAAAATAATAAGAATATGTTACGCTTATGTTTTGTTATAAAAGATGTTTGAAATGATGCTCCTCTGAATGTATGCAAGCATGGTATGTTTTGAGCAAATTAATGCCACTCGTGGAATTTCTGCAACAAGGTATTGTTAAACTAACGCCGATACCTACTACTTTATAAGTCTTCGAGCGTATGTTACATAAACTTTATATTTAAGCATTTTCCACAGATATTAATCATATACATTTAGATCTGGAGAGTGAGATCATTATTCTGTCATCAAAAACATCTTGTAATGTGAGGCAGCGATTTTCTTGGGATTCTTTCCACAATTACTACTATTTCGTCTAATTATTCCGCTCGGTTAGAACTGTAGTCCATTTATTTATAACTGACTGGTTATATTAACTTAATTGGTTTCAATCTTTTAACAAACTATAAATTGTAGAATTGTTACAACAGGGAGCTTCTGTGTAAATCAAGCTGACAGACCACAAGCGACTCCCTTCGAGCGAAACTTTGCTTAACACAATTAACACAAGCTGTTCTGTAGTAGCAGTACTTACAGACAACGTCAATTAGTGTTATTTCCACTATACACCATGCAAAACAACGCTAGACTGGACAGCAGTCTAACTAGCGCCTTCAGCTAGGTTAGGCTTCTAGAGCAAGATCGTTCCATCTCTAATTTACTACTAATCAGACCAGGTGTTCACACTCTCGTCACTTAAGATAAACTCGGTGTATTGTGAGGCAGTAATTTTAACACTTGAATAATTTGAATTAAATTATATAATATGTAATTGCAATAACAGCCCGCCTTGAAGCAATATGTATGTAATAATTTTTAAAAATGTTATGTGTTACACTCACATGACTTTCTCTACTCTTGTACAAACTATTTTTACAAACGCTTATTCTCCATCTACTTCATATTAATCGAGATAAACGTTTGCAGACTCTATCTTATTGCTAATTTTCTTGTAGATGTAAGGGGAATTATATTTACAAGGAATATATATTAGAAATACAGTAGCCTTTAAGCACATACATATCTCTTAATAGCTGGTTGCTAGGTGCAGCACCATTCCCTTTGCCACACATAAATACTCTTTGCATATCCAAGACAAAAAAAATGAGAGAAAATAAGTATTGAAAATTTAAGGGAATAACAAGCAATATCTCGAAAATGGTTCACTCAAAAAAAATGCATGTGACATAAATTGTGTATTTTAACGTGATCTACATTTCTTGTGTAGTAAAATTTTGTCTATCTCTTATGGTTTACCACTTATGCAAAAGTCGTTCACAATGAAGAATGCTTTTGGAGACATTCCCAGAAAATTCAAGATATTCATTTTATTTATCATGAAAGTATCTTAAACATGTGATATTTTAATCAAAACCGTTAGAGCCATTTATGAGAAAATTAAAATTTTCGAAAAATCTTCCATGTAAAGGGTAATCTGGGGTAGACGGATTTTCTTGAAAACCTTTGTGTCGCATCTGTGGAAGATACTGAACCTAAATACCAAGTTTGGTGTTTATCCGACTGTTCGTTTCTGAGTTATGCTGTTCACTGACAGACACACAGACACACACACGGACATGTTTCCAGAAATGCTTTTTTTGGATTCAGGGGGTCTCAAAACATATATTTCCGGTGAAATCTCGGTATCGAGTTTTTGGGTGGAATGCAATACTTCCCCTACTTACTATACGTAGTGGAGAAAGTAAAAATGTATGTAACAGTCATTGCATATGCTTATATTATTGTAAACATGTTTAATAATGTTATATGAATGCATTACGTAATTTAATAATGTAAGAGCTGTGAGAATAATAAATTTAAAGTTGCTAACAATGAGGTAACCTTGAGGCAATAATGAGTTTGAGAGCTTGAATACTACTAGTCATTATTAGAGTAGCAATAATGTAAATTTTGTGACAGTTTAAAATTAGCCAATCAACAGCCAGAAAAAGCTTTAATTAAATGCAAGTATTTTATTGGACTAGGATTAGCCAATCAGAGACTTGAAATACAAATATTTAAAGGTTTATACGGTTGAAATATGTTCAGTTGCCTGCAGACCTTGATAGTAACCAGATGCAAGATGTGTTTCTAGAGAAATATTACGTATTCGTGTAAAACGAAAAATAAGTATATGTATTAAAAGTGCAAGTATTAAATAAGAGAATCTCACGGCTCTTGATATCAGTGTAGTGCTATTTAATTTGTGTCAAGGATTAATAAAAAAAGTGAATTAAAACTTAAAATCTGTGTAAGCCTACCTTTGTGTTGCACCACGCCCTGATTAAGAGAAACGTGTCTCTAAAGTAATACTGACGCAGCCGAGGCAAACATTAAACATAAATAATTTCTATAGAAGCAGTTTAATAAAAAGTTAATTTTTTTTAAACTTGGAGCGTAACAACAAAAATACATCTTCAAATCGGCTTTTCATACGTAGCAGCATATTACGTAAATAATTATCAACCACTTCAAATTGACGCCCAAACTACTTCAACAACAAAACAACTACTTTCTCAAATTGGTTCCTAAACGTGGGGCTAACATCAAAACAACAACAATACACTTCTTCAATTGTTATACTAGATGCACAATGACATTTAAATATAGTGTTTATAAATCAGATAATTACAAACCTTAAAGATCTGATGAGTTATATTCACATGACTTTCTATACCCTGTATCATTTATTAATGGGTATAAAAACTTATCTTATGAAAGCTACTTTTCCACATACTTCATTTTAATCAACTAAAACGTTGCAGAAATAGCTACATTACACATTTCGTTATAAATATAAAGGGAGTAGCGACAGTCAAATGTTTCAGAACTGGACACTATATGCTAGACTTTCAGCTCTTTCCATGAAGTCGCGAGAAACAACTGAATGTCAACAGCACTTTAAAAGAACAGTTCGAACCATTAATTAC
This sequence comes from Deroplatys truncata, assembly GCA_030765065.1. Taxonomy (NCBI): domain Eukaryota; kingdom Metazoa; phylum Arthropoda; class Insecta; order Mantodea; family Mantidae; genus Deroplatys; species Deroplatys truncata. The sequence continues at coordinate 113,761,277 of CM060982.1, forward strand.
TGATATCTCCGAAATTGCATATGCCATAAGAAAGTGATTTGAAATAAATTGCGCGTTAAAGAGTTTAATTTTTTGTGTAGTACGCTTCTGTCTAGCAAGACATACACTATATCTGACATTTAAATATATTTAATATATGGGATTTTAACCGCAATCGTTGCAGCCGTATTTGAGAAAATCGAAAATTTCAAAAAAATTTCCACGTAAAAGGCGGTTGGACTGGAAGGCGTTTCTTGAAAATCTTCGTATCCCAACTTTAGAAGGTACTAAACTTAAATATCAAATCCGAATTTTCGCTTTTAAGTACTGCTGTTCACAGACACACACATGGACGCTTTTCTAAAAATTGTTTTTTATTCATTGAACCCTAATACATGCATTCCCAGTAAATCTCTGTATCGAATTTTTTTGTGAAATACAATATTTCCCGTACTTACTCTACGTAGTAGAGAAAGTAATAACACCATAAAGTCATTTTGTAAGCATCTGAGTACATTCATAATCGATATTATTCAAATCCCAACGAAACTCCCATAATAGCTAGTAAATGGTAACATGCCCTTATGTTATCTCTCAAGTTTGGCAGTGGGAACGCCCTCCAGCACCGCCCTGGACATATGCAACTCTACATTCACCATTGACGAACGTTGGAACCTTGGTCTTGAACCTTCTGGACGGGAATATACTAGTATCGTTATGGGGTATGTAGAACTGATTCAGGACTCCTTTTTGGAGTCACGTGATTGAGCAGACAAAATCCAGAGGTTACACAAGTTCATATATTGTTATTAGAAGAATGCAAATTAAACGAAAAAATAATTCAAAGAAGGCCTTCTAAGTGTTCACCTTCCCAAAATGCATTCAAAACACCGTCGTTTCATTGACCTTCGAACCCTCTCCAAAGTTTGCAATCTCTAAGCAATATGATCAAAGGTAGTGTGTATGCGTACAATCAATTCTCCCCTGGTGTCAACTGAGAACGGCTCCCTTTACATCCTCTCAAAGAAAGAAGTCAAGCGGCATTAAGTCGGGCGATCGGCTGGCCATGCAACACGTTCTCCTCTCCCTATCCACCTCTTCCTGTAGGTGTTGCATGGCTGAAGTGTAGCGCAGCCCCGTCGTGCTGGAACAACATCCCTTCCAGTAGCAAGGGGCACTGGTTGCATAATTCCAAGGTAACAGTTCATTTGTAGTGGTGGCAACGCAAATGATTAAATGGAAGCAACTGTTGTATACAGTAGCGTGGTCAAATGTGTGCACAGCTCGTGGAGCACAACTCGAAACATTAGCCAACACCGGTTGTATGACAAAAAATGAGACCTTTCATTCCACAAAGTGTATCGCAGAATTCCTGAATCAACCTGTATAAACGTCGGAACCTTTCTGCAATGGTATTTACAACGAAAATTTGGCAAATGCATTGCAGACTCTATTAAATCAAACATACCATCCAACATTCCATGTGGTTGTAGTACCAGTGGTAAAATGTCAATTATTCGTGTAACTGTGTGGAGCAAATGGTTCTGAAACAAGAATTACTTGGACATTACTGCTTCTTCTTGAATTCGCGATCCGGTCAAACTTATGTCAGATTTCCATCGAGAGAGTTTTCGACAAGCTAATCTATAGCGGCAAGAAGATAGGTCATAGGAATATTATCTCCTGAACGTATAGATAAAAAATTCTTGTTAACATCTGAGGTGCTAAACGAAGTTAATCATTCTTCCATTGACAAGTTGTTTGACAGCGTAATGTCTCTTCTATAGCAGACGGCATAATGACCGAGAAAATATCACTATTTGTGACGGATGCAGCCCCTTATATGGTCCGTGGTGTAGCCTCTAGTTCCCGAGGTCGCGGGTTAAAATCCCGGGGGAGGGTGATGGAGTTTTTCGGGGGTAAAAATTCTTAGCATGGCTTCCTTCGGAAGAGAAGTAAAGCCGGTCATTCCATGTCGTAGATTTACGGCAATCAAAAGAACTTCAAGCCTGATAAATAGGCCTCTGAGCAAAATTACCGGTCTTTCACGCCCACTATAGAATGGGACGCTAAGGATCGCAATAGTTAAAGAGCGTTCATAAATAAAACTCAATTATCGCGCCTCTCCGCTCGCTTGTAAACAAAGCACCAGTATAATAGAAGTTAACTTAACCTAAAGTCATGTCCGAAGCCTATTCATTACCCTCTCTGGACTCTTCGAGTAAGGAACTGTTAGAAACTTCCGCGCATACCTGTGGCCTGTAGTAGCCGCAATAGATCTCAGGTAGATCGCAGTGCACGGGATGTTCCCCTCCGTTACATACCCTATGTACGATATACACTATGTGATCAAAAGTATCCGGACACCCCACAAACATACGTTTTTCATCTTAGGTGCATTGTGCTGCCACTTACTGAGTAGTACTCATTATCCGCGACCTCAGTAGTCATTAGACATCGTGAAACAGCGCAATGGGACGCTCCGTGGAACTCACAGATTTCGAACGTGGTCAGGTGATTGGGTGTCACTTGTGTCAGAAGTCTGTACGCGAGATTTCCACACTCCTAAACATCCTTAGGTCCACTGTTTCTGATGTGATAGTGAAGTGGAAACGTGAAGGGACATGTACAGCACAAAAGCGTACAGGCCGACCTCGTCTGTTGACTGACAGAGACCGCCGACATTGAAGAGGGTCGTAAAAGAGTAATAGGCAGACATCTATCCAGACCATCACACAGAAATTCCAAACTGCATCAGGATCCACTCCAAGTACTATGACAGTTAGGCGTGAGATGAGAAACCTTGGAATCCGTGGTCGAGCAGCTGCTCCCACGCAGGAAAATGCCAAACGACGCCTCACTTGGTGTGAGGAGCGTCAACATTACACGATTGAACAGTGGCAAAACGTTGTGTGGAGTGACGAATCACGGTACACAATGTGGCGATCCGATGGCAGGATGTGGGTATGGCGAATGCCCGGTGAACGTCATCTGCCAACGTGTGTAGTGCCAACAGTGAAATTCAGAGGTGGTGGTGTTATGGTGTGGTCGTGTTTTCCCTGGAGGAGGCTTGCACCCCTTGTTTTTTGCGTGGCACGATCACAGCGCAGACCTACATTGATATTTTAAGCACCTTCTTGCTTTCCACTGTTGAAGACCAATTCGGGATGGCGATTGCATCTTTCATCTTTCAAGCACCTTTCATACTGCACGGGCTGTAAAATGTAGATCACGTTAAAATACACAATTTATGTCATATACATTTTTTTTTGTTGACTGAACCATTTTCGAGATATTGCTAGTTATTTCTGTAGATTTTCCAATACTTTCTCAAATACGTTATTCATTTGTTTATGTCCTGTACATGCAAAGAGAATGGAATGCGCCACATAGCAACCAGCGCTCAAAAGATTTGAATATCGCTTATAACCTTGCATCTACAAGAAAATTAGCAATAAGATTGACATCTCGATATCTCGATTAACATGAAGCATATGGAGAATAAGCGTTTGTAAAAATAGTGTGTATAAGAGTAGAGAAAGTCATGTGAGTGTAACACATCAGATTTTTTTGTATAGAAACGTTCTATCTATCTCTTACGGTTTACCAGTTATGCAAAATCCATTCACAATGAAGTGGACCTTCATATTCAGTTCATTTACCATGAAAATATTATATTTTAATCAAAACGGTTAGTCATTTTTGAGAACATCAAAGTTTTCGAAAAATGTATATGTAAATAGTAGTCTGATTGGGGGGATTTTCTTGAAAATATTCGTGTGGGATCTTAGAAAGATAGTGAACTAAATACTAAGTTTGGTATTTATCCGACTTTTCGTTTTTGAGATACGCTTTTCACGGACGGACAGACAGGCACACAGGCAAACAGACAGACAGACATACACACGGACATGTTTCCATAAACGCTTTGTTTAGATTCAGGGTGCCTCAAACATGTATTTCCTGTGAAATCTCGATATCGAATTTTAGAGTGAAATGCAATACTTCCTCTACTTACTGTACGCAGTAGAGAAACTAAATACAGATATAAGAATATTGATTTAAACACCGCATGGCAATATATTTGCAATCCTAATAAAATTTATATATTTAATTTTCCATTAGTTCTGAATTATTTTAGTAAACGTTTCTATAACTTGTAAACACTAGTAAAATCTTGTGTTGTAATTACAGTACTTTCTCTACCCTCTATCATTTATTAGTGGGTATACAAATTATTCTTCAATCTACCTCATTTTGAAGAGATAAACCTTGTCCTTATTATACATTTCGTTATAGATACAAAGTGAATAGCGAGTCAAATGTTTAAGAACTGGACAGCATACACTAGCCTTAAAATTCCACTCTTTCCATGTAATCGCGAGAAACAGCTGAAAATGGACAGGTCTTTAAAAGAATGGTTAAGTATTGAACAATGCGAAACCTTAATAAGGGTATTTAGGGAATGGTTGATAGCACAGAAAAGTTATTTGAAATGAATTGTGGGTTTTAAAGAGATCTACATTTTTTGAGTAGTAGATTTTCGCTTAACTTTCACCACTTATGGAGATTATATAAATTTCGTTCCGAATAGAAAGGTCTTTACAAGTTATTCCCAGAAAATTCCAGGTATACACTTTATTTATCATGTAAATGTGTTTAATATATGGTATTTTAATAAAAATGGTAGAGCCGTTTTTCAGAAACCCCCCCCCAAACATTGAAAAATGCTTCTTGGAAGAAGGTCCGCTCTGTCGCCGCTCCTGCTACGGCAGGAATCTCTTCGTCTCCTCCGGTACCCGCCGAGGAGATCTCTCCGCAGCCGTCGCAGCCTAGGGCAACCTACGCCGCAACCACCGCTTCGCCGCCAGCCAGCGCAGCTTCGCCGCGACCGCGCCAGCAGTCGCCGCCTCACTCACCGGCACACACACCCCCGATTCTGGGTATATCCCAGCCCTCGCAGAGCCAGCCTGTGCCTCAAGGGAGGTACAGTGCCGTCGTCCGAGGGGTCCCGAGGGACCTGCCAGCCAGGTTCCTCATCACCGCAGCCCACCAGCAGTGGCCTTCAGCCTTGAAGGCCACCAGGATCATAGGAGCACAGGGACCCACATCGCTTGTCAGAATGGAGTTCGCAGACCCTGGCGACTACGAAGCTGCCTTGAGGGCGGGTCTGCCCTTATTAGGGCGGTGCTTACGCATCGAGGCCAGCCGAGTGGAACGCCAGGCTCCCTGCAGACGCTGCTGTGCCTACGGGCACAATGAGACGTCCTGCGCAGCTCAGCCCAGGTGCCACTACTGTGGATCAGCCTGCACCACCTCATCGTGCACCCAGCACGACCTTCGCCGCCGACGCCGCTACTGTGCGACCTGTGGAGGGTCATCACACTTCACCGACCAGGCGCTCTGCCCCCTACATCCCAGCAGGAAGGCATCGCCGACGCCTCCAGCACCTACGCCGCTGATAGTGACATCTCCACACACACCGCCCTCGTATGTCATAATTTTACTGTAGTGTAGAACGTTTTAGAAATGTTACAGCTTTAAGTTTATCCAGGTTCAAAACTGGCAACATGCGATTCTTATTTTTTCTATGTGGTTTCGTTAGTATCCACCAAAAATCTACCTACGATATGCGAACAATTGTGTTTTGTTTTCCGTAACGTGTAGGTAACCAAGTCCATATTGATTAATGCATGATGACTTCTAGCCAAAATAGGTAAGGTAACATTAACAAAGAAGCCATTTTGTATGAATATTTATATAAAGGATTATTTGGAGCTATAATGGCTAGAGAAACTTCAGTATGTAATTTAATCTTCTAGTCCTCAAGGAATGTCTGCCTTTTTCTCATTTCTAAACACTTAAAGCAATTTTTGTGTTTTTTATTGCCAGTTAAATTCCTTGAGAACATGGGGTCAAGTTGAGAAAGAATCCTCAACATGATCAGGAAATCGAATTCCTTTTCCTTGTGTGAAAGTTACCAAAACTGAGACCTCATTTATTACTCTCTCCTGACGTCTGCTGTCGTTCCTGGTTCGCGGCGAAAATACGTTACAACCGTCTGCACCACTGGGACTATATCCATTTCCAACATCTTCATAAACTTGAGTACCCCTTTCTTACGTCCAAGCTGGTCATGCTCAATTACAATTATTATTTGAGACAAATTTCAGTTATTGTATGTTCTATTCCATTGTTTTAGAGCTGCACATAACGTGTGTGGTCCATTGTCTATATGATCGTGAACTACTATTGACTGTGGAGTTGAAATTTAACGTACGGGCATCGCCATCGATGGTGGCTCGTTGTAAAGAAATACAAGGCTGCCCGCTCTTTTCTTTTAACGTCCTTTAACCTGTTAGGTTATATCGGACGATGAATTAATTGGATGAAATGATACTCAAATGAGCCTGAAACCCCGTTTCTTACAATAAGAAATCATATTTGTTTGCAAATACATATTTTGTTTGTTTTTGCTTGTGGTATGAATATAATTCACGTGTTTTTAAATTTGTAATTTTAACATTAATATAAAATACATAAGTGACAAAATATTAACGTCCTTACTATGCAGACATCCATATTTTTTTCTTATAGAGGTTCAGAGTAAACTTGAGGAGTATGCAGGAAAATTCATCAGGAAATTGTGCAATGTTTAGAGATAAATTCTGGCATTAAAGTCTTGTGTACTGTGGATAAATACGAGGTGTGTTTTTAAAGTAAATACCCATAATTTTAAAAAAACGCTATTTTCCAAATACTTTATTATCATCTAGCACTAATTCTCCATATAGTCACCACCGTCATTCAGGCACATGTCGTAACGGGAAACCAATTTTGTATGCCTTCGTCAAAGAATGATGCCGCCTGTGATGAAAGCCAAGTCTGCACTTATTGTTTCACATCATCATCGTCGTTGAAATGTTTTTCATCAAGAAATTTCTTAGATAAAGAAATCGTTTGGTGCCAAATCTGGGCTGTAGGGAAGCTGGTCGAATTGTTCCCAATCAAATGGTGCAATCAGATGTTGCGTTTGTTTGGCTGTGTGTGGCCAAGCATTTTCACTCATTATTGTTTCCTCATAACTCACATAATTGGCAAGGAATGTTAGTTGATTGCAATAAGTTATCGCAAATTTTCATGTCGATTACGATTAACTTGAAGTAGATGGAGAATAAGCGTTTGTATAAGAGTAGAGAAAGTCATATGAGTGCAACACATCAGATATTTTTATCTGCTTTTTACTTTTTTCTTTCTCTACCACGTACATAGCAGGTAGAGAAGGTATTGCATTCCACCCAAAAAATTCGATATGGAGATTTCACCGGAAATACATTTTTTAGGATCCCTGGACAAAAAGGCATTTTTAGAAAAAGGTGAGAGCGTGTGCCTGTATGTCTGTGAAAAGTATAACTCAAAAACGAAAAGTCGGAATAAACACCAAACTTAGTATTTAAGTTCAGTACCTTCCAATGCGATACCAAGATTTTCAAGAAAATTTCCCTACCACAAACTACTGTTTACATGGAATATGTTTGAAATTTTTTATTTTCTAAAAAATAACTAACAATTTTGATTAAAATATCATACGTATTTTAAGATAATTACAATACAAATAAAATGCATATTTTTAATTTTCTGGGAATAGCCTGCGAAGTCCTTTTCGTTCGGAAGGAATCTTGTATAATCTTGTACGAGGGCAGTCCAGAAAGTCCCAGACGTTTTGGCCTATCGTGGCGATGAGTAGGGCTAGAGCCGCCATATTGGTGTCAGAACGTTCCTACATTCACTACGCATCCAACTGTGGTAGCGTGAGGACTGTGCCTTCCTTACTGTGCTCTCTGTGGGTTGTTAAAATGTGCACTGCAATAGAAAATCCCGCCACTTGTGAAGTGCGGTCTGAGATTAGGTTTTTGCTGAACAAAACAAATCAAATTTATCGTCAACTTTGTGATGTTACGGGCAGAAAATAATGAGTAAAAGCTGAGTCAGGCAATGGTGCATAGGTTTTAAAAATGGCCGTACCAATGTTCACGACGAGGATCGCAGTGGTAGGCCTAGACTGATGAACTGTCAATGCAAATCAATGACAAAATTCGTGAAAATCGTCCTTTCACGATTACAGACTTTCGGAACATTTTCCCCAAATTTCATGGAGTTTGGTGCATCAAATTGATGCTTCGATACTGACGCTGAACTGCATGCCGGTGTAAACCAGTGGTTGAAGTTGCAGGCGGCAGATTTCTACAGAGAGAGTATTGAAAAACTTGTGCCACGGTATGATAAATGCCTCAATTGGAATGGCAATTATGTAGAAAAATAGCTTAGGAGTGTACCTTTCAAATGTAGATAATAAACGTTGATATTTGCATTTTGTTAATTGTTTATTTCAAAACGTCTGGGACTTTCTGGACCGTCGTATAACAGATAAACGTAAAGCGATAGACGAAGGAAGTTACTATACAAAAATGTAGATGTCTTTATACAACACAGTTTATTTCAAATACAGCAGCCATTTTCAGGATATCCGTTATTAATTGTTCGATTTGTTCAATACTTTTGTCAATTTTTAAGTTCATTGATTTTCAGTTGTTTCTCCGATGTCGTGGAAACGTGTGGAATTGTAAGGCCAGCGTATAGCGTGCAGTTCTTAAACATTTGACTATCGCTGTTCCCTTTATGTCTATAACGAAATGTGTAATGTAGCTATTTATGCAAAGGTTTATTTGGATTAAGATGTAGTAGATAGAAAAATAAAGTTCAGAAAAATAGATTGTATACCACTAATAAGCGATAGAGGGTAGAGAAAGCCATGTGAATGTAACACCACATTTTTCAAGTGGTAAGTCCTTATTCATTTGTTCTTGTGGCCATTCAAGGAGAATTGAATTTCAAAGCCATTAAATAGAGATCTGCCTTTTAAAAATCTGACCATCGTTTTAGCCTTGCATATCGTTTATAACGTAAGGCGTAAATGTGAAATGAAAGTTTATCTGTATTGATTCAACCTCCACTTTCCGAAGAAAGAACGCTCACAATGCAACTGAGCTCCACTACCTAGAATTCAACGTAGCAACTTTCGCTTTCAGTACAGCTTCAGCCATATGTCAAAAATTGCATTCAGAAGTAAGTAAGTCAAAAACCAATGAGAATCAAATGGTGTGCTTACTGGACATATTAGATTCGCCACAATCACTCTTCGCTCCTCTCATAAATACCCTCACACACAACTTACCAGTGATTAAAATCTGATGTGTTACACTCACATGACCTTCTCTACTCTTGTACAAACTATTTTTACAAACTCTTATTCTCCATCTATTTTATATTAATCGAGATAAACATTTACCACATAGCGACCAGCTCTAAAAATATTTGACTTTCGCTTAAGGACTACTATGTTCCCCTTGTTTTGTATTTGCAAGGGCAATATAGAAATACAGTAGCCTTTAAGCATAGACATATCTCTTAACAGCTGGTTGCTATGTGCAGCACCATTCTCTTTGCCACAGATTCATACTAAGACAAATAAATGAATAACGAATTCCCATTTGGTGTTTATCCGACTGTTCGTTTCTGAGTTATGCTATTCACAGACAGACACACACACGGACATGTTTCCCAAAATGCTTTTTTGGATTCAGGGGGTCTCAAAACATGTATTTCCGGTGAAATCTCGGTATCGAATTTTTGGTTGGAATACAATACTTCCCCTACTTACTATACGTAGTAGAGAAAGTAAAAAGTAATAAAGGACAAATTCACATACGCACGTTGCATTTCCAGGACATAAACAACAAATATCAATTGCTGGTACATTTTCTCCTTGTTTATGAAGTAGACATTTTGCTTGTTACAGAAACTAAACTAACACCACATATACATTTTATAATTCCAGGGCATACGAGGGCGACACTGAATTTTTTTACTTTCTCTGCTACGTATAGTAAGCAGGGGAAGTATTGTATTCCAACCAAAATTTCGATACCGAGATTTCACCGGAAATACATGTTTTGAGATCCCCTGAATCCAAAAAAAGCATTTTGGGAAGCATGTCGCCTTAAAAATTATAAATTGTTGCCTTAGATGGAGCTTCTTCGCCAAATGCACTTCTACGCTGATCTTCACATTGTTGAGGCGTTAATGATTATTTAAAACCGTGAAAAATCATTTTTTCTAGTCAAATTCATTCATATATTCATTTTTGGGTGAACACAAAATATTTAAATGATGATAATTAACTAACTATTAGAGAAAATCGAACAAAATACACGGAAATCAACTCACAAAACGTTGGAAAGCAGCTTTCAAATATTTATGGAGCAACAGATAAGGATCAATTAGGTTGTCACCTGATCGACTACCTATATGTTTGGTGCAAAGCTTTGTTTATTGCTATTCGTGCCATATAGTTGCGCTGATTGTAGATTGATTACTGTCATATTATATGACTTGGCACGAGTACCCAAGGTTATGCCCAGCAGCAGTCCTGATTTCTAGTTTATGGGCGAATTGGTTATTAAACTACCAATAACACACAACACATACAAGAACATTTACATGCCAGACTCTGGGAATGCCGATAAATCCTCTTGTTCAAACTAAAAAGGAACGAGCCCAGCCAGGAATCGAAACTGGGACCCCTCGCACATCAGGCAGGCAATCTACCAGTGGAGCTACGGAATCAGTTCTTTTATTACTATACATAATACGTTAGTCATTTACAAATCAAATGGATTTACTACTAGCAGCAAGATATAGGTTAAATGATTAGCGTTTAGTCATTTAAAAAGCTGTTTATTTTGGTGAATTTTATTAACCCTGGATTTTCATAACCAATTTTAAATGCATGTACATAATCTAACATTTTATGGAAACAATAGGAGTCAAATTTCTATCAGGCTCACAACACTGCGAGAGGGAAAGGGAGAGAATGCGAGTATGTAAACATGTTAGTAGTACATGACACACCCTAGGGTTATATGTCATTCACCACACATAGGCGCGCAGTCACGTATTTTAGGTACTGCTTTTTGGGTCAGAGATGGATCCCAACTAATAAAAGGTGGTATTTCAAACCGCGGATCTCCGAGTTTCTCTATCTGAGCTACCATGGCAACATGCCTGTAAGACACTAAATTACCCAAATTACTCGCATTTTTCGGATAAATCACAAGGCGATCTCAAATTTCTTTGGGAGTCACTCCAAAAGTTTTGAGAATGTACGCAATAAAATATTAAAAATTTAGATCTGATCTTTTCAAAATATTCTCCATTGCATTCTATACACTGTCTCATCGTTTCAAAACATTTTTCAAATCCTGAACGCTATTACTGTTTGGAGAGACTGCAAATACAGTCATTGTAAGCAACTATTGCGGCTTCAGTTGACTCAAATCGTTGACCTCGAAATTTTTCTTTCATTTTGGGGAATAAGAAAAGTCTGGGAGGATGGGACAAACATATGCTCCTGCAGAAATTTTGTCGTTTCTTCTGCAGTTTGGGTAGAGACATTATCATGGTGCAACAAAAATCTTTGCAGAACAGCCTTAGGATGTTTTTTCTCAGTTCATTGAACACTTGTGCAGATTTTTGTGTTGTATTATCTGGAAGTAGCAGTATTTTATCTCTCAAGCGGAATCGTCATTATGTGGTCACTTGCTGAGAGGAAGGAACATATCATCTTCTTGCGAACACTTCTTGTTAGAGGATCTTCTCCTGGGAAGACCCAGAGCGATGACTGTCGTTTAGTTTCTGGATAATACTGGTAAATCCAGGTTTCGTCACCTGTTACAATGCTAAATATGTTTTTGGATCTTGCTCCATTGCATTTTTCAACCATTTCCTGGCACCATTGCACACGTGCTTGTTTCTGCTCATTTGTGAGGTGGTGGGGATTCAATGACTGTATAGCTTCCTCACGTCAAGTTTTTCTTTCACGATTGTTTTGTTGTCTCCCTGTCTGATTCCTCATTCCAGTTGAAAATTACTGCCCGCTTTCTCCAGTTGGATCTTAGCTTTCATGTTCGAATATAACTTGGCGAGTATCCTGATGTATTTTTCTTCTGGTCCTTGGTTTTGCAGGCCATCAATAGAAACATGCAGTACAGTGTCGAAGGCTTTTGTAATGTCTATGAAAGCCAAGTTAGTTCCAGGTTAAATTCCTATGGTTTTTTTTCATGACTTGGGATAAAGTTTGTAAATGATCTATAATTTATAAGCCTGCACGGAATCCTACTTGTTCTACAGGGTGATTCTCATTCAAGTATCGATTCATTTTCCCTATTGTTACAGTAAAAAAGCTTGTACAAAGTTAGCATTAAGCTGATTGGATGATAATTATTCACATCGTCCTATGATCCCTTCTTATGTAGTAGTGTGTTGTTGGTTCACCATGATTTTGGAATTTCCTTTCAGTGGGCTTTTTTAAAACAGTCTGACAATACTTCTACCAGTTCATCTTCCCCAGCTTTTAGATATTCGTTTAAGATTCCGTCATCGCCTAGTAATTTCTGTCAGTCTCTTATAGCTTTCCTCATTTCACCTTTTATTATCGGGGAACTGGTAGAACATCCTCGGGTGGTTTTGTCGGAAACTGGACTAATGAGTTTGTAAAGTTAGGTATTGAGCTTTTACAAAGATCACTGTAGAAGTCCGTTGTTTTTACTATTTTTTTCCGGATGTTTTAGTTTGGCCTTGAGCTGATGTTAATGATTTTATCCAAGGTTTGCCGCTGTTTTGCTCTTTTCTGATTTTCTTTAGCGACTTTGTGTTTTTTCTATGATGTGCTTTACTATGTCCTCTTTATGTTTGCGTAGGTCAAACTTATCATTCTTTTCGTTAACTTGTTTATTTCTACGCGTGCAGTTTTATAAATCCGTGAAACAACATTCAAAGTAAGCGATGAAGCTGAGATAGGGATATATTTTAGACAGCAGGGCCTAAAACTAGAACTTTTAACACAGTGCACACAAGCTAAAAAGCTTTAGATAGTGCGATAATCTACACTATGACCAGATTTGTTTTCAAGTCCAATCACATGGCAACTACCCTTTGTATTTGCACATGTTTCATAATCCGACATGATTTCATTAAGCTTTACTTCTCATTGTGTGTTTTACATGATTAATTTCTGATGCCCCTCACATTTTATATTCAATACAAACCGTCATACTTCAATCAATCGCAATTCATTGTAGAGTTAATCTATACGTCATACCGGCAGCTTTTTGCTTTCTTTGATCTAAAAGGTTATTCTTGTATATAGTATAGCCTACATCCAAGATAAATAGTGGAAATTATGAACTCAGAAGAAACTGAAATGGAAGTGACATTACAGAAGCAGTAGAAAGAATGACACTAGAAAGACGTACTTACCCAAAAAATCCAGAAAGGAATACGATATAGCATTTAATCGTTTCATTGGCTAGTGTAAGGCAAAACATGTTGAAAACAATTTCACTAAAAATTACTACTAGCGAATCAACAAAACGTCAAAACATCTGACATCTCGCGTTTTTAATGTCATTTCTCTTGTTTTAAGATCCGCGTTCTAAACGTGATCTCTGTTAGCTTCAGGATTACATATAATATTATTGATATTCTACAAATTTGAGCGCTGTCTAAAAAATAGTATGATGTGGCGTGTATGTGTGTCTATTGTCACGCCAGACACTTTATTGCTTTGTTAGCGATAGTATTGTTGGGGTAATTCTTTCGGCTTGGGCTTTGAATTTCGCCTGGCGTGAGGAGGGTTAGAGTGGGGTAAGTAAGCGTTTCTTCTTTCTTTGTGACTTCTAGTCAAGTGTCTGGCATGGAAGAATGTGTGTGAATCGTGTGAATGTAGTCTCATGTGTGTAATATCTCCCTCCAATTTCTTCCTTTTAATCTTTTTGTGTATGACGTAAGGGCACCGTGTAATATTCAATAAACCACAGGTAACGTGATTAATGTGAAACTTTGTGTATTTTGTGATAGATATCCCACACCTACTCTGAAATGTGTTGTTAAGGTTCCTGGTCCTGTTGTTGCCTCTGATGCTATGCCTTCCAATGTATATGCTGGGGTAACTAAAATTTAACATCCAGCTGCAAATCGTTTGGCCTCACCCCGGTATATAACAATATGCCACACATGTTGAAAGTGGCTTTATTTTGCTCGTAGGAGTATTACAGTATTGTAAACCCCTAACACTGCGTATTGGATACCATTTTTGTAAGTTGAGCTGTATTTAGGTACTATAAATAATTATGCATGACTCCATTGGCATTTGCTTCAAACTGTCTCAAGTTCCAAGCCTAGCAATTACTTATCAATGTTAACGATTTACGTTTAAGAATGCGTATCTATAATTTTGTTGTTTATGTGAAACTGTAGAATAACTATTCTTTATACATATGTCTTAATCGATCCGTTATTAACTCCAATATTTGTAAATAGGTATTGCTAAGAAAATCAAATTATATTCTTTTAAGGAAAAACAACAAAAATTATGTTAAAACCAGACAACTGTCTCTACCCATATAATTGATTCTCGTGTATTTGTACAAATGCGTTTATAAGATTCATTCTTCTACCTTTTATTAATCACGATAAATGTTTTTCGAAGTGTTTTCAATACACATCTGTTGTAGATACTATAGACTGTAACCATAAGATACTGCCAAACTTTCAGGACATATTCTTCACATGTAGAAGAAGAAAATATGTTTTATAGATATAAAAGCTCTTCATAGAACAATAATCATAGGAAACACACAGCATACCATATGAAACCCTTTCTTGAATGAAATGTTCAAAATGCCTTCTCGGTTACACCTGGTTAAATTATAATTTTGTGTTCCATTTGAACGTTGACAAGCGGCTCACTTTATTGCCTTACTATACGTAGGATCAACCCTATAGTTTCTTCACGAATGTGATTTACCGTACAGTGAAATGGAAGTGTACTTAAATGCAGAGTTGGTAGATGCTCGTATGACATAGAAAAAGCAAAGAAAATTCATGACCGTGTTGTGGAAGGCTGCGAAACAATACGCAGTTCTCCAGGGATACATCAGCGCATCCGGGATTCAATGCGACGGCGGGTTAATGATGTATGCTTCAGTGCTAAGGGAGAATAATTTGAACATTTCATGAAAGAAAAAGCTTCATGCGGCATTTCGGTACGTACACTTCCTATGTGTTTCGCTTGAGTAATGTACTGGAGTTGTAGAAAATGAGCTTTAATATGGAAATAAGGGTGTCCGAATCCATGTTCGTAAAACACACTTTTTCTTCTATTTGTGAGGTAAAACCTTTGATCGTACTTTATTGTGACTCCCTGTATAGAAGAATACAGTAGTAGACAGTTAAAAAGAAGCCCGCCGTTTTCATGCTGGACTTGGAATTCCGAATGCCCTTTGCATGGCCTGACGAGAAACAGAAAAAAACAATTGAGATTTTAAAAATGTTCTCTCTTTATATTAATACAGCTTTATTAGTGTGCGTACATGTAATATAAGATTCCCTCAAAAGCTCCAAGCCTGCCGAAAAGATTTACAGCATTACCAAGGACTTACTCCTTTGTTTTCTGCTTTAAGCCCTCCAGTAATAGAACCAGGAGCCGTGTCCTGACCTAAGGATATAAGACTCGATTTATACCAGGCAAGGTTTATTGACCAAGTCGTTGGAACACTGCTGTATTGTATCACTATGGAAACCGTATTTTACCTTGCTGCAGCAAAAGTCAACAGCTTCTGTCTTCATGAGCGTAAATCTTTTCTCGTCGCTAATATCAGGTTTTCTTTATCGCCAAGTCATTTCGCACGACCCAGACCTGATTTTATCCTTAAAGTAGGTTACACATGTGTACCTCCTATATAGCCTGCAATACCAAACAATTCAAACCGAAGTGGAAAGGTAGAATCAGATGACTGAAAATCTGATGTTATAGTCACATGACTTTCTCTACTCTTGTACAAACTGTCTTTACAAACGCTTATTCCTCATATGCTTCATGTTTATCGAGATGTTAATCTCATTGCTAATTTTCTTGTAGATGCAAGGGGAATATGTTAGGCTTTAAGCGATAGTCAAATATATTAAGAACTGATTGCTATATGGAGTATTCCATTCTCTTTGCATTACCAGCACAAAAAAAATGAATAACGAATTCCCATTTGAGAAAAAGTATAAGTATTGGAACATTTAAGAGAATAACAAGCAATATCTCGAAAATGGTTCACCCAACAACAACAAAATGTATATGACATAAATTGTGTATTTTAACGCGATATACATTTTTGTGTAGTAAACTTTTGTCTATTTTTTATGGTTTAACAATTATGCAAAAGTCGTTCACAATGAAGAATACTTTTGGAGACATTCCCAGAAAATTCAAGATATACATTTCATTTGTCATAAAAATATCTTAAACATATGATCTTTTAATCAAAATTGTTAGAGCCATTTTTGAGAAAATTAAACTTTCCGAAAAATGTTACATGTAAAGGATAATCTGGGGTGGGGGAATTATTTTGAAAACCTTTGTGTTGCATCTCTGGAAGATACTGAACCTAAATACCAAGTTTGGTGTTTATCCAACTGTTCGTTTCTGAGTTATGTTGTTCACAAACACGCAAACACACACACGTACATGTTTCCAAAAATGTTTTTTGGATTCAGGGGGTCTCAAAACATATATTTCCGGTGAAATCTCGGTATAGATTTTTTGGGTGGAATACAATACTTCCCCTATGTACTTACTATACGTAGTAGAGAAAGTAATATGCTTTAGTAAAAATAGTTTGTGTACCCAGTAATAAAGATAGGGGCAGAGGGCATGTAAATGTATTCATAACATTTTTTGTTTTTATTTCCAGATATACCTTTATTAGCTCGATTAATCACTCTTTTGCTTTCCATTGTGGATCCGATTTTTTGAAGTGGAACCTGTAAGTGCTTTGTATTCAATAGAAACCACACGTTGGTGCAGAAATATGTGGGTATAAAAATTAATAAATTTCCTGCTTAACTGGCTACTACCTGTAGCCATTTGAGAGGGCGCTTTGCCAGAACCTATCTAAAATAAACTACCGTTATTTTAGACACGAAGCAGATTTACGATTCACGTAGGCGGCTAAGAAAAGTTACTTGTGTGCTGACCTTTAACAACGAACGCCTAAAGTTCAGATAAGATTAGCAATATTTTTACTGTAGCGAAGGATAGAAAGTGCCCTTTTATATATCAGCTCCCCAAAATAAATGAGAATACACTTTCTCTATCCATTATAGTTTGTTTTTATATAACTACTGCAAATTATTATTACGAAAGCTTACTCTTCTGTCTAATTATGTTAATCGAGATAAATCTTGGCAGAAATAGTTTACTTACACATTTCATTGCAGGTACGTGCACGTCAGATGTCTATATTCTGGTCTCGAAATTCCATACTCTTTCCATGACATTGCGAGAAACGACTGAATATCGACAGCACTTTAAAGAATCTGATTATACTACATTCGCATGACTTTACCCCCTATCGTTTATTAGTGGGTATGCAAATTATCCTTACGAAAGCTAATTTTTCTATCTACTGCATTTTAATTCAAGTAAACCTTTGCAGAAATTGCTACAATGTACACATTTCATCATAGATACAAAGGGAACAACGATAGTCAAATGATTTAGAGCTGGACGCTATATGTTGGCCATAAAATTCCATACTGTTTCAATGCAATCGCGAGAAACAACTGAAAGTCGATGGGACTTTAAATGAATGACAAAGTATTGAACAATTCGAACCATTAATAATGGATATATCGCAAATGGCTTAGATCACAAAAAAACTCATATGAAGTAAATTATGTGTTCCATAGACATCTACGTTTAGTGGTATATTTTTCTCAAATGGGAATTGGTTTTTCATTTTTTTTTGTCCTGGACATACAGAGAGATTGGAATGCGTCACATAGCAGCCAGCTTTAAAAAGATTTGACTATCGCTTAAAAGTCTACCATATTCCTCTTGCACCTACAAGAAAATTAGCAATAAGATTGACATCTCAATTAACATGAAGCATATGGAGAATAAGCGTTTGTAAAAATAGTTTGTACAAGAGTAGAGAAAGTCATGTGAGTGTAACACATTAGATTTTTTATATATACACGTTTTAATCCAAATAATCCTTTACAAAAAAAGCTACATTACACATTTTGTTATAGCCACAAAGAGAATTGCGACAGTCAAGTATTTAAGAACTGAGCGCTATATGCTGCCTTTAAAATTCAATATTGTTTCTATGCAATCGCGAGAAACAACTGAAAATCGATGGGACTTTAAATGAATGACAAGAACTGAACATTTCGAAGTTTAATAACGGATATCTGAGAAACGGCGTATGCCACCAAAAGCTTATTTTGTAGTGGTATACTTCAAATGTTATATTTAATTTGTTGAGCCCAACGTTTGGGAGCAAATTTGAAGTGGTATACTTGTTATAATATTTGTTTAATTTGTTGAGCCCCACGTTTGGGAGCCAATTTGCGACGGTATTACTTATAATGTTTGTGTATTTGTGTTTACTTCACGTGGTGAAGCCATTTTGTGACGTGATTCTTTATTAATGTTTGTTAGCTCCATCTGGTGTTAGCAATTTGCGGCAGTATTAGTTTTTGTTTGAAAGAATGCTGCTGTTATTTTATTTAATTTTGTTTAACTGTGCTCCGGCTAGCTATGATCTTTTTGGTCGAGCACATCTCTTTATACAGGTTGTGTAAACGGAAAGGAATCTTTTATCCAAAGATAACACTGATGAAAGAATTTGTTTTACACTTTTTATTGTCGAACACATTCACTATCACATTTATACATTGATCTTGACACTCGCCAAACTGAAACTGTTATAACAACTTATTTACTGATCATTCTTAATTCACGTACTTCAACCTTTTGTATAATTAACTTTACAATACTTGAGATTTTTCATAACTCTGATACGCGTAACTTGCGAATCGATAGCCGACGTGGAATATTTCTGCTGAACTGAAGGCGACGTGTAGCATACAAATAATTTCGACAAACTGACGGGGTCTATCTCTAACCTAGCCCTTTTTATACTCCCACACCTCGATATGCCTAAATATTATAACTGAGCTGCTATTGGCTAATAAAACGCGCCAACATTAGCGTTTATTTTATATCCAATGAAAATTATGAATACATATGCTCTAGGGACAATGTTCCAGCAAATTCTACAGAAAAACGCGCCAACATTACGTAACTTCCTCGTCTCTAATAATTATAAACAGCTCACCCCCTCGCTGCATTATTGCACGCTATTATTGTCAGTTTGAGTAAGGCCGTATAAACTTACTTCTCAACAATAATTACAATCAATATACTTCTCAAATCAATGTCACATAAAAATACATATTCATATTGCAATCATTCTTTACATTTAAGTAATTTGTGATACAAATTACTGCATCAATTTCAAGTAAATTGTGTGTTTTAAAGAGATCTACATTTTTTGTGTAGTACGTTTTCGTTTGCCGCTTAACGTTTACCAGTTATACAAGATTATAGAAAATTCCGTCTGAATTAAGTGCACTTCATAGGCTATTCGTCGTAAATTCAAGATATACATTTTATTTTTCATGTAAATATTTTCAGTATTTGGTATGTTAATCAAATTCGTTACAGCTATTTTATATAAAATCAATAATTTCGAAAAATGCTCTACGAAAAGTGAGGCAGTAATTTTAACACTTAAATGATTTCAGTCAAATTATATAATATATAAATTCAATAACAGCCCGCCTTAAAGCAACATGTGTATGTAACAATATATAAAAAGTGTATATTGTGTATGTTTATATTATTGTATCCATTGTAATAATGTTATGTGAATGTATTACGTAATTTAATAATGTAGAAGCTGTGAGAAATAGGTCAAAATTTGCTAACAATGAGGTAACCTTGAGGCAATAATGAACGTGAGAGTTTAATAATGGTTGCAGACAGTGTTCCTAACCGGACGCGAGACACGTCCTCGAGAAGTATAATACGTATTCGTGTGAGACGAAAATAGTTTAAGTGTTAAAAAAGTGCATGTAATTAATAAAAGACTCTCACAGTTTTCTATCAGTGAAGTGTTAATTAAATCGTATCAAGCATTAATAAAAGGAGTGAAGAAAACCTTAAAATCTGTATAAGCCTACATTCTTGTCGCACCACAACCCTGCTAAGAGAAACGTGTCTCTAACAATAATACTGACGCAGCCGAGGCAAACATAAATATTAAATATTTAAAGAAACAGTCAAATTACAAAGTTAATATTTTTAAACATTTTTTGGGGGGCAAAGGCCACCAGAAAGTATATATGGGGCAAAGGCAACCGGGTACCATACGTGCGGTTGCAACTACTTGAAGTTAGGCTCCCAAACAGTTGAACTACAATACAACTCCTACAACAAAATAACTTCTTCAAAAGGCTAGTTTGGGGATGGGGATTTTGCTTAAAATCTTCGTGTCGCACCTTTAGAAGACATTGAGCCCAAATACTAAGTTTGTTATATATCTGAATTTTCGTTTTATGCTATCCTGTTCACAGACATACAAAATACGAGGTCTGTTCAAAATATTCGGGGACATTTCGCGCCAATGGATCGCCTGTGTTTAAATTTTAACTTCCGGAAGTTCATTATTCTATATCTGTTAGTCATTGATCACTGCTGTATTGAAATGAACGTTGTGTCGCATAGTTTGCGAATTTCGAAATGGCAGTGTTAGAGGAGCAACGAGTCTGCATTAAATTTTGCGTGAAACTCAAGAAACCTTTACAGAGACACACCAAATAATACTGGAAGTCTACGGTGATATGTGCTTAAGCCGTAGTCAGTATTACCAATGGTTCACGCAGTTTACAAATGGCCGGATGGAAGTTACAGATGACCCTCGTTCAGGACGTCTACCGACGACGCTTATGTCAGGATGTCAACGAAATTGTGCGTGCCAATCGAAGACTAACTGTCGGAGGGATTGCAGAAGAATGTAACATTTCAGTTGGATCATGTCATGAAATCCTGACACAGCATCTTGGAATGCATCATGTTGCCGCCAAGTTCGTCCCACGGTTCATGAGTCAAGACCAGAGACACCATCGCCTCGCAAACTGTTAAGAGCTTTTGAATCGCGCAAATGAGAACGAGTTCCTTAAGAGAATCGTAACTGGTGATGAGACGTGGTCTATGGTATTGTTGTTGAGACCAAGGTTCAACCTCCACAATTAGTCGGGAAAGGTTCTCCAAAACAAAACAAAATCTGATGTGTTAGATGTTAATCTTATTGCTAATCAAACATTTTAAGAGCTGGTTTCTATGTGAAGTATTCCATTCTCTTTGCATTACCGGGACAAAAAAAATGAATAACGAATTTGAGAAAAACAATTATTGGAAAATTTAAGGGAATAACAAGCAATATCTTGAAAATGGTTCACTCAACAACAAAAATGTATATGACATAAATTGTGTATTTTAACGCGACCTACATTTTTGTGTAGTAAAAGTTTGTATATCTTTTATGGTTTACCAGTTATGCAAAAGTTGATCACAATGAAGAATACTTTTGGAGACATTTCCAGAAAATCCGAGATATACATTTCATTTGTCATGAAAATATCTTAAACATATGATATTTTAATCAAAATCGTTAGAACCATTTTTGAGAAAATTAAAATTTTCGAAAAATATTCCATGTGAAGGGTAATCTGGGTTCGTGGATTTTCTTGAAAACCTTTGTTTCGCATCTCTGGAAGATACTGAACCTAAATACCAAGTTTGGTGTTTATCCGACTGTTCGTTTCTGAGTTATGCTGTTCACAGACACACACACGGACATGTTTCCAAAAATGTTCCGTATCGAATTTTTGGGTGGAATACAATACTTCCCCTACTTACTATACGTAGTAGAGAAAGTAAAAAGCTCGTCACGTCAGGTGAAATGTCAAAGCCACGCTGATAGTTTTCTTTGACTTTGAAGGATTAGTTCATCAAATTCGTTGGTGCGAGACTATTGCACAAAAAACGATGTCAATGTGCTGCCTCATCCTCCTACTCTCCAGACTTGGCCCCTGCGGATTTTTATTTCCAAAGTTGAGTTATTATTAAAACAAAAGTCATATAAAATCCTCAAACATTTAATGTTATTAAACCTCCCGTTGAAAGGACCAAGATTTGCAACGACAGACAAGATAAAAGAAAATTCGCAGACGGCGCTTCGCGCGATCCAGATAGAGGTGTACCAAGACTGCTTCCGGAAGTGGAAATGGCGTGGGAGCGGCGTATCAATTATGGAGGAGAGTATTTCGAAAGAGACCATGCACAATAAGTAAAAGTTAAGTGTAGAAAAACGTTGTGGACAAAGTTCCGGGGTTGTTGAACAGACCTCGTACGGAAATGTTTCCAAAAACGCTTTACTTGGATTCAGGGCGCCTCAAAACATGTATTTCCGGTGAAATCTCGGTAGCAAATTTTTAGTGGACTACAATACTTCCCCTGCTTATTATACGTAGTAAATAAAGTAAAAACTGTTGCAAAGTATCTTAGTTCACCTTTTATTTTGAATCCTCAACTGAATTTCAGAGCCAAGGGTCCTTAATAAGACCTAGAGTTTTTAATCGGCGTTAGCTGATTGCAAGTTTAAAACTAGTTAAGGTACTTCAGTCACATTTTGTAAACTTTAAAGTACTGCGTTTGAAATAGGGTGTTCCTTTTGTTGGAGTTGTTTGAAGGACTTATTTCTGCCCCACGTATGGGTGCCAATTTGAAGAAGGTTGATAATTATTTACATAATTTATTAGCCTCACGCTTGGGAAGCCAATTTGAGAAAGTGTTTTGTGGTTGAAGTTTGCACCACGCTTTGGGCGACAATTTGAAGTAGAATTGTTCTTTACGTTGTTTATTTGTTTAGCTCCACGTATGGACGTCAATTTGAGAAGATTGATTGTTAGGTAACATGAAAAGCCGATTTTAAGATGTATTTTTGTTGTTACACTCCAAGTTTAATAAAAAATATATTAAATTTGTTATTAAACTGCTTCTATAGATATTATTTATGCTTGTTTGCCTGGGCTGCGTCAGTATTGTTTTAGAGTCACGTATCTCTTAGACAGGGCGTGGTGCGACAAGAATGTAGGCTTACACATATTTTAAGTTTAAATTCACTTCTTTTTATTAATCCTTGACACAAATTAAATAGTCCTTCACTGATATCAAGATCTGTGATATTTTTTATTTACTATTTGTACTATGTTATCGCGTATACTTATTTTTCGTTTCACACGAATACGTAATATTTCTCTAGAGAACATATCTTCCATCCGGTTACTATCACGGTCTGTAAGGCAACTGAACATATTTCAACCGTCCAAATCCGTAAACCTCTGTATTTCAAGTCTCTGATTGGCTAATCCTAATCCAATAGAATACCTGCATTTTACTAAAGCTTTTTCTGGCTGTTGATTGGCTATTTTTTAAACTGTCACAAAATTTACATTATCGTTGCTCTAATCATGACTAGTAGTATTCAAACTCTCAAACTCATTATTGCCTCAAGGTTACCTCATTGTTACCTCATTGTTAGCAACTTTAAACTTATTACTCTCACAGCTCTTACATTATTACATTACGTAATTCGTTTATATAACATTATTAAACATGTTTACAATAATATAAGCATATGCAATGACTGTTACATACATTTTACAAATTATTACATACGTATTGCTTCAAGGCGGGCTAAGCCCTTGACGGGGTGCCCCCAGGACGTAGAGGTGAAGTGAGAGGAGATAAGAGGGCGGCCGTAGTAGGAGAGCAGAGGGCAGAGTCTCAGCCTTTCTTCCTGATTGAAACTCCCCGAAAGACAGCTGGTGCAACCGAATCCTCCTCCCGCCTCGCAGGCTTGCACATCCCACTGGGGGACCCAGGACTCGGAGATCGTACCAATTTCGGGAGACTAGGTGTCCATAGATCGTCCTTTTCCCCTGTCATGCTACGCCGAGACCTCCCGCCGACACTTGCAGCCCTGAATGAGACAAAGAGGTTAAAGATGAAGGAAAGGAAAATGGAGGTGAAATGGTGGAACAGGAAATTCGGGAGATGTCATAACCTTTCCAGCCTAGTGATCTAGGGAAACCCCAGGGGTCAGGAAGATCGTCAGCCGGAGTATCGAACCCAAGACCTCCCGAATGCGGGCCACAAACTTTGTCGTCTGAGCCATCCCGTTCTGTTACTTGACGCAGTAATTTGTATCACAAATTATGTAAATGTTAAGAGTGATTATAGTGTGAATATGCATTATTGTGTGACATTGATTTGAGATTTTTGTTGATTGTAAGCATTGTTGAGAAGTGGGTTTATACGGCCTTACTGAAACTGACAATAATAGCGTGCAATAATGTAGCGAGGGGGTGAGCTGTTTATCATTATTAGAGACGAGCAAATGACGTAATATTGGCGCGTTTTTCTTAGAATTTGCTGGAACATTTTTCCTAGAGCACATGTTTTCGTAATTTTCATTGGATATAAAAATAGACACTAATGTTGGCGCGTTTTATTAACCAATAGCAGCTCGGTTATAATCTTTAGGCATATTGGGGTGTAGGAGTATAAAAAGAGCTAAGTCAGAGTCAAATTCGTCCAGTCCATCGGAAACATTTGTACATTACACGTCGGCTCCAGTCCATCGGAAACATTTGTGCATTACACGTCGCTGAGTTCAACGAAAGCAGTCATGGTGAATACAGAGCATAGTTTATCGATTTGCAGGTTACGCGTAGCAAAGTTATAAAAAAATCTCTCGTGTTGTAAGTTAATTACACAAAAAGTTGACGTACGCGAATTAATAATGTGCAGTAAATAAGTTATTATAACAGTTTCAGTTTGGCGAGTGTCAAGATTAATATGTGAAAGTAAATAATGTGTTAAGACAATAAAAGTATAAAACAAATTCTTTTATCAGTGTTATCTTTGGATAAAACTCCTTTCCGTTTACACACCTGATTAAGAAATTTGCTCGACCGAAAAATCATAGACAGCCGGAGGACAGTGAACCCAAAAATTAAACACAATAACAGGCGCTCAGTAAAAGATAACACGAAGTGACCGCGACAAATTGTCTTTTATACGTGCGGCAAATAAACAGTAGCATTCTTTCAAACAAACACTAAAACCATCGCAAATTGGCTACCACAAAGTGGAGCTAAGAAACTAACAAAGAATACCGTCGCATACTACACCTAATAAGTAGAGGATGTACAGTCGAGTGCAAAAATCGTGCCGATGCTTTTGGTTATTTGTAGCGTTTTCCGTTCTTGAATGTTTCTGCTCCTCGCCTGCCGTAAGTGATCCATCCTCTAATTGGTTTTAGCTGAATTTCGATACGCTAGCGTTACCCCATGAAGAAAGGTCAGGCCTAGCTGGGTGATGAAAGGGGTGGAGAACCGTTGTATGTCACCTGAATGGTTGAAGCAATATGCCTCCAAAGACTGGCTATGCTAGCCCTTGAATGAGTCCGGCTCTTATTGGTTCGGTATTCAAGCATTAACCTCTGTAACCAAATGAGAGATGGAAGGCGTGGCAGAGGCCTGTTAATTATTGCCAACTTAAACCGGTTCCTCGTATCGGCATGCTATTTTGCACCCGAATGTTCCACCCAAATTTTGATTCCGAGATTTCACCAGAAATATATGCTTTGATATTTACTATTCCTAAAAAAGACGACAATTTTAGAAAAAGTTCTATGTGTGCGTGCATGTGTGTGTGAACAACATAACTCAAAAACGAAAAGTCGTTAAATATTAAACTTGGTATCTAAGTTTAGTATCTTCCAACATGCAACACAAAGTTTTGAAGAAAGTATCCCCACCCCAAACTACACTTCACATGGAAGACTTTTCGAAATGTTTTTACTTTCTAAAAAATCTGATGTGTTACACTCACATGACCTTCTATACTCTTGTACAAAATATTTTTACAAACTCTTATTCTCCATATATTTCATATTAATCGAGATAAACATTTGCAGAATCGATCTTTTGACATGCAAAGAGAATTACATTTTACACATAACGACCAGTTCTAAAAATATTTGACTATCGTTTAAGGCGTATTATGTTCCCCATTGTTTTGTATTTGCAAGGGCAATATAGAAGTACAGTAGCATTTAAACATAGACATATCTCTTAATAACTGGTTGCTATGTGCAGCACCATTCTCTTTGCCACAGATTAATATGCTTCGCATATACAATACAAAAAAAATGAATAACGAATTCCCATTTGAGAAAAATTATAAGTATTGGAAAATTTAAGGGAATAACAAGCAATATCTCGAAAATGGTTCACTCAACAACAAAAAATGTATATGACTTAAATTGTGTATTTTAACGCGATTTATATTTTTTGTGTGGTAAAATTTTGTCTATCTCTTATGGTTTACCAGTTATGCAAAAGTCGTTCACAATGAAGAATACTTTTGGAGACATTCCCAGAAAATTCTAGATATACATTTCATTTGTCATGAAAGTATCTTAAACATATGATAGTTTAATCAAAATCGTTAGAGCCATTTTTGAGAAAATTAAAATTTTCGAAAAATGTTCAATGTAAAGGGTAATCTGGGGTGGGGGATTTTCTTGATGACCTTCGTGTCGAATCTCTGGAAGAAACTGAACCTAAATACCAAGTTTGGTGTTTATCCGATTGTTCGTTTCTGAGTTATCTGTTCACAGACAGACACACGCACACGGACATGTTTCCAAAAATGCTTTTTTTTGGATTCAGATGGTCTCAAAACATATATTTCCGGTAAAATCTGGATATCGAATTTTTGGGTGGAATACAATACTTCCCCTGCTTACTATACGTAGTAGGGAAAGTAAAAATGGCTCTTACAATTTTGATTAATGTACGATATATTAAAGATATTTACATAACAAATAAAACGTATAGGTATGTAGAATTTTGTGAGAATAGCGTGTGATGTCCTGTTCCTGAAGGAACTTTATATAATCCTGTATATCCGCTAAACCTAGAGTGATAGATGAAAACGTACTACACAAAAAATGTAGATCTCTTAAAAACATACACTTTATTTCAAACAACTGTTATTGCGCCAAATCGCACCATTTCCGATATATCCAATATTAATCGTTCGCATTGTTCAGTGCATTGACATTCGTTTAAAATCCTATTGACATTCAGTTGCTTTTCGCGACTGCGTGGAATTTTAAGACCAGCGTCTAGCGTCCTGTTCTTAAACATTTGTCTTTTGGTTTCCCTTTGCATCTACAGCGCGATTTATGACGAACTGATACGCTTATTTCTTTAATTGTCTCAAAACGAGTTATGCTAGCGACAACGTATTATACCTGAAATGCAGAGGAATTTTAGGAGATTATTTACCTATATAGCAAATGTTGAAAATGTGCTCCATCCTGCAAAAGGCACAACTCAACACTCCTTCCATGTTACTGGTCACTCGTTGGAGGACTCTGTTGTCAATAGCTTGAATCTCCTGTGTAATTTGTACTTCAGATCGTCCAATGTCTGGGGACGTGTGGCATAAACCCTGTCTTTTAAGCAACCCCATAGAAAGAAATCCAGCGATGTCAAATCCGGAGATCTCGGTGGCCACAGGTTTTTGGAAATTATCCGGTCGTCAAAGAAACTTGAAATTAGTGCCATGGATTCATTTGATGTAGCGCCGTCCTGCTGAAAATATCCTCGACTCAGCTCTACATCGTCTAGTGCTCAGAAAACTCCATGAAAATCCGTTGGTACTCTGCAGTGTTCACATTGTTTTAAAAAAAAAACTGGTCCCACTATTGCACTTAACTATTCTCTGTGCGGATATTGCGATTTTAACCGGATGCATAGGTGCTTCATGAATAACATGTGGATTTTCGCTGGCCCAATAGCGTGAGTTATTTGAGTTCACATAGCCATGCTTCATCTGTGAACCACGTGATGGACAATACGGCAGGATTTTTCACAATGAACGCCTGAAACCAACGGCAATAATTCAGTCGTCTATCCTTCTCTGGTTCCTGTAACTGATGGACAACCGTAATCCTATACGGCTTTAGGCCTGCACTTTTCACAGCTCTCTGACATATTGAGTAGCTGTACCCTGTCTCCTTCGACAAACGTCTTAATGATTTTTGGTGACTGATCCAGTTGTGCTCTTACGTCAACAACCGTGGGAAGCCTATATGAACGAGTTTTGCCTTTTTCACTCACCAGAGATCCAGTTGTTTCCAATTTGTTTTCCACTCCCAGTATTGTGTTTCTTTGATGAGGATTCCGAACTCCAAATCCTCAGTGGTATGCCCTTTGAGTAGCTCTAATTGAATTCGTAACCCAGTATCGCTTTACAAGAAAGAGTCGCTCATTTAATGTGTACTCCATTTTCACGTTGACTGGAACAAAATGTCAAAACAGTTGCCGACAATAAAACTAACAACTACGAATAAAACATGAACACCTGCGCATCTAGTGACAGGCAATTGAAACTCTAGACCATTCTGCTTACTTTGGTGCAAAAATTGGGGCATTGAGTGAATTTTAAACACAATAATTAAAGAAAGAAATATATCAGTTCTTCGTAAATCACCCTGTATAACTAAATAGGTAATATAGCTATTTCTGCAAAGATTTATGTGATTAAAGTGAAGTAGATAGTAAAATAAGCTTTGGTAAAAATAATTTGTATAGTCACTAATAAACGATAGAGGGTAGGGAAAGCCATGTGTATGTAACACATTAGATTATGTACCAATCGTAGCAAAACTCTTTCATAGGGACTGAATTCGAATTACTTTTTCCAATACAGATTGCAAATTCATTCAGTGGTTCCTTTTTTATCCTTGAATTGTTTTCTATGCCATTCACAAAGAGAACTGAAACTGCCTGGGCGGAGACATAGGTGGGTTATCTGAAGTTGGAAAAGCTATTGTTATTAAAGGGAATGGGTCACTTTATATGCATGTTAGTGTATACATGACTTAATTGCCCATTACTGTAAAACTGACCTTACTTCGATTTCATTGTATTAGTATCCACAGTTTGCAACTTTTCTTTTAGGCTTTAAAAGCAACTAAGTTATTCTACAAGACAGGTTGCTTCTCCAGGCTCTTAAAGATTTCAGCTAATGCGATTGCGATGTTATGCAGGAAACTTTTCAAATTTTAAAGGAACATTCCGCGAGCGCCTCCTCGTGTATCTGTTTAGAAATGAGGACTCTGGTCCAGGAGCACTTTGAAACTAATTGTATTGGAAAAGTTTATTATTCAGACATCCCTGGTAATAAGAAGGTAGGAACTAAATTAAATTTGGAGCGGAGCCGTTTCAGATACCGCCAATAGAAAGTGTAATTTTTAAAGTAGACAGGAGATGGAAGCGGATAAGTGTTTGTATAATTGGTTTTCGCACTGATGGCTCTACAGCTTTTGTTCTTTTTCTGTCTGTCGAGAGGAAAGGCCATACAGTTCGGTTGGCTTGGGTTAAAAAAGGAATGTAATATTGCCTAGGTTTGTCCGGGTATAATAATAATAAAAAAATAGTTCTAGACTTGCTCATTTAATTTGTTATGATAATACTGAAGAGATGCATATAAATACCCAACAAAAAGCAGTGTAAAACTTAGGATTCACTCTGTAATTATTACTTTCTCTACTGCGTACAGTCGGGTGCAAACACACGCACCGATATGAACAAGCGCGGTTTAAGTTGGCAGTCAACAGTGACTTTGCTGTTTTAGATATTCAGGTACTTTATAGTACTTTCTATATCCTGATTCCAAAAATGAAGTCCTGTCGTATCACATTCCATTCCGTTCAAAATTCATATCTTCCATTTTTATTACTTTCTCTACTACGCATAGCAAGTACGGAAAGTATTGTATTCCACCCAAAAATTCGATACCGAGATTTCACCGGAAATATATGTTTGGAGACCCCCTGAATCCAAAAAAAGCATTTTTGGAAACATGTCCGTGTGTGTGTGTCTGTGAAGAGCATAACTCAGAAACGAACAGTCGGGTAACACCAAACTTGGTATTTAGGTTCAGTATCTTCCAGAGATGCGACACGAAGGTTTTCAAGAAAATCCCCCACCCCAGATTACCCTTTACATGGAACATTTTTTCGAAAATTTTAATTCTCTCAAAAATGGCTCTAACGAGTTTGATTAAAATATCATATGTTTAAATTATTTTCATGACAAATAAAATGTATATCTCGAAATTTCTGGGAATGTCTCCAAAAGTATTCTTCATTGTGATCAACTTTTGCATAACTGGTAAACCATAAGAGATACACAACATTTTACTACACAAAAAATGTAGATCCCGTTAAAATACACAATTTATGTCGTATAGTTTTCTTTTCTTTTTTGAGTGAACCATTTTCGAGATATTGCTTGTTATTCCCTTACATTTTCCGATATTTTCTGAAATGTGAATTCGTTATTTATTTTTTATGTCCTGGACATACAAAGAGAATCGAATGCTCCACATAGCAACCAGCTCTTAAAATATTTGACTATCGCTTAAAGTCTACCAATTCCCCTTGTATCTACAAGAAAATTACAATAAGATTAACATCTCGATTAACATGAAGCATATAGAGAATAAGCGTTTGTAAAAATAGTTTATACAAGAGTAAGGAAAGTCATGTGAGCGTAACACATCACATTTTTTGTGTATCTTTTATGTGATCATGAACCATTACACTACTACAAAAATGCCATGTTTTGGAATAAAGCTACTATAAGGAAATAAGTGACTGTTTTAAGGCGGCAGCACATTCTAAGCTGCTTACACCATTTTCTATTCAGAATTCATGTGTTGCAGGGCCTAATATTTGTATAAAGGAAACAATTAGCATTTAAAAAATACAATTTTGTAATCTTTATCATAAGTGACTCAGTACAGCCAATGGAAACAAGTTGTGTAAATAATCCAAATTCATTTCGTCATATTTGTGGCAGTTTTATAGTGTAGAAGCAGAAAAAAATTCTGATGTATTACACTCACATGACTTTGTATACTCTTGAACAAACTATTTTTACAAACGCTTATTCTCCATATGCTTCATGTTAATCGAGATATCGAGATGTTAATCTTATTGCTAATTTTCTTGTAGATGCAAGGGGAATTCGTAGGCTTTAAGCGATATTCAAATGTTTAAGAGCTGGTTGCTATGTGCAGTATTCCATTCTCTTTGCATGTCCAGGACATAAAAAAATAAATAAGGAATTCCCATTTGAGAAAAAGTATAAGTATTGGAAAATTTAAGCGAATAACAAGCAATATCTCAAAAATGGTTCACTCAATAACAGAAATGTATATGACATAAATTGTGTATTTGAATGCGACCTACATTTTTTGTGTAGTAAACGTTAGTCTATCTCTGATGGTTTGCCAGTTATGCAAAAGTCGTTCACAATGAAGAATGCTTTTGGAGATTCCCAGAAAATTTGAGATATACATTTCATTTGTCATGAAAATATCTTACACATATGATATTTTACTCAAAATCGTTAGAGCCATTTTTGAGAAAATTAAAATTTTCGAAAATTGTTCCATGTAAAGGGTAATCTGGGGTGGGGGATTTTCTTGAAACCTTCGTGTCACATCTCTGGAAGATACTGAGCCTAAATACTAAGTCTGGTGTTTATCCGACTGTTCTTTTCTGAGTTGTGCTGTTCACAGACACACAGACAGACACACACGGACGTTTCCAAAAATGCTTTTTTTTATTCAGGGGGTCTCAAAACATGTATTTCCGGTGAAATCTCGGTATCGAATTTTTGGGTGGAATACAATACTTCCCCTACTTACTATACGTAGTAGAGAAAGTAAAAATAACTTCATTTATAAGCAATACGTACGAAGCTTACTTCGGAATTGGAATAGCAGATAAATCCAGGTCTGGGCTCCTCATAATGTGTGCAGTGTTATTTGAAGACTTACGAAATTTTACAAAGGGGAAGAAACAAGCATTACACCAAGGTTGTGGCGTGAACGTCACAATCACAGTACTGATTTTTACTCTTGTAACATCTATCAGTAACTAACTACAAAGCACGAGGGAAGTTAAATGAATTATTACGTACCCTCTCACGGATACCGGGATGTACTTGTAGATACATTAGAAGAGACGTATAACTCTATGATAATCCGGTTTTGTGATACGGAAGTGAAATCTGGGGATGGGAAAGAGCGGAGCATGTAAATAAAACACCAGTAGCATTTTGGAAAAGAGTTCTTGGAGTTTCACAAGGCACACCAAATTCGGGGGTATTGAGTGAGGTGGAATATTATGAAGACACAATACCCTGTAAAATAAGAGCAGTGAAGTACTGGCTAAGGCTGATGCAGGGGGATAACTCCACACTACGATCCAAATGTTACAAATACCAGCGAGAAAACCTGTCTCCTAAGTTTTGGACAGCTGATTTGGAAAGGGGTTTGAGGAGAATAGGAATGGGGTCAGTATGGCAAAGAGCTGAAACAAAGACTAAAACATATGGAAAGGGTTAAAAGAAGACTAAGAGACATCAACCAACAGGAAATAGAATCGGATTGTAAAAGTAAACCTTCTCCAAGTCTAGCAAATGAAATAAAATTGAATTGGGGTAAAGAGGCATATATGTTTAATTTAAAAAGAAAGAAAAGATCAGTGGCATGGTTTAGACTGGGGGGCTGGAGGGCACAGAAAATGACTGACGATTCTGGCAGGAGAATCTACCCATTCTGTGATTTGGATGAGGACTGGGTACATATTTTGGCGGAGTGTGCACAGTGGGAGAACCAGCGAACGATTAAACTCAAAGAATAATCCTTAGGTCCCTCAAGAAAGAGATTGGTATGTTGGGATCTACTGGCTAACCAGAGGAACTAGCAAAACATGGGCAATTTGTTGGCTAAAGTGCGCGAAGCTAGGTCAAATGTGTTCAGTTAGAAAAAGGTAATTCATGTCTATTTCTCTTTTTGTTGTTCCATTTTGTTGTGTTTTCTTTTTCTGTTGTTTATTTTGTCACCTTATTGTTTCTTCAATATGCATGTACGGTCAATGAGCCATGCACTAAATACTTGTGAAATAACTTCAATAATTTGAAACCAATAAAGTTACCTTATCTATCTACTTTTGTACATGCAATATGAAGGCTTTCAATGCAAAGAACAAAACAGGAATTATATACCCAAACTTGCCATCTGGTGAGATCACCTACAGACAGTAGTTAGCTTATTTCAGAGCTACAGATGTTTAGAACTTTAGGATGCACCATGAGTCTCAAATTACACTTTCTGTTTTCACATTTTGACGTCTTTCCTGACAACCTGGGGAGGAGATGACAAGGACGATAGAATTCTTCAATGATTGCAGATTACTACTGGATGCTGTGTAGGGATTCCTCCGAAACACACAAAAGAAAATCCAAGAGACAAAACTTCGATATTAAATGAACAAGATCTTATTGACCTGCTGTTTATAAAATAAATTTAAATGTTATATTTGGCAATAACAATACAAATTCATTTGCAGCTCTTATACAATTCATGAGTAGGTACATTTTTCGAAGAAAATATGTGAATACTTCGTTTTTGATTTGTAAAAAAACATGATGTGATGGAGAAAAACGGAACTCATTTTTTAAATCAGTGAAACTGAAATATTAAGAATCACCGTTCACATGTAAAACAGCTCACAAAAAGTTTTCATTTGTAGACCTGTGTAATTAACACGCCTCTGCCGCGCCTGTCATCCCTCATCCGGTTACAGAGGTTAACGCTTGAATACCGAACCAAAAAGAACCGCATTCATTCAGGGGCTAGTATAGACAGACTTTGGTATGCATAGTTTCCACCATGTAGTTGATTATATCGATTCTCCACCCCTTGCATCACCCAGCTAGGCCTGTCCTTTCTTCATAGAGTAACGCTAGCGTATCGGACTTCAGCCAAACCCAATTAGAGTGTGATTCTCCTAAGGCAGGCGCGGAGCACAAATGATGAGGAGATTCTGCCAACATTCAAGAATGGAAAACACTAAAAGTAACCAAAAGTATTGGCACTTTTTTTTCACTGGACTATGCATAGTAGGTAGAGAAAGTATTCCATTCCACCCAAAAATTCGATCCCGAGATTTCACCGAAAGTACATGTTTTGAGGCCCATGAATAACAAAAAACATTATTTGAAAAAGATCCTGTGTGTGTGTTGCTCTACATGGAACATTTTTCGAAATTTTTTATTTTCTAAAAAATGGCTCTAATGATTTTTATTAAAATACCATGTATTAAACATGCTTATATGAAACATAAAATTTTAATCTTGAATTTTCTGAGAATAGCTTGTGAAGTTCACCTTAGAAGGAATTTTGTATGATTTTGCATAACTCGTAAACGTTAAGCGATAGACGAAAATGTACCGCACTAAAAATGTAGAGCTCTTTAATACACCATTTGTTTCAAGCAAGTTTCTTGTGGCATAAGCCATTTCTGAAATATTCGTTATTAAATACTCAATTGTTCATGTCGCGATTGCATGGAAACAGTATGGAATTTTAAGGTCTTTATTTAGCGTCCAGTACTTAAACATTTGACAATCACTGTTCCCATTGTATCTATAACGAAGTGTGTAATGCAGCTATTTCTGCAAAGGTATATTTGGATTAAAATGCAGTAAATAGAGAAATAAACTTAGTAGGAATAGTTTGTATACCGACTAATAAACGATAGAGGGTAGAGAAAGTCATGTGAATCTATTACATCATGAATTGTGAATGATTACTTGTTATTACTTTCTCTACTACGTATGGTAAGTAGAGGAAGTATGGTTTTCCACCCAAAAATTTAATACCGAGATTTCACCGGAAATATATGTTTTGAGACCCCCTGAATCCAAAAAAGCATCTTTGGAAACATGTCCATGTGTGTGTGTGTCTGTGAACAGCATAACTCAGAAACGAACAGTCGGATAAACACCAGACTTAGTATTTAGGTTCAGTATCTTCCAGAGATGTGACACGAAGGTTTCAAGAAAATCCCTCACCCCAGATTACCCTTTACATGGAACAATTTTCGAAAATTTTAATTTTTTCAAAAATGGCTCTAACGATTTTGAGTAAAATATCATATGTGTAAGATTTTTCATGACAAATGAAATGTATATCTCGAATTTTCTGGGAATGTCTCCAAAATTATTCTTCATTGTGAACGACTTTTGCATAACTGGTAAACCATAAGAGATAGACAAACTTTTACTATACAAAAAATGTAGGTCGTTAAAATACACAATTCATGTCATAGAGTGATCCCTTTCGAGATATTGCTTGTTATTCCCTTAAATTTTGCAATATTTATACTTTTTCTCAAATGGAAATTCGTTATTCATTTTTTTTTGGTCCTGGTAATGCAAAGTGAATGGAATGCGCCACATAGCAACCAGCTCTTAAAATATTTGACTATCGCTTAAAGTCTACCAATCTCCTTGCATCTACAAGAAAATTAGCAATAATATTAACATCTTGATTTACACGAAGTATATGGAGAATAAACGTTGGTAAAAATAGTTTGTACAAGAGTAGAGAAAGTCATGTGCGTGTAACACATCAGATTTTTTGTCATGAGTTCAACGAAGATAATGGTTGACATGAAGACAATTAGAAAATCAACAGACTGATTCGCGGATAATCGATTTGATGACGAAGGTCGACATCCCCTTTACAGTTTACGAAACCGACGCGGGTAGCAGAGGTCGTTAGGGCACGGACTTGTCAGCTGGAGCTCCCGCCAGGACCGTCCTTCCAGACTGAGGCATTTTCCAGGTTTTCCTCAGTCCTCATAACCAGTGAGTGATAGCTGCTGTATGAAAGCCAAAGAGTACGCGAACATCCCAACTTATGACGCGAATTGATATATTGCTTCTTTTTGTTTTGTTTTTAATGCTATTAAACGTAACATATATGCGTTAATTTAAAGGATGCGGTGTTTAAATTTACAGCGCCATTCGATGAAATGTGGCAACAGGGTCGGTAACAAATTTTGACTTGTGCGCGTTGTAAGGAGCTTTTGTGCATGCGCAACTGGTATGACGTAATTACCTTATAGGCTAAAAACACACGGGTCGTGCACACTTGAAGGAGTGCACGAAGATTCTCCTGTGCTATGTTTCCATACTTTCACTAAATTTACATTAATGCCACTAGATGACTGCACTAAAGCAAAAGTAGGTAACGTGCACGAACGCGGAAACTTCTCCCGGTTATTGTAGCCTATCCACTGCTATAGGAATTCGTTTGTGCAGTAACGGGGGCCGGTCTGCCGTTTCTTCTCTGGTTAATAGTGACGATGAATATGTTATGCTACCTTTCGTAATAGAAACGTGTTTGAAATGGTGCCCCTTTGCATGTGAACACCTGTTAAACAGATTATGAAACACAAGACAAAAGTTCTGCAGCTGAAATGCTGGAAAACGCAGGCCATACGTCTTCTAATTCATCAAGTGTATGGAATTGTTTGCATAAATTTTATCCTTAGGCATTCCCACATATAACAATTACATGAATTTAGATCTGGGATATCGAGCAGGCCATACATTCTCTAATGCAGGCATCATCAATACGTACCTGCTTTACCTGTTGCGCTCTCGTTAGCGTCCGTCACAAGGAAAACTATTCATCAAGCCGGTTTATAAACTTAGTGACGTAATTTTGCGATACAAATTGATTTAAAGTATTACGAGGGCCGTCCAGAAAGTAACATTCGTTTTGGCCTATCTTGGTAGTGGGTGGGACTAGAGCCGCCATCTTGGTGTCAGAACGTTCCTACACTCAGTACGCATCCAGCTGTGTTAGCCCGTGGACTGTGCCTCCCTTGCTTTGTTCTCTATGTCGTGTTAAAGTGTGCGCTACAATAGAGGTGTGATGTATTGTTTTTTCACGACAACGCACGTCCACACACGGCCAATCTTACCCGAGGGTTCTTGGATGGTTTTGTATGGGAGTTTTCGATCATCTACCATACAGCCTGGATTCGGCGTAGAACGACTGCCACCTCTACCCAGCGATGAATAAATGGCTCGCTACACAACACTTTGACACCTACGCTGAACTGAATGCCGGTGTAAACCAGTGGCTGAAATCGCAGCCGGCAGATTTCTACAGAGACGGTATTGATAAACTTGTTACACGGTATAATAAGTGCCTTAATTTGAATGGTGGGTATGTAGAGAAATAGCTTAAACGTGTATCTTTCAAATGTATATAATAAACTTTGGTTGTTTTCATTTTCTTAATTTTTTATTTCAAAACGTCTGTTACTTTCTGAACCTTCCTCGTAGAATCATATTGGTTTACAGAACTATATTCCTAATATGATAATACATTAGTAGTAGTAGTAGTAGTAGTGGTGGTAGTAGTAGTAGTATTAGTAGTAGTAGTAGTAGTAGTAGTAGTAGTAGTAGTAGTAGTAGTATTGGTGGTGGTGGTAAATAATACAAACAGCACTGTTCAATGTGGCGAGACATGATAATTTGAGCATTGCATCGTAGGTGGCATTATACAAGCATGAATAATAAATTGTGTAATTAAAACACGACAATTCGTATGCTGGAAGGCAAAATAAACAAATAGTGAATCTGACCAGCATAAACAAATTCAGCAATAACTACACATTACAGTACGATAAAATGTACTGGACTTACATCCACTAACTGTACATTTTAGTTATTCCAAAAAAGCTGGTCTTTCTTCCCTTTAGTATGTTTCATACTGATTTGTATGACAAGACGAATAATGGAGGTGTAGATTAAACTTCTTTATATGTGTTAACATTTTATTACTAAATAAATACCTTACAACACTATATTGTGCTATAATAAAATATACTTCCTCCCAAGTAGGGTTGAACCCAGGTGCTTTGACGTATTGTCCTCCATGGTAAATGAAAACTACCCGATAGAACAGCCGCTGCGCTGAGGGACGGTATGAATCACGTTAGCATTTTATCCATTGCTCCTCTTCCAGTTGCTCCCATCACGCTTATGTACTGAGCAGGCAAGCTCCCAACCGCTCTGCTCAGTACTTGACGATAGCTGTTCTAATTCGTCAAGCGTATGGGACTTTTTGTATAAACTTGTTTAAGCATTCCTACCTATAACAATCACATGGATTTAGGTATGGAGATCGAGCAGGCCAGACAATTGTTCTTTCATCTAAAACAGGTTGCAATACGAGGCAGCTATTTACTTGTAGAGTTCATTCCGCGGCAGCCTCCATTCGTCTATTTTCCTCGGTTGGAACTCTTTTGTCTAACAGGGACCAGTTTGTTGATTTGTTTCTAGCAATCTTCAAAATGTGGGTTTGTTAAGAACGGCGACACTAATGAATTTCTGTATAACTTCAAGTTGACAGTGTACATATGACTCCGTTCGAGCAAACCTTAACACAATTAACACAACCCCTTTTGTAGTATACACCATTATAGCTGCACACTTCACATAACGTTATTCCAACATGCCCAACTACGTTAGACTGAAGTGTAAGGGCCGGATTCCTTGAACCTGACTCCATTACATTTAGTTGTAATGAAGGAAGCAAGAATGCCACTCTACAGATTGCAACTCGAAATAAACTCAGGTTTGCTAAGAACTAGGAAATGCATAGTATAAGCATGTTTAGAAATGCCGCCAGATATATAATTCCAATTAAACACTTTATAAGAACTTCAGGATCATCATTGATCCTGAACGTTGGACCAATAAAACTCAGGAAATTCCTGAGAAAAACTTTGATGTGTTTTATACATGGCTCAAGGGAGGGTTCAGGAGTATATGGCATAAGACAAAGGTGCAAAATGTTTATTTTTCCCTTGTGTGAATATGCTACTGTTTTGGAAACACAAATTTATGCCATTATTCAATACTGCATGAAAACATAAGGGAGCTTACACTGGCAAACAAACCCAATCTTCTTAGATACACTTAAAGACTCTAAGTGGTCATAAGGTAACTCAGGACCGCTTTTAAACTACCAAAATATGCTCATAAGCTTTGGCAGAACAGAATGAAGTTCAGTTTATCTGGGTGCTGGGTCATATTGCCATAGAGGAAAATGAAAAAGCTGATTAACTTGCAAGATAAGGAGTAGATTCACAATTTATTGCGTCAAAGTCGCCTCTAGGAACATTTCGATGTTTATTAAGAGAGGCTGGTTTAAAGCTCCAGGAAACAAATATGAAATATTTAATAGTAAATAATGTAAGAAAAGAGCTGAAAATTTACTTAAGTATAACAGACTTCAGCTGAGAACAATTATTGCATTTCTCACAGGACATTCTCCTGCGAAAAAGTATCTTAACACGATGGAAGTGTTTCAGGGTAATTGGATTGCAGTCTGTGCAAGAAAGCCCAGCATATTAATGCCGCTGGGAGATATAGGTATTGCTTTTGGGGAAATGTTTTTAGAATCAGAAGAATTTGAAAACGTATCTGTTGTGTATTTCTCAGTAAATGATGCAGGCATAATGAACTGGCTTTAAAACAATACAGGTAGCACAATAAGTCCAAGGTTGAAGTGTGTCCAGAGCAATGACGTATAAGACAAGACAAGGCAAGGCAAAAGCCGGTTTCACCAACCGATGCTAAATTTTAACACAATGTTAAACTGATTTAACACTGAAGTTAACTAAATTCTGTTTCATCGAGCAACGTTAGCTTTAACAAGGTGTTTAACTTCGTATTAAGTTAACACTGCCGTGCCTCTGTGTTATGTTATTTAACAAATGTTAGAAGTTGAAAAATGTCTGATGGAAATCAAGCGTTGCATTTGGCGTTTTTGAATACCATTCCTAACGGAAGAGCAGTTGTACGTCATAATAAATTTCAAAAGCTGCAAAAGGAGGAACTTTTAAAGCGCTAGAAACTGTCCAAAGGGGTTCATGAGCATAGTTTTATGGGAAATACGAAAGGTTAGAATACTACAAATAGAAGTGACTCTCTTTATCCTATGCTACAAGTGTTAATTACTTTGAAATGTTACCTACTGGCACTTTTCATTTAATGGTAGGTGATATTGTTCGTATTTCTAAAGCTACCGTTTGTGGGTTTATCCGGAAGTACAAAAAGCAAACTATTTTTGTTGGGGTCTGCTTTATTCTCAATCAGCTATAACACACTTTCGTCCATTCTAGCTTCAATGTAGTCTCCACCAGCTTTAAACCGTTCTAAACGCTCCTCGTACCTGGCGTTTTTGGTGCTGCACTTTATGTGAGAAAATGGTTTGTACTGTTATTTGCCCCACGTTTTGGGAGCCAATTTGAGATGTTTATTGTTTCTACGTATGGAAAACCAATTTGAGAATGGAGTTGTATTGTAGTTCAACTGTTGGGGAGCCAAACTTGTAGTAGTGGCAACAGCACGTATAGTAAACAGTTTCCGGTAGCCTTCGCCCCAAATATACTTTCAGGTGGCCTTTGCCACAAGTATAAAAATATTAACTTTGTAATTTGACTGTTTCTTTAGATATTTTATATTTATGTTTGCCTCGGCTGCGTCAGTATTATTGTTAGAGACACGTTTCTCTTAGCAGGGTTGTGGTGCAACAAGAATGTAGGCTTACGAACATTATAATTTTAATTCACTCCTTTTATTAATGCTTGACACGATTTAAATAACACTTCACTGATATAGAGAGAGCTGTTAGATGTTTTTATTAAATACTTGCACTTTATAATACGTAAACTATTTTCGTCTCTCACGAATACGTATTATACTTCTCGAGGACGTGACTCGCGTCCGGTTAGGAACACTGTTTACAGGCAACTGAATTGATTTCAACTGCCTAAACTTGCAAATTTCTGTATTTCAAGTCTCTGAATGGCTATTCTTAATCCAATGGAATACCTTCATTTAACTAAAGCTTTTTCTGCTTGTTGATTGGCTATTTTTTATAAACTGTCATAAAAAATTACATTATTGCTTCCAAGAATCACAAGTAGTATTGTTGAACTTTCAAATTTATTATTGCCTCAAGGTTACCTCATTGTTACCTCATTGTTAGCAACTTTTAACCTATTATTCTCACAGCTCCTACATTATCAAATTACGTAATATATTCACATAACGTTATTGAACATGGATACAATAATACAAATAGAATGACTATTACATACATTTTTATATATTGTTACATACAGATATTGCTTTAAGGCGGGCTGTTATTTAATTTATATATTATATAATTAGACTGAAATTATTTAAGTGTTTAAAATACTGCCTCATATGTTAGCAAAAAATAACGCGATTGCTTATTTGACTTAGGGAGAAATGCGTTCATTCTAATTAAATTACTCGCTGATTTTCTCCCGGGCTTCATCCTCATCACTTAATGTATGACCGTCGGCTTTTCCGCACTCTATAATACGTCTAAGTTGTGCCTTTGTCAATTGTTACTGTATCGTTTTAGTTCGTCTTCACTAGGAGTTCACTTCACTAAGGTGAACTAGTTCAATTCTCCACCACTTCACTTCCTTCGTGACGTATCCTCTTCACGCCGGACGTTCACTTCACCCGGGAGTCAACACAACACCTCCACAACCAGTCTCTCTGTAGTAGCACTTGCTGCACGTCACAACAGTCATCACCAACTCGCTCGGAGAACTTCACTTGATGTCACACCAGAAACCTATCGCTCACTAACTGACCTAACTCAACCCCCCCTCACCTTGCACGCAACTCGACTGAATCACTCCCGCGAGAGCGCTCCTTATACAATCAGTGAAATTTTTCCACAAGTTTCTCGAGCGTTCTAGAACTATTTCAACACACTTTCTGGAGGAGAGGGAGAAGAAGCTTCCAGAAGGTTCTAATTATCTACCATAGCGCGGCTGGTGTTTACGCTGACGAACGGCACTTATCTTGTTTACTTCAACTGCCCGGCGCCGACCTCCCGATAACCTTTGATCATAACCACTGTGTCACAATATCCAGTATCACTGCAATTACCGCTTTTCAAGGGGTGAAACATTTATTCCTCTGCATATAGATGTTTCAGCTGTCATTGTGATTCTAACCTCAAACATTCGGTAATATCACATTGCAATTACCTATAAATCAAGACCAGATAATCCAGAGTACCTTGCATGAATGTATCCAGTTGTCTGTTATTGACACAGATATATAGACAAAAGTGCATCGAGCGATTCAGAAGCCGTGTAGATAGGTCACCGCCTTCTCTTTTAGGTTAAAAATATGTTAGGCAACAATTTTCTGTAAAAACTTACTCAAACCTAAAGTTTTTAACATCGGTTGGTAAAACGGCTCTAAATGCAGTTGCCCCCCCGTAGCCGCGTGAATTAACTACCGTAGAGCGAGGCCATTCGACCCGATATCTGGTACGAGTCAGACCCGGCGGTTGCCAGTCGCGTTATTCAAAATAAACCAGTACTAAGAACCTGACATTTCTTTATCCTATCGAATGTACCACATTTTAATATCTGTACAAGTAAGTATTACTTACTTCCACAAGTTAATAAACGAGAACAAGATGTTCATGTAACAAAATAGAGAGACGCATTTAAAGTTCGTAATAAAGTTCCTTACAACCCTTGTTTGAGACAACAAGATGATAGAATCCATATGTTTCTTCCAACAAAGTAATATTTTTCAATCGTATTTATCCTTTTTCCTGTTTGCCTCACATTTCATCAAAACTTGTCACAGTTCTCCTGGCAAAAGTCGGAAAGTAGTTCAGTAACAGTCGCGTTCTCCATTTGTTTCTTTCTCTTTCCCTCTCTGCTCTGTGTTTTGTAGGTCAATAGGATTATCATAAAGCGATGAAATTTGATGTGATAAGCCATGTCAGCTCTAATGCAGGGGAGGTGTGATGATCTGACAGCATGACTGATAAAATATGTATACGGGACTAAGTTACAAGGGTATTACTGTTACCTCCAACGCTTTAGGGTGCACGGGAGCACCCCAGAGCTTTACTCTGCCTGCCAGGGGCATTACCAGATTGACCATGCAATATCAGTAACCATGCGTTACCGACCTACCTAAGATCATCTCTCATCGGCGCATATTTTAATCATGGGATTATCCAGCTAGAGTAGCAGTCATCGCCCGCTTGGAATTGCGGCGTTCAGGCCAGTGGCAGCACGAGTCACCCATAGAGTCGATATTTCTAACTCATTCTAGAGTTGGAGAAAATAGATATTACATTCTCTACCAATTAGCATTAGATAAAATACTGCATTCCACTCAAAACTTCAATACCGAGATTTCATCGGGAATTTTGAGACTTCTTGAATCAAAAAAAGCATTCTTAGAAAAAGATCTATGGTGTGTATGTATGTGTGTGTATCTCTCTGTCTGTAAACAGCATAACTCAAAAATGAAAATTCAGTTAATCCAACTATGCGCTACGAATATTTTCAAGAAAACTCCCAAGTTACACCTTACATGCGAATAGCTTGTGAAGTCTTCTTCATTCCGATTTTTGTATGCTTGAGAAACCATAAGACATTCACAAAGTCTTACCACACAAAAATTGTAGATCTCTTTAAAACTCACAATTTTATGAACGGAACTGATTTTTTACTTTCTCTACTACGTATAGTAAGTAGGGGAAGTATTGTTTTCTACCCAAAAATTCCATACCGAGATTTCACCGGAAATATATGTTTTGAGGCCCCCTGAATCCAAAAAAAGCATTTTTGGAAACATGTCTGTGTGACTGTGAACAGCATAACTCAGAAACGAACAGTCGGATAAACACCAAACTTGGTATTTAGGTTCAGTATCTTCCAGAGATGCGACACGAAGGTTTTCAAGAAAATCCCCCACCCCAGATTACCCTTTCCATGGAACATTTTTCGAAAATTTTAATTTTCTCAAAAACGGCTCTAACGATTTTGATTAAAATATCATATGTTTAAGATATTTTCATGCCAAATGAAATGTTTATCTCGAATTTTCTGGAAATGTCTCCAAAAGTATTCTTCATTGTGAACGATTTTTGCATAACTGGTAAACCATAACAGATAGACCAAATTTTACTACACAAAAAATGTAGATCGCGTTAAAATACACACTTTATGTCACATACAGTTTTTTGTTGAGTGAACCATTTTCGAGATATTGCTTGTTATTCCCTTAAATTATCCAATACTTATGGATACAAATGGAAATTCGTTATTCATTTTTTTTCTCCTGGTAATGCAAACAGAATGGAATGTTCCACATAGGACCCAGCTCTTAAAATATTTGACTATAGCTTAACGCCTACCAATTCCCCTTGCATCTACAAGAAAATTAGCAATAAGATTAAAATCTCGATATCCCGATTAACATGAAGCATATGGAGAATAAACGTTTGTAAAAATACCTTTACAAGAGTAGAGAAAGCCATGCGAGTGTAACACATCAGATTATTTTAGCGTAAAGTCCCACTCAACACGTTACTGACCTTGGAAGGAGGAAGTTGTTTCCCTCCCCTCCCGCTGAGGCAGTTGTGACTCTGTTCAGCCTTGTCTAAGCTCTACACTTCGTGTCGCTTAGTGTGGAAAAACGCAGTATTATGAAATTTTTTACTGCAGAACGGGTCCAACCATCTGAAATTCTTCAGAGGTTTGAAAAACAGTTTATACGAGCATGTGTCTCCATAACTCGAGTGTTCGAATGCTGTAAAGCCTTCAGAGAAGGTGGAGAGAGCCGCATAATCGTCGACCGTGTACATTAATCATCCCATTCAATTGTGACCGTGCAAACATATTTATACGGGATAATAGGCTATTATTCCAACA
This sequence comes from Deroplatys truncata, assembly GCA_030765065.1. Classification (NCBI taxonomy): domain Eukaryota; kingdom Metazoa; phylum Arthropoda; class Insecta; order Mantodea; family Mantidae; genus Deroplatys; species Deroplatys truncata. The sequence goes on from CM060982.1 coordinate 113,806,105, forward strand.
TTTTATTGGGAGAAGTAAACAATAAGCTCCCGTCCAAGAGGAAAACAGGAGGAAATCGGTTTCCCTTCCTTCAGGACAATGCTAGACCCACACTGCCAGAAAAACCATGGAAACCATCAGTAAGCTAAACTGGGACCTCCTTTCTCACCCACCTTACAGTCTAGATGTAGCCCCAAGTGATTCTGTTTTATTTGGGAGACTTAAAACTGACTTGGAGGTTGCGCGGTTTGAGGATAACAATGCAGTGATCGCATTTGTTCAGGAATGGGAGCTCACTCAACCAAAAAACTTTTGGAAAAAGGGAATAAGACAGTTCCGAAAACGCTGAAAAATGTATAGAAGCCAATCAGGCCTACTTTGAAGGATAACATATTAAACTGGTCAGTTTTCATTACAGAACCTTCTAAAATCTGAGTCCTGTTCATATTTGAATCACTTTGTATATTGGAAAGAAATATTCGATGCAACTGTCTTATTTTACATGCAAGAAAAACTATTTTCAACTTCTCGGCATTCTCAACTAAAAGTCAGGGTCTCCTTCAAAAGTATGTTCTTTTATAACTCCAAAGTGTTGCTATTCAATTACAGGGGCTTTCTAGTTCTATATGAATTTCAAGTTATTTATGAAACGAAATTAGTTGTTTTTCAGTCCATCTCTGTCAGTACGAATTTCGGTTTTTAGTGGGTTGAGTGGTTTTCTTAATTCACCTTACTCACACACACTTTCTATATTTATAATATTAATAGAGAGTAGATGATATGCAACTCTCCATTAAAGAAGCATAGAACCAGTATTAACGTTTATCTGAGTTAATTTTCTAAGTGATATTTATTACATAACTGTTTATTATTGTTCCCTAAAGATAAAACCTTGTAAGTAGAGCCTTCTATTCCAAAATAGTTACATTATGACTGAAAATATTATTTATAACTATTTGTCCTTTATCGTTGAGATTAAGTCACTGCTCAATAAAATACTCATACATATTGCAGAATATAAAAAAGTTAACAAATTGGGGATATACTCCTATTATCCGTTAAATGAAAATATGACACGACGGAAACGAAAGAAAAGGGAGAAAGGGTGATAAGGTTAGAAAGAATCCTACATTATTAGCCGTGAGGCAGTATTTTTAACACTTAAACAATTTTAGTCAAATTATATAATATATAAATTCAATAATGCAGTATGTGTATGTAACAAGATATAAAAAGTGTATATTACAGTCATTGTATATGTTTATATAATTGTATACATGTTCAACAATGTTATGTGAATGTATTACGTAATTTAATAATGTAGGAGCTGTGCGAATAATAGGTTAAAAGTTGTTAACAATGTGGTAACAATGAGGTAACCTTGAGGCAATAATAAGTAAGAAAGTGTAATAATGCTGCTAGTCATTCATGGAGCAACAATAATGTAATATTTGTGACAGTTTATAAAATAGCCAATCAACAACCAGAAAAAAGCTTAAGTTAAATAAAAGCATTCCGCAGATTAAAACTAAGCAACGTTTAGCGGAGAATCTACGGCCTAACTTTAGAATGTTCAATTAATTCAACTCCCGGTATGTTGTGACAGCGGTTTCTTCTTTAAACAGAGCGGAATGTAAATACTCTGTTGCCGCAACTATATACGATTGAGTGCAAAGAAAGGGCCTATGCTTTTGGTTCATTTTAGTGTTTTGCATTTTTGAATGTTGGCAGAATCTCATCATTTGTGCTCCGCGCTCGCCTTAGGTGAGCCATCCTCTAATTGGCTTAAGCTGAAGTCTGATACGCTAGATTTACCCTATGAAGAAATGTCAGGCCTAGCTGGGCGAAGAAAGGGGTGGAGAATCATATGTCACCTGAATGATTGAAACAATATACCTCCCAAAGACTGTCGCTGAATGAGTCCGGTTCTAATTGGTTCGAACTTTTGCAACCGAATGAGGGCTAGAAAAAGGGTGCGGCAGAGGTGTGTTAATTATTGATTGCCAAATTAAACCCCAGCTCCTGATATCGGCACTCTTTCTCACCCGACTGTATATTTCACATAAATATGAATGCATATGTTTGTGCTTCATAAAATTTGACCTATTTATGTTCAACTTTACACGCTGGGTTTTCAATTACCGGCAGAGATCATGTCCTACTTTAAAACAATCATAAACAGCGCTTTAGTCTTATCTCCAAATTCTTATTTTTATATTAGTAAAAGGCGATGTTTGTTATCCTGCATCCGTCATTTGTTTTAAACTAGGATAAAGCAATGATAACATGGAGTTGCGTTTGTATATAAAAATTGTGTCTGAAATCAGTGGTGCAGCGAAATGAAAAACTTCAGGTTCTCCTACACTTTTCTTATATAAAGGAACTTTTCACATCTAATTTTGGAAGTAAGTATTTTTCATATCCGCATCTAACCTCTCTTTTCCTCTCCTGCTTCCACAGAGACGCCAAAAAGTCTCTACATATATTCGCCAAACAAAGATAAAAGGTATTATCGAGTTATAAGCAGTAAACCGTAAGAACCTTCAACAGCATATTTTAGAGTTCTCTTCAAAAAATTTTATGTTAATGTATTGTCGTTTTGCGTAATTATACAACTCAAAATGCATACGTATATTATGAAAAAGGATGTTTTGTTTTGTTCTTCTTTCTTTATGTAACGGGTGAAAGGGAACTTATTACATTCCTTCCAATATGCCACATAGAAGTATTACAAACAAAAAAGTATAACGGCATTTTGTTCACTGATTTGCTGTTTTCGAAAAAGCAAATAGTCATTGATACAAATTAGATGTTTCATTCAACGAAAATGTATGAAGATAATAGTTTGTTGCTTGTAAGATAAACAGAGTAACCTATTTCTTACATAGTAACTACGTGACATCATACGGGTTTTGAAAAAAATAATCACTTAAAAGGATATTCTGAACACCTTTTTGTGGGTGTAATTTAGCAAACAGGTTGATGTAGGTCACGAAATATGAACCGGCTTCTGGACGTAAACAAAACATAGTTTACCTCACTCCTCTTCTTTATCTGAAGGGTGACCGGCGGTTTAGTTTCCACACATCATCTAAGGATGTAGTTGCTTTGTGTTTACATGTCAGAAAGCTGATTTATTTTATTTACATTACAGCAGTATAAGTGTTGCTAAAATGCATTTACGTTCAGTTTTCAACGAGGTAATAAAAACATCTGTAGATCATGAGTTTAAGTTATAAAATATGTTCTTGGAATATTCAGATACAATTATTAGGAGGTAGCAGGTAGCAGATACGAGACGTTTGTTTATGATCATGAGATACACGCCACTGTGAAAGAGAAAGTGAAACTTGTTTACGTGGTGTCTTACAACTGGTTTTGAAAGTGAAAGTTATACTCGCGCTGTCATGGATCAGCAAAGCCTGTAACGTTCACAGCATGTCTGTTTTATGTTCTCGAAAAAGCAAAAATATCTTCGCAGGAAATTATCGTAGAAAAAACACGGATGTTACAAAATGTATTCCAAATAACGAGATCTGTAGCTGGTTTAAATTAAAATAATAACTTCCCCTCCACCGAGTACACACACACAATAATAAAACGACAAACAATAAAATAAATGGTAGTTCCTCCAGTCCCTAAAGAGAGTTTCCAACGTCCTCGCATTTTTGTGTGCTCCAGTAGCCGCTAGTTTTAAATAAATATTAAGACTCTTTAATCTCATCCATAAATTTACAAATGAAGTCACTATAGTTTATCTAGGGCAAATAAAACTAAGGTGTTTAATTATACTGTTTCAGTAACATAATATATTAGGAGTTATTGCGAAATAATGTAATAAAACAGTAGTCAGTTTTCAAATAGAAATTCCTCTGTTTAAAAAATCGCCATTGCGCCAAGCAGAATATACAGAACCTCAAAAGAAGAAAAACTAAAAGAAACTTATAAATATTACCAACAAAAAAACAGAGTATTTTAAACGAAATGGTAGCATTGTGGCAAACAAAGATCCAAGCTTAAGCTGAGCTACCATCAGCCATACTAACTTAATTATATTCTTGAAAGTTTTAGAAAGCAAAACTGAGGGAAGTGACAAAATCAAATCAATAAATTTGTGCGTATAGATGGACATGATTATTTCAACATCTTCCGTTTAATGGGTTGATATTAATAAATAACAATTAAGGATTTGAACCTAATCAGGTAAGCTGGAAACGTAGAATCAGACTGAAAAACTGAATAATATAGCCGGGTTTTGAACCACGATCTTCGGCTTACCGTGCGCTGCTCTGACTAACTGAGCTACCTTTGCAATTTCTGGCAATGCATTAAATACCCAACTGACTCATATTTTTCCCGGTTAAATTTATTGGAATATACTCTAATGGCGACTTGCAGCATCATAAGTACTTTAAGATCCGAACTTAATAGTAAATCACCCATAAGGGCTTGTATTGCAATCTCCGGTTAATAGCGGAGGTTTTCTGTAGTATGTAGTCCTTTTTTACTTTCTCTACTACGTATAGTAAGTAGGGGAACTATTGCATTCCACCCAAAAATTCGAAACCGAGATTTCACCGGAAATACATGTTTTGAGACCTCCTGAATCCAAAAAAAGGAATTTTTGGAAACATGTCCGTGTGTGTGTCTGTGTGTGTGTGTGTGCCTGTGAACAACATAACTCAAAAACTAACAGTCGGATAAACACCAAACTTGGTATTTACGTTCAGTATCTTCCAGAAATGCGACACGAAGGTTTTCAAGAAAATCCCCCCACCCCAGACTACCCTTTACATGAAACATTTTTCGAAACTTTTAATTTTCTCAAAGATGGCTCTAATGATTTTGATGAAAATATCATGTGTTTAAGCCAATGTTATGAGAAATGAAATGTATATCTCGAAATTTCTGGGAATGTCTCCAAAAGTATTCTTCAATATGAACGACTTTTGCATAACTGGTAAACCATAAGAGATAGACAAAATTTTACTACACACAAAATGTAGATCGCATTAAAATACACAACTTATATCATATACATTTTTTTTGTTGAGTGAACCGTTTTCGAGATATTGCTTGTTATTTCCTTAAATTTTCCAATACTTATACTTTTTCTCAAATTCGTTATTCATTTTTTTATGTCCTGGACATGCAAAGAGAATGGAATGCGCCACATAGCAACCAGCGATAAAATATTTGACTATCGCTTAAAAGCTACCATATTCCCCTTGCATCTACAAGAAAATTACAAATAAGATTGACATCTCGATATCTCGATTAATATGAAGCATATGGAGAATAGGCGTTTGTAAAAATATATTGTACAAGAGTAGAGAAAGTCATGTGAGTGTAACACATCAGATTTTTTTTTACTTTCTCTACTACGTATAGTAAGTAGGGGAAGTATTGTATTCCACCCAAAAATTCCATACCGAGATTTCACTGGAAATACATGTTTTAAGACCCTCTGAATCCAAAAAAAGCATTTTTGGAAACATGTCCGTGTGTGTGTCTGAGTGTCTGTGAACAGCATAACTCAGAAACGAAAAGTCGGATAAACACCAAACTTGGCGTTTAGGTTCAGTATCTTCCAGATATGCGACACGAAGGCTTCCAAGAAAATCCCCCACCCCATATTACCCTTTACATGGAACATTTTTCGAAAATTTTATTTTTTTAAAAAATGGCTCTAACGATTTTGATTAAAATATCATATATTTAAGATATTTTCATGAAAAATAAGATGTATATCTTGAATTTTCTGGAAATGTCTGCAAAAGTATTCTTCATTGTGAACGACTGTTGCATAACTGGTAAACCATAAGAGATAGACAAAATTTTACTACACAAAAAATGTAGATCGCGTTAAAATACACAATTTATGTCATACTTTTTTGTTAGGTGAACCATTTTCGAGATATTGCTTGTTATTCCCTTAAATTTTCCAATACTTATACTTTTTCTCAAATTCGTTATTCATTTTATTTTGTCCTGGTAATGCAAAGAGAATGGAATACTCCACATAGCAACCACCTCTTAAAGCCTAACAATTCCCCTTGCATGTACAAGAAAATTAACAATAAGATTAACATCTCGATATCTCGATTAACATGAAGCATATGGAGAATAAGCGTTTGTAAAAATAGTTTGTACAAGAGTAGAGAAAGTCAGGTGAGTGTAACACATCAGATTTTTTTTTGTGTTGGATATGCAAAGAGTATTAATCTGTGGCAATGAGAATGGTGCTGCACATAGTAAACAGCTATTAAGAGTAATGTCTATGCTTAAAGGCTGCTGTATTTCTATATTGCCCTTGGAAATATATTTTACCCTTATATCTATAAGAAAATTAGCAATAAGATAGAGTCTGCAAATGTTTATCTCGAATAACAGGAAGTAGATGGAGAATAAGCGTTTGTAAAAATAGTTTGTACAATAGTAGAGAAAGTCATGTGAGTGTAACACATCAGATTTCTCCCTTGTATTTTGGCTAGCTGCTAATTAAACGGAGTGCTCAGTATTACGAACGCAAGGTAACTGTAGTGTAGTTAAGCTGGAGTTTGTTAACGATTTTGTGTGGTTGGCAACATTTTTGTGCGCGATTTCACGCCACCTAGGTGGAAACTTTTAACATTAGATATTTCTGCTGTAATTTTCTTGAGTTTGCCATCTAACTTTTGTGTATAATAAAATATAAACTTTCTATTCAATTATGTTGATGAATTTAGTGATTAAGTAGTATGTATCATTTCTGAACGGTTGGGTGCATTCAGGAACGTAATAAAGCATATTTGTTAATATTACGATTTGTATAGGTTAGGTAGTGGCACATTTCTAAGGGTTATGTCTTAGTTTAGTGCCCATTGGAGTAGGTAAGTGCGTTTCGGTATGCTTAAAAAAGAATGATGCGCCATTAATATACTTATTGGAGTTAGTGTAAAATAGGATAGTTATATGTGAAGCGTAGTTTGAAAATAAGATCTCTTAGGAATATTAGGTCATGTGGTATTTCACTCTCAATATGATTTAGGTTAATGGAAAAATAGATTTTGCATACAATATAAAAACGCGTTGGTAGCGGAGAATGCTGGAGTCTCTCTTGATTCTAACATACGCTAACACGTGTTGTATTAGTGCTTGATGGCACGGAGGTATTAGCCGACGGCTTATACTCCACTACATTGAAATTTGTGACGGTTACATTTAAGAAACAAGTCGACAAGTGTGTTGAGTTAAAAAAGACCATAAACTCAGGAAGAGATTATGCTGCTACTACAAATTATTACAGAGTATATGTGTGACAGAAAATGGAGCCATAGGGCAATTTTCGTTAACCTGAATCATTTTCCAACTTCCTCATCCCTCTCATCGAATTTATTTTTCAGAGATCCTGTTCCTATTTTACAAATAATGTCTGCGCATTCACTTAGGCATTACCACAGAAAGAAATAATGTAGAGTTTCTGCGAGATTATAACATTTCAGATTAAATTATATAGGTGTCGCTGACGTTAATAAATACATACGTTTAGAAGGAACTCTCCAAACAAACAAAAAATGGAAAGCCTATGTTAAGTAGGACTTCGCCGTTAATATACTCTTTTGGATTAGTTGGAAATATTTTTGGTGATTTCGGAGCATTAACTTATGTATTTTGTTTTCAGCTTCCTATTGTATAGTAGGGAAATAGGACATTTTGGATAATAAGGTTAAGTTTAGCTGTTATTTTGTAAAGGTTACTTGCAAAATAGTTAGACGCACGAATATTGGATTAATATAAGTTCATTATATAAACATTGCTATCATTAAAAATAAAACGATATGCAAAGTATGTCTAAGAATAATGCTGGAGGTATTATGCTGCTGAAATGCGTTAGAACTTAAAAGAACAGTACAACATTCGAAAACCTAATAACGTTTTCCAAACCTGGAAATTACTCCTTTGAGATCTAATTATTTTGACTTCTCTCCTGCAGAAATATTTCTGTAATGATTCGCCTTTGAAACGCTATCGACTATCAATTGAGGTCGAAAGTAAGCCATTTTTATATCGTTACCCCCCCAAAAATTAAAATTAAATTGAGTTTTATTTCTGGACGCTCCTGAACTGCTGTGGTACTTAGCGTCCTATTTTATGTTGGGCTTGAAAGGTCGGAAATTTTGCTCAGAGGCCTCTATCAGGCTTGAGGTTCTTTTAAGTGCCCTAAATCTACGACGCAGAACCACTAGCTTTACTTCCCTTCCGAAGGAAGCCGTGCTAAGGATTTTTACGCCCGAAAAAATCCATTGCCGTCTGCCGGGTTTGCACCCACCTCCTCGGGATCTAGAGGCTGGCATGGTAACCACTACACCACAGATGACGACAGGTTACTTCAAAGTTAGTATCCTAACCGCTACCCGAAGTGCTGGTTAGCTCATCGTTAACAATAACTCCTGATTAGCTGTTGGCTGAAAGTCGTAATACGAGAATTTGACCTTAATTCCAGTTAATATCTAATCGCAACCTTAACCAGAGATGGTAATACAGTCCTAAGTGAATCAATGTTAATTAATCAGGTAAGTTATGACAAAATTCAGCCATGCAAACATTGTTGCACCGTGCCGCACTGCAACGCTAAATCACTTTTAGAAGATACTCAATGTATTGGAACATAGAAGCATACATCGATTTGCAGAAAAACGCCACAGATGTCCATCCTATCGTGAAGGCGTGCATTAGATAGATGTGCGTCTGCATTTGAATGCTGATTAATAGCGGCCATTAAGATCTAGATCATGCCGCGAGAAAAACATTCACGTCTCCACCTCTAACCTGATGAATTCCAAATCTGCAACTGAGATGCATGGACTCATCCATCAGCAAGGTTCAATCGACATTGTGATTCATTACAGCAGTCAACCCACTTCCACACGTCGGCGGACCAGTGTGGTATTTTCTTGGTCATGCAAGAAGGATTTCCCTCTCTGACGTGATAGGAATGAATGGTTAATAGTTGAACCTGGTCCCTACAAGGGCGTAGGTAAACTATGTAAGACTGTTCCAAATTGACACGCGTTGAAACAGATAGCATGTGGGGAATAAGCGTTTTAAAAATTGTTTGTACAAGAGTAGAAAAAGTCATGTGAGTGTAACACATCAGATTTTTACTTCCTCTACTACGTATAGTAAGTAGGGGAAGTTTGTATTCCACCCAAAAATTCGATACCGAGATTTCACCAGAAATACATGTTTTGAGACTCACTGAATCAAAAAAAAAGCATTTTTGGAAACATGTCCATGTGTGTATCTGTCTGTGTGTATGTGTGTCTGTGAACAGCATAACTCAGAAACGAACAGTCGTATAAACACCAAACTTGGTATTTAGGTTCAGTATCTTCCAGAGATGCGACACGAAGGTTTTCAAGAAAATCCCCCACCCCAGACTACGCTTTACATGGAACATTTTTCGAAAATTTTAATTTTCTCAAAAATGGCTATAACAATTTTGATTAAAATGTTTAAGATATTTTCCTGACAAATGAAATGTATATCTCGAATTTTCTGTGAATGTCTCCAAAAGTATTCTTCATTGTGAACGACTTTTGCATAATTGGTAAACCGTAAGAGATAGACAAAAAGTTTACTACGCAAAAAATTTAGATCGCGTTAAAATACACAATTTATGTCATACACATTTCTTTTGTTGAGTGAACCGTTTTCGAGATATAGCTTGTTACTCCCTTAAATTTTCCAATACTTATACCTTTTCTCAAATTCGTTATTCATTTTTTTATGTCCTGGATATGCAAAGAGAATGGAATGCGCCACATAGCAACCAGCGTTAAAATATTTGACTATCGCTTAAAACCTAGCATATTCCCCTTGCATCTACATGAAAATTAGCAATAAGATTGACATCTCGATTAACATGAAGCACATGAAGATTTTTTTAATTGTGGTTATTATTCTGTGTATTATAAAAGTACATACGGTCTGGTGGACCCGTTCGATTGATAGGTATCGGTGTATGTATACTTTAATTTAAATAAATACACTGATTCACCTGCTTTTGACCCATAGAAGCTGCACACCAAAAATGTATAACCACGTTAGTCCATCGAAATTGTAATCTAGAATGTATTATTTATTTTAGTGAGCTAGAAACTGCACATCAAAATATTCTACCTACCTATGAGTCACTTGGAAAACTCGGAAAATGTAGGTTACAGATTAACCCTTATGAATTTAAACCTTCAAGAGAGGGCATCAGAATTCACTAAAGAGTCCATTGTCAAGAAAACCTAAGCTAACAATTAAAACTACCATTTCTACGGTGCATCTATTATTAAAATATCATGCACTTCTATACCATTATCCAAAAATATTAAAAATAGAAGGTGACGAGTACGACATGCTTAAAATGAAATCCTTTTCATCAGAATTTCGCACATAGACTGTCGGAGTCAGACTCCGGAAAGCCTGTCTGTGTTGGTTATCCGCAGGAGCGTGCACAAATATTCTGACAGCAGATCTTACACACAAGTTATTGGATACTCTCCCCGCAGCCCAACTTTGCCACATGTCACCGGCAGAGACACCTCTGAAATGTTAAGTGCTCGCATACAGCATCCCTGGAAATATTTGTTCAGAGGATTATGTGCAAATAATTCCTGCAGAGATTTTAAATGCCCTGACTGGTATTATTTCTCACGTATAATTTGCAAATATTCTGTCAGTAATCAGCATCAAATGTTATTCGTCCTCATTTCATGCGCAGGCCGTTGGGTTTATATGTTTGTAGTGTCTTCAGGTAAATCCCAATAACTAAAAATGCGTGCATTGGATTATGGAAAACGTTGGATTATTATACTGCCCAGCAGAGAAGCTTCAGTTAGTTTTCGATAGATTTTTTTCAGAACGTGTTAAACAACGAAGTGAAATGGTGTACAGTAAAATCCTGTGTAATCCAGAGCGGTATTTGTCTATCCAGACACGTAGCTATACAGGATATAAATAAAAAATCTGATGTGTTACACTCACATGACTTTCTCTACTCTTGTACAAACTATTTATACAAACGCTTACTCTCCATATGCTTCATGTTAATCGAGATATCGAAATGTTAATCTTATTGCTAATTTTCTTGTAGATGCAAGGGGAATTGGTAGGCTTTAAGCAATAGTCAAATATTTTAAGAGCTGGTTGCTATGTGTCGCATTCCATTCTCTTTGCATTACCAGGACAAAAAAAAATGAATAACGAATTTGAGATAAAGTATTGGAAAATTTAAGGGAATAACAAGCAATGTCTCGAAAATGGTTCACTCAACAAAAAAAAGTATTACATAAATTGTGTATTTAACGCCATCTACACTTTTTATGTAGTAAAATTTTGTCTATCTCTTATGGTTTACCAGTTATGCAAAAGTCGTTTACAATGAAGAATACTTTTGGAGACATTCCCAGAAAATTCAAGATATACATTTTATTTTTCATGAAATATTTTAATATATGATATTTTAATCAAAATCGTTACAGCCATTTTTGAAAAAATTAAAACTTTCGAAAAATGTTCAATGTAAAGGGTAATCTGGGGTGCGGGGATTTTCTTGAAAACCTTCGTGTAGCATCTCTGGAAGATACTGAACCTAAATACCAAGTTTGGTGTTTATCCGACTGTTCGTTTCTGAGTTATGCTTTTCACAGACACACACACATACACACACACACACACACACATGGACATGTTTCCAAAAATCTGATGTGTTATACTCACATGACTTTCTCTACTCTTGTATAAACTATTTTTACAAACGCTTATTCTCCATCTATTTCCTGTTCATCGAGATAAACATTAGCAGAGTGTGTATTATTGCTAATTTTCTTGTAAATGTAAGGGGATAATATATTTACAAGGGCAATTTGGAAATACAGTAGCCTTTAAGCACATACATATCTCTTAATAGCTGGTTGCTAGGTGCAGCACCATTCCCTTTCCCACAGATTAATACTCTTTGCATATCCAAGACAAAAAAATGAATAACGAATTCCCATTTGAGAAAATAAGTTTCCAAAAATGCATTTTTTTGGATTCAGGGGGTCTCAAAACATATATTTCCGGTGAAATCTCGGTATCGAATTTTTGGGTGGAATACAATACTTCCCCTACTTACTTATACGTACATAGTAGAGAAAGTAAAAATACCCAAATATTCAATACTGACCCCTACAAAATTCACACTGCTATAGTAGGTAAAGGTAAAGTTATAAACGAACGGAGGGGTCCTCGAAGCCCGGGCAGAGTCCCGCAAGTAGGTTGCAACGGCCTTTTTTGCATCTAACGTGACACCTGGAAGGGAGGGAGAAGGGGAGAGACTAGAAGGGGGTCTTATCAGGATGAATGGGCAGAAGCATGGACGAGGTCCCTAACGTTTCTAGACGCCATGGGGAAGAAACCTCTACAGAACGCATAGCCACCGTCAAGTCGCAATCCGTCAAACGCCGTCGCCTGGTCCTACAACCCTGAAACAGATGGAAAGAAAGATGATGGGTACAGCAAATGAAGATGAACCACGTGGTAGAAGATGAACCACCCCAGCATACGCCAGCCGACCCGGGGAAACCACGAAAAAGCAGTGGTGCAGAGTGTCGCATCTTTAAAAGTTACTGAACCTAAATACCAAGTTTGGTATAAAGTATTGGAGAATTCAAACAAATAACAAAGAATATTCCTGAAATGGCTCACTCCACAAAATAAATTTTTATATAGAAAACTTTTGTCTATTCTTACGGTTTACCAGTTATGCGAAAGTCATTTAGAATGAAGAGAACTTTTGGGAACGTTTCGAGAAAATTCAAGATAAACATCTCATTTGTCATGAAAATATCTTAAACATGTGATATTTCAATCAAAATCGTTAAGGCCACTTTTGAGAAAATCAAAATTTTGGAAAAACGTTCCAGTTAAAGGGTAGTCTGGGGTGACGAGATTTTCTTGTAAATCTTTGTGTCGCATCTTTTAAAGACACTGAATCTAAATACTAAGTTTGGTATTTATCCGAGTTTTCGTTTTTGAGTTATGCTGTTCACAGACAGACACACCGGCAGAAGACACTCACACACACAGACATGTTTCCAAAAATGCTTTATTTGGATTCAGGCACCTCAAAACATGTGTTTTCGGTATCGAATTTTTGGGTAGAAATTTTACTTTCTCTACTTACTATACGTAGTAGAGAAAGTAAAAATTATGAACATTCCCAAAAACTTTTACGTGTGAATGGAGATCTCATTCAAAGATGCCGCATGTCTTCATGCAGAGGGACACCACTTCCACACCACTTATAACAAGATTAGTATTATGTAGTGCATTTAATTATCACTCGTAAGTAACGCGGAAGTTACGGAACGAAATACCCCCAGTGTAATAGAAACTGTACTGAGCACGCATACGCGCGATTCGTGGGCTCACTATAAAACGATCCGGCTGTATGCAACTTCGAGATAACGAGTCGAGAAATTAATTCCTGTAGAGAAGTACAGAGTTATCGAGAGTCAGAATTAGGCATTGTAGCTCCCCACCAATAGTAACAAATATACGAAGTAATTAATTGCAAAGTACGCTCTAAAACAATCACAAAGTAAATAAAATCAGTATAGTTCTTGAGGTTTTGTTGCCTAGAAAAGAAAATCCTTTAAAGCAATTTTTTATATTTCATCATGATGTATTGAAATCAATATTAGGCATTTAATATTCAAAACTTAAAGAAAAGAAAATTATAAAAGAAAGGAGTCTCGTCACAATAATAAAAAAGAAGATTGGGAACGTTAATTGATTTAACTTCATTTTTTAAGTATAGTACACTGAGAATTTCCCCAACGCCACGTATCTACTGATCCAATTATGGCTCTTTTTTTCAAGGAGTAGCTGTTTTAGCAGAGATGGCCGCAGTTGCTTAACACCTCTGGAGTGATGAACTGTAATTTTCGGCCCCTGCTCGAAACTACATCGGTAGCCCGATTAACAATCAGTAACCGGCTGCACCGAATACCAACAGCGCTCACAAGGTTGTGCCCTCTTCTCCAACATAGATAGAGGTTATGCAGTGTCGACGTCATCATCACTTGTGCTTTCCGGTGCTCCTCGAGCAATGCGCTCTGACGAAGAAGACAGTGAGTAAAGACTTACTTCTCGACGACCAGTGAAGAATGACTTACTTGAGCTTCGTGTCTGGGTGCGGCCGTCTCCACACTTTTCGGCCTTATCTAAATTTATACACATATTTTTCGGCGTAAGTAAGTTTCTAAATTCTTTCTAATGTCTGGAGCAGCACTTAAATCTTATCGAAGGGAGGTTATATTGGAATATCACCACGTGTTAAACTCTATTTAGAATGGCAAATATTTTTTGTGAGAAGGAAAAATAAAAAATGCTATGTACTCCAATTGTAATTTATTAATGTTTCTAGATCTAAATGTGAATATTATCAGTGTTTTGGCGGCTGGAAGAATTATTAGTATCATTTAGAGCTGTATTGAATCATTACTTCATTTTCCTTTAACGTCATTTGTAGTACAAAGATTATTATTCTGGAAGAATGCTTTATTTCAATGCATTCTAGACTGGGTCCGGCATTTTATCTTTTTAGTTAAATTTTTTTTTATTAAAAATTTGTGGTATTCTACGCAATGACTATTTAAATCGCCTTTGCAAGAATATTACACACCCTACATTATGAAACCGTACCACTTGCCCTACCTGGTTACCCTTACGAACAAATTTGCTAATTTATATTAGATGGTTAGAGTTTCCTAGTAATTTGTAATTGATAGCCCTTGACATGAACTTGTCTTATAGGGTTTAATTTTGCAGACATTTCCCAAACTTCCCTTTATTAAATGATGGATCGATGGATGGATGAATGGACGGAACGACGAACGGATGGATGGATAAGGTATCTTTATTGGTTTCAAATTATTGAAGTTATTACACCAGTTTTAGTTTATGGGTCATTCAATGACCGTATATGCATATTTAAGATACAAAGTAAACAACAGAAAAAGAAAACAAAAAAAATCTGATGTGTTACACTCACATGACTTTCTCTACTCTTGTACAAACTATTTTTACAAACGCTTATTCTCCATCTACTTCATGTTAATCGAGATAAACATTTGCAGACTCTATCTTATTGCTAATTTTCTTGTAGATGTAAGGGGAATATATATTTACAAGGGCAATATAGAAATACAGTAGCCTTTAAGCATATACATATCTCTTAATAGCTGGTTGCTAGGTGCAGCACTATTCCCTTTTCCACAGATTAATAGTCTTTGCATATCAAAGACAAAAAAATGAATAACGAATTTGAGAAAAAGTATAAGTATTGGAAAATTTAAGGAAATAACAAGCAATATCTCGAAAACGGTTCACTCAACAAAAGAAATGTATATGACATAAGTTGTGTATTTTAACGCGATCTACATTTTTGTGTAGTAAAATTTTGTCTATCTCTTATAGTTTACCAGTTATGCAAAAGTCGTTCACAATGAAGAATACTTTTGGAGACATTCCCAGAAAATTCGAGATATACATTTCATTTCTCATGACAGTATCTTAAACATATGATATTTTCATCAAAATCGTTAGAGCCATTTTTGAGAAAATTAAAATTTTCGAAAAATGTTCCATGTAAAGGGTAGTCTGGGGAGGGGGGATTTTCTTGAAAACCTTCGTGTCGCATCTCTGGAAGATACTAAACCTAAATACCAAGTTTGGTGTTTATCCGACTGTTCGTTTTTGAGTTATGCTGTTCACAGACACACAGACACACAGACACACACACACACACACACACACACACACACACAGACACACACACGGACATGTTTCCAAAAATGCTTTTTTTGGATTCAGGAGGTCTCAAAACATGTATTTCCGGTGAAATCTCGGTATCGAATTTTTGGGTGGAATGCAATACTTCCCCTACTTACTACACGTAGTAGAGAAAGTAAAAATATCTAGAAAAAGGAAAATAGAGATAAATTACCTATGTCTAACTGAACAAATTTGACCTAGCTTGACGCACTTAAGCCAAGAAATTGCTCATGTTTTGCCAGTTCCTCTGGTCAGCCAAGTATATGTGCATCTAGGGAAAGGAAAATTGCATTCTCGCAAGAAAGATATTGCATGGTAAAGCTGATAAATAAAGTAAAAGTTATAAAGAAAGTCAACGTACAAATAAAGGCTAAGAAAGATACGGATATAGAGAGATGGTTGGGATGCAATATAGCTCAAAAAACAATAACTGTCATTTCTGGCCATTTTGGTCAATCTTCACGGAAATGAAAATAAGATAAGCCGAGGGTAAGAGTTTTGGCCTTCTGTCGTAATGTCATTTTCTTATTGTTGCTAGGCCATTAGAAGGGCAATTCCGCTCGTATCAGCCCTTAATGGGCCATATATTGATCGTCTATTGTGCGCCTAAGAAGCTAGCTAGAAGCTTCCATTCGAATCTTCAGAATGGGAGGACCCCGGACTGAAGCAAAACTATGTCTGCCCTAACGTTCTTGTGACGTCATGAAGCCGCAGGCATGATAATACCCTGCCACAACCAACGTCCCTCCCCTTCAAGGCGGAAGCCACAAAGCATTTCACAATGGTGGTGTAAGGACCGACGTCACCCTAATCCTGGACAACACAAGTAAGATGCAGGGATGCATAGCATTCGTCAAGTAATCTGCTGTCATTCAAGCAAGGTGACTTGGACAGCATGGAGTCGCTCTTCTCTCTCACGGGCGTCATTAAGGACCCATTGCAACTCAATTTTTACTTTCTCTACTACGTATAGTAAGTAGGGGAAGTATTGTATTCCACCCAAAAATTCGTTACCGAGATTTCACCGGAAATACATGTTTCCAGAACCCCTGAATCCAAAAAAAGCATTTTTGGAAACATCCGTGTGTGTGTCTGTGAACAGCATAAATCAGAAACGAAAAGTCGGATAAACACCAAACTTGGCGTTTAGGTTCAGTATCTTCCAGTATGCGACACGAAGGTTTCCAAGAAAATCCCCCAACCCCAGATTACCCTTTACATGGAACATTTTTCGAAAATTTGAATTCTCTCAAAAATGGCTCTAACGATTTTGAATAAAATTATATATATTTTAGATATTTTCATGACAAATGAAATGTATATCTTGAATTTTCTGGGAATGTCTCCAAAAGTATTCTTCATGGTGAACGACTTTTGCATAACTGGTAAACCATAAGAGATAGACAAAATTTTACTACACAAAAAATGTAGATCGCGTTAAAATACACAATTTATGTCATATAGATTTTTTTTTGTTGAGTGAACCGTTTTCGAGATATTGCTTGTTATTCCCTTAAATTTTCCAATACTTATACCTTTTCTCAAATGGGAATTCACTATTCATTGTTCTTTATGTCCTGGACATACAAAGAGAATGGAATGTGCCACATAGCAACCAGTTCTTAAAAGATTTTACTATCACTTAAAGTCTACCATCTTCCCCTTGCATCTACAAGAAAATTAGCAATAAGATTAACATCTCGATTAACATGAAGCATATGGAGAATGAGCGTTTGTCAAAAATAGTTTGTACAAGAGTAGAGAAAGTCATGTGAGTGTAACACATCAGATTTTTTGTTATAACCTCTGTATATAAATGGTATAACAATTTTGACTTAAAATACTTCATGCTGCGCAGTTTGAGTATGCTATATATGAGTGTCACGTCCAGAAATGGCCACACACGCTAGGGAAGGGAACAATATATACGTTCACATTCCGGTTCAGTGATGGATTTAAATGAATTTTTGGATTTTGCATAGAAACATTGGTTTAACTAGTTTTGGATCTAATACATTAATTTTCCTACCTGCAGTAGATAGAGAGAATGTTATGTTCTATATGGAGATTTCTTCTTTTGAGATCCCTAAATGTAAACAGCGTTCTACCTCCATGCTTCTGATAAATCGTTTAACGTTGTTACGGCATTTGTATATAACTAAGTGTTTATTGCTTAGGAAGGTAGAATCAGTCTGAAAATTTCGATGCCGCAGCCGGGACTTATCACGCTGATTCCATCTTGTTCTAAGCACGGCTTTTGTGAAAAAATAATTAATTGTTATTGGTTGACCTAACAATAATTAGGACCTAAAATCCTTACTACACTCTAAGTCGTCATTGAGGTATGTCAGTTCAAAATGAATGAGATCTTCTTGTGGTTTGCAGAAAAGTGAGAGTCAGTTGGGGATTTCAGTGTCGTGCCATGGTAGTTGGTCACACGGCTTGTGTGAAAAAACAATTAATTATTATAGCTTAATTTTAAATCATGGAATAGAGAAATAATTACATTTTAAAGAATTCTACGACACATAAGTTGTCATTTTCCTACCGTTTTCATCATAACTTTTATCATCCACCATGCTCGCGGTCTAAGCCACGTGAGCCCCTGTGTAATGAGTTTTATGTATTGCTCCACAGATTTCACTTCCAACGAAACCTTCTCCGTGCATTGCGCAATTGTTTATTGCATGCCAATATCACAAAGACGGTTCTTAATCCTTCTCCACTCCGTCTATTTCCCTGACCCGCCATCCAAATGCAACCCGTCCCTTGGTTTCTAAGTCTTTCTTTAATGTTGATGCCTTGTCGAATTTGCTTCCATTCTCAGCTGTTCATGTAACCCCATGGACGATTCTCATCCAATATTTAATTGCTCTGACTTTGCACTCTCTTATGTCACTATGCGCTCTGATTTCTCTCTATATTTCGCAACTGGTCGTGTCCCTCCCTACACACGGAATTTCTTTCAAAAATGGGTCCTCACTTTGTTCCTATCCCCAGATTTCTGCTCCATATGCCATCGTGTAACAAACTGTCACGCCATATACGGTCTCAAGCAAGCTTACAGATATAGGCGTATGTGGAATTCTACTAAATATCCGGAGTGTGTCTGCTGCTTTCACTGTCTCCTTGTGTTTTGTGACATCAATATGTTTCATCCATTTTCCGTTCATCGTAAACGTGAATCCTAAGTACACGAAAATGTTAATGATGTCCAGCGCCTGTCCTACATATGCCCATGTCCCTTCCTGCTATAAACCGAATCGTTTTTGAAATGCATAGTTTTGGATTTATTCATATTAACTGCATGTAGCCATGTTCTAAACGTTCTCGGACTCTGTATGTAGACATTCTCGCAATAAACCTTGAGTCCCTGTTGTAGTTCGTTATTGCTGTAGAACACAGCACTGCGTATAAATGTGCTGGAATCCACATATTTCCATATACTAGTGCGTTCATATTTTCCGCTTGCGTTACGTCAGTAACACGATATACAAAGAGATTAAATAGTAAGGGTGATAAAACGCCACCTTGCGGCGCCATTATAGCTTGTGAATCTCTCCGATATTCTGTTCCTATTGTGCTTTATATTTAATTCCACGTTGTGATAGATTGCCTGTAATGCTCTAATCATTTTACTTGACATTCCCTTTTTGAATAGTTTATGTCATAATGCATTCTGATTGAAAGTGTCAAATGCCTTCTTAACATTTACAAAAGCGCAATGTGGCCTTCCTCACTTAATTAACATTAGTCTCGTTCTTAACGTCTCGCCGTTGTGATTCACAACAAATTTGATTAATACGTACTAAAGGGTAGTTTATAAGTTCTTTCCTTTATCAATGTTTACATCTAATCCATTAGAATGATTGCAGATCAACCACAAAACTGTTTAAAAATCAACTTGTTTTACCAATGCGTTTTCCTTAGCGACAGGCAGTCTCCTTTACCTTAATATTTACTGCATCACTTCTTTCTTAGGCTCTTTCCACACAATGGTGCTCGCTTCGCAAATTATTAGGACGTTTAAACCCGACTCATAAGAGACATCCCACAATTTGTCAATAAACTGGTGTCCCAAAAGTTACCTCACCGAGTAAAGTAGTTCTTTGGTAACACTATATCTGAAGATTAGGCTCTGAAAATTTTATAGGTAGGTTTGCCTGAGCTACAAAATTGCCATTGTGTTTTATAATGATACAAATTTAATTTGGTACCAAGATGGGGCTCCGCCACATTATAGTTAGTGCTAAGGAACTTTGATTAGTAGATCAGAGGGGTGAAGTAACACAATGTCATCTAACAGCATTAACTTTAATGGTTCTGGAAATTTTTAAAAATAATGTTTTCTTTCTTTTCCTCCTTTAAAGAATTGTGTTAACTTTTGCCTACGTTGTGAAAAATATATTGAAGTAGCCGGAAGCATTTAGGTAACTCTTCTAAGCTGAGCATTTTCAGCAATTTAAAAATAGCCAATTGCACAATTGTTAGTTTCCTTAGCTTTGTAATGCAATTTTATTAATTTCTCGATAAAGTTACTTTTGGAACACACTGTATGTCTTCATCTCGGTTGTAGGTTTGTCGTGGAAAAAAACCTGCTTAGTTATTGACCTGAAAAGTAATAGACCTTTTATAACGAATCTATTTTCGGCACTGCTCTTTAGTTTGCACACTTAAGTGCTCTTATTTGATTAAAACTTATTTTATTAAAAGTGAGATTATACTCACTTTGAGTATGCATTGAAACTGTGTATCAGAGGTCCAGGGATGGACCGTGTTTAAAAGTTATTTTTTTTCTTTCTTTCTATCTTCCACAGCGTTCTCTTACCTGAAAAGATAAAATAAAATTAGTTAGTTCTTCAATTCATCAGCAACCACACTAAACTAAGCACATATTCATAAGGAGCATTAGATTCGTCACAAAAGATAAGCAGCTTTTACCATCAACTTTACTTTA
Organism: Deroplatys truncata; assembly: GCA_030765065.1. Taxonomy (NCBI): domain Eukaryota; kingdom Metazoa; phylum Arthropoda; class Insecta; order Mantodea; family Mantidae; genus Deroplatys; species Deroplatys truncata. Next base: position 113,826,896 of record CM060982.1, read on the forward strand.
TGTTTCTGTGGAAATGCAGGTTTAGCGATCCCTAAATCCAAAAAGGAGAAACGTCCAGGACAAAAAAATCTGATGTGTTACACTCACATGACTTTCTCTTCTCTTGTACAAACTGTTTTTACAAACACTTGTTCTCCATCTGCTTCATGTTAATCGAAACCTTATTGCTAGTTTACTTGTAGGTACAAGGGGAATATGGTAGTCTTTAAGTGATAGTCAAATCTTTTAAGAGCTGGTTGCTATGTGGAGCATTCCCTTTGCATGTCCAGGACATAAGAAACGAATAACGAATTCCCATTTCAGAAGAACTTTACTGGAAAATTCAACCAAATGACATCTCGGAAATGGTTCAATCGAAAAAAAATTGACATAAATTGGGTGTTTTAACGAGATCTACATTTTTTGTGCTGTAAAATTTTGTCTATCCCTTACGGTTCACCAGTTATGCAAAAGTCATTCAGAACGAAGAGCACTTTTGAGAATAATCCCAGAAAATACAAGATTTACATTTCAATTGCCATGAAAATATCTTAAACATATATTTAATCCAAATCGTTAGAGCCGTTTTTGAGGAAATCAAAAATTTCGAAAAATGTTCCATGTAAAGGGTAGTCTGCGTTGGGGAGTAGTCCGCTTTGGGCGTCAATTTGAAGTACTTGTATTATATTTCAACTGTTGAGGAGCCGAACTTGAAGTAGTTGCAACCGCACGTATGGTAAAAATTTTCCGGTAGCCATCGCCCCAAATATACTTTCCGGTGGCCTTTGCCCCCCAAAATTTTTTCAAAATATTAACTTTCTAATTGGGCTGTTTCTTTAAATATTATCTAGTTATGTTTGCCTCGACTGCGTCAGTATTTTTGTTAGAGACATGTTTCTCTTAGCAGGGTTGTGGTGTGACTGAAGAATGTAGGCTTACACAGATTATAATTTTACTTCACTGCTTTTATTAATATTTGACACCATTTAAATAACACTTCACTGGTATAGAGAGAGAGCTGTGAGTTTCTTTTATTGAATACTTGCACTTTTTAACACGTAAACTATTTTCGTCTCACACGAATACCAGAAGTTAGTAACGCTGTCTGCTAGCAACTGACTTGATTTCTACCGCCTAAATTTGTAAATTTCTGCATTTGAAGTCCCTGATTGTCTATTGCTAATCCAATAGTATACTTTTATTTAACGTAAGCTTTTTTCTGGTGGTTGATGGGCTATTTTATGAACTGTCACAAAAATTACGTTAGTGTTGCTCCAAGAATGACTAGTAGCATTATTAAACCTTCTAATTCATTATTGCCTCAGGCTACCTCATTGCTACCTCATTGTCAGCAAGTTTTAACCTATCATTCTCACAGCTCCTACATTATTAAATTACGTAATACATTCACATAACATTATTGACAATGTATACAATAATATAAACATATACAATGACTGTAATATACACTTTTTATATCTTGTTGCATACACATATTGCTTTAAGGTGGGCTGTTATTGAATTTATATATTATATAATTAGACTGAAATCATTTAAGTTTTAAAAATCTGCCTCAGAGTGGTGTTCGCGGGGAACTGATAGTAGGTAGAGAAAAATCATATGAATGTAACACACCAGATGCCCCCTCCATCTCTGTTTCTCTTTTCTCTTGCCACGATTCATGTTCTCTACATTCTGATGTCCTCATATTCGTCCGACTGTTCAAAACAAAGCTGGTCAAAAAAGGCGGGTCATCGTAGAAGTTAATGAAATCTGGGAGAGGAATTACCCTCATCCACCCCCTCCCACCTCACTTCATCCTCGCGTAGTCGTGAATGTCAACTAATGCAGTAACAGATGGATTAGAGTCATGATTAATTCATTTCACTCATCTCTAGTGAAGGGCACGAGAAGCTAAAATCGTAAAAGATTCGGTGGAGACTTCGCTCCATTAAGATATTTACATCCCAAGTAATTAAATCGGTAAATTCCGCAGTCGCAGCATACCATTTTAATGTCATGAAGATTTGTATACGTGTCATCGCCAGAAAGCTATGAATAGTTTTTTCTCTATCATCTACCTATCTCTCCATCTCCACATCCATCTATCTATCTCTTTCTATCTCTCTATCTAACTCTCTCTGTTTATCTATCTGTCTCTATCTATCTATCTCTCTATCCATCTCTATCTCTTTCTATCTATCTCTCTATTGAAGTAGATAATTTATTAGCTCCACGTTTCGGGCACCAATTTGAAGTATATGGTTATTTTGTTGTCCCACGTATGGACGCCAATTTGAAGTACTTAATGTGGTTTGTTACGTTATTTGCACCACGCTTTGGGCGTCAATTTGAAGTAGCTTGTATTGAAGGAGTTGTATTGTAGTTCAACTGTTGGGGAGCCGATCTTGAAGTAGTTGCAACCGCACGTATAGTACCCGCATTCCGGTAGCCTTCGCCCTAAGTATAAAAAATATTAACTTTGTAATTTGACTGTTTCTTTAAGTATTAAATATTTATGTTTACCTCGGCTGCGTCAGTATTTTTGTTAGAGACACGTTTCTCTTAGCAGGGTTGTGGTGCGACTAAGAATGTAGGCTTACACAGATTACAATTTTACTTCACTCATTTTATTAATACTTGATACGATTAAAACAACACTTCACTGATATAGAGAGCTGTAAGATTCTTTTTATTAATTAATTAAATTTTTAACACGTAAAAACTATTTTTCGTCTCACACGAATACGTATTAAATCTCTCGAGGATGTGTCTCGCGCCCGGTTAGGAACAATGTTTGCAGGCAACTCACAAGTTTTCTAGCGCCGGAACTTGTAAATTTCTGTATTTCAAGTCTCTGATTGGCTATTACTAATCCAATAGAATACCTTCATTTAACTAGAGCCTTTTCTAGTTGTTGATTGGCTATTTATAAACTGCCACTAAAATTTACATTATTGTCGCTCCAATAATGACTAGTAGCATTATTAAACATTCTTATTCATTATTGCCTCAAAGTTACCTCATTGTTAGCAACTTTTAACTTATTATTCTCACAGCTCCTACATTATTAAATTACGTAATATATTCACATAACATTATTACACATTGATACAATAATATAAACATATACAATGACTGTAATATACACTTTTTATATATTGTTACATACAAATATTGGTTTCAGGTGGGCTGTTATTGAATTTATATATTCTATAATTAGACTGAAATCATTTAAATGTTAAAACACTGCCTCACTATGTATAGTAAATAGAGAAAGTATAGCACTCCATCCAAAAATACAATACGGAGATTTCAACTGAAATACACGTTTTGAGAGTCCCTGAATCCAAAACGAGAATTTTTAGAAAAAGGTCCTGTGGTGAGTGCGTGAATGCCATAAATAAAATAAATCGATGTGATACATCCACATGACCTTCTCTGCCCTATATCGTCTATTAGTGGGTGCAAAAATTATTCTTACCAAAGCTTGTTTTTCTATCTACTACACTTTAATCCAAGTAAACCTTTGTAGGAATAGCTACATTACACATTTCGTTATAGATACAAAGGTAACAGCGAGAGTCAAATGTTTAAGAACTGGACGCTATATGCGGGCCTTAAATTTCCATACTGTTTCCATGAAATCACGAGAAACAACTGAATGTTGAAAGGATGTTTCAAGAACGTCAGCAAGAAAGGAACTACTCGAACCTATAATAACATATATCTAAAAGCAGCTTAGACCACAAAAAAGTTTGTTTTAGATAAATTGTTAAAGAGATTGACATATTTTGTGTACGTATTCGTCTATTGCTTAACGTTTATTAGTTATACAAAATTCCCTCCGAATGAAGAGGACGTGATAGGCTATTCCCGAAAATTCAAGATACACATTTTATTTGTCATATAAACATCTATAATACACAATATTTTAAACAAAATTCTTAGAGCCATTTTTCAGAAAATAAAAAAATTATCAAAAATGTTCCATGTAAAGGGCAGTTTGACGTAGGGGGATATAATTGAAAATCTTTGTGTCATAGTTTTCAAAAATATTGAACCTAAGCACCAAGTTTAGTATATATGCATATGACCTTTTGTTTTTGAGTTATGCTATTCACAGACACATACACATTGACATGTTTTCAAAAATGCTTCATTTGGATTCAGGGCACCTATAAACAAGAATTTCCGGTGAAATCTCGTTATTGAAAATGCATATCTGGAGTTTACTGGGAATAGCCAGTGAAATCCCCTTTATTCCAAATGGCTTGTATAATTGATAAACCGTAAGAGATTTCTAGATTTCGTTAAATCACACAATTTATGTTAAAAGAATTTTTCTGCTGCGTTAACCATTTCCAAGATACTATGTTTACTTTTCTACTACGTTTAGTAAGTAGAGGAAATATTGTATTCCACCCAAAAATTCGATACGATATTTCACTGAAAATACACGTCCTAATACCCCTACTCAAAAATGTTTTTTTTAGAAAAAGGTTTCTGAGTGTATCTATTGGTGTGTGTGTATGTGTGTGTGTCTGTGTACAGCATAGCTCAAAAATGAAAAATCGAATAAGTACCAAACTTGGTATTTAGATTCAGTATCCTATAAAGATGCAACCCGAAGACTTTCAAGAAAATCTCCTCTCAGACAAGCGTCTACATGGAAAAAATTTCGAAAATTTTTTATTTTCTCATAAAGGGCTCTAACGATTTTGAGTAAAATATCATATGTTTAAGATATTTTCATGGCAAATGAAATAAACATGTTGAACATTCAAGGAATGTCCCTAAAAGTCCTCTTCATTCCGAACGAATTTTGCATAACTGGTAAACCGTAAGAGATAGAGAAAATTTTACTACACAAAATAATACAGATCTAGTTATAACACACAATATTCCACACTCATGTTTTTATCGAGTGAACCATTTCCGAGATATTCCTTCTTATTCATTTACTTGAACTTTCCAATAAACTTTTTCTGACATGGGAATTCGTTATTCTTTTTACTTTCTCTACTACGTATAGTAACTAGGGGAAGTATTGTATTCCACCCAAAAATTCTATACCGAGATTTCACCGAAAATGTATGTTTTGAGACCCCCTGAATCCAAAAAAATCTTATGTGTTACATTCACATGACTTTCTCTACTCTTGTACAATCTCATTTTACAAACGCTTATTCTCCATATGCTTCATGTTAATCGAGATATCGAGATGTCAATCTTATTGCTGATTTTCTTGTAGATGCAAGGGAAATATGGTAGCTTTTAAGCGATAGTCAAATATTTTAACGCTGGTTGCTATGTGGCGCATTCCATTCTCTTTGCATGTCCAGGACCTAAAAATATGAATAACGAATTTGAGAAAAAGTATAAGTATTGTAAAATTTAAGGAAATAACAAGCAATATCTCGAAAACGGTTCACTCAACAAAAAAATGTATATGAAATAAGTTGTGTATTTTAACGCGATCTACATTTTTTGTGTAGTAAAATTTTGTCTATCTCTTATGGTTTACCTGTTATGCAAAAGTCGTTCACAATGAACAATACTTTTAGAGACATTCCCAGAAAATTCAAGATATACATTTCATTTCTCATGACATTATCTTAAACATATGATATTTTCATCAAAATCGTTAGAGCCATTTTTGAGAAAATTAAAATTTTCGAAAAATCTTCCATGTAAAGGGTAGTCTGGGGTGGGGGGATTTTCTTGAAAACCTTCGTGTCGCATCTCTGGAAGATACTGAGCCTAAATACCAAGTTTGGTGCTTATCCGACTGTTCGTTTTTGAGTTATACTGTTCACAGACACACACACACAGACACACACACACACACACGGACATGTTTCCAAAAATGCTTTTTTTGGATTCAGGAGGTCTCAAAACATGCATTTCCGGTGAAATCTAGGTATCGAATTTTTGGGTGGAATGCAATACTTCCCCTACTTGCTATACGTAGTAGAGAAAGTAAAAATGAATAACGAATTTGAGAAAAAGCATATTTAAGGGAATAACAAGCAATATCTCGAAAGCGGTTCACTCAACAACAAAAATGTATATGACATAAATTGTGTATTTTAACGCGATCTACATTTGTTGTGTAGTAAAATTTTGTCTATCTCTTATGGCTTACCAGTTATGCAAAAGTCGCTCACAATGAAGAATACTTTTGGAGACATTCCCAGAAAATTCGAGATATACATTTCATTTCTCATGACAATATCTTAAACATATGATATTTTAATCAAAATCGTTAGAGCCATTTTTGAGAAAATTAAAATTTTCGAAAAATGTTCCATGTAAAGGGTAGTCTGGGTTAGGGGATTTTCTTGAAAAACTTCGTGTCGCATCTCTGGAAGATACTGAACCTAAATACCAAGTTTGGTGTTTATCCGACTGTTCGTTTCTGAGTTATGCTGTTCACAGACACACACACAGACACACACACACACACACACACACAGACACACACACGGACATGTTTCCAAAATGCTTTATTTTGGATTCAGGGGGTCTCAAAACATGTATTTCCAGTGAAATCTCGGAATGGAATTTTTGGGTGGAATACAATACTTCCACTACTTACTATACGTAGTAGAGAAAGTAAAAAGCATTTTTGGAAACATGTCCGTGTGTGTGTCTGTGAACAGCATAACTCAAAAACGAACAGTCGGATAAACACCAAACCTGGTATTTAGGTTCAGTATGTTCCAGAGATGCGACACGAAGGTTATCAAGAAAATCCCACGCCACAGATTACCCATTACATGGAACATTTTTCGAAAATTTTAATTTTCTCAAAAATGGCTCTAATGATTTTGATATCATATGATTCAGATAGTTTCATGACAAACGAAATGTATATCTCGAATTTTCTGGGAATGTCTCCAAAAGTATTCTTCATTATGAACGACTTTTGCATAAGTGGTAAACCATAAGAGATAGACAAAATTTTACTACACAAGAAATGTAGATCACGTTAAAATACACAATTTATGTCACATGCATTTTTTTTGAGTGAACCATTTCCGAGATATTGCTGTTTATTCCCTTAAATTTTCCATGCTTATATTTTTTCTCAAATGGGAATTCGTTATTCATTTTTATGTCCTGTGCATACAAAGAGAATGGTATGCGCCACATAGCAACCAACTTTTAAAAGATTTGACTATCGCATAAAGCCTACCACATCCCCTTTCACCTACAAGAAAATTAGCAATAAAATAATTTTTAAAATGTTTATCTCGATTAACATGAATAGATGGAACATAAACGTTTGTAAAAATGTTTGTACAAGAGTAGAGAAAGCCATGTGAGTGGAGCACATTAGATTTTTACTTTCTCTACTCCGTACATAGGCAGAGAACTTATTGTATTCCATTCAAAAATTCGATATAGAGATTTTACAGGAAATGCTTGTTTTGAGGTTTCATGAATCCAAAAAAAGGTATTTGCAGAATAGGGTCCATATGTGTGCGTGTCTGTGAACAATATAACTCTAAAACGAAAAGTCGGTTAAATACCTAAGTTGGTATTTAGGTTCACTAGCTTCCAAAGATAAGACACAAAGATTTTCAAGAAAATTCCTGATCCCAAACTATGCTTTACTAGAACATTTTTCGAGGTTTCTTATTTTCTATACATAGCTCTAATGATTTTGATTAAAATACCCTATATTAAACATATTTACATTATAAATAACATGTATATCTTGAATTTTCTGGGAATAGCCTGGGAAGTCCACTTCATTCGGAAGGAATTTTGTATAATCTTGTATAACTATGTAATAAAGGTTAAGCGATAGACTAAAACCTGCTACACAAAAATTGTCGATCTATTTGAAACATGTCAATTCTGAGATTTCTATTATTTAAGGCTCGAATTGTTCAATACTTATTCTTTTTTAGGCACTATCGATTTTCAGTTGTTTGTCGCGATTGCATGGAAACAGTATGGAATTTTAATGCCAGCATATTGCAGCGTATGGGTGTGCATTGTCGCGTCGGACACATTATTGCTCTGTATAATGATATTGTTGAACTAATTATTCCGTTTGTAACTTTGAATTCTTGTCCGGCGGGGCATACCTCCCTCCAATTCTTAGTCAAGGGGAGTGAAGGCAGGTTGAGAGAAGAGCCTCTCTGTGTGATAGCGTGGGTCTATGAGTAGCGTCAGTCTAGAGTAGGTCTTCTGAGTGTGCGGTTTATATGTAGGAGTGCGTGTAGAAGAGGAGTTACGAGATGGTGGGGGAGGTGGTTCCTGTGGGGCTACTTCATTGTAAAACAGAATCCTTATCCATGTGGGGATTCATCAGGGCTTTATATTTGTAATCTTTGTGTGTTCAATATCGTTTACTTATATCTTCTTTGTATTATTCATTTTGTTTCTTCTTTCTTTATTTTTGGCGGGGACGGCTCGTACTTCCCTCCAATTCCTATTCAAGGGAGTGAAGGCAGATTGAGAGACGAGTCCCTTTTTCTGATAGTGTGGGTCTGGGAGTAGCGTCAGTCTAGTGTATATCTTGAGAGTGTGTGGTTTGTATATAGAGTGCGTGGACTGTGCGCGCGTGGGGCATCTCCCGCAGTATTTGTCTGTAACCGTTTGGCAACCATGTAGCAGTACCAGGGCAACTTTATAATAAACCAGAGTTAAATATGAATTCATATGTATTATTTATAAATATCCCACTCCGCTTTTGGATTGTTCAGCAAGTTCCTGTTATCTCTTGGTTGCCACTGATGCTACGTCCCCCAATGTTTATGCGGGTAACTAAATTTAATATTTTAGCTGCAAACCTCTTGGCCATACCCCGGTGTATAACTATATAGTGTCCAGTTCTTAAACATTTGACTATCGTTGTTCCCTTTGTGCAAAGGTTTATTTGGATTAAAATTGTGTAGATAGAAAAAAAGTAATAATGTTTAGCAAGAATAGCTTTTATACCTACTAATAAATGATCAAGTGCAGAGAAAGTCATGTGAATGTATAAGATGTTATTTTTAAAACCCTTACTATCACTTTAGCCTACTGTAGGTTTCTTATATCTGCAACAAAATGTGCAAGTGTGTAAAGAAAATCTTTCTTAATAAGATGTAAACAGAAGAATATAAATGGATTGTAGAAGAGCGATTAGAGAAAGTCGTGTGAATGCAACGCATCATGTTTTATGTTAACACCTAACTAGTGAAAAGTTGCATGAACACACACGTTAGCTTTGTGCTAGTATTTCCAAATGACTATATGATATATCGTGAATGCCAATTAATGCTTAAATCCATTGTGAATTCCAAACAACCGTTAATTTGTCAGATTAGAAGATCTTGCTTGCGCATCAATACACGTTCCGGTTCACTGCACCAGCAACCAAAAATAGACAGCTGTGATGTAAATGTGCAAATCCCAATTCGAATCCAGCCTGGGTCAAGCAAGCTCGAGCTCTTCAGTAGCTTCTTGTGAGCCTTCAGACTCATTTACTTAGTTTTACTTAATGACATATAGTAGTAATAGTAGTAGTAGTAGTACTTGCTGTAGTGGTACTTAAGTACTTACTATTACGTTAATTGCATAACACAGTCGCATGGGTCATAAGACCGTACATGCTCTCTAGAATCACACACGCAAACACACACACACACTCACGCACAAAAGTGCTCAAGCACCACATACGAGGTGTGATCAAAAAGTTTCCGGAATGACGTCATAAATACTACACAACAGTTTGTTTTGTCTAATCTGCTCTGTCACCCTTAAAGTAGTCTCCTTGGGAGTTGATACACTTGTCTTTCAACATGCTCAGAGCCTTCTGCAATTCAATGCCCTCAAAACGGTGTCTTCGGAGCCGCATTTTAAGTCGCGGAAAAGAAAAAAGTCCGCTGGTGCCAAATGTAGAGAATAGGCGGGATGGGGAACAGTATTCATCCTATTTTTATCCAAAAATTGGCAAACAGAAAGGGGTTTGTGCACTGGCGCATTGTCATGGTGCAGGAACCAGTCACCACTCCTCCATTTCTCCGGCCGTTTGAGTCGCACATTCTCCCTTAATCTTTGCAGAATTTGTTTGTAAAATACTCGATTCACTGTTTGACCATGTGGCACAAATTCCTTTAATGTCATAAAACACAATCATCATTGACTTCACTTTGGATCAACTTGTCTGGCCTTTTTCAGGCGTGGAGATGAAGGACTCTTCCCTTGTGAAGATTATTGCTTCCTTTCTGGATCGTACCCATAAATCCATGTTTCATCACCAGTAATAATTCTATCAATAAACTGTGGATCATTTTGTAGCTGTTCTTTAAGATCTGTGCAGGCAATCACACGGCTTTCCTTTTGGTCATTTGATAGCAGGCGGGGCACGAACTTGGCGGCAATTCTTCTCATATCCAAATTGTCTTTCAAAATGCTTTGAACACTTCCAAAGGAGAGTCCTAATGAGTCAGAAAGTTCTCTTATTGTAATGCGCCTATCATTTAAGACCATTTCCCACACCTGATTGATATTTTCATCAGTTTTTCTTGAACAGGGTCGCCCCGAACGATCTGCATCTTTAATTGATGTCACACCGCTTTTAAATTTCGAAAACCACTCAAATGCTTGAGTTTTGCCCACAGTGTCCTCCCCATAAGCTGTTCTTAACATTTCATAGGCTTCTGTTGCATTTTTACCAAGTTTAAAGCGAAATCTGATGTTCGTTCTTTGTTCTTCGTAATCTAACAATTTTGCTGCGCGTAAAAATCGCATCACATGAAAACACGTGTTCACTTCAGAGCGTCTACCTCGTCACTGCGTGGTCACAGGAAGTGACGTGAACTCTCATTTTTATCGGAAAGGAACGCTGCATGTACAGTCTGGGTAAGAATTAAAGAAATCTCAGCGTCAGCATTGTTGTGAAGCCATTCTGGAAACTTTTTGATCGCCCCTCGTATATTTAAAGAAAATTTACATAAACACCTTATCTCTTAGTACACGTACTTCCATTAAGTATGTGCCCAATCTGGGTCAGGTTTGTCTGTTTAGAATCAAGTACCAGCATGCCGTCCTCCTCCTGTTAGAAGCCAAAAATACTTCCGGTAATAATTTTTTCCTAATACCCTCCGTCTGCATGCGTGCTGCCAAAATATGCACCCTGTCTTCCCCGCATAATGGGCAAATCCTTCTGCTATCATCATCAACAATCTTGCGAGCTTTCCACCCTCCCAACCTAAGCCATGCTATTCCCGTCCTCTCTTTTATACCCAATTCCAAAATAAATGTTTCCTTATCCCAACTAGTTTTTATTTCATTTTATAGCTTCAATGTGATCTTTGTCTACATTCAGATTCTATTTTCTGCCTGTCGTCTTTTGACTTTTTTCACTGCACTGTGTGTATTTTCTTTACCCCTTTGCCAGATATCGTTTGACCCAATTTTTGATAATTCCCGTTGTAACCCCGACGCCCACCATTTTGAATGCTCTATGTTGTTCATTTGATGATAACATATTGCTCTCACAGTTGTTTGGTCACATTTAATTATTCGCAGCCAGTACCTAGCAAATACAGCATCTTCCCAGCATCCTACCTCGCAAAGAACTCCGTAGTTTGAAGTACCCCTCCCCAAACCCAGAATAGGCTTCCAGAAATTACATTGTACTTCATTTGCATTATCCACCCTCTCCCTTCCCCACACCTCACTGCCGTATAGTAATGAGTACCTAGCCATTGCTTCATACATGGTCTGTAATGTTTTACTGGCATATCTGGTACCCCGATCAATATCTTTAGTACTTCAGGAAGTTGTCCAATCCCTTTGTGTTTTAGAAACTCCATGTTCCTGTTCCATTTTCCGCCCATATCAAACCTTACTCCAGGTAAACGAAATGTTTAACATTTTAAACTTCTTCTTCCTTGTAGTTCCACTTTTCATGTTGGCCGTACGCATAGCCACTTTTAAAGGCAAGATGATATACACTACGTGATCAAAAGTATCCGGACACCTGGCTGAAAATGAGGTACAAGTTCGTGGTGCCCTCCATCGGTAATGCTGGAAGTCAATATGATGTTGGGCCACCCTTAGCCTTGCCAGCGTTCACTCTCGCAGGCATACTTTCAATCAGGTGCTGGAAGGTTTCTTGGGGAATGCCAGCCCATTCTTCACGGAGTGCGGAACTGAGGAGAGGTATCGATGTAGGTCGGTGAGGCCTGGCACGAAGTAAGCGTTCCAAAACATCCCAAAGGTGTTCTATAGGATTCAAGTCAGGACTCTGTGCAGGCCAGTCCATTACAGGGATGTTATTGTCATGTAACCACTCCGCCACAGCCTGTGCAGTATGAACAGGTGCTCGATCGTGTTGAAAGATGCAATCGCCATCCCCGAATTGCTCTTCAACAGTGAGAAGCAAGAAGGTGCTTAAAATATCAATGTAGGTCTGCGCTGTGATCGTGCCACGCAAAACAACAAGGGGTGCAAGCCCCCTCCAGGAAAAACACGACCACACCATAACACCACCACCGCCGAATTTCACTGTTGGCATGCACACGCTGGCAAATGACGTTCACCGGGCATTCGCCGTACCCACACCCTGCATTCGGATCGCCACATTGTGTACCGTGATTCGGCACTCCACACAACTTTTGCCACTGTTCAATCGTGTAATGTTGACGCTCCTTACACCAAGCGAGGCGTCGTTTGGCATTTTCCTGCGTGATGTGCGGCTTATGAGCAGCCGCTCGACCATGGAATCCAAGGTTTCTCACCTCAGGCCTGTCATAGTACTTGGAGTGGATCCTAATGCAGTTCGGAATTCCTGTGTGATGGTCTGGATAGATGTCTGCCTATTACTCTTTATGACCCTCTTCGAATGTCGGCGGTCTCTGTCATACAACAGACGAGGTCCACCTGTACGCTTTTGTGCTGTACATGTCCCTTCACTTTTCCACTTCACTATCACATCAGAAACAGTGGACCTAGGGATGTTTAGGAGTGTGGAAATCTCGCGTACAGACTTCTGACACAAGTGACACCCAATCACCTGACCACGTTCGAAGTCCGTGAGTTCCACGGAGCGTCCCACTCTGCTGTTTCACAATGTCTAATGACTGCTGAGGTCGTGGATAATGAGTACCAGGTAGTAGGTGGCGGCACAATGCACCTAAGCTGAAAAACATATGTTTGTGGGGGTGTCCAGTTACTTTGATCACATAGTGTATATAACAATGGCGTAGCGTAAAGCTGAACTTTGAGACTGAGTCTATCTAAATAAATTTCCAAGAAGTGAAATAATTTTTTAAACATATGAATAAAGACAGCCCCAAGCAAGTGATGCAAAAGCTAATTAATACAATCACCTTCACCGCTGCTTACCCCAACGCCCCAACCCCTAATGCTGAGTGTCAGATTGCAGTGCTGCGTTCTTAGGCAGCCTGGAAATCTTACGATGCGGCAGCGAAGTGGAGTAGAGCCTGGGATGGCTAAGCGAGTGCAAGTCTCATCAAGAGTGGACTTATATAGCTTTTCTCACTAATTATCAACCTCTCGTTGTAGGAAGACATGCCTATATTTTTATTGCATTAATGGCACAAAGGCAGCAGCAGAGACTTAACACGTTTAATGAGGTGTTTAGTCTCTGTGCACCAACTCTCTGCAAGGTCCGGGAATATGACAATAAGGGTTGGAGACAAGAGTAGGGCAAGGCAACATTTCATTCCTCAGTTATTGGTGAACCAGCATTATGTGCGTGCAACCGTGCAATGCAGTAAAGTGTTAACCTGTGCGTGTTTTATTTATGATTTTGAAAATATGGATAATTCCATGGATTTAATGGATTACTTATTAAAACTTCAGTTTTCGACCCTATCTTAGGAGACAAAGTGTGAACTTAAAGGCAAAAGACCAATTCCTAAGCTTGGCGTTGTCTTCCAGAAAAAGAACCAAAAACGGACATTTCAAACATCCTAGTACAGTAAATTTAATTGGTTAACTAGCAGTTACATTCATAGCAAGGTGTATTGCTTTGTAATTTTGAATTTGGCGGGGAAAAGGAATGGAGTGTTGAAGGAATATCAAATATTAAAATTATTGAAACAACAGCTTGCAATAAAAACTGACTGGAGCTTATATACAAGAAAATCTAAGCGAGTACCTACATTGTTTTCATGATTCACAATCACACAATGGTTTGTCAGCATTTTGTAAAGTTACACTTAATGCTATATTTTATAATCTAGTTTAGTTTAAAATGTATGTTCAGTCAATTTGAGCAATTAGTAATGATGCTAATGACTACTAAAATAACAAAAAATAATAGTAATAATAATAATAATAATAGTAACAGTAACAACCATAATAATCGATAGGAAGAATTCACACTATTCTATGAAACACTAATGTATGGGAATTTGTGCATCATTTAAAAAATTCTAAACTCAATTTTTAAAATCTAGTATACCCAGAACAGTATCAAGCTACGCCACTTATATGTATTACTGAAAGGAATGGCCCGATGGTAACGTCTGTGGACCGCATTCGGGAGTTTCCGTTTTCAAATCCCGTCGGTCGACCTGTCTGCTCGGTTGTTTTTTTTATTTTTCGTGGTTTACCTCAAAGCCATAGTCGGAATTTGAACACGGTTCTCCCGTTTTCCATGCAGTTGCTCTAACCATTGAGCTATTATGACAACCTGTTGACTCAAGTTATTTCCCAGATAGGCCACCAAGGCATTTCACTAGAGATGAAAATCTCAATGGCGATCTGCCATCTCAAATACTTTATTGCTGGTTGCTTAAGGGGAGAGAACACAAATTCCAACTGTGGCAATGAATTTTTCAGTTGACTCTGTATTAAAAACATGCCAAGACCAGCTAAAATCTCTGTATTCTATCATTAATTTAATTAATTATATAACAATTAAAAAACCGCATTGGGTATTCAATACCACGGCCAAAAGTTCCACCTCAAATCTAAAACAAAAGTAAAACATGAAAAATAAATGATAAAACAAATGCTCTACCATCTACCCACAGCTAATGGAAGCAGACGAGATACGAGAGCGCACCCAAATACAATTTGCCCGACACGTATTGAAGCAGAGGTACAGTTGCTGTGCATATGCCTCTGTAATCATGTGGCGAAGTAAGATGGTACGGTACAAGCATGAGACCTAGAAGGCTAAGTTTCCGCCACACAACGATCCTCAAGGAATCTCCTAATAGATCCATCGCGATATGAACACGTAGTTAAAGCAACGTAAGAAATAATAAATAGCAAAAAAATATGCGTATATATAAAAAATTCCCGAAATATAATATTTTCCTTTTAATGTGTACAACAGGAAAGTATAACATTAGAAAAGATGTATAACTCTATGATAATCCGGTTTTGTTATACGGAAGTGAAACCTGGGGATGGGAAAGAGCAGAGTATGTAAATAAAACACAGGTAGCATTTTGGAAAAGAGTTCTTGGAGTTTCACAAGGCACATCAAATTCGGGGGTATTGAGGGAGGTGGGATGATCTGAAGACACAATATACTGCAAAATAAGAGCAGTGAAGTACTGGCTAAGGCTGATGCATGCGAATAACTCCACACTACGATCCAAATGTTATAAATACCAGCGAGGAAACCTGTCTCCTAAGTTTTGGGCAGCTGATTTGGAAAAGGGTTTGAGGAGAATAGGAATGGGGTCAGTATGGCTAAGAGCTGAAACAAATGACATAAACATATGGAAAGGTGTTAAAAGAAGACTAAGAGACATCAACCAACAGGAAATAGAATCGGATTGTAAAATTAAACCTTCTCTAAGTCTAGCAAATGAAATAAAATTGAACTGGGGTAAAGAGGCATATATACTTAATTTAGGAAGAAAGGAAAGATCAGGAATTGGATGATTTAGACTGGGAGGCTGGAGGGCAGAGAAAATGACTGACGATTCTGGCAGGAGAATCTGCCCATTCTGTGATTTGGATGAGGACTGGGTACATATTTTGGCGGAATGTGCACAGTGGGAGAACCAGCGAACGATTAAACTCAAAGAATAATCCTTAAGTCCCTCAAGAAAGAGATTGGCATGTTGGGATCTACTGGCTGACCAGAGGAACTAGCAAAATATGGGCAAGTTTTTGGCTAAAGTGCGCGAAGCTAGGTCAAATTTGTTCAGTTAGACAAAGGTAATTTATCTCTATTTTCCGTTTTCTTGTTCCTTTTTGTTTTGTTTTCTGCTTATATTGTTTATTTTATCACCCTATTGTATCTTAAATATGCATGTATGGTCAATGAGCCATGCACTAAATACTTGCGTAATAACTTCAATAATTTGAAACCAATAAAGTGAAGTATTTCTTATTTTTAGGAGGAGTTGTATTGTAGTTCGATTATTTGGGAGCCCAACTTGAAGTAGTTGCAACCGCACGTATCGTAAAAAGTTTCCGGTAGCCTTCGCCCCAAAATGTACTTTCCGGTGGCCTTTGCCCCAAGTTTAACAATATTAACTTTGTAATTTGACTGTTTCTTTAAATATTATATATTTATATTTGCTTCGACTGTGTCAGTATTTATTGTTAGAGACATGAATGTCTTAGCAGGGAGTGGTGCGACTGAAGAATGTAGGTTTACACAGATTATAATTTTACTTCATTCCTTTTATTAATGCTTGACACGATTTAAATAACACTTCACTGATATAGCGAACTGTGAGATTCTTTTGTTAATTACTTGCACTTTTTAACACGTAAACTATTTTCGTCTCACACTGAATATTTATTAAATTTCTCGAGGACACATCTCGCGGTTAGGAACACTGTCTATAAGCAACTGAACTCCCAATTTGTAAATTTTGCTATATTTCAGTTTCTGATTGGCAAATCCTACTCCAATAGAATACTTTCATTTAACTTAAGCTTTCTTGTCGTTGTTGATTGGCTATTTATAAACTGTCTCAAAAATTACATTATTGTTGCTCCAAGAATTACCATTAGCATTTAAACTTTCTAATTCATTATTGCCTCCAGGTTACCTCATTGTTACCCCATTGTTAGCAACTTTTAACCCATTTTTCTCACAGCTCCTACATTATTAAATTACGTAATACATTCACATAACATTATTACACATATATACAATAATATAACATATACTTTTTATATACTGTTACATACACATATTGCTTTAAGGTGGGCTGTTATCGAATTTATATATTATATAATTTGACTGAAATCATTTAAGTGTTAAACACATTGCCTCAAAATATACCTTATCTATCTACTTTATTAGCTGTTGGCAACGTTCATGATGTCTCTTCCATAGAATTTTCATGACCATAAGGATTGTTGCCTTTGCTTAGCTATAAGTTTCTGTTGCTTTGGCTGTTCATTTATCGCATTTGATAAACGTTTCTTCACAGACATCAATGGCTTGTTCGCAGTAACCCATGAACGGTAACCAAATCGGAAACAATAGCGGAAATTCATATTGATGATCATAGCGATCACAAAGTGGAAAGTCGATTTTGCACACAGATATTTGAATTTTTTTCAACCGGGCAATGATATTTTCTTCACCTGCTTTCAATTCAGCCAACATATGTGAGATAACCACCGTCAAACTTTCTGTTATCTAAATGCAGATCCATGACATTTCTGATTCTTCAAGTTGTACTAGGCTTTTATTCCTTTATTTAATGACGTACATTAAAGTTGCTTGTTTTTCTTTGTTAATTTCTACTGGTTTTTCTGTTCTTTGTAATTTTACGATTGTTTTTTAGGCAATAGCCAATTGTGAGTGGCATATAAACAAACTACAGAACTAATGCTCTAAAGTTCTGCTAGTATCAGGATCTGAGGTTAGGACGCACGTATGCTAGAGTTTCTTTTAGTTCCGAGGTCACGGGAACTAGAACAAACGGCACGATGAACTTTACGGCACGTAAAAGAACCTCAAGCCTGATTAAGAGGCCTCTGAGGAAAGTTACCGGTCTTTCACGCCCAATATAGAATGGGACGCTACGGACCACAGCAGTTAAGGAGCGTCCATAAATAAAACTCAATTTAATTTTACTTCCTCTATATATAGAGAAAGTAAAACCCTGCCGACAACAATAAAATATAATGCGTAGTGTCTCATAAACTATTACAGAATTCAGAAAGGTATATTAAGCCATACGAAATCATGCAGTTATGTTGGTTGGTAAAGAGCCATTTATTTTAAGTGTCAGGGCTTCCCTCGGCCTTTCTCTAAAATATGTATAAATGTGAAGCGGAAAAGGAAAATTATCGTCATGCTGGATGTGCGGCATACCAGCCTTGTGCCGAAATACCATGTTTACAGCCACAATAGACTTCCTGTATCTGTCTCTCAGAGAAATAAATAATGTTGCATACTACATAAATCTGGGATTTCTCTGAAAGAGATTCTCTGCTGCTAAAAGCTCGCCTTCGCTGGGTACACCACTTGCCTTGGTAGCAATAAACTGCAAAAGCATCTTGGCTGAAGCTGGGACGTGGGTCCTGTCTCATCTATGTTAAAACTTACAATTTGTAACCCTCTTTCTCCGAAGCAGATATTGCGTACTGTTTATTAAGTAATACCTATAGATGCTACTAATTCTCAACGAAAACTCGGAGTAGAGTTGAATCCATACACCTTTCTCTACTCACTCTCATACAAGCTATTCTTACAAAAGCTCAGATCTTTTATTTTCTCTACTATGTACAGAGCGGCCGCTATGTAGTGCGGTAACAAATCGCGGTATGCATGCTCCACCTGCACTGAAGTGACCGGTGCGCACTAACGTTTATCAGCTGTTATACTCGTAACACCTCCCTTAGTGTTCGCAATGCTCCCGTTTGCTTTAGTTCTTTACGCGCACTTGCAAAGTTCCACTCGGGAACAGCGGTATAAAATACAGGTATTTTAACATGTTATGCACAATGAGGCAGTATTAATACTTAAATGATTTCAGTCTAATTATATAATATAAAATTCAATAACAGCCCGCCTTAAAGCAATATTTGTATAAGTAAAAATATAAAAAGTGTATTAACAGTAATTGTATTAATGTTTATATTATGTACATGTTTAATAATGTTATGTGAATGTATTACGTAATTTAATAATTTAGAAGCTGTGAAAATATAGGTCAAAAGTTACTAAGAATGAGATAACAATGAGGTAACCTTGAGGCAATAATGAATTGGAAAGTAATATTGCTACTAGTAATTCTTGGTGCAACAATAATGTAGTTTTTAAGACATTTTATAAATAGCCAATCAACAACCAGAAAAAGCTTTAAGTTAAATGAAGGTATTCTATTGGAGTAGGATTAGCCAATCAGAGACTTGAAATACAGAAATTTACAAATTCAGGCGGTAGAAATCAGTTCAGTTGCTTGTAGACAGTGTTCCTAACTGGACGCGAGACTCGTCCTCGAGAAGTTTAATACGTATTCAGTGTAAGACGAAAATTCATTACGGCGAATATTATAAAGTTTACGTGTTAAAAGGTGCAAGTAATTAATAAGTAATCTCACAGCTCTCTATATCAGTGAAGTGTTATTTAATCGTATCAAGGATTAGTAAAAGGAGTGAAGTAAAAATTATAATCTGTGTAAGCCTACATTCTTTAGCCACACCACTCCCTGCAAAGAGACGCATGTTTCTACAAATTAATACTGACGCAGCCGAGGCAAACATATATTAAAGAAACAAAGAAATAGAAAGTTGATTCCTAAACATTGGGGCGAAGGCCACCGGAAACTTTGTACTAAACGTGGGGCAGTTACTCCATCAAGTTTGGTTCCCCAACAGTTTAAATACAATAAAACTACTCCCTTCTACAATAAACCTATCCCAACAACAGTTAGAACCTCCTGCATTAGTTCAAAACATTCAACACAATGCATTTCCCGCGCTTACCTTTACAATGCTTCACCATGTCACTTCTATTGTCACTCACCAAGCTAACAGCACTTGTAGAACCTGTCATGTTATCGCCTTACTGACTATTCATTATTATCGTATAATGCAGAAAGGGTGTGAACGACACCACACTAATTTAAACAGGAGCTACAACCTATTTTAGTTTTACCATTCGTATTATTTACTATTTCATCATTATCTTTCATGGTTTAAGCCCTTTGGCTTGTTCCAGTCTCTTAATTTAAATTGTCCCGTCCATCTTCTGTTAGGTCTGTCGATGTTTCTTGGCCTTTTGGTGTATATCTTCAAACCAACTTCGTACAACGGTTATCAACCATCCTCTCCACATGTTGTTTCCAGTTGTTTTCTTTAATTCTTTCAAGTAATTTGAAGATTCTTAATTCTTTACGTATATCTTCACTTCTCCTTCTGTCTTTTAGGATATATCCTGCTACATGTCTTAAAAAGCGCATCTCTGATCTTCTATCTTTCTTTCCATTTGTTTGGTTATTGTCATACATTCGGATCCAAACGTTAACACGGAACAGCCATCACCTTATAAAATTTTATTTTTTTCTCATTCTTGATGTTTTTTAAATTTCGTTTGATATTGCCGCATATGTGGTTGAATTTGTTAATTTTATTTAATATGTCATCATTTTTTAAGTATGAGACGTTACAACCTAAATAATTAAAACAGTTTATTTGTTCTAATATTGTCTCTTGTATTACTATACGTTACCGGTGCCATTTTGTTCGGTTATTCCCAACTATCCCTTCTACAAACTTGTCTTATAAAAGCTTTTCTTTTCGGTCCATATTACTTGAAGCAAAAATTTGCAGAAATAGCTTCGTTTACACATATTTGTGGGTACAAGGGAGGCAGACAAATCTTAAAAAATCCCGATGTTATATTCTGCCATTGAAATTGAATATTCTTCGTATGACATCACCAGAAATAAAATAAGAGTAAAAGTTGTCATAAATATATTAGACATTTTAAACAAATGGCAACGAATTACTCGGAAATGCTTAATGTCACATAAAAATTTAACATCAATTATGAGCTCTTGTGAGGTAAGTGTTTTTACTATCTCTTATGGTTTACAGCTATACAAAATTTATACATCATTCATTAAAATGAAGACGACTTATTGGTTTATTCACAAAAAATTCTACATATACACTTTATGTGTCATGCAATTATCTTAAAACATATGACATGTTAAGAGTATTTGTGAGAAAATAATAAAATAAGTAGGACTCTATGTAAACGTTAGTTTAGGGTAAGGATATTCACCTTCATGTTGCATCTTTGGAAAATTTATAACTTAAATACCAAGTTTGGTGTTCCAAAGTATACAGACACAAGACACGTGCGGGGATATTTTAAAAAAAAATTACCGACGCGTTACATTTGCATGCCGTTTATTTCATATAGTTTCTACAATCTATTCATGTTAATCGCGATAACATTTTGCAGCAATATTTTCATTCTACATTTAGTTGTATGTACAAGGGGAATACACAAAATCGAAGCAGTAGTCAGATGTTTAGAAGTCGGTCAACATATGATGTCCTAGAAATCCCATACCCTTTCCATTACGTTGCGAAAAATAACTGAATGGCGACAGCATTTTATAATATGACAAAGTATTATAACAACGGATATCTCGAAAATGGCTAATGCTACAAAAAAATTAACAGTTGTTTTAACCTGTGGTACAAAGACAGTGTTTGTCTCTCTCTAATGGTTTACCATTATACAAAATTATACAGAATTGCTTCCGAATAAAGATTACCTCAAAGCTACTCCCAGGAAATTCAAGATATAATTTTATTTTGTATGTAAATATCTTGTCTTGTGACGTGGCACTGTAGGTAGACCGTGGAACTCAGGTTCTCGGCCACGAAATCCCCGGGGTTTATCCCACCCATTGAGGTGCGGTATAAGACCGATGCCCACTCAGCATCGTGAGGAAAGTAAGGAGTTACGATAGGCAGCGATCCCGGCTACGAAGGCAAACATTCATCCTGGGGGATGCGTGAAGCTAACCACATCACCTCCCCGTATCGGTTGATGATCGCCCACCTCTGCCGAGTGACCGTGGACGTGAGGCGGAAAGTCAGGTTGGCAGGTCAAGGCCCTTTGTCGCTGTAGCGCTACGGGATTATTATTTAGTAAATATCTTAAACAGTTGGCATTTGAATCAAACTTGTTTGAGCTATTTGTAATAAAATAAAAAATACTGAAATTATTTCCATGTTAAGGGTAGTTTGGTATGTGCACACAACAAAAAGAAAGAGAGAGAAACAACAAACGTGGATCTCCTTCTAAAATGCATTTTTGGATTCAGGGGTCCTTAAGGTATGCATTTACGTTGAAATATCGGAATCGAAGTTTTAGGTGGTATGCAATACTTCAAAAGTAAGTGGCGCCGCGGTAACGCATGCGATTTGCATTCGAGAGGGTCCTGGTGACCGCCCGCTCTGACCCATTGGTTATTCGTGATTTCCCTGGGTCGGCTTGCGAATGTTGGGGTGGTTTCTTCTCTATCTAAATTTCCTTTCCATAATTCCCCTTTCATTCCGTTTGCTTCTCATCTTTCAGGTATGCTTCTAGGTCCCCTAGGGGGTTTTAGAGCCCTTCAGCTGCCGTAGTGGGGCGCTGCGCACTCCTAACACTCTTAGTACTTATGACGTTACTAAAAGTACGTCGGGCTGAACATCTGAGACACTCCCGCAAGGGATCTATTCGGATTGGGTTGGTCTCAACGGGGTAGTAGTTCCCGATATCAGTGAGCGACTGAGTACTCTGGTCGGTGATGCCCAGGCGGGGTTGTGAGACGCTTCAATGTCCTCCTCGTACCAACCTGGAGAGCTGGTAGACGATGTGTTAGACTACTGTTAGCCCTACCGAGATTTCCGGTTGTCTTTCATTTGTGGTTGACGCGCTCAAGTGGCGATTCACTTCCGTCCCTGCAGAAGCTGGGGTCTTTTTAAGCAATTAGGTATTGGCCTAATGATCTCCCACCCACGGGAGGCGTCACTCGGTTGACAACTTCCCCTGGGAGTAGAAGGCGAGCTTCGGCCCCAGGTAGACCTTCTCCGTGAACTGTGCTTCTGGATTTCGTGGAATATGCAATGCCGGACAGATGGTACATGCATGCTCAAAGGAAAGAGTGCTCCCCGTTGACGCCAGAGGGCTGCTTGGTCATCCGGTCGCTCATCGCCTTCTGTAGCTAGCTCCAACAGTGGGTGGGGTCTCTATGGTCTGTAACCTCCTGTGATTCCTTCACTTCATCCCTTCCTCCTGGGGGCTGGTAGCCGTAATAGATCTATGCAGGTGTCCGCCTCCGTTGAAAAAAAAATAAATTGTGTTTTATTTAAGACGCTCTTTAACTGTTGTCGTCCTTAGCGTCCCATTCTATATTGGGCGTGAAAGACCGTTTTGCTCAGAGGTTCCCTTACGTGCCGTAAATCTACGACACGAGACCACCGGCTCCCTTCCCTTCCGAAAGAAGCCATGCTAAGGATTTTTACGCCGGAAAACAAAATCCATCGTCCTTCACCGAGTTTGAACCCGCGACCTCGGGAACTAGAGGCTAGCGTGGTAACCACTTCACCACGGAGTAACCTATAGTTAGGTAGTGGAGAAAATAAAACTGTTGCACCTCCAGTTGGGAATCAAACCCGAGCTATTACACTAAGCTTAAGTGCACAGACATATTCTAGGATGGTCTTGTTGGGAAGGTCAACTACATCAGCTAGAATGGCTAAACGTTACTCCTAAAAATGCTACAGTGTTCTCGTTGTGACGTGGAAGGAGTAAGAAATGTCGGGCGTTATTGGAAGATTGTCCCAAAAGTGGCTTTCACCATTTTGCCTTGTGTAGCAGGAGTCCTCACTCAAAAGCCTTTCTGTTTCATTAGGCACTAGAGTTATTCCATTGGAGCTCGAGCTCGCGATTGCAGGCTAAAACTGTAACAAAGTCTGAGTTCAATTTTAAGATAAACGGCTCTCTGCGGACGGGGAATCCTGAATCGTCAAGGGAACTGAATGGGTTAAACGCTTTAAAGGGAATAGCTTCAACACTTTGCTTTCACTGCAGTTCAACATTTAAAGCCTTTATATGCTCTTCTTGATGTCTTCAGCAGTGGTAAGAGGGCTATTCATTAAATCATTTTCCGCCCTTTGCAGATGTATGGCGCTTGTATGTAAGGACGTTTTAAGCATGCAACGCAGAACGAGAAACAAAAAATAAAACACCTTTTTCTTTTCTATAAAATAAAACTTAAACTACATGAAAGGAAAGTGTCATACTGCGAGTACTTTATGACTACTACAACGCCTTTTAAAACGCCATAACATTAGCTGCTTAACCCCAAAAGCCATATCAAAGTTTAAAGCGTTATAAAATGTATATTTCAAGCAGTAAAGAAGAATCTTATGAAACAAAAACACAACTTTCTCTACCCATAATAAATACACATCAACCCAGAGGTGCCGGGTTCGATTCACGGACTTTCTTCAAGCATGACTATTTCCTATCACCCCCAGCTTCTGTAAGTATTTATGTGGGAGGGAATTTAAGTGTGTTCATTTGTCAAAAACGATAAAACCAACGTTAAGAAAGCCTACAAGGCAATAGAAGCATCAGTTGTCTCTCAAGTCAAAGCCCTCAAGGGTACCAAAAAGTGAAATTCCTAAATTTTGCAGTTTCTGTACCAGGTGTTCAAAAAGTATTCCATATTCTGAGAGATGGTAGTATGCACCAAAACAAGAAAAAAAACTCGAGTAAGCATAGACCCAAAGTGCATACCTTACGAGCTATGAACACTTATCTTCCCTACTGCAAGCTTTTTGCTACTACGTACGACCTACAGCAGGCAGTAAACAGATGAGGTTACATTACTTCGTTATTGTCCATGGATACAGCATGCTGTAAACATCTTTTAGTGTTGTAACTCTAAACCGTATTCACAGTTCCGGGTAAGTGCAATACATAATCTGATTAGTTCTAATGGAATCAGTTTGTGCTTTTTAAGTTTGTAAAATGCTTTGACAGTGGAGTTTTATCTTTAAAACTTTGGAATATTCAACCTCCATTAATGATGTACAAACAATACATGAAGGTTCATCTATGTCTGCCAGAGCATCCGTGACCAACCTGGAGTCTTTCAGAGAGTGCGTGATTTCGTAAGATGTCGGACAGAAGCATGGCTTACTATTGAGCACCTTCTTTAGTGATGGTTCACATTAAACTATATAAATAAAATGTAAATGGATTAAACCACTTAAACAGTAAGTTAGCAGCTTATGTTTGGTCAGCACATTTTCTTAATTGGAAAAAATATTTCGTCGTATATAGTCGCAAGCAGATTACATTAAAAGGTGTGTTGTTTCATAGTAACAGAGTAATGTGTCCACGTTTGTTTACTGCATTCTGTAGGTCGTACATAATAGCAAAGAGCTTGCAGTAGAAGTGTTTCACAGTAGCGAAGATGAACAAGTGTTTATATCTCTTAAATTATGCATTTTAGAGCTCATGTTTACTAGGCATTTCTTCTTCTTTTTTACTTTCTCTACTACGTATAGTAAGTAAAAAAGAAGAAGAAATGCTTACGTATAGTAAGTAGGGGAAGTATTGTATTCCACACAAAAATTCCATACCGATATTTCACCGGAAATATATGTTTTGAGACCCCTGAATCCAAAAAAAAGCATTTTTGGAAACATGTCCGTGTGTGTGTGTGTGTGTCTGTCTGTCTATCTGTGAACAGCATAACTCAGAAACAAACAGTCGGATAAACACCAAACTTGGTATTTAGGTTCAGTATCTTCCAGAGATGCAACACGAAGGTTTTCAAGAAAATCCCCCCACCCCAGATTACCCTTTACATGGAACATTTTTCGAAAATTTTAACTTTCTCAAAAATGCCTCTAATGATTTTGATTAAAATATCATATGTTTAAGGTATTTTTATGACAAATGAAATGTATATCTCGAATTTTCTGAGAATGTCTCCAAAAGTATTCTTCAATGTGAACGACTTTTGCATAACTGGTAAATCATAAGAGATAGACAAAATTTTACTACACAAAAAATGTAGATCGTGTTAAAATACACAATTTATGTCATATACATTTTTTGTTGAGTAAATCATTTTCGAGATATTGCTTGTTATTCCCTTAAATTTTCCAATACTTTTTCTCAAATGGGAATTCCTTATTCATTTTTTTTATGTCCTGGACATTCAAAGAGAATGGAATGCGTCACATAGCAACCAGCGCTTAAAATATTTGACTATCGCTTAAAACCTACCAATTTCCCTTGCATCTACAAGAAAATTAGCAATAAGATTAACATCTCGATTAACATAAGCATATGGAGAATAGCGTTTGTAAAAATAGTTTGTACAAGAGTAGAGAAAGTCATGTGAGTGTAATACATCAGATTTTTTTAATGTTCTTATTTTTAAAAATAATTAATAAGGATTGCCTCATAGTTGATTTAACTATTTATGTAGCCAGGAATAAAGCACTTACCAATTATAAGTCGCCATTGAGATTAGGCGTCTCTAAGTGAGACATCTTAGTGGTCTATTGAGCTATGAGTGCCACATTATCGGTAACTCATATTTTTTTTTCTTTTTCCTCTTACCACCAATCTTCCCTTGATTTGAAAACAGTTATTCACCAAATTCCCCATGCATATTTTGAACAGGGTTGGTACTATTGTGATCCTGAGGAGATGCGTCCATTGCATTGTTGTTCATGAAAAGTGCTCCTTCCAAGTCCTCATCACAGGCATTAATGTCTTTTTTTTCTTATCTGTATAATTTTTCTTTAAAAAGTAATTTCGTTTTACGGACATTGCTTGCTTTCCTCGGATGGTTTTCAAATGTTTAAAGATGTTTGCTGTTTCAGCTGTGAATCCTTTATGAAAACATGGATAGATTCGCCGTCCTCTTGAATTAGATCGCTATCTTCAACAGACAGTTTTCCCATTAACAAATCAATGAACAGCTACATAGCTGGTGCTATGAATTATGAACAGGCCTCTCTGTCAGTGTGTATCTGCAAGTGACGGGCTGCATAATTCATGACAAGCGCCGATCATCGGGTGGTAGGCTGGGAGGGGGGTGGTTATCAATTGCATAGCACATCATCTCTCATCTGGGTCCCATTTGGCAAAGGCGACGAAGGCGATGAATCCGCAGATCAATAGCAATGTCGTAACTCCGGCCATCAGCTGAGAGAAAACTTCTGCTATCTGTCCCAGTCGGACCCT
The DNA here is from genome assembly GCA_030765065.1 of Deroplatys truncata. NCBI lineage: Eukaryota > Metazoa > Arthropoda > Insecta > Mantodea > Mantidae > Deroplatys > Deroplatys truncata. The sequence continues at coordinate 113,854,071 of CM060982.1, forward strand.
CGGCTGAATGGTGACGCACCAGGGAACCATTTTCATGCACTGTTATGACCATCCCTTAAAGAAAAATCTGATGCTCAACAGCCACACGACTTCCGGTATCATCACAAATTCGCATCATACAGTTCATACGTATTTACAATAAACGCTTTCAAAGAACTGGCTTCAACTTTAGGAAAATAACCCAAGTGATGTGTAATGTACGGAAACAATATTCAAAGCTGATACGCAACACTCACACGACATCTCTACCAGGTGGCCCACACAAGCCGTCCTTCGCTGAAGTTAGCTTATACCGGATAGCGCGGATGCCAAAAGGTTTGCCTAAGTATAACTGCAAAGGGGACTCATACCGACAGAAGGAGACTGCTAAATATAAGACCAATGCATAAAAATGAACACGTTCACTGCTATTTCTAGTCACAGATCTCATTTGGTAGAGCAACTGCCTGGTATATAAAATGTTCCAAGTTCGATTCCCGGCTGGGCTCCAGAAAGTTGTCTTTAAACAAAAACATTTTAGATGTGCCGATGGTCTTGTTTTTTAATCTGAGAGTACTTGTGAGAGAGTGAGGGTGTGTGTTATCGGTTATTTAATAACCAATTTATGCCACAAAGTTAACAAGATTAAACAAAATTCTGCCTTATTTATGTACCTTTAAACTTTTCTTAGAATTATATTATCTTCTATTAGTGCATTATTAATAATAAGCATGTGCAAAAACATGCATGTCTTGGTGGACGTATTGATGTAAGCGCCACCGCAGATAGTCTTTCCACAAGTACCTGGAATGATACATATTTCTTAACATCATATCAGGACGTCAAAAACACGTGCGCAGAAGACAGATGCTGCATCTGAAAATGTTCAGAACACGGCTTTCGAGCCTCAGCTGCATTTTGGTGCGTCTTCGCACAGATGGTAACCATATCTGTGTGTTCGTTATTGAACCATTTTGTTGAATGACCTGGCTCGAACCACGCGACGCTTATCAGTACGAGACTTCCATGTAAACACATGCAGACATCAGCACTACCTTTTGCTTCGTATCCGCACTACCCCTTTGAACATCAATGATGCGGCAACCTCTATTGAACCTATGTATGCAGAAAGCATGAAACTGCAAGGACCGCTTGTTTAGGCGATCTGATACCTCTTATAAATGTGCACATGTCCCCATTTATTGCAGTATTTATATAGAAAGGTTATTATTTCATCCACATTACACTATTACGAAACATTTTTGTCTATTATTGATTACAAATCAGGCAACAAGAGCTTATTTTCGCACAGCATGCCGAAGCAACTTTCAAATATGTTGTTATTTCTAACGCTCCCTATATGGGCAATGGCCTTCCGGAGAACCTCGTTCCATCGAAAGATGACTGGTGCAGTGCTGGAGGCACCCAGCGTGCAGTGTTCGTTATCTCCGACGGTAGGTTAATAATGAGGATCGCAATGAAACGAGAGGACCTGCGGGTTTTACCATTGGGCTTTGAGGACCCTCACATGAGCTAATCAGAGGTGAAGCCCTGGCTTGAAATTGCCACCCCATAGCCCCTAATTGAATCACGGATATCGGAGAGCCGCGAACAAAACCACTGCGCTACCTCATCGCCCATTTCAAACGTTTATATGAAAAGCATAAAGGAATAAACTCTGAAGTGGAAGAAACGAGCTCTTGCGAAGAAATAGAGAAAAGGAAAATTTGTTGCGGCAGATAATGCACTCGCACTTAGGAAAACATTCAACATGGAATACTGTAAAAACGACAGCAGCCAACGGAAATATTATTTGACAAAGTATGCATTTCATTTCGTTTTACTTTCTCTACTACGTATAGTAAGTAGGGAAGTATTGTATTCAACCCAAAAATTCGATACCTAGATTTTACCGGATATATGTTTTAAGGCCCCCTGAATAAAAAAAATCTAATGTGTTACACTCACATGACTTTCTCGACACTTGTACAAACTATTTTTACAAACGCTTATTCTCCATATGCTTCATGTTAATCGAGATATCGAGATGTCAATCTTATTGCTAATTTTCTTGTAGATGCAAGGGGAATATGGTAGGTTTTAAACGATAGTCAAATCTTTTAAGCGCTGGTTGCTATGTGGCGCATTCCATTCTCTTTGCATGTCCAGGACATAAAAAAGTGAATAACGAATTTGAGAAAAAGTATAAGTATTGGAAAATTTAAGGGAGTAACAAGCAATATCTCTAAAACGGTTAACTCAACAAAAAAAAGTATATTACATAAATTGTGTATTTTAACGCGATCTACATTTTTTGTAGTAGAGAAAGTCATGTGCATGCAATACAGATTTTTTTTCTTTTTAGTTTAACCTCCTTTAACCTGCTAGATATATCGTACAATGAATGGAATGGGTGAAATGATGCTAAAATCAGCTCGGGTCCAATAGAGCTTAAAGTAACCTGCCATGCGCCTTCTTAGGATAAGGAAAAACTCCGACAAAATCCGAGATTCGAACTCGGGAACTTTTGAATGTGATACAGACACGCAACCCCCATACCATAGAGGTGGGTTATATATGCTGGTTAACGTTAAGTGATAGAGGAATACGCACTACACAATAACTGTTAAAACACACTCACTTTTTGTATCATAAACCATTTCAAAGATATGCGTTATTAAAGGTTCGAATTTTTCAGTGCTTTATCATTGTTTTTAAAGTCCCTCGAAATTTTCGCGATTGCATGGAAACAGTTTGGACTTTTAATACTATTATAAAGCGTCCAGTTGTTAAATATTTGACTATTGCTATTCCCATTGTAATACAACGAGTAATGCAGCTATTTCTGCAAATGTTTATCTCAATTAAAATGAAGCAGACAACAATTTTGACTTTTGTAAGAAAGCTTGTATAACTCCTAATAAACGAATGTGAATAAAACAAATCAGATCTTTTAGTTATCTGGACACAAGCATATCCGTGGACCTCCCTCTAAAAGTGATTTTCTTATTCAAGGGACCTCAAAGAAGACATTTCCATGAAATCTCGATATCTATTTTTTTGTCTTCTAATTACTATAGATAAGCGGTAGCAAAAGTATCACTCTACACTTTTTACTGGAAGCAAAATGTTTTGCACAATAGTTTTCAAAATACTGTTTTATATTTTATAACAATATTTTAATTGGAAAGAGGTAGTATCTAATGGCATAGCCGGGATTTGATCCACGGATCCACTAGTTACCGTCAGGTGTTCTAACCAATTGAGCTACCATGGCAACATGCCGGTGGGACAATAAATTTCCCAAGTGACTTGCATTTTTCCCGGTAAACCACAAGGAGATCTCAAATTATTTTTAAATACCATACCCCAATGGCGACTTACAGTGTTGTGACGGTTATAATTTTATTTTAACTGATTTTGGTAAATAGGATTCTATAAAGTTTGAAATATTCAAGAAATACTTGGTTTAAGTAACTACAGGAAATCGTCTTTAGATTTCTTGCAAGTAATTTACCGGATGTTGAAGTAAGCAGAGATTAGATGACAAGATGACTTCCTGCCCGACACGTGGTAAGCTGCGTCATTTCTGCTGACTAGGTCAACTGCCAGCTGGGCACAAATAAGCATTTTGGTCGGGTATTTAAACTTATGGGTTTTTGACAGCTCTCTCTTGACCAACCACGTGCCTAGCCGAAATCTCTGCCGGTTAGTTCGGAAATTCGTTTTTAACTTACAATCGCGGCGCATGAGCTAGGCTGACGAAGATGGACCTCCTCTGCAGCTCAGGTAAGTCCACCACGTGTCTAATTTTTTCTCTTTTTTTCCTTTTGTAAATGTAATTTAGGTTAAATTAATGAATTTAAGATTGAAAAACATTGGGAACAGAAATGATATGTGTTATAAAGGCACCCTTTCACCACCCTTGCTACCGTAATTTGTAACCCTAGTGAAGCCACCCTGTGCCGTCGTCGCCACCACCACCGAACGTCACAATATTTATACTTTTGGTGGAATGCATAAAATCCAAGCTTTGTCTTGAAGATTAGTCTTTAAGTTAAAGCGAAAGCTTTAAGATTAATCTACAAGATTAAGCTTTGGCTTGTTCAACTCATGCATAAAAAGAATCTTAATCTAGCAAGCTTTCGCTAGACGTTTTTCCAGCAAACGCTTGAAATACGTTGCGCGCGCAGCTGTCGTCTGCCAAATGCGGCTCATAACTGTTGTCTCATGTGGCGAGTACAGAAGTGTTTTGCGAATACGGTACCTAACCTATATCGAAGTTATATGCGTAATGGCAGACGAAGTGAATATTCAGAATACCTTTCTAGTAATTCTTAAGCAGTTTCCAATACTGTTGAATAAATCGCAAATCCCGAGCATCAAAGAAGAGAAAGTGAACGCTTTGCAAACCACCTGCATCAAACTGGTAGAAATTTTAGGCAGAAGATTCACACCACAGCAGGTGCAGAAAAAGATTCAGAATATGAAGACCGAATTAAAAAGAAAAACTGACCGTAAGGCCACGGGAAATCAGAAAATAAGGTTAAAAAGGTGGGACGAAGAATTTCTACAGCTGCTTGATGGCGAAAGCAACCCAACCATTGGTAGGATTCCAGGTAAGAATGCAAGTCGATCTCAGGAGCCAATTATTTAGAAGTTTCTGTGTAATTGTTTTTTGCTTTGGTTTGTAGTATCAAATGCAATTTAAAACTTATTCTGTAATGTGATACATGTTATACGTAACTGCTATAAAATATAAATATATCGGAAAATTACAGCGAATGATAAAGTACGCAACAATATGATACTACTTTGGCAAAAAAGGACAGTTTAAAATTCTTTTTTTGCTTCATTATGAATTTTATCAGGTTTTTCAAGACAGTTTTTAAACGGGTTTACACATGACTTTCCTGTAAACAACACTAAAATTGCTTATTTTAGTTGCCTTTATTTCTGGATAACAACTGGACGTTGCTGAGTTTACCATTTATATAAGTTTTATTGGAAAATCTTTCTTTTCTATTGTGGCTCCTCTAGTTCTAAGAGTTCCAAAATGTAACTGTCTATAGCTCTTGTTTGATGGAGCTAGTTTTACCAGCTTATAACTAATTTCTCTTAAGAAATTTCTCATTTTCATTGAGATTTGAAGTTATTATGAGCAAAAGTAATCTCAACATTTATACGTAAGATGTTAATTATTGAAAGAACAATGACAATTGACATCATCTCTATCCCTCTGCTACTGAAGAAATTTCACTTTTAGGATCACCTCTGAATAATCTAATGAAGGTTACATTACTAATAACTAAGCCCCGGATTCTTAGGTTCTGACCTATTTTATTCCTGACCTCCTATACTCCAAACTTCGGTTTATATTAATGTTTTAGTTACAAAAGAGTAATATACTTCAATTTTATAGAGCCTAAATTGACTTAATTTTAGGTTAGGACCTAATAAAACCTATTTTTCGTAATAGAACCCAAAAGTGCCTAATTCGGTTATTTAAGGAAATAACAGTAGATTTATGAATATAAAAGTATTTTTAAAACTAAGGGAGACCGTTCGAATAAGGAAGCTATTAAATAATTAGATTATGAAATCTTGCGCAATACCTTACAATAATAAACTTTAATTAAACCGTCCGCCACAATAATAAAGTAATTAAAACGTTCGCCGCCTTCAGTTATCATTTTCTAGCTTTGTCGAAAGATGTGGTCAGTGGCACGCGGCATTTCTGAAACGTGTGATGTTCACATGCCGCAATAATAGTTGAAAACTAGCACTTGAAAATTAGCAAGGTAAAGCTTATGCTTGACTTTATGCATTCCACCCTTTAAGTTCTGGACTTCATGGTTTAACCAACTATTAGGTCATATGATTCTTCCTTTCCAATCTTGTCCTACACATGGCTTGTATGTAAGAACAATAATTCCAATAATTAAATTGACTATTAAGACACACAAATCACTTTGTTTATTTTATTTTATTTTTCTTTAGCTCCATTTATACCCCATCTTTAAGTACAATAGTATTATCGGCGGCCTTTCCTTTTGGTACATATAGGCAATGACGTTAACTTGTATTCGCTTGTCGTTTGATTTCTGGATTTTATTCACACTCTCATTCATACTTCCAGACTCTGGTAAGGAGAGGCTAGAGAAAAACTCCCAACCCCCAGCCGGGAATCGAACCCGGGACGCCTAGTAAAGAAGACAAGTGCTCTACCGACTGAGCTATGAAACCAACCGAAAGCTTGCTAGTGAAGATGTCTGGTAATTGATATACTGCGCGAGAATCTGTTCCAAAAGAAAGCAACACAAAATACTCTGTTAACATGTTGAAGTAGATTTATATTAAATACACGTTTGTGTAGAATAGTACGAAGCTGAAAATTAATGTAGAATTTCCTGTTTGATAAATCAATAGTTGGCAGCATTGACGTATTGTTCACTGAAGTGCTCACCTGTTGCGCATATTCTATGCTGGGAGTGTAAAGAGAAGATTTGCGTGGTAATCTCAGAAACTATTCAAATGGCGTCGTAGTCGTTCATTAACAGCACATTTCCTTCACGTTATCATTAGGCTGGCCCCGTAGCTCAGCGGTAGAGGACTTGCTTGCTGTGCGAGGGGTCTCGGGTTCGTCTCCCGACAAGGAATTACGAATTTTTCTCCAGCCAAGATTATTCCCTATTCTTCCTTTAAAGCAACATACAGTACTAGCCACGGACAAACTGATATAACTCATTAAAGTAATAAGATATCTAATTCACAGTTTCTCAGGATCAACACATTAATATTTTTGTTCTAAGTTTTTACGTGTTAGGCATTTTTTGCTAATATTGTACGTATAATAGTCAAGAAGATGCTAAAAACACAATATTCATAATGTACACATGGTAAATAAAAGGTATATAACATATAGAATATAATGTGAGAGGGAAAGGCCATTGTTAGCTACACAACCAATAATAAAAATTACGAGAAATGAAGTAGCATCTACATAAGCATGTAAGGAACCTTGGATTCATAATTAAGACTATGGAAGTCTGTATATATATATATATATATATATATATATATATATGTGTGTGTGTGTGTGTGTGTGTGTGTGTGCAACAAATTGTTATTGGATAGTAGCACCAGTCAGGATAATAATTCAAACACGTACGTTAAGAAAACGGTTGAAGGGAACGCTAACAGAAGCTTGTCAGACTTTGAACAGGAAGGTAGTGTATAAGCTCGACTCTGAATATACGCTAAAACTATGTATTTAAACTCTAACAGTTATACATATTTTAACATGGCAAAGGTGATAGTGAATTGTATAAAGTTTATCAAAAGCACAACAAAAATAATACTCAACTATATAGGAGGGAAATTCGGTGTTATAAATACGATATACAAACTCCGATAATCGACACAGGCAGCCGAGGTCATTAGGTCACTAAGTCATGAACGGAAGCTCTACGGTTCAAGTCCCGCCAGGATCGTCCTCCCTGGCTGAGTTTTTTTTTTCCAGTTTTCCTCAGCTCTCATAACTGTCAAAATCCGGGGAGTTACCCTAAATTTAAGCCTGAAACCTTCCTCCACAAATTATCATTTGCAATGGAACTGCTCCTCCTTCAGGTTGCTTCATCGACTTTATTCCGGTGTACTGTGAATTGCTGTAAAAGGGCGCCCTACAACACTTCTGTGTTGGCCTATGCTTTTAATGCTTATCTCTGGAAATGTTATAGGAGACGAAATGAAAAGATTTAAGTTCACTATAACTGTAATTTATTTTCACATATGTTCGCAGTTAGCGATGAATCCTATTCCAGAATTATTTGTCTGGATTATGGGGGGGGCCTATCTATTAACTGTACCTCTCACCCTAAGTTGCTTCTAAATTGCTAACAGCTTTGCCACACTCTCGGCCATCTGAATGGCATAAAGTTCACCTCTCGAAGAAAATGTATGCATTCGTGCGATTGCCGGAATCCGCCTTATTTAAACTCCTAGTCGAAGACTCTCTTTTTCCCGTAGCTTATAGCAATATTGTGATTGGCTGATCACATTGGCGTCGTATGAGAACATATGCTCTCGTATTTTCCACGCTTGTGTTCCACGACGAATTCGAACTTCTCTATCTCCTTTCAATTTCTGCCCCTATCTCTCAGGCGTCTCTGTTGGTCATGTTTAGCCGATTCCCTGACTTTGGGCAAGCCTGAAGATATCTCCGCCTGGTACCACGTGGCTTAAGGAACCTAAATTACAATGTTGTACAGCTAGCTAGCTTCATTTACATTTAGCATATAACAAATTTACGCGTATATAATATTATTTACATTAATGCTGAAGCTTAATTAATGCACCAGTATTTCCGCCACACATTTCATTTCATGTATCATCATATTTATGGTGTCCTAAGTAGTAAGAACGCAGATTAATAAAGCAACCCCTCACCACTCCAAAAATAAAGTTTTAAATACTCGGAGTTTCGGTTTTAAAGCTTTGAAGTTATCAAGATTCCACAATATACCTAATGAAAGGTCAAAACATATTTAGTTTCAATTATGTAGAAATTATTTGACATAAATATGACCCCCATAAACCGTTCTCAATTGTAAAATTATGGAGAACACCTTATAACTTTTGTCAGTTGGGAAAAGCAGTACTTTTCAATGGTGAAAGAATACAAATATCAAAAGAAGTTGAGTAGTTTGCAGGGCTTATCGTACACAAACGCACCCTTCCACAAACTTTCTATATTTATAACAATTTACACTCAGGTACAATGATCACAAGAAAAACAAATAAAATCTCGGAAGAAAATTAACGCTTGTTTACAACAGGTCTTCAAATTTATTCGGCCTATACCACCAGTCGGTTTAAATGAATGGCATTATTAGTTCAGCCCCTTGTCTCAAAGGAACTTATGTTACTGAATTTGTAAGTAGGTTGATGTACTGCGGCGGTGCAGAACTGCTTTTCGCTAGGACACTTTTGTGCTTTCTTTGCACGCGAGATAGAAGTAACCACTGATCAAAGAATTTTCAATGGTTGAGAGCTAAGACACTACAAATGTCTTTCAATTATTTGAGTAAGCTATCAGCATGCGCGCTGAGATTGCGAGTTTACGAGACGCAAGCGAAAGGCGTTCCAAATGTAAATACTGGAAAGGCAGATACAAGTCCCATTTCATTAAGGTGACCTCGAAACTGTTGGGGGATGGGGTAGGCATCTTTCCAATCAGGGTGGCCCATCCCCCCAAAGGTATAGCGCATCTACTCCGAAACAATCACACTCCCCATTTTTAAGAGCTCAATTTAAACTATTTAGTTCCTTTTCTATATTGCTGGAAAGCTTAGCAAAGGAGTTGTCTTATAGGTACTACAGTAGCTATTGTGACACCGGTATACAACAAATGCTTAAACAAGTTATTGGAAAGTTAAAATCAATAAAAACAAGCTCAATATTTTCAGCAAAAATTAAAAATAAAACGTCAGGTAGATGGTGTAGTTTATTACTTGGTATTCCATTGTATCTATTGTACCTATCTAAATAGACAAGTATAGTAACTGTAATCATGCTGTATATACTGAACAACTACATACTAACCTACGGTGCCATCAGATAAAGCGACAACGCTGTTAGCCGCACTGGGTCTCGGTCGCGCGCCGCTTCCCTCCCGAGACTCCAGGCCCCACTGTTGCGTCGCTTCCCTCATACTCATACATCAAAGTCCACTACATAACCATAAAGTCGTTGTTTGGTGTGTTGTATGTGCGGATAGAATAATTGACTCTATTCTCTTTCACGAAACAGTCTATGCTGCACCGTATCAAGCTCTAATTTGGGAATAGTTTTCCCTCAATTGACATATAAGCGAATGCACGGCGTATTTTAACAAGACGGAGCTACAGGTCATAGAGCTCGGACTTCTTTGGATACAATTGTTGATGTCTTTACTGACGGAATGATCAGTGTAGGCGTGTGACCCACTCGATCCCTAGATCTCGCCCTTCTATTTTTTACTGGAGCGACAATATAAAAGTCAAAATGTATAACCCCAAACATTACAATACAGGAAGAAATAACTAACGTTTCCCAAGACGAGTTGCACTGTGTGAATCATAATTCGTTAAACGCCTCAATGCCTGTCCTTGAGCACAAGAGAGCGTTTCCAACATCATATTTGAAAAGTTAGGTAATGTAAGGGACATTCAATATTGAAATTTGTGAAATAATGATACTACAGTAATACAACTTAGTTAAATGCCTCGGCCTACGGGCTATGCGAGTATTCAGGAGGGATAAATCGTCCCCACTCTACTTGTCTTTTGCCCTTAGCTACTGAGCTATCCATGATGCGTCTTGAAGAGAAAGTGGGCTGATACGCGGGAAACAAGTGTCACTTCACTGTTTAATTTAATAGTGTAGAAAAATTTAATAGAATCTTGTTTACATAGTGATAATTCAACAACTAAAATCCTTATCTAAGTTCTGTAAGAAGTATGTTAAACAATACAGACTCAGGATATGATGATGTGTGATTGGTCTCCCTGTAAAAACCCTAAAGCCGCTAGTTTTATTCGTAAAACCGCAATTAAAATAATTTGTATTATGAAAATCAATCAGCGAGGAACTTTTTCCCATGAAGAGAGAAATGGGGGAGTGAAGGCTACGAAATACCCTAAAAAGTGTGAATTAACTTTTGGAAGATATCCCATGATAATAGCGTATGTATGAGAAATGCTATCGCTAGTTATATGCAAACATTTGTTTTCACACCTTGCTCTTTGCGTGGCCTGTCACAGCGATCTACAAACACAGAATTTTTGTTGCAATGCTATTGTGTCTTTAGTCCTGCCTGGATAGTTACAACAGTGGTGTGATAAACGATTTTGTGATAATAAAATAAAATACGGACTATGCGAAATTATGGTGTGTTGTGCTTGAGAAGCGACTCAGATGCAGAGCAGGGTAGGAATGCCCGCCCAAGACTGAGAGGGGAATACATGACCAGGTGAGTTACCCCTCCCAAGGGTTTTCCTAAGTTGCTGAATTATAGTTGGCCTTTTCCGTTCATCCTATTATTTTCGATGCATATGACGGTTCGCTCGGAGGTTGAAGTATCGGCAAGCGAGTGCGCGCGCCCGCGACCCAGGTGCCACTAGCATCGTTACCACTTAATGTGATGACCCTGTATAATATTATAGTTCCTTTTATACATTTCCAAAAATTATCATTTGGTACGCCACATTATACCATACAATATGAATTGTACTTAGCATTACTTTTGGGGGAATACTGCACATTTAGATAACATACTTATAGATACAATCTGAGCTAACAATTACAGTACTTAATTACAACTTGTAATCGTGGATTTACTTTAATAGTTTTCACTCTCCAATATTTTGAATTTCCCCTAAAAATGTTCCTGATGCCGCAAATTGAGCCATGATCCCCCCCTTGGTGATAAACTCCCTTCAGAGTACTGAAGTAATACGCAGACAACCGACTGGCGGCAACGGCCAAATAAATCTGACGACCCGTATGTTTTCACTTTAATTTTGACGATTGAATCTTTTCTCATTCGACTGAATCTGACAGGATTGATACATCACTTGTGAATTACTTCACAGTTTATATTTTAAATGGCTGCGTTTCTCAATAAAATTTACACGGATTCAGACTTTACCACACCGCTCTGATTAACTTGTTAGCGATATAAATATGTAACCGCTAGCAATAGTGTTACCACTGTGTAAATATGACGTAGAGTTGGATGTTGACAGCGGAGGTTTTGATAGTCTGACAATCACATTTCAACAGTACAAACAGTACTAGACTTATGCGCTAGCGATACCGATCTTGCGGGTCTGATATTCGCGTCCCTATTGACTGTATGTTGTTGATTTCTTTATCTATCCACAACGCTATACTCGCGATCTGTGTTTGTCCCCTTAACATACTGATTATAAACAAGTATTTTATTTTGCTGTGTTACTTGAATATTTACAATACCAATATTTACATGTTTATATTAGCATTCCGATTGCTAATACATGCACTTGCATTTTACTTTCTCTCCACGCTCCTAATACATAAGTAGAGAAAGTATCCTATTTCACCCAAAAATTCTATGTCGAGATTAGACCAAAAATACACGTTTTAAAGCCCTATGTAATAAAAAGCATTTTCAGAACAAGGTCCAGGTGTGTGGCTTTCCGTAAATAGCATAACTCAAAAACGAAAAATCCGATAAATATCAAAGTTTGTATTTCAGTATTTCAAGAAAATCCCCTCACCTCAAACTACCTTTTAAATGGAAAATGTTTCTAAAAAATGGATGTAATGATTTTAATTAAAGCGTACATTTCAGTATAATGTGCATGACAAATAAAATGCATATCTTAAATTTTATCTCAATAGCCTATGAGTCCCCTTCATTCCGAAATAATTTCGTAAAAATGTTTATAACGGGTAAACCATAAGAGAGACGAAAACGTACTACATTATAGATACAGATTTATTTAAAACACACAATTTATTTTACATAACCTTTTTTTGTGGCATCCATCATTTCTAAGCTATCCGTTATTATTGTTTTTAGGTTTTTTTTCAAATTTTTTTTTTTTTCATTTTAAAGGGCTTTTACTGTTTATTTGTTTCTCGGGATGTCATAGAAAGAGTAGGCAATTTTAAGGGCAGCAACCAATTACTCGCTTTTCAGCATAAATCTAGCAATTTTGTTTCCTCTAATCCTTGTACCTGTAAAGAGTATACAATGAAATTATTTCTGCAAATGTTTACCTGGATTTAGCATGAAATAGATAGAAAATAAGCGTTTGTAGGAATAGTTTGTAGATGGTATTTATGTGGACCCCCTACATCAGCAAGAGACAAGGCAGACCTGGAACAAGATGGAGCGACGCCCTCAAGAAGGCAGTAAGAGCACTGGGCAAGGACTGCACACGACCGCAGCAACTGGAGAAACATGAGAAGAAGTCAAGACGGATCGGAATTAAGGGACGAAGTGTACGAAGTGAGGAACTTCAAACAAGATCATGCAGTGGCGCCCGCAGAGAAGCGAGTGAACAATAGTGCGAAGTGTGGAAGAAAGAACGCAATGAAAAACTCCCACTTAAGCGGACTAGCTCCCCGCATGAGTCATATCCAGGTACCCCTCGAAATAGGAGGCCTTAGCCCTTCAGGGACAAATGGACTATTCATATAAAATGAAATGATTATGGGTAGAGAAAGTCACATGAATGTAATACATCTGATTTTTATCTTTGTTTGGCTCCACAGCTATTTTCTATCACGACTCTTCTATTAGGCCTCATTTATGCATGCTATTTCGGTTGCTCGACAAGGAATGATGTGGCGTGGCCTAATGTTTAGTGGTCTATTTGTGTCGCATGTGTATAGTTGGGAAATCAGTTCTACGACCCCATTTCACAGTTTGTTCGACAGTACCACTATATTAATGTAAGAGTCGCGAGTAGACATTTGTGAGTTAAAGCAACTTAAAATAAATAAATTTTAAAAAAATCCACATAGCATTTTTGTTTAGCTGTAATTAAATAATGTGTCAGCATATTTTTTTTCAAAGTTTATATCCCTTCGTCATGTGGAACGTTTGTTTAATTAATATCACAAAGTTTTGCGAACATTTTCATACAAACTACAAGACATAAAAATCGCTTGTAGATATTAAGACTTACGGTACTTTTACACATCACCTCTTATTTTCTCTTTCGATTTATATATTTTTTCAGCTTTTTACTTTCTCTACTACGTACAGTAAGTAGGGGAAGTATTGCATTCCACCCAAAAATTCCATACCGAGATTTCACCGGAAATACATGTTTTGAGACCTCCTGAATCCAAAAAAAGCATTTTTGGAAACATGTCCGTGTGTGTGTCTGTGTGTGTGTGTGTCTGTGTGTGTGTGTGTCTGTGTGTCTGTGTGTGTGTGAACAGCATAACTCAAAAACGAACAGTCGGATAAACACCAAACTTGGTATTTAGGTTCAGTATCTTCCAGAGATGCGACACGAAGGTTTTCAAGAAAATCCCCCCACCCCAGACTACCCTTTACATGGAACATTTTTCGAAAATTTTAATTTTCTCAAAAATGGCTCTAACGATTTTGATGACAATATCATATGTTTAAGATAATATCATGAGAAATGAAATGTATATCTCGAATTTTCTGGGAATGTCTCCAAAAGTATTCTTCATTCTGAACGACTTTTGCATAACTGGTAAACTATAAGAGATAGACAAAATTTTACTACACAAAAAATATAGATCGCGTTAAAATACACAACTTATGTCATATACATTTCTTTTGTTGAGTGAACCGTTTTCGAGATATTGCTTGTTATTTCCTTAAATTTTCCAATACTTATACTTTTTCTCAAATTCGTTATTCATTTTTTTATGTCCTGGACATGCAAAGAGAATGGAATGCGCCACATAGCAACCAGCGTTAAAATATTTGACTATCGCTTAAAAGCTACCATATTCCCCTTGCATCTACAAGAAAATTACCAATAAGATTGACATTTCGATATCTCGATTAACATGAAGCATATGGAGAATAGGCGTTTGTAAAATTAGATTGTACAAGAGTAGAGAAAGTCATGTGAGTGTAACACATCAGATTTTTTAATACGCCATTGTAACTGAACCTACACTGAGCCGCGGCACTACTCACTAGTAAGGACAGGGCAGCTGTTTAAATTATACCCATTCTGCGCGTGACGATTCGCTTTGCAGGTATGCATACGTGTTAGGGGTTTCAATTCGTTTAACTAAATACGTATTCATGCCGACCCGCTCTTCTTAACCAGTATACACAATATTTATCTCCGAATAGGTGCAGCCAAGAAGAAAAGGCCTGGACAGCCCCAAATTAGTTGTCAGTAGCCTAAATAGATTCAAATTGATGTAAACACATTCTGTTAACATCTGCATTAATGCCAGTACTTCGTGCAGAAGGGTGAACAGTTGATATATTGCACTTTGGTTTAATTGTCTACTGCAGGCATGATGACAATGAAACTCCTACATGCGTTCTCTTTACTTGTTTAATTAAGTGCTGACAACGTTCCCTATGCTTATTGCTGGTGATGTATGAGCGAGTCAGATGTGCGGAAACAATTCAAACAACCCTTCTGGTGGAAACTTTCATATTAATAAACTAGGCTCGAACGCAGTACGTTGTTGAAAGCTCCTCATTGCGTGATAAATGGCAGTAGTTTTGTTGAAAACGCACCAAGTTGTAAACAAAAATTCATGTGTTGCATTAACATGACTTTCTTTACCAATTATTCGTAGAAAAAATTATTATTCAACGTATTTATTGTCAATCAAGATAAATTTTCAATTCATATTTACACATTTCTTTGCACCTGGGTGAAAAAATATGATTGGCGCACTCTGAGAGCAGGACTTCTTCCATTTCCACTTCGGTTTCAAGTAGGTTTACATAAGTACATTTCCAAAGGCTTCCACTAGTGGCAAAAACAATATCCATGGTATTATTTTTTTTCGAGTGGAGGAGAAAATGATTTAATCACTGACCCCAGCCCCGATGGGAGTCGGGACTGAGAGTGTGGGACTCACCAATAGTCGGCATACCCACTAAAAACTCCTCCACCGGTGGAAAAAGGAAGAAGGTAAAAGTGGAATGGTGTGGCTTTTCGCGGTCCCGCATAGCACCTGCGTTAGTATGTGAAAGATGGATGTTTCCGCCCTATGGGCTGGAGCGGGTTAGGTGGTTACTAGGTTGCAGCCATGAAACCTGACTGCAACACTAGTGAAAAATGGCGTGGGTTTAGGAAAGAGTTGGAAAGGTGGTAGTATGGAAGGTGTAGGTTGGCGTAGAACTTACTTCCTGTGAAGTTGCATCCTGCTGATATACTCTTCCGAGTATGTTGCGCTGGACGGAGGCCTTCGGCGGTTGCTTGGGGCCTCCGGTTTGGCTGTCTGCTGGAAGTAGGCCCGAAGTTGGTGCTGCTGCGCTTCCAGGGATCTGATGGTGATGTCGATGGAATCTAGATGTTGTGTGATGGTGTCTGTAGCTGAAACTGAGGTCTGGATGGAGTAGTCGATGGTGCTGAGTCTAGTAGTGATGGTCTCGAACTGCCCAGCTAGAAAAGCTTGCTGAGCAGCTGAGGTGTCTTGAAGGTCCCTGATGAGTTCGTCCAGGGCTGTCAGCTTCGTCGTCATGTTCAGGAACTCCGCGTGGAGATCCTGAACGGCGTCGCGTAGGCCCTGGACTTCCTCGATGATCGGTGCTGTTGAAGATGTTGGCGTCGGCGCTGGTGATGGTTCTGGTGTCTGTGGAGGTGCTGATGACTGCGATGTTGGTGTTGGTGGCTTTGGCGTTGCCTTCCTGCGAGGATGCAGGGGGCAGAGCGCTTGGCCGGTGTAGTGTGTTGACCCTCCACAGGTCGCACAGTAGCGGCGTCGGCGGCGAAGGTCGTGCTGCTTAAACGTTGCAGTTGAGCTGGCGGCACCACAGTAGTGGCACTTAGGTTGCGCTGTGCAGGATGTCTCGACGTGCCCGTAGGCACAGCAAAGCCTGCAGGGAGCCTGGCGTTCCACTCGGCTGGCCTCGATGCGCCACCCTCGATGCGTAGTGGCAAAAACAATATCCATGGTATTACTTATCGTCTCTCCAGCAGTAAATAGGGCGCATCTTAAAGCACGCTTGCTCTTGTCACGCAAATAAGAGGAACAACTAAAACTCGGTTGACGAACTTGGCCAATCAACAGAACGCATCTCGTCATTAACTAGAAGTGAATTAACCTAACCTATATCAATGTCTTCATTCCCTTGTGTTTTAATTGTACATGAAAATAGAAACAATGAAAGGTACGAGAAAATAGCTTACATGCGCGTTATGTTATAAAATGCATATTTCTTATACATTTTTATACCTTGCAGTTGTATATCATAGACAACGCTTCCAACTACTAACGATAAGGCCCAACAGTTCTGTCACGCATTCATGGAAACCTGAACGGGTGAACGTATTTAGAAATACCCCATGTTCCCCTCCCTCTGCCGCGAGTGTTATTCTAAAGGAATTATTATATTCCTTAGCAAGATAACCATTCGGTCCAGATATCGACTAGAGTTCAAAGTGGGTTTTCGGAGCACACGGACGTTTTTAGTACATACCGTGGCATCCGAAGTCAGCAGATTTGAATCCCATAAAACATGTTTGGGCGAAGAGAAGATGCTTTCTGGGTGCCCTAGGTTCAGGAATGCTACATGGCTCTGATATGCCATAGAAGACACTTAGGAACCACAAGCAGATAATACCAATTACTTTAGGAACCTGGTGGGTTCCAAGCCTTGAAGATTGAAGGCAGTGATATAAATTAGCTGGGGTCAAAAAGACGTTTGATCCTTCTGCCTTAGTTTAATTAGTTTTCTTTCTTTTTTTCACATTTAAAAACAACCGGAACTGAGATTGCTATGCCATATTAAGGTTCTTATTTCACAAAATGAATATAAACCTAAAATGTAATCTGCATAAATGCACAAAGTGACTATGAAAAATGCATGAATAAAAAGTATATGCAAATTGCTGGGTTAACAGTCTCTTCAGACAGCACCCTGAATTTCTAACCTAGAACGTTGGCACTGAGCCACTTCTGCGACGTAAAGTGGTATACTCTTTTTGAAGTAGTAGAATAGTTGCTTTAATTTAACTGCCCCACGTATGTGTGCCAACTTGAAGAAGTATGTATTTACGTAATATATTTATTAGCCTCACGTATGGAACCAATTTTAAGTAGTTATTGTCTTGGAGTTTATTTATTTAATCAGCTCCATGTATGAACGTTAATTTTTAAGTGGATTGTTTATTACGCAATATGATGCTACGTATGAGAAGCCGATTTTTGAAGATGTATTTGTGTTGTTACGCTCCAAGTTTTAAAATATTATATTAACTTTGTTATTAAACTGCTTCTATAGGTAGTATTTATGTTTGTTTGCCTCGGCTGCATCAGTATTGCTTTAGAGTCACGTATCTCTTAGTCAGGGCGTGGTACGACAAGAATGTAGGCTTACACACATTTTAAGTTTAAATGCACTTCTTTTTATTAATCTTTGACACAAATCAAATAGCACTACACTGATATTAAGAGCTGTGAAATTCCTCAATTTAAAACTTGCACTTTGTTATCGCGTATACTTAATTTTCGTTACACACGAATACGTAATATTTCTTAAGAGAACACATCTTCCATCCGGTCACTACCAAGGTCTGCAGGCAACTGAACATATTTCAACCGTCAAAACCCATAAATGTTTGTATTTCAAGTCTCTGATTAGCTAATCCTAGTCCAATAGAATACCTGCATTTAATTAAAGCTTTTTCTGGCTATTGATTGTCTATTTTAAAACTGTCACAGAATATACATTATTGCTGCCCTTATCATAACTAGTAGTATTCAAACTCCCAAACTCATTATTGCCTCAAGGTTACCTCATTGTTAGCAAATTTAAACTTAGATTCCTACAGCTCTTGCATTATTAAATTACCTAATGCATTCACATATAATTATTGAACATGTTTACAATAATATAAGCACTTGCAATGACTGTTACATACATTTTTACAAATTATTACATACATATTGCTTCAAGGCGGGCGGTTATTGAAATTAAATATATATATATAATTTAATTAAAATTATTCAAGTGTTAAAACTACTGCCTCACTTTATAAAGTCACTTAACCGAAGGTGCAAATCGAAAGGTTTAATACGTGTACCAAATGTACACGTGTGCCAAAACTGAATGCATGTGCAAGCAGTTAACGCTTGTTATAACCGTACAATGTTTTCTCGATTCTTGCCCAGAACTTCATCAAGATCCGTGACAAAACATGTTAAAAAGCATTGTAACATTTCATTTATACCTAGGAAGAGTATGAACAAGCTTTTCTGTAATGGAAAAGTTGTCCCATTAACGCCGAGACAATCTACGCTACAAAAACCGTCCAATTATTTGAGTTAGATATGCCTAGATTGCGAGTTTACGAGACGCAAGCGAAAGAACTTCCAAATTTAAATACTAGAAAGGTACGATACAAGTCCCAATTCACTAAGGTGACCTGGAAACTGTTGACATATAACCCTTTCACTCAATACTCGACGTCATGCGCAGGCAACGGCAGGCGGCAAAGGCGGAATAAATCTTAAAACCCCATATCATCAATGTATAGTGTGTTTGTATGCGCGTGTGTGCGCGCGCGCATGCATGCATGCATTATAAGGCATCTGCTCGCCTGCACAAATTTTGACCAAATTTGACACACATAATCTTTGGGAGAAAAAGTAAAATATTGCAGGGTGATAGAAAAAAAACCCGCGTTGGGAGAAGGGTTGGGAAATGTTTTCGGTGGAAGGCAATTTTAAAGCTTTTCAGTACCAATGGACAGCTTTCTCAATTATTTCTTGAATAAAAATATAAATCATATTCTCTTAATTCTTTTAGAGCTCGTATAACAAAAGTCACCCCGCCCAACAAGAGAGGGATGGGATAATGTTCGGTGGGCCTGTTCAGCATGAATGGGCTCATTAATAAAAGGATAAATGCTGCTCTCTTCAATCTTTTACGGTTGGTAATGCGAAAAACCTCCCCTAATTGGGGATGATATCGGAAAATGCTGGATGGGAGGTAACATAGAGGATTTTCAGTACGAATGGAAAACGAAAAACCAAAACGGCACGATGAAAGTGAGGTAATCAAATTAAAAGAATTGATTGCAGCAATATTGCAATTGTTTTAATTCGCTTTAGTGCAAATAAACACATATATTGAAAATTCATGCTTTACCAAAATACCTTAAATCCCCGGGCAACGCTTGCCCGATTAAAAATCAAATTACTGCCAAGAAATGACGACAAAATTATATACTGTATTTTCTTTTGTGACAAAATTTCTTGAGCTACCAAAACTTGTTTTTGACACCCACAACGACACCCGAGGTACGTCTTCAGCTTTATATTAACCATGATACCATAGAAATAAATATTTGAAGTTGAGAGCTGCGATCAGATTCAGGGAGTACAATATCTACAGACTGAGACCCCAGGCCGTCCAATATAGTCCCGAAAATTGCCAGTATCGAAGCAGCACAGCCAGATGTGGTGGAAAAAGAAGTTACCACTTCTTTACGATCGTATCCTTTCGCAACGCTAGCAGAAACTTCTGCCTCAGGATAGTTTCCTCATTTCCTGCTAGACATCTCCAGATATTATCTCGTTTGCTTTATATGTTGTAATATGCGACAAAAATGTTGGCCTTCTTTGCAAGGTTTGCTCTAAATGTAAGACTTCCCATAAATGCCTAAATTGCTCTAGAAAGAATGAAAGATACCGAAATATATTACTTTCTCTACAGCTTACCTACAGCAGAAGAAGTATTGCATTTCACCAAAAAGTTCAAAATAAGATTTCACGGAAATACACTTTTGAGGCAAAAATCTGATGTCGAGGTATCACTAGAAATGCAAATTTTGAGACCTCTTGAACCCCAAAAATTCATTGTAGAGAACGGTCCGTGTGAATGTGTGCCTGTGTATGGGGAGGTGAAAGAGAACATCGTACCCATATGGCAATAAACAGTAAGTAAAATAAACAGTAGCAAAATATTCTAAATAATATTGTATACAGAGTGGACCATTTAAGTTGAGACTGTACAATACCTCCAAAACTAAGCCTTGTAGACAGAAATGTCTTTAATAAAAGTTGCTTGAAATTATGGGGGAAAGTAAATGTCATTAGTCGTGTTTTATTTCGAGGACGTTATGATGGTCATTTTAGGGTTAATTTAATTTTTTTAAATGGGAACCTACATTTTGTATGTTGTTTTCTCATTGGAAAGTGGTTTATAAAAAGCTGTTTAATTCATGATCAGGAATAAGGAAACAAAATAAAAAATGTTGGTTCCCAATTACGAAACGTAACTTGTCCTTTAAATGACCATCCGTGGATGGTCCAACCATTCATTGCGCTCTGCCTACACAGCCCTTCAGAAATTTGATTGCTATTTACGTTGGTGTAAGAGCTGCAAAGTGCTTTATACAAATTTAGTTTAGTTTTTTATGAAGAGTGAAAAACAGCATAAAACGTAGGATCCCATTTAAAAAAAATTAAATTTGCTTTCCGCTATACTATGACGCAACTTTTATTACAGACATCTCTTCTTATAACGCTTATTTTTGGAGATACGAGGGGCATTATTTATACATTGAGCCTAATAATTAAAACAAAGTCATTTCTGATTGAAAACTGCTTTATTGTTTTCAAAATATTCTCCTTTATAATCAATACACTTTTGGATCCGTTTGAACCATTTGTCAAAGCATTTATTCCAGTCTTCTTGAGACACCTCCAAAACATGGTTTTTGAAGGCATCTAGGCTGCTTCTGCCAACGAAAATCGTTGTCCTCGCAATTTATTCTTGATGTTCGGGAACAAAAAGAAGTCATTGGGTGCCAAATCAGTACTTATGGCGGATGACCCATCAATTCGATTTTTTGAGCCTTCGAATACCCTGTTTTTGACGAGATGTGTGTGCGCTCGCATTGTCTTCATGAAGAACGATCCTACGGTTCTTGTTGGTTTTCCTTACTTCACTGAAGACCCGGCAAACAAATGATTGTGTACCATTCGGCATTGATCGTTTTACGTTCCTATAAAGGCACTGTTGCCACATTGCCACTTTTGCTGAAAAAGCAGGCGACCATTTGCTTCGAAGTACTTCGAGTGCGAACAACTTTTGTTGGATTTGCTTCATCTTGAAACACCCATACAGTCAACTGCTGTTTACGTTCCGGCTCATACGCACAGATCCATGATTTGTCACCTGTTACAATCTTATATATGTCTTTTGAGACACCGCCATTGTATTTCTTGAGAATTTTTGTACACCAATCGACAAGAGCATTTTTTTGAGATTGCGTCAAACCTTTTTCACGGCTAAATAATCATGAAATATTTTATGTATTCTAGTGTAACTAATGCCTAGGGTTGCCTCAGTCTCACAATATGTCACATGATGATCTTTAATTATTAGTTTTTGCACAGCATCAATGCTTTCTGCCACAACAACTGATTTTGGACGACCTTCACGAACTTAATCATTGAGCGAACAGCGGCCACGATTAAATACGTTATACCAGCGTTTCACAGTGGCAAAGGATAGAGCTTCGTCGCCAAATGTGGAAGTTAGTTGATCGAAGCACTCTTGTCTTGATAATCCACGTTGAAAGTCGTAATAAATCATTCCACGAACATTTCCAAGTGTTAATTCCATGTTTTTGTTGACACACAATTTTCAAGTTAGTGTAAACTAAACAAATGACGCTCTATTGATAAAATGTTTGAAGTAGATTATGGTAAAAATGTCAAACCTTTCATTGGAAACGTCAGATGGCACCTACAACATTCAGGGTTGCGAAGGCTCAAAATATAAATAGTGCCCCTCGTATTGCAAAGTCTCAACTTAAATGGTCCACTGTGTATAGTATGCAATACATAAAATATTAGACTTATGTATGAAATATCTAAAAATAATCATTGGACAGGAAAAGCAGCTAAAAAGTTAAACAAATCAGAACTGGAGTTTAGCAACACAGGGAGTTGGTAAAATTAATAGCTTGTATGAGAGAGAAGACCGACGGGAGAAGGAGACAGAGATAAAAGAAAATTCCTCAAAACGTCAGTAGTAGCACAGCGAGTTGGAAAAGGTTTCAGCTTTTATGAGAGAGAGGACCGAAGTAAGACACAAGAAGCTGACAACAGAAATACGAGCGATTGAAATCTCATACAACGCCATGTAAATCACCAATCAAAACAGATGTTACAATTATTGGCGCGAATGTGCACTCAGAGCAAAGGGAATTTTGTCCATCAGCCCACATTGTATTCTAACTCTTAGGCAGCGAGACTCTAATACTGTGTGAAGGGCGAGGGGAGGTATCGTGTGACGACAATGAGTTAGCATGCCATAAATTAATTTGTACTTCTCTACTACGTATAGTAAGTAGGGGAAGTATTGTATTCCACCCAAAAATTCGATACCGAGATTTCAACGGAAATATATGTTTTGAGGCCCCCTGAATCCATAAAAAGCATTTTTGGAAATTTGATCATGTGTGTGTGTGTGTGTGTGTGTCTGTGAACAACATAACTCAGAAACGAACAGTCGGATAAACAGCAAACTTTGTATTTAGGTTCAGTATCTTCCAGAGATGCGACACAAAGGTTTTCAAGAAAACCCCCCCACCCCAGATTACCTTTTACATGGAACATTTTTCGAAAATTTTAATTTTCGCAAAAATGGCTCTAACGATTTTAATGAAAATATCTTATGTTTAAGACATTTTCATGACAAATAAAATGTATATCTGGAATTTTCTGGGAATGTCTCCAAAAGTATTCTTCATTGTGAACCACTGTTGCATACCTGGTAAACCATAAGAGATAGACAAAATTTTACTACACAAAAAATTTAGATCGCGTTAAAATACACAAGTTATGTCATGCATTTTTTTTTGTTGAGTGAACCATTTTCGAGATATTGCTTATTCCCTTAAATTTTTCAATACTTATTTTCCCAAATGGGAATTCGTTATTCATTTTTTGTCTTGGATATGCAAAGAGTATTTATCTGCGGCCAAGAGAATGATGCTGCACATAGTAGCCAGCTATTAACAGATATGTCTATGCTTATCGGCTACTGTATTTCTATATTGCCCTTGCAAATACAAAACAAGGGGAACATAGTAGGCCTTAAGCGATAGTCAAATATTTTTAGAACTGGTCGTTGTGTGTAAAATGTAATTCTCTCTGCATGTCAAAAGATCGTTTCTGCAAATGTTTATCTCGATTAATATGAAATAGATGGAGAATAAACGTTTGTAAAAATAGTTTGTACAAGAGTAGAGAAAGTCATGTGAGCGTAACACAACAGATTTTTTTTAAAGTTTTATTTATACCCAGCCTTTAATTGCAATGGTCTTATCGGCGGCCTTTCCTTTGGAGAATAAGCTTGCCTAGAGAAAAATTCCCACCCCCAGCTAGGATTGGAACCCGGATAGCGGGTATCGGGAAAAAAACCTAATCTTTTTCTAAGGGTAATAACTAGACACTTTTACTTGTTATATCTGGAATAAAGTCCACTAATAATTTAACACATGGTTATATCGTTGCCTATATCCACTCCTGAGATAAAGTCGATAGCGACAGGCTTAATTTATAGCCTTTCCCAGCGCAGGAGTGCAGCCGGTGGACTTCGAACCAGAAGGACAGGCGAGTAACAAAAGAGCGGCATCATTCCCCATCGGTTACATTTATATGCGTATCTGTAAAGAACTAATACAAAAATCTGATGCGTTACATTCACATGGTTTTCCTTACCCTCTGTCGCTTATTAATGGATTACAAATTATTCTTACTAAAGCTTATTTTCCTATCTACTTCGTTTTAATCGAAATAAAATCTTCAGGAAATAGCTGTATTACACATTTCGTAACAGAAACAAAAGGAGTAGTGATATTGAAACTGGACGGTGTTTGCTGGCCATAAAGTTCCATTCTCCTTGCTTGCAATCGCAATAAATAACTGAATATCGAAAGGGCTTGAAAATAATGACAAAAGCATTGACCACTTCGAGCCATTAACGACGGATATCTCAGAAATGGCCGATGCCACAAAGAAAATTATTTGAAATAAAGTGTGTGTTTTAAAGAAACGTACATTTTGTAGCAGAAATCGTCGTGAAATAATTATGGGCGGCTAGCTTTTCCCATTATTATAATCCCACCACTTTAAATTAGTCAGGAGCCTAGCTATCTGCACACGTATACCCACCCTTGTGCATCTGTAGGCCCTCGTGTCGACGTGAATTCTTGAAGATCAGTGATAAAGAGTGAGTGGCCTCTGAGGCCTTGCCTGCCCTTATATACGGGAGCCTAGTGACGCTCACCTCTGCGTTTAAAAATGTAACGACGTTTTCTATTGGTCCTCAAACCGCGTTACCTTAACATGTATGAGAATGTGTTTCTTCAAGTCCGTGCGCATACGCGTCACCTTGGAGCGTTGTGAAGCCAGTTCCATATTCACTTTCTTTTCTCTGTCTGTCTCTTTCTATTTCTCCGTACCGTTACCGGTTCCCTGCCTGTTGGCTTGGTGAAGGTACGCTCTTTATGCTTTCTTGGAATTCTGCTAGCTCGCCCGTTTCTTACAATCAACTCTGTACAAATGTTAGATGTTGAATATTTTAACATGTTAGTGAATTATATTATTACTGTAGAATTCTTATATTATGGTTCCCCTTTCTTATGTACAGTTCCTCTACATATGTATAATATATCCCCTTTCAATTTATCGTGTAGTACATTTTCGCCTGTCGCTTAGCATTTACCAGTTATACAAGATTATACAAAATTACTTCCGAATGTAGAGGAATGTAAATATCTTTAAATATGGTATTTTAATCAAATCAAAAACGTTAGAGCCGTTTATAAAAATACAAATGTTTGAAAAATGTTTCATGTAAAGGGTAATTGGGGTGAGGGATTTTCTAGAAAATCTTGGTGTCCTATCCTTGGAATATACTGAACTTAAATACTAAGTTTGGTTTTTGAGTTATACCGTTTAGATACACAGGCATACACACACGGACACGTTTCCAAAAACGCTTTCATTTGATTCATGGCTTCAAAACATGCATTTTCGATGAAATCTCAGTATAAAATTTTTGGGTGAAATTCAATACCTTCTCTACCTACTATGTACGTGGTAAAGAAAGTAAAAATAGATGAAATTCCTTTATCACAGCATTCACCTTTAAGTAAGAACTATTTTTCCAATCGTAGTTATATTTTTTAGTACTTTGAAGTATTGTACTTTTGGAGGATGAAATGCATAATAACATTAGATTCTCCAGGAATGTTTATAAATAGTTGCTAATGCATTAATTTATTTTTATTATTCCGTTTTCTGTTTGAAAGCAAGTACATTTCAATATAATACAAAACAAATAACGTTTTCTATGTCATTGTAGCATTAAAACAGGCTTACTGTGACGCTGCAAACCATGTACGATGACCTAATTCTGGCACTGGTGCCGCAAAAGGTTACCTAGCAACTCGCATCCATGACGTCATCACAGCCTTTACAACACAATTTTGTACAAATCACCTGAAATAAAAAGTCGCAGTTTTTGTTCTGTCAAGCATACCAACATTCAAACATGAGAATCTGTTGCTACTATCTACAATAATGTAAAAATTAGTCTTGCGTATAGGTTATACAATGTAGGGGAACACCTCGTGCATTGTAACCTACATAGAACTATTGTGGCTACCACAAGCCAGGAGGAAGGGATGAAGTAAAGGAACCACAGGAGGCTACAGACAGCAGGTACACAGACCAGAGAGACAGGCTACTGCTAGACTGCCTAGAGAGGGCAATGAACGACCCATCGACCAAACAGCCCTCTAGTGTCCACGGGAAGTGCTGCTTCCTTTGAGCATGCCGGCGCACCATCTGTACGACACCGCCATGCGACACGGAACCTAGAAGCACGTGTGGAAGATGAGAAGCAAACAGAATGAAAGGGAAATTATTGAATTCTCCTACCGACTAGGGGAAAACCCCAAGATGGGTGATCGAGGGAATCGAACTCGGGACCTAGCAATTGCGAGCCTCAATTTTACCGCCTAGCCACCTCGCTCATTATTAATTAATCATATTAGAAAAAGCCGATGTGTTGCACGCACACGGCTTTCTCCAATCTTATAGAAACTATTCTTACAAATGCTTATTCTCCATCTACTTCATGTTAATCAACATGTTATTGTTAATTTTGTTGTAAATGCAAGGGGAATATGGTAGGTTTTAAGCGATAGTCAAATATTTTAAGAGCTGGTTGCTATGTGGAGTATTTCATTCTCTTTGCATTTCCAGGACATAAAAAACCAATAACGAATTCCCATTTGAGAAAAAGTATAAGTGTTGCAAAATTCACACAAATAACAATGAATATCTCGGAAATGGGTCCCTGGACAAAAATAAAATGCATATGACAAATTCCTTTGTTTTAACGAGATCTGAATTTTTTGTGTAGTAAAACATTGTCCACCTCTTTTGGTTTACCAGTTATGCGAAAACCATTCAGAATGAAAACGACTTTTGGGGACATTCACAGAAAATTCTAGATATACGTTTCATTTGCCATGAAAATAACATATGATGCTGTAATCAAAGTCGTTAGAGCATTCTTTGAAAAAATCAAAATTTTCGAAAACTGTTCCATTTAAAGGGGTGGAGGGATCTTCTTGAAAATCTTCGTGTCACATCCCTGGAAGATATTAAACTCAAATACCAAGTTTGGTATTTATCCGACTTTTCGTTTTTGAGTTATGCTGTTCACAGACAGACACACAGATATGTTTCCAAAAATGCTTTAGTAGTAGAGAAAGTAAAAATTTATCTCTATTTACAGTCTCCAATTTACTTTCAATTCATTCATCTAAACATATAACTTTCACCAACTGATCCTGACTTCTGTCCTCCTAATCTCTTAATATCAGTAATACTTATCAATTTCGGATCTGTGAAGTATGTTTCATTTTTACTTTCTCTACTACGTATAGTAAGTAGGGGAAGTATTGTATTCCACCCAAAAATCCGATACCGAGATTTCACCGGAAATGCATATTTTGAGACCCCCTGAATCCAAAAAAACATTTTTGGAAACATATCCGTGTGTGTGTCTGTGTTTGCGTGTCTGTGAACAGCATAACTCAGAAACGAACAGTCGGATAAACACCAAACTTGGTATTTAGGTTCAGTATCTTCCAGAGATGCGACACGAAGGTTTTCAAGAAAATCCTCTCACCCCAGACTACCCTTTACATGGAACATTTTTCGAAAATTTTAATTTTCTCAAAATAGGCTCTAACGATTTTGATTAAAATATCATATGTTTAAGATATTTGCATGACAAATGCAATGTATATCTCGAATTTTTTGGGAATGTCTCCAAAAGTATTCTTCATTGTGAACGACTTTTGCATCACTGGTAAACCATAAGAGATAGACAAAATTTTACTACATAAAAAATGTAGATCGCGTTAAAATACACAATTTATGTTGTATACATTTTTTTTGTTAAGTGAACCATTTTCGAGATATTGCTTGTTATTCCCTTAAACTTTTCCAATACTTATACTTTTTCTCAAATTCATTATTCATTTTTTTTTGTCCTGGTAATGCAAAGGGAATGGAATACTCCACAAAGCAACCAGCTCTTAAAATATTTGCCTATAGCTTAAAGCCTATCAATTCCCCTTGCATCTACAAGAAAATTTAGCAATAAGATAGCGTCTGCAAATGTTTATCTCGATTAGCATGAAGCATATGGAGAATAAGCGTTTGTAAAAATAGTTTATACAAGAGTTGAGAAAGTCATGTGAATGTAACACATCAGAATTTTTTTAGCTTATATCCCATTTAACATTTCTTCAAGAAATTAAAGCCTTACCAAAAAATGAAACGTCCATATTTTCTTTCATTTTCACAATGCATTTAGCTTTCGAATACACACACCAGAGCGTTGAAGGCATAAAAAATCCTCGACTAAAGAAATAAGCAAGATTTAAAATCTAAACGTTAAATTACTTACCATATAATTTAGTCAATAAACGTTTAGATTATTACTAACTCATAAAAGTATGACAACAAGATTGTTTTATTGACGTTAACATGTTCGTGTTGTTTGCATACACACACACACATCTTTTCATATATTCATTACTGAAGTCATTTCTATTTTATTTATTCAAAACAATAAAACAACAGTCTTACACACGGTTACTAAGCAATGTGCACGTCATATCCATCTACCTGATGTGGAGTTGGATGCCACTGATGACATGTTAGTTGTCATCTCGTGGTGGATGCGCGGTTGCCACACTGTAGTAGCCTGGTTGTGATACTGTGTAACGGTGTGGCATGTCATGTATTACATTTTTGTCCCGGTGCTCTTTTTCTCAAGGTTCACTATCACAGTGTTGCAGAAATGATATCTGACATGATTAAATCGGTGTACATTAACTGTTACCGTGGAGGATATCGACAGTGACTGTTAAACAAGAATAATAAAGTCAACTTCTTTATTATTTCTTCTCTTTAATCTCTTAAGAATATTAGTATAAGAATTTATGGAGTATTACAAATGAAATTATTTAAATAACAACTCAATATCTAAGATTTTTATTGAAAACAAGTTACTAGAGCAACTTTCTTGTTTCAGATATTTAGGTGGTGATGTATAAAAAGTCTTACGTGTTACACTCACATGTCTTTTCCTACTCTTCTACAAAATATTTTTACAAACGCTTATTCTCCATCTACTTTATTTTAATCGAGATAAACGTTTGCATAAATTACCTTATTGCTAATTTCCTTGTAGGTGCAAGTGAAATATGGTAGGTTTCAAGCGATAGTCAAAACTTTTAAGAGCTGGTTGCTATGTGGAGCATTCCATTCTCTTTGTATGTCATAAAAAAGCTTATGTGTTACACTCAAATGACTTTCTCTACTCTTGTACAAACCATTTTTACAAACTCTTATTCTCCATCTATTTCATATTAATCGAGATAACCATTTGCAGAAACGATATTTTGACATGCAAAGAGAATTACATTTTACATATAGCGACCAGTTCTAAAAATATTTGACTATCGCTTAAGGCCTACTATGTTCCCCTTGTTTTGTATTTGCAAGGGCAATATAGAAATACAGTAGCCTTTAAGCACATACATATCTCTTAATAGCTGGTTGCTAGGTGCAACACCATTCTCTTTGCAACAGATTAATACTCTTTGCATATCCAAGACAAAAAGTGGCTAACGAATTCCCATTTGAGAAAGTAAGTATTGAACAATTTAAAGGAATAACAAGCAGTATCTCGAAAATGGTTCACTCAACAACAAAAAGTTATATGATATAAATTTTGTATTTTAACGCGATCTACATTTTTGTGTAGTAAAATTTTGTATATCTCTTATGGTTTACCAGTTAAGCAAACACTTTTGGAGACATTTCCAGAAAATTTAAGATATACATTTTATTTGTCATTAAATACCTTAAACATATGATATTTTAATCAAAATCATTAGAGACATTTTTGAGAAAATTAAAGTTTTCGAAAAATGTTCCATGTAAAGGGTAATCTGGGGTGTGGGGATTTTCTTGAAAACCTTCGTGTCGCATCTCTGGACGATACTGAACCTAAATACCAAGTACAGGACTAAGTACAGGACAAAATAATAAATAACTCGTAATAACTGAACTACATCACACTGCACAGCAAAACCACAACAGCGTGACTTTGTTTATAGCAGCAGTGCGTTATCATGTTTTATCATATTTCCACACGCCCAATGGAAAAACACCGCGCAGCCGGTAATATTGTTCATAAAATCCCTCCGGGGTAGCTTAAAACATAAATTTTAAAAGACAGGCCCACACAACTTGGAAGAATTAAAACAAAATATCCGCCAGGAAATTTCTCAACTTGAACTGCGACGAGTGATGGATAGTGTCAAAAATGTATGGACAACGACGGTGACCAGTTTCAGCATCCCCTTTCATAAAGTTCGTAAGTAAAGCCTTTAAAAGTAGTTTTAAAAATGTTGCATTCTTTCATCCGCGCCTTTCTATGATAGCGGCAGACGGCAACAAGGATGCAGACTGGAAAAACACCACGCAGGCGGTTCGGAGTCTTTTGGCTCACTCTGTATATTTGCATAAAACACTTGCAACTTAGTATAATCTTGAGTATGCCACTTGGGGAAAGTACCAAATATTTAATATACCATGTCTAAAGTATTATACAAATGCTACGTAAATAACTATTCTAGACAATGTATTCTTATGACACCTCCGCGGGGACGCACTAGTCAAGCACGCGTATTTATTTAACTTCCACTGTGTATAATGGCTTAACAGCGCTAACAAGACATTTATAATAAAATCAGAAAGCCAGATGCAGGTATTTACATAGAAACTCTCATTAAAACGCTTTCAAGCAGTTTTTGTTTTATATTTAAGGAAGAAAATATCCAGGCTTGAGAACAAAGACGCAACGGTAATTCCCTCCTGCATAAATACAAGCTGCAAAACACAGCAGCAAACCGCGCTGCGGTGGAGAGGGGAGAAAGTAACTGGGTTAGCAAACAGAGAGATTGAAGGGGCATTATCCAGGAGAGTTGGCTTTTAAAACAAAGTTACCAACAAACAAAAATAGCCAGAGAATGTAGAGAAGATTGCAATAGCCTTCTCTTACTGCATTCTTTGTGCCGCGAGGCGTAAGGTTCTCCTGCACTGTGGAAGAGAACCAGCCGTTTGTCTCTCCAAAAAAACCATTAAGTTCATAGCTCACCAAGAACAAGGCTCGGAATTAGTATGTTGCTCGCTTTTCCTGCAGCCATGTCACTGCGATCCTCTGATAAATTCCAATGTCCTAAGCTTAAGGAAATGAAAAGAGCTCAAGTTATTTAGAAAAGATTAGATTCCGTGGTCTACCTTCCTAATCCATAAGTTTTTTGGGGTTTGCAGGATCGCTAGGCAAATTCTGGGAAGGATCATTAAATCCCCCGAATTTCCTGTCCCTCCATTTCACCTCCATTCACCTTTTATTCACTTAGTCTCTTTCAGGGCTGTACGTGTCGGCAGGAGGCCTCAGCGTGTGCATGGCAGAAATAAAAGATGATCTATGGAATTCTTTGTCCCCCGAAATGGGGGCGGTCTGCGGATTCCAGGCCCCCCAGGGAATTAGTAAGCCCACAGGGGGTGGGCAGCCCCTGTCGTGCCCCCTCTCTCTCCTCTCACGTCATCCCTCCCTCCTGGGGGTGGCCCGTCCGGGTATAGGTACGAAAGTTGTACGAGGATAAGTCAATAAATATCCGCACATAACTTTTTAAATTATAACAACAATAGAAACTGACAATGACCTCATTTTTCAATGTAGTCCCCTTGCTTCTCACTGTACATGGTCCATTGTTGCACAAGCTATGCTCTCAGAAAAAAAAGTTTTTTCGTCTGAGCAGCAAGCCATGTATGCACCGCTTTCTTCACTTCTTGGTCTGTGGTGAAGCGACGGCCACTTAAGGCATTTTTAAATGGCCCAAAAAGGCATAAGTCAATCTTCGGTTCTCTGAATCAGGATACGGACTTGCTCAATGTTGGCGTCACGGTGGATATGGATGAGCGTCCTGTTCTTTCCTCGTCCTTCACAGCTGTTCGATAATTTTTGAAGTGTTCAGTCCATTCGTACAATTTTGTCGAGTTAAGCATTGCCTCCACATTGTGCGAAAAGTCTTCGATGGACCTTCAGACGACGAAAAATGGATAACCGCACGTTTTTCTTCTTTGGTGCAAACGGTGAGGGGTGCAGCAATACTCACTAGACTGATAACGGTAAAACATTCTACAAGCGGAGACAAAGGAACAACAACGCGCGCAAAAACCGATACAGCCAACGTACAAAACATTAAAAATAGTTTGCGGATACTTATTGACCTACCCTCGTATGCAAGTCGACTTGCAAAGTCCCCTCCGCCTTGAATCCTAAAAACGATTAATACATTTTAATGGGCAGCGTATTTTTTAATCATTTTGCTATACTATGCCTCATATCAATAGTAATTAACTGTTCTTTCACACAAGCAGTACCGGATAAGGTTGTAAGGGTAGAATCAGACTGAAAAATTCAATTCCTTAGCTGGGATTTCAATCAGGTATCTTCCGGTTTCTGTCCAACTGCTCTCAAATGAACTACCATTGTAAAATGCCGGTAAGTCATTAATTTCCTCAACTGACTCGCATTTTTTCCGGTAAACCACAAGGAGATCTCAAATTCATTTTCAGATGCCATCCCCAATGGACTTACAATGGCATAAGTCCCTCGCTTCGTATTTAACGAACTATTAGGTCAATCAACAGCAATTAATTGTTGTTTCAAACAGCGGTGTGTAGAAAAAGGTTGAAAAGGTAGAATCAGACCGAAAAATTCAATGGCATAGCCGGGATTTGAACCTCAGATGTTCCGGTTTCCGCCCGGTTGCACTAACCAAATGAGCTACCCTGGCAACATGCCAGTACGACATTAAATTGATCTAATGTTTGATGTCCTTCTCTAGCTACTATATACGTGGTACAGGAGTAAAAATCTAAAAGTAAACAGTACTACATCCGAGAGAGAAATCACAAATACCAAAAAGTGAACATTTATTATTTGTACACACACGCCACTCCTGACAGAATGTATCAGTGGTATTAGTACTTAGCACTTCCTGTTTTCGGTATCTATAAAAGAATGTCATATGAGTAGCTCAGAAATAATAAGCTTAGAATAGCCGTCTATTCATCACCCTTAAAGTAACGATCCAGCTTTCTAGGAACAATGGAGCTATTTTGTGGCTGCAAGATTAATGAAGGAAGCAATGACGTAACAACTCGCAGAGGAATACACAGCGTCGATTGCGGTGAAAAATTGCATTCATCTGAGGCCAGAAAAAATGGAATGAGTTATTGTGAAAGATATACAAGAAGATAAATTTTGCCCAGAGACAAGCAGCCTTCTAACACTTGGAAAATTACTACTGAAGGAAGCTTCTTTAAACATTATGCCTATTTTATTTGTTGCAGAAAATAATAAACTAAGGCTACAAAATAATCACCTTTCAGAATCAAAATCTTCCTCTCATAGACTCTCTTTATAGAATAATATGATGTGTTTCACTCACATGACTGTCTCTACTCATGTACAAACTATTTTTACAAACGCTTATTCTCCATCTTATTGCTAATTTTCTTGTAGATGCAAGGGGTAGGCTTTAAGCGACAGACAAATATTTTAAGACGGTTACTACGTGTAGTATTCCATTCTCTTTACATGTCTAGGATATAACAAATCTGATGTGTTACACTCACATGACTTTCTCTGCTCTTGTACAAACTATTCTTACAAACGCTTATTCTCCATATGCTTCATGTTAATCGAGATGTTAACCTTATTGCTAATTTTCTTGTAGATGCAAGGGGAATATGGTAGACTTTAAGCGATAGTCAAATATTTTAAGAGCTGGATGCTATGTAGAGTGGGCGCTGATGACCGCAGCAGTTTAGCGCCCTTAAACCGCATATCATCATCATCACAGCTATGTAGAGTATTCCATTCTCTTTGCATTACCAGGACAAAAAAATGAATAACGAATTCCCATTTGAGAAAAAGTATAAGTATTGGAAACTTTAAGG
Source organism: Deroplatys truncata (assembly GCA_030765065.1). Classification (NCBI taxonomy): domain Eukaryota; kingdom Metazoa; phylum Arthropoda; class Insecta; order Mantodea; family Mantidae; genus Deroplatys; species Deroplatys truncata. The sequence goes on from CM060982.1 coordinate 113,888,415, forward strand.
GAACAACTAGCAACATCTCGAAAATGGTTCACTCAATAAGAAATGTGTATGACAAACATTGTGTATTTTAACGCGATCTACGTTTTTGTGTAGTAAAATTTTGTATATCTCTTATGGTTTACCAGTTATACAAAAGTCGTTCACAATGAAGAATACTTTGGAGACATTTCCAGAAAATTCAAGATATACATTTTATTTGTCATGAAAACATCTTAAATATATGATATTTTAATCGAAATTGTTGGAGCCATTTCTGATAAAATTAAAATTTTCGAAAAATGTTCCACGTAAAGAGTAATCTGGGGTGGGGGGATTTTCTTGAAAACCTTCGTGTCGCATCTCTGGAAGATACTGAACCTAAATACCAACTTTGGTGTTTATCCGACTGCTCGGTTCTGAGTTATGCTGTTCACAGACAGACACACACACACACGACATGCTTCCAAAAATGCCTTTTTTGGATTGAGGGCGTCTCAAAACATATATTTCCGGTGAAATCTTGGTATCGAATATTTGGGTGGAATACAATACTTCCCCTACTTACTATACATAGTAGAGAAAGTAAAAATGAATGAATTCTCATTTGAAAAAAGCAAAAGTATTGGAAAATTCAAACAACAAGGAAAATCTCTGAAATAGTTCACTTGACAAAAAAATGTATGCGAAATAAATTCTGTGTTTTAATGAAACCTACATTTTTTATGGAGTAAAATTTTGTCTCTCTCTTTTATGCTTTATTATTTATGCAAAAGTCATTCAGAATGAAGGGAATTTTTGAGGATATTCCCAGAATATTCATCATATACGTTTCATTTGCAATGAAAATATCTTAAACATGTGATATTTTAACCAAAATAGAGATATTTTGAAAAAATGTATACTTTCTAAATATTTTCCATGTAAAGGGTAGTCTTGAATGGAGAGATTTTCTTGAAAACCTTTTTGTTGCATCCTTGGAAGATACTAAACTCAAATACTGAATTTGGTACTTATCTGACTTTTCGTTTTTGAGTTATGCTATTCCGAGACAGATACACACACAGAGATGTTTCCAAAACTGCTTTATTTGGATACAGGGCACCTCAAAACATATATTTCCGGTGAAATCATTTTGGTGGAATGCAATACTTCCCTTTACTATACTAGTAGACAAAGTAAAAATTGATGTGTTGCATTCATGGTCTTCTCCTCTCACTTTTCTGAAACTATCATTAAAAACTTCTTCTTCTATGTATTTCTTATTAATCAAGATAAACGTTCTTTACACTTTAACAAATTTCGTTGCGGGTATAAGAAGTAAACAGTGAGCTATCCCGACAGTCAGATTTTTATTTTCTCTTCTACGTATAATAAGTAGTGGAATTATTATATTCCTCCCAAAAAATTCAATTTGAGATTTTACCGGAAATATATGTTTGTAAATCCCCCTGAGCCCCAAAAAACATAATTTCTAGAAAAAGGTCGTGTATGTTCGTCTGTATGTGTGTATCTATTTGAGGCAGTGTTTTTAACAGTTAAATGATTTCAGTCAAATTATATAATAAGTAAATTCAATAACAGCCCGCCTTGAAGCAATATGTGTATGTAATAATTTGTAAAATGTATGTAACAGTCATTGCATATGCTTATATTATTGTAAACATGTTGAATAACGTTATGTGAATGCATTACGTAATTTAATAATGTAGGAGCTGTGAGAATAATATGTTAAAAGTTGCTAACAATGAGGTAACAATGAGGTAATCTTGAGGCAATAATTAGTTTTAGAGTTTAAACGTAACTTGTGATTCTTGGAGTAAGAATAATGTAATTTTAGTGACAGTTTATAAAAATAGCAAATCAACAACCAGAAAAGGCTTTAGTTAAAGGAAGGTATTCTATTGGACCAGGATTAGCCAATCAGAGACTTGAAATACAGAAATTTACAAGTTTAGACGGTTAAAATCAATTCAGTTACCTGCAGACAGCGTTAGTAACCAGACGCAAAAAGCGTCCTTGAGAGATTTAATACGTATTCGTGTGAGACCATAATAGTATATTTGTTAAAAAGTGCAAGTATTAAATAAAAGAATCTCACAGCTCTCGATAACAGTGAAGTGCTATTTAATTTGTGTCAAGGATTAATAAAAAGGAGTGGATTAAAACTTAAAATCTGTGTAAGCCTACATTCTTGTCGCATCACGCCCTGGCAAGACTTCCATTTCTCTAACAATAGTACTGACGCAGCCGAGGCAAACATAAATATTAAATACTTAAAGAAACAGTTTAATCACAAAGTTAATATATTTTTTTAAAACTTGGGGCGAAGGCTACCGGAAACTGTTTACTATACGTGCGGTTGCAACTACTACAAGTTCGGATCCCCAACAGTTGAAATATAATACAACTCCTTAAATACAAACTACTTCAAATTGTCGCCCAAAGCGTGGAGCTAATAAACATCTTCTTCAAATTGACGGTTATACGTGGAGCTAAATAAATAAACAACTTCAAGGTAAATACAAAATTATTCTTCATATGAAAGAAAAGTTGTATCAACATCAACTTGGTATTAAGTTCCAAGGACACACACGAAGATTCTCAAGTAAATTCCCTCACGCCAACTACGCTTTACATAGAACATTTTTCGAATGTGTTTATTTTCTCTAAAATGGCTCTAACGATTTGGATTAAAATACCATATATTAAATAAATTTACGTCACATATACAACGTTTATCTTGAATTCTCTGGGAATAGCTCTTCATTCGGAAAGAAATATTTGTAATCTTGCATAACTGGTAAACATTAAGCGATAGGCGAAAACGTAATGCACAAAAAGTGTATATGTCTTTAAAACACACAATTTACTTCAAATTCAACTTTTTTGTAGCATCAGCCATTTCCGAGATATTCGTTATTAATTTTTCGAATTGTTCATTACTTCATTCTTTTAAAGTCGTGTCGATTTTTGGTTGTTTCTCAGATGTCATGGAAATAGTGCGGAATTTTAAGGCTAGGGTATAGCGTACAGCTGTAAAAGATTCGACCATTGCTATTCCCTTTGTAGCTGTAGCGAAATGTGTAAAGCAGCTATTTTCGGAATGGTTTATTTCGATTAAAATGAAGTAGGTAAGAAAATAAACTTCCGTAAGAATAATTTGTATACTCGCTAATAAACGATAGAGGGTAGGGAAAATCGTCTACTACATATAGTAAGTAGGGGAAGTATTGCATTCCACCCAAAAATTCGATACCGAAATTTTACCGGAAATACATGCTTTGAGGTGCCCTGAGTCCAAATAAAACATTTTTGGAAACATGTCCGCGTGTGTGTCGGATAGATACCAAACTGGATATTTGAGTTTAGTATCTTCCAAGCATGCAACACAAAGATTTTCAAGAAAATCCTCCCAGCACAGACTACCCTTTACATGGAACATTTTTCGAAATTTTTTATTTTCTTCAAATGGCTCTAACCATTTTGATTAAAATTTCATATGTTTAAGATGCTATCTTATATGACTATCGCTTAAACCCTACCACATTCCCTTTGCACCTATAAGAAAATTAGCAACAAGATAGTTTCTACAAATGTTTATCTTAACATAAAGTAGATGGAGAATTAGCGTTTGTAAAAATAGTTTCTACAAGAGTAGAGAAAGCCATATAAGTACAACACAAACCCCAAATAAATGTATATCATCATACACGTGATTTTCCTGGGACGCCCAATGTTTCTTCTCCCTTGGGGTTTACATTCACAAAGCTATTTAGGAACGCGAACATCCTCCATTCGTATCTCATGCTCATGTCACTTATTTCTATATTGGTCTGTCTTCCCTATTATTCCTATATTACCTAGTTACTCTCAAATTGTTTGGTTCCTTTTGTGATCCTGCAACTGGTAACCTGCCAATTGTCTCAACAATTGCATCTCTGCTGCTTTAATTCCTCTTTCTATATTAGTTTTTAAGGTCCAGATTTCTGCACCATAAAGTAACACAGACACATTCAAAACTTTATATAATTTCAGGATCGTCCGCTTCCTTACTTTTTCCAATAGACATCTTGTTATTGTGCCAACCATTTTTGGAACATATAATTCTTTTTCTGAATCCTTAACATATATATTAGAGATGCAACAACCAAGGAAATTGAGAAGGTGAACTTGTTCTAAGATTTCTGTCCCAATTACAATTTTGGCTTTAAGATGCTCTTTTCTATAAAATGCTAAAACTTTAGTTTCCTTTGAGAAAATCTTTAAATGATTGATTTTTACCACCTCATGTAGCTCCACAGAGCCCTTTGTAAATTATCCTCCGATTCTGTCAGCACAACTTATTCCTCTGCAAAAAAAAAACGGGAGTATTTAAAACAACCTTATTATTATTATTATTATTATTATTATTATTATTATTATTATTATTATTATTATTATTATTATTATTATTATTATATACAATTTATTGAAATTAATTACACTTTTTACAGACCTTAGCTGTTCTTGGCAAGTTTTGAATAGTCAACTGAAAAATTCAACGCCACAGCCGGGATTTGTACATGGTTCTCCCGCTTTCTGTGCGATTACCCTAAACACTGAACTACTGTGACAACATGCCGGAGGGACATTGAATTCCCCAATTGACTCAAGTTGTTTCCCAGACAGACCACCAAGGCATCTCACTCGAGATGACAATCTCAGTGGCGACCTGCTATCGCAAGTGTTCAAATCCCGGCTGTGACGTTGAATTTTTAAGTATTCTACTAAAAACCTTTTTTTAAGTTTAAAATTACGAATCAATTGTTCTTACTAGGGATGGGACCTGGATACTCGGTGATATCGAAGCATGTCGAATACTTCGAGATAAACATTCGATACTTTTAAATTCCATTCATTCCACCAACTGCTCCATCATCACCTTTCCTTTCCTCCATTTCACCATCATTTCGTTTCATCTACATCCTTCCTCCCATACCAGGCATCGGGCTGATCACCCATCCTGGATATTCTGTCTGATCCATGAGTGTCTGCTCCTCGACGGGCCTCTGAGCCCAGGCACCCGCCTGTAAGTCCTGGGGGGTGTAAGTTCTACATAAGAGGAGGTTAAACAGAGAAAGAAGAAGAAGAAGCATTATTGAAAGTTGTATTTAACTTTATGCTAGATAAGGCATGAAAGGAGTCGAGACTTCAAGTTATTGCCTCGTACGTGTCCACAAAGAGTTATTGGACTGTAGTTCTTGATAAATCTTGACTGTTATGAATGCAACATTTCAAAAGACTCAAAACAATGGGGGAAGTAGTAAAGGTACTCATGTAACATGCAGCGTTAACTGAGTTGTGAATAAAGCTGATTTAGCTGCCGCACTAAATCACGTTTCTGCAATAGCCTGGCTTGGTGACTCGCTCTCAGCCTTACATTTACCTACTGCGGCGAACAAAATATGTGAATCCAGCAGAAAAAAATCACAACTTAAGACGCGAGATAATACAGTGAATGGAAATATTTGTTCTCTCAAGAATGCTCGTATTCTTAAACAAACATCTTTGTTTACGTTATATCTCTGTATTTCATATAATACCTCCTTGATTTTGTTTCTTCAAAATTTTAATTGTGTCTAATATGTCTTTGTATTAAACATGTATATGCTAATGTGTGTGGGTGGATAGTAGAGGGGCTTAATCCATAAACGTACTTCTTATTACAGGATGAAAAAATACATACGTTGTGTGGTAGTTGCAAATAGTGGTATAATGGTGCAACACATATAATTCTTAGTTGTTACAGTTTCATATAAAATATATATTAGTTTATATTTTCAAGATTAAAGAATAAAAAAGAATTGCTATTATTTGTTTTTCTATGGAGAGAACATCCTTTAAAGAAAGGATTAGCATAAAATATAGTTACATAAAAAGGGAAGCAAAATATTATTATTATTACTATTATTGCCTTGACTAACAATAGGGAATAAATAACCTGAGGCATAATCAAGATAAAAAAGAAATTTCTGTCAATTGGAGAATGTCAATTCGGAATTAGCATACAATACAAAATTGGTTAAATGCGTTTATACACAGAAAACTACTGATAGGGTGCGGTGGTATACTTGTAATGTTATATTTCATTTGTTGAGCCCCACGTTTGGGAGCCAATTTGCGACGGTATTATTTATAATGTTTGTGTATTTGTGTTTACTCCACGTGGTGAAGCCATTTTGTGACGTGATTCTTTGTTAGGTTTGTTAGCTCCATCTGGTGTTAGCAGTATTAGTGTTTCTTTGAAAGAATGCTACTGTTATTTTATTTAATTTTGGTTCACTGTCCTCCGGCTAGCTATGATCTTTTTGGTCGAGCACTTCTCTTTATACAGGTTGTGTAAACGGAAAGGACTCTTTTATCCAAAGATAACACTGATGAAAGAATTTGTTTTACACTTTTTATTGTCGAACACATTCACTATCACATTTACACTTTGATCTTGACACTCGCCAAACTGAAACTGTTATAATAACTTCATTACTGTTCACTCTTAATTCGCGTACTTCAACTTTTTGTATAATTAACTTTACAACACTTTAGATTTTTCATAACTCTGCTACGCGTAACCTGCGAATCGATAGCCGACGTGTACTGTACAAATATTTCTGCTGGACTGAAGGCGACGTGTAACGTACAAATGTTTTCGACGAACTGACGTGAAGACGACGTGTAGTGTACAAAGATTTTCGATGAACTGACGGACTGAAGGACTTTACCTCTAACCTAGCCCTTTTTATACTCCTACACCCCGATATGCCTAAAGATTATAACTGAGCTGCTATTGGCTAATAAAACGCGCCAACATTAGCGTCTATTTTTATATCCAATGAAAATTATGAATACATATGCTCTAGGGAAAATGTTTCAGCAAATTCTAAAGAAAAAACGCGCCAACATTACGTAACTTCCTCGTCTCTAATAATGATAAACAGCTCACCCCCTCGCTGCATTATTGCACGCTATTATTGTCAGTTTCAGTAAGGCCGTATAAACTTACTTCTCAACAATAATTACAATCAACAAACATCTCAAATCAATGTCACATAAAAATGCATATTCATACTACAATCACTCTTTACATTTAAATAATTTGTGATACAAATTACTGCATCAAGGGACATAATTCAGTGAATAATTTATCGCCTTTACAGTTTTTATAAAGCAAGTATCGAGATATCGTCCTATCACTAACTCATACCAGATTTTAACCACGTCATTTATATGAATATTAAACAACGCAGATGATAAATACTACTCTTGTCTTAATCCATGTGAGATTTACCTTACGTTAGACTCAGTTGTTGCATTCAGCCTTTTTACTTTCTCTACTACGTATAGTAAGTAGGGGAAGTATTGTATTCCATCCAAAAATTCGATACCGAGATTTCACCGGAAATATATGTTTTGAGAACTCCTGAATCCAAAAAAAAGCATTTTTGGAAACATGTCCGTGTGTGTGTGTGTCTGTCTGTCTGCGAACAGCATAACTCAGAAACGAACAGTCGGATAAACACAAAACTTGGTATTTAGGTTCAGTATCTTCCAGAGATGCGACACGAACGTTTTCAAGAAAATCCCCCACCCCAAAAAAAATAAAATGTATATCTTGAATTTTCTGGGAATGTCTCCAAAAGTATTCTTCATTGTGAACGACTTTTGCATAACTGTTAAACCATAAGAGATAGACAAAATTTTACTGCACAAAAAATGTAGATCGCGTTAAAATACACAATTTATGTCATATACATTTTTGTTGTTAAGTGAACCATTTTCGAGATATTACTTGTTATTCCCTTAAATTTTTCAATACTCATATTTCCTCAAATGGGAATTCGTTATTCATTTTTTTGTCTTGGATATGCAAAGAGTATTAATTTGTGGGAAAGGGATGGTGCTGCACCTAGCAACCAGCTATTAAGAGATATGTATGTGCTTAAAGGCTACTGTATTTCCAAATTGCCCTTATAAATATATATTCCCCTTACATCTACAAGAAAATTAGCAATAAGATAGTCTGCAAATGTTTATCTCGATTAACATGAAGTAGATGGAGAATAAGCGTTTGTAAAAATAGTTTGTACAAGAGTAGAGAAAGTCATGTGAGTGTAACACATCAGATTTTTTTTATACTACTGTTAGTATATAAATACTTGATACTGCTCTTACTAAATGTTGAAGTACACCATGTCCCTCCATAACATGCCATAGTTTTGATCCAATTACTCTATCAAACGCCTTTTTTAATTTATTTATTTATTTAAATTCGCTTTAACTCACAAAGGTCTATTCCCGTCATTAATACAGCGGTGGTTGAACATAAATACATTTCTAGGAATATACATAATATCATTTGGTAATAAACATATAATACCCCTCTAATTTGAACAATACAATTAAAGAACAGTTATAATTATATTACAATTGTTTTAAATCATTATACAGTTGTATATTCTGTAAGAACAGTATTAGCTTTTATATATTGTTTTAATCATTAAGACACCTAATATTATTTGGGATGTTATATATTTCCCTGTGTTGGTTATGACGTTGGCATCCTGCGATTACATGGGAACTGTCAATGGAGTTTTGCAAGTTAAACACTGCGGCTGATCTTCTTTGGTGATCAGATAGGAGTGTGTTATCTCCGTATGTCCAATTCTTAAGCTGGTAATGATAACTTGATGTTTCCCAATAAGTTTGTAAAAATACACTTGTTGTTCAAAGATCCTATTGCAGTAAGTAGCTTGTTTCCCTGATTTTGATACCATATTTTTTTCCATGAAGTAATGATTTTTGTTCGAATGTATAGAGCAAGCCTGAATGGCTTGTTATCCCTGTATTGAATGTTGATTTTCGGATGGCCGCTTTAGCTGCTTCGTCCGTTCTCTCATCACCTGGTATTTGTCGGTGTGATGGAATCCAAAACTATATCACTTGTTTTCCTTGTTCCATTGGTGGTAATATGACATCTGTATTTCTTGGATTAGTTTTTTAGTGAAATCTGGGAATGGAAAAGAGCAGAGCATGTAAATAAAACACAGGTAGCATTTTGAAAAAGGTTCTTGGAGTTTCACAAGGCACATCAAATTCGGGAGTATTGAGGGAGGTGGGATGTTATGAAGACAATACACTGCAAAATAAGAGCAGTGAAGTACTGCCTGAGCCTGATGCAGGGGGATAACTCCAAACTACGATCCAAATGTTATAAATACCAGCTAGAAAACCTGTTTCCTAAGTTTTGGGCAGCTGATTTGGAAAGGGGTTTGAGGAGAATAGGAATGGGGTCAGAATGACTAAGTGCTGAAACAAATGATAAAAACATATGGAAAGGGTTAAAAGAAGACTAAGAGGCATCAACCAACAGGAAATAGAATCGGATTGTAAAATTAAACCTTCTCTAAGTCAAGCAAATAAAATAAAATTGAACTGGGGTAAAGAGGCTATATACTTAATTTAGGAAGAAAGGAAAGATCGGGAATGGCGTGGTTTAGACTGGGGGGCTGGAGGGCACAGAAAATGAGTGACGTTCTGGTAGGAGAATCTGCCCATTCTGTGATTTGGATGAGGACTGGGTACATATTTTGGCGGAATGTGCACAGAGAGAGAACCAGCGCACATTAAACTCAAAGAAAAATTCTTAAGTTTCTCAAGAAAGAGGTTAGCATGCTACTGGTTGACCAGAGGAACTGGCAAAACATGGGCAATTTTTTGGCTAAAGGGCGCGAAGCTAGGTCAAATTTGTTCAGTTAGACAAATGAAATTTATCTGTATTTTCCTTTTATTTTTATTGTTTTGTTTTCTTTTTCTGATGTTTACTTTGTCACATACTTGTATCTTAAATATGTATGTACGGTTAATGACCCATGCACTAAATACTTGTGTAATAACTTCAATAATTTAAAACCAGTAAAGATACCTTATCTATCTATCTACTTTGAGTAGCTAAGATAGCACTTTTTGAATCAGAAAAAAGTATGTATAGTTGTTTATGGGATTCTGTAATGTATGAAAATGCTTGTTTCAGAGTGTATAACTCGCTAGAATAAATTGAGAAGTAATCACGGAGGCTTTCTATATGAATTCCATTTGGTAGGACGGTTGCACTTCCTACTTAATGTTGAGTTTTTGAACCATCTGTACCATATTTGAACCATTTTATAACCATATTAGGTCGCTTTCTCATGGTATATAACATCATAATGTTATGTTCTCTGAAAAATCTGATTTGTCATTCAGGCTTCATACAGCAATTAAATAGATTCAGTTAAGTACAAGCAATGGCTTCCAACAAACACAAGAAGGGCCGCTAGTGGATTTCTGGTTGCTGCGTATTATCGTGTTCGGGGTTTGTGGGATCGTTCCCCGCCGCCAATCGATGCCTCCCGTTATGTGCGCAAAAAGCGCGGACAATAAAACCAGAAACTAATCGCTGTTATCTGCTATCATACGTTAAATGCTTGGTACACCACTCCCGACCTGTGGAAACAAACACTGCTTCAAATCAGAAGTGCTTATGGTTCAAAACCCACACACACACACAGCTTGCAGTGGCGAATTAGGATTATTTTTCAAACTTCATGCGAACGACCCATTCATCATCGAAAGTTCATTAATTTTGTTCTCCTGTCCAAACGTTCCTCCCAAAAACCGGGTGTGCATCCCAACCTGCAATGATCCCACTAAAAACTTCTCTCACAGAGCCTCTCCATGCGTTTTTATTGTCCTCTGGAACTATTAATTATCAATACTGAATTCCGGCTACGCTATGTTGCCATATTTCACGATATGGGCGCAAAAAACCTAAAACATGATTGAAGCTTTAAAAACTGAATATCTGATATCTCGATTGTCTGCAGCATTGGCTATAAAACACTCCAGGACGATTAAATAAAAACTTTGCTTGATTTTAATCGTTCTGAAGTAGCATCAGCTTTAACCTCCATTCGGGAATGAATTTAATATTTTGGTGCAATTAAAATTCGCTTATATCTCGATTATTTACAGCAACTGGGAGTTTCAAAGTTGGGCACAGAAAACTTACCCGGAAAAAACTCTAATAAAGAGGAATAATAATAATAAAAATATAAAAGTTCGTGTCTGTAGGCTTCTACACCGTTGCACCGATTTCGACCTAACTTGGTACAGATAGTCTTCGACACAAGCCGAAAATTACTGCCTAGCTTAGAATTGAAATTCCCACAGTTCAGACGATCAGTTATTTAATTTTATGTGATGATATGAAGTTCACAAGACAACCTCTTATTCAACAACGTCCTGAGATATCTATGATCTCTTTAACGTCTTTTACCAACAATTTTAAACAATTCAATAAATTAAATTATTACGATTATATTTTATTTTTCAGTATAAATCCATTTGATATTCAAATTAATTACTTCAATTATGTTTTATTTCAATAAGACTATTTTTCTTCTTTTGCTTCTTTTTTCTCACTTGTTTTATACTTTTTCATTTGGTTTTATGCTTCTGGACGTATGCTTTATTTACTTTATCAAATATGTCTTTTGTTTTCCTCAGATTAATGAATATTCCTTATATCACATTTCCACTTCAAAAACTTCACTTTTACCTTCAATAATAATAAATATAATAATATTGCTTTTATTGATTAACACTTTATTTTCACTTTTATTCTTAACTCGTACTGATAAAAACTTCAATATTTATTTTTGATTCTTACTAGTTTTAACACTTTCCTTAAATTAAATCATTTTGTATTTTTTAATTTAAGGCAATTTCTTTTAAGAAATCTATCATTTCATCCTTAATATATATTTTAAAAGCTTTGAATGATTCTTCTTTCTGGTGTAGTATCTAATTTTGTTAATTTCGAAAATCAAACAAATTTAATACAAACTATTTTTCTCTTCCAAATCGTTAAAACTTCATTTTACGCCATTTTCTTCCTCTCTATATCTTCCTCAACGATAATCGTAATACATTGAACATTGTCAACATAAGCATAATAATTACTGAGGCTTTCACGGCCTCATAAAATAACAAAGGAATAGCGTGTTCACATATTCGTTGATCTCCTCTTTGACATTGATCATGGAGTAATAAGACAGAAAAACAGCTACGCAACCTGTGGTTATTCTTTCGCAACGATAAACGCGCTACAATCGCTAGGTCGAGAAATTAAATAAAATGTTCGACTGTAGTGTATTAGACTGCAATAACAGCATCAACCAGACTAAATACCACTTCTTCCTCCTCTTATTTATCTTCATATGATTATTGATATAAAATAAAACAAAGGGATTAAACATAATGGCATTGACTATAAACGTCTTTGTGATGCTCATTGGTAATATAAAAGTAAAAAATAAGTCGAAATTAATACCCATATATTCAGCGATCATACTCCGGTGTTTGGATATTCACTTATAATAATTTGTAGTTTCTCGTTTTTATGGGACGTTTGTGATGTTTTTATAAGAATAAAAACATAAAATCTGATGTGTTACACTCACATGCCTTTCTCTACTCTTGTACAAACGCTTATTCTCCATATGCTTCATGTTAATCTTATTGCTAATTTTCTTGTAGGTGCAAGAGGAATCTGGTAGGCTTTAAGCGATAGTCAAATATTTTAAGAGCTGGTTGCTATGTGGCGCATTCCATTCTCTTTGTATGTCCAGGATATAAAAAAATGAATAATGAATTCCCATTGAGGAAAAGTATTGGAATATTTAAGGGAATAACTAGCAATATTTCGAAAATGGTTCACTAACAACAAAAATGTATGACATAAATTGTGTATTTTAACACGATCTACATTTTTTGTGTAGTAAAATTTTGTCTATCTCTTATGGTTTACCAGTTATGCAAAAGTCCTTCACAATGAAGAATACTTTTGGAGATATTCGCAGAAAATTCAAGATATACATTTTATTTGTCATGAAAATATCTTAAACATATGATATTTTAATCAAAATCGTTAGTCATTTTCGAGAAAATGAACATTTTCGAAAAATGTTCCATGTAAAGGGTAATCTGGGGAGGGGGGATTTTCTTGAAAACTTTCTTGTCGCATCTCTGGAAGATACTGAACCTAAATACCAAGTTTGGTGTTTATCCGACTGTTCGTTTCTGAGTTATGCTGTACACAGACACACAGACAGACACACACACGGACATGTTTCCAAAAATGCTTTTTTTGGATTCAGGGGGCCTCAAAACATGTATTTCCGGTGAAATCTGGGTATCGAATTTTTGGGTTGAATACAATACTTCCCCTACTTACTATACGTAGTAGAGAAAGTAACAATATCTAGTTTGTTACATTCATATGACTTTCTCTACCCTCTATCTTTTTAGTGGGTATATAAATTATTATTACGAAATTTATTTTCCGATCTACTTCAATTTAATCCAAGTAAACCTTTCCGGAATATATTGTTACAATTGCGAAAGGGAATAGCGATAGTAAATGTTTTAGAACTGGACGCTACACAATGGCCTTAAAAATTCCATTCTCTTTCCATGATTTGGAGAGAAACAATTGAAAATCGACCGACTTCAACGAATGGCTAAGTCATGAACAATTCAAACCATCATTAAAGGATATCTCGGAAATAGCTGATTCCACAAAAAAGTTATTTAAAATAAATTGACAAGTTCTGTGTTTTAAAGAGATCACATTTCTTGTGTGTACGTTTTCGTCTATCGTTTAGCGTTTACCAGTTGTACAAGATTATATAAAACTCCCTTTGAATAAAGAGGTCGTCACAGGCTATTCCTAGAAAATTCAAGATATAGATTTTATTTGTCGTGTAAATACTTTTAATATATCGAATTTTAATCAAAAAATTTAGAGCCATGTTCTAGAAAATCAAACATTTCGAAAAATGTTCCATGTAAAGGGTAGTTTGGGCTGGGGGGATTTTCCTTAAAATCTTTCTATGGCAACTTTGGAAGTTACTGAGCCTAAATACCGTGTTTGGATTTATCCAACTTTTCGTTTATGAGTTAGTTGTTTTCACACGCATACACATAGACACAGACACACATACGCACGGACATTTTTCTAAAATTATATTTTTGGGATTATGAGGATCTCAAAACCTGTATTTCCGGTGAAATATAGACATCGAACTTCTGGGAGGAATGCAGTACATACTCTACGCACTACTTACCCACTAGTAAAAAAAGTAAAAATACGGAATTTAGTCTAAATCGTTAAGGGTCATTTTTTCAGGAAATCAAGAATGATATAACGCATCGACTATAAACAAAGATAAGTAGCGCTCGCCAGCATAAACACCGGAAGCGCTATCGTCAACAACCAGAAGCTTCTGGATGTTTCTCCTTCTCGAATGTCTTAGAACTCTGTGAAAATTTCCAACGGCTATATAAGCGAGCTCTCTCGCCAGTTGGTGAGCAAATTAGCTAGTGCGTTTCTGCTGCGATGAAAAGTGCTGTTCTCCGAGTGAGTTTGTAATGGCTGCCGCGACATGCAGTGAGTGATACTACCGCGGGATATTGGAGAAGACTTGTGTTCGACTCTCCAATGGGTGAACCGTCCAGAAACCCACACGCATACAGATAATTTTCTATAAATGTTTGTAGTCAAAGGATCTCAAAACATGTATTTTCGTTGAAAACTCGATATCGATTTTTTCTGAAATTAGGTGCTAGAGAAAGTAAACAGGTTTGCATCGAATCATATTCCATGATATTCTGTATACGATCAAAAGAAATGACTACGAAAACAAACAATTTCTTTCATGTTTTTTAATTAAATCACTTGTAATATTTACCATGACTCAACGGTAGCGTATAAGGGTCTCACTCGGGAAATCCCAGCTTCGATTCCCTTGACCGCCCACTCTGACCATGGGTTTTTCGTGGTTTTCCCTGGTTGACATAGGCGAATACTGGAGTGGTGTATTCTGCCACGGATTTCCTCTCATTTCATTTCCCTTTCATGTTTCAGACTGACTGGGTTCTGCTTCGGTCGGTGTCGCGCAGTTGGTACAGAGGCTGCGATCTGGAACTTGTTCTCAGTCCTGCTAGAGGGAAGCCTGTCGAGCCTCCCCTGCTGGGTTGTGTTTTCGGTCTCACTAAGGAACGTCCCCGAGCAACCCTCCTCTGAGCGGGTGTCAAGTCTAGAACTGTTAGGGAACTCTGCGCGTCTCTGTCGACTTGCGTCGGCCTCGTTCTGCAACCCATACGTCTCCTGCGGTTCCCTCATCTCATCCGTTCCTCATGGAGATGTATACACAAAGGACCCCTTTGAGAGTCAAGGTGCAAAGTGTCCCCTTCGTTAACTAGTCCTATCTAGCCCCTATCATGTAGGCTGATGTGCAATCTTTATTTAGTTACGTGCTTTTTGAAACTTTCAGTAATGTTACTACTTTAAAATAATAACAAAGTGCAAGGATTAAACTTATGATAAAGTCAATAAAGATATAAGAACAGCTTGAATATTTTGTTTGTTAACTCTGTAGTACCTAATTATGACGCTAGAGGAAGCCTTTTTGCTTGTTTCATCAGCTCTAAAAGTTAAATTGCAGGAAATCTATTTGGAAAACGTTTTTGAAAAACAACAGTAGCTAATGAAAAGCAAACAACATTTAAAGAGTGCACGCATGTAGTAATTAATGTTCGCTTTTTTGTGGCTTGATTGAAAAACAAAAATTCACATTTACTGTCCTTCATTTTCCTGGTCCACTCTCAGTATTATTTACGTTTGTGTATTTTTAGCAGAATTTACATGGTCTCGACAATTTGTAAATAATGTTATTATTTTCTAAACTTAGGGTAGCCACTGATTTTACATTGGACAACGAAAGTTAAATTGAAACCCACTGTTACTATATTCTTAGAATAAATTGAACGTTTCGAGATCAAGCATATAGATACAACTGAACTGAATCATAGACAATGTGTGAAAATTGATTACACTTACTGGAATTTCGGAATGATTACCCAAGGTGTGACTCAGGGATCTGTACTGGGCCCGATATTGTTTTTGATAATCTTACAAAGACGTACCAGCTCGTTCTATAGTTTATGCTGAAGACACAACTTTTATGGCCAAGAAATATACTCAACATGATTTAGAAACAAATACTAACCATATTTTAATTGCTGCAAAATCCTGGCTTAATAACAATGGATTTTTCATATATGAAAATAAAACAAAAATGTATATGTTACATTCGCATAACTTTCGCTACTCTCTATCGTTTATTGCTGTTTATAGAAATTATTCATAAGAAAGTTTCAATTTTCTATCTACTTAATTTTAATCGAGATAAACGTTTGCCGAAATAGCTGAAATACGCATTTCCTTGAAAACCTTCGTATCGCATCATTGAAAGGTACTGAACTAAAATACCAAGTTTGTTGTTTATCCTACTTTTCGTTTTTGAGTTGTGCTGTCCACAACCCACCCAGTGTATTTTCACAAACATACATATAAGGACCTTTTTCATGAAATATTATTCGGAATTTTTTATTTTCTAAAAAATGGCTTTACTATTTTGATTAAAATACCATATATTAAGGATATTTACAAGAAAAATAAAATGTATGTCTTCAACTTCCTGGAAAGAGTTATTAAGACCTTTTCATTTGGAAGAAATTTTGTATAATTTTTGCATAACTGGTAAACGTAAACGTATCTTTTTCTAAAAATGCTTTTTTTGGATTCAGAGCGCCTCAAAACGTATTTCTGGTGAAATTATAGTATAGAATTTTTGGGTGGAATGCAATACTTTCCTACAGGGTACGTGGTAGAGTAAGTAATAGATGGATGTAAATATTTCCGAAATATTTGCTTTTCCTATTAATTCCTAACTATTCCTATGAATAGTTCAATACTCTGACCACGCAGTGGGCGTTCTTTTGCTTCCCATACTCTGAGGGATAGACTATATAATATCAAGGATAGTTACTGATGCGTTTTTTAAACACTTGACAGACACCTCAGTCTTATGTTGTACGTCTACATAAAAATGCGGCTAAAACAATTTCTGAATTTATGATTAAAAGGTGGATAAGAAATAAACTCTAGAATGAATAGGTAGAAAGATACTGAAGAATGCAACGCCGTAGCCAGCATTTGAACCACGAATCTTCGGCTTTCCATTTCGTAGCCCTAACGATTTGAGCTACCATGACAACATGCCGATGCGACATTCAATTCCCTGTTTACTAGGAAAGTGAATCAGTTGGGAAATATGGAAATGCATTTTCGAGTCGGATTCTACCTTTAGCCTAACACGACATGTGTGGAGGAACAATTAATTATCTACAATGGATAACTTAGAGCACACCATATTATGATTATGAAACTTGGCACGTAAAATAAAATAATTGTATCTTGAATTTTCAAAAGTCTGCCTCTAAAGTTCTGATAAGTCTTGTTGAATGTTATACAGCAAAACTGTACAACTCATATTTTTTGGCTAATTATCTTTTATTCGTAGCATTATGATTCTCCGAAATATTTGTGGTTTGTTTAACTTGCTATGTATTAAAAAGTGAAAATTAGCGGCTCAGTTTTTCCTTTCACGTGAATTCAGGACAAATAACAAGCTATATCAGGTCCAAACGATGCTGCGTTCTTTTCTTTTTCGTTTCTCTACCACGTATCTAGTAGACAGAGAGGTATTTCATTCCGCCCAAAAATTGATATCAAGACTTCACTGAAAATACGTGTTTTGAGGCCCTTGAATAAAAAAATCATTTTTAGAAAAAGCTCTTTGTGTGTCTGTGAACACCATAGATCAAAAATGAAATGTCGGATAAACACCAAACTTGATATTTAGATTCAGTACCTTCTGAAGATGCGACACCAAGATTACCAAGAAAATCCCTCACCCCAAACTACCCTTTACATGGTAGATTTCTTTTTTATTTTCTAAAAAATTGCTGTAACGATTTTGATTAAAATACCACATATTAATGATATTTACATGGCAAATAAAATGTATATCTTGGTTTTCTAGGAATAGCCTTTAACGTCCTCGTCATTTGGAAGGAATTTGGTAAAATTTTGCATAACTAGTAAACGTTAAACGACAGAAGAAAACCTACTACACAAGAAATGTAGATCTCTTAAAACACACAATTTACTTCATGTAACCTTTTGTGGCATAAGCCATTACCGAGATATTCGTTATTAACGGTTCGAATTGTACATTGCTTGGTCATTTTTAAAGTCCTGCCAACATTCAGTTGTTTCTCGCGATGTCATGAAAACAGTATGGAATTTTAAGTCCAGCGTATGGCGTGAGGTTCTAAAACATTTGACTGTTCCCTTTGTATTGTAGTAGATTGTATCTTTACGTTATTTGCCCCACGTTTTGGGCGTCAATTTGAAGTAGGTTGTATTGTAGTTCAACTGTTGTGGAGCCGAAATTGAAGTAGTTGCAACCGCACGTATGGTAAAATGTTTCCGGTAGGCTTCGTCCAAAAATGTTTTAAAAAATCATTCACTTTGTAATTTTGACTGTTTCTTTAAATATTATATATTTATGTTTACCTCGGCTGCGTCAGTATTATTTTTAGAGACATGAATTTGTTAACAAGGCGTGATGCGGCTGAAGAATGTAGACTTACGCAGTCTATAATTTTTAATTCACTCTTTTTTATTAATTCTTGACACGATTTTAAAAACGCTTCACTGATATAGAGAACTATTTTCGCCTCACACGAATACGTATTAAATTTCTCGAGAACGCATCTCGCGTCCGATTAGGAACACTGTCAACAACCAACCAGTTATGAGCGCTGTCTACAAGCAACTGACTTGATTTCTACCACCTAAATTTGTAAATTTCTGTATTTCAAGTCTCTGACTCGCTACTTCTACTCCAATAGAATACCTTCATTTAACTAAAGCTTTTTTTCTGGTTGTTGATTGGCTATTTTATAAACTGTCACAAAAATTACATTATTGTTGCTCCAAGAATCACTAGTAGCATAAAACTTTCAAATTCATTATTGCCTCAAGGTTACCTCATTGTTAGCATCTTTTAACCTATTATTCTCACAGCTCCTACATTATTAAATTACGTAATACATTCAGATAACATTATTACATGTATACAATAATATAAACATATACAATGACTGTAATATACACTTTTTATATATTGTTACATACACATATTGCTTTAAGGCGGGCTGTTATTGAATTATATATATTATATAATTAGACTGAAATCATTTAAGTGTCAAAAACACTGCCTCAGTATATATAATGGAATGTGTAATGTGGCTATTTCTGCAAAGGTTTATGTGGATTAAAATGAAGTAGATAGGAAAATACACTTTCGTAAGAATAATTTGCAGTGAAAGTTATGTGAATATAACACATAATTTCTAGGTAAAGACGTGAGTAATATGAAGGCTATCTCTAAAATAGTAATGAACAGAAAAGGTTGTGTCAGCTTTCGTTACACAGTTTGCTACTCGAGCGTTTTTTGGCAGTCCGCTGATGATACGATCTAAGTAATCCTGAATTGAGTTCACTAAATAGTCCGTTTTATCAGCAAAGATCTCAACCATTTTAAGCCTCTTCGTATATTTCCACAGCGGAACGTGGGAGGCTTCCGGCTATGTAACGTCGGACTTGCGACTGAAGCTAGAAGCGGGGCAAAGTCCTCTCGTTTTCTTCAGGAAAGCGAGGAAGAAAAAAGAATTGAAGAGCAAGATAGGGTCCTTTAAAAAACCCTCTTCCCACCTCCGGAAGATAACAGGAAATTGCAACGCATCTTCTTTGGAATAATACTGCACCTGGAAAAGGATGTAGACCTCTGCGGACTTCTTCAAATAAAAAGTGAGAGCTCGCGGTGGAAATGAGTTCTGTGACTTGCTAAGCCTCTCTGTCATTATACGTCAGAGATAAAATCCTTTTTACTTTCCCTACTACATACCTATAGTAAGTTGAGGAAGTATTGCATTTCATCCAAGTAAGGTATCGAAATTTCACCGAAAATACACGTTTAGAGGTTCTCTGAATAAGTAACATACATTTAGATTCGTGCGTGTGAGTGACACAACTCAAAAACGAAACGTTTGTTAAATACCAAACTTGGTATGGATGCAACACGAAGATTTTTTAGAAGATCCTCCCACCCCAAACTACACGTTACTTGGAAACGTTTCCGATATTCATTTTACTTTCTCTACTACGTATAGTAAGTAGGGGAAGTATTGCATTCCACTCAAAAATTCGATACCAAGATTTCACCGGAAATACATGTTTTGAGACCCCTGATTCCAAAAAAAGCAGTTTTGGAAACATGTCCGTGTGTGTGTCTGTGAACAGCATAACTCAGAAACGAACAGTTGGATAAACACCAAACTTGGTATTTAGGTTCAATATCTTTCAGAGATACCACACAAAGGTATTCAAGATAATTCCCCCACCCCAGATTACCCTTTACATGGAACATTTTTCGAAAATTTTAATTTTCTCAAAAATGGTTCCAACGATTTTGATTAAAATACCGTATGTTTAAGATATTCTCTACTCTTGTACAAACTATTTTTACAAACGCTTATTCTCCATATGCTTCATGTTAATCGAGATGTTAATCTAATTGCTAATTTTCTTGTAGATGCAAGGGGAATTGGTAGGCTTTAAGCGATTGTCAAATATTTTAAGAGCTGGTTGCTATGTGGAGCATTCCATTCTCCTTGTATGTCCAAGACATAAAAAAATGAATACCGAATTCCCATTTGAGAAAAAGTATTGGAAAATTTAAGGGAACAAGCAATATCTCGAAAATGGTTCACTCAACAAAACGAATGTATATGACATAAATTGTGTATTTAAACGCGATCTACTTTTCTGTGTAGTAATTTTTTGTCTATCTCTTATGGTTTACCAGTTATGCAAAAGTCGTTCACAATGAAGAATACTTTTGGAGACATTCCCAGAAAATTCGAGATATACATTTCATTTGTCATAAAAAGTATCTTAAATATATGATATTTTAATCAAAATCGTTAAAACCATTTTTTGAGAAAATTAAAATTTTCGAAAAATGTTCCATGTGAAGGGTAATCTAGGGTGGGGGGATTTTCTTGAAAACCTTCGTGTCACATTTCTGGAAGATACTGAACCTAAATACCAAGTTTTGTGTTTATCCGACTGTTCGTTTTTGAGTTATGCTGTTCACAGTCACACACACGGACATGTTTCCAAAAATGCTTTTTTTGCATTCGGGGGGGTCTCAAAACGTATATTTCCAGGGAAATCTCGGTATCGAATTTTTGGGTGGAATACAATATTTCCCCTACTTACTATACGTAATAGACAAAGTAATAAATGATAATCATGTAAACATAAATGTACATTTTTGTGTATAATAACCTCAGATGAATTTGCTCCATGACTGCGGATGAAAGTTTCAGGGGCGTCGCCTCTGCAGCGTCGGGGTTGGCCTGAAATCTATAAATCCGTAGCCGAGCAAGTTGGCCGAAAAGTTGCGGAGAGCTTCTCTTGTATTTGCTATGGTAAAACCGTACCAGGAACTTTACTTTCTGACTGCCTGGATACAAAACGCCTGCTGTCAACTCCACTTGCACTGGACAAACCTGTTGATTAGCCCACCCGCATGACAGACTTGCTGAACAAGTTATCGTTACAGCAAGGCAAACTTCTCAGTGTATTCTATGCAGAGAGCTCGGTATTTTGACATCTGCGACGAGAGGCCATAGAATTGGCTAGCAGAGGCTTTCACAGAGCTTTGAAAGCTTAACCCTTACGTAGAAATGCCCAACAGTAAAGGCCGTGTCTTTGTATTGCTGAATTTACAACTAAATATTTCGTGTATTTGAGGTATTAAGTTGATTTTATCATAAAGCACAGTGAGGCAGTATTTCTAAACACTTAAATGATTTTAGTCAAATTATATAATAAAAAAATTATAATAACAGCCCGCCTTAAAGCAATATGTGTATGTAACAATATATAAAAAGTGTATATTACAGTCATTTTATATGTTTATATTATTGTATACATGTTCAATAATGTTATGTGAATGTATTACTAAATTAATAATGTAGGAGAATAATAGGTTAAAAGTTGCTAACAATCAGGTAACAATGAGATAACCTTGAGGCAATAATGAATTTTAAAGTTTAATGCTACTAGTCAGTCTTAGGGCAACAATAATGTAACTTTTTAGACAGTTCATAAAATAGCCAATCAGGAAAAGCTTTAGTTAAATGAAGGTATTCTATTGGAGTAGGATTAGCCAACAGAAATTCAAATACAGAAATTTACAAATTTAGGCGGTAGAAATAGAGCACAGTTGCTTGTAGACAGCGCTCATAACTGGACGCGTTGTTTGCAGACAGTGTTCCTAATCGGAGGCGAGATGTGTCCTCGAGAAATTTAATACGTATTCGCGTGAGACGAAAATAGTTTACGTGTTAATAATTGCAAGTAATTAATAAAAGAATCTCACAGCTCTCTATACAGTGAAGTGTTATTTAAATAGTGTCAAGCATTAATAAAAGGAGTGAATTAAAAATTAGAAACTGTGTAAGCCTACATTCTTCAGTCGCACCACCTCCCTGCTAAAAAAATAGCAATACTGACGCAGCCGAGGTAAACATAGATATATAATATTTATAGAAACAGTCAAAAGATAACAAAGTTAATATTTTTTAAACTTGGGGCAAAGGCCACCGGAAACTTTTTACAATACGTGCGGTTGCAACTACTTCAAGTTCGGCTCCCCAACAATTGAACTATAATACATCTTCAAACTGGCTTTCCATATGTGAAGCAAACTACTTCAACAGAAAGAATACGTTTATTTTAATGTAAAACAATATTACCCATTTTTCAGGTGTCAACTATTCGTCTTGCAGTGACTCCATTGAAAAATCTGATTTGTTACAGTCAAATTACTCTCTCTCCCCACTATCGTTGCTTTTATATAACTTTCAAAAACTGTTCTAATGAAAGCTTATTTTTTACAGCGCTTTTCCTCAACACTGTGGCCAAAGAACAGCTGCTCACGCGCCGGCCACGCAACTCGGTCTCGCACCGAAACAGTTATATCATCTCCGTAAACGCCTTACGTTCTCATAGTTACTACAATGATAATATTTTGCCACTAGCCACTTTTCTCTGTTTATTCATATGATAAAGATGATAATTTGTAAAAGTACAGTACATGATGTCATCGTCATTACAATTTGCTTCTAAGATGCCGAAAACATCTATGTCATATTTTCTGATAATTTCATCCACATACTGTCTTTTTGCTACATTTTTGGTAAACCCACCGGCGTTCCAGGTTAAAGTGCTAAAAATTACTGTTTTCTGTTTTCTCTTCCTATTTTTGTGCATTATATTGGCTGACTTCTGCACGGTGTTGTAGCCTATTTACCGTTACCCAGGGGACACCATGAGGAGGCAGGCTCTGCCAGTTTCTGCCATTCAAGCAATAGAACGATAAGATAGCCCAGATGAATCATAATATTAAGGATGTGATATCTTATTATAGATTACTCCAAACAAAATTTCAACAGATAATATTACTGTGGATACCAGCACATGTGGGAGTAAATAGTAATAGACAGCAAACTTTCTGGCCAAAAAGGGTGCAGTGTTATATTCAAAACCTATAAAGTCTTGTGGACTAGATATGAAACTAAAAATGTCAAAATTAATATAGAACAAAAATATCAATATAATATTTTAAAGTAAATTACTAACAAAAATTGCTCCAACATAAAAGAAATAGTATAAAAAATAAAAAATGTCCCAAGGAAAGAAGCCGTTGATCACTTCAAATTGGCCAATAGACGTGACTGTCTGGTGGAACATCTACATAGATTTGGTTTTATGAATGACAAAGCATGTAAAATGTGCAATGCTGACAGGATTTTAAATGGAGAACGAACACCTACTAGAATGTCCAGAATTAAGGAAAGCTGTACCAAATGGGAAGATACACAATTTATATTTGCTAGCAAGGGAAACATTGATGTATCAAAATCCTGCACATTAGATCAACAATAACACAATGATAATATATCTCTATCCCCATATTACTGGCATCTTTTCAGGAAATGTTCATCCAAACTTGAGAGTTCAATATCCGAAATTTAGTGACTTTCTTGCCTAATGATTTCTTTTAGTTCTTAGAATGTACACAGGTTTTATAAGGTGCTGAATTAATATAAATACCAAGTGAGGTATTTATAAGAGGTGTCGCGCTTTAGTTATTCTGTTTACAGACACATAAAGAATTTTCTAAACATGTTTTATATAGAATTCAAAGGTCCCAAAACGTATATTTACGGTGAAATTTCGATACCAAATTTTTAATGGAATCTAATACTTTATCAACCTACCAAATACATGGCAGACAAAGTAAAAATTGGGGTCATGCATTGTATCATAAGAATACTCAGGCTTTCAATATAGGGTTACTTACACTTCTTATTCTTATGTGTGTTTTATTGGGATGCTGAGGCATATGTAATTTACGGGTGTTAAAATTTCAGAAGTAATCTGTGTGAGGTAGAAGTAACGTTGGTATTAGCTAAGGGATGGAGTGCTTGCTAGAAAAAGAGAGTAATTAAGAGGCGGAAAATAGTGGTTAGTAATTTGTAGGAATACTTTTTGGAAAGAAATGGACACTACACGAGAAATCAGAAAAATTTGCAAAAGAATAAGGTTCAACATAAACAGTAAATCTGAAAAGCACACCCATCATAATCAATAATCACAAGAAATTCAGGTTGACATCAAATGAGAAAAGCGGAATCTATCTTATATATGAGAATTAATGTCCACGAACCAAGTAGATAACAGTGAAGTGAATAATGGGAGCGGACGTTCGTTCAGATAGCTATAAATAATATGATTTGTTAACTCTAAGTTTATATTCCTTACTTAAAACTGAGGCTTTTAATTATAGGTTATACAACGGAGGGGGGACTGACACCATCCCCAAGAAGGAAAAGATGAAGTGAAGGAACCGCAGGAGGCTACAGGCTGAAGGCATAAAAGTCACAAAGACGCGCGGAAGTCGTAACAGTTCCAGGCTCGAAGACCCGTTCCACTGTTCGAATTCCTGGAGAGGGTGATGAACGACCAGGCTCGAAGACCCGTCCCGCTGCTAGTTGCATGGAGAGGGCGATGAACGACTCTCTATGGGGAGTACTCTTTCCTTTCAGCAAGCATCCACGCCATCTATCCGGCACCGCATATACACCAAGAACGCTACCGAAAGGGTAAATCATGAACAACCCAAAGTCAGAGTCGGCTGTCGTAAATCGAACCCGCAATCTTCCGAATGCAAGCTTCACACATTACCGCATAGCTATCTCTGTCGATTAATTACTATTAGCTGTCTAACCCAGCGTTAAACGAATCAATTTTTACTTCCTCTACTACGTATACTAAGCAGGGGAAGTAATGCATTCCACACAAAAATTCGATACCGAGATTTCATTGGAAATACATGTTTTGAGGTGCCCTGAATCCAAACAAAACCTTTTTGGAAACATGTTCGTGTTCGCGTCTGTCTGTATGTGAACAGCATGACTCAAAAACGAAAAATCGGATAAATACCAAACTTAGTATTTGAGTTTATTATCTTCCAAGGATGCGACACGAATATTTTCAACAAAATCTCCCCACCCCAAACTACCCTTTACATGGAACGTTTTTCGAAAATTTTAATATTCTCAAAATGGCTACAATGATTTTGATTAAAATATCATATGTTTAATCTATTCATGGCAAGTGAAATATATATCTTAAATTTTCTGGGAATGTCTCCAAAATTTCTCTTCATTCTGAATGACCTTCGCATAACTGGTAAACCGTAAGAGGTACACAAAATTTGAGTTCATAAAAAATCTAGATCGCGTTAAAACACAATTTATTGTCTAATACTTTTTTTCTTCAAGTGAACCATTTCCAAAACATTTCTTGTTATTTGTTTGAATTTTCCAATACTTTTACTTTTTGTCAAGTTAATGCAACACATCAGATTTTTTAATTAACAAAGCATGGTTTTATTTACATGGCCACGAAGAATTAATCAGTGTTAGTGTAAATGTTCTTAAATATTAGCTATTAGGTACATTTGCACCAGAAATCTATGCGCTTGAATTTTAAGGGGATATGAATATTCGATTCCGCCGGAAAACACCGCACTTCCTTCTGCCAAAAAAATGTCGCCTGGCCGGCCAAGTGCCAAACGAAGGCTGTGTATATCTGAGAGAGTGACGAAAAATCGTGGCCAAATATATTTTATAGTTAGTATCTAATGGTAAATTAGAGGAAATGTCGGAATCGGTAGCGTCGTTATCACTCTGAGATTATATACACCTCCAAACTTCCTCTCCATATAACATTAGTAATGGCGTCAATGTCTCTGTATGCGTATGCATTACACAAATCCTGGAAAGCGTCTTGTACCCATTAGAAGTTAACTGCTGAAGCAATTGTATAATTATTACAAGCGGATCTTTAAAGCCGGCCATTTACTTTATACGCACGCTCTCAACGCCCATTATAAGAAAGGTAAGCAGCCCATTAGGATATTCAAGTGCCTCTTCAACAGCTTTAGAGGGAGCTCTGCCTCGCGTGAGAAGTAACCGTTTAAAAAATCCGAGAGATTATTTCATTTGTTCCTTTAGAAGTACAAGTTTCCGCTTCTTAATGACTTACGGAGTTACCTCCCACATTCATTACCTTTATTTGGAATTTAACAGAGAATACGTCAGCCTTTATAAACTAAACTCAAATTCTATTTGGAACTTTTTATTTTCTTTAGCACTTACATACAGAGTAGAGTAAGTGTTGTATTCCAACCAATAATAATAATAATAATAATAATAATAATAATAATAATAATAATAATAATAACAATGTCTATGTGTAAAATTGAGTTTTATTTATGGACGCTCTTTAACTGCTGTGATCCTTAGCGTCTTATTCTATATTGGACGTGAAAGACCGGTAATTTTAAGAGACCTCTTTATCAGCCTTGAGGTTCTTTTACGTGCCGTAAATCTACAACACGGTACCACCAACTTTACTTCCCATCCGAAGGAAGCCATGCTAAAGATTTTTACGCCCGAAAGAAATACATCGCCCTCCCCCGGATTTGAACCCGCGACCTCGGGAATTACAGGCTAGCAAGTTTAAACCCGTGTTTGTGCATGCGTGTGCGCGCACGTGTGTGTGTGTTGGTTAAATACCAAACTTAGCATCTTTTAAGTTGAGCATCTTATTTCTTTTTAGGAGAAAAAAAGACATTTTTTTCCTTACAAACCACTCTAAAGATTTCGGTTTGAGATAACTTCATTTAATTTATTTAATAAAACTTCTACTAACTCTAAAACTCTTTCTTTAGAATCCTTTTACATGTTTGTATCCGACGTTGCTGCACAATAGTCTTCTTCAGGCAAATAAAATGTCTAATCTATTGCGACCGCGCGCACGAAATTATCTACAGGCCGGCGGTGCTAACGCATCCCGACTTGCCTACCTCCGGTTAGGCATGGCTAATCACCGATCCCTTCAGAGTAATAGCCGCGTAATGAACTCTTGTGCAGCTTCCCCGTAGCCTTTACTGTTCCAGAACATTCCTTCCGTCATGTTCTAGTAGCTTCTCTTTCTAGAACATGGCTATTTATATAAGAGCCTCTTTTGCCTGAGAGTTAGTGAAGAAGTTACGAAGTGTAAAGAGGACAGTGAAAGTGGACAGTGCCAGTTCAGTTGTGAGTTGTGATTCGACAATCAGTTGTGTTGTGTTCCGAGTGTGTGCCAAAGGTGACTCAAGTTTAACGTTTGTGCTACTCTGAGTGCCTAGTGTATAAATAAAATGTGTTCCGAAGTAACTGGTGTTCTTATTTGTAACCCTTTTATATCTATCTATTGTGTTGTTCATAAACCCCACGATATTTCAGAGGACTACCACCAGAAGCTGTGATCGTTGAGGCAGTATTTTTAACACTTAAATGATTTCAATCTAATTATATAATATATAAATTCAATAACACCCCGCCTTAAATCAATATGTGTATGCAACAAAATTTAAAAAATGTATATTACACTGATTGTATATGTTTATATTATTATATACATGTGTAATAATGTTATGTGAATGTATTACGTAATTTAATAATATAGGAACTGTGAGAATAATAGATTAAAACTTGCTAACAATGAGGTAACCTTGAGTCAATAATGAATTTGAAAGTTTAATAATGATGCTTGTGATTCTTGGAAGCAATAATGTAATTTTTGTGACAGTTTATAAAATAACCAATCAACAACCAGAAAAAGCTTTAGTTAAATGAAGGTATTTTGTTGGACTAGGATTAGCCAATCAGAAACTAAAATGTCAGAAGTCAGTTGTTAAGACAGTGTTCGTAACCGGACGCGAGATGAGTCCTCGAGAAATTTAATACGTATTTTGTGTGAAATAAAAGTAGTTTGTGTTAAAAAGTGCAAGTAATTAATAAAAAAATCTCACAGCTCGCTCTCTATATCAATGAAGTGTTATTTAAATCGTGTCAAGCATTAATAAAAGGAGTGAAGAAAAACGTAAAATCTGCGTAAGCCTACATTCTTCAGTCGCACCACTCCCTGCTAAGACATTCATGTCTCTAAAAATAAATGCTGACGCAGCCGAGGCAAACTTAAATATATAATATTTAAATATTCAAATTACAAAGTTAATATTTTTAAACTTGGGGCGAAGGCTACCGGTAACTTTTTATCATACGCGCGATTGCAACTACTTCAATTTCGGCTCCCCAACAGTCGAAATATAATACATCTTCTTCAAACTGGTTTTCCATACGTAGCAGCAACAAAACTTCAAATTGGCTCCCAAAGCGTGGGGTAAATAATAATATAAACAACTACTTCATCGTGCCTTAGAAGAGATCCTCAGCCCTCCGGAAATATTCACCCAGTATTACGTCGCTAGAAGGAATGCGTCAGATAAGAAGGCAGAAGTTCACTGACGCCATTACACAGGGAAGAGCAGCGATGTCGTCAGTGCCTCCCCTTCCCAGCTGAACTGAGCAGCTATGCTGACGGACAAGAGAGGAGATAGTTCAACATATAGGAATATTTTCATAATATTTACTGATTCCAAAAGTACACTCCGAGTTCTTCAAGATTGATCCACATCTTAGCCATTGATACGTGACATTCAGCCTACTCTTCAATTTATTCTAATAAAAGCTCGCACTGTAACTCTTGTCTGGATCCCATCACACATCGACATTAAAGGAAATGAACAGGGCTGACTTGCAGCCAAAGAAGCCACTTGTCATTCATTAGTAGACAAATCCATCAAAATTCCGCATCAGAATGCTGCATCACACTTTAAAAGAGCGATCCACAGCCTTTGGAAGCATCAATGGACCAGACCTCAAACAGTAAACTACTTGCTATGAAGAAGTTATGTTCTTCAACTGTTGATAATTTACGTAGGAGTTTGCACCACGATTTGGGAATCAGTTTGAAGTGAATTGTTTCTTACGTAATATGCTACTACGTATGTGAAGCCGATTTGAAGATGTATTTTTTTTTTGTTACTTTCCAGGTTTAAAAATAGTATTAACTTTGCTATTAAACTGCTTCTATAGATATTATTTATGTTTATGTTTGCCTCGGCTGCGTCAGTATTGTTTTAGAGTCACGTATTTCTTAGGCAGGGCGTGGTGCGACAAGAATGTAGGCTTACACAGATTTTAAGTTTAAATCACTTCTTTTTATTAATACTGGGCACAAATTAAATAGCACTACACTGATATTAAGAGCTGTGAGATTCTTTTATTTAATACTTGTACTTTGTTAACGCGTATACATAATTTTCGTTTCACACGAATACATAATATTTCTTTAGAGAACACATCTTCCATCCGGTCACTACCAAGATCTGCAGGCAACTGAACATAGTTTAACCGTATAAACTTTTAACTTTTTTTATTTCAAGTCTCTGATTAGCTAATCCTATTCCAATAGAATACCTGCATTTGATTAAAGCTTTTACTGGCTGTTGATTGGCTAATTTTAAACTGTCACAGAATTTACATTATCGTTGCTCTAATTATGACTAGTAATATTCAAACTCTCAAACGCATTATTGCCTCAAGGTTACCTCATTGTTAGCAACTTTAAACTTATTATTCTCACAGCTCTTGCATTATTAAATTACATAATGTATTCACATAACATTATTGAACATGTTTACAATAAAAATAAACATATGCAATGACTGTTAAATACATTTTTACAAATTATTACATACATATTGCTTCAAGGCGGGCTGTTATACAATTTACATATTATATAATCTGACTGAAATCATTTAAGTGTTAAAATACTGCCTCAGCTACTAGACAGGAAAACACCAGTCCCTTCCCATATACTGCCTTGAACCGCCAAGACCAAACAATTGATGCAACGGACATACGAACGGACATACAAAACTCGCTCACCTCTACCTTTTCAACAAAAAACCACCTCCTGAACGTGTTTGTACTACAAGACTCACCGTTGAACATCTACTATGCAAATGCCAACAATATGATAACAATCGCAGAACTGAAAAGATTTTCTCCTACCTCCACAACACAATAAGTACTCCAGTGGCCAATCTCGGTCTTTTTAGCAAAATATAAAATGTTTCAATACAATATTTAATATTTTCTCCTCCATATTGAATAGCAATCCTAATATAAATATTTATTTGACCATGCTAAAATTAACGTTGTAGTTCCATTCTATATTTTATGTTCTCTTTATATTCAGCTACCTGTTGTGTTGTAATGTGTTATAATTTATTTGTTTTATTTATTTTGAGAACATGCAGCTGTTTGTCTTATTATGAATTAATGCTATTAATTGATAAGTCGCATATGACCATGTAGTTAGCCTGACTTTAAATAAATTTTAAAAAAAAATCTAATGTTTTACACTCACATGATTTTCTCTACTCTTGTACAAACTATTTTTACGCTTATTCTCCATATGCTTCATGTTAATCGAGATATGGAGACGTTAATCTTATTACTAATTTTCTTGTAGATGCAAGGGGAATATGGAAGGCTTTAAGCGATAGTCAAATATTTTAAGAGGTAGTTGCTATTGGAGTATTCCATTCTCTTTGCATTAACAGAACAAAAAAACCGAATAACGAATTCCCATTTGAGAAAAAGTATAAGTATTGGAAAATTTAAGGGAATAACAAGTAATAACTAGTAAATCGTTCACTCAACAAAACAAAATGTATATGACATAAATTATGTATTTTAACGCGATCTACATTGTTTGTGTAGTAAAATTTTATCTATCTCTTTAGGTTTACCAGTTATGCAAAAGTTGTTCATGTAAGTGTAACACAACAGATTTTTTTTCTTGTGTCAAAGGTTACCTGTGCCAAGTTTAGTCGAAATGCGTGAAACGGTATAGAAGCCTATAAGGAGCATGCACACATACACTGACTTTTATATTTAAGATATACAGTAGCTTATGTGGGTCTAAAACCACTCCACAGGCTCACCTTTAAGGCCACTGATCAGCACTGATTTTACTAGGCATAAAGGATTTAAACGTACTCAATTACCGCCTTCTCACGTACATATAATGAGAAGGGAAACACCTTATCTGGAGTTTCCACGACTGTGACGCGCCTCTTGCTGTTTACATGCACACACACAAAAGTTGGAGCAGCATATCTGAAAGCCTCGTTCCCTGCAGGCTGCCGCTTTGATACCGCTATGTATCTTTTGAAAGGTGCACATTTTCCATGTGCATCTTCCCGAGAGATGCCGTGCATGATACTTAAATGTTACTCTGGTTGCTTACGGGCTCGTAGAAAATAGCAACTGGGAGCAGACATTATGCATTTGTCGCTAGAGGCGTTAAAAGATACGAACGCCAGCGAAAACAAACTGTCTTTTTCTAGAAGGCTTTGTTCCTTTATCTCGCCAACTTGAGACTTTCCAATAGTTGTACCCCAAAGCTGACAAAGACCGATACATTGTAACCTTCAACCTTTTCTTTTCGTCTGAGAAACAGTCGTTTCGAAGGACAGTACGTTTAGAGGGTCATCTTCAATTCAAATTAGCTTTGTGGTCAACCACACTATAATAGGCTGCTTATATGTGACGTAACTGCACCAATATTTATATTTTGGGCCGAATAATAATTAAAACAAAGTCATTTATGATTGAAAACTGCATCTGTTTGAACCATTTGTCAAAGCATTTATTCCAGTCTTCTTAAGACACCTCCAAAACATGGATTTTGAAGGCATCTACGACTTCTTCTGTCAACGAAAATCGTTGTCCACACAATTTATTCTTGATGTTCGGGAACAAAAAGAAGGCATGGGTGCCAAATCAGGACTGTATGGCGGATGACCCATCATTTCGATTTTTGAGCCTTCAAATATTCTGTCGTTAGACGAGATGTGTGTGCGCTCGCATTGTCTTGATGAAGAACAATCCTACGGTTCTTGTTGGTTTTTCTTACTTCACCGAAGACTTCCGGCAAACAAATAGTAGTGTACCATTCAGCATTGACCGTCTTACGTTCCTCTAAAGGCACTGTTGCCACATAGCCAGTTTTGCTGAAAAAAACAGGCGACCATTTGCTTCGAAGTGCTTCGAGTGCGAACAACTTTTGTTGGATTTGCTTCATCTTGAAACACCCATACAGTCGACTACTGTTTACGTTCCGGCTCATACGCATAGATCCATGATTCGTCACCTGTTACAATATTATATACGTCTTTTGAGGCACCGCCATTTTATTTTTTGAACATTTTTTTACACCAATCGACAAGAGCGTCTTTTTGAGAATGCGCCAAATTATGTTGCATCCAACGAGAGCAAACCTTTTTCACGGCTAATAATCATGCAATATTTTATATATGCTGGTGGAACTAATGCCTAGGGTTGCCTCAATCTCACAATATGTCGCATGACGATCTTTCATTATTAGGTTTTGCACAGCATCAGTGTTTTCTGGCACAACAACTGATTTTGGACGACCTTCACGAACTTCATCATTGAGCGAACGGCGGCCACGATTAAATTCGTTGTACCAGCGTTTCACAGTGGCAAAGGTTGGAGCTTTGTCGCCAAAGGTGGAAGTTAGTTGATCGATGCACTCTTGTCTTGATAATCCACGTCGAAGGTCGAAATAAATCATTGCACGAACATTTTCACGAGTTAATGCCATGTTTTTGTTGACACACAATTTTCAAGTTAGTGTAAACAAAACAAATGACGCTCTATTGACAAAATGCTTGAAGTCGATTATGGTCAAAAATGTCAAACTTTCCATTGGAAACGTCAGATGGCACCTACTACATTAAGGGTTGCCAAGGCTCAAAATAAAAATAGTGCCCCTAGTACTTCAGCGACTCATTATGATCTTATTATAGGATAGAACAGGACAGGACTAGAAGCGGAGGGGACTTCGCACCTCGATCTACGCACATATTGTGTGCCTAGGCCCCTGACAGGGCGCCCCCGGGAGGCAAGGATTAGATGAAAGGAGGCAGTGGGCGGCTGGACCAGGAAGCACGACAGTCAGAGTGCAGGGTGCCTACCATTTACAGATTTGAACTCTCAGTGCTGGCTGGTGCAAAGTTAAATTAAACTGAGTTTTATTTATGAACGCTCTTTAACTACTATGGTCCTTAGCGTCCCATTCTATACTGGACGTGAAAGACCGGTAATTTTGCTCAGAGGTTCCTTTATCAGGCTTGAGGTTCTATTACCTGCCGTGAATCTACGACCTCGGGAACCTGGTAACCACTTCACCACGGAGTACGACACTTGTAGCTGGTGCCACCGGCCCCTTTCTCCGCTGTGGGCTTAAACCTGGGAGGCCCGGGACCCGGAGACCACTAGCAGTTGAGGCACTATTTTTAACACTTAAATAATTTTAGCCTAATTATATAATATGTAAATTCCATAACAGCCCATATGTGTATGTGTATGTAATAATTTTTAAAATGTATATAACAGTCATTGCATATGTTTGCATTATTGTATCCATGTGTAATAATGTTATGTCAATATACTACGTAATTTAATAATGTAGGAGCTGTGAGAATAATATATTAAACGTTGCTAACAATGCGGTAACAATGAGGAACATTCAGCCAATAATGAGTTTGAGAGTTTAAATGTTATTTGTAATTCTTGGAAGCATTAATGCAATTTTAGTGACAGTTTATAAAAATAGCCAATCAACAACCAGAAAAAGCTTTAGTTAAATGCAGGTATTTTATTGGAGTAGGACTAGCCAATCAGAGACTTAAAATACAGAAATTTACAAGTTTAGACGGTTGAAATCTATTCAGTTGCCTGCGGACAGTGTTTGTAACTGGATGCGAGATGTGTCCTCGAGAAATATAATACGTATTCGTGTGAGACGAAAATAGGTTACGTATTATAAAGTGCAAGTATTAAATAAAAGAATCTCACAGCTCTCTATATCTGTGAAGTGCTATTTAATTTGTGTCAAGGATTAATAAAAAGGATTGAATTAAAACTTAAAACATGTGTAAGGCTACATTCTTGTTGCATCACGCCCTGCCAAGACTTCCATGTCTCTAACAATAATACTAATGCAACCGAGGCAAACATAAATATTTAATACTTAAAGAAAGAGTTTAATTACAAAGTTAATATGTTTTAAACTTGGGGCAAAAGCCACCTGAAAGTACATTTGGGGCGAAGGCTACCGCAAACTGTTTACTATACGTGCTGTTGCAACTACTACAAGTTCGGCCCCCCTACAGTTCAAACATAATACAACTCCTTCAATACAAACTACTTCAAATTGACGCCCAAAGCGTGGTAAAAAAATAACGCAATAAACCATCTACTTCAAATTGGCGTCCATACGTGGAGCTAAATAAATGAACAACTCCAACAAAACACCTTCTTCACAGTCCGAGGGACGAGGTTTTCCTCATTGCATCTTTCTCCTCGCCATGCACTCGTCGAGACCTCCCGCCGACATTTGCAACCTGACAGAGACCAAACGGATGAGAAGTGAATTCAAATGAGAACGGAGATGAAGTGGAGGGACAGGAAATCACGGGGATGTAATGATCCTTCCTTTACCTGCCGACCCGGGGAAACCCCCGAAAAAACGCATGGTTCAAAAAGGTCGGCCACAGATGTCACCACCTGCGTCATCCCGCTCGGGCATTATTATTTTCTCGGCGGCACGTGTAGTTCCTCTATTCTCCATATCTTATAACGCCTTTAAAGAGCAGTCCATTGGAATCCATTTCCCAGATAAGCAATGAAATATATGTATTTAAAAATATAAGTTTCGCTCGTTGTAATTTTAATATTTTAACAACTTAAGTGCATTTCCTTTGCTTCAATATATGTTGCTTTCACGTTACCTGCAAAAATATCAATAAATACTGCGTGGACTCGACAGTGCTGTGATTTGTTGCCTTACTCGCAAACACGCTCAAACGTCTGTCATCAGTGCTGCATCCGATCAGCATTTAATTATACACAATTAATAAGGTAAGATCTTTTTGTAAATACTTAGTTTTGAAATTATAGTCGTACGCAATTTGATTATAATATCAGTTAATACTCACGTCTTAATTACTACCCTCATAACATTGTTGCATAATATGCTATTTTGTATGCGTACCAGGATTACAACTACCCAGTATTTTGGTTAACAACATAGTACGTAGAAACAATTACGTCATATTAGTATATGTGTAGAGTTGGTATCCAAAACATAGCAATGAAACTCGACTATAGTATTATAGTGACACAGATGTTATGGCATAAAGCCCCTTAGCATGGCTTTGGATTCGGACAAACCGAAGAAAAATCGGATGTGTTACACTCACATGACTTTCTCTACTCTTGTACAAACTATTTTTATAAACGCTTATTCTCTATATGCTTCATGTTAATCGAGATATCGAGATGTTGATCTTATTGCTAATTTTCTTGTAGATGCAAAGCTTTAAGCCATAGTCAAATATTTTAAGAGCTGGTTGCTATGTGGAGTATTCCATTCTCTTTACAGTACCAGGACAAAAAAAATGAATAATGAATTCCCATTTGAGAAAAAGTATAAGTATTGGAAACTTTAAGGGAATAACAAGCAAATCTTGAAAACTGTTCACTCAACAAAAAAATATATGTGACATAAATTGTGTATTTTAACGCGAGCTACATTTTTTGTGTAGTAAAATTTTGTCTATCTGTTATGGTTTACCAGTTTTGAAAACGTCGTTCACAATGAACACTTCTGGAGACATTCCCAGAAAATTCAAGATATACATTTTATTTGCCATGAAAGTGTCTTAAATACATGATATTTTAATCAAAATCGTTAGAGCAATTTTTGAGAAAATTAAAATTTTGGAAATAGTTCCATGTAAAGGGTAATCTGGGGTGGGTGGATTTTCTTGAAAGCCTTTGTATCGCATCTCAGGAAGATACTGACCTAAATACCAAGTTTGATGTTTATCCGACTGTTCGTTTCTAAGTTATGCTGTTCACAGACAGGCAGACTCGCAGACACACAGACACACACACGGACATGTTTCCAAAAATACTCTTTTTGGATTCAAGCGGTCTCAAAACATGTATTTCCGGTGAAATCTCGGTATCGAATTTTTGGGTGGAATGCAATACTTCCCCTACTTACTATACGTAGTAGAGAAAGTAAAAAGAATGGTACATGGATAGATGAGTGAAAGAATGGCGCAAAGAATGAAGAGCTATGATTCAAACGAAAACAAAGAAACAACTCAGTACTTTGCCTAGTGCTATATGGGGTCATTCGCAAACAAATAATAATAATAATAATAATAATAATTTCTTATTATTTCAAATAATGTTAGTTATGGTAGTCAAAAAATATGGTTAGTGTATGTTTTTTGACATGTTTACTAATAATATTATCGTATCCATTAATTAGCAATAATATAAACAAATAACTGATGGTGTTCTCCGTCCATTGTTTGATAAGATGTGAGCAACTTGTCAATGAAGTAGATAGAATTATACAAGAGGGGAAGTAGAATATCTAAGAGGGATGTTTATAAAGTAGCATAGTTATACAATAAAAACTAACAAATATTTTGATTAACTAATTGTTTATTTCATTTTATGTATCTTAAATTTTCTTTCCACTCAATATTTTCGTTCCATTCTCATTTTATACAATAAATTTTAGTGACTCCTCCAAATAGTACGCCGGCAATCCATAAAAGAGTTATTTCGTTTTTAAGATGTATTTTTCCGTGTTCAAGATCCCGTGGCAAAAGCAATTGCGTTTTATCGTTGGTTTCTCGAAAAGGATTCAAACTAGTGTTAAAGAAATCAGATTTTTATCACAGAATAGCTGCAAGAAAACAATTGTGAATCTGCAAGTGAATGTGATGTTAGCCTAAAACGGACGACTCGTTATTTTTACCCTTCATAGTGTTTTCGTGCATGTCCGCAAATGTTCCCTACGAGATTATCACAGAGATTACAGAAAAATCTGATGTGTTACACTTACATGACTTTCTCTACTCTTGTACAAACTATTTTTACAATCGCTTATTCTCCATATGCTTCATGTTAATCGAGATATCGAGATGTTAATCTTATTGCTAATTTTCTTGTAGGTGTAAGGAGAATATGGTAGGTTTTAAGCGATAGTCAAATCTTTTAAGAGCTGGTTGCTATGTGGCCCATTCCATTCTCTTTGTATGTCCAGGACATAAAAGAAATGAATAACGAATTCCCATTTGAGAAAATTTATTGGAAAATTTAATATCTCGAAAATGGTTCACTCAACAAAAAAAATGTATATGACATAAATTGTGTATTTTAACGCGATCTACATTTTTTGTGTGGTAAAATTTTGTCTATCTCTTATGGTTTACCAGTCATGCAAAAGTCGTTTACAATGAATAATACTTATTTTCGAAAAATGTTCCATGTAAAGGGTAATCTGGGGTGGGGGATTTTCTTGAAAACCTTCTGGAGATACTGAACCTAAATACCAAGTTTGGTGTTTATCCGACTGTTAGTTTTTGAGTTATGCTGTTCACAGACACACGGACATGTTTCCAAAAATGCTTATTTTGGATTCAGGGGATCTCAAAACATGTATTTCCGGTGAAATCTCGGTATCATATTTTTGGATGGAATACAATACTTCCCCTACTTACTATACGTAGTAAAGAAAGTAAAAATTTAACTCCAGAAACAGCCACACGTTTCCTATATGGACCGGCGGTGAACGATGTTCTAAAAAACCAACTGCTACAATAAGATCGTAAACATTGAGAACTGGTAGAGTAAGGTTTGAAGGCTTGGGTAAAAAATACGCCAGGTGGCCCGCACAAATCGTCCTTAGTTGAAGTTAGTTTATACCGGATAGCACGGATGTCAAAAAGTTTGCCTAATCAGAACTGCAAAGGGGACTCTATACCGCCAGAGGGGAGACCGCTAAACGAAAGACCAATGTTTGAAAACGAATACTTTAACTGCTATTACTGACCCCAGAGCTCATTCGATATAGAAACTGTCTGCTATATAAGGAGTTCCGGGTTCGATTCGAAAGTTGTCTTTACACAAAAACATTTACCGGTATGCCCAAGGTGTGGTGTTTGGATGTGAGAGTACCTGTGTGTGTGAGGGGGCGGGTAATGTTATCGATTATTTAATAATCAATTCGCCTATTAATAAGAATTCAGAATTGTTGCCTAATGCAAACCTGAGCACAGGCGTTAAGTCACTTAGTTCCATAACAGTTAATTTACAATATGGCACCAAGTGCTACCGTAAAATTAACAAGATTAAATAAAATTATATTTTATTATATTTATGTATCCCTAAAGATGTGTTAGAACTGAATTATTTTCTATTAGTACATTATCCATAATCAGCATGTGCAAAGGCGTGCCCGCTTTGGTGGACCCATTGATGTAAGGGCCTCTTTGGCCCACGGTCCACCTGGAATGATCCATCATTTCTTAATATTATCTGTGTGCGTAAAACAAAACGTGCGCAGAAGATAAATGCCGCATCTGAAAATATTCAGAACACAGCCTTCAAGCCTCAGCTGCATTTTGGTGTGTGTCTGCACAGAGCATAACACAATTGTGTTCGTTATTGGTGATCGTTACCTTTTTGTCTGACCTGGCCCGAACTGCATGCAGGCGACCACACGATGCTTA
Source organism: Deroplatys truncata (assembly GCA_030765065.1). Lineage (NCBI taxonomy): Eukaryota > Metazoa > Arthropoda > Insecta > Mantodea > Mantidae > Deroplatys > Deroplatys truncata. The sequence goes on from CM060982.1 coordinate 113,927,669, forward strand.
TCAGTACAAAACTACCACGTAAACACTTGCAGACAGCAGCACTACCTCAGTGACCTTTCGCTTTGTACCTGCACTGCCCCTTTGAACTTCAGTAATGCGGTAACTTCTATTGCACTTATGCATGCGAGAAACATAAAACTACAAAGCATGCTTGTTTGGGCCACCTGGTTCATTTGGAAAATGTTTAGTAGTTCGTATTTTACTGCAAAACGGACCTTACTTCTAAACCACCCCTCATATATTTAATTACCAACACACGTTCCATTTTATCAATCTTTTGCACCCAAGTGGGTATTATCTGAAGTTTTAGTGTGCTCAAAATTATTGCTTCAAAAAGAATACAATAAAAATCTTATGTGTTACACTCACATGACTTTCTCTACTCTTGTACAAACTATTTTTACAAACTCTTAATCTCCATCTATTTCATATTAATCGAGATAAACATTTGCAGAAACGACCTTTTGACATGCAAAGAGAATTACATTTTGCACATAGCGACCAGTTCTAAAAATATTTGACTATAGGTTAAAGCGTACTATGTTCCACTTGTTTTGCATTTGCAAGGGCAATATAGAAATACAGTAGCGTTTAAGCATAGACATATCTCTAATAGCTTTTTGCTAGGTGCAGCACCATTCCCTTTGCCACAGATTAACACTCTTTGCATACACAAGACAAAAAAATGAATAACGAATTCCCATTTGTGAAAATAAGTATTGAAAAATTTAAGGGAATAACAAGCAAATTTCGAAAACGGTTCACTCAACAAAAAAGTAAAAATTGTGTATTTTAACGCGATCTACATTTTTGTAGTAAAACTTTGTCTATCTCTTATAGTTTACCAGTTATGCAAAAGTCGTTCACAATGAAGAAGACTTTTGGAGACATTCCCAGAAAATTCAAGATATACATTTCATTTGTCATGAAAATATCTTAAACATATGATATTTTAATCAAAATCGTTAGAGCCATTTTTGAGAAAATGAAAATTTTCGTAAAATGTTCCATGTAAAGGGTAATTTGGGGTGGGGGGATTTTCTTGAAAACCTTCGTGTCGCATGTCTGAAAGATACTGAACCTAAATACCAAGTTTGGTGCTTATCCGACTGTTCGTTTCCGAGTTATGCTGTTCACAGACACACACACACACACACACACGGACATGTTTCCAAAAAATGCTTCTTTTGGATTCCGGGTGAAGTAGTAGAGAAAGTAAAAAATATGTAAGCTTGATTACAGTCCAGGAATCCCAGTTCGATTCCCTGCTAGATATCTGAACTTTAAACCTTGGGCTAGATCTGAAAATATATTATCTAGCCCTCTCATCATGTTCTGTTGCTTGCAGCGTGATTAATTCCGTCTGTTGCGCCATGGAACTCTCATCTACTTCGTCCCTTTCAATAACTACAATGTGTAATATTCTTTTTGCTATGATACATATGCACCAAATCCATCACATATTGGCATGTTCAAATGTCAATCTCAACGGCATATGAACCGTTAGATAATTCTATTCGTTATAGGGATCACCAAAAAGTAACCCACCTGTTACATATTATAATGGTTAAAAAAGTAACTACTTCGTACGTATATCTATTGTGCACGAGTAGATCTACTGAAACTACAGTGAGTCTACGCTTAAGACTACACCGACTGCACAGAGGCCTCGGACGTAGTAACAGTTGCCGCATTCATGGATCGAATTATACACAAATAGCCATTAATCTACGGAAATAAAAGGCATAAAAAATATATGTTTAGCTTACCTGCATTACAAATATTCCTGAATATTATTATCTAATTTATCGAGGTTTTTCATCACTTAGTTCCATATTGTTCAATGCTTTGTTTGTATTTTATTTGTTCATTTTTCTTTTTATTCAAAATATTTTAACCTCTTGAAATATACGATAGAATTGTATTTCACATAAGTATCATACAGAAAACATTGATATACTGGATTCACATACCGATTAAAATTCGTACACATATCTTATATGTTATTAAAACATCAAGAAGAGATCCTTCTCTCCACGTTACGTTATTCACGTATTCAAATGTTTATCGGAAGCAGGAAGGAATAAATTCAGAAGTCGTAGAGAAGACTCCAGCATGGAAAATAAAAAAGAAGAATCGAAACGTTGGAAGCATCCTCCGCCAGGAGACGCATTATATTTGAAACATGCAGCTGCCACAGCATAAAATGTTTTGATAACGGCTAACGCTATGAAAAAAAATATCTGCTACACTCACATGACTTTCTCTACTCTAGTCTGTTTGAATTTCATCTTGACCGAAGATCCACTGTGACGCCATGTTTCTTGGTTTCCGGAGTAAAGTGCGAAATCCACGCCCTGTCGTCCGTAACGATCCTGTCGAGGAATTGTCGCCCTCATCATGATACCGCTACAGAAATGCCAGTGCTAGTCCTAAGCGTTTCGTTTTGTGCGAGTGTCAGGTTTTTCGGCACCCACGTGGCAAACATACAATTTCCCATACAGCAGGTGCTTAGTGACAATTTCATGAAACTAGGATCGCGGTATTTGCAAGAAATGGTTACTTAGCTCCGTAGTAGTGAAGCGAATGTTCTCCATGATACGCTGTCGCACCAGTTCAATAAGGTCATCATTGATGTGGGACGGTCGTCCACTGCGCTCTTCATCATGGACACTTTGACGACCTTCGGAAAACTGCCTACACCAGCAACGCTCGGCGCTATTTTTTGTGCACTAAAGAACTTAATCACTGACCGAAACTCCAGGCGGCGGGAGAAAGAATAAGGCCGCCATTTCGGCCAGTACTGCCGCGCTACTGGCACCAGGCGGGACCTCTCCGCCGGCATATGATTGATACGTCATATATCTGTTACGCATGCGCAATTTTACTAACTAAATACATTTACTTTAAAGGAAACAAAATCGGGAAACTTGCCCTCGATATAAACACGTATGATCTATCTGTCCCGTGCGATATATGAGTATAAATGTATAATTTTTAAGACAAATAACTACACCACTCTGCTCTACTTAGTCACATTCATGAACATAACTTTCCCTACATCAAACACTTTCATTTCTCTCTGTGCTCGTAATTAAGTTTTAAATTTGAAACTTTTAAATATCGATATCCTCCAGTCTTAACCTGATTTCCTTCCAGAAATAATTTTATAAGAATTCCCTCGCTCTCCACGTATACCCAAAACCAATTTTCATCATAGTTCCCTTATCTCACTGAGCCAAGTATCTTTTTACTTTCTCTAATACGTATAGTAAGTAGGGGAAGTATTGCATTCCACCCAAAAATTCGATACCGAGATTTCACCGGAAATATATGTTTTGAGATCTCCTGAATCCAAAAAAAGCATTTTTGGAAACATGTCCGTGTGTGTGTCTGTGTGTGTGTGTCTGTGTGTGTGTGTCTGTGAACAGCATAACTCAAAAACGAACAGTCGGATAAGCACCAAACTTGGTATTTAGGTTCAGTATCTTCCAGAGATGCGACACGAAGGTTTTCAAGAAAATCCTCCCACTCCAGACTACCCTTTACATGGAACATTTTTCAAAAATTTTAATTTTCTCAAAAACGGCTCTAACGATTTTGATGAAAATATCATATGTTTAAGATAATGTCATGAGAAATGAAATGTATATCTCGAATTTTCTGGGAATGTCTCCAAAATTATTCTTCATTGTGAACGCCTTTTGCATAACTGGTAAACCATAAGCATTAGACAAAATTTTACTACACAAAAAATGTAGATCGCCTTAAAATACACAACTTATGTCATAAACATTTCTTTTGTTGAGTGAACCGTTTTCGAGATAATGCTTGTTATTTCCTTAAATTTTCCAATACTTATACTTTTTCTCAAATACGTTATTCATTTTTTTATGTCCTGACATGCAAAGAGAATGGAATGCGCCACATAGCAACCAGCGTTAAAATATTTGACTATCGCTTAAAAGCTACCATATTCCCTTTGCATCTACAAGAACATTACCAATAAGATTGACATCTCGATATCTCGATTAACATGAAGCATATGGAGAATAAGCGTTTGTAAAAATAGATTGTACAACAGTAGAGAAAGTCATGTGAGTGTAACACATCAGATTTTTTATTATGATTTTCCTGTATTACCAAACAATGATGTAAAACATTACGCTCATCTAGATGTATAATTCTAATCCACTATTTCAACACACTTTCCAGAATTTTCCTCTAGTTCCACCTCTTCTAGTTCTGCTTGTGTTATGCCATTGAGAGAAGCTTTTGACAAGCCCAAGACTTGTCTGCAAAGATTTCTATGGATCATATACACATTGCCTTGAAGAAGGTTTGTTTCATTGTATTGTTATTTGCCCCACACTTAGGGAGCCAATTTGAAGTAGATTGTTTTATTGCTACGTATGGTAGCCGGTAGCCTTCGTCCCAAATTTAAAATATTAACTTTGTAATTTGACTGTTTCTTTAAATATTATATATTTATGTTTGCCTCGGCTGCGTCAGTATTTAGTTTAGAGACATTAATTTCTTAGCAGGGCGTAGTGCAACTGAAGAATGTAGGCTTACACAGATTATTATTTTACTTCACTCCTTTTATTAATGCTTGACACTATTTAAATAACACTTCACTGATATAGAGAGAGAGCTGGGACATTTTGTTTTTATCAATTACTTGCACTTTTTAACACGTAAGCTATTTTTAGTCTGACACAAAATACATATTAAATTGCTCGAGGACACATCTTGCGTCTGATTAGTATCACTGTCTGCTAGCAACGCGTCCAGTTATGGGCGCTGTCTACAAGCAACTGACTTGATTTCTAGCGCCTAAATTTGTAAATTTCTGTATTTCAAGTCTCTGATTGGATATTCCTAATCCAATAGAATACTTTTATTTAACTTAAGATTTTTTCTGGTTGTTGATTAGCTATTTGATAAACTGTCACTAAAATTTACATTATTGTTGCTCCAAGAATGACTAGTAGCATTATTACAATTTCTTACTCATTATTGCCTCAAGGTTACCTCATTGTTAGCAACTTTTAACCTATTATTCTCACAGCTCCTACATTATTAAATTACGTTATACGTTCAGATAACATTTTTACATACATACAATAATATAGACATTTACAATGACTGTAATAAACACTTTTTATATATTGTTACATACATATATTGCTTTAAGGCGGGCCGTTAATGAATATATATATATATATATATATATATATATATATATATATATATATATATTATAATTAGACTGAAATCAGTTAAGTGTTAAAAATACTGCCTCATCCTAAACCCCAAAACTCCAACCCATAGTTACGATTACTGCCATATAAACTCTCTTTATCTGTTTTATCTGCATCTCTAATAATTACCCATACATGGTTTAATATCTTTTAATGCAAGTTTTCCTTTGACTAGTACCTTTCTCTTTTGCACACTCCAACCTCTCTTACTACTTATCTTATTCCTAGGTAATCAAATTAGACTACCTCAGCTTCACTTCCTTACAGTTATAAGGAATAATGGGGAGGAGTAATTTAATTACAATAATTTCTTAAAAACGGAGGGATGTAACTGAAATGAAATTCGTCATTTGAGCCAGTATTTTATATCATAACATGCTGTGAATGCCAAAGTGGTTTTAGTGTAAATTAATATTATTGTATGTACAGGATTTTAGATGTTTCTTAGCCATAAGTATTGTTAGGAAATAAGTTTACACAGCCTCACTGAAACTGACAATAGAAGTGGGTAACAATAAACCGAGGGGGTGAGTTGTTTATCACTAAGAAGGGACAAACAAATGATGTCAGGATAGCGTGCCATTTTTTAGAAATGGAGGGAATATCTTTCCTAGAGTATATATATATATATATATATATATATATATATATATATATATGTTAGTAGTAGTGATTGGCTGACCAAACCAGACGCTAAAGTGGGCGCGATTTGGTAACCAATAGCAGCTCTATTATAATGTTTAGGCAATTCGAGGTGAAGGAGTACATATTCTCGAGCCATAAGCAAGTTTCGCGCAGTTTTGAAGAATCTTTCACGAGGTACACGTCACGCAGTTCTGAAGAATCTCTCACAAGGTGCACGTCGCAGTATTAGTTACAAAAATATAAATTACGCGAAGTAATTGGTGCGCGGCAACTTAACATTCAGAAATATCACAATTTCAGTCAGGCGTGTATAAAGATTAAATATGTGAATTATTATTTAAGTGTGACGGCAATAAAAGTGTAGAAACAATTTTTATCAGTGTTATCTCTTTTCCGTTTACACGCCCTGATTAGAGATACTTGCTCGACTGAGTTATAATAGCTAGCCGGAGGACAATGAACCCAAATTTAAAATAATAAAACAAGAGGCGCCCAGTAAATAAGATAACACGAGACATGTGAACTGCGACACATTCGAGCTTAAAATGTTAACCACGCAACGTCGGGTACGCCAGCTAGTGGAGAATAAGTGTTGAGGCGATTCTGCTGTGTGCAGCAGAGGAAGACCTTTTAATCCTATAAATTCCATGCCCCCTGTAGAGACATTCCGAAGATTTCTTGTGTACCCACCAGAAGTTTCGATTGCTTTTTGAAAGTTAAAGAACGTTTGTAGTGGTGATGTAATAAGGCTCTTGTTTGCCTGCCCGATTGCTTGATCTTGTGTTGTTTGGTGGATTCTGCTTGACTGGGGTTGTTTAAACTTCGATGTTTGATCGATTCTGTAAAGCAAGGGAAGCGAAATGTTTGCCAGGTTAAAGGTGACTGGTGTTGGGCAAGGATACTGCCATCTCCACTTCCTGAGAGGTCCTTGCTTGTTTGTTTGCAAGCAACACCAGACCCTGCTCAGGCAGGAAGAGATCTTGTATACCGCACAGAGATGTGAATAAATCTAGGAAACCTGTGTAATTTCTCTACTCACTCTAGCACAAATTATTCTTACAAAAGCTTATCATTCTATCACTTCTGGTTAATAGAGAAAAATCTTCATTATACATCTCGTTGTAGATATAAGAAGGAAACAGTAGGCTAAAGCGAGAGTCAAATTTTTAAAAAAGGGGATCGCTATGTCATCGATTGGAAATTCCAATCGCTTTGCACGAGAAAAACGAATAGCGACTTACCACTTGAAAAAGTAACAAGTACTACTGGATAAAACGAGCAGGCGTATCCGAAAATATTGTTACATGTTGGGGTGAAAGCCAAAAAGGTTACCAGAAAATGATCAATTTAGATCACCCCAACACGCACATTGGGGGACACAACTCATTAGCAGCTAGAAGTCCTAGATCTTGGTGTGTAATTAAGGGGAAGGCGTGGGTTTTATATTACAGAAAAACATGACATAGCACACATTACCTGGTATTTATTAACAAACTTTTGGCTTCTCTGCATAACACAAAGGAAACAGGTTGGAGAGAGATGCCTCAAGCCGGAGACAGGCTACACACCCGTCTTGACCCAACAACCACCTACTCTCGAGTGACACTATCTTGTCCCCCACCAACCGTGTCTAGCTAAAACCAGACAGGGTTGACGTCACACCAGACAATTTCAAACGTATGACTCCCTTTGGTGTGGTCCGCGCCAAACGAAAAGACCGAATAAGCCGAAATATAACTAAAGAGACTCAATAATGCTATGTCTGATAGCAACAACACAACAGCGCGTCTGGTAATGACAAAATTAATAATACGCCACAATATACACAACAGCAATGATGTTTACGTCATTCACACGTCGAGGAAGAGCATGTCAGTTCCAATACACTCACTCACTGCAGATGCAATCGTTGCCAACATGCCATAATGAAAGTAAAAATTTATTCATCGCCAGGTGGGAGAGATTAATATTCATAACAGTTTTGCAACTAAAATAATTTCTTGTGATTATTGGAAAAAATGGGTTATATAGCGAGTCATCTTTCAGTGACAGTTCAACGGACGCGCTGATAAAATGTTTGGCTTTTTTTTCGGCCACTTGAGTAAATCACCTTCTTAGAATTTATTCTAGTGTGCAGATTGATCACACTCCAGAAAATTAGTTATATTATCTTACACTACGTATAGTTGCAGAAGCTGTTTCTTAAAAATCTTATGTGTTACATTCACATGACCTTCTCTATCCTCTTTCGTTTTTAGTGGGTATACAAAATATTGTTACGAAACTTTATTTTCCTGTCCACTTCATTTTAATCGATAAATAGCTACATTACATATTTCCTTATTGACACAGAGAGAACAGCGATAGTCAAAACGTTTGAATCAAGATCCTTAAGAGATGTTCCAACTATTCCTGCTCAGACACCAAAAATGAAGTCTAATATTCCAATCTCTTTCATAACTGGACGCTATATGCCAGTCTTAAAATTCTATACTCTTTGCATGACAGCGCCAAAAACAGCTGAAAATCGACAGGTTTTCGAACCATTAATAACGGATATCTCAGAAATGGCTGATGCCACAAAAAAATTATTTGAAATAAATTGTGTGTTTTTAAGAGATCTACATACCTCGTGCAGTGCATTTTCGTCTATCGCTTAACGTTTAGCAGTTATACAAGATTATATGAAACTCCTTGCCAAAGAAGAGGAACTTCACAGGCTATTACCATAAAATTCCAGATATACATTTTATTTTTCATGTAAACATTTTAATATGTGGTATTTTAAACAAAACCTTAGCGCCAATTTTAGAAAATCGAAAATTTATAAAAAAAATGTTCCATGTAAAGCATGGCTTGCGGTGGGGAGATTTTCCTAAAAATCTTCGTGTTGCATCTTTGGGAGGTACTGAACTTAAATACAAAGTTTGGTGTTTATCCGAATCTTCGTTTTTCACTTACGCTGTTCACAGACACATACGGACCTCAAAACATGTATTTCCGTAACAGAGAAAGTAATAAAGATGTAGTGGCTAGTTTAGCTTCTTTTTTTCGTCCTTTTTCCGTTACTACAATAAAATATGATTACGTAGGTACATAATGCATTTACCACCATTAAGGTTAAGTTTTTCCAACTATGTACCTTGAGGCAGTATTTTTAACATTTAAATGATTTCAGTCTAATTATATAATATATAAATTCAATAACAGCCCGCCTTAAAGCAATATGTGTATGTAAGAATATATAAAAAGTGTATATTACAGTCATTGTATATGTTTATATTGTTGTATACATGTGTAATAATGTTATGTGAATGTATTACATAATTTAATAATGTAGGAGATGTGAGAATAATAGGTTAAAAGTTGCTAACAATGAGGTAACCTTGAGGCAATAATGAATTTGAAAGTTTAATAATGCTACTTGTGATTCTTGGAAGTTAAATGCAGGTATTCTATTGGACTAGGATTAGCCAATCAAAAACTAAAATGGAGCAAAGCTTACAAATTCAGTTGCCAGTTGCTTGTAGACAGTGTTCCCAACCGGACGCGACATGCGTCCTCGAGAAATTTAATACGTATTCTGTGTGAGACAAAAAAATAGTTTCCGTGTTAAAAATGTAAGTATTTAATAAAAAGAATCTCACAGCTCTCTCTCATTATATATATACATATATATATCAGCGAAGTGTTATTTAATTCGTGTTAAGCATTAATAAAAGGATTGAAATAAAATTATAATCTGTGTAAGCCTACATTCTTCAGTCGCACCACTCCCTGTTAAGACATTCATGTCTCTAAAAATAAATACTGACGCAGCCGAGGCAAACATAAATTTTTAATATTTAAAGAAACAGTCAAATTACAAAGTCAATTTTTTAAACTTGGGGCGAAGGTTACCGGAAATCTTTTACCATGCGCGCGGTTGCTACTACTTCAAGTTCGGCTCCCCAACAGTCGAAATAAAATACATCTTCAAACTGACTTTCCATACGTAGCAGCAACAAACCTTCTTCAACTTTTGTAATTACTGTTGCGCATAATTAATCACGTAACCTTTCATATCAAGTTCCACCTAGTTCCAGAGTGCTCCATTTGTGTTCTACAACTTATTGTACGCTGAGTTACTAGTATTTCGCTGGTCTAGTAAACAGATACCCAGCGAATGCAGCGCTATGACGCTCAAAGTCAATACGCCCGGAAAAATTATTTTACATTAAGAGTGAGCTCTTTGAGATCTACAGACTTTGTGTAATAAGCAGGACTTATAAGCTATCCTCAGAAAATTCAAATATATGTTTCGTTTCTCCAGGAAACAATCTGATGTGTTACACTCACATGACTTTATCTACTCTTGTACAAACTATTTTTACAAACGCTTATTCTCCATCTACTTCATGTTAATCGAGATAAACTTTTGCAGACTCTATTTTATTGCTAATTTTCTTGTAGATGTAAGGGGAATATATATTTACAAGAACAATATAGAAATACAGTAGCCTTTAAGCACATACATATCTCTTAATAGCTGGTTGCTAGGTGTAGCACTATTCCCTTTGCCACAGATTAATACTTTTTGCATATACAAGACAAAAAAATGAATAACGAATTCCCATTTGAGAAAATAAGTATTGAAAAATTTAAAGGAATAACAAGCAATATCTTGAAAATGGTTAACTCATCAGAAAAAATGTATTTGACATACATTGTGTATTTTAACGCGATCTACATTTTTTGTGTAGTAACATTTTGTCTATCTCTTATGGTTTACCAGTTATGCAAAAGTCGTTCACAATGAAGAATACTTTTGGAGGCATTCCCAGAAAATTCAAGATATACATTTTATTTGTCATGAAAATATCATATGTTTATGATATCATATGTTTTAATCAAAATCGTTAGAGCCATTTTTGAGAAAATTAAAAATTTCGAAAAATCTTCCATGTAAAGGGTAATCTGGGGAGGGGGTATTTTCTTGAAAACCTTCGTGTCGCATCTCTGGAAGATACTGATCCTAAATACCAAGTTTGGTGTTTATCCGAATGTTCGGTTCTGAGTTATGCTGTTCACAGACAGACAGACACACAGACACACACACGGACATGTTTCCAAAAATGTTTTTTTTATTCAGGGGGTCTCAAAACATGTATTTCCGGTGAAATCTCGGTATCGAATTTTTGGGTGGAATACAATACTTTCCCTACTTACTATACGTAGTAGAGAAAGTAAAAATATATCTTAAACATTAGGCAAAAGACTTCGTTTTAAGTTATTCATGGACACACACCCACACACATAGAACGTTTTATAGACATGCTTTTTCACCTTTTCTACCACGTACAGTCGGGTGCAAAAACAAATTACAGATATGAGGAACCGCGGTTTAAGTTGGCAATCAATAATTAACACACCTCTGCCGCGCCCTATTTCCATCCTTCATTCGGTTACAGAGGTCCGAACCAATAAGAACCGGATTCATTCAGAAGTTAGTATGAACAATTGCATATGGTTTCAACCATTCAGGTGGCATATCGATTCTCCATCCCTTACATTGCCCAGCTAGGCCTGTCGATTCTTCATAGGATAATGCTAGTTTATCCAACTTCAACTAAAACCAATTAAAGGATGGCTCAAGTAAGGCAGGCGCGGAGCACAAATGTTGAGGAGATTCTGGCCATATTTAAGAATGGAAAACACTACAAGTAACCAAAAGCATCGGCACGTTTTTTGCACTCGACTGTACATAGCAGGAAGGGAAAGTATTACATTCCACCCAAAAATTCCAAGATTTCACCGGAATACACGTTTGAGACCCCCTTATTTCAAAAAAAAATATATAAAAATATCCGTGTGTAGTGTCTGTGAACAGCACAACTCAAAAACGAGAAGTCGGATAAATACCAAACTTGGCATTAGGTTCAAAACAAAGATGCGACACAAATATTTACAAAAAAATCTGATGTGTTACACTCACATGACTTTCTCTACTCTTGTAAAACTATTTTTACAAACGCTTATTCTCCATATGCTCCATGTTAATCGAGATATCGAGATGTCAATCTTATTGCTAATTTTCTTGTAGATGCAAGGGGAATAAGGTAGGTTTTAGGCGATATTCAAATATTTTAACGCTGGTTGCTATGTGGCGCATTCCATTCTCTTTTGAATGTCCAGGACATAAAAAAATGAATAACGAATTTGAGAAAAAGTATAAGTATTGGGAAATGTAAGGGAATAACAAGCAATATCTCGAAAACGGTTCTCTCAACAAAAGAAATGTATATGACATAAATTGTGTATTTTAACGCGATCTACATTTTTTGTGTAGTAAAATTTTGTCTATCTCTTATGGTTTACCAGTTATGCAAAAGTCGTTCAAATGAAGAATACTTTTGGAGATATACATTTCATTTCTCATGACAATATCTTAAACATATGATATTTTAATCAAAATCGTTAGAGCCATTTTTGAGAAAATTAAAATTTTCGAAAAGTATTCCATGTAAAGGGTAGTCTGGGGTGGGGGATTTTCTTGAAAACCTTCGTGGCGTATCCCTGGAAGATACTGAACCTAAATACCAATTTTGGTGTTTATGCGACTGTTCGTTTCTGAGTTATGCTGTTCACAGACAGACACACACACGGACATGTTTCCAAAAATGCTTTTTATGGATTCAGGGGGTCTCAAAACATGTATTTCCGGTGAAATCTCGGTATCAAATTTTTGGGTGGAATACAGTACTTCCCGTACTTACTATACGTAGTAGAGAAAGTAAAAATTCTTCCACCCAAAACTATTCTTTACATGGAAAATTTTTCAATATTTTTTACTTTATAAAAATGGCTGTAACAATTTTGATTAAAATATCACATATTAAAGATATTTACATGACAAAGAAACTGCACATCTTGAATTTTCTGGAAACAAGCTGTGAAGTCGCTTCTTGTATAACTGGTATACGTTAAGCGTTAAGCGATCTCTTTAAAACACACGATTTATTTGAAATAAGGTTCTAACTGTTCATTTCTTGTCTTTCTCTTAAAATGCTGTCAACATTCAGCTGTTTCTGGAAATTGCATGGAAACAGTATGGAATTTTAAGATCAGCATATAGCGTCCAATTTATAAACATCTGACTATCGCTGTTCTCTTTGTATCACTAGACACTCGAAATACAATACAACTGATCCCTCGAATCAAACCATAACTGAACTTCTTAAGTGCATTGTCCACGTTTCACTTCGTCACTTGTTAACAGAACTTCCTCTCCGGGCAAGAGTAGCCCCTTATATAGGTCCCACAAGTTTCTTGCTACCCCACAGCATAATGCGCGCAGAGTTTCCAAAGACTCCCACGACTGTGTTATTACACTACAATAATTTTAAATTTGTTGGTGTTAGTAAATTCTAAATGTAATTCTTTGCTACATTTCCAGTGAAAAGTTTAATGAAAGTAACTGCAACAGAAACACATATGTAGATGACTTTGAATTAAATAATATAATAATTACAACCACCACCTTGACAATTATGCTACTAGTGGCTCTCAACTCAGCTGTTTAATAAATATTTTCTGTGTGTTAATGGAGCTCTCTCTTTGTTTAAAGATGACATATAGTTTTCCGCAGGTATACCATAAGAACAGTTTATCTAAATTAGTGGTTTTCTGAAAGATGGATAAGACTTTAAAGACAAGTATTGAACAATTCAAACCTTTAATGACGGATATCTCAAAAACGGCTTATGCCACGTAAATACTTATTTTAAGTAAATTTCATATTTTAAAGAGATCTACACTTTTTGTTTAGTACGTTTTCGTCTATCGCTTAACGTTTACCAGCTATACGTGATTATAAAAAAATTCCTTCAAAATTAAAGATATACATTTTATTTGCCATGAAATATCTTTAATATACAATATTCCAATCAAAATCATAAAAGAGCCACTTTTTAGAAAATCAAATTTTTGGTGTTCCATGTAAAAGGTAGCTGGGAGTTGGAGTATTTTCTTGAAGATTTTTGTGTCGTATCTTTGGAACGCACTGAACCTAAATATCAAGTGTGGTATTTCTTTGACTTTTCGTTTTTGAGTTATGCTCACGCAGCATACACACACACTTTAAAATGTATTTTTCATTCAGGGGGCCTCAAAACATGTTTTCCGGTGAAATCTCGGCAACGAATTTTTGGGTGGAATGCTGTACCTACTATGCAAGTTATAGAGAAAGTAAAAAAAACATGAATTACTTTAGGAAATTAATAATTATGAAATCCTTGCTTTTACGCCTTTAATTAATAAAAGCAGTTTATAGAGACATATACTTCGTCCTTTTACTTTCATGAACATTTCCAGCGATAACATTTCTTAATTTATTATTGCTTAAAAATCTCTAATTATTTCAATTTTTTTTATTTAGGAATTATCTACCATACATAGTTTTCTATAACCCATGAATAATCTTATTCCTCCATAAATTCTTCTTTAAAACCTTATTTAAAAATCCGGATGATAGAACTCTGTATAGCTCCTTAATACGTAAGATAGCTGTTGCCTTGCAATTCGACATTGGCTCGTCAAAGGCTAGAGGAAGAAACACTTGAATAAAAATAACCTAGTCCTCCAGGTTGGGAATTGTAACGACGAGATAGCTCCCCGTATTAGGGAAAAATCATACAGTGCTAAGACCCTAAATAGAAAAGAAAATAATTTCAAAATAATAGCTAAAAAATGTAATCGAAAAAGAAAGTTTAAGGGTAGAGAGGTAACCTTAGACTTTAAATCTGCAGTCCTAATTACACTGATAGTTCAGTGGTTTCAGTGTTGGCACTGTTAGATGGAATGCAACAATTTCTCTACCTATTAGGTAGGATCCTGGGCAAAAAAAGAAAAGACCGAGGCTTTTGGTTTCCTGTATTGTTTTTCTTTGTTTAATGTTGATAGAATCCCCTTATAAATTGTGTTCCAACCTAAAAGATAAGTTAATCTGTTATTATTTTGAACAAAGTGAGCGGAAAAGGGGAAGAAAACGGAAGCATTTTACCTGAAAGACTGCAAGGTACTCGGTAGACACTCACCGAATGTCCGCCTGTTATTGGTTTGATGTCAAAAGTCTGGCGCTCAAACCCTACCAACCAATGAACAGCCGTCGATTTCCGACTCAGAAGCGAAGAAAGTCGGAGAGAGGGGGTAAGGCAAACATATGTGATAGATCATTATTTATTTTTATCTTGTAGAGCTTACAAGTCTAAGGTAAGTCATGTGCATGTGAATCACAAGGGCAGATTTTAACTATTAATAATTAATACATTTAAGTGGTTGGATGAAACTAGCTTGTAAACAATGTCCTTTTTATTGTACGAGGTGTGATCAAAAAGTTTCCGGAATGACGTCATAAATACTACAGAACAGTTTGTTTTGTCTAATCTGCACTGTCACCCTCAAAGTAGTCTCCTTGGGAGTTGATACACTGGTCCCAGCGCTTCTGTCACCACTAGAAGCACCTCTGGAAGTCCTCTTCTTTCAACATGTTCAGAGCTTTCTGCGATTCGCGATGGACATCAATGTCCTCTAAAGAGTGTCCTCGGAGCCGCATTTTAAGTTGCGAGAAAAGAAAAAATTCCACTGGTGCCAAATCTGGAGAATAGGCAGGATGGGGAACAGTATTCATCCTATTTTTATCCAAAAATTGGCCAATAGAAAGGGCTTTGTGCTGGGGGGCATTGTCATGATGCAGGAACATGTCCAGATTGTCTTTCAAAATGCTTTGAACATTCCAAAGGAGAGTCCTAATGAGTCAGAAAGTTCTCTTATTGTAATGCGCCTATCATTTAAGATCATTTCCCTTAGATATTTTCATCAGTTTTGCTGGAACAGGGTCGCCCCGAACGATCTGCATCTTTAACAGATGTCACGCCACTTTTATATTTCGAAGCCACTCAAATGCTTGAGTTTTGCCTATAACTTCCTTCCCATAAGCTGTTCTTAACATTTCATAGGCTTCTGTTGCAGTTTTACCGTGTTTAAAGCAAAAGTTGATGCTCGTTCTTTATTCTTCGTAATCTGACATTTTTGCTACGCGGAAAAATCGCAGCACATGCAAACCAGGTGTTCACTTCAGAGCGTCTACATCGTCACTACATGGTCACAGGAAGTCACATGACTTCTCATTGTTATTGGGAAGGAACGTTGCATGCACAGTCTGGTTAAGAATTAATGAAATCTCAGCGTCGGCATTGTTGTGAAGTCATTCCGGAAACTTTTTGATCACACCTCGTATATGCCAGTTAAAGGAACAAGATATGGACAGCAAAGAGAAAATTATTGCCCTTAATGGGCAAGCTTATATCGCAGCGAGAGTGCGGAGCTATGGATAATGCAGTCCGCATGGCACAAGTAGTTAGTATAGCTACAATAGTTGTATAGCTTGTATGGCACAAGTAGTATATTTATATAAAATATCACAACGGGATACAAAGCAAAATTAAATGACATGTGAAAGAAACAGTTTAAAAAATACATTTTCAGGATAGACGAAAAAATATTTTACTTTGAATAACGCATTCAATAGATTAGGACATTATATGATTATATTATTATTACTATTATTATTTTCTTGTAATAACAATTGCTTAAAAGCAGCAAGAGGAATAAAGATGTTGATTTTTAATTATTAAATATCACAAATAAGCTTGGTAAAGAACTAGTTACACGAAATGAACACGTAAAACGAAAAAGCATTGCAATCAGTCTAAAATATAGTACTTTTGCATTATTTGAAAACGGTTAACTTTTTATGTTTAATTTTTGCAAAACTCTGATAAAAAAAATTATATAGATAGATAAGGTATCTTTATTGGTTTCAAATTATTGAGGTTATTTCACAAGTATTCAGTGCATGGGTCATTGGCCGTACATGCATATTTAAGATATAATAGGGTGACAAAATAAACAACAGAGAAAGAAAACACAACAAAAAGGAACAAAAAAGGGAAATAGAGATAAACTACCTTTGTCTAACTGAACAAATTTGACCTAGCTTCGCGCACTTTAGCCAAAAAATTGCCCATGTTTTGCCACTTCCTCTGGTCAGCCAGTAGATTCCAACATGCCAATCTCTTTCTTGAGTTTAATCGTTCGCTGGTTCTCCCACTGTGCACATTCCGCCAAAATATGTACCCAGTCCTCATCCAAATCACATAATGGGCAGATTCTCCTGCCAGAATCGTCAGTCATTTTCTGTGCCCTCCAGCCCCCCAGTCTAAACCATGTCATTCCTGATCTTTCCTTTCTTCCTAAATTAAGTGTATATGCCTCTTTACCCCAGTTCAATTTTATTTCATTTGCTAGACTTAGAGAAGGTTTAATTTTACAATCCGATTCTATTTTCTGTTGGTTGATGTCTCTTAGTCTTCTTTTAACACTTTTTCATATGTTTTTGTCATATGTTTCAGCTCTTTGCCATAGTGACCCCATTCCTATTCTCCTCAAACCCCTTTCCAAATTAGCTGCCCAAAACTTAGGAGACAGGTTTTCTCGCTGGTATTTATAACATTTGGATCGTAGTGTGGAGTTATCCCCATGCATCAGCCTTAGCCAGTATTTCACAGGTCTCACCTTGCAGTGTATTGTGTCTTTATAACATCCCACCTCCCTCAATACCCCCGAATTTGATGTGCCTTGTGAAACTCCAAGAACTCTTTTTCAAAATGCTAACTGTGGTTTATTTACATGCTCTGCTCTTTCCCATCCCCAGATTTCACTTCCGTATAACAAAACCGGCCTTATCATAGAGTTATATATATTTTCTAATGTATCTACAGGTACATCCGGTATCTGCGAGAGGGAAAATGTATATAAGATAATACTCATTCTGAATTAACTATGCATAGGTAGCATCAGAATAAAAAATTCAATTGTACAGCCGGGATTCGAACCACCGATCCTCAGCCATCCATATTGCTACTCCGCCGTCTGAGCTACGATGTTAATCTGACAACGCGTTATGAAATTCTCCATGTGACTCCAATTTTCCCGGCAAAACACAAGGCATCCTTAACAAGGTAACATACCCCAATGTCGACATATATACTTTTTGCATTCTGATTCTACCTTTTCAGCCTGCGGAAGAACAATTATTGAAACTGAATTGATTTTTTTTCCTCAACGAATCTATAACTTCTTTGGATCCTAGCCTGTGGTGCACATCCGCCATCGCGAAAAAAGGCTATACAAAAGCCTTCAATCAACTTGGGTGTCTGGAAGTAGCTAAGGAGTGGGGCGGAACTGCTTTACGAATCCATTATCAACTTGATACGTAGTTCATTATATCGGCACCCTTTATTTTCTACACCCAAACGTACGTGATAGAGAAAGTAACCAACTACAGTGGCTAGAGATGGTTATATCAATGTAGCGCATCAGATTTTGTTTTCTGTTAAAATAACTGCTGAAAGAGTAAAATGTCAGATATAATTTTTCATCGCCCTGCATACATGAATCGTTTCCTATGCGGATGACATCAGTACGTACCCCTTCCACCCGGAATACTCTTTGAAACATTAACGAGACCATGCGCTGTCATTAATTCATTCTTTTAACGCTTTTTGCTACTTTAAATATTCATATTATACCCGCTAACACAATATACTTCGCGTTGCTCATAATACGCTGTTTGTATCGGCGGCTATGTGAATTCAGCGGTCTTATTAATTTTGAATGCTCGTTTGACCCGACATAACAAAGCAAGATTCGCCGTTAGACTGTCACATACCTAGTGCTCATTTATTTACAGTGAACTCTCGATATACCTCTGCTCTTTTTTATTACCCCTTGGCTGTCGCTGTTGAAGAATACAGACGTATCAAATTACCTTATCACCAAGTCCAATACACCGGGAGAAATATCATATTGCCTAATAACCGCGTCCGATATATCGACAGAAATATCATATTGCCTTTTAACCGAGTTCGATATATCGACAGAGGTATCATGTTGCCTTCTAACTCCGTTTCATTAGTCGAGAAAATAGGAGTATCCAGCAAGTTTTTTTCGTTGCAAGCAAAAATCCGTTCTATCCGTTTTTATTTTTTAGCGTTCTAAAAGCGAGAAAGGCAAAATGCCTATTGTTTAGAGGTTTTTACCACAGATTCTTCAGGAATTGAATTGTTCCGCAGCTCCCATTGAGTTTTTAATATTAGCTTCTGAGTTACTTTCAATTCTTTTTCTTTCTCTACCCCATACATAGTAGGTAGAGAACGTATTCCACCCTGATGTGTTACCTCACATGACTTTCTCTACTCTTGTACAAACTATTTTTACAAACGCTTATTCTCCATCTACTTCATGTTAATCGAGATAAACATTTGCAGACTCTATCTTATTGCTAATTTTCTTGTAGATATAAGGGGAATATATATTTACAAGGGCAATATAGAAATACAGTAGCCTTTAAGCACATACATATCTCTTAATAGCTGGTTGCTAGGTGCAGCACCATTCCCTTTGCCACAGATTAATACTCTTTGCATATCCAAGACAAAAAAATGAATAACGAATTCCCATTTGAGAAAATAAGTATTGAACAATTTAAGGGAATAACAAGCAATATCTCGAAAATGGTTCACTCAACAAAAAAAATGTATATGACATAAATTGTGTATTTTAACGCGGTCTACATTTTTTGTGTAGTAACACTTTGTCTATCTCTTATGGTTTACCAGTTATGCAAAAGTCGTTCACAATGAAGAATACTTTTGGAGACATTCCCAGAAAATTCAAGATATACATTTTATTTGTCATGAAAATATCTTAAACATATGATATTTTAATCAAAATCGTTAGAGACATTTTTGGGAAAATTAAAATTTTCGAAAAATGTTCCATGTAAAGGGTAATCTGGGGTGGGGGGATTTTCTTGAAAACCTTCGTGTCGCATCTCTGGAAGATACTGAACCTAAATACCAAGTTTGGTGTTTATCCGACTGTTCGTTTCTGAGTTATGCTGTTCACAGACAGACACACAGACACACACACGGACATATTTCCAAAAATGCTTTTTTTGGATTCAGGGGGTCTCAAAACATGTATTTCCGGTGAAATCTCGGTATCGAATTTTTGGGTGGAATACAATAACTCCCCTACTTACTATACGTAGTAGAGAAAGTAAAAATTAGATACTCAGATTTCACCGGCAATACATTTTGAGGCCCCATGAATCCAAAGACCTTTTTAGAAATAGTGTGTGTGTATATCTGTGTGTGAACAGCATAACTCAAAAACTAAAAATTGGATAAATACCAAACTTCCTATTTAAGAAAGCGACACGAAAAATTTCAAGAAAATGCCCCACCCCAAATTACCCTTTACACGGAAGCTTTTTAAATGTTTTGTTTTCTACAAAATGGCTCTAATGATTTTTATTATAATACCATATATTAATATATTGACGTCACAAATAAAATGCATATTTTGAATTTCCTGGGATACCCTTTGAAGTCTTCTTTATTCGTAAGAAATTTTGTATCATCTTGTATAACTAGAAAACGTTAAGCGATAGAAGAAAACGAAGAAATGTTGATCTCTTTAAAACAGACAATTCGTTTCAAATGACTTTTTTGTGGCATCAGCAGTTTCCTAGATAACCGTATCATTCCTTTTAAGTCCCATCAATTTTCAGTTATCTCTGGCAATTGCATGGAAAGAGAGTAGAATTTTAAGAACAAGTGTAGTGTCCAGTTCTTAAACATTTGACTATCACAGTTACCTTTGTGACTATAACGAAATTTGTAATATGGCTTGTTCCGGAAACGTTTATCTGGATTAAAAGGAAGTAGACAGGAAAATAAACTTCGGTAAGAATATCTGTATACCCAGTAAAAGATATAGAGGCTAGAGAATGTCATTTGAATGTAACACATCAGATTTCGTCAAAATACAAAAATATAAAATACAAATCACATGTGTTGCATTCATATGATTTTCTCTACTCCCTCTTCTACAAAATATTACTTACAAAAGCGTATCCGTCTTCTATTTCTTGTTAAACCTTCATTACACATTTACATATTTCATTGTAGGTTTAAAAAGAACACTGTAGCTAAAGGATAGTCTGATTTTTAAAAAGCGAATCGCTATGTGATGGCTTCCAGTTAAATTTGATAAAAGTATAAGTATTTGAAAATTCAGATGAATAACAAATATGGGGCATGGTTAACGACAAAGCTATTTTTATTTTACATCAATTGTGTGCTTTAATAAATCTACGTTTTTATGCAGTAGCAATTTGTCTATCTCTTATGGTTTACTAGTTAGTATAAGTCATTCGAATGAAGAGGACTTTACAGGCAATTCCCAAATAATTCAAGATATACCTACATTTCATTTGTCCTGCGCATATCTTAAATATACCAATGTTGTTTTAACAAAAATCGTTAAAAGTCATTTGTAGAAAATCAAAAAATATAGAAAATTTCCCTCGTAAATGGTATATTCGGGTTGGGAAAAATTTCTTCAAAACCTTCATATCATATCCTTGGAGGACCCTGAACTTAAGTTTGGTATTTAACCAATTTTTTTTAGTTATGCTATTCACAGACACTCACACACACACACACACACATATTTTCAAAACTTTTATTTGCATTGAAATCTCGATTTCGAATTTTTAGTTAGAAAATAATACTTCCTCTATTTACTATAGGTAATTCTAAGTAATTTAAAGGGAAAAGTCATTAATAGATAATATTTTTTTTCAAATGGAATAGGGAAAAGAAAGATACATGGATGTATGCCACAAAGAGGCCAGAATGGGGGACGCATGGGCGAGGACTGGTGTAATGAATGTAAGTGGTCTAACAGGGAGAAGAAGGGGGAGAGATGTACTAAATGTAATGGATTACATGACAATTGGCCTTATATTCTGGAATGCGAAGACACGGATAAAGGAAGAGAGAATTTAATACTACAGAAATGGAAAAATTTACTAAGAGAGCTAGACGTTGGGAAGATTTTTTATACAAGATCAAATGAGTATGTGGAGGAAAAATTAGGTTAAAGTGATTAAAAGAGACGTGAAGCAAATTGGAGAAGATGCGGAAAAAGAGTAACAAGAAGAAAGCAAATAGTGGAAAATTATACTTCCCCATTATGGTATATAGCTACAACAGAATGTTAAACATAACGGGAAGAGAAATAATAAGCAACTCCATTATATACAATGTATAAATTGCATGTAAATTCAAAGTAGACAATGAATCATTCATTCATATTACTTAAGAGGTACATAATTACATAATCATATACTTCTAATTGTGGCCGTAATTTGTATCACAATAATGTAAATGCCAGTGTGATTGTAGTGTAAATAAGCATTATTGTATGACATTGATTTGAGATGTTTGTTAATTATAAGCATTGTTAGGAAATAAGTTTACACGGCCTCACTGAAACTGACAATAAGAGCGGATAACAATGAGCGAGGGGGTGAGTTGAATATTAATTAGAAGAGACAAACAAATGACGTCAGATTGGCGCGCTTTTCTTAGAAATAGCGGGAATATTTTCCCTAGAGCATATGTTTTCGTAATTTTTGATTGGATATAAAAATAGACGCTAATGTTGGCGCGCTTTATTAACCAATAGCAGCTCGGTTATAATCTTTAGGCATATCGGGGTGTGGGAGTATAAAAAGCTAAAGTCAGAGGCAAGTATTGCCCAGTTCAACAAAATCATCCACGCGTTACACGTCGCTGATTCAATAGAATCATTCAGAAGTTAAACGTCGCTTAGTTCATCAGAATCGTTCGCGAGTTACACGTCGCAATTCTACAGAATCTCTCGCGTCGTAAAGTTATTTATAAATGTGAAATACGCGAATTAATAAAGTGCGGCAAATAAGTGATTATAGTGATATTAGAAAATATGACAGTTTCAGTCTGGTGTGTATCAAAAGTCAATATATGAAATTTAATAATGTGTGACGACAATAAAAGTGTAAAAACAAATTCTTTTATCAGTGTTATCTTTTAGTAACAAGTCCTTTCCGTTTACACACCCTGTTCAAGAGATTTGCTTGACCGAGAAATAATAGCTAGCCGGAGGACAATGAACCCAACATTCAAAGTAGTAATACAATAACAGGCGCCCAGCAAAAGATAACACGAAGTGACCGCGACCAATTGGCTTCCATACGTGGTGCAGATAAACATGAACCAACTACCAACTACTAACAAATATTCCACTTCATAATGTGTTACACTAGATCAGGTTTGCCACTGAAATTAATCCATTCCCCTGTTTTGTTCTTAGGTTTGCCTAGTCCAAGGAACTTCTGTTATATTAGCACGCTATGTCGTCGTAAAGTCCGACCACTATCAACGATGGAGGGAGAAAGGAGAATGGCACCGAGTGCAACAAAACAGAATGAATTTTACGAGGGCAGTCCCAGAAGTACCCGACCTGACGTATAGATAATGATTGTTGTTTCAAACAAATGACTATGGTAGAAAGTACCAACCTTATAAAGCTTAAGTTTGAAGTTTGAGATGCTATGTTGTTTAGTAAATGTTTCGCAGCCATCAATAGTGAACACACTCAGAAAATTTGTAAACATGGATAAAACTGGTCAACGTTATGTGATACAATACTTACATTTTAAGGTCTTAGTCCAACTAATATTAAAACAGAGCTAGATTCTCTGGGGGAGTCTGGTCCTTCTTTTACAACAGTAACATTTGTGTGGCAGAGTTTAGCTAGGCCAAGACGAACATCACAGTAGTCAAACAAATGAGGTGATCATGACAGAAATTGTGAAGAAAATCTATAAAATGATATTGGATGATCGTCGACTAAAAGTGCGCGAGCTAGCAGACATCGTAGGCATTTCAAAAAGTGCTGCACATCGCATACTGACTCAAATGGCGTTTACTCACAATGGAACAAAAACAGCATCATGAGGATGCTTCAGTCGAGTATTTGGTGATGTTTCGTTGCAACAAAGCCGAGTTTTTGCGTCGACTCATAACCATAGATGAAACATGGGTCCATCACTTCACATCTGAGACGAAGAATCAGTCAAAACAGTGGATTGAAAGGGGAGAATGGGCTCCAAAGAAGGCGAAGACAGTTCCATCTGCAGGCAAGGTCATGGCGTCAGTTTTTTGGAATGCGCTTGGGATAATTTTCATTGATTATCTTCAAAAAGGAAAATCAATCAATGGCGAGTATTACGCAAACTTATTGCAGCCTTTGAATGATGAAATCAAACAAAAACGGCAGCATTTAGCGAAAAAGAAGGTTCTATTTCATCAAGACAATGCACCAGTTCACACATCCATTATCGCCATGGTCAAAATCAATGAGTGAAGTTCGAATTGCTTCCTCAGGCACCCTATTCGCCAGATTTAGCCCCTTCTGATTATTTTATGTTTACAAAGTTGAATAAATGGCTTGGTAGTAACAGATTTGCTAATAATGAAGAGGTAGAGTTTGCAGTTGATGGCTATTTTGCAGAACTCGATGGTTCTCACTATAAACAGGTATCGAAGCTATTGAACATCGTTGGGAAAAGTGTACCGAACTGAAAGGAGACTGTGTAGAGAAATAAAGATTTTTCCCAAAATGTTTCTGTTTTCTTTGTTAGATCGGGTACTTCTAGGACAACCCTCGTAGCTGTAACTTTTCAGTTTCTCTATTTGGTTAGATCGAATATCTTCTTCTTCCTTCATGGTTTGGGCATTTGCGTGTTCCGGTCTCATATTTGTTTAAGCCAACTTTTTCGGGATCGTCCAACTAGTCTTCGACCCCTAGGTCTGTAACCTAATGCTCTTTTGGATATTCTTTCCTCCGGCATACGGTGAATATGTGGATATAGAGATGAAGATGTACGGTCGAATATATTAAGCGAAATAATCCTTATAATAGAAAACATGAATATCTAATTGTATGCTTTATTTTGTTCCCAAAATGTCTACATAATTGCCTGAAATTAAAATTACATTGAGTTTTATTTATGGAAGTTCATAATTACATTGGTTCTTAGCGTTTCATCCTATATTGCGCGTGAAAGACCGGAACTTTTGCTCACAGGCCTCTCTATCAAGCTTGAGGCTTTGCACCCGAAAAAAATCTATCGCCGACCTCGAGAAGTAGAGGCTAGTATGGTATTCCTAGATCATACCAAACTAATCACTCAAAGAAATGAAAGACAAGAAATTTCGCGAACTAGATCTTTAAAGAGGTAAAATCAAATTCCTAAAAAGCGTAATATTTCAAACTTCTTTTAAAACTCTTGTGTATAAAGATATTTATTGATAACAGAAAAGTGGTATACTTCACACGAACGAGATATCATCCACGAGGGACAAATGCATATCGAATATCAAAGTTGTGTTGGTTTTATTTTTCGTTCCATATAGGTTACATCTGGTTGGCATAAAAGATATTGTCACAACGTGGTCTGGGGCTGCAAGCTTTATGTCTTACTGGAATGAAATAAAATAAAACGGATAGAGCATTCACAAAACCTTGTCGTATTTTAGTTTATAGCTCCCTGAATTGGGACAGTATCTATGACGTCATTTGAAATACGCAGCCATTTATAGGCAATAAAATCTGTAGCAACAGTCCTTTGTATCTTAGTCTTAAACACACTCGTTTAATTATGGAATTTTCTTCTATACCCAATTACATTTAATGTGCTACAGAGAACTTAAAAGCCAATCAGCGAATGGATAATTCTGCAGTATGCAACAGGAGAACGTTGAAAAGGTTCTTCTCAGCACTTACCAGAAATGAATAATATTAACGCGCTACCTTTGGCGACAGGCGGTGTCCTTTTTCCTTCAGTTTTATGTCATATCCTTACCATTTTTAATTTCTCAAAACTTTCTCTAATAATTTTAATTTTATTTTGTTTTCTCACTTCCCACAAAAAACTACACTTGAATAAAGCACTTTGTAATTATTCTTCCAACAACTTAAAACACAAACGAAAATACTGGATGGCTGTATACGAAGAGCGCAATAAATAGTAGGACCATCCACAATGGTCATTTCCCCCTTTCGTAACTGGGAAACAACATTTTTACTTTCTCTACTACGTATAGTAAGTAGGGGAAGTATTGCATTCCACCCAAAATTTCGATACCGAGATTTCACCGGAAATACATGTTTTGAGACCTCCTGAATCCAAAAAAGCATTTTTGGAAACATGTCCGTGTGTGTGTCTGTGTGTGTGTCTGGGTGTGTGTGTGTGTGACTGTGAACAGCATAACTCAAAAACTAACAGTCGGATAAACACCAAACTTGGTATTTACGTTCAGTATCTTCCAGAGATGCGACACGAAGATTTTCAAGAAAATCGCCCCACCCCAGACTACCCTTTACATGGAACATTTTTCGAAAATTTTAATTTTCTCAAAAATGGCTCTAACGATTTTGATGAAAATATCATATGTTTAAGATAATGTCATGAGAAATGAAATGTATATCTCGAAATTTCTGGGAATGTCTCCAAAAGTATTCTTCATTATGAACGACTTTTGCATAACTGGTAAACTATAAGAGATAGACAAACTTTTACTACACAAAAAATGTAGATCGCGTTAAAATACACAACTTATATCATATACATTTTTTTTGTTGAGTGAACCGTTTTCGAGATATTGCTTGTTATTTCCTTAAATTTTCCAATACTTATACTTTTTCTCAAATTCGTTATTCATTTTCTTATGTCCTGGACATGCAAAGAGAATGGAATGCGCCACATAGCAACCAGCGATAAAATATTTGACTATCGCTTAAAAGCTACCATATTCCCCTTGCATCTACAAGAAAATTACAAATAAGATTGACATCTCGATATCTCGATTAATATGAAGCATATGGAGAATACGCGTTTGTAAAAATAGATTGTACAAGAGTAGAGAAAGTCATGTGAGTGTAACACATCAGATTTTTTATTTTGTTTCCTTATTCCCCAACACAAAATAAACAGGTTTCATAAACCATTTTCTAATGAGAAAACAACATACAAAATGTAGGTTCCAATTTAAAAAAATTAACTTGACCCTAAAGTGACCATCATAATGTCCTCCAAACAAAACACAACTAATGGCATTTACTTTCCCCCATAATATCAAGCAACTTTTATTCAAGACATTTCTTTCTACAACGCTTTGTTTTGGAGATATTGTACAGTCTCAACTTAAATGGTCGTTCCTGTATACAAATTCTCTAAGCTAAATTACATATTGATATAAATAGCATATTTACAATACAAATTCGTTCCTTAGCTTATCTCCCATTATCATGTTTTCTTGTGTTGACTTGTATTTCATATTGTGTTTAAAATATTGCAAATGCACCTTTTTACTTTCTCTACTACGTATAGTAAAGAGGGGAAGTATTCCACCCAAAAATTCGATACCGAGATTTCACCGGAAATACATGTTTTGAGACACCCTGAATCCAAAAAAAGCATTTTTGAAAACATGTGTGTGTGTCTGTGTGTTGTCTGTCTGTGTGTATGTCTCTGTGTATGTGTGTGAGACTGTGAACAGCATAACTCAGAAATGAACAGTCCGATAAACACCAAACTTGGTATTTAGGTTCAGTATCTTCCAGAGATGCGACACGAAGGTTTTCAAGAAAATCCCCCCACCCCAGATTACCCTTTACATGGAACATTCTTCGAAAATTTTAATTTTCTCAAAAATAGCTCTAACGATTTTGATTAAAATATCATATGTTTAAGATATTTTCATGACAAATAAAATGTATATCTTGAATTTTCTGGGAATGTCTCCAAAAGTATTCTTCATTGTGAACGACTTTTGCATAACTGGTAAACCATAAGAGATAGACAAACTTTTACTGCACAAAAAATGTAGTTCGCGTTAAAATACACAATTTATGTCATATACATTTTTTGTTGAGTGAACTATTTTCGAGATATTGCTTGTTATTCCCTTAAATTTTTCAATACTTATTTTCTCAAATGGGAATTCGTTATTCATTTTTTGTCTTGGATATGCAAAGAGTATTAATCTGTGGGAAAGGGAATGGTGCTGCACCTAGCAACCAGCTATTAAGAGATATGTATGTGCTTAAAGGCTACTGTATTTCTATATTGCCCTTGTAAATATATATTCCCCTTACATCTACAAGAAAATTAGCAATAAGATAGACTCCGCAAATGTTTATCTCGATTAAGATGAAGTAGATGGAGAATAAGCGTTTGTAAAAATAGTTTGTACAAGAGTAGAGAAAGTCATGTGAGTGTAACACATCAGATTTTTCATAATATAAACATTCTTTTCAAATATTAACTTTGTAGAGTATCTTCCAACAATCTTTTAATTTTAACACAACGTATTCATAAGAATGATATATGTGTCAAGCATTGTCCATCTTTTTTAATTTGTAATTCCAATATGCCTTTAACTCATTTATTACGTATGTTGCTTTCATCTCATTTAAATATTTCCTCAAATGTAATAATAAAATAGTTTATATTTTACCATCTCTAATGTAATTTGTGTTGTCCACTCGAACAAAGGGGATTCGACAAAATCATGTATATGTCACAGGCTTTCGCTGAACTCCGACATTTGATTAAAATATCATATGTTTAAGATATTTTCATGACAAATAAAATTATATCTTGAATTTTCTGTGAATGTCTCCAAAAGTATTCTTCATTATGAACGACTTTTGCATAACTGGCAAACCATAAGAGATAGACAAAATTTTACTACACAAAAAATGTAGATCGCGTTAAAATACACAATTTATGTCATACATTTTTTTGTTGAGTGAACAATTTTCGAGAAATTGCTTGTTATTCCCTTAACTTTTCCAATACTTTTTCTCAAATAGGAATTCGTTATTCATTTTTTTTGTCCTGGTAATGCAAAGAGAAATGAATACTCCACATAGCAACCATGTTCTAAAATATTTAACTATCGCTTAAAGCCTAGCAATTCCCCTTGCACCTACAAGAAAATTAGCGATAAGATTAACATCTCGATTAACATGAAGCATATGGAGAATAAGCGTTTGTAAAAATAGTTTGTACAAGAGTAGAGAAAGTCATATGAGTGTAACACATCAGAATTTTTTTAAAATATAGTGTTCCCAGCACATTAGATGGAACGGCCAACCATTGCTGCCAAGCAGGACTCTACGTATTATGTAGTAAAAAGTTAAAAAAGCTAGAAAGCAGTGTAGAAGAACAAATGAATGCTACTATCACGTATCTTTTGATATGTTGCCATTTTATCTGTGGTACTCGTGCGCCATGCTGCACATATATATTAACACGATGCAATCCCTTTGCAAGATTCGAACTTGGAAGCGCTTGTAACTAGGCGCTGGCTCAGAAAGTGAAGAACCCCACGCGCCATGTCTCATGTTGGCTCCGTCTAGCTACGGAAGCAGACGATAATGGAGTCATTACTAGCGAGGAACAAGAAGAATGCAATATGGGGAAGACAGCATGGGGGATGGGGAGACGGCGCGTGTGACCCAATAGAACTCCTGGTCACTAGCCAAGTGACGCGTGGAACATTAGAACTATCATACTAGTGTTTTGTGAGCCTTGCTTGGTCCACTCCTGCATGCTTGTTACAATTCGAATTCTGGATTCTGTAACTCCGCTGTTCCGGAACAATGCAAATACAGCAGCATATCATTGATTTCTTGAGTTCTAGAGACTTCTGCCGTTTCTGTAGACTTCCTAAACAAACATTTGTGTATTGTTAGGCATACAAGACTGCCCGTTTCTGTAATAATTCTGAGCTAAATCTTCTACGGTTGGCGGAAGCACGGAAACAACTGCCAAACTGCTGAAGGATTGCAACATTAATGCCATAGTTTCTTTATAGTAAGCATTCCACCCAAAATTTGGACAGGGAAATTGAGACAGAATGTGCCCGAATTAATTTTATTATGTGCTAATTTATTTAGTGTATAATTTGATATATAAATTATATATGTGTACAATGTGAACACCATGTAAATAGTTATTTTGTGTGATGTAAAATTTGTCTTGCACACAGTGTTGCTGTTTAACTAAGTTTACAATATCTTGAACTCTGCAGTTAGGGTAGAAATATGCTGTTTGCATGTGCAGCGAAAACGGGATCTTTCGTGTTAGAATCGAAGGATAAGTTTTTATGACTTTATTTGTCTCGGCTCCGGAAGTATGGAGTGAAGGTATATAACACAGAACGGCAGTTTACCAAGAGAAGCCCGGGAAAAAGGTCGCATGATATATACAAACTAGCCAATAGGAATCTATATAAATTAAATAACATTTAGCCACGCTGAGAGAACCGCAAAAATTCCTCCAATGAGAAATCAGATCCCAAAATTTTAGGTGGGAGATCGTGGTCTTTAAATAGTCGAGATTTACCACAAAAATTGAGAGTTGACTTGTAGATACACACGAAGAATCCACGCTTCTCCATCAAACAAAGTTGGCGCGCAAATGGTGTTATATATAAAGTGATAAGTAAACAGGAACATTATGTAGTGTTAAAGTGAAGTGACAATAAATAGCGATAAACCCAACATAATGATGAGTAGTGAATTCACCTCTGAGCTCCTTTGTACCACAACCGAGATCGACGAGCTTATTAGCAATCCTGATAGGCAAAGTCCATGTAGACATCTCAGCTGAGAACCAACTAGCCAGGGCAACAGCGAGAATTACCGTACAATTAAATCAACCAGCCAGGACAATATGCCGAAACCAAGTCGGATGGAGAAAGCAGGTACAATGAATTTTACCATTACTTTGGTATCTTCCACTACACCGCGTTCGACTCCAACCCGAGCAGGCATCGAACCCGGGACTGCCACCAACGGCGCAGTCTTCGAAGCATAGAGAGGCGAGGACTGACGCAAAATACACGTTTTGAGCCTCGCTGAATGCAAAAAGAATATCTGACGCGTTACATTCACATGACTTTCTCTACCCTCTATCGCTTATAAGTGGATATACAAATTATTCTTTCGAAGGTTTATTTTCCTATCTACTTCATTTTAATTGAGATAATTTTTATAGATACTAAGGGAACAGCGATAGTGACATGTTTCTGAACTGGACGCTATATACTGGCCTCAAAATTCCACAGTGTTTCCATGATATCGCGAGAAATAATTGAAAATCGACAGAACTTTAAAAGAATGGCAAGTTTTGAACAATTCGAAACATTAATAATGAATATCTCGGAAATGGCTGATGTCACAAAAAAACTTAATTGAAATAAACTGTGTGTTTTAAAGAGTTCTATACTCTTTGTGTAATGCCTTTTTCAACTAGCGCTTAACGTTTACCATAAACAACACTATACGAAATTCCTTCCGAATGAAGAGGACCTTGAATACTTCATAGAAAATTCAAGATATACATTTTATTTGTCATATAAATATCTTTAACATCTGGTTGTTTAATCAAAATCGTTAAGAGTCATTTTTAGAAAATCAAAAATTTCGAAACATTTTCCATGTAAACGATAGTTATATGAACTTATAACTCAAAAACGAAAAGGCGGTTAGATACCAAACTAGGTATTACGTTCACCTTCTTCCAACGCCAATCTGCCATTTACATGAAAATGTTTTCTTAATTTTTATTACCTTTTCTACCAGATAAATAGTAAGTGGAGGAGGTATTGCATTCGATGTCGAGATTTCACCGTAAATACATGTTTTGAGGTCTACTAATACCAAAAAAATGCATTTTAAACAAAGTTTAACATGTGTTATATATGGCTCAAAGACGAAAGGTTGGTTAAATATGAAACTGGGTATTTAAATTCAGTATCTTCAGAGGATGCAACACGAAGACTTTCAAGAAAACCTCCCCACCTCAAACTATTGCTCTAACGATGTTGATCAAAATAGCATTGAGATATTTAAGATATTTGCACGACAAATAAAATTTATGTCTTGAATTTTATGGAATATCCTATGAAGCTATCTTCTTTATTAATACTTTTGTATAACGGGCACACTGAAAGGGATACACTAAATCTTACTAAATAAAACATTTAAATCTCGTTAAAACGTTGTAGCGTTAACCATTTCCGAGATATTCTTTGCTGATTTGAATTTTCAAATACCTATATCTTTTTTTAAGTGTTAAGTTTTTCTCTGGCCATGCAAAGAGCATGGAATTTCAAAACCACCATAAACGACCTGCTTTTTAAAAATGAACTATCGCTTTAGGCTGCTGTATTCTTCTTATACCTTCAACAAAATGTGCAAATATGTGATGAAATTTTATCTGGATTAAAAAGTAGTAGACAGAAGAATAAGTTTTTGTAAGTATAGTTTGTCGAGGAGTGAGTAGAGAAAGTCATAAGACTGCAACACATCAGATTTCTTTCAACAACAGTACACCAAAGTTAAGGAGAAACTTGTCTTGGTTTCTTCCATTGTTTACGCCAAAAAATATAAGTAACTTAGATATCTCCAAAAACTATTCTTTTCTAGTTTAAACAGATCACATACGTAACATTTTCATGACCTTCTCTAAACCCTAACGTTTATTTTTGTTTTACTGCTACGAACTATTGTAGCAAAGTGTTGTTTCTCTATCTACTTCAGCTTAATAGAGATAAACATTTGCAGAAAATGGCATACACAAAACCAAAGTAATAGTCAAATATTTAAAAACGTGTCGCCATATGCTGGCCTTGAAATTCCATCTCTTCCCATGACATCTTGAGAAAGAAGTTCATGTTGCGGCGATCACCTCCTCATCCGTTGCTGTAGCTTACCTTGATGCTTCTCCCGTTGCTTCCAGAAGTTCTCAGAGTGTTGGTTCTTCAATTTATCCTCGGCTAGCTGCAGTAATTTTCCTTAAATTATATGGGAGCATGGACTTATCCTCGGTAAAGGAAAACGTAGATCTCGGGTGGTGATATAGGAAGACATAGACTTGCTTTGTTATGAAAAGATGACACTGCCGTTTCTTTTTATTTAATTAACACTCGTAGTATACAAAACTGGTATTGCCGCTGTAAAATACTGTCCACTGCTGTTAAACTATGGCGTGGATATGGCACGAAATATCTCCCTGACCACACATTACGAAAACTCTCGAGTAAAATGCAATACTAAGCTGACATGACGAATTTAACTTGATTCCCTTTTTGGCGCGATATCTCACACATCCTGCAGCATCTCTCCCTGACCACACATGACAAAAACTGTCGAATAAATTGCAATACTAAGCTGACATTACAAAGCTGACTTGATTCCCTTCTTGGCGCGATATCTCACGCATCCTGCAGCATCTCTCCCTGACCACACATTACCAAAACTGTCCCGAATTTTCCCTAAACAGATCCATTTATAGTCTCAGGCTCCTGAGGCTGCTTCCTTTCCTATTGGTACATTTTTAGCGCGACTCGACGCGTCTAACTATTTCGAATAAACTTCCAGGGATTTCATTGGTCCAATTTTAATATATATCGCGGCTTTTCCTACATTTACCGTTAAGGTTGTCTGTCTCACTCACTTGGTCACGGCGAATTATCAAATAATGGGACAAAGGCTCTACACCCTCGCTGTAGGAATAATAGCACGGCGACCGAAGAGAGGTAATAAAACTAGGTTTTCTGCCTTCGAAAACACTATTCCTGTAGCTAAAACATTCCACCGTGGACAGTATTTTAACATAGCGCTTAAATTATTCACATTAAACCATTTATAACTCTACTAATATTAATAACCTAGATAGATACATAACGTTAAATCACCCTTCTTAAAATATACAAGCAGTATGAGAAAAAGATATTTACATAATACGATTTAACATCACTAAAAGTTAATTAATAAGTTATCTAGAATTACTGTTCTCGGGCCCGGCCTAGAGTTGCCGTTTCAAATTGCCCTGTTCTGGAAAAGAATAAATTTTTCAGCACTTGATACAATTTTCTTTTCCAGAATAATTCCTCTGATTATGGCCTTTGTAGGTTTGTTTTGTTGACAGAGACCCTTCGCTATACCTGTTTCTTCACAAGGGTTCTGCCACACCAGTGGTGTTTATATTTGGGTCATTCACTCCACATTTGTTATGGTTGATCCCCTCTCACCATTTAAAAACAGGTTTCCGAGAGACATTCTTACACAATACATTTCGCGCACACGAATAACTTGTGGTGGAGAGAAATACGCTAATACCTAAATCAAGTTCTAAAATTAAATCTATTTACATACATATTGATACATAATTATTATGCATTTATTTATTTCTTTACCTCCTTATTTATCGGGTGTATTACCTTTACTATTTGTTCATAGGGTTGCTACCTCATTTCGAGTAAACTAACCTGACTATTTTCATTACATTCTTCACCCTTCTCATTCTCTAAACATTTGTACGGTTTGAGCAACTGTTTATGGTATCTCCCTACGATCTTGGAATTCTTTATTTCTTGTAACTCAAATGTAAATCACCCTGTATGGACCTTTAAATAAATTTTCCATTCTATGATACCTTTTTTTTTATAATTAATAAAACTAATTTATATGTTTAAAGAAAACTGTCAGCATATTGCTAGCATACCAACCAATTAATAATTTACAAATATTGCTAAATATCAAAAAAAAATATAATAAATATTCTGACAATAAAAGCTGTTTCAACCTTAAGACAAACTTATTCAAGCAGAAAGAAACTGAAACATATTAATGGCAAAGGTGTTTCTTGTTCTTCTTCACTATCACTAATGAGCATTTAATACTCAAGTCTCTTTAGTAATGCAAAAAAAAATGTTCTGCACAACTGCTTACGATAATTCATTAATTCACATGTGAAAGCTCTCCTTTCCAGGCACTGTAGAGTCAGGATCAATGATATTATGTCTTTCTTTTCTTTTTTTTTTTTTTTTTTTTAATTTGAATGCTGGATTTTTTTTTTTATACCCATACTAATTCTCCAAGTTCGATCAACCCTTTCTTTCGCTTCCTTGTTTTAAATTCCTGCTTTCTTTTCTGCGCCCTTTTTAACATTCTTTCAAAAGCTTTCTTTAACGTCTCTTCTCCCGTTAGTGTTTTCGGCTCTTTAGTTTCTAGTATCTGTAGTAATTTCCCTTCAAGTGTTTCTATTAGCTTCCCCTTCATCAGCTCAACTAATTTCCCCTCTACATTCTTATCTTGTTCACTTAAGTTTCTTTCTAAGTCCTTATTCTGCTTACTTAATTTCCCTTCGAAATCCTTTTTCTGTTCACTCAATTTTCTTTCTAAGTCCTTACTCTGCTCATTTACGATTCTTTCTAAGTCCTTACTCTGCTCGTTTGATTTCCCTTCTACATTCTTATCTTGTTCCCTTACGATTCTTTCTAAGTCCATATTATGCTCATTTGATTTCCCTTCTACATTCTTATCTTGTTCACTTACGATTCTTTCTAAGTCTTTACTCTGCCCTTCTACATTCTTATCTTGTTCACTTACGATTCTTTCTAAGTCTTTACTCTGCTCATTTGCGATTCTTTCTAAGTCCTTATTATGCTCATTTGATTTCCCTTCTAGATTCTTATCTGGTTCACTTACGATTCTTTCTAAGTCATTACTCTGCTTACTTACGACTCTTTCTAAGTCCTTATTATGCTCATTTGATTCACCTTCTACATTCTTATCTTGTCCACTTACGATTCTTTCTAAGCCCTTACTCTGCTTACTTACGATTCTTTCTACGTCCTTATTATGCCCATTTGATTCCCCTTCTAAATTCTTATCTAGTTGACTTCCGATTCTTTCTACGTTCTTACTATATTCACTTAAGATCTTACCCCGTTCATCTATTATGCTTTCTAACTTTTTACTATGTTCATTGAAGATCTTACCCCGTTCATCTATTATTGCGCTCAACTGTTGAAGCAATATTAGCAGCTGGTTTTGACCTGCGTCAATGACCTGCTTATTCGGTGATTGCCTTTCTAGCCTAACTTCTACTTCTGCTGCGCCCATATTTTCTCCATCTGTTGTTATGCTGACAATAGCCTCCCCATTCAATTCTTTCAAATCTTCCCTTGACCTACTCATGGTTCCGTTAGCAAGTTCTACCTCCCTAGTAATGACTTTACCCCCTCTCAATAACATGTGTTCACAAAACTGAGTCACTACTCTGCATGCCTTTTTGTTTGTTTTTGAATAAAAGTTCTAACCTGTATTTTTTTTCAATGTTAACTGATGCGTTCCGGGTTCGAATCCTGGTGAAGTTCTAGAAGCGATGTTCTCAGCTGTTTTGTTGTCCCACGTAGGTAGATTAGAAGTTCGCGTTGTAATTTTGTTCTGCTGTGCCCCTTTCCTCTGAAGATTCTTCGTCTATTCGTTGTTTTCTAGTCCTCCGTTTATGTTGGTCTTCCCTTCGAGCTGGTCTTCCCTTCGAGCTGGTCCTCCCTTCGAGCCCCACGTTGGGCGCCAGTTTGCGGCGATCACCTCCTCATCCGTTGCTGTAGCTTACCTTGATGCTTCTCCCGTTGCTTCCAGAAGTTCTCAGAGTGTTGGTTCTTCAATTTATCCTCGGCTAGCTGCAGTAATTTTCCTTAAATTATATGGGAGCATGGACTTATCCTCGGTAAAGGAAAACGTAGATCTCGGGTGGTGATATAGGAAGACATAGACTTGCTTTGTTATGAAAAGATGACACTGCCGTTTCTTTTTATTTAATTAACACTCGTAGTATACAAAACTGGTATTGCCGCTGTAAAATACTGTCCACTGCTGTTAAACTATGGCGTGGATATGGCACGAAATATCTCCCTGACCACACATTACGAAAACTCTCGAGTAAAATGCAATACTAAGCTGACATGACGAATTTAACTTGATTCCCTTTTTGGCGCGATATCTCACACATCCTGCAGCATCTCTCCCTGACCACACATGACAAAAACTGTCGAATAAATTGCAATACTAAGCTGACATTACAAAGCTGACTTGATTCCCTTCTTGGCGCGATATCTCACGCATCCTGCAGCATCTCTCCCTGACCACACATTACCAAAACTGTCCCGAATTTTCCCTAAACAGATCCATTTATAGTCTCAGGCTCCTGAGGCTGCTTCCTTTCCTATTGGTACATTTTTAGCGCGACTCGACGCGTCTAACTATTTCGAATAAACTTCCAGGGATTTCATTGGTCCAATTTTAATATATATCGCGGCTTTTCCTACATTTACCGTTAAGGTTGTCTGTCTCACTCACTTGGTCACGGCGAATTATCAAATAATGGGACAAAGGCTCTACACCCTCGCTGTAGGAATAATAGCACGGCGACCGAAGAGAGGTAATAAAACTAGGTTTTCTGCCTTCGAAAACACTATTCCTGTAGCTAAAACATTCCACCGTGGACAGTATTTTAACATAGCGCTTAAATTATTCACATTAAACCATTTATAACTCTACTAATATTAATAACCTAGATAGATACATAACGTTAAATCACCCTTCTTAAAATATACAAGCAGTATGAGAAAAAGATATTTACATAATACGATTTAACATCACTAAAAGTTAATTAATAAGTTATCTAGAATTACTGTTCTCGGGCCCGGCCTAGAGTTGCCGTTTCAATGTTTATAGAACTTCAAAAAATGACAAAGCATTTAGCATTTAAATCAACAATCTACACATTGGTTCTCACGAAAAGTTTAACTGAAATAATTTCTCTGCTTTAAAGATATCTACAGGTTGTGTAAAGTAACACGTTTATCAATATCTCATGGTTTACTAGTTACTCAAAATTATACGGAATTCATTCCGAATGAAAAGGTCTTCACAGGCTATTCCCAGAAAGCTTAAGACATACCAGGTGGCCCATACAAACCGTCCTTAGTAGAAGTTAGTTTATACCGGATAGCGCGGATGCCAAAAGGTTTGCCTAAGCACAATTGCAAAGGGGACTCCATACCGACAAAGAGGAAGCCGTTAAAAGAAAGACCAGTGCTTGAAAATGAACACTTTAACTGCTATTATAGCTTTCAGAGCTCATTCGGTAGAGAAACTGCCTGCTATATGAGGTGTTCCGGGTTCGATTCCCGGCTGAGCTCCAGAAAGCTGTCTTTAAACAAAAACATTTCACGCTATGCTCAGGATCTAGTGTTTGAATGTGAGAGCACCTATGTGTGGGTGTGTTATCGGTTATTTATTAACAAGCAATTGGCTCTTCAGCAAGAATTTAGGATAGTCGCTTGATGTAAACCTGAGCACATGTTTAAGTCATTTAGTTCCATGACAGTTAATCTTGAGGTAGTATTTTTAACATTTGAATGATTTCAGTCAAATTATATAATATAAAATATAATAACAGCCGCCTTAAAGCAATATGTATATGTAACAATATATAAAAAGTGTATATTATAGTCATTTTATTAATGTTTATATTATTATGTACATGTTTAATAATGTTATGTGAATGTATTACGTAATTTAATAATGTAGGAGCTGTGAGAATAATAGATTAAAATTTGCTAATAATGAGGTAACAATGAGGTAACCTTGAGGCAATAATGAATTAGAATGTTTAATAATGCTACTGGTAATCCTTGGAGCAGTAATAATGTAATTTTGAGACAGTTTATAAATAGCCAATCAACAACCAGAAAAAGCTTAACTTAAATAAAAGTATTCTATTGGATTAGGAATAGCCAATCAGAAATGGAGCAAAATTTACAAATTCAGAAGTCAGTTGCTTGTAGACAGCGTTCCTAACCGGACGCGAGACGCGTCCTCGAGAAGTTTAATACGTATTCAGTGTGAGACGAAAATAGTTTACGTGTTTCTAAAGTGCAAGTAATTAATAAATAATCTCACAGCTCTCTATATCAGCGAAGTGTTATTTTAGTCGTGTCAAGCATTGATAAATGAAGTGAAGTAAAACTATAATCTCTGTAAGCCTACATTTTTCAGCCGCACCACGCCTTGTTAAGATATTCATGTCTCTATAAATTAATACTGACGCAGCCGAGGCAAACGTAAATATATATATATAATATTTAAAGAAACAGTCAAATTACAAAGTTAATATTTTTAAACTTGGGGCGAAGGCTACCGGGTACCATAGGTACGGTTGCAAATACTTCAAGTTCGGCTCCCCAACAGTTGAACTACAATACAACTCCTCCTTCAATACAACCTACTTAAAATTGGCCTTCCATACGTAAAGCAACAATCATTCTCAATTTACAATATGGTATCAATTGGTGCGGCAAAGTTAACAAGATTAACAAAATTATATTTTTAATATATTTATTTATCCTTAAGGGTGCATTAGAACTGAATTATTTTCTATTAATACATTATTCACAATAAGCATGTGCAAAAACATGGCCGTCTTGGTGGACGAATTTATTTAAGAGCCTCTCAAGCCCATGTTCTATCTGAAAGAGGACATACACCGCGTTTGAACATGTTCAGAACACAGCCTTCAAGCCTCCACTGCATTTTGGTGTATCTCCACACAGATCGTAGCCATATGTATGTTCGTTATTGGTGAACGTTACCTTTTTGTTTAAATGACCTGGCTCAAACTGCACGCACGCGACCAGACGACACTTGTTAGTACGAAACTACCAATATAAATACCTGCAGACAGCAGCACTACCTTGGTGACATTTCTCTTTGTACCTGCAATGCCCCTTCGAACATTAATGATGCGGTAACTTCTTTTGCACCTATACATGCGAGTAACATAAATCTTCAAAGGAACGGCTTGTTTGGGCCACCCGCTTCATTTTGTTAGTCAGGCAAACATCTTAAACATTTTAATCCTGACCGTTCAATCGATTTTTGAGAAAATCAAGAATTATGGAAGGAAATGTTCTTAATAATTTTCGTAATGCTCCGTTGGAAAATGTGGAACGTAAATATCAAGCTTGGTACTTCTTTGACTTTCGTTTTTGAGACAATAATGAAATGAATTCTGGCAGACTAATTTTCATAATTTAAAATGTAGGAAATATTTCTCCTAAAACATTATGATGATTTCAACGCTGTATTGAGAACTTGGCGCCTTATTTACTGCTAATACGAAAAAAAACATTTTATATTTACTGAGGAATGTGCATGAGAAATGAAATACATATCCTGGATTTTCTGGGAATAGCCTGTGAAGTCCTCTTCATTCTGAATGACTGCTATGTAATTGATAAACAATAACAGATATACTAAATGTCACTACATTTCTGTTAATTACTTTTTCTTTCCTTTAAGGATTTGACCATTTCTGAGATATTGGTTCATTATTGGTTTGTATTTTCAAACGTTTAACCTTTTTTCAGGTGAATGAAAAACATCATATTTTTCCTAAAAAGCTGACATGTTCTTGTATTTTAAAGAATTAATGACAGAAAATCACAGGTGTGCAAAGGCAGGTTTATCACAACGAGAACGACTGAGTTTAAGTATATGTATTTTAATGGGAGTGTTCACAATTGACGGGAAACTTTCTTGGGCCACAGAAATGGGAAAGAAGACTTGGCCAAGTTTTCAAATTTCTAGTTCTCATTCCCGACATATTAGATACATATTGTGCGTATTAGACTCTTTACTGTACAGTTTATTCAGGGGGGCCATAACATAAAATAGCCGCTAGTGCTCTCTCGAATAGCAAGCTGGAAACATGAAATTGGAAGAAATTCTAGCATATGTGCGTCCTAACCTCAGATCCTGACACCCACAAATACATTGAAGGTTGATTTTTCTCGTGAAAGAGTCATCTGCAGTTTTTTTATATACACTATGTGATCAAAAGTATCCGGACACAACCACAAACATACGTTTTTCATCCTAGGTGCATTGTGCTGCCACCTAATCCTGGTACTCATTATCCGCGACCTCAGTAGACATTAGACATCGTGAAATAACAGAATGGGACGCTCCGTGGAACTCACGGACTTCGAACGTGGTCAGGTGATTGGGTATCACTAGTGTCAGAAGTCTGTACGTGAGATTTCCACACTCCTAAACATCCCTAGGTCCACTGTTTCTGATGTGATAGTGAAGTGGAAACGTGAAGGGACATGTACAGCACAAAAGCGTACAGGCCGACCTCATCTGCTGACTGACAGAGACTGCCGACATTTGAAGAGGGTCGTAAAGAGTAATAGACTGACATCTATCCAGACCATCACACAGGAATTCAAAACTGCATCAGGATCCACTCCAAGTGCTATGACAATTAGGTGTGAGGTGAGAAACCTTGGATTCCATGGTCGAGCGGAGGCTCATAAGCCACACATCACGCAGGAAAATGCCAAACGACGCCTCGCTTGGTGTAAGGAGCGTCAACATTACACAAATGAACAGTGGCATAACGTTGTGTGGAGTGACGAATCACGGTGTACACAATATGGCGATCCGATGGCAGTGTGTGCGTATGGCGAATTGCCGGTGAACGTCATCTGCCAGCGTGTATAGTGCCAACAGTGAAATTCGGAGGTGGTGGTGTTATGGTGTGATCGTGTTTTTTCCTGGAGAGGGCTTGCACCCCTTGTTGTTTTGCGTAGCAGGATCACAGCGCAGACCTACATTGATATTTTAAGCACCTTCCCTGCTTCCCACTGTTGAAGAGCAATTCGGGGATGGCGATTGCATCTTTCAATACGATCGAGCACATGTTCATACTGCACGGGCTGTGGCGGAGTGGTTACACGACAATAACATCCCTGTAATGGACTGTCCTGCAAAGAGTCCTGACTTGAATCTTATAGAACACCTTTAGGATGTTTTGGAACGCCGACTTCGTGCCAGGTCTCACCGACCTACATCGATACCTATCCTCAGTTCCGCACTCCGTGAAGAGTGGGCTGCCATTCCCCAAGAAACCTTCCAGCACCTGGTTGAAAGTATGCCTGCGAGAGTGAACGCTGTCATCAAGTTAAGGGTAGGCCAACACTATATTGACTTTCAGCATTACCGATGGAGGGCGCCACAAACTTGTACGTCATTTTCAGCCATGTGTCCGGATACTTTTGATCACGTAGTGATCCTGACAGATCCTGACACCGGCAAATCCACTGAGTGTTGGTTCTTCTCGTGAAAGAGTCATCTGCAGTTTTTATTTTCTCTACTACGTATAGTAAGTAGGGGAAGTATTGTATTCCACCCAAAATTTCGATACCGAGATTTCACCGGAAATACATGTTTTGAGACTCACTGAATCCAAAAAAAGCATTTTTGGAAACATGTCCGTGTGTGTGTCTGTGTGTCTGTGTGTCTGTGTGTCTGTGTGTCTGTGAACAGCATAACTCAAAAACGAACAGTCAGATAAACACCAAACTTGGTATTTAGATTCAGTATCTTTCAGAGATGCGACACGAAGGTTTTCAAGAAAATCCCCCCACCCCAGACTACCCTTTACATGGAACATTTTTCGAAAATTTTAATTTTCTCAAAAACGGCTCTAACGATTTTGATTAAAATATCATATGTTTAAGATATTGTCATGACAAATGAAGTGTATATCTCGAATTTTCTGGGAATGTCTCCAAAAGTATTCTTCATTATGAACGACTTTTTCATAACTGGTAAACCATAAGAGATAGACAAAATTTTACTACACAGAAAATTTAGATCGGTTA
This sequence comes from Deroplatys truncata, assembly GCA_030765065.1. Classification (NCBI taxonomy): domain Eukaryota; kingdom Metazoa; phylum Arthropoda; class Insecta; order Mantodea; family Mantidae; genus Deroplatys; species Deroplatys truncata. The sequence continues at coordinate 113,970,174 of CM060982.1, forward strand.
AAATACACAATTTATGTTATATACATTTCTTTTGTTGAGTGAACCGTTTGCGAGATATTGCTTGTTATTTCCTTAAATTTTCCAATATTTATACTTTTTCTCAAATTCGTTATTCATTTTTTTTTATGTCCTGGACATGCAAAGAGAATGGAATGCGCTACATAGCAACCAGCGTTAAAATATTTGACTATCGCTTAAAAGCTACCATATTCCCCTTGCATCTACAAGAAAATTAGCAATAAGATTGACATCTCGATATCTCGATTAACCTGAAGCATATGGAGAATAAGCGTTTGTAAAAATAGTTTGTACAAGAGTAGAGAAAGTCATGTGAGTGTAACACATCAGATTTTTTTATATAACTCAAAACAGGCTATTGCTTCAAAAGCTAAAATAACAGCAAAATCAGTAGAAATAAACAAAGAATAACAAACAACTTTAATGTATGGCATTAAATAAAGAAACGACAGCTCTAGTACGACTAGAGAAATCAGAAATGTGATGAATCTGCATTTAGATAATGTTTATTCTATCGAATTTTGACGTTGGCCAACCCGCATTATGTTGACTGAATTGGAAGTAGATGAAAAAGAGCTGATGTGATACATTCACATGACCTTCTCTACCCCTATCTTTTATTAATGTGTACACAAACTATTCTTATTAAAACTAATTTTTCTATCTACTGCATTTTAAACCAAATAGGCCTTTGCAGAAATAACTACATTACAAATTTCGTTACAGATACAAAGGGAATGGCGGTAGTCAAATGTTTAAGAACTGGATGCTATATGCTGGCCTTAAAATTCCATGTAATCGCGAGAACAACAACCGAATGCTAACGGGACTTTAAAAGAATGCTCAAGAAATGAACAATTCGAACCTTTAATAATGGATATCAAAGAAATGGCTTAAGCCACAAAAAACGTACTTAAAATACATTGTGTATCTTAAAGAGCTGTAATTTTTTTGTCTAGTATGTTTTCGTCTATCGCTTAACGTTTACTGGTCATATAAGATTATATAACATTTATTTCCAAATTAAGTGGACTTAACAGGTTATTCCCAGAAAAATTAAGATATACATTTTGTTTATAACGTAAATACCTTTAATGTATGGCATTTTAATCAACATCGTTATAGCCATTTTTAGGAAATCAAAAATTTCGAAACATTTTCCATGTAAAATGTAGTTTGGGGTGGAATATTTTTACTTGAAAATGTTTTTGTCGAATCTTTGGAAGCTGCTGAACCTAAGTACCAAGTTTGGTATTCATCCGACTTATCCATTTTTAGTTATGCTGTTCACAGACACGCAAACACGGACATGGTTTCAAAAATGCTTTATTTGAATACAGGGACCTCAACATGTATTTCCGTTTAACTCTCGGTATCGAATTTTTGGGTGAATTGCAGTGCCTTCTCTACCTCCTATGTACATAGTAGATAAAGTAAGATGACATTCCTCATTGCTGTGGTATCCTAAGGTTTGATTATAGACCCACGCTGAGCGACCAATTTGCGGTGGTACTTCTTTTTGGGCCCAATTTGCGGTGGTATGTGGCTATTTGCGGTGCAGGATTTGTAGGAATGGTCCCGGGCTCGGTACTAGCTCAGGGATTTTGCATAGATCTTGGATCTCGGGTTAGTGGTGAATACGACTGTTTTGTTTTCCTACTCGTTTATTTCCCGTCATCGTTTTAAAATTTGATTCCTGCTATTACTTCGACACAAACGCGCGCATTCCCTTATTGCTACCCGTTATATCATTGCACCTATCCGCCGACACATTTTCTAAGAAACATCTCCAAGGAACTACCACGGCCAAGTGTGTGTTCTAAACTCGCCTGTTTCTCTATTTCATATTTTCTATCTCCCCATTACACTATCATCTGATTTCTAGCTTCTTTCATTGAATGCCTAAACCTATCGGGGTTTTGGCGAACATTGACCCTTTCCTACACGTCTGCTTTTCAAGCAACCTAACGGGACACTTAACAATAGAGGGAAAAACCACTGATGGCACTGTCTAACTCAACCCTTCTACAAATTTACAATAACACTTGCTTTCCAGTTTTATTTAATACTATCCCTACTGTTATTGATATTTTTCCTATGATTATAATTTTATTTAGTTACTCAAAACGTATTGTTTCATCAGTTAAAGCGAATGAAATCCCATTGCGCAAAATGACTTTCCACTTTCTCGAGTTATTGTGAAGCAGCCTTAAGGATAACGACGATATATTCGATATATTTGCCTGTCCTTGTGCTTTTGGTAGGAACTGTAAGTGAAGTGTAATGCTGTATAGTAACTTAATGTCAGTTCATCTTCAACAGCGCCAGTCAGCAAGTGAGTCAGACTCTATCGACATACAACATGCGAGTGAATTTTGCGTACCGACTTTATCGTCCTATAAAACAATCATTAAATGTTCACTATCTAATAGCGTCACAACCAATCCATAGGAAGAAATTCACGACCAGAGAGACGCCACATATAAAGAAGGCAGCGGCAAACCCTTTAAAATAAAGTACGATCTTCAGTTATTCTTATCGGCTTCTTAAAGAGATATAAGAGACGAAATTTTGTCATTCTATTCTGAAGTTTCTCTAGTTCGCATAGTAAGTAGGGGATGTATTGCATTTCACTCAAAAACTCGGTACCGAGATTTCACCATAAATACATGTTTTGAGGTCCCTTGAATTCAAAAAAACCATTTTTAGAAAAGGCTTCTTCCGTGGCGTCGCTGCGGTACCGCTCAGTTAGACCTTTCCTCCGCTCCGAGGGACCCTGGAGGTTGGTGGCTTGTGGGCAGGAACCTGCGTCGTCGATTGCGTTCTATCTGGCAACGTTAGGGACCCCGTCTATGCTTGTACCAGTCGACATCCGGATCTGGTCGCCCTTCGTCTCTCTCCCCTCATTCTTCCCCTGCACCAGGGGTCACGTGGGAAGCTAAAAGGCCGACTGGCCTATGTGCGGTGTTTTGCCTCGGTTCCGGGGAGCCCCTCCCTGATACGTACCTTCACCTTTACAGAGTATATTACTCTCTGGAGCACAAACGTGGGCAATGAATAGACAACGAGAAAGAAAATTGTTAACAACAGAGATGCACTTTTCCTCTTCGAATCTCAAGAAGCGATAGAATCGGAAACACAAAAATTCGGGAGATAATGGATGTAAAAAATAAAGTATTGGAAATAATAGAAAAGAGAAGATTAAAATTCTTCGGCCACATGAAAAGTAGGTGAAACGAATGGTGCTAGAATAGGAAGCCGAAGGAAACAGAGGACGGGGAAACTATGATGATAATGTATGAATGTAGTCAAGAAGCATGGCGTCTACAACAGATGAATATACAAATTAGGGATTTATGGAGAAATAAAATTATGAATCGGTTGTAGGAAAACTACTGCAAAATAGATAATTCCTAAATACATTCACATGACTTTCTCTATCCTCCATCTTTATTAGTGGTTATACAAACTATTCTTGTTAAAGCTTAAAACCGTTGCGGAAATAGCTACATTGCATAATTCGTTATAGATACAAAGAGAACAGCAATAGTAAAATTTTTAAGAGCTGGACGCTATATGCTGGTCTTAAAATTCAATACTGTTCCATGCAATCGCCAGAAACAACTGAATGTTGAAAGGACTTTAAAAGAATGACCAAGTAATTAACAATTCGAACTATTAATAACGGATAAATGGCTTACGCCACGAAAAGCTTATTTTAAGTAAATTGTGTGATATTTACAGAGTTCTACAATTTTTGTGTAGTACGTTTTCGTCTAGAGCTTACAAGATTATACAAAATTCCTTTTGAATGAAGAGGACTCCATAGGTCATTCCCAGAAAATTCAAGGTATAGTTTTATTTGTCATGTAAATATGTTTAATATGTGGTATTACAATCAAAATCGTTATTGCCATTTTTTAGAAAATCAAAAATTTCCAAAACAATTTTTATGTAAACAGTACTTTGGGGTGGGGATTTTCTCGTAAATCTTCGTGTCGGATCTTTTGAAGGTATGAAGCTAAACACCAAGTTTGATATCTATCCAATTTTTCGTTTTTAAGACTACGTTGTTTACAGACACATACACGGACATTTTTATAAAGGTGCCTTTTTGCATCTAAAAAGCATGTATTACCAGTGAAATCTCGATATCGAATTTTTGGGTGGAATGCACAACCTTCTCCACCTACTACGTAAGTGGGAGAGAACCGTAAAAAATCCGATGTGTTACACTCACACGACTTTCTCTACTCTTGTACAAACTATTTTTACAAACGCTTATTCTCCATATGCTTCATGTTAATCGAGATGTTAATGTTATTGTTAATTTTCTTGTAGATGCAAGAGGAATTGCTAGGCTTTAAGTGATAGTCAAATATTTTAAGAGCTTGTTGCTATGTGGAGCATTGCAATCTCTTTATATGTCCAGGACAACAACGAATTCCCATTTGAGAAAAAGTAGTGTAAAATTTAAGGAAATAACAAGCAATATCTCGAAAATAGTCCACTCAACAAAAAAAATGTATATGACATAAATTGTGTATTTTAACGCGATATACATTTTTGTGCAGTAAAACTTTGTCTATCTCTTGTGGTTTACCAGTTATGAAAAAGTCGTTCACAATGAAGAATACTTTTGGAGACATTCCCAGAAAATTCGAGATATACATTTAATTTGTCATGAAAATATCTTAAACATATGATATTTTAATCAAAATCGTTTGAGCCATTTTTGAGAAAATTAAAATTTTCGAAAAATGTTCCATATAAAGGGTAATCTGGAGTTGGGGGGATTTTCTTGAAAACCTTCGTGTTTGATCTCTGGAAGATACTGAGCCTAAATACCAAGTTTGGTGTTTATCCGACTGTTCGTTTTCGAGTTATGCTGTTCACAGACACACACACGGACATGTTTCCAAAAATGTTTTTTTTTGGAATCAGGGGGCCTCTACTTACTATACGTATAAGAGAAAGTAGAAATTAGAGATACACAAAAACTTATTGTCTGATACATATAAATCTCGTTAAAGGTAAAAAACTTTGTTTCAAATAAACCTGTTATGGTATAAATCATTTCCAAGATGCAACTTTTGAAGTGCTGTCGCCATTCATTTATTTCTGACGATGTCATGAAAGGATAATGACATTCCGAGTTAGCGAATAGCGACTCGTTTTTCTTTAAAATTTGGCTTTCGCTTCATGCTCCTGTATCCTTCATATACGTACAACGAAATGTATAATCAAATGATGTAAACAATTATCTTCATTATAATGAAGGATAGTTTGCGAGGAAATACATAAAAGTAAACTGCTAGGATGATTTATCGGAGAGGGATACCTTGAGCACTGTGACCAGCTTAATATATTGTGAATACAGCCCCGGGAGGCAGGGATGAGATGAAGGAACGGTAGAAGGTCTCTGGTCCGCAGGCAGATAGGTCCACAGGGACGTGCAGAAGTCCTTAATATTTCCAGTTTGCACATCCGCGCACCACTTGTGGCGAAGAATGCCGAGAAAGGGCGCAGAAGTGATCCTAACGGGATGGAAAACGCACCCTGGCGTTCACAGGGAGACATACTTCCAATGCGCAAGCAACTACGCCATTTGCCCGACCTGAAAATATACCTGAAACGTGAAAGGGAGAGATGAAATGAGAGAAAATGGAGGAGTGAGAGTGAGCTGTCACGGGTGTCGAACCCGGGCCGCAGACTCTGTCTGAGCGAGATGCTCGGTGCAACTGTTACTAACGATGGAGATTATTTGTTCGTGCTCTTCTCCTTAGAACCCATATGAATTTTCTTTGCACATTTCGACCATTTTAATGACTGTGTAAAGTGCAATTAAAGCGTTGGATGAAGGAATAATACCTTAAAGATATCCCAAGGAACGACATTTTAATTTTTCTTTTCCACTTGAAGTAAGCTCCAATGCCCCCTCCCCCAACCACAAGTACCTTTATTCCTTGTCTCTACCAAAAAGCAAGTTAAATGTCGTGTGAAAAATAAAGGCTTTCTTTTAAGTTCAATGAAACTTCCTCATTCCGAAAACATTAAAACCGAAGCGGATGCGGTTTAAATTTACCTACAAATGGTGTCCCAGTTTCAAAGGAAACATACAAACTAATTAACCTATGCCCTATGTCTGTACAACAAACGTTTAATTGTATAGCAGAGGGTTTAATCTCGGTAGCAGGAATCTTCTACGTAAGACAAAAAGAAAATTAAAAGCTTTGTATCTCGAGAACACCAAGCAACAACCGTTTAATGAAATTTAAAAGAAATTTACGACACTTTCAGAAGAATTTCCCTTAGGAATAGCCAAGGACTTTTGCACCGTTAAAACTGCTAAAGGATCACGCTCACGAGAACAAAGCAAATGACATCCTTACGACATGTTAGTAATGGTAAAACGCAGGAAGCAAGCCAAAATAATGTCAAGAGCAGCTTCTTCGTCTAATTCGTTGCACCATAAAGACGTCTGGAGGATTTGCCCTTACAGCAAGTAGAAAAATAAAGTTTTGAATGAATCATTTATGGAATAGCTATTAAAATAAATTATTTTCCACATCATTTTTATAGTTTTCTTGAAAATTGGTAAACAAATCTCATGTGCTACATGTACATGACTTTTCCAACGCTCTATAAATTATTAAAGGGTATAATAACTATTCTCACGAAAGCCTATAGCAAGTAGGGGAAGTATTTGCATTCCACCCAAAAATTTGGTACCGAGCTTTCACCGGAAATACATATTCTGTGGCCCCCTGAATCCAAAAAGATCAGTTTTACAAAACGGTACATGTGTGTCTGTGTAACTGTGAACAGCATTACTCAAAAACGAAACGTCGGATAAATACCAAACTTGGTATTTAGGTTCAGTATCTTTTAGAGATGCGACACAAAGATTTTCAAGATAATCTCCCCACCCCAGACTACCCTTTACATGGAACATTCTTCAAACATTTTGGTTTCCTCATAAATGGCTCTAACGATTTTGATTAAATTAAGATATTTTTATGACAAATGAAATGTATATCTTGAGTTTTTTGGGAATGTCCCCAAAAGTCCTCTTCATTCTGAACGACTTTTGCACAACTGACAAATCGTACGATATAGACAAACGTTTACTACACAAAAAAATGTAGATCTGGTTAAAACACACAATTTATGTCATATAATATTTTTTGTCGAGTGAACCATTTCTGAGATATTCCTTGTTTTTTGTTTGAATTTTTCAATACTTATACTTTTTGGGCATGGTTAGAAAGGTAGAATCAGCAGTTCAATGTCATCGCCGAGATTTGAACCACGGCTTGGTTGGAAGAACAATTAATTCCATTAATTAATCTAATAGTGGTCTAAACTATGAAGCCCGGAACTTAAGTACTTACAGCATTATAAGTCGCCATTGGGGTATGTCATCTCAATACAGTTTGAGATCTCCTTGTGTGGTTTACTGGGAAACATGCGAATCAGTTTGAGAATTTAATGAGGTGCCGGGATATTGCCATGGTATCTCAGCGGTCAGAGCAACCGGGAGATCCATGGTACAAAATCCGACAATGGCATGGAATTTTTAAATCTTCTGATTCTATCTTTCTACTTGTATTCATGGGAACTCAAAACAGTATTTCCGGTGAAATCTCGGTATCGGATTTCTGGGTGGAATGCAATACCTTCTCCATCTACTATATATTCCAGAATACAAGTATTGTGTATAATGACCAAATGTATGCAAATCTGAGGCAGTATTATTAACACTTAAATGATTTCAGTCAAATTATATAATATGTAAATTCAATAACAGCCCACCTTGAAGCAATATGTGTATGTAATAATTTGTAAAATGTATGTAACAGCCATTGCATATGCTTATACTATTGCAAATATGTTCAATAATGTTATATGAATATATTACGTAATTTAATAATGTAAGAGCTGTGAGAATAATAAGTTAAAAGTTGCTAACAATGAGGTAACAATGAGGTAACCTTGAGGCAATAATGAGCTTGAAAGTTTAAATGCTACTAGTCATTATTAGAGCAACAATAATGTAAATTTTGTACAGTTTAAAAAAAATCAATCAACAACCAGAAAAAGCTTTAGTTAAATGAAGGTATTCTATTGGACTAGGATTAACCAATCAGAGACTTGAAATACGGAAATTTACAAGTTTAGACGGTTGAAATCAATTCAGTTGCCTCCAAACAGTGATCATAACCAGACGCGAGATGTGTCCTCGAGAAATTAATTACGTATTCGTGTGAGACGAAAATAGTATACTTGTTAAAAAGTGAAAGTATTAATAAAAGAATCTCACAGCTCTCGATATCAGTGAAGTGCTATTTAATTTGTGTCAAGGATTAATAAAAAGGAGTAAATTAAAACTTAAAATCTGTGTAAGCCTACATTCTTAGTCGTATCACAACCCTGCCAAGACTTCCATGTCTCTAGCAATAATACTGACGCAGCCGAGGCAAACATAAATATTTAATACTTAAAGAAACAAACAAATTACGAAGTTAATTTTTTTTTAAACTTGGGGCAAAGGCCACCGGAAAGCACACTTGGGGCGAAGGCTACCGGAAACTGTTTACTATACATGTGGTTGCAACTACTACAAGTTTGGCTCCCCAACAGTTGAAATATAATACAACTCCTTCAATACAAACTACTTCAAATTGATGCCCAAAGCGTGATGCAAACAACGTAAAGATAATTTACCTTTCTTCAAAACAAGAATGAATTTCAATTTATAATACTGCATAAAATCTAAAAACGTTAATCTTCCCTTATTGATTAATGTTTTATACGGAGATTGTAGTAACAAATTATGTATAGGATCATTTTCAGTAGTTTCGGTTTTTTCAAAACACCCTACAACACAAATTGAAATTCCGACATATGACAATTATTTCAGAATATAATGCATCCAAATCAATGCAATTAAAAACAGCATGATTACGTGAAAGAAAACTGGAGCTTAAAACATAAAGCAATTTAATTAAAAACTCATTCATTTTTCGCGAGTGTCACTATTAATATTCGCCTGACATGAATTTAGGGATTACTTGCAGCAGTATATTACATGGAAACGTAATACATCGGCTTAACTCTGGCACACGCATTATAGCAGCATATTCTACTTAACCATGCTACAAAATTGGTATTTCATCACATAGTATCCCGAGTATCATGTAGATATTCCCAAGTATCTCAGAATAATTATAACATAGTACATGAGTACATAATGTATCAGATACGAGGGGCACTATTTATATTTTCAGCCTAATAATTAAAACAAAGTCATTTCTGATTGAAAACTGCTTTATTGTTTTTAAAAATATTCTCCTTTATGATCAATACACTTTTGCATCCGTTTCAACCATTTGACAAAGCATTTATTCCAGTCTTCTTGAGACACCTCCAAAACAATGGTTTTTGAAGGCATCAACGGTTACTTCTGCCAACGAAAATCGTTGTCCACGCTATTTATTCTTGATTTTCGGGAACAAAAAGAAGTCATTGGGTGTCAAATTAGGACTGTATGGCGGATGACCCATCAATTAAATTTTTTGAACCTTCAAATACTTTGTTGTTAGACGAGATGTGTGTGCGCTCGCATTGTCTTGATGAAGAACGATCCTACGGTTCTTGTTGGTTTTCCTTACTTCACCGAAGATTTCCGGCAAACAAATGGTTGTGTACTATTTGGCATTGACCGTTTTACGTTACTCACATGGCCAGTTTTGCTGAAATAGCAGGCGACCATTTGCTTCGAAGTGCTTCGAGTGCGAACAACTTTCGTTGGATTTGCTTCATCTTGAAACACCCATACAGTCGACTGCTGTTTACGTTCCGGCTCATACGCAAAGATCCGTGATTTGTCACCTGTTACAATCTTATATACGTCTTTTGAGGCACCGCCATTATATTTCTTGAGCATTTTTGTACACCAATCGACACGAGTATCTTTTTGAGATTGCGTCAAATTATGTGGGATACAACGAGAGCAAACCTTTTTCACGGCTAAATAATCATGCAATATTTTATATATGCTGGTGGAACTAATGCCTAAGGTTGCCTCAATCTCACAATATGTCGCATGACGAATTTTTATTATTAGTTTTTGTACAGCATCAATGTTTTCTGGCACAACAACTGATTTTGGACGACCTTCACGAACTTTATCATTGAGCGAACGGCGGCCACGATTAAATTCGTTATACCAGCGTTTGATAGTGGCAACGGATGAAGCTTCGTCGCCAAATGTGGAAGTTAGTTGATCAATGCACTCTTGCCTTGATAATCCACGTCGAAAGTCGTAATAAATCATTGCACGAACATTTTCACGAGTTAATTCCATGTTTTTGTTGACACGCAATTTTCAAGTTAGTGTAAACAAAACAAATGACGCTCTATTCACAAAATGTTTGAGATAGATTATGGTAAAAAATGCCAAACTTTCCATTGGAAACGTCAAATGGCACCTACAACATTCAGGGTTGCTAAGGCTCAAAATATAAGTATTGCTCTCCTATCGTTTTCATTAACGGTTCAAAATAAAGCCCAAGCATTTCGTTTTCTCTGAAACATATATTATTCCATACATTTTATGGATTCCCCTATACAGGGTGGCCTGTTTAAATTGAGACAGTGCAATATTTCCAAAACTAAGCGATGTAGAAAGAAATGTCTTTAGTAAACGTTTCTTGATATTATGGGGTAAAGTAAATTCCATTACTCGTGGTTTATTTGGAGGACGTTGTGATGGTCATTTTAGGGTAAATTTAATTTGGCCCTAATTATACGTTTCCATTTTAAAAAATTAAAATGAACCTAAACTGAATATCATTACTATCATTTCCTATTGATATGTGTACGTGCTTCATTTTATTATTGCAATTTGTGTTTAATTAACCTTGAACGTTATATCTTACTTTAAGGATCTGTTGATATGTTTAAGAAACATTACCGTGTGTTAGGTGTTTTTACTATAATGACTCTGTAATTATATATCTGAAGTGTTCTTAATAACTTGACCATGATATTTGTTTTTAATAAATTCAAACAATTAAATATACAAACATCCTGTTGCTATCATTGTGCCAACCTGTCCCGTCTTTTTCTTCTTTTTTTGCGCCAACTTGTCCATGGTCTACTGGTTCTAATGGAAGCTCGATATAGCGATCAGGATAAGGAATTAAAATGCTTATTATACCAAGGTTTAACCATTTAAAAGCACTTTCAAACAAAATATTTAGAAGCCATTTAATATTAGATATGTACCGAGGAAAAAATAATTCCTCATGAAGTGAATATTTACTAACCTCGAGGGAAAAACAACTTTCACTACAACTTGTCACCAAGGATTGTCGTTTCCGTGGGACGTGTATTTGGTGACAAGGAACAGTATGTCTGCATTCTACTGCAATGTGAGCCATGTATCAACTTGCTCCTGTAGCCAACCTGCCTAACGGATAACAGAGGAAACCCTGGCAGAGCAACACAAGTAGGCTACGGCACATTTTGCGTCTAACGTCACCCCTGAGTGGGAAGGATGAAAGAAGAAACCCGAAGGGTGACCAGATCCGGGTGGCAACGAGCGTAAGCATGGACGGGATCCATAACGTTTCCAGATAGAATACATCCGAGCCCGTCCGTTGGAGCGCGCTTTAGAGAGGGTCCCAACTGAACAGACCCGCAACGACAGCAGGGAAGAAACCTCTACAATACGCACATCCACCGTCCAGCCGCATCCCGCCCAACAACTTCTCCTTTTCCCACAACCCTGATGCAGATGGAAATGAAGGAGATATGGGTACAGGAAATGAGTGGCAGGAGAGTCGTGGTAAAAAAGGAATCGCCCCAACATTCGCCTGCCGATTCGTGAAAACCACGAAAAACCCATGGGTCCGAGTGGGTGTCCGCAGGAGATCGAACTCGGCACTCGAGTCGCAAACAACGTTTACGGCTTAAAAAATTGATAGCCTATGTAATTATATACACTAATAACATCTTACGGTATACAAAAATTCTGATGTGTTACCCTCACGTGACTTTCTCTACTCTTGTACAAACTATTTTTACAAACTTCTTATTCTCCATCTATTTCATATTAATCGAGATAAACATTTGCAGAAACCATCTTTTGACATGCAAAGAGAATTACATTTTACACATAGCGACCAGTTTTAAAAATATTTGACTGCCGCTTAAGGCGTACTATGTTCCCCTTGTTTTGTATTCGCAAGGGCAATATAGAAATACAGTAGCCTTTAAGCATATACATATCTCTTAATAGTTGGTTGCTAGATGCAGCACCATTCTCTTTGCCGCAGATTAATACTCTTTGCATATCCAAGACAAAAAAATTAATAACAAATTCCCATTTGAGAAAATAAGTATTGAAAAATTGAAAAAAGGGTAGTCTGAGGTGGGCGGATTTTCTTTAAATCCTTTGTGTCACATCTCTGGAAGATACTGAAGCTAAATACCAACTTTGGTGTTTCTTCGACTATTCGTTTCTGAGTTATGCTGTTCACAGTCACACACGGACATGTTTCCAAAAATGCTTTTTTTGGATTAAGGGGGTCTCAAAACATGTATTTCCGGTGAAATCTCGGTATCGAATATTTGGGTGGAATACAATACTTCTCCTACTTACTATACGTAGTAGAGAAAGTAAAAATGAAAATGTTTCCGTATAATGAAAATAATGTTTTCGTATAAAAATATTAAATATATCAACTATCAAAAGTGTGTTTCTTTATTAGATACAGTTAATGTATCTAATACAATTATTTTGCCATAACTGTTTTTAAGGCTCTCGCACAGCTAGCCGTGCCTCTAACATCTTAATTTAGAGGTATCCCCAAAGTGTATCCGACGAAATCCTGTATGACGTGTCCATCGGTAGAAAGGGAGAGATCCACGGGCACTAGTTCTAATGAAGAAGATGAGAGAGGTGATAGGTTTGTCGTTAACGTGGCAGTGAGATCAAGCAGTGAAACAGACTAATTCCAGTACATGTCCTAGCAGGATATCCATCACTTGTACAACCCCCCTTTCCCCCCAACATCATCTTCCTGACACGATACAAGGAGATGTCAGTCAAGAGCTTAGAATCGCTCTTATCCCTTTCTCCTAGTTCTACACTCTACAACATTAGTATCCCCGAAATGATTGACACTAACAACCAGACATAGATTAGACACCATTCTTGCATATTATGATACTAAAACGTAGTGTTCTATCTCAGAGTAATCAGTTCGAAACCAAAATTACATACTAGAGTGCAAAATGGAGGCAAAATATTCCTCTGGACGAAATCTGAAGAAATCTATAAATAAGATACAGAGGAAGAAGAAGCATAAAATTATGTGCAAAACGCTATGCCGCCGCCCCCCTCCTTTGTCGTGGGTCACGTCGACAGCTCAGGAACACTCAAGTATGTTCCAGAAGAATGTCGTCATATCTTATGTAACGCTGGTAGAATGACGGAATGGTCATCCAGTACTGCTACGTTACTAATCGCAGCACTCTCCTGGACGTGAGGAGGAGCGGGAAGCTCCCGGGCAAGATGAGAAATCAGTCATCCACGAGGGAAGAGCGAGCAGACCGCTAGAGCACTTAGCTCTGCTTTGGCTTCGGCGAGGTTTCGATATAAGGTTACCAAGGGTAATGTTTTGCCCATTTCTAAATTCTACTACATCACTTCGGTAAGCGATTCAAAATTTATCTTCTTACCTTTGGTCTTCAGAACTAAACTCGCGGGAGAAACATTCTTTATTCGTGTTTTGTGTTTATATTGCATTTTGCAATGACAGGAAATAAAATACTTGTAACATTGTAAAACAGATTAAAATGGTACAAAGAATGGTGAAAGAAAATACACGATAATCTTGTACTTGAAAGGTATTAACCTTGGAGTAGTTAAATGTTTGTAGATACTGCAAGTTTTACTGAAAGTTTATAGAATTGCTAAAAATATAGATGCTATAATCAACCGTTATTATATTTGGTGTGAATAATTTAAATCCTAGCTCCCACCATAATCCATAGGATCCACGTTATGTCTAAACCAGCTTAATGTCGCAAATGGTCAAAAACGTAACAACGCAGGCAAAACTTTCCTCTGAACGAAATGTGAAGATGTTAGTTGCTTCACGTATGGAAAGCCAAATTGAAGTAGTTGTATTGTAGTTCAACTGTTGGGGAGCCGAACTTGAAGTTGTTGCAACCGCACATATGGTACAATGTTCCGGTAGGCTTCCCCCAAGTTTAAGAATATTAACTTTGTAATTGGACTGTTTCTTTAAATATTATATATTTATGTTTGCCTCGGCTGCGTCAGTATTATTGTTAGAGACATGTTTCTCTTTGCAGGGTTGTGGTGCGACTGAAGAATGTAGGCTTACACAGATTATTATTTTACTTCACTCCTTTTATTAATGCTTAACACGATTTAAATAACACTTCACTGATAAAGAGCTGTGAAATTCTTTTATTAATTACTTGCACTTTTTTAACACGTAAAACTATTAACGTCTCACATAAAACATACGTAATGGTAAAATTTTGTCTATCTCTTATGCTTTACCAGTTATGCAAAAGTCGTTCACAATGAAGAATACTTTTGGAGACATTCCCAGAAAATTCGAGATATACATTTCGTTTGTCATGAAAATATCCTAAACATATGATATTTTAATCAAAATCGTTAGAGCCATTGTTGAAAAAATTAAAATTTTCGAAAAATGTTCGATGTAAAGAGTAATCTGGGCTGGAGGGATTTTCTTGAAAACCTTCGTGTCGCATCTCTAGAAGATACTGAACCTAAATACCAAATTTGGTGTTTAACCGACTGTTCGTTTCTGAGTTATGCTGTTCACAGACACACAGACAGATACACAGACACACACACGGACATGTTTCCAAAAATGCTTTCTTTGGATTCAGGGGGTCTCAAAACATATTTCCGGTGAAATCTCGGTATCGAATTTTTGGGTGGAATACAATACTTCCCCTACTTACTATACCTAGTAGAGAAAGTAAAAATGTACGCCTCTTCAAACACATAATTTACTTCAAATAACATCTTTGTGGCATCAGTATTTCGAAGATATTCGTTATTAGAGGTTCGAACTGTTCATTTCTTGGTCATTCTTTGAGCTTCTATCAGCATTCAGTTGTTTCTCACGATTCCATGGAAACCGTATGGAATTTTAAGACCAACATATATCATCCAGTTTTTAAAGATTTAACTATCGCTATTCCCTTTGTATTATAACAAAATGTGTAATGTAGATGTTTCTGCAAAGGTTTATTTGTATTAAAACATATTACATAGAAAAATAAGGTTTAGTAAGAATAGTTTGTATACTCCATAATAAACTACAGAGGAAAGATCAAGTCAATGGAATACATCGCATTAATGTTTAGGTAAGTCCTGTCGATTTTCAGTTGTTTCTCGCGATGACATGGAATGAGTATCCAATTTTAAGGCAAGCGTATAGCGTCCTAAAACATTTGACTATCGCTATTCCTTTTTTATATATCACGAAATGTGTAATGCAGGTATTTCCGGAAAGGTTTATCTCGATTAAAATGAAGTAGGTAGGAAAATAAGCTTTCATAAAATAATTTGTATAGTCTGATCAGCCATAGAGAGCAGAGAAAGTCATGTGAATGTAACACATCACAATTTTTTTTCTTAGAATCATTTAAGAAACCAAAGTAAACCTGTTTATTCTATACGCACATAAGACCTTTTCGCACTACAACGCTAGATAGTAAGTATACGCGATCGCTCGCTGTCCAACTGATAATTGACGTCTTTGCGTATTGTGTCCCCATTGGGTACTCCAGCTTTCAGAGTGATAACGTCACATATTCCCTCTACAATACTTAGCCAGTAGCCGAGGGCATGACAAACAGATAAACATCCCCGATAATCCATCAATGTCATTCCACTACAACGACAGCTAGCGCTAGAAGCAGTCAAATGGGCAAAATAGATAAAAACATCCACAATAATTAAATTTTTTATATTGCAGCTCCAAGCTGTAGCAGTAACCAATAAAGATTATTGTAAGAGAAGATAAACTATGCTGACACAATACAATGTAAGCAAAATATTTGGCATTTTGGTTTACCATAGGGTATAGGGAGGGAGGAATGAGGGGAGAGACCCGAAGGGCGAACAGATCCGATGCATGGACGGGGTACCTAACATTTCCAGATAGAATGCATCCGACTTCACGCGGTGCCTACCACAAGCCACAACCTTCAAGGGTCCTCCGGAGCGGAGAACCATGTTGAGGAGATACCTAACTGAGCGGTACCGCAGCGACGCCAGGAAAGAAACTTTTACAGAGAGCAAGCCACTGCCCGCCGCAACCCGCCAAACACCGTCGCCTGGTCCCACAATGCTGAATCAGATGACAAGGAATATAATGGGTATAGAAATGAGATAAAGGAAAGTCTTGGTAGAAGATGAACCATTCCAGCATTCGCCTGGTGACCCGGGGAAACCACGAAAACCCCATAGGCCAAAGTGGGCGACGCCGGGGATCGTAACCGCCTCAGCCATTCCTCTTGGTCATCGGAGGGGGACACCTCGGGTACTGCGATCTATACAACTTCTACCCCAGGAGGAAGGAATGAAATTAAGGAACCGCAGGAGGCTATAGGCTGTAGGCAGATAAGCCACACGGATGCGCGGAAGACCCTAACAGTTCCTGGCTCGAAGAGCCGTCCCACAATTGGAGCTTCCCAGATAGGACGATGAACGACCTGTCAATCAAACAGTCCTCTAATGTCCATACGAATACTCTTTCTTTTGAGCAAACATTCCGCGCCATCTGTCCAGCACCGCCATACGCCACGAAACCTATAAGAAGACCTGAAGGACGAGATAGAAACGCAATGAAAGGGAAATGATGGAAAGGAAATAGTGGTAGATGAGAAAACGCTCAGCATTCGCCTACCGACCAGAGAAAACACAAAAAATCCAGATCAGAGTGGGCGATCGACGGGAACCGAACCCGGATCACGTGGTGCGGAACCACATCGCTCGGTTTGATTTACCACAAATACATTATTTAATAACCGTACTGCATTTTGATAGCCGAAGTCTGACAAGGAAAGTTCACCAGCCGTACTCTATCACTTGTTATGAAAGATATCATTTTAGCTAATTGTGCTGTATTTATTGTGCTAAGAGTTTTACAATTTGATTGTCTACTGCACTTTGATCCTGGCCACTCATTCAGTAGACAATCACTACAGTTTATTTACATTTTACAATTTCTCGTCAATAAATTATCTTCTTTTTTCAGTTTTTTCATGTCCCATTTCCACTTGTTTTTCACTTTTCATCTATTGATTACCTAACCATTACACATTCACTATAGTTTTCCATTCAAAGTAAGATATGCTACCTGTTACTTTTCTCTTTCCACTGTCCAAAACCATTTATATTTTACTTTACACAAAAACTGTCCAATGCTTCTAGCATCCTTGCACATCATTTCGATCATAAGCGTATTTCTATTCCCCTTCAATCACTTCTTATTAAAAAATTCTTTTCTCCAATTTTCTGTTCCTTGGCACTTAAATACTACGATGTGTTCAATGTCTTCATTACCACCATATATCGGACATTGGTTCTGAGGAATACCCTGTCTTAACCCTCTTAGCCTCCATGCTCCCCCCATGCAATAGATTCTCTTTCTTCTTTATTTACTATGTCTATATATTTTTCCCTACCCCATGTAGTTTTCACTGGCCTATAACAAACTAAGGAGCTCTTTTCGTCAATCTCACTGAACATGATTTGTATATTCTATATCTTCCAGTCTTTTCCTCGCCTTTTTCCAAAATTTTTTCACATTATTTTCTCTCCTTCTCCACATATCTCCTAACCCATTTTTCTCCAAAATGTTCCATAATTTACTTACCCATCCATCATTCATTAAACTATTCTCTTGGTATTCAATACCTTGTCTTAACACATTACTTTTTCCTATATTTAAAGTTCTGAACCAAAATTTCAAAGCTCTTTCCATTATCTTCCCCTTAGTTGGCACCCTGCCCATCTCTAATTGTGCTACCTGTCTTACAATTGACTTCGGTAACCCTAGTATTTATCTACAAAACATCCTGTGCACATCATCTATACTTTCCCATCCTCTATCTAATCCCCATATTTCTATACCATACATCATTTTTGCCTCCACAACCATCTCATAAACTTTTTCCAGCCATTTAACATTTATATTAGCTCTATATTTGCCCTTTACCTTTTGCCAATTCAAACTTCTTTTGTTTCTCCCATTTATTACCTCCATCTATTTTTACTCCTAAATAAATACAGTCACGCACCACCCTGTAATCTTTATTCTCTCCCTTCCACTTTTCATATTTGCTTAATTTTCCCCCGTTTTGAACACTACGATCTGTGTTTTCTCTTGATTCACTTTTAACTTCCATTCTTTACAATACACATCAATTGCTTGTAATGATTGTTTTAAGCCACTTACTATAATAGATCCTACCACTAGGTCATCTGCAAAAAGAAGTTCTGGGATTTTTTTAGCTAATTAAAAGCTAATGATTGAAGCAGTGTAATTTCTTCATTCGGAAAGCTCAATTTTTAATGCATAGGAATGTTTAAAAAAACTTTCATATTTGGCTTTTCACAAGCGTCGAAATAGCAATCGAGTACACATTATTGTCTCGCGTGCTCATAATACCACTCCGGTCTAAAAGATACGCCGATTTCCTGTGATTTTCGTAATCAGGGTCATTTACTTGTGAAAGAAGAGATACTAACTCGCTCAGCTATTGGCATACCCGCTTTATTAGTTTCTTCTCTAACACTAGTTATAGAAGTCAGAGGAAATATTGCGTTCCATCCAAAAACACAATATGAACATTTCAATGGAATAGCTTGAGGTCTATTGACAATAAAATAAAATAAACCATTACCGTTCAATGCAAAACGTTCGATATTTTTTATTTTCCCAAAAAATAGTTCCATAATTTTCATTAAAATACAGCGTGTTTTGAGGCAGTATTTTTAACACTTGAATAATTTCAATTTAATTATATAATATGTAAATTCAATAACAACCCGCCTTGAAGCAATATGTGTATGTAATAATTTGTAAAATGTATGTAACAGTCATTGCATATACTTATATTATTGTATCCATGTGCAATAATGTTATGTTAATATATTAATATGAATGTAAATATATATACATATATATATATAACCTTGAGGCAATAATGAGTTTGAGAATTTAAATACTACTAGTCATTATTAGAGCAGCAATAATGTAAATTTTTAAACAGTTTAAAAATAGCCAATCAACAGCAAGAAAAAGCTTTAGCTAAATGAAGGTATTCTATTGGACTAGGATTAGCCAATCAGAGACTTGAAATACAGAAATTTACAAGTTTAGACGGTTAAAATCAAGTCAGTTGCCTGCAGATTGTGATAGTAACCGGATGGAAGATGCGTCCTCTAGAGAAATATAATACGTATTCATGTGAGACGAATAATAAATATACGTGTTAAAAAGTGCAAGTATTAAATAAAAGAATCTCACAGCTCTCGGTATTAGTGAAGTGCTACTTAATTTGTGTCAAGGATTAATAAAAAGAGGTGAATTAAAACTTAAAATCTGTGTAAGCCTACATTCTTTGTCGCATCACGCCCTGCCTAAGAGAAACGTGTCTCTAACAATAATACTGACGCAGCCGAGGCAAACATAAATATAACATTTAAAGAAGCGGTTTAGTAACAAAGTTAATATTTTTTTAAACTTGGGGCAAAGGCCACCTGAAAATACATTTGGGGCGAAGGCTACCGGAAACTGTTTACTATACGTGCGGTTGCAAGGAACTTTAAGTTCGGATCCCCAACAGTTGAACTATAATACAACTCCTACTTCAAAATCGGCTTTTCATACGTAGCGGCTAACAACGTAAAGAAAAATAGCATCTTCAAATTGGCGTCCATACTTGGAGCTAATGAAATACATATTCAGTTTAAAATATTTGCATGACTAACAAAACGTATATCTTGAATTTTGATGCCTAAGCGAGATATTACGTCAACCACCGTACAATCATGGTGCTATTTCATTTGACCGTACCATACCATTTTAAATACCGACGCCAGATATTCCTTGTTGTTTGCCCGATACAAGAGTTTTTATGTCCTATTTATTTATAAAGACTGCATGCAATTTGAAACTAGAAACCCGTGCCAACTACTTAAGTTACGCCTACGGTTTGTTGTGCAGGTATCTTACCTCACGCCTGCCCTTTGCTGAGCTGAGTCAGATATGTCGTGCATAGGACCACTCGGCAGCACGTCGTTTTCCTACCAGATAAAGATGTTGATGATGTGCTGTAAGAAATGGTCCCAACAACACTTCTGTGTTGTCCTTTACTTTTAACTTTTCTCTAGGGCGTGGTAGAGACTTAATAAAAAGTTTATGTTCACTTTAACTGCAATTTATTCACACTTATTCACAGCTAGCTGAACCTTCCACTCTATTTATCTTTCTTAAAATGTGAACAGCTTCGCACATGCTCCGCCATCAAAGTGGCGTGAAGTCTGAGGAACCTCGGGGCTCTCTTTTATGCACCCTGCAAATGACGCTACGATGATTGGCTGATCACCTTAGCGTCGTTTGAGAACATTTGCCCTCATCTCTCTCCTTATGACGTCTCTGGACTTTCCATGTTTGTCCAAGCCTCACGCTATCTCTTTCTAACCTTATGTATCTCTCTCTCTCTCTCTCTCTAGCGTCTCTACAAGTCATGTTTAGCGTAGTGCCTGTGCTCTATGCTGCCTCGCAGATATCTGCTGACTCTCACCTTCAGGACTAGTTAGCCTCCATTACATTTAACATACACGTGTTTATAATTTTAGAGCATTATTGTCATTAATACCAATATTTGCATTGATGTACTATTGTTCCCGCTACAGTCGTCATTGTCAATGTGACCTTATTCTTCTATCATTCTTGTTAATTGAGGTAAACGTTTACAGAAACGATTTCATTACATATTTCGTTATAGGTATAAGAAGGGTATAGTAGGCTGAAGTGATAATCAGATTTACAATAAGCGGGTACTATGTGGGGGCTTCGAAATTCCACTCTTTGCACGACATGGGTAAAACACAAATAGTGACTTAGCAGTTGACGCTGACCTGTGTCGCATCGGTATTACTACTGCTGCTACTTCGAGGAGAGTCGGGGTCACGGGTTCGATTTGACGATGACAGGAATTAGTGAATTAGTTCAGGGGATGATCTCCTGGTAGAGCTGAGACTCTTCTTTTCAGGGTGGTAACAGTGCATTGATAGTCTTAATAATTCTACCAGCTAAACGGAACAATTATTTATTTTAAGAGATTCCTTTCTGGTCAAACCACCACCTTCATTTATCGAAGCCACTTTCATTTACCTTAAGGTTCACGAAGTCGCGACTTATGTGTTTCTCCGACCACCTCTACTGCTAATTTTTCCCTCGGGTTGCCTATGTTACACTTTACGCCAGACTTAAAAAAAATTTCTTGATAATTTTCCGTCGAGTTCTTTGCCGACCGTCGCTATTGCTGGTTTTCGGAAGAGTGCCCCTTAAGTTTCCAAGCTTTCGCGATTTCTTAAAATCTCCTCCACTTTTCTTATATTTCGTTCCGTCTTCGGTTCAAAACGTATCAAGTGACGTGTACGCGATATGCTATTCGCTAACACTTTATTTCTTATCGATCCTCCACACTTCGGCAACTTCCGCGTTTAATTCTGACAACTTATTTTAAGTCGAAAATCTTCCCACGGGCCTTCTTAGATCGCAGATAGAACAGTACACTCTCTGACCGTGCTAAGCTTATGATCATTTGTCAAATGTCACATCCGAGCTGAGATACAAAGGCTATCCCTGTAGACTTCACGGCACCGTAGGCTATTTCCCAGAGTAGGTAAGTGTCTACCTGGCCTTTCGCTAGAAAACAAAGTTTGCCTTCCTTCCTTTTCGGCAAAGTTATGACTGGTAAGAACTTACAGAGCGACGCATTCAATTATTATTACACTTCATTTACTTTTTGCACATTTTATGGCCCATTTAATTGATTACTCTTTATACCCAATCCTGATTCACAAGTTTATCGCAGGTTATAAATTATTTGTCATTAAGTTTTGTCAGATTATTATCAATGTTAATGTCTCCATTAAGATTTATATTAAATATTATATTGTATTATATTATTATTTATTTCTCACCTCGGTCTCGATAACCGATTTCGCATTTGAAAAAAGTGTAGGTATTTGAAAATTCAAATCAATAAGAATATCTTGGAAATCGTTAACGCCACAAAAATTATTTGAAATAAACCATGTGTTTTAACAAGATCTAAATTTTTACTTTCTCTACTACGTATAGTAAGTAGGGGAAGTATTGCATTCCACCCAAAAATTCGATACCGAGATTTCACCGGAAATACATGTTTTGAGACCTCCTGAATCCAAAAAAAGCATTTTTGGAAACATGTCCGTGTGTGTGTCTGTGTGTGTGTGTGTCTGTGAACAGCATAACTCAAAAACTAACAGTCGGATAAACACCAAACTTGGTATTTACGTTCAGTATCTTCCAGAGATGCGACACGAAGATTTTCAGGAAAATCCCCCCACCCCAGACTACCCTTTACATGGAACATTTTTCGAAAATTTTAATTTTCTCAAAAATGGCTCTAACGATTTTGATGAAAATATCATATGTTTAAGATAATGTCATGAGAAATGAGATGTATATCTCGAAATATCTGGGAATGTCTCCAAAAGTATTCTTCATTATGAACGACTTTTGCATAACTGGTAAACCATAAGATATAGACAAAATTTTACTACACAAAAAATGTAGATCGCGTTAAAATACACAACTTATATCATATACATTTTTTTTGTTGAGTGAACCGTTTTCGAAATATTGCTTGTTATTTCCTTAAATTTTCCAATACTTATACTTTTTCTCAAATTCGTTATTCATTTTTTTATGTCCTGGACATGCAAAGAGAATGGAATGCGCCACATAGCAACCAGCGTTAAAATATTTGACTATCGCTTAAAAGCTACCATATTCCCCATGCATCTACATGAATATTACCAATAACATTGACATCTCGATATCTCGATTAACATGAAGCATATGGAGAATAAGCGTTTGTAAAATTAGATTGTACAAGAGTAGAGAAAGTCATGTGAGTGTAACACATCAGATTTTTTGTGCAGTAATGGTTTATTAGTTACGCAAGTCATTCATAATGAAGTGGTTTTAAAGACTACTCCCAGAAAATTATAGATATACATATATCTTATCTGTCATGGAAATGTCTTGAGCATATGGAGCCATTTTAAGGAAAATCAAAATTTTCGAAAAGTTGTTTCCATGTAGAGAGTAGTTTGGATTGGGGAATTTTCTTCAAAATCTTCGTGTCACATACTTGGAAGACGTTGAATTTAAATACCGAGTTTAAGATTTAACTAACTTTTCGTTTTTGAGTTATACTGTTTAAAGACCGGTCTGACAAACACATACTCATGTTTTTATTCAGGGCACCTCAAAACGTGTATTTCCAGTGAATCCTAGACATTGAATTTGTTGGTGGAATGCAACACGCGCTCTGTTTAATACAGGCAAATAGTAGAGAAAGCAAAAATGTATTGTGTTCTTTATCTCTTACAGAATGCATTAACGAAGAATCGAAAAGCGAACCTTAAGCTACTGTAGAGAACGCAGTTAAGGAAAGACTAGAACTGTTTAGACATATGGATTACTACGAAATTAGATTTTAGGTAGAGCGCAAAAGAGAACGTGACCTGGTTAAGCAATGGACACACAATAAACGCTTTGTTAACAATGTTTCCACTGTTACTCTATGGGGGTTAATGACTACGAAAAATTTAGTAAGAGGGAGTTAGTTGATTTGAAATGATAATGCCAGTAAATGTACCTTTGTGTTAAGCCATGGTCTCTTCCGGACTCAATTACGTGTATTGTTTTTACATATAATGTGTATCAAGAACATTATGGCAGTTCAAACCTAACGGGTGAGCGTTACCATAGAGCACGATGCTGCTGTGGGGTTATAAAACTACTAAAAAAATAAAATAAATCTGTGATAATCATCCGGGCATTTGAATATTGAAATTAGGACGTATATTCCAAATACATCGTGTGTTATTTAGTTTTTCGTACATAGTTTGTTTTCACTAATTATTGTATTAATCGGTCACGATATGAGTGCGTGAGGGAAGAAGAGGAACTAACAAGATCTGCATGTTTTGTGTTTTAACGGTTTACTAGTTATGCAAAAGTCATTCATAATGAAGTGGTTTTCAGAGGCTATTCCCAGAAAATTCTACATTTACATATATCTTATCTGTAATGGAAATGTCTTAAGCTTATGAAGCCACTTTTAGGAAAATCAAAATTTTCAAAAGTTGTTTCCATGTAGAGGGCAGTTTGGAGGGAAGAGTTCCAAGTTGTATATACTTTGGAGGCTGAGGCCTGCAAATGTAGTAATTTCCATTGTGCAATTGTAAAATCCCACTATCACCATTCCCCACACTACCCTCTGATTCCTAGCCTTGATGACGTTCACATTGTTAACAAAAACAGTGGTGCCATTCTCCAAGTGCACTCATATCGTGGCCGAATAGTACAGATTAAATCGTAACCTAATTAACTAAAACAAATGTAATATATGTATACCTTCTGTATTATTCTACTATTCCCACTGGAAATCAGCAGTCCCACACTACTTTCACTCATACTAACTTAACTTATAATACTGGCAGCCAGTATCCTACGTAATTTGTAAGTGCAATTTCAATTTTTAAACCTTTTTAATTTCCAAACTATAAGCTATTTCTTTTGTTATAATATATTTAATATTATTTTAATTAATTTATTTTCCTCATATTTAATCAAGTATTAAAATATCGGTGTCTTAGATGTATCCCTTGCTTAATTACTAACATAATTCATAAAATGCTTCTCTTCCACCAACATTTCTTAATTTATCGCATTATAATCTTCCACTTTAATCACTTTTTATCACTTTAAGCATCTTCAAAATTTATTACATAATAACGATTCTCTATCACTCCAATGTTTACATTATTAATTACTTTCAGTATTTGGGTCCCTCCTTTCACTAACACTGATCACTTATCACTTATCTTCCTCTTTTCACTGCACTTCACTTCCACTAAAACTCCTAATACAATAACCCTCTCTTTTTCTTTCCCTTTCGTCCCTCGTCTCCCGGCTCCTCCTCTTTGTACTATGAGAGAGTATGCGGAAAAGAGGTGATGTACGCCAATTTGGCGGCACAGCATTTGCAGGAATGGTCCTGAGTTCGATGCTAACACAGGTTCTTGCATGCATCTTGGATCTAGGGTGTGGACTAGTTCGTTTTTCTGCACGTTTATTTTCCTTCACCGTTATATCTTATTAATAATTGAGCCTTCCCAACCCCATACCCACACACACGCGCGCATATTTCCTTGGGCGGCGCATTTACTGCTATACTTCAAACTACTGTATGATTATTTTATCATAGTTACAGGTTCTAAATCTATTGCACTTTTCTTTTCTGCCAAAATAGTTCTATTAATAAAGCTCTAACTAAAAACATTATTTTAAATAGTTGGCCCTCTCGTACTAAAATATTTGACAAAATTAAAGATAGACACCAACCTGGCTCACACCCTACCCGCGACACTTTTCTATCAATTTGCTTTGAACCGCACCCACTTTTATTTTATTTTTTTTAGAACAATCTCCAAGGGAATACCACGAACAAGCGATTTTTAAAACTCTCCTGTTTCTTTATTTCGACTTTTTCTGTCTCCCCATTTCGCTATCACGTGATTTCTACCTTCTTCCTTATTTGTTGTCTAAGTTTCCACATGAACTCGTATGCTGCAGTTATCAGAGCGAAATGTTTTTAAAATGTTTTAATTAATTATTGATAGGAATAAATAACTTTTAAAACTTCAAATCAAGCAACATTTTTATTTAATCGTCCTGGGGTATTTTACGGCCAATGTTCAGAAATTTGTGGAGCAAATCACAGATTCATACCTATTGTTCGAATTAAGATTCTTAAAGATGTTCCTAATATTCTTGACCATGCACCAAACTGACCTTTGTTTCTACGCACCTGTTTTTCAGGCGACCTAACGACACTTGAACAAAAGCGTCTTCTGCCTTACTCGTCTTCAATGTGGAAAACCCTACCCCGTTTCCTGCCGGCTGCTTTCACTGTCTCTCCAACCCATATTCATCCTTACAAGTAATATTCATTTCCTAGTCTTACTTAATATTATTACTAATATTACTAATATTACTAATATTTACTTTTTACAGTATTATGGCTGGTATTTTATATTTCTAGCTGCGCAAAACGCACTGTCTCAACAACCAATAATACTCTTATTTCCCTCAGCTACGTAAAACTGCTGGCAATCGCATTCTCCATAATTATTTGAAAATAAAGACAATGTAACGGAGAAATATTTATAAGCATACCTAAGTTTGCTTGCAACTGCTCTTTTCTAACATGTATGACTTCTCCAGTTACCTGAAACAGACGAAAACCAGTAAAAAAAATTACAAATGTATTAATGCATTAATGGTTACTCTGTAGGGTGATTCTAAACTACAAACAGAATAACATTTACTATTATTTGAGTAGCAAATTCAGACAAACATTCTGATGTGTTACACTCACATGACTTTCTCTATTCTTGTACAAACTATTTTTACAAACGCTTATCCTCCATATGCTTCACAATAATCGAGTTATCGAGATGTTAATCTTATTGGTAATTTTCTTGTATATGCAAGGGAAATTGGTAGGCTTTAAGCGATGGCCAAATATTTTAAGAGCTGGTTGCTATGTGGAGTATTCCATTCTCTTTGCATTACCAGGACAAAAAATGAATAACGAACTCCCATTTGAGAAAAAGTATAAGTATTGGAAAATTTAAGGGAATAACAAGCAATATCTCGAAAATGGTTCACTCAACAAAAAAATGTATATGACATAAATTGTGTACTTTAACGCGATCTACATTTTTAGTAGTAAAACTTTGTCTATCTCTTATGGTTTACCAGTTATGCAAAAGTCGTTCACAATGAAGAATACTTTTGGAGATATTACCAGAAAATTCGAGATATACATTTCGTTTGTCATGAAAATATCTTAAACTTATGATATTTTCATCAAAATCGTTAGAGCCAATTAAAATTTTCGAAAAATATTCAATGTAAAGGGTAATCTGGGGTGGGGGGATTTTCTTGAAAACCTTCGTGTCGCATCTCTGGAAGATACTGAACCTAAATACCAAGTTTACTGTTTATCCGACTGTTCGTTTCTGAGTTATGCTGTTCACAGACACACACACACGGCCATATTTCCAAAAATGCTTTCTTTGGATTCAGGGGGCCTCAAAACATATATTTCCGGTGAAATCTCGGTATTGAATTTTTGGGTGGAATACAATACCTACTTCCTCTACTTACTATACGTAGTAGAAAAAGTAAAAATGCAATATCATAGCATCTTTGTCTTACCGTGTCATTGTTCTAACCAACTGAGCAATTTGACATCTAACATGAAATTCCCCAACTTAAATTTCTTCCGGTGAACCACAAGGCGTTCTCAAATTCAATTTCGGCGATTTACAATATTCTCGAACTTCGTATTTAAACACTATTAGATCAGTTAATGATAAGTAATTGTTTCCTATCACATGCCATATGGCTGTGGTAGCTCAGTTGGTTAGAGCATCCGACGTTAAGCCGAAGATCCCGCTTTGGTGTTGAATTTTTCAATCTGGTTCTACCTTTGCAACTTAGCCTACACACAACATGGTAAAACAACGATTAATAATTATTATCAACATTTTATAATACCCTTTTTGCGGATGCCGCACTGTTAGGCCTAAAGAAAATTCTTCACTAGCTTTCATTTGCTGAATGCCGTTAATTCCGCGAAGTTATACATTCCAAATAGCAGTCTGCTGCTACCGCAGCCGCCACTGCCTGTCCACCATCTCATAGTCCCTGGCAGGAATGCAATCAATCAGTAGATCAGTAAACACTTCCAACTACACAGCGGTATATGATGCTGGACTTGCTCCTCCAGCTAACCTTACGGCAGCAGTGTCAACTTCAGGGTCAGTATTGTCGCTAGATTAAGGCGAAGATGTCGTTAAGTGAACGTAGGCTTTAAGCTATAATCAAATATTTTAAGAGCTGGTTGCTATGTTGAGTATTCCATTCTCTTTGCATGTCCAGGACATAACAAAAACAAATAACGATTTCCTATTTCAGAAAAAGCATAAGTATTGAAAAATTCAAACAAATTGCAAGGAATACCTCGGAAATGGTTCACTTGACAAAAAAATGTATATGACATAAATTGTGTGCTTTAGCGAGCTCTACATTTTTTGTGCAGTATAATTTTGTCTATCTCTTACGGTTTACAAGATATGCGAAAGTTATTCAGAATAAAGAGGACTTTTTGAGACACACCCAGAAAATTCATGATATACATTTTATGTATCATGAAAATATCTTAAAGACATATTTTAATCAATATCGTTAGAACCATTTTTGAGAAAATCAAAATTTTCGAAAAATGTTCCACGTAAAGCGTAGTCTGGGGTGGAGGAATTTTCTTGAAAATATTCGTGTCGCATCCTTGAAAGATATTAAACTCAAATACAAAGTTTGGTACTTTCAGTTATGCTGTTCACAGACACGAACGCACGGACATATTTCCAAAAATACTTTATTTGAA
The DNA here is from genome assembly GCA_030765065.1 of Deroplatys truncata. Taxonomy (NCBI): domain Eukaryota; kingdom Metazoa; phylum Arthropoda; class Insecta; order Mantodea; family Mantidae; genus Deroplatys; species Deroplatys truncata. The sequence continues at coordinate 113,999,091 of CM060982.1, forward strand.
TTCACGGCACCTCAAAACATGCATTTCCGGTGAAATATTGATATAGAATTTTTGGGTGGAATGCAATACTTTTCCCTCTTTACTATACGTAGCAGAGAAAGTAAAAATTAACTTTTACGTTTTCTTATGTATACATTATTTTATCCGTTTGCATTTCAAAATCTATAACTTTACATGCAACTCATAACTACTAAAATGGAAATAAATAAGTAACTACTGCTTATTTGAAGCGGTATTTTTGCTGTTTACACAGCGAAACGCCGAAGCCGAGTTCTTTTCCCACTACAAACACAGATATTTTCTCATGTTAGGTAGTCTGAAACTAAACGCACTCAGCCTCATGAAGGTTGTGTTCTGCTATGTCACATAGACAAAGGTGGAATTCGTTCACCTAAAATGAGAGAATATTTATTTTAGTGATGATTCCATCCTTTTAAAACCGTGTGTTCTGTGGACCCGTGCTTCAGAAGCAGATGTAGTGTTGGCCGAGACCCTTTTCAGGAATCTGTGCTTGAGGTTTTTAAACATATTGTGCAACGTATGGAAGATTTCCAGACGGTTGCACGTGACAGAGGTTTTCAGCTCGCTTGACACATCTCAATATATTCTCTGCTGGGAAAAAGCGGTCTTGAAGGGAGTTGGAGTTATACGAATTTACGAGGAGACGAACATTTGTAAACGAAAAATGTCCGCCGGGTGATAAGTGATTGATAACCAAGTATAACGAATATACCAGGGAAGTGCCGTGCATTTTCAACAAGCTTCAGAATAAACACAACTTTTTGGTCTTACGTCTAAAATAATTTGTTCTTTAGTTCATGAATTAGGCTACAAGCCATTATCATTCTTCATGATTTTGGCAATTCTATGCGGTGTAATGTAGAGTCGAGTACATGGAATTGTGCCGATATAATGCGCAGTGGTTCATGTTGATAAGTGAATACTAAATCATCTCTGCCACATTAAGCTCCCCCTACCTGGTTCCAAAACTCTACTTAAAATTTGTCTTGCTCCGCCCTTTTCCCTCGCTCCTGAGTCTAAAACCAACCTGTTTTTTGCCAGACTTGTGATCAATACGAGACGGACGCACATAGGAGTGAAATCACCACTATTACTAAGCATGCCTTCCAACCACTCAGTTTCCGTACTCCTCCCCTTTCGCCGCTCACCTAGTGCCTGGCGTTTGTTCATAGGCTAATGCACATGTGCCGGACTTAAATTCAAACTAATAAGAGATTAACTTATCCAGGGCTGGTGATAAGGAGTTTCTGCCTACATTACATAAAAGAAAACTCTATAGGAGACCATCTTGCTCTCCCCAACGTTTTCTGGTCGATCGATGTTTCTTCTTCCTATAAGTTTGTACTTTAAAACTCTGGTATGTTACATTCACATGCATTTCTCTAACCCTTTATTTTATATAACTTCTACAAACTACTCTTGCTTTTTCTATTCACTTCATGTCAGTCCTTTGCAGGAATAGTTTTATTACAGGTTTAATTGAGGGTACAGGGGGGATAGAGGAAACAGAATCGATTGATACTCAGATGTTTAAAAGCGAATCGCTTATGATGGCCTTCAAATTTCATTCTCTTTCCATGACATCGCGAATGCACTGCTAAATAAAACACCTTTTTGCACAATTTCTCCATGAAAAAGTATTACTTATGAAAATATAGTGTAAAACTGAAGTAAATTATACTTCTTACTCTCAAAGAGGATACATTTACTAGACATTATTTTAATAATCTGTCAATACCAAATTTAGTCGCCTAGGCAACGAATTACTGGCTCTAAACGGAAATGTTCCCACATTTCATGACAGCGTTCCCAGAGGCGGCGAGTGATTCAGTGATTAGACGACTAAATCGGATAGGTATTGGACAAGAATGGATATTGGACAGATTATTTAAATAATGTATTGTAAATGTGTCCACTTGGAGAGTAAAAATTATAATGTATTTCAGTTTTACATTAGTTGCCATTAAAAATACTTTTTCATGGAGAAATTGTGCAAAATAGCGTTTTATTTAGTTGCATACTTGAATGGAACAGATGATTGCCATAATGTCTGGCAATTGTGTACTCCTTGAGAGTAAAAAAGTATAATGTATTTAAATTTCACATTATGTTGCCATTAAAAGTATTTTATGGATATATTATGCAAAATAGGGTTTTATTTAGTTAAACATGGACATTATAAGTTATAGCGAGTAAATCTATTGCTTAAAGTTATACATTCATACATGAATAGGACGCCACTGCATGCACGAAAAGGTAAACAGATACAGACACCACCTCTTTGCTATACATACTCCACCTGTGAAGACCAGCAGAATGCCTCCAAATGGAAGTAAGTATACTCAAAATTTAATTCAAATCTGAGCATTAGGAGACTACTGTCCATTCCAAATCAGAGTTCCCTCTGATGTAAACAAAAACACGTGCTTCTACTTGTCACAAACCTAAGCACACACTCTTACGCCAACGTAAATAGTTCCTTAATACATGTATTTTATCATGAAACATTGGGGCAGGAAAGGTGTAGAACTGCACATTTTATTGCGGTTATCATAAGAACTCATTGTTAAAGGTAATGTGTATATACTAACTGTTAAGAGATTACAAAATATGATTTTGTCTGCTATTGCGCTAACGTCGAGAGCATCTTGCTTGTTAATTACCAACCGTAATCACGACTGCCACATATACAAGAAATGCAGCAATGAATTCCCAGAGATGCTATCTGAGTACCGAATAAACACTTTGCGTAACACAGGATATATGATAAGCGAACGGTCATTCATAACACGCTAGCACACGTATGATCAGCTCAGGTCAAATGTGATTTAGTCAGTTGGTATTTCAGATCACATGGCAGAGGAAGGTGCATGTGGTGCGAATAAACTCCTCAAACACAAAAGCAGTAAACAATTAAAAAGTGGCGAAACACAAACAATACTTAATGTACTCAACTCATTATTAGAAAAATATCCGACACTTGCATTAGTACATATTACGAAACTACTAATATCCGCCTTTACAGGCGTTTCAGTGAGAAGTGTAACCAAAGTGCGCAGGGAATATAAACAGACATAATAGAACATAACAGAAGAGGAGAGTCAAATGTGGGAACTTGTTTTGTGTGCGACAGTGCTGTGGATAAGCTTGTCATTAACTTGAAGAAGTTATTATTCCAATATGACAGCTGAATTATCTTCGGAGGATTCAGATTTGGTTATTGCACCTTTGCCTGATTGCGATTAAGTAACTAAAATGTTCATTTCCGCATACCTACAAAATCGATTGTTACTTCAGGTTGCATTTTGAACTATGATTTTCACGCAGGGCGCCTTTTTACTTTCTCTACTACGTATAGTAAGTAGGGGAAGTATTGTATACCACCCAAAAATTCGATACCGAGATTTCACCGGAAATACATGTTTTGACACCCCCTGAATTCAATAAAGCATTTTTGGAAACATGTCCGTGTGTGTGTCTGTGAACAGCATAACTCAGAAACGAACGGTCGGATAAACACCACACTTGGCATTTAGGTTCAGTATTTTTCAGAGATGCGACACGAAGAAAATCCCCCACTCCAGTTTACCTTTTACATAGAACATTTTTCGAAAATTTTAATTTTCTCAAAAATGGCTCTAACGATTTTGATTAAAATATCATATGTTTAAGATTTTTTCATGACAAATGCAATGTATACCTTGAATTTTCTGGGAATGTCTCCAAAAGTCCTCTTCATTGTGAACGACTTTTGCATAACTGGTAAACCTAAGAGATAAACAAAATTTTACTACACAAAAAATGTAGATTGCGTTAAAATACACAATTTATGTCATATACATTTGTTTTGTTGAGTGAACCATTTTCGAGATATTGCTTGTTATTCCCTTAAACATTCCATACTTATACTTTTTCTCAAATTAGTTATTCATTTTATTTGCCCTGCTAATGCAGAGAGAATGGAATACTCTACATAGCAACCAGCTCTTAAAATATTTGACTATCGCTTAAAGCCTACCAATTCCCTTTGCATCTACAAGAAAATTAGCAATAAGATTAACATCTCGATATCTCGATTAACATGAAGGATATGGAGAATCAGCGTTTGTAAAAATAGTTTGTACAAGAGTAGAGAAAGTCATGTGAGTGTAACACATCAGATTTTTATAGATTGAAACAATGTTCAACAAGCACGTGAGAGGGGAACAAGCTGCCATTAGGGGCGAGGATTGCGAACTACTTTCGCGCGGATAATACAAAGAGTTTGTTTACAGTGAGAGGCACCCTGGTTTCGAATGGACAGCAGTCATTTTTTGCCGTCTGGAGTTGCGTTTTGACCGCCTGTGCAGCACTACGAAACTTATGAGTCGCATGCAACAGACAGTTAAGTTCTAGAAGTGAAGTCACTTATCACATGTCTAATGCATTATTATAATCAGTTGGCTATTGTTTTGCACGAGAATAAAGAGTAACGAAATTGCTTTTATTTATTTGCCGCAATAAGAGGGCGAAATTTTGTTATAAATATTAACGCAATCTTTCAGAAGCACAATTACCACTAGCCATTTTGATCGGTTGTAGCTTCGCCTGATGGAAATTCAGAAAGTGTCAACAGACGAACTAACCAACCGAGAGGGTTTAACAGTTTTAGAGCTTTACGGTAATGTATCCGCAGGCAGTGCGTCTAAAGCGAATTGGTCTTCCGCTATAAACATAGCAAATGAAGGCAGCTGTACGTGTGTTCGCATCTCCGACATGTTAATCAACAGCCCCGGGTGGGCTATCAGGATACAACAATTGAACCCCGGGGAGAGGATTACCGGGCAAGTTATGCCTGCAATTACATTACCAGGTAGGGCGTTACTTTCTCGTAGACAAGTAATTCCCTGTTTTACACATTTTAAACAAATCGCCCCATAACAATGCGGCAATTCACGTTTTGCAGTCGACGAACAAACATAAATGGGATTCATTATCGCCCTATAAAATTAATTGTTTTACTCAATTGGAAAATGCGATCTTTATGGGAATGTATACTCATTTAGAGGCTTAATATTGCAATAAAACTCTGATTCACTGCGGTCGTTGGCGTACTGTTGACGTAATACAAACAATATTACAAGTAAATGAGGTCATTCTAAAGTACAGATCCCTTGTGACTTATATTTGTATATTCAGGAATCTAGTGCACTAAACATATATTTTTATTTTATGCCTTCTCTACCTAGAAGGTAGAGAGGGCATTGCATTCCACCCAAAAATTCTACACCGAGATTTCACTGTAAATATATGTTTTAAAATCCCCTGAATCCAACAAAAAGTATTTTTAGAGTAAGGTCCGTGTATTTGTGTGTGTGTGAACACTAAAACTCATAAACCAAAAGTTGGATACTTCCAAATTTGGTATTTAGTTTCAGTACCTCCAAAGTTGCGACACGTAGATTTTCAAGAAAATCCCCTACCACAAACTACATTTACATGGAACATTTTTGGAAATCTTTGATTTTCTAAAAAATGTCTAACAACTTTTATAAAAGATATTTTCATAGCAAATAAATGCCTATCTTGAATTTTCTGTGACTAGCCTGTGAAGTCCTCTTCATTCGGAAGGAATTTTGTATAATCTCGTATATCTGATAAACTTTAAGCGATCGACGAGAACGTACTGCGCAAAAAACGTAGATCTCTTTAAAACCCACAATTTATTTCAAATAACCTTTTTGTGTCATCAGCCATTTCCATTTTATTAAAGCTTTGAATTTTCTATACTTAACCATTCTTTTTAAGTTCCGTCAATTTTCAGTTGCTACTCGCGACGTCATGGAAAGATTGTGGAATTTTAAGGCCAGCTTATAGTGTCCAATTCTAAAGCATTTGACTATCTCTGTTCCCTTTGTATCTATAACAAATGCAGCTACATATGTGAATTTGTCTGGGTAAAAGAAGTTGCTTGAATACCTATAACAGATTTTTAATTTTTGTAGGCTGACCGTTAGGGTAGACGCAAGATTGCGTTTGATTTCTGTGGAAATTCATGTTTTAAAAAACGACATTTATAAAATATTGTCCGAAAGTTGTGCGTATGTGTGTGAGAGAGAGAGAGAGGGAGAGAGGGAGAGGGAACAGCTTAAGTGAAAAATCGTAAGTCTGTTAACAATCAAACTTTCCATTGCCAAATAAGTTTTGACATAGAAAAATTGTTGTTTTATCTTTTATTATCTTAAAACAGGTTTCATTAAGAGATCACAGGTTCGAAATATTAGCAGGATAAATAAAAAAATTAAATGTTCTGTAAATAACCTTTCAAGTGCTCCTCGTGCCTTTAGAATTGTATATAACTACTAGTAGAAATTACCTGCGCCGTGGCGCTGTGGGCTAGAGCGTGGAGCTAATGCGCCCGGGTGCGGATTATAAATACTTTAGGACCGGTGCGTATTCACAATCAGATCGTGAGGAAAGTGAGGAGCTACGATAGGCAGCTGTCGTGGTCTCGTGAGCCAACTTTTTGGCCTGGGGGATGCATGATACTGTCCACATTACCTACCCGTATCGTTTGGATGAACGCCCGCCTCTGCCGCGCGTAAATGGGCGTGAAGCCGGTGGTTGGGTTGGCAGGCACCGATGCCGCGCGGATTGTAGCGCCATAGGATTTCGAGTATTATAAATACTTGCCTTTACCCGGAGCTTTGATGGTTTTGATAAAACAATTTTCCAAATATTTGTTTATTTCCACAGACTCATAAACTATCAAAGCAATTACATTATTACCGGTGTAAAATTATTTTAATTTGATCGCCTCACCTTCGTTGTACCAAACTTTGCATTTGCAGTGAAGTATTTCAAATTCTCCCCATTTTCCATTAGGGATAATTTCTAACATTATCACTCTAAAAGTATGAAGAGAACAACACTCAGCGTTTCGTTATTGAGAAAATAGGTCCATTCTTGCTGAATATCCTTAAACTTGTTCCCCAACAAACATTTTCCATTGGCTCTCCCGTTGGGGTGACTTTTATTTCATCACCCCTAAAAGAATGTTGAGCTCTTTGTGTGGGCGGGGTTCCCCATTCTGCCTGTCCCATTGTCGGGGCGTCTCAATCTTGAAACGACAGGGAACCTGTCATTGCTATGCTGTCACTCGTGGTTCCGGCCACCGGGTGTCTCCTCTAATCTCCTCCTCCCTCCCGGGGCCACCCCTTTGTGCGACATAGGTACAATATCCTTACTAGAACAGTACTGGGTTCCCTCCGAACATCAGAAAAAAAATATAATAAAGAGAACATAAATTATGTTTCTATTTCACAAAAGAATTACGAAAACATAGTAACGACAAACCTCTAAATTAATTTCCCCCAGGGGTGTCTTTTATGGTATAATTCTTAAATTATTTTTATGCTTTTCAAAAGGAATGTGTGTGAAGAATTTTCCGTTCGTACTAAAAATCCTCCATAGTCCCTCCCATCGGACAATTTTAACCCAATTTCTCGTTAGCGATGGTTTTGGAATACCGCCCTTTAATAGAATGAAGTAACATTTTATCTTTGTTTAGTAAAATTATTAGGAAAACTGCACCATTTCGTGCTGGGATTCCTCAAAATTGCCTCCCAACGAAAACGTTTCCCCCCTCTTCCATTAGGAGGTTTTGTGGTATCAGCACTTGTATTTTTACTTTCTCAACTACGTAAAATAAGTAGGGGAAGTATTGTATTCCACCCAAAAATTCGATACCGAGATTTCACCGGAAGTACATGTTTTGAGACCCCCTGAATCCAAAAAAGCAGTTTTGGAAATATGTCCGTGTGTGTGTCTGTAAACAACATAACTCAGAAACCAACAGTCGGATAAACACCAAACTTGGTATTTAGGTTCAGTATCTTCCAGAGATGCGACACGAAGGTTTTCAAGAAAATGCCCCCACCACAGATTACCCTTTACATGGAACATTTTTTGAAAGTTTTAAGTTTCTCAAAAATGGCTCTAACGATTTTGATTAAAATATTATATTATATGTTTAAGATATTTTCATGACAAATGAAATGTATGTCTCGAATTTTCTGGAAATGTTTCCAAAAGTATTCTTCATTGTGAACGACTTTTGCATAACTGGTAAACCATAAGAGTTAGACAAAATCTTACTACACAAAAAATGTAGATCGCATTAAAATACACAATTTATGTCAAATACATTTTTTTGTTGAGTGAACCATTTCCGTGATATTGCTTGTTATTCCCTTAAATTTTCCAATACTTATTCTCAAATTCGTTATTCATTTTTTTGTCCTGGTAATGCAAAGAGACTGGAATACTCCACATAGCAACCAGCTCTTAAAGTATTTGACGATCGCTTAAAGCCTACCAATTCCCCTTGCACCTACAAGAAAATTAGCAATAAGTTTAACATCTCGATTAACATGGACAATATGGAGAATAAGCGATTGTAAAAATAGTTTGTACAAGAGTAGAGAACGTCATGTGAGTGTAACACATCAGATTTTTACTCTTGTCTAACAGAACGTGTGTGCCAAATTTGGTCGAAATCGGTGAAAGTGTGCATGAGCCTATAAGGAATACACACACACATACAATGACTCTGACCCTTATTTATATGAGGGTGATCCCGCAACATTTTAGAATGCCATGTTTCTAAAAACAAATCAAAATTGTTTATATTTAACAGCTACTTTCTGGTGTTTTTTCGAGTTGACTGCATGTAGTCTGTTCGATTTGCTATATTAGTTTGTTAATTATCATAATTTAAAGATTTTGTGCTCATCAAAAAACTTTTACAGGCTATGATTTTTTACGATTTTAAATCCTCATTAACGCCTAAACAATGTAAAGATGGCTTAGAAACGTATTTGGCGAAGAAGCCTCATTTAAGACAATAATTTATAATTGATACAGCGAATTCAAGAGGGATCTGTTTTTTCTTAGTGATGAATTTCGTGAAAGACGCCCAAGAGCTGCTGTTACAGATGAAAATATTGCAGCTGTTCGAGTAATGCTTGAAGAAGATTGATGGGCATCTTATGAATTTATTCGGGCGATATTGCAAAACATTTTAGATCAACAGTTGGACCTGAGAAAACTTTGTTGTCGATGGATTCCACATAAACTGACTCCCGATCAAAAACAACAACGCATTGATCGGTGCAGAAAAACTCTGGAAAAATTCCAAGGCGGCACTTCAAATTTGGTATGAAATATCGTTACTGCAGATGAATCTTGGATTTCTTATTATGATCCTGAAAAAAAGGTCAGTCTGCTCAATGGGTCTTTCGAAATGAACCTAAGCCTAAAAAATTCCGACGAATTCGCAGTGCTGGTAAGAAGACGGTTGCTAGTTTTGAGGCAGTGTTTTCAACAGTCTAATTATATAATATGTAAATTATATAACAGTCCGCCTTAAAGTAATGTGTATGTAACAATATATAAAAAGTGTATATTACAATGATTGTATATGTTTATATTATTGTATCCATGTGTAATAATGTTATGTGAATATATTACGTAATTTAATAATGTAGGAGCTGTGAGAATAATAGATTAAAAGTTGCTAACAATGAGGTAACCTTGCGGCAATAATGAGTTTGAGAGGTTAATAATGTTACTTGTGATTCTTGGAAGCAATAATGTAAATTTTAAAACAGTTTAAAAATAGCCAATCAACAACCAGAAAAGCTTTAGTTAAAAGAGGGTATTCTATTGGATTAGGAATAGCCAATCACAGACTTGAAATACAGAAATTTACAAGTTTAGGCGGTTGAAATCAGTTCAGTTGCCTGCAGACAGTGTTTGTAACCGGATGCGAGATGCGTCCTCTAGAGATTTAATACGTATTCGTGTGAGACGAAAAATAAGTTTACGTGTTAAAAAGTACAAGTAATTAATAAAGGAATCTCACAGCTCTATATCAGTGAAGTGTTATTTAAATCGCAACAAGGATTAATAAAAGGAGTGAAGTAAAATTATAATCTGTGTAAGCCTACATTCTTAAATCGCACCACAACCCTGCCAAGACATCCATGTCTCTAAAATAAATACTGACGCAGCCGAGGCAAACATAAATACATAATATTTAAAGAAACAGTTAAATTACAAAGTTATTATTTTTAAACTTAGGGCGAAGGCTAGCGGAAAGCGAGCACTATACGTATGGTTGCAACGAATTTCAAGTTCGGTTCCCCAACAGTTGATATACGATTCAATTCCTTCTAAAACACTCCTTTCTCAGTTTTTTTTCTCTCTCTCTTAAACCGATATATATTCCTACTATAGCATTAGAGGATAGAGGTATCGTTACTGCCGATTGGTACATAAATGTCTCTTAACCGCAAATGTTTGAAAAAGTTCCTGCAAAACGCCAAAAAGGAAAAATAATGTTACATCATAACGACGCATCGTCACATACAGCAAAAAAGAACAACTGAGTATCTGGTAGCCCTAAAGGTCAGCACTATGGACCCTCCAACATACAGTCCTGACCTAGCACCTTGTCATTTCTTTTGTTTCCAAAAATTAAAGATAAAATACGTGGAAGCACTTTTTCGTCATCAGATTGAGCAGTGGAACATTATAAAAACCTGGTTTCTGAAACGTCTCAGGAAAAGTGGCATCATTGCTTTAAGGACTGGTTTCATCGAAAGCAAAACTGCATTGATGTTCTAGGGGAATATTTTAAGAAAAAAATTAAAATTTTTAAAACTAATCCTTGTTTGATTTTCTAAAAATTTTCAGTCACCTCGTATAGATGAAATTATAAGGGATACAGAAACATTATTACTTTCTCTACTACGTATAGTAAGTAGGGGAAGTATTGTATTCCACACAAAAATTCAACACCGAGATTTCACCGGCAATATATGTTTTGAGACCCCCTGAATCCAAAAAAGCACTTTTGGAAATATGTCTGTGTGTGTGTCTGTGTGTGTCTGTATGACTGTGAACAGCATAACTCAGAAACGAACAGGCAGATAAACACCAAACTTGGTATTTCGGTTCAGTATCTTTCAGAGATGCGACACGAAGGTTTTCAAGAAAATCCCCCCACCCCAGATTACCTTTTACATGGAACATTTTTCGAAAATTTTTATTTTCTCAAAAATGGCTAACGATTTTGATTAAAATATCATATGTTTAAGACATTTTCATGACAAATAAAATGTATATCTTGAATTTTATGAGAATGTGTCTAAAAGCATTCTTCATTGTGAACGACTTTTGCATAACTGGTAAACCATAAGAGATAGACACAATCTTACTAAACAAAAAATGTAGATCGCGTTAAAATACACAATTTATGTCACATACATTTTTGTTGTTGAGTGAACCATTTTCGAGATATCGCTTGTTATTCCCTTAAATTTTAAATACTTATACTTTTTCTCAAATTCGTCATTCATTTTTTGTCTTGGATATGCAAAGAGTACCAATCTGTGGCAAAAAGAATGGTGCTGCACATAGCAATCATCTATTAAGAGTTATGTATGTGTTTAAAGGCTACTGTATTTTTATATTGCCCTTGTAAATATCTATTCCCCTTACATCTACAAGAAACTTAGCAATAAGATAGTCTGCAAATGTTTATCTCGATTAACTTGAAGTAGATGGAGAATAAGCGTTTGTAAAAATAGTTTGTACAAGAGTAGAGAAAGTCATGTGAGTGTAACGCATCAGAAATTTTTTTAAACATGCAACTGAGCTTCCGTTAACATAAGCTCAAGAGACCGCGACATTAAAGCTGGAAACACAAGCTGTCTTTAATGAAAGATCTTTATGCCGTAGGCAGGTAAGCAAAATTAAGAATTTTAGGTATCTGGAAAATAAAGATAGAAAGAGAAAAACAGTTTACAGATGCTAACAGTGTTTGTTTAGCAACCCTCAAGAGAGTCAGATTCGTTTACGAAGGCACATCATTAAACCAGTTTCATTGCAGAAGTAATTTGTAGGTTGCATGGCTTCCAATGTTTGTTTATATTTAATTTACTCGAAAGTAACATGTAAACAAAGTGATGCGCGTTACAGTAGCGCTCGAATCGTACTACCATCACGAAATAAAAACCTGGCATTGATACTGTAAAGGACAGATGTCAAAGAAAATATTTACATAAAATTATCAGTTGTTAGCGTTGCAGCTGAAAGAAGGCTATATAAGAATTTTTATGAAAATATACACCGGTCTAAAAAATGTTACAAAGTTTGGTGGTAGATACGAGGGCAGTTCCAGAAGTACCCGACCTGATGTACATATAGCGGTTTTTGTTTCAAACAAATGACTATGGTAGAAATTTCCACCCTTATAAAGCTCAAGTTTGAGGGTTGACGATGATACACTGTCCATTAATTGTTTGGCAGTCATTAACAGTGAACTCTCTCAACGAATTTGTAAACATAGATAAAACTGGCCATCGTTATGTGATAAAATACTTTCATTTGAAAGGTCTTAGTCCAACTAATACTAAAGCTGAGCTAGATTCTACTCTGGGGGAGTCTGCTCCTTCGTTTACAACAGTAAAATATTGGGTGGCAGAGTTTAAGTGAGGCCGTACGAGCTTCCAAGTTGAACGTTGCAGTGGTCGACCAAATGGGTGATCACGCCAGAAATTGTGAAGAAAATCCACAAAATGGTATTGGATGACCGTCGACTGAAAGTGCGCGAGCTAGCAGATATTGTAGGCATTTCAAAAAGTGCTGTACATTGCATACTGACTGAAAATTTAGACATGAGAAAGATAGGTGCCGCGTTTACTCACAATGGAACAAAAGCAGCGTCGTGAGCACGTTTCAGTCGAGAGTTTGGCGATGTTTCGCTGCAATAAAGCCCAGTTTTTGCGTCAATTTATAACCATGGATGAAACATGGGTCCATCACTTCACACCTGAGACGAAGTAATAGTCAAAACAGTGGATTGAAAGGGGAGAATCGGCTCCAAAGAAGACGAAGACAGCTCCATCTGCAGGCATGATGTCAGTTTTTTGGGATGCGCATGGGATAATTTTCATTGATTATCATCAAAAAAGAAAAGCAATCAATGGCGAGTATTATGCAAACTTATTGCAGCGTTTGAATGATGAAATCAAGCAAAAACGGTCGTGTTTAGCGAAAAAGAAAGTTCTGTTTCATCAAGACAATACACCATTTCACACATTCATTATCGCCATGGCCAAAATCAATGAGTTAAAGTTCGAATTGCTTCCTCATGCACCCTATTCGTCAGACTTAGGCTCCTCTGATTATTTTCTGTTTCCGAAGTTGAAGAAATGGCTTGGTGGTAAAAGATTTGCCAACAATGAAGACGTGCAGTTTGAAGTTGATGGCCATTTTGCAGAACTCGACAGTTCTCTCTATAAACAAGGTATCGAAGCTATTGAACGTGCTGGGAAAAGTGTATCGAGTTGAATGGAGACTATGTAAAGAAATAAAGGTGTTTTTTCCCAAATTTTTTGTATTTTCGTTGTTAGTTCGGGTACTTCTGGGACAGCCCACGTAGATACCTCCTATGTGATCATATTGTGTTAATAAATTCATGTCCAGAAACACATTCGTTTACGTGCCAGAGCATGCGAAATGGGAAGAGGGTTAGCTAGGTAAACAAACCGTATAATCCGCGACAAGCAGTAGACGTCGCATTCATTAGTTAAGAGTTGTTAATCAATGGTAATGCATCAGATGTTTCAGCAGCTTACAATACTTACAACGGTAGTGCTTACGTATTATTCTGTTTATGAGTTTCATACTTTACAGTATTCATTTGCGCGGCTCGTCAACAATGAATGAATGATGACAGCCTTGTACACAAATGCATAATTCACCCAGAAGCTTCTTATCTGAAGCGAAGTCCAAAGGAATGAAAGAGAGACTTTCCGGTTCTATCAACAACGTTATACCAACAGGTGCCACCCAGCCCACATATGTTTCCAAGATTGAAGCGGCGTTTAAGTGAAACAGACTCACATAACCAGGCAGTGTACAAAAGTATAGTAGCTGCTATTTTTAACACTTTCGACTTGATTAAAATGTTATATATTCGTACAGTATTTCAGTTTTCCTTTCTACTTCTTTTCTATCTTTTGTGAACCGTACTGCCTACGTGCTCCTTCATATACAGATATCCTAGCATGTAAACAAATCATTTGTGTACATGGATTCATTAACACAAAATGATCACATGGTACCTACCACTGAGCTACACAACATCTATTTATTTACTCCCTTTGTTCAATTCGCTTATAATTATTCATATGTTTCTGCCTAACATTGTTCAATACATTCTTTCAAAAATTATACTTATGTTGTACCTAGTTTCAATATGCAATGGTTCCGCTGTTTGACTGAGTTAGGGAACCCCGGCCAAACGAAAAGGGAAGCCCTAACGAGTGCCGTAGGGGAAAACAAAAGGAAACCAGAACTCTCAAAAATATACTACTATTGATAAGTTTGTTTTTGGGTACTTTAATGATAATAATAAACAAACATTAATAACCAGAACCGTAAAGCAACCATAAAAGAATAACTGTAAAACAAAAATGGCTTAAAGAGTAAAGCAACCAAAACCAATTGAGCAGAGCAGTAAAGGCAAGTTTTAAATACAGCAAAATTAAGTAAATCCAAAAATTCAACAAACCAAATCAATTTAGAAAGTTTATAAAACAAGGCCACCATAAACATCAGACCAAAAAATTTAATTATGTTTAGCTAGTCAAAGACTAGCTAAGAATGTTGAACAAGACCGAAACAGACTTTAATGAAATTCAGGAAACCGAGAGCTTCAAAGTCCAGCTAAGCTAGATGTAGATAGCTTTACAACCCAACCGTTTTCAGTTACAAAGTTCAGCATAAATGGGTTCAGCATAACTGGGTTTTAACTGCAATTACTGCTCTCATAATTTACACAACAGAATATCTGTAATTTTGAATTAACTATGCATTTTCAAAGTGCCCAAAATATGTAAAGCTCTACTCACAAATTTCTACTTATATTGCTTCTTGCCCTCCTTTTATCAAACTATGCAATTTCAGACGACAAATGCCAAAAGCTTTTCTCACAAATTTCACACTACTGATGCTTTTTACCTTCATGAATCAAAATATGCATTTTCAAATTGCACAACTGTGTAAAGCTCTTATCACAAATTTTAAACTAACTATACACTGAAAATCACGTACTGAAAATATAACTCAACTGGAAAAGAAACAAAACACACTAAACCTATGAACAACTCCAAGAGCCAGTCACTTTACGAACTCTTATTTTCAAACACACATAACGTTTTCCGCCCCAAAATTCACTCACCATTACCAGGACATAAAACTGATAATAAAGCCTACCTTTACATAAGGTCGATCCACCGAAAATCACAAAGACGTTCCTTAAAAATTCATTACAAAAACTTCCACAATCCGCATCAGTAGTTACGGGGCAGAGAGCTATCCCTGCAATGCGGATAGAAATCCACCACTCAGCGCGTACGGCCAAAGCACATGCCACGTCAGCAAACCACAGAGGAAAAAAAAATGAGAGCACCAAAGAGAGCGTTAAGCAAAGGGGACAAGCAACGTAAAGTGACTGGCTGGATGTATAATACAGATACAAAACATAAAAAGAACACATAACAGCACAATAGCCCCCCCCCAATCTGCGAGCTTGCGAGAAGAAAAAAAATAACCATTTATAGGAACTCGAGGAAAGGGAACAATAAGTAGCCATAAGGGGAAACAACTAGGAAAACAGAAGGAACATGCTACACTGTAAGTAGACGAAGAAGGTAACTCCACACATACAGTCCGCAAACTTCAGTAGCTGACACTGAACACACAAGGAGAAGACCATAATTGAGGCAAGCAAACCCCAACAGTATATATCCCACGACGTAGCAAACGGGCAGCCATCCAAGGTGATGAAAAACTTAAGTATATAACTCCCAGGAACAGTCACAGGCGAAAATTTGCATCATAATTTTGGCAGCAATATTAAGCGGACAAGCCGCTAACCAGGAGTATAGATTTTTCTTTACTAATAACGTCGACACTGCAAACGGTTAACGCTAAGGCAGAAACTGAAGCGGGCCAAAACATGTATAAAGTTGTCAGGATCCGGAAGAGGAGGCACAGGCTTCAGAATTTTAAACCCACAAATAGCGTCCGACGGTGAAATTCCCACGTAGGACCACCCGGCTGCACACACCACGAGAGCAGAAGAAACTTGCACAGCAGTCAGCACATCGCAACTCAGAAGGTCCAGAACGTGTCCCCACAGAGTAGCACGAGGAAGGAAAAAGGGATGGTAGCCGAGAAGGATAAGAATCTGAAACATAATAAAACAAAGCAGCAGAGGGGGCTCACAAAGCAAAATATAAACTTACATATACAAACTAAATCATCGTCAATCAATTATAATTTTATAGACATATAAATATTGAATTTCACAATAAACCATGTGCATTTTTAAATTAGACAAGTATAGCATTACAATTATAGAACAAGAATTAAACATGGTATGCAATGAAACAGCTATGAGACATAATGCACTATATAACAACTATGTACAACAAAATAGTAATTCACTTGCCCCGACCCCACACAAACTATAACTGGGGAGAGGCAGGTGAACAGGGCATACCGGCAAGGCATCACCGGTGTGGAAGCATGAAAATTTTCCCAATAAGAACAATTTAATTAAGCTGACACCCACTGAAATTAAGTGACCTTATAAATATATATATATAATTATAATTTAAAATATTACCCCCGAAAATTAAATAAAAAAACAAAGGGTATTAAATTCGAGCCAAATTTATAGAAACACAAAAGGTCACTCAAAATAACAGGATCAACAGCAAAGGTAGGCTCTGCGCAACAGCTAAATACCCCAGCAAGGGCGAATGGAAATGAGGCAAAACTTTCAGAATTAGATAACCATACATGTTACCATATTTATCTTGCACACTGACTTGAAAAGGAAATCATAAATTCCTCCAAAATATTCAGGAACTCGCAAGTGACTGACTCTTGAATAGCCCTAGCACACGGACATAACCATTCATTTTACGGGCAAACAGTAAAAGTTGGCAAGTATGCAATAGTGATATTCTCATGTGTAAAAGATCTGAAGACAAATCACTGGAGTTCTATATGCTAACATCCGAAAAGATACCATTACTGTAGGAGGAAAGGAAAGTATAATTGGGAGCTTTCATGAATATGGAAGGGATAAGAAAGGATGATTGAGAGAGGAATGGGACAGGATTTATCCCGGTTAAGGGAATGGGACAAATCAAGAGCTCGCATGGGGCAGGATCGCTAATTCCTGAAAGTGAGTCACCCATCATCAGGACAATGCCAAGTGACTCACTTGCTACCCCGAGTTATACAATTTAAGCTGAGACAGGTGAGCGCGGCGCCTGCATGAAGAAGACAATTCTTGCAAAAGAACAGACACCCCCTTATAAATTCTGAGAATCTTAAACGGGCCAAGATAGCGAGGAGCTAACTTCGCGGCAAACGCATCTGCTTTCGAGGACTGAGGATAGTTACGGCACATAACAACATCTCCCACTTTGAATGGGGAGGGACGACGGGACGCATCGTATCGCTGCTTTCTCATAGAGTGGCCTCTACGCAGATTATTCAAGGCAGCCTTCCAATTAGTACGAATGGTATGCGGAGAATTGTCAGCCGGTAATAAATCATTTAACGCCCACAAATTAGCCAAAGGAGACGCAGGTTGGTAGGCAAATAACAATGAAAACGGCGTCGTCTTATGAACCTCATGTCTCGCAGAATTGAAAGCAAACTGAAGTTGCTTCAAGTATTTATCCCAGCAATTGTGCTGCTGGTGATGATAAGCAATTAAAGCGGACTTAAGGTTACGGTTGACCCGTTCCGCTAATGAGGGGTTAGGGTAATAAGGGGTAGTAGTAAAATGCTTAATACCCCAATCAAAACAAAAGGAACGAAAGAGACGCGACTTAAATTGCGAACCGTTGTCAGAGACCAGATATTGAGGAGCACCAAAAGATCCAAATATTGTTCCAAGTTCCCGAATAGCAAGGCGAGCAGTAGCAGCACTCAGAGGTGAAATCCATACGAACTTTGAGAAAGCATCAGTAAGCACCAATGCAAAAATATTTCCCTGAATAGAACGAGGGAACGGTCCGATAAAATCTACAAATAGTTTTTCCATGGGCGCGGAGGGAACCTCCGAAGCCAAATATCCCCAATTTGTAGCCTGCGCGGGTTTGGACAATGCGCAAATGCGGCAAGACTTAACATGCTTTCTTACATCGAAATCCATGCCCCGCCACATAAACTGTTCACGAATTCGATTTCTGGTTTTGGCAATGCCTAAATGACCCCCGAAAGGAGAATCGTGAAAATAACTGAGAATCATGGGAATAGCTGCCTTCGGAACTATGACTTTATAACGCCGATCAAAACTAGCTCTTCCCATCAAAACACCCTCATGAATCTTATAATCCTGCAGTGAAACTCCTGATTTAATTTGCTCAATAATTGAGGCCAACCCAGAATCGGTAAGTTGAAGTTCAGGTATACTGACAAACATTTCAGGAAATGCCGAAAATGAGAAGCTCTCAATCTGAGTATCCGCAGGAGCATCCAAAGTCTCGAAATAAACACACTCCTCAGTAGGTTCGGAAAATACCCGGGTAAGAGCATCCGCAATACAATTTTCTGAACCTCTGATAAAGGAAGGTGTAAACTTAAAGGCACCTATCCGGACACCCCAACGCGCAAGACGACCTGTCTTCCTTGGGACAGCTAACGCCCACGTTAAAGCCTGGTTATCGCACTCTAAAAAGAAATGCACATGTTCTAAGTACACCCTATACTTCTCCAATCCAAAAAGCACCGCTAAGGTTTCTAATTCATATGTAGAAAATTTACGTTCTTCAGGAGATAAAGTACGCGAACTATAATAAATGGGACGACGACCCTCAGGAAATTCCTGCAACAAAACAGCCGCTAGCGCGCTAGCACTAGCATCCGTCTGTAAAATAAAGGGCATAGCAAAATCTGGAAAAGCCAAAACAGGAGGGTTTGAAATAGCCTCTTTTAGATCAACAAATGCCGCTTCCTGCTCCTCGGCCCACGCAAAAGTAACCCCTTTCCTACGTAAGCAATTAAGAGGTTCCGCCCGAGTAGAAAAATTTGAAATAAATTTAGAGAAGAAGTTAACCATTCCCAAAAATCGAGCCACCTCACGCTTATTCTTGGGTGCCGGAAAATTTCTAATAGCCTTAGTGCGATCTGGGTCTATGGTAATACCAGAAGGGGAAACCATATGGCCCAAAAATGATATTTGAGAGGTAGCAAAATGAACTTTAGACTGCTTAACTGATAACCCGGCGCTCTGTAGGCGACGAAAGACCTCACGTAAATGAACAAGATGTGAGTCAAAATCCTCGGAATATACTACAAGATCATCTAAGTAATGGTACAAATATTTAAATTTTATGTCCGAAAACAAATTATCCAGCAAACGAGTGAGGACTTGCGCGCCCGTAGCCAAACCAAATGGGACCCTATTGAATTCATAAAGGCGCCAGGGGGTAGCGAAAGCTGTTAGATGCTTGGAATGTTCAGCCAAAGGAATCTGATGATAAGCATTGTTCAAATCCAGGGTCGTAAAAACGCGAGCCTTCGAAAAATGATGAGCAGCTGTATGCAAATCGGGCAAAGGGGTACTTTCAATAAGTATTCTTTTGTTCAAGAGACGATAATCTATGACCGGTCTAAAATCCTGATCTCCCTTCGGTACTAGAAATATGGGGCTGCTGTAATTTGAAGTAGATGGTCTAATAACCCCTTGGTCAAGCATCTTCTGTATTTTCTCTTTTAATATAGCCATCTTCGGTGGTGTGAGCTTATATGGAGATAACTTGACGGAGTAGAATCAGTTAACTGAATTTCATATTGAGTCAAATGAGTGACCCCTAAAACATCTGTAAACAACGAATCAAATTCCCCAACTAAATGCCCTATTTGCTTTGCCTGTGCAGGGGACAAATGAGACAGAGAAGAAGTAGCGCAATTTTGGGTTACCAAATTAATATCTCCCAAGGTTAGAGGGGGCCCAGGTGGTTTAAAATCCCTCACAAAGTCCAACTTTATCCGGGGAGCAAAATGAAAAGCGATCTGCCTAGTGGAAAAATCAATAGCCATCCCAGTCCTTGACATAAAATCGGCACCTAGGACACATGCATAAGGAAGCTTGGGAACGACAAAAAAACTATGTTTCCACGTAAAACGTGGGAAACGTATAGTACATGATACTTTTTGAGTAACTTGAAAGGCCTGACCATTGACCATCAAACAAACCAACTGACACGTGGTTGCACGCGACATAATACATGGTAAATTTAACCTAAGCCAATCAAGCTGAATCAAAGAGACCGAACTTCCGGAATCTAATAACGCCAATAAAGGCAACTTCTCAAGAGAAACTTGAACTAAGGGTTTACCCGAAAACGGATAACCACAAATACGCCGAGACAAACAAATGGTCGACTTAACCTTCTGGCGTCATAAAGGTCGAAACTGTCGCCCCTGATTAGAAACACGAAGAAAACCCCGATTCACGGTCCTCCTATTGGGACAATTTCGTCGAACATGGCCTTCCTGACCACACTGAAGGCATTTAATAGTGGCCCGACGACCAGAAACCGGAACAATGGCCGAAGAAGGAGCTGATACAGTGGTATTAGGAGTTGCTAATGAGCCCGGAGGCTCTGACAGACGCAGCCTATCAACAAGCATAACTTCATTGAGTTTAGGTACCAATGCTTCCAACTGCTGCAAATTTGACGGCCGAGGTCCTAAAACCAAAGCCGACCTGACGACTGGATTGAGTCCTGATAAAATGACATCACAAATTTCCGCTTCCGTATCAGGGAGCACCAACACTAAAGCAATTTCCTTAACCCGAACCATATATTCTGTAAACGGTTCCGTTAGACCCTGAGGACGAAAATATACGTCTTGCATTATCCTCGTGCATTCCCTACGTGGAATGAACATGTCTAATAGGGCCAAATGAAAGCGAGTCACAGGCTCGGCCAAACCAGCACACCGCATTAAGAGGTCCAAAACTATCCCAGACACCTTGACAGATAATAATTCTATCACTTGAGCCGTGGGTACCAAATAACGCTTAGCCATTAGCGTCAATCGAACAAGAAAATAGAGAAACTGTAAAGCTGATGGTACATCAACAATGTCGTTTAAGTGAACGCCCTCTACGAATTGCTGGAGGGGATGAGCGAGTCTAAGTGGCCGAAACGCAGACACCGCAATCGAAGGCTGAACCACATCTGACAATCCTTGATTATACAAGGGGGACGACCCAGTATCCTCCTGTGAAGTCCCAAAATCTTCCTCCACTTTACGGGCTAATTCCTTAAACTGATCCTTTAACTTTTGCAACGCTATACATGACTGAAAAGTAGGGTATCTCTGTAAGACATAATCTAAATAGAACAAGTAATGTCGAATTCTAACTTGCCACCGGAGCAACTGTGCCTTAGAGGGAGAATCCTCGCGCCCAAAATCCATTAAATTATCCTGAATCTCTGCTAAGGCCAACGAGCAAGTGGACTCACACTTAGTCACTACCACGTGATCAATAGAAACAGTAATTAATGGAGCATCCTTAATTTGTCGAAACACATCCAACATAATAGCCACTTCAGTTGTCATAGAACATTGACCTCCACGTACAACCAACTCTACCCACAATTCACCTTTCCGTAATCTGTCCACATTAGTAACCGATACCGCCATCTTGTAACTACGGATATGGTACAAGTAAGAAAATGAGATCCGGAGAATACAGAGCAAACAACAAACCCAAAAATATTCCCTAACCAACACAGACAAATCAATTAACCACGCTCTGCTACCAGTAATTTGCAATGGTTCCGCTGTTTGACTGAGTTAGGGAACCCCGGCCAAACGAAAAGGGAAGCCCTAACGAGTGCCGTAGGGGAAAACAAAAGGAAACCAGAACTCTCAAAAATATACTACTATTGATAAGTTTGTTTTCGGGTACTTTAATGATAATAATAAACAAACATTAATAACCAGAACCGTAAAGCAACCATAAAAGAATAACTGTAAAACAAAAATGGCTTAAAGAGTAAAGCAACCAAAACCAATTGAGCAGAGCAGTAAAGGCAAGTTTTAAATACAGCAAAATTAAGTAAATCCAAAAATTCAACAAACCAAATCAATTTAGAAAGTTTATAAAACAAGGCCACCATAAACATCAGACCAAAAAAATTAATTATGTTTAGCTAGTCAAAGACTAGCTAAGAATGTTGAACAAGACCGAAACAGACTTTAATGAAATTCAGGAAACCGAGAGCTTCAAAGTCCAGCTAAGCTAGATGTAGATAGCTTTACAACCCAACCGTTTTCAGTTACAAAGTTCAGCATAAATGGGTTCAGCATAACTGGGTTTTAACTGCAATTACTGCTCTCATAATTTACACAACAGAATATCTGTAATTTTGAATTAACTATGCATTTTCAAAGTGCCCAAAATATGTAAAGCTCTACTCACAAATTTCTACTTATATTGCTTCTTGCCCTCCTTTTATCAAACTATGCAATTTCAGACGACAAATGCCAAAAGCTTTTCTCACAAATTTCACACTACTGATGCTTTTTACCTTCATGAATCAAAATATGCATTTTCAAATTGCACAACTGTGTAAAGCTCTTATCACAAATTTTAAACTAACTATACACTGAAAATCACGTACTGAAAATATAACTCAACTGGAAAAGAAACAAAACACACTAAACCTATGAACAACTCCAAGAGCCAGTCACTTTACGAACTCTTATTTTCAAACACACATAACGTTTTCCGCCCCAAAATTCACTCACCATTACCAGGACATAAAACTGATAATAAAGCCTACCTTTACATAAGGTCGATCCACCGAAAATCACAAAGACGTTCCTTAAAAATTCATTACAAAAACTTCCACAATCCGCATCAGTAGTTACGGGGCAGAGAGCTATCCCTGCAATGCGGATAGAAATCCACCACTCAGCGCGTACGGCCAAAGCACATGCCACGTCAGCAAACCACAGAGGAAAAAAAATGAGAGCACCAAAGAGAGCGTTAAGCAAAGGGGACAAGCAACGTAAAGTGACTGGCTGGATGTATAATACAGATACAAAACATAAAAAGAACACATAACAGCACAATAGCCCCCCCCCAATCTGCGAGCTTGCGAGAAGAAAAAAAATAACCATTTATAGGAACTCGAGGAAAGGGAACAATAAGTAGCCATAAGGGGAAACAACTAGGAAAACAGAAGGAACATGCTACACTGTAAGTAGACGAAGAAGGTAACTCCACACATACAGTCCGCAAACTTCAGTAGCTGACACTGAACACACAAGGAGAAGACCATAATTGAGGCAAGCAAACCCCAACAGTATATATCCCACGACGTAGCAAACGGGCAGCCATCCAAGGTGATGAAAAACTTAAGTATATAACTCCCAGGAACAGTCACAGGCGAAAATTTGCATCATAATTTTGGCAGCAATATTAAGCGGACAAGCCGCTAACCAGGAGTATAGATTTTTCTTTACTAATAACGTCGACACTGCAAACGGTTAACGCTAAGGCAGAAACTGAAGCGGGCCAAAACATGTATAAAGTTGTCAGGATCCGGAAGAGGAGGCACAGGCTTCAGAATTTTAAACCCACAAATAGCGTCCGACGGTGAAATTCCCACGTAGGACCACCCGGCTGCACACACCACGAGAGCAGAAGAAACTTGCACAGCAGTCAGCACATCGCAACTCAGAAGGTCCAGAACGTGTCCCCACAGAGTAGCACGAGGAAGGAAAAAGGGATGGTAGCCGAGAAGGATAAGAATCTGAAACATAATAAAACAAAGCAGCAGAGGGGGCTCACAAAGCAAAATATAAACTTACATATACAAACTAAATCATCGTCAATCAATTATAATTTTATAGACATATAAATATTGAATTTCACAATAAACCATGTGCATTTTTAAATTAGACAAGTATAGCATTACAATTATAGAACAAGAATTAAACATGGTATGCAATGAAACAGCTATGAGACATAATGCACTATATAACAACTATGTACAACAAAATAGTAATTCACTTGCCCCGACCCCACACAAACTATAACTGGGGAGAGGCAGGTGAACAGGGCATACCGGCAAGGCATCACCGGTGTGGAAGCATGAAAATTTTCCCAATAAGAACAATTTAATTAAGCTGACACCCACTGAAATTAAGTGACCTTATAAATATATATATATAATTATAATTTAAAATATTACCCCCGAAAATTAAATAAAAAAACAAAGGGTATTAAATTCGAGCCAAATTTATAGAAACACAAAAGGTCACTCAAAATAACAGGATCAACAGCAAAGGTAGGCTCTGCGCAACAGCTAAATACCCCAGCAAGGGCGAATGGAAATGAGGCAAAACTTTCAGAATTAAATAACCATACATGTTACCATATTTATCTTGCACACTGACTTGAAAAGGAAATCATAAATTCCTCCAAAATATTCAGGAACTCGCAAGTGACTGACTCTTGAATAGCCCTAGCACACGGACATAACCATTCATTTTACGGGCAAACAGTAAAAGTTGGCAAGTATGCAATAGTGATATTCTCATGTGTAAAAGATCTGAAGACAAATCACTGGAGTTCTATATGCTAACATCCGAAAAGATACCATTACTGTAGGAGGAAAGGAAAGTATAATTGGGAGCTTTCATGAATATGGAAGGGATAAGAAAGGATGATTGAGAGAGGAATGGGACAGGATTTATCCCGGTTAAGGGAATGGGACAAATCAAGAGCTCGCATGGGGCAGGATCGCTAATTCCTGAAAGTGAGTCACCCATCATCAGGACAATGCCAAGTGACTCACTTGCTACCCCGAGTTATACAATTTAAGCTGAGACAGGTGAGCGCGGCGCCTGCATGAAGAAGACAATTCTTGCAAAAGAACAGACACCCCCTTATAAATTCTGAGAATCTTAAACGGGCCAAGATAGCGAGGAGCTAACTTCGCGGCAAACGCATCTGCTTTCGAGGACTGAGGATAGTTACGGCACATAACAACATCTCCCACTTTGAATGGGGAGGGACGACGGGACGCATCGTATCGCTGCTTTCTCATAGAGTGGCCTCTACGCAGATTATTCAAGGCAGCCTTCCAATTAGTACGAATGGTATGCGGAGAATTGTCAGCCGGTAATAAATCATTTAACGCCCACAAATTAGCCAAAGGAGACGCAGGTTGGTAGGCAAATAACAATGAAAACGGCGTCGTCTTATGAACCTCATGTCTCGCAGAATTGAAAGCAAACTGAAGTTGCTTCAAGTATTTATCCCAGCAATTGTGCTGCTGGTGATGATAAGCAATTAAAGCGGACTTAAGGTTACGGTTGACCCGTTCCGCTAATGAGGGGTTAGGGTAATAAGGGGTAGTAGTAAAATGCTTAATACCCCAATCAAAACAAAAGGAACGAAAGAGACGCGACTTAAATTGCGAACCGTTGTCAGAGACCAGATATTGAGGAGCACCAAAAGATCCAAATATTGTTCCAAGTTCCCGAATAGCAAGGCGAGCAGTAGCAGCACTCAGAGGTGAAATCCATACGAACTTTGAGAAAGCATCAGTAAGCACCAATGCAAAAATATTTCCCTGAATAGAACGAGGGAACGGTCCGATAAAATCTACAAATAGTTTTTCCATGGGCGCGGAGGGAACCTCCGAAGCCAAATATCCCCAATTTGTAGCCTGCGCGGGTTTGGACAATGCGCAAATGCGGCAAGACTTAACATGCTTTCTTACATCGAAATCCATGCCCCGCCACATAAACTGTTCACGAATTCGATTTCTGGTTTTGGCAATGCCTAAATGACCCCCGAAAGGAGAATCGTGAAAATAACTGAGAATCATGGGAATAGCTGCCTTCGGAACTATGACTTTATAACGCCGATCAAAACTAGCTCTTCCCATCAAAACACCCTCATGAATCTTATAATCCTGCAGTGAAACTCCTGATTTAATTTGCTCAATAATTGAGGCCAACCCAGAATCGGTAAGTTGAAGTTCAGGTATACTGACAAACATTTCAGGAAATGCCGAAAATGAGAAGCTCTCAATCTGAGTATCCGCAGGAGCATCCAAAGTCTCGAAATAAACACACTCCTCAGTAGGTTCGGAAAATACCCGGGTAAGAGCATCCGCAATACAATTTTCTGAACCTCTGATAAAGGAAGGTGTAAACTTAAAGGCACCTATCCGGACACCCCAACGCGCAAGACGACCTGTCTTCCTTGGGACAGCTAACGCCCACGTTAAAGCCTGGTTATCGCACTCTAAAAAGAAATGCACATGTTCTAAGTACACCCTATACTTCTCCAATCCAAAAAGCACCGCTAAGGTTTCTAATTCATATGTAGAAAATTTACGTTCTTCAGGAGATAAAGTACGCGAACTATAATAAATGGGACGACGACCCTCAGGAAATTCCTGCAACAAAACAGCCGCTAGCGCGCTAGCACTAGCATCCGTCTGTAAAATAAAGGGCATAGCAAAATCTGGAAAAGCCAAAACAGGAGGGTTTGAAATAGCCTCTTTTAGATCAACAAATGCCGCTTCCTGCTCCTCGGCCCACGCAAAAGTAACCCCTTTCCTACGTAAGCAATTAAGAGGTTCCGCCCGAGTAGAAAAATTTGAAATAAATTTAGAGAAGAAGTTAACCATTCCCAAAAATCGAGCCACCTCACGCTTATTCTTGGGTGCCGGAAAATTTCTAATAGCCTTAGTGCGATCTGGGTCTATGGTAATACCAGAAGGGGAAACCATATGGCCCAAAAATGATATTTGAGAGGTAGCAAAATGAACTTTAGACTGCTTAACTGATAACCCGGCGCTCTGTAGGCGACGAAAGACCTCACGTAAATGAACAAGATGTGAGTAAAAATCCTCGGAATATACTACAAGATCATCTAAGTAATGGTACAAATATTTAAATTTTATGTCCGAAAACAAATTATCCAGCAAACGAGTGAGGACTTGCGCGCCCGTAGCCAAACCAAATGGGACCCTATTGAATTCATAAAGGCGCCAGGGGGTAGCGAAAGCTGTTAGATGCTTGGAATGTTCAGCCAAAGGAATCTGATGATAAGCATTGTTCAAATCCAGGGTCGTAAAAACGCGAGCCTTCGAAAAATGATGAGCAGCTGTATGCAAATCGGGCAAAGGGGTACTTTCAATAAGTATTCTTTTGTTCAAGAGACGATAATCTATGACCGGTCTAAAATCCTGATCTCCCTTCGGTACTAGAAATATGGGGCTGCTGTAATTTGAAGTAGATGGTCTAATAACCCCTTGGTCAAGCATCTTCTGTATTTTCTCTTTTAATATAGCCATCTTCGGTGGTGTGAGCTTATATGGAGATAACTTGACCGGAGTAGAATCAGTTAACTGAATTTCATATTGAGTCAAATGAGTGACCCCTAAAACATCTGTAAACAACGAATCAAATTCCCCAACTAAATGCCCTATTTGCTTTGCCTGTGCAGGGGACAAATGAGACAGAGAAGAAGTAGCGCAATTTTGGGTTACCAAATTAATATCTCCCAAGGTTAGAGGGGGCCCAGGTGGTTTAAAATCCCTCACAAAGTCCAACTTTATCCGGGGAGCAAAATGAAAAGCGATCTGCCTAGTGGAAAAATCAATAGCCATCCCAGTCCTTGACATAAAATCGGCACCTAGGACACATGCATAAGGAAGCTTGGGAACGACAAAAAAACTATGTTTCCACGTAAAACGTGGGAAACGTATAGTACATGATACTTTTTGAGTAACTTGAAAGGCCTGACCATTGACCATCAAACAAACCAACTGACACGTGGTTGCACGCGACATAATACATGGTAAATTTAACCTAAGCCAATCAAGCTGAATCAAAGAGACCGAACTTCCGGAATCTAATAACGCCAATAAAGGCAACTTCTCAAGAGAAACTTGAACTAAGGGTTTACCCGAAAACGGATAACCACAAATACGCCGAGACAAACAAATGGTCGACTTAACCTTCTGGCGTCATAAAGGTCGAAACTGTCGCCCCTGATTAGAAACACGAAGAAAACCCCGATTCACGGTCCTCCTATTGGGACAATTTCGTCGAACATGGCCTTCCTGACCACACTGAAGGCATTTAATAGTGGCCCGACGACCAGAAACCGGAACAATGGCCGAAGAAGGAGCTGATACAGTGGTATTAGGAGTTGCTAATGAGCCCGGAGGCTCTGACAGACGCAGCCTATCAACAAGCATAACTTCATTGAGTTTAGGTACCAATGCTTCCAACTGCTGCAAATTTGACGGCCGAGGTCCTAAAACCAAAGCCGACCTGACGACTGGATTGAGTCCTGATAAAATGACATCACAAATTTCCGCTTCCGTATCAGGGAGCACCAACACTAAAGCAATTTCCTTAACCCGAACCATATATTCTGTAAACGGTTCCGTTAGACCCTGAGGACGAAAATATACGTCTTGCATTATCCTCGTGCATTCCCTACGTGGAATGAACATGTCTAATAGGGCCAAATGAAAGCGAGTCACAGGCTCGGCCAAACCAGCACACCGCATTAAGAGGTCCAAAACTATCCCAGACACCTTGACAGATAATAATTCTATCACTTGAGCCGTGGGTACCAAATAACGCTTAGCCATTAGCGTCAATCGAACAAGAAAATAGAGAAACTGTAAAGCTGATGGTACATCAACAATGTCGTTTAAGTGAACGCCCTCCACGAATTGCTGGAGGGGATGAGCGAGTCTAAGTGGCCGAAACGCAGACACCGCAATCGAAGGCTGAACCACATCTGACAATCCTTGATTATACAAGGGGGACGACCCAGTATCCTCCTGTGAAGTCCCAAAATCTTCCTCCACTTTACGGGCTAATTCCTTAAACTGATCCTTTAACTTTTGCAACGCTATACATGACTGAAAAGTAGGGTATCTCTGTAAGACATAATCTAAATAGAACAAGTAATGTCGAATTCTAACTTGCCACCGGAGCAACTGTGCCTTAGAGGGAGAATCCTCGCGCCCAAAATCCATTAAATTATCCTGAATCTCTGCTAAGGCCAACGAGCAAGTGGACTCACACTTAGTCACTACCACGTGATCAATAGAAACAGTAATTAATGGAGCATCCTTAATTTGTCGAAAAACATCCAACATAATAGCCACTTCAGTTGTCATAGAACATTGACCTCCACGTACAACCAACTCTACCCACAATTCACCTTTCCGTAATCTGTCCACATTAGTAACCGATACCGCCATCTTGTAACTACGGATATGGTACAAGTAAGAAAATGAGATCCGGAGAATACAGAGCAAACAACAAACCCAAAAATATTCCCTAACCAACACAGACAAATCAATTAACCACGCTCTGCTACCAGTAATTTGCAATGGTTCCGCTGTTTGACTGAGTTAGGGAACCCCGGCCAAACGAAAAGGGAAGCCCTAACGAGTGCCGTAGGGGAAAACAAAAGGAAACCAGAACTCTCAAAAATATACTACTATTGATAAGTTTGTTTTCGGGTACTTTAATGATAATAATAAACAAACATTAATAACCAGAACCGTAAAGCAACCATAAAAGAATAACTGTAAAACAAAAATGGCTTAAAGAGTAAAGCAACCAAAACCAATTGAGCAGAGCAGTAAAGGCAAGTTTTAAATACAGCAAAATTAAGTAAATCCAAAAATTCAACAAACCAAATCAATTTAGAAAGTTTATAAAACAAGGCCACCATAAACATCAGACCAAAAAATTTAATTATGTTTAGCTAGTCAAAGACTAGCTAAGAATGTTGAACAAGACCGAAACAGACTTTAATGAAATTCAGGAAACCGAGAGCTTCAAAGTCCAGCTAAGCTAGATGTAGATAGCTTTACAACCCAACCGTTTTCAGTTACAAAGTTCAGCATAAATGGGTTCAGCATAACTGGGTTTTAACTGCAATTACTGCTCTCATAATTTACACAACAGAATATCTGTAATTTTGAATTAACTATGCATTTTCAAAGTGCCCAAAATATGTAAAGCTCTACTCACAAATTTCTACTTATATTGCTTCTTGCCCTCCTTTTATCAAACTATGCAATTTCAGACGACAAATGCCAAAAGCTTTTCTCACAAATTTCACACTACTGATGCTTTTTACCTTCATGAATCAAAATATGCATTTTCAAATTGCACAACTGTGTAAAGCTCTTATCACAAATTTTAAACTAACTATACACTGAAAATCACGTACTGAAAATATAACTCAACTGGAAAAGAAACAAAACACACTAAACCTATGAACAACTCCAAGAGCCAGTCACTTTACGAACTCTTATTTTCAAACACACATAACGTTTTCCGCCCCAAAATTCACTCACCATTACCAGGACATAAAACTGATAATAAAGCCTACCTTTACATAAGGTCGATCCACCGAAAATCACAAAGACGTTCCTTAAAAATTCATTACAAAAACTTCCACAATCCGCATCAGTAGTTACCGGGCAGAGAGCTATCCCTGCAATGCGGACAGAAATCCACCACTCAGCGCGTACGGCCAAAGCACATGCCACGTCAGCAAACCACAGAGGAAAATAAAATGAGAGCACCAAAGAGAGCGTTAAGCAAAGGGGACAAGCAACGTAAAGTGACTGGCTGGATGTATAATACAGATACAAAACATAAAAAGAACACATAACAGCACAAATACTCATACATAAGACATACGCAAAGTATTGGATATTAACAGAAGCTGCAGCTCCATAAACTCAATAACCTAACAGAGACAATCTATTTCGTTGTATCACTTATTCTTTGTCTCTCAGGCCCTCTTTCTTTCCCTCTCTAGCTCTCTATATCTGTCTTGTCATCTCCCCCTCTATCTCTATGGTGAGGTGTTGTGGTCAGCACCACGCGACCCTCAGCTATGTTTTTGGTTTTCGAGACACATACATAGCAACCAACCATGGTTCCTCATAGTCTTCATGATACTGCATACATGGGCCGCAAAATCCGAATTCACATCACTGGACTCAAACCCGAACGCATTCCGTTATCGGGAGCCACAATACTACGCCACAACGCAGGGGAATGTGATGTGTAAATTGAGGCAGTATTTTTAACACTTAAATGATTTCAGTCAAATTATATAATATATAAATTCAATAGCAGCCCGCCTTAAAGCAATATGTGTATATTATAATATAAAAAATGTATGTAAGTCATTTTATTAACGTTTATATTATTATGTACATGTTCAATAATGTTATGTGAATATATTACGTAATTTAATAATGTGGGAGCTGCGAGAAATAGGTCAAAAGTTGCTAACAATGAGGTAACCTTGAGGCAATAATGGATTAGAAAGTTTAATAATGCTACTGGTAATTCTTGGAGCATAATAATATAATTTTTGAGACAATTTATAAAATAGTCAATCAACAACAAAAAAAAAGCTTAAGTTAAATAAAAGTATACTTTTGGAGTAGGAATAGCCAATCAGAAACTGAAATAGGGCAAATTGTAGAAATGCAGAGTTCAGTTGCTAGCAGACAGCGTTCCTAACCTGACGCGAAACGCGTCCTCGGGAAGTTTAATACGTATTCAGTGTGAGACAAAAATAGTTTACGTGTTAAAAAGTGCAAGTAATTAATAAATAATCTCACAGGTCTCTATATCAGTGAAGTGTTATTTTAGTTGTGTCAAGCATTAATAAAATGGAGTGAAGTAAATTTATAATCTGCGTAAGCTACATTCTTCAGTCACACCACGCTTTGTTAAGATATTCATGTCTCTACAAATTAATACCGACGCAGCCGAGGCAAAAATAAATACATAATATTTAAAGAAACTGTAAAAATACAAAGTTAATATTTTTAAACTTGGGGCGAAGGCCACCGGAAACTTTTTACCATACGTGCGATTGCAAATACTAAAAGTGTTCGGCTCCCCAACAGTCAAACTACAATACAACTCCTCCTTCAATACAACCTTCCCAAATTGGCTTTCCATACGTGAAGCAACAAACTTACTTCAAAATATAGTAAAAAACAACGCTCTGTTGTTCACGGAAGAATTCTGAAGAAGCGGAATAATGTAACTTTCCTTTTGTCGTTTCACTCATTGAAATCTACTGCAGTCTGATTCGCACGCTAGAAAAGATGAGAAAGGGAGAGAGATCGGGAGAGGGAGGGAAAAATGGTAGAGATAGAGAAAGAGGAAAGCCATATTAAGGATTTTTACACCCCAAAAATCAAATCCCTTTGCCGGTTTTGAATCCATGACCAGCGGAACTAGAGGTTGGTACTGTTATCAGTGCTGAAGGGACGTAACATTTGGGTAATTACTGTAAAATAAGATCCAGTTCCCCTGATATATTACTTTCTC
This sequence comes from Deroplatys truncata, assembly GCA_030765065.1. NCBI lineage: Eukaryota > Metazoa > Arthropoda > Insecta > Mantodea > Mantidae > Deroplatys > Deroplatys truncata. The sequence goes on from CM060982.1 coordinate 114,031,644, forward strand.
TACAACGTATAGTAAGTAGGGGAAGTATTGTATTCCACCCAAAAAATCGATACCGAGATTTCACCGGAATACATGTTTTGAGATCCCCTGAATCCAAAAAAAGTATTTTTGGAAACATGTCCGTATGTGTGTCTGTGAACAGCATAACTCAGAAACAAACAGTCGGATAAACACCAAACTTGGTATCTAGGTTCAGCATCTTCTAGAGATGCGACAGGAAGGTTTTCAAGAAAATCTCCCCATCCCAGATTACCCTTTACATGGAACATTTTTCGCAAATTTTAATTTTCTCAAAAATGACTAACGATTTTGATTAAAATATCATATGTTTAAGATATTTTCATGACAAATCAAATGTATACCTCGAATTTTCTGGGACTGTCTCCAAACGTATTCTTCATTGTGAACGACTTTTGCATAACCGGTAAACCACAAGAGATAGACAAACCTTTACTATACAAAAAATGTAGATCGCATTAAAATACACAATTTATGTCATATACGTTTTTGTTGTTGAGTGAACCATTTTCGAGATATTGCTTGTTATTCCCTTAAATTTTGCAACACTTATACTTTTTCTCAAATTCGTTATTCATTTTTTTTGTCCTGGTAATGCAAAGAGAGTGGAATACTCCACATAACAACCAGCTCTTGAAATATTTGACCATCGCTTAAAAGCTACCATATTCCCCTTGCATCTACAAGAAAATTAGCAATAAGATTAACATCTCGATTAACGTGAAGCATATGGAGAATAAGCGTCTGTAAAAATAGTTTGTACAAGAGTAGAGAAAGTCATGTGAGTGTAACACATCAGATTTTTTTAATGAGTATGAAACAAATGTACGAGGGTAAAACAATAAGTATCCGCACAGAATGTTTTAAATTTATTATAACCATAATAGAAGCTTAAAATTACCACATTCTTTAACGTAGCTCCCTTGTTTCTTAATTCACATGGCCCATGTTTGCACAAGCTTTCTGATTCCCTCAAAATGAAAGTTTTTCCGTTGAGCAGCAAACCATGTATGCACCGCTTCATCCACTTCTTGGCTAGAGGTGACGCGACGGTCCCTTAAGGCATTTTAAGTGGACCAAAAAAGATGGTTTGCCACTTCATCGACAGTCAATCTTCGGTTGTCTGAATGAGGATATGGACTTGCTCATTGTTGGCGTCACTAGTGCATATGGATGGGCGTCCTGCTCTTTCATCGTCCTTCACAGTTGTTCGACCATCTTTGAACTTTGCAATCCATTCGTACACATTTCACCGGGGTAAACATATTGTGCGAAAAGTCTTCGATGGATTTCGGCTCGTACACCTTCAGACAAAAACAGACAACCGCTGTTGTTCTTTGGTGCAAACGCTGAGGGGTTCAGCCATGCTTATTTGGAAACAATGCAACACTCAATGCAGTGATATGGGTCAAACATTCCATAAGCGGAGACAAAGAAGCAACAAGTCGACGTGCGCAGACACAATCCGATACAGCTAAACTACAACAAAATTAAAAATAGTGTACGAATATTTATTGACTTACCCTCGTATTATCTCTCTTTTGAGTTCATGACAGCCAGGTGTACTGCTATATTTCAAATTCATACTCTTCTCAAGGAATGATTGTAAAAATCCATGTTTATTCAAACGATTGTTCATTACCAGGCAGAGGGGTTTTAGTAAGTAAACCATCAAGTTAGGAACGCACCGAAGGTTAATGGCGAGGGAAGGTGAATGCGACTCCGACCGTGCCATGCTCTTTGTAAACAGCAATATGGAAACATAAATCGCATGCAACTAGCATTTAGACACGTATTTTGAAAAACTATTCCATATCACCGGACGTAGGAGCAAATAAAAAACGCTATATCAGACTTTTGAGACTGCCTGACTCAGTAACTCGTTTTACACATTTCTGCATATCTTGAACTCTTCTCTAGAATACTTTTAAGTATCTTTGTGACCTTTTCTTTAATGTTCCAGCTTATACCTAACTCGGTGATTCTAACACCTGTGCTAATGCCTCAAGAGCTTCTGATGTTTTTAGCGCCCTTATCTGCACACATGTTTGCTACTACAGTTGCAATATTACTGGAATGATTTGGAGTATATGAAAGGTCCTAAAAGAAAGTTGTTCAGTAGGAGTTCTGAAGGGGAGGGGAGGAGTGTATGCATCACAGTACCTGAGTCACCATCTCCGTGCGGTAACAGGATTGCTCTGTTTACACACTAAAACCCCTCTGCCTATTCCTGCAAAAAAGAACAGGATCCAGGGCTGATTTATTCCGTAGTTATTTCTGCACAATACAAGAAAATTGAAACGAATTGTTGCTCTCTTTCACGTTGCATAAAACGAATTGTTGCTCTATTTCATATTACATGAAACGAATTGTTGCTCTATTTCATATTACATGAAACGAATTGTTGCTCTATTTCATATTACATGAAACGAATTGTTGCTCTCTTTCATATTACATGAAACGAATTGTTGCTCTATTTCATATTACATGAAACGAATTGTTGCTCTCTTTCATATTACATGAAACGAATTGTTGCTCTATTTCATATTACATGAAACGAATTGTTGCTCTCTTTCATATTACATGAAACGAATTGTTGCTCTCTTTCATATTACATGAAACGAATTGTTGCTCTCTTTCATATTACATGAAACGAATTGTTGCTCTATTTCATATTACATGAAACGAATTGTTGCTCTCTTACATATTACATGAAACGAATTGTTGCTCTCTTTCATATTGAATGAAACGAATTGTTGCTCTATTTCATATTACATGAAACGAATTGTTGCTCCCTTTCATATTACATGAAACTAATTGTTGCTCTCTTTCATATTACATGAAACGAATTGTTGCTCTATTTCATATTACATGAAACGAATTGTTGCTCTATTTCATATTACATGAAACGAATTGTTGCTCCCTTTCATATTACATGAAACTAATTGTTGCTCTCTTTCATATTACATGAAACGAATTGTTGCTCTATTTCATATTGAATGAAACGAATTGTTGCTCTATTTCATATTACATGAAACGAATTGTTGCTCCCTTTCATATTACATGAAACGAATTGTTGCTCTCTTTCATATTGAATGAAACGAATTGTTGCTCTATTTCATATTGAATGAAACGAATTGTTGCTCTATTTCATATTGAATGAAACGAATTGTTGCTCTCTTTCATATTGAATGAAACGAATTGTTGCTCTCTTTCATATTACATGAAACGAATTGTTGCTCTATTTCATATTACATGAAACGAATTGTTGCTCTATTTCATATTACATGAAACGAATTGTTGCTCTATTTCATATTACATGAAACGAATTGTTGCTCTATTTCATATTACATGAAACGAATTGTTGCTCTATTTCATATTACATGAAACGAATTGTTGCTCTATTTCATATTACATGAAACGAATTGTTGCTCTATTTCATATTACATGAAACGAATTGTTGCTCTATTTCATATTACATGAAACGAATTGTTGCTCTATTTCATATTGAATGAAACGAATTGTTGCTCTATTTCATATTACATGAAACGAATTGTTGCTCTATTTCATATTGAATGAAACGAATTGTTGCTCTATTTCATATTACATGAAACGAATTGTTGCTCTCTTTCATATTGAATGAAACGAATTGTTGCTCTATTTCATATTACATGAAACGAATTGTTGCTCTATTTCATATTGAATGAAACGAATTGTTGCTCTATTTCATATTGAATGAAACGAATTGTTGCTCTATTTCATATTACATGAAACGAATTGTTGCTCTATTTCATATTGAATGAAACGAATTGTTGCTCTATTTCATATTACATGAAACGAATTGTTGCTCTATTTCATATTGAATGAAACGAATTGTTGCTCTATTTCATATTACATGAAACGAATTGTTGCTCTATTTCATATTGAATGAAACGAATTGTTGTTCTATTTCATATTACATGAAACGATTTGTTGCTCTCTTTCATATTGAATGAAACGAATTGTTGCTCTATTTCATATTGAATGAAACGAATTGTTGCTCTATTTCATATTACATGAAACGAATTGTTGCTCTATTTCATATTGAATGAAACGAATTGTTGCTCTATTTCATATTACATGAAACGAATTGTTGCTCCCTTTCATATTACATGAAACTAATTGTTGCTCTCTTTCATATTACATGAAACGAATTGTTGCTCTATTTCATATTACATGAAACGAATTGATGCTCTCTTTCATATTACATGAAACTAATTGTTGCTCTCTTTCATATTACATGAAACGAATTGTTGCTCTCTTTCATATTACATGAAACTAATTGTTGCTCCCTTTCATATTACATGAAACTAATTGTTGCTCTCTTTCATATTACATGAAACGAATTGTTGCTCTCTTTCATATTACATGAAACGAATTGATGCTCTCTTTCATATTACATGAAACGAATTGTTGCTCTCTTTCATATTACATGAAACGAATTGATGCTCCCTTTCATATTACATGAAACGAATTGATGCTCTCTTTCATATTGAATGAAACGAATTGTTGCTCTATTTCATATTACATGAAACGAATTGTTGCTCTCTTTCATATTACATGAAACGAATTGTTGCTCTATTTCATATTACATGAAACGAATTGTTGCTCCCTTTCATATTACATGAAACGAATTGTTGCTCTATTTCATATTACATGAAACGAATTGTTGCTCTCTTTCATATTACATGAAACGAATTGTTGCTCTATTTCATATTACATGAAACGAATTGTTGCTCCCTTTCATATTACATGAAACGAATTGTTGCTCTATTTCATATTACATGAAACGAATTGTTGCTCTCTTTCATATTACATGAAACGAATTGTTGCTCTATTTCATATTACATGAAACGAATTGTTGCTCTCTTTCATATTACATGAAACGAATTGTTGCTCTATTTCATATTACATGAAACGAATTGTTGCTCTCTTTCATATTACATGAAACGAATTGTTGCTCTCTTTCATATTACATGAAACGAATTGTTGCTCTCTTTCATATTACATGAAACGAATTGTTGCTCTATTTCATATTACATGAAACGAATTGTTGCTCCCTTTCATATTACATGAAACTAATTGCTACTCTCATATTACATGAAACTAATTGCTACTCTCATATTACATGAAACGAATTGTTACTCTTTCATATTACATGAAACGAATTATTGCCCTCTTTCATATTACATGAAACGAATTTTTGCCCTCTTTCATATTACATGAAACGAATTATTGCCCTCTTTCATATTACATGAAACGAATTGTTGCCCTCTTTCATATTACATGAAACGAATTATTGCTCTATTTCATATTACATGAAACGAATTGTTGCTCTATTTCATATTACATGAAACGAATTATTGCCCTCTTTCATATTACATGAAACGAATTGTTGCCCTCTTTCATATTACATGAAACGAATTATTGCCCTCTTTCATATTACATGAAACGAATTATTGCTCTATTTCATATTACATGAAACGAATTGTTGCCCTCTTTCATATTACATGAAACGAATTATTGCCCTCTTTCATATTACATGAAACGAATTATTGCTCTATTTCATATTACATGAAACGAATTGTTGCCCTCTTTCATATTACATGAAACGAATTATTGCCCTCTTTCATATTACATGAAACGAATTGTTGCTCTATTTCATATTACATGAAACGAATTGTTGCTCTATTTCATATTACATGAAACGAATTGTTGCTCTATTTCATATTACATGAAACGAATTGTTGCTCTATTTCATATTACATGAAACGAATTGTTGCTCTCTTTCATATTACATGAAACGAATTGTTGCTCTCCTTCATATTACATGAAACGAATTGTTGCTCTATTTCATATTACATGAAACGAATTGTTGCTCTATTTCATATTACATGAAACGAATTGTTGCTCCCTTTCATATTACATGAAACGAATTGTTGCTCTCTTTCATATTACATGAAACGAATTGTTGCTCTCCTTCATATTACATGAAACGAATTGTTGCTCTATTTCATATTGAATGAAACGAATTGTTGCTCTATTTCATATTACATGAAACGAATTGTTGCTCTATTTCATATTACATGAAACGAATTGTTGCTCTATTTCATATTGAATGAAACGAATTGTTGCTCTGTTTCATATTACATGAAACGAATTGTTGCTCTCTTTCATATTACATGAAACGAATTAATGCTCCCTTTCATATTACATGAAACGAATTGTTGCTCTATTTCATATTGAATGAAACGAATTGTTGCTCTATTTCATATTGAATGAAACGAATTGTTGCTCTATTTCATATTGAATGAAACGAATTGTTGCTCTGTTTCATATTACATGAAACGAATTGTTGCTCCCTTTCATATTACATGAAACGAATTGTTGCTCTATTTCATATTACATGAAACGAATTGTTGCTCTATTTCATATTGAATGAAACGAATTGTTGCTCTATTTCATATTGAATGAAACGAATTGTTGCTCTATTTCATATTGAATGAAACGAATTGTTGCTCTATTTCATATTGAATGAAACGAATTGTTGCTCTATTTCATATTGAATGAAACGAATTGTTGCTCTATTTCATATTGAATGAAACGAATTGTTGCTCTATTTCATATTGAATGAAACGAATTGTTGCTCTATTTCATATTGAATGAAACGAATTGTTGCTCTATTTCATATTGAATGAAACGAATTGTTGCTCCGTTTCATATTACATGAAACGAATTGTTGCTCCCTTTCATATTACATGAAACGAATTGTTGCTCTATTTCATATTACATGAAACCAATTGTTGCTCTATTTCATATTGAATGAAACGAATTGTTGCTCTATTTCATATTGAATGAAACGAATTGTTGCTCTATTTCATATTGAATGAAACGAATTGTTGCTCTATTTCATATTGAATGAAACGAATTGTTGCTCTATTTCATATTGAATGAAACGAATTGTTGCTCTGTTTCATATTACATGAAACGAATTGTTGCTCCCTTTCATATTACATGAAACGAATTGTTGCTCTATTTCATATTACATGAAACGAATTGTTGCTCTATTTCATATTACATGAAACGAATTATTGCCCTCTTTCATATTACATGAAACGAATTATTGCTCTATTTCATATTACATGAAACGAATTGTTGCCCTCTTTCATATTACATGAAACGAATTGTTGCTCTATTTCATATTACATGAAACGAATTGTTGCTCTATTTCATATTACATGAAACGGATTGTTGCTCTCTTTCATATTACATGAAACGAATTGTTGCTCTCTTTCATATTACATGAAACGAATTGTTGCTCTCTTTCATATTACATGAAACGAATTGTTGCTCTCTTTCATATTACATGAAACGAATTGTTGCTCCCTTTCATATTACATGAAACGAATTGTTGCTCCCTTTCATATTACATGAAACGAATTGTTGCTCTCTTTCATATTACATGAAACGAATTGTTGCTCTCTTTCATATTACATGAAACGAATTGTTGCTCCCTTTCATATTACATGAAACGAATTGTTGCTCCCTTTCATATTACATGAAACGAATTGTTGCTCTCTTTCATATTACATGAAACGAATTGTTGCTCTCTTTCATATTACATGAAACGAATTGTTGCTCTATTTCATATTGAATGAAACGAATTGTTGCTCCCTTTCATATTACATGAAACGAATTGTTGCTCTCTTTCATATTACATGAAACGAATTGTTGCTCTCTTTCATATTACATGAAACGAATTGTTGCTCTATTTCATATTGAATGAAACGAATTGTTGCTCTCTTTCATATTACATGAAACGAATTGTTGCTCTCTTTCATATTACATGAAACGAATTGTTGCTCTCTTTCATATTACATGAAACGAATTGTTGCTCTCTTTCATATTACATGAAACGAATTGTTGCTCCCTTTCATATTACATGAAACGAATTGTTGCTCCCTTTCATATTACATGAAACGAATTGTTGCTCTCTTTCATATTACATGAAACGAATTGTTGCTCTCTTTCATATTACATGAAACGAATTGTTGCTCCCTTTCATATTACATGAAACGAATTGTTGCTCTCTTTCATATTACATGAAACGAATTGTTGCTCTCTTTCATATTACATGAAACGAATTGTTGCTCTATTTCATATTGAATGAAACGAATTGTTGCTCCCTTTCATATTACATGAAACGAATTGTTGCTCTCTTTCATATTACATGAAACGAATTGTTGCTCTCTTTCATATTACATGAAACGAATTGTTGCTCTCTTTCATATTACATGAAACGAATTGTTGCTCTCTTTCATATTACATGAAACGAATTGTTGCTCTATTTCATATTGAATGAAACGAATTGTTGCTCCCTTTCATATTACATGAAACGAATTGTTGCTCTCTTTCATATTACATGAAACGAATTGTTGCTCTCTTTCATATTACATGAAACGAATTGTTGCTCTCTTTCATATTACATGAAACGAATTGTTGCTCTCTTTCATATTACATGAAACGAATTGTTGCTCTATTTCATATTGAATGAAACGAATTGTTGCTCCCTTTCATATTACATGAAACGAATTGTTGCTCTCTTTCATATTACATGAAACGAATTGTTGCTCTCTTTCATATTACATGAAACGAATTGTTGCTCTCTTTCATATTACATGAAACGAATTGTTGCTCTCTTTCATATTACATGAAACGAATTGTTGCTCTATTTCATATTGAATGAAACGAATTGTTGCTCTATTTCATATTGAATGAAACGAATTGTTGCTCTATTTCATATTGAATGAAACGAATTGTTGCTCTGTTTCATATTACATGAAACGAATTGTTGCTCCCTTTCATATTACATGAAACGAATTGTTGCTCTATTTCATATTACATGAAACGAATTGTTGCTCTCTTTCATATTACATGAAACGAATTGTTGCTCTCTTTCATATTACATGAAACGAATTGTTGCTCTCTTTCATATTACATGAAACGAATTGTTGCTCCCTTTCATATTACATGAAACGAATTGTTGCTCCCTTTCATATTACATGAAACGAATTGTTGCTCCCTTTCATATTACATGAAACGAATTGTTGCTCCCTTTCATATTACATGAAACGAATTGTTGCTCCCTTTCATATTACATGAAACGAATTGTTGCTCCCTTTCATATTACATGAAACGAATTGTTGCTCCCTTTCATATTACATGAAACGAATTGTTGCTCCCTTTCATATTACATGAAACGAATTGTTGCTCCCTTTCATATTACATGAAACGAATTGTTCTCTTTTACATTCCATGAAACTAATTGTTACTCTTATATTACATGAAAAACGAATTGTTGTTGCACTGTCTTCCTAAACTTCTTGAACCTAATATCTCTGAACATGAATCCCCCAAGGGCTTATCTTCTAGATCTCTTTTCGAAACAGTTTAATTTTAACTCTGATTAAGTTCATGCTTTGTAAATTAAACTTCGTATGCAATAAATTACGATACTAAATCCCCATTACGAATGTAGACTATTTTCCTCAAGCATTATCCGTTTTAAATGACTACGGAGTCAATATTTATATAGAACATAATGTACAACAGAGTGCCTCTGTTGGATAAATCATTTCCTCCCCCAAAACATTTTCACATCACAGCCCTTTTATTCTGTCGCAGTCACGTATGAATTTAATTGATTTAGAAACCTCCATTGTATGCAGTAATCTGTCTGTGTAATGTAGCAGGCTAATTACTTTACTATTTTGTTTCGCGTTTGTCGATATTCTACAGTAATTAATGGCATTAGCAGTTCCCACGTTAGGCGACGCATGTATCCCCTGGAGCGATCTCCGAACAGTGTCTCATGTGGGACGGAAATAGTGTACACGCGTATTTCCAGCCCGAATTACAAAACTTTTGTGATCAAAAAAACAAAACCGTGCTTCTTCACATCCCTGTGGGAAAATGCAAATCTTATCACGTGTTGCTAAGCCGATGGCCTGATAATGAAATCATTCTAGCAGATATAGTCCCTATAAAATGTTACATATACCTGTACGAGGTGTCACCTATTCGTAGGATGGACCAAACGAATAATAATATAAAAATCTGATTTTACAGTCACATGACTTTCCCAGCCTATTATCGTTTATCACTTTCTCTACCATGTACACAGTCTACAGAGGAGGTATTACATTACACCCAAAATTTGATACCGAGATTCACGAAAATATATGATTTAAGGCCCTCTGAATCCAAAAAAAGGCATTTTTACTTTCTCTACTACATATAGTAAGTAGGGGAAGTATTGTACTCCACCCAAAAATTCGATACCGAGATTTCACCGGAAATATGTGTTTTGAGGTCCCCTGAATGCAAAAAAGCCATTTTTGGAAACATGTCCGTATGTGTGTCTGTGTGTGTGTGTGTGTGTGTGTGTGTGTGTGTCTGTCTGTGAATAGCGTAACTCAGAAACGAACAGTCGGTTAAACACCAACCTTGGTATTTAGGTTTAGCATCTTCCAGAGATGCGACAAGAAGGTTTTCAAGAAAATCCCCTCAACCCAGATTACCCTTTACATGGAACATTTTTCGAAAATTTTAATTTTCACAAAAATGGCTCTAACGATTTTGATTAAAATGTCATATGTTTAAGATATTTTCATGGCAAATGAAATGTATATCTCGAATTTTTTGGGAGTGTCTCCAAAAGTATTCTTCATTGTGAACGACTTTTGCATAACTGGTAAACCATAAGAGATAGACAAAATTTTACTATACAAAAAAATGTAGATCGCGTTAAAATGTATTTCCGGTGAAATCTCGGTATCCAATTTTTGGGTGGAATACAATACTTCCCCTACTTACTATACGTAGTAGAGAAAGTAAAAATGACTAACAATTTTTATTGAAATATCACGTGTTTAAAATATTTTCATGACAAATAAAACGTACGTATTGTAGCGTATAAGAGGGTTTTTATTTCATTGGGTTTTATTAGTTATTTCATGATTTGGCAGATGGAAGGGATCTATGAGTTCTCATTTAATCCGTTTAAGTTCGTTAATTATCAAAAATCGGATTCATTTTGCGTGTCACTACGCATGCGTGGCTTCTAGCGTTCTGACTGGTTCTTCCTCGGGGCGTTCAGTTGAGAGACAACTCTCTGTTCGGGTTGTCATATTGAAAGGTGCCGCATATAATTATGTAAGTAATACAACCTTTATAATAAATGTATTCCAAGTTTGAACTCATCTCTAATAACTGTTATTATTCGTGATGCCTGATCCAGTGTGATTGCTCCCCTTCAGTGTTACATTTTAAATAACTTTACCTCTTGTTGCCAAGCGAGTTGCTCCCATTTGCATTAAACGGCGTGGGTTTGTGTTAAAACGTAAAGTAGTGTAGTAACACTATCTTGAATTTTCACTCTGAATGACTACTTAGTAAAGCATAAAGAGATACACAGAATCTTACTACACAAAAATTCTAATTCTCGTTAAAGCAGACAATTTATTTCAAATGAATTTTTTATGGCGTTAACTATTTTCGAGAAATTCTTTGTTTTTGGTTTGGAGTGGAATGGCAAGTCGCATATGCTACACTCTGTGATCAAAAGTATCTGGACACCCCCACAAACAAACGTTTTCCATCTTAGGTGCTTTTGTGCTGCCACCTACTGCCTGATAAGTAGAGATATAATGGCGACTTGAGCGCAGTAGAGAGATGCCGACAAGCGATAAAGTTCTTTGTTCTACGCCGACAAGCCCCGCCCCCTCCCTTTGTGTGCTCACATGCCGCCAGGTCTCGTGTCGTTAGGCCCCGCCCCCTCTCGCTTTGTGTGCTCACCTAATGCCGGCAGTATCTGTGCTAACAGGTTCTACCCCCTCCCCCATGCGTTCTACTGTGGCGTCATGACTTGATGGAATTGTTTTCTCGAGTCCTGCCGCCCCCCGGCAAATTAATTAGGTAATGTTCGTCAAACATTTTTTTTATGATTACTAAGGTCTGCAGATTGCATCCTCGAGCAATTAAGTTTTTTGATTAATGAATTGTTGACTGGAGCTTGAGTATAAGTAGTCTGCTCACGGTAACAGTCTGTCATGTAATGAAACACTGCAGCCTTCTTCTTCTATCTGGGGAAATCGCTTGTCCATTAGCTGAACATGTTAGACGCTTTCAACACATTAATAGGCTTTTAAGTTTACATTCTGGATCTGTTTACATACATTAGCGAACGACATACTTCCGCCTGGCGGTAACGGTGACCTCTATTAGCTGACCCGTTAGACGCTTTCACCACATTAGCGAAGAATGTCAGTAATTGTTTTCCTAAGTGCTCTGCCCAACACTCAACACTTTAGATTTTAGCGATGGAAATGATATAAAAAGCAGCAGCTTCTCCAACGAGTTCCAAGTTGACCAGGATGGCCGGGTTCGAATTACAAATTCAGCTTCTAATAACTCAGAGACTAATTACGATAAAGACATCAAATAAAGTTTATTACATTAATGTCATTAGATAGTTTCTTGTGAATGTATATTTGGGTACATGGTGTCCAGGGTTCGAATACCGATAAAATGTAATTTAATTATAAATTTAATAACTCCTAAACTAATTAAGATAAAGACGCCAAATAAACTTTATTGCCTTTATGTTATTAGGTAGTATCTTGTGGAGGTGTAATTAGATACCTGACGTTCTGGGTTCGAGCCTAATGTTTAAATCGTCATTATCTCAGAAACTAAGAGAGGTAGAGGAATTGACCAAAGCATGATTGATAGCTCCTATGATGGGTAAATAATACTGTATATAATTTTCAATCAGTTGTCCTTATTTCGAATCCCGATCTTTCAATCACTTACTTATTTTTTCTCTATACTCTAGAATATGTCACTTAGATTGATGCTGTAACTGCATACAGCACCTTTAAACATATCAAACTAATATTGTAAATAATTTTGTTTCTGGTGTCCAGGGTTCGAATACCGATAAAATGTAATTTAATTATAAATTTAATAACTTCTAAACTAATTAAGATAAAGACGCCAAATAAACTTTATTGTCTTTATGTTATTAGGTACTATCTTGTGGATGTGTAATTAGATACCTGACGTTCTGGGTTCGAGCCTAATTTTAAATCGTCATTATCTCAGAAACTAAGAGAGGTAGACGAGTGAACCAAAGCATGATTGATAGCTCCTATAAGGGGTAATTAATACTGTATATAATTTTCAATCAGTTGTCCTTACTTCGAATCCCGATCCTTCAATCACTTACTTATTTTTCTCTATACTCTAGAATATATCACTTAGATTGATGCTGTAACTGTATACAGCACCTTTAAACATATCAAACTAATATTGTAAATAATTTTGTTTCTGGTGTCCAGGGTTCGAATACCGATAAAATGTAGTTTAATTATAAATTTAATAACTTCTAAACTAATTAAGATAAAGACGCCAAATAAACTTTATTACCTTTATGTTATTAGGTATTATCTTGTGGATGTGTAATTAGATACCTGACGTTCTGGGTTCGAGCCTAATTTTAAATCGTCATTATCTCAGAAACTAAGAGAGGTAGACGAGTGAACCAAAGCATGATTGATAGCTCCTATGAGGGGTAATTAATACTGTATATAATTTTTAATCAGTTGTCCTTACTTCGAATCCCGATCTTTCAATCACTTACTTATTTTTCTCTTTACTCTAGAATATATCACTTAGATTGATGCTGTAACTGCATACAGCACCTTTAAACATATCAAACTAATATTGTAAATAATTTTGTTTCTGGTGTCCAGGGTTCGAATACCGATAAAATGTAATTTAATTATAAATTTAATAACTCCTAAACTAATTAAGATAAAGACGCCAAATAAACTTTATTGCCTTTATGTTATTAGGTATTAACTTGTGGATGTGTAATTAGATACCTGACGTTCTGGGTTCGAGCCTAATTTTAAATCGTCATTATCTCAGAAACTAAGAGAGGTAGACGAGTGAACCAAAGCATGATTGATAGCTCCTATGAGGGGTAATTAATACTGTATATAATTTTTAATCAGTTGTCCTTACTTCGAATCCCGATCTTTCAATCACTTACTTATTTTTCTCTATACTCTAGAATATATCACTTAGATTGATGCTGTAACTGCATACAGCACCTTTAAACATATCAAACTAATATTGTAAATAATTTTGTTTCTGGTGTCCAGGGTTCGAATACCGATAAAATATAGTTTAATTATAAATTTAATAACTTCTAAACTAATTAAGATAAAGACGCCAAATAAACTTTATTACCTTTATGTTATTAGGTATTATCTTGTGGATGTGTAATTAGATACCTGACGTTCTGGGTTCGAGCCTAATGTTTAAATCGTCATTATCTCAGAAACTAAGAGAGGTAGACGAGTGAACCAAAGCATGATTGATAGCTCCTATGAGGGGTAATTAATACTGTATATAATTTTCAATCAGTTGTCCTTACTTCGAATCCCGATCTTTCAATCACTTACTTATTTTTCTCTATACTCTAGAATATATCACTTAGATTGATGCTGTAACTGCATACAGCACCTTTAAACATATCAAACTAATATTGTAAATAATTTTGTTTCTGGTGTCCAGGGTTCGAATACCGATAAAATGTAGTTTAATTATAAATTTAATAACTCCTAAACTAATTAAGATAAAGACGCCAAATAAACTTTATTGCGTTTATGTTACTAGGTAGTATCTTGTGGATGTGTAATTAGATACCTGACGTTCTGGGTTCGAGCCTAATGTTTAAATCGTCATTATCTCAGAAACTAAGAGAGGTAGAGGAATTGACCAATGCATGATTGATAGCTCCTATGAGGGGCAATTAATACTGTATATAATTTTCAATCAGCTGTCCTTACTTCGAATCCCGATCTTTCAATCACTTACTTATTTTTCTCTATACTCTAGAATATATCACTTAGATTGATGCTGTAAATGCATACAGCACCCTTAAACATATCAAACTAATATTGTAAATAATATTGGTTCTGGTGTCCAGGGTTCGAATACCGATAAAATGTAATTTAATTATAAATTTAATAACTCCTAAACTAATTAAGATAAAGACACCAAATAAACTTTTATAGGGGAAAGGATGCTCTCCTGAAACATTAGGTCTCTAGACAGAAGTATTTATAGGGGAGAGATAGGGAATACCAGGGCTGATGCTAGGCTAGTCAGATGCTAAAGGAGGGAGGGATATGCTTTATACGAGAGAGATAGGGAACACAAGGAAAGATGCTATACTAAACAGGACTTGAAGGGTAGAATATGAGCTATATAGCAAACCGAGGAGAGGTATTAGGATAGGAGTTTTGAATGATGGAGTAGGCGTTTATATGCGAGAGATAGGGAATACGAGGTTCGATGCTAGGCTAGACGGTGTTGAATGAGGGAATGCATCTTATATGAGAGAGGTAGGGGAATATGAGGAGAAGTGCTAGGCTAGTCGGGAAGGTCTGAATGAGAGAGTATACGTCTATATGGGAAAATATAGGGAAAACGAAGGTAGGTGCTAGGTTGAGAGAGTCTTCAAGGAGGAAAATGCATTTATATGAGAGCGTTAGGGCATACGAGGAGAGGTGCTAGTCTAGACATGGTTTGAGGATTAGAGTATACGTTTATATGGGAGAAATATGGAAAACGGGAGAGATACAAGGATAGACAGAGATTGAAGGAGGAGGAATGTAGGTTTATACTGTAATATAGAGAGTAATTCGATTATAAAACTTTTCTCATCCAGCCTTACAACACTTTTATATACTTATTTTCTAAACCTTACAAACTTTATATTTGTTAAACAGTAGTGCGCGAGACGGAGAGGGACAAACAGTATATCGGTTTACAGTGAAGTATACATCCTAACCTATTCCCACCTTGTTTGTTCTGGATCTTCTCATTGTCTATCATCTAACGTAAACACGTAACAAGACGTAACACAGGAAATCATACATATGGCACATTAAAAAAATAAAGGTATATATAATGAAACATAAACAAGTAGACAGAGGGTCGTCGATACATAGAAAACCAGGAGTTGTATGTACTGAGACCATAGATTAGTATAGGCAAACAACAAAGAAGTGAATTTATAGTGTAAATAGCCAAATATTTTCAAATATTATTATAGTCTAAAAGTATATAACTTAATTATGTATCGAGTATTGAGAAATAAACGTTATTCATTATTCACTAATCTCAGATCACTGCAATTGTATTGAATCAATTCACAATTGCTAATGCCATTCAACTTTCATTCGTCTCTGATACATAAACAAATTGCAAAATGGAGAAGGACGAAAGTAATAAAAAGACTCAGGCAGCAAATTTTAAGAAAGAAGAGAAAGATATATGACCGACATTGTTTTGGAACACAAATTAGTCTTGAAAATAAAATGACTGATAGCTCTGCTAAGCGTAAGGAAGAGACATGGAAATAAATTGCAAATGAATACAATTCTAGGCTGGAAAAGAAGATAAACAACATTCATGTAAACCAATTTTTAAAAATCAGTTTAACTGAATACATGTAAAAAAACATATCACTTTACAAAAAGTAATGCAGACAACATTTACTTTTTATAAACATTATCCTATTACATTACTTTACAAAAAACCATACATATTTCCTAAAGGCAAAGGTGATAGTCTAGACATTCTAAACACTCAGTTATATAATCATATACATCACACAGAAAGAGACCATCATTATCAGTAAAAAAACTAAACATCTCAACAATGTCTGAATGATGTATTTTATAAGTACAAGTTTTTTGATATTTCAAAGTTCCTGTTAACCATGGCAGTAATTGATTAACACAATTTCTCGATCCTGTCATGCTATAACTTTAGATGCTTTCAGCTTACTTATAATTTCCTCAATCTCTTGTGTGTGTCTATTATTACCAGCATCCCTCGACGCAATTAGTAACCTCAATATATTTACTAGTCTATTCGGATTTTCAAGCGTTGATATCACTGAATCATCATCATCTGAAGATTTCATATTCTCGCAACTTCCGATGTATCCAGATTTTTCACCAACAGTAGTCTCCAGTGAAGGACAGAGGCTTGATCCGGTATAACATTCCCCTCTATACATCTTCGGATCTTCAAGTGCAGGTGAGAGAGTCGATTCAGTATAACATGTTGCTCTATGAAACTTAAATCTTGACAAAGAACGATTCTTAAAAATCCGACCGCATACACAGCATCTAATAACGCGTTTTCCTCCATGTGTAATGTATGAAAAATCGTGTTTCTCATTCGTCAGTTGCACAGATTTTCTCGGGCAGTAGTTCATGCTAAAACTAAAAGAAATTAAATGAATACGTGAATGCTAACGCTCGAAGGAATTAAAAGCGAATGAATGAATTCATAACACGCACCTATGTATATATCCAGGATGAGGACGACGGAGGGAATTGCGATCAATGCATAGCAGGGAGAAAGGATACTCTCTTGAAACATTAGTCATCTAGACAACTATTGTTCACGGAGCCTGTAGACGTCAGGTTGAATGGGACAGACCTCAGGTTCAAATCTTTAAGGGCACGGACCCAGCCTTTTGCCTGTCATGTATACTAAACCATCCTAACAGCGTAACATTACGTTACAACGACACGTAACCAGAACATGGCGAGTGCGAGCATGGAAAAAAGGATGCTCTCTGGGAACATTACTGGAAAAGGATGCTCTCTGGAAACACTAGTCATCCACACAACGGGTTGTCCCTAACATTTCCAGATTTCGGGTCGTTCAACATCGTGACGCGCCCCTGTCATCTACATTTCGACGAAATTTTACCTCCTGAATTAAAGTTTGGTGATCTGTATAGACCTGTACAACATGCATTACGCTATGTAACAGACTCATCACGTTATGTAACAACACGATCACGCTAGGTAACAACATGTTCACGCTATGTAACAACATGATCACGCTATGTAACAACATGATCACGCTATGTAACAACATGATCACGCCATGTAACAACATGATCACGCTATGTAACAACATGATCACGCTATGTAACAACATGATCACGCTATGTAACAACATGACCACGCTATGTAACAAAACGATCAAGCTATGTAACAACTGATCACGCTATGTAACAACATGATCATGCTATGTAACAACCTGAGCACGCTATGTAACAACATGATCACGCTATGTAACAAACTGAGTACGCTATGTAACAACATGATCACGCTATGTAACAACTGATCACGCTATGTAACAACATGATCATGCTATGTAACAACCTGAGCACGCTATGTAACAACATGATCACGCTATGTAACAAACTGAGTACGCTATGTAACAACATGATCACGCCATGTAAAAGCTGATCACGCTATGTAACAACATGCTCAAGCTATGTAACAACTGATCACGCTATGTAACAACATGATCACGCTATGTAACAACCTGAGCACGCTATGTAACAATCTGATCACGTTATGTAACAACTGATCACGCTATGTAACAACATGATCACGCTATGTAACAACATGATCACGCTATGTAACAACATGTTCACGCTATGTAACAACATGACCACGCTATGTAACAAAACGATCACGCTATGTAACAACACGATCACGCAATGTAACAACTGATCACGCTATGTAACAACCTGATCAAGCTATGTAACAACTGATCACGCTATGTAACAACATGATCACGCTATGTAACAACCTGAGCACGCTATGTAACAACATGATCACGCTATGTAACAACCTGAGTACGCTATGTAACAACATGATCACGCCATGTAACAACTGATCACGCTATGTAACAACATGCTCAAGCCATGTAACAACTGATCACGCTATGTAACAACATGCTCAAGCTATGTAACAACTGATCACGCTATGTAACAACACGATCAGGCTATGTAACAACCTGAGTACGCTATGTAACAACATGATCACGCCATGTAACAACTGATCACGCTATGTAACAGCATGCTCAAGCTATGTAACAACATGTTCACGCTATGTAACAACATTATCACGCTATGTAACAACATGTTCACGCTATGTAACAACATGATCACGCTATGTAACAACATGACCACACTATGTAACAACAAGATCACGCTATGTAACAAAACGATCAAGCTATGTAACAACACGATCACGCTATGTAACAACCTGATCAAGCTATGTAACAACTGATCACGCTATGTAACAACCTGAGCACGCTATGTAACAACCTGATCACGCTATGTAACAACTGATCACGCTATGTAACAACATGCTCAAGCTATGTAACAACATGATCACGCTATGTAACAACATGTTCACGCTATGTAACAACATGTTCACCTATGTAACATCATGATCACGCTATGTAACAACATGACCACACTATGTAACAACATGATCATGCTATGTAACAAAACGATCAAGCTATGTAACAAGATGATCACGCTATGTAACAAAACGATCAAGCTATGTAACAACCTGAGCACGCTATGTAACAACATGTTCACGCTATGTAACAACATGATCACGTTATGTAACAACATGATCACGCTATGTAACAACATGATCACGCTATGTAACAAAACGATCAAGCTATGTAACAACCTGAGCACGCTATGTAACAACATGTTCACGCTATGTAACAACATGAACACGCTATGTAACAATACGATCACGCTATGTAACAATCTGATTACGCTATGTAACAACTGATTACGCTATGTAACAACTGATTACGCTATGTAACAACATGAATACGCTATGTAACAACCTGAGCACGCTATGTAACAACATGACTACGCTATGTAACAAAACGATCACGCTATGTAACAACTGATCACGCTATGTAACAACCTGAGCACGCTATGTAACAACATGACCACGCTATGTAACAACATGATCACGCTATGTAACAACATGATCACGCTATGTAACAACATGATCACGCTATGTAACAACATGACCACGCTATGTAACAAAACGATCAAGCTATGTAACAACTGATCACGCTATGTAACAACATGATCATGGTATGTAACAACCTGAGCACGCTATGTAACAACATGATCACGCTATGTAACAACCTGAGCACGCTATGTAACAACATGATCACGCTATGTAACAACATGAACACGCTATGTAACAATACGATCACGCTATGTAACAATCTGATTACTATGTAACAACGTATCACGCTATGTAACAACATGATCACGCTATGTAACAACCTGAGCACGCTATGTAACATCATGATCACGCTATGTAACAACCTGATGACGCTATGTAACAACATGCTCACGCTATGTAACAACTGATCACGCTATGTAACAACATGATCACGCTATGTAACAACCTGAGCACGCTATGTAACAACATGATCACGCTATGTAACAACATGTTCACGCTATGTAACAACACGATCACGCTATGTAACAACATGGACACGCTATGTAACAACATGAACACGCTATGTAACAATACGATCAAGCTATGTAACAACCTGAGCACGCTATGTAACAACATGATCACGCTATGTAACAACATGAACACTCTATGTAACAACCTGAGCATGCTATGTAACAACATGATCACGCTATGTAACAACCTAATCACGCTATGTAACAACATGATCACGCTATGTAACAACATGATCACACTATGTAAATAGGGTGGACCATTTAAGTTGAGGCTATACAATATATCCAAAACTAAACGTTGTAGAAAGAAATGTCTTTAATAAACTTGACTGATATTATGACGAAAGTAAATGCTGCTAGTCGTATTTCGTTTGGAGGACGTAGTGAGGGTCATTTCAGGGTCTTTTTAAATGGGACCCTAATTGTAGGTTCCCATTTAAAAAAATAAATTGACCCAAAATGACCCTCATAACGGCCTCCAAACGAAACTCGACTAGCGGGATTTACTTTCGTCATAATATCAGTCAAGTTTATTAAAGACATTTCTTTCTACAACGTTTAGTTTTGGATATATTGTATAGCCTCAACTTAAATGGTCCACCCTATTTACATAGTGTGATCATGTTGTTACATAGCGTGATCATGTTGTTACATAGCGTGATTAGGTTGCTACATAGCGTGATCATGTTGTTACATAGCATGCTCAGGTTGTTACATAGAGTGTTCATGTTGTTACATAGCGTGATCATGTTGTTACATAGCGTGCTCAGGTTGTTACATAGCTTGATCGTATTGTTACATAGCGTGTTCATGTTGTTACATAGCGTGTCCATGTTGTTACATAGCGTGATCGTGTTGTTACATAGCGTGAACATGTTGTTACATAGCGTGATCATGTTGTTGCATAGCGTGCTCAGGTTGTTACATAGCGTGATCATGTTGTTACATAGCGTGATCAGTTGTTACATAGCGTGAGCATGTTGTTACATAGCGTGATCAGGTTGTTACATAGCGTGATCATGATGTTACATAGCGTGCTCAGGTTGTTACATAGCGTGATCATGTTGTTACATAGCGTGATACGTTGTTACATAGTAATCAGATTGTTACATAGCGTGATCGTATTGTTACATAGCGTGTTCATGTTGTTACATAGCGTGATCATGTTGTTACATAGCGTGCTCAGGTTGTTACATAGCGTGATCATGTTGTTACATAGCGTGCTCAGGTTGTTACATAGCATGATCATGTTGTTACATAGCGTGATCAGTTGTTACATAGCTTGATCGTTTTGTTACATAGCGTGGTCATGTTGTTACATAGCGTGATCATGTTGTTACATAGCGTGATCATGTTGTTACATAGCGTGATCATGTTGTTACATAGCGTGATCATGTTGTTACATAGCGTGGTCATGTTGTTACATAGCGTGCTCAGGTTGTTACATAGCGTGATCAGTTGTTACATAGCGTGATCGTTTTGTTACATAGCGTAGTCATGTTGTTACATAGCGTGCTCAGGTTGTTACATAGCGTGATCATGTTGTTACATAGCGTAATCAGTTGTTACATAGCGTAATCAGATTGTTACATAGCGTGATCGTATTGTTACATAGCGTGTTCATGTTGTTACATAGCGTGAACATGTTGTTACATAGCGTGCTCAGGTTGTTACATAGCTTGATCGTTTTGTTACATAGCGTGATCATGTTGTTACATAGCGTGATCATGTTGTTACATAACGTGATCATGTTGTTACATAGCGTGAACATGTTGTTACATAGCGTGCTCAGGTTGTTACATAGCTTGATCGTTTTGGTACATAGCGTGATCATCTTGTTACATAGCTTGATCGTTTTGTTACATAGCATGATCATGTTGTTACATAGTGTGGTCATGTTGTTACATAGCGTGATCATGATGTTACATAGGTGAACATGTTGTTACATAGCGTGAACATGTTGTTACATAGCGTGATCATGTTGTTACATAGCTTGAGCATGTTGTTACATAGCGTGATCAGTTGTTACATAGCGTGATCAGGTTGTTACATAGCGTGCTCAGGTTGTTACATAGCGTGATCAGTTGTTACATAGCTTGATCAGGTTGTTACATAGCGTGATCAGTTGTTACATAGCTTGATCAGGTTGTTACATAGCGTGATCGTGTTGTTACATAGCTTGATCGTTTTGTTACATAGCGTGATCTTGTTGTTACATAGTGTGGTCATGTTGTTACATAGCGTGATCATGTTGTTACATAGCGTGAACATGTTGTTACATAGCGTGATAATGTTGTTACATAGCGTGAACATGTTGTTACATAGCTTGAGCATGTTGTTACATAGCGTGATCAGTTGTTACATGGCGTGATCATGTTGTTACATAGCGTACTCAGGTTGTTACATAGCGTGATCGTGTTGTTACATAGCGTGATCAGTTGTTACATAGCTTGAGCATGTTGTTACATAGCGTGATCAGTTGTTACATGGCTTGAGCATGTTGTTACATAGCGTGATCAGTTGTTACATGGCGTGATCATGTTGTTACATAGCGTACTCAGGTTGTTACATAGCGTGATCATGTTGTTACATAGCGTGCTCAGGTTGTTACATAGCGTGATCATGTTGTTACATAGCGTGATCAGTTGTTACATAGCTTGATCAGGTTGTTACATAGCGTGATCAGTTGTTACATTGCGTGATCGTGTTGTTACATAGCGTGATCGTTTTGTTACATAGCGTGGTCATGTTGTTACATAGCGTGAACATGTTGTTACATAGCGTGATCATGTTGTTACATAGCGTGATCATGTTGTTACATAGCGTGATCAGTTGTTACATAACGTGATCAGATTGTTACATAGCGTGCTCAGGTTGTTACATAGCGTGATCATGTTGTTACATAGCGTGATCAGTTGTTACATAGCTTGAGCATGTTGTTACATAGCGTGATCAGCTTTTACATGCCGTGATCATGTTGTTACATAGCGTACTCAGTTTGTTACATAGCGTGATCATGTTGTTACATAGCGTGCTCAGGTTGTTACATAGCATGATCATGTTGTTACATAGCGTGATCAGTTGTTACATAGCGTGATCATGTTGTTACATAGCGTACTCAGTTTGTTACATAGCGTGATCATGTTGTTACATAGCGTGCTCAGGTTGTTACATAGCATGATCATGTTGTTACATAGCGTGATCAGTTGTTACATAGCTTGATCGTTTTGTTACATAGCGTGGTCATGTTGTTACATAGCGTGATCATGTTGTTACATAGCGTGATCGTGTTGTTACATAGCGTGATCATGTTGTTACATGGCGTGATCATGTTGTTACATAGCGTGATCATGTTGTTACATAGCGTGATCATGTTGTTACATAGCGTGAACATGTTGTTACCTAGCGTGATCGTGTTGTTACATAACGTGATGAGTCTGTTACATAGCGTAATGCATGTTGTACAGGTCTATACAGATCACCAAACTTTAATTCAGGAGGTAAAATTTCGTCGAAATGTAGATGACAGGGGCGCGTCACGATGTTGAACGACCCGAAATCTGGAAATGTTAGGGACAACCCGTTGTGTGGATGACTAGTGTTTCCAGAGAGCATCCTTTTCCAGTAATGTTCCCAGAGAGCATCCTTTTTTCCATGCTCGCACTCGCCATGTTCTGGTTACGTGTCGTTGTAACGTAATGTTACGCTGTTAGGATGGTTTAGTATACATGACAGGCAAAAGGCTGGGTCCGTGCCCTTAAAGATTTGAACCTGAGGTCTGTCCCATTCAACCTGACGTCTACAGGCTCCGTGAACAATAGTTGTCTAGATGACTAATGTTTCAAGAGAGTATCCTTTCTCCCTGCTATGCATTGATCGCAATTCCCTCCGTCGTCCTCATCCTGGATATATACATAGGTGCGTGTTATGAATTCATTCATTCGCTTTTAATTCCTTCGAGCGTTAGCATTCACGTATTCATTTAATTTCTTTTAGTTTTAGCATGAACTACTGCCCGAGAAAATCTGTGCAACTGACGAATGAGAAACACGATTTTTCATACATTACACATGGAGGAAAACGCGTTATTAGATGCTGTGTATGCGGTCGGATTTTTAAGAATCGTTCTTTGTCAAGATTTAAGTTTCATAGAGCAACATGTTATACTGAATCGACTCTCTCACCTGCACTTGAAGATCCGAAGATGTATAGAGGGGAATGTTATACCGGATCAAGCCTCTGTCCTTCACTGGAGACTACTGTTGGTGAAAAATCTGGATACATCGGAAGTTGCGAGAATATGAAATCTTCAGATGATGATGATTCAGTGATATCAACGCTTGAAAATCCGAATAGACTAGTAAATATATTGAGGTTACTAATTGCGTCGAGGGATGCTGGTAATAATAGACACACACAAGAGATTGAGGAAATTATAAGTAAGCTGAAAGCATCTAAAGTTATAGCATGACAGGATCGAGAAATTGTGTTAATCAATTACTGCCATGGTTAACAGGAACTTTGAAATATCAAAAAACTTGTACTTATAAAATACATCATTCAGACATTGTTGAGATGTTTAGTTTTTTTACTGATAATGATGGTCTCTTTCTGTGTGATGTATATGATTATATAACTGAGTGTTTAGAATGTCTAGACTATCACCTTTGCCTTTAGGAAATATGTATGGTTTTTTGTAAAGTAATGTAATAGGATAATGTTTATAAAAAGTAAATGTTGTCTGCATTACTTTTTGTAAAGTGATATGTTTTTTTTACATGTATTCAGTTAAACTGATTTTTAAAAATTGGTTTACATGAATGTTGTTTATCTTCTTTTCCAGCCTAGAATTGTATTCATTTGCAATTTATTTCCATGTCTCTTCCTTACGCTTAGCAGAGCTATCAGTCATTTTATTTTCAAGACTAATTTGTGTTCCAAAACAATGTCGGTCATATATCTTTCTCTTCTTTCTTAAAATTTGCTGCCTGAGTCTTTTTATTACTTTCGTCCTTCTCCATTTTGCAATTTGTTTATGTATCAGAGACGAATGAAAGTTGAATGGCATTAGCAATTGTGAATTGATTCAATACAATTGCAGTGATCTGAGATTAGTGAATAATGAATAACGTTTATTTCTCAATACTCGATACATAATTAAGTTATATACTTTTAGACTATAATAATATTTGAAAATATTTGGCTATTTACACTATAAATTCACTTCTTTGTTGTTTGCCTATACTAATCTATGGTCTCAGTACATACAACTCCTGGTTTTCTATGTATCGACGACCCTCTGTCTACTTGTTTATGTTTCATTATATATACCTTTATTTTTTTAATGTGCCATATGTATGATTTCCTGTGTTACGTCTTGTTACGTGTTTACGTTAGATGATAGACAATGAGAAGATCCAGAACAAACAAGGTGGGAATAGGTTAGGATGTATACTTCACTGTAAACCGATATACTGTTTGTCCCTCTCCGTCTCGCGCACTACTGTTTAACAAATATAAAGTTTGTAAGGTTTAGAAAATAAGTATATAAAAGTGTTGTAAGGCTGGATGAGAAAAGTTTTATAATCGAATTACTCTCTATATTACAGTATAAACCTACATTCCTCCTCCTTCAATCTCTGTCTATCCTTGTATCTCTCCCGTTTTCCATATTTCTCCCATATAAACGTATACTCTAATCCTCAAACCATGTCTAGACTAGCACCTCTCCTCGTATGCCCTAACGCTCTCATATAAATGCATTTTCCTCCTTGAAGACTCTCTCAACCTAGCACCTACCTTCGTTTTCCCTATATTTTCCCATATAGACGTATACTCTCTCATTCAGACCTTCCCGACTAGCCTAGCACTTCTCCTCATATTCCCCTACCTCTCTCATATAAGATGCATTCCCTCATTCAACACCGTCTAGCCTAGCATCGAACCTCGTATTCCCTATCTCTCGCATATAAACGCCTACTCCATCATTCAAAACTCCTATCCTAATACCTCTCCTCGGTTTGCTATATAGCTCATATTCTACCCTTCAAGTCCTGTTTAGTATAGCATCTTTCCTTGTGTTCCCTATCTCTCTCGTATAAAGCATATCCCTCCCTCCTTTAGCATCTGACTAGCCTAGCATCAGCCCTGGTATTCCCTATCTCTCCCCTATAAATACTTCTGTCTAGAGACCTAATGTTTCAGGAGAGCATCCTTTCCCCTATAAAAGTTTATTTGGTGTCTTTATCTTAATTAGTTTAGGAGTTATTAAATTTATAATTAAATTACATTTTATCGGTATTCGAACCCTGGACACCAGAACCAATATTATTTACAATATTAGTTTGATATGTTTAAGGGTGCTGTATGCA
The DNA here is from genome assembly GCA_030765065.1 of Deroplatys truncata. Taxonomy (NCBI): domain Eukaryota; kingdom Metazoa; phylum Arthropoda; class Insecta; order Mantodea; family Mantidae; genus Deroplatys; species Deroplatys truncata. The sequence goes on from CM060982.1 coordinate 114,058,542, forward strand.
TTTACAGCATCAATCTAAGTGATATATTCTAGAGTATAGAGAAAAATAAGTAAGTGATTGAAAGATCGGGATTCGAAGTAAGGACAGCTGATTGAAAATTATATACAGTATTAATTGCCCCTCATAGGAGCTATCAATCATGCATTGGTCAATTCCTCTACCTCTCTTAGTTTCTGAGATAATGACGATTTAAACATTAGGCTCGAACCCAGAACGTCAGGTATCTAATTACACATCCACAAGATACTACCTAGTAACATAAACGCAATAAAGTTTATTTGGCGTCTTTATCTTAATTAGTTTAGGAGTTATTAAATTTATAATTAAACTACATTTTATCGGTATTCGAACCCTGGACACCAGAAACAAAATTATTTACAATATTAGTTTGATATGTTTAAAGGTGCTGTATGCAGTTACAGCATCAATCTAAGTGATATATTCTAGAGTATAGAGAAAAATAAGTAAGTGATTGAAAGATCGGGATTCGAAGTAAGGACAACTGATTGAAAATTATATACAGTATTAATTACCCCTCATAGGAGCTATCAATCATGCTTTGGTTCACTCGTCTACCTCTCTTAGTTTCTGAGATAATGACGATTTAAACATTAGGCTCGAACCCAGAACGTCAGGTATCTAATTACACATCCACAAGATAATACCTAATAACATAAAGGTAATAAAGTTTATTTGGCGTCTTTATCTTAATTAGTTTAGAAGTTATTAAATTTATAATTAAACTATATTTTATCGGTATTCGAACCCTGGACACCAGAAACAAAATTATTTACAATATTAGTTTGATATGTTTAAAGGTGCTGTATGCAGTTACAGCATCAATCTAAGTGATATATTCTAGAGTATAGAGAAAAATAAGTAAGTGATTGAAAGATCGGGATTCGAAGTAAGGACAACTGATTAAAAATTATATACAGTATTAATTACCCCTCATAGGAGCTATCAATCATGCTTTGGTTCACTCGTCTACCTCTCTTAGTTTCTGAGATAATGACGATTTAAAATTAGGCTCGAACCCAGAACGTCAGGTATCTAATTACACATCCACAAGTTAATACCTAATAACATAAAGGCAATAAAGTTTATTTGGCGTCTTTATCTTAATTAGTTTAGGAGTTATTAAATTTATAATTAAATTACATTTTATCGGTATTCGAACCCTGGACACCAGAAACAAAATTATTTACAATATTAGTTTGATATGTTTAAAGGTGCTGTATGCAGTTACAGCATCAATCTAAGTGATATATTCTAGAGTAAAGAGAAAAATAAGTAAGTGATTGAAAGATCGGGATTCGAAGTAAGGACAACTGATTAAAAATTATATACAGTATTAATTACCCCTCATAGGAGCTATCAATCATGCTTTGGTTCACTCGTCTACCTCTCTTAGTTTCTGAGATAATGACGATTTAAAATTAGGCTCGAACCCAGAACGTCAGGTATCTAATTACACATCCACAAGATAATACCTAATAACATAAAGGTAATAAAGTTTATTTGGCGTCTTTATCTTAATTAGTTTAGAAGTTATTAAATTTATAATTAAACTACATTTTATCGGTATTCGAACCCTGGACACCAGAAACAAAATTATTTACAATATTAGTTTGATATGTTTAAAGGTGCTGTATACAGTTACAGCATCAATCTAAGTGATATATTCTAGAGTATAGAGAAAAATAAGTAAGTGATTGAAGGATCGGGATTCGAAGTAAGGACAACTGATTGAAAATTATATACAGTATTAATTACCCCTTATAGGAGCTATCAATCATGCTTTGGTTCACTCGTCTACCTCTCTTAGTTTCTGAGATAATGACGATTTAAAATTAGGCTCGAACCCAGAACGTCAGGTATCTAATTACACATCCACAAGATAGTACCTAATAACATAAAGACAATAAAGTTTATTTGGCGTCTTTATCTTAATTAGTTTAGAAGTTATTAAATTTATAATTAAATTACATTTTATCGGTATTCGAACCCTGGACACCAGAAACAAAATTATTTACAATATTAGTTTGATATGTTTAAAGGTGCTGTATGCAGTTACAGCATCAATCTAAGTGACATATTCTAGAGTATAGAGAAAAAATAAGTAAGTGATTGAAAGATCGGGATTCGAAATAAGGACAACTGATTGAAAATTATATACAGTATTATTTACCCATCATAGGAGCTATCAATCATGCTTTGGTCAATTCCTCTACCTCTCTTAGTTTCTGAGATAATGACGATTTAAACATTAGGCTCGAACCCAGAACGTCAGGTATCTAATTACACCTCCACAAGATACTACCTAATAACATAAAGGCAATAAAGTTTATTTGGCGTCTTTATCTTAATTAGTTTAGGAGTTATTAAATTTATAATTAAATTACATTTTATCGGTATTCGAACCCTGGACACCATGTACCCAAATATACATTCACAAGAAACTATCTAATGACATTAATGTAATAAACTTTATTTGATGTCTTTATCGTAATTAGTCTCTGAGTTATTAGAAGCTGAATTTGTAATTCGAACCCGGCCATCCTGGTCAACTTGGAACTCGTTGGAGAAGCTGCTGCTTTTTATATCATTTCCATCGCTAAAATCTAAAGTGTTGAGTGTTGGGCAGAGCACTTAGGAAAACAATTACTGACATTCTTCGCTAATGTGGTGAAAGCGTCTAACGGGTCAGCTAATAGAGGTCACCGTTACCGCCAGGCGGAAGTATGTCGTTCGCTAATGTATGTAAACAGATCCAGAATGTAAACTTAAAAGCCTATTAATGTGTTGAAAGCGTCTAACATGTTCAGCTAATGGACAAGCGATTTCCCCAGATAGAAGAAGAAGGCTGCAGTGTTTCATTACATGACAGACTGTTACCGTGAGCAGACTACTTATACTCAAGCTCCAGTCAACAATTCATTAATCAAAAAACTTAATTGCTCGAGGATGCAATCTGCAGACCTTAGTAATCATAAAAAAAATGTTTGACGAACATTACCTAATTAATTTGCCGGGGGGCGGCAGGACTCGAGAAAACAATTCCATCAAGTCATGACGCCACAGTAGAACGCATGGGGGAGGGGGTAGAACCTGTTAGCACAGATACTGCCGGCATTAGGTGAGCACACAAAGCGAGAGGGGGCGGGGCCTAACGACACGAGACCTGGCGGCATGTGAGCACACAAAGGGAGGGGGCGGGGCTTGTCGGCGTAGAACAAAGAACTTTATCGCTTGTCGGCATCTCTCTACTGCGCTCAAGTCGCCATTATATCTCTACTCTGATACTCACTATCCGCAACCTCAGTAGTCATTAGACATCGTGAAACAGCATAATGGGACGCTCCGTGGAACTCACGGACTTCGAACGTGGTCAGGTAAGTGGGTGTCACTTGTGTCAGAAGTCTGTACGCGAGATTTCCACACTCCTAAACATCCCTAGGTCCACTGTTTCTGATGTTATAGTGAAGAGGAAACGTGAAGGGACATGTGCAGCACAAAAGCGTACAGGCCGACCTTGTCTGTTGACTGACAGAGACCGCCGACATTTTGAAGAGGGTCGTAAAGAGTAATAGGCAGACATCTATCCAGTCCATCAAACAGGATCAGGATCCACTCCAAGTACTATGACAGTTAGGCGTGAGGTGAGAAACCTTGGATTCCATGGTCGAGCGGCTGCTCATAATTCACACATCACGCAGGAAAATACCAAACGACGCCTTGCTTGGTGTAAGGAGCGTCAACATTACACGATTGAACAGTGGCAAAACGTTGTATGGAGTGAGAATCACGGTACACAATGTGGCGATCCGACGGCAGGGTGTGGGTATGGCGAATGCCCAGTGAACGTCATCTGTCAGTGTGTGTAGTGCCAACAGTGAAATTCGGAGGTGGTGATGTTATGATGTGGTCGTGTTTTTCCTGGAGGGGGCTTGCACCCCTTGTTGTTTGGCGTGGCACGATCATAGCGCAGGCCTACATTGATATTTTAATCACCTTCTTGCTTCCCACTGTTGAAGAGCAATTCGGGGATGGCGATTGCATCTTTCAACACGATCGAGCACCTGTTCATACTTCACGGGCTGTAGCGGAGTGGTTACACGACAATAACATCCCTGTAATGGACTGGCTACACAGAGTCCTGACTTCAATCTTATAGAACACCTTAGGGATGTTTTGGAACGCCGAATTCGTGCCAGACTTCACCAACCTACATCGATACCTTTCCTCAGTTCCGCACTCCGTGAGGAATGGGCTGCCATTCCCCAAGAAACCTTCCAGCACCTGATTGAAAGTAGGCCTGCGAGAGTGAACGCTGTCATCAAGGCTAAGGTTGGGCCAACACTATATTAACTTCCAGGATTACCGATGGAGGGCGCACGAACTTGTACGTCATTTTCAGCCAGGTGTCCGGATACTTTTGATGACGTAGTGTAAGTCGCTATTCATGTTTTTACATCGTCATGCAAGGAGCATGGAATTACAATGCACCGCATAGCGATCCATTTCTTCTTAAAAATCTGATATATTGCACTCATATGACTTTCTAGACTCTTGTACAAACTATTTTTACAAACGCTTATTCTCCACCTACTTCATGTTAACCGAGATAAACATTTGCACAAACTTATTGTTTATTTTCTTGTAGTTGCAAGCGGAATATGGTAGTATTTATGCGATAGTCAAATCTTTTTAAGAGCTGGTTGCTATGTGGAGCATCTCATTCTCTTTGCATGTCCAGGACATACAAAAAAATAAAGAATTTCCATTTGAGAAAAAATCAAAACAAATAACAAGAAATATCTCGGAAACGGTTCACTCTAAAAAACATATATATATATAATATAATATAAATTTGTATTTTAATGAGACCTACAGTTTTTAGTGTAGTAAAGTTTTGTCTATCTCTTAAGATTTACCAGATATGCAAAAGTTAATCAGAATTAAGACAACTTTTGAGGACATTCCTAGAAAATTCAAGATATATATGTCATTTAGGATAAAATATCTTGAACATATAATATTTTAATCAAAATGGTAAAAGTCATTTTTGTAAAAATCAAAACTTTCGTAAAATGTTCCGCGTAAAGGGTAGTCTGCGTGGGGGGAATTTCCTTGAAAATCGTGGTGTCGCATCTTTGAAATATTCTGAATCTAAATACCAAGTTTGGTATTTATTCGAGTTATCGTTTTTGAATTTCGTTGTTCACAGACACACACACACATGGAACTCTTTCTAAAAATGCTTTTTCTGGATTCAAGGTCCCTCAAAACATGCACTTCCGGTGAAATCTCACAAATAGAATTTTGGTGGAATACTATACTTAGTAGAGAAAGTAATAAATGTGTGTGTATATATATAAAGATATTTAAAAGCGAGTGGCTGTACACTGGCCTTTAAATTCCACACTGCCAGAAGACATATGCATAACGACAGCACTTCAAAAATTCTCAATGTATTACAAAATTCAAGCCAACATTAACAGATATTTCGGAAATGGCTGATGTCACAAAAGAATTTATTTGAAATAAATTTGCACTTTAAAGATATATATATATGTATATTTCGTAAGCCTTTGTCTGTCTCTATTAGTTTACCGGTTATACAAAATGAAACAAAAATACTTCCAAAAGAAGAGGACTTCACGGATTATTTCCATGACATTCAATATATGCATTTTATTTGTCATGTAATTATCTTGAAGATATAATATTTTAATCTAAATCGTTAGAAAAATGTTTGAGAAAATAAAAAATAAAGAAACTATTTGCTTGTAAAATGTTGTTTGGGGTGGAGAGAATTTCTTGCGACGTCTTTGGAAGATACTGAACCTAAATACCAAGTTTATTGAAGATTTTGTTTTAGATATATGCCGTTCACAGACACACAAACGCACACGCACGTTCACGTGGCCGTTTTCCCTAAAAACTGTTTTTATGTTCTCTACTACGTATAGTAAGTAGGGGAAGTATTGTATTCGATACCGAGATTTCACCGGAAATACATGTTTTGAGGCCCCCTGAATCCAAAAAAAGTATTTTTGGAAACATGTCCGTGTGTCTATGTGTCTGTGAACAGCATAACTCAAAAACGAACAGTCGGATAAACACCAAACTTGGTATTTAGGTTCAGTATCTCCAGAAGGTTTTCAAGAAAATCCCCCACTCCAGATTACCCTTTACATGGATTTTAATTTTCTCAAAAATGCCTCTTACGATTTTGATTAAAATATCATATGTTTAAGATATTTTCATGACAAATGAAATGTATATCTTGAATTTTCTGGGAATGTCTCCAAAAGTACTCTTCATCGCGAACAACTTTTGCATAACTGGTAAACCATAAGAGATAGACAAAATTTTCCTACACAAAAAATGTAGATCGCGTTAAAATACACAATTTATGTCATATACATTTTTTTGTTGAGTGAACCATTTACGAGATATTGCTTGTTATTCCCTTAAAGAGAATGGAATACTCCACATAGCAACCACCTTATAAAACATTTGACTATCGCTTAAAGCCTACCAATTCCCTTTGCATCTACAAGAAAATTAGCAATAAGATTAACATTTCAATATATCGATTAACATGAAGCATATGGAGAAGAAGTGTTTGTAAAAATATTTTGTACAAGAGTAGAGAAAGTATGTGAGTGTAACACATCAGATATTTTATTTAGAGGGCCTCGAAACATGTATTTGCTGTAAATCTCTAACATCGTCAAGAAAATAATGTTCGAAATTCGTTCGGTGTTCGGTCCTAGTGCTTTGGAATTGCAGTGTTCTGATTGATTAAACTTTCACGCTTGTAATAGCCATAATGACTGTTGTAACTGTTACCTTAAGAAACTAATTTCCTTTGCATTATTTTCTCAGTTTTATTTAAAGAATACATCCCTGCGGAGATATTATTTCTGTTTGTCCACAATCGAAACCTAGCTTTAAAATGTTGGCAACATTTTTGCTATCTGTGCAGACAGGCAACTGCCAGAGTAACTTGAATGTATTTTACAGTTCTCTATTTTCTATATTTACTGTATGTCATCCTTGACTCCTCTGGAGTGCTGTTTTTGTTGCTTTTCTTAGCTTCTCTCCTGATTCTCTTAACAGAGTCGGACGCCTTCTCTGGTATATTTCTCAGGGATATCTGCTGTGTATCTTCTCGCGGTTGATGTTTCTGTCTACTTTTTGTACTTCTCTGTCACAAATTCTCTTTCTTTTATATTTCTTTACCTTCTTTACAGATCCCCTTTGCCTTCTTCTTTTACTTGATTCTTTCCAACTTATCTATTTTATAGAAGTTAGTGGTAAACGTTCATTACACATTTACTCTTTCATTGAAGGTACTTCTTTTCACCCCCAGAAAAAATATACAAATTCATAACATCTCACCATTAACAGAGTTACATATTTATATAACCAAGTACATTAGGTTTTGCACCTAAAATATTAAATTTAGCTACCCCGGCATAAACATTGGGGGACGTATACTCTGAGGCAGTGAGAGGATCAGGAACTTGCTGCACAAATATAAAGTAGGAGTGGAATATTCATAACAAAATACACACTTAACACATTACCTGTGGTTTATTAAAATTGACATGGTGCCACTACATTGGTCACAACAGATTACAGGCAAGACATTGTAGGAAGATATTCCACACACACGACTCATGTTACTACTAGACTGAGGACAGAGAGAGAGATAGAGATGCCGCGCCCGACGAAATTCAAACTCCAATCAAAATAATTAGTTCAACAATGTCATGCTACAAAGCAATAATATGTCCGGTGCGACAATGCACACACATACACGCTACAGTATACTAAGATAAACATTGAATTTACAAACGAATGCACAATAAAAGAATTCTGATGTGTTGCACTCACATGACTTTCTCTACTCGTGTACAAACTATTTTAAAAACGCTAATTCTGCATCTACTTAATGTTAATGAGATAAAAATTGGCAGAAACTATGTGCAAGTGAAATATGGTAGGCTTTAAACGATAGTCAAATTTTTCAAGCGCTGGTTGCTATGTGGCGCATTCCATTCTCTGTACATGTCCAGGACATAAGAAAATGAATAACGAATTCCCATTTGAGAAAAAGTATAAGTGATGAAAAATTCAGAGAAATAACAAGGAATATCTCGGAAATTGTTCATTTCACAAAAAAATGTGTATAACAAACTGCGTGTTTTAACGAGCTCTACATTTTCTATGTTGTATATCTCTTACGGTTTATCCGTTATGCAAAAACCATTCAGAATTCGGAGGACTTTTGGGGACATTCCCAGAAAATTCAAGATGTACACTCTATTTGTCATGAAAAATCTTAAATATATGACATTTTAATTAAAATCGTTAGAACCTTTTGAGAAAATTAAAACTTTCGGAAAATGTTCCATGAAAAAGGAGTCTGGAGTGGGAGAATTTCCCTGAAAATATTCGCGTCGCATCTTTGAAAGATACTGAGCCTAAATACCAAGTTTGGTGTTTATCCGACTTTTCGCTTTTGAGTTATGTTGTTCAGAGACAAACATACACACATTCACACAGAAAAACACAGACGTTTTTCTAAAGGTTGTTTTTTTGGATTCAGGGGGCCTCAAGGCATATGTTTCCGATAAAATCGCGATATCGAATTTTTGGGTGAAATACAATACTTCCCTACTGCAGGTGGGATGTTATGAAGACACAATACACTGCAAAATGAGAGCAGTGAAGTACTGGCTAAGGCTGATGCATGCGAATAACTCCACACTACGATCCAAATGTTATAAATACCAGCGAGAAAACCTGTCTCCTAAGTTTTGGGCAGCTGATTTGGAAAGGGGTTTGAGGAAAATAGGAATGGGGTCATTATGGCTAAGAGCTGAAACAAATGACAAAAATATATGGAAAGGAGTCAAAAAAAGAGTAAGAGACAACAACCAACAGGAAATAGAATCTAATTTAAACCATCTCTAAGTCTAGCAAATGAAATAAAATTGAATTGGGGTAAAGAGGCATACATACTTAATTTAGGAAGAAAGGAAAGATCAGGAATGGCATGGTTTAGACTGGGGGTCTGGAGGGCACAGAAAATGACGATTCTGGCAGGAGTATCTGCCCATTCTGTGATTTGGATGAGGACTGGGTACATATTTTGGCGGAATGTGCACAGTGGGAGAACCAGCGAACAATTAAATCAAAGAAAAATGTTTAAGTCCCTCAAGAAAGAGATTGGCATGTTGGGATCTACTGGCTGACCAGAGGAACTGCCAAAACATGGGCAATTTTTTAGCTAAAGTGCGCGAAGCTAAGTCAAATTTGTTCAGTTAAACAAAGGTAATTTGTTTCTATTTCCCTTTTTCTTGTTCCTTTTTGTTGTGTTTTCTTTCTCTGTTGTTTATTTTATCACCCTATTGTATTCTTAAATATGCATGTGCGGTCAATGACCCATGCACTGAATACTTGTGAAATAACTTCAATAATTTGAAACCAATAAAAGATACCTTATCTATCTACTATATGTAGTAGAGAAAGTAAAAACTATATCAGTTCTAGTTGTTTCTATTCCTTGTTCTTTTACTTTTTTGTTTTATTTTTCTTCACAACTTCCATTTTAACTATAAGTTTTGTTTGTTTAAATTAGATATGAGCTATTTAAATGACATGTTATAATAAACATTTAAATTAGTCTTGTCCTGTTATGTTCATAATAAATAAATAATTTCAACCGAATAATTTATTTCATAAATTTCAGAAACAATCGATTTAAAATGTGTTCTCTAAATAACTTTCATTATCTTCGATAAGAAGTTATTGAATTCCTACAGAGATTTTAGATTTGCGAACTCCAGAAAATCTGACATGTGAATTCGTAAAATATGGAACATGTGATTATACACTTTATCATCTACTCATGAACCCTAGATCAATAAATGGCAGTCCAAACAGGTATACAACCACTTTCCTAATCCACTATCACCAGTGACAGGATTTAGAGAGTCCTAATTGAGGACTTGCTGCATCAAGCCTAACTTAAATTCTTCGCACTCTGAAAAAGTGATGGTTGTCAGAAAGTTCATCAATGTATAAAACTGTACATACTTAGAAAATGTAGTATTGTTTCGTTATTTTTCCCCACGTTATGGCGCCAATTTGAGAAATGTTTGTTGCTGCTACGTATGGAAAGTCAGTTTGAAGATGATGCATTATATTTCAACTGTTGGGGAGCCGAACTCTTAGTAGTTGCAACCGCACGTATAGTAAACAGTTTCTGGTAGCCTTCGCCCCAAATGTACTTTTAGGTGGCCTTTGCCCCAAGTTTAAAAAAATATTAACTTTGTAATTAAACTGTTTTTTGAAATATTTATGTTTATGTTTGCCTCGGCTGCGTCAGTATTTATTTTAGAGACATGGGTTTCTCTTAGCAGGGTTGTGGTGCAACAAGAATGTAGGCTTCACAGATTATAATTTTACTTCACTCCTTATATTAATACTTGATACGATTTAAATAACATTTCACTGATATAGAGAGCTGTGAGATTCTTTTTATTAATTAATTACGCTTTTTTTATTTTTTCGTCTCACACGAATACGTATTTAAATCTCTCAAGGATGTGTCTCGCGTCCGGCTAGGAACACTGTTTGCAGGCAACGGACTTCTAAATTTGTAAATTTTGCTATATTTCAGTTTCTGATTGGCTAAATCCTACTCCAATAGAATACCCTCATTTAACTAAAGCTTTTTCTGGTTGTTGATTGGCTATTTTATAAACTGTCACTAAAATTACATTATTGTTACTTCAAGAATCACAAGTAGTATTGTTAAACTTTCTTACTCATTATTGACTTAAGGTTACCTCATTGTTAGCAACTTTTAACTTATTATTCTCACAGCTCCTTCATTATTAAATTACGTAATGCATTCACATAACATTATTACACATAGATACAATAATATAAGCATATGCAATGACTGTTACTTACATTTTACAAATTATTACATACACATATTGCTTCAAGGCGGGCTGTTATTGAATTTACATATTATATAATTAGACTGATATTATTTAAGTGTTAAAAATACTGCCTCAATACCCATATGGCTTTCTCAGTTACATTGATCTTCATTGATTTGTATGTATTCACTGTCATCTTTGGAATGAACTTACAGATTCAACTTACTTCATAAAGTCCCTATTTTATATTCACGTAAACATTCTAAAGAGGCGAAGTCAACAAAATCTTAAATGTTACATTCGTATGACTTTCGCTATCCTCTATCGCTTGTAATTATTCTTACGAAAGATTATTTTCCTATCTATTTCATTTTAATCGAGATAAATCATTCCGGAAATAGAAACAGCTACATTACACAGTTCGTTATACATATAAAGAGAACAGCGATAGTCAAATGTTTAAGAACTGGACTCTATATGCTGGCCTTAAAATTCAATACTGTTTCCATGACATCGCAAGAAACAACTGAAAATCGAGAAGACTTCAAAAGAATTGATAAGTTAAAGACAACTTTAAATATTAATGGCGGATATCTCAGAATGGCTGATGCCACAAAAAGTTATTTTAAGTAAATTGTGTGTTTTAAGAATAACTGCATTTTTGGTGTGGTACGTTTTCGTTTATGGGTTAACGTATACCAGTTATACAAGATTATACAAAATTCCATCCGAATGAAGAGGACTTCACAGGCTATTCCAAGAAAATTCAAGATATACATTTTATTTGTCATGTAAATATATTTAATATAGTATATATTAAAAAATCATTAGGACTTTTACGAAAATAAACAATTTTGCAAAATCTTCCATATAAAGGGTGGTTTGGGGTGGGGTATTTCTTGAAAATCTTAGTGTCGGACCTTTGGAAGGTACTAAATCTAAATACAAAGTTTGGAATTATCCAATTTTTCGTTTTTGAGTTATACTGTACACATTTTTATTCAAAGGACCTCAAAACATATATTTCCGGTGAAAACACGGTCACGTGGATGGGAAGGTAATATACGCATCCATCTGTAGTTAATTTCTGGTGAACGTTTTCAGCAACTTAATTAACGAGACCAATAATTAAAATGAGAATTGCAAAGTTTAAAAATACAAAAGAGATTATAAAACTGGGTAGACTATTAGGAAAGGCTAAACAAAAAATATAGCATAAGAATTTCAAAATTATAAAATTGTATATTTTGTAAGGATGCCTATCAAGTAAATTGGTATATTTAATAAATGTGTTTTACATGTAGGTAGTTAGGAACCTGGTGTATAATGTGTTAATAACCACAGTGTTTACAGTATTTGCACCAGGTGCAACTCAAGTATATATATATATATATATTGTATATTAGAAAGCAAGAGTTGGTATAGTAATATGTAATAGAGATAGTTCCTGTATATAATGAAGTCATTCATTCAAACCAAAACTATCCAAATTTCCTTTAGCGAATGCAGTTAATTCGTACAGTATATTCCCCTGCAGTCTCTGTAAAGACTTTGAAGTAGGTTTGTATATATTGTATTGTTATTTTCCCCACGTTTTGGGCGCCAATTTGAGAAGAAGATGGTATTGTCTTTACGTTGTTTGCCCCAAGCTTTGGGAGCCAATTTGAAGTAGGTTGTTGCTGCTACGTATGGAAAGCCAATTTGAAGTAGGAGTTGTATTGTAGTTCAACTGTTGGGGAGCCGAACTTGAAGTAGTTGCAACCACACGTATGGTAAAAAGTTTCCGGTAGCCTTCGCCCCAAATGTACTTTCCGGTGGCCTTTGCCCCAGGATTAAAAATATTAACTTTGTAATTTTGACTGTTTTCTTAAATATTATATACTTACGTTTGCCTCGACTACGTCAGTATTTATATTTTTTTAGAGACAGGAATGTCTTAGCGGGGAGTGGTGCGACTGAAGAATGTAGGCTTACACAGATTATAATTTTACTTCACTACTTTTATTAATGCTTGACACGATTTAAATAACAATTCACTGATATTGAGAGAGAGCTGTGAGATTTTGTTATTAATTACTTGCACCTTTTAACACGTAAACTATTTTTGTCTCACACAAAATACGTATTAAATTTCTCGAGGACACATCTCGCGTCCGGTTAGGAACACTGTTTACAAGCAACTGACCTAATTTCTACCGCCTAAATTTGTAAATTTCTGTATTTCAAGTCTCTGATTGACTATTTCTAATCCAATAGAATACTTTTATTTAACTTAAGCTTTTTTCTGGTTTTTGATTGGCTATTTTATAAATGGTCTCAAAATTTACATTATTGTTGCTCCAATAATGACTAGTAGTATTGCTAAACTTTAAAATACATTATTGCCTCAAGGTAACCTCACTGTTAGCAACGTTTAACTTATTATTCTCACAGTTCCTACATTATTAATTACGTAATACATTCACATAATATTATTGAACATGTACACAATAATTTAAACATATACAATGACTGTAATATACACTATGCACCTTTTTACATATTATAACGTACACATATTGCTTTAAGGCGGGCTGTTATTGAATTTACATATTATATAATTAGACTGAAGTTATTTAAGTGTTAAAAACACTGCCTCAACTTCCCAGCACAATAGAAACATGTCATCTAATGCTAGTTGAAACAACCAGCATGTGCGACAGATGGTTTCTTCTAATCAGGAGATGAAACAGATGTTCAAGAATAATTATTATATCCAAACAATACGAGTTAGAAGCTTTTTCCTGTTACATTTCTGGCTGTAGTGAGCATTTTTAAATCTGATTGATATCGGTATGAACCCTGACCACTCCTGCTTTTGAGCCTACTCCAAAATGAAAAAACTAAGCTTTTTCAATTGGTTGTAAATTCCTAATCGGATTTCTTTTATATTTCTTTTCTTTTTTCCTCGGTTGGTACTACATAAAAGATGTATATGTCTCTAAAACACATAATTTATTTAGAATAAATTTTTTGTGCCATAAACAGTTTCTGAAATATGTTCTTAAAGGTTCAAATTGTTCATTCCTTGGTCAGTCTCTTAAAGTTCTTTCAACTTTCAATTGCACGGAAACAGTATAGAATTTTAAGCCCGGCATATGGCGTCTAGTTCTTAAACATTTGACTATCGCTGTTCTCTTTGTATCTATAACGAAATGTTATATTTCTGCAAAAGTATATTTGGATTAAAATAAAGTAGATGGGTAAAGAAACTTTAGTAAGAATAATTTTTATATTAACTAATAAGCGATAGACGGTAGAGAAAGTCATGTTTTAGTTATGCTGTTCATACACTCGCGCGCACGGACCATTTTCTATTTTTTTTTATTTAAGGAATCTCGAAACGTAACTTTCTGTAGCAAGTATTGTTTATTACTTTCTCTACTACGTATAGTAAGTAGGGGAAGTATTGCATTCCACCCAAAAATTCGATACCGAGATTTCACCGGAAATACATGTTTTGAGACCTCCTGAATCCAAAAAAAGCATTTTTGGAAACATGTCCGTGTGTGTGTCTGTGTGTGTGTGTGTGTGTCTGTGTGTGTGTGTGTGTGTGTCTGTGTGTGTGTGTGTGTGTCTGTGAACAGCATAACTCAAAAACGAACAGTCGGATAAACACCAAACTTGGTATTTAGGTTCAGTATCTTCCAGAGATGCGACACGAAGGTTTTCAAGAAAATCCCACCACCCCAGACTACCCTTTACATGGAACATTTTTCGAAAATTTTAATTTTCTCAAAAATGGCTCTAACGATTTTGTTTAAAATATCATATGTTTAAGATAATGTCATGAGAAATGGAATGTATATCTCGAATTTTCTGGGAATGTCTCCAAAAGTATTCTTCATTGTGAACGACTTTTGCATAACTGGTAAACCATAAGAGATAGACAAAATTTTACTACACAAAAAATGTAGATCTCGTTAAAATATACAACTTATGTTATATACATTTCTTTTGTTGAGTGAACCGTTTTCGAGATATTGCTTGTTATTCCCTTAAATTTTCCAATACTTATACTTTTTCTCAAATTCGTTATTCATTTTTTTATGTCCTGGACTTGCAAAGAGAATCGAATGCGACACATAGCAACCAGCGTTAAAATATTTGACTATCGCTTTAAATATACCATATTCCCCTTGCATCTACAAGAAAATTAGCAATAAGATTCACATCTCGATATCTCGATTAACATGACGCATATGGAGAATAAACGTTTGTAAAAATAGTTTGTACAAGAGTAGAGAAAGTCATGTGAGTGTAACACATCAGATTTTTTTTACTTTCTCTACTACGTATAGTAAGTAGGGAAGTATTGCATTCCACCCAAAAATTCGATACCGAGATTTCACCGGAAATACATGTTTTGAGACCTCCTGAATCCAAAAAAAGCATTTTTGGAAACATGTCCGTGTGTGTGTCCGTGTGTGTGTGTGTGTGTGTGTGTGTCTGTGAACAGCATAACTCAAAAACGAACCGTCGGATAAGCACCAAACTTGGTATTTAGGTTCAGTATGTTCCAGAGATGCGACACGAAGGTTTTCAAGAAAATCCCCCCACCCCAGACTACGCTTTACATGGAACATTTTTCGAAAATTTTAATTTTCTCAAAAATGGCTCTAACGATTTTGATGAAAATATCATATGTTTAAGATAATGTCATGAGAAATGAAATGTATATCTCGAATTTTCTGGGAATGTCTCCAAAAGTATTCTTCATTGTGAACGACTTTTGCATAACTGGTAAACCATAAGAGATAGACAAAATTTTACTACACAAAAAATGTAGATCGCGTTAAAATACACAACTTATGTCATATACATTGTTTTTGTTGAGTGAACCGTTTTCGAGATATTGCTTGTTATTTCCTTAAATGTTCCAATACTTATACTTTTTCTCAAATGCGTTATTCATTTTTACTTTCTCTACTACGTATAGTAAGTAGGGGAAGTATTGCATTCCACCCAAAAATTCGATACCGAGATTTCACCGGAAATACATGTTTTGAGACCTCCTGAATCCAAAAAAAGCATTTTTGGAAACATGTCCGTGTGTGTGTCTGTGTGTCTGTGTGTGTGTCTGTGTGTGTGTGTGTCTGTGAACAGCATAACTCAAAAACGAACAGTCGGATAAGCACCAAACTTGGTATTTAGGTTCAGTATCTTCCAGAGATGCGACACGAAGATTTTCAAGAAAATCCCCCCACCCCAGACTACACTTTACATGGAAGATTTTTCGAAAATTTTAATTTTCTCAAAAATGGCTCTAACGATTTTGATGAAAATATCATATGTTTAAGATAATGTCATGAGAAATGAAATGTATATCTCGAATTTTCTGGGAATGTCTCCAAAAGTATTCTTCATTGTGAACGACTTTTGCATAACTGGTAAACCATAAGAGATAGACAAAATTTTACTACACAAAAAATGTAGATCGCGTTAAAATACACAACTTATGTCATATACATTTCTTTTGTTGAGCGAACCGTTTTCGAGATATTGCTTGTTATTTCCTTAAATTTTCCAATACTTATACTTTTTCTCAAATTCGTTATTCATTTTTTTATGTCCTGGACATGCAAAGAGAATGGAATGCGCCACATAGCAACCAGCGTTAAAATATTTGACTATCGCTTAAAAGCTACGATATTTCCCTTGCATCTACAAGAAAATTACCAATAAGATTGACATCTCGATATCTCGATTAACTTGAAGCATATGGAGAATAGGCGTTTGTAAAATTAGATTGTACAAGAGTAGAGAAAGTCATGTGAGTGTAACACATCAGATTTTTTTTATATATCTTCTACAAACCATTCTTATGAAACCTTACCTTTATAAATTCTTACACCTCAATCAAGATAAGGAATTTTCAGAAATAGTTTTCTTACCATTTCGTTGTGGGTACAAGGGAGATAGTCAGATGTTCAAAAGCGGTCGCTATATGGGAGCTGAAATTCCATACTCTTTCCATGACGTGGCGAGAAACAACAATAATTATGTATATCTCATTAGTAGCTGATACCACAAGAAAGTGATTTAAAATAAATTGTGTATTTTGAACAGATATACATTTTTTATTTAATGAAATTTTGTCTATTTCTTATGGTTTACCTGTTACACAAAATTCCCTCCGACTGAAGAACTCTTCACGTGCTGTACAAATAAAATTCAAGATATAAATTATATAATGTAATTTAATGAAAATCATTAGAGCCATTTCTAAAGAAATCTAAATCAAAATGGTATTTTGGGGTGATCCTGATACACACCAAGTTGATATCTAAAGAAATATCATTTTTGGGATATGCTGTTCATAAACGGACACACACTCTTGTTTCTAAAAACGCTCCTCTTTGGATTTAGGGACCTCAAAACGTGTATTCCCAATGAAAATGACACGTCCAACATTTGGAGGGAATTCAATATTGTAGCGGACCAGGAAGAGCTTTGAGAATTGCACATATTTCGTATACCAGGAAGTGTGAAGTTCAGGTTAGCAGAATTCGTCCACGCTGCACTACGCCGAGTCAGCGCTTATGTATGTATTTATACTACAGGGCTTTGACTCGGTCGGGGGAGTTGCTGTGAGAGTGTGAGTGTGAGTTGCCTCGTGGTTGTTGCCAAGAGGTTATTGTTGCTACGAGAGAGTCGTCAGATTAGTTTTCAGTTTCGAGACCCGTCGCCACCAGTCAACAGGTAAGCATGCGACTAATCTGAGTTCTGTTAATTCACCCCTAACTTCTATTGACTTGTCGGGGCTTCACTCCGATCTAATTGTTCGCACATTTAAAGCAACAATATAATTTATTGGGACAATGCATCCCCTGTGCTTTATTTAAATACCCCTATCCTAGAACGCTACCCTGGCCTGCCTACCATTCCAGTACCAACGCATCCCCTACCTCTGAGCTACCAACCCCCCTGTGTAATCACCTACTGCGGGGGTAAACACCCCCGTGGGGTGTTACAAATTTGGTGTAGGCGCCGGCTACAATGTGGCGGACTCACCGAGTATAATTGGGGAAAACATCCTTACCTCTTCCAGCCAGGGGATGTAATCAATTTTTTTTTCTCTTTTCTTTTTGCAAGGTGTAAAACACGCCTCATTTTGGGATAACCTTTTACCTGAGGTTATCTGGTGAAGACCCACCCTCCCACCCTTTGCATCATGAGTTACCTACACAGAATATAGCTTATTTTTTTTAACTTTTCTCAAGTTATGTATATTGTTTTAGTGTAGTACATTTAAGTTATTATGCATGGCTGAACCTGCTCAAAACTCTACTAGTCCTACTAGGGGGATGTTACAATATGTCCTCTAGTTCCTAGCAGAGTAGGTAAAAATGTTACAAGTTACCAAACTATATACATTCACAAATTTCTGTGGGATCTGGATATGAAGAAAAAATCTGATGTGTTACACTCACATGACTTTCTCTACTCTTGTACAAACTATTTTTACAAACGCTTATTCTCTATATACTTCTTGTTAATCGAGATAAACATATGCAGACTCTATCTTATTGCTAATTTTCTTGTAGATGTAAGGGGAATTGGTAGGCTTTAAACGATAGTCAAATGTTTTAAGGGCTGGTTGCTATGTAGCGCATTTCATTCTCTTTGCATGTCCAGGACATAACAAAAATAAAGCATTTTTTGGAAACATGTCCGTGTGTATGTCTTGTGTGTCTGTGTGTGTGTCTGTATGTCTGTGAACATTATAACTCAAAAACGAAAAGTCGGATAGACACCAAACTGGTATTTAGGTTCAATATGTTCCAGGGATGCGACATGAAAGTTTTCAAGAAAATCCCCCCACCCCAAACCACCTGTTACAGGGAACATTTTTCGAAAAGTTTTATTTTCTCAAAAACTGCTCATACGATTTTGATTAAAGTATCGTATGTTTAAGACATTTTATGGCAAATAAAATTTATATCTTGAATTTTCTGAGGATGTCCCCAAAAGTTCTCTACATTCTTAACGACTTTAGCATAACTGGTAAACCGCAAGATATAGGCAACGTTTTACTACATAAAAATGTAGATCTCGTTAAAACAGAATATATGTCATAAACATTTTTTTTAAAGTGAACCATTTTCGAGATATTGCTTGTTATGTCTCTGAATTTTCCAATACTTACACATTTTCTCAAGTGAGACTTCGTTGTTCTTTTTTTTTGTGTGTTCTTGACATGCAAAGAGAATTACATTTTACACATAGCGACCAGTTCTAAAAATATTTGACTATCGCTTAAGGCCTACTATGTTCCCCTTGTTTTGTATTTGCAAGGGCAATATAGAAATACAGTAGCCTTTAAACATAGACATATCTCTTAATAGCAGGTTGCTATGTGCAGCACCATTCTGTTTGCTTATCCAAGACAAATCGGTAGTGAAAAGCAGAGTATAAACGGGATTAACAAACAAATATATATATATATATATATATTGGTACCAATTTTATTCATTATATTTTTAAGTTTACAATTAACAGAAATATACTTGCATTAAATGCCATAAAAAGTTAATTCAAATGTTATACGTAATCAAAGAAATTCTACCCTTAGTTACTTAAATTACAATTATTTTAGGCGTAACATCATCTTGTATGATTCACACACATATTGCAAAACACCACTTTATAATGGTTGGCAAGTGTGCTGAGTTTCAGCCACCCACCACCTACAGCGCTAGTTGTGGGTAAACACAAACGGTAACTCGTTTGGAAAACTGGTCTCCTAAAGAAATCAGCTTCGTTATTCGATTTCTGTGGACGAAACATGTAACCGCGGCAGGTAGAGTTTTACGGAGAGACTGTGATGTTTCGTCAGCACGTGCAGAATGGTGTCGAAAGTTTGCGGCCGGTAGAGAAAACGTCACCAACGAGGATCGCTGTGGCCGACCCAGCATGGCATCAACAGATTTGGACACAGCTTGCGTGGAGGAGCTGATTCAGGACAAAGGGAGGATCACGGCATATGACGGTAGAATTGGGAATGTTGCTTGGAAGCATTCGTCACATTATTCACGATGTTCTGCAGTACCGGAAAGTTTGTTCCGGTTGGGTGCCACGAAATATGTCCAACTAATACAAGGGGATGCGCATGGGGGAAAGTCTGCAACTTTTGCAACGGTTCCCCACGGAAGGGAACCATTTTTTGGAAAGACGGCACACAGTGACCGCTGACCATACTGCGAGTCCTTGACACGATTGTGAAATGCAACCAGGAGGAATCGGTCAGGGCTTCTCACGGAGGGTGTCATCTCCCTTCACGACAAAGCACTAATTCATACAGCCCAAAGGACCACCATGCTGTTGAAGGCGTTTCGCTGGGGCATCATCGACCACTCTCCCTACAGCCCGGACCTCGCTCCAAGCGACTTTCACCTTTTTTCTCACTTAAAGAAGCACCTAGGAGGTCGACGATTCGTTTCAAATGTGGTGAAAGACTTCGTGACAACGTGGCTGAATAGACAAGGACAAGATTTTTACCAGAGGGAATATTCAGCTCATTCCACGAAGCGACAAGTGCCTAAATCAGATGTGACTATGTCGAAAAATAACCTAATGTATAGTATCACTTGGCTGTGTTTGTTGTATGAAATAAACTGTACACATGTCGTTGCAGGCTTTGTAACCCTAGTTTCTGTTCACCCCTCATATATGTATGTACTTCATTCAATTTTGTATAACATTCCATTTTATTTTTGTCCACAGTTAACATTTTACTGTGGCTAAACCATATGGAATTTTAATGTGCTTTTAGGTTTTAGTTTAGTGTTGTATGATCAACTGGCATGCAAATTTTAGTTTAGGCAGATTTGATGGCTGGGGAGATTAAAAGATATATGCATTGAAAATATAATGAATTCACGTCCGGATCTATTTATTGGAGATGCTTCAAATGTCATTCGAGCATTTGTACACAACACATGTGCACAGTGAATCCCGAAATCTTTCGAACAACGTAATAGCATCGACTGGACAGTTCAGCTGTTTCAGAGGGAGTGCTTTCAAGACGCTACCAGTACAAAAATGAAAGGACTTAGTGACCTAGAAGACCAAATGACAGACCCCGCAGCGACCTATCCATTTAATCACACCAAATTCTGAGCTGTAGGTGTTGAAAGGGTATATATTATACATATATAGAGGAATTGTACGTAGGAAAGGGGAACCATACATATAAGAATTGTACAGTAATAATTTAATTCATTAACATGTTAAAATATTCAACATCTAACATTTGTACAGAGCTGATTGTAAGACACGGGCGAGCTAGCAAGAATTCCAAGAAATCATAAAGACCGTATCTGTCACCGAGCGTACAACGCTACATGATTGCGCCTGAGCGCACGGATCTGAACCCACACATTCTCATACACGTCAGGGTAACGCGGTCTGAGGGCCAATAGGAAACGTCGTTACATTTTCAAACGCACAGGTGAGCGTCACTAGGCCCCCGTATATAAGGGCAGGCAAAGCCTCAGAGCCCGCTCTTATTCTAAATCTAACTCATCGAGAATTCACGTCAACACGAGGTGCTACAGATGCACGTGGTGCACAAGGGTGGGGTGCATATGAATATAGCTAAGCTCCTGTCTAACTTAAAGTGGTGGGATTATTATTATAATAATGGGAAAAGCTAGACGCCCATAATCATTTCAAACTGTGAAATAAACTTCATTGATTAAGAGAAACTTACAGTGTATTTTTAACTTGCCTCACTCACTAGAACCTGAGATTCAATAATTATAGATAGGTAGGAATGGACCGACGAGCACCAATAGCCGAGGAAGAAGAACACTGCAACAGGCAACAACGACCCAAGGATCATCGATTTCCCGCTACAGTGTACTGGCCATTAGGTGGAGAACACTGTGTTGATTAAGCAGCATGTACTTAAAACATACCAATCACGTCAAAGTAACTATAAATTAGTATTTATCTCTGATTATTCAAGCCGTGTGTAGGCTAAAATTGGGAATGTAAAAGATAAAGGTACGGACGAACGGAAGGGTCCCGCAACCGGAACGGGATACATTAAATAGGCCGCAACTGCCCTTTTTGCTTCTACTGTGTCCCCCTGAAAGGACGGATGAGGGGAGAGACCGGAAGGGCGATCAGATACGTATGACAACAGGAGCAGACATGGACGGATCCCTAACGTTTCGAGATCCGAAACCGCCGGGACCTCCCGAATACGAGTCGCCACCTCGCTCGGTAAGTTGGAAAGGTAGAATCAGACTAAAAACTTCAATACCATTGCCGGGGTGTGAACCAAGGATCTTCAGCTTATGGGCTATTTCTCTACAACTGGGATAACAAGGCAACATGCCGCCACATTAAATTCCCCAACTGAATCTCATGCCATTCATGAAGCACCTATGCACCAAATTAAAATGGGATTTAGCGAGCAATATCCGCACGGAAAACATTGCAACATCTCTCTCTCCTCTCTCCTCTCTCTCCCTCCTCTCTCTCTCTCTCTCTCTCCCTCCCTGGGTCTCCCTCTGGCTAGACTGAATACTGCAAAGAGTACCGATAAAGTTACGGAGCGAGCTGGCGCCGCGGCGGTAACTTGTTTGACTCCATTCGGGAGGTCCTGTGTTCGACTCCCGTCAACCGCCCACTCTAAACTTGGGTTTTTCGTGGCTTTCGTTGGTCAGTAGGAGAATGCTATGGTGAGGCTGGATAGCACCAAGAATAGACGCTAATTTTTGATAACGTATGACATTAACTTAATTTATAAATCTGCTAGATGGTACAAGAATTTTGAAGTAGTATACTTTACCTGTTACTGATGCCGTTATCTCGTAGCTTGTTCTGTTGTCTTGTACGCCAGCTGCTCCAGTGGTAGAGTTATGAGTACTTTCGTATGCGTGAGTGTAATTGAAGGAGAAATTTAGTGTGATTTAATACTTGAGCTATTGAAGCGAGGTGCTGACCATTTGAAGATAAAGAATGAAAGTGATTATCGTAGCACTCGAAGCTATAACAACTGAATTATTATACCTGTTAACTTCCGCAGTATCATTTTTACCGTTTGAAATAACTGTTTCCCCAATAAAGGAAATTAGAAGCGTAACTTGCCGTGAGTCGCTAAAATCTTACCGGCAAAACCCCTCGCGATGGCCGCTAAATCTTACTCACACAAACACGTCATTGAGCGCTTAAAATAAAACACGAGTCGTCACAAGTATCCAGAGTGACGAATGAATGCACGGAAAGAGTGTGCACGAAGGAATGTCGATCAGTCCCTTTCTGATTAGAATGCACGCCTTTATATTACTTAAGCCCCGCCTACTTTAGAACTACCCCAACAATATTACTTCTTGCGCTGAGCCAATCTTACAATGTTTACGTGTGCATCTCTGAACTATTGCTAGGGGGTCTGGCTAAACTATCATTTCACTACCCTTCTCTTTTCCAGAATTCTACTCTACGTGACCCTGCAAACATTCTGAGCTTATAGACTAAATGAATTCCAAGAATATTTAAGCTAATGCATTCTATTCTCGGCTGTTACTAATGACTTTAATTAACGTAACTCGCTAATTATCTTCTTCTTTCTGGAAAAATATTTCAACTTAAACTTATTAAATTATACACCAATTTAATACACGGACATCACTTATTGCAATGATTTTTCTATCTTACTATTATTTCTTTATTTAATCATTTATATCTTCCTGTCAATAATTACGGTATCAAAAAGTGCAATACAAAGCCTTTCAAGAAAATCTCTCTTCCTCAATTTTGATTAAAATCCATATATATATATATATATATATTTGCATGACAAATGAAGTGTATATCTTGAATGTTCTAGGAATATCCTGTGAAGTCTTCATTCAAAGGAATATTTTTTTTTAATTTTGTATAACTGGTAAACCATAGCAAATAGAAACGTTCTGAACAAAATATGCGGCTTTCTTTAAAACACAAAACTTATTCAAACTATTTTTGTGGCATTAGCCACTTCCGAGATATACGGTATTGGATTGAGTGTTTCAGTATTTTTCATTTGTTTTAAGGTATTGTCGCTATGCAGAATGTTCATTTCCATGTCATGGAAGGAGTATGAAGTTTCTAGGCCACAATACAGCGATTGGCTTTTTACAAATCTGACTATCGCTTTAGGCTACTGTATTATTCTTGTACTTACAACGAAATGTGTAAATTTATTGAAAGTTTATATCAATTAACAAGAGGTAGATAGAGAATAGGCTTTTGTAAGAACAGTTTGTAGAACAGTACAGAAAGTCGTGTGAATGTAACACATTAGATTTTTACTTTCTCTACTACCCAAAAATTTGATATCGAGATTTCACCGGAAGTACATGTTTTGAGGTTCCCTGAATTCAAAAAAGGATTTTTAGAAAAAGGTCCGTGTGGATGTGAACAGCATAACCCAAAAACGAAAAGTCGGATAAATACGAAGCTTGGTATTTAGCTTCAGTATCTTTCAAAGATGCGACACGAAAATTTACAAGAAAATCACCCTACCCCAGACTACCCCTTACATGGATATGTTTTTATTTTCTCAAAAATGGCTCTAACGATTTTGATTAGGCTATCATATGTTTAATATATTTTTATGGCAAATGAAATGTACATTTTTAATTTTTTGGGAATGCCTCAAAAGTTCTCTTCATTCCGACTGATTGGTTTTGCATAATTAGTAAACCGTAAGAGGTGGACAAACTTTTACTGCACAAAAATGTAGATCTGTTAAAACATACAACTTATGTCATATATACTTTTTGTAGATTGAGCCATTTCAAAGATATTCCTTGTTATTTGTTTGAATTTTCTTATGCTTATACTTTTTCTCAAATGGAAATTGATTATTCTCTTTTTTTATGTCCAGGACATGCAAAGAAAATGGAATGCTCCACGTACCATCCAGTTCTTAAAAGATTTGACTATCGCTTAAAGTCTACCATATTCCCCCTACACCTACAAGAAAATTAGCAATAAGAGTTTCTACAAATGTTTATCTCGATTAACATGAAGTAAATGAAGAACAAGCGTTTATAAAAATAGCTTGTGCAAGAGTTGAGAAAGTCATGTGTGTGTCACACATTCAGATTTTTTTTCAGTTTTTTGTGTAGCTTTGTCTGGTTCTGTGTGGGTTTTTTATTTTAAGGAAGAAGATATGCATAGGAAAAAAAAGAAATTTAATTATTTGTTTTGGGTAAGTACGCCGAAATCATATTAAAACAAACTACAGGGTTATTCAAAATGAAAGAACAGACTTTAAATATTTATTTCTAATGAACGACAATACATAGCAACACATACGACGCATTATTGAATAGAGAAAAGTTCAAAGTTTTAATCCCCATATATTAATTCCATTCAGTGCCTACAGCGGTGCTGGGTTTGTTTACGAGAAAATGACAACGCCACAGGAAAAGTCGTTTTGTGTGCTGCAGTATGCAAAGAGTGAATCCATCGTTTCATCGCAGCGTGCATTTCGTTGTAAGTTCAACAACGAGTCGCCTCGTCATAAAAAAATTTACAATTGATACAATAAATTCGTAGATGGTTGCGTATGTAAACGGAAACGGTTGCGTATGCATCTTCGCAAAAATAAAATGTTGAATTTTCCTCTATTCAGTGATGTATCGCATTTGTCGCCATCTATTGTCGTTCATAAAAAATAAATATTTAAAGTCTATTCCTTCTTTTTGAATAACCCTGTATAAGTCATTCTTCATACTGTTACAGCACAGTAATTTGCAGCGTTTAATAGTATACGAATGTTAGTATTTAAATTAAGTCCATAGCACGCATCCAAGATATAGGTTAAAGGTAATCAGTGATTATGGTAGAGAAGGAAGGTGATGATTAACCTTTGCACCGAACAAAATAATATTACAAAGCAGTAGGTATATATGATATGAAAATGACTCATAATACTAGCAGAAATAATACATATTTTGTAAATAGGTTGGTTGAGGATTTCACTGATTATATATCTAGTGATTCAAGTTATAACGTTGACCTCCCTGACAAGCATCAGCATCAGCCATCTTTGTTTTTAGCAGCCTGAGTTATGCTGCGTGCCCTATATGCGTATAATTGTTTTAGGTTTCACGCTGGTAGAAAGATCACAATAGTAGGCAGTGCAGAAGAGAGCGTGTTAACGGTAGAACGCGCAGATCAATGGACCCGAGCATAGGTTCATATGTTATTCCCACTCTGGAGAGCAGATTGCACCTGTGTTGTAGTTAAGTGCTTCTCTGATCGCCTCGACTTTGATTACTCCGAGAAATTGATGGAACACTGGGCCCTTTCGACCGATAGATATTGCCTGCTTGCATGCATTATTCATCCGCTTTCAATGGTTTTCATGGAGTGGATGAGAGCATTGAGCACGGCACTTGACACAGATATTGTTGTCGTTGCCTCTTACTAATTTATCGTGCCAAATGGGCATTACTCGCAAGTGAAACCAACTTCCTTACGTGCTGACTACTTCGAGACTCCCAATTATTACGAATGAATACCTTTCTTGGCGGAGGAGTCTGTTTCAAGTCAGCTGGTGCATCGGCAGTCAAGGCATGTAGCAGACCGAGCAAAATGGCTCTGCAAACCGTGTGAGGCTCCCATTTTTGAGGTCCTGGGTTCGATTCCCGCAGACTGCTTAATTTTATCTTGGGTCTTTTGTGGTTTTCCCTGCTCGGTACCGAATTCTGGGATAGTTTCTGAAGAAATATATTTTATTTAGCTCAACGTATGGACGCCAATTTGAAATAGAATTGTTCTTTACGTTGTTTGCTGCTACGTATGAAACGTCAGTTTGAAGATGATGTATTATATTTCAACTGTTGGGGAGCCGAACCCGTAGTAGTTGCAACCGCACGTATAGTAAACAGTTTCCGGTAGCCTTTGCCCCAAGTTTAAACGAATATTAACTTTGTAATTAACCTGTTTCTTTAAATATTTATGTTTATGTTTGCCTCGGCTGCGTCAGTATTTATTTTAGAGACATGTGTTTCTCTTAGCAGGGTTGTGGTGCAACAAGAATGTAGGCTTACACAGATTATAATTTTACTTCACTCCTTTTATTAATACTTAATACGATTTAAATAACACTTCACTGATAGAGAGAGAGAGAGAGCTGCGAGATTCTTTTATTAATTATTTGCACTTTTTAACTTTTTCGTCTCACACGAATACGTATTAAATCTCTTGAGGACACTTTTTGCGTCTGGTTAGTAACGCTGTCTGCAACCAACTGAACTGATTTCAACCGCCTAAACTTGTAAATTTCTGTATTTCAAATCTCTGATTGGCTATTCTTAATCCAATAGAATTCCTTCACTTAACTAAAGCTTTTTCTGGTTGTTGATTGGCTATTTTTAAACTGTCTCAAAAATTACATTATTGTTGCTCCAATAATCACAAGTAGCATTTAAACATTCAAATTCATTATTGCCTCAAGATTACCTCATTGTTAGCAACTTTTAACCTATTATTCTCACAGCTCCTACATTATTAGATTACGTAATACATTCACATAACATTATTACACATGGATACAATAATTCAAACATATACAATGACTGTTATATATAGTTTTTATATATTGTTACATACACATATTGCTTTAAGGCGGGCTGTTAATGAATTTTATATTATATAATTAGACTGAAAATCATTTAAATGTTAAAAATACTGCCGCAATATAAGGATTGAATGACGGCAATTATGAATACCGAGGAAACTGAAATGGAAGAGTCAGGTGAAGTAGCAGAAAAAATAACACTAGCACTACTACTTATCCAAGGAATCCAGAAAGAAATATGATATACAACTTAATCGCTTCAATGCCAGGTATAAGGCAAAACGTGTTGTTAATAATTTCACTGAAAATGACTACTAGCGAATCATCAAAACAACAAATTATATCGCGTCTCGCTGCCACGAGAGTGTTCTCGTTTTCTACGTTATTTATCTTGAAATTGCCGTCATTCAATCTTTATGTAAGCTGTACAAGACAAAAGAATAACGTTTTAGATCAAAGAAAGCAAAGTCTACCAATATAACGCATAGGCTAACTCCACAACGAATCGCGATATATATACCATGGTTTCACAGTGTCAAATATTTTTCCGGCACCCAAGACTACAGTTTTTAAGTTCTTATCACTATTCTCCATTTTTGTGTTGGACCATAAATCTCCCTTAATTTCCCAACCCTCATTGGACATCTAATTCTTAAAGTTCACGTGCTATGCGGTACTTATTTACTACCACTTCCTGGTTGCGTTCACTCCATTATTCTTTATCCGTACGTTTTTTGAATATTCTTAAATCTGTCCGGTTGAATTTCCTAGGTTTTTTTTTTAACATTTCTTTTTTCCAACGTTGCATCAACCCCAAACTTGGAGGAAAGGAGTTTCAGGAATGAACATATGTTATTGATAAAAATTTGAGTGCTGTCTAATAAAATAGCATATGCCACACGTGTTAAAAGTGTTATTATTTTCGTCGATTTACGGCCTTCGTTTCGTAAACATTCCTAATCGGAAAATCCTATTTTTAACCCTTGCGTCGTAATGTGAATACTATAATATATAAAGTACATATGTAATTTTTCATTAGTAGAGGAAGTCATGTGAATGTATCCCACCAGATGTTGGTTATATAGTAAGCCATTACAAATATTAGACACGAATTATTTATTCCAAAACCGAAAATTACCACAGTTTCATTACATGTATCTACACTCGGTCAAACTAAAATTGGCCGGTCTCTTGAGTGAGCGGGCACGTGGTTCACAACCGTCAACTTCTGCGCGCAGCTTTGGCTAACTCTACAGGTGTATCTTTATTGGTGTCATATATTTGGGAGACATGTACCTGATATCAAAACAGTAAAAAAAGTTCATATGAACATGGGTCTGAAAATCATTTATTTCAGAGTTACAACACAAAATCGAAACTTACAAAAATTGCTCTAAGTGGCTTCCTCTTGCTTCGATGCATGCAGTAAGCCTGCGTTCCATGCTCTGGCGTACTCTGTAGAAAGTTCCTGGTGCGTCTCGTATTTCGTCAAATCCAGTTTTGATATGTCCTCTCAAAATGTCAACATCAGGTACAGGAGTCGCAAAAACCAAGCACTTCAAATGTCCTCAGACGAAAAAATCCATTGGATTCAAATCAAGCGATCGAGCAGGCCATACAATGGGTCCCCCTCGACCAATCCATCTTTGCGGAAATCGAGCATTCAAAACTTACGAACTGTTATACTGAAATGAGCTGGAGCACCATCGTGTAAAAACCACATTCGTTGGACGATGTCCAGAGACACATTATCAGTTAAGTGATGCAACTCATTTCTGAGAAACTGGAGATATGTTTGTCCATTCAGACGCGGAGGGAGGAAGTAGGGACCAATAAGGTGATCATGAATTATTCCACCCCGAACGTTGAGAGAGAACCACTGTTGATGGTTATTCTATGGTACTTGATTAAGATTTTTAAATGCCCAATTATGGGTGTTATGAAAATTGAAGATGCCGTCGCGAATAAAACCAGCCTCACCCTGAATAAGATACAGGCTAGGAAATTGATGAACACAGTGTACTGCTGTGACATGCGTTGACTGAAATGTCTTCTTGGCTCAAAGTCCGCCTTATTTAATCCTTGCACACGTTGAAGCTGATACGGGTACAGAAGATTTTCATGCAGAATTCTCCAGATAGTCATATGACTAACTCTTTGCCTTACAGCCATACGTCTGGTGCTTTGTGGTGGGTGTGCATCCACAGCACGAAGGACTCGTTCTTTCAGCTCAATACGTCGTACCGCTCTTGGTCTCTACATCTCTAGTACTCCTCTCAAATGCGCCATTCTCTCTCAAGCGTTGGTGAATTCGTGCGAATGTTCTTGCACACGGTAACGGCCTGTCAGGGTACCTTTCTGCATAGAGTTCACGTGCTCGGGCTGCATTGCCGCCTGCACGGCCATTCGTGTAGCGCATATCCGTCTGTTCACTCATGGAATAGATCTTCTTTGACCTATAACGAAACGGTTGACTTTCAGACCCATGTACATATGAACTTTTTTTTACTGTCTTGATGTCAGGAATACGTTCCGCAAATATATGACACCAGTAAAGATACATCCTGTATAATACAATCCGCAAGGCACTGATTTGGGCTACCTCCATACCGTTTTTGGAGTGGAGCAGTATTTAAGCTTCTTAAATTCCATGCAAGCAGCTCGAGTTCCATTTTTTTAATGGAGTATTATCTTGTATTCTCTACAAGTCCTTTACTGTAATATAATTAAATCATATTGCGTGTGTTACTTCATTCTACTTACAAATATAATTACAATAATAGAGAAATTTATGGTCATAAAATTAAATTGACCGAATGTGAAGCCTCCTCCCGACAGATAAATTAATGTCATGATTGGTATTTACAGCTATGACGAACTCCTAAATAAATCTATATGCATAAAAGTAAAAAAACCTGTCATAGTTTCACCCGTGTACTTAAAATGAAAGGGGAAAAAGCTAGCTCCGTCGACATTTTAACTTACAATCTCAGAAACAGTAAGCTAAGTCTCTACCACTGAACTAAGAGTGCTGTATAAGCGTGGCATTGTAACGAGCTTTAGGCATACTCCATTTGAGAACCATAAATCAATAAAATGTGGAAGACTTTTGCGATTATAATTGTGTTCCCCATTATAACTACTACAAGAATATACAGTTTTATATTACACAAATCCCGATTCGAGCTCCGTCTCTTAGATGCCAGCTAATTTTAAATTGACCGAGTGTACAGACGAATATGGTGTTATACATTAACTTCTTCAATTTTATTCGGAGATAGTTCTATAAGCATTATAGTTTTCAAGTAACCTATGTGTTATAACACATTTCCGTGTTTAATGTGCATAACACTTGCTTTAAAAACAACACTCTCAGGAAATCTTAGGATGATATTCAAGGTACACAGTATCCTTGCAATACTTTGACAAGCTTTGTATATGAAGTGTTTGAAGGAAGACATTAGCATGTTTTATACCGCAACATAATAATTAGGAACGGGTTATGCTGCTAGGGAAGGTAGCACGTGAGAAGCTTAAGGTATTAATGCAAAGCAGAGACTTCGGTGTGCCCCGTCTCGTAGAAAAGCTGGCTTAATCAAAACCGTAGCTTATAAAAAGCCTACCACAAGTTTTGCCAGAGCGTGAAAGTTTTTACTTTCTCTGTGGTTTAGAAGCAGACGAAGTAAAGAAAATGTTGCGATTTATCCAATACTTCGACCCTTCATAACCTACTGGATATTTTAGAATATGATGAATTAGAAGAAGCTCTTACAAAAAGTAAGAATAAGAAAACTCCTGCGATGGATAATATTAATATAGAACTGCTTAAATATCTTCCCCCAGAAGCTGAATTTAGACTTCTAGATCTATTCAACCAGTGTTGGCAGCAAAGAAAAATACCGAATGAATGGAAAACAGCCATAGTCGTGCCAATATTTAAGAAAGGACAAAAACAGAATGCAAGAACTACAGGGGTATTAGTTTATTAAACACGACATATAATATATATACAAAGATTGAAGTAGTTATGTTTGTTGTATTGTTATTTTTACGTTGTTATTTGCCCTACGCTTTGGGAGCCAATTTGAAGAAGGTTTGTTGCTGCACGTATGGAAAATCAGTATGAAGATGTATTATATTTCGACTGCTGGGGAGCCGAACCTGGAGTAGTTGCAACCGCAAGTATGGTAAAAAGTTTCCGGTAGCCTATGCCCCAAATGTACTTTCCGGTGGCCTTTGCCCCAGATGTTTAAAAAATATTAACTTTGTAATTTGACTGTTTCTTTAGATATTATATATTTATATTTGCCTCGGCTGCGGCAGTATTATTGTTAGAGACATGTTTCTCTTTGCAGGGTTGTGGTGCGACTGAAGAATGTAGGCTTACACAGATTATAATTTTACTTCACTCGTTTTATTAATGCTTGACACGATTTAAATTACACTTCACTGATATAGAGATCTGTAAGATTCTTTTATTAAATACTTGCCCTTTTTAAACACGTAAACTATTTTTGTCTCACACGAATACGTATTAAATTTCTCGAGGACGTGTCTCGCGTCCGGTTAGGAACACTGTCTACAACCAACACGTCCAGTTATGAGCGCTGTCTACAAGCAACTGACTTGATTTCTACTGCCTAAATTTGTAAATTTCTGTATTTCAAGGCTCTGATTGGCTATTCCTAATCCAATAGAATACCTTCATTTAACTAAAGCTTTTTGTGGTTGTTGATTGGCTATTTTATAAACTGTCACAAAAATTACATTATTGTTACTCCAATAATGACAAGTAGCATTATTACACTATCTTACTCATTATTGCCTCAAGGTTACCTCATTGTTAGGAACTTTTAACCTATTATTCTCACAGCTCCTACATTATTAAATTACGTAATACATTCACATAACATTATTACACACGTATACAATAATATAATCATATACAATGACCGTAATATACACTTTTTATATATTGCTACATACACATATTGCTTTAAGGTGGGCTGTTATTGAATTTTATATTACATAATTAGACTGAAATTATATAAGTGTTAAAAATACTGACTCAAGATTACTAATAATAGATTAAAAAATATAATGGAAGACATAATTTTAGAAGAACAAACCTGTTTCAGAAGAGGAAGATCATGTTTAGATAATATATTTGTGCTAAAATTATTAATTGAGAAGAGAAGGGAATTCAATTTGAAAACATATATAGCTTTCGTAGATTATCTAAGAGACTTTGACAGCGTTATAAGAGGAAAATAATGGAAATAAGAGGTATATATATAATTGAAGTTATTAAGGATGTGTACAAAAATGCCCAAATTAATGTAAAATGTAAATCAGGACAGATCCTTATAGAAATAATAAATAAAGGAGTTAGACAAGGGTGCTGTATATCGTCCACACTTTTTAACATATATCTTAGCGATGCAATAAGAAGGTGGAAACAGAAAATGTATGCTTTAAAATTTAAAGACAAACACCCTTTTATTTGCAGATGATCAGGTTCTTATATCTGAAACTGAAGACATCTTACAAAGATCACTCTTCCAATTACAAAAGATTACTGGAGAATATAACTTAGAAATGTCTTTCCCAAAAACAAAGAAAATGGCATTTCGAGGAAAATTTTCTCTTAGATGTAAATTAGTGATACCGAACCAAAGTATTGAATAAGTAAGCTCCTTCAAATTCCTTGGTGTGGCCTGTCATATGTAGGAGAGATAGATGCAGAACGGAAGATTGAAAAATTTAATCGCATGTGTGGGATTATCAGAAGAAAATTAAAAGGTAAGGTCAGGAGGGACACACATAAGATGTGTTACTAAACAATGGCGGTACGAGGGGCACTATTTATATTTTGAGCCTTGGCAACCCTGAATGTTGTAGGTTCCATCTGACCTTTCCAATGGAAAGTTTGACATTTTTGACCATAATCTACTTCAAAAATTTTGTCAATAGAGCGTAATTTCTTTCGTTTGCACTAACTTAAAAATTGCTTGTCAACAAAAACATGGAATTAACTCGACAAAATGTTCGTGCAACGATTTATCACGACTTTCGACGTGGATTATCAAGACAAGATGCATCGATCAACGAACTTCCACATTTGGCGACGAAGCTCCATCCTTTGCCACTGTGAAACGCTGCTATAACGAATTTAATCGTGGCCGCCGTTCGCTCAGATGAAGTTCGTGAAGGTCGTCTAAAATCAGTTGTGCCAGAAAACATTGATGCTGTGCAAAAAATAATATTAATAAAAGATCGTCATGCGATATATTGTGAGATTGAGGCAACCCTAGGCATTAGTTCCGCCAAATATATAAAATATTGCATGATTATTTAGCCGTGAAAAAGATTTGCTCTCGTTGGATCCCATAATATTTGACGCTATCTCAAAAAGATGCTCTTGTCGATTGGTGTACATAAATGCGCAAGAAATACAATGGCGGTGCCTCAAAAGACGTATATAAGATTGTAACAGGTGACGAATCATGGATCTATGCGTATGAGCCGGAACGTAAACAGCAGTCAACTGTATGGGTGTTTCAAGATGCAGCAAATCCAACAAAAGCTGTTCGCACTCGAAGCACTTCGAAACAAATTGTCGCCTGATTTTTCAGCAAAACTGGCCATGTGGCAAGGTCGCCCATATCTGAGATGGAGAGACCAGAATGTCCTTAATTGGCCGGAACAGCGATGTGTAGATTATGACCAAAAGTGATACCAACACAAATATTAACCGCAAAACGAGTGAACACCATTGCCGATGAGAAATTGTTCCAAAGTTAAAAAGCCACCGACATGACCCAAGATGTTCAAGGTGACATATTCTCATTACCAGACGCACTGTTGTGCTGTATTGTTGCTACCAAACGTAGCATTATTGGGTCTCCTTAATTATATTTCGGTTTGACGGTCTTTCCTTTTGGCGCGGACCACGCCAAAGGGAAGGATCTGTTTGAATTTGTCTGGTATGACGTCAATCCTGTCTGGCTTTGGCTAGACACGGTTAGTGGGGGCAAGATAGCGTCACTCGAGAGTAAGTGGTCGTTGGAACCAATCGTGTGTAACCGGACTACGGTCCGTGGCATCACCTTTCATCCTGTTTCCTTTGTTAACTATGTAGAGTAGCCAAACAAACGTTTTGTGAATAAACATCAGGTAATGTGTATTATGTAATCTTTCAATGTAATATAAAAACCCACGCCTTCCTTTCAATTCTATACACCAAGGTCCCGGACTTTTGCTGCCAGTGAGTTGTGCCCCCATGTGCGTGTTGGGGTAACCTAAATTAATCATTTTCTTGTAACCTTTTCGGCCTTCACCCCAATATGTGACAATATAAATGGTGCAATTTTTTTAAATAACGAAAATATTTCCATGTAAAGTGCTGTTTAAGGTGGGAGGATTCCTTGAAAATCTTCGTGTCGCAAGTGATCTAACTTACTTTTGGTTTTTAATTTATACTGTTCACGCACACACATACACGCGTAGTTTTTTTTAGTAATTATGCTTATCTTGGATTGAGGGAGCTTCAAAACGTGTATTTCCTGTGAAATCTCGGCATTTAATTTTTTACTGGAATGGAATACTTCCTCTACCTACTATATTTAAGCAGTAAGAGAGTAAAATTAAGTAATCAATATTCTAAATGCGTTACCCACTATTATTCTGACTTTAGAACACGACCTACGACTACGTATCGGCCCTCATAGCTGCACCATATGTCAGCGTGAGGGCATTCTTTCTGTTCCTTTCTTTATTTTTGGTCGTTTTTTAGAAGCGCAAATTGGAGCGAAGATCAATATCCCGATTGCACTGCCACACCTCCTTGTAGAGTGTGGACCGGCGGATCTCGATCTATTCTGAGTACAAGAAACTCGTGAAAGTGCTAAAAGTTTAATTTTGTTCAAAACCTTTTAATTCGTATTGATTTCCCAGCCATGGACGCGTGTAAAATACAATTATTGGTACTTTGGTTTTTTTATATATTTATTCAAGTGACGGCCTGTATTACGATCTCCGGTTAAAAGTCATGGTTTGTAACCTATCAGTTATCGCTACCTGAAGGTTAGATGCATTGCCGCGTATTACAAACGCATATCAACCGATGGTTAGTAACCCTAAGGTTTATGATGCTGGGCGAGAAGTTGGCAACACCAAAGAGATATGTATTTCTCCTTGGCAATAGTTTTCTGAGTGATTTCACTGTTTATACAACGCTATCTCGTGGTAACCTGCAACATTATAGCGTCATTATTGGTCATTAGTAACAAGGCGAGCGGACAGACTATTATAGATTGTGAACGGTTTTGGAGATTTTTTTTAGAGAATCTTGACATGAACATAACCTAAAATGTAATTTATATACATGTCATTGAGCATACAAGATGCGGTTCTAGTACGTTATTGGATTACTGAGCTACAATAGGATACCGTAAACAATAGTTATAATTACCTTTTTATTAGCTTTTCCGTTCGCGAAAGCTATTATATTTATAGAAAAGCAACATCGATGGTTCTAATGTTGATTCGGATTTACACGTTGCCTGACATTTAAGTTCAACACAATATTCTTAAGTTTGTTGCATCTTTCTAATACCGTTCCTTGGTTATTCTATTTGGAAAACTATGCCACACTTCAAAGTTTCGTTAAAAATAGTGTTAAGAGTTTTGACGTAAAAGTTTTACGAATATCACTTTAATAACCGAAAACCATAGTCTTTTGATGCAAACATTTCATGAATATCACTTAAAACTAACGTAGAAAGCCATTCGACAATTTTAAAAACCAACCTAAATATAAACTAACACGCAAAATACGTTTACCTTTGCCCACACTGCTTGTCATTTAACCTAAAATGTTTGGCCTTCCAAAAACAATCCAAGCACAATGGTTAGTTCCTTACGCCCTGACAGTAATATTTAAGACTGGGTGTTGGAGTGAACTATTCTAATGTATAGATAACATTTCCAAAAACTTGAAAATATATTCTGAATCACTCTCAATAATCAATCTCTGCCGGTGGTACGCCATGTTTCATTCGCAAATACGAGTTAACTCCAAGGTATCATCTTTATCCACCACTTGAGGTGGTGGTTAGTTTACCTCCAAAAATAACTCCCGGGTAGCCCTTAACCAAAGATTGTAATACAGTCGCAGTACGTAACTCTCAGGTAAATCTTACCCCAAACCTTAACCGGAGATCGTAATACAGGCCGTGAAAGGCTTTGTAAAGAACTATTCTTGTCACTGTTATCTTATTGTCTGCTAAACGAAAATAGAACAATTATTCCATTCAACCAGGATTGAACCTTTTGGGCTACTGAACGTGAGGCAGTGTTTTTAACACTTAAATGATTTCACTCAAATTATATAATATATAAATTCAATAACAGCCCGCTTTGAAACAATATGTGTATGTAATAATTTGTAAAATGTATGTAACAGTCATTGCATATGCTTATATCAGTGTATCCATGTCTGATAATATTATGTGAATATATTACGTAATTTAATAATGTAGGAGCTGTGAGAATAAGTTAAAAGTTGCTAACAATGAGGTAACCTTGAGTCAATAATGAGTAAGAAAGTTTAACAGTACTACTTGTGATTCTTGGAGTAACAATAATGTACTTTTAGTGACAGTTTATAAAATAGCCAATCAACAACCAGAAAAAGCTTTAGTTAAACGAAGGTATACTATTGGAGTAGGATTAGCCAATAAGAAACTGAAAAGGAGAACATTTTACAAATTTAGAGTTCAGTTGCCTGCAAACACGTGAGACACATCCTCAAGAAATTTAATACGTATTCGTGTGAGACGAAAAATAACTTTAAGTAATAAAAAAATGTAATTAATTAATAAAAAAGAATCTCTCTATATCAGTGAAGTGTTATTTAAATCGTATCAAGTATTAATAAAAGGAGTGAAGTAAAATTATAATCTGTGTAAGCCTACATTCTTAGTCGTATCACAACCCTGCTAAGAGAAACGTGTCTCTAACAAAAATACTGACGCAGCCGAGGCAAACATAAATATTTAATATTTAAAGAAACAGTCAAATTACAAAGATAATATTTTTTTAAAAATTGAGGCAAAAGCTACCGGGTACCATACGTGCGGTTGCAACTACTACAAGTTCGGCTCCCCAACAGTTGAAATACGATACAACTCCTAAATACAGCTCTTATAATACATCATCTTCAACAAGGCTTCCATACGTGAGACATACAAAATACGTTCTCAAACGAGATAGCTCCGAGGTAACGTATAAGGCTTGCACTCGGGAGGCCGCGGATTCAATTCCTGTTGCTCACTCTGACCTTGGATTTTTGGTAGTCTTCCCTGATCGGTAGGTGAATTGTTGGGTGGTTTTTCATCTACCATGATTTCCTTTCCATCATTTCCCTTCCATTCCGTTTCCTCTTCATGTGTTTTAGGTGTGCGTTTAGATTTCGTGGTGATGGTGGTGCCGGGCAGATGGCACGATGCATGCTCAAAGGAAAGAGTATTTCCCATGGACAATGGAGGGTTGGGTGGTCGACGGGTCGTTCATCGCCCTCTCTAGGCAACTCCAGCATTAAGACGGGTCTTCGAGTCTGGAATTGCTGGGGACTTCCCCTTCTCTGCGGCCTAGCCTCCTGTGGTCCCTTCACTTCATCGCTTCCTTCATAGGGGTGGTAGCCACGGTGCGCAAGGTGTCCCCCTCCGTTTCATAACCAATACTTTTTGGGCTATTTAGAATTTTGCGACCTATATATACGTCGTCTACTAGTTAGTTATGTAGTTTAGTTTGTATGTTTGTTTATTGTACACATTTCAGGTTACAAATTACAAATTTTGTTACATTTCATTTCATGCTTCTACTTTATCTTTATCTACCTGCCTGGTACTTTGCTTTGTGTTGCACAGCTAGTATAGCTACCTGGCCTACAGCACTGCTGTGCAACATTTTCTTTTCTTTACTAAAGTCTCATTACAATTTATTTCATTTCATCTTACCTCCATCTCCCTACTTCTTTTTACTTTCTCTACTACGTATAGTACGTAGGGGAAGTATTGTATTCCACCCAAAAATTCGATACCGACATTTCGTCGGAAATATATGCTTTGAGGCTCCCTGAATAAAAAAAAACATTTTTGGAAACATGTCCGTGCGTGTGTGTGTGTGTGTGTGTGTGTGTGTGTGTGTGTGTGTGTGTTTGAACAGCATAACTCAGAAACGAACAGTCGGATAAACATCAAACTTGGTATTTGGGATCAGTATCTTCCAGAAATGCGACACGAAGGTTTTCAAGAAAATCCCCCTACCCCAAATTACCCTTTACATGGAACATTTTTCGAAAATTTTAATGTTCTCTGAAATGTCTAACGATTTTGATTAAAATATCACATATTTAAGATACTTTCATGACAAATAAAATGTATATCTTGAATTTTCTGGGAATGTCTCCAAAAATATTCTTCATTGTGAACGACTTTTGCATAATTGGTAAGCCCTAAGAGATAGACAAAAGTTTACTATACAAAAAATGTAGATCGCGTTAAAATACAAATTTATGTCATATACATTTTTTTTTGTTGAGTGAACCATTTTCGATATATTACTTGTTATTCCCTTAAATTCTCCAATACTTATACTTTTTCTCAAATTCGTTATTCATTTTTGTTGTCCTGGTAATGCAAAGAGAATGAAATACTCCACATAGCAACCAGCTCTTAAAATGCTTGTCTATAGCTTAAAGCCTATCAATTCCCCTTGAATCTACAAGAAAATTGGCAATAAGATTAACATCTCCATTAACATGAAACATATGGAGAATAAGCGTTTGTAAAAATAGTTTTAAAATAGTAGAAAAAGAAAGTCATGTGAATTTAACACATCAGAAAATTTGACTGTTGCTTGAGTCTACTGTATATGTTTTATCTACTCGTACAACGAAATGTTTAATCAAATAGTTTCTGAAAAAGTTTATCTCAGTTAACACGAAGTAAAACAATAAAATGAAGTAAAGGAAGATATTAAACATAAACGATAATGGGTAGAGAAGGTCATTTGATATCAGATATATATACTCGCTAATACCGAAAGTTGTTGCACAAATGCTGTGAACTACGACACTTGGCCACTGTCTTATGCTTAGCAAGCAGCAATATATTATCCCAGTCGTCTCTGAATCAGCATGTGGGTTTGCTGAGGAAGGTTGTTCTACGAGAATTCATGTCAACGAGCAAGTTTCACACGCCAGTGACATATAACAGCAGGAGGCTGGGCTTTTGTTATGTCTATGTGCCCTTTTGGTTTCCTGTGCTGCAATGCAGTATGCTCCTTTTGGGTCCTGCTTCTCGGAAGCCACTGGACAATGGATGTCAAAGATAAACCTGAGAGAATACCTCGCTATCATCGGGGCTGCTACGGAGTCCCTAGATAACAAATGGAGCAGCAAGGGTTAGTGCTAGCCATCCATTACACAGGGACGACTACGGTATTCAAAGATATATCTAAGTGGTAGCTTGAGACAAATGAAAATTATTTTATATCTTCCTGAGTAGTCGTGGCAGTAATAGTGGTGGTAATCTATAATACAGGGTGTCCAGCCCATACGGTTAACATTACAAACCTTTATAACAGCTTTAGTTGTATTAGATTTAGTTTAAAAAAATCTGATGTGTTACACTCAAATGACTTTCTCTACTCTTGTAAAACTATTTTTACAAACGCTTATTCTCCATAGCTTCATGTCAATCGAGATATCGAGATGTTAATCTTATTGCTAATTTTCTTGTACATGCAAGGGGAATTGGTAGGCTTTAAGCGATAGTCAAATATTTTAAGAGCTGGTTGCTATGTGGATATTCCATTCTCTTTGCATTACAAGGACAAAAAAAATTAATAACGAATTCCCATTTGAGAAAAAGTATAAGTATTGGAAAATTTAAGGAAATAACAAGCAATATCTCGAAAATGGTTCACTCAACAAAAACAATGTATATGACATAAATTGTGTATTTTAACGCCATCTACATTTTGTGTAGTAACATTTTGTCTATCTCTTATGGTTTACCAGTTATGCAAAAGTCGTTCACAATGAAGAATACTTTTGGAGACATTCCCAGAAAATTCGAGATATACATTTCATTTGTCATAAAAATATCTTAAACATATGATATTTTAATCAAGATTGTTAAGACGGTTTTGAAAAAATTAAAATTTTCGAAAAATGTTCCATGTAAACGGTAATCTGGGGTGGGGGGATTTTCTTGAAAACCTTCGTGTCGCATCTCTGGAAGATATTGAACCTAAATACCAAGTTTGGTGTTTATCCGACTGTTCGTTTCTAGTTATGGTGTTCACAGATACACACACAGACACACGGACGCACACACAGACACACATGCCTTTTTTGGATTCAGGGTGCCTCAAAACATGTATTTCCGGTGAAATCCAATACTTCCCCTACTTACTATACGTAATAGAGAAAGTAATACATGTATATATAATGATTAGTTTATCTCTTGCCATTTATGATTGCAACATCGATAATGTGATCATTATAGTTCAGCAACTTAGAAAAAACCCTTGGGAGGGGTAACTCACCTGGTCATATATTCCGCCTCTCTGTCTTTGGCGGCATACCTCTGAGTCGCTGCTTAAGTACATAATTTTGCTTATCACTGAATCACGCCACTGTTGTAACTATCCAACTGTAGAGGCGGGACTAAAGACACATGGGCATTGCAACAAAAATGCTGTGTTTGTAAACTGCTGTGACAGGACACGCAGCGTTTGCGAAAACATACGTTTGCATATAACTAGCGATAGCATTTCACATACATACGGTATTATCATACTGCGGTTAATTCACACTTTTTAGGGTATTTCATAGCCTTCATTCCTCCATCTGTATCTTCAAGGAAAATAGTTCCTCGCCGATTGATTTTCATTATGCAATTTATTTCAAATGATGGTTTACGAAGAAAACTCCCGGCTTTAATTTTTTACATGGAGACTAATCACACATCATCATCGTTTTTAACACTTCGCTCTTTAACATACCTCTTACAGAACTGGAATAAGGATTTTAGTTTTTCAGTTATCAGGATGT
This sequence comes from Deroplatys truncata, assembly GCA_030765065.1. Lineage (NCBI taxonomy): Eukaryota > Metazoa > Arthropoda > Insecta > Mantodea > Mantidae > Deroplatys > Deroplatys truncata. Next base: position 114,100,267 of record CM060982.1, read on the forward strand.
AAACAAGATCCCATTACTTTTTCTACACTATAAAATTGTTGTGTTCACAAAGTGATGTGACACACGTACCAGCCCACTTCCTCTTTAAAACACCTAATTTTATAACTCAGTGGCTAATGGCAACAAACAAGTAGTGGTGGGGGTGATTTATCCCTCCTAATACTCCCGCATCCGTAGTTGTTATACTATAGGTTAGATTAGAATGTGCAAAGTGAGGCAGTATTTTAACACTTAAATTATTTCAGGCTAATTATATAATATGTAAATTCAATAACAGGCCGTCTTTAAGCAATTTGTGTATGTAACAATATATAAAAAGCGTATATTACAGCCATTGTAAATGTTTATATTATTGTATACATGTTCAATAATTTTATGTGAATGCATTACGTAATTTAATAATTTAGGACCTGTGAGAATAATAGGTTAAAAGTTGCTAACAATGAGGTAACCTTGAAGCAATAATGAATTCCCTACGATGCTTATGTCAGGGCAGATACGGAAATGGTAATACTAGGATACTGTCTAGAAAAAACACTGTTTTCACTTTTCTCCCTCCGGCGCGCCTTTATGTAGAAATCCTGTAAGATTCTCCTGTTTTCCCTTTTCACGTGCCTTTCCACAATTATCTCTTGGTTCAGTACCATCTGCTCGGCTAATTATACAATATCTTGATGCTTTATCACCGTTGTTTAGACTCGCACGTACTTGGAGGTAGTCACTTGACAACAGTAATTGCTTATAAGCTTGGATAAAAGTTATCTCAACGAATACTATTAGCACATTAGATGAATATGCCATACAAACCATTTTGTAATTACATAATTACGCGGCACTTAGCAAATTTCGAAACTTAGCGTCCTTTTCTGACTCGGAGAATTACGTGTTTCCTTAGCGAAGAATCATGACAAACTGTGTGAAATCCAGCTTACGTTTACATATATAAACTTATTACTCGCCTCCGGATTTCTGTACGTGCAGCCATATATTCCTATCTTCTCATTGGTTCTCACAATCATTTTGTATTTTTATTGGCTCTCCGGTTGAAAATTCGAAGGCTAAACGGTAAGAAAAGACCGATGCCTACAGCGTCTACTTTCTCTTGAAACTTGGTTCGTCCCTGAAGTAAAAGAAACGTTGAATTTTTGTGACCCCAAGCTCGGAAAAACACAATGAAGATTTTGAAACGAAGCTGCTCCATTTCGCGCAAATCTTGCAGATTTTGGTACGCAATTACGCCTTTAATTTTTGGACAATATCAATGAAACTTAAAATGAATTTACACTTTTTGAAAGGCTCTTGGTGTAGCTTTTAATCCAATTACTTTAAAACTGTAAAAAATATCAAATTGCGGGTTAATTAATCATTAATAATTTAACTATAATTATTTAAGAATTCCTATATGTGTAGGTGTACTCAGGCATAAATGTTGCTAAAGTTAAAGAGCGTCCATAAATAAAATATCTCAATTTCTATGAAAGAGTTTCGCTACGATTACAATATAATTCGGCCTTCTAGAAGAAGGGGTGAATATTTATTTGCATGTGAGGTTAAACTGAACGCCATTGAGCTTGAGCATAAGAGCTTTCATCAGCGACACAGAGACGAAGTTATAATAAGAAAACCGGCATTAAGAAGACGGCAGGATAAAAATATAAGGTTTAAGTTGCAATGATTCGCTTTGGAATTCGGCTATATTTTGGGGAGGTAAGGTACCCTGCCAATCCAGTCGCTAGATTTGTGCTCGAAAAATAGAGGTGGAAATGCTGGTAGGGGTTGAGGCTAGATTTTATCCGTACCAACATTAACAGCTCAGTTCCATTACGGGAGATATTTTTTAAGTATGCCAGTATACAACACCTCCAGTGAAAACTGGACGTAAAAGTTTTAGATTAAATAAAATAGCTCCTCTACCATAGGTAAACGGTAAAAGAAGTAAAAACAGTGCTGCTTACGTATTCAAACACTTTCATGATATACATACAGACGATAACAAATATCCTCCTTCCACCCTTCCGATTCGAAAGAACAGCATCGTTAAATGTCTTTAACACTCAGGAGTTGGAAACACCACACCTTATGTGGCTTTTATGGTACGTCTCTATAAAAATCTGACACAGATGCCGTTTTATTATCTAGTAAAGTGTGAGAAATTTTACAACTTCATAATGCAATCGACCAAACGCATTGTGTGGTTCACAAACACACGCCTTGACAACACAAAAAGAAAACAGAATGGAAGACACTTATGGGAATATAGGATTCGTTCTATTACCCAGAAAAACAAGTCAATAAAACGGTTTAGGTGCAAATGGCCTATTCAAATGAAATTATTGCTCATATAACTTAGAGAAGAAAAATAACAAATCCAATTGCGAAGAAGCTAGCTTGGTGATCAAACACGGAAAGTTATTAAAAATAATCTGATGTGTTACACTCACATGACTTTCTCTACTCTTGTACAAACTATTTTTAAAAACGCTTATTCTCCATCTAATTCATGTTAATCGAGATTAACATTTGCGGACTCTATCTTATTGCTAAGTTTCTTGTAGATGTAAGGGGAATATATATTTACAAGGGTAATATAGAAATACAGTAACCTCTAAGCACATACATATCTCTGAATAGCTGGTTGCTAGGTGCAGCACCATTCCCTTTGCCAAAGATTAATACTCTTTGCATTTACAAGATAAAAAAATGAATAAAGAATTCCCATTTGAGAAAATTATTGAAAAATTTAAGGGAATAACAAGCAATATCTCGAAAATGGTTCACTCAACAACAAAAATGTATATGACATAAATTGTGTATTTTAACACGATCTACACATTTTTGTGTAGTAAAATTCTGTCTATCTCTTATGGTTTACCAGTTATGCAAAAGTCGTTCACAATGAAGAATGCTTTTGGAAACATTCCTAGAAAATTCAAGATATATATTTTATTTGGCATGAAAATACCTTAAACATATGATATTTTAATCAAAATCGTTAGAGCCATTTTTGAGAAAATTAAAATGTTCGAAAAATGCATGTAAAGGGTAATCTGGGGTGGGGTTACTTTCTTGAAAACCTTCGTGTTGCATCTCTTGAAGATATTGAACCTAAATACCAAGTTTGGTGTTTATCCGACTGCTAGTTTCTGAGTTATACTGTTCAGACACACACAGATACACAGACACACACGGACATGTTTCCAAAAATGCTTGTTTTGGATTCAGGGGTCCCAAAACATGTATTTCCGGTGAAATCTCGGTATCGAATTTTTGGGTGGAATATAATACTTCCCCTACTTACTATACGTAGTAGAGAAAGTAAAAATGGCATTTTTCTTGTCTTGTCTTCTTCGATACAGATTCCCGTCATTGCCTCAGACGCACTTCAGCAAAGATAATAGTATATTTAGATCTTGTATGGCCAACTGTCATAAAAATATTTTTATACAGCATGGCCTAAAAATAGAACTTCTAACACAGTGCACACGAGCTAAAAGTTTTAAATGATCGCACTAGTGCGATAATCTTCATTGTGACCAACTTTGTTTTTAAGTCCAATCACATGGCAATTACTCTTTGCACAAGTTTAGTAACTTGACTTGGTTTTATTAGGTTTTGCTTTTCATTGTGTCTTTTACATGCTTAATTTCTCATGGTGCTCGCATTATCTGTTTACAATACAACTCGTCATACTTCAGTTTATCGAAATTCGTTGTAGAATTAGGCTGCTGCTTTCTTTGATCTAAAAAGTTATTCTTTTATCTAGTATAACCTACATAAACATTAAATGGTGAAAATTATTATTTCAGAAGAAACTGAAATAGAAGTAAAATTACAGAAGCAGCAGAAAGAATAACACTAGAAGCAAAAAATCCAGAAAGCAATACGATATAGCATTTAATCGCTTCATTGCGTAGTGTAAGGCAAAACATGTTAAAAAATAATTTCACTGAAAATGACTGCAAGGGAATCAATAAAACATCAAAAAATCTTACATCTCGCTTTTTTAAACTGATTTCTCTTGCTTCACGAACTACGTTCTAAACGTCATCTCTGTTAATTTCAGGAATGAATATAATATTATTGATATTTTACAAATTCGACCGCTCTCCACTTGAGTTGGAGCCCTCTACTCGGAGGAGAGACCTAGGATTGGATTGACTACGAAGGTGACTCGGCAGCGATCCAGAGTGGACATTGCACCTACACCCCACCAGGGAGTTCCCGGAAGGAAGGATGAGACGAGAGGAGGCCGGATCCAGGAACGATGATACAGCAATGACAGGATCTTCAAGTTTCCAGATATTGTCACCCCGGCAACGGACAGGCAGACGGACCACACCCCACACAAAAGGAGTTCAATGCCCCTCAAGGGGGTTTGGATACCCCGTAGCCAGCTGAAAGCCGAGGGGCGGAGAGAGTCACAAAGAGCATCCTTTGGCCTGCCACACTGCACCGAAAGACCATCGCCGACACCTTCAATCCTGAAAGAGACCAACGGGATGCAAGATAAATGAAATAAGGTAGGAACGAATTGGAGGAACAGAAATTTGGGGGATGAAAGAAACCACGCCAGCATTCGCCTGACGATCCGGGAAAACCCCGAAAAATCCCATGGGTCAGAGTAGGCGGTCGCCATGGACTTCCTGTAAATCCCTGAGCCATCCCGCTAGGTAGAGAGACCTAACTGAGCAGTCCCCGCAGCGACACCAGGGAAGAAATTCTACAGAACGCGTAGCCACCTTCCAGCCGCAACCCGCCGACCACCGTCGCCTGGTGCTACTACCCTCAAACAAAGTCAAGGAAGTTTATGGGTGCTAGAAATGAGGAGGAGGAGAGTTGTGGTAAAAGATAAACCACCCCAGCATTCGCCTGTGGTGCTACATTCACGAAATCCATGGGCCAGAGTAGGTGGTTACCGGGGATTATAACCAGGAAGGCATGGCAGTGAAGATGTATGGCATGGCGGTGAAGCAGAAGAAAATTGAATGTAGTGATAAAAGAGATGATAGGAATGTTCCCGTAAGCTAGCAACCGAGGAAAACCGTGAAAAAAACTTCGGTCAGATTGGTAGGCCCCGAGGGTTTGAACCGGGACCTCCCGAATTCAGGCCACAAACGTCAACATCTGAGCCATCGCTCTCGGTAAACTTTTAATAATTATACATAAATATATGTTAATTTAATCAAAATCTTTAACAGCCATTATAGGTAAATCAAAAATAACTAACCACGTGTCGTCCTCCGTGGACTAGTGGTACAGTGCTAGCCTCTAGTTCCCAAGGTCGCGGGTTCAAACCCGGTGGAGGGCGATGGATTTTTTCGGACGTAAAAATCCTTAGCATGTCTTCCTTTGGAAGCGAAGTAAAAGAACCTCAAGCCTGACAAAGAGGCCTCTGAGCAAAATTACCGATCTTTCACGCCCAATATAGAATGGGACTCTAAGGACCATAATAGTTAAACAGCGTCCATAAAAAAGGAAAAAAAACTAGTGACGTTCCATAAAATGTTACTTTGTAGTAGCATAGGAGGGTTTCAATAAAAACATTCGTGTCACATCTTTGCTAAATTTAAATGCTAGATTTTGAAAACACATTTTCTGGATTCAGGCACCTCTTAATGTGTATTTCCGGTGAAATTTCGATTTCAAATAGTTGGGAAGAGTACAACAGTTTCTCTGACAGCCTCTATGGTCTGCTAGCTTCCAAATCCTGAAATCTCGGGTTCAATTAATGACTGGATAATGGGAATTTTTCTTTAACCAGGATTATTTCCCATCCTCCCTAGAGTATGAATGTGGTGGGAATTTAATATTTATAAAGAAAACCCAAAGATACACAATAGTACGAGTGAACACCATCGCGATGAACAATTGTTCCAAAGACAAAACCGCCAATGTGACCTTATATTTGATGTCTTTACGTTATTAGTCCCACATTTAGGTGACAATTTGGAGAAGGTTTATTTTAGGATTAGTTGCATTGTAGTTCTACTGTTGGGGAGCCAAACTTGATGAAGTAACTGCCCCACGTATGGTACAAAATTTCCGGTGGTCTTCGCCCCCACTTTACTTTCCGGTGGCCTTCGCCGCAAGTGTAGGAATCAACCTTGTATTTTAAAGTTTGCTTTAAATATTATATATTTAGGTTTGCCTCGGCTGCGTCAGTATTAATTTGTAGAAACTTGTTTCTCCTAACAGGGTGTGATACGTCTAAAAAATGTAGGCTTACACAGATTATAATTTTTACTTCACTCCTTTTATTGATCCTTGACACGATTAAATAAAACTTTACTGATATAGAGAGCTGTGAGATTATTTATTAATTACCTGCACTTTTTAAACGCGTAAACTTTATAATATCCTCGCCGTAATGAATTTTTCTCACACACTGGATACATATTAAACTTCTCGAGGACCCGTCTCGCGTCCAGTTAGGAACACCGTCTACAAGCAACTGGCTTCTGAATTTGTACAATTTGCTCTATTTCAGTTTCTGTTTGGCTAACCCTACTCCAATAGAATACTTTTATTTAGCTTAAGCTTTTTCTGGATGTTGATTGGCTATTTATAAACTGTCTCAAAAATTACATTATTGTTGCTCCAAGAATTACTAGTAGCATTATTAAAGTTTTCAATTCATTATTGCCTCAAGGTTATCTCATTGTTACCTCATTGTTAGCAACTTTTGACCTATATTATCACAGTTTCTATATTATTAAATTACGTAATACATTCACATAACATTATTAAACATGTATACAATAATATAAACATTAATACAATGACTGTTACATAATTTTATATGTTATTTTATACACATATTGCTTTAAGGCGGGCTGTTATTATATTTTATATTATATAGTTAGACTGAAATCATTAAGTGTTAAAAATACTGCCTGATATTAAAGGCGTCATATAAATGGAACAAACAAATTCTAATGTGTTACATTCACATGACTGTCTCTGCTCTCTACTGTTTATTTGTAGGTTTACAAATTATACTTATGAAAGCTTATTTTTCTACTTACTTCATTTTAATCGAGATAGATAGCTAAATTATACATTTCTTTGTAGATACAGTGTAGAAGTTACCATGCTAGCCTATAGTTACCGATGTTGCGGGTTCAAACCCGGCGGAGGGCGATGGAGTTTTTCGAGCGTAAAAATCCTTAGCATGGCTTCCTTCTGAAGGGAAGTAAAGCCGGTGGTACCGTGTCGTAGATTTACGGCACGTAAAACAACCTCAAGCCTGATAAAGAGACCTCTGAGCAAAATTACCAGTTTTTCACCCCCAATATAGAATGGGGCGCTAAGGACCGCAGCAGTTAAAGAGCGTCCATAAATAAAACTCAATTTAATTTTTTGCTGTAGATACAAACAGAACTGTGATAGTCAATTGTTTAAGAACTGGACGCTATATGCCGGCTTTAAAATGCCATACTGCTTCATGCAATCGCGAGAAACAACTGAATGTCGATAAGACTGCCTTATGCCACAATGAAGTTATTTGAAAAAATTGTATTTTAAAGATATGTGAAATTTTTCTCAGCCTTAAAAGACGGTATGCAGGTAAATCGGATATCTCTGTCTCTATCTAACGTATACATGTTGTCGTTAGCTTCGTCCTTTTCTACGCTCGCGCTCGCCAAGTTGCTAATAGGGAATAGCATGTTTAGATATTCATCTGTTATACATTTCAGCTTTGAACACGTTATCCTACACAGAATATTTTCTCTGTCAGATTACATCATTTTTAGAGCCTTTATAGATTTCTGTGGCTACAAATTTCTAAAGAAAATGACTTTTTCAATAACGGAACCAAGCGAGAGAAATGTTGAGGAGGGTTGGAGACTGTTTTTAAGGAAGCCGAAATCCTGTCACTTCTTGCATTCAGTGTGTATGTCAAACACATTGTTCATTTACTCAGCTAGTAGGCCAGGCACTACGTAGAAATCAGTAACGGTGATAAGGAAGTGGGTACGTTTATAGTATGAAATGTTATGTAGATTATTTATTTAGCATTTTACGTAAAAATTTATGGTTATGAAGAGAGGAGCTAGGAAGAGACGAAATGTTGTTAAACTAATAAAATTAATAATAAATGTATTAGATTATTATTCAAGCAAACTGAGTGTTAGTAAGACCGTAAAAGAAACAGCTAAGGATCCCCGAATGTTCAGAAACAGTAGTGTATAGCATAAAAAAGGAACGAATGAAAGAGTCTCTAGGGATCCATTAAAAGGGATGCCAAAAAGATGGGGGAAACCAGAACATTCTAGGTTAGCGTAATATGATAGAATAACGCAAAACGGAGTATGGCGCAGCGTTCAGTTTCTTTGCAGCTTGAAAACATTCCTACCAAATTATAGATTTTATCATATCTCCATTTTTTGATAATATATATTTTAAGCCAGTAAAATCTTACTTCTAAGTATTAAAAATACAAAGAGGAGGCAAAATGCAGGTGAGAAAGTTAAAAATTAAATGTCTTACAATTGTCTTAAATAGCAATGCAGGTATTTAACTTCATGATGATGTATAATTCACAAGGTGACATTAAATCGATAAATCGATCGCAGTTGGGCGCCAAATTTGCGAGAGTACGCATAGTACATGTGGCAACAGTGCGCCCCATTTAACTGTATTATGGTTTAAGCGTGAGACATTTTTTGTGTAGTACGCCTTCATCTACCGTTTAACGTTTACCAGTTATACAAGATCATAGAAAAATCCTTCCAAAGGAAGAGGACTTCACAGGCTATTCCCAGAAAGTTCAATATATACGTTTTATTTGTCACGTAAGTATACGTATAGGATTTTAATCATAAACGTTAGACCTATTTTGAAAAATTTCGAAATTTCAAAAAATGTTTCTTGTAAAGGGTAATTGGGGTGGCTGAATTTTCTTAAAAAAAATCGTGTCGTATCTTTAGAATATGCTGAACTTAAATACTAAATTTGTCATTTTGACTTATGCTGTTCACACACACACACACACAGACACATACATACATATACACGGATCTTTTTTTAAAAATCCGATGTGATACATTCACATGACTTTCTCTACCCTACTATCGCTTATTATAGGCATAGAAACTATTCTTACTAGTTTATTTTTCCACCTCCCTTCATTTTAATCCAAATAAATTTTACAGAAATAGCTACATTACACATTTCGATATACAGGATGTTTCAGAAATACTTTTACAAACTTTTATTATGGGTTTCTTACACCACAAGAACGAAAACAGTTCATATGAACATATGTCCCATAATCATTTTTTTTCTCTCGTTAGGAGGTGTTCAACACGGTGGTACACTTATAACACACAAAACTCATAATAAATGCTCGAAATGTCCTCCTCTTGCTTCTATGCATGCCTGTACTCGTCGAATCATGGAATGTCGCACCCTGTCAAAAACTCCGGAATGGTGTCGAATGGTTTCGCAGGCTTCCATGACACTTCGATGAAGCGTTTCTGCATCCGGGATGGCTGCTCCATAAACCAATGATTTAAGATGTCCCCAGAGGTAAAAATCCACCGGATTGAGGTCGAGAGAACGTGCAGGCCATAGAACTGGTCCTCCTCTGCCTATTCCTCCATGCTGCCACGTGTGATGTACCAGATGCCACAGCCAATTGTCTTGTGCTGATACCTGGATCGTCTTCGACACACTTTAACGTCTGTTCTTCGCGTTCCGGCGTACGAACAACTCTTGGTCTTCCTCGATCAATAGTCCGTGGTGCAACGGTTTCTGTCTCAGCAAGGCGACGATAAACAGCGACAGGTTGGATGACTCGGTTGTCTTCGGTCTGGAAACTTCATCTGATAGAGCCGTGCAGCCTCGCGTCCATTACCATTCGCGCGACCATACATAAAAATCATGTCTGCCTGTTCACGAAATGAATATCCAGTCATGGTGGAACGAAACACGTGCAGTTAACTCACTACACGTACACAATTGAAACGTTCAAGACAGACTAATGACAAATGACAAACTTAACAAGTCTCTATGGCAACACTTCACCATCTACCGTATGTAGTACAATGGATCAACACCTTCTATGAATGCAGAGAGAAATGTAGTTTGAGTTTGGACCCGAAGGCCGTTGAACTCACACTTTCATTGTGACAGGAACAACGCGAAAACCAAGGATTATGGGACATATGTTCATATGAACTTTTTTCCTTCTTTTGGTGTGAGGAATCCATACCCGAAGTTTGTAAAAGTATTTCTGAAACATCCTGTAGATACAAAGGCAACAGTGACAGTCAAATGTTTAAGAACTGGATAGTATAAGCTGTCTTAAAATTCCATACTGTTTCCATGCAAACGCGAGAAACAACTGAGTGTTGAAAGGACTTTAAAGAAGACCAAGCAATCAATTGGAACCATTAATAACGGATATCTCGGAAACGGTTTATGCCACAAAAAGGATTATTTGAAATAAATTCTGTTTTAAAGAGGATTTACATTATTTTTTGCAGTACCTATTTGTCTATCGCTCAACGTTTACCAATTTTACAGGGATTATACAAAATTCCTTCCGAATGAAGAGGATTTCACAGGCTATTCCCAGAAAACCCAAGATGCTCATTCTGTTTTTGATGTAAATATCTTAACATCTTAAATTAGTTAGAGCCATTTTTCACAAAATAAAAAATTTCGAAAAATCTTTCTTGTAAGGGTTAGTTTGGGATAGGGGATTTTCTTGAACTCTTTACGACCCATCTTTGGAAGATACTGAACTTAAATACCAATTTTAGTATTTATGCGACTTTTCGTTGAGTTATGCTATCCACAGACACACACACACACGACCATTTTCTAAATATCCGTTTTTGGAAATTAAAGTGAGTTTTGTTTATGGACGCTCTTTAACTGCTATGGCCCTTAGCGTCCCATTCTGTATTGGGCTGAAAGATCGGTAATTTTGCTCAGAGGCCTCTATCAGGTTTGAAGTTCTCTTACGTGCCGTAAATATACAACACGGGACCACTGACTTCATTTCCCTTCCAAAGGAAGCCATGCTAAGGATTGTTACGCCCGAAAAAATCCATCGCCCTCCGCCGGGTTTGAACCCGCGACCTCGGGAACTAGAGGCTAGCATAGTAAGCTTTTTTGGATTCAGGATTCCTCAGCTTACTATAAGTAAGCAGTAACCGAGGCGGGATGGCTCAGCCGGTTACGTCTGTGACCCGCATTCGAGAGGTCGTGGATTCGATTCCAGTGACCGACCTTCCTGACCCATGGGTTTTCCCCCAATTTCCTGTCCCTCCATCTCACCTCCATTCTCATTTCACTTCACCCTTTATATGTTTGGTCTCGGAGTGGGAATGGCAGAGGAAAATGATGCTCTATGGGAACCTTCGTCCTTCGGACTGCGAGTGGTTTCCGGGTCCCGGACACCCCAGGGGATGTGTAAGCCTAAGGGGAAGGGGGACCCGGGAGTTCAAATCTGTAAACGATAGAGACCCTGCCCTCTGCCTCTGTGCCTCCTGTCCGGGCACCCTCTGTCGCCTCTATGCCCCGTTCGAAGTACATACTACCCTTCCATCTTAGTCCTATCCTATCCTATAAGTAAGCAGAGAGAAACTAAACATACTTTCTCTATCTACTAAGGTGGGCGGCTGAGTAAGTATAAATTAATATATCAAAATTTTGTATTTGTGCTTTGTTCTGAACACAAGGCAAAAGTCTCAAGTTAATCAAAAGAAAAATGTGATTAGTCATGGAAAGATACAATCAACAGAATTAGTCATGCTTTTACTTTTCGAGTGAAGAAGAAAAACTCTTACATACTAACCTCAGCCCCGATGGGAGTCGGAGACAAAGTGTGGGACTCGCCATTCGAAGATGGCCAAACCCACTAAAAAAATCTGATGTGTTACACTCACAAGACTTTGTCTACTCTTGTACAAACTATTTTTACAAACGCTTATTCTCCATATGCTTCATGTTAATCGAGATATCGAGATGTTAATCTTATTGCTAATTTTCTTGTAGATGCAAGGGGAATTGGTAGGTTTTAAGCGATAGTCAAATATTTTAACGCTGGTTGCTATGTGGAGTATTCCATTCTCTTTGCATGTCCAGGACATAAAAACTGAATAAGGAATTTGAGAAAAAGTATAAGTATTGGAAAATTTAAGGGAATAACAAGCAATATCTCGAAAACGGTTCACTCAACAACAAAAATGTATAGTACATAAATCGTGTATTTTAACGCGATCTACATTTTTTGTGTGGTAAAATTTTGTCTATCTCTTGTGGTTTACCAGTTATGCAAAAGTCGTTCACAATGAAGAATACTTTTGGAGACATTCCCAGAAAATTCTAGATATACATTTCATTTGCCATGCAAATATCTTAAACATATGATATTTTAATCAAAATCGTTGGAGCCATTTTTGAGAAAATTAAACTTTTCGAAAAATCTTCCATGTAAAGGGTAATCTGGGATGGAGGGATTTTCTTGAAAACCTTCGTGTCGCATCTCTGGAAGATACTGAACTAAATACCAAGTTTGATGTTTATCCGACTTTTCGTTTCTGAGTTATGCTGTTCACAGAGAGACACACACACGGACATGTTTCAAAAGTGCTTTTTTTTGATTCAGTGTGTCTCAAAACATATATTTCCGGTGAAATCTCGGTATCGAATTTTTGGGTGGAATACAATACTTCCCCTACTTACTATACGTAGTAGAGGAAGTACAAAACTCCTGTGCTGGATTAGAAAAAGAGAAGGTTTGCAGCGGTACTGCCTAAAGCACCCGCGCATTCCGAGATGATGGTGTAAACTGGACCGGAGTGCGGTCACCAGGGGAGGAGATTGAGTGCTTGACCAAGGCCCAGCCTACCCCCTAACGCAGTTAAGGTGAGGATGAGAACGAATTCCTGGTGGTAGTGGTATGGATTAGTGGCGACAGGTTTTTCTAGGTTGGATTGTGGTGGTGGTTTGGAGGTGGATTGAGGTGAGTATGGCATGACGTGGTATTCCATGAAGTTACGAATCAGTGTGTATCCTTGGACACTGAAGAACTGTGTCTGAAGCTGCTGGAAGTTTTGCGTGATAGTGTTGTTGGCTTGTACAAACAACACCAAAGAAAATTTCGGCGGATTTTATATCGTTTTCTGGGATCCTTCACCTTACCTATTGCAGAGTGTGGTGGCTTGATAACACAGCAATAAGCGGGAAAAGAGGGGAGGTAGACACCTTTGCTTTTTCTGGTGTTATTGAAACCAAAACATGTTTATTGTCTCAGAACCATTCACGCCGTATACTAGCGAAATTACTCGTGGACGTATCGTGGGTATGTGGGAGGCTGGTCGCACTGTTACAGCAATTGCAACGGCAGTGCATAAAAGTGTTTTTATAGTAAATTATTAGATAAATATAATTAATGAAAGTGGGGAAGACATACTCGTCAGAAAATGGGCACTCCCCGTAAAACATCCTCAGATTATGATATTCGTTACTAAATATCAATTACTCTTTTGTTGTTATTGACTAATCATGTTTAGAAACTAGAGATAAATGTGTACATGTATATGGTTTACCGAATAGGACATGCATATTATGGCAATAAGATTGGGTTATATTTTTAATTATAATCCTGTTGTATTCCTATGATCAGCAATATGTTAGTAAAGGTATATTAACCAATTATAGTTTGAATTAGAGAGAAAACATGCTCCTTCATTTATTTATTATTTATTTACGTTTGCTTCTATGCAGCAACAACCCTAGATACCACTGTGAGAATACAGTTCTGTTTAATTTTTTGTTATAGAGTATTGCTATATATTTACTGAATACCATTCAAGCTTTAATTTGAAAATCTTCTCACACTGCACATGCTACATTTGGCTAACCTGAGCGCTCATCGAATTTTCCCCTTAGCTTTTAACCCTTTCAAAGGCATGTCCTGCACTAGCCAATAAGGTATTGGCTACCAATCACGATAAGAGGTCTGTATGACAAACTGTATGCACTTACTCTACCTCTTTCTCTTTTAGCCAATACGATCGAAAGCGAAAACATATATTTCGTTTCCACACCATTTTGTAACCTTTGTTGTGGGTATTGGTGCAACTATTTAGCAGAAGGAGTGGCGCACCCTTGTACCGTGGCCTAAGTAACCAATGAAATGCCCATGGCTTCGCAAAACCACGTACAACGCTAAATAATGTGACGTAGACGTGAGGTGCAGTGAGATTTTCTTTGGCGCTCTTTGTATCTGGAGCTCTGGTATCCCCACAGCTGAGGCCTCAAGGACGCCCAGTCGCGTGAGTTGGTCATCGCTGCCGTTCATATTTTTGAAGCAAATTTAGTATAAGTTGATGAATTGCACGAGACGAGTTTTCCAAATCAGTTTACTCAATGTAGACGGAGGTTTAGATCGCTTGCAATGCTGGTACAGATCGATAAGCTACATATTGGATACTGTAAGCTTAGATAAGACAACTGTCTCTTAATCCTAATTTCCATAGAGTACATGTGTTTATTTACATTTTGTTTACAGCCCGACTTGGAATGTTTCCAAGATGTTGCTTCTACTTATATGTGTAAGACACATATTTTAATTCAGATCATATTCAGCCCGCTTCTTCGCCAGAACACCAACCTAAGGTAAGAGAATTCATTTTAGTTTTCTATCATATAGCTTAATCTAGTTTCAGAGTGTCTTAAACCTGCATAAAATACTAGGGCTGTCCCAGAACTTCACGACCTAACAAAGAAAAGAAACATTTTGGGAAAAAACATGTTTATTTCTCTACATAGTTTCCTTTCAGCTCGATACACCTTTCCCAGCAATGTTCAATGGCTTCAATGCCCTGTTCATATTGACAACCGTCGAGTTCTGCAAAATAACCATCAACTGCAAACTCCACCTTTTCATTTTGGCATATCTTTTACCACCAACCCATTTCTTCAACTTTGGAAACAGAAAATAATCAGAGGGGGCTGTTTGGCGGATAGGGTGCATGAGGAAGCTATTTGAAATTTAACTCATTGATTTTGGCCATGGTGATAATGGGTGTGTGAACTGGTGAATTGTCTTGATGAAACAAAACTTTCTTTTTCGCTAAATGCTGCCGTTTTTTGCTCGATTTCATCATTCAAACGCTGCAATAAGTTTGTATAATACTCGCCATTGATTGATTTTCTTTTTTTAAGATAATCAATGACAATTATCCCACGCACATTCCAAAAAACTGCCTTCGCCTTTTTTGAAGCTGATTCTCCCCTTTCAAACCATTGTTTAGACTGTTCCTTCGTCTCAGGTGTGAAGTGATGGATTCATGTTTCACCATGGCTATGAATCGACACAAAAACTCGGCTTTACTGCAGCGAAACATCCTCACGACTCTGCTTTTGTTCCATTGTGAGTATACGCGGCACCCATCTTGCGCACAACCTTCTCATGTCTAAATTTTCAGTTAGTGTGCGATGTACAGCACTTTTTGAAATTCCTACGATATCTGCTAACTCGCGCACTATCAGTCGACGGTCATCCAATACCATTTTGTGGATTTTCTTCACAATTTCTGGCGTGGTCATCTCATTTGGTCGACCACTGCGATGTTCGTCTTGGTAGCTCGTACGGCCTCGTTTAAACTCTGGCACCCAATATTTTACCATTGTAAACAAAGGAGCAGATTCCCTCAGAGTAGAATCTAGCTCAGATTTAATATTAGTTGGACTAAGAACTTTCAAACGAAAGTATTGTACCACATAACGATGGCCAGTTTTATCCATGTTTACAAATTTGCTGAGAGCGTAAACTATTGATGGCTGCCAAACAATTACTAAACAACGTAGCATCGTCAAACTTCAAACTTAAGCTTTATAAGCGTCGTACTTTCTACCATAGTCATTTGTTTGAAACAACAACCGCTATCTATACGTCAGGTCGGGTACTTTTGGGACTACCATCGTACAAAAGGTTGCAGTGAAACTGTAGGTATGCAGGCAATCTCCATATTATATTCCAGTTTGCAATATGGTGACCGTACCCAATTACATACTTAATAACAAACAAAAGTATCCTTGTTACATTCACATAACTTTCTTTACCCATTACCGTTTATCTTTATATAGCTGCTACAAATTATTCTTAAGCTTATTACTTTTACTACTACGTATAGTAAGTAGGTGAAGTTAGAGCATTCGACCCAAAGATTCGATACCGAGATTTCACCGGAAATACCGGTAAGGCGCCCTAATCCAAATAAAGCATTTTTGGATACATGTGCGTGTGTGTCTGTCTACATGTCTGTGAACAGCACAACTCAAAACCCCCAAAAAGTCGGATAAATACCAAATTGGTATTTAGGTTCAATATCTTCCAAAGATGCGACACGAACATTTTAAATAAAATCCCCCCCACTCCAAACTAACGATTGCATGGAATATTTTTCGAAATCTTTTATTCTCTAAAAATTGCTCTTAGGGTTTTTATTAAAATACATGTATTAAATATATTTACATTGCAAAGAAAATTTATATCTTGAACTTTCTGGGAATAGCCTGTGAAGTCCACTTTATTCGGAAGAAAATTGTATAATCTTGCATAACTGGTAAAGCGATAGACGAAAACGTACTACACAAAAAATGTAGATCATTTTAAAACACACTATTTATTTCAAATAACGTTTTTGTTTCATCAGTCATTTCCGAGATATGCGTTATTAATGTTCGAATTGTTCAGTATTTTGTCATTCTTTTCCTTTCGCTATGCAGTTGTTTCTCGCGATTGGACGCAAAGAGCATCGAATTTTAAGGCCAGTACACAGCATCCAGTTCTTATACATTTGACTAACGCATTTTATCCCTTTCCTTTGTATCTATAATGAAATGTGCAATGAAGGTATTTCCGGAAAACTTTTTCTCGATTAAAACGAAGAAGATAGGAAACCAAATTTTCGCAAAAATAATTTTATATCCACTATGAGGAAGCTTTTCCTTTACGTTTGGAAAAGCCGATTTGAAGTAGGAGTTGTATTATATTTCAACTGTTGGTGAGCCGAACTTGTAGTAGTTGCAACCGCACGTATAGTAAACAGTTTCCGGTAGCCTTCGCCCCAAATGAACTTTCAGGTGGCCTTTGCCCCAAGTTTAAAAAATATTAACTTTGTAATTTGACTGTTTCTTTAAATATTATAGTTATGTTTGCCTCGGCTGCGTCAGTATTTATTTTAGAGACACGTTTCTCTTAGCAAGGTTGTGGTGTGACTAAGAATGTAGGCTTACACAGATTATAATTTTACTTCACTCCTTTTATTAATGCTTGATACGATTTAAATAACACTTCAAATATATAGAGAGAGCTGTGATATGTTTTTATTAAATACTTTCACTTTTTAATACGTAAACTAATTTCGTCTCACACGAAAACGTATA
The DNA here is from genome assembly GCA_030765065.1 of Deroplatys truncata. NCBI lineage: Eukaryota > Metazoa > Arthropoda > Insecta > Mantodea > Mantidae > Deroplatys > Deroplatys truncata. The sequence goes on from CM060982.1 coordinate 114,117,679, forward strand.
AAAGTTCTCGAGGACGCATCACGCATCCGGTTACAATCACTGTCTGCAGCAACTGAATTGATTTCAACCGTCTAAACTTGTAAATTTCTGTATTTCAAGTCTCTGACTGGCTATTCCTACTCCAATAGAATACCTTCATTTAACCAAAGCTTTTTCTTGTTGTTGATTGGCTATTTTTAAACTGTCTCAAAATTTACATTATTGTTGCTCCAATAATGACTATTAGCATTTAAACTTTAAAATTCATTATTGCCTCAAGGTTACCTCATTGTTACCTCATTGTTAGCAACGTTTAACTTATTATTCTCACGGCTCCTACATTATTAAATTACGTAATGCATTCACATAACATAATTACACATGGATACAATAATATAGGCATATGCAATGACTGTTACATATATTTTATAAATTATTACATACACATATTGCTTCAAGGCGGGCTGTTATTGAATTTACATATTATATAATTTGACTGAAACCATTCAACTGCCTCATCTAATAGGGATAGAGGGTAGAGAAAGGCATGTGAATGTAACACATCTTCATGTTAAAATCAATAGTTAGATGTCGTTAGATGCTGTCTTGAAATTCCAATTCTTTGTATGACATCGTGAGAAAGAACTGAATAGCGACAGCGCTTTTAAAAATGATAGGTACAAAAAACTCAAACCAATATTAACTGATATCTGATCTATGGTTGATTGACGCTGACCTCTGACGCATCTGTATTGTTCCTGGCAGTTGTTTCAGTGTACTCAGAGTCCTGGGTTCGTGGTTTGGATGGCAGGGATTTGGGATTTGATTCGGTAGAGCTGAGGTTCTTGTTTTTCAGGGGTGGTGACACTGCCTTGATGAGATTAATAATACTGCCGGAGAAGTTTGGGTGATATCTTTATTTTGTTACGTAGATTCCTATCTGGTCAACCCGCCACCTTCGTCGTCGAAACCACTGTTATTCTTATTACTCTCGAAGTCGCTACTTATGTGTTTCTCCGACTAGCCCTCGAATTGCCTAGATTTCACAACTTCACTTTTACGCTATAAATCTTCTGATTATTTTGTTCTAATTCTGTTTCGTCGCGTCCTCGTGGTTAATTTGTACCGGAATGTGCCTCGGCCGTTGTCATGGTTAGTTTGTCCCCAAAAGTCTCGGCGTGTCTTTCCTCCCTCACGCCTTTCGCCAAAACTGTAGAATTTTCCCCTCTCCCTTTCTTAAGTTTCGTTCTGTTTTAAGTTCAAACGTATCATGTGATGCCTACGCGATCTTTCGATTGGCTATAATTTTTGTTTCATGATTTTTTTTTTGTTATTGGCTACCCCCACGTGACAACTTTCACATCTGCTTCTCACAGCTTATTTTGAGTTTTAAAATCTTCCCCCGAACATTCTTAGATCGTAGATAAGGCACATCTACTTCCTCACCCTTTTAAGTCTTGAGAACCGTTGTAAACCCTGTCCGAGCCAAAAGTATAAAGGCGAGACTTCCGGTATGCAGGTTCGTTGACCATCGCAGGTAAAATACCTCTGCTTCGAGGGAACAAACTTTGTTTCTCTGTCTTCCCGACAAAACCCATTCCTAATATGAATTCAGCACATTTTCGTCGCTATGTTCGATCGTATATTATTATTATTATTATTATTATTATTATTATTATTATTATTATTATTATTATTATTATTATTATTATTATTATTATTATTATTATTATTATTATTTCTCCTGGGTCTCGATAACCAGCTTCATATGCCCTGACGGTAAACTTATCATCGGACCTTTAGGTTGGATGATGGGTTTATCGTTAATGTCCCATCTAAGCTAATCTAAAGTCCCTCTCTCCCTCTATTCCTTTCATTTATCATTTTATTTATTTATTCATTCATTTATTTAGTCAGTGGCTTACGACGATTTGATGGCGAGCCCACCGTTACACATTTATTCTGTTCACAATACATTTCAATCACTGTACACAATACAATTTCAAATTTACACAAGTATTTTCACCAAGTAAAAGAAAAACAATCTACATAATATCTGGCCGTCAACAACCAGGCTACAAAACATTTACATTTAAGAAATCTGTTTATACACACAATACATTCTTCAAACAATAATTTTTTTTTAATTTAATTACACATCTTAGTTCCATCTTCCTCTCTCTCTCTCTCTCTCTCTCTCTCTCTCTCTCTCTCTCTCTCTCTCTCTCTCTCTCTCTCTTGCACATTACATACAATACTGGTTTTCTTGAGGCTATTAGCAGCCTCCACACTCAAGACACCTTTTGGTACCTTTTTTTGCCAGGTATACATTCTGTCCGGTTTTCTTACTCTATATCATTAACATCGTGAATGTCAAGCACACTGTTTTAACAGGACATTGCTATCCCGAAGCTACCAATTTGTTTGTAAACAATGTTCGCATATTTGACTTTCCTTACTCGTGTTCCGAGTGCGTTTGTACATTTTCCCTATCCGACTCTACTAAATTTCATTGACCCTGCTTAAATGGACGATTGGAGTTGATATACCCTGTCCCCGAAGGTTTGTGATATCCGATAAGGACCTTTCCAACACATATGCATTCGTCTGTATTCCTTCTTTCTCTTGATGGTTTAAGCAGTCTGTTGATGCTACATATTCGCGTATACCTGATAGGGTCATGTTTTGATCACTGACTACCTGCAAGTCGTCCGGTCTCTCACCGAAATAAACATTTTCATTTTCTGTGTTTAACTCACAATACTGGGGTGCTTGACCTACTTCCGATTCATCAGCTGACTGCAGAGGCGTGTCGTTAAGATCTCTCCCTTCGCACAGTTGTTGCGTGAAAATTCTTACCACGTTAATGCCTTTTCCCAATGTGCAAATATTCAATAAAAATGGTTCTTCTGGTATTTTTGTTCTCGTTCCCTGTGTAATGCGAGAACCTGCGCGCATTCTCCGAGGTTGAGCCTGGGAACGCTACAATTCTTCCTGTCTCCAGTTTTCCGACCGTCGTGGCCACGATCCTTGACTGGGGCCTATCCCTTGGCCTATGCTTTGTCCTGCCATTGCCCCGCTTCGGTGACCTATCGCGTCATCCATTTCGCGGTGGACATTTTGCGGCTGTCGTGTCTGTGATAGATACGCGCTCGGCGTCCATGCGTAGCTGTACGTAGGCATGCTTGAGAGCCCATGGTCCTCATCTCTACGTCGTGGGGTCGCTGGCCGGCTTGGAGGTGTTCTTGGCTGTTCGGAGGTGTCCTTGGCCTGTTCGGGGGAGTTTCTGGGCAATTCGGAGGCGTTCTTGGCCTGTTCGGAGGTGTCCTAGGCCTGCCCGGGGTGTTTCCAGGTCGGTTCGGGGGAGTTTCTGGGCGGTTCGGAGGCGTTCTTGGCCTATCCGCTGTTCCACCGTGGAGGTTATTTCCCCAGTGTTGTCTACTATTCGCCGGGTACCTGGAGAATCTCAGGTAGTGAACGGGATACTCCTCATGTTGCCTCGGTGGCCTACCCGTGCCCGTTTGGTTCCAGGGCCTATAGCTTCTCTCCCGATTTCTTGCAAATGGCTCTTGATAACGCTGTCGGACTGTGGAGTAGTTGTTCAACGCACCTTGTGCCCTCGTCCCATCATTACGATGCGAATTTATCCGATCACTGTGTCTGCCTTCAGTCCTGATTCTGGGCCTATCTTCTTCCCGCGTTCCGTACCCCTGCAGAGCGGTAAGTAGTTCAATGGCTTCGCTCAGCGTCCTCGGGCGTGCTACCACGAGGTGATGACGTATAACGTCTGGGAAGTGTCGTGTCAGGAGGGATACAAATTCACCTTCGGGCATCGGTGGGTCCAGGAGTTGGCTTAATTGGCCGAGTCGCAAGAAGTAGTCAACCATCGACTCACGCTTCTCATCCCTGTATCGGCCATTATTTATTTCTGCGCGCACTCTGTACTGTGCAACGCCACTCCAATATTTTTCCAAAAATGCAGACCTAAAATGTTCATATTGTGCATGCTCGCCTACCGTCAATCGAAACCAACTCAGGGACGGGCCTATCAAGCTCCTTTTTATAATTACCATTTTGAAACGGTCGGGAATTCCCCTAAGGGCGAAATAAGATTCGAGGTCATTAATGAACTGCTTCGCATTATCGACTTCACTGTTGAACTTGGGGATTGGTAGTTCATTCAAAAATTGTATAGGTATATTGCATTGTTGCAGGGGCCCTACGGTGCTTGACATTTCACTTGCCGGGTGCGGTGAGGCCGAAGGAGTGCAGGCAGGTTCGTTCGACCTCGGTTCACTACTCGGGTTGTTACACTGGAACGACGAAAGCGCGGAAACCTGAGAGGCAATTCGCGCGTCCGTGGCTCCCTGAGATCGCGGTTCGATTTGTTCTACCGCGTCCCTGCGAGCATTGACGGTCTGTGTCAGTTCCTCCCTTAATTTGTTAATTTCATCATTAACCCCTGCTTCAAGTGCCTGCTGCTTATTCTGTAATGATACACAGACTGTCATTGCTTCTTCCCTTGCCTTATCACTAATTGTACATATTAAGTTTTCATTGTTTACAATTTGTTGGGCCCTGATGGCGTCCATTTCCACGACAAGTTCCTTCCTCACTACTTCTACACTATTCTGTGTTGCTTTTAGTTCGTTTCTTATATATTCTACATCCTCGTAGATTACATTTTGACTTGCTCTAATTTCTAACAAGACACCCTGTATTTTATTTTCTAAGCCCTGACTGATTTCCTTATGTTGGATGCTTAATTGTGAGGCTATCTGCTGCTGCAATGTTTGTTCTTGGGTGGACAATTGTTGTTTTAGTGTTTGCTCCTGTACCGTTAATCGCTGAGTTAGTGTTTGCTCTTGTTCTGATAATCGTTGAGTCAGTGTTTGCCCAAGTGTTTGCTCTTGTTCTGATAATCGTTGAGTCAGAGTTTGCCCAAGTGTTTGCTCTTGTTCTGATAATCGTTGAGTCAGAGTTTGCCCTATTGTTCGCTCTTGTTCTGATATTCGTTGAGTCAGAGTTTGCCCTATTGTTTGCTCTTGTTCTGATATTTTAGTGTTGAGGAGGCTCAATTGAGCCAACATTTGTTGCATCATTTCGCTCGTGTTAAGTGATCCGGTAACTTGGTTTCCTAATGTTTCGCTAACTCCGTTTTCTACACCTACCCGCGTGCTATTGTTAGTGAAATTTTCCCCTTGTTCATTGCTATTACCTTCCATATCGTTGCCGGTTAATTTCTTGCTTCTTAACAGCATTTACGTACATACATAACCCAGTTTACTTATATCTCTTGCATATACACTCCCTTCCAAAATTTTATTAACCTATGTATCATGCAGTTAACACTTACTCGGTGCTGGGTTGAGCTGCTGCGAAGTGTTGTAATAGTTCACAAAACACTTCACTACACTTACACACTTTTGAACACTGATGATGTCTGCGCTGAATGTCTGCTTCCTTGTTGTACTGGAGCGGCGTCGATGTCGCTTGTTGCCCCACGTCTATCGGTACACTCTGCTGCTGGTGGTTGCTGATGTCGTCATCGGCGTCGTCTTCCTTCCGTTGTCGGTTCTCCGGGTGCGTTATCCGCTGGCAGTATTTCGAGCCCCACGTTGGGCGCCAAATGACGCTGACCTCTGACGCATCTGTATTGTTCCTGGCAGTTGTTTCAGTGTACTCAGAGTCCTGGGTTCGTGGTTTGGATGGCAGGGATTTGGGATTTGATTCGGTAGAGCTGAGGTTCTTGTTTTTCAGGGGTGGTGACACTGCCTTGATGAGATTAATAATACTGCCGGAGAAGTTTGGGTGATATCTTTATTTTGTTACGTAGATTCCTATCTGGTCAACCCGCCACCTTCGTCGTCGAAACCACTGTTATTCTTATTACTCTCGAAGTCGCTACTTATGTGTTTCTCCGACTAGCCCTCGAATTGCCTAGATTTCACAACTTCACTTTTACGCTATAAATCTTCTGATTATTTTGTTCTAATTCTGTTTCGTCGCGTCCTCGTGGTTAATTTGTACCGGAATGTGCCTCGGCCGTTGTCATGGTTAGTTTGTCCCCAAAAGTCTCGGCGTGTCTTTCCTCCCTCACGCCTTTCGCCAAAACTGTAGAATTTTCCCCTCTCCCTTTCTTAAGTTTCGTTCTGTTTTAAGTTCAAACGTATCATGTGATGCCTACGCGATCTTTCGATTGGCTATAATTTTTGTTTCATGATTTTTTTTTTGTTATTGGCTACCCCCACGTGACAACTTTCACATCTGCTTCTCACAGCTTATTTTGAGTTTTAAAATCTTCCCCCGAACATTCTTAGATCGTAGATAAGGCACATCTACTTCCTCACCCTTTTAAGTCTTGAGAACCGTTGTAAACCCTGTCCGAGCCAAAAGTATAAAGGCGAGACTTCCGGTATGCAGGTTCGTTGACCATCGCAGGTAAAATACCTCTGCTTCGAGGGAACAAACTTTGTTTCTCTGTCTTCCCGACAAAACCCATTCCTAATATGAATTCAGCACATTTTCGTCGCTATGTTCGATCGTATATTATTATTATTATTATTATTATTATTATTATTATTATTATTATTATTATTATTATTATTATTATTATTATTATTATTTCTCCTGGGTCTCGATAACCAGCTTCATGATGTTACAGAAAAATTTACGCGAAATACGAGGGAATTCGGAAACTAACTGAAGACAGAACATCCTCCCATGGTAAACAGGTAACGGCCGAAACTTACGAATAACGTAAATGTAATAGGCAATATAAATGACGTACGCCAAAATAATATAATGAAAATTGATTCCAAGCATCGAGAAATGCATACTGGAGTACAGCTACATAAAAGACAGCGAAAATAACAGAAGGGGAACGTTTTGAACCTTTGGAAACGAATAACGTATGTGGGTAAATTGCCGTGAAAAACAAGTATTGCTAAGACCTTCCCGGAGGCGATATCGGTCTCCCGTGTAAGCATAAGGGAACTTGACGTACGTGACTAAAGGTGGGAAAGAAATGAGAGAAATTGAGAAATGCCGATTTTTGGTGACCCCCATACAATAAAAGTAGCACAGCCCGCCGACCGGAGAGAGGGTCACTTGTGTCAGCTCTCGTGAACAGGAAAAACGGAGTTAACATGTGATAACGTATACTTTACCTGTTTCTGATGTTATAGCTCATTCTGTTGTCTCGTCTGTCCCGTCTGCCAGCTGCTCCAGTGGTAGAACTATGAATACTTTGAATATAATGTGAAGGATAATACAATTTAAATTGACAGAAATTTAATGTGACATAATATGAGGGTGGAACGAACTAATTTTTTTACAAAAACATTTAATAGTTAAAACAACAACAAAAATCACAAATGAACTTACTCCATTTCTCCCATCATGATACCAGTTTTAATATGCCCTGTTCGTAGAAGTTCGTTTCCTTGGAGTATAGCCATTTGCGGACTGATGATTTCACTTCCGCGTCTGTCGCAAAGCGTTGGCCGGCCAGGAATTTATTCATGGGACAAAACAGATGAAAGCCCGACGGTGCAAGGTCCGAACTGTGTGGTGGATGCTGGAGCACCTCCCAACCAAGTTTTGTGATTTTTTGACGAACAGCAGCAACATGGGGGGTGAGCATTGTCATGAAGAATTTTGACATCGTCAGCATTTATGTTGTGGCGTTGGTCACAAAGAGCACGACGCAACTTCACCAAAGTTTTCATTTAGGCTGCAGCATTCACAGTGGCCCCGTGTTCAGCAAAGTACACCAATGCACATCCTAGAACACCGTCACAGGCACTTTCCTAGCAGAATGAGTCACTTTGAATTTTTTCTTTACTGGGGAACCAGCATGTATCCACTCCATTCTTGCCTGCTTGGTTTCGGGCGAGTAGTGATATGCCCACGACTCATCACTAGTGACGATTCCTTTCAGAAAGTCATGCCCTTCTGCAGTATACCGCATTAGGTGATCCAAGCTCATCATCATTCGCTGGCCCTTGTGGTTATCTGTCAGGTACTTAGGCACCCAGGAGCACTAACTTTACGAAATTTCAACGGATCATGAACAATTTCGTACACTCCACCACAGGAAATGTTGAACTGTTGCGATAAGGTTCGCAGTTGCACACCCCGGTCGTTCAAACTTGCTGCCTCAATGCCTCTGACAATTCTGCGGGGTTGCAAATGTTACGGGCCTCCAGGAGCGTGGCGATTCACTAAGATACACACGGTCCTCTAGGAAGAATGCACACCACCTGGAGACATTTCTACGGTCCAAACAATCATCCCCATACAGTCACGCATGTCCCTGTGAATATCACTCGGTTTATGCCCTTTGGCCCACAAATATCGAACCACACCTCTCTGCTCTTCACACGTGGACGACAGTAATATGCACGCCATCCTTGTTGTTTAGTTCACGCTTCTCTCGCTAAAGCTGCACATAAAACAAAAAATACCTTGTGTAGTAAATACTTTAAACTATATCTGTGTGAAATTGCAACATTCCAGCTGCAATACCAAGGCAGAAAAAAATTGTTGTGCATTACTTTTCGATCCGCCCTCGTACTTGAGTTATTGAAACGAGTTGCCGACTATTTTAAGATAAAGAATGAAACTGATTATGAATCGTAGCAGTCGAAACTATAACAATTGAGTTATTATACCTGCTAGCTTCTGCAGTATGAGTTTTACGGTCTGAAATAACTGTTTCCACAATACTATAACGTAAATTGCCGTGAGTCGCTAAAATGCTTACCGGCAAGATCCCTCGCGATAGCGCTAACTCTTTCTCACACAAGCGCGCCACTGGCCTCTTAAAATAACACACGAGTCGTCCTAAGTATCCAGATTGACAAATGTATGCACAAATGTGTGCACGGAAATAGTGCAGGAACGAATGTGTGTCTGATTAGATTGCACGTCCTTATGTTACCTAATCTCCGCCTACATTAGAAAATCCCATCAACTTCCCTTCTTGCGCGGAGCCAATCTTACAATACTTAGTATCCACCTGTTACCTGGAAACGTTAGGGACCCGCCCATGCTTACGCCCTTCGGCATCTGGATGTGGTCCCCTTCGGGTCTCTCCCCTCATCCCCCCTCCCAAGAGTTACGTTGGAAGCAAAACGTTGGCCTACTTGCGGTGCTCCGCCCAGGTTCTGGGGGCCCCTCCGTGATAATTACTCTTACCCTTATACAGATGTATCCTTATTGGTGTCACGTATTTCGGGGACATGTTCTTGAAATCCAAACAGTAAAAAAATGTTCATATGAACATGGGTCTGAAAACCATTTATTTCAGAGTTACAACACAAAATAGAAAGTTACAAAAATTGCTCGAAGTGGCTTCCTCTTGCTTCGATTCTGCAGTAAGCTGCGTTCCATACTCTGGCGTACTCTGTTGAAAATTCCTGGTGTGCTTCGTATTTGGTCAAATCCAGTTTGGATACGTCCTCTCAAAATGTCAACATCAGGTACAACAGTCGCATAAACCAAGGACTTCAAATGCCCCCAGACGAAGAAATCCATTGGATTCAAATCCGGCGATCGAGCAGGCCATGCAATGGGTGTCCCTCGACCAATCCATTTTGCGGAAATCGATCCTTCAAAAACTTACGAACTATCATACTGAAATAAGCTGGAGCACCATCGTGTAAAAACCACATTCGTTGGATGATGTCCAGAGGCACATTATCAGTTAAATGATGCAACGCCTTTCTGAGAAACTGGAGATAGGTTTGTCCATTCAGACGCGGAGGGAAGAAGTAGGGACCAATAAGGTAACCATGAATGATTCCACCCCAAACGTTGAGAGAGAACCTCTGTTGATGGTTGTCCTGTGGTACTTCATTAGGATTTTCAAATGCAGTTATGGGTGCTATGAAAATTGAAGATGTCGTCGCGAGTAAAATCAGCCTCATCCGTGAATAAGATACAAGCTAGGAAATTGATGAACACAGCGCACCGCTGTAACATGCGTTGACAGAAACGTCTTCTTTGCTCAAAGTCCGCCTCATTTAATTCTTGCACACGTTGAAGGTGATACGGGTACAGAATATTTTCGTGCAGAATTCTCCAGATAGTCGTATGACTAACTCTTTCCCTTACAGCCATACGTCTTATGCTTTGCGATGGGCCTGCATCCACAGCACGAAGAACTTGTTCTGCAAGCTCAATACCTCGTACCGCTCTTGGTCTCCCAACATCCCTAGTACTCCTCTCAAATGCGCCATTCTCTCTCAAGCGTTGGTGAATTCGTGCGAATGTTCTTGCCTGCCAGGGTACCTTTCTACATAAATTTCACGTGCTCGTGCTGCATTGCCGTCTACACGGCCATACGTGTAGTGCATATCCGTCTGTTCACTCATGGAATACATCTTCTTTGACCTACAACAACGAAACGGTTGATTTTCAGACTCATGTACATCTGAACTTTCTTTTACTGTTTTAATGTCAGGAATACGTCCCCCAAATAAAGATATATTCTGTAGATAAGTGGTAGACATATTAATAATAGTCTAAAACAAAACACGTCCTACCTCTTTCCAAAGAAAGTTAGGTGGCGATGGCAAATAATAATGCCTCGTGCAGTTACGCTTATATGCTTCTTGCTTTAACAACCGGTACACATTTTAGACAGCGGTTATTTTCCCCATATTCCACGCAAGTCTATTACGTAGGCAGAGGAAGTTGTTTGAAATCACTGGTTATACTTTACTATTTTTGAACCAGTAGTTTTTACATTATAACTCTCGCGCCTAGTTTGTTTTACGAGCGAGTGAATACGATAATTTATTACTCCGTTATAAATAATGCTCATTATTTATTTTTCCTCTTTTTATTGGTAGTTGAATCGGTTGGAATATCTGATATAATCCTCTTAATATAATCCGCGTTCTATCATCGTACACCAAATACCAACAACGTCAGCAACAACTGGATAAACATTTCAGTACACAACAAATTATTATATTCACAGCAACATTTAAAAGTTGCCTCACTACGAGACCCTCAGCTGTTCATAATCATTGCCAAAATATCGCAGGTAAAAATCTGATATGCTACATTCGTACGACTTTCTCTACAAATTCACATAATATATTCCTTATAATTACACTATACATATTAAAAGTGATTCTTCTCTCCTAGCTGCGTTATACACTGTATATTACGTTCTCTACCAACTTTCTAGTGGAGAGGGTATTGTATTCCATCTAAAATTTCGATATCGAGATTGAACCGAAAATACATAATTTGAGGATGATTGAATAAAAACAATGGTTTACTTTTTCCTCTATATTAGTAAGTAGGGTCAGTATTGTTCCCGTATTCTACACAAAAATTCAATGTCGAAATTTCACCGGAAATGTATGTTTTGAGGTCTCCTGAACCCAAAAATGTGTGTGTGTGTTTGTACAGCGTAAGTTAAAAAAAGAAAAGACGATGAATAGCAAAATTTGTATTTAAATTGAGAAAATGCCCATCCCAAACTATACTTTACATGGAAAAGTTTTCGAAAATGTTTACTTTCTCAAAAATGGCTAACGACTTTGATTAAAATACCATATGTTTAAGGTATTTTCATGACAAATGCAATGTGTAGCTTGAATTTTCTGTGAATAGCCTCTGATGTTCTCTTCATTCGGAATAATTTGCGTAACTCTAAACCGCAAGAGAGAGACAAAATCTTAATACAAAAATAATTTAGACCTCGTTATGATACAGAATTTGTTAAACATTCCTTTTTTTGTAGAGTTGAATTTTCAAAAATGTATACTATTCTCAAATAGGAAGTCGCTATTCGTTGTTTTTCTTTCTCCTGGTCTTGCAAAGAGAACGGAATTTCTCTGCCATCACATAGTAACCAGCCCTTAAATTATTATTTGACCATCGTGTATGTCATACTGTAATACACTATTCCCATTGTACCTAATAGGAAATATGTAATAAATTCATTTCTACAAAAATGTTAATTCGATTAACATGAACTAGATGCAGTGCGATCCATATAAACCTGAACTACTTTAATGGGCCATAAATTCTCACTGAAGGCTCATATAAATGTGAAATTTGTTTTAATGATCTAAGTGTCTCTGGGAAACCAGTACCACGGCCATTTATTGACTATTTTGTTGATTTCTGATGGCAATTACAAGCATTTTTGACAATACTTACTTTGCATTCGTAACAGAAACATACAGTACTCACTTCTAGAGCGTGTTTTTATTGTGAAAATGTATTGGAAGACAAATTCATTGATAACAACATAACGGAAATTTTGATGAGAATTCAACGTGAGCGATGTTCAAAAAAGGCAACAATTTTATCGCTAGTAAGAGAGTTGGAGACAATTGGTGTACTCGTCAGTGACAGTGGAAGACATAGACCATCTTTTGATGATGTTCGAAGACGCTTAGTGAACTCTCCAAAGAAATCGTTGCGATTGAGCCAAGAGACAGGATATTCATATGGCTCATGTCAAAGGGCTCGAAGAAATCGGGACCGCGACCATACAGTGTACATATGGTGCAGCAATTGAAAGAAGCAGATCATGCGAATGCATCATTGTCGATGGTTTAAAGGTTTTCTTGTAACACGTCCAAACATTCCCTCCATTACATGGTTTACAGATGAGGCATGGTTTTATCTGTCAGGCTACATCAACACACGAAACAGCAGATACTGGGCTGCTGTAAACCCCCATATCATCCACGAAACACCACTGCAGGATGAAAAGGTTGGAGTATGGTGCGCGGTGTCAGCTTCCAGGACTGTTGGCCCCATTTTCATTGATACGAAAAGTTTATACGGGCATCTTCAATACATTTTTGGATCTGCTGGATGATATCGAATTGACAGAAGGTTATTTCCAGCAAGATGAAGCAACATGTCATACGTCTAACTCCTCCATGTACCTTGTAACCAGTTTCTTTGATAACCGAATAATCTCAAAAGGTCTATAGCCTCCCAGATCATCTGACCTAACCTCGCCGGACTTTTCCTTATGGGGGTTATCTTAAAAATAGAGTGTATAAGAATAGATCTCGGACAATTGCTCAACTCCGTGAATCCATTAGTAAGGAAATAAACAACATTGGCGAGGATACTCTTCGTAGAGCGTCACAGAATTGGTGAAACCAGTGCAGATATGTATGGATGTCGGTGGTGGACACTTTCAAAATTTGCTCTGATAAACAATAAACAATGTAATCTCCCAATTTTGTATTATATTCTCCCAAAGTTGCACAGTATCCTATAATTGGTGCAAGAGTTATGGCCCATTAAAGTGGTTCAGGTTTATAAGGATTATTACACTGTAGAAGAATAAGCTTTTATATTACACAAGAATTTAGTGCATGGGTCATTGACCGTACATACACATTTAAGATAAAACTATGGTGACAAAATAAACAACAGAAAATCAAAACAAAAAGAACAAGCAAAACGAAAACAGCTTTGTCTAACTGAACAAATGTGACATAGCTTCGCGCACTTTAGCCAAGAAATTGCCCTTGTTTTGTCAGGTCCTCTGGTCAGCCAATAGCTCCCAACATGCCAATCTCTGTCTTGAGGGACTTATGAATTTTTATTTGAGTTTAATCGTTCGCTGGTTCTCCCACTATGCACATTCCGCCAAAATATGTACCCAGTCCTCATCCAAATCACAGAATGGGCAGATTCTCCTGCCAGAATCGTCAGTCATTTTCTGTGCTCTCCAGCCCCCAGTCATTCCTGATCTTTCCTTTCTTCCTAAGTTAAGTATATATGCCTGTTTACCTCAAATCAGTTTTATTTCATTTGCTAGACTTAGAGAAGGTTTAATTTTACAACCCGATTCTATTTCCTATTGATGTCTCTTAGTCTTCTTTTGACTCCTTTTCCTATGTTTTTGTCATTTGTTTCAGCTCTTAGCCATTCCTATTCTCCTCAAACCCCTTCCCAAATCAGCTCCCCAAAACTTAGGAGACAGGTTTTCTCCCTGGTAAGCTTTTACATGAATTATAACAGTTGTTCAGACTTTTAGAAAAAGGGCGCGTGATAGTAATTACTGTGACTTTTGTTCAATATTTGTAACAATAACAGTAGGGATGTACTTGTTCCAGGATGCGAATAATAGTGCTATACGGTGTTCTGCTGGTATCCTGCTATGGAATGTATTGTCCCTCACTTCGCTCCTCCGGCCTCAAGCTGTCTATCATCACCCAGCGCAATCTGACGGGACACTGGGAAGCTAAAGTGAGCTTGGTTAGCAATACATCTATCTATATAGTGTGGGCTGTCAATTAGACACATACCTGCATCAGTAGTATCCTTCCTTGTAGTACATTAACAACACAATGGTCTGTACCTTTCATAATTCTTACGCAAGATTTATTTTATCATAAGTAATCCCACGAGAGATATAGTTACTTTTGGGGAGCGCAGTTACGATTTTCCCTCCCGCTTCGAACATCACTAGAAACGGAAGCTTAAAAATACAAAATATTTTCAAATACAAACCAAATATCTCGGAAATATTTAATGATATATTGAGGCAGTACTTTTAACACTTAAATGATTTCAAATTATATAATACATAACTTCAATAACAGCCCTCCTTAAAGCAATGTGTGTATAATATAAAAAATGTATGTAACAGTCATTTTATTAATGTTTATATTATTATGTACATGTTCAACAATGTTATGTGAATGTATTACGTAATTTAATAAAGTATAAGCTGTGAGAATAATAGGACAAAAGTTGCTAACAATGAGGTAACCTTGAAGCAATAATGAATTAGAAATAATGCTACTGGTAATTCTTGGAGCAACAATAATGTAATTTTTGAGACAGTTTATAAAATAGCCAATCAACAACCACAAAAAAATTTAAGTTAAATAAAGGTATACTTTTGAGTAGGAATAGCCAACCAGGAACTGAAATAGAGCAAATTGTACAAATTCAGAATTCAGTTGCTAGCACACGCGTCCTCGAGAAGTTTAATACGTATTCAGAGTGAGACAAAGATAGTTTACCTGTTAAAAAGTGCAAGTAATTAATAAATATCTCACAGCTCTCTATATCAGTGAAGTGTTATTTAAATCGTGTCAAGGATTAATAAATGGAGTGAAGTAAAAATTATAATCTGTGTAAACCTACATTCTTCAGCCGCACCACGCCTTGTTAAGCTATTCATGTCTCTACAAATTAATACTGATGCAGCCGATGCAAACATAAAGATATAATATTTAAAGAAACAGTAAAAATACATGGTTAATATTTTTAAATTTGGGGCGAAGGCTACCAGAAACTTTTTACCATACGTGTGGTTGCAACTACTTCAAGTTCGGCTCCCCAACAGTCAAAATACAATACAACTCCTCCTTCAATACAACCTTCTCAAATTGGCTTTCCATTGGTGAAGCAACAACTTACTTCAATATGAATATCCTTAACATTTCTCCAAAATATAAAAAAAAACTCCAGTAATAAAAAAATCCCATGTATTACACTACATGACTTTCACTACTTTTGTACAAACTATTTTTACAAATGCTTATTCTCCATCTACTTCATGTTAATCCAGATAAACATTTGCAGAAACTATCTTATTGCTAATTTTCTTGTAGGTGCAAGGGGAATATGGTAGGCTTTAAGCGATGGTAAAATCTCTTAAGAGCTGGTTGCTATGTGGAGCATTCCATTCTCTTTGTATGTTCAGGACCAAAAAACGAATAACGAATTCCCATTTTAGAAAAATTACAAGTATTGGAAAATCAAATAAATAACAAGGAATATCTCGTAAATAGTTCACTCCACAAAAGAACGTATATGACATAAATTGTGTGTTTCAACGATATCTGATTTTTTGTGTAGTAAAATTTTGTCTACCTCTTACGGTTTACCAGTTATACAAAAGTTATTAACAATGAAGAGGACTTTTGGGGACATTCTCAGAAAAATCAAGATATGCATTAAATTTGTAATAAAAATATCTTAAGGCCATTTCTGAGAAAATTAAAACTTTCAAAAAATGTTCTCTGTAAAGGGTAGTCTGGGGTGGGGGAGTTTTCCTGAAAATCTTCGTGTCGCATCTTTAAAAGATACTGAACCTGAATACCAAGTTTGGTACTTATCCCACTTTTTGGTTTTGAGTTATGCTGTTCAAGGACACACAGACACACGGAGCGTTTTCTAAACGTGTTTTTTGGATTCAGGGGGTCTCAAAACATGTGTTTCCGGCGAAATATCGGTATAGAAGTTTTGGGTGAAATTCGAATACTTCCCCTACGTTCTATATGTAGTAGAGAAAGTAAAAAACTAAACATAGCCCAGCTGAGAAATTCTTAGATTCAGAGAGTAAAGTGATACGGTATTCTGTATCCCACAAAAATGAAATCCAAATTGAAAAGTACATTCCCTTCCATTTAACCGTCACCGTAGCTTTGGTAGGCATTCTACTGGCCTTCACAAGTGGAGTATGTATAGCAAGTAGGAGGTGTATTTGTTTACATTTGCGCGCATGCAGTGGCGTTTTGTTTTACGTACACAATTTTAGATTATTTACATATGAATATATAACTTTAAGCAATAGCTTTACCTAGGTGCTAGAAGACCTCTTGCTCTAAACTCAAATGTTCCCACATTTCATGAGGTATTCCCAGAGGGCGACGAGTGAGTAGTTGGGCGGCTATCAAGTATCGAACAAGAATGGGGATTGGAGCAGATTATTAAAATAATGTCTATTAGGTGTGTCACTCTTTGAGAGTAAAAAGTATAATTTACTTCAGTATTATATTACATTATCATTAAAAATATTTTTCACGAGAAATTGTGCAAAACAGTGCTTTATTTAGTTATATATTTGGATTTAAAAAATAATTTCAATAATGGCTTGTAAATGTGTGGAGTTTGAGAGTAAAAAGTATTATATGTTTTAGTTTTACATCACGTTGCCATTAAAAATATTTTTCGTGGAAATATTGCGCAAAACAGGTTTTATTTAGTTATACAGGGTGATTTATGAAGAACTAGCACATTTATTTCTTTAATTAATGTATTCCAAATTCACTCAATGCCACAATTTTAGCACCAAATTAAGCAGAATGTTCTGGAGTTTCGATTTTCTGTCACTAGATGCGCAGATGTTCAGCGTTTATTCGTAATTGTACAGTTTTATTGTCGACAACTGTTTTTGAGAGTTTGTTCTAGTCAACGTTAAAATGGACATTAAATTAATGACTCTTCCTTGTAGTAAAGCAATACTGGATTACGAATTCAATTACAGCTACTCAAAGAGCATACCAGAGAGAATTTGGTGTTCGAATCCTCCCCAAAGAAACACAATACTGGGACTGGTAAACAAATTGGAAACAACTGGATCTCAGGTGAGTGAAAAAGGCAAAACTCGCTCATCTAGGCTCCCCACGGTTGTTGACGTAAGAGTACACCTAGATCAGTCACCCAAAAAATCAATAAGACGTTTGTCGCAGGAGACAGGGTACAGCTACTCAATGTGTCAGAGAGCTGTGAAAAGTGCAGACCTAAAGCTGTATAGGATTACGGTTGTTCATCAGTTACAGGAAGCAGATAAGGATAGACCACTGAATTATTGTAGTTGGTTTTAGGGGTTCATTGTGAAAAATCCTGCCATATTGTCCATCACATGGTTCACAGATGAAGCAATGTTCCATTTATCCGGCTATATGAACTCAAATAACTCAAGCTATTGGGCCAGCGAAAATCCACATGTTATTCATGAAGCACCTATGCACCCGGTTAAAATCGGAATTTGGTGCGCAATATCCATACAGAGAATAGGGGCACCAATTTTTTTTGAAAACAATGTGAACACTGCAGAGTCCCGACGGATTTTCATTGAGTTTGCTGAGCAACTAGACGATGTAGAGCTGAGTCAAGAATATTTTCAGCAGGACGGCGCTACGTGCCATACATCAAATGAATCCATGAGACTAATTGCAAGTTTCTTTGACGACCGGATAATTTCCAAGAACCTGTGGCCTCCGAGATCTACGGATTTGACATCGTCGGACTTCTTTCTATGGGGTTACTTAAAAGATAGGTTTTATGCCACACTTCCCCAGACATTGGACGATCTGAAGCACAACATTACACAGGAGATTCAAGCTATTACAACAGAGTCCTCCAACGAGTGGCCAGTAACATGGAACGACGTGTTGAGTTGTGCCTTATGCAGGATGGAGGACATTTTCAATATTTGCTATTGAGGTAAATAATCTCCCAAAATTCCTCTGCATTTCAGGTATAATAAGTTATCGCTAGCATAATTCGTTTTGAAACAATTAAAGAAATAATGCTTGATAAATCACCCTGTATATTTGAACATTATTATTATTATTGTTAGTGGTGACGAGCAAAGCTGTTGCTTAAAGTTATATATTCATAATCTAGAACTGTTCACGTATAACATGACGCTTCTGCATGCGCGAAAGGGTAAACACACACACATCCTCCTTGCTATACATACTCCATCTGTGAAGGCCAGTAGAATGCCTCTCGAAGCTGTGGTGACGGCATAAATGGAAGTGAGCGTACAATGTGCAGTCGATTTTTACTTTGTCTGCCACGTATAGTGAGTAGGAGAAGTATTGCATTCCACCCAAACATTCGAGACCGAGATTTCACCGGAAATACAGGTTTTGAGGCGCCCTGAATACAAATAAAGGATTTTGGCAACATTCCCATGTGCGTGTCTGTGTTTCTGTCTGTGAACAGTATAATTCAAGAATGGAAGCCGTATAAATACTAAATTGCTATTTGAGTTTAACATCTTCCAAGGTTGTGACACGAAGATTTTTAAGAATATTCCCCACCCCTACTACCATTTACATGGAGCATTTTTCAAAAGTTTTGATTTTCTCAAAATGGCTCCAACGATTTTGATTAAAATATCATATGCTTAAGATATTTTCATGACAAATAAAATGTATATCTGAAAATTCTGGGAATGTCGCCAAAAGTCCTCTTCATTCTGAATTACTTTGGCGTAACTGGTAAACAGTAAGAGATAGACAAGTTGTTAATGCACAAAAAGTGTAGACCTCATTAAAATGCACAATTTGTCATATACATTTTTTATATAGTGAACTATTTTCGAGATATTCCTTGTTATTTGTTTGAATTTTCTAATACTTTTCCTCAAATGGGAATTCGTTATTCGTTTTTTATGTCCTGGACATGCAAAGAGAATGGAATGCGCCACATAGCAACCAGCTCTTAAAATATATGACTATCGCTTAAAGCCTACCATATTCCCCTTGTACCTACAAGAAAATTAGCAGTAAGATTCTGCAAATATTTTCTCGGTTAAGATGAAGTAAATGGAGAATAAGCGTTTGTAAAAATATTTTGTACAAGAGTAGAGAAAGTCGTGTGAGTGTAACACATCAAATTTTTATATCCAGAGACACAATACAGCTGTATCATTCCCACTCAATTTAAGTACACCTCGGTCTTGGCATTGCAAAAGGAATTGCAAACTTCAATGAAGTTCATTTCTGAAAAAAAAATTTATTATATCACCATTCTCTCTTTAAGAATAGTAGTAACCCAGATACTAAGAATGGACATGAGAGTAAAGCAATATCTACAATATGACTCAGAGTGATTATACTTTAAGCTTATTGTTGCTTTCATTTCTGTATTTCGATGTTGTTTAGAATACGATATGGTTTTTTTAAATGCACATTTGAAGTTTTCAAAAAAATATAACAAAGTTAATCTTAATAACACACGTTCAATTTCTCATTATTCCATTCTGAAGCAGAACGAATGGTCGTTTAAAGGAAACGATTTTGTCGTCACAGCTCCGCTATAGTCGCCAATTTCGTACGGGAACGATGATCGTCAGTTTTGAAGCCGTTTATTTTACCTGCTTCGTTGTTGATTCTGTTGTCCTGTTCTCGTACGCCAACTACTCTAGTGGTACATATGAGAGTTTTCTCTCAGGGTATGCGTGGATGTATTGTGAAGAACATCACTAGTTTAAATTGACTGAGAAACGTATTATGAATCAATACTTGAGTTACTGAAACAGTTGCCGACCGTTTTAAGAAAAAGAATGACAATGACTACTCTAAACAGTAACAACTGAATACTAAACTTGCTAACTTCTGCAGTTACGGTTTGAAATAAATGTCTCCGCAATAAGAGAAACTAGTAGCACAACCTGACGTGGGTCGCTAAAATGTTTATCGGTAAGACCTGTTGCAATAGTCGCGAAATCTTGCACGTTACTAAGCGCTTAAAATATCACGAGCAGTAAATACCGGTGCCAGTACCAGATAGAGTAGCTCTCTGATCTATAATTGCAGTCTTTATTTCTTTCAGTTCCGCCTACTTCATTATTCCCATCAACGTTATTTTTCACCCGCAAACAATACTTAAATCCTACGTGTGTCTCTCTAATTTACAGAATTGGCCTACGTGCCTGCAAACGTACTAAATTTAACTCTAACAGGATTCCCACAATATTTAAGCTAATAGGTTCTTTCCTCGATCGATACTAATGATTTTCACGAACCTGACTTCCTAATTACCTTATTCTTTCCGGACAAATCTTCCAACTTAAGCTTACTACATTATACATTATTTAATTTATGGAAATTATTTATTGAAATTATTTCCCTGTCTTACTTTTATTTACTTATTTATATATTCCCGTCGATACTCAGAGCATTAACTATATTAGTTATAATATAATTTCCTTTTTATTATATACCTCATATTGTTACATGTTGGGTAGGTGGCCTAAAAGTTCACATGAAAATTAAATTGATATCTAGTCCCCAGCACGCACATTGAGGGGGCGCATACTTACACTACGTGATCAAAAGTTACCGGACACCTGGCTGAAAATGACGTACAAGTTCGTGGCGCCCCCCATCGGTAATGCAGGAAGTCAATATGGCGTTGGCCCACCCTTAGCGTTGATGACAACGTTCACTCTCGCAGGCATACTTTCAATCAGGTGCTGGAAGGTTTCTTGGGGAATGCCAGCCCATTCTTCACGGAGTGCGGAACTGAGGAAAGGTAGGTGTAGGTTGGTGAAGTCTGGCACGAATTCGGCGTTCCAAAACATCCCAAAGGTGTTCTATAGGATTCAAGTCAAGACTCTGTGCAGGTCAGTCCATTACAGGAATGTTATTGTCGTGTAACCACTCCGCCACAGCCCGTTCAGTATGAACAGGTGCTAGATCGTGTTGAAACATGCAATCGCCATCCCAGAATGGCTCTTCAAAAGTGGGAAGCAAGAAGGTGCTTAAAATATCAATGTAGGTCTGCGCTGTGATCGTGCCACGCAAAAAAACAAGGGGTGCAAGCCCCCTCCAGGAAAAACACGACCACACCATAACACCACCACCACCTCCAAATTTCACTGTTGGCACTACACACGCTGGCAGATGACGTTCACCGGGCATTTGCCATATCCACACTCAGCCATGGGATCGCTACATTGTGTACCGTGATTCGTCACTCTACACAACGTTTTGCCACTGTTCAATCGTGTAATGTTGACGCTCCTTACACCAAGCGAGGCGTCGTTTGGCATTTTCCTGCGTGATGTGTGGCTTATGAGCAGCCGCTCGACCATGGAATCCAAGGTTTCTCACCTCACGCCTAACTGTCATAGTACTTGGAGTGGATCCTGATGCTGTTTGGAATTCCTGTGTGATAGTCTGGATAGATATCTGCCTATTACTCTTTGCGACCCTCTTCAAATGTCGGCGGTCTCTGTCAGTCAACAGATGAGGTTGGCCTGTACGCTTTTGTGCTGTACATGTCCCTTCACGTTTCCACTTCACTATCACATCAGAAACAGTGGACCTAGGGATGTTTAGGAGTGTGGAAATCTCGCGTAAAGACTTCTGACACAAGTGACACCCAATCACCTGACCACGTTCGAAATCCGTGAGTTCCACGGAGCGTCCCATTGTGCTGTTTCACGATGCCTATTGACTACAGCACAATGCACCTAAGATGAAAAACTATGTTTGTGGGGGTGTCTGTATACTTTTGATCACATAGTGTACTTCGTTGCGGAGAACCGAAACGTGATGTGAAAGTTGAGAGGAAGGCGTGAGTTATACAAAATTCATAACACAAACCTACTCACACATTCTTAGATTTATTTTCCAACCGTTTGGGGTTCCTACACTACTAAAAACAGAAGGTGGGAGGAGATGCCCACTGATCCAAAGCCCGACTTACACACGCGGTCCGTTCCTTACGGAATCCTAACTGAGAGTGACGCTATCCCCACTACTCGTGGCTAGCCAAGCTACCAGCCAAGAGTGATGTAAATAACAATGTGCCTGGTAATGGCAGTGTAGAACAATAATGTAACCCCCAAATTATTAATACGCCACAATATTTAATCAGCTTTATTATTGCATGCACCCTGGAAGTCAGAAAACCCCAACTCCGTTAGTATTTAATTGATAAAAAATGCAGTTTTACACAATATGAATGGGTAAACACATAATATTTAAAACAAATGACGCAGCTGTTTAATTTTTCCTCTTTCATGTATACTTTGATTGACTGGAATTAGTGTATTTTTTATTTCCCTGTTTCCATTAGGAACACCTGATCTCTTGAGTTTACGATGCTGTAATAAAAGAACGATGTAAAAGTAAAGCTAAACGCTAACAGTGAAGTACGTGCTCCTCATGTGTAACGCTTGTTAGAGCATCTACTTAGAAATGAAGAGAGGATAGCTACAAACCGCATGGGTTTTATCTTGTTCGGTTGGGATGCGTGCCTCGAGTTTACAGCCCTGCTTTCTTTGTACAAGATACGCGGCGCCATGCAATGCGCAAACACGTACGTACGGTTGGCCAATGCAATTACCCTGACCATAGATAGACTGACAGCAACGTCTCCTTGTGAAAAGGATGAACTCTGCCGGCAAACTAATCGGGAATTCCTCATACAATGGAAACAGCGGCCCGGACTTTCATGAGGGCCCCTTTCCATTTTAAAATAGCATCTTGAATTTGTAGCATCCTCAATGATTGACTTCTTTAAGTATATCTGCCTCTGAGGAGTTCACATCATACTTCTCTCAAAACGAAATTAATGTTTTTATTTTCCCTACTGCTGAGGTACCTAAAACAGATAGAATTATATTCTGAATAAAATCTTGGTACCCAGATTTTACTCCAAGTACATTTGGAGATCCCCTGAATTAAAAAAGTTACCTGTATTACATTTACATGACTTTCTCTAGTCTCTATCTTTATCAGTGAGTATATAAATTATTCTTACTAAAGCTTATTACTTTCTCTACTACGTATAGTAAGTAGGGGAAGTATTGTATTTCACCCAAAAATTCGATACCGAGATTTCACCGGAAATACATGTTTTGAGGCCCCCTGAATCCAATAAAAGCATTCTTGGAAACAGTCCGTGTGTGTCTGTGAACAGCATAACTCAGAAAAGAACAATTGGATGAACACCAAACTTGGTATTTAGGTTCAGTATCTTCCAGAGATGCGACAGGAAGGTTTTCAAGAAAAGCCCCCCACCCCAGATTACCCTTTACATGGAACATTTTTCGAAAATTTTAATTTTCTCAAAAATGGCTCTAACGATTTTGATTAAAATATCATATGTTTAAGATATTTTCATGACAAATGAAATGTATATCTCGAAGTTTCTGGGAATGTATCCAAAAGTATTCTACATTGTGAACGACTTTTGCATAACCATAAGAGATAGACAAAATTGTACTACACAAAAAATATAGATCGCGTTAAAATACACAATTTTCGAGGTATTATTCCCTTAAGTTTACCAATACTTTTTCTCAAATGGGAATTCGTTATTCATTTTTTTATGTCGTGGACATGCAAGGAGAATGGAATGCGCCACATAGCAACCAGCTCTTAAATATCTGACTATCGCTTAAAGCCTAGCAATTCCCCTTGCATCTACAAGAAAATTACCAATAAGATTGACATCTCGATATCTCGATTAACATGAAGCATATGGAGAATAAGCGTTTGTAAAAATAGTTTGTACAAGAGTAGAGAAAGTCATGTGAGTGTAACACATCAGATTTTTTTCTGTGTACTACATTTTAATTCAAATAAACTTTTGCAGACATAGCCACATTATACATTTCGTTATAGATACAAGAGGAAAAGTGAAAGTCAAACTTCAGGACGCTTACGCTGGCCTTAAAACTCCATTGAACAATTCGAACCATGAATAAAGGATTTTCGGAAATGGCTGATGTCACAAAAAAGCTATTTGAAATAAATTGTATATTTTAAAGATTTCTACATTTCTTGTGTAGTACGTTTTCGTCTATCACTTAACGTTTACCAATTATACTAGATTATACAAAATTCCTTGTGAATAAGGAGGACTTCAAAGGCCATTCCCAGGAAATTCAAGATACACATTTTACTTGTCATGTAAAGATCTTCTATAAATAGTATTGTAATCAAAATCGTCAAGAGCGCTTTTTAGAAAATCAAAATTTTCTAAAAATGTTCTATGTAAAGCGTAGTCGAGGTGGGGGATTCTCTTGAGAATCTTTGTGTCTAATCCTGGAAAGATATTGAACGTAAATGCCAAGTTTGGTACTTATCTGTCTTTTCTCTTTTGAGTTTTACTATTCCATCATTCAGACTGATAGACACACGAAAGGACGTTTTTCTAAAAATGCTTTTTTACTTTCTCTACTACGTATAGTAAGTAGGGGAAGTATTGCATTCCACCCAAAAATTCGATACCGAGATTTCACCGGAAATACATGTTTTGAGACCCCCTGAATCCAAAAAAAAACATTTTTGGAAACATGTCCGTGTGTGTGTCTGTGAACAGCATAGCTCAAAAACGAACAGTCGGATAAACACCAAAGTTGGTATTTAGGTTCAGTATCTTCCAGAGATGCGACACGAAGGTTTTCAAGAAAATCCCCCCACCTCAGACTACCCTTTACATGGAACATTTTTCGAAAATTTTAATTTTCTCAAAAATGGCTTTAACGATTTTGATGAAAATATCATATGTTTAAGATAATGTCATGAGAAATGAAATGTATATCTCGAATTTTCTGGGAATGTCTCCAAAAGTATTCTTCATTGCGAACGACTTTTGCATAACTGGTAAACCATAAGAGATAGACAAAATTTTACTACACAAAAAATGTAGATCGCGTTAAAATACATAATTTATGTCATCTACATTTCTTTTGTTGAGTGAACCGTTTTCGAGATATTGCTTGTTATTCCCTTAAATTTTTCAATACTTATACTTTTTCTCAAATTCGTTATTCATTTTTATGTCCTGGACATGCAAAGATAATGGAATGCGTCACATAGCAACCAGATCTTAGAAGATTTGACTATCGCTTAAAACCTACCAATTCCCCTTGCATCTACAAGAAAATTAGCAATAAGATTAACATCTCGATTAACATGAATCATGTGGAGAGTAGGCGTTTGTAAAAATAGATTGTACAAGAGTAGAGAAAGTTATGTGAGTGTAACACATCAGAGTTTTTATTCAGGGGGCCTCAGAACATGTATTTCTGGTGAAATCTCCTGAGTGGAATACAATACCCTCTCTACCTATTCTGTGTGCGTGTATGTGTGTGTGTATGTGAAGTATAATTCAAAAACGGAACTTTGGATAAATACAAATTCGGAACTTAAATTAGGATACGACACAAGATTTTCAAATAGTAGTACCCGCAGGTAGTGTGTGCTAGACAGGTGTCAATCAAAGCCGTACTACACTGATAGTATTTCGTCGTAATACACTTATTTTTAATTTATATAAATGCTTGTGGGAGATCACGTAGGCCGTGACTATAATAATAACAATTCAAACATAGCGCGCTTTGGTAGTTAAAATATTCGTAATATAAGAACAGCTGTAGATATTTTAACCCCTGTAAATACGAAGAAGAACAAGAGTATGTGTGGAACGAATTTTCGGAATTCTGTGCAGAGATAAATTATAAAATTATAAAGTTGTCGCGGTTGTCGTATAGCAAGTAACTATAATGATTTGCGACAGAATGAAGTACCACAGCTGAAATTACCTCTACACTCGTACTCTCTCTACTCCGCTACGGGGCAGATTGGGTGCTTGGTCAAGCCTATTCCACTGGTAATTGTACTGCGGGGCAGTTCTCACCTTCTCTGTGCAATGCTCGTATGCTTAAGGTGGTACCGCAGCAAACCTTTTCCTTCTTTCTCCGGTGGTGGGTTTTTAGTGGGTGGAGCCTTCCTCGGTTAGCGAGTCCCACACTCTCAGCTTCTCTGGGATAAGTACATAACATGTATTTCCCTCCGCTCGAAAAAAATGAGAAAGCTCTTCCTCACTGACACAAGTGCAAAAAGGTAACATTTGTTATTGTTTCTACAATAATGAAATAAGCCATTGTCTCAAAAACATTAAGGAGTTATTTTCTAACACAGGTAGAAGCTGAGCATGGCGACACAAGTGGCCTTAAAGAATCTGGACCTTGGAAGATGGATATTGAACAAAGTGCAGCCAGGTGTGAGGGTGCTGAATCTGTACTCGTAACTGTGAAAATTTCAGGTAGGTGCTCGTGTAAGTATCTACTGGATGAAAATAATATATATGTGCATATGTATGAATTTTCATGACATTTTCATTATATTTTATAATTCATACCCTTAACAAATACATTTAAGGAAGTCAACGAATACATAAATACTGTAGATAAACTGAAGAATAATCACCCAAAATTCCAATGTGGAGTAAAATTATCTTGAATCTTCTAAAAGTGTGCAACTTGTTTATTTTGTAGGAAGTAATAATCCAAAAGGGCGACATATATTTGGCAGTACATCGGATGTCCCAAAATTCAGGCGACAAAACTAGACACACACAGTCTACGGGTTCAAAACACAACACAATAGGGTTAAAATGTATTATAGGACAGCACGCTATGACTGAACGTCACGTAGACGCAGGTGTACTCTTTACGATCAGGCTGGTGTATCCCTGGGAGCGTCTCTCTGTACAGTCGAGCAGTTAAATGCGTTTTACTTCTAGCTTCGCAAATAAGATGAATTTCAGAAAGCTCCTCAAATGTTTAAGGATAAGCATTTTAAGTGTTTACCACAAGCTTCATGCAACCTGCCTGATCTGAACAATAATCCGAGAAAACAGTAAATTACAGTATAAAAACCTAATTCGTCGTAATGATTTAATTATAAAGCCCTATAAATAAACTTTACCTAACGCGATATACAGCAAACGAGGGGGATGACTCAGATCTGAATTCGGTAGGTCCCAGGTTCGATCCCCGGCGACCGCTTACCCTTACCATGGGTTTTGCCGGGGATTTTCCCCTGAAACAGATAACAAAGAAGATGGTGGATATACAAAAGAGAGGAAGGAGAGTCGTTGTAGAAGATGAACCATCCAAGCATTCGCTGGCGACCCGGAAAAACCACGAAAAAGCCATAGGCCAGAGTAGGCGTTCGCCGGGGATCGATCCTGACACCTCTCAAATGCGGGCCACAGAAGTAACCGCCTGAGCCATCGCACTCAGTGGTATCCAAGCATTGAGACATTCCTGGCATTGTAATTCATGAACAATAGTAACTGTCTACAGGATTCGATTTTTGTGAATATAAAAAATTCATTGTTCAAGCTTGAATTTTTTCGGTAGGCAACAATAATAGGACTCCCTAAAGTAATTCGCACACAGCACAGATGTCTGAATAAGATTTCACTTTTGAGATGCACAATGAACAAATTCTAGTCTTGACAACACGAACAGAATGCGATAACTGACAGTTGGCATTCGCAGCGATAAAGCGTAGCTTTGAGTGGGTTGTTCACTCTAGTGACATAGCGAACATACCGAGGTAACTGCAGTGCAAGCGAAACACGCATACACACGATGGTAGTCGGGCCATAAGACGACCGCTCCATATAAATCTAATACCTTATCGATGATTATCTGATAACTTAATGTGTAGAGAAAATCCAGTAACAGTTACAAAACGGCGTTTTGTTTTTTTCAAAAATTGTAAAATATGCTAATAAACTTAATTTGGAACAGAAAAGTATAAAGATAGTTACCTAAATTTAATCGCCAAAAACTGGACAGAATACTTGTATTTTAGGGAGCACATTTTTAATTAAAGCTTTTATATTTAAAGCGCGACAATATTAGTATTAATAGTTGTATTCATGTATCATCAAAATTAAAGTTATCATTGGTTGATTAACTATCCAGAATGTGTAAATACATGTCAGCAATAATTTTGATACTACTTTTTGTTCATCTTCAGGTCCACGAGATAGGCCGGGAGTTAACTACGAGCTTCTTCCGGGTCACGGATATTACAGACTGCACACTGAGGGAAAAACCTGGCACGAGGCTCTCAACATTTGTCGGGAAGAAGGAACGCATTTAGCGATAATGAACTCCCGAGAAGAAGCCGAAGCTATCAGACACCTTTGGCTTCCCCATCCGGCAATTTTCGAGGATTGGCGCAACGAATGGGCATATGTGGGATTTCACGATCTCTACACTGAAGGAAATTACATCACCGTTTTTGGTAATGTGCTTTTGGCTATCTATAAGTATATGTGTGGCGATTGAATTCTGTTCTCTTTATTGAGCGCTATTTTCGTTCCTTTTATGTGGTATGACGCGGTTAGCTCACCCAACCAGAGCGTTTTTGTCGAAGTACACAGAGTGCCAAAGAAAATCTTCGGAGGACTTTGTATGGTTTGCTGGAATCTTTTGAAGCGTGTCCATCACATTATCTATCGCAGTGCGTGGTGGCCTTAATAACACAGCAATAAGGGGGGGAAGGGGAGGTTGATACCTTTGCTTTTTCTGGTGTTATAGACACCAAAATATGTTTATTGTCTCAGAACCACTCATGCCGTATTCTAGCGAAATTACTGGTGGACGTATCGTGGGTATGTGGGAGGCTGGTTGCACGGTTACAGCAATTGCAACGGCAGTGCATAAAAGTGTTTTTATACTAAATTACTGGATAAAAATATTCCAGGAAAGTGGGGAAGACGGTGTACATACTCGTCAGAAAGTGGGCACTCGCCGTAAAACATCCACAGATGATGATATTCGTTTACTAAATCCAAATTACTTTTATTGTTATAATTGACTAATCATGTTTAGAAACTAGAGATAAATGTGTATATGTATATTGGTTTACCCAATGTGACATACATATTATGGCAATAAAATTTCGTTATATTTCTGTCTATAATCCTTTTGTATTCCTATAATCAGCAATATGTTAGAGAAGATATATTGCTTTATTCATTTGTTATTTAGTTATGTTTGCTTATATATAGCACTAAGCATTGATACCACTGTGAGAATACAGTTCTGTTTATTTTTTGTTATAAAGTGCTGCCTTGCTATGTATTTAATGAATACCATTCAAGCTTTAATTTGCACCCCTTGAAAAACTTCTCACACTACACATTCTACATTTCGCTAACCTGGGGAGCTCATCAAGTTTTCCCCTTAGCTTTTAACCCTTTCAAAGGCGTGTCCTGCACTAGCCGATAAGGTATGGGCTACCAATCACTATAAGAGGTCTGTATGACAAACTGAATGCACTCATTCTACCTCTTTCTCTTTTAGCCAATACGATCAAGAGCGTAAACATATATTTCGTTTCTACGCTATTTTGTAAACTTTGTTGTGGTTATTGGTGCAACTATTTAGCAGAAGGACTGGCGCGCCCTTGCACCGTGGCCTAAAGCAACCAAGGTCACGCACAGCGATAAATAATGTGACATAAATGCGAGGTGCAGTGAGATTTTCTTTGGCGCTTTTTGTTCACACATGCTGTCGCCGCAGCTTTGGGAGGTATTCTGCTAGCCTTCACAGGAGGAGTGCGAGTATCTATTTACCTTTTCGCGCATGCAGCGGCTTCCTGGTGTACGTGCACTTCTAGGTTATTCGCATATGGATATATAACTTTGAGCAATAGCTTTACTCTTCATCACTTATAATAACCATGTTAAAATAATATGTAACTAAGCAAAATCATGTTTTGCACAATATCTCCACGAAAAAAAATAGTTTAATGACAACATAATATAAAACTGTTACAGGTTATTTTGCAAAGAACTATTAGGTTTGCCGCGATCAGCCCCGGGGAAAGTCGCTTTATTAGAATTAGGGAAAACAAGAAGGAAAGGTATAGCAATTGAGACAATGACAAACTCTTTGTATAATTTGAAGTAGGCTTTATTTTTTAGGAGGTGGATTGTACTTCGACTGTTGGGGTGTCGAACTTGATGAAGCAGTTGCAACCTCACGTATGGTAAAAAATTTCCGGTAGCCTTCGCCCCCAACTTTACTTTCAACTTTGTATTTTAATGCTTCTTTAAATATTATATATATATATATATATATATATAGGTTTGCCTCGGCTGCATCAGTATTAATTTGTAGAAACATGTGTCTCTGAACAAGGTGTGGTGCGGCTGAAGAATATAGGCTTACACAAATTATAATGTTTTACTTCACTCCTTTGTATTAATCCTTGACACGATTAAATAACACTTCACTGATATATAGAGAGCTGTGAGATTATTTACTAATTACTTGCACCCTTTAACACGTAAACTTTATAATATTCGCCGTAAAATTTTCCTCTCGCACTGAATACGTATTAAACTTCTCGAGGACGCGTCTCGCGTCCAGTTAGAAACGTTGTCTGCTAGCAACTAACTTCTGAATTTGTCCAATTTGCTGTATTTCAGTTTATGATTTCCTAATCCTTCTCCAATAGAATACTTTTATTTAAATTAAGCTTTTTTCTGGTTATTGATTGGCTATTTAAAAAGTGTTTTAAAAGTATTACATTATTGTTTCCAAGAATGAGTAGTAGCATTATTAAACTTTCTAAATCATTATTGTCTCAAGGTTGCCTCATTGTTACCTCATTGTTAGCAACTTTTGAACTATTATTCTCACAGCTCCTACATTATTAAATTACGTAATACATTCACATAACATTATTGAACATGTACATAATAATATAAATATTAATATAATGACTGTTACATGCATTTTATATATTATGTTATACACATATTGCTCTAAGGCGGGCTGTTATTACATTTTATATTATATAATTAGACTGAAATCATTTAAGTGTTAAAAATGCTGCCTAAAAATGATTGATAAGGAGAGGAGATTATTAAGAAGCTGTATGGTACAACAGGAGAGTATAATGCTGAGAATTGTTAGGCAGCAGGGTTGAAGAAGGCATTGGAAGAAATATGTATAAAAAATATGTGGTTACGAGGGGAAACGAACAGTCCAGGTTTTTTAGATCCAAGTCAGGGAAAGGGTGGAATATATTGAAAGGCAGGAGATATATGGAGAAGTATATATAACAAATATCTTTGAAATTTTATAGGAAATTAAAAAAGAATGGGGAAGGTTAACATACATAGAGCAGTGTAATAAAAGAGAAAAAGAAGGGTTAGCCTGGATGAGAATAGGAACACACTTTTAAGTGGCTTAAGAGATAATGATAAAGGGGTATGTGAATTTTGTGATGGGGAGGAAAATGTAGAACATTATCTACCTGAATGTGCAGATTTAAAAACACGGAGGGAGAAAATCTGGGATCAAAAATGGAATAATATGCGGGTTGATGAAAATGCTAACAAGCAAGAAAAAAGTAATAAATAAGAAAGTAGGATTTTTTAATAAAAATGAAAGAGAAATGATTGAGGAAAGTCAAAGAAAGAGAGGGAAGAGGAAGGGGAAGTAGATAAAATGAAATAAATTGTAATGAAGCTTTAGTAAAGAGAGGTAAAGGTTACATAGCAGTGGTGTAAGCCAGGGAGCTACATTGGTTGTGCAACACAAGGTAGGGTACCAGGCATGTACATAAGAGTAGAAGCATGAAAATAAATGTAAAAAAAATGTAAATTGTAACTTGGAATGTATACAATGAAACACACACATGCATACACAGATTTACTGTATAACATATTCACAGTAGTATAATATTATTCATATTAATGCAGGTATTTACATTGATGCACCAGTGTTCCCATACATATTTTATCTTCCTCTCTTATCTTTGTCGTTCTTCTTTTATTATGTCCCTATTTTCCTGGCCCACCTCTCTTTTGGTTTTCTTAAAAACCCTGTGTTTTCGATTCTCTTTTCCTCTTTCCCTGATATCATTTTTATGGCTACAATTTTATCATCCAATTTCTCCCACTTTTTCTCCCACATATTTTGCCTCCATAGCGTTAATTCTAATGTTATTTCGTTTAATTTTCTAAATTTATTTTGTCTTATTAATTCTAAGGTATTTTTCTGCTTTTGTTTACGTTTGTTACCTGAGCATATGTAACGCGTAACAAAATGTCAACAGCTGCCGGGCATTGAAGAAATATGACGGCGAGTTTCCTATAAATATGCTTGTTGATGCTGCTTTGAGGCACCATATTTTCCATGCCCAGTAATAAATTGTTAACAGTAATGTTAAGCTGTGCATTTTATTCGCAGATCAGACGCTCAACTCTACGGGATATGTCCAATGGTCGGCCGGTGAACCGAATGGTGGGACATCTTACAACTGTGGTTGCATCAGAAGAGGAACATCTCTACTGGGTGATGTCTCATGCCAGAGTAAAATGTCCTTCTTTTGTGAAAGTGAACTATGATATTCTTTCACTGTTCTTGCCTAATATTTTATCAGATGAATATAAAATATATAATCAGATACTCTACCCCAAAGCAAGTCATTACTGCAAACCAAATCTGCTTCTTTCCTCTTCCCACTTTCGTCTTAACATCGCCTTCTCCGAGACGTTTTATTTTTTCTGCCACCTTTCTCTAATAAGCAGGAGAAGTATTGCATTCTATCCAAAACTTCGAGGTCGACATACACCTTCTGAGGTTCAGTGAGCCCAAAAAAGAGCATCTTTAGAAAAACATCCCCTTCCTCTCCCTCTCTCTTTATCTGTGCGTGTGTGTGCAGCCTAACTCAAAAACGAAGTCCAACATTAGGTACCAAACTTGATATTTCAATTCAGCATATTCGTAGAATGTGAAGAAGTTATTTTGTCCATGCTTTGGGAGCCAATTTGAAGTAGGTTGTATTGAAAGAGTTGTATTATATTTTAACTGTTGGGAGCCAAACTTGAAGTTCATTGCAACCGCACGTATAGTACCCGCTTTCCTGTAGCCTTCGCCCCAAATGTACTTTCCAGTGGCCTTTGCCCCAAATGTTATTTTAACTTTGTTATTTTGACTGTTTCTTTAAATATTATATATTTATGTTTGCCTCGGTTGCGTCAGTATTATTGTTAGAGACACGTTTCTCTTTGCAGAGTTGTGGTACGACTGAAGTGTAGACTTACACAGATAATAATTTTACTTCACTCCTTTTATTAATGCTTGACACGATTTAAATAACACTTTACTGATATAGAGAGCTGTGAGATTTTTTTTAATTAATTACTTGCACTTTTTAACACGTAATCTATTTTCATCTCGCACTGAATACGTATTACATTTCTCGAGTACGTATCTCGCGTCCAGTTAGGAACACTGTCTACAAGCAACTGACTTGGCTCCTACCGCCTAAATTTGTAAATTTCTGTATTTCAAGTCACTGATTGGCTATTCCTATCCAATAGAATACTTTTATTTAATTTAAGCCTTTTTCTGGTTGTTGATTGGCTATTTTATAAACTGTCACAAAAATTACATTATTGTTGCTCCTAGAATCACCAGTAGTATTGTTAAACTTTCAAATTCATTATTGCCTCAAGGCTACCTCATTGTTAGCAACTTTTAACGTATTATTCTCACAGCTCCTACATTATTAAATTACGTAATACATTCAGATAACATTATTACATCTATACAATAATATAAACATATACAATGATTGTAATATACACTTTTTATATATTGTTACATATACATATTGCTTTTAGGCTATTTACATATTATATAATTTGACTAAAATCATTTAAGTGTTAAAAATACTGCCTCAAATGCGACATGAAGATTCTAAAAAATATATGTTGCATTCACATGGATTTTCTACTCACTCTTCTACAAACATTCTTACAAGAGCTTATTCTTCTATCTATTTCTTGTTAATACAGATAAGCCTTCACTACTAAAACTAAGACAAATATCCATTGAGTGAGAAATCAACATAACTACCATCCTACGTAGTTGTGTCTGTATAGTAAACGTAAGTGCAGTTGCTTCACAAAGGAGAAGCACCCTATCCATAACTAATGACTGTCATAAATCCATCTTCACAGCCCAAAAAAGGAAAACTATCGATACTTATCCTCGAGGACCAATGGCAACCCTGATTTTAAGGAAGTGTCAAACAAATTTGGTTCCACGTGGAGTCTCAGTTACCAAAGTTTCAAATTCCAGGTCTTCTGATTCATGAGGTGCAAAAATTCGTTGAGTGCGACACGTTGTGAAGATCGTGAAAGGAAAATGTTAGGTTTAAATGCAAATGTAACAGTAGATGACGTACACTCAGGAGAAAATAGGCCCATGACAGTGAAACCTTGTTTAGAGAGAGAAAGTCACTCTAGAAAGAGATGGTGATGTTAAGAGGTTGCAACTCTGCAGAACTGACCAAGGAGGGAAGGTCCCATGTTGTAAAACGATTATAAGGATTCTTCAAAGAAGGATGCCGAAGTGCAAACACGTTAACTATACATATTAAACATTTGACGTCGTATTGAATACATGGATCCAGGGCTGCACAGTCGATAATTCGCTTGCGTTACTTGTATGGCAGAATTGCTCTCTGTGAGCTCTGTGTTTATGTTCTGTTCTACCCATGATGCTTCTGTCTACAATTCCAGGTTACCTGTGGCACCCCCTTCTCCTCGCCGCACTGTCGATACAAAGTTGCTGTGTGCACACATTGTAAGCCAAAGGATATTTTTCCTAGCACTATTCATTGCTCACACATTTCGTTGTAGGAACACAGTAAGCTAAAGTGACAGTCAAATCTTTTCAAAGCCGGTCGCTGTGTGATGGCTTTGAAATTCCGTTCATTTTATATGAACACGCTGAACACGCTCACTCTTCTACAAACATTCCTACAAAGACTTCATAACGATGTAAGTATAAGAACAATACAGCAAACTTTAGCTGTATGGAGATCGCTATGTGAAGGCTTCTTTGAAATGTTATTCTCTTTACATGAATATGAAAAAGGGAGGAAGAAAATCGTATGTGCTACATTCACATGACTTTCTCTACTCTTGTACAAACTATTTTTACAAACTCTTATTCTCCATATGCTTCATGTTAATCGAGATGTCAATCTTATTGCTAATTTTCTTGTAGATGCAAGGGGAATATGGTAGACTTTAAGCGATAGTCAAATCTTTTTAAGAGATGTTGTGGAGCATTGCATTTTCTTTGCACGTCCAGGACAAAAAAAACGAATAACGAATTCCCATTTGAGAAAAAGTATAAGTATTGAAAAATTAAAACAAATAACAATGAATATCTCGGAAATGGTTAACTCGACAAAAAAATGTATGATCTAAATTGTGTGTTTTTGTATAGTAAAATTTTGTCTGTCTCTTGCTTTACCAGTTATGCAAAAGTCATTCAGGACGAAGAGGACTTTTGGAGGCATTCCCAGAAAACTCAAGATATACATTTCATTTGCCGTAAAAATATGTTAAACATGATATTTTAAACAAAATCGTTAGAGTCATTTTTAAGAAAATCAAAATTTTCGAAAAATGTTCCATGTAAAGTTTAATCTGGGTTGAGAAACTTTCAGAAAATGTTCGTATCGCATCTTTGAAAGATATTGAACCTAAATACCAAGTTTGGTATTTATCCAACTTTTCGTTTTTGAACTACGTGCTCACAGACACTCGGACCTTTTTCTAAAAAAGCTTTTTTTATTCAGGGGCCTCAAAACGTGTATTTCCGGTGAAATATTGATATGAATTTTTAGATGTAATGAAATATCCCCCCTACTTATTATAGGTGAACAGTACATATAGTAAAAATGCTCCATTTGGCACCAATTACACCTCAACGATGCCACAAATTCATTCCATACATCCGATATAAATGTGTATTGCCTTTCTTTTTCCATTTTTGGTCCTTACCTACCTCCAATTGCCATTTCACATTAAGTCACTTGATGTAGAGCAAGTTAGAAATACTAAGTTTGATATACAATTTAGCAGCTTTCCTGATGTCAGCAATAGTGGATCTTCGTAACTCCTGTGGTAATCGACAGTGGCGTAGCTTGGTACTGTGTTCTGGGTATTGTGGCAGTAATTTGTATCACAATAATGTAAATTCCAGAATGATTGTAGTGTAAATAAGCATTATTGTATGACACTGATTTGAGATGTTTGTTAATTATAAGCATTGTTAGGAAATAAGTATACACGGCCTCACTGAAACTGACAATAAGAGCGGGTAACAATGTGCGAGGGGGTGAGTTGTTTATCAATTATTAGAGACAAGCAAATGACGTCAGATTGGCGCGCTTTTCTTACAAATGGCGGGAATTTCTTCCCTAGAGCATATGTGTTCGTAATTTTGATTGGATATAAAAATAGACGCTAATGTTGGCGCGTTTTATTAACCAATATCAGCTCGGTTATAATCTTTAGGCATATCGGGGTGTGGGAGTATAAAAAGCTAAAGCCAGAGGCAAGTATTGTCCAGTCCAACAGAAACATTTGTGCACTACACGTCGCACAGTCCAACAGAAGCATTCGCGTGCAATACGTCGTTCAGTTCAACATAAGTGTTCGTGGGTTATACGTCACAAAGTTTAAGAGAATCGTCGCGCAATTCTAAAAAATCTCTCGCGTTGTAAAGTTAGTTATAAATGTGAAATACGCGAATTAATAATGTTCAGTAAATAAGTGATTATAGTAACAGAAAATGTAACAGTTTCAGTCTGGCGTGTATCAAAAGTCAGTATGTGAAATTGAATAATGTGTGACGACAATAAAAGTGTAAAAACAAATTCTTTTATCAGTGTTATCTTTCAGTAACAAATCCTTTCCGTTTACACACCCTGTTCAAGAGATGTGCTCGATCGAGAAATAATAGCTAGCCGGAGGACAATGAACCCAAATTTAAAAATAGTAATACAATAACAAGCGCCCAGTAAAAAGATAACACGAAGTGACCGCGACAAATTGGCTCCCATACGTTGTGCAGATAAACATGAAGCAACTTCCAACTTCCAACAAACATCCACTTCAGTATACTAGACTTTAAAAATTTAATTTAGAATTTTTTAAATGATGCACAAATTCCCATACATTAGTGTTTCATAAAATAGAGCGAATTCTCTATTACGATTCGACAATTATTATTATTATTATTATTATTATTATTATTATTATTATTATTATTATTAATTATTTTAGTAGTCATTAGCATCACCACTAATTGCCGAAATTGACTGAACATACATTTTAAACTAAACTAGATTATAAAAATATAGCGTTAGATGTAACTTTACAAAATACTGACAAACCATTGTGTGATTGTAAATCATGAAAACAATGTAGGTACTCACTTAGATTTTCTTGTATATAAACTCCAGTTGGCGATTTTTATTGTAAGCTTTTCTTTCGGTGTTTTTAATATTTGATATTCCTTCAACACTCCATCCTTTTCCCCGCCAAAAAGCAAACATAGGAAGCAGCACGCTTTGTTATGAATGTACCTGCCACTTAACCAATTAAATTTACTGTAGCAGGATGTTTGAAATGTGAGTTTTTGGTTCTTTTCCTGGAAGACAATGCTAAACTTAGGAATTGGTCTTTCGTCTTTAAGTTCACACTTTTTCTCGTAAGATAGAGTCTAAAACTGAGGTTTTAATAAGTAATCCACTAAATCGATGGAATTGTCCATATTTCTATAATCATAAATAAAACACGCACAATGAAAACAAATTAACACTTTACTGCACTGCACGGTTGCACGCACATAATGCTGGTTCACCAATAACTGAGGAATGAAATGTTGCCTTGCCCTACTCTTGTCTCCAATCCGTATTTGACCTTGGAGAGAGCAGGTACACAGAGACTAAACACCTCATTAAACGTGTTAAGTCTCTGCTGCTGCCTTTGTGACTTTAATGCACAACAAAATATAGGCAAGACTTCCTACAAAGAGAGGTCGAAGTTTAGTGGGAAAAGCTATATATGTCCACTCTTGATGAGACTTGCACTCGCTCAGCCATCCCAGTCTCTACTCCATTTTACTGCTGCATCATGAGATTTCGAAGCTGCCTAAGTAAGCAGTATTAAAATCTTACACTTAGCAGTAGGAGTTGGGGCGTTGGGGTAAGCAGCGTGAAGGTGGTTGTATTGATTAGCTTTTTTCAGAGGCTGTCTTTGTTTATATGTTTAAAAATGTACCTAGTTTCTCGGCAGTTTATTTAGATAGACTCAGTTTCAAAGTCTACCCTTATGCTACGCCACTGGTAATCGACCTTCGTCCTTGATAAGTTCAAGATAAAATAACAGCTGGCAATATTTTGTCTTAGAAATCCCTAAGTAATAAGAAGGTACCGTACTGAGGAATCCCCTTGGACTTCTCTCACTTCGAAAGTAAAAAGGAACCAATTAAAGCAAGGAAATCTCTCAAGATTAGAAAGAGTCCATGTGAGACCATCTTCATTAAACTTGATTCATACATTAAGACTCGTTGTGGGAAATTAAGAGCCAGTAACGTCTTAAAAATATCAGTCTAAATGCACCACTAGCAAAGTAGAAAAAACTTTGATGGGCCACAATGATATAGCTTTCTCCACCCGTTATACAGTAAACATATGGAAAACATAAGTCAGATGTAGGTAAAGGGAACAATCGCAAAACATGGTTTTTGGACAGCATAACCTAAAGGTGTCGTCCTCCGTGGACTAGTGGTACCGTGCTAGTTTCTAGTTCCCAAGGTCGCGGATTCAAACCCGGCGGAGGGCGATGGATTTTTTTCGGGCGTAAAACTCCTTAGCATGGCTTCCTTCGGAAGGGAAGTAAAGCCGCTGGTCCTCTATCGTAGATTTACGGCACGTAAAAGAACCTCAAGCCTGTTAAAGAGGTCTCGGAGCAAAATTATCGGTCTTTCACGCCCAATATAGAATGGGACACTAAGGACCATACTAATTAAAGAGCGTCCATAAATAAAACTCAATTTAATTTAATTTAACCCAAAAGTAACTAACACTGCACACACGAGCTAAAATCTTTAGATTATTGCACAGCGATAGTCATTGTGACTTGTGACAAAGTCCAATCACATGGCAATTACCCCATATTTAATAACTCGACTTGGTTTGATTAGATTTTACTTTATATTAGGTCGTTTCACATGATTAATTTCTCATGGCGCTAGCATTATCTGTTCACAATACAAATCGTCATACTTCAATTTATCGCAATTCGTTGTGAAGTTGATCTATCGTACGTTAGATTGGCAGCCTTCTGCTTTCGTTGATATAAAACGTTATTCTTTTATCTTTGTGGTATAACCTACATAAAGATTAAATGACGGAAATTATGAATTCAGAAAGAAACTGAAATGGAAGAGCCAGGTGAAATTACAGAAGCAGCAGAAAGAATAACACTAAAAGTACTTGCCGCAAAATTTCAGAAAGCAGTATGATATAGTATTTAATTGCTTCATTGCTGGTGAAAGCAAAACATGTTTAAAATAATTTCATTGAAAATGACTGTTAGTGAATCAACAAAACATCAAAACATATGGCATCTGGTCTTTTTAACGCCATTTCTCTTGTTAGTTTCAGTTTTATTAATATTTTACAAATTCGAGCGCTGTGTAAAAATACTTTTAGCCCTTGTAGCATAATCTATTATTTTAATACGATGATATGAGCATTCAGTCTGAAAAAACCTAAAAGAATGACCATCTTTAAAAATGTGATGTGTTATATTCACATTACTTTCTCAACCCACTGTCGTTTATTTTTGTATAGCTTCTGAAATGTACTCCTACAAAAACTATTTTTAATGTACTTCATTTAATCGAGCTAAACCTTTCCAGAAGTTTCATTACACATTTCGTTGTAGATACAAGCGAGATAGGAGAAACATGTTTAAAATTGGATCGTAGCATGCCGGCTTTGAAATGACATACTGTTTTCAAGAACAACTGAATTACGACAGCACTTTAAGAAATGACAACGTATTGAAAAATTTCAACCAGTAATAACGGATATCTCGAAAATGATTAATGACACAAAAAGTTATTTGAAATAAATTTGTTTTAAAGGAATCTACATTTTGACGACATATTTCCTCTACGCGCGATACACTTTTGATGCCGTCTCCAACATCTCTGTCGCAGATGAATTTACTGCCGGCTGCTACAGTGGTAAGCTATGGGATCTTTCTCTGAGGGTACACGTGGGTGGGTGTGAGAATGGACAACACCAGCTAAGTTGACTGATAAATTTATTGGAGATTAATATATGGGCTATTTTAAGCGAGTTGCCAACAGTTTGTGAATGAGGAATTAAACTGTTTCTGAATCTTAGCACGAAAAACTGAAATTATTAAAGTACTGTATCTGCTAACTTCTAAATTATCATGAAGTTTACGTTTACAGTAAGTTTCCATAATATCAACGGGAAGTTTAAGTTGCCGTGAATCGCTGAAATACTAAACGGCGAATCACCTTGCGCTACCGCCAAGTATATGAGAACCCCAGCGCGGTCTTTAGGTGCTACGTACTGCCAATAATCGATCATATTAAAACACTTCTGTAAACCTTAAAGGACTGTAAGACCCTAATTTTAAAAATACGCTCTCTTTTATGAACTGAAGTCCCGACTACTTTCTTGACTACCCCACCAAAGTTCCTACGTTATATGTTGCCAAATCTTAAGCTTCTTATTCGCATCTGGAACGCAAGTTTTCCTCTTTGACTTGCTAAATTCTAAAACTTCTTTCCTTTTCTGATATACGCGCATTTTCATGTAACTATCTGATTTCTGAATGTACTGAGTTCTATTTACCTGAACCTTGGGATAATGGGTTTCTTGTTGACTGAGTCCGCGCAACACGTAATTGCCTTAGCTACTCTGCCTTCTAACTAATTGCTGTGCCTCAACATGTAATTTGCCTGGAAATGACTTATTATCCACTGACAGAATTGTAACGCGTTCTTTTTACATTATGCTTTGATTTTAATATAGGTAAATTATTTATTGCAATTATTTGTCTTCCTGATATGTCTTTATAAAATTATTAATTGTACAAGTCAATAATTCCGGAATCAATTTTGTGTGTGGAAAGCATTTATCGTTCTCTCCTTCCAAATGAAGAGAACTTCATAGGCCATTCCAGAAAATTTAAGATATACATTAATATATTAACTAACTGTATTTTAACCAAAATTGATAAAGGA
The DNA here is from genome assembly GCA_030765065.1 of Deroplatys truncata. Lineage (NCBI taxonomy): Eukaryota > Metazoa > Arthropoda > Insecta > Mantodea > Mantidae > Deroplatys > Deroplatys truncata. The sequence goes on from CM060982.1 coordinate 114,159,134, forward strand.
GTTGTTGAGAAAATGTACAAATTTATAAAATATTTCCATGCAAAAGTTAGTTCGTGTTGGGGGCATTTTACTAAAAATCCGCGTTTCGTATCTTTGGAAGGTACTGAATCTAAATACCAAGTTTGGTACTGATCCGACATTTTGTTTTTGTATTATGTATATAGATTCATGAATCTTTCTCTGAAAACCTTTTTATTTATTCGGAGGGTCTCACAACATGTACTATCGTGTAATGTCGGTGAAAGCTTTGGGTCGAATGCAGTACTAACTATCTACTAGGTAGGTAGTAGAGATAATATAAACGCTAATGTTATTTGTTATTAAGTGTTTAAATTAGCTCTACGTTTTTCGTGTAGTAGTTTTTATTTCTCCTGGTTAACTTCTTGTATACAATGATTTCAAAATGATGGGAACTTTACAAGTAACAGAAAATTCAAAATATTCGCTTTATTAATAAGTCAAATACCTTAAGCATATGTATTTTAATTAAAAACGTTATAACCATTTTGAAAGAATTAAAAGTCACGAAAAATGTACTAGTGTTTGGATTGAAAATCTTCGACTGGCATGCTTAAACACCACCTGACGCTAATGATAACACGAAAGATACGTAGAAAACTCCAGTATGCAGTTTTATACTGACGTGCATAATATGCGGCCCATAATGGAGTTCAGTTCTTTATATTGGTAATGACAAATCAGCCCCACCCTCTAACAGCATGAATACCTCTGTTTCTTGAATATAACTCTAGCCATTGGATTGGCACGGTACTTTACCTCCCCCAAATACGGCCGAACTGCCGAAGGGTAATATTACAAGCTACTTGACCATGTCCTCACTAGAGGGATGCCATTAAGAAAGTGCCTCATTGAATTTGGCGCAAAAATAAAACATAATATAATAAAAACGTAGAAGTATTGTCGCTAATGAAAGCTCTCATAACAATATCGTAGCTGTCATCCAGTTTAACAATGCATGCAAAATAATTATTCAGCTCTTCCCCTAGAAGGCCGAATTATCTTGTGTTGATTAACCCTTTCTGTGTGTCCCAATGCACAGGGGCGGATAGCATTGACAATAGGACAAAAGTCCGAAAATGAACTATTAAGAATTAAGAATTTGAAACCTGGAGGTGAAAGTAGAAAGATGTTAAAGCAGAGAAACCTATCAATAAATCGATTTTTAGCCTTTGTTTGGCACCTCTGAAGAGTGGCTTTGTATATATTAGAGAAGTCCATTATTCAGCCGAAATTACAGGCTGATTTTTTAGTCCTCACGCGCTTATCTGTATGCGCAGTAGCTGGACAAGTACATTTATCTTCTGGGAGTGGTGTTCGGTCAGTAGTAACAGAGCAGCAGGCGCGTACACAACGTGAGACAAGGTGACATCACCACACGTTCCGAGTGAGTGTTTTTCCACACAAGGAGAATATTGCCAGCCGTCCCCCCCCCCCACAGACTAGCTTCTTCGCCGCTGCGTTTCTGCCATGTCAGGTAATGTTTTAAATAGTGATATACTACAAGAATGAATACTTCAGATAGCGAGTATAACATCTTCAAAGTTACACTTGCATCTTTTTGCACCTTTTGAATGCAGATCCTTGATTTTACCTCCCTGCTAGCGTCTAAAAATGGCCCTTGTGAGTCTCAGATGATATATTCAGCAACGATTCCTATAGGTCAACTGTCCGAGGAGGTCCAAGATGCGCGTAACAAGGATATTAAAAGATTCCGACAGCATCACACCAGAAACAGTTCTCACTATAATACAGTGATCTGCTTAACAATTTGCTGGGGTCATGGGGTCCTTTAATTTCGAGTTTACGAAAGCGGTATGAAAGACTCTTCTCGTGGAGAAGCACAAAAGCTGCTGTATGTGAGTGAAAGAACTTATTTACAAGGAGAAGAAGAAGAAGAAGAAGAAGAAGAAGAAGAAGAAGAAGAAGAAGAAGAAGAAGAGGGAGCAAACATGAACGTCGAGCAGTAGCATTCGGACACTGATGTGGTGTACGATAGTTTCCAAAACACATCACGAAATAACAAGCGGTATTACATTTATGCCTTCGTGTGTGTTTCATAGCTGTTAATATAACTTATACCTGTTAATGAATTCAACGTTCCATAAAAATACCTTTGTCCCATTTTCATTGCCATCTGGCCCACTGTGCAATGGTAGTGAAAATGCACTCAGAGGCGGTGTCAGCTTGGAACTTTTCCTTCCCAAATATCCATTCCTAATTATCTTTTGTTTCCGGCATGTTAAATCAATGTATAATTAAATAAGCTTGAGCTGAAAAGTTTGTCCGAGAAAGAGGTCATTAGCCAGTTAAGTTAACTGAAGTCATTAGTAATAGCCGAAGTAGCGAACGCGTTAAGCACAAGGATTCCTGAAACGCAGTTAGGTTATATGTTCAATACGCTTGCACCACCACGTAAGCAAATTCTGAAAAAGAGAAATGCACCTAAATTCTGAGAGTCGGGGAGGCCCGTTAGAGCATAAACGTAAGAATCTGCACATAGACTAGTTCGAAAAATGAAAGAATTCTTAGGATTTGGTAATTAAAGAATAAAGTATGTTTCAGATGCGTACAAATTGTCAACGTATAAGGTAGAACTTCGGTGGGCCGGTTCTCATGTAGGCGTGGCTTACGTTAATACAGGGTGATTTACGAAGAACTGACATATTTCTTTAATTATTCTGTTCGAAATTCACTCAATGCCTAATTTTAGCACCAAATTAAGCAGAATGTTCTGGAGTTTCGATTGCCTGTCACTAGATGCGCAGATGTTCATCTTTTACTTGTAATTGTTAGTTTTATTGTTCGCAACTGTTTTTAAAACGACTCTTCTTTGAAAATCAATACTGGATTACGAATTCAATTACAACTACTCAAAGGGCATACCAGAGAGAATTTTGTTTTTGGAATCCTCCCGAAAGAAATACAATACTGGGACTGGTAAACAAATTGGAAACAACTGGATCTCTGGTGAGTGAAAAAGGCAAACTCGTTCATCTAGGTTTCCCACGGTTGTTGTTGATGTAAGAGCACGACTGGATCAGTCACCCAAAACATCATTAAGACGTTTGTCGCAGGAGACAGGGTACAGCTACTCAATGTGTCAGAGAGCTGTTAAAAGTGCAGGCCTAAAGCCGTATAGGATTACGGTTGTCCATCAGTTACAGGAACCAGATAAGGATAGACGATTGAATTGTTGTCGTTGGTTTCAGGCGTTCATTTTGCAAAATCTGCCATATTATCCATCACATGGTTCACAGATGAAGCATGGTTCCATTTATTCGGCTATGTGAACTCAAATAATTCATGCCATTGGGTCAGCAAAAATCCGCATGTTATTCATGAAGCACCTATGCACCCGGTTAAAATCGGAGTTTGCTGCGCAATATCCGCACAGAGAATAGTGGGTCCAACTTCTTTAAAAACAATGTGAACACTGCAGAGTACCGACGGATTTTCATGGAGTTTGCTGAGCAACTAGAAGATGTAGAGCTGAGTCAGGGATATCTTCAGCAGGACGGCGCTACATGCCATACATCAAATAATCCATGGCACTAATTGCAAGTTTCTTTGACGACCGGATAATTTCCAAAAACCTGTGGCTACCGAGATCTCCGGATTTGGCATCGTCGGACTTCCTTCTATGGGGCTACTTAAAAGACAGGGTTTATGCCACACGTCCCCAGACATTGGACGATCTGAAGCACAATATTACACAGGGATTCACGCTATTGGCAACAGAGTCCGCCAACGAGTGGCCAGTAACATGGAACGACGTGTTGAGTTATGCAGGATAGAGGTATGGAGGTATAGAGGTATAGGTATAGGATGCTATAGAGGTAAATAATCTCCCAAAATCCCCCTACATTTCAGCTATAAGTTGTCGCTAGCATAACTCGTTTTGATACAATTAAAGAAATAAATGTGTCAGTTCTTCATAAATCACCCTGTATAAAGGTTTCCATTCTTAATCACAGGCATATTAGCATTGGCATTCGTGCACACATGCATGCATAATCTGATTGTATGTTGTTTTAAGCGCCCAGTGACGCGCTTGTGTAAGCAAGATTTAGCGGCCTTCGCAAGGGGTCTCTCCGGTAAGTATTTTTGCGACTCACAGCAACTTACGCTTACAGTTTCTTTACTGCGGAAACAGTTATTTCAAACCGTAAAATTTATACTGCAGAAGTTATTAGGTATAATAATTCAATTGTTATAGTTTCGAGTGCTACAATTGATAATCAATTCCAATCTTTATTTTCAAACGCTTCAGTAGTTCAAGTATTAGAGCACATTAAACTTCTCAGTCAATTTAAGCTGGTGTTGTCCTTTCAAAATACGCTCACGCATCCCTGAGAGAAATATCTCTTATCTTACCACTGGAGCAGCTGGCACACGAGACAACACAGAACGAGCTTTGAAACAGATGTAGTGTACTGCTTCAAAATTGTCGCACCGTCGCGTCATCAAACACAGTGCTTCACATGTCATGTGTCATTAGTATCCACCGTCTGTGGTAACGTATGCAGTAAGAATGGACGTTAAACACTAATAAAAAACTCTGATATGTTACACTCAATGACTTTCTCTACTCTTGTACAAACTATTTTTACAAACGCTTATTCTCCATTTGCTTCATGTTAATCGAGATGTTAATCTTATTGCTAATTTTCTTGTAGATGCAAGGGGAATTGGTAGGCTTTAAGCGATAGTCAAATATTTTAAGAGCTGGTTGCTATGTGGAGTATTCCATTCTCTTTGCATTACCAGGACAAAAAATGAATAACGAATTTCCATTTGAGAAAAACTAAAAGTATTGGAAAATTTAACAAGCAATATCTCGAAAATGGTTCACTCAACAAAAAATATATATGACGTAAATTGTGTATTTTAACGTGATCTACATTTTTTGTGTAGTAAAATTTTGTCTATCTCTTATGGTTTATCAGTTATGCAAAAGTCGTCCACAATGAAGAATACTTTTGGAGACATTCCCAGAAAATTCGAGATATACATTTCATTTGTCATGAAAATAACTTAAACATATGATATTGTTACGAGTTATGTGTTATGTTCACAGACACACACAGACAGACAGACAGACAGACAGACACACACACACAAACATGTTTCCAAAAATGCTTTTTTTTATTCTGGAGGTCTCAAAACATATATTTCCGGTGAAATCTCGGTATCGAATTTTTGGGTGGAGTACAATACTTCCCTACTTACTATACGTAGTAGCGAAAGTAAAAAGGGTTAGTAGTAAGCGAATGAGGAGATTGGAGAGAGAAGGTGAGACAGTAAGAGAGAGAGAGAGGAAGAATCTGTGCAATTACATAATAACGCGAGTGGAGCTGAAGCCTCTACTATTATTTTGAATGAACCTTGCACTTTTGCACTGATTTATACAAGGAACTGAATACCTCGGGCTATAAATCTTATAGACTTATCATTCAATTCGGCCTTAATGGCACTTCGCTAAAAGACTGGTTCATCAATAGATCTTCGTCTTTTCCCCAGCATTCGCACAAATCTTGTAGGCAGTCTTTGTGGTGGAGAATGGATTTGGAATGTTTTTGCACTGTGTTCCCCATTCACGTTCCTTTATAATAGTACACGAAGGTTCGCATTGTTTTCAGGCGGCAGTTAAAAGGTGGTTTCTGTAACAAAGGTGGGTTGGAGAAAAGAAGAGACGCTACCTGTAGCGCTGAAATAAAAAAAGGAACGCTTTCCTGCCATCACAGTCTTCACGACAAATGCATCCTACAAGTCCATTTGCCTTACCACTCCATCCGTAATGACGTCGATAACCAGGGTTTCTCTCCTTTTCTTGCACTCTGAAACACTGGGGCATTACAAAGAAAGGCCACGGTATGGAAAAAGGAGAGGTGAAGGAGAGGTTGCAAATACCTCGAGGTCGTTTATTTCGGTACTTGATGTGACATAACTCTAACCACATGATTGAAAACTTACTTACCTCATTACAAAAGGCGGGAGGGTACTAGCATTGTCAATGAGAAACCTTATGTTCTCCCTACGCAAGTAGCATTAAATATATCTAATCATAAGTTGAGTTTTATTTATGAGTGCTGTTTAACTACTATGGCTCTTAGTACTGCCAGACCGGAAAGACCGGAAAGACCGGAAATTTTGTCCAGAGGTCTCTTTATCAGACTTGAGGTTCTTCTACGTGTCGTAGAGGCTAGCATAGTACCCCTAGACCACGGAGGACGACGTATATAATCATGATGATCTTAATAATAATAATATAATACTATATTTAACAACGCTTTTTGATTACGAATACCATAGTAGTGTTAAATGATAATAAACAACACCCAGATTAAGAGCCAAAAATTGTCCCAAAAAAGCCACTTTTAACTATTAGCACAGTCTTATAAATGGGAATTTCATGTTTAATTTTATGTATATTCTTACGGTTATAATTTTATTTTAAATGATTGAGATACATACATTTTATAAAGGTTGAGATATGCAGGACAAACTTTAAGTAAATCCAGGACATTGGCTTTAGATTTCCTGCGAGTCATTTCCCGGATGTTGAAGAAAGCAGAGGTTTGGTGGCACGTTGTTTAGGGTAAAGTTCACTTTATTTCCGAGACGTGGGTGAGTTATGTAATACGTTGACATACGCTTACGTCACCTACTAGCTAGGTGCTAATCAGCATTTTGTCAGGTATTTAAGCTTAGGATCTCTTGACAGCGCTCTCTCGGCCGATCACGTTTCGAGCAGGGACCTTGTTAGCCAGATCATTAAATTTACTTATCTAGTGCTAATTTGCAACCTCGACGTAGGTGCCAGGCACGACGAAGATGGACCGTCGGATGTCTTCCGTCCACCAGTAAACCCACAAGCTAATTCTTTCCCTCTGAAATGTAATTTAGTTTATATTAGATAGATTAAAGATTAGATGGATAGGGAACAGAAACTACATGTCTGATGTCAACCTTTCAGCTACCGCAACCTGTAAGCCTCTCGATGTCTCCTGTGTTACGTCCCCATTCTTTACGAGACGTCTGATGACGCCATCGTTACGTCATATATGTTGGAGGCTCTGGGTCATTACATCACATCTGGTAGAAGCGCCGTTCCTACTTCTTTTAGTTAGGGACGTGGTTCGATCCCTCCCCTAGGGTGCTCCCCTAAACATCGTGCCACCAAACCTCTATTTACTTCAATATCTGTGAAATGACTCGTAAGAAATCTACAACCAATTTCCTAGATTTACTTAAAGTTTTACCTGAATATCTCAAACTATTTATCACAATCGTTTCAACTTAAATATATATTTTAAAAGCGGCACTGCATACATCATTTTGTACCCTGGATTCCGCACTTCCTCAAAAACTCCTATAGCTCCTAAACTCCTTTGAGTACACAGGTACAGTTTAGCTCATTTGTTAGGAGCAGATTTGCTCTAAAGCTGATACCACTGCTAAATATGGCAGCTTCCGTATTTTCAAGCCATGTAGTTTCGTTTTTTACAAATATATTATATTTATTTTTCTCCCCGTTTTACCTTAACAGCTTTTATCTATGAATTAAGTGTACTACTATATATAAATGTTTTCTCAGAAAGCTTTCACGGTGGATAAATCAAGTTTTAGGACAATAAAAAAGCAACACCTTGTTGTGGATCTACTTTAGTATTAATAATGTTGATTATTTTTTTAAAAAATGAATTGCTGAAGTGTTAGTTAACAAACGTTTAATAATTAATTTAAGGAACAAATTCTATCTTCCTTAATAATCTAATTATTACGTAAAAGTAACTCAATGAAATTATAAGACATGCATCTACATCAACCTCTGAACAGTACAGACTTGTGTCAATAAGCCGGCGCAGTGGCAGTGGCAGTGAAACAACCGGCTAGAAGCAGCATAGTGCAGGGCAAGCAATTCTCCGTAATACGGAACATGTGTAGAAACACAGGTTCTCTACACATTTCTCGGGCATTTAACAGTTATCAGGACTGAGGAACTTGAGAAAGAAACCTTATTCAAGGAGGACGGACCTAGCGCGATTTGAATCCAGGTCTACCGTTCATGAGTCCGTGCCAGGAACAGTTGTTAGAGATTTGGGTTCAAAAAATTGATTTTTACTTTCTCTACTACGTATAGTAAGTAGGGGAAGTATTGCATTCCACCCAAAAATTCGATACCGAGATTTCACCGGAAATACATGTTTTGAGACCTCCTGAATCCAAAAAAAGCATTTTTGGAAACATGTCCGTGTGTGTGTCTGTGTGTGTGTGTGTATGTGTGTGTGTGTGTGTGTGTCTGTGTGACTGTGAACAGCATAACTCAAAAACGAACAGTCGGATAAACACCAAACTTGGTATTTAGGTTCAGTATCTTCCATAGATGTGACACGAAGGTTTTCAAGAAAATCCCCCCACCCCAGACTACCCTTTACATGGAAGATTTTTCGAAAATTTTAATTTTCTCAAAAATGGCTCTAACGATTTTGATGAAAATATCATATGTTTAAGATAATGTCATGAGAAATGAAATGTATATCTCGAATTTTCTGGGAATGTCTCCAAAAGTTTTCTTCATTGTGAACGACTTTTGCATAACTGGTAAATCATAAGAGATAGACAAAATTTTCCTACACAAAAAATGTAGATCGCGTTAAAATACACAACTTATGTCATATACATTTCTTTTGTTGAGTGAACCGTTTTCGAGACATTGCTTGTTATTTCCTTAAATTTTCCAATACTTATACTTTTTCTCAAATTCGTTATTCATTTTTTTTGTCCTGGACATGCAAAGAGAATGGAATACTCCACATAGCAACCAGCGTTAAAATATTTGACTATCGCTTAAAAGCTACCATATTCCCCTTGCATCTACAAGAAAATTAGCAATAAGATTGACATCTCGATATCTCGATTAACATGAAGCATATGGAGAATAAGCGTTTGTAAAATTAGATTGTAGAAGAGTAGAAAAAGTCATGTGAGTGTAACACATCAGATTTTTTCTTTTTTGTTGTAATGTATTATAAAGGGTAGAAGTAACCTATGTAATCTGGTTATTTTGATCTAAAAATGTTATAGTATATTGTGTGTAACAATTGTTTTGTCATTTCCCGTAAGTTTTATTTTTGAAACTTTGATACACTTTTTTCAAAATATACTTAATTTAGAAGTTTGAAATGTTTTGTTTGTACAGAACGTTTAACTGCATTTAATAGTTTAAAGACCTTGATCCTAAATTTTATGGTTTCCACGAAAAAAATTATAATTATAAAAAATTAGACCAAAAATTATTTTTGTGACTATATTTTAAATTAAATAGGTCCCTCAAATGGACAAATAGTTAACCGGCTATCTTAAGATACTTATAAAAACTTGTAATAAAAATATTGGTGAAGTACTGACATTTATTTTCAGAGAAAAGTGTACCTATAAATGAAAATAAGCATTTTTTTAGAAATTATTTTACGATAGCTATACATTTTTATAATTAAAAGATTTAAAGTTATCTAAAAAAATCTTTATACGAGTATACTCATGAAACCTTTTTAATAAGTAGTAAAAGGTAAATTGTCCTAGATGGTGTGATTCTATAAAGAAAACTGGCCTTGTTTCAATTGCGGAAACGCGTAACAATACTCGGCAATCCGTGCCGTTAGTGGTGTTGATGCTGTGGTTGAATCTATTGAAATAACTGATAAGAGTGTTCCTCTCGGTATAATACAAACAACAAGTGATGTGGTTCATTGTTTTCCAACCATTTAGTAGCATTCCACCAAAGCGCGCACAAACCTACAGCAATGGCGTATTGATTTGATATCCCACCAGAGTTAATTTAAGGGTCGATTAAACGGGAGCCCCTGTGTTTATGATACTTTGTCTCAAAGCTGGAGATATAATTGCCATTAACTGCTGTACAGTGGTCTTTGTAGCGAGCATGTGTCAGTGACAACCTCATGGTGCGGATATTTAACTAGATTACAGTCGCTGCCGCGCCGTCTGCCGTCTAAATCCGTACCAACTAATATTCCTCGAGACGTATGATAAACCCGGGTCGTCACGCCGGCACAGAAAATAGTTCCGAGAACAATCGCTTGCAGATGTTGCGAGGTTATCTTCAGTAGAGAGAAACGGGCTCTAAAAGCGCTATTTCATCAGCAATTCAACATTCCCGCAGGCAAGGAGTTTAATAGCCGGTAAGCTAGGGAATTAAATGTAGCGCAAATGTTTCTTTATCTGAATACATTTACATTTTTGTCTGAAAGCAACAAGATGCAAAGGGAAAAGCAGGAATTTCCAAGGGGCGTTAATAAATATACCCCTTTCCCCAGGGAGCTTTATCGGGGCGTTAAAATTCCGCTCAAGAAAGCAGCTAACGAAAATTTACACAGATTTATAGTTCAGTATGCTAATTCCATTCACCAGCGTCTATTATTACTCCTTTGTTTTTCATAATTGGAGAGATTTATGCAGCAGTTTAGGGTTTTAAGAATCCACAGCACACAGGATGTTTTTCTACGAAAGTGTGGAATTAAAAGTTTTCTGGCAAAAGAACTGACTCTAGAACTGCGATTTCAAGCATTCGGTTGTGGGAAAATTTTTCTATGTGCACTTTCCACAAGCAAAATTCCTGTCTCTTAATTACATAAAAAACGTTCCACATTTGTATCAATAAAATAGATTATCTACCAATTTAAATAGGAAGAAAACGCATAGTAATTTCAACCCTTCACACTTACATTAGCATACTCCTGAGAATAAGTAAACAGGTAAAAGTAGCCTAGGGGCGAAAGGGGGGCCCATAATCGGGGCAGAGCACTGCAAGTAGGCCTCAATGGCCTTTTTGCTTCTACCGTGAGCGCTGGGAGCGAGAGACCTGAAGAGCGACCGGATCCTGAAGACGACTGGCGCAAGCATGGTCGGATCCCTAACGTTTCCAGATATAACGACGCCATTTGGTACCACCCACAAGCCTTCAGACTACTGGCGGTCCCTCTGATGGAGCCACTTGGAGGTGGATTCTAACTGAGCAGTCCAGCAACGACGCAACGAACACCGCCGAGCCCCAACCCGCCGAACACCGTCGCCTGGTCCTACAACCCTGAAGCAGATGACAATGAAGGGACATGAAAGTCGCGGAAGAAGGGAAAACACCATAGCATTCGCCCACCGACCCGGGGAAACCACGACTAATCCATGGGTCAGGGTGGCGGTAGCTGGGGATCGAACCGGGGACCCCCCGAAGCGAATCGCACACGTTACCACCTCGCTCAGTATGGGTAGGGAGATAAACTAAATTAATTAATTCGTCACTGAAGTTTAAAAAGGTAACCTGCAAGTCGGATACGCGAACTAGTTTGCAACAAATGGAAAACTTGCTTATCTATTACTGTTACGAAGGTGTAGGGTTTTTTTTATATCGCTTGTCTTTAAAACATAATTTACGATCTATAAAAGGTATGGAATTAATTGTTCCTCCACATAAGTGCGAGTTGGACAAAGTTGGAAAGCTAGAATAAAAAAATATGATGTATTACACTCACATGACTTTCTCTACTGCAGTACAAACTATTTTTACAAACGCTTATTCTCCATATGCCTCATATTAATCGAGATGTTAATCTTATTGCTAATTGTCTTGTAGGTACAAGGGGAATATGGTAGGCTTTAAGCGATAGTCAAATATTTTTAGAGCTGGTTGCTATGTGGAGTATTCCATTCTCTTTGTATGTACAGGACTTAAAACACTGAATAACGAATTCCCATTTGAGAAAAAGTATAAGTATTGGAAATTTTAAGGGAATAAAAAGCAATATCTCGAAAATGGTTCACTCAACAGAAAAATGTATATGACATAAATTGTGTATTTTAACGCAATCTACATTTTTTGTGTAGTAAAATTTTGTCTATCTCTTATGGTTTACCAGTTATGCAAAAGTCGTTCACAATGAAGAATCCTTTTGGAGACATTCCCAGAAAATTCAAGATATACATTTCATTTGTCATGAAAATATCTTAAACATATGATATTTTAATCAAAATCGTTAGAGCCATTTTTGAGAAAACTAAAATTTTCCAAAAATGTTCCATGTAAAGGGTAATCTGGGTTGGGGGATTTCTTGAAAACCTTCGTATCGCATCTCTGGGAAATACTAAACCTAAATACCAAGTTTGGTGTTCATCCGACTATTCGTTTCTGAGTTATGCTGTTTACAGACACACACACGGATATGTTTCCAAAAATGCTTTTTTTCGATTCAGGGGGTCTCAAAACATACATTTCCAGTGAAATCTCGGTATCGAATTTTTGGGTGGAATGCAATACTTCCCCTACTTACTATACGTAGTAGAGAAAGTACTAACTGAAAAATGCAATACCATTGCGAAGATTCAAACCACGTATCTTCCGGTTTCTAAGCATTGAGCTACCTAATAGAAGTCGAAGCTATAAAGACCTGTATTTAAAAGTACTTACAGCATTGTAAGTCGCCTTGGTGTATGTCATCTCAATACAATTTGAGTTCTCCTTGTGTGGTTTTCCGGGGAAAATCAGAATGAGTTGGGGAATTTAATCTCGTACCGGCATGTTGTCATGGTAGCACAGTGGTTAGAGCAACCGGATAGAAACCGGGAGATTCGTGTTATAAAGGTATGTTTTGTATTTCATAAGGATATAAGGATTAGCTTTCTTCCCTGTGAATACTGAATAAATAGACTGAAATAAATTTTTGCAGATTTTTTTAGGTAGATGAATTTTCGAATTCTTCTATGGTTATAGCTGGTGTACTGTGAAGTATTTTTGTTGTATTGTTATCTGCCCCACGCTTTTGGAGCCAATTTGAAGTAGTTGCCCCAAATGTACTTTCCGGTGGTCTTTGCCCAAAATGTTTAAAAAATATTAGCTTTGTAATTTTGACTGTTTCTTTAAATATTATATATTTATGTTTGCCTCGGCTGCGTCAGTATTTATTTTTAGAGGCATGAATGTCTTAGGAGGGAGTGGTGCGACTGAAGAATGTAACTTACACAGATTATAATTTTACTTCACTCTTTTATTAATGCTTGACACGATTTTAATAAATCTTCATTGTTATAGAGAGCTGTGAGTGTTTTTTTATTAATTACTTGCACTTTTTAACACGTAAAACTATTTTTCGTCCAACACGAATACGTATTAAATTTCTCGAGGACACATCTCGCGTCCGGTTAGGAACACTGTCTACAAGCAACTGACTTCTGAATTTGTAAATTTTGCTATTTTTCAGTTTCTGATTTTCTAATCCTACTCCAATAGAATACCTTCATTTAACTAAAGCTTTTTCTGATTGTGGTTTGGCTATTTCTAAACTGTCTCAAAACTTACATTATTGTTTGCTCCAATAATGACTAGTAGCATTATTAAACTTTCTTACTCATTATTGCCTCAAGGTTACCTCATTGTTAGCAACTTTTAACCAATTATTCTCACATCTCCGGTACATTATTAAATTACGTAATACATTCAGATAGCATTATTATACATGTATACAATAATATAAACATATACAGTGACTGTAATATACACATTTTATATATTGTTACATACACATATTGCTTTAAGGCGGGCTGTTATTGAATTATATATATATTATACAATTAGAACTGCCTCAACTGTTACGTTCTTCCCTCATTTTCACTTTTGGAAACGAGACTACAGCACTAGTGTTTGTTGATTTCTCTTGTTATCAATAAACTATTCCTCAATCATATAAATGTAGAGCATTCAAACAGCTTTGGCAGAGGCGAATTAAATTCCAATTTGTATTAAATTCATTTCCTGAATTCTGAAAACAAATGTCTTTAAATACATGAAACGTAGATAAAATAAACACGTTACATAATAAGCTTCAGTAAATCGTGAGACTTGAAGCACTCTCTTCGGTAGCGTTTCAAATTAACCACACTCGTTCCTAAAGCTTCGCTTTTATTACTTGTATAGGTATGGATTATAAAATGGTGAGGGACAGGCTGCTTCTACAGAGAGGCGTAGAAATCCCTAACAGTTCCAGAATCGAAGACTCGTACCATGATAGAGCTGCCTAGAGAAGACTAACGACCCGTCGAACAAGCGACCGTCTACTGTGTACGGGGAGTACTCTTTCCCTTGAGCAAGCTGCCGCGAAATCTGTCCGTCACCAGCATACACCACGAAACCTAGAAGCACACCTGAAAGATGAGAAAGAAAAGGAATGAAAGGGAAGGGAAATCATGGAAAGGAAATAGTGGTAGATGAGAAACCATCCCAACATTCCCTACCAACCAGGGAAAACCATGGAAAGGGTGAAAGATCGCCGAGTATCGCACGCTATCGCTCAGTTTATAATCTGTAAGCTAAATAACTTTTTCTCGGCAATAGAACATCTGATAGGTCACATTTACACGCGTCATATACACTCTTATAAATTATATTATTATAGAAATATAATTATTTTATTTACATTACGTTACTCATAATAAATTTTGGACTAAAAACGATCCTAAATTATGCAACATGCTCTTCATTGTAAGCATGATGCAGAAAACAAAACAATACAATTAACTTTTCCGATATCGTAAATCAATTTGTTGCCATTAAAACTCAATGCGCGAAAAAAGAATAGCATAGTTCGGATTGGAATGTGAAGCAAAGGAGATTCGGCACCGATCCAGGAATGAGGAAGGGTACTTCAGGAGGAAGGGACCGGTGTGTCAAGCATTAATAAAAGGAGGGAAGTCAAATTATAATATGTGTAAGGCTACATTCTTGTCGCACCACAACCCTGCTAAGAGAAACGTGTCTCTAACAATAATACTGACGCAGTCGAGGCAAACACAAATATATAATATTTAAAGAAACAGTAAAAATACATTTGGGGCAAAGGCTACCGGAAACTGTTTACTATACGTGCGGTTGCAACTACTACAAGTTCGGTTCCCCAACAGTTGAAATATAATACAATTCCTTCCTATACGACCTACTTCAAATTGACGCCCAAAGCGTGTTGCAAACAACCTACAACAAAGTAGCTTCTTCACCTAATACAAAATAATTGTAACTTAAACAATTATTTTGATATTTTCCAAAAAGCACCCAGTTGTCGATGAAGGGCTTTCCCAAACCCAGGAAATTATTCTTTCGTAAATGAAATGACATGAATAGATTTAAACTCTCCTCCTCAGGCGGCCACGTATTGAATGAATACTGAGACTTAACCACATCTGATTGGCGTATTTGATTGCTTTCGGTCCTGTGGCGCACCGAAATGATGTCAACAAATATTTGCATGACCAAATCAAGTAAATGGCAGAACTGTGTAGCAATCAGTAAATGTTGCCGGAGTAATTAATCAAATGATAGTCCAAGCCAAGTGATAAAGGCTGCAGTTTTATAGCTGTCGAGCTTAAAACGGTAACATCCGTCGGCCTTCATGTGCACACCAGAGCTAGTGGAGATTCCAAGAACATGCCCGTATTGCAGAGTAATTAATTACATCGGATTTCCCCGTATCTAGGTATCATACTAATAGAAATGATAACTTTGACAACCCCTTATAACAGTGGTTTCTCAAAATATCGTACCCTAAATAGAACAAATCTGATGTGTTACACTCACATGACTTTCTCTACTCTTGTACAAACTATTTTTACAAACGCTTATTCTTCATCTTAATTGAGATATCGAGATGTTAATCTTATTGCTAATTTTCTTGTAGATGCAAGGGGAATTGGTAGGCTTTAAGCGATAGTCAAATATTTTAAGAGCTGGTTGCTATGTGGAGTATTCCATTCCCTTTGCATTACCAAGACAAAAAAATGAATAACAAATTTCAGAAAAAGCATAAGTATTGGAAAATTTAAGGGAATAACAAGCAATATCTCGAAAATGGTTCACTCAACAAAAACAATATATGACATAAATTGTGTATTTTAACGCGATCTACATTTTTTGTGTAGTAAACTTTTGTCTATCTCTTATGGTTTACCAGTTATGCAAAAGTCGTTCACAATGAAGAATACTTTTGGAGACATTCTCAGAAAATTCGAGATATACATTTCATTTGTCATGAAAATATCTTAAACATATGATATTTTAATCAAAATCGTTAGAGCCAGTTTTGAGAAAATTAAAATTTTCGAAAAATGTTCCATGTAAAGGGTAATCTGGGGTAGCGGTATTTTCTTGAAAACCTTCGTGTCGCATCTTTGGAAGATACTGAACCTAAATACCAAGTTTGGTGTTTATCCAACTGTACGTTTCTGAGTTGTGCTGTTCACAGACACCAAACACACACACACACACACACACACACACACACACATGGACATGTTTCCAAAAAGAAATTTTGATTCAGGGGGTCGAAACATGTGTTTCAGGTGAAATCTCGGTATCGAATTTTTGGGTGGTATACAATACTTCCCCTACTTACTATACGTAGTAGAGAAAATAAAAAACTTCAGTTTAATCCAAATAAACCTTTGCTGAAATAGCTACGTCATACATTTCGTTATAGATACAAAGGGAACAGAGATAGTCATATGTTTAAGAACTGGACGCTATACGCTGACCCTAGATTGCATAATGTTTCCATGCAATCGCGAGAAACAACTGAATGTTGAAAGGACTTCAAGCCATTAATAACGAATATCTCATAAATGGCTTGTGCTACAAAAAAGTTATTGAAATAAATTTTATGCTTTAAAGAGATCTGCATTTTTTGTGCAGTACATTTTCGTCTATCGCTTAACGTTTACCAGTTATACAAGATTATACGAAATTCCTTCCGAATGAAGAGGACTTCACATGCTATTCTTAGAAAATTCAAGATATACATTTTATTTGTCATGTAAATGTCTTTAATATCTGATATTTTAATAAAAATTATTAGAGTCATTTTCTAGAAAATCAAATATATAAAAAGTGTTCCAGTAAAGGGTAATTTGGCGTGGGAGGAGCTTTTTTAAAATCTCCGTGTATTTATAATGGCATTTATCCGACTTTTCATTTTGAGTTATGCTGTTCTAACAATGCTTTTACTGGATTCTGGGACCGGCGAAATTTCGTTATAGAATTTTTGGGTGGAATGCAATGCTTTCTCTTCCTACTATGTACATGGTAGAGAAAGTAACTAGCATAATTATTAAATTGTCGTTTTGCCTGTATTCGCTAATGACAGAAGATAATTACATCGCTTTACCTGTCTGATCTCTGCACACACGAAACAACTCAGGAATAATTACATGCATGTAGCTATTATATTGCTTTCTTTATCATCTACTTGGAGTAGGTGCGAGAAGAAGTATTACATTCCACTCAAAAGTTATACATCAGATTTCACCGTAAATATACTATTTGAGGTCCTCTGAATCCAAAGGAGGGATTTCTGAAAACCGAAAGGTTGTTTAAATACAAAGCTTGATATTAAGTTTGGATGCGACACGAAGATTTTCAAGAAAAATTCTCCACCACAAAATACCATTTACATAGAAAATGTTACATTATTTTTTATTTCCTTAATAATGACTCTTAGGGATTTAAAAAAATTATCATATGTTTAAGATATTTACATGAAAAATAAAATTGATAATGTGAAATCCTCTTCATACTCAATGACGTTTGTATAATTGGTAAATCGGAGATAGACGGGACCTTACTACACAACATATATAAACCTCGTAAACGCCATAAAACATTTATGTAAAATAAATGTTTTATGGCGTTTTACATTTCCGAGATGCTCTTTGTTATTGGTATGAATTTCTAAATACTTATTTAAAAATCTGACTATCACTTTAGCCTACTGCATCCTACTTATACCTACATATAAATTTGTAAATATGTAATGACATTTTATGTCGATTATCAAAAAGTAAATAGAAAAACAGATTTTTGTAAGAATAGTTTGCAGAAGAATGAAGAGAGAAAGTCACGTGAATGCAACAAATGAGATTTGTACTTTCTCTACCACGTACTTAGTGAAGGTATTGCATTACACCCAAAAATTGGATACTGAGATTTCACGAAATACATGTTTTGAGGCCCCTGAATCCAAAAAAAGTTTTATAAAAAGGTTCGCGCGCACGCATGTGTGCGCACGGGAGGAAAATACGAGGCGTATTCCAAAATTAAGGTCCGTTTGGTCATAATAACAACATCGATCATGAGGCAAGGTTTCTGTTCTCAGTAGTATTTGCCTACATATATACTTTACTTTTCCACATAATCGCCGTTCATATCTACACACTTGCTGTAACGCTGCACTATCTTCTTTAACCCCTCGGGATAGAAGTCTACCGCCTGGGGCTTGAACCAGTTGGTAACGCTCGTCTTGAGCTCATCGTCGGTTTGAAATCATTGTCCACCCAGCAACCGTTTCAAATGCAAGAAGAGGAAATAGTCGCTTGATGTCAAATAGGGACTGCACGGAGGGTGGTCAAAGAGTTCACACCGAATCTCTTGAATCTTCTCTTTGGTTAGGCAGCGGTGTGCGGGCGTGCGTTGTCGTGCAGGAGGATGATGCCAGACAACAGTTTCCCGCGGCGTCGATTTTTGATCGCACGTCTCAGTTTGATAAGCGTTGCACAGTGCACGTCAGCTGTAATTGTTGACCCATGGTCCATGAAATTAATCAAAAGGGTGGCCCCAAAACATGATAACCATCATTTTGCGATTCGTGTACGGCAATTACTCGCTGTTTTGGTTTGAGTAAGACGGAACGGCGCCACTGCATTGACTGTTGTTTCGATTCTGCGTTGGTGTACGCTATCCATGACTCGTCACCCGTAATAATGTGGGAAAACAAACCATCTCCAACTTGTCTATAGCGCTCCAAAAACTGTCGTGCACTGCGCATTCGTTAATCTTTGTGCTGACCGGTGAGCAGTTTTGGCACCCACCTCGCACAAAGTTTCCTATAAAATGAGGTTCGAGCAACATTTGGGAATTCATCAGTCAGACCACTAATCGTCAAACGCCGACCACTTCGAAGTTTCTGGTTTACTTGCTCAACGATGTCGTCGGTCCGAATACTGGGCCTACCACTCCGCTGTTCATCATGCAATTTGCGCGGCTATTTAGAAATTTTCGACACCAGTGTCGAACCTGTTTGTCACTCATTATATCCGGCCGATACACGAGGCACAATTCACAATAGATACCCGCAGCTAACGATGCTTTTGCCAGCAAAAGTCTAATCACCCGCACACTTCACAACCGGCGATATCTACGATTGTGGTGGACATTGCGATTTGCTCTCGCCTGCTGCGATACACCAACACTGCGGTAGGTACCTCAGGAGTCGGTAGACAGCGCTGCAGGCGTGAAACATCATTCAGGCCTATTGTTCACCGCACCTTAGTTTTGGAGTACGCCTCGTAGGTTAAATACCAAAGTTGGTATTTAGGTTGCAGTGATAAGATCCGCCAGAAGATAGATAATAATAATAACAATAATAAGAATAATAGTAATAGTAATGATAATCATGATCATAATAATAAGGATGGGGATAATAATAAGAAAGAAGAATAAAGATAATATGAAGGATTAGAAAAGGGGGGAATAAAATCATAACGACGGAGACTAAGAAGAGATACAAATAAATAAAATGAACGTGAATAAAATTAAACAGATGGAAATAAAATGTAGGAAACCGTCTATTTCAGAGCGAAGAGAGACTAACGAAAACTGTAAAAATGAGAAATGTTTCACGAACAAACAGGTGGAGACATTAGCAAGCGCTTAAGCTACATAGAATTTTGTGAAACCCACAGGAAACGAAGACAACAGACGGGAAGTCAGATGCAGTCAACCGCACAGAAAAGGTAATCAGGCAGAAATAAGATGGTAATGTTAGACGCGGTGAAGGTCAACTTGAAAATAAAACGAACCAATTGGAAACGACGTAAAACTTAGAAAAATGACCAATGAGAATTTCTAAAAGCCACGTGAATAGTAAAAAGGGGGAATGAAACTAGAAAATAGGCGGAAAATAGAAAAATGATATAGGATGCAGAGGAGTTAGAGACGTGTAGAAGATGGATCACTTCGTGTCAAGCTATGAAGCACTTCGTGTCGTACTGTTGGTGAGACTTCATGCCAAGAATATGTGTTAAAGTTAGAGTCCAGTAAATGTGCAGAAAAACGAGTAGAAATGACTAAATTCCGGTCAACAAAATTCACAACATTATATTTTTTCGATGTAAGAAGATAAATAGAAAAGGAGGAAACACATAAATAATAGCTAGGGATGATCGAAGGAATCAAGTCTTGTGTGACGGGGATTCGGTAAAAGGAACGCAGTGTGGATCATCACAATAAACGTGCCAGTGAAGGAGAAATACGAGTGTCATTAACCTCCTATCCACCTCCTATAAGATCTCATGTACAACCATTAACCCTCTACCTGAGCAGTCGGCAAAACAAATCCTTTCCTAGTCAGAAATTCCAACACCAAGAAAGCCTTATTTATCCCCGCTACAAGGTTCTGTACCTTCCAAACATGCGAAACCAATATTTTCAAGAAAATCCCCCTGCCCCAAACTACCCTTTACATGGAACATTTTTCGAAAGTTTTGATTTTCTAAAAAATTATTTTAGCAATTTTGATTAATATATCATATATTAAAGATATTTATATAACAAGTAAAATGTATATTCTGAATTTTCTGGGAATACCCTGTGAAGGCTTCCTTATTCGGAAGGAATGTTGTATAATCTTGTATAATGGTAAAGGTTAAGCGACAGACACAAACGTACTACACAAAAACCGTAAATTTCCTTAAAACACGTAATTTACTTCAAACAACTTTTTTGTGACATCAGTAATTTCCGAGACATCCGTTATTAATGATTCGAATTGTTCAATACTTTTATCATTCTTTTAAATTCATGTCGACATTCACTTGTTTCTCACGTTTACACGGAAAGAATATGGAATTTTAAGGTCGCCATATAGCTTCCAGTTCTTAAACACCTGACTATCGCTGTTCCCTTTGTATCTATAACGAAATGTGTAACGTGGCTATTTCTGCAAAGGTTTTAAGATTTAGTAAGAATAGAGAAAATCAGATTCTTTTATCGTGTGATATATTGTCCAAAATGGCAAACTTTCAGGAGTCCCTCCATGAGCTTTTAAGTATGTTCATCAAGTGTAAAATATCTTGGGTGCTTCTGTCTTGAGTACAGACACATTGATAGAGGTACAAAACGGAGTAATGGATGCTCCGTAACAACTAATGCATAAGTTTGTTCATTCTTTTAATGGTAGTTAATCAATTACTCTACATCTTCTTCACCAAAGCCAAAACAAAGTCTGTGATCACAAGATTGCATTCGAAACTTAAAATTAATAACTTAGCTTGAGCAGGGTCACCTCAGACAACTCCAATCTGTATTTAGTCTGTAAAGTTATAAAACCAGCGCCAGCCTCGACGGCGCGAGATTTATCTTGTATTGTCCTGTCTTTCTCGAGACAACAGCAATCACATATTTTTATAACTGAAAACACAAAACTACTTTCATAACGCGTACTTTGCCTTTCCTTACTGGATTCTCTCACTGTTAGAACTATAACTCAAACCTCCGAGTATCTTTATGGAATCCGCTTGCACGGAATTATGACAATGCCATGAATTGAAGAAAGTGCACTTGTTTCTTTAATGTATAAATTTTATCACTAGAAATCTCAGTTCCACTCGCGTTTATAGCATTTAATGAGATTCTTCAGTATTTCCTATCCATCTCTGTATCTTCCCATATTCTTTCTGTAACATAAATTGAATTTAATTTTAATAATATAATATATAATTCAATAACTGCCCGCCTTAAAGCAATATGTGTATGTAACAATATATAAAAAGAGTATATTACAGTCATTGTATATGTTTATATTATTGTATATATGTTCAATAATGCTATGTGAATGTATTACGTAATTTAATAATGTAGGAGCTATGAGAATAATGGGTTAAAAGTTGCTAACAATAGGTAATAATGAGGTAACCTTGAGGCAATAATGAATTATAAAGTTTAAATGCTACTGGTAATTCTTGGAGCAACAATAATGTAATTTTTGTGACAGTTTATAAAATAGCCAATCGACAACCAGAAAAGCTTTAGTTAAATGAAGGCATTCTATTGGACTAGGATTAGCCAATCAGGAACTAAAATGGAGCAAAATTTACAAATTCAGAAGTCAGTTGCTTGTAGACAGTGTTCCTAACCGGACGCTAGATGCGTCCTCGAGAAACTTAATATGTATTTTGTGTGAGACAAAAATAGTTTACGTGTTAAAAAGTGCAAGTAATTAATTTTAAAAAAATCTCACAACTCTCTATATCAGTGAAGTGTTATTTAAATCTTGTCAAGCATTAATAAAAGGAGTGAAGTAAAAGTATAATCTGTGTGAGCCTACATTCTTGAGTCGCGCCACTCCCTGCTAAGACATTCATGTCTCTAAAAATAAATACTGACGCAGCCGAGGCAAACATAAATATATAATATTTAAAGAAAGAGTCAAAATTACAAAGTTAATATTTTTTAAACTTGGTACAAAGGCCACCGGAAAGTACATTTGGGGCGAAGGCTACCGGAAACTTTTTACCATACGTGCGGTTGCAACTACTACAAATTCGGCTCCCCAACAGTCGAAATAAAATAGAACTCCTCCTAAAATTAAACTTCTTTACAATATAATGTGATGTTTCAAAAACAAGTAGTAAAACTGCTCCCAAGGTAATCTGCGAAATTTGTAAATCCACAATATATAAGATATGCCAGCTATTACACATAACAGTAACGTTTTTGCTATGTTTTACAATTCCAGCTTGCATACTTATGTAAATATTAATTTTATTGTATTAATTCATTGTTCTAATACAAATGCTATACATGAAGAATTTCTACAAATATTCACATAACAATTCAGGTTTTAAGTGTGCATGTATTCATTTCCATAATGCTATACAAAAATCTTAAAATTTTTAATACATACTTTGAGTTCCTGTTCTTTTCTTTAGTCCATCATGCATTTTAACACCCTGTTTATTTATGCATGGTGGGTCATAACAAATTCATATTGCTTTATTTTTCTAAACCATTTTCCTCTTACTCTTCCCATATATTCTCCTATTCTTTTTATATCCCTCTCCTTTTGTATTTTTATTATCCTAAATTTTAATAGTTCTTCGTTAACATTATCCCATTTTTAGGTAAAAACTGATCTCCTCACAACTTAGTTTCTTCATATTCAATTATATAATGCAAATCATTATCTGCCTCTCCACAAAGAGGACATCTATCCGAATTCACTAACTTCCGATCTCCACTTAGCCTATGTACAGTAATCTAGACCAGGCCCACCCTTCTCTCACTAACCTATTACCTACATCCACATACTTCTCGCTTCCCCAGTACACCTTTAATAGTCTATATAGTTCCAAACTTTTCTTTCCTTCCAGACTGAAATAATTCTTGTTTCTCTATATCTTCCACTCTGTTCCTCACTTCTTTCCAGAAACCTTTAACTAACCCCTCTCTCTCCTCCCATAAGTTACCCATTCCTATTTCCTGTAAAATTCTCCTTATTCCTTGCGCCCAGTTCATCCCAGGACTGGAGTTTGCTTGGAGTATTAAACATTGCCTCAAGAAATTATGCTCGTACAATGATTTCAATCTATGCCAATATTTAAGTATGCTTTCTACTATCATGCCCTTGCTACCTACTCTTCCCAACTCCAACATTACTGCTCCATTAGGTGATGAAATAGATAAACCTAACATACATTTACAGAACGATCTATGTACTTTATCAATCATCGCCCATCCTTTGTCACTTCACCAAATCCATAGACTATTTTTGCTTCAACTATACTTTGTAAACCCTTTCCAACCATTTAATTTGCATATCTGGTATTTTCTTTAAGCATATTCTTATAACTGTCATTGCTAATCTTCCCTTAGCTAAGGCACTAATCTTGTGATCATTCCATCTCCCATTACATTTCCTCCTTCAATTTATAGCCCTTTTTATATACCATTATGTTTGATTTTTTTAAAACTTATTCTTAAACCCCATTTCTTACAAAATGATTGTGTGATATGTAACACTTTTGTTAGACCTCCTACTGAAATAGAACCTACCACTAAATCATCTGCAAAAAGTACTCCTGGAATTTCTCTATTATAGTTAAATGAGCTTACAAAAACATCTATTGTATCATATTTTATGTGCCCCCTAATTATTTTAGAAAAATTATTCCTTTTTGTACCCTAAAAAATTATTTATTTTTCAAAAGTTAGTAATTTATTTCTCAAAAAAATATGTGGTACCTTCACATGACTTTCTCCACCCCTATCGTTTATTAATGGTATAAAAATTATTCTTTCGCAAGTTTATTTTCCTATCTACTTCATTTTAATCGAGATAATCTTTCTGCATTGCACATTTCGTTATAGATACAAAGCCAACAGCGATAGCCAAATTAAAAATTGAACGCTATATGCTGACGTAACATTTCCATGACATCGCGAGAAACAATTGAATGTTGACAGGACTTTAAAGGCAATAACCATGAAATGAATACTTCGAAACTTTATTAACGGATGCATCAGAAATGGATTATGCCACAAAAAAGTATTTGAAATAAATTGTGTGTTTTTAAGAGATCTACATTTTTATGTAGTACGTCCTCGTCTAGATCTTCAACGTTTAGCAGTTATACAAGATTCCTTCTGAATGAATAGGCCTTCAAAGGCTATTCCCAGAAAATTCGAGATATACATTTTATTTGTAATCTCGATATATTTGTTATCTATATATTTTAATCAAGAACCATTTTTTAGAAAATCAAAAATTTCAAAAAGTATTCCATGTATAGGTTAGTTTTGGTGGGGGGGATTTTGTTGAAAATCTTCAAGTGGCATCTTTGGAAATATTGTAGCATAATAATTTCATTGTCATTACCAGCCGCACTGCTGTGCTGTATTGTTGCTAACATACGTAGCATTATTGGGTCTCCTTAGTTATATTTCGGCTTAACGGTCTCTCCTTTCGGCGCGGACCACGCCAAAGGAAGAGATCTGTTTGAAATTGCCTGGTGTGGCGTCAGCTCTGTCTGGCTTTAGTTAGACACGGTTGGTGGGGGGAAAGATAGCGTCACTCGAGTGGAAGTGGTCGTAAGGACCAGACGTTTGTGGCCGGTCTACGGTCTGTAGCATCTCCCTCCATCCTGTTTCCTTTGTTAATTATGCAGAGAAACCAAACGTTTTTGTGAATAAATCCCAGGTAATGTATGCTATGTAATCTTTCAATGTAATATAAAACCCCACGCCTTCCCCTTAATTCTACACACCAAGGTCACGGACTTTTTGCTGCCAGCGAGTTGTGCCCCGCATGTGCGTGTTGGGGTGACCAAAATTAATCATTTTCTGGTAACCTTTTCGGCTCCAATATGTAGCAATATTGAACTTATATACCAAGTTTGGTATTTATGTGACTTTTCGCTTTTGAGTTATACTGTTAACAGACACACACGCACATGTGCTACGTGGTAGAGAACGTAATTAGCCAAAATACTCAGTAGTTCTTATTTCATTTCAAAACGGGCCCTACTTTAAAAATATCCTTTATATACGGCACAATACTTGAAACCTTTTGTATAGACCTGTACACGTCATTTTGCATTGAACAAATGTAAACTTCTATACAAGCAAGCGAAGGGTGTTTACATTTGGAACATTTGTGTTGGAAATGTGCAAGTCAGTTTCAAAATGGATGTCAATGAGAAAACTTGGTTGCCCCGTGCAGCTGCTGATGCTAGTGGAAGGAGATGAAATAAAAAAGCAAGACGCAGGTGGCTGACAACACATTTTCTGCTGAAAAGGGATTCATATGGAATTCAATACTAAGAATTTTTGTGATTGAAGACAGTCAGCTTTTTATAAGCTTTGTGACAATGCTCCCAAACGGCTAAAAACTTGCTACAAATTGCTGTTCAATTTCGTTGATACAAATAAACTACTTTAGAACTGTTGTTGTTAAGTTTTTGTAGCTGTACACTCCATGTTTGTTGTTTATGAGAGTCAATTTGCATATTATCAGGAAGCAGAAAATGAATTTCTAACTCTCTTCTGACGATACATGGAACTTTGTTCTATGAATTGACATAGCATGATAGTACATTTGACTTAAAACTAACAAGCTGAGCATTAATAAAGAAACAAATCTGATGTGTTACACTCACATGACTTTCTGTGCTCTTGTACAAACTATTTTTGCAAACTCTTATTCCCCGTATACTTCATGTTAATAGAGATGTTAAACTTATCGCTAATTTTCTTGTAGGTAATGGGCAATTGCTAGGCTTTAAGCGATAGACAAATATTTTAAGAGCTGGTTGCTATGTGGAGTATTCCATTCTCTTTGCATTACCAGGACAAAAAAAAATGAATAACGATTTTGAGAAAAGTATAAGTATTGGAAAATTTAAGGGAATAACAAGCAATATCTCGAAAATGGTTCACCCAACAAAAAAAATGTATATGACATAAACTGTGTATTTTAACGAGATCTACATTTTTTGTGTATAAACTTTTGTCTATCTCTTATGGTTTACCAGTTATGCAAAAGTCGTTCACAATGAAGAGTACTTTTGGATACATCCCAGAAACTTCGAGATATAAATTTCATTTTTCATGAAAATATCTTAAAAATATGGTATTTTAATCAAAATCATTAGAGACATTTTTGAGAAAATTAAAATTTTCGAAAAATGTTCCATGTAAAGGGTAATCTGGGGTGGGGGGATTTTCTTGAAAACCTTCGTGTCGCATTTCTGGAAGATACTGAACCTAAATACCAAGTTTGTTTATCCGACAGTTCGTTTCTGAGTTATGCTGATCACACACACACACACACACACGGACATGTTTCCAAAAATGCATAACTGGTAAACCATAAGAGATAGACAAAAGTTCACTACACAAAATATGTAGATCGCGTTAAAATACATATATATTTATTGTGTTGAGAGAACCATTCTCGTTATTCTCGAACCATTGCTTGTTATTCCCTTAAATGTTTCAATACTTATTTTCTCAAATGGGAATTCGTTATTCATTTCTTTGTCTTGGATATACAAATAGTATTAATCTGTGGCAAAGAGAATGGTGCTGCACCTAGCGAACTCTACCGTCACGCCATCCAAGTGCCAGAAGAATACTTTACACACCCCAAATAATAGTGTCACGCCATCCAAGTGCCAGAGAAGTGCTTCATATAGCACGAACTCTACCGTCACGCCATCCAAGTGCCAGAGAAGTGCTTCATATAGCACGAACTCTACCGTCACGCCATCCAAGTGCCAGATAAATGCTTCATATAGCACGAACTCTACCGTCACGCCATCCAAGTGCCAGAGAAATGCTTTATACAGTGCGAACTCTACCGTCACGCCATCCAAGTGCCAGAGAAGTGCTTCATATAGCACGAACTCTACCGTCACGCCATCCAAGTGCCAGAGAAGTGCTTTATATAGCGCGAACTCTACCGTCACGCCATCCAAGTGCCAGAGAAGTGCTTTATATAGCGCGAACTCTACCGTCACGCCATCCAAGTGCCAGAGAAGTGCTTTATATAGCGCGAACTCTACCGTCACGCCATCCAAGTGCCAGAGAAGTGCTTTATATAGCGCGAACTCTACCGTCACGCCATCCAAGTGCCAGAGAAGTGCTTTATATAGCGCGAACTCTACCGTCACGCCATCCAAGTGCCAGAGAAGTGCTTTATATAGCGCAAACTTCACCGTCACGCCATCCAAGTGCCAGAGAAGTGCTTTATACAGCGCGAACTCTACCGTCACGCCATCCAAGTGCCAAGAGAAGTGCTTTATATAGCGCAAACTCTACCGTCACGCCATTCAAGTGCCAGAGGAATACTTTACACAGCTCAAATACTAGTGTCACGCCATCCAAGTGCCAGAAAAGTGCTTTATATAGCGCGAACTCTACCGTCACGCCATCCAAGTGCCAGAGGAATACTTTACACAGCCCAAATACTAGTGTCACGCCATCCAAGTGCCAGAGAAGTGTTTTATATAGCACGAACTCTACCGTCACGCCATCCAAGTGCCAGAGAAGTGTTTTATATAGCACGAACTCTACCGTCACGCCATCCAAGTGCCAGAGAAATGCTTTATACAGTGCGAACTCTACCGTCACGCCATCCAAGTGCCAGAGAAGTGCTTCATATAGCACGAACTCTACCGTCACGCCATCCAAGTGCCAGAGAAGTGCTTTATATAGCGCGAACTCTACCGTCACGCCATCCAAGTGCCAGAGAAGTGCTTTATATAGCGCGAACTCTACCGTCACGCCATCCAAGTGCCAGAGAAGTGCTTTATATAGCGCGAACTCTACCGTCACGCCATCCAAGTGCCAGAGAAGTGCTTTATATAGCGCAAACTTCACCGTCACGCCATCCAAGTGCCAGAGAAATGCTTTATACAGTGCGAACTCTAACGTCACGCCATCCAAGTGCCAGAGAAGTGTTTTATATAGCACGAACTCTACCGTCACGCCATCCAAGTGCCAGAGAAATGCTTTATACAGAGCGAACTCTAACGTCACGCCATCCAAGTGCCAGAGAAGTGTTTTATATAGCACGAACTCTACCGTCACGCCATCCAAGTGCCAGAGAAGTGCTTTATATAGCGCAAACTTCACCGTCACGCCATCCAAGTGCCAGAGAAATGCTTTATACAGTGCGAACTCTAACGTCACGCCATCCAAGTGCCAGAGAAGTGCTTCATATAGCACGAACTCTACCGTCACGCCATCCAAGTGCCAGAGAAGTGCTTTATATAGCGCGAACTCTACCGTCACGCCATCCAAGTGCCAGAGAAGTGCTTTATATAGCACGAACTCTACCGTCACGCCATCCAAATGCCAGAGAAGTGTTTTATATAGCACGAACTCTACCGTCACACCATTCAAGTGCCAGAGAAGTGCTTTATATAGCCCAAGTTTCACCATCACGCCATTCAAGTGATAGAAAAATAATTTATTCTACCGTCACGCCATCCAAGTGCCAGGGAAATGCTTTGTACTGGGATAAGTTTATTTTAGAAGGGAGTAGTTGTATTGTTGGGGAGCCGAACTTGAAGTAGTTGCAACCACGTATGGTACAAAGTTCCTGTGGCCTTCGCTCCAACTTTACTTTCAACTTTATATTTGAATGTTTCTTTAATATTATATATTTAGGTCTGCCTCGGCTGCGTCAGTATTAATTTGTAGAAATATATATCTCTGATCAAGGTGTGGTGCGACTAAAGAATGTAGGCTTACACAAGTTATAATCTTTACTTCACTCCTTTTTATTTATCCTTGACACGATTAAATAACACTTCACTGATCTATAGAGAGCTGTGAGATTATTAATTACTTGCACTTTTTAACACGTAAACTTTATATCCTCGCCGTAATGAAGTTTTTGTCTCACACTGAATACGTATTAAACTTCTCGAGGTCGCGTCCAGTTAGTAACAACGAACTGATCTCTACCCCCTGAATTTGTAAATTTCGTCTATTTCAAGTCTCTGATTGGCTATTCCTAATCCAATAGAATACTTGTTGATTGCTGTTGATTGGCTATTTATAAACTGTCTCAAAAATTACATTATTGTTGCTCCAAGAATTACTAATAGCATTATTAAACTTTCTAATTCATTATTGCCTCAAAGTTATCTCATTGTTACCTCATTGTTAGCAATTTTCGGCTTCTATTATCACAGTTTCTACATTGTTAAATTGCCTAATACGTTCACATAACATTATTAAACATGTACATAATAGTATAAACATAATACAATGACTATAATATACACTTTTTATATATTGTTACATATACATATTGCTTTAAGGTGGACTGTTATTGAAGTTATATTATATAATTTAGACTGAAATCATTTAAGTGTTAAAAATACTGCCTCAGTACAGCGCAAATTCTACCATCACGCCGCCATGCACCAGCCGTCACCTGATCCTACAAGCTTGAAATATATGAAAGGAAATTATGGAGAAAGAAAGTTTATAGTAAAAGAGGAAGCAAGTCAACATTACCCTACCGACCTGGAAAAAAACATTAAACCCAGTGTCTGGGTGGCCGGCCCATTTGGGTTCAACCCAGCTTCTCCCGAATGCGAATCTCTCATGTTACTGCGATGCCATCTCGCTCACACCTATAGTTACTTTTCAATTATATGTTGAAGTAGTTATTTTCTTTACGTTATTTGAACCACGCTTTGGGCGCCAATTTGAAGTTGTAAGTTTCAGCCCGACGTATGGACGTCAATTTGAAGAAGAATGTTTGTTGCTTCACGTATGGAAAGCTAATTTGAAGTAGGAGTTGTATTGTAGTTCAACTGTTGGGAGTCGAACTTCAAGTTTGTTGCAACCGCACGTATAGCACCCGCTTTCCGGTAGCCTTCGCCCCAAATGTAATTTCCGGTGGCCTTTGCTCCAAATGTTTTGTTTAAAAATATTAACTTTGTAATTTGACTGTTTCTTTAAATGTTATATATTTATGTTTGCCTCGGCTGCGTCAGTATTATTGTTAGGGAGACGTGTTCTCTTTACAGGGTTGTGGTGCGACTGAAGAATGTAGGCTTACACAGATTATAATTTTACTTCACTCCTTTTGTTAATGCTTGACACGATTTTAATAACACTTCACTGATATAGAGAGAGCTGTGAGATTTTTTTATTAATTACTTGCCCCTTTTACACGTAAAACTATTTTCGTCTAACACAAAAAATGTATTAAATTTCTCGAAGACGTGTCTCGCGTCCGGTTAGAAACACTGTCTGCAGGCAACTCGTCCAGTTATGAGCACTGTTCTACAAGCAATTGAACTTTAAATTTATAAATTTTGCTATATTTCAGTTTCTGATTGGCTAATCATAGTTCAATAGAATACCTTCATTTAACTAAAGCGTTTTCTGGTTGTTGACTGGCTATTTATAAACTGTCACAAAAATTACATTACTGTTGCTCCAAGAATGTCTAGTAGCATTATTAAACCTTCTAATTCATTATTGCCTCAAGGTACCTCATTGTTACCCCATTGTTAGCAACTTTTAACCTATTATTCTCACAGCTCCTACATTATTAAATTACGTAATGCATTCACATAACATTATTGAACATGTACATATAATATAATCATTTACAATGACTGTAATATACACTTTTTATATCTTGTTATATAGACATATTGCTCTAAGGCGGGCTGTTATTGAATTTACATATTATATAATTTGACTGAAATTATTTAAGCGTTAAAAATACTGCCTCAATATTCATCAGGCAGACATTATGCTAAGTGTGGCTATTCTTTTACTTTTATTTTAGGTTTAGAAAAACATCAAAACATTAGGTAATTCCGTTCATATTCCTTTCTAAAGGGCCCGCTACAAAACGCACCGTATTCAGAACAAGTGAAGCGCTGTAATAAAGTTGACTATTTTATTAACAACTAAAGAGTAATCCCCACGCTAGAGGGCAGGAAAGAACAGAGCTCTATGTAAAGCCTTTGCCTTTAAGGCCAGGGCCTAAAACCAGCCTTACTCTTGCGTTTACAGAGCAGTCGGTTCCGAAAAGGTAATTGGATTAAATTTAGCGCCTGTGGAGCAAAGGCTGCAACGAGAACAAGGCCGAAGAATGCTAGTCTGATAATCTTTCAAGTTAGGAAAACAAATTTACTTAATGCTTCACAAAATCGCCATGTTAGCTGCGGGCGGTCGGTCGGCCGGCTTAGAAGTTCCACTCCAGTTCGTCAGTTCCAGGTAATGGAATTATTTCACTACTGTCATGTAGCACTAAGAAAGAGTAGAATTTTTTAAAAGTTTACGAGCTCCGCAGTTCAAAGTCTTTATCAAGAACCATAATAGGATATGCATTTATGGACAAAAAAAATCTCATGTATTACATGCATATGATTATCTCTACCTCCAATTCTACATTGTTCTTCTAAAATTTTCTTCGTTTATTTGCTTCTTTTTAATCATTATAAACGTTTGCATAAATTCTGTTTAGTACACGATCTCTAAAACATTGCTTAGATCGCTAACGTCGCTATGGACACCTTTAGCGGCGTAACAAACAAACTCCAAATGGCTGATAAGTCATAGAAATTCTAACAGGGTTTTAAACAATGATGGAACGATACCACTATTGTTACATACTGGGATGAGGGCCGAAAGGTTTCCAGGAAAATATTAAATTTGAGGCAGTATTTTTAACACCTAAATTTCGGTTAATTATATAAAGTAAAATTCAATAACAGCCCGCCTTAAAGCAATATGTGTATAATATAATATATAAAATGTATATTACAGTCATTGTATATTGTTTATATTATTGTGTACATGTATAATAATGTTATGAGAATGTATTACGTAATTTAATAATGTAGGAGGTGTGAGAATATAGGTCAAAAGTTGCTAACAATGAGGTAACAAAGAGGTAACCTTGAGGAAATAATGAATTGAAAAGTTTAATAATGCGACTAATAATTCTTGGTAACAATAATGTAATATTCTTGAAACAGTTTATAAATAGCCAATCAACAACAAGAAAAAGCTTAAGTTAAAAGTATTCTATTGGAGTAGGATTAGCCAATCAGAAATTGAAATACAGAAATTTACCAATGCAGGCGGTAGAACTCAGTTGCTAGCAGACAGCGTTCCTAACCGGACGCGAGACGCATCCTCGAGAAGTTTATTACGTATCCAGTGTGAGACGAAAATAATTTACGTGTTTAAAAAAGTGCAAGTAATTAATAAATAATCTCACAGCTCTCTATATCAGTGAAGTGTTATTTAATCGCGTCAAGGATTAATAAAAGGAGTGAAGTAAAAATTATAATCTGTGTAAGCCTACAATCTTTAGCCGTATCACACCCTGTTACATGTTTCTACAAAATTAATACTGGCGCAGCCGAGGCAAACCTAAATATATGCAATATTTAAAGAAACATTAAAATACAAAGTTGATTCTTAAACATTGGGGCGAAGGCCACCAAAAAGTAAAGTTGGGGCGAAGGCCAGCGGAAAGTGAACATTGGGGAGAAGGCCACCGGAAACTTTGTACCATACTTGGGGCAGTTATATCATCAAGTTTGGCTTCCCAACATTTGAACTACAATACAACTCCTAAAAATTTAAACTCCAAATTTTAATCACCCCAACATGCACATGGGGGAGCGTAGCTACAGCAACTGCGAGAGGACCAGGACTTTGATGTTCACATTCAAGTGCAGGCGTGGGTTTTTTATAACAAATTACACAAATTTCACATCATTCACATTACCTGTGGTTTATTTAATAAAGTAAATGGTGTCCCTACATTGCACACAAGGGAATAAAGAATTGAAGGAGATGTTTCACGTACGACCACCATCTTCACTTTTTCACACAAACTCACAGGCTCAACCAACTGACGCTCGTACACACACAGAAAATTAACTAAACTATTCCCCCTCTCTCCCCACTTCTAGCTAGGCTCACCAGCCAGGGCGGCGAGTCATCATGCCAGACGGAACTTCAAACACAAAACCGAAAGAAATACTGAATTACCTCAACAATGCTGTCGCCGATGCCACGTAATGTGTCTGGCATGACAATAGCTACTAGTGCTACTAATACGTCACACTATTTGTCGATACTCAATATCGCTACTTATTTTTGAGCACCAATACTCCATACTCAATTTATAAAAAACCGCCTCCGTGGTCTAGAGGTACCATGCTAGCCTCTAGTTCTCGAAGTCGTACGTTCAAACCCAGAGGAGGAGGATAAAGAGGTCCCTGAACAAAATTACCGGTCTTTCAAGCCCAATATAGAATGGGACGCTAAATACCACAGCAGTTAAACAGCGTCCATAAATAAAATATTTCATTTAATTTTAAACCTTATAAAAAAACATAAAGGCGATAACTTGTTCACTTCTTAATAATCTTCTATGTATAAACGGATATAAGCAATTTTGTATTATATGCTAATTACGAAATTGCTCCTGTTTGACATTCTCCAATTGGAGGTAAATTTTACTTTCTCTACTAAGTATAGTAAGTAGGGGAAGTGTTGTATTCCACCCAAAATTTCGATACCAAGATTTCACAGCAAAAATATATGTTTTCAGACCGCCTGAATCCAAAAAAAGCATTTTTGGAAACATGTCCGTGTGTGTGTGTGTGTGTGTGTGTGTGTGTGTGTGTGTGTGTTTGTGAACAGCATAACTCAGAAACGAACAGTCGGATAAACACCAAACTTGGTATTTAGGTTCAGTATCTTCCAGAGATGCGACACGAAGGTTTTCAAAAAAATCCCCCCGCCCCAGATTACCCTTTACATGGAACATTTTTCGAAAATTTTAATTTTCTCAAAAATGGCTAACGATTATTGATGAAAATATCATATGTTTAAGATATTTTCATGACAAATGAAATGCATATCTGGAATTTTCTGGGAATGTCTCCAAAAGTATTCTTCATTGTGAACGACTTTTGCATAACTGGTAAACCTTAAGAGATAACAAAATTTTACTACACAAACAATGTAGATCGCATCAAAATACACAATTTATGGCATATACATTTTTGTTCTTGAGTGAACCATTTTCGAGATATTGCTTGTTATTCCCTTAAATTCACTTTTTTTTTTGTCCTGGTAATGCAAAGAGAATGGAATACTCCACATAGCAACAGCTCTTAAAATATTTGACTATTGCTTATAACCTACCAATTCCCCTTGCATCTACAAGAAAATTAGCAATAAGATTAACATCTGGATTAACATGAAGCATATGGAGAATAAGCGTTTGTAAGAATAGAGTAGAAAAAGTCATGTGAGTGTAACACATCAGACTTTTTTACATTGATAACGCCACAGATTATACATAGTGGAGCATTTAAGTTGAAACTGTACAGCATCTCCAAAACTAGGCGTTGTAGGAAGAAATGTCTCTAATAAAAGTTGTTGGATATTATGGGGGAAAGTAAATGCCATTAGTCGCGTTTTGTTTGGAGGACGTCATGATGATAATTTTAGGGACAATTTAATTTTTAAATGAGAACTAAAATTAGGTTCAATTTAAATTCACCTAAAAATGACAATCACAAATAAAACACGACCAATGCAGTTTACTGTCCCTCATAATATCACACAGCTTTTATGCAAGACATTTCTTCCTACAACGCTTTGTACTGGAGACGATGTACAGTCAAGTTAAATGGTCCACTATTGTTACCGAGGATAATAATAATAATAATAATAATAATAATAATAATAATAATACATTTCTTTACTTCCCTTTTTATGTAACTAATTTTGTGCTGAAAACTTTCTTTTTAAAACATTTTCTATCAACAACAAAAATTACTAGAAATTCTTCTTTATTTTTCAATCTTAAAAATATAATGAAGTATATATTTTACATGAAACTCAAACAGCTAAAGATAACAAATATTTCCATGCGCTGCATTATCTCACACCTGTTCTGACTGTTTCTTTTGTGTTCGCATATTTTGGTCACCGACGTAGATAAATGTAATGGCTGGAGTGAGTCACCAAGCCAGGTTTTCCACGTTTTCATTTAGACACAAGAGTGTATGGAAAGTTGCATTAATTTAGCCGCATCACCCTCTGCAAAGAGACACATGTTTCTACAAATTAATACTGACGCAGCCGAGGCAAACCTAAATATATAATATCTAAAGAAACATAAAAATACAAAGTTGATTTTTTAAAACTTGGGGTAAGGCCACCGGAAGTGAACATTGGGGCGAAGGCCACTGGAAACTTTGTACCGTACGTGGGGCAGTTACTTCAGCAAGTTCGGCTCCCCAACAACGGAACTACAATACAACTCCTCCTCCTAAAAATAACCTCCTTCATATTACACATATTTCCATACCACCTAGTATCGTGAGTATGGAGGTATCGAGATCGCATCCCTGGTTTAAAACAAAATACTGAACGTGAAGCAAGAAATATAAGCTAACATTGGTTTTTATGTTAATTACATCAGTATTTTTCACAAAACAGTTTGTTTAAAAACAAATATAAATTAAAACTTTAAAAATGAAACATTTATTTTTCAACTGGAGGTGTGTTCGTCCGCGAGAGAAACACCGCTTACCTTACACCAGCGTTTAAATGCAATATATTCCTTCCGCCGAGATTTTGGTGCCAGCAGCTCCTACGAGGGCTGATCAACAAAGACTGAGACCGATTCTTTCCTGTAGCTTCCGTGATAGTTTCGTATCTGTAACATAAATATTTGAAAAGAGCGGGTTTTTATGTATAATGTTGATAGGCGGCAGCACTCTCGTATTGGTAGGTTGGTAGTAATGCTCTATTTTGTAGACCCTGCGTGCATTTCGCATACCAGACAATGGAGGTGATGCATTTTTTTAAATCGATTATCATCGGTGATGAGTCATGGCTGCATCATTATGATCCTGAAGGAAAACAAGCCAGCACATTGTGGAAATCGCCAGGTTCTCCAACACCAAAAAAGGCAAAAGTTGTTCCATCTGCAGGGAAAGTGATGGGATCACATTTTTTGACTGTAATGGAATGATTTACCAGCATGCAGTTCCCCCTCACACTACTGTTACAGCAGCATACTACATGTCAGTATTGGCTACACTGAGGAAGCGCATTGCAAAGAAACGACCAGAGCTTTCTCGGACTGGGTGGCGACTTCATCATGACAATACACGGCCTCACGTCGCAAATCAAGTCATGCAGTTTCTGGCTCGATTCAACATTACCTGTGTACCACATCCACGTTATAGCCCCGATCTTGCACCCTGTGACTTTTTTTTATTCGCATCACTAAAGGCAAAGCTTAGGGGTATTCGATTTGAGAACTCTGAAGCAGTGCTCAAGAAAAGTGAGGCGATTCTCAAGGACCTGACAAAGAATGGTCTGCACGTGCTCAAGGACTGGCAGAGACGGTATAAAAAGTGCATTGAAGTAGGAGGGGACTACTTTGAAAAAGATCATGTAAACATTGAATTGGAGTAATAAACATCTGTGAAAAAAAATCAGTCCCAGTCTTTGTTGATCAGCCCTCGTATTTAATCTTTCTGGTTCCGATTGACATATCCTTGTGATTGTTGTTTAGAAACGAGCGCTGAAACTAAGCAGTGTCATCTACATCCTCATCTCGTATTGTTACGGTCAATGCTTCCTAGGAGGCGTTGGTACGGTTCATACCGCACGATTATGACGTCTATGAGAATGTCAACAAATGAGTGACTATGTCTTTAATATTCATACAGTACCTACATTATATTATTCATTTTATTTAATATAATTTTGAGTTAGCCTTATTTGCGTACTTGATATATAAATAGATATTATTAAACATTTCGATGTAGGTGGCTTTGAAATTTCACTCTGTGCATAACCAGGGGAGAGAATAAAGACTAGTGTATTACATTCATATGACATTCTGTACACGCTTTTATACAAATTATTGTTACAAACGCTTATTCTTCTATCTGATTTATTTAAATCTATATAAATAATTACAGAAATGTTTTCATTATGCATTTCGTTGTAGTTACATGAATAATAGGGGAGACTGAAGCGATAGTCAAATCTTTAAAAAGCTGGTTGCTATGTTATGGCTTCCAAATACTGTTCTCTTCACAATTCAGTAACAAATAGTATCTCGGAAATGCTACAATGGATTGTGGTTTTTTATGTGATCTACACTTTTATGCAGTAAGCCGAGGGAGTATTTTTAACACTTAAATGATTTCAGTCTAATTATATAATATGTAAATTCAATAACAGCCCGCCTTGAAGCAATATGTGTATGTAATAATTTGTAAAATGTATGTAACAGTCATTGCATACATTGTAAACATGTTCAATAATGTTATGTGAATGTATTACGTAATTTAATAATGTAGGAGCTGTGAGAAAAATAGGTTTAAAGTTGCTAACAATGAGGTAACCTTGAGGCAATAATGAATAAGGAAGTTTAAATTCTACTAGTCATTATTAGAGCAGCAATAATGTAAATAGTTGAGACAGTTTAAAAAAAAATAGCCAATCAACAACCAGAAAAATCTTTAGATAAATGCAGGTATTCTATTGGAGTAGGATTAGCCAATCAGAGATTTGAAATACAGAAATTTACAAGTTTAGACGGTTGAAATCAATTCAGTTGCCTCCAAACAGTGCTCATAACCAGACGTGTTGCTTCTAGACAGTGCTTATAACCAGACGCGAGATGTGTCCTCGAGAAATTAATTACGTATTCGTGTGAGACGAAAATAGTATACGTGTTAAAAAGTGCAAGTATTAAATAAAATAATCTCACAGCTCTCTATATCAGTGAAGTGCTATTTAATTTTTATCAAGGATTAATAAAAAGGAGTGAATTAAAACTTAAAATCTGTGTAAGCCTACATTCTTAGTCGTACCAAAACCCTGTCAAGAGAAGCGTGTCTCTAACAAACGCTGACGCAGCCGAGGCAAACATAAATATAATATTTAAAGAAACAGTCAAATTACAAAGCTAATATTTTTAAGCTTTGGGGCGAAGGCTACCGGAAACCGGGTACCATACGTGCGGTTGCAACTACTACAAGTTCGGCTCCCCAACAGTTGCAAATAACGAAACAATTCGACATATTCTTCAATTGGCGTCCATACGTGGAGCTAAATAAATAAACAACCCAACAAATAAACAACTTCTCAAAGCTTTGTTTACAAGTTTATAACATTCATTCAGAATGATGAGGATTAACAGGCTATTCTCAGGTTCAAGGTATTCGTTTTATTTTCCATTTAATTGTCTTAATTATATGGCATTTTAATAAAAATTCTTAGTCCTTTTTGAGATAAAAAAATAACGTCTTCTTTGATTACTAACCTGCTTATTAGAGAATGACAGAAAATATATTACCCCCAAAAAATTAATTATCGGCCGATTGGAAGGAGAGATCTGCGTAAGCCTCGTAAGAGGTTGATGGATGCTAGAGATTGGAACACGTGATAACACCTAATGCCTAAAGAAAGAAGAAATAACGAAAAATTTTCCGTGTAAGAGATAATTTTATGGAGAATTTTCTTGAAAATATTATGTTTCATATTGAATGATATTGATTGAACTTAAATACCAAGTTTATAATTTATCTCATATTTCGTTATAGGTTTATTGCTGTTTAACACACACGCGAGTGCATCTATGGGCCTCAAAAATAAAGTAGATATTGTCCTAACTTTGTTTGCACCACGCTTTGGGCGTCAATTTAAAAAAAAAATTATTAGCTCCACGTATGGATGCCAATTTGAAGAAGGTTTTTGTTTCACGTATGGAAAAGCCGATTTGAAGTAGGCATTGTATTATATTTCAACTGTTGGGGAGCCGAAATTGTAGTAGTTGCAACCGCACGTATAGTAAACAGTTTCCGGTAGCCTTCGCTCTAAATGTAGGTATTTTCAGGCGGCCTTTGCCCCAAGTTTAAAAAAATATTAACTTTGTAATTAAACTGTTTCTTTAAATATTTATGTTTGCCTCGGCTGCGTCAGCATTATTTTAGAGACATGGATATCTTGGCAGGATTGTGGTACGACCGAAGAATGTAGCTTATGCAGATTTTAAGTTTTAATTCACTCCTTTTTATTAATCCTTGATACAAATTAAACAGCAGTTCACTGATATAGAGAGTTGTGGGATTCTTTTATTAAATACTTGCACTTTTAACATGTATACTATTTCCGTCTCACACGAATACGTATTAAATCTCTCGAGGACGCATCTTGCATCCGGTTACAATCACTGTCTGCAGGCAACTGAATTCATTTCAACCGTCTAAACTTGTAAATTTCTGTTTTTCAAGTCTCTGATTGGCTAATCGCACTCCAATAGAATACCTGCATTTAACTATAGCTTTTCTGGTGCTGATTGGCTATTTTTTATAAACTGTCAATAAAATTACATTAATGATTCCAAGAATCACAAATAACATTTAAGCTCTCAAACTCATTATTGTCTCAAGGTTACCTCATTGTTACCTCATTGTTTGCAACGTTTAGCTTATTATTCTCACAGCTCCTACATTATTAAATTACGTGATATTTTCACATAACATTATTACACATGGATACAATAATATAAGCATATGCAGTGACTTTTAAATACATTTTATCAATTATTACATACACATATTGCTTCAAGGCGGGATGTTATTGAATTTATATTTATATAATTTGACTGAAATCATTTAAGTGTTAAAAATATTGCCTCACTAATGCATTAACGTGCAAGTTTTGGATGGAATGGAATACTTTCTCTGCTTACTAGGAACGTGGTAGAGAACATAATAAAAAGAAAGAAAGAAGAAAGCTATTTCGTTTCAATTTACTTTAATACATAAAAACGTACCGCTACAATCAATATGATTCCAGTATCTAGCTGTAAAATGTTATCATAATAAATGTCTTACCTGAATATAAAAACCATCTTCTATTGATAAAGATAGTGATTCAGTTGTTTCTACTGCAGAACACCTCTGTTGTTCCGTGATTCCTTTCCCCTCTTCTCTTCTTCAGAAACGACGTTTCAAGGGCTGGCCCCAGCAAGTAAAGGAGAACTCAATGGATATTGGTAGCATTCATTAATCTAAATATATCATTATTCACACTTCAAAAAACCACTGTAAAATGTGATCCACGGTAGAAGAGTCACCCCCCTTCTCGCTTCCGAACTTAATGAGAGTCGAAATTAATTTCATGTTTCTTTTAAAACCACAATCCTTCAACCAAAATGGTAGATAGCTTTACTGAGGCATGCGCATTAAATGATCAAGAAGAAACAGTTTCTGAAATGTAGCGGGTTCATCAACAGATATTCTAATTACACTAATTAGTATAGCTTGAATATGAGCAAACACTGCCATAATTATGCTCAGTAAACAATAGAGGGCAATGATAACTTTGAATTCGAGATCAAAATTTACATTAACAGCTTTGTTAACCACATGATCTGTACAATGGGATTAAATGATAGTATTATTATCATCGATAAAATGTTAATATAGTCATTTCATGACAAACAACCTAGTGCATATAGTATTTTATAAATATTTAGCCGAATTTGTGAGCATTTAATAGAAATTCTGGCTCGTTGAGTTTCGATTTATTCCATTTTTGTAACTGTTAAATATCTTGACAAAATAATGCTTCGCTATGTTCATCTCTGTTGTAATTGAGGAGTTTCTTGCAAACGCCATACATGTCAAAAACAAGTAATTTTCATCGTAAAGTAAAAAGTCTTGTGTTACATTCCAGTGACTATATGGCGCATTCCATTCTCTTTGTATG
Organism: Deroplatys truncata; assembly: GCA_030765065.1. NCBI lineage: Eukaryota > Metazoa > Arthropoda > Insecta > Mantodea > Mantidae > Deroplatys > Deroplatys truncata. The sequence goes on from CM060982.1 coordinate 114,200,580, forward strand.
TCCAGGACAAAAAAAATGAACAACGAATTCCCATTTGAGAAAAAGTATTGGAAAATTTAAGGGAATAATAAGCAATATCTCGAAAACGGTTCACTCAACAAAAATGGCATAAATTGTGTATTTTAACGCGATCTACATTTTTTGTGTAGTAAAAGTTTGTCTATCTCTTATGGTTTACCAGTTATGCAAAAGTCGTTCACAATGAAGAATACTTCTGGAGACATTCCCAGAAAAAATTCGCGATATACATTTTATTTGTCATGAAAATATCAAACATATGCTATTTTAATCAAAATCGTTACAGCCAGTTTTGAGAAAATTAAAATTTTCGAAAAATGTTCCATGTAAAGGGTAATCTGGGGTGGGGGATTTTCTTGAAAACCTTCGTGTCGCATCTCTGGAAGATACTGAACCTAAATACCAAGTTTGGTGTTTATCCGACTGTTCGTTTCTGAGTTATGCTGTTCACAGACACACACACGGACATATTTCCAAAAATGCTTTTTTGGGATTCAGGGGGGGTCTCAAGACATATATTTCCGGTGAAATCTTGGTATCGAATTTTTGGGTGGAATACAATACTTCCCCTACTTACTCTACGTAGTAGAGAAAGTAAAAAGAATAAGGAATTCACATTTCAGAAAAGTATAAGTATTGGAAAATTCAAAAAATAGCAGGGAATATCTAGAAAATGCTTCGCTCGGAAAAAGATGTATATGACATATATTTTTGGAGTAGTAAAATTTTGCCTATATCTTACAGTTTACCAGTTATGTGAAAGTCATTCAGAAAGAGGAGAAATTTTGGGGACATTCCCAGAAAATTCAAGATATACATTTCATTTGCTATAATAATATGTTAAACATGTGATATTTTAATGAAAATCGTTAGAGCCATTTTTGAGAAAATAAAAATTTTCGAAAAATGTTCCATGTAAAGGGCAATCTAATGTAACGGAATTTTCTTGAAAGATACTGTACTCAAGTACCAAGTTTGGTATTTATCAGTTTTTTCGTTTTTTAGTTTGTTATGCTGTTCACAAGCAGACGGACGGACACGTTTCGAAAAATGCTTTATTTGGATTAAGGGCACTTCAAAACAGGTATTTTCCAGTTTAATCTCGGTATCGTATTTTTTTATGTAATGCAGTACTTTCCCTACTTACTATACATAGTAGAGAAAGTCAAAATGTGGGTAATTTAAGGTACTGTATCTTCTTTTCACATCATGCTTCTCATTTGTTACAAACTTATAGTGGACCGTGGCCCACAATAATAAAACAAAATTAATTCTGTAAGGTAACAGCTGCTATATTATTATTTTCTCTAAATATAGAGCTTTTAGTATATGATATATTACTAAAAGTGCAACTTTGTCATTTTTCCACCATTTTGGGATGTCACTACAATCTGGTGATATTTGAGTTGTTAGATTCCATTCATAATCGTCAACTCCTCCGCAAATACGCGCGGTACGTGTATTGGGAAGGTTAGTTATATTGTATCTATTACGTTGGGGCCTGTCTTTTTATTCGTAGGTTTCAGACTTGGCACCATTCAGTCATCAATTGTACTGATTATAATATTAATTATATTATGCACTACGTGATCAAAAGTATCCTGACACCTGGCTCAAAATGACATACAAGTTCGTGGCGCCCTCCTTCGGTAATGTTGAAAGTCAATATGGTGTTGCCTCACCCTTAGCCTTAATGACAGCGTTCACTCTCGCAGGCATACTTTCAATCGGGTGCTGAAAGGTTTCTTGGCGAATGGCAGCCCATTCTTCACGAAGTGTTGAAAGATGCAATCGCCATCCCCGAATTGCTCTTCAACAGTGGGAAGCAAGAAGGTGCTTAAAATATCAATGTAGGTCTGCGCTGTGATCATACCACGCAAAATAACAAGGGGTGCAAGCCCCCTCCAGGAAAACAACGACCACACCACAACACCAGGACCTCCGAATTTCACTGTTGGCACTACACACGCTGGCAGATGGATAGTGAGGACACAACTATAATCACTAAAGTCTTCCGAGAATATAAGCCATATACAAGATTTTAAACGGACAGATGTTTCAGCGTTTCAACACTAAATAATTGTAACCAAAAAACACTTTATTGATTTATGGTTCTCAAGTAGAGGATGATTAAAGCTCGTTACAATGTCACGCTTACTGCAACACTCTTAGCTCACTGGTAGGGAGCTAACTGTTCTTTATGTTGCAATTTTAAATCTTAACTTTTGGCGTTACTTAACTTTTTTTCCCAACTGAGCGGGATGGCTCAGGTGGTACCGTCTGTGGCCTGTATTCGGGAGATCCCGGACTCAAATCCTCACGACCGACCATTCTGACCGAAGGTTTTTCGCGGTTTAACTCGGTCGCTAGGCGAATGCTGGGCTGGATATCCCTTTCATCACTACATTTCATTTCGTTCTTCTTCACCGCCATACCAGGCATTGGGCTGATCATCCATCCTGTATATACTATGATCTAGAAGTCTGCTTGCTCCTCAACAGGCTACTGACACAAGACATGGGTTTGTACGTCCTTGGGTGTGTAAGTCCTACAAAGAGGAGGGTAAGCCGTTAAAGAAGAAGTAGAGTAAAACTTAACAGATTTTCTTTATTTTTATATTGAGACAGTGTTTTTTATTTCAGTCTAATTATATAGTATATAAATTCAATAACAGCCCGCCTTGAAGCAATATGTGTATGTAATAATTTGTAAAATGTATGTAACAGTCATTGCATATGTTTATATTATTGTATCCATGTTCAATAATGTTATATGAATGTATTACGTAATTTAATAACGTAGGAGCTGCGAGAAATAGGTCAAAAGTTGCTAACAATGAGGTAACAATGAGGTAACCTTGAGGCAATAATGAATTAGAAAGTTTAAATGTTACTTATGATTCTTGGAAGCAATAATGTAATTTTAGTGGCAGTTTATAAAAATAGCCAATCAACAACCAGAAAAAGCTTTAGTTAAATTAAGGTATTCTATTGGATTAGGAATAACCAATCAGATGCTTGAAATACCGAAATTTACAAGTTTAGGCGGTTGAAATCAATTCAGTTGCCTGCAAACAGTGTTCCTAACCGGACGCGAGACACATCCTCGAGAGATATAATACGTATTCGTGTGAGACCAAAAATAGTTTACGTGTTAAAAAGTGCAGGTAATTCATAAAAGAATCTCACAGCAATCAGTGAAGTGTTCTTTAAATCGTGTCAAGGAGTGAAGTAAAATTATAATCTGTGTAAGCCTACATTCTTAAGTTGCACCACAACCCTGCTAAGAGAAACGTGTCTCTAACAATAATACTGACGCAGCCGAAACAGTAAAAACACATTTGGGGCGAAGGCTACCGGAAACTGTTTACTATACTGCGGTTGCAACTACTTCAAGTGTTCGGCTCCCCAACAGTTGAAATACAATACAAACTACTTCAAATTGGCTTTCCATACGTGAAGCCACAAACCTACTTCAATATATGTGGAGTTTATTTAGTAATCCATCTTACCGGTAGATGGCAACCATGTCATTAATTTATCGGTCAGCATGAGGTTCCATACTGAAGTCAATTTAATTTTATAACCACAAATGTAACTTTATTGTAATTATATCCATAAGTAAAATGAAGTAACACAAGCAATATTACTTAATTATATTACAGTAATACGAGCTTTTTAAATAAAAGATAACAAATCCACTACGGAGAATCGAACTCGAGCTGCTTGCGTTGAATTTAAGTAGATTAACCACTGCTCAGTGCTTTGCAGTTTGTATTATAGTGTTAGCCCAAGCGGCGCACAGAAGTTGGCGGTTGTGAACCGCGCGCTCAAGTGACCGGCCAGTATATTCAAACAAACCCCTAAGGATTTCCCTGTATGGCCTAATTGTTGAACTGACAGTAAATAAGCAAAACAATTTTCTAAATATTTTAATATTAAAGGTTTGCGGCGTCTTTTTGTGTCCATGGCAGGCAATTTGATGCGCTTTCGTTGTACAAGGTTATTCAAAAAGAAGAAACAGATTTTAAATATTCATTATTAATGAACAAAATATACGACACATCATTGAATAGAGGAAAGTTCAAAGTTTTAAGCTCCACCTATTAGTTCCATTCAGTGCCTACAGCGGCACTGGGTTTATTTACGAGAAAATGGCGACGCCACAGGTAAAGTCATTTTGTGCGCTGCAGTATGCAAAGAGTGAATTCATTGTTTCATTGCGGTATGCATTTCGTAAGTTCAACAAAGAGCCGCCTCGTCATAAAAAATCTGATGTGTTACACTCACATGACTTTCTCTACTCTTGTACAAACTATTTTTACAAACGCTTATTCTCCATATGCTTCATGTTAATCGAGATTTTGAGATGTTAATCTTATTGCTAATTTTCTTGTACATGCAAGGAGAATTGGTAGGCTTTAAGCGATAGTCAAATATTTTAAGAGCTGGTTGCTATGTGGAGTATTCCATTTTCTGCATTACCAGGACAAAAAAATAGAATAACGAATTTGAGAAAAAGTATAAGTATTGGAAAATTTAAGGGAATAACAAGCAATATCTCGAAAATGGTTCACTCTACAACAAAAATGTGTATGACTTAAATTGTGTATTTTAGCGCGATCTACATTTTTGTGTAGTAAAAGTTTGTCTATCTCTTATGGTTTACCAGTTATGCAAAAGTCGTTCACAATGAAGAATACTTTTGGAGACATTCCCAGACAATTCGAGATATATATTTCATTTGTCATGAAAATGTCTTAAACATACGATATTTTAATCAAAATCGTTAGAGCCATTTTTGAGAAAATTAAAATTTTCGAAAAATGTTCCATATAAAAGGTAATCTGGGGTGGAGGAATTTTCTTAAAAACCTTCGTATCGCATCTCTGGAAGATACTGAACCTAAATACCAAGTTTGGTGTTTATCCCTACTGTTCGTTTCTGAGTTATGCTGTTCACAGACACACACACACGGACATGTTTCCAAAAATACTTTTTTTGGATTCAGGGGGCCTCAAAACATGTATTTCCGGTGAAATTTCGGTATCGAATTTTTGGGTGGAATACAATACTTCACCTGCTTACTATACGTAGTAGAGAAAGTAAAAATTTACAATTGATACAATAAATTCGTAGAAGATGGTTGCGTGTGTTCGTTTTGAACATATAAAATAACATTTCGAACTTCGGTATATTCAGTGGTGTATCGTATGTGTCACTATTTATTTTCGTTCATTAGAAATAAATATTTAAAGTCTGCTCCTTCTTTTTGAATAAGCCTGTATATTAATATCAAAGACGAAATTAAGAAATACCTTTGGGGCGATTGCAGTACTTCTTCTAAGCTGGGTGAGGAGCAGAGGGAGTACGATCTCTCTTGGAAAGTACCCTGCTATTTAACATAAATGTAGTTCGATCTCGAGGTTTAAACTTTTAGTTGTTTTACTTCCCTTGTAAGAACGACGGCAGATTCAAGTCCCCAGCTGTTGAGGACAATGTGTTGGGCTAGAGCTAAAGGAAACGGAAATCCTGGTAAGGAAAACGCGGGAGGGGTTCTCTCCCTTCAGCGACTAGATGATCCTCCACCTCTACTTTTCCGGAAGCAAGAGACGCGAGTTGGACAGCGTGCTGGTTCGCGTGCTGGCTCTAGGCCAGGAGTTTCTTATACAGAACAATGGCGCCTTGCTTACCCTTCCACTTGATGCATTTTTGTTTTCTTCTAGTATACCCTTAGATTTTTACTTCCTCTACCACGTGTATAGTAGATATAGAAGGTATTGCATTCCACCCAAAAATTAGATACCGATATTTCACCGAAAATACATGTTTTGAGGTTCCCCGAATCCAAAATAAGTAATTTTAGAACATAGTCTGTGTGTGTATATCTGTGAACAGCACATATATACACATATACATATACACATATATGTCAATTTCAAACAAGGATTTACGAGGGCTGATCAATAAAGACAGACTGATTTTTTTCACGGTATTTATTACTCCATTTCAATGTTGACATGATATTTTTCAAGTAGTCCCCTCCTACTTGAATGCACTTTTTATAGCGTCTCTGCCAGTTCTCGAACACATGGTGCAGGCCATTCTTTGTCACGTCTTTGAGAATCGCCTCACTTTTCTTCAGCACTGCTTCAAATCGAATGCCCCGGAACTTTGCCTTTAGTGATGGGAATAAAACAGAAATCACACGGGGCAAGATTGGGGTTATAAGGCGGATGCAGTACGCAGGTGATGTTGAATTTCTGGACTTGATTTGCGACGTGAGGCCATGCGTTGTTGTGATGAAGTCGCCACCCATTCTGATGAAGTTCTGGATGTTTCCTTGTAATGTGCTCCCTCAGTGTAGCCAATACTGGCGTGTAGTACGCTGCTGTAACAGTAGTGTGAGGAAGAACAACAATCACAGCAGCTGTGTTGATGTTAATTTCAGTCATAGCAGAAGCGGAAGCACCAGGCCCAGCTTGCTTAGCACAGAGGACTCGCCCTTCTTTGAAGTCCTTGAACCACCTAAACACTGTTGCACGAGATAGTGCATCTTCACCGTATGCTTGCTTCAGCTTCTCCAAAGTTTCAGAGGCTGCATGATTTAAACGAAAACAAAATTTTATTGCTCCTCTCATGTCGAGAGGTATGTCAAATTCAAGTAGGGTCAACAATACACAGCATTACTACCAACCTACCAATACAAGAGTGCTGCCGTCTATGGACATTATACATGAAACCCCGCTCTTTTCAAATATTCATGGTAGAGACAGGAAACTCTCAAGAAAGCTACAGGAAAAAAATCAGTCTCAGTCTTTGTTGATCAGCCCTCGTACATAATAATATAATTCAGCAAGAAATGTGTTCGAATATTTAGCAGCCAAGAGATGTACAAACCAGATTATAACTTAGATAAGTAAGGGACGGGTGAGCTAGCTAATTCCAGGTAAAAGTAATTCTAGGTAGAAGTACATCTTTCACCAAGCTAATGTGCAAGGAACTTGAAGCAATAACAAGAAATAGAAAGAGACAGATATAGAAATGAGAGAGACAGAGATATTGAAATTGCTTCTGGACGTGTCACTGGTACGCATGTGCGAAAAGTTTTGGAGCAGAATATTTTCATACATAATAAGGTAACGCGGTCTGAGGACCAATTAGAAATGTCGTTACATTTGGAGGCGTGAAGGTGAGCGTCACTAGGTTTGGGTAGCAGGCCCCAGATTTTCACTCTTATACAATTTCGTCGACACACAATTATACTCTCTGGACGACGGATGCACGTGTGTGTATATGGGTGGGGAAGCGTGTGCAGTTATATTATGTTCCTAATTTATTATTATTATTATTATTATTATTATTATTATTATTATTATTATTATTATTATTATTATTATTGTGGGAATTGTTATAGACGGGAAAAGCTAACCGCCCATGAGTATACTGGTGATAAAAAAGTCACATTTTAAGGGAAATGCAGTGTATTTTAATTTTCTTTACCTATGAAAACCCTGAGATCAGTGAAATTAGTTAGATAGGTAATTAATTTATTAGAATGGAGAAATTATCACTCGCTGAGCCGAGATAGCCGAGGCCAGAACACTGCTGCAGAGGGCATTAACCCAGAGGAGCAGCGTTTTCCCGCTACAAATACCAAACTTGGTGTTTACGCTTAGTACCTTCCAAAAACGTGACATGAAGACTTTAAAGAAAATACCCCACCCAAAATTACCCTTCATGGAAGATTTTTCGAAATTTATTTTCTGAATAATGGATTCAACCATATATATTAAACATATTTATATGACAAACACAATTTATATCTTGAATTTTCTGGGAACGCTTGTGGAGTCTTCTTCATTCGGAAGGAAATTTATATAACCCTGCATAACTGGCAAATGTTAAGTGATAAACGATAACGAACTAAAACAAAAACTGTAGATCTCTTTAAAACACACGATTTATTTCAAATAAGCTTTTTGTAGCATACGCCATTTCCGAGATATCCGTTATTAATGCTTCGAATTGATCAATACTTAGCCATTTCTTGAAATCCTGTCAATTTTCAGTTGTTTCTCGCGATTACATGGAAACAGTGTGAAATTTTAAGGGCAGCGTATAGCGTCCAGTTCTAAAACATTTTACTGTCGCTGTTCCCTTTGTGTAATGTTGCTATTTCCAGAAAGCACAGTGTACGGTGGCTTTTATTTTTATACTGTGTTGAGATAAGCAATTATTTATATTCTGGAGAAACGGCAACTATTTATTCTATTCCATGCATCCTCAACTAAAAGCAAAACAGGCCTTCATAATGAAGCAATAACAATGATGATGCGATGGTGCGATATTTGGTACACGAATGTAGTTGCCACCTTTTCTCAATATCTGCTCTTGATTCTGCTGCCGGCTGCTCCAGTGGTTGAGCTATGAGTATTTCCCCTCGGGTATATCTGGATGTATTATGAAAAACACCACCAGTTTAAATTGACTAAACATTTATTGTGAAGTAATATTTGAGCTATTGAAGTGATTTGACGACCGTTTGAGATGAAGAAATAGACTGATTATGAATCATAGTCCTTGAGCTTATAACAAGTGATTTATTAAACCTGCTAACTTCTACAGTATCAAAGTTACGGTTGGAAATAACTGTTTCCGCAGTAAATGAAACCAGAGGCGTAACCTGCCGTGAGTCGCTAAAATATTGCTCGGAAAGATCCCTCGAGATAGCCGCGAAATCTTATCTCACAAGCGGGCCACTAAGCGCTTAAAATCACACATGTAGATACTGCTGAAGTTACCAGACAGAAAGTAATGTGTGCACAACAGTGTGCATGAACATCGATCCATACCAATGACGGTAGCAGAGTGGAGTGACACTTTGGTTTCAACTACACGCCTTTATTACTTTTAGTTCCGCCTACATATTATTCACCCACCAACGTTATTATTCATGCACGGGCTAATACTTACAATCCTCCTCATGCAGGTCTCTTGACTGTTACCAGAGGACTTGGCTAAAATCTTGGAAATACTCGTACCTTTCACTTCTCTTGTTCAGAATTTTGGCCTACGTGACTGCGTAAGCGTACTGAACTTATAACCTAACTGAATTGCCAGAATCTTAAGCTAATGCGTTCGCTAGTTCAGCTGTCGCTAATGACTTTGGTTAACATCCTAATTATCTGCATCTTTCCGGACAAACTTTTCAGTTGAAATTGTTATATATTCCCGTCCATAATTACGTCATCAGTAAGCATGTTGTTTTATAACACCAATGTGTTTGTATTCAAGTATAATGGCTTTGTAAATCATTTTTAATATTTTAATAATTTATGAAATGAAATTAGAAGGTACTTTATAACAGTAGGTCCCTCAGAACGAATTGGGCTTTTCAATGGTGAAAGAATTATCAATTTCGGTTGAGTGATTTTTGAGATTACCTTATATACACACACAACTATTTAATAAGACAATTTTACCCTTTTAAACAGCAAAGCTAAGATTTTGAACAATCCAGCTCGTTCCAATTCTCTTGAGTGTGCAACTTTATTTATCAAGTTAAACCCTTAGGAACTCCCGGTCCTAGAGTCCATGTTCACTAGTGTGTTTGTCTGTGGTGTTCTGTCCTGTGACGGACCCTGGGTTCGAGTCCCGGTTTGAGCATGTGTGTATGTCTGTGTACAGTATCTCAAAAACAAAAAGTTGGATGAATACTAGGCTTGGCATTTAAGTTAAGCATTTTCCAAGATGCAACACGAAAACTTTTCGAGAAAACCTCCACACGCCAAACTGTAACTTATATGGAAAAATTTTCATTAACGCTTTATTCTTTCAAAAACGAGAGAAAACCAACAAGGGAAAACCACGAAAAACCATGGTCAGAGTAGGCGATCACCGGGACCTCCCGAATGGTACATCACACGCTACCGCGGAGCCATCTCGCTCGGTTTGAGGGTGTAAGTCCCACAAAGTTGAGGGTAAGCCGTTGAAGAATAAGCCACATTGAATACTATTTCCGCAAGTTGTAACTTTTGCTTAATTTGAAGTCACTCCTAGCAAAGTAGATAGTATCTTTACGTTATTTGCCCCACGCTTTGGGGTAATTTGAGAAAGGAGAAGGGGTTGTATTATATTTCAACTGTTGGGGAGCTGAACTTGAAGTTTGTTTGCAACCGGACGTATGGTACCCGGTTTCCGGTAGCCTTCGCCCCAAATGCACTTTCAGGTGGCCTTTGCCCCAAATTTAAAAAGATTAACTTTTTAATTTAAACTGTTTCTTTAAATATTTATGTTTGCCTCGGCTGCATCAGTATTTATTTTAGAGACACGTTTCTCTTAGCAGGGTTTTGGTGCGACAAGAATGTAGGCTTACACAGATTATAATTTTACTTCACTTCTTTTATTCATGCATGATACGATTTATATCACACTTCACTGATAGAGAGCTGTGAGATTCTTTTATTACTTATTTGCACTTTTAACACGTAAACTATTCTTGTCTCACTCAAAATACGTATAAAATTTCTCGAAGGCGCATCACGCATCCGGTTACAAACACAGTCAGCAGGCAACTAAACAGATTTCAACCGTCTAAACTTGTAAATTTCTGTATTTCAAGACTCTGATTGGTTAATCCTATTCCAATAGAATACTTTTATTTAACTAAAGCTTTTTCTAGTTGTTAATTGGCTATTTTATAAACTGTCACTAAAATTACACTATTGTTACTCCAAGAATCATAAGTAGTACTGTTAAACATTCTTACTCATTATTGACTCAAGGTTACGTCATTGTTACCTCATTGTTAGCAACTTTTAACTTATTATTCTCACAGCTCCTACATTATTACATTACGTAATATATTCATATAACATTATTACACATGGATACAATAATATAAGCATATGCAATGACTGTTACATACATTTTACAAATTATTACATACACATATTGCTTCAAGGCGGGCTGTTAAGGAATTTACATATTATATAATTTGACTGAAATTATTTAAGTGTTAAAAATACTGCTTCACTAGGCATAAATATACCATAACGTGGATAGAAGATTCACTTCTTATATGAACATATAACGAATGTATGTGCATTCCACATTGGTAAAGAGTGTCATGTGAGTGTAACACATCATATTTTTGTGTAGTACGCTTTCGTCTATCACTTAACATTTATCAGTTATACAGGATTATACAAAATTCCTTCCGAATGACAAAGACTTCACAGGCTATTCCCAGAATATACATTTTGTCATGTAAATGTATTTAATACATGGTGCTTTAATAAAAATCGTTAAAGCCATTTTTAGAACAAAAAAATTCAAAAAATGTTTAATTGTTTACTATTTAAATGACTATGAAATGTCTTTTGGGGTGGGCGATTTTCTTGAAAATCTTCGTGTCGCAAATCTTCGTTTGGTATTTATCCGACTTTTTCCTTTCAGTTGTGCTGTTCACAGACACACACTGTCTCTCTCTCTCTCTCTCTCTCTCTCTCTCTCAAACACACACACACGGACCTTTTTCTTAAAATGCTCAAAACATAATATATTTTCGGTGAAATCGCGATATGGAATTTTTGGGTGGAATGCAATACGTTCTCTAACTGCTATTGATGCAGTAATTTGTATCACAAATTACTTAAATGTAAATAATGATTGTAATATGAATATGCATTTTTATGTGACATTGATTTGAGATGTTTCTTGACTGTAATTATTGTTGATAAGTAAGTTTATACGACTTTACTGAAACTGTCAATAATAGCGCAATAATGCAGCGAGGGGGTGAGCTGTTTATCATTATTGGAAACGAGGAAGTTGCGTAATGTTGGCGCGTTTTTTTCGTTTAGAACCTTCTGGAACCTTTCCCTAGAGCATATGTATTCATAATGTTCATTGGATATAAAAATAGACGCTAATGTTGGCGCGTTTTATTAGCCAATAGTAACTCAGTTATAATCTTTAGGCATATCGGTGTGTATGGGTATAAAAGCAGTAGGTTGGAGGTAAATTCAGTTCAGTTCATCAAAAATCTGTGTACAATACACGTCGTCTTCAGTCAGTCAGTTCGTCGAAAGTATTTGGACGGCATCCATCGGATATAGATTCACAAGTTACGCGCAGCAGAGTTATGAGAAATCTAAAGTATTGTAAAGTTAATTATACAAAAGATTGAAGTACGTGGATTAAAAGAATTATCAGTAAGAAGTTGTTATAACAGTTTCAGTTTGGCGAGTATTTAGATCAATGTGTAAAAGTGAGAGTGAACGTGTTCGACAATAAAATTATAAACAAATTTCTTCATCAGTGTTCTTTTTGGATAAAAGATTCCTTTCCGTTTACACAACCCTGATCAAGAGATATGTTCGACCGAGAAATAATAGCTAGCCGGAGGACAGTAAACAAAAATTAAATCAAATAACAGTCGCATTTTTTTAAAACAAAAAAAACTAATACTGCCGCAAATTGCTAACACCAGATGGAGCTAACAAACCTAACAAATGAATCACGTCACAAGATGGCTCCAACACGTTGAGTAAACACACATACACAAACATTATAAGAATTACACTCGCAAATTGGCTCCCAAACGTGGGGCTACAATAATGTTAAATAAATACAACATAAATACTACTCGCACTATGTACGTAAATGAAATTGAGTTATATTTCTGGACGCTCTTTAACTGATGTGGTCCTTGGCGCCCCATTCTATATTAAGGGTGAAAGACCGGAAATTTTACTCAGATACCTCTTTATCAGGCTTGAGTTTCTTTTACGTGCCGTAAATATACAACACGGGACCACCGGCTTTACTTCCCTTCCAAAGGAAGACATGCTAAGGATTTTTACGCCCAAAAAAATCCATCGCTCTTCGCTGGGTTTGAGCCCACGACCTCGGAAATTAGAGGCTAGTATGATAACCACTACACCACGGAGGACGATTATACTATGTACGTGATAAAGCAAAAAAAGATTACTATTATTATTATTAATTATTATTTGCAATATGGTAACAGTTAAAAGTGTGTTGTTCTCCGTGATGTAGTGGTTAACGTGCTAGCCTCTAATTCCCGACGTCGCGGTTTCAAACCCGGCGAAGTGTGGTAGCTTTTTTTCGAGCGTAAGAATATTTAGCATGGCTTTCTTTCGGAAGGGAAGTAAAGCCGGTGGTTCCGCGTCGTAGATTTACGACACGTAAAAGAACCTCAAACCTGATAAAGAGCCTCTGAGTAAAATTTCCGGTCTTTACGCCCAATAAAGAGCGTCCATAAATAAAACTCAATTTAACTTTTTAGCCAAACGTGTACAAATCGATATAGAAAGCATTCGTATCCCTTTAGTTACAAAGCAGAAATGATTGTTTCGTGCCGTTATGTTATTTAGGCGTCTGCAACACAAACTCCATTAGCAGGTAATGAGCAAACACACATATCTACTATATTACACGACTCGTATCCATCCGGCTATATACAAGATAAAATGATAGTCCCATTTGACCTATACATTTCCCCAATATCTCTAACTATTTCTCCCATCCTGTGGTTTATTAACGAGATACCTCCTGTCATACTCTGTTATTCAGACTGAATCAGCCCTCCTGGGTATTTTGAGTTTATGTAGCCTACTAAGAGGTAAATGTATAGTTACCCTCAAAAATCCGATCCCCCTCCTCGCTCATAGCATTACTTTTACCTTCTCTACTTTTTACCTATAGCAAGTAGAGTTAGTACTGCATTACAAACAAAAATTCGATGTCAATATTTCCCCGAAAATACATTTTGAAGCCTCCTGAATATAAAAAAGAAGGATTTTTTAGAAAAAAATGTTGTATCTGTGCGTGTGTGTGTGTGTGTGAGAGAGAGAGAGAGAGAGAGAGAGAAGTACCAAACTTGGTATTTAAGTTCAGTATCTTCCGAGGATCCCCCACTCCCAACTACCCTTTACATTGAACATTTTCAGTCCTCCTCCATGCTAACCTCTAGTTTCCAAGGTCGCGGGTTCAAACCCGGCGGAGAGCGATGGATTTTATCGGGCGTAAACATCCTTAGCGTGGCTTCCTTCGGAAGGTAAGTAAAGCCGGTGGTCCCGTGTCGTACATTTACGGCACGGAAAAGAACCTCAAGCCTGATAGAGGCCTCTGAGCAAAATTACCTATTTTTCACGCCCATATAGAATGGGACGCTAAGGGCCACAGCAGTTAAAGAGTGTCCATAAATAAAACCCAATTTAATTTTTAATTCATGGAACATTTTCGAAAATTATGATTTTTCAAAACAGTTTTTATTAAAATACCATACATTAAAGGTATTTACATGAAAAATAAAATGTATATAAGTTCTTTTAACGTCCAGTTGTTAAACATTTGAATATCGCTGTTCTCTTTGTATCTATAACGGAATGTGTAATGTAGCTATTTCTGAAAATGTTTATTTGGATTATTAGTGGATATGAAAATAAGCTTTAGTAAGAATAGCTTATACACACACCAATAAACGATAGAGGGTAGTCATATGCTTATTTTTATTTTCTCTACTGCGTATAGTATGGGAAGTATGGCATTCCGCCAAAAATTCGATATCGAGGTTTTCACCGAAAATACATGTTTTGAGGTCCCCTGGATCAAAAAAGGTACTTTTAGAAAAATTTCATATGTGCGTCTGTGAACAGCGTAACTCAAAGGTGAAAAGTCGCATAAATACCAAACTTAGTATTTCGGTTGATGCGACACGAAGATTTTCAATAAACTGCACTTTACATGGAACATTTTCGAAATTTTTTAATTTTTAAAAATGGCTGTAACGATTTTTATTAAAATACCATATATTAAAGGTATTTACATGAAAAATAAAATGTATATCTTGAATTTTCATGGAATAGCCTGTGAAGTCCTCGAAAGAAATTCTGTATAATTTTGTATAACTGGTAAGCGTTAAGTGATAAACGAAAACGTACTGCACAAAAAATGCAGATGTGTTTAAAACACATAATTTATTTCAAATAAGTTTTTGTAAATAAGCCATTTCTGAGAGATCCGTTATTAATGGAACTAGAGGTTTCTGGTAGGGAAATTAACTACCACTGCTAAATTGAGTTCTATTTATGGACATCCTTTAATTACTATGGTTCTTAGCATCTGGTTCTATATTGGGCATGAAACACCGAAAATATTACACAAAAGCCTCTGACACAGGCTTGAGGTTCTTTTATGCGCCGTAAATCTACGGCACATGGCAACAGGCTTTACTTCCCTACCGAAGAGAGCCATGCTCAGGACTTTTATGCCCGAAAAAGATTTCTCGCCCTCTGCCGGGTCTGAACCCGCGACCTTGGGAAATAGATGGTGCTACAGGTACCCCTAGACCACGGAGGACGACCCACTACTACTAGAAGGTAATAATGTTAGAATACATATTTGTTCCGAATTGTGAAGTGATGGTTGTTGCCCTTAAAGAAATAAATAACTTGCAGTCCATATTTAGCTGTAAAGTAAACTATAGTAACTAATAAAACCAAGTGAACACTCAGGTAGAATTTAAAGCGTAAAATTTAGCTATCACATATGATTATATTCCATGTCTGCAATAATAAATATACACAAATTTAAGATAATTCAATATAGTGCAAATACATGTGTGCAGTAAAATAGGCAAAACACGTAACAGGTAAAAGTAGACGGAGAAAGCCAAGAAGCAGACCAGAAGGCTGTGCTTCTGTAACCCTCGGGAGGGAGGGATGAAGGAAGACACCCAAAGGGCGACCCTATCCGGATGACGACGGGCACAAGCAGAGATGGGGTCCCTGATGTTTCCAGAGTGAACACCTCCGACGCCGCCCGAGCCCATTCTATTGTGCCCTGAACCTACGGGGGTCGCCCGAAAGCACCCCCAGAGACGGGTTCCAGCCAAGCAGTCCCTAGACGTCGTCAGGATTAAATTTCCACAGAGCGCACATCCACCGCCCAGCCGCAACCCACCGAACACTGTCGCCTGGTCCTACAACCCTGAAACACATGATAAGAAAGATGATGGATACAGGAAATGAGTGCTAGAGAGTCGTGATGGAAGATGAACCACCCCAGCATTCGCCTGACGACCCGGGGAAACTACGAAAAACCCATGGGTGAGAGTGGGCGTTATCTGGGGATCGAACCCGGGATCTCACGAATGCGAGTTGCATACGTTACCGTGGCGCCACCTCGCTTAGTGGCAAAACATGTTGGTAGCCTATGTTACCAGCATAGGAAATTCAACTTTCCCACCATGACAGCATGCACGGTGGATCAAAAACCAATATTGTCGAAAAACGTTGTTGGCATGAAGATGAGGAATCGTGGTTTAACTTGGTAACCAGTAATTAACACGCCTCTGCCGCGCTTCCATCCCTCATTCGTTTACAGAGGTTAATGCTTGAATGCCGAACCAACAAGAGCCAGACTCATTCAGGGGCTAGTCTTTGGGAGGTATATTGTTTAACCATTCAGGTGACATA
Organism: Deroplatys truncata; assembly: GCA_030765065.1. NCBI lineage: Eukaryota > Metazoa > Arthropoda > Insecta > Mantodea > Mantidae > Deroplatys > Deroplatys truncata. The sequence goes on from CM060982.1 coordinate 114,217,105, forward strand.
CACTATGCGATCAAATGTATCCGGAAACCCCCACAAACATACGTTTGTCATCTTAGGTGCATTGTGCTGCCACCTACTGCCTGGTACTCATTATCCGCGACCTCAGTAGTCATTAGACATCGTGAAACAGCAGTATGGGACGCTCCGTGGAACTCACGGACTTCGAACGTGGTCAGGTGATTGGGTGTCACTTGTGTCAGAAGTCTGTACGCGAGATTTCCACACTCCTAAACATCCCTAGGTCCACTGTTTCTGATGTGATAGTGAAGTGGAAACGTGAAGGAACATGTACAGCACAAAAGCGTACAGGCCGACCTCGTCTTTTGACTGACAGAGACCGCCGACGTTTGAAGAGGGTCGTAAAGAGTAACAGACAGACATCTATCCAGACCATCACACATGAATTCCTGACCTGAATCCTATAGAACACCTTTGGGATGTTATCGAACGCCGACTTCGTGCTAGGTCTCACCGACCTACATGGATACCTCTCCTCAGTTCCGCACTCCGTGTAGAATGGGCTGCCATTCCCTAAGAAACCTTCCAGCACCTGATTGAAAGTATTCCTGCGAGAGCGAACGCTGTCATCAAGGCTAAGGGTGGGCCAACACCATATTGACTTCCAGCGTTATCGATGGAGGGCGCCACGAACCTGTACGTCATTTTCAGCCAGGTGTCCGGATACTTTTGATCACGTTGTGTACTCCGATTCTCCACCTCGTTCATCGTCCAGCTAGGCCTGACCTTTTTCCATAAGGCATTGCTAGCGTATTGGACTCCAATTAAAACAAATAAGAGGATAGCTCACCTAAGGCAGGCAAGGCAGGAGCACAAATGATGAGATTCTGCCAACATTCAAGAATGGACAACACTAAAAGTTACCCAAGTATCGGCACTTTTTTTTTTGCACTCGACTGTACATCCTTTCTGGCAATTTTTATCATAATTTATACTACATACTTTGCGAAATAAAATTGGTCGGGCTTACTTTATCTATTTAACATGCCCCAAATGTTACCAGGCAATTGTGTCAACGTTTAGCAGCGAAACCCCCTACTTGTAATCTGAAGGAGTCGTCAAGATTCTTTATACATAACTGCAACCCGTAATACACGTCAGGTATTTAAACTCCTTATAGAAATCAGACTATGCTCTGCAGATTGTACAAGGCATTTCTTTCTCTACCATCCGATATCACTTTTTTAACCGCAAGTGAGCATACGTTTTGAGGTATTTTTAGAAAAATACCATAGTTCAAAAAGTAAAATCAATAAATGCCGAATTTCATATTTGAACTAGTATTTTTAACTTCTCTGGCGCTTATCAATAGTAGGTAGGGTAATATCGAAATTTCTGCTGAAGTACGTGCTTTTCTCCTAAATTTTGAGGCAGTATTTTTAACACTTAAATGATTTCATCAAATTATATAATATAAAATATAATAAACAGCCCGCCTTAAATCAATATGTGTATAATATAATATATAAAATGCATGTAACAGTCATTGTATTAATGTTTATATTATTATTTGCATGTTCAATAATGTTATGTGAATGTATTACGTAATTTAATAATGTAGGAACTGTGAGAATATGTCGCGGTATTCTGTCGTGTTATCTTATTTGCTGAGAGCCTGTTATTGTTTTACTATTTTGAATTTTCGGTTCTTTGTCCTCCGGCTAGCTATCATTACTCAGTCGAGCAAATATCTCTTGAGCAGGGCGTGTAAACGGAAAGGAGTTGTTACTAAAAGATAACACTGATAAAAGAATTTTTTTACACTTTTATTGCCGTCACACTTAATTAATTTCACATATTTAATCTTGATACACGCCTGAGGGAAACTGTTATATTTTCGAATGTAACTACCATCACTTATTTGCCGCGCACTATTAATTCGCGTATTTCACATTTTGTAACTAACTTTACGACGCGAGAGATTCTGTAGAATTGCGTAATGTGTACCTTATGAATGCTTCCTTAGAACTGCCTGACGAGTAACTCGCGAGAGAGATTTCTTAGAACTGCGCGACGTTTACCTTGTGAATGATTGTGTAGAACTGCGCGATACTTGCCTCTGACTCAAGAATTTATACTCCCTCACCCCGATATGCCTAAACATTATAATAGAGCTGCTATTGGTTACTAAATCCCGCCTACATTAAGGTCTGTTTTATAAGCCAATCAAAATTACAAACACATATGCTCTAGGGAAGATATTCCCTCCATTTCTAAAGAAAGGCGCGCTACCCTGACGTCATTTGTTTGTCTCTTCTAATTGATAAACAACTCACCCAATCGCTTCATTGTTACCCGCTCCTATTGTCAGTTTAAGTGAGGCCGTGTAAACTTATTTCCTAACAATGCTTATAGCTAACAAACATCTAAAATCATTGTCATACAATAATGTTAATTTACACTACAATTACTCTGGCATTCATAGTGTTGTGATATAAAATACTGCCTCAAATAATAGGTTAAAAGTGGCTAACAATGAGGTAAACTTGAGGCAATAATGAATTAGAAAGTATAATAATGCTACTGGTAATTCTTGGAAACAATAATGTAATTTTTGAGACAGTTTATAAAATAGACAATCAACAACCAGAAGAAAGCTTATGTTAAATAAAACTATTCTATTGGAGTAGCATTAGCCAATCAGAGTCTTAAAATACAGAAATTTACAAATTTAGGCGGTAGAAATCAGTTCAGTTGCTAGTAGACAGCGAAACGCGTCCTCGAGAAATTTAATACATATTCAGTGTGAGACGAAAATAATTTACGTGTTTAAAAAAAATTGCAAGTAATTAATAAATAATCTCACAGCTCTCTATATCAGTGAAGTGTTATTTAAATCGTCTAAATAATTAATAAATGGAGTGAAGTACAAATTATAATCTATGTAAGCCTACATTCTTAGCCGCACTACTCCCTGCAAAGAAATCCATGTCTCTAACAATAATACTGACGCAGCCGAGACAAACATAAATATATAATATCTAAAGAAACAGTCAAATTACAAAGTTAATATTTTTAAACTTGGGGCGAAGGCTACAGGAAACCTTTTACCATACGTGCGGTTGCAACTAATTCAAGCATTTGGCTCCCCAACAGTCGAAATACAATACAACACCACCATAAAATTAACCTTCTTCAAATTAAAGAAAACAGAACATTTTTCAGGGAAACACGCACGTGCGTGTGCGTGCGTGTGTGTGTGTGTGTGTGTGTGTGTGTGTGTGTATGTACAACATAGAATAAAAACGAAATGTCATCAAATTTAAAACATTAGATTTAAGTTCAGCATCTTCAAAGAATGCGCACGACGACTTTCAAAGAAATCCCTCCACAATGTTTCGACGTTTTTTATTTTCTAAGAAAGTCCCACACGATTTTTTTCTTGAAGTTTAACTTCTTCAAAGTCATATCAGATGATGCATGAATGAAACGGGTAAGATGATGCTTCAATGAACTCGGGGTTCTATAGAATATAAAAGTTACCCGACATTCGTCTTCTCAGGATAACGGAAAAACCCGGAAAAAACCTTATCCGGGTAACTCGCGCTAAACGAGATTCGAACTCGGGACCTCTTGAATGTGAAGCAGACACGCTACCGACTGATAGTCAGATACTATATGACATGGGTCGTAAAATTCCATAGTGCTAACCACGATATCGCGATAAATAATTGAATACCGACAACACTTTAAACAAATGACCAAGTATTGAACAATTCGAGCATGGATATCTCTGAAAAAATAAAATTGATACAAAATTCCTTCAACTGAAGAGGTCTTCACAGGTTATTCCCAGAAAAGTCAAGATAAACATTTTATTTGTCATGTAAATATCTTTAATATATGGTAAGATTTTAAACGAAATCGTTAGAGCGAATACTTGAGGAAATAAACCATCTCAAAAATTTTCCATGTAAAGGGTAGTTGGGAGTTGGGGAATTTTCTTGAGAATCTTCATGTCGCATTTTTTAAAGAAACTGAACTTAAATATTATTTTTGCTATTTATCCGACTTTTCCTTTTCTGAGTTATACTGACAGACACACGCCGACTTTTTTACTTTCTCTATAGCGTATATTAAGTAGGGGAAGTATTGTATTCCACCCAAAAATTTGATACCGTATTTGACCAGAAATGCATGTTTTGAGACCACTGAAACCAAGAAAAAAACGTCGTGTGTGTGGTGTATTTATGTCAGTGAACAGTATAACTCAAAAATGAAAAGTTGGATAAACACCAAAACTCAAGTATCTTCAAAGGATGCGACATAAAGATTTTCAAGAAAATTCCCCACCCCAACTACCCTTTATACCAAACATTATTCGAAAATTTTGATTTTTTAAAATAATGACTAACGATTTTGATTAAAATGTCATATATTTAAGATACTTTCATGACAAATAAAATGTATATCTTGAATTTTCTGGGAATGTCTCCAAAAGTATTCTTCAATGTGAACGACTTTTGCATAACTGGTAAACCATAAGAGATAGGCAAACTTTTACAACACAAAAAATGTAGATCGCGTTAAAATACACAATTTATGCCATATACATCTTTTTGTTCAGTGAACCATTTTCGAGATATTGCTTGTTATTTCCAATACTTATACTTTTTCTCAAATGGGAATTCGTTACTCATTTTTTTTGTCCTGGTAATGGAAAGAGAATGGAATACTCCAAATAGCAACCAGGTCTTAAAATATTTAAAGTCTACCAATACCCCTTGCATCTACAAGAAAATGAGTAATAAGATTAACATCTCGATATCTCGATTAACATGAAGCATATGGAGAATAAGCGTTTGTAAAAATAGTTTGTAAAAGAGTAGGGAAAATCATGTAAGTCTAACACATTAGATTTTTTTAAATTCCTTTTATGGATTTAGAGGGCCTGAAAATATGTATTTCCAGTCAAATATCGTGATAAAATTGTTGTGCGGAATGCAATACCTTCTCTGCCAACTATGTTCGTGGTAGATAAAAACAAAATGCCTTTGGTTTTATTCAAGGAGTCTCAAAACGTGTATTTCCGGTGAAATATCCGTTTTGAACTTGTGGGTGGCATACAATACTTCCTTTACTTCTATAGAGGAGTGGTAGAGAAAGTAAACATGGGATGTGAATTTGTGATGGGAAGAAACAGTCCTGTGAATGATACCAGATTTTTCGTCTCTTGTCTAGCATATGCACATGAATGCCGCAGCCTTGCTGGAAGGATATGCAGATGGTTGGACTAGGGTGGAGAAATATTGCTCGACGGCGAGAGTGCAACCTCAGCAAAGCGTCTATGTAATCTTGAGTTGTGTGCTCAACAGGATGTAAGGTAACATTCACTGCAGCGCACTGGGAACCGCTGTTGCTGATTCCGCAATCCATTTGCAATTCCTGCTCACTCATTCAGACAGCCAACTGGTTCACCATCCAAAAACAAAATAAAGAAATCAGCATATACATAAAACAAAAGTACCAAGCAACGTCCTACAGTGATAGATTCCATTTATAAGGGAAAAAATGGAATCTATCATTGTAGGAATGACCCAGGCGGCAAGTCACCCCTGTAAGGGGAAAGCCTACCTCACGTTTAAGTATAAAGAAAGAACATAAAAAAAAATTATGCGTTGCACTCGTATGACTTTTTCTGCACTTGTACAACTATTTTTACAAACGCTTATTCTCCATATGCTTCATGTTAATCGGGATAAACATTTGCAGACTCTATCTTATTGCTAATTTTCTTGTAGATGTAAGGGGAATATATATTTACAAGGGCAATATAGAAATACAGTAGCCTTTAAGCACATACATATCTCTTAATAGCTGGTTGCTACGTGCAGCACCATTCCCTTTGCCACAGATTAATACTCTTTGCATATCCAAGACAAAAAAAGAATAACGAATTCCCATTTGAGAAAATAAGTATTGAAAAATTTAAGGCAATAACAAGCAAAATTTCGAAAATGGTCCACTCAACAACAAAACATTTATGACATAAACTGTGTATTTTAATGCGATCTGCATTTTTTGTGTAGTAAAATTTTGTCTATCTCTTATGGTTTACCAGTTATGCAAAAGTCGTTCACAATGAAGAATGCTTTTGGGGACATTCCCAGAAAATTCAAGATATACATTTCGTTTGTCATGAAAATATTTTAAAGATATGATATTTTAATCAAAATCGTTAGCTTCATTTTGAGAAAATTAAAATTTTTGAAAAATAATCCATGTAAAGAGTAATCTGGGGCGGGGGATTTTCTTGAAAACCTTCGTGTCGCATCTCTGGAAGATACTGAACCTAAATACCAAGTTTTGTGTTTATCCGACTGTTCGTTTCTGAGTTATGCTGTTCACAGACAGACACACACACACACACACACAGACACACACACACACACACAGACACACACACAGACACACACACACACACAGACACACACACACAGACACACACACAGACACACACACACAGACACACACACAGACACACACACACACAGACACACACAGACACACACACACACACAGACACACACACACAGACACACACACACAGACACACACAGACACACACAGACACACACACAGACACAGACACAGACACACACACACACAGACACACACACACAGACACACACACACAGACACACACACAGACACACACACACAGACACAGACACACACACACACAGACACACACACACAGACACAGACACACACACACAGACAGACACACACACACACACAGACACACACACACAGACACACACACACACAGACACACACACACACACACAGACACACACACACACAGACACACTCACACACACACACACAGACACACACACGGACATGTTTCTAAAAATGCTTTTTTTGGATTCAGGAGGCTGCAGAACATATATTTCCGGTGAAATCTCGGTATCGAATTTTTGGGTGGAATGCAATACTTCCCCTACTTACTATACGTAGTAGAGAAAGTAAAAATAATAACGAATTCCCATTTGAGAAAAGGTTTAAGTATTGAAAAATTCAAACAAACAAACAATAAGAAGTATCTCGGAAATGGTTCGCTCCAAAAAACATATATGTGACATAAACTGTGTGTTTTAACGAGATCCACAATTTTTGTGTAGTGAAATTTTGTCTATTTCTTACGGTTTACTGGTTATGCAAAAGTCATTCAGAATGAAGAGGTCTTTTGGGGAATTCCCAGAAAATTCAAGATTACATTTTAGTTACCATGAAATTATCTTAAACATATATTTTAATCAAAATCCTTAGAGCCATTTTTGAAAAAATCAAAATTTTCGAAAAGTCTTCCATGTATAGGTTAGTCTGGGGTGGGGAATTTTTTTTTAAATTCTTCGTGTCGCATCCTTAGAAGATACTACTCTCAAATACCAAGTTTGGATTCATCCGACATTTCGTTTTTGAGTTATGCTGTTCACAGACAGACACAGATACGTGTTTCCAAAAATGCCTTATGTGGATTCAGGCACCTCTAAACATGTATTTACGGTGAAATCTCGGTATCGAATTTTTGGGTGGAATGCAATAGTTCCCCTACTTACTATACGTAGTAGAGAAAGTAAAAATGTTAAGAGGACATGTTAAGAGGATATGTAAATAATCTATACTAATATTACAAAGATAAAACATGTATGCGTGTGTGGGGGGTGTTTGTGTATGTAGGATAATCTGACAACGCAGTCCAGCAATTGTGATAATACGGTCACCATTGAAAAACGCAAATAAACTTCCAATTTCAATTGATAAATTATTAAAATATTAAAAAGAATTAGCAACGCCCTTGTACTTGAATGTGGGCTTATTCTTGTAAAGAAGGCTTTTACTTTTAATTTCGAATGCCATAGAGTAGAAAATATCTGCTGTTACGCCACAGAATATAAATAGGTACTGCTCTCTGCAGAGTATAAAAACAAAAGCCTGTTATATTTTATTTCAAGGAATATACATAGATGACCATGATGTAATACTTAATCAAACAGAAAACAAGAGTTTAAAAAGCGAAATCGATCCGTTTATAACGGTAAGTTATATATGATAAAACTGTCCAAACCTGTGAATAACCCTTATTCTAATTCCTTACATGTATGCATTGAAGTTTGTAAATTCCAAAACGTTCTAACAACTCTCAGGTAGCAAAGTTTTGCTAACATTAGAAATTAGTGAACGATATTTTATATTAACTGACAAAATTATTTTTCCCGGTGGTCGCAGACTGTCTTTTCCAAAGAGGTTAACTTAGTGACGTGGGAGTGCGGAATCTTATTTCGTTATATATGTTAATGGTTTCTGTGTTATGTGCAAAGTGTATATCTTTTATGTTATTGAATAAGTATAGGACCAAAGGTAAACACAAAGGTTAAGAATTTAACCTACTACAATTACCTAAAACAAATTACTTGAACTTTCCGACCGAGGTTTCTCCGATCGTCAAAAGGATAGTTATATGTAATGCTCCATTGCCCCAATTTGAAAGATTTTGGGGGGAGGTAAGGAAGTCAGACGTTCCGCTAACGCTTGTCGCGGTAACTTTCGTGTTATCTTATTTGCTGAGCGCCTGTTATCGTTTTACTAATTTTGAATTTTGGGTTCTTTGTCCTCCGGTTAGCTATTATTACCCAGTCGAGCAAATCTCTTGAACAGGATGTGTAAACGGAAAGGAGTTGTTACTAAAAGATAACACTGATAAAAGAATTTGTTTTTACACTTTTATTGCCGTCACGTTATTCATTTCACATAATTACTCTTGATACACGCCCGACTGAAACTGTTATATTTTCGAATGTAACTATAATCCCTTATTTGCTGTGCACTATTAATTCGAGTATTTCACATTTGTAACTAGCTTTACGACGCGAGAGATTCTGTAGATTTGCGTAACGTGTACCTCGTGAATGATTCTGTTGAACTGGGCGACGTGTAACGCGTGAATGATTCTCTTAAACTGTGCGATACTTGTTTCTGGCTTTAGAATGTATACGAACACATATGCTCTAGGGAAGATATTCCCTCCATTTCTAAAGAAAAGCGCGCTACTCTGACGTCGTTTGTTTGTCTCTTATAATTGATAAACAACTCACCCCCTCGCTCATTGTTACCCGCTCCTATTGTCAGTTTCAGTGAGGCCGTGTAAACTTATTTCCTAACAATGCTTATAATTAACAAACATCTCAAATCATTCTCATACAATAATGTTAATTTACACTTCAATCACTCTGGCATTCACAGTGTTGTGATATAAAATACTGCCTCACGCTTGACACCCTTTTTTCGTCAATATCCGGGGATTTTTCATCCATAGAATCAACAGGCTGCACGATCGATGACTACCCAAGAATCACTCTTCAGGAGGTGAAAGGAGTAATCAACGAATTGAACAATGGAAAAGCAGCAAGCCCAGACATCGACTACAATGGACACCTAAAAGATACAATAATGGTCTTAGGAGAAACTTGAATATATTTTTTCAACAGGTGTTTAGAGCTGGGAGAAATACCAGAAAGATTGAGAACTTCAAACATAAAGCAGCACCAGACTCATACAAAGGTATAGCTCTGGAGAATATAACCTTCAAACATTTTACAAAAATCCTAACGACCAGGTTGACTTGGTTGACTGAAGAGGAAATACCTCTGAGGAGCGATTTGGATTTCAGGCCTTGCAAGAGCAGAAGGGCAAACTCTGCGTCATTTTTGTGGATGACCAGAAAGCGTTTGATCTGCTGACAGAAAAAGATTATGACAAAGCTGGAAAGACATGATCGGAAAGGATAATTACCTGACGCGAAATGTGATATCGATACCTCAGTACATCTCGTAGAATGTAGGATGGCACCTCACCAGACCTATCAAGCAAACAAATGCGGTTTTGAAAGAGGATCCGTTAACCTAGCAACAGCAGATGTAACGGAGGCAGTGAACAACACCCATACAAATATATACATTTATGCTGATGATATGGTCATGCGGTAAGGACGATCGAGGACCTGTAACAGAGACTCAACCAACTAACAAGATGAATAGATGAAAACGATCTAAAAGAAATCTGATGTGTTACACTCACATGACTTTCTCTACTCTTGTACAAACTATTTTTACAAACGCATATTCTCCATATGCTTCATATTAATCGAGATGTTAATCTTATTGCTAATTTTCTTGTAGGTGCAAGGGGAATATGGCAGGCTTTAAGAGCTGGTTGCTATGTGGCGCATTCCATTCTCTTTGTATGTCCAAGACATAAAAAAAATAAATAACGAATTCCCATTTGAGAAAAGTATTTGAAAATTTAAGGGGATAACAAGCAATATCTCTAAAATGGTTCACCCAACAAAATAAATGTATATCACATAAATTGTGTATTTTAACGCGATCTATATTTTTTGTGCAGTAAAATTTTGTCTATCTCGTATGGTTTACTAGTTATGCAAAAGTCGTTCACAATGAAGAATACTTTTGGAGACATTCCCAGAAAATTTGAGATATACATTTCATTTTTCATGAAAATATCTTAAACATATGATATTTTAATCAAAATCGTTAGAGCCATTTATGAGAAATTTGAAATTTTTCGGAAAATGTTCCATGTAAAGGGTAATCTGGGGTGGGGGGATTTTATTGAAAACCTTCGTGTCGGATCTCTGGAAGATATTGAACCTAAATATCAAGTTTGGTGTTTATCCGACTTTTCGTTTTTGAGTTTGCTGTTCACAGACACAGACACACACACACGGACATGTTTTCAAAAATGCTTTTTTTTGGATTCAGGGGGTCTCAAAACATATATTTCACCGGAAAAGGATTTTTGTAAACATGTCCGTGTGTGTGTGTGTGTGTGTGTGTGTGTGTGTGTGTTTGTGAACAGCATAACTCAGAAACGAACAGTCGGATAAACACCAAACTTGGTATTTAGCTTCAGTATCTTCCAGATATGCGACACGAAGGTTTTCAAGAAAATCCCCCCACCCCAGATTACCCTTTACGTGGAACATTTTTCGAAAATTTTAATTTTCTCAAAAATAGCTCTAACGATTTTGATTAAAATATCATATGTTTAAGATATTTTCATGACAAATGAAATGCATATCTCGAATTTTCTGGGAATGTCTCTAAAAGTGTTCTTCATTGTGAACACTTTTGCATAACTGGTAAACCATAAGAGATAGACAAAATTTTACTACACAAAAAATGTAGATCGCGTTAATATACACAATTTATGTCATATACATTTTGTTTTGTTGAGTGAACCATTTTCAAGATATTGCTTGTTATTCCCTTAAATTTCCCAACACATACTTTTTCTCAAATGGGAATTCGTTATTCCTTTTTTTATATCCTACACTTGCAAAGAGAATGGAATACTGCACATAGCAACCAGCTCTTAAAATATTTGACTGTCGCTTAAAGCCTACCAATTCCCCTTGCATCTACAAGAAAATTAGCAATAAGATTAAATCTCGATTAACATGAAACATATGCAGAATACTCGTTTGTACAAGAGTAGAGAAAGTCATGTGCGTGTAACACATCAGATTTTTTACTTCACTTTCTTTCTGGCAAATCCGGGGAGGTACCCTAAACTTATCCCTGGAACGTTACCTTCCCAACTTTCCTGTCCCAGTTATCGCTTGTAGCGGTTCCCTTGGTAGAACCCCACTACGTTGATGATGGATGCTGTGTTACGTACCTGTTGGTCGTCTTGATGTCCGTACTCTCGTGACGTATCTCGACGTTCTCGTAGACTGGAATGTGATAATCGTGTATCTGTATTCTTGTGTGAGTTAGTATGTTGTAATTATTGTTTTATAATTGTGCCACGGCTGCTGTATTTGTGTCGGAGAGCAATTGTGTCTTGTCAGGGTTGGGTATGGAAAGGTTAAAGTATTTTGCACACACGTATTCTGTTGATTATTTCACTTGTATTTTGGATAAACCACATATAAATATTCACAGTTCACCGTTACCTTTGTTATGTTAAAATATGTATAACTGGTAGACTTTAAATAAGTAGTTTTAGCGTCTATTTAGAGACGAGTTTATACACCGCCTTCCTGCTCAAACACTGACAAGCTTCTGTTAGCGTTCCTTCCAACCGTTCTTCTTAACGTACGCCATTGAATTATAGGCATGTATCAATGCTACTGTCCAATAACATCCAATAACAGTTTGTGTTACATATATATGTTTATAGGCTTCTATCGTCTTAATTATGAATCCAAGGTTCCTTACATGCTTACGTAGGTACTACTGCATTTTTCGTAATTTTATATTACTAGTTGTATAGCTAACAATGGCCTTTCCCTCTCATATTATATTCTATATGTTGTAACGTTATATACTTGTTCTCTACCATGTGTACATTATGAATATATGTGTTTTAACATCCTATTAATTATTATACTACAATATTAGCAAAGAATGCATAACAGTAAAACTTAGAACAAAATATTAAAGAAAGAAATTATTACTGTGTTGATACTGAGAAGCTGTGAATTAGATATCTTAGTACATTAATGAGTTATTTTATTAGTTTTTCCGTGGCTAGTACTGTATATTGCTTCATGCCATCATGTACCATCAGTGCCCATCGCCGGTGGTGCCGTATGCAGTAAGGTCGAGGGTTAGTACTGAAAATATACCTAGTTTTACCACAATTATTTAGCACGTTTATTTTATGTAACTCGTGATTTATGCTAGCGTTAAGAGATGAGAACAAAGCTTGAGAGTACATTGCTGCCATAAACTAGTACTTAAGCCAGACAGTTGAGTATCGGTCGCTGCAGAGGGTGCGACTATTGTAACAACGCACACTAATATTTCCTCTTTGTTGAAGTTCAAGTGATGAAACAATGATTTACTTCTCAATCCTTATATAATTAAAAGCTCTCTTTCTGCTTTAAGCGTGTATAAGTAAATGTTTAAATAAGCAGAACTCGCCACTGAAATGCTAAATTTAGCGACTTTTAATAAATTCCACTGAAATTTATGTTAATGTTTTACCTTTCAAAAATATTTCAATGGACATTCTGAAATATTTAAACATAATAGAATTAATTTAATAAGATTATTACTTTCTCTACTATGTATAGTAAGTAGGGTAAGCAAATATTGTATTCCAACCAAAACTTCGATGTCGAGATTTCATTGGAAACACATCTTTTGCGGCCCCTGAATAAAAAAAAATTCAGAAAAACTCAAAAACGAAAAGTCGGATAAATATTCAAACTTGGTATTTAAGTTCAATACCTTCCAGAGATGCGAGACGAAGATTTTTCAAGAAAATCCCTCCATCCCAGACTATATTTTACATGGAAGATTTTTTTTCAAAAATTTTCATTTTCTAAAAAATGGCTAAGAATTTTGATTAAAATACCATATATTAAAGATTTTTATATTATAAATAAAATGTATATTATGAATTTTCTGCAAATAGCCTATGAAATCCACTTCATTTGAAAGAAATTTTGTATAATCTCATATAACTGCTAAACATTAAGCGATAGACGAAAACGCTCTAAACATAAAATGTAAATCTCTTTAAGACGCACAATTTATTTCACATAAATATTTGTAGCATCAGCCATTTCCAAGATATTCGTTATTAATGGTTCGATTTATTCAATACTTTTAAAGCCAGCATATAGCGTTCAGTTCTTTAACATTTGACTATCGCTGTACCCTTTGTATCTGAAACGAAATGTGTAGCGTAGATATTTCTGCAAAAGTTTATTTATATTAAAATGAAGTAGATAGAAAAATGATCTTTGGTAAGGATAAATTGCATACCCACTAATAAATGATAGAGGGTAGAGAAAGTCATGTGGATGTATCATATCAGATTTTTTTCATCTATTCATCATAGTTTTCCAGTATAGATTTACAAAGTGTGTCGTTCCACTTTTAAACAAAAAGTATAGCTATTTTTTTTTTTCGAAATAAAGGCATAGCTGAAGATTGAGTAACAATGATAATATTTCAAGTTTCTGATAAAGACAGCATTGAATCATATCCCTGTTTTATTTCTTCTCTTAAAAGCAGTTTACTCGTGAGTAAACATTTTGGGCGTCAACAAAATTTTAGATGCAGATAGCCCTAAAAGTGTACACCTGCTGCATAATAGCTATGATAATGAACAAAGCGAAACAAACGCAGCCGCTCCCAATAACAAATGTAATAATAATAATTATAATAATAATAATAATAATGCATAACTTGTCTGACAATAGAAAGTGTTGTTCTTGTGGATGTTTGTTATTGGGTACATAATTAAGTACAGCGTTCTAGAGCAAGAACGAAGTAATGTGTAAATTAAATTTTGGTTGAAAGTATGGATGACAAGGAGAAAGTCAAAGAAGTTTCCGCTCTCGTGCACTTGCCTACTTCTGCTGTAGTGTGCTACCACCTAGTGGCATTGACGTAAAATTATAGTGAGAGTATGGAAACAACGCGGGAGAAACTTGGTGCGCTCAGTGTTGCCAACCAAAAAGCATTAAATTTGCTGTGGGTCTAACAAAATTCCACTACATTCCGCTAAAAAATACTACATTTATATCAATATTATAAGCCATAGTACAAGTTATTATAGTCTCTCTGTTAGCAGTTTAGCCTATTTTATTGGCGGTAATTTGTCTTTGGATTAAGTGAATAATTAAGTTTAAATGTATTTACCTATTGTGTATTTCTTGTAAAATGTATTTAGAAATCTTTGTGCTGTCTCTCTGGCTCTCACAGCGTTCCAAAAGTTCACTTCTTTTTGCACCCAAAACAACATTACATGGTCTGTGCTTTGCTTTTGCACTATCTTCCGTAACCATTGTCACTATTTCAAAAAACAATTCTTTCAACAACTTATCCAAAACACTGTTTTCTCACTTTCTTCTCATCCTTTATAATTCTCCGCGGTATTTCCCATCTTTTTTCTTTTCTTTCTTCCTAGGAGTCCCTTTATCACTAATTATTATATAATTACTAGGGGAAAGGTCCCTAGATTGAACCACTTAAGCATAAATAATAAATAATAATTATAATTTAAAATCAAATTTTTCAGAAACACAAGCGTTAAAGTGGTAAATCCTTGCGCTATAAATATCCTCAACACAATTTAAAATTAATAAAATTATCAATTAAATAACATTTAAAAAGTTAGATGGTGTAAATCAGTTCAAATTAGGAACGTGGTCCTTAAATTGAACCACCCGTGTCTTAAAATGAACCACATACTTTTAAGCTGAGAATTATTTTTATTAATACAAAATGCACATATGTTATTGTACATTCAAAACAAATATGCTATCAACAACAAAAGTAGAGTCTAAAATTGTGATAAGAATAGCAATTTTTTGAGCATTTTGAATTTTTATATAATGATAATTACTTGGTTTTTGGAATAGGTATTATTTGCAAATATAGAGTTTTTACTAATGCTTACTAGGGTTCTATTATACACAGCCTTCACAATAAAACACTTTCTTCTTGGCACTAACTTTTGCACACCTTTGGTGAAGCCATATCCTATAACTCATACACTGGTTCATGTCCATCGTTTCATACAATTCACAATTCACATATTCATGTCATCCACCGTTTTTAACATGATTTTTTGTTAACTTAGCATATTATATGGATATTTTTTCACACGATATACTATTCCCAGTTGAGCAATCCTAGAACTTTAATAAGTTTCCTAAATTGGACCAGTTCAATGTAAGGTTCCAACAGTGGTTCAATTTACGAGCCACGCCATTTTGGAAGCTTTAGCATCTATGTGATAAGGAGAGACGCTGCTTTACAAAATATATGCATGAATACTGTTGTTAAATAAACACTTCATAACATGTAATATATATAGATCATCCCAAACTTACTTAATTGGTCGTATAAGCTTAGCTAGATGAGTCAAATGTTACTTCTGAAGTACCAAAAGCGCACAACACTTCATACAACTGAAACCACAGCTCAGAATGCAAAGTCAACAACTCCAAGCATTCATAGCTGTACACGCCACGCTTCTGCTAAGATTATGGTGACATCTGTCGAACAGTTTGGAAAATATCGGAGCGGTTCAATTTAAGAGGCGTTTCAAATTAGGGACTTTTCCCCTAATACTTAAAATTACTTAATTAATTTCGTAGAGTATATTTTAAATTGTTTTATTTTATTTTAGCAATAATTGAAGATGTATTTTTATAATTAAAATTTACAAAATTCTCTACATTGAGGCAGTATTTTTAACACTTAAATGATTTCAGTCAAATTATGTAATATAAAATTCAATAACAGCCCGCCTTTAAGCAATATGTGTATGTAACAATATATAAAAAGTGTATATTACAGTCATTGTATATGTTTATATTATTGTATACATCTTCAATAATGTTATGTGAATGTATTATGTAATTTAATAATGTAGGAGCTGTGAGAATAATAGGTTAAAAGTTGCTAACAATGAGGTAACCTTGAGGCCATAATGAATAAGAAAGTGTAATAATGCTACTAGTCATTCTTGGAGCAAAAATAATGTAATTTTTGTGACAGTTTATAAAATAGCCAATCAACAACCAGAAAAAAGCTTAAGTTAAATGAAGGTATTCTATTAGAGTAGGATTAGCCAATCAGAAACTGAAACATAGCAAAATTTACAAATCTAGAAGTCAGTTGCTTGTAGACAGTGCTCATAACTGGACGTGTTGCTTGAAGACAGAGTTCCTGACGCGAGATGTGTCCTCAAGAAATTTAATATGTATTTTGTGTGAGACAAAAATAGCTTACGTGTTGAAAAGTGCAAGTAATTAACAAAAGAATCTCACAGCTCTCTATATCAATGAAATGTTATTAAAATCGTGTCAAGAATTAATAAAAAGAAGTGAATTAAAAATTATAACCTGTGTAAGCCTACATTCTTCAGCCGCACCACGTCTTGCTAAGACATCCATGTCTCTAACAAAAATACTGACGCAGCAGAGGCAAACATAAAATATATAATATATAAAAAAACAGTCAAATTACAAAATTTAATATTTTTAAACTTGGGGCGAAGGCTACCGGAAAATTTTTACCATACGTATGGTTGCAACTACTTCAAGTTCGGCTCCCCAACAGTCGAAATACAATACATCATCTTCAAACTGACTTTCCATACGTAGCAGCAACAAACCTTCAACATTTTCCCCATTTTTTCGGTTTTTTCCATAAAGTCACCCAAAGGCTCAATTTTCACTACACATAGCAGAATTCCACTACGGAATTGACAACAATGAATTTCAAGTGTAGACGACTCGTGTGTATTTGACCCATAAGGTAATTACATCAGCTGCGCATGCGCAAAAGTACTTTAAAACGTGCACAAGTCAAGATATGCTAGCAACCCTGCTGCCAAGTGTCGTCGAGTTTAGAGTTGTGGAGCGCTAGATTTAAATGTCGTAGATTTTATACGTTGCGTTTAATAGCACTCAAAGAAAAATAAATTCGTAACGTGTTCACGTGCAATTGCGATCTTCTACAGCAGCCGCCACTGCTTAAAACAAACTCTCCTCGTTCATAAATCACAATTTTTAGAATATATCTTTTGTTTTCACTTTTTCCACTATAAAATTTCTGGAAGCGCTTCACCCAAGTGAAAATCTTAAATAGGAACCGAGCTCGGTAAAACGACAATAATTCACAACTGTGAATAAAGTTGCACTTTCTTGCACTTATTGTCACGTAGTGTAGCTTTATCATTTCTTAAGGCAACCCCCAAGCTAGGCTATTTTCACGAAGATAGGGTCCGTTTATTCTCTTAGAAGTTTCTTCGTGTACGTAAGGTAATGTTGGTTCTGGAGATTTAGCATACTTTTCTTATGACCCAGGGGTCGCGTATGTGTTCCTTGTACTTTAAGGAACATCTTGGTGGGGGGGGGGGGGGTAAAAAAGGCTTGGAAGAGTTTCTTCCCAACGAAAGGCTTAAAGTTGTTCCTCCACGTTGCTTTAAAATGCGATATGTTGTAACATACATGTGCGTTCGCCTCCAGTTCAGAACATACTGCTAATAGCAAGAACTAAAAACTACATAATCTGAAGATGGTTTATGCATTATCTTATACGTTTCTAAATGACTCTTTAAAATTTGAATATTGAGGCAGTATTTTTAAACTTAAATGATTTCAGTCAAATTATATAACATAAATTCAATAACAGCCCGCCTTAAAGCAATATGTGTATGCAACAATATATAAAAAGTGTATATTACAGTCATTGTATATGTTTATATTATTGTATACATGCTCAATAATGTTATGTGAATGTATTACGTAATTTAATAATGTGAGAATAATAGGTTAAAAGTTGCTAACAATGAGGTAACAATGAGGTAGCCTTGAGGTAATAATGAATTAGAAGGTTTAATAATGCTACTAGTCATTCTTGGAGCAACAATAATGTAATTTTTGTGACAGTTCATAAAATAGCCAATATACAAACAGAAAAAGCTTTAGTTAAATGAAGGTATTCTATTGGAGTAGCATTAGCCAATCAAAAACTGAAATAAAGCAAAATATTCAAATTCTGAGTTCAGTTGCTTGTAGACAGCGTTACTAACCGGACGCGAGACACGTCCTCGAGAAGTTTAATACATATTTTGTGTGAGACAAAAATGGTTTACGTGTTTAAAATGTGCAAGTATTTAATAAAAGAACCTTACAGCTCTCTATATCAGTGAAGTGTTACTTAAATCGTGTCTAGAGTTAATAAAAAGGAGTGAATTAAAAATTATAATCTGTATAAGCCTACATTCTTAGCCGCACCACGCCTTGCAAAGAAATCCATGTCTCTAACAATAATACTGACGCAGCCCAGGCAAACATAAATATATAATATTTAAAGAAAAAGTCAAAATTACAACGTTAATATTTCTAAACTTGGGGCGAAGGTTACCGGAAACTTTTTACCATACGTGCGGTTGGAACTACTTCAATTTCGGCTCCCCAACATAAGAACTACAATACAACAAAATAAACATTCTTCAAATTGGCGTCCAAAACGTGGGGCAAATAACAATATAACAAAATAAACATTCTTCAATATAAGTAATGCTTAACCTGTAAATTGAACTTTACCGCCTTTAATGTCAACTCCTAAATGAGCAAGGACTAAAAGGCATACGTCGTCCTCCGGGACTAGTGGTACCGTGCTAGCCTCTAGTTGCCAAGGTCGCGGGTTCAAACCCGGCGGAGGGCGATGGATTTTTTCAGGCGTAAAAATCCTTGGCATGGATTCCTTAAGAAGGGAAGTAAAGCTGCGGTCCCGTGTCGTAGATTTACGGCACGTAAAAGAACATCAAGCCTGATAAAGAGGCCTCTGAGCAAAATTACCGGTCTTTAACGCCCAATATTGAATGGGACGCTAAGGACCATAGTAGTTAAAGAGCGTCCATAAATAAAACTCAATTTTATTTTAACTAGAAGGTATACAAATAAAGCCCGTATTACAACTTGGAGATGTTAGAGAGACAGTCATTTAGATGTTTTTGATTTGGCGTTATGTAAAAAAAAATATTATGTTTTGCACTCATATGACTATTTTTACAAACGCATATTCTCCACCTAGTTCATGTTAATCGAGATAAACATTTGCAGACTCTTACTGTTAATTTTCTTGTAGATGCAAGGGGAATGTGTGGGGCTTTAAGCGATACTCAAATATTTTAATAGCTGGTTGCTATGTGACGCATTCCATTCTCTTTGCATGTCCAAGACATAAAAAAGCAATAACGAATTCCCGTTTAAGAAAAAGCCTTAACTATTGGAAAATTCGAACAAAGGAAGGAATATCTCGGAAGGAATAACAAGGAATATCTCGGAAATGGTTCACTCCACAAAAAGTGTATATGACATAAATTGTGTGCTTTAACGAGGTCCACAGTTTTTGGGTTCTAAAATTTTCTCTGTCTCTTAAAGTTTACCAAAAGTTATGCAAAAGTCATTCAGCATGACATGTCCCTTTGGGGACATTCCCAGAAAATTCAAGATATACATTTCATTTGCAATGGAAATATTTAAAGCATATGGTATTTTAATAAAAATCGTTAGAACTACTTTTGATAAGATCAAAAGTATCCAACACTTTTTCACGTAAAGGGTAGTTTGGAGTGGGGGTTTTCTTGAGAACTTTGTGTCGCATCTTTGGAAGATTTGAACTTAAATACCAAGTTTGGTATTTATTGAAAGTGTCCTTAAATTAAAATTAAATTGAGTTTTATTTATGGACGCTCTTTAACTGCTGTGGTCCTTAGCCTCCCATTCTATATTGGGCGTGAAAGACCGGTAATTTTGCTCAGAGGCCTCTTTATCAGATTTGAGGTTCTTTTACGTGCCGTAAATCTACGACACAGCTTTAGTTCCCTTCCGAAGGAAGCCATGCTAAGGATTTTTAAGCCCGAAAAAATCCATCGCCCTCTGCCGGATTTGAACCCGCGAGCTCGGGAGCTAGAGGCTAGCATGGTAACCACTACACCATGGACGATGAAAGTGTCCTTTTAGAGTTATCTGTTTACATATAACAATTATGCGCGCGCGCGCACGCTCGCACATACTCATACTTTTTTCTAATAAGCTTTTTTGTATTTAGGGGGGCTCAAAACATGTATTTTTGATGAAATCTTACATAATTTTTTTACTTTCTCTACCACATAGTAGGTAGAGAAGGAATACATTCCACCCGAAATTCGATACCAAGATTTCACTCGAAATCTCGTTTGCGTGTGCGTGCGCATGTGCGAACAGCATAACTAAAAACGAAAAGTTGCATAAACACCTAACTTAGTATTTAAGTTCAATATCTTACAAATATGCGACACACAGAATTACAAGTAAATATACCCCCAAACTACCCCTTACATGCAACAATTTTCGAATTTTTTTTTCTTTACTTTCTATAAAATGGCCCTAACGATTTTATTAAAATAATATATAATAAAGACATTTACATGACAAATAATATGTAAGTTTGAATTTTCTGGGCATAACCTGTAAAGTCCTTTTCACTCGGAAGGAATTTTGTATAATCTTGTATAACTAGTAAACGTTAAGCGATAGAGGAAAGCGTACTACGCAGAAAACGTAGATCTCTTTAACACATGTAATTTATTTCAGTTAACTTTTTTGTGGCATCAGCCATTTCCGATATATCCGTTATTAATGGTTCGAAATGTTCAGTTCCTAGCTGTTGTTTTAAAGTCCTGTCGATTTTCAATATTTTCTCGCGCTGTCATGGAAAGAGTATGGAATTTTATGGTCAGCATATAGTGACCAGTTGATTATCGCTATTCCCTTTGTATCTGTAACGAAAAGTGTAATGTATATATTTCCGGAACGGTTTATTACGATTAAAATGAAACGGGTAGGAAAACAAAACTGTCGTAAGAATAATTCGTGTGCCTATCAACAGATAAACGATAGAGGGTACAGAAAGTAATGTCAATGTCAGTTTTTTTACTTTCTCTACTGCATATAGTAAGTAGGGGAAGTATTGTATTCCACCCAAAAATTTGATACCAAGACTTCACCGGAAATACATTTTTTGAGACCCCCTGAATCCAAAAAAGGCATTTTTGGAAACATGTCCGTGTGTCTGTGGACAACATAACTCAGAAACGAACAGCCGGATAAACACCAAACTGGTATTTAGGTTCAATATCTTCCAGAGATGCGACACGACGGTTTTAAAGAAAATCTCCCCATCCCAGATTACCCTTTACATGGAACATTTTTCGAAAATTTTAATTTTCTCAAAAATGGCTCTAATGATTTTGATTAATGATTTTGATGTATATCTTAAATTTTCTGGGAATGTCTCCAAAAGCATTCTTCATTGTGAACGACTTTTGCATAACTGGTAAACCATAAGAGATAGACAAAATGTTACTAGAAACAAAATGTAGATCGTGTTAAAATACACAATTTATGTCATATACATTTTTTTAATGAGTGGACCATTTTCGAGATATTGCTTGTTATTCCCTTAAATTTTTCAATACTTATTTTCTCAAATGGGAATCCGTTATTCATCTTTTTGACTTGGATATGCAAACAGTATTAATCTGTGGCAAAGCGAATGGTGCTGCACCTAGCAACCAGCTATTAAGAGGTATGTCTATGCTTAAAGGCTACTGTATTTCTATATTGCCCTTGCAAATACAAAACAAGGGGAACATAGTAGGCCTTAAGCGATAGTCAAATATTTTTAGAACTGGTCGCTATGTGTAAAATGTAATTCTCTTTGCATGTAAAAAGATCGTTTCTGCAAATGTTTAACTCGATTAATATGAAATAGATGGAGAATAGTAGTTTGTAAAAATAGTAAGAGTAGAGAAAGTCATGTGAGTGTAACACATCAGATTTTTTCGAATACAACATTTTCTTTACCTAATGTATATAGTATAGAAAGTAGTAAAACCAAAGCGTTTCACTATTCTTTCCACGGCAATATACGTAGCCATGATGTAACGGAGCTAGGGCAAAACAGTTGACAACGGAAATATGGCTTCAGTTTATAACGATATACAAAATGCATGTGTTATTTATTTCTTTAATTTGCATTTTATTGCAATGCAGCAAATGTGTGTAGTGAAGTTTATGGTTAGTACCAAAACGTTTATACATTTATTCTAACACTGCAGAATGTACCTAGTGAAATTTACGGATGCCAAAATGCTTCATTAACTCTTACGCAAGTAATTTTCTGTTATTTTTACTTTCTCTACTACATATAGTAAGTAGGGGAAGTATTGCATTCCACCCAAAAATCCGATACCGAGATTTCATCGGAAATATATGTTTTGAGACCCCCTGAATTAAAAAAAGCATTTTGGAAACATGTCCGTGTGTGTGTTTGTGAACAGCATAATTTAGAAACGAACAGTCGGATAAACACCAAACTTGGTATTTAGGTTCAGTATCTTCCAGAGATGCGACACGAAAGTTTTCAAGAAAATCACCCCATCCTAGATTACCCTTTACATGGAACATTTTTCGAAAATTTTAATTTTCTCAAAAATGGCTCTAACGATTTTGATTAAAATATCATATATTTAAGATATTTTCATGACAAATAAAATGTATATCATGAATTTCCTGGGAATGTCTCCAAAAGTATTCTTCATTGTGAACGACTTTTGCATAACTGGTAAACCATAAGAGAGAGACAAAATTTTACTACACAGAAAATGTAGATCGCGTTAAAATACACAATTTATGTCATATACATTTTTTTAATTAACCATTTTCGAGATATTGCTTGTTATTCCCTTAAATTTTTCAGTACTTATTTTCTCAAATGGGAATCCGTTATTAATTTTTTTGTCTTGTATATGCAAAGAGTATTAATCTGAGGCAAAAGAGAATGGTGCTGCACCTAGCAACCAGGTATTAAGATATATGTGTATGCTTAAAGGCTACTGTATTTCTATATTGTCCTTGCAAATACAAAACAAGGGGAACATACTACGCCTTAAGCTATAGTCAAATATTTTTAGAACTGGTCGCTATGTGTAAAATGTAATTCTCTTTGCATGTCAAAAGATCGTTTCTGCAAATGTTTATCTCAATTAATATAATAAGAATAAGAGCTTGAAAAAATAATTTGTACAAGAGTGGAGAAAGTCATGTGAGTGTAACACATCAGATTTTTATATGTATTGTGCAATCCAGCCCATTGCCCATTGTCCTAAATACAAAGAAAGAAAATGTGTCTGCAATAACTTCAACAATTACTCAACTTGAAACTGAAATTGAAATTCACGATTGAAAAGATTGTTGCTTCAAAGATTATAAAAAAGGGTTTTAAATGTATATATTACCAGGAAGAATCCTTATATCCACCAGTTTGTTCATATTTTATTGAAGGTTATTTTCATCTCTCTCTCTCCCTCTCTCCCTCTATCTCTCTCTCTCTCTTTCTCTCTCAACATTACATTTTTGCGTTGCCCAATATCTATAGGGCGAAACAAAATAAATTCAGTTGTATTTCTAGACAATCATTAACTAATATGGATCTTAGTATCCCATTCTATATTGGGCGTGAAAGAGAAACATTTTATTCAGAGGCATTTATCAGGCTTGAGTTCTTTTACGTGCCGTAAATCTACGACGAAACGGGACCGCCGGCTTTACTAACCCGAAGGAAGCCATGTTAAGCATCTTTACGCCCGAAAAGATCCAACGCCCTGAGCCGGTTTTGAACCTGTGACCTCGGGAACTAGAGGCTGGCATGGTACCCCTAGACCACGGAGGACAACATGGGACCAAAAGTAAGATAAAACGCTAATATTACACCTATTGTAATTAAATATAAGATATACGATAATATGTATGTTTCTTTCATCGTTAAGAAAAACATATTGGGTGTAACACAATGCCGGCCAATTATTTTTATTTCCTGAATATTGATACAAGATTAGTTTTTGTCTTTACCGTCCTATATGACTGAAATTTTTCTGAAATTACAGTTCTAAGAAATAGGTGAAGGATCGTTCATAACTTTATATACGTCTCGTGTTTAAACACCACAAAAAGACCGGGCGGGATGGTAACGTCTGTGGTCTGCATCTGGGAGATCACGGGTTCAAATCCCGTGGGCCGGTCAATTTGACTGCGTCTTTTTTCTGGTTTACCTCAGTCGCCAAGGTAAACCGGAATGCATATTTGTTGGCCTCCGTAGACTAGTGGTACCATGCTAGCTTCTAGTTCCCAAATCGCGGGTTCAAACCCGGCGGAGGGCGATGGATTTTTTCGGGCGTATAAATCCTTGGCATGGCTTCCTTCAGAAAGGAAGTAAAGCCGGTGGTCCCGTGTCGTAGATTTACGGCACGTAAAAGAACCTCAAGCCTGATAAAGAGGCCTCTGAGCAAAATTTCCCGTCTTTCACGTCCAATATAGAATGGGACGCTTAAGAACCATAGCAGTTAAAGAGCGTGCGTAAATAAAACCTTTTTTTGGATTGGATATTTAATACAACGACCTAAAATTCCATCTTAAGTTTAAAAAAACAGTAAAATAATAATAGAAGGTAATAGCGAATGCTCTGTCATCTATTCACAGTTAATGAAAGCAGGTAGGCTGGATGGCATCCTAAATCTATCTCCCGGCACGTGTAAAAGCAGAGGTACAGTTGCCTAGCACTAAGGCCTCGTGAGGAAGTAAGATAATATGGTACAGGAATAAGCCCTAGAAGGCTCACTGTCCCTCACACACTGACCCAAGATGTACCTCCTAACAGATCCCTCGCGATATCTGATGTGATGCATTCACACGTCTTTCTCTACCCTATATCTATATTATTGGGTTTACAAACTATTCTTACTAAAGTTTATTTTTCTATCTACTACATTTTAATCAAAATAAACCTTTGCAAAAATAGCTACATTACACATTTCGTTATAGATACAAAGAGAACAGCGATAGTCAAATGTTTAAGAACTGGACGCTATATGCTGGCCTTAAAATTCCATACTGTTTCCATGCAATCGCGAGAAACAACTGAAGATCGATGAGACTTCAAAAGAATGACAAGTACGGAACAATTCGAGCTTTTAATAACGAATATCTCGGAAACGGTTTATGCTACAAACATTATTTAAAATAAATTGTGTATTTTAAAGAGATCTACATTTTTTGTGTGGTACGCATTCGTCTATCACTTAACGTTTAACTTTTATACAGGATTATACAAATTCCTTCCGAATGAAGAAGACTTCCTAAGTAATTACAGAAAATTCAAGATATACATTTTATTTTACATGTAAATATCTATAATGTATAATATTTTAATCAAAATCGTTAGTCATTACAAAGTTAATATTTTTAAATTTGGGACGGAGGCTTCCGGGTACAATACGTGCGGTTGCAACTACTTTAAATGTTCGGCTCCCCAACAGTTGAACTACAATACAACTCCTACTTCAAATTGGCTTTCCATACGTGAAGCAACACCCTACTTCAGCCTTGGCCACTGTTAGCAGCTTAAGAAGATTACTAAGGGAAAAATAATTCAAAACTTGGTGTTCTCACTCTCAAAAAGCGTTCTTTATGAGCAGTTCACTCCTGCAAATAGTTGCATCCACAGACCATAGGGACTAAATGTGATGAATGGAACTGAAAATGACAGCGAACGTTTGTCCAATTAGAGCAGTACCAAGCAGGTCCTAGGACAGCAACTACTGCCGCCGCTATGGCAGTGATATAAAAACATTTCCTGTCCACATGGAAGCATGCTCAGAAATGTAAGACATCACCAAGCCCGTTCAATGATTGCCGAAGCCATCAAACTGCAAAAGTACAGATTTACGAGAAATCCATGGCATTGCAGAGAATGGACCAAACAGAAGAATCGACGTCATAGCCATTCAACCTGGCTCGTATTCGGGAGCCATCATAGACCCTACCGTCAGGTGGGAAACAGGCGAAGACCAGCCGGCTGAAGTTCACAAAGAAAAGTGTTCCATTTACGAGCCAATAAATATCTGCAAATACTTCTGCAATAAATATCATATCGCTTCAATCGGTTTGTTGGATTACTAATTGGAGCCAGAGGTACTATCCTACGCACTTTTGAACGTTTTGCAGAAAATAAAAATCTGATGTGTTACACTTACATGACTTTCTCTACTCTTGTACAAACTATTATTACAAACGCTTACTCTCCATCTATTTCATGTTAATCGAGATATCGAAATGTTAATCTTATTGCTAATTTTCTTATAGATCCAGGGGGAATATGGTAGGAGATAAGCGATAGTCAAATGTTTTAAGAGCTGGTTGCTATGTGCAGTATTCCATTCTCTTTGCATTAACACGACAAAAAAATGAATAACGAATTCCCATTTGAGAAAAAGTATAAGTATTGAAAAATTTAAGGGGATAACAAGCAGTAACTCGAAAATCGTTCACTCAACAAAACAATTTATACGACATAAATTGTGTATTTTAACGCGATCTACATTGTTTGTGTAGTAAAAGTTTGTCTATCTCTTATGGTTTACCAGTTATGCAAAAGTCGTTCACAATGAAGAATACTTTTGGAGACATTAGCAGAAAATTCAAGATATACATTTTATTTGTCATGAAAATATCTTAAATATACGACATTTTAATCAAAACCATTAGAGCCATTTTTGAGAAAATTAAAATTTTCGAAAAATGTTCCATGTAAAGGGTAATCTGGGGTGGCGGGATTTTCTTGAAACCCTTCGTGTCGCATCTCTGGAAGATACTGAACCTAAATACCAAGTTTGGTGTTTATCCGACTGTTCTTTCTGAGTATGCTGTTCACAGACACACAGACAGACACACATACACACGGACATTTTTCCAAAAATCTTTTTGTTTGGATTCCGGGGGCCTCAAAACATATATTTCCGGTGAAATCTCGGTATCGAATTTTTGGGTGGAATACAATACTTCCCCTACTTACTATACGTAGTAGAGAAAGTAAAAATGTATATGACAAATTGTGTGCTTTAACGAGATTTATATTTTTATGTAGAAAAATTTTGTCTATCTCTTACGGTTTACCACTTATGGAAAAGCCATTCAGAGAGAAGATGACTTTTAGGGTCATTCCCAGAAAATTCAAGATATGCATTTTATTTGTCATGAAAATATCTTAAATATTTATTTTAATCAAAATCCTTAAGAGTCATTTTTGAGAAAATCAAAATTAATCTTCGTGTCTTATCTTTGAGAGATACTGAACCTAAATACAGAGTTTGATATTTATCCAACTCGTTTTTGAGTTATGCTGTTCACACACACACACACGCGCGCGCGCGCGCACACACAGACCTTTCGCTAAAAAAAATTTATTCAGGGGGCCTCAAAACATGCATTCCGGGGAAATCTCGGTATCGAATTTTTGGGTGGAATGCAATACCTCCCCTACTTATTATACGTAATAGAGAAAATAAAAATTAATTAACACATTTATTAAAGCAGTGATCCTTAATGTTCTTAAAGGGTCACTAGCCATATTAAAAATTCACTTGTATTATATGTAAATTGATTAATCTCATGTGCATATTTGTTTTAGATAAGGTCAATCCCCATATACAATTGTAGTTGGAAACTATTTACCGATGTTTTATTAGTTACAACTTTATTAACAGATATGCTTTACAATTTCAATTACGTATTCATATCGTTGTTTTTTTAGTATGCTTTGTTTATGGCAGCCTACAATTGAAGGAAGTATGAATTTGTTAATAAATTCTCTCTGTCAAAGAGAGGTCCCTATTTTATCAACACATTAGCCAGCAACGTAGTTGCAAACGTATGTATCTTATGAGAGCTCTAATTTTATTTTTTTAGTCGTTTAACTAATAATTACAGAATTAATAGGTATTGATTACAAAAGGCAATGAATACAAATCAAAACAAGTAAACGGATGTCTAATTTATGTCATGATTTAACCCACTACTTAAGTGCAACTGAATTCATTATATTCCGAGAACAAAATCTTTAGCACAGAAATACAATTTTTCCATTTAACCAAAGCATTGACACAAATGCAGTGTGATGACTTGTTACACTAATTAAATGTAGAGGGTTCTTAAATACGTTTCATTACAAGCTGTTTTAATGAATGTCAACGAAAACAAATGTAATAAAATGAAAACCAAATTGTTTCGATAGCAGTTATGATTGGTATAAATTCCCAATATTTCTTATCGTGGTCACTGATGAGTGAAATAATCAAATTATCATATTATTTGCCGTTACTAAGACAAGAATTTGTTTATAATAATCCGACTTTACTTATACATCCTTGCTTGCGTTTACTGTTCATAGCTTCGACATTGCGTTTTTATAAAAATCCTATACGTAAAAGTCACAAATCTATCTACCTACGGTTGCGATTTCCATATCTGTTCTATAAATTATAGATACAAACCCTATTTTCCTGTTGAGCATGACAAATATTCGCAAGAAACACTTTCAGTTAGATAGTACCCATTACATAAACATTTTGTAAGCTGAGATAATTACGAACTATTTAAAAAGCATACCGACAATTATATGCTAGCCGTAATATTACGAACTCTTTGAGTCAGCTCCTGAAAAATAAAAGAAAGGGCATTTAAGGTTTCAAGATATAGTGCGTAAAATGCGGAACATTTTAAATTAACAAAAGCGAATAGCTCGGAAATGTTTAATTCTAATTTTAATTCTAATATCTAAACATCAAAACCGTTTCAACCATTTTAACAAATAAAAATTAGTGTTTATTAGCGGATATGCAAATTATTCTTACGAAACTTTATTTTCATATCTACTTCATTTTAATCGAGATAAACCTTTGCATAAATAGCTGAATTACATGTTTCGTTGGGTACAAAGAGAATAGCGATAGCCAAATGTTTAATAACTGGACGCAATACGCTGGCCTTAAAATTCTATACTGTTTCCATGCAATCGCGAGAAACAATGTTGACAGGACTTTAAATATGACAAAGTAAGAATAATTTGAACTACTAATAACGAACATCTCGGAAATTGTTTATGCCACAAAAAGATTACTTGAAATAAATTGTGCCTTTTAAAGAGATCTACATTTTTCTGTAGTACTTTTTCGTCTATCGCTTAACGTTTACCAGTTATGCAAAATTATACAAAATTCCTTCCGAATGAAGAGGACTTCACAGGCTATTCCCAGAAAATTCTAGATATACGTTTTATTTATGTAAACATCTTTAATACATGGTATTTTAATCCAAATAGTCAGAGCCATTCTTCAGAAAATAAAAGATTCGAACATGTTCCATGCATCTTTGAAAGGTGTTTATTCGAGTTATCGTTTTTTTTTCTTTTTAGTTATGCTGTTTACACACACACACAAGAACCGTTTTTTAAAAATTATTTTTATTCAGGAGACCTCAAAACATGTATTTCCAATGAAATCTCGGTATAGAATTTTTGGGTGGAATGCAATACCTTCTCTACCTACTCTACCTGGTGGAGAAACTAAAAATAATTCATATCTTTTATATAAAGAACTTCTTGGTGTGAAGAAAATATTTGTAAATCTTAGCGTTAAACCATTAAAAGCTGCTGGATTCAAGTACAACATATATTTATCCGACCTTTTGTTTTCCAGTTGTGCTTTTCATAAACAGACCGATTGACTGGTGAATATACTGTGATAAAATCTCCATATTATACACAATTTTTATACTTCCTCAACCTTAAATAAGCGGTAGAAGATGTTTTGACATTTACTGTAACGTCAACAAACACTCACTATTCTAATATTCGCGAAAATGCGTAATAAATTAACGATAACTTCCAAACGTTTCCAAAACTAACGATAATCAACATTCAAGCCTGCTTCGCTAGAAGTTGAAACATAAAAATTGGCATTATCGTTCATTAATTTTAGCTATCGTTACACACCCAAATGGTTATTTATAATAACCTGGAAAAATGTCTTCTATAAATACCTAGAAAGCGATAGCATTTTTGTCAGAAGTTTTAATTCTTATAAAACTTCTAGGTAAATGTCTATTTTAATTTTCATAGAAATAGCAGATAAGTAACAGCTTGGTAGAAAAGATATTTCAAATGTAAATCACAGTTATCTTATCGATATATACGATCTTTCAATTCTAGACTGTTAAAACCTTTTATGATCGTATTTTAAAGCAAGAATAAACGCATTAATAACGTAATTGTCACACTGAACAGCAAAACTGATTCGATATTACCCTCCACGAGTAAAATTGTCTCTTTAAGCTAAACCATAAAATATTAAGTTTTTTCTCAATATTCTCTGCATATTATTAACGAAAAAACGTTCAAAATACCAATGCTTTAAGTTTAATTATATTCCTTTGTTTAATCCAAAGTGCTACAATCATCTCAATTTTAAAAGAATTTTAAGAACTTAAACTTTTTTCCAATACAAAATAACTTCATTTAGGGAACAATGCTTTCAGTTTGTTTACGTAAACAATATTATTTGTGTTGTTAAAGCACAAAGTCTGATAAAAGTTGAAAGACAAGATTTTTTAAAAAATGATGGGTACATAAAAACCTGTTAATAAAACTCCAAATACAGTATCACTTGCATAAACATTTTAAATCGTTCCTTCTCAAAACGTTCATGTCAAACAGAAGTTTTTATACAAGGAGCATATTTTATGCATCAGAAAATGCTCAAGATAATTGAGTAAATAGAAGAATTTATATCAACCAAACTGTATAAATAAGGTATATTAGAATGCTAAATATACACAGAAAAAACGTACCAAGAACTAAAAAATCTCGCTATTATATAAGAAACAATACATATTTAAGAATATAACTGGTCAATTTATTTTAATAATACACAAATTACTAGCAAAATAAGGCATAAAAATTGCATTACCGCTATTTTGGGCGGGGGCTTTTAAGGAAATCTACATCCATCCTATTTAAAGAGATACATTAAAGGTGCAAAATTCATTTACTTACGAAGACTAGGTGTAAGTGTGTACAATTCCATTAAATACAAAAATTATATCCCACATCAATGCAAGAGAACCACAACCCAGAAATAAATTTAAAATTCCAATATACCCATAACTGGGTTCCTCTTTCTCTATTTTTACACGTGCAGGAAGGCTATGCTCTAATTTCACAACTAATTACGTATTGACAGTTCTATAGCGTTTACCACTACAACATGGTTAGATTGCTGACTGTGGTTTGCTGCATTCTTTTGTCTTTACTGTAGTAAGACAAACACACAAAAAGCTTTCCAAGGCCATTTGATTCGAAATAAAATGCGGATTGTTTGCGCACTATTCAAATATTTTAAATCCTCTCCTATAAAATAGTTGTGGCCCATTTGTATTAGAGGCGATATTGGGTAACATTTAATAAATAATTATATCCGTGAACAGTATTATTATGGTTTTAAACCGACGAAAGGTTAAGTAAATTGCTAAACCTTAGGAAAACGTTTCAATGTGATTGTGTACAGGTTATACGCCTTGTCATTTCTTAAAATTCTCTATTATTTATCTGACCTTTAACCGATTCCGAATTAAATTTAGTATAAATCTCGCGAAAATTAGTTTGGATTCCACGACAAAAAATATAAAAATATATTTTAACTTTCGATACGAATACCTATGTTTGTATAAAATACATTTAACATCTGGAATAAAATTATTTATCAATTTATAACTTTAAGTAATTGGAAATTAATTTTTTAAGCACATTCACCTTTAAAAATGTTCCACATAGTGTAGTTTTTATCCAATCCTTCAGTAATTTTTATGTAGATTTCCAAAACGCACACAATTAAAATTGTTATACAAAGGTTTCGTCTTGCGAATAGTTTTTAAGTTATTCTTTTTAAACCAATACAGAACTAGAAATTTACAATAAAGGAGTTTTCTTTTAAATTAAGGCTAGTTATAAAAATATAACACTTCTTTGCGCTATAATCAGTTAAATGACGTAGGCATTTAAAACAGTTTTCTGTTTTTATTTCTTCATGTGGAGCATTTGGCATTGGATAATAAAATACAGCTCTGCAATGCAATAAATCGGAAACTAAAACAAACTGAAATTTAAAACCGTTTAATTTTTACATAAAGACAACATTGAAAATAAATGTTCATCTGAATTGTTTGAAACTTTAGAAAAATCACATTTTTAGTGCAGCAATAGTAGGGGTTTCCCCTGGGAAACAGTCAGAGAAATAAATAAAATTTGCCTCATTTTACCAGTAAAAGTGAAACAGGCGACCCTACCTGTTTTTCAGCTGTCGACTCCTAGGCAGGAAGGCGTGTCACGCTGTGAGACCCTGTTGAAGATTTTTGAAATATATGTAGATAAAAACACGATAATTTATTCATCAAACATACCTTCACTAGAACAATGAAACTATACACAAAATTCACGAGAAGTTTACTAGACACATAGGATAAAACACACGATAATGTAGAGGAAATGTTAGTA
Organism: Deroplatys truncata; assembly: GCA_030765065.1. NCBI lineage: Eukaryota > Metazoa > Arthropoda > Insecta > Mantodea > Mantidae > Deroplatys > Deroplatys truncata. The sequence goes on from CM060982.1 coordinate 114,250,116, forward strand.
CTTGCTACTAAGGAACGTTAACACATGTACGTTTACAAGGAGAGGTCACAAAATTGCCTAAAGCTCACTATCACTAACACAATCACAGAGCAACTGCGAGCTAAGCCTGAAGTAACAAGGGAGAGAAACGTGGAAGATAAACAACTGAGTTTCCCTTTGCGAGAAATTTGACGTTGCGTATTCCGCGACGAGCGACGCGCACATTCACGTCGAGCGAGAGACGGGTCGAGTGTGCAATACACGCGCATACAGGCGTCTATCAAGCCAACCCGTCTCGGGTGGGGACGACGCCGCCGTCGTTGTTCCAGAGGCGCGCGCGCGCACGCTGGGATGCTGTGAAACCACTTTGCTGATGTGTCTGCTCGAAAGGAAGTGGTAGGAAAAATTAGGGAGGCGGGCGGGGAGATTAGATGCAATGACTGAGGGGCAGATGCCCTAGGCTTGTTGCATAACGAAGCGTAACACGCGTTTTTTTTTTTCATCTCAAAACTGATCTTCAGAAAAATAGACTATTTTGATGACAATTTATTGATTTTTGTAAATAAATTATGTGACAAAATTCATGAACTGTAGGAGGGAAGATTTCGGGTTCTGTAAATTCTACAATTTGATCTGTACCTGTACCCTACAATCAAATTTTCTCTCCCCCTTAGCACAGATTTAGGACTAAGGAATCTTAAGCTAGGCCCGTCAAGTTAAAAACGTTTTATTTGTTCTCTGTTTAATATCAAATTTTACTTTCTCTACTTCGTATAGTAAATAGGGGAAGTATTGTATTCCACCAAAAAATTCGATACCGAGATTTCACCGGAAATACATGTTTTGAGACCCCCTGAATCCAAAAAAAGCATTTTTGGAAACATGTCCGTGTGTGTGTGTCTGTGAACAGCATAACTCAGAAACGAATTTGTTATTCTTTTTTTCTTTTTTCTTTTTTTTTTTTTGTCCTGGTAATGCAAAGAGAATCGAATACTCGAAATACCAAACAGCTCTTAAAATATTTGACTATCGCTTAAAGCCTACCAATGCATCTACAAGAAAATTAGCAATAAGATTAACATCTCGATTAACATGGAGCATATGGGGAATAAGCGTTTGTAAAAATAGTTTGTACAAGAGTAGAGAAAGACATGTGAGTGTAACATATAATATATTTTTATTCCTTCCATAATGTTATCATATCGTCTATGTAAGTTTTATGTATGTTTAAATAAAATAATTGATTTTATCCCTTGTAACTTAAAAAATTGCTAAAAATTACTTTTATATTTTCATGGAATGCTTAATTTAAAACGTTAGAGCTTTTTTCACAGCTGTCAGTCAACACTATGTGCCAATGTGATTTCTACTTTAAGTGCTAATGTGTAAATTTTTACGTTAAAACACTTTCTTTAGTTTATTAAAGTAAGTTTTGGGGATTTAGGCATTAGTAGTTACGCTGCATATGAACGAAAGAACAGCATTGAGCATTAAATATTATTCAAAAGCATAAATATTATTTCTGCAATGTAGACTGGGCGAGATGGCTCAGCGATAACGGAGGTTCGATTCCTGTCGGGACGTCCACTCTAACCTTAGGTTTTACATGGTTTCCCGTCGGAATGTGAATGGGGGATGATTTTACTTTTTACCACGAATTTTCTATACCCATCATTTCCTTTCACTGTTTCAGAGTTATAGGACCAGGCGACGGCGGTTTGTGTGATGCGGCTGGACGGTGGAATTTGCGCTTGGCGGGACTCCTGGGGCCCCCAACCTTCCAGGGAGTGCCTCGTCTACTCGCGGGACGCAAGACTACGGATGGCTAAAGAGGCCAGCCGGCGTAGGATTGGTGTCATGTGCAATCGTTAAGGGTCCCACCTTGATTGCGCACATCGTCATCTTGATATAGTCGGCCTCGCGTCTCCCCGCTATTCCTTCCTTCCAGTGGTCATGTTGGTAGTACAAAGAGCCCACGATGGGTGCTGTGCTCCTGTTACTAAAGCTCCCTCCATCTGACTATTTCTAACTCTGCAATGTAGTTGCGGCCGCCTTATGAAACTCACCCACATTCTGCTGTTAGGCAGCTTGGACTATACTTAAATACGAATACACCGATGAAATATAGAAAAAAATCTGATGTGTTACACTCACATGACTTTCTCTACTCTTGTACAAAGTATTTTTACAAACGCTTATTCTCCATCTACTTCATGTGAATCGAGATGTTAATCTTATTGTTAATTTTTTTGTAGATGTAAGGGGAATATGGTAGGTTTTAAGCGATAGTCAAATATTTTAACGCTGGTTGCTATGTGGCGCATTCCATTCTCTTTGCATTACCAGGACCAAAAAAATGAATAACGAATTTGAGAAAAAGTATAAGTATTGGAAAATTTAAGGGAATAAAAATCAATATCTCGAAAATGGTTCACTCAACAACAAAAATGCATATGACATAAATTGTGTATTTTAAGTGTAGTAAAAGTTTGTCTATCTCTTATGGTTTACCAGTTATGCAAAAGTCGTTCACAATGAAGAATACTTTTGGAGACATTCCCAGAAAATTCAAGATATACATTTCATTTGTCATGAAAATATCTTAAACATATGATATTTTAATCGAAATCGTTAGAGCCATTTTTGATAAAATCAAAATTTTCGAAAGATGTCCCATGTAAAGGGTAATCTGGGATGGGGGGATTTTCTTTAAAACCTTCATGTCGCATCTCTAGAAGATACTGAAACGAAATACCAAGTTTGGTGTTTATCCGACTGTTCGTTTCTGAGTTATGCTGTTCACAGACACACACACGGACATGTTTCCAAAAATGCTTTTTTTGGATTCAGGGGGTCTCAAAACATATATTTCCGGTGAAATCTCGGTATCGAATTTTTGGGTGGAATACAATACTCCCCCTACTTACTATACGTAGTAGAGAAAGTAAAAAGTGTTCATTTACTTTTTACTTTATCTACCATATAACTAGTAGGTAAAGTATTGCATTCCACCCAAAACTTCGATATCGATATTTCAACGGAACTATTCCCTGAATTAAAAGAAAACAATTTTTTAATATGTGTGTGACTACCTGTGTCTGTTGCGAAGCATAATTCGGAAAGGCAAAATCGAATAAATATCAAACTTGGTATTTAAGTTCAGTATCTTCCAGAGATGCGACATTTCAAGAAAATCTCCCCACGTCTCAACTACCCTTTATACGGAAAATTCTTCGATTTTTACTTTCTCTACTACGTATAGTAAGTAGGGGAAGTATTGCATTCCACCCAAAAATTCGATACCGAGATTTCACCGGAAATACACGTTTTGAGACCTCCTGAATCCAAAAAAAGCATTTTTGGAAACATGTCCGTGTGTGTGTCTGTGTGTGTGTGTGTGTGTGTGTGTGTCTGTGTGTGTGTGTGTCTGTGTGTGTGTGTGTGTGTCTGTGAACAGCATAACTCAAAATCGAACAATCGGATAAACACCAAACTTGGTATTTAGGTTCAGTATCTTCCAGAGATGCGACACGAAGGTTTTCAAGAAAATCCCCCCACCCCAGACTACTCTTTACATGGAAGATTTTTCGAAAATTTTAATTTTCTCAAAAATGGCTCTAACGATTTTGATGAAAATATCATATGTTTAGGGTAATGTCATGAGAAATGAAATGTATATTTCGAATTTTCTGGGAATGTCTCCAAAAGTATTCTTCATTGTGAACGACTTTTGCATAACTGGTAAACCATAAGAGATAGACAAAATTTTACTACACAAAAAATGTAGATCGCGTTAAAATACACAACTTATGTCATATACATTTCTTTTGTTGAGTGAACCGTTTTCGAGATATTGCTTGTTATTTCCTTAAATTTTCGAATACTTATACTTTTTCTCAAATGCGTTATTCATTTTTTTTATGTCCTGGACATTCAAAGAGAATGGAATTCGCCACATAGCAACCAGCGTTAAAATATTTGACTATCGCTTAAAAGCTACCATATTCCCCTTGCATCTACAAAAAAATTAGCAATAAGATTGACATCTCGATATCTCGATTAACATGAAGCATATGGAGAATAGGTGTTTGTAAAATTAGGTTGTACAAGAGTAGAGAAAGTTATGTGAGTGTAACACATCAGATTTTTTTCTGTAAAATGGCTCTAAAGATTTTCATTAAAATACCATACATTAAAAATATTTACATTCTAAATAAAACGCATCTTGAATTTTCTTGGAAAAGCTTGTGAAGTCTTCTCCATTCGGAAGAAATTGGGTATAATCTTGTATAACTGGTAAACGTTGAGCGATAGATAAGATACTACACAAAAAATGCAGATCTGTTTAAAACACACAATTTATTTCAAATAACTTTTTCTGTAGCATAAGCCATTCCCGAGATATCCGTTATTAATATTCCCATTGTTTAATACTTTGTCATTCTTATGAAATCCTGTCGACATTCGGCTGTTTCTTGCGATATCATGGAAAGAATGTGGTATTTTAAGGCCAGCATATAGCATTCATTCTAAAACATTTGCCTATCGCTATTCCCTTTATATCTATAACGAAATACGTAATGGAACTATTTCATTTGGATTAAAATAAAGCAGATGAGAAAATAAACGTTTGTAATAATAATTTTTATGCCCATTAATATGCGATAGAGGGAGAGAAAGTCATTAAATGTAACACATCAGATTTGTCACTCCGTATACTCATCGAGCCCTCTCTCCGGTTTAAAGAATGATTTCTCTAGTTACATTCCTTTGTATGCATGGCCCGTGCCAGCATAGCTAAATAGCAATTCTGCTTTATCTGCGACCATATGGTTAGATTCCGGCGATGCACGTATTATTTTTATTTATAATCACGCATCTAAACCAACAAACAAATCAACATTCAAAAGCCCTGCAGAATTACTTTTTATTCGTTGCTTTTTAACTATTCCAAACGTTGTACGTATTTCATTGCTTTTCAAATTATGTTGTTAAGCATTCGCTGCGGTCATGTAATCTGTCCAGTTATTTGTAATATTTTCAGCAGCTAACAGGTTTTCAGACAACCCTCATTTGTACAAATACTTTCTACGTAACAAGTAAAGAAACACAATTATTTGATGCTATGTTAATTAATGGAAACTCATATATTTGCTCATTCATTGATTATTTGGGTGCATAAAAATTGAATAAAATAATTTAATAGAATAACATTTGCATTCGGCACATCACCAGTGCCTATAATCCTTCCGGCCTGAGAATGGGTGCTAATACAAACAATGCACGTAGTATCACTCCGCGCTTGACGTTTTGTGAACGCATGGTAGAGGTTATTCGCTTCCCTCTCAACAGCTGCTCAGCTGTTTACCTTCGGGAGCTCAAGGAATTGCCATCATTTGAGGCAGTATTTTTAACACTTAAATGATCTCAGTCTAATTATATAATATATAAATTCAATAACAGCCCGCCTTAAAGCAATATGTGTATAAAATGTATGTAACAGTCATTGTATTAATGTTTATATTATTATGTACATGTTTAATAATGTTATGTGAACGTACTAAGTAATTTAACAATATAGGGGCTGTGATAATATAGGTCAAAAGTTGCTAACAATGAGGTAACAATGAGGTAACATTGAGGCAATAATGAATTGGAAAGTTTAATAATGCTACTAGTAATTATTGGAGCAACAATAATGTAGTTTTTGAGACAGTTTATAAATAGCCAATCAACAACCAGAAAAAGCATAAGTTGAATGAAGGTATTCTTTTGGAGTAGGATTAGCCAATCAGAAACTGAAATAGAGCAAATTATACAAATTCAGGCGCGGGTTGCTAGCAGACAGCGTTCCTAACTGGACGCGAGACGCGGCCTCGGGAAGTTTAATACGTATTCAGTGTGAGATGAAAATTCATTACGGCGAGAATATAAAGTTTACGTGTTAAAAAGTGCAAGTAATTAATAAATAATCTCACAGCGCTCTATATATAAGTGAAGTGTTATTTAATCGTGTGAAGGATTAATAAAAGGAGAGAAGTAAAATTATAATTTGTATAAGCCTACATTCTTTAGCCGTATCACACCCTGTTAAGAGAAACATGTTTCTACAAAATTAATACTGACGCAGCCGAGGCAAACATATATATATATATACATATATATATTATTTAAAGAAACTTTAAAATACACAGTTGATTCGTAAAAGTTGGGGCGAAGGCCACCAAAATTAAAGTTGGGGCGAAGGCCGCCGAAAAAGTAAAGTTGGGGCGAAGGCCACCGGAAACTTTGTACCATACGTGAGACATTCAATCATCAAGTTAGGTTTTCCTTGCGTGAAGCAACAACCCTACTTCACATTGGCAATTCTATATATTGCTCTATTTCACTGCACCAGCATTGAATATTAAAGAGATACATGCCTTATACTTGGTTAACAAACTAAACGTGCTAATACAAGAATGGCGTCATCCTCTGTGGTGTAGTGTTACCATGCTAGCTTTTAGTTCTCGAGGTCGGGCGTTGAAACCGGTAGGAGGGCGACGGATTTTTTCGGGCGTAAAAATCCTTAGCATGGTTTCCTTCCGAAGAGAAGTAAAGCCGATGATCCCGTGTCGTAGATTTACGGCACGTAAAAGAATCTCAAGCCTGATAAATAGGCGTCTAAGTAAAATTACCGGTCTTTCACGACCAATATAGAATGGGACGCTAAGGACCACGACAATTAAAGAGCCTCTATAAATAAAACTCAATTTTTTTTTTTTTTTTTTTTTACAAGAATGGATGAAGAAAGGTTATGAAATACTTTTATCAGTAAAAATTTAAGTGTTAATCGGAGTCACCGAGTAATAGCACGTAATCAACAGTGGTGATAGTGTTTAAGTCGTTTTCCAGGTTTATAATAAGTATATCCACAACTTTGTCGCAAAACACGCATGTTAATTTAATGCCATCCAGAGCAGTAAGTATACAAACTATTCTTACTAAAGCTTATTTTTATATCTACTACATTTAATCCAAATAAACCTTTGCAGAAATAGCTACATTACACATTTCGTTATAATACAAAGACATGGACAGCCAAATGTTTAAGAACTGGCCGCTACATACTGGCCGTAAAACTACATACTGTTTCCATGCAATCGAGAAACATCTAATGTTGAAAGGACTTTAAGAGAATGACCAAGAAATGAAAAATTCGAACCATTAATAACGGATATCTCAGAAATGGCTTATACAACAACAAAATTATGTTAAATGCATTGTGTGTTTTAATGAGATCCACGGTTTTTGTGTAGTACATTTTCGTCCAAGGCTTAACGTTTGCCAGTTATACAAAAATTAAAACATTAAACTGAGTTTTATTAATAGACACTCTTTAACTGCTGTGGTCCTAGGCATCCCAATCTATATTGGGCATGACAGACCGATAATTTTGCTCAGAGGCATCATTATGAGGCTTGAGGTTCTTTTACGTGCCGTAAATCATACACAGGACCACAGGCTTTACTTCCCTTCTGAAGGAAGCCATGCTAAGGATTTTTAGGCCCGAAAAAGCCCATCGCCCTCCACGGATTTGAACCCGCGACCTCAGGAACTAAAGGCTAACTGGTAACCATGGAGGACGATACCAGTCATACAAAATTATACAGATTTCCTTCCGAATGAAGAGGTCTTCAAAGGCTATTCCTCGAAAATTCAAGATATACAGTATATGTAAACATCTATAAATATATATATACACTACGTGATCAAAAGTATCCGACACCTCGCTGAAAATGACGTACAAGTTCGTGGCGCCCTCCATCGGTAATGCTGAAAGTGTATATGGGGTTGGCCCACCATTAGCCTTGATGACAGCGTTCACTCTCTCTCGCAGGCATACTTTCAATCAGGTGCTGGAAGGTTTCTTGGGGAATGGCAGCCCATTCTTCACGGAGTGTGGAACTGAGGAGAGGTATCGATGTAGGTCGCTAAGGCCTGGCGCGAAGTCGGCGTTCCAAATCATCCCAAAGATGTTCTATAGGATTCAAGTCAGGACTCTGTGCAGGCCAGTACATTACAGGGATGTTATTGTCGTGTAACCACTCCGCCACAGCCCGTGCAGTAAGAACAGGTGCTAGATCGTGTTGAAAGATGCAATCGCCATCCCCGAATTGCTCTTCAACAGTTGGAAGCAATAAGGTGCTTAAAATATCAATGTAGGTCTGCGGTGTGATCGTAACACGCAAGCCCCATCCAGGAACAACACGACCACACCATAACACCATCACCTCCGAGTTTCACTGTTGGAACTACACACTCTGGCAGATGACATTCACCGGGTATTCGCCATACCCACACCCTGCCATCGGATCGCCACATTGTGTACCGTGATTCGTCACTCCACACAACGTTTTGCCACTGTTCAATCGTGTAATGTTGACGCTCCTTACACTAGCGAGGCGTCGTTTGGCATTTTTCTGCGTGATGTGTGGCTTATGAGCAGCTGCTCGACCATGGAATCCAAGGTTTCTCACCTCACGCCTGAGTGATGGTCTGGATAGATGTCTGCCTGTTACTCTTTACGACCCTCTTCAAATGTCGGCGGTCTCTGTCAGTCAACAGACGGGGTCGGCCTGTACGCTTTTGTGCTGTACATGTCCACTTCACTATCAAATCAGAAACAGTGGACCTAGGGATGTTTAGGAGTGTGGAAATCTCGCGTACAGACTTCTGACACAAGTGACACCCAATCACCTGACCACGTTCGAAGTCCGTGAGTTCCATGGAGCGTCCCATTCTGCTGTTTCACGATGTCTAATGACTACTGAGGTCGCGGATAATGAATGCCAGGCAGTAGGTGGCAGCACAATGCACCTAAGATGAAAAACGTATGTTTGTGGGGGTGTCTGGATACTTTTGATCACATAGTGTATATACAGTCATGTAAATATCTTTAATATGTGCTATTTTAATCAAAATCGTTAGTGCCATTTTTAGGAAATAAAAATTTTCGAAAACTGTTCTTTGTAAAGGATAGTTGGGGTTTGGGGGATTTTCTTGAAAATCTTCGTTTTTTGTTTTTGTTTTTTTTTAATTTATGGACGCTCTTTAACTGCTGAGGTCCTTAGCGTCCCATTCTATATTGGGCGTGAAAGATTGGTAATTTTGCTCAAATGCCTCTTTATCAGGATTGAGGTTCTTTTACGTGCCGTAAATCCACGACACAGGACGATAGCTTTACTTCCTTCCGAAGGAAGCCATGCTAAGGAGAAAATCTTAGTATCGCATCCTTGGAAGATTCGGAACTTGGAACTTTTTGTAAAAAAAATTTTTTGGGATTCAAGGTGTCTCAAAACATATATTTCCGGTGAAATCTCGACATCGAATTTTTGGGCGGAATGCATTACTTCCTCTACTTACTATACGTAGTAGAGAAAGTACAAATTTAACACATGCAAAACTGTTTTTTTTTTACCATGGTTAAGGTTTTTGCCATTTCTATGTTTAATTACACTGCTCTCTCCTGCTATGCATTCAGCCGTGATCGCAACATAAACAATACTGCATTAACTCGACCGTGGCTTCCCGCCAATAAACAAGCGGGAATATCGTTCTCTGCATGGCCACGATAATAAATGGAAGCTACAATTACTTTCTCTAGTACCTACCTAGCACATAGGTAGAGAAGGTATTGCAGTCCACCCAAATATTCTATTCCCAGATTTCACCTGAAATATACGTTTTGAGGCCCTCGAACACAAAAAGAGCATTTTACTTTCTCTATTAGCTACAGTAAGTAGGGGAAGTATTGCATTCTAACCAAAAATCCTACCGAGATTCGATACCACGTTTTGAGGTGCCCTGAATCCAAATAAAGCATTTTTGGAAGAATGCTCGTGTGTGTCTATTTTCTTTCTAAAGTTTTGATTTTCTCAAAAACGGCTCTAACGAGTTTTATTATAACATCATATGTTTAAGATATTTTCATGGCAAACGAAATGTATATCTTGAATTTTCTTGGAATGTGAAGAAGATATTTTATTGTAGGTTTCTGCCCCACGTATGGACGCCAATTTTAAGCACGTATTTGTTCTTTACGTTGTTTGCTGCTACGTATGGAAAGTCAGTTTGAAATAGGAGTTGTATTATAGTTCAACTGTTGGGGAGCCGAACTTGTAGTAGTTGCAACCGCACGTATAGTAAACTGTTTCCGGTAGCCTTCGCCCCAAGTTTAAAAAAATTAGCTTTATAATTTGACTGTTTCTCTAAGTATTAAATATTTATGTTTGCCTCGGCTGCGTCAGTATTTATTTTAGAGACATGGATATCTTGGCAGGGCGTGATGGGACTAGAATGTAGGCTTACACAGATTTTAAGCTTTAATTCACTCCTTTTTATTAATCCTCGACACAAATTAAATAGCACTTCACTGATATCGAGAGCTGTGAGATTCTTTAATTATTCAATTACACTTTTTAACACGAAAATTATTTTTCGTCTCACACGAATACGTATAAAATCTCTGGAGGACGCATCATGCATCCGGCTACAATCACTGTCTGCAGGCAACTGACTAGATTTCAACCGTCTAAACTTGTAAATTTCTGTATTTTAAGTCTCTGATTGGCTATTTTTACTCCAATAGAAACCTGCATTTAACTAAAGCTTTTTATGTTTGTTGATTGGCTATTTTTTATAAACTGTCACTAAAATTACATTAATGCTTCCAAGAATCACAAATAACATTTAAACTCTCAAACTCATTATTGCATCAAGGTTACCTCATTGTTAACTCATTGTTAGCAACGTTTAACTTATTATTCTCACAGCTCCTACATTATTAAATTACGTAATATATTCACAAAACATTATTACACATGGATACAATAATATAAGCATATGCAATGACTGTTACACACATTTTACAAATTATTACATACACATATTGCTTCACTGAAGTCATTTAAGTGTTAAAAATAATGCCTCAAATGTTCCCAAAAGTCCACTTCATTCTGAATGACTTTCGCGTAAGTAAACCGTAAGATATAGACAAAGTTTATTGCACAAAAAATACAGATCTCATTAAAACACACAAATTATGTCTTATACATTCTTTTTCGAGTGACCAATTTCCGAGATATTCCTTGTTATTTGATTTAATTTTCCAATACTTATACTTTTTCTCAAATGGGAATTGAAGCAACATACAGTACTAGCCACGGATAAGTTAATACAGTAACTCATTAATGTAATAAGATATCTAATTCACAGTTTCTCAGCATCAATACATTAATAATTTCTTTCTTTATTATTTTGTTCTAAGTCTTACTGTTATGTATTTTCATTGCTAATATTGTATGTATAATAATTAAGAGGATGTTAAAAACACATATTCATAATGTACACATGGTAGAGAATAAGTATATAACGTTATAACATATGAAATATTATATGAGGGGGAAAGGCCATTGTTAGCTATATAACCAGCAATATAAAATTACGAGAAATGCAGTAGTATGTACGTTAGCATATAACGAACTTTGGATTCATAATTAAGACATATATATTTAACATAAACCGTATTGCATGTTATTGGATATTAGCACCAATCAGGTACATTGATACATGCGTATAATTCAAATACGTACGTTAAGAAGAACGGTTGGAAGGAACGCTAACGGAAGCTTGTCAGTGTTCGAGCAGAAAGGTAGTGTATAAGCTTGTCTCTAAACAGACGCTAAAACTACGTATTTAAAGTCTACCAGTTATACATATTTTAACATGACATGACAATTTTGAATATCATATGTGGTTTATCTAAAATACAAACGAAATAATTAATAGAATACGTGTGTGCAAAATATTTTAACATTCTCCATATACAACCCTGACAAGACGCTCCGACACCAATACAGCATCCATGGCACAATTATAAAATAATAATTACATAACACACACACACGATTATCAGATTCCAGTCTATGGGAAGTTAAAAAATAAAAACATTAAAAAAAACAGTACGAGCATCAAGACGACCTACAGATACGTAAACACAGCATCCATCATCATTAACGCGATGGGGTCCTACCAAGGGAACCGCTACAGAATTCGTTATTCGTTTTTTATGTCCTGGACATGCAAAGAGAATGGAATGCTCCACATAGCAACCAGCGCTTAAAATATTTGACTATCGCTTAAAGCCTACCATATTCCACTTGCATCTACAAGAAAATTAGCAATAAGGTAGTTTCTGCAAATGTTTATCTCTATTATATGAAGTAGATTGAGAATAAACGTTTGCACAAATAGTTTGCATAAGAGTAGAGAAAGACGTGTAAGTGCAACACATCAGATACTTCAGAAAAAGGTCCTTGTGTGTGTCTGTATGTCTGTCTGTGTGTGTATTTAAGCATAACTCAAAAACGAAAAGTCGGATCAACAACAAACTTGATATTTAAGCTCAGTGGCTTTCAAAGACGCGATTTTCAAGAAAATCCCCCACTCCAAACTACCCTTTACATGGAACATTTTTTGAAAGTTTTTATTTTCTAAAACCTGGCTCTAACGATTTAGATTAAAATACCATATATTGTAGATATTTACATGACAATGGGAATTTTCTGGGAATACCATTAAGTCCCCTTCATTCGGAAGGAATTTTGTATAACTGGAAAACGTTAAAATTCCATACTGTTTCAATGGAATCGCGAGAAACAACTGAATGTTGACAGGACTTTGGATAAGTATTGAACAATTCGCAACATTAATAACGTAGATCTCGGAAATATCTGATGCCACAATAAATTGTTTGTTGTAAGGAGCTCTACATTTCCTGTGTAGTACGTTTTCGTCTATCGCAAGGGGAGCCAGTATTCTCTAGACCGACAATGTTAAAATCATAAATTCAGGTATCTTTTTCTCTGTGACTACATACGATTTCACAATGACACTTTTACAGCACTTAAAGAGCTCCTTTCTTTACGCTTTAACATGGGGTTTTCTCAAAGTATACTATACTTCATACGTTATAACCTTTTTAATAATCGACTCTTTTTAATCTAAAAACTCTAGCTAATCAACCTATAACATTTTATTCATACTAAATATTTTAAAATGGCCAAGTTAAAATGAGTATCTAACATTCGAAAATAAAACTAACCATTTGAGTGCATTCCAGGACCATATGAAGGATTATCTGGATCATCTTCCATTTCATCCTCTAGAAGCCTTTTTATATTCCTCCTGTGCGGACTAGCAATTGTTTCCCAATTATTTTGGGGCTTATCTGCATTTCTGGTTGGTTCTTTGTCAAGAGTTAACATTGAGTTGACCTGGTTGAATTTTCCAGCCTCTTCAACACATCACATTTTATAACATTTCCCCTGTAAGTAGCTATGGCATCATAGACAAAATGTTCAATGTATTTATTTCTGCAAATACCCTGTTTGGTATGGTCCAAATTCTGTTATTCACACTCTTGTTGCAATTTTGAGTTTTACCGTGGAGACATTTTTCAAGTAGTTGTGTGTCAAAGTTCCCAGAATATTGGCTTGATCATGTCTATCACTACTCTGTGATGCAGTAATTTGTGTCATAAATTATTTAAATGTAAAGAATGATTATAGTATGAATATGCATTTTTATGTGACATTGATTTGAGATATTTGTTGATTGTAATTATTGTTGAGAAGTAAGTTTATACAGCCTTACTGAAACTGACAATAATAGCGTGCAATAATGCAGCGAGGGGATGAGCTGTTTATCATTATTAGAGACGAGGAAGTTACGTAATATTGGCGCGTTTTTCCTTAGAATTTGCTGGAACATTTTTCCTAGAGCATATGTATTCATAATTTTCATTGGATATAAAAATAGACGCTAATGTTGGCGCGTTTTATTAGCCAATAGCAGTTCAGTTATAATCTTTAGGCATATCGGGATGTAGGAGTATAAAAAGGGCTAGGTTAGAGGTAAAGTCCTTCAGTCCGTCAGTTCACCGAAAATATTTGTATGCTACACGTCGCCTTCAGTCCGTCAGTTCGTCGAAAATATTTGTACGTTAAACGTCTTCTTCAGTCCAGTAGAAATATTTGTACAGTACACGTCGGCTATCGATTCGCAAGTTACGCGTAGCAGAGTTATGAAAAATCTAAAGTGTTGTAAAGTTAATTATACAAAAAAGTTGAAGTACGCGAATTAAGACTGATCAGTAATGCAGTTATTATAACAGTTTCAGTTTGGCGAGTGTCAAGATCAATGTGTAAATGTGATAGTGAATGTGTTCGACAATAAAAGTGTAAAACAAATTCCTTCATTAGTGTTATCTTTGGATAAAAGACTCCTTTCCGTTTACACAACCTGTATAAAGAGAAGTGCTCGACCAAAAGGATAATAGCTAGCCGGAGGACAGTGAACCAAAATTAAATAAAATAACCTAAGCATTCTTTCAAACAAACACTAATACTGCCGCAAATTGCTAACATCAGATGGAGCTAACAAACCTAACAAAGAATCACGTCACAAAATGGCTTCACCACGTGGAGTAAACACAAATTCACCAACATTATAAGTAATATCGCCGCAAATTGGCTCCCAAACGTGGGGCTCAACAAATATAAATAATATTACAAGTACACCACTTCATCTGGTAGGCTATTCTTGTGATTATAAAATCCATCTTGAAACTTTAGTTTTATTTAATTTGCACCAAGAATATGGGCCTAAAGGACAAACCATGTTCAGATTTTTCATCAGTACACAAACTGCGAAAGAACGTTGCTCATACTGCTTTCTTCGTGTCAACTATACTTTTCGTATTTTTCGTATTTTATTTAACTAAACCACAGGACATACCTCTGATGTCAATCTATATCCTCAATTTCTGAGTCGTTTTTACCTCCTATAGGTTTTCCATCAGGGAGTGGCTCTTTGCCAAGTGTTGCCTTCAAAAGTCGAAGCTGAAAACCCATGCGTTTCTGGACATGACCAATACATTCAAATTTTTTGTAATGACTTTATCACCAAATGGTTTTAATTCTTGGATAGATTTGAATGATTTTAAATCACCATATCCTAGAAAGTTCACGTCTTAGATTGTAATATATGAGGGCTGATCAACAAAGACTGAGACTGATTTTTCCTGAAGCTTCCGTGATAGTTTCGTATCTGTAACATAAATATTTGAAAAGAGCGGGCTTTTATGTATAATGTTGGTAGGCGGCAGTACTCTCGTATTGGTAGGTTAGTAGTAATGCTCTATTTTGTAGACCCTACGTGCATTTCGCATACCAGACAATGGAGGTGATGCATTTTTTAAATCGATTATCACTGGTGATGAGTCATGGCTGCATCATTATGATCCTGAAGGAAAACAAGCCAGCACAGTGTGGAAATCGCCAGGTTCTCCAACACCAAAAAAGGCAAAAGTTGTTCCATCTGCAGGGAAAGTGATGGTGATCACATTTTTGACTGTAATGGAATGATTTACCAGCATGCAGTTCCCCCTCACACTACTGTTACAGCAGCATACTACACGTCAGTATTGGCTACACTGAGGAAGCGCATTGCAAAGAAACCACCAGAGCTTTCTCGGACTGGCTGGCGACTTCATCATGACAATGCACAGCCTCACGTCGCAAATCAAGTCATGCAGTTTCTGGATCGATTCAACATTACCTGTGTACCACATCCACCTTATAGCCCCGATCTTGCACCCTGTGACTTTTTTTTATTCCCATCACTAAAGGCAAAGCTTAGGGGTATTCGATTTGATAACTCTAAAGCAGTGTTCAAGAAAAGTGAGGCGATTCTTAAGGACCTGACAAAGAATGGTCTGCAGCACGTGTTCAAGGACTGGCAGAGACGCTCTAAAAGTGCATTGAAGTAGGAGGGGACTACTTTGAAAAAGATCATGTAAACATTGAATTGGAGTAATAAACATCTGTGAAAAAAATCAGTCTCAGTCTTTGTTGATCAGCCCTCGTAAAAGAGAACTTTGGAAAATTGTCTTTACATCATGTACTTCCGTACCACCACTGCTTCCACTGTAATTCGCTTTTCAATTTTCAAGATGTGTATTTTTATTTTTCTCAGGATATCTACAATGTTTTGATAAAATAACAACATCCACAACTTTAGCTATATCTCCACTGGTAGCAGTGATAACACTATTGAGTGAGTGAATCCTCTCTTTTGCCACGATCTATCTAAGGCAATGGTCAGATCTCGTTTTTCATTTTTGTCATTCTGCATTACTGTCTCCTCAATAGCCTCTGCAATAGATGTTAGTGCCACATCCCCCAACTATACATCCAATACTATTGATATAATTATCAAATCTAGTTGGGATTATGGTAAGTTCATAAAACCACATAACATCTTACCTGAGGCGAGGCCTTTCACAATAGAGCAAAGCGCATAGACAAATCTTGTGTTTATTTCATGCATTTTTCTTTTATTATGCTCATTTATTTCCAATGGGTTACAGTTATAGAAAATGAGTTTATTGTCACAGTTTTTACACCAACGCAAATTCATGGGCAAGACCAATTTCTTTCTTCACAGACAAGAACTCCTACTTGACTACAGCTTTTGCACCTTACATTATTTTTAAAAAAATCTGATGAGTTACACTCACATGACTTTCTCTACTCTTGTACAAACTATTTTTACAAACTCTTATTCTCCATTTATTTCATATTAATCGAGATAAACATTTGCAGAAACGATCTTTTGACATGCAAAGAGAATTACTTTTTACACATAGCGACCAGTTCTAAAAATATTTGACTATCGCTTAAGGCCTCTATGTTCCCCTTGTTTTGTATTTGCAGTGGCCTTTAATCATATACATATCTCTTAATAGCTGGTTGCTATGTGCAGCACTATTCTCTTTGCCTCAGATTAATACTCTTTGCATATACAAGACAAAAAAATGAATAACGAATTCCCATTTGAGAAAAAGTATAAATATTGGAAAATTTAAGAGAATAACAAGCAATATCTCGAAAACGGTTCACTCAACAAAACAAATGTATATGACATAAATTGTGTATTTTAACGCGATCTAAATTTTTTGTGTAGTAAAATTTTGTCTATCTTAGTTATGCAAAAGTCGTTCACAATGAAGAATACTTTTGGAGACATTCCCAGAAAATTCGAGATATACATTTCATTTGCGATGAAAATATCTTGAACATATGATATTTTAATCAAAATCGTTAGAGCCATTTTTAAGAAAATTAAAATTTTCGAAAAATGTTCCATGTAAAGGATAATCTGGGGTGGGGGGATTTTCCTGAAAACCTTCGTGTTGCATCTCTAGAAGATACTGAACCTAAACACCAAATTTGGTGTTTATCCGACTGTTCGTTTCTGAGCTCACAGACAGACATACACAGACACACACACGGACATGTTTCCAAAAATGCTTTTTTTGGATTCAGGGGGTCTCAAAACATGTATTTCCGGCGAAATCTTGGTATCGAATTTTTGGATGGAATACAATACTTCCCCTACTTACTATACGTAGTAGAGAAAGTAATATCAGATAAAATGATTACATTTATTATTTCATTGACATTATTATCAAAATCGTCCAGGAGATTAGAATACTGATCACTATTTGTATGTAATTTCTTTTTAGAAGCACTATTGTTACTGTTAGGCCTACAATTACCACTTTTTGAGGTTGGAGTGGACTCATCATATGTTTGCTGGTTTGGAGATGCCAAACAATTCGCTGTTTCACTCACTACACGTGGTGTTTTAATATTCTTACGTTTCTTAAATACTCTGTTACTAAATTTTCCCATAATCAGGTAATAAACAAACGCTGTAAATCACAACTAACTTTCAAACTATTTTTACCAAAAAAGAAAACATTACTTTCTAAAAACAACAATGTTGTGCCAGGTAAAAGCCATAACATAACATTTGCACCTAAAAGTGAGCGGGAGACTTGAAACAGAGAATTTGGTAATTTAGTAAATCTGAACTGTAACTCGCCCACAAAGCACTGAGTATAATATTTATTATTATTATTATTATTATTATTATTATTATTATTATTATTATTATTATTATTATTATTATTATTATTCAGTCATAAATTACCTACAAACCTTATCCAAACATGAAATTAATCAGAAAAGTATGGAGAATGTTTTACCATAAAAAACCCCAAAATGACAATTTAAGAATTTTTGCCTATCGGATCCCCTAAGGCAGCATATAGCGTACAATTCTTAAGCATTTCACTAACATGTTCCCTTTGTATTTATAATGAAATGTACAATATGGCTATTTATGCAAAAGTTTATTTGGATTAAAATGAAATAGATATATAAAAAGCCTGATGTGTTATATTCACATGACTTTCTCTACCCTCTAGCGCTTATTAATGGCTATACAAATTTTTCTTATGAAAGTTTATTTTCCTATCTTCTTCATTTTAATCGATATAAAACTTTACAAAAATATCTGCATTATACATTTCGTTATAGACGCAAGGGAATAGCGACAGTTAAATGTTTAAGAGTTAGACGCTATATGCTGGCCTTAAAACTCCAAACACTTTCCATGCCATCGCGAGAAACAACTGAATATTGAAAGGACTTCAAAGAATGAACAATTCGGACCATTAATAAGGGATATCGCGGAAATTGCTATACCATAAGAAAAGCTATTTGAAATAAATTGTGTGTCTTAAAGAGATCTACAATTCTTATGTAGTAGGTTTTCACCTATCGCTTAAAGTTTACAAGTTATATAAGGTTATGCAAAATTCCTTACGAATGAAGAGGACTTCAAAGGCTATTTCCAGAAAATTCAAGATACACATTTTATTTGTCAAGTAAATATCATTAATATATGGTATTTTAATCAAAATTCTTTTAGTCATTTTTTAGCAAATCAAATTTTTCGAAAAATCCTTGATGTAAAAAGTATTTTGGGGTGGGGGGATTTTCTTGAAAATCTTCGTACTGAACCTAAACACCAAGTTTGATATTTATGCGACTTTTCGTTTTGAGTTATACTGTTCACAGACACAAGTGGACCTTATTCTTTTGGATTCAGGTGCCTTAAAACATGTATTTCCGTTGAAATATCGAGTTCTTTGGGTGGAATGCAGTACCTTCTCTACCTACTATGTACGTGGTAAAGAAAGTAACAAGCTTTAGTGAGATTACTTTGTACATTCACTAATAAACGATAGAGAGTACAGCAAGTCATGTGAATGTATAATTTCAGATCTTTAAGTTATATTTAAATGAAACGATTATTAAAACACTATCATTATTCAGCGTGTTTATTATTTGAGCTACAAAAACAGGGCTGATGATACATGCTGTGCAGTAATGAACTGTTATATTCGCTTGAAATGTGTGCGGCGGAGGTACGTAATTTGTTTACATCCGGACCCCTTCTTGTGCTGGGTGGAGTATAGTGGCTCATTAGATCACTAGTTATACGTCAGTTGGGACTTTGCATAAGGTCCATTCATCCTCGTCATCTTGAAACAGTTTTCTCCAATCTGCAGCACCAAGGAGTAGTAGAATTCATCGACACACAAAGTCGCCAGATAATTCGCCTAAAATTTACTCTTTGCTATGATAGAAGTACTCCCCAGAAAGTAATTTATCTTTATGTTCGTTGTATTATCACTCAGGGTTTTCTTCCTTTATAATATTCGTCTTTTCTGTTCACTGCGGTTTTCACTACCTCTACCATGTAACTAGCAGGAAGATGGGTGTAGGTTGTGTATGCACAGCATAACTCAGAAACGAAATGTCCAACAAATGCCAAACTTGGTATTTAAATTCAGCATTTTCCAAAGATACGACTCGAAGAATTTCAATAAACTTCCCCACCCTAAACTATCCTTTATATGGAACAATTTTTATTATTTTTAATTTTCTCAAAAATGGCTTTGAGGTTTTGATTAAAATACCACTTTTTAAGATATTAGAATGACAAATATTTTCTGGAAATAGCCTGTTAAGCTCTCTCTCAGCTTTCGCAGAGTTAGGCAAAACTGTACTACACAAAAAATGTAGATCTCGTTAAAGCACAAAGTTTATTCCAAACAAAATACTGTATGGCGTTAACCATATTGGTTTTAATTTTGGAACTTTTTTTCAAGTGGTAGGTTTCTGTAGCTTTTTTCTTGTGATCATCGCTTAGAATTTCAAAGGCATCACATAGTGACCCGATTTTTAAGAGTCTGACTATTGCTTTGACCTACTGTGACCTTTTTATAATGAAAGTTTATCTCGATAAACAAGAAGTACACAAAAGAATAAGCTTTCGTAGCAATATTTTGCGGAAGAGTAGAAAAAAACATGTGAACGCAACACAGCAGATATTTGAAGTATTTGTTCATTTAGGATTTGAAATTGGAAGTTGTATTATAGCAGAGCCATGTTTTTTTATTAACGATAAACGCAAAAAATGTTTTACGCGAATTCCCAACAATTTCTCGTTTTCTCGCGAAAGTCTTTATTTGCGCGACATACACGTAAATTACATAATTTTAAAAATTAATTACAAAACCTACCTGTTCATGATATAAAGGTAACCAAACCACTCAATTTTATATTTCAGCCATCAAATTTAATTGCCAAATCTGATATCAATCTCGAATTGGTAAAGAGTATGTAACTGTCCGATTTTCAGAATGAAAATAATGTTATTTTTACGTATATTGAATTCTGCAAATATGTCTAAATTTGTATCGGTATAGCATGAAACTAATGTACTAAAATCTATATTGACATTTAAAGCTAAAGCAAACCAATTTCATAGATTTTATGAGACACCGATTTAAGCCTTCAGACTACCATCAAATGTGAAAAATGAAAAATTCCTTTCGCACTATAATTTAGTAGCTACTGGCAAGATCTATAACTTCTTTTATGTTGAAATTTGGTGTCATGGAAAAACAGTTGGGTTAAATAATATTTCCTACCAATCATTAATCTCTGTTAAACCTCGCTTAAATACTGGTGATAATAATAATTAATTTTACAGATAATTACAATAGCGTTCTATTGTGGAACATAACTTAATCTCTTTTGTCCATATTAATTTTAAATTCTGTTATTACGCGAACCACACAGATACTTTATTTTCAATTTCGTTGTAATATTAACACGAAAGTGTGAAAATTTAACAATGAAACGCGAGTTCTTTAAAAAAAAATAAAACCATCCGTGATTATAGCGTATGTCCGTCGAGAAGAAAAAGATTTTGGATAGTAAAAGAATTATCAAAATTGGCCGAAGGATTTTCGCGATTATCCTATCTTTGCAGTAGTTATATTTTACTCTATTTTATTTTACGTCGGTTTAACTCCTTGGTCGTATCGCGACGGATCTTTTGGGATAACACTTAGAACGATATGTGATGGACAGTTAGTCTTCTAGGTCTTATCCCTGTAACCACCCGCTCCGTCACGTGTCACAGAGACCCTATCGCATAGCTACCGAATCTTCTGCTTCGTGCCGTGCAAACGGGGTTACGGTGCCGTCCAGTACAACCTCCGTTACCATATAAAGGCGGACAGGTCTAGGTCTCATTCCTGGAAATGCCAGCCTGCTTCGTCACGTGTCCACAGAGACCCCCAGCGAATGGCAGCCGGATCTTCTGCCTCGTGCCGTGCAGATGGTGTTAGGGTGCCGTCCAGTCTAACTGCTCACATTGTCTGTAGATAGATGGCATAACATTTGCTATTATCGGAATTAATTGTTCCTTCACACAAGCCGTGTGTTGGACAGGGTTGGAAAGGTAGAATCAGATGACTGAAAAATTCAATGCCATAGCCGGGATTTGAACCAACTGGACGGAGACCGGGAGATCCGTGGTTCAAATCCCGGCTATTGCATTGAATTTTTCAGTCATCTGATTCTACCTTTCTAACCCTGTCCAACACACGGTTTGTGTGAAAGAACAATTAATTCCATTAATTGACCTAATAAAGCCCGGGACTTAACGTACTTACAAAGAATGTAAGTCGCCATTGGAGTATGGCATCTCAATACAATTTGAGATCTCCTTGTGGTTTACCGGGAAAAATACGAATCAGCTGGAGAATTTAATGGCGTGCCGGCATGTTGCCATGGTAGCTCAGTGGTCAGAGCAACCGGACGGAGACCGGGAGATCCGTGGTTCAAATCCCGCCTATGACATTGAATTTTTCAGTCATCTGGTTCTACCTTTCCATTTGCTATTATCATTTATTTATAATTTTACTATGTTTTAGACTTAATGTGGAAATTTGGGTTGTGGTATTAAATACCCAATCCGGTATTTACCTTAGCGATTGAGGAAAACCACGAAAAAACCTCAGACAGATTGGTCGGCCCACGGGATTTGAACTCGGGATCACGGAATGTGGGCCTCAGACTTTACCGCCTGAGCCATCCCGCTCGGTATAATTATATTGTTTTAACTGCAATTTGCATATAATATAGCATCCATAATTTGGGGGATATTTTCCCTTATCTACCCAAACGTTAATATCCAGAGTTGTTAAGTGCCCCTATTATGTGTCAGCTTGCACAGAGAAGAAAAGATTCACGACAGTTCTACTGGCAGTGGAGAAGTTCAAAGACCACCTCGCTTCACTGTCACTCCCTCCTCAGCCCTAGCTGACACGTTCAGGAAATGGGGACTACGCTTCTGTAATTGCTGCGCCAATTATGCTAAGTAGGAGAAGATAGTGAACGACTTTGATACCTACTCTGACTCATTAGCGTTTTGCAAGAATCGTTTTCAGAAACTTGCACTGCCAGCTTGGCATATCAGATCGAGCTCGCTGTATTATCAGGCGTAATTATTCCTTTTGAGCCTGTAAGGTAGCAGAAACACGCTGCTGGATCACTAAAACACCTGTAATTAAGCATTTACTCAACAAGCTAAATTAGCGATGTTCTTCGTAGATAGAATTTTTCTTTGCGTTCAAAAATGAACATTTTATTGCCAACTTAACGTTAATAAATAATGTGGCCAAACTACCGGATATGGTTTATTCAACGGAAGGGAACACCTGGCATACTGCGACCTGCATAGATTTATAGTGCCTACCACCCTCCCGGTAGGAAGGGATGAAGTGAAGGAACTACAGGAGGCTACAGGCCACAGAGACACGCGGAAGTCCCTAAAATTTCCAAGCTCGAAGACGTCCCACTGCTGGAGCTGCCTGGAGAGGGAGCTCAACAGCCAACCAACCAAGCAGCCTTCTGGTATCCACGGGGAGTAATCTTTTCTTTGAGCATGTCATCTGTCGATACGAAACCTATAAGTACACCTGACAGTTTAGAAGGAAGCTGAGTGAAAATAAATCGTGATAGAGAAGAAACCAGCCCAGTATTCACCTACCGATCCGGGGAAACCACGAAAAACCCATGCACCAGAGTGAGCGGTCGCCGGGGATCAAAGCCGGCACCTCCTGAATGCAAGTCGCACACGTTGCCGTGACGCCACCCCGCTGGGTGTATAATTTCTGTGGGGTGTTGTATTTTTTCTCACAATAATATGCCTTACATTCACAAGCCTTTCTCATCCCACTCACCATCAAACTATTCTTACGGAAGGTTATTCTATATACCTACTTCTTATTAATCGAGATAAAGCTTTATTGCATATTTCGTTGTAGATATAAAAATCTGATGTGTTACACTCGCATGACTTTTTCTACTCTTGTACAAACTATTTTTACAAACGCTTATTCTCCATATGCTGCATGTTAATCGAGATATCGAGATGTTAATCTTATTGCTAATTTTCTTGTAGATGCAAGGGGAATTGGTAGGCTTTAAGCTACAGTCAAATATTTTAAGACCTGGTTGCTATGTGGAGTATTCCATTTTCTTTGCATTACAAGGACAAAAAAATGAATAACGAATTTGAGAAAAAGTATAAGTATTGGAAAATTTAAGGGAATAACAAGCAATATCTCGAAAATGGTTCACTCAACAAAACAAATGCATATGACATAAAATGTGTATTTTAACGTGATCTACATATGATATTTTGATCAAAATCGTTAGAGCCATTTTTGAGAAAATTAAAATTTTCGAAAAATGTTCCATGTAAAGGATAATCTGGGGTGGGGGGATTTTCTTGAAAACCTTCGTGTCGCATCTCTGGAAGATACTGAACCTAAATACCAAGTTTGGTGTTTATTCGACTGTTCGTTTCTGAGTTATGCTGTTCACAGACTCACACACAGACATGTTTCCAAAAAAAAATTTGGATTCAGGGGGTCTCAAAACATGTATTTCCGGTGAAATCTCGGTATCGAACTTTTGGGTGGAATACAATACTTCCCCTACTTACTATATGTAACAGAGAAAGTAAAAAAGATAGAGTAAAGCGATAGTCAGATGTTTAAGCAAAAAACACTGTGCGATGCTTTGAAATTCCATACTCCTTGCATGGCCACGAGAAAAATTCTATACCTAAACTATTATTCCGAATACAACTTTCTATCTGTTTTGTCATAAACGAGATAAAACTTGCAAACATAGTTTCATTACACCTTTCGTTAGAGCTAAAAGGGAGATAGAGGAAATCGAATCCATAGTCAGGTGTTTAAAAACCGCGTCGCTATACGCTGGCCAAGAAGTGCCATATTGCTTGCGTGACATCGCGAGGAACAACTGAATAGCAACAGCACAGAATGATAAAGTATTGAAAAATTAAAAGTTATAACAATGGATATCTCGAAAATAGCTGCTGCCACAAAAAAAAATGTTTTAAACAAATTGTGTGCTTTGTGCATTAGTTTCTAGCTCTTATGGCTTACCAGTTATGCAAAGTTACACAAAATCCCCTCCGAATGAAGAGGGCGTCACAAAATAATCACATAAAATTCAAGATATACATTTTATTTTACATATAAATGTCTTAAATATATAGCATTTTAATTAACATCATTAGAGCCATTTTGATAACATCGAAAATGTCGAAATATCACTGAGAGTTTTGTGGAAACCTTCGTGTCGTATTTTTAGATGATACTGAACTTAAATGCTAAGGGTGTTTATCGGACTTTCGTTTTTAATTATACTGTTCACTGACAAACAGGCATACAAACATCTTTTTTTAATAATGCTTTTATGGATTCAAGGGACTTCAAAATATGTATTATCGGTGAAATCTCTACATCGAATTTTTGATTAAGTACAAAGATACCTTCTCTACCTACTAGGTACTTGTGAAAAATACACGTATTTTAAATTTCAAACCAATAACAAGAATATCTCGGAAATGCGTAATGTTATTGCGTGCCTTAATGATTTTTTATTTTTGCGTAGGAAGATTTTGTCCATCTCCAACGGTTACAATTATACAAAAGTCATTCTTTGAATGAAGAGAAACTCGTACACTATTCTAGAAGTCTCAAGTACTAAACCACGCCCTACGCTCAGGATTATTTAAATCGTAAGGTATTTCTGTTATTTTCACTCCGTAACAAAAATATTTACACGAAGACGTTTTCAAAGAATCATACGTAATAGTAAATAAAATTTTTGATCATTTTTACCCAATTTTTACCAATTGATCCCCTTAAAAGTTAACGTCCTTGCATGGAGATAAAAAGTAGATAGATCTAAGATTCTCCAAAAATAAAAAAGCACAAAAAGTTAATCAGAAGCACAGCAGCATATTTAAAATAGAATTGCCAGAATAAAGTTCGTCTTTCCTCAAACATTAAAAAGTAAAGTTTCATTTCCGAGCCATTTTCTGTAGTTAAATTGAATTTAGAGTATTTTAAGCCATACTCTATGAAACGTTAAGTAGAAGGTCTGTTATTTCTCATAAGCTCCACCATATGTGACGAATGGTCACTTTGCCCAAACCAGCTCCTAAAGCAGATGTGACGAGGACAACGACGCAGCTCAGGGATATCATCGAGAGTTGTCGCGGTAACTTTCGTGTTATCTTATTTGCTGAGCGCCAGTTATTGTTTTACTATTTTTAATTTTGAGTTCTTTGTCCTCCGACTAGCTATTATTACCCAGTCGAGCAAATCTCTTAAACAGGGTGTGTAAACGGAAAGGAGTTGTTACTAACAGATAACACTGATAAAAGAATTTGTTTTTACACTTTTATTGCCGTCACACTTCATTAATTTCACAGATTTACTTTTGATACACGCCTGAAACTGTTATGTTTTCGAATGTAACTATAATCACTTATTTGCCGCGCATTATTAATTCGCGTATTTCACATTTTATAACTAGCTTTACGACGCGAGAGATTCTGTAGAACTGAGTGACGTGTAACGCGCGAATGATTCTCTTAAACTGTGCGATACCTGTCCCCGGCTTTATAATTTATACTTCCTCACCCCGATATGCCTAAAGATTGTAATCGAGCTGCTATTGGTTAATAAAACGCGCTAACATTAGCGTCTATTTTTATATCCAATCAAAATTACGAACACATATGCTCTAGGGAAGACATTCCCTCCATTTCTAAAGAAAAGCGCGCTACTCTGACGTCATTTGTTTGTTTCTTATAATTGATAAACAACTCACCCCCTCGCTCATTGTTAATCGCTCCTATTGTCAGATTCATTGAGGCCGTGTAGACTTATTTCCTAACAATGCTTATAATTAACAAACATCTCAAATCATTGCCATACAATAATATTAATTTACACTACAATCACTCTGGCATTCACAGTGTTGTGATATAAAATACTGCGTCAGAGTGTTATATGTTGCGGGTAGCTGGAAGGATGGTGAAAGGGAGACATGTTAGACAAGTAATTCTGATTCCATGAGGTGCTTTAATCTTTCTAATAACTACATTGCAAGAGGGAGAGAGACTAACTTTGGGTTTACCTGGTTCACGGAACAAGTCCGAAGCTCCATCTCGTCCTACCTAGGCCTATGTCGAAGTTGTAATCTAGCACAAAATACATTTAAGGAGCTGACCCTCACAGGGTGGTTTTAGACAAGTGATAGGCAGAGAGCCAGCCGTTAAAAAGAAGGATACCCAAAGGATATGCTGACTAGTGCTTCAGCCAGTACTGACGCAAGCGGGTGTTGCACATGAAGTGATCACTTCCCTAAAAATCATACCAACAAACTCGGAAAATGACTCGCAAGAATTCTAAAACCAATTCATGGATTTACTTAAACAAATTTTGTCCTGAATATCTCAAAGTCTATAAAATTATATTTGTCACATTCTTGCAAAATAAAAACACAGTATCAATTATTGCATATTGATTGCGTGACTGTGGTTCACCCCCCCTACATGTGTCTGTATACATACAACAATTGCATTGAAACATTTTGAAATAATATTTGTCATTATTAAAAGTAAATAAACAAACAAATAAAGTTTTATATGAGGACTGATACAGAAAATGCTAGTTTTAACCATTAGATTTGTTTACTCAATACCTTGGAAATTAACCTTTATTATTGCCGATGATTTCCAGGATCCACATACAGTAACTATGATTTTTGTTTTCTCTACCACCTATCTGTGACAAGTAGAGGAAGTACAGTAAGCCTCCTAAATATTCAATATAGATTTCACTTCTAGGTCTTCTGAACAAAAAGCGTATGCATATGTTTGCTGCACACATGCGCATTCGTGTCTGTCCATGAACAAGTAACTCACACAAGTACCCAACGGATATTTCAGTTCAGTGTCTTCTAAGGCTGTGATACGAATATTTTCAAGGAAATAACCCTCAAACGGTAAATATTTCATTATTTTTTATTTTCTCAAAAATTGTTGTAATTATTTTGATTCGCTTATCACACGATTAAGATATTTACACCACTAATAAAGTGAATATTTTGAATTTTCTGTAAATAAAAGCCTATGAAGTCCTCTTCATTCGGAATGAATTTTGTATAAATGGTAAAGCATAGATAAAAACGTAATGCATAATAAATGTAGAGTTCATTAAAACACAAGTTATCACTGGTATGCATTTTTCAGTACTTTCACACATTTTAAGTGCCAAGTCAACATTCCTTTGTTTCTCGTGTTTTCATGCAAAGAGTACAAAGTTTCAAAGCCAGCCTGCAGCAATCCGCTCAGTTATTGCTTCAGCTTCTTATAGTCCTTTTATACCTACAATGAGATGTGTAATAAAGCTTTTCTGCAACAGTTTATCTCTATTAATATAAAGTATTTAGAACACAAAGCTTTTAAGAACAGATTTCAGAACAGATAGGTAAGGAAGTCATTTGAATATAATACATCAAAGTATACTATGAGTATTTTCTTTATAAATTTTGTTGTTTAAAATTTAAATGCTTTCAGCCTAAATAGTAAATATTTGCAAATAATAGTAATAATAATAATAACATAGTTTACAAGTCATAAGTGAACAATATAGACTCAGAAATAAAAATTAAATACAAATAAATACACAAACATTTACAGTGCCGTTAGGAAACGAAGGTTAAAATTGCATGGAACATAAACCAATGAACTCAAACAAGCTCACAAAACAAATAATGGAATTCCACGAAAATAGAAGTAAAGCACAAGCAGATACTATCAAGTGGATTGGTGAAGTAAAAAATGACTTAAAATTGACAGGAATTACACAAGAAAATATCCTAAACAGAGATATCTTTAGAATCAAAGTGAATAAGTGGCAAGTTGAGGAATAAAAAAACTGAAACAACATGAAAAGACGAGAGAAAGAAAGCACACAGCCAAAGAATGGGAGAACTATGGATTCAAAGGAAAATAAAGAACCATATCTAAGTAGTTTGCGTAATAGTCCTACAAGGGTTCATTTTAAATAATAATAATAATAATAATAATGTACAACACAAATGTGTCCTTTTTCTAAAATTTTCACAAAAAAAACCTCACTCTAAACTTTGTTACAGTGGAAATAGCGGTTCCAAGTAATTCAGTCTTTTTAATAAATTAATCTCGAAAAGCATTTTCCAGCTATTCTTTTGTACATGATGAAATATTAATATAGTCATTAGAGAAATAAGTGGTAAAAAAAGGAGAACAATACACACATATTCCAAGATATAAATTACCCCCACGGATCTCCGTAAAAGCAAAAACCTTAAAAATACCGAAGCTTCGCCAAAAAAAATAAAGTTTACGTTATAATGACGGTGTATTCTTAGTCATAAAAACAAGTAAAATTTCTCGACATAAACTTGTGTTTCAATTATTTCGCTATGGTTCAACCCAACAGAACAAATATTCCAGCCATTAAGGAGTGAGTTATTGCACGCTTTTTTGCCCTCCTCATTGTATTCATTTCTCTAAATAATGGCTTTACCTCTACAAATGCGATGTGACCTTATTCTGTATTATTACGGATAACACTGGGAATTTGCCAGCACAATAAGATGATTCAGGACTCTAAATGGATTAAGACATGCATCATGCAATTTGTCTTCATTCCGAAGCCTTGTAAAGCAATTTGAAGATATCATGCCATAGCAAAAAAAATCTGATGTGTTACAGTTACATGACTTTCTCTACTCTTGTACAAACTATTTTTACAAACGCTTATTCTCCATATGCTTCATGTTAATCGAGGTGTTAATCTTATTGCTAATTTTCTTGTAGGTGCAAGGGGAATATGGTAGGCTTTAAGCGATAGTCAAATATTTTAAGAGCTGGTTGCTATGTCGAGTATTCCATTCTCTTTGCATTACCAGGACAAATAAAAAGAATAACGAATTTGAGAAAAAGAATTAGTATTGGAAAATTTAAGGGAATAACAAGTAATATCTCGAAAATGGTTCAGTCAACAACAAAACTGTACATGGTATAAATTGTGTATTTTAACGCGATCTACATTTTTTGTGTAGTAAAATTTTGTCTATCTCTTATGGTTTACCAGTTACGCAAAAGTCGTTCACAACGAAGAATACTTTTAGAGACATTCCCAGAAAATTCGAGATGTACATTTCATTTGTCATGGAAATATCTTAAACATATGATCCTTTAATCAAAATCGTTAGAGCCAATTTTGAGAAAATTAAAATTTTCGAAAACTTTTCCATATAAAAGGTAATCTGGAGTGGGGGGATTTTCTTGAAAACCTTCGTGTCGCATCTCTGGAAGATACTGAACCTAAAAACCAAGTTTGGTGTTATCCGTCTGTTCGTTTCTGAGTTATGCTGTTGACTGACACACACACAACAGACACACACACAAACATGTTTCCAAATATTCTTTATTGGATTCAGGGGGCCTAAAACATATATTTCCTGTGAAAACTCAGTATCGAATTTTTGGGTGGAATATAATACTTCCCCTACTTACTATACGTAGTAGAGAAACTAAAAAAGTTCTGGTAAACCAAAATCTTGCAATATATAAGTGATGTGGTGAAAAGTCAAGGAAATTAGACGATATTTACGAGTAGTATATGAGGGATGAAAAGGTGTTGGTTACGTCATTTTGGTAACTCAAACTTTGGGTGAACACAGGGTAAGCGAAAGGCACAAAATTTTGTCTATTGCTGTGTACTTCGAATATTTCGTAAAACGTTCACATGTCAAACGTTTTTGGTTACCTATTACAAGACCAGCGAGGTGGCGCAGACGGTAGCGCGTGTGACTCGCATTTGGGAGGTCCTGGGTTCCATTCCCGTGGCCGACCTTCCTGTTCCATGGGTTTTTCTTTCAGGGGTTTCTCAAGGTCGCTAGCGAATGCTAAGAACGTTAATTACGTCCCCCGAGTTTTCTGTTCCACCATTTCACTTCCTTTCTCATTTCGCTTCACCTTTCATTTCCTTGGTTGTTTCAGCGTTGGAAGTTTCGGGGGAGTCTTGGCGTTGTATAGCAGGGGAAAAGGATGCTCTCTGTACCATTTTGTCCTCGGAATGGGGACGGTCTACGAGTTCTGCCCCCCCCCCCCAGTGGGATGTGCAAGCCTGCAGGGGGAGAGGAGCCAGTTGTTCCAGCTGCCATCAGGGAGTTTCAATCTGGAAAATATAGGACCTTGACCTCTGCTCTGTTGTGCCTCCTGATCTGGCACTCCTCTGTCTCCTCTTACTTACCTCTCCCTGCCGGGGGCATTCCGTAAGGGGCCTAGGCACAAAAGATCTGCATAGGTGAGGTGCGCCCTCCGCTCTTGGTCATTCGTCATATCCGTTACAAATTCACATAATTCCTTATACGAGGGCTGATCAACAAAGGCTGAGACTGATTTTTTCACGGATGTTTATTACTCCAATTCAATGTTTGCATGATCTTTATCAAAGTAGTCCCCTCCTACTTCAATGCACTTTTTATAGCGCCTTTACCAGTCCTTGAACACGTGCTGCAACCATTCTTTGTCAGGTCCTTGAGAATCGCCTCACTTTTCTTGAGCACTGCTTCAGAGTTCTCAAATCGAATACCCCTAAGCTTTGCCTTTAGTGATGGGAATAAAAAAGTCACAGGGTGCAAGATCGGGGCTATAAGGTGGATGCGGTACACAGGTAATGTTGAATCGAGCCAGAAACTGCATGACTTGATTTGCGACGTGAGGCCGTGCATTGTCATGATGAAGTCGCCACTCAGTCCGAGCAAGCTCTGGTCATTTCTTTGTAATGTGCTTCCTCAGTGTAGCCAATACTGACGTGTAGTATGCTGCTGTAACAGTAGTGTGAGGGGGAACTGCATGGTGGTAAATCATTTCATTACAGTCAAAAAATGTAATCACCATCACTTTCCCTGCAGATGGAACAACTTTTGCCTTTTTGGTGTTAAAGAACCTGGCGATTTCCACACTGTGCTGGCTTGTTTTCCTTCAGGATCATAATGATGCAGCCATGACTCATCACTGGTGATAATCGATTTAAAAAATACATCACCTCCATTGGCTGGTATGCGAAATGCACGTAGGGTCTACAAAATAGACCATTACTACCAACCTACCAATACGAGAGTGCTGCCGCCTACCAACATTATACATACAATCCTGCTCTTTTCAAATATTTATGTTACAGATACGAAACTATCGCGGAAGCTACAGGAAAAAATCAGTCTCAGTCTTTGTTTATCAGCCCTCGTATTATATGATAGCATTCATATAAAGGTCCTGCGCCGTGGCACAATGGGCTGGAGTGTAAAAGAAATGAAGATATAAGAAAATAATTATATTTGCAGGTGTTTCAAAAAGAATCACCCGCTTTCATAACGCTGTATATTTTACATGAGTATACGTAAAACTTTGAGATAGATTTTATTATAGACGTAGGAACTACAAAGTTTTCATGTATATAATTTAAAAGCACTTCACAATATTCAATACCGGACACACAACCAACATCTGCATGATAGCGAAGCTCATCCCATACATGTGTGAGCATATATGGTCTTACAGTAGCCACTGTTGTTTCTATGCAGCATTTGAAGAAGTTATTTTGTTGTATTGAAGGAGTTGTATTATATTTCAACTGTTGGGGAGCCGAACACTTGAAGTAGTTGCAACCGCACGTATGGTACCCAATTTTTTGCCCCAATTTTTAAAAAAATATTAACTCTGTATTTTTACTGTTTCTTTAAATATTATATTTAAGTTTGCCTTGGCTGCGTCAGTATTTATTTTAGAGACATGGCTGTCTTGACAGGGTTGTGGTGCGACTTAAGAATGCAGGCTTACACAGATTATAATTTTTAATTCACTCCTTTTATTAATGCTTGATACGATTCATATAACACTTCACTGATATAGAGAGCTGTGAGATTCTTTTATTAATTACTTGCACTTTTTAACACGTAAACTATTTTCGTCTCACACGAATACGTATTATACGCGTCTCACGTCTGGTTAGGAACACGGTATACTAGTAACTGACTTCTGAATTTGTAAATTTTTCTGCTTTTCAATTTCTGATTGACTAATCCTAGTCCAATAGAATACCTTCTTTTAACTAAAACTTTTTCTGGTTGTTGATTGACTATTTTTATAAACTGTCACTAAAGTTACATTATTGCTTCCAAGAATCACAAGTAGTGTTGTTAAACTCTCAAACTCATTATTGCCTCATTGTTACCTCATTGTTAGCAAATTTTAACTTATTATTCTCACAGCTCCTACATTATTAAATTACGTAATATATTCACATAACATTATTACACATGGATACAATAATATATACATATACAATGACTGTAATATACACTTTTTATATCTCGTTATATACACATATTGCTTTAAGGTAGGCTTTTATTGAATTTATATTTTATATAATTAGACTGAAATCATTTAAGTGTTAAAAATACTGCCTCACATTGTAGTTTGCCCACAGTTGTTGGAAGGGGAGGAACATTACAAAAAAAGTCGCATACTATGAGACCAGGCGAACTTGAATGCCAATGATGCAATCCATATAAGCCGCAATGTCAATCTGTCATTGCTGCTGAATGGATTCTATGTCTTGTTCGGGCACATGGGGGCGATCTGTGGATTTTCTCTTGCATAAACAGTGTTTGAAACTGCTGGTGCCAACAACGAATGCTCTGTACTCTTAACGAAATTCAGGCTACATAATTATAACTGATTTTCACCTGTTGAAAAGGAGAATGCAAATGTTTTTTGCTGCTGTGCTGTGAGGCAGTGTTTTTAACACTTAAATGATTTCAGTCAAATTATATAATATGTAAATTCAATAACAGCCCGCCTTGAAGCAATGTGCATGTAGTGGTTTGTAAAATGTATGTAACAGTCATTGCATATACTTATATTATTGTATACATGTTCAATAATGTTATGTGAATGCATTACGTAATTTAATAATGTAGGAGCTGTGAGAATAATAAGTAAAAAGTTGCTAACAATGAGGTAACAATGAGATAACCTTGAGTCAATAATGAGTAAGAAAGTTTAACAGTACTACTAGTTATTATTAGAGCAGCAATAATGTAATTTTGAGAAATTTTAAAAATAGCCAATGAACAACCAGAAAAAGCTTTAGTTAAATGAAGGTATTCTATTGGAGTAGGTTTAGCCAATCAGAGACTTGAAATACAGAAATTTACAAGTTTAGACGGTTGAAAGCTATTCAGTTGCCTGCAGACAGTGATACTAACCGGACGCAAGATACGTCTTCGAGAGATTTAATACGTATTCGTGTGAAACGAAACATAGTTTACGTGTTAAAAAGTGTAATTAATTAATAAAAAGAATCTCACAGCTCTCTATGACTGAAGTGTTATTTAAATCGTATCAAGTATTAATAAAAGGAGTGAAGTAAAATAATAATCTGTGTAAGCTTACATTGTTAGTCGTACCAAAACCCTGCCAAGACATCCATGTCTCTAACAAATACTGACGCAGCCGAGTCAAACATAAATATATAATATTTAAAGAAACAGTAATAATATTTTTTTAAACTTGGGGCGAAGGCTACCGGAAACTGTTTACCATACGTGCGGTTGCAACAACTACTACAAGTTCGGCTCCCCAACAGTTGAACTACAATACAACTCCTACTTCAAATCAGGTTTTCCAATCGTGACACAATTAAATTTCTCAGCTGTCGTATCGACTCTTTGCCTACTGGGTACTATATGAGCGAGCTAGCTGCACCAAGAAGACTCCTACCGAGAACTATATGAACCAGTAATTATCACACCTAGCATTAATAAAAACTTGTAATCTCGATGTGTATTTTTAATGTGGCCGTGAGATTCAATCTGCACTCGTATAGAAAGTAAAAATTTGAGAAATCGGGTCATTCTTTTTGAAACGCCCTGCATACAATCAGAATGAAAAAATTAAAGAATATAAAAATAAGTCTTCAAAGAATGAATACAGAGAGACTAACATTCCATTTTAAACTAATAGGGAAAAGAAATATTGGAAGACAAATAAAAGCGGCATGAACAGGAGATGTAGACAGCTAAAGATAGAAATATCTAATGTATTAATAAAGAATAAGAAGAAGGGTTTATTAAGACATCGAAGTTTTGGGTGGAATGCATACATCTACCTACGAGGGTGTCCCAGAAGTACCCGACCTAACAAAGAAAACACAAAACCTTTTGGGAAAAAATTCTCTATATAGTCTCCTTTCAGCTCGATACACTTTTCCCAGCGATGCTCAGTAGCTTCGATACCCTGTTTATAGTGAGAACCGTCGAGTTCTGCAAAATAGACATCAACTGCAAACTCCACCTCTTCATTGTTGGCAAATCTTTTACCATCAAGCCATTTCTTCAACTTTAGAAACAGAAAATAATCAGAGGGGGGCTAAGTCTGGCGAATATGATGCATGAGGAAGCAATTCGAACTTTAACTCATTGATTTTGGCCATGGCGATAATGGATGTTTGAACTGGTGCATTTTCTTGATGAAACAGAACTTTCTTTATCGCTAAATGCGGCCGTTTTTGCTTGATTTCATTATTCAAACGCTGCAATAAGTTTGATAATACTCGGAATTCATAGCGTTTCCTTTTTGAAGATAATCAATGAAAATTACCCACGCGCATCCCAAAAAACTGACTCCATGATCCTGCCTGCAGATGGAAATGTCTTTGACTTCTTTGAAACCGATTCTCCCCTTTCAATCCACTGTTTTGACTGTTCCTTCGTCTCAGGACCCATGTTTCATCCATGGTTATGAATCGACGCAAAAACCCGGCTTTATTGCAGCGAAACATCGCCAAACACTCGACTGAAACATCCTAACGAGCTGCGTTTGTTCCATTGTGAGTAAACGCGGCACCCATCTTGCGCACAGCTTTCTCATGTCTAAATTTTCAGTTAGTATGCGATGTACAGATGCTTAGATGTCTGCTAGCCCGCGCCCTTTCAGTCGACGGTCATCCAATACCATTTTGTGGATTTTCTTCACAATTTCTGGCGTGGTCACCTCATGCGGCCGACCACCGCGAGGTTCGTCTTGGCAGCTCGTACGGCCTCGCTTAAACCGTGCTACCCAATATTTTACTGTTGTAAACGAAGGAGTAGACTCTCCCAGAGTAGAATCTAGCTCAGCTTTAATATTAATTGGACTAAGACCTTTCAAATGAAAGTATTGTATCACATAACGATGGCCAGTTTTATCCATGTTCACAAATTCGCTGACAGCGTACACTATTGATGGCTGCCAAACAATTACTAAACTGCGTAGCATCGTCAAACTTCAAACTTAAGCTTTATAAGGTTGGTACTTTCTAGAATAGTCATTTGTTTGATACAAAAACCGCTATATATACGTCAGGTCGGTACTTCTGGGACTGCCCTCATACTAGGTACGTGTTAGAGAAAGTAATAACAAAGCACTCACTGCAATTAGAGAAATAAGCATGAGGAATTACTGCACTATCATTTTTGTGCATCCCTGAGGGGTGTGAGATAACAAATAACCAATGACTTGTACAGATTGTATATGTAAATCCCTTTGTTGATCTGAGTTGGCCTAGGTCTCGCAGGAATGTACAGACATCCAAAAATGCAGCGACTATCCCAAGGTACTTATTTCTCTGATTGTACAATTTTCAAGAGATGCAGCAGTTTCAATAATTTTAATGACCTGGAAAGCCTTGTTACGACGATGGACGTACACTTTTATACAAATATGTGCCGCTTTTCAAAATGTAGGTACATAGTCCGCAGCTTTTCATGAATTCTCTTTGGAATTACATTCATCTCTTTCAGTTGCAACATCTGTTCAGTTCATAGCTTGTAACGGACGTCCGTCGCTCAACTGGGCGAGAAAAGCGGGTGTGGGGGTCGATGATGGATCACTCGAAACTAGTGATGCTGGATGCACCTTTCAGAAGCAGGTACAAACATGGATTTCTGCATGTATTAAAGTTTGGTGTTTACAGAGGATTTTCATTTTAAAATCAGTCTAAATTAGAGTTTATTTAAATTTGTTTTAATTTAAACAAAAATACGTAATTTTAGATGCTGAGTTCAACTTTAAGATCTATGTTAGAACGTAAAGTGCATCTCCTCAGCCCCTTAAACTTCAAATGTAACCCTTGAATTATGATATTCCAAACAGAAAGAGTATTCTATACCTTATTCATCTCCTTCGCTTATTTTCAAGTCACTCTTTGAAGACATATGTGCATATAATAAAGCTGGGTTCGAATTTTGCTGTTAATATTCAATTTTTATGAATAGTTGATACAAAGACGTATATTAGACTATCCTGAAGCCATAAATAGCATTTTTAAATTATTTTGTATATGTGTAACAACCCGTACGAAGTTACAAAGTTAGTTTATTTAATTTCCTATCTTCACAAAAGATTATTTTTTAAAAACCATGGCCTGGTTGTTCGGGCATTACTGTTTGATTCGCTAAATTTCTTTTTAGTTGTATAGTTGTCAATGATTAATATTATAAGCCGATGAATGTTTCCTATATGACTATAAAAAAAATCTGTGTATATTCACATTACTTTCTCTACTCTCTGTCATTTATTAGTGGGTATACAAACTATTCTTACGAAAGCTTATTTCTCTATCTACTATCTATAAACCTTTGCAGAAATAGATACAAAGGTAACAGCGATAGTCAAATGTTTAAGAACTGGACGCTATATGCTGGCCTTAAAATTCCATACTGTTTCTTTGCAATCGCGAGAAACATTGAATGTTGGCAGGACTTTAAGAGAATGACCAAGAAATGAACAATTCGAACCTTTAATAATGGATATCTCAGAAACGGCCTATACAACAAGAAAAAGTTATTTTAAGTAAATTGTGTGCTTTAAAGAGATCTAGATTTTTTGTAGTACGTTTTCGTCTGCTGTTTAACGTTTACCGGTTATACAAGATTATACAAAATTCCTTCCAAATGGACAGGACTTCGCAGGCTATTTCCCGAAAATTCAAGATGTGCATTTTATTTGTCACGTAAATATTTTTAATATATTGTATTTTAATCCAAATCGTTAGTCATTTTTCAGAAAATCAAAATTTAAAAAAAAGTTCATGTAAAGGGTAATTGAGCGTTGGGGATTTTTCTAAAAAATCTTCGTGTCGCATCTTTGTAAGGTACTGAACCTAAATAACAAGTTTGGTATTTATTCCACTTTTCGTTTTTGAATTATCGTGTTCATTGACACATTGACACAGACACGCATACGGACATGTTTCCAAAAATGCTTTGTTTCGATTCAGGGAGTCTAAAAAAAAGGATTTCCGGTGAAATCTTGGTATCGAATTTTTGGGTGTAATACAGTACTTCCCCTACTTACTACACGTAATAGAGAAAGTAAAAATTGGAAAAAAGAAACTGTGTTTGTCTGTGTGCGTGTGTGCGCACATGCGGATCTGTGAACAGCACAACTCAAACACGTAAAGTCGGTTAAATATCAAAATTGGTGTTTAAGTTCAGCGATTTGAACGTTTTCAAAAAAAAATCCAAAAATACCTTTACATTGAACACCTTTTGTGATTTTTTATTTTCTGAAAAATTGATTTAGCATTCTTATTAAAACATACGCTTAGGATATTCGCATACAAATAAAATGCATATGTTAAGTATTTTGGGAATAGCCAATAAAGTCCTCGTCATTCTGAATGATTTTTGTAACAGATAAGGCTAAAAGATAAACAAAACTCACTTTTTATGAGATCACATAAAAACACACAATTTATGTCAAATAATTCTTTTGGGGAGCGGGATTAACCGTTTTACAGATATTCTTTGTCATTAGTTCGTATTTTAAAATCTACTTCAACTACATTAAACATAAAAAATCTGATGTGTTACGCTTAAATGACTTTCTCTACTCTTGTACAAACTATTTTACAAACTCTTATTCTCCATCTATTTCATATTAATCGAGATAAACATTTGTAGTAACGATCCTCTGACATGCAAAGAGAATTACATTTTACACACAGCGACCAGTTCTAAAAATATTTGACTATCGCTTAAGGCGTACTATGTTCCCCTTGTTTTGTATTTGCAAGGGCAATATAGAAATATAGTAGTCTTTAAGCGTAGGCATATCTCTTAATAGCTGGTTGCTATGAGCAGCACCATTCTCTTTGCCACAGATTAATACTCTTTGTATATCCAAGACAAAAATTTAAGGGAATAACAAGCAATATCTCGAAAATGGTTCACTCAACAACAAAAATGTATATGACATTGTGTATTTTAACGCGATCTACATTTTTGTGTAAAAAAATCTATTTCTTATGGTTTACCAGTTATGCAAAAGTCGTTTACAATGAAGAATACTTTTGGAGACATTCCCAGAAAATTCGAGATATACATTTCATTTGTCATGAAAATATCTT
The DNA here is from genome assembly GCA_030765065.1 of Deroplatys truncata. NCBI lineage: Eukaryota > Metazoa > Arthropoda > Insecta > Mantodea > Mantidae > Deroplatys > Deroplatys truncata. Next base: position 114,289,309 of record CM060982.1, read on the forward strand.
AAACATATGATATTTTAATAAAAATCATTAGAGCCATTTTTGAGAAAATTAAAATTTTCGAAAAATGTTCCATGTAAAGGGTAATCTGGGGTGGGGGGATTTTCTTTAAAACCTTCGTGTCGCATCTCTGGAAGATAGTGAATCTAAATACCAAGTTTGGTGTTTATCTGACTGTTCGTTTCTGAGTTATGATGTTCACAGACACACACGGACATGTTTCCAAAAATGCTTTTTTTGGATTCAGGGGTCACAAAACATGTATTTCCGGTGAAATCTCGGTTTCGAATTTTTGGGTGGAATACAATACTTTCCCTACTTACTATACGTGGTAGAGAAAGTAAAAATTGGTAACTAGATCTTTACTGTATTGCATGCCTGCTTCTAGTTTCCCACACCAGATAGTAGTAAATAATATTAAATGATCAAATTGTATTGATCAAACAAGGTGTGATACATCATTGTAATTTATTTTCAAACAACGTCGTTTATATTGCAGGTAAATATCAATACATTTTATGACTGTATTTTAATAATCATTATTACTTTATCTACCACGTACATTCTAGGTAGAGTAGGTATAGTACGCCATCCAAAAATTCGATACCGGGATTTCATGGAAATACATGTTTTGAGCCCATTGAATCCAAAAAAAATCATTTTTAGAAAAAGGTCAATGTGTGTGTCTTTGTGGTGTGTGTCTGTGAACATCATGACTCAAAAACGAAAAGTCAGATAAATACCAAACTTGTTTTTAAGTTCAATATCTTCCAAGGATGTGACACAAAACACTACTCTTTACATGAAACATTTTTTGGAAAATTTTGAATTTCAGAAAAATGGCTCTAACAGTTTGGATTAAAATAGTATAGGTATATACTAAAGATATTTATATGACAAATATAACATACCTTGAATTCTCTGGGAATATACTGTGAAGCCCTTTTCATTCAGAAGAAATTTTCTACAATCTTGTATAACTGGTAGACGTTAAGTGATAGACGAAAACCTAATGCAGAGAAAGCGAAGATCTATTTAAAACACACAATTCATTTCAAATAACTTTTTGTGGCATAAATCGTTTCTGAGGTATCCATTAATAATAGCTCGAATTGTATTACCTGGTCATTCCCTTAAATTCCTGTCAACATTTAGTTGTTTCTCGCAATGTCATGGAAACAGTATGGAATTTTAAGGCCAGCACATAACGTCCAGTTCTTAAACATTTGACTATCGCTGTTCCCTTTGTATCTATAACGAAATGTGGATTGTAGCTATTTCCGCCGATGTTTATTGCCATTAATATGTAGTAGATAGAAAAATAAGCTTTAATAATAATAATTTGTATACCCACTAATAAACGATAGAGGGTAGAGAATGTTATGTGAATATATCACATCAGAATTTTTTACTTTCTCTACTATGTATAGTAAGTAGGGGAAGTATTGTGTTCCACTCAAAATTTCGATACCGAGATTTCACCGGAAATACATGTTTTGAGACCCCTGAATCCAAAAATAGCATTTTTGGACACATGTCCGTGTGTGTCTGTAAACAGCATAACTCAGAAACGAACAGTCGGATAAGCACCAAACTTGGCATTTAGGTTCAGTATCTTCCAGAGATGCGACACGGAGGTTTTCAAGAAAATCCTCCTACCCCAGATTACACTTTACATGGAACATTTTTTTGAAAATTTTTATTTTCCCAAAAATGGCTCTAACGATTTTGATTAAAATATCATATGTTCATTTTCATGGCAAATAAAATGTATATCTTGAATTTTCTGGGAATGTCTCCAAAAGTATTCTTCATTGTGAACGACTTTTGCATAACTGGTAAACCATAAGAGATAGACAAAATTTTACTACACAACAAATGTAGATCGCGTTAAAATACACAATTTATGTCATATACATTTTTTTTTGTTGAGTGAACCATTTTCGAGATATTGTTTCTTATTCCCTTAAATTTTCCAATACTTATACAATTTCTCAAATTCGTTATTCCGTTTTTTGTCCTGGTAATGCAAAGAGAATGGAATACTCCACATAGCAACCAGCTCTTAAAATATTTGACTATAGCTTAAAGCCTACCAATTCCCCTTGTATCTACAAGAAAATTGGCAATAAGATTAACATCTCGATTAACATGAAGCATATGGAGAATAAGCGTTTGTAGAAATAGTTTGTACAAGAGTAGAGAAAGTCATGTGAGTGTAACACATCAGATTTTTTTTATTAAATCACTCCATTTCATTCCTGAAATATTCCTACCAATGCTACTCTTGATTTCCAAATCCCAAATCCTCTAGACAAATTCTTTTGCAACTTCCTGACTCGGGAATTTTCGATAATTTGTAAACCACTCGTGGCATTACCTGTGACTATTTCATGAATAAAATCTATATAAATAACAATCACTGAAATGTAACCTTCGAAAACATCTTCACTCCGTGGTGAATATTCACAAGTAAGCATTTTCGTTCGTGTTTGCTTTTATTCTCGACATTCCCTTTTTGTTTTTCTATCCTCTACTTTTCTTCCGTCTAACCTTTATCGTGACGATTTAGTTGCGAAGTGATTTCCTGGGACGACTGCTGCCGCTTCTCTTCAATTTACTCGCGCTAGGAATGCAAGAGATTGGAGATGGAAGCTTATTTTCTGGTTTACTCCAGGAATAGAGTATTCCCTTCCCGCTAACCTGGCTATGACATCTTTCTACGTTTAGGAATCCTCGATACCTTGCTCCAACAGAAATTGCAAACTCAATTAACGAAGCTATTCGCAAAACTATGCAGAACTGTAACGGAGAACAGATTGACGCAATAAATCTGTTGACCAACCCGTGCACATACAACTGACAAATTTGTATATCCTATGTATCAAATGTACAAGGGCAGTCCCAGAAATACCCGATCTGACGTATATATAGCGGTTGTTGTATCAAACAAATGACTATGGTAGAAAGTACCAATCCTTATAAAGCTTAAGTTTGAAGTTTGACAATGCTACGTTCTTTAGTAATTTTTGGCAGCTATCAATAGTAAACTGGCCATTTTTTATTCTTTTTCAACAATTTCATCAGTTCTTATAAAATCTGCACCTACAATCTTCAGAAAGGTGTTCAGCCCATACGGTTTTGAGGGCTCTCATTCCATGGGGAGTTTCAATATAACCAACTACACCCACTATCACCATAGGTGGCGTTTCCAAAATTGTCACAGCCTCTACTACCTCCTTTTTGTTCACCTTTGAACCTGGCCTATCTGCTTCACGAACCACATGGGTCATTCCTGATTTGTATCCTAGGAAAACAGTCAAATGAACAGGTTTTAAAGGATCATTCTTTGGAAATGCCTTCACTTTATCACGGTGTCTCTGAGACCGTTTTTTTTTTTTGGGGGGGGGGGGGGGGGTAGAAGCCCATTGATCCATGTCGGGGTGCGCTAAATTTACGATGAGACATCTGTTTCTTCACCCTTCGAACGCAGAACCGGAAAGACCTGGCCATCGTTATGTGATACAATACTTTCATTTGAAAGGTCTTAGCCTAACTAATATTAAAGCTGAGCTAAATTCTACTCTGGGGGGGAGTCTACTCCTTCGTTTACAACAGTAAAATATTTGGTGGCAGAGTTAAAGCGAGGCCGTACGAGCTGCCAAGACAAACATCGCAGTGTTCGACCAAATGAAGTGACCACGCCAGAAATTGTGAAGAAAATCCACAAAATGGTATTAGATGACCGTCGACTGAAAGTCCGCGAGCTAGCAGACATCGTAGGCATTTCAAAAACTGCGGTACGTCGCATACTGGCTGAAAGTTTAGACATGAATAAGATGTGCGCAAGATGGGTGCCGCGTTTACTCACAATGGAACAAAAGCAGCGTCTGAAGATGTTTCAGTCGAGTGTTTGGTGATGTTTCGCTGCAATAAAGCAGAATTTTTGCGTCGATTCATAACCATGGATGAAACATGGGTCCAATGGTTTGAAAGGGGAGAATCGGCAGCGTTCCATCTGCAGGCAAGATCATGGCGTCAGCTTTTTGGGATGCGCGTGGGATAATTTTCATTTATTATCTTCAAAAAGGAAAAGCATTCAATGGCGAGTATTATGCAAACTTGTTGCAGCGTTTGAATGATGAAATCAAGCAAAAACGGCCGCATTTAGCGAAAAAGGAAGTTCTGTTTCATCAAGACAATGCACCAGTTCACACATCCATTATCGCCATGGCCAAAATCAACGAGTTCAAGTTCGAATTGCTTCCTCATGCACCCTATTCGCTAGACTTAGCCCCCTCTGATTATTTTCTGTTTCCAAAATTGAAAAAATGACTTGGTGGTAAAAGATTTGCCAACAACGAAGAGGTGGGATTTGCAGTTGATGGATATTTTGCAGAACTCGGCGATTCTCACTATAAACAGGGTATCGAAACTATTGAACATCGCTGGGAAAAGTGTATCGTGCTGAAAAGAGACTATGTAGAGAAATAAAGATGTTTTCCTAAACTTTTTGTGGTTAGGTCGGGTACTTCTGGGACAGCCCTCGTATGTGTATTTAAAATACAATAAATTTTGTTCGTTGTAACTTTAATGTTCTAATAAATTGAGTTTATTCCTTTGCTTCAATATGTGTTGCTCTTACGTTACCTGCAAAAATCAATAAATACGGTCTGGACTCAACAGCACTGCCATCTGCTACAGTACTCGCAACGCACAAGGTGCTGCCATCCCATCAAACATAATTAACAAGGTAAGATCTTTTTGTAAAACTTTAAAGTTTTGAAATTATAGAGTGGTCGAGCAAAAACAGTCACATATAACTTGATTATAACAGTAATTAAGACACCCAAAGCTACCGCTCGTTTCATAAACATACTCGAATCTTAATTACCACCATTATAGTACTGGTGCATAATATACTACTCTCTGCCCATTACCATTTATAGGCACTACTCACTTATAGGAGGAACACCTGCTTCACATTAAATATAAAGAAAGTATATAAAATAAAAATGTTAAAGAAATAAGAATAACGTAGGAAGACACATATCAAAGTCTGAAAGAATGATGGAATAAATGAAAGATTAATTAAGAAAACATAAAGAATGAGAAAACAGGAAAACTAAATAATTGTAAATAATTAATGAGAAATTTATGAATGCAGTAGAAATGAATATTTTAAAGGTAAAATTTGTAAAAGAAGCTGGCTAACAAAGAAAGGTATTTTGCGACCGGACCACACAGGGTGAAGGCTAAATAAGTGACTGAAAAGTACAGAAGTTAAGATAAATAGTGACTGGAGCAGAATTCCCAAAGTAGTCAAGTTTTGCTAGAGAAAATTGTGAGAATGGTTTTATTTTTATAAAACGACAAACGGAGAAGCCAATGGGAAAGTATGATATATATTACAACGGGAATGTTAGCGTCTTCTGTCAGAATATAAAAGTTGGGAAATTCCGAGAAACATTCTTCTAATTCTGATCTTACAGAGGTCCACTTCACGTTAGACTGGGCGGGGCAGGCGGGTGTACTCAGATGCAGACAAATATAATATGTAACTCGCTAGCAGCTTCATTATTGTTATTAATTTAACTGGTATAAATCCAGACAATAGCACGTGGCTTTATTCAACTCTCATTACCCGATATAAAAGTAGCTAGGCAAATACAGACACTTTAGGGCCACAACGACGAAGACAAGAAGAAGAGAAGCAGCGAACTTTTAGCCAGCACTCCGGACTTCAGTAGTCGCTACATACTATAATCTACCCGAATGGCTTAGTTGACTAAGCACTGACCTTATATGCGCAAGGTTGCAGTTTCCATCCCAGTTCAACTCTCATCAAAAACATACTTTTTTTAGATTTGAACATAATTTGATGTATACGTTTATGTTTGTAAAATGTATTAGCTACAATAAATCTGATGCCAATACACATATCTATTATTCTATTTCCGTTTCCATTTACTGTACTTTCTCCTCCCTAAGGGCCTAAGACCTTTCTGCTTTTCCTCCTATCATTTCTTACTCTTCCATTTACGTCCCTCATTATAATTACTTTCCTTTTCTTTCTTTCGCCTTGTTTATTAAGTTTTTTAGATCTTCAATAAACTTTTCCTTTTCTTCTATTTCAGCATCCTCAGTGGGTGTACAAGCCTGAATAATAGTTAAAGGAATTTCCAATTCCATATCTATTGTCATCAGTCTCGAGCTAAACGCTTGCCATGATGTCACTTTCTTGTCTAGTTCTTCCCTTACAATTATTGCTACTACTTCCTTTGCTCTTGTTTTCCAAGGGACACTATATATCTCATTTCATAATTACCATGTAGTGTTTGAGTGCCCTGTCCCTTCTTCCTTGACTTACTAACCCCTAATATTCCAATCTTATATTTCTTCATTTCCTCTATCATCTCTACCTCCTTACCAACTAGTGTTTTTATATTCTATGTTTCAATTCGTAAACCATGTTTCTCGCGAAGTCTTCGTCCATTCTGTTCCTTACCGAGGCTCAATAATACTTAAGGTGGGGGATTAGCCTAACACTTAAGGTCCCTGTTTACCCCCAGGGTACTAAGGGAGGGTTGGGCATTTCCTCCCAGTCCCATAAGGTTTTGGTTTTCCCGCCAATACTCGGGTGGCTGTTTGAGTGGTTTCCCACTGGGCGATGGGGTCGCCACTTCCCTACGCCTGAAACTTGCTATGGTTTACTGTGGTGAAATTCATAGTGACGAGGCTCACTGGGGAAATCACATTTCAATTTCAAGTTACTTCATTGTAATGTCTACCTACCTACCTACCTACCTACCTACCTACCTACCTACCTATTTCCCACGGACATGAGCTAAAGAATCGCCGTTGTCAATTTTCGCCTTTTGGGAATACTAATTATTGTTAAAGAAGTACTCTAAGATATGAGGGCGGGAATAGGGGATAACAGTGGTACAGCTAAACTGGCAACACCTAATTGTTTTTCTTAAAGGTACCCTTTATTCTCTGGTTAGTGGGGTGAGGTGAGAATAACGAAATGTTTACTACTGAAAAAATCTGATGTGTTACACTCACATGACTTTCTCCACTCTTGAAAAACTATTTTTACAAATATATCGAGATATCGAGATGTCAATCTTATTGCTAATTTTCTTGTAGATGCAAGGGGAATATGGTAGGTTTTAAGCGATAGTCAAATATTTTAAGCGCTGGTTGCTATGTGGCGCATTCCATTCTCTTTGCATGTCCAAGACAAAAAAATGAATAACGATTTGAGAAACGTATAAGTATTGGAAAATTGAAGGGAATAACAAGCAATATCTCGAAAACGGTTCACTCAACAAAAAAAATGTATATGACATAAATTGTGTATTTTAACGGGATCTACATTTGTTGTGTAGTAAAATTTTGTCTATCTCTTATGGTTTACCAGTTATGCAAAAGTCGTTCACAATGAAGAATACTTTTGGAGCCATTCCTAGAAAATTCAAGATATACATTTTATTTGTCATGAAAATATCTTAAACATATGATATTTTAATCAAAATCGTTAGAGCCATTTTTGAGAAAATTAAAATTTTCGAGAAATGTTCCATGTAAAGGGTACTCTGTGGTGGGGGTATTTTCTTGAAAACCTTCGTGTCGCATCTCTGGAAGATACTGAACCTAAATACCAAGTTTGTTGTTTATCCGACTGTTCGTTTCTGAGTTATGCTTTTCACAGACAGACACACGGACACACACACGGACATGTTTCCAAAAATTCTTCTTTTTTTGATTCAGGGGGTCTCAAAACATATTTCCGGTGAAATCTCGGTATCGAATTTTTGGGTGGAATACAATACTTCCCCTACTTACTATACGTAGTAGAGAAAGTAAAAATGAATAGCACTTAGCCACCTAACTTAACGTTGTTATAAATAATATTTCGAAATGATGAATATTTAAGAATCTATACCACTTCCGTACTTCCGAACGCTTAGAAGATGTAAGATTCTTGCGTCTCAGATGGCTGGCAGAGGGGGAGGTGCGAAAGACAGACGAAAGAAGGGAGAGGGAGAAACCGAGGAGTGGAGAGAGACAGAGACAACCAGTGAGGGACTTGGAAAGGGTGAAAGAGCTGCTAGTATTATGAATCAATCTTGAATAGCTGAATCTTGATTAACCCAAAGAATTAAATGAAACAATTATTGTGATACCAATAATTAATTTTTATCCTAAATTGCTGGGTTTGATACCAGGAGCTTCAATCTAACTGCCGTTTCAGTTTTATTAGATAGATAAGGTATCTTTAATAGTATTAAGATATTAAATGTATTAGTGTATGGGCCACTGACCGTATACGGATATTTAAGATACAAGTTAAATGCAACAAAAAGAAAAAAGAAAGAAAGAAAAGGTAAATTTGACCTGACTTCGCGCACCTTAGCTAGGAAATTCTATTGCCAGTTCCTTTGGTCAGCCAATAGAGCCCAACTTGCATATCTCATTTTGGCAGCCCAAAATATGTACCCATTCTCATCCCCACCATAAAATGAACACATTCTCCTTTTAGAATCGTCAGTCATTTTCTATGCCCTCAAGCCTCTCATGCCTCACATGCCATTCCTGACTTTCCTTTCTTTCTATATAGAGAGCATGTTCGAAAACAAATTTATAACCAGGCAGAGGGGTTTTAGTAAGTAAACCATCAAGTTAGGAAATGCACCGAAGTTTTGTGACGAGGAAAGGTGGAGAATGAAGCGCCTGTGATTTTTCAGTGTTCTCTGTAAATAATTATAATGTTCAGTTGAAGGCAAGTACATACTACTTCAAAAGCAGGTAGATCAGGATTAAATAGTGTTAGACGGAAAAATCTGATGTGATACATACATATTACATTCTCTACCCTCTATCATTTATTAGTAGGTATACAAAGCATTCTTACTGAGGTATTTTCTGTCTACTACATTTTAATCCAAATAAGCCTTTGCAGAAACAGCTACATTACAAACTTTGTTACAGATATTGTTTTGCACCAAAAATGCGAATACCAAGAGCTGTCGGCGTATTTCGGAAAAAATCCGATTTTGACCCAGAGATCCTGTTAAAGCTTAGAAATGATGAAATTCAACTTGTCTGCCGTTCAAACCATGCTTAATACACGATAATTTCAGACTACTTTGCTCCGCTCCTAAACAGCCCGCAAACATTTCAGAATGAAATGATGTTAGATCTTCATTCCATGCTCATCGAGTGGGTTGGCTCAGGGGGTTACTTTCGGGAGGTTGTGCTTTCGATTCCCGTGGTCGAACCTTTCTGTCCCATGGGTCTTTTCGGGGGTTTTCCCGGGTCACCAGGCGAATGCTCAGAAGGATTCTCACATCCCTCGAATTTCCTGTCCCTCCATTTCATCTCCATTCTCGTTTCATTCATCCTTCATCCGTTGGTCACTTTCAGGGTTGGAAGTGTCGGCGATGATGTTTCGGTGCAGTGTGACAGAGCAAAAGAATGTTCTTTGTAACTCTCTAGCTGCCGGGGGTATCCGAACTCCCTTGAGGGACGTTGGACCCCCTCCGTGTAGGGTGGGGTTCCCGTCTGCCTGTCAGTCTGCCGGGGAGTCTTTATTTAGAAAATTGAGGGACCATGCCATTCCTGTTGTCCTCTGCGGTGTTGTGGTTATCGCTAGGCTCTAGTTACCGAGATAGTGGTTCAAACCCGGCGGAGGTCGATGGATTTCGGGCTTCCTTCGGAAGGGAAGTAAAGCCGGTGGTCCCGTGTCGTAGATTTACGGCATGTAAAAGAACCTCAAATCTGATAAATAGGCCTCTGAGCAAAATTATCGGTCCTTCACGTCCAATATATAATGGGATGCTGAGGACCATAACAGTTAAAGAGCGTCCATAAATAAAACTCAATTTAATTTAATTTTACGCCATTCCTGTGTCGTCACTTCTGGCTCCGGCCGCCCGCTGTCTCCTCTCGTCCCATTCTTCCTCCCGGGGACACCCCCTTGTGTGACGTAGGAACAATATCCGCTATGTGGATCAGTGCCGAATCCCCTTCGTAGCCAGTCCAATCCAATCCATACTCAGTTTAAAATGTGATAAGACACAAATTCCTCAGAATTAATTTCACTGCATAAAGTCTAATTCTGACAATCGTGAAAGAGGTCCATTAAAGTTCACAACAAACATTTAGTTCAGATGAATCTAGAAATGGAATGGTGGAGAACGCTGAAGCTGTATCATTGAAACGAAATGGGCTGAAGGAACGAAAGAAGCTATAAATAGCTTATCTGATAATTGTTTTTCAGTTCCCTTTAGTTTTGAATAAATAATTGTTCTTTACTGTTCTTGCCTGATATCTGTTTTTATATATATACAATCTTTTAGCACCAACAACCATTGAAATAAGTTTGAGTACACAAAACAAAAAAGTTTGATCCTTGGGGTTCTATGGTACCGCGTGAGATGGAATAAAGACAAATCTCTGGCAAAAAAGAAGGAAAGGAAAAAGTCTATATGCTATAACTAGAAACATAAATTGATTCAATACACAAGCTCTGATTCTGGTAATAAAATGCCACAATACTTTCCTGTCCTTAAAGGTATTCATTTCTCAAACCTCGATGAAAGCAAACCTGAACACCTAATTCTCTGCGTTGTCTACACAGGCAACACAAAAACTCCAGGCCGCTGCACTAGGAGCGCTAGTCTATGCTTTAAAGGTCAGAGTTTGCTGTATTAGTACTGTATGATATAGGTTACACAATAGAAGGGACACCTCTCGCACTGAACTTACGAGAGATCTATTGCGGCTACCACCCCCAGACAGAAGGGATGAAGTGAAGGAACCACAGGAGGCTAGTGGTCGCAAGCTCACAGGCTACGGAGACGCGCGGAAGTTCCTTATAGTTCTAGGCTCGAAGACCGTCCCACTGCTGGATCTGCCAGAGAGGGCAATGACAGCATTATAGTGCTCAAGACGAATACTCTTTCCTTTGAGCAAGCATCCGCCGCATTTGTCCAGCACCACCACACGCCACAAAACCTAAAAGCAAACCTCAAACATGAGAAGGAAATGGAATGAAAGGGAAATGATGGGAAGAAAATCGTGGTAGATGAGAAACCACCCCAGCATTCGCCTACCGACCAGGGAAAACCACTAAAACCCAAGGTCAGAGCAAGAGCGACAGGAATCGAATCCCGAACCTCCGAATGTGCCGGGAGCCATCTGTATGGTGTTTCCTTATTACCTTTGGGAAAGGCCTTCAATCTTTGTAGGTTTCCCGACGTGTCAATTCAAGTGCTGCTATCTATTATTTGTTGGACCTTTGGTACACGAGTTCCTCGTACTTGGATTAGCAAACATGAAAAGGAGCGCACACAATAATTATTTTATATGATGACCCGACCGTGAGTTTTTAATGACTTACAAACTAAATAATTGTGGTTACCAGAGTCGGGAATTAAGGGCAGTAAAGAAAAGGAATAGTAGATGTCCCGAACACTAAACCTAAAAACACGCGTAAACTCTGCAAATTGTCGTATTAACACTCATGTTAATTTCACCCAATAAAGAACTTACAAAACTATTCTTATGAAACTCACAATGGTTCTAAATACACTGTAGTTTTTTAAATATTTTAGGGAATAGCATTTCCCATTTTACTTTATCACGTATATAGCAGGCAGAGAAAGTGGTACATTCCACCCAAAACTTCTACACCAGAATTTCACTGGAAATATGTGTTTTAGGTCCCCCTGAAGGCAAATAAATCATCTTTGGAAACATGTCCGTGTGTACCTGTCTGTGTGTGCGTCTGTGAACAGCATAATTCAAAAACGAAAAGTTGGATAAACACCAAATTTGGTATTTAAGCTCAGTACCTTCCTAAAATGCGGCACGAAGACTTTCAAGAAAATCCTCCCATACCAAACTACCCTTTACATAGATGTTTCGAAATCTTGATTTTCTAAACAATGGCTCTAACGATTTTTATTAAAATACCATATATTAAAGATATTTGCATAAAAATAATATGTATATCTTGAATTTTCTGGTAATAGCCTTTAAAATTCTCTTCATTCGGAAGACGTTTTGTATAATCTTGTATAACTGTTGAAAGTTAAGCGATACTACACAAGAAATGTAGATCTCTTTAATGGCATCAGACATTCTGAGATGTTCGTTATTAAAGCTTCGAATTGTTCAATACTTAGCCATTGTTTTCAAGTCCTGTCGAAGTTCAGTTGTTTCTTGCGATGTTATCGAAAGAGTAGAGCGTCCAGTTCTAAAACATCTGACTATCGCTGTTCTCTTTGTAACTATAACGAAATGTGTAACACAGATATTTCCGAAAACGTTTATCTGGATTAAAACGAAGTAGATAAGAAGATAAATTTTCGTAAGAATAATTTGTATACACTAATAACATATAGAGGGTAGAGAAAGCCATGTGAATACAACACAGCAATTTTTTTTTGTTTCATACTGGCTAGAATTTCATGTTTTCTGTCTCCAAACTAATAGTCAATCTGCACTTTTACGTTCAGTTATTTTATTTACTCCAACACCAACATCCCTTCCACTACTTATTCAATAACTTAACTGTTGGTGTCACAGTGAGCATATGAAACATGACCCTGTCCCTTCAGAATAATAGCCGCGTAAGAAACTCATTATGTACCGCTTTCCGGCACTTTTTTACTGTTTCAGAACATTCCTTTCGGCATGTTCTAGTTGCCTCCCTTTCTAGAATTTTCCACTTGGTATGTGAAGCCTATATAAGGGGGCTGCTCTTATCCTGCATAGAGTTCAGTTAGTTAAGAAGTTAGGAAGCTAAGTGCGAACAAGAAGTTGAAGCGTCTGGACAGTGCCAAGTGCAGTTCAGTGGTAACTTGTGACTCCGCAGTTCGGTTGTTATTTGTGAGTCAGCAGTTCAATTGTGATTCGATTCGACAAATCAGTTGTGTTCTGTTCTGAGTATGTGTCAAAAGTGTCGCAAGTGTAAATTTTTTCTATGCTGAGCACCTAAGTGACAAAGTGTATAGCAACAACTGGTGTGTTCACTTGTTACAGTAGTTAACTAATATATAAATTATTTCGACAAAATGTTGTATATAACTGCAGGAAGATTTTTTCGTTTCGAGGCTTCTCTTCGACCGTAAGCATCCTACTCGTCTTGAAAAAGCTCTCTTTCCTATAAAATAACTAAACCCGACCATTTCTTTCTACAATTTCCTATTAAAATCATTTCTAGTTTATATGCTGTATATTAGCAGATGATGATAGAATCAGAATCTACTCATAGAACAGAACTATCATAGAAATATTTCGGATAACGCTCGATTTTGGATGAACAATTAATAAACCACAAAGAGATCTCAAATTGTATTGAGATGACATACCCCAAATGCCGACTTACAATGCTGTAAGTACTTGAAGTCCCGGGCTTCATAATTTCGACCACTATTAGGTCAATTAACCGGGGAAAATACCAATCATTTGGGAAATTTAATGTCTTACCGGCATGTTGCTACGGCAGCTCAGTGGTTAGAACAACCGAACGGAAACCGGGAGATCCGTGGTTCAAATCCCGGCGATGGCATTAAATATTTCAGTCGTCTGATTCTACTTTGCCAACCTTGTCTAATTAATTGCCTAATAGTGGTCTAAACTATGAAACCCGGGACTTAAAGTACTTACAGCATTGTTAGTCGACATTTGGGGTATATCATTCAATACAATTTGAGATCTTCTTGTGGTTTACCGGGAAAAATGCAAATCAGGCGGGAAATTTAATGTCATACCGGCATGTTGCTATGGTATCTCAGTGGTTAGAGCAACCGAACGGTAACTGGGAGTCCGTGGTTCAAATCCCGGCAATAGCATTGAATTTTTCAGTCCTCTGATTCTACCTTTCCAATTGATACTATAGTCTATAGAGTGGACCATTTAAGTTGAGACTGTACAATATCTCCAAAACTAAGCGTTTTAGAAAGAAATGTCTTTATTAAAAATTGCTTGATATTATGGAGAAAGTAAATGCCATTAGTCGTGTTTTGTTTGGAGGACATTATGATGGTCATTTTAGGGTCAATTTAATAATTTAAACTGACCCTAAAATGACCATCACAACGTCCCCCGAATAAAACAAGATTAATGATATTTAGTTTCTCCAATAATATCAAGCAACTTTTATTCAGCACATTTCCTTCTGCAACGCGTAGTTTTGGAGATATTGTACAGTATAAAATTAAATGACCCACCCTGTATAATGGGTTATCCTGAAATCAGAAATTATATATTTTAAAGTTTTTATTTCTACGTGTGTACTTTACCTTTCACCATTAAAATATTCGTATGTACATTCCTTACCACCACACGAAAAATGCGCACTCATTTGTTGGACATCAATATACGAAATTCAAAATAGTACAGTCAAAAAAGAAGCAAAAGAGATCATTCAGAGCAAAGTCAGTAGATTCCAGAGCACACAGAGAAAGAAAGCAGATGACCACGAAAGAAGGCGTGGCACCATCGGATATACCTTCGTTGACAAGAGATTTAACACGCCAGCGCGAGTGAAAATGCGGTGATAAAACGAGTCTTTCTGTTTGCTTTCTGTAATCAACGCTAATTGGGTTCGATATTAGGCATACTCTGTAGGGTTAAACTTCACAAGTGATGTTATTACTGACGACGCTGGTTTTCTATGGCCTGGTCGTTACGACTTAATGGGGCTTTCAGCCCAGAGACGCGCACAGTACGTGAATGGAATACACAGGAATCAGAACTGTCGTCCGAACAGCGCGTCGCGGTGGGCTCTATAGTAGGAAACATTTATTTAAAGTCAAACTAATGCCAATAAATGAATACAGGTAGTAACTGTTGTTTGCCCAACATCAACTGGTTTAAATGTTTACCACAGGTAACATCACTAGTGATTTTTAATTTACCTAGGAAAGGTCAAAATCACGATATGCATTTTTTAGTACACACCTTCTAAAACAGCTGCTTGTCGGGCTGTTAACACGCCAAAAATAGTACTTTAGTGACGTAATAAACAAATCCAGATGACAGAGCACTGTTTACCTTGCACCAGTCTTTAAGTACAACATATTCCTTCTCATACTGCTGCCGAGATTTTACTGGCAGCAGCTCCGACTCAATTTTTCTTGCCTGGGTTGAAATTTCTTTGGAGTTTTCACCCATACTTTCGGTCACAATCTTGTTGTTTAGAAATAAGCAGTGTCATCTACATCCTCATCTCGTATCGTTACGGTCAACGCTCTCTAGGAGGCGTTGGTACGGTTCATAACGTAGGATTCAGGCCGCTGTGAGAATATGTCAACAATTATATTACATTCATTTATTTTATTTAATATCATTTAAAGAGCTTTTACTAAAACCTATTGTACGCACCAAGTACGCAAAAGCTTGTAAATAATACGTTTACAAGTTATAAAAATCCGATGTGAGACATTCACGTGACTTTCTCTACCCTCTTTCGTGTATTAGTGGATATACAAACTATACTTACTAAGTTTATTTTTCTATCTACTGCATTTTAATTCATATCAACCTTTGCAGAGAAAGCTACATTACAATTTCGTTGCAGATACAAAGGGAACAGCGATAGTCAGATGTTTAAGAACTGGACGCTATATGCTGTCCTTAAAATTCAATACTGTTTCCATGCAATT
This sequence comes from Deroplatys truncata, assembly GCA_030765065.1. Classification (NCBI taxonomy): domain Eukaryota; kingdom Metazoa; phylum Arthropoda; class Insecta; order Mantodea; family Mantidae; genus Deroplatys; species Deroplatys truncata. The sequence goes on from CM060982.1 coordinate 114,304,989, forward strand.
GTCTGTCGTCCTCCGAGGTCGCGGGTTTAAATCTGGCGGAGGGCGATGGATTTGTTTCGGGCGTAATAATCGTTACTATGGCTTCCTTCGGAAGGGAGGTAATGCCGGTGGTGAAAGAACCTCAAGCCCGATAAAGAGGCCTCTGATCAAAATTTCCTGTCTTTCTCGCCCAATATAGAATGCGACGCTAAGTAGTTAAGAGTTCATAAATAAAACTCAATTTAATTTAAAGAATGAATTTTGAATTCAGGGAGTCTCCAAACATGTATTTGCATGTGAAATCTCTGTATAGATTTTTTGGCGAAACACAATACCTACTTCCTCTGAGAAAGTAATTAATATATAGGGAACTAATTTTAAAAATATCTGATGTTACACTCACATGACTTTCTCTGCTCTAGTACAAACTATTTTTAAAAACGCTTATTCTCCATATGCTTCATGTTAATCGAGATATCGATATGTTAATCTTATTGCTAATTTTCTTGTAGATACAAGGGGAATTGATAGGCTTTAAACTATAGACAAATATTTAAAGAGGTGGTTGCTATGTGGAGTATTCCATTCTCTTTGCATTACCAGGACAAAAAAAAATGAATAACGAATTTGAGAAAAGGTATAAGTATTGGACAATTTAAGGGAATAACAAGCAATATCTTGAAAATGCTTCACTCAAAAAATGTATATGAAATAAATTGTGTATTTTAACGCGATCTACATTTTTGTGTAGTAAAATTTTGTCTATCTCTTATGGTTTACCAGTTATACAAAAGTCGTTCACAATGAAGAATACTTTTGGAGACATTCCCAGAAAATTCGAGATATACATTTTATTTGTCATAAAAGTGTCTTAAATATATGATATTTTAATCAAAATCGTTATAACCATTTTTGGGAAAATTAACATTTTCGAAAAATGTTCCATGTAAAGGGTAATCTGGGGTGGGGGGATTTTCTTGAAAACCTTCGTGTCGCATCCTTGGAAGATACTGAACCTAAATACCAAGTTTGGTGTTTATCCGACTGTTCGTTTCTGAGTTATGCTGTTCACAGACAGACACACACAGACACACACACAAGAAAATGTTTCCAAAAATGCTTTTTTTTGGATTCAGGGGTCTCAAAACATGTATTTCCGGTGAAATCTCGGTATCGAATTTTTGGGTGGAATACAATACTTCCCCTACTTACTATACGTAGTAGAGAAAGTAAAAATTTGTTGAAGCTGCCACACACAGTTCCTAGTCTAGACTTTACTATTTGGTACCACTATTATTGTTGTTTTATTATCCTATTAATACTAATTTGAAGAGTAGCGTGTATTAAAAACTTCTGATGCATTACATCCACATAACTTTCTCCACAAATTATTCTTAAGAAATTTTATTTTCCTATCTACTTCATTTTAATCGAGATAAACATTTCCGGAAATAGCTGCATTACACATTTCGTTATAGATACAAAGGGAATAGCGATAGTCAAATGTTTAAGAACTGGAAAATATATGCTGGCCTTAAAATTCAATACTCTCTCCATGACATCGCGAGAAACAACTCAAAATCGACAGAACTTTAAAACAATGGCTAAGTATTGAACATTTCTAACCAATAATAACGAATATCTTGGAATGTCTGAATGTCTACATTTTTTGTGTAATACGTTTCAGTCTATTGCTTAATGTCTGCCAGTTATACAAGATTATATAATGGCATTCCGAATGAAGGCTTTCTAATCTATTCCCAGAAAATTCAAGATTTACATTTTTATGCAAATATTTTTATTAGATGGTATGTTAACAAAAATCACTTGAGTCGTTTTTCAGAAAATCAAAAAATTCGAAAAATTCTAAAGGATGGCTGGGGTGGGGGATTTTCTTGAAAATCTTCGTATTGTATCTATGAGGTATTGAACCTAAAAAACAAGTTAGTATTTTTCTGATATTTCGTTTGTGAATTATGCTGTTCATTGTTCTAAAAATGCGTCTTTTTGGATTCAGTAGGCCCCTAAACATGTATTTCCGGTGAAATCTCCATATTGAATTTATGTTCGGAATGCAATACCTTCTCTAGCTACTATATATGTGGTAGAGAAACTAAAATAAAACAGCCCCCTCCCTAGAAAATAAACAAAGAGTTTGAGAAACGTAAAAGGAATACTGAAATATTTATAAATAATATACAATATTAACTTATAAACTGATAACAAAAACAATAACATAGTAAAATTAAGACACTTTTGAAGGGCCCATAATAGAACGGAGAATAAGAGAATGAAAATGCTCGAAAGAGAGTACTGTTCGAACCAGAGGAAGGTTGTTAGGCCACTTTATGGCGCACCTACAGCCCCAAAACGTCAGGCAGATGATTATAAACACATTCGCGGTTTTTGTACTTCGGAAACAGATGAATTTTTGCAGCTAATTTATTTAATTAATCAGGGACCAAATTAGAGAGCAGAATTTCATGGTTCATTATGTGTAAACGATTTTTACTTCGTGTTTGGTATGTTTTCATTTTTGCTGCTGTGACATATTGTCTCCCCCTTCCCTTCTCTCTAAGCGCACTATTTTCATTGCCTCGTTTATTACTATATTTTAGCGCTGAATAACATTTGCATTTCAGATTGGACGGGATTCAATTTAAACATACTGTCGGTAGCGTTATTCCCAGCGCCAATAATTCCACTATCAGCGTCTGTAATATCTAAATGTTGTAAACTATAAGTCATATTATGTATGGATATCTACTGATTTGAAGGCCAGAGGCAGTCCTCGACCTCAAAAAGTTCAATATGAAGCTACATACAGCACTAGACAAGGACAAACTAATACAATAACTCATTAATGTAATAAGATATCTAATTCACAGCTTCTCAGCATCAACACATTAATAATATCTTTCTTTGATATTTTTGTTCTAAGTTTTACGTATTATGTATTTTTATTTGATAAAATTGTACGTGTAATAATTAAGAGGATGTTAAAACACATATATTCATAATGTACATATGGTAAAGAACAAGTATATAACGTTATAACATATAAAATATAATATGAGGCGGAAAGACTATTGTTAAGTACATAACCAGTAATATAAAATTACGAGAAATGCAGTAGTATCTACCATGTAAGAAACTTTGGATTCATAATTAAGACAATGGAAGTCTATAAACATATATATACATATGTATCATAAACTTTTATTGGACAGTAACACCAATCAGGTACATTGATACATGCCTATAATTCAAAAACGTACGTTAAGAAGAACGGTTGGAAGGAACGCTAACAGAAGCTTGTGTGTGTTCGAGCAGGAAGGTAGCGTATAAACTCGTCTCTGAATAGACACTAAAACTACGTATCTAAAGTCTACCAGTTATACATATTTTAACATGACAAATGTAATAGTGAATTGTGAATATCATATATGGTTTATCTAAAATATAAGTAAAATAATTAAACAGAATACGTGTGTGCAAACATATTTTAACATTCTCCATGCCCACCCTGACAAGACACAAGTGCTCTCCGAAACAAATATAGCAGCCGTGGCACAATTATAAAATAATAATTATAACATACTAACACACACAAGAATATAGATACACGATCATCAGAGTCCAATCTACGAGAACCTCAAAATACATCACGAGAGTACGGGCATCAAGATGACCTACAGGCACGTAGTACAGCATCCATCATCATCAACGCAGTGGGGGCCTTACCAAGGGAACCGCTAGAAAGAATGGGACCTGTAATCAACCAGGGTCCCAGTTTCTTTCGCAGAAGTGAAAAGATGGGAGAAGGTGAAAACACCTCAGCTAAAGAGAACTCGATATTGAATTTCCAACAAAACTTCAAGAAAAATCACTTTTACTTTTTCTGCTGCTTACTTTATGCTACGTGGCATAAGATTTCTTTCCAAATGTGGTACCTTTTTCCTATTTCTCTTGTAACAATAAGTGAAGAAAACGTAATAGGTAGTTGAACGAAGGGGAAAACCAAACGTACATTAAGCTAAAATCAGAATAGGCCAGCAAGAAGATTTTTTATCAATTAACACTCAATATATTGCCCAACATCCAAAACACAATACATGGGGAAAAAATGTAAAAATATGCTTGCCCAACTTCTGAAACCATAAAGCTTTTCTCATAATTCCTTCTATAATTTCTTTTAGTAGGAAACAAATCCTAACTTTATGTGCCTTTTGCTTTGGAAAATTATTGAGAATTACTTGTACTCTAAAGCGAGCATGATTTAAACAGTATTAACAAACATGACTTAAACTTTAAGGCAACTCTTCCAAAAATCACGAAATGTTGTATACACGTGATCGATAACCGTATTAACTCAAAAATATAAATCTTTAATTTAGGTGCACCTTACCATTCATGATATTACTAATTTATTAAATTACGAAAACTGTAGCAATTACTTTAAGAAAAGTGCACCTGTTGTTCGCAGGCTATGGTAACAAACTCAAGATCCCCTTAAACCCCATGAGAAACCACGCCTCCACCAACAGTGATGTTCTATCTGACAGCCTTTCTTGAGCTATCAATCTGCAGCACAGCTTCCACTGGAGCAAACTGCTACGAAATACAGAGATGTCCAGTTTATTCCATTCCTCCTGGCAGCTTTCCAGATACCACCCAAAGATCATGGCCGTCTGCTTCCAAGGGCTCTTTTCAGTAACCCAAATGCACAAAACTCCATCAGTGATGCATCGGCTGACTTAATACGGGTGTCGCTGAAAGGTATGGAATGTATTCCCGTTTCTCTCTCTATGTTCTCCAAAAATTTGTAGGTTGAAGCAGACGTATGGCTTGATGCCTTATCCTGATGCAACCAGACTTTATTTACACCTGCACCATAGAGAACAGGGATTTCTGTATGGAAAATTGGTATCAGGACATTAGTCTGATAATATGGCGAGTTAAGTTTCACATTTTTATGCACACGACGAATGGATAATTTGCCATTGTAGCTCTACCTTGCTATTACCGCGAAACCGTTGGGGAAATTTCGTAGATTCTTATGCCAACTTCCAAACGTATTTCTCCCCTTGGTCGGTAATATATATATATATATATATATATATATATATATATATGGAGGGTTTGTTGCAGTCGCTTACATAAACATACGTTGGTCGCATTTCGGTTTACACCGGTAGGTTGGCGTTACTCCTACCACCTGTCACTTTCAAGCTAGTGTGTTTACGTTTCCCTTAGCCTGAAGAACTTTATACTCCGATATAGTGATCGTGGTGACTGCGTTTTTATTATGTCCATCGGCTATTTGTTGTGATCGTTCAGGATATATTAGCTATATAATATCTAAGAAAACAGATTTGAAGATGGCGGCTGTTAAATTAGAGTTTCGTCGTGTAGCTCATATCAGACAGTTGCCGAATCTAAAGGCGTGATGAGTTTTCTTTATTGATTTTTCTCTAAAATAACGGCAATCTCATTGATATTGCCCCTTCAATATAGAGGACCCTATCTCCACTGCCCACTAATCTTTAGGTTTATCTCTCTTCTACAAACTAACCTAACAACAGCTTATTACTTTCTCTACTACGTATAGTAAGTAGGGAAAGTATTGCATTCCACCCAAAAATTTCATAGCGAGATTTCACCGGAAATACATGTTTTGTGGCCCCCTGAATTAAAAAAAAAGCATTTTTAGAAAAAAGTCCGTGTGTGCGTCTGGGTGTCTGTGAACAGCATAACTTAAACGAAAAGTCGTATAAATACCAAACTTGGTATTTAGGTTCAGTATCTTTCAAAGATACGACATTAAAATTTTCAAGAAAATTCCCCCACCCAAACTACCCTTTACATGGAGCATTTTTCGAAAATTTTGATTTTCTCAAAAATGGCTCTAATGATTTTGATTAAAATATCATATGTTTAAGATATTTTCATGACAAATTAAATGCGTATCTTGAATTTTCTGGGAATGCCCCAAAAGTCCTCTTCAATGTGCATAACTGGTAAACCGTAAGAGATAAATAAAATTTGTGTACACAAAAAATTTAGATCTCGTTAAAACACACAATGTATGTCATATACCCTTTTTTGTCGAGTGAACCGTTTCCGAGATATTCGTCGTTATTTGTTTGAATCTTCCAGTACCTTTTTTATATCCTGGGCATGCAAAGAGAATGGAATACTCCACATAGCAACCAGCTCTTAAAAAAATTGACTATCGCTTAAAGCCTACCATATTCCCCTTGCATCTACAAGAAAATTAGCAATAAGATTAACATCTCATATCTTGACTAACATGAAGTACATAGAGAATAAGCGTTTGTAAAAATAATTTGTACAAGACTAGAGAAAGTCCTGTGAGTGCAACACATCAGATTTTTATATCTATTTCATGCTAATCGAGATAAACGTTTCCAAAAAATATTTTCATTGTACATTTCGTTGTATGAGACTGAAGGAGAGTAAAATGTTTAAACAGCGGAAACATCTCGGAAATAGTTAATTCCCAAAAAAACTATTTGGCATGAATGGCGTGTTTTAACAAGATCTTATTGCTCATGTATAAGATTTGATCCCTCTCTCATGTTTTACAACTTAAGCAAAATTATACAAAATGCATTCAGAATGAAAAGACTTCACACGCTATACGCGGAAAATTCAAGATAAATACTTTTAAATGCTTGTGGTATTTTAATCGAAGTATTTAGAGCCCTTTTTTGTGTAATGAAAAATGACGAAAAATGTTTCATGCAGAGAGTAGTCTGAGATGGGACTGTTTTCTTGAAAATCTTCGTGGCGCGTCTTTGGAAGGCGTTAAACTATTTGTATTTATAAATACCAAGTCTGGTATTTGTCCATTGGTTTGGGTTTTGAGTTACGTGTCTGTGAATGTCGAGTTGTAATATAAACGGTTGAGTATGATGTATGCACCTTTAGTGTAATGAAGTCCGTATTGTTTATTATCAAACCAACATATACAGGGTTATTCAAAAAGAAGGAACAGACTTTAAATATTTATTTCTATTGAACGACAATAGATGGCGACACATGCGATACATCACTAAATAGAGAAAAGTTCAAAGTTTTATTTTATGTGTTAAAAAGGGGCACCATTTGTTATGAGAGGACGACCAGTGTTTTTCTATCTGCATACACAACCATTTTATACGAATTTATTGTATCAATTGTACATTTCTTATCACGAGGCGGCTTGTTTTTGAACTTACAACGAAATGCACGCTGCAATGAAACAATGGATTCACTCTTTGCATACTGCAGCACACAAAACGGCTTTTCCTGTGGCGTCGCCATTTTCTCGTAAACAAACACAGCGCTGTTGTAGGCAATTAATGGAACTAATAAGTGGGGTTTAAAACTTGAACTTTTTCTCTATTCAATGATGTGTCTTGTGTGTCACTATCTATTGTCGTTCATTAGAAATAAATATGTAAAATCCGTTCCTTCTTTTTGAATAACTTTGTATATACAGGCCAGCAATTCATGTCATTAACGTAGAGTGGATCATGACACAGAAATGTTCAGCAAGGGATTTCATCTAACTGCTAGTTGCTCCATTTTTAAGCAGAAAATTTTGCTGTAGATCAAGCTATAAGATGGAGTATTGAAAATCAACTTAACGCATGTGTTCACAGTGATTCAAACACTTCTCTTCCAGCCATTCGAGACACAAGAACAACAATCCTCTGTAAAATACAATTACAAAGATCATTCTTCAAAATACCAAACATGTTTGTCTATCGTGGATTAGAGGCCATGATGGAATTGTTAGAAAAGAGAGAGCTGAGTCAGATCACAAAACGTTCTGCCAAATCTAACTTGGAATTCAGCTATTATTATTGCAAATACATATTTAAAATGAACAACTAATAAGAAATATAGTTTTTCCTTCAGTTTTTGATCGCATCTCTTATAAGTATTGCACACCAAATTATATTCTTACACAATTTATTACTGGGCATAGAAAACTTAAAAGTCACCTGCAATGTTTTCATCTAGAGTCACCATATGCAAATGTAAAATATCAGAAGAAACAATATTTCACAGCTGTTTCAGTGCGATCGACAACATATCAGAAGATAAATCCTATTACGTAGGACATCTCTGCCTTTATAATATCAATTATTCACAGTGATTGACAAAATTATTCACTAAATCATGTTGCACTTCTACTTTTATATCCTTTATTTAGAAGAAGTAATTATTATTACGTTATTTGCACCACGCTTTGGGCGTCAATTTGAAGTAGGTTTGTTGCTGCTATGTATGGAAAGCCGATTTGAAGTAGGAGTTGTATTGTAGTTCAACTGTTGGGGAGCCGAACTTGAAGTAGTTGCAACCACACGTACGGTACCCGGTAGCCTTCGTCCCAAATTTAAAATTTTAACTTTGTAATTTGACTGTTTCTTTAAATATTATATATTTATGTTTACCTCGGCTGCGTCAGTATTATTGTTAGAGACATGGACTTCTTTGCAAGACGTGGTGCGGCTGAAGAATGTAGGCTTACACATATTATAATTTTAATTCACTCCTTTTTATTAATTCTTGACACGATTTAAATAACACTTCATTAATATAGAGAGTTGTAAGATTATTTTATTAAATACTTGCACTTTTTAAACACGTAAACTATTTTCGCCCCACACTGAATACATATTAAACTTCTCAAGGACGCATCTCGCGTCCGGTTAGGAACACTGTCTACAAACAACTGACTTGATTTCTACCACTTAAATTTGTAAATGTCTGTATTTTAAGTCTCTGATTGGCTATTCCTAGTCCAATACAATACTTTTATTTCACTTAAGCTTTTTTCTTGTTGTTGATTGGCTATTTTATAAACTGTCACAAAAATTGCATTATTGTTGCTCCAAGAATGACTAGTAGCATTATTACACTTTCTTACTCATTATTTCCTCAAGGTTACCTCATTGTTAGCAACTTTTAACCTATTATTCTCACAGCTCCTACATTATTAAATTACGTAATACATTCAGATAACATTATTACATGTATATAATAATATAAACATATACAACGACTATAATATACACTTTTTATATATTGTTACATACACATATTGCTTTAAGGCGGGCTGTTATTGAATTTGTATATTACATAATTAGACTGAAATCATTTAAGTGTTAAAAATACAGCCTCAATTTCTGGCATTTATTAATGATTTGTAATAAGTTTATTTGTTACTTGTTTGTTTGATTTTGTATTTTATAACCCTAACATGTCATTTAATGCAATAGGATTCAACTCGTGTTGTAGAATAAATAATAATAACGTAGAGTGGATGGCACAGTCCCTTTTTATAACAATGGTGAAAAATATAAAGATACTGGTGTTTTAGAAATGGGACGTGTGACTGTCACGCATCAACATTTCAAGTACAACCTATTACATGAGGATTAAGCCTCACTGTTCATTAATTTTAGAACACGCCGTTTTTTTAATAATTACTCGAATTTATATGACAAATAATTGCTATTACATTTAATGAAGCACACTTTTTTTCTTTATGTTATGTCACGAATAGGATTTGAAACCCGAACCGCTCATCACAGGTAACGTGCCTTATCGCTCGAACAGACATGGCGACTCACTGGGTTCAACATTTCTGTTGACAGAGAAAACAAAAGGTAAAAATAAAACACAAGGCAGACGGCGTGGATTTCAACAGCAATGGCTTTCTATAAATGCGGGGGAAAAAATAAATTGCATTACCAACATAACGCGGTGGATGATATAAAACAGCTTTCCCTCTAGTAACCTTCTTACTGAGATCCAAAAAGGTTACAGAGAACAATCAAACGAAAGAAGCAGCTCCCATAAAAGGTGCGAAGTAAACAATAACGTAATGACACAGGTAAATCAGAGATGGCTAGCTATATAGAATGGAAGGTATGTTTTATGTTGCAGGAGTTTCAGGGGTGGTACAAATTTTAATGTCCCTATAGGGGGGGGGAGTGATCCGACCCCTTCATCTGGTGTTGCGGGCGCTGTGGACTGGCACTTCTGACGATACTAGACAAACATCTGAGCCCCTCCAGAAATGGAGCTATTCGGACTGAGCAATGGCTGCCGACGTCCATGGGAGATAGAATACATCTGTACAAAGCTTAGGCGGGTTTGTGAGAGACGCCTCAATGTCCTTCGGCTCCAACTTTGATACCGTAATTATCGACCGTAATATATGAATAATTAAATAAAGAAATTATACTAGATAAAGAAATAATTGCAATAAATAATTTCCGTACATTAAATAATTCTGGGAATTCAATTAGGTTATAAGTTCGTTCGCAGAATCACGTAGGAAGAAATTCTGGAAAAGAGAAAGGCACTTAAATTCTGAGATTTTAGCAAGGTCCCCTAGTAACAAAGTAACACAGGCACATGCAGGAATTTATTGGCTGCGCGTGAAAAATAACGCTGGTAGGGAGTAATGCAGTCGGTGGAGCTAAAAGTAATAAAGGCGTGCACTTTTATATCAGAGAGTTATAGGTAGTGATCGACATTCGTTCGTGCACACCTTCGTGCACACATTAGTTACTCTGGTACCCTATTCAGGACTTACTGCTGTGTGATATTTTAAGCGCTACTGACACGCTTGTGTGAGTAAGACTCCGCGGCTATTGCGAGAGGTCTCGCCATAAGCATTTTAACTCACGGCAAGTTAGGTTGCTAGTTCCTTTTATTGTGGAAATAATTATTTCAAACCGTAAAATTGAGACTCCAAAAGTTAGCAGGTATAGTAATTCAGTTGTTACAATTTCAAGTGCTACGATTTATAACCTGTTTCATTCTTTATTGTCAAACGTCGGCAACTCGCTTCAATAGCTCAAGTATTAGATCACATTCAATTTCCCAGTCAATTTAAACTGGTATTATCCTTTAACAATACGCCCACGTATACCCTGGGAGAAGGATCTCACAGTTTACCACCGGAGCAACTGGCACACGAGACGACAGAACGAGTTACGAGTTCACAACAACAAAATCATCAAGAAGCAGTTAAGGAAAACGACATAAAAAGTGCCGATCATCGTTACTGCTTCAAACTGGCGCCCATCGCGAGGCTGTGATGACCATCGTTACTGCTTCAACCTGGAAGTCTGATAGACGATGCCTAGACACCGAGGTTTTTGGTAGGCTTAAGTGATGCATCGACTTCAATTCCTGTGAAAGCATTGGGGACTGTATATAAAATGGGCACTGTCCTAATGTAAAGCCCCTCAGAGGTTTGCCTCCCTAGGTTTCGAACCGTAGCTGGGTTGTCGGCTTCAGCTCATTGGAATTCATGCACATACATGTATACGTAAAATGCAGTATATATTATAGGTATAAAATTCTGCAGACGGGAGCCGAATTAGAACTGCGATCCCATCGTTAGCAAACCTCCGCCCTAAACACTCGTACACAAAACCCAGCTGCGGATAGGTAGGCCAAAGCTAACAGGTAATCTTCAGATGTCTGATTCATGACAGACAGGCTAATTAATTTTTACTTTCTTTACTACGTAAGTAAGTAGGGGAAGTATTGTATTCCACCCAGAAATTCGATACCGAGATTTCACCGGAAATATATGTTTGGAGACCCCCTGAATCCAAAAAAAAGCATTTTTTGGAAACATGTCCGTGTGTGTGTCTGTGTTTCTGTGAACAGCATAACTCAGAAACGAACAGTCGGATAAACACCAAACTTGGTATTTAGGTTCAGTATCTTCCAGAGATGTGACAAGAAGGTTTTCAAGAAAATCCCCCCACCCCAGGATACCCTTTACATGGAAGATTTTTCGAAAATTTTAATTTTCTCAAAAACGGCTCTAACGATTTTTATTAAAATAACATATGTTTAAAATATCTTCATGACAAATAAAATGTATATCTTGAATTTTCTGGAAATGTCTCTAAAAGTGTTCTTCATTGTGAACGACTTTTGCATAACAGGTAAACCATAAGAGATAGACAAAATTTTACTACACAAAAAAATGTACATCGCGTTAAAATACACAATTTTGTCATATACATTTCTTTTTTGTTGAGTGAACCATTTTCGAGATATTGCTTGTTATTCTCTTAAATTTTTCAATACTTATTTTCTTAAAAGGGAATTCGTTATTCATTTCTTTGTCTTTGATATGCTAAGAGTATTAATCTGTGGCAAAGGGAATGGTGCTGCACCTAGCAACCAGCTATTAAGAGAAATGTATGTGCTTAAAGGCTACTGTATTTCTATATTACCCTTGTAAATATATATTCCCCTTACATCTACAAGAAAGTTAGCAATAAGATAGAGTCTGCAAATGTTTATCTCGATTAACATGAAGTAGATGGAGAATAAGCGTTTGTAAAAATAGTTTGTACAAGAGTAGAGAAAGTCATGTGAGTGTAACACATCAGATTTTTTTATTCCATTCTACATAACTTAAACGCTCTTACCACACAGTTTTCGCAATCAATTAAATTGTCATTCTGGTGTGGAATAAATTTTAGAGACTTCTCCTAATATAAGGTCGCTACCAGTCTGTATTTTCTGGAATGCATTTTTTTCAATGTCTAGGATTTCATGGTAGAAGAAATCGCGTTATTGTTATCGTTGGTTTAAGGAGATGGCGAATGAAGCTAGTGTCCGGAAGTGAGATCTTTATCACAGAGTAGCTGTAACAATTGTGAATCTGCAAGTTAATGCGATGTTAGCCAAAACAGACGACTCATTATTTATGTCTTTCAAGAAGCTTTCGTACATGTCCCGATATGTCACCTAATATATTATCACAGCTCATTTTCAATACAGAAAAATGTAACTCCAGAAACAGCTACACGTTTTGATAAAATATTAAAATCTTCCGGGCTGGAAGGTTGTGGTCTATTCACACCCGACGTTTCGGTCAACTCTTTGGTTACCATCTTCAAGAGGGTAACACCCTGAGCAGCTTAACAATGACTGCCAACTAGTTGGCAGATGCTTCACAATTTATAGCTCAAGCCAAGGTCAGATTAGTAAGTCTGCAGGGGCGTGCCATCGCTGATATCTATGTGCGGTTGAACTTAAATGTTTCCTCTTTTTTATTAAAGTTGTTGGAATGTTATATATTTCAACTTCTTCTCTAGCATGATATTATTTTGTTGAAGCTAATACTTTCGTGTTTTCATAGAGGAGACGATAACCCATATTAACAAAGTGTTCGGCGACTGCAGATCTATCTGTTTGTGCAAGATGATAATGTATTCATGCGCTGTTATTTGGGTATTTATACTGCGTTTCGTTGTTCCGATGTAAACAGAATCGCATTCTATACACAGGGTATTCTATATATACCTAGAACACATAAGACGCCTCTCTTATCCTGAGAAAGTTGTTCTGTATTAATTTAACTGCCCCACGTATGGGAGCCAACTTGAAGAAGTTATTTTTCTGCTGTTGTTATCCCCATGTTTGGGAACCAATTTTAAGTAGGTTATTGTCTTTACGTTGGAGTTACTGTTGTTGGAGTTTATTTATTATTTACTCTGCTCCATGTATGAACGTCAATTTTTAAGTAGATTGTTTGCTACGTATGAGAAGCCGATTTTTGAAGATGTGTTTTTGTTGTTACGCTCCAAGTTTAAAAACATTATTAACTTTGTTATTAAACTGCTTCTATAGAAAGTATTTATGTTTATGTTTGCCTCGGCTGCGTCAGTCTTACTTTAGAAACATGTTTCTCTTAATCAGGGCGTGATACGACAAGAATGTAGGCTTACACAGATTTTAAGTTTAAATTCACTTCTTTTTATTAATCCTTGGCACAAATTAAAAAGCACTACACTGATATTAAGAGCTGTGAGATTCTTTAATTTAAAACGTGTACTTTGTTATCAAGTATACTTAATTTTCGTTACACACGAATACGTAATATTTCTTTAGAGAACACATCTTCCATCCGGTCACTACCAAGGTCTGCCAGCAACTGAAATATTTCAACCGTCCAAAGCCCGTAAACTTCTGTATTTCAAGTCTCTGATTGGCAAATCCTAGTCCAATAGAATAACTGCATTTAATTAAAGCTCTTTCAAGCTGTTGATTGGCTAATTTTAAACTGTCACAAAATTTACGTTATTGCTGCCCTAATCATGACTAGTAGAGTTTAAACTCTCAAACTCATTATTGCCTCAAGGTTACCTCATTGTTACCTCATTGTTAGCAACTTTAAACTTATTATTCTCACAACTCTTACATTATTAAATTACGTAATGCATTCACATAACATTATTGAACATGTTTACAATAATATAAGCATTTGCAATGACTGTTATATACATTTTTATAAATTATTACATATATATTACTTCAAGGCGGGCTGTTATTGAATTTACATATTATATAATTTAATTAAAATTATTCAAGTATTAAAAATACTGCCTCAATCTTTGGCAGATTTTAAAGTTTGTTGAATTTTTGTTGTTAGTTTATATATTATATTTATTTTATGCTTTTTAAGTATTTTTCCAATGCGGTCTGTAACTTTTTTGACATACGGTAAGAAAGCTTTCCCTTTATATGCAGGATTCGTGTGGCCTCGATGTGGTTTCCATTCGAGAGGGATTTCTCTGTTAAAATATTTGCTTGTAAATCCGTTTTGTAGCACAGACAGCCTGGGAGTCGTTGTTAAGCTGCCCAAGGTATTGCCTTCTTAAAGATGACAACCAAAGAGTGGACCAAAACGCCGGGTGTAAATAGTTTCATCCTTAGACCACGGCCTTTCAGCCCAGAAGATTTCAATATTTTATCCATATCGGAAAATATTTAGTAGTTCGTACATTATTACAAATCTGACCTTACTTTTGAAATACCCCTAGTGACAATGGAATGATACCGGTCCGCACGATACCACTTCACCCCTTTCCAACACCCGTAGCGGGTGTGTATCATCTCGAACCTCGTGCATTTGTACGTCATTTCATGGGAGAAATGCTTTGCGAGGGAATGTACCAAAAAGCCAAAGAGAAGACGTCGCGGTCGTAAGGAGCTGAAGTGTTTATTGGCAGAAGGTGAGAGTGTTTCTCCCGTCCTTAAGGAAACACGAAAGGGGCTTCGGTGTGGAGTGAAGAGCACTACCGACTGAAACGACATCACACAAGACAGAAAACAGAGACATCACAGCCGTAATGGAATACTAAACAAGGAATCGTGAAAGTGTTCGACATCAACGTTCCGGTACCTTTATAATACTTATGCTTTGATGTTTTTTAACAGCTAATGGTGAAACGTAAATTTCATTTCTGATAATAGGGTTTTCTTTTCTCAGCCTTGGAGTTTGGGAGACAGCATAGCTCCCTTAGGGTTGGTGCGTATTTTACAAATGGTTAATACGAGGGCGGATCGAAAAGTAACACACAATAATTTTTTTACAAAAAAGTTTGATAGTTAAAACAACAACAAAAACCACAAATGATCTTACACCTTTTATCTACTTTTCGACATAATCACCAAGTTTCTCAACACATTTCTCCCATCGTGATACCAGTTTCAATATGCCCTGTTCGTAGAAGTCCGTTTCCTTGGAGTATAGCCATCTGCAGACTGCTGATTTCACTTCCGCATCTGTCGCAAAACGTTGGCCGGCCAGGAATTTCTTCATGGGACCAAACAGATGAAAGTCCGACGGTGCCAGGTCCGGACTGTATGGTGATTTTCTGACAAACAGCAGCAGCAACATGGGGGCGAGCATTGTCATGAAGAATTTCGACATCGTCCCGTGTTCAGTAAAGTCCACCAATACAACACCATGATATCCCAGAACACCGTCACAAGCACTTTCCTAGCAGATTGAGTCGTTTTAAATGTTTTCTTCACTGGGGAACCAGCATGTTTCCACTCCATACTTGCCTGCTTGGTTTTGGGCGTGTAGTGGTATGCCCACGACTCATCACTAGTGACAATTCCTTTCAGAAAGTCATGCCCTTCTGCGGTGTACCGCGTTATGTGATCCAAGCTCATCATTCGCTAGCCATTGTGGTTATCTGTCAGGTTCTTAGGCACTCAGCGAGCACTAACTTTACGAAATTTCAACGTGTCATGAACAATATCGTACACTGCACCATAGGAAATGTTGGACTGTTGCGATAAGGTGCGCAGTTGCACACGCCGGTCCTTCAAAATTGCCGCTTCAGTGCCTCTGACATTCTGTGGGGTTAAAGCTGTTACCGGCCTCCCGGAGCTGGCGAATCGAACACTAAGTTCACACGGCCCTCTAGGAAGAATGCACATCGCCTGGAGACATTGGTACAGTCCATACACGCCACGCATGTCCCTGTGAATATTACTCGGTTTATGCCCTTCGGCCCACAAATATCGAACCACACCTCTGTGTTCTTCACACGTGAACGATAGTAGCATGCGCGCCATCTTTGTTGCGTATTTCACGCTTCTCTCGTTAGATCTGCACATAAAACAAAAAATAACCTCTGTAGTGAAAACTTCAAACTATATCTGTATGAAATTGCAACATTGCAGCTGCAATACCAAGGCAGAAAAAATTATTGTGCATTATTTTTTGATTCGCCATTGTATATGTGTCCCATAATGAACTCAATTTTTAAATTGAGTGCCTGTGTGTTAGGTAGCTGGCCTGTAACTTAGCACACTATCATCTGTTTGAATTGTGATTAACTATTGCCATTTGTGTGTATTTTTATTGGCTAAAATGGAGTAATACACGAAGTATCAACGAGTCCAGCTTCTGAAACTGTGAATGTTATTCAGAGAACGTTCGAAGACTTCGTGTAATTTTTGGTAGATGAAATTCTCCTAACGTGTCAACACTGCAGACACTGGTAAGGATATGTGAAGATGTAAGATCGACAAAGGACATCCAATCACTTGGATGTCCTCGTTTCTCTCGATTGACTGAGAACATTGCCGTCGTCAGACAGTGTTGCTATATACCTAGTGAAGTCGATTCGCCGCCGTTCTCCACAATTAACCATTCCTAAAAGCAGTTTGCACCTAATTTTAACAAAACATCTGCATATAAGATTCAACAAACATAAAAACTGAAACCAACGGATCATTTGCAGCGTTTGGATAACCGATTTGATATTGAGAGAACAAGATTGGGTATTGATTTTCATAAGAAAATAATCTTCAGCGATGAGACACACTACCAGTTTAATGGTCATATGAATAAACATAATTGCCGGATTTGGGGCACGCATGATAAGTGAGAAGCCGCTGTGTCCAGAACGAATCACTACGGATTATGAGATGGTGACCTATTGGCAATCTTTATGGAGACGAGACTGCAAAAGCAGAGGTAGTGAATTATGATGGTTATCGGGTCTTAATAACAGTTTAATGGCCGAAATTGCAAGAATTGAATATGAAGACATGTGATTCCAACAGGATGGGGCGACCAGCCACACCCTCGAAACAAGAACCCTGCTGATACAAATGTTCCCTGCCTGTCTCTCCTGCCGTACCATATGACAATTTTTACTTTCCCTATTACGTATAGTAAGTAGGGGAAGTATTGTATTCCACCCAAAATTCAATACCGAGATTTCACCGGAAATATATGTTTTGAGACCCCCTGAATCCAAAAAAAGCATTTTTGGAAACATGTCCGTGTGTGTGTCTGTGTGTCTATGAACAGCATAACTCAGAAACGAACACTCGGATAAACACCAAACTTGATATTTAGGTTCAGTATTTTCCAGAGATGCGACACGAAGGTTTTCAAGAAAATCCCATACCCCAGATTACCCTTTACATGGAACGTTTTTCGAAAATTTTAATTTTCTCAAAAATGACTATAACGATTTTGATTAAAATATCATATGTTTAAGATAGTTCATGACAAATAAAATGTATATCTTGAATTTTCTGGGAATTTTCTTCACTGTGAACGACTTTTGCATAACTGGTAAACCATAAGAGATAGAGAAAATTTTACTACACAAAAATGTAGATCGCATTAAAATACAGAATTTATGTCATATACATTTTTTTTTTTTTTTTGAATGTACCTTTTTCGAGATATTGCTTGTTATTCCCTTAAACTTTTCAATACTTATTTTCTCAAATGGGAATTCGTTATTCACTTTTTTTGTCTTGGATATACAAAGAGTATTAATCTGTGGCAAAGAGAATGGTGCTGCACCTAGCAACCAGCTATTAAGAGATATGTATGTGCTTAAAGGCTACTGTATTTCTATATTGCCCTTGTAAATATATATTCCCCTTACATCTACAAGAAAATTAGCAATAAGATAGACTCTGCAAATGTTTATCTCGATTAACATGAAGTAGATGGAGAATAAGCGTTTGTAAAAATAGTTTGTACAAGAGTAAAGAAAGTCATGTGAGTGTAACACATCAGATTTTTTGTAGTAATATGTAAAATATTCTGTTTACCTGGACAAACCTTGAACCATCTCTCAACTAAAGGTAGAAATTAGACGTGTCATGCGCGAAATTAGTCGCAACTTTGCTCTAGAGCTGTTGAAAAGTTTGCCATCAGAGGGAAGGTGTGCCAAAGAAACCTTGGAGGACATTGTCCTGAAGCTTAATGGCAGTGTTTGTGCTTCATATTGACTTAATAATAGAATTTTTTAAATAAATTATGTTTTTATTATTAAAACAAAAATTGCATTTATTATGAGATGCACTCACACACACACACACATACAAAGAGTTTTTTCTAAAAATCTTTTTACTTTCTCTACTACGTATAGTCAGTAGGGGAAGTCTTGTATTCCACCCAAAAATTCGATACCGAGATTTCACCGGAAATACATGTTCTGAGATCCCCTGAATCCAAAAAAGCATTTTTGGAAACATGTCCGTGTGTGTGTCTGTCTGTCTGTGTGTCTGTCTGTGTGTCTGTCTGTGAACAGCATAACTCAGAAACGAACAGTCGGATAAACACCAAACTTGGTATTTATGTTCAGTAACTTCCAAGGATGCGACACGAAGGTTTTCAAGAAAATCCCCCCACCCCAGATTACCCTTTACATGGAACATTTTTCGAAAATTTTAATTTTCTCAAAAATGGCTCTAACAATTTTGATTAAAATATCATATGTTTAAGATATTTTTGTGACAAATAAAATGTATATCTTGAATTTCTTGGGAATGTCTCCAAAAGTATTCTTCATTGTGAATGACTTTTGCATAACTGGTAAACCATAAGAGATAGACAAAGGTTTCCAACACAAAAAATGTAGATCGCGTTAAAATACACAATTTATGTCATATATACATTTTTGTTGTTGAGTGAACCATTTTCGAGATATTACTTGTTATTCGCTTAAATTGTTCAATACTTATTTTCGCAAATGGGAATTCGTTATTGATTTTTACTTTCTCTACTACGTATAGTAAGTAGGGGAAATATTGTATTCCACCCAAAAATTCGATACCGAGATTTCACCGTAAATACATGTTTTGAGACCCCCTGAATCCAAAAAAAGCATTTTTGGAAACATGTCCGTGTGTGTGTCTGTGTGTCTGTCTCTGTGTGTGTCTGTCTGTGTGTGTGTGTGTGTGTGTGTCTGTGAACAGCATAACTCAGAAACGAACAGTCGGATATACACCAAACTTGGTATTTGGGTCCAGTATCTTCCAAGGATGCGACACGAAGGTTTTCAAGAAAATCCCCCCACCCCAGAGTACCCACTACATGGAAGATTTTTCGAAAATTTTAATTTTCTCAAAAATGGCTCTAACGATTTTGATTAAAATACCATATGTTTAAGATATTTTTATGACAAATAAAATGTATATCTTGAATTTCCTGGGAATGTCTCCAAATGTATTCTTTATTGTGAACGACTTTTGCATAACTGGTAAACCATAAGAGATAGACAAAATTTTACTACACAAAAAATGTAGTACGCGTTAAAATACACAATTTATATCATAAACATTTTTTTTGTTTAGTGAACCATTTTCGAGATATTACTTGTTATTCCCTTAAATTTTTCAATACTTTTCTCAAATGGGAATTCGTTATTCATTTTTTTGTCTTCGATATGCAAAGAATATTAATCTGTGGCAAAGCGAATGGTGCTGCACCTAGCAACCAGCTAATAAGAGATGTATGTGCTTAAAGGCTACTGTATTTGTATATTGCCCTTGTAAATATATATTCCTCTTACATCTACAAGAAAATTAGCAATAAGAAAGAGTCTGCAAATGCTTATCTCGATTAACATGAAGCATATGGAGAATAAGCGTTTGTATAAATAGTTTGTACAGGAGTAGAGAAAGTCATGTGAGTGTAACACATCAGATTTTTTGTCTTGGATATGCAAAGAGTATTAATCGGTGGGAAAGAGAATGGTGCTGCACCTAGCAACCAGCTATTAAGAGATATGTATGTGCTTAAAGGCTACTGTATTTCTATATTGCCCTTGTAAATATATATTCCCCTTACATCTACTAGAAAATTAGCAATAAGATAGAGTCTGCAAATGTTTATCTCGATTAACATGAAGTAGATGGAGAATAAGCGTTTGTATAAATAGTTTTACAAGAGTAGAGAAAGTCATGTGAGTGTAACACATCAGATTTTTTTTAGAGTCTCAGAACGTGTATTTCAGATGAACTCTTGCTTTCGAATACAGGTAAGCAGTAGTAAGTAGACTGCGACCACTCTAATATTTTGTTTCAGAACCTAAACAACTCTAACAAAAACAAACTTTTGTCGAATCCATTGGAAATGAACTGAGTTTAATATCTCTTAATGTGCTTTAAAGGTTTTGCCGAAGTGTTTGTGAGGTAATTGGACTAGTAATGTTACTTTATTCAACGACCTGACCTACACAGGTCGAGGCGATCGATCAACAAAAAGACTGCAAGAAGGAAACACACCGCATTTACAAAACATCTTCTTCGGGTAGCAGATTAAACTTGTCTGGCAAACTAATGCCAGCATTAGGGCGGAAAAACCTATCTTCCACAGAGCACAGCATCCACGATACAAAACAGTCTAGGTACCGTCTACAACGAAGACATGCGACAGCACAAACATAAAGTTCTTCGACTAAAAAACATGTTAGAAGCCTTTCAAGTTTTTACCTTCTACATGGAAGGTGGATAAGGTATTGCATTCCATCCAAAAATTCAATACCGAGATTTCACGAAAATACATATTTTGAGGAAAAAACTTTTTTAGAAAAGGATCAGTTTTATCTCTGTGTGTGTATGTTGGAGAAGTTAATTTGTTGTCCCACGTATTGGGAGCTAATTTGAAGTAGTTAGTTGCTGCTACGTATTAAAAGTCAGTTTGTATATGCTGTATTATATGTCAACTGTTGGGGAGCCGAATTTAAAATTCATTGCAATCGCACGTATGGTAAACAGTTTCCGGTAGCCTCCGCCCCAAATGTATTTTCAGGTGGCCTTTGCCCCAAGTTTAAAAAAAAAATATTAACTTTGTAATTATACTGTTTCTTTAGATATTATGTATTTATGTTTGTCTCGGCTGCGTCAGTATTATTTTAGAGACATGAATATCTTGGCAGGGTGGGATGCGACAAGAATGTAGGCTTACGCAGATTTTTGAGTTTTAATTCACTCCTTTTTATTAATCCTTGACACAAATTAAACAGCACTTCGCTGATATAGAGAGCTGTAAGATTCTTTTTCTTAATTGATTACACTTTTTACCACGTAAAACCATTTTTCGTCTCACACGAATACATATTAAATCTCTCGAGGACGCATCTTGCACCCGGTTACTATCACTGTCTGCAGGCAACTGAATTGATTTCAACCGTCTAAACTTGTAAATTTCTGTATTTCAAGTCTCTGATTGGCTAATCCCACTCCAATAAAATACCTGCATTTAACTAAAGCTTTTTTCTGGTTGTTGATTGGCTATTTTTAAACTGTCTCAAAATTTACATTATTGCTGCTCTAATAATGACTAGTAGCATTTAAACTTCCTTACTCATTATTGCCTCAAGGTTACCTCATTGTTAGCAACGTTTAATTTATTATTCTCACAGCTCCTACATTATTAAATTACGTAATACATTCATATAACATTATTACACATGGATACAATAATATAAACATATGCAATGACTGTTACATACATTTTACAAATCATTACATACACATATTGCTTCAAGGCGGGCTGTTATTGAATTTATATATTATATAATTTGACTGAAATCATTTAAGTGTTAAAAATACTGCCTCAGTGTGTGTATGTGTGTGTGTGAACAGCATAAATCGAAAACGAAAAGTCGGATAAATATAAAACTTGGTATTTAAGGTTTTAAACACCTTAAAGAATGGCTGAGTATTGAACAACTCGAATCATTAATAACGGATATCCAGGACATAATGAACAGGACTTCATAGGACATCCATAAAATCAAGATATACATTTTATTTGTCACGTTAATATCTTTAACACATGATATATAAACAAAATCGTTAGAGCCTTTTCTTAACAAAATGCAAATTTCTGAAAAATGTTCCATGTAAAGGGAGATTTTCTTGAAATATCTTTGTGTCGCATCTATGGAAGGTATGAACCTTAATATTAATTATAAAGATAATGGTGGATAAATACTTAAGTATAAAAAAGGGCAGGGTATATGATTTTTATTGATTTAGAAAAAGCATTCGACACTATCAACAGGGATGCACTATGGTTAAAGCTAATTAAGAAAGGGGTGAGCGAATAATTTGTAAAGAATATAAAGAATTTATATGCAAATAATGAGTGGTGTATGAAAATTGCCAAGGGAAGACTTACTGAACAGAATGCGAATATTTAAGGGATTAGACAAGGTTGCAAACTTAGTCCAGTGCCATTTAACCTTTTTTACATTATATTATAGAAGAGATGAAAAAATTGAATAAGTATTCACCAGCTATTACAAACAAGGAAATACCAGGATTATTGTTTGCAGATGATCTAGTGACAGGCTCCATCTCAGTTGTGGGGCTAAGTAAACTATTGGAGCAATTGGCAAATACTGTGAGGATTGGGGGTTGAGAATAAACAAAGAGAAATCGAAAATCAGAATCTTTAAGACAGGATATAAACTAAGAAAGACCGAAAAGTGGTATTGGGAAGGAACGGAACTGGAAGTAGTGAGGACAATTGGCTATCTAGGAGTAAGGCTCAATAGTGCAGGGGATTGGGGAGAGCGGAAGAAAACAGTACTAGTAAAGGGGAAACAAGCAATACAGGTAATCGGGGCATATGTGGAAAAAAATACCAGAAATGCCAATTTCATGGTTAGAAAGGATATATAACACAGTGGTGGAAACAAGGATGTTATACGCAGCAGAGATATGGGAGCTGGAAAAGGGATTGGAAAATGTAGATGCTATACATAGGAATTTTTGCAAAATAAGCCTGGGATTACCAAGGAGTTCACCGAATGGAATAGCACAAGCAGAACTAGGAGGGTGGGAGCTAAAGGCAAAATGGTAGAAAGGGCAATCAAATACTGGTTCAGAATAAAGCTATTGGTGGAAAATGAGATCTAAAGCAATGCTTGGTTGTATAGGAAAAAATGGGGAGAAAAGAAACTTGAATGCACAATATGCAGACAACATTGTAAGAAATAGGAATGGGGGGAAACATAGGCAGAAAAAAACAACAAAAGGGTTTCTGGAAAGAAATTAAAACAAGAGTAGAGGATATTGAAAAGCAAGAAATTATGTGTAGTTAGAAGGAAAAAAAGGTCATTAATAGATTATAAATATTTTAAAACGAAATGCGGAAAAGAAAGATACATCGAAGTATGCCACAAAGAGGCCAGAATGGGGGACGCATGGGCGAGGACAAGTGTAATGAATTTAAGTGATCTAACATGGAGAAGAGAGGGGGAAATATGTACTAAATGTAATGGATTACATGACAATTGGCATTATATTCTGGAATGCGAAGACACGGATAAAGGAAGAGAGAATTTAATACTAGAGAAATGGAAAAGTGTATCAATAGACTAAAAGTTAGAAAGATTTTTAATACAAGACCAATATATGGAGAAGGCAGGAAAATATTTAGGAAAAGTTTAGTATTTATCCGACTTATCGTTTTTGAATTATGCTGTTCACAGACTCACACGGAGCTTTTTCTAAAAATTCCTTCTTTTTTTTCTTTTTTTTTTTTTGTATTCAGGGAGCCTCAAAATATGTATTTCCTGTGCAATCTCGGTATCGAATTTTTGGGTGGAATACAATTCCTTTTCTACCTACTATGTACGTAGTAGAGAAAGTAAACATAATTCTTATGTATTCATTACATGACTTCCTCTATCCACTGTAACTTCTAAAAATTATTCTTACGAAAGCTAGTGTTTTTATCTACTTCGTGTTAATCGAGATAAACCTCGATTTCGTTGTAGGTACAAAAGGGATCAAATAAATAGCATCGTTAGTCAGATGTTTAACAGTGGGTTGCTATATGCTGGCCTTTAAATTCCATGCTCTTTCCATGACATTCGCGAGAAACAAAATTGAAAGCAACAGCACTTTTAAAACTGACAAAGTACTGAACAATTCAAACCAATAACAACGAACATCTCGAAAATGGCTGATGCCACAAGCAAGATATATGAAATAAATTGTGTGTGTTTGAAGAAATCTACACATTTTAGAAAATTTGGTCTATTTAAATGGGTTACCAGTTATACAAAATTATATAAAATTTATTCCGAATGAAGACTTCACAATCTATTCCCAAAAAACTCAAACTATACATCGTCATGCAAAATCTTAAATCTATGGTGTTTCAATCAAAATAGTTACAACCATTTTGAGAAAATAGAAAAATAGCGAACATTTTTCCAGGTACAGAGTACTTTAGAATGGAGATCTTAGTGTCGAATCCTTGGAAGATGCTGAACATAGGTACCAAGTTTGGTATTTAACCAAATCTCGTTTTTGAGTTATGCTGTTCACAACAACATCAAAAAAACAAGACACACACATTCCACACTACGAAGTATGTAAATATTGTGACGCAGCGGCTATGCACAAATTATCGGGAGGTCGGTGCCGGGCGGTCAGAGTAAACAAGACAACGGCCAGCGTAAACACCTGGCGCACTATCGGGAGATAACTAGAAGCTTCTTGAAGATTCTCCCCCCCCCTTCTCCAGGAAGTGTGTCGAAATAGCACTAGAACGTTCAAGAATCTTGTGGAAAGATTCCACTGAATATATAAGCGAGCGCTCTCGCGGGAGTCAGTGAGAGAGCGAATGTGCAAGTGCAACTCTGGTGCGACATCAAGAGCAATTCTCCGAGTGAGTTGATGACGGTTGTTGTGAAGTGCAGCGAGTGCTACTGTAGAGTGAGGGTTGTGGAGGTCTTGTGTTCGACTCCCGAATGAAGTGGACCGTCCCTCGTGAAGAGGCTGCGTCACGAAGGAAGTGAAGGGACGGAAAATTGAACCTTATTGAAGTGACACCAGCGAAGTGAACTTCCAGTGAAGGTGAACTACGAGTGCATAAAAAAAGAAATGCGACAGTTGAAAAGCTGGACAGTCACAATTTGTAATGAAAGTTTATCCCAATTAACCAGTAGTACTTAGATATAAGAATAAGTTTTTTTTACGAATAATTTGTATGTGAGTGAGCAGAGAAAGTAATGTGAATTGAGGGAGTATTTTTAATACTTAAATGATTTTAGTCAAATTATATATATATATATATATATATATATATATATATATATATAACAGCCCGCCTTGAAGCAATATGTGTATGTAATAATTTGTAGTGTATATTACAGTCATTGCATATGCTTATACTATTGTATCCATGTGTAATAATGTTATGTGAATATATTACGTAATTTAATAATGTAGGAGCTGTGAGAAAAATAAGTTAAAAGTTGCTAACAATGAGGTAACAATGAGGTAACCTTGAGTCCAATAATGAGTAAGAAAGTTTAACAGTACTACTTGTGATTCTTGGAGTAACAATAATGTAATTTTAGTGACAAGTTTATAAAATAGCCAATCAACAACCAGAAAAAGTTTTAGTTAAAAGAAGGTATTCTATTGGATTAAGATTAGTCAATTAGAAACTGAAAAGGAGAAACATTTACAAATTTAGAAGTCAGTTGCCTGCAGACAGTGATTGTAAGCGGATGCAACATGCATCCTCGAGAGATATAATACGTATTTGTGTGAGACGAAAATAGTTTACGTATTAAAAAAAGTGCAAGTATATAATAAAAACATCTCACAGCTCTCTCTATATCAGTGAAGTGTTATTTAAATCGTATCAAGTATTAATAAAAGGAGTGAAGTAAAATTATAATCTGTGTAAGCCTACATTCTTGTCGCAATAAAACCCTGCTAAAAGAAACGTGTCTCTAATAAATACTGACGCAGCCGAGGCAAATATAAATGTGTAATGTTTAAAGAAACAGTAGTAATATTTTTTAAACTTGGGGCAAATGCCATCTGAAAATACATTTGGGGCGAAGGCTACCGGAAACTGTTTACTATACGTGCGGTTGCAACTACTACAAGTTCGGCTCCCCAACAGTTGAAATATAATACAACTGTTACAATACAAACTTTCTCAGAATGCAACTCGCCAGCTTTAACATCAATATTGCGGGAAAACGCTTCGTGCTGGGTATTGAGACCAGAAAGACAACAGGAAACCTAATAGAATAGGAGTTTTAACCGCTGTGCAACGAAAATAAACAGCAAAGAAGTTTGCTAACGTAAGGCAAATGTATGAAAACGCAATTTCTTTTCTGCAGCAGAAAGGATGCAGTTTTAGCCTGCAGACTTCGCAGCGCGTTGGAGTTTATCGAATGATTTTACCATCCCTCAGGTTCATAAAAATAAGCCTTGGAGAGAAATATTGCGCATGACTGAACTTCTGCCCCAACATCTTAACTTCACCTCGAATTGCAACTGGGAAAGTGAAAAGAAACAAGAAATAAACGGACAAACATCTAGCTCGTGGCAGGTTCGGTTCCAGCGGCGGCAAACATACAGAGGGTATCTTATGATGGAAAGAAAGTACACAAAAGCTTGCAGATTTATTCCTCTAAAAGATGTTGTGTCCCTGTGCTTTTATATTTTCTTTTACCAGCAATGGCCAATAAAGAAATACTGAGCGCATACATCATAGTTTACTGTTGTAGTAGATGCATCAATTTTTCTGTCTCCCTGTTATGCTTTCTCTACCACCTCCGTAGAGATAGTAGGTAGGGGAAATATTGTCCGCTCAAAAATTCGATACCGAGATTTCACCGAAAATTTACGTTATGGAATACCTAAACACAAAAGATAGTTTTAAAAAATCTGATGTGTTACACTCACATGACTTTCTCTACTCTTGTACAAACTATTTTTACAAACGCTTATTCTCCATATGCTTCATGTTAATCGAGATGTTAATCTTATGGCTAATTTTCTTGTAGATGCAAGGGGAATTGGTAGGCTTTAAGCGATAGTCAAATATTTTAAGAGTTGGTTGCTATGTGAGTATTCCATTCTCTTTGCATTACCAGGACAAAAAAAGAAATGAATAACGAATTCCCAATTTGAGAAAAAGTACAAGTATTAGAAAATTTAAGGGAATAACAAGCAATAACTCCAAAATGGTTCACCCAACAAAAAAAAAATGTATATGACATAAATTGTGTATTTTAACGCGATCTACATTTTTTGTGTAGTAAAAGTTTGTCTATCTCTTATGGTTTACCAGTTATGCAAAAGTCGTTCACAATGAAGAATACTTTTGGAGACATTCCCAGAAAATTCGAGATATACTTTTAATTTGTCATGAAAATATCTTAAACATATGATATTTTAATCAAAATCGTTAGAGCTACTTTTGAGAAAATTACAATTTTCGAAAAAAATTTCATGTTTATTTCTGAGCTATGCTGTTCACAGACACACACGCGGACATGTTTCCAAAAATGCTTTTTTGGATTCAGGGGGGCTCAAAACATATACTTCGGTGAAATCTCGGTATCGAATTTTTGGTGGAATACAAAAAGTAAAAATGCAAGAAACCCAACGACAAGAGTTACACGAGTTAACACCTTTGCCAATAGGCAATAAGTTTCAAAGGAAAGGCCACCGATAAGACCAATGTAGTTAAAGGCGGGGTATAAATAGAACTAAAATTATTTAAAAGTTTTAATATAAGTATCGCAGATATATGTACCGTTATAAGCAGATTCTATTGCAACTGACACCAAAATAGAGTAACACCTATTATTTAATTAAATATATTAAAATAAGCATGAAGCAAATCAATTGTAACCAGTTTTTATCTTTTTTCTGCCTCTTTTGTTTTCTTTGTTGCGAAAATCGTGACTAATATTGCTTGGAATGAAATATCCGCTGCTCCTATCTTGTTTTACATGAATGTTCTATGTCACATACATACACAACCTCTATCTATTTAATACTAGTGTATAAGATCCAATTAGAATAACGATCAGCATGCTAAGTGCCTACATCTGCCAGGAACAAGTGGCAAGTTGACATACGGTTGCAGAGTTCCTATTCCCAAATTAAACATTACTGACATCGTGCTGATTGGCTGCTTGTATTTCATCTAAATGAACAAGGGCTCTATCCGCTCTGAGCAGGAATTTCCCTAGTGGGCCGCCCTTTTGATGTTGCTGAACTTTGTACAAATCTTCGTGTCAGCTCAAATGTGTTTTCTAATGCCCAGTTCGCTCCGCTTTGTCTTAGGTACATCAGCGATTTGTAACTTCTAATGTGAAATGTGCCAGCCAGCAAAATCGGAATTGCTCTCCACAGAAAATAAAGATTTTGAAGGAAATAAAAGTCAAAAAATTGTTCAAATGATACCTACAGAGTGTATAAAAATAGCTATTTCTCATTTTCTAATGTCGTGGAAATTAAAAACGTTTTTCTTGATAAAGTAAAATACTGAAATACTTCGTTTTCAAGTAATAGCGGTATGAAGGAAAGATCTTATGTGATACATTCACATGACTTTCTCTACCCTCTATCGCTTATTAGTGGGTATACCAATTATCCTTACGAAGGTTTATTTTTACTTCACTTTAATCGGGATAAACCTTTGCAGAAATAGATACATTACACATTTCGTTATAGATACAAAGGGAATAGCGATAGTCGAATATTTTAGAACTGGACACTATATCCTGGCCATAAAATCTCATACTCTTTCCAAGGCATTAGGAGGAAATCGACAAGACTTCAAAAGAATTGCTAAGTACTGAACCATTCGAACCATTAATAACGATATTTCGGAAATGGCTGATGGCACAAAAAAGTTATTTGAAATAAATTGTGTGTTTTAAAGAGATCTACGTTATTTGTGTAGTACGTTTTCATCCATCTCTTAATATTTACCCGTTATACAATATTATACAAAATTCCTTACGAATAAGAAGACTTCACAGGCTATGCCCAGAAAATTCAAGAAATACATTTTATTTGTTATGTAAATATCTTTAATATACGATATTTTAATCAAATCGTTAGAGCCACTTTATAAAAAATCTTATGTGTTACACTCACATGACTTTCTCTACTCTTGTACAAACTATTTTTACAAACGCTTATTCTCCATATGCTTCATGTTAATCGAGATATCGAGATGTTAATCTTATTGCTAATTTTCTTGTAGATGCAACGGGAATTGGTAGGCTTTAAGCGATAGTCAAATATTTTAAGTGCTGGTTGCTATGTGGAGTATTCCATTCTCTTTGCATTACCAGGACAAAAAAAATGAATAACGAATTTGAGAAAAAGTATAAATATTGGATAACTTAAGGGAATAACAAGCAAAATCTCGAAAATGGTATGACATAAATTGTGTATTTTAACGCGATCTACATTTTTTGTGTAGTAAAATTTTGTCTATCTCTTATGGTTTACCACTTATGCAAAAGTCGTTCACAATGAGGATTACTTTTGGAGACATCCCCAGAAAATTCAAGATATACATTTTATTTCTCATGATAATATTTTAAACATATGATATTTTAAACAAAATCGTTAGAGCCATTTTGAGAAAATTAAAATTTTCGAAAAATGTTCCATTTAAAGGGTAATCTGGGGTGGAGGGATTTTCTTGAAAACCTTCGTGTCGCATCTCTGGAAGATACTGAACCTAAATACCAAATTTGGTGTTTATCCGACTGTTCGTTTCTGAGTTATGCTGTTCACAGACACACACACACACACACACACACACACAGACAAACAGACACAAATACGAACATGTTTCCAAATATGCTTTTTTTGGATTCAGGGGATCTCAAAACATGTATTTCCGGTGAAATCTCGGTATCGAATTTTTGGATGGAATACAATACTTTCCCTACTTACTATACGTAGTAGAGAAAGTAAAAATAAAAAATTTCGAAAAATGTTTCGTGTAAACGGTAGTTTGGAGTGCGGTATTTTCTTGAAAATCTTCGTTGGAAGATACTTAACCTAAATACCAAGGGTCGACAAGGTCAACTTTTGTCTTGAACAACATATTGTTTGTTCAGAATCTTTTGAAATATTGGAAGGGAGAAGGTAGAAACCCAGTTGCACGTGAGCAGGTCGACACCGTGTGGCGGATATATATAGATTCAGTTAGATTCAGTACCTTACAAAGATGGTCACGAAGATTTTTAAGGAAAGCCCCTTACACACAACTACCCTTTACATGGAACATGTTTCAAAGTTTTTTATTTTCTAAAAAAATGGCTTTAACGATTTTGATTAAAATACCATATATTAAAGATATTTACGAGACCAATAAAATTTCTATCTTTAATTTTATGGAAACACCTATGAAGTTCTCTTTATTCGGAAGGAATTTTGATAGTCGAAAACGTACTACACAAAAATGTAGATGTCTTTAAAACACAATTTATTTCAAATAACGTTTTCGTGACAACAGCCATTTCCGAGATATCCGTTATTAAAGCTTCGAATTGTATAAACGTCCGTAAGAATAATTTGTATACCCACTAATAAGCGATAGAGGATAGAGAAATTCATGTGAATGTAATAGATAAGATTTTTAGGTAAGAGGAAGAATACATGATTTTGTTTGCTCCCTTGCCATCCTTATTCTTAATGCAGCGCGTTTGCTGTTTCAAGATAGCCACGTACGAAACTTCTTCAGTCTTTGTTTTCCTCCGAGAGTCTCGAGATAATGGCATGGGATGGTTGGTGTAAAGGGAAAACACATTTGAACCTTCATTTGAAGAATGTCAGTTCCGTGAATTCTTAACAGCATCTAAAACCACGTTAACTCAAGAGTGAAGCGCTTTGCTAATGCATGTGCTCTACTGAGCTCGTAGAAGCAAGTGGTGTCTCGAAATGACACTGTGATTTTTATGTCCAATCTGGAATAAGCGTGCGGCCAACTTGTGCAATAAACGTCGTTGACGTCACAAATAAGGGCTGTTAGGAGCATAGAGGAACTTAACTGCACAGTAAATGTTTATTTCCCAATAAATAGTACGTGATTTATATGGCGGTGCTTAATCCAGTATAAAGGGACAATAAAAGACGTTTATCTTCATCTCGGACTTGGTGCACGCAGTTCTTTAGCACGGATTATGGCGTTAAAACGTTTGCATTGTTGGAACATTTGTAGAAATATAAATTAAAGGTTACAAAAGAGACAACAAACTAATAGAAGCAACCAGACTACGAGGGCGGATTGATAAGTCCATAACTTTGACGAGAGATATCTTTCTAATCACAGGTTTCTTGTTTGCACCCAAGTCTTGCATCTACTCTGGGTATAATTGCAGAAATATAACACTGTTGAGAGCGTCCAAAATAAGCAGGTGTGTGTTGCTTCGTAGAAATTGCAGAAAAATTAATTTCGTGTTCTGATAAAGCGCTACATTTTGCGTGATAAGACGGTGAAGGAAACTGAAGAAAAGCTGAACAAGTATTATGGGGACTCTGCTCCATTACATGGAATGGTTCACAGAATTTCGATGTGGTCGTTCGAGCACAAGAGATGCCGTGCGCACAGGAAGGCCGGTTGAGGTCACAGCAAAGAAATGGTGAACTAAGTTCACGATATTGCGTTGGAAGGCTGCCGAGTTAAAATCCATGAAATAGCCAAGACCGTAAACATCTCGATTGAACGGGTGTATAACATTCTGCACGAATTTTTGGATATGAGAAAACCGTCAGCAAGATGGATGCCGCGACTGCTCACAGTTGAGAACAAGCGGAATCGTGTGGTCATTTCACAGGAATGTTTAAACATGTTCCAGCGCAACCCAAATGAGTTTTGCGGTGTTATATCACGGTTGATGAAACTTGGATACATTACTAACAACCTGAAACCAAACAACAATCAAAGCAGCAAACCTGCTCCAAAGAAAGCGAAAACCATTTCGTTGGCAGAAAAAATCAGTGCAGCTGTCTTTTGGAATTCACAAGCGACTCTACTACCTGGAAAAGGATAAAACGATCACAGGTTCATATTATGCCGCAATATTGGATCAGTTTCATACGGAATTGTTTAAGAAACGACCCCTTTGGTGAAGTAAAAATGTTCTGTGTCACCAGGATAATGCACCCGCACACAATTCAGCCATTGCCATCAAAAATTTCTGGAATTGGGCTACGAACTGCTACATCACCCACCATATTCTCCAGATTTGGCTCCGAGCGACTTCTTTCTCTTCGCAAACCTGAAAAATTGGTTCGCTGGGAAGAAATTCACGTCCATGGCAGAAACAACTCATATTTTACAGACTTCGAAAAATCATATTTTTTTGGAAGGGTTAAAAAAATTGGAGAAGCGTTGGACTACGTGTATTGAATTGAAAGGAGACTATGTTGAGAAATAAAATTGATTTTTTGGAAAAATTTTATTTTCTTTATAACGTTACTGACTCATCAATCCGCCCTCGTAAGTGCGTCAGCACGCGCGTATGCGTATACATCTATCAATAACGTAATATCCCCCCAACAGAATAACTCTGTTAAATCACTCAACTATCTCTACCCATTACAACTTCACGTATTTCCTTAATTTTTATAGTATTCAATTAAAAATTTATTCTTCTATTCGAGTTAGGTTACTCACGACAAAATTGTGTTGATTGCACAAATCGTGAATGGTAATTCCTTTAGGTTACGTCAGGTGGCCTTACGCTCTTGGTAATTTAATATTTTTCCGCGGGTTGTGCTTCGGTTTTTGGCCTAACTTGCCTAGCCTGGCGCTTCTTTATCTTTTTTAAGGTCCTTTTATTGACCTACATGATCCTACATTGTGGTTTGCTTTTCCAAGCTATTGATCTTTGTAAAATAGCTTAATCTTCAAATATTAATAATTACATAATTTATCAATTACACTAGTTTATACAGTTCAATTATGCTCTTCTTAGATGAATAGCGTTTACATTTTCCTCTTCTTTGAAGTGTTTTTCTTCTGAATGTTTTCCTTTCCTCCTCAAAATTGCTGCAGTCAAACGATATGTGGCTGTTGTTTGCTCTCCTCCTTTGCAGGAGCAGTTTAGGTCTTCTGGAATGTGAAATCTGTAGTAGTATGCATTTAGCCTTCCATGTCCTGTCAGCATTGTTGTAAGGTTTGACGTTCTGAAACAATAGGAAAATATTTTTTGTCTAATGGCTTTTAGTTGTTTTTTTGCCATTGCTTTTCTCAATTTGTTAAGCTTTCTTTTTTTTTTTTAATATTTTCTTGATAGTGCTCTTCGGAATTCTATTATACCAGTATTCTTCTACACTTAGAGTTGCTTCAGTTGGTCTGCGATTTCATTGCCTTGTATCACTATGTGTACTTGGACCCTCCCTGTTTCTATATTCCAGTTTTGTTTTTCGAGTATTGTTAACTTGTTTTTTTTAATTTCTTCTATTAGGTTAATGTGTATTTTATAGTTATGTAACGATTGTATTGCAACTTATATTACTACACTTTTGTTAATATCTTCCATGAATTGTATATTTTCAACATTTTCTAGTGCTTTCAAAACTACACATTATTCCCCTTGGTTGTTGGAGCATTGTTTGTCTAGTTTATACTGCATTTGATGTTTTACTTTATTCCCATGATAAATTGCTACTCCAGGGCCTACTCCTGCAGTTTTGCTGTCATCTGTATAGATTTCTGTGCCAGTGGACACATCTGCAACTTTGCTGAGTTCCCGAGGGTCTAGGGGGTTTCTGACCGGTACATTTTTACTTTCTCTACTACGTATAGTAAGTAGGGGAAGTATTGTATTCCAACCAAAATTTTAATACCGAGATTTCTCCGGAAATACATGTTTTAAGATCCCCTGAATCCAAAAAAAGCATTTTTGGATGTGTCTGTGAAAAGCATAACTCAGAAACGAACAGTCGGATAAACACCAAACTTGGTATTTAGGTTCAGTATCTTCCAGAGATGCGACACGAAGGTTTTCAAGAAAATCCCCCCATCCCAGATTACCCTTTACATGGAACACTTTTCGAAAAGTTTAATTTTCTCAAAGATGGCTCTAAAGATTTTGATTAAAATATCATATGTTTAAGATATTTTCATGACAAATGAAGTGTATATCTCGAATTTTCTGGGAATGTCTCCGAAAGTATTCTTTTGTGAACGACTTTTGCATAACTGGTAAACCATAAGAGATAGACAAAGTTTTACTCCACAAAAATGTAGATCACGTTAAAATACACAATTTATGTCATATACATTTTTTTTGTAGAGTGAACCATTTTCAAGATATTGCTTGTTATTCCCTTAAATTTTCCAATACTTATACTTTTTCTCAAATGGAAATTCGTTATTCTTTTTTTATTTTTTTTTTGTCCTGGTAATGCAAAGAGAATGGAATACTCCACATAGCAACCAGCGCTTAAAATATTTGACTATCCCTTAAAGCCTACCATATTCCCCTTGCACCTACAAGAAAATTAGCAATAAGATTAACATCTCGATTAACATGAAGCATATGGAGAATAAGCGTTTGTAAAAACAGTTTGTAAAAGAGTAGAGAATTTCATGTGAGTGTAACATATCAGATTTTTTAATTTCTGTACCAAATGTTAATTCAAAGTATTTACTGTAATAGCCGATGAGTAGTAAAATGGTCAATAATAAGTAATTCTGTCACTAATTTGTATGAAACAAATATTTTCTAAACCTTAATAAACCCACCCTCTCCATTTTCCTCTCATTTTGATATTATACAACATGTGTTTCAAACTTACGAGTGTATATTTCCTTGCGCACTTCGGATTCACGTGTAACTCTCGGGTTGTAATGCCACACATATTCCTGCCATTTGCTGAGCTAATTTCCTTATCTGGCAGCCTTACGACGCGACACGCTTAGCAGAGTGGAGCAGCCTTGATGGAAGACTATAAGGAGGTCATCTGTAGTGTTAATTGTTGATTAAGGTATCCAGCAACTTGGTACAAACTCATTAAAACCTTGTACTTGTGCCCTAGAGCCGAAGGAGCTCCATCCCGCAGTAGACTACGCTGCAAATAAGGTTAAACGTGGCAGTTGAAATGCGGTTTTTTATCCCGATAATTGTGCTTTGGTTAATCTTCAGATGTAACTCAATTTGCGTCCCTTTGAAATGATCGTTAATCAATCTTCTCTATGCCAACTTTTTACTTCCTTTACAACGTACTTAAATTAAGTAGAAGAAGTATCGTATTCCATCCTAAAAATTGACGGAAATATATGTTTTGGGGCCCCCTGGATCTAAAGAGAGCACTTTTAGAAAAATCTGATGTGTTACACTCACATGACTTCCTCTACTCTTGTACAAACTATTTTTACAAACTCTTATTTTCCATCTACTTCATGTTAATCGAGATAAACATTTGCAGAAACTATCTTATTGCTAATTTTCTTGTAGATGTAAGGGGAATATATATTTACAAGGGCAATATAGAAATACAGTAGCCTTTAAGCACATACATATCTCTTAATAGCTGGTTGCTAGGTGCAGCACCATTCCCTTTCCCACAGATTAATACTCTTTGCATATCCAAGACAAAAAAATGAATAACGAATTCCCATTTGAGAAAAAGTAGACATTCCCAGAAAATTCAAGATATACATTTTATTTGTCATACAAATATCTTAAACATTTGATATTTTAATCAAAATCGTTAGAGCCATTTTTGAAAAAATTAAAATTTTCGAAAACTCTTCCACGTAAAGGGTACTCTGGGGTGGGGGGATTTTCTTGAAAACCTTCGTGTCGCATCCTTGGAAGAAACTGAACCTAAATACCAAGTTTGGTGTTTATCCGACTGTTCGTTTCTGAGTTATGCTGTTCACAGACAGACACACAGATACACACACGGACATGTTTCCAAAAATGCTTTTTTTATTCAGGGGGTCTCAAAACATGTATTTCCGGTGAAATCTCGGTATCAAATTTTTGGGTGGAATACAATACTTCCTCTACTTACTATACGTAGTAGAGAAAGTAAAAAGGCATGTGTGTGTATATGTGTGCGCGCGCCTGTACAGCATAAATAAAAAACGAAGAATCTGATAAATACCGAACTTGACATTTAAATTCTGTATCTTACAAATATGTGACATGAAGATGAAATAACACCACTCCAAATTACCCTTTATATGCATTTTTGGGGGGGGGGAATGTTGATTTTCTCAAAACCACCCTGGCAATTTTGATTAAAATAACGTATAAGATATTTTCATGTCAAATAAAACGTATATCTTAAATTTTCTGGAAATAGCCTGTGAAGTCTTCATGCTGAATGACTTTTGTATGATTGGCAAAACGTATGAGATAGACAAAAATCTTACTTCACAGATAATGTAGATCTCGTTAAAGCACATGATTTATGCCAAATAATTTTCCTTCGTGGTCATGCAAAGAAAACGGAATTTCAAACCCATCACATAGCGACCCGCTCTTAAAAGATTTGGCTAGTCTGTATTCCCCTAATACCCTTGTACACTCGTAAACGTCCTTAGCATCATCGCTTCTTTCGGAAAGGAGCTAAAGCCGGTGATCCGGTGTCGTAGATTTACGGTACGTAAAAGAACCTCAAGCCCGATAACCAGGCCTCTGAGCAAACGTTTTGGTCTTCCACGCCCAATTTATACTGCCGTTTGTGAAAATTGCAACACCAAGAAGGAAACGCATGAATTCAATGAATTTAACACCACAGATTAGGTACATGACAAGTAACAAATGATAAACTTTTCAAATCTATACATGACCTTTGAGCCCTAATATTCAGTGTTTGGTGTGGCCTCCATGCGCTGCAATTAGAGCTGCTATACGCCGTGGTATTGAATCAAAAACGTTTTGAATAAGTTCCTGAGGGATTTCCCTCCAGGCAGTTTGTATTCGAGCACACAAATCCGTGACACTGGTTACTGGAGGATCGTGACGCACCAGGTGCCGACCAACCATATCCCAGACCTTTTCGATGGGAGACATGTCAGGCGAACGTACAGACTAGGGAAGCAATGGTATCCGTCGCTCTTCGAAGAAGGCTTGTACATTCCTCGCAGTATTTCCTTTAAAATGTGGCTTGTGGAGATGCCTGAAGTAGGGGGAGTACCTCAGGCTCTACAACCACCGTTAGGTACCGGTTGCTGTTCAAAGTGCCCTCAACTCGTAGGAGGCGAGATCGGTTGTTGTGACCAATGGCGCCCCAAACCACCACATCTGGTGTTTGTCCGCTATGCCGCTCAACAATGAGCCCTCCAGGTTGCACTCGCCACGGTACCGCTGGACACCTATGTGGCCATCACTGTGAAACAAGTTGAAGCGGAACTCGTCCGAAAAGACTACATTTTGCCACTCAGCATCCCAGTGACGGTGTTCACGTGCCCATTGCAGTCAGAGGAGCTTGTGGTTTCTGGACAATGAAAGTCGACGTAATGACATGCATGCAACCAGTCCAACCTGCAGCAGACGGCGACGAACCGTTGATGCAGACAAGTTCACACCTGTTGCAGTGCTCCAGCATCCAGTCAACACTGTGTACGAAGCTGTACGGTCCGTTATGGCCATGCAGACAATATGACGGTCATTCCGTGCTGTGGTCGTGTTCCGTGGTCCAGTACCCGCTCTTCGCTGCGTACGACCTTCATCTATCCACTGCTTCCACACACGCATCACTGTCACAGCAGCATGCCCTGTACGAGCCGAAATGTCATGGTATGACAAACCCGCTTCCCGGAGACCGATCATTCTGCCCCGTTCGAACTCACTCACATGCCGATATGGCTCCCTTTGACGTCGACGACGCATACTGACACTTACTTTATTGTTTCCACCTTGTTTGACAGCTCTGCACTGACTACACTGAGTACAACACTGACCTTGTCGGACCGACACGAGAGGGCTACGTGTACCTCATATCTCTGCAAACCTAATCACGTATTGCTTGCACATCCTTCTACACTTCCAAGTTTGCAGTTATTCGGGAAATTCTGTCTTGGTGTAAAATGGGACGCTAAAACCATACTAGTCAAAGAGCATCCATAAAAACCTGTGATACATTCACATGACTTTCTCTACCCTCTATCTTTATTAGTAGGTATAGAAACCCTTCTTACTAAAGCTTTTTTTTCTATCTACTAGATTTTAATCCAAATAAACCTTTGTAGAAAATGCTACATTGCACATTTCGTTATAGATATAAAGGGAATAGCGATAATCAAATGTTTAAGAACTAGGCGCTTTATGCCACCCTAAAATTCCATTCAATCGTGAGAAACAACTGAAAAGCAATGAGACTTTAAAAGAATAACAAGTATTGAAAAATTCCAACCTTTAATAACGGATATTTCAGAAACGGCTTATGCTACAGAAAAACGTATTTGAAATAAATTGTGTGTTTTAAAGGGATCTACGATTTTGTAAGATACGTTTTCGTCTATCGCTTAACGTTTACCAGTTACACAAGATTATACAAAATTCCTTCCAAATGAAGAGGACCACAGACTTTTCCCAGAATGGCAAGATACACATTTTTCTATGCAAATATCATTAATATCTGACATTTTAATCAAAATCATTAAAGCCATTTTAAAACATCAAAATTTTCCAAAAATTTTCCATGTAAAGGGTAGTTAAGGTGGGGGGATTTTATTTAAAATATTCATGTCACATCTTTGGAACGTAATGAACCTAAATGCCAAGTGTGGTATTTATCATACTTTCGCTTTTGAGTTATGCTGTTCACAGACACCCACACACACACACATACACCTTTTTTTCTAAACATGCTTTTTTTATTCAGGGGATCTCAAAACAAGTATTTCAATGAAATCTCGGTATACAATTTTTGGGTGGAATGCAATACCTTCTCTATCTATTATGTCCGTGATATGGAAAGTAAAAACGAATACCTACTTACTAAGTATAATTGTTTATAAATTGAAACCAATAAAACAGAACGTACCCGGAAATGGTTAATGTCATAACAAACGTTGTTTGAGATAAATTCTACGTTTTAACGAGATCTGCGTTTTTTACGCAGCAAAATTTTGTCTCCCAAACTTTACGAGTTATACGGAAATCGTCAGAATGAAGAATTTTCACGACTATTTCCATTAAAGTAAATATAAACATATAATTTGTCATAAAAATATACTATAAATGTCGTGTTTTAATCAAAATCGTTAGGGTCATTTTCGAGACAATCAGAAATAAAGAAAATTTTTTCATATAAAGGATATTTTGAAATAGGGATTTTCTTTGGTATTTAATTGGCCTTTTAGTTTTTTAATTATGCTGTTGATAAACAGCTTAATAGACAGAGAGATACACACGCTCACGCGCGCGCGTACCCTTCTCTAAACATGCTACTTTGGAGAGAGTATAGAAATTAATTATTTGTTTCAGGCAGTTCTATGCAAAAATAAAATAGGTGTCAACCGCCCTTTTAGGGTATTTAAACAGCACAAAGTGCATTTGTTGGGACTTATTTTTCATGATTTGTGAATGTTTCTTTTAAGTTCCGTAGGATGTAGGATATGTTTATCGGAGGGTGGCAGCTCGCCACTGTGACCAGCTTGATCTATTGTGGCTAGAGCCCGCGGGAGGCAGGGATGAGGTGAAGTATCCGTAGGAGGCCGCAGGCCCACAGAGAGCGCAGAACTCCCTAATATTTCCAGTAGGGACGTAGAATGTCAAGAGAGGGCGACTAAACTACCCTAAAGAGCCGTAAAACACACCTTGGCGTTCGCAGGGAGAAATCTTTACAATGCGGAAGTAACTACGCCATCTGCCCGACACCGCCAGCATCGCAAGCCTCGAAGACACACCTGAAGTGTGAAAGGGAGAGATTAAATGAGAGGAATTTGGGGAAAGGTGAAATCGTGGTAGAATACACACACCGGCATTCGCCTAGGCGACCCGGGGAAACCACGAAGAACCCCATGGTCAAAGTGGGCGGTCAGCGAGAATCGAACCCGGGATCTCCCGAATGCGAGACATAGACGTTGCCGCCTGGGCCATCTCGCAAAGAATAATTACTTTCCTTAAAAGCCGAGGTCTAGCAATAACAATATTTTATATACGCTACTAACTGGACAAGCTATTTGAACCACATAATGCTGTTTAACACCCAGAAAACACGATTTAGAGAATCAGTGGGATTTTGTCTGTCTCATTACGCAGATTGGAACCAATAGAATGATTTGAATTGCTGCAGCCGCTGTTTTCTTTTGTTCCGACCCGCTGTCACTAGAATAGTAGGTTAAACCGCGTTTTTAAATTATTTGGGTACATATAAAGCGCTTCATTAAACTTCAGCTGCAGTGCAGAACAATAGCATTCGAAAGGATGTGACGTTACTCAAATAATGGTACGGCATCTGTCTTTGAAAGGCAGAGACGAGGAGAAAAAGAGAGCGCAACGGCAATATCCATGAATAGCAGCCGTTTCTTGCACCTATTTGCCTTTATATTACATCGGCACGATTTTACTCCTAACATGGTGCTCGCTTTAACTTTATTCAATAGCCATATTTGCTGTACACAATGCAACTCCAAAACGAAATGTTGTATATGTAACAAATTGATATCTAGGAAAAGAAACGGGAATTTTATGACTGAAATGATGCCTTACCATTCTCGGGATGTACTTCGACGCTATTACTTCTTTATTTCCGTGCTTGCATAGGTAAAGCTGAGTTTGTTTCATAACTAACAGCATCGCATCATCCGTAACGAGAACGGAGTATATCGATTATCATATCGATCACAAAGTCGAAAGT
The DNA here is from genome assembly GCA_030765065.1 of Deroplatys truncata. Lineage (NCBI taxonomy): Eukaryota > Metazoa > Arthropoda > Insecta > Mantodea > Mantidae > Deroplatys > Deroplatys truncata. Next base: position 114,346,218 of record CM060982.1, read on the forward strand.
CGATTTTGCGCATTGGGATTTCATTTGTTTTTAACTGAGTAATGATAGTTTCACTTTCTCTACCTCGTACCTAGTAGGTAGAGAAGGTATTGCATAACCCAAAAAAATTCATCCCGAGAATTCACCGGGAATACACATTTTGGGGGCCCCTTAATATTAAAAAAATCATATTTGATACATTCACATAACTTTCTTTACCCCTATCAAATGTTTAAGAACTGGACGCTATATGCTGGCCTTAAAATTCCACACTGTCTCTATGCAATCGCGGAAAACAACTGAAAATTAATGAGACTTAATGACAGGAAATGAACAATTCGAACCTTTAATAACGGATATCTCAGAAACGGCTTATGCCACAAAAAAAGCTTATTTTAAGTAAACTGTGTTTTAAAAAGATCTCCAATTTTTGTTTACGTTTTCGTTTACCAGTTATAAAAGATTATACAAAATTTCTTCCAAATGAAGAGGACTTCACAGGCTGTTCCTAGAAAATTCAAGATATACATTTTACTTCTCATGTAAATATCTTTGATATTTTAATTAAAATCGTTAGAGCTATTTTAGACGGGATTACAGAGACGCATGGAAGTCTCTATTATTTCCAGTATGAACAGAGGAAAACCACGAACAACCCCATGGTCAGAGTGGGCAGCCACCGGGATTCGAACCCGCGACCCTCTTTAAATCTTTCTTTAAATTCATGCGAGCTAAATTTTATAAGTTCATATTTAAACCATTACATACTGTTTCTCTTCTTATTCTGGGATATCGTGTTACAAAATGTAAAGATGATTTTGAAACAGTGTCTTGTAAGTTAATGCACAGCATACACCGAGGTTATTTTTAATGACGCGACTGGTACCGCCGCATCCGATTCATAGCAGGTATCGGATTGAATGGCCTATTGCAGCAACTTGAGTCACGCGTTTACGAGGCATCTGCATTTCAGTATAACATTTATTGGCATGGCGTATAGTGGGAATAACATGTGAAGTTCTCTGATGATATGTGTAATGCAGTATACTACATAACAACGTGCGTTTTGCTCGAACGGAGTCGCATGGGTACTGTAAAAATTAACGGAGCGTCTGTGGTCCGCATCGACCAGGTCCCGGATCGATCCCCGGTGACCAACCACTCTAGTCCATGGGTTTTTCGTAATTTCCCGGGTCGTCAGTTGAATGCTGGGGTGGTTTCTACCACGACTCTCCTTCCTCTCACCTCCTGCACCCATCATCTTCCTGGCCATCTTAGAACCAGGCGACGGTGTTCGGCGGGTTGCGTCTGGACGGTGGCTTGCGCTGTGTAAAGGTACCGCTCAGTTAGGTCTCTTCTCAGCGTGGGGCACTGGAACGGGAGACCCTGTAGGTTGATGGCTTGTGGGCAGGGACCGTGCTGCGTCGGATTCGTTCTATCTGGAAACGTTAGGGACCCATCCATGCTTACCCCGTCGGCATCCGGCTCTGATCGACCTTCAGGTCTCTCCCCTCATCCTCACCCCAGAGGTCAGATTGGAAGCACAAGGTCTGCATGTGGTGGTCTGCCCCGATTCCGCCCCCCCCCGTGATACGCAATTTACCTTTATCTTTACTGGAAAAATTAAAATGTAATTATTGATTAAAAGATGTATTTTTACCGTCAGTAAACAGCTAATTTAGTGCGCAAGATACATGTAGATTTTACTTAGGTAATAGCTTTCACCAAGGGAAAATTTTTCGAGCCTTTAATCTTCAAGTTATTTCAACACAAATGTTTATCTATCATTCCTACATACGTAGAAACGCATGTATTAGTCCTAGCTTAGAAAAGCGGCTTTAAGGAATCTCAATTATTTTTCGAAAAGGCGATATAAAAAATAATCAAAGTTTCTACTTTATTATTTAGTTTTGTGATAAACGTTATAAAGTTTGTAAGCACCTGAAAAGCATATTAATTACAAAATTTCATTAGGAAGCATTTAAGAAGCTCTAACAATTTTTCGTTAATTATAATGGTGTCCATAAGCCAGTTCTACACACAATTTTGGACCGTTTTCTGTCATTTTCTTGTAACTGTGGTTCCGAGTACAAAAAAAAATGCGTAAAGAAGAGCATTTTCAAATTTGTATTAATAAACCTTTAAAATTTGTTTTAATTTTTAACACCTAAGAAAAATCGACTTTTTTCTAGCGAGTTTAAAACTTCAGAAGATATATTGTGTTGTAAAGGGTGCGGAAGGGAGATGAAGAAGGGATAGAAAGTGGTAGAGACGGAGAGGGAGGAGAGACGGTAGAAAAATAACCATATTAATGCAACAATGTGAAGCGTTAGTGTCTAATAGTAAAAAATCTGATGTGTTACACTCACATGACTTTCTCTACTCTTGTACAATCTATTTTTACAAACGCCTATTCTCCATATGCTTTATGTTAATCGAGATACCGAGATGTCAATCTCTTTGCTAATTTTCTTGTAGATGCAAGGGGAATATGGTAGCTTTTAAGCGATGGTCAAATATTTTAACGCTGGTTGCTATGCGGCGCATTCCATTCTATTTGCAAGTCCAGGACATAAAAAAATGAAAAATCTGATGTGTTACACTCACATGACTTTCTCTACTCTTGTACACACTATTTTTACAAACGCCTATTCTCCATATGCTTCATGTTAATCGAGATATCGAGATGTCAATCTTATTGGTAATTTTCTTGTAGATGCAAGGGAAATATGGTAGCTTTTAAGCGATAGTCAAATATTTTATCGCTGGTTGCTATGTGGCGCATTCCATTCTCTTTGCATGTCCAGGACATAAAAAAATGAATAACGAATTTGAGAAAAAGCATAAGTATTGGAAAATTTAGGGAAATAACAAGCAATATCTCGAAAACGGTTCACTTAACAAAAAAAATGTATATGATATAAGTTGTGTATTTTAACGCGATCTACATTTGTTGTGTAGTAAAATTTTGTCTATCTGTTATGGTTTACCAGTTATGCAAAAGTCGTTCATAATGAAGAATACTTTTGGAGACATTCCCAGAAATTTCGAGATATGCATTTCATTTCTCATGACATTATCTTAAACATATGATATTTTCATCAAAATCGTTAGAGCCATTTTTGAGAAAATTAAAATTTTCGAAAAATGTTCCATTAAAGGGTAGTCTGGGATGGGGGGATTTTCTTGAAAATCTTCGTGTCGCATCTCTGGAAGATACTGAACGTAAATACCAAGTTTGGTGTTTATCCGACTGTTAGTTTTTGAGTTATGCTGTTCACAGACACACACACACAGACACACACACACACAGACACACACACACAGACACACACACAGACACACACACGGACATGTTTCCAAAAATGCTTTTTTTGGATTCAGGAGGTCTCAAAACATGTATTTCCGGTAAAATCTCGGTATCGAATTTTTGGGTGGAATGCAATACTTCCCCTACTTACTATACGTAGTAGAGAAAGTAATAACGAATTTTAGAAAAAGTATAAGTATTGGAAAATTTAAGCGAATAACAAGAAATATCTAGAAAACGGTACACTCAACAAAAGAAATGTATATGACATAAGTTGTGTATTTTAACGAGATCTACTTTTTTTGTGTAGTAAAATTTTGTCTATCTCTTATGGTTTACCAGTTATGCAAAAGTCGTTCACAATGAAGAATATTTTTGGAGACATTCCCAGAAAATTCAAGATATATCTACATTTTATTTGTCATGAAAATATCTTAAACATATGATATTTTAATCAAAATCGTTAGAGCCATTTTTGAGAAAATTAAAACTTTCGAAAAATGTTCCATGTAAAGGGTAGTCTGGGGTGGGGGGATTTTCTTGAAAACCTTCGTGTCGCATCTCTGGAAGATACTGAACCTAAATACCAAGTTTGGTGTTTATCCGACTGTTCGTTTTTGAGTTATGCTGTTCACAGACACACACACACACAGACACACACACGGACATGTTTCCAAAAATGCTTTTTTTGGATTCAGGAGGTCTCAAAACATGTATTTCCGGTGAAATCTCGGTATCGAATTTTTGGGTGGAATGCAATACTTCCCCTACTTACTATACGTAGTAGAGAAAGTAAAAATATCTGAAGTGTTACACTCACATGACTTTCTCTACTCTTGTACAAACTATTTTTACAAACGCTTATTCTCCATATGCTTCATGTTAATCGAGATGTCAATCTTATTGCTAATTTTCTTGCAGATGCAAGGGGAATATGGCAGGTTTTAAGGGATAGTCAAATATTTGAAGCGCTGGTTGCTATGTGGCGCATTCCATTCTCTTTGCATGTCCAGGACATAAAAAAATCTGATGTGTTACACTCACATGACTTTCTCTACTCTTGTACAATCTATTTTTATAAACGCCTATTCTCCATATGCTTCATATTAATGGAGATATCGAGATGTCAATCTTATTTGTAATTTTCTTGTAGATGCAAGGGGAATATGGTAGCTTTTAAGCGATAGTCAAATATTTTATCGCTGGTTGCTATGTGGCGCATTCCATTCTATTTGCTTGTCAAGGACATAAAAAAATGAATAACGAATTTGAGAAAAAGTATAAGTATTGGAAAATTTAAGGAAATAACAAGCAATATCTCGAAAACGGTTCACTCAACAAAAAAAATGTATATGATATAAGTTGTGTATTTTAACGCGATCTACATTTTTTGTGTAGTAAAATTTTGTCTATCTCTTATGGTTTACCAGTTATGCAAAAGTCGTTCATAATGAAGAATACTTTTGGAGACATTCCCAGAAATTTCGAGATATACATTTCATTTCTCATGACATTATCTTAAATATATGATATTTTCATCATAATCGTTAGAGCCATTTTTGAGAAAATTAAAATTTTCGAAAAATGTTTCATGTAAAGGGTAGTCTGGGGTGGGGGGATTTTCTTGAAAATCTTCGTGTCGCATCTCTGGAAGATAATGAACGTAAATACCAAGTTTGGTGTATATCCGACTGTTCGTTTTTGAGTTATGCTGTTCACAGACACACACACACACACACGGACATGTTTCCAAAAATGCTTTTTTTGGATTCAGGAGGTCTCAAAACATGTATTTCCGGTGAAATCTCGGTATCGAATTTTTGGGTGGAATGCAATACTTCCCCTACTTACTATACGTAGTAGGGAAAGTAAAAAATGAATAACGAATATGAGAAAAAGTATAAGTATTGGAAAATTTAAGGGAATAACAAGCAATGTCTCGAAAACGGTTCACTCAACGAAAAAATCTGATGTGTTACACTCACATGACTTTCTCTACTCTTGTACAATCTATTTTTACAAACGCCTATTCTCCATATGCTTTATGTTAATCGAGATATCGAGATGTCAATCTTATTGCTAATTTTCTTTTAGATGCAAGGGGAATATGGTAGCTTTTAAGCGATGGTCAAATATTTTAACGCTGGTTGCTATGCGGCGCATTCCATTCTCTTTGCAAGTCCAGGACATAAAAAAATGAATAACGAATTTGAAAAAATTATAAGTATTGGAAAATTTAAGGGAATAACAAGCAATATCTCGAAAACGGTTCACTCAACAAAAGAAATGTATATGACATAAGTTGTGTATTTTAACGAGATCTACATTTTTTGTGTAGTAAAATTTTGTCTATCTCTTATGGTTTACCAGTTATGCAAAAGTCGTTCACAATGAAGAATACTTTTGGAGACATTCCCAGAAAATTCGAGATATACATTTCATTTAATTTCGTGTCGCATCTCTGGAAGATACTGAATCTAAATACCAAGTTTGGTGTTTATCCGACTGTTCGTTTCTGAGTTATGCTGTTCACAGACACGCACAGACACACACACGGACATGTTTCCAAAAATGTTTTTTTGTTTTTTTGGATTCAGGGGAGTCGCAAAACATATACTTCCGGTGAAATCTCGGTATGGAATTTTTGGGTGGAATACAATACTTCCCCTACTTACTATACGTAGTAGAGAAAGTAAAAACTTGGTGTATCGATCGAACCGCCCTTAAAAACATATTACGTTTAATAACCTAATACGTCTAATAACGTTTAGAACAGGATCATCTTATGGGTGCTGCTTACCTCAAAGTGGTAATTTCTGCAAACTTCAACCATTTAGCTGACATTTTATCACAGATTTCTTCAACATAGTTATATAAAAAATTATTTGTTGTGTTTCTATCTAATTTTCAAAAAATGAAAATCGAACCCACTTGATGAACATTCAAAGCATTTTGAGTTTTAATTGTTGTATTTTTTTCCTAGAATGCGGTTCTTTACAATCATAGATTAACTTTTGTGTAACATAAAACATTTCCTTAAAAAGAATAGCAAAATATGCCACACTTTTAATTATCTAAAATAAATCATGTCCTAGAGGGTGGGAGCTAAAGCCAAATTGGTAGAAAGGGCAATCAAATACTGGTTCAGAATGAAGCTACTAGAGGAAAATGAGATACTGAAGGAATGCTTGGTTATACAGGAGAAAATGGGGAAAAAAGAAACTTGAATGCACAAGATACAGACAATATTGGAAGAAATAGGCATGGGGGAAACATGGGCAGAAAGAAACAACAAAAGTGAGGGTTTCTGGAGAGAAATTAGAACAAGGGTGGAGGGTATTGAAAAGCAAGAAATTATAAGTAGGTTCAAGGAAAAAAGGTCATTAAGAGATTATATTTTAAAACTGAATAGGAAAAAGAAAGATACATCGAAGTATGCCACAAAGAGCCCAGAACGGGGTAAGCATGGGCGAGGACAGTGTAATGAATTTAAGTGGTCCAACAGGGAGAAGAAGGGGGATATGTACAAAATGTAATGGTTTACGTGATAATTGGCATTATATTCTAGAATGCGAGGACGCGGATCAAGGAAGAGAGAATTTAATACTAGAGAAATGGAAAAATTTATGAATAGAGCTAAAAGTTAGTAAGATTTTTAATACAAGATCAAATGAATACATGGAGAAAGCAGGAAAATATTTAGGAAAAATTAGGTTAAAGTGGTTAAAAGAGACGTGAAGCAAATTGGAGAAAATACGGAAAAAGAGTAACAAGGCAGAAAAGTAAATAGTGGAAAATTATATTATATCCCTTCATCCACCTTCAAAGAACATACACTGAAAATCTGAACGAAACTGAGCAAACGTTGCTCATGGAAAGCATTTTAAAGTGGCAGAAATGTGAGAAAACAAGTTTACAATCAAATTTTAAAATATCAGCGCTATTTACACTCACCTGAGCAAGTCTTTGTGCATTTTAGTGGCAGGAAAGGCAAAATCGCAAATAAATCCTAATTCTGTATTATTTTAGGTTTTTTCAATGAAAATTTATTTCATAATTTCAATGAAAATGTAGTGTCGAGCAAACTTAATGATGGTTACTCAAGTTGAGATGTCCACGACTGCAAACGTATTCTTCCATGATATAACACGAGTGAGCTCGATATTGTCGATAGTTGCCTGAGTGTGTAACGCGAAAGCAATTATCTGACACATATCGAACTCACGAGCGGTATTTGTTAAGAATATTTACTGAATCAAACCTAATAAACAATATAAATAAAAAACATAGGTATTTTATATATGATTTAGTTGAGTTTAGTGTATAACAATATTATAACATGACACGGCCTTCTATGTTCTACGTTTTCTTCGTTTCTCTAGCTTACAAATCAGAAACAGTTGTAAATCAGCTGCGAAAATCTCATTTCGACAAGATTTCAGTGGTAGTCTGACACGGGCTGTGTATTGGATTGGTAAAAATTGAATACCTGACACATGAAGTCATTCTCAATGGAACGAACTGTGAATAGTTGCAAAAATCACTGGTATAACATTTAAACTTTCTCTCTATAAAAAATGTAAGGCGCACATTCACATGAGTTTCTTGTTGTTTACTTTTATACAGGGTGATTTATGAAGAACTGGCACATTTATTTCTTAATTGTTTCAAAACGAGTTATGCTAGCGACAACTTATACTACCTGAAATGCAGAGGAATTTTGGGAGATTATTTACCTCTATAGCAAATGTTGAAAATGTCCTCCATCCTGCATAAGGCGCAACTCAACACGCCGTTCCAAGTTACTGGCCACTCCTGTGTAATGTTGTGCTTCAGATCACACCAATGTCTGAGGACATGTGGCATAAACTCTGTCTTTTAAGTAACCCCATAGAAAGAAGTCCGGCGATGTCAAATCCGGAGATCTCGGTGCCCACAGGTTCTTGAAAATTATCCGGTCGTCAAAGAAACTTGCAGTTAGTGCCATGTATTCATTTGGTGTATGGCATGTAGCGCCGTCCTGCTGAAAATATCCTTGACTCAGCTCTACATCGTCTAGTTGCTCAGCAAACTCCATAAAAATCCGTCGGTACTCTGCAGTGTTCACATGGTTAAAAAAAATTGATCCCACTATTCTCTGTACGGATATTGCGTACCAAACTCCGATTTTAACCGGGCGCATAGGTGCATCATGAGTAACATATGAGTTATTTGAGTTCACATAGCCGTATAAATGGAACCATGTTTCATCTGTGAACCATGTGATGGACAATATGGCAGGATTTTGCACAATGAACACCTGAAACCAACGACAATAATTCAGTCGTATACCCTTATCTGGTCCCTTTAACTGATGGACAACCGTAATCCTATACGGCTTTAGGCCTGCACTTTTCACAGCTCTCTGACACATTGAGTAGCTGTACCCTGTCTCCTGCGACAAAGGTTTTAATGATTTTTTGGGTGACTGGTCCAGTCATGCTCTCACGTCAACAACCGTGGGAAGCCTAGATGAACGAGTTTTGCCTTTTTTACTCACCAGAGATCCAGTTGTTCCCAATTTGTTTGCCAATCCCAGTATTGTGTTTCTTTGAGGAGGATTCCGAACACCAAATTCTCTCTGGTGTGCCCTATGAGTAGCTGTAATTGAATTCGTAATCCAGTATTGGTTTACAAGGAAAAACTTCCACTTTGACTTCGAAAAATGTTCCATGTAAAGGGTAATCTGGGGTGGAGGGATTTTCTTGAAAACCTTCGTGTCGCATCTCTGGAAGATACTGAACATAAATACCAAGTTTGGTGTTTATCCGACTGTTCGTTTCTGAGTTATGCTGTTCACAGACATATACACACACACGGACATGTTTCCAAAAATGCTTTTTTTGATTCAGGGGGTCTCAAAACATATACTTCCGGTGAAATCTCGGTATCGAATTTTTGGGTGGAATACAATACTTCCCCTACTTACTGTACGTAGTAGAGAAAGTAATATGAATAGCAAACACTTGACTGGTGAGACAGGATTTAAATGCATTATATACAGTGAAAGAGTTGAGGCAGTATTTTTAACACTTAAATGATTTCAGTAAAATTATATAATATGTAAATTCAATAACAGCCCGCCTTAAAGTAATATGTGTATGTAACAATATATAAAAAGTGTATATTACAGTCACTGTATATAGTTATATTATTGTATACATGTAATAATGTTATCTGAATGTACTACGAAATTTAATAATGTAGGAGCTGTGAGAATAATAGGTTAAAAGTTGCTAACAATGAGGTAACAATGAAGTAACCTTGAGGCAATAATGAGTAAGAAAGTTTAATAATGCTACTAGTCATTATTGGAGCAACAATAATGTAAATTTTGTGACAGTTCATAAAATAGCCAATCAACAACCAGAAAAAGCTTTAGTTAAATGAAGGTATTCTATTGGACTAGGATTAGCCAATCAGAAACTGAAATATAGCAAAATTTACAAATCTAGAAGTCAGTTGCCGCTCATAACTGGACACGTTGTTTGTTGACAGTGTTCCTAACCGGACGCATTTGGACGCATAAATGCGTCCTCGAGAAATTTAATACCTACTTTGTGTGAGAAAAATAGTTTACGTGTTAAAAAGTGCAAGTAATTATTTTAAAAAATCTCACAGCTCTCTCTATATCAGCGAAGTGTTATTTAAATCGTGTCAAGCATTAATAAAAGGAGTGAAGTAGAATTATAATCAGTGTAAGCCTACATTCTTCAGTCGCACCACAACCCTGCAAAGAGAAACATGTCTCCTACAATAATACTGACGCAGTCGAGGTAAACATAAATATATATTATTTAAAGAAACGGTCAAATTATAAATTTAATATTTTTAAACATTTTGGGGGACAAAGGCCACCGGAAAGTACATTTGGGGCGAAGGCTACCGGAAAGCGGGTACTATACGTGCGGTTGCAACGAACTTCAAGTGTTCGGCTCCCCAACAGTTGAACTATAATACATCATCTTCAAACTGACTTTCCATACGTAGCAGCAAAAAACATTCTTCAAATTGACTCCCAAAGTTTGGGAACGATAAAAATACAATTCAACTCCTTCAATACAACAAAATAACTATCTCAGAGTTAAAATAAATCAAAATGTATCAAGTACGCAAAATAAGGCTTAGCGGACGAATTAAGTATAAGCCTCCTACGAGATACTGGAGGAGTCCGCTAAAGCTTTTGCGTACGTGGTGCATACAATAGATTTTAGTAAAACTTCTCTAAATTATATTAGATAAATGTAATATAAGTACCGTATAAAACAGCTAAGTCAGTCATTTGTTGACATATTCTTACAGCCGTCTGAATCCTACACTATGAACCGTACCGACACCGCCTGGGAAGCGTTGACCGTAACAATATGAGATGCGAATGTATATGGCAGTGTTTATTCTGAGCGCTCGTTTCTAAACAACAAGCTTGTGACTGAAAATATAGTTGAAAATCTCGAGTAAGTTTCGATCCGAGTCAGAAACATTGGATTGGCTTTAGTATGAGAAGAAATATATTGCATTTAAAGACTGGTGCAAAAGTTTATGATTAGAATAAAGAACAATATTGGCTTCTATGTCTTATTTTATAATCAAGTATTTTGTTTAAAACCCTGTCAAAGTGGTATGACCGGTCACTGCCATCTGGATTTTGCTCATTACGCTGCTAAAGCTTTCCATGACGACTTTAGCGTCATAGGCCGCTGTTTCAGAAAGCATGTACTAAATAATTTTATAGACCTTCGAAACATCACATAATGTTGCATGGAGAGGAAAGACAATGTTGAGGGCGTGAAGGAGAGAGTGAAAAATAAAAAGGGAGAAAGAGGAAGAGGTAAAGAGAGAGATGTATGGCGAGTGAGAAAGAAAGAGGGAGCGCGAGGAGCAGAGAGAGGAATCTCTGCATTTAACGCAATAACGCCACCAGAGCTGCGGGTTCTGCTATTCTATAAATAAACTTAGTTAACAACTTCCCAGCCTGTGTTATAAGAAAGAAACAAAAAACACTGGATATCGAGAACTATTGCAAAGGAGCTCAACTTTAAATTGTTCGATATTAGACATCCAAGTCCTACAATTTGTAGCATTTTAGAGAAGACAGTATTTTTTTTTCTCGACGATACTGAATACGAAACATTCTTTGTAATTTATACAAAACACTATCGAAGCGAATTTCACTGCTAGAAGGATTTAATTAAAATGGAAAAGCGACGGGCAAGCGCATTTAATCGCAGGGAGAAGAAAGAAAGATGGCAAAAATAGAAAATATGTGTACACAGTCTTTCTGTTTCTTTTAATTTTCCAGAGTTTTTTCACGTTCTTTCAATTTCCGTTGTCCTCAAGCTGCCGCCATCTCCAAAATGTCTCTTTAGTAATTAAGCAAAGAGGTATCCGGGCCGCGCGGTGGTAAATACAAGAAGAAACTCCACATTATACTGGTTAAGAGTAAGACAAGAAGCGTCTTGGTGTAAACAAGGAATCCTGAGCTGACATTTTCAGCACACATATAAGTTTGCTAAACCGTTAAGAAGAAAAGAAAGCAAGAAAAATGTAATTACTTTACGAATATAATTGTCTACCCGAACTCGAATATTTAGGCTAAAAGCCTTCTTTGTATATGTATGAATAAACCAAAACAGTTAAATATCTTTACGTTTTATTTAAAATTCGAGGGCGGATCGAAAAGTAACGCACAATAATTTTTTTACAAAAAAGTTTAATAGTTAAAACAACAACAAAAATCACAAAAGAACTTACACCTTTTACCTGCTTTTCGACATACTCACCAAGTTTCTCAACAGATTTCTCCCATCGTGATACCAGTTTCAATATGCCCTGTTCGTAGAAGTCCGTTTCCTTATAGTATAGCCATCTGCGGACTACTGATTTCACTTCCGCATCTGTCGCAAAGCGTTGGCCGGCTAGGAATTTCTTCATGGGACCAAACAGATGAAAGTCCGACGGTGCAAGGTCCGGACTGTGTGGTGGATGCTGGAGCACCTCCCAACCAAATTTGGTGATTTTCTGACGAACAGCAGCAGCAACATGGCGGCGAGCAATGTCACGAAGAATTCTGACATCGTCAGCATTCATGTTGTGGCGTTTGTCACGATGCGCGCCATAACTTCAAAGTTTTCATGTTGGCTGCAGCATTCACAGTGGTCCCGTGTTCAGCAAAGACTACCAATACAACACCATGCATATCCTAGAACACCGTCACAAGCACTTTCCTAGCAGAATGAGTCACTGAATTTTTTCCTCACTGGGGAACCAGCATGTTTCCACTCCATACTTGCCTGCTTGGTTTTGGGCGTATAGTGGTATGCCCACGACTCATCACCAGTGACGATTCCTTTCAGAAAGTCATGCCCTTCTGCGGTGTACCACATTATGTGATCCAAGCTCGGCATCATTCGCTGGCCTTTGTGGTTGTCTGTCAGGTTCTTAGGCACCCAGCGAGCACTAACTTTACGAAATTTCAACGTGTCATGAACAATATCGTACACTGCACCGTAGGAAATGTTGAACTGTTGCGATAAGGTTCGCAGTTCGCCGGTTGTTTAAAATTGCCGCCTCATTGCCTCTGACATTCTGCGGGGTTGCAGCTGTTACCGGCCTCCCGGAGCGTGGCGAATCACTAAGGTTCACACGGCCCTCTGGAAAGAATGCACACCACCTGGAGACATTGTTACGATCCATACAATCATCCTAATATACGCTACGCATTTCCCTGTGAATATCACTCGGTTTATGCCCTTTGGCTCACAAATATCGAACCACACCTCTCTGCTCTTCACACATGGACAGTAACATGCGCGCCATCCTTGTTGCGTAGTTCACGCTTCTCCCGCTAGAACTATACATGAAACAAAAAATACCCTCTGTAGTGAAACTTCAAACTATCTCTGTGTGAAATTGCAACATTCCAGCTGCAATAACAAGGCAGAAAAAAAATTATTGTGCGTTACTTTTCGATCCGCCCTCGTATAAAGGTATGGAAGGGATTTTGTGGTGCCTAAAATGCATATTTTGTTGAGGCCTATATTAATGTTTTAAAGCCTAAAAGTGCCTATTTTACCATTAGCGTTGTTTCATTCATGTTTTTCAAGCAGCAATGAAAAATTAAGTCTTGATTTTGTGACTAAATGAAGTTTTAAATTGAGGTTTTTTTTTTTATGGACGTTCTTTAACTGCTGTGGTCCATTCTATATTGGGCGTAAAAGACCGGTAATTTTGCTCAGAGGTTCTTTACCAGGATTGAGGTTCTTTTACGTGCCGTAAATCTACGACACGGCACCACCGGCTTTACTTCCCTTCCGAAGGAAGCCATGCTAAGGATTTTTACGCCCGAAAAAATCCATCGCTCTCCGCCGGTTTGAACCCGCATTGATTTTGTGCCGGTTATACGTAGTTCTATTTTTACAAGGTTTGATAAATGTTGACGCAGTACTTTATAACACAACACTGTGAATGCCAGAATGATTGTAGTGTAAATTAACATTATTGTATGACAATGATTTGAGATGTTTGTTAATTATAAGCATTGTTAGGAAATACGTTTACACGGCCTCACTGAAACTGACAATAAGAGCGGGCAACAATGTAGCGAGGGGGTGAGTTGTTTATTAATAAGAAGAGGCAAGCAAATGACGTCAGAGTAGCGCGCATTTCTTTAGAAATGGAGGGAATTTCTTCCCTAGAGTATATGTGTTCGTACTTTTGATTGGATATAAAAATAGACGCTAATGTTGGCGCGTTTTATTAACCAATAGTAGCTCGATTATAATCTTTAGGCATATCGGGTGAGGGAGTATAAATTATAAAGCCAGAGACGGGTAACGCTCAGTTCAACAGAAACATTCGTGCATTACACGTCGTTCAGTCCAACAGAATCATTCGCGGGTTATACGTCGTGCAGTTCTACAGAATTATTCAGAAGTTACACGTCGCCCAGTTCATCAGAATCATTCATGCGTTAAACGTCGCGCAGTTCTACAAAAATCTCTCGCGTCGTAAAGTTAGTTATAAATGTGAAATACGCGAATTAATAATGTGCAGCAAATAAGTGATTATAGTAACAAAAAACATAACAGTTTCAGTCGGGCGTGTATCAAGAATAATTATGTGAAATGAATAAAGTGTGACGGCAATAAAAGTGTAAAAACAAATTCTTTTACCAGTGTTATCTTTTAGTAATAAATCCTTTCCGTTTACACCCCCTGTTTAAGAGATATGCTCGACTGAGAAATAATAGCTAGCCGGAGGACAAAGAACCCAAATTTAAAAATAGTAATACAATAACAGGCGCTCAGAAATAGATAGCACGAGTTACCGCGACAATGTAATTTTATACGGTTAGGATGTTCAGATCATAATTTGTATAAAAGGAACGAAGAAATTGGCTTTAGAGTTCCTGCGAGTCATTTCCCGGATGCTTATGTAAGCAAAGGTTATCGTATTATTTTTAAGGGAAATATCATCTCAGCTTCATGGAAAGTTCGACACGTGGAGAAATTATCCAAATCATGGTGACACTGCTTACGTCAGTGCTGTCTAAGGTTATAGTCAGTATACTGTTTGGATATTTAAACTTACAGTTTTTGAAGGCTCAAGCCCTACTTGCCTAGCAGGACTCTGTGATAGTAGGATCTTTAACTTTATTTTGTGCTGGTTTACAATTCGACATAGGTCCTAGGCACGACGAAGATGGGCCGCCGACTTCTTCCGTCTACCAGGTAAACTTAAAAGCTGTCTAGCGCCTTCTCTCATAATACATGTGGTTTAGAGTATTTATTAGAAGTATTAAAGTCTCTCTTGGAACCAGAATTTCATATAGAATAGTGTCAGCCCTTATCACCCCTCCAGCTCCTCGCAACTATACCTCTTCTCCGTGGTCTAGGGATACCATGCTAGCCTCAAGTTCCCGAGGTCGTGGGTTCAAACCCGGCAAGGGCGATGGATTTTTTTGGGCGTAAAAATCCTTAGCATGGCTTCCTTCGGAAGGGAAGTAACGCCGGTGGTCCCGTGTCGTAGATTTACGACACGTAAGAAAACTTCAAGCCTGATAAAGAGGCTCTGAACAAACTTTCCGGTCTTTCACGAACGCTAAGGACCATAGTGGTGAAAGAGCTCCATAAATAAACTCAATTTGGTTTCTTTTTTCTCAGTGAAACCCCTGAGCTACCGCTCTCGCCCATTCCTTGCCGTCACCCCGGCTAGGGGGTGCAGATGCCTGATTTAATAAAACCGCTGTGGCGTCGGTTTGAGCAAAAAGACCGTACGTTACAATATCATGGGGTTGGTTTGAACCAAAGACTTTGTAATAGTTTAGTTGTAGGAATGAGACATTTCGGGAAACAGACTGGTTTATTTTAGCGCCTTAACAGATAGTCAGTGCTTTGTGTGAAGAGAAACAGAGTACTTGGCCTCTCTAAGTCTCTTTAATACATCCCTTTGTATTAGTCGGTGACTGCAGCACGGCAGAAATCCCTTCCAAAGAGCAAGTAGTGTCAATGACGTATTTTCTATCGTTTCATAACTCACACACCTCGTCCCCTTCATTAACTACTGATGTGCACACGTTCGCAAGATTTCTCCATGTTTTCTCTGTTACGTATTTAAAATTTGCGTCCTTTATTCTTTTTCTTGCATTTGCTTTGAATAAATAAAGTATGTATTATTGACATTTTACATAAGGATAACTTTTCAAACATCAGAAATATCAATATTCAACTGAGAAATAAGAGAATTGTGTATTTCCTTTACTCGCATTCTTGGAAAAAAAAATCACATTCCTAATTAATTGTTAGCCTGGAAAGGGTTGCCTGTGAGAGGGGGGACGCTATTGTCAGGGCAGCAAGTATAATTATACTTATGAGTTACCGAGAAGGTTGCATCAGGCGGCTGCGTCTGTGGCCCGCATTCGGAAGGTCCCGGGATCGCTTCCGCTTCATTTTTGTAATTATATAGGTCTTTTTCAAACACTCAAACGTCATCAAAACTCGGGTCGTTTGTTTAGAAGGAATCATTTGTCCTAAATTCCTAAAATACATTAGTTATCTTTTTAGTTTACATTTATCCCCAAAGAACACCTGATGTGCTAAAACCAGAAAACTGCCAACAAATTAAATTTTAGTTTATTGTGTAGTTTATAAATTGAATTTTGCTGTTTAATTTGACGTTATTTTATCACTGTAGGCAGAATACTTATATTTAAAATGTATTTTTAAACATGTTACTGTATCTGCCATTTTCTACTCTGAATTCTGCAGCACTTCACAGAAAAATGAAGTACTTCATGTATAACTCCTATACTTTTTGAAGTAGAGAGGTGCATTTTTATCCCTTTTTTAAGGATAGGTTTGTTCTACAAATTGGTACCACTTCTAAATATGGCAGTGTGCATATTATTTCCAAGCAATGTTATTATTTCTTTGTATTTATGTACATACCTACATATGCTCTTTCTCCATTTTAACAATTTTGCTTCCTTCTCCGAATGACATTTGATATAAATGACTATTTTCTCAGGGACTATTGAAGTTTTGGTATTATATAAAACACTTCAACTCTGTTAATGTCTATTTTTGGTGTTAACAAGTTTGTTAGTTATATTCACGTGGCTTTCTCTACCCTATATCACTTATTAGTTCGTATACAAATTATTTTACGAAAGTTTATTTTCCTATCTACTTCATTTTAATCCAGATAAACCTTTCCAGAAATAACTGCATTACACATTTCGTTAAACATAGAGGGAATAGCGACAGTCAAATGTTTTAGAACTGGACGGTATATGTTGACCTTAAAATTCGATATTCTTTCCATGTCATCGCGAGAAATAACTGAAAATCAATAGGGTTTTACTGTTCCCAGAAAATTCAATCTTATTTGTCATATAAATATGTTTATGTATGGTATTTTAATCAAAATCGTTAGAGCCATTTTTATAAAGTAAAAACGTTCGAAATATCTTCCATGTTGTTTGGGGAGAGGGGATTTTCTTGGAAATCTTCATTTCGCATCTTTGGAAGATATTGAAACTAAATAGCAAGTCTGATGTTTATCCGACGTTTCATTTTTGAGTTAGCTGTTCACAGACAGAGAGAGAGAGAGAGAGAGATCTTTTTCTAACAACTTTATATAAAACTCTTTCCGAATGAAGAGGACTTCATAGTCTATTCCCAAAGAATTAAAAATATACATTTTATTTGCCATGTAAATATCTTTCATATATGGTCAAAACCATTAGATATTTTTTAGAAAATCAAAAATTTCGAAAAAAGTTCCATGTAAGCGTAGTTTGGGATGGTAGGATTTTCTTGAAAATCTTTGTCGCATCTTTGGAAGATTCTGAACCTAAATACAAAGTTTGGTATTTACCCGAAATTTCATTTTTGAGTTATACCGTTTACACCCATGCACCTTTTTCTAAAAGGCGCTTTTTGTATTCAGGGGACCTCAAAATATGTACCTTCGGTGAAATACCGGTATCGAATTTTTTGGGTGGAATGCAATACTTTCTCTAACACGTGTTAGAGAAAGTAAAACTGTTTTTTTTAAATCAATGAGCCTCAAAACATCCATTTCCGAAGTAATCTCGGTATCGAATTGTTGAGTGGAATGCACTACTTTCTCTACCTACTATGTATATTGGAGAGAAAATAATACAGTGTGCTCAATAAACCCCCATATATTATAAGAGCTAACAGAAAATATCAGGCGAGAAATTCACTCAATTTCGGATACTGAAATCTCGAGTGTAAATGCAAATCTCCTGAGAAGGAACGAGTGGATAGAAGACATTTTCAAAATTTCTTATGATGAATACGTGCTTATCATTGTAATTCTAAATACCGCCCATTAATTTCAATGCAAAATGACTGTTATCTGTATTTCAAATATAAACACGAAACAAAACTTCATTTTTCCATAAATATAATTATATAAATTTTAACATATACAGTACAGAATAATTATACTTTACTATAACCAAGGTATCCTACTTGAATTTAATGACTGCTTCACAAACCCGAGGCATGTGGTCAATCAATTGTAGGTATTTTGAGTCTATATGATTCCACACATTCTTAACGTTTCAGAGATGTTCCTTGCTGGATATATGAACTTCCCTGATACTCTGTTCACTTCATCCCAGAGCATTTGAATGGGATTACAATCGAAGCTTAGGCACATCCAGTCCACATCTCTCAGTACTTTGTTTTTCATTTCTTGCAATGTACTTAAAGAACGCTGGCTGATGTTTTGGGTATTATCCTGTTGTAAGGTGAACCCTTTCCCTATTTAGCGCAATGAACATGGAATTGTATGCTATTGAAGTATGCTGTGGTAGTGCTTTTGATCCATACATCCTTTTATTTTCATAATACCTCCAACTCTATCTCCTGCAAAATACCTCCAAAATATAACAGAACCCCCACCGTGTTTAACTGTAGGTAGAACACACTGCTGGGCCATCCTTTCTCCTTCACATCGGCGAACAAATATCCTTCTTCTGGTTCCGAAAATCTCGAACTTTGATTCAAATGTGAATAACACTTTCTTCCACTCTTCAGGTGTCCCAATTACGATGCTTTCTAGCCCATTCAAGTCTCTTCTTTTTATTTATGGGCTTCAGAACGAGTTTCCTTACTGCCACACATGTTTCAAACCGGCTTCAATCAATCTCCTTTTTACTGTTGCAACAGATAGGTTTTTCTTGTTCTGTACGAATTTGTGGCGCTGTTTTGAACTCATTACTCTTACCAGTAATTCTGATGAATTTATCATCACTTTTAGTTGTTTTACGAGGTTGTTGTGATATGTCCTTATTGGTGCCTGTTGTCGTCTGCGGTGAAGGATGTATTGCACTCCCCCTATAGACACGCTACATTTGCAATTTGGCGAATTGATAAACCTGCTTGTCTCAGTGCTATAATTGCAGCACGTTTTTCTATGGATATTTCCACTCTTAGAGCCATAACAACAATGTGCACACTGTCACTAAGGAACTGAAATGCAGGAACCAAATAGTATGTATCTTAGCAATGAAGTACACTGTGGACATCACAACACTACAGGGAAGAGATGCCTCGAATGGGCCTTCAGTCGTCAACTAGGCAAACAAACATACCTATTCAGGTAACTATTATTTATGTACACAACATTCTTTTGGGGTAATATTGCATCTAGATGAAAACAAACGCATAAACCTGATGTGTTTACAAATGTACTATTTCTTTGCTTACTCAACCGTAACCATGGTATTATACTGTATCTACAGGGAATTAGAATATAAATTATTAGCTGTATTGAAATTAATGAGAACCTGTATAACAATGAGAACGTGAAACGGTTGCGGGGGTATTGTAACTGTTTCGGCGGGAGTCCGGGCTTCGGCGGCCGGGGCTCGAGCAGCCGTGATGGCCACAGTGTGAAAGAAAGGCGCTGTATCAGTATATTATTTTATGTGTGCGTGCGTGTGTGTGTACGCAGAGAACTCGTCTCCTGAGGCAGGTAGCCCATCCTCTCTTACAATATGAAAAGAATTCAGTCTTCTTGCATAAGGAATTTAGTTTCCCTGAAGTACCTTATCCTATATGTAAGGGATTTTCAGTTGTCCTGAGGTAGCCTATATCTCAGCCTAGCCTCCTTGATCTAGGGGTAGTTCCCGAGATAACAGGTTCAAACCCGACGGAGGACGATGGATTTTTCGGGCGTAAAAATCATTAGCATGGCTTCCTTAGGAGGCAAAGTATAGCCGGTGGTCCCGTGCGGTAGATTTACGGTTCGTAAAAGCACCTCAAGCCGAATAGAGGTCTCTAAGCAAAATTTCCGGTCTTTCAATATAGAATGGGATGTTAAGGACCACATTAATTAAAGGACGTCCATAAATAAAACTCAATTTAATTTATATACAATAAGTCTCAATTTCCCTGAGGCAGCCTATATCTTAGCCTATCCTCCCCTAAAGTTGTCATCTCAGCCAAAGTTAGCAAGTCTCGTCTTATATGGACAGAACTGTTTTCCCACAATTTGCTCATTTCAGCTTATACAGACTATTGTGTTTGCAAATAGAGCTGATTTTTCCAGTAGTTGCCTTAAGTGTAATATCCGATTGTTTTTAATATGTTCTTTTATAAACAACGCCAGTGTACTCTATAATACATTTTACGTTCTGTGTCTGCATTAACATTCTCTCATATCCCTGCAACACTTTGCTAAAAACTCAGAAGCAAAGGTCTGTAAGAGATAATCTATTCAAAGTTTACTGAACTTCATGACCTAGTTGGTAGACAAAAGAGGACAAAAAAGGTAGCTTTTTATTACTAATAAGCATTGCTGGCAATTCATCTCGTGTACATATGCTGTTAATTTTAATGCAGTGATGATGATGATGACATGGGGTTAAGGGCGCTAAACATGTAGGGTCATCAGCGCCCTTACAATGTATAAAATTTAAAACCCAAAAACTAAAACACGGTACACAAACCCGCTGTCAAAGAAATAAAAAACAAAACACCAATTTCTAAAAATTAACACACTAAAACCATGGTCAATAAAAGAGTTAAACAACGTGTCAAGAACTGTAGAATGCGAGGGACATGAGCGTCATATGTCCGCCGGGGAGAAGAGCCCCATTAAAACAGACAATAGAAAAACACAAAGCTAAAAGACGCTCAGCGCATTAAATGCGTCGATTAAAACCACTGTCACTTAGAAAACGTAAAAGCAATTCTACAGCACGCGCGTCGTCTGCCAAAACGTTGGCTATGCCAACAGCCAGACCCACACTAACGCGCAACGGAGCTAAAACTTGACACTGTTAAAATGTGACGCACCGTTAAGGGCGCATCACACTGCTCAGAGTGGTGCGGGGTCACCACTGAGCAGGTATCGATGGCTAAAAAGGCAATGTCCTATTCGTAAACGAGCTAAAAGTACCTCTTACCGACGAGAGGAACGAGAAGAGGTTTAACCTCCCGCAACTTGTTCCCCCGGAGGGCCGTCCACTCAGCGCGCCAAAGCGAGAGGATGCGGTGACGTAAAATAAAACTCAAATCTGACGAGGGAACAGAGGTAAAAATTCTGGGTGACAAAATCGCCGATTTGGCAGCGGCGTCGGCAGACTCGTTGCCCGAGATGACCACATGACCTGGAAACCACACGAACGAGACGCTGATGCCAGAAGCACCAAGAGAGTGGAGCAGGCCATATATGCGCTGTACGAGTGGGTGGTAGTGGTACAGCGCGTTAATACTCTGAAGGGCACTCAGAGAGTCAGTACAAATAACAAGTGCCGCTAAACGTATAAAATGGATTGAAAAATACTAAAACGTTCGGCGGTAAAAATGGAGCTTTGCCACGGTAAACGGAAGGTAAAACTATGCCGACCATAAAAACAAAGGCACACCTACTCCAACATCAGTCTTAGACCCATCAGTATAAATAAAATGACATTCCCCGAAAAAACTGAAGAAGGGGTCTCATTCTTCGGCATCGACGTTAACCCAAGGTGACAGGAAAACACAACCAAGGAGGAAAACGCGTTTCCCCCCTGGGAAGGGCCGGCGCTGGCGTAACGTCCAAATGCCGAAGTTGTCGAAACCGAACCCCTGGAGGGAGCAATGCAGAGGAGCTAACGAAATATTGTCGATCAAGCGAATCTTCGAAAAATAGGTCGAAATACGAGTGGTCTGGCAAGCTTGAGAGTCGGCATGCGTAGCTGCACAAAAGCATCTCAAGCCTGGAGGGCAGCGGAGGCTCTGCAGCTTCAGCATATAAACTAGGTACAGGGCTGGTTGGAAAGGCCCCCGTAGCGACTCTTATGCCACGATGGTGAATGGCATTCAATCGACGTAATACAGGTGGACGTGCCAACGAATAGACAATGCACTCGTAATCAAGCTTCGATCGGACCAAGGAGCGATAAAAACGCAGAAGAACGGTCCGATCAGCTCCCCAGGATGTGCCACTTAAAACACGTAGAATATTAAGAGAACGGTCACACTTTGCTTTTAAAAAGGAAATGTGAGAAGCCCAGTTCAGCTATCGATCAAAGATCAACCCCAAAAATTTCACCTCGTCTGCAAATGGAAGGACCTCCGACCCAAGATGGGGAGAGGGCGGAGGGAAAGCCTTCCGGCGCCAGAAATTGATGCAGACGGATTTCTCGGCGGAGAAATTAAAGCAGTTGTCGTTACTCCAGGCGTAGAGACGGTCGATATAGCTCTGGAGACGGCGTTCGAGCACACAGGTCCGCCGTGAACTACAATAAATGGCAAAATCATCAACGAAAAGGAACGATGAAATGCCAGCTGGAATACAATCAACAATGGGGTTGATACCTACCGCAAAAAGTGTGACACTGAGTACAGAGCCCTGCGGTACTCCGTTCTCTTGAATAAAACGATCAGATAAAACCGAGCCCACAAGTACACGAAAGACGCGGTCCGTCATAAATTCCCGAAGAAATATTGGAAGACGACCGCGGAGATTCCATGCGTGAAGTGTACGTAAAATGCCGCCCCTCCAACAAATGTCATAAGCTTTCTCCAGGTCAAAAAACACGGCCACTGTTTGACACTTTCTCAGAAATCCGTTCATAATATGCGTCGAGAGGTACCAGATGGTCGACGGTAGAGCGATGGCGACGAAATCCGCACTGAGCGTTCGCTAGAAGTTTCTGAGACTCAAGCCACCATGTCAACCACCCGTTGATCATGCGCTCCATCACCTTGCAAATGCAACTGCTGAGGGAGATAGGGCGGTAGCTGGAAGGTAGTTGGCGATTCTTCCCAGGCTTAAGGATAGGGACAATGATGGCTTCGCGCCAAACGGAAGGAAAAATGCCGTCTTGCCAAATACGATTATAGACCCGTAAGAGAAAGATTTTACTGTTGGCTGAAAGGTTCTGTAGCATCAGGACATGAATGCCGTCCGGCCCAGGAGCGGAGTGCCTAGAGCAATGGAGAGCGTGCTCCAGGTCCCGCATTGTGAAAGGTTCATTATAACACTCGGTATTAGCAGACCGAAAATTGTAGGTCTCCGAATCCAGCCGGCCTTTGAGATTGCAAAAGCCGGCGGAATAATGGGCAGAATTGGAAACCGCCTCAAAGACCGCACCCAGAGTGTTAGCAATGGCAGCCGGATCCACTATGGTGGCATTGGAAACCTGAAGGCCAGACACAGTACAATGCGGCACTTTACCGGAGAAGCGACGAAGTTTGTCCCAAACAGAGGAAGGTGTGAAGCGATTAAAAGACTCGACAAAACGAGTCCAAGATGCCTTCTTGCTATCCTGATAATGCGACGAGCCCTGGCACGCGAATGTTTAAAAGTAACCAAATTATCAAGTGTAGGGTGTCGCCGAAACACCCGACACTCCTCGTTCCACCAAGGAACAGGAATCCGTCGAGGGTGAGGGGATCAACGGGCAACTGCGCGTTCGGGGCAGACAGAATCGTAGACGCAAGGTGCTGCACCATTTGGTTAACGTCAGTGAAGGGCTGGTCCGCAAAAGACACGAGGCTGGAATACAATCTCCAGTCGGCTTTACTGAATATCCAGCTAGGTACTCTGGAATGCTGGACGTGGTGAGACAAAAGAGAAACGATGCAGGGGTAGGTGTCAGCGACGACGTTCCACTGCAGACGACTAACAAGCTGATTAGAACAAACGGCAAGGTCTAAGTAAGAGAATGAACCAGAAATAAAAGTAGGTTCACCCGTATTGATAGACAGATTGAACTGATAAAAAATGTCGGAAAGAAGAGTTCCCCTCGCACAAGCCCTTGGCGAACCCCACAGGTGGGTGATGGGCATTGAAATCTCCCAACAGAAGAAATGGTGTTGGGAGAGCGGACAGGAGATCTCGAACGTCCGCGTGAGCGAGGGGAGACGATGGAGGTGAATACACAGAGCAAACAGAGAAGAAAAAGCCGGGTAAGTGAAGTCTAACGGCAACAGCTTGCAAGTCGGAGTAAGTGTGAGTGTTTGAAAATGAACGTCGTTACGCACTAATATCATGACACCTCCATGAGCAGGAGTACCCTCCTCCGGTTCATGACCGTAGCGAACCGGAGTATACCCTCGGAGATCAAAACGATCGCACGATCTCCAAGTATATGGTTCTTCAAGAAATAGGAGATAACAATATTATTAATATAATGAATCCAAATATTTAATTATTAATTA
Source organism: Deroplatys truncata (assembly GCA_030765065.1). Classification (NCBI taxonomy): domain Eukaryota; kingdom Metazoa; phylum Arthropoda; class Insecta; order Mantodea; family Mantidae; genus Deroplatys; species Deroplatys truncata. The sequence continues at coordinate 114,370,734 of CM060982.1, forward strand.
CTTAAAAACCAATATTTATTTAACTTTATTGTACAACCGCAGATACTAGCACAAGAGGGCGAAGCTTAGTCTCCTGCAAACACACGACCATAGGTGAATGGGAACGCAATAAAAGTTGCAATTCCGACCTATGCGATCGTACACACGTAAATTCCAGGTCAGGATAGGCATAAAGAAAAGGGATAAACTTCTTACTTAGAAGGGCGGCTCAAAATAACTTTGTGCTTAACCTTGGGGCTCGGGCTTTTTGTATGGAGTTGGTCAGACTCCATAGGCTCCTCGAAGGGAGGGCCCACGCGCTCAGTGCCAGAAACCGATTCAAGCGCCGTGAATCGGTTCTGGGTGGCAATGGGTGAAGGTGGCCGCTAAGCGCGGCTTGTCCCAGGAGCATCCTGGGACTGCGACTTTCGAGGAGGTGAACTTTTCTTACCGCGCGCACGCGGAGGTTCTTTCAAAAAATCTTCCTTGCATAGCTTCTGTTTTGGTTTCTTGTCAGCGCCTTGCGACTTCATAACTTTTGGACCAGCTTTAGATGGTTTGCTAACTTGGCTGAAATGGATGGTAGTGGTGGTCAATGCGGTCATGGTCCAGGTCTGTGTTTCGGCATCCTTCCGGGGTACAGGCGAGGCAACAACAGAACTAAATGTACCAGATCGCAGGAGCGAAGGTTGGCGCGAATGGTAATGCCTCCGGGCTTCAGCGAAGGAGAGTTTCTCCTTTACTCAGATCTCCTGGATCACCTTCTCGTCCAAGTACCGCGGACAGTCGGCAAATGACGCAGAATGAGACCCTTTGCAATTAACGCAGACGGGTCCGGATGAACAGGTACCTTCGTGTGACGGCTGGCTACATGAGGCACAGATAATAACGGCACTCTTAAAAGAGACTTGGCATTTAAAACGCAGAGGTCTAGGAATATAGGGCCTCACCGCAATACATTCGTACCCTGCCGAAATACTAGTGGGCAGATCGACGTCATCGAACGTAAGAAACAGGGTACGAGTTGTTACCAACACTCCGTCGCGTTTAGCCTGCACTCGATGAACCGCTGTAACCTTTTGGTAGGAAAGATATTCGACCAGTTCGTCTGATATTCCGTCGAGGCTGTGAGCGGTGCTTCTCGACACGGATAGGATAACCGTGGAGAAGCGTGGCGCGTAACAAGGACTTGCTTTGTTGTTCGGACTTGCTCTGAACTAACAAAGAACCATCCCGAAGACGAGTGCAGGCTTGAACAGAACCAGCAATAGTATTAATCCTCGGGCTCTGACTTCCTGGGCGTTACCCCGGCTTGGGTGAGAGGCCTATGTATACCTCTCACCCCAGGGTCACACCTCCCAGAACATAGACAGAGGGACCCAATCGCCGTCAGAAGTCAGCAGCTCATGCAATGCCCCCCCCGCGGGACTGCAGTTGAACAGCGGATACGAACACATACCCTACATGACGAAGCCGGGTGGTGGGGATGACGCCATTACCCACTCACCCAGCTGCGCACCCAGTGCGCGGGTATCCGTCAGGCTGTCCACGGAGGATTGAAATAAAAGGGTAAAAGAAACAAAGTGCGTGGGCGTTTCGTACGCAAGTTAGGCCGGCGAAGAAGAAAAATAGATGCGTAAATGAATGGACGTGGGGCGAAATGTGCAGAAATAGAAGAGAAGAAACGATGGCGAGGGGCGACTTGGAATGAAATGCACAGAACGCACGAGAGCCTACCTTCAGTCCTCCGGTCACGAGGACGAACCCACCTCCACCGGACGAGGGTGGAAGGATGATGGCGATGAAAGGCTCGGGAACCCCCGGGTACGCCAAACCCGTACTCACATAAGGTGAGCCCCTGAGGGGAATTTTAATGTAGGTTAACTGCATATTTATTATAACTACTTCTACATAAAACTGCAACCTTGTTTTAAAAATGCTTTTATTCTTTCCTTTAAACATTTGTGAAATACAAAACATTCAACAAATCTCACATTTTTAACAAATACAATGTAATTCTTTGTGTACTTTACTGCAGAAAATGTAAATATTTATTTACATTATAAAGAAGCTGCAATTAATGGCAGAAGGGCTAAAAAGTTACTGGTAGAGAGAATGAAACAGTAGCTCATTTAAAAATGGTAGGCTGTAAATGCCGGCATTTTGTAGATCATATGGCACTGCATTTGTAACCATACCATGGGAATGTCAACTTCATTGAAAAATTACAATGCTATTTTGGTCATGCTCTTTGCCAAACAAGCTAAATTGTCGATTGTTTAAAGCATATGTCTATACTACAAAACATGTTTTCATTTTACCCAGTTAAATACCACATACATTATACAAAAATATAAACAATTGATTTTCTGGGTTGATCAATATGTTTTAGGGGACTGTAATTCAGGGACCTTTAATATTTATGATATATTAAAGCTTGAAATTTTGTTCCGTCTGTTACAATATGTTCTACAGATATTCTAAACTTAGTTGCTGTTTCCTTGTCCCGATGATATTGGGGATGGAATAGGGAAACTGCAGCTTTTACCATGGACTGCAAATCATATTGGACTTTGAGAATACTTCAAGAGATGAAAACCTGGAATAAGGCAACTTAAAATTTCCAGAAATTGAATCAAAACCCTGCTACCTGGCCACCCGATATTCTTAAAGTAATTCCAAAAGGATTAAAGCTGATAGAATGGCAAAATAGTGCTAAAGTGAAACTAAATGAATTGCAAGCAAAAGTGTGAATGACATAAGAGGCAGTATAAAGCTTATTTTCACATTTACCTTGTTTCTATTTCCAATTTTTAAACCCCAAACAGAGTTCATAAAACATAATTTTCTATTACATTCATAAATGTATAATTTTTATTCATTCCAGCATCGTTTATAAAACTGATTATCTAAACAATTTGACAGTCATTCTCTACCACTGAGAAGCTGCCGAGGTTTATCATCTACTGCATTATTTATAATCCACTTCAGAACTGAATAGGTGGACTACCAGGACAGGGCATACTGAACATTTGAATTAAGACTACACATACACCTGACATTACAACTTCTGTTACTTCTTTCTCTGGGCTTTTTTCCCCAACAACCTTTTATCACCTATCTTCATGGATCTTCGTGGTTGCACCACAGAGGCCATTGCATTAGTGGATCGTCCAGTGTTACATGTATGGCAGGAATTCAATTTGTCATGTGACATAGAGAGCTCACATTGAGCATGTGTGATGTGATGATATGAACCAAATCTAATACAAAACTTTTTGAATTTACCATTCCATTGATACCACTTTTATGTAGCTGAGCATTATAAAACATGAGTTATTTGAGTTTGTAATTGGAAAGATCATGTGTAATAATACTGCATTTTTACACGAACAAGTTTCAAGCACCTTTGTGCCCATTATCCTAGTTAATACAGTCATAATGCGTTACATATGCATACCAAAACAAAAGTTGACACAGTAATTTGTATCACAAATTATGTAAATGTCAGAGTGATTGTAGTGTGAATATGCATTGTTGTGTGACATTGATTTGAGATGTTTGTTGATTGTAATTATTGTCGAGAAGTGGGTTTATACGGCCTTACTGAAACTGACAATAATAGCGTGCAATAATGTAGCGAGGGGGTGAGTTGTTTATCATTATTAGAGACGATCAAATGACGTAATATAGGCGCGTTTTTCTTAGGAATTTGCGGGAACATTTTTCCTAGAGCATATGTGTTCATAATTTTCATTGGATATAAAAATAGACGCTAATGTTGGCGCGTTTTATTAACCAATAGCAGCTCAGTTATAATCTTTAGGCATATCGGGGTGTAGGAGTATAAAAAGGGCTAGGTCAGAGTCAAATTCGTTCAGTCCATCGGAAACATTTGTACATTACACGTCGTCGAGTTCAACAGAAAAAGTGATGGTGAATACATAGCATAGTTTATCGATTTACGGTGTACGCGTAGCAAAGTTAGAAAAAAATCTCAAGTGTTGTAAAGTTAATTACACAAAAAGTTGAAGTACGCGAATTAATAATGTGCAGTAAATAAGTTATTATAACAGTTTCAGTTTGGCGAGTGTCAAGATTAATATGTGAAAGTGCATAATATGTTACGACAATAAAAGTGTAAAACAAAATTCTTTCATCAGTGTTATCTTTGGATAAAAACTCCTTTCTGTTTACAAACCTGATTAAGAGATTTGCTTGACCGAGAGATCATAGCTAGCCGGAGGACAGTGAAAAAAAAATATTAAATACAATAATAGGCGCTCAGTAAATGATAACATGAAGTGACCGCGACAAATTGTCTTTTATACATGCGACAAATAAACAGTAGCATCTTTCAAACAAACACTAATACCATCGCAAATTGGCTACCACAACGTGGAGCTAACAAACTTAAATAAACTTTTATACCGTCATAAAGTTATTTTACCAACATTTATCGCTTCCTGGTTTAATGAAAGGTTTAGAACTTGAGTGAATGACAATTTTCAGGTACTATATATGAGCGTTTACATCTTTCAAAACGTTAAAGCAAAACATACTACACTAAATATAAAATTAAACAATATACTTCATAACACATTAACCCTTTCCGGGACAGAATTCACATCAAGGTGGCACTTGATACATGGGAAAGAATTTTAATCACCAAGAACGAACCTCATTTTATGAATTTTGATAACCGCCAGTTGACGATATCATCCAAGTAGCCATAGGACACAGAAGGCAGCACAGACATAATGACTTGGCCTAGGATTTTCCAGCTGCAAGCTCCAGTCAACCAACTGATGAGGAGCATGCTTCTCAAAACGTGTTTTTGACTACTTGACGTATGTGGAGTTCATGTATTTTTAATAAATTGTGTTAATACTTATCATATAACTCCACTGTTAATAATGACTTCAATTCAATTCCATGCTATTAAGTATGTTTAGCATCGAAAAGCGATTTTACAGCTCAGTTAAATGACCAAAAGTGGTTTACAAAGGGAGCCGATTTAGCTGAAATTTTTGCCATTTAAATACTTGAATGAGGGTATGCTGCAAGAAAAAGAAGAAACTGTGCTGACGTCAAACAATAAACTCATGATGTTCTTAAAAACTTAGAATATGGAAATCAGACGTGGAAAGAAAAGAAAAATCTTAAAGAGTTTTGCTCTTACTTTCGAGATAGATCCACACAGTGACATAACCTCCGAACTCATTTTAAATCACCCCATGGTTCTTGAGAATAACATAGCACAATATTTTCCCTCCATCACTGTCAACAAATATGACTAGGTGCCCATCCTTATACTATGTCTCTAGAATCCACCACCAAGCTTTCTCTGAAGGAAGAAAAGTAATTCACAGAACTTCAGACAGACCAAACATTTCAACTGAAATATGGTGAACTTTGGATGTTAGCAAAGACAGAGTACCCAGTAACAGCAGTGGAAGAAAATACCCTGTTGCATTTTTACATCACCTACTTGTGCGAGCTGGGATTTCCAGCACTAACCACCATATAAAAACAAAAAAAAGTAATGTCAGAGACTTCTCTCAGTTGAACAGGAAAGCATGTGTGTTTGTCTTCGATTCCACCATTAAATGAAATTTTGTGTTATAAGTGACAGGCCTAAGTTTCCCATTCATAACTCAAATTTGTTGCAAGACGTAAACCAATACATGCCCTACAAATAACTTTAAGTTCTGGAGTATTACTATTCTGTTGTTCCTTTTTAAGAATAAATATTCAGTGAAATTATTTCAATTACTTTTATTAGGACTATCATAAACCCTCAGAAGTATCGTGGCACACCCAGCTAATCTTGCAGCACAGTATTGCACCACAGCACACCCGTTGAGAACCACTGGTCTAGAGGAATACATATATTCCACAAGCTATGTCACAAACCTACAAGGGGAGGAAAGTGTAGACCCAGTATCCAGACGTACTAGACTCAAGAAAGCAATGGAGAAATTTACATATCAAGACAAAACAAAGAACAAATAGGGAAAGGAAGTAAATTGATACGCAAAAAAAGAAAATAGGAGTAAGACAGGGATGTAAACTGAGTTCATATTAGTAACTTATTCACAGATGATATATTAAGAGTAAAAATAAGAAATTATATAAGGGGATTCCAGGTTCAGGTTCATTATACACAGACGATTTTATGATAGGCACCATACCGTTGATAGGGTTACAAAAGCAATAAATGAAATTCAAGAAAGTGTGAAAAAATGGGGAATTGGGGTAAAAATCTAAAGATGACTGACTCAATAAAAGGCTCTAAGAAACAAAACCAAGGACTGAGAGAATAATAAGGAAGGTAAAGGGAAGAAAATGGTACAGAAAAGAAAGAGAAACAAGGGCCGCTCAGTGAGCGAAAAGGCCAGGGAGCCAAGCAATCCGAGTGGCCCAATAAGAAAACAAGCACTAGACAAATTGTACAATAGATGTAGGTGTATAAACGAATATACATTGTAAGTATTGTAAACATGTAGAACAAATTGTACAAGAAATGCATTCATTCATTCATGTCACAAACAACATTACATGTTTTATCAATGCAGCAGAGAGGTACTTGGACATAAAACTTTAAACAAAACGTACAGAGTAAACTATTCAAACCATATGCATGGATATTCTATAGCAGAGGTGGCGAAAATGTGACTCGCGAGTCACCCTCTCTGCAACGGTCCGTTTGTTTTTCACATGCTACTGAGTGATACAGTGCGTGTTGCATATTTGGTGACTTGCGGAAGGAAGTCATTTTTGCCACCCTTGTTCTATAGTGTTCCAGTCAACATCTTACAATTCTCATGTCATTAAATATTTGTAACATTTTGACAGGCTTCAACAGTAAGAAATCTGCAAAGTTTTGGATGGCGTGAAGAAAGCTTTATGAAGAGAATGAAATAAGGTGTACCCGTAATGAAATAAAATAAATGAAAATGGTTTCGTTGATTGAAAAAAATGTTGAAACAAAACCCTGAGTGTGCACAGCAATGACATATCAAACAATAGCAATAATGCTCTGTTATCAGCACCTTCTTGTGCATTGAGACCCACCTAGGAAGCTTAATGTTCATAACATGAATACAGAACCAGTCTGTCAAAAGCAAACACACGTTGTGTTTAGTCTATTGCTTTAAAATGTGCATAATACTGCATAAAGGGAGTCAAAGTCACACTGTCCATTTAAATTAGTCAACATTAAGACCGGTTATTTCAGAAACCAAAAGACGTGTTACATGCAATTTTTACACTGCATTATTTTGAGCAAGCTACTTCTTTTGACCCCAGTAAAATGTTTTTCAGGCAAACTGTAAGTCAGCTATAATTTTGTATAAGGGGACCGTTTGTGAATTTACCAAATCCAAAGTATTTTACTGAGTATTTTGACTTTTTTACCCATCTTACACCTGTATAAAGAATTTGGTTGCAAAATTTGGTATATGTTAAGCTAAAGGAACTGCACCCAGAAAGGGTTAAATATAAAATGCTTCCTTCAGTAAAACTCTGTAAACATTTCTTTTCAAAATACTGGAACAATGAATTTAAAACTTCTGCAGATTTAACTATTGAATATATTGCTGAAAAAGAACTGTGTCCGGAAAAGGTTAAGCATAGAATGCTTACTTCAATAAAGGGTTCTAAATATTCTTTTTTCAAAATACTATAACATGAGTTTTAAACTTCTAAATATTTAACTCTAAAATTATAAAACATCTAAATATTCAAAACTACAGAACTAGTCTCAATTGGTTCATTGACTACAGAACAGATGTGTCATCTTCACATTGGTGAACTACATAAAATTATCTGAATGTCCATATACAACTTATTTCTTCATCATTTTGTTTTCTCATTATTTTTCTTATTCATGAAAGCTTTCTTACATAAAGGTGCATCTAGTTCATCAACTACATCAAATGCCCTTTATGTTCACAAAAGAGTCTACTGTCTTGATAATTTTCATGTTATTTTTACTTCTCACAATTGAACATCACTTTACACAGCTCATAACTTCACAAAATAAGAACATCACTCCTAAACAACATTTAGGGCTGGTTTCACCAACCGATGTTAAAAATACCTCTTGTTTAACTAGTTGTTCAAAGTTTAACATAAGGTTAAAACTTTTGCGTTTCATCAAGCTTTTATAGCAAATTGTTAGCTAACATGTTTTTAACATCAAAGACAATTGCGAACGCCAGCTTTCAAGAAGGCGGTGGCCGAACTCCACTGCTTCTGAACGTACTCCGTTGCACTTTTGTCTACTTATTGCCACGCTCTCTGTGTAAGTAGCCCACAACTATTTACATTCATGGCATTTCCAGTTGTTTGAGGTTAGACTCATGATGTCAACTGAAATAAATGTTTCACCGTTTCAAACATGTTAATTAACATCTGGTTAATAAGTACACACATATTGTCAAGTGCAAAAAAACTGACGTTCTTACATTAAAGGATAAGATTGCAGCCTGGAACAATATCCACACTAATTTAATTGGAGTAAACGCGTTTCCCTTAAGTACTGTAAGCAACTATGACAATTTTAGCTAACATAAAGTGCAGCACCAGAAATGTTAGGTGCGAAGAGCGTTTAAGATGGTTTAAAACTCATGGTGGACACTACATTGAAACTAAAGTGGACGAAAGTGTGTTATCGCTGATTAATCAAGCAGACCCAAAAAACAGTTTGCTTCTTGAATCAATTGCTTTGGAAATCTTCCGGATAAACCCACAATGGTAGCTTTGGAAATTCCAACATTATCACAAGTTAGGAGAAAGAGGCATGCTTCTGTTGGTAGTGCTCTAACCTCTGGTATTTCCCATAAAGCCATGTTTATGTCTCCTTGGACAGTCTATGTTGCTTTAAAAATTCCTCTTTTTTAAGGGTTTCAAATTTATTATGACGTACGAATACTCTTCTGTTAGGAATGACATTCAAAAATGCCAGTTGTAGCAAACTCGCAACAGCTTGGTTTGTCTGCCGCAAACCATTTCTAAAATTTGTTAAACGCCTTAACACAGGGGTATGGGGATGTTAACCTAACACCAACTTTAACATAATTTAAAGTTAACATTGTTTAATGAAACAGAATTTGTGTTAACTTAAGTGTTAAATCCGTTTAAAAATGTGTTAACATTTAGCATCTGTTGGTGAAACCGGCCCTTAAGGTTTAACAGAACTTAACATTCTAAAAGTAAAAAATAAACTTTTAAACATGAAATAAACATGGCTAACAACTATAATACTGCTGTCTTTGGTTGGGTAAGATGTCGTAAATATGATACAGAATCACAAAATAATAATTCACTTTGAAGGAATAAGTGCTTCATAGACTTGCCAAGTTTTGACAATATTAATCTGACAAAATATAAAGCAGATGTAAAGCCTCTACAGCTACAAGTCTGTTTGTATACTGATATTTCCCCTCTAATGTCTAGATGTATAACATGTTATAAAGATATATCACATTTTTTGTGCATAGAAGAATCATACACTTCAGCTCAAATAGAATAAAATCAAACTCAATCATAAGTTGAAGACAAATTAAAGGCAGACTAACACTTATATCATGTGAAAATATTTATAATTTCTATACAGGATGTTTAAAAATCCAATGCCAAACCCTGTAACTCATTGTGAGTATAGAGTATTTAGGAAGTTGAGAATAAGACAATGTTACACATTTTTCACTACTTTATTGTTCTGATCAATGTTACAGTCATGTTCTGAATAAATATTCAAAATAAGCACCAATAGCCTCAGCACAGAGCTGGTATCGATATAGCAGGGAGTTCCATATTCGCTGGAAAATGAGAGGTGTATTCCATATGTTTATAGTTGCTGCAAGAAATCTTACAAGTTCCACCTCCGAGTAAACACAGGTAGAATACACCTTGATTTTCATGTAGCCCCCAAAGAAAGGAATCTAACGGGGAGAGATGTGGGGGATCTTGCAGGATCTTAGAGACCCTCCCTGGTCAATCCACTGATTGCCAAAAATGTTGGTTAATGATTCTACAAAGTGTGTTTGGGACCCAGCATCTGAAACCACATCCTCCCTCTGATATGTAGACAGATGAACTTCCAAGAGCACTGACTGTACATTGGCTACCTGAGTCAAAGAGTCAATATGCAGTCACCCAAGCAAGTAGTTATCCATGATACTGATCCAAATATTTACTGAACATCTCTGATGAACTTCTGTGACGAACGAACGGCGATAGCATGTGGGTTTTTGTCCAACTTACATGTGAGTTGTGACAATTCTACATGGCTTCCCAAGTAATTTGAGGCTCATCTGTAACCATCACAACTACAGGAAAGCAAAGTTCTTCATTAGACTGTTGCAGAAACCTATACAAACTCAAGACAAGCTGAATCGTCATCTGGTCCCATGGTCTGTTTTCTCATACGACAATGTTCACACAATACATTCCATTCTAAACTATGGTTAACACCAAGCTCAGTGGCAATTGCTGGTGTATTTTTAACACTTAAATGATTTCAGGCTAATTATATAATATATAAATTCAATAACAGCCTGCCTTAAAGCAATATGTGTATGTAACAATATAAAAGGAGTGTATATTACAGTCATTGTATGTGTTTATATTATTGTATCCATATTTAATAAATTTATGTGAATGTATTACGTAATTTAATAATGTAGGAGCTGTGAGAATAATAGGTTAAAAGTTGCTAACAATGAGGTAACCTTGAGGCAATAACGAGTTTGAGAGTTTAACAATACTACTTCTGATTCTTGGAAGCAATAATGTAATTTTTGTGGCAGTTTAAATAAAATAGCCAATCAACAACCAGAAAAAGCTTTAGTAAAATGAAGGTATTCTATTGGAGTAGGATTAGCCAATCAGAAACTGAAAAGGAGAAAATTTTACAAATATAGAGTTCAGTTGCTGCAGACAGCATTACTAACCAGATACAAAAACTGTCCTCAAGAAATATAATATGTATTCATGTGAGACAAAAAGTAAGTTTACGTGTTAAAAAGTGTAATTAATTAATAAAAAGGATCTCACAGCTCTCTATATCAGTGAAGTGTTATTTAAATCGTGTCAAGCATTAATAAAAGAAGTGAAGTAAAATTATAATCTTTGTAAGCCTATATTCTTGTTGCACTGCAACCCTACTAAGAGAAATGTGTCTCTAACAAAAATACTGACGCAGCCGAGGCAAACATAAATATTTAATACTTAAAGAAACAGTCAAAAATTACGAAGTTAATATTTTTAAAAATTGGGGCAAAGGCTACTGGGTACCATACATGCGGTGCAACTACTTCAAGTTCGGCTCCCCAACAGTTGAAATATAATACAACTCCTTCAAATTGACGCCCAAAGCATGGTGCAAACTCCTACAATAAAATAACTTCTTCAAATTGGCTTCCATAAGTGGTGCTAAACATAACGTAAAGACAATAACTTCAACCCCTTCCTAAGTGCACCATCTGGGTCAGCCTGCATACTGCCAAAAAGCCAATATTTCCCAGTCAATTGTGGATTGCAGAAAATGTGTGACTACATAGACTCTTCTTCAGGGAAATGCTTGCCAAGCTTTTTGACAACTACCTTCAGTCGCATTATAAACATGGTGCATGTCTCACAGTTCTCTCCACAAGTAGCGCTCTGAGTTGATATAGCAACTGTAACTGTCAGTTACTAAACCTTTTTCACTATAAGCTGAAAGGAGAAGTAAACAAAACCACATGACAAGAGGGCACCTCATTGGCTGGTGGACAAATTACAACTTTTCCCGCTTAGCATGTCGTTTCTTCCTCTACAAAAAACAGTTCGTTTCATATTGTAACATTTTGTGGTTATTCTCATGCAGAGAAATTAAAAAAACTATTGTAACTGTTACATTTTTGAAACTAAATGTGTTTGTTCAGATTCACCTATAACATGAACCGTTATATCACAGGGTTTAAGAAGCTATGCGCAGGCACAGCAGTTCATTTCCAGTTTCCGGCTGATGAGAATCTTCTGCAACTGTGGAAAACATAAATGAGGGAAATGGAAAGAAGACAATTGTGTTAAATGCTTTTAACAAATTCTGTGAAAAGTACCCACCTTTAATCGACAATGATTATGGTTGGTCATTGTTTACCAATAATTGAACTTCTTTGCTAGTGGTGCAGAATTGTTGCTCGGATAGCTTGGGTCGTGTGTTTTCTGTTGTGTTTTAACCTACAGTGCTAATCGTTATTTAACTTGTTCACTCATAAAAGGTTAAAGCAAAGGTGGTATACTAATATTAGTCATTAAATAAATGATTTCTAAGGCCTGAAGTCAAGAACAGTTTAATCCAGTACCTTTAATCACAGAAGCCGAACTGTTCAGGTTCAACTTTTATTTGTCTACTCTTAGTATTATGTGTTAAAAGTTTAGGATGTAAGGCAAAATATAGGAATAAGGCATACAATGTATAACAGCTAATGATTCCCAAGCTGCGCAATATACTGTATTTGCATTCTGTCTGAAGCAATTTCTCTCACAGGTCTTAGTTCCCGTCATCTTCCGCGTGGTGCTGCCATGTGCTTGGTGGAGTGATGCATTTAAGTTTTGTTTACTTCTCCTTTCCGCTTATAGTGAAAAAGGTATAGTGCTACACACTGTTTGATGGAGTGTCAAACAGTATACTACGTACCTCAAATCAACATTTGAGTAACGGAGTTTTAAAAAGAATTGCTTGCTTTGCCTTCCTTTCCAATCCCTGCTTGTGTTGCTCAATACTCACTCAATATAAGTTTCCGACATAAAGTTATTTAACAAAATATACATATTTGTTTTTGTCTCTGTCATTCCTAACAATTTGGACACTGAGTTTTAGCACCCAGTATAAAGATTTTCCATAACTGGGGATTTATTTTGGTTTCCACCACAATTAGTAGGTGAGACCGTACATTCTGTCCATTAAAGTTTAACGTATTATTATATATTAAAATAATATAACTAGAAGCAATAGAATTAAGATATCATATAAGCATATCATTACATATTAAAACAATATTAGTGCCAATCTAACTCAAAGAACGAATAGAATAAAATAGCAACGCGGAAAATAAGTTCTGCCTGTACTGTAAAAAAAAATCTGATGTGTTACACTCACATGAGTTTCTCTACTCTTGTACAAACTATTTTTACAAACGCTTATTCTCCATATGCTTCATGTTAATCGAGATAAACATTTGCAGACTCTATCTTATTGCTAAGTTTCTTGTAGATGTAGGGGAAAATATATTTACAAGGGCAATATAGAAAAACAGTAGCCTTTAAGCACATACATATCTCTTAATAGCTGGTTGCTAGGTGCAGCACCATTCCCTTTGCCACAGATTATAACTCTTTGCATATCCAAGACAAAAAAATGAATAACATATTCCCATTTGAGAAAATAAGTATTGAAAAATTTAAGGGAATAACAAGCAATATCTCGAAAATGGTTCACTCAACAAAAAAAATGTATATGACATAAATTGTGTATTTTAACGCGATCTACATTTTTTGTGTAGTACAATTTTGTCTATCTCTTATGGTTTACCAGTTATGCAAAAGTCGTTCACAATAAAGAATACTTTTGGAGACATTCCCAGAAAATTCGAGATATACATTTTATTTGTCATAAAAATATTTTAAACATATGATATTTTAATCAAAATCGTTAGAGCCATTTTTGAGAAAATTAAAATTTTCGAAAAATCTTCCATGTAAAGGGTACTCTGGGGTAGGGGGATTTTCTTGAAAACCTTCGTGTCGCATCCTTGGAAGATACTGAACCCAAATACCAAGTTTGGTGTTTATCCGACTGTTTGTTTCTGAGTTATGCTGTTCACAGACACACACACAGACAGACACACAGACACACACACGGACATGTTTCCAAAAATGCTTTTTTTGGATTCAGGGGGTCTCAAAACATGTATTTCCGGTGAAATCTCGGTATCGAAATTTTGGGTGGAATACAATACTTCCCCTACTTACTATACGTAGTAGAGAAAGTAATAATATATAGGTTCACTAGCAACATCTGGTCAGTCCTCAAGAACAATAGCCAGCAGATGGCAGGTAGCCTGGCACATTCCTAAAAGGCACCGCCTAGCCTGGACACTGCCCTTTTGTACTGTATCCATACGTGCACAGAACAATACCTACACAGCTTAGCTCGAGTTCAAAGTCTGCGTGCTTTATCTTGGATCTCAGATACCAGCGTGTGAATCATAACCATCAGTGGGCATATAATAAAATATAAACTGGCCAACCAGAATAAATTTAATAATTTTGAAGAGCAAATAAAACTCACAGGAATATATCACATGACTAGAGGAAGTTACAGAAGGCACAAGAGAAAGAGAAATTCGTGTTAGGGCTGAAATAAGTTCTCCTTGGTCAGGAGTCGACTAAAATATCTTCACGAGATAAGGCGTCGTAAAACAGAGGGAGTACCTCCGACATAACAGTGTCTCTGACCTCAAACAATGTAGCACACTAATGAGATCCAATAGACGGCAGAAGCTCTTTCAGCTAATAGCACATTATCAAAACAGCGCAAGACTGTGTAGGCATCATAAATCTTATATCGGATGGTTAAGGGTCTCAACGACCGAGTATCTCCTTACAACAGTCAGACCATCCTCATTAATTCACATGGTGGCGAGTGTTACAATGGATAAATAAGAAAGTCATTATGATACAAAGGAAGTTCTAGTGCATTCAACTGAGCAGCCAGCACCAGAACCAAGGGACATCCACACCTGAGGCAATTCAGAAGAGATCTCATGCGAACCCAGATAACCCTCGAAACCAAAGAACCAGTTGTAACCTCCTATTCCTCCCGTATACCCTTAACTGACTACAAATTGTGAGACGATGAATGCACCGACTCAGAGAGAAATACATTATATGCTCCCTTGTAAAATCTTTCTGTGTTAAGGATTTCATTTAGTCTACTGGTTTCTCAAAAATGTAGCGACACTTTATAAACTCTTGTATGTTTCGTGCAGGTTTGTTTTGGGATGACAATTATTACATTTTCATGGAGAATTCAAATCCATTTGAGTACACATTCCATACTGAATATGATCCACATTCCCATATTAAATTCAATATGTATTGAGATCGACTTGGATACACAAACTGGACTTACTTTAGCGAACCTAAACATAATTGTTAGTTTGTTGTCCTACATGTTAGGTAAAGTCTTTAAGGTTAAGTGTACAATGGTTTTGTAAAGAATATGCAACGTTAATATGAAAATGGTAAAACTTGTACTTGACAATACTGCTTCAGAAGAAATTGGTGAAACGTCCTCTGCCTGTTGGGTTAAAGAAAGAAGCACAGATTGGTGGGAATGTATAGTATACTTTCATTTTATGGAGCAAGACTGGCTATAAAATTTTTAATGTGCCGTGCCACCTTTAAATTCATATTTCAACAACTTACACCATATTTATAGCACAGCAAAAAGTTTTTACAAGTTTTAATGTACATAAAACAAAATAAAAGACAAGCAATCAGCGTATTACAATGACTACAGTAGAAGTTAGTACTCTTGGCATATTCAATACAATTTCAATATGTAGTAGTTTCCACACAACAAAAATTTGATCTCCGATCCTACTTTCTAAGAGGATCAGATCTAAGATTCGGTTCAATCTGAATCCGCGTTCCCATGCAGTATTCAATACAGAAAGTGTATTCAAATTGATTTCAGTTTCCCATTGAAACGTAGTAAATATGTGATGGTGCTGGTGATAGTGCTGATGATACAAAACATAAAAGGGTGGGATGCAAGTATATTTGTTATATTTTAGGGAGGTGCATTGTATGATAGAGGGGAATGATCGGCTTTGAGACTGTGGTCGTAGCATAATTGGACACAATAAGGAGACTTAACAAACCCAAAATTACAAAACACAGTAAGATAAGCTGCTTACCTACACAGCAAATAGCTACTCCTAGTAATAACAGATACAGTCTGGAAAAAATACAAATCTGTATCATATTTTGTAGAAAAAATTCTAAAACTGATATACTTTTACCAGAAAACTATACCCTGAGATTTATCTTTAAGTACTGATAATAGGAACTTGAAATGAGAGAGAAGACACAAAACATGTACATTTAACATATTACTTTTTTCTGTGTGCAAGATTTATGTACGAGGGCAGTCCAGAAAGTCCCAGACGTTTTGGCCTATCGTGGCAATGAGTAGGGCTAGAGCCGCCATCTTAGTGTCAGGATGTTCCTACATTCAGTACGCATCCAGGTATGGTAGCGTGAGGACTGTGCCTTCCTTACTGTGCTCTGTGTGAGTTGTTAAAATGTGCGCTACAATAGAAAATCCTGCCACTTGTGAAGTGTGGTTGGCTAAAAAGAACAAACCAATTGAAATTTATTGTCAACTTTGTGATGTTTACGGGCAGGGAATGAGTGAAAGCGAGTCCGGCAATGGTGCATTGATTTTAAAAATGGCCATACCAATATTCACGACAAGGATCGCAGTGGTAGGCCTAGCCTTATGACTGATGAACTGTCAATGCAAATCAATGACAAAATTCCATAGGCCACCAGAGAACACCCCAGGCTTTTAACAATACGACTTGAGAGTTCATCCGACAGTCAACAGGCAGCTAATGATGTGAGGTCATGCTCACAATACATGTTCTGCAAAATAAATGAGTGAAGCTAGTATAAGCTATTAGGTTAACTCCACTTTGATCAAGTGTATTTTATAATAATTTCTGTTAATTTTACTGAACATTAAACTGTTTCTAACTATTAAATTGTTAACTTATTTTTTTAAATTAAATTCAAACTTAGAACATATTTCACAAATCATCAATTGCATTCTCGGTTGTTCCCCTTTGCTTACTAGTTGTTGATGTGACACTGTTAAGATTAATTCACTAGGTGACAGATTATTCATTACATTATTGCCATCTGTGGGATGTAAATTGCTGGTATAGGCTGGTTAACAATAACCTGGAACTTAAACCAGAACAGAAACGAGAAGCTAAAACAACAAACACCTTTTGCTTCACATTACACCAAGAGCATTCTGGGTATAATTGCAGAAATTCGTTCATCATTTGTTTCTTAGAACACTGTTGAGAGCATCTAAAATAAGCAGATGTGTGTTGCTTCATAGAAAATGGAGAAAAGTGAATTTCGTGTTCTGATAAAGCACTACTTTACACCGTGGTAAGACGGTGAAGGAAATGGAAGAAAAGCTGAACAAGTATTCTGAGGACTCTGCTCCATCAATGGAATGGTTCACAAGTGGTTCACAAAAGTTCGATGTGGCTGTTCGAACACAAGAGATGCTGTGTACACAGGATGGCCGGTTGAGGTCACAGCAGAAGAAATGGTGAACAAAGTTCACGATATTGGGTTGGTAGACCGCTGAGTGAAAATCCGTGAGATAGCCAAGACAGTAAATATCTCGAGTGAACGGGTGTATAACATTCTGCACGATTTTATGGTTATGAGCAAGCTGTCAGCAAGATGGGTGCCGCAACTGCTCACAGTTGAGAATAAGCGAAATCGTGTGGGCATTTTACAGGGATGTTTGAACACATTCCAGTGCAACCCAAATAAGTTTTTGTGATGTTATATCTTGGTTGATGAAACTTTGATCCAGTACTACCAACCTGAAACCAAACAATAATCAAAGCAGTGATTTCCTTCGGCGAACCTGCTCCAAAGAAGGTGAAAACCATTCCATCAGCAGGAAAAATCATGGCAGCTGTCTTTTGGGATTCACAAGGGATGATAGAGATCCATTACCTGGAAAAGGGTAAATCAATCACAGGTTCATATTATGTCGCAATACTTGATCAGTTTCATAAGGAATTGTCAAAAAAGGACCCGATTTGGTGAAAAAAAAAAAAAAAAAGGTTCTCTCACCAGGATAATGCACCCGCAAACAAGTCAGCCATTGCCATCGCAAAATTTTTGGGATTGGGCTATGAACTGCTACCTCACCCACCATAATCTCCAGATTTGGCTCCGAGCGACTTCTTCCTCTTTGCAAACCTGAAAAATTGACTCGATGGGAAGAAATTTACATCCAGGGAACACATAATGGCAGAAACAACCTCATATTTTGCAGACTTCGAAAAATCATGTTTTTGGAAGGGTTAAAAAAATTGGAGAAATGTTGGACGTGTATTGAATTGAAAGGAGACTATGTTGAGAAATAAAATTGTTTTTTGCAAAAAATTTTCTTTAAAAGGTCACTGACTTATCAATCTGCCCTCGTATATTAAAAACAGAAGCACCATTAACGTGAAGTTATTTTCATTTTAATTTTTTTAAATTATGAATGAGTCAATGTTCACACTTAAAACTTCACTTACATCAAGTTGTAAAATCTTGGAACACTTTAGGAGGCATTCATCTCCATTAGCCTGAGCATCCAACACTGCCATCTGGAGGTAAACTTATGATGTTGCTTACCGGCGGGATCTCAAAATTTAAGTCTCTTGGAATTTTTAAAAATTAAGATTTTTTCCATAATGAGATATTTATTATAAAGAATAGAGATCATATAATGAATTTTGAAATACCACCAATTGATTCCATCAACAAATTTGTTTTACTTCCAGTAGATAACAATGCGAGAAAAATCTGTCATGTAGTGGTAGCAAGCTTAACATTACATCAGCAACGTGTAAACAAAATGGATGCAATTGATGAATTGCAAAATATGTTCCGCATTTGAATTTAATTAAAAAAGATAACCATAGCATTTGTCTGTAATATATAGGAAATTTTTCTTCACTGTTACTAGCTTCATTTCCCATTCATTATTACCATACGATTTTGTTCATTTCTGAAAATTTGGCACTGATGACAACCAGTATTGAATTAACTTACCTAAAATAAATACAAGACACTTCAGACCTGATAGCGTTTTCCAATGAACTGAAAAATTTTCTCCAAGCAACCTGTTACACATATCAAATGTGTGTATTACTTTCTTTATAAAATAATATGGCTTAGGATCTATATCAAAAAGCTAATCCGTTAATACAAAAATATAAAATTTAATCTTGGAATTATACATTGTTCTCATTTATGTCAGTAAGGTGAGCCTACATTTAAACATAAGCAGATGATTATATATATTCATTTTACCTATTTATCAAGATTGTGCTCATGTGGGTTACTATAATTCCTGAATATACAGAACATAAACTTAGTTGGTTTTATTTAAATATCACAACCATTAACATTTCTTTAGAATGCCCAGTTAATAAAAAACTATAAATGCATTAAATTTCATGATCTACGTTTACTTTCAGGCCTTGAACCAAACAAACAGGGAATAGGGACGTAGGCAAGGAGAAAGTGCAGCTAAGCAGTGTAGTATGAACAGGGTTGGCACATTCAGTACCGGCTCATCTGTGTTCCACTCAACTCAACTTCACAAACTAAACGTCTATGAAATTTGTAGTTTTAGGACATCCATGAATTAATATGGGATGGGAAGAAACAACGAACTGATGTGTTGCATTCACATGACTTTCTCTATTCACTCTTCCACAAACTACTTTATGGAAGCCTCTTCTTCTACCTACTTCTTGTTAATTGAGATAAACTTCCATTGTATTCATAAAGATACAGTAGGCTAAAGCGATAGCCAGATTATAAAAAAAACGGATTGTTATGTGATGACTATGAAATTCCAAATTGTTTGCATGACCATGAGAAAAAACAAATAGTGACTTACCTCTTTGAAAAAGTATAAGTATTTGAAAATTCAAACCAAATGCCTCGGAAATTGTTAACTTAATGCCACAACAATTTTTATTTGGCATAAGTTGTATCCTTTAACAAGATCTTAATCTTTTGTGTAGTAAGATTTTGTTTATCTCTTAATGTTTACAATTACACGTAAGTCATTCAGAATGAACAGGACATCTCAGGCTATTCGCAGAAAATTCAAGATGTATACTTATTTATTGTGCAAATACTTAAACATATGGCATTTTAATCAAAATTGTTAGAGCCATTTTTGAGAAAATAAAAAATAATTAACAATAAGGGTAGTTTGGGGCAAGGAGATTTTCTTGAAAAGCTTTGTTTACAGAAGGGAGGGCGTGAAGAAGGAAAGAAAGAAAGGAAGAAAGAGAGAAAGGGAAGGAAGGAAGGAAAGAAAGAAAAACACACACACAGGCCTTTTATAAAAATGCTTTTTTTTGGATTCAAGGAAATTCAAAATTTGTATTTCCAGTAAAATTTTTATATCAAATTTTTGTGTGTAATGGAATATTTTCTGCCTACTACAGTTAAATAGTACAAAAAGTAAAAAGAAGATGAAGACTTTTCTAGCAAAAAATTTTGTCTGCTAGTTCAAACGTAGTAAAACACTAGAAGTAACTGTGTTGCAGGATCTATCCATCTGCCACTTTCTATTTTGTTAATGATATACTTGAAAGTTATTGTCTGCAAGAACTTACAGATTTTGCATTTTTTGCTATGCATTCTGGATTCTGTATAGGTAAATTCAGTGTTTTAATGTCAATGTTTTTTATTTCTTTTTGGTATTAGATTTTTGCAATATAAACTTTGTACAATCTTGAAAGTCTTTTTGATAAATCCCAGATTTTTTATCTAGAGGGATTTTGCCTTTAGAGGAAGCATTCAGTAATTAATTGTTTTATGTTGTATCTGTTGTGTGGGGCCAAAATTATGTTCAGTTGTTAAAAATTCTATTAAATCTGTGTGCCCGTGGGTGATAGGTGAACTTTCAGTATTTTCTTTTATCCTAAATCTTTTGTAGTTTGGAAGTATCCCTTGTAACTTTTTGTCCACTGTATTTTCTGGGCTTGTTCTCTATCATCTCTGTATTGAACCTATTGTTTAGAATATCTCAACATTTTCAATCATTTTATACAACAATTTTATAGGATTATTTCCATATATTTTTTATCTGCTTGATTTGTTTCAAAACATAGTTTAAGCAGTTGGAAAAATCGGTCATAGCTACACATTTTTCGTCATACAATTATGAGATCAAAACGGAGGCAAAATTGTTGAAACCCCTTCGAAACAAAGCTGAGGTTTCCACCTGGGAAAACATTTTTATTATAAAAAAACTGTTAAAAGGTCATGAATTTTGAGATACCTATGTTCTGTGAACTCAAATGTCCCACCGCTAGATGTCTCCCAACACACGCATGAAGCAGATGATGCCAGTGTTTCCGGCAGTCAATCCACAACTGATAGTGAGGATAATGCATCCTAGAAACATGTACTATTATTTTAACAATTTAAGTGAAGTAATTCAATAAATGATATTAGTTTATGTTCTGCCAGCATGTTGCCATGGTAGCTCAGTTGGTTAGAGCAGCCAGATAGAAGCCAGAAGATCTGTGGTTCAATCCTGGTTATGGTTTTGAATTTTTCATTCTGATTCTTCCTTTTCAACCTTGTCCTACCACGACTTGTGTAAAAGAATACTTAATTACCACTATTAGTTTATGATTGGTTTTAAAACTCCACTGTCTCTAGCTTCAAAAAATAAAATAATTGTGATTTAGTATCAGATATCTTAAGTTGTAGTCTAATGAAAATAAACAACTCAAAGCTCGCTATAAAACTCATAATTTATACAAGTCAAGGTTCCTGCAGTGCAAGTGGCAACAGAGTGCCAAGTGATCGTTTCACATCACTTCCTGTTTGGTCTGTTTAAAGCCTGAAAACAAGTACTGCAACAGCTTTGGGTACCTCTTGATCCTGGAAAGCTGCTATAACTATTGCAGTTTCCCACTCTGCAAATCTTTGGCCTGCAGTACTCTGTGGCCTTTGTAGCTGATGAAGAAGCCTTTCCTTGCCATTTAGGCCTCCAAATAAGAATGTTGTAACCTAAAATTGAAAGCAAGTATATTAATTCTAAACAAAAGCTATGTCACATCACAATCTAGATACTGTCTGAAGCTTCCTTTGTAACAAAAATGCATCCTTTTGACCGCTAATGTGATGTTTCCAGGCACCAGCAGAAGACAATGTTAATCATAAATACTCCATGCACATTTTGGAAGCTTGTGCCGTATGTTCATGCTATTTACATAAATTACTTGCACATACAATTTTGTGGAACTTGTATGATCATTGCTTTAAAGCTACTTATACGAGGTGTGATCAAAAAGTAATCAGAATTTTTCTTTTTCTTACAGAATTTTTATTTAATCAACATAAACTTTGTCCCCTTCAAAGTAATCCCCCCAGATATAATACACTTGTGCCAGCGCTTTTTCCAATCTTGGAAGCACTTCTGGAACTCACTTTTCATTATAGTGTTCAGCTCCTTCAGTGATTGTTTTTATCTCATCAATGGTGGCAAAACGTCGTCCTTTCATGGTTCTCTTCAGACTCGGAAATAGAAAGAAGTCACAGGGGGCCATGAGGCTATGTCCAGCAAATACAGTGGCTGAGGCAGCATAATGGTTTTGTTTTTTGCCAAAAAGTTATGAACAAGCATTGAGGTGTGAGCAGGTGCATTATCGTGATGCAATTTCCACGAGTGATTTTGCCACAATTCTAGTTGTTTTCTTCTAATTGCTTCATGCAAACAGCATATAACTTCCAGCTAGTATTCCTTATTGACTGTACGACCATAAGACAGGAACTCTGATGCACTATCCCATTGTAATCGAAGAAAACAATGAGAAGAACCTTCACATGTGATCGAACTTGTCAAATTTTTTTCGGTCTTGGCTCTTCAGGCAGTTTCCATTGGGACGATTGCGCCTTAGTTGCAACATCATACCCATATACCCATGTTTCATCACCTGTTATAACCTGCTTTAGAAGTTATGGATCATTTTCGACTTCATTCAGCAATTCCTGAGTGATGTCTACGCGACGTCATTTTTGGTCGAAATTCAACAATTTCAGAACAAACTTTGCTGCTATATGTTTCATGCCCAAAACATCCCAAAAAAATTGCTTGGCATGAGCCAAAGGGTATGCAGACATCATCAACAACCTCTCTGATGGTGATTCGGTGTTTTCCAGAACCATTTTCTTTGCTTCTTCCACATTGTCGTCAGTAATTGATGTGCTAGGGCTCCAGGACAGTCATCATCTTTGTCTTCTCAACCCTCTTTGAAATGTTTATACCACTTGTAAACTCTTGTCTTACTCATAGTAGATTCGCCAAAAGCCACAGTCAACATTTTGAATGCAGTGCCGCATTTATTCCATTTTTCAAGCAAAATTTAATACAAATTCTTTGATCCATCTTTTTCGAAAGTAAAAATTTGCCAAGCACTTGAAAACACATATAACTTTTTCGACTGTCAGCAATAAACTAATTATTCAAAACAGTTGAAAATGCATACATGAGGAGCATGTGTACCAACATGATAAAACAAAAGTTTTGAACATCAGATGTATAAAGCTCACGAAATTAAAAACTTCCCATTATTTTTTTAATCACACCTCGTATATCAAAGAAGTTAAGACCAGAGCTTTAACAGCATAGAAATGAAAGGTGTTCTTAACTTCTCAAAGAATTTGCAAATGTAATAGCAAGCATAAATTAATGCATTGAATGGTCACGGAAGACCAATGGCACCCATTCCTTACCTACTGTTAGGATTGCTCTTTCTTTTATGTAACTTACAAACGTAATATGAATTGCAATGTTTATGTCACAAAGTTTTCAGAACTATGGAAATAAATACTGAAATCCCTATATAAAGGTAAGTCAAATATAAACCAGACTTTAAACCCTCATCTTCTTAGACAACCCCAAGCGGATAGGTAGAGTGGGGCATTGAAGGTCAATGCATTATAAGTGGGGGAACCTGCTTGGTGAGCTGTTTCACCTCCCTCCTCAGTACAGCCATGAGTGAGCAAGCTGTTACGCAACACATTATAATAAAGTTTTTAATAAAGGAAGGTATAAAACCATCTGAATTGTTGAATAGGTTGATGGTACAGTTTGTGGATGGTACACTTTCCAGCGTTTGATAGGGCCAGCAAGTTTAAGGGTGGGCAAGCAAATGTGGGAAAAGAAAGAAACAATCAATGCCCGAGAACAAATCTCACAGATGAAAACACTCACCAATTCATGACCTTGTGGAAGGTGACCGGCAGTTGACTGTAGATAAAATCACTTTAGAGATGGGTATCAGCCAATGGGAGTGCTCATACCATCATCACAGAGGTCATCCTTCTCCATAACAATGCCAGACCTCACACAGCAGTTTTGATGAGAAATAAACTTGAGAAAATGCATTAAGAAACACTTGAACACCCTCCCTACAGCCCAGATTATTCATTGTTTGCACCCTTGAAGGAAACATTGGAAGGGGAAGGATTTGAGAACAAAACCAAGAAGTCAAAAATCATGGTGCAACTGGTTGATGACTCAACCACAAAGTTTCTTTGAAGGAGGGATCTACAAGCTTCCAAACGGTGGAGAAAATGTATAGAGTATGAAGGAGACCATGTTGAGAAAAGTTAGAGGGTTTATTTTACTTTTTCATGGCCAATAAATGTTTATAAAAAACGTTTGATTTATATTTGACTCACCCTCATTTAATTATACATATTTATCTTATATCACCCTGTACAGACCGTTACCATGCAGAAATCATGTTCACAAATACAGTACAGTACTACCCTCCAATGATCAGCAAACATGTGTACAGTTTCGCAGCTTTTTCTTTAAAAATTTGGCAAACCATTACTGACTGCAAGTTCTAATTATTATCTTATGTATGTTGCAGTATTATTCAGAAGTCACAATGTCACAGAGTAGGAAGTTAGTTTGGTTAACATAAAATATGCTTGAAAATGGTGAAAATAATGATTCCGGTAATAGTGAAACTGTAAGCGATGATAGTGTTTAGGACAAAAAATATCAACTAATAGATACCGATGAATCAAGTTCAGAAGATACACTGAAAGTAGAAATCATGGATTTTTATTCGGAAGAGACTGCAAAGGTACACATTAAGACAATCCTTTTGACTGTGGAAAGAAATCAAAGCAGGGAAATCCAGTACTAAAGTCTGTGTATTGGACTACAATAACGCCAAAAAAGGTGTGGACATGAGTGACCAGATGTCTTTTTATCATTCTGTGTTACGAAGAAATTTGAAGTGGCACAGAAAATTGTTGTTTGAAATTATTTTTAGTACAGGAGTTGTTAATATTTGTACCATTTACAATATGATCATTGAGCACAAGTTATCAAAAACAAACTTCAGGAAAATCCTTGCTTGAGAATTAGCTCCAAATCGAGCCATTACACCACACCAGGTCATGAGATGAGTCCATACTTTCATCAAACCAGATGATTCTATTTCAGCATCAAACTTTTATTTTTCCCTACTTGTATACAGGTATAAAATACACCAGCTCCAGGTCCTTCATTGGTTATATACCAATTGAAGGTACCTTTGTTGAATTGATTCAAGTGCAATTTATATTAGTAAATTTGAGACTGCGTCATATTTATTTATGTTTTTCATCAGGTTTAGGTTAACACCATAGTTCTGGAAGTTTATTGCATTTAATAATAGGGGTTATTCTGTTTGTAGGTCTACTTCTTTAAACTTACCTCTCGGAAACTTGAAGAATGATAATTCAAAGCACTTATTACTACTAGAACAAACTATTTCCTGTTCATTTTTTGTTATGTTTGACACTACAGCAAAGTCAAAAACAACTAAACACTTATATGAACTCTGCTGGCCAGATTATAGAGGCACAACAATCGCTCAAATGAAAAGACACATAGGAGTTTTGCAACTGTATTTGTTGGATTGTGGTTATGCTTAAGCAATACAGACAGATATCCCTGTCTAAGTGGATACAACTGTAATTCAATGCAATTTTCAAGCAGACAGTCAATTAATACTATTACTGCTTCCCTACAGTTCTAACAGTTGATTTGGAGCTTGGTTTCCGAATCTTGCAATTAAACCAAAATATACTTAATTTTTTTGCATGCAGCCTTTTTAATGACAAATTACTTATGTAACTGGAATTTTCAGGCAGATTTCAGCATGAAAGGTTAGATATGATTTCCTTTGTGAAAACAATTTGCTGAACAAATAAATCTATGCAAATGTTCAGTCATTAAAATTCAGGTATTCCACAAATCATTTAACAGAACAACGCAACTATGGATAATAATATTAATTATTCTCATATGTGCAACATTAATCTAAAGACGACTAGCACAAGTTCGAAAAACTAAGCACGTTGAACACAAGTGGCAATGAGATTATAAACATCAAACTACCATCAGCTTCCAATACTCCACAAGGCACATTGCACAAATTCATTTCACCAATTATACAATAAACAACCTGTTTGAAAAAAAGTCACTTCTGTCTCTACAATAATCAACATTAATTGCAAACATTATTTCAGTAAATTCAATTTTTCTTATATTTTTTTGAGTGTCTACCTTTTAAGGTTATAGCATTTAGTAACATTTTCATTAATTATTTTTTCCAGGAAAAAAAAATCAATTGTGTCGCATCTGTGCGCATCACACAAGGTCACACAAAGTAAGCAGAGTTAATTATGGCCATTACAAAAGCATGACCCAATTCAGGTGAGACATTTATGAAAACTTAAAACTTTAGACATATGGTTGAACATAAACAGTTGTATGCAACTTGCCTATAATGGTAATTAAGATTCTTGTATGGAAGTTTAACATCTCATAAACATACTCGCATCTTAATTACCTGCATTATAAGCTCATAGCATAATATATAGTGTTTTTCCTTCACACTGTGGCCATCGCACAGCTGCTTGCGTGTTAGCAACCACAATTTGGACTCCTGTCAAAACAGTTATAATACTGTGGCATGCGGTTGGTAATATTGTAAGAATATATGTGGTTGGTAACAATGTATGGTGTTTGCTTAGGTTGGTAATACAGATCGGTAGTGACGTAATAGAAGAGGGAGTAAAACCAGTATTATCTTGTGTTAGCGTGTAGGACGCTCTCTTCTAGCATCACCAGCAAACAGTGCAGACGTGTTTTAGGCATGGCGCTTTGTCAAGCAGGAAGGTAAAATGTATCATTTTAAATTTATATTATATTCTTACCATCTAAACTTATACTATGTGAATTCTTAATGTAGGTAGTTCCTTCCTTCCTGACCCATGATGATTTATGAATATTTAGGTAGTTTTCAGGTGATTTAGGAACTTTATTACCTTGCCCCGTCGGACCTCGTGTTAGTTTAATGTAGTGATTTAGATTTCAGTACCATGCTCTACCCCCCGTAATTATGTGAAAATAAAAGAGGTTACAACACACATATTTCTGGCATCTTTTCAGAAAATTTTCATTCACACCGTAAAGTTCAATATCTGAAATTGAATGAATTTTTTGCCTGATGTTATATTTTAGTTCTTCCAATGTATGGGGTTTATTGCATACACCTTATTTTCCACATGATCAGCAGAGTTGGGGTCGCTAACTCTGCCCAGCCCGGGCTGTTGATGCAGTATTTTTAACACTTAAATGATTTTAGTCAAATTATATAATAAAAAATATAATAATAGCCCATCTTAAAGCAATACGTGTATGTAACAATATATAAAAAGTGTATATTACAATCATTGTATATGTTTATATTATTGTATACATGTGTAATAATGTTATCTGAATGTATTACATAATTTAATAATGTAGGAGTCATGAGAAATAGGTCAAAAGTTGCTAACAATGAGGTAACAATGAGGTAACCTTGAGGCAATAATGAATTAGAATGTTTAATAATGATACATGTAATTCCTGGAGCAGCAATAATGTAATTTTTGAGACAGCTTATAAATAGTCAATCAACACCAGAAAAAAGCTTAAGTTAAATAAAAGTATTCTATTGGATTAGGAATAGCCAATCAGACTTGAAATACAGAAATTTACAAATTTAGGCGGTAGAAATCAAGTCAGTTGCTTGTAGACAGCGCTCATAACTGGACGCATTGCTTGCGGAGTGTTTCTAACCAGATGCGAATGCGTCCTCAAGAAATTTAATACGTATTCATGCGAGACGAAAATAGTTTTACGTGTTAAAAAGTGCAAGTAATTAATTAAAGAATCACACAGCTCTCTATATCAGTGAAGTGTTATTTAAATCGTGTCAAGAATTATATAAAAAAAAATCTGATGTGTTACACTCACATGACTTTCTCTACTCTTGTACAATCTGATTTTACAAACGCTTATTCTCCATATGCTTCATGTTAATCGAGATATCGAGATGTCAATCTTATTGGTAATATTCATGTAGATGCAAGGGGAATATGGTAGCTTTTAAGCGATAGTCAAATATTTTAACGCTGGTTGCTATGTGGCGCATTCCATTCTCTTTGCATGTCCAGGACATAAAAAAAATGAATAACGAATTTGAGAAAAAGTATAAGTATTGGAAAATTTAAGGAAATAACAAGCAATAACTCGAAAACGGTTCACTCTACAAAAGAAATGTATATGACATAAGTTGTGTATTTTAACGCGATCTACATTTTTTGTGTAGTAACATTTTGTCTATCTCTTATGGTTTACCAGTTATGCAAAAGTCGTTCACAGTGAAGAATACTTTTGGAGACATTCCCAGAAAATTCGAGATATACATTTCATTTCTCATGACATTATCTTAAACATATGATATTTTCATCAAAATCGTTAGAGCCATTTTTGAGAAAATTAAAATTTTCGAAAAATCTTCCATGTAAAGGGTAGTCTGGGGTGGGGGGATTTTCTTGAAAACCTTCGTGTCGCATCTCTGGAAGATACTGAACCTAAATACCAAGTTTGGTGCTTATCCGACTGTTCGTTTTTGAGTTATGCTGTTCACAGACACACAGACACACACACACACACACACACACACACACAGACACACACACAGACACACACACGGACATGTTTCCAAAAATGCTTTTTTTGGATTCAGGAGGTCTCAAAACATGTATTTCCGGTGAAATCTCGGTATCGAATTTTTGGGTGGAATGCAATACTTCCCCTACTTACTATACGTAGTAGAGAAAGTAAAAAAAAAAAAAAGGAGTGAATTAAAAATTATAATCTGTGTAAGCCTACATTCTTCAGCCGCATCATGCCCTGTTAAGAAATTCACAGCCGAGGTAAACATAAATATATTATATCTAAAGAAACAGTCAAATTACAAAGCTAATATTTTTAAACTTGGGACGAAGGCTACCGGAAACTTTTTACCATACGTGCGGTTGCAACTACTTCAAGTTTGGTTCCCCAACAGTTGAACTACAATACAGCTCCTACTTCAAATTGGTTTTCCATAAGTGGGGCATAAACTAACTACTTCAAATTGGCTCCCAAAGCATGGGGCAAATAACAATACAACAAAACACCTTCTTCACTGTTTAGCCCCGCTCTCCTGGCTGTAGGTATATATATAGCAGGGAAAGATCCCAGTTCACATCAGTTCCTGAGGAAGGCCAGAATCAAGATAGCCGAAAGCTCAAGTGATTTCATCGATATAACACGGCTAATAATCTGAGAAACTCTAATCATTAATTCAGGAAATTTGTGAACAGAGGTTAATTAGTAAAGAATTGTGCCCTTGTGATCCCCTCATTTGACTATATGTGATTTTTATCTGTGGGGGAACTTAAGAAAATGGGTAAGAAATTCACTCAATCTCAGATATTAACTCTCCAGTGTGAATGAAAATTTCCAAAAAAGATGCCAGAATTTTGCAGATATAAAAGGACAACATTTCCAACGTCTCTTATGACACGGTATATTACTAATTGTTATTATTATTATTGTAAATATTATAACTGTTTTAGCAGGAGTCCAAGCTGCAGCAGCTGACATGTAAGCCCCATGCACTAGCCATGGTGTGAAGAAAAAGCACTGAGTAGCAAAACAATAGATTGCATGAGAAAAAACCTACCCATTCCAGAAGCAAGTATTTCTCCATTGTTATTAAATCTGTTCAAGCTGACAATACCATTAACACCCGAGTCTGACATTTTATATACATATCTTCCTGTTTCAGCCTGGAAAAAATCCACGGATCTCCTTTCTTCTACTGTATAAACTGGGAATTTTGGATCTGGATAGCGTCCCACCACAATTATATCTTCCAGAGGGTGCCATGTTGCCTGCACTCAACAAAAAGAAAAAAAGTACATGAGACAAACTCATTTAGAAGTTTTGCACACACCAGGTTAATCAACCAACTCTAGATATTCATATCCATGAAGTATATCTGCAGATGTGCTTGTAACATATTTATTAATTCCTAATGAATTCCAGTATTGATTATTAATTGTTGCCTAATACAAAGAAGCTTAAAAATTTAGATCTGAAAGAGTGATGACACAGAAGTGCTTTGTTGTTGAGAATTTCAGCAAAAGTTCCACGTGGCCAAGTGCTCAAAAATTAATGTTGTGGACTAATTGATAATTAAAACTTGTGCCGTGAGAAGCTTTTATATTTAACACTTTTAATACTTTGTTACCTGAGTTGAAAGGGTTAACACAAACATTAAATTAACTTGCTGTACTATACTCTAGGACCTTAATGTTGATTTTTTTGTCAAGTGTGCTGAAGAGTACACCACAAATATTAGTTTAATTCTTTCCAAAACACTTTGAAAAGCTTAGCTAGTTCAACTTATTGATCATTTTCATATAAGAATACTTTATGCTGCAATACCAATCTCAAGTAGTCTTTTTATAGCAATGAATGTCTCTGTACCACTCAGTTACTTTGAACCTGAAACAGAACAGATTTTCAATTCTAATTTAGTTTTATATTAGGTTAACTCTACTATCACCTTGTAACTTTTCTTCTATGCTAGAGCATTTTAGCATGGCTTGTGTCTCTACAGATATTTTTAACATCATTAATCAAATGGTATAACCCATTATGTAAGTTATTTAGGTATGTGTTATAATTCACACAAGAATGACAATATTAATTTAACAACTTCTGAGTAACATATAAAACGCTCACTTTGGGTACAGTCATAGACTACCGCTTCATTAATGGTAAGAGTTGAGTTTTTTTTTATTTATGGACACTCTTTAACTATATGGTTCTTAGCGTTCCATTCTATATTGGGCGTGAAACACCGGTAATTTTGCTTAGAGGCCTCTTTATCAGGCTTGAGGTTCTTTTACGTGCCGTAAATCTACAACATGGGACCAGCGGCTTTGCTTTAATTCCCTTCCGAAGGAAGCCATGCTAAGGATTTTTACACCCGAAAAAATCCATCGCCCTCTGCCGGGTTTGAACCCGCAACCTTGGGAACCAGTGTCTAGCACGGTACCACTAGTCCACGGAGGACGACATTAATGGTAAGAGATTTGGCATTTTCATGGTGGAAGATTTTACTGAATCCACATGATAAGGTAGTTCACTTAATGGAAGTTAAGATAGACAGCAATGCATGCTGTGGGCTTTATTTATTTTATTTTGTTGTATTACTACTGTCCATTCCAAACCAGAGTTCCTTCTGATGTAAACAAAAGCACGTGCTCCTGCTTGTCATGAACACAAGAACATACTCTTACGCCGAAGTAAATAGTTCCTTAATACATGTATTGTATTATGAAATATTAGGGCAGGAAAGGTATAGAACTGCACATTTTATTGCGGTTATCATAAGAACTCATTGCTAAAGGTAATGGATATATACCAACTGTTAAGACATTACAAAATATGACTTTCGTCTGCTGTTGCGCTAACGCCGAGAGTATCTTGCTTGTTAATACCAATTGTATGCATGACTGTCATTCTCTTGCATATACAAGAAATGCAGCAATGAATTCCCAGAGATGCTATCTGAGTACCAAATAAACACTTTGCGTAACACAGGAAATATCATAATCGAACAGGCATTCATAATACGCAATCACACGTATGCTCAGCCCAGGTCAAATCTTGTGATTCAGTCAGTTGGTATTCGAGTTCACATGGCAGAGGAAAGTGTGTGTGGTGCGAATAAACTGTTCAAACACAAAAGCAGGAAACAGTTAAAAATGTGGCGAAAAACAAACAGCTCTTCATATATTTAACTCACTATTAGAAAAATACCCGACACTTGCATTAGTGCATATTACGAAACTAATATCGGATTTTACAGGCGTTTCAGTGAGAAGTGTAACCAAAGCGAGCAGGGAATATAAACAGACATAACAGAACATACAAGAGGATAAAATGTGGGAACTTGTTTTGTGTGCGACAGTGCTGTGGAATTGTGGATAAGCTTGTCATTATTTTGATTCCGATATGGCAGCTGAATCATCTTTGGAGGATTCGGATTTGGGTGTTGCACTTTTGCCCGAGGATTGTGATTAACGTAAGTATAACGTTCATTTCCGCATACTTATAAAATCGATTGTTACTTCAGGTTGCATTTTGAACTATGATTCTCACGCAGGACGCGTTTTTATAGATTTAAACAGTGTTCAACAAGCACATGAGAGGGGAAGAAGCAGAAATTAGGAGCAGGGATTGCGAACTACTTTCGCATGGATAATACAAAGAGTTTGTTTTCAGTGAAAGGCACTCTGCTTTGGAATGGACAGTACAAACAAAATTCAGGATACAAATGAAATAGTCTAAACCTAGATAAAAGTTTTACTAGTACACATTCCCTATCTTTCTTATCTCTAAACTGAGTTGCTGTGAACTCTGGGACCCAAAAGACTCATACCCTGAAGTTTCCGAGCTATTGGGTCCTGCTTATAGCTTATCATATACCAAACTATTACATAACTTTCTTCTTCACCTTGGTTGCTAATTTTCCTTAGCCATTTGGCTCTTACTTTGCCCAAAAAAATTACCTACTTCCCATATATCTTTTCTAAATTTTACATTCATAAACTTTTTGTCTTGAATTTTCTTTGGTAAATTTGACCACTTCTTCTTACCTATCCTTTTTCTGAGCATTTTAGTTTCCTCGCATTCCAAAATTATGCAAGGCATGCTGTAAGTATATATCTGTAACATTTGTAAATACACTGGTGCAGCGCTTTGTCAGTAGAAGAGAATGTTTTTGCTTCAACCCAGAATAAGTTGAGTCCCTTGAACCACTTTTTCAATCAATAAAGAGCATTTGTATACCCACATATCACTTCTTAGTGGATAAGGCCAAGGCACAACTGCCATTTAGCAGGTTATGCGAGTTCAAACAAATCTAAAGTGTGACTCAATCTACATCATGATGAATACTTCACTGTTAATAATGCTTCTGTTTTTAATCTTTAAATCTGATGTGTTAGTTTTTTTTTTCCATTTTACTGATCATACAAGTACCCTAAATATTTGAATCAAAAACCTTAGAGCTATTTTTGAAAAAATATTGAAAAGTTATCCATCTAATAGAACTTTTTGAAAATCATTGTGCTGCATCCTTCAAACATGCTGAACACAAACAAGTAGTTTGGTATTCATCCGACTTTTCATTTTTAAGTTATACTGTTAAGACAGAGATATACATGCACCTTTTCCTAAAAATGTTTTTTATTTTCTCTACTACATAGCTGTAGTAATAGAGGAAGTATTGCATTTCACCCAAAAATTTGAATCTGCAATTTTAGTGGAAATACACATTTTGAGACCCTGAATCAAATAAAGCATTTTTAGAAAAAGGACCATCTGTGTGTATGAGACAGAGAGACATAACTAAAAAAATAATGTGACACATTCACTTGACTTTCTCTACCCTCTACTTTATTATGGATGTACAAACTATTCTTACTAAAGCTTATTTTTCTATCTACTATATTTTAATCCAAATAACCCTTTACAGAAATAGCTACATTACATATTTCGTTTTAGATAAAAAGAGAATAGCAATAGTCAATTGTTTAAGAACTGGATGCTACAAAGGTCATTTCAAAAGTTCTGCACACTATAAGATAAAAGTAAAGAAAATAATTTATTTTACAAAATACCTTTACAGACCTTTTGGCAAATTCTATATTCCAGATAGGGCACCTTCATTGTTGAACTGTCTGATTTCTTGGGTCACCTCACTGGAAGCTTAAATCAATTGTATCAAAACGTTTTCCATGGAGTGGTTCTTTAATTTGGGTAACAAATCAAAGTCTGGTGGGTTCATATCATGACTGTATGGTGGGTGGGGAAGTATTTCCCATCCATATTTGTCGAGCATTTCTCTCAGTGGTAGGGCAATATGCGGTTTTGCATTATCGTGCAAAATGAGGACACCAGCTGCGAGCAGGTCAGGCCTTCTTTGATGAACTTTCAGCGAAAAACATTTTGCAGAAACAGCTTGTAGTATGCGCCTGTTACAGACGTCCCCTGGGGCACTCTATTTGTAGCTACGACTACATTCATGTCAAACGTAAAGATATCATCAGTTTCACCTTTGATTGTTGGTGGCAGAATTCTTTCGGGTGTGGAGATTCGGAATTTTTCCATTGTGGCGACTGAGACTTCAGTTCTGACTCAAAATCTCGTATCCAGGTTTCATCAAGTGCAACAATCCTTTTCAGAAATTGTTCTCCTTCTGTTTGATAACACTGAAACAATTCTTTTGTGACCTGCTTTCTGCTCTTCACTCAGATGAGGAACCCATCTGGTAGCATCTTATCTCATCTTTAACTTTTCAGTTATGATTCTGTAAACTGAAGTGACACACATTCTGGCCTCATATGCAGTTTCCTTGCATGCTTTTTGTCCATCCTCTCTCAAAATGTCATTAACAATAATCTGAGAGGTGTAGTCTGTTGCAGGTGATGGCCTTCCACTTCTTGGGTTGTCCTCAATGCTTACCCGACCTTCACGAAAATGAGCAGACCACCGTAATACTGTGCTATAATCCACTACGTTATTCACACAAACCTCTCTCAAAGCGTTGGGTTCTTTCCACATACGAATTCGATTTTGATGTAGGAACATTGGTCACTATGTGTAATCCAAACTGACTCTGTTTCAGCTTCCATTTTAAAACTCAATTACTCACGACAAAGCCAAGTGAACCAGCAAACACATATACAACCGTCAAGCCCAAAGTCTGACTCACAACTGACATAAATTTCAACTTGATCATGCCACCGTAACAGTCTTGCATGCGCCGTGTGCATGACTTTTGAAATGACTCTCATATATGCCAACCTTGAAATTCCATACTGTTTCCATTCAATCGCGAGAAACAACTAAAAACTGATGCAACTTAAAAGAATGACAGAGTATTGAACAATTTGAACCTTTAATAACGGATATCTCAGAAATGGTTTATGCTACAAAAAACTTATTTTAAATAAATTGTGTGTTTTAAAGAGATCTACAGTTTCTGTGTGGTAGTTTTGGTCTACCACTTAATGTTAACAGTTACACAAGATTATACAAAACTCCTTGCGAATGAAAAGGACTTCCTAGGCTATTCGCAGAAAATTCAAAATATACATTTTATTTGTCATGTTAATATCTTTAACATATGGTATTTTAATGAAAATCATTAAGAGCCATTTTCGAAAAATTTTCCATGTAAAGAGAAGGGGGGTATTTTCTTGAAAATCTTCTGTCACATCTTTGGAAGATACTGAACTTAAATACCAAGTTTGGTAATACAGTAAAATAAAAAATTCAATGCCACAGCCAGGATTTAAACACGGTTCTCCCACTCTCTGTGCAGTTTCTCTAATCATTGAGCTACTGTGGCAACATGCCAGTGGAACAATGAATTCCCCAACTGATTCAAGTTGTTTTCCAGTTATCACAGTAGCTCAAAGATTAGAGCAACCACACGCAGTGGGAGAATCGTGTTCAAATCCCGGGTGTGGCACTGAATTTTTCAGTTGGCGCTATATTAAAAACTTGTCAAGACCAGGCTAAGGTCTTTAAAAAGTATCATTAATTTCAATTATATATATATGTAATAATTAAAAAGAAAACCAGTTTGGTACATACCGGACTTTTCGTTTTTGAGTTATGCTGTTCACAGACACACACACAAGGACATGCTTCCAAAAATGCTTTATTTGAATTGAGGAGGCCTCAAAACATGTATTTCCGGTGAAATCTCGGTATTGAATTTTTAGGTGGAATGCAATACTTCCCCTACTTACTCTACATAGTAGAGAAAGTAATAAAAAGTGAGTTAAACACTAAACTTAATATTTAAGTTCAGTATTTTGATGTAAGGATGCAACACAAACATTTAGTAAAATCTGTTGTTTTTTTATTTTTTAAAAAATAGCTCTTATGGTTTTGATTAAAACACTAAGACATAAACAAGAATAACATTTTGTAACAATAGTTTGTAGAAGAGTATGGAGTGAAAGCCATGTGAATGCTACACATCAGATTTTTTTTTCAGTTTCAGTGGACCCTCACGTGTATTTTTACTGAAATCTACAAACCAAACTTTGGGTGGAATAAACATTCTCCTCTGTATAAGCTGCACTATCAATTAGAATTATAGGAAAAGTTTTAAATAAAAACTAGACAAAACGGAACAGCTTTCAAGAATATATTAAGTGCTGTAGATATACAACAAATTCATAACAGCACACTGTTTGATGGAATGCCCTACGGCAGGGCACGGCTAAAATGAGCAGAAAATTCACCTACCTTGATAGGAGTAAGGTGCTGAAACTGTCGATGTGGATGAGGAATTATTCTCTCCAAGTTCCACAGTGGTGACCTGTACACCCTTAGCTCGCTGTGTTGATCCGTCGTTAGTAAACGACCACTACCTGATGGACTGTAATTTTTAAGATACATTAATTAAACATGCAACGCTATTACAAAGAAATGTGCTACATTATATGACTTTCCCTAACCACTGTTGTTTATTTTTATGTAGCTTCTACAGACTATTCTCATGGTAGCTTATTTTTTTATTACTTTGTGTTAATCAAAATAATCCTCCGCAGAAATAGTTTCATAACACATTTCATTGTAGGTACCATGGAGATAGAGAAAACAAAATTAATAGTCAGGTGTTTAAAAGCTAGTTATTATATGCTGGCCTTGAAACTCCATGCTCTTTCCATGACATTGCGAGAAACAGTGAATAGTGACAGTACTTTAAGAAATCAACAAGAGTTGAAAAATTCAAACCCATACTAATGCCACAGTAAAGGTTATTGGGAATAAACTGCATTTTAAAGAGATCTACAGTTTTTGTGCAGTATGGTTTTGTCTATTTCTTATGGTTTACCCATTATACAAAATTCCTTCTGAATGAAGGGGACTCCACAAGCTATTCCCAGAAAATTCAAGATATACATTTTATTTGTCATGTAAATAATCTGAAATACTCTTCTTCTCTCTCTGTTTACCCTCCTCGTATGTGGACTTATTCCCCCAGGACTTACAAGAGGGTACCTGGGTTCAGAGAACTGCTGAGGAGTAGACACTTTGGATCAGGTAGAATATCCAGAATGGGCGATCAGCCCGATGCCTGATATGAGAGCAAGCAAGTAGATATGAAATGATGGTGAAATGGATGAAAGGAAAGGTGGTGGTGATGAGTATTTGGTGGAATGAAGGGCAGGGAAACCAAAGAAAACCCGCCCCAGATACCGCTTTGTCCACCACTAAATCCCACATGCAAAGTCCCTGGGATGGAACCCTTGGTGAGCGGCAAGAGGTCTAACCACTTGGCCGTGGTGCCACATAAATATCTTAAATATTTAACATTTAAATCAAAATCATTAGGGGCATTTTTGAGAAAATAAAAAATGTCCATTAAAGGGTAGTTTGGGGTGGGAGGATTTTTGTTCTTTTTAGTTATGCTATTCACAGATACACGGAACTTTTTTAATTTTTTGAGGGTCTCAAAACATGTATTTCTAAAGAAATCCCAACATGAAAATTTTTGGGTGAAATACTCTACTTACTACAAGAACCTAGTAGAGATAGGAATACCTGTAGTACTGGGTACCAGATTAGTAAGTCATGTCATTTTGCAAAAAAGTATTAAGAGGAGATCATAATACATCTTCCATTTTCATAGAAGCAGTCTTTAAAATATAACTAAAGATAGGCAAAATATGACTTCCTATTCTAAAACATGACTGCTAGTGTATGAAAATAGGATTTTTCCAATTAACAGCGTGTAGAATTTCATGTGTTTTAAACAACTACATATTTTAGTATTTTGGCAAAATTCTCAAATTTAATGAAAATCTTCCAAATATAATCTCTTTCAAAAGTCATTTTAATGTACTGTGAATATAATATTTGAGTCAGGAAAAACTAAAAACATCACTGTTAGGCAAACAACAGTGTTTGGTTTGCATTTCACTTTCTGGCATTCCACAGTTACCATTTTGTTGAATAAAGCATTAACGATTTGTATGGGGCAGCCAAGACTCTGTCACTTAAATGTTCAAATAAATTACCACAATAAGTCTAGAATATTTCTCATCTTCTTTTTCGGATTACCCTCCTCTTTGGAGGACTTACACCACCAAGGACTTAAGTCAATACCTTGGAGCCACAGCCTGTCGAGGAGTAAGCAAGCTTTGGATCATAGCAGAACAGGATGGGTAATCAATCCAATGCCTTGTATGGCGGTGAAGAAGGAATTGAAATTTAAGGATAAAAGCGATGATAGGAAAATTCACGGATAAGATTATCCAACACAGCATTCACATAGCAGCCAAGGAAAATCACGAAATAACCTTCAGTCAGGTTGGTCCGACCCCGGGACCTCCCGAATGCGAGTCACTCACATTACTGCTGCATATCTCGCTCAATAGCTGCCAATATACCAAGGCATTATCCGCAAAACGCTGTGCATGGCGTCACAGAAAGAATGGTATGCTTCAGGAAGTACGAGTGTC
Organism: Deroplatys truncata; assembly: GCA_030765065.1. Lineage (NCBI taxonomy): Eukaryota > Metazoa > Arthropoda > Insecta > Mantodea > Mantidae > Deroplatys > Deroplatys truncata. Next base: position 114,409,569 of record CM060982.1, read on the forward strand.
AGTCGACAAGGAGATGTCACATGATACAGAACTACTGGATTTTGAACACAGCACGATTGTGGGCTGCAAATTCAGTGGGTGTTTAGTTCAATTATCTTCCAAAAATGCGGCACACAGATTTTCAAGATAACCCCCCACGCAAACTACTCTTTACGTAGAACATTTTTCAAAAGGTTTGATTTTCTAAAAAATGGCTCTAATGATTTTGATTAAAATACCATATAAGGCATTTATATGCAGATAAAATGTATATCTTGAATTTTCTGGGAATAGCCTGTGAAGTGCTCATTTGAAAGGAATTTTGTATACCTAATCTTGTATAACGGGTAAACATTGAGACAAAAACATGCTACACAAAAAATGTAAATCTTGTTAAAACATGCAATTTATTTAAAATAAGTTTTTTTGTGGCATAAGCCACTTCTGAGATATCCGTTATTTAAGATTCAAATTGTTCATTTCTTGGTCATTCTCCTAAAGCTCTGTCAACATTCAGTTGATTCTTGTGATTGCATGGAAACAATATGGAATTTGAAGGCCAGCATATAGCATTCAGTTAAACATTTGACTATCGCTGTTCCCTTTGTATCTATAACAAAAATGTGTAATGTAGCTAAAGGTTTAACTGGATTAAAATAAAGTACATAGGAAAATAAACTTTAGTAAGAATAATCTGTATACTAACTAATAAGCGATACAGGGTAGAGAAAGTCATGCGACTGTATCACTTCAGATTTTATATTTTTTTCCAATACAATGAAATATACCTTCTAAATGATTTGGGGAGAAAGTTTTTGAGATTAAAATTGCATATACATAAAATGTTGGCTTTATTCATATTATGCCCATCTCCAGTTATAACTGACCTTGGAATTTAAGCTGAATGTTTCTTCTTTTCATACAGCTGGGAACTGAATATTGCAAAGTACATTTATATTTTGTATAAAAGATGCTTGGCAACATTTTTATAGTGCCTAATTTGTACACTGTGGTCTATTTTAAGCAGTTAGAGCCCAAACTGCCTGTTCATATTTAATATGTTTTGCTTCCATTTTTACTTTCTCAATCGCTACCTATGATAAGATGTATTTATTCACCCAAAAACTTCATACTGAGACATCAACGTTAACATATTTCGGAATACCTCGAACGCCAAAAGAGCATTAAAAAAATAAAAGGTGGATATGTGTGTGAGCAACATACGTATCTCAAAAATCAACAGTTGTTTAAATACCAAACTTGCTATATAATTCAGCATCTTCCAATGCTACAACACAAAGATTTTTAAAAAAATTCCCCCATCCCAAACTAACTTTTACATGGAAAAATTATTTACTTTCTCAAAAATGGATCTACAATTTTAATTAAAATGTCACGTTTAATACGACATAAATAAAATGTATATTTTTCTTGAACTTTCCATATCCCGTGAACTTCCCTTTATTTGATTACACTTTTTAAAAAAAATAGAAAAACTTACTATGGGAAAACTAGAGCTCATTAAAATACACAATTACTTCAAGTTTTTTATACCATTTGCAATTTTTAAAATATTCAGTTGCACCTTTAAACCTTTCCTATGTGCCACTTAATGAAAAAGTTGATTACCATGAACAAACATCTGAATGGTGTTTATACATGTTGAAATCTTCCTGCCTAATTTGCAACAATTCCTATGTAAAAAAAAATCTGATGTGTTACACTCACATGACTTTCTCTATTCCTGTGCAAACTATTTTTACAAACTCTTATTCTCCATCTATTTCATATTAATCGAGATAAATATTTGCAGAAACCATCTTTTGACATGCAAAGAGAATTACATTTTACACATAGCGACCAGTTCTAAAAATATTTGACTATCGCTTAAGGCCTACGATGTTTCCCTTGTTTTGTATTTGCAAGGGCAATATAGAAATACAGTAGTCTTTAAGCATAGACATATCTCTTAATAGCTGGTTACTAGGTGCAGCACCATTTTCTTTGCCACAGATTAATACTCTTTGCATATCCAAGACAAAAAAAATGAATAACGAATTCCAATTTGAGAAAATAAGTATTGAAAATTTTAAGGGAATAACAAGCAATATCTCGAAAATGGTTCACTCAACAAAAAAATGTATGACATAAATTGTGTATTTTAACGCGATCTACATTTTTTGTGCAGTAAAATTTTATCTCTCTCTTATGGTTTACCAGTTATGCAAAAGTCGTTCACAAAGAAGAATACTTTGGAGACATTTCCAGAAAATTCAAGATATACATTTTATTTGTCATGAAAATATCTTAAACATATGATATTTTTTAATCAAAATCGTTAGAGCCATTTTTGAGAAAATTAAAATTTTCGAAAAATGTTCCATGTAAAGGGTAATCTGGAGTGGGGGATTTTCTTGAAAACCTTCGTGTCACATCTCTGGAAGATACTGAACCTAAATACCAAGTTTGGTGTTTATCCGACGGTTCATTTCTGAGTTATGCTGTTCACAGACACACACACACACACATGGACATGTTTCCATGTTTGGATTCAGGGGGTCTCAAAACATTTATTTTTGGTGAAATCTCGATATCGAATTTTTGGGTGGAATACAATACTTCCCCTACTTACTATACGTAGTAGAGAAAGTAATATATTGTAACCTAGCGAGGTTCCAAACACTTATTATACGAATGTGAATTTGCCATTGGTAGAGAGAGCCATGTGAACGTGTCACATCAGAGCTTGTTCTTTTGTGAAGCAATGAAATGTAAGATTGCGAACATCATAGGTGAGTCTATTCTTGGAATTTGCAATTTACTTAAGGGAACCTGATTTGCTTTGTAATACAAAACTCTTCCTGAATCAGAATGTGATTTAATAGATGATCGTTTAAAGACTGGTTACTTATGTCTTATTGAAATTCAGTTATTAATGCATAGGCATTTTAAAAATTTTGGAGATAAATTTTATTTCTCTCTATGGCCTTAAATGAAAACTAGCCAACCCTGAGGCACCGCAGAATGCAGCTAATCATTATTCCACATAACTCAATAGTGTGTCGTACTTCAAGTAAATTTCAAATGAGATTTGGAGGAAACTGCATTTTCCAACACACATCTACTTTTCACAACCTTATAAGACCTACAAAGGCGAAATTTACCAACTTGGATAAGATTATCTGTTAACTGCCATCAACTTGCGTTAAATGTTTTGGTGCAATAGATTTTAAAATATTGAGCATTGCATCAAATTTTAGGTAAAAATTTCAATCAATTTTCTTCAGAGAGAGCAAGAGAGAGAAACATTTTTACATAATATTTGCAGCTTAATTTCTTCTATTTCAGCAACATAATACAGAATGTTATTGTGTAGTATTGCTGCACAAAAAAAGACTAATTGTGGGATTCCCCATGGTTCAATTGTGGGACCATAGTTATTGCCTATAAGCATCATCTTGTACACAAGAAACTGCTAATAGATTCAAAGGACCGCATCTCTTGCACCATTACACAAAGTGCATAGAGCCACATCATTTTCATACTTACTTTCTGAAATTGAAACCCATAAAACTTTCCCTTGCCCAGCAGAGCATAACAACTTTGCATAGACAAATTCAGAATACTAAATGTTCAGTGCAGTAAAGATACAAAAATTATATGTAAAATAAATGGGAATTCCAATTTATAAAAATGTCTGAAGACTTGGTAGTAACGCTTCTATCACACTTGCTGAAATTCTTCTAGTACCATAGATAAATATTAAATGGCAGCAGCAAGAAACACAACTTCCTTGGCTATACACTAATTTCTAGTCCATATTTCACACTTCAAAACCTAACACACATAAGTATATGAAACTTATGTCCTGCAGCCATAGAACAGAAATAAGATAAATAATTTACGAGGGAGAGTTGACTTTACAACTCGCATAATCCATTACTGAATTTCGCACCCATTTACTGCTCATTCATCACTGCCGGTTATCACTAGAGGCCACTAGTGATGCAATATAATTTTAAATCTCAAAAGTTTGCAATTTTGTTGCAGCCGAGTGAAAGATGAGCACCACGAGGGACAGATGCACAGATTTGAACTCCAGCCTATCATAGTATTGCTATGGTACGTTCGGGCTGTAATCCTTTAATTCAAGAAATCTATTAAAAAAAAAAAAATCTGTGTTACACTCACATGACATTCCCTACTCTTGTACTGTGGCAGTAATTTGTATCACAATGTAAATGCCAGAGTGATTGTAGTGCATATAAGCATTATTGTATGACATTGATTTGAGATGTTTGTTAATTATAAGCATTGTTAGCAAATAAGTTTACACGGCCTCACTGAAACTGACAATAAGAGCAGGCAACAATGAGCGAGGAGGTGAGTTGTTTATCAATTATTAGAGACAAGCAAATGACATCAGATTGGCGCGCTTTTCTTAGAAATGGAGGGAATTTCTTCCCTAGAGCATATGTTTTCGTAATTTTTGATTGGATATAAAAATAGACGCTAATGTTGGCGCGTTTTATTAACCAATAGCAGCTCGGTTATAATCTTTAGGCATATTAGGGTGTGGGAGTATAAAAAGCTAAAGCCAGAGGCAAGTATTAACCAGTTCAACAAAAATCATCCACACGTTACACGTCGCTCAGTCCAGAAGAAGCATTCGCGTGTAATACGTCGATCAGTTCGACATAAGTATTCGTGAGTTATACGTCACTTAGTTCAACGGAAGCATACATAAAGTACACGTTATGCAATTCTACAGAATCTCTCGCGTCGTAAAGCTAGTTATAAATGTGAAATACGCAAATTAATAATGTGCAGTAAATAAGTGATTATAGTGATATTAGAAAATATAACAGTTTCAGTCTGGTGTGTATCAAAAGTCAATATGTGAAATTGAATAATGTGTGACGACAATAAAAGTGTAAAAACAAATTCTTTTATCAGTGTTATCTTTTAGTAACAACTCCTTTCCGTTTACACACCCTGTTTAAGAGATTTGCTCGACTGAATAATAATAGCTAGCCGGAGCACAATGAACCCAAAATGCAAAATAATAAAACAATAACAGGCGCTCAGAAATAGATAACACGAGTTACCGCGACAAATTGGCTCCCATATGTTGTGCATATAAACATGAAGCATCTTCCAACTTCCAACCAACACAAATATTCTACTTCAAATTTGGCTCCCAAACGTGGGGCTAACCAACAAATATTCGACTTCAGTACAAACTATTTTTACAAACACTTATTCTCCATCTATTTCATATTAATTGAGATAAACATTTGCAGAAACGATCTTTTGACATGCAAAGAGAATTACATTTTACACATAGCGACCAGTTCTAAAAATATTTGACTATCGCTTAAGGCCTACGATGTTTCCCTTGTTTTGTATTTGCAAGGGCAATATAGAAATACAGTAGCCTTTAAGCATACACATATCTCTTAATAGCTGGTTGCTGTGTGCAGCACCATTCTCTTTGCCACAGATTAATACTCTTTGCATATCCAAGACAAAAAAATGAATAACGAATTCCCATTTGAGAAAATAAGTATTGAAAAATTTAAGGGAATAACAAGCAATATCTCGAAAATGGTTCACTCAACAACAAAAAATATGTAATTGACATAAATTGTGTATTTTAAGGCGATTACATTTTTTTGTGTAGTAAAATTTTGTCTATCTCTTATGGTTTACCAGTTATGCAAAAGTCGTTCACAATGAAGAATACTTTTGGAGACATTCCCAGAAAATTCAAGATATACATTTTATTTATCATAAAAATATCTTAAACATGACATTTTAATAAAAATCGTTATCCATTTTTGAGAAAATTCCATGTAAAGGGTAATCTGGGGTGGGGGGATTTTCTTGAAAACCTTCGTGTCGCATCTCTGGAAGATACTGAACCTAAATACCAAGTTTGGTGTTTATCCGACTGTTCGTTTCTGAGTTATGATGTTCACAGACAGACAGACACACACATGGACGTGTTTCTAAAAATGCTTTTTTTGGATTCATATTTCCGGTGAAATCTCGGTATCAAATTTTTAGGTGGAATACAATACTTCCCCTACTTACTATACGTAGTAGAGAAAGTAAAAATTACAATGCAATAGAAATTAATGTTATCATTCAGTGATTAAAATCAGCAACACTTTGAACCAGCCCAAAATACCTCCCACCCAAAAAAAAACATTGTCATAAAAAGCCTCCACTCCCATAGATTTTATGGGGAAACCATAAAGTTGGCAGGCATGCACAATTATGCAAGTATGCATCCTTCATTTTCTACGAATACTAGTCTGTTTAAACTGCAGTCTTTCACATAAATAAATCATGCAATAAGCATACCACATGCTCTCACCATGATGGGTCAAGTTTAAGATAAGACATCACACACCCCTACTTTGCAACAGTGTGGTGTATAACCTACAAATTGATCATCGCATCACGGCAAGTGCTTCATTCATCATAATTTTATGAGCTTCTTTGAACGCATGAGGACGAATTATTGTAATGAACCCATACCACAGAAGGCAATTCTGTGTCCAGCAACCAATGAAAAATAATAAAGAGCATGTGGCAACTTTGACATGCAGGGGCAGGCATCCAGAAACCAAGATTATAGGTACTACACAGAAGTAGCACGGTTCAAAAAAAAAAAAAAAAAAAGAAATGCAGTGTTATTGGAAAACTGTTTTATACTGATTATAGTGTAACTTATTTTGTTTGTCAGAAAAGCTGAATAATGGAGTTAGGTGCTAATTTGTTATGTATACATTATTTATTGTTAGCCATAACACATAGGTGAGCACATGCTGTTAGGCTGTAGTAATACAAAGAGACCTGGTGTTTCTAAATTTAACCTGAGGTCAGACTTGCTTTAGTGCAGAACTGATATTACTACAATTACATATGAAGTCACAACAGCAAATATTAGCAGCCGAAATTCTTGCATCAAGCATAATACAGTAACATCAATTCATACACACAGACTAAATATAAGGCTAACCTCAGATGAAATCTAGAAAACAGAGGATGCCTTAGTTCACTATGGCCTATACTCGCCTTCTACACATTCTAAGACTAACAGAGTTGTTACGGCACATGTAACAAACTGGTATTTAATTGGAGCATTTCTAACAAAACAAAACTGGTAAAAACGTAATCAGCATAAATTTACCAATAACAATGAATTTTATTTATGTTTTAATTGACCCCAACAACTCCTACATATTTACCACACGTTTAATGGTACAAATGAAATGTTCGCCATATCTATAGCTGTATGATTTGTTTCTCCCAAAATAACACATTATTTCTGGGGAAGTTTCCACTATTATTTTCATAAATTAACTCTAGGATGTGCATATTGTTATCTGGTGATGGAAGAGAAAATAAAAATAAAAGCTTTCAGTGGTTATGTATTTGCCGTAAAGCATGTTTTAATTAGAATTTCAAATGAGATTCTTGCAAATGACATCTGTAAAGGTAATTATAATCTAAATTATAATCAACCCTTTTATAAAGCGTTCTTGTGTACTGCAGTAACAAGCGTTTACAGCAATGTATGGTACGCTTCATTTTATTAATCACAATAAATTAGTCAATATGAATATTTCAGAAAAAACCTTTTGTTCTACACACAACATTAGCTGCTTCCATGGCACTATTCTGAACCCATAAGGTATAATCCAAGGCTCCAACAATGAGTTCATTTTACTAAGAGCTTAACTATTTCATTTTTTTCTTAAGCACTTTCCTTTATATACAGTGTGACAATTATTATTATAGTACAACAAACTGTATGCAATATAACAAAATTCATTTTCTGCGCTCAAGTTTACGAGCTAAAAATAGTGGAAGTCACATTCGATTCGGAAGCTCCTGACACTCATCACCTTAACATCAAAATTTCATCTCTAATAACACATTTAGTATTTCAAATCCATCACTATCACTTCTTAAAACCTCTTATCACTTGGAAATTATGGAACAATATTAGGATAGCCAACTTATAAATTTCTTCCATACATTAGTTTCAAAGACTTTGTCCCTATTTGGCATACAGACTTTCATTCAGGAACAGAAAACTGTAGCACATTATTTCCTTTCCCATAATTGAGAACAAAATGATTTTGAATCGCTTATAAATATGCACCTATTTTCTTTTGCACAAATAATTATCTCGGATGTCCGTTACAGTAAGTTATTAAAAAAGGTAGCCAGGCATCATCAAGTCTGTTGTCAGTCTCTCCTCTCTATCAGATGCACACACATACACACAAAAGCATACATTTGTAAACATAAGAATGTGTACACATTGTTATTTACCTTGATAATTAAAAAGATGGGAAGAAAATAAACCTCCTGTAAATAAATGCAAACAAAAATCACTCTTAAGATGAAGAAACCTATTCGTTTCTAAACCATACCTCACTCAAAGGGAAATCACATAAAATGTTTTCTTTGCGTGTCTAATGTCAATACAATATTGCAGTCATACTTAGGCCTAGCTTCATTTTAAACTGCTACCCAGTAAGTTCAATGGCTCATCACTTTTAATTTAATGTACAAATCAGAGAAGGGAAATTATTTTTTCTTGTTATTCTATGATGGAAAGCATGAACACTTGAATCCATCCATAAACATCAATAATATTTAAGCGCATTTATAGGAACATTTTAAATAAATATATATATTAAATATATACATTATGTGCATGATTTATACCTTCAAACAATGGACACTAGTTGTACTCTTGAAGGACTCGTTTAGGATACTGTTACTACCTCAACTGCTTTCATATTTTACTGATACAACCATGCTATGTAACACAAATATTACAATGTCAGTCTGCCTAAAAAATATCATACATCTCTCCGTTTTACATGATAATTTCTGCAAATGATTTTACATAAGCCTCATGAAGTTTGTTTACAAATTCAGGATCATTCTTCACAAGGTAGTTGAAAGCTTGCAAAAGCTGATTTTTTGTCAATGGTTCTGGCCTAACAGGAATTAAACCATCGTCCTGCAGATGTGAACTACTTGCACCTGAAGTAACTGATGTGGAGCACACTTCTGGTTTAGCCCCGGCTGTTACACTTGCACTGCTTACTGCTGGAGTACTTTGCATTTCTAATTTGGATGTTGCATCCTTAGTTGCTGAAGATGTAAACATAGTTGGTGGCATCAATGCAGGTTTTTGAGGAGTTTCCATTCCGCCACAGAGAGGAGCAGAAAGTGGTCGCTGATCTGGAGTGCCAACTTCCATTACCATGCTGTTCGAGGACCCCGTCTGTAGACTAGTACCAAAGAATGATGTTAATGGTGGACATCTTGTTGGTGATGCTATTCGCAAAAAACTCATACCATTCTCCACCAGAGTAGTCGATGTACCTGTAGGCAATGACTGCCCATTGGTGCTGCTTTGAAACATAATGGTATCGGATATATTGCCAGATGACAGAGGTCTTAATTTATTAAAATTTACTCCATCATTATGCTTGCTTGCATCTTTATTTGTTTGAGACTTTCCTTTACTTCTCTTTACAGCTACTGTTTCTGATTGTGGTGTTACTGATCGCTGCTGTTTTTCGATGTGTTCCACGCTATGAGCTGGGTTAGACATAAGACGCTGGAGTAAGGGTTTCAGATTATTCTCTCCTGGATCTGCTGCTAGTTCAACACCAGCTTTTCTTTGTTGATGACTAAACAGTCCTCCACCCTGTGCAACTTTATCAGCACCAAAATGTGAAGCACCACTGCTAGCTTTGGCAAAAAAATCTACAACACCTTGGGGCATTTCTGGTTTACACTCTTCACCTGGGATTTGCCTGTTATTTAGTTGGCATTTGTTAGTGTTATAATCTTCTTGAGCTCTGCTTAACATTGTAAATATATCCACACTTTGTTCATTTGTCGAAGTTTGTTTATTCTTCACTGCAGTCTTATCCAGCATTTTCTTATTTATTTCAGATTCTTTAACTAGTTTATCAAGCACAGCCGCTATTCGAATACACTCGTCCTTGTCATAAAACCACACACCAAATATTCTGCAACTAGAATTACGATACAGGAGAAAAGGCTCCTGTAATTGCAGGTCAAGTCCCTGTGTAACGGGCTCCACTAAGTTGTTGGTATTTAGTCTATTCATTATAAGCATACTATGATACGGTTCTCCATTTCTACTATACACGAATAAGGCACCTTCAACATCAGTTTTTTCCCACTCATTGTCTTCAGCGTTAAATGTGTATAACGCTACGTGTGTTGCCGTTTCCAGAATAGCTTTTACATATGGATCAACTCTTTTTAACGCAGCCACATTCATTCGCAATTCCGTTACGTCGGCCATTTTACCTGACTGAACTGAACCGTGGACTCCTAAGTTCATAAATCAGCTCCTTAATAGTAAAACATAAACAGCCATAAAAGTAGTGCACATAGGTCTTCCATTAATAATAATTAAGCCCATCATCTTTCAGATAAAAGGACACTCTAGAGCCCAACACTCGCCAAGAACTTGAAACAAGAAACTGTAAATACGAACTGAACAGACACCAATGACCGACATATAAAACAGATGAAATAAACACTGCGTTTTTAGCGCACAACGCAAAGTGGCTGTTTTATGAATAAAAAGTACCTTTTGGTTTATCGCACACTTTTAAATATTTTTAATGGGCGAAAACAGTACATGGTGAAGCAATTCCTTCCTAAGGCATGTGTTCTTCATATCACAATGTTGTTTACATTCGTCGATAGCAGTATGGCCAACATAAGAATTACAAATGGTATGGGGAAACAAAAACAATTGATCCTAAGCAGAAGTAGGGTCAAATTACGGCATTCATAGAATGCACAATAAAATTTTGCTCCCAAAGCCTCGTATGTATGTAAATATAATTAAACGGCAAATAAAGATTGAAGTAATTTCTTCTTGTTGCTGCCCACAACCTGAAGCAAATTTTTCTGTCTTCTTCACCCTTGCATTCTTTGTTTCACGTTTTTCTTTTTATATTTATGTCCTTTAACCGGCTAGCTCATATAGGACGGACGGACGGACTAAATTATGCTCAAATGAACCTGGGACGCTTGGAGCTTAGTGTTATCAGTATTCATCTTCCTAGAATATTAAAGTAAGAAAAAGTTATTCAGGTAACCCCCCCCCAACGCAATCAAGGCGGCTTATGGCAATAAATGTAATTAAAATGTGGGCGATCTACCCACTATGGGCTATTTTTATACACGCTTCTAACCACCCCTACCCGATCTACTTTTGCAGAAATAGTTTCACTAAAATTTACACGGAGAATAACAAGGCAATAGTCAAATGTTTAAAAGTGGGTCGCAATATGCAGACCTAGAAAATCCTCTTTCCATGGCAGTGAGAAACAACTGAATGGTGACAGCACTTCCAAGAATTACAAACTATTGAAAAGTGTAGACCAATAAATAATGGATAACTGAGAAATCGCTAATGCCACAACAAAAGTTATTCAATAAACTGTGTTTTAAAGAAATCTTCAAAATTCCTTCGGAATGAAGAATACCTCACAGGCTATTTCCATAAAATTAAAGATGTACATTTTATTTGTCACATAAATATCTTAAATAAATGACTGAAATCAAACCGTGAGAAAATTCCTCCAGAAAATAGATCATTTATCAAGGGGATTGTGAAGATTGCATTTTTGCATAGGAAAAACAAATCAGAATCTAAAACCCAGGCTAAAAGAATACCTCAGAAATATAAATACAAACAAGAGGACAAATCTGCAATATCATATTTTTCCAATGACTACAACATTCAAAGCAGTATCACTTTACTCAATGCCATAGACCAACCCTGTATATTAATCATAGAGAAAACATTTTCATCGTGAAAAATAGCCACTGAGTAATGAACTTTGAAATCCGTAAGGAAAAGGATCTAACTAGATGCTTCTTCCAACCATTACCAGAATGGCCCAGCAAAAGGAGAGGCTGATGCAGTAATCAGAACCTAGCTGAGGATAGGGTGCCTACCCCAAAAACGTGTTTTTAGTTACACAAGGTAAACAAGTAATTTTAGTGAAGTTTGGGTATTTAAACCCAACTTAGTCTAATTTTATTAAGGAAAATTATACTCAACAACTTCCATTATAATTTACAACAAAACATTTATGCTTTGCTGTATACTGCTCTGTGAACCACAATCCAAAGTTGTTCTTAATTTGTAAATAAATAACAGTAATTATAAGTTATCTTCTAACATTATATGTTACACATTTTTATAAAGCAGGCTTCAGAAAATGACATTACAACCTTCTAGTATTTGCGCTGCTAAATAATAATTATTTAGATTTATTCTCAAGCATAATAATACAAATGTACAGAAATCAATATAAATTACGAAACTCAATTAATGAAACTGAGCCAGATGAAGAATACTTTTGGAGACATTCCCAGAAAATTCAAGATATACATTTTATTTGTCATGAAAATATCTTAAACATATGATATTTTAATCAAGAGAAAATTAACATTTTCGAAAAATCTTCCATGTAAAGGGTAATCTGGGGTGGAGGGATTTTCTTGAAAACCTTCGTGTCGCATCTCTGGCAGATACTGAACCTAAATACCAAGTTTGGTGTTTATCCGACTGTTCGTTTCTGAGTTATGCTGTTCACAGACAGACACACACACGGACATGTTTCCAAAAATGCTTTAGGGGGTCTCGAAACATGTATTTCCGGTGAAATCTCGGTATCGAATTTTTGGGTGGAATGCAATACTTCCCCTACTTACTATATGTAGTAGAGAAAGTAAAAATGCTCTAGTAAAAAGATATAAGCATTTCACAAATGCACATTAATATAAAGTATTTTGATTTTATTTCTAGTTCTTACCTCATACATCAATGGATACTGCACTGTCATTGTAATTCTGCTCACCCACTGTCTAGGAGAAGACAACCAGTTAAAATAGTAACATGTACGACGTGATCAAAAGGTAACAGGAATTTTGTTTTTCTTAAAGAATTTTTATTTAATCATCATCAACTTTGTCCCCTTCAAAGTAATCCCCCTCAAATATAATACACTTGTGCCAGCCTTTTTCCAATCTTGGAAGCACTTCTGGAACTCACTTTTCGTTATGGTGTTCAGCTCCTTCAGCGATTCTGTTTTTATCTCATCACTGGTGGCAAAACGTCGTCCTTTCATGGTTCTCCTCATCCTCAGGAATAGAAAGAAGTCACAGGAGTCATGTCCAGCAAATATGGTGGCTGAGGCAGCATAATGGTTTTGTTTTTTTGCCAAAAAGTCACAAACAAGCATTGAGGTGTGAGCAGCTGCATTATCATTAAACAATTTCCACAAGTGGTTTTGCCACAATTCTGGTTGTTTTCTTCAGATTGCTTCACGCAAACAGCGCATAACTTCCAGCTAGTAATCCTTATTGATCGTACGACCATAAGGCAGGAACTCCTGATGCACTATCCCATTGTAATCGAAGAAAACAGTGAGAAGAACCTTCACATGTGATCAAACTTCTCAAATTTTTTCGGTCTTGGCTCTTCAGACAGTTTCCATTGAGACGATTGGGCAACGTCATACCCACATACCCATGTTTCGTCACCTGTTATAACCTTCTTTAGAAGTTCTGGATCATTTTCAACTTCATTCACCAATTCCTGAGCGATGTCTACGCGACTTTGTTTTTGGTCGAAATTCAACAATTTCGGAAAATTTTGCTGCTACATGTTTCATGCCCAAAACATCCAAAAGAATTGCTTGGCATGAACCAAAGGATATGCCGAGATCATCAGCATCACTCTGATGGTGGTGATTCAGCAATTTTCCAGAACCATTTTCTTTACTTCTTCCACATTGTCATCAGTAATTGATGTGCTAGAGCGTCCAGGGCGGTTGTCATCTTCAACGTCTTTTCAACCCTCTTTGAAACGTTTATACCACTCATAAACTCTTGTCTTACTCATAGCAGATTTGCCAAAAGCCACAGTTAACATTTTGAATGCGATACTGCACTTTATTCCATTTTTCAAGCAAAATTGAATGCAAATTCTTTGATCCATCTTTTTCAAAAGTTATTCCTTTTTCAACTATCAACAATAAACTAAATATTCAAAACAGCTGAAAATGCAAACATCAGGAACATGTGTACCAGCAAGATAAAAGAAAAGTTTTGAACATCGGATATATAAATCTCACGAAATTAAAAAATTCCCATTATTTTATCATACCTCGTATGTACATTCCTTTAATTTTCAGGTTATCTGAAACAGTATGGGTTTGGAATTATCTAAGATGCAATAAATGTTATTTCTGTGCACGGAACATTTAAATTTTAATAATATAGTTACAATATGTATTAACAAGCATTTATTCCATATTAAAAACACTATGTATTACTGCACACTGTAAAACCAATCCAAAATGGATTTCTGTTTGCTTCTCTTTATTCTTTATGTCTTGTCTTTCAAGTTCATAAAGAGCATTAAAATTATTTTTACCCCATCTATAGATGACAAATCCACTGCCGCACTTACCTCAGCAGAGGTAGGCATCACTTCATAATCCTCACTTTCTTCTTCCCTGTCATCACTGATGGGGAACTCAGCTGCTAATCTTTTTGCAACAAACTCCACACCTCTTCTCTGCAGTTACAAGCATTATCCACCTTCAGAAAGTCTCCAAAACTGCAATATTTTCCATGCAGCTTAAGAAGCAATTTGAGATTGTAGTCTGCTTGACATCTTTCCAGGATTTCAAATGAAGTAAACTACATCCAGGATTGAGACTTTAAAAGATGCAGGATTCTTTCTGGCATCCATCAGAAACAAAATCTACTGAACCAGGCTCTTGCTCTAAAGGAGTGTATGTTACAAAAGAGTGTAGCTTTTCAGAGCCATTAGCATTAGCTCCTAACATCACTATGAGCTTCATTTTGCTTTGTTTTCCACCATAGCATTTATCACCTTTGAATGCCAAAGTTTTGTTGCTAACAGATATCAATTCTCCACAAACAGTTTTATAGGTTATGTTATGTTGAATTGATCAATCCAGCAATTGGATGTGTTAAACTTTTCAATCTGAAGAATGTTAACAACCTTAAAACTGGGATTATGATGAACTTATCATAACTTAGACATAATGTGAAAGTCTAACACGTTATTGGAGCTATTTAGGGTTGACTTAGCATGACTTAAGAGGTTAGCAATGTCAAAGTTTTCCTTGTCATTACATTAAGTATGATGTCACCTGATAATTAGAATCAATCAGAATGAAGGCAGTAGCATGACATTATAAAAACAACTAACAATCAAGAGTCATTCCTGTTACATTAAATGCATTCTAATTAGACCTTTAGTTTAGCAACATTTCTTAACTTTACATTGTGTCTCATCATGTAAAGTAAAGTTCTTTGTAATCCTGGCTTTTGTGGCATTTCCACTTAAGAGCACACCTCAACTGGGCTTCTGCTCTGGAAGTTTTGTACTAGCTTTTTACCATTTCTTCCAGTACCTCATATTTTGAATATGTTGCATACTTTCCTTTTCTGGAATTTGGCTCACATTCTGAAACACTGGATGTAATGCTTGCTTCTGACTACCGAATTCAATGTGGACACAGGTAGGGTATATATGGCATTTATTGACTTAGAGAAGGCATTTGATACAATAGAGGCACTATGGATTAAACTGAGAAGTAAGGGACTAAGCTTAAAAGTTCATTAGAGCAATACAGAATATATATATATGAATAATAAGTTTTATATTAGGCTGAATGGTGATGAAATTATGGGGAAAATTAATAGTAATATGGGGTTAAGACAAGGTTGCAAACTTAGCCCTATACTGTTTAACTTATTTATTGACGATATCTTGGAAGAGTTGAATAAGGATAACTTTTATTTACCTACAGTAAATAATAGAGAAATTCCAGGATTACTTTTTGCAGATGATTTAGTGGTAGGTTCTATTTCAGTAGGAGTGTTACATATCATGTATTCATTTTGTAAGAAATGGGGTTTAAGAATAAATTTTAAAAAATCAAAGATAATGGTATTTAAAGAGGGCAATAAATTGAAGGAGGAGGAAAAGTGGTATGTGGAAGTC
The DNA here is from genome assembly GCA_030765065.1 of Deroplatys truncata. Classification (NCBI taxonomy): domain Eukaryota; kingdom Metazoa; phylum Arthropoda; class Insecta; order Mantodea; family Mantidae; genus Deroplatys; species Deroplatys truncata. The sequence continues at coordinate 114,425,692 of CM060982.1, forward strand.
CAAGGTTGCAAATAGTAAACAAGTTTGACTATTTGGGAGTGAGAATAAGTAGTAATGGGAGATGGAATGATCACAAGATAAGTGCCTTAGCTAAGGGAAGATTAGCAATGACTGCTTTAAGAATATGCTTAAAAAAAAATACCAGATATGCAAATTAAATGGTTGGAAAGGGTTTACAAAGCTGCAGTTGAAGAAAAAATGGTCTATGGATCAGAGATTTGGGGAAGTGACAAAGGATGGGAGATGACTGCTAAAGTACATAGATCGTTCTCTAAATGTATGTTAGGTTTATCTATTTCATCACCTAATGGAACAGCAATGTTGAAGTTGGGAAGAGTAGGTAGCAAGGAAATGATATTAGAAAGGATACTTAAATATTGGCATAGAAGGAAATCACTGGAAGAGCATAATATCTTGAGGCAATGTTTAATGGGATGAAAGAGAGGGGTTAGTTAAAGGTTTCTGGAAAGAAGTGAGGAAGAGTGTTAAGTGCACGCACGCATGCACACGCACACGCACATACACATGGACACAGAAGTCAACAACTCACATGCAGTAATGTTGCTGCTCAGTGTTCCCAAACATGGCAAACACACAATGTGGACAGAGAAAACTATAAAACAATAACAAACACATATTAACAAACGAACCAAGCAACAGAGAGTTGCGACAAATGACTTGGGTCGCTCAACTCAGATAAAATGAAAAAGGCCAAAAGACAGATGTAACAACAAAAAAAATCTGATGTGTTACCTCACATGACTTTATCTACTCTTGTACAAACTATTTTTACAAGCTCTTATTCTCCATCTATTTCATATTAATTGAGATAAACATTTGCAGAAACGATCTTTTGACATGCAAAGAGAATTACATTTTACACATAGCGACCAGTTCTAAAAATATTTGACTCGCTTAAGGCGTACTATATTCCCCTTGTTTTGTATTTGCAAGGGCAATATAGAAATACAGTAGCCTTTAAGCATAGACATATCTCTTAATAGCTGGTTGCTAGGTGCAGCACCATTCTCTTTGCCACAGATTAATACTCTTTGCATATCCAAGACAAAAAAAAAATGAATAACGAATTCCCATTTGAGAAAATAAGTATTGAAAAATTTAAGGGAATAACAAGCAATATCTCGAAAATGGTTCACTCAACAAAAAAAAATGTATGACATAAATTGTGTATTTTAACACGATCTACATTTTTTTTGTAGTAAAATCTTGTCTATCTCTTATGGTTTACCAGTTATGCAAAAGTAGTTCACAATGAAGAATACTTTTGGAGACATTCCCAGAAAATTCAAGATATACATTTTATTTGTCATGAAAATATCTTAAACATATGATATTTTAATCAAAATCGTTATAAATCGTTCGGTATCGAATTTTTTGGTGGAATACAATACTTCCCCTACTTACTATATGTAGTAGAGAAAGTAAAAAAGCTTGTAAATTTAATGAATCACCAACAATAACTTTCATAGCTGCAATAAAGCAGCCCTAAAAACAGTAACCACCAAACAAAAAATTTCTGCAAGACAAATGTAGGATCACTTGATAGCTTCACGACTTGACACCAATGTAGCATCTCAAAGAACAAAAGATTCAAAAGAAAAATACATGTGAATGCATAATCATGTAGCTTATTGTAAGGGAAAAGTAAAGCTCAGGCCATGGTTGCTTGATTTGGACACCACAGCTTGGTTATTTGAAATGCTTCTGGTTGGTCACAATGCCATTTTACTACAATTTTTTCCTGCTTGAACTGCCTGGCATGGTGTAAACAGCAAGAAGCATTAAACTTCATCAATGTAAACTTGAGGATTTTAATACATTGCGAGCATAGGAAATCTGAAGGGACCAACAAAAGGTTTTGTACACAACGTATAACATTCAAGATAGGAAACATAAATGCAGGGTAATACTGTAGTAAATTACACATAATATATGGTTCATTAATTTGCATTTACCTCAACATGTTGAGAAAACTCCAACATCTGCATTCTCCATTTTTGCAAGTAGAGTATTTGCAACAAGGAATGCTTCCGTCAGGTCCTTTGCTAATCCTTCTTTTTCTTGCTTATATCCCTTGTTTAGATTTCCATGAAGTGTAGCAACTAATTGGTACTTTACTTGCCCTCTTTTCAGGATATCTGCTTTCTTTGCCTTGTGACTTTCTGTTGTCACCTGTTTCTTGCAGGTATCCAGTCTATTCCAATCTATGCTGGGGTTGTAGAATTTACACATGCATATTTTCCTTTCACTATTAAAAACATAGAGTCCTTCTTGTTGAAACTCATCTACGCAACTCTGCAACACCACAACTTTTGGCATTTTAGAAAAATAAATTGCACTCGCAATTTCTGTTCAAGTCTCAAAAAAATTCTTGTTTAAGCTTTGTCCACTGTTTCTCGCAAACACCTTGCAATTCAACAAGAGACTTACAACTTCTCTCACTCACTTTGGGAATGGCACCAACTTTAAACTCCATTGTAACTGAAAGAAGAGATGCTGGCGGGATATAGGAGCATTTTTTTTGCTGTTATTGGATACTAGGTGGATATTAAGTAGGGTGTCGATCAATACAAAATTACAAACATATCTTTTATGAAGTTTATTCTTCGTGATTATGTCAAAAATGTGGGCCAATTTCATGGAAAAATTGTTAATTATGCATAAATTTTTAAAATACCAAAAAACCACGAAATGTTGCAAGTGTATAACATCTACAAATTATACAACAAACATAAATATACCTTAATTTTGCTTGTTCTTTTATTTTATCCAAATTCACAAAAAAAAAATTCTCAAAAATGGGTCCCTACCTATAGTTTCACTCGCCACATTAACTATGTGAGCTATAATATGATGTGTGAAACCTGCAAGTATTAAGTCAACTCAATTTCTATACAGTGAAAAACCTTTACAATGTCAAATTATACAGTTGATGGCCCTGGTATAAAAGACAATATAGTAGATGGGCTTGATGCAAAAGTAAAGTCACTCTTACATAAACTGAAATAGTAGCATCTAAATACAGCATGAATCTGTGAAAATAGTATTATGATCTCTCAGCAGTCCTTTGGAACAGTAGCAGGGCAATGATAAAGTGAATTTGATTAATACAGAATATTCTAAAACATAAAAAGAGTAATAATTATATAGCAGAGCCATGATACACACTGCTGTGATAATACAGACTGATAGAAGACTTAAAACTTTCACGGCGATGGTTACTGATTAGACCTTCTCAGGTTATCAGCCGTGTTATATCAACAAAATTACTTGAACTTTCAGCCACCTTGACTCTGTGCCCTTCTTCAGGAACTGACGTGAGCTGGGATCTTTCCCTGCTACATATACTCACAGCAGCGAGGGCGGGGCTAAATGGCCTCAGCCAGTCCTCTCTGATTGGCCTGCTGGGCAAAGTTAGCGAGGTTATATCTATGTCTGATAGCTGCTTCCGTGCACTCTAAAGTTCGCAACCACATTGTCACTATTGAAGTTATTATTAACTCTAGTTTAATTTCTATAGCCTCTTTTACGATTCTGTCAAAATATCAGCCACTACAGTGCAAAACCATGACCTCATCAAACAGTATGCAATGGTCATGGTCAAAACTGTGTTGTGCTATTGTTGATTTCTCAGGCTGTAGTAACCGGAGATGCCATTTATGTTCCGCGCACCTCTTTTCAATGGAACAGCTGGTCTGTTCAACGTAAACTTTCCCACATTAGAACAGGATTCTATAAACACCCAGAGTTTATTACCGATATGTCGATGACACCTTCGTTATTTGGCCCCATGGTAGGGATACACTACAAACCTTTCTCGCTCACCTTAATGGTCTCCACCTAACATCGGTTTCACCATGGAGATTGAAACCCAAGATTGTCTTCCATTTTTGGATGTTCTTATTCATAAGAAAAGAGACAGTAAACTACGTCACAGCATTTACAGAAAAACCACACATACAGACCAGTACCTCGAGGCTCGTAGTCAGCATCATTCCACTCAGAACAACATTGTTCTCACCACATTCGTGCATATGAAATTGCAGACCAAGATCACATTGATCAGGAACTCCTAAAAGATACATTTAAGAAAAATGGCTATAACAATACAGACATCCAACGAGCCCATAGGAAAGTCATCAAGTGCAATAACCACCTAAAGGACACTTGCACTGACACACGTCTTAAGGAAATGTGCACTTCAGATGAAGGATCGAAACCCAAGGGGAAAGCATATATCCTCTTCTACAGCACAAATTGCCCATATTTTAAAAAGACACAACATCAAGACCATCTTCTTGTCACCTAAGAAACTCAGACCACACATGGGATTGGGCAAGGACCCCTTGGTGCTCAAAACTCCAGGTGTTTATAGAATCCCGTGCCAATGTGGTAAAATTTGTGTTGGACAGACTGGCCATTTCAATCAAGAGAGGTGCACAGAACATAAATGGCACCTCCAGTTACTACAACCTGGGAAATCCGCAATTGCACACAACACAGTTTTGACCATGACCATCGCATGCTCTTTGGCGAGGTCATGGTGTTGCACCATAGCAACTGTTATTTTGACAGAATCGTAAAAGAGGCTATAGAAATTAAACTACAGTCTAATAATAACTTCAATAGAGACAACAGCCTTTGGCTCAGTACACCGTGGTCAAGGACTTAAACTGCATGTAAGCAGCTCTCAGACATAAATACACCCTTGCTAACTCCGCCCCAGCCAGCCAATCAGAGAGGACCGGCTCGGGCCGTTTAGCCCCGCACTCCCGGCTGCAGGTATACATATAGCAGGGAAAGATCCCAGCTCACATCAGTTCTTAAAGAAGGCCACAAAGTCAAGGTGGCCGAAAGCTCGAGTGATTTCATCTATATAATACAGCTGATAACCCGAAAAGCTCATTTAATACAAACTGCATTGCCCTTAGGGCGTTTATGAAATGCATATGGTAGGCAATGAAAAGCTCGAAACTCTAATATTATAAATTTTACAGAAGCAAATAACTGCCAATTTAAAACATGTTTAAAGTGTCAGAGAGAGTTGTTGCAGTTTTTGCAGTCATTTATTATGGTCTACTGCTATAATGACAATTTTGATGTGCAATATAAGTGCTATTTACCTTCATTTGTTAACCCCAAACTGAGTTCTGATGTGTCATAGTATAAATTGGACTGGAATACAGTTTTTGTGGCTTTATGAAATAGGAACCACTGTCCCCTTATTTTACAAGCCTAAATACGAGTTTTGTTCTTTCACTCTTCTGAAAGCAAAGCAGTTACTACAGAATCAAACAGTTATCACATTAGATGGAACCGATGACATCAATAGCAAGTCCTTTCCAGTAGGTAATTAATATTGCTAACGAACTTTGCAGGTACTACATAAGTTAAAACAATAGTTGTCTAAATTCAGAAAACCTCATGCGACCTTAAGGACACAGCCATATAGGAAGAAATACTCAAAACTCCACATGACTATAAACACTAATATTTATGTTATACTTCAGATGTTATATCATAATAGGTTTTTATTATAAGCATCGCATACGTACCTATAATATGAATCAATGTAATAATGAACACACAACAATAACACATTAAATAGGAAGCTCTACTGGGTGACCACTAAACAAGAGGCAAAGGTTTGATGAGAAATAAAAAGCCATACAAAATAATTATTACTCACTTTATTACCACTAAGAAATCTGTGAAATATATAAAAACTTTCTGTTTATCGATTTTCTACATAGTGATCAACTTGGGCTCCATTCAAGTCGGCGCAGGCTTGAAGTCTTAATTGGATGTTTTCACATGCCTTTGTGCAGACCTTCATGGGAAATAAATTGAATTCCTGACTAATAACCTGGTGCAAATGAGCTTCGTTTTGGATGGTATGCTCGTAAATGTTATCCTTTAAAAGCCTCCAAAGAAAAAGGTCTGGAGGAGTTAGGTCTGGGGATCTTGGGGGGGGGGGGGCAATCGATAGGACCCCAACTTCCAAACCACGTTCTGGAAACCACTCAAGCCATTCTCATACTATCAGAGCGTAATCAGATGGAGCTACATCTTGCTGCCACCACAAATCTTCGAACTCATGCTGTGCCTGTAAGATAGGACCAACATTGCTCCGTAGCAGATCCAGGTATGTTTCTGCTGTGGCATTCACATGGGAAAAAAATAGGTTGAATTAAGCCCTGGTATGTCACTCCTGCCACACCATCACTCCCAAGACAGGTAATCGTTTTGAACAGTAACATTTGTGTTTTCACATCACCAGTTAACATAATTATGTCTGTTAACAGAACCCGACACATGAAATTTGGCCTCGTCGGACCAAACAACATGTTGTTCTAGGTCAGGATCATCTTCCAGCATCTACAGTCAGGTCTCAACAGGCGTTGATCAAAATCATCTTCATTTAGTGCGTCCATTTTCCCTAACAATGTGCAGACAAAATATGGTTGGAGATGCAAGACATAAGACAGCTGCACCCGCAAAGTACAAGCGATCATAATCACATAGTTAAACACATTCAAACATTTGCCTCTTACTTCGCGGCCACTCTGTATAATATCACAGGATGTTAGTCCTTGGTGTATTTAGAATGGTGTTTTCAAACATGTTAGGTTTTCAGCGGAAATGAAATATTTCAGGAGATACAAGCTTTTTATTTATGCCACTAGAGGGTAGTGTAATGTAACATGAAGTTTGTGTGCTCAACGGATTACAGCAAATTTTTTCTGCTTTGTCTGATGGAATCATGTGGTTTTCAGCGACTGTGGAGTTACATTTGCATTACCTAACATTAATATGTAAATAGTGGATTATATAACTGCAATTGTGAATGAACTGGCGACACTAGTTTCATACCTAAGTTTTCACTTAGAACATGAAGTGAAAATATAGTGTCACCATTCCACACACAATTTCAGTTATTTAAAAAGCTTCACCATTTATAATAACTTTTTATAACTTAAGAGTGGAAATTATGTTTAATATACAGCAGAATTTTGCAAGGTCAGTAAAAACATATGTATGGCATAAGTTACTAAGTGACACCAATCATCTTGTACCAGTGGCGAAGCGTGACTTTCAAAGTGAGGGAAGCTCCAAGTAGTAATTTTCATTAAAATAGGAGAGAACCATGAATGTTGTATCTATATTTTTTTAATCTCGGTAAAAAAGGAACTAAAACTAGATTTAAATTTTAAAAACGTATCCAGAACAATTAAAGTGTTTGTTCGCGTGAATTTTATTTGCTTTCTTCTTTTTAAATTCTTGGGGAAGCGGCGCTTCACCACTGTCTTGTACCCTGTGCTGACATGCAATGCAGCATGAGCACACACTGATCTAACATACACATATAGGGTCGAATTCATAGTCGTCACTAACGCGACAAAAAGAGGTGCTTATGCAATAAGTATTTCCTTCTCACAAGGAAACGCTTATTACCATTTGATATACAGTAGAATCTCGTTAGCATGTTTTTGCAGGGACCTAAGGATTTGGACGTCATAAGCGGGAAAACGTGTTAACGAAAATGCAAAATATACAATTTAAGAACATAGTAATGTAATAAAATCTAATAATTACTATGTCTCCATGGGTAATTGAAATTGATTTTGAGTACAATCCGTGTTGAATTCAATATGTGTTCAAATGGATTTGGATACACAAAGCCTGAGAATAAATAATTCAAGCTTTTATGTTGGTCAACTTGGATTTTTGAGGTTATGAATGCTTTTGGGAAAATAAACTGCGAATTATGGAAGCGACAAGAGTGGCTTTGCTGTGCGTTTTATTACACATGTGATAACAAAGAAAAAAAAATTATGAGCATGCATCATGTTACGAGTACAATAGGTGAATGTATTTTTGGCGTATTCAATACGATTTGAATACAGTAAGTGTTTCCATGCAACAAATTTCGTTCTGATCCTCTTCTGATCCTATTTTCCAAGAGGAAAGTTTTGTTTTTGCATTTTTCCCTTCTTTAAAAGCAGTTTTAATCAATTTAGGTTTGCTAACAATTGCGTTTAAGGTTGACAGAGGAATGTTTAACTTCCACACTATATCCACATTTTTCATATTTGGATTGTGATCTATTTCAAGGATTTTCAGTTTTTCACTATTGGTTATTTACTATACTTTCTTTTTTTCATTGCAAATGAAAAGTTAAAATACAATCTACGTATGTTTGGTCAACACTCAACAGTAGAAACTATCGTTGGTGTTTATCACGCCAAGGTAAAGCATTCTCTATCCCGCCCACACAAATATTTACATACATGCATATGATTGGCTGCCAGTATCCACCCCGTGACCGAGGATTGACCAAGTAGCCAATGAGGACATCAAACTTTGAATGTGTTAAGCACCTTCTGCCACTGGACCGATCAAGGATTGGCCAAAACAGTGAATCAGGACGTCAAACTTCAAACGTAGTAAGCAGGACCAGGAAAACGCAGTAAGCAAACGTTATTTATTATATTTGGTGATTTGGTACCAGGACTTTTATAATTGAACATAATACACGGGAAAACGTATTAATGAGGAACGTGCTAACAAGATTCCACTGTACATAGATGGTACTTATATTGCTCAGCACTAAACGCTTACTTATTTCCGAAGCACATGTGGCAACATGGTTCAGCTGTTTCACAGCCACTTGGATGCACAAAGGAATGTGTAAACGAACATGCAGGTCACCGTCATTTTCATTTTCGTTGTTTTGTTCATAACATCTGTTGAGCACGTGGTAGAAGTTTGCGAGTTTTAAATGGTACAGTTATTAATTAGTTAACTTTCACTTAAAATCAAATAGGTTGTAAATTTAGTTAAGGGTTTGTAGTAATAGTTATACAGTTACATTAGGTAGAAAATATGCCAAAAGGAAAACATTTCAGCGAGCAGGAAAGAAACTACTAATTGAGTTGGTGCTGAGATACAAAGACATCGTAGAATGCAGGTAATCAGATGCTGTGTGATGTACTGGCCTTAAGTGGAATTTAGTCGTGGACTGTTTTAAAAATGAAAGCCTGATTTTCTAGCATAAAGATTAGTAGCTAGAAATATTTACAATATGCACACTGTATATATGCATGCATGGAAGCAAATCACAAATGCAATTACTACACTTAGCAGTAACCAGAAACGCAAAAGTACCCAATAACTTACAATACTTGGCTTTAACAGCAGTTTTACATGCAAAATCGATAAGCCTCTGTTCAAGATTTTGATAACCCAACATATATTTGCGAATTAATGGAAAGACATGCAACTGTTAAGTGATTCATTGAAGTTGTAGTGATTATGCAAAATAGGCAATTTGATCGAAAAAAGCACTGCGGAGACATACTTTATGTATTGCAGAAATATTTCCGCATTTTATTTTTATGGTTTTATTGAATGACTCTGAATAAGTGCAGCGGAATCTCATTTTCTAGGAACCTAAGGGCTTTGGGACAACATAAATGAGAAAATGTCTCGGATAACATGGATACTGTTATAGCATTGAGATTCTTTTCATTATCTTTTCAAGTAAGCCTGTCTCACGTTGCGACTTCATAACCTCTGTTTGTTAAGGTTAAGTTGTTTAGCAGAGGCATTAGATTATTACAATAGGGGCTTTGGTAAACCAATATCACTTCTTAAATTCAGCATTCTTATGCATTTTAAGTGAATTCTGTAAATCACGCAAATTCATTTATTAATGTGCAGTACAATTTCATTATGAAATTCCATATAATTCACGAAATCGCTATTATCGTTAACCTCCATTGTAGGTAGTTGATGCAAGATGGCCTCAGCTCTCCTTATTTAATATTGTAGTGTATGTGTGTGTATTGTCGCGTCGGACACATTATTGCTGTGTAGCAATGACATTCTTGAACTAATCATCTTGATTGGGAGTTTGAATTTACGTCCAACGTGGCATTTCCCTCTCCACCTCCTCAGTCTGGTGGCGTCACTAGTAGAGCCAGTCTTGTGTGTGTCTTCGGAGCAAGTGGATGTGTGTGTAGGAATGCGGGTGTTTTTTGTGTGAGTGCGGGGCATCTCCCTCCAATGTTTGTCTGTAATCTGTTGTGAACAATGTAGCAGCACCTTATCAATTTTAATAAACCACAGGTAATGTGTTAAATGTGTATTTTGTTATGAAAATCCCACGCCTGCTTTAGATTTGTGCAGCAAGTTCCTGTATCTCTCGTTTGCCTCTGCCGCTACGTCTCCAATTTTTATGCAGCGGTAACTAAATTTAATATTTTAGCTGCAAAACCTTTTGGCCTCACCCCGGTATATAACAGAGGTTAGAGCTTCCTTATATGCATAAGCATTTCCTTATTTGCCTGAAAGGGTAGGTCTGTGTATTGAAAATCGCTGCTTAAGGATTTCCTTGAAATAAGCAATGACTACAAATATGACTCGTAGTCTCCACTACACAATGTTGCTACAAAAAGCATGTAATTTTACTGCTGAATTTTTTACATTATGAATTGCTGTGAAGCAAACCAATACATTTAAACATTTATTCACCACTAAATTTGAAAAATTTAGCAACCTTAACTCCCAGAGAAAAGAGATTTCTTTCCCAAGAAAAGTATCAATTGCATGTTTATGGTAATGGACATCATTCTTATTTCTGTGAAAATCTGCAAGTTAGCTTACCTCTTAGCTAACATGTAGAAGCTTAAAGCACATTTTATTTTATCATTTTTTTTTCAATTTATGATTATTGCTTACCTAAAATAAGCTGAGTTTACAGCATACTTATGCTCCAGCATTGCCAATACACTGCGCTGCTCAGGTTTTGCACCCGAGATGAATCTGGTATCCCATATTTTCACTGAATGGTCAACTGAAGCTGTCACAAGGAACCTGCTATCCCTATTAAACACACAATGTTTATCATCCTTGAAAGTATTAAAAGATGCCAATACTTTGCTTTTATCATCTCTGTTTGCACAATACACAAAAAACTCACCTTTTAAAATATTCCACATGACTTATTTTAGTCTTGTGCATTCGTGTGCGCCACTGCAACTTCCCATCAGGACTGATTAATGAAAGAAAGCCAGCACTGTCTCCAACTACCATGGAGCCTCCAGAGAAATCTATATCCAAGCCTGTACACCATGTACTGCCAAGAAGAGCACATGTATCATAAATTAGGTGTGCCTGTTTCATTACCAGAGCTAAAAGGTTGCAATGATGAAATCTATCATTTTACATTTCTGGGAAATAATTCCTAAAATTGCAACATTTTAGGATATTCTCCAAGCAAACTACCCTTTATTTTGTACTACTTTTAACCAAATTTGAAGTGTCAAAAATGTTCTTTCAACATTTATATCTACATAAAATTAAAATGCATCATCTTAGCATAGTTTTTCTTTTCTTTTTTGGTGCAGGGGTGAGTAAAGTGGGAGACCTCTGTATAACTTTCAAGTTGATTATAATATTCCTTAAGATGAAGGGGAAATTTTAAAGATATGTATGGAACAACAAAGGCATACGAAAAATAAATATAGCTGGTGGACAGGGGTACAAAAAATTATGGAGATGTTAGGAATGGGAGATATTTGGAAAGAAATAGCAACAGCTTCTGGATAATAGTAAGAAACAGAGTGGAGGACATAGAAAGACAAGAGATTTGGGGAAGCTTAAAGAATAAAAAATCACTAGGGTTCTATAGATTAGTAAAAAGGTGTGGCAGTATTTTATATCACAACACTGTAAATGCCAGAGTGATTGCAGTGTAAATTAGCATTATTGTATGACAATGATTTGGGATGTTTGTTAATTATAAGCATTGTTAGGAAATAAGTGTACACAGCCTCACTGAAACTGACAATAGGAGCGGATAACAATGAGCGAGGGGGATGAGACAAACAAATGACATCAGAGTAGCGCGCTTTTCTGTAGAAATGGAGGGAATATCTTCCCTAGAGCATATGTGTTTGTAATTTTGATTGGATATAAAAATAGACGCTAATGTTGGCACGTTTTATTAACCAATAGCAGCTCTGTTATAATGTTTAGGCGTATCGGGGTGAGGGAGTATAAAAAGCTAAAGCCAGAGATGGGTAACGCGCAGTTTTACAGAATCAGTCATAAGGCAAACGTCGCTCAGTTCAACAGAATCATTCACACGTCGCGCAATTTTACAGAATCTCTCACGTCGTAAAGTTAGTTACAAAAATGTGAAATATGTGAATTAATAATGTGCGGCAAATAAGTGATTATAGTTACATTAGAAAATATAACAGTTTCAGTTGGGCGTGTATCAAGAGTAAATATGTGAAATTAATAACGTGTGACGGCAATAAAAGTGTAAAAACAAATTCTTTTATCGTGTTATCTTTAGTAACAACTCCTTTCCGTTTCACACCCTGTTCAAGAGATTTGCTCGACTGAATGATAATAGCTAGCCGGAGGACAAAGAACTCAAAATTCAAAATAATAAAACAATAACAGGCGCTCAGCAAATAAGATAACACAAACAATACCGCGACAAAGGAAATAGGGAAGAGAAGGGAATGTGGATTATTGTAATAGAGCGGAAAAAGAAGCATTTGCATGGATGAGAACAGGTTCAATGTACCTGAGAGGGCTAAGAGGCAGCAAAAGCGGAATTTGTGAACTATGCAGAGGTAGTCAAAGCACAGAGCATTCATTATATGACAAAGAAGTAGCGGAATGGAGACAAAAAGTATGGGAGGAAAAATGGATGGAAAAATAGTAGCAATTAAAATGTTAAGAAGAAAAGAAAAATAAGAATATGGGGGGATTCTTAAAGAAAGTAAAGGAGAAATGGATTAGAAAAGCAAGAGAGATAAGAAAGGTAGAAGGGCAAATGGAGGAGGGAGAGGATGGATCATAGGTGATAAACAGTAGCAAGGCTGCTCAGCTGAGCCATAAGGCCAGGGTGCCAGCCAAAATGAGCAGTATAGGTAGAATATAGCTGGCAAGAAAATTTGTACATAGGTTAAATTAGTTTACAAGTGGAATTTGTAAAACAGAATTGTGTATAAAAGATGTACAAATAAAGTTTTAACATAACACTCAATGGGAAACACAGTGAAGTAGATAAAATATTAATAAAAATCTAGTGGCAACACACTCTAACTTCACTCTTTCAAGATAATTGTTAGTGTGTGTTGCCACTAGATTTTTATTAACAAATAAAGTTTATTTATTCATTCATTCATTCATTCAATATTCCTTAAATTTCAAAATCCAAAAGGACAAACATCCATTAGATTTTAATTTTAATGTAAATTTTTGTGTTTTTCTTGCAAATTAAATACAGTAGAATCTAGTTAGTACATTTTTGCAGGGACTTAAGCATTTGGATGTCATAGGCGGGAAAACATGTTAACGAAAATGCAAAATCTGCAATTTAAGAACACAGGTAATAAAAATCTAATAATTACTACGTATCCATGGGCAATTTAAATCGATTTTGAGTACAATTTCATACTGAATACGATCCGCGTTTCCATGTTAAATTCAATATGTTTAAATGGATTTGGATACACAAAGCCTGAGAATAAATAATTCAAGCTTTTATTTTGGTCAACTTGGATTTTTTAGGTTATGAATGTTTTTGAGAAAACAAATTGCGAATTGTGGAAGCGGCAATAGTGGTTTTGCTGTGCGTTTTATTACACACGTGATAACAATTTCTGCTAAAAAAGAAAAAATTATGAGCATGCATCGTGTTACGAGTACAATAGACGATATTATCTTTGGTGTATACAAGACGATTTGAATACGGAGGTGTTTCCATGCAACAAATTTCGTTCCGGTCCTCTTCTGATCCTATTTTCCAAGAGAAAAGTTTTGTTTTAGTATTTTTCCCTTCTTTAAAAGCAGTTTCAATCAATTTAGGTTTGCTAACAATCGTGTTTAAGGTTGACGGAGGAATGTTTAACTTCCGCACTATATCGACATGTTTTATATTTGGATTGTGATTACATCAAGGATTTTCAGTTTTTCACTGTTGGTTATTTACCTACTACACTTTCTTTTTTTCATTGTAAATGAAAAGTTAAAATACAATCTACGGCTGTTTGGTAATCACTCAACATTAGAAACTATCGTTAGCGTTTACCACACCAAGGTAAAGCATTCTCTATCCCGCCCACAGAAATCGTGTCACACAAATATTTAAATGCATGTATGTGATTGGCTGCCGATATCCACCCCGTGACCAAGGATTGACCAAAGTACCAAATGAGGACGTCAAACTATGAACGTGTTAAACGCCTACTCCCACTGTACCGATCAAGGATTGGCCAAAACAGCGAATGAGGACGTCAAACTTCAAACGTAGTAAGCGGGACCGGGAAAACGCACTAAGCAAACATTATTTATTATATTTGGTGATTTGGTACCGGGACTTTTATAATTCAACGTAATACACGGGAAAACGTGTTAATGAGGAATGTGCTAACGAGATTCCACTGTATTTTTATAGCATTTTCTATAGGAATGAAAAAAGTAATATCAACATGATACCAAATCTTAAAAAGCAAGAAAAGCTATGGAAAGCTTTTGTTGTATGTATTTGAAATTCCATATTGATTAAAAATGTTGATAAGAAAATGCTCCACAATATGTTGACAAAATCTTCAAAAAATTATAATCTTTCCTTTTCTTAGAAAAATCTCTAAACTTTGTATAGTATGACTTTTTTCGACCTGGCCCTGCAGAAACACAAACGAGGAGAAAGTTGGAGAGGAGAGGGAAGAAAAGATTGTCAGTATTCTCCTAGCGCTGTGCAATAAGAATGCCTAAAGTACATATTGGCTGTTCTCCTATCACTAACCCAAAACCCTTCCCAGGAGATGAGCTCATCCAGCACTACACATCCAGTTGAGTAGGGCCAGGAGGAAAAACTGTGCTGTAGTTTAATTATCTACTTGTACCTTTTTACTTCCTTTACATTTAAAGCTCTTCAATATGATGTAAAAGGTCAGTAACCAGTTAATTTGATAGAGGATTTACAGCTTAATTCCATTTTCTTTTTTCAGCATTCACTGTCATTGCAAATTTTCCACATATCGGAGTTTTTATCCAATATGTTCAAAAATTTTCAGCGCAAGTTATTGAAAAGTCAACAAAGAAATCTAAAGATGTGTTTCTTCAAACTTGTAATAATTCTGTGATTATGGCCTTATTCTTATAAGTAGAATTCTACTTAACAATTTTTTTCTCAAAAACCATAACAAGCAGGTAAAAAGTGTCATTAGTTTTCAAGAAGGGATATTTAAAAGGTTGTACTTGTATTTATAATTTAAATATTTCAAAATTCCCATTGCAGGGAAAGGGTTCTTTCTAAAAGATTCTACAAAACTTTTCACAAAATTAATATCTCAAAAAGTTTAGTATATTGAACTGGAATTTAAAAATCTGATGTGTTTCATTAACATTACTTTCTCTACCCTTATTGATTATTAAAGGGTATACAAATTGTTCTTATAAAAGTTTATTTCTCTGCCTACTTCACTATGAGATGAACCTTTGCAAAAATAGCTACATTACACATTTTGTAATAGATACAAAGGAATAGCAATAGTCCAAAGTTTACATGATCATTTCTATACTCTTTCCATGCAATTGCAAGAAACAACTGAAAATCGACAGGACTTTAAAGGAATCACAAAGTATTGAACAGTTCGAGCCATTAATAATGGATATCCTGGAAATGGCTTATGAAAAAAAGTTATTTAAAATAAATTGTTTTTTAAAGACATCTACATTTTTGTGTAGTATGTTTTTGGCAATCACTTAACATTTACCAGTTATACAAGAATATACAAAATTCCTTCTGAATGAAGAGGACTTCAAAGGCTATTCCCAGGAAATTCAAGATATACATTTTATTTGTCATGTAAATATCTTTAATATATAGTATTTCATAAAAATATTTACAGCCCTTTTTGAGAATAAAAAATTACAAAAAATTTCCCATGTAAAGGATAGTTTGGAGGGAAGGATTTTTTTGAAAATCTGTGTGTTGTATCCTTGGAAATACCAAGTTTGGTATTTAACTGACTTTGTTTTTGAGTTATACTGTTAACAGACCGCATACATGGACCTTCTTTTTAAAATTCTTTCTTTTTATTCAGAGGACCTCAAAATGTGTATTTCCAGTGAAATCTCAATATTGAATTTTTGGGCGGAATGCAACAATTTCTCAAATGATATAAAGAAAGGGCATAAATTTCAATCAAATTATTGCAAACTGTAATTCGGCATTCTCAATGGAGGGTTCCCATTACAGGCTAAACCAGACTGTTGTTACAAGAACCACTTAAGAGATTTTCAATAAGTGTGTTTAAAGATCATCAGACTTAATGACAAAATTGCACAATATACTGACAATCCGCTTACCTGGTAGCCATTTGAGATTCCGCAGAGCGGGAGCGGCTGAATCTAGGAACACATAATATTACCATATTACTTTCCTTCACCGTAATCTTCATAGACAATGTACAATGGTAGGAACAATAACTGAGGTAAGAAGTATTACTTCAGCTTAGAAGCATAAACAGTTCTTTGGTTTACATCATTACAAATTAGATTTATACACGGTCTTCAAGATTTATCCAGCAAGTTGCCACCAGTTGGTTGTCTGCACATGACCAATACTTTTAAGCAAGTTTATCACCAGTGCCTCTCACAGAGGACTAGCAAAGATGAGTGGATGTCAACAGTTTTGAGGTCACCTTAGTGAAATGGGACTTATATTGTACCCTTTCCAGTATTTACATTTGGAACTTCTTTTGCTTGCATCTCGTAAACTCATAATTTCATCATGTATGCTGATAGGTAACTCAAATAATTGGAGGATTTTTGTAGTAGAGTGTGTCTCGATTTAATAGCATAACTTTTCCATTACAAAAAAAGCTTGTTCATACTGTCACAGTAAGAAGGGGGATGCCACAACGGTTCACAAGGGTAATTACCCCACCATGAACTTGATCCATGAGACTCTGTCAAGTTGTTGCACATGGCATAAGGGATGTAATTAAGGGTTTCAAAGGGAGAGGTGCTCAACAAACCAGACCTCCCACCAAGTTGTTACAGGTGGAATAAAGAATGTTTGGTGGGTGACAGTAGACGCTCAAAGAGGGGCATTCACCAAATGTCATGGTAACTAAGAAGGGGATGAAAGGATGGGGGTTGGTATTTATGATCTGCTGACTACACCAGATGTCACAGGTAACTGGAGGGGTAGTTCAGAGGATGCAAGGTCCTCCTCCATGGTCTAGGGGTACCATGCTAGCTTCTGGTTCCTGAGGTAGCGGGTTCAAACCCAGTGGAGGGCAATGGAATTTTTCCTTAGCATGGCTTCCCTGGAAGTGTGACTAGCCCCAACAGGTAGCGGGAGACCCATGTGTCTCTGACACATGTTACTTCTAACTAAGGGGTTTGCACTCAAAAGATAGTGACTCGTTGAACAAGGAAGGAAACCCAGAAATGGGGAAGGTCTTTAGGTTTCCTATACTCTACAGTACTTTCTAAGGGAAAGGACGCAGGTATGACCAAGGACAGTCCTGAACAATTAACATGATAGCCCACACTTCTATAAAAACGTAATTTATTATAAAGTATAGCACGAGGCCAGAAAGGAGTTTACAAATAATTGAATGAAGGAGTATCTTATCTGTCATGGAAGGTGATGATGCACAGCACTCGTTGATTATCACATTCTAAAATAGCGCTTTGGACCACATGGTCATTCAAGAATCCAACTGACATGGGCTCTCGCTGCAATCCAAAATCGACCACCAGGCAATGAACCTGGTTAGACGTGCCGCTACATCATTATTCAGTTGAACATTCTCACATTTGCCAGGCAATGGCACGGGGTTGAATGCCATCTCACGCAGCATCTTTCATGTCTCGCCATTCGACTACCAAATGGTAGCTTTAAGTTTCAGGTTTAACAATTTAGAAATATTCAGCCAAAAACTATACATTAATCATTATAATAATGCTACTGCCAAAAGCACCATGACATTACTCTTTACAGCAATAAATGAAAACTGATCTACATAGAATAAATTAAGAAAACAACAAAGAAAATAGTAGTGAATAAATAATCAGATTGAGACACAAATACATCAATAATGTGCAAATCTGGGAATCATACTCCACTAATGATCATTGATCTGTCAAAAACAGTGGTTCCACATGTCCACCATTCACTTCCAAATATTTCCTCATGCGCTTTACCACATTGTTAAATATGGCCAACAGCATATCTGTAGTTATGGTAGTCATTTTATTTAGAATAATTCCTTTACTTATTCCATGCTTTCAGGGTGTCTAGCGAATACCCAATCCTTCAGATAACCCCAAAGAAAAAAGTCTGGGAGGGTTAAATCTTGGGATCTTGGGGGCCACATGGAATTACTAATTAACCTGAAAGGAAATAATGCATTAAAGGATGGGTATATTAGTGTCATACCATAAAATATTAATTATGATTTGATTTAGTTAAATTTACTTTTATAACTAACTACTCTCACCTTCCCTGGAAGTACCTCAAGAAATTCAATGGTAGAATAAGCTGCAGAGGCAGTGGTACTACGGTGATTCAAATATAAACGGTAATCTTTTTTATACATTTATTGATTAAAATATACACAAATGAGACCTTTTCTATTTCTCTACATAGGTTCCTTCACGCTCTACACACTTTTGCCAACGATTTGGAAGTTTGAATATTCCTTGTTCAAAAAAATCTGATGTGTTACACCTGCATGGCTTTCTCTACTCTTGTACAAGCTATTTTTACAAACGCTTATTCTCCATCTACTTCATGTTAATCAAAATAAACATTGCAGACTCTATCTTATTGCTAATTTTCTTGTAGATGTAAGGGGAATATATATTTCCAAGGGCATTATAGAAATACAGTAGCCTTTAAGCACATACATATCACTTAATAGCTGGTTGCTAGGTGCAGCACCATTCCCTTTCCCACAGATTAATACTCTTTGCATATCCAAGACAAAAAAATGAATAACGAATTCCCATTTGAGAAAATAAGTATTGAAAAATTTAAGGGAATAACAAGCAATATCTCGAAAATGGTTCACTCAACAAAAAAAATGTACATGACATAAATTGTGTATTTTAACGCGATCCACATTTTTTGTGTAGTAAACTTCTGTCTATCTCTTATGGTTTACCAGTTATGCAAAAGTTGTTCACAATGAAGAATACTTTTGGAGACATTCCCAGAAAATTCAAGATATACATATTATTTGTCATGAAAATATCTTAAACATATGATATTTTAATCAAAATCGTTAGAGCCATTTCTGAGAAAATTAAAATTTTCGAAAAATGTTCCATGTAAAGGGTAATCTGGGATGGGGGGATTTTCTTGAAAACCTTCGTGTCGCATCTCTGGAAGATACTGAACCGAAATACCAAGTTTGGTGTTTAGCCGACTGTTCATTTCTGAGTTATGCTGTTCACAGACAGACACACACACGGACATGTTTCCAAAAATGCTTTTTTTTTTGGATTCAGGGGATCTCAAAACATGTATTTCCGGTGAAATCTCGGTATGGAATTTTTTAGTAGAATACAATACTTCCCCTACTTACTATACATAGTAGAGAAAGTAAAACGTTGGGGGCCATGCCAACAACCATTTGCGCACATGCTATTCAACATCTTCATTGATTTCGAATCATTGCCCTCCAAGCGATTCCTTCATGGGTGCAAACAAAAAATAGTCCAGGGGGACAAATCTGGACTGTAGGCAGGGTGTTCAAGGATTTTCTAGTGCAAATCCTCCAATGTATCTCTTGTCAAATTTGCAGTGTGAGGCTTAGTATTGTCTTGGAGAAGGATGACATCTCTAATGGACATATGACGTCTTTTGCTCCAGTAGGTGGCTTTTACTGACTTCAACAATTGGCAATAGTAAGCCGCATTCACTGTATGTCGATCATGCAGAAACTCAATGAGTAAAACTCCTTTGTATTCAAGAAACACCATCTCGAACGGCACGGAAGTTTCATCAGTGAGACTTGACCCAGGACGTTGAGCATGACCTTTAATCTCTACTGTTTCATGGCCACCCCTAAATTCTCTAGCCCAAGAAAACACTTGATTCTGGGACAGTGTGGAGTCCCCAAACTGTACCTTCAAACGAGTGAAGATCTCCGAGGTTTTGACCCCTTTATTGGTTAAGAACTTTATAATAATGCGTTGCGCAATTGACGAAGGAACCTCTTGTTCAATCATGGCTGTACTGGTGCCGAAACTTGGCAAAGCAGCTAACCAAGCTGGTTCCCCCTCTCTAACACACCAACCTTCAACCCCCAACTCCACCATCCCGCTTAGATCTGCCTGCAGTACTCTTGCGCAATTACCGTTTATATTTGAATCACCCTCGTACTATCCTGATGGAACCAACCATTAACAATTTCATACTCATTCAATTGCTCAATGAAAGGTGACAGAAGTTCTTGTAGATAACTTTTAATTTCCCATTGAAGAAAATCAGCCCTATTATTCTCTGACAAGACAGCGCAACGCAACCTTTTAGGCTATGAGATAACTTCCACATACTCCCCAGGTGGCTCTGACCCCCATATTTGGTAGTTTTGAGTGTTTATATGGCCAATTAATTCAAACCAGAACTCATCTGACAAGAAGAACAGATCTTGTTCTTCTTCAGCCTCAAAATACTTCAAATGAATGTACAAAAGTTGACACGGGCTGGCAAATCAGGCTTTCTCAATTCACGACATGGTATTTTGTAGGGGTCGAGATGGATTAATTTCCTTTGCTGCCATATGACAGGACCCTAAGGACAATGAAGTTTCTCTATTGAGCTGAGTTCATGATATTCATGGCCATTCAGTCAAAACATCTCTCATCATGTCCAAAGTTTCATGTGTAAGTTTACAACGCCCTTTTTCCTTATTTTTCTGGTAACTGATCCAGTATTAGAAAAAGGGGCAATGCACTTGTCAAAAATAAAATAACAGCTGTCAAAAGTAAAATTGTAATACAAAACAATTGAAGCATTATGGAACACATGAAAATCTAACATCAGATCTTAGTGTATGTCTAACCTAAAATAAAGAGAGTTGAGGGTTGTTACACTACATCACTAAAATATTCTTACTTGAAACGCGTTTCGGGAGACGGTTTGTTCCCATCGTCAGCATTTCCTCAACTGATTTTGCCGGTCATCGTCTGGGGGATGTGTGTGGCTAGTGGTGTTCTCTGGTGCTGGGCTGATGAACCTCCAAAGGCTGCTGGGTGGCGGCAGTTCGAAATTCATTAGGTGATTCCTATGTTTGACAATATGTATTTTTTCCCAGATGTCCAATTCATTGCTGCTGCTGATCGGTTTTAAGAGTTTTATGTTTGGAGTGATATCATGATTTGAAGACCAGAAATGATGTGCTACTGCTGATTTATCTGGCTGCTTTTGGTAAATGCATCTCATATGCTCTTTAAGTCTTATTTCAAGATTTCTTTTTGTTCTTCCTATATATACCAGGTTACATTCATTACAATCAATTTGATATACCAGCTGATTTATCATTGGGGATAGGATCTTTTGTTCTGTTGCATAGTAGTTTCTGTATATTGTGGTTATTCTGTGGAGACAGGGTGATGTATTTCTTGAAAATTCTTTGAAATTTATGATGTGTCCAAGGGTGATAAGTGAATTTTCTATATACTTGTGGTTTTTGTTGTCTGAGTAACATAGTCATTTGTTGGATGTATTTCTGTCTTTCAAACCTTTTTATCTTGTTATCTATTGTTTTTTTCTGGTATCCATTCATAGTGGCTATGTTGATAATGGTATTCCTCTTTCTCCATTGGTATATGTACTAACCTGTTTGTAATACTATTTAAAATTGCATGTTTGTGGCTTGTAGGAATGTAGCTATTGTTTTTAATATAATTTTCTGTGTGTGTTGGTTTTCTGTAAATGCCGAACGTCAGTTTGTTGTGTGCATTATTTCTGATGACCCTGATGTCTAGGTAAGGTAATTGGCCATTTAACCATTGTAATGAATGTAACCTGGTATATATAGGAAGAACAAAAAGAAATCTTGAAATAAGATTTAAAGAGCATATGAGATGCATTTACCAAAAGCAGCCAGATAAATCAGCAGTAGTACATAATTTCTGGTCTTCAAATCATGATATCACTCCAAACATAAAACTCTTAAAACCGATCAGCAGCAGCAATGAATTGGACATCTGGGAAAAAATACATATTGTCAAACACAGGAATCATCTAATGAATTTCGAACTGCCGCCACCCAGCAGCCTTTGGAGGTTCATCAGCCCAGCACCAGAGAACACCACTAGCCACACACATCCCCCAGACGATGACCGGCAAAATCAGTTGAGGAAATGCTGACAATGGGAACAAACCGTCTCCCGAAACGCGTTCAAGTAAGAATATTTTAGTGATGTAGTGTAACAACCCTCAACTCTCTTTATTTTAAATTATGACACATCACTGTTAATAGCTTCTAAATCTTCAAAATTAGTCAGTATGTCTAACCTTTTAATCCTTTTTATTATTTTTGTCTCAGAACTTGATGAAACTCTGAACAATGCAGAAAATCATTCACACAGCAGCCAATATCGCAATGATAGACTCCCCCAATGTATCTTTCCAGTTCACAAGTAGCACTCAATCATGCAAATTCAGTGATCACTTCCATCTCTTGTACAAAGACCGCACAAAATGTCCTAATGAAAAATAGTTCTGCACCACCACAGTAACAACCTGTTTGTGAAGTCAGAAATGCATACAGTCCGAGGTTCAATTCTGCACCTTCCGTTTGAGACAAGGGGCTGACTGAAATAAGGAAGTCATTCATTTGAACCAACTGATGGTAAAGACCAAATAAAACTTAAGACCCAGTATGTTCAGTTAAAAAATATATTAGAAAAATAATTAAATAAGCTAAATTGAAATTACTATTTAAAGGGTATTTTGCAATATTCACAGGAACATTCCACTCATTCCAAGCGATTTCTGCCTGCCCACTTGACTCTCAGTACATGTGTTTTCAGTAAAATTTAAATATTTAATACTTTTCGGATCCAATGGAATGTTATCCCTGCATTAGGTAATAGAGAAGACATAAATATTGCAGAAACCTGAAGCTAGAAGCTCCAAAATACTTCATTTTACTATACACAAAGAGAATGGTTACACTTCTGCAATGCTGTAACTACGTGTAATTATACACAGAAAAAAGTATTACCGTCCTTCGAGATCTATAAGCACTGTATAATCCTTGTGCTCGAAGTTCCATATGCCCACTGTACCCTCCAGAGATGAAGTGTATATCTCGTCCTGTTTCTTTGGATTGCATATTATATTTAATATTGAATCTCCAGGGCCTTTCTGTAAAAACAAATTACAGATAATTTTACAAACCAGATTAAACTAGTAAAACTATTTTGTTGGCTACAGAAACACTGTTGATGTAGCATTTTCACTTTGAAATGTAGGAATTTCTCACCTTCCTTTGTTTTGTTTTGTTTGTATGTGTGCTTACTGTTTACTTCAAAAACATATTCACTTCCAAACTCAGCAGAGGGTAAGAAATGATTGCAGTTGAAAAATTCTCCAACCCCAAAACTGAAATCAAACCCAGGACCTCTGCGTTGATTCAAAGTTTTTGTTTTCCAGTAAAAGTCTGCTGTTGTACATTAGAAACAAAGATGTATCTCAACAGAAAGTCTCAAGCACAAACTTCATGCTGCAGTTAATCACACTGTGATAGTACTACCAGTGACAGAACCTGCTCTTAATCTTATTTTCACCATTATCAATTACACTGGAAACAACATAGGATTTCCAGTCACCAAAAAAAGGAGGAGAAGGATAAGAAATACACGTCTCTCTCTTTCACTGTATCTCAAGCCTTAACTTCACATTATTGCGATGTAATTTACTTATTACAATGCAACAAACATGATTCTTAATGCTACTTTCCAAGTTATCAACTGGGTCAAAAATAATACAAGGTGAGATAGGTGATTCCTGCTACATATGGAAAGGCAGTTTGAAGATGTTGGAAGCCGAACTTGAAGTAGTTGCAACCGCATGTATGGTAAAAAGGTTCCGGTAGCCTTCGACCCAAAAATGTACTTTCCGGTGGCCTTTGCCCCAAAAATTTTTTAAAAAGTATTAACTTTGTAATTTTGACTGTTTCTTTAAATATTATATATTTATGTTTGCCTCGGCTGCGTCAGTATTTATATTTTTTAGAGACATGAATGTCTTAGCAGGGGGTGGTGCAACTGAAGAATGTAGGCTTACACAGATTATAATTTTACTTCACTACTTTTATTAATGCTTGACACGATTTAAATAACACTTCACTGATATAGAGAGCTGTGAGATTCTTTTATTAAATACTTGTACTTTTTAAAGACGTAAACTATTTTCGTCTCACACAAAATACATATTAAATTTCTCGAGGACGCATCTCACATCCGGTTAGGAACACTGTCTACAACCAACGCGTGCAGCTATGAGCGCTGTCTACAAGCAACTGACTTGATTTCTACTGCCTAAATTTGTAAATTTCTGTATTTCAAGTCTCTGATTGGCTATTGCTAATCCAACAGAATACTTTTATTTAACTTAAGCTTTTTTCTGGTTGTTGATTGGCTATTTTATAAACTGTCACAAAAATTACATTATTGTTGCTCCAAGAATAACTAGTAGCATTATTACACTTTCTTACTCATTATTGCCTCAAGGTTACCTCATTGTTAGCTACTTTTAACCTATTATTCTCACAGCTCCTACATTATTAAATTACGTGATACATTCAGATAACATTACTACATGTATACAATAATATAAACATATACAATGACTGTAATATACACTTTTTATATACTGTTACATATACATATTGCTATAAGGTGGGCTGTTATTATATTTTTTTATTATATAATTTGACTAAAAATCATTTAAGTGTTAAAAATACTGCCTCAAAGGCTTCCATTTAAAATATCACAAGTTTATTTTGAAAATCATAGTTGCTTAGATTCTTGCATGCCTACATTATCTACTTTAATGAGCCCCTTACTTACCTCCATGTGCGTAAAAGTTGTTTCTCAATTCCTGCTTTTGTTTCCAAGATATTTGCGGTGGTAGTTTTAAGTAACTCACCCTGTATGATAACACTACCTGCTTATACCTTCAACCTACCTTTAGTACCCTGAACATATTGAGGCAGTATTTTAATGCCTAAATGATATTAATTGTGTTTTATTATAATTAAATTCAATAACAGCCCACCTTGAAAGCAATATGTATATAATTATTATTTAAATTGTATGTAAAGTCATTGTAAATACTTATTTTTATTGTAAACGCATTTATTAATGTTATGTAAATGTTTATATACTCCAATAGTGCAAAAAACTGTGAGAATAATATGTTTTAGGTCGTTAATAATGAGGCAATAATGTAATTTTTGTGACAATAATGTGTCTGGAATTTAAAAAAAATACTAGTCATGAAAAGATCGGTAGTGACGTAAGTTTTGCTTACAGTTTGGAATTAGCCAATCAACAGTAAAGAAAGATTTTAGTTTGAATACTTAAATTCTATTGGACTAGAATTAGCCAATAAGAGACTGGCATTACCGAAGCTATAAGATTTTTACCGTTGAATTTAGTCAGTCGTGGGCAAGATGTTATAGAGAGCAGACGTGAAAGTCGCGGGTAAGATGTTGTAGAGTACGGATGGTAAAAATTGTGTTCTCCACTAAAATATATAAAGTGCTCACAGTTTTTCTTTTATAAAGTGTTGTGTTTATAAATGTGCAAGTATAAAGAGAAATAAAAAGAAGTGAAACTTAAAAAGTAAATTCTGTGACGTATTTTAATTCTTGTCTTATCACAACCTAAAAAGAACTTGTGTTTCTATAGTGCGACTGAAAGCAGCCGAGGCAAATAACTTTAATAATATTACGTAAAACAAGCATCATCTTCACTATAAAGTTTGACATCCCAAGGATCAAACAACATCGAAGTGTATCTTATTTACGTAAGCTAAAAAACTTCCCGCAATATTGAGTTGCGTTATACTTCGCATTGAGATAGATTCTGTTTGCAGACAGTTTTAACTAAGTCCAGGTTATAAATAATAAAGGAAAATAGTAATCCATGTCTCACATGATGACGATGATAATAATAAAAGATAAAAAAATATTAATATGAAGCATGCGATAAGGGCACACATTAAATTGATTTATTGTTTTGCATTTGTAATTAGGGTACAGTACAATTTCCTTGTTGTTATGTTGTGACTTTCCATTTCAGAATCATATTATTTAAACTTAAAGCGTTAAAGATTTTATTTGTTTGTAATATAGCAGTGGATATTTGTATATGTTCTCTTTGCAATCATTATTTGTTATAAAACTAAATACTTCTTTTAAGTATTCAATGTTTGTTTACGTTGCTGCAGAGGCCGTCGTGTCATGGCAGGTACCATGCAACATCAGGCAGACTAGCTTATCGGAATAAACATTGCTAAACCTCAGAGAATGTATGGTATTTGGCCCTTTAAATATGCAAAAGTTGTTACACCACTTCAAATTACGTATTCTGGTGCAATTTATTGAATTCTGGTTAAGTTATCTGGCATTACTTCTTCAATGACTGTCCTCCCCTCCAGAGCTCCATCTTTCTTCTACATAGTCCTCCAAAACTCTCATCTTCCTTTCCTTTTTATATGCATGGATGCAAAACAGCCTTTATTAAGGTTAACAATTGCATCACGAAGGAGCAAGTGTGCCTTTGGGCATAATTACAGTGCATTTATTTTTATTCATTTGTATAACATTTATTTACTACTCCGCGGTAATTATTTAGCTGTATACATTTGTTGACTATTTCACGTTACATTTGTTCACTACTTCGCTGTAATTATTTAGTTGTATTACATTTGTTTACTACTTTGCGGTAATTATTTACTTGTATTATACTTACTGTTTCGCCCTTTTCTATTACCACAGCGTATAACATTTTGCAACTCTACAACTATTTCCGTGTTTCGTATAACCGCAGCATTTTTTCTGCTTCACAGTTGGTACCTGACATTGTGCATTAACATAGTCTGCCATGACATGTCGACCTCTGCAGCAACATCACCCAATGTTTTGTGTTGCCAAAGAGTAGTGATAGTAAAACAAATAGAAAGGAAGAGACACCATTTGTAAAAATATATTAAATGTTTAATTTCTTGTCATTCTGTCAGTGCATTTGCAAGTTGCATTATAAAAAGTGAACTATTCAATTGTAAGAGAGCTTAAGAGTTACTTGGGGGTGCAGTAAAATTAATCCATTTTGCAAAAGCAAAGTTCGTAACACAAAGGTATACGAAAGTGTAGTAAATAAAATTCTGTAAACAGAAGTAAATAAAATAACAATAAATATAGTAAGAGAGATTGAGGCTTTAATGTTACTACACATTACTAAATTTATCCTAGTCAAAACCTTAAACCCATAGCCCAGAGATATAAAAGTGGAAGTAACCGGATGTTACGAGGGCAGTCTCAGAAGTACCCGACCTGATATATAGATGTGGTGGTTGTTTCAAACAAATCACTATGGTAGAAAGTACCAACCTTATAAAGCTTAAGTTTGAAGTTTGACGATGCTACGTTGTTTAGTATTTGTTTGGCAGCCATCAATAGTGAATGCTCTCAGCAAATTTGTAAACATGGATAAAACTGGTCATCGTTATGTGATACAATACATTCATTTGAAAGGTCTTAGTCCAACTAATATTAAAGCTCAGCTAGATTCTACTCTGGGGGAGTCTGCTCCTTCGTTTACAACAGTAAAACATTGGGTGGCAGAGCTTAAGCGAGGCGTATGAGCTGCCAAGACCAACATTGCAGCGATCGACCAAATAAGGTGATCATGCCAGAAATTGTAAAGAAAATCCACAAATGGTATTGGGTCACTGTCAGCTGAAAGCGCAAGCTAGCAGACATCGTAGGCATTTCAAAAAGTGCTGTACATCGCATACTGACTGAAAATTTGGATATGAGAAAGCTGTAAGCAAGATGGGTGCCGCATTTACTCACTATGGAACAAAAACAGCATTGTGAGGATGTTTCAGTCGAGTGTTTGCACAATGTTTTGCCGCAACAAAGTAAAAGTTTTTGCATTGATTCATAACCATGGACATGGGTCCATCACTTCACACCTGAGACGAAGGAACAGTCAAAACAGTGGATTGAAAGGGGAGAATTGACTCCAAAGAAGGTGAAGACAGTTCCATCTGCAGGCAAGGTCATGGCATCATTTTTGGAATGCACATGGGATAAAGCAATCAATGGCGAGTATTATGTGAACTTATTGCAGCATTTGAATGTTGAAATCCAGCAAAAACAGCCACATTTAGCGAAAAAGAAAGTTTTGTTTCAAGACAATGCACCAGTTCACACATCCATTATCGCCATGACCAAATCAATGAATTAAAAGTTTGAACTGCTTCCTCGTGCACCCTATTTGGCAGATTTAGCCCCCTCTAATTATTTTCTGTTTCCAAAGTTGAAGAAATGGCTTGGTGGTAAAAGATTTGCCAACAATGAAGAGGAGGAGTCTGCAGGCTATTTTGCAGAACTCGACGGTTCTCACTATAAACAGGGTATCGAAGCTATTGAACACCACTGGGAAAAGTGTATCGAGCTGAAAGAAGACTGTGTAGAGAAATAAAGACGTTTTTTCCCAAAATTTTTGTATTTTGTTCCTTAGGTCGGGTACTTCTAGGACAGCCTCCTATTCAGCAAAGGTAAGAACTGTTCAACAGTATAGTGGAGTATCGTATGACCACAAAATGTGCAATACATCTCAGAGTATGGCAGTCTACAGCTGAGCAACATCGAGCTTCAGGCAACTTTATAACAACTGAGCAATGGTGCAACTATAGAAGTCACAACACATTGGCACACTATCGTATGGCAAACATTAACTACAACCACGTCACTGCTCATTGGTGCAACATTCAGGGATTAAAATCTAAATTATCTAAACCACCCTAACATTAAGCCCCTTGTACACGATCAAACTTTTTTTCAAATTCAAGAGTTTACAAGAAAAATTGCCAAACATTTTTCAATATGTGACAAGATTGGACAAGGCTTGACAATGTCATAAATGTGTATTTACGAGTTGTCTTTCTTCAAACTGAAACCCTTCAGAACACAGTGATAATTTACCATGCACAAAGCAATTTACTATTTGGCCACCGTATAACAGTTTGCAATGAAAGCTTGTTATTTACTAATATTATGTAGCACTTTCACATATTATATTCAATGAAATCACATTACGATTATGGAATACAATGAAAATAACACCAACTGATAGGTTAGCCACACTATATAACATTGCATTAATGTATACTTAGTTCGGAAATCTGCCTGGCAATTATTTCTTCAGGTGCCTTCATCTTGTGTAACCCACAGTCCTGGACATATGGACATGACCAGCTTATGTATAACCTAATCAGTTCGCATACAACATATCTTGGCCGGGTAGCCATTTTTGTTTACTTTTCGCTTTCCACCATGTTGCAGATTTCGTGACGCACTGTAAATACTCGCACTTCATTGGCTAAAGCCATCAAATCATTGTCAAATCTTTGATCATTTAGAGCATGTTCTTATTTGCTTTCAAGACTTTAAAAGAGTTTAAAGTATTGGAAGCAATTTGACAAGAAAAGTTGTAAAGTTGTGACAACTCTTGAAAGGTCTTGTAAAGTATTGAATTTGACAAAAATTTGATCGTGTACAAGGGGCTTTAGCGCTTAGCAATTGATAACATTTCCGTGTAATCTATATCCCTAATTGTTTATGAATATCCAGTACTATTTATAACCCATATCCTTTCTAACATTAAAGTAAAATTCAGGTACATACCCCCTGTATGATGTTTGGATTAAGTAACTCCTCACAATTCCATAAAACAATACTTCCACCTTTGGAGCCAACAAATAAGAGCTTGTTGTTCTTTGGATGCCATGTCAGGGATGTAACTCGTCTGTCAAAGGGTGACACAATCCTAGAGAACTCGATGTTTGAGATGTTTCTTATAATACTGTCATGGCTCGCCTGTAATATAAATATTTAACACAAATAACAACAAACAGCATGTAAACTAAATTAACTTACTCAAAACATGCACTTTTAATAAGAAAATCTTAATGATACATTCACATAAATTTAACTAACGTCATTTGAATACTTCACACATTATAGTGCTCATATAAAACATGACACTTTTATTAATTTTAGGTAAAGCATGATACATGTCTACAAACTACGAGGTCTGTTCAAAAAATTCCGGAACATTTGTGATTTCGCAGTAATGGAGTGCTGGAGCGAAATGTGGTTGGCATCCTTGCACACGTCTGTGTTTAATGTGTAACTGCTTATTCCATGTCAGTTATTGTTCAGTGCTGTATTGAGTAGAACATTGTGTCACACAGTTTGCAAATTTCGAGATGGCAGAGTTAGAGGAGCAACAGGTCTGTATTAAATTTTGCGTGAAACTCAAGAAAACCTTTACAGAAACATACCAAATGATGCAGGAAGCCTCTACGGTGATGAGTGCTTAAGCCGTACTCAGTGTTACAAATGATTCATGCGGTTTAAAAATGGCCGGATGGAAGTTAAAAGATGACCCTCATTCAAGACGTCCTTCGACGTCTACCAGCGACACTCATGTCAAGAACGTCAACAAAATTGTGCATGCCAATCGAAGACTGACTATTGGGACGTGTTGCGATGACTGCAAGAAAATGTGAGAAAGAAACGGGCTTAAATGTGGCAAGACAATTCATGGCTCTTGCATCATGATAATGCACCCGCACATTCAACCCTGTTGGTACATGACTATTGCACAAAAAACGATATCACTGTGCTATCTTATCCTCCGTACTCTCCGGATCTGGCCCCTGCAGACTTTTTTTTTTATTTCCAAAGTTGAAAACCCTGTTGAAAGGACGAAGATTTGCAACGATAGACGAGATAAAAGAAAATTCACAGACGGCATTTCGCACGATCCAGAGAGAGATGTACTAAGACTGCTTCTGGAAGTGGAAACGGAGTATTCGAAGGAGACCATGCACAGTAAGTGAAAGCTAAGCATAGAAAAATGTTGTGGACAAAATGTTGGAATTTTTTTAACAAACCTTGTATTCTTAGAATATTTCTCTCTTCTTGTTAATCGAGGTAAACATTTGAGAAATGCATAACTGAACAAGAAAGACACATTAAGCTGAAGCAACAGATTTGAAAATTCAAACCAATATCAAGAATATTTTGATAATAGTAAAAGCTAAAAAACCATAACATGTGTGTTTTAACAAGTGGTAAGTGTTGGTCTATCACTTGTTGCATACAAGTTGTGCAAAATTCACAGGCTATTTATAGAAAATTCAAGATAGCTGTACATTTAATTTGCCATGCAAAGATTCTTAAACATACGGTATTTTAATCAAAATCCTTACAGCCATTTTTTGAGAAAACCAAAAACAAAACTTAATAAAACAAATACCTTACTATATACCGCCTTGAACCTAAGACCAAGCAATTGCTGCTAGATTACAAATCGGACATACAACTTACTCATCTCTACCTCATCACCAAAGAACCAACTCCTCCCCACTGCAGAATGGAAACATCTTGAGCCTGACCATTTGGATAAAGGGGGAGGCCAGAATGCTTTTCCAGACTGTAGCAAACCAAAACAACTAACATTCCTAGATCTGTATAGGGAATCTTAGCATAACATGTGGCAGTAATTTGTATCACAATGTAAATGCCAGAGTGATTGTAGTGTAAATAAACATTATTGTATGACATTGATTTGAGATGTTTGATAATTATAAGCATTGTTAGGAAATAAGTTTACACGGCCTCACTGAAACTGACAATAGGAGCGGATAACAATGTGCGAGGGGGTGAGTTGAATATTAATTAGAAGAGACAAACAAATGACGTCAGATTGGCGCGCTTTTCTTAGAAATAGTGGGAATATTTTCCCTAGAGCATATGTTTTCGTAATTTTTTATTGGATATAAAAATAGATGCTAATGTTGGCGCGTTTTATTAACTAATAGCAGCTCGGTTATAATCTTTAGGCATATCGGGGTGTGGGAGTATAAAAAGCTAGAGTCAGAGGCAGATTTCGTCAGTCCAACAGAAGCATTCGCGTGTAATACGTCAATCAGTCCAACATAAATATTCGTGAGTTATACATCGTGTAGTTCAACGGAAGCATATATAAAGTACACGTTACGCAATTCTACATAATCTCTCGCGTCTTAAAGTTTGTTATAAATGTGAAACACGCGAATTAATAATGTGCAGTAAATAAGTGATTATAGTGATATTAGAAAATATAACAGTTTCAGTCTGGTGTGTATCAAGAGTCAATATGTGAACTTAATTAATTGTGATGGTAATAAAAGTGTAAAAACAAATTCTTTTATCAGTGTTATCTGTGAGTAACAAAGCCTTTCCGTTTACACACCCTGTTCAAGAGATGTGCTCGACCGAGAAATAATAGCTAGCCGGAGGACAATGAACCCAACATTCAAGGTAGTAAAACAATAACAGGCGCTCAGAAATAAGATAACACAAAGTGCCCGCGACAAATTGGCTCCTATACGTGGTGCATATAAACATGAAGTATCTTTCAACTACTAACAAACAAATTCTACTGCAAACAAAAGAGACAGTAAATCCGATTTTCAATATGGCATCAGACTACACAGAAAAACTTTACATCACCATAAGAAATTCAAAGTAACGATAATTGAAGAGGACTTATAACAAGAATCCTATCAGAAACTACCTGAGTGTTCTTTGGTCTGGTACACAGAGGGCTCAAAAAACAGGCTCAGGGACGGGTTGTGGAGTATTTGGTTTAAGACCAGGTGTAGCTTTAGTAAATCACTGGATCTGGTAACTACGGTATTTCAAGCCGAAGTATTTGCCATTTTACAATGTGCAAAAGAAAACCTTAGAAAAGACTATAAAAATAAAT
The DNA here is from genome assembly GCA_030765065.1 of Deroplatys truncata. Lineage (NCBI taxonomy): Eukaryota > Metazoa > Arthropoda > Insecta > Mantodea > Mantidae > Deroplatys > Deroplatys truncata. The sequence goes on from CM060982.1 coordinate 114,458,830, forward strand.
AGATCTTCATTTTTTCAGACAGCAATAAAGGTTTTAAACAATCCTTTAGCGTAATCTAGACTGGTAGGTGAAAGTATTACTGCCTATCCAACCTGGCATAACATAAAAGTTTGTTTGTCATGGGTCCCAAGGCATAAAGGAATTGAAAGCAATGAGAAAGCTGACAAACTTGCAAAGCAAGGATCGACACAGCTGAAACCAAACCACAGCAACCTCTAGGCGCATCTAAGTTTTCCATTAGAGTGGCTATAACAAACTGGTGTAAAAAACAACACGCTTTGACCTGGCAAAGGATTGCAGGAATTCAGCATGGGAAACTGTTGTGCGGGTATGAAACTGAAACAGCCTATCATATAATATGCACCTCAGAAGCGTTAGCATCAAGGAGATATAAAATCTTTGGGAAATTTTTTTATGGAACCACAGGAGTATTACCCCAACACACTATTGGGCCTGTGTAATATGATGAGGGACACAGGACTCATGTGATGGGTAGCAACCATTACAGGGTTAGCACAATAAGCCTTTAGGCTTCAATGCAACTGGAGCTTTTGCAGACAGGCCCAAGTCCTCAACAAACAAAAAAACACACAAAAAAAATCTGATGTGTTACACTTACATGACCTTCTCTACTCCTGTACAAACTATTTTTACAAACGCTTATTCCCCATATGCTTCATGTTAATCGAGATAACGAGATGTTAATCTTATTGCTAATTTTCTTGTAGATGCAAGGGGAATTGCTAGGCTTTAAGCGATAGTCAAATATTTTAAGAGTTGGTTGCTATGTGGAGTATTCCGAATTTGAGAAAAAGTATAAGTATTGGAAAATTTAAGGGAATAACAAGCAATATCTCCGAAATGGTTCACTCAACAAAAAAAATGTATATAACATAAATTGTGTATTTTAACGCGATCTACATTTTTTGTGTAGTAAACTTTTGTCTATCTCTTATGCTTTACCAGTTATGCAAAAGTTGTTCACAATGAAGAATACTTTTGGAGACATTCCCAGAAAATTCCAGATATACCTTTCATTTGTCATGAAAATATCTTAAACATGTGATATTTTCATGACAAATGAGCCGTTTTTGAGAAAATTAAAATTTTCAAAAAATGTTCCATGTAAAGGGTAATCTGGGGTGGGGGGATTTTCTTGAAAACCTTTGTGTCGCATCTCTGGAAGATACTGAACCTAAATACAAAGTTTGGTGTTTATCCGACAGTTCGTTTCTGAGTTATGCTGTTCACAGACACACACACTGACATATTTCCAAAAATGCTTTTTTTGGATTCAGGGGGCCTCAAAACATATATTTCCAGTGAAATTTCGGTATCGAATTTTTGGGTGGAATATAATACTTCCCCTACTTACTATATGTAGTAGAGAAAGTAAAAAAAAACACTTGAATGTTTCTGCACTACAAGATTCACTGTTGGATATGTACTACGCAAATGCCAACAACATGATAACCACCACAGAACTGAAAAGATTTCCTGCTATCTCCACACTACAATAGATACTCAAGAGGCCTATCTAAAACTAAAGAAATTCTTGCAGAATATCGGTCTTCTTAACAAAATATAAAAAGTTTCAATTCAATATGTAATATTTTCTCACTCACACTTGAATAGCAATCTTTATGTAAATATTTAAATGATGTTACAATTAATGCTGTAATTACATTCTATATTTTAAGTTCTCTTTATATTCAGTTATTGTTGTATTGTAATATGTTATAATTTATTTGTTTTGTTAATTACACCATCATTGTAACTGTTTGTCTTATTATGAATTAATGTAATTAATTGATGAGTCACATATGACCTTGCAGTTAGCCCGACTTTAAATAAATTTTAAAAAAATAAAATAAAGCATTTCCCATTTACATGGAAAATTTTTCAAAACTTTTTATTTTCTCAAAGATGCAGCAACGATTTTGATTAAAATAACAAATGCTTATATTTGCATTACAAATAAAATCTACATTTTTAATTTTCTGGGAATAACCTATGAAGCCCACTTCATTTTAATGACTTTTGTATAATATTGGTAAACAATAAGAGATAGACAAAATATTACTACACAAAAAATGTAGATCTTGCCAAAGCACGCAATTTATGTCAACTTTTTTGTGTCATTAACCATTTTTGAGATCTTTGTTATTTGTTTACATTTTCAAATAGCCATACCTTTGTTAAAGTGGGAAGTCACTATTCGTTTTTTCTCGTGGCCATAAAAAGAGCACGTAATTTGAAAGCCATTACATAACAACTTGCTTTATGAAAAATATGACTATTGCTTTATCCCTCTTATACTTACAACAAAATGTATAAATGTGTAATTAAAGCTGATCTTGATTAACAAGAAACAGGTAGCTATTTATATCATTGCAATATTAAATTCATAACTTGCTAGCGTATATAATGTATTACACAATACAATCTAAGCTAATCTTACTCTTTCCTTAAGTCTCTCTCTATAAAGATGCTTGTCTACACTTACTGGTCCCATTACATGCTCCAGGTTATTAGGGTATTGGTGACTATCAAAATTTTTACTGCCTTATACTATTCTAATTTATACTTATCTAGCCTATTGCTCTTCTATGATCACCTCACCATCTACCTTCCCCTTGATCATTCTCATCCATTCTCTTTGCCCAAATAGTTCCCTACAATTTGTATTTCTCTACTTCCTCCATTTACTTTAAGTGTGCACATGTGTGCGTGCGTGCGTGCGTGTGTAAATACACTGAAATTGAATTTTTTTAAATATGGATGCTCTTTAACCACTATGGTTCTTAACGTCCCATTCTATATTGGGCATGAAAGACAGGAAATATTTCTCAGAGGCCTCTTTATCAGACTTGAGGTTCTTTTACATGCCATAAATATATAACACAGGACCGCCGGCTTTACTTCCCTTCCGAAGGAAGCCATGCTAAGGATTTTTACACCCAAAAAAATCCATCACCCTCTACTGGGTTTCCATAACCTCGGGAACTAGAGGCTAGCATTGTACCCCTAGACCATGGAGAGGGGTGGGGGGATGTGGGTGTGCGCAGCACGCACTTACTTCACAAAAAATATAGACCTTGTTAAAGCACACGATTTATGCCAAATAAATTCTTTTGTGGTGATCACCATTTCCGAGATATTTCTATTGGTTTGAATTTTCAAATACTTAAAACTTTTTCTCAAGTAGAAAATCGCTATTTGTTTTTTCTTCTCTTAGTCATGCAAAAAGAACACAATTTCAAAGCCATCAAACAGCAGCCCGCTCTTAAAAGATTTGGCTATTGTTTAAGTCTATTGTATTTCCCTAATCTCCTTATACCTACATGGAAATATGCAATAAACCTATTTCCACAAATGTTTATCTCAATTAATATGAAGTAGATAGATGAATAAGTTCTTGTAATAATATTTTATTGAAGAATGTAGAGAAAGTCATTTGTATGTAATGCATCAGTTTTTTGTATTTCTCTCCCCTTTTACCATTAAAATCTCTCTAATTAATATTTCCCTTTGTAAATTATTTCATTTATGCCTTTTCTTGCCATAATTTTGTTTGACTGTAGTAAGGTAAACAACAACAATGAAAATCTGGTTTGTTCCCCTTGAAGTGGAATATTTGTTGGTAGTTGGAAGTTGCTTTATGTTTATCTGCACAACGTATGGAAGCCAATTTGTCGTGGTCACTTCGTGTTATCTTTTGCTGGGCGCCTGTTATTGTTTTACTACTTTGAATATTGGGTTCATTGTCCTACGGCTAGCTATTATTATTATTCAGTCGAGCACATCTCTTGAACAAGGTGTGTAAACGGCAAGGATTTGTTACTCAAAGATAACACTGATAAAAGAATTTGTTTTTACACTTTTATTACCGTCACAATTAATTAAGTTCACATATTGACTCTTGATACACGCCAGACTGAAACTGTTATATTTTCTAATATCACTATAATCACTTATTTACTGCAAATTATTAATTTGCGTGTTTCACATTTATAACAAACTTTAAGACGCAAGAGATTCTGTAGAATTGCGACGTGTAACTCGCGAACGATTCTGATGAACTAAGAGACATTTAACTTCTGAATGATTCTGTTGGACTCAGCGAAATCTGCCTCTGACTTTAGCTTTTTATACTCCCACACCACGATATGCCTAAAGATTATAACCGAGCTGCTATTGGTTAATAAAACGTGCCAACATTAGCGTCTATTTTTATATCCAATCAAAATTACGAACACAAATGCTCTAGGGAAAATATTCCCGCTATTTCTAAAAAAAAGCGTGCCAATCTGACGTCATTTGTTTGTCTCTTCTAATTAATATTCAACTCACCCCCTTGCTCATTGTTATCCGCTCTTATTGTCAGTTTCAGTGAGGTCGTGTAAACTTATTTCCTAACAATGCATATAATTAACAAACATCTCAAATCAATGTCATACAATAATGCTTATTTACACTACAATCACTCTGGCATTTACATTATTGTGATACAAATTACTGCCACACCCTACACATTGGACATTTTACTAAATCTTTATCATGTCTTAAATCTTTTAAATTCATAACTCCAGTTCTAGTCCATGTAAATCCTTCTCACCCATTTTATCACATATGTGTATGTATTTTTCCCTATCCCATTCTACTTTTATCTCCCTGTACAGTCTCACAGAACTCTTCCCTCTAATATTATTGATATTATTCTCTAGTCTTAAGCTTATTTTTTTACAGAAATTCTTGTTCTAACCTATTAATCCACAGGTTTCCCATGCCTATCTGTTGCAGAACTTCCTGCACTTCTAGAACCCACTTGCATTTCTCCTGGATACTGAAGTATTCTTTAATAATACCACTTTCTTCTAATATGGTAATTCTAAACATGTACTTCATAATTTTCATGATAATTTTGTTTTTGGTTGAATGTCTACCTAATTCTAACTGTACAGCACCATTTGGCAATGCTGTCAGTAAACCTAAAACCTGTTTTCAAAAGATTCTATTAATTCTATCATCTTTTCAGGTATCATACAAACCCATATTTCCAACCCATATACCATATTTACTTGACTATAGGACCCCATCGCCTACAATACCCCCTTAATGTCTGAGAGGCAAAATTAAAAACTCTAGAAAATTGACGAATTCCTTACTTACGTCAATCTAAATCTGATTACATTGCCTTATTAGCTTCTGTGACAGGTAAACAGCGTGGTAAAACCCAGTGACAATTGGTCTTTCAGGCTACGGCCAATCATAGAAGAAAATGGTAAAATCAACCCCTTCCTGGTTCCACCCACTCTTGCGGCCACTTGGTTTGCGCTTTGATTACACATCATTGCAGAATGAGTTTTACAGCCTCTTTTAAATTAAATGTTCTCTCGCTTACAAATAAAAATGAGAGTAACACCTTGTGAATTCGACGTACAACCTAAAATGATTTGATATTGAGGCAATCGGAAAGATCAACTAATGCTGGTTAAGAGGGACCGATCATAAATCTTTTCATGAAATCCAGAAAGGAAAGTACAAAGAAGTCATAAAATAGTGTTAAGAGTGGGTTGTTTGAAAAAGGAACAATGGTCCCACTGTAACACGTGAAATGCTGCAGTTTAAAGCATCTGAGATTGCAAAAAACTAAGGGATCTCGGTTCAGAATTTAAGACGAGCTGAGGCCGGACAGTGATTCCACAACAACACATACCATATTACTGTACTTCTCTTGCTTACATATTTTTGTGAAGCATAAACATAATTACCTATACAAGTACTAAAAACAAGAATTTGCATGTTATAGGTACCCAATTGTTATTCAACTTTCTACAGCCTATGCCAATCCAACACATTACACACATTTACAGAAGTTATCAAATGCAGGATGATAAGAGACTAGAGCAATGAATTGTTGTTTACATATGTAGATTTTTTATTTCAATTAAATATCTATAAATAACATTAAAATAAAATAGCTTATTTTTTAATTACTCCTCTCCAATTGATTTTATGAAGTTCACACCTATAGGACCCTCCCCAAATTTTAAGTAAAAATACGGGTGTCCTATAGCCAAGTAAATAAAATAATATCTTGGGTTCTACTGTAGTTGTGTAAATTCTTTCTAACCAACTGACTCTTATATCTGGTACTTTTCTTAGATATGCTCTTATAACACTCATAGCTGCTTTTCTTTTTGCTATTGTCATTTTTCTCTGCTCAATTCAACTCCCATTAGAACTTAATCTTATCTCTAAATAATCAAATTTCCTTACTACTTTTATTTTTCTTCCATTCAACTGTAATTTATCGTCCTTTCTCAGTTTATATTGATCTTTTTTTATCTTTTTTCACTTACTTTTAGTCCCCATGTTTTACAAAAATTAACTACTTCAACTGCCCTTCTCAATCCTTCACTAGGTATAGATCCAATTATTAAATGATCTGCAAAAAGATACCCAGGTGTTTCTTTATTGTTAATTACTGCAGATATGCCTTTTCTCTTTGATTCTCCTCCAGAATGTCATCAAGAAGTAGATAGAAGAATAAGCTTTTGTAAGAATAGTTTGTAGAAGAGAAAGTAGAGAACGTCATGTGAATGCAACGTAATTTCTACTTCATATTTATTCAAGTAAATATTTGCAGAAATGCTTTCACGACACATTTTGTTGGTACAAGATGGACACAGGAAACCAAAGCTATAGTCAAATGTTTAAAAGTGGGTTACTATATGCTCACCTTGAAATTCCACTCTTTCCACGGCACTGCAAGAAATAGTTGAATAGGGATAGCACTTCAAAAATTAAAAAGTATAGAGAAATTAAAATCAACAATATTGGATACCTTATAAATGTCTATTGCCACAAAAACGTTATTTGAAATGAACTGTGTTTCACATTTTCTATATAGTAATCTTTTTGTCTATCTCTTACGGTTTATCAGTTACACAAATCTGTACAAATTTCTTTCTGAATGAAGAGGACTTCACAGACTATTTGCAGAAAATTTGAAATATACATTTTATTAGTCATGTAAATGTCTTAAACATATGGTATTTTAAAAAAAATAAAATTTTAAAGTCATTTTTAAGAACATAAAAAAATAACAAAAATATGTAATATAAAGGGTAGTTTGGGGTGGAGGTTTTCTTCAAAATATTTATGTCACATCTTTAGATGGTAACAAACTTAAATACCAAGTTTGGTATTTATCCAACATCAAAAACAAAATATAAATATGCTCAATCTTTTGCAGAAACAAGAAGCAGTATTAAAAGTGATGCCAGGTTCATTATAAAATGTGCCATGTCAACTTCTTCATATTTATTTGCATCCCTGGTTCCTAGTTGTTATTGGACAGCATAACGTTATCGGAATGCCAGCCATTCCAAAAATGTCTAATAACTAGGAACCTGGGATATGAATAAATATGAAGAGATCGACATAGTACATTTCTACATACTGAATCTTAACGCTTTCAACTAAACTTCTCTAAGTGTCCTTGTGTCAACCTTTTTCATAGTAGTAGTCATTTCCGAAGTGTTTGTTGTGTGTTTAAATGTTCCCAAACTATCTATCAAATTTGAATGCAGATTGATCTTAATTTACAAAATTGAATAGTGTACAAGATGAAAAAAATCGGAAAAGCTGACCTCTATGACATATATTTATATCTGGCAATTATGCTACTCTTGTATCGCGTCGAAGTAGCTTAAATTAGCCAAAGAAAAGCAAATAATTTACGTTGTGAGTGAGTTTAGAAGTAGTTGTGATCTGGTCAATAGCTTGTGCCCACCTACCCGCCCCTCGACGGTGTTTTACTTATATAGGTGAATCACGTACAAAACAAAACAAACGTAGCCATTTTTTCGTTGAAGAAGATGTATAGTGGGAACTGCCAACCTAAATGAAAATCCACCAGAAATGTGATGCGCTGTTGTTAGTAGTGTTTTTTTCTTCTTCTTCTTGTTTTTCTTTGTGTGTTATTCCCGCTGAGAAAACGTAACGCATTCAAAGACTGGCTGCACCATGCACTAATTGAAAGCAGCAAAAGAATATGCACCAAAGTTTTAAGTTTATAATAGTTTTTGTCAAAGTATATTTTATTAAGAGGTTATTTCCATTGTAATAACAATGTAATAAAGAAGTTGCTTTACCGTAACAGTGGTAGATAGTTAACGCAAGCTTACATAAAAAAAATCCTAACCTAAGGCTAACGTTCCCTGAATTCAGAAACTTAAGCTTATATAAAAAGAAGTAATCCTAACCTAACCTTCCGTGAACCAGAAACTTAAGCTTAGGAACGCACGCTCGCTTCGCGTGCTTTGATGTAACCACTGGTAACTAATTAAAACAAGCTTATATTAAAAAAAAAACTAAATCTAACCTAACCTACCGCGAACCAGAAACGTAAGCTTAGGAATGCACGCTCGCTTCGCTCGTGTGCTTTGATGTAACCACTGGTAACAAATTTAAATAAGGTTATATGTATAAAAGTAAATCAGAAGCCTAAGCTTATATTAAAAGAAAAGTAACCTAAACTTCCGTGAATTCAGAAACGTAAGGTTATATAAATAAAAAAAAACGTAACCTAAACCTAATCTTCCGTGAATTCATAAACCTAAGGTTATATAATATCCCTCGGCTACGCCCTGTGGTCATAGTTGCGGCACTTTGATGGCATCAATTATTCATATGTTGGCAGTATTGTGTTAGTCAAGCATATGACATAGAGTGACATCTGTTGAGCTAGTGTTTTGCATAGTGACATCTGTTGGAAATATACATCGTCATCGCTGTGGGATCGCTGTGCAGGACACAACTAGAGCATAATGTTGTTTATATCTACTTAAAATGTTAACTGGTATGGGGAAAAACAGGAAAAAATGATGGGAAAGTAAGGGAGAAATGGATTTGATGAGAGAATTGAGATATGTGTATAAAATAGTTAAATAATGGAATGTAAATAGTGGGGGGGGTGCTTCATTATACATATAATCCTGGAATTGTGTGTAAGGAAGCCTCGTATAAATGGATGTTAGGCTTACTTGATTGTAAATTTTGGTTGCAATTATACAAATGTTTCTCTGGTTTTGTGTTTGTATAGGTATTTATTGAATTGTGCTATGGGTTGGAATAAATATTCAATATTTATTGTATCTGTTTTTAAGACAACTTCCAAATGTAAGACTGAGCATGAAAATATGCTCAGGCTCTACTTTGGCGAAAGAGAACACTAATAAATCAATACATAGTCTGTAATGTGCCATAAAATGGTATTGCATTTTCTCTCAAGACCCATTATATTTGAATACATATGAAAGTAATAAAGTATCAGGAAAATAATATTCGTATGATGCTTGTGTTAATCTGACACACATTTCCATTACGTAATATAAAGCCCCCTCTCGAGAGTTAAATTCTGAAAAGCTGTATTTCAAGGTCGATGTGTGACAACGCCTGTTTTCTTTACTCAAAAGGAATCAGTAATTTACCTTTCGCAAATCCTGGACACACTTGCGTCCGATTTGAAAATTGGTTACGCATTGCGTGATGTTTAAAGTTGCACAGTCCTTTGTTGAACACGAGGCGCAAGGCTGCTTCAATTCCTTTGTACCTTTTTTTGGCGAAGATGTGCGCTTCCGTTTCTGACTTTGTTCCGTTTCTACATGTGGTTTACGCTTCGCTGGCATTATTTACAAACACTGTCAACTCAGATTTTAAACGATTTCTTCTTATTTGTATGTCCTCTTTTTATACGACACTTAGCACTTCATACCTCATTATCCCGCTTTAGCAGTACTGCCAACACATTTATCACTACTGCCAATTGTAACTAGATTACCAAAATACAAAAATCGAATTACGTTACGGCATGTTGAAATTCCGCTGCGTGAAGACAATACTACTCTACCAATAACCTACATAGGTCAACTGAAACAGTCCACCAGAGAGCATAATGTAATACAATACCTTACCAAAAAAAATGGCATAAAAGCAGACATCTCGTGTGAAGACCTAAATTCAAAGAAGACCCCACGAAGCATTCAAAGTGGGAATCCCATTTGAAAGTCTAGCAGAGGCGGAAGCACCGAATTTATGGCCAAGAGAAGTAATAGTGAGAAGATTTCGTTTTCGCCGGGGGCATCCCCAAGAAAGATACGAGGAAGGAGCTCCACTCTAAGAACATACAGATTATGTTATGGAATGTGGAAGGAATGGACAATATTAAAAGACAAATGCCGGTAAATATATTTAAGGAAGATAGATATTGTCTTAACGGAAACATTTCTCAGCAAAGAACTGAACATACGAGGATATTACAGACATCACAGCCTAGCCAGACAATGACCCGCTGGCAGACCCAGTGGCGGGATATCATGTTTCTACAAGACATGGTTAGCACCAACACAAGAATTCAAAATATCGCCGAACCTACTGCTGATCCAATCATTGACAGTTGCCTGGCCACACTGGGGAAATGAAAATGCAGACAGGCGGGCTAAAATGGGAGCGTGGGCTCCATTTATAGGACCAAAACCGGTCTTAGGTACTACCAAATTAATGATAAGGACAAATTTATTAAACTGAATTCAAAGACAGCATATAGAATAATGGAAACATATCCAGGATCAAAGACATGGAAAGTTAATGATGCAACAACAATGTCTTACTACAGTCCTTAAATTAAAAAGGAAGCAAATGAGGTTCATGGTGGGTTTGATGATTAATCGTCGGAATTTTAAAAAAAACACCTGCAGATAATTAGACGCAGTCTCCTAAGAGTATGGAAAGACCTGAAGAGGACAGCTGGTGTGAAGCATGCAGAGTCCACCTTTTCTCATAGGTTATTTGTGGAGCAGATAAGATATTTTCAAATGTGTTCCTCTTAGGAGTATAAAAATATGGGCAAATAAATATAAAGGTAATCCTTCTTCCCTTTCCAATGCTGTCTTTCATTTTACCCCTTAAGAAACGTCACTTCTATTTTTCATTCCAGTGTGAGACCCTCAACATGCTGCACTTGGTTTGCACTTCAAAATTTAATTCTTTATGCAACTTCACAACCAAGGTAATTTTAGCATAAAACGGGTCACCAGCCTGCTACTTGAGGAGTGAAGTCTTGTCATCCAGTTTTGCTAAGGTTTTCTAACAATACAACAATGAAATGTTTTTGGCACCTTTTTGTGCATGTTAAAATAATAAACGCCGCATTATACAACAAAAATGTTATAGTTCCTACATTTACGCAGACTCTGTATAAATATATACACAATTTCTCACATTCCCTTGTATATACAATAACGTATTCCCAACTACCTATATCAGTAGTTTTGTCATTATTTTTACTTTCTCTACTACGTATAGCAAGTAGGGGAAGTATTGTATTCCACCCAAAAATTCGATACCGAGATTTCACCGGAAATACATGTTTTGAGACCCCCTGAATCAAAAAAAAACATTTTTCGAAACATGTCCGTGTGTGTGTGTGTGTGTGTGTGTGTGTGTGTGTGTGTGTGTGTGTGTGTGTGTGTGTGTGTCTGTGAACAGCATAACTCAGAAACGAACTGTCGGATAAACACCAAACTTGGTATTTAGGTTCAGTATCTTCCAAGGATGCGACACGAAGGTTTTCAAGAAAATCTCCCCCACCCCAGATTACCCTTTACATGGAACATTTTTCGAAAATTTTAATTTTCTCAAAAATGGCTCTAACGATTTTTATTAAAATACCATAAGTTTAAGACATTTTCATGACAAAATGTATATCTCGAATTTTCTGGGAATGTCTCCAAAAGTATTCTTCATTGTGAACGACTTTTGCATAACTGGTAAACCATAAGAGATAGACAAAATTTTACTACACAAAAAATGTAGATCGCGTTAAAATACACAGTTTATGTCATATACATTTTTTTTTTTTTTTTTGAGTGAACCATTTTCGAGATATTACTTGTTATTCCCTTAAATTTTTCAATACTTATTTTCTCAAATGGGAATTCGTTATTCATTTTTTTGTCTTGGATATGCAAAGAGTATTAGTCTGTGGGAAAGGGAATGGTGCTGCACCTACCAACCAGCTATTAAGAGATATGCATGTGCTTAAAGGCTACTGTATTTCCAAATTGCCCTTGTAAATATATATTCCCCTTACATCTAAAAGAAAATTAGCAATAAGATAGAGTCTGCAAATGTTTATCTCGATTAACATGAAGTAGATGGAGAATAAGCGTTTGTATAAATAGTTTGTACAAGAGTAGAGAAAGTCGTGTGAGTGTAACACATCAGATTTTGTTGAAAAGAATTTAAAGACAACCCAAGGATCAATGTCCCTTTTTTATGGCAATGACTTACCGGCATAAAACACCATTAACTATAATTCTCAAAAATTCAAAATGTCCTGTTTTGCATCAGTTTGATTAAAAAGATAGGATACTGAGAAAGCAAAGGGCTGTTTATATCATGGGTCTACAATACATATACACCTGAAACCATGTGGAGACTTCGCTTGGAAAAGTACAGTTACAGACGACAATTGAACTGTGCCGGTCAGGGTTATCAACAAACAAATCGTAATCACTCGTGTTTGATGTGAATGCCGTCAATAATACGAAAACTGTAAATGCATATGCTTGCGTTAAAGAATTTCATTATAGTTGTGACTTTGGTACAAGACAGTATTGTGTTCTGCATTTGAGAAATAATAAAAAGAAATACAGTGAACTTTTGTAAACTGCGAGTGCTAAAACACTCGAAATTAATAATTAAGCCCCGGATTCTTAGGTTCTGACCTACTTTATTCCTGACCTCCTACACTCCAAACTTCGGTTTATATTAATGTTTTAGTTACCAACGAGTAATATACTTCAATTTTATAGAGCCTAAATTGACCTTATTTTACGTTAGGACCTAATAAAACCTATTTTCGTGATAGAACCTAAAAGTGCCTAATTCGGTTATTTAAGCAAATAACAGTAGATTTATGAATATAAAAGTATTTTTAAAACGAAGGGAGACCGTTCGAATAAGGAAACTATTAAATAATTAGATTATGAAATCTTGCGCAGTACATTACAATAATAAACTTTAATTAAACCGTCCGCCACAATAATAAAGTAATTAAAATGTTCGCCGCCTTCAGTTATCATTTTCTAGCTATAGTCGAAAGAGGTGGTCAGTGGCACGCGGCATTTCTGAAACGTGTGATGTTTACATGCCGCAATAATAAGTGAAAACTAGAGGCAAACATTTCAATAGCGCTGTTGAGTAGTATGCATTATTGCTTCTTCCGTTATAGGGAGTTCTAACATGACATTTTTGAATTTGGTACTTTCAAATACATACTAAAGTTACAGTTAATTTAACTTTTTACAATTTAAAGTTAGTATTTTAAACAAAGTGCCCAGTGATTTGCAAGGATCCTATAAATTCCTAAATTCAACATATAAGATCCTATAAAATCCTAATGCACTGATACATAGAACCTAATTTTACCTTTTAGAACCTAAAAATCCGGGGCTTATTAATAATATGCCACCGCCGAAAAGGAAGTGTGTTTTTAATAGTGACCTACAAAAGGAAATGTCCATACACTAAGAAACCAATTTCCGATTCAGGTGTTTTCTGCAAAAAGTGTGCATCTACTTTCAATATACGCCATAGGGGGAGGGGCGATTGGATATATCATAACATATAAACAGTGAAAAACATTTTTAAAAAAAATGGTGCGTACAAGTGCTTCTTCTAGCACCGTATCGACTAATTTTTTTTTTTAAAAAGTGAAAGCTTTGGTGATAAAGATATGAAATTAGTAGCTGTGGAAGGAGCGTTCGCTTACCATACTGTCCAACACACCAATCTTTCAGATTAATGGACTGTAGGTATACTTCTAAACTTATCCAATGTATGAGGAAGTACTACTGCACTAATAGTTCTACAGGATTGTTTGGCTGGAGTAAATTCAGAGCTACTATATATGATGTAAGTTACACATTATTTGTTTATTATTGGTTTCGAAACCTTCGGATTTATAACGAAACAATTTTATGCACTCTTTTGTCCCTTGTTTCATTGAGCAAAATTTAAATGTTCCGTTTTCTTGTTTAAAAAGTATGGCCATCTTAGGTTTGAAGAAACGTGCAGTGTTTTTTAAATAGGTAATGGCTTAGTAGTTTCTGCAATATTCAAATGTGCATTAAAGTTTCTCATCTGATTCATGCACCTACTGAACTTTCAAGACAATCCAAGTATTTTGTAGTATTATATCTTGAAGACGACTTGCACTGTTGCCAAGTATTAATTTCCGGTCTTCAAGGCTGCTAGTTAACTTATGTCTGATAATTGTTTGGAGGTTAGTTGGGATACATGAATTAGATGAGAAATTTAATGCTTGTTTGATATATCATCACTGGAGCTAGGCCAAATATCCATTGAGCGAGGAATCAATGTAACTACCACCCTATAATTAGTATATATGACGTCTTACTGAATACACGGACCCAGGGCTGCACAGTTGACAGTCAATAATTTGCTTTAGTTACTGGTATGGTGGAGTTGCTCTCTGTGTTTATATTCTGTTCTACCCTGATGCTGCTGTTTGCAGTTCCAGGTTACCTGTGACACACCCTTCCTCTCACCACACTGTCCATATAAACTCGCTGCATGCACACATGTAAGCCAAAGTATATTTGTCCTAACTATGATCATCAAGTACTTTATGGATAAGACATCGACAGAGAAAGTAAAAAATATGTGGTTTATGTATCTGCCAGGACAATGCATTTTTCCAATCCAATTCAACTTTCTAAACATATGCACTGCCAATGTGAAAGACATACGAGGGATGTCCCAGAAGTACCCGACCTAACAAAGAAAACAAAAATTTTGGGAAAAAACATCTTTATTTCTCTACATAGTCTCCTTTCAGCTCGATACACGTTTCCCGGCGGTGTTCAATAGCTTCGATACTCTGTTTAACTGTTAAAGAGCGTCCATAAATAGAACTCAATTTAATTTGATACTCTGTTTATACTGAGAACCATCGAGCTCTGCAAAATAGCCATCAGTGCTCTAGCTCTTCAATGTTGGCAAATCTTTTAGCACCAAGCTATTTCTTCAACTTTGGAAATAGAAAATAATCAGAGGGGGTGAAATCTGGCGAATAGGGTGCATGAGGAACAATTCGAACTTTAACTCATTGATGTTGGCCATTGCGATAATGGATGTGTGAACTGGCGCATTGTCTTGATGAAATAAAAGTTTCTTTTCCAAAAAAATGCGGCCGTTTTTGCTTGACTTCGTCATTCAAACACTGCAATAAGTTTGCATAATACTCGCCACTGATGGCTTTACCTTTTTGAAGAGAATCAATGAAAATTATTCCACACACATTCCAAAAAACTGACGCCATGACCTTGCCTGCAAATCGAACTGTCTCACCTTCTTTGGAGCCGATTCTCAATCCACTGTTCTGACTGTTCCTTCGTCTCAGTTGTGAAGTGATGGACCCATGTTTCATCCATGGTTATGAATCGACACAAAAACTCGGCTTTGTTGCAGCAAAATATTGCCAAACACTCGATTGGAACTTCTTCACGATGTTGCTTTTGTTCCATTGTGAGTAAACGCAGCACCCAACTTGCGCATAGCTTTCTCATGTCTAAATTTTCAGTCAGTATGCGATGTACAGCACTTTTTGAAATGCCTACGATGTCTGCTAGCTCGCGCACTCAGTCGACGGTCATCCAATACCATTTTTTTTTTTTTTTAATTTTCTTCACAATTTCTGGCGTGGTCACCTCATTTGATCGACAACTGCAATGTTCGTCTTGGCAGCTCGTACACTTAAACTCTGCCACCCAATATTTTACTTTTGTAAACGAAGGAGCAGACTGCCCCAGAGTAGAATCTAGTTCAGCTTTAATGTTAGTTGGACTAAGACCTTTCAAATGAAAGTATTGTATCATATAACGATGACCAGTTTTATCCATGTTTACAAATTTGCCGAGAGCGTTCATATTGATGGCTGCCAAACAATTACTAAACACATAGCATCATCAAACTTCAGACTTAAGCTTTATAAAGTTAGTACTTTCTACCACAGTCATTTGTTTCAAACAACCACCACTATCTATACATCAGATCGGGTACGTTTGGCACTGCCCTCATGACTTCGTTTTTATTTATTTACTCTCACCTATCTGAATGCCTGGTCGTTATGAAGTAGTCGTGCAAAGAGAAAAGATAAAACTGGAAAATATACTGTTATTCTCAAGGCAGCCAATGCATTCTTGGCACTTATATCCTACATCATTATAGGAAAATGTTGGAGAGTCCACAGTCCCTCAAAGGGTAATTATGGTGCTGTATGCCGGAAGAAGATAAAACTCTTAGGGAAGTTGAAACTCCATTTATTAGGTCAGAATAACCATTATCAAGTTATTCTTCACAATTGAGCCAGGAAAACACAAAGTATTGGCAGTTCTTTCCTAACAAAAAGCTGTACAAAACACATACATACCTGACTAAAGCCTCATTTTTAAGAAACCACAGACAAGTCAAAGAAGCTATTGGATTATTAGACTTCAACAGACATCTCTAGATAATGAAGGTTTTTGACATGTCCTTTCTGCCTTTTCTATAGGAGAGACTGTTAAGTTTATACTAGAGACTGAGTTCTAGAAAACTGTCCAACTTTGAACAAGGTTGGTCTTCAGGGTGTAAAGACTTTATTGGGAAGACCTTAAAGCTTATTGAAAAGACAAATTTTAAATGCATATGCAAAAAGGGTGTGCTCAAAAAGCCTAAGACAATTCTCTCATTAACTCAAACCAATTCAGTCTGTTTGGAGTAAATGCTTACCAACAATGGAGATGATTAAGTGGCCAAAACAGCACCTGTCATAACTATATATACCTTTATTGCATATTCATTGTCATCTAGAAGCAGCTTCCTGTTTCTTGATGTTATGCAAGGACCATAACACTTCACTTATTGGCAGAATGTCTTTGCTGGCTGTTCTCTACCCAGAAACTTGCATAATAACAAGACTTGATTAACTAAAAAGGACATTAAAGGCTGAAGTGCCTCAATCATTCCACAATATTGTTAAATACAATAGAAGATTATGGATGTGTAATGTTGAACAGCTCAAATTTAATTATAGGGAAAAAAATAAATAAAAACAGAGGGTGGGTGGCATTTCTCAAAAGGTAAGTCATTTGATGAAGACAAATGGATTCATATTTTGTTGTGCAGTGTTAGACATACAATGTGAAATTGAACACAAAAAAATCCTTGCATTTCTTACTCTCTCCTCATAGGATTGTAACTGAGTGATATGTGGTTTCTTGGCCAAGCTTTCAGCCCTCTACACTCTGAGGCCTTTTTCAGGGGCATTATCTTCATTACCGAGTGTAGAGAGCCAAAAGCTAAGTTATGGAACTACATATCACTTGGCTGCAATCCTGTGAAGAGATAGTAAATATCCAACCCCAAGAAAGCTTCATATCACTTGCATTTTTTGTTTCAATTGTAATTTTTCCTATTAATAAAGAGTACTAGGAAAGCATATTCATCAATTAATATTACCATCCAAAACCCAGAGGTTGTTCACAGCATTGAATGATAAATATGTCTAAGTGCTCATTAACTCCAGAACTTTTGATTTCTGAACATTGAACCAAATCTCATTATGCAGATAAAAGTTCTTATTTTATCATAATATACAAAAATAATTTTTTAGTGATTTACAAAAAGCCTTAGTTTTTATTTATTTTAAGCATCTTTGGAATTTTGTAAAACTAAAATATTAGATTCAAATAATCCTAGTATTATTAAGAGAAGCTGGTGATGTTGGTGAAGTGGTATTGTTAGGGTGTATGTAGTTATATCACAAAGTATGAACAAATGCAGCAATTTACATGGTATATGCTCAGTGTTTACACACCTAGCAAAATTAATATGAGAAATTTTGCATGCAAGTTTAACACAAGTGGTTGTTCATTGTTGATATAGCCTGCATTCCCATGTCCAAGGTAAAAGTTGCAACAAAAGTCTATTATTTTGTTGCAAAGAGCAACAAAGGGGCTATCTGCAGGATGCAGCAATTGACAAGTAAATGTTGGGATTACCTTACCATTATTATGTTATGCTTCTTCCTATAGTAATTTGAATGTGCAAGGGAATAATCTGTACCATATGACTCCATGACAAGCACTCTCATATTTATCTTGCACATGGCATGAGTGATCCTTACCACATGTTTGTTACCTCCTACATTTAAAAAAAAGTTACTTCTTTAATTCTTAACAGATTAACCCTCCTCAGATATCATTACAATAAAATATATGTTTGCTTATATTTATATTATGGAATCTTACAATAATATGATAAAATTTAAATCCAAAAGCATCCAAATTTTAAAATATCGAAGTTGCTTCATTTAAATCAAAATAAACGGAACATGTTTAAATATCAGCAAGAAATAAAAGTTGTGGAATAAAAATCCTCAATTTAAATGATTTGGTTTAAAGGTTTCCAAGCTAAAGCAGCTTGAAATTGAGAATTTTAGGAAGACACATAAATTTGAACAATTTTAATTACAAAACTATGAGGATTTGAATTTTAAAACTCTACATAAAGCAATGTAGGCTTGTCTTTAAATATAAAAGTATCTTTTGATGTTGAAGCATTATTTACTAGCATATCTGCTGATAAAAATCAGCAGTGACAAAGAAATGGATATACTCCATTAATGTTAATACAACAGAAATAGAAGAATTAAATTAAATGAATTGTGCATCCACCAGAACTATTTTGTGTTTAATAAGAAATACTACCAACAAGCTTCAGATTTGGCTATGGGCAACCCACTATCACCAATTTTGGCAGATTTGTGTACGAGTAATATAGAAACACACATAATTAATGCTTTCCCATATATATTTAAACTGTGGTATAGATATGTGTACAATATTGTTGCAGTGATTCCAATTAAATTTAAAGAAACTATTAAATTTACAAAATAGAAGTATTAAATTCACGATGGAGGTAGAGAATGACCGTGTTTTACCATTCCTAGACTTGAAGATTGTTATTGTTGTTGTTATTATTATTATACATGAAAATACACTTAAATTTGGAATCCATAGCAAAACAAACTATGTGGACAATTATATTAAAAGAAATAAGTGCAAGAGGAAGAAGTTGAAGGTACTGTCTCAGATAACATTGAAGAGGACAGATGAAAATGTACAAAAATACATACCATCCATGGGCATTCAAGCAATTTGAGAAAATATTTAGAGTATAACATTAAATTAGCTCCACAAATTACATTTAATTTGAAAAATCTACTTAATCAGCCACTTAACAATGCATTATCACATGGGATGAAGTCAGGAATAAATAAAATAGAATGTGATGAGTGTGAAAAGTTCTACATTGGAAAAACCAGGAGAAATTTGAATACTAGACTGAAGGAACCATAATTAGACACTTCTGCAGTTTGCGTTTCATTTTTAAAAATAACAAATCTGATGTTGCACTCACATCACTTTCTCTACTTTTGTACAAACTATTTTTACAAACGCTTACTCTCCATACGCATCATCTTAATCAAGATGTTAATCTTTGTGCTAATTTTCTTGTAGGTGCAAGGGGAATATAGTAGGCTTTAAGCGATAGTCAAATGTTTTAAGAGCTGGTTGCTATGTGGCGCATTCCATTCTCTTTGCATGTCCAGGACATAAAAAAAATGGTATAACGAATTCCCATTTGAGAAAAATTATAAGTATTGGACAACTTAAGGGAATAACAAGCAATATCTCGAAAATGGCTCACTCAATAAAAAAAAATGAATATAACATAAATTGTGTATTTTAACATGATCTACATTTTGTGTATAGTAAAATTTTGTCTATGTTTTATGGTTTACCAGTTATGCAAAAGTCCTTCACAATGAAGAATACTTTTGGAGAATTCCCAGAAAATTCAAGATATACATTTTATTTGTCATGAAAGTATCTTAAATATATGGTATTTTAATCAAAATCGTTAGCCATTTTTGAGAAAATTGAAATTTTCGAAAAATGTTCCATGTAAAGGGTAATCTGTGATGGGGGGATTTTCTTGAAAATCGTGTTCCATCTCTGGAAGATACTTAACCTAAATACCAAGTTTGGTGTTTATCCAATGTTCGTTTCTGAGTTATGCTGTTCACAGACAGACAGACAGACAGACAGACAGATGGACATGTTTCCAAAAATGCTGTTTTTGGATTCAGGGGACCTCAAAACATATATTTCCGGTGAAATCTTGGTATCAAATTTTTGGATGGAATACAATACTTCCCCTACTTACTATACATAGTAGAGAAAGTAAAAATAATAATATAGATGATAGTATTAAAATCCTCAGACAGACCACATCAGCGTTACGTCTAACCGTATGGGAGAAGCTACACATTTTTAAAAATGCTCAAGACTTCATTAATTTCAAAATTCCAGTGAGCAACTTCATAAAAGGTAGCTATTCTATCACTAGATGGCAGCATGGCCCTAGTCAGCCGATGAAGAGAGGAGACCAGACTTTGGGATTTAGTCAACAAATGGCTGAGGAATGAGGCCATCAGACCTTGAAAACATTTCCAATTAAAAACCACTCTACAAAAAAGTGAAGTGTGATTATGCAGGTGACCACGTTTAATTAATAAAAAGTTTCGTTTAAGAAAGGTTTGAAGGTCAATTTTCCCTTTATTTTGGATAATTCGAGATGGAATAATCCATATACAAATGGAACCTCACCTAGGTAGTAGTGTAGTGTAGATTGAGGGACGTTGGAGGATTCAGAGACCTTCATATCTCGACTAGTAGAGGTATTTGTGCTGTCCTTTATGCCCAGAATTGGAACTCGTGGACACAAATACTCATATCCATGGTGGGATACAAACCTGCAATCCATTGTACCACAGAGTGCCGAAGTCAAAACACTCCAGAATCACAGCTATACGGGGCTTTACCTAGGTAACACAACTATGTGTATGCTGCCAGAAAATAAAGTATTGCAAATGTACTTGTGCAGATCCCTACTTTTAAGTGTGTTACTTGATAACATATCAAGAGAACATATCTTACCTTTCATTTTACTCCCTACTGCTTATAGATAAAATTGTATTCCACTCAAAAACTCAACTCTTGAGATTTCTTCAGAAATACATGCCTTGCAGTTCCCTAGACCTTTAGAAAGTGTTGTCTGTGTGTTTGCAAACAGAATATCTCAAAAC
This sequence comes from Deroplatys truncata, assembly GCA_030765065.1. Classification (NCBI taxonomy): domain Eukaryota; kingdom Metazoa; phylum Arthropoda; class Insecta; order Mantodea; family Mantidae; genus Deroplatys; species Deroplatys truncata. The sequence goes on from CM060982.1 coordinate 114,480,119, forward strand.
AAAAGGGCAGTTAAATACCAAATTAAGTCCATCTTCCAAGGACAAATATTTTCATGTTATTTGCCTCATCCTAAACTAACTTAACAAATAAGACCTTTTGTTGCTTATTGTTTTTCAATAATGGCTAACAAATGTACACTTGAATTTTGTATAACTATGAAACCACAAGAGATGGAAAAACAAGAAGCTCATTAAAACTTACAATTTATGCCAAAACCCTTTTTTTGAATTATTAAGGAGGCACTTGTGAATCATTTCCTGTTGGTCAGAATTTTTCAGTACTTCAAACTTTATAGTTTTGAAATGTTATGTCTGCTCTTTAGCTTTTCTCAGGCTACGCAAAGAGTATTCAAAATATAAGTGCAGCATACCTCTTTTTAAACATTTGACTCCAGCATCCTCTATGGTTCTAAATAGTTACAACTAAATGTGTATTGAAAATATTTCAGTTAAAATTTATTATGATATAGAAGTAGGAAAACAAACTTTTTTACAAACAATTTGTAGAACAGATATGAAAGTAACTTTTAGCGAGTAGAGAAAGTTGCGAGATAGTAGCGTATCAGATTTTCTTTTTCTGCAGTATTTTAACTTGATGTTAACCAGTTGTGCTCTCCTTCCACTTTCGCTCCTCTTCATGCAGTAGCATAGACACAAAAGCATTAAGAGGGGATATATCGGGATCCATTTTTTAAACAATTGTATCAATTCATATGATAAATATGAATTAATCCTGATTTGAAATACACTGCCGGGGGAAAAAAAAAAAACACCATCAAGGATTGCTTCAATTTTATGATGGGTTAAGTGACAGGTAATAAATACGCCATGATAACATCATACGAGTTGTGATCAAAAAGTTTCCGGAATGGCTTCACAACAATGCTGACGCTGAGATTTCTTTAATTCTTACCCAGACTGTACATGCAGCATTCCCCTGATAAAAATGAGAGGTCACGTGACTTCCTGTGACCATGCAGTGACGAGGTAGACCCTCTGAAATGAACACGTGTTTTGCATGTGCTGCGATTTTTCTGCATAGCAAAAATGTCAGATTACGAAGAACAAGGAACGAACATCAAATTTTGCTTTAAACTCGGTAAAACTGCAACAGAAGCTTATGAAATGTTTAGAACAGCTTATGGGGAGGAAGTTATGGGCAAAACTCAAGCATTTGAGTGCTTTTCAAAATTTAAAAGTGGTGTGACATCAGTTAAAGATGCAGATCATTCGGGGTTACCCTGTTCCAGCAAAACTGATGAAAATATCAATCAGGTGAGGGAAATGGTCTTAAATGATAAGCGCATTACAATAAGAGAACTTTCTGACTCATTAGGACTCTCCTTTGGAAGTGCTCAAAGTATTTTGAAAGACTGGTGACTGGTTCCTGCATCATGACAATGCACCCGTGCACAAAGCCCTTTCTGTTCGCCAATTTTTGGATAAAAATAGGATGAATACTGTTCCTCATCCCGCCTATTCTCCACACCAGCAGACTTTTTTCTTTTCCCGCGACTTAAAATGCGGCTCCGAGGACACTGTTTTGAGGACATTGATGTCATCCATCACGAATCACAGAAGGTTCTGAACATGTTGAAGTAAGAGGACTTCCAGAGGTGCTTCCAGTAGTGGCAGAAGCACTGGGACAAGTGTATCAACTCCCAAGGAGACTACTTCGAGGGTGACAGTGCAGATTAGACAAAACAAACTGTTGTGTAGTATTTATGAACATCATTCCAGAAACTTTTTGATCACACCTCGTATGATTACAAAATCAGCACAAATGAAGCAGACATGTCACCAGGAGGTATGTCCCAATGGTCACATCGATATTGGGTGTATCCCCCTTGGGCAGCAATACAGGCATGTATTCGTGCAGGTAGACGATCATACAGGTTGTGAATGGCATCCTGCACCTGTTGTCACTGTTCAGCAATGGTTGTGGCAGGTCGTGAAGACCCAGTTAGTTTCTTTCCCATCATGTTCCACACATGTTCAATGGGAGAGAGGTCAGCAGACCATACTGGGCAGGGCAGTTGTACACCATGCAGAGCACGTTGTGTTGCAGCAGCTGTATGGGGATGTGTGTGTTATCCTGTTGAAGAAATGGCAGTAACACAGGATTAATTACTTGCTGGATGTAACTGGCACTATTTGCACATTCCTGCACAAACACCAAAGGCAAGTGCAAGTTGTAAGTGATGGTACCCCACACCATGATGCCAGGAGTTGGACCTTTGTGTCATAGGTAAATGCACTCTGGAAGAGTTTGCTCACCAGTGCTACATTGTACACATACACACCATCACTTGCACACAGGCAGAGCCTACTCTCATCACTGAAGACAAGAGAGCGCCACTCCATTGTCCAATGAAGCCTTTCTCGACAGCAGAGGAGACATGCATGGCGGTGTTGTAGTGTAAGAGATGTGGTTCGAGTCCTGCTGCATGAAGACAATTTCCAATAGTCCATGCTGACACTGTAGGTGCTACCTGTACCTGGATCATTTTCCTGGATGCTGTTTGGACACCCACAGATGCCCATACAATGCATCAATCCAGACGTGCATTCGTACAACATGGTTGCCCAGAACCTGGTCGTCGACTAGTGGTACCGTGCTAGCCTCTAGTTCCCAAGGTAGCGGTTTCAAATCCAGCAGAGGGCGATGGATTTTTTCAGGCATGACTTCCTTCAGAACGGAAGTAAAGCCGGTGGTCCCGTGTCATAGATTTACAGCACATAAAAGAACCTCAAGCCTGATAAAGATGCCTCTGAGCAAAATTACCAGTCTTTCACGTCCAATTTAGAATGGGACACTAAGGACCGTAGTAGTTAAAGAGCATCCATAAATAAAACTCAATTTAAATTTAGAACCTGGTCTATGGGAGTGAGAATGTTCTACAGTCCATTGCTGAAAACACTGACACATAGCAACCAACATGTGCAACTATTTGTCAATAGGTCCACCCAGCTTTGCACAGGCCAAAAGTTCCACCCCATTCAAATGGCTGTAGCTGTGCATTGTCATGGCATGGCTACACCCTAGAGGGTCATTTGACAGCGCCATTCACCTGTTATGCTACCACAGTAACTGCCTGCAGAGTGGACACAGAGGTCATAGACACAGCTTGAGTGCCATCTAGTGTCCACTGACTGCAACTCATTATTCACTAATACTGTAACCCCTTAATAACCACATGCTATGCCCATGTTTCAAGAACACGGTTCTTAACAGTGTTGCATCTCCCCCCCCCCACCCCCGTCAGTGTATTTAGATCAATTTGATATTCACAGATTAAGGTGCAGTAATTGGAATTAAAATTAGGATAGGATGTTTTGTGTATTCTAAGCAGCAACAGTGTTGTGACATGAGAATTAATGACCACTGTGAAGTATTTTATATTAACAGCTTAAGAGTGTTAAGTGATGTTATATTACAGTGTGCAAATAACCACATGATGTAACCGCTGTAACTAAGTTAAAGTGAAACAATGGAAATAAAAATATACTTCTCCTTATTCAATGGCTGTAACATTTTGAGCTTTTATGAAAAAATCATGTATTACATATATAATTACACATGGAGTGATTCATATATTTTATTAATTATAGATGCAAATAAATAACATTATATTATACTGTTACTTTCAGCTTTAGACCTTTTAGTGCATTTTTTCTGCCTGCTTTTTACATTTTGATGGCTTTATAGGTTATCTTAAATATGATACTATGGGCCAGCTGCATCAACATTTGTTATTATCAACCGTCAGCAAACGGCTGTAAAATGTTTATGCTTGTTAATTCAAAATACTGGTGTACCAAAGTTTAAGACCATTTACTGACTTTGTTTATAACATGCACTCACTATTGTGTGAATCCACCGAGGATGAAATGCACTTTCATCTATATCTAACTATTTTGTGACCATGTTCTGCAGCAATGCCATCGAGTACATAACTTGGAAACCGCAGTTTGTTTGCTTTCACAAGTTCCAGTAGCTCACTTTTCTTCAGTCCCTCCTTCATCGGTATATTGCGGCAAACAAGCCGCTGAATTATATTCTCCTATTCGAAATATTCTCTCACAGAGCATATTATTTCCCACACCTCTCCTTTAATTGGGATACCTTTACCACACACAGTTTTATTCGGTTCCCGAGTGCACTCAGTTTTTCATTTGGCTGCGCTATCTTTGTCACTATTTTTGGACATTATTAAATATCCATTAAACGTGTTAACACAATTATAAATGCTCACACAACACACGCACGCACAAATACACGTAACACAAGGCAAATACCATACAAATAGAAATGATGCAAAAGAACTTTTCAGTACGCAGGCAATTTCTAAACTGATACAAAAACATAAGCAAACTGGGGCTAAAAGGAGGAGATTGTTTATAACTGCAGTGAGAGCAGAAGATAAGACTGCAGTTCATGTTTACTGCAACGGTCGCTCGCCTGGCACGTCATGCCAATCAGGTGTTACGATATCGCAACAAGGCATTTGTGTCTATCGTTGCTATGAAAACGTCTTAGTTCTAATTGGTCCTTCTAATGGTTGCTATGACGACCGCTGTGGCATATTCATCCCCTCCCATTTATTTAAAGCTTTCCGCCATGTGGTTAGTAACTGTCAATCACCGTCTTGATTGGTGCCGAGTATAGTTTCGATAGTCAATTTGTTTTGTGATTTGTGGACTGTTGACTCACTAACCTGATGGCATTTCCAAACAAAAATGGGATGCAGCATGGTCACGACTAGAAATTTCAACTCATTAACTAGGCTGAAACCTTCCATCACATCCCTCTATTTAACTTGAGCCATTGGTAATTTTATGTACAGCCTAAGATGAAATAAATGAGTAACAGTCAGAGAAAGAATTTGATTCGGAAAACGTCAGAACTATTCGCTGATGCTGCATTCACAATAACTGTTTAATTCCACCCTGTGTTCATTTCAAAGCTATATGATAAGCAGGAAGATTGCCTTTCAGTTTGGTTGTATGCATAGTAGGCGAGTGGTGAAAGACATGTGTCTCATAATTGGAACGTGGATTCGAATCCTTGGCATAAATGTTTATTCATTATTTAAATTTTAATTTGTTAAATATATGGCAATGCTGTATGTTTTCTATGCATAAGATATCTATTAATTTAAAGACATTCATGCATAAAAACACAAACAAATTACTCTTTTCATTTTTAAAATAAGTGCCATATTTTTTAAAATAAAGAGAGTTGAGGGTTGTTACACTACATCACTAACATATTCTTACTTGAACGCGTCTCCAGAAATGCGTTCAAGTAAGAATATGCTAGTGATGTAGTGTAACAACCCTCAACTCTCATTTTAAATTATGACACATCACTGTTACTAGCTTCTAAATCTTCAAAATTAGTCAAGTGCCATATTAGTAAGAATTCTATAGTGCATTCCATACTGTTTCTATGTGAATGGAATTTTAAGGCCAGCATAGAGCATCCAGTTCTTAAACATTTGACTATCACTATTCCCTTTGTATCTATAACAAAATGTGAAACGTAGCTATTTCTGCGAAGGCTTATTTGGATTAAAATGTAGTAGATAGAAAAATAAACATTAGTAAGAATAATTTGTATACCTACTACAAAGATGCACAACAGAGAAAGTCACGTGAATATATCACATCAGATTTTCTATTTAAAATTATATTATTTACTTATTTAGTTTGAAAATAAAAACGAGTGTGTTTCAGGTTTTATGTGTGAGCATAAAATCAAACAAGCCTTAGCAATTGGAAATTATATTATAGTATGCGTAATAAACATTGTTTTTCTGGAAAAAAAAAAATGCTCAGGATATGAACAGGCCTCATTACTACGTACCGCCTTACAACCGCTCGGCTGTCAACGCATATTTAGTAGCTCACACTCAGTATGAAAGGTGACAGTGGAATGAAACTAAAAGGACATATCCCAATACATCATTGTGAACCGGCCACGGAAACGATTTGGGCTTAAGACAAATACACATTTTTTTAGAGTGTGTGTTTTACTCAAAGATGCTATTGAGCAGAAGTCATGTGAATAATTTGCAGTGCAGTTTTTCTGTGCACTTTTTCAGCAACAATATTATAATATTAAATGCCTCTTAGCATAATATCATAATGTAAGTACTCGATCTGTTGGATTTCTGGATGATTTGAGTAGGGTACTCTAACCTCACATTTAATTGTTAGACTAGTGACAACACTGTTGGTTTAAGATAACCTGTATCTCTCATGGAATTTCCTATTATTCATGTCATTAAATGGGTCACTCTTTCAAATACAAGAGGTCGAATTTGCTCTTCGTTATGTTGATTTAAATAATCAAATAATCATTTTGATAGTATTTGTCTAAACAATGCTATTTTATTCAGATTTAACATTTGTAAAGTTCTTAATTGGTAGAATATCTCCATTTAAAGTTTATAGGTGTTAGGCATTTCTTTGAATCTCGTTAGGGTTCATGCACCAAAGAAATGAGTTTACAGACATTAACTAGCAACTTTATGGCCGTTCACTAACAACGATTGGTACACCTGACCCTATGTCTTAAGTTCCTTAAAATCCATATTTTACTAATTATAAAGAAACAGATCAACTATAAGCATTTATTGACAATCAAAACATTAATTTTTGCATAATGTACATTTTTTAATCATATTGATCTTCTTTGCTGATGAAGATTAGGAGCATGAATAGATCTAGAAATTAATTTACTCTCCTTTATTCTCTTCCAACAAAAAACATAAGCCACTTTTCCTAATTCAAGCAAAAATATAAGAAGGTGTATAGATTAAATGTACAGTACAATCTACAAGTGAAATAAAACACAGGATAAAAAAATCAAAATGTTTATTGTGAAATAATTCTGAACAACTACGGAAATGAAAATGAGGATTTTTCTGCCTGGACATAGTTGTTAAAAGAATGAAAAAAATTAGAGTATGAGGTTTTTAACACCCATTTTTTGTATCATTTAAAGGAAATGAAGGAATTGTACACATTATTTATCACTTTCTACAATGAAATGGAGGACAATGACTAGATATGACACAAGTGGAAATTGAACTCTAAATATAGCTTATAATAAAAGAAATGCATGCTTGTTAATGAACCTGATATGTCTCTCAAATATTTCCAAATACTTGACCCAAGCTAAAATGTAACAGGATAAAAGCATTGCTTACAAAGTTTAAAACTAAATATCACTGATAAAATAAATAGTAATAATACTTAAAATAAAAATAAGCTTCTGCTTAAAAGATTATATGTATGAATAACTTAAAATTAAATTCAAAAGTCTATATACAAAATTAGTTAGCAGCATATTGGACTTCAATGCTCTGATCACTCGCACAGTGTTTTTATATTTTGACCATTACACTATTACTTTACGAATGTATACCTGCAAAGATGGTTAGACACGTTCACTCCAGTGGAAAGTCTTTTCATATGTGTTATTTAAAATAAAAATCAGCTTAAGAAATGTAATAAAACAATTCATAATGTAGAGTAAACAATGAGATATACATGTTAAATGAGAAACAAAAACCAGGACCACAACTTCAACAAAACATTGATGAGCATCCTGAGCTCAAAAATTTAACTCCCTGAATCAACACAGGGCCTTGATTAATTCCCTAATACCACAACTTGCATCATACAAACTTAAAAGGATCATTGTAAAAAAAATAATCTGGTAACTGGGAATGTCATTTCTTTCATTTTTTCAACTTAATGGTCATGCAAACATTCAAAACATTTGCCATTTGTTTTTGGTATCTTCCTCTTTGTCTCCAGATCTATTACTATCATTTTTACTTCCTCTACCACTTAGGGGAAGGTGGGGCAAGTGAGTCAGGCGGGGTAAGAGTGTCACCTTCATTTTCTTTCACAATGCGCATTTTTTGGGACCTTTAACGGGAATTACGATATAGTTATTTATTTATTATTAATTAAAAATGTTATTTAACTACGCCAACCTAGCATGGTTAATCCAATGTAACTAAAAATGTAATATATTTGTAATGCTACATTTTTGTATAAGTTTAAGATGTTATAAAAGTAAGTCATGTCATGCGAGTCGTTAAGGCAAAACACAACACTTGTTTGCCACAAACACACACAATGGTAAGGGAGTGAAACCCTAAGTACAAAGGAAGAAATCAAGGTCTCGCGGCTATCTCTTAACAATAAGCCACCCTCTCGAGAAAGCTGGGTGACAGTTTTGTCAACAAACCAATAAATATGGAAGAACATTGCTGTTATTGGTTATATCGAGGAACACGCCATCCATAAAGCCAATCATGGTTAAGCTACAAGTTTAAGTTCAAACATCGAAACGATGTTACAACATTCTTACTGAAACAACACGATCACGTAGTTGGTTTCTCTCAGTGCAGACGTGTATAAACAATCGCGTAGCTTGTTACTCTTAGTGCAGACATGTATTAATAGTCACGTAATTGTTACCCTCAGTGCAGAAGTGTATAACTTGTGTCGTGGAATGACCTTAACAATAGACATACATACAAGTTCATTACGACTCACAGGCAGGCTTCATAAGATGTGTATAAACGTTTTCATCTTTTTGTGTGTAAACAACAAAAAAACAAGTTTAATATATGTGGTGATACATATGCCTAACCTACATAACAGTGTACTAGTTATTCTACATAACTCCCGTGTCTTCCCACTCCCTGCAAGAGCGAAGTGCCTCCCTGAGCTACCGGAGCATACAAAAACAAAAACATACATTTTAATAATATACACCCACATGAACCACACAAGTAACTCACACCAACTGGAAGGAGAAGATTAACCCCAGGCTAGCACTACGGAGATGACCAACATGCACCACTAGACACCATATCATCACACTGCACAACAATTACGCGGCAACCTGGTAGGAGGTTATCAGTGAGAGCTTGGCTCCCCGGAAGTGTGACAACAGAGAAAGTGACGCTCCGGGAAAAACTAAAGCTTTGACAGGCAAATATAACTTTTTGGTGATTTTTATGTAAGAACTGCTATTTCAAATAGCAGGTGTATTGTACTCTAGCAAGTTAATTTCAAGGCAGCTTTTAAAGCTCCTTAAATGGCATTGTTTGAAGCATTTTCTGGTGCAGTGGAGTCAGAATAGCTAAGGTAGCCTCTATGACAGGTACCAATTTATTCCGAGTAGTAGAGGCGGGGCAAGTGAGTCCACTAGAATACTGGCAGTGACACACTTGCCCCACCATTCGTGTGTGCAAAACTAACATTCTACAATGAATTTATTTAGAATATTTAGTAGATAGATTTATTGTACAATTTGTTCTACATGTTTACAATATATACAATGTATATTTTATACCCCTACATCTGTTGTACAATTTGTCTGGTGCTTGTTTCTTTATTGGGCCAATCAGATTGCTTGGCTCCCTGGCCTTTTCGCTCACTGAGCAGCCCTTACTTCTCTTATTTTTCTATACCATTTTCTTCCCTTTACCTTCCTTATTATTCCCTGAAGTTCTTGGTTTTGTTTCTTAGAGCCTTTTATTGAGTCAATCATCTTTATGGTTTTTACCCCAATTCTCCATTTTTCATTTATTGCTTTTGTAGCCCTATCAACGATATGGTGCCTACGATAAAATCGTCTGCATATATCTGGAATCTTCCTGTCTCCTATTACTGGATAATGCTAATTTCTTATTTTTACTCCCAATATCATCTATGAATAGATTACTATATGAGCTCAATTTACATCCCTGCCTAACCCTTATTTTCTTTTGTATCAATTTTCTTCCTTTCCCTATTTCTTCTTTGTTTTATCCTGATACGTAAATTTCTCCATTGCTTTTCTGAGTCTAGTATGCCTGGATACCGGGTCGACACTTTCCTCCCCTTGTAGCGTTACCCTCCCTTCTCTCAAATCTATTATTTTATACCCTCCCCCCTCCTTCAATTTCTTCTGCTTCACTGATTGTTCTCTCTTATTATTTCTCCACTTCTCACTCGTGTCCCTCCCTCCTCCGCATACGTATTTCTTGCTTAGCTGAGACTGTGCTTGTGGAGCTTCGGACCTCCCAAATGGAAGTCATGGTCGCTACATGGGTTAGTGCCACCTTATACACTGTGGCCCAGTGTTGCAGTATGCGCAATCTTTTGTTTCCTTTATTGAATATTTAGTAACTATTGCCATTGTGACAATATAATAAAGTTATGACCAAAGCATAGTTTAATTATATTGAAACTCATATTGCAGATATGGTTCGGAACTACAAAAGGAAAACTGATAGAGGGAAAGAGTGGACAGATGATGATGTTCCAAGTGGCATTAAACGAGATCAGATCTGGTTTAATATCTGTCAAAAAGGCTGCCCTGAAGTACAATATCTAAGAACTACTCTTCAAACAAGGTTGGTTCAAGGTATCTCGGAAAGGGTAATGAATATAGGAAGATTCAAACCAGTGTTCAGCAAGAAGATGGAGAGTTAGTTGGGAGAACACTTGCTGCCTTGGAGAAACTATTTTACAGACTTTCCGCACATGATCTTAGGAAACTAGCATACAAGTTTGCTGAGGTAAATGGTATTGTACACTGTTTTAACAAATCTTGTAGGATGGCAGACAAAGAGTGGGTGTCTGCCTTCCTAAGGATTTTTCCATCCGTACATCAGAACCAACAAGTGCCTCAAAGGTACTTAGCTTTTCAGGGCAGGCGGTTATGCACTTCTTTATCAATCTCAACAGATGATGAGTAAATATGAATTCTCCGCAGACAGAATTTTCAACTGTGATGAGATGGGAATTTCCGTAGTTCAAAAGCCAGGGAAAATTATAGCTCAAAAAGGAACCAAGCAGGTGGGCTGAATTACATCCTTACAGCAGGGCAAGAATATTACAATGCTATCTTGTGTCAGTGCACTGGGTACTTTTATACCGCCATTCTTCATGTATCCAAGAGTAAGAATGAACCCACAGCTACTTTTCGGATCCATGCCAGGCACTGTGGCATATGCAAATCCTTTGGGATGGATGGATGCCTCACTGTTTCCGAAGTTTCTTGAACACTTCATTCAGTGTACACATCCTACAGCAGTGAAACCAATCTTGATGGCCACTCATGTTATAAAAGCATTGAGGCAATTGAACTAGCGAGAAGGTCAAATATTGTCATGCTAACTCTGCCGTCGTACACTACCCATAAGCTACAAGCACTACATGTATCAGTGTTTGGGCTGTTCAAGACCTTCATGTCTCAAGAAATCGACCTGTGGCTAGCAAACAATCCAGGGAAGAGATTGGCGGAATATGACCTGACTGCTGTGGCAAAGAAGTCTTTCATCAGAGCCTTCTCTCCTAGCAACATTGTGAATGGCTTCACGAAAACAGGGTTGTATCCTGTAAACCCCAATGTGTTTAGTGACTCAGATTTTGCTGCAGCTGAAGCCTTGGGTGATACAAGGGAGAATGTTGAGACAGAAATTTATCATAATGATCAGGAAGATCAGGAGGTTCCGATCATACCTGGACCCAGTACTTCGTACACCCCTCTCTCAGAAATCTCTCCCTTGCCAAAGAAGTCTGTGGATGGTCAAAAAAAGAAAAGGAATGTAAAGCGTGAGAGATCACAGGTAATCACCAGCTCACTGTATAAGAAGTGTCTGGAGGATAGGTTAAAATCCAAGGCAAAGAAGTGACATCAGGGCTAGTTGAAACCTCAGCCATCAAAAGAAATGAAGGCAAAAAACTGACATTTGATGGAGTAGTAAACCCTTCCACGTCCACCGTTACCAAGGATAACACCCTCTGTTTATACTGCTCAAGTTTCGAAGAGTGGATTAGCTGCATTAAGTGCAAGCAGTAGATGTATGAGGAATCCTCAGATAATCAAACTGGCAGTAACAACTTTGTATGCGATACCCGTCGTTAAAGGTAACAAGTGACTATTGTTTTATTTGTCTCTCTTTCGTTGGTTCATGTTATTTTATGCAATGTTTGCAGCTGAGAACATCAACAGCCTTGTGAAGTGAATCCAAATGAATATCTACTGAGCTTAAGATGTGACAATACCAGTTGAACTATGTACTTCAGTGAATATTTTATTTATAAGTGATCACTACATTTTGTATTTTATTGGATTAGGCTTACCATGTGTTATAGCTTTAGAAAACTATTGATTTTAAATAAAAGTCATTGCATTTTTTTGCTAAAATTGTTTAAAAAGACTCACTTGCCCCAAGGGTGTCCCACTGATTTTTTCATCTATTTCTCTATTTTAGGAAATTGTAAACAAGAACAAAATAATTTAACATTTAAGATACTGAATGCGCTAGCTGTAATTTAAAGTATTCCTAAAACTGAAACTTAAATACCATGTACATTAGAAAGAAAACAGAAAGGTAGGACTCGTTTGCCCCACCCTCCCCTACTTAGTAGGTAGAGAAGGTATTGCATACCACCCAAAAATTTGGTATCAATATTTCACTAGAAACACATGTTTTGAGACCTCCTAAACAAAAACGATTAGATGTGTGTGAACAGCATAAACCAAAAACTAAATGTCCCAAAAATGTCAAACTTGGTATTTAGATTCAGCATGTTCTAAAAATACTTTTTATTTTCTCAAAACTGGCTTTTAACAATGTTGATGAAATACCATATGTTTAAGATATTTACATGACAAAATGTATATACTTGGTGTAGTAAAAAAAGAAATCCATTATTTTTGCATGAAATTGAAGGCTTATTTACCATAGTTAGAATGATCCGATTTAGGTCAAATATGCGCTGTTTTGTTCAATAACTTGTTGCCATTTTGAAGGTAATTTCATTATGCCTCTCTCATAGAAGTCCTCGTCCCTATTGGCAAAAAATTGAGACAGTCGATTTTCACAAGCCTCTATTGAAGCGAATGTTTCAACAGAAAAGGCGTTTGCCATAGACAGAAACAGATGGTAATCACTTGGTGCCAGGTCTGGACTATAAGGTGGATGCATAAGAACCTCCCAACCAAGCTCCCGGAGCTTCTGGCGAGTCACTATCGATGTGTGTGGCCTGGCATTTTCCTGATGGAACACAATTCTTCTCCTATTGGCCAAAGCTGGCCGTTTTTGGGCGATTGCTTCCTTCAGACAGTCCAATTGTTAGCAGTACTGCTCCAGTTAAGAGTTTTGCTGTAGGGGAGCAGCTCATAGTAGATAATTCCCTGCCAAACCCACCAAACACACAGCAAAACCTTCCTGGCTGTCAATCCTGGCTTGGCCACCGTTTTAGCCATCTCACCGTGAATCGACCAAGACTGTTTTTGCTTGATGTTGTCGTAAGTGATCCACTTTTCATCACCAGTCACTAACCGCTTCAGAAATGGTTCGATTTTGTTGCGATTCAGCAGCGATTCACAGATGGAAATTCAGTCCACGAGGATTTTTTGCATTAACTCGTGTGGCATCCATACATCGAGCTTCTTTTCGTATCCAGCCTTATTCAAATGGTTCCAAACGGTTTTTTGTGCAATCTTTAGCTCTTGGGCAATTGAAACAGTACTTACATGACGGTCGGACTCAACAATTTCCATGATTTTATCGACAATTGGCCTTCCAGTGCATGGTGCATCTTTGACATCAAAATTACCAGAACAGAATCGATGAAACCAAAATTGCGCATGATTGGCTGTTACAGTATCAGGACCATAAACACTTGACGTTTTCAGCCACCTGGCTTGCATTTTCGTCTTTATCAAAGAAAAACTGTAAAATATGGCATATCTTCTCTTTGCTAGTGTCCATCTTTGACACACGCTCAAACAAAACTGAGTCAACCAATTACCAAACTGTCGCAAATGTTTGATTTAGTACAAAATCTCATCTTTCTAACACCATCTAGTGTAACCAGATCGGACTTATACAACGCGAGATACAAATAACTAAAGCCATCTATTGGAACATAATGGATTTTCTTTTTTTGCTACACCTGATATATTATATTTTCTTGGAATAGCCTGAGAACTCCTCTTCAAAAGGAATTTTATATTACTGTTGAATATGAGGTGGACAAAAACATACTAAACAGAAAATGTAATCTCCTAAAAACAACAATTTATTTCAAATAATTTTTTCTGGATTCAGCATTTTCAAGATATGTTATTATTGGCTTAAATTTTTCAATACTTTTGTCATTGATTTTAGAAAGTGTTATCATTATTCAGGTGTTTCTTGCGATGTCATGGAGAGAATATGGAATTTCTTCGCCAGCATACAGTGACCTAGATTTTAAACATGTATCAATTCAGTTTCCTGAATTCCCTTGAAACTTCTACAAATGTCTAATGAAACTATTTCTGCAAAGAATTATCTCAATTAACATGAAGTAGACAGGAGGGGGAAAAAAAAAATTGTTCAGAATAGTTTGTAGAAGCTATATAAAGCTTTTAGAGCTATAGTAGGTAAAGAAAGTCATGTGAATGTTAACATAACACATTACATTTTTACACACTACAAGAATGTTGAAGTTAAGAAATTAAATCATTAAAATTACTCTGATCAAACTTAATTACATCAAACAAAATGTGTTTTCCCAATAAAAGGCCTGTCTATTTATTACCTTCTTCCATGAGGCAAGATTTTAGACAGCCGAGTTGAAGCAGGGGATGTGGCCGTGGTAGCTAGACCATAAAACGCCATGTCAGTGATCAGGTTTAGAGCTCTTAATAAAAATGAATACCTCAATCAGCCTTTTATTCCTTATAATTCTGTTTATTGGGTGCTTGAGAATTTACCTTTCACCTCAGAGGATCAGAAGTCAGGTTATATGAAGAAACAAGATTACAGCATGTGTTTAATATGAGAAACAGCTGATGGAAAAACATGCTTCAGTTCCAAGAGCAATTTGTGTGACGACTGGTGATTCTTTGAGGTGGTCCATGTTGTTAATGTCTTTGGCATACACCAAAGCCTTTTTTTGCAGCCCCACAAATAATCATCAAGGGGTGAACATTCAACAGGAGTTCCACTGTCCTTGTAACAACAGCATGTAATTATACTGCAATGTGGTGGGGCAACAATGTATTGGAACATTTCAGAAAAGTTAATTCAGAATGCTCAGGAACACACTGTTGAAGTAGTTCCTTGCATCCTTCATCACTAAGATTACTTTTGAGGAAAAGCCCTGAAGAATGGTTTCCCATATGCCGCACCAAAACAATTTTCCTGTCCCTTGCATGGACCCATATATGAAGTTGGCATCATTCCAGTAGCACCAATTTTTCATTAAAAAAAAATTTCTATCAACCCAAATTAATTTCTGGTCCACACTGTAATAACATGAAACAAGCAATAAATGGGCTGTTTTATGTTACCCAAGCTTACATCACTAGTGGTTTTAGCATGTTTTATAAAGTTATTGTATATTGGAGAGCTTTCTACATTTTAAATAAGTGAACATGATGTTTATTAATTTGAATTTTAAGTTCTGCTTGCATCATTTACAGTTTAATTTTACATTAATTTTTAAAATACTTCATGTATCAACAGTGCAATATTTGTACATTCTAGATTAAAGCATTCATTCTCTATTTAAGAAAGTGAACTGTTTGTGAACTCTTAACAAAATTATTAAAGGTACAAATATTTATTTTTGTGTAACATCTGCCTGTTAACATTGCGAACATGTGTTTTGTAATAACTGCCCCTAGCATCTTTGTCCTTCCTCAGTTTGTTCAAGTGCTGAGCTTTTATGCCTTCCATTATTTTTAATTATTCTTCAACCCTCACATACCACAGCAGGTTATAAGATACCTTTCATATTTGAATTCCACATAGCATTCATTGAACGTAAACATACTGACTTGGGAAGGTGATAAAAAACAAGACTTCATCAAACTATACTCTATAGTGATAATGATACAAGAATTTCACAGCCAGCTGAAGCAAGTAAACAGTGCCTGACTGTAGTACAGAGTATGGTGTAACAATTTGTGGAAGTGACAAGTGGATTAGGCAAACAATTTTCTCCAAAAGTTCATAATTTGTGACAAAATAAGTGGTTATTTAATACAATTTTAAGAAAATTATTTGTATAATGAATTTCATTTTAATCTGATTCAGTTTGAAGTAACACTGTTGTGATTTTTGTAATATCATAGTTTGTGTATACATAATTTTCCAAAAACTAAATCAATATCAAAACCTTTCTGAACCTGATTAGGTATTACATCATTTTTTTTCTTTTCTTTTTACTTTCTTTACTACGTATAGTAAGTAGGGGAAGTATTGTATTCCACCCAAAAAATAGGGTGAATTTTTGGAAACATGTCCGTGTGTGCGTGTGAACAGCATAACTCAGAAACGAACAGTCGGATAAACACCAAACTTGGTATTTAGGTTCAGTATCTTCCAGAGATGTGACATGAAGGTTTTCAAGAAAATCCCCCCACCCCAGATTACCCTTTACATGGAACATTTTTCGAAAATTTTAATTTTCTCAAAAATGGCTCTTAACGCTTTTGATTAAAATATCATATGTTTCAGATATTTTCATGAAAAATGAAATGCATATCTTGAATTTTCTGGAAATGTCTACAAAAGTATTCTTCATTGTGAACGACTTTTGCATAACTGGTAAACCATAAGAGATAGACAAAATTTTACTACACAAAAAAATGTAGATCGCATTAAAATACACAATTTATGTCATATACATTTTTTTGTTGAGTGAACCATTTTCGAGATATTGGTTGTTATTCCCTTAAATTTTCCAATACTTTTTCTCAAATGGGAATTCGTTATTCATTTTTATGTCCTGGACATACAAAGAGAATGGAATGCGCCACATAGCAACCAGCTCTTAAAAGATTTGACTATTGCTTAAAGTCTGCTGTATTCCCCTTGCACCTACAAGAAAATTAGCAATAAGATTAACATCCTGATTAACATGAAGCATATGGAGAATAAGCGTTTGTAAAAATAGTTTGTACAAGAGTAGAGAAAGTCATGTGAGTGTAACACATCAGAATTTTTTTTTTCCTCTCTCTTTACGTACAAAATATAAGGGGTTAATGCATACGCCATTCAAGAAACAATCCTTGGATACTAATACTTCTTTCTCTTCAACTGGTTACCCTCCTCTTTGTAGGACTTACAAGCCAATGGCTTGAGTCAGCAGCCTGTCGAGGAGCAAACAAACTCTAGATCATAGCATATCCAGGATGGGTGATCAGCCCAATGCCTGGTATGGCGGTGAAGAAGAATGAAATGCAGTGATGAAAGGGATAGGAAAATTTGTGGATCAAATTATCCAACCCAGCATTTGCCTGACAACTGAGGAAAACAATAATAATAATAATAATAATAATAATAATAATAATAATAATAATAATAATAATATAAAAAAAACTGACAGATTGGTCGGCCCCAGGGGTTTCAACCTGGGACCTCCCAAATGTAGGCCAAAGGCATTACTGCCTGAGCCATCTGCTTGGTCAATGCAGAGAATTTAATCATTCACATATAGCAACAACTGAGCAAGGACTGTTGCTCTACCTTTCATATCTAACATTTTAATAGCACTGTCTTACAGTTCTTGTTTCCATAGAAATTCTGTAAAAGATGAAGTAATTTCAACATACTACATGGGTATACTGTTTTGGTGTAGAGTGAGTGACTATGAAACAAATTTAAGTCATATACCCAATTTCTCTGTAAAAGCTTATTAGTAACTCCAAAAATGTCATTTGGGGAATTTAATGTCATGTGAGTATGTTGCTGTGGTAGCTCAGTTGGTCAGAGAAGCAACAACATAAGTCAAAGGTACATAATTTCAAATACTGGCTAGGGCATTGAATTTTTCAATCTGATACTAGCTTTCAAATAGAAGTTTTGTTTCTTCAATGCATTTATACATTTAAAATATATGTATGCTAACTGCTTCAATTCTGTGTAATTATTAATTGCTTTTTCTTTTTTTTTTTTTCATTAAACTCTTACATTAAAATAAATACATGAATTAGAACAAAGATTTTTTTAATATAAATATCTAGTTGTATGCATATACTTTAAACGTAACAAATTATTTATTTGAAAAAGTAATTTTGTTAGTGATTTTGATCATATTTCACTTCTTTTTACTGTCAAAAATTAAATTACTGTCAACTATGATATTACAATTCTTGGGGTTTTCCATACTTGTCTTTGCTGATTTATAAAGTATGAATCTGCTCAAATGTTTTAATTTATGCATCAATGTTGGTAGCTTATTCCAAGCCCTGGTATGTGAAGGTTAATTCACAGAATGTATTGTATTCATAAAGATACTTTAATTACAATCTGGGTCATTTTACTAGTATATTACAGTTTTTAAATAAAATAAACATAAAAGGAAAGATCATTATCTTAAAAATTACATCTGTGATATGGTAAATCAGCAATGGCATACCATTTCTGGAATGAAAATGACGTATGCAAACTACTAAAAGAAAAATTAGGAGGATGAGAGAACATTTTTCACACAGAAGAACAAAAAAAGGGGCCCAAAATATGTACACACACTTAGTGTATTTCTATGCTTTGTTTAATTTCAAAATAAATTTTGATATCCTGTATAAATGTCAACTGCTACATGATTACTAAAACTGCACCACACAGAGATGTAGTGTCATACCTTGATGGCATTCATTCCAAATATGTGTAAAATAAAGATGCTACATACATTTTAGAGCTGGACAAAACATTTGAAAAATAACTGTTGCTCCTATCAATACACATACCTTTACCAAAGTTTTGTTTTAACACTACTTCTATACTTGTATGCACTGAGGCCATGAAAACATTGTTTAGAGGGCTGAAAAATAAACATATGCTTGATATATAATTATTTAATTTTAAACACAGTGTAGTATACTAACTCTGGTTAGGGTTAGAATGTCTGCCTTATAATTCAGAGGGTCATGGTTTGAATATGGGTTGGAGCGAGTTGTTTGGATGACTTTTTTCTGCAGTTTTTCTTTATCCTGAGAAGACTAGCTGTCTTAACTCTAAGCTATACAGACCCCAAGCTCATTTGAGCATTCATTTTACTCAGTTCATTCACCATCTCTGCAGACCAAAGTTATAATAAGGGAGATCAAACATACACGTTCTCTCTCCTCTACCTATGTTTTACAATTTATATTTGTCTCAGTTTCTAAGGTAATGAGAGTTGTCAACTGTCCTGTATACAGAGGCAAATACAGAATGAAATATACTGTATTTGTAGAAGCCTACCTTTATTCAGTTCAGATGTCCAGAAATGTGTATTTATTAACAAGTAAAAGGGTGACCATGTTTCATATCTTTGCCAAACAGAACCACCATATCACATTATGTTGAATCACCATGTCAAATGATGATCTTATTAATAAAACAATCTACCTAAGGTCAAGTTTTATGCTTAGCAGTATAAACATGCTTTGCTAGTTGCAATGACACACACAAGGGACATTTGATACACTGTATAACATTATTAGTTCAAACTGAAAGAATGGCTAACAGCACTAATGTTAGCAATCTTTTAGCATGTACACAGATTTGTTTCTGTTTGCTTCTACATTCCATTAAAAGTTGCTTGTGAATGTACACTCCAGCAATATGATTTTTCTCGGATATTGAACAGAAAGAAACAAAAAGGTCAACCTTGAAACAGAAGCATTCTTAGCAGAATTTCTAAATTATACCTGGCACCAATCAAGAAGGTCATTCGACATTTCGCGGAGCTCATCGCGACCACGTGGAGAGCGTGTCGAAGGAGACTGGGTTGCGCCTGCATTGTAGAGCGGATACTATTTATATTCGTATGCGAAGACAATTGTAAAATAATGAATCTACGTGCAGAGGATGGATCATGCAAGAATATATCAGTGTAAAATTCTGCTTTAACAGAAGAAACATACCTTGAAATATTGATGCTTATTCTAATGGAAAAATGCCACTGATTTCCGAATTGCTTGCATCGCTGTTGTTGTTGCTGCTGCTGCTCGCTTGATAGACTTATTCGGTTCCCGAGTGCGCCCAGTTTTTCGTTTGTCTACGCTATCTTTGTCACTATTTTTGGACATTGTTACTATCCATTAAACACAATTATAAATGCTCACACAACACACACACGCACAAATACACGTAACACAAGGGAAATACCATAGAAATAGGACGACGCAAAAGAACTTTTCAGTACGCAGGCAATCTCTAAACTGATACAAACACACAAGCAAGCTGGGGCTAAAAGGAGGAATTGTTTATAACTGCAGCGACAGCAGAAGATAAGACTTCAGTTCATGTTACTGCAACAGTCGCTCGCCCGGCACGTCATGCCAATCACGTGTTACGATATCGCAACAACACATTTGCGTCTATCGTTGCTATAGAAACGTCTTAGTTCTAATTGGTCCTTGTAATGGTTGCTATGACGACCGCTGTGATGTATTCATCCCCTCCCATTCATTTAAAGTTTTCCGCCACTGTCAATCACCTTCTTGATTGGCGCCGAGTATAGTTCAAAGCATTAAAAATAGAAGTGTATTAAGGAAATAAATGCTCAAAATTATTTCTTTTAAAAATTGCTCTAATGTCACTTCTTTATGGAAAACTTTTGGAACAAGTAATGGAGATAGTGTCCATTAACAGCCCAGATTGACTGTCACACTTCCTGTTGCAGCTTGTAGATGCAGTTTCCTCACTAGACATACTGTGTGATGATGTTTTCATGTGGGACAACAAAATTTAACAATCTTGTTTATTTTTGTATATAAATAATTTTTCCTCTAGTTGAGAGTTTAATGAGTTGTTAAAGGGCTTTTTAAAAATGCCATCCACAAGATATAGTAGAAAGGGCAGCAGTTTCTGAAACATGTTCTAATAAGCTTTTGAAAAAGAAGTTAAACTAGAGTAGGTAAAAGTTGATTTTGAGTATTCAATACATATATTAGAAAATTCAGTGTTTTTCCATAGAAGAAATCAAATGTACTAAGGTAATTATCTACCTACAAAATTTTGGAATGATGAAAATATCTGAATGTCATAAGAACCAGAGTTAGTTCACCTTCATTTGCTACAGAATTAAGGTCGAGTTCACTTCATTTATTATTCAACAAAATGGCTATTATCAAAACTTGATACAATAGTTCTACAAACTCAGACAGGCCCAAATGCTAATGGATATCTCAAGTGAGTGAAGAACTCAACCATGAGCTACAGCTCTCTTGATGTTTATAATAGTCTTCAGATTTATTCAGTCTTTTACTGTCAGTCAGTTTAAATGAATGATGTCATTAGTATAGCGAGCCCCTTGTCTCAAATGGGAGGTGTAGAATTGAACCTTGGACTGCATGCATTTCCAACTTTGTAAACAGGTTGATGTACTACAGCAGTGCAGAATTGTTTTTCAGCAGGACATTTTGTGTGTTATTTGCATGTGAGATGAAATAACCACCAATCACAGAATTTGCATGTTGAGTGCTACTGAAAGATACAAGGGGGAGTCTACCATTATCATATTAGCCATTGTGTGAATGATTTTCTGTGTTCTTGTCCAGAATTTCATAATGTCTCGAGACAAAACATGATAAAAAACAAAACACAGTTGTTTTTTATTAACAAAAACGGAGAAATATCTAAAATATTTAAAATACTCATAAAGGTTACTTCAGATTTTTTAATCAAAAAACAACTGAAGTTGGTGCTGTTAAAGCCGAGACACACTACGCTACAAACACCATCCAATTATTTGAGTTACCTATCATAATACATGCTCAGACTGCCGAGATTACAAACCACAAGCAAAAGAAGTTCCGAATGTAAATACTGGAAAGGTACCATACAAGTCCCATTTCACTGAGGAGGCCTCGAAACTGTTGACATCCACTCTTTTCACTCATCTTTTGCTAGTCCTCTGTGAGAGGCACTGGAGATAAATTCACTTTAAAGTACTGACATCATGTGCAGACAACTGACTGGCGGTTCTAAATCTGAAGAACCTGTATAATCCATTAATAAATGTTTACCTTAGTTATTTTTGAAACTGAAATGTGTACACATATTTTTGTGTCTATCTGTACCATTTGTTAATTTTTATCACCACTAGAAGTCTCAAAGTGATAACTGAGGCCACTGTGAATGTCTGCACTTGCAGAGAAAATACAATGAATTAAATAATTCATAGCCTCTCAGCAATATTCATCTCATATAATTCAGTATCCTTGGCCTGAAATGTCACATTACATTTTTAATTCTATAATATGGGGGAATTGCAAGGTGTGATATGCAAGCTGTGTTTTTAGCAGCCTAGTTTTAGTTTTAGGTAAGCAATACCAACTACTGTAGCTCTGGGATAATACCATCAGGCAATATGCAGATATGGACATGTCTGCTTTCATGTTTCATTAACCCCTTCGCTGTTATGGATGGAACAGCTCCACATGCAGATGCTCTTCACCTGTTATTGATGGAATGGTTCCACATACGGATCAGAGTTATGTTAATTTAAACAAAACTTTTTGTTTTAACTTGTGGACAATATCATTTGCTGTACACCTAGTGTAAAAACTGAATGCTGTGAAGGAGTTTCACCTGTTAGCATAATGTTTTATGTAATTTTATGACTTATGTGCATAGAAAAATTTCTTGCTCCTTCTGATTACATCACAGTTTACTTATTGTACTGTATTGCAAAACAAAATCCATTAAAAAAATGTAAGTGTGTCCTCTGCAAAGTCCCATTGTGTTTGGGGCCTTGTTTTGAAAGTATCACAACAAGAATTATTGAAAATAAAGGAAGTATGCATGTGAATGTCTATCTTATGAATGTTACACGGGCTTTATATAACATGGAACCTCGCCACTGTTCACCCCTGAATCACGTGAGTATCTTTTAAGTGTTGAGGTTATGAGGATTGATCATCACTTATATTTGTGTGTAGTAAAGCATTCTTTGATTCACAGAAGTTAATACTACTTCTTCTTTAACTGATTACTCTCCTCTTTGTAGGACTTACAAGCCAATGCCTTGAGTCATAGCTCATCGCGGAGCAAGCAAACTCTGGGTCCAAACATATCCAGGATGGGTGATCAGCCTATTACCTAGCATGGTGGTGAAGAAAAACATGATGTGATAGGAAAATTTGCAAATCAAATTATCCAATCCAGCATTCGCCTAGCGACCAAGGAAAACCATAAAAAAACATTCAGTTAGATTGGTAAGCCCCAGGGATTTAAACCTGGGACCACTCAAATACGGGCCACAGATGTTACTGTCTGAGCCATCCCGCTCGGTCAGACGTTAATACAAGAAGGTATAAACATGGACAAATGATGCCACATCAGGAAATTCTTGGTACTCTGTTCTGGTCATTAGACTCTAGCTGCCAACTTTGTGTCTTCAGTAAGCTTACACAAAGTACATTCCAAGTAGAAGTGAAGTATCTAACAAGCTTCTTCCATACCATGCCAAATTTAACTAACCAAGATTAAAAAAAAATTATTGGTTTATTTATTAATTTCTGGTTATTCATTGGTTTATGTAATTGGTAAATTATTATAAAATTATTATTTTTGGTTATAAATTCAGTAAATATATGTTTTTTGTTTCATTCAAATATCCTATAAAATAGAGGAATAATCTGCATTTTAACCAAATACCAGCTGGGATTTAAACCATATTAACTGACGTACAGTGGTCAGGAATGCTTTAAATGAATGATGCTGAACGGGTTAAAGTTGCCACATTTCTCATGCAAGATGCATCAGATTAACTTGTCGTTTGCATAAATGACAGTAAGAAACTCATCATGTAATTAGTTCTATCAGAAAGTTACCCACTGTCGATTACTGGGACATAACATGCCAGTGTCAACAAATTTTCAGCCAGTAAAATAAATTACCAACTTCTCGTTTACAGATGTAAGTTTTGTTAAACTTCTATTTTTGGTAAAAGAGTGTAGGCTTGTACAGCCGGTATCAATTAGGCAATAAAAGTTTTTCAGACTCTGTGGTCGTGGTCTACTGGGATTATTCCCTCTTAATTCCAATAGAGCATGGCCAACAGAGCTCGAAAAACTTTTATTGTCTAATTCTATTTTTTGATTCATCTGTATAATCATCATATTTGTAAAACTTGCAATTTGCAACGATTTCAAGAATTACTTTGACTATAGAACAGGTTAACATAAAAGTACGAGCCTACACAACAGTTTTTGCGTATATCATACGATGTACACTTCACCATTAGGGATGGGAAAAATGTTTCTTTTTCAGTAACAGTCCCAGCCATTCCAGTTCCAAATAACCATTCCAAAATGTTCACGAGTATTTATGCCTAAGTATAAAAGCAAGTCCACTGTTATTTGACTGACACAGGTTCTTTCGTCTCAAGTCATGAGTCTTTGTATGTCATGAATGTTGCCACATCCCTTACCATTTTACATTCAGCATGCATGCTCATTTTTGCAACATATCATTAACAATACATGTGCCACATGACATCTAAATGTTTATTACAATTATTGCTCACTTAAAGCTATTCATGTCCATTATCATCATCACCATCATCATCATTGGTACCAGTTTCCATGATGATAATCATAATATTCCAAAATGGCATCTTAGGTAATAGCCTTTTGCATGTGTATCACAAGAGCTCAATAACATAATTAAATCCGATTGGCTGGAAGATTTTTGGTGGATATTGGAAGTCCAAGGTCTTGCATCATATACAAGACATACTTGTAACTGCTGCATTGTAATGCAAAGTACTCTCTACAATCAGAGCATTATTTTTGAAACTGTATGATTGGATCTACTTCTGCATCTAACTGTTCCATCCTTGGAGCTGTTCCATTACTTTTTTCCTGCCTCTGTTCACCATGAGTTCTATCAAAGTCGCATCCTCTCTGCAAGAAAATGAATTTCCAAAGCTCTAGAATTGTGGTGGTCCTTTGATAGTGTTAACACCTGTTGTTACTTCATATAGAATCACAGGCAGCGAACAGTGATACTGGAAATGAAATAATTGAGAAAGGAAGTTTGGAAAAGAAACATACCAAGCCTAAGGTTAGGTTACTTCCCAGGCATTTGAAAGTTATGAGGACTGAGAAAAATCTGGAAGAGACCTAAATCAGGGAGGATGATCCCAGCAGGATTTGAACTGCAGACCTCCCATTCACAAGTCCAAGCCTTAATGACTTCAGCTACCAGCATGCATGCACACTGCTTTACAACAAAGAGGCATGTGGTTCCAACTGCAAGACTCACAGCTTACAAATCACACCTTAATTTATCTGCTAATAATGCTGATAAGAAAAAGGCAACTTCATTATCACCCACTCCATTTCATTATTTTCATGACCAAGTTTAGTTTAATTTGATAGGAAGGGGGGGCAACAATGCCCTGCACTGCAACCTTTTCAGATCTATTGTGCATCCCCAATCTTATTATCAAAGATCCAGAAATGTTTATAATGAACTGCATCAGCCTCTGGATCACAATGGTTGAAAGCTGCTCCAATTTTGGAAACTGACTCCAAAAAATGAGAGCTGAAGAGCAAATGGGGCACTCGCACATTAGATGGGCAGCTGTCTCATGTGCCTGCTGACACTGTCTGTAGGCAGGATTCACTTGCTGTCCCATCCTCTGCAGTTGCCTTCCGAGGGATTCATGACCACTTACTAACATTGCTTTAACAGCCAATAAATATTATATAATAGTGCTATGTATTATTTTAAGTAACATGAATGAGACAACTGGTCTAACTGTTTAAAACAAGAGTCTAAAAGCAGAAAAATAGGCTGAACTTAAGGTGAACTCATTTGTGTTCCAAAAATATTATGCATTCATACATATTTACACACATCAACACACTTGTTTAGTTTTGCATTCAGCAAAGGCAAATTTTTATAAATAATTTCTATAAAATTAATACCATTCCCCAAATATATTCTCCTTTACTATTCAGTGCTGTCCTAATTCTGCATTTATGTGCCTGCTTGACTAAGTTATCCACTGTTCTTTTATTGTAAGTACTTACTCCCATCATTCATTATGCCTGGCTACAATAGTAACAATTATATTTATGAATCCATACAAAATATTCACTCGTTCTCAGTTAACCTTTACATATTCTTTGTCACAACTCAATCTATACCTTGCCATACCATTCATTTGTCAACCACTTGTATAACACATACTGCTTCTAACTGAACCACAGCAACTTTTTGTTATGCTTAACAACAACAGTAACAACAAAAAGTTAATGAGAAGGATTACCAATATCTATACTTTTTTACACAGTCATTACCAAGATCAACAACAATGACATGATGATCGCCTGTTACGGCCATACCGCTGGGACGTTTCAATCTTGAATCATGTGAATCTATGGTACAAATAAGAGATCCTCCGGTGAACTTCAGTACTTGCACGTAGTTCCTATTTTTTTCTGATCTAGTTGCTATAATGCGATCTTCATTATCAACAACTACTCCTCCATATCTGCCACGACCTAGAGAAGAGAAAAGTGTAAAGCTTTTAAAAATATTAAGTCTTTAACAGTTTTTCTACTTTTGCTATCACCTACTATACAGGGTTCCTAGCAAAAATGTAAACCTAACTTCCCTGACCAAAATACTGTTATTTTCCTGATCACAATTTTTAACAGCCTCCTCCACTCCTATGTAATGCGTGGCAACCCATATTACCGAGTTAATCTTCTTTCTGTGCGCTTTACAGTAGGCTTCAAACTGATTACCCGGTACATCTCCAAGCCATTCTACAAATTCTGGATTAAGCAATAAATCCAGCCAGTGATAGTTCAAAAGTTGTTTTTTTGGAGGGGGGGGGGAGGCCACCACAGTCTTATGATCTGGAAAGTCAATCTGAAACTGCAGTTACAAAAACGTTAACAAACTTATCTCTATAACGTGAGGCAATATTTTATATCATAACATACTGTGAATGCCAAAGTGATTGGTGTAAAATGTACAGGATTTTAGATGTTTGTTAGCCATAAGTATTGTTAGGAATAAGTTTACACGGCATCACTGAAACTGACAATAGAAGTGGGTAACAATAAACTGAGGGGATGAGTTGTTTATCACTAAGAAGAGACAAACAAATGACATCAGGGTAACGTGCGTTTTTTTAGAAATGGAGGGAATCTCTTTGCTAGAGTATATATGTTAGTAGTAGTGATTGGCTGACCAAAACAGACGCTAAAGTGGGTGCAATTTGGTAACCAATAGGAGCTATATTATAATGTTTAGGCAATTCAAGGTGAAGGAATATATATATATATATATATATTCTCGAGCCATAAGCAAGTGTCGCACAGTTCTGAAGAATCTCTCACGAGGTGCACGTCGCAGAGTTAGTTACAAAAATGTAAAGTACGAGAAGTAATTGGTGCACGACAACTAAAACAACTGTAGCTACATTCGGAAATATCACAGTTTCAGTCAGGCATGTATAAAGATTAAACATGTCAATTATTAATTAAGTGTGACGGCAATAGAAGTCTTAGATTCAAATTTTTTTATCAGTGTTATCTTTTAGTAACAACTCCTTTCTGTTTACATGCCCTGCTTAGAGATACTTGCTCGACTGAGTTATAATAGCTAGCCGGAGGACAAAGAACCCAAATTAAAAAATAATTAAGCAATAAGCGCCCAACAAATAAGATAACACAAGCCATCGAGAACTGGGACAAACGTGTGAAAGCATCTTCCTCTGCATTTAATTTGAAACTTGCAGGCTTGAGAGGAGATTTTAAGGAGCAAAAATGTTGTCATCCTCATTAACGTGTAGGTTGACTTTCCAGGTTGCTGGGAATCCTACTATAGCAGATAGAGAAAGCAGTGTATTTAATTAAAAAAATTGGACACAAATTTCAAAAGAAATATATATTTTGAGGTCCCCTGAATAAAAGAAGGTTTTTGGTGTTACATTCACACGACATTTTCTCCACATTCTTCTACAAACTACTCTTACAAAACTTTATTCTTTCTTCTATCTACTTCTTGTTAATTGAAATAAACATTTGCAGTTATGCTTTTATTACACATTTCGTTATAGATACAAGAGGGATGCAGGAGGTTGAAGCAATAGCCACATCTCTAAAAAGCATGTTGCTACATCCTGTGACTTTGAAATTCTACTCTGTGCATGACCACGAGAAAGAAGAAAAATCTTATGCTTTACATCCACATGATTTTCTTTACACACTCTTCTACAAATTATTCTTACAAAGGTTCATTACTTTCTCTACCACGTACATAGTTGATAGAGAAGGTATTGCATTCCACCCCAAAAATTCGATACCGTTCATATTTTACATTTTCATATTTTGAGGCACCCTGAATAAATAATATTAAAAAAAAAAAACTTTTTTTAGAAAGAGATCTGTATGTGTGTGTGTTTGTGAACAGCGTAACTCGAAAACGAAAAGTCAGATAAATACCAAACTTGCTATTTAGGTTCAATACTTTCCAAAGGTATGACACGAAGATTGATTTTCAAGAAAATCAGCCCACTCCAAACTACTCT
Source organism: Deroplatys truncata (assembly GCA_030765065.1). Taxonomy (NCBI): domain Eukaryota; kingdom Metazoa; phylum Arthropoda; class Insecta; order Mantodea; family Mantidae; genus Deroplatys; species Deroplatys truncata. Next base: position 114,508,691 of record CM060982.1, read on the forward strand.
TTAAATTTTTTATTTTCTAAAAATATGTCTTTTACAATTTTTATTAAAATATCATATATTAAAGATATTTATATACAAATAAAATGTATATCTTGAATTTCTGGGAATAGCCTATGAAGTCCTCCTTATTTGGAAGGGATTTTGTATAATCTTGTATAACTGGTATATGTCAAGCATGAGATGAAAATGTACTATACAAAAATTGTAGATCTCTTTAAAACACACAATTATGTCAACTTTTTTTGTTGCACAAGCCATTTCTGAGATATCCATTATTATTGATTTGAACTGTTATTCTTTCAAACTCCTGTCACCATTCGGTTGTTTCTTGTGAAGTATTATAAAATGTTATAGCATCCAGTTCTTAAGCATTTGACTATTGCTATTCCCTTTGTATCTATAACGAAATGTGTGATGTAGCTATTTATAGAATGGTTTATTTATATTAAAATGTAGTAGATAGAAAAATAAGCTTTAGTAAGATTGTTTTGTATACCCACTAATAAACAATAGAGGGTAGAGAAAGTCATGTGAATGTATCACAAGATTTTTTTTTTAATGTTTACTTCTTGTCAATCAAGAATGCTTGAAGAAATGCTTTTACTGACATTTTATTGAAAGTACAAGAGGGGAAACAGTAGCAGTCAGATGCTAAAAAGCGGGTTGCTATGTGATGGTTTTAAGTTCCAAGAGGAAACAAAATGTGATTCATCACTTTAAAAAAAAAAATAAAGAAGTTCTAAATTCAAACCAATATCAAAAATAATCTCACAAATGATTAATGTAATAAAAAGCTTAACATAACATCAATTGTGTTTGTTTTAATGAGGTGTATATTTTTTGTGTAGTAAGATTTGTCTGTTTCTCACTGTTTACCAGTTGCATGCAATTATATAAAACTCATTCAAAGGAAGAAGATATCATATTACTCACAGAGATACACAGATTCAAGATATACATTTTATTGTGCAAATATGTTAAAACATATGGTATTTTTAATCAGTATTGTTAGAGCCAATTATGACCAAATCAAAAATAATGAAACATTTTAAAGGTTAGTTTGCAGTGGGAGGAGTTTTTTGAAAATTTTTGTCACATTCTCGGAAGATGCTTAACTTAAATACAAAGTTTGGTATTCATTCAACTTTTCTTGAGATAGACAAGGGAAAAGGTGTATTAAAAAGGGGGAGAAAGATAGGGCATAACTCCTAGGTTAATCCAGAAATATCATTGCTTGCTTTGAAAAATTTTGTTCAGAGGTACATCTTCTCTAAGGTATTATTTGAATGAACCAATTGTAGAAATTTTCATAATACAGCACAAAAGAAGGCATCAGATGATTCAGAATAAATAAGACTTTGCGAGTTATAATCGCCGTATTACAACTTGTCCCTTGAGACAGTTTCGCTACCATGTGGCATGAATGAAGTGGTGGGACAGCAAGTTGCAATCTTTGGCATAGAGGGGAACAGGAGGGCCAAATGCTACCTGGCGCGCTCAGTTGACATGCTAACAGTTGATTCATTATTGTATTACATGACTAATGTTTACGAAAGAAGAAATTATAAGTTAATGTTTATAGTTATTGCAAAACTACTAACACTATTATCAAAACCATATTAATTATCACTATTATAACAGAAAGAAATAATGCTATAAAGAAAACACAACAGAAGTAGCAGCGCAGTTAATTTGCATGAAGATACTCCAAATCTGATGTTTATGTTGCACTCAAACTATTACGATTTGAAACAATACATACAAAAAACTATTACTGCGAGGTAACAAAAAAACTTTTATTCTTGTGTACTGACTTGATGAGGTTTGCATGGCAAGATAGCTGGAAGAGGGAAGGTTACATCTTATTTGTGAGAAGCTTTTCTGATAATAGAAGAAACATTTGATAACAGAATCAAATCAGTACATAAGAAATTCGTAATGAGTTGTATATAAAATGCACTCCATAATAATTTAATTTTCATGTAACAACGGATAAGTGTATTTATAAACTCTGTGAATTAAAGTGCAACAAATGCAACTTGCTATATTTCACCAAGTGCTCAAAATCAGTGACAGGACTCAGTGCTGAAAATTAAAGATTTGTTTCATCCTGGCACGCTTGTGTGCATTTCACTTCATTATTGTTTCTAATAACACCTAACTAGTGTTTATTATACATTATGTCAAGGCCATGTCTATTTTTTTTATACATGTATACATTCCCAGCAGTATAAATAAATCCATCAACAGTGGAAGTGTTATGCCATGCTGGAGGCTTTAGGTGGAGAGTTTGAAGGGATGTTTGGTGATAATGACAGTGATTGGTTGTCACATATATTGCTGCAGTGGCGTGCTCCATCTCTGAGCTGTCACAAACAACAAGTTATAATATGGCGATTATAATAGGTCTCATTTACTCATTCAGTTTCATTCACAATGTTCTCTGCATTCAACAGAATCTGAATTATGTGGCCATGAAGGGATGGCATGTGCTCTAAAGGGAAATATACAGTGTTTCCAAGATGTGGTAAGAGTGTGGTATACAGATGAAAGGGGTTTTCCATAAGTTGGAAAGTGCTGTATAACACTTTTATGCAGTAGTTATTAAACCAGTTGTAGGTGTAATAATTTATCTGACACCGCACTGCAAAGAATCCTATAGCCAGAAAACAAGAAATCTAGTTCATGCTCTGAAGATTACCACTTCACCCTAATTACCCTTAGACCATAATAAGAATGTCTGTGAATGGCCAACCATTTTATAGCATATAAATTCACTACCTCCTCAAAATTTTGATTGTTTTCATATGCTAATTTAGGTATGAATTTGTTTATGGAAATCTTACCTTTTCCTTCAGGATAAAGCTCTTCCATAAAATCTCCTTTAGCAGAAAATACTTGTATCCGGGAATCTGCAACTATTATCTCTCCATTTGGTCCAACTGTTACTGAAGAGATAAGATTGAAGTATCCTCTTTGGCTTCCCTTCTTTCCAACCTGTTGGAAATTTAAACACATGAATTGCACAAAGAGGAGGAGGAAGAAGGGGAAAGAAAAGCCACAGGTAAAAGGAGGCTTTTTTGCTTATGACTACAACAGAAAGAAACTATACATGTACAAAGAGCAAATTTAAAGATTTAATAATTGGAAAAAAGAGTGTAAAAGTATGATGCAAACTAATTAATATTTTTAATAAATTTAAGTTTAATTACATATTTAAATACTGAATATAATGCCTGACATTAGACAACATTATTACATCAGCCATTATTAAAAGGGCATGTGGGTCTTTTCCGCTCAAATTGTGTTATTTATGGGGGGACCACACACTCGCACCCACACACACATATTGCAGTGAGAGACTGATGCACTTAATTTATCATGTAACACCACAATGTTATTCTTTAAATAGAGTTGAACATTCTTGCTTAAAAAAATATATAATTCTGGTGGTATGAAGCATACAGTGCAAAAATAAGCCCCCCCCCCTTCAAAAAGGACAAATGAAACTCATCATTTTTTGGCCTGCACTGACCCAAAATGAACATATGTTGGGCCTCATTCCTTAGACATCAAAAAGAAAAGGATTTTGCCTCAATGTCTGAGCCTTATCCATAACTTTTAAGAAACATTAACACTAATTAGTCAAAACACAAATGTTTTGTTTTATTCAATAATAATATTCCTTAGGCTGTCAAGCAGCAATTGTCAACCAATTTTTCAGCTCCAAGGTTCAATATTAAGCCATGTTTTGCCTGTTCACTATAGCAAATCATTTAAGAAAAGTTCATTTTACTCAAAACTGCATTTTTAAATGTTCAAAATGATCCAGGTGCATGAAACCTTCATAAAATTTGGGGAAAATATTCATATATGTTCAAAAATATAACCACTATGAAGCCACAAAGGTAAACTTAAAGGACCGTGAGAGTGTCTATGCTAGTTGTTTCTCCATAGATACGAACATGCATTAGGAAAATATGTATTTTCTGCACTCAAAACAACATTGCATGAAACTTCTATGCTATAAATTTGCATATTAAAATTTGATAAGCTATTTTTATCTCTGAAACCATAGGTCCAATTTTGTTGAAATTTTATACTGTGCTTGTATACAACATGCTCGTTTAGGAATATGGAAATGATTGGATAAGAACTACTTTCTTTCAAATTCAGTCCTAGTGTCCTTCAAATGTTAACATCTGGTTATAGCAGCTTCCAATATCTTTTAAGCAGAAACCAACAAGTCGCTTATTATACACTCTCTGATTGGTTACCTCAAATTGTTCTCAGGCTTCCAGCCAGGTCATCTTCTCTTTGTTGGCACTGCCTACAGGACCCTTCTAAACAGCAGTGGAATTCTTCCTCCTCAGTTCAGTTTCCATAGAGGCGAAAATGATGCAAGTCTTCAAAATGTTGGAGTTATAACACTTGACGATTTGGCTTGGAGCCTGAGAGCAATTTGAGGTAAATATTCACCAGGGAAACCACAGTTCTTATCTTGTAACTGGGCCTAAAGCACTGATCAAATAAAATAATGACAAATAGCATTTCAGTATGGGCATTTCCAGTCATCATTCTACTCGAGAGTCGGAAAATAAACAAACAAATCAGAGAATGTAGATGATATAAAACTTACTTTTACAGCTAATGAGTTGCAAGAAAATTCCTTCAAATTTTCTGATGATATGTAGAACCAATAAATGAGAGGGAGAGGGAGAGGGAGAGGGAGAGGGAGGGGGAGAGAGAGAGAGAGGGAGAGAGAGGAAAGATTAATGCGAAATAATTGTTTCATTCACAAAAGTTAAAGAAATTCTATTCTAATCACAATCAAAAAGGTTTTCCTTTTTATGAATACAGAAAAATGTTCATGAACTTTGTTAACCAAAACATGGCTGTCTCTTCAATCTAACAGCATGCTAGCCTCTACACTATATTCACTCTTAGATTGATCCGCGGCTAAACAAACCCACGTGGTCAGTGTACCGTGTTGCAACACGGTAGCAATGCGCCCAGGAAAGTAGTCCCATGCTCATCTCTGAAGTTTAGAATGAATTTATCCTTAAATAGTATAATATTCTATACAAATACCTAAGGTTATATTTATCGCCCATTTATACCGTAAAACAGAGCTACAAGTCCCATGATGCAATTTGTATGAGTCGGCTGACATCCGGGTAGGCGCAGAATATTGTGTACAGCCAGGAGTTGTGTTTAGTAACATGGAGGACGGTGAATTCGCTCTTATGTTTTCTTTGAATTACGTAAAGCATTAGCCGCGCAAACCATTGACTAGTGGTGAAAAAACAATAGTGTCCAATACTTTCTGCGAAAGAAATGGCTAAATTAACTTCCGAGTACAAGTATAAACAGTGCTTGTGCACAAAAATCTGAAACGAGAAAAGTGGTTACACCCAGAAAAAAAAGAAAAAGAAAGCATATGAAATACGCGATGCATGAATATAGTGATCTTGAGAAGAATGCAAGTCGTGTAACAGTGCACAATTTCTTTTTTAAAATGAGCACCAACAATAAATAAAGTGCCGCTTCCAGAGAGTGAATAAATTGAGTTATCGCATACCTGCTACTTTATTTTTCACTCATTTATTTTAGAATTAACTATTATTATATGTGCAAACGTTTGTTTTGTTACAACTATCAATCTTATCATCTTTAACCCTAAACAGAATATGCTAGTCACCGCACATGGTCTGAAAGCATGACAGTATTTCTAGTGCGAATGGCGGAAGGATACATTATAGCGGTGCACTGGTCACCTGGGTTTTGTTTTGACGCGGATCGACCTAAGAGTGAATACAGTATAAATTAGAAGTCCGAGGATTTCATTCCTGCTGAAGGGGACAATTTTTATTTAATTAGGGATATTTTCCATCCTCTCTATATTCTTGAAATATGAATGAGAGCATTAAAAGCAGCATATAAATAGATGAAGAAAAAATATATCTTTGTATGGAATGCAACATTAAGCGGAATTCACATTTCCCCCCTCTTTTTTCTATAGTTTGAAAAGAAGGCAAAATTGCTGCCAGCCACTGGTTCAGCTGTATTACCAATGATAAACCTGGAATGGAAGCATCCAGAACAGCAAGCTATAGAAATCTTCCACATTAACAGAAACTGCAGCTAGATTTGTTGTTTTGAGTACAAAACAACAGTGAGTGAGTAAGCAAGCAAGCAGTGCTGCAAGTTTTAGCCACCTGTAAGAGTGCTACAGAAGTGTGTCACTGTTAGTTCAAGTAAAGAGCAACATGCAAGTTATGTGGCTGCTACAAGATGCAAAAGAACTAGAGAAAGAGCAGAAATTATGAAATTGGGAATTGCTGTGTGTTACAGTATTAACCAGTTGACTGGTTATAGGACTGAGCTGATTATATACCACTTACCTGGAAAAGAATTTTTCCATCGGCATCAAAAACAAACACACAACTTAAACCATTATCTGCAACTAGGATGTGTCCATAGCCTCGATCAACAGCTACATCTATGGGTTCCTAAAACCACCACATTAAATTATATGAAAAGAGAATAATTTGTAAAAATGTATACATTGTCTTGTTTTCATAAAACAAATTTCAACACAGTTTAAAAGCGTTCACAATGTACCTGAAATGCGTTGTGTGAGAATTTGGCAAGTGTTTCTCCATGAACTGGGGACAGTTCAGTGATAGTTTTTGTGCGCCAGTTGACCACTACAAGTCCATTGTTAGACACTGCAATACCGGTACAGCTCCTCCCAGTAAGTCCTTCATTTTCTATATGTCGAATAAATTCTAGATCTGGAGTTAGCACCTGCAAATAAGGATTGAATAGCTTAGGACTTGCTCATCAGTAACCCGTAGAATATATGTAAAAAATATATATCGTATTTACACGAATCTAATCACACCCCATATTTGAAACTTAAAAATTATGAAAAAAAGGGTTTGTATTGAATGTAAAGCGCATTATAATGACAGAAAATAGGTATTTTATTTAAATTTATTTAATACAACAATAGATTTATCATATATATAAGCCATCAGATTATAGAATTGAAAGTGCCCTATTATTAGGTGATACATTGTTAAAGAAGAAAATTAGTGTTACGCGCTGTTGTTTTCATATAACTTCCTTTGTTCCCTTGTCAGTAATAGTGTAGTTCCACGGCATATCAAATCAAATTGGCATCTCATCAGCATTGCCTGTTTGCTCCATGGAAATTCTTTTTTTCTTCCGAAGTGAAATGACATACTGCTGAAAACGTTTGCAGTCTGTCCTTAAAATCTGCAAGAAGCTTCTGGCACATTGTGTACAGCATCTTAGACATAAACCCGTCCGCTGCATGAAACGATCCACCCATCCAGGGCTAGCCTTAAACTGTTGTTTCGAATACTAAGAACTTCAGCCTCTTCCTTAGTGTTCTTTCGTATAGTGTCGCTAGTCACAGTTTGCGCATCTTCCTCCTTTCATGCACAAATTCCAACACTTTTTCTTCAACTTCAGGATGGACCCATAAATTTCTTCCTACTAGATTTAGTACCAAATAATGCCAATTTTTATTTTCACTATAAGCGAACATTGCTCTCCGACACATTGAACTTCCTTCCTGCCTTTCTATTACCATTTTTTTTTCAGCATAAAGGATTACTTTACGCTTTACAGAAGCATCATAAGACGTTCTGCTCTGTTTGCCCTTGCCCTCCATATCGTAACTAAAAACACTCAATGATAAATGAACAGCTAGCTTGTCTCGAGTTACTGGGTGCATGTTAATTCCAGCAATCCATTGTAACATAATAAATGAAAAATTTGGATGAAGTTACTGGCATTCTACGGAACGGATTTGTACTCGAATCTATGTGCCAGCGAATCTGATGCACATCACAATTTTGAGTACTACATTTGGTCAAAAAAGGTGCACATTAGATTCGTGTAAATACAGTATATACTACTTACAGGCAAAGTTAAGAAATCAACATTTATTGCATGAATCACCTAAAACCAATAGGTCTTAATTATTATTACCATTTTTTTTTCCTTCCACTTATTTCTCACTTTAACCTCTTGGGTCATATTGCTATTTACTTACATATATGTACATTGGAAGTACAAAGCCTTCTGACAAGGGCGACCATGGCCAGCCTTAAAAGTTTCCTTCTGTGTTGTTTGCCTTGGTTTTACTGCTTATTTTTCTGGTATGTGAATTTTGAGAGTCAAGCAAAGTGACATTTACTTATGGCCCATGAAAACCACGAGAAATCCTAGTCAGGTTGATTGTAACCAAGATATTTAACCTTAATTGCTTTCAAATGCAAGCCTTAGAATTACTACTGCGCCATCTTAATCGTTTATCCACTTTATCTAAGCAGCAGTTTGGAGAAAAAACAATAAACTCATATGACAATGTTTAACCAAAGTGAGTGGCTTTCTTTTCTTTTTTAATGTTCATAATATAATAAATATATCAATTTATTTAAATACTATAGTAGTTTTTGTCCCACAAAAAGCAAAATCTGTGCAACTTTGATCAAATGTAACCCCATCGCCATCCACACATGCTATCACACTGGCTACTTTACGTGGGCCCTTCCTATCCTGTACCATAGCACATTTGACTATAGTTGCTGGGATTCAAACTCATGACATTCTCTGTTTTAAATGGATGGCCAGTCCATTTCATGTTGCGTTAACGATCACGGCTATTCAAATCTCTCCCATTAAAGGTGCCTTTGACAGGGTATGTAAGCTGGTTTAGCAATTACTAGAAGAGTGGTATGTTAGCAAAATAATAGCCATTAGGGTGTTTAAATAAGGTGCCAAAAGGTAAGGAGGGTGGTGGGTGAAATTTCAATTTTGAAATTGCAACTATTTATTTTGTATGTATACTTAGGGTTTATTTAACAATGGTTTCTCAGAGTTTAATTTCTGCAAGATCGCTGCTTTTTGAGTGATTAAAATTTATATTTTGAAAAATTTGTTCATTTCAAAATGAAACTTGAACACAACATTTTAGTAAAACGACTGCAACTGTTTTTTACGAGACCAGAGACAAGCTTAGAAAATAATTCATGCACTATATCTGTAACATCCCCACAACTCCATTAAATACTTTCATACAAACCCATAGGTGCCTAAAATTCTCGGAACACATCTTGTTTGTTGTTTCAAAAAAGCACAAATTTGGTCTTTCATTTCATAGTTCATTTTTTTATATGGCTTATAAAACATACAGTAAAATTTCAGTCTTCTAGTATCTAATTTTTGGATCCCATTTAGTTTTGAATGTATACAAATTTAGAAAAACATTAATGTATGGAGAAAACGGCTCTAAAGGTTTCCATGCTGTTTAGTAGCAAATGGATGCTGACCTTAAATATGCTGTAATTTGGATTTGTTCCATGTGCTGTGATGCACTGAAATTTTGCATACATGTACATTGAAGTACCTGTTGTTTTTTTAAATAAAAAAGCCCAAAATTTCACATTTTGATAAATATGACCAAGGTTTCATCCATCACCTCCTTTAAACTGTCATAGTAAACAGCAAGCACAAAGATAATTAATTGTTCTTTCACACATGCTATGTATAGGTTAAGTTGGAAAGGCAGAATCAGACTGAAAAATTCAATGCTATAGCTGAGATCTGAACCATGGAACTTTGGCTTACCATGCTGCTGTTCTGAGTTACAATGGAAACATGCCAGTATGATATTAAATTCCACAAGTGATTCACGTTTTTCTTGGTAAACCACAAAACCACTTTGAGATAACATACCCTAATGGTAACTGGAAAATGCCAAACTTCAATATTTATTGAATACACACCTGACTTACCTGTACACATATGAGCTTAATGATGAAGTTATTTGTTATAATGTTGTATGCATTTATGTATTGTATTATTTACATATCGTTGATGTTATCATGATTATATTTATTATTATGGGATTATGAATTTGTTCCTTGCTAAAATATATATTCAGAAGTTAAATTAACTTATTAAACAGTAACTTAAAATATGTCATGGCCAACTTTAATCAAGGTTATAAATAAAGAAAACTTGTATCAATTACTTTAGATGACCATGGAGTAAACAAACTTGTTATTTCTACAAAGAAATATTAAGAAAACAAAAGGTATTGCCAAGTGAGGCAGTATTTTTAACACAATGATTTTAGTCTAATTATATAATATGTAAATTCAATAACAGCCCACCTTGAAGCAATATGTATGTAATAATTTGTAAAATGTATATACAGTCATTGCATATGCTTATATTATTGTAAACATGTTCAATAATGTAATGTGAATGCATTACGTAACTTAATAATGTAGGAGTTGTGAGAATAATAAGTTTAAAGTTGCTAACAATGAGGTAACCTTGAGGCAATAATGAGTTTGAGAGTTTAAATGCTACTAGTCATGATTAGAGCAGCAATAATGTAAATTTTGAGACAGTTTAAAAATAGCCAATCAACAGCCAGAAAAAGCTTTAGTTAAATGAAGGTATTCTATTAGAGTAGGATGAGCCAATCAGAGACTTGAAATAAAGAAATTTACAAGTTTAGACAGTTGAAATCTATTCAGTTGCCTGAGGACAGCGCTTGGGCGTCCTTGAGAGATTTAATACGTATTCGTGCGAGACGAAAAATAAGTTTACCTGTTAAAAAGTACAAGTAATTAATTAAAGAATCTCTAAGCTTTCTATATCAGTGAAGTGATATTTAATTTGTGTCAAGGATTAATAAAAAGGAGTGAATTAAAACTTAAAATCTGTGTAAGCCTACATTCTTAGTCGTACCAAAACCCTGCCTATGAGAAACGTGTCTCTAACAATAATACTGACGCAGCCGAGGCAAACATAAATATTTAAAGAAGCAGTTTAATTACAGAGTTAATATTTTTTTAAACTTGGGGCAAAGACCACCTGAAAGTACATTTGGGGCAAAGGCTACCGGAAACTCTTTACTATACGTGAGGTTGCAACTTCTACAAGTGTTTGGCTCCCCAACAGTTGAAATATAATACAACTCCTACATCAAATCGCCTTTTCATATGTGTTGCAAACATCGTAACAGAAATACATCTTCTTCAAACTGGTGCAAATAAAACAACTCCTTTAACAAACAAACATTTTCTCACAAGGAACAGTAAATAACATTGTTCTCCTAGTAGAAGGAAGTAATATCTCACCTGTACTCAGACTGTGTATATCAGTATCCAGGCAGTAGTATTCCAATACTAGTCGAAATGTAATAACCATCTTTTAACAAGACATGCTCATGAATGTACATTTGATTTAATAAGTTGGCATGAATTATAAACAAAAGTATAAATGTAAAGGAAAATTATTTAAAAATAAAAAAGAGAATTTAAGTTGGAAAAGAAATACTTGCATTGAATTATTCAGGATAAGGAATCTTACCCATTACAATGCCCTGAGGTGAATACAGAGTTCTTATCGCTCAACTAAATCAACAAGAACCCAACACAGCATTTTAAAATTCTGCCACATGCTGTTCATGTGCAGACTCTCGCACATTGGGGCCTTGAAATGTGTCTTCCTGGTGAAATGCTGGATTACAATTCTTCCTCCATTGACCGTAAGTATGTAGCAGAGGAAGTAAATAGAAGGAAAGAAAAAGATACACGAATACACACATTTATGCAGAAAAAAAATTAGTGGTAAACATCGTAAAGCTTTCAAATGAATCTCAAACAGTGTTCTGTACCTTAATCCTTGAATTTCCAGTATCTACAACATAAACAGTTCCACCATCACTGTCATCAACTGCAATGGCAACAGGTTGAAGAAATTCATCCTTGCCTGAACCTCGTGAACCATATATTGCCACTGGGTTGTTGTGTTCAGTCACATCAAAAAACAGTGGGCAGTCTTTAATTGGTCTCTCAAACACCGAGAGTTTCAACACATATCTTCCAGAATTGGGAGGACGAAATTTTATTTTGTAAGTACCATCTTCTACATCCTCAATGTGGGATTCAAGGGCTGACGATTCGCCTCCAGAAATATCCAATGGAAGAACTTCTACAGCTACAGGGTCACCTCCCGTTATGCGAGGATCACCATGGTAATCAACCTGCAAAACATTTGTTAGCTTTTGTAATTCTATTATTGCAGTATGCAACGTGAAACCATGGTTTTCATGCAGAAAAGCTTTTTAGAAAAGCAAAAAAATTGTTCACTATAGAATTTAAGAGTTTGTATTTTCTTGCTCTATTCATTTCTATCATCACCTCAGTATTTAATGTTGGTACATAGTTATATCCAATGTTACTCCTAACTTTTAATGTAACATAACATGGCAGTTATAACTACTATATAAATATAACCATTTGTCACACCCCTTCAAATAGCTGCTACAATCTTCATGCACAATTTCAAACTTTTGCATTATTTAAAACTCTGGGAAAGAATACTTCCAAGTTACTTCTGATTATTTTACACTTCAGTTTGCAATGCCAGAGTTTAGTGAGTTTCAGAACTAAAAGAACAAAAAGGAACTGCTGAAAAGCCATAGTATTTCTGCATCATACTTATCATTTGGACTAAATACAGGAAATCAACAGCACTTTAAATTATACATCATCCAGCTCAGAACAAAAGTGTTCTTAGCATGATGTTTCAATGTTCCATTGAGCATTTAAAATCTCTGATTATGAACATGTAAATTACAAAATGGCACACCTATATGGTACTTTATGATGATATAAAGAACACATTTGTGAAGTTCATCATCAAGTGTCCAAGAAACGATAATTTACAGACAATTGTCCAATAGCAATGAAACGTCAAATGCTTTTATACCATTTTATGGAAATTTATTAAATAAGATTTCACATACTTTACAGAGGTTTAATATTTCCATAGTACATTCTATCAGGAAAAAGAAAAAAGGAAGTTCCAAGACACTTAAGACAATTTGTAGCTGAAGACTCCTGAAGTATACAGGATTCCCTGTGAATGTGGACAAGTGTATATTGTACAAACAGGCAGAGAGGCACAAAGAACATAGAAATGTTAAGACCATTACTCTGGAAAATCAGTGGTCGCAAAGCACAGCATTGGCAATGAAAATAAAATTCTGTTTGATAAATTGAAATCTCTTGACTAAACAGTAAAATGCTGGGACTGTTGAATTAAGGATGCCATTGAAGTTAGGAGCCAAATAACTTTAACAGAGATGGGGTCCTACAAATTAGCTCAATTAGGACATCAGTAAACTCAAGCTTTTAAAGGATCAGCATATGAACTAGAATGCATGGTATGCTGGGGTGGGTTACACCATCTTGCCAACTTACTGAAATTGAAACCCGCAAAACTTTCCCCCATCCAGCAAAGCATAAAAATTTTCTGATGACAGGAAACTTAGAATGCACAACATATTCAGTGCAGTAAATGTACAAATATGACATGTAAAATAAGTGAACATTTCATTTTATAAGAATCCTTGAAGACCTGATAACACTGCTTCTTTCTGTCACACACATTGAAATTATTCTTCCTGGTACCACAATTAACACCACTTCCTAGGTTATATACAGATTTCTAGCTCATATTTTACGCTTCATAATAGGTTGATTGGTTTACAACACTTCCCATAAGGCCAATGACCTCTGGGGAAACCTTGTTCCAACAAGTGATTATTTATTAACTGGAGGCACCCAGATGGTGGAGTCCGTTACCTCTGATGAAGGGGTGATAACGGTAACGGCAATGGAATGAGAGGGCCTTCAGCTTTTACCATGGTTTCCAAACCATGTTGGACCATGGGGACACTTCACATGAGTTAAGTCAGAGGAGAAGGCTTGGATAGGGCCGAAAAATTGCCAACCCTGAGGCGCAAATGAAACTACGGACCCTCAGCACAAGAGCCGCAAAACAAACAATTGAACTACTCTGGTGCCCAAAACTTCATAATGTGAGATATAAAAAAAATCTCTCACAAAAAATGGAAATATATCCCGCAATCAGAGAATGCAAACATAATAAACAACTTTACAATTCATGTCATTTATTACTGAATGTTTGTGTCCATTTACTGCTGCTTACTAGATGTTACTAGTGGCGACTTTGCATTTGGTTAGAGCCCAGTGAAGGGACACGTCATTGTGATGAAGGATAGACATGCAGATAAGCTCTGGCCTATTATAGTGCTGTATACCAAATAGTGCAGTACATTCAGGCTGTAATAAGATATAATGTAATAGAATTTAATACTTTGGCTTATCTCTGCTGAAAATCTGTAACACTTTGAACCTGCCCACAAAGCCATAAAAATGCCTCCTTTGCCATAAAGTCATAAAAAGACCTCAACTCCTGTACATTTTACAGGCAAGCCATAAAAGTTGGCAAGTATATAACACTGGTCCAAAGTATAACATGTCGCGGTATCGTTTGTGTTATCTTATTTGCTGAGCACCAGTTATTGTTTTACTATTTTGAATTTTGGGTTCTTTGTCCTCCGGCTAGCTATTATTACTCAGTCAAGCAAATCTCTTGAACAGGGTGTGTAAACGGAAAGGAGTTGTTACTAAAAGATAACACTGATAAAAGAAGTTGTTTTTACACTTTTATTGCCATCACATTTCATTAATTTCACATATTTACTCTTGATACATGCCTGACTGAAACTGTTATATTTTCGAATGTAACTATAATCACTTATTTGCCGCACATTATTAATTCGAGTATTTCACATTTTTGTAACTAGCTTTACGACACGAGAGGTTCTGTAGAATTGCGCTACGTGTAACCCGTGGACGATTCTGTTGAACTGCGCGACGTGTAAACCGTGAATTATTCTATTAAACTGTGTGATACCTGTCCCCGGCTTTAGAATTTATACTCCCTCACCCCGATATGCCTAAACATTATAATCGAACTGCTATTGGTTAATAAAGCGCGCCAATATTAGCGTCTATTTTTTTATCCAATCAAACTTACAAACACATATGCTCTAGGGAAGATATTACCTCCATTTCTAAAGAAAAGCGCGCTACCCTGACGTCATTTGTTTGTCTCTTCTAATTGATAAACAACTCACCCCCTCGCTCATTGTTATCGGCTCCTATTGTCAGTTTCAGTGAGGCGTGTAAACTTATTTCCTAACAATGCTTATAGTTAACAAACATCTCAAATCATTGTCATACAATAATGTTAATTTACACTAGAATCACTCTGGCATTCACAGTGTTGTGATATAAAATACTGCCTCAAACAGCACAGGCATACACCATCTCGGATGGTGAACTGGTAGAAAGTACTGACAACTCCCACATTGGGCAGACATTTGGAAAAAAGAAAAGTAACTAGTACAATTGAGAACAAGACCGATCAATGATGGAGCAACTATGTGCATGTACCAAATACTGAAGTGACTAACCAAGACAACTATCAAGCTCTGGCAGAGTATAAACTGAATGCAATTTGTCCAAAATCATTGTTTCCTGAGAATGGTCTGGAATGATGAGCAGAAGCTTAAATTTGAATTTTATTTTATTGACTCTGCTGATATCTTCAGAAGATATTGTCAGTTATATCTATTCTGTTTGATTTGTTCTTTTAGTGACAGTTTTGATTGAAGCTGAAAAGAGTGAAAGAAAAAGGGGAATATATTTCAGGAAGCTTTTTCGTGGTTATCAGAAGGATCTGTTTCTTTGAGTAAAACAAGGCATAGATGTAAACATTGATGGTTTCATTTGCCTATCTTTTCTTCAGATGCACAGAAAAGCCTTACATCACTGTATACATCATTAATAAATAATAGATCTGTTTCCACAGAGCTTGGTTTTGACGCATGACCATATTACAGGGAATTGCTTGCCCTGCACTGCGCTGCACTATTTCTAAGTTTCCTTCCTCTTTGCATGCCAACTTATCAGCTGACTCAAAATTTTATACAGAAGTTGCTATATTGAGAGACCATCTTATAATGTGTTAGTGCTGTTATAATACCAAAAGGTCTGTATGCTTTACCACATAGAATCTTCATGCATGATTCCCATATGACCAGATCTTGTACAAAAGTGAGATGGGGATTCATAGGCAAGATTCCAGCTGTTCATTTGCTTCACAGAGAAATGGTTCATACAGAGTAAAACCTAATGACATCAGAGAAAAGTTAGAATGAAATATCTGAGAACGCTTGCATAGGAATCAGGAATCTCAAAACTTGGAATGCTGCTAAAATTTTAAAAGTGAAACACTATATAACTGTAGTTCAGGAATTGCAACCACACAATAATGTGAGTAGAGAGAATTTCTACAATTGGGTGTTGGATAATGTTAATGATGGCTCTATGGCTCTAAGAATTAACAGAGTTTAATTCTTTTTATTTGCATGGCCATGAAGAATTAATGACTAAAAGGTGAGAGATATGTGGCAGCTCAAGGACATAATTTCCAACATCTTCTATGAGAAGGTATGTGGTTATTGGGTTACAATTTGCATGATAAATTTATGGGGCTATGAAGATCCAGCTCTGCTGGCAAACAGTATGCTTTCTGGTGCCAAAACAATTAGGCTGGCCACACATCCAAATGAAGGCTCTGTACATTTAACTTACCGTGTGGAGAACGGCTATAGTTTCAAGTTGTGCAACAGCTACAGAATCGAGTGATGCTGTACACAAGCTGGGAAACGTTGTGCTTGTCCGAACACGGCCCAGACGTGACAATGCTGATTCCAGCTCTGCATAGCTGCTGTTATGAGAAAAGTCACAGGTAAGAAATGCGTTTTCGCGAGGTTCTCCTAATGTTCCTGCAGCATCTAACTTTTCGCTCAAACTACTGATGCGCTGTGTGATGTTTCTCACTTCCACTTGATACTGCAACCCCTCACACTCGCGTTCCACCTGCAACAATCAATCAATACTTAGTAAATAAGAGTTGTAAGATGAGGAAATGTAGACAGAAGGAATAAAAATGAAACACAATGCTTCCATTTAATCAGAGAAACAAACCAGTTATAAAACATTGCCATATAACATACACCTGGCACTTTAGATGCTTAATTACTTTTTCATGTTCTGTATTTTTTAATGGACTTAAACCAACATCAGCATCCACCAAATTATTGTCCTTCTCTCAGACATTATGCATGTATAATCTTATACATGGTGTAACAAAGAAAGTCACAGTAGCTCAATGGTTAGAGCAACAGCACAGAGAGCGGGAGAACCGTGTTCAAATCCTGGTTGTGGCATTGAATTTTTCAGTTGACTCTATATTAAAAACATAAGACCAGGCTAAGGACTGTAAAAAGTATAATTAATTATATATATACTAATAATAAAGCAAAACCTTAAGAACTCCATAAACACCCAGTACTGAGGTACTTGCGATTGCAGGTCGCCACTGAGATTGTCATCTAGAGTAAGATGCCTTAATGGTCTGTCTGAGAAACAACTTGAGTCAAGTGTCACAGTAACTCAATGGTTAGAGCAACCGCACGGAGAGCAGGAGAACCGTGTTCAAATCCTGGCTGTGGCATTTAATTTTTCAATTGACTCTATATTAATAACTTTCCAAGACCAGGTTAAGGTCTGTAAAAGGTATAATTAATTTCAATTACAGTAGAATCTCGTTAGTACGTTTTTGCAGGGGCCTAAGGATTTGGACGTCATAGGCGGGAAAACGTGTTAACGAAAATGCAAAATCTGCAATTTAAGAACATAGGTAATAAAAATCTAATAATTACTACGTCTCCATGTGCAATTTAAATCGATTTTGAGTACAATTTCATACTGAATACGATCCGCGTTCCCATGTTAAATTCAATATGTTTAAATGGATTTGGATACACAAAGCCTGAGAATAAATAATTCAAGCTATTATTTTGGTCAACTTGGATTTTTTAGGTTATGAATGTTTTTGAGTAAATAAATTGCGAATTGTGGAAGCGGCAATAGTGGTTTTGCTGTGTGTTTTATTACACATGTGATAACAATTTCTGCTAAAAAAGAAAAAATTATGAGCGTGCATCATGTTACGAGTACAATAGACGATATTATCTTTGGTGTATACAAGACGATTTGAATACGGAGGTGTTTCCATGCAACAAATTTCGTTCCCGTCCTCTTCTGATCCTATTTTCCAAGAGAAAAGTTTTGTTTTAGTATTTTTCCCTTCTTTAAAAGCAGTTTCAATCAATTTAGGTTTGCTAACAATCGTGTTTAAGGTTGACGGAGGAATGTTTAACTTCCGCACTATATCGACATGTATTTATATTTGGATTATGATTACATCAAGGATTTTCAGTTTTTCACTGTTGGTTATTCTCTATCCTGCCCACAGAAATCGTGTCACACAAATATTTATATGCATGTATGTGATTGGCTGCCGATTTCCACCCTGTGACCAAGGATTGACCAAAGTAGCAAATGAGGACGTCAAACTATGAACGTGTTAAACGCCTACTCCCACTGTACCGATCAAGGATTGGCCAAAACAGCGAATGAGGACATCAAACTTCAAACGTAGTAAGCGGGACCGGAAAAACGCACTAAGCAAACATTATATATTATATTTGGTGATTTGGTACCGGGACTTTTATAATTCAACGTAATACACGGAAAAACGTGTTAATGAGGAACGTGCTAACGAGATTCCACTGTAATTATAATATTATAATAAGAATGTTACAAAGCTTGGTAGTAAGTAGGGTATACCATGTTATCATATTTTGTTTATAACCCATATTCAGAAACTTTGTTTAAGTACTAGAGCCTTCAAAATGGGAAGGGTGATGTCTGTATGTAAACAAGACTGTGACAAGCAGTAGATGTCATATTTATAAATATTAATAATTTTAACTACTGCAATTAGAGTTAAAAATAAATAGGAGGCAATTAAAATTGTAATAATGAATAAAATGTACAGCTCCTATAATACTAGATATTCCAGCGAGATGTAGTGTTTGTTTGTTTGTTTTTTTTTTTGAGGGAAGTTTAATTCCAACATTATTTTGGATTTTTGGATGGGGATATCAACCCATTAGTAGAGAGTTGCTTAAGAATTGTACTGCATCAGCTGTTAAATAATGCACCACAGTCCTTCACCATACCTACAGCGAACAACAGTATGAGGGCGAATCAAACATAAATCAGAATTTTAAATTAGCGGCTCTAGTAGTGAACAGAAATGGGTGGAGCTTTGAGAAGATGTCTGGAGTATGGGTCTTGATGTGTCACACACTGCAGAGCGACCACTTGCATCAGTGCACAATGAGCGAGCAAGAGGTGCACATGTCCATTGCTCAGCACATCGAATTTCTGGCAAAAGAAGAAACCAAAGCTTCGGAAATTTTGATAAGGCTCGCACAGTTTGGGGAAGCAACTCTTTCAAAGAACCAGTTGTATGAATGGTGCAAACATGTTTGGCAGGAAGCAGTGTAAATGAGCCCCACCGAAGACAACCATGAACAAGTATCACTGCATACAACATTTGTGCTGTACATGATCTTATTGAAGACTGGCTCATAAGAACAACACTCATAAAAATTTCTAAAACTACTTTACTTGTAGGAATAAACTTTGGAAGTGTTCAAGCCATCATCACTGATGAACTCAACTTCTGGAAATTGTCTGCCATGCAAGGCCACACACTGCTGTCTTAACACGGGAAAAAGTGGAGCAAATGCATTGGACATCTCTGAAGCATCATCCTTACAGTCCAGATTTGTCGCCCTATGACTACCATTTGTTTGGGCCACTGAAAGAACTGGGAGAAAAGGATTTGATGATGCAGTGGTGAAGGTGTACGTGCACAACTGCTCGCACACATATTCCTCTTCTTTCTTTGAGGGCAGTATCAAAATTTGCCAATTTGATGGCAAAAATGTGTCTCAAATTCGGGAGACTATGTAAAAAAAATGAAGTGGTGGTATTTGGATTCAATAAATCTGTAAAAAATAATTCTGTTTTATATTTGATTCACCCTCATATATTCTGTTTAGTAGTTTTCATACTTTACAGTATTTATTTGTGCGACTATTGTCATGTGGGAATAAACAATAGTGGCCTTGTACACAAATGCAGAATACACTGAGATGCTTCTCATCTATCGGGAAGCCTGAAGGAATACAAGAGAGGCTTGGCAGCTCCATAAACAATGGCCTTAAACATCTTTTTGGACCAAAATCTTTTCAGTTCCTGAAATGCATGTGTCCTCAGCCAGTCGCCTGTTAAACCTGAACAGAATCTCAGCTTTAAGCAAGTGGAGTGTGTCTTGTAAATAAGCAGTATAACTAAAAATAAATTATTTAAATACAAGATTTATTTTTTACATAGCATTTACCTTATTTTTCTCAGCTTCAATGAGGGCCAATTGCTCCTCAAGTACTTTCCTTTTTTCTTCACATGCTGTGCCCACTGCTGCAACCATATCTTGTCGCCTATGTTCCAAAAGCGCTGCCACTTCCTGGAATGTCCTATTCACCTGCTCCAGACACTGTTCTGTTGCCAGGTCCAGCCTGTGCAATTCCTGAGTCACAGCATCCTGAGCTTGTGACAGCTAAAATTAAAACATTATGTACCATTAATACTTCTGCTGATTCGGCACCGGTACATCTAGAGGTTTGGGCGTTGATAAAATGAAAACACTGTAAAACATTTACTACTGAACTTAATATGTTGCAACTTGGGGTATACAACATTGAAAGATGCAATATTTCTCAGAACATACATTGCACACACTGCACAGCTCATAACAGTAAATCAATTCAGCCCATGTCGATTGTGACATCAGAGAGATGATTTTTTGGAAAAGTTGAATAATTTTTAATTTCAGAACATCAGTGTTCCTAGATTTTTGTGAATAGGGAAGGTCAAAATCTTATCACCTCACTGAAATCTCATTATTAAATTTTTGGGTGGAATAAAACACTTCATCTACCCACATGCATAAGTAGTGCTGGAGAAAATAAATATTTAATTAGTTTCTGAAGTTAAATTAGAATGTTTATATTTAAATCCTACTGTTTATTTTTTAACACTGGAATTTTGTAAATTCCCATTATCATCATATAAAAAATGAAGGGAACTACATCTATTAATATCCGTTGTCCTCTGTGGTCATGGGTTCAAACCTGGCTGAGGGCGATAGATTTTTTCGGAAGGGAAGTAAAGCAGGTGGTCTTGTGTCGTAGATTTACAGCATGTAAAAGAACCTCAAGCCTGATAAAGCAGCTTCTGAGCAAACTTTCTGGTCTTTCACGCCAATATAGAATGGGACGCTAAGGACCACAGTAGTTAAAGAGCATCCATAAATAAAATTCAATTTAATTTAATATATGAATATCCATTGACTTTTGAGAAAAATCTGAGAATACTCAAAAATCCACTGTTAGTTTTTAAGGGTTGGGAAATGTCAGTGTATGAGGAAGCTGCTAAAAATAAATAGTTGAGTAATTGTTCAAGCCGAGCAGCTAGATCATTTTAAAATTCTGAACCCTTAACAATAAATTATTCCACCACTTGGAAATAAAAACTGATCAGAGTACCTTACTTGCTTCACGTAGTATGTGGCTATGAATATATTAAGAGGGCAGAAAAAAAAAATTCTGTGTTACATTCACATGGCTTTCTCTAGCCACTTTCATTTATTTTCATATTTCTACAAACTGCTCTTACAAAACTTATTTTCTATCTACTTCATGTTAATTGAGATAAATGTTTGCTAACATGATTTCATTATACATTTTATTGTAGGTACACCTGCAGAAAAAAAAAAGTCATCCCCAGATTCCATGTGATGGTTGGAGGGCTTCGTGTACCTTTGTTAACAGCTGTGTTCACAACGTACATTCAGGAACTGTAGAATGGTCTCTGCCCTGTGAGTGCAGATGATCACCTTATAATGGCGTTTCTCAGTGGTGACGCTTATAAGCTACTGAAAATAGAGCACGGAAAAACATTTCGTTGGGCAAAAGGTTCAGAAGGTACCGTTTCAAATCTCGCATTAGTTACTGTTAATTTTATGATTGGAAGTGTAGAGCATAACAAGTTTTAGACATATCTATGCACACAAAAACACAATTCTGCTAAAATACTCATTTTAAATAACTAAAGAAATAAATACAAATAAACTACTATCTTCTAGAACTAAAACAAAAAATAAACAAAACTAATATCGGGTGTATGAACCCTGAGCACCTATAACTGCCCTCATTTTTGGATTATAGATGAAATTAAATTGCTGTAGTAACATGGACGAGAAGCTACAACATCCCAGGCTTCTTGAACCATAATTTAACAAAACCTTATTTTTATAAGGATTATAATGAATTAATAAGTGGGTTATTTCATTTCATTCTAGATTTAATTCTCCTATATCCATCTTCAATGATCAGTTTTACATTTTATGATTCTGTGTATTTATTCTATATTTAATTAATTATCCAAATAATGAATGAACAAAAACAATAACACTTTCCGTTGAAATGATTTATTCTGAGTACCCATTCATTTATTCATGTCTCCTTACCTTAGAAATACATTCATTTGCCTTGTAGAGAAGTATCTCGGACATACGTTTGATGGCTATGGAGAAAGGAATGATGGTGTGTTCACAGCTTGTTCCTGTTGTACTATGGCTTCCACCAGTACATAAAGTACAAAACACTGTGTCACACGTTTCACAGAACAGCAGCTCCTATAACAGAAATAAACTCTGTTCAGTGGCAATCTCACACATGAACTAATAGTGTACACTTAAAACAAATTATTCAATTTGTTTCTTAAATAAATTCTATTTTATTGAAATCCTAACCTTTACATATACATCTATGCATACAGCCTTACATTTATCTCCCAATTTTATTACATTAAGATCACTAATGGAATACTTTCCTTATAGTTTTTAAGGGTCAGTTAGTCCCCTAATTTAAAAACAGCAAAAATATTAATGCTACTACTAATAATTATCATTATTAGCTATTGCCTTACTCGTGGTGTGTGTGTGTGTGTGTGTGTGTGTGTGTGTGTGTGTGAGAGAGAGAGAGAGAGAGAGAGAGAGAGAGAGAGAGAGAGAGAGAGAGAGAGAGAGAGAGTTAGAGTTAGTTAAATACTGCATTGCTGCTTGTCAAATTTTACTGAGGTACTGGGCTACTCTGAAGACAAAAAGCACATCTTTAAAATATTCTTTATATGTGTGTGTTTGAGTGAGAGTTACTTTTTCATGCCAGAATGGCCAAACTGATTGTCATGAAACTTGGTATATAGCAAGACTTAGGTCGCACCAAAGAATAGGCTATAGGACATCTTAATTACTTTCGTCAAAGGAGTTACAATAAAGAGCAAAATCAAAATAATCTAAATAAATTCCTTATTATTTACTTTATTGAAAACAGGAATATAAATTTTATAAGTATAATGTTTCTGATATGGTATGCTGTTTGCAACAATTTAATAGAAAGAATATTTTAAAACTTTTACAGATTTTTCACTACTATTATTCATGTAGTGGGTACAACAAGAAAACAGTGCAGTTCTGATCACATAAAGAAGAAGCATAAGTTTGTACACTTGTTAAAACTTTCTATCTTTACTAATAACACAGAAAAAATAAGGTTGTTACAAGCTTTCAAAACATCATAAGTAATTTACATGGAGGGAGGTGAGAGCAACAGAAAGAGAGAAAGCGAACTCTCCACATTTAATGCAATAATATGAACAGATTTGCAGATTCTGCTAGTATGTACATATATTCTACTACCAGCTCTAGCAAATGGATCCCAAAGGAGGGGAATAAAAATTTCAGTTTTTTTTTTTAATTCCTGTGCAAATTAGGACCAAATTAATTAATCTTGTATAAATTAACTGATTAATAATAATCATTAATTCCACATGTATTGCAGAAACAGCAATCATATTTTACAGAATAAAGCATTTCTAAAATATTAAATGGGACTGAGCAAATTAGAAAAATCTACAGTTGAAGTTTCACTTATACATTATTCACTACTATATTTTCACAATATACGTTACATTTTTAGACACTGAATTTTGTCCATTAATATTTAGCTCAATTAGGTATGTTTTCCATTAACACGTCATATTTTTCTGGTTCCTGTATACAAAATGTATTCATTTAATTACTCATTTATACATTATGAGGCATCAATATTTTCAGAATTATTGCTACACGCATATTAACACAGTCGGGCAAGGTTGTTCTTCTCCAGGTTGTATCTTATTATACTAATGAGGATGGTGATGAACAAGTAGGCCTAAATAATGAAAGTGTTCCCAGACTGTATGAGGCAATTCAAGCTCTAGAAATTACACAACAATTTCAAACTTTACAAAGCCTAAACGATAACAGCCTTTCTTTGGTAAGTGCATATAATCAATTAGTGTATGACTGTGTAGAAGAGGCAAAAAATAAATGACAATTTTTTTTTTGAAACCAGAGGAAAGCACCAGTACTGTGATTTTTTTTCTTCCCTTTCTCTACTACGTATAGTATGTAGCGGACGTATTTTATTCCACCCAAAACTTTTATACGAGATTTCACCGGAGGCCCTGTGAATCCAAAAAAAGCATTTTTAGAAAAAGGTCAGCATGTATGTGTGCGCGCAGTATAACTCAAAAACGATAGGTTGGATAAATACCAAACTTGGTATTTATATTCATTATCTTCCAAAGATGTGACATGAAGATTTTCAAGAAAATCTCCCCAACCCAGACAACCCTTTACATGGAAGATTTTTCAAAAAGTTTGATTTTCTAAAAAGTGGCTAATGATTTTGATTAAAAGACCATATATTAAATATATTTGGACTACAAATAAAATGTATATTCTGAATTTTCTGGGAATAGCCTGTGAAGTCCACTTCAATTGGAAGAATTGTTGTATAATCTTGTATAACTGGTAAACGTTAACACAAAAAATGTAGATCTCTTTAAAACACAATTTATATCAAATAAGCTTTTTTGTGGTGTAAGCCATTTTTGAGATATACGTTATTAAAGGTTTGAATTGCTCATTAAGTCCTGGCAACATTCAGTTGTTTCTCACAATTGCATGGAAACAATATAGAATTTTAAGGCCAGTATATAGCATCCAGCTCTTGAACATTTGACTGTGGCTGTTCTCTTTATATCTATAACGAAATGTGTAATGTAGCTATTTCTACAAAGGATCATTTGGATTAAAATGCAGTAGACAGAAAAACAAGCTTTAGTAAGAGTAATCTGTATACCCACTAATAAACAATAGAGAGTAGAGAACGTCATGTGAATGTATCACAGAATTTTTTTTTTTTTAATTACGCCTAACAGCTGGCATACATGCGAGTACTCTAAATAGTGTACCATGTTTATTATTGTGTGTTTGTATAATTCATTGCTTTCTTATATTAAATAATATATAATTAGTTTGAGTAATACTCTAATAAAATAGTTTGTTCCATAAGAAAATTAACTTTTATGCTTTCTCATTTATACGTAATTTTAAAGCAAAGATCAGTATAACTATATAAACTTTAACACCAACAACTTCCCATAACTCTTAATGACAGCATATCAGACTTTACCTGATTAATATGCACTGAGCATTTGGGAATGACCTCTCTCCTTTGCCTCGACATCAAGTCCAGCAGCTGGTTAACAAGGAAGGATGGTGGGAGAGCACTAACTCCACCACGAGGGATGTTGATAAGTTCTCTACAGATGGGGCAGCGAAATGAACCTGTATCTCTTGTCTGGGATGCTGCTATCCGAGTGAGGCAATGCAGACATACAGTATGTGAGCATGGAAGAAGTTTTGGTGTGTGTTCACTTCCATCATACATACCTGAAAATAATAATACATTCTGATGCTAATTATAAAAACTAAATTGAAGAAAATTTATTCATAGAAGTTAAACCATATATAAAAAGAATTAAATATTCATAGCAGTGAAGTAATCATTTAACACTTCTCAAAATTTAGGCCAACACATGGATAAATTTTAAAATCTGCAATTGTTTCTCCCTATTCCTGAATTTTTATTTTTTCTAGCACCTACTTATGGTACAGAGAGAGAGAGATAGAGAGAAAGAGAGAGAGAGAGAGTATCACATTCCACCCAAAAATTTGATATCCAGACTTCCAAAAATACATGTTTTGAGATTATTTGAATAAATAAATAAAAAAGGCATTTTTCAAGAAGATCTGTGTGTATATGTGCAACATAAACAAAAACTCTGATGAATAACAAACTTCTAAGGATATGACACAAAGATTTTTTTAAGAAAATACCTTCACTCCAAACTGCCCTTTAAGCAAAAAAATTTTAGTTGTTTTTAATTTTCTCAAAAAATGGCTCTAATGATTTTGATTAAAACATCGCATGTTTAAGATGTTTGATTGAATAATAAAATGATGTCTGAATTTTCTGTGATTCAGAATGAACTCTGTACAACTTGTAAACCATAGAAGATAAAGACAAAAAATCATACACAAAAAATATAGATCTCTTAAAGCACATAATCTATTTGAAATATTTTTTGTGACATCGGCCATTTCATAGATATTTGTTATTAGTTTGAACTTTTCAATACTTTATGATTTTTGGAAGTTACGTTATCATTCAGCCTCCCATATTGCTTTTAACCTATAATGAAATGCATAATGAAACCACTTCTGCAAATGTTATCTCAACAAAGTAGAGAAGAAAATAAGCATTTATAAGATTGTTTTGTAGAAAAGAATTAAGAAATTTTATTTTATTGATTTCTCTTCCCCTCCCCCTTGAGGAGGGGGAGACCTTTGTTTATAGAACTTTAGAATCTGGAAATCACAGATTTTAAAGTTTTAAGGGATAAAATAAGTCTGGAAGTACTTAAAAAATGTACCTGCAAAGCTATGTAGGATATTGAAGACCTAATGCAGTAATTTTAAATAAATGTTTTTATAATGTATTTATTGAAAATCAATGAGGTTAACAATTTTCAAAGTTTTACTAAGTGCCACTACTAAATATGCACCTCAAATATAGAACTCCAGATATAAATGTTAAATGGCTAGAGAAAATATATAACACAGTAGTTGAAGCAAAAATGTAGGGGAGTAGAACAAGGCTGGGAAGAGATAGGTATGGTACATAGGAGTTTTTGTAGAGACGTTTTAGGCCTGCCAAATGCTACAGTTAAGGAATTTGCTCTAATTGAAATGCAGAGAGTGGGGGGAAAAGGGGTAATAATGGAGAGAGCTCTTAAATATTGGTACAGACTATTAAATTTAGAAGAGAAGAACTTGTTGAGGCAGTGTTTGGAATTCCAAGAAAGGAGCTTAAAGAAAAATGGGTGGAGTTAAGTGGTCTGGGAGAAATTTGGAGAAGGAGGGAAAATAATGTTAAGGGTTTTTGGAAAGAAGCTAGGCGGAGGTTTGAAGATATAGAGATACAAAATTTATTTAGTAACATTGGGAAGAAAAGTTCCTTGGAATTATATATATTAATAAAATATAGTGAACATTATGTGGATAACTCAAATAAGGAACAAAGAGAAAGTATAGCCTGGGTACGAGCGGGTGTATGGAGACTAATAGGAATAAGAAATGGGTTCCCACAGAACCAGTGTCCAATATGTGGGGAAAGAGAAGTTTTAGAACATACTGTTTTTGATTGTAAAGGTACACAGCATTGGAGAAAGCAAGCTATAAATGGGAAATGGTTAAAACTGGACAGGAAAGTAGCCTTAAGAAGATTTTTAACAAGGATAGTAAAAAGGTAGGATATGGCTGGAATATGGTAAGAAACATCTTGGGCTGATGTATAGCCATATTCTAAGGAAGATTGCTAGCACAAATAAATAAATAAAAATATGCACCTAGAGTTGCCAGGTTTCCAATATATCCTAGGCTTTCCCTTATTTCATCTCAATTTTCTGAAGTTTCCCACATTTCTCCTCTGATTTAGTTTTCCGCATCATATTTTATCGTTCTGGATTTTAAATTTTGTGTATTTCCTTCCTTGTGTGTATTGTGTGTGTTCCTTCTCATTTAAGATAAGTAAAATGTTTTTCTATGTGACAGAGAGAGTTACTTTTTTATACATCAAAATGCAAATTGTAGTTCTTATTTTTAGCTGTTGGCAATGTTGAACATTATAATTAATGGAAGGAAATTTTGCTTAGTATTAAGTTTATGAATAGCTATAAACCAGATTAAGTAAGCACAACGTTTCGATACCAACTTTTCTCCTAGCAAGCGCAAATAAAATTGTTTATATAATTACTAATTCTACTGTTTTTAAGTTTAATGTGCTTTAACCAGATTGGTTTCACCAGATAATGAATGAATGAAACAAATGGTCAAATAAACCCAAGTTCCCTAAAGGATACAGTTACAAACATTTGTCTTCTCAGAATAAGAGAAAACCCCAGAAAAATACCATATCAAGGTATCCACAAATAAGAACAGAGTTGGCAGCCGATAAGACCAATGTAGTTAAAGGTGGGGTATAAATGGAACTAAAAAAAGAACATAGTTACGGCTCTTTGGATTAGTAAGCAGGCAAGCATGCTTAAACCATAGATGCGGGCATCGATTACCTTTATCTTCAGAATAAATCTGTTTAGTAATATAGGCTAAAGTGTTTTTAAGCAAAATAGAACAAAAACAACACAAATGCTATTATAGAGCTATGGACCCATTCATCTGCATTTGAGCCTATCTAGGCCTGCTAAACAATAAACTGCAGAGTCAATTATCATTTGTTTAGATGGAGGCATAGGATGTAGTGGCTGTGCAGTTGGTCAGATCTCAGCTGTTGTTTCAGGAGTTATCTTTTTCCTGCTGCAGTTATATATGTATGTGGAAAATTTCAGAAGAGCTAGTTCACTGTATTTCATTGCCAAAGTGAGGTCTGTGGTGGATTCTGGAAAGAGACATTCTTGCTTAGCATAGTGATGGAGTGACTACATTGGGTCATGTTATTTTCAAAAGCAATGGCTTAAAATCACTTCATGTATTTTATTTTCTCTGCTAGTTTACCTATAGTAAGTAGACGAAGTATTGCATTCCAATAAAGAATTTGATATAGAAATCTCACCAGAAATACATGTTTTGAAGTCTCCTGAATAAAAAAGGGGTGTGCATATATGTGATTAACGTAACTCAAAAACAAGTCCACTAAATACCAAACTTGGTATTTAATTTCAGCGTCTTCACAAAGATTTTCATAGAGATTCCCCCACTGCAAACTACCTTTCACATGGAAAAAACCTTCATTAATTTTTATTTTCTCAAAAATGGCTCTAACAGTTTTAATTAAAATGTTTAACATAATTGCACACCAAATAAAATATATGTCTAGAATTTTCTGGGAATAGCCTGTGAAGTCATTTTCATTTAGAATAACTTTTGTATAATTGGTAAACCTTAAGTTTAAGCATTTAAAAATGCAAACATATAGCTAAAAATATCTCAGAAATGGTTAAATGCCATAAACATTTTGACATAAATTGTGTGTTTTAACAAGATCTACACTTTCTGAGTAGTAAGATTTTATCTCTCTTACAGTTTACCACTTACGCAAAATTCATTCAGAATGAAGAGGAGTCAACAGCTATTCCCAGAACATTTGAGACACACATTTTGTCAAACATATGGTATTTTACTCAAAATCGTTAAAGACATTTTTGATCAAATAAAAAATGAGGAAAACTTTTTCATGTAAAGGGTAGTTTGGAGTGGAGCAATTTTCTTGAAAATCATGTCACATTCTTGGAAATTGCCAAGTTTATGTCAACTTTGGTATTATAGAAAAAAATCTGATGTGTTACACTCACATGACCTTCTCTACTCTTGTACGAACTATTTTTACAAACGCTTATTCTCCACATGCTTCATGTTAATCGAGATGTTAATCTTATTGCTAATTTTCTTGTAGATGCAAGGGGAATTGGTAGGCTTTAAGCGATAGTCAAATATTTTAAGAGTGGTTGCTATGTGGAGAATTCCATTCTTTTTGCATTACCAGGACAAAAAAATAATGAATAACGAATTTGAGAAAAAGTAAATGTATTGGAAAATTTAAGGGAATAACAAGCAATATCTCGAAAATGGTTCACTCAACAAAAAAAATGTATACGACATAAATTGTGTATTTTAACGCGATCTACATTTTTTGTGTAGTAAAAGTTTGTCTATCTCTTATGGTTTACCAGTTATGCAAAAGTCGTTCACAATGAAGAATACATTTGGAGACATTCCCAGAAAATTCAAGATATACATTTCATTTGTTATGAAAATATCTTAAACATATGATATTTTAATTAAAATTGTTAGCCATTTTTGAGAAAATTAAAAATTTTCAAAAAATGTTCCATGTAAAGGGTAATCTGGGGTGGGAGGATTTTCTTGAAAACCTTTGTGTCGCATCTCTGAAAGATACTGAACATAAATACTAAGTTTGATGTTTATCCGACTGTTCGTTTCTGAGTTATGCTGTTCACAGACACACACATGGACATGTTTGCAAAAATGCTTACTATATGTAGTAGAGAAAGTAAAAAATTGAGTCTGAATTGAAACACTTAACATCACTTTAGGAGCCCGTTGGTCACTTAGGACGAGCAAGTAGCTCTCGAAACCAGTTAAGATGCAAAAAAATATAAGTGATTTAAATATTATATGGGCATGGTATTTAACCAACTTTTTGATTTTCAGTTATGCTGGTTTCTTACACACAAATTTTCGTATTCAGGCACCTGAAAACACTTATTTCCAGTGAAATCTTGATATCAAATTTATGGGTGAAAAACAATACTGTCTCTAGTTACTATAGATATGTAGCGGAGAAAGTAAAACAATAAACTGGCCACTACACAGGATTTAAACCCTGTTTTCTCCCAAATGTGAGCAGTCATACTATCATCTGAGCCATCTTGCTCAGCACTCGACTTCTCTTCTTTATGCTTCAGACCGATTTGCTTTTGTACCTCCTTAAACCACTGAGAGGGGTCCAACTTAACTGGTAAACTGTAAGAGATGGACAAAATCTTACTACACAAAAAATGCAGATCTCGTTAAAGCACACAATTAAGGGCAAATAAAATTTTTTTGTTACGTTAAATCATTTCTGAGATACAATTTTTTTTTTCTTTTCTTTCTCCATCACATACCTAGTAGATAGAGGAAGTATTGTATTCCTTCCAAAGATTCGATATCGAGATTTCACCAAAATAGTTTTGAGGCTGTGCGTGGGCCTGTGGACAGATAACTCAAAAACAAACAGTTGGATAAATACCAAACTAGGTGTTAAGTTTGGTATTTTCCAAAGATGCGACATGAAGATCCCCCACCCCGAAATACCCTTTACATGGAAAATTATTAGAGCATTTTGATTTTCTCAAAAATGGATGCAACAATTTTGTTTAAAACACCATATATTTAAGATATTTACACGACAGATAAAATGTATATCTTGAATTTTCTGTGAATAGCCTATGAAGTCCTCTTAATTCGGGAGGAATGTTTGTATAATTTCATATAATGGTTAACCATAAAATATATATAAAGATCCAGTGCATAAAAAAGTAGGTATATTAATTCAATTTCAATTAACGTTTCCTGTAGCATCAGCTGTATCTGAGATATTCATAATTACTGGTTTGAATTTTTGAATACTTCGTCATTTTTCTAAAGTACTGCCACTATTCAGTTGTTTCTCTCGAAGTCATGGATTTTGAGGCTAGTATATAGACACATATCTCGTAAATATCGATTCTGCTCTGTGTATTCACCTTGTACCTACAATGAAATTTTTAATAAAATCATATTTGCAAAGGTTTATCTTGATCATGAAGTAACAGCAAAATAAGCTTTTGTTAGAATAGTTTGTAAAAGTGTAAAAGTGGGCACAAGGCAGAAAGCTTGAATTAACACAAAATAATTATATTATGTCCTAGTTAAAACAAATAAAATGTTTTAAAATAACAATTCTGATGTGCCTACATTTTTTTTTTTTTTTTACCAACAATGTACCTCAAAATTAGCATTGTCAAATAAACAACCCAATAAAAACTACAATATTATTTTTATTTTCCAGCACTATCCCATTAGATTAAATATTAGTTTTATTTTTTTTTTGTTTTTCACTTTATTTCATGTTTTATTTTTCAGTGGGATTCACAACTACATTTTAACATTTTTATAATGTACTACCAGTAGCATTTTAAGTTTTTTACATGGAGTTTTACAATTGTAAAAAACCTTTTACAATTGAGTTCACTAAGTGTAACATCATATATCAAAGCTACAGAACGTTCTGTAAAGAGCTACTGGGGTTACCAAGATCAGCACCAGGGGAGGTAGCGTTAGTTGAATTAGGAAAAACAAGAAGAAAGGGAGTGATACTAGAAAGGATATTGAAATTTTGGTTTAGATGCCTGAAAAAAATAAAAATAACTGATAGACAGGGGTAGAAAAAAATATGGAGAAGTTAGGAATGGGAGATATTTGGAGAGCAGGAGAAAGAAATAGCAACGGCTTCTGGATAACAGTAAGAAACAGAGTGGAGGACATAGAAAGACTAGTGATTTGGTGAAGCTTAGAGAACAAAAAATCACTAGGGTTCTATAGATAAGTAAAAAGGAAATTGGGAAGAGAAGGGTATGTAGATTATTGTAATAGAGCTGAAAAAGAAGCATTTGCATGGATAACAGGATCAATGCACTGAGAGGGCTAAGAGGCAGAAAAAGCTAAATTTGTGAATTATGCAGAGGTAGTGAAAGCACAAAACATTATATGACAGAATACAAAGAATTAGCAGAATGGAGACAAAGTATGGGAGGAAAAATGGGAAAAAATAGTAGCAATTAAAATGTAAAGAAGAAAAGAAAAATAAGAATATTGGGGGGGGGGGGGGCTTAAAGAAAGTAAAGGAGAAATGGATTAGAAAAGTAAGAGAGATAACAAAGGTAGAAGGGCAAACGGAGGAGGGAGGGGATGGATCATAGGTGGTTAAGGGTAGCAAGGGCTGCTCAGCTGAGCCATAAGGCCAGGGTGCCAGGTAAAATGAGCAACATAGCTGGCAAGAAAATTTGTACATAGGTTAAGTTAGTTTACAAGTGGAATATTGTAAAAAGAATTGTGTAAAAAAAAAAAAAAAAAACCTACAAATAAAGTTTATTCATTCATTCAAGTGTAACATCCAAGACACACTACTCTCTGTATTTTCTTACAGTAGGTATCGCATATGAAATTTTTGCAACTCTCACACTTTGTTCTAGTTTTTCTATAATTTATTTTTAGACATAACTGACATAAATAGTTTCACATTTCTGTTTCGACATGACTACACCTTACAATGCACACTAGGAGAGTACTAAACTGTTTCCACATAATTTCAAAACCAACAATGCATGCTAAAATAACTGAAAACCACAAGGCAGCAAACATAAAACTCTCAAGATGCAGCAAATTTTATGAGACATTAACTGCTATAAGGGCTCCAAGTGGACCCCAAGTTTATTATTATTATTATTATTATTATTATTATTATTATTATTATTATTATTTACAATTGTATTTATTGAACATTTTACGGAACTATCTTATGGTAATAAAGCTGATTAAATTCGTAACACATTACAAAAATATCAAAATTCTAAATTAGAACAATGGTCCAGCTGGACCCAGCATAGTCTGAAGGTTAAGAGAATCACAGTATTCAACTTTCTGTTCTTTAAAATACAGAAATGAATAAATGCAACTTACAGAGACAAGTGCCACATGTTAAGAAACTTTCATTGAAGTCCTCATAGTTGATGGAGACAGTCTCCACCAGGGTGGAGCTCATGCTCACCATCCTCTCCCCAAGTCGTGTCCTGAAAGCACAAAAAATTGCCAAAGTTCAGCATCATCTGTACGATACCAATCAATACAATACAGCCATGACACTGTTTAGAGCTATGTTTTGCCAAAACACACTCAACAAATTAAGATACGTATCATTAATTTGAAATCACTGTTTTGATATCAAACTAATGAAATAAAAACTCATATGTTATAAATATTTAAGATTGGGTGAAGTCCACTGCCTAATACTTTCATTGCAAAAGAGATTTTAAATAAAACTGAAGTTCTTAGAATGAGATGTAAAATTATGTGATAAAACTATTAAATAATATTCATTGTTACAACAGGAGAAAAGATTAAGGCTTCCTTATAAAATAAATGAAAAATTATAATTGAATTTTAGTTTGTGAATACTTATTTCAGTAGAAAAATGAGTTTTCCGCACTTTTTGTTGCATTATAATCCATACTGAATGATGGCAGGTCTTATTGAAATATTTTTTTTAGAACAAACCATAATTTATGGTGGAATTACGACGTCGCTGCAGCGCCTAAATAATTAAACCCATAATGCCCCACACAGCTGTGATGGCTTGCTTTTGGTATAAATATTGTAACCAACACTTTATGTTAAAGTGAAAATGTTAGTTTTGTGATCGATTGCATTTATTAAATTAATACATAAATAAATAAATTTTGTTTGTTTTATTGCATTTCCTTAAATTGTTAAATAAACATACCAATTTTACATTATTTCTCACAGAATGCTATCTGATGGTTGTAAAGTATTGTACTTCTTTGCCCTTTACTTTAAGTGCATAATAACTAATGAGTAAATGTTTAAGTTAAAATATTTTCTTTTCATTTATCATTTCATTCAAAATATATGAAAGAAACGTCTTGGGAATTAAAAAGTGCTACCAAAAAATAATATTTCTGTAATGTTGTAACCAATTTCAGTTCAATTCAATGTTTTTATTTACCCAAAGTAATAAAACACAGGTGGCATAGTCATACAAATATAAAATACATAAAATGCATTCGACTTGTCTTTGAACATTGCCATTACTGTACTTATTATTAAAGTTCAAGTATCTAATGTATACATATTTATACACTGCTATTTTTCTATTTCTTACTAAGATCAAGTCATATACTTTATTTACATTATGTACAATATTGAATGTATTTCTGTTGTTTTACATTTGTTTAATATATGTTTTGTACTCAACTGAATAAGGAGTGATATCAGATAAGTAATCTTTAACCTTTTTTAGTTTAAAAGTGTAAATGGTTATACGATATTGCCCCATTATTTATTATGTTTTTATTGCTGAGCGAACCCCTTTGCCATTGCATCGGAGACAGAACACACATTCTACATTGTAAGAGACTAATCTTATCTTGCAGATCTGATTTTCCCACCTGCCTACAAGGGAAAGCAGACTTTTGCCAAATGTGTGTATATTTCAAAGCATTTTGCACAAGTCTATGAAAGATAGGAAGAAGGAAAAAAATCTGATGTGTCTCATTCACATGACTTTTCTCTTCACGCTTCTACAAACTATTCTTACAAAAGCTTTTTCTTCTATATATTTATTGTTAATCAGATAAACATTCATTACATATTTACACATTTTGTTTTAGGTATACGGAGGATACAGAGGCTAAAGTGAGTCAGATTTTTAAAAGGTGGGTCACTAAGCAATGGTTTTGTATTACCAGGCTCTCTGTGTGGACATGGAAAAATACAAATAGTGATTAACCACTTGAAAAAAGTATGTTTGAAAATTCAAACCAATAACAAAGAATATCTCAATGGTTGATGGCATTGTGATTTAAATTGTGCTTTAAAGAGATCTACATTTCTTGTGCAGTAAAATTTTGTCTCTCCCTTATGGCTTAGCAATTTTACAAAAGTCCTTCAGAATGAAGGATCACAGGCTTTCCTCAGAAAATTCAAGACATTTTATTTTCATGAAAATATCTTAAACTAGGGATGGGACCCTGATACCACGATACCCAGTGGTATCAAAATATGTCTAATACTTTGAGATAAATCTTCAATACTTTCAAATTTTTAAGTTTGCATTATTGAAAGTTGTGTTTAACTTTATGCTAGAAGGAATGAAAGGAGTCGACACTACAAAAGTTTCTTGCACATTTCCCTATGGGTTACTGGACTATAGTTCTTAATAGACCTGGACTGCGTTTCCTGTGGGTGAATCAATGCAACGTTCCATAGACTCTTGGGTCTAAATTAAAACATCAAAACAATGGGGGAAGAGTAGAGGTACTCATGTAACATCTAGCGCTAACCAAGTTGTGAATGAAGCTGATTTAGCTGAAGCACCTTTTTGAACAGTCTGACTTGGCAACCCCTTTTCAGCCATTTTGTTTGCCCATAATACAGCACATGGAAATATTTGTTCTAATTTCCATAATATGGATAGGGAATCGTTTAAAATAAAGTTTTCTGCACAAAATATAGTTCCATAAAAAGGGAAGTAAAGAAATTATTATTGTTATTATATTATTAGCCTTGACTAACAAGGGGATCATCATCTGTGGCATCATCAAGATAGAAACAAAATGCTACCAATTGGAGAATGTCAAACAGGAACAATTTTAGAATTAGCATACAATACAAAATTGGTTACATGCGTTTATACACAGAAAACTACTTATAAGAACAATTCAACAAATAAGCTATCGCCTTTACAGTTTTCTTGAGTATTGGTGCTCACAAATCAGTATTGATATCGAGAAATAGTGGTATCATCCTATCACTATCTTAAACCAATGGTATTTTAATCAAAGAAAGACAAATATAACGAAAAACTTTCAATGTAAAGGGTAGTTTGGTGTGTGGGGGATTTTCTTTAAAATATTCATGTCACATCCTTGGAAGATGCTGAAATTAAATACTAAGTTTTATACTTAACCGACTTCTCATTTTTTTAGATATGCTGTTCAGACACATACACACAAAACTTTTTCTAAAAATGCTTTTTTGGGGGATTCATAAAAGTTTCAAAACATGTATTTCCAGTGAAATCTAGGTATCGAATTTTTGGTTGAAATGCAATACCGATAATCTCCTCTTACAGTGTGCCCCACAGCGATGAAAATGATGTGCCGTAAGTCAAACAGATGTCACTATGTCATAAGCGTGCTCTAACGTTATGAATAATGCCACCGAAGCCGGTAAGATACTCAGCCTCAAAGCGTAGCCGAGAGATTGAGGGCCCTCAGCCTCAAAGCGTAGCCGAAGGATGTTTTTTAGGAGAGGAGTGTAGTAAGTTGCGCGAAGCGACGAAAGGGCATAGCCGAGGGATCTGCGCGTCTAAAACTCGAATGATTCACGTTCGCAGAAACAACAGCACATCGCATATTTAGTGCATTTCACTTTTTATTTAGGTTGGCAGTACCCACTTTGCATGCGATTTATCGGGAAAATGGCTACGTTTGTTGTGTTCCTGACGCGATTTGCCTATATAAGTAAACCACCTAAAACAGGCGGGCAGGTGAGCACCAGATATAGAAGAGACCACATCATGTTCTAAACTCACTCCTAAGGTAATTTATTCGCTTTCCTTTTGATTTTATAAGCATTTTCTACGGGCATACTATAAGACAAGATTAGTACTTCTACTTACTAGGTAGGCATGTAGTAGAGAAAGAAAAAAGTTTTAACTCTTAAGTATACTTGTAGTTTGTGTGCCAATGCAATTCTTCAAGTTTAAAATTCAATACATTTTCAGTTTTAGATTGTTGCATTAAACACTTCAAGCTGTGTGTAACAAGCTCCTTCAGAAATAAAAATGATATAAGGTCCATAACGTGCGAACGCGTCACGGAGGTTCCAAAATGTCTAATACAGAAGCCAAGGTTTCACGAATAAATCTTGAAGAGGTCACAGAAAGATCGAAAATAACATCTTGTCAAAGTTGCTAGAGGAATAAAAAGGATGACATGTGAGAAGGCAGAAATATATCAATCAACTTAATGGGAAATTTATTTACGACCATTTGATGTGACAGCGTAAGGACAGCGAGAGAGAAATGAATTTTGGTAGTTCGCCACGTTGAGCTTGTCATCCTCGGGCGATAGTCAATGTGTCCGACACTCAGATTGATATTTTCTTCTTTATGCAACATTGTAATAAGTGAAACCTTGAAACGAAAGTTCCATAACTGATACAAGGCCAGGATACGAACAGCAACTTAAATCTCTTCTAGGATTGCATCGTTAAACAAACACTCAGGAGCGTGTTTTTCAAACAACCGAACTTTCCACAGCGTAATGGAGAATAAACATTGCCGCAGAAAGAGGCCCTGAAGCGCTGAGCCTTCCAGCTTCCTTTGATTATTTTCTTTGTTCCAAGTATACGACTACGTAATCCATTCCAAGGATTGTTCACACAAAGCAAACTTCATCAACAAGAATGCTGTACTTGCGCAGCTAGGTTTCCACCTTCCTGGATTAAGTGAAGGTGATGTGATTATTTCGGAATGTTTGTTGGCTGTAGTTGGAGCCCAAAAATAATCACAGCAGAATTACGCATTTTGAACTAAGGTCCTTTTCCAAGTAAACTGAATCACTCTATTCTGAGCTTGAGGAAAATATTTCTTTAGCGCTGGTAAACGGAATCAAGTTTCACAGTAAAATTATATATATACAGTGCGTTTCAGAAGTCCGGCATATTTTCTGCTACAGCTAAATAGAAATGTGGCACTTTTTCACAGACACAAGTCATTTTCTTAATATCATTGCTGTGCAAGTTGTGACGTCATCGGAAACATGTTTAAATGACATCCTATATTTTTTATACCATTTAAAAAGATGTTACTGTTGTATATGATTGTAAAAGCTATCAGTTGTTTTATACAACAAACTTGCTATGGTAACCAAATAAATAGTTGAACGAGAACCTTTATTTATGTTAACCAAAGAATAACATCACTAACGTTAAAATAAATAAGTTACAAATGCAAATCGTAACGTTATAAGAATATCTAATTATCTTTTATTTTGCTGTAACTTGTGTACGTTTCCTGTCACCATATCCAATCATAATTAAAATCTTAACTCTCTTTACTTTCACTTAAAAACATTGTTAAATTCTACAAATAAATTGAATCAATAACACAAGGAAATTTAACTATTTGGTTACCATAGCAACGTCTGTTGTATAAAACAATCCATAGCTTTTACAATCACACAGAATAATAAAATCTTTGAGATGGTACACAAAAAGTATATGACGTCACATCTTGCATAACAGTGATATTAAGAATAGTTTGTTTCTGTGAAAAACTGTCTTTTAAAATATACTGTTTGATGTAAATTTCCATTTAGCTATAGTAGAATACATGCGGAACTTTTGAAACGCACTGTATATTACTTCAAATAACAAGAAATATGTAAGATATATTCAAACGATTTCCTTACTCTTGTACATATACAATCTAAAAATTTGATTTTAATAGGATTAAAATATTTTCCTTTTCCTAGATTTAGAACTGCATCTCATTAAATCACATATAGAGCAATTTTACGAATTCTCATGCCTTTTTTTTTTAAATTTATTTTAAAAGTTTATAGTCGTTTTAATATATTAGTCATATCGCCACTTTAGAACTTTTTATAAAATAAATATTTAACAATAAAACAATAAGCTTATTTAACATACTGGCAGTTTTGAACCATTACAAAGAACTAGTATAAAATTGTGATACTATAATCAAATTGATTGAACATGATATACTTTTATATAAATTTATGCTAAAAATCCATCGCCCTCTGCCAGGTTTGAACCTGCGACCTTGGGAACTAGAGGCTAGCATGGTACCCCTAGACCACGAAGGACGACAAATTCTCGTGTTGGCGACTACGAGATTAAAAAGAACGAAGGTGGTATTTTGTATCGCATAATGTATGCGGTGTCTGAAACAGTGGTGATGCTTTCCTTGGTCGTATTTTCAAAAAATTAGGTGTGTATGTAAAACATAGCTCAAAAACGAAAAGTCGGATAACTTGGTAGGCAAGTTCAGTATCCTGCAAAGATTTCAAGAAAATATCCCCACCCCAAACTACCCTTTGCATGGACAAATTGTATTATCTAAAAAGTGACTAACGATTTTGATCAAAGTACCTCTTACTACAGTGACAAACAAAATGTATATCTTGAATTTTCTGAGAATGAAGTCTTCTTCATTCGGAAGGAATTCTGTATAACGCGTAAACCGTAAGAAATAAACAAAAACCTAGTACACAATATATTTCAAATTGAATTTTTCCAATACTTGTCACCTTTTCAAAGTGCTGTCGTTATTCAGTTGTTACTCGCGATGTTATACAAAAAAAAA
Organism: Deroplatys truncata; assembly: GCA_030765065.1. NCBI lineage: Eukaryota > Metazoa > Arthropoda > Insecta > Mantodea > Mantidae > Deroplatys > Deroplatys truncata. The sequence continues at coordinate 114,548,871 of CM060982.1, forward strand.
TCATACTATTTCAAGGCTAGTATATGGCGACCAATTTTTAACTATCTGAATGTCGATAATCCCTTTGTACGTACCTATCACGGAAGGTGTAATGGAACTGTTTGTGTAAACATTTCAGTTAACTTGAAGAGGATAGAGAAGATCATGTGAATGTAACATAGCTTGTTTCGAGTAAAATTATTTAAGTATTTATTGTATACGACGATGCATATGTTTTAATATAAGACTTCCATGTTTCAAAACAAAAACGTAGATTAAATCATCTTGGTTTTCAAAATAAATGTCCGGAAGAATGAGGACAGCAATAGAAACGGAGGGTTTACACACTGAATTCCTATTTTTGTTTAGTTTTTCATTTGAGAATATTTATTAGTTTTATGTTTTTACTAAACAAACAGGAGTAGGTACTGTGAGCGTAAATGCCTTAAAATTCAAATAAGTCTTTGCAATTGGAAATTATACTATCATGGATGGGACTCGAACCTTGGTAGCTTATAAACGCTCGGCTATCAGCATACTTTTGACTTTCAGAGCTCGATATTATTGATGATTGAATGAAAACAAAGGCTCGCGCTCAGAGACGCCAGCGTGAATCGACCACGGAGCCGATATATGTTGCGCATACGGAGAGGGGAGAGAATGAGAGCGGTTAAAATGGAAGGGGAAAAATAGGAAAGACTCCAGAGTTGGGATTTTGCTAGTATAAGTGTATGTATATTTATGTATTGATACTTCTTAAACATGGCCCTTCATTAAGAACAAGCATTTAGATATCACTTTCCTTGCTGCAGAAGCATTCCACCGCCATTATGGCCAAATAATGCAGCTGTGAAAACATCAAAATAAAAATCTGATGTGTTACACTCACTTGACTTTCTCTACTCTTGTACAAGCTATTTTTACAAACGTTTATTCTCCATATGCTTCACGTTAATCGAGATGTTAATCTTATTGCTAATTTTCTTGTAGGTGCAAGGGGAATATGGTAGGTTTTAAGCGATAGTCAAATCTTTTAAGAACTGGATGCTATGTGGCGCATTCCATTCTCTTTGTATGGATATGAAAAATGAATAACGAATTCCCATTTGAGAAAAAGTATTGGGAAATTTAAAGGAATAACAAGCAATATCTCGAAAATGGTTCACTCAAAAAAAAAAAAAAAAAATGTATATGACATAAATTGTGTATTTTAACGCGATCTACATTTTTATGTAGTAAAATTTTGTCTATCTCTTATGGTTTACCAGTTATGCAAAAGTCGTTCACAATGAAGAATACTTTTGGAGACATTCCCAGAAAATTCAAGATATACATTTCATTTGTTATGAAAATATCTTAAACATATGATATTTTAATCAAAATCATTGGAGCCGTTTTTAAGAAAATTAAAATTTTCGAAAAATGTTCCATGTAAAGGGTAATCTGGGGTGGGGGGATTTTCTTGAAAACCTTCGTGTCGCATCTCTGGAAGATTGTGAATCTAAATACCAAGTTTGGTGTTTATCCGACTGTTCGTTCCCGAGTTATGCTGTTCACAGACACACACGGACATGTTTCCAAAAATGCTTCATTTTTTTTGGATTCAGGGGGGTCTCAAAACATGTATTTCCGGTGAAATCTTGGTATCGAATTTTTGGGTGGAATACAATACTTCCCCTACTTAACTATACGTAGTAGAGAAAGTAAAAAGAAAGGCATTTTTGAGCTTCGTGAACATGGTACAAGGCTGCAAGCAACTGCAGTAATTGTTTTTCCTTTCCTACAAACGTTTACAATCTCATACGGTGTTAAAGACTCTTCGCGTGTAAGCAGGTTCGCATTACTTGACACTAATGGCACGCCCAAGGTAAGCCTAATAGCGTCGAGAGTCCCCACTCTTCTTGTCGCGCTGCTGCAGCTAAACTCAATTACTTTCGCCACTTGTAACACTTCATACTGGCACTAATGGACCATTGCTTCCTAGTACTTCATTTCCAGGGTCGTCGTTTAGAACTACCAAGCACTTCATTCTTTAGATGTCCCGTTCTAGATTTTAAATCGTCCCTGTGGAGTTAAATCCACATCGCCCTTTACTGGTTTTGTTAGTGTATTCACTTCAGTAGCCATTATCAAAGTCGTATTTTTGTTTAACCAGCATCTCAATTTCAACAGAAATGGGTCTGCTCGAGTGTCTATAGACAGCAACACCCATAAATAAAGCCAATCTAACCAGAGCTAACCAGAGTAAGCAAGCACAGCATAACAAATTAAGTATAGGTCAACTAAATATTGAAATTGCACAGTCGTTCCGACATTACAAAATATCTTCAGTAAGTCAATATTATGACACCAGGATATACACATGTCGCTAATTATTTCGTATGACTGAAGTATTTTAAATGTATATTCAATTTATTACGTTACATTTAAGGAAAATGCTTATAAAACTGCACAATGTGTGTTAAAACCAAGTATTAAAAGCCAAAAATTTGAAATATTTATAAGGGAGCAAAGAAACACTGAATTCTTCAACCACGTTTCGAAACACGCAGGGGACATTTCTTTTCATAGTATTGCGAGAATTGAAGCTACGTGACTCAGCCCTCGTAGCCAAGAACATCCTTATGTTTCGGGGAACCCTAAGGAAATGTATCAAATTTATCACTTGCAATTTTTCAAAAGCCAATTTTAAACATCAGGTTAAAATTGTGGTGCTCACCCACACCGGTAATCACGAACCCAAAGACGCCGCAGAGCCACCCGAGGTACGAGAAGAGGAACAACGAGGGAGTTCATACCCTGATGACAGCCTTATAAAACTGGCGCCCAGCGTGGGGCCCGAAAGAACGAAGTGGAGACCACAGCGACAATGAAGAGAGAATCGAGCACGGCGGAAATCATGGAGCAACCCTAGTGCATCATTTCTTCAGAGATAAACCAATCGTGAGCAGGACCGTCTCATTATGCTGTATGCATGGTTAAAAGCGGCAGAGTACAAATTCCAGGACTATATACCTAATCTGTACAATAACCCCAGAAAGAATTGGTTTCCTCTTTAAAAATATTCTAGCAGCCAAATTAAAGGTGAAAAAATCCTTATTTTTAATATTTAGAAATAACCAACGATATTACGATTTCCACGTTCCAGAGTTCAAGAGTTTGTACTTAATTTATTTTTAAATTATACTCATTTTTTCGTGTATGGCGTTTGCAAAATTATTTTACGTGCATTTAGTACAGCAAATAAAAATGCGTCTTTCAAGCGAGAGGCTGCAAACTGCGTTTAAGAAGCCTTGCAGAATTGGCAACATCACTGTAAGATAAAATAAAATTACGTGAAAGTAAACCCTTGTTTATACAAGCTGCCAAGGCAGACGAAGGACAAAAGTGGCGTCAATGGCATTTCATTGGAATAATTTCATTTTATATTCTCTCTGAAAAACATTCTGTAGGCTCATGCATTCCTCATATGCATCCTTAAGATAATTATAGTTTGCTTTTTTTTTTTTTTTTTTTTTTTTTTTTTTTTTTTTTTTACTACTATACAACGAGAAACAAATGATACATTTTTGACCACGTTACATGTTTTACATACAGCAAATTTTATTTATTTGAAACAAATTTTCATTATAATGTAGAAAATGTGGATTAAGTTTATAGATTAAGTATGAACTATTCTTACATGTGAACGTTTAAAAATTACTGCATATGAAAACATTTGAAACAGAATTGAAGAAACAAAATATGGCGCAAAAGACAGCTGGGAGTGCATTGTGCTGCCACCTATTGTCTGATACTCATTATCCGCGACCTCAGTAGTCAGTAGACATCTGAAACAGCAGAATGGGACGCTCCGCGCAACACACGGACTTCGAACGTAGTCAGGTGATTGGTTGTCACTTGTGTCAGAAGTCTGTACGCAAGATTTCCACACTCCTAAACATCCCTAGGTCCACTGTTTCTGATGCGATAGTGAAGTGGAAAACGTGAATGGACATGTACAGCACAAAAGCGTACAGACCGACCATTTGAAGAGGGTCGTAAAGAGTAATAGGCACACATCTATCCAGACCATCACACAGGAATTCCAAACTGCATCAGGATCCACTCCAAGTACTATGACAGTTAGGCGTGAGGTGAGAAACCTTGGATTCCATGGTCAAGCGGCTCTCATAAGCCACACGTCACGCAGGGAAATACCAAACGACGCCTCGCTTGGTGTAAGGAGCGTCAACATTACACGATTGAACAGTGGCAAAACGTTGTGTGGAATGACGAATCACGGTACACAATGTGGCGATTCCATGGCAAGGTGTGGGTATGGCGAATGCCCGGTGAACGTCATGTGCCAGCGTGTGTAGCGCCAACAGTGAAATTTGGTGGTGGTGTTATGGTGTAGCCGTGTTTTTCCTGGAGGGGGCTTGCACCCCTTGTTGTTTTGCGTGACACGATCACAGCGCAGACCTACATTGACATTTTAAACACCTTCTTGCTTCCCACTGTTGAAGAGCAATTCGGGGATGGCGATTGCATGTTTCAACACGTTCGAGCACTTGTTCATACTGCACGGGCTGTGGCGGAGTGGTTACACGACAATAACATCCCTGTAATGGACTGGCCTGCACAGAGTCCTGACTTGAATCCTATAGAACACCTTTGGGATGTTTTGGAACGCGACTTCGTGCCAGGTCTCACCGATACCCCTCCTCAGTTCCGCACTCCGTGAAGAATGGGCTGCCATTCCCCAAGAAACCTTCCAGCACCTGATTGAAAGTATGCCTGCGAGAGTGAAAGCTGTCATCAAGGCTAAGGGTGGGCCGACGCTGTACTCTGTAGCCATTCTCAAGTGAAAAAGGTAACAAACACACCTAATTAGGTATGTAACAAGAGAACTTAACTCTAATTGTAGCTTCTATTTAGCTCATTATGAGCACTAAATCATTTAGTTATTCAGCCAAAACAGAAAGTTGCCCAAAACATTTTTGTTACAATTGCATTATATTTATAAGCAACTGGACACAAACATTACAGCATCCCTTAACAATTATACGAACATTTTTTTAATGTGAATCAACGTGCCCTAGTTTTCTTTAACACTTTGGGAAGAAAAAATGAGGTTACATGCGTAAACGTACAGGAAAAAGCTTGTTAAATTAAGGAAAATGAAACTGTCTTGGAAGGAAACACAGCGCTGATGTACATAACTGCGTACAGGGCTATGGAAACCGAAGAAATTTTAAAAGATAAAATTGAGGAAACAAAATTACAGACATTTCAGAGCAAAAAACAATGCAAATTAACCGAAAGAAATTCAGATAAGCATTTCGAAAAGGTTAATACTGGAAGACCTCGTCAAACAATAGTATATCATGAAATAAGCTTGTAATGTAATAATTGCATAATATAAATTACTTTCATACGCTTTTTTACTTTCTCTACTACGTATAGTAAGTAAGGGAAGTATTGCATTCCACCCAAAAATTCGATACCGAGATTTCACCGGAAATACATGTTTTGAGACCTCCTGAATCCAAAAAAAGCATTTTTGGAAACATGTTCGTGTGTGTGTCTGTGTGTCTGTGTGTGTGTGTGTGTGTGTCTGTGTGTGTGTCTGTGTGTGTGTCTGTGGGTGTGTGAACAGCACAACTCAAAAACGAACAGTCGGATAAACACCAAACTTGGTATTTAGGTTCAGTATCTTCCAGAGATGCGACACGAAGGTTTTCAAGAAAATCCCCCCACCCCAGACTACCCTTTACATGGAACATTTTTCGAAAATTTTAATTTTCTCAAAAATGGCTCTAACGATTTTGTTTAAAATATCATATGTTTAAGATAATGCCATGAGAAATGAAATGTATATCTCGAATTTTCTGGGAATGTCTCCAAAAGTATTCTTCATTGTGAACGACTTTTGCATAACTGGTAAACCATAAGAGATAGACAAAATTTTACTACACAAAAAATGTTGATCTCGTTAAAATACACAACTTATGTTATATACATTTCCTTTGTTGAGTGAACCGTTTTCGAGATATTGCTTGTTATTCCCTTAAATTTTCCAATACTTATACTTTTTCTCAAATTCGTTATTCATTTTTTTATGTCCTGGACTTGCAAAGAGAATGGAATTCGACACATAGCAACCAGCGTTAAAATATTTGACCATCGCTTAAAAGCTACCATATTCCCCTTGCATCTACAAGAAAATTAGCAATAAGATTGACATCTCGATATCTCGATTAACATAAAGCATATGGAGAATAGGCGTTTGTAAAAATAGATTGTACAAGAGTAGAGAAAGTCATGTGAGTGTAACACATCAGATTTTTTTTTTAGCAAAACAAAATTCTAAACTTCAATAACAACAAAATTAATATCGCCTAAGGTGTTGATGTCAAAGAGTGTTTCGTTGCTTTTGTTTTTTACTTTCTCTACTACGTATAGTAAGTAGGGGAAGTATTGTATTCCACCCAAAATTTCGATACCGAGATTTCACCGGAAATACATGTTTTGAGACCCCCTGAATCCAAAAAAAGCATTTTTGGAAACATGTCCGTGTGTGTGTCTGTGTGTATGCCTGTGTGTGTGTGTGTGTGTCTGTCTGTGAACAGCATAACTCAGAAACGAACAGTCGGATAAACACCAAAATGTGTATTTGGATTCAGTAACTTCCAAGGATGCGACACGAAGGTTTTCAAGAAAATCCCCCCACCCCAGAGTACCCTTTACATGGAAGATTTTTCGAAAATTTTAATTTTCTCAAAAATGGCTCTAACGATTTTGATTAAAATATCATATGTTTAAGATATTTTTATGAGAAATAAAATGTATATCTTGAATTTTCTGGGAATGTCTCCAAAAGTATTCTCCATTGTGAACGACTTTTGCATAACTGGTGAACCATAAGAGATAGACAAAAGTTTACTACACAAAAAATGTAGATCGCGTTAAAATACACAATTTATGTCATACATTTTTTTGTTGAGTGAACCATTTTCGAGATATTGCTTGTTATTCCCTTAAATTTTTCAATACTTATTTTCTCAAATGGGAATTCGTTATTCATTTTTTTGTCTTGGATATGCAAAGAGTATTAATCTGTGGCAAAGAGAATGGTGCTGCACCTAGCAACCAGCTATTAAGAGATATGTATGTGCTTAAAGGCTACTGTTTTTCTATATTGCCCTTGTAAATATATTTTCCCCTACATCTACAAGAAAATTAGCAATAAGATAGAGTTTGCAAATGTTTATCTCGATTAACATGAACTAGATGGAGAATAAGCGTTTGTAAAAATACTTTGTACAAGAGTAGAGAAAGTCATGCGAGTGTTTCACATCAGATTTTTTTTATTATGCCATTGCACCTATGGAGCTTATTTTAGATCATTTTGCATTAAAAGTAGAAATACACAAACTCCAAGGCTAGTTACGAGAAAGAATATGAACAATTACTTAATTGGATGGAAAGTAAAAATGTCATGGAGATTTTGGAAACATTGGTGTTGGAACATATTTCAGAACAGTTTAATACGTTGCAACACAAATATTTTATGAGGTAATTGTTACTAGGGCAATTTTATTAAACTAGTACCATATTTAGCAAATTATTACCGATTCTGGCCTACAATAACGGCTGTTTATAATTTTGATACACGAAAAAATTTGTATTACATTCACATGACTTTCTCAACATTCTATCGCTTATTAGCGGGTATACAAATTATTCTCAAGAAAGCTTAGTTTCCTATCTACCTCATTTTAATCGACATAAACCTTTCCAGAAATAGCGGCATTACACATTCCGTTATAGATGCCAAGAAATAGTGATAGTCAAATGCTTTAGAATTGGCTCTATGTGCTGGCCTTAAAATTCCTACTCTTTCCACGACATCGCGAGAAACAACTGAAAATCGACAGGACTTGAAAATTATTGAACAATTAAAACTGTTAATAATGGATATCTAGAAAATAGGTTATGCCACAAGAAAGTGTTTTGAAATAAATTGTGTGTTTTAAATAGATCTACAGGTTCTGTATAATACGTTTTCGTCTATGCTTAACGCATACAAGATTATGCAATAAAGAGGACTTCATAGGCTATACTAAAAACATTAAAGATATACATTTTATTTGCCAAGAGCCATTTTTTAAAAAATAAAAAAAAAAAAAAATTGACGAATATTCCATGTAAAGGATAGTTTGGGGTGGGGAATTTTATTGAAAATCTTCTGTCGCATCTTTGGAAGGTACTGAACCTAAATATCAACTTTGGTATTTTTGAGTTATGCTGTTCAGACACAAACACAGATCTTTTTATAAAGATGCTTTTTTGAATTCGAAGGACCTTAAAACTTATTGCATTTCCGGTGAAATCTCGGTATTGAATTTTTGGGTGGAATGCAATACTTCCCCTACTTACTATACGTAGTAAAGAAAGTAAAAATGCTTTTTTGGATTCGAAGGACCTTAAAACTTATTGCATTTCCGGTGAAATCTCGGTATTGAATTTTTGGGTGTAATGCAATACTTCCCTTACTTACTATACGTAGTAGAGAAAGTAAAAATGCTTTTTTGGATTCGAAGGACCTTAAAACTTACTGTATTTCCGGTGAAATCTCGGTATGGAATTTTTTGGGTGGAATGCAAATACCTTCTCTACCTACTTAAGTGGTAAAGAAAGTAATGACGACAATAGTATCAATCGCCAGTTAGAGATCCCAGCATTTTGTAACTAAATGCGAGTAGAGAGAATTGGCCCTGCCAATTAGAACGACCAAATTACGTTTCCTTGCTGCGCTAATTGCACAGTCCGTTTCTACATTAGCGCTACGAACTTTGGTCTGTTTCTTGCAGTTACAGTTATTCACACGGCTGACGGAACTCAGTCGCGAAATGTGTAGCTGGACTTTTGGCCTAATGTCTTCTGCGCAAAATGAAACTCACGAAGTTCGTGACTGGTTGTTGGAATAGGAAATTCCTGACGTTACTTCAGGGCATGACAGAACATAACACCGATATAAATCAACTGTTTGGATGCATGGGGCGTAGGTACGATAAGGCAAGCAGATGTTTAATTTTTACTTTCTCTACCACTTACCTATTAGGTAGAGGAAGCATTACATTGCACCCAAAAACTTCATGTCGAGATTTAACCGGAAATCATTTTTAGAAAAGGAGCGCGAGAGCAAAGCCAAATTTCGGACAAATACCAAACATAATATTTAAATTCAATATCTTGCAACGACAAGACGCGAAGGTTTTCAAGAAAATTCCCTACCCCAAACCACCGTTTGCATGGATATTATTTTTTCGTTATTTTTTATTTTCCTTTAAAAAAAAAGTTGTAATGATTTTTATAAGATACATTCCTCTAACGCCTTTCCCCTTACTCCCCTCTGATCCCTAGACCTTGATGACGTTAGGCATGTCAAAAACAGTGACGCCCTCCTCCAAGCGCACTCATATCGTGGCCGACTAGTACAATTACACAATGAAAACGTATATTTGCAGGCCGCAGCCTTGCTAGTAAATGTAACTCGGAACTGCGGATGTTTTCTTCACCTGACTGCACTTCCGATGCCCTGCCCCTTATTCCGTAATTGTTTAGTTCCTCTTCCCCGACAGCCCTATGTTAGTACATTTATAACATGTAAAGAACTGCGGGATGAAATTCCGGCACATCGACAGCAACGTTCACAAAAAAGGTGTAAGTATATATATATATATATATATATTAATTTCTCTTCCCATCGAACGCACTCATATTGTGGCCGACTAGTACCTACACTTGGCTGTTGCATTGGTTGTGATGCTCATACTGTAAGATAGGTGAAATTCTGGCCGTATTACAAAATTTGCTGCTAAACAGAAGAACTTAACAGATTTGTAACCTGTATTACTGATGTGGTATCCTTGGCGACAGGCGGTCTCGCATGCTTTCAGATTTATAAGAAAACTACCTTCAGAATTTTTCCACACAAAGGGGTTCATTTTGTAAACGATTAGAACGGTTATACCCAACTCATCAAGACACGCCACTGCTTGTTAATATATACCTTGTACTTACTTCTATTGGAAAGTGTGGGTTCGATTAGTAACTAGCCTGAAATGTAAAACTGACTTTTTTATGGTCTACTCTCGGCACCGTCCTTTAAGCCCAACTGTCACTGAGGATAACGCGAGGATATGCCAGAATAACACTGTATTTATCTGCAGTCTTTTCTCTCCACGGATACTTAATACAGCAAACCATAAGCTCTGCTTGTGTAATTGCGTTAACGGCGGAGATTCCGTCTCTCATTCTCCTCTGTGTCTCTGTGCAACGTACGTATCACTTGCTGTCTTAAAAACCGGTAATGACACTTATTCTGGAATGTCAAAAAACAAACAAATATAACATAAGTAAAGGCTTTAGCAATATCTAAACCCATCTCTGCCCGTTGTGGATCAGAACTATATCGTTTCTGATAGCAAACGTGTATAACTTCTTCATATTCATCCTATCGAAATTTTATAAGCAACAAAACTTATCTTATACAACGTTATTATTAAACATTTTAAAATTCCAATAATAATGTTTTATATAATACACACATATTTGGCATTTCTGCCATCAACCAACCCAACCCGCTTTTGGGCTACATTAAGATGTTCTCCACGTGGGATCTAAAGGACTCTGTTACACAATATTATTGATCTATACGGTTATGAAAATGCAAATTTGACAATTCTCTTCGATTACCTTAAGATAAATGATCATGTTAAATAAGGAATTATTTTGTACTGCACAGCAATCTATTCCACAATAGCAGCCAATGGGGGGTGACTAGTGCACGTGACAGTTAAGAGATAAGGGGAAACGTTATATGGAACATGCCTTAAGAGGAGCGTTTGAAAATACAGCTATTCTGCAGTTGTGTGGCATGGCGTTACAGCTAGGAAGTAACAGGCCACAATATAATACAACGGTCAGAATACACATTATTGTTTACCTGAAGTTAGAATGCAGTATTTAGTAATGAGGATTGGGCGACCTGGTAAAATTATTATTTCTGGAGTTCTTGATTCACAGCCAAAAGTTATTGTGAGGTAGCGGCTACGGCCCAAGGTTATTTGGAGGTCGGCACCGGGCGGTAGGAGTAAACAAGAGAAGGCCACTCGCCGGCGTAAACACCGGGCGCACTATCCGCAGATAGACATAACCTTATGGAAGCTGCTTCTCCCACCACTCCTCCAGAAAGTGTGCCGAAATAGTTCTAGAACGCTCGAGAACCTTGTGGAAAGATTCAATGAATATATCAGCGAGTGCCAGTCAGTGCGAGTCGGTGAGTGAAGTTAGCGAGTTGACGGGTGAGTGTTTGTGCCGACTGCTGTGGCGTGCAGATGGGTGTTGCTGCGGAGCAAATCTTGTGTTCGCTCCCCAGCGAGGGAACCGTCCGGAAGAAGAGGCCACATCATGAAGGAAGTGAAGTGATAGTGAACTCCCAATGAACTTTAACTAGATAAGAACTTAATGTCACTGTTCTAAGTACTTAGAGTGACAGTTGAAACAATAATAATAATAATAATAATAATAATAATCATCATCATTCTCTAACACTGGTGTAGCTATCTAATCATGCGACTCACTTCACTTCTTTACTACACATTTTCTCCAGGGATACACCAGAACATACGGGATTCAACGCGACCGTGACAGCGGAATGTAGCATAGATATTACGTACTTGTTTTAAATTTACAAAAACACATTCAGACTCTCTTTCATGCTGCCAGACTCTAGGTAGGAGGGAAATAATACTGGCTAAAGAAAATGTCCACTCCTCCCCCAGCCGAACCCGGGACCTACTGATTTGGAGGTTAGCCAGACCACAGAGTCAACAATTCAGGATTTTGTTCCCTATTAATATTATGTGAAGTAGCGCACAAGGTGCATTCATACATTAGTTAGGCCTCACAAAACTTTGTGATACTGTCTTCATTTCAGATTGTTATGCATGGTATCACAGTTTGCATATGAATGGTCGTCTGGTTGATGAAATGTTTCGTTGTTGCAAATTTCGTAGTGGAAGCTGCGAGTTGCACAACTTTCTTCCATTCTGCTGGAGTAAAACTCTATCCAGATTTTTTCTTTCTTTTTCTTCAGTTCCTGCATTACATTAATGGATCCGTAGATGGTGGTAAAAGCTGGTGCCGCAGTTCTTCTACGAAGTATGGTTCTCCAGCGAGCTCTTGTGTTAAGTCTTGATGGTGTCAAGTTAGATAATGCAAGCTGGGTTGCCAGATATCACAAAACAAAATTAGGACAGATGCGCAACTGAGAACTCTGTACAATTGAGAAACACTATTGTGAAAGTACTTGTCGGCATTGTATATAACCAATAGCTAAAATTTACTTTCGTTACAAAAAAAAAAAAAAAAAAACTCAGATCATTTTATGTATCTTTATTTTTTCTTTTTATGATCACCTTTGCGTTTCAAATTCCCAGCCACTTCTATTATTACTTTACTTTTTGTCACCCCCCTAAAAGGAGGTCCCAGGTTCGATTCCGACCGGGGAATGGGAATTATTATTTAATTGAGATTATTCCCTACCCTCCAGAGTGTCTGGAAGTGTGAATGTGAAGGTGCGTGTGAAAATAAATTAAAAAGGACAAGTTACAGTAACCTAATCGAAAAAAGTTCAAATGTTTTAGTCCAAATTGCCGATATCACCGTAGCAGTTAAAGCAGGCCACAGAAACAGAGCTAACAAACACCCTTCAATGTTGAAGGATATCAATCAAAAAAGAAAAGTATGCGGCATAGCGGTTAATTATTACGCATAACCGCCATGCTGGCCAATCCCCAAAAATCGCCAAATATGTCGACAATGAACCAATGTTCAGTAAGTGAGTTAGTACCAACACTACCAACTATTATATTAAGATGAAACTTATCGGGAAATACTTTTTGCAGCATAAACATAGCAGTTGGTTTTTCCAACCCAGAAGTTGAGAAAGGAGTATTGTCTTTACCACGATTTGGGCGCCAATTTGAGAAACGCGTTGTTGGCTCTCTGTATGGAAAGCCAATTTGAAGTAGTTTGTTGTATTGTATTTCGACTGTTGCAACCGCACGTATGGTAAAAGTTTCCGGTAGCCTTCGCCCCAACTTTAAGACTCAACTTTGTATTTTGAATGTTTAGTTAAATATTACATATATTTATGTTTGCCTCGGCTGCGTCAGTATTATTGTTACAGACATGAATTTCTTAACAGGGTGTAGTGCGGCTGAAGAATGTAGGCTTACACAGATTATAAATTTTTACTTCACTCCTTTTATTAATCCTTGACACGATTAAAATAACACTTCACTGATATAGAGAGAGAGCTGTGAGATTATTTATTAATTACTTGCACTTTTTAACACGTAAACTATTTTAGTCTCACAATACGTATTAAACTTCTCGAGGACGCATCTCGCGTCCGGTTAGGAACGCTGTCTACAAGCAATTGACTTCTGAATTTGTACATTTTGCTCCATTTCAGTTTCCGATTGGCTAATCCTACTCCAATAGAATACTTTTATTTAACTTCAACTTTTTTTCTGGTTGTTGATGGGCTATTTTATAAACTGTCTCAAAAATTACATTATTGTTTCCAAGAATGAGTAGTAGCATTATTAAACTTTCTAATTCATTATTGCCTCAAGGTTAACTCATTGTTAGCAACTTTTAACCTGTAATTCTCACAGCTACATTATTAAATTACGTAATACATTCACATAATATTATTGAACATATACATAATATAAACATTAACACAATGACTGTTACATGCATTTCTATATGTTACATACACATTGTTTTAAGGCGGGCTGTTATTATATTTTTATATTCTATAATTAGACTGAAATCATTTTAAATGTTAATAATACTGCCTCAAAGTGAAAACATCAACCTTTATTTTTGTTTCTCCAAGTTTAAAACACACCAAAATACGGGAAAATTACCGTTTGGGATGCAGGACATTGGCACAAATACGTGACGTCTGACAGCCCTGAATGCAAATGACTTCTTTAGATTTTCCCATATGATTTCTAATCCGTATGTTGTTATGCACGTGATTTTTAGATGACGTAGTTTCAGTGCTGCTATCTTCTCTTTATTGTGTTCATGGCTATTATTGCTGCTCTGTACTTCGTATTCCAACTGCCTTTGCAGTCATTTGCTATTACTTATTATTTGGTATCTCCGGCTTTTTCCCGTCGACTCCCGCGGCAATTTAAATAGTCGATAACTCGGCTAGTTTTAATATACGAGCTTGTGGGAGATAGAACAGGCCATTGAACCTGCTTATGGTAAACTTAATAAGAGTTTTTTTTTTTTTTCATATATGTATGCGTGATAGCGGCATATTGCCCAGCCTAAAGGCGCAGAGGGAAAGGCGCTTAATTCGTGGTATGGTTGTCTACCAGCTAATCGCAAAATTCGTTCCAGTTCAGCAATGCTGATAGCACTGTCAGTAGGACGCCGTCTTAGAGGCGCTCCTTAGGTTTATTATACAGGATGATTTACGAAGAACGGACACATTCCTTTCTTTAATTTTCTGTTCGAAATTCACCCAATACCCCAATTTTAGCACCAAATTAAGCACAATGTTCTGGAGTTTCGATTGCCTGTCACTAGATGCGCAGATGTTCATGTTTTAATCGTAGTCGTTAGTTTTATTGTCGACAACTCTTTTTGAGAGTTTGTTCTAGTCAACGTGAAAATGGAGTACACATTAAATGAGCGACTCTTTCTTATAAAGCAATACTGGAATACGAATTCAATTACAGCTACTCAAAGGGTATACCAGAGAGAATTTGGTGTTCGGAATCCTCCCCAAAGAAACTCAATACTGGAACTGGTAAACAAATTGGAAACAACTGGATCTCTGGTGAGTGAAAAAGGTAAAACTCGTTCATCTAGGCTTCCCCGGTTGTTGTTGACCCAAGAGACGACTGGATCAGTCACCCAAAAATCATTAAGACGTTTGTCGCAGGAGACAGGGTGCAGCTACTCAATGTGTCAGAGAGCTGTGAAAAGTGCAGGCCTAAAGCCGTATAGGATTACGGTTGTCCATCAGTTACAGGAACCATATAAGGATAGACGACTGAATTATTGTCGGTTTCAGGCGTTCATTGTGAAAAATACTGCCATATTGTCTATCACATGGTTCCATTTATCCGGCTATGTGAACTCACGCTATTGGGCCAGCGAAAATCCATATGTTATTCATGAAGCACCTATGCACCCGGTTAAAATCGAGTTTGGTACGCAATATCCGCACAGAGAATAGTGGGACCAATTAAAAAAAAATGTGAACACTGCAGAGTACCGACGGATTTTCATGGAGTTTGCTGAGTCAAGAATATTTTCAGTAGGACGGCGCTACATGCCATACATCAAATGAATCCATGGCACTAATTGCAAGTTTCCTTGACCGGATAATTTCCAAGAACCTGTGGCCACCGAGATCTCCAGATTTGACTCGCCGGACTTCTTTCTATGGGGTTACTTAAAAGACAGGGTTTATGCCAAACGTCCCCAGACATTGACGATCTGAGACAGAACATTACACAGGAGATTCAAGCTATTGACAACAGAGTCCTCCAAAGAGTGGCCAGTAACATGGAACGACGTGTTGAGTTGTGCCTTATGCAGGATGGAGGACGTTTTCAACATTTGCTATAGAGGTAAATAATCTCCCGAAATTCCTCTGCGTTTCAGGTATAATAAGTTGTCGCTAACATAACTCGTTTTGAAACAATTAAAGAAATAAATGTGTCAGTTCTTCATAAATCACCGTATATTCTTTATTGTCGCTTCAACTATGGTCATATCGCGACTACTTTAGAATACAGAACATGATTACATTGAAAATAAATTTTAAACAGTAAGAGCACATGCAACATTAAATTCTCTAGATAGGTGTGCTATACATTATTATACGATTTTGTCGCTTTCGTAAAGTTCTTTGCTGGATTAGGGCGTTTGGTAGGCTATTGGGGATGGCATATCTTTCTGTGTTGTACATAGCGACGGCAGGCTATAACGAGATGAACTGTGAGGTTGGATCTGCAGAGGTCGCACACAGAAGGAGGGTCACGGTTGAGATGTTTGTATGTCCAAATACGTAGAGTTAATACAACTTGGTCTTTGCGGTTGAAATGATAGCGTTGAAGCTTGGACTCGAAAATGTAGACATCGTGTAACTTGCTTCTAGGTGGTTTATTGTTGCCAAACTTAAGTAGAATTTCTCCTGGATACCCACACTCAAAATGTAGGTGGAAGAAAACCTGCTCGCATAATTTATAGTCCTATTCTATGCTAGATGTGAAACAAAGCAGGATGTAAAGAAGGTCCCGTCATAGTTTATTCCTTCAAAAAATTCTTAATTGTTTTTAGGGAAACACTTCAGCAAGATCAAGACATCATTCTTTGCTAATGTTTAACTATATCGATTAGAAGGCCTTAATTTCTTAAGTGAAAAGGTCAAAAATTCAACTTTGAAGAAGTTATTTTGTTGTATTTGTTATTTGCTCCACGCTTTGGGCGTCAATTTGAAGTAGGTTGTTGCTTCACGTATGTAAAGCCGATTTGAAGTAGGATGTATTATATTTCGACTGTTGGGGAGTCGAACTTGAAGTAGTTGCAACCGCACGTATGGTAAAAAGTTTCCGGTAGCCTTCGCCCCAAGTTTAAAAATATTAACTTTGTAATATTGACGTTTATTTTAAATATTATATATTTATGTTTGCCTCGGCTGCGTCAGTATTATTGTTTTTTTAGAGACATGAATGTCTTAGCAGGGAGGTGGTGCGACTGAAGAATGTAGGTTTACACAGATTATAATTTTACTTCACTCCTTTTATTAATGCTTGACACTATTTACATAACACTTCACTGACAGAGAAAGAGAGCTGAGATTTTTTTATTAATTACTTGCACTTTTTAACACGTCAACTATTTTTGTCTCACACAAAATACGTATTTAATTTCTCGAGGAAGTGTTTCGCGTCCGGTTAGAAACGCTGTCTACAAACAACCCGTCCAGTTATGAGCACTGTCTACAAGCAACTGACTTGATTTCTACCGCCATAGTAGGTTATTTAGAAGAGAGCTGGGCCACTTTTTTGGGCATATATGGGAAAGGATAGGGAAAACGAGGCTGGATGGGGCGGTTCAAGGAGGAAAATGGGTTTATATGGGAGAGATAGGAAATACGACGAGCGATACTATGCTAGACAGGGGTTGAAGGAGGGAAATGCGTTTATATGGAAGAGATAGCGGAGAGGTTTTAGGCTAGACAGACGTCGAGGAGCAGAGTATGGTTTATATGAGAGGTATAGGAAAGCGAGGAGAGGTATTAGGCTAGACAGAGTTGAAGGGTAGAGTATATCTTTTATATGAGAGAGGTAGGGAACAGGAGGAGAGGTGTTAGGCTAGACAGAGTTGAAGGGTAGAGTATGTCTTTATATGAGAGAGGTAGGGAACAGGAGGAGGGGTGTTAGGCTAGTCAGAGGTTGAGAAGTAGAGTATGGTTTATATGAGAGATATAGGAAAACGAGGAGAGGTGTTAGACTAGGCAGAGTTGAAGGGTAGAGTATGTCTTTTATAGAGAGAGGTAGGAAACAGGAGGAGAGGTGTTAGGCTAGACAGAGTTGAAGGGTAGAGCTTGTATTTTATATGAAAGAGGTAGGGAACAGGGGTAGGGTTGTTAGGATAGACAGAGGTTGAGGAGTAGTGTATGGTTTATATGAGAATATACGAAAACGAGGAGAGGTATTAGGCTAAGGAGCTTAAGTATGCGTTTATAAGGAGAGACGAGAAAACAGAGACAGATCCTATGCTAGGATAGACAGGTGTTAAAGGTAGAATGTGTTTATATAGGTTAGACAAGAAACCAAGAAGAGATACTCAGCTAGACTGGGGACAGGAGGGGAATGCGCTTATGAGAGGTAAGGGATACGGGGAGAGATGCTAGACTAGACAGAGGTTGAGAGTAGAGTACGCGTTTATATGAGTGAGAGGTATAGGAACGGGAGGAGAGGTGTTAGGCTAGACAGATACTGAAGGAGTAGCAATATGGGTTTATATACAGGAGAGATAGGGAATAGGAGGGGAGGTGCTTGACTTTGAAAGCGACCTTAGACGAGAACTTCA
This sequence comes from Deroplatys truncata, assembly GCA_030765065.1. Taxonomy (NCBI): domain Eukaryota; kingdom Metazoa; phylum Arthropoda; class Insecta; order Mantodea; family Mantidae; genus Deroplatys; species Deroplatys truncata. The sequence continues at coordinate 114,567,042 of CM060982.1, forward strand.
TGAAAATATGTTTCATGTCAATGTTAGAACGCTAATTCTAGACATGCCCATCATATGCCCAAAAAAGTGGCCCAGCTCTCTTCTAAATAACCTACTCGCCATATTTGTAAATTTCTGTATTTCAAGTCTCTGATTGGCTATTCCTAATCCAATAGGATACTTTTATTTAACTAAAGCTTTTTCTGGTTGTTGATTGGCTATTTCATAAACTGTCTCAAAAATTTACATTATTGTTGCTCCAATAATGACTAGCATTCTTACTCATTATTGCCTCAAAGTTACCTCATTGTTAGCAACTTTTAACCTATTATTCTCACAGCTCCTACATTATTAAATTACGTAATACATTCACATAACATTATTACATGTATACAATAATTTAAACATACACAATGTAATATACACTTTTTATATCTTGTTACATACTCATATTGCTTTAAGGTGGGCTGTTATTGAATTTATATATTATATAATTAGAGTGAAATCATTTAGTGTTAAAGTGTTAAAAATACTGCCTCAACTTTTATTTGGCTTTATATTCTTGCCTGGTATATAAGAAACATAATATCGTATAAACATTTTAAACCAATCCTACCAACCAACGCCTCATAAGACAGTAATTTTAATGCAGTTTATTACTACGACAATCTAGATAAGTCAGTTCAACTTCAGAGATGTGACATTTTTCAATCAAATACTAAATTTGATTCTTTCAAGTATTCTTTAAACCGTACTATGTCCTAAAAGAACATGGTGCTACATTGACATGACTTTCTCTACCTCAATTGTTTATTAGTGGGTACATAAATTATTCTTACGAAAGTTTATTTTCCTATCTACATCATTTTAATTGCACGTCCCGCAAATATGCCATTACATATTTCGTTTTAGATATAAAGGGAATAGCAATAGTAAAATTTTTTATAACCGGACGCTATATGCTGACCTTAAAATTCAATACCCTTCCCATAACATCGCGAGAAACAGCTGAAAAGCGACAGGACTTGAAAAGAATGACAAAGTATTCAACAATTCCAACCATTAATAACGCATTTCTCAGAAATGGCCAATGCTTTAAAAAGTAATAATAATTTGAAATAAATTGTGTTTTAAGGAGATTTATATTACTCGTGTAATACGTTTTCGTCTATTGCTTAACGTTTACTAGTTATACAAGATTATAGAAAATTCCTTCCGAATGAAGAGGACTTCACTGGCTACTCCCAGAAAATCCAGATATACATTTTATTTGTCATGTAAGTATCCTTAATATAAGGCATTTTAAGCCAAGTCGTTAGCCATCTTTTTAGAAAATAAATTTCGAAAAATAATCCATGCAAAGAGTAGTTTGGGGTAGGGGGATTTTCTTGAAAATGTTTGTGTCGCATCTTTGGAAGATACTGAACCAAAATACCAAGGTTGGTATTTATCCGACTTTTCGTTTTTGAGTTATATTGTTCACACACATACGGACCTTTTTTCTAATTTTTACTTTCTCTACTACGTATAGTAAGTAGGGGAAGTATTGTATTCCACCCAAAAATTCGATACCGAGATTTCACCGGAAATACATGTTTTGAGATCCCCTGAATACAAAAAAAAAGCATTTTTGGAAACATGTTCGTGTGTGTCTGTGAACAGCATAACTCAGAAACGAACAGTCGGATAAACACCAAACTTGGTGTTTAGGTTCAATATCTTCCAGAGATGCGACACAAGAACATCCCCCCACCCCAGATCACCCTTTACATGGAACATTTTTCGAAAATTTTAATTTTCTCAAAAATGGCTCTAACAATTTTGATTAAAATAACATGTTTAAGATATTTTCATGACAAATAAAATGTTTATCTGGAATTTTCTGGGAATGTCTCCAAAAGTATTCTTCATTGTGAACGACTTTTGCATAACTGGTAAACCATAAGAGATAGACAACATTTTACTACACAAAAAATGTAGATCGCGTTAAGATACATAATTTATGTCATATACATTTTCGAGATATTGCTTGTTATTCCCTTAAATTTTTCAATACTTATTTTCTCAAATGGGAATTCGTTATTAATTTTTTTGTCTTGGATATGCAAAGAGTATTAATCTGGGGCAAAGAGAATGGTGCTGCACCTAGCAACCAGGTATTAAGAGATATATCTATGCTTAAAGGCTACTGTATTTCTAGTTTGCCCATGCAAATACAAAACAAGGGGAACATAGTACGCCTTAAACGATAGTCAAATATTTTTAGAACTGGTCGCTATGTGTAAAATGTAATTCTCTTTGCATGTCAAAAGATCGTTTCTGCAAATGTTTATTTCGATTAATATGAAATAGATGGAGTTTGTAAAAATAGTTTGTACAAGAGTAGAGAAAGTCATGTGAGTGTAACACATCAGATTTTTTTTTTCAGGGTTTTCACATTTACCAGAGATCATACAGTATTCCCATTATCATCCTGCACGGTTTTGCCATACCCCTTCCTGTAAATTGCGTCATCATTTGGACCACACTGGATTTCCAAGATGCTCTCGACTGTTTCCGCTTCCGTCCTCCAAAAGTCACCATTTCAGGAATGTCTTAATTCATCATATTAACATGCCCATACCATTGTATAGTTCGCCTTTCGGTAACTGTTTCTTCCATTTAAATCTCTCTGGCCACTGTCCTTTATTTTATCTCTTCTTTTGTCCCTCCTTGTCCACTTACTGAATTTTAATTGAACTAAACATTTGCAGCAATGGTTTCATTACTCATTCCTTGTAGGTATTAAGGAGACTGAAGCTGTAGTCAACTGTTTAAAAGGGAGGTCGCTAAGTGCTGGCTTTGTAATTCCACTCTACAATATATCACAAGCAGTTTAAAACATGTATTACATTCGCATGACTTTCTCTGCCCTCTATTGCTTATTAATGGGCATACAAATTATTCTTAAGACATTTTATTTTTTTATCTACTTAATTTGAATCGAGATAAACGTTTCTGAAAATAGCTGCATTTCACATTTCGTTATACCTAGATACAAAGGGAATAGGGATAGTCAAATGCTTTAGAACTGGATGCTAGCATTGTCCTTGAAATTCTATTCTCTTTCCATGACTTCACGAGAAAAAACTGAAAATCGACGGGACTTTACCGCTTAACGTTTACTATTTAATAAGATAATACAAAATTCCTTCGGAATGATGAGGACTTCAAAGGCTACTTCCAGAAAATTTAAGATATACATTTTATTTGTCATGTAAATACCTTTAATACGTGGTATTTTAATGAAATGCTTAGTCAGTTTTTTAGTTTCTCTACTACGTATAGTAAGTAGGGGAAGTATTGTATTCCACCCAAAAATTCGATACCGAGATTTCACCGGAAATACATGTTTTGAGACCCCCTGAAGCCAAAAAAAGCATTTTTGGAAACATGTCCGTGTGTGTGTCTGTGTGTCTGTCTGTCTGTGTGTGTGTGTGTGTGTGTCTGTGAACAGCATAACTCAGAAACGAACAGTTGGATAAACACCAAACTTGGTATTTGGGTTCAGTATCTTCCAAGGATGCGACACGAAGTTTTTCAAGAAAATCCACCCACCCCAGAGTACCCTTTACATGGAACATTTTTCGAACATTTTAATTTTCTAAAAAATGGCTCTAACGATTTTGATTAAAATATCATATGTTTAAGATATTTTTATGACAAATAAAATGTATATCTTGAATTTCCTGGGAATGTCTCCAAAAGTATTCTTCATTGTGAACGACTTTTGCATAACTGGTAAACCATAAGAGATAGACAAAAGTTTACTACACAAAAAATGTAGATCGCGTTAAAATACACAATTTATGTCATATGCATTTTTTTAGTTGAGTGAACCATCTTCGAGATATGGCTTGTTATTTCCTTAAATTTTCCAATACTTATACTTTTTCTCAAATTCGTTATTCAATTTTTTATGTCCTGGATATGCAAAAAGAATATAATGCGCCACATAGCAACCAGCGCTTAAAATATTTGACTATCGCTTATAACCTACCATGTTCCCCTTGCATCTACAAGAAAATTAGCAATAAGATTGACATCTCGATATCTCGAGTAACATGAAGCATATGGAGAATAAACGTTTGTAAAAATAGTTTGTACAAGAGTAGAGAAAGTCATGTGAGTGTAACACATCAGAATTTTTTTAAAAAAATCTTCCATTTTCGAAAATAATATTCCATGTAAAGGATAGTTGTGGCGGGGGAAATGAAAATCTTTGTGTCGCATCTTTGAAAGGTACTGAACAAAAGTTTATTCGACTTTTCGTTTGAGTTGTGCTGTTTCTCTCTCTCTCTCTCTCTCTCTCTCTCTCTATATATATATATATATATATATATATATATATATATATATATATCATATACACACACAAAGAGGTAACATTCGTGAAGAAAATTTTAATATTTCTCAGAGAAAACGGTTTAGTCTAATGGCTAAGTTCTAAAATAGATGTCCAAAATGTGTGGAAAATGGAGACCTGGAGTTCCAGCATATTCTTGCCTGACATTGCTTAATGAATCAATTATATCTTCTGCGTGTTTGCAGATGATTTGGCAATTATACAAAACACAGAAGAGAATCTTCAGAAAGCCACTTATATGTTTCACCAGATATGAACAGAATACAATTTTAAGATCTCTGCTCCTAAGACCAAGACAATGGCATTCAAAGGTGAACATCCAATAAGAACAAGAATTGTTTTGGAGAGCAATATCTTAGAACAAATCCAATATTTCAACTATCTGGGACATGAACTTTCATTTGATACTGACAGATATATGTATATACAGGGCTGATCAACAAAGACTGAGACTGATTTTTTTTTCACAGAAGTTTATTACTCCAATTCAATGTTTACATGATCTTTTTCAAAGTAGTCCCCTCCTACTTCAATGCACTTTTTATAGCGTCTCTGCCAATCCCTGAACACGTGCTGCAGACCATTCTTTGTCAGGTCCTTGAAAATCGCCCACTTTTCTTGAGCACTGCTCAAATCGAATACTCCTAAGCTTTGCCTTTAGTGATGGGAATAAAAAAAGTCACAGGGTGCAAGATCGGGGCTATAAGGTGGATGTGGTACACAGGTAATGTTGAATCGAGCCAGAAACTGCACGACTTGATTTGCGACGTGAGGCCGTGCATTGGCATGATGAAGTCGCCACCCAGTCTGAGAAAGCTCTGGCCGTTTCTTTACAATGTGCTTCCTCAGTGTAGCCAATACTGACGTGTAGTATGCTGCTGTAACAATAGTGTGAGGGGGAACTGCATGCTGGTAAATCATTCCATTACAGTCAAAAAATGTGATCATCACTTTCCCTGCAGATGGAACTACTTTTGCCTTTTTTGGTGTTGGAGAACCTGGCGATTTCCACACTGTGCTGGCTTGTTTTCCTTCAGGATCATAATGATGCAGCCATGACTCATCACCGGTGATAATCGATTTAAAAAATGCATCACCTCCATTGTCTGGTATGCGAAATGCACGTGGGGTCTACAAAATAGAGCATTACTACCAACCTACCAATACGAGAGTGCTGCCGCCTACCAACATTATACATAAAAACCCGCTCTTTTCAAATATTTATGTTACAGATACGAAACTATCACGGAAGCTACAGGAAAAAATCAGTCTCAGTCTTTGTTGATCAGACCTCGTATATTAATAATAAGAATATGTGTAAATATCAGCTAACGTGCGGTACTATAAGAATACTAAAAACAACAAGGGTCGACACAGCTTAAGTTTTATAAAGTATCATTGTTTGGCAGCGAATCCTGGGTAATACGACAAAAATAATAGCCACATACAGGCTACCGAAATGAAATTTCTAAGATCAGTATTAGGATACACTAGATTAGACAAAATTAGAAACCAAGAATTACGGGAAAAATTAAATATATTTGCAATACAAGATAAACTTGTAGAAAACAGGAGAAATTGGGAAGAACATCTGTACAGAATGGATAATTCAAGGATCCCAAAAAGGATAGACCAATAGGTAGAAGAGACCCGGGAAGATCTAGATTAAGATGGATAGAAGCCGGAACAGGCCGATTGGCTTAATTCCTGTCGGGAATTATTATTATTATTATTATTATTATTATTATTATTATTAAAACATGTATTTCCGGTGAAGTCTCGGTAGCGAATTTTTGGGTGAAATGCAATACTTCCCCTACTTACTATACGTAGTAGAGAAAGTAAAAAAGGGAATACCGCGGAGAATTGTCGAAAGATGAGAAAAAAGTGAAAAAACGGTTGTTTTCGGATATCGAAATGGTTACAACCATTAAAGAAGACAGGGCAAAGCAAAGTACAGGCACGTAATGTTTTAGGGGCAAAAAGACTTTCGAAACACCGTGAAAGGCAGAAACGCATGAATCTAAAAGCAATGATAAAAAAATCTTTCTTAGTTAATTAGTAAATTAATTCATTCACGTTTAACTAAGAAATGTACAATGATTAAATTCAGTTTAACTTAATTATTCACTTAATGGATAATTACTGCCAATAAAATAGTATAAATTACCAACGGAGAGACTATAATATTTTACATGACATAATAATAATAATAATAATAATAATAATATAAATAGGCTTTTTAGCTAATTTTTTTCGACCTGTAGCGAGATTCCGTGGTTTTTGTTTGGCAACACTGAGTCAGACCAGGAGGTCGCCAGTCGCGTTATTTAAGTTAAGATTCAAGATGACCAGACACAACATAATTTGGGAAATAATAAAATTGGTTAGTTTTAAACAAACATATATTAGAATTTGGAAATTCGAAAGTTACAGTATAAAAAACATTGTGTGCCTAAAATAAATAATTTACCACAAATCTCAAGATGGACACTGCGACGCTAATAAGTGCTCTACAGTAGCGAACGCATCTAAAAGGCTTACACTGCCACCGAGGATATGAAAGATTGCAGCGAGAGAGACGCAGGCAACAAAATGAAATTCTGGAGAGTGCAGCCAACTTCTGTTTTTCATAAACGCCGGAACAAGGTTGCTGACCGTCATTATGAGTTGGCTTTTTGTTAAGTCAACATCTGCTTTATCACTTTCACTGTGGACACGGATGTCCACATGTTAGGGAGAAAACGATGAGTAGCCTGGAAAAGCCAGTAAACACCACTCTCAAACGTAAATAACAAAGGAATTCCACGTACCGTAGAGAAGACAGTAGTGTCCGGATTCTTCGGATTTGATCTGTTTTGTCCTTCATAATAGCTAGTTTATTTTAGTGAATTCCTGCATTTAGTATTTTCTCTACTGAGGTGATGGTTTAAAACAGGATAAAGTTCATGAAGCCACAAAAATGGCTTCGTGAAGTAAATGATCATTTACGACATTTTGCACTTCGTCTTATTGTAATTTAAGGATCAATGGGGTTGAATTCCAAGGACTCTTTAATTTGTATGGCATTGCTTGCAATATTTTAATTACTATTTAAAAATGTGTCATGCCCTTAGTGTTGAGTACCTAAACTTATTCAGTGTTTAACGTCGAGAGATTCGTGGTAAATTGTTTTAGGCAGAAAGTACTTTATATTAATGTTTCGAATTTACAAAATTTAAAAATGTGTTAAACGAGTTGTTTAAAGCTAAGTTTAAAAGGTAGTTAAGATTTAGTACAGTAAGCACATAGGAAATTAATAGTGTTGAACACATGTGAACGTTTTTTTTTTTTTTTACTCTCTCTACTACGTATAGTAAGTAGGGGAAGTATTGCATTCCACCCAAAATTCCATACCAAGATTTCACCGGAAATACATGTTTTGAGACCCCCTGAATCCAAAACCATGTCCGTGTGTGTGTCTGTGAACAGCATAACTCAGAAACGAACAGTCGGATAAACACCAAACTTGGTATTTAGGTTCAGTATCTTCAAGAGATGCGACACGAAGGTCATCAAGAAAATTCCCCTCACCCCAGATTACCCTTTACATGGAACATTTTTCGAAAATTTTAATTTTCTCAAAAATGGCTATAGCGATTTTGATTAAAATATCATATATTTAAGATATTTTCATGACAAATGAAATGTATATCTCGAATTTTCTGGGAATATCTCCAAAAGTATTCTTCATTGTGAACGACTTTTGCATAACTGGTAAACCCTAAGAGTTAGACAAAATTTTAGTACACAAAAAAAGTAGATCGCGTTAAAATACACAGTTTATGTCGTATACATTTTTGTTGTTGAGTGAATTATTTTCGAAATATTGCTTGTTATTCCCTTAAATTTTCGAATACTTATACTTTTTCTCAAATGGAAATTCGTTATTCATTTTTTTTTGTCCTGGTATTCCACATAGCAACTAGCTCTCAAAATATTTGACTATAGCTTAAACCCTACCAATTCCCCTTGCATCTACAAGAAAATTAGCAATAAGATTAACATCTCGATTAACATGAAGCATATGGAGACTAAGCGTTTGTAAAAATAGTTTGTACAAGAGTAGAGAAACTCATGCGAGTGTAACACATCAAATTTTTTGTATTACATTTGATGGAGATTCCACTAAATTAGAATGTTTTGAACATCTGAAAATACAGTCGACAAAAAACATGAAACTGAAACTGACAGCTTCGGAAATGTAATTATAAAAAGTAAATAAGGAACAAAAGCAAAAAACCGATTGACCGATTTTCACCAAAAGCACAATCTTAAAGTCGACGTAATAAGCCTGGGATTCAAAGGGACTCCTTATCGACATCCCCCCGCCTTTCGAGATGAGGGAAAATCCCTTCTCCAGGCAGAGAGATTAGAATTAGATTACCAACAAGGAACGCTCCACTCGTTTGAAACTGGGATTTCGTTCGGATTGCAAGGTTAGTTGACTGAAGTAGTACCTATGCTTCTCAAAAATTGAAACGGTTTTGGCAAGTGGTATTTAGGGCCGATTTTGATGTTGTAGTTTTGAGCGGACGGCTTTATGCTCGGCGCGTTGAGCTACTCGCCAGAGCCATAGCCTTTCGGTCACTCTTGGCCGAAACTGATTTCTTTGATTAAGCACACCATCTCAAACAAATCAACTTGAAACCCCAATGGCATTCCTGTTTCGAATGAGTTGAGCGTTTCTTGAAAATTGCGGTATACTCGTGGAGGGCGAACATAACTCGCAGTATGTCCAATATATTAATATATGATTTAATATATGAACTATGGTAATGTTGTTAAATATCTGATGTTTTAGTTGTTACTCTTATTGTTTATTTTTATTTCTTGCCACGGCTGCTGTTATTTAGGTTTTTGGTAAAGCATGTATAACTTTGCAGGGTGTGATACGGGAAGGAAGGTAATAAGTAAAACTTTAACAATAGATTAAGTTATTGAAAAATACTATGCTTTAATGGCACACGCATTGACTGTCTTATTAATAATCTACACAGTTCTTAAGTTAGTTGGAGCTGTAGAACGGTCGAGCCCTACCCTGTTCGTAAGCCAAACTTGCGGTCGCTGAGCAATCAAGTATTTTATACGTGCTCTAGAAATAATTGTAATATTTATCACACGTTCCTATAGACCTTTAAATCGATAACGTTTCACCGTTCCTACTACATTATAAGAAGTAAATAATATCGCCTGCTTCTGAGAGCTTACATGTCTCTTATTCACATCGCAGCACTTTATACCCAACCGCCCTGGCTGATGGAGACGCTAGAACTAACCTTTCTTCCCTTGAAGATTTTAAACATACTCTTCCTTAAAATTTCATTGTCTGTCTTCGTTCAGCTTGGAACCTTCCAGAAGACTTACCCGGCTATTGTTCTACGTTTGCAAGCATGTGGCCTCTCTACAAACATATGTTATTTTCGCTTGTCGCCTTTTTCTGTTTCACAAAGGCTCAAGGTCTGGCTTTTATGACCTTCCCGTAAAGTCCTTTTTGCCTGGGCCCTAATTTTAACACAAAGATATGTTTGTCGGCTTTTAACACGAATTCCACAGCTCCAGCTACACTTGCACATACATAAAACTTATGCCTTAACTCCTATTTATATAACAAGTATTTTTCTTATTAATACAATTTCACATTATAATTCACATTATTATATATATATGACATATATAACCATAGTTACTGTCTCAAAATAAACACTCTACCCAATATGTAACGTAGGTATCAAACATTCCGCAATGATACACCACACTGGTCAATAATTCAGAGAGAAATGAGCTTAAAAAGGAAGTGAAAGAAAGTTGCAGTAAGCATCGATAGACAAATGAACAGTTTTGAAAACAACCCCTGCCGCCGGTTGGGATCCACCTCTGATGCGGCCAACTATAAGAGACAAAACGCTTGGTATAGCAGCAGCTCTAACTGCTCTATCACTGTATTAGTCGACCACGATATAAGTGCGCTTGGAGGTCATTAGTGTTTTTGTTGTCATGCCAGGCGAGGGATCAGGGGGAAGTGAAGGGCAAGGCGATATGAACTGTATAGTTGCACAACAGAAACAGTAATACATTTTGCAGGCGTTAGCCTCGCTAGTAAACGTAACTCAGAACTGCGGACGTTTTCTTTACCTAACTGTCCTTCCGATGGTCTACCCACTTGTTCCGTAACTGTTTAGTTCCTCTTCCCACAGCACGCACTCATATCGTGACCGACTAGTACCGAGCTACTCTGTATTCACTCTTAGGTTGATCCGCGTCAAAACAAATCCCAGGCGACCAGTGCACCGCTATAATGTATCCTTCCGCCATTCGCACTAGAAATACTGTCACACTTTCAGACCATGTGGCAAGTACAAGCGGCACGTAGTGCAAAAAAGAACAAAAGAGTTTTTATTTCGACAAATGAAACGGTGACTAGCATATTCTGTTAGGGAATAAAGGTGATAGGATTGATAGTTGCAACAAAATAAACGTTTGCACATATAATAATAGTTAATTCTAAAATAAATGAGCGAAAAATAAAGTAACAGGTATGCGATAACCTAATTTATTCGCTCTCTGGAAGCGGCACATTATTAACTGTTGGCGGCTCATTTTAAAAAAGAAATTGTGCACTGTTACGCGAATTGCATTCTTCTTAAAATCACTACATTCTTGTATCACGTATTTCATATGCTTTCTTTTCTTTTTATTTCGGGTGTAACTACTTTTCTTGTTTCAGATTTTTCTGCACAAGCACTGTTTATACTTGTACTCGAAACACCGGTGAACTCAGAAGTTAATTTCACCATTTCCTTTCGCGGAAAGTGTTGGATATTTCTCACGTAACTTATAATAAAGATTCAACACTATTGTTGTTTCACCACTACTAAATGGCTTGCGCGGCTAATGCTTTACGTAATTCGACGAAAACACAAGAGCAAATTCACCGTCCGCCATGATACTAAACACAACTGCTGGTTTCTGGCTGTAAACAATATTCTGCGCCTACCCGGATTGCGTCATGGGACTTGTAGCTCTGTTTTACGGTATAAATCAGCGTTAAATAAAACCTTAGGTATTTGTATAGAATATTATACTATTTAAGGATTAATTCATTCTAAAATTCAGAGATTAGCATGGGACTACTTTCCTGGGCGCATTGCTGCCGTGTTGCACCACGGTGCACCGACCAGGCGGGTTTGTTTTGCTGCGGATCAAGCTAAGAGTGAGTATAGTGTAGTATTCATTACCGACTTGTTTGTTTACATATGCACATTCTTCCCTCTATCATTTGAGATAACCAGAGAAAATGGAAGAGAACACAACCGGGGAAAGAAACGAAACCGGGAGAGAAGTGATAAAATGAAGATAGGAATAAGGAAAAGAGAAAGAATGGAATAAGAGACAAGTTAAACGCCGAGAAAGAGAGGAAAAAAAAAAAAGAACGAATGAAATAGACTATAAAATCAAAGCATGTTATGTAGTAAAAAATTGAGACTTCATAAATTCGGTTTTGGCGTTAAGTAGAAATATGAAAATCGTGCGTTTATGTTATATTCGCACCAGCCCAAACATTGTTAAAAAGAATGAAAAAGAAAAGTAAACACAAGTTGGCGAACCGTCTCTCACTCTAGTCGGCAATATCAAAGGACTGTCGCATGCTACCTATATGGTGGCTTCTTTTTCTCACTTTGCCTTACTTAGAACAGGCTTGTGTTACACTTAACCTTACCATACGCATGCAGTAGTAGTAGTAGTAGACTTTGACTCATACTACCTCTTTAGAAGATGTGCTTTCTTACTCATACTCCATTTAGAAGCGTTTTTACCAACAGTAATATCACTACAGGTTTTGATTAATCTAGAAAAAACCAAAACTTGACTATCTCACGATTAAAAAAATTACATAAAAATTACAATAAATAAATACAATAATATTAACTAACTCAATTGATCGAATTGCTTCCATATATTGTTTGTTTTCTCTTCGTGTTGTTTGGTAGCGTGTTGTTTTGGTGAAGCTAATTTTGAATATCTATGTGGAAAAGAAATGGCTTTTACAAACAAATTAATAGAAGCAAGGGAGGTGATAAAAACAGACAATTGCTACGGAGGTGATAATGTGGGATAAGAGCCATGATTTAGCATGGCTTCCTTAGGAAGGGAGGTAAAGCCGGTGGTCCCGTGTCGTAGATTTACGGCACGTAAAAGAACCTCAAGCCTGATAAAAGAGGCTCCTGAGCAAAATTTCAGGTCATTCACGCCCAATATAGAATGGGACGCTTAAGGACCATAGTAGTTAAAGAGCGCCCATAAATAAAACTATTTTAGAGCCATGTTTGGTTGAAGCACGTTTCGTATTGCCTTATTGGTCAAAAGTAGCCTGACGTAAGATTGCGATAGTCAGTATGATACCAAATTTATCCTGGTGTATGTTAACTTAAGGCAGACGATAACTCTCTTTTCCAAAATTTGAAATGGAAATCAATTATCAGTATTTATTTCACTGGATGGTATTAAAGTAAAATGTATATACATACAGAACGTAACAAAAATGTGCGGCACAAATTGCAGGACACATTCCTCACACGTTGACGAAGAAATTATGTTATATGAGCATGGGTCTGTAAACGCTTTGTTTCCATTTTATAACTCGTTTTCTCCAACTCAATCTTGGGAAACGAACAGAACGTTAGAATCATGGGGAACATGCACTCTTGTTTACGTTGTCCGCCAGTGTTTTGTTTTACATGTCCCTGTTGCCATGCGACTTACGTCATTGCAGGTAACATCAACTGTTCCAGCGAGCAGTACGACTTTGGCAAGCATATGGGTTACTACGTACCAGTAGAGTTGATCACAGACTTGGCTCGTGCAATGACAGTATATACAAATACAGAGATGGCAGATGCCCATTTGATGTATGGATTAGCAGACGGCAATGGCACTTTCGCTCAACGTTTGTACAGGTAGAGATTTGCAGGACGAAGGTGCCCCGACAGGAAAGCGTTTGAAGCCATTAGTAGAGATAATAAGTATGTTTGAGCGCAGAGAGAGATGCCGACAAGCGATAAAGTTCTTTGTTCTACGCCGACAAGCCCCGCCCCCTCCCTTTGTGTGCTCACATGCCGCCAGGTCTCGTGTCGTTAGGCCCCGCCCCCTCTCGCTTTGTGTGCTCACCTAATGCCGGCAGTATCTGTGCTAACAGGTTCTACCCCCTCCCCCATGCGTTCTACTGTGGCGTCATGACTTGATGGAATTGTTTTCTCGAGTCCTGCCGCCCCTCGGCAAATTAATTAGGTAATGTTCGTCAAACATTTTTTTATGATTACTAAGGTCTGCAGATTGCATCCTCGAGCAATTAAGTTTTTTGATTAATGAATTGTTGACTGGAGCTTGAGTATAAGTAGTCTGCTCACGGGAACAGTCTGTCATGTAATGAAACACTGCAGCCTTCTTGTATCTGGGAAAGCGCTTGACCATTAGCTGAACATGTTAGACGCTTTCAACACATTAATAGGCTTTTAAGTTTACATTCCGGATCTGTTTACATACATTAGCGAACGACATACTTCCGCCAGGCGGTAACGGTGACCTCCATTAGCTGACCCGTTAGACGCTTTCACCCCATTAGCGAACAATGTCAGTAATTGTTTTCCTAAGTGCTCTGCCCAACACTCAACACTTTAGATTTTAGCGATGGAAATGATATAAAAAGCAGCAGCTTCTCCAACGAGTTCCAAGTTGACCAGGATGCCCGGGTTCGAATTACAAATTCAGCTTCTAATAACTCAGAGACTAATTACGATAAAGACATCAAATAAAGTTTATTACATTAATGTCATTAGATAGTTTCTTGTGAATGTATATTTGGGTACATGGTGTCCAGGGTTCGAATACCGATAAAATGTAATTTAATTATAAATTTAATAACTCCTAAACTAATTAAGATAAAGACGCCAAATAAACTTTATTGCCTTTATTTTATTAGGTAGTATCTTGTGGATGTGTAATTAGATACCTGACGTTCTGGGTTCGATCCTAATTTTAAATCGTCATTATCTCAGAAACTAAGAGAGGTAGAGGAATTGACCAAAGCATGATTGATAGCTCCTATGATGGGTAATTAATACTGTATATAATTTTCAATCAGTTGTCCTTACTTCGAATCCCGATCTTTCAATCACTTACTTATTTTTTCTCTATACTCTAGAATATGTCACTTAGATTGATGCTGTAACTGCATACACAACCTTTAAACATATCAAACTAATATTGTAAATAATTTTGTTTCTGGTGTCCAGGTTTCGAATACCGATAAAATGTAATTTAATTATAAATTTAATAACTTCTAAACTAATTAAGATAAAGACGCCAAATAAACTTTATTGTCTTTATATTATTAGGTACTATCTTGTGGATGTGTAATTAGATACCTGACGTTCTGGGTTCGATCCTAATTTTAAATCGTCATTATCTCAGAAACTAAGAGAGGTTGACGAGTGAACCAAAGCATGATTGATAGCTCCTATAAGGGGTAATTAATACTGTATATAATTTTCAATCAATTGTCCTTACTTCGAATCCCGATCTTTCAATCACATACTTATTTTTCTCTATACTCTAGAATATATCACTTAGATTGATGCTGTAACTGTATACAGCACCTTTAAACATATCAAACTAATATTGTAAATAATTTTGTTTCTGGTGTCCAGGGTTCGAATACCGATAAAATGTAGTTTAATTATAAATTTAATAACTTCTAAACTAATTAAGATAAAGACGCCAAATAAACTTTATTGCCTTTATGTTATTAGGTATTATCTTGTGGATGTGTAATTAGATACCTGACGTTCTGGGTTCGATCCTAATTTTAAATCGTCATTATCTCAGAAACTAAGAGAGGTAGAGGAATTGACCAAAGCATGATTGATAGCTCCTATGATGGGTAATTAATACTGTATATAATTTTCAATCAGTTGTCCTTACTTCGAATCCCGATCTTTCAATCACTTACTTATTTTTTCTCTATACTCTAGAATATGTCACTTAGATTGATGCTGTAACTGCATACACAACCTTTAAACACATCAAACTAATATTGTAAATAATTTTGTTTCTGGTGTCCAGGGTTCGAATACCGATAAAATGTAATTTAATTATAAATTTAATAACTTCTAAACTAATTAAGATAAAGACGCCAAATAAACTTTATTGTCTTTATATTATTAGGTACTATCTTGTGGATGTGTAATTAGATACCTGACGTTCTGGGTTCGATCCTAATTTTAAATCGTCATTATCTCAGAAACTAAGAGAGGTAGACGAGTGAACCAAAGCATGATTGATAGCTCCTATAAGGGGTAATTAATACTGTATATAATTTTCAATCAGTTGTCCTTACTTCGAATCCCGATCTTTCAATCACATACTTATTTTTCTCTATACTCTAGAATATATCACTTAGATTGATGCTGTAACTGTATACAGCACCTTTAAACATATCAAACTAATATTGTAAATAATTTTGTTTCTGGTGTCCAGGGTTCGAATACCGATAAAATGTAGTTTAATTATAAATTTAATAACTTCTAAACTAATTAAGATAAAGACGCCAAATAAACTTTATTGCCTTTATGTTATTAGGTATTATCTTGTGGATGTGTATTTAGATACCTGACGTTCTGGGTTCGAGCCTAATTTTAAATCTTCATTATCTCAGAAACTAAGAGAGGTAGACGAGTGAACCAAAGCATGATTGATAGCTCCTATAAGGGGTAATTAATACGGTATATAATTTTCAATCAGTTGTCCTTACTTCGAATCCCGATCTTTCAATCACTCTACTTATTTTTCTCTATACTCTAGAATATATCACTTAGATTGATGCTGTAACTGCATACAGCACCTTTAAACATATCAAACTAATATTGTAAATAATTTTGTTTCTGGTGTCCAGGGTTCGAATACCGATAAAATGTAATTTAATTATAAATTTAATAACTCCTAAACTAATTAAGATAAAGACGCCAAATAAACTTTATTGCGTTTATGTTACTAGGTAGTATCTTGTGGATGTGTAATTAGATACCTGACGTTCTGGGTTCGAGCCTAATGTTTAAATCGTCATTATCTCAGAAACTAAGAGAGGTAGAGGAATTGACCAAAGCATGATTGATAGCTCCTATGAGGGGCAATTAATACTGTATATAATTTTCAATCAGCTGTCCTTACTTCGAATCCCGATCTTTCAATCACTTACTTATTTTTCTCTATACTCTAGAATATATCACTTAGATTGATGCTGTAAATGCATACAGCACCCTTAAACATATCAAACTAATATTGTAAATAATATTGGTTCTGGTGTCCAGGGTTCGAATACCGATAAAATGTAATTTAATTATAAATTTAATAACTCCTAAACTAATTAAGATAAAGACACCAAATAAACTTTTATAGGGGAAAGGATGCTCTCCTGAAACATTAGGTCTCTAGATAGAAGTATTTATAGTGGAGAGATAGGGAATACCAGGGCTGATGCTAGGCTAGTCAGATGCTAAAGGAGGGAGGGATATGCTTTATACGAGAGAGATAGGGAACACAAGGAAAGATGCTATACTAAACAGGACTTGAAGGGTAGAATATGAGCGATATAGCAAACCGAGGAGAGGTATTAGGATAGGAGTTTTGAATGATGGAGTTGGCGTTTATATGCGAGAGATAGGGAATACGAGGGTCGATGCTAGGCTAGACGGTGTTGAATGATGGAATGCATCTTATATGAGAGAGGTAGGGGAATATGAGGAGAAGTGCTAGGCTAGTCGGGAAGGTCTGAATGAGAGTATACGTCTATATGGGAAAATATAGGGAAAACGAAGGTAGGTGCTAGGTTGAGAGAGTCTTCAAGGAGGAAAATGCATTTATATGAGAGCCGTAGGGTATACGAGGAGAGGTGCTAGTCTAGATATGGTTTGAGGATTAGAGTATACGTTTATATGGGAGAAATATGGAAAACAGGAGAGATACAAGGATAGACAGAGATTGAAGGAGGAGGAATGTAGGTTTATACTGTAATATAGAGAGTAATTCGATTATAAAACTTTTCTCATCCAGCCTTACAACACTTTTTATATACTTAATTTCTAAACCTTACAAACTTTATATTTGTTAAACAGTAGTGCGCGAGACGGAGAGGGACAAACAGTATATCGGTTTACAGTGAAGTATACGTCCTAACCTATTCCCACCTTGTTTGTTCTGGATCTTCTCATTGTCTGTCATCTAACGTAACCACGTAACAAGACGTAACACAGGAAATCATACATATGGCACATTAAAAAAAAATAAAGGTATATATAATGAAACATAAACAAGTAGACAGAGGGTCGTCGATACATAGAAAACCAGGAGTTGTATGTACTGAGACCATAGATTAGTATAGGCAAACAACAAAGAAGTGAATTTATAGTGTAAATAGCCTAATATTTTCAAATATTATTATAGTCTAAAAGTATATAACTTAATTATGTATCGAGTATTGAGAAATAAACGTTATTCATTATTCACTAATCTCAGATCACTGCAATTGTATTGAATCAATTCACAATTGCTAATGCCATTCAACTTTCATTTGTCTCTGATACATAAACAAATTGCAAAATGGAGAAGGACGAAAGTAATAAAAAAACTCAGGCAGCAAATTTTAAGAAAGAAGAGAAAGATATATGACCGACATTGTTTTAGAACACAAATTAGTGTTGAAAATGAAATGACTGATAGCTCTGCTAAGCGTAAGGAAGAGACATGGAAATAAATTGCAAATGAATACAATTCTAGGTTAGAAAAAGAAGATAAACAACATTCATGTAAACCAATTTTTAAAAATCAGTTTAACTGAATACATGTAAAAAAACATTTCACTTTACAAAAAGTAATGCAGACAACATTTATTTTTATAAACATTATCCTATTACATTCCTTTACAAAAAACCATACATATTTCCTAAAGGCAAAGGTGATAGTCTAGACATTCTAAACACTCAGTTATATAATCATATACATCACACAGAAAGAGACCATCATTATCAGTAAAAAAACTAAACATCTCAACAATGTCTGAATGATGTATTTTATAAGTACAAGTTTTTTGATATTTCAAAGTTCCTGTTAACCATGGCAGTAATTGATTAACACAATTTCTCGATCCTGTCATGCTATAACTTTAGATGCTTTCAGCTTACTTATAATTTCCTCAATCTCTTGTGTATGTCTATTATTACCAGCATCCCTCGACGCAATTAGTAACCTCAATATATTTACTAGTCTATTCGGATTTTCAAGCGTTGATATCACTGAATCATCATCATATGAAGATTTCATATTCTCGCAACTTCCGATGTATCCAGATTTTTCACCAACAGTAGTCTCCAGTGAAGGACAGAGGCTTGATACGGTATAACATTCCCCTCTATACATCTTCGGATCTTCAAGTGCAGGTGAGAGAGTCGATTCAGTATAACATGTTGCTCTATGAAACTTAAATCTTGACAAAGAACGATTCTTAAAAATCCGCCCGCATACACAGCATCTAATAACGCGTTTTCCTCCATGTGTAATGTATGAAAAATCGAGTTTCTCATTCGTCAGTTGCACAGATTTTCTCGGGCAGTAGCTCATGCTAAAACTAAAAGAAATTAAATGAATACGTGAATGCTAACGCTCGAAGGAATTAAAAGCGAATGAATGAATTCATAACACGCACCTATGTATATATCCAGGATGAGGACGACGGAGGGAATTGCGATCAATGCATAGCAGGGAGAAAGGATACTCTCTTGAAACATTAGTCATCTAAACAACTATTGTTCACGGAGCCTGTAGACGTCAGGTTGAATGGGACAGACCTCAGCTTCAAATCTTTAAGGGCACGGACCCAGCCTTTTGCCTGTCATGTATACTAAACCATCCTAACAGCGTAACATTACGTTACAACGACACGTAACCAGAACATGACGAGTGCGAGCATGGAAAAAAGGATGCTCGCTGAGAACATTAGTGGAAAAGGATGCTCTCTGGAAACAGTCGCCATCCGCACAACGGATTGTCCCTAACATTTCCAGATTTCAAAACGTTCAACATCGTGACGCGCTACTGTCATCTACATTTCGACGAAATTTTACCTCCTGAATTAGTTTGATGCTCTGTATAGAACCTCAGAACATGCATTACGCTGCGTGTCCCTAGCGTTTCCAGCTCCTGAATCGTTCCAGCTAGTGGAATGCCTCTACCATCTTCACGTCAACGATCTGTTACTCTGAATTAAAGTTCGGTGATATGTATAGACCTGTACAACATGATCACGCTATGTAACAACCTGAGCACGCCATGTAACAACATGATCACGCTATGTAACAACATATTCACGCTATGTAACAACACGATCACCCTATGTAACAACCTGAGCACGCTATGTAACAACCTGATTACGCTATGTAACAACTGATCACACTATGTAACAACATGATCACGCTATGTAACAACCTGAGCACGCTATGTAACAACATGATCACGCTATGTAACAACCTGAACACGCCATGTAACAACATGATCACGCTATGTAACAACATGTTCACGCTATGTAACAACACGATCACCCTATGTAACAACCTGAGCACGCTATGTAACAACATGAACACGCTATGTAACAACATGATCACGCTATGTAACAACATGATCACGCTATGTAACAACCTGAGCACGCTATGTAACAACATGATCACGCTATGTAACAACATGAACACGCTATGTAACAACCTGAGCACGCTACGTAACAACCTGAGCACGCTACGTAACAAACTGAGCACGCTATGTAACAACATGTTCACGCTATGTAACAACCTGAGCACGCTATGTAACAACCTGAGCACGCTATGTAACAATACGATCACGCTATGTATCAACCTGATTACGCTATGTAACAACTGATCACGCTATGTAGCAACATGATCACGCTATGTAACAACCTGAGCACGCTATGTAACAACCTGAGCACGCTATGTAACAACATGATCACGCTATGTAACAACATGATCACGCTATGTAACAACATGATCACGCTATGTAACAACTGATCACGCTATGTAACAACATGATCACGCGATGTAACAACATGATCACGCTATGTAACAACATGATCACGCTATGTAACAACATGATCACGCTATGTAACAACCTGAGCACGCTATGTAACAACATGATCACGCTATGTAACAACCTGAGCACGCTATGTAACAACCTGAGCACGCTATGTAACAACATGTTCACGCTATGTAACAACATGTTCACGCTATGTAACAACCTGAGCACGCTATGTAACAACCTGAGCACGCTATGTAACAACATGTTCACGCTATGTAACAACATGAACACGCTATGTAACAACATGATCACGCTATGTAACAACATGTTCACGCTATGTAACAACATGTTCACGCTATGTAACAACACGATCACCCTATGTAACAACATGATCACGCTATGTAACAACCTGAGCACGCTATGTAACAACATGATCACGCTATGTAACAACCTGAGCACGCCATGTAACAACATGATCACGCTATGTAACAACATGTTCACGCTATGTAACAACACGATCACCCTATGTAACAACCTGAGCACGCTATGTAACAACATGATCACGCTATGTAACAACATGATCACGCTATATAACAAACTGAGCACGCTATGTAACAAACTGAGCACGCTATGTAACAACCTGAGCACGCTATGTAACAACATGATCACGCTATGTAACAACATGATCACGCTATGTAACAACCTGAGCACGCTATGTAACAACATGATTACGCTATGTAACAACCTGAGCACGCCTTGTAACAACCTGAGCACGCTATGTAACAACATGTTCACGCTATGTAACAACCTGAGCACGCTATGTAACAACCTGAGCACGCTATGTAACAACCTGAGCACGCTATGTAACAACATGTTCACGCTATGTAACAACATGAACACGCTATGTAACAACATGATCACGCTATGTAACAACATGTTCACGCTATGTAACAACACGATCACGCTATGTAACAACCTGAGCACGCTATGTAACAACATGATCACGCTATGTAACAACCTGAGCACGACATGTAACAACATGATCACGCTATGTAACAACATATTCACGCTATGTAACAACATGTTCACGCTATGTAACAACACGATCACCCTATGTAACAACCTGAGCACGCTATGTAACAACATGATCACGCTATGTAACAACATGATCACGCTATGTAACAACCTGTGCACGCTATGTAACAAACTGAGCACGCTATGTAACAACCTGAGCACGCTATGTAACAACATGAACACGCTATGTAACAACCTGAGCAAGCTATGTAACAACCTGAGCACGCTATGTAACAACATGATCACGCTATGTAACAACATGAACACGCTATGTAACAATACGATCACGCTATGTAACAACCTGATTACGCTATGTAACAACTGATCACACTATGTAACAACATGATCACGCTATGTAACAACCTGAGCACGTTATGTAACAACATGATCACGCTATGTAACAACCTGAGCACGCCATGTAACAACATGTTCACGCTATGTAACAACATGTTCACGCTATGTAACAACACGATCACCCTATGTAACAACCTGAGCACGTTATGTAACAACATGATCACGCTATGTAACAACATGTTCACGCTATGTAACAATACGATCAAGCTATGTAACAACACGATCACGCTATGTAACAACATGATCACGCTATGTAACAACATGAACACGCTATGTAACAACATGAACACGCTATGTAACAACCTGAGCACGCTATGTAACAACATGATCACGCTATGTAACAACATGAACACGCTATGTAACAACATGATCACGCTATGTAACAACCTGAGTACGCTATGTAACAACATGATCACGCTATGTAACAACCTGATCACGCTATGTAACAACACGATCACGCTATGTAACAACACGATCACGCTATGTAACAAACTGATCACGCTATGTAACAACATGATCACGCTATGTAACAACCTGATCACGCTATGTAACAACCTGATCACGCTATGTAACAACGCGATCACGCTATGTAACAACATGATCACGCTATGTAACAACATGATCACGCTATGTAAATAGGGTGGACCATTTAAGCTGAGGCTATACAATATATCCAAAACTAAGCGTTGTAGAATGAAATGTCTTTAATAAAACTTGACTGATATTATGGCGAAAGTAAATGCCGCTAGTCGTATTTCGTTTGGAGGACGTTGTGAGGGTCATTTCAGGGTCCTTTTAAATGGGACCCTAATTGTAGGTTCCCATTTAAAAAAATAAATTGACCCAAAATGACCCTCATAACAGCCTCCAAACGAAACACGACTAGTGGCATTTACTTTCGTCATAATATCAATCAAGTTTTATTAAAGACATTTCTTTCTACAACGCTTAGTTTTGGATATATTGTATAGCCTCAACTTAAATGGTCCACCCTATTTACATAGCGTGATCATGTTGTTACATAGCGTGATCATGTTGTTACATAGCGTGATCGCGTTGTTACATAGCGTGATCAGGTTGTTACATAGCGTGATCAGGTTGTTACATAGCGTGATCATGTTGTTACATAGCGTGAACATGTTGTTACATAGCGTGATCAGGTTGTTACATAGCGTGATCGTGTTGATACATAGCGTGATCGTGTTGATACATAGCGTGATCAGGTTGTTACATAGCGTGATCATGTTGTTACATAGCGTACTCAGGTTGTTACAAAGCGTGATCATGTTGTTACATAGCGTGTTCATGTTGTTACATAGCGTGATCATGTTACATAGCGTGCTCAGGTTGTTACATAGCGTGTTCATGTTGTTACATAGCGTGATCATGTTACATAGCGTGCTCAGGTTGTTACATAGCGTGTTCATGTTGTTACATAGCGTGATCATGTTGTTACATAGCGTGATCGTGTTGTTACATAGCTTGATCGTATTGTTACATAGCGTGAACATGTTGTTACATAGCGTGATCATGTTGTTACATAACGTGCTCAGGTTGTTACATAGGGTGATCGTGTTGTTACATAGCGTGAACATGTTGTTACATAGCGTGATCATGTTGTTACATGGCGTGCTCAGGTTGTTACATAGCGTGATCATGTTGTTACATAACGTGCTCAGGTTGTTACATAGCGTGATCAGGTTGTTACATAGCGTGATCGTATTGTTACATAGCGTGTTCATGTTGTTACATAGCGTGATCATGTTGTTACATAGCGTGATCATGTTGTTACATAGCGTGATCATGTTGTTACATAGCGTGCTCAGGTTGTTACATAGCTTGCTCATGTTGTTACATAGCGTGTTCATGTTGTTACATAGCGTGCTCAGGTTGTTACATAGCGTGCTCAGGTTGTTACATAGCGTGATCATGTTGTTACATAGCGTGATCATGTTGTTACATAGCGTGATCATGTTGTTACATAGCGTGCTCAGGTTGTTACATAGGGTGATCGTGTTGTTACATAGCGTGAACATGTTGTTACATAGCGTGATCATGTTGTTACATGTCGTGCTCAGGTTGTTACATAGCGTGATCATGTTGTTACATAGCGTGATCATGTTGTTACATAGCGTGCTCAGGTTGTTACATAGCGTGATCATGTTGTTACATAGGGTGATCGTGTTGTTACATAGCGTGAACATGTTGTTACATAGCGTGATCATGTTGTTACATAGCGTGTTCATGTTGTTACATAGCGTGAACATGTTGTTACATAGCGTGCTCAGGTTGTTACATAGCGTGCTCAGGTTGTTACATAGCGTGAACATGTTACATAGCGTGCTCAGGTTGTTACATAGCGTGCTCAGGTTGTTACATAGCGTAATCATGTTGTTACATAGCGTGCTCAGGTTGTTACATAGCGTGATCATGTTGTTACATAGCGTGATCATGTTGTTACATAGCGTGCTCAGGTTGTTACATAGCGTGCTCAGTTTGTTACATAGCGTGCTCAGGTTGTTACATAGCGTGATCATGTTGTTACATAGCGTGATCATGTTGTTACATAGCGTGCTCAGGTTGTTACATAGGGTGATCGTGTTGTTACATAGCGTGAACATGTTGTTACATATCGTGATCATGTTGTTACATGGCGTGCTCAGGTTGTTACATAGCGTGATCATGTTGTTACATAGCGTGCTCAGGTTGTTACATAGCGTGATCGTGTTGTTACATAGGGTGATCGTGTTGTTACATAGCGTGAACATGTTGTTACATAGCGTGATCATGTTGTTACATAGCGTGTTCATGTTGTTACATAGCG
Source organism: Deroplatys truncata (assembly GCA_030765065.1). NCBI lineage: Eukaryota > Metazoa > Arthropoda > Insecta > Mantodea > Mantidae > Deroplatys > Deroplatys truncata. Next base: position 114,591,848 of record CM060982.1, read on the forward strand.
TGAACATGTTGTTACATAGCGTGCTCAGGTTGTTACATAGCGTGCTCAGGTTGTTACATAGCGTGAACATGTTGTTACATAGCGTGCTCAGGTTGTTACATAGCGTGATCATGTTGTTACATAGCGTGATCATGTTGTTACATAGCGTGCTCAGGTTGTTACATAGCGTGATCATGTTGTTACATAGCGTGATCATGTTGTTACATCGCGTGATCATGTTGTTACATAGCGTGATCAGTTGTTACATAGCGTGATCATGTTGTTACATAGCGTGATCATGTTGTTACATAGCGTGATCATGTTGTTACATAGCGTGATCATGTTGTTACATAGCGTGCTCAGGTTGTTACATAGCGTGATCATGTTGTTACATAGCGTGATCAGTTGTTACATAGCGTAATCAGGTTGATACATAGCGTGATCGTATTGTTACATAGCGTGCTCAGGTTGTTACATAGCGTGCTCAGGTTGTTACATAGCGTGAACATGTTGTTACATAGCGTGCTCAGTTTGTTACGTAGCGTGCTCAGGTTGTTACATAGCGTGCTCAGGTTGTTACATAGCGTGCTCAGGTTGTTACATAGCGTGTTCAAGTTGTTACATAGCGTGATCATGTTGTTACATAGCGTGCTCAGGTTGTTACATAGCGTGATCATGTTGTTACATAGCGTGATCATGTTGTTACATAGCGTGCTCAGGTTGTTACATAGGGTGATCGTGTTGTTACATAGCGTGAACATGTTGTTACATAGCGTGATCATGTTGTTACATGGCGTGTTCAGGTTGTTACATAGCGTGATCATGTTGTTACATAGCGTGCTCAGGTTGTTACATAGCGTGATCATGTTGTTACATAGTGTGATCAGTTGTTACATAGCGTAATCAGGTTGTTACATAGCGTGCTCAGGTTGTTACATAGGGTGATCGTGTTGTTACATAGCGTGAACATGTTGTTACATAGCGTGATCATGTTGTTACATGGCGTGCTCAGGTTGTTACATAGCGTGCTCAGGTTGTTACATAGCGTGATCATGTTGTACAGGTCTATACATATCACCAAACTTTAATTCAGAGTAACAGATCGTTGACGTGAAGATGGTAGAGGCATTCCACTAGCTGGAACGATTCAGGAGCTGGAAACGCTAGGGACACGCAGCGTAATGCATGTTCTGAGGTTCTATACAGAGCATCAAACTAATTCAGGAGGTAAAATTTCGTCGAAATGTAGATGACAGTAGCGCGTCACGATGTTGAACGTTTTGAAATCTGGAAATGTTAGGGACAATCCGTTGTGCGGATGGCGACTGTTTCCAGAGAGCATCCTTTTCCACTAATGTTCTCAGCGAGCATCCTTTTTTCCATGCTCGCACTCGTCATGTTCTGGTTACGTGTCGTTGTAACGTAATGTTACGCTGTTAGGATGGTTTAGTATACATGACAGGCAAAAGGCTGGGTCCGTGCCCTTAAAGATTTGAAGCTGAGGTCTGTCCCATTCAACCTGACGTCTACAGGCTCCGTGAACAATAGTTGTTTAGATGACTAATGTTTCAAGAGAGTATCCTTTCTCCCTGCTATGCATTGATCGCAATTCCCTCCGTCGTCCTCATCCTGGATATATACATAGGTGCGTGTTATGAATTCATTCATTCGCTTTTAATTCCTTCGAGCGTTAGCATTCACGTATTCATTTAATTTCTTTTAGTTTTAGCATGAGCTACTGCCCGAGAAAATCTGTGCAACTGACGAATGAGAAACTCGATTTTTCATACATTACACATGGAGGAAAACGCGTTATTAGATGCTGTGTATGCGGGCGGATTTTTAAGAATCGTTCTTTGTCAAGATTTAAGTTTCATAGAGCAACATGTTATACTGAATCGACTCTCTCACCTGCACTTGAAGATCCGAAGATGTATAGAGGGGAATGTTATACCGTATCAAGCCTCTGTCCTTCACTGGAGACTACTGTTGGTGAAAAATCTGGATACATCGGAAGTTGCGAGAATATGAAATCTTCATATGATGATGATTCAGTGATATCAACGCTTGAAAATCCGAATAGACTAGTAAATATATTGAGGTTACTAATTGCGTCGAGGGATGCTGGTAATAATAGACATACACAAGAGATTGAGGAAATTATAAGTAAGCTGAAAGCATCTAAAGTTATAGCATGACAGGATCGAGAAATTGTGTTAATCAATTACTGCCATGGTTAACAGGAACTTTGAAATATCAAAAAACTTGTACTTATAAAATACATCATTCAGACATTGTTGAGATGTTTAGTTTTTTTACTGATAATGATGGTCTCTTTCTGTGTGATGTATATGATTATATAACTGAGTGTTTAGAATGTCTAGACTATCACCTTTGCCTTTAGGAAATATGTATGGTTTTTTGTAAAGGAATGTAATAGGATAATGTTTATAAAAAATAAATGTTGTCTGCATTACTTTTTGTAAAGTGATATGTTTTTTTACATGTATTCAGTTAAACTGATTTTTAAAAATTGGTTTACATGAATGTTGTTTATCTTCTTTTTCTAACCTAGAATTGTATTCATTTGCAATTTATTTCCATGTCTCTTCCTTACGCTTAGCAGAGCTATCAGTCATTTTATTTTCAACACTAATTTGTGTTCTAAAACAATGTCGGTCATATATCTTTCTCTTCTTTCTTAAAATTTGCTGCCTGAGTTTTTTTATTACTTTCGTCCTTCTCCATTTTGCAATTTGTTTATGTATCAGAGACAAATGAAAGTTGAATGGCATTAGCAATTGTGAATTGATTCAATACAATTGCAGTGATCTGAGATTAGTGAATAATGAATAACGTTTATTTCTCAATACTCGATACATAATTAAGTTATATACTTTTAGACTATAATAATATTTGAAAATATTAGGCTATTTACACTATAAATTCACTTCTTTGTTGTTTGCCTATACTAATCTATGGTCTCAGTACATACAACTCCTGGTTTTCTATGTATCGACGACCCTCTGTCTACTTGTTTATGTTTCATTATATATACCTTTATTTTTTTTTAATGTGCCATATGTATGATTTCCTGTGTTACGTCTTGTTACGTGGTTACGTTAGATGACAGACAATGAGAAGATCCAGAACAAACAAGGTGGGAATAGGTTAGGACGTATACTTCACTGTAAACCGATATACTGTTTGTCCCTCTCCGTCTCGCGCACTACTGTTTAACAAATATAAAGTTTGTAAGGTTTAGAAATTAAGTATATAAAAAGTGTTGTAAGGCTGGATGAGAAAAGTTTTATAATCGAATTACTCTCTATATTACAGTATAAACCTACATTCCTCCTCCTTCAATCTCTGTCTATCCTTGTATCTCTCCTGTTTTCCATATTTCTCCCATATAAACGTATACTCTAATCCTCAAACCATATCTAGACTAGCACCTCTCCTCGTATACCCTACGGCTCTCATATAAATGCATTTTCCTCCTTGAAGACTCTCTCAACCTAGCACCTACCTTCGTTTTCCCTATATTTTCCCATATAGACGTATACTCTCTCATTCAGACCTTCCCGACTAGCCTAGCACTTCTCCTCATATTCCCCTACCTCTCTCATATAAGATGCATTCCATCATTCAACACCGTCTAGCCTAGCATCGACCCTCGTATTCCCTATCTCTCGCATATAAACGCCAACTCCATCATTCAAAACTCCTATCCTAATACCTCTCCTCGGTTTGCTATATCGCTCATATTCTACCCTTCAAGTCCTGTTTAGTATAGCATCTTTCCTTGTGTTCCCTATCTCTCTCGTATAAAGCATATCCCTCCCTCCTTTAGCATCTGACTAGCCTAGCATCAGCCCTGGTATTCCCTATCTCTCCCCTATAAATACTTCTATCTAGAGACCTAATGTTTCAGGAGAGCATCCTTTCCCCTATAAAAGTTTATTTGGTGTCTTTATCTTAATTAGTTTAGGAGTTATTAAATTTATAATTAAATTACATTTTATCGGTATTCGAACCCTGGACACCAGAACCAATATTATTTACAATATTAGTTTGATATGTTTAAGGGTGCTGTATGCATTTACAGCATCAATCTAAGTGATATATTCTAGAGTATAGAGAAAAATAAGTAAGTGATTGAAAGATCGGGATTCGAAGTAAGGACAGCTGATTGAAAATTATATACAGTATTAATTGCCCCTCATAGGAGCTATCAATCATGCTTTGGTCAATTCCTCTACCTCTCTTAGTTTCTGAGATAATGACGATTTAAACATTAGGCTCGAACCCAGAACGTCAGGTATCTAATTACACATCCACAAGATACTACCTAGTAACATAAACGCAATAAAGTTTATTTGGCGTCTTTATCTTAATTAGTTTAGAAGTTATTAAATTTATAATTAAATTACATTTTATCGGTATTCGAACCCTGGACACCAGAAACAAAATTATTTACAATATTAGTTTGATATGTTTAAAGGTTGTGTATGCAGTTACAGCATCAATCTAAGTGACATATTCTAGAGTATAGAGAAAAATAAGTAAGTGATTGAAAGATCGGGATTCGAAGTAAGGACAACTGATTGAAAATTATATACAGTATTAATTACCCATCATAGGAGCTATCAATCATGCTTTGGTCAATTCCTCTACCTCTCTTAGTTTCTGAGATAATGACGATTTAAAATTAGGATCGAACCCAGAACGTCAGGTATCTAATTACACATCCACAAGATAATACCTAATAACATAAAGGCAATAAAGTTTATTTGGCGTCTTTATCTTAATTAGTTTAGAAGTTATTAAATTTATAATTAAACTACATTTTATCGGTATTCGAACCCTGGACACCAGAAACAAAATTATTTACAATATTAGTTTGATATGTTTAAAGGTGCTGTATACAGTTACAGCATCAATCTAAGTGATATATTCTAGAGTATAGAGAAAAATAAGTATGTGATTGAAAGATCGGGATTCGAAGTAAGGACAACTGATTGAAAATTATATACAGTATTAATTACCCCTTATAGGAGCTATCAATCATGCTTTGGTTCACTCGTCTACCTCTCTTAGTTTCTGAGATAATGACGATTTAAAATTAGGATCGAACCCAGAACGTCAGGTATCTAATTACACATCCACAAGATAGTACCTAATAATATAAAGACAATAAAGTTTATTTGGCGTCTTTATCTTAATTAGTTTAGAAGTTATTAAATTTATAATTAAATTACATTTTATCGGTATTCGAAACCTGGACACCAGAAACAAAATTATTTACAATATTAGTTTGATATGTTTAAAGGTTGTGTATGCAGTTACAGCATCAATCTAAGTGACATATTCTAGAGTATAGAGAAAAAATAAGTAAGTGATTGAAAGATCGGGATTCGAAGTAAGGACAACTGATTGAAAATTATATACAGTATTAATTACCCATCATAGGAGCTATCAATCATGCTTTGGTCAATTCCTCTACCTCTCTTAGTTTCTGAGATAATGACGATTTAAAATTAGGATCGAACCCAGAACGTCAGGTATCTAATTACACATCCACAAGATACTACCTAATAAAATAAAGGCAATAAAGTTTATTTGGCGTCTTTATCTTAATTAGTTTAGGAGTTATTAAATTTATAATTAAATTACATTTTATCGGTATTCGAACCCTGGACACCATGTACCCAAATATACATTCACAAGAAACTATCTAATGACATTAATGTAATAAACTTTATTTGATGTCTTTATCGTAATTAGTCTCTGAGTTATTAGAAGCTGAATTTGTAATTCGAACCCGGGCATCCTGGTCAACTTGGAACTCGTTGGAGAAGCTGCTGCTTTTTATATCATTTCCATCGCTAAAATCTAAAGTGTTGAGTGTTGGGCAGAGCACTTAGGAAAACAATTACTGACATTGTTCGCTAATGGGGTGAAAGCGTCTAACGGGTCAGCTAATGGAGGTCACCGTTACCGCCTGGCGGAAGTATGTCGTTCGCTAATGTATGTAAACAGATCCGGAATGTAAACTTAAAAGCCTATTAATGTGTTGAAAGCGTCTAACATGTTCAGCTAATGGTCAAGCGCTTTCCCAGATACAAGAAGGCTGCAGTGTTTCATTACATGACAGACTGTTCCCGTGAGCAGACTACTTATACTCAAGCTCCAGTCAACAATTCATTAATCAAAAAACTTAATTGCTCGAGGATGCAATCTGCAGACCTTAGTAATCATAAAAAAATGTTTGACGAACATTACCTAATTAATTTGCCGAGGGGCGGCAGGACTCGAGAAAACAATTCCATCAAGTCATGACGCCCCAGTAGAACGCATGGGGGAGGGGGTAGAACCTGTTAGCACAGATACTGCCGGCATTAGGTGAGCACACAAAGCGAGAGGGGGCGGGGCCTAACGACACGAGACCTGGCGGCATGTGAGCACACAAAGGGAGGGGGCGGGGCTTGTCGGCGTAGAACAAAGAACTTTATCGCTTGTCGGCATCTCTCTCTGCGCTCAAACATACATATTATCTCTACTGCCATTGATCGTCGTGTTAGGGAACATGGGGCATTTCAGCCTGATACTCGCCACCGGGGGACGACGCCTAGAAGGACGAGGACACAGTAACGGGAGGCGGCAATTCTTCAGGCAGTTGACGACGACTCTAGTGTCGGTACAAGACAAGTAGCTGCAACAATGAATGTTGGCCACATGACTGTCTGGTGAGTGTTACACGAGATCCGTCCATACCATTTACAGCGTGTGCAGGCACTATCAGCAGCTGATTTTCCTGTGCGGGTACGCTTCTGCGAATGGTTTATGCAACAAAGTGTCAACCCTAATTTTGGTGCAACAGTGCTGTTCGCGGATGAGGTGTCGTTTCAACGAGATCAGATTATACATTCTCACAATTCTCACCCAACTGTTCAAACAAGTCATCAACAAAGATTTGTCAATGTTTGGGCCGGCATTGTTGGTGACTGTTTGGTAGGGCCCCACGTTCTTCCATCTAGGGTCAACAGGCAAAGTACCATAATTTCGTAGAGAATGTTCTACCTGATCTGATAGCAGATGTAACTTTAGCTATGCGACAAAACATGTACTTCATGCACGATGGAGCACCTCCTCATTTTAGTGTTAATGTCCGTCGGCTTCTAAATAACAGATTCTGTGACAGATGGATAGGTAGAGGTGGACCAATTGCCTGGCCTCCACGCTCCCCGAACCTAAACCCATGGACTTTTATTTGTGGGGTCATTTGAAAACACTTGTGTATCGAAACCCAGTACCAGATGTTCAGAGTCTCCGTGTCCGTATTATGGAAGGCTGCGAAACCATACGCAATACTCCAGGGATACATCAGCGCATCCCGGATTCACTACGACGGCGGGTTGATGCATGTATCAGTGCTCATGGAGGGCATATTGAACATCTCATGTGAGGAAGAGTTGCATGTGGTATGCTGATACGTTCTATTCTTGTGTGTTTCCCATGATTAACGAGTTGGAGAAAGGGAGTTGTAACAAAGTGTTTCCACACCCATGTTCAAATAACGTCATTTCTTCGTCTACGTGTGAAGAATGTATCCTGTAATTTGTGCCGTAATTTTTGTTACACCCGGTATAATCGTGTTTTAAAATATTTCGAAGTGATAGAACTAGTTTTCATTTTGCCTTTATAAGGTACAGCTGCCTATTTGTATTATAAACGCCAACTTTTGCATTTTTAAAATCTGCTTAAACTTTTTCTATTTATTGTTCTATCACACTCAGGGAATTAGACGATGGCCACCCATTTATCTTGGAACTTGAACGCCCTTTACTTGGAATGTGACCATCTTTTGTATTGTAATGTTTGCTACTGCTAAGGGTTTAGCATCTTTCTGAAAATGGATTCTCCAGTATCAGGAAGAATTGCAGGGAAAACATTTTAACAAAAATGGTCAGTTATTGTCGCGTGAATGCAGACATTATTCAGCTGCGATGCCTAAATGCAGTAACCATTAAAAGTAACATTAGTTATGTTGTGAATTGGCGTGTATTCAATTCCATGTGTTTTTAACTGATGGAACAGTTAAATTGTGTAAGGTGTGTAAGAGTTAATCACGGAAAAAACACGTGTTTTCACTTCAAGGAGTGTTGACAAGAAAATGTAGCAACGGACACAAGGACATTTACAGCAATAACTTGTGATAACGAGCAGCGACAAAAATGAAAATAGGCTGGTCCCGTAGCTCGGTCACTTGAGCACCTGCCTGCTGTGCAAGGGATCCCGGGTTCAATTCCCGGCTGGAGGGGTGGGAATTTTTCTCTAGCCAAGATTGTTCCCTATCCTCTCCAGAACCTGGAAGTATGAATAAGAGCGTAATCTAATGATTAAAACCTCAAGTGCAAGAAGCCCAACGACAAGGGAATGCTAGTTAATATCATTGCCTTAGGCAATAAGTTCCAAAGGAAAGGCCGCCGATAAGGACTATGTAGTTAAAGGCGGGGTATAAATGAAACTAAAAAATGTATAAGTTTTAAGATTATAGAATATATATTATCATTATGGCTTCTTAAAATCCGTGTCTTTTTACTTCCTCTACTACGATTTAGGTAAGGGAAGTATTGCATTCCACCCAAAAATTCTATGCCGAGATTTGATGCAGTAATTTGTATCAAATTATTTAAATGTAAAGAATGATTATAGTATGAATATGCATTTTTGTGTGTCATTGATTTAAGATGTTTGTTGATTGTAATTATTGTCGAGAAGTAAGTTTATACGGCCTTACTGAAACTGACAATAATAGCGTGCAATAATGCAGCGAGGGGGTGAGCTGTATATCATTATTAGAGACGAGGAAGTTACGTAATGTTGGCGCGTTTTTCTTTAGAATTTGCTGGAACATTTTCCCTAGAGCATATGTATTCATAATTTTCATTGGATATAAAAATAGACGCTAATGTTGGCGCGTTTTATTAGCCAATAGTAACTCAGTTATAATCTTTAGGCATATCGGGGTGTAGGAGTATAAAAAGGGCTAGATTAGAGGTAGACCCCGTCAGTTCATCAAAAATCTTTGTACGTTACACGTCATCTTCAGTCCGTCAGTTCGTCGAAAATATTTGTACAGTACACGTAGGCTATCGATTCGCAAGTTACGCGTAGCAGAGTTATGAAAAATCTAAAGTGTTGTAAAGTTAATTATACAAAAAGTTGAAGTACGCGAATTAAGAATGATCAGTAATGAAGTTATTAACAGTTTCAGTTTGGCGAGTGTCAAGATCAATGTATAAATGTGATAGTGAATGTGTTCGACAATAAAAAGTGTAAAACAAATTCTTTCATCAGTGTTATATTTGGATAAATGACTCCTTTCCGTTTACACAACCTGTATAAAGAGAAGTGCTCGACCAAAAAGATCATAGCTAGCCGGAGGACAGTGAACCAAAATTAAATACAATAACAGTAGCATTTTTTTTAAACAAACACTAATACTGCCGCAAATTGCTAACACCAGATGGAGCTAACAAACCTAACAAAGAATCACGTCACAAAATGGCTTCACCACGTGGAGTAAACACAAATACACAAACATTATAAGTAATACCGCCGCAAATTGGCTCCCAAACGTGGGGCTCAACAAATTAAATATAACTTAACAAGTTAACCACCGCAAATTTCACCGGAAATACATGTTTTGAGGCCCCCTGAATCCAAATGAAGTATTTCTGGAATGTCCGTGTGTGTATCTGCGAACACTATAACTAAAAACGAAAGGTCCGATAAATACCAAACTTTCAAAGATGAGACACGAAGATTTTCAAAAAAAATCCCCTACCCCAAGCTACCCTACACATGGAATATTTTTCGATTTTTTTTATTTTCTAAAAATTGGCTCTAACGTTTTTGATTAAAATATCATATATAAAAATATTTACACGACAAATAAACTGCATATCTTGAATTTTCGTGGAATAGCTATAAAGTCCTCTTCATTTGGAAGGAATTTCGTATAACTGGTAAACATTAAGCGACAGAAGAAACGTACTACAAAAAATATGCTCTTTAAAACACATACCTTGTTTAGTTTTTTTTGTGGCATAAGCCGTTTGTGAGATATACGTTTTTAAAGGTTCGAACTGTTCATTTCTTGGTCATTGTCATCCTCCGCGGTACATTTAGTTCCGGGTCGCCGGTTCAAACCCGCCGAAGGGCGATGGATTATTTCGGGAGTAAAAATACTTAGCTCCTTCGGAAGGGAAGTATTCGTCACGGTGTTAAAGTGCTTAACCTCCATGATGACCTTTGAGTCAGGGGAACATGTGAAAATCACTTGGGGGCAAGCTCCGGTGAATACGGAGGATGCGAGAAAACTTCCCAGTTGAATCTTCTGAGCTCCACCTGGGTCAAGATTCAACTTGGAAGTTACCTCGTATCCTCCGTACTCACCGGAGCTTGCCCCCAAGTGATTTTCACACGTTCCTCCAACTCACAGGTAAGCACTTTTAACACCGATGATGAAGTCGAACCAGTGAACAGCTGGTTGCGAGCACAGGACTGGACCTGGTATAACACTGGCTTGGAAAAACTTGTGTCACGTCCCCAAAATTGCTTGGAAAAACATGTTGACTAATTAGATCAACATGATCAATTGTGTGTTATGTTTTTTTTTATAAAACAGGGAAACTTACTTATTGGACGCTCCTCGTATATACTGATTTTCGCTGGGACCGCAGAGGATTCTATTTATTCAGGGTGCAATTACTGTGTTTAATTATTTCTGCTGTTTTATAAGAGCCAATTAACCATTAGTTTGAAAGTAGCTGCTATAAATTATTTTGGTTGGCAAAGCCGTATCGATAGATACTCCTCAGGACATACATGTATCTTTAGCGTTGTTTACTTGCGGCCAACGCAGCAACTATTGTCCATTCCAAACCAAAGTTCCCTCTGATGTAAACAGAAGCACGTGCTTCGGCTTGTCACGAACCCAAGAATATACTCTTACGCCAACGTAAGTAGTTCCTTAATTCATGTATTGTATTATGAAATATTAGAGCAGGAAAGGTATAGAACTGCACATTTTATTGCGGTTATCATAAGAACTCATCGTTAAAGGTAATGGATATATACTAGCTGCTAAGAGATTACAAAATATGACTTTCGCCTGCTATTGCGCTAACGTAGAGAGCATCTTGCTTGTTAATACCAACCAAATGCACGACTGCGACTCTCTTACATACATAAGAAATGCAGCAATGAATTCCCAGAGGTGCTATCTGAGTACCGAATAAACACTTTGCGTAACACATAAGCGAACAGTCATTCATAATACACTAACACACATATGCTCAGCTCAGGTCAAATCTTGTGATTTAGTCAGTTGGTATTTGAGCTCACATGGCTGAGGAAGGTGCGTGTAGTGCGAATAAACTATTCAAACACAGAAGCAGGAAACAGTTAAAAAGTGGCTAAAACAAACAGTACTTCATATATTCAACTCACTATTACAAAAATATCCGACACTTGCATTATTGCACATTACGAAACTAATATCGGATTTTACAGGCGTTTCAGTGAGAAGTGTAACGAAAGCGAGCACGGAATATAAACAGACATAATACAACATAGAAGAGGATAAAATGTGGGAACTTGTTTTAAGTGCGACAGTGCTGTGGAATTGTGGATAAGCTTGTCATTATTTTGGGAGAGTAGCTCTGATTCCGATATGGCAGCTGAGTTATCTTCGGAGGATTCGGATTTGGGTGTTGCACTTTTTCCCGAGGATTGTGATTAACGTAAGTAAAATGTTCATTGCCGCATACTTATAAAGTCGATTGTTACCTCGGGTTGCATTTTGAACTATGATTCTCACGCAGGGCGCCTTTTTATAGATTAAATAGTGTTCAACAAGCACGTGGGAGGGGAACAAGCAGCCATTATAGGCGGGGATTGCGAACTACTTTCGCGCGGATAATACAAAGAGTTTGTTTTCAGTGAAAGGCACTCTGGTTTGGAATGGACAGTAGGTACCCTATTTGTGCTTTGCGAATGCCGATACTTGTATGTAAACACAATAACAGCGCCACCAGACCAGCGCTATTGTCCAAATGTCCCTAGGACATCGCTGAATTAAATCGAATCTTGGAGCGGATGAAAACGGTAGGAGCTTGTTACGAAACGAGAACCGTTTCGGGTTTGTGTTACTGGGGTGTCGCGTTTCGTTTCCGGGTGAGGGCACAGTAATCTGACGCCAGATGCTGAGAAATTACCCACTCTGGGGGCCACATCCAGACCTCTCCTCTGGCTCCTTGCCAGGTGCGATATGTGCTTTCCAAATGGCAGCACATTTCAGCGCCTTTTCACTTTCATCGATCTCCTGCTATCTGCTTTTTAATCTCAGGCGACACGGGATAAAAAAAAACCCTTGGCAAAAACCTGCAGCTGAATCTGCTGGCGTTGCTTTCGCACCAACCCAGATAGATAAGCATCATCTTTACGAAATAACAGTAATAACTATTGTGGGTTGAGTCGACTAAAAACTTTAAGGAATCTTTTACTATTTTAACTATCTTTACCACGTACCTAGTAGGTAGAGAAAGTATTATATTCCACCCAATAATTCTATAACGGGATTTCACCGGAAATACACGTTTTGATTCCCACTGAATCCAAAAAAGCATTTTTAGAAAAACGTCCGCGCGCGCGTGTCCGTGAACAGCGCAACAGAAAAAACAAAACTCGAATACATGCCAAGCTTGGTATTTAGGTTCAGTATCTTCCAAAGATGTGAAACGAAGATTTTAAAGAAAATCCGCCTACTTCAAACTACCCTTTACGTGGGACATTTTTAGGAAAATTTGATTCTTTCCAAAAATGCTAACGATTCTGATTAGAATACCACATATGCATATAAGATATTTAAATGACAAATAAAATATAGATCTTGAATTTTCTGGAGGGAGCTTAATTCGGAAGAAATGTTGTATAATTTTATACAATTGATAAACGTTAAGAGATAGACAAAAAAAAAAAAAAAACCCATTAAATAAAAAAAATGTAGAGAACGTTAAAATACAAATTTATTTATTTATTTTTTGTAGCATCAGCCATTTCCGAGATATCCATTATTATTGTTTGCATTTTTTAATACTTTGTCTTATTTTGAATTGCTGTAACCATTCAGTTATTTCTGTCATGGAAGTAGTATAGAATATCAAGGCCAGAATTAAAAGACCTACTATTAAACATTTGACTATCGCTTCGATCTTCTGTATCCCCCTGTACATCCAACAAAATAAGTGATGGTACTATCACTACAGAGCTGATACAAAAATAAACTTTTGCAGAAGCTTTATAAAGATAAACGATAGTGGGTAGAGAAAGTTATGTGAATGTAACTTCAATTGGGGATGTACATTACGTGATCAAAAGTATCCGGACACCTGGCTGAAAATGACGTACAAGTTCGTGGCGCCCTCCATCGGTAACGCTGGAAGTCAATATGGTATTAGCCCACCCTTAGCCTTGACAGCGTTCACTCTCGCAGGCATACTTTCAATCAGATGTTGGAAGGTTTCTTGGGGAATGGCAGCCCATTCTTCACGGAGTGCGGAACTGAGGAGAGGTATCGATGTAGGTCGGTGAGGCCTGGCACAAAGTCGGCGTTCCAAAACATCCCAAAGATGTTCTATAGGATTCAAGTCAGGACTCTGTGCAGGCCAGTCAATTACAGGGATGTTATTGTCGTGTAACCACTCCGCCACAGCCCGTGCAGTATGAACAGATGCTCGATCGTGTTGAAAGATGCAATCGCCATCCCCGAATTGCTCTTCAACAGTGGGAAGCAAGAAGGTGCTTAAAAGATTAACATCTCGATTAACATGAAGCATATGGAGAATAAGCGTTTGTAAAAATAGTTTGTACAAGAGTAGAGAAAGTCATGCGAGTGTAACACATCAGATTTTTATTTATTGTTTGACTCAGTACAAGTAGCACGAGTCCTTTACTCAGTTTCCCCGAAATGTAGTCTATGTGGAATTTCCACCCTAATTTAGATTCAAGATAAATGCCTAAGAATTTGACTGTTGAAGCATTATAATCAGCAGAACTGAGATCCACAGTGTTATCTTGATTAAGTATTAATCTGTTAGCGTCACGCCAGTGATTTACTCTTAATGTTATATCTTTAAGTTTACTTGTGAGAGTATCAATCATTGTTATTACAACATATATTCAATGCTAAATTCATTCATTCATTATCTGTTTATCCTCCTCTTATGTAGGACTTACACCCCTCAGGACTTACAAGCGGGTGCCTGGGGTCAGAGGCCCGACGAGGAGCAGACACTCTTGGAGCAGACAGAAAGTCCAGGATGGGTGAAGGAAGTATATGAAACGAAATGATGGTGAAATGGATGAAAGGAAAGGTGATGACGGAGCAGTTGGTGGAACCAATGGCGGGGGAAACCGGAGAACGCGGAATAAAACCCGCCCAGACGCCGCTTTGTCCACCACAAATCCCACATGCGGGTCCCTGGGATTGAACCCGGGCGAGCGGTCTAACCACTCGGCCACGGCTCATTGATATACACCAGAAAGAAAACAGGTCCCAGTACTGAGCCCTGCGGGACACCATGCTTTATCCTTTTAAAACTAGATTTTCTGTTACTAACATAAGTAGCCTGACATCTGTCACTTAGGTAAAAACGTATTAAATTTATACTAATATCATAAAAACCATAGTAGGCTAACTTTTTTAAAAGTATTTCGTGTGAAATTGCAATTATTATAATTATGTTCTCAGGATGTAATCCTTAAAATCATACTCCTTATGTTTTAATGTTTATTAGTACTTCCCAAAAAGCAGTTTTATGACCCGTTTTCAAAACGTCACATAGCATGTACACTGGACAGAGAAAGGCGGAGAGATTGAAAGAATGAAAAATCTGACGTGTTTCATTCAAATGACCTCCTCTACTAAAGCTCATTCTTCCGTATACTCGTTAATTGAGGTACTCATTACACATTTTTTTCTGTGTAAGGAGGATGCAGTAGTCTAAAACGATAGTCAGTCTTAAAAAGTGGGTCGCTATGTGATGGCTGTGAAATTCCATGGACTTTGCATGATCACTAGAAAAAACGAATAGCGACTTAGCACTTGAAGTGTATACGTACTCGGAAATTGGCATAAATTGTTGCTTTAAAGGGATCTACACAATATTTTGCTCTTACGGTTTATCAATTATACAAGAGTCATTCAGAATGAAGAGGACTTCTTCATAGTTATTCCCAGAAAATTCAATGGATACATTTTGTGATTCAACTACCTTAGGGTAGGATAAGACTAGAAGCGGAGGGGGACTTAGAACCTTGACCTATGCAGATCTTTTGTACTTAGCTCCTGAAAGGCGCCACAGGGAGAGAGGGATGAGGTGAGGTGAGAGAAGACAGAGGGCGGCTGGATCAGGAGGCAGGATAGGCAGAGGGCAAGGTCCCTACCAGTTACAGATCTGAACTCGCCATGGTGGCTGGTGTAGCTGGCCCCTGAGGCAGTACTTTTAACACTTAAATGATTTCAGTAAATTATATAACAACAAATCTGATGTGTTACACTCACATGACTTTCTCTACTCTTGCACAAACTATTTATACAAACGCTTATTCTCCATCTACTTCATGTTAATCGAGATAAACATTTGCAGACTCTATCTTATTGCTAATTTTCTTGTAGATGTAAGGAGAATATACATTTACAAGGGCAATTTGAAAATACAGTAGCCTTTAAGCACATACCTATCTCTTAATAGCTGGTTGCTAGGTGCAGCACCATTCCCTTTGCCACAGATTAATACTCTTTGCATATCCAAGACAAAAAAATGAATAACGAATTCCCATTTGAGAAAATAAGTATTGAACAATTTAAGGGAACAACAAGCAATATCTCGAAAATGGTTCACTCAACAAAACAAATGTATATGACATAAATTGTGTATTTTAACGCGATCTACATTTTTTGTATAGTAAAAGTTTGTCTATCTCTTATGGTTTTTACCAGTTATGCAAAAGTCGTTCACAATGAAGAATACTTTTGGAGACATTCCCAGAAAATTCAAGATATACATTTTATTTGTCATAAAAATATCTTAAACATATGATATTTTAATCAAAATCGTTAGAGCCATTTTTGAGAAAATTAAAATTTTCGAAAAATGTTCCATGTAAAGGGTAGTCTGGGGTGGGGGGATTTTCTTGAAAACCTTCGTGTCGCATCTCTGGAAGATACTGAACCTAAATACGAAGTTTGGTGTTTATCCGACTGTTCGTTTATGAGTTATGCTGTTCTCACACACACACACACACACACACACACACACACACACTGACATGTTTCCAAAAATGCTTTTTTGGGATTCAGGGGGTCTCAAACATGTATTTCCGGTGAAATCTCGGTATCGAATTTTTGGGTGGAATACAATACTTCCCCTACTTACTATACGTAGTAGAGAAAGTAAAAATATAATAACAGCCCGCCTTAAAGCAATATGTGTATGTAACAATATATAAAAAGTGTATATTAGTCATTGTAAATATTTATATTGTTGTATACATGTGTAATAATGTTATGTGAATGTATTACGTAATCTAATAATGTAGAAGCTGTGAGAAAAATAGTCAAAAGTTGCTAACAATGAGGTAGCCTTGAGGCAATAATGAATTAGAAGGTTTAATAATGCTACTAGTCATTCTTGGAGCAACAATAATGTAATTTTTGAGACAGTTTATAAAATAGCCAATCAACAACCAGAAAAAGCTTTAGTTAAATGAAGGTATTCTATTGGACTAGGATTAGCCAATCAGAAACTGAAATATAGCAAAATTTACAAATTCTGAATTCAGTTGCATGTAGACAGCGCCCATAGCTGGACGTGTTGGTTGTAGGCAGTGTTCCTAACCGGACGCGAGATGTGTCCTCGAGAAATTTAATACGTATTCGTGCGAGACGAAAATAGTTTACGTGTTAAAAAGTGCAAGTAATTAATAAAATAATCTCACAGCTCTCTATATCAGTGAAGTGTTATTTAAATTCAAGGATTAATAAATGTAGTGAAGTAAAAATTATAATCTGTGTAAGCCTACATTCTTAGCCGCACTACTCCCTTCAAAGAAATCCATGTCTCTAACAATAATACTGACGCAGCCGAGGCAAACTTAAATATATAATATTTAAAGAAACAGTCAAGTTAATATTTTTATATTTTTTGGGCGAAGGCTACCGGATACCATACGTGCGGTTGCAACTACTTGAAGTTCGGTTCCCCAACAGCCGAAATATAATACACCATCTTCAAATTGGCTTTCCCTACGTAGCATCAACAAACCTTCATCCCCTACCCATGTGGGCTTATACATCCCCCGGGGTCCCGGGACCCGGAGAGCGCTCGCAGTCCGGGAGCCGAAGGTTTCCTCAGAGCATTATTTTCCCCTGTCATGCACACTCAAACACTTGCAATCTTGAAAGAAACCAAGCAGATCAAAGGCGAGATGAAATGAGAATGGAGATGAAATAGAGGGACAGGAAATTTGGGAAATGTAATGATCCTTCCCATCATTCGCCTGGCAACCCGGAGAAACCCCCGAAAAAATACATGGGTCAGGAAGGTCGCCAACGTGAATGAACTCAAGACCTCCCGAATGCGGGACACAGACGTTACTTTAAAATTAATTAAATTGAATTGTATTTTTGGACGCCCTTTAACTGCGGTCCTTAGAGTCCCACTCTATATTGGGCGTTAAAGACCGGTAATTTTGCTCAGAGACCGCTTTATCAGGCTTGAGGTTCTTTTACGTGCCGTAAATATGCAACGCGGGATCACCGGCTTTATTTCCCTTCCGAAGGAAGCCATGCTAAGGATTTTTGCGCCCGAAAAAAAATATCCATCACCCATCGCCGGGTTTAAACCCGCAACCTCAGGGACTAAGGGTACTCCTAGACCACAGAGACGTTACCTGCTTAGACATTCCGCTTGGTATGCGACTACCTTAAACATATGGTATTTTATTAAACCCGTTTGAACCATGTTTGGAGAAAAAAAATCGAAAAATTTTCCATGCAAAGGGTTTTTCTTGAAAATTTTAGTGTCGCCTCCTTGGAATTTAAATACCAAGTTTGGTTTTTAACGTCTTTCGTTTTTTAGTTATACTGTAAACACAATTTTGAAAAAAAAAAGTTTTAATAATTTTATTCAGGGAACCTCAGAGCTTGTATTTCTAGTGAAATCTCGGTATCGAATTTTTGGGTGGAATGCAATACCTACCTTAGGTAGTAAAGCATGGAGAATGAGAGGGGGAGAGAAGGCGAAAGGGAGAGGCAGTAGAATCTCCGCAGTAAACGGAATCGCGCTCGCATAAGCAAAACAATTAGACGAAAGGTTTGTAACATCTTGTGCATCTTTAAATTTCCTGGAAACCACACACTGAAGGACATTAAGAACTTGTTTATATACACAAGAATTTAAAAGTCCAAGGTCGAGACAAGCTGGATTAGCACCGCCCGTCCTAATTCTTAAAAGCGCTTAGTCACACCTCGACAAAAGAAAGGATTTGGTTTACCACAAGATTTTCTTTATAACTGCTTTAGACGGAGAATGAGAGAGATTTCTCTACCTCCCTTTCACTCTGTGCTGAATAACTATATACAGCTGCAAGTTTCGATTTAAAACGAAATGCTATGACGCAGAAGCCAAGGTTGATGCTGCTTTTTTTCCTACATTCTTTTTCTGATATGTTTATAAGCACAACGTATGCTATGACAGAGGCCATGAGAATGAGATGTTAATATTCCCACAGCTGACCTTGCTATGTGGTCGACTGTAAACGCGCACTTAATGTGTGAGATTTTTAATTTCTGAACGGTGCTTTACGCCAAGAATGCAAGGCGAAGATGTTCAGGAAATGTACCTCCAAGCCAGTTAACCGCTAATTGGACAGATTTATGTTTCAAGTTTTACCACAAAAACGTTCTAACAGCTTATTAAAACATACTGTTGGTTTCATCAACTAAAAACTTCGCTTTTACCCTTACCTCACCCCACAATCACAATTAATAGACTTTACACGATATACAACGGAGGACACCGCGACCTGTACAGATCTATTGTGGCTACTACGCCCCAGAAGGAATGGATAAAGCGAAGGAGCGACATGGGGCCGCAGGCACTATAAGCTGAAAGGAGAAGTAAACAAAATCACGTGACAAGACAGCACCTCATTGGCTGGTGGACAAATTACAACCTTTCCCGCTTAGCATGTTGTCTCTTCCTCTACAAAAAACAGTTCGGTTCATATCGTAACATTTTGTGGTTATTCTCGTGTAGAGAAATTTAAAAAACTCATTATTGTAACACTTCAATTTATGAAACTAAATGTGTTGGTCAGATTCAGCTATAACTAAATGAACCGTTACAGCAGAGGGTTTAAGAGGCTATACGCAGGCGCCGCAGTTCGTTTCCGGTTGAGAATCTTCTGCCACTGTGGAAAACATAAACGAGGGAAATGGAAAGAAAACAATTGTGTTAAATGCTTTTTAACAAATTCTGTGAAAAGTCCCCACCTTTAATCGGCAATGATTATGGTTGGCCATTGTTTAGCAATAATTAAACTTCTTTGTTAGTGATGCAGAATTGTTGCTCGGATAGCTTCGTTCCGTTTGTTTTCTAACCTATAGTGCTAATCGTTCCCCGTAAGGGAGTGGGGGGGGGTTCCGACCCCTTCAGCTGCCGTGGTGCGGGCGCTGCGGACCCTTAGCACTCGTGGTACTTCTGACGTCACTAGAAGTAGGCCGGGCCGAACATTCGAGCCCCTCCCGAAAGGGAGTTGTTCGGATTGGGTTGGACTCGGCGGGGCAGTGGTTCTCGATACCCATGGGAGATTGCCTACGCTTGGCTGGTTTATCTCTCATCCTCTTTGTACGCCATAAATTGTGTGCTTTAAAGAGATCCGCATTTTTTTCTTTGTAGTAAGATTTTCTCCTACGGTTAACCAGTTAGCAAAAGTCGTTCATAGTTCACGAGGTGGCGAGTTCAAACCCGGCGAAGGGCAATGGATTTTTTTCGGGCGTAAAAATTATTAGCATGGCTTCCTTCAGAAGGGAAGTAAAGCCGGTGGTCCCGCGTCGTAAATTTACGCACGTGAAAGAACCTCAAGCCTGATAGAGAGGCCTCTGAGCAAAATTACCGGTCTTTCACGCCCAATATAGAATGGGACACTAGGGACCACAGTAGTTAAAGAGCGACCATAAACAAAACTCAATTTAATTTTTCGATTTTTGAATTGTTCATGTGTGGTGTTTAAAAATTATTTAACACAATCCTACAATTATAAACAGGTGTTACTGCATAATTGGTTCATGGCACGCCTGCCCATAACAACAAAGACATATTTCCAATAACAATGACTTGTCATATTCCAGTTGTGGCTTCTGAATTTACAATTACTTGCTATGCTGTGCTGATAATAGGCTACATCACAGTCCGTAACACCTACTCATTTCTCTCCCAGGAAGGGAATGCATGCAAATGGTTGTCCTTCTTATCGATTCAATACGCCAGGAAATAAATGAAGTGTATGGAGAGAAGCCAACTCTCGTTTACGAACAAATGAAGATGCTCTTACTTATGTCAATTTATAATCCTAAGATTTGATATAGTACTCTACTTGTAGATAATCCTAGTATGACACTCGCTAAAATAGTCACTCATGCCATAATCAAGGTACCTACTTGTATAAATTACTATTTAAGCATTTATTAGAGCAATTTTATATACTACTAGAGAATGTCACCGATATGTGCTTTATATTGACGAAAAAACAAAATTTATGCAGTTGTAAAAACTGAGGCATTAATGTTCGGCACTGACTATTTTTTTCCCTCCGTCAGACCAAAGCCCATTTAGGCTGGAATTTCGGGTATTATGCCAAAACAAATTTGTTAAGCTAAATGCATTTAAAATTTTGTTGAAGTTGAAAGTTGAAAAATGGTACAATAAAATGAAAGATCTTGAAAAACGCCAGAACACGTTAACTCCTTCTGAATATTAAAACTTAAAATTTCTCTGCATTAAACTTGGCGTCTTAAACTTTTTAAAGTGGAGACGAATAACTTTCTGGAGTTGAAGTTACGTAAGATATGTCTTGGACTTTGGCTCCTGGTGGTCGTCTGCCAGGTAGTGGTTGCTATGTGTCGGTTGTGATAATGTATAGTTGTTGAATTATCTCTCAATGTACACAAACATACTACTGGGTAAACGTCTAAATCAAATTTACCGTTACTATATTTAATCAGAACTAAAGAAAAACCTCTCCTGGCAGACCAGTCAACTTTAGAACATGGATACAAGGTGTTTTACTTAATTTACATTAATTTCTCTACTACTTACCTATAAATTCGATACAGAAACCTCATCGGAGTACACGTTTTGAGGTCCCTGGATAAAGAATAGAAAAAGGTCCGTGTTTGTGTTTTTAAACTAAAAAACGAATATTGGGTTAAATAAGAAACCTTGCATTTAAAATGCAACAACTTCCAAGAATGTGACACGAAGTTTTTCAAGAAAATTCCCCAAAACTGTTCTTTACGTGCAAACTTGTTCTTATTTTTTATTTTTAAAAATGGCTAACGAGTTTTATTAAAATACAGTATGTTTAAAATATCCGCATGACAAAAGTGTATATCTTGAATTTTCAGGGATTACCTGTGAAGACCTGTTTATTCTGAATGACACTGTATAGTTGGTAAATTGTAATCTTACTACAAAAAAAAAAAAAAAAAAAAATGTAGATCTCGTTCAAGCACACAATTATAACGAGCATTTTTGTGGCGTTAGACGTATAAGATATTTTTCGTTTATTTGAATTTTCAAGCACCTTTTCTCAAGTGGAAAGTCGTTATTAGTTTTTTTTTTCTCGTGGTGATTTAAAAGAACATGAAATTTTAACGTCCCCACATAGCAACTAGCTTTTTTTTTTAAAAAAAAATCTGACTATCACTTTACTTACTGTGTTCATCTTATACCTACAACGAAATCTGTAAACGTGTAATGAAAATTTATCTCTAACAAGCAGCAGATAAAGTTATGGGTTTTCAAAACGCTACATTGACATACACTGTACCCACGCACGCGCGCGCGCACACACACACACACAGACAGACAGACAGACAGAATGATGGAGGAAGAGAGATATTCGCAGTAACGCAATAACGCGAGCGAAGCTGGCGGTCCTGCTATTATGGAACACCATCCAAGAAAAACCAGATGCCTGCCCGAGTTTCCGATTAAACATTATCAATTTAAGCATTAAATCGTAAATCTGTCCTTGGTAATTTTCCAAGACTCTCACTCATAAATTAAGACTATGAGAAGTGAGTTGAGGCGTAAAGTGTATGCATTACTTCAAAGTATACAGCTTGAAGGCAAGAGCGGCGCCAGCAGTGGGCTTCGGAGGACTGGAGCTCTCCCAAAACTAACTTGAGCCCACCCTAAAGCCCTCGGATGAAAAAGAATATTTATGTATTAATAAACGTACAGTGTGTCCACGAATTCGCGCACGGAGTCTCCAGAGCTTTCAACGGCTAAATTGGAAATAAAAGGTTTAAAGCACATATGTTATGAGTAGAGGACTTTGGTTTTGTCAGGACCGTCACTACTATTGTGTGCAGCGGCCGACACTGGCCTCCCGTGGCTAAACAGGCATCGTAACGAAAAAATACATTTCGATTCACATAATTTAGTTCGGGTATTGAAATGTTTGACATCGTGAGTGTGTTTTCCATCAGTTCGTCCAGTGTGTGAGGATTTGTTCTTTTCAGGTTACCCCACAAGTAAAAATCTGATGTGTTAAACTCACATGACTTTCTCTACTCTTGTACAAATTGCTTTTACAAACGGTTATTCTCCATATGCTTCATGTTAATCGAGATAAACATTTGCAGACTCTATTTTATTGCTAATTTTCTTGTAGATGTAAGGGGAAAATATATTTACAAGGGCAATATAGAAAAACAGTAGCCTTTAAGCACATACATATCTCTTAATAGCTGGTTGCTAGGTGCAGCACCATTCCCTTTCCCACAGATTATAACTCTTTGCATAATAACGAATTCCCATTTTAGAAAATAAGTATTGAAAAAATTAAGGGAATAACAAGCAATATCTCGAAAATGGTTCACTCAACAACAAAAATGTATATGACATAAATTGTGTATTTTAACGCGATCTACATTTTTTGTGTAGTAAAATTTTGTCTATCTCTTATGGTTTACCAGTTATGCAAAAGTTGTTCACAATAAAGAATACTTTTGGAGACATTCCCAGAAAATTCAAGATATACATTTTATTTGTCATGAAAATATCTTAAGTATATGATATTTTAATCAAAATCGTTAGAGCCATTTTTGAGAAAATTAAAATTTTCGAAAAATGTTCCATGTAAAGGGTAATCTGGAGTGGGGGATTTTCTTGAAAACCTTCGTGTCGCATCCTTGGAAGATACTGAACCTAAATACCAAGTTTGGTGTTTATCCGACTGTTCGTTTCTGAGTTATGCTGTTCACAGACACACACACACACACACACACGGACATGTTTCCAAAAATGCTTTTTTTGGATTCAGGGGGTCTCAAAACATGTATTTCGGGTGAAATCTCGGTATCGAATTTTTGGGTGGAATACAATACTTCCCCTACTTACTATACGTAGTAGAGAAAGAAAAAATTGCACACTGAAGAAAGAGAGGGCCATACACCAGCACTAATTAATCTATCTTCAAACACTATCCAGAAACGCGATTCACGAAACCACAAGTTCCATGGCTAACAAGAAACACGAGCGGAAAGTACAGTTCTAAAAGACAAAAAGTTACGCGGAATAGGTGCAAATCACTTCCAAAGTTACCACAAGGGGTTATATCAGTTTTTCTTGTTCATAAAGCAACAAAATTACTGAAACTGAAATCCTAAAAGTGTACAGAAGTCCATTGTTTGAAACAAGGTGGCCCTGGAGCAAGAGCGCATTGTTGTGAATAGTTCAGTAACGTAAGGATTAATCTATCAACTAGTGTTCTTTTCCGACGAGGTGTGGTTCCACCCAAATGGCCTTGTGAACTCGCAGAATACTCGACATTGGTGTTCCAAAAATCCGAATCGCATTAATGAAATCCCTCATTACGATAGGAGAATTGGAGTTTCTTGTGTTGTTAGCGCAAAAAGAATAATAGGTCCGATCTTCTTCGAGTAAATAGTCAATGCCGAGAGATACCGAGATAACAGTTTTACTCCGTTCTCACGCCAGTTGACAGAAGAAGAGAAAACATATAGATGGTTTCAACAAGATTCGGCAACCGCTCATACAACAGCGATTTCCATGAATAAATTTAGTGGAGTGTTTGAAGATAGAGTAATTAGTACTGGAGTATGGCTCTCTCGATCCCCAGACTTAACAGTGTGCGATTTTTACTTGTGGGGTAACCTGAAGGAGAAAGACTACAAAACAAAACCTCCACTGGAAGAACTGATGGAAAACACAACACAGGAATTCAGAAACATTTCATTGGCCGAACCGAATTGTGTGAATCGAAATGTGTTTTCTCACTACGATGGGAGGACGCCATTTTCAGCACCTCATATAAGGCAAGTTTTGTACATTAGGCGTTAACAATATGTGGGATAAAACTTGAATAATTAGTTTAGCAAGGAGAGTTATAGCAGCGGCCGATGCATACGTAACAGCCGAGTGTAAAATCCCCGCGTGACGGTCCTGACATAAAACCAAAGCCTTGTATAGCAATTGATATCGCATCACAATAGCGCTAAGCGCTTGCCAGAAAGACACCGATAACACGCAAGCGGGTTGGCCTGGCTAAAAATCAACTTGCTGCGTTCCTCTTCTCTTACAGTTCTGGATCTGTTACACTCCTCTACCTGGGGGTTGGTATGAAATGCATAGCGGCAAACTGTAATCTGTATTTAACTTTTTATGGCTATATTTTGGGAACTATTGTATTTAGAAGGCATGTTCCATAAACCTTTTGCCCCCAGATTAATACACAATAAATCTATTAAATATTCAATAGTACAAAAAGAACAATCATTTTCCAGTTTGCCTGGGTAAAACGAGGCAAATTCATGAAGAAGAGTGAAAACTTTTTAGTGAAAAGTATATTGCAGTTTTGGCATTTCACGAAGTGCTCAAAACGGCAGAATGGCTTTTATCTTTTCCACTCCAAGTGACTAATGACTGTTATTGCAGTAGGCATCAGCAAATAAAATTATGGATGTCGAAGCTGTCGTAGGACACGTTTAATTACAAGGTTTCCTCAGTTTACATTCACCAATCAGCGCTCGGCGAGATAACTACGCAACCAGTTGCCCCAACAAGGAAGAATGGAAACACTGGAGTGACACACCTACCAGCAAGCTATACGATATTTCACCAACTCCACACATCAGTCACATAAAACATCTTTCCAGAAGACTCCTGCTTTATGCAGCCATTGTCATACTCTATTATCACTCGAACAATTGGTTACAATCTGTCCATTGTATAGCGAAGACAGAGACACAGAGTCCGGGACTGCATCCAGAGAGCTTTACGAAACCTACCCAATATCAGAAAAAAACGTTTGCTATATGAATCTCTTAAATCTGTACACAAAAATTGAATTTACCAACGCAATGAACGAGGGCGATGCTGAAAAATTTTAGAATGCCATGTTTCTAAAAACAAATGAAATCTGTTTATATTTGAGTTACTTTATAATGTTTTGCGAGTTGGTTGACGAGTAGTTTGTTCGATTTGCTTTAACAGTTTGTTAATTATCATCATTCAAAGATTTTGTGTTCACCCAAAAATGAACATTTCCGGCTATGATTGTTTACGATTTTAAATCGTCATTAACGCCTAAACAATGTGAATATCGGCTTAGAAATACATTTGGCGAAGCCCCAACAAAGGCAACAATTTATAATTGGTAGAGCGAAATTCAAGAGAGATTCGTTTTTCTTAATGACGAATTTCATGAAGGACGCCCAAGAACTGTTGTTACATGACAATTTGCCGCTGTTCGAGCAATGCTTGAATCTTACGAATTTATTCAGGCGACATTGGACGTTGGTATGAGTCAAATTCAAAACATTTTAATTAACATTCAATACGTAAATATGATTTGGGGGTAAATCAGTTCGTTTTATTAGTGAAATAGTATTAGCAACTGCTACACTTGATTCCCAAATGCTCTAGATATATTCCGTCACTTCGTGACTCACGAATTGATCGTTTTAGATTTCACTCGTGGCATTGCCTATGATAAATACAAATTGTAGGTAATTTCGCGTATGAAGTAATCGGCAAATAGTGACGCAAGTTCTTTCTCCACTCCCCGTACATACGTCTAGAAGCAACCTTGTACTTAACAAAACTTGATCATAAACGACTTCGATTCTACCCATAGCAATCGGACTATTTAATTTCACTGCGATAATTATCTTGTATTAAATCATTCTAGTACAGCCCGATGAAAGCCAGTAGTATTTTAGTTATTACTTACAATAATAAAGCATTTATGATCCAAAGCCGATCGCTTGGTTGTGCACTACAAATGGACTGAATGTAAAATACTTTTAAGAGAACTGGGTGCAGACGCTAAAATCATTCAAGTATCTACCAGCCAATACACGAGTGCAGTTTTGAAGTCTAAATTTCACCTCTCTACCCTTAAAAGTAATTTATTTTCATTACTTTTTCAATGCTTGTTAATCATTCTTTTGCCAATTTGAAAATTTCTCTAACGAGTCTTAAAATTACAAAATTACATGAATTATTAATTAAAAAGCGGAAAAAGGAAGAAACATATTCTAAAATAATTCATACTTTATTCCCAAATTATAAAACAGGTTTCGTTACACTAATTTTAAATTTGGTTCCAAAATCTTGAAAACTGCAGCGCACGGGAGTTTCTTGTAGACCATTAAAAAGTAGGAAATATATTTTTCTGGGAACTGCTAATGGAATTGAATCAAACTGCTTAAGAAATACATAATTTCCAAACTTAATAGGCTCTCCTCTCATATTTTTCCTCAGCCCAGAGCCCTTGTTACTCCCCCCATCTAAGCTGGAAGTTCTGACGCCGCCAGGTGTCTTCAGAAAGGAAACAGGAAAGCGAATAAAGAACATAGCACGAGCGAGAATAATTTCACTTTCCACAAAGATAAATGGAGGACATATATTAAACTGGGCGAGTGAACAGCAAAGATGACGTGGATGAACAGACAGCATTGTATAAACCACAAAGGAACTGCAGGAGGAATAACACTGACCGCCTGCTTGGCCGACACGCAAGGTAAACACTGTAAACGTTCAAGGCCAGGTCCATAAGACACGGGTAGATGTCTTCCTCCTCGAGCACATGTCGGCGACCTCCAAAATGTTCAGAACGTGACTTGAGATCCCGACGTGAAAGAGCTATGGAATTCCATCTCCTGGAGTGCAGGCCCCACGCGGCAGCATGTCGCCTGGAAACTGGAGACTTCGGGCGAGAGTGCTTAACGATGCTCCAAATCTGTGATATCATGCAATTTGAGTCTTTTTAATGTCTTCCTTGAACAACAATTTGTAAGACAGCAATAATTTCGGAGTTTAAAAAGAGCACTCAATCTCTCGTGCGCGCACATTTACATAATACCCAGCTAGGCAGACCCGAAGTATATTAAAACCGGCGACTTGACTTCATAAATCGTGCTCTTACTACATATTTCCAATAACATCACCGCATCTGATAGTTAAACACTGTTTTTTGTATTTTGCTTTAGGTGTATATAAGTAATTTTTATTTTCAAGTTAAAGCAATGTAACGTTTTGCTGCACACACAGTGTGTTCGCTTGAGTGTGTAACAAATACGGGGTGTCAAACATGAGAACCTTGGTTTGCAAATCCAAATCCGGCGACACTGCTATACACAGCTGCATGCTTTTGTACTTCACGAGCTTTTGAAGGAAGTAGGTATGTGAAGGCGTGAGTTTCCAGCGTGATGGATCTCCCTCTCACTTCAGTATTGCTGTGTGTAGACATTTACATGGTCACTATTCTGGTGGGTGGCTAGAAAACCGTGCTCCTTTTGCTTGGCCACCCCTTTCTTCCGACCTACCAATGGATACTGTCTTTACGGTGGAGACATCCGTCTGGGTATTGCTGCTACACTAGTGTGTCCGACACGAACTAAAACGGTTGCGCAGTAGCATAAGCTGCAACGTCATAGTCGGGTGCTTCCTTGCCAATCAACGCCAAATGCTTGCAATACTCCCTCCTCGCAACTGTCATTTACCGCCTTCGTTAATGGAGACTATAATAGCAAGAATCTTAGTCGCACTCAAAGTATATCACATGTGCTTGAACGACTAACACTCAGTGGTGAGACATATCAGTATGTGCAATGAACTAGTTGGGCGCCATATTGAGTATCTCATTTAAAGCACCGGTGATGTACCGCATATAAATATCGCAAATATAACACGCAATTATTTGTAAAAGTTACCTCAACAGAGCAGTATTTATTACCTCGCTACACACAACCCATCTTGCAAACGGGGGGAAAAAAACAAATTTAATCGTTTTCAAAATGTTGTAGCCTTGAACTTCGGTGTCGACGTATATGGGTTTATACGCAGTTGGTGAATTTGACATCTACAACACAACGAATTTGGAAATTAAATACAGCTAGCAAACGTTAAAATAATTCTTGTAATACCGTAAAATACGGCACCTTGGGGAAACTCGACGCGTATTCTACTGGAGGCAGCTGTCACCTTAACTCTCAAGGGCAAATTCTCGACCAAGAAAGGCGCGCGACTGCCAAATTGTCAATTCATTTTTTCCAAAGCGTTTATCTGCAAACCTTTTAAAGACAGAAACACAGTAGACAATACCCTTTTCATTCGATACACAAAAATTGTGTTACATTCACATGGCTTTCTCTAGCCACTATCGTTTATTTTATATTTCCTTCGTTCTTACAAAATCTTATTGTTCTATCTACTTTAAGTGAAATCGACTTTTTTCAGAAGTGGTTTTATTAGACATTTAGTTATAGATACATGATGGATACAGGAGGCTCAAGCGATGTCAGATCTTTTATATGCTGCCGTTTATCCGCTTTTTCCATGATATCGCGAGAAACAATTGAATGGTGATAAGTTTAAAATGAAGAAGTAATGACAAAGTCAAAACAATAACAACGAAGTTGGGCTGGCCCCATAGTTAAGCCGATAGAGCACTTGTTTGCTGTGTGAAGCGTCCCGGGTTCGATTCCCGAGTGGGGTTGAGAATTTTCCTCTAGCCAAAATTATCTTCCCCAGAGTCTGGAAATATGAAAGAGTGCGTGAATGTGTGTGTAACCTAATGTATAAAATCCAAAGAAAAACTAGAAATCCAATTACAATTGTATAAAACCTATAGGTAACAACATTGCAATAAGCAAATGTTCCAAAGGTAAAATACCGCCGATAAGAACATTACAGTCAAAGACCGGGTAACAACAAAATTCTAGGAAATAGCTAATGTCGTAAAAATAGTTGAAAGAACCGGTGTGCTTTTAGACCTCTTCATTTTTTATATAGCAGTGTTTTGTCTATTTCTTATAGTTTACCAGTTATAAAAATCTGATGTGTTACACTCACATGACTTTCTCTACTCTTGTACAAACTATTTTTACAAACGCTTATTCTCCATCTACTTCATGTTAATCGAGATAAACATTTGCAGACTCTTATCTTATTGCTAATTTTCTTGTAGATGTAAGAGGAATATATATTTACAAGGGCAGTATCGAAATACAGTAGCCTTTAAGCACATACATATCTCTTAATAGCTGGATGCTAGGTGCAGCACTATTCCCTTTGTCACAGATTAATACTCTTTGCATATCCAAGACAAAAACATGAATAACGAATTCCCATCTGAGAAAAAGTATAAGTATTGAAAAATTTAAGGGAATAACTAGCAATATCTCGAAGGTGGTTCACTCAACAACAAAAATGTATGACATAAATTGTGTATTTTAACGCGATCTACATTTTTTGTGTAGTAAAATTTTGTCTATCTCTTATGGTTTACCAGTTATGCAAAAGTCGTCCACAATGAAGAATACTTTTGGAGACATTCCCAGAAAATTCGAAATATACATTTCATTTGTCATGAAAATATCTTAAACATATGATATTTTAAATAAAATCGTTAGAGCCATTTTTGAGAAAATTAAAATTTTCGAAAAATGTTGCATGTAAAGGGTAATCTGAGGTGGGGGGTTTTCTCGAAAACCTTCGTGTCCCATCTCTGGAAGGTACTGAACCTAAATACCAAGTTTGGTGTTTATCCGACTGTTCGTTTCCGAGTTATGCTGTTCACACACACACACACACACACACACGCGCGCGCGCGCGCGCGGACATGCTTCAAAATTTTTTTTTTAATTCAGGGAGTCTCAAAACATGCATTTCCGGTGAAATCTCGGTATCGAATTTTTGGGTGGAATACAATACTTCCCCTACTTACTATACGTAGTAGAGAAAGTAAAAAAGAGCCATTGACACTGAAGATGGACAAGCAATTTAATGTAAGCACACCCTAGCCTTGCAGGAACTTCATTCCGCGAGATATTATTGGTTGTATATCCTGCAAGGTTTCGCTGCTCCCTTGCAACCACATCTTCTAGAGTTAATTTAAGGAAAAGTTTACTAGGTGGGTGTTGCCAGAACAAAGAAGAATAAGAGAAAGGTGGCTATGTGCATTGTATTTTTCACTGTATCTCGAGAACTTACTGAAGTAATATTGGGGTATAAATTTCATTCTTTAAACCAAAGCAGGATAATGAAAAGTTTTACGAGTATTTGTTTTCTATCTTTCATTGTTTTGTACATACAACTTTGAAAGAAGGTCATTTGACAGAAGAGCTTTTCTCCTGCAGATGGGCGAGAAAATTAGCTCCCGAGGGGTAAGGTCACGGCTGCCCCAAAGTAGAATGTGTGCCGAGTTTCCCAAGGCGGCTAAACGCCATGCCCATTTTAGCTAAACTTAAATGTACTACAAAACTGTATGCTGCTGCACGCTTCAAACAAAAGAATGGTTGAATAATAAGAGACTAAAATATTTAACTTTTGTATCTCTTTATTTACTGTGATTTCCTGGGAACATTTTCATGTAGCTACTTTTATCGTACGTGAGAAATTGAGTTCCTCGCGCGAATTCCTTGAGGCTTTCTGAGAAAAAAATTTAACTTTTTTTAATCATCTACAGGAAACTTTTGGAACCTAATTTCAATAAATTAAAAAACATATGTTTTGTCATTTTTACTTTCTTAAAAACATTTCCATCGACGATTTCAATGTAAGACTCCTTAGGGCAAATTTTAAAGGAATTCGGAAAAGTTTGCATCGCAAGGAGCAATTTGAGTGGTAACGAGCATTGAAAGAACGGAACAATTATTTTTAAGGACAGGGATGTGATTTTTGACTTCTAAAACTCCTGTGCTGACTGGCACTTTAATTATTTTAGCGTCTGCACCATTACATTTCTCTTAAAAGTCACAAATAAGTGTAAAAACATTTTTAAGAATTTTCGACCATTTTCTGAAGTCGATCCCCTTAATCAAATACATGGCAAATGACCAATTTAAAGTAAGCATTAACTTCGACAGAGTAGGTAACTTCCATTAGTAATGAATGCTCCATAATAAATGAAGTAAATACGCATGCAAGGGAATAGAAATAGCAACGTTGAATACTTGTTTTAATAATAGGAAAGGAAATATTTAATGTTAGTGATTGATAGGCTTGCAGGAATTTAAATATTTGTATAATAATTCTTATTTAAAACGTCATGCAACATTTTGTGTAGGAATTGGAGCTGGTAAAGTACGAAATGTTAACATTTTGATAGATGGGAAGTAATCAGTGGCTCAGGTCGGGGTCAACTATTAGCGAAGTCGAAGGTAAGGGTTCTAAATGCAAGGTTTTCTAAGAAATTATCAGCCATTATAGGTAGATTTGGCAAATTGTATCAAGGAAAGGATATACGCTAAATAGAAAATCAATAATACCGTGACAAATGAATTAACCAACAATATGTTGGTATTAAGAAAGAAAGTACTAAATGACGAGGCGGAGCGTAATGAAATAAAAAGGCGTGTGTCGACGCACCTCGTTCACAGTTTTCAGCATTCAGAACTCGGTCTCTTTCACGTACTAACTCAGGACAAGGTAAACCAATGTAAGTGTTCTTAGATAATCTGGTAAATGATACTATTGCAATAGCTAAATGTTCACTCGAGTAACGTGGTAACAGCTTGGCTTGCCGTAACGAAATTCAATACTTTATTTCACTGGACTTCAGTAAATAAATACAATTTGTCACGTTAAGGGCAACGAAAGTGTCATTATTTCAAACCCACTATATTACCCACGTCCATGAAACGAGTTAGTCCTATGCAGACGACAAAATAAACGTTCAACAACCTTCACATGTTGAGGCCCACGTTCTGGCCAACATTGATCCAAAAGCTGAATATTCATTGCGCCCATAGCTCGTAGTCTTCTAAATTTAGACTTTGTGAAGTAATAACCCTGAACTCAATGCCCTTTTGATTCCATGAGCAGCTGTAGATCCCTTTGTTTCATCATCATTATTATCGCCCTCATCTTCATTTGCATTCAGTCACCGCCCAGCTTATAACGAGGTCCAAGAACTCTCTTCAGGCAAGCATTTGCTTAGAATAAAATTCCCTACCCTGCGCAGCAATGCTAGTATTAAATTTTCAGCTTTTTCTACCCTGTATTGACGTAGACATATACGGAGAGCAGTATCTTGTTTTGACCATTACGGTTTACTGCGGTCTACGGAGCAATAAACTGGCTGACTCACAGCAGGTTATATGCAGAACGAGCAATGTGGAACACCACCACGCACTTTTACCACAATAAACACTGCAAGTGACTCATGACTAACTTCCTTCTTACAGCAACAACTTTTTCTTGCCTTCCCTTTATCTGATTATCAAACCGTAGGATCTCTTAAACCACTTTAGCCAAAAAGACATTGCTTCATTCCAGTCAGATTTCTCTCAATAATCCTGCAATAGAAGCTCAAAGCATAGCATCTCCTGGCATCTGGATATCTTACATGGGAAAGTCATATAAAGCATCTAGTTAGAAAATTAAGTGATCTCTTTCCGGATTTTGAATGATGCTTTAACCACGTGTTAAAGACTGTTTAGTTTGGATATGCGCATTTTCCATTATCCTATGGCATGATCATCTGGGGTTTATCACTTAACGCTATGGGAATCTATAAAATGCAAAAAAGAATAGTAAAAATGATCAAACAAGTTCACATAAGAACAGATAGTAAACCAATTTTTACTTTCTCTACTACGTATAGTAAGTAGGGGAAGTATTGTATTCCACCCAAAAATTCAATACCAAGATTTCACCGGAAATACATGTTTTGAGACCCCCTGAATAAAAAAGAAGCATTTTTGGAAACATGTCCGTGTGTGTCTGTGAACAGCATAACTCAGAAACGAACAGTCGGATAAACACCAAACTTGGTATTTAGGTTCAGTATCTTCCAGAGATGCGACACGAAGGTTTTCAAGAAAATCCCCCCACCCCAGATTACCCTTTACATGGAACATTTTTCGAAAATTTTAATTTTCTCAAAAGTGGCTCTAACGATTTTGATTAAAATATCACATGTTTAAGATATTTTCATGACAAATGAAATGTATATCTCGAATTTTCTGGGACTGTCTCCAAAAGTATTCTTCATTGTGAACGACTTTTGCATAACTGGTAAACCATAAGAGATAGACAAAATTTTACTACACAAAAAATGTAGATCGCGTTAAAATACACGATTTATGTCATACATTTTTGTTGTTGAGTGAACCATTTTCGAGATATTGCTTGATATTCCCTTAAATTTTTCAATACTTATTTTCTGAAATGGGAATTCGTTATTCATTTTTTGTATTGTATATGCAAAGAGTATTAATCTGAGGCAAAGAGAATAGTGCTGCACATACCAATCAGCTATTAAGAGGTATGTCTATGCTTAAAGGCTATTGTATTTCTATATTTCCCTTGCCAATACAAAACAAGGGGAACATAATACGCTTTAAGCGATAGTCAAATATTTTTAGAACTGGTCGCTATGTGTAAAATGTAATTCTCTTTGCATGTCAAAAGATCGTTTCTGCAAATGTTTATCTCGATATATGAAATAGATGGAGAATAAGAGTTTGTAAAAATAGTTTGTACAAAGTAGAGAAAGTCATGCGAGTGTAAAACATCAGATTTTTAAAAAAACTAAGTATCTTACTTGTACATTGCATATATATTAGGGATGGGACCTCGATACCGTCGATACTCTCGATACTCGGTCGTATCGAAGTGTGTCTAATACTTCGAGATAAACCTTCGATACTTTTAAATTTTTACGTTTTACATTACTGAAAGTTGTTGCGTTTATAGTATATACACAGCAATCAATTAGCAAAATATTAGAAAGTACAGGAAGAACCAAAACACTACGAACTGGATACGCGGTGTTTTTCCTGTCCGTGTCCTCGGCGCCAGTTCCGTCTGCCGCTATCATAGAAAGGCGTGGATGAAACCATACATTTTTAAAACTACTTTTAAAGGCTTTACTTACCAACTCTATGGAAGGAGATGCTGAAACTGGCCACCGTTTTTGTCCATACATTTTTGCCACCTCTTTAGGAAGTCAATTTTTTCGAGTCAAGAGTTGACGCCTGTACATATGTGAATACAATTTTGTTCCCCTTGTTTAGAGAATTAGCAGCCAGGGAGCGTGATTTTGCCTTTTTTCAACAAGACTCTGCAACAGCTTATACGGCCAATATTTCGATGAGAACAATTGAAAGTGAATTTGAGGACAGATTTATTAGTAGAGATTTGTGGCCGCGCTCGGTCCCCCGACCTAACCCCCTGCGATTTCTATCTCTTATAATATGAGGGGGAAAGGCATTGTTAGCTATATAACCAGTAATACGAAGTTACCAGAAATGCAGTAGTATTTACGTAAGCATGTAACGAACTTTGGATTCATAATTAAGACGGAAGTCTGTAAACATATATATATATATATATATATATATATAACAAACTGTTATTGGATAGCAGCCAATCAGGTACATTGATACATACTTACAATTCAAATACGTACGTTAAGAAGAACGGTTGAAGGGAACGCTAACAGAAGCTTGTCAGTGTTCGGGCAGGAAGGCTGTGTATAAGCTCATCTCTAAATAGACGCTAAAACTACGTATTTAAAGTCTACCAGTTATACATATTTTAACATAACAAAGGTAACAGTGAATTGTAAATATTTACACGTGGTTTAACCAAAATAAAAGTAAAATAATTAAACAGAATACGGTGTGCAAACATATTTTAATCTTCTCCATACCCAACCCTGACAATACATAAGTGCTTCCCGACATCAATACAGCAGCCGTGGCACAATTATAAAATAATTACAACTACACACATGCAAGAATACATATATACAATCATCAGATTCCAGTCTACGAGAACGCCGAGATGCGTCAAGAGAGTACGGGCATCAAGACGACCTACAAGTACGTAATACACCATCCCTCATCATCGTAGTGGGGGCATTACCAAGGGAACCGCTACAAGTCATCACATAGTAACCCACTTTATAAAAATCTTACTGTCGCTTTAGCCTACTGTATTCTTCTTATATTTACAACGATATGAGTAAATGCATAATGAAGGCTTATCTCGATTAACAAGAAGTAGAGAAGAGTTTGTTAACAGAACGGGGGTGACTCAGGCGGTAACGTCGGGTTCAAATTCCCGGGGTCTACCAAACTAACAGAAGGTGTTTTCGCGGTTTTCCTCGTCGCTGGATTGGATAATTTGATCCAGAATTTTCTTATTCACCGCTGATCACCCATCCTGGAATGATGCAGAGTTTGCTTGCTCTTCGACAGTCTACTGATCCAAGGCTTTGGCTTTTAAGTCCTTGAGCGTGTAAACACGATCAAATTTTTGTCAAATTCAATACTTTACAAGACCTTTCAAGAGTTGCCAACTTTACAACTTTTCTTGTCAAATTGCTTCCAATACTTTTAAACTCTTTGAAAGTCTTGAAAGCAAATAAGGGCATGTTCTAAACGATCAAAGATTTGACAATGATTTGATGGCTTTAGCCAATGAAATGCGAGTATTTAAGTGTAACATGGCGGAAAGAGAAAACTAAACAAAAATGGCTACCTGGCCAAGGATTGTTGTATGCGAGTTGATTAGGTTATACATAAGCTGGTTATGTCCGTATGTCTAGGACTGTGGATTACCACAAGATGAAGCAGATGAAGGCATGAAGAAATAATTGCCAGGCAGATTTCCGAACTAAGTATACATAAATGCAATGTTATATAGTGTGGTTAACCTATCAGTTGGTGTTACTTCCATTGTATTCCATAATCGTAATGTGATTTCATTGGATAATATTGGTATAGAACAGCACTTCATTGCAAACTGTTATACCGTGAAGCAAATAGTAAATTGCTTTGTGCGTGATAAATTATTTATCAATGTGTTCTGAAGGGTTTCAGTTTGAAAAAAGACAACTTGTCAATACACATTTATGACACTGTCAAGTCTTGTCCAATCTTGTCACATATTGAAAAATGTTCGACAATTCGTGTTGTAAACTCTTGAATTGGAAAAAAAGTTTGATCGTGTACAAGCGCCTAAGTCCTGCAAAGAGGAGGTGAAGTATTAAAGAAGAAAGAAGAGTTTGTATAAGAGTGAGTAGGGGAAACTGAATGCCACATAGGCAGTCAAAAACACTGTTCAATCTATAATTACCCAAGTATGCAGGATTTCGGCATCATCTCTCACGTGTTATTACATAAGGCCTCCGGTACTGGAGAAAACAAAACGTATAAAACATCTCACCCACACAGTGATGTCATTTTGTTTCTCCAGCAACCTCTCCCCTGCGTTGTCTGATGTCGGCGCTATTTTGAGGACCCTAAATGACGAGGTAACATCACATTAGCATATATAACACGGAAGACCACACCACGCAGACAATCCTGGGTGGTCTTTCGCCCTCTGTTAACAAGTGTGCATCAGGCTTTGGTGTGGAATTAGCCATAACAGCTGATGCGCTGTACAGATTCAGTAATGTATCAATAAAATATAATGTAACACGTGATTGAATTAATGACTATTAGCAAATGAAACGTGTATAGGAAATAATTATCGCAGTGATGACGATTCATTACTTTCTCTACCACGTCCTAGTAGACATTTCACCACCCAAAAATTCGATACCGAGATATCGCTGGAACAAAATGTTTTGAGGTCTCTTGAACAAAAAAAGTTTTAGAAAAAGGTTCGCACGTGTATGTGTGTGAATAGCAGTTATGGATAAATACCAAACTTGGTATTTAGGTTCAGTACCTTCTAAAGATACGACACGAAGATTTTCAAGGAAATCTCCCAAACCTAACTACCCTTTACATGAAACATTTTCAGAAATATTTTATTTTCTAAACAATTGCTCTAACGATTTTGATTAAAATGACACACATACATGTGAAATAAATTGTATATCTTGAATTTCCTGGGGAAGCATGTAGTCCTCTTCATTCGGAAGGCATTTTGTATAACCTTCTATAAATAATAAACGTTAAGCGGTAAACGAAAACGTGCAGCAAATAATGACTTTTTTATGGCGTAAACTATTTCCGAGATATCCGTTATTAATGGTTCGAATTGTTCAATACTTGCCATCCTTTTTAAGTCCTGTGGATTTTCAGTTGTCCGGCTTGTGTGAAAGAACAACAGTTCTAATAGTTGCTTAAACTATGAAGCCCGGGACATAAAGTACTTACGATATTGTAAGTCGCCATTGGGATCTGTCACCTCAAAATAATTTGATATCTCCTGTGATTTACCTGCAAAACTACGGGTCAGTTGGGAATTTAATGTCGTACTGGCATGTTGCCACGGCAGCTTAGTTGGTTAGAACAGCCGGATGGAAACAGGAAGACCCGTAGTTAAAATCCCGGCTATGATTGAATTTTTCAGTCGTTTGATTCTACCTTTCCAACCTTGTCCCACACAGGGCTTTTGTGGAAGATCAACTAATTATCAAGTTAATGAATCAAAAATTTCAAAATAAGTGTGAGATAAAATAAGCAAAAACACTGCAATAAACATCGTAGAAAGAGAAACACCGGCTGCTGAACAGGAGAATAAGTGCCTGATGTATCGGCAACCATTTCAACTCTGCTGTAATGC
This sequence comes from Deroplatys truncata, assembly GCA_030765065.1. Classification (NCBI taxonomy): domain Eukaryota; kingdom Metazoa; phylum Arthropoda; class Insecta; order Mantodea; family Mantidae; genus Deroplatys; species Deroplatys truncata. The sequence continues at coordinate 114,630,247 of CM060982.1, forward strand.
AGGTAGTACTTTTAATGTTCCATGTTGCTGTGCACTGCCAGCTTGTTTACATATGCGCATTGCCTCGCTATCCCCTCTCAGTGTTCTGAGCTTGCAGTTGACGTACAACTTGCCATACTGAAGCATACCATCAACTTGTTAACATCACCCAAATCTTAAAGATGTTCGATAAAGAAGCACTTTTTGGGAGGGATGGGTTCTTTTTGAATCAAAATGCTTTAGTGTAATAAAATAAATGGTTAAAAAGAATTAAGTTACTTCCCAAAAATTCGATACAGAGCCGAAAATACATGTTCTGGGGCTCCCTGAATCCGAAAAAGCATTTTTAGAAAAACATCCATGTGTGTGTACAGCGTATCTCAAAAACGAAAAGTTGGATAGCTGCCAATGGGTATTTAAGTTCAGTATCTTCCAAGGATGCGACACGAATATTTTCAAGAAAATCCCCCACCCCAACTATCGCTTACATGGAGCTTTTTCGAACATTTTTATTTTCTAAAGAATAGCTAACGGTTTTGATTAAAATACTATATATTAAAGTTATTTACATGACAAATAAAATGCATATATTGAAATTTCTGGGAATATCCTGTGAAGTTCTCTTCATTCCGAAATAACTACTTGACCGTTCTCTTAAAGTCCTGTCAACATTCAGTTGTTTCTCGCGATTGCATGAAAACAGTATGGAATTTTAAGGCCGGCATATAGCGTCCAGTTCTTAAACATTTGACTATAGCTGTTCTCTTTGTATCCATAACGAAATGTTTAATATAGTTATTTCTGCAAAGGTTTATTTTGATTAAAATGTAGTAGATAGAAAAACAAGGTTTAGTAGGAATAGTTTTTATACCCACTAATAAAGATGTAAGTTAGTCATATGAATGTATCACATCAGATTCTTCTTTATCTCTCATAAGTTCTTATTCTTATTCAGCTTCTATTGAAATTTAATTCATGATTTCCATGCTCACCTCTTCCCCCTTCCTTTTTTCGACCGTCATAAACTCTTCCGACAAAGAGAAATAAACCGGGAATGACAGAAATAAGGAATAAGGTTTCTTCTCCATTAACTCGTATTCTCCTTTTCTCTTTTCTGAAGCCATATGACAATCTTTTAGAACAGTGGAAGGGAGAAGAGCGTCCTTGGCTAAAATAAATGAAGTTTTATTCAGAACAAAAGCTATACTCAACCCACAAAAGTCTAGAAATAATATCCCCACATTGATTCTGTTTTTTCTACAAATGTGGGCGGCTGTCCGCTTTTGTCTCGGCCTATCGACTATGAAAGCGTAACATGTCACTGTGTTAGACACTAGCTCAAAAGGGATATATCTGAGCTTGAATGCTTAGAACCTTATGAAAACAATTAAATACAAATGGAATAACAGTAATTTGTGTCATTCCCAGTAAAACGCTCTTAAGAGCAGTAAAAGTTACAAAGACAGTGTGTTAATCTATTCATGGGTTATGAGGTATTTAATTAGCATAAAAAAGCAAGACTCTAGACAAATGGTGCGGGAAGCAAATTCTTCTTCTTCTTCCTTTTTTTTTACCGCGTATCTAATGGCTAAAGTAGTATGGTATTCCAACTGAAAATTCCATGTTAAGATTTCGCGGAAAATATGTTTTGAGGACCCCTTAATAAATAAATCTGATGTGTTACACTCACATGACTTTCTCTACTCTTGTAAAACTATTTTTACAAACACTTATTCTCCATCTACTTATGTTAATCGAGATAAACGTTTGCAGACTCTATCTTATTGCTAATTTTCTTGTAGATGCAAGGGGAATTGGTAGACTTTAAGCGATAGTCAAATATTTTAAGAGCTGGTAGCTATGTGGAGTATTCCAGTTTCTTTGCATTACTAGGACAAAAAAAATTTAATAACGAATTTGAGAAAAAGTATAAGTACTGGAAAATTTAAGGGAATAACAAGCAATATCTCGAAAATGGTTCACTCATAAAAAAATGTATATGACATAAATTGTGTATTTTAACGCGATCTATATTTTATTTGTCATGAAAATATCTTAAACATATGATATTTTAATCAAAATCGTTAGCCATTTTTGAGAAAATTAAAAATTTCGAAAAATGTTCCATCTAAAGGGTGACGTGGGGTGGGGGGATTTTCTTGAAAACCTTCGTGTCGCGTCTCTGGAAGATACTGAACCTAAATACCAAGTTTGGTGTTTATCCGACTGTTCGTTTCTGAGTTATGCTGTTCACAGACACACACACATGCGCGCGCGCGGACATGTTTCCAAAAATGTTTTTTTTGATTCAGGGGCTCTCAAAACATGTATTTCCGGTGAAATCTCGGTATCGAATTTTTGGGTGGAATACAATACTTTCCCTACTTACTATAGGTAGTAGAGAAAGTAAAAAGGTATTTTTACAAAATGACCAATGTAAGCGGCTACAATCCATTCGTAAAAAATTAACATTTCGAACTTATATTGAACTGTGATAACAGCAACAGCATCAAAGCAGAGAGAATACCACTTCTTATTATTCATTATCTTTATGATTATTTGTTGTGTATTTATACAAAATAACAAACCCATTCAACATAATCGCACCAACTACAAATATCTCTAAGGTGCTCAAACATAGCTAAGATAAGACTAATAAATAAGTCGAAGTTCATATCCATTCATTCTGCGATCATACTCCGATTCGGATATTCACTTATTATAATTTGTAGTTTCTCACTTTTTATAAGCAGCGGTTTCTTTTTCTGCGGAAAGTTTGTGATGTTTTATAAGCATAAAAACAAAAACTGAGTGATATATAAAAGACAGTGGGCAGAGACGACAACAGCAACAACATCAAACCAGTCGATGTACTTCGACGGCGGATTGATAAGTCCACGACTTTGATGAGAGATAGCGTTCTAATCACAGATTTCTTGTTTGCACCCAATTCTGGGTATAATCGCAGAAATTCGTCATTTGTTTCTTAGAATATTTGACAGCGTCTAAAATAAGCAGATGTGTGTTGCTTTTTAAAAAATGGAGAAAAGTGAATTTTGTGTTCTGATAAAGCACTACTTATTGCGTGGTAAGACGGTGAAGGAAACGGAAGAAAAGCTGAACAGTATTATGGGGACTCTGCTCCCCATCACGTGGCGTGGTTCACAATTGGTTCACAGAATTTCGATGTGGTCGATGGCCTGTTGAGGTCACAACAGAAGAAATGGTGAACAAAATTCACGTTGATGGAAGACCGCCGAGTGAAAATCCGTGGTCTAGCCAAGACCGTAAACATCTCGAGTGAACGGGTGTATAACATTTTGCACGAATTTTTGGGTATGAGAAAGCTGTCAGCAAAATGGGTGCCGCGACTGCTCACAGTTTAGAACAAGCGGAATCGTGCGACCATTTCACAGAGAAGTTTTTGAACATGTTCCAACGCAACCCAAATGAGTTTTTGCGGCGTTACATCACGGTTGATGAAACTTGGATCCAATACTATCAACCTGAAACCAAACAACAATCAAAGCAGTGGATTTCCTTCGTCGAACCTGCTCCAAAGAAAGCGAAAACCATTCCATCGGCAGGAAAAATCATGGCAGCTGTCTTTTGGGATTCACAAGCGGTGACAGACATCCACTACCTGGAAAAGGGTAAAACGATCACAGGTTGATATTATGCCGCAATGCTGGATCAGTTTCACAAGGAATTGTTAAAGAAACGACCACATTTGGTGAAAAAAGGCTTCTCTTTGCCATTGTAAAATTTGTGGAATTGGGCTACGAATTGCTACCTCACCCACCTTATTCTCCAGATTTTGTTCCGAGCGACCTCTTCCTCTTCGCAAACCTGAAAAATTGGTTCACTGGGAAGAAATTATGTCCAGTGAGCAGATCATGGCAGAAACATCAAATTTTGCAGACTCGAAAAACCATACTTTTTGGAAGGGTTAAAAAAAGAGAATTGAAAGACTACGTTGAGAAATAAAATAGTTTTTTGGAAAAAAAAATGTTATTTTCTTTAAAAAGCCACGGACTTATCAATCCGCCCTCGTACTTCTTTTGCAATTCTTGTTTTCTTTGTATTATTGGACTACATTTTATTTTGTCTTTCGTGCGTTTTCTTAGCAGTTTTGAGTATGTTGGTTACTGAGCATGAACAAGGCTATATTGATGTTACACTGTTATATTTCTTCGCAGCCGAGATTTTGTCTATAAATAACGAAGAGAAATTCCGAATGAACAACGTGAAAGTCATACAGCTGCATTTACGAGAAATCATCATTACAAAGTGTGGTATTTGTGGTTGGTCAGCAGTGCTTCTGCATAGTGTTTTCTCAACATTTTATTATGTTCTTTTTAACCCCCTGAGAGTTTTAGTTAACTCTTTAAGTATCTTGTGTAATACTTTACGCAAGGCTATTGGTTAAGTGCAACCTAAGGCTAAATGTTGGAGGAATAAACTGTCAAAACCATGTACAACGCCGGGTGTTTCAGCTAGTTATCATTTATAAAAAGTCAACTAACGCGATTTTGTGGCAATAATTTGTATCACAATAATGTAAATGCCAGAGTGATTGTAGTGTTAATAAGCATTATTGTATGACATTGATTTGAGATGTTTGTTAATTATAAACATTGTTAGGAAATAAGTTTACACGGCCTCACTGAAACTGACAATAGGAGCGGATAACAATGTGCGAGGGGGTGAGTTGAATATTAATTAGAAGAGAGAAAGAAATGACGTCAGAATGGCGCGCTTTTCTTAGAAATGGAGGGAATTTCTTCCCTAGAGCATATGTTTTAGTAATTTTTGATTGGATATAAAAATAGACGCTAATGTTGGCGCGTTTTATTAGCCAATAGCAGCTCGGTTATAATCTTTAGGCATATCGGGGTGTGGGAGTATAAAAAGCTAAAGTCAGAGGCAGATTTCGTCAGTCCAACAGAAGCATTCGCGTGTAATACGTCGATCAGTTCAACGTAAGTATTCGTGAGTTATACGTCGCGTAGTTCAACGGAAGCATACATAAAGTACACGTTACGCAATTCTACAGAATCTCTCGCGTCGTAAAGTTTGTTATAAATGTGAAACACGCGAATTAATAATGTGAAGTAAATAAGTGATTATTAGTGATATTAGAAAATATAACAGTTTCAGTCTGGCGTGTATCACGAGTCAATATGTGAACTTAATTAATTGTGACGGTAATAAAGGTGTAAAAACAAATTCTTTTATCAGTGTTATCTGTGAGTAACAAATCCATTCCGTTTACACACCCTGTTCAAGAGATTTGCTTGACCGAGAAATAATAGCTAGCCGGAGGACAATGAACCCAACATTCAAAGTAGTAATACAACAGGCGCCCAGCAAAAGATAACACGAAGTGACCGCGACAAATTGGTTCCCATATGTGGGGCAGATAAACATGAAGCATTTTCCAACTACCAACAAATATATCCACTTCAAATTGGCTTCCATACGTGGTGCATATAAAGATGAATTATCTACCAACCACCAACAAATATCCACTTCAAATTGCAACACAACAGAACTACAGATTCAATCTGCTACGTATTTCTCCTTGTTACTGGAAGGAACCAAACAAATTGTTGAGGACAGAGAGAACTTGTTGCACAAGTAGAGTTTGGTGCTCAAGAAAGCAGTGTTCTTTTACCTCGCATGATTGGATTGAACTGGCATGCGTGTTGAAACCTGCTCTGTTATCACATAATCTACATCAGTTAGCGTTATGCTTATGGTCAACATTCGTTCACCAAAGTTATGCTTTATGTAACAGTCCATTGATGCTCACCTTTGGAGTGGATCCAGCACGTGGCTATGTTTAGATTAAGGGCTAAAGAAACCTGCTTATACTATAGTTTTAAAGAACTGGTACATTCTTCGACAAAAAATCGTAATGCTATCAGACGCAATTTGGAAAGCAGCTAGGAAAACAGATCCCAAAAGTATTACTTACAGAATATATCCCTTAGCAGTTGCAGAATTATTTATTAATTGTTTTAACTTTTTAAAAGCGAAGACAATGTAAGTATTGTATTCGATATCGAGATTTCACCCAAAGAAAAAACATTTTTATAAAAAGGTCCTTGTACGAGCGCGTAGCAGCTTCAAGGAAGCAACATCAGCATTTTCAAGAAAATCCCTTCCATTTCAAACTTTTACACTGAACAACTTTTGTTATATTTTATTTTCTCAAAAACTACTAACAATTTTGGTTCATAATACCATATGTTTAAGACATTTGCCTCACTAAAACAGTGTGATGCAGCTCTACGGCTCAAAGTTATTGGGAAGTCGGAGCCGGGCAGTTGGAGAGCTAAACAGACATAAATGATGCGGTAGCGTTCTGCCCAGCGTAAACACCAGAAGCGCCATCGTCAGATAACCAGAATCTTCTGGAAGTTTCCCGCATTTCGAAAGTTCTGGAACACACTGAAAATTTCGAGTGGCTATATAAGCGAGCGTTCTCGTGTGATCGAGTTTGTGACGACTGCTGTGACGTGTGGCGTGTGCCGCTGCAGGAGACATTGGAGAAGTCTAGTGTTCGACTCCCCAGCGAGTGAACCGCCCTGAAGAAGAGGTTATGTGGTTATGTCGTGCGTATTTCGTTGCGCCGCTACGTCACGAAGGAAGTGAAATAGTAATAACTAAGTGACGTGTCTGAAAATTTGAACTAGATTACATAAGCGAAGTGACAGTGAGAACTTAAGAGAAGTGACAGGAAAAAACCACAATATATATAGGTATATATACCGGTACATAATAATAGAGGAAGACTGAAAGTTTATATTTCATTAAAAACAGATTTTGTGTTATACAATTTTTTTGGTATTAACACTAGTTCTGAGAGATTCGCCATTAGTTTGCATTTTCAACCGAATTACATACTAGGATAATGATATTATTATTAATAAAAATAATAATACGCGGCCTACACCGGCCGTGGAAGCCATCTCTCATTCATTTAGGCAATACTTTCTCTAAAGCACATATGAATTAATAACAGCTTTACATCACAAGTACAATAATAACAGATCACAGGAAGAGAAATCTCCACTCCTAGAACCGAACCTGATGCAAACACATGACGTCATTAGTCCGAGATGCGCGGGAAACCAAAGAACACCATAACATTAAATATGCGCGATTATTTATGGGCTTTCAAGAAGTGTGTTAAACAGTTCGATAGTTTTCAATAATATGAAACAGTATGAATATTAATAAATAATATGAATAGAAAAGCTAAAGGAGGTTGTGAGGCAGTATTTTTAACACTTAAATAATTTCAGTCTAATTATATAATATGTAAATTCAATAACAGCCCGCCTTGAAGCAATATGTGTATGTAATAATTTGTAAAATGTATGTAACAGTCATTACATATGCTTATATTATTGTATACATGTTCAATAGTGTTATGTGAACATATTACGTAATTTAATTATGTAGGAGCTGTGAGAATAATAAGTTAAACGTTGCTAACAATGAGGTAACCTTGAGGCAATAATGAGTTTGAGAGTTTAACAGTACTACTTGTGATTCTTGGAGTAACAATAATGTAATTTTAGTGACAGTTTATAAAAATAACCAATCAACAACCAGAAAAAGCTTTAGTTAAATGCTGGTATTCTATTGGAGTAAGATTAGCCAATCAGAGACTTAAAATAGAGAAATTTATATTTAGGCGCTAGAAACCTTGTCAGTTGCCTCCAAACAGTGATCGTAACCAGACGCGAGATGTGTCCTCGAGAAATTAATTACGTATTCGTGTGAGACGAAGAAAGTATACGTGTTAAAAAGTTCAAGTATTAAATAAAAGAATCTCACAGCTCTCGATATCAGTGAAGTGCTATTTAATTTGCGTCAAGGATTAATAAAAAGGAGTGAATTAAAACTTAAAATGTGTGTAAGCCTACATTCTTGTCGCATCACGCCCTGCCAAGACTTCCATGCCTAAAATAATACTGACGCAGCCGAGGCAAACAAATATTAAATATTTTAAAGAAACAGTGAAAATACATTTGGGGCGAAGGCTACCGGAAACTGTTTACCATATGTGCGGTTGCAACTTCAAGTTCGGCTCCCCAACAGTTGAAATATAATACAACTCCTTCAATACGACCTACTTCAAATTGACTTTCCATACGTGGAGCTAAGAAATAACTACTTCAGTTGTAGGATCCGTTTAATTCCTTGTGGTGCGCTCATTCCTCTTGTGCATTCTGCGGCAACGATGAGCAGTTTATTCCTCACAGCTGATAATAAAACGGGCATAATGCAGAGGGATAAAAAAATGTTTCGTTTACATCAAGTCTGGTTCTAAGGTTGGAACGACTAATAGTTTCGCTCAGGTGTCAATGTGCTCAACTGTCAACACGCTCAGGTGTTCCGTTCCATACCCGTTATCGGTGCCGGCTATGAATTTTGAAAACAGGCTTAAACCGTAGTCAAGAAAAGGATCTTTAAATCTCTTCATGAACCTTCAAAGAACATATAGTGAAAATCAGAAAGAAACTGAAGAAAAAATTGATTAATGGGGAGCATTTTAATGTGGTAAAAGCATAAGAAAATTGAAGAAATATTATGTTCTTTGCACCACGCTTTGGGCGTCAGTGGGCTTACACAGATTATAATTTTACTTCACTCCTTTTATTAATGCTTGACACGATTTAAATAACACTTCACTGATGTAGAGAGCTATGAGATTCTTTATTAATTAATTGCACTTTTTAACACGTAAACTATTTTCGTCTCACACGAATACGTATTAAACTTCTCGAGGACACATCTCACGTCTGATTAGTAACACTGTCTGCTAGCAACGCGTCCAGTTATGAGCGCTGTCTACAAGCAACTGACTTGATTTCTTCCGCCTAAATTTGTAAATTTCTGTATTTCAAGTCTCTGATTGGCTATTCCTAATTTAACTTACGCTTTTTTCTGGTTTTTCATTATTGAACATGTATACAATAATATAAACATATACAATGATTGTAATATACACTTTTTATATATTGTTACATACACATATTGCTTTAAGGCGGGCTGTTATAATATATTTGTATTATATAATTTGACTAAAATCATTTAAGTGTTAAAAATATTGCCTCAAAACAAGCTTTAACTATAGTAACTATTTGCACAAACCTGAACTCGTCTATTTAAATAGCGTTATTGGACATTTGAATAACCAGAAATGCAAAACCTGTTTCTACGATGTTTGAGGACTTGCTTCATGAAAATTCAGTATCAATACTCTTTTAAAGCTCACAACTCGAACTCTTGACCGCGTCAGTGTTATTATCCCAAACAGCAGAGCGCGTTATTGTCAAGTTTACTTGCGGTTCAATGCTTATTTTAATCTTGTGCTCTACTTCGTGGCTTTCTTTAAGTTACTGGCTAAATTTTATTCATCCTACAGGGAGAGCCAAAAGATTCGAACCAGCTACGCGGTGTTTTTCCTGTCCGCGTCCTCGGCGCTCGTTAACGTCTGCCGCTATCATAGAAAGGCACAGATGAAATCATACAACATTTTTAAAACTAATTTTAAAGGCTTTACTTAACTTTATGAAAGTGCGTTTGAGGAGAGTTATTAGTAGAGATTTGTGGCCCCTGACCTAACCCCTGTGATTTCTATCTCTGGGGTAACTTAAAACAAAGTATAGAAGACAAACCCACACACCTGGAAGAATTAAAACAAAATATCCGCCAGGAAATTGCCAGCATTTCTCAACGTGAACTACGGCGAGTGATGGATAGTTTCCTAAAGAGGTTCCAGAAATGTATGGACAGCGACGATGGCCAGTTTCAGCATCTCCTTTCATAAAGTTGTTAAGTAAAGCATTTAAAAGTAGCTTTAAAAATGTATGGTTTCATCCGCGCCTTTCTATGATAGCGGCAGACGGCAACGAGCGCCGAGGACGCGGACAGGAAAAACATCGTGCAATCGGTTCGTAGTTTTTTGGCTCTCTCTGTATACATTATTATTAAAACACACGAGAAGTTCTGCAGTTGGAGATCTCAAAACAACACATCAGTGAACGTATCCTTGAAGTTTAAATCCCAGTAGAAATGCTGTAGCTATACTGGTTTCATTCCAGAAGATGAAGTGAAATACAGATTTCTCTCTAGAGAGCCTGAAATACGGCAGGAGCGCAAGCTCGCGCCGAGGTAACTTTTAATCTAAATGGTAATGGGGTGTTTACTCATACCTTAATGACGAGGGGGACTGGGTCCCCTGGAGATCTAAATGAGGTGACATCAGCTATACCTTAGCAGGGTAGCTTCCGCTTTCAAGAGATACAACGTTATCTCCACTTGTTCAAAGTCTCTGCATCAGGGGTCCTCAAGCCTGGGCTGCCAAGACAATTAATTTGGCTTTAGGAGATTTACTGTACCTGCATTAATATGTCTTTTTGACATAATCTGTGTCGCATTTCAAGGAGTCTTTAACAGTTAATGGTTGGTTAGTGTATCTTAACATTGCAAAATACGCTTCAGGAGCTGCTAAACTATAGCTTATACTCAAATTTATTCACTGTTGATTTCAATACAGAAATATTGGCTTCATCAACAATACAATTATTAGTACAAAAAGAACAGGTCTAATAGATGTAATACACAAATACAGAAATCATAATTTACTACATGAGTAGGTACCTAAACTAAATTTTGGAATTGTAAACATAGTATATTCCATAAGAAAGCTTATAAACTAATTCATTTCTAGATATTCTTCCACTGAATAAAAACAACCCTCTATTAGGAATTTTTTCAAATCTTTTTTAAACACTGTTAGGGTTTTAACTTTTTTAATTTCTCTACTACGTATAGTAAGTAGGGGAAGTATTGCATTCCACCCAAAAATTCGATAGCGAGATTTCACCGGAAATACATGTTTTTCTGTGCACTGCATGCATATAAAGCATTTTTGGAAACATGTCCGTGTGTGTCTGAACAGCATAACTGTCGGATAAACACCAAACTTGGTATTTAGGTTCAGTATCTTTCAGAGATGCGACACGAAGGTTTTCAAGAAAATCCCTCCACCCCAGACTACCCTTTACATGAAACATTTTTCGAAAATTTTAATTTTCTCAAAAATGGCTAACGATTTTGATTAAAATACCATATATTTAAGATACTTTCATAACAAATAAAATGTATATCTTGAATTTTCTGGGAATGTCTCTAAAAATATCTTCATTGTGAACGACTTTTGCATAACTGGTAAACCATAAGAGATACAAAATGTTACTACACAAAAAATGTAGATCGCGTTAAAATACACAATTTATGTCATTTAAATTTTTTTTTAGTTGAGTGAACCATTTTCGAGATATTGCTTATTTCCTTAAATTTTCCAATACTTATACTTTTTCTCAAATGGGAATTCGTTATTCTTTTTTTGACCTGGTAATGCAAAGAGAATGGAATACTGGACATAGCAATCAGCTCTTAAAATATTTGACTATCGCTTAAAGCCTACCAATTCCCCTTGCATCTACAAGAAAATTAGCAATAAAATTAACATCTCGATATCTCGATTAACATGAAGCATACGCAGAATAAGCGTTTGTAAAAATAGTTTGTACAAGAGTTGAGAAAGTCATGTGAGTAACATCAGATTTTTTTTCATATAGGGTTCTTTTATGACTTGTAATGTGCAGTTTATATTTATTTCTTGTATTATAGTCATGAATATCAGCATTTGTGTTAAAACTATTTCGCTGCTTATACATTGTTACCAGAGTTTCAAAAATGTATAGCGAAGGAACAGTCGAGATATTTAACAGTATGAAGTAAGGTTTGCAGCTTGTGTTGCTGCAAAGGTTTAACATTATTCTGATTGCCCTTTTTTGTATTATAAAGATTCTATTTTTATAACTGGACTTTCCCCAAAATATTATGCCATATGATAAATGACTATGGAAATATGCAAAGTAGGCTATTTTAAGTACATCAAGATTAACTGTAAAACATGTTTTGGATATTTTTTTTTAGATAGTACATCAATGTGGATTCTCCAGTTCAAGGTTATTGTCAACCCAGATTCCAAGAAATTTAATTTTATTAGACATTGTTATTAATTCATTTTCCAAATAAACTTCGGCAAAATTTAAGTTTTTTTTTTTTTAACTTTATGATAGAAACCTTGCATTCTGTATTAAGTTTTCACGTCACAGATCAGCTGAAAAATCAATTAGTGTGCGCTCTAATTCTTTTAGTGTTGCTAATCATATTTTTAGTACATTTTATTCACATTTTGCTTTCTAAAGTAAGGTAAAAATATATTGATTCATTTTCTCTACAAATTCGTATTCTGAAAAAAATATATTCAACGGTAAGTAGGGGGTTCAAACAGTGTTCTTATTCTTACACGTGACTCTTCAACCTTTCTGGAATTTAAACCTGACCCTTGAGTAGTAAGGTTGCCAGGATATGCTATTAAGGGTCCAATCATGAAAGAAGACCACTGTGCAGCAGCAAAACCTTTGCGACTCCTCATAGTCACTCGCTTTCGAAGCAATCAGTTGTAGTATTAGAGTATGTTTGTAGAAGTTGCTTGCTAATTAACAGTGCCATTTCATAATTTCCAGCTATTTATCGACTACATTGTGTGGACCCTTCTTTTTTTAATTTAGCAATACATGATTTATTTCCCTAATTTGTCAGACATTGGGACCTCTATTACGAGAACACTGAAGAAGAATTCAGGGACGAAGGCGACACGTGTTATGTAGTGTATTAACGTTTAACAACTAAACAATGTGTCGCCCGGTTCGCGTCAATCCACCAAGTGCTTGGGACTACACCTCTCCCTCGTTGCAACTGCCATTCGCCGCCTTCGTTCGCGACGTTACAAGATCCGGATAAATAACCTTTAACCTCTAATTTTCCAAGCAAAAGCTCCAGATTTTAGCAAACTTATCTATTATCACTAGACTTCGAAACTAAGACCGCTCCAGCTATCCACTACAGAGAATTGCAGTAGTGTTTAACCTAATAATAACAATAATAATAATGGCACGCCAAGGACTACCAACCCGATTGCCGGCCTCACGCCGACGTGCTCAAGGCAGAGGTGGGCGATCATCCAACATATATTGGGAGATGTGTCGATTTATAATCGCTACCAACCACACCTTCTCGTATTCCTCACGTATACGTAATGGATCGAAAATCCGCATCCCATACATGGGTTCGAACCAATGCGCATTCCATGGTCAGGGATAGAAGCACCACACTCCAATCCAATGTGAGAAGACGCAGGACACCGAAAACAGATGCACAATACACCTTTGTCTTTGGTTTCGTCAGGCAGAACTTCGACCATCTACATAAGGCCAACTTTATTTGGGGGCGGGTTAGTTAACCAGAACGGTTTAAGTTTCCAAACATGAGAATCATTGTAGTCTACAGTGAGGTTACAAAGCGGGCGTGCCCCTCATGCTTCATGACCTACGATGGGTATGGTTGATTGATACGGATATGTAACTGAGACAGTATTTTATATCACAACACTGTAAATGCCAGAGTGATTGTAGTGTAAATTAGCATTATTGTATGACAATGATTTGAGATGTTTTTTAATTATAAGCATTGTTAGGAAATAAGTTTACACGGTCTCACTGAAACTGACAATATAAGCGGGTAACAATGTAGCGAGGGGGTGAGTTATTTATCAATTAGAAGAGACAAACAAATGACGTCAGAGTAGCGCGCTTTTCTTTAGAAATGGAGGGAATGTCTTCCCTAGAGCATGTGTGTTCGTAATTTTGATTGGATATAAAAATAGACGCTAATGTTGGCGCGCTTTATTAACCAATAGCAGCTCTGTTATAATGTTTAGGCATATCGGGGTGAGGGAGTATAAATTATGAAGCCAGAGACAAGTATCGCACAGTTCAACAGAATCATTCACGGGTTACACGTCGCGCAGTTCTACAGAATCTCTCGCGTCGTAAAGTTAGTTACAAAATGTGAAATACGCGAATTAATAATGCGCGGCAAATAAGTGATTATAGTTACATTCGAAAATATAACAGTTTCAGTCAGACGTGTATCAAGAGTAATTATGTGAAATTAATGAAGTGTGACGGCAATAAAAGTGTAAAAACAAATTCTTTTATCAGTGTTATCTTTTAATAACAACTCCTTTCCGTTTACACACCCTGTTCAAGAGATTTGCTCGACTGAGTAATAATAGCTAGCCGGAGGACTAAGAACCCAAAATTCAAAATAGTATAGCAATAACAAGCGCTCAGCAAATAAGATAACACGAGAGACGATACCGCGACAACTGATAGTTTAATGGTCCAAGACATTGGTATAACACCATTTTCATAGCACAGCTGAATTCTGCGCCATCTCCTGGCAGATGTTTTGCCGAGATAATCTTTGTTCTATGGTATATGGACTCTGACCAGCCATGTTTATTACTCCCCTGGGCAACATAACTGCACACAGCAGCGTTAGCATGGTTACCAAGATGCTAAAGATTACCAACATGAATACTAACACTTTAACACAAGTAATCGAGAAATAGTTGGGGTACGCCCACTTTGTGACCTCACTGCACAGCTTGTACATATAATTATATTCTGCAGCTGATGAAATAATAATAAAAAAAATATTTGAAACCGGACAGAAGTCCCGTTGGCAAAATAAATACTTATCCGATACACAAATAGCTAAAAGGTCTAGCTTGTCTGACACGAAAACCACTAAATTGGTTACCCTGTTGAAGATACTACGTATCCTGCTGCAGATTAGAATGTTGTACAAAATTTGGTTCAGAAGCTTTCTAGTTACATTTAATAAAACCTTAACCACGAAGCCCACAGATTACATAACGCTATGAAACTTGAAGTGACATTGAACCTTACAGTACTTAAGAAATTTCCAGCCATTGGTTTTTCTTTCATGTCTTTGGCACCTTAAAATGCAATCCCCATGATGCAATTTTTGTTCTGTTTTTACTTTCTCTACTACGTACAGTAAGTAGGGTATTCCACCCAAAAAAGCATTTTTGGTAACATGTCCGTATGTGTGTGTGCCTGTGTGTCTGTGAACAGCATAACTCAGAAACGAACAGTCAGATAAACACCAAACTTGATATTTAGGTTCTGTATCTTCCACAGATGCGACGCGAAGGGTTTCAAGAAAATCCCCCACCCCAGATTACCCTTTACATGGAACATTTTTCCAAAATTTTAATTTTCTCAAAAATGGCTCAAACGATTTTTATTAAAATATCATATGTTTAAGATATTTTCATGACAAATGAAATGCATATCTCGAATTTTCTGGGAATGTCTCCAAAAGTATTCTTCATTGTGAACGACTTTTGCATAACTGGTAAACCATAAGAGATAGACAAAATTTTAGTACACAAAAATGTAGATCGCGTTAAAATACTCAATTTATGTCATATACATTTTTTTTTGTTGAGTGAACCATTTTCGAGATATTGCTTGTTATTCCCTTAAATTTTTCAATACTTATTTTCTCAAATAGGAATTCGTTATTCATTTTTTTGTCTTGGATATGCAAAGAATATTAATTTGTGGCAAAGAGAATGATGCTGCACATAGCAACCAGCTATTAAGAGTAATGTCTATGCTTAAAAGCTACTGTATTTCTATATTGCCCTTGTAAATATATATTCCCCTTACATCTACAAGAAAATTAGCAATAAGATAGAGTCTGCAAATGTTTATCTCGATTAACATGAAGTAGATGGAGAATAAGCGTTAGTGAAAGTAGTTTGTACAAGAGTAGAGATAGTCATGTGAGTAACACATCACAATTTTTTTCTTCTTCAGATTTTTAGTATACGTTCCTTGAAGGTTAACATGACCTAATTTTTTTTTTTATAAAATATAGTTTAGACTTACGGTTTTTATAATTTACATGAATAATTCTTAGAAAGTTTAGTCATACTTTTATTTTTACTTTCTGGAAGAGTTTGCTACAAGAAACTTAATCCTTGATTGTAAAGAACCACTTTCGAGGAATAAGTGTAAAATTTAACAGCGTTACATTTCCAAATTTCCATCGCGTGACAATAAATTTTCATTTTTTGAACATTTTCTTGCCAAGTTAAGCACACAGGATCATGAAAATTGTTTGCTATAATTATGCTGAACAAATCTATGATAAAATTTCAGTACCGAGTACCCTTAATTAAAACGAATCTGATGTTAAACCTTGAAAATCGTGATTCATTTAAATCTAACACTGCTCTACGATAGGGATTTTCCATGTTTTATCGCCCTAAAAGTTCCTCCTAGCAGGGGCACAGGCCTTGACCTTTGCTTTGGGTACAACCTCTCTACGTGACAATAGATGGACAAAGAAATTCGCGAGAAAAAAAAAAGTTAATAAAGCGCCACAACAAGACAGTGAGAATTGTTAACGTCCGCTATGAACAACACAAGGTGATTTCCAACACCCTCTTAAATAGGGTGATTACTGTATGTTTCCTAATAATCCTCACTTCCCCTCACAATGATCTTCACATCCTGTGGGGGTGTCACATCTGCGTTCACACACCACACGTAATAGATGGTGGCGGAAGCCTGCTGTTTGCTTACACGCGTTGGCTCGTTTCTTTGTATCACAGCTTCCTTTTCCTTGGCAGCGTGTGAACCCAGCTCCTACGGTAAACATGCATAATGCCAAAGGCTCTTCTTGGATTAACACAGGGGTGTAAATTGAGGCAGTATTTTTAAAACTTAAATGATTTCAGTCAAATTATATAATAAAAAATATAACAGCCCGCCAATATGTATATGTAACAATATATAAAAAGTGTATATTAGTCATTGTATATGTTTATATTGTATACATGTTCAATAATGTTATGTGAATGTATTACGTAATTTAATAAAGTAGGAGCTGTGAGAATAATAGGTTAAAAGTTGCTAACAATGAGGTAACTTTGAAGCAATAATGAGTAAGAAAGTTTAATAATGCTACTAGTCATTATTGGAGCAACAATAATGTAAATTTTGAGACAGTTTATAAAACAGCCAATCAACAACCAGAAAAAAGCTTAAGTTAAATAAAAGTATTCTATTGGATTAGGAATAGCCAATCAGAGACTTGAAATACAGAAATTTACAAATTTAGGCGGTAGAAATCAAGTCAGTTGCTTGTAGACAGCGCTCATAACTGGACGTGTTGGTTGCAGACAGTGTTCCTAACCGGACGCGAGATGCGTCCTCGAGAAATTTAATACGTATTCATGAGAGACGAAAGTAGTTTACGTGTTAAAAAGTGCAAGTAATAAATAAAAGAATCTCACAGCTCTATATCAGTGAAGTGTTATTTAAATTGTGTCAAGCATTAATTAATGCAGTGAAGTAAAAATTATAATCGGCGTAAGCGTACATTCTTCAGCCGCACCACGCCTTGCAAAGAAATCCATGTCTCTAACAAATACTGACGCAGCCGAGGCAAACATAAATATATAATATTTAAAGAAGCAACAACCTACTTCAAATTGGCGCCCAAAACGTGGGACAAATAACAATACAACAAACTATCATCTCAAAATTAAGGCTTTTTCTACATCATTTATTGGTCCATAATATTAAGAAAACTGAGAAAGAAAATTTTATATCGTTCTATAAAAAATAATTGGAATATTACCAGACCTGCTTTCCGCAGATGATTTAATGGTAGAGGAAGTATCAGCAGTAGGATTTTCTACCTTGATCGCAGAAGAGATTGATCGATAAATTTACAAAGCATAAGAAAATAAAACACTGCCACTTTCACTTGTACTGTCACACTACTATCAATAAAGCGAAAGGAAACGAATTTCAACCAATTATAGCAGTCAAGATTTATCGTTTTGCTTTTCTCTCTTCTGCTTTTATTTTATAAACATCCCAGAAGAAGATCGAGTTGCACGGCTGATTATAGGTTTGCTAAGATCTAGATTTGAGTTTTCAATAAATGTACCTTTTATATACTCTTATTTTAATTTAAATGAAGTTACCCCCCCCTCTGTACAATATAGCTCTGTTATGCCCACTTTCATTTCCGTTGTTTGTATTAAGTTGCTGCGACGGTAACCTGATTTTAAACAGAGAGAGCACAATTAATTGTTTCATTTATATAGACTCCCTTAACTTCCTTGGCCATATCGGGGAATTTGACTGGAGAAACAACTGATGTTATTGCTCGCTAGACTGTAGGATTTCTCTGCGTTGATTTTTTTTATCAGTTTTTACTTTCTCTACTACGTATATAGTAAGTAGGGGAGTATGTACAAACGTTTATTCTCCATATGCTTCATGTTAATCGAGATGTTAATCTTATTGCTAATTTTCTTGTAGATGCAAGGAGAATATGGTAGGCTTTAAGCGATAGTCAAATATTTTAACAGCTGGTTGCTATGTGGCGCATTCCATTCTCTTTGCATTACCAGGACAAAAAAAATGAATAACGAATTTCCATTTGAGAAAAAGTATAAGTATTGAAAAATTTAATGGAATAACAAGCAATATCTCGAAAATGGTTCACTCAACAACAACAAAATGTGTATAACATAAATGTGTATTATTTTAACGCGATCTACATTTTTTGTGTAGTAAAATTTTGTCTATCTCTTATGGTTTACCAGTTGTGCAAAAGTCGTTCACAATGAAGAATACTTTTGGAGACATTCCCAGAAAATTCAAGATACACATTTTATTTGTCCTGAAAATATCTTAAACATGTGATATTTTAATCAAAATCGTTAGAGCCATTTTTGAGAAAATTAAAATTTTGAAAAATGCTCCATGCAAAGGGTAACCTGGGGTGGGGGGATTTTCTTGAAAACCTTCGTGTCGCATCTCTGGAAGATACTGAACCTAAATACCAAGTTTGGTGTTTATCCGACTGTTCGTTTCTGAGTTATGCTGTTCACAGACACACACACGGACATGTTTCCAAAAATGTTTTTTTTTTGGGATTCAGGGGGCCTCAAAACATATATTTCCGGTGAAATCTCGGTATCGAATTTTTGGGTGGAATACCATACTTCCCCTACTTACTATACGTAGTAGAGAAAGTAAAAAGTATATATCACGCGTGTTAAAAGTGGTTTTATCTTGTTCGTAGGAACATTCCTACTCGCAAAATAAAATCCTACTTTTACCCTTAGTATCATAATAATCTACTATTATTATTTAATGTGCTACATTTTATTTGTGAAATAGTGTGTAGTAATGTCAACAAAAGGTTTTGATTT
The DNA here is from genome assembly GCA_030765065.1 of Deroplatys truncata. Lineage (NCBI taxonomy): Eukaryota > Metazoa > Arthropoda > Insecta > Mantodea > Mantidae > Deroplatys > Deroplatys truncata. The sequence continues at coordinate 114,649,499 of CM060982.1, forward strand.
TAACGTCTATTCCGTTCATAGGTCACTCATCTAGACCAGGGGTAGCGAAACTTTTCATAAGGGGGTCACATTAACTATCACAGAATGAATCATGGGCGAAGTCACAGGAGCAATAAGCGGGGCGCACAGATCGGATTAGTTTTCAAACACAGCGATTTATTGAACTAAAATCTGTGTGTGTGTATTAAGGATTGATGTAATTAAATACCTAAGACATGATTAATCTTTCATTCATAGTCTCATTGCAATGTATATGCAATGCGTATGTGTTACAAGAAATATTTTTATATTAATAGCAGTTTTCAAACTCTATGAGAAAAATAAAACTTCATATAGAAATGCGGACAGTTAGCCTTCTAGATCTCATCCCTGTAACCATGTCATCTTGCTTCGTCACATGTACACAGAGACCCTAGCGCTAAGATTTGGCATAGCTACGAAACAGGAAATAAAACAAATGTAAGGTTATGAACGCATCGCAATTATTTTGACAGATGAGCAGCGGTGCAAGCCCGGCAGAGGGCCATGGATTTTTTTCGGGCGTAAACATTTTTAGCATAGCTTCCTTCGGAGGAGAATGGGACGCTAAGAGTCATAGCCATTAAAGAGCGTCCATAAATAAAATTCAATTTAATTTTTAATGGGAAAGGTAAACGTAGAGCATATGGATTTAGTACTATATGCAGCGACATGTTTTCAGTATGCTGACATACAGAAATTCATAGCTGCAGTGAGCAGAGTTTTGAGGTTAACTTCTTTTAATACACCTCTACAGCAAGAAAGTCTCAGAAACGTTAGAGTAAACTTGTAGAGGTGTAAGCAGCTTCTTGTCTACTTCTTTCATGGATTATGCAAACACACGGCCGTTACTCTCGCAGCAAACACAATAGCCTTGTCTGCCTCATGCTAACAACGTGTGATAATACAATTTACGACAGAGAAAGCACAGTGGTTGGGCGTGGACAGGATATTAACCACGGTCCACTTGGACATGTTCAGCTTTTGTATTCCTGGATGATACTGGGTGGAGTGCTACGACATCCTATGCCCGTCGACAATAAGCCGATAGAAAACATGGCATCACAACGGTTATTCTCCAACTCTGGATTATACCTCTTGGCAGAGAAAGCCATGTAAAAGACTTCTGTTACAAGATAGCGGTCCTTACGCCCAGCTATTATTGTTGTGATGACCCACTTTCCAAATTAAATAGTTTACAACTGTTACCAAGGTAGGTAAAGGAATTTGGGAATTAATGCATTCCATCCAGTGAGGCAGTATTTTTAACACTTGAATAATTTCAGTCTAATTATATAAATATGTAAATTCCATATGCTTATATTATTGTATCCATGTGTAATAATGTTATGTGAATATATTACGTAATTTAATAATGTGGGAGCTGTGACAATAATAAGTTAAAAGTTGCTAACAATGAGGTAACCTTGAGTCAGTAATGAGTAAGAAAGTTTAACAGCACTACTTGTGATTCTTGGAGTAACAATAATGTAATTTTAGTGACAGTTGTTGCCTTCAAACAGTGTTACTAATCAGACGCGAGACACATCCTCGAGAGATTTAATACGTATTCGTGTGAGACGAAAAATACTTTACGTGTTAAAAAGTGCAAGTACTTACCAAAAAAAATCTCACAGCTCTCTATATCAGTGAAGTGTTATTTAAATTGTGTCAAGCATTAATAAATGTAGTGAAGTAAAATTATAATCTGTGTAAGCCTACATTCTTGTCGCATCACGCCCTGGCAAGATATCCATGTCTCTAAAATAATACTGACGCAGCCGAGGCAAACATAAATATTTAATACTTAAAGGAACAGTCAAATTACAAAGTTAATATTTTTTTAAACTTGGTGCAAAGGCCACCTGAAAGTACATTTGGGGCGAAGGCTACCGGAAACTGTTTACTATATGTGCGGTTGCAACTACTACAAGTTCAGATCCCCAACTCTTCAAATTGACGCCCAAGGCGTGGTGCAAATAACGTAAAGAAAACAAACTTCTTCACCAGAAATCAATATCCAAATTTCAGCGCAAGTACAGGTTTTGTGAGATCCTTTGAACACCCCTTCCTTAAAAAGCAGCTCTAGAAAAAGGTACACCGACATGGGTAGCCGAGGTCGTTAAGACACAGAATCGTGAACGGCAGATCCACTGTTTTTCCTGTCCTCATAATTGAAAGTTAGGTCTGGAATGTTTCCTTCTCAAATTTCTTTTCCAAATATCATTTCATTACATATATCACCACTTAAGTACCTAATAAGAGCACTAAACAATACGGCAAAAATTCTGCTACATTCACATGACTTTGTCTATCCATTCTTCAAAAATATTCTTACAAAAGCACCTACTTCCAACTACTTCAAATTAATCCAGATAAACATTTATAGAAATGTTTTCATTATATATTTCCCTGTAGGTAAAAAGGGAACAGGGTAAAGCCGTAGGCTTTTAAGAGAAATTCCGTTCTCTTTGCAGAGAGAAAGAAAATAAGAAAAAAATCTTGATAAGATACATTCACATGACTTTCTCTATTCTCTATCGTTTATCAGTGAGTATACCAACTATCCTTATTGAAGTCTATTATTCTATCTACTACATTTTAATCAAATAAACCTTTGCCGTAATAGCTACATTACAGATTTCATTATAGATACAAAGAGAACAGCAATAGTCAAATGTTTAAGAACTGGACGATATGTGCTGGCCTTACAATTCCTTAGTGTTTCCATGCAATCGCGAGGAACTGAATGTTGACGGGACTTTTAAGGGAATGACCAAGAAATGAACAATTCGAACCTTTAATAATGGATATTTCAGAAATAGCTTACGCAATTGAAGATGACTTCATACGCTATTTACAGAAAATTGAAGTTACACATTTTATTTGTCATGTAAATATCTTTAATAAGTACTGTTTTAATAAAAATCGTTTGAGCCATTTTTGACAAAATAAAAAATATAGAAAAATTTTCCATGTAAAGGTGGTTGGGATGGGAGGATTTTCTTCAAAATCTGCGAGTCGCATTTTTGGAAGATACTGAACCTAAATACCAAGTTTGGCAATTATTCGACTTTTTGTTTTCGAGACACATACTGTTCACAGACACATACACACGGACAATTTTCTAAAAATGCCTCAAAACATATTTTCTGGAAATCCCGATATCAAATTTTGGGTGGATGCAACACCTTCTCTACCTACTAGGTATGTAGTACAGAAAGTAAAGTAAAAAAAAAAAAAAAAAAAAAAAAAAAATAACTTCCCATTTGAGGAGAGTAGGAGTATTGGAAAATTCACCTAATAACAAGGAATATCTCGGAAATGGTTAACTTTACAAAAAAAAAATGTATTTCATACAAATTTTGTGCTTTAATGAGATATATATGTTTTGGGAAGTGAGCCTTTGTCCATCTCTAACGGTTTACCAGTTATACAAAACTAATCCAGAATGAAGAGTACTTCAGAGGCTAATCCCAGTAAATTTACATTTCATTTGTCATGAACATTTATAATGTTGCACAACTGGTAAAACATAGAAGATAGACAAAGACTTACTGCACGAAAAACGTGGAGCTGATTGAAAAACACGTGTGAATTCCAATAACTATCAGCAGTATTAGCCGCTTTCGAAATATTCGTGTTACATCTTTAAATGTTCCTAGTTTGAACTGTCATGCGACACCTACAAACATATTATGCGAGTTTTTTTCCACGTGGTTTAATTAGTAACAAAAATTGACATAAGCGAACAGCTGTATGTTGGTCTCTGTAATGTGCATGTAACGAAGTCCTTACTGCTCAATTTTAATGTTTCCGGTAAAAATCAATTTAGGAGTAACGTATCGCGAATGGAAGAATGAATTTTATAATGAATATATCTACAGTATTCATTGGGAAGTAACGGGGAGAGTAGGTAACTCGTATAAGATACATTGATTTATTTAGCTTTTCCCCGTAGTGGAGGTAGGAGAACTGCAAATGTTGGGATGTTTAGAGACATATCTGTCCTTGATATTTTTACCCCATAGGTATTGTGGGAGAGGAAATATTGTATATTGAAAATGGATGTGGAAGCCACATTTAATCGGCGACCCTCGCATTATACGGTTATATTGGACATGTATATACGTTATTACTTGAATCAATATCGATATAGGGTTTTCCTTTCAGTACCTTCCTATCATTCCCTTTGCTATTTCAGTCGAGGCAAAGTCACATGCAATGTCAACTTCCAGAGATTACTACTATTGATATTGCAAGTAAAGCATCGGTTCTCCCTCTGAATTCGACTGGATTATGAAGTGGAGGGGATTCGGCACCGATCCAGGAATGAGGACATTGTACCAAAACCCCACGAGATAGAAAGGGATGAGGTGAAGGGAGACATCGGATGGCCGAAACCAGGAGTGACGACACAGCAATTACAGGGTCCCTACAGTTTCCAGACTGAGGCAATCGGACAGGCAGACCGGGACCCCGCCCCCAAGCAGGCTCTCAATGCCCTCAAGGGGCGGTCCTTATAACCCAACTAGCCGAAGGTCGAGGGACAGAAAGTTCAGAGAGCATCCTTTCTCACCGTCTCGCTGCACCGAAACACCATCGCCTACACTTCCAATCCTGAAAAGGATCAAACGGGTTGAAGAATGAATGCAATGGAGGAGCAGGAAATTCGGGGGATGAAAGAAATCATTACAGCATTCGACCCTGGACCTCCCGAATGTGGGCCACAGACGTTACCTACTGAGCCATCCCACTCGATTGGTTCTCCCTCTAGCTTGGCGTTGCAAATATAAGGGACTAGAACGTTAACTCTACATTACAATGGTAACCAAGGGAAATATTTTTTTATACGTAATCGCATGAGAGATCGATAAATTTCGCGGGTAGAAAGCACAACCCAATTTAGCTGATGAAGCTTGTAACCTCAAATGGGATTTACGAAGACTATTACATGAATAAAATATAACATTATATATAATGCATATATATAATTTTTACTTTCTTAGTTTTGTTGTTAAAAATCAAATCACCATTGTGTCATCTGTCAGCTCACGGCACACTAAATAAACAATTGAATGTGTTATGGAATACTAATCAATGCTACCAATTTACCAAGCTAGCCTCTAGTTCCCGAGGTCGCAGGTTCAAACCCAGCGGAGGGCGATGGAATTTTTTTCGGGCGTAAAAATCCTTAGCATGGCTTCCTTCGGAAGCGAAGTAAAGCTGGTGGTCCCGTGTCGTAGATTTACGGCACGTAAAAGAGCCTCTAGCCTGATAAAGAGGTCTCTGAGCAAAATTTCCGGTCTTTCACGCCCAATATAGAATGGGACGATAAGGACCACAGCAGTTAAAGAGCGTCCATAAATAAAATTCAATTTAATTTAATTTTTAATGCTACCAACAGTGAGAATGAGAAAATGGTTAACCTAAAAATTAAAATAAGCAGAACAGAATAAAGACTTTTTTTTTCAAGAACATATTTTATTTGAAAATCCACACTATTTGAATGTGTCAATTAAAAAAAAATCTGATGTGTTACACTCACATGACTTTCTCTACTCTTGTACACACTATTTTTAAAAAACGCCTATTCTCCATATGCTTCATGTTAATCGAGATATCGATATGTCAATCTTATTGGTAATTTTCTTGTAGATGCAAGGGGAATATGGTAGCTTTTAAGCGATAGTCAAATATTTTAACGCTGGTTGCTATGTGGCGCATTCCATTCTCTTTGCATGTCCAGGACATAAAAAAAATGAATAACGAATTTGAGAAAAAGTATAAGTATTGGAAAATTTAAGGAAATAACAAGCAATATCTCAAAAACGGTTCACTCAACAAAAGAAATGTATATGACATAAGTTGTGTATTTTAACGCGATCTACACTTTTTGTGTAGTAACATTTTGTGTGTCTCTTATGGTTTACCAGTTATGCACAAGTCGTTCACAATGAAGAATACTTTTGGAGACATTCCCAGAAAATTCGAGATATACATTTCATTTCCCATGACATTATCTTAAACATATGATATTTTCATCAAAATCGTTAGAGCCATTTTTGAGAAAATTAAAATTTTCGAAAAATCTTCCATGTAAAGGGTAGTTTGGGGTGGGGGGATTTTCTTGAAAACCTTCGTGTCGCATCTCTGGAAGATACTGAACCTAAATACCAAGTTTGGTGCTTATCCGACTGTTCGTTTTTGAGTTATGCTGTTCACACACACACAGACACACACACACACACACACACACACACAGACACACAGACACACACACGGACATGTTTCCAAAAATTCTTTTTTTGGATTCAGGAGGTCTCAAAACATGTATTTCCGGTGAAATCTCGGTATCGAATTTTTGGGTGGAATGCAATACTTCCCCTACTTACTATACGTAGTAGAGAAAGTAAAAATTCAACGTTGAAAGTTGAAGGAATCTGCTAGTTTTCGGTAATGCAAACCGATTGGATTAAAGTGGATGTTGAGGTAGTAGGATTTCGTAGTTTCTCTTTAGCGCCGACAAGGGAGATGGATAACGTAACTTATTAGTCACTGCATACTAATACTATTAGGGTTTAGTAACAAGCTGATATTTTATCCGACAAAATCGAATCCTTGCAAGCGTATTTTAAGATAAACGATCATGATTGAACAGCACTATTGAACGTTATTTGTCAATATTAAATATGCAACGTATGAATGGAATAGTCATAAATTTTATTTCTGCGGTACAAACCGTTGTTTAATCTGTCCCGTTTGTCGTAGGAGACAGCGACTTTGAAAGGCTTACGGGATTATCATGTTCCGAGAAAAGCAGATTCGACAATAAAAGTAACCGAGATCTTTAACTTAAATGCGTAATGTCAACTGCAGGTTAGCGGAGATAAAACATACCTACATTTCTTTTTAGCTGATGTTTTCATTTAATCCAGCGTAACGTTTGTGCCATGTTTATCCAACTGTCTTCCATCGAAATATAAATTTGTTGTAACATAAATACAGGCCTAGTGTTTGTATACCGGCATATGATAGCAAAGAACTTGGAACCAATCCTTTTTAAAGTAAATCACCTTCAAGATAAGAAATTTTAAGTCTTCTACTGTCGGAAAGCATTTCACAACGTTGCCTCGTAGCTTTCGTTACGCTAACGTAAAACACTGACCACATAATCCTCATAGTTACGTGTTTACACACCATAGTAACGCATTCTTGCTGTTTCACACTGTATTCTACTCCATTTTTCTGACCGTTCTCTATCTTTCACATACACACTTTATGAATTAATGAACGAACACTTGGGTATCTGATACTTTATGCATTTCCTGGCTTTAAACAGCCATATAAACCCAATCTTTTTATATTTTCTTTATAGGATAGTCATATATAATGACACAGTTATTACCGATAAATCACGAATAGCATTTATAGGACTATTTCGCGAATAAAATGAACCAATAAAACCCATAAATATTTCAAATGCTTACTATGAGCAATAAATTAACCTTAAAATAGTGAACAGTGTAGTTACGATTTTATGCATTACAAAATATACACTGAATGTAAAGTAAAGGTGGCGCTGCAAAATGAAATAAGTCCTTATGATCTCCCTTTACCTTTCTCATTTAGGTGCTCAGTCTTTTAAAATATTTGCGACCTACTGTGTTGCTGTTTCTTTTGTTAGTGTTTCATAACTTTACTTGGTTTATTCTATTTAGGAGCGGCCAAATCTTTCAGACGCCATTTTGTCGTTTGAATTCATCGCTTGTTTCCACTGCACACACACACACACACACACACACACACACACACACACACACACACACACACGTTCGTTATACTGATTATAAAGGATACGGAATAATTTCACAGCAATAGTATAATTAGTATGTTCTCATTGTTGATATAGTGTCACGGTTGGTTATCTAATATTTTCTAGTACACAACTGGTTTATATCTCATGACTGAAGTTTGAATGCAACTCATATCAGTTCGATATTGTAAATAATTATCAGGTATGCGCTAAAAATTAACGAACATCTAATGATCGTGTTACTTCATTCCGAATACAAAACCGCGAAATACGAGGAGGAATCAAAATTAGGCTGGATGGGAACCATAAAAATATTTTCCATTGTTAACAGTGCCCAGAGGTAAGAAGGGAGTTTTGAAGTTCGCTGGGATACTACCTTGAAAAATACTACCGCTACCAATGTATAGTTCTATCATATTTCCGTATTTGTGTGATTAGATATTACCTTGAAAGATTTCCCTCAGTTATCTGAATCAGTTCTGCAGGTTTTCCTCCCTCTAGAATAGAAACCTTAAGAACTGCTAAAATTGTGACATACATACGTGTACGTTTTTTCATAAAGTTAGGATGTAAACATGTACCTCTACATTAAATTTCAGGTTTTTTTGAAGGTAACACACTTAACACACAATCTACTAATGCAACAACTATATACAAGTCGTTAAAGTACATTTCGCAGAATCTCCTTAGCTCTGTTTATCCCATCCCTGATCATTATCACCTTCAGACCTTAGCTTCTACGCCTTTCTTCTCTTCCTTACCTGCCAGTGGAGCCCAACATACCCATCATCCTCTATTCAACGCGTTAAGAGATAACGGTAGATACTTTTTATTTCGTTCTCTAGTACACCAACAGACAATTATAAGCACGATTCATTCCTCACAAATGGGGCAGATTTTCCAACAGTTTCCATTGGTGCTTTTGACAATGTGTCAAGTATAAAGGCTACACTTTGGGTTTAACGTTGAGTGCAAAGTTTCATTGCTACAAGTTAGATACTTTGAGTACTGTAGACTTAAATATGCAGAAAGTTACACTTGAAGGGTTCTGGGGCTTCACGTCATTCTTTCAGGGTAATGTTGAAGATACGAGGGCAGCCCCAGAAGTACCCGACCTAACGTATATATAGCGGTTGTTTAAAAAAATGACTATGGTGGAAAGTAACACCCTTATAAAGCATAAGTCTGAAGTTTGACGATGCTACCTTGTTTAGCAATTGTTTGGCAGCCATTAATAGTGAACTCTCTCAGCAAATTTATAAACATGGATAAAACTGGCCATCGTTATGTGATACAATACTTTCATTTGAAAGGTCTTAGTCCAACTAATATAACGCTGAGCAAGATTCTACTCTGGGGGAGTCTGCTCCTTCGTTTACAACAGTAAAACATTGGGTGGCAGAGTTTAAGCGAGGCCGTACGAGCTGCCAAGACGAACATCGCAGTGGTCGACCAAATGAGGCGACCACGCCAGAACTTGTGAAGAAAATCCACAAAATGGTATTGGATGACCGTCGACTGAAAGTGCGCGAGCTAGGAGACTTCGTGGGCATTTCAAAATGTGCTGAACCTCGCACACTTACTGAAAATTTAGACATGAAAAAGCTGTGCGCAAGATGGGTACCGCGTTTACTTACAATGGAACAAAAGCAGCGTCGTGAGGATGTTTCAGTAGAGTGTTTGGCGATGTTTCGCTTCAATAAAGCCGATTTTTTGCGTCGATTCATAACCATGGATGAAACATGGATCCATTACTTTACACCTGAGAGGAAGGAAGTCAAAACAGTGGATTGAAAGGGGAGAATCGGCTCCAAAGAAGGCGAAGATAGTTCCATCTGTGTCAGTGTTTTGGGATGGGCGTGGGATAATGTTCATTATCTTCAAAAAGAAAAAGCAATCAATGGCGAGTATTATGCAAGCTTATTGCAGCATTTGAATGGTGAAATCAAGCAAAAACGGCCGTATTTAGCGAAAAAGAAAGTTTTCTTTCATAAGGAGGATGCACCGTTCACACATCCATTATCGTCATGGCCAAAATCAATGAGTTAAAAGTTCGAATTGCTTCCTCATGTACCCTATTCGCCAGACTTGGTCCCCTCTGATTATTCTCTGCTTCCAAAGTTGAAGAAATGGCTTGGTGGTAAAAGATTTGCCAACAATAAAGAGGTGGAGTTTGAAGTTGATGGCTATTTTGCAGAACTCAACGGTTCTCACTATAAACAGGTATCGAAGCTATTGAACATCGCTGGGAAAAGTGTATCGAGCTGAAAGGAGACTATGTAGAGAAATAAAGAGGTTTTTTCCCAAATGTTTGTTTTCTTTGTCAGGTACTTCTGGAATAGCCCTCGTATGTGACAATAATTATGAATTCGGCTGCAATGTATTGCGTAGTAATGTTAAAACATATAAAATATTAACAGAAATTCTTTTTGAAGTGCCGAAGTTGATTTCCAGCGAGTTTTAAGATTTGCGAGTACGGAATCTCATTAGGAAATAGGATAGGTCCCAACAGGATATGCGGAGATTGCAGTAGCAGATACCAAAGGTTTGTCTGGCTTCTAAATGTTGACGGTCTGGTGCACTTCTCGCTTCAAACCTTCCGGAATGCACAAAAACAAAGAACCGTGAGACTTGGCTGAGGTCACTTCGAGAGTTGCAATTACACACTGGCCAGTTCTGTAACAGTCTAAGGTCCGCTGAGCAGCGCGGGAAAAACAGCTCGTTCCTTGCCAAAAGAAAAATGTCTTAAAACCAGAACAATGCGGTCTCTTTTATGTGAATACTTTATGTGTTGTTCCAAGGCACCGAAAGTACAGCTACGTTTGCAGTATAAATTAAGTGAATCAGATTTACTAACAGATCATGCTAGGGAAAGTCTTGCATGCCACCCAAAAGCTTGATATCGAGATTTCATTGGAAATATGTAACTCAGCATAACTCAAAAACAGAAAGCAGGACAAACAGCATTCATATTTCAGCCCGAAATTGATTAAACATGCTAGGTAAAGGCTTTTCAAGAGAATCCTTCCACTCACCGCCCCCATTTCAACTACCCTGGAAAGTGTTTTGCTATTTGTGGCTCTGTTAAAAATGGCCTTAACGATTTTGATCAAAATACATATTTAGTTGTATTTTCATATATGTAATACTAACTGATTTTTTACTTTCTCTACTACGTATAGTAAGTAGAGGAAGTATTGCATTCCACCCAAAAATTCGATACCGAGGTTTCACCGGAAATACATGTTTTGAGACTCCCTGAATCCAAAAAAAGCATTTTTGGAAACATGTCCGTGTGTGTGTCTGTCTGTGTGTCTGTGTGTCTGTGAACAGCATAACTCAAAAACGAAGAGTCGGATAAACGCCAAACTTGGTATTTAGGTTCAGTATCTTTCAGAGATGCGACACGAAGGTTTTCAAGAAAATCCCCCCACCCCAGACTACCCTTTACATGGAACATTTTTCGAAAATTTTAATTTTCTCAAAAACGGCTCTAACGATTTTGATTAAAATATCATATGTTTAAGATATTGTCATGACAAATAAAATGTATATCTCGAATTTTCTGGGAATGTCTCCAAAAGTATTCTTCATTGTGAACGACTTTTCCATAACCGGTAAACCATAAGAGATAGACAAAATTTTACTACACGAAAAATGTAGATCGCGTTAAAATACACAACTTATGTCATATACATTTCTTTTGTTGAGTGAACCGTTTTCGAGATATTGCTTGTTATTTCCTTAAATTTTCCAATACTTATACTTTTTCTCAAATACGTTATTCAGTTTTTTTATGTCCTGACATGCAAAGAGAATGGAATGCGCCACATAGCAACCAGCGTTAAAATATTTGACTATCGCTTAAAAGCTACCATATTCCCCTTGCATCTACAAGAAAATTATCAATAAGATTAACATCTCGATATCTCGATTAACATGAAGCATATGGAGAATAGGCGTTTGTAAAATTAGATTGTACAAGAGTAGAGAAAGTCATGTGAGTGTAACACATCAGATTTTTTATTTTTATTTCGTAACAGTTTCAAGGCAAAAATGAACTCCCATTTATCCCTCTCTTCGACGATCTTGTGTTTAATATAGTTTTTGATAATAAATTGCTTTAAAATACTAAAAATTGGTTATATCACATTACGGAAAAACGACAAATTTGTACTAGAGGTTTTGAGACCTTTTTACTCAATGTAAAATCAGTTTCCTTTGTTTCCATGTGTAGATGATGAACTTAAATACTCCTATCGTCCATGGAACCTTCTGTTTCCAAGTGTTAGAAATTTGGGCAGCTTGCGCGTAATAGGTTAAAATATTTGCAGAACTAATAACATGTACTAAAGGGATATCATGATAGGATAAAATATGTAAATTATTAATTACTTTTAAATTAAAATGTAAATGGGATTAAACCACTTGAATAATAAATTAGCAACTTATATTCGATCTACACACTTTCTTAATTGGAAAGCATTAATTTCAATTTTACCATTGCATTTTCCTTGAGTAGCCCGTGAGGTCATTTAATTCGGAATCGTCAAGTTTTAATAGTTTTGCGTAAATGGTAAAATATATATAAAAAATGACAAAAACTTAGTTTTTATTTCGTTCTCTACTACGTAGAGTATGTAGGGGAAGCATTGTATTCCACCCAAAAATTAGATACCGAGATTTCACTGGAAATACATGATTTGTTGCGCTTGAATCCAAAAAAGCATTGTTAGAAAAAGATCTGTGTGCGCGTGTCTGTGAACAACATAATTCAAACGAAAAGTCGGATAAATACCAAACTTGATATTTAGATTCAGTATTTTTCATAGATGCGACACGAAGATTCTCAAGAAAATCCTCCCATCCCAGACTACCCTTTACATGGTACATTTTTCAAAAATCTTGATTTTCTCAAAAATGGCTCTTAACGATTTTGATTAATATATGATACGTTTAAGATACTTTCATGGCAAATGAATTCATGAATTTTCTGGGAATGTCCCCTGAAGTCCTCTTCATTCTAAATTACTTTTGCATAATTAGCAAACCGCAAAGGATAGACAAAATCTTACTACACAAAAAATCTCGTTAAAACACACAATTTGTCATATACTTTTTTTTTTTTTTTTTGGTCGAGTGAACCATTTTCGAGATATTCCTTATTTGTTTGAATTTTCCAATACTTATACTTTTTCTCAAATGGGAATTCGTTGTCCTGGAAATGCAAAGAGAATGGAATGCCCCACATAGCAACCAGCTCTTAAACGATTTGACTACCTACTTTCCCCTTGCACCTACAAGAAAATTAGCAATAAGTGTTTGTAAAAATAGTTTGTATAAGAGTAGAGAAAGTCATGTGTGTGTGACAGCAGATTTTTACTTTCTCTACTACGTATAGTAAGTAGGGGAAGTATTGTATTCCACCCAAAAATTCGATACCGAGATTTCACCGGAAATACATGTTTTGAGACCCCACTGAATCGAAAAAAAAAGCATTTTTGGAAACATGTCCGTGTGTCTGTGTGTGAACAGCATAACTCAGAAACGAACAGTCGGATAAACACCAAACTTGGTATTTAGGTTCAATATGTTCCAGAGATGCGACACGAAGGTTTTCAAGAAAATCCCCCCACCCCAGATTACCCTTTACATGGAACATTTTTCGAAAATTTTAATTTTCTCAAAAACGGCTAACGATTTTGATTAAAATATATGTTTAAGATATTTTCATGACAAATGAAATGTATACCTCGAATTTTCTGGGAATGTCTCTAAAAGTATTCTTCATTGTGAGCTACTTTTGCATAACTGGTAAACCATAAGAGATAGACAAACTTTTACTACACAAAAAATGTAGATCGCGTTAAAATACACAATTTATGTCGTATACATTTTTTTTTTGAGTGAACGATTTTCGAGATATTGCTTGTTATTCCCTTAAATTTTCCAATACCTATACTTTTTCTGAAATTCGTTATTCTTTTTTTTTTTTGTCCTGGTAATGCAAAGAGAATGGAATACTCCACATAGCAACCAGCTCTAAAATATTTGACTATCGCTTAAAGCCTGGCAATTCCCCTTGCCATCTACAAGAAAATTAGCAATAAAATTAACATCTCGATTAACATGAAGCATATGGAGAATAAGCGTTTGTAAAAATAGTTTGTACACGAGTAGAGAAAGTCATGTGAGTGTAACAAATCAGATTTTTTTATTTTCCACCGAAAGAGGTCGTTAACATGATTTACGAGTTTATTCTTCCATGCTTCTATTAAGCATATGAATATTATTTCCGCAAGTTTTACGTAAATTGTTCTTAAGAGGGTCGACATGCAACAATTGGCAAAATGATTAAAATTTACAATTTAAGCTTTTAACTTAAGTGTGATTCTCTAGGAACTTTACGTGTAAACATTTGTCTTATGGAGTGAAAATGGACACATTATGTCACGATTTAAATAGAGAAGGCAGTGGTAACGCATTTGAGGCTTTTTCTGGTATTTCTCACTTTTTCCCCAAAACTTCTAGAAATGTTTCTGCAAAATTTGCTGCATTTATGCTAATCAGTTTATAAAACATGTATTTTAAGTACAAATTTACACTATTTTATGAAAAATATATAAGCAAAATTTCAGGCCAGTTTACAAGAGGGAATTTTCCGTACGTTTTTCCTGGTTGTGATATTTTAGACATGTTTTACCATATATAATGCTCCTTAGATTCAATTTTAAGTTATCAGTCAAACTTCGGAAATAGTTTCCCAAAACATCTATAGTATATTGGAAAAGCCAAAACTCACAATTGAACAATTTTTAAAATCTGATGTGTTACATTCACGTGACTTTTTCTATTGTCTATTGCTTATTAGTGGGTATACAAATCATTCTTACGCATGCTTGTTATAGATACAAAGGCAATAGCGATAGTCAAATGTTTTAGACTTGGATGCTATACCCTGGCCTTAAAATTAATATTGTTTCAATGCAATCTCGAGAAACAACTGAATGTCAACAGGACTTTAAAAGAATGTCCAAGTATTGAATTCGAACCATTAATAACGTAGGTATATCCCGGAAATGGTCGATGCCACAAAAATACTAGAAATAAATTGTGTGTTTTAAAGTGATAGTTTTTTTTTGTAGAACCTTTTCGTCTATTGCTTAAGTTACCCAGTTATACAAGATTATACAAAATTCCTTTAGAATGAAGGGGACTTCACAGGTTATTCCCAGAAAATTGAAGATAGACATTCTATTTGTCATGTAAATATATTTCATATGATATTTTAATCAAAATCACTAAAGCCATTTTTAGAAAAACAAAAATTTCGAAAAATGTTCCATGTAAGGGTAGTTTGGGATGGGAGATTTTCTCGAAAATCTTAAGTGTCGCATCTTTGGAAGATAGTGAACTTAAATACCAAGTTTGGTATTTATCCGACTACTCGTTTTTGAGTTTTGCTGTTTAAAGACACATACACGCGCGCGCGCACTTTTTTCTAAAACTGCTTTTGGGGGGGGGCGGATTCAATGTGCCTAAAATATGTATTTCCGTGAAATCTAGGTATCGAATTTTTGGGTAGAATGCAACCTCTTCTATACCTATTATGCACGTGGTAGAATACGTAAACAGCAATCCATTTAAAAGTACATTTCTTAGTAAACCTAACTTCTAATTGCATAAAGAATATAAATACGCAATTATGTTTATAATTATGAAAATTGCATCATAAAGAAAATTTGTATAAAATAGCTTAAGTTTGTGTCTTAAAATGCATAATCCAAAAACGGCCTAACATACATACACCGAACTTTTCGACCACACTTCTTTATGCAAGCATAAGATGTAAAAATTTCGAAAAGCTCGGTAGTCTTTTGGCTTTTGGAAAATTTATAGATTGGTTCCCTTAATTAAATTTTTGTTTGCCAAAAAAATGCATGGTGAATAAAGCAACGTGGATGGAATAAAATTTAATGGATGCACAACTGCACCGAAATTGAATGCTGGACCTGGGGAGCGGTTTTACACGCTTGGCGCCATCAAGGCGCCCTTTATCCCTATTGATCACGTCCCAAGCACACACAGAAACGTGTTCGCATGTGTCTTCACTACACTATAAATTGTTATTTATGAGCCTAGGCTCAGCAGTAATGCATCGTCACTAGATACGTACGTTTCTCTCTACCAGCTTCACGACGGGGGCATGACGCGAGCTGGTTGCTATCATAACATTTGTTGAATATTTTATGTAGGTATTCACTTATTCCATTATCTGCTTAAACCTACCTCTCACTCTTTTGCTGTATCTACCGTCTACCTATGGTGCGTAGAGGAATTATTGTATTTCGCCCAAAATTCTATATCCAGATTTCAGCGGAAATATATGTTTTGAGGCCCCATGAACAAAAAAATAACGAAAACAAAAGAACAGCATTTTTAGATAAAAGATACGTGTGTGTGTCTGTGAACACACGACTCAAAAACAAAAAGTCGGACGAGTACCAAACTTAATATTTAAGTCCAGTATCTTCCAAATATGCAGACAGAAGATTTTCAAGAAAATTTCCCCTCCCCAGACTATACTTTTCTATGGAACAGTTTTTAAAAAATGTTAAATTTTCTAAAAAATGGCTAATGATTTTGATTAAAATGTTATATATGAAATATATTTATATGATAAAATTATATCTTGAATTTTCTGGAATGGCCTATGAAGTCCACTACTGGTTTCCAGTATAAATAGTAATTTACTATTATTGTGGCATATTATTAATTTTATTGTCATTACCAGACGCACTGTTGTGCTGTATTGTTGCTACCAGCCGTAGCATTATTGGGTCTCCTTAGTTATATTTCAGCTTAACGGTCTCTCCTTTCAGTGCGGATTACGCCAAAGGGAGAGATCTGTTTGAAGTTGTCTGGTATGACGTCAGCCCTGTCTGGCTTCGGCTACACACGGTTGGTGGGGATAAGATAGCGTCACTCCGGTGGAAATGATCGTTGGGGCCAGACACGTGTGTGACCGGTCTACGGTTTCGTGGCATCTCCCTCCATCCTGTTTCCTTTGTTCTTTATGTGAATAAATCCCACGTATGTGAAGGTAATGTCTGTTATGTAATCCTTCAGTGTAATATAAAACCCACACCTTCCCCTTAAATCTACACACCAACGTCCTGGAGTTTTTGCTGCCAGCTAACTTCGCCCCCCCCCCCATGTGCGTGTTGGGGTGACCTAAATTAATCATTTTCTGGTAACCTTTTGGCCTTCACCCCCAACATGTAACAATATTTTCTTGAATTATAGCTTATTGTAATTTGTTTCGTTTTATTTTGTTTTAATTGATTTTAACATATTTCGTTAATAGTTAAATATGTAGGTTAATATTGTATAAATTAATAAGAATAAGGGAAATAAAATAACATTTGGAATACATGTCGTAGTCTAGATAGATACCAGGACCGAACATTACAAATTTTACTTTATTTTTATTCATTTTGTTTCTCACGATTGCATGGAATGAGAGTGGAATTTTAAAGCCAGCATATAGCGTCCAGTTCTTATACATTTGACTGCCACTGTTCTCTTTGTATTTAACGATGTAATGTAGCTATTCTTGAAAGGTTTATCTGGATTAAAATGAAGTAGATAAAAAATAAGCTTTAGTAAGAATAGTTTGTATACTCACTAATAAACGATAGAGGGTAGAGAAAGTGATATGAATGTAAAACATTCAATATATTTTTTGTAGTGCTTAATTGTTGTTCTAGTTGCATATGGCACTATAGGTGGTGGATGCTGATGGAAGGGGTACCTTCCAGCCATTTTCCAGTCAGGAAGGATATTATTGAACTCAACCTCCCGCACACGAGTCCTTGCTTTAAAGTGCTCGGCCACCCGTGTTGGTACACATTTTGTTTTGACTACACACAAGCGTACATGACTCCAGTACGACACTAAACGATTCAAATATAAGCTTATTGTATGTATACTGGGCTTGATATTTCGAGTATTCTTTGCATGGCCTGATGGAAACGGAGTGTGTGGCTTGAAATACTAAAAAAATCCAAATAAGAAATATCTCTACACAGCGAAACTATAACCAAAACTACTTTAACATAGAATAGATATCAACACTTTTCTCTGAAGTAAGTAAACTTATTTAACCCTAACGGTTTCATAATTATGTAAATTCAACCACAATGAAAGCGAATCCACAGAAAAGGCAAGACTCATTTGAATCCTCATATCAATATGTTTGATATGTTTCAATTCAAATCGACACTCATTTTTTTTTTTAGGAAAATAAAAGGTACACGAACATTTTCCCATATAAAGGTGATTTGATGAGAGGAGATTTTCTTGAAAACCTGTCATCCTGGAGGATGCTGGACTTAAATACTTAGTTTGGTATCCAACCGACTTTTCGTTTTTGAGATATGTTGCATACGCACATCATACTTCTCTCAAAAATGTTTCTTGGGTGATGTTATAATCTCAATGTTAAAACCCTTATTTCCGGTGAAATATGGAAATTAAAATTTTGGATTAAATGTAATAATTACTTCCTCAGGTAAGTGCTAGAGAAAGTAAAAAGAGTAATAATAAAATTTGCTAATTATCCTAAGTCAGACACTGCTTTAGGATTCAAGGCGAAGGTTTTTAAGAAAATCGAACGCCTCGATCATATAGAAAAAAATGTTATGTGTTACACTCACATGACTTTCTCTACTCTTGTACAAACTATTTTTACAAACTCTTGTTCTCCATCTATTTCATATTAATCGAGATAAATATTTGCAGAAACGATCTTTTGACATGCAAAGAGAATTACATTTTACACATAGCGACCAGTTTTAAAAATATTTGACTATCGCTTAAGGCCTACTATGTTCCCCTTGTTTTGTATTGGCAAGGGCAATATAGAAATACAGTAGCCTTTAAGCACATATATATATATCTTAATAGTTGGTTGCTAGGTGCAACACCATTCCCTTTGCCAGAGATTATAACTCTTTGCATATCCAAGACAAAAAAATGAATAACGAATTCCCATTTGAGAAAATAAGTATTGAAAAATTTAAGGGAATAACAACAATATCTCGTAAATGGTTCACTCAACAAAAATGTATATGACAAATTGTCTATTTTAACGCGATCCACATTTTTTTGTGAAGTAAAAGTTTGTCTATCTCTTATGGTTTAACAGTTATGCAAAAGTCGTTCACAATGAAGAATACTTTTGGAGACATTCCCAGGAAATTCAAGATGTACATTTTATTTGTCATAAAAATATCTTAAACATAAACATACGATATTTTAATCAAAATCGTTAGAGCCATTTTTGAGAAAATTAAAATTTTCGAAAAATGTTCCATGTAAAGGGTAATCTGGGTGGGGGGATTTTCTTGAAAACCTTCGTGTCGCATCTCTGGAAGATGCTGAACCTAAATACCAAGTTTGGTGTTTATCCGACTGTTCGTTTCTGAGTTATGCTGTTCACACACACACACACACACACGCACACACACAGGTTTCCAAAAATCTCGGTATCGAATTTTTGGGTGGAATGCAATACTTTCCCTACTTACTATTCATAGTAGATAAAGTAAAAATGCTGTTAGTTTTCATTTTCCAAACAATAGTTCTTTTGAGGAAATTCCAGCGAATGATGGAATTTTCGATTCCCTTTCTACCTAGGAGCTACATAAAGTAAGAAAGCTGCTCAGAAAGCAACAACCAAAGAGTATCGAGCGAAGAGAGATGACTATATCCGGAAAAGGGAGTGTTAGCACAGACCTTGTTTAATATTTCTGGCTCGATGGCTATAACATCGGAACATGGACAGTAATGATCACCAGCTTCAGAGAATGGGCGGCGAACAAAGCACGACTAGTATCGGTTAGTTTGCTATTAAAGGCAACAAACACATCGTGAATCAAGGCATCGCACCATGAAAGTAAAGCTGATATTCGTTTATTCTTTACTGGCACGTCCGCAAACATCCGTTGGTGGTCCCTGTTGTGGTTTATGTTCACGTGCAGACATGCCTACACTTGAAATGTTGCAAAATTGTGGTCCTGAAGATACTAGAAATGCCAATACAATTCCCAAGATTCCAAGTGTACTACCCCCCCACCCAATAAGTTATTTCACCTCCTCCTGTCCGTAAGACCGAGATCTCCCTAAATCTCTAAGGTTGAAAATCTTTCTCGCTAATACATTTTTTATCCACTATAGCATTTTTTACTTTCTCTAATATGTATATTAAGTAGGGGAAGTATTGTGTTCCACTCAAAAATTCGATGTCGAGATTTTCACCAGAAATATGTTTTGAGGTCACCTGAACCTACAAAAAAAGCATTTTTTAGAAAAGGGTCCAAGTGTGTGTATATAGTTTCATTCATTCATTATCTGTTTACCCTCTTATGTAGGACTTACACCCCCCAGGACTTACAGGCGGGTGCCTGGGGTCAGAGGCCCGTCGAGGAGCAGACACTCATGGATCAGACAGAACATCCAGGATGGCTGATCAGCCCGATGCCTGGTATGGGATGAAGGAAGTAGATGAAACGAAATGTTGGTGAAATGGATGAAAGGAAAGGTGATGGAGCAGTTGGTGGAATGAATGGCGGGGGAAACGGGAGAACCCGGAGAAAACCCGCCCAGACGCCGCTTCGTCCACCACAAATCCCACATGCAGGTCCCTGGGATTGAACCCGGTCCGCCACTCAGCCACGGCGCCGCCTGTATACAGTTTCACTAAAAAAAAAATCTGATGTGTTACACTCGCATGATTTTCTCTACTCTTGTACAAACTATTTTTTACAAACGCTTATTCTCCACCTACTTCATGTTAATCGATGTATCGAGATGTTTATCTTATTGCTAATTTTCTTTTTCCTTTTCTGTTTTAGTTCCATTTATATCGCGCCTTTAATTACATTGGTCTCGTCGGCGGCCTTTCCTTTGGAACTTATTTCCTACTGGCAATGGTGTTAACTCGTGTAACTCTTGTCTTTGGGTTTCTTGCACTTTGCTTTTTAATCATTAGATCATACACACTCTCATTCATACTTCCAGACTCTGGGGAGGTTAGGGAATAATCTTGGCTAGAGAACAATTCCCACGACCCAGCCGGAAATCGAATCCCGGACGCCTCGCACAAATCTTCTTGTAGGTGCAAGCAGAATATGGTAGTATTTAAGTGATAGTCAAATATTTTAAGATCTGGTTGCTATGTGGAGCATTCCATTCTCTTTGCACCCCAGGGAGGGGAAAACAAAAGAAAGAAAAGAAAAGAAGAAAGGCTTAACGAATCCCCATTTGAGAAAAAGTACAATATCGGAAAATTCAAGCAAATAAGTAATATTTCGGAAATGGTTCATTCGACCAAAAAAATAAAGTATATGACATAAATTGTGTTTTTTAACGAGATCTACATTTTTTGTGTAGAAAACTTGTTCTCCCTTACGGTTTATCAGTTATGGAAAAGCCATTCAAAAAGAAGGACTTTTGGGGACATTCCCAGAAAATTCAAGATTTACATTTTATTTGCCATGAAAATATCTTAAATATGATATTTTAATCAAAATCGTAAGAGCTATTTTTGAGAAAATCAAAATTTTCGAAAAATGTTCCATGTAAAGCGTAGTCTGGGGTGGGGGGGGATTTTCTTGAAAATCTTCGTGTCGCATATTTGAGAGATACTGAGCCTAAATACCAAGTTTGGTATTTATCCGACTTTTCGTATTTGAGTTGTGTTGTTCAGACACAGACCTTTTTCTATTTTTTTTTATTCAGGAGGCCGAAAACATGTATTTCCGGTGAAATCTCGGTATCGAATTTTTGGGTGGAATGCAATACTTCTATTACTATACGTAGTAGAGAAAGTAAAAAATGAAAACACGGATAAATATTTCATTTGGTATTTAAATTCAATATCTTCCAAAGATACGGCACGAATATTTTCAAGGAAATTAGCATATTAAAGATATTTACATGACAAAATGTAGCTCGATTTTTTTTTTTTTGGGGGGGGGGGGTAATCTGTAAAATCCTCTTCATTCGGAAGGAATTTGTTGGCTTTCGTATTGCTAATAGCGAGCGCTGATTGTTCTCTTCTCATATTTCAGTTTAGCCCAGATTTTAAACAGTAAATTTCAATAGTAAAGGTTTCGAGATTACACAGTTAAACATTGCCCTATTCCGCGTGGAATATAGTGCTATCTCTTTCTGCGTTCTATGTTTCAACTTAAAGGAAATGCACTATAGGCTATGTAACATTTCGAAAAAAGGAAAACATTAAATACTGATTTAGGATGTGGGGATTCCCCAATGTATGTCGCCCAATTTCAGACCCATTTCGTCTAGAACGAATATCAGAGATTGTTTTTTCCTTTATTTACTGCGAACTGCTAGATTTTAAATTGACTCCCAGCCCGAGAGGTAAAAGAGGGGGCGGGGGTTGAATTTTGTATCACTGAGTATTTCTTCTCTGATTTCAGCTAAACTTTCTAGATTGGGTTTTAGAATTTAGCAAAACACAGCTACTCTACAACTTTCAAAGGCTTCCAACAGAGTTATTTTCAATCCCCTTATGTACAAATCAATACTCCTTGACCTATCTTGACAAAACCTTGTACACTTATACTATTCGACCCAACGTAAACTATATCCTATTTTAAACCTTATTTTCAATCCTATAATACGTTGAGTTTTTTAAATTCTATTGTTTTTCTCATTTTCAACCCCTTATATTAAAGCTGCACCGCCTTGTCAATCGAGACCAAATTTATCTACCACCTTAAATATTCTATACATATATTTTCAGCCCTTACGCGCACACCTGGACAATATTGGGAATGAAATAAGGCTTACGCGTTACCGAAACAACTCTTTATTTACAGATTAAAGATCTGCTAATTTTCTCGAAAAATTAAAGTCGGCACAATAATTTAGCTAATCCGGTATTTATTTAGAACAAAACTGAATAGCAATTTTTAATTCCGGATGTATACGGAAATATTTATTGCAATATGAAATATAAATAACATGCAAAAAAATCTAAACTGTGAGCGTTATTACAATTTTACAGATAATACCATTAGCCATATACATCCGTGGACAAAACTTAATAGACGTGTATCTAAAATTACAGAAGCTAGTAATTTCATCAGTGTCCATTAATGAGCAGCTGTGAGTATAGTTGGTCTTCAAACAAGAGCAGCTGTTGGGTACGGATAGGAAGAGATTTGGAGAAGGTAGGAATGGGAGACTTATGGCAACTAGAGGAAACAAATGACAAAATTTAAACTGAGTCGTTACTTATTAATTCCCTTCACATTAGCGCTAGATGTTGGGAAAAGATTTTTATTCATCTCAACATTAAGAATGCTTTGAATTTTGAAATACCGCCTACAGACTACTTAATGCAGCTGATCCAATCAGATTACAAGAGAGAAGAAAGAAGACAGATGAGTCCCCAACCTTCATCACAGATGACAACAAATCCAACACCATCAGTTTCCAATTCTTCACAACAGAGGGCAGAAGAATCGTCTAATGAAATACTTCTTGGGGTTAAGGGAGAGAACGGTTCGTTAGTCGGCCGTAGCTGATGATGAAGGAAACGTATCTTCCGAAAACGCTCCTTAGTTAACATCTAGTGCTAATGTGATGGGAATTAATAAGTAACGACTCAGTTTAAATTATCACATGATAACATCACAATAAAAAGTACTTCTGTTCATTATAAAATGACAAAATATTTTGGAAAGTAGTGAGAAATAGAATAGAAGATCTAGAGAAACAAGAAATGTGGGGAATCCTCGAAAATAAAGTCCTTAGGTTTATATAAAATAATAGAGAGAAGATTATATTGACACATGTAACAGACAGGAAAGGGAAGATTAACATGGATGAGAAGAGGGGCAATGTTCGTAAGAGGGTTAAGAAGGAGAGAACCAGGAACATGTGTCGAATGCAGAGAAAAGGAAAGTAAAATATATTACTTAATACAATACAATGGGTTGCAGAATTACAGTTAGGATATTTGGTACTCGAAGGGACAAATAGGCGAGGAAATGGTAGCCATTAAAATGTTAACAGTTAAGGGGAGGGAGGCAAGACGATTGAGAAGTTTTCAAGGAAGACAAAAGAAAGGGTTAAGTGTTAAAAAAAAGTTACACTCGCATGACTTCATATAACCTCTATCAGTTGTTAGTGGTTTAAACACTATTCTTGCGAGAGATTGTATTTCTATATACTTCATTTTAAAGGAGATAAACTTTGTACAAATAGCTACTTTACACATTTCTTATAGATACGAAGTCAACAGCGATAGTCAAATGTTTAAGAACTGGACGCTATATGCTGGCCTTAAAATTCCATACTGTTTCCATGCAATCGCGGGAAACAACTGAAAATCGACAGGAATAGAAAAGAATGACAAAGTTTTGAACAATTCGAACCATTAATAGCGGCTATGTTACAAATGACTTACGCCACCGTCCACACAAAAAAACTGTGTTTTTAAGAGATCTACATTTTTTGTGTAGCATGTTTTTCGTATATCACTTAACGTTTACCAATTATACAAGATTATACAAAATTCCTTCCGAATGAAGAAGACTTCACAGGCCATTCCCAGAAAATACAGGATATAGATATTTTGTTATATAAATATCTTTAAGGGACCTCAAAACATATTTCCGGTGAAATCTCTACATCGAATTTTTGGGTGGAATACAATACTTATACGCAGTAGAGAAAGTAGAAAAGAACAAAGCATACTGTTTTATTATCTCTGATAAGAACCTTGTTAACTCTTGGGAAAATATGAAGAGATTACTGCTACTGCTTCCTCCTGATTCATTTCTAATGGTCTTATGTTAAACGAGGGGGAAAACAAAGCTGTCTTTATTTTACTTATGTTAAAGCCAATTTTAGATACCATACGTCACATGAGTAAACTAAATACATATTTAGATATTAATGTAGACACCCAATTACAATGGGACATACATATTTAAATTTTATCAACAAGGTTATCCAGGTTTGTTACCTAATCAAGAATTTAACATTTTGTTTGACGGCAACACATGAGATATGCTTATTTTACAAGTTCCAATCGGTTATAAGCTACCCTATATTCACTCTTAGGTTGATCCGCGTCAAAACAAACCCCAGGTGACCAGTGCACCGCTATAACGTATCCTTCCGCCATTCGCACTAGAAATACTGTCACACTTTCAGACCATGTGGCGAGTACAAGTTGCACGTAGTGCAAAAAAGAACAGAGTCCTTATTTCAACAACTGAAACAGTGACTAGCATATTCTGTTAAGTGTTAAAGGTGATAAGATTGATAGTTGCAACATAAACGTTTGCACATATAATAGTTATAAAATAAACGAGCGAAAAATAAAGTAACAGGTATGCGATAACCTAATTTATTCGCTCTCTGGAAGCGGCACTTTATTAACTGTTGGCGGCTCATTTTAAAAAAAAAGAAATTGTGCACTGTTACGCGAATTGCATTCTTCTCAAAATCACTACATTCTTGCATCGCGTATTTCATATGCTTTCTCTTTTTTCCGGGTGTAATCACTTTTCTCGTTTCAGATTTTTCTGCACAAGTACTGCTTGTACTTGTAATCGAAACACCGGTGAACTCAAAAGTTAATTTCACCATTTCTTTCGCGGAAAGTGTTGGATATTTCTCACATAACTTATAATAAAGATTCAACACTAGTTAATGGCTTGCGCGGCTAATGCTTTACGTAATTCGACGAAAACACAAGAGCAAATTCACCGTCCGCCATGATACTAAACACAACTGCTGGTTTCTGGCTGTAAACAATATTCTGCGCCTACCCGGATTGCGTCATGGGACTTGTAGCTCTGTTTTACGGTATAAATCAGCGTTAAATAAAATCTTAGGTATTTGTATAGAATATTATACTATTTAAGGATAAATTCATTCTAAAATTCAGGGATTAGCATGGGACTACTTTCCTGGGCGCATTGCTAC
Organism: Deroplatys truncata; assembly: GCA_030765065.1. Classification (NCBI taxonomy): domain Eukaryota; kingdom Metazoa; phylum Arthropoda; class Insecta; order Mantodea; family Mantidae; genus Deroplatys; species Deroplatys truncata. Next base: position 114,675,366 of record CM060982.1, read on the forward strand.
CGTGTTGCACCACGGTGCACTTACCACGTGGGTTTGTTTTGCCGCGGATCAACCTAAGAGTGAATCTAGTGTAGGTATATTACTATGGGATGGCTCAACTATAACAGACTTCTTTTGATACAAAAGGAAGTCTTAAGAATTTTGAAGAAATCTGATTACCGGTCTCGCTGTAAATCTCCTTTTATTGAGCTGAAAATTTTTGCAGTTGGAAATCTGCATTTGCTCGAGTTATTAATGCACAGTCATTGTAATATTTCTGGCTATTCTTTAAGAAAGTGAACTCGAGCAGAAATATTTTAAATAAAACTAAAAAACTTATAATTCAATAGACAAAGCATCTTACTTTATGGAACAGAAACGAGGAAAATGAATAGGCAACAAGAAAGAAAATTAACAACAGAGCTGGAATTTTGGCGGAGGGCTTTTCGAATTTTAAAAAGGGATAAAATTAGAAATACAAAAATTCGGGAAATAATAGAATAAAAAAGAATGTATTGGAAATAATAGAAGAGAGAAGATCAAGATTTGTTCGCCCATGTGAAAAGAATGGGAAACGATAGAATAATGAGAATGGTGCCAGAAACTGAAGGAAACAGAGGACGGTGAAGACCAAGAGAAGGATGAATGGGGTTAGAAGCAGCAAGACGTTTAGAGGATTAACAGATGAAGATGCAGAGGATAAAGATTTATGGAGAAATAAAATTATGAAGGGTTGTAGGAAAACTACTATATAGTAGATAATTCCGAAATAAAAATAATATACACGATCACAACACTAAGCAGTATAACACAGCCCTGGGTTTATCTCATACTAAGCTCTATAGGTCAGCTAATTCGTATTTAGGTCCAAAGAGTTACAATTTGTTGCCTTCTCACAAGTTTTCAAACACACAGTTTAAATGGTTGGTTAAAAAAAAAAGACCTTTTCATTGATTTCATGAATTATTAAGTCTACGATTCCAGTGAAGTACTGTTAAAACATGTTGTTTCTATTGACATAGTACTTTACTGCTTTTTAACACTGTAAATGCCAGTAATGTGCCATGACAAATTTGAACACGAATGTAAGAATCGGAGGTGCGCGATAGGGCACCAGGTGCAAGATAGGCCTTAAAAGTAAGAAATAAGCAAGTTCAAATGGTACTTAGAATGTAAGTAACTCTGAGATTTAATATCAAGGAATTTAAATTATTGCATGCTATTAACGGACACTAGGACTGAATTTTCCAACTTTTTTGTTGTTGTAATGTTAACGATATTCACTTGAAAATTCGTACACTTAATATGCGTAAATATAACTCACATGACTTTCTCTACTCTTGTACAAACTATTTTTACAACGCTTATTCTCCATATGCTTCATGTTAATCGAGATGTTAATCTTATTGCTAATTTTCTTGTAGATGCAAGGGGAATTGGTAGGCTTTAAGCGATAGTCAAATATATTAAGAGCTGGTTGCTATGTGGAGTATTCCATTCTCCTTGCATTACCAGGACAAAAAATAAATAAATAAATAAATAAATAAATAAATAAAGAACTCCAATTTGAGAAAATAAGTATTGGAAAATTTAAGGGAATAACAAGCAATATCTCCAAAATGGTTCACTCAACAAAAAAGGTGTATATGACAAACTGTGTATTTTAACGCGATCTACATTTTTTGTGAAGTAACATTTTGTCTATCTCTTATGGTTTACCAGTTATGCAAAATTCTTTCACAATGAACAATACTTTTGGAGATATTTCCAGAAAATTCGAGATATACATTTGATTTGTTATGAAAATATCTTAAACATATTTTATTTTAATCAGCATTGTTAGAGCCATTTTTGAGAAAACTAAAATTTTCAAAAAATGTTCCATGGAGTGGGGGATTTTCTTGAAAACCTTCGTGTCGCATCTCTGGAAGATACTGAACCTAAATACCAAGTTTGGTGTTTATCCGACTGTTCGTGTCTGAGTTATGCTGTTCACAGACAGACACACAGACACACATACATACATGCTTCCAAAAATACTTTTTTTGGATTCAAGAGGCCTCAAAACATGTATTTCCGGTGAAATCTCCGTATCGGATTTTTGGGTGGAATACAATACTTCCCCTACTTACTATACGTTGTAAAGAAAGTAAAAATGAGTGTGTAAAAGCTCAAAGCTCTCGCTCAAATAGCTTCTCAGATAATACAATTAAATATCTTTAATTAGCGAAAAAACAGAGAAATACGATAGTGACATTTTTCAGATACTTTAGTATGATGAAAATATATGCAGGGATTTGATTGGAATTTATGTTATTAGTTTTGGAGAAGTAAATTTTTGTTTTTATGAAGTTCGTATTTACATTTTCCTTGCTTTTCACTATAAATTAATTCTTTTGTGAACAAATTAATAAAGAATCACTAAATGCAGAACAAAACTGAAATGTAAGGCATAAATTTCATGAGCAAAAATTTAAAACTGAGAAAAATCCCATACAAAAGGACTCCAGTGGAGTTAAGGGTGATTTAAATATGTCGCTGGGCTTTTAAAAACGGTGCATCGTTTGGTCAAAATAATTCCCAGGTGTCTATATGATATTTTTCAAAAACCGAAAATTCATTTTCACCTAAGTCCCAGTGCACATTAAGAATAAAAGAAATGTTCAATATCCATTATAGTTGGTGTACACTTACTTCCTTTCGCCTTCTGATGCATGATTTTGCAATCCTCCGCTAGGAAGAAAACGAGTGCCGCGTTTGATGTAGATAAACTTGTACTCGAAGAGAGACGCGGGAAAACTACTCCGCCGAAAGCACCGGCGCTCAAAGAAGTGGGGAAAATGAAGAGGACAGCTTCAAGGGGAAGCCTGCTCAAGACAGTAAGCTGGCTGTCAATCTCTCTAATGACAGTCACGCGACAGCTGGTAGCCTAATGATTTGTCCCGCGTCACGCTAATGACATTACAGTAGTAGCCTCCCTGCTCATTGCCTCACTTTGGACATTAATACGCGTGATGGTCATGCCCTATCATTTGGTAGCGGTCACAAGGCACACGCTGGTTCCTCTGAACGATGCCGCTATTGCTTCAGCGTCGATAACGGCATTTATGACGATAGCATTTGGGAAGAACCAACCTAACGGCTTTCAACATTATGTTGAAACAGACCTAATGGCTCTTTCTCTTTTATAACCCTCTGGTGGATAATTTTGGCAGTTGTGTTAACTCCATGGAAACCTTTCACTTGAAATGAAACACAACATGTACATTTTTATTATCTCTACCGCCTACCCATAGTAGGTTAGAGGAAACACGTGCTCCATCCAAAAATCCAATATCGCAATTTCACGGAAACACACCTTGTAGGGATATTTCCGCCTGATTATGCATACACCAAAAGCAACTATATAATAATTATAATTTAGGAATTAATAATTAACATGCAATTTGGTAATTTTCCATAATTTTAAAGTAATCTGATTCAAAACTACATCAATCGAAAGTTATATATACGTTTTAAGTCTCAATACTATTGCCAAATAAACAAACACGTAATTGCCCAAGAAAAACTGCAAGATTTAGGCAAAATAAGAGTAGCTTCGTTTCAGACTGTGACGCAGTATTTTATATCACAACAATGTAAATGCCAGAGTGATTATAGTGTAAATAAGCATTATTGTATAACATTGATTTGAGATGTTTGTTAATTATAAGCATTGTTAGGAAATAAGTTTACACGACCTCACTGAAACTGACAATAAGAGCGGGCAACAATGAGCGAGGGGGTGAGTTGTTTATTAATTAGAAGAGGCAAACAAATGACGTCAGAGTAGCGCGCTTTTCTTAGAAATGGAGGGAATTTCTTCCCTAGAGCATATGTGTTCGTAATTTTGATTGGATATCAAAAAAGACGCTAATGTTGGCGCGTTTTATTATCCAATAGCAGCTCGGTTATAATCTTTAGGCATATTGGGGTGAGGGAGTATAAATTCCGTGCCAGAGATGGGTAATGCACAGTTTGACAGAATGATTCACAAGGCAAACGTCGTTCAGTCCAACAGAAGGATTCGCGGGTAATATGTCGTTCAGTCCAACAGAATCATACAAAGGTTATACGTCACACAGTTTAAGAGAATTGTTCACGCGTTATACGTCGTGCAATTCTACAAAATCTCTCGCGTTGTAAAGTTAGTTATAAATGTGAAATACGCGAATTAATAATGTGCAGTAAATAAGTGATTATAGTGATATTAGAAAATATAACAGTTTCAGTCTGGCGTGTATCAAGAGTCAATATGTGAAATTAATTAATTGTGACGGTAATAAAAGTGTAAAAACAAATTCTTTTATAAGTGTTATCTTTCAGTAACAAATCCTTTCCGTTTACACACCCTGTTCAAGAGATATGCTCGACTGAGTAGTAGTAATAATAGCTAGCCGGAGCACAATGAACCCAAAATGCAAAACAATAAAACAATAACAGGCGCTCAACAATAGATAACACGAAGTTACTGCGACAAATTTGCTCCCATACTTGGTGCAGATAAACATGAAGCATCTTCCAACTACCAACAAATATTCTACTTCAACTGTCCATTATATTTTCCGAGCGTGGGGCCATAAAAATCAAAAGCTTCTTTTGTACTTCGAGGGGATGAGGCAAGTTGTAAGAGTAAACAGACGCTATGGGGCAGTTTTCTTACAGTTAGGCTTTGAATTTTTAACCAGGGAACCAATAAGCGTAGAGGATAAGTATTAGAACCAATGAAAAGATAGGAAGATGTAGTTACATGTACAAAATTTGGAGACGAGCAGTGATTGTTGTATGTGAACGCGAGCGTGGATTTCAGACAGTTTGCCATGATTCTCCGTTAAGGAAACACGCATCACGTTGAGTCAAAAGAAAAGGACAGTAAGTTCAGAAATTTACGAAGTGCCGCACTACGGTGTAATCTAAAGTAATGTGTGTGGAATAATTATATAGCGTTCGTTCAAGTTATTTATTCAAGACAATAACTTAACACACCGCAAGTAGTTACTTCAAATTCGCGGGAATCAAAAGAACGGTGACAGAGCGCCTTAGATTCTAAATAATTAGCCGGAGCAAAACGATAGCGGACCAAACGGGGAATATATTCTTAAATAAGAACCGTACGGGGGTAGGAAAAACAAGAATCTTGTATATCTGGCAGGAATACGCGCTTTAGTGAGGAAGTGATAACATGTTTTCTTGATGAATATTATCCCAGTGTCACCACTCCCGCAATCCTACTCTGACAATAACTGTAGGGAATTTCAGACCGATTCGCCGACAGTTGACTCTGAGATGCGACAATACTGCTTCCTAACTGACATCGGCCATCTCGAGTCCTGAAGACTACACCTACTACAACGCAGAAACGATAACGCCACAGATAAGATACCCACAACGAATTAGCGAAAGGGAGACGCTATAGCCTGCAACACCCACCCCCCAAAAAAAACTTGCGTTGCATTCACATAACTTTCTTCCACTCGCTCTTCTACAAAAACTCTTATAAAAGCTTATTCTTCTATTTACTACTTGTTGATCGAGAAACTTTCATTGCATAGTTCGAAAGGTAGAATCAGACTGAAAAATTCAATGCCGTAGCCGGATTTTGAACCACGGATCTTTCGGTTTCCGTCCGGTTGCTCTAACCAATTGAGCTACCATGACAACAAGAGGCACAACATTAAATTCCCCATTGTTTCGGGTAAACTACAAGTTCGCGCCGGCATGTTGCCATGGTAGCTCAGTGGTTCAAACCCCGGTATGACATTGAATGTTTGTCTGATTCTAACGTTCATTACATATTTACAAATTTCGTTATAAGTATAAGGAGGATACAGTAGGCTAAAGCGATAGCGAGTTTTTTAAAACAAGGATTGCTATGTTATGGTTTGAAATTCCATGCTCTTTGCACGGCCACGAGAAAAAAACTAATAGCGACCTAACAGTTGAAAAAAGTTTAAAGTATACCCATGTGAAAATTCAAACTAATAGCAAAGAATATCTCCGAAATGGTTACGCCACAACAATTTTTTACCTAAATTGTGTCCTTTAAACCCAACTTTTTTGTGTGTGTCTCATTATTTTCAAGTAAATTCTCCATCCCAATATACCCTTTACACGGGAAAAAAATGTCTCTTTTACTTTCTCAAAAAAGACCAACGGTTTTGATTAAAGTGTCAGATCTTCACTATATTGACATGAGAAATAAAGTATATATTTTGAATTATCTGTGAATATACAGCCCCTTTGACTGAATTTTTAATAATTTTGTAAAACAAGGAAAACTTGAGAGAAGGTAGCTAATTAAAATGCACACTTTGTGACAAAGTTTTTCGAAATTTTCTGTTACAAGTCAGTTAACAAGGGGTCATATCACATGTTACAGATTGGATAAAGAAACCTATGCTTTCTCGCCTATAGGCCCAAGTTTGACAAGAGATATTTACAAATTATAATGATTCACTAATAACATTAATTCTTTGCATATATCGCGATTTATAAAGTATTAAACGAGAAAACATAAAAATATCCAATTTTTTTTTCTTTCTTTCTTTGTTTTGAGGGACACATCACTGGGGAAAAATAATTAAATGTACCTGAAGCCGATTTTCTCTTTGCTACACGAAATCTTGGCTGTAAGTTGCTTTGGTGCGGTCTTGCGCGCAGATACTTTTAGCCTTGGTGCCGGGCTAAGTTTATTATCCCGCCCCATCTGCGGTTGTGTTGATACAATGACGAAGGAATACAGTATTTTCTTTCCATTAGTTTTGTCTCCATGCAGCGTGGTGTGTGTTAATTCCTCCTTAAAATTTATTTGGGGATAAATGTATTAATTATGAATGAACCAACTACTGGGGCTCCGAATGTATATCTAATGTGCAGTGGCAGCTGTTGTATTAGAGCACACGAGCATGTGAACACCCTAACTTCTGACAGCTTGCGCATTTACTGGTTAATTTTTCTTTAAATGCTACTGAAGTAATTAAACATTTACAGCGTTCAAATTTACCGCAGTACTCCTCAACTCGACAAAATCTCGTATGACAACGGGGTCGGTAGCACATCTTGACTTGTGCACGTTTTAAGAAGCTTTTGCGCATGCGTAGCTTGCATGACAGGATAGTCCTAAAGGTCAAATATATACGGGTCGTGCACGCTTGAAGGCGTGCACGAAGTTTCTCCCACGTTGTTTCCATGCTATCACTAAATTTACATTAATACCACTAGATGTTAGCGCCACGGCACAAGTAGCTCACGTGCACGAACAAGGAAACTTCTCCCAGTTATTCTAGACCATCCATACTCTCAACTCCAATTTAATTTACACATTACTTCCTATGTGTGAAAAAAAAAGGCTTACTCAATTATCTACACAAGACATTCACAAAAACAACCCTTTCTTTTGTGAAACAACGTATTATTACTATTATTATCGTTGTAGTTGGGAGCCGCTGCAGTTAGGATATCAATTTGTTCTTAATCAAAACTGCAGCAGATTCTATTTCACATTTCAGGGCTATCTGATTAAAATTTTGTGAACACTCAAAATGTACTCACGAGCTGCTACTAGTTGTGTGTATGCAGATTACATCAATTCAGTAATACTCTTATTTGTTATAAGCTATATTTAAATAAGTTTTTTTTAAGCTTGGAGCAATACGAAAACCATTTGTAATAAAGTATCTTGTGTTCAAATTGTTCCCACGTTCTCACATGAAGACTGTTTAAACATACATAATACGCGGACTGGTCAATAAAGGCAGACTGATTTTTACTTTCTCTACTACGTATAGTAAGTAGGGGAAGTATTGCATTCCACCCAAAAATTCGATACCGAGATTTCACCGGAAATACATGTTTTGAGACCTCCTGAATCCAAAAAAAGCATTTTTGGAAACATGTCCGTGTGTGTGTCTGTGTGTGTGTGTGTCTGTGTGTGTGTGTCTGTGTGTGTGTCTGTGTGTCTGTGAACAGCATAACTCAAAAACGAACAGTCGGATAAGCACCAAACTTGGTATTTAGGTTCAGTATCTTCCAGAGATGCGACACGAAGGTTTTCAAGAAAATCCCCCCACCCCAGACTACCCTTTACATGGAAGATTTTTCGAAAATTTTAATTTTCTCAAAAATGGCTCTAACGATTTTGATGAAAATATCATATGTTTAAGATAATGTCATGAGAAATGAAATGTATATCTCGAAATTTCTGGGAATGTCTCCAAAAGTATTCTTCATTGTCAACGACTTTTGCATAACTGGTAAACCATAAGAGATAGACAAAATTTTACTACACAAAAAATGTAGATCGCGTTAAAATACACAACTTATATCATATACATTTCTTTTGTTGAGTGAACCGTTTTCGAGATATTGCTTGTTATTTCCTTAAATTTTCCAATACTTATACTTTTTCTCAAATTCGTTATTCATTTTTTTGTGTCCTAGACATGCAAAGAGAATGGAATGCTCCACATAGCAACCAGCGATAAAATATTTGACTATCGCTTAAAAGCTACCATATTCCCCTTGCATCTACAAGAAAATTACCAATAAGATCGACATCTCGATATCTCGATTAACATGAAGCATATGGAGAATAAGCGTTTGTAAAAATAGATTGTACAAGAGTAGAGAAAGTCATGTGAGTGTAACACATCAGATTTTTTCCTGTAGCTTCCTTGATAGTTTCATGCCTGTACCATGAATATTTGAAAAGAGCGCGCTTTCATGTATAATGCGGCAGCATTCTCATATCGGTAGGTTGGTAGTAATGCTGTGTATTGTTGACCCTACTTGAATTTCGCATACCACAAAATGGAGGTGACACGAGAGGAGCAATACAGCACAATCAAATTTTGTTTCTCGTTTAAATCATACAGCCTCTGAAACTTTCGAAAAGCTGAAGCAAGCATACGGTGAAGATGCACTACCTCGTGCAACAGTGCTTAGGTGGTTGAGGGACTTCAAAGAATGGCGAGTCCTCTGTGATAAGCAAGGTGGGCCTGGTGTTTCGGCTTCTGCTATGACCGAAGTCAACATCAACACAGCTGCTGTGATTGTTGTTCCCCCTCATACTACAGGTACAGCAGCGTACTACACGTCAGCATTGGCTACACTGAGGAAGCACATTGCAAGGAAACGTCCAGAACTTCATCGAAATGGGTGGTGACTTCATCACGGCAACGCGCGGCCTCACGTCGCAAATCAAGTCCAGGAATATTTGGCTAAATTCAACATTACCTGTGTGCCGCATCCGCCTTATAGCCCGACCTTCCCCCTGTGATTTCTTTTTATTCCCATCACTAAAGGCAAAGCTCCGGGGCATTCGATTTGAGAGCACTGAAGCAGTGCTTGAAGAAAAGTGAGGCGATTCTCAAAGTCATGACAAAGAATGGCCTGCACCACGCGTTCGAGCATTGGCAGAGACGCAATAAAAAGTGCATTCAAGTAGGCGGGGACTACCTTGGTAAAGATCATGTCAACACTGAAATGGAGTAATAAATTAAATTAGTAAATTTTTTTTTAAAAAAAATCAGTTTCAGTCTTTATTGATCAGCTCTCGTATTATAGAGCTAAATCGTGTATTACGCATTTCATTTGTCAGTTCCGAATTCAGTATTCCGATTCTTGAGAAATGCGACCTTCATTTCCCTTGTGGCAACTCTGCATGCATTTACAGCAGCATCTGGCACAGTAGCTGATCGTTGAGCGTAAGACAGACCCATAGTAAAACGTTAAAACTTAAAATTTATCATTTTCCTGGCAAATAGGAACCCTCTGGAGAGAAAACCGAGACAGCGTACCTTTGTGTTCGATGTATTTTCACCATAAAAAAAATCACAGCTCAACCTGCGACATCAGCATGACAAGGTCTCTTGTAACACATGCTTGAAAGTTTGCAATTCTCGCTTTCTTTCACTCTTTTATTTCCACCACAATAGCTTGTTTTAATGCAAGTAATTCAAGAGTTTTAGAACCGAACACTTCGAATTTAGGTTTACATAAAGAAGATCAAGAGACTCTAAACTGATTTGAGGCGGGAATAATGCGACATTTTGGGAAATAATCCCGAATGAGACTGTCCAAACTACTCGTACCTCAGCCTCAAATCTGTAGCAATTTCAACCATCTGAAATTTGTTTACTAATATTGTACATACCTTTATAGGTCTACAGGGTTTATGAATAAACCCATTCTTGGAACACTTCCAGAGAAATCTGGGGATTTTCGAGACCATACAATTTTCGAGGTGACAAATCTTAGCTGACTCACGCTGCCATGGAAATTCTAGCAGTGTATTCTGTCGCACTATCTTACAGGAACCATTTTAGTTGCTCCCTTGTAGACCTTAAATACAATATTTACGGAAAAACTAACACAATTCAGTAGAAATGTCATAAAAAAATTTGTGAATCGTAGGCTGGCAGACTGTAGTCGTAGAAATGGAGGCCTTTTGCAGGACATAATGTTTAAGCAATGAAACGTTTTCCTGTTTTATATAAAATGGCACTCTTTGGAGGAGGAGCTAGCAGGTTTGCCATTGGAGCAGTAGTTTAATGTGGTTTGGGAAGGATAGCGAATGGAGTTATGGTGATGTTAGATGCATGGAGATGTGAATTTGTTATTGTTATTAATAGGAGGGGAATTTTGAGTTTATGTAGGTTGGAGACGGAGTTGATGTTAGAATAAAATGGAGGATGTGAGGGAAGTGAAATGTTGTGGGGTAAAGTGAGTAGATATTTAGTGATAGAAGAAAGAAGGTTTAGTGTTTGGTTAATAGAGGTAAAGGTTTAATATATAGTGATAAAATGTAAAAAAATGATATATAAAAAAATTTAAAAGGGAGATAACAGAAAATCAATATTGAGATTAAATAAAATGTTATAAGGTAAATAAATAAACACAAATGTATAAATAAAGATATAAATGACTTCAATATCTTATTTAACTACTATAAATTAAATAATTACTATGAGAGCAATGGAATGTTATAAATAGATAACTTTAACTTTATAGAACATTTTAATTAAGGAAAATTTTAAATAAAATATAAATAAACTTATTAAAATGATTAGTAGTTTAGTAGAAGGTTTTGTGCTGGCTACCAGTACATTTTCACTGGTTTCCAGTGAATATAGTTACATAGCAGTAGATAGTAGATGGTTACTAGTTGCTAAGTTTGTTGGTTTCCAGCAAGTACAGATAAATAGAGTTTAGAATTGTATTTTTTTACGCCTTTACTCTAATCTAATAATTTCTATTATCTTTCTTTTTTATTCATTATTATATTATTATTTTGTAGACATTGTGTAGTTTGTAGTTATTCTATCCGAAAGAATTTGATGTAATCTGAAATGTAAATGTATTTGTGAGAACAAATGTAAAGTTTGAATGTATGTCAAGGTGAGTAGCCAAGGTGCCGGGATAGTAAACTCAGATTTTATTTATTTAGTACTTGCATTAATCTCGTACTTTTATTTTTAAATTAAATACTGTTTATTATAGAGCTGTATTTGGTTTTATTGAACCACCCTGTATAACCTTTCGTTTCTTTGCTCTTAAAACCCAATTCTGGCGACATTGCAGAACAGAGTAGCAAATTAAGTGATGTGGACTGAATAAGAAACCCTACTCTCGTGAATAAGGATCCGGTGTGTGCCCAAATTACGCGGCAATATAAATTTGTTATCGGCGACAATGTTTGCACAGGTGCGAAGTGTACTCAGCCAAAAGCAAGCAGCACCTGCTGGGACGAATATTTCCTCTAGAAGTGTAAACCCCATGGGTGTTCAAGCGACAGAGCGATATTATGCATCTATTTCTGGACCCTTGGTGTTAAGTACAGAGGGTGGGTCAAGGATGTTTCGTTTGGTCCTCAATTTCCTTATGGCCTGATTCTTGTTTACCTTGCAGGGTCATAGAGAATGCTTGTCAAGTAACCGAAATTTCTAGGGCATTTTGTTTTTAGGTGAAGTTGCCATTTTTTTAGGATATTCTAATTTCTGTTCTGCTTTAATTTCGATAATTGTTATCGCGTCATTGGCCGTAACGCATGCAACAAGTTTGATAAATTTTATCTGTAGTGGCTATTAGCGTTTCACCAATGCCAGTTAGAATATTACTTTTGATTATCTGTCCTTACAGCGTATAATTCCCCTTCCGGGTCTAGGTCAAGTACCCATTTACCACGATGTAAAACGTCTTATATGGTGGTTATTCCCCTTCAGGAGCTGAGATATGCGGAAAAAAGTTACTTCCTTTAAAGAAAATAGTCTTAACCTGTTTTATTATTACTCCAGTGGCTCTCTCTCTCTCTCTCTCTCTCTCTCTCTCTCTCTGAGTACCGCACTTGTCACGTTTCGAAGACTAATACAAAACTACTTCTGAGGTATTAAGAAAAATCAAAGGACCAAGTTGTGAACATTACAAATTCTGTGTTTTCTAGATAAGCAAATAACTTAATCGTTAATTTCCCTACTACGTATAAGTAGGGGAAGTATTGTATTCCATCCAAAAATTCGATGTCAACACATTCAGCGGAAATACACGTTTTGAAGTGTCCTGAATCCAAATAAAGTATTTTTAGAAACATGTCCGTGTGTGTGAGAACAGCATAACTAAAAAACGAAACGTCGGATAAATGCAAAACTTGGTATTTGGGTTTAGTATCTTCCAAAGATACGACACGAAGATTTTCAAGAAAATCCTCCCACCCCAGACTATCCTTTACATGGAACATTTTTCGAAAATTTTGATTTTCTCAAAAATGGCTCCAACGTGTTTAAGATATTTTCATGACAAATGAAATGTATATCTTGAATTTTCTGGGAATGTCCCCCAAAAGTCCTCTTCATTCCGAATAACTTTTGGCATAACTGGTAAATCGTAAGAGACAAAATTTTACTACACAAAAATGTAGATCTCGTTAAAGCACACAATTTACGTCATATAGATTTTTACTTTCTCTACTACGTATAGTAAGTAGGGGAAGTATTATATTCCACCCAAAAATTCGATACCGAGATTTCACCGGAAATACATGTTTTGAGACCCCCTGAATCCAAAAAAAGCATTTTTGGAAACATGTCCGTGTGTGTGTCTGTGTGTGTCTGTGAACAGCATAACTCAGAAACGAACAGTCGGATAAACACCAAACTTGGTATTTAGATTCAGTATCTTCCAGAGATGCGACACGAAGGTTTTCAAGAAAATTCCCCCCATCCCAGATTACCCTTTACATGGAACATTTTTTGAAAATTTTAATTATCTCAAAAATGGCTCTAACGATTTTGATTAAAATATCATATGTTTAAGATATTTTCATGACAAATGAAATGTATATCTCGAATTTTCTGGAAATGTCTCCAAAAATATTCTTCATTGTGAACGACTTTTGCATAACTGGTAAACCATAAGAGATAGACAAAATTTTACTGCACAAAAATGTAGATCGCGTTAAAATACACAATTTATGTCATATACATTTTTTTCGCTGAGTGAACCATTTTCGAGATATTGCTTGTTATTCCCTTAAATTTTCCAATACTTATACTTTTTCTCAAATTCATTATTCATTTTTACTTTCTCTACTACGTATAGTAAGTAGGGGAAGTATTGCATTCCACCCAAAAATTCGATACCGAGATTTCACCGGAAATACATGTTTTGAGACCTCCTGAATCCAAAAAAAGCATTTTTGGAAACATGTCCGTGTGTGTGTCTGTGTGTGTGTGTGTGTGTGTGTGTGTGTGTCTGTGTGTGTGTGTCTGTGTGTGTGTGTGTCTGTGTGTGTGTGTGTGTCTGTGAACAGCATAACTCAAAAACGAACAGTCGGATAAACACCAAACTTGGTATTTAGGTTCAGTATCTTCCAGAGATGCGACACGAAGGTTTTCAAGAAAATCCCCCCACCCCAGACTACCCTTTACATGGAACATTTTTCGAAAATTTTAATTTTCTCAAAAATGGCTCTATCGATTTTGATTAAAATATCATATGTTTAAGACAATGTCATGAGAAATGAAATGTATATCTCGAATTTTCTGGGAATGTCTCCAAAAGTATTCTTCATTGTGAACGACTTTTGCATAACTGGTAAACCATAAGAGATAGACAAAATTTTACTACACAAAAAATGTAGATCTCGTTAAAATACACAACTTATGTTATATACATTTCTTTTGTTGAGTGAACCGTTTTCGAGATATTGCTTGTTATTCCCTTAAATTTTCCAATACTTATACTTTTTCTCAAATTCGTTATTCATTTTTTTATGTCCTGGACTTGCAAAGAGAATGGAATGCGACACATAGCAACCAGCGTTAAAATATTTGACCATCGCTTAAAAGCTACCATATTCCCCTTGCATCTACAAGAAAATTAGCAATAAGATTGACATCTCGATATCTCGATTAACATAAAGCATATGGAGAATAGGCGTTTGTAAAAATAGATTGTACAAGAGTAGAGAAAGTCATGTGAGTGTAACACATCAGATTTTTTTATGTCCTGGACATGCAAAGAGAATGGAATGCTCTACATAGCAACCAGCTCTTAAAAGATTTGACTATCCTTTAAGCCTACCGTATTCCCCTTGCACCTACAAGAAAATTAGCAATAAGATAGTTTCTGCAAATGTTTACCTAGATTAACATGAAGTAGATGGAGAATAAGCGTTTGTAAAAATAGTTTGTACTAGAGTAGAGAAAGTCATGTGAGTGCAACACATCAGACTTTTAATACATACTACTACCATTATAACTATGCATGACAAATGCATGAAATATTTGGGGGGGGGAAGCTCCTTGCGGAGTGATTTTGAAAATGATGTACTAAAACTTCAGATTTATATCCAGTAATACAACTAAGAAAGTTATCATTTGTTTTTAAAATAGAATAAGTATCACTGTAGAAAATAAATTATAAATTACTTATTAACACTTTTTTATTTTGGAGATAAAACAATTTTGTTAATATCCATACATAATCAATTTTACTTGGCCTGCTACGAGATATCGTGATTCGAAACTTTAATCCCCATATGCCATTCTGGCACGCACCTCGACTCTGGCTATAGGATATATCCGACGTTCATACTATCATACCACCATGATAGATCATTTTATAACCTTTACGTAGGGGTGTTATATAGTTAGGGCTGTCTTTATACTGACCTCATTTGTGATAATGTGAATCTGAAACAAAATGGTCTGGCACAACATCCTGGAACAATACAAACACTTCACGACCGTTTTATCATTCATCTTCACATTCACACTGACACACAATGCTTAACACGAAGCATTGTTTCGAGAACGTTTCGAAACGTCCGCTCCTGCTTTTCAGCAATGTATCCACACTTTTGTCGTGCATATATCAGCATATCTTTCAAGACTGGTGAACCCAACTGGTGGTACACAAAGAGAATGCAATTTCATTGTCCAACCCTTAACATGTAGCTTTTGTGTTGCTTCCATGGCTAATTTTTGTTATTCCTCAACAGTCCTTATCTTCGGACGCCTAGGGGTTGCAATAATCTTACTGTTTTTGGAGGAATGATTTGAATAAAATTCTTTTGTGAAATATACTTATTTTCTCGTCATTAAAGATAGCATTATCTGACTGTCCACTACAAGAATCGAAAAGAAGCAATGTGTCGTTTGTGATGTCAGACGACCCGTGTCTCTTCTGTACGTTTTACGTATTAATGCAATACTACAGAAAGGGTCAAAAAACTACGAGCCGGCTGCGCGGTGTTCTTCCTGTCCGCGTCCTCTGCGCTCGTTGCCGTCTGCCGCTATCATAGAAAGGTGCGGATGAAACCATACAACATTTTCAAAACTACTTTTAAAGGCTTTACTTACCAGCTTTATGAAAGGTGGTTCTGAAACTGGCCAATGTCGTTGTCATACATTTTTAGCACCTCTTTAGGAAATTATCCATCACTCGCCGTAATTCACGTTGAGAAATGCTGGCAATTTCCTGACGGATATTTCGTTTCAATTCTTCCAGGGTATGTGAGTTTGTCTTGTACACTAAGTTAGCCCAGAGATAGAAATCGCAGGAGGTTAGGTCGGGGGACCGAGGGGGCCACAAATATCTACTAATAATTCTGTCCTCAAACACACTTTCATAAAGCCTTTAAAAGTAGTTTTAAAAATGTATGGTTTCTCCCGCTCCTTTCTATGATAAGCGGTAGACGGCAACGAGCGCCGAAGACGCGGACAGGAAAAACACCGCGCAGCCGGTTCGTAGTCTTTTGCCTCTCCCTGTAGAATAATGCAAAGTTTCGAATCACGATATCTCGCCATAGGCGAAAAATCTAGCGGAAGGAATTTTACCATGGTTTTATAGACCAAAATTCTACCTCTATACAGATTTAGAAAGAAATCGGTTTGCCCAGTTGGAGACTTTCCCTTGTTAGTGGGAACTATCAGTTAGGCGCCGGGGTAGCACGGTGGGTTCGTTTCCGGCTCTGGGGTGGCGATTTTAAGTCGGTCCTATCCACGCCTTCACCTCTGACTCATCATGTGAAGTATCCCCAAGGGCCAACGAGGTTCGGAGTCCACGAAAAAAGCTGTAGGTCTTCTCGTTCCACCGCCATCCTTATCACCCTACCATCGGAGGCAACGGATTCGGCAGCTGGGTGCCTCCACCGCAGAAATGGGTCCAGTCATGGCTTGGTGGAATGAGGTATCCCCGAAGGTCATTGCCCATATGGAGAGCATTAGAAACGACAACATATCAGTTCGATGGCAACCGATTCAGCCATTCTTTAACACAAAGGTAAAATACGCACGTAAACCGCTATTCCTGGTGATACAGAAAGCTACTGTGTCTTTCGTCCACTCAGCCTTAATAAATTGCCAATTTACGTTATACTTCTGTAGTGCAAATGAAGTCTAAATGCAGTTGTTGATTTGTGTGAAGCTTAAAGTGAATATCAATGTAGTGAAAGTAACACTGATGCTTGCTTCTGAAGACGCGGAAGGTCATAGGAGAAGAGTAAGAGATCCAGGAAGCTATTCATTCCGAGAAGTGTATACCAACAAACACAACGTTTTCCTATACACGTAAAGGGAATTAAGCGAGCAGGGGGACGCTTGTCGGGTCAGGGAATCTAAGGCGCCCTTAAGAGCCATGATATAGGGATGATGTACCTATGAAACGCATGCAACTTAGTCGAGCAGTTATTAATTATTATTATTACTTATTCACGTTTAGCTTCTCTACCCTACACCCACACCTAAAGGAAGTATTGCATTCCACCCAAAAGTTCTACGTCAGAATTCATCGAAAATACACGTTTTGAAGCCTTCTGAAACCCCCAAAAAAGCCATTTTAGAAAAACGTTCGATATGTGTGTGTTATGTAGACGAAATGTGGCAACATTCTAAAAATGTTTAAAATCTAAAACGAAATCTTCGATAACTACCAAAGTCGATCCTTATGTTCAGTATTTTCCAAAGATGCGACACAGGAATTTCAGGAAAATCCCGAAAGTGCCCTTCACATGGAAAAAAATTTAATATTTCTTTTATTTTCTTAAAAATGGCTCTAACGATTCTTATTAAAACACCATATATTTAATACATTTACTAGCAAAATTTATATCTTGAATTTTCTAATAATAGCCTTTGGAGCCTCCATTCGGAAGGAATTTTGTATAATTCTGTACAAGGGGTAAATCATAAGAGACAGACAACACACTGCACAAAAAACACAGACTCTTCAAATAACTCATTTTGTAGCATCAGCCATTTCTAATATAGATCTGAATTTTGCATTACTTTGTTATGTTTTTATGGTGCTGTCGCTATTTACTTGTTTCTCACTGTCGGAGAGTGACATTTTAGGGCCAGCATATAGCCCGATTTTAAACATCTTCACTGTCGACTCGGTTTCCTCTGTTGTTCTTGTACCTTCAACGAGATGTGTAACGAAACTATTTCTGCAAAGGATTATCTCAATTAAAATGAAAAATAAACGACAGTGAGCAGAGAAAGACATATGAATGGGACACCCAAGATATTTCTACAAACCTCTTACTTCCTTTTTTGCATGTACAGTTTTTTCGGGGGTACATTATGCTTCAGATACATACAGGTCAGTTAATTCTAGTTAAACCCCGGATCTTTATTATGGCACGTCGCCGCGCTGTAAACTTAAAGCAGAGAAGTTGCCTGTGCATCATGGGTTTAGAATAAAAATCTGTGTTACACTCACATGACTTTCTCTACTCTTGTACAAACTATTTTCACAAACGCTTATTCTCCATCTACTTCATGTTAATCGAGATTGCAGACTCTATCTTATTGCTAATTTCCTTGTAGATGTAAGGGGAATATATATTTACAAGGGCAATATAGAAATACAGTAGCCTTTAAACACATACATCTCTCTTTATAGCTGGTTGCTAGGTGCAGCACCATTCCCTTAGCCACAGATTAATACTCTTTGCATATCCGAGACAAAAAAAATGAATAACGAATTCCCATTTGAGAAAATAGTATTGAAAAATTTAAGAGAATAACAAACAATATCTCGAAAATGGTTCACTCAACAACAAAAATGTATATGACATAAATTGTGTATTTTAACGCGCTCTACATTTTTTGTGTAGTAAAATTTTGTCTCTCTCTTATGGTTTACCAGTTATGCAAAAGTTGTTCACAATGAAGAATACTTTTGGAGACATTCCCAGAAAATTCAAGATATACATTTTATTTGTCATAAAGATATCTTAAACATATGATATTTTAATCAAAATCGTTAGAGCCATTTTTGAGAAAATTAAAATTTTCGAAAAATGTTCCATGTAAAAGGTAATCTGGGGTGGGGGAATTTTCTTGAAAACCTTCGTGTCGCATCTCTGGAAGATACTGAACCTAAATACCAAGTTTGGTGTTTATCCGACTGTTCGTTTCTGAGTTATGCTGTTCACACACACACACACACACACACACACACACACACACGGACATGTTTCCAAAAATGCTTTTTTTGGATTCAGGGAGTCTCAAAACATGTATTTCCGGTGAAATCTCGGTATCGAATTTTTGGGTGGAATACAATACTTCCCCTACTTACTATACGTAGTAGAGAAAGTAAAAATGTATTCTGTAAAGTGTCTTTTAATTCAAGTAACTTCTAACTGTATGCATCTGCAGCAAACTTACATGTAAATCTCGGAGTAAAACATTACTGCCGTAACCTTTCTTGTCAGGTATTTTCTTCCAGACTTTGGTTCAGTGGTCCAAGAGTTAGTTTATAAAACTTAACTTTTGTTCGAGACATAATGTCCGTTCGCCACGCCACAAGTGAAACGTTAGGATTAAAAAAAAAAAAAAAGTCAAAGCGCGAAAGCTCGGAAAAAAAATTAATTTACGAAAATGCACTTTTTACTTCGTGGAATTGCTTCCTAGGCACAATGGATGTATGAATATGATACAATAATGAACATTTTTGAGCAAACAAGATATTTTCAGAACCGAAAAACAGAAACTATATAAAGATAGAATTTACCTATAATAGTTGAACACAAATTCCTACATAAGAAAGAGAAATAAACTACGAAAAACGCATTCGATGCCCGTTTTTGGTAGCAGTACAGTCACGCAGGTAGAGAATCACTTCCGATAAGAATCAAATATATTTGTTCACAGCCAAATAAAGAAGGAAACAAACAGACAAACTGTCATTTCACAAAAACCGTATACTCAAGACTCAATTGTTTTTGTCCTCACCCAGATATGAAATTGACTATAAAATGTAATTGATATATTTTTAGAGCATTTTATAAGGGTAAGTTTTACTCTGTACCTTAATTCATTAGAAAATCAAATATGTAAACTGATGTTATAAAGGACAGTCTTAAAAACATTAACTTCTAACGTCCTTTAAACTTCTACTTGGTCATTTCGCGACGGTTATTGTAGGTTCACCTATGTCAATGTGTGCCAGAAGATGACGTTAGTTGCGTAGTCACCTTCCTGTACCAATTATTTTGTTGTTGCGTTTTGGCGGAATGTGGTCTTTGGGATCTGAAACTGTTGGCTGTTCTTCGAGTGTAGGCAAAAGTGATCACTGTGATGCTGAACTATTGACTTTTGCTGCGCAGTCGTCCCTGTGCTATCTCTCTTTCTTTTGTTTTGGGTTGTGGTATTGTACATGTAGTGCGGTACTTAGCTGTTAACCGAGGTAAACAACGAAGAAAGAAAGAAAAAAAGGATTGGCCGTACACGAGATTTGAAACCGCGACCTCCCGAATGCGAGCCAAAGTTGCTCATTTTTTTTGTTCTTTAATGTAATGTGTTAATATTTATTATCATATTATTTGGTGACCCGTGCTTGAGCCTCTTCTTATTTCCTAGTCCCCAACCCCGTAGACAAAATATGGACCCGCCAGTTTTTAGCCCAGAATATATGTGGGTGGACCTGGATAACACAACACATATATTTACCAGAAAAAAAATTAATAAATGTACAGTGGAAGAACAGCGCAAATCTTTCGTCTGTACAGCTTAAAATGTATATATCTTAAGTAGGGCACACTTCTTGACAAATACTTTCCCAAGCCGATTCTTTACGTGAATTTCTCTGACGCAGCAAAACACCTTTAGAAAAAAAATACACGCAGGTTATTTGCAATCTGCTGGATAGGAAACGCTGAATGAGATAAATTTACAAAAGCGGGCCATCGACAGCACCAGTATGGTCCTCATATTAACCTTAATACCTGCTCATAACAAACCACATGTAGCTGGTATTAACCCACATCTTGTATAAATTCCAAATGTTGCTTTAAAACTTCAAAGATGGGTCAGGTTGACACGAGATAACCTCCTTCAACACTTTTTCCCCTTCGGAAATACAAATCAACAGCGCGGCTTCTCTGTGAAGGTTCGAATCTTTTAAAAACAAAAAATCTGACGTGTTACACTCACATGACCTTCTCTACTCTCTCGTTTGTTAGCGAACGGAAAAATTATTCTTACGAAAGTTTATTTTTTTTATCTTCTACATTTTAATTGAGATACACCTTTGCAGAAATAGTTGCATTCCACATTTCGTTATAGATACAAAGGGAATAGCGATAGTCAAATGTTTAAGAACTGGACGCTATATGCTGGCCTTAAAATTGCATAATTTTTCTAGTGCAAACGCGATAAACAACTGCAAATCAACGGGGCATAAAATCAATGACAAAGCACTGAACAGCTCGAAACAATAATTTGTGTAGTATGTTTTCGTATATCGCTTAATGTTTACCATTTATACAAGATTGCACAAAATTCTTTTCGAATGAAGGACTTTACAGTTCAAAGCATTTCCCAGAAAATTCAAGATATACATTTTATGTTCATGTAAATATCTTTAAATATGGTATTTTAATCAAAATCGTTTGAGCCAGTTTTTTAGAAAATACAAAATTTTGAAAAATGTTCCATGTAAATGGTAGTTTGAGGTGGGGGTTTTCTTCAAGATTTTCATGCCGCATCTTTGGAAAGTATTAGACTTAAATACCAAATGTCAGACTTTTCGTTCACACACACACACATATGGACATTTTTCTAAAACTGCTTTTTTGGATTCAAGTTACCTCAAAACATGTATTTCCAGTGAAATCTCGGTATGAATTTTTATGTGGAATGCAATACTTTCTTTTTCTATTATGTACGTGGTAAAGAAAGTAAAAGTTATCCGTAGTAATTAAACGGTGCTTAAGGATTTATCTTTAAAGAATCTACAGTTCGGATTATGTGCGACTTACGAATATAATATTAATTTAAAAATACTGACAGTTACAAATGACCAGTCTGGCATTTTCATTTCCGGTAACAGTCGAAAAGTTATTGTTAAACTTAAATGGATTTACGGGGTAAAAGACTTGGCGCGAAGTCATAAAATGAAAACGATAAAACTGGCAAGCCAGAAAGGCGATTGGCTCACATTCAAATTATTTCTCTGACAGACTGTATGTTCTTGCTTGGCCGTTTCATTTCGTGTTTCCTGCTCATGTCTAACGAGGAAATACTACCACGAATCTTAAAGTCTATAGGTACTAAGCAGAATTATGTTGGAGTAATTTACATGCTCCTCAAGGTATTGGAAAGGCTCTAGGCATAGTCTCTTGCACTGAAAACTATTGTCATGTAACGGATCTAGGCGGTGCCCTAACGGTTGGTTTTGGAAGACTGCTTACGAGAAAAAAGTACTGGAAAGTCTATACAGCTGGGCTAGTGTATTTTATATATATATATATATATATATATATATATATATATATATATATATATATAGCAACATAGGAAAAAATAAAAAAAATCTGATTTGTTACACTCACATGACTTTTTCTACTCCTGAACAAACTATTTCTATAAACTCTTATTCTCCATCTATTTCATATTAATCGAGATAAACATTTGCAGAAACTATCTTTTGACATGCAAAGAGAATTAGATTTTACACATAGCGACCAGTTCTAAAAATATTTGACTATCGCTTAAGGCCTAGTATGTTCCCCTTGTTTTGTATTTGCAATATAGAAATACAGTAGCCTTTAAGCATAGACATATCTCTTAATAGCTGGTTGCTAGGTGCAGCACCACTCTGTTTGCCACAGATTAATACTCTTTGCATATCCAAGACAAAAAAAAAATGAATAACGAATTCCCATTTGAGAAAATAAGTATTGAAAAATTTAAGGGAATAACAAGCAATATCTTGAAAATGGTTCACTCAACAAAAATGTATATGACATAATTTCTATTTTAACGCGATCTACATTTTTTGTGTAGTAAAATGTTGTCTATCTCTTATGGTTTACCAGTTATGCAAAAGTCGTTCACAATGAAGAATACTTTTGGAGACATTCCTAGAAAATTCAAGATATACATTTAATTTGTTATGAAAATATCTTAAACATGTGGTATTTTAATCAAAATCGTTAACCATTTTTGAGAAAATTAAAATTTTCGAAAAATGTTCCATGTAAAGGATAATCTGGGGTGGGGGGATTTTGTTGGAAACCTTCGTGTCGCGTCTCTGGAAGATACTGAACCTAAATATCAAGTTTGGTGTTTATCCGACTGTTCGTTTCTGAGTTATGCTGTTCACAGACACAAACACGGACATGTTTCCAAAAATGTTTTTTTTTTTGGATTCAGGGGCTCTCAAAACATATTTCCGGTAAAATCTCTGTATCTAATTTTTGGGTGGAACACAATACTTACTATACGTAGTAGAGAAAGTAAAAATAGGCTATATGATACCTTTCTTACTGGACCTAAATTCAGCCTCGAAGTTAATCAAAATTTGTCTCTTAACTATTACTCATCCTGGAAGCATAACAGGCTAACAAACTTCCCTAATCAGTGCTCTCTAAGATGTTAAGGCTTGCTCAGTTAGAAAGCATACATTAAGTTCAAAGCATTTCCATACACATTTCTTTTTAACCTGCAAAATTCTGAGGTATCCAGCACTCGTTATGTTAAAATAAAGTGTCTATTTTGGTACGGAAACTTGAGAAATTATTTTTCTATATATATATATATATATATATATATATATATATATATAAGAATTTTAAGACAAGGTATAAAAACGTTAAGAACATGGATAACGTAAACAAAAATATCAACTTAAAAGCACATTTACTCGATGTTCTTATTTTCTATTCACTTGCAAAATTGAGGCAGTATTTTGAACACTTGAATGGTTTCAGTCAAATTATTTAATAAGTAAATTCAATAACAACCCGCCTTGAAGCAATATGTGTATGTAATAATTTGTAAAATCTATGTAACAGTCACTGCATATGCTTATATTATTGCAAACATGTTCAATAATGTTATGTGAATGCATTACGTAATTTAATAATGTAGAAGCTATGAGAATAATAAGTTAAACGTTGCTAACAATGAGGTAACAATCAGGTAACCTTGGGACAATAATGAAGTTTAAAGTTTAAATGCTAATAATCATTATAGAAGCAACAATAGTGTAAATTTTGAGACTGTTTTAAACTAGCCAATCAACAACCAGAAAAAGCTTCAGTTAAATGAAGGTATTCTATCGGAGTAGAAATAGCCAATCAGAGACTTGAAATAAGGAAATTTACAAGTTTAGACGGTTGAAATCAATTCAATTGCCAGCAGACAGTGCTCATAACTGGATGGGTTGCTTGTGCGTCCTCAAGAAATATAATATGTATTCGTGTGAGACGAAAAATAAGTTTGTGTTAAAAAGTGTAATTAATTAATGAAAAGAATCTCACAGCTCTCTATATCAGTGAAGTGCTATTTAAATCGTATCAAGTATTAATAAAAGGAGTGAAGTAAAAATTATAATCTGTGTAAGCCTACATTCTTAGTCGTATCACAACTCTGCCAAGACATCCGTGTCTCTAACAATAATACTGACGCAGCCGAGGCAAACACAAATATAATATTTAAAGAAATAGTAAAAATACAATTGGAGCGAAGACTACCGGAAACTGTTTACTATACGTGCTGTTGCAACTACTACTAGTTCGGCTCCCCAACAGTTGAAATATAATACAACTCCTATAACAAACTACTCCTTCAAAATTACCTACAAACCCTTTAGTAACATGCCTTTTGATTTTCTTTTATTCAAATTGGCGATGGTATACACGGTGTATACAGGGGATTTAACATGGGAAATTAGTTTTTCTTAGATACTCTCCCCTCCCCCTGTTGATTTTAGAGCTAAAGTTTGTATAAACATTTTTAAGGAATTATCTACCATATAGTAGTTTTCCTACAACCCATACATAATTTGATTTCTTCACAAATCCCTATCTCTACATCTTCATCTGCTAGTCTCTAGACGCCATGCTCCATCCGTTGTTCTCTTGGTCTTCCGCGTCGTCTGTTTCGTTCAGCTTCCCATTCTAGCACTATGCTTACTATTCTATCGTTTCCCATTTTTTCACATGGCTGAACTACTTTGATCTTCCCTCTTCTATTATTTCCAACCTCCTTTTTTTACATTCATTATTTACCGAACTTTTGTATTTCTAATTTAATCCTTTCTTGAGATTCAAGAAGGTATTGCTGTTGTTAATAATGTTCTTTCTTTTACCGTTGGTTCATCGAGGCTAGAGGAAGAACGCTTAGAATAAAAATAACCTGGTCCTCCAGGTTGGGGGTTATAACGAAGGCATTGCTCCCGTAATACGAAAAATGTATACAACGCTAAAAGATACAGAATAAAAATGTAGACAACAAGAAGGATAAATATTTAAAAAAAGGAATAGAATTCAAAAGCAGCAAGTTTGTTATTTATTTTAGAGAAAATAATATGCCAACTTTTAAATTGTTTACATCAATTTTGTTTCAGTATCGTGGACCATGGCTCACTACAAAGTTTGTAACAAATGAGAATCACATGAAAAACATTATGCGTATTTATATCACTCATATATAGGGTAGTTAAATTATATTCGAACCCACTCGCGGCCTCTGTTTACTGCACGAGACAGTCGGCAGTCGCCGGGGAAATTACGCCGGCAGAAGCAGACTAAAATCCTTACCTTATAATAGATGCTGGAAATGTTGACCATCTGCTCTCAAACACGGAAAGTAACTAAAGCTTTTAACATTAAATGAATCATTGCTGATAAAAAGGACAATCAATAAAATATTTTTTAAAATATTTTATTTTGATCAGCTTTTTAACGCTTATCACAATAAATTTGTAAGAATTTTCTTTGTAATTAACAGGAGAAAATATTAGACCAAAAACCGATTTCCCGAGTTCAGTCCTTATGTCCCGTGTTTTGGTTTCCACCCTGTTTAAGACTTCTTGGAGTAAAATATGCTCATGTTTTGCATAAACATTCAACTTCAAACGAATCATTGCACCATATCCTATCATAAATGTTCTGAAAAATAGCCTTTGTTCGAAAACCTAACGGCTGAATACCTTGAAAACGTCAAGCTTTGTAATGAAATTTGAAAAATATAATTTCCTGGTCCGATATGGAGTCGCCCAGAAATAAAAAAATGTAGATCTTTAATAATTATCATTTCAGGCGCACTACAGAAGAGCTCAGTAAACTTGTGAACCTACCCTCAACGAAACTTCAAACTTTCCGGATATCTAAAACAGTTTGTCTGAAACTAGGTTACGAACATCTACAAAATGGGGGCTTTTAATCTCTCCCGAAGTTGCTCGGTTGTTCCACCCACAGAGAAAGACAGTAAAATGCCATTTCTGGTTTTATGGAACTTTTTGGATGTACTGGCTGCGCTTGCCTCTTTAATATCGTTCGTATAAAAACAGATATGTAACACGAAAGTGCTAAACTTTTATTACAAAGTTGGTGCAATACTGAAGTAACAATAGCATTCTAAACTCCGAGGTTGGGAAGCAAGTTATAAAAGGAGGAAGCGTAAAAAGGAATTAATTATACAGTTTTTGCAAAATGACATTTTTGAAAACATAAAATATTTAAATTCAAAAATTAACCCAGATGAAAGGCAACGGCAGTAATTATTTGAATACGCCAACATTATACTGCTGTATTTGCAAACCGTGTAATATTGCAAACTTTCCCCACTTGTGCAGTCTTAATTAAACCTTTATTTAATTTGATATGTGTCTTATCATTGCAGGCAAAATACTTATATTTTAAATATACTTATAAAAACTGCTACAACTTCACAGAAAAAAAAAACCCAAAACCACAACTCTTATATGCTTTAGAGTAGAGAGGTATATTTTAGCCCACCTTTTAGGGGAAGTTTGCTCTACATATTGGTACTACTGTGAAGTATGGTAGCGTCTATGTGCCCAAGCTATCTGTTTTCTTTCTATGTACATATATGCAGAGTGTTTGTCATTTTTTGCATTGGACAATTTTTTTCTGTGAATGAAATTGTTTTGGTATAAATGACACATTTTCTAAGGAAGAAGACAGTTGAATTAAATTTTAGTATGATAGTGCTGTTGTGAATTTACTCCCGCTAAGTGATAAGTGAAGCAAAAGTCTTTAGCTTTAGTTTTAATTTTAATTTCAGTGAAGTGAAGAAGAGAAAGTAAAAGAGAAGTGATGTGTGGAAGATTATTAAAGATTTAAAGAAGTTAATTCGTATTGGTAAGAAGAAAATGTTTATAGACAATTTATAAAGTAATATAAAAACGTAATTTTAAATAACAATATAAGCAATATAAGTAATAATTAGTTAATAAAATAACTAAGTAATTTAATTTTAAATTAATTTAAATTAATTAAATAGTTGATTTAATAAGTCATGGAAATGAAAAATTAAATTCTAATAAACTAGAATTAAAATAGGAATTAATTAATACTGATACCAGTATTATTAATTGTTGGAGTTAGTAGATACAGGAGCTGGTTTTTTTTTGCGTTATTTTATTTTATATTTTTCTTTCTTTTATGTTATATCTAAACAATAATATTTTGTAAAATGCTTGATGAATTTGAATAAAAAAGCATAAGAATTTGGAATGCATGCCGCGGTGTAGGAAGCTAGGTACCAACTGTTCAGTTGTTTGTTGTAAATCTACTTTTTTTTGTTGTTTTTTAAAAAAATAATTTCTGACATTTTAATAAAAAGCTCTTAAAATTGAGAAAAACAAATATCTTCCTTAATAAGCAAACTTATTGCGTAAAAGTACGAGGAGTGTGTTTAAAGTGAGTACCGATAACTTTTGATAAAAAATAACTGAACATTATTTGCCAAATACTTCATTACCATCTTACACTACTTCTCCACATAGTCACCGCCGTTATTCAGGCACTTGTACCGGGAAACCAGTTTTTGTATGCCTTCGTCAAAGAATGAAGCCGCCTGTAATGAAAGCCAAGTCTGAACTTCTTAAACACAATTCCGTCGTCATTTGATTAGCAGTATACAATGATAATTTTCTCCATTTGCTCAGGTGTTAAGTTTATGACGTTTCTCGGTTAGCACAAGTTTGTACCTAAGAAGGATTTTTCCATGTCTACAGATGTTATTGGGCAAAAATCTAGGAACATTTCTTCTGGAAGCACTGCGTTTTCAACTGGAAGATATTTTATCCATAGAATACAGAACTTTAATGTCAGGATTTCTCTCTCTTTACCGCTTAATTTTTTCTGCATACTTTAAAGTTGCACTCTCAAGTTAACTCTGAACCTTGAGAAATGATAAGGATTTTATTATTCTGCCACTAGTGTGTAGCTAAGTCGGCAGAGCACCTCCCTGCTGTGGGAGGAGTCCCGGGTTAATTCCCGGCTGGGGATGAGAAGCTTTCTCTAGCAAAGATGTCCTATCCTCCCCAGAGTCTGGAAGTATGGATGAGAGTGTGAATATGCTACAGCCGGTTATGAGACCCAGGAGAGAAAACAATAATGATATAATACGATCAAAACCATAAATACACAACTAAACGAGAAGACATAACGACAAACAATGCTGAACAACGAGATAAAGAGTATAAAGAGAATCGACTAAACAAAAAAAAAAAACAAAAAAAAAACAAAAAAAAACAAAAAAAAAAAACGATGCCCGCTCTGTCAATTCATACTAGTAATGGGTTTTGTTGAAAATGTAGAAAAACGATTTTTGTTTCCCTCGAAAGGAAGGCAGATGGCATACATACCTGATATCGGCGTCAAGAAGTCTACCGGAAGTTTCGCTTTTGTACTTTGGCTCGGACGTGAAGTTAACAATGGCCTCAAAGCTTAGCAAGGTGAGAAAGCATACGTGTTTTATCTCTAAGAATATTTTAAACTCAAAATATGTTGTCAGAAGCAGAACGTGAAGTTGTCGAAGTGGAGATAGCCAATAATAAAATCATGAAACAAAAATGATAGCCAATACATCACATGATACGTTTGAACCCAAAACGGAACGAAACATAAGAAGGGTGGGAGAAAAATTCTAAGTTTGGCGAAAGGCGTGAAACAAAAAGAGAAAAACGCCGAGAATCAGTCGGGTAAAAGCTAACCACGAGGACGGTTGATGAAACAAAAACAGAAATTTGAAGTGTGACAATGAAGTATCGAAATCTAGGCAATTCGAGGGCTAATCGGAGGAACATATAAGTAGCGACTTCGCGAAAGTTATGACAATAATAAGTGGTTTTAACGACGAAGGTGGCGCGTCGACCAGATACGAATCTTCTTAACAAAATAAAGAAATAATAACTCAATCTTCGCCGACAGCATTATTAATACTATCAAGGCAGTGTCACCACCCCTGGAAACCAGAACCTCAGCTCTACCAGAATAATTTCCTAATCCCTGCCATCCAACAATCGAACCCGGGACTCCGAGTCTCCTCGAAGTAGCAGCAAGAAACAACACAGATGCGGCAAAAGTCAGCGTCAATGCGTGAGAGATCTAATGTATCAAACCCAAAGAAAAAAATCTGATGTGTTACACTCACATGACTTTCTCTACTCTTGTACAAACTGTTTTACATCTTATTCTCCATCTATTTAATATTAATCGAGATAAACATTTGCAGAAACGACCTTTTGACATGCAAAGAGAATTACATTTTACACATAGCGAACAGTTCTAAAAATATTTGACTATCGCTTAGGGCCTACTATGTTCCCCTTGTATTTGCAAGCGCAATATAAGCACACACATATCCCTTAATAGCTGGTTGCTATGTGCAGCACCATTCTCTTTGCCACAGATTAATACTCTTTGCATATCCAAGACAAAAAAATGAATAACGAATCCCATTTGAGAAAATAAGTATTGAAAAATTTAAGGGAATAACAAGCAATATTTCGACAATGGTTCACTCAAAAAAAAAAAAATGTACATGACATAAATTGTGTATTTTAACGCATCTACATTTTTTGTGAAGTAAAATTGTGTCTATCTCTTATGGTTTACCAGTTATGCAAAAGTCGTTCACAATGAAGAATACTTTTGGAGACATTCCCAGAAAATTCAAGATATACATTTTGTCATGAAAATATCTTAAACATATGTTATTTTAATCAAAATTGTTAGAGCCGTTTTTGAGAAAATTAAAATTTTCGAAAAATGTTCCATGTAAAGGGTAATCTGGGGTGGGGGGATTTTCTTGAAAACCTTCGTGTCGCATCTCTGGAAGATACTGAACCTAAATACCAAGTTTGGCGTTTATCCAGCTGTTAGTTTGAGTTATGCTGTCCACAGACACACACACAGACATGTTTCCAAAAATGCTTTTTTGATTCAGGGGGTCTCAAAACATATATTTCCGGTGAAATCTGGGTATCGAATTTTTGGGTGGAATACAATACTTCCCCGACTTACTATAGTAGTAGAGAGAGTAAAATGGATACCATTGCCGATAGGCAGTATGTTCTAAAGATAAAATGCAGCCGATGTAATTATTGCTGTTAAAGGCGGGGTATAAATGGAACAATAAAAACAACCAAGTATGCATTCGCATACAAATCCGAAGTTATAACCACTGCATTACTGTTGATCACGTTCTGGATAATATATGCAGGCGTTGATGGAGCTGTTAGCGAGCATAAAAACATAGGAAATAATGCAGCGCATTCTCTCTACACAATGCTAATGAAACAGCTATGTTAAGTAGCTGATTATGTAAACACAAAGCCACGCAATGCCATACCTATATGAGGTCAGTGAGTCAGAGAAAGGAAATGGGACAAAAGACAGTTGAACATTAGTTCAAGAGGTTACCCGTTGTCACTTTCAAGACAGCTGCATTAATATTCATAAAATGGCAACAATATGTAGACTGTCGCTGGGTATAAGATAAAAACACAAGTTAGAGAGATATATACTTCCGGCTCTGAAGTAACCCATGTCGCTTTCCAAAAGGAAGCAAGAAACTGATGTGATAAACTCACATAACTTTCTCTACTCAAGGCGAATTAACATAAATCCGTTATATGTATGCACACAAAAGGTTATTTTTCTATCCACGATATATTCTTGGTTAGGTATGATTTCAGATTTGGCAATGTGGACTTGGTTGCATAATATGAGGAAACAGCATTCAAAAGTTTGTTCGTGGTAACCAGCTCCTCAATGGTTAGAAAGAAGGGGGGGTAAAGAATCGCAATGTTTTCCCTAACGCTACGAATAAGAGAGATTTATATACAAATAGTATGTTTCAATGAGCCATACACCTTTTCTGGGGTAAGTTCGTACTTATTTCTTTATGGGTTGCTAGATATAAAATTCGGTCAAATAAAGGGGACTTCACAGGCAATTCACAGAAAATTCAAGACATGCATTTTATTACCCATGTAAACATTGTGATAGCGCGCGTGAAGCTACCTGCGAGCCGCCAGGAAGTGCCTACGGGCCCGGCATCTCGGTGGGGCCCTCGACCGGCCGCCAGAACAGTAGACAGTGCGGAATAATAGCCCATTATGTTGCGCTTCCTTGTTCCAGAACATTCCGTTCGGCAAGTTCTAGTAGCCTCCCTTTCTAGAACCTTTCACTTTGTATGCGAGGCCTATATAAGAAGCTGCTCTTGCCCGTACCGTTTAGTTCTGTTAGTTAAACAGTTACGAGATGAAAAGTGGACAGTGCCAGTGTATTTCAGTTGTGATTCGTCGGATCAGTTGTATTGTGCACCTAGTGTATGTCAAAAGTGACTCGAGTGTAATGTTTGTGCTACGCTGAGTGCCTAAGTGTTAAATAAACGTGCGTTTCGCAGCACCGGTATTATTTACAACATATTAAACATATAATATTTTAATCAAAATCTGAAATTTTTGTAGTTTGGGGTGGGAGAATTTTCTTAAAAACTTTGTATCTTACCCTTGAACTTAGACACCAAGTTTGGTATTAATCCAACGTTTCGTTTTTTAGTCATGGTGTTAATAAACACACGGCTCGCATTCTAGGAATTAGTTTATTTTGCATTCAGTGGACCTCAAAACATGCATTTTCGGTGAAATTTTTATATCAAACTTTTGGGTGATGAAGGATGATTAGCAAGTCTTTCTAAACTTGAAAACTAGCTAATGTTTACGCTTAAAAGGACTTAAAACCGTCAGCCAACTAAATTACTTGTGGCCTATAACAGTCTTAAGATGTAGGTAACATCGTTTCTGGGAGAACCCCTATCCTCCATGTTACGGTCTGCCACGTTCTACGAGTAACAGAGGCACACCTCTCCGATGTCACATGTCATGCTTGCAGCATTTTTTTGTTGCGCTGTTTCGTTTCTCGTTAAACTGCATAATTTATAAATTGTGGACAAATAAATTATTATAAGGATAAACATCCACTCATAAGTGAAAGTACATTTTTAAATTATAACAATTTTGAAGACCATTTTACAGAGTTTTTCAACAAAATTTCAGCAATGCAGTCCCTTATAACTTCAGCAGCGCGGCTGTTAGTACGACACTGGTTTATTTAGTTTTTAAGGCAATGTAGGGTTATAACACTATTGTTCCTTGTATGGATATCAAGTGAAGCTCGCAGGTGCATGAGGGAAATCGTTACTAACCAAGTCATGTCCCGTCTTTATCCTACAAGGAAAGCCGCGGTGAAACCCCGATCATTGAGAACCTGTTGTTTTTATAAGCTAATGATTTTACCGTGCGTTTTATTATGCTGCAGCTGGGAATTACACCTGTAAACTAGCTTAAACTAAGAATAAGCTGCAGGTGCATGAAGAGAGTAAATCAAACTAAGAAGCATAGCAGTGTGTACGCCGCTATTACTACATTTATGTCTTCAAACGCTACTCGTATAATACTGAATCATGTGCATAATAGACTATAGAATACAAATACAAATAAAAGAAAGATATTCCTTCTCTTTTTGCAGTCTGGTAGTTTAAAAATAAAATCTGATGTGTTACACTCACATGACTTTCTCTACTTTTGTACAAACTATTTTTACAAAAGCTTATTCTCCATATGCTTCATGTTAATCGAGATGTTAATCTTATTGCTAATTTTCTTGTAGATGCAAGGGGAATTGGTAGGCTTTAAGCGATAGTCAAATCTTTTAAGAGCTGGTTGCTATGTGGCGCATACCATTCTCTTTGCATTTCCAGGGCATAAAAAAATGAATAATGAATTCCCATTTGAGAAGAAAATTTGGAAAATTTAAAGGAATAACAAGTAATATCTCGAAAATGGTTCACTCAATAAAAAAATTTTATCAGAGCCATTTTTGAGAAAATTAAAATTTTCAAAAAATGTTCATGTAAAGGGTAATCTGGGGTGGGGGAATTTTCTTGAAAACCTTCGTGTCGCATCTCTGGAAGATACTGAACCTAAATACCAAGTTTGGTGTTTATCCGACTGTTCGTTTCTGAGTTATGCTGTTCACAGACACACACATACACACGGACATGTTTCAAAAAATGCTTTTTTTTTATTCAGGGAGTCTCAAAACATATATTTCCGGTGAAATCTCGGTATCGAATTTTTGGGTGGAATACAATACTTCCCCTACTTACTATACGTAGTAGAGAAAGTAATTATTAGGTACAAAGCAGTGGTTCTGACGATAAAAGCAATAACACTAACCTTTAATTTTAAATTATAAAAGCTAATTAATTTTATTATTTATTTTTTTATTAATTGACCTCATGTGTGCAAGAGAAGAAATAATTGTGCTAACGTAATGTCTTAACAAGTAATAGACAAGTAACACAAACACAATTAATTTAAGATACACAACAATTATCTAATGAAATCCTTTTCTGGTGATGCTTTTGTGCCTTTTTACTTTGTCATTTTACTTTCTCTCCCATGTACACATTAAGTAGAAAAGGCATATTCCACCCAAAAATTCGATATCCAGATTTCACTAGAAATACACGTTTTGAGGCGCCATGAATTAAAAAGAAAACATTTTGGAAAAAGATCCGGTGTGAACAGCCTAACACAAAAACGAAATTGAAGTTGAGCAGTTTTAAGGGTGCGACACGAAGATTTTGAAGAAAATCGCCCACCCCAAGCTACCCTTTATATGCAAAATTTTTCGAACATTTTTGTTTCCTCAAATGTTGTATGACTGGTAAACGTTAAGCAATAGATGAAAACGCATTGCAGAAGAAATGTAGACCTCTTTTAAACACTACTTATTTCAAATAACATTGTTTTTTTTTTTTGGCATCAGCCATTTCCGAGATATCCCTTATTAATGATTCGATTTGTTCAATACTTAGTCATAATTTTTAAGTATTGTCGACATTCAGTTGTTTCTCGCTGTTGCATGGCAGGAGTATGCAATTTTACGGCCAGTATATAGGGTCCAGCGCTTAAACATTTGACTATCGCGATACCCTGTGTATCTATAACGAAATGTGTAATGTAGCTATTTCTGCAAATGTTTATATAGATTTAAATGAAGTAGACAGAAAAATGAATTTTCTTAATTTGAATAGCCACTAATACACGATAGATGATAGAGAAAGTCATGTGAATGTAACACATGATTTTTATTTAAAATACTGTAATCTTGTAAATCTGGATATTTTTATCATTACATTGTATGAGAAGTATGGTTTGTTACGTTATTTATTAGTTCCACGCTTTGGGCGTCAATTTGAAGAGGTTTGTTGTATTTCAACTGTGGGGAGCCGAACTTGAAGTAGTTGCAACCGCACGTATGGTAAACGGTTTCCGGTAGCCTTCGCCCCAAATGTACTTTCAGGTGGCCTTTGCCCCAAGTTTAAAAAAAATATTAACTTTGTAATTTGACTGTTTATTTAAATATTATATATTTATGTTTGCCTCGGCTGCGTCAGTATTACTGTTAGAGACACGTTTCTCTTAGCAGGGTTGTGATGCGACAAGAATGTAGGCTTACACAGATAATTTTCCTTCACTTCTTTTATTAATGCTTGACACGATTTAAATAACACTTCACTGATATAGAGAGCTGCGAGATTCTTTTTTATTAATTAATTACACTTTTTAACACGTAAACTTATTTTTCGTCTCACACGAATACATATTATATTTCTTGAGGACACTTTTTGCGTCTGGTTAGTAACGCTGTCTGCAACCAACTGAACTGATTTCAACCGCCTAAACTTGTAAATTTCTGTATTTCAAGTCTCTGATTGACTATTCCTACTCCAATAGAATACCTTCATTTAACTAAAGCTTTTTCTGGTTGTTGATTGGCTATTTTAAAACTGTCTCAAAATTTACATTAATGTTGCTCCAATAATGACTAGTAACGTTTGAACTTTCAAATTCATTATTGCTTCAAGGTTACCTCATTGTTAGCAACTTTTAACCTATTATTCTCACAGCTCCTACATTATTAGATTACGTAATACATTCACATAACATTATTACACATGGATACAATAATATAAACATATACAATGACTGTAATATACACTTTTTATATATTGTTACATACACATATTGCTTTAAGTCGAGCTGTTATTGAATTTAATGATATATAATTAGACTGAAATTATTTAAGTGTTAAAAATACTGCCACATGTATAACCTAGAACGAGAATGCTAATTAGGTTGAAGGCTGCAGTTTTCTAGGTTCAGCATGTGAACTATGTCACGTTCATTTCATGTCAGAGCAAGTATCACAATACCCCATTATTCTGGAAACAGAAGGAAAATTTAAATACTTGAATTAATGGTCTGGGATTCAACGACAAACCATACTAGTACCTCAAGAACATGGGTCGTCTTGAAAATAATGGGATGTCCTTGGACCTTTGAATCACCAGAATGCCTTCGAATTTTGACTCGCTCTGTAGCCTACATAATATACTTCGCCATTTTAATAATTAAGTTAAAAGGCTCTACTTAAAATATGCTAAAAGGCTACAGCATAGACGTAAAATTTAAAAGTGATAAGCGAGTTCGTCTAATATATATATCGGTTTTGAAAAGAAAGACAATGTGCGTTAGGCTTAATCTTATCGTGTCTATTCCAATAGTTTCAAATCTTCTACCTAGTAAATTAGGCGTTTTTTACTTTCTCTACTACGTATAATATTATATTCTACCCAAAAATTCGATACCGAGATTTCACCAGAAATATATGTTTTGAGGCTCCTCTGGAACCCTCGCCCCCAAAATAAGCATTTTTAGTAAATGCTTATTTTCTCTCTCTCTCTCTCTCTCTCTCTCTCTCTCTCTCTCTCTCTGTATGTGTGTGTGTAAACAGCATAACTAAAAAATGAAAAGTGGGATAAATACCAAACTTCGAATTTAAGTTCAATATTTTCCAAAGATGCGACACGAAAATTTTCAAAAAAAATCCTCTGACTCCCAAATATCCTTTACATGGAACCTTTTTCGAAAAAAAATTTATTTTCTCAAAAATGACTAACGAGTTTGATTAATATGCTATATATTAAAGATATTTACATAGAAAATAAAATGTGTCTCATTTTCTGGGAATAGCTGTGACGTCCTCTTCATTTGGAAAGGATTTTGTATAGTCTTGTATAACTGATAAACTTTAAGCGATAGACGGAAATTACTATTGAACTAAATTTGGATGTCTTTACACACAATTTATTTTAAATAGCTTTTTTGTGGCATAAGGCATTTTCGAGATATATGCATGGTAACAATTTAAGTCAGCATATGGCGTACAGTTTTTAATCATCCGACTATCGCTGTTCCCTTTGCATCCAAACGAAATGTGTAATGCAGCTATTTCTGCAAAGATTTTATCGATTGAAATGAAGTAGAAAAATAAACTTTGGTAATTAAAATTTTGTTTCCTCATATAAACGATAGATGGCAGAGAAGGTAATGTAAATGTGGAACATCCGCTTTTTTTTCACTCTCCCTTTCTTTTTATTTCTTTGTGCTCCAGGTTTGATAATTATTCTCAATAAAATATAATTGTGCGAAAGATAAAACCATGATTTTTTAAGGCCTATAGGAAAGAATTACAACTAATACCTATGGTGTTTTCCACGACACAGAACAGAAACTTTCAAGGCTGGACACAGTACAACACGTCATCCTCCGTGGCCAAGGAGTACCACCTCTCCCCGAGGTCGCGGGTTCAAACCCAGCGGAGGGCGATGGGCTTTTTCGGGTATAAAGCCTT
Organism: Deroplatys truncata; assembly: GCA_030765065.1. NCBI lineage: Eukaryota > Metazoa > Arthropoda > Insecta > Mantodea > Mantidae > Deroplatys > Deroplatys truncata. The sequence goes on from CM060982.1 coordinate 114,712,420, forward strand.
AGCATGGCTTCCTTTGGAAGGCAAGTAAAAAGCCAGTGGTCCCGTGTCGTAGATTTACGGCATTTAAAAGAACCTCAAGCCTGATAAAAAGGCATCTGAGCAAACTTTCCGGTCTTTCAAGCCCAATATAGACGCTAAGAATCATAGTAGTTCAGTTTAGTTTACTTATTTGTATTTTATTTCCATAATGCTATACAAAATTCTTACAAATTTTAATGCGTTACTTTGAGTTGCTATTTTTTCTTTCTTTCTTTGATCCATCATACATTTTAACACCGTGGTTATTTATGCATGGTGGGTCATAACAAATTCAAATTGCTTTATTTTTCTAAACCATTTTTCTCTTACTCTCTCCATATATTCTCCTATTCTTTTTATATCCCTCTCCTTTTGTATTTTCATTATGCTAACTTTTAATACTTCTTTGTAACATTCTCCCATTCTTTTGGTAAAAACTGATCTCTCCACAACTTAGTTTCTTCACGTTCAATTATATAATGCAAAGCATTATCTGCCTCTCCACAAAGAGGGCATCTATCCAAATTAGCTCCCTTCCTATCTCCCCTTAGCCTATGTGCACTTAATCTAGACCAGGCCCTCCCCTTCTCTCACTAACCTATTACCTACATCGACATACTTCTCCCTTCCTCAGTCCACCTTTAATTGTCTGTATAGTTCCAAACTTTTCTTTCCTTCCAGACTTTGAAATAATTGTTGTTTCTCTATATCTTCTAATCTGTTCCTCACTTCTTTCCAGAAACCTTTAAATAGCCCCTCTCTCGCCTCCCATAGTTAAAGAGCGTTCATAAATAAAACTTAATTTAATTTTCAGTACAACACTTTAGTAATTCAGCTATCATAATTAGATTAACCTCTTCGACTCAGCTGACAAAGAAAATTAAATACATAAAAAGCAACCCATTCTACCAAATTTGAACAATCGATCTTCGGATAAACATCTCTGTATTTCATGTTTGGTTTGGAATACTTGGCAGCTACTCGCTTAGCGGTGCGTGCTGAAGTATATTTTAGATCCATTTAGGTCTTATACTCTAGCTCCACGATCCTGGTTTTTGATCTCCTAATAATGATGGCCCTACTCTCTTCCCCCAGTGCCGCCCTGCTATTACAGTTTTCTTCAAGTAATGCAATTCAGTCATCCAATCGTGAGTTTATAAACGTAGTTTGTATCTCTTCATTTAATGATTGTGTGACGTCATATTTTCACGTTTCTGTTTTTTAAACAGTTAGTCCTTCACGTAATCATCCATCCAATTGCACGAAAAAGAAGTATCGTATCACTACCGGATGAAACCCGAATCATTGGACACATTTAATTGCGAATTCCAGGCTACAGACACCGTTTTCGAGGAATCTTTGGACAAGACCAAAGCATTGACACTAAGCTTCAGTTAATTTTTACTTTCTCTACTACGTATAGTAAGTAGGGGAAGTATTGTATTCCACCAAAAATTTGATACTAAGATTTCACCGGAAATACATGTTTTGAGATCCCCTGAATCCAAAAAAAAGCATTTTTGGAAACATGTCCGTGTGTGTGTGTGTGTGTGTGTGTGACTGTGAACAGCATAACTCAGAAACGAACAGTCGGATAAACACCAAACTTGGTATTTAGATTCAGTATCTTCCAGAGATGCGACACGAAGGTTTTTCAAGAAAATCCACCCACCCCAGACTACCCTTTACATGGAACATTTGTCGAAAATTTTAACTTTCTCAAAAATGGCTCTAACGATTTTGATTAAAATATCTTATGTTCAAGATATTTTCATGACAAATGAAATGTATATCTCGAATTTTCTGGGAATGTCTCCAAAAGTATTCTTCATTGTGAACGACTTTTGCATAAGAGATACAGAATTTTACTACACAAAAAATTTAGATCGCGTTAAAATACACAATTTATGTCATATAGGTACAGTTTTTTGTTGGGTGAACCATTCGAAATATTGCTTGTTATTCCCTTAAATTTTTCAATACTTAATTTCTCAAATGGGAATTCGTTATTCATTTTTTTTTTGTCTTGGATATGTAAAGAGTGTTAATCTGTGGCAAAGAGAATGGTGCTGCACCTAGCAACCAGCTATTAAGAAATATGTATGTGCTTAAAGGCTACTGCAAATACAAAACAAGGGGAACATAGCACGCCTTAAGCGATAGTCAAATATTTCTAGAACTGGTCGTTATGTGTAAGATGTAATTCTCTTTGCATGTCAAAAGATCGTTTCTGCAAATGTTCATCTCGATTAATATGAAATAGATGGAGAATATGAGTTTGTAAAAATAGTTTGTACAAGAGTAGAGAAAGTCATGTGAGTGTAACACATCAGATTTTTTTTACAAGTCTTATAAATTAACATTAAATCGATATTATCTTAAAAACATTTTACTGAATTTAAATGTCAGAAATTTAAATTCTAATATACTACTCGAAAACTGAATATCAGTCTTCGTCTTTGTCATATCTTTATCTCTCATACATGGTACTACTCGACAAATCAACCAAGATTGTCAACATTGCCATTGTTACGCATGCTTTCCCCCCTTCAAAACGCTGGGTTAATTTGTGGAGTAGTACATACTGGCTTTCTCTTCAATGACGCGACTGGTAGCCCCCCACTCCTACGGGCTCCATGAATCCGTTCGTACAGTAGCGGCGCACCGAGTTGCCTTTCTCCCGGAGGTAATGCTAATGATACGAAATATATTATGCTTACCTTTCGTTAATAAAGGGCTCGAAATGATCATCTTCGTCTATACAAGCTTGGCTCCTGATAATTAAACATTCAACGAATTTCTGAAATATTGCCGGGCCGCGGATCGCGTGTATGAATGCTCCGCGCACTACTACACTGGGAGGTTTTCTGCTCTAAAATTCCCGCGCTACCTACGAGATAGTAACATGCACCATGACTACTAACCTTGTAAGTTGTGTTGAAAGTGGTGTTCAGCTGCATTGAGACATTCCAGGCATCTTCATATGAATTCTTGCATAATTTTCATAATTTCTGTTCTTATACTGTCCTTAAGTTCGTCTATAGTGTGGGAATTGTTCCTACACTACATGATTCGGTTTTTATGTATCGTACATAAAAACTCTCTGTTCAAGCGTGAATTTTTCGGTAATCATTTCAGTGGACCAATAAGAATAATCTACCTTAATTCTCTCACACAATAATACCTTGAATAAACTTTCACTTTTGAAATGCACAATGAACAAATTCTAGTCTTTATAGCACGAAAGGATGCATAATGAACTTCAAATCTTTACAGTGCAAAAAGAAGGGACGAACTGACAGTTAACATTCACAGACGATCACCCTAGCCGTGTCGAGTGAATCATTCGCGGTAGTGAGTTACCTGAAACACCCCGAGGTCACTGCAGTGCAAGCGAACCACGCATATACGCGATCTATGATCCGGTTATAAACGAAACGCATGGTAGATCGGGATTTGTTGCATAAACTTCATCGTTAAACATTATCCACTGATAATAATCACATGAATTTAGATCTGGAGAGCGCGCAGACTAGTCAATCGCTGTCATAGAAAAATGCGATGCGATGCCCATATCTTGTCTATTTTTTCCTCGGTTAAAACAGTTGATTATGCTGTTTAATTTGTTGTCCAACATGAACCCTGCCTGTTTACAAAATTATGCACTTGTTAGGAACAATCACACAGGGAAATTTCTGTATAAATTCAAGGTGATAGCTCACAAGTAGCTCCACTCTAGCAAAATGTAACGCAATAAACACACTGTTCTGTAGTACAGACCACATGGCAAGTAAACACATTCAACAGACAGCTTCACAAAGTTATTTCCACTGTGCATCATGGCAAACAACGTTAGATTGAATTGCAAATCCAGTTACCCTCCTTAGGCGCATCTGCAAGGCTGCGCAGAGCGAGGTCATCAACCCGATAGCTGCTATGAGTCAGTCCATGGCGGCCGCCAGTCATGTCATTCAAAGCAACCCCGGTATTGAAGAAAAGAGACTGACATGCCTCCAGCGGAATGATAAAATTGTCATCTGCTTTTGAAAAGACGCTGAGAAATTGTTATGGAAAAGAACTCATTGGATTTAAAACTATACTTGTGAAAATATAATTACGTTACACAGAATGGACCAAAAGTAGGTTAGGCCATAATTCCGAACCAAGGCAAAGTTCACGTAACTCTAATTTCAGAAAAGCAACTCCTTATGCGATAAGGGGTACCTCGAACACTATCACCGGACTGCATCTATTGACGAGACAGCAAACTGGCCACCACCTTCAGTGACTTTGTTTATATGACGTGGTGAAAAATGAAGATTTTGGATCCCAAACAGTGTATGAAACGGAGTTATTATCAGAGTACGTCTGACCATTGATTCAGAGGGAGAACTGTATTCAAGTCTGTCAAAACCCTCTGGAATAGAATGAACGTATTTCTTAAGATTGGAAGCCGACTATAAGGACGATATTTTGCATTTTTCTTTACTAGACTTTAAAGCTAACTTTTCAGATAGGAAGTTGGCTTAATGATAGCCAGGCTCCCATGTAACAACATTAGCAGATAAGAAAGACCTATAGCTCCAACATATTCATATGGTGTGAGGTAAATAATACTCTGAAGGTTCCAAAATGTATTAGAAAACTATATCTCACCTTATTAATAAATATTAAAAAATATATTTAATAAATTTTTCTCGAAATGCCATTACATTTATATTTCTATTGGATATTGTACAATGTTTTTTATTTGCAGATCCCATTAAGCTTAAAAGCAGGTTTATTGTTTTGAATAATCAAATAATCGACAAATAAAAGTGCATTTAAATATCTATAGTCTAATAGTTTAAAACCAGGATTCACTAGTTTCCATGTTTACTTTGTCGCGGTAATCTGGCTCGTGTTATCTTATTTGCTGGGCGCCTGTTATTGTTTTATTATTTTAAATTTTGGATTCTTTGTCCTCCGGCTAGCTATTATTACTCAGTCGAGCACGTATCTCTGAGCAAGGCGTGTAAACGGAAAGGAATTGTTACTAAAAGATAACACTGATAAATAATTTGTTCCTACACTTTTATTGCCATCACAATTAATAATTCACATATTTAATCTTTATACACGCCTGGCTGAAACTGTGATATTTCCGAATGTAACTACTGTCGTATAAGTTGCCGCGTACCAATTACTTCGCGTACTTCACATTTTGTAACTAACTTTACGACGTGTACCTCGCAAGAGATTCTTCCAAACTGTGTGACGTGCACCTAACGAGAGATTCCTTAGAACTGCGCGACACGTGCTTATGGCTCGAGAATATATACTCCTTCACCTCGAATTGCCTAAACATTATAATACAGCTGTTATTGGTTACCAAATCACGCCAACATTAGCGTCTGTTTTGTCAGCCAATCACTACCACTACCATATATACTCTAGGGAAGATATTCCCTCCATTTTTAAAGAAAGGCACGCTACCCCGACGTCATTTGTTTGTCTCTTCTTAGTGATAAACAACTCACCCCCTCGGTTTATTGTTACCCACTTCTATTGTCAGTTTCAGTGAGGCCGTGTAAAATTATTTCCTAACAATACTTATGGCTAACAAACATCTAAAATCCTGTACATACAATAATATTAATTTACACTACAATCACTCTGGCATTTACAGTGTTGTGATATAACATATTACCTCAACTTAAATTCTAAAATAAGATTCCATGAAAACACAAATATTCCATGACCGCAGGTTTCTGAAAAAGAAAATAAAACAGAAAGGAATACAAGCAATAAATACTCGATATTGTTTCTATTTTTTAACTACAACAATATCAACATTTGTTAACAGCCTGACTTGGTTAACTAAAACAGCTTAAATTTTATCATGAAATAGAGTTTTCTTTCATGCCAAGTTCTTGATCCTTTCGTAACACAGTCAATGTTGCAAGTAATTGGATACTTTAAAAGTTGAATTGGTTCACTTTTAAAGTACAGTGGAACATCTGTTATTCGAAACACTTTTAACCGAAACGACGGAAAAAGTAAAACGAATTGAATAAACATCGTTTGTTAACTTATGTTAGGAATGACAAAGGGGATGCATAACGGAATGCGTTGATTCTGACTTGATTATTTCCATCCCTTCTCTGCTGACAACTGTTTTGGCTCTTTCTTTAATGGCAGGCTAGCCCTTTCTTTTGTTAACTATCATTTACTATCATAGTCACAGAGGCGGACTGGCATTACTGCAGCTTAAGTATTCTCGGTTGGGAACATGTTCTGTGGGCAGCGAGATGCAGACAACTCTCGCCACTTTCTCAAGAAGGGATTTCCTAGCTGCAGTCTTTTACCTAAAACCTCAAAAAACCTTTCTTAACCCCTAAAAATGACATTTTTATTTTTAGTCAAAAGTTTGGTTATCCGAAACCATTTTCTTTCCCTTAGTTCCGTTAACAGAGGTTCTACTATAGTTGTAAATTTGCCATAAATTATAAGCTTGCAAGAAAAGGCCTACAATCCAATAAAGAAAACATACCGAGTTTGCTCCACAAGTAACTCTTGAATTGCTACAGTATTTCCATCTACAGACAGTAAGCTAAGCTTTATTCCTTCCGTCTTATGAAATGTAGCTTCCTCGACGTACATAACTTTTAGACGCCAAGGCGTTACACAATATGTCTTCCGTTTTGTGTCGTTGTTTCACAGGGCTCCATTATGGAGGTGGATATTACACAACGCTACCTCAAAACATGCACTATATCGTAAATTTGTCGCTTACAGTGATGGGAAGAGTGATGTACGCTATCTGGCCGCTGTATCATATCAGTTATTAACAGCCATAAATCCAGCTTTTGGACAGCTATAATGCCTTCATATTTCCATCAGAACGGGGAACTTCTAACGGCCTGCCAGCGTTTTAGCTTTCCGAAATCACATGCTTGCCTTCTTTTAGGTCACCTTCACAGCTATTGTAAGAAGTAAATAGGAGTCGTGTAAAACGGAGTAGACGAAGTTTAGATCTTTAATAATAAAGATATATCGCACAAGTATGCATAGTGTTGTTAACATAGTTGATTCGTTATGTGTACAGTAGTGTTGCGGCGAGGTATAATACGCAAAGGGTATAATTGGTATATAATCAGGGTTTTAAATGGAATAATAATGGTAAGATTGATATACACGAGTTCCTGATTTCAGTGTAACTAACGGATACTAACTTCCCTATTTCCTATTACGGCGCTTTTCTGTCATAATGCACGAGGGGCGTCCAATAAGTAAGTTGACCTATTTTATAAAAGCATTACACACAATTGATCATGTTGAATTAATTTTATTTATATTGTACAATCCTTCTGTTACTTTTCTACACAGTCAAGTATTTTTGGGGACGTGACATAAGTTTTTCCAAGTCAGTGTTGTACCAGGCCGGGTCCTGTGCTCGGAACCAGCTGTTCACTGATTTGACTTCATCCTCTGTGTTAAAAGTGCTTACCTTTGAGTTGGAGGAACATGTGAAAATCACTTGGGGCAAGCTCCGGTGAATACGGAGGATACCAGAAAACTTCCAAGATGAACCTTGACCCAGGCGGAGCTCAGAAGATACAAATGGGAAGTTTTCTCGCATCCTCCATATTCACCAGATCTTTTCCCAAGCGATTTTCACATGTTCCCCTGACTCAAAGATCATATGGAGGTAACACTTTAACACCATGACGAAGATGAATCAGAAGTGAACCAGAAGTCGGGTCCTGTGCTCGTAACCACTTCTGATTGATCTTCGTCACCGTGTTAAAATGTTACCTCCATATGATCTGAGTCTGGGGAATATGTGAAAATCACTTGGGAAAAGATCTGGTGATATGGAGGATGCGAGAAAACTTCCCAGTTGAATCTTCTGAGCTCCGCCTGGGTCAAGATAAAACTTGGAAGTTTCCTCGTATCCTCAGTATTCACCGGAGCTTGCCCCAAGTGATTTTCACATGTTCCTCCAACTCAAAGGTAAGCACTTTTAACACCGATGATGAAGTCAAATCAGTGAACAGCTGGTTACGAGCACAGGACCCGACCTGGTACAACACTGGCTTGGAAAATCTTCTGTCACGTCCCCAAAAATTCTTGGAAAAACACGTTGACTATGTAGAAAAGTAACAGGAGGGGTGTACAATATAAATAAAATTAATTCAACATGACCAATTGTGTGTAATGTTTTTTTTATATAAAATAGGGAAACTTACTTATTGGACGACTCTTGTATATTATGTCAACCAAGTGAATTGAAAATACAGGCATAGTTGTTTTAATTACGCATCTGAGTAATACACAAATGTTCCCAAAGACTCTGAATAATTAACAAAGCATTTGTTGGCAAGTTTACATGTTAGAACGCTATGGATAAAGAAAGAAAGCATCATAATTAATCATTTTTACATCACGCTTGACAACTAAACCAGTTCTAAACATGCCATGCCTTAAATACTCAGGATGCCGTTACTAGAACGTTTGCGAGTGTCAGGAACAGTCAAGAATTGCAAATTGGTCGCCTGAGGTGTATACAAAACGTGATACTTAAGTGTTATGCAGGTTGCATCCAATTATACCATTGATGCCAATAATACGGGGTAAAATACAGTAGTTTAGGGTCACTTTCGTATTATACAATAGTTTTATCGGCTGCATTGCTCTCCGCATAGTTCGGGCAACACGGGTTTCGTTTGGGTCATGAAAGCACTCATTTTTGCAAAGTTTATGGTGGTAACCATGTCCACAGGTCACAAAGTGCCGAAGGCCTTGGTTGTCCATCTCCTATTCATCTTGGCCTCCGTTAAGTATAAGTTCTGCCAGATTTCCTTCCTCTTCCTCACTCTGTCCTGGAATAGTTTTCCCAGGCGTCTGTGGATGCTAACCCAAGCATTACCTGCAGGTCTTCAATGAAGAATGTCTCCTCGGCAAGTTAGTAAGAGCGCGACACTGAACATTTTTAGAACACCGCGTTTCTAAAAATCTGATGTGTTACACTAACATGACTTTCTCTACTCTTGTACAAACTATTTTTACAAACGCTTATTATCCATATGCTTCATGTTAATCGAGATATCGAGATGTCAATCTTATTGCTAATTTTCTTGTAGATGCAAGGGGAATTGCTAGGCTTTAAGCGATAGTCAAATATTTTAAGAGCTTGTTGCTATGTGGGGCATTACATTCTCTTTGCATTCGAAGACAAAAAAAAAAAAAAATGAATAACGAATTTGAGAAAAAGTGTAAGTATTGGAAAATTTAAGGAAATAACAAGCAATAGCTTGAAAATGGTTCACTACAAAAAAAAATGTATATGACATAAATTGTATATTTTAACGCGTTCTACACTTTTTGTGTAGTAAAATTCTGGTTTACCAGTTAGGCAAAAGTCGTTCACAATGAAGGATACTTTTGGAGACATTCACAGAAAAATCGAGATATACATTTCATTTGTCATGAAAATATCTTAAAACATATGATATTTTAATCAAAATCGTTAGCCATTTTTGAGAAAATTAAAATTTTCGAAAAATGTTCTATGTAAAGGGTAATCTGGGTTGGGGGAATTTTCTTGAAAACCTTCGTGTCGCATCTCTGGAAGATACTGAACCTAAATACCAAGTTTGGTGTTTATCCGACTGTTCTTTTCTGAGCTATGCTGTTCACAGACATACAGACACACACACGGACATGTTTCCAAAAATGTTTTTTTTTTGGATTCAGGGGGTCTCAAAACATATTTCCGGTGAAATCTCGGTGTCGAATTTTTGGGTGGAATACAACACTTCCCCTACTTACTATACGTAGTAGAGAAAGTATAAAAAAAAAATATTTTTAATTTTCTCCAAAAATAGCTCGAATGATTTTGATTAAAGTACCTACGTTATCTTTAAGATGTTTCCATGACAAACAAAAGTTACATCTAGAATTTTCTAGGAATAAATAGCTTCTGAAGCCCTCTTCATTCCGAATGACTTTTGTATAATGATAAACCGTAAGAGATACACAAAATCTCTAGTAAAGAATGTAATAAGTTATTACATTCTCTACTACGTATAGTAAGTAGGAAAAATTGTATTCCACCCAAAAATTTGATACCGAGATTTCACCCTAAATAAAAAAAAAAAAAAAAAAACATTTTTGGAAACATGTCAGTGTGTGTATGTGTATCTGTGAACAGAATAACTCAGAAACGAACAGTCGGATAAACACCAAACCTGGTATTTAGGTTCAGTATCTTCCAGAGATGCGACACGAAGGTTTTCAAGAAAATCCACCCACCCCAGATTACCCTTTACATGGAACATTTTTCGAAAATTTTAATTTTCTCAAAAATGGCCCTTAACGATTTTGATTAAAATATTATATGTTTAAGATATTTTCATGACAAATGAAATGTATATCTCGAATTTTCTGGGAATGTCTCCAAAAGTATTCTTCATTGTGAACGACTTTTGGATAACTGGTAAACCATAAGAGATGGACAAAATTTTACTACACAAAAAAATGTAGATCGCGTTAAAATACACAACTTATGTCATATACATTTTTCTTGTTGAGTGAACCATTTTCGAGATATTGCTTGTTATTCCCTTAAATTTTCCAATACGTATACTTTTTCTCAAATGGGAATTCGTTATTCATTTTTACTTTCTCTACTACGTATAGTAAGTAGGGGAAGTATTGTATTCCACCCAAAAATTCGATACCGAGATTTCACCGGAAATACATGTTTTCAGACCCACTGAATCCAAAAAAAGCATTTTTGGAAACATGTCCGCGCGCGCGCGCGCGCGCGCGCGCGCGTGTGTGTGTGTGTGTGTGTGTGTGTGTGAGAGAACAGTCGGATAACCACCAAACTTGGTATTTAGGTTCAGTATCTTCCAGCGATGCGACACGAAGGTTTTCAAGAAAATCTCCCCACCCCACATGGAACATTTTTCGAAAATTTTAATTTTCTCAAAAATGGCTAACGATTTTGATTAAAATATCATATGTTTAAGATATTTTCATGACAAATGAAATGTATATCTCGAATTTTCTGGCAATGTCTCCAAAAGTATTCTTCATTGTGAACGACTTTTGCATAACTGGTAAACCATAAGAGATACACTTTTACTAAACAAAAAATGTAGAAAGCGTTAAAATACACAATTTATGTCATACATTTTTGTTGTTGAGTGAGCCATTTTCCAGATATCGCTTGTTATTTCCTTAAGTTTTCCAATACACACTTTTTCTCAAATGGGAATTCGTTATTCATTTTTTTTTTGTCCTGGTAATGCAAAGAGAATGTAAGCCTCCACATAGCAACCAGCTCTTAAAATATTTGTCTATCGCTTAAAGGCTACCAATTCTCCTTGCATCTACAAGAAAATTAGCAATAAGAATAACATCTCGATATCTCGATTAACATGAAGTAGATGGAGAATAAGCGTTTGTAAAAATAGTTTGTACAAGAGTAGAGAAAGTCATGGGAGTGTAACACATCAGATTTGCCCTGCTGCAGTTCATCTGGTTTCTAAAGATTCATGGAAGGCCTCTGACCTTCAGTTCTCAAGCGGTTGATTAAATCAGCATAATAAATATGAACGGCTAGGTCCCCTCCCCACAGTAAATCGAGCACTACAACTACCTCCGCTACTTTAAAGGAAGTGGACTTGCGAAAGTTCTTATCATTGATGAACGGTGTCGTCAAAATGTAAGAAGGTCAGTGATACTGCTTTTTTATGACACAAACGGCCCCGCTTTGGTTTAATTGGCATAAGTGCACATAACCTTGTAGACACCGCCTGCTCGGCCAAGGACTCTTGCTGATACTACAAAGGAACCGCTTATCTTAAACAGCTGATACCAAACATTTACGTCATTCCTCAACTTCTTTTTTATTCTTTTTGTGACACAAATATTAGCTTCTGAAACATACACAATGTATGAATACATATCACTTGATAAAATCGCCTGCTATTTTGCCAGAGTGTTTTATTGATTTCTGCTGAGAGCAGCGATGGAGCATGGCCTGCACATCGCTAGGAGTACCTTATTTTTTTAAGAAAATAATGTCATTTTTTTTTGAGTCAACAGTTGAAGCCGGTTGTCGCAGTTACTTCGTTCGTGTTATCTTATTTGCTGAGCGCCTGTTATTGTTTTACTATTTTGAATTTTGGGTTCTTTGTCCTCCGGCTAGCAAATCTCTCACTCAGTTGAGCAAAGCTCTTGAACAGGGTGTGTAAACGGAAAGGAGTTGTTACTAAAAGATAACCCTGATAAAAGAATTTGTTTTACACTTTTATTGCCGTCACACTTTATTAATTTCACAAAATTATTCTTGATACACGCCTGACTGAAACTATTATATTTTCGAATGTAACTGTAATCACTTATTTGCCGTGCATTATTAATTCGCGTATTTCGCATTTTATAACTGGCTTTACGACGCGAGAGATTCTGTAGAACTGTGCGACGTGTAACCCGTGAATGCTTCTGTTGAACTGCGCGACGTGTAACGCGTGAATGATTCTGTTGAACTGTGCGACGTGTAACTCGTGAATGATTCTGTCAAACTGTGGGTTACCCGTCTCTGGCTTCAGAATTTATACTCCCTCACCCCGATATGCCTAAAGATTATAACAGAGCTGCTATTGGTTAATAAAGCGCGCCAACATTAGCGTCTATTTTTATATCCAATCAAAATTACGAACACGTATGCTCTAGGGAAGATATTCCCTCCATTTCTACAGAAAAGCACGCTACTCTGACGTCATTTGTTTCTCTCTTCTAATTGATAAATAACTCACCCCCTCGCTACATTGTTATTCGCTCCTATTGTCAGTTTCAGTGAGGCCGTGTAAACTTATTTCCTAACAATGCTTATAATTAACAAACATCTCAAATCATTGTCATACAATAATGTTAATTTACACTACAATCACTCTGGCATTCACAGTGTTGTGATATAAAATACTGCCTCACCGTATATATGTGAATACAATTTTGCCCCCCTTTTTTTTAGAGAATTAACAGACAGGGAGCGCGATTTTGCCTTTTTTTCAACAAGACTCTGCAACAGCTTATACGGCCAATATTTCGATGAGAAAAATTGAAAGTGTGTTTGAGGCTAGAATTATTAGTACAGATTTGTGGGCCCCTCGGTCCCCCGACCCTGCGATTTCTATCTCTGGGGTAGCTTAAAACAAAGTAAACAATACAAACCCACATATTCTGGAAGAATTAAAACAAAATATCCGCCAGGAAATTGCCAGCATTTCTCTACGTGAACTACAGCGAGTGATTGATAGTTTCCTAAAGAGATGCCAAAAATGCATGGACAACGACGGTGGCCAGTTCAGCATTTCCTTTCATAAAGTTGGTAAGTAAAGCCTTTAAAAGTAGTTTTAAATGTTTTGTGTGGTTTCATGCGTGCCTTTCTATAATAGGGACAGAGGCAGCGAGCGCCGAGGACGCGGACAGAAAAACACCGCGCAGCCGGTTCGTAGTTTTTTTGGCTCTGTAGCAATGACTTTCTCTCGCTTTTTACAAGCGATGAACGATTGGTCGATTAAAGCAGCGATTCCCACTACTAACCGACTCGCTGCGACTAAATCGACAAATGTAACAACGTAGCACAGAGACGGGGATTCTGTTTAACGAAGTATAGCTTACGAAAACTTCGGCCTGAAGAATAAAACGGTCATGCAAGGCTGAATGAGAGCGGGCCTTAAGGGATTAGGTGGTATCTGGTAACATTGCCGGTAACGGATATGCTTGACACCCGAATATCCGCAAATAATTCATCGGTTACGAACTCAATGTCTCTGATTTGACTCTCCGTGGTAACGTTTCCGCATCTTAAAGCGGAAAGGTTACTTCCCAAAATAAATGATTAACTACGACAGGACAGAAATTAACTTACAATTTAAAAAATGTTAGCAGCCAAATAAACAGATAAAAAATTACGTTATAATATGCATAAAGAATGAACAATGTTACAGCTTGTGTGTACTGGCGTTCTTCAAGATTTTCATTTTATTAGTTTTATAAATATTTGAAATATGTCAATTTACAAAGGTATTTTACAAGCATTTAATAGAGAAACCTATTCTTTACACAACACCTGACAATGTCACCAACATGTGATGGAGAAATACATTTGTGACTGAGGCGTTAATAAACCTTAGTGAAAATATCCATTTCTGATTATGGCATTCTTTCCTCCATCAGATAAAAACCCATTTTCACACAACTTCATGTATTATGCCAAAAATATGCTCCGTTAAATGCACAAATAATTTTCTAAGCACCATTCACGAAAAAGCTAAAATCGATGCAACACATTCACACCACCTTCAACAATGACAAATTCACTTATATCCGTTATATATCAAGTGATTCTTCTAACCTCGTTACGTTACTCACGGTAACTTTTCTTTAGCTAGCATCTGTTACAAATTAAACAAGTTTTCAACATAGAACAGTGTTATGTTTATTCGTGGGAAAAAGCTCTTGCAATACAAACAAAAGGGCGAGAAGCAGGAATCGCAAACTTTCAAGCATGTCCTTATGCGACGCTTAGGAAAGATCTAAACTTGCAACAATGAATATCTCGAAAACGGATAATGCTACGAAAACATAATTAGACAGAATTGTGTATTTTAACGTTCCCTTTGTTTTCCCTGCAGTAAGTCATTATCCATCTGTTAAGATTCTCTACTTATATAAAATTCAAGATATATATATAATTTATTTTAACGTATTAAATATGGGCATTTTGATCAAAATCATAGTTTTTGAAAAAAAATCTTCAGTGACATATCCTAGGGAGACGCTGAACCAAGTTTGATTTTAACAGGTTCTTTTTGTGGGGTTCAGGGGACCCCAAAACATGTATATCCGGTGAAATCTCGATATGGAAACTTTATAAAACTAATGAAAAGAAAACCTGCAAAAATGCCTGAACAGAAACTAATCTGCCTGTTCTTTCTGCATATTAAAAAGGAAATTTTTCTCCCCGTTGATTTGATCGCCAGAATTTTTACTTTCTCTACTACGTATACTAAGTAGGGGAAGTATTGTATTCCACCCAAAAATTCGATACCGAGATTTCACCGGAAATACATGTTTTGAGACCCCCTGAATAAAAAAAAGGATTTTTGGAAACATGTCCGTGTGTGTGTGTGTGTGTGTGTGTGTGTGTCTGTGAACAGCATAACTCAGAAGCAAACAATCGGATAAACACCAAACTTGGTATTTAGGTTCAGTATCTTCCAAAGATGCGACACGAAGGTTTTCCCCCCACCCCAGACTACCCTTTACATGGAAGATTTTTCGAAAATTGTAATTTTCTCAAAAATGGCTCTAACGATTTTGATTAAAATATCATATGTTTAAGATACTTTCATAACAAATAAAATGTATATCTCGAATTTTCTGGGAATGTCTCCAAAAGTATTCTTCATTGTGAACGACTTTTGCATAACTGGTGAACCATAAGAGATAGACAAACTTTTACTACACAAAAAATGTAGATCGCGTTAAAATACACAATTTATGTCATATACATTTTTTTTTGTTGAGTGAACCATTTTCGAGATATTGCTTGTTATTCCCTTACATTTTCCAATACTTTTCTCAAATGGGAATTCGTTATTCATTTTTTTTGTCTTGGATATGCAAAGTATATTAATCTGTGGGAAAGGGAATGATGCTGCACCTAGCAACCAGCTATTAAGAGATATGTATGTGCTTAAAGGCTACTGTATTTCTATATTGCCCTTGTAAATATATATTCTCCTTACATCTACAGGAAAATTAGCAATAAGATAGAGTCTGCAAATGTTTATCTCGATTAACATAAAGTAGATGGAGAATAAGCGTTTGTTAAAATAGTTTGTACAAGAGTAGAGAAAGTCATGTGAGTGTAACACATCAGATTTTTTAAAGTGTAGACATATTTCCTGGAGTCTCTGTAGTTGTACAACCGATGAGACTGAAGAAAAACAACCTGAAGCTGCTGTATTTGGCTACCCTCAAAGTGGCTATTAAAACTGAAAAGCGGCCACTACTATACGCATGTGCAATGATCGGTCTAGACGCAGTAAATCACCACCAGACAGCCATAAACTGCATAAAGGATGCACAGCAGTTTTACGTAGGATAGAATTAATTCCTTCCACTTGCTAAATATGAACCATTCTTCCGATGCCCCCATTCGATAACGCAATGTTATGGAGTGATAAAAACGAAAACAGATTTCTCAATACTCTAAGGCCCGGTATCACAGTATAAGCTTAAACTTCGAATCGGGCTTAACCGGAGAGTTAAGCTACAGCTGAGTTTTACAGTGCGTAGTTCAAGCGCTAAGCCAAGATTATACGGGACTCGACTTAAACCGTACTGTACTGCGGTTTAAGTTAAGGAGTCGCCATGTATCTGACGAGGAAATGCAAATTATTTTAAACCATATCCACAACAAAAGACGGCCAAAAGTGTTTAGAATGCGTTCGAGAATTCTACGAGAGGTTTCGGTTAAGTAAACAGTCTGTGATGATAGTACTAGAGATTATTGATGATGCAATTAAACATAAAACAGACTGGTAAGTAAAACTTAATATTAAATTTATTCTTACACCTTTATAATATACTTTATCGCTCATAAGGTATTATTACTTTATATTTCTGGAACAAAGCCCTCTCGTCAGAAACAATGCTTCTTTTGACGTTGAGGTTATATGCAAGTGGAAGCATGCAGAGTTGTGAAAATTGTTTCACATACATCAATTTGGACACCAATTAATTCCTTTATTTCCTCGTCGATTGGCGTAATTCACGATGGCACAGCCGGACCTCCACCTGTACCCCGAATAGCACATTTCTCGTCGGGGTATTTCTTTTTTGTTAACTTTCTTCAAACTGTCATATTTCTTCAACACAGTAGCAACTCTGTATATTATTCCGCTCTTTTAATGTGTGGATCTGAACCTATAAAACCTTACTTTCAGGAACAGCGTCGCCATAAACAAATGATGGGAATTCGCTCGATGCGCATGCGCAGGGGTTACCAACTTTAAAGCTCCGAGGAGTTGTTCAGCTCAGTAAAGCCAAACTTGGTTGCCCTACTGTGAAACTCGCAAAGCTTTAACCAAAGCTTAAGTTTTGTTTAAGCTGCGTCCGTAGCTTAGTAAAGGTTCGACTTAAGCCTGAACTGTGAAACCGGCCCTAAGAGTATTTCCTCCACTAGGTGGTAAAAAACCTGATGTGTTACACTCACATGACTTTCTCTACTCTTGTACAAACTATTTTTACAAACGTTTATTCTCCATATGCTTCATGTTACTCGAGATATCAACCTTATTGCTAATTTTCTTGTAGATGCAAGGGGAACATGGTAGGTTATAAGCGATAGTCAAATATTTTAAGCGCTGGTTGCTATGTGGCGCATTATATTCTGTTTGCATATCTAGGACATAAAAAATTGAATAACGAATTTGAGAAAAAGTATAAGTATTGGAAAATTTAAGGAAATAACAAGCAATATCTCGAAGATGGTTCACTCAACTAAAAAAATGTAAATGACATAAATTGTGTATTTTAACTCGATCTACATTTTTTGTGTAGTAAACTTTTGTCTATCTCTTATGGTTTACCAGTTATGCAAAAGTCGTTCACAATAAAGAATACTTTCGGACACATTCCCAGGAAATTCAAGATATACATTTTATTTGTCATAAAAATATCTTAAACATATGATATTCTAATCAAAATCGTTAGAGCCATTTTTGAGAAAATTAAAATTTTCGAAAAATCTTCCATGTAAAGGGTACTCTGGGGTGGGGGGATTTTCTTGAAAACCGTCGTGTCGCATCCTTGGAAGATACTGAACCCAAATACCAAGTTTGGTGTTTATCCGACTGTTCGTTTCTGAGTTATGCTGTTCACAGACACACACGCAGACACACAGACACACACGGACATGTTTCCAAAAATGCTTTTTTTGGCTTCAGGGGGTCTCAAAACATGTATTTCCGGTGAAATCTCGGTATCGAATTTTTTGGTGGAATACAATACTTCCCCTACTTACTATACGTAGTAGAGAAAGTAAAAAAAGAACGAAAGCTAAGAGCAGCATGAACTATGACCACAAACTAACGTGTGATACAGAACTTAATGTGGAATTTTGCTGTATAGCCGGCTTCACAAAAACGTACGCACTGAGTAATAGGCAAGGTCGGATAGCAGCTGCATCCTCAAGGTCTTTGGTTCGAAATCTTACTGCTCTCATTTATTGTATAAGAGGTAACGACTGATTGATCACAAAAACACAATAATGCCCGCTCCCGGTGTTCTAGTTGGCAGCTGGGCTCTAAATCCAGAGAGGTCCTGGTTTCGATTCCCGGCCGTCCCTTGAATTTGGAAGTACAGAGTAATTCAATGAAACCAAACTTTTACAATTTGTAGTAAACAATTATATTATTTATGAATATTAAAATCTATTTAATGCTAATCATGTGCCATTTTATGCAGCACAGGGAAAACAATTCTATTCTGCCATGACAACTTGCCAGCTGCGATGTATGTAAGATTTAAACTGGAATATTACTGATTTCTATGTGAATATTGTCTTGGTCTACAAGGGTTGTGGACGATTTGAATACGTCTTACTCTTCAAATATGAAAGTAATCGCAGACAGAGAAATGTGGGTATCTTGGAGGCCACACAATCTCCCCATTCTTCGAGATGACTTTATTCGCAAAGAGTCGACACGCAGCTGCCATGGAAATTCAAGTAGTGTGTGCCGTGGCACCATCTTTTGGGAACTATTTTGGCTGTTCATTTGAAGACCTTAAAGATAATATTCACAGATAAATTAGTGCTATTCCAGTTGAGAGATTGCAAAAATATTGGAGGTATGCGTCGTAGGCTGGCAGATAATCGTTATAGAACTGGTGGTCATTTGTGGGACAATTTTCGAGAAATTAAATGTTTTCCTGTGTTGCTGGAACAGTATATTAATTTCATATTTCTTATTTTACAAAAATAATATAATTATTTAGTACATGCTTTCGTTGAACCACTGTGTGTCAGAGAAATCTTTTAATAGGGATGACGAAAATCATTCCTTCCTACATAATACCATCTAGAGGCAAGTAAAATGCAAACTGAAATCAATACTGCCCAAAAGATTTAACAGTGTATAATATAACAGATTAGTACTGGCGAATACCGCATGTGAGTCATACATCGAACAGTTGCGGCAGTGGACCAGCACGCTATCTGCGAGGAGAAACATGCATTGTTCAGCACTTGTAGAAAAAGTTACTAATGGAGGATCCGATCACCGAGGGTGATTTAGGCAAGGTGATATTAATATGGTTTAGTTTAGGAAATTTTTGTTTCACGTATGGAAAACCAGTTTGAAGAAGATGGTTTAACTTGTAGAAGTTGCAACCGCACATGTGGTAAACAGTTCGTCCCAAATGTACTTTGAGGTGGACTTTGCCCCAAGTTTAAAAAAAAATTTAACTTTGTAATTAAACTGTTTCTTTAAATATTTAATATTTATGTTTGCCTCGACTGCGTCAGTATTATTGTTAGAGACACGTTTCTCTTAGGCAGGGTTGTGGCACGACTAAGAATGTAGGCTTACACAGATTTTAAGTTTTAATTCACTCCTTTTTATTAATCCTTGACACAAATTAAATAACACTTCACTGATATAGAGAGCTGTGAGATTCTTTTATTTAATACTTGCACTTTTTGACATGTATGCTATTTTCGTCTCACACGAATACGTAATTAATTTCTCGAGGACACATCTCGTGTCTGGTTATGAGCATTTTGGAGGCAACCAAATTGATTTCAACCGTCTAAACTTGTAAATTTGTGTATTTGAAGTCTCTGATTGGCTAATCCTACTCCAATAGAATACCTGCATTTAACTAAAGCTTTTTCTGGTTGTTGATTGGCTATTTTTAAACTGTCTCAAAATTTACATTATTGCCGCTCTAATAATGACTAGTAGCATTTAAATTTGCTTACTCATTATTGCCTCAAGGTTACCTCATTGTTAGCAACTTTTAACTTATTATTCTCACTGCTCCTACATTATTAAATTACGTAATACATTCATATAACATTATTGAACATGTATACAATATTTTAAGTATATGCAATGACTGTTACATACATTTTACAAATTATTTCATACACATATTCCTTTAAGGCGGGCTGTTATTGAATTTACATATTATGTAATTTGACTGAAATCATTTAAGTGTTAAAAATACTGCCTCAAACTTTAGTTTCCTCGGTATGGTAACCAAGCTCGTCTTGAATTCCGGACGGAAGTATTCCACCACCGAAAAACATCCGAAATCGAAGCCGAGTATCTCTGCACACCTTCTAGGAACGCTCATCATAAGCTAATCTGACCAATTTAAAAGGATGTAGATTGTAACCGTATTAATGAGTGCTGATTCTATAGAACCGAGTCAAAACTAATTAAATAAAACTGGAAAAGAGAGATTAAATTTCGATTTGAAATTGCGGACATGAATTTCAAAACGCTGTCTGATTCAGTGTCAGCGAACTCAAAGTTCTGTGACTTTCGACTATCGCTTGCTCCCGGAGCAGAGAGGGGAACTCCCGAGAAGTGTACAAGTGATGAGGTGGTTTGTAATAAGGGAAAGGCTAACGGGGCAAGGGGAATGCACGTAATAGTTGAACATGCGTAATTGTAAAACACGGCGCAATTCTTTTCTTCTCTTCCAGCCCTTCACTTACGATTCTCTGTAACCCTCCGTTTGTGCACTCTTATGTCGCAAAGGCTCTGCCATCTGCTACAAGTCCTAAGAAAGCGCATAGAAATTTCCATACCCTCCGTGCATTAAAAACAAAACCAAAAACTCCTGAACATGACTTTCTCTACTCTTGTACAAACTATTTTTACAAACTCTTATTCTCCGCCTATTTCATATTAATCGAGATAAACATTTGCAGAAACGATCTTTTGACATGCAAAGAGAATTACATTTTACACATAGCGACCAGTTCTAAAAATATTTGACTATCGCTTAAGGCCTACTATGTTCCCCCTGTTTTGTATTTACAAGGGCAATTTGGAAATACAGTAGCCTTTAAGCACATACATATATCTTAATAGCTGGTTGCTAGGTGCAGCACCATTCTCTTTGCCACAGATTAATACTCCTTGCATATCCAAGACAAAAAAAAATGAATAACGAATTCCCATTTGAAAATATAAGTATTGAAAAATTTAAGGGAATAAGAAGCAATATCTCGAAAATGGTTCACTCAACAAAAAGAATGTATATGACATAAATTGTGTATTTTAACGCGATCTACATTTTTTGTGTAGTAAAATTTTATCTATCTCTTATGGTTTACCAGTTATGCAAAAGTCGTTCACAATGAAGAATACTTTTGGAGACATTCCCAGAATATTCAAGATATACATTTTATTTGTCATGAAAGTATCTTAAACATGATATTTTAATCAAAATCGTTAGAGCCATTTTTGAGAAAATTAAAATTTTCGAAAAATGTTCCATGTAAAGGGTAGTCTGGGGTGGGGGAATTTTCTTGAAAACCTTCGTGTCGCATCTCTGGAAGATACTGAACCTAAATACCAACTTTGGTGTTTATCCGACTGTTCGTTTCTGAGTTATGCTGTTCACACACACACACACACACACACACACACGGATATGTTTCCAAAAATGTTTTTTTTGGATTCAGGGGGTCTCAAAACATATATTTCCGGTGAAATCTCGGTATCGAATTTTTGGGTGGAATACGATACTTACTATACGTAGTAGAGAAAGTAAAAACACAGGGAAACTTGTATCCCGCAGCCACAGAATGCGAATAAGAAACAATTCAGGCTTGGGGGTTGACTTTACAGTTCACGTCGTCCATTACTGAATGTTCGCGTCCATTTACTGCTGCAATCTAATTTTAAATCCGCAAGCTATGCATTTTGTTGCAGCCCAGTGAGTGGGACCATGATCGTGATGTAGGATGACATACAGATAAGTATTGGCCTATCATAGCAATGTATACCAATTAGCGCGGTACATTGTTCAAGGTGAAAATCTGTAACATATTGAATCCGGCCACAAAACCGTATTGATGATGATGATATGGGGTTAAGGGCGCTAAACAGTTAAGGTCATCAGCGCCCTTAGAATGTATAAAACTTAAAATCCAGAAATTAAAATCCGGGACACAAACCCGCTTAGACTAAGCAATAAAAACATGTCAACGTCTAAAAACCACCACTAAAGACATAGTAAATCAAACAATAAAAGATTAAACTACGTGTCAGGAACAGTAGAAGTCAATGGACTAGAGCGCCATATGTCCCAGGGGACATCAGGCCCCCCCCCATTAAAACGGACAATATAAAATCACAGAACTAAAACACACTCAGAGCATTAAATGCGTCGACTAAAACTAGTCTCACGGATAAAACGTAAAAGACATTCTACAGTGTGCGCGTCGTTACCAAAATGTTGGCTATACCAAAAGGCAAAGATACACGAACGCGCTAAAGCCTGACACACTGTTAAAATGTGACGCACCGTTAAGGGTGCCGCACACAGGTCACTGAGTGGTGCGGGATCACCACTAAGCAAGTGTCTATGACTAAAAGCGCAATGTCCGATACGAAGTCGTGTTAAAATCACCTCTTCCCGACGAGAAGCACGAGAAGAGGTGACTCAGACAACCGGGAGAGGCTTAACCTCCCGCAACTTGTTCCCCCTAAGCTCCGCCCACTTATCGCGACAACGCGAGGGGATGCGGTGACGTAAAACAACACTAAAATCTGACGAGGGAACAACAGAGGTAAAATATCTGGGCGATAAAATTGCCGATTTGGCAGCGGCGTCGGCAGACTCGTTCCCTGAGATGCCCACATGACCTGGAATCCACACGAAGGAGACGCTGATGCCAGAGGCACCAAGCGAGTGGAGCAGATCATGTATGCGCTGTACGAGGGGGTGGTAATTGTACAGCGCGTTAATACTCTGAAGGGCACTCAGAGAGTCCGTACAAACAACACAGTGCCGCACGTCGTACCGCTGAATGTATAAAATGGCTTGATAAATACTAAAAAGTTCGGCGGTAAAAATCGAACATTGAACGGGTAAACGAAACGTAAAACTTCGTTGATCAAAAACAAAGGATCAAAACTGTAAGAACGCCTTCTCCGTAAAGTCGTGAAAAAGGCTCCGCTCCCGTATATTTCACGGGCAAACTGTAAAAGTTGGCAAGTGTATGTAGAGTATCGTCCGATCATGTTAGTATGTTGAAAGATTCCACGCAATACCTGCTAGAATTATGACAGGCCAACTGAGTCGCGTCAGCTGTAGTTTACGTAATTTTACACGGTTCTGCTAACCAGCATGAGTCAAAAGCCACAGAATGGGTTTTCCGGATCAATTACAACGTAGATGCACAAAAAGCAGACGAGGGGTTTTCGGACTTCCATTAGACTCGTCCTCAGGCATGAATGTCATGCCACTACTTTCCTTATCATGAATTATCCATTCCTTCATACAAATGTTGTCAAGCCGGAAGCGAAGATTTTCGTGGTCTAATGAACACAACGTTACGAAACAAAGTCACCGTTCGCCAAACTAAAGGAACCTGTTTCTCGCATATCAGCCTCATTTCAAGAACGTCAAAACATTATGAAATCAAGAGGAGGGTGGGGCGTGATTTATGAGAATCGGTTGCATCCGAATTGGCCCACAAATAATAAAATTGAATACTAATTGGTTCTCAAGCGGCATCTCCCTTCCTAGTTCCACACACTTATGAGGGCTGCCCCAGAAGTACCCGACCTAACAAATAAAAACAAAAATTTTGAGAAAAAAGCATCTTTATTTCACTACATGGCCTCCTTTCAGCTCGATAAACTTTTCCCAGCGATGTTCAATAGCTTCGATACACTATTTATAGTGAGAACCGTCGAGTTCTGCAAAATAGCCATCAACTGCAAACACCACCTCTTCATTGTTGGCAAATCTTTTACCACCAAGCCATTTCTTCAACTTTGGAAACAGAAAATAATCTGACAATAGGGTGCACGAGGAAGAAATTCGAACTTTAACTGATTGATTTTGACCATGGCGACAATGGAAGTGTAAATTGGTGCATTGTCTTGGTGAAACAGAACTTTCTTTTTCGCTAAATGCGGCCTTTTTGCTTAATTTCATCATTCAAACGCTGCAATAAGTTTGCACAATACTCGCCATTGATTGTTTTTCCTTTTGGAAGATAATCAATGAAAATTATCCCACGCGCATCCCCAAAAAATGACGCCATAGCCATGCCTGCATATGGAACTGTCTTCGCCTTCTTTAGAGCCGATTCTCCCCTTTCAATCCACTGGTTTGACTGTTCCTTCGTCTCAGGTGTGAAGTGATGGGCCCATGTTTCATCCATGGTTATGAATCGACGCAAAAACTGGGCTTTATTGCAGCGAAACATCGCCAAACACTCGATTGAAACATCCTCACGACGCTGCCTTTGTTCCATTGCGAGAAAACGCGGCACCCATCTTGCGCACAACTTTCTCGTGTCTAAATGTTCAGTCAGTATGCGATGTACAGCACTTTTTGAAATGTCTACGACGTCTGCTAGCTCGCGCACTCCGGTTGACGGTCATCCAATACCATTTTGTGGATTTTCTTCACAATTTCTGACGTGGTCACCTCATTTGGTCGACCACTGCGATGTTCGTCTTGGCAGCCCGTACTCCTGCCACCCAATGTTTTACTGTTGTAAACGAAGGAGCAGACTTCCCCAGAGTAGAATCTAGCTCAGCTTTAATATTAGTTGGACTAAAACCTTTCAAATGAAAGTATTGTATCACATAACGATGGCCAGTTTTATCCATGTTTGCAAATTCGCTGAGAGAGTTCACTACTAATGGCTGCCAAGTAATTACTAAACAACGTAGCATCGTCAAACTTCCTACTTGAGCTTTATAAGGGTGGTACTTTCTACCATAATCATTTGTTTGAAACACCGCTATATATACATCTGTCGGGTACTTCTGGGGCTGCCCACGTGCAACTGTAATGCTGTAGAGATATTTGTTTCATACTATCTAGAATTTCATGTTTTGCCGTCTTCTAACCGTACGTCAAATTGAGCTTCTCCGTTCAGTTACTTTCCGTACTCCAACGCCCCCATCAATTGTTTAATCAAACTTAACTGTGAGCCCTGCAATGAGCATATGAAACGTAATTTCCCTATACAGTTACGTATATAATTACTAAACAAGCTATGTATTGTTTGATTTCTAGCAACAAACCACAAAAAAAGCTTTATTACTGACTTTGGAAACAATGCATGAACAGATGCGTTACAGAGAGATGGTGAGGTGCACATAAATTTTTTGCTGTTTTATTTTAAAGGTATTTAATGCCATTAAATTTACTACAATTTAAAAAGTTCGCATTTGTGTTAAACACCGTTTTTAGCATCTAATACGAGGGTCATTTGAAAAGTTTTCGGAATGACCACATATTGAGGCAGAATTTCCGAAGCAATTTTGTTTTTAAAACTAGCCATCTATCATGGAAACATCTGGGCAGTAACAGAGATCATGGTAGGCACTGCTCTTTTGTTAAACTGCAGACGTGTGTATACGAAACATTACAAATCAGAAATTCATACCCATACGAGAAACATTCTAGGGGACTCTGCACCATCATTTTGAACCATTTCCAGGTGGACCATGAAGTTTAAACGCGGCCGTGAAGGCTTGGAAGACGAGCTCGCAGCGGAACACTAAGTCTCCACGGCAACAGAAATCATCAATAATGTTTACAAATGGTTCTGCAGGATCGCTGAATGAAGGCGTCCGAAATTGCTGAAGCTCTGGGCAATTAAGCCGAACCTGTGTTTTACATTTTGAGAGAAGAGTTGGACATGCAAAAATTAGCTGTCTCGACTGTTGACTCCAGATTAAAAGCTAATCAGAGTGCAAATCTTTGAGCAAAGTTTGGCTCAATTTCATATAGATTCAACCGACTTTATGCGTCGATTTGTAACAAACGATAAAAACACTGGTGCACCTGAAACGGCACAGCAATCTAAGCAACGGAAGAACCATGATTGACCTCCACCAATGAAGGTAAAGTGTGTGATTGTGGCGTCGGTTTTCTGGGAAGACAAGAGTGTGCTGCTAATTACCTTCCCCTGAAAAAAATCTATTATCACTGGAGTGTATTATGCTAACCTTCTGGATCAACTGACCAAAATATGTGAGGAAATGCCAAGAGAAAATGCAATTTCCATCAAGACAAGTTCGTCCTCACACATGTGTTGTTGCAATGGCGAAAATCAACGAAGTGGTTTATGATTTGCTGCTACATTCAAATTATTCCCCTGACTTTACTTCATTAGAAACTTCCTCGTCAGCGTATTTTGCTGGCCTGGAGGACTTCCATGACGGGATGAAGTCCATGGAACATCCCTGGACCAAAGCATTGATTTCAACGGGGACTATATTGAAAAATAGGAACGATTTAAAAAATATGTGCATTTTGTGCTGCACTCCAAATGATCTCGTATTTGGCCCACAGTGACTTACGGTAAAAGTGAAACTCAGAATTTCTGTTTTACAGCTTTCTCCAAATTATTATTCAATAAGCTAGTGCAACATAAATTATTGTACGCATCAGGGGAATATGAGTATATCCTCGTACAACTTACCAACCCTGGGGCCAGAAGCCCGGGTTAGTCATCCTCAGAACATAACTGATATAATAAACTATTATTCAGACCAACATACTGTGGAGGTGAAGAAATAACTATACACTAACAATGATCGACTGATTATTACTTTCTCTACTACGTATAGTAAGTAGGGGAAGTATTGTATTCCACCCAAAAATTCGATACCGAGATTTCACCGGAAATACATGTTTTGAGACCCCCTGAATCCAAAAAAGCATTTTTGGAAACATGTCCGTGTGTGTGTCTGTCTGTGTGTGTGTGTGTGTGTCTGAACAGCATAACTCAGAAACGAACAGTCGGATAAACACCAAACTTGGTATTTGGGTTCAGTATCTTCCAGAGATGCTACACGAAGGTTTTCAAGAAAATCCCCCCACCCCAGAGTACCCTTTACATGGAAGATTTTTCGAAAATTTTAATTTTCTCAAAAATGACTAACGATTTTGATTAAAATATCATATTTTTAAATATTTTATGACAAATAAAATGTATATCTTGAATTTCCTGGGAATGTCTCCAAAAGTATTCTTCATTGTGAACGACTTTTGCATAACTGGTAAACCATAAGAGATACACAAAATTTTACTACACAAAAAATTTAGATCGCGTTAAAATACACAATTTATGTCATATACATTTTTTTTTGTTGAGTGAACCATTTTCGAGATATTACTTGTTATTCCCTTAAATTTTTCAATACTTTTCTCAAATGGGAATTCGTTATTCATTTTTTTGTCTTGGATATGCAAAGAGTATTAATCTGTGGGAAAGGGAATGGTGCTGCACCTAGCAACCAGCTATTAAGAGATATGTATGTGCTTAAAGGCTACTGCTTTTCTATACTGCCCTTGTAAAAATATTTTCCCCTACATCTACAAGAAAATTAGCAATAAGATAGAGTTTGCAAATGTTTATCTCGATTAACATGAACTAGATGGAGAATAAGCGTTCGTAAAAATACTTTGTACAAGAGTAGAGAAAGTCATGTGAGTGTAACACATCAGATTTTTTTTATATATGAATTCTATTTGCTTGTTTCAATTAATATTGTTTCAGCCACATATCGAGTGTTTTTTTGTTAAAACTGGTTACCGTTTAAATTACTCTATACATTCAAATATATAGCGTTTATACAAAACCATTTGTAATAACTGGAGCTATGGTAACAGCAAACCTTACTAAGGTGGGGCACCAGGTAAATAAATTTGGGAACCGTATACAACTTTCTTGTGGTTTAGTTAAGCTATGACGTTTTGCATTTAAGAGGGTCCTTTTTGTTGCTAGAGATGTCGCAGAAAATAGCTGTGAAAGTACGTGGAGTTGGTCTGAAATCCCAGTAAAGGACTTGTGGATGTGTGAAATCATCGTCTACCCTCTTGGCGTCATCGTGTTTGGTCTAGCAATTTGGTTGAGCGTTCTAAATTTATAATTACGCATGTGTCGTCTGTTGGCTTTCGCTGCTGAAAGCTGTTTCTGTTACGAACTCGACGGCGACGTCGTTCTCCTTGTCTTCGCCTGAGATCTTGGCTCCAGTAGCAATAGATCTTGCTATCCGGGTTCATGCGAGTTCATACTCCGCTGTGTTAACCGCCAAATGCGTTATTTCCTTTTCCGGGAAGTGTAGGTACAAAGCCTAATTCTTTTCTTCTTTACTTTACGTGCGTAGATAACGTCAAGCTCATTCTAATGAACACACTTCGGATTTTAAACCAAACTCTTATATTGCTTCTTCAAGGTAAAACAGATAATGAAGTTCCGTTTCTTAAAACGGAAAGCTATTCAGAGGGTTCAATACTGCACTCATAGACTTACTTCCTCGAAATTCTATCTAAAAATGTATAATTCTGAAGTTTTGCATTATTGTTTTTCGACGATGTTTTTTGATCCACTTCCCGTTCCTGCTGTCATGGTGGAAAGTTGAACTTCCTGTAGGTATGTAGTGCTGGAAGCCCAACATACCTGCGTGTTTTGCTATTTCACTGCAAGTATGTGCATGAACTATATTAAATCATCTAAATTTGGATTTATTTATTATTGCAAACACTAAATATAATCATATTTATAGTGTAATTTTAATATTTAAAGCTTACCTTACTTCCTTTTATTTGTTAATAGTTACTTACGATTTAATTCATGCAGCAGCTATTGATATTTTTAAGGTCAACAACCAGGTGTGGATAATCGATCGCCAGTTTACCACCAGTGTCAATGTTGGTGACCCTGCTACTGGAACCAATGCTCAAGAACTACCAGTAATTAATTTTATTTTCGCGCGACTATTATTTCTAATATTCACTACAGTGGAAAAAAAATAGTATGCAATACACATGTGTTTACGTGCAGTGGAGAATATCTCAAGTAGAAAATATTCGACTTCATCTCTTTCTCCAATGATGCACTTACGGAGAGGACCTTATAATTTTTTATGTGGAATTTTATTAATATAACTATTTTGGCAGAAAAGAGAAGTGCAATTGCAGAAGATCCTTACATTTTAACAGGACAAATTCTTACCATTATATATTTTCTTTTATCTTAAATAACTTAATTGTGGTGCTATTAAGTTATTTTGTAAGGAGCATGTAAATCTTGTATACTATACGTAGTAGAGAAAGTAATAAGCTTTAGTAAGAATAGATTATATACCCAATAAGCGAAGTGGTAAAGAAAGTCATGTGAATGTAACTTGATATTTTTACATTCCCTACCATGTACATAATAGGTAGAGAATGTATTGCATTCCACCCAAAAATGTGATACCTAGATCATGTTTTGAGATCCCTGAATCCAAAAGAAGAATTTTTAGAAAAAGGTTCGTGGAGGTGTGTCTTCTGTGAACAGCGTAACTCAAAAAGGAAGTGTAGGATAAATACCAAGCTTTATATTTAGGCTCAATACCTCAAAGATGAGACATGAATATTTTCAAGCCAATTCCCCCACCCCAAACTACCCTTCACATATAATATTTTGATTAAAATACCACATACTAAGATATTTACATGATAAAAGTATACCTCAAGTTTTCTGGGAATAGCTTTTAAGTCCCCTTCATTCGAAACGACATACATAATCTTATATAACTGGTAAACGTTAAATTATACAAGAAAACGTTCTATATAAAAGATGTTGATCTCTTTAAAACAAACAATTTATTTCAAATAACTTTTTTGTGGCATCAGCCATTTCCGAGATATCCATTATTAATAGTTAGAATTGTTCAGTATTCAAGTTATTCTCAAAGTCCTGTTGATTTTCAGTTGTTTCTCGCTGTGTCATGGAAAGAACATGGAATTTTAAGGCCAGCATATAGCTCCAGTTCTAAAACGTTTGGATCGCTATTCCCTTTTTAGGTATCTATAACGAAACCTTTAATGCAGGTTTTTCCGGAAAGGTTTATCTCGATTAGAATGAAGTAGACAGTAAAATAAACTTTCGTAAGGATAATTTATACACTCGCTAAAGAAGGATAGAGGGTAGAGAAAGTCATGTGAATGTAACATATCAGAATTTTTTCTGAGAAGTGTTGCAGAACTCAAGTACGAAATGGCAGGTGGTGACATTTTAAAAAAATATCTTTAAAATATAAATATTATGGCTACAATGATAAAATATATAAGCAATTAAAGAGGAAATTTCAATTTATAAGACCACATAAGAAACTACAAATTTAATTTTTTGAAACATTTCGTCTTAAGACGCTATTTCAAAACTGCGACACGTTTTAGAGAGCAGCATTTGGGCAAAAAGTGCGTGACCTAACAGTTTCAGAAAACACATTTTGTGTGCCTGTTGACCAGGCTATTTTTGGAGGAATGGCCTGTATAAGGCTCTCGCCAGTCATAACAACGTGTTTTGAAACGTAAAATACGAGAGCAGACGGAAATACATATTATGTTGCCAGCTTCTCCACGTGCGACCTTTAGCTGTGTACTTCACTTTTTCACTCGGTATAATCAGTAATCGATACAGCTGTGCAGTAGCGTTTCTGGGGCATGCTCAATTTCGCGCACTTATTTACCATGACAACTCAACTAGCTCCTTGTCCATCGCCGAAGTCAGCTGAGAGCCACGCTTGTTAATTAAAAGGCTACACAGAAGCTCTTCCTGGAGCTCCACATGCCAAAGTAACACTTGTGTTCTACTCAGTTTATATGACACGCGGTTCTGGAAAACATGCCACACATTTTTATTTTTTGCATAGGGAATTCAACAATGGACATCCAATAAACAGTTTGCTCTTAGGAAGAAACAGTACTGTTCATGCTGTAGCCGCATTCTTTAATTTATGTATTGAATGCCTCGAAAATAGGTTCTAAATAGGTTGTACGACTTAACTAATGCGTTTGATACAACTTCTCACAGCACTTTTTTTTTTCCAAAACTTTCATTTTATGGTTTCAATGATGTTATACAATACATTTTCAATCTTATTTTGCTAATAAATATCAAGCAGTACGTTATAATAGAATATATCTCACTACGAATTAGTTAAATATAGCGTTCCACAGGGATCTGTCCTTGCACCATGATTTATATATCAACATCTTCCAGGTATTATTAATAATGAGTGTTCCATACTCCACGTGTATGCTGACGATCTGGCCTTAACAGCTTTCCACAGCAATGCTACGTTATTGAATACCTATAAGAATGAAACTAATGATATTGTTCTGAATTGGCCTAATGCAAAATTTGCATTACTGAATAATGTTAAATTAAACCATAATAAAATCGTAGATTTAAAAGTGTGTATTTAACAGAATAATTTGGACAATGTTAAATTTGTAGGTATATATTTGGAATCTGGTATTGATTAGCACAACACTACTACGTATAGCAAGTAGGGGAAGTATTGCATTCCACCCAAAAATTCGATACCGAGATTTCACCGGAAATATGTGTTTTGAGACCTCCTGAATCCAAAAAAAGCATTTTTGGAAACATGTCCGTGTGTGTGTGTGTGTGTGTGTGTGTGTGTGTGTGTCTGTGAACAGCATAACTCAGAAATGAACAGTCGGATAAACACCAAACTTGGTATTTAGGTTCAGTATCTTCCAGAGATGCGACAAGAAGGTTTTCAAGAAAATCCCCCCACCCCAGACTACCCTTTACATGGAACATTTTTCGAAAAGTTTAATTTTCTCAAAAATGGCTCTAACGATTTTGATGAAAATATCATATGTTTAAGATAATGTCATGAGAAATGAAATGTATATCTTGAATTTTCTGGGAATGTCTCCAAAAGTATTCTCCATTGTGAACAACTTTTGTATAACTGGTAAACCATAAGAGATAGACAAAATTTTACTACACAAAAAATGTAGATCGCGTTAAAATACACAATTTATGTCATACATTTTTTTTTGAGTGAACCATTTTCGAGATATTGCTTGTTATTCCTTAAATTTTTCAATACTTATACTTTTTCTCAAATGGAAATTCGTTATTCATTTTTTTGTCCAGTAATGCAAAGTGAACGGAATGCGCCACGTAGCAACCAGCTCTAAAAAGATTTGACTGTCTACCATATTCCCCTTGCACCTACAAGAAAAATAAGATTAACATCTCGATTAACATGAAGCACATGGAGAATAAGCGTTTGTAAAAATAGTTTTACAAGAGTAGAGAAAGTCGTGAGTGTAACAAATCAGATTTTTTTTTTATTGTCTACATATGGGGTGCATACCTGAAATTATGTCCCTATTTTTGAAACACCCTGTATATCTATGAATACATGAACTTAGTTTAACACAAAGAGCTTTAATTAAATTTCCAAAAATGTACATTTTTTAATACTATTCCTTTACAACTTAAAACTTACCGCTGGTTCATCCTTTATATACTGTAAGTTGATTTTACTACATAAACACAGGTCTTAATGTTTTGTAATTTTAATTATTATTTGTAATTGACATTTCCATAACTATTTGTTTTTTCTGTATAAACAAATACATTAAAAATCTGACGTGTTACATACGCAAGACTGCCTCTCCTCCATTTCAACTTCACCTAATCCCTTATGTTATTCGTGAAAGTCATTCGATTCACATTACATTACTAAATATATTTTAACTGGAAATTTCAAATAAGTGGTATTCAATACTGAAATTTGGACAGAACTTTGAATGTTTTTACATTCCTCCAGTATTGGGGAAAATGCCCGAATATGATGTTTAAGGGCAGATATGACAAAAAGTGCCAAAAACGTCGTTTTAATTGTGCTGCTTGATGCTTACTTAAATGTAAATAATGATTGTAATATGAATATGCATTTTTATGTGACATTGATTTCAGATGTTTATTAATTGTAATTATTATTGGGAAATAAGTTTATATGGCCTTACTGAAACCGACAATAATAGCGCAATAATGCAGCGAGGGGGGGTGAGCTGTTTATCATTATTGGAAACGAGGAAGTTACGTAATGTTGGCGCGTTTTTCAGTTTAGAACCTTCTGGAATATTTTCTCCCTAAAGCATATGTATTCATAATTTTAATTGGATATTAAAATAGACGCTAATGTTGGCGCGTTTTATTAGCCAATTGCAGTTCAGTTATAATCTTTAGGCGTATCTGGATGCAGGAGTATAAATAGGGTAGGTTAGAGGTAGCTTCAAGCTCAGTTCATCGAAAATCTCAATACATTACACGTCGCCTTCAGTCGGCCAGTTCATCAAAATTCTTTGTACACTACACGTCGTCTTCAGTTCGTCAAAATATTTGTACGTCGGCTATAGATTCACAAGTTACGAAAAATCTAAAGTGTTGTAAAGTTAATAATACACAAAGTTGAAGTACGCGAATTAAAAGTGATAAGTAAGAAGTTATTATAACAGTTTCAGTTTGGCGAGTGTTAAGATCAATGTGTAAATGTGATAGTTAACGTGTTCGACAATAAATGTGTAAAACAAATTTCTTCATCAGTGTAATTTTTGGATAAAAGATTCCTTTCCGTTTACACAACCCTGATCAAGAGACATGTTCGACCGAGAGATAATAGCTAGCCGGAGGACAGTAAACAAAATTTAAATCAAATAACAGTCGCATTCTTTCGAACACTAACACTGATGCAAATTGCTAACACAAGATGGAGCTACAAACCGAACAAATGAATGACGTCACAAGATGGCTTCAACACTGATGTAAACAAACATTTGTAAGTAATACCGTTACAAATTGGCTCCCAAACGTGGGGCTACAATAATGTTACACAAATAACATTTAAACCGTCGCAAATTGGCACCCAGAACGTGGGGCAAAGTGACCAGGAAAGTAGCAGAATTAACCAGGATGTGGAATGAATGGAGCAGTGAATTGATCTACAAGACGCAGATTCCAGAAACAACAAAAGAGACGACAGACTACGCGGATGATTGGACATCGTAATTCCGAGATTACAAGGCAACAGGTGAATTCAACTACAAAAACATCGAGAAGACGCAGATTCCAGAAACAACTATAGGAACGACAGACTACGCGGATGAGTGGACACAAAAACATCGAGACAACGCAGATTCATCATTATACAACGCAGAAGCGACATACAGACCTAGGAGAGAGGGGCAGAAAGCTGGACATCAAAGCAGCATCAGCAGATACCATCAGAAAGGTTAGAAACGTGTGATTTTTATTCTAAAAAAAAAGAGGTAAATTTTTTTTTATGTACCTTAGGAGCGGTAGGATAAAGAAAACAATGTCCACTAATAATACAGAAGAAATAATTATGGAGGGAGATAGTGTAACAGTTAGCTGTAATTCAATACAGGTTACAGAAAATAGCTCAAACTTTGTAGGATTTGAGGGTGGAAATGTTAGTGCAGAAAGTCAGAATAGAATAGCAGGAAATGTTAATCTTGATGCTAGTATGATGATGGAAATGCTGAGAAATATGAGTAGGGAATTGAGAGAAGATATGCAAAAGAATAATGAGAAATTAGAAAAATTAACTCAGAATAATGAGAAATTAAGGGAAGATATGCAAAAGAATAATAGGGAATTAAGAGAAGATATTGATAGGAGTTTAGAACAAAAACTAGATCAGAATAAGATAGAATTAAGGGAATATATTAGTAATAGCTTAGAACAAAACAGGGAAGGATTTGAAAAGAAAGTTATGAAGCTAGATAGTAGTATGCCAAAAATGAGAGATGAAAATGAGGAAGTAATAGTAAGTGAGATAGGAGAAGTTTCAAAGAAAATGTTAGACATGAGCAGGGAAATATCTAACCAAAAAAATGAGGTTAATAATAAAATAGAGCATGTTAATGTAAAATGTACAGAGCTAGGTAGCAGAATGAGCAGCATTTCAAGTGAGATAAGAGAGATGAAAGAGGTTATGAAAGTAGATGTAAATCAGGCGCAAGTTAATTTCAGAGGGGAGATATCAGAAATACAGAAGGAGTCAGTAATGCAAAGAAATAAATTGTCCGAAGAAGTTAAAGTTTTGCCTGTAAATAATCAAAAGCTAATTTCTGAAGTTAACAAGTACAAAGATGTTCAAAATAAAAACTCCAATCCAGTACAGCTTATGACAGATTTGTCAGAGTACTCTCAGATTAAAGAGATAGTAGAAGAATTGAAAATGACAGTTGTTAAAGGATTTGTTGTTCAAGAAACTTTAGATTGTTTTCAAATGGTATCATGGGATGAAATTTCATATGAATACAAGAGGTTATTCATGAACAAAAATTTGAAGGTTAGGATACGGCTACGAGTAATGTTTAGCCACCCACAATTTGATCCAGGAGGGTAAATAGCAATGAGATGTAAAGTAAATGCTGGATAGTTAAAGATGACTTGCAGAGAAAAGTATTGGATTGTAAGAGGGTTAACTATTTATATATGTCATGAGAAAACAGAAATAAATTCAGAACAAAACAATAATAATAAATTCAGAACAAAACAATAATAACAAAAAAATAAATTAAAAAAAAAATTGGGTAAAAATAATTAAAACAAATACTTATGTAGCAAACAGAAAAATGTGAAACAGTGTCTAGATTTAAGAGATGTAAATATATTTATGTAAAGGGTGAATATTTTTAGTAAATATGTATAGTAATTGCAAAAATTCTTAAATGCACAAAATTTGTCAACAACTTAAGAAAGTAGACAATTTTTGAAACATTAATTAAATAATTCAGGGTACAGTATTTGCTATATATATATACATATATATATATATATATATTAAAAAAAATTGTAATGTCAGATTAATGTCTAAACACATTAAACCAGAGCCAGCAAGTAGTGGCGAGATAAAGAAAAAAAAAACTTATGTCGTGTGTTAAATACGTGTGAAGTGTTAAGTGAAAGTGATAGCGTGTGTTCCAAGATTTAGGAGACTAAAAACCCAATTATAAAATTTTCAAACAAGTTGTAAATATTTATAATTATGTTTCTAGTGGGGCATATGATGCAGTAATTTGTATCACAAATTACTTAAATGTAAATAATGATTGTAATATGAATATGCATTTTTATGTGACATTGATTTCAGATGTTTATTAATTGTAATTATTATTGGGAAATAAGTTTATATGGCCTTACTGAAACCGACAATAATAGCGCAATAATGCAGCGAGGGGGGGTGAGCTGTTTATCATTATTGGAAACGAGGAAGTTACGTAATGTTGGCGCGTTTTTCAGTTTAGAACCTTCTGGAATATTTTCTCCCTAAAGCATATGTATTCATAATTTTAATTGGATATTAAAATAGACGCTAATGTTGGCGCGTTTTATTAGCCAATTGCAGTTCAGTTATAATCTTTAGGCGTATCTGGATGCAGGAGTATAAATAGGGTAGGTTAGAGGTAGCTTCAAGCTCAGTTCATCGAAAATCTCAATACATTACACGTCGCCTTCAGTCGGCCAGTTCATCAAAATTCTTTGTACACTACACGTCGTCTTCAGTTCGTCAAAATATTTGTACGTCGGCTATAGATTCACAAGTTACGAAAAATCTAAAGTGTTGTAAAGTTAATAATATACAAAGTTGAAGTACGCGAATTAAAAGTGATAAGTAAGAAGTTATTATAACAGTTTCAGTTTGGCGAGTGTTAAGATCAATGTGTAAATGTGATAGTTAACGTGTTCGACAATAAATGTGTAAAACAAATTTCTTCATCAGTGTAATTTTTGGATAAAAGATTCCTTTCCGTTTACACAACCCTGATCAAGAGACATGTTCGACCGAGAGATAATAGCTAGCCGGAGGACAGTAAACAAAATTTAAATCAAATAACAGTCGCATTCTTTCGAACACTAACACTGATGCAAATTGCTAACACAAGATGGAGCTACAAACCGAACAAATGAATGACGTCACAAGATGGCTTCAACACTGATGTAAACAAACATTTGTAAGTAATACCGTTACAAATTGGCTCCCAAACGTGGGGCTACAATAATATTACACAAATAACATTTAAACCGTCGCATGCTTTATAAATCGGAATTTCCTCTTTAATTCGACATGTATTTTATCATTACTAGGCACAATACTTTTTTTTTCTCCGAGTGGATGACTGTATATTTTATTTTTTCTCAGAAAAACCCATACCCCACATGCTCTTTGGATAAATTTTAACTCATACTAGCTAATATACTCGTACTCAAATTATTATTACTATTATAGTTATTTTTTCAAATATATGCGACTTCCTTTTACTTTCTCTACCATATACATATGTAGTAGGTAGAGAAGGTATTGCTTTTCACCCCAAAACGTCGATACCGAGATTTCACCGGAAACATATTGAGGCCCCCTGAATCCCCCCCCCAAAAGCAATTTTAGAAAAACGTGTGTGTATGTGTCTGTGAACAGCATAACTCAAAAACGATAGTCCGATAAATACCAAATCTGGTATTTAGGTTCAATACTTTCCAAAGATACGACACGAAGATTTTCAAGAAAATTCCCCATCCCAGAATATTATTTACATGGAAGATTTTTCAAAATTTTTGATTTTCTAAAATATGGCTAACGATTGTGATTAAAATGCCACATATTGAAGATGTTTACATTACAAATAAAACGCATATCTTGAATTTTCTGGGAATAGAATATGAAGTCCACTTCATTTTGAAAAATTTTTGTATAATCTTGTATAACTAAACGTTAAGCGACAGACGAAAACGTACTACACAAAAAAATGTAGATCTCTTCAAAACACACAATTGATTTCAAATAATTTTTTTTGTGGCATAAGCCATTTCTGAGATATCCGTCATTAAAAGTTCGAATTGTTTATGTTTTTGTCATCATCCAATTGTTTCTCGGGATTGCATTGAAACAGTAAGGAAATTTAAGGCCAGCATACAGCGTTCAGTTATTAAACATATGACTATCGCTGTTCCCTTTGTATCTATGACGAAATGTGTAATGTAGCTATTTCTGCAAAATTAAAATGAAGTAGATGAAAAATAATTTTTCGTAAGAATAATTTGTATACCCACTAATAAGCGCTAGAAAAAGTCATGTGAATACATGGACAGATTTTTTATTTTTACCTTAAACGGCCTATTAATAACATTTTCTAATATAAATGATTAGTTTTCTTAGAAATTATAGAAGTTAGGTAAATTCATTTTAGGATAATAGTGTTGTGGGTCTACTTTGGTGTTTATAAGATGGTTGTTACATACCCACTATCGTTTATTTTCACGTAGCGTCTACAAATTATTTCTACAAAAGGTTATTTTTCTACATATTTCATTTTAATCGGGATACTAAACGACATGACGATAGCCAACACACCTGACGTAATAACTGCAATATAATTACTCTAGATATTCTCTAGAGTTGGCAATAGTGAAGTACGTATTAATGACTAATTTTAAAAACATGCAAAATCGACAAGTAATTACCTTTAGGTATGGTGTAACGCCACTGCTTACAAAAACCTGAAGACTCTGGAATTCCAATAACTAGAGCAACAGAGGAGAGTCTGTACGCTGCGCAATGCGCAAGAAAAGCAATACTCTGCAATATGCAAGGGATCCAAAGGGTTTTATTTAGAAAATTGCCTCCAGTTGCGGTTACCCACACATTTTCTATAAAAAGCACTGACCCTGCGACCTGTGCTCTCCATTTGCTATGTCAGACAGTTCGATTGCGTGCAGCTTTACCTTCACTTCTCACGCCAGAACTACATTCTGCATTCCGATAACCTCTTGAATACTGCAGCGTTCCTGACGTACTAAATCTTCGCGATTTAACACAACTCAATATTTAATGTCACGCAGTTCAAACTGCAAAAAACATACGTTCACAAGACTTTCTCTACCCTTTATGTCGTCCTCAGTGGTGTAGCGGTTACCATGCTAGCCTCTAGTACCCGCGTTCGCGGGTTCAAACCAGGAGGAGGGCGATGGATTTTTTCGGGCGTAAAAATCCTTAGCATGCTTCCTTCGGAAGGGAAGTGAATCCCGTGGTCCCGTGTCGTAGATTTACGGCACGTAAAAGAACCTCAAGCCTGATAAAGAGGCCTCTGAGCAAAATTTCCGGTCTTTCATGCCCAGTATAGAATGGGACGGTAAGGACCACATCAGTTAGAGAGCATCCATAAATAAAACTTCATTTCATTTAATTTTTCTGCCCTCTACCTTTATTAAAGGGTATACTAACTATTCTTACTGAAACTTATTTTTCTATCTACAACATTTTAATCCAAATAAACTTTTGCAGAAATAGCTGTATGCTAGCCTTAAAATTCCATACTGTTTCCATGCAATCGCAAGAAACAACTTAACGCAACAGAGCTTTGGCCAAGCATTGAACGATTCGAACCATTAATAATGGATATCTCGGAAATAGCTATGCCACAAAAAAAAATATTTTAAATAAATTGTGTGCTTTAAAGAGATCTACATTTTTTGTGTAGTACTTTTTCGTCTATCGCTTAAAGTTTACCAATTATGTATGATTATATAAAATTCCTTCCGAATGAAGAGGACTTCATAGGCTATTCCCGGAAAATTCAAGATATACATCTTATTTGTCATGTAAATATCTTTCATGTGTAGTATCGTGGGGGAGGGGGATTTTCTTGAAAGTCTTCATGTCGGATCCTTTGAAGATATTGAAGTTAAATACCAAGTTTGGTATTTATCCAACTTTTTGTTTTTCAGTTGTGTTCACAGAAACATAGCCATGTTAACAAAAATGCTTTATGGGGCTTGAAAACATGTATTTCAGGTGAAATCTGGTATCTAATTTCTGGATGGAATGCAATACTTCCCCTACTTACTATACGCAGTAGGGAAAGTAAAAATGCAGCGATTTAGCACTAGAAAAAAAAATTCAAAATTCAAACCAATAGAAAACAATGTGCTTTAACGACATCTGCATTCTCTTTGCGGTAAAATGTACCGAACCC
Organism: Deroplatys truncata; assembly: GCA_030765065.1. Lineage (NCBI taxonomy): Eukaryota > Metazoa > Arthropoda > Insecta > Mantodea > Mantidae > Deroplatys > Deroplatys truncata. Next base: position 114,752,605 of record CM060982.1, read on the forward strand.
TTACAGTTTAACCAGTTATACAAAACCATACAAAAGTAATTCCGAGTTAAGTTGACTTCACAGGCTGTTCGCAACATATTCAAGGTATGCATTTTGACATGCCGCCTTCATATGGTATTGTAATCAAAATCGTTAAGAGCCATTTTTGAGGAAATAAAAAGTAGTACTACCCTCCCCTACAAAAGGTTTTGAAGCCAGGGATTCTTCTTCTTCCTGTCGCATTCTTGGAAAATGGACTTAAATGCCAAGTGTGTATTTATACATTTCGCCCTTCAGTTACGCTGTTCACAGACATACACAGCTGAAATATGACTGCGACAACGGATACGTACAAAATAAGTCAGCAGGCATTTCCCCCCTTGCCCGGGCGACGAACGAATGCAGCGGTGAGCTCGCCAATAGGAAAAATCGGATGTAACATTCACATGAGTTTTACCCTTTATCGCGTATTAGTGCATATAAAACATTCTTACGAAAGTTTATTTTCCTATCTACTTCTTTTAATCGAGATAAAGCTTCACCGAAGTAGCTGCATTGCACATTTAAAAATCTGATGTGTTACACTCACATGACTTTCTCTACTCATGTACAAACTATTTTTACAAATGCTTATTCTCTGTAACCTTCATGTTAATCGAGATGTTAATCTTATTGCTAATTTTGTTGTAGATGTAAGGGGAATATCGTAGGCTTTAAGCGATAGTCAAATATTTTAAGAGCTGGTTGCTATGTGGAGTATTCCATTCACTTTGCATTACCAGGAAAAAAAAATAACAAATTTCCATTTGAGAAAAAGTATAAATATTGGAAAATTTAAGGGAATAACGAGCAATATCTCGAAAATGGTTCACTCGATACAACAAAATGTGCCTATATGACATAAATTGTGTATTTTAACGCGATCTACATTTTTTGTGTAGTAAAATTTTGTCTATCTCTTATGGTTTACCAGTTATGCAAAAGTCGTTCTCAATGAATACTTTTGGAGACATTCCCAGAAAATTCAAGATATACATTTTATTTGTCATGAAAATATCTTAAACATGATATTTTAATCAAAATCGTTAGAAAAAGTTAAAAATTTCGAAAAATCTTCCATGTAAGAGGTAATCTGGGGTGGGGGGATTTTCTTGAAAACCTTCGTGTCGCATCTCTGGAAGATACTGAACCTAAATATCAAGTTTTGTGTTTATCCGACTGTTCGTTTCTGAGTTATGCTGTTCACAGACACACACACACACACACACACACACACACACACACACACACGGACATGTTTCCAAAAGTGCTTTTTTTGGATTCAGGGGATCTCAAAACATATATTTCCGGTGAAATCTCGGTATCGAAATCTTGGGTGGAATACAATACTTCCCCTACTTACTAGAGTAGTAGAGTAAGTAAAATTCTGATGTGTTACACTCACATGACTTTCTCTACTCTTGTACAAACTATTTTTACAAACGCTTATTCTCCATATGCTTCATGTTAATCGAGATGTTAATCTTATTGCTAATTTTCTTGTAGATGCAAGGGGAATTGCTAGGCTTTAAGCGATAGTCAAATAATTTAAGAGCTGGTTGCTATGTGGAGTATTCCATTCTCTTTGCATTACCCCCCCCCAAAAAAAAGAATAACGAATTCCCATTTGAGAAAAAGTATTGGAAAATTTAAGGGAATAACAAGCAACATCTTCGAAAATGGTTCACTCAACAAAAAAAATGTAAATTACATAAATTATGTATTTTAACGCGATCTACATTTTTTGTGTAGTAAAATTTTGTCTATCTCTTATGGTTTACCAATTATGCAAAAGTTGATCACAATGAAGAATACTTTTGGAGAATTCCCAGAAAATTCGAGATATACATTTCATTTGTCATGAAAATATCTTAAACATATGGTATTTTAATCAAAATCGTTAGAGCCATTTTTGATAAAATTAAAAATTTCGAAAAATGTTCCATGTAAAGGGTAATCTGGGGTGGGGGGATTTTCTTGAAAACCTTCGTGTTGCATCTCTGGAAGGTACTGAACCTAAATACCAAGTTTGGTGTTTATCCGACTGTTCGTTTCTGAGTTATGCTGTTCACAGACACACACACACGGACATGTTTCGAATAATGCTCTTTTTGGATTCAGGGGGTCTCAAAACAAGTATTTCCGGTGAAATCTCGGTATCGAATTTTTGGGTGGAATGCAATACTTCCCCTACTTACTATACGTAGTAGAGAAAGTAAAAAAACAAGTAAACCTTTCCATGTATAGGATAGTTTGAAGTGGAGAATTTTTCTTTAAAATCTTCCCCGCCATGCTTAAATAGACTTCAGCTCAAATCCAACATTTCGTGTATGACTTCTTTAAGTATTTCTGGGGAATTCGCAACATCGAATTTTGAAACACTATTTCCTTTACCTATGAAAGGTATGTCGTAGAGATAGTAAAAATGTCGAATGGAGAAACAGTTGATGCCAGCAAGCTTTTGTAAGCCCGAAAGCCACAGAAATATCATTGGACATTTAAGAAGTTTTCCAAAAGCCTGAGAAACATTTTTTGAGTCTATATGTTAATTCAAAATATTGCGACCGCGCACAAAGCTATCTGTGGGCCGCCAGTAAGCGTATCCCAGTTGGGGCCTTCAGAACAATAGCCGTGCGGAACAACAGCCCATTGTGTGCCGCTTCCTGAGCCGTTCGAGTAGATTCGCTTTCTAAAACATTCCGCGTGTATGCGGGGTCTATATAAGGGACTGCTCTTGCCCGTGTATGGAGCTCAGTCAGTTAAGAAGTTACTTTGCAGAGTGTAGTCCAGTTCTGACACAACGGTTCAGATTTGATTCGATTCGACGGATCAGTTGTTTTCTGTTCTGAGTGTGTGTTAAAAGTGTTTCTAGTGTAAAGTTCGTTAGCACCTAAGTGACAAAGTATGTTTAGTAACAGCTGGCGTTCTCTTTTGATACAATATCAAATCAACTGAGGTTCCATATTTACTTAAAACATGTTAAGATTAACAGGTTATAGTGAATATGTAAATTTACACAGTTTGGACCCGCCTTGAGTGATTTTGTTGAGCTATTGGTTTCACTTTCTCTCCAAAGCAGCGCAGTGATCACGATATTTCATACCTGAATACTCTCATTCTTGAGGTTGTTAATTTTAACCTGGTTTCTTTATCATTCAACGCAATACGTGTTTCTATGCAACTTTTCTTGTGTCGCTGGATATTCATAGCGTGTGTCACGGGGTTTTCAAATGAGGGACAAGACGCAGGATGCAATGATAATATACTGTGTTGAGTACTGATTATGGCCATTGTTTCACAGCACACATCGCTGGCATCCCAAGACAGGATAATCCCCCTGACCTGAATCCAGCAGAGCATATCTAGAGCAGGTTGTAATATTAGTGTTCCAGCATCCTTGTATACCGTTGTCGGCTATAGTATCAGTATCGTCTGCATAATCCAAGTATCATCTTTTGATCTTTATGCAACCGCTGAGGAAAACAATGCATTTTCAGACATGTGAAACGGCAATTTCGATAAGAATGGACATAGTGTATTACCCACATTTTAATATATTTTTCGCATAATATGATTACATTTAAATTACTAAATGCGTAAGTTAATGTTAACTTCGAAAAGAATTAGAAGAATTTGATATTACACTGTTCCTGAAATGTATGCCAACATCAATGCTTTCGAAATATCCATAGCATTTGCTAATCTCCATCCAATTAAATCGTTCGCATTCTTTTTCATAGCTACCATTTGATTTCCTTGGAATTTGGGATATTTCTGCTTTATCAGCTTCTACTACAATGCCTCAAAACACACTCAATTCACAGCAAATCCTTAGATAATATTAATTTTATTTTTATTTAAATTTTACAGTTTTGGTCATGTAATAAACTATAAGATAATAAATTATTTTATAATATACCATTATCCATTTAGGATTCGTAACATAAAATACACATTTCTATATTCTTTTTTCCACGATGCTACGTTTAAAAATACAAAATGCATAATATAAACTAACTTTCATAAATGCAAAGACGCTGAAAAATGAAAAATATTGCACTGATACTATGATGGATTCAAAAGAGATGAAACATTCCAAGGGCATACCTAGAAACCAACCGTTTACTTGCAACACCCATAAAATGAGTTATGGCAGATTGGCAAGTAGGAAAAAAAATCTGATGTGTTACATTCACATGACTTTCTCTACTCGTGTACAAACTATTTTTACAAACTCTTATTCTCCATCTATTTCATATTAATCGAGATAAACATTTGCAGAAACGATCTTTTGACATGCAAAGAGAATTACATTTTACACATAGCGACCAGTTCTAAAAATATTTGACTATCGCTTAAGGCGTGCAATGTTCCCCTTGTTTTGTATTTGCAAGGGCAATAGAGAAATATAGTAGCCTTTAAGCATAGACATATCTCTTAATAGCTGGTTGCTAGGTGTAGCACCATTCTCTTTGTCACAGATTAATACTCTTTGCATATCCAAGACAAAAAAAAATGAATAACGAATACCCATTTGAGAAAATAAGTATTGAAAAATTTAAGGGAATAACAAGCAATATCTCGAAAATGGTTCACTCACATAAATTGTGTATTTTAACGCGATCTACATTTTTTGTGTAGTAAAATTTTGTCTATCTCTTATAGTTTACCAGTTATGCAAAAGTTGTTCACAATGAAGAACACTTTTGGAGACATTCCCAGAAAATTCAAGTTATACATTTTATTTGCCATGAAAATATCTTATAAATATGATATTTTAATCAAAATCGTTAGAGCCATTTTTTCGAAAATTTTAATTTTCTCAAAATGTTTCATGTAAAGGGTAGTTTGGGTGGGGGGAATTTCTTGAAAACCATTGTTTCGCATCTCTGGAAGATATTGAACCTAAATACCAAGTTTGGTGTTTATCCGACTGTTCGTTACTGTGTTATGCTGTTCACAGACACACACACGGACATGTTTCCAAAAATGCTTTTTTTGGATTCAGGGGGTCTCAAAACATATATTTCCGGTGAAATCTCGGTATCGAATTTTTGAGTGGAATACAACACTTCCCCTACTTTACGTAGTAGAGAAAGTAAAGATATTGCTTTTCTATAGAATTTGTACAATCTTCTTTCAGTGGGTATGTCAGTATTATTTAAGACCACGATGCCCGATTCAGCAAGAAAGAATATATAGTTAATTCAGATAATTCTTTGCAGAAATAGTTCATTACACATTTCGGTTAAGGTACAAGGAAAATAGAGGTAACAGAATCGATAGTCAAGATATTTAAAATCGGGTCGCTGTATGCTGGTCTTGAGATTCTATCTCTGAGATGACTGATGCCACGACAAATTTTATTTGAAATAAATTTTGTGTTTTAAAATGAGATTTTCGTGTAGTGCAGTTTTGTTTATGTTTTACCAGCTACGTAAAATTGTAGAGGATTCCTTTAGAATGCAGAGGACTTCAAGGGTTATTTCCAGAAAATTCGAGATATATCTAGATTTTTTATTTGTTATATATCTCAAACATATTACATTTTAATCAAGATCGTTAAAGCCGTTTTAAGAAAATCAAAATTTCGAATATCTTCCATATAAAGGGTGGTTTGGGGTGGGAGGGATTTTCTTGAAAATCTTAATGTCATATCTTTGGAAGACGCTGAACCTGAATGCCAAGTTGTCGCAGTTCTCATGGTTCGTGTTATCTTATTTGTTGAGGGCCTCTTGCTTTATTATTTTAAATTTGGGTTGTTTGTCCTCCGGCTAGCTATTACAACTCAGTCGAGCAAGTATCTCTAAGCAGGGCATGTAAACGAAAGGAGTTGTTGCTAAAAGATAACACTGATAAAATAATTTGTTTCTACACTTTTATTGCCGTCACACTTAATTAATAATTCACATATTTATCTAATCTTTATACACGCCTGACTGAAACTGTGATATTTCCGAATGTAACTACAGTCGCTTTAGTTGCCGCGCAGAAATTACTTCGCGTACTTCACATTTTGTAAATAACTTTGCAACGTGTACCTCGCGAGAGATTCTTCAGGACTACGTGACGTGCACCTCGTGAGAGATTCTTCAAAACTGCGCGACACATGCTTGTGGCTCGAGAATATATACTCCTTCACTCCGAATTGCCTAAACATTATAATACAGCTGCTATTGGTTACCAAATCGCGCCCACCCAATCACTACTACTAACATATATACTCTAGGAAAGATATTCCCTACATTTCTAAAAAAAAAAAGCACGCTACCCTGACGTCATTTGTTTGTCTCTTCTTAGTGATAAATTCACCCCCTCGGTTTATTGTTACCCACTTCTATTGTCAGTTTCAGTGAAGCCGTGTAAACTTATTTCCTAACAATCCTTATGGCTAACAAACACCTAAAATCCTGTACATACAATAATATTAATTTACACTACAATCACTCTGGCATTCACAGTGTTGTGATATAAAATATTGCCTAAGTTTGGTATTCATCGAACATTTCGTTTTTGGGTTGCCTACCTATGCTGTTCACACATACAAGGATGCTTTTCTTCGATTCAAGAGCCTCAAAACATGCATTTCCTGTAAAATCTTTACATCGAATTTTTGGTTGGAATACAATACTTCCTCTTGTATTGCAAGTACATGGCAGAGAAAGCAAAAAGGAAATATTTATTTGATTCTGAAGTGAAAATATTTTTGCCTGTCATGTTTCTCGAGATAATAATTATGTAAATGCCTCTCTATATCGAATGTTTTTGTACCTCTTGTCATATCCTTAACCTCGCTGCACGTTCTCAGCAAGGGCCATTCGCAATATCTGAGCTATCTCTTTGAACAATGTGAAAATTTCTAAGAAATTTCAAATTATGTCACCAATTCTTCTATTTGTTTGGGAAAACAAATGCTCATGTATATGTAAACAAATAATTAAACGGTTGTTTTGCTATGTAAATTTATGTACTCGTTAGCGATGCGTGACCAGCTTGCGGAAATATTGACACAACACCAGCATTTATCCCAAGCAATCCAGGCTAGTTTCTGGTTACACAACAGCTCATTATACCAGCGTTTCTATTACCAATATACTCACGTGGGTGGCTTGGTAACGTTTCTTTACGGCTTCCTCAGCCTTGCAATGCTACACCGACCAACACTTCACACAAAATATATCTAAACAATTTCCTCCTCCGAAGAAAGTCGCTGCTCTATTTATACTCTTGTCCATTTCTATTTCTGCGTGCCCATGAACCGAGCTGCCGATCCAGAGTTTTGCCTTGAATCCAGGACCAGGACTTATTCATTTCCGGCACGGATATAGCCCGGCAGGACCTCGCTTCCAACAACTGACCGCTTTGTTCTGCATCCAGGCGGTGTTGATGTACCCATGGCAATGAACGTGAAGGCTGGAAAAACTGCCATCAAGGTGTTTTTGGTCTCAGATTGCCGTAAGGAAGACTTGATCTTGATAATGATGGTCATGTTGTAGGGCAATAGTAACATTGAACGTTGCAAATGGTATTTAGGTTCCCAAATGCGGTCCAAGAGTGGTTTAATTAACAGAAGCAAGTAAAATTAATGTAAAACATCCGTAAGTAAAATTCCTACACCCGCAATTTCAATCCAAAGCTTCACATAAGAGCTCGGCGCAATAGGCGCCACAACAATTCCAAATAGGCAATGATAGACATTGAAGTAGGCACAATCTTAATTCATTTACCTATTAAAAACATATTTTGCCATAACACAACAAAATAGAAACATCAAATATAAAATAGGCATATCACATATACTCAATTTGCTAAATTCCACTGTTCTTTTAATGAAGTGTTAACTGTAAACTTCTTTAAATTTGCACTCTTCAGGTTCATATCGAGATTTCACCGAAAATACATGTTTTGAGCCTTCCTGAATCAAAATGAAGCATTTTTAGAAAAAGGTCCGTGTGAATGAACAGCCTAGCTCAAAACGAAAAAGATGTGACACGAAGGTTTTCAAGAAAATCCCTCACCCCATAATACTCTCTACGTGGAATACTTTTTTCGGATTTTTTTATTTTGAATAGCCTGTGAAGTCCACTTTATTTGGAAGGCATTTTGTATAATCTTGTACAACTGGTAAAGTTAAGCGACAGATGAAAACGTACTACACACTACTTTCAAATGTTTTTTTGTGACATAAGTCATTTCTGAGATATTCATTATTAAAGGTTCGAATTGTTCATTTCTTGTTCATTCTCTCTAAGTTCTCAACATTCAGCTGTTTCTCGCGATTCAATAGAAAGAGTATGGAATTTTAAGGCCAGCATATAGCGTCCAGTTCTTAAGCATTTGACTATCCAAATGTGTAATGTAACTATTTCTGCAAAGGTTTACTTGGATTAAAATGAAGTAGATAGAAAAATAAGCTATAGTAAAAATAGTTTGTATACACACTAATAAGTGATAGAGCCTATAGAGAAAGTCATGTGAATGTAACACAAAATATTTTTTATGGTAAACCCTATTACCATTTTTTAAGCAATTTCTCTCCTGAATACCTTTTACACTCCCACGCTGGTTTGCAATTATTGAGTCTGCTAGTTCTTTTAGGTCTGCACTGTGTTTTCCTCCAGTGGGAGGTAGAAAACAATAAAGCTATCGTATTAATGAACAAAGCGACGAGTTAATCCTAAAATGATCGATTTCCCAGTCATAAACCAATACCTTTTTGTAGTTGACCATTTACAGTACGCTTTACTGAGCTTAGTGGCCATTATTTTATTGTTGCACGAAACAATGCAACTTCGACGTTAGGAAAGGAACGCTGGTATTACAAATTTAATCAGACATGGTGTAAATAATGGATCATTGCCTCAGAGCGCGAAATATTAATTGCAATACTAAGGTTAACACATTACAAATTAATATTGAGAAATAATCGCCAATAACAGAAATAAAGAAATTACGATAGGCAAAAACACGTGATAACAGTTATCATTATAAAATAAAAGCCATAAAGGCCCTTAAGCTACGAAAAGGCACACACTATAAAAATAGGCAATTATAGGTACTACCAAATTAGTCTATTTTACTCCAAAAAGCATTTAACATTTAAACAAAGCCTACGATTTTAAACAAAGGAACAAAATAGGCAATTAGGCAAATGCCAAGCTCTATTTATAATCCAGTAACTTCAGCAAGTATTGCACTCCACTCAAATTTTCGACACTGGAATTTCACAGGAAATACACGTTTTGAGACTCCCTAAATTGCCCTAAAGCTGTTAGGAAAAGATAAGTCTGTGTGCGCGCGCGCGAGTGAGAGGACAGCATTACTCAAAAATCAAAATTCGGTCAATACTCAACTTGGTATTTAAGTTCAGCATCTACCAAGGTCGCGGATTAAAACCTGGCTGAGGACGATAGATTTTTTCGGGCGTAAAAGTCCTTACTACGATTCCTTTGGAAGGGAAGTAATGCCGGTCGTTTCACGTCGTAGATTTAAGGCACGTAAAAGAACTTCAAGCTTGATAAAGAGGCCTCTGAGCAAACTTTCCGGTCTTTCTCGTCCAGGATAGAATGGGACGCTAAGAACCATAGTAGTTACAGAGCATCCATAAATAAAACTTAAAAAGGCAACACGAAGATTTTCAAGAAAATCCCTACAACCTAAACTACCCTTTACTTGGAAATTTGATTTTCTCTAAACTGGCTGACGATTTAGTTTAAAATATCATATTTTAAGATATTTTATGGAAAAATATACATCTTGAATTTTTGGGGAGAATAGCCTGTGAAGGCCTCTTCATTCTGAATAGTTTTTGTATATTGGAAAACCGACAAACTCTTACTGCTCAAAAAATGTAGATCTTGTTAATGCACATAATTTATGTTAAATACAATATTTTATGGCGTTAAACATTTCCGACGTATTCCTTGTTATTGCTTTGCATTTTCAAATGCTTATCCCAAGGGATAAATCGCAAGGAACATAAAATTTTAAAGCCATTACATAGCAATTAGCTTTTTAAGAATCTGACAGTCGCTATACCCTACTGTATCCTTCTTATACCTACAACGAATGTTTGAATGTGTATTGAGTTTATATCGATTAACGAAAACAGACAAGATTTTGTCCGAGTAGTTTGTAGAAGAGCATAGAAAGTCAGTAATTGAACATACATAAATTTACAAATAACGAAATTCTTTAGCGAATGCTTTTAATTACTCTGGGCGTGGAATATAAATATATATATTAATATATTCGGAAAGACGAACGTAATTAGGAAGTCAGGTTAGCGAAAGCCATTAGTATCATCCGAACTAGCGAACGCATTAGCTTGAAGATTCGGAATTCAATTAGAGTTAAATTCAATATGTTTGCTTGTACATAGGCCAATTCTGTATATTTGTGAGACAAAAGAAATTCTAAGAAAAGTAAAAGGCACTTATATTCTGAGATTTAGCTAAGCCCTCATAGAAAGAGATGTGCATGAAGAGGATTTTAAATATTGGCCTGGTGGTGAAATAATGTTGGGGGGGGGGTTACATGCTAAAAATAATAAAGGCGTGCAATTTAGATCAGATTTACTCTGGTACCGAAACTGGTACTTCGTTCTGCACACAGTTGTATTGCTTTGGTACCGTCTTCGTGTGATATTTTAAGCGCCTAGTGATGCGCTTGTGTAAGATTTCGCGGCTATTGCATGAGGTCTCGCCAATAAGCATTTTAGAGACTCGCGGCAGGTTACGCTCCTAGTCTCTTTTTTGGGGGGAAACTGTTATTTCAAACCGTAACTTGATGCTTCAGAAGTTAGCACTATCATAGTTTCGAGTGCTACAACTCAGAGTCAAGTCCATTTTTCAACGGTCGGCAGCTCACTCCAATAACTCAAATACTAGTTGATAAATTTCTCAGTCAATTTAAATTGGTGTTGTCTTCACAATACCCGAACGCCTACCCTAAGGAAAAGTACTCATAGCTCTACCAATGGAGCAGCCGACAGCAGAATCTACAGCAGATATTTGAGACAACGAAAAAGGTGTCAACTACACTCCTGTATCAAACTGTCGCACCATAATCGCCACAAAAATTCCAGCTTCAAAGCAATCTACAAAAATCTCATGTTACATACATATTTCTCTACCCACTATCGTTTATTTTTGTGTAGCTTCTACAAACTATTTTTAGGAAACCTTATTGCTTTCTCTACTACGTATGGTAAGTAGGGGAATAATTGTATTCCACCCAAAAATTCGATACCGAGATTTCACCGGAAATATATGTTTTGAGAAAATTCTGAATGAAAACAAAAAGCATTTTTGGAAACCTGTCCGTGTGTGCGTGTCTGTGTATCTGTGAACAGCATAACTCAAAAACGAACAGTCGGATAAACACCAAACTTGGTATTTAGGTTCAGTATCTTTCAGGGATGCGACACGAAGGTTTTCCAGAAAATCCTCCCACCCCAGATTATCCTTTACATGGAACATTTTTCGAAAATTTTAATTTTCTCAAAAATGGCTCTAACGATTTTGATTAAAAGATCATGTTTAAGATACTTTCAAAACAAATATGAAATAGATGGAGAAGAGTTTGTAAAAATAGTATGTACAAGAGTAGAGAAAGTCATGTGAGTGTAACACATCAGAAGTTTTTTGCTATCTACCTTATGTTAATCGAGATAAACCTTTGCAAAAATAACTTCACTATACATTTCTTTGTAGGCACAAGGAAGATAGAGGAAGCTAAATCGAGTCAGATGTTTAAAAGCGGGAAGATATATGTTGGACTTAAAATTCTTTCCATGGCATACAATCATGATCAATGCGCCCTATATAGGGAGATACTTTACGTCCCAACTTCCGGCACCTATTACGTCAAGTTGCTTTGGATCCCGTCTTTCTGCACTGCAAGGTTTACTCAACAACTCCGGAAGCCTGCATTCTTAGTGAATGGGTAAATATGTCATTATTTAACTACTGACCCAGAATTAAGCTCAATACCAGGTCTAATCCACGAATCTAAACTACTTACAGATTACCTTTGAGGTATATTTACATTAAAGAAATCTTCACAGTTTTATTTCTATTTGCACTGTGAAAACGAACAGGTTGAAACGAGGAAGAACATTAAAGAAAAGACATTTACATTTCAAGCTCCTATAATCACTAATTCAGAAACCCCTGTTCATTCCTAAGGATTCTTGGTAATGACTCTCTTGTATCGTGTTATAAGAATTACTTCTGGTGATGATGGAAAAGCAAGTAAAGAGTAATCAGCTTGAATAAGGGCTGCACCGTAATAAATCGGCCATTACCCAATCGGTTACGGTATACCACTGTATTTGCCAATGGCAGGTATAACGTCGCGAACTTTCTTATTCGTCCTATTTCGTTATCTTGGAGCCGACGGAAGAAAACTGTGTCAGATTTCTAACACAATCAGCTTTTCTGCAATAGTTACCACTACGTATAGTAAGCAGGGGAAGTATTGTATTCCACCCAAACATTCGATACCGAGATTTCATCAGAAATATATGTTTTGAGACCCCCTGAAGCCCAAAAAAGCATTTTTGGAAACATGTCTGTGTGTGTGTGGAAACGAACAGTCGGATAAACACCAAACTTGGTATTTAGGTTTAGTATCTTCCAGAGATGCGACACGAAGTTTTTCAAGAAAATCACCCACCCCAGATTATCCTTTACATGGAACATTTTTCAAAAATTTTAATTTTCTAAAAAATGTCTCAAACGATTTTGATTAAAATATATGTTTAAGATATCTTTATGACAAATAAAATGTATATCTCGAATTTTCCGGGAAGTCTCCAAAAGTATTCTTCATTGTGAACGACTTTTGCATAACTAGTAAACCATAGGAGATAGACAAAATTTTACTACACAAAAAATGTAGATCGCGTTAAAATACACAATTTATTTCATATACATTTTTGTTGAGAGAACTATTTTCGAGACATTGCTAGTTATTCCCTTAATTTTTTCAATACTTATTTTCTTAAATGGGAATTCTTATTCATTTTTTTACTTTCTCTACTACGTATAGTAAGTAGGGGAAGTATTGCATTCCACCCAAAAATTCGAAACCGAGATTTCACCGGAAATACATGTTTTGAGACCCCCTGAATCCAAAAAAAGCATTTTTGGAAACATGTCCGTGTGTGTGTCTGTGTGTGTGTGTGTGTCTGTGTGTGTGTCTGTGTGTCTGTGAACAGCATAACTCAAAAACGAACCGTGGGATAAGCACCAAACTTGGTATTTAGGTTCAATATCTTCCAGCGATGCGACACGAAGGTTTTCAAGAAAATCCCCCCACCCCAGACTACCCTTTACATGGAAGATTTTTCGAAAATTTTAATTTTCTCAAAAATGGCTCTAACGATTTTGATGAAAATATCATATGTTTAAGATAATGTCATGAGAAATGAAATGTATATCTCGAATTTTCTGGGAATGTCTCCAAAAGTATTCTTCATTGTGAACGACTTTTGCATAACTGGTAAACCATAAGAGATAGACAAAATTTTACTACACAAAAAATGTAGATCGCGTTAAAATACACAACTTATGTCATATACATTTCTTTTGTTGAGTGAACCGTTTTCGAGATATTGTTTGTTATTTCCTTAAATTTTCCAATACTTATACTTTTTCTCAAATTCGTTATTCATTTTTTTTATGTCCTGGACATGCAAAGAGAATGGAATGCGCCACATAGCAACCAGCGTTAGAATATTTGACTATCGCTTAAAAGCTACCATATTTCCCTTCCATCTACAAGAAAATTGCCAAAAAGATTGACATTTCGATATCTCGATTAACATGAAGCATATGGAGAATAGGCGTTTGTAAAATTAAATTGTACAAGAGTAGAGAAAGTCATGTGAGTGTAACGCATCAGATTTTTTATCTTGGATATGCAAAGAGTATTAATCTGTGGCAAAGAGAATGGTGCTGCACATAGCAACCAGCTATTAAGAGATATGTCTATGCTTAAAGGCTACTGTATTTCTATATTGCCCTTGCAAATCCAAACCAAGGGGAACATAGTAGGCCTTAAGCAATAGTCAAATACTTTTAGAACTGGTCGCTATGTGTAAAATGTAATTCTCTTTGCATGTCAAAAGATCGTTTCTGCAAATGTTTATCTCGATTAACATGAAGTAGATAGAGAATAAGAGTTTGTAAAAATAGTTTGTACAAGAGTAGAGAAAGTCGTGCGAGTCCAACACATCAGAATTTTTTTTGTCCTGATAATGCAAAGAGAATGGAATACTCCACATAGCAACCAGCTCTTAAAATATTTGACTATCGCTTAAAGTCTACCAATTCCCCTTGCATCTACAAGAAAATTAGCAATAAGATTAACTTCTCGATATCTCGATTAACATGAAGCATATGGAGAATAAGCGTTTGTAAAAATAGTTTGTACAACAGTACAGAAAGTCATGTGAGTGTAACACATCAAATTTTTTTAACTAGAAGGAACTTATTTGGCTCTTTTGCTAATAAAAACACAAGAGAAGCCTTTTGTACCTTTAAATGCAATTCATTCATCTTTCACTGTTACAGCTAAAGCTATTTAGCTAAATGTTTGAAAATAGTGATACAGTCGGCCAAGACATTGATAAGGACTTTGAACGCGGGAAATTCAATAAAGCAAACCCACATGATACAGTCGGAAAGCATTGGAAGAGGCATTGACCGGGTACTCTTCGAGGAAGTTCGCCATCTGCATTATGGTAAATTCTGTAACATTGCATTAATGTGTCTTCCTAGCAACAGAGGACTAAAGACGGCAGAAAATAAATGGATTCAGGTACGACATAGTTTCGAGTTGTAAATTTGGGACTGCAAAACGAGGCCTGTAACGAATTTCGCGTAATAAATAAAGCCTGTTATAGTTAATCGCTGTTTCTATTTATCACAATAGTATACTACAATACGAGGTTGGGAAGCGAGTTTTACAGAAAGGACGTAAAGCTTTAAAACGAAGAGGGAGCGAATTTTGTTATTTCGAAACTCGTAAAGCACTAAAAAATTTGTATCGTACAATAACATTTAGATTATCTATATTTACTTGAAGATGTGAAATGCTTAAGAGGAGTCTAAATAGTGATTTTGGTTATTTCCATTTTTAAGTTTTGATCAATGTGAACATTTAAAATCTTCCAGAGATGCGACACGATGGTTTTCAAGAAAAATCCCCCACCCCAGATTACATGGAACATTTTTCGAATATTTTAAATTTCTCAAAAATGGCTCTAACGATTTTGATTAAAATATCGTATGTTTAAGATATTTTCATGACAAATGAAATGATATCTCGAATTTTCTGGGAATGTCTCCAAAAGTATTCTTCATTGTGAACGACTTTTACATAACTGGTAAACCGTAAGAGATAGACAAAATTTTACTACACAAAAATGTAAATCGCGTTAAAATACACAATTTATGTCATATAGATTTTTGTTGTTGAGTGAACCATTTTCGAGATATTGCTTGTTATTACCTTAAATTTTCCAATAATTATACTTTTTCTCAAATTCGTTATTCATTTTTTTTGTCCTGGTAATGCAAAGAGAATGGAATACTCCACATAGAAACCGGCTCTTAAAATATTTGAATATCGCTTAAAGGCTACCAATTCGCCTTGCATCTACAAGAAAATTAGCAATAAGATTAACATCTCGATATCACGATTAACATGAAGCATATGGAGAATAAGCGTTTGTAAAACTAGTTTGTACAAGAGTAGAGAAAGTGAGTGTAACACATCAGATTTTTAAAATTGTATTTAAAACTTCAGTATAGTGCCTACAGTGGTAAAATATATACCAAGTTAAAATGGAAATTCCAATTAATAAGAATGTAATTTAAGGGGACAAGGTAGTCTGAACACATGGAAATTACACCTTAAGTGTGTTAAATTACCACTGCTCTTGAAGTTCGCAGTGGTTTTTCCTGAAATTTTTATGAATTATTCTATAAATTATGACAATTATTTCACGTGGTTGTTTGCATTGAAGCTTATGTAGTTGAGTCCGTAAAAATTATTTCATTCAGCAGAAAAATAATAAAATTTACTTTTAAAACATGTGAATTCATGTACGTTTTTCTCTGATACTACTTGCAATACAGAAACACACTTTTGCATGCTTGTTCTTAGTATAATCAGCTATCTTCTGAAGCACAATTATTCAGTTATGTATATCAGTTCACCAGAAATTGAAGAAAAAAATATTTGCAAGCTCAAAAAGTAAATATGTTGAAAATTGCAATGTTGCTTTCTTAATATCACTAATACACATTATAAAACTATGATTGTTGTTCAGAAAGTTTAACTATGTGTTGTATACATGTACTGAAAATTTCAGCTCTCTACCTCTCATACGTTCTAGAAATAGGTATCTAAGTATCCAAAAATGTTGTTTTGAGAAAACTCAATTTAAAGTTTGAACATTAAAATTCTGACACACTTCAGTACATTCCAGGGTCATAATCATCTGCACCTTCATTCCTGGATTGCTTCAGCTTTTCTGATTGCCTTCTCTTGGTCCTGGCCTCTTTTGTTAATTGCTGAACTGCTCGCTGGGCATGATATAGTCGTTCGTTGTTGAAAGATAGAAAAATTTTCTGAAAAGGGGCGTCGCATGACAGCTTTAAAGGAAGCATTGTATTTAAATGTCTTAAAAACCTCTGATTCCCCAAAAAGTATATATTTTCTGAAACTGGAAATATGAGATTTTATTAGTGCCTAAAACAAAAAATCTGATGTTACACTCGCATGATTTTCTCTACTCTTGTACAAACTATTTTTACAAACGCGTATTCTCCATGCTTCATGTTAATCGAGATGTTTATCTTATTGCTAATTTTCTTGTAGATGCAAGAGGAATATGGTAGGTTTTAAGCAATAGTCAAATATTTTAAGAGCTGGTAGCTATGTGGCGCATTCCATTCTCTTTGTATGTCCAGGACATAAAAAAAATGAATAACGAATTCCCATTTGAGAAAAGTATTGGAAAATTTAAGGGAATAACAAGCAATATCTCGAAAATGGTTCATTCAACAACAAAAAATGTATATGACATAAATTGTGTAGTTTAACGCGATCTATATTTTTGGTGTAGTAACATTTTGTCTATCTCTTATGGTTTACCAGTTATGGAAAAGTCGTTCACAATGAAGAATACTTTTGGAGACATTCCCAGAAAATTCGAGATACATTTCATTTGTCATTAAAATATCTTAAACATATGATATTTTAATCAAAACCGTTAGAGCCATTTTTGAGAAAATTAAAATTTTCAAAAAATGTTCCATGTAAAGGGTAATCTGGGGTGGGGGATTTTCTTGAAAACCTTCGTGTCGCATCTCTGGAAGATACTGAACCTAAATACCAAGTTTGGTGTTTATCGACTGTTCGTTTCTGAGTTATACTGTTCACGGACACACACGGACATGTTTCCAAAAATGCTTTTTTTGGATTCAGGGGTCTCAAAACATATATTTCCGGTGAAGTCTCGGTATCGATTTTTTGGGTGGAATACAATACTTCCCCTACTTACTATACGTAGTAGAGAAAGTCAATTGATTGGCTAATGTTTTTATAGGATGAAATAGTCAATTCAACACGTTTCCATGCTGCAGCTGGTCAGAATTAGTGATGGGGTTAGAATCTTATTTGCTTCCAGGTGTAACGCGGTTTTTGTTCCAGCGCAATGGTAAACGGGGCTCTTTTTGACCCAGATACATCCCCAATACTCCTCGAAATTAATGTGATATTTATAAACTACTGGTTACCTTTTTGATCATCTGCAGGTCTTAAAATTAAAGCAGAAGTTCTGAAATCACGTCTGTGAAATGCTTCCATGATATTACACGGCTTCCTAATAAGGGAGGAGGCATACTCAGTTATTATGAGGCAATGACCCCTTTGTTACGCATGGGTACATTCAATACATACTAATACCCAGGCTATCACGCACGTCCTTAGAGAGGAAGAAAGCTTTCCGCTAAGAACCAAACGTGCTTTTTCATACAGTTAAACTTTAATTATATATCTTATTAACTCCGAAATTACAGTAAGAGAACAGCAGTTTAAATTGGATGTATCGTACAGCTGTATCCTTACCCCAATATACCAGTGGTTACCAAAACGTTCCCTACAGGCGTCCACCCCCCTTTAAAAGTTATTACTAAACCGAGGATTTAGAGTGACTCCAGAAAGTATCCGTATGAAAAATTCCAGCAGCAATTATTTTAATATACAGAAAAAAAACAATAGTATATTATGCAACAAGATCATAATGGTAGTAATTAAGACATGGGTATGTTTATGAAACTTACTAGCTCTCGTTTCATAATTTCCATACGAGCATCGTATTACCATTATAGACAAGTCGCATACTGAAAAATCTGATGTGTTACACTCACATGACTTTCTCTACTCTTGTACAAACTATTTATACAAACGCTTATTCTCCATCTACTTCATGTTAATCGAGATAAACATTTGCAGACTCTTATCTTATTGCTAATTTTCTTGTAGGTGTAAGGGGTATATTATATTTACAAGGGCAATATAGAAATACAGTAGCTTTTAAGCGCATACATATCTCTTAATAGCTGGTTGCTAGGTGCAGCACCATTCCCTTTCCCACAGATTAATACTCTTTGCAAATCCAAGACAAAAAAATGAATAACGAATTCCCATTTGAGAAAATAAGTATTGAAAAATTTAAGGGAATAATAAGCAATATCTCGAAAATGGTTCACTCAAAAAGAAAAAAGAATGTATATGACATAAATTGTGTATTTTAACGCGATCTACATTTTGTGTGTAGTAAAATTTTGTCTATCTCTTATGGTTTACCAGTTATGCAAAAGTTGTTCACAATGAAGAATACTTTTGGAGACATTCCCAGAAAATTCAAGACATACATTTTATTTGTCATGAAAATATCTTTAAGATATGATATTTTAATCAAAATCGTTAAGAGTCATTTTTGAGAAAATTAAAATTTTCGAAAAATGTTCTATGTAAAGGGTAATTTGGGATGGGGGGATTTTCTTGAAAACCTTCGTGTCGCATCTCTGGAAGATACTGAACCTAAATACCAAGTTTGGTGTTTATCCGATTGTTCGTTTATGAGGTATGCTGTTCACAGACAGACACACACGGACATGTTTCCAAAAATGCTTTTTTTGGATTCAGGGGATCTCAAAACATGTATTTCCGGTGAAATCTCGGTATCGAATTTTTGGGTGGAATACAATACTTCCCCTACTTACTATACGTAGTAGAGAAAGTAAAAATTATTTTATTAGCTCCACTATGGGTGACAATTTGAGAAGATGTTTTGTTATGTTACTTATTAGCGTCACGCTTAGGGCGTCAATTTGAAGTAGTTAGTATAGAAGGAGTTGTATTATATTTCAACTGTTGGGGAGCCGAACTTCTAGTAGTTGCAACCGCACGTATAGTAAACAGTTTCCGGTAGCCTTCGCCCCAAATGTACTTTCAGGTGGCCTTTGCCCCAAGTTTAAAAAAATATTAACTTTGTAATTAAACTGTTTCTTTAAATATTTAATATTTATGTTTGCCTCGGCTGCGTCAGTATTTATTTTACAGACGTGGATATCTTGGCAGGGTTGTGATGCTACAAGAACAGATAATTTTACTTCGCTCTTTTTATTAATACTTGATACGATTTAAATAACACTTCACTGATATAGAGAGCTGTGAGATAATTTTTATTAATTAATTACACTTTTTAACACGTAAACTTATTTTTCGTCTCACACGAATACATATTATATTTCTTGAGGACACTTTTTGCGTCTGGTTAGTAACGCTGTCTGCAGGCAACTGAACTCTAAATTTGTAAACTTTTCTCCTTTCCAGTTTCTGATTGGCTAATCCTACTCCAATAGAATACCTCCATTTAACTAAAGCTTTTTCTGGTTGTTGATTGGCTATTTTATACACTGTCGCTAAAATGACATTATTGTTACTCCAAGAACCACAAGTAGTACTGTTAAACTTTCTTACTCATTATTGACTCAAGGTTACCTCATTGTTAGCAATTTTCAACTTATTATTCTCACAGCTCCTACATTATTAAATTACGTAATATATTCACGTAACATTATTACACATGGATACAATAATCTAAGCATATGCAATGACTATTACATACATTTTACAAATTATTACATACACATATTGCTTCAAGGCGGGCTGTTATTGAATTTACGTATTATATAATTGGACTGAAATTATTTAAGTGTTTAAAATAGTGCCTCAATACGAATGTTTTTGGTTGACCACACTAATTTTTTTACAAAAATATCTTACCTTGTTAATTGTGTGCAATTAAATATGCCAGCACTATTGAGTCCATGCCGTATTTATTGTTTTTGCAGGCAACGTGAAAGCAACACATATTGAAGCAAAGGAAATGAACTCAATTCATCAGAATATTAAAATTACAATGAACAGAAATTATTTTATTTCAAATACACATTTCAGTATCTGACGAATGGATCCCAGTGGAATGTTTGAAGTTGCGACTGCTGCTTTGGAGATGTTAACTGGTATGGGCGATAGGGGAGCTGTGTGCGACGGCAAGTAAGATCATGAGTCGCTGAAGCATTAAGGACGCCATAACAGTTGTTACGTCAAATGCAATCAGTGCATTACCTATAGTGTGTTCGACCAAAAACGATATTACAGTGCACTGGTGTTTATATAGAAGGAGAAGATTGAAACGGTGGACATAAAGATTCAACTTGGGAAGTCAGTTTTATGTTCTCTCCCACCTATCTATAGTAAGAGGAAGTATTGTACTCCACGCAAAATTCGATGTCGAAATTTCACCAGAATAAAAAAATTGCTTTTAGAAAAAGGTTATTGAATCTTTTCTAATTTTATTTTTTAGTGTTCTCTTTATGGTTCCCGTTATTTAATTGAATTAATTTAGCCTTTTATTAATGTCTATTTCAGACCCATATGTTATTTCACACCCTAGAAAATTAAATATTGACACTTGTTCTATACTTTTATTTTCTATAATTATTTTAGACCGGACCGAGTGAGTACCTTTAAAAGCCATAACTTTAGTTTTTTCAGTTGAAATTTCCATACTGTATGGAACAGTAACTTATGGGTCTGAAACATGGACAGTGACAGTAGAAAATAAAAGGATACAGACAGAAGAAATGAAATTTCTCAGACCTATAGCAGGATACACAAGACTGGATAAAAAGCCAAACAAGGAAATAAGGCAAAAGTTAAAAATAGAGGAGTTAAATAAAGCAATAATAGAATATAGAACTGGAAACAACACTTAGAAACAATGTCATTAAATAGGATACCCTGAGCAACATATAACTACAAACCCCAAGGATATAGAAACACAGGACGACCAAAAAGAGATGGACACAAGATGATTTTGGAGCCGGAGCCTAAAACCGTGAAGTAGAAGAAGAAGAAGTAGATTTAAAAAATATATCCTTCGTAGGAATAGTCTGTGGTAGCTATACAAAAATAAACGATAGTGAGTCGAGTCGTGTGAATGAAATGATTTTTCTCTATTACTCTTTCCTTGGTAATTTCACAAAAAAATCTCAAAGTCTACGATAATCAGAGTAAAACCTATTACATTACCACGTTAACAACTTTAGTTACTTTCTTTGACAGATATGACAGCAATCTTAGCAACCACAATGTTTTTCATGTCATGATTCTCAGTTGATACAAACTTATAGGGAATATAAAGCAGTTGGCGGCATTAAGAAAAAAAATTGCACGTCTAGGTGATAAAGTTAAAACGATAAAACATTTTTATCAAGCATTGGTTTCTTGATATGCGAATGAAATAGTCATAAAATGATTCATCATTTGAAGCCCATTGTGTGCGCCGATATATCCTTCTACGCTGCAATTTGCAGCTCCGTTAGAACTTTTAAAATGGCAGGTACACATATAGCAAATCTTCTAAAAGCTTAGAAAGACATTAAGGGTACTAAATACTGCATTTTATCACAAAATTCGAGGGGAAAATCTTCTTTTAACAGTTTCATAGAAAAAAATTCTGTGTTACACTCATATGACTTTCTCTACTCTTGTACAAACTATTTTTACAAACGCTTATTCTCCATATGCTTCATGTTAATCGAGATGTTAATCTTATTGCTAATTTTCTTGTAGATGCAAGGGGAATTGCTAGGCTTTAAGCGATAGTCAAATATTTTAGGAGCTGGTTGCTATGTGGAGTATTCCATTCTCTTTGCATTACCAGGACAAAAAAAAATCTGATGTGTTACACTCACATGACTTTCTCTACTCTTGTACAATCTAATTTTACAAACGCTTATTCTCCATATGCTTCATGTTAATCGAGATATCGAGATGTCAATCTTATTGGTAATATTCATGTAGATGCAAGGGGAATATGGTAGCTTTTAAGCGATAGTCAAATATTTTAACGCTGGTTGCTATGTGGCGCATTCCATTCTCTTTGCATGTCCAGGTCATAAAAAATATGAATAACGAATTTGAGAAGAAGTATAAGTATTGTAAAATTTAAGGAAATAACAAGCAATATCTCGAAAACGGTTCACTCAACAAAAGAAATGTATATGACATAAGTTGTGTATTTTAACGCGATCTACATTTTTTGTGTAGTAAAATTTTGTCTATCTCTTATGGTTTACCTGTTATGCAAAAGTCGTTCACAATGAAGAATACTTTTGGAGACATTCCCAGAAAATTAAAGATATACATTTCATTTCTCATGACATTATCTTAAACATATGATATTTTCATCAAAATCGTTAGAGCCATTTTTGAGAAAATTAAAATTTTTGAAAAATCTTCCATGTAAAGGGTAGTCTGGGGTGGGGAGATTTTCTGGAAAACCTTCGTCTCGCATCTCTGGAAGATATTGTGCCTAAATACCAAGTTTGGTGCTTATCCGACTGTTCGTTTTTGAGTTATGCTGTTCACACACATACACACACACACACACACACACACACGGACATGTTTCCAAAAATGCTTTTTTGGATTCAGTAGGTCTCAAAACATGTATTTCCGGTGAAATCTCGGTATCGAATTTTTGGGTGGAATGCAATACTTCCCCTACTTACTATACGTAGTAGAGAAAGTAAAAATGAATAACGAATTCCCATTTGAGAAAAAGTATAAGTATTGCAAAATTTAAGGGAATAACAAGCAATATCTTCAAAATGGTTCACTCAAAAAAAAAAAAGTATATGACATACATTATTTATTTTAACGCGATCTACATTTTTTGTGTAGTAAAATTTTGTCTATCTGTTATGGTTTACCAGTTATGCAAAAGTCGTTCACAATGAGGAATACTTTTGGAGCATTCCCAGAAAATTCAAGATATACATTTTATTTGTCATGAAAGTATCTTAAATATATGATATTTTAATCAAAATTGTGAGAATCATTTCTGAGTAAATTAAAATTTTTTAAAAATCTTCCATGTAAAGGGTGATCTGGGTTGGGGGGATTTTCTTGAAAACCTTCGTGTCGCATCTCTGGAAGATACTGAACCTAAATACCAAGTTTGGTGTTTATCCTACTGTTCGTTTCCGAGTTATGCTGTTCACAGACACACGCACATGTTTTTTTTTTATTCAGGGGGCTTCAAAACATGTATTTCCGGTGAAATGTCGGTATCGAATTTTTGGGTGGAATGCAATACTTCCCCTACTTACTATACGTAGTAGAGAAAGTAAAAAGTTATTATCTTACAATTTTTTCCCCTTACATTTTTACCACTTGTTCAGTTTCGTTAAAATTTTAGTATACTTTCTTTGAACGTGGATGTAGAGGTCTGAAGAGCCTTTTCTTATCACAATTTTGGATTTAGTTTTTTAATTATTTAGTACACGATTGACTTTTAGAAAATTAAAAGGTTTTAATCGTTGACTGTAAAGAACATATTTGACAAATAATACGTAGAGTTAAACATTCTGAGTTGTTTTTATTTCTTGAAAACTATTATCTTGCAAAGTCAGGTATCACATTTTTTATCTGCGTCCATCCATACGAGAAATTGGTAGAAAGGAAGACAAACCGGTGCTACACTCACTGTAGTTTCCGCTCTGGTAAATAAGCCGTCATTACTGTAATGCCTTTAGGTGGTTTCCATGGTGTTTGATTTTCAGGTGCAACCTAACAGCTTCTGTTCGCGATAATGGTTTGATCCGTTAACATTGACCACGCAACCGAGTGCCTCTAGGAAGTCTGTTAAAAGGCTTCAGCTCTCAAGACCGTGGTACAAGAACATTGAGAAAGGTCACTGCACCTTACGCACGTACTTGCTTGCTTCCTCTCCCATCGCATATTTATCAATCCATCTCATTCTCCACTCTCCTGGGCAGTGACAACAGGTTGTGAATTAAGTGCATGGCAGAGGAGAGGGCATTGAGTAAGACCACCTTCATTAAAGCAGAATCGTAATATATTTAAAAATCCTGTGTGGTACACTCACATGACTTTGTCTACTCTTGTACAAACTATTTTTACAAACTCTTATTCTCCATCTATTTCATATTAATCGAGATAAACATTTGCAGAAACGATCTTTTGACATGCAAAGATAATTACATTTTACACATAGCGACCAGTTCTAAAAATATTTGACTATTAAGGCTTACTATG
The DNA here is from genome assembly GCA_030765065.1 of Deroplatys truncata. Classification (NCBI taxonomy): domain Eukaryota; kingdom Metazoa; phylum Arthropoda; class Insecta; order Mantodea; family Mantidae; genus Deroplatys; species Deroplatys truncata. The sequence goes on from CM060982.1 coordinate 114,777,337, forward strand.
TTCCCCTTGTTTTGTATTTGCAAGGGCAATATAGAAATACAGTAAGCACATACATCTCTCTTAATAGCTGGTTGCTAGGTGCAGCACCATTCCCTTTGCCACAGATTAATACTCTTTGCATATCCAAGACAAAAAAATGAATAACCAATTCCCATTTGAGAAAATAAGTATTGAAAAATTTAAGAGAATAACCAGCAATATCTCGAAAATGGTTCACTCAACAAAAAAGTGTATATGACATAAATTGTGTATTTTAACGCGATCTACATTTTTTTGTGTAGTAAAATGTTGTCTATCTCTTATGGTTTACCAGTTATGCAAAAGTCGTTCACAATGAAGAACACTTTTGGAGACATTCTCAGAAAATTCAAGATATACATTTTATTTGTCATAAAAATATCTTAAAACATATGATATTTTATCAAAATCGTTAGAGCCATTTTTGAGAAAATTAAAATTTTCGAAAAATGTTCCATGTAAAGGGTAATCTGGGGTGGGGTGATTTTCTTGAAAAACTTCGTGTCGCATCTCTGGAAGATACTGAACCTAAATACCAAGTTTGGTGTTTATCCAACTGTTCGTTTCTGAGTTATGATGTTCACAGACACACACACGGCCATGTTTCCAAAAATGTTTTTTTTTTTTTTCCTTATTCAGGGGTCTCAAAACATATATTTCCGGTGAAATTTCGGTGTCGAATTTTTGGGTGGAATACAATACTTCCGCTACTTACTATACGTAGTAGAGAAAGTAAAAATATGTATTTATGTTAAAAGTGGAGTATTACTATGCAAAGAGAGGCTGATTCAAAACCGAGAACGACAAAGTTTAAATGCATGTATGAGGCAAAATATGAGGTTGTTTCTGCCATGATGTGTTTACTGGACGTAAATTTCTCCCCAAGTTTGCGAAGAGGGAGAAGTCGCTCGGAGCCAAATCTGGAGAATATGGTGGGTGAGAGAGCAGTTCGTAGCCCAATTCCACAAATTTTGCAATGGCAATGGCTGACTTGTGTGCGGGTACATTATCCTGGTGAAAGAGAACCTTTTTCTTCACCCAAATGGGGTCGTTTCTTTACAATTCCTTGTGAAACTGATCCAGCATTGGGCATAATATGAACCTGTGATCGTTTTACCCTTTTCCAGGTTGTGGATGTCTATCACCTCTTGTGAATCCCAAAAGACAGCTGCCATGATTTTTCCTACCGGAATGGTTTTCGCTTTCTTTGGAGCAGGTTCGCTGAAGGAAATCCACTGCTTTGATTGTTGTTTGGTTTCAGGTTGATAGTATTGGATCCAAGTTTCATCAACCGTGATGAACCCGTGCTGGGTTGAGCTAGAACATGTTCAAACATCCCTGTGAAATGGTCACAGATTCCGCTTGTTCTCAACTGTGAGCAGTCGCGGCACCCATCTTGCTGACAACTTTCTCATATCCAAAAATTCGTGCAAAATGTTATACACCCGTTCACTCGGGATGTTTACGGTCTTGGCTATCTCACGGACTTTCACTCAGCGGTCTACCAAAACAATATCGTGAACTTTTGTTCACCATTTCTTCTGTTGTGACCTCAACCGGCCGTCCTTTGCGCACGGCATCTCTTGTGCTCGAAGGCCACATAGAAATTCTGTGAACCACTTGTGAATCGTGCCATGTGATGGAGCAGAGTCCCCATAATACTTTTTCAGCTTTTCTTCCGTTTCCTTCACGCCTTACCACGCAAAATGTACTGCTTTATCAGAATACGAAATACATTTTTCTCCATTTTCTACGAAGCAACACACATCTGCTTATTTTAGACGCTCTCGAGAATGTTCTAAGAAACAAATGGCGACGAATTCCTGCGATTATACCCAGAATAAAAGTAAAACTTGGGTGCAAGCAAGAAACCTCTGATTAGAACGCTATCTCTCGTCAAAGTCATGGACTTATAAATCCGCCCTCGTATTTAAATGGGAGCGTTCACAATTGAAGTTTTCCCGGGCCCCAAAAACTGGAAATAGATTTGCCTAAGTTTTTATTTTCTCTTCTCGGGCTCGGCATACGAGATCTATATTGTACATATTTGGCTCTTCACCGTAGATATTATTCTGGTCGACCGTGAGATGTTTTAGCCGCTAGTGCTCTCTCGAGTCGCAAGCTGGAAACATGAAACTGGAAGAAATTCTAGCACATGTGCGTCCTAATCTCAGATCCTGACACCCGCAGATCCAATGAGCATTGATTCTTCTAGTAAATGGGTCATCTGTAGTTTATATACAACTCAAAACTGGCTATTGCCTCAAAAACAAAGCAAAAAGCTGTAGGAATTAACAAATTTAATGTAACCTATAAATAAAGGAACGAAGGCATAATACGACTAGAGGAATTAGAAATGTAAAGGATCTGTGCATTTATATAATGTTTACCATTTGATGTTAGCTAACCCGCATTATGTTGGTTGAAATGGAAGCAGATGAAAAAACAGCATTGGTGCATTAAAAACAAATGAAATCCCAATTGCAAAATCGACTTTCCATTTTATGATTGATATGCATTTCCTTTCTCGTTAACGGCTGTTGTGAACCAAAATCTTACATGCTGCACATTGCTTCCGTTTTTGGCCTATTATGAAACAGCCAATATTTGCGAAACGAGGCTGATAGCCGAGTCTACCAATTGTAAATTCACTTAACACGTGTTGTCACATAGATACTATTTTTAGACAGTACTGGATATTAAATTATTAAGTTCCCACTGAAATTTGTGTAGAAATATCAGTACACATTCAGACATGCGCAATAGTGAGTTCTAGTCTGTTGTTTGGTCTTCGTTGTTGTTTATAGCGCCAGTACTGTGCCAAAAGTAAATCAACAGAATAGATGTAACATTTTTATGTTACTACTACTGCTACTGCCTGCTACTGCTACTTTGGTGTAACTGTGATGCTGATTGTGCAGTTATTACAATCTGTAATGTTAGTTTCTTGTGCAGAGGAAGTAGCACAGATTTGGTATCATTGAAGAAATCTATCGCATGCAATGTGGTACTTTTTCCTGGACTTCTTTGGTAATAATTCCAAGGTTATCCTCTCTGCTGCTTGCAAAATTTCTTCTGGTTCTATTGAATCCATTTCCGAGTCGTTCAAATAATACGCAATTGCATTAATCGATGCAAGGTCTCTGCTTAATATACATAACATTTCCAAGGCAAGAATCAAGGGAGTGCTATAAAAATGTTATTCCACTGAGTGTTATAATCTTGAAGTTCTAGTAAGAGTGGCACGTGCTAAAAGTCTTATTTTTAGTGTCAGCTGTTCTAAAACAGCTTTTCTCCAACAATTCATCAACATTCATGGGCTAAGCCCTTTTAAGGCTTGTTCCGGTCTCATAGGATTTCAATTAAAAAGTGATGTTGGTTGTTGCTTCACGTATGGAAAGCCAATTTGAAGTAGGAGTTGTATTGTAGTTTTTGTTGTATTGTTATCTGCCCCACGTTTTGGGAGCCAATTTGAAGGTTTGTTGCAACCGCACGTATGGTAAAAGGTTTCCGGTAGCCTTCGCTCCAAAAATGTACTTTCCGGTGGCCTTTGCCCCAAATGTTTAAAAATACTAACTTTGTAATTTTGACTGTTTCTTTAAATATTATATATTTATATGTGCCTCGACTGCGTCAGTATTTATATTTTTTTTAGAGCCATGAATTCTTAGCAGGGGGTGGTGCGACTGAAGAATGTAGGCTTACACAGATTATAAGTTTACTTCACTCCTTTTATTAATGCTTGACACGATTTAAATAACACTTCACTGATGTAGAGAGAGCTGTGCGATTTGTTTTTTTTATTAATTACTTGCACTTTTTAATATGTAAACTATTTTTTCGTCTCACACTAAATACGTATTAAATTTCTCAAAGACGCATCTCGCGTCCAGTTAGGAACCCTGTCTACAACCAACTGACTTCTGAATTTGTAAATTTTGCTATATTTCAATTTCTAATTGGCTAATCCTACTCCAATAGAATACCTTCATTTAACTAAAGCTTTTTCTGGTTGTTGATTGGCTATTTATAAACTGTCTCAAAATTTACATTATTGTAGCTCCAATAATGACTAGTAGCATTAATAAACTTTCTTACTCATTACTGCCTCAAGGTTACCTCATTGTTAGCAACTTTTAACCACCTTATTCTCACAGCTTCTACATTATTAAATTATGTAATACATTCGCATAACATTATTACACATGTATACAATAATATAAACATATACAATGACTGTAATATATACTTTTTATATCTTGTTACACACACATATTGCTTCAAGGCGGGCTGTTATGAATTTATATATTATATAATTACACTGAAATCATTTAAGTGTTAAAAATTGATTTTATCCATCAGCTTAAAAATGTTTAACTCCTTTCTAATATCTTAATTTTTGTCTTCCATCCAAGAGTGTACAGCTGACCACACGTCTAAAAAATCTCATTTCAGCATCTATGATCCCCTCTTCTTTTCCAGTTAAATCCAAAAATTCTATATCGAGATTTCGTCGGAAATACATGTTTTGAGGCTCCCTGAATGCAATAAAAACACTTTTAGAAAAAGGTCCGCGTGTGTGTCTGGGTATCTGTGAACAGCGTAACTCAAAAACGAAAAATCGGATCAACACCAAAGTTGGTATTTAGGTTCAATATCTTTCAAAGACGCGACAGGAAGATTTTTCAAGAAAATTCCTTCACCACAGACTACCCTTTACATGGAACATTTTTCGAAAATTTTGATTTTCTCAAAAATAGCTAACGATTTTGACTACATTATATTTAAAATATTTTCATGACAAATAAAATGCATATATTGAATTTTCTGGGAATATCCCCATAAGTCCTCTTCTTTCTGAATTGCTTTTGCATAACTGGTAAACCGTAAGATATAGACAAAATTATTATAAAAAAAGTAGAGCTTTGTGTGTGTTTTAATGTATCATATACTTTTTTTTTTAACTTCTGGACATGCAAGGAGAATGGAATGCTCCACATAGCAACCAGCTCTTAAAAATTTGACTATCGCTTAAAGCCTACCACATTCCCCTTGGACCTACATGAAAATTAGCAATTAGTTTCTGCAAATGTTTATCTCAATAACATAAGGTAGATGGAGAGTAAGCGTTTATAAAAATAGTTTGTACAAGAGCAGAGAAAGTCACGCGAGTATAAAAGATTTTTTTCAATATTGTTTTAATGGATATAGAGCCGTCTGTAAACCATCTAGATATGGGAACCTGGTCATTCGCAAAAAGTAGTATGTCTAAAATGAGATTCCTTATTTTAGAACGTGAGTTTAAAATTATGTGCCAATTGTTACAAATGGCATCGTCAATATACAAATAAAAATGGACGGAATTCTTACACAAATAATTTTCCCACACTGGATGCTATCACTAAATCGGCAATGATGTTCGTGGGCTGTGTGATATATATCCGGGTTTCTCGGAAATCAGCCACACGATCAAGTTGGCGTTACACGAACATCTAGTTTATCTGCATGAAATCTACATACATGGCACGCGATTATAGTACATTGCGATACAAGAGTGGTAATCGTATCACTGGGGAACGAGAAAGAGTTTGAAAATAAGAGACGAAGTCGAGTATTTTCTACTTCCGAGATTCTCCAATGCACCCAACATATTGCATACCATTTTTTTCGAGGAAAGAGAATAATAGAAATAGTATTTATGCGAAAATAAAATTAATAATTTACTGACAGTTTTGGTATGTACTTACATGGTTGTTGGGCAGCAGGGTCACTGAAAGTAACCTTGGTGGCGAATTAGTGATTAATTATCCAAGAATGGTTGTTGACCTTAAAAAGGCAATAACTCCCAGCTCATGCTTAGCTGTTGCATGAATTAAGTCGTACGTAAATATGAACTAAACAGGAAGTAAACATCCAGGTAACATTTATATGGTACAATTCAACTATCAAATATTATACTTCATGTCTGCAATAACAAATATATCAAAAGTTAGAGGATTTAATATATCTATTTCATGCATATTGGTGCAGTAAAATAGGCAAAATAAGCAGATGGATTAGGTTACCAGCACTGAATGCAGGAAATTCCGCCATGATAGCACGAACACTATGTAGTTTGCCCTCCGTACTGCTCTTATTTTAGGACGCAAAATTGGTTGACTATCTCTCCCTGCAATGCACTTAGGTGTAAATGGTAGTCTAACTTACAGGAGTACGTCACTGCAGCTGCGTCATAAAACTTGAGCGTCTCACTGCACTGTTTTACTTTCTCTGGCAGCTGTCTATTAGACAGAGGGAGTTACGGACCGAGTTTGGTGTTTATCCGACTGTTCGTTTCTGAGTTATGCTGTTCACAGACACACACACACACACACACACACACGGACATGTTTCCAAAAATGTTTTTTTTGGACTCAGGGGGTCTCAAAACATGTATTTCCGGTAAAATCTCTATATATAATTTTTGGGTGAAATACAATACTTCCCCTACTTACTATACGTAGTAGAGAAAGTAAAAAGCGATCGAAAGAGGATTAACATGAAAAAGCGATCGAAAGAGGATTAAAATAGTTTTACGGAGTAAACAAAAGCTGCAAAATAGTTTAACATAGAACATATTTTGGAATAACTTATTAGAAATGTTTTAAATAGGAATATAGGCATGAGGACAGTAATTGCAGCTATATTGAGGCCTATAAATGAAACGAAGTCAGAGAGATACGTAAATATATGTGACAGTACAGTAAAGAGGAGGATTTGTTTGGGCAAGAATACGAGCTATAAAATTAACAGGAGACTTTCAAATGAACGTCCGTCCACTATGTGAAAGCTCAGCTGCAACTTGTCGCAGTTCTCAGTGGCTTGTGTTATCTTATTTGTTGGGCGCTTATTGTTTAATTATTTTTAAATTTGGGTTCTTTGTCCTCCAGCTAGCTATTATAACTCAGTTGAGCAAGTATCTCTAAGCAGGGTGTGTAAACGGAAAGGAGTTGTTACTAAAAGATAACACTGATAAAAAAATCTGTATCTAGACTTTTATTGCCGTCACGCTTAATTAATAATTGACATGTTTAATCTTTATACACGCCTGACTGAAACTGTGATATTTCCGAATGTAACTACAGTCGTTTTAGTTGCCGCGCACCAATTACTTCGCGTACTTTACATTTTTTGTAACTAACTGCGACGTGCACCTCGTGAGAGATTCTTCAAAACTGTGTGACACTTGCTTATGACTCGAGAATATATACTCCTTCACCTCGAATTGCCTAAACATTATAATATAGTTGCTATTGGTTACCAAATTGCGACAACCTTAGCGTCTGTTTTGGTCAGCCAATCACTACTACTAACATATATGCTCTAGGGAAGATATTCCCTCCGTTTCTATAAAAAAAAAAAAAAAGCACGCTATCCTGGCGTCATTTGTTTGTCTCTTCTTAGTGATAAACAACTCATCCCCTCGGTTTATTGTTACCCACTTCTATTGTTAGTTTCAGTTAGGCCGTGTAAACTTATTTCCTAACAATACTTAGGCTAACAAACATCTAAAATCCTGTACATACAATAATATTAATTTACACTACAATCACTCTGGCATTCACAGCATGTTATGATATAAAATATTGCCTCAAACTCAGCCGAAATATTGGAGACAATGCTCCAAATATGTTTTGTCTAATTCACCGAGGCTTGTGTAAAACCCACCTTTGAACATTACACGTAGACGATAATTACATGGATTTAGAACAGGCCAATTAATGATTCTGCCATCAAACTGTTTTAAAGGACGCAACAGACCCGTCTGCGGTATTGCATTGTTCTGCAGCAGCTAACCACAAGCACGTTGTTGAGGTGACAGTTCTCTGAAGAGAGGATGCAGTACCGGCAACGCAGGCCGAGTCAACCCGCAGGCGAGGTCATGGATCCCGTCAACATACTTGAGTCAGCTCCTTTACCAAGCATTGCATCCCACTAATAAACGAAAAGGTTTACTATCCTCGGAATTCTGTTACTACAGTACACCAATCACTCACGCTTGCTGTTGAACGCGTCAGAAAGGTCTCTGTGGTGTGGGGTAGCATATCTGCCTCACATTCAAGAGGTTCAGAGTTCGATCTCGGTCAGGGCGAGTTAACCGGGGGTTTTCCTTATGCTGAAAAGATGAATGTCAGGTGACTTCAAGCTCTATGGATCCCGAGCTCATTTGAGCATTATTTCACCCATTCATACATTGTCCGATATGACCTAACCGGTTAAATGGTGTTAAACTTAGAAAAATATCTGTTGCACTCACATGACTTTCTCTACTCTTGTACAACCTATTTTTACAAACGTTTATTCTCCATATACTTCTGCAGAAACTACCCTATTGTTTCCTGTAGGTGCAAGGGGAATATGGTAGGCTTTAAGCGATAGTCAAATCTTTTAAGAGCTGGTTGCTATATGAAGCATTCCATTCTCTCTGCATATCCAGGGCATTAAAAGCGAATAACGAATTCCCATTTGAGAAAAAGTATAAGTATTGGAAAATTCAAATAAATAACAAAGAATATCCCGGAAATTGGTAACTCGACAAAATAAATGTATATGACATAAATTGCATGTTTTAACGAGATCTACATTTTGTGTAGAAAAACGTTGTCTATCTCTTACGTTTACCAGTTATGGAAAAGTCATTCAGATTGAAGAGGATTTTTGGGGACATTCACAGAAAAATGATATTTCAATCAATACCGTTAGAGCCATTTTTGAGAAAATAAAAATTTTCGAAAAACGTTCCTTGTAAAGGGTAGTCTGGGGTGCGAATATTTTTTTGAAAGATCTTTGAAGATACGGAGCCTAAATACCAAGTTTTGTATTTATCCGACTTTTCGTTCTTGAGTTATGCTGTTCACAGACACATCCACGCACACATCCACACACACACGCGGAGCTTTTTCTAAAAATGCTTCTTTTTTTTATTCAGGGGGCCTCCAAACATTTATTTCTGGTGAAATCTCGGTCTCGAATTTTTTTTGGATGGAATGCAATGTTTTCCCTATTTACTATATTTAGTAGAGAAAGTTAAAAAAAAAAAAAAAAAAAAAAAAAGGCATAGTCGCTGTCAATAATGAAGCAAAATTTTGTATTCAATATGCAAAGAGTGATTAAGTATTCGGTATAATTGCAAAATTCATTAAAAAAAAGGTGTGTAAAACAGTCAAAGTAAATTGTGTCCAAAAACTTAATTTTTTGTAACATTTTTATTTCGTAGAGTATACTTTTGGGAACATGTTCCCGGGTTATTTTGTTCCTCTTCCACCTCTAAGTTCATTAGAAAAATTTAAAAGCCTTAACGGTGCAGATCCGGCACAAACTATGTGTTTTTATGTGTATTTGTATTGCTATATCGTTATTTATTCCACTAAATTGTGTTTATTTTAACTATTACAAATGAGATCCAAAAATCAATAATTGAATAATTTAAAAAATCAGTATAGTAATATGCTTCGAAAATTTACAGAACAGGTCACACTACCTGCCCCGTCATCATTCAGGCATGCCGTAACGCCGATTATTTAACCTGGGTCCACCCCATCATAAACCACAGGCGAGATAGAGAAGGTCCAGCCAGTGGTTAAATTTTGATTTATAGAATTGTATGTCAAGAACAAAAATGTGTTGTAATTGCTTTTTAAGTAAAGGCTTACATTTTCCCTTAAATGTGTCTAAACTATTAAAATGAAACTTAACAATTTCGCAAGACAAACTTAGAGGTAGGTAACCGCAGGTTAGGTAAGCCAGATTATAGGTACGTGCAAAAGTACACACACATATGCATTACCTTCTTTGGGAAAACTTATACAAACTCCTCTTAATTTTTGTTAAAATAATACAAATAGGCACACTATGTATCCTCTCATCTTTAAACAGAATCGATTGACCTTTAAGTGCCTTAATATATGCAGTATTCTTCTGAGGATTAAGTATTTTTGAACAGAATGACAAACATTTCAGTAGTGCAAACCATAATATTACCATTGAGATAGGTTATTGTTTCACGTATGGAAAAGCCGATTTGAAGTAGGAGTAGTATTATATTTCAACTGTTGGGGAGCCGAACTTGTAGTAGTTGCAACCGCACGTATGGTAAACAGTTTCCGGTGGCCTTTGCCCCAAGTTTAAAAAATAAAATTACTCTTTCTTTAAATGTTATATATTTATGTTTACCTCGGCTGCGTCAATATTTGTTAGAGACACGTTTCTCTTGGCAGGGTTTTGGTACGACTAAGAATGTAGGCTTACACAGATTATAATTTTTTAGTTCACTCCTTTTATTAATACTTGATACGATTTTAATAACACTTCACTGATGTAGAGCTGAGAGATTCGTTTTATTAATTAATTACACTTTTTAACACGTAAACGTTTTTCGTCTCACACGAATACGTATTAAATCTCTCGAGGACGCACAAGCAACGCATCCAGTTATGAGCACCCTCTGCAGGCAACTGACTTCTAGATTTGTAAATTTTGCTATATTTCAGTTTCTGATTGGCTAATCCTACTCCAATAGAATACCTTTTAACTAAAGCTTTTTCTGGTTGTTGATTGGCTATTTTATAAACTGTCACTATAATTACATTATTGTTACTCCAATAATCAGGAGTAGTATTATTAAACTCTCAAACTCATTATTGCCTCAAGGTTACCTCATTGTTAGCAACTTTTAACTTAATATTCTCACAGCTCCTACATTATTAAATTACGTAATGCATTCACATAACATTATTGAACATGTTTACAATAATATAAGCATATGCAATGACTGTTACATACATTTTACAAATTATTACATACAGATATTGCTTCAAGGCCGGCTGTTACTGAATTTACATATTATATAACTTGACTAAAATCATTTAAGTGTTAAAAATACTGCCTCACCATGAAAAAGTCTTGAGATGTTCCAATTCCACGACTTTCTCTAACCACTATCATTTATTTTCATATGTATTCTGAAAATTATTCGTAACAATTGGCTAATGCTTATTTGACGAAACTACTTCCTTTAACGAGCTCTGAAATTTTTTCTGAAGTATGTTTTTATCATTTCTTATGGTTTCCCCGTTAAATAAAATCATATAAAATTCAGTAAGAATGTACAGGACTTCACATGCTATACATTGACAATTCAATGTGTCTACAGTGATTCTAGCAAACATTCGTCTCCACCCAAATGAATGGAGCCAAATTAATGGACAGAAAATACTTATTTTTAATATGCAGAAAGAACAAACAATATTATACTTTGTGTATTATGGGGTTTTTCAGTATTTTTCATTTTGTTATATATATATTAAATTGCACCAATTTTTCAACTTTCTCGTGTGCGGTGTTTAAAAGATGATTTTATGTGCATTTAATAGCGCAAATGTTTCATATAATATCTGAAACTTGAAGCGAAAATGCGTTTTGATCTAACAGAAGTAAATAATGTCAAAAGTCAGGAATTATCCATTTAAACCCTCTGTAATTGAAACCATATATCCATAAAGTCAAGTATTATATAAAAAATTTACTAAATGCCGTTAAAATAATTTGTAAACACCACAAACTCGGTGCAATTTTCAAAATAAATCTAGAAACAAGAACATTCTTACATCTTTTGTTCTTTATGCATATCATAAATGATAATTGCCTCTCCTTTAATTTGCATGATAGAAGTTTTAAACTGGAGACAAGTCACTATATTTCGCTTAATATCTCCAACATACGACTCGTTGGAGCCATTTTTGTGAAAATAAAAAAGTATTAATTGTTTTTCCGCCAAAATAAGGGTGTTATTTATTTTATTGAAAATCTTCCCCACTTTTCTAAACGCTGACTGAAATTTTGTATTTCTCAAACTTTACGTATTCGAGTTATGCTCTTCACAGTCCCACACACATGGCTACTTTCCTAAAAAGTACACTGCACAACCAGAGTTTTTAAGAAAATCACAACTTAAATGTCTTAATGAATATTGCAAACCTGGATAGTCCAGTACAAATATCGATATATACTTCTGAATGGCATCACATTTTGGACGTAATGAACGAAGTGCAAGCAATAACTTGAGTGCTGAGGATCATGTAAATAAATAAATAAATTAATAATAATAATCATCACAGTGCATTCCCACCAAAGTAAACACCGCTACCCAAAACCTTCCTTCCCGCTGTCGCACAGATGGCCTTGAGCAGGGGAAGGCTGACTCGCGCTTTGTTTACATTATTTCGGTGTGCTTCGCACACACGTGTATACAGGCAATGGTAAAGTGACACAAGAGCTAAAAGTTCAGTTTTATGGTCCTGTTTGGGTTGAAAGTCAATGCAATATCAACATTCCAATCTGCATAACATTTTCTGCTAGGCCTTGTAAACTAGTTTGAATTCCGAATGGAGATAGCTGCTGGGAATTTTTGGTTTCCTGGCAGTTTTCCCGAATTTCAACTCGAATGCCAGTTAATTCAATGTGCCAAGACATGCAAGGCTAATACTATGAGCCAAAATAATTAGTTCCGTTCACATTCATTCGTACCTCGTCTAGCATTACATTGGCCTTCCATGCCAAATGTCGATGCATTCGTGACCAACTATAAAAGTGCACCTGATCGTTCGTCATTGTGAACGATTCCTTTTTTGTGAAGACTGTAAATCCAGAAAGTAGGTATAGTGTATACTTTTAAAAAAATTCCAACAGCCAACACTAATTTTTAATATGCAGAAAGAACAAATGATATTCGAGTTTACTTGCTGATTTTTCGTGTTACTATCTTTATTATTCTTTTTTAAATTGCATAGATGTTTCTACTTGTTCACGCGTGGTGTTTAAAAATTATTTTATATGCACCTATTCAGTAGAACAAATGTTACTACACCTGACGTTGCTAACATATGATTTGAACCATAAAAGAAATGTATGTGAAGTCTTAAAAAATGCGGTCAGTATTGTCACAAATGGGACCATCACTGCAGAACACACTTTATATATCACTTAGACACTCAGTTTAACACAACACGTTACACCTGAGTCACTGTTAGCGCACGCTCAGAACAGAACACAACTGAACCGTCGAATCAACTCGCAACTGAACCACACTGCTGTCACCCATATCTGTTCACTTTTAAGTGCAAACTCGTCAAGCCGAGCGCTAGCAGACCCTAATATCACATTTTCAAACAGACTCTACTAATTCAGTTTACCCATTAATTACTTTAATACTAAAATACTTGCAATATTTTTATTTAAAAAAAAACAATCTATCCACAATATATCACTGCTGAGAAAGAAAGAAACAAAACAGTGTACAATGATTTTAAAAATATTTCTTGGGATTGCAAAAATTATTTTGAATTTTACTGGTGCATATGTTTTATCAGCAAAAAGATTAGTTCAAACATGTAGATTTTTTTCTGCAACGTAAAAACATACATTAAATGACTGTGTGCTCTGACCACAAAGTAGAACCAAGGAACCATTTACGTATCATATCCAAAGATTAATCATAGGTATATTGCTGTAGTTATTTTTCTTTGTGTATGCATTTTACTTCCAACCTGTTAAAACTTGAACCTTAGACTATTTTATGACCATAACAGAGTGCCAAGGTCTTTATTTATTCTTTCTTTGCTGTAAACAGAACCACTCATTCCCTTTCCCCGGTTAAGTAATTAAATTCCGCTTAACGAATATTTGTTATTATTTTTTGACCTTTGATTCCGTGAAAACAAGCATTAAAGCTATTAACTTTCTCCAGTTGTATTCAATGCGAACAACAATCTTGGCATGATTAGTGGTACTATATTCAGTAGAAATGGGTTCAATTCTTGGTATGAGGGGAAGGAAGTTTTCTTTGATTAGGACACTCCCTGGCTACCATACAATTTGGAAAGGATTAATAAAAAATCTGATGTGTTACACTCACATGACTTTCTCTACTCTTGTACAAACTATTTTTACAAACGCTTATTCTCCATATGGTTCATGTTAATCTTATTGCTAATTTTCTTGTAGATACAAGGGAAATTGGTAGGTTTTAAGCGATAGTCAAATATTTTAAGAGCTGGTTGCTATGTGGAGTATTCCATTCTCTTTAAATTACTAGGACAAAAAAAATGAATAACGAATTTGAGAAAAAGTATAAGTATTGAAAAATTTAAGGAAATAAGCAATATCTCGAAAACGGTTCACTCAACAAAAGAAATGTATATGACATAAGTTGTGTATTTTAACGCGATCTACATTTTTTGTGTAGTAAAATTCTGTCTATCTCTTACGGTTTACCAGTTATGCAAAAGTCGTTCACAATGAAGAATACTTTTGGAGACATTCCCAGAAAATTCGAGATATACATTTCATTTCTCATGACATTATCTTAAACATATGATATTTTCATCAAAATCGTTAGAGCCATTTTTGAGAAAATTAAAATGTTCGAAAAATGTTCCATGTAAAGGGTAGTCTGGGGTGGGGGGATTTTCTTGAAAACCTTCGTGTCGCATCTCTGGAACATACTGAACGTAAATACCAAGTTTGGTGTTTATCCGACTGTTCCTTTCTGAGTTATGCTGTTCACAGACACACACACGGACATGTTTCCAAAAATGTTTTTTTTTGGATTCAGGGGGTTTCAAAACATGTATTTCCGGTGAAATCCCGGTATCGAATTTTTGGGTGGAATACAATACTTCCCCTACTTACTATACGTAGTAGAAAAAGTAAAAGGTCAAAGCCGCCAATAATACTTGAAGCAATTAAACCCAAATTCGTATGGTAAATAATACGGCTGCATTGGTAAAACACATCATGGAAAGTATATTCACTCTAAAAGCTGTTCATATTGACTTCCCTTAATTGAAATGCGTTGACAAACTTTCTTTTAGACTTTTATACATAGAACTTCAGGTTCAAAAGGGCAGCTATTCGCCTAAAAATTTTGTATATTTAGAATACCGCGATTAATTTTGGCCCGATTTTGATGAACTGAGGATGAACTGTTTTGAAATTCTTATACACCAAATTTCAACTCGATACATCCTCCGGTTTCCGAGTTGTTTCATACTTACAATGGACATTAACAGCTGCAAGACAGTAATGAACGTATATTTTGGCTTTAATTTTATACTAAACAAATCAACACTGCCCAAAGATGACAGGAATAAAAGAAATGAATATAGGAAAAGGGTTTTACTTTTGTTTTCGATTACTCTGTCATTTATTACTAGTGTAATTCAATTCTAATTGTACAGTTGATTAACAGTGGGCTCGTTCATTGGTTAGAACACATTCGCTTTATCATTTTAAGTCATGAACTCAAGGGAAAAAGTAAACAACATTAGGGGTAATTAAAAACGTCGGTGGGATGTTTAACTTCATTAAAGAACTCCCACAGCACGTGGAAAGAAATACAGCAAGTACTCACTGAATTGCTAGACGAAGACCTTCCATTCCTTTGTGCCAATGAAGAATCAAGCAGTCTTTCTTCTCCAAGACCAAATTCACATCCCACACGCGGCAACAACACGATGCGGAAGTAAGAATATCAAGAGAACAGAATATGTATCGTATACTTATGTGTGTTTCATATCATTAGAGCACATGTTAACGTCACTAATTGGCCACACTAGACGTACACAAAAGACTTGCTTCCCATCTCTGTCGTAACCGCGCATGCACTCAGGAGCAATGCGCTGTGCCTTTGTTTCCACTAGTTCGCCAAGGAGGCCCAACGGAAACTAACCAACCAGACTGCTTGCCTGCCAGCCTGTCTCCTTGCCAACAGCTGACCGAGACAAAACCGGCTCAGCCCGCCGCAGTTTGGTAACCTCACGGATGAAAATGCACTAAGCACCACCACGGTGAAAACTGAATGGCACCGATGCATGTCACTACAGTTGGCAATGTTTACAGTGTCCCATGACAGCTGCGACGGTGACTTTAAAGTATCTACGACTTTTATGGTACTAACGCCTTTAAAATCATCAACTGCCATAGGCGGACCCAAGGAGGGGCTATAGCACCCCCTCTGCTTAATTAAAGAAAAAGTTTGGCATTTATTATACTTAAGGTTACGCTATTACTTTGTTTTGGATAATAAAAATCAACATTTCTATTTCTAACCTATTTACTTAAACTAAATGAGCGTCTATTCGTGCAGTAATTAAATGAATTTATCTTAGCATAAAGCTATATCTTTTAAAAGTTTTCTCAATATTTAAATTAATGTTTGCTTCTAAAAGATGATCTGTGGATCACTTTAATGATATTTAGAAATCTAGAAAGCTAAAATACTCTATTATTGACGATATTGCTCAATACTTAGCCATTCTTTTAAAGCCCAGTCGATTTTCACGTGTTTCCCGCGAAAGTGTATTGAATTTTAAGGCCAGCGTATAGCGTGCAGTTCTTAAACATTTGACTATCGCTGTTCCCTTTGTATTCTAACGAAGTAAGTAATGTAGCTATTTCTGCAAATGTTTATCCCGTTTAAAATAAGAAAAATAAGCTTTCGTAAGAATAGTTTTTATACCCACTAATAAACGACAGAGTAGAGGAAGTCATGTGACTGTAACATATACTTTTTTCGTGTAAAGGGAACGTAGGGTGGGAGGATTTCCTTGAAATCTTCCGTGTCGAATCCTTGGAGGATGCTGAACTAATACCAAGGTTAGTATTAATTCGACTTTTCGTTTTTTAGTTATGCTGCACAGGCACGCCTTTTTCTAAAGGCTTCTTTTTTATTCAGGGGACCTCAAAATATGTATTTCCGGTGAAATATCGATATCGAACTTTTGGGTGGAATGCAATACTACTGCTATAAGTAGATGCCAGAGAAAGTAAAACACGTGTCAAGGCCGTAATCTGACCTCTAGTGAAGCTGATATACACACGTCACTTTGTAAAGACCTACAGCTATTGGCTAGGGAAGAATTTCGTTGCAGGAAGGTTCTCTACTGTTAACCAGTTTTAAATCATAATCAGTGCGAAAACAAGATATGTATACAGCATGTTAACCTTACGTGCGCAGCAATAATATTAAGGAATACAAACTAGAGACACATTTCCTACAATTGCTATTTTCTACAAAATTCTCCCGTTTATTTTCATGTTTTTGTAGCTAAAAAGGGTAACTCTACAGTTCATTTTGGAAGAATCCCGATACAAATCACAATTCTAATCACAGTAACGGGTGACTATGGGCGAATGTGAGACCAAAACGCAAAGACAACTTCTGTCACAGCTACGAGAGCAGTCCCAGCAGTACCCGACCTGACGTATAGATAGAGGTTGTTGTTTCAAAAAATGACTATGCTGGAAAGTACTACCCTTATAACGCTTAAGTTTGAAGTTTGACGATGCTACGTTGTTTAGTAATTGTTTGGCAGTCATTAATAGTGAACTCTCTCAGCAAATTTGTAAACATGGATAAAACTGGCAATCGTTATGCAATACTTTCATTTGAAAGGTCTTAGTCCAACTAATATTAAAGCTGAGCTAGATTCTACTCTGGGGGGAATTTGCTCCTTCATTTACAACAGTAAAATATTGGGTGGCAGAGTTTAAGCGAGGCCGTACGAGCTGCCAAGACGAACATCAAGTGATCGAACAAATGAGGTGACCACGCCAGAAATTGTGCGAGCTAGCAGACATCGTAGGCATTTCAAAAAGTGCTGTACATCGCACACTACCTGAAAATTTAGACATGAGAAAGCTGTGCGCAAGATGGGTACCGCGTTTACTCACAATGGAACAAAAGCAGCGTCGTGAGAATGTTTCGCTGCAATAAAGCCGAGTTTTTGCATCGATTCATAACTATGGATGAAACATGGGTCCATCACTTCACACCTGAGACGAATGAACAGTCAAAACAAAGGATTGAAAGGGGAGACTCGGCTCCAAAGAAGGCGAAGACAGTTCCATCTGCAGGAAAGGTCATAGCGACAGTTTTTTGGGATGCGCGTGGGACAATTTTCATTGATTATCTTCAAAACGGAAAAGCAAGCAATGGCGAGTATTATGCAAACTTATTGCAGCGTTTGAGGTAAAGCAGCCGCATTTAGCGAAAAAGAAAGTTCTGTTTCGTCAAAACAATGCACCAGTTCTCACATCCATTATCACCATGGCCAAAATCAATGAGTTAAAGTTCGAATTGCTTCATCATGCACCCTATTCGCCAGATTTAGCCTGCCCTGATTATTTTCTGTTTCCAAAGTTAAAGAAATGGCTTGGTTGTAAACGTTTTGCCAACAAGAACATGTGGAGTTTGCAGTTGATGGCTATTTTGCAGAACTCGACGGTTCTCACTATAAACAGGGTATCGAAGCTATTGAACATCGCTGGGAAAAGTGTATCGAGCTGAAAGGAGGCTATGTAGAGAAATAAAGATGTTTTTTTCCCCAAGATTTTTGTGTTTTATTTGTTAGGTCAGGTACTTCTAGGACAGCCTTCGTATTTTTGTAAACTGTCACAGTTATTAAAATGACAGTTTTGTACCAATAACAGATAGTAAAACACTGATGAATCTTATTCGTCAGAGACCGGAGATGGCGTGTTGGGGTCGCTCAACTCTTTGCAACTGTTGGTTAAATGCGTGAAGTTGTGCTTTAATTAGCTACTGGCGTTGCTTAACTTCGCCACTGGCGTAGCAAATTACGGCTTTTTTCATTTCCGCAAAATACTCTTCTGCGAGAACTTCTCCTTGGACATTTGGAACACGTATAATGAACGGATCCACCACAAAAAACATGCAAACCCCAGTTCGACGGTCTGAATTTGTGGCAGTAATTTGTATCACAATAATGTAAATGCCAGAGTGATTGTAGTGTAAATAAGCATTATTGTATGACATTGATTTGAGATGTTTGTTAATTATATGCATTGTTAGGAAATAAGTTTACACGGCCTCACTGAAACTGACAATAAGAGCGGATAACAATGAGCGAGGGGGTGAGTTGAATATTAATTAGAAGAGACGAACAAATGACGTCAGATTGGCGCGCTTTTCTTAGAAATGGCGGGAATTTCTTCCCTAGAGCATTTGTGTTCGTAATTTTGATTGGATATAAAAATAGACGCTAATGTTGGCGCGTTTTATTAACCAATAGCAGCTCGGTTATAATCTTTAGGCATATCGGGGTGTGGGAGTATAAGAAGCTAAAGCCAGAGGCAAGTATTGCCCAGTTCAACAAAATCATCCACGCGTTACACGTCGCTGAGTCCAACAGAATCATTCAGAAGTTAAACGTCGCTTAGTTCATCAGAATCGTTCGCGAGTTACACGTCGCAATTCTACAGAATCTCTCGCGTCTTAAAGTTTGTTATAAATGTGAAACACCCGAATTAATAATGTGCAGTAAATAAGTGATTATAGTGATATTAGAAAATATAACAGTTTCAGTCTGGCGTGTATCAAGAATCAATATGCGAAATTGAATAATGTGTGACGACAATAAAAGTGTAAAAACAAATTCTTTTATCAGTGTTACCTTTGAGTAACAAATCCTTTCCGTTTACACACCTTGATCAAGAGATATGCTCGACTTAATAATAATAATAGCTAGCCGGAGGACAATGAACCCAACATTCAAAGTAGTAAAACAATAACAGGCGCTCAGAAATAAGACAACACGAAGTGACCGCGACAAATTGGCTTCCATACGTGGTGCAGATAAACGTGAAGCACCTTCCAACTACCAACAAATATCCACTTCAAATTTCTTAACTTCAGTAGTGGCATATCAAGGAGATTGCCACATTTGTTTTAAGCGTTAAAGAGTGCCTCTACCTGCAAAAATAAAGATTTTTATTTATGGACGCTCTTTTACCTACTGTGGTTCTTGGCGTCCCATTCTACAGAATGTTTCAAAAATAGAGGGCATAATTTCAGGCATGTATTCCCCATATGTAGACAATAAAAAAATCTGATGTGTTACACTCACATGACTTTCTCTACTCTTGTACAAACTATTTTTACAAACGCTTATTCTCCATATGCTTCATGTTAATCGAGAAGTTAATCTTATTGCTAATTTTCTTGTAGATGCAAGAGGAATTGGTAGGCTTTAAGCTATAGTTAAATATTTTAAGAGCTGGTTGCTATGAGGAGTATTCCATTTTCTTTGCATTACCAGGACAAAAAAAATAAATAACGATTTCCCATTTGAGAAAAAGTAAAAGTATTGGAAAATTTAAGGGAATAACAAGCAATATCCCGAAAATGGTTCACTCAACAAAAGAAATGTATATGACATAAATTGTGTATTTTAAGGCGATCTACATTTTTTTGTGTAGTAAAAGATTGTTTATCTCTTATGGTTTACCAGTTATGCAAAAGTCGCTCACAATGAAGAATACTTTTGGAGACATTCCCAGAAAATTTAAGATATACATTTCATTTGTCATGAAAATATCTTAAACATATGATATTTTAATCAAAATCGTTAGAGCTATTAAACATTTCGAAAAATGTTCCATGTAAAGGGTAATCTGGGGTGGGGGGATTTTCTTGAAAACCTTCGTGTCTCATTTCTGGAAGATGTTGAACCTAAATACCAAGTTTGCTGTTTATCCGACTGTTCGTTTCTGAGTTATGGTGTTCACACACACGGACATGTTTCCAAAAAAGCTTTTTGTGGATTCAGGGGCCTCAAAACATAAATTTCCGGTGAAATCTCGGTATCGAATTTTTGGATGGAATACAATACTTCCCCTACTTACTATATGTAGTAGAGAAAGTAAAAAACTCCACTTCAACATGTGTCCGGAAATGCTTGTTTCTGAGTTATGGCCTTCAAAACAGTGATATTCACTGGAACGTATTTCTTACCGCAGGTAGTTTTCTTTACAGTAGATGCTCAAGGTGCCCACCACCTGCTTGAATACAGGCCTCACATCGACGTCTTATGGCCATGCGAACATGACCCCAAATTCCAGGAGTATTGCTATTTCCTCAGAACCTGCCAATATTCGATTCTGAAGGGATATCATGTCAGGCACGGAGACAAATACACCAGCGCTTTTAAATGACCCCACAAGTAGAAATCGACAGGGTTCGAATCAAGTGAGCGTGGTGGCCAAGCAACTGGGCCACCTCTACCTATCCATCGATCAGGAAACCTTCGATCTAAGCATCGGCTAGCGGTACGACTGAAGTGAGCTTGTTGACGAATGCTCAGTGGAGTGTCTTCATACACATGAGGTATGCTGTTTTCCAGGAAATTTGTGTACGCCTGCCCTTTAAGTATGCTTACAAGACATGGAGAACAGTTAACCGATCCCCAATGATACCGCCCACAAGTTGGGAGTGAACCGCACTTGATGATGAGATGGAACAATAATTGCATTGAGTTTTCATATACCCATACATAATGTAATGGATTTTTTTTATTGTCAACATATGGGGAGTGCATACCTGAATTTATGCCCTCTTTTTTTGAAACACCATGTATATTGGACGCGAAAGATCGGACATTTTGTTCACAGGCATCTTTATCACGCTTGAGGTTCTTTTACGTGCCGTAAATCTGCGACACAGGACCTCCGGCTTTACTTTCCTTCCGAAGGAAGCCATGTTAGGGTTTTTACGCCCCCCCAAAAAATATCCATTGCCCTCCGTCAGGTTTAAACCCGCCACCTCGGAAACTAGCATGATACCCTAGACCACGACTATATCTGAAGAGATTGGTAAACACAGTGTATACCACCATGAAATCTATAATTAGATGTATTATAAAGAGAGAAATTTGTACGAGGAGCACTATTTATATTTTGAGCCTTGGTAAGCCTGAATGTTGTAGATGCCATCTGACGTTTCCAATGGAAAGTTTGACATTTTTGACCATAATCTACTTCAAACATTTTGTCAATAGAGCGTCATTTGTTTTGTTTACACTAACTTGAAAATTGTGTGTCAACAAAAACATGGAATTAACTCGTGAAAATGTTCGTGCAATGATTTATTACGACTTTCGACGTGTATTGTCAAGACAAGGCTGCATCGATCAACTAACTTCCACATTTGGCGACGAAGCTCCATCCTTTGCCACTGTGAAACGCTGGTTTAACGAATGTAATCGTGGCCGCCGTTCGCTCAATAATGAAGTTCGTGAAGGTCGTCCAAAATCAGTTGTTGTGCCAGAAAACATTGATGCTGTGCAAAAACTAATAATGAAAGATCGTCATGCGACATATTGTGAGGTTGAGGCAACCCTAGGCATTAGTTCCACCAGCATATATAACATATTGCACGATTATTTAGCCGTGAAAAAGGTTTTCTCTCGTTGGATCCCACATAATTTGACGCAATCCCAAAAATATGCTCTTGTCGATTGGTGTAAAAAACTGCTCAAGAAATACAATGGCGGTGCCTCAAAACACGTATATAAGATTGTAACAGGTGGCGAATCATGGATCTATGCGTATGAGCCGGAACTACAGCAGCCGACTGTATGGGTGTTTCAAGATGAAGCAAATCCAACAAAAGTTGTTCGCACTCGAAGCACTTGGAAGAAATGGTCGCCTGCTTTTTCAGCAAAACTGGCCATGTGGCAACAGTGCCTTTAGAGGAACGTAAAACGGTCAATGCTGAATGGTACACAACCATTTGTTTGCCGGAAGTCTTCGGTGAAGTAAGGAAAACCAACAAGAACCGTAGGATCGTTCATCAAGACAATGCGAGCGCACACACATCTCGTCTAACAACAGAGTATTTGAAGGCTCAAAAAATCGAATTGTTGGGTCATCCGCCATACAGTCCTGATTTGACATCCAATGTCTTCTTTTTGTTCCCGAACATCAAGAATAAATTGAGTGAACAACGATTTTCGTTGGCAGAAGAAGCCGTTGATGCCTTCAAAAACCATGTTTTGGAGGTGTCTCAAGAGGACTGGAATAAATGCTTTGACAAATGGTTCAAACGGATGCAAAAGTGTATTGATCATAAAGGAGAATATTTTGAATAAACAATAAAGCAGTTTTCATTCAGAAATTACTTTCTTTTAATTATTAGGCTCAAAATATAAATAGTGCCCCTCGTAACACCCATCTAAGAAAGTTTTGATATTTTCCTTTGTATGTTTTGCTCCATTAAGCTGCTAAATAATTATATAAAGAGAGAGAATTATGCCCAGCTAACTTTAGAAATCAGTCAGCCCATACTTATAACTAGGTGTCTGAGAGGATTATTTTTCTCGATGGTCGCAGACTATGGACCTTTTCCAAGGAGGTTAACTTGGTAGCCTGATCTTCATATTCACCAGCCTCACTTCAATTTCGTTGTGTATGTTAAGAGTTTCTGTATAATATGTAAACTATGCAGCTTTTATGTTATTAAATAACTACGGGACAAAAAGAAGGTACAAAGGTTTAGAATTTCTCCTCTGTAATTATAAAAAAATCTGATGTGATACATTCACATGACTTTCTTTACCCTCTATCTTTATTACTGGCTATACCAACTATTCTTACTAAAGCTTATACTTCTATTACATTTTAAACCAAGTAAACCTTTACAGAAATAGCTACATTACACATTTCGTTATAAATACAAAGGGAAGAGCGATAGTCAAATGTTTAACAACTGGGCGCTATACGCTGGCCTTAAGTTGCATACTGTTTCCATATTCGCGAGAAACAACTGAAAATCGATGAGACTTGAAAGGAATGACAAGTATTGAACAATTCGAACCTCGCTGGCCAAGTAGAGCAACTGCCTGCTGTGCGAGCGGTCCTGGGTTCAATTCCCAGCTGAGGGGTGGGATTTTTTGTTGGCCAAGATTAATCCGTATCCTCCCCAGAGTCTGGAAGTATGAGTGTATGATCTAGTGATTAAAAAAAAGTAAAAAAAAAAAGCAAGAAACCCAAGGACAAGAGTTACACGAGTTAAAACCTTTGCCAATAGGCAATAAGTTCCAAAGGGAAGCTGCCGATAAGACCAATGTAGCTAAAGGGGGTTATATATGGACCTTAAAAAAATCTGATGTGTTACACTCACATGACTTTCTCTACTCTTGTACAAACTATTTATACAAACGCTTATACTCCATCTACTTCATGTTAATCGAGATAAACATTTGCAGACTCTATCTTATTGCTAATTTTCTTGTAGATGTAAGGGGAATATATATTTACAAGGGCAATTTGGAAATACAGTAGCCTTTAAGCACATACATATCTCTTAATAGCTGGTTGCTAGGTGCAGCACCATTCCCTTTCCCACAGATTAATACTCTTTGCATATCCAAGACAAAAAAAATGAATAACGAATTCCCATTTGAGAAAATAAGTATTGAAAAATTTAATGGAATAACAAGTAATATCTCGAAAATGGTTCACTCAACAAAAAAAAATGTATATGACATAAATTGTGTATTTTAACGCGATCTACATTGTTTGCTAGTAAAATTTTGTCTATCTCTTATGGTTTACCAGTTATGCAAAAGTCGTTCACAATGAAGAATACTTTTGGAGACATTCCCAGGAAATTCAAGATATACATTTTATTTGCCATAAAAATATCTTAAACATATGATATTTTAATCAAAATCGTTAAGAGCCATTTTTGAGAAAATTAAAACTTTCGAAAAATCTTCCATGTAAAGGGTAATCTTGGGTGGGGGGATTTTCTTGAAAACCTTCGTGTCGCATCTCTGGAAGATACTGAACCTAAATACTAAGTTTGGTGTTTATCCGACTGTTCGTTTCTGAGTTATGCTGTTCACACACACACACACACACACACACACACACAGACACGTTTCCAAAAATTGCTTTTTTTGGATTCAGGGTGTCTCAAAACATGTATTTCCGGTGAAATCTCGGTATCGAATTTTTGGGTGGAATACAATACTTCCCCTACTTACTATACGTAGTAGAGAAAGTAAAAATCGTATCTTTAATAACGAACATCTCAGAAACGGCTTATACCACAGATAAACGTATTTTAAGTAAATTGTGTGTTTTAAAGAGATCTACATTTTTTGTGTAGTACGTTTTCGTGCATCGCTTAACGTTTACCAGTTATACAAGATTATACAAAATTCCTTCCGAATGAAGAGGATTTTACAGGCTGTTCCCAGAAAATTCAAGATATACGTTTTATTTTTCATGTAAATATCTTTAATATATGATATTTTAATCAAAATCATTAGAGCCACTTTTAAAAAAAATCAAAATTTTCCGAAAAATGTCCATGTAAACGGGTAGCTGGGATGGGAGGATTTTCTTGAAAATATTTGAAAGGTACTGAACCGAAACACCAAATGTATTATTTACACGACTTTTCGTTTTTGAGTTATGCTGTTCACAGACACACACACACGGACCATCAACATGTATTTCCGGTGAAATATCGGTATCGAATTGGGTGGAATGCAATACCTTCTCTACCTTCTATGTACGTGGTAAAGAAAGTAAAAATTATTCGACCATTCTGACCGATGACCACCGCCAAGGATACTTATACGCTATGCAACATTTCCAGATCTTGGAAGACTGTCTGGAAGGGTTAAGGAAGTAAAATATTCCACAGATGTTTAACATTTATTGTGTGAATATCAGGGAATATTTCATCCGTTATTAGGAATAGCCAGGGGTGTAGGAAATTACTTATACTCGTATGGGGTAAAGAGGATTTACCAAAGAAACCTACTAGACCACTGTTCAATAATTTCTTAAAGAACGAGGGGAGCGGTAAATTGCATTAATTAAATTGGAGTTTAAAAAGTTACCCATGCAACTTCGGATTAGCCATCTACAGAGAGAGCCAAAAAGCTACGAACCGGCTACGCGGTGTTATTCCCGTCCTCGGCGCTCGTTGCCGTCTGCCGCTATCATAGAAAGGCGCGGATGAAACCATACAAAATTTTTAAAACTACTTTTAAAGGCTTTACTTACCAACTTTACGAAAGGAGATGCTGAAACTGGCCACCGTCGTTGTCCGTACATTTTTGGTACCTCTTTAGGAAACTATCCATCACTCGTCGTAGTTCACGTTAAGAAATGCTGGCAATTTCCTGGTGGATATTTTGTGCTAATTCTTCTAGGGTGTGTGGGCTTGTCCTGTACGCTTTGTTTTAAGTTACCCCAGAGATAGAAATAGCAGGGGGTTAGGTCGGGGGACCGAGGGGGCCATAAATCTCTACTAATAATTCTGTCCTCAAACACACTTTTAATTGTTCTCATCGAAATATTGGCCGTATGAGCTGTTGCAGAGTCTTGTTGAAAAAAGGCAAAATCACGCTCCCTGTCTGTTAATTCTATAAAAACAGGGGGCAAAATTGTATTCACGTATGCACGGGCTTCAATTGTTGACTCGAAAAAAATTATCCCTCGAATAACTTAAAACAAAGTGCACAAGGCAAACCCAGACACCCTGGATGAATTAAAACAAAATATCCGCCAGGAAATTGCCAGCATTTCTCAACGTGAACTACGGCGAGTGATGGATAGTTTACTAAGAGGTGCCAAAAATGTATGCACAACGACGGTGACCAGTTTCAGCATCTCCCTTCATAAAGTTGGTTAAGTAAAGCTTTTAAAAATTTTGTATGGATTCATCCGCGCCTTTCTATGATAGCGGCAGACGGCAACGATGGCCGAGACACGGACAGGAAAAACACCGCGCAGCAGGTTCGTAGAAACCATGCTACAAAATAGCTGCTGACAATTTGCAACTGCAAAGAACACATGATAGCTCAAAATCGTGGTTTTATTCTTACAAATTAAGAGCTAGGATTTAAGTCACTATGCTCCAAGCAGCCAACTTCGAAGAGTTTATACCAGAGTTAGACCATGGTGTTCAAATAGGCTTGCCAGATGTACTGAATTTCTTGAGCAACCCGATATTGACCTCCGTATCCTTCCAGAAGACTGAAGAAAGCCAGTCAGCCATTCGCCTTTATTTACATACCAGACATGCAACAACTGTCTAAACTTGATGCCAGTCAGCCGGTCAAACTCATCTTTCTGTTTATATTACGCGTTATTAAATGGGCTTATTGTACAGTCCTTCAGTAGAATACTTGGGCAACCGCTGTAACGCTTCCAAAGTTTGTACATTCCTAAATGCTTCACACTGCATATCTACAATAATATGGCCACATCTATCAACATTTTCTTGCAAGTTTTTACTTTCTCTACTACGTACTTACAAGTAGAGGAAGTATTGTATTCACCCAAAAATTCAACCCCGAGTTTTCACCGGAAATACATGTTCTGAGGTGTCCTGACTCCAAATAAGCATTTTTAGAAAAAGGTCGATGTATGTGTGTGACTGTGAACAGCATAAACCAAAACCAAAATGTCCAATAAATAACAAACAAATAAATCCCCCCTCCAAAATTACCCTTTATATTTTTCGAATTTGTTGTATTATTTCAAAAATGGCTCAAACGATTTTGATTAAAATCCCATATATTTAAGCTATTTTCATAATAAAATGTATATCTTGAATTTTGGGGGGAATAGGCTTGGAAGTTCTATTTATTCCGAATGACTAATGTAATTAATAAACGGTAAGAGACAGAAAAAATATCTTACTGCATCACAAATAAATGTAGATCTCGTTAAAGCACACAATTTATGTCAAGTAAAATTTTTCGTGGGATTAACTATTTCCAGTATATTCTTTGTTACGAGTTTGACTAGTCAAATACTTCATTCATCCTCCGAGGTGTAGTGGTTAGCATGCTAACCTCTAGTTCCTGAGGTCGCGGGTTCAAACTCGGCGGAGGGCGATTGATTTTTTTCGGGCTTAGTAGATTTAGGGCACTTAACAGAACCTCAAGTCTGATAGCTAAGGACTATAATAGTTAAAGAGCGTCCATAAATAAAACTCAATTTTTAATTTATCGTTATTCCTTTTTCTTTCTTTTTCATATTCGTGCAAAGAGAACGAATTTCAAAGCCATCATGTAGCGATCAGCTTTGAAAACATTTGACTATCGATTTAGCTTACCTACAACGAAATGTGTAAATGAACAATGAAGGTTTATCTTAACAAGTAGATAGAATAAGCTTGTGTAAGGATACTTTATAGAAGAGTGAGCAGAGAAAGTCATGTAAATGCAACGCATCATATTTTTACTTTCTCTACTACGTATAGTAAGTAAGGGAAGTATTGTATTCCACCCAAAAATTCGTTACCGAGATTTCATCGGAAACATATGTTTTGAGACCCTCTGAATCCAAAAAAAAAAAAAAAAAAAAAAAAAAAAGCATTTTTGGAAACATGTCCGTGTGTGTATCTGTGAACAGCATAACTCAGAAACGAACAGTCGGATAAACACCAAACTTGGTATTTAGGTTCAGTTATCTTCCAGAGATGCGACACAAAGGTTTTCAAGAAAATCCCCCGACCCCAGATTAGCCTTTACATGGAAGATTTTTCGAAAATTTTAATTTTCTCAAAAACGGCTCTAACGATTTTGATTAAAATATCATATGTTTAAGATATTTTCATAACAAATAAAATGTATATCTTGAATTTTCCGGGAATGTCTCCAAAAGTATTCTTCATTGTGAACGATTTTTACATAACTGGTAAACCATAAGAGATAGACAACATTTTACTACACAAAAAATGTAGATCGCGTTAAAATACACAATTTATGTTATATACATTTTTTTTGTTGAGTGAACCATTTTCAAGATATTGCTTGTTATTCCCTTAAGTTTTCCAATACTTATGCTTTTTCTCAAATGGGAATTCGTTATTCATTTATTTGTCTTGGATATGCAAAGAGTATTAATCTGTGGCAAAGAGAATGGTGCTGCACCTAGCAACCAGCTATTAAGAGATATATGGATGCTTAAAGGCTAATATATTTCTATATTGCCCTTGCAAATACAAAACACGGGGAACATAGTAGGCCTTAAGCGATAGTCAAATATTTTTAGAACTGGTCGCTATGTGTAAAATGTAATTCTCTTTGCATGTCAAAAGATCGTTTCTGCAAATGTTTATCTCGATTAATATTAAATAGATGGAGAATAAGAGTTTGTAAAAATATTTTGTATAAGAGTAGAGAAAGTCATGTGAGTGTAACACATCAGATTTTTTTGTCCTGGTAATGCAAAGAGAATGGAATACTCCACATAGCAACCAGTTCTTAAAATATTTGACTATAGCTTAAAGCCTACCAATTCCCCTTGCATCTACAAGAAAATAAGCAATAAATCTTAACATCTCGATATCTCGATTAACATGAAGCATATGGAGAATAAACGTTTGTAAAAATAGTTTATACAAGAGTAGAGAAATCATGTGAGTGTAACACATCAAAATTTTTTTTTTGTAATTTTCGAATGAGGCTGAATAATTTGTGAAAACGTGATTGACTACCCTGAAGCCAAAGCCACATTTTTGGTTGTGAATGTGTGTGTATTTTACTTTTTCGCTCAAGAATGACCAAACCATGTTCTGCAACTTGATATAACCATTCTTAGTATTTTAAATTATTACTTTTCGCCAAAAGGAGGGGGGAGGTTTCTAGTGGTTACAAAATCGAAACGCCAACTTACTATTCAATGCTTTAAAACAAAAGTTTAAAATCATAGTATCCCTGACAAGTTTGATTTACAAAATTTCTATAGGATACTAAACGGTATACAGTTTTTGTATACATTAACATGAAACAGCTAACTTTGATCGCGTTACAAGTATATGGAACAACACACGTTTGTGTGCTACTGAACCTTAAAAGTAGCTTTATAGCCGGGTTTTAAAACATCACAATGACATGCACGTTGCAAAGAGAGTGAGAAAGTGTTCAGAGGGACAGAGTGAGATATCACAGAGGGAGAGATTTAAAGCAATGACGCTGATGTGCTTATAATGTAGTACAGAGCCAAATGATGCACGGGGAATCCAAAACCTATTCCTTTAACTGCGACATGTTACTTTAGTTTTACGACATGATTAATGGCTTCCATGTGATATTTATAATATGAGGCAAACCATTGGTAATTTGATAGCTTACGTCCCTCAGAGAAAAGTCGAAAAGAGGTGAAACGACTTCGCCCTCTACTTCATCCGCTGAGTGTACAACCACAATAGTATGACTAATAGTATGACAAATGCATGACCCAGGAAACACTGGATTTCCTCTTGATGGGAAGTGCACTTTGTTTCAATGATTGCCTATCGTAGATAAGTACTAATGTTCCCTCATAAACACGATAGCATTTAACGCTTTTCCGCGCTAATCACCACATTACGCAGTTGTGCAAATTCTGTGAGTATAACTTCCTACACATTTATCATTTACATACAAATACAATTAAATATTAAGTAGTTTTTATTTCCACACATTCGTTTAAAATATTGCATAGGTATTACAACATTACGTTAGTTTATATCAGTGGGTTATCTATACCTCAGAATATAATTACAATTACTCGACCTACATATGGTATTAGTACATTAATATATAAGTGCGATAAGTGCATCATACGAGAGCGAGGAAGAGCTTGAAAATACAAGACAAAGTCGAGGATTAATAATTTACTGGCAGCTGTTGAACATAGTGGTTCCAGTAGCAAGGTCACTAACATTAATCTTTGAAGCGATCGATTATCCACGCCTAGTTGTTGACCTTAAAAAGTCAATAACTTGCAGCTGCATGAATTAAATCGTAAGTAAATACTAATATATAAAAATCAAGCAAAGACCCAAAGATAAAATGGTAAAATTGAGGCAGTATTTTTAACACTTAAATAATTTCAGTTTAATTATATAATAAAAATATAACAACAGCCCGCCTTAAAGCAATATGTGTATGTAACAATATATAAAAAGTGTATATTACAGTCATTGTATAGGTTTATATTATTGTATACATTTGTAATAATGTTATGTGAATGTATTACGTAATTTAATAATGTAGGAGCTATGAGAATAACAGGTTAAAAGTTGCTAACAATGAGGTAACCTTGAGGCAATAATGAATTTGAAAGTTTAACAATACTACTAGTCATTCCAGGAGCAACAATAATGTAATTTTTGTGACAGTTTATAAAATAGCCAATCAAATACCAGAAAAAGCTTTAGTTAAATAAAACTATTCTATTGGACTAGGAATAGTCAATCGAAATTGAAATACAGAAATTTATAAATTTAGGCGGTAGAAATCTAGTCAGTTGCTTGTAGACAGCGCTCATAACTGGACGCGTTGCTTGCAGACAGTGTTCATAACCGGACGCGAGATGTCTCCTCGAGAAATTTAATACGTATTTTATGAGACGAAAAATAGTTTACGTGTTAAAAAGTTCAAGTATTTAATAAAAGAATCTTACAGCTCTCTATATCAGTGAAGTTATTTAAATCGTGTCAAGCATTAATAAAAGGAGTGAAGTAAAATTAAAATGTGTGTAAGCCTACATTCTTCAGTCGCACCACCTCCCTGCTAAGACATTCGTGTCTCTAAAAAAAAAAAATAAATACTGACGCAGCCGAGGCAAACATAAATATATAATATTTAAAGAAACAGTCAAGTTACAAAGTTAATATTTTTAAACTTGGGACGCAGGCTACCGGGTATCATACGTGCGGTTGCAACTACTTCAAGTTCGGCTCCCCAACAGTTGAACTACAATACAACAAACCTTCAAAATTCAATTATTAAATATGATTATATTCCATTTCTGCAATAATACATATACCACTTGGATGGTTTAATATAGTTCATACACATATGTGCAGTAAAACAGGCAAAAACACGGAGGTAGGTTACGTTACCAGCCCTGAATGCAGGAAATTCAATTTACCAACACTATCGTCGAAAAATTAATTTTGTTTCATACTATCTGTAATTCCAGCTGTACCCTGTTCCGCCTTCGCTCCAAGCATCGTTTCCTTGTTTTCCTATTTCTCGTCTTCCTTCTCGTTTGTATTTTATCCATTGTTTTCTTATACGTTCATTAATGGAATATATTACTTTCTCTACTACGTATAATAAGTTGGGGAAGTATTATATTCCACCCAAAACTTCGGCGTCGAGATTTCACCAGAAATATGTTTTGAGGCCCCCTGAACCTAAAAAAAACATTTTAAGAAAAGGTCAGTGTGTGTGTGTGTGTGTGTGTGTGTGTGTGTGTGTGAGAACAACATAACTCAAAAACGAAAAGTTGGAAAAGTACCAAACTTGGTATTTGAGTTTACTAGCATCTTTCAAGGCTTCAAGATTTTCAAGAAAATCCTCCTCACTCCCATTACCCTTTACATGGAACATTGTTCGAAAAATTTGATTTTCTAAAAAATGGCTCTAACGATTTTGATTAACATACCATATATGAAATATATATACATGACAAATAAAATATATATTTTGAATTTGGGGAGAATAGCCTAGAAAGTCCTCTTCATTCGAAGGAATTTTGTATAATCTTGTATAACTTGTAAACGTTGATAGACGAAAACGTACCACACAAAAAAGTAGATGTCTTTAAAACACACAATTTACTTTCATAAGTTTTTTTTTTTTTTTTTTTTGCATAAGCCGTTTCTGGGATATCCGTTACTAAAGATTGGAATTCTTTTAAAATCCCATCGATTTTCAGTTTTTTCTCCCGATTGCATGGAAACAGTATGAAATGTTAAGGCCAGCAAATAGCGTTCAATTCTTAAAGATTTGACTATAACTGTTCTCTTAGTATTTATAACGAAATATGTAATGTAGCTATTTTTGCAGAGGTTTATTTGGATTAAATGTAGTAGATAAAAAAATAAGCTTTACTAAGAATAGTTTGTTTAGCTACTAAACTACAGATAGTCAAGTGAATGTATCACGTCAGATTTTTTAAATTATGCTCTTAACCCGATTCTTGCGGTATTTTGAAAATGGACAATAAAACTACCTTTTCTGGGATGTTAATAAAAATTAAAACATTATTCGTAGCTATACTGTTTCCATAGTATCTATTTTACGTACACAAATAATGTTAATAAAATGGGTGTAATTTCTTAAATATTTGTCCTATTGAAATGTTGTGTATGACATAACTCGTCAGAATAATTTTTCTTATACTTTCGTTATCTAATATTTTTCATATAACTCAATAATAAGCGAGATATTTCGATTTTCTGATTTCCGACCCATTAGAACGCCCCTCTTCAGGAAATGCAATATAGCCTATTCTCTAAATGGAACCTTAGCCGTGTTAAATATCAAGTTTCTCAACAATCGCTTCGACGTTCTTGCGCTTCAGGATAGCCCATTATACACGCTAACATATATTAATCACCCAAAAACTAAAACTATGAGAACTTTCGGTTACAATTTAATTGTATACATAGGTAGTATCCAAAGAGTGGTTTTTGACCATAAATTGGAGAATATTGCCGAAATGAAACTTGTTTAAGAGCAGCTGAAGTAGCACAACATTGTCTATGCACCTTTAGATGTCTCTGTGCGGAGGGAAATGACGTGCCATGGAGCTGATATTTATCTTAATATGAAGATGTGTATGGGAACGAGTGTTGCACGACAATGCCCACCCTCGTGCCATGATTTGTAGTGATTGTAGATTCTTCACATGCGTACTATAGCCATCACCTCTCAACTTGGGTCTACCGTATCTTAGGGACTCAAAGAAAGATTCCGCAGATCACCCCGGACGTTTTAGGAACAGGGTATAGCACTCATGCTTAAACGACTATGTATAAGCAGTATATCATCCATTACTCACTCTTTACTTATGTATGTGTAATCTTTCCAAAAGAATAAACATTAAGAAAACTAACACATGCCTGAGTTTCAATTGGATCACCTTTATAGGTAAAACGTGAAGGGAACCTAAGTATGCTATACACATAAAAACTTTCAAATTCTGATAGTTTACTTCAGGCTGGTACGTTTCAACGTTTAAATTATATACCTAGGGGGTTGTATACAATTATCTTTGTTTAAAGAGAACCTGATATCTTCCAGAAGGTATTTGGATCATGCCGGAATGTTGACAGACGCTATGTTTTTGAACAAAAAGAAAACTCTTTTAGGTTAAGGTGATTTCATGTAACTGTCCACCTAAATGGGTAACATGAAATAGGTAAGAGCTGACTAGCTTCCTTATCAAAGCCAAACCCACAACAAGTAATGTTCAGCTAGTGTGTCAGCACTTTAAGGCTTAGTATTTTTTAAGAAACCCAAAAGTCTTGGAGAAATAATGACGAAGTGGAAGTGACATCTTAAAAGAAGAAGAGAGCAAGTTATGTATCTCACGAAGCCTAACAGATCAACAATTTGGCATAGCCAAGAGTAAATTACAATATAACTCTCCAAAAGAATTTTATTGTTTATTGAAAGAAAGTGAAATGGAAAACAAATAATACGTCACTCGTTATGTTGGCCTTAGTTCAGCATAAAGACAATCAAATCCACTTCTTATGTAAATCTTAGTTTCAATTTGGTTCATGTAAACCTGTCTTACTGTGGGAATACATAGACTTTTAAAAATGATTTACTTTTCATTTTCAAAGAATTGTGATGCCAAAACAATAGCCAATCTTTCTTTGTTGCAGAAGTATTCTGCTGGTCTCACAAATATAAACTGGAATTTGCTTGTAGTCCTTTTTTAATTTACAAATTAAATGCCACGTAAGTACGATATCTTGTTTCTATCCGTGTCATTAAAATCGTTTTCCTTCTACGAATGCTACGTTAGTCACAAAGGAAATGCCCAGTACTGCTCAATTACGTAAACAAATAATTGGGATGTTGCATTTAAAATAAGATTTCGTGTCGCGTCCGGTAAAAGCGGAAATTGTATTCAGCTGATATATTTTACTTCCTATTATTTAATTAATGCCATAAGCGCATTTTCAAGTACACCAAACTTATATTTTAAAATGTATTCTGTCGTGAGATCATTTAATTGGTCCTGTATGATAAATTAACAAGCAGGTATTACAATATTACACAGATATTAATTAATATGTTGGTACTTACAAATAAGAGCAGCAGATCATTTAGAGTGCTGGAACAGAAAGAGAGCCCTTTAGGGTCCTTGATCACTTCCAATTCCTTGTCATCACAGTCACAAACAATGGCAGTTACGCTCCGTTTGGCACTTCACCACCAGTCTGAAAACAATAATTTGCCTTCAATCAATAGTTTAGCACCACTAGCAAATCAACAAACACTAATCAAAATCGCGTTAGAGACCCATCATGCGTGACAAAATCAATATCTTGGTGTTGGTCAAAACAAAGACCGCTCGCTGTCAAATGCCTGCCTGACAAAGAAAAGTGCACTTGGCCCGTTGCAGCTGAGGGTGGGCGTTGTCTTCTTTCTTGTCCCAAACAGTTACTTCTATCTTGAGATAACAATGGCCCGTTGAGCAGCTGAAGTCCAGCTGGTGTTCTCGCCACAAAATCCAAAGCGAGTTGAACGGTGTGGTGTATATATACGGGGGGGGGGGGGGAGCTGGTTGGAAAATCGATAGCTACCATCAGCCAACAGGCTTCTCTTCATACTGGGTCACAGCGTGGAGGGGCAGAAAGAACACTGCGCCATCAGCTGATCTCGAACGTGACTCAAGGGTGTTTACACCTCTTATCCAGTCGTTATTCAGGGTTAATGATACGAGCATAATGGTCTGGCCTTCACCTCTTCAGTGCAAATGGACTCTTCGATTACATGCGGTATAAACATTGTCAGCAAACATAACGCTGAACTTCCAAGAATAAACACACTTTTGAACCGCAGGCATTCGTTCAAAAATTTCCAAATTTTCTGTATAAATTCATGGGGCCAGATTCAGAGGTCCCTTTTACCTTCTCTACAAGTTGTACTTCATCCAAGAATTCCATACAGAGACGTCAAAGGAAATACATGTATTGATGTCTCCTGAACCCTTTCCCCACCCAAAAAAAGGTACCATCTTAGTGTACAACTTCAGTATTTTCCAATGATGCCACACAAATATTTCAAGAAAACCTTCCAACCAATTTGTTCGTTATTTTCATATACTAAAAATGGCTGTAACGATTTTGATTAAAATACCAAATGTTTAATATTTGCTTGACTAATAACCAGACTTCAGGTCTTTAGGTCCTTAAAAATGTGATTTTAGACGCCTAAAAAGGTCCTAAACAGTAGGGAAATAGGTTTTTAATAGGCAGCACAATAGATAAACAAATTTTATGCATCACGCCATGCAAAACATAGTGATTAATGCTTTATTTCAAAACACACTTAAATACAGTAGGATAGATAAGATAATACAGTAATTGAACAATCATTCTGAGGTAGTATTTTTATCACTTAAATGATATCAGTCTAATTGTATAATACAAAAAAACAACAGTCCGCCTTAAACCAATATGTGTATTATTATAGTATATAAAGTGTATATTACAGTCATTGTATTATGTTTATTTTATTATGTACCTGTATAAAAATGTTATGTGAATGTATTACGTAGTTTAACAATGTAGGAGCTGTGAGAATAAAAGCAAGCTGTCTTTCGTAGCAAACAGAATTACAAAGTAGAAGTCCAAAATTGCTAACAATAAAGTAACTTTGAGACAATAAATTAGAAAGTTTAAAAAGGCTACTAATAATTCTTGGAACAATAATAGTGTAATATTTAAAACAGTTTATAAATAGCCAATCAAAAACTAGAAAAGCTAAAAGGTTAAATAAAGGTATTCTATTGGAGTAGGATTATCCAATCAGAGACTAGAAATAGAGAAAATGTACAAATTCAAACGTTAAACGCTACAAGAAAGCGTACCCAAGCAGTTCGGTTCAGTACGGGTTCAGTGTGAGACATGGAAATTCATTTGCGGTGAGAATAATATAAAGTTTACCCGTTAAAAGTGCAATTAACAATAATCTCACAGCTCTATAGTAGGATATATCAGTGAAGTATTATTTAACCGTGTGAAGGATTAATAAAAAAAAGTGCAATACAATTATAATTTGTGTAAGCCTTCATTTTAGCGTACCAACCCTGTTAAGAGATACGTGCTCTACAAAATACTAACGAAGCCAAGGCATACATACAAAATATTTAAATAAACATTAAAATATAAAGTTGATTCTTAAATGTGGGGCGAACACTCCTAGAAGCAATCTCCCGCAAATTGGCATCCATTGAGTGTGTGGTCTAAAACAGCTTCAAATTAGTGCCTATACGTGGTGCAACCGCAACAACAATTAAATACCTTCAAGCTTGGCTACCAAACGTGGGGCCACTGTCTGTGTCACTGTCAGTTAATTAAAATATAAAGGATAGAATTGTCTTACATTAATTTTAAAAATTAATGCAACATTTTTATTTTTTAAATGACAGATTCTTCAATTTCATTTTGGCCGTAATTTTGTCCACAATAAATAACAAGAAGCATTTCCAGATGATGTGGGGTAAGTTTATGTCTTTTGTCGGTCAGAATTAGCTTAAATGCTAAAAAAGATCTCTCAACGTCTGCGGTGGTGACTGGAACATATTTGAAAAGAGAAACCATGTGCGGATTAAATCCTGTAGGGAGATCTGCCTCACGCCCGCTTAAAATATTGTGGCATGTGCACAGATTATAGTAATAGTAATACGTCCTCTGGTTACCCAAGTCGAAGGTTGGCAGTTTATCTGAGGAGGGGCGATTGAGGGGAAACAGTCTCATTGGTGGGGATATGGCGTTAGTGACGCCAAGCTTAGCGGGGTTTTCTGAGCATTCTGTGGCTAGTCTTTGCGTGAGCTGGACGGATAACTGTCTACGACATGGCGTCCTCGCCCGGCAGACACATGGGGTAAGCATTTGTTAAATAAATCTATTAGTCATCCTTTCTTTCAACTTTTATTATGGTAGAATAGAATCCTTGCCTCTCCCTTCAGCCAGGAATTATGTTAGTGTAAGAATATTTTTGAGATAACTTTAGCTGCGTCCCTCGTCGTTGCCTCTCAAACTAACGTTCTTTGTTTGATTAACGATCCCTCTCACAAGCGAGTTGCCCTCCTCTGTAGTTAAATAATAATTAAACATTGAGGTACACGACAATATCTGATACTCTTTTCAGAACCGTATATACAGGATTTTTGGCGAGCACCATTTGTAGTTTTTTGGAAACAATTCTCCCAACCTCATCAAGAGCTTTGTTTAACTGGCTTTCTGCTCTTGTAAATAATGTGATTGATTCAGTGAGACTGAGCTTTGATGATTCTAATTGCTATGTAGTATCTGCTAAAAATGTGAAATTAGCGCGAATATATGACAGATCCTGTCACAAACCTTTCTCTCGTAGGACATTCTGGGCAACCTTAATACACTGCGATTCTTCTTCCAACACTGTCAATGTTCCCAATGAATACCTACTTCATAGCCATCTTGTTAAAAGCTGGCTGGTAGCAAAGGCAGATTTGGACACATCTTTGAAACTGCAATTCTAGAATTTGACTTTAAAAATGCTTTCTTTATGGAGGATATTAAATCATTGATTTTGGGGAACTGGTTTCAAACCTTCTCTGCTACTTGATGAAGTGCATGAGCCAGAAAAGTAACGTGAAAAAATACCTTCAAAAGTTTCCCAGCTGCTATCATAAATGGTGCTGCATCGCTGTACAGTAACAACACCCTTTCATCCTTTACACCATTCGGATACAGTACTTTTAGTCTGGAGTTTACGAAATAGGCAACTGATTTAGCATTAGTTTTCTCCAAACCTTTTAACAAATCAAATGCGAATTTCCATAATTTTCTTCATCTAATTTCCCTACATTTAAATTTGATATACTTAGCCCCAGGGCGTCTGGTTTTATCTATCGAAATCCAGGAATCTCTTATTTCTGGCCTTATTTCATTCAGCTGTGAATCACACACCATCTCAAGATAATTTTTTCTAAGTATTCTTTCTCTGCAATACTTTTCTAGAAATGACTTCATTGTTGTATTTTCAACTACATTCCAAGGAATGTTGGCTGCAGCGAATGCTTTACACATATCAAAATAGAGCTGGGATTTTATTTTTGAGAGCATGGGCTGTGTAAGTAAAGTTTGCTTGTGAGAATCTTTCTTTTTAGAATTTGCTTGATGCATTTAAGTTTTCTCGTGTTGTACCAAGTGACTCCTTTTTTCTGCTGAAACCTTAAGTAGAAGAATATATTTATAAACATGTTTTAATGTCGGTAAATCATATTTTGTTAAAATAATTAAAATTTTAAATGAATAACCAATATAATTTACATAAAACTTAGTATAACTTAAAAAAATTGTCTTTTACAGAATTAGTATTGTCTTGATCTGTTGTACTGTTAAGACACCAG
The DNA here is from genome assembly GCA_030765065.1 of Deroplatys truncata. Classification (NCBI taxonomy): domain Eukaryota; kingdom Metazoa; phylum Arthropoda; class Insecta; order Mantodea; family Mantidae; genus Deroplatys; species Deroplatys truncata. The sequence continues at coordinate 114,816,637 of CM060982.1, forward strand.
TATTGGACTTACTAAAATACATCAAACCAATTTTAGATTATTTTCAGATAGAAGAAAAGGTCATACGGTACAATTAATCGCGGTAGTTAACATACATGGTCTCATGTGAATAAGAAAAATGGCAGAAAATACAGTAAAAAGCTTACCTCTATTGCGAACTTTTTAGGTCAATTATATGTGTAATTATTTATATTAGGCTCAATAGGCTGTAAAGGAAAACAATAGGTAAAAACCTAAATATCCGAAGTCTATAGCATTTATCTTGCATTTTCTGCGAACAGCCTTAAAAAGTCCTTTTGATACTGACTGAATTTTGTATACTTTTGTACAACTAAGTAACCCAAAAAGACAGACAAAGGCGTAGAGCTCACCAATATATATATATATATATATATATATATATATATTTGTTGTTGTTGTAGAATGAATTCATCGTAGCTTTAGCTGTTTTCGAAATATTCCATGTTGTAAGTTCATAGTTTTTCAATGCAAATCATCTAACAAACCAGCTTGAAAGTTGTATTCTTTCTTCTTTTTATTCCGTTACAAGAGCTTGCTAACGCAAATAAACTGTGAATGCTATTTCCACATGTTATTAAATAGAGTTTTATTTACGGACGCTCTTTAACTGCTGTGGTCCTTAGCGTCCTATTCTATATTGAGCGTAAAAGACCGGTAATTTTGTTCAGAGGCCTTTTTATCAGGCTTGAGGCTCTTTTACGTGCCGTAAATCTACACACGGGACCACCGGCTTTACTTCCCTTCAGAAGGAAGCCATGATAAGGATTTTTACGCCCGAAAAAATCGATCGCCCTCTGCGGGTTTGAACCCGCGATTTCGGGAACTAGAGGCTAGCATGTTAACCACTACACCACGGAGGACGACATTTCCACATGTTGTGAATTTGTAACTATACAGTTTTGCTTAATTTGAAGCCATCCCTAAGCGAAAATATGTATATCGTGAGTAACATAACGTGAATAGATATATGATGCTATTATATATAAGATATAACGCATATACTAGGTGTTTTTTAAAAACTTACAGCGACTTTCATGAAAGCAACACGTTTTTAGTAAAATAATTTATGTTGAATGTTTAATTCATTTGAAGGAGAAAAACAATTAGGTACAATTCATTTAATGCATATTTTCAATTCATTCCAATGTCAATTGTTTTTAAATGAAACCCCAATTCTTTTAGCAGATTTTGGTTTTACTATAAAAGCGAACAAGTCTAAAAGCCTTTTTTTTGTATTAAACCAAGCATTATTTTATAAAATATTAAGTTTGAAAAATTATCTACGTTAATACATTGAAAGATTAATTTAGATTACAGTTGTTTAAATTTAACAAAACAGAAACACGTTTTAAATATACATTAGGTTACTTTTTACGCTTCTGCAGTTCATCTTGTTTGTGCAAAACGTGTGAAGTGGACACAGGGATTCCAAAGTGCATACCTTCCGAAGGCATTAAGGGGGTTGAGATAAAACAGATAGTGTACGGAGACGAAGAGGAAAGAATGAAAGAAAGTGGTTCAAGTTTGGGAGAACAATCCTTGATTGTGAGTTTGGGTTGCCTGCGTGGACGACAATTCTGGGATACCGCGTGCAACTGTGATAAACACAAACAACGGCAAGGGAAAGTACGCGCTTTATTTATGAAACGTTCAGCGATGTTGTAGAGATTAAACGTTGCTCGTTTAGATCCTTGTGGTTATTGTTGCTACTTTGTCTCGACAAAGGTTATAACCTTCTTTACTAGAAAGATACAGATACGCTAGAGCGATAGTGAGGTTATCAGTTGATCGCTATGTGATGGGTTAGAAATGCCACGCCCCTTGCATGGTCAACAGAAAAAGCCAATAGTGACCTACCATTTAAAAGAAGTGTGTGTTTGAGAATTCAAACCTACAACACCGAATATCTCAGAAATGCTAAGTGAAATTGTTCTTCGTGTGAAAAACAACGTCCAACACAGGTGTATGTTGGAAAGGTTGGAAAGGTAGAATCAGACTGAAAAATTCAATGCCATCGCCGGGTTTTGAACCAAGGATCTCCCGGTTTCCGTCCGGTTGCTCTAACCACTGAGCTATCACGGCAACATGCTGTACTACATTAAATTCCTTAACTGATTTGAATTTTTCCCGGTAAACCACACAAGGAGATCTCAAATTATATTGAGATGACATACCCCAATGCCGACTTACAATGCTGTAAGTACTTTAAGTCTCGGGTTGCATAGTTTCGACCACTATTAGGTCAATTAATGGAATTAGTTGTTCTTCCACGCAAGCCGTGTGTTGGACAAGGTTGGAAAGGTAAAATCAGACGACGAAAAATTCAACACCATCGCCGAGTTTTGAATCACGGATCTCCCGGTTGCTCTAACCACTGAGTTATCATGGCAACATGCCTGCACGATATTAAATTCCTTAATTAGCATTTTTTCCGGTAAATCGCACAAGGACATCTCAAACTGTATTGAGATAACATATCCCAATGGCGACTTACAATGCTGTAAAGACTTTGCGTCCGGACTTCATAGTTTCGAACACTATTTGAGGCAGTATTTTATATCACAACACTGTAAATGCCAGAGTGATTGTAGTGCAAATTAACATTATTGTATGACAATGATCTGATATGTTTGTTATTTATAAGCATTGTTAGGAAATAAGTTTACACGGCCTCACTGAAACTGACAATAAGAGCGGGCAACAATGAGCGAGGGGGTGAGTTGTTTATCAATTATAAGAGACAAGCAAATGACGTCGGATTAGCGCGCTTTTCTGTAGAAATGGCGGGAATGTTTTCCCTAGAGCATATGTGTTCGTAATTTTGATTGGATATAAAAATAGACGCTAATGTTGGCGCGCTTTATTAACCAATAGCAGCTCTGTTATAATGTTTAGGCATATCGGGGTGAGGGAGTATAAAAAGCTAAAGCCAGAGTTGGGTAACGCTCAGTCCAACAGAAACATTCGTGCATTACACATCGTTCAGTCCAACAGAAGGATTCGCGGGTAATACGTCGTTCAGTCCAAAAGAATCATACAAAGGTTATACGTCGCAGTTTAAGAGAATCGTTCACGCGTTATACGTCGCGCAATTCTACAGAATCTCTTCGCGTTGTAAAGTTAGTTATAAATGTGAAATACGCGAATTAATAATGTGCAGCAAATAAGTGATTATAGTGATATTAGAAAATATAACAGTTTCAGTCGGGCGTGTATCAAGAGTAATTATATGAAATGAATAAAGTGTGACGGCAATAAAAGTGTAAAAACAAATTCGTTTATCAGTGTTATGTTTTAGTAACAACAACTCCTTTCCGTTTACACACCCTGTTTAACAGATTTGCTCGACTGCGTAATAATAGCTAGCCGGAGCACAATGAATCCAAAATGCAAAATAATAAAACAATAACAGGCGCCCAGCAAAAAGATAACACGACGATACCGCGATATATTAGGTCAATTAATGAAATTAATTGTTCTTCCACACAAGCTGTGTGTTGGACAAGGTTGGATAGGTAGAATCAGACGACTCAAAAATTCAATGCTGCCGCCGGGATTTGAAGCATGGATCTCTCGGTACAAGTACTTTAAGTCCCGGACTTCATAGTTTCGACCGGACGGAAACCGGGAGATCCGTGGTTCAAATCCCGGCGATGGTATTGAAGGTTTCAGTCGCCTGATTCTACCTTCAAAACCTCTTACATTTTTGTGGAGTAAATTTTAGTCTATCGCTTACAGTTTACAAGTTACACAAATGTGAGAGGGGTCCCTGGTTAGATTCTCGGCTGTAGGGTGGTAATGTTTCTCTAGCCAAGATTATTCCTTCTCCTACCCAAAGTCTAGAAGTATGAATGAGAGTGTGAATGTGTGTATGATCTAATGATTAAAATCCCAAAATGTGCAAGAAACCCAACGACAAGAGCGAGTTAACACCATTGCCAATAGGCAATAAGTTGCAAAGGAAAGTCCGCCAATAAGACCAATGCTGTTAGAGACAGGGTATAAATGAAAAAGGTACACAAAATTCATTCCGAATGAGGACTTTACAGGTATTCCCAGAAAATTCAAGATATACATTTTATTTGTCATGTAGATATCTTACATACTGTATTGCAACATGGTAGTTTAATCAGAATCGTTACGGCATTTTTGAGAAAATAAAAATTAAGAACATTTTTCATGTAAAGCGTATTTTTGTGTGAGGGGGGGGGTTCTTGAAAATCACCTTGTCGCATCCTTGGAAGATGCTGAGCTTGAATAAGAAGTTTCATATTTATCCAACATTTCGTGTTTCGATTATACCTACTCTACTGTTCACAGACACGCCAAACGCGTGTATTTTGTTTATTCAGGGAATCTCAAAACGTGTAGGTATTTCCGGTGCAATCACAGTATCGAATTTTTAGATGGAATATACTTCCCCTACTTTTTACAGCTAAGTAGAAGAGAAAGTACAAATGACATTATAAGTGTATTTGCTACTGCAGAGGACTAACAAAGTCGCTTTGTCATCTGTACGAATGAAACAAGCCACGAACCGCTGTGGGCACGGATTTCAAGCTTTATATGTGTTTAAGAATAACGAACTTTTGTCAACAAATTTAAAAAATCTGATGTGTCACACTCACATGACTTTCTCTACTCTTGTACAAACTATTTTTACAAACGCTTATTCTCCATATGCTTCATGTTAATCGAGATGTTAATCTTATTGCTAATTTTCTTGTAGAAGCAAGGGGAATATGGTAGGCTTTAAGCGATAGTCAAATATTTTAAGAGCTGGTTGCTATGTGGAGAATTCCATTCTCTTTGCATTACCAGGACAAAAAAAAATGAATAACGAATTTGAGAAAAAGTATAAATATTGGAAAATTTAAGGGAATAACAAGCAATATCTCGAAAATGGTTCACTCAATAAAAAAAATGCATATGACATAAATTGTGTATTTTAACGCGATCTACACTTTTGTGTAGTAAACTTTTGTCTATCTCTTATGGTTTTCCAGTTATGCAAAAGTCGTTCACAATGAAGAATACTTTTGGAGCCATTCCCAGAAAATTCGAGATCATTTGTCATGAAAATATCTTAAACATATGATATTTTAATCAAAATCATTAGAGCCATTTCTGAGAAAATTAAAATTTTCGAAAAATGTTCCATGTAAAGGGTAATCTGAGGTGGGGGGATTTTCTTGAAAACCTTCGTGTCGCATCTCTGGAAGATACTGAACTTCAATACCAAGTTTGGTGTTTATCTGACTGTTCGTTTCTGAGTTATGCTGTTCACAGACACACACACGGACTTGTTTTCAAAACATATATTTCCGGTGAAATCTCGGTATCGAATTTTTGGGTGGTATACAATACTTCCCCTACTTACTATATGTAGTAGAGAAAGTAAAAAAATTAAGCGTATGTAGAGAATCTTCTACAACATTACAATTTATAAGGTCAATTACTGATAAACTGTTAAAGCCATTCACATGCTCCCTGGACCTAAACATCCAGGTACAAGTTTCATGAAGCATGCAAGAGACGAAAATTACTGAAAAGTGAACAAAATTATTTACACCCTAGCAATTCTGAATAAGCTTCAAAAAGAAAGTGACGGCAAACTTACGAATACCAAAAGACCCAATTTCTGTACCACAGATTGAGCCAGAACTCCACCGACAAACTTTCAGAGATTGTTTAGGGATACCTTCTGAGTATTTTGGTATAGGGGACCCATGGTCTTCGGCGGCTCGTTACAGAGTAGTAATGCAATCATGATTTATTCGGTTTGTTACCCCAATCACCCTTGTTTCTGTATACAACTGTGAAGAAGTCTGTATAATATGCAATAACTAGATCGTACAATACACAATAGAGAGTATCTCGCAGACAGAACACGCACACTTTATCACGGCGTGTTCAACCTGATCTGTCAGTGTACAGTACAGTATGTAACAAATGGATCGACACGCCAGTGCGTGTTGATTTTCTTATCCCATACATGGCTATTCTGTTGAATATGCCCTTTCTTATAAACATGGCCTCGTCTGTAACCAACACCAAAACAGGAAGTCCGCTGACTGCAATGACTGCACCTTCTGTAGATGATACGGGTGCAACGACTCTCAAAACAATTGATTCGCTTGTGTTCAGAGCTCGTACAACGCACCGGCTACCAGCGGCAACGTTGTCACCAATCACGTGTAACACATTCTGTTTCAGATCGGGTGTTCTGGCATACATCGTACGACCAGTATCTTTCATACTGACACGGAGATGCAAAAGTACTGTAATGTGGTTGCCGTCGGTGCGGGAACAGCTCAGCACAGCGTCGTTGTGCCGTTCTTCCATTGCATTCAGCGAACCCATACAGGAGGTGCATATCGGCCAACTCTTCATCAGTAAACCTATTCATACTGTTGTGTATCACCGTTAACGCACAACTAACACTGCCGGAAAAACAAAACCCTAGACAGAACGGAGCAGTACTGCAATTATTCTTAAACGAGCCGCCGGAGACCGTGGGTCCCTTATATCAAAATAATCGGAAGGTATCCCTGAACAACTTCTGAAAGTTTATCCATGGAATTCCGGTTCACCCTATTTAACCAACGACGTAAGTTTGCAATTTGCACTTAATTTCCTGTCAAGTCGACGTGAAGAAAATCCATCACCACTTCCGTTCTCAATTTTCGACACCAAACATTAGCGAAAACGCGACTGTTTTCCGAAAATACCGGCATCCGAGCAATTTGTTTTAGATGATACTGAAAACATAATCATTACAAAAGAGGTAGCTTCAGCCGGGTTCAAGCCCTGATCATGCTATTGTAAGGGCTATTAAAGAAACGCTTTGTTATGAGGTTATAGCTAAAAAGCTACCAGAATGCTAAGACAGTTGTTTCTGAATACCTAAAACGAGCTAGAACTATATTAATTTACAAGGGTGGTGCTGAACAAAATTTGAAAAACTGGAGGCCAATTACAATCTGTTCTGTGATCAGGAGAGTAATTGAACGCATACTCCACAAAGGCCTGAGATCATGGGTTAGTTTTAGTGATAACCAAAGAGGATTTATCAACTCTCCCGGTACCCTCATAAATATACCTATTCTTGAGACTGCTCTAACATGAACTAAATCATTGAAAAAGGACATCGCTTTGGTTTTCTTAGACATAAGCACAGCTTTTGACAATGTGGAACATAATAATCTAGACAAATAAATGTCTGTCATCCGTCGGACTCTACAAATCTATCAAGATTGACTTTTTAACCTCAGCAAAACAAAGTGACACAAATTAAAACAAAATTAATCAAACGCAATAACTATAAACACGGGAGTTATGCAAGGATCACCTCTTTCTCCTTCCATATTTCAACTTATATATCCAAGAGCTCTCATGTCAAGAAAATCAGGACGAACATATTACAACATTGAATCCGGTCTTCCTAATATTACATCTATGGCTTTTGTCGACAACTTAATTGTGGAAAAAAAAAATTGTCTAATCTGCAAAAGTTAGTGGAAACCTTCATTGAAATATACCGCGAAATTGTCCTGGATTTTAACACAAATTCAAATGTTTGTCTGTTACTAAAGGTCTTCTAAATTACAACGGTTTAGGTCTAAAATCAGGACAAATAATATCTGTGGTGTCGCTAGATGAAACCATTAAATATCTAGGCGTCAACTACCATGATTCTAATGTTTTTGGTGTTGCCAATTGCGCACGATCGCTTAAAAAGAAACTAGATTCCATGGCATTATCTCCACTTTTACAACCCCATCAAAATTTTAATGTATTATCGTCTTTCATTTGCTCTACATTAATATACCAATTTCGACCAACTCCTTTAAAAGAAATGCCACATAAATATCTTTCTGATTCAAATCAATTAAATCTACACTGAACAAAATCCTTCAAATTCCATCAGATACACCAGATAGCATGATATACACTGAAAAAGATACACAGATGTTGGGATTTTTAAATGCAGTTGGAAGGTATTCTTGCAGCACATCAATGCTTTTGAGATATTACAGAGATATTCACGTAAATACCTGTCGTGACTTGTCCGGAGAATCCGAAAGTGAGTAAGCTGAATTTACCTGAATATAGAGTCATACTTCGAGTGAAAGTAGTAAGAAAAAACTGTGGGAAGGGGAATATTAATCTTGGTATGCCTTACCTCAGAAAGTGAAAGGAGTTATCTTGTTTAAAGAATATCTTCCAGTAATAAATGATCACGGCAACCTAATGAGCTCAGCAGCAATGACTTGAGGACTGCAATAAAAATGACTGCTAATGAATGTCCACTACATCAGTGAGATGGAAATCCTTGGACACATCTTGGGCACCTGCCCGTTCAGTAAAGCTTTGAGGGACACCCGTCACTATAAAATTAGGTCCCTGATCGTTGAAGCACTGAGAAAATATCGTTATAGAGTTTACGAATAAGTTCATGGGCTAGCAACTGATGTGTTTTGTCCCAGAATAGGTATACTCGCCATTCCACCAGGCTCGCCTTCCGGTTTCATTATCGACCCAACAGTAAGAACAGAGTCACATGAACAAACCCGGCTGAAGTTCATGTTGAAATTGTAGGATATATGAGCCTACAGTTCCACATTACAAGGAGAAATACCATCTCAACTCCATCCAAATGACCGGGCACATTGTCGGAACTAGAGGCACAATACCTCGCCAGTTGGTAGACTTCTGTAAACAATTCGGCATTCATAAACGCCTACTTCAAGAAATGGAGGTTGATGTGGTCAAAGGATTACTTTTTATTCTAAAAAAATTACCTTCATAACAAATAACTCTTTCTATCCCTCTACACCTGTTACTTTCAAATCATATTTCCGTTATATAAATTCCTTTTGTTTCATAAATCTGTTCTCAATAATTTCATACAAATACAAACAATTGTATGTATATTTAAAACCCTGTCCATCAACGTAATCTATAATGGGGACTCCTGAATTGAAGCTGAAAGTTAAATAAATCTTTATTAATAATAATAAACCTATGCATGTTTGAAGACAATAAAAATCTAGCATTTCTTTCCCCTATCTAGATTACTTAATGTTTATTAACTTATGCCTAGCAAACATTAGCTTCCGGAAAAATTTTAGCTTTTCTATTAGTGCATACTTATATTTTTATTCCCACAAAACTGAATAGCCCGCCTCTGTGATTTAGGGGTAGCGTGTCTGCCTTATATTCAAGAGGTTACGAGTTCGATTCTCCTTTAGGGCGGGGTTTTCTCTTATCTTGAGAAGACGAATGTGATAACTAATGCAACCCATATAATGCTTTATTTTTATAATTATTTCTTTCATACAAATAAACTGCCGTATCTTAAATGATTTTTTTAACAGTAAAGCAAGTTGTCTTACAAAAATAATATAATGTTGTACAAGAACACACTAAAATAAGGGAACTATGCTAAAGAATGAAAATCTAGTCATCTACGTCACTCTCAGTCTTTGTAACACACTCTTGAGGTTGATAAATTGCAAGTTTTAGACCAGATTCAAGATTTTCTTGTCAGACATGGCCATTTAGAATTTAAAATCCAATTGAGCTTAGAAAACGTTCCCTCGACTGAAGCAGATGGTGAAGGAACCTTTATTGCCTTCATTGCTAGCTTACTTAGTGTAGGCATTTTAGAGGAATGTTTCTGCCGGAAGGATAAAGCAGTAATAGAAAACAAATTTACCATTGCTGCGTATGTTGACATTTCCTCCATTGGAACATCATGTTAGAGAAGCGTTTCAGTTCTCCCGAAGTGAAGATGAAATAAACCTGCTCAGGAATGGCTAAACAATCGGCAAAAGGTCGCTAAATCTCAATGTCGCCAACATTTGAAAGCGCTGCGAAAGTAATGTAGTGAGTTAGCTTCACAGATTCACGGCTACGGTTTGTCGTTGTTCACTTCTCTGCTTATAACACTCCTCGGCTACCCTCGACTGTGCTTTGCGGCTAAGGGCACTCAATCCTGGGCCCTGTTGGCAACGGAAGCAATGTTCTCATAATGCTCCGGGTAGCATGCGTGTGTGTTATGACAGAGGTGTAAATAATTCTGAAAATGCTTTAAAATATGTTACGAGGCGCATGCGTAACAGATCTGTAACGTATCAATCATGTGCCGGTCGGACAGGTCCCGCCTGGTGCCAGTAGCGCGGCAGCACTGGCCCGAAATGGCGGCTCTTATTCCTTCTCCCGCCGCCTGCGAGGTTCGGTCAGTGATAAAGTTCCTTGCTGCACAAAACATAGCGCCGATCGAAATTCATCGCCAGCTCTAAGGGCCGAACATCATGAGCAAACAGATGGTGCGTCGTTGGTTTAGGCAGTTTTCCGAAGGTCGTCAGTGTCCATAATGAAGAGCGCAGTGGGTGACCGTCCCCTCATCAATGATGACCTCGTTGAGCTAGTGCGGCAGCACATCGTAGAGAACTGTCGCTTCACGATTACAGAGCTCAGCAGCTATTTTCCGCAGATATCGCGATCCTTGTTGCATGAAATTGTCGCTGTTCAGGAAATTGTGTGCCACGTGGGTGCCGAAAAACCTTACACCCGAGCACAAGACGAAACGCTTAGGAGCAGCACTGACATTTCTGCAGCGTATCATGATGACAGCGACGAGTTCCTCGACAGGATCGTCACAGTAGATTTCCGGCCAAAACGACATTCAAACAGAATGTGTCAGTGCAGAATGTGATGTGCACGGTATTCTGGGACAGGAAGGGCTTCTGCTCATTGACTTCCTGCCCAGAGGTGAAACAGTGAACGCTGACCGTTACTGTGAAACACTGCGGAAGTTGCGAAATGCCATTCAAACAAGAGGCTTGGAATGCTTATTGCAGGTGTTCTGTTGCTCCATGACAATGCTCGTCCACGTACGGCTCGGCGCACAGCAACTGTTCGGCTGGGAGCTGTTTGATCACCCACATACAGTCCTGATCTTGTTCCCAACGATCTCCATCGTTTCTTACACCTCAAGAAATTCCTGTCCTCCAGTCAGCGTTTTGAGCTGAAGACGATTGTCACACGCTGGTTCCATTCACAGGCGGCAGACGTTTACGACATAGGAATACAAAAGTTGATCCCACGATGTGACAAGTATCTCAATTCTTGTTGTGACTATGTCGAAAAATAGCTCAAACATTGCTATACCTGTTGCCAATAAAGTTTTTCATGTAACTATGTTTTCTTTGTTTTAAAAAAATAGGGAAACTTACTTTCTGGATGCGCCTCGTATCTACATGTCAATTTGTATTGCATAAAAATAATTATGGCTATGCGTGTGTGTTATGTGTATAGTGAGTCGGAGTGATTCTCATATACGGGAGTATTGCCGAATTGCACTATGTCGATAAGCTCCGTCATTTCATGAAGAAGCGTAGTAGAACGTATACTTTCGCATGCTTTCAGTATAAGCCGGCTTTTCATGATCTGCTTAGGATATTCGCGGAATGAAGGGTTTCAGCAAAAGACTGCGGCATATACATATATGGAATTCAAACTCTGATAAGAGTAGTTTTTAAACAATATGGAGTGCTGTACAATTGAAAATAAGGGTTGAGTTAAGCTTTGGAAGAGTAAGCTAATCTGTTATTTTTACCAGGTCCTATAGCATTGTACAGTGTTTTCTGATAACGGTACAGAATTCTGATTAGGGGTTGAAAATATGGGAATAAATAATTTATGAAAATTGTAGGAGCGTAAAATGACTATCCATATAGAGTGAGGTCACAAAATGAGTGCAACCCCCCTTTATTTTGTGTTGAAGTGTTAATATGTTAGTAATCTTGAGAAGTTTTGTAACCATGGTAGCCCTGCAGGGTGCAATGACATACGTTTGGTCAAGAAAGCAATAAACAAATGCTTGATCAGAGTCCACAAACCATCCAACAAAGATTAATAGCAACAGTGTGGCTTCATGAAATACGTCATACCGGCGACACCGTAGAGACAGTAAAGATTAAATTTCGTAACCACTTTGGTCTGGAACCGCCAAGGAAAGCAACAATATTGGGGTAGGGAAAAGGTGCATTCGCAGCAGGTATTGCAAGGACAAAGGCCACATATCCTACTAACGAAGCGCTGCTTCCCCGTTGACTACCCACATTTACATACCTCCACCGAAGGACAGAGTTGACAGATGTCATAACTACCTGTAGTGAGCTAGAAAAAGAGTTAACTTTTAAGGAACACATCACACACTTGTCGCACCAGGGGCTACCAAGACTACCGCTACTACTTTACACCTGCGAGATCTGGCGCATGGCCACAGACTACAGTCTGCTAGGACTGCAAAGTTGCAGAATAAGGTCCTCCGAGCCATTTATTCTGTATGCCATTCGTTACCCTTGAGACTACTTCACAAGCCACATCTCTTCCCTATGCGAAGGATGAAATTAGGCGCCGGGTCGCAAAATCTTACAACAGCTTAACTTTCCAATGGAGTCGCCTCCTTAGGTCTCTTGGGGAATATAATCCCAAATAACGTCGCTTGAGGAGAAACCGGATTCCCCGTATGGCGTGCAGGTACATTCGGTAGCAAAGGAGCAATTCCACCAGCAGCTAAAGCTGAGCTATTAAATCCTTCCAATAAATGCTTGGACTCAAATTTTACGATACTAACCCCATACATCTTGGAAAACACATCGCACCAGCACAAAAGTACCATGCCACCCTGAAAAGCAGCCATCGATGAGACAAACTCGTTACCTCTTTTCACTTCCCCAACCTCAAACACGCGTGTCACCCTGCAACCATCATTCCATCACGGTAAGTATGCTTATATCACTCTCGTGCTGGCCTCCAGCACGCTAACACCGGCTTGGCTGAGTAGTATAAAAGACCGTTCCCGAAGTGGTATGCCCAGAACAAGGAGGAAAACATGCCAGGCATCAGTGGAAAGGTCCCACCTGAAATTCACTCGGAAAAAATCTGCAGAGATTGGCATCCTCGTTCGACCAAGATGCAACATGAAAGTTGATTTATAGCTCAAGCATTACTGTTCATTTCACGTTAATGAATTAAGTAATGCTGATATACGAATGCACATGTGAGAAGCTTCTTAAAGCGTTCCTGCGATGCTCTCTTCACAGAGAATGTGCTATCTACCGGAGCATGCATTTATGACATCGTCTTTTGGGTTATAGAAAACCCATTCTTTCATTAAGAAGAGAAGACAAATCCACCAGGTTTCATTGTATGGGCTGAACTGAGCGCAACAAACATTTCAGAGCCTTTCTTCTTCCAAGGTTACGTTAATGGACCAGCCTGCCAGATCATGCTCAGAGAATGATTGGTGCCACAATTGCAACAAGTTGGTATCTAACATATGAGAGAGTATTTATACCTATCCTACTATTTAATCCTGTTTGTATGTTTATTGTCACATTTATGTAATTTTATTAGATAACAGGGTTCATTCACATGTGTAATATAAGGAAAAATGTTGTCTATATTTTATTTTCAAGTAACTTTAGACTTCCACACCAGCACAAATGTAACAACCGTTGGAAAGAAAAAAAAAGTGAAGGTTACTGCACTCTGTATTACATGTTCGTAGAAGTCTTCGTTAGTTGGTGTGCAAATACGACATAAGTAACAGACGCTAGGGAAAGTCCGAAATGTTCCACAAACCGGGAATATTCTACCATGTAACCCCGAGTTGGCCAATCAGGTTACAGAAATTTGTGAGTGTTAAACATAAAGTAAGTTCACGCCAGAATTAATTTGTAAGCTTCACATTCGCGCCTCTCGGAATTGTATATATATGAGATGCTTGTGAGAAATTACAGTTTTAGAATTCAGAACTGCGAGGAACCTTTACTCCTCGCAACAAGATTTTCGCGCCGGAATTACTTTAAGAATGCAACGCAGTTTTTGAACGTAACCGCGAGACTAATGTGTTAATTGTGACAAGTATTTCGCGGAGCGTGAATAAACATGTACAAGTATTTTCATAAGTTGTGAACACTTAGAAAAGCAATGAAAGTAACGCGCGCTTGTGGAAGTCAAAGTGCAGCAATGTACTTTGTTTAACTCACACAACATGCAGAGTTTGTTGTGTGCTGAATTCCATATGCGGTGTTATTTTAGTCAGTTGAGCCTTTTACATATTGTGGCATGTGCACAGATATTAATGTTAAGACGCTCTCTGGACTCCGAAGCTTGGCAGTTTGTCTGTGAGTAAGGGCGATTCAGGGGAAACAGTGTCATTGGAAGGGATATGGCGTTACTGACGCTTGGGGTGTTAGCGTGGCTTCTGTATCATTCTGTGAGTAGGCTTCGAGTGAGTCAGACGGGCAACTGCCTAAGACATGGCGTCCTCGCCCGGCAAACACATGGGGTAAGAAATCTTTTTATAATAAATCTACCAGCTATCCATTCTCTTGCAGTTTTAATTATGGTAGCATAGAATCCTTTCCTCTCCCTTGAGCCAGGCATTGTGTTGGTGTATTAATTATTTTGTAATCTAACTTTAGCTGCGCCCTTCGTCGTTGCCTCGTAAATTAAAGGTTCTTTGTCTGATTTAACGATCCCTCTCACAAGCGAGTAGCTCTCCTCTGAAGTTGAAAAATAATACTAAGTGAGGTATACGACAATTGGCGGTGGCGCCAGGTATAATTGAATTTGTTGTGAGATTTTCAAGTGCAAACTTTTTCCCCTCTAAAATGTAACGGTTTCTAGCCCTCCACGTGGTCGCGAAAAATCTAAATTTGTTTCTGGCTTAAGGGTAAGGATTTTTATGCTTTAATTTGTGATTCTCATCTTCTAAATTTTGTTACTATCATATCTGAAAGTCTGGTTTCGAAATTTTAATTTTGAGCTCATTTTTGCATTTTTCCATTGTCTGCCGGCGTGACGCTAAAACTTCTGACTTCATTTTCCCCTTGTTTTGGCTTCATTTCCTTTAAATTGTATTGCTGTGCTAAGTGGTTCGTGCTGGTTATTTTCAAAAATGTTTTTGTGAAAGTTGAGTTGTGAAACGAGTAAGATATCGAGCGAGATAGTTGTAGCTTTAAAAATGTGCTCGTCACGTGTTGGCCATCTAGTTGAAAATCTTGTTTTCTGTGCTTATTAGCAGTGGTTCTGGAAACGTATAACTTTATATTCCAGTGATTTCTAGCTGTTTACTATACTTTTCTGGGACATTTTTCGTGTAACTTTTATGTACGCACGTGTGTTATGTAATTCCCGCGTGGTCATGCATTTCAGCAATAATTTTAGCTTGTGAAACCAGTCTTCCTCAGCACGTGTTTTGGCGCGTTTATTTGCGTGTGTATATCAGATCAGATACATTTGTTTTAAGAAAAAAAGAAAAAAGAGAAGTTTTGTGTGCTACGTATAAATTACAAGTCTGTATTCTGCTCCTTTTGAGATAATGTTAGCGGTGGTCACAGTAGGTGTGACGTGGTTTTTTTTTAACTTCCAGTTCGAGGTTTCTCACTGAAGCTATCATTTTGCTTTTCTTCCATGTGTTCATTCTGATTAAAAATCTTGGTATTGCGTCCAAGTGGCTTGTGTAGACCGTATGTTGGTATAATTTTCTGATATTTCACCGCGGGCGCTTAATTGTATTCTTTCTGGAACTGTTTTATTTGGCTATGTTCTGATCTTGCTACTTACATTCATGTGATGCTATAAGTGTTTAGTTTGGTGTAATCTGTATCGCTCTGTCCTACTGTTTGTTTACTGGTTGCGTAAACTTTTGTGCTGCAATCATGCCTAAGCGACGTACTGCACAGAAATCTGATATAGCAATTGTTCCAGTTAGCGAGCACAGTGAAGAGGAATCTATGTCCAGTGTTAGTACGCCTGTTGTTACTCAGTTATCAGTGATGTCTAATCCGCCTGTCGTGGCCCGTGCAACGCAGCCAGCTGTCTGCCGCCCGGTCATTGACCCCTCTCACGTGGAGAATTCCAGCAAGTTGTCGGCGTATGAGTTACTTTAGAATTTTGAAATGTTCGCTACTACTGCTAATGGCCGCTCTGAGAACATGATAATGATGATAATTTTGTTTTACCGTTGCCCAGTTTGGTTTATTTAATTACGCAATGCATATTTTTAGGGGAAAATCTTTCGCAGTTACTCATGTAAGTAAAAGTTTCAGGAGCTACCAGCCTTGCCAGTATCTTCACCTAATTAGGTTTGATGTGCTTCTAATATGGACCAGTACGATGTGGATGTTGATGAACCAGCTGTACGTATGTTACCAGATTTTGGAAAATTGCACGGGAATTTTGTGGTAAACGAGTAAGAGAAAAGAAAAATCACCTGTAAGTATGTAAACATTGTGAGTGTTAAAGTTTGGACGAATGAAACAGTTTCACAACTCACACAGGTATGCTAAATTTATTGTTTCACTGACTGATGCTTAATTAAGCTTTGCTTTTCAGGAATATGTGCTATGAATGTCTCTGCTAAATTACAAGTGTATTATTATTGTGGGTGTAATTTAAATTTTGAATTATGTTTTGGGAACTGCAAATCATTTGATTTGTTGTTGTGTTCTGCTGCAGGAATGTGTTTCATGTGTACTATGTGTTTAATTGAGCTTTCATTTTCAGGAATGTTATGTGACAATATTGTTTTGAGTAATGATGTGATGTTGTTTTGTTGCATTCGATTTGATTTGATTTGATTTTGGGTTTCATAATGATGCTGTGATTTTTATTTGCAGAAAATTGTTGCATGAATAGTGTGTGTATTTGAGGTTATGTGATATATGTGAGATTTGCCTCGGTGGGAGTGCCAAAGAGTAACCCCGATGGCGTAGTGTGAGGTTATGTGAGGAATAAGAGTTGAGATTTGCCTCGGTGGGAGTGCCAAAGAGTAACCCCGATGGCGTAGTGTGAGGTTATGTGAGAAATATGAGTTGCGATTTGCCTCGGTGGATGTGCGTAAGAGTAACCCCGACGGTGTTAATGAGATGAGAAGAGATGAGATGATGTCAGCTTCGGTGGAAGTGCCACAGTGTAACCCCGACAGTTGTATGATTTCAGAGATTTTGCTTATTGGTGTTGCTGTAACGTGCCCAGTATAGCGTGTGTGATGCATTCACACGGGAGATTAAATGGATGGAAGTGATTGTAATGTGAATAAATTTTTTTTCTCTGTTTATGCAACAAGTTTATTACCATCTTAGATAGCAAATTTTAATACCAACTGTTTTCCAGCTTAATTTTCATTTGGAGGATGTGGATGCAACAGTATAATGCCATGTTATTTGTGTCATTCCTGAAATTTTAATGTGATTTCTTGAAGGTTATGCCTATGTTAGATGTTTTGAATTTGCAGCATGGTAAATGAGACACGTAAGTGAAGATGTTTTGTTTTGAAGAGAAAATTGAAAGTTGCGATAAAGATCTTAATGACTGAAGTAATGATGCTGATTGCAATACTGCTGATGATGCTGATGATGATTATGATTGAGTTGATGATACTAATGAGATGAGGAAGATAGTACTGTGGACGAGAAACTGTATTAGTGACAAGAGTAGGACAATAGTAGTTGAAAGCATGTCACGTGGCGTAGTTTGTAGTGATGCATACACTAGTTTGAGTAGATAGTTAAGTGAGTGTTGTGTGTAATTTGGGCCATGGTCAGTGTGAATGAGTTCATTTCATTGTCATGTGTGATTGTCTTGTAAGTGCAAGTATTTTTCTTTTGTTAGTGATACCAGCTGGTTATTAAGATTTAATATAGGGATCCCAAAATAAGCTTATGTTTCATTTCTGTCATGTTCATGTATTCTGAGTCTGTTTTACTGTTTTATTTGGATTGTGAAGCATTGTAAGTTAAATTTTGGATGGCAATTCTGTAAAATTTCGTTCTTATGCCAATTTGTACTTATTTTTTTTCTCTTTCTTTGCCCCATGTCAAAAGAATTTTTAGTGTAAACTTTTCAACCTTTAAAATCTTTAATTGTACATGACATACCATTCTTTTTATGTGTGATTGTTTGTTGGAGCACCCTGTTTATTGTGTGGTGGTTTTGTTTTAGTCTTTTGCTGTGGCGGAGCTCGAGAACATCCAAGAGCATCCCCGGAGCACACCAGAAGTCAAGAAACACCACAGGGAAGCTGTCGGGCAGCCACTACACTGCCGTGGCATAAGGAGCCACTATGTCGGGGGGCAGTCCAAGCCATCGACTGCCCACCCTGTTGTCATCACCAGAGACCTGCAGTGATAATTCTACACCAGGACAAATCGTCGTTGTGGGCACTGTATAAAATCACCCACAAACAGTTACAGCAGACCATCGATATTTTGCGCAGTGTAGTGTGCCTGTGAACTGAGGCAGCGTGGTGTGTGCGTGTGCGGGGTGCTCAAGATAAGTGCATTAACAATATTAGTCGACAGCACTCTAGTTTCTCGTGTCTCCACATCGCCCAGCAACATTGTGTCGTCGTCTGGGTGCTTATCACACATGTATATTATTGTTATATTTTGGTTCATCACACATGTGTATGTCATTTTTGTATGTCATTTTGTTTTGTTGTTTTCATGTTTATTATATTTATTTTACCTATGTCGACGAGGGCGTCGACTTCGGTGGCCAGGGGGAGATGTGGCATGTGCACAGATATTAATGTTAAGACGCTCTCTGAACTCCGAAGCTTGGCAGTTTGTCTGTGAGTAGGGGCGATTCAGGGGAAACAGTGTCATTGGAAGGGATATGGCGTTACTGACGCTTGGGGTGTTAGCGTGGCTTCTGTATCATTCTGTGAGTAGGCTTCGAGTGAGTCAGACGGGCAACTGCCTAAGACATGGCGTCCTCGCCCGGCAAACACATGGGGTAAGAAATCTTTTTATAATAAATCTACCAGCTATCCATTCTCTTGCAGTTTTAATTATGGTAGCATAGAATCCTTTCCTCTCCCTTGAGCCAGGCATTGTGTTGGTGTATTAATTATTTTGTAATCTAACTTTAGCTGCGCCCTTCGTCGTTGCCTCGTAAATTAAAGGTTCTTTGTCTGATTTAACGATCCCTCTCACAAGCGAGTAGCTCTCCTCTGAAGTTGAAAAATAATACTAAGTGAGGTATACGACAATATCACACCCTACAGATCAACGAAAACATGTTTCCACAACAAACAATACAATAAGCATTGGAACCCAGACACAAGAGGATCTTCAGTGGGTAGCGGACGTGAAGACCAACAAGTCATCAGGAGGTGACCGACAGATTGCATTCTCCAGGTAAAATAACGACGCAGATACTATGATCATGCAACTGGACGGAACGCCAGCACACTTCGCATCGCAAGTGTGCCAATGCCTGAATACGACGTTCTCCAATCGGTGGATTAGAAGACGATCTACATATGACCAAGCTTCTTTTATCTCACCTCCACGAAGTCCCGACCTCACAATACCTGAGGATACTCTCTGGATGGTTCAATAAAGTGAAAGTAGATGCCTTCAACGAAGTGACCCTTGATTACCCCTGCAAAGCATCTACCAGGATATGGCGCAGAATTCAACTGCACTATGAAAACGGTGTTCCTACCGATGTCTTGGAGAATTAAACTGGCATGGCCATAGCAATCAATTAACCATATCTACCGCAGTAGCGTAAAACACGAGGGCCACGCCCATTTTGTGACCTCACCTTAACCCACAAAGCGAAAATCTATAAATATATGGTTTAAAATCAGGATAGAGGTAGTTTTTGAAACTCGTGAGTAGCCTGAAATTTCCATTGGAATCTAAAGCGTAAGCGTGCAACTTTTGTCCATATTTGTATGTAAGGGGTTGAAATTGTGAGTAGCAGCAGTTTCTGAAAGTTGTAAGTTAACGTATAATTTTCGCCACGTCCTACAGCTCAAGTGCACAATTTTGTGACACGAGTGACCAAGCGGTATAGTTTTGAATATACGGGTCGAAAATAAAGGGTAAGGATAGTTTTAACGACTTTAAAAGTACCTAATATATAAATATATATAAATAATTTAAATTTGGGCTCAATTGGATTGTTATATGGCCACCATTGAGCTCGTAAGTCGTATATGGCCTTCCTCAAAGTATTTCTAATGGCGTCTGCGAAACTTAAAAATCCTAAAACTACTTGTTACAGAAAAGGAAATTATTTTCAAATATTTTATGACGCCTACACTGAAAGTGCTATAAACGTGTTGACTATCAGGTTTCTACCGTTTCTGATGTAGTTTGTGCACTTCGTACATCCCAGCAAACAACATACGGACTCTCAGCTCAAAGTAAAGGAAGGCGACAGCTTTATTCAGATGACTTTTTCAGGCGATAAGCTTGTTTTCATGTATCGCACATTACAAGAATAATCTAGCCTGCTATAAAGATAAAGCAGCTCAACTATATAATGCGCATTTGTCATCTGACTTTTATCTTGTCTGCAGCGTAACTAATGTAGAGAGTTTTGCATTTGACCCAAATATTATACTTGGAGGTTTATCTGAAAATAGGCATTTTAAGGTCCCCTAAATCCACATAGTTTTTTTTAAGACAAACACTGTGTGCACGCAGGTATGACAGAGAAAACACAAAAACTATTTGTTGGATTAATATAAAATTTCACAATTGTTAGGGACACAAAGCGAAGATTTTCAAGAACTTTACCCTCCATACTAAACAATGCTTTACATGATTTTCGTTAATTTTATTGTCTCAAAAAGTGCTCAAATATATGCGCACTGGTGTGATTAATAAATTATGCCTACCTCTTCAATTTCCTGTAAATGGGCTCAGAGGTCCGCTCCATTCTTACTACCATGTAAACTTAAAAGATGGACAAAACTAACAGTAGGAAACGTAGATCCCGTCAAGATGCATAACATATGAAAATAAAATTGTTGTAGATTCAATGTTGTTTGAATGTCCTACATAATAAGAGTGTATTTAGAAATCATTAATGGTATTTCTTGTGTGTATGTGTGTGTGAGCGCACGTGCCGGGTTTTCAGATTTATTCGACCGTTGCTAGCCGGTTTTCTGTACATGACGTCTATACTTTGAAGCGAGTTTATCGCCAGTGCCTCTGGCACAGGAGCAGTGAAAGATGAGTGGCAGCGGTATGTGTCAACAGTTTCGAGGTCACCTTAGTGAAATGGGACTTGCATCGAACCTTTCCAGTATTTACATTTGGAACGTCTTTCGCTTGCGTCTCGTAAACTCGCAATCTCAGCATGTATGCTGATAGATAACTCAAATAATGGATGGCTTTGTAGCATAGTGTGTCTCAGCTTAGCACTTAATCATACAAATTCTGTGTCCAGCGGTCACTTTCATCTCGTGTGCAAGGAACGCACAAAATGTTCAAATGAAAACAGTTCTACACCGCCGCAGTACAGTAACCTGTTTACTACGCATGTAGTCCGAGGTTCAAGTCCGCAAGGGGCTCGCTGAACTAAAAATGACGTCATTCATTTAAACCGACTGGAGGTAAGGGCGGTTTATATATAAGAGCGCCAGTCCCGCAGTTTGGATAATTACTGCTTCAGAAGATTCCTTTCAGCCGTTTCTAGTAGCTTCCCCTTCTGGAACATTTAGCTTTGTATGCGGGGCCAATATAAGGGCTTGCTCTTTCCCGGGCAGTTATGAAGTTAAGTGTAGTCAGAAGTCGAAGAGTTTGAACAGTGCCGACTGCAGTTCAGTTCAGTTCAGTTGTGACTCGATTCAACGGATCAGTTGTGTACTGTTCTGAGTATGTGTCAAGAATGTCTCAACTCTAACGTTGTACTATGATAAATGATGCGCGTTTAGGTAACCGGTATTCTCATTTGTTACAATATTGCATCTTTACCCCTACTTCCCAAAGTTGCGGGTTCAAACCCGGCGGAAAGCGATGTATTTTTTCGGACGTAAAAATCCTTAGCATCGCTTCCTTCGGAAGTGAAGTAAAGTCGGTGGTCCCGTGTCGTAGATTTACGGCACGTAAAAGAATCTCAAGCCTGATAAAGAGCAAAATTATCGCTCTTTCACGCCCAATATAGAATGGGACGTTAAGGAGCACAGCAGTTAAAGATCGTCCATAAATAACTCAATTTCTATTTTTTCTGCATCTTTACTTTCTCCTGTTTGAATGCTGTCTACATATTTGCTTGCCAGCGGGCGCTAGTTGCGTGGTGTACTATGGTATTCTCATTTCTGGTGAATATCGTTTTATAAAACAGTTGATCGAGAGCAAAAATGTTGTTATACCAATATTGTTATAAGACGTATGGAAATAAATGCCTATAGGTGCAGATAGTCGTGTCACTGTTACACACCAAAAGCAGTTTGTGTACGTGGAGTGTTCACTTTTCTCTTTTTCTAATGAAAGGTTCTTATCCGAAATATTTTAAGGTATGTGGTGTGATAGTGTTTTAATATATCAATTTTATGATTCAACACTCCAGTATGAGAGAGCAATTCTTTGCTAAAAATCTGTGGGCATAATCACACGACTTTCTCTTCCCATTAAAAATTCATTACACGAATTCTAGCTTTGGAAAATGTAAAACTACAACAGAAATATGTTTATTATCTGTATGTGTGTGTGTGTGTGTGTGTGTGTGTGTGTGTGTGTGTTTTATGAGCATTATATTTTTCCTGTAATTACAGTTACACAAAATTCAATCTAAAGATGATTTCGAGATATACACTCTATTCTTCATGTTAATATTTAAGATGCGATATTTTAATAAAAATGTTTTGAAAAATTATGTTACATTCACATGACTTATTTACCTACCCTACTACAAAATATTCTTACAAAAAGTTATACTCTCTCTCTCTGATACACATGCCAAGTAGCTTTTTTCTAAAAACTGCTTTATTCAGGGCACTTCAAAACATGTATTTCCACTGAAATTTCGAATCGTATTTTTGCGTGGAGTGCAATACTTCCCCTACTTACCATAGATAGTAGAGAAGCAAAAGTAAAAAGTAAAAAAAAATGTTCCCTATAAAAGGTACTTGGGGTTGGGGAAAGTTATGTGAAAATCTTCGTGCTGCAACCTAGAAATAGGGCATGGTATGGAGTGAAATAAGTTCGGTATTCAGCCAACAATTGAGATATGTTCTTTTGCCCCCATTTCTCTCTCCTCACGCACACAGCGATTTTACTTTGTCTACCACGTACATAGTAGGTAGACTATTCCACCCAAAAATTTGATATCGATATTTCACCGAAAATACAGGATTTGAGGCCCCTTGAATACAACAAAAAAGCATTTTTAGAAAAACGTCCTTGTGTCTGTGAACAGCATAACTCAAAAATGGTATTTAAGTTCAGTATCTCCCAAAGAGTTATGACACGAAGGTTTTCAAGAAAACCTCCAACCCCAAATTAGCCTTTACATAGAAATATTTACATACAAATAAAACGTATATCTTGAATTTTCTGACAATAGCCTGTGACGTCCTTTTCATTTGGAAGGAATTTTATGTAAACTTGTGTAACTGGTAAATGTTGAGGGACAGACGAAAACGTACACACAAAAAATGAAGATCTCTATAAAACACAATTTACTTCAAATAACGCTTTTTGTGGCATAAGCCATTTTCGAGATATCTGTTATTAGTGGTTTGCATTGTTCATACTTTGTCATTCTTTTGAAGTTCTGGAGTAGACGTTCAGTCGTCTTTCCCGATTCCTCTAAAATTCCCATTCTTTTTTCTCGGGAGTTTTCGCAGGTCGTCAGGCGAATGCTGCAGTAGGCTTCTTTCATCTCCTCAATTTCCTGTCCCTGCATTTTGTTCTATTCTTCATTTCATTCATATTTCATCCCATTGGTCTCTTTCAGGATCGGAAGTATCGGCGATTGTGTTTCGGCGCGGCGTGGCAAAGGATACTCTTTGTGACTCTCTCCGTCCCTCGGGACCCCTCTGTGTGGGGTGGAGCTCGGTCTTCCTGTCCGTCTACCGGAGAGTCTCTATCTGGAAACTTAGACACCCTGTATTTGCTGTGCCGTCGCTCCTGGTTCCGGCCGCCCGGTATTTCCTCTCGCCCCATCCTTCCTCCCGGGGACGCTTCCTCGTAGTGCGTAGATACAATATCCACTCTGGATTGGTGCCGAGTCCCCTCCGTAGTCAGTCCTGTTCCCTTGGTATCTACAAGTTGATTTATGAAGAACTGACACATTTCTTTCTTTAATTATTCTGTTCGAAATTCAAAGCCCCAATTTTAGCACCAAATTAAGCAGAATGTTCTGGAGTTTCGATTGCCTGTCACGAGATGCACAGGTGTTCATGTTTTATTCCTAATTGTTAGTTTTATTGTCGGCAACTGTTTTTGAGATCTTGTTCTACTCAACGTGAAAATGGAGTACACATTAAATGAACAATTCTTCCTTGTAAAGCAATACTGGATTACGAATTCAATTACAGCTACTCAAAGGGCATATCAGAGAGAATTTGGTGTTCGGAATCCTCCTCAAAGAAACACAATACTGGGACTGGTAAACAAATTGTAAACAACTGGATCTCTAGTAAGTGTAAAAGGCAAAATTCGTTCATCTAGGCTTCCCACGGTTTTTGTTGACGTAAGAGCACTTCTGGATCAGTCACCCAAAAAATCATTAAGACGTTTGTCGCAGGAGACAGGGTACAGCTACTCAATGTGTCAGAGAGCTGTGAAAAGTGCAGGCCTAAAGTCGTATAGGATTACGGTTATTCATCAGGTACAGGAACCAGATAAGGATAGACGACTGAATTATTGTCGTTGGTTTCAGACGTTCATTGTGCAAAATTCTGCCATATTGTCTATCACATGCTTCACAGATGAAGCATGGTTCCATTTATCCGGCTATGTGAACTCTAATTCACGCTACTGGGCCAGCGAAAATCCACATGTTATTCATGAAGCACCTATGCACCCGGTTAAAATCCGAGTTTGGTGCGCAATATCTGCACAGAGAATAGTGCGACCAATTCTTTTTTAATTAAAACAATGTAAACACTGCAGAGTACCGACGGATTTTCACGGCGTTTCCTCTGCAACTAGACGATGTAGAGCTGAATCAAGGATATTTTCAGCAGGACGGCAATACATGCCATACATCAAATGAATCCATGACACTAATTGCAAGTTTCTTTGACGACCGGATAATTTTCAAGAACCTGTGGCCACCGAGATCTCCAGATTTGACATCGCCAGACTTCTTTCTATGGGGTTACTTAAAAGACAGGGTTTATACCACACGTCCCCAGACATTGACGATCTGAAGCACAACATTACACAGGAGATTCAAGCTATTGACAACAGAGTCCTCCAACGAGTAGCCAGTAACATGGAACGACGTGTTGAGTTGTGCCTTATGCAGGATGGAGGACATTTTCAACATTTGCTATAGAGGTAAATAATCTCCCAAAATTCCTCTGCTTTTCAGGTATAATAAGTTGTCGCTAGCATAACTCGTTTTGAAACAAATAAAGAAATAAATGTGCCAGTTCCTCATAAATCACTGTATATAACGAAATATGTAATTTAGCTATTTCTGCAAAGGTTTATCTGGATTAAAATAGAAAAATAAGCTTCCGTAGGAATAATTTGTACATCCACTAACACGATACAGGGTAGAGAAAGTTATGTGAATCTAATAAAAATCTCTTTGGGGGTTTAGGAAGCTCTAAACATTGCTGGTGAAATCTCTACTCGAACTTTTATCTGGAATACAACACTTCCAACTTCGCTACTATTAAAAGGTGAAGGTATATTTCTGTGGAGTTCGCGTAAAATGCCATTACTCTATCACCCGAATATAACAGTGATCAAAGAGGTATGTAAATGCTCGGTTGTAACTCCAATACGTTACTCTGACCTTACTTTGAATACTACATACGTTGTTTATTCTGACCTCAGGCTGTGCTGAATGGATATTAAGGTTAATTGCGGCTCTCTGAGAAAAAGACACGAGGCAATGAGAGAGAAAGGTAAAATAAAAAATCTGATGTGTTACACTCACATGACTTTCTCTACTCTTGTACAATCTAATTTTACAAACGCCTATTCTCCATATGCTTCATGTTAATCGAGATATCGAGATGTTAATCTTATTGATAATTTTCTTGTAGATGCAAGGGGAACATCGTAGCTTTTAAGCGATAGTCAAATATTTTAACGTTGGTTGCTATGTGGCGCATTCCATTCTCTTTGCATGTCCAGGGCATAAAAAAAATGAATAACGAATTTGAGAAAAAGTATAAGTATTGGAAAATTTAAGGGAATAACAAGCAACATCTCGAAAACGGTTCACTCAACAAAAGAAATGTATATGACATAAGTTGTGTATTTTAACGCGATCTACATTTTTCGTGTAGTAACATTTTGTCTATCTCTTATAGTTTACCAGTTATGAAAAAGACGTTCATAATGAAGAATACTTTTGGAGACATTCCCAGAAAATTCGAGATATACATTTCATTTCTCATGACATTATCTTAAACATATGATATTTTCATCAAAATCGTTAGAGCCATTTTTGAGAAAATTAAAATTTTCGAAAAAAGTTCCATGTAAAGGGTAGTCTGGGGTGGGGGGATTTTCTTGAAAACCTTCGTGTGGCATCTCTGGAAGATACTGAACCTAAATACCAAGTTTGGTGCTTATCCGACTGTTCGTTTTTGAGTTATGCTGTTCACAGACACACAGACACACACACACACACACAGACACACACACACACAGACACACACACACACGGACATGTTTCCAAAAATGCTTTTTTTGGATTCAGGAGGTCTCAAAACATGTATTTCCGGCGAAATCTCGGTATCGAATTTTTGGGTGGAATGCAATACTTCCCCTACTTACTATACGTAGTAGAGAAAGTAAAAATGAATAACGTATTTGAGAAAAAGTATAAGTATTGGAAAATTTAAGGAAATAACAAACAATATCTCGAAAACGGTTCACTCAACAAAAGAAATGAATATGACATAAGTTGTGTATTTTAACGCGATCTACATTTTTTGTGTAGTAAAATTTTGTCTATCTCTTATGGTTTACCAGTTATGCAAAAGGCGTTCACAATGAAGAATACTTTTGGAGACATTCCCAGAAAATTCGAGATATACATTTCATTTCCCATGACATTATCTTAAACATATGATATTTTCATCAAAATCGTTAGAGCCATTTTTGAGAAAATTAAAATTTTCGAAAAATCTTCCATGTAAAGGGTAGTCTGGGGTGGGGGGATTATCTTGAAAACTTTCGTGTCGCATCTCTGGAAGATACTGAACCTAAATACCAAGTTTGGTGCTTATCCGACTGTTCGTTTTTGAGTTATGCTGTTCACAGACACACAGACACACACACACACACACAGACACACACACAGACACACACACACACACACAGACACACACACGGACATGTTTCCAAAAATGCTTTTTTTGGATTCAGGAGGTCTCAAAACATGTATTTCCGGCGAAATCTCGGTATCGAATTTTTGGGTGGAATGCAATACTTCCCCTACTTACTATACGTAGTAGAGAAAGTAAAAAGCAACCCTATACATCAAGCTGCCAGGCGACCTAGGAGAGCAATCACGTATACCTGATCTTGACCTCAGAGCACGATGGGGCATGTGCCAAGCTACTCCGCCCAGTATTTGACTTCTTGTGGTCACTGCACCAGTGTTGCCAAACATACAATTATAATTTGCATACCTAGCTACTTATCTGGCAAGAAATCTGGTAACACAGGTGGGTAAGAAGCCATTACTCCCGAGATGGGTGAAGTAACTTCCAAAAATATACAACAGGAAGGCTAGTTTATCTCCGCCGATACAAGCCCTGCCCATTTGAAAAGACCACAAAATATTAAGGAAAAAAGTTCTACTTTCCCTAGCATATATCTATAGAAGTTAAAGGAAATACTGTACTTCACCCAACAATCCATACACAAAATTACATTATAAATACACGTTTTGAGCCCCCTAAATAAAACGATTTAGAAAAAGGTTAGTGGTACGCCCGTGCCTGATAAATATAAAACTTGGATTTATGTTCGCCATCTTCGAAGGATGCAACAAGGTTTTTAAGAAAATTATCCCCACCCCAAATGCCCTTTACATGGAACATTTGTCGTTATTTTTACCCTCTCAAAAGCGGCTCTAGCTTAAGATATTTACATTAGAGGTCCGTGCGAGTTCCGACTTAATTTGAAAATAAAAGGCAAAAATTGTGTGTTACTATCACATGACTTTCACTACCTTCTATCGCTTAGTGGGTGTACAAACTACTTTTACTAAAACTTCATTTTAATCCAATACTCATTTTCTCAAATGGGAATTCGTTATTCATTTTTTTGTCTTGGATATGCAAAGAGTATTAATCTGTGGCAATTAGCAATAAGATAGTCTGCAAATGTTTATCTCGATTAACATAAAGTAGATGGAGAATTAAGCGTTTGTAAAAATAGTTTGTACAAGAGTAGAAAAAGTCATGTGTAATACATCAGATTTTTTTGGATTCAGGAAGTCTCAAAACATGTATTTCCGGTGAAATCTCGGTATCGAATTTTTGGGTGGAATACAATACTTCCCCTACTTACTATACGTAGTAGAGAAAGTAAAAATTATGAAAGCAGGCAGACTGGACGCAACCAAATGCCATCTGCACGGCACATGCAGAAGCAGATACAGTTGCCTTGCACTAAGCTCTCTGTGGATATGTCGAAGCTGTCATCTGACCGTCACTTATATACTGGTCTACTGTAAGCTTACGTAGCGATCTAAACAAAAGCATGTATATGAGTACGACGCCATTGACTGCTTCAATCTTGTAACCCTTGCAGAAGGAAAATATAGTTCTCAATCATATTTCACATTTTGCTTATATTTACTGAGAAAATATAAAAATACCGCTGTAATAAAAATGCAACAATAAAATAGTATAGAATTGCATTTTGTTTCATACATGCAAAGGTAATTGCATGTGCTTGTGCACTTAAGAGGACAAGGAAGTGCGCCATTCAGTTTGTACAACATGGCCACTTGCGTGCAATAACATCTCAGAGGGAAAGCGTTAAAAAGTTGTGAAAAACAAATTATGCTGAAGGAGTTTTGCAAGTTGTGCGAAAAGTCTCCGTAAGAGGGGAGGTTCGGCCCCTTCAGCTGCCGTGGTGCGGGCGCTGCGGACCCTGAGCACTCGTACTTCTGATGTTAATAGATACTGGGCCAAACGTCCGAGTCGCACCAGTAGGGGTATCGTTTGGATTGGGTTGAACTCGGTGGGGCAGTGGTTTCCGATCCCATGGGAGAATGGTTACGTCTGGGTGGTTTTCCGTCCAGGTAGGGCTTGAGATGCCTCAAGGTCCCAGGGTATAGTCCTGGATAGCCGGTATAAGTTGCTAGAGACTGT
The DNA here is from genome assembly GCA_030765065.1 of Deroplatys truncata. Lineage (NCBI taxonomy): Eukaryota > Metazoa > Arthropoda > Insecta > Mantodea > Mantidae > Deroplatys > Deroplatys truncata. Next base: position 114,846,008 of record CM060982.1, read on the forward strand.
CCGCCCCATCGAAGTGGTTCGGCGGTCTTCGCTTTCGGGGATTGACGCGCGTGTATCCACTTCCACTCCGTAATGGGGGGGGGGGGTCGGATTAGGCAACCAGGTGCCGGCCCAAAGGAAAAACTCTCGGGAGTTTGTGTCCGAATGACGACCGCTCCCCAGGGTCACGTGGGGGCGCAGTCCCCCTTGTGTGTCTTATTGTGGGAAACGTATCCGACATTAGCAACTGAGGACACAGTTAATTTGTCAACAGAGTTAACCGGTGCTTCAGTGGCAAGCATTAATGCTTCATGCAGTGAAATAGTGAAAACAGGCCAGTTAAGAACACCTGAGAAAAACAGCGCAAACTAAAAAAAAAAAAATGCAAGTTTGTTAAAAGTGCTAATGGTCGTAAGGTGCATAGTTTCTTGGGGGGGAAAGAACCACCAACCATTACAAAAGTGCTACAAGCTGTAAAACAATGATCCCGACCGTTTTACGGCTTCTCCACTAAATCATGCTGAACCCTGCAGAAATGGTGGAAGGGAACGACTCATTGGTAGGAATTCGCCCGTTATCAGACTCTGATTAGATATGTAAAATATGCATGCCAGTACAACTTTTAAATCTGGGTCAAAGCGTTTATACGCCGTATTTATCAATTTTTGTCCGCGGAAACACCACCATGTCTTTTTCCCCCTAAATGGTATGCAGTTGTATGAGCAAGTCAAAGATTTGAGCCGATCTTCTTTTGATTTTGTTGCAGTCCTGTTAAGCACTTTTATCACTTTGTGTCGTGAAGAATTAATGTAATACCCTAGCATTTAGCTACACTATATTTATTCTTAGGCTGATCCGCGGCAAACAAACCCACGTGGTCAGTGCACCGTGGTGCAACACGGTAGCAATGCGCCCAGGAAAGTAGTCCCACGATAATCTCTGAATTTTAGAATGAATTTATCCTTAAAAAGTATAATATTCTATACAAATACCTAAGGTTTTATTTAACGCTGATTTATACCGTAAAACAGAGCTACAACTCCCATGACGCAATTCGTATGAGTCACCTGACATCCGGGTAGGGGCAGAATATTGTTTACAGCCAGAAACCAGCAGTTGTGTTTAGTATCATGGCGGACGGTGAATTTGCTCTTGTGTTTTCGTCGAATTACGTAAAGCATTAGCCGCACAAAGCATTGAATTGTGGTGAAAAAAACAAGTGTTGAATCGTTATTATAAGTTATGTGAGAAATGTCCAACACTTTCCGCTAAAGAAATGGTGAAATTAACTTCTGAGTTCACCGGTGTTTCGAGTACAAGTATAAACAGTGCTTGTGCAGAAAAATCTGAAACGAGAAAAGTGGTTACACCCGGTAAAAAAAGAAAGCATATGAAGTACGCGATGCAAGAATGTTGTGATTTTAAGAAGAATGCAATTCGCGTAACAGTGCACAATTTCTTTTTTAAAATGAACCGCCAACAGTTAATAAAGTGCCGCTTCCAGAGAGCGAATAAATTAAGTTATCGCATACCTGTTACTTTATTTTTTGCTCATTTATTTTAGAATTAACTATCATTATATGTGCAAACATTTATTTTGTTGCAACTATCAATCTTATCACTACCCTTAACAGAATATGCTAGTCACTGTTTCAGTTGTTGAAATAAGGACTCTGTTCTTTTTTGCACTACGTGCAACTTGTACTCGCCACATGGTCTGAAAGTGTGACAGTATTTCTAGTGCGAATGGCGGAAGGATACGTTATAGCGGTGCACTGGTCACCTGGGGTTTGTTTTGACGCGGATCAACCTAAGAGTGAATACAGAGTAACTATGCAAGCGTAAGTAAGTAAACATCGGAAAACGGCAAACAATACAATACTGTTCTCATTACTGACAACGTGGCCGCTACAATAGCGCACCTCTTTCCTCCAATTACAGGTGCCAGCGGAGTAACACATTTCTGCCGCTTTGTTTACATCGTCCCATATTCTTACAACGGAACCAGTACAGAAGCAGAGATACAGTTGCCTAGCAGTACGGCCTCTGTGGCGAAGCAATGGTATGTTACAGGGATGAACTTTAGAATGCCAATTGTTCGCCAAACACCGGGTGGAAAGGTATCTCCTAACAGATTCGTTGCGATATGACCATGTAGTTAAAGCGACGTAAAATAAATAGAGAAATAAAGTTGACGCGTGTAATTCTAATAAATGCCGCAGTTTAGTACGACTAATACATTCCAAGTTTTAACATAAATACACGACGCACTTGTAACTGTGTGTGTATGCGTTACAGCTCTTATTTGTTACTAGCAAGGTTTGCTCACGTTATTGCGTTAAATGCGCAGATTATACTCTGTAATGCTCCTCTCATTGTCTCTCAATTTCTTTCAACTCTCAATCTGTCTTTGTATCACTCTTTGCGCCGGTCCTGCCTACGTAATTGTTAAATGTCCATATACAGAGTGAGCCAAAAAAACTACGAACCGGCTCCACGGTGTTTTTCCTGTCCGCGTCCTCGGCGCTCGTTGCCGTATGTCGCTATCATAGAAAGGCGCGGATGAAAGCATACAACATTTTTAAAAGGCTTTACTTACCAACTTTATGAAAGGAGTTGCTGAAACTGGCGTTGTCCATACATTTTTGGCACCTCTTTAGGAAACTATCCATCACTTGCCGTAGTTCACGTTGAGAAATGCTGGCAATTTCCTGGCGGATATTTTGTTTTAATTCTTCCAGGGTGTGTGGGTTTGTCGGGGGACCGAGGAGGCCACAAATCTCTACTAATAATTCTGTCCTCAAACACGCTTTCATGAAGTTAAGTAAAGCCTTTAAACGTAATTTTAAAAATTTTGTATGGTTTCATCCGCGCCTTTCTATAATAGCAGCAGATGGCAACGAGCGCCGAGGACGCGGACAGGAAAAACACCGCGCAGCCGGTTCGTAGTCTGTTGGCTCTCTCTCTCTCTGTATTATGCTGTGCGCCACTGTTTATACCAATAATAAACAGACTAACTGATCTTAATAGATAAACAGAATTTACGTGAATTATGACTTATTAAAAACCATTAATATGAAGAAAGTTCCGGCTAGCTAGTATATGAGGTCGAGCATGTATCTCTTATAGGGCGTGGAACGTGAAAGAGAAGTGGAGTTGACAAATTATAACACATCGACAAGTATACTTCGATGGCAGTCTTTAATATATTGCTTTCAGACTTACAAGCATATGGGAGTAAGGTGTTGTGATTGCCTCACGAAAACGACTAAGTCCGTTGTCTATTATTTTACAGAACATCACCACCACATAAAATCTAGATCAGTATGAACCCATTGACTTCCTCTAACGAGCTGTGATATTTAATTTTCCTTTCCTACATAATTACGCGAGCACACCTCACAGCGATCTGTACTGCCCCAGGTCCAAGCTTGCATTGTTTTTCGTTGAGCAGTTTTTAGCGTGGCTTTACTTACGTTTAATATTTGAAACCTTTTGCTTACATCAAGGGTGGCGAAAACGACTTCCTTCCGCGAGTCACCAAATATGCAACACGCACTGCATCACTCAGCAGCATGTGAAAAACAAAGGGACGGTTGCAGAGAGGGAACGGCGCCTGCGAGTCAAAATGACTCGCGAGTCACGTGTTGGCTGTCATAACTAATTCAAACCTACCTCTTAGCTCTACCATTAGTTACTTCGAATATTACATGACTTTGCTACAGTTACTAAGTGCGTTCCCTGACAACCGTCGCTTCTGTTTTTTTTTTTTTTTGGTGGTTCTCACACGTTTTCCCCCTAGCCCATAAAATTTAATGTATTTCTTCTGGCTTTGGAACCTCGGCACAACAGCTAACTCTTGCAAATAATATTTCTCTCAAATTAAATATAGGCACTGCTAACTACTACATAAATAATAAAAATACAGAAAATTAATTGACCTGTAAGTCATCAACACTTATAATTACTAATTAGGCTGAGGCGTTGTTTAATTAATGTATATGTGTGAAAAATACTGCTTCACCTTTCCCCTTTCTCTCTTGCTTTATCCGTTTCCTTCTCCCTTTCTATTCTCTCACTTCTTCAATCGCCTTCCCTCCGTCTCTCTGTGCAATGTACATGTACCTTTTGAAAACTGATTTTTCTGGGGTGTTAATATAAGTTAAAACGTAAGTAAACGGTTTAACAGAACAGAAACTTGTTCGTCTTTCTTATGCAATACCGTATAGTAAAGTAAACGTTAGTTACCTAAATGCTCATGCTATCGAAATTGTGTATATAATTAAACTTGTCAGAAACAACATTTTGTTACATAATGTTTTTTGAAAAAACGTAATAATAAGCTAGATATTTAGATTACGTGAGTTAATGGATTTGGTCAAGGTGCAATGGATTTCGTGTTTGATATACTGCATATGGTATCAAGGTTTACTGTATCTAATGACACTGATAATGGTGTTCGTTTTACACTGGTGATGTTCTTGTCAAGGTGAATGTTTGTAAAGAGGAAGATAACTCAGTTGTGAAACTGGTAACTACATTACAAGTGGAACCATGAGGAAAGTGGGTCGTCTTCCTTGTTGCTAGCCTCTAGTTCCAGAGGTCGCGGGTTCAAACCCGGCGGAGGGCGATGGATGTTTTCGGGCGTAAAACTCCTTAGCATGGCTTTCTTCGGAAGGGAAGTAAAGTCGGTGGTCCCGTGTCGTAGATTTACGGCACGTTAAAGAACCTCAAGTCTGATAAGAGGCCTCTGAGCAAAATTACCGATTTTTCACACCCAAAATAGAATGGGACGCTAAGAACCACAGTAGTTAAAGAGCGTCCATAAATAAAACTCAATTTAATGAGAAAAGTGAGGAATTCTTTAATGTGATTAACTCTGAAATGGAAAAGTTAATTAAGAGTCCAACTGAATGGTGAATAATTTTAAAATACTGCGCTAGTAATATTTGATTTTATATTAAAGTTGGTAGGTACAACTCTAATCAAGAAAGCTCTAAATAGGTACAGGATGTATTATTGGCTTGATGAACAAAGTAAGAGCATGTGAAATGCAGTAAGATTGCGGACAGAGCGAAACGGAAACGAATGATCCAATTCGGAACATGTTTAAACTGTTATTGGAGACGAAACGAGAAAACTGGGGGAGAGATACGCTAGTGAAATTGAAGCTAAACTCATTTCAGAGAGGGTGAGGGGCGGCATCTCAAATTTGCGAGATTAGAAAGTGTACAAGAAAATGGCCTACAGCACTGCAGTTAAACCTATATGATGACGTATTACGAGCATGTCTGAAGTGGGGGAAGGGGGTTCTGCATGAAAATAAATTTTAGTATAAACATCTAGTATTTTATAGAAAAGTTTAAGTAGTTTGGCTCTCCAACATTTGTAGTCGTTGCAGCCCCACGTATGGTAGCCAAACTTGAAATAGTTGTAGCCCCATGTATGGGAGCCAAACTTGAAGTAGTTGTAGCCCCACGTATGGTAGACAAACTTGAAGTAGTTATAGCCCCACGTATGGGAGCCAAACTTGAAATAGTTGTACCCCCACGTATGGTAGCCAAACTTGAAGTAGTTGTAGCCCCACGTATGGTAGCCAAACTTGAAGTAGTTGTAGCCCCACGTATGGGAGCCAAACTTGTAGTAGTTGCAGTCCCAAGTATGGTAGACAAACTTGTAATCATTGCAGCCCCACGTGGTAGCCAAACTTGTAGTCGTTGCAGCCCCACGTATGGTAGCCGAACTTGTAGTCGTTGCAGCCCCACGTATGGTAGCCAAACTTGTAGTCGTTGCAGCCCCACGTATGGTAGCCAAACTTGAAGTAGTTGTAGCCCCACGTATGGTAGCCAAACTTGAAGTAGTTGCAGCCCCACGTATGGGAGCCAAACTTGTAGTAGTTGCAGCCCCACGTATGGTAGCCAAACTTGAAGTCGTTGCAGCCCCACGTATGGGAGCCAAACTTGAAGTAGTTGTAGCCCCACGTATGGTGGCCAAACTTGAAGTCGTTGCAGCCCCAAGTATGGGAGCCAAACTTGAAGTAGTTGTAGCCCCACGTATGGTAGCCAAACGTGAAGTCGTTGTAGCCCCACGTATGGCAGCCAAACTTGAAGGGGTTTAATTGTTCCGTCACGTTTAGGCACCAATTTTGCGGGAGATATGTTTCTTGGAGTGTTCGCCCCACGTACGGTACAAACTTTCTGGTGGCCTTCGCCCCACGTTTAAGAACCAACTTTTTATTTTAATGTTTATTTATGTATATATGTATGTATACCTCAGCTGCGTCATTAGTAATTTGTAAAGCACGTATCTGTTAGCAGGGCTGGTGTGGCTAAAGAACAAGGCTTACACAAATTATAATTGCATGTACTTTTTTATTAATCCTTCACACGATTAAATAACACTTCACCGATGTATCCTACTATAGAGGTGTGAGATTATTGTTAATTGCACTTAACAGGTAAACTTTATATTATTCTGACCGCTATGAATTGTCTCACACTTAACCCGTACCAAACCGAACTGCTTGGTTACGCATCCTTGTAGCGTCTACCGCCTGAATTTCTAAATTTCCTCTATTTCAAGTCTCTGATTGGCTAAGCCTACTCCAATAGAATACCTTTGTGTAAATTTTCTAGTATTTGATTGGCTATTTATAAACTGTTTTAAATGTTACATTATTATTGTTGCAAGAATTATTAGTAGCCTTTTTAAACTTTTTAATTTATTGTTGTCTCAAGGTTACTTCATGGTTAGCAACCTTCAGCTTCTACTTTCTAATTCTGTTTGCTACAAAAGCAGTTTGCTTCTATTCTCACAGCTCCTACATTGTTAAACTGCGTAATACATTCACATAACATTTTTATACATGTACATAACAAAATAAACATAATAAAATGACTAATATACACTTTATATATTATATTATACACATATTGCTTTAAGGCGGGCTACTATTTCTTTTAATATTATATAATTAGACTGATATCATTGAAGTGTTAAAAATACTGCCTCAAAGTTTATACCTATATCTGTGTACTTCATGGTAAAAGTTTGCAGAAATGATTTGGTTACACATTTTATTGTATGTAGAAGAGAGATACGGTAGGCTGAACCCATAGTCAAATCTTTTAAAAGCGGATCGATATGTGATGGTTTTGAAATCTTTCTTTGATTGACCACGAGAAAAAATAAAGAGCGGCCTAGTACTTGAAAAAAAATCTGATGTGTTACACTCACATGACTTTCTCTACTCTTGTACAAAATATTTTTACAAACGCTTATTCTCCATGTGCTTCATGTTAATCGAGATATCGAGATGTTAATCTTAATTCTAATTTTCTTGTGGATGCAAGGGGAATTGGTAAGCTTTAAGCGATAGCCAAATATTTTAAGCTGGTTGCTATGTGGAGTATTCCATTCTCTTGCATTACCAGGACGTAAAAAAATGAATAGCGAATTCCCATTTGAGAAAAAGTATAAGTAATGGAAAATTTAGGGAATAACAAGCAATATCTCGAAAATGGTTCACTCAACAAAAAAAAATGTATATATGACTTAAATTGTGTATTTTAACGCGATCTACATATTTTGTGTAATACAATTTTGTCTATCTCTTATGGTTTACCAGTTATGCGAAAGACGTTCACAATGAAGATTAATTTTTTGGAGACGTTCCCAGAAAATTCATTTGTCATGAAAATACCTTAAACATATGATATCTTAATCAAAATCGATAGAGCCATTTTTGAGAAAATTAAACTTTTCGAAAAATGTTCCATGTAAAGGGTAATCTGGGGTGGGGGTTTTCTTGAAAACCTTCGTGTCGCATCTCTGGAAGATACTGAACCTAAATACCAAGTTTGGTGTTTATCCGACTGTTCGTTTCTGAATTTTGCTGTTCACAAACACACACACGCAGTCACACACGGACGTGTTTCTAAAAATGCTTTTTTTGGATTCAGGGGGTCTCAAAATATGTATTTCCGGTGAAATCTCAGTATAGAATTTTGGGTGGAATACAATACTTCACCTACTTACTATTAATAGTTGAAAAAGTAATAAAGAGAGGCCTAGTACTTGAAAAAAGCTTAAGCTTAGCTGACTAGCGAGACAAAGTGTTCTACTGCCATTGGTAGAGCAGCTAGTCCTGGTGCACAGTTGAGTCAGAGAAGTTGCCGGCATATCAGGGGTTAAGACAGAAAATCAGATCCTCCAACGCGCCTATTGCGTCTTGAATTGTGTGCATCTGAAGCATACTCTACCTACGATACAAATTCGCAGTACACCCAAAACTAAAAATTAAGTTTCATTTATGGACGCTCTTTAACTACTATGGTCCTTACTGTCCCATTCTATATTGGGCGTGAAAGACAGGAAATTTTGCGCAGAGGTCTCTATCAGGCTTGAGGCTCTTTTACGTGCCGTAAATCTACACGAAGGAAGCCATGCTAAGGTTTTTACGCCTTCCGCAGGGTCTGAACCCGCGACCTCGGGAACTAGAGGTACCCCTAGACCATGGAGGACGACGCAATACACTCACGGGGTGCTTTCTGAATATATAATTAAGCATTAAAAATCTGATGTGATGCATTCACATGACTTTCTCCACCCACTACTCTGCAAACTATTCATGCCAATTATTCTTCCAGCTGTTTCATTTTAATAGAGATAAACATTTACAGTTTTATTACACATTTTGTTGTACTACAAGATCAATCCAGTAGGCTTCAGCAATAGTCAAATCTTTTAAGAACCGGTCGCTACGTGATGACTTTGAAATTCGTTCTCGTTGCATGACTACGAGAAATAACCTGATGTGATACATTCACATGATTTCCTCTGCCTTCTATCGTTTATTAGTGGGTATACAAACTATTCTTACTAAACTTTTCTATTTATTACATTTTAATCCACATAAACCTTTGCAGAAATAGCTACATTATACATTTCGTTATGGTTACAAAGGGAACAGCGATAATCAAATGTTTAAGGACTGGACGCTATATGTTAGCCTTAAAATTACATACTGTTTCCATGCAATCGCGAGAAATAACTAAATGTTCGCAGGACTTGAAAAAAATGACCAAGTAATGAACAATTCCAACCATTAATAACGGATATCTCAGAAACGGCTTATACCACAAAAAAGAAAGAAAAAAAACTTGTATGAAATAAAATGTTTTAAAGAGATCTACATTTCTTGTATACTACGTTTTCGTCTATCGCTTAAAATTTATAGTTAAATAAAATTGTACAAAATTCCTTCCAAATGAAGAGGACTTTACAGTATATTCCCAGAAAATGCCAAGTACACATTTTATTTGTCGTGTAAATATCTTGGTATTTTAATTAAAATCGTTAGACCCATTTTTACTTTCTCTACTACATATAGTAAGTAGGGGAATTATTGTATTCCACCCAAAACTTCGATATGTTTTGAGACACCCTGAATCCAAAAAAAGCATTTTTGGAAACATGTCCTGTGTGTGTCTGTCAACAGCATAACTCAGAAACGAACAGTCGGATAAGCACCAAACTTGGTATTTAGGTTCAGTATCTTCCAGAAATGCGACACCAAGGTTTTCAAGAAAATTCCCCCATCCCAGATTACTCTTTACATGGAACATTTTTCGAAAATTTTAATTTTCTCAAAAATGGCCATAACGATTTTGATTAAATTATCATATATTTAAAATACTTTCATGACAAATAAAATGTACATCTTGAATTTTCTGGGAATGTCTGCAAAAGTGTTCTTCATTGTGAACGACGTTTGCATGACTGGTAAACCATAAGAGATAGACAAAATTTTACTACACAAAAAATGTATATCGCGTTAAAATACACAATTTATGTCATATACATTTTTTTTGAGTGAACAATTTTCAAGGTATTGCTGGTTATTCCCTTAAATTTTCCAATACTTTTTCTCAAATGGGAATTCGTTATTCATTTTTTTTTGTCCTGGTAATGCAAAGAGAATGGAATACTCCACATAGCAACCACCTCTTAAAATATTTGACTATCACTTAAAACCTACCAATTCCCCTTGCATCTACAAGAAAATTAGCAATAAAATTAACATCTGGATTAACATGAAGCATATGGAGAATAAGCGTTTGTAAAAATAGTTTGTACAAGAGTAGAGAAAGTCATGTGAGTGTAATACATCAGATTTTTTTTCTATCTACTACATTTCAATACAAATAAACCTTTGCAGAAATAGCTACGTTACATATTTCATTATAAATACAAAGGGAACAGCGATAGTCAAATGTTTAAGAACTTAGACATCATAACTGAACTTAAATACCAAGCTTGGTGTTGATCTGACTTTTCGTTTTTGAGTATGCTGTTTACAGACATAGGGACCTTTTTCTAAATTCCTTTTTGATTCAGGGGGCCTCAAAACATGTATATCCGGTGAAATTTCGATATCGAATTTTTGAGTGGAATACAATACTTCCCCTATTTACTATACATGGTTGAGAAAGTAAAAAAAATAAAACAAAACGAAAGGAAAGGAAAGTGACTTATGAGAACCTGGATAAGATTTCTGTCATATAGGAATGTGTTTCATTTCTCGCTGCCAGTTGTTGTGTCGGGTTTTGGGAATATTCCTCCGGAAGTAAGCTTTAACGATATAAAATACAAACCTAATGACAGCATCTACTGATAGGGTACTGATAGTAACTGGCAATTTCTTAGGATTCCATAAGGACCAACAGATACTGTAACTCCCAAGTTAACTACGAAAACCTGGTATGGAATCGGTTGTACTGAAGAATATTCTGCACTGCAAATTGAATACTTCTGAAGCACTTTAAAAGTTGCTACATAGCAACGGCTGTAATAATCATAAACTGAAGCGCTCGAGCATTATTTTTTTCAGCATCGTAAAAACAATTTTAAATTAAATTCTAATGGACAAAAGCGAGCGCTGAAGGAAACATAATATGCGCAAGCCGTAAGTCATTACGGAGAAAAGAAAATTGGGTACAGAAAGCAGCATGGAATATTTAATATTCCTCGCAACTGGTTTAGTCTTCAAGCAACAACCATACAAGTCTCGTGCAGACGAAGATTCAAAACTTCAAAATGTTACCCAACTCTCAGCACTAGGTTGTATTGGTTTCACAGAAGTATAAATGCATATTTGGTGTTTCTGAGTTATTAAATACATCTTAAACGGTGTATCATTTTTGGTGTGCTTCTATTAACTATGCACAGGACTGCAAGTTGACCCTTTTAGCTTCCAACGTGACCTCTGGGGTAAGGCATAAAGAGGAGATCCGAAGGGTGACCAGATACGGACGACGATGTGCGCTAGTAAAGATTCCAAACTGGTGCAAATCCTGCAGATACAGTTTTCTGTGGACACATGTCGAAGCTGCCATCTGCATGTCACGTATAGAAGCAGAGATACAGTCGTCTGGCACTAAGTTCTCTGAGGATATGTAAGGAAGCAAGATGGTATAGTACAGGAATGAGACCTAGAAGGCTAACTGACCGCACACACCAAACCACGAGGTATCTCCTAATAGATCCGGCGCGATATGACAACACTGTTAAAGCGACGTAAAATAAATAGAAAAAAGCCTACCTCTACCAACTAACGAAAGAACCAAGAAACTACGAACCGGTTCGCGGTGTTTTTCTACTGGGCGTGTGGAAACATAACGCACTGCTGCTATAAACGAGGTCACGCTGTTGACGTGATTTTGCTCTGCAGTGTGTGTGCAGTATTGAGTTGACGGTGATGTGATGTAGTTCAGTTATTACAAGTTATTTATTATTTTGTTCTGTGCTTAGTCACAGAGCATATTATGGCTCAGTATATGTTTTCTACTGCACAGCGTGTATTTATTGTGTTGACTCAGCTTTCCAAGTGAAAGTACGATTTGCAGAAAGATTTCCAGGTGTAAAAGTTACGGGCCGTACACAATCCATGAACTTTACAATAAATTTCAGGCCACAGGAAGCGTTCAGGCTAAGAAATCTAAAAGACGACGTACGGTTCTTACCGAAGAAACATTAGACATCGGCCATCGCTTGGAGAATTCCCCCCCAAAATCACTTACGCGTCTTTCAAAACAGGCAGGCATTTTTTACGGTTCTGCGGGAAGAGCTACCAAATTACTGGAGTTAAACCATATAAAATAACTGTGGAACATGCTCTTTAACAAGGTGATCCTGTAATTAGGCGCACATTTTGTTAGTGGAGTCTCAATAGTGTACACAATGGTAAAATAGACCCATACTTAACATTTTTCACGGACGAGGCTTGGTTTCACCTTCATGGATATGTGTGTACACAAAATAATTGTTATTGGAGCTCTGACAAACCTAATATTGTTCATGAAATACCCCTTCATGACGAAAAAATTGGTATAAGAGTATGGTGTGCCATGAGCGAAGAGAGTGTTATAGGGCCAATTTTTTTCGAGCCAACAGCTGACGCCCGTACATAAGTGGATACAATTTTGGCCCCCTTTGTTTTTTAGAGAATTAACAGACAGGGAGCGTGATTTTGCCTTTTTATCAACAAGACTCTGCAACAGCTCATACGGCCAATATTTCGATGAGAAAAACGGAAAGTGTGTTTGAGGACAGAATTATTAGTAGAGGTTTATGGCCCCCTCGGTCCCCCGACCTAACCCCCTGCGATTTCTATCTCTGGGGTAACTTAAAACAAAGTGTACAAGACAAACCCACACATCCTGGAAGAATTAAAACAAAATGTCCGCCAGGAAATTGCCAGCATTTCTCAACGTGAACTACGGCGAGTGATGGATAGTTTCCTAAAGAGGTAAATGAAACTGAGTTTTATTTATGGACGATCTTTAACTACTATGGTTCTTAGCGTCCCATTCTATATTGGGCGTGAAAGACCGGTAATTTTGCTCAGAGGCCTCTTTATCAGGCTTGAGGTTCTTTTACGTGCTGTAAATCTACGACACGGGATCACCGGCTTTACTTCCCTTCCGAAGGAAGCCATGCTAAGGATTTTTACGCCCTCCGCCGGGTTTGAACCCACGACCTTGGGAAATAGAGGCTAGTACGGTACCACTAGTCCACGGAGGACGATTCCTAAAGAGGTGCCAAAAATGTATTGACAACGGTGGCCAGTTTCAGCATATCCTTTCATAAAGTTGATAGGTAAAGCCTTTAAAAGTAGTTTTAAAAATGCTGTATGGCTTCATCCGCGCCTTTGTATGGCAGCGGTAAACAGCAACGGGGGCCGAGGACGCGGACAGGAAAAACACCGCGCAGCCGGTTCGTAGTTTTCTGGCTCTCTGTTTAGGTACGTGGTAAAGAAAAGAGTAGTTGTAGTGGGACTGCAGAGGCTGTTACCCACGTGGCGTATGTGTACATATTTCACTGACGTCTATCTTGATACGAGTGGAACTTTCTGCCAGTTGGGAAGTATATCTTTTACAACAGTAAATCAATATAGTACGCCTTCCGAACATGAAGATTAAATTGGGTTTGACTTAGGGTACCCTCCACTTTGTTCTGAGTAATTAATACGCAGTTAACATTTTTTTTTACTTGTAAGTAGAGGAAGTATTGACCTAAACCCAAAAATTCTATTTTCGAGATTTCACTGGAAATACACGTTTTGAGGTTCCTGGGTCCAAAAAAGGATTTTTAGAAAAATATCTGTGTATGTGCGCGCGTGTGTGTAACAGCATAACTAATAAAACGAAAAGTCGGTTAAATACCAAACTTGGTATTCAAGTTCAGTATTTTCCAAGGATGCTACACCTGTTTCGTTATTTTTTATTTTCCCAAAAATAGCTCTAACGATTTCGATTAAATACCAAGTGTTTAAGCTGTTTTCATGACAAACAAAATGCAAATCTTGAATTTTCTGTGAACAACCTGTGAAGCCCTCTTCATTCTGAACGACTTTTGCATAATTGGTAAATCGTAAAAGACAGACAAAATCTTAGTATATAAAAAACGTGTATCTCATTACAGCACACAACTTGTCAAATAAGATTTTTATGACAACTATTTCAGAAGTGTTGTTTATTATTGGTTTGAATTTTCAAATACTTAAACCTTTTTCAGTCGCTATTCGGTTTTTCTCGCGGTCATCATGCCTTTTTAAACATCTGATTGTCGCTTTAGCCTACTGTATTGTTATATCTACTACGAAATGTGTAATTAATGTTTCTCTCTATTAACGAGAAGAAGAAGATAGAAGAATAAACTTCCGTAAGAATAGTTTGTAGAAGAGTGAGTAGAGAAAGTCATGTGAATGAAACACAAGATTTTAACGTTCATTTTGTCTTGCTTGAAACCTATCCCTTTACTCTTCTAGTAAAATGTTCAAAAGAGGATCGTAGCTGTGAGTTTAATTCTTAAAGTTTTATTAGAGCTCTGGGCTTGGAAATTTGATAGCAGTGGATTAATAAACATTAGGTCTCATATTAAAAAGCCCCGTTGAAAAAAAGATAGATATTACTGCCTCGGTTTATTCTATGAATCCCTAAATTATTTTCATTCTGTGCAATACACCTGCAATGAGAAAATCATTACTGTCATTTGTGTTTCCCCGCATATTTAGAAGAAAATACACAGGCCAATAAATCAGTGATATTTAAATCAAATGCACATGACCGCACGAGAGAGGATCGCGCGCCATCTATTAATCATGCAAGAGAAAACAACCGTTTCGTTGTTATCACGGTTCCAGCTTCCAACACACAGCTCCGAAGCGCTCAGCAAAGTAACGCCGCGAAGTTATGAACAGTATTAAAGAACTAAAACTTGCATATTGCGAGTCAAGAGGTGGACTTTGAATTGTTTTGCGAGTCGAAGTTTACGAAACAAGTCGAAGGGGAATGAGCGCCTTTATCCAATATCATTTACTCTAAATAGAGTTCCTCGGATTCGTATCCTCTAAGCCTTCGTTTATGCGTTTTTCTATTGTGAATGAATACTGCGATATAGGTACGATGTGTGCATCATTGGAGAACGAGGAAGGGTTTGAAAATAATAATAATAATAATAATAATAATAATAATAATAATAATAATAATAGATAATAATGCATTGTAACTTTAAGTAACTTTGTGTTTACTTATTCAATGAAGAAATTGCACCCTAATGCCATCTGCACGGCACGAAGCAGAAGATTCAGTTGCTGTGCACTAGGTTCTCTGTGTACACGTGACGAAGCGGGTGGTTACAGGGATGAGACCTAGAAGGCTGTCCGGCACACCTCGATCTAAGAGTTATCTACTTACACATCCGTCGCGATATGACCCTGTACATAAAGCGAGGTAAAATAGAGTAATAATAATAATAATGTTTCTC
Source organism: Deroplatys truncata (assembly GCA_030765065.1). Classification (NCBI taxonomy): domain Eukaryota; kingdom Metazoa; phylum Arthropoda; class Insecta; order Mantodea; family Mantidae; genus Deroplatys; species Deroplatys truncata. Next base: position 114,861,314 of record CM060982.1, read on the forward strand.
GGTATGACCAGTCGTGTGTGAATGTAAGCTTGTGTGAGCGTGTTATCGGTTATGTAATAGCCAATTCAGCGAGCAAGACGGCTCCTCGGTAACGTGTGAGGCTCGCATTCGGGAGAGCTGCGGTTCAAATTCCGCCAGGGCCGTCCTCCCTGACAGGTTTTTCCAAGTTTTCCTCAGTCCTCATAACTGGCAAATGTAGGGGAGGTACTCTAAACTTCGGCTTGAATGTTTCCCTCCAAACTTCCCTTTCCCATACACGAGGGCGGATCGAAAAGTAACGCACAATAATTTTTTTCTCCCTTGGTACTGCAGCTTGAATGTTGCAATTTCACACAGATATAGTTTGAAGTTTTTACTACAGAGGGTATTTTTTGTTTCATGTGCAGCTCTAGCGAGAGAAGCGTGAACTACACAACAAAGATGGCGCGCATGTTACTGTCGTCCACATGTGAAGAGCAGAGAGGCGTGGTTCGATATTTGTGGGCCAAAGGGCATAAACCGAGTGATATTCACAGGGGCATGCGTGGCGTGTATGGGGATGATTGTATGGACCGCAGCAATGTCTCCAGGTGGTGTGCTTTCTTCCTAGAGGCCCGTGTGAACCTTAGTGATTCGCCATGCTCCGGGAGGCCGGTAACAGCTGCAACCCCGCAGAATGTCAGAGGCATTCAGGCGGCAATTTTGAACGACCGGCGTGTGCAACTGCGAACCTTATCGCAGCAGTTCAACATTTCCTATGGCGCAGTGTACGATATTGTTTATGACACGTTGAAATTTTGAAAAGTTAGTGCTCGCTGGGTGCCTAAGAACTTGACAGACAACCACAAGGGCCAGACTTTCTGAAAGGAATCGTCACTGGTGATGAGTCGTGGGTATAGCAGGCAAGCAGGGTATATCAAGCAGGCAAGTATGGAGTGAAAACACGCTAGTTCCCAGTGAAGAAAAAGTTCAAGTGACTCAATCTACTAGGAAAGTGCTTGTGACGGGTGTTCTGGGATATGCAAGGTGGACTTTAATGAGCACGGGATCACTGTGAATGCTGCAGCCTACATGAAAACTTTGGTGAAGTTGCGTCGTGCTTTTCGTGACAAACGCCACAGGATGAATGCTGACCATGTCAAAATTATTCATGACAATGCTCGCTCCCATGTTGCTGCTGTTGGTCAGAAAATCGCCAAATTTGGTTGAGAGGTGCTCCAGCATCCACCATACAGTCAGGATCTTGCACCGTCGGACTTTCATCTGAAGAAGTTCCTGGCCGGCCAACACTTTGCGATAGGTGCGGAAGTGAAATCAGCAGTCCGCAGATGGCTATACTCCAAGGAAACGGACTTCTACGAACAGGGCATATTGAAACTGGTATCACGATGGGAGAAATGTGTTGAGAAACATGGTGACTGTGTAGAAAAGTAGGTAAAAGGTGTAAGTTTATTTGTGATTTTTTTTTATGGTTGTTTTAACTATTAAACTTTTTTGTAAAAAAAATATTGTGCATTACTTTTCGATCCGCCGTCGTACTATTTCATTGCACCGTCTGTGGTGCCGTATGTAGTAGGAACGGGCATTAAACACTACTTGAAAATAAATGATCAATTTGCCCATTAACCACGCTTAGCACACGTGCCAAGTCATAATTATGACACAATCTACAATCAGCACAACTATACATACTCTGTATTCACTCTTAGGTTGATCCGCGTCAAAACAAACCCCAGGTGACCAGTGCACCGCTATAATGTATCCTTCCGCCATTCGCACTAGAAATACTGTCACACTTTCAGAACATGTGGCCAGTACAAGCGGCACGTAGTGCAAAAAAGAACAGAGTCCTTATTTCAACAACTGAAACAGCGGCTAGCATATTCTGTTAAGGGTTAAAGATGATAAGATTGTAGTTTTTTTTCCGCGTGTAACCACTTTTTTCGTTTCAGATTTTTCTGCACAAGCACTGTTTATACTTGTACTCGAAACACCGGTGAACTCAGAAGTTAATTTCACAATTCTTTCGCGGAAAGTGTTGCACATTTCTCACATAACTTATAATAAAGATTCAACACTATTGTTTTTTCACCACTAGTCAATGGTTTGCACGGCTAATGCTTTACGTAATTCGACGAAAACACAAGAGCAAATTCATCGCCCTGCATGATACTGAACATAACTGCTGGTTTCTGGCTGTAAACAATATTCTGCGCCTACCCGGATGTCAGGTGACTCATACAAATTGCATCGTGGGACTTGTAGCTCTGTTTTACGGTATAAATTAGCGTTAAATAAAACCTTAGGTATTTGTATAGAATATTATACTATTTAAGGATACGTTCATTCTAAAATTCAGAATATTAGCATGGGACTACTTTCCTGCGCGCATTGCTAACGTGTTGCACCACGGTGCACTGACCACGTGGGTTTGTTTTGCCGCGGATCAACCTAAGAGTGAATACAGTTTAGTACCAATAACTGCCGCAAATTTAACGAGATAAAATGAACAGTTTCTAGTCAAAGCGCCAATACAAATTTAGAAGTTAAAGGTGGCTATATAAATGAAACAATAACAAATTCTATAATAACTTTTCTAGAAATTCCAAACTTCTGCGCATTTATATGTTGGGATGGCATTTTCATAAACAGTATTAAAATTGAGGACATCTTGAATAATTGTTTCCACATTTATACTAACATTCATAAAGACTGCTGTCCATATTTTTGGCTTAACCTTTTTGGAAATGCAGCTCTAAAAGAATAATTGGGTGATGTGTCCAAATCATTTTATACATCCTCGTTTAATTAAATCTAGAAGTTTAATACATTTATATATTGAATGTTCTGTAACCTGAGAGAAGTATTGTCTTTACGTTGGAGTTTATTAGCCTCACGCTTGGGAAGCCAACTTGAGAGAAGATAGTTACTGCCCCACGTATGGGAGTCAACTTGAAGTAGATACAGTTCTTGGTGTTTATTTATTTTCATTTATTTTTGCTTTACGCTTGGGGAGCCAAACTTGAAGTATGTGTTCTGTTGTTGAAGTTTGCACCACCCATGGGCGTTAATTTGAAGAAGATTGTTTGTTACGTAATATGCTGCTACGTATGAAACGTTGATTTGAAAATGTTGCATTTTTGTTGTTACACTCTAAGTTTAAAAAAAATTATTTATTAACTTTGTTATTAAACTGCTTCTATAGATAGTATTTATATTTATGTTTGCCTCGACTGCATCAGTCTTACTTTAGAGACACGTTTCTCTTAATCAGGGCGTGGTGCGACAAGAATGTAGGCTTACACAGATTTTAAGTTTTAAATTCACTTCTTTTTATTAATCCTTGACACAAATTAAATAGCACTACACTGATATCAAGTGCTGTGAGATTCTTTTATTTAATACTTGCACTTTGTTAACGCGTATGCATAATTTTCGTTTCACACGAATACGTAATATTTTTTTAGAGAACACATCTTCCATCCGGTCACTACCAAGGTCTGCAGGCAACTTCACATATTTCAACCGTCCAAACCCGTAAACTTCTGTATTTTAAGTTCTCTTATTGGCTAATCCTAGTCCAATAGAATACCTGCATTTAATTAAAGCTTTTTCTGGCGTTGATTGGCTAATCTTAAACTGTTACAAAATTTACATTATCGTTGCTCTAATCATGACTAGTAGTATTCAAACTTTCAAACTCATTATTGCCTCAAGGTTACCTCATTGTTACCAACTTTAAACTTATTATTCTCACAGCTCTTACATTAAATTACCTAATGCATTCACATAACATTATTAAACATGTTTACAATAATATAAACATATGCAATGACTGTTACATGCATTTTTATAAATTATTACATACCTATTGCTTCAAGGCGGGTTGTTATTGGATTTATATATTATATAAATTTAATTGAAATTATTCAAGTGTTAAAAATACTGCCTCAAACCTTCCAATGAAATTTGCACAGAAATTTATCTTCACAATTTGTTTCAAATAAATAAGATAGCACATACATAGAAGTAATTTCTTTTCAAGACGCCAAAAAGTATTCTCTAGCTCTTGAAGTGCAACACAAACACATTATGACTGTAGCCTGCACGACAAAATTCGATATAAACATCGTATACGATATACATCGTATATTTAAATAGCTATTAAATTAACTAATAAGAGCAAAACTTTTTCAAAAATTTAACAAGCTAGGCTATATAAAATCGCTTTACTACATTACTGTGTATGGACGATTCTTCCAAATTCATGGCAAAGTTGATATTTTTATCAGTGGCATTTCAAAACCTTCTAATTATACCACCGTTGATAAGTATAAAACCAGAATTTCTATTGAATACATTTAAGGCCCAAGGCTCCGTTGCTTTATAGTTAATGTCTTCCGAAACCACCGCCCAGCAAACGATAAATGTTTTCGTAACGAGGTTATCAGTCACTTGCGCATGCGTGTTGAAACCAATCGAGTTCATTACGGTTCTATCACGTGACAGAACAGACGTTCCTCGGTTGTGATGTAAACACAATGACCTAGGCGGTATTAGCACGTCCACTGAAACTTTGACACCGCAGTGAATTAACCAATGTAGTGCAGGTGAAGTTTTCAACAATGTGAAGTGAACACAGTCGATGTGTTTCTGAGGTTAATATCCATCAAGTGATTAAAAAATTCATTATTTATTAAGTGCACAGTAATTCAAGAGACTTGTATTAGTCTAAGTATAAGCATCAAGGTAAGTACAAAGGTAAAATACTTGACCTTTGACCGGTAGTGATATAGTATGTGTAGTAAAGCGGCAAATTCAAAGATGTTTTCCAACATGGTTTAGCTATGCTAATTACGTGATTCACCTTAATAGGATGAAAACTATACTAATATATTTTAGAAATAAATGACTATAAATAAAGCCTTATATTTAATGCTGGCACTATAAGTAATAAACATGTCATTAGTATCTATATTGCAAATATTTTGCGACAAAAAGGGGGCAGGGAGAGACCGCAAGGACTGTTAATTGTTCAAGGGTGTAATTAATAAATACGAATGTTTACATGACGAAATTGTACCATGATGATTTAAGAATGCATGGAATTTTATATTTTTATAATACGCAGAGATGGTATGAAGGGGCACCTGTTAAAGATACCGCGAATTTAAGAATGATTCTAAAAAAACTATAATCGTGATGAAATACTCTTAGCAGAAATACGAATCAGTTTCCTTAATCAACGTTTAGCTTTAGAAATTGCTACCGTTAATTACATAATCCATGTGTGGGAAAAAAAATTAATCTGACAAATGACCTTCACCACTCCTTTGTGAAGCACTCTTATAGGCTTTTGTTTATGACAACGCTGAAATTTACAACTTGCTATTATAAATGACGCTCCAGATGCAAACATAAATAAAATTTTAAAGCAGAGAAGAAAAAATCAAAGATTAGAACTTTTAGTCCTTCAGACTTCAAACTTTAAATACAGTTGTGTCTAGCTACCAAGGGCATCTGGAGGGGCACATGCCTCTCCCTAGAATCCTGTCACTAATGATATAATTTGTCACTATATTTTCAACTGCTTATTTTATCAACATAACCATCACTATAATATGGAATAACTTAAAAAGGTAATAAGAATAATGGCAGGTGTAAAGCAATCAACTTATTGTAAACTACTATTCAAAACATTTGGAATTCTACCATTAGCCTGTAAGTATATTTTAACTATACTTTTAACCGTGGTTGGCCACCCAGAAATGTTCATAAAAAATTCAGACATACACAGCAAACAAACCAGAAATGGGCAGGACTTACACAGGCCAAGCAATAACTACAAGTATTCCAAAAAAGGGGCTTACTACAATGGTATAGTATTATTTAATTCACTTCCATAATATATTAAGGAATTGAAAACTAATAAAAATAAACTCAAGTTAGCATTGAAAAGATATCTCATCACTCAAACCTTCTATACACAGGAGGATTTCTTTCATTTCAAAAAAATAACTCACTATAATATGTTACTGCATTTTATAAATACATTAAGTATAAATAATATTGTTTTAAAATTTTTTAGCTCTAATGTACTCTACATAAAAACTACAATTTATTTACATACAAGTACACAATGTAATTATGTACATAACCTACATCCTAGAGTAGACTAGCTTCTTTTAAGCTGGTCTAGCTCACTATAGGGTCTACAGATTGAGATGTTATGTTATGAATTTATGTTCTGAGTAGGTACAGCAGATTACATTTTGATAATCTTTTTCTTGATCTTCAAATATGAACATCAACTATTTTTTCATGTTTTTACACATAAGAGAGGTAAATATGTTTCCCTCAAATGTTAGTTAGCAGCACCTCCAACATAAAAGGAAATCCCACAGAGATTGAGCAAAATACGATATACATGTTTTAATGTTTCCACCAAGTGAGAAAGCCTGGACAACTTTAGTCATGAAACACTTCCTCCAAATCTTCTGCATTTAAAGATGTTTTTTGCTGCTATGTATGGTAAAAAGTTTCCGGTAGCCCCAAATGTTTAAAAAATATTAACTTTGTAATTTTGACTGTTTCTTTAAATATTATATATTTATGTTTGCCTCGGCTGCGAGTATTTATATTTTTTAGACATGAATGTCTTAGCAGTTAGTGGTGCGACTGAAGAATGTAGGCTTACACAGATTATAATTTTACTTCACTCCTTTTATTAATGCTTGACACGATTTAAATAACAATTCACTGATATAGAGAGAGAGAGCTGTGAGATTTGTTTTTTATTAAATACTTGTACTTTTTAACACGTAAAACTATTTTCGTCTCGCACGAATGCGTATTAAATTTCTCGAGGATGCATCTCGCGTTCGGTTAGGAACACTGTCTACAAGCAACTGACTTCTGAATTTTTAAGTTTTGCTCCATTTTAGTTTCTGATTGGCTAATCCTAGTCCAATCGAATACCTTCATTTAACTAAAGCTTTATCTGGTTGTTGATTGGCTATTTTATAAACTGTCACAAAAATTACATTATTGCTTCCAAGAATCACAAGTAGCATTGTTAAACTTTCAAATTCATTATTGCCTCAAGGTTACCTCATTGTTAGCAATGTTTAACCTATTATTCTCACAGCTCCTATATTATTAAATTACGTAATACATTCACATAACATTACTACACATGTTTACAATAATATAAACATATATAATGACTGTAATATACACTTTTTATATATTGTTACATACACATATTGCTTTAAGGCGGGCTGTTATTGAATTTATATATTATATAATTAGACTGAAATCATTTAAGTGTTAAAACTACTGCTTCAATTTCATTAAATAGCTAGGGAGCATTTGTCATGAATGTGTGACTGCAGATAAAGAAACTTTCTGATGAAGCTGCCAAAAAGTTTAGTTTTGCAACTTTAGCCCGGTGTTCAAGAAGTGGGGATTAGAATTAATGTATGAAGTTTTTTAAAAACCCAATACTCTTCACTTCATACTGTAGTTTTAATGTTGATTTACTGCACCAAAAAGGTAACTTTTGGCTACAAGTTAATAGAGTTTGTTTTATAAGCAAGGTGCAGCATAGACCTGAGACATTTGGTTGGTGGACAGTTCCTTAGATGGAGTCCTTGTAAACCCACTATGTCAGGCACTAACATGATTACTGAATGACAGGTACACTTTCCAGTGTATTTTAATGAAGTTTCTTATGAAAAAGGGGATAAAATGCTGTGTAGACTATATATTAGTAGTAATTTTATTATTAACCCAGTTAATTGTACAAATTTACAACAACAATTTTACAAATTTATTCTTAACCAGTTTCTAAAAATAACAATAAAATAAAATATAAAGAAAACTAACCTCTTAACTACTGGTATCCAGCATTCCTCCTAATCTTAAAAGTACAATTATCAATTTATTTAACCTCCAATATTAACTCTAACTCTACCTTGAGTTACTTTACCTCAGACCCCAACAAACTCAAACCTTGAGGTTGTCGAGTTGTTGGGTCCTACTTGCATCATATCAAATAAAAACTACTGTAATTTAATACTCATTTGCCTCTTCTTTGCTAATTTTCCTCATCCATTTTGCTCTTACCCTGCCCAAAAAGTTTCCTACTTCTATTATATTTTCCCTAGATTTTACATTTACTAACTTTTTAGCTTGAATTTCTATTGGAAAATTTAACCATTCCCTCTTCTCTATCCTCTTTCTAAGCAACTTCGTTTCTTCACACTCTAAAACTATATGCCACTCTTTAACTTTCTGGTGGCATAGTGGGCATTTCTCCAAATCAACCTCTTTTCTCAAACCTTTTAAATTCATCACCCCTGTTCTAGCCCATGCAAATCCTGCTCTTGCTGTTTTATCACATATATCAACATACTGTTCCCTGCTCCATACTACTTTCATTTCTCTGTATAATCTCAGTGAGCTCTTAAAAGTAAAACTCGCTAATAAATCTTGTTTTTCCATGTCCTCTATTCTTGTCCTAATTTCGTTCCAGAAACCTATTTGTAGTAATTCTTTAGCTCTCTAAATCTCCCCAAAACCTATCTTCATCAAGGTTTCCTTTATCTTACCTAGCCAAGATCTTTATGATTAAGTCTTTCCTGCGCTATCAAACATTGATGTAAAATGTTGTGTAGACTATATACAGAGTCTACTCTTTCAGCTACCAGCGTCCATGGATGTCGGATAATAGTTGAGGAAACAGAAACTGTTGAAAATAAGTGGATCAACAATGGCCAAGGATACTGATTAACCATTGTGTTTAAATAATGTGGCTTAATATATTGCAATAGTTGTTAGTGATTACTATATAGTATGACTATTAGATTTTAACACTCAAATAATAAGCAAACGTTATCATGCTTATAATGATGTTGATTTCCCTCCCAAGGAATTCTTACTGTACTTATATATGCATGTAATCTTGCATGAGGCAGTATTTTTAACACTTGAATAAATTCAATTAAGTTATATAATATGTAAATTCAATAACATCCCGCCTCGAAGCAACATGTATATAATAATTTGTAAAAATGTATGTAATAGTCATTGCATATGCTTATATTATAGTAAACATGTTCAATAATGTTATGTGAATGCATTACATAATATAATAACCTAAGAGCTGTGAGAATAATAAGTTTAAAGTTGCTAACAATCAGGTAACAATGAGGCAATAATGAGTTTGAGAGTTTAAATGCTACTAGTCATGATTAGAGCAACGATAATGTAAATTTTGTGTCAGTTTAAAAATAGCCAATCAACAGCCAGAAAAAGTTTTAGTAAAATGCAGGTATTCTATTGGACTAGGTTTAGCCAATCAGAGATTTGAAATACAGAAGTTTACAGGTTTGGAAGGTTGAAATATGTTCAGTTGACTGCAGACCTTGATAGTAATCAGATGGAAGATGTGTTCTCTAGAGAAATATATTACATATTCATGTGAGACGTAAAACTTAAGTATACGCGTTAAAAAAGTACAAGTATTAAATTAAAGAATTTCACAGCTCTTGATATCAGTGTAGTGCTATTTAATTTGTGTCAAGGATTAATAAAAAGAAGTGAATTTAAACTTAAAATCTGTGTAAGCCCACATTCTAGTTGCACCACGCCCTGATTAAGAGAAACGTGTCTCTAAAACAATACTGACGCAGCCGAGGCAAAAATAAACACAAATAATATCTATAGAAGCAGTTTAATAACAAAGTTAATATTTTTTTTAAACTTGGAGCGTAACAACAAAAATACTCTTCAAATCGGCTTTTCATACGTAGCAGCATATTACGTAACAACAGTAACACTACTTCAAATTGACATCCATACGAGGAGCTAAATAAGTAAACTCCAAGAACAATACTTCTTCAAATTGGCACCCATACGTGGGACAGTTAATCTTCAACAACAAAAAAATACCTTCTTCATGCACTAGCATTAAATCTACTTTCTTTTCTTTTAGACTAGTCCCACCATTATTACATTATCTTATTACTTTCTGCCACATTGGGTTACCATACAATATTAACACCATGAATTTCTTTATTCTCTTATTCTCATTGTTGGAATAAAACATTCTAAATTCATCACAGCATTTCATTATATCCCTTTGCTTTTTCTCATTTCTTCCTTCAAGTTATACAACCTATGGATTTTGTTACTTCATAATGTTTTTTTCCTCAGTATTCCCCTCTGGATATCTGGATTGGGGGATAGCTTATGTGCAGAATCTCTTACCCTCCCAAGTTTTGCAGCTTTTCTATGGAAAAAAGGAACGTGTTAGCTTCACATGCATACTACTCTCTTTCACACTTCAAGATCCCAGGAAATCAAGTATGGGGAAGAGAATGAGTTTAAACAATAAGACACTCAGGGTTTTATTCAAATTCTACCTGGTAGGTTAAATACCAGTTTCTACAAAGGTTTTGACCTGGTACAAGATCTGAACACTATATAAGGGCGATCCCTCTGTGGTAATTTTTGTCTTCCATTACTAAGTGTATACATAACTCGTCAAAAGATTATGCTCCTTTTATCTGCCTCTGGTAGTACCATTCTTTGACATTCAGTTCATGGTGAAACAACATAGTTTCATACTGCCACTTACCATAGAACATTTCAATTCAACTCTGGATGTTCAATGTGTACTTTTCAGAAAATGCTCTGCACGTGTTTTGGAATATTAAAAACTTTCTATACTGCTGAGTTTACCTCAAACATACATAAAGTGTGATTGTTACATAATGCAATTTTATTTTTATCACTTTTTCCTCCATTTTTACTTTCTCTACTACGTATAGTAAGTATTCCACCCAAAAATTTGATACCGAGATTTCACTGGAAATACATGTTTTCAGACCCCCTGAATCCAAAAAAAGTATTTTTGGAAACATGGCCGTGTGGGTGTCTGTGTGTCTGTCTGTGAACAGCGTAACTCAGAAACGAACAGTCGGATAAACACTAAACTTGGTATTTAGGTTCAGTATCTTCCAGAGATGCGACACGAAGGTTTTCAAGAAAATCCCCACACCCTAGATTACCCTTTACATAGAAGATTTTTTGAAAATTTTAATTTTCTCAAAAATGGCTCTAACGATTTTGATTCATGACAAATAAAATGTATATCTTGAATTTTCTGGGAATGTCTCCAAAAGTATTCTTCATTGTGAATGACTTTTGCATAACTGGTAAACCATAAGAGATAGACAAAACTTTACTACACAAAAAATGTAGATCGCGTTAAAATACACAATTTATGTCATATACATTTTTTTTGTTGAGTGAACCATTTTCGAGATATTGCTTGTTATTCCCTTAAATTTTTCAATACTTATTTTTTCAAATGGGAATTCGTTATTCATTTTTTTGTCTTGAATATGCAAAGAGTATTAATCTGTGGCAAAGGGAATGGTGCTGCACCTAGCAACCAGCTATTAAGAGATATGTATATGCTTAAAGGCTACTGTATTTCTATATTGCCCTTGTAAATATATATTCCCCTTACATCTACAAGAAAATTAGCAATAAGATAGAGTCTGCAAATGTTTATCTCAATTAACATGAAGTAGATGGAGAATAAGCATTTGTAAAAATAGTTTGTACAAGAGTAGAGAAAGTCATGTGAGTGTAACACATCAGATTTTTCTCTATCCAACACATCTGGGTCTTGTAGTCCTTTCAGTCCCACAGCTTTTGACTCCCCAACCAGCTGTCTTCTTTCCTATCACATCACTTTATTTGGTACCATCCTCTGTGGCCTAGGGGATACCATGGTAGCCTCTAGTTCCTGAGGTCGCAGATGAGGCAGTATTTTAATACCTGAATAATTTCAATTGTATTATATAAAAGTAAATTCAATAACAGCCCGCCTTGAAACAATATGTATGTAATAATTGTTTAAATGTATGTAAGTCATTGCATATGCTTATTTTTATTGTAAAACATGTTTAATAATGTTATGTGAATACATTACATACATTAATAATGCAAGAGCTGTGAGAATAATAAGTTTTAAGTTGCTAACAATGAGGTAATAATGAGCTAACCTTGTGGCAATAATGAGTTTTAGAGTTTGAAAATTACTAGTCATGATTAAAGCAACAATAACGTAATTTCTCTAACAGTTTAAAATTAGCCAATCAACAGCAAAGAAAATCTTTAAATAAAATGCAGATATTCTATTGGACTAGAATTAGCCAATCAGAGACTTGAAATACCGAAGCTTACGGATTTTAACCATTGAAAGTTGCTCAGTTGCTGGCAAACCTTGGTGGTGATCAGACGGAAGATGTGTTCTCTACAGAAATATTTATACGCGCTAAGTGAAAGTATTACAGATTCTCACAGTTCTTAAAAAGTGTAGTGCTTTATAAAAAAAAAAAAAAAATGTGGGGATTAATAAAAGAAGTGAATTTAAAAACTTAAATTCTGTGATGTCTACAATCATTGCCATACCACGCCCTGCCTAAGATACATGACTCTACAAACATTACTGATGCAGCCGAGGCAAATTCAAACATAAATAATATATACAGAAGCAGTTTTAATAACAAAGTTAAATATAATAGTGTAAAACTTGGAGTGTAACAACAAAATTACATCTTAAAATCAGCTTCTTGTACGTAGCAGCATATTGCGTAATAACAGTAACTATTACGTAATCAACAAATTCAAACCGATGCCCAAAGCACGTTGCAAACTCCCTAAAGCAACTAATATATATGTAAAATAAATATTACGTAACAAAAACACCTACTTCAAGTTGGCTTCCCAAGCGTGGAGCTAAGTAACATCTTCAAGTTGATAAAAATATTACGTAAGCACAAAGCTTCTTCACAGATCAAACCTGGTGGAGGACGATGGCTTTTTTTCGGCATAAAAATCCTCAGCATGGCTTCCTTCGACAGGGAAGTAAAGCCAGTGGTTCGGTGTCGTAGGTCTATAGCACGTAAAAGAACCTCAAGCCTGATAAAGGGGCCTCTGAGCGAAATTTCCAGTCTTTCATGCCCAATATAGAATGGGACATTAAGAACCATAGCAGTTAAAGAGCATCCATAAATAAAACTCAATTTAATTTAACTTTCTTTGGAAATCTTCTGTCACTCATTCTTATTTCATGACTGTACCACTGTAATCTTTTTCACTTTCTCTACCATGTATCTCGTAGTAGAGGAAGTATTACATTCCATCCAAAAATTTGACACTTACATTTCACAAGAAATAAACGTTTTGAGGTACCTGAATAAAAAGGAAGCATTTTTAGAAAATGATGTGTGTGTATGTGAACAGCATAACTCAAAAATGAAACATCAAATAAATACCAAATTTCAAATTTAAGTTCAATATTGTCCAAAGATGCGACACGAAGATTTTCAAGAAAATTCGCCCAATCCAAACTACCTTTCACATGGAAAAATATCTCATACTTTTGGTTTTCTCAAAAAGGCTCTAACAATGTTGGTTAAAATACCATAATTTCAGATAAAAATAAAATGTATATCTTAAATTTTCTGGGAATAGTCCTCTTCATTCTGAATGACTTTTGTATAAATGGTAAACCATAAGAGTTAGACAAAATCTTGCTGCACAAAAAATATAGAGCTCATTAAAGACACAATTTATGTAAAAATTTTAGTGGTGTTTACATTTCTGAGACATTCCTTATTATTGGTTTGAATCTTCAAATGCTTACATGTTTTTCCAAGTGGTAGTTGTTATTTGTATTACCTCATGGTCATGCAAACAATACAGACTTTTCAAGCCATAGCGATCCGCTTTTTAAAATTCTGATTGTCACTTTAGCCTACTGTGTCCTTATACCTACACAAGTAATGTAATTAAAGTTTACCTCGATTAATAATAAGTAGACAGAAGAATAATAGTTTGTAGAAGAGTGAGTAGAGAAACTCATGAGAATGCACACTTCAGATTTTTCATTGATAGTTTCTATTGTATCTATTTCCATATTTTTTTTTTCCATTTCTCCTCTTGACTTCCTAGCTTGTTTTCAGAAATCCATTTCATTGCCTCTTAATTTTCTTGTATGTATTCTATTTATCATTGACATCTCCATGCCATAGAGCATCACTCTCATCTCTTTTATTCTGTATCTTATTTTCTTTATTTTTGCCAAAATATTACCTATTACTCCACAGTAAGGAATTTAACACCCCAATAACGTTTATCTATTTCTAATTTTGATGATCCATCATGCTGTAATTTTGAGTCCAAATATTTGAAACTTTTGACACTTTTAATTTGTCCTCCAATTTCTATTTCATTACTTGCAATGATACAGGGTGTCCCACATAAAACCGGTATATCTCTGTCTCATTGCAACTGGCCTCACTTCGTTCATATTTGGCTACACTGCATTTACATGGTAATTGTTAGAGATGTACTGAGTTTAACGGCAATTATCATGAATATTCGTGGAAGTATTATGAGAGAAATGGTGCAGTTTTCAATTGAAAAATGAATTGATATTGTGGAATTTTACATAACGACAGGCTCCATTAAGAAGACTAAAGAACTATTTGAGGAGCAATATCAAGACAAGATACCCACAATCAGCACAATTCAAGATGTGTATAAGAAATGGAGGACTGCAGGATCCATTGTGAATATGAAATAAAGCCTGATACGAGGGCTGATCAATAAAGACACACTGATTTTTTTTCACAGATATTTATTACTCCATTTCAATGTTGTCCCGCTATTTTTCAAAGTAGTCCCCTCCTACTTGAATGCACTTTTTATCTAGCGTCTCTGCCAGTCCTCGAACACATGGTGCAGGCCATTCTTTGTCAGGTCTTTGAAAATCGCCTCACTTTTCTTCAGCACTGCTTCAGTGCTCTCAAATCAAATGCCCCGGAGCTTTGCCTTTAGTGATGGGAATAAAAAGAAATCACAGGTGACAAGATCTGGGCTATAAGGCGGATGCGTACACAGGTAATGTTGAATTTAGCCAAAAATGCCTGGATTTGATTGGCGACGTGAGACCGCGCGTTGTTGTGATGAAGTTGCCACACATTCCGATGAAATTCTGGAAGTTTTCTTGCAATGTGCTTCCTCAGTGTAGCCAATACTGACGTGTAATCCGCTGCTGCAATAGTAGTGAAAGGAGGGACAACAATCACAGCAGCTGTGTTGATGTTGATGTTGACTTCAGTCATAACGGAAGCCGAAACACCAGGCCACCATGTTTAGCCCAGAAGACTCGCCCTTCTTTGAAGTCCTTGAACCACCTAAACACTGTTATGTATGCATCTTCATCGTATGCTTGCTTCAGCTTTTCAAAAGTTTCAGAGGCTGTATGATTTAAACGAAAGCATGATTTTATTGCGCTGTATTGCTCCTCTCGTGTCACCTCCATTTTGTGGTATGCGAAATTCAAGTCGGGTCAACAATATACAGCATTACTACCAACCTACCAATACAAGAGTGCTGCCACCTATGGACATTAAACATGAAACCCCGTTCTTTTCAAATATTTATAGTAGAGACAGCAAACTATCAAGAACGCTTCAGGAAAAAATCAGTCTCAGTCTTTATTGATCAGCCCTTGTAGTTAAGACCCCGATGGTAGTCGACAGAATTGGTATGGACATAACAAGAAGGCTCAAGAAATTGATAAGGAGTGTTAGCAAGTTGGTGTATCCCGCACAACATGCCATCGTGTGCTAAAAGATCTCAAATTCCGACCATTTCATGGAGTGTAGTGTATTAACCAGACAAAGAGAAATGAGTTACTTATTGCAACTAGTTCTTATCTTTGATTGTTGATGGCTACTTGGACTCGTTGCTCTTCTTTATGACAGATGAAACCTGGTCGCAGAATAACCCACATATTATGCATGAAGAATCTCTTCATGCAGAGAAGAGATGCGTATGGTGTGCATTGTCAGGAATGCGTATTATCGACCTCTTTTTTTTTTTCTTTCTTTCTTCAATGATACAATTAACAGAAAATGAAAAGCAGTATGGCGTCTTTCAACAAGATGGTGCCACATGCCATACATCCAACCAGACTATGGCCCAAATCAGCAAAGTGTTTCCCTTAAACAGGCTTGTCAGCAAAAACCTGTGGCCTCTGTGATCACCAGACTTAACATCTTGTGATTTTTATTTATGGGGCTCTGAAAAACGAAGTTTATGCTATCAAGCCTCGGACGATAGCCCACTTAAAGAGAACATTACAAATGAGATAAATAACATCTTGCTTTAAGAATTACAACATGTTAACCAAAATATTTTTGTAAGAGCGCAGTGATGCCTGGATGCCAGTGGAAGGCACTTTCAGCATTTGATATAAACCAGTAAGTCTGGCCTATGCCATATTTATCCCGTATTTAAATAGGAAGTTTATTATGGAATTAATATAAGTAATGAATGGCAGTGAGGCATACCAGTTTTATGCGAGAACCCAGTGTATCCCATATCCCCACTTTCTCTACTCTTATTGTAGTTTCTTGCACATGTGACCAAATCTTCCAGTTGTCCTGGGAAAATTTCATTTAGGTCATCAGCAAAAAGGAGATTTTTCTGGTGTTTGAAATCCTACCCTGTTTTTGGAAATAACTTTAATATGTTTTTCCTTGCAGATTTGATGCTAAACTAAATACCAGAGATGCTGTCTGCTACAGTTTGCATTTTCATTCCACTTCTTGCCTATGTATTTTACTGGTATGCTACCAGAACATTCGACTACTGGAAAAAGAAAGGCGTCTATCACATACCCCCTACAATAATCTTTGGTAACATCAAGGATAGAATATTCTTTCGAACATCATTTCATGAATTCCAGAAAAAGATGTACAGGAAATTTGAAGGCCATCCATATGCAGGTAAGAATACTGATAAATATAACACATATTTATTAATTTCAGCACTTGTTATACAGAATTTTCTGTTATTACTGAACAACAGCAATCACTATAGGGCTCGGAGTAATAAGTACCCTGAACCTTGAGACAGTATTTTATATCACAACACTGTGAATGCCAGAGTGATTGTAGTGTAAATTAACATTATTGTATGACATTGATTTGAGATGTTTGTTAATTATAAGCATTGTTATGAAATAAGTTTATACGACCTCACTGAAACTGACAATAGGAGCGGGTAACAATGAAACGAGGGGATGAGTTGTTTATTAATTAGATGAGACAAACAAATGACGTCAGAGTAGCGCGCTTTTCTTTAGAAATAGAGGGAATATCTTCCCTAGAGCATATGTGTTCGTAATTTTGATTGGATATAGAAATAGACACTAATGTTGGCGCACTTTATTAACCAATAGCAGCTCTGTTATAATCTTTAGGCATATCGGGGTGAGGGAGTATAAATTCTAAAGCCAGAGATAAGTATCACACAGTTCAACAGAATCATTCTCGAGTTATACGTCGTGCAGTTTAACAGAGTCATTCCCGAAGTACACGTTACGCAATTCTACAGAATCTCTTGTGTTGTAAAGTTTGTTAAAAGATGTGAAATACGCGAATTAATAATGTGCGGCAAATAAGTGATTATAGTTACATTCGAAAATATAACAGTTTCAGTCAGGCATGTATCAAGAGTAATTATGTGAAATGAATAAAGTGTGACGGCAATAAAAGTGTGAAAACAAATTCTTTTATCAGTGTTATCTTTTAGTAACAACTCCTTTCCGTTTACACACCCTGTTCAAGAGATTTCCTCGACTGAGTAATAATAGCTAGCCGGAGGACAAAGAACTCAAAATTCAAAATAGTAAAACAATAACAGGCGCTCAGCAAATAAGATAACACGAACGATACCGCGACAACCTGTATTTTAAGCTTTTTATGAATCTACAGTACACATTTCTTGTTTTTTCTTGGCAAAACATACAAAATCTTGGTTTTAAGCACTTGTATAAGGATATTCTTTATTATTGCCTAATTTATACATGAAATTCCCTGCTAAACAACCATATACTTGTCCAAATTCTCTGGCTTGAAAGATTTTCTACTTTCTCTTCAACATTAAATGATGAATTGCAATGCCATTGGGACACAGTTCAATGAAGCTAATGGTGGGGCCCACTTTGCAACTATCTTTCATACTTTTTATAAGAGAGTATATTCATCACACTATGCATACTAAGAGATTTCAAATAAATAATTTATGAATATCAAGAGGCATTTCAGTAAACTTGTGATCTGGAATATTTTAGGTTAACAATGTATTCAGACCTTTTTTTATATGTACCGGGTCTTCAGATTTATTCAGCCTTTACCGCCAGTCGGTTTAAATGATCATAATTAGTCCAGCGAGCCCCTTGTCTCAAAGGGGAGGTGCAGAATTGAGCCTTGGACTGTATGTATTTCCGACTTCGTTAACAGGTTGATGTACTGTGGCAATGCAGAACTTTTTTTCATTAGAAATTTTGTGCGTTCTTTGACGCAAGCTGAGTGCTACTTCCAAACTGGAAGGATACAAGTGGAGTCTATTGTTATGATATTGGCCTCTGTGTGAAGATTTTCTTTGTTCTTGCCCAGAATTTCATCAAGTTCCAAGACAAAACATGATAAAAACAAAAAACAGTTGTTTTTATTCACAAAAAAAGAAACAACTAAAATATTTATAAAGATTACTTTACTTGTTATTTTTATTAAGAAAAGTTGACGTGCCATTATAACTGAAACTCTATGCTACAAAAACTGTCCAATTCTTTGAGTTACCTGTCGCATAATGCTGAGATTGCAAGTTTATGAGATGCAAGTGAAAGAAGTTCCAAATGTAATACTGGAAAGGTATGATACAAGTCTCATTTCACTAAGGTGACCTCGAAACTGTTGACCACCCATTCCATTAATTTTTGCTAGTCCTTTGTCAGTGGCACTGGCGATAAACTCACTCCAAAATGTTGACGTCATGCGCAGACAACCGACTGGCGGCAATAGCAAATCTAAATACCTCGTCCATATATATATTTATTTGACTATTTCATTCATATGCTGTGTATTTAACTTAATTTATCAATGTCTCAGGTATCGATCAATCAAGGTGTTTATCTTATAATTTACTTGCAAGGATACAATTTTATCAGATAAAACTGATCAATTACTTCAGTAACTGTTACATTATTTTCTGCCGATCCCAATAGGGGACCCCTGGGAGGTATCTGTCCCAGCAGCAAGCTCCACTCCCAACTCAGTATTGCACACTAATGCAATGCCATAAAACCGCCTTCAAACTCTTGCCAGAAAACCTGTAATATATCCACTTCCAAGCAGAAAGTGGTTCTCATGTTATAATTATTCAGTTTAAATAAATTATTTGTATAATTTCTTATAGGTCTCTATGAAGGACGCAGGCCTGTTCTGATGGTGCGAGATCCAGAGCTTATTAAGCATATAATGGTACGAGATTTTGAACACTTTGTGGATCGCCCCACTCTCCGGTTAAGGAATCCTGCATATATACAGAACATGCTGATAAACATTAAAGGACAACACTGGAAGAATGTCAGGTCTCTGATGACTCCAACCTTCAGCTCCGGCAAGCTCAAAGCAATGAAACACTTAGTAGATCTCTGTGCACAGCAAATGGTGGCTTACCTCGTGGAGTTAAGCAAGAAGACTTGTAAGTGAAAAAATACTCCCTATACAGAAATGAAATAAATCAGAGAGCAGAGTATGTTCTTGGTTCTGTTTGCATTAGCATTTAGAGATTGAGATTTCACAGAAAAGAGAGCCTATTTGAGAAATATCTACACAATAAATTCCAGCAAGAAAAATCTGATGTTATATTCACGTGACTTTCTCTACTCTTAGTGTTTATTAGTAGATATACAGATTTTTCTTATGAAAGATAAACCTTTCAGGAAATAGCTGCATTACACATTTCATTACTGATACAAAGGGAATAATAACAGTTAAATGTTTTACAACTGGATGCTATACACAGCTTTGAAATTGCATATTCTTTTCATGACACCTTGAGGAACAGCTGACAATACTTTAAAGGAATGACTAAGTGTTGAACACCTCACACCATTAATAACAGATATCTCGGAAATGGCTGATCTCACGAAAAAAGTTACATGAAATAAATTGTCTGTTTTAAAGAGATCTTCATTTTTTCTGTAGTACATTTTCGTCTATTGCTTAATGTTACCAGTTATACAAGATTCCGAATGAAGAGGACTTTACAGGCTATTCGTAGAAAATTCAAGATACACATTTTATTTGTCATGTAAATACCATTAATATATGTATTTTAATCAACATTTTTAGAGCCATCATTTACAAAATCAAAAATTTTGAAAAAATGTTCCATGTAAAACATAGTGGGGGAAATTTGTTGAAAATCTTTGTGTTGCATCTTTGGAAGGCATTGAACTTAAATACCAAGTTTGGCATTTATCAGACTTTTGGTTTTTGAGTTATGTTGTTCTCACACGCGCACACATGCACACACACACACACCTTTTTAAGTGTGGGTTCAGCGGGCTTCAAAACACACATTTCCTACTTACGTAGTAGAAAAAGTAAAAACATTAGTCATTAAAGTTATTTGTATCAACTCTTTTCAAACCATTTCTTAAATATTCAATGCTGTATATTTACATTTACCCAAGCTGGAGTTTACATTGTCTAACAGAATTTAAATGTATGATTGTTTTTTGTTTTTTTTTCAAGGTACACTCATTAATATTAGAAATTAATGAATGGTATAAACAATGAGCTTTGTTTTTACACTATAAATGCAACCAAGTCTGTATTGCCTAATTTGTAGCTGTATCTAGGCAGGTAAAGGTAGTTCAAATATGAACGGCACTGATGTTATTTAAAAAATGCTTTACTACAAACTGACTTGTTTCACATATTATCCTTCTATGTAGTCCCCCATTGACTTATAAATTTTTTTACCAGCATTCTAGCAACTGTTTTATTCCCAAAAGTCTTTATGTGGGTGCATATCCATTCCAGAACAAGTGATATTACATTATTATTATCCTCAAACCGCACCCCCTTCATGTCAGGTTTAAGTCATCCAAACAAACAGAAATCATTGGGGCTATATCTGGGATGTAATTGGAGGTACCACTTTGGTTTACTGATGCTTTTCATGATTTTTCTGGTAGTGTGAGTCCTTGTATTGCCCAACTTTCTCTTGCTTTCCTCTTGGACCAGATCATATTCTTCACTTCTCCTGATAAAATGTTGGAATAATAATCTGATTGATGTTCTGTCATTCTTGAAGGAAATCAAGACGGATAACTCGCTTCCAATTCCAAAGAATATTGCCATTACTTTTCCAGCAGAGATTGTCCTTCTTGGTTTCCTTGGTTTTGGAGAACTGTTATGGTGCCACTCTTTCATTGACTGTTGAGACTCAGGAATGAAATACTGGACTCAGGTTTCATTTATAGTGACTGGACTTCAGAAATTCTTCTCCCTCTGCTCCCTATTGTCCCAGGGGTTGACTGGCATGCGTACCATATTGTTTGCATCGGTGCTCATGGGACCCAATGGGCATTCATCTTCCTGGAGTGCAAATGTTTTTGTATGATCGTTTCTATACTACCAACACTTATCCTTAATGTTGAAGAAAGTTGTTTTACACTGATGTGCCTATTCTTCAATATAAGCACATCAGAATAGTCAGTATTGGTCCTGTTCTCCATTCTCTCTCTCTCTCTCTCTCTCTCTCTCTCTCTCTCTCTCTCTCTCTCTCTCTCTCTCTCTCTCTTCCCTCTTTCAAGGTTTTACACAAATCCAACACTGGTTTCTTATTTTCTGAGAGTCAAGAACTTCTGATGGGTAGACCCCATCCGCAGTAAGAAATTTTATAATAATGAGCTCTTCCAAGCTGACCAGTACTTTCTGCTCACTCATCCTTCTTGCAGAGCTCAAATCAGACTGAACCGGTTTGTAACTACCCAAGAGGGCGGGGAAATGCTGGATGATACTGTATGTTTTTTACAAAAACTCACTCTCGTTTATATCTGAACTACCACCTTGTATTTATTTTGATTATTACAAAGTTGGAAGAACATCGCATTTTATATCAATACAATAATATATCGTAAAACCTCTTTAATCCATCTAATTAATGCAGGCTGTGCTTATGTGAAATAAAATTAAGCACAAAGTCTATTTCATTATTGCCATTGAGTAACAGTGTGCAGTATCCGTGTGAACCATACGAAAATTGCTGACACCATGCTGCATCTTCCAATTTTTGTTCTTTCAGTGCCTGCTTTAACTGACATGATAACATACTTCCACAATGCATTTAATGATGAAAGATGGAGGTTCTTTTTGTTCTTGTTTAAATCCCAAACAGCTTGTATGATGATCCAAGTTTCACACAAACTTAGACAACATTAGCACCACTTTTTAGTACCGTAACTTTCACCTTCGGAGTCAGAGAAAGAGCTATTTACTTCCGTTTTCCTTGTGGTTTACTGAATCACTTTTTGTGTCTGTTTTGGATTACCGGCAGAGTACAATAAAAGGGATCCAAATATATATACTATGTGATCAAAAGTATCTGGACACCCCCACAAACATACATTTTTCATCTTAGGTGCATTGTGCTGCCACCTACTGCCTGGTACTCATTATCCGCGACCTCAGTAGTCATTAGACATCTTGAAACAGCAGAATGGACGCTCCGTGGAACTCACGGACTTCGAACGTGGCCAGGTGTCACTTGTGTCAGAAGTCTGTACGCAAGATTTCCACACTCCTAAACATCCCTAGGTCCACTGTTTCTGATGTGATAGTGAAGTGGAAACGTGAAGGGACATGTACAGCACAAAAGTGTACATATCGACCTCGTCTGTTGACTGATAGAGACCACCGACATTTAAAGAGGGTCGTAAAGAGTAATAGGCAGACATCTATCCAGACCATCACACAGGAATTCCAAACTCCATCAGGATCTACTCCAAGTACTATGACAGTTACGTGTGAGGTGAGAAACTTTGGATTTCATGGTCGAGCGGCTGCTCATTAGCCACACATTACACAGGAAAATGCCAAACGACGCCTCGCTTGGTGTAAGGAGCGTCAACATTACACGATTGAACAGCGGCACGTTGTGTGGAGTGACGAATCATGGTACACAATGTGGCGATCTGATGGCAGGGTGTGGGTACGGCAAATGCCTGGTGAACGTCATCTGCCAGCATGTGTAGTGCCAACAGTGAAATTCGGAGGTGGTGGTGTTATGGTGTGGTCGTGTTTTTCCTGGAAGGGGCTTGCACCTCTTGTTGTTTTGCATGGCGTGATCACAGCTCAGACCTACATTGATATTTTAAGCACCTGCTTGCTTCCCACTGTTGAAGAGCAATTCGGGGATGGCGATTGCATCTTTCAACACGATCGAGCACCTGTTTATACTGCACGGGCTGTGGTGGAGTGGTTACACAACAATAACATCCCTGTAATGGACTGGCCTGCACTGAGTCCTGACTTGAATCCTATAGAACACCTTTGGGATGTTTTGGAACGGTGACTTCGTGCCAGGCCTCACCGACCTACATCGATACCTCTCCTCAGTTCCGCACTCCGGAAGAATGGGCTTTCAAGCACCTGATTGAAAGTATGCCTGCGAGAGTGAACTCTCATCAAGGCTAAGTGTGGGCCAACATCATACTGACTTCTAGCGTTACCGATTGAGGGCGCCACGAACTTGTAGGTCAGCCAGGTGGTCGGATACTTTTGATCACATAGTGTATATGATGAGATAGTTTATATTTATTCATATTTTCATTTAAAGGCATTATGCCATCCTCTGTGGTCTAGGGGTACCATGCTAGCCTCTGGTTCCCAAGGTCACGGTTTCAAACCCAATGGAGGACGATGGATTTTTTGGGGTATAAAAATCCTTAGCATTACTTTCTTTGGAACGGAAGTAAAGCCAGTTGTCCCATGTGATAAATTTACACCATGTAAAAGAGCCTCAAGCCTGAAAGAGGCCTCTGAGCAAAATTTCTGGCCTTTGGAGAATGGGATGCTAAGGACCATAGTAATTACAGAGCGTCCATAAATAAAATGTTCATTTTCCAGCATTATAAATTCCTAACTATTGCCACAATTTTTCTATTAGAATCCAATTACCAAGCGAATTGGTAATGGATAACAAAAGTTGTGTGAATGGTACCCTCATATATTTAATGTAGTTTTTAAATGAGGTTCTCACAAGGAATATGCACTTGAGATTTTCTTGAAAATTCTAGAGTTGATAAGAGTATGGAGTGTTAGGAAGTAAAATAAAGTCCTTGCAGTCTTCTCTAGGGGGAGTTAATGAAATGTTCACATGCATCCTCAAGTAGAACTTTAATTGCTTCCCTTTCCTTTTTTTACTTTCTCTACCGTTAAGTAAAGGAAGTATTGTATTCCACCCAAAAATATGATACTGAGATTTCACCAAAAATACGCATTTTGAGACTACTTGAATCCAAAACAAGCAATTTTAAAAACAAAAGTCAGTTAAGTACCAAACTTTGTTTAACTTCAGCATCTTCCAAGCATACAACAGAAAGATTAAACATTATTCTCCCTTACCAAAGTACTCTTTACATGGAGAATGTTTTGTTATTTTTTATCTTCTCAAAAATGACTAATGGTTTTGATTAAAAAAAAACATATGTTTAAGGTATATGCATGGTAGAAATGTATATCTTGACTGTTTGGGAATAGCCTGTGAAGTCTACTTCATTCTGAATCACTTTTATATAATTGGTAAACCGTAACATATAAAACAAAATCTTAATACACAAAAAATGTAAAGCACAGAGTTTGTCAAATTCTTCTGTGTTAACCATTTCCGAGATATTCATTGTTACGGTTTGAATTTTGAAATACTTACTTACACTTTTTCAACTATTTATTACTTTCTCTACTACGTATAGTAAGTAGGGGAAGTATTGCATTCCACCCAAAAATTCGATACCGAGATTTCACCGGAAATACATGTTTTGAGACCTCCTGAATCCAAAAAAAGCATTTTTGGAAACATGTCCGTGTGTGTGTCTGTGTGTGTGTGTGTGTGTGTGTCTGTGTGTGTGTGTGTGTGTGTCTGTGAACAGCATAACTCAAAAACGAACAGTCGGATAAACACCAAACTTGGTATTTAGGTTCAGTATCTTCCAGAGATGCGACACGAAGGTTTTCAAGAAAATCCCCCCACCCCAGACTACCCTTTATATGGAACATTTTTCCAAAATTTTAATTTTCTCAAAAATGGCTCTAACGATTTTGATTAAAATATCTTATGTTTAAGATAATGTCATGAGAAATGAAATGTATATCTCGAATTTTCTGGGAATGTCTCCAAAAGTATTCTTCATTGTGAACGACTTTTGCATAACTGGTAAACCATAAGAGATAGACAAAATTTTACTACACAAAAAATGTAGATCGCGTTAAAATACACAACTTATGTCATATACATTTCTTTTGTTGAGTGAACCGTTTCCGAGATATTGCTTGTTATTCCCTTAAATTTTCCAATACTTGTACTTTTTCTCAAATTCGTTATTCATTTTTTTATGTCCTGGACTTGCAAAGAGAATGGAATGCGCCGCATAGCAACCAGCGTTAAAATATTTGACCATCGCTTAAAAGCTACCATATTCCCCTTGCATCTACAAGAAAATTAGCAATAAGATTGACTTCTCGATATCTCGATTAACATAAAGCATATGGAGAATAGGCGTTTGTAAAAATAGATTGTACAAGAGTAGAGAAAGTCATGTGAGTGTAACACATCAGATTTTTTTTTCCCATGCAAAGAGTATGGAATTTCAAAGCCATCATATAGCAAACTGCTTTTTAATAATCTCTGTTGTTTTAGCCTACTGCATTCTTCTTATACTTCAACAAAATGTGTAATGAAAGTTTATCTCGGTTAACAAGAAGTAGATAGAAAAATACTCTTTTATAAGAATAATTTGTAGAGAAGTTAGTAGAGAAAGTCCTGCGAATACAAATACTCGGATTTTATGTAAACTGTTTTACAAAATGTATGACTTAAAGCTTTGACAGCCATAATTGTTGATCAAAGATTCATGGTTTATCAACTGTGCAAGTCCAATGAAAGTGAGCTTTCAGCAATCCTAATTCTGTGGCCTTTTGCAGGAGCTGTAAAGAGGAATTCAATAAATTAATACTATAGGACTAGTTCTTGCTGTATATACAGAGGAGACAGAAAAAAATCTGATGTTACACTCACATGACTTTCTCTACTCTTGTACAAACTATTTTTACAAACGCTTGTTCTCCATATGTTTCATGTTAATCAAGATATCGAGATGTCAATCTTATTGGTAATTTTCATGTAGATGCAAGGGGAATATGGTAGGCTTTAAGCGATAGTCAAATCTTTTAAGAGCTGGTTGCTATGTGGCGAATTCCAATCTCTTTGCATGTCCAGGACATAAAAAAAATGAATAATGAATTTGAGAAAAAGTATAAGTATTGGAAAATTTAAGGGAATAACAAGCAATATATCGAAAATGGTTTACTCAACAAAAAAAATGTATATGACATAAATTGTGTATTTTAACGCGATCTACATTTTTTGTGTAGTAAAATGTTGTCTATCTCTTATGGTTTACCAGTTATGCAAAAGTCGTTCACAATGAAGAATACTTTTGAAGACATTCCCAGAAAATTCAAGGTATACATTTCATTTGTCATGAAAATATCTTAAACATATGATATTTTAATCAAAATCGTTAGAGCCATTTTTGAGAAAATAGAAGTTTTTGAAAAATGTTCCATGTAAAGGGTAATCTGGGGTGGGGGGATTTTCTTGAAAACCTTCATGTCACATCTCTAGAAGATACTGAACCTAAATACCAAGTTTGGTGTTTATCCGACTGTTCGTTTCTGAGTTATGCTGTTCACACACAGACAGACAGACAGACATGTTTCTAAAAATGCTTTTTTTGGATTCAGAGGGTCTCAAAATATGTATTTCCAGTGAAATCTCGGTATCAAATTTTTGGGTGGAATACAATACTTCCCCTACTTGCTATACACAGTAGAGAAAGTAAAAAACTGTTTAAAAAGCAGGTTGATATGCTAGCCATAATGTTTCACATTCTTTACACAAGTTCATTAGAAAATAACATAGGAACATTTTAAGAACAGCAAGTATTTGAAAATGGTTAGCCACAGGAATTTTTATTTCACATGAATATTTTAATAAGATCCACAATTCTCTTGTAGCAAGTTTTTGTCTTTTAAGTGTTCCACCTACAGAACATTCAAAGAAAAATGAACAGGACTTCCCAAGCTATTTATAGATCAAGACATTTTGTCATGCCAATATCTCAAAACCATCATTTTAATCAAAATCATTAAAGCTATTTTTAAGAAAATAAAGATGACAAGATTATTTTCAAAGGATTGTAATTTCCTAAAAATTTTCACTTTACATTCTTAAAAGATAACTGAATTTGGTATCTGACTTTTCATTTACAAGTACGCTGTTCACAGAGACAGCCTCATTTGAGTTTTTTTTTTTATTATTTATGGACGCTCTTTAACTACTATGGTTCTTAGCGTCCCATTCTATATTGGGCGTGAAAGACCGGAAATTTTGCTCAGAGGCCTCTTATCACGCTTGAGGTTCTTTTATGTGCAGTAAATCTATGACACGGGACCAGCAGCTTTACTTCCCTTCCGAAGGAAGCCGTGCTAAGGATTTTTACGCCCGAAAAAATCCATCGCCCTATGCCGGGTTTGAACCCGCAGACAGTTTTTATTTCTGGGATGCATAAGCCCATGTTTTCACTTAAATCCCAATATAGAATTTTTTAGGTTGAATGAAATAGTGTCTGTGTCTTAGTAAATGTAATGAATGCAATTTCAATACAATTTCTCTTGAGATTTGTTTTAAGAAGGTTGCATTCGTTAGTAATCAGTTGAGTTACAGAAACATTGATGCACAATTAAGCTCGAAAACAGGAAAACTATAAGCTCTGTATATACAGGGTGAATCACCTAAAACTTGCACTGCAAATGTCTTGGAAACGGAAAGTGCTATTGATGTGCAGTTTTCACAGCATTGATTGATAGCCAGGGGCTTGTACATTTAGCCTATAAACAGATTTTATTAATACTGAGAAAGTGTATTTTTTTGAGCAAACATACAATTTTTTTTTAAATGGAACAATGCCTACTTACATCAACAGAATAAAGGTAGGGTAAATTAGAATGTCAGTGTTCTTTGTTGCAGGATTCTAGTACTAGTGGTTTAAGAGAAATCGTGTTCTGAAAAGTTTCCACCCCGACAATTGTTTGTCCCATTCAACCTGCTTAGTTGCTAGGTACGATGTTGTTATGTTTGTTTGCATTGTTTTTTCTGTTCATTGATTGCATTGTGACTTTTTGGTCAGTTAGTTTGTGACAGCTCAAGCAGTAAGTCGTGAGTGGAAGATGGGGTTTACTAATGCAGAAAAAGCAGACATGCTCATGGTGTATGGAGAGTGTAGGAAAAATGCAGTTCGTTCCTGCACGGTGTATGTACAAACGTATCCCAATAGACGTCAACCATCTTGGCAATTATTTATCAACCTCTTCAACTAATTACGTAAAAGTGGTACTGTAACACCTAGAAATCGTAACAGAAATAAAGAAGTGACTGGAGAAGAGGCAGAAATTAATGTTTTGGTTGCCGTCGCAGTAGATTCGCAAATTAGCTCCCACACAATCGCACATGTCGGCAAGTGTACTGCACATTCTCCATTGACATAGGTTCCATCCCTATCACATCTCTCTCCATCAAGAGCTGCATGGAAACGATTTTGAGAATCGTGTTAACTTTTGTACATGGGCATTAAGACATGATACTCCAGATTCATAGTGTATCTTGTTTAGTGATGAGGCAACATTTACTAATCATGGCCAGGTAAACCGCAGAAACATGCACTATTGGTCTGTTGACAATCCCTGTTGGCTTCATCAGGTGGAACGTCAGCATCCATGGAGTTTAAACGTGTGGAGTGGGATAGTGAACCATCAGCTCATAGGCCCTTTGTTCATAGAAGGAACAATGAACTTGCACAAGTATCGTAGCCTCCTGACAGACCATCTGCCAAGATGCTAGAAGACGTTCCTTTGCAGACTAGGAGGAACCTGTGGTACCAACATGATGGCTGTCCAGCCCATAGTGCACAAAGTCTTAATGGATTGTTTCCAAATTGTTGGATTGTATGAAGAGGACCTGTACCTTGGTCGGCCCGTTCAGCGGATCTGACCCCTTTAGACTTTTTTCTGTGGGGAAGGCTGAAAGACACTGTCTACAAGGATGTACCAACTACACCAGACAATATGAAACGACATATTACTGCTGCCTGCTCTGAAATTTCCGCTGAAATGCTAGAACGTGTGCAACGGTCTTTCCATAGCAGACTGGAAGTGTGTATTGAAGCTGCCGGTGGTCATTTTGAGCACAACCTTTGAAGGGCTATGTTCTCTTTACTTGTAAGAATCCACAGAAGTATTGCAATTCCCTTTTATTTTTATTTAGTTTGCTATCACAGGTTGTACAAGTGTTGGTGCATAAAAGTTTCAAAATAAGATTTCTCGTAAACCACTGCACTAGAATCTTGCAACAAGTGCCACCGACATTCCAATTTACGCTACCTTTATTATGTTGATGTAACTAGGTATTGTTCCATTTAAAAAATTATATGGTTGTGCAAAACATACACTTTCTCAGTATTATTAAAATCTGTCTATAGGCTAAATGTACCAGCCCCAGACTACCAATCAATGCTGTGAAAAATGCACATCAATAGCACTTTCCATTCCCGAAATATTTGCTGTGCAAGTTTTAGGTGATTCACCCTGTAGATGGATGGAATTAAATTTTGCAACAGTTCAAAAGCTACCACTCAAAACATTCTTGAATTTTCGGATTCATCTTTACCACATAATTGAATTTGATGGAGTCTTGAATAAGTATTAAAAAGATTGTCTATTAAAATGGTATATGCTCTGTCTCTGGAACAGTTGAAGTATGTAATATTTAAATTCAAGCAGCACAACAGTTGTTATTCTTGAGGAAATTTAGGCTTTTTCTTCCAATATTTGATGACTAAATTAATGCAGGTATAGCTGAAGATGGAAGTAAAGACTTCTGAAACATGTCCTGTATAACAACATAGTAAGTGAAGCATGTGTGTCCCTAATTTGACCCCTAATGCCCAAGTAATCAATGCAGATGTACTTCTTGAGCCCAGCTATGATATAAATCACCATTCAAGCAAAACTGCATCTAACACTTAATTTATTCAAATGTTTAATGCCCGTTCGGCACCATAAGCGGTGGACACTGATGATATATGAAATAATTGGGAAAGGAAATTTTGGAAGGAGACGTTCCAGGCCTAAATCCTCACTTGCCAGTTATGAGGACTGAGGAAAACCTCAAAAAAATGGACAGTTCTGGCAGGATTTGAACTGCAGACCTCCCATTCATGAGTCCAATGACCTTGGCTGCCTGTGTTGGTCACATTTTGATTTGAAAGCTGTCTGGTCTAAGTTACGTAGTTTTATGGTATCAATTCCACATCCAAACCGTTCCTTTATGCGTTAACTGCTAAACAGTTGTCAATAAGCTCTCAAAAGTAGTTGGTGAAAGAATTATTAATATGCAAACCTTTAACTGTATAACTGCCTTTACACCTAATAACTTTTGATTTCGTGAAACAAATTGAGAGGGTAAATTTCTTTGCCTTCTAGCTAATGAAAAGGATGCAAAGTGTGAACTTGAGTTGAAAGAGTTTTATGGACGTTTCACTCTGGATGTAATAGCGAGCTGTGCATTTGGTGTTCAGTGTGACTCTTTGAAAAATCCAGATGCAGAATTTGTCAAGATTGCTGCAAGATTCAATGATGTGCCTTTCTTAAATCGCATCCTGATTTTCTTTGTGCTTTTATTTGCTCCCAAGTTGGCTCGCTTCTTTAAACTTACATTTTTCAATAAAGAGGTTAGTATATATTTTATATTTCATTCATTCCAATGTGCTGATGTATGGTTTATTTAAATTTCATAATGGAATTTACTTATTTTTCAAACACAAAGTTTATAGTAATTATTTGATTTTCATTCCATATCCAGCACTATAGCTTTAATTTACACAATACTATTGTTTTATGTTGTTTCCAGGCCGTAACTTTTCTAGCAAATGTTTTGAAAAGTACAAAAGAGCACCGAATAAAAAACAAAGACAAGCAATGGAATGACTTCCTACAGCTGATGATAGATGCTGCAGAACAAGAAGAAACAGAAAACATTGGCTCATTCAACAATGATGGGACATCACCGAAGAAATCTAGCAAAGGTTCTTATCCACAACTCTATGACATTAAATTTCCAAGCAAAGGAAAATACACTAGTATGTTCTATGTAAAGCAGAGGTGCAATATTAGGCACTTAAGATGTGAAGCCCCCCCTCTTATCCCTACTCCTTTAGTGAGCAGAAGTAGCTAAGCCAGTTTTGTCAACCAGTAGTGGTTTGCCATGCCAGCGTGAAAGTACCTATCACTGCAGCTCATGAAAAAATCTGATGTGTTACACTCACATGACTTTCTCTACTCTTGTACAAACTATTTTTACAAACGCTTATTCTCCATATGCTTCATGTTAATCGAGATATCGAGATGTCAATCTTATTGCTAATTTTCTTGTAGATGCAAGGGGAATATGGTAGGTTTTAAGCAATAGTCAGATCTTTTAAGCGCTGGTTGCTATGTGGCGCATTCCATTCTCTTTGCATGTCCAGGACATAAAAAAAATAAATAACAAATTTGAGAAAAAGTATAGGTATTGGAAAATTTAAGGAAATAACAAGTAATATCTCGAAAATGGTTCACTCAACAAAAAAAATGTATATGACATAAATTGTGTATTTTAACGCGATCTACATTTTTTATGTAGTAAAATTTTGTCTATCTCTTATGGTTTACCAGTTATGCAAAAGGCGTTCACAATGAAGAAGACTTTTGGAGACATTCCCAGAAAATTAGAGATATACATTTCATTTTCCATGGAAATATCTTAAACATATGATATTTTAATCAAAATCGTTAGAGCCATTTTTGAGAAAATTAAAATTTTCGAAAAATGTTCCATGTAAAGGGTAATCTGGGGTGGGGGGATTTTCTTGAAAACCTTTGTGTCGCATCTCTGGAAGATACTGAACCTAAATACCAAGTTTGGTGTTTATCCGGCTGTTCGTTTCTGAGTTATGCTGTTCACAGACACACACACGGACATGTTTCCAAAAATGCTTTTTTTGGCTTCAGGGGGTCTCAAAACATGTATTTCCGGTGAAATCTCGGTATCGAAGTTTTGGATGGAATACAATACTTCCCCTACTTACTATACGTAGTAGAGAAAGTAAAAACAGTGGAGGTTCTCTTCATAAACATTAACCTTCACTGGTACAATGTTACTTGCATGTTTGTGGATCTACACTGCTTCTCTTTCCCACTATGGCCACCGCATGGCAGCTTGCATGCCGGCCACTGCAGCTCAGGCTCCTGCCAGAATAGTTACAATATCCTCTCACATTTTCATAGTTACAGTTACAACTACAGTGATAATGAGCACATACCTTATCAGAGGAGCTTGTGGTTTCTGGACAATGGAAGCCAACATAATGGCATGCATGCAACCAGTCCAACCTGCAGCAGATGGCGACGAACCATTGATGCAGACAAGGTCACACCTGTTGCAGTGCTCCAGCATAGAGGCCAACACTGTGGATGAACCTGTACAGTCCGTTACGGGCATGCGGACAAGATGACGGTCATCCCATGCTGTGGTCACGTTCCATGGTCCAGTACCTGCTCTTCGCTGCGTACGACCATCTATCCACTGCTTCCACACTCGCATCACTGTCATAGCAGCATGCCCTGAACGAGCCAAAATGTCACGGTATGACAAACCCGATCATTCTGCCCCGTTCGAACTCACGCACATGTCGATATGGCTCCCTTTGACGTCGACGAGGCATACTGGCATTCACTTTATTGTTTCCACCTTGTTTGACAGCTCTACACTGACTACACTGGGCGCAACACTGATCTTGTTGGACCGAGACGAGAGGGCTCTGCTCGGCCTATGTGTACCCCATCTCTCTGCAAACCTAATCACTTATTGCTTGCATACTCTTCTACACTTCCACCAAGTTTCAAGTTATTCGGAAAATTCTTTCTTGGTGCTGCAATTTTCACAAACGGCAGTGTACTTACTGCATGGTGCGTAAAATTGGGTTTCTCTATACTCCAATATCTGTTATTTTGTGACAAAACATAGCCATACAAATGGAACCATCCTTCGCCAGAGAAGAATATTAAGCGTGGGTCAGTTACTATATCATTGGCATTTCACAAAATCCAATTACAGAAATTTACCCGACTCTGATGATCACATGAAAAATAAACTCTATGCAGCAAACCCCATACATTGTAACTAAAAATAAACATCAGGCAAAAATGAACTCTAGAGAATGAATGAAAATTTCCTGAAAAGATGTCAGAAATGTGAGAATAGAGAAGGATAACATTTTCAACATCTCTTATGATAATGTATGTGCTTATTATCATTGTAATTGCAACTATAAGGTGGTTGTGTTATGATATAACTGTTTTGGTAGGAGTCCGAGCTGTGGGGCCAGCATGTGAACAACCATGCTGTGGCTACCGTCTGAAGGAAAAGCATAATATTATAGACTTTGGTAAAGCTTTTGCATGCATAACTACATAGCAATGCTGTATGCTATCATAGCTTCAGTTTTCTTTTTCTTTTTTTTAATAGTGTTTAATACCAGTTCTTACTCCATCATGAAATTAAATGATAATTGGGAAAGGAAACATTCCAGGCCTCCCCGGCATTGCCAGTTATGACTGAGGAAAACGTAGAAAAAACCTCAATCAGGGAGGATGGTCCTAGCAGGATTTGAACCATAGACCTCCCGTTCACAAGTCTGTGCCTTAATGTACTTTAACTGTCCATGTCATATAGCTTCAGTATTAATTTAGGTAGGTTCTTTTGAAAGTTTTACTAGTCTGGCTTCTCAACCCAGAGGTCCTGGATTTGATTCCTAGCTGGGCAGGGAATTTTTCTTTAATTAGAATCCTTCCTTACCCTTCATAGAGTCTGGAAGTATGAATGTGAGAGTGAATGTACATGTGTTTCCCAATTAAATTTATTAAAAGTGAAAGTTGAATAACTACAGTCAATGAGTTAGTAACACGATCATTGTTTCTAAAGTCAAAGCCGCCAATATGGCCATAGAAGTTAAAGGGAGCTATACAAATGAAACAAGAAAGAACAGTGAGAGAAAACATATACATACCGACACTCGTTTATTTATTTTTGGAGTTTAGCAAGCAGTCATTTGTGTGTGTAATAATGTAATTGCTAAGATGCAAATTTCACAGGCTTCAATACTATATCACAATGTGCATAGCAGAAAAATTCAAAAATAAATTTGACACCTGATATTACTAACTTAAATTTATTGGTCATTGATACTAATTAGAATGCTGCTGTCCAGGAATTCTCGTTAGTGATCAAATTTAAAGAACCAGCAATAAATCCTTAATAAAATTTTTGCATGTGTTTACTGTTGCAGTTTTGGATGAAGATACCATAATTGCACAGTCATTGCTTTTTCTTCTGGCTGGATTTGAAACTTCAAGCACACTTCTAGCATATGCTTGTTATGAGTTAGCTCTCAATCAAGATGTACAAGATAAACTCCGTGCTGAAATAGAGGATGTCCTTAAGAGGCACGATGAGCAGTGCTCATATGAGGCTTTGCAAGAGATGCACTACTTGGAGATGGTACTTTTTGGTTAGTATTCTTCTTCAAATTTGAAACACAATCATAGGGGTAGAGTTCCACATGTGGATGTTCTTTGTAGCTGTTGAAGAAGTAAATTTTTCAAATTATGGAGGTGCTTTATGTTTATCTGCCCCACATATGGGAGCCAATTTGAAGAAGTATTGTTCTTCAACTTACAGTTTGTAGATTATGTAATTATTTGGAGGAGTTTGCTCCATAGTTGTATGCCAATTTGAAGAAGGCAATTTAGTTACGTAAATATTATTAAAGTTACGCAATGAAGATACACTTTGATGTTGTTTGATTTTTAGGACGTCAAACTTTATAGGAAGTTGATGCTTGTTTTTACGTAATATTATTATAGTTATTTGCCTCGGCTGCTTTCAGTCGCACTATAGAAACACGAGTTCTTGCAGGGTTGTGATAAGACTCCAATTATAAGACGCCACACAATTTACTTTTTAATTTTTACTTCTTTTTATTTCATTATATATGCACAATTTATAAACACAACACTTTATAAAATAAAACTGTGAGCAGTTAATACATTTTTGGCAGAGAACACAAATTTTATCATTTATACTTTACAACATTTTTACCCATGACTTTCACGTCTGCTCTGTCCAATATCTTGCCCGAGATGTTCACGTCTGCTGTGTACTACATCTTGCCCACGACTGACTAGATTCAATGGTAAAAACCTTTAGCTTGGGTAATGCCATTCTCTTACTGGCTAATTCTAGTCCAATATAATTTAAGTATTCAAACTAAAAATCTTTCTTTACTTTTGATTGGCTAATTCCAAACTGTAAGAGAAATTACGTTATTACCGATCTTTTTTATAACCAGTATTTTTTTTAAAACTCCAGACACATTATTGTCACCAAAATTACATTATTATCCCAATATTAACATCCTAAAACATAGTATTCTCACAGTTTTTGCACTATTAGAGTATATAAACACATATATATCACTAATAAATACGTTTACAATAAAAATAAGTATTTACAATGTCTTTACATACAATTTATATAATAATTATATACATATTGTTTTCTAGGTGAGCTGTTATTGAATTTAATTAATAAAAAATACAATTAACATCATTTAGGCATTAAAATACTGCCTCACTGTTTCTGTTCAAAAAACATCAGCCTTGTTAAGTACCTGTAAATTTAAAGCAACTTTCCAACCTTAGCCCACATGTGGCTGTGTAAAGAAATAATTAATACATATGAATTACATTTACAGTGAGAGGAACTGGAGGTCCAGGTTATATAAACAAATTCTGATGTGTTCATTCACATAACTTTCTCTACTCACTCCTCTATTAACTATTCTTAGAAAAGCTTATTCTTCTATCTATTTCTTCATAATACAGAGAAATCTTCATTATTCATTTACACATTTCGTTAAATTAAATTGAGTTTTATTTATGGACATTCTTTAAATGCTATGGTTCTACATTGGGCATGAAAGACTGGAAATTTTGCTCTGAGGTCTCTTTATCAGGCTTGAGGTTCTTTTATGTGTCATAAATGTATGACACGAGACCACTGAATTTACTTCCCTTCCAAAGGAAGCCATGCTAAGGATTTTTACGCCCAAGAAAATCCATCACCCTTCACCAGGTTTGAACCTGTGACCTCGGGAATTGCAGGCTAGAATGGTAACCACTACACCATGGAGGATGACACACATTTCGTTGTAGCAATATTATTTAATTATACTACAGTAAAATGAGTTGTAAAAACTAAAAGATAACGATCTACTTTGGAGAATTAAACTCGAGCTGCTTGCTAGAGGTTAAGTAGTTAACCACTGCTCCATGCCAAGGATGGTGTGGAGGTAGCACAAATCTGCGCCTTGTAGCTTTTATTATTGAGTTAACCAAAGTGGCATACAGAAGTTGGCAGTTAATTTGTGAACCGTGCATTCCTCAAATCGACTTTGAAAAAATTTAAGTGCTCAAGTGACTGGCCTATTTTAGTTTGACCAAGTGTACATTAATCCTGTTATTTATTGTGTTGTACTAAAGTATCATCCTCACAATTGTGTGGAAACTGGTAGCACTGAGTGGTATGAAATATGTAGTAGGTAACGTTTATGGAAACTATTCATTCTGCAGAAAAGATTTTTTTCTCTCAATTTCTGTATCTTATACTTAATTACATTTTACAATACAATATATTTACACCTGAAAATTAATTTTATATTTTTTCTCATGATATGAGAGTATGATTTCAGTGACTGGCATTTGCAGACTTAAGAGAACACTTGTGTTTCTTTTGTTTTAGTGACTGAATTCTGAATTTAAGCTATTTTAGTTATTAAAGAAGTACACTATGTGATCAAAAGTATCCGGACACACCCACAAACATATGTTTTTCATCTTAGGTGCATTGTGCTGCCACCTACTGCCTGGTACTCATTATCTGCGACCTCAGTAGTCATTAGACATCGTGAAACAGCAGAATGGGACGCTCTGTGGAACTCACAAACTTCAAACGTGGTCAGGTGATTGGGTGTCACTTATGTCAGAAGTCTGTACGCGAGATTTCCACACTCCTAAACATCCCTAGGTCCACTGTTTCTGATGTGATAGTGAAGTGCAAACATGAAGGGACATGTACAGTACAAAAGCGTACAGGCCGACCTTGTCTGTTGACTGACAGAGACCACCGACATTTGAAGAGGCAGACATCTATCCAGACTATCTCACAGGAATTCCAAACTGCATCAGGATCCACTCTAAGCATTATGACAGTTAGGCGTGAGGTGAGAAACCTTGGATTCCATGGTCGAGCGGCTGCTCATAAGCCACACATCACGCAAGAAAATGCCAAACGATGTCTCACTTGGTGTAAGGAGCATCAACATTACATGATTGAACAGTGGTAAAACGTTGTGTGGGGTGACGAATCACGGTACACAATGTGGCGATCCGATGGCAGGGTGAGGGTATGGTGAATGCCCGGTGAATGTCATCTACCAGTGTGTGTAGTGCCAACAGTGAAATTCGGAGGTGGTGGTGTTATGGTGTGGTCGTGTTTTTCCTGGAGGGGGCTTGCACCCCTTGTTGTTTTGCGTGGTATGATCACAGCGCAGATCTACATTGACATTTTAAGCACCTTCTTGCTTCCCACTGTTGAAGAGCAATTCGGGGATGGCGATTGCATCTTTCAACATGATCAAGCACCTGTTCATACTGCACGGGCTGTGGCGGAGTGGTTACACGACAATAACATCCCTGTAATGGACTGGCCTGCACAGAGTCCTGACTTGAATCCTATAGAACACCTTTGGGATGTTTTGGAACGCTGACTTCCTGCCAGGCCTCACCGACCTACATCGATACCTCTCCTCAGTTTCGCACTCCGTGAAGAATGGGCTGCCATTCCCCAAGAAATCTTCCAGCACCTGATTGAAAGTATGTCAGCGAGAGTGAATGCATCAAGGCTAAGTTATCCGGATACTTTTGATCACGTAGTGTATGTTTTAATGAATACTCTCTGGCTATTTACTTAGAAATAACTGAAATGCAGTAATGCTTCACTCCTTAATAACTACTCATAAGAGTGCTGCTGAAACACTTATTCAATCAGGAAAACATGGAAGGAACAAATGAGTGATGTAGTGCCCATGTCACAAACCCAAAACTAATGTATTTGATGTGAATTATGAGCAATGTAATAAAACTAATATCAGATCTTGCAGATGCTAATGTGTTAGGTAAAATCTGTTAGTACGAGGGCTGATCAATAAAAACTGAGATTGGTTTTTTCCTGTAGCTTTCTTGAGAGTTTCCTGTCTCTACCATGAATATTTGAAAAGAGTGGGGTTTCATGTATAATGTCCGTAGGCGGCAGCACTCTCGTATCGGTAGGTTGGTAGTAATGCTGTACATTGTTGACCCTAGTTGAATTTTGCATACCACAAAATGAAGGTGACACAAGAGGAGCAATAAAATTTTGTTTTCGTTTAAATCATACAGCCTCTGAAACTTTGGAAAAGCTGAAGCAAGCATACGGTGAAGATGCACTACCTCGTGCAACAGTGTTTAGGTGGTTCAAAGACTTCAAAGTAGAGCGAGTCCTCTGTGCTAAGCAAGGTGGG
The DNA here is from genome assembly GCA_030765065.1 of Deroplatys truncata. Lineage (NCBI taxonomy): Eukaryota > Metazoa > Arthropoda > Insecta > Mantodea > Mantidae > Deroplatys > Deroplatys truncata. The sequence goes on from CM060982.1 coordinate 114,900,297, forward strand.
CCTGGTACTTCGGCTTCTGCTATGACTGAAGTCAACATCAACACAGCTGCTGTGATTGTTGTTCCCACTCACACCACTGTTACAGCAGCGTACTACACGTCAGTATTGCCTACACCGAGGAAGCACATTGCAAGGAAACACCCAGAACTTATCACAACAACGTGCGGCCTCAAGCTGCAAATCAAGTCCAGGAATTTTTGGCTAAATTCAACATTACCTGTGTGCCGCATCTGCCTTATAGCCTCAATCTTGTCCCCTGTGATTTCTTTTTATTCCCATCACTAAAGGCAAAGCACCGGGGCATTCAATTTGAGAGCACTGAAGCAGTGCTGAAGAAAAGTGAGGCGATTCTCAAAGACCTGACAAAGAATGGCCAGTACCGTGTGTTCGAGGACTGGCAGAGACACTATAAAAAGTGCATTCAAGTAGGAGAGGACTACTTTGAAAAAGACCATGTTAACATTGAAATGGAGTAATAAATATCTATGAAAAAAAATTTGTCTCAGTCTTTATTGACCAGCCCTCGTAGTATAAGAGAAAACATTTATTTTTAGGTATGCAATGTATTTATTTCCATAATGCTATACAAAAATCTTACAATTTTTAATACATTACTTTGAGTTGCTATTTTTTTTTTCTTTAGTCCATCATGCATTTTAACACCATGGTTATTTATGCATGGTGGGTGATAACAAATTCATATTGCTTTATTTTTCTAAACCATTTTTCTGTTACTCTTCCCATATATTCTCATATTCTTTTTATATCCCTCTCCTTTTGTATTTTCATTATGCTAACTTTTAATACTTCTTTGTTAACATTCTCCCATTCTTTAGGTAACAACTGATCTCTCCACAACTTAGTTTCTTCACATTCAATTATATAATGCAAATCATTATCTGCCTCTCCACAAAGAGGACACCTATTCAAATTCTCTCCCTTCCTATCTCCCCTTAGCCTATGTGCACTTAATCTAGACTAGGCCCACCTTTCTCTCACTAACCTATTACCTATATCCACATACTTTTCCTTTTCCCAGTCCACCTTTAATTATCTATATAGTTCCAAACTTTTCTTTCCTTACAGACTTTGAAATAATTCTTGCTTTTCTATATCTTCCACTCTGTTCCTCACTTCTTTCCAGAAACCTTTAACCAACCCTCTCTCTCATCCCATAAGTTACCCATTTCTATTTCCTATAAAATTCTCCTTATTCCTTGAGCCCAGTTCATCCCAGCACTGGATTTTTCTAGGTAGATGGTGGCATGATGGTCAGCATTCTCAGTTAGCATGGGAAAGGTGGTGGATGCTTGGGACATGGAAAAACAGCCATTCTGGGTAAAAGACTGTCATGTCACATCATTCCTACATTGTAGAATGCAATGGCAAACCCTGCCATATTAGCTGCTTGGCATGCACTTGGGCAAGTTGCGGAAGCCTAAAGGGAAAATTCAAACATATCTTTGATCACATCATCAACAATGCAAATTACTTGACATTATTCTGCAGATTTCTCAGCTTATAGGAATCGGATTATAGGAGATCAATGTGCTTTTGTGGAGGATTATAGGAGATCAATGTGCTTTTGTGGATTTGTCACAGTAGCTCAACAGTAGAGCATCTGTGTAAAAAGCCAAAGATCCATGGCTTGATTTCCAGGCATGCCAAAGGATTTTTAAAGCTGGATTTGACTTTCTGGACTACTCCAGACATATATTCTACAACCAGCAATTATAGCTATCATATTTCTATGTTACAGAAACACTTCGAAAGCATCCTCCTGTGGCTCGAGTGGACAGAACATGCACTCAGCCTTATGTCATTCCTGGAACAAACATAAATTTGGAAACAGAATCATCTGTTAGTATTCCAATCATGGGATTACATTATGATCCTAAACACTATCCAGAGCCCGAAATTTTTGATCCAAATAGGTTTTCTCCTGAAGAGAAGCAGAAAAGATCACCGTATGTTTTTCTACCCTTTGGATCTGGACCCCGAAACTGCATAGGTGAGGATAATTTGGCTTTATACAACATTGAGTATTACTGATTTGAAAAATGTATTGGTGAATATTATGAAACAAAACATGGCAGGCAATGAAAACATTTGCAGAAGCAAATAATTGATCTAAAAATATGTATAAATTGTTAAGAGCAACAGTTCTTGCATTTTTTGCTTGGATAGCGTAAGCATAGTCATTAATTATGACCTACTGCTATAATGACACTTTTGTTGTGCAAAAGACAATTATAGTATCAGAACTATTTTTCTTTCATTTGTTAACCCCATACTAAGTTCTGATGTGTCACAGGTATGAACTGGACTGGAATACAGTTCTGGCAATTTAGTGAAATAAGAACCACTGTCTGCTTGTTTTACAACTCTTGAGAAACTGTGCATTTGAGAAAATAAATCAAACATTGTTATCACCTAAGATGGAACCGGTGACAATAATAAAGAGTGCTTTCTATGAAGTAATTACTTTAATTAAAATTGCTAATGAACTTTGAAGGTACTATTTAATGCAGAGAGAGCAAAACACTATGAACAGGCTGCGCAGTGTTTTTCCCGTCTGTGTCCTTGGCGCTCGTTGCCGTCTACCGCTATCATAGAAAGGCACGGATGAAACAATACAACATTTTTAAAACTACTTTTAAAGGCTTTACTTACCAACTTTATGAAAGGAGATGCTGAAACTGACCACCGTCATTGGCCATACATTTTTGGCACCTCTTTAGGAAACTATCCACCACTCGCTGTAGTTCACATTGAGAAATGCTAGCAATTACCTGGTGGATATTTTGTTTTAATTCTTCCAGGGTGTGTGGGTTTGTCTCATACACTTTGTTTTAAGTTACTCCAGTGACAGAAATTACAGGGGTTAGGTCGGGGGACCCAGGGGGCCACAAATCTCTGCTAATAATTCTGTCCTCAAACATACTTTCAATTTTTCTCATGGAAATATTGACTGTATAAGCTGTTGCAGAGCCTTGTTGAAAAAGGCAAAATCACGTTCCCTGGTTGTTAATTCTAAAAAAATGGGCAAAATTGTATTTACATATGTATGGGCATTAACTGTTGACTCGAAAAAAAAATTGGTGAGTGATGGATAGTTTCCTAAAGAGGTGTCAAAAATGTATGGACAACGGTAGTGGCCAGTTTCAGCATCTCCTTTCATAAAGTTGGTAAGTAAAGCCTTTAAAAGTAGTTTTAAAAATGTTGTATCGTTTCATCCACACCTTTCTATGATAACAGCAGACAGGAAAAACACAGTGCAGCCGTTAGTAGTTTTTTGGCTCTCCCTGTAGTTGCCTAAATTCAGGAAACCTTGTGACCTCAAGGACACAGCTATATATGAAGAAATTCAACTCCACATCAGTTTAAACACTGACATGGAAGTGCAAATGGAAAGAGCTCAGGAGATACAGGTTTTTCATTTATACTATTAGAGGCAGTGTAATGCAATGTGAGGTTTGTGTTCTCAACAATTATGTGCTAATTTTTTTGTGCTGCCTGATGAAATTATGTGGTTTTTGCATAGCATTGAAAAGCAGCCATGACTTTCTTACTGTTTAAGAATTATGCAAGATGTCTAAAGTAACACTGGAATAATCAACAGTCCATTCTCATGCAATCATATTGTTGAGCTCAGCCTATGTTACCATGTTAAATAATTAGGGGAGATAACAGCATTTGTGTTTAAGAAAGGATGAACTACACAACCTGCTCCATTATGTCTTTTCTACCAGCCCCACCCATTGCAACCAAAATTACATACTACACTATAACTTGAAGTAGTTGTATCCCCACTGTTGGAGAGCCAAACTTGCAGTAGTTGCTGCCCCATGTATGGTACAAACTTTCTGGTGGCCTTTGCCCCACATTTAAGAACCAAATCTTCTTTTAATGTTTATTTATTTATTTGTATATATACCTCGGCTGCGTCATTAGTAATTTATAAAGCTCGTATCTCTTAGCAGGGCTGGTACAGCTAAAGAACAAGGCTTACACTAATTATAATTGTACTGTATTTTATTTTATTAATCCTTCACACGATTAAATAACACTTCACTGATGTATTCTACTATAGGGCTGTGAGATTATTGTTAAATGCACTTTTTAACATGTAAACTTTATATTATTCTCACTACAATGAATTTTTTTTTGTCTCACACTGGACATGTACCAAATCTAACTGGACTGCTTGGTTATGCTTCCTTGTAGCGTCTCCCACCTGAATTTGTACATTTATTCTATTTCAAGTCTTTGATTGGCTAAGCCGACTCCAATAGAATACCTTTATTCAACTTTTAACTTTTCTAGTTTTTGATTGGTTATTTATAAACTATTTTAAATATTACATTATTGTTCCAAGAATTATTAGTAGCCTTTATTAAACTTTCTAATTTATTATTATCTCAAGCTTACCTCATTGTTAGCACCTTTCGGCTTCTACTTTGTAATTCTGTTTGCTATGAAAAGCAGCTTGCTTCTATTCTCACAGCTCCTACATTGTTAAACTAGGTAATGCATTCACATAACATTATTATACATGTACATAATAATATAAACATAATATAATGACTGTTACATATACTTTATATATTATATTATACACATATTGCTTTAAGGTGGGCTGTTATTATATTTTATATTATATAATTAGACTGATGTCATTTAAGTAATAAAGATACTGCCTCACACTGTAGGTCAGTAGTGCCAATGTGCCCAAATACTCACAAGCCAGCAGTAATTCATCCCCCATCTACCCTAGCAGAATATAAGGAAATGTGGTTTTACAACCCAGCAAGCGTATGGGCACATGAAAGTAGTGAAACGTACCTGTTCAAATTATTTTAAATTGCAGGTTAAATGCTTTTTTGAGAGCTACCCAATGTATAGTATGCAAGAAGCATATGCAGAAAACATTATGTAAAATAGGATTATGATTAGCACCATTTCAATACATTTAAAAAATGTTTGGTATGAGAGACTATTTAATGCAGAAATGTTTTTGGGATTTCCATTATCAAAATATGCACTTCAAGTGGTATGATATTAAATTGAATGCAGTGCATCCTCGTCCTTAAGCAAGGGTAGAGAAATTAAACTACTGTGGAATATTATTTTGGAAATGCAATAATCCTAAATTTAACTAAGGAAAACTGGTGCAAAACTGTTTTGTAAATTCCCTCAAGTTGGCAACATATTAAGATGTAAGTTAACATGAAAGGGAAGCTATAAAGTAAAACCAAATTTAAATTAAATTTCATTGGGGCGGCTTAAGTCAACTTAAGAGTCACTCATCCCACTTTATATGCAGGAACATGTTTTTGAGTACTCTTGCCTACATTGTCAGCTGCCGTTGACTGCTTCATGCAACTGCATTCCTCGTGGCCGAACAAACTTATCTTGGCAGTTGAGGTTTGAACAATTTATATATGAGTTCACATCATTTGTTCTTCCTGCTTGTTTATAAAGATCTTCTCCCACTATTAAAACACTTTCTTAAATGAAAGAACTAGATATGAAGGAGAAGCATAAACAAGTGGTGAAATTCCCAGTGATGTGAAACTGTTAAGACTGGTTCACAATAGCCTGATAACGGTAACTAAAACAGAAACAAGAGCGGGAAGCAATGCAACATACAAGATTTTGGTTTAAAATAGAGAGAGTTAAAGATTGTTACTCTACATCATTAAAATGTTCTTACTTGAACACGTTTCAGGAGAACGGTTTGCTCCCATTGTCAGCGTGTTTTCAACTGATTTTGCCAGTTATTGTCTGGGAAATGTGTGTGGTTAGTGGTATTCTCTGGTGCTGGGCTGATGAACCTCCAAAGGCTGCTGGGTGGCGGTACGAAATTCATTAGGTGATTCCTGTGTTTGACGATATGTATTTTTTCCCAGATGTCCAATTCATTGCTGCTGTTGATCGGTTTTAAGAGTTTTATGTTTGGAGTGATTTCATGGTTTGAAGACTAGAAATGATGTGCTACTATAATAGCATTACAAACAGGTTAGTACATATACCATTGGAGAAAGGGAATACCAGAAAGAATACCAACACATTATCCACATAGCCACCACGAATGGATACCAGAAAAAAAACAATAGATAAGAAGATAAAAAAGTTTGAAAGACAGAAATACATCCAACAAATGACTACTTTACTCAGACAACAAAAACCACAAGGATATAGGAAGTTCACTTACCACCCCTGGACACCTCATAAATTTCAAAGGATTTTCAAGAAATATATCATCCTGTCTCCACAGAATAACCACAATATACAGAAACTACTATGCAACAGAACAAAAGACCCTATCCCCAATGATAAATCAGCTGGTATATATAAAATAGTTTGTAATGACTGTAACCTGGTATAGATAGGAAGAACCAAAAGAAATCTTGAAATAAGACTTAAAGAACATATGAGATGCATTTACCAAAAACAGACGGATAAATCAGCAGTAGCACATCATTTCTGGTCTTCAAACCATGAAATCACTCCAAACATAAAACTTATAAAACCGATCAACAGTAGCAATGAATTGGACATCCGGGAAAAAATACATATTGTCAAACACAGGAATCACCTAATGAATTTCGAACAGCCGCCACCCAGCAGCCTTTGGAGGTTCATCAGCCCAGCACCAGAAAACATCACTAACCAAACACATTCCCCAAACAATAACCGGCAAAATCAGTTGAAAACATGCTGACGATGAGAGCAAACTGTTCTCTGAAACGAGTTCAAGTAAGAACATTTTAGTGATGTAGTGTAAGAACCTTCAACTCTTCCTATTTTAAATTATGACACTTCACTGTTACTAGCTTCTCAATCTTCAAAATTAATTAAGATTTTGGTTCACAACGGCCCGGTAAGAGAACGGGAAAGCATATCGATGATCATCATATTGATCAAAAGTTGAGAGTCAATTTTGTGTATTGGGACTTCACTTTTATACTTGCTTCCAATTCAACCAGCATAATGCTGGTTTGTCAACATCAAGATTCAATAGAGTAAACATTATCTATGTAGATCCATTACATTTCCAATTCCTCTAGTCGTACCAAGCTTTCATTGCTTTATTTAATGGCATGCATTAAAGTTTATTGTTATTCTTTGTTAACTTCTATCGGTTTTTGTGTTCTTTGTAGTTTATGCAGCAATAGTGAGTTTTGAGTTGCTTATAAACAAACTACAGATGACCCTTTCACTACTAACCAACACTAATGGATTTGCAGGTGTCAGGATCTGAGGTTAGGACACACATATGCTACTAATTTCTTCCAGTTACATGTTTCCAGCCTGTAACTATAGAGAGCACTAGTGCTGTTTCATGTCATGGCCACCTAGAATAATCTCTACAGTGAAGAGTCTATAATATGCACAACATGGATCTAATAATGGAATGAGTATGAGAAAGCCTGTTACCGGGACCTGGAAAGCCTTATATCAATTGTGACACTCCCATTAAAATACATATATTTCAAATTTGTTGTTCTCATTCTGATTACCATTTCTTGGTAGTTGTGAACCAGCCTTTAAAGTCTATGGCATGATGGGAAGTCTGTTCAGCCACAATGAATCTGGATGTTCGAACCATTCAGCAGCATCTGATGTAGGCAAGAGCTTACAAAAATCTGATGTGTTACACTCACATGACTTTCTCTACTCTTGTACAAACTAATTTTACAAACGCTTATTCTCCATCTACTTCATGTTAATCGAGATAAACATTTGCAGACTCTATCTTATTGCTAATTTTCTTGTAGATGTAAGGGGAAAATATATTTACAAGGGCAATTTGGAAATACAGTAGCCTTTAAGCACATACATATCTCTTAATAGCTGGTTGCTAGGTGCAGCACCATTCCCTTTGCCACAGATTAATACTCTTTGCATATCCAAGACAAAAAAATGAATAACGAATTCCCATTTTAGAAAATAAGTATTGAAAAATTTAAGGGAATAACAAGCAATATCTCGAAAATGGTTCACTCAACAAAAAAAATGTATATGACATAAATTGTGTATTTTAACGCGATCTACATTTTTTGTGTAGTAAAATTTTGTCTCTCTTATGGTTTACCAGTTATGCAAAAGTCGTTCACAATGGAGAATACTTTTGGAGACATCCCCAGAAAATTCAAGATATACATTTTATTTGTCATGAAAATGTCTTAAACATATGATATTTTAATCAAAATTGTTAGAGCCATTTTTGAGAAAATTAAAATTTTCGAAAAATCTTCCATGTAAAGGGTAATCTGGGGTGGGGGGGATTTTCTTGAAAACCTTCGTGTCGCATCTCTGGAAGATACTGAACCTAAATACCAAGTTTGGTGTTTATCTGACTGTTCGTTTCTGAGTTATGCTGTTCACACACACACACGGACATGTTTCCAAAAATGCTTTTTTTGGATTCAGGGTGTCTCAAAACATGTATTTCCGGTGAAATCTCGGTATCGAATTTTTGGGTGGAATACAATACTTCCCCTACTTACTGTACGTAGTAGAGAAAGTAAAAACATGCTCCTGCATATAAGCATGGTGAGCGAAAACTTCTGAGAATTTCAGTCTCAGTGAAATTTAATGTTAACATGTATTTTTCCAAAAATATGCTTTCACTGAGTTTGCCCTTGCTACCTGGCATGCTGATATAATCCAAACATAATGTACTGATTTACTAAATTTTTTATATTTGCAGGCACACGTTTTGCACTGATGAGCACTAAAATTGCTATGGTTTACATCATCAGGGATTTCCTCATGACACCATCTCCGAAAACAGAAGTGCCACTTACATACAGTAAATATTCCATGCTACTCAAATCAGAGAATGGTATTTGGATCAATATAGAAAAAATAGGAAGTATTTCTACCTAAAAGTGAAAACTTTTGGAGTACTGTGCAACAATGACATGTGCAATATGCTAAGACCAGTTTTAACAAGTTAGTGACCAATGAGCAAAGCCTTGAAAATAAAAAGTGCAAGGCGGACTACTACCACATAGAAAATTACGTTAAAGGATGTAGGGTTGGCAGTTGAAACACAAATATCACTAGAATTTTCCAGTTACTTAACATGTTTTAGAGATGATTTGTCTTCATAATCAGCAATTATTCAACTGTTTCAGCCGAAAAAATGATGTTCTATACATTTCAACGATACCATCAGCTTTTTTTTCTTTTCTTTCTTTAATTCTTTTACACTTACAAAGGCCATCAAGGAAGTTAATGCATATCATTGAGCCTTTGTTGAGTAGACTCATGATAACTGCTCTTAGCTTTCTGTTAAGCAGGAGATAAAAGGCTGGTTTGGGAATTCTCAGTTTTGTAATTATTGCATAGGTACACCTTTCACTGCTAGTCATAAAGGAGGTTGTTTATCAAAGTTTATCACTATACTACAAATATAATTTCATACTTAGTTTACAATTCTTACTATATTACATTATAACTTCCGTGATCAGCTTAATTTTTTTACAGGTGACCAAAATAAGTTTTTAGTCAAAAAAATACATTTTTAATTCTATGTTTGTATGTTCCAAGACACAGTTTAAGCTGTGAGAGTTTCAGAGTAGGGCAACCACGTTTGGCTTTACTGAGCTGAACGATTCCATGGAACTGAAAAGTTGGTAGCACTTGCACATAATTCCCATCATTTGTTTATGGCAGCACTGTTCCTAAAGTAAGCTTTTGTAGGTTATCCAGCAAAATGACCATTAAAAGTAAGAAAAACCGAACATGGGGAAAAAGTTTTGATATGAAGAGTGGATTAGAATGGTGTGAAAAGATTTTGATAGCTCTGCATGCAGTAGATTTTGAGATGCTGCTGCAATTAGCATGCTTCCACTTGCATACAACTTCAAATGTCAAGAAAAGTATGGTATCTGACAAGAGTTGTTGCTGAAATATGAAGGAATATGTTATAGATGCGACAGCAATAAGTATGACAAGTATACAATAAAGATGTGAGGTATAAATGTAAAATTAAGCTTTGTTTACCATTTGGTTTTATGTTTAATTATATTATGAATAATTTTTAGTACCATCATTGCTGACTGTTTACTTAATCAAAATCTCTTGTAGAATTCTTTGTCATTCTATACACGAGAATGATTTAGATGCATTCTAACATTCTAGATTGTTGCAAAGATTGGTTTCCAGGCTTGTGGTCTACTGGAACAACCATTTTTTCCAGATGTTTCATTCATAGCTGCAATAAACATCTTCAATGGCATTTCTGAAGTAATCTCCTCGGAACCTCGGCAATGACTGTTTCAGAGCCTGTCGGTAGCATGTGGTTTATACACCCTGGTTTGGGCAGAGCTTGTTCCTCATTGGTGCGAGCCAATGTCGGCTTGCTCCTGATTGGACTGGGCACAGAGTGGGTTGGACTAGGCTGGGACTGCGTTTAATGACTACATTGCAAGGACTGTCTGATCTTAGTGCTTGTTTCATCATCATTTTGTTTGAGTGTTTTGTCTGAAGCTTCCGGATGATATTTTAGAGGAGCTGGGTGCCAAGTTTTATTGCTCCTTAACAACTCTTCCTTCCTGATGAAATTCTTTCTGTGTTTTGGTCGCACCAATCAGGAACAAGCTCTGCCCAAACCAGGGTATATAAATTGCACCTACCAACAGCTCTGAAACAGTCATTGCCGAGGTTCCCAGGAGATCACTTCAGAAATGCCACTGAAAATATTCATCATAGCTACAAATGAAACATGTAGAAAGAATAGTTGTTCCAATAGACCAAGCGCACAAGCCCGAAACCAATCTTTCTACTATTGACACCAGCCATAAAAAGCCTTCATTTTTAATGATTCTAGATTGTCTTCTCTTGTACATTTCCATTTCCTCACCATTAATATCGTCTTCTTTAGGTAATATGATGGTGACAACTTAACTTAAACCACAGTACAGTTTAAATCAAGCCATATGTAAGCTCAGCTTATTGCTTGAACTACGTGCTGTATGCAGCTTAAGTCATCCTCCGTGGACTAGTGGTACCGTGCTAGCCTCTAGTTCTCAAGGTCGCGGGTTCAAACCCGGCGATGGATTTTTATGGGCGTAAAGCGTAAAAATCCTTAGTATGGCTTCCTTCGGAAGGGAAGTAAAGCCGGTGGTCCCGTGTCATAGATTTACGGCACGTAAAAGAACCTCAAGCCTTATAAAGAGGCCTCTGAGCAAAATTACCGGTCTTTCACGTCCAATATGGAATGGGACGCTAAGAACCACAGTAGTTAAAGAGCGTCCATAAATAAAACTCAATTTAAATTCGATTTTTTATGCAGCTTAAGCTTAAACAATGAAACTGGGCCTAAATATTCTGCCTTTAATGAGGTATAAAGCATATGAAAATTAATCAATAAGAATTTTATTTTCATTTTCAAAAAATGGTTAAGCTCATCATTTGTCATATAGATGTGGGGTTAGTTCATCAATATCTCAGCTTTCATTTCACATTTTTGTTACTTAGGAATATTATCTCAGCTTCTACCAAAGGCAGGATCAAATACATTTAAAAGTAAATACATTCACTCCCCTCATGTAAACATGAGAAAAGTGCAAACAGTATCAGCGCTGCATCTGGCAAAATTAGTGGAGCGCTGCAGGAGAAACTTTAGTAATGTGCATTGTGTGCACATGTCAAAGTGACATAAATTGAAAGAAACATGGATTTTTGCATTGATATGAAATGAGTAGACATTTGAGGTTACCAAGAGTTGCATATTTTTAGATCTCTTAAGATATCTTATACAGAAGTAAGGGTTTTCAGAATAAACATTTGCAGTATACAAGGACTGAAAAATGAAAACTGATAAGGTTGGTAATTGAAAAAAATTTCATAAACAAACAATTGTTGCAGCTACAGTTAAGGCCCAAGGGCTGAACCTTAAGTTACACTATGCTTTGTCATTAACATACTGTTTCCAATCCTTTATATAAATTTGAACCCAATCTAATGGCTTTCCTTTTAACCCAATCAGATCTATCCTGTCTATTAATATGCTTATTTTAGATCATTGAATATGGCTGAGCTGATATTTTTGTTGTTGAGAGCATCTTGGATTGGATTATTTCCACAATAGGGTTTAGTGTGCTGACTTTGAATTGAAATCCATACAAAATCTTAAAGAAGTTATTTGTGAAATAAATTTATTAGGATAGTCACAGCAATATTCTCTTTTTGTACCAAACATTTTGAATTGCCCTGCATTTTATGTCTGCAGTAACAAAATATTTCAATAGTTTACAGCTTTGAAATAAATACTGTAGTAGTTGGTTCTTTACAGTTTTTTACTTTCTCTACTATGTATAGTAAGTAGGGGAAGTATTGTATTCCACCCAAAAATTCGATACCGAGATTTCACCAGAAATACATGTTTTGAGACACCCCGAATCCAAAAAAAGCATTTTTGGAAACATGTCCACGTGTGTGTCTGTGAACAACATAACTCAGAAACGAACAGTCGGATAAACACCAAACTTGGTATTTAGGTTCAGTATCTTCCAGAGATGCGACACGCAGGTTTTCAAGAAAATCCCCCCACCCCAGGCTACCCTTTACATGGAACGTTTTTCGAAAATTTTAATTTTCTCAAAAATGGCTCTAACAATTTTGATTAAAATATCATAGGTTTAAGATATTTTTATGACAAATGAAATGTATATCTCGAATTTTCTGGGAATGTCTCCAAAAGTATTTTTCATTCTGAACGACTTTTCCATAACTGGTAAACCATAAGAGATAGATAAAATTTTACTACACAAAAAATGTAGATCGCATTAAAATACACAATTTATGTCATATACATTTTTTTTGTTACTCCACATAGCAACCATCTCTTAAAATATTTGACTATTGCTTAAAGCCTACCATATTCCCCTTGCACCTACAAGAAAATTAGCAATAAGATTAACATCTCGATTAACATGAAGCATATAGAGAATAAGTGTTTGTAAAAATAGTTTGTACAAGAGTAGAGAAAGTCATGTGAGTGTAACACGTCAGATTTTTTATTATGCTCTGCTGATATCTTGTAACGTATATTTAGCAGTCACACTACCGCTGCCATTTTCGTTAACTTTCTATGAACGATGTTTGTGGGAGCATGTATCTTGGCGTTAACGAAATTGCTACTTGGTATATGCGGTGACCTTCGTCCTAAATCACAACATCGCACACCAAGTAAAACTGACTGTACCTAGATTTATAAATATTCTCAATGTTCAATTTACAATTTCTTTCATAGAGCTCGTATATATATCCATTCAAATAACAAACCTTCACATTAAATGTGAAAAATATTCCCTTACACTACAATCTTTGCGTACATTTAGAGTACAAGAACTTAATTCGTTTCCTTTCAAATATAAAGCTTTGCTCACAGCACCTTTTCCAAAATAATTTAGAATGATTAAAGAAATATACTGCATATGTCCAATGGTTGAAAGTTAGAAAACAACTTGCCAAAATGAGGTTAAATATAATTTTACCAAGGCCAAAACTTCGGAAGTACACAACATGTTTGCTGTTATAAGGCTGCTGCAGTTGTAACCCACTGGTTGAATTCTCGTTTACTCTCCTGTAGATGCTTCCTTTGGTTTTCAGCTAAACTCTCAGTGCTGAAGAGAAGGGATGTGAGCAGCGATAGCACTGCCTTTCCCCTGATGTGGCCCTCCGACAAACCATTTCCCCTCTGGCGGCGTGGCTATGAAACGAACTACTAACTAGTCTGGATGCTGCTCGAAGTTTATAGAGTTTTTGTTCCTTCTTTCTAGCGATGACATAATCTGACCAAGTCACTGCTTCTTGATGGTTCTCGTAACTGTCGTGAGGGGGAGAGGGGTGTGCCAAAATGGCACAGTACTGAACATGGGAATCAAAGAATGCTAATATGCAGATACATTAGGTTGGCAGCTCTGAATGCACTAAAATCAACTTCTATCACATCTCCGGTAAATAATATATTATAAAAAAATATTATCATACAAAAATATTATTTTCAAAACTGCTAATTCAAATTAATCCTGCAAAGGTTTCATGCATCTGTAGTTTCTAAGAAAATATTCCTTCAACTTAACAATAATTTAAAATGTGTAATATAGAGCAATTTTGGCCCCTTAATCAAACCTTATCCCTTGGTTTCATTTCATTCAGTGGTGCATCTCTCTCCTATTATAGAAAATATGGGTAACTTAGTATTTAATTCCTCCAAATGTAATTTGACAGATGTTTGTATATATTGCTAGATTAGATTTGTGTTTCTAGTTCCTATAAGCACTTTGTGGTTTATGGTTTATGCATTACACTTGTTGCTATGCATTTTCAGAACATTCTTGTTAATATTAAACTTGATAACAGGTTGATGTAAAAGCTCTGAAGCAGTGTTGCCAATGTAGCATGTTTCTGGCCAGAACTAGAGGTTATGGCTGTTAGTCTTGCGGCAAAAACTATTTCATGCCACTTGCTGGAAATTCTAGTGGCTATTAAGCTAGTGGTTAATAATAAAACCATTTTTTTTTAAATCCCACCATAGCAGCTGTACTAGATAATGATAATATTCGTATTTCAAAACTTAACCCGTCCAAGTTGTAATGTAAGTAGAGGATCGAGCTTCTGACTTATAAACTTAAAGGCAACAATGACTGCATATTTGAATTGTTTATATCTTTTGGGTTAACACCACCGCAATCCTCTGCATTGCACTGGTTTGCAAGTCCAGTATTTATGCATCTGGAGATTTTCTTGGAAAACAGTGGCCATCTAGCAGGATTCTAATAGAATGTATTGGCAACCTTGCTCTAATCTTTCATTTGATGGGAACACCATTGAATAAGGATACATACTGTATTTGCTAGACAAGTAAAATATTATGGAATTAAGAGTAAGAACCTGAAATACTAGTAATATCTACTATTTCAATGCGCACATAGAACAAATGTTTTTGTTAATGAACAATGAATGGTGCAATAACAGCAATATCTCATAGGTTTAATTAAAGATGAGCTGCAATTGCCATTAATTTTTGTAACAAATATGTGTATAAAGATAAATAAAAGGACTTACATATGGGCATCTTTAGTCACTATTCTATTAGGTTATTTTACTAGGTTACTTTGATTAAATAAAACTATTTTATGGAATAGAGAGTTATTAATTTAAATGTATTCTCCCAAAAAAATCTATTTTGACAAGACACACATTGGATCAGGTGTGTTTTCTATTTACTTCCCCTGTTGATTGCCTTGGAAGATCTCAGTATGTTGTTCAGAAGGTAAAGAAGGGGCAATGGGCTATTTTGCTTCAACTACACTAAATGGTTCAATATAGCAGTGTCTCAATTAATTATCTAACCTAAACTAGACCATGAAAAGATGACCTATGCTACAATAAAACATGTGTTATAGTAACATATGTATTTACATTTACGTTTAAGAAAACAAATATGTCATTAATGTCTGTCACAGCTGTGACTGTACTCTAGAAAGCCTCGCTCAATGAGTCACAGACAGCAAAGCAGCGTAGCTACCACAAACAGTGTTGGGTAATATGGAATGTTGGATGACCCAGACACTACGGTATACCTAAATCTGTTTTTTTATGCCTAATGTGCAAGGTGTTCTGTGGAGGGTTTCTACAGACAATTGAGTATATAATGTTTGAATAAAACCAATAACTGAAAATATCTTTGAAAGGTAGAATCAGATCAGTGAAAAATTTAATGCCATAGCCAGGATTTGAACCACGGATCTTCCAGTTTCCGTCTGGTTGCTCTAACCAACTGAGCTACCATGGCAACATGCTGGTATAATATTAAATTCCCCACCAGACTCGCATTTAATGGGACAATGTCCGTTTTTTTTCCAAAATGTATTGAAACTTTATAAGCATTCTATAATCCACAGCATGAAAATAAATAGAGTAGAGTAGTTATTATTTATTTATTTCATTCCCTGTAATCAATCTGTAAACCAAAGTCAACTATGAATTAAGGAGAGCATGGGATATTCTTGATCAATTATTTCAGAAGGTGATAGCAGAACATTAAAATAAGAATATAACAGAACAAAAGAAACTATCATTTAAAGTAAGTAGAAAAATCAGCTGCTGCAGATCACATCATCTCACCAGATAAGCACAAAATGATGTACGAGAAAATCAAAGCTCTCAAGCACCAGCTGCTTCTGTCTGATTCATTTAATGTTTCTTGAGGAAGTTTTTAGGGACGATTAAATTTGAGAGGAAATAATACAGAAATTAGACTGCTTTAGTTGCTTAAGATTACCATAAGCTCTCTTCATGAAGTCTGAAACATAGTGATGGCAAGGGAAGTTTTTGGAAGAAAAACATTTTCTGTGGACCCTTGAAGTAAGAAATGAGCAAGAAATTAGTGAAGTGTGGCACTGTATGATGTTGAAATTTGGGCACCACGACTAAACGAGAGAAAATCTTGGAAGTGTTTGAAATGTGTATACGGAGAAGAGAGAAGCGTGTACACACAAAATAACTAATTAATAAAATGTTCCGATATAAACAAGATCTAATAAAACTTTACGTTGTGTGGAAAATGCTTGCATTTAATTATATAACTTTTTCACACATTTGCTGACCCTGATAAGGAACCAGCAACATTATTTCTACATATTTTGGACTTCTCTATCTCCTATTTTCTGCGTTCACTGCTGATAAAATAAATCTGCCAGCTCCAGGAACAAAATCATATTCTATTATAACTAATGCAACAGCAACACCAAAACCAATAGCAGCAGTCTACGGCTTGTCCATCACCAATTTCGCCAGTACACCAGATTAATAGTAGTGTAAACCAGGTCGGTGCCAAACTGCCAGTATTTTGGCCCAACAAACCGACAGAGGTTTCAACAAGCAGAAGTGGATGTGGTGGAGTGGAGTTTAAGGGCTCGTCGACAACTAGGTCATTTGGGCCCCAAAGAAAGACATAAAAACAGTTAAAACTTAAAATGGTCGATTTAAAGACGCAGAAGAATAGCCTAAAAACGAAATAAGACCATAAATGAGGTTAAAATAGAATAAAATCCAGGACTAAAATGTGACGGTAAAACAGAATAAAATCTAGGCTAAAAAGACTAAAAACCTCCAAAACTAAAAGGCAAGTTACACTTGTGGAAAAAACCCAATTTTGGCAACGAACCGCAGGGTCTGCCTTACAGCAGCTGGGTCATTGCCCAAAACTGTGGGCAGTGTAAAACCCAGGTCATAAAACTGACGATCACGGGTGTATCTCAGACAATCAAACAGAACATGTGACACGCTAAGCAGCACAGCACACATTGAACAGAGACAGGGGCCGGGGCACCACACAGATTTTGACAGTGTGTGGCGCACGTATGCCCGATTCTTAGGTGGGTCAGAACTACTTCTGACCGCCACGATTTCCTGCAGGAAGTGGACCAGGGTTGTACGTGTCTTTGAGTGTCTGGAGTTGAGTGACAGCCAGAGCCTTAGAAGGCACAGTCACAGCAGAAGTGGAAGTTCAGTGTTGCCTGCATCACCCAAAACAGCTGTTATGCAGCTAAAGTGGAGGATATTATCATCTAACTCCCACATGATGAATACATGTTCACCGAACAAATACAACACCTATCCATATCGGAGGAATAGTGCGTGGGCAACTACTGATGGATGAGCAACTCGGGGACTGCAAGTCATCTCAGTTCCTTTGCCATTTCCAATCACTCGTGGGGACGACGTAGGTGCAGAACAAACTATTGAGGCAATTGTGAAGTTAGTGGCCACAGATTCAGGCCAACCTGTAAACGCTAAGGCAACTAATGCTAGACCAGATAGCAGTGTTGGTGGACAAAATAATGGAGATTACTTTGTCCGCCATTCCACTGCTCCAGCTAGCGAGATCACAATTGCACGACGTGTTAAGGATTAGCGCATCAGATCGCAGCACTGCAGTCTCCTTTGAGCTCCCATTCTCGTACTTGCCAGTGCACCAATTGCTCTCGCGGCCGATCTCCATCAGCTGACACCAATCTTGTGACCAAAAGCATCTGCAGGTAACACAGGCGCTACTACGAAAATGTGCCTCCCTGCAACTTCCTGACAAACTTCAACGGCAACCAGTAATGACAATGGATGGTTGCCCTGCAAGTGTAAGCCATCTCTTCATCACTGACAGAACAGCACACATGAATTCCTTACCTCCTCAGCTAACTTCGGTCTGAAACGGAACTTCACCTAAAGGTGTGTAGTCGTGGACATCTCATTATCAGTCATCAACTCCAACTTGCTCGCTTATACCACCTTCTTCCTCACTATAGGAATAAACGACTAATACACAATGTCACAGGATTATCTGTACCAGCATGAAAGCTATCACCGACACGTCAGAATATCACATCATTCTAAAGGAACTTCCTGAACTGCTCCGGCCTTCAGGTATGCGCCATAATACCGTGCATTTTATCTGCATCCTCCAGGACCACCCATTTCCTGCAGACCGTGCCGTCTAGCTCCAGACCGATTCCGCATAGCCAAGGATTTAGACACCATGCTTCAGGATGGTGCAGCACGCCATTCTGGGATTCCCTGGGCATCGTCGTTGCGCCTAGTGCCGAAGAAGGACGAAAGCTGGAGTCCCTGCAGGGATTATCGCCCCCTCAACGCCCTAACTATCACCGACAGATACCCCCGCATCACACTCATGACTTCAGCCAGCAATTTCATGGCTGCATTTTCAACAATCGACCACTATGAAAGTCTACACCAAAATCCCAGCTAAAACCACCATTTGGACTCTTAAAAATTCCTTTTATGACCTTTGGACTGAGGTGAAAGTTTTCAAACACCAGGAAGGTAATATAATTAAAAAAAAAAAAAGGTCAGATTTAGATGAAAATCTTCAGAAACAAAAGGACAATTTGAATTATAAGGAAACAGTTTGGAAGAAATATGACTAAGGCTGTGCAAATTAGATTCCATAGTATTCTCTGAAAGCCTATACTGTTATATGGCAATGAAACATGGATTCTAAGAACCCAGGATTGGAAGCGAATTGAAACAGTGCAAATGAAATTCTCCAGATAAGTAGAAAATGTAACAATGTGAGACAAAAAGAAAAGCAGTGAAATAAGAAAATAATTTAAAACAAAGACTATAACTGATGAAATTAAGGAATGTATGAAAAATGGCATCACCATGCAGAGAGAATAGTTTTAGAGATGCAATTATTAGCCTTGAAACGGGACAGCAATGACCCATCCTTGAAAAGAAGAAGAACTTTGGACTGCGCAATGCTCGACATACATTCCAGTGCTTCCCGGTCTAGACTTCTACTTTGCTTATACTGATGCCATCCTAGTTTTCTCTAAATCGACAAAAGAGCGCGGACAACACGTGCATACTCTTCCGTTGTCTGTGCGATTATGATATATTCGACAATGCCAATAAAAGCTTCCTAGGACCTCAAAGGTCAACTTGAAGGGGGATGAAGTTTCTGCAGCATGCACTTGCCCACTGCCCGACAGGATTACGGCGATTCAGAATTTTCCATGTTTTTGCATCATCTCACTGGAATGATTCCCGTCATCAGCATTCAAGTACCAGGCATCACTTCATACAACCGTTTCCATACTTCACAGTTCACAACCAGTACAATGGACCCCAGAGCTAGTCGAAGCTTTCAACGTCTGCAAGGAAAGTCTCGTACAAGCCATCCTCGTTCAGCTCAACCCGGAGGCTCCAATTGGGCTGTTCACTGGCGTCTCTATTGAACCAGAGGCACCAGTCCCCAGCAATACAACACTGGGACTTCGAAACTGCTAACGTTATTCTCGAAGAAGTTGACACTCGGGCAATACTCATGGCCAACGTACTATCGTGAGGTATTCGTGGTATATGAAGCTGTACAACATTTCAAACACATTCTGGAAATGTCTACACCGATCACAAGCCCCTGACCATTTTCTAACAGTAAAAAACTCCCCCCTGTGTAACTGAAAGCTATCATTAATTGCACAATTCATGACTAATATTCAATACATTGATGATGCTTCAAACTTTGTCGCGCGTTGAGACGATATCCAGCCACACGTTGGACTTCGCGGCGCTAGCGTGTTTAAAAGTGGATGACCAGGAATTGTGCGACCTTATAAATAGTACGTTAACTCTTCATTTGCAAAAGATCCATGTTCCTGGCGCAGCTGGGTCTTTGTTCTGCGACACAACTACCAGCCAACCCAGACCCCACAATCAGTGCAAATCCTTTATATTCAAGGAATTGTCCAGGTTCCCACATCCACCTGAGGGACAACAGCATCCATGGAGCCCTGCAGCCCCCATAAACAGATCCCTATTTGTACTACAGCAGGATCAGAAGACTAATATCCTGTTCAGCTCGGCATTAAAAGGAAGATCATAGCATTTACTATGGCACATCTCGCTCTCCTCAGAAAACACCTACATTGTTCCTGACCAGAACACAGCAATACATATCTTTTGAACTACAAGATATGCCCCACAGCTTACTAACTGCTCAGGACGTTGTGTGAAATTTACCAACTTTTCCACCTCTAGTTCTCCAATTCCCCAGGGGGGTGGGGTGGCAACTAGAAATTCATCTGTCAAACTTCATTGTCTTGTTGCTAACAAAACTTTTAATTATGAAAATGTTCTGGTGTAAACAGGATCTAAATAAGACTTGAATGCTTGCATTTTATGATATAACCTTTCCCCACAAGTTCTTTAATAAATATTTGACAAAGGAGAAAAAGAAAGGGCTGATTCATTGGATGAGAAGAAGCTACTTGCTAACAGATGCAGTTTAATAATTATTTGACAAAGGAGGAAGAGAAAAAGAAATGACTGAGTCATTGGATGAGAAGAAGCTACTTGCTAAGAGATGTGCAGGAAAAGAAGAGAACGATACGAGATGATAGACAGCATTTACACAGTTGGTTCCCAGACAAAGGTGGAGAGAAAAGAATGGAGGAGACAGGGTTTACTGTGAAAGGCCTGCCATTGGACAGAAAACTATCATTTGAATCTTTCAGGCTGACAAGCTATGGTCATGCTGTCAATTTTTTGATATAACACACATGTGAGATGAAGAATCCCTTTATTGAGAAATTTCTGAATACACATCATAGTTATACTTTGCACGAATATGACTGAAGTTTCTTGGATCACAAAATGGAGCTGCTGTTCTAAGTGAGAGATTTCTTTGAACATCTTATCATAGCTGGGGAGCAAAAATAAAAACACCTTTTACATAAGACTTTAGATAGAGGCAATAATCAGAAAAGTCTGTCGAAAAGAAGGGATAGATCCATATGGTTTAGTCTCCATATTATTATAGTTCTAAAAATAAACAAAGCCAGCAACTTCTAACACTTACAAACAATATACTAATTTGGATTTAGGAAAGGTGTGTAAACAAAAAATGCTATATACACGTTCACTACTGAAGTATTAATAGATAAAAGGTTAAATTAGGTAATAATGTGTTACCAGTTTTGCGATCTAGCCAAGGCTTTTGACAGCATAGACCATTATCTGTTGTTACAAAAGTTACAGTTTTATGGCTTCAACAAGATTTCCTTAAATTGACTCAAGGCGTAGGATCTTGCAGAGTCCAGAAAATCACAACCAGGCTGCGATTCTGAGCCTGGAATTATTACTAAAGGTGTTCCACAAGGTTCCATACTAGATCCTGTTAGTTTTAATACTTATTAATGACTTGTCAGATTATTTAAACAAGAAGTCAAAAGCAGTGCTTTTTGCAGATGATACCAGTCTATGGCTGGAAAATCAAATGAGCAACTGACAGACTTGCATTTGAGCAGCGCAATACTTGGTTTGATACAAATAAACTGCCATTAAACTATGACAAAACAAAAGTTCAGAAGTAGGTACCAGCAAGTAAATGAATTAACTGTCAGGTATGATAATTGCACCATTACTGAAGTTCCTCATACAACATTACTTGGAGTAAACTTGCTGAAATCATACTACCGAAACTTAGCTAAGCATGTTTTTGCGTTAAAAACCTCAACAATCTTCTCAATCAAAATGCCTTGAGATCAGTATATATTTCCTCCTTTCACTCCCTCTTGTGATATGGAATAATGTTTGGGGTAATTGTATACACAGTAAGAAAGTGTTGTGCAAATCATTTGTGGTGTTGGACCTCATAATTCTTGTTGGCCATTGTCGGCCTTAAAATGCTCACCATTACTGGAGAGTAGGCCACTCACAGGGGAAATCATGGTCCAAGTTGCACCATCAGGTACATTTTTGGGGAATACAAAATCACTGAAATAAATTAACGTATATAATATGAACAAACTTATTGAAATTTTTAATTGAGTACTGTAATTGTTAACTCAGTTTGTATCTTGAAGTTTGTTAATCTAAATGTGCTGTTGACCCCCGAAAAACAGTAATGTTAAGCACAATTTATACTGTATAGTATAATGTGGTGTGTCAAATGATTGGTCTATTTAAATTAATACAACAGGATACACTGAAATACCAAGTAATTACAGTTTTTTTTTAAATATTATGATTTTAACTTTCCACTTATTTAAGCTTTTATTGTATACCGGTATCACAATAGCTACTACAGTATCGTAAGACAGCCTCTTTGCAAAGCTTTCCAGTGGCATAAAAAAGGAACTAAAAGTTGAAATTGAGCTCTCAAAAAAAATTGGGAGGGGTAAGATGGGCACTCCTGCTGGAAAGTACAAACTCCTTAGTTATTTTGCAAATAATTATAGCAGCTTTACAACAAACCTTGCTGTGCATAATCATAATACTAGGTATCTAGATGATATGCACAGGTGTAAGCAGTTTAAAACCATTCCAAAATGGAGGTTACTATTCCAGGAAAACCTTACTTACTTGCAGCGGAAAAAATGGTCTCTTACTTTTGCTACAGATGTCAACCTCTAGCTGCGAGTGGTTTTCAAACATACAAACAAAATGCTGCCAACATGTGAATAGTAAACACTGCCAATGCATTCCTTAACAATGTGTGTGATTCACTACTTAAATAAGCTTAGGTTTCTGAATTCACAGAAGGTTAGCCTAAGGTTAGGTTTTTTTTTTAATATATGTATATAAGCTTAGGTTAATTACCAACCAGTGCTACTACAGTGCCTTTGCATTACTTCATATTAGGCAAGAAATCCAAATGAATGGAAAATATCACCGACCCATGGATTTCGCTTCTCATTTAGGTTGGCAGTTCCCATCACACATGTGCAGTAGCAACAAGATGGTGATGTTTGTGGTTGTTACAGCCTAATTCTGCTATAAAAGTAACGCACTTAAAAGGGGCAAGCAGATGTGTGCCAGGTCTAGAGGAGAAACATCCACTCCTAAAACAACTCACTTCAGCATTACTTTTTAAGACATTTTAAGTATCGCTGCAAGTAGGCAAGCTAAGCCCTATTCCACAATATAAGTTTATAATCAGCTACCATGCTTTTTAAAGTTGTTGGGAATGCTAAGAAGCATAAAATCTTAAAAAATGAACTAAAATCATTCTCATACACTCCCCATATAATCTGGAGGAATATTTTAATGTACAGTAACAGGTAGGTAAAGGCTTTAAATTAGAAGTATATGCTGCAGGTATACATGGTGGTTACAACTTTCAATTTCTTCTGTTTTACCTAATGCATAGGAAAAAAAGAGGTGATGGGTGTGTATTTAATGATTAGCATGTATTTGATGATAGTGTATAATGCTGTATGACGTATTCAATGTCCCCAAGCGTTGTTCACCGTGGTTCTAACAAACAAAACCAAACAAGTAAATAAACTTCTGATTAAGCTAAAGCTTTTAACAGTTACAAATAATATACCAATTCCTGGTTAAACACTTCTGCAGATATTTACCCTTAAAGAAAATATTGGTGAGAAAGTATTTACCTAAGTATGAAAGTTGATTAAATGTAAATAGTGGGGGGGGGGGGAAACGACAAGCATTACACATGCCACAGATATTTAGTGATAAAAAAATAGACGAAAAAGTAAATGGGACAAACGGAAGATAATAGATCCATTAATATTTCACTGTAGTGCAGTCAAGTCTCAGAGCTATACCTCCAAGGCATACATTTTCTATAAATAGAACAAATACTTCTTGAATGACAAACATTATTCCTTTACTGAATTTGTTTTAACAATTTTAACAATACTTAGCGAAATATTTTTGGCATGTGTTAAGATACATGCGTGACTTAAGAGTTAAACTGTAAAAGGGTATAATATTAAGGTGGTAGCTAAGGCAGAAAGTATTTTATATTCACATTAGTAAACGAAATAGAGAAAATCTTACCTAATCCAAATGATGCAGTTATTCTGGATGCATTTGACGTTTTATCCTTGTCAGAATACTCACTCGCTATTGTTGATTAGTTTAAACTAACCTCAAAAACACTTCGAAACAAGCCAAAAAGCGAATGACATTTTACTTTAGCATTTATATGAAGCATCCACATATATTTGTGCAGAAACTACTCTCTATACGCATAAAATGCTTTCGGGAGAATTTATATTCTCTTACTTCACTTATTATATTCCCTTTAACTTATCAACTATCAGATAATACACTTCACAATCACGCGGGACTAGAGTTGCAACTCAAGATAGACAACCTAAGAAATCAAAAGTACAAACGCTCTTTTTATGTTTACGCTATAAAATGTGTTGTAAATTGCTTATTACTCTTGTAAAATTCACATTCATACGCGCTTCTCAATTCATTTTTCTATTGAGCGCGAAAATAGAAGTAATTATCCTAGAATCTTGCAATCATTTTGGTTAACCTGACAAGTTCTAACAGTGAGGAAGAAGAATAATTGTGAAGCGGAGAGAGCGGGAATTTTTGAGCGGTGTTTGGTGTGATCTTTCAAATATCGGGAGTAAAGCTAAGTAATCCTAATTATTTAGGCAGTTAAAACAATAATTAATTAGATATTTCTGTAATTTATTATAACAATGTATAATATTTTTCATTAATTCGTTTCGGCCTCGGATCTCTTTCTTAAATATTTGAAATTTCTATCTTCCCCCTTGGGGATTCGAATGGAGATTCAATATGGCCCAGAAGTACCGAATTTAAAAAATCAAACAAATAATTCACGATGTGATGTAAATGAGATGGTAACCAATATAAATATGTCAGATAATAGGTAATTGCTGTATAATTATAAAGATTCTGGCCCTTTTGTTGTGAATTTAGTAGGAGTTGATAAAAATGTTAACATGATGCATCCAATGAAATATGGAAAAATGCTCTATGAAAATGAAATGAAATTTAAATCTATTGTCACAGTAGGGAAAAATAAAATTGAAATCCATTTTAATACGTTCCAAGAGGCTAATAATTTCCTGTTATCTGAATTTGATTTGAAATACTCTGTAAAATCTTTTATCCCTAGATACAATATACTAACCAAAGGCATTGCTGGAGGTATTGATACAGATTTGTCGATAGATGAGATAAAACAAGTGGTTAAAACAAATGGTGATATAGAAATTGTCCATGCATACAGATTTCAAAGGAAAAGTGCAAATTCCAATGGAGACATACAATGGTTCCCTACTCAATCAGTTCTTATGGCTTTTAGATCTCAGTTGTTGCCACAAAGGGTATTTATTTATGGAGTGAGCTGCAAAGTAGACAAATTTAAAGAATCTCCTATTCAATGTAAAAAATGTCAACAATTTGGTCATGTGTTTAAATTTTGCAGAAATCCTGCAAAATACGTAGCCTGTGGAGAAGAGCATACTCTTTCTGATTTTTACTGTATACTATGTAAGGGAAACCACAAGGCCAATAGTCATGATTGTCCAGTGTATAATTTTGAGCATGAAGACATAAAAGTAGTATATGAGTACAGGGTGTCTAGATATGAAGCTATCAATACCATCAAAAATAAATCTTCTTATGCAGATGTCACCAAAAGGACAAGTACTAATGATAAAAACCTTACTTTGCTTAGTTCAGTTGCCATTCAACGTCTTTCTTCTCCTCAAGAAATATCTGTTAACAGTACTCCTCAGTTTCCCACTAAACTTCCTAGATTGACAAAAGAAACTCCAAAGAAGAGGAAATCCCTAGACAATGTAAAGGTAAGTAAACAAAGTCAAAAAATTAATTTGCAATCATCTCTAATTTGTCCTAATGGTAGATCTCTATCCTCCTCTGTGACATATGCTTCAGTTACTGCTGTCAATAACTCAAATTCTCAGAAGACAGTCTTTAAAACATCTGAAAATTTAAGTTCTGTTAATACTAATGAAAGCATCTTTCAGAAGATAAATCCTTCAGGTCCATGCTGCTCCCATAGTAATTCCAAAAAGACTTCATCAACTAAAGGAAAAACTAAAAAGAAGGATGAGATTTCATTAATGTAAGAATATGGACTTCTTGAACAAATCTAAGTCGATTAATATTAACCAATTAAACATCATATATTGGAATGCTCAAAGTCTTAAAAATAAAAAAAAGATGACTTTTTAGCGTATATAGTAAATCAAGATCTGGACCTTTTTTTTTTATCTCAGAAACATGGTTAAAAGAATGCCATAATATTCGTATTGCTAATTATAGAATCATACGTTCAGACAGACCTACAATTGGTGGAGGAATACTAGCAGGAATTAAAAAATCAATTATTGTTAATTCATATGAAATTTTAGACAATGACGATTATTCAATTCAAGGAATATCAATGGTATTAGGTAATATTAAAATAATTTTCATATACAAATAACCAAATACAAATTTCTCAATTTCCTACTGGAATTATCTTCTTCAACCTCAATCTCATAAGGATCTTTTGTTATTTGCGACTTTAATTTCTATATTCCTCAGCTGGATAGGATTAATGGAATATTCCTGCCATTTGTTGATTATTTAGCTTCTCATAATATATTTTTATTGAATGATGGGACACCTACAAGAATGGGTAGAATGGGTCAACAAGATACCTCTCCTGATTTAACTTTTGCATCAGCTTCTTTTATAAATTTAATTCAATGGAAAGTAATTCATGAAACATTAGGAAATGATCATTTTATGATCTCAATTATGTTGGGGACTACATCACTTAACATTTTAGAAAGTAACTGGCTTTCAAGAAATATTAATATAAATTGGGAAAATTTTAAAATATTTATGCTGGGAAAATATTATCATTCTTTCTGCATCCTAAGTAAATTTGTTTTTTCCTTCATTTATGAAGTAATAGATGAATACATTAACAAATTTCATCCTATAACAAATTTTAAATCCAAAAAGAGAAATAAACCTATATGTTGGAATTCTAATTGTCAGAAACATATTGAAGAGAAAATGCTTAGATGTTATAATTTCATGAAACATAAAACAATGGAGAATTTTCTCTTAATGAGGCTACAATATGCTAAAACAAAAAATATAATTAAACAGTCAAAATTTAATGGATGGAAAGAATACTGTAATTCTATTACGTTAGAGAAGAAAACAGTTTCACAAATTTGGAATATGGTACGAAGCTTCACTCATAAAAAATTCCAGCAATTTTCTCCAATATCAGACAATCATCATTTACAAAATAAATTTCTACATCTGCTGTCGCCTGCTTCAGTTTCTTGTAATATTCCTCAGATTATGAACCAACCAATTTACCATTGGAAAAATTATATAGAAAGTTAACTAATAACTTTACTTTCAATGAACTTCAAGGAGTTATTAAAGGACAAAAGGATTCTATGCCAGGCCCAGATGAAATTAAATATAAAATGGTTCAGAACTTTCCTACAGTATATCTCTATTTATTACTTCATGGATATAATTTGATCCTTCATAGTGGTATTACTCCTAAAATATGGCAGCATTTTTACATTATTCCAACTGAAAAACCTGGGAAGAATAAAAATAGTGAAGAAAATTATAGACCTATAGCATTATCTTGTGTTTTTCGTAAAATTTTAGAAAAGCTGCTGGTGCAAAGGATTCAAATTTTCTTGGAGAGATATGGAGGTTGGCCAAGAAATCAATATGGTTTTTGTCTAGGATATGGAACAATTCACAGTCTGAGTATACTAAATTTGGAAATTCTTCAAGTGTTATCTAAGAAAAACTACAAGGACTCAGTTTTGATGTTTCTCATGCTTATGATACAGTAAATTTAAATATTTTAATCCTAAATTTGCAGAAATTAAACTTACCTAAGAAGATCATAACTCATATATAGTTTATTAAAAGATAAAAGATTCAACTTCATCCTAGATTTCATAATGCTTTACAACTCTTAACATCAGAAGGACTCCCACAAGGATCTCCTCTCAGTCCAATTTTATATAATTTATACATCTATCAATTATCTCTTATGAAATCAGCATCAACAAATTTATTATTTTATGCAGATGATATTTTTATATATCAACATATCGATTTTAAAAAACTTAAAAATAATAATGAAGTGTTTGAGAATTTGGTTAACAATTGTATCCTTCGGTTAGAAGAATTGGGCCTTAACATCAATCCTCAAAAGAATAAATGGATAATATTTAAAAACGGAAGATTTGTACCCAATTTGTATCTGAAAGTATGAAATGAAATACTCCAACCAAATCAATATGTAACATTTTTAGGAATTATCTTGGTTCATAAATTGAATTGGAAAAACCATTTTAATTATATAGTTAATAAAATAAAATGTATATCTCATATTTTCCAGTATATTTCTGGCTCTTCTTGGGGAGCTCATCCTCAAGCTTTGATAATTTTGTTCAATAACCTCATCAGCTCAGTAATACAATATGGTTGTTCAATAACCCATAATCCATTAAAAAGTTCTCTTCGAAAACTTAACTCGACAGTTTATGATGTTGCTAAAATAATTTTAGGTATCAGAGGTAATCCATCTACACATCTCACATTAAAAGAAATTGGATTTAAAAATTATCAAGATACTCAACGTCTTTCAAGTTATAAATTTCTCTTCAAATTATTCAATTGTTCGGAAGATAAACTTTTCCTTCTGTTGTCTAAAATTAGTAACTCAATTCATGTGAGGAAATTAGAAAATCACGAATTTGGATCACAATTGGATGTCTGGACGGAATATAATTCATTATCAAATCTGGCAATCACTCCTCGTCATACTCGATACTGTGTTGACTGGAAGATTCTCTTCAACAATTTGGATACTGATACCAGTACTTTCTCCAATATAGAGTCATATCACAATCAATATTTTTTACATTTTCTTCATAAATTTCCTAAGAAGACATGGAATTTATTCTTCACAGATGGTTCCAAAAAAGTATCAGAAGGAGTGGGAGGAGCTGTATATCATTATAATTTAAATGAATCAATTCTGATTAAATTAAATGATAAGTGGTCTATTTATTTGGCTGAAATGTTGCCCATCAAGAAAGCTATTCAAATCATCAGAAAACATAGATATAAACTTAATATTATATTCACAGATAGCAAATCATCTCTCCCGGAATTCCAAAATTTCTCTATTAAGAAAAATATTAGTCTTTTTGAAGTGGAAATCAAATTTTTGATTTATCAAGCTCTACTTGATAAAATAATAATCAAATTGATATGGATCCCAGGCCATCAAAATATTATTGGTAATGAAAAAGCAGACTCTTTGGCAAAAACAGCAAGATATGAAGGAGATTTTTCATCAGAACCACTTCCTTTAAAGGATACAAAAACCTTTATCCTTAATAAATGGTGTAATAATTATTCTCATAACTTGGATTCTTCTATGAAATGTTATATTAATAAACCTTGGTTCAGTAATATCAACATCAAGAAAGAAAACCTTAAGGTTATGTCCAAAATAAGATTATAAGTAGCTTATACACCAGATTTTCAATATAAATTAGGCAAAACTGTTAATAATAAATGCTCATGTGGCAATCTTGGTAATTTAGAACACATTTTATTTGGATGTTCTTTTAATGAACAACAAAATAATAAATTGTTATTAGAATTGTACAAATTAGGTTTTTCTGGGCCCATTAAAATCACTAATATAATGCAATATGATCCAATTAAGGTTTTTAAAAAAATCATTACCCATATCCGTAAATGTAAAATCAAATTATAAGTTAGGATTACTTAGCCATTTCATTTTTTGGGAATAGTCAACTATTATTACGGATAGGGTAATTAGACGTCAAAGAGGATATAGCTAGCGTCTTCAGGACATCTCTAAATAAGAAGGAAGAAGAAGAATTGTGAAGTGCGGAAGTTAAAAAATTAAAGCTATTTTGCCACTGGCCGGCGGGGGGGGGGGGGTTATATGCTCAAATTATCAAACGTCAAAATAAATAATTCCTATTAAATGTATCTGCCTTTCTCAGAGATGTGTTCATCACAATGAAAGCATAGCTTGATAAATTCCAATATTTAAATCCTTTTGTTATTTCTGCACATATTTTGAGTTTGTTTCTAGTTTTGACTACAAGCATTATCGTCTTATTTTTACTTTCTCTACTACGTATAGTAAGTAGGGGAAGTATTGTATTCCACCCAAAAATTCGATACCGAGATTTCACCGGAAATACATGTTTTGAGACACCCTGAATCCAAAAAAAGCATTTTTGGAAACATGTCCGTGTGTGTGTGTGTCTGTGAACAGCATAACTCAGAAACGAACAGTCGGATAAACACCAAACTTGATATTTAGGTTCAGTATCTTCCAGAGATGCGACATGAACCTTTTCAAGAAAATACTCCCACCCCAGATTACCCTTTACATGAAACATTTTTCGAAAATTTTAATTTTCTCAAAAATGGCTCTAACGATTTTGATTAAAATATCATATGTTTAAGATATTTTCATGACAAATGAAATGTATATCTCGAATTTTCTGGGAATGTCTCCAAAAGTATTCTTCATTGTGAGCGACTTTTGCATAACTGGTAAACCATAAGAGATAAACAAAACTTTACTAGACAAAAAATGTAGATCGCATTAAAATACACAATTTATTTCATATACATATTTTTTGTTGAGTGAACCATTTTCAAGATATTGCTTGTTATTCTCTTAAATTTTCCAATACTTATACTTTTTCTCAAATTCGTTATTCATTTTTTTTATGTCCTGGACATACAAAGAGAATGGAATGCTCCACATAGCAACCAGCTCTTAAAAGATTTGACTATCGCTTAAAACCTACCATATTCCCCTTGCACCTACAAGAAAATTAGCAATAAGATTAACATCTCGATTAACATGAAGCATATGTAGAATAAGCGTTTGTAAAAATAGTTTGTACAAGAGTAGAGAAAGTCATGTGAGTGTAACACATCAGATTTTTTAATGTCCTTTCATCATAAGGGTTACATCCGATGATACATGGGTGAAAATTGCTCATCCACACCACCCCACAATATGGGTTTTGCAATTCATAGATCTGTGTTTGTTTAGGTTTTGTTTAAGGGCACTCAACTTCTAGGTCATTAGCGCCCTTTGGGTTTGTTTCAAATTCTAATACGAGCTTAATGTATACATGAAGTACAGTAACTTATGAAGTATATAGTTATACAGGATTGAACCAATAAGCCCACTAAGCATGTAATTTCTGCCACAAAGCTAATTCACTGAAATTTAAAGCAAGTCTATTGACTACTTAAAATACTTGTGCAGGACCAACCACATACATTAATTATGACGGCATCTGAAGGTCACAGTGGTTGGTCCTCATTCATCACAAGGTTCAAGGTGGGTTCCACTCTAGTCACAAAGATTCACATAATTTGTACAGTATTAGGGAAATAGTGATGTATATATAGAGAATAACAGCATAAAATGATACACACACTATTCTGATACCGTTCCAGGCCCTTCACATGTGTCAACCTGTCTTGCCCTCACATATTAAATTGTCAGTCTTCAAGTTCCTATAAAGCTATATCAGATTAATTTTAAATTCTAGACTTAATTATGTTAAAGTGCACGAAATTGCATGCATCATCTTTCTTGTTACAGAACAGTCGAAGTTATAAACATGAATTTGGGCTTTCTTTTGATCTTGTTCCATATTTACAAATTTAAGACAATTCATATTCCTGTCAAGCTCGCCAGGGGCACATTTCATGGAACAGGTGTTGGTGTTCTAGATAATAATGGTGGTGAAATTGGTGTCAACAAATAAATCCTTGTGCATACCTATGTATGTGGTTTTAACTGAGATTCAGATTATAATTCAGAAATGTTCTGAAAATTAGTTTTATATAAACAATATACAAAGTAATGAGCTGTGGAGAAGATATAAAAAATACTCTTGAACTATTCATTGTTTTATAAAACGTAGAAACTAGGTTGGATATTGGTAAGCTTTGTCATCACTATGAACTATATTATGTTGTTGTTGTTGTTGTTGTTGTTCACCAATGGTACACACTGGGGATTAATTGATCTGCATCATTTACCCTCTGGCTTCCCAATATAAAGTCTGTAAGTTATCACTTTTAAGGCCTTTGCATTTGGCAAGATGCTGTTTGTTCACGATGACATCTTCTTCACAGAGAGTGCACTTCAGTGTACATAGGCATCGTATCTTGTAGAGATGTTCTGCGAGGCAATCGTGGCCAGTTGCCATCCTAAATAAGGCCACTGCAGTCTTCCTTGGCATTTTTTGTATATCAACCCTATCTTTAATATTCTTATAATCTTTATCTTTTAATTTATCTTCTTCATCAAGTCTCCGCTGTCTTTTGAAATGTTGTTTAATGTTATTTAATTGTTTATTTATTTCTATTTGTCCTACAGGTTTTATTTGTTGTATTGCACCTTTCTTTGCTAATTGATCCGCATGTTCATTGCCCAAAAGTCCAACATGAGCTGGGATCCATTGTAGAGTGACATGATTTCTAGTTTCAACTGCTTTAATTACTAATAATAATTTACTATTCCATCTATGGCTGATTTTGAGTCTTGTAAGATGACTATTTTTGTTTTAAGTGTGGTTTATATAAAATTATGAACTATATTATGCATTTAGGATTTTTCCTGATGGCATCAGTAGGCAGGATATTGCTAAAGTGGCCTACACAGCATCCAACAATAGCCCAACAGAGTGTAAAGTCTGGACAGCCAAACCAACAGTCAGGGTGGTCAAATTAGATTTAGAAGGGGTGGGCTATTGAAGCTCTAAGCATCTTGACCATTACTGATCCATTGTGCACTCCTTTATTTTCTGATCTCTCAGAATGCCTGCATTCTTTATACATGAGACCTGAGACCTTATTAAGCTCATAGAATTCCACAAATCCTTAGTTAAAGTGTTTAATCCTTTGACCTGCAAGTGGCTCGTAATCACACAACAGGTGACTGTTTCGTCTGCCTTTTTGCATCTCGTACAAATTGGATCG
This sequence comes from Deroplatys truncata, assembly GCA_030765065.1. Taxonomy (NCBI): domain Eukaryota; kingdom Metazoa; phylum Arthropoda; class Insecta; order Mantodea; family Mantidae; genus Deroplatys; species Deroplatys truncata. Next base: position 114,933,711 of record CM060982.1, read on the forward strand.
ATTTCTTTATCCATCTTGTATAAGTGTTCCCTTGAGATAGCCATGTCCTGTGTTCATTCCAACTGTTCAACAAAGTTGGACTCTGTTCATACAAGACAGTACATAAGTCTTGCCATTGGTTAGTCAAGTTAGTTTCTACATTTCTACATAATTATTTTTACAATGTTCCACTTATAAACTAACTTAACATATGTACAAATTTCCTTGCCAGCTATGCTGCTCTTTTTGCCTGGCACCCTGGCCTTCTAGCTCCTCTTAAGCATCCCTTACTACCTTTTATCCCTATTGCCCATCTTCTCCTTCCTCCATTTGCCTTTCTACCTTTCTTATCTCTCTTACTTTTCTAATCCATTTCTCTTTTACTTTCTTTGAGAACTCCCCCATATTTTTAGTTTGCTTTTCTTCTTTTCTTGTTAGCATTTTAATTGCTACTATTTTCCTATCCATTTTTTCCCATTTTTCTTCCCATACTTTGTGTCTCCATTCTGCTAATTCTTTGCATTCTGTCATATAATGCTCTGTTCTTTCACTGTCGTCGCATAATTCACAAATTCCATTTTTTTTACCTCTTAGCCCTCTCAAGTACATTGATCCTGTTCTCATCCATGCAAACGCTTCTTTTCCTGCTCTATTACAATAATCCACATACCCTTCTCTTCCCCATTTCCTTTTTACTCATTTATAGAACCCTAGTGACTTTTTATTTTCTAAGCTTCCCCAAATCTCTTGTCTTTCTATGTCCTCTACTCTGCTTCTTACTGCTATCCAGAAACCATTGCTATTTCTTTCTCCTGTTCTCCAGATATCTCCCATTCCTATCTTCTCCATAATTTTTTCTACCCCTGTCCACCAGCTATTTTTATTTTTCATACTCTTTTGTTGTTCCATGCATATCTTTAAAATTTCCTCTTTATCTTTTCTCAGGCACCTAAACCAAAATTTTAATATCCTTTCCAGTATCACTCCCTTTCTTCTTGTTCTTCCTAATTCCACTAATGCTACTTGCCCTGGATTTTGTTAACCCCAATAGGTCTTTACAGAACATTCCGTAGCTCTGGTCTATTTTTCTGCTTAATTCAGATCCCCCCAAATTTCTACTGCATATAGCATTCTTGTTTCTACCAATGCTTCATACATTCTTTCTATCCATTTAGTTGGCATTTCCAATTTATATTCGCACATCCTTACTCCTGTCATTGCTGCCTTTCCTTTAGCCATAACCTTCCTGCTATGCGCCCCCCATTCGCCATTACTGCTCATCCTCATCCCCAAGAAATCCATCTCCTTGACAACTTCTAACTGCCCATCTGCCATTTCTCTTCTCTTTTTAGTTTATTTCCTCTTTTAAATACCATAACTTTTGATTTATTTATATTTACTTTTATTCCCCATTCTTCGCAGAATTCATGTATTCTATTAACTGCTTTCTGTAGCCCAATTAACATTATAACCCCGACCATAAGATCATCTGCATATAGTAAACCTGGTAAGTTAGTTAGAAATGCACAACCATTCAACCTTCCAGTTCCCCACTATACCCCTAACAAGTTGTATAGTAAGCAGCATGGCTGGACCAACAGGTCAACAAAGTTCTTCTTCTCCCCCTTCGACATGGGAAATCTTGGTTGTTAAGCCATTCTCCCTCCAGCAACCCAATAAAGTGCCAACAGGTCCTCATTTCCTGTGTCGTGTCCACAGTAGGGCATTGTAATAAATGTTTCTTTTCCACAACTGAATTTGGACCATCACACAATGAGAATTTGTCAGAATTTAACAATTTAGTGCATATTAGTGTTTTGTAAGGCAAAAGTAGCTACTACCTGTTTCCTTGAACTGATTGTTTTAATCAATTTGGAAATATGTTCGTTCCAGATATGAAGGTTATCAAAATAGAAAAATATTAAACTCTGCAATAATGAGTTGTTTGGTTTTTTTATAAAATTATTAAGACATGATTAGAGAAAAGTATTTAGAAGTATGTAACAAAAGGAGAGAGGGTATTGCATGGTTTAGATTAAGAGTACAGGGCACATGTCCAATCTGTGGGGATAATGAAGATGGATCTATATTTTTATGGAATGCAGAATAACTGATAAATTGAGAAGAAAATTGATTAGATAAAAATGGCTTAGGAATAGCAGAAGTATAGTGATTAACCCATTAATGGTCATTGTCATCATATGAGGACAACTTAATAAGAAAATAATTAAAAACAATACCTCACATTTTTCATTAAATGTTGTATGCAGTATGTACAATAAAATTTTATGTAATTTTTATTTTGAAAGAGTATTAAAAATAATAAGCTATAATTCATACAAAGAAAATCTATTTTCATGCTCAAGTGCAGCATTACAATAATAATAAAACATCAATTTCATTGTTGTCAATTGTAAATTAGACCCATATCTTATTATTAATAAAAGTCAAAGAAAGGAAGTAAACTTTATTTTCAATAATTTGTTCATGATCATGTTTGTGAAAATGAAAATAAAATCATTTAGTCCTCAAACAAGGATACTGGTCTCAGGTATATATAATTTACACATGATTTTGATATAGTAAGTTTACTGTTTATGTCAACATTTTATTTTTTTGCCATTGTTATGTGTATTAGTGTCATTGTTGGCAGTGTAATGAATGGAATTCAGGCCTGTTTTATTTTATTCAATTTATTGTTGAGAGTTGAAAATTGAAATTGAGTTTTATTTATGGACGCTCTTTAATTACTATGGTCCTTAGCGTCCCATTCTATATTGGGCATGAAAGACCGGTAATTTTGCTCAGAGGCCTCTATCAGGCTTGAGGTTTTTTTACTTGCAGTAAATCTACGACACGGAGTTCCAATTATTGTCAGTCAGTTGCACATCAGATTACAAGAGGAAAACTTCAAGGAGCCTATTCTCTAAGGTAAGGCACACACTTACACAAGTTTTGCTGATATAATTTATTTTTGCTCTATAAATAATTAAAAAGATAGCTTATTTTGTTAAATAAAGGTATATGTATTACCTTAACTGTAATATATTTTGTGATAATTTCAGGTTACATAACCTTATACCAAGAAATTTCATTTGTGGCTAAAACTTTTAACATTAGATAAGGCTTCTATTTACTTAGAGCAGATATTCTTGAGCCTGGTGAGTGTGTGGAAGATGCAAAGAAATAAAGAAACAAGAGAAAGGAATATACAATTTTTGTTTTGAAAAGAAAAGTGAAATTTTGTTCTTGAAATGGAATGACAATTGTGGCCAGCATCATGATTAGGTTGTTCCAGTAAATAATACAACCCCGAAATTGATTACTGTTATGTGGTACAACTTGAAGTAACAACAATGTGCTTGTCTGCTGGCTTGTGATTGTTGTGTTGCCTGTGTAATAATTGATTGTGTTTATTCATAATTGGAGTACACTGGAAAACAGACTGAATACAGTTCAGTTCATAGAAAGACAAGTAAGTCCAGTGAAGTGCAGTTGACATGAATGGATATACTTAGAAGTGCGTGTGTTTATTATACAAGTGTGTTGGAAGACAGATTCAATACAGACATGTCAAGAGAAGTCTGTAGAGAAATTTGGAGACAACCAATTCCACCAAGCAAGTCCACCATTTGGGCCTAATTGAAGAAACTTGAAACACATGCAACTTTACTGGACAGACATGCAGGAGGTAGAGAACAAATGACAGGAAAGGATGAGAATATGAAGGATAAATTACTGGCATCTCCCTGTAAATCGCTCCACCAACTTCTGCAAGAAACAGGAATGCCCAAAAGTACTTATCAGAATGCTGCAAAAGAAGTGAAGCTTCACACTTATTGTTTCACTGTGGGGCACGAATTAAAAGAAACTGACAAAGTGAAATGAGTACCTTACTATCAAATGTTTCAAACATTTCTTAAAAATAATCTGAGCATTCTGGACTATGCTTGGTTCACAAACGAGGCATGGTTTCATCTGTCAGGATGCATAAATAATAAAAATTTCCATATTTGGGCATGTGAAAACCCCCATGTGATACACGAAGAGCCCCTTCATTTTAAACAAAAAAAATGGGGTTTGGTGTGCAATATCCTGGCAGCGAATAATTGGTACCATCTTCAATATAACCATTGCAACAAATGAATACCTTGAAAAATTCAATACATTTGCAAATAAACTGGATGACCAGGAACTCTGCATATATATTTCCAACAAGACAGTACAACATGCCATATATCAATTGCCAGCATAACTGAAATGCAGTCCTTTTTCAGTGACAGCATTATTTTAAAAGGGTTTTGGCTGCTGCGTTCATCTGACAGACATCAGCTGATGCTTTTTGGAGGGGGGGGGGACATCTGAAAGAGAAAGTTAATAACAAACCATGAGCCATAGACACTTTTAAAAAAAACATCATCACAGAGATCCGGACAATAAATGCAGATATCCTAGAGAAGATATCCAATAATATCGTTTGCGAATTCAATGTTACCTAAACGTAAATGGTGGTCACTTCCAGCATTTGTTATGTCACCACATTTCTGACAGAATGAGTTAAATAATCCTCAAATTTCCTTGCAATATTTTCATTACTATTGGAATTATTAAAATAAATTCTGGATTTGGTAGCAAGTGGGACATACTGTCAAAATTGCTACAATAGGAAAGAAAGGAAAATAGTTACACACCACATGTAATAAAGAATTATATAACACTAATGTAGGGGGGGTTGACAAGCATGACTGTTTAGTGTCTAAACATGTTATCTCCATAGGAGAATCCTGGATAATTTATAAGATGGAAATCCACAGTGAAAGTACCAATGCCAATGGCACTCCTGGATTTTAGGGGACAAATATCCATTTGTTATCTCAAAGCAGGATATCCTATACAATTAGTAGAAAGGAACATCATTAAAACAGTACCTATAATCGCAGAGGTTCGTTATGATAGTAAGAATCAAATGAAAACTGTAGAGGAAATCATATATATTTTGTAAAAAATGTAATATTACACCATGTGTTATCTACTCTATACCCTACCATACAGTGTAAAATTTACATTGGTAATAAATTGTTTTTTCACACAAGCCATGTTCTAGGACAAGATTGGACAGCTAAAATCAGACTGAAAAATTCAATGCAATAGCCAGAATTTGAACCATGGATCTTCTGGTTTCTGTCCAGTTGCTCTAACAACTGAGCTACCATGGCAACAGGCTGGCACATTAAATTCCCAATGCGAATCAGTTGGGGAATTTAATATCGTGCCAGCATGTTGCTAATGGTAGCTCATTTGGTTAGAGCAACTGGAAGATCCATTATTCAAATTCTGGCAATGGCATTGAATTTTTCAGTCTGATACTACCTTTCTAAAATTTACATTGTAAAATAATTTGTGACTCATGAAAACTCTGATATTATGTACAAATAATTTTGTATCTAGCTAATGGTCTGTGTGTTGCAAAAATAATATGCTGTGTTATTTGTGACTTAAAATAAACTATGTTCATGTAATTCTATATATCACTAATAGCCAGTGTCCTCATTTGAGGATGGGGGTTTTAACTATCTATTTTTTCAAATAAAATAAAGAATATTATTATGTTATTAAACTAATACAGGATATAATATCCAAATTTCGACTGCTTTTAAAGAAAAACTAATAATTTGGCTGTTAATGGGTTAAGAAAAGATTTAGTGATGAGTCTGAATTAAGGGGGTTAGGGGAATTTCGTTGGAATGTTAAAATGAAATGAAAATGTTCGGTGGATAAGACTAGTAGTCTGTTTATGTAAATAACTTCTAGCAATATAAAACATGATTGGGATCAGAGGCATGGCTAGGGAGAGGTTTGGGGGGTTGGAACTCCTCCTTACTAAACGCAGAAAAAAAATAGCTTCATTAAAATAATAGCATCTTTCTAGGTAGGCGGCAATGAGATACTTTCTAATCATATCACAGGTAGCGCTTTATTTACACCACATGTCTTAAACAATATCACCAAAGGTGACAGCATGAGAAACTGTACTTTAGATGGTATTGGTACAACCATGTTAACATATCAGGGACAAATTTTGAAGATTTAGAAGCTAGTAACAGTGATGTGTCATAATTTAAATATCAGGGACATGTTTTCGTTCCAAAGCTAAATTTGAGTAGTTTCCAAATGAGTAAACTATCTCACAGTTTAGAATATAACAGAAACCCTATTTTGTAGTGAAATAAAATACTTCACAGGGTCATTAATTTCCATGTCACAACACATTTGTCACTTAAAAAACACAAAACATCCTATCCTAATTTTAATTCCAATTGCTGCACCTTAATCTGTGAATATGAAATTGATTTATTTAAATATTTCGACTTAGGATTAATTCATATTAATCGTTTGAATTGATACAAATTGTTTAAAAAATGAATCCTTATGCATTACTCCCCTGCCTTAATATTTTTCTGGCTATGCTATTGATTGGGATAATAAATTCTTGTATCATAATTTATATGTATGGATGCCTTTGGGAAAGGGCTAGATCCCACAGGCTCCATTATGTAGTGCACTAAGCAATATTTGTAAATAAAAAACATATGTAGTTCAAAAGTAAAACTATGCAGAGCAAAAATACTGACGAAGCAGTCGCAGCACATGCATACAACATAGTCCGGAGCAAGCAGTTTCCATCATGTGTTTTCACTACACAGAGCCTTCATTTGGACTTGTGGTTGGCCTAACAGGAATTTTTGAGGCACTGGGAAGCAAGTTGTTTGCCAGTAGAGACAGATATTGAGGCAGTACTTTCAACACTTGAATAATTTTAATTAAATTATATAATATGTAAATTCAATAACAGCCCGCCTTGAAGTAATATGTAATAATTTGTAAAAAAATGTATGTAATAGTCATTGCATATGCTTATATTATTGTAAACATGTTTAATAATGTTATGTGAATGCATTACGTAGTTTAATAGTGTAAGAGCTGTGAGAATAATAAGTTTAAAGTTGCTAACAATGAGGTAACCTTGAGGCAATAATGAGTTTGAGAGTTTAAATGCTACTAGTCATGATTAGAGCAACGATAATGTAAATTTTGTGATAGTTTTAAAAATAGCCAATCAACAGCCAGAAAAAGCTTTAGTTAAATGCAGGTATTCTATTGGACTAGGATTAGCCAATTAGAGACTTGAAATACAAAGATTTAAAAATTTATATGGTTGAAATCTGTTCAGTTGCTGGCAGACCTTGGTAGTTACTGGATGGAAAATGTATTCTTTAAAGAAATATTACGTATTCATGTGTAACGAAAATTAAGTATACGTAATAACAAAGTGCAAGTTTTAAATTAAAGAATCTCACAGCTCTTAATATCAGTGTAGTGCTATTTAATTTGTGTCAAGGATTAATAAAAAGAAGTGAATTTAAACTTAAAATCTGTGTAAGCCTACATTCTTGTCGTACCACGCCCTGTCTAAGAGATAAGTGACTCTAAAGCAATACTGAAGCAGCCGAGGCAAACATAAACATAAATAATATCTATAGAAGCAGTTTAATAACAAAGTTAATTAATATTTTTTAAACTTGAAGCATAACAACAAAAAGATACAACATCTTCAAATCGGCTTTACAAACATAGTAGCACATTACGTAAACAACAACTTCAAATTGACGCCCAAAGCGTGGTGCAAACTTCAAAAACAAACACTTTCTTCAAGTTGGCTTCCCAAGCGTGCGATTAAATAAATAAATAAACTAAACTCCAAGAGCATACCTACTTCAATATTCATAACCTTTTAAACTCGACGGCACAGATTGCTCATGCAAACTGTATCTGCAGTAACTACATACCTTCATCATAGACGTTGGACATGATGTCCTTGTGCTGCCACATATCTCTCACACCTTTTAAAGTCGTCCTCCATGGTGTAGTGGTTACCTCTAGTTCCTGAGGTCATGGGTTCAAACCCAGCAGAGGGTGATGGATTTTTTCAGGCATAAAAATCCTTAGTATCGCTTCCTTTGGAAGAGAAGTAAAGCCAGTGGTGCCGTGTAGTAGATTTATGGCACGTAAAAGAACCCAAGCCTGATAAAGAGGCCTCTGAGCTAAATTACTGGCCTTTCATGCTGAATATAGAATAGGATGCTAAGGACCCAGCAGTTAAAGAGCATCCATAAATGAAACTTAATTTAATTTATTTAACTTAACGCCTTTTAAGAAAATTTGCATTAACACTCATTAATTTTTAATGGCCATGTAAATAAAATCATGCTTCATTTGTAAAAAAATAAACACTGCTCAATTAAAATGAATGCATATCCAATTGTAGAAATTAACTCCACTCACTTATGGCATTTACAAACTGAGGTTTGCGAAATTTCTGACTTCTGTGCAAGCTTTCTAAGAGATTTCTTTGAACTTCATTATAACTTTTCTCTGATGTCATTGAATTTTTCCTCTGTAAGAACATGGCAATTTAATTTTGGCTTATCAAGAATAGATCCTTTACCCTAAACCTATTCTCAAGATTACGAACCTTTTCTATACAAGGTGCATGAATAGTAGGGAATATGTCTATAAATCTCCATCTTACTTCTCTTTATCCTGAAAAGCAGTGAGAGTGAATTTCATTTAACACTAAGCTCTGTGGATGTCAGGCTCATCTGAGCATCAATTCACCCATTTCATTCATTGTCCAATATGCCCTACCCGGTTAAAGGACATTAAAAAAAAAGTTTGTTGTCACATAGGAATCATACATGAAGATCCTGTGTGCTAAAATATACAAAATTTTTGGCATTATAACAGCAATAAAACTGAAACGTATATCTGTACAAAAACTTTGCATTAACTGATTAGCTAGCACACAGAAAGGAGGGAAAATGGAGGGGGAACAGAACCAGTTAGAAACAGCGCAGTGCAAGCATCCCTGTCCAAGCATCCAAATGAAGGCCTGTATTTTACGCAGTGATATATATTGGTTGTTCAAACATCTCTAAAGAATAATAAGCACAATAATGTACAACTCTGGTTCAAATTATTGCTTAGATGGCCTGATGAAGGCAAGAAAAGAAACAAAAAGCTAGAATGACTAGTCGTCACTGGTAATTTAAATGATGTAGTGTTAATCAGTTTTGTTGTCAGTCAATGTGTTAATACAATGTGATCTTTTAGTCCCTCCACAGGTCACTCCCAAAATAGTTGGTAGCAAGATATTGCTTAGTGCTTGTCAAGGACAAAGTGGTCACATTCTGTGCTCAAAGCAACTACTGTAACAAGGGTTGTGAGTGATGGTCCCTGAGAGACTGTCTTTGGCAATGTGTTTTCATTTAAGTGAAGTTAAAAATGTTTTCAATTGAACAGCTTGTGTTTTTAGTTGAGAACATTTTTAGAGAATGTAGCAAATACAGAGCCTTATATGTTTAACATTACAAACATTTATAACTTTAGTTGTATCAGATCCAGAGAAAAGAAAATTTGACCATGATTAGTAGGTATCTTGCCATTTATGACTGCAATAATGACAATGTTTATTATATTAGGCCTATACCCCTACATCTACTGTACAATTTGTCTGGTGCTTGTTTTCTTATTGGGCCACTCAGATTGCTTGGCTCCCTGGCCTTTTTGCTCACTGAGCGGCCCTTACTTCTCTTACTTTTCTATACCATTTTCTTCCCTTTACCTTCCTTATTATTCTCTCAAGTTCTTGATTTTGTTTCTTAGAGCCTTTTATTGAGTCAGTCATCTTTATGAGTTTTACCCCAATTCTTGAATTTCATTTATCGCTTTTGTAACCCTATCAACGATATGGTGCCTACCATAAAATTGTTTGCATATAATGAACCTGAAGCTGGAATCTCCTTATCTCCTATTACTGGATAATACTAATTTCTTAGTTTTACTCCTAATATATCATCTATGAACTCAATTTACATCCCTGCCTTACTCCTATTTGCTTTTGTATCAATTTACTTCCTTTCCCTATTTGTTCTTTGTTTTATCCTGATACGTAAATTTCTCCATTGCTTTTCTGAGTCTAGTACGTCTGGATACCGGGTTGACACTTTCCTCCCCTTTTAGCATTACCCTCCCATCTCTCAAATCTATTATTTTATACCCTCCCCCCACCTTCTTGCAATTTCTTCCACTTCACTGACCGTTCTCACTCTTATTATTTCCCCACTTCTCACTCGTGCCCCTCCCTCCTCTGCATACGTATTTCTTGCTGCACTGTTAATCATCTGTTCACTCGGCTTCTCCCCGCTTCTTCTTCTTCTTTGCATTTCTTCTCGCTCCGCCTCTGCAAACAATGTTAGCTCCTCCTCCCCCTCCCTAGCTGCTGCTTCTTCCTCCCTATATTCTTCTGTCAGCTTCTCCCCGCTTCTCTTCCTTTGTATCTCTTCCCTCCCTGCCGCTGCTACCAATGTTATCTCCTCTTCTCCCTCCATGGCTGTTGGATCTTCCTCTCTAATTTATTCTGTTCTCCTTTCATGATTGTTTCTCGCGTCTGTCGCTTTTGAGACTTGATCAGCTGTTTTCTGCTCCTTTCTCCAAACTGTCGACTCAGCTCTTTGACTTGTATGTGTCCTGGGCCATTGTTTCTGCTGACATTCGCACATTTTTTCTCGTTCATTCCTCCTTATACTCATACTCCATTCTTCTCCTTCCACGAATAATTTTAAACCTTTCAAAAATGCCTTTTTCCCAGCTGCTCTTGCTTCTCTCATCCTGGCAATTAGTTCTTTTTTCAGAATTTGCTCCTCTCTTGTATAGTCCTGTTCTATAAAAATTTTTGTGCCTCTTAACCTCCTGGTGTTCCTTAAAATTTCCTTCTTTTTTTCCATTATCGTTATTCTTATACAAATGGGTCTAAATTTTCTTCCTCTTTTTCCGATTCGGTACATTCCTCTATCTCCCAACCAGACGTTTTCATACCTGGTCCTTCTTCCATGATCGCGTACACTACTTCTTCTAGGTTTTTGTATTCTTCCGTCACTCCGAAAATTATGCAATTCTTTCTTCTCTGTCCTGCTGCGAATCTTTTCTCTATATCTTCAATTTTTTTCTTGTAATCCATAATCTGCTGTACCATCTCTTCTCTCTGCTCCTTCATAACCTCTTCGAGTTATCTAGAGTTTTCCTCGGATTCCATTAGTTGGTTAATTTCCGCCATTCCTGTTTTCACCCTTACTCTATCAATTTTTCAGCTCTCGTTCCGCACGACCTTCTCCTACCACTGTCAGCACCAGACTCATTATATTAGGTAATATTAGAATGTGCAAACATGGCAATGTGGACACCACAACAAAAGCGTTTGTGTTTTTGGACTGGCTGAAACAAAATCTGTGAAGTGTGTACAACAGAATTTTCGCTATGAATTTAACCTTGACCATCACAATGATATCCCCTCCTATATAAGCATTATGAAATGGGACAAAAAATTTCCATTAGTGCACACCATACATTTAATTTTGGGAAATTTCTTTCAACCTCACAAGGATTTTCACTATCCCAGATACGATATTTATGTCGGTTAACTTTCCCATTCACATGAAAACTTGCTTCATCAGAGAAGCACACTTTATTCAGAAAAGCACCATCCTCTTCAATTTCATCCAAAATATCTGCAGTGAATGTCTTTCGTTTGTTTTTGTCCTGGGAATAGATTTGCTGGCGTAACAGAATCTTGTAGGCCCATACATGTAATCTTTTGTGGACTACATTATGAACCGTAGACCAAGGATTGGCAAGTTCTACACTGGAATGTCAAATTTACTTCTTTGGACTTCTTACAAAGGCTGTACAAAGCCTTTCCATATTTTCCACAGCCACATTCCATTTGCTATAATTTCCATGTGTAGACAAACGACTACCAGTTTCTCACGACTATCTGTCCCACTTCATAATGTTTACATAGGAGGGAACAGTCAATAGAAACAGATACAAATGGTACCACACAGCAGATACTATAAGTAATTTAAAAACTCAAATAAGCTTCAGAACATATATTAATAACTTAAAATACAAGAATATAATTACAACAAATATAATTGCAACAGAGGTAACGAGTCCAATAGAATATATTGATATACAATATCAGAATAACCTGATATATACAATACATAAACAAAACAATATACCAGATGAAATGAGAGCCATAGCAATAGCTACTGAAAATGAAAGATACCCAGAAAAAGAATGGCTCCTAATATATACAGATGGATCCCTCATCAATAAAAAAAATGCTGGTGAAGGAGTATACTGTAAACATTTTGCACAGTATCTAACAGATGAAACGTCAAACCACTATGATGGAGAATTAACAGATATAAAAGCAGGATTATAGAACATTTGATATAGACCATATATAAAACAAAAAATAGTCATCTTATCAGACTCAAAATCAGCCATAGATGGAATAGTAAATTACAATAATAAAACAACAAGAAATATTAAAGAAATAAGAAGCCTAATTAAAGCAGTTGAACCTAGAAATCATGTCACTCTACAATGGATCCCAGCTCATGTTGGACTTTTGGGCAATGAAGATGTGGATCATTTAGCAAAGAAAGGTGCAATACAACAAATAAAACCTGTAGGAAAAATAGAAATAAATAAACAATTAAATAACATTAAAGAACATTTCAAAAGACAGCAGACTTGATGAAGAAGATAAATTAAAGGATAAAGATTATAAGACTATTAAAGATAGAGTTGATATACAAAAAATGCCAAGGTAGACCCCAGTGGCCTTATTTAGGTTGGCAACTGGCCATGATTGTTCGCAGAACATCTCTACAAGATACGATGCCTACTGTGAGTGACTGACGAGATTGGCTTTGTCCTTGAACTGCAAGCGTGCAGTGGACTAGGGATCTTCTTGCCTGCGATGCAAATAGCTTAACACCAGCAGTTCAAAACGTTTGTCAATAGGTACAGTCAAAATAATGTTTCACATGTATATGGTCATAAATATAGTGGTTTACATGTATACAGGTTTTACACGTTTACTTATTGGAAGTACGGTCATAATTGTATTGTTTGATGCAGTAATATAATGTACTACTGATGCTACTTCGCGTAATATTTATTGTTCCGTGAAAGAAAGGATATAAGTACCTTTGGAACAGGGTGTGAAACCATAGAGCGAGAGGGAAGAACAATACATCGCTGGCTCAGGTTCGCTTATGTCAACCACAAGGTCAGAGCTAAACTCCTGAGTCGCTGACAGTACCTACACCCAAGTGCACTCTCTGTGAAGAAGATGTCATCCTGAACAAACAGCATCTCGCCAAATGCAAAGGCCTTAAAAGTGATAGCTTACAGACTTTTATTGGGAAGCCAGAGGGAAAATGATGCAGATCAATTAATCCCCAGTGTGTGCCATTGGTCAACAACAACAACAGGAGGGAACATCGTTGTGACGGGTATAATTCACAGCGAAAATTTTGTTGTACGCACTTCACAGATTTTGTGTCAGCCAGTCCAAGATCACAGAAAACCTTTTGTTGCAGTGTCCATGTCACATCTTTGCACATTTTAATCTAATCTAATAATGTGATCATTGTTGTCATTGTGCAGCCAAAAATGGCAAGAGACCTACTGATCATGAGTTTTTTATCTGGATCCGATAGAACTAAAGTTATAGTTTGTAATGTTGAACGTATAGGCCAGACACTGTGTATATAAATCTCATGAGACTGGATCTGTTTATGATGTTACAAGAAGTGATTATTTTTTTGGGGGTGCTGCAAATCAACAGTGTATAAAGATAATCTGAAAACAATAAACTAAAATTGGCAATAATAGGTTACTGTAACTGTGATAAAAGAAACTTTGATTAAAGTTTTTAGCAATAAAATTAATTTTGTGCCTTCAAGAGAATTGGGTATCTTTTTAACATCTTCTGTGAATGGATAAGTTAATTATGAGTTTTATGTAACCGTTTTCTCCAGTCCAACACTGCAATATCTCATATATGCATGGAATCAAGGTTACCACCATATCTAGTTTATTCCACCACTGTGGAGGAACTTAAAGATCACACTGTATTATACATGCCACCGTAGGAAATAAAATTACAAGAAGCTCTGGAAGCGTGTTGTGTGATCTAATAAAGTAAACAACATTTTTGGTTGCTATATCAGACTTCATAATTATACTATAATTTTATACAAACAATTTAACATAGAGCATTTAATAAATTATTACATACAATATTTATAAAGAAAAATAGCTCAGTTCACAAGTCACAAAGATTACATTTTACAACAGTAAAACAAAAGAGAAATAATCCATATCTATCACTTTTCACACCAGTAAATAGTGTAAGAGAGACTTGTGGCACTTTATAAATGTATATTATCTGAGTATGCTTAAAACATTCAGCCAGTGGGCTAGTATAAAGGTTAGAAATGCATGGTAAAGTTTCACAAAGTCAAACTTCCTCCAGTGTAAGAATGACCAATAATTAGTACACTTTATAAACTTGTTATTCTTCTATAAATGGATAATATAATTCGATGCCTTATTTAGAGCATTCTAGGTAATCCAAACTTTTATCTAGCTACAACACAAAATGCTGGAAATAGAAGAATGCCTTTTAAAAAAATCTTTTAATCATAACTGCATTGTAATGTTCACTCGCTAGATTTTTCCTTCTTTGTTGTTAGAAAAGTAAAAGTTTATTTGCATAACTACATTTTGAACCACTAACAATCATGGAAAAAGTAGTAAGAAAAGAAGAGTTTTAGTCCCTATCTCATATCTGTGTTATATTATGTGCTTTAAATACAGCAATTTAACTGCAGTTTGTTGGGAAAATAGGATGCTTTGAAGTAACTTTATTTTCCAGATGAATCCTAAAACATACTGATACATTTGAACAAATTTTCTCAAGTAGTCTCCTGAGCAGAAAAGGAGCTGGAAGGCATAAGTCAGAGAAGAGAGAAAATTAGGATAAAATAGATGTAATTTATAATGAAATTTTTAATATAAACTTTTGTGCACACCTTAGTTAATTGATTTCATGTGAATTTTGTAGAGATGGATATTAATACATTCAGAATTATTTTTATCACATGATAGTTCATAACTCGGTGAGTTATTTTGAATATTATGGAGAAAAAAAAAGAATAACCAAACAAAAATTAATGCAGGGGTTGCATTAACAGGAAGTTATTAAATACACAACAATGATTTGGCTTTAGAGACAGCTTGACTTTATATTTCTAGAAAGTATCATCAGTAGGAAACAAAATATTTATTTTTATCATTAGTAATGTTATTGTTATAGCATCATTTGGTGTGTATGTGTATGAATGTGTACTGTTTCAAGTTACATAGTAATTCTAATTAGTAGCACAGTCTTTGGTTTTGTTCACTAAAGAAACCAACATACAATATGTACAATAATTTTTAGTGACAAATATATAGATCAAGGTGGGTACTTTACAATTATAGTGTAATCCCTAACTTCAATATTTTCTCCAGCATATCCTTGGAAAATAGCAACTTCAAGAGCAACATTTTATGTTAAATTCTTTGACACAAACGACCTATGATTAGATTTGAAAATTTTAACACTGCAACCTTTGCCAAACAGAAAACTGCTAAACCATCTTTTGTTTTGGCATTTGTACAATTTATGCAGATAACATGTTATTTTCATGTCATTTCATATTTCTTAATACCTTATTCTATTAATTAATATTATTCTCAATCACCTGTGTTTACCATTTTTTTTGTTATTATTATTCATATTCTCTGACATAGAACATGAAAAATGATTATGGTCCCACCCAAAAGTAGCCAGACCTTGAAGATTCAATTTTGCAAAGTTCTCAGTATCTTCAGTAACAAAAACTGAAGATATGGTAACCGATAATAGATAACAGCTCTAGCAAACACTTTTCATCATCTTAACACATGCATTTGTCCTTGTTCAAATATTTGTTGCTTTCAAGTACAGTTCAAAAGTACTTAATAAAGAACTTAATGCATGAAGAGGTCTGGATAACATAAGCATAATATGCTGTTAAAGTTGAAAGTAACTTTTCTTACTTTCAGCTCAAGGCCTGTTTAGACTTTTAACATATTGATATCAATGGATGCAATAAGTTAAATAACCAGGGATGACTGAAGATAAATGGAATTTAAACATAATGTTTTTGTGGGTTTTCCAACAAAAAACCAATTTTCAGCCAGTGTAAACAGAAACTGAAAACAGTAATTCAGTTTTCCTTTCTACTGTGCAAAATAACTGCCTGTTTTGTGGCTAATATACAACACTATACAACAAATAAATGCTTTTGTTCATAATATCTTATTGCTTCCATTCAACGAGATACTTTTAATATGAGATTTTTAATTTCATTTTCTCCATTTTAATCAACCGATTGCTTCATTGATTTTTAAACAATTAACAAAACATAATTTATGCTTTCTGTGATGAACACCTAACGGAAGGCAGTGGGAGAACGCATTTTACACATTTTTAAAGTGGCTGCAGCTGTAAGATAAACATCTGATTCTTCATACTGAAACAAAACAAAATCACCAGTCTTCCGGATTGCCCATACACATCCTGAAGCTACATCACACTAACTTTTTAATGATAAGAACTTAGCACATTTCATTGCTGCCTACATTTTTTGTTTGTTTTAAATTGAGTATTATCACAGCATAAAATCATTATTATTTCACATCTCATTCTGTTTTCTGGTACCGCAAACACAAGATATTAGTTTTATTATTGCACAGTTGATTAGTAGTCAACGATGAGATGACTGGCCATGGAATATGCAGTCTCTTCCATAAGGCATCAAGCTTTAACCGTCACAGCCAACCACAACGTTCACAACTCGCTATGTTTCACTAATTATTTGGTTTCGACTTACACATCACTATCAGGATCTGTTTCACTTCTTGGTTGGCCAAAGTTCCTTGTTATACTTTCGGACATTGAACGAATATTAGCTAAGTTAATATCTGTGTCTGTTGCTACAGCTGCAAAATAGTCTATGCGATCTAGGTCTGACACACTATCAGGCAGTGCATTTATATCATCATCAGTCCGATAGCAATTGTCGTACTCAGAGTCATAAAGGGCACTAAGGGAATCTAGACTCATCATAGCATCCGAGTCGAATATTCTTGACGATGCTCTAGAAGACATACTGGTGTTGTCATCCATGTCTCCATCATGACCTGCATCATTGAATACCGAATTCACATCGCTTAAAGCACCTGCAAACATATTAAGAGGTTAAGAAATATTGTTAAAACACTATTTATGTTTATAATTAACCACAGACTAACTTTAAGGCCCCTGAATAATAAAAAAAAAATCCCAAAAGTAAGGTCCATCTATGCATACGTATGAGCAACATAACTAAAAAAAAAAAAAAAAAAAAAAAAAACTGATGTGTTACATTTCACATGATTGTCTCTACTTTCTACCATTTATTAAAGAGTATTAAAAGTATTCTTAAGAAAACTTATTTTTCTATCTACTTCATTATAATGGCGATAAATCCTTGCAGAAATAGCTACATTACACATTTCGTTATACATACAAGGGAACAGAAACAGTCAAATGTTTGAGAACTAGGCTCTATATAATGGTCTTAAAATTCCATGTTCATTCCATGCAATTGGAAGCAACAATTGAAAATCGACAGGACTTTAACAATTTGAAGCATTAATAATAGAATTCTTAAAAAGGACTGATGGCACAAAAAAAATTATTTGAAATAAATTATGCATTTTAAAGAGATCTACATTTTTTGTGCAGTACGTTTTTATAAATCGCTTAACATTTACCGGTTATACAAGATTCCTTCCAAATGAAGATGACTTCACAAGGTATTCCCAGAAAATTCAATAGACAGTTTTTATTTATCATGTAAATATCCTTAATATGGTACTTTAATAAAACTTGTTACAGCCATTTTTTTGGAAAATAACAAATTTCAAAAAATGTCCCATGTAAAGGGTAGTTTGAGGTGGGGGATTATCTCGAAAATCTTTGTGTTACATCTTTGGAAGGTACTGAATCTAAATAGCAAGTTTGCTTCCACGCACACCCACACACATGGATCTTTTTTCTAAAAATTTTTTTTTTTTATTCAGGGGTCTCAAAACATATATTTTTGGTGAAACCAAGGTATCAAATGTTTGAGTGGAATGCAATACCTTCTCTACTTATGTATGTGGCAGAGAAAGAAACAGAAAGAGCTCATTAAAATCCGCAAACAGTATCCAATAATTTCTCCTAATATTGACTATTTCAGATATTTACTATTGTATTTGAATTTTCAAGTATTTTAAGTAATAAATCTGGAATGTTACATCACTGTTCGTTTGTTTCACCTGAGCTCATACAAAGTATATGTAATATTAGGCAGACATATACAAAACAATTGACTGTCATATCTGCTTCACGTACTCTTATGTACTTGCTTCAAAATGTGGTTTGAAACTATTCTGACAGGAAGAGATAGAGAAAATAAGCTTTTGTATGAATAATTTGTAGAAAAGTTATGGAAATAAATTATAGCAGATATGAAAGTCGTGTTAATTTAACACATATGCCTGATCTGTACTGATCACTGACCTGTGTTTTCAAGGTACCTAATCTTGTAAGCGTTTAACCACTGTGTTGGTTGGGATGGATGTAGGGTGCTTGTAGGTTTATGGGTGTCAAGGGTAAAAGAGTAGCACTCTCAGCCACTGCACTGCTGATGTAAACCTTGTGTTCAAAAGGTGTTGAGTTTATTATCTTAAATTTGGACTCATGCCCATGTATGGTGGAGACAGCTCATATTGAGCTTATATGTGAATATATCACAGACATTCAATGCTAATGTTACCGAGGTGTTCAAACGCAATGCAAGGAACCCAGTAATGTTTGAGATGGCAATTGAATCTCGTTTACAATAACTCAAGAACAGAAACAAGAATGGAAACGAGAACAGGAAGCAAAACAGCATACAAATTTTGGTTCACAATACACTGGGAAAAGGGGAAGTAAAGTCAGTGGTTCCATGACGTAGATTTATGGCACATAAAAGAACCTAAATCCTGATAAAGAGCCTCTGATAAAATTCTGGTCTTTCATGCCCAGATGCTAAGAATCATAGTAGTTGTGCTAAGAGTTTTACAAATTTGATTGTCTACTGCACTTTGACCCTGGTCACTCATTCAGTAGACAATCACTACAGTTTATTTACATTTTACAATTTCTTGTCAATAAATTATCTTGTTTTTTTTCAGTTTTTTTCAAGTGCCATTTCCACTTGTTTTTCACTTTTCACTTATTGGTTACTTAACCATCACATATTCACTATAGTTTTCCATTCAAAGTAAGATGCGCTACCTCTTACTTTTCTCTTTCCACTGTCCAAAGCCATTTATTTTTTACTTTACACAAAAACTGTCCAATGCTTCTAGCGTCCTTGCATATCATTTCAATCATAAGTGTATTTCTATCCCCCTTCAACCACTTCTTATTAAAAAATTCTTTTCTCCAATTTTCTGTTCCTTGGCACTTAAATACTATGTGTTCAATGTCTTCATTACCACCACATATCGGACATTGGTTCTGAGGAATACCCTGTCATAGCCCTTTTAGCCTCCATGCTCCAGTTCTTACCCATGCAATAGATTCTCTCTCTTCTTTATTTACTATGTCTATATATTTTTCCCTACCCCATGTATTTTTCATTGGTCTATAACAAACTAATGAGCTCTTTTCGGCAATCTCACTGAACATGATTTGTATTTCTATATCTTCCAGTCTTTTCCTCGCCTTTTTCCAAAACATTTTCACATTATTTTCTCTCCTTCTCCACATATCTCCTACCCCATTTTTCTCCAAAATGTTCAAAGAGTGTCAATAAATAGTAACTCAATTTTGTTTTGTAATGAAATGGCAATGTATATTAATGATCACATTGATAACAATGGTAAAGTCAATTTGGCGCATTGGGATGTCATTGTTTGTAACTGACAAATTATATTTTTTCACTTGCTTCCAATTCAGCCAACATAATGGGTTAGCCAAAGTAAAAAATTGATAGCGTAAACATTTTCTAAATGCAGGTCCATTACTATCTCCATATTCTTGGAAATCTTCATTCTCTTATTAATAGCATACATTAAAGTTATTTATTGTTCTTGGTTAGTTTCTACCGTTTTTTTTTTAAAAAGGAACTAGCCAGTTTTAAGCTGCATGTAAAAAAACTACAAACTACAGATGATGCTTTCCCTAGAAGAATCAATACTCAATGGGTATGAGGCAGTCATGATCTGTGGTCATGAAGAAGCATTTGCTGGAGTTTCTTCTAGTTCTATTTTCTCAGCTTGCGACTAGGGTGGGCTATAGTGGCAGTTTCGTAATGGCTGCCTTGAGTAATTTCTACACTGAAGAGTCTAACATGCACATTATGGAACTAATATGCCATGCCTAGGAACAAAAACAATAACATATGACTAAAGCCTCTTTCCCATTTGCGGGACCCAGGAAAGCTTCCTGTTAATTGTGAATGCTCACATTATACTATCTCTCTCTCCCTCTCCCCCCTCTCTCTCTCTCTTCTCTCTCTCTCTCTCTCTCTCTCTCTCTCTCTCTCTCTCTAAGGTTTAACATCCTTTAACCAGTTAGGTCAAATAAAAAAAAATGGGTGATGAAAATTATGCTGAGCCCAGAGTCCATAGAGCTTAGAGTTACTTAACATTCATCTTTCAAAATAAGGGAAAACCTCAGAAAAAACTTTTCCATGATAACTCACCCTAACTAAGATTTGAACTCAGAACCTCTTGAAAGCGAGGCAAACACGCTACCCCCTCACCACTGAGGTGGGCTCTGGTTTCTGTTCTCAGTGAACCAGCCTTTCCTTGGCAAGTAGTGCTTTAGGGAAACTTACTGGGAAACAGCAACAGACAAAATATAGACCAGAGCCCTTTATTCCAACCTCACAGGCATAGAGAACCAAGTTACTATCACAGCCTTGAAAATATATGTAGGTATCTTTTCTAACTTACAGAATTTCTAAATAAATTCTTAAACAACAATCCAGTTATTTGTGCTTTCCTGTTTAAATACCTGTCTGTGTGAAGACACTGTTAATTATTGCATTGTTAAAAAAGGCATCATGGAAAATTGTGGATTCGAATTCCAAAGGAGTATCAAAATAATAGTTTACAATTATTATTAAAAATATTTTAATATCATCATTAAATAAACACGCTTACATCTATTTTACAATCATATCAACTCTGAGAAGATTATAGCACCTTTGAGAGTAAAATGGTTACAGTTTACACCATCTTTAAGGAGAAAATTTAATTTAATCCTGATAACCTCACCTTATCCTACTTTTGTGCTACATACATTAATTAACATTACACAACTCAGGGAGCTTAATGAATGATGGATGGGTAAGTAAATTACGGAATATTTTGGAGAAAAATGGGTTAGGAGATATATGGAGAAGGAGAGAAAATAACGTAAAACATTTTTGGAAAAAGGCAAGGAAAAGACTGGAAGATATAGAAATACAAATCCTGTTCAGTGAGATTGCCGAAAAGAGCTCATTAGTTTATTATAGGCCAATGAAAAATACATGGGGTAGGGAAAAATATATAGACATAGTAAATAAAGAAGAGAGAGAATCTATTGCATGGTTAAGAACCGGAGCATGGAGGCTAAGAGGGTTAAGACAGGGTATTCCTCAGAACCAATGTCCGATATGTGGTGGTAATGAAGACATTGAACACATAGTATTTAAGTGCCAAGGAACAGAAAATTGGAGAAAAGAATTTTTTAATAAGAAGTGGTTGAAGGGGGATAGAAATACACTTATGATTGAAATGATATGCAAGGACGCTAGAAGCATTGAACAGTTTTTGTGTAAAGTCAAAAATAAATGGCTTTGGACAGTGGAAAGAGAAAAGTAAGAGGTAGTGCATCTTACTTTGAATGGAAAACTATAGTGAATATGTGATGGTTAAGTAATCAATAAATGGAAAGTGAAAAAAAAAAAGTGGAAATGGGACATGAAAAAAAAACTGAAAAAAAAGAGCAAGATAATTTAGTGACAAGAGATTGTAAAATGTAAATAAACTGTAGTGATTGTCTACTGAATAAGTGACCAGGCTCAAAGTGCAGTAGACAATCAAATTTGTAAAACTCTTAGCACAATAAATACTATACTATACTAAGAAAACTGGTTCTATGCATTAAGTGCTTAGTTATTGCTTTAGTGATTTAGTTTGTTGTGTTTCATTCATTGAGGCATTGCATAATGATGGTAACCTGTCACCCCAACTAGGACAAACAATGACCCCTAGCAAGCTTTCTATAATTGTGTCTGCTGTCTGCCACTAGGGCTGCAGTGGTGAATGATAAGCTCAACACCCGCTAGATGGCATTAAGAAGAAGCGTTTGTTGGATGTGAAAATGGCTGAAAAATTTTGCTCAGGGATCCTATTTTCATCAAATGGGGTTCATTTACAAGGGAGTAAATATCACATGGGGCAATTGCTCTACTTCTCTTCTGAAGCCATGCTATAGGTCTTTGCACCTGGAGAAAAAAAAATCCACAACCGTCTACCAGGTCTAAAACCCACAGTTTGGGAACCAGATGCTGGCAAGTGTACTTACTGCAAAATTTAGAAAAGGTTCAAATAATATGCCACTTGAAAGAAGTGAATGAAATTGCCATTCTTTTCCAACCATGGAGAATCAGGAGGGTTTTTTGACTGCAGATCCCATCCCATGCAACAAAGACACATCCACATTTATAGCCTCTAACAAAGCAGTAGCATATTACATTTTGAATGTTGCACAAAGTATGAACAAAGGTGACCAATAGAAGACAATGAGTTCTAAGTAAATTCAAATATTTAAACAGTGTCCAAAACGTGAGATAGAAAGGAAATCAATACACACAATTTACCTTCTGCATCAGTAAGTCCAGTTTCATTTAGCATGGAAATATTCTCTAGGGCAGGATCATCAGTTGTGTAGCCTGTTGACTCCCTATCAGCTAAAAGTGGTTCAGATGCAGCTCCTTCATCATCTTCATCATCTTCCTCACTCCATTCTGACTGACTAGTCTCGCAACCAAATATATTCTCTTGATGTTGTTGCTGTTGCTGCTGCTGCTGTTGTTGTTGCTGCTTTGCTGTCTCCTCAAGAATTCTTTTTACCTCAGCCTCCTAAATAGTTGCAAGCATTAAGTTTAAAAGAAAATTAATGAATTTTTACTCATGGACCCATATATTTAACTATTTACAAAACTGGGCATTTTTACTTTCTCTACTACATAAAGTAAGGGAAGTATTGTATTCCACCCAAAAATTTTATACCAGGATTTCACCAGAAATACATGTTTTGAGACTCCCTGAATCCAAAAAAAGCATTTTTGGAAACATGTCCGTGTGTGTGTCTGTGAACAGCATAACTCAGAAACTAAAAGTCAGATAAACACCAAACTTGGTATTTAGGTTCAGTATCTTCCAGAGATGCGACACAAAGGTTTTCAAGAAAATCCCCCCACCCCAGATTACCCTTTACATGGAAAATATTTCGAAAATTTTAATTTTCTCAAACATGGCTAACGATTTTGATTAAAATACATATGTTTAGGATATTTTCATGACAAATGAAATGTATATCTCGAATTTTCTGGGAATATCTCCAAAAGTATTCTTCATTGTGAACGACTTTTGCATAACTGGTAAACCATAAAAGAAACAAAATTTTACTACAAAAAATGTAGATCGCATTAAAATACACAATTTATGTTATATACATTTTTTTTGTTGGGTGAACCATTTTCTGCTTGTTATTCCCTTAAATTTTCCAATACTTATACTTTTTCTCAAATTCGTTATTCATTTTTTTTTGTCCTGGTAATGCAAAGAGAATGGAATACTCCACATAGCAACCAGCTATTAAAATATTTGACTATCGCTTAAAGCCTAGCAATTCCCCTTGCATCTACAAGAAAATTAGCAATAAGATTAACATCTTGATATCTCGATTAACATGAAGCATATGGAGAATAAGCGTTTGTAAAAATAGTTTGCACAAGAGTAGAGAAAGTCATGTGAGTGTAACACATCAGATTTTTTTTTAATTCAAGTCTAATTCTCTCCCTTTCTTTCTCGAAGTTTAATGTCCTTTAACCAATAGGTTATATTGGATGCTGAATGAATGAAATGGGTGTAATTATGCTCAAATGAGCACAGGGTCCCTAGAGTTTAGAGTTGCTTGATTAGTTTTTTCAGGATAAGGGAAAACATTGGAAAGAGCCTTATCCAGGTAACTCACCCTTGAATGTGAGGCAGACATGCTCAGAGGTGTGTAGATCCAATTTGTAATAAAACAAGAACTACCATATGGTTTATGATGATTTATGCTTATCTGATTAAGGTACTTTCTATTAATTTAATTCCTTAAACATTTGCCATAATGTGGAATAAATTTTTATAGACCCTTGTTGTTCATATCTCTCTCATGTGTAGTATCTAAGACTATCTCGGAGAGGACAGATTGTCTATGTGTGCAAGAACATCACAAGGGATAATGAATATTGAATGATTAAAATTATTATGTGATGCAGTAATTTGTATCATAAATTATTTAAATGTAAAGAATGATTATATTATGAATATGCATTTTTGTGTGACATTGATTTGAGATGTTTGTTGATTGTAATTATTGTTGAGAAGTGGGTCTATACTGCCTTACTGAAACTGACAATAATAGCGTGCAATAATGCAGCGAGGGGGTGAGCTGTTTATCATTATTAGAGACGAGGAAGTTACGTAATGTTGGCGCGTTTTTCTGTAGAATTTGCTGGAACATTCTCCCTAGAGCATATGTATTCATAATTTTCATTGGATATAAAAATAGACGCTAATGTTGGCGCGTTTTATTAGCCAATAGCAACTCAGTTATAATCTTTAGGCATATCGGGGTGTAGGAGTATAAAAAGGGCTAGGTTAGAGATAGACCCCGTCAGTTCGTCGAAAATATTTGTATGATACACGTCGCCTTCAGTCCGTCAGTTCAGCAGAAATATTACACGTCGGCTATCGATTCACAAGTTACGCGTAGCAGAGTTATGAAAAATCTAAAGTGTTGTAAAGTTAATTATACAAAAAGTTGAAGTACGCGAATTAAGAATGATCAGTAAATAAGTTGTTATAACAGTTTCAGTTTGGCGAGTGTCAAGATCAATGTGTAAATGTGATAGTGATTGTGTTCGACAATAAAAGTGTAAAACAAATTCCTTCATCAGTGTTATCTTTGGATAAAAGACTCCTTTCCGTTTACACAACCTGTATAAAGAGATGTGCTCGACCAAAAAGATCATAGCTAGCCGGAGGACAGTGAAACAAAATTAAATAAAATAACAGTAGCATTCTTTCAAACAAAAACTAATACTGGCGCAAATTGCTAACACCAGATGGAGCTACAAACCTAACAAAGAATCACGTCACAAAATGGCTTCACCACGTTGAGTAAACACAAATACAAACAATAACATTAATAATACCATCGCAAATTGGCTCCCAAACGTGGGGCTCAATAAATAAATAAATATAACATTATAAAAACACTTCATATGAAACCTTCATTAAATAGGATTTAAAACTGCTGAGTACATTTTACCACTCTTGCTTTGCTTCACTTACCAATCTGGAATATGCTTTGTGAGCAGTTACTTGCATCATCAGGCTATACAATGACTTTGGGAAACTTTTGAGGTGATTCCTGTTAAATCTGATAAAGATTGTAGTAGTCTTGAGATAACTTAAAATCAAGTTAATGAAAATACCCAAAAAATCCAAGGAATTAAGATACTTGGGAGAAAATTTACACAAAATATTTGAGCTCAGACTAACAAAGTTTGATAACTGTCATTTGAAGATCACCAGGGGCTTCAAAAAATTCAACAGTCACATCAGAAGTTTCCTGAAAGCCAATATGCTGTTGAAAATGTGAGTAAATGCTCACAAAGAACATTCTGTACAACATATAGGTAAGTGAAGCAAGTAAGAGCATGAATGCCCTTTTCAGTGCTTATTTCTTGGCATTTTAGTGCCTTTCTGCCTGCGTATTTTACATACTTTTAAGTTCTATGATATCACATCCTACAGATAGGTTGACCATCCCGATGAACATACAAAAGTAATGCACTTTCTTCTTTCTCATGACATCTACCTAGGTATACTATATACAAATGAGTGCAACTTACAACCCAGCTTGGGGGGGGGAAGGGGGATGAAGTAAGTGAAAGCCACATAATGAAACTTGGTACATTTGTATATAGTGTGTATATAGTACTGATTATCCGAAAAAATCCATTATCCAAAACAGCTCTGCCCCCTTTAGTTTGGTTAAGTGAGACAGCAATTGGTGAATATTCTTAAAGCACTGTATTTTGAGAACACCTTCTATGTAAGGGTGGAGACAGGTTGTGTAACAAGAGAAATTCAACAAAAGAAAGGCCTTAGGCAAGGATGTAAGTTAAGCCCAGTTTTATTTAACTTATACATAGATGATGTCTTACTAGAAATTGGAAGGAATAATAACTGTGCACCAGTAATTAACAACATCCAAATCCCAGGACTTCTTTTTGCAGATGACCTAGTGTAGAATCTATTACAGTAAGTGGTTTAAAACAATCATTACAAGCAATTGATGTATACTGTAAAGAATGGAGGTTAAAAGTGAATCAAGAGAAAACACAGATTGTGGTATTCAAAAAGGGGGGAAAATTAAGCAAATTGAAAAGTGGAAGGGAGAGAATAAATATTACAGGGTGGTGCGTGACTGTATCTATTTAGGAGTAAAAATAGATGGAGGTAATAAATGGGAGAAACAAAAGAAGTTTGCATTGGCAAAAGGTAAAGGGGCGATGGCAGCAATTAGAAGCTGCAAATATAGAGTACCTAATATAAATGTTAAATGGCTGGAAAAAGTTTATGAGATGGTTGTGGAGGCAAAGATGATGTATGGTATAGAAATATGAGGATTAGATAGAGGATGGGAAAGTATAGATGTGGTGCACAGGATGTTTTGTAGAGAAATACTAGGGCTACCGAAGTCAATTGTAAGACAGGTAGTACAATTACAGATGGGCAGGGTCGCAACTAAGGGGAAGATAATGGAAAGAGCTTTGAAATTTTGGTTCAGAACTTTAAATCTAGGAAAAAGTAATGTGTTAAGACAATGTATTGAATACCAAGAGAATAGTTTAATGAATGATGGATGGGTAAGTAATTTACGGAACATTTTGGAGAAAAATGGGTTAGGAGACTTGTGGAGAAGGAGAGAAAATAATGTGAAAAATTTTTGGAAAAAGGCGCGGAAAAGACTGGAAGATATAGAAATACAAATCATGTTCAGTGAGATTGTCGAAAAGAGCTCATTAGTTTGTTATAGGCCAATGAAAAATACATGAGGTAGGGAAAAATATATAGACATAGTAAATAAAGAAGAGAGAGAATCTATTGCATGGGTAAGAACCAGAGCATGGAGGCTAAGAGGGTTAAGACAGGGTACTGCATATGCTAATAGTTGGTCTGTAAACCCTACTTACCTTCACTATGACAATGACACTCCAGAACATGTTAAAATTTATTACTACACGCATACAGATATATAAACACACATTAGCACTGAACAGTGAACTTCCAAAGGACACCTGATCATTTTGTCATATTAGGGTAATTGCGATAAAAGGTTCATAACGCACAGATATTTTAACTGAAAACTGTTAAAATATATAAGTATAAGCAACAAAACATTTTCACACTGGTTAAATGAATTCGAACAATTCTATAAAGAAAGGCACAGAAATAATTCCTTGCTAAGTGGGATGTTTTTTAAAAGATAATGGAAACTATTTAGAAAAGTAGCTTTAAAGGTACCTAAGAAATAAATTCCTCTCAATTACTTACACAGGAATAGAGAGTACTGATATTGACAGTTTATCTGAAACCTCTCCCTCCTCTACCTCACCTGATGGCTACTGCCAAGAAAGCCTGAAGCAGCCAGGGATGCTTTGCTATTTCAGGTGATACTGGAGAACTGGCATCATTGAAAAGAGGAGCTATGATTTGGCATATTAACAAGATGTCCAGTGTGCCACCAATGTTTCAGGTAAAGGTTTGCTATAAGTGCTGTCTCTATTCCTTGTTGGTAGTTCCCACTTTATTGCAAAAAAGCCTTTAATTTCAAAATACCCCTTGTATTATGCATACACAATGTATATTTGACTCTGATACAGTTGTGATTCTAAACTTTCCTAAATTAAACCTTTAAAACATTGTCTTTTATCACGTTAGCCATATAATTATTGGATAATCTATTAGTTCCCAGTGTAAACAGAAGCATAGGAATACGAAAAATGATATGAAGAAGAAAATTTAATAAAAGAAAGTAAAACAAAATTGAGAGTTTGCTTTTCTCTCTTGAACTTGTGTAACTGCTAATACAAAAAAGTGAATGCATACTTACTAGCTCCTCATCCCCAGTCTTTTGGTAGCATAAAGCAAACAAAGAAACAAATTTTTTAATTAAATAGTGAAGACATTGTAAATTTTTTAAAAGATTTCTTTATTATGGCTACATGGGCTATTAACCAAGTATAACATTGTTGCCCCAAACCTTTGGCTCTTATCTCCATGGCCTTCCTCAGGAGAGGAGATAAGGTGGCCAAAAGGTTGGAAGCAGAGAGCTGGGATTTTTACTACGTATGAAGACATTCTACTCCATAACACTGAACTAAGGAAATTAGGCCGTCAATAGTATTTTTGGCTGTGCATTTTTTTTTCTCTGAATCAAAATTTACATCTAAATTTTTACTTTCTCTACTACGTATAGTAAGTAGGGGAATTACTGTATTCCTCCCAAAAATTCGATACCGAGATTTCACCAGAAGTACACTTTTGAGACCCCCTGAATCCAAAAAAAAAGCATTTTTGGAAACATGTCCATGTGTGTGTCTGTGAACAGCATGACTCAGAAACGAACAGTCGGATAAACATCAAACTTGGTATTTAGGTTCAGTATCTTCCAGAGATACGACACGAAGGTTTTCAAGAAAATCCCCCCATCCCAGATTACTCTTTACATGGAACATTTTTCGAAAATTTTAATTTTCTCAAAAATGGCTATAACGATTTTGATTAAATTATCATATATTTAAAATACTTTCATGACAAATAAAATGTACATCTTGAATTTTCTGGGAATGTCTCCAAAAGTGCTCATTGTGAACGACGTTTGCATAACTGATAAACCATAAGAGATAGACAAAATTTTACTACACAAAAAATGTAGATCGTATTAAAATACACAATTTATGTCATACATTTTTTTTGTTGAGTGAACCATTTTCGAGATATTGTTTGTTATTCTCTTACATTTTCCAATACTTTTTCTCAAATTTGTTATTCATTTTTTTTTGTCCTGGTAATGCATAGAGAATGGAATACTCCACATAGCAACCTGTTCTTAAAATATTTTACTATAGCTTAAAGGCTACCAATTCCCCTTGCATCTACAAGAAAATTAGCAATAAGATTAGCATCTCGATATCTTGATTAACATGAAACATATGGAGAATAAGCGTTTGTAAAAGTAGTTTGTACAAGAGTAGATAAAGTCAAGTAAGTGTAACACATCAGATTTTTTTAAACAGAATCCTTAATTTTTAAATTGTACTAGGCTTAATAATATAACTCTAGTTCAGTGCATGAAATAGGTTATCTCACATAAGTATGTCAAATTTCATACCTGAAGAGTTTATAGTTTTTGAGAAAAGGGAAGACGTGTTTGGAAAAATGCAGTTTGAAATAACTGCAGTTGAAATTTAAGTTAAAACATATGACTAACAATGCATTGCAGGGGAGGAGTATACTTAGACACATCACATATTGTCTCCTGATTTGCAATTGTGTGTTTTTTGAACTGTGATACCCTTTAGCAGAAAATACGTGTTGGGATTTTAAAAAGTATTAACAAAAGGAGCAAGAAACTCCAACATGGTACATTTAAGAGTACATTGTTTTAAGAGTTAGAGAGATTTAAATTGCCAATAAGCTATATATATTCTGAATCAAAAGAACTGCAGAATTGTTTTTCATTAAAATTAGAAAACGTCAAATTTGCTGCTGTTGCTGATTCTGTGGCTAAATCATCAATTAAATCAATAAGAAAACATGCTCTTGAATTGGAAGTGCCACAATCAATAATGTATAACCTCATTAAGAAGGCTGTGAATGAATTAACAGACAAGACACCTTCCAAAAGTGACATCAATAAAAGCTCTGTAAATGTGCATACAAGAATGTGGTGTCATATATGTCGCTGCAGAGATTATTAAGGAACACATTCCAAATCCTAGATGCATAACAGGTATATTTCCATTATTTTTTACTTTCTCTACTGCCTACCTATATACTCTGCTTTCCTTCCACACTGCAGCCACCACAGCTCGGACTCCTGCCAAAAGTTATAATAGGCACAAAACCACCTCACTTCTCACAGTTAAAGTTACAATTACAATGATGATAAACAAATACCTTATCATATGAGATGTTGAAAATGCTGTCTTCCTCTATCCAACATTTCTAGCAAATTCTCAGGAAATTTTCATTTACTCTTGAGAGTTCAATATCTGAAATGGAGTGAATTTCTTGTCTGATGTTCTCTTTTAGTTCTACCAATATGGGGATCTGTTGCATACACTTTATTTTGAGGCAGTATTTTTAACACTTGAATAATTTCAATTAAATTATATAATATGTAAATTCAATAGCAGCCCGCCTTGAAGCAATATGTGTATGTAATAATTTGTAAAATGTATGTAACAGTCATTGCATATGCTTATATTATTGTATCCATGTGTAATAATGTTATGTGAATATATTACGTAATTTAATAATGTAGGAGCTGTGAGAATAATAGATTTAAAGTTGCTAACAATGAGGTAACAATGAGGTAACCTGAGGCAATAATAAGTAAGGAAGTTTAAATGCTACTAGTCATTATTAGAGCAGCAATAATGTAAATTTTGAGACAGTTTAAAAATAGCCAATCAACAACCAGAAAAAGCTTTAGTTAAATGAAGGTATTCTATTGGACTAGGATTAGCCAATCAGAGACTTGAAATACAGAAATTTACAAGTTTAGACAGTTGAAGTCAAGTCAGCTGCCTGCAGACCGTGTTAGTAACTGGATGCAAGATGCGTCCTCTAGAGAAATATAATATGTATTCGTGTGAGATGAATAATAAATATATGTGTTAAAAAGTTCAAGTATTAAACAAAAGAATCTCACAGCTCTCGATATTAGTGAAGTGCTATTTAATTTGTGTCAAGGATTAATAAAAAGGAGTGAATTAAAACTTAAAATCTGTGTAAGCCTACATTGTTTGTTGCATCACGCCCTGCCGAAGAGAAACGTGTCTCTAACAATAATACTGATGCAGCCGAGGCAAACAAATATAATATCTAAAGAAGCAGTTTAATAACAAAGTTAATAGTTTTCTTAAACTTAGGGCAAAGGCCACCTGAAAATACATTTGGGGTGAAGGCTACCGGAAACTGTTTACTATACATGCGGTTGCAACAAATTTTAAGTTCGGATCCCCAACAGTTGAACTATAATACAACTCCTTCCATACGTAGAGCGTAAACACCATCTTCAATTTTTAAAGTACCCCATAGATGAAAATAGTTACATCAGGGTAACTTGAGGGCCACAATGCTTTACTAATTACCCTATCTTTAAAAGTTTCCTGAGTTAAACTTAATGACTCATTAACTGTATGTGTGGTACTAGCAAAAGTTTTGTTGGAAATACCCAGACTGACATTCAACGTTGGTCAACTGTTCAAAAAATGGTGCAAGTTCATTCCTGTATCTTTGCATTTATTATTTGTTCAGAAAATACAGGTCCTATTATTCTCTATGTGTTTACTGTAATCTATACATCAATTTTCGTGCCATGCAAGAGAATCTCATGTGTAAAATTGGGTCTCTCTGTGCTTCAGTATCTGTTATTTTACGACGGAACATAACCATGTAAATAGAACCAGCTTCGTCAGAGAAGACTATTAAGCCTCTTCAATTACTTTATCATTGACATTTCACAAAATCCAATTACAAAAATTTACCCTACTCTGATGATCACATGAAAAATAAGGTGTATGCAACAAATCTCATACATTGGAGGAACTAATAAAAACATTCAGTGAGAAATTCACTCAATTTCAGATATTAAACTCTTGAGTGTAAATGAAAATTTCCTGAGAAGATGCCAAAAACGTGTGGATAGAACACATCATTTACAGCATCTTTTATGATAAAGCACATGCTTATTATCATTGTAATTATTGTAACTGTAAATATGAGAACGTGTGGCAGTTGCACGGATATTATAATTTTGGTGGCAATCTAAGCTGTAGCGGCTGGTCATGAGCCACCGTGTGGTAGGTGTAGCGTGAAAGAAAAGCACTGTAATATGTAGAAGTACTGTATTCCCCCAAAAATATAAAGATTTCACCAGAAATGCACATTTTGAGATTCCCTGAATCTAAATAAATGCATTTTTAGAGAAAGGTCCATGTGTGTCTAGAAAAACAAAAACTTGGTATTTAAGTTCAGTATCTTCCAAGAATGTGACACAAAGATTTTCAAGAAAATCCCCCCCCCCCCTGCTGCTAACTACCCTTTACATAGAAAAGCTTTCATTATTTGTAATTTTCTTAAAAATGGCTCTTAATGATTTTGATTAAAATACCATATGTATAAAACATTTTCATGATAAAATGTATGTCTTGAATTTTCCGGGAATAGCTTGTGAGTCTTATTCATTCTGAATGACTTTTGTATAACTGGTAAATCATAAGAGGGATGCAAAACGGTTTGAATTTTCAAATACTTGCACTTTTTTCAAGTGGTAAGTCACTATTCCCTTTTTTTGGTGTCATACATAGAGCCATCACATAGCGACACACTTTTTAAAAGTCTGAGTATCGCTTTAGCCTACTGTATCCATATACACTTACAACAAAATATGATTTATTTCCATCTTTTTTCTTCTCCACCAAGCATTAAACCTTTCCAAGGCTTGTTGCGTGCTCCAAATGTTTAATTTATTGATTTATCCATCATTTCCTGGGTCTTCCGACATTTCATTTTCCTTGGGTAGCATTCCTCATTCATTCTCTCTACGTGTTCTAGCCATTTTTGCCTGTTTGCTCTATTTCTTCATTTAGGTTAAAGATTCTTAATTGCTTTCTTATGTCATCATTCTTTCTTCTATCTCTTCTAGTAACTCCTAATACTGTTCTTAAAAATCTCATTTCCACTGCCTGTAATCTGCTTTTATCTCTATTTGTCATTGTCCAAGTTTCGCTACTATATAGAGCAACTGGCACTGCCATGATTTTATAAAACTTCATCATTCTATCTTTTCTCACTTTATTTTTTAGTTTCTTTTAATTTTTCCACATATTTTTGAAAAATTTTCTGTTTTAGTTCCAATATCTCCTTCTTTAATATATGATATTGAAGATCCTAAAAATTTAAATGTGTTTACTTGTTCAATTATATTATTATGTAATACAAGTTTACATCTCAATGAATGGATTCTGTGAAAAGCCATGGATTTAGTTTTATTTTATTTCCATTTTTCTTTGATGCAATATTACAAGTGAAACTTACAACTAAAAATGTTAAAAATCTAGTGCGTCTATAAACTATCTCTCCCATACTTTAACCCCTAGGTTGTATGTATGTTACAAAGCTACTGTACCATCTCTTCACTTTCTAGGCTGAAACCAGTCTGTTGCTCTTTTCTTAGGCTCCTTGTCCACTTATCTCTTACATTTCCTACAAATGTCCCCACCATTTTAATTGTTTCTGCTTTTGGGCTTGCCAGCAGTTTAATTACTATTATTTCTTTGTTTAAGTTATCCCATTTTTTATTCCATATATCATCTCTCCATCTTTTAGCCTTTTCACATTCTATTAGCCAATGAAAAATACTACCCAATTTGTTACACAAACAAATTATACCTATGTATAATGAAAGTTTATCTCAATTAACAAGAAGTAGATAGTAGAATAGAGTTTTATAAGAATAGTTTGTAGAAGAATGAGTAGAGAAGAAGTGTGAGTTTTTTATTATTAAGAAAAGGTAGATAAGAAATAGACTTTATGACCAAGTTGTACTTTCAACATTTGCTGGAATAATGAATAAATATTTTGAAACTTCATGTCTTAAATGTGTAATGCTGAAGATATTGCACAGAAAAAAGAAAAGAAAGAAAAAAAAAAACACTCACCTCTCTTTCAACCTCCTCTGCTATCCTTTTTTCTTCTTGCTCAAAGCTTTCAATTTCTGCATTTTCCTTCTTTTCCTCATCCTCATCCAATACATCACTTTCCAAGTTCTCATATTCACTAGTTTCTTTGCCGCCAGTACCAGGGCTTCTGCCAGCAAATACAATAATGAATATTCATAAATACAATTAATGCATTTATTCCTATGGATCAATCATTGGATGCTAACATAATACCAATATTCATCTAGTGTTGTTAATAACAGGGTTATATAATGAGAATAAGATAAACAATAAAAATATTCAATGGCTTCAAATTTCTGTTGGAATTTCTATACATATATAATTTACATTACATTTTCTTAGCTACCCAACTATCTCAAGGGCATACTAGAAGATTATACTGGGTGGTTTGCCATTGCTTTACACAGTATGGGATTAAAGCAGCATTACATACATGTTAGTTTTGAATACAAAACAGAAGTTTCTCTATGACTGAAAAATTGCCTCCCTAAGCTGAGAAGGGAACCCAAGTTCCTTTGCATTCTAGACAGTGTGTTCAGAATACCACATGCAGAGGAAGTCAATAAGACTGTGCAAAACAAATACGTTTGAATGTACAAAAGGCAACAAAATTTACAAGGGTAAAACAAAATAAATTTGGGCACCAAATTTAAACAGCATTGTAGGAAGTCAAACACAGGGTGAGCCAAAAAACTACTAACCGCCTGCTCTGCATTTTTCTTGTCCATGTCCTCGGTGCTTGCTGCCATCTGCCGCTATCATATAAAGGAGTAGATGAAACCATACAACATTTTAACAACTACTTTTAAAGGCTTTACTTACCAACTTTATGAAAGGAGATGCAGAAACTGGCCACCGCCGTTGTCCATACATTTTTGGCACCTCTTTAGGAAACTATCCATCACTCGCCAATTTTTTTTTTTGAGACAACAATTTTGCCCCGCCTTTTTTTTTTAGAGAATTAACAGCCAGGGAGCGTGATTTTGCCTTTTTTCAACAAGACTCTGCAACAGCTTATACAGCCAATGCTCCAATGAGAAAAATGAAAGTATGTTTGAGGACAGAATTATTAGTAGACACTTGTGACCCCCTGCGATTTCTATCTCTGGGGTAACTTAAAACAAAGTATTCAAGACAAACCCACACACCCTGGAAGAATTAAAACAAAATATCTGTCAAGTGCCAGCATTTCTCAATGTGAACTACGGCGAGTGATGGATAGTTTCCCAAAGAGGTGCCAAAAATGTATGGACAACGATGGTGGCCAGTTTCAGCATTTCCTTTCATAAAGTCGGTAAGTAAAGCCTTTAAAAATAGTTTTAAAAATGTTGTATGGTTTCATCCGCGCCTTTCTATGATAACGGCAGACAGTAACAAGCACCGAGGATGCGGACAGGAAAAGCACCGCACAGACGGTTTGTAGATTTTTGGCTCACCCTGTATAAACAAGCAGACAAGTCGGCAGTTGCAGTCTCCTTCTGGAACCAAAACCATAAAATTGAAGAAGCAAATCTGTTTATTAAAAGTGGCTGAAAAATTTAGAGAACTGGATGTTTTGGAAAAGATTTACATTAAAAAATATGAGGGGTTCCTAATAAGTTTTGACATCTCGGAAGCTTATGTCACCATATTCAAGCTTGTCAAAAAACCTCCAGGGGAGACAAAAGGCACCAAACAGAACTTCACCCATGCTCAACCAAAAACCAACAGTCAAAACGCAGCCTATGATGGGAGCAATGACCTTTGAAACCTGTACTGAGAAATACTGCTAAGTGAAGCTGCTGGATATTGAGTGTAAAAGTGTGACTCAACATTTTATAAATTTTAAAGCATATTTTTTCTGCCCTGATAAGAAGAGACTAATTAAACGTCAAAATCTTAATCTTTCTTGTCTTAAATAGTTGTATGCTCTTAATATTGCTGATAACTTGAAACTAATTTAGTTATTAAATTTCTGTACCCCAAAAGGCACTACCTGAGAGATACATTTGTAACTACTACCTGATCTGACAATTAACTTACACTTCCTTCAAACGTATATAGAGGCTAAATTTGAAGGGTGCTTAAAAATCCTGACACTGATACTTCCTACTACTACTTCCTATTACAATTATGTGTTAAAGATTTATTTTCAGGTATTTCCATTGAAGGCAGTAGCGTGTTATAGTAGAACCCCATTTATCTTAACTTCTGAAAACCATATTAACTGGGGTGTGTTTCTCCTTTTTTATTTTCTCTACCACCTACATATGCTAGGTAGAGGAAGTATTGTATTTCAACCAAAAATCTGATATTGGGGTTTCATAAAAAATACGAGGGCTGATCAATAAAGACTGAGACTGATTTTTTTCTGTAGTTTCCTTGATAGTTTTATGTCTCTACCACGAATACTTGAAAAGAGCAGGGTTTCCTGTATATTGTCCATAAGCGACAGCACTCTCGTAACTGTAGGTTGGTAGTAATGCTGTATATTGTTGAGCCTACTTGAATTTTGCATACCACAAAATGGAGGTGACACGAGAGGAGCAATACAGCGCAATAAAATTTTATTTTCGTTTAAATCATACAGCCTTGAAACTTTCGAAAAGCTGAAGGAAGCATACGGTGAAGATGCACTACCTCGTGCAACGGTGTTTAGGTGGTTCAAGGACTTCAAAGAAGGGCGAGTCCTCTGTGCTAAACAAGGTGGGCCTGGTGTTTCGGAATGGAATGATTTACCAGCATGCAGTTCTGCCCCTCACACTACTGTTGCAGCAGCTACTACATGTCAGTATTGGCTACACTGAGGAAGCACATTACAAGGAAACGTCCAGAACATCATCGGAATGGGTGGCGACTTCATCATGACAATGCGTGGCCTCACGTCGCAAATCAAGTCCAGGAATTTTTGGCTAAATTCAACATTACCTGTGTGCTGCATCCATCTTAAAGCCCCGGTCTTACCCCCTGTGATTTCTTTTTATTCCCATTACTAAAGGCAAAGCTCCGGGGCATTCGATTTGAGAGCACTGAAGCAGTGCTAAAGAAAAGTGAGGCGATTCTCAAAGACCTGACAAAGAATGGCCTGCACCATGTGTTCGAGGACTGGCAGAGACGCTATAAAAAGTGCATTCAGTTAGGAGGGGACTACTTTGAAAAAGATCATGTCAGCATTGAAATGGAGTAATAAATATCTGTGAAAAAAAATCAGTCTCAGTCTTTATTGATCAGCCCTTGTATGTACATATTTACATGAAAACAATCTGTGTATTTGTGAATAGCATAATTCAAAAACTAGCACTTGGATGAATACCAAACTTGGTATTTAAATCCACATCTAGCATCTTCCAAGGATATAAAATGAAGGTTTTCACAAAATGGAAAAAAATGTTCATTATTTTGTTTTCTCAAAAGTGGCTCTACTGATTTTAATAATATATCACATGTTTGACATATTGATAGGAGAATTAAAATAAATAAACATATACATAATTTTCCATGAATAGCTTGTCAAATCCCCTTCTTTTATCTAATTTTATGTAATTCTGTATACACTAGGAAACCATAAGCGGTAGAAAAAACTCACTTCATAAAAAATAATGTAGAGTTCAAATAATTGTCCAATAATTTTGTTTTTAGATTAACTGTTTTCAAAATACTGCATGATTACATTTTCCCAAAAATAAGTGCATTATCTAATGGACAATGCTTGAAAATTTCTGATTCTTCTTTTTCCTTTGCAACTTCAAAAGTGCGCAAATCGTACCTGCCATTAGCTTACTAGCTGTAAGCCATATTTTAAGCAAATGGAAACATGCGATGATAAAATTTGAAGAGAAATTCAAGGCAGTGAGAAGAATAAAAACAGTACACTTCTCTATAATGCTACAGTGAAGTATGGTTTCAGAATAATCAATAATTAAGATCACACACCTTTAACCATAATTTTCAAATATGACAGGATATCTCTGGAATTCAAATATATTTGAACAACTCTTTGCCCAAAATGACATTTGCCATGGATAAGTAGGGTTCTACTGTAGTTTAAATTTGGTTGCAATGCATTTAGTACACCAGGAAATAGAAATGGTGCAATGAGAATATTACTTAACTGTGTCTGCAACAAGGGGTATGCTATGCAACAAAGGTTTGCAACCTACAACTAACTATGAAAGCAGGCCCATGATTTATTTAAAGAAAGTTTTTCTGGCAGAGACTACTTTTGAATGAAACAAATGAAATTTATTGTCATTAATGACATACAATATTAAGTTACATTTCATACAATAATAACCTTTCTCCCTTTTTTGTCACACACCTTCAACTAATTTCTATTCTTAAGAGTTACTTGTTTAACTAATGCTAAATAATTAATCCATTCTCTCTCCAATTCATTTCCTCCCCCTTTCACAATTGACAATTCTATACTATTTCTCATGCATCTTTCCTAAGTATTTCTGAGAGCTATAATAAATTGTTTTCTATTGTTATTAAACATTCTCTTTACTAATTTCTCCTTTTCTAGATTATCCCATTCATCAAATCTTCCTCATTTTCTCCATAAGTAGGCATAGGTTAGTGCCATAATCCTGTCTTAGCCCCATTAATTTTAACATACTTACTCTTGCCCAAGCATATTCTTCTCTACTTGTTTTGTCACAGAAATTCACATATCTCTCTCTGCCACAATCTGTTTTTGTTCGATATCCTCAATACGTGTCTTCACTTCTCTCCAGAAACCCTTTCTCATGCCTATGTTCCCTTTCCAAGCATTCTCCATTCCAGTTTCTTCTAAAATTGTTCCCATTTTTGTGTACTGAGTTTCCACTTCTTACTTGAATTAATAAACATTGCTTCACAACGTTTCCTTTGTCCAACGTTTTCACTCTGTACAAATATTTTAATTCTCTTTCAATTACTTTCCCCTTATTTGCTATTCTTCCCAGTTCAAGTAGTGCTACTGCATTTGGTGAAGCTCTTGGCAAAATCCAATATTAATTTACAGAATTCCCTATGAATCTTATCAAGTTATCAATATTCTTCCTTCCTTCAACCCCCTCCTCCCACTTCCACTTCACGCATCATTTTCACTTCAACCAATGTATTATATACCCTTTCCACCACATCACTCTCATATCTGGTATTTTGCTATAGAATGTTCTGATATCTCCCATAACCGAACTTTTACTAATACATTTTTTATTTGGTCTCCCACTCACCCATTAGCATTCAACCTTATCCCCAAATATACAAATTTATTGACTATCTCAATTTTACTACCAAGGAGAGACTATTTATTTTTCATTCATGAAAGCTATGAAATAACATTGAGAAAACAAGCCTTCTGGAGATGTAATATCTTAGATGACTGGTTCTATGCGAGAACATGCTGCGAAACTGAAGTAGAAGGGTTGAACACCTATGATAAACATATACCTTGTCACATTTTTCTTGAAGCAAGAGCAGTCTGGAGGTAACAATAGATGCACTGCAGGTGTTTGCAAAACACATATTATACATGAAACACAATGTACAACACTTGGAGAGTTATAAACTATTCTCCTCTTCTTGAAAATGGCTTGAAGCAGAAAAGGATGCAGACATCAGGCTCTGCATACCTACATAATTACAGTTCATAGGGTATGTAGACTTACTGTTCTACCACCAAAATGGCATGATACATAACAATATGGCAAAAATATTCAACTTCTTTGCTGAACAGCTTTTAGATTTTCTTTCTTTCTCTTTTCCCTTAACCAATTATATGGGTGATCCTAGAAATAATTCACATTGCACATGTGAGCCCATCCTCATTTCATTATTAGTGGGAGTAATTAAGAAGTCTATGTAAATTGAAACCAATTGCTTAAAAACTTATTTATCTAGAAGCTGTTGAAATGGACATGAAAATAAGTTAGGTTATGTAAGTCTCTTAGATCAAAGAACTTAAGATTGAAACTTCTGATCTGTGTGATAACTCTCCAAAAGAGGGTCATAGTACTACAAAAGACAATTATGACCCAAAGACCACTACCATCTGTGACATATGATTATCATAGATATGTTGCTACTGATCATCCTCCTGTTTTCACACAAGTGACTGAACATTATTTCTCAGAATTTTTAATAAGAAATTGCACCCAAAAATTCATTAAAACTGAGTACAGGTACTGGGGCATGCAACATTGCATATTAGTGAGTATGGCATGTATTAACCAATTACAATTGGAAATCCCTCCCTCACCCAGCCTATATTACTGACATGAGTCCACCTGATTATGACCTTTTCCCCAAACTATAAATTCCATTTTGGCATCAGCATTTTACAACAGTGCATGTCCTTAATAAAGCTGTAACCTAAAACATCTGAAAGATTGTTTTGAAAGTATGGAGGCTGAAAAAACAAAATGTGTAACAATTTTCTTTGCATTATTTCTATTTTTAATAAGGAGCTAATAAAGCAGATTTTGGGAAATTAATAATACTCCTAACATAAACATAAGGTTAAAAGCCTGGGATTACTGCATCCACAATCACTAGTTATGGTGTAAGAGCTAAGGGCATATATGTTTCTATGGATCTCACATGCAGGGATCTATTCTAATTGCCAGGTTATGATTAAGCAGCACTGACTCTGAAATTGTGGAATGTGTAGAAGGATA
The DNA here is from genome assembly GCA_030765065.1 of Deroplatys truncata. NCBI lineage: Eukaryota > Metazoa > Arthropoda > Insecta > Mantodea > Mantidae > Deroplatys > Deroplatys truncata. The sequence continues at coordinate 114,974,731 of CM060982.1, forward strand.
TTAAATCAGGCTCTGCAACGAGGCGACATGTTATGAAGTGTAGCGAAAGAATTAATACCACACAGCTAGCTGTGATGGTGATAAAAGTACATATATTTATTGTTATAAGTAGTTATCAACTAAATAGAAACTGACAGAGTATTAAAATCTACTGCATTCTGTTATAATTCATGCAATGAATCTCATAGTAATTATTTTTTTTAAAATATGAGTTGAAGTTTTCCTGTCCGTGACCTAACTAGAATTTTCAGGCTTCCAGCCTGGTATATGAAAGTTTGAAACTTGACATGTTCATTATCTTCTTGTTCAGGAATTTACATGGGCAGGATTTACCCAAGAACATTTAAAACTAATGCATTTTTTCTTCGATTAATTAGGAAATATTTGTAAAAAATGAATCTCAGATATTATGAGAAACATCCAACATTACACCACACAAAATTAGTACCTTAAAAGCTCTTCAACATGAGACTTTTATGAAGTTCTCATGAAAACCAGTTCAACTTCCTTTGAAACTACGTTGACAGTTCTCAGTAAAATGTGGAAAATGTTAATTAATTTCTCTGCTATATAACTACCCTATTTTTATACAAATTAACAACAAAAATGTAGTGTATCCAGTAATTGTTTAGATACCTCAAATATGTTTATTGTATTACACTCTTGAAAACAAACAAGACATGTTACAGGCACTATCAATCCACATGACATTGTTATGTAGATATAATGGCAATGACTTATTTTAGAGCTACCAACATGTAAAATTAACACACAGAATTCATGTTAAGCAGGGTCCATTTGGACCATAGAAAACATGTTTAAGGGATATCAATTTTTAATGTCCAAAAATGTATTTTTGTTCATGGCTATTAAATAGTCTTTAAACATACAAGGGATTTTAAGATTAATATAGCTACTTGGGGTCCACTAAGACACTCTAATTGCCTTTGATATTACACAAACTTTAAAATGTCAGTAATAAATATAAGAGCATTATTCCGATTGTTATGTGCATATGTATTCTTTAAAATTGTTTACATTATTGATTATTAAATTGTTGATTTCAAAGTTTGCTTTCAGCCTCTGAAAATATAAGCATTCAGTTTTGTTTCTGGCTTTCAGATAGTAGTGTATACAGCAGCAGACTAGGTCATAAAAATATCAAAGGGAAGGATATGATTTTAATAAAGATAAACAGGCATGTGGATAAAGTTTTGCATACTATATTATAATGTAGTTAGATGAAGATTAGATTTTCTCAGAAGTGTTGGAAGACAAAGATGCTTTAGAAAAGGAAGATGAAGTTTTAGATGAGCAATTGTGTGCTCAAGTCACTTTGAGACAGGAAAAAAGACAGTTTTTCTAAAATATCAAGACTAAATACTATAAATGTTAAAAAATTGACAGAAACTGTCTTGCAATAGTTGCTCTAAGATAAAGAGAATCGGATGAGATTAAAATATAAGCACTACAAAGGGCTACTTTATTTTTACTTTCTCTACTACGTATAGTAAGTAGGGGAAGTATTGCATTCCACCCAAAAATTCGATACCGAGATTTCACCGGAAATACATGTTTTGAGACTCACTGAATCCAAAAAAAGCATTTTTGGAAACATGTCCGTGTGTGTGTCTGTCTGTGTGTCTGTGTGTCTGTCTGTGTGTCTGTCTGTGTGTCTGTGAACAGCATAACTCAAAAACGAAGAGTCGGATAAACACCAAACTTGGTATTTAGGTTCAGTATCCTTCAGAGATGCGACACGAAGGTTTTCAAGAAACTCCCCTCACCCCAGACTACCCTTTACATGGAACATTTTTCGAAAATTTTAATTTTCTCAAAAACGGCTCTAACGATTTTGATTAAAATATCATATGTTTAAGATATTGTCATGACAAATAAAATGTATATCTCGAATTTTCTGGGAATGTCTCCAAAAGTATTCTTCGTTATGAACGACTTTTTCATAACTGATAAACCATAAGAGATAGACAAAATTTTACTACACGAAAAATGTAGATCGCGTTAAAATACACAATTTATGTCATATACATTTCTTTTGTTGAGTGAACCGTTTGCGAGATATTGCTTGTTATTCCCTTAAATTTTCCAATACTTATACTTTTTCTCAAATTCGTTATTCATTTTTTTTATGTCCTGGACATGCAAAGAGAATGGAATGCGCCACATAGCAACCAGCGTTAAAATATTTGACTATAGCTTAAAACCTACCATATTCCCCTTGCATCTACAAGAAAATTATCAATAAGATTGACATTTCGATATCTCTATTAACATGAAGCATATGGAGAATAAGCGTTTGTAAAAATAGTTTGTACAAGAGCAGAGAAAGTCATGTGAGTGTAACACATCAGATTTTTTTAATTGATTTGGCATTAAACAATAACATTAAAAGTTTGAATTATTTTTAATGATCAATAATTAATGTTAAATGTTTAATATGTTATCTTACAAAATTATTATAAGCTTTATTAGGTTTCATGTGGAGTCAATCAGTTGGTTTACAGAGATTTTATACCATACCATTAGGAATATTAACTCTGATTACAGCAGGTTGATGTGAAAAATTAAATAATTAAGTCCTTGTGTAATGTTGTCAAATTGCTTTCAACTATGAAAAAAATTAAATTGAATTTTATTTATGGATGCTCTTTAACTGTTGTGGTCCTTAGCGTCTCATTCATATTGGGCGTGAAAGACCGGTAATTTTGCTCAGAGGCCTCTTTATCAGGCTTGAGGTTCTTTTATGTGCCGTAAATCTATGACATGGGACCACCAGCTTTACTTCCCTTCCGAAGGAAGCCATGCTAAAGATTTTTACGCCCAAAAAAAATCCATCGCTCTCTGCCGGGTTTGAACCCGCTACCTCGGGAACTAGAGGCTAGATGGTAACCACTACACCACGGAAGACTATTTCAACTACGAAGAAGAGCTTACCCCAGTATAATCAGGGCTAAACCCTTCACTGATTCATTTTTCACATTATACACTCAAAAACAAATCATGTGACATCATGCCATACCTCTGAAATAAATAAGTATTCTTTTCTTGCTTGTTTTGAGGGTGTAATATGAGAGAAAGTGAAATGAAAATGAGTCAAGAACTGCCACTGAACATTTGTTACCTGCAAAGTAATCCTCATTTGTTGACAAATTCACTTCAATGGAAGATAAGTTGGTCAGTCCTATTATTCTAGCTGCTAGAAGATTTACAATTTTACCTGATTACATACATCTTCATCTACTGTGAACCACTGTCTGTTTCTTCACAAGAAAATCACTTGGGGAGAGCTTTGCACCTTAGAAAGGATGTTGATGTGTTTTCTGGGCAAATCCCATACAGACTGTGACTTAATGACTGAGAAAGCTGGTAAGCTTAAGGTCAGTACAATCTTGGCTTTGCCAGAAACGTTTTTACAGCAGTGAATGTTTAATCAAGGAGATAATTAATATGAGTCCTTTGAAGGCTTTGCAGTTAAACTTTTAGTTGCATTAAAAGCAACATTCATGGGCATCAGTTTGATACAAAATGCATTATTTTAGTTGGGATAAATGGGATTACTTCTGAGGTTAAAGATGTTCCATGACACTTTTTGGAGCCTCACCCATCTCCATTTGACTACTGCTCAGTGATGAATATATTTAAGGTACATAGTTATGATTCAGCAAATATAATTAAATAAAACTTCTGGAATGTTATCCATCATACAGCCATATAAATATAGGTATGCTTATATACATATAAAACCATAAAATTAATTTTCTACATACAGAGAGAGCCAAAAAACTATGAACCAGCTGCGTGGTGTTTTTTCTATTGGCATCCTCGGCGCACATTGCCATCTGCCACTATCATAGAAAGGTACGGATGAAGCCATACAACACTTTTAAAACTACTTTTAAAGGCTTTAATTACCAACTTTATGAAAGGAGATGGTGAAACTGGCCACTGTCATTGTCCAAACAAAATATCTGTCAGGAAATTGCTAGCATTTCTCAACGTGAACTATGGCGAGTGATGGATAGTTTCCTAAAGAGATGCCAAAAATGTATGGACAATGAGATGGCCAGTTTCAGCATTTCCTTTCATAAAGTTGGTAAGTAAAGCCTTTAAAAGTAGTTTTAAAAATGTTGTATGGTTTCATCCACGCCTTTCTATGATAGCGGCAGACGGCAACGAGCGCCGAGGACGCGGACAGGGAAAACACCGCACAGCCGGTTCGTAGTTTTTTGGCTCTCTCTGTAGTAGAATAACAACTTTCTAGCAAACATAATCATCTATGCAACTGCATTTGTTGTTAGTATACTGAATTAACAATTCCATACATTTGGGATGGGAAAACCAAGAATATAAAATGTCATATATCACAACCCATGCTGACTTACCAAACTTTCAAGTACTTAGTCATAATTTTATATATGGCCACAAAAATTCCTTAATATTCCAAACAGGTCCACAATATGAGGAATAAGAATCTTAGTCTACATCACTCCAATACTTAATAGTTTTGAACAGTGTTTAGAAACCCTTCTTCCCAGGGTGATTGGCGAGAATCTTTTCAGACACACAGGGCAGCATCAACGAGCATATGCATCTCATCTGCATGCTAAAGTTTTATCTTTATTTAATTACCCATACCTGTCTTGCATGCAACTCTTGCCCTTGTAAATATATTAATGAAATAATTGAACAAACAGTATCAAGCATTAATGCCATGTCTTTATACATACCATACACTGGGTGAACAAGGGTACCAGTCCAAACATCCACTGCAAGCCATTGATTTCCATTGTGGTTACTTGTATTATTACTGTGGCTATTACTTTAAAATATAGCATGGCTTTCTGCAGTTTATTAAGTAGCAGCATACAAATTTTCCCCACTAAAATTCTTTTCTTAACCAATCATTGTTTAATATTGGAGCTTTACTTACAAGGGAAATACTGGACTGGTATATAGGTAGAATTCTGATTGATAAAAAATATGGTAAAGTCATTCCATTAGTTTTTTTACATGTTGCGAGATAACTTGCACTGATTCTAGTATTGCATTGACATGTAAAGCGTGTAGAATGGGCACGGATTGTCTGAAGTTACAAAGACTATTGCTCCATTTGGGTTCTTGGAGTGGATAGACTAATAATGACATCTTTAATAATGAGGATATTACATAACAAGAGAATTTTGACTCAAATCATTCCTCAAAAAAAAAAAAGATTTGTGCAACTCCTAGACGTATATTTTTTTTAGACAGTATCAAACATAATCTCAAAACTGGAAGAGCTATTTGGAATAAATTGTTAGGCATGAAAGCAACGCAAAACCTACATGATGGGGTTTTATAATGAAATTAAATTCTGTTGTGTATTACCAGTTTGGTTCAGCAATCTCAAAATATATGCAAGCCAAAAGTGTGGATACATTTTTGAAAAACAAGGGCACGCTTTTTTTAAATATCCTCAAAACAATGCTCCATGTGTTTCATTGTGCACATGGGAAAGATGAATGTGAAAATACAGCGGTCATGAAGTATTTGTACTATTCCAGAAACTGTGTCCAGACCAATTATCACCAATAAGGTCAGTGATAAAGATGGCCTTAATGTAAAGGTTACAAAAAGAGCTACCGTGTGAATGTTGGATAGAGTCTATTACTAGAGTTGAGGTGCATACCAGAGCGGTATATGTGAATTCAAATCACAATACCTTGTAAGAGGCAGAAATGCTAGTTCCCTTGTTAGAGTTAGAACACAGTGCTCCATTATATATCTTTCTGCACTTCTTAAAAGCCCAGTCTGTTTCCTTGCATTGATAACACAATAACAACTTCATAAAAGAACATTGCCTATAAGCTGATAGGCAATGTTTATGATGGAAAAGAATGTTTGAGGCACTAATGTCAACATAATGTGCACTGTTGGGAGCTGAAAATATATGTAGCTAGTGAGGAATAATTCACCCTAGTTGCTCTTCAGTGCCTTCAAATGTTCTACGTGCTGCTCCATTTTGAAACTAAAAAGTATTAATTCAAACTTGAGTAAGTAAAAATGGAACACTCAGCAAGAAAACAGGAAAAAGCTACTTTTTAAAGTAAATCCCTCGTTTAAAACAGCAGTTCAGTAAAACTGCAGTCTTCAACTTTGAAATTCATCCTCAGGGGCATCACTTTATGGTAATGGAGTTGAAGATTTTATAAATATAGGCTTGCCCCTCATTTTAGAAAATACATTGCTTGGGCACATGTTAGGTTTATATTCTAAGATTTTTCAACAAATGTATTTAATCACAGTCATTAAACTTCCTCCTCCTTTTCCTCCTCTTTCTTCTATTATGGTGTATATTTTATGACAGATTGGAAATGCTTTTAACTTCAATAAACTTGTAGCAATCAAAATAATGGCATGCCTTATGCATAATCTTATCACACATTGTTATGTGAACATTTCCCATTATTCTGAGACTGCGTTTAGACATTTCACATTTCCCTCTCCAGCTGTAGAGAGTGAACAAATGAACTATATTTCAGTTACCAGCAGATAATGAATGTATCAAAACTTATAGAGCAAACTGAAGCAGTTTAAAGCACATGATAGGAGTAAAAAAGTCTCGGAAAGCACGGATCTGCATAAGAATGTCTGCAGGGTGGTTGTAAATATCTGTTTACCAGTTACACTAAATTGCTTGTAAATATAGCATGCCTTTCTCCTTGAGAATCACAAGCAGTCCAAGGTTTGTTCTTTGTTTACACAACTGAACATTGCCTAGAGGTGGAGTTGTAATCAAACTACATGTGCTGTACAGGACAGTGAAAAGTTATAGAGGGCATGTTATTTGTCTGAAAAGTTTAGGTCCCTTAATAAGGGATCTTTTTGCAATCTTATAGAAACAATATTTATGCTTATGTGTCTATATCTACAACAAATTAAGTCAGTGGTGACTCAACATTACATTTGCAAGCTATCTTCAAATGGCTCATTTATTGAGAATTCTTTGCTTCTATTATCATGTGCTTTAAAAGCATTGTGTTTATACTACCAATTATGATACATTCATGCATTTGGATTGGAGATGATTTACGGGTAATTACTACAATAATATTCTGATCCTCCTTAGATTCTGTTGGTAACTTCTGTGCATCTTCATCCTTTTGGGGCAGCAAATACTATTTAATTCCAGTACATGCCTGAAGCTTTGAATTAGCAAGAGTCATAAAATATTATATATTCCCATAACATTAAGAATGCAGTAATTAGTTTAAAATATTGATGAAATCCATATTGTAAGAAAGAATATAATTAAAAATGCATAAATATTAGTAAATAATGAAAGTTCAAAAAGGCTTCTACTTAATTTTCTAGTTCCAAGGAAATATGAAAGATATAAACTCTTTGTTCACAACAGAGGAAAGTTCATGTTTACAACATAGTGCCACATTGCACAAACTTCTTTTCTTGTAGTAGTCTCGAAACATCTGCTTTAAGATGGAGCTATTTTTTATTTTTACAAATGGTATATAATTGCGTAAAATATGCAGCATTGAAGTAGCCAGTGAGAACAGATTCTCAGAGCAGCAGCATATAAACAACATTTAAAAACTTTTCTACTGGATGATACAGTTCATTGTGAGAAGAAACTTCCGCCCCCCGCCTACCGCTCAGCTATGAAGACAGCTTGCTTTTTAAGATAATTATTTTATTACTTTTAAGGCATCCTACAGACAATTTTTACTTTCTCTACCATTTACCAAGGGCAAATAGAGGATATGTTCCATTCCACTCAAAATTCTATATTGAGATTTCTCTGGAAATACATGTTTTAAGGTCCCTTGAAACCTCCCATTACCAAAAGAAAGCATTTTTAGAAAAAGGCCAGAGAGGGAGAGGGAGAGAGAGAGAGAGAGAGAGATAATACAGAATCTGAAAAACAAAAAGTCAGATAACTACCAACCTGTATTTAATTTCAGCATCTTTCAAGGACATGGCAGTAAGATTTTCAACAAAATTCTCCTATCACAAACTATCTCTTGAATGGAACACTTTTTAATTATTATTTATTTTTTCAAACACAGCTCTAACAATTTTTAAAATATTTGTTTGATATACTGGCATGAGGAGTTTTCTATGAATAGTTTCTGAGGACCCCTTAATTCACTATATAGTTTTGTATACCTATGAAGATTCTGTTCTAAACATTTGACTGTCATACTGGTGTCCTGCATGCTTTTTTGGAGTTAAAATAAATGTGCATTCAAATAATTTCAGGAAACATTTATCATAAAAAACAAGGTTTTTTTAATGAATAATTTGCATAATAGATAGAGAAAATTGCGTGATTTGCTTCAGATCTGTTTTAAACTGTGTTTGGCCATAGGTAATTTACAAATCTGGAATATAATAGCACACAGTGCTGGTGCAATAGTTTTAAATAAAATACATAAATAGCACAGCTCTATAATATTCACTTTGACCTATAAATGTTGGCAAATGCAAACAGCACGTAGCTTCATTGAAATGCACCTTGAGCATGCACTAACTTTCCATCTCAGAACACTTCTTTGGAATCTTTGAATGCAAGGCTTGCTGGCATGTGAATGGTATTGAGTGTAATGCTGCTTTTATAATACTGGAACTTAGCATGATGTAATCTAAATTTTTTTTTATGCTGAATACAGAAAAGTTCATCTGATTCTCGAGTCTCAAGTTTGGTTAAACTAACTGACTAGAGGTCTTGGATTGGACAGAAGCTGCCTCAACCCCCATCCAAAGTATGTATAAACAACTGACAAGTCGAGGCAATGTTAACTGAAATTCACAAAAAGCTGTATATCGGTACATGCTTGGTCTACCTGCATCACAATTTATGTTGAAAGAAATTACCTTGTTTGCCGATGTTCCAACCTCACACCTTGTTCAGGTCTTTTCTTTATCAACACACTGCATTATTGTACCTATTTGTTCAAAAACATCCTCTATGTCTCATCTTGTTTATGAAATAATGAACAGTGCCCTGCTAGGAATTGTAACGTGTGCAAAATCATAACTGAACTAATCTCCAAGCTTTCTTGCAGGAATATGCTGTTCCAAGGTTTATTCAACCATAAGCAGTAACTTATTACCAACACACAACACCCATGTAACTGCCAGAACTCAAATGATAAACATATATGTCATTTGCCATGAGCTTGAGAATTAACTGTATAGGGTTGCCAGATTATGATTTTTTTTAAGGAACAGTATAGTTTTTTCCTTGTTTGTTCCCCATACTGTATAATATAGGTACTATAGGGCACATATTCCTTTGATTTTGCTATTTCGCTTAATGTGCCCTGCTTTCAGTGAAGGTGATGCGCAACCCAGAGTAACAATTGTCATCATGTTAACAGTAAGTAGTTGGCAATACTGCTTTCAGCTTACCAAATTGTTGAGTGCAGTTCTTCACTTTTATCATGATACTCAGACCTCAATCATAACTGAAAACACAAATTTTGCTGTAGTTTGGTCTCTGCTTTTATTTCTGGTAGAATCTAGAGTTCAGTGGGCTTAATAAAAATGAGTTGTTGGCTTATTTAAATTACAGCAAAGCAGGCAACAGTATTGTTTGCAATAATGCTTTGTTAAATATAGCTAGAAACAGTAAATATGAAAATTCATCTGTTTCAATGTATATGTGCAAATGTATGCATAATTAGCAAATAGTATGTGGGCTATAACAAGAGTAAAGACAATGCTGCTGTGGGAATGAAACAAGATGGAGATAATTGTTGTCACTTCTATCGCATGCTAGTCTGTCTGACTTACCCTGCAGTAAATTGACTGTTCCACCAGACTGAAAGTGCATGTGCAGTAACTGAAGAAGTTATTCTCCTGTGAGTTACCGCTTTAAGCTGCTGTGTTTCATTATGTTCACAAAACAGGAACAGCAAAGTTGGATGAAAATTGAATGTGCCCATGGTCGCATAGCAAGACAATGTCACAAAGATCTTGTTGAAGCATACGGGGAAATGACATTACCACAAAGGACTTTGGTGGGATAGGTTAGAGCTCTCAACGATGGGCATAATTGTGCGGAAGCAGGTTATTTGAGTGTAAGTGAAGAGGAAGTCACTGTTTCTGCACTGTTAAGACACTGATCGAAGTCAGACAGTATGCGAGTTAGCCCAAGAGATAGGAATATTGCAATATGACTGTGCTGCATTGGGGTAGATTCTCTACGATTTGACAGAGGCACAGCAATGGTTACATACAATGCCGCTCAAGCTCACTTGGAGCATTATGGTCCTCTAGTACCAATCCAATGAGTAGCATCATTACAGGTCACCACACATAACAACATTGCGCCATACCCCTACAAATGTGACAGTTGTGCTGATTCTTGCATATGACTGCAATGGCATCAACCCAGCACATACCATTCCACAAAGACAGAATGTGGATGCACAGAAACACTGTGCATAAACAGAATTTGGAGCATAATCTCAGACCAGTGTTGCTAATGAAGCGCCCACATGTTTTGCGGAACCATACCATTATTCTGTAGGATAATACTTTGGCACATTCTAGCTGATCTGTATTTTTCTACAGTTGGGAAGTGCTTTTCCATCCACCATATTCACTGGACTTAAGTCCCTGTGATTATGACCTGATCCCAAAGATGAAGGAACACTTCGTGGCATTCAATTCTGGACTGTTCACAAGATTCTGCAGGCAGTAGAGCACTCCATCAGAAATATGAATAGAGGAGGAGCTGCTACAGGGATACTACGACTTCGACATTGCTGGCAATGAGTTGACGATGCTGATTACTAAACTGAAGGCCTGTAGAAGTTTTACACATCTCTCTTTGCTATTAATAATAAATAAATAAATAGCTACCACTATTAAAATTATAACCTATGTATATTCTGTAAATATTTAAGTAATACAAGTTTTCTACAAATAATAAACTTAATTTAGTTTCAATTAAAAAAAATATATAATCCCATACGGAATATTATTTTGGTCTAGAGTACTTTCTACTGTGATGAGAAGAATGTTCCTTATTTTCAATATGAGTATCTGGCAACCTTATAACTGTCTTCAATCCAAGGCCACTGTCCAGCCAGTCTAGTACAACTCTATGACTCACCATATATATTTACAGAGAGAGCCAAAAACTACGAACCGGCTGCACAGTGTTTTTCTTGTCTGCATCCTCGGCGCTTGTTGCCGTCTGCTGGTATCAGAGAAAGGCGCAGCTGAAACCATACAAAATTTTTAAAACTACTATTAAAGACTTTGCTTACCAATTTTATGAAAGAAGATGCTGAAACTGGCCACAGTCGCTGTCCATATATTTTTGGCACCTCTTTAGGAAACTATCCATCACTCGCCATAGTGGCAATTTCCTGGTAGATATTTTGTTTTAATTCTTCCAGGGTGTATGGGTTAATCTTGTACACTTTCTTTTAAGTTACCGCAGATATAGAAATCACAGGGAGTTAGGTCGGGGGGACGAGGGGGCCACAAATCTCTACTAATAGTTCTTTCCTCAAACGCACTTTCAATTGTGCTCATTGAAATATTGACCGTATAAGCTGTTGCAGAGTCTTGTTGAAAAAAGACAAAATCATGCTCTGTCTGTTAATTCTCTAAAAGAAAGGGGGCAAAATTATATTCACATATGTATGGGCATCCTGTTGACTCGAAAAAATTGTCGGTTCCCGACCTAACCCCCTGCAATTTCTATCTCTGGGGTAGTTACAAAGTGTACAACACAAACCCACACACCTGAAAGAATTAAAACAAAACATCTGCCAGGAAATTGGCAGCATTTCTCAACGTGAACTACGGCGAGTGATGGTTAGTTTCCTAAAGAGGTGCTAAAAATGTATGGATAATGACGGTGGCCAGTTTCAGCATCACCTTTCATAAAGTTGGTAAGTAAAACCTTTAAAAATAGTTTTAAAAATGTTGTATGGTTTCATCTGTGTCTTTTTATGATAGCGCTAGACGGTAATGAGCGCCGAGGATGCGGACAAGAAAAACATCACGCAGCCAGTTCGTAGTTTTTTTGGCTCTTCCTGTAACCGTTCATGGATGTATTTATTTATTCATTTAAAAAAAATGGGAGCACCTGGAGCTATACCATTTCCTAGCACTACAGCCCTGTAATAAGATAATCTTGTCAGTTAAGACTGCACTTAATATTAGTGTAAAAAGTGGACAGAAATATGCAGAAATGACCAAACTTCTGCAATGATAGAAGTAGTTGTTTCTACCATAAGTGTAAACATGCTCTTTCCATTAATGTAAAAAAGAAGTTTATACCTTTCATAGTTTCTTAGAATGTACAAAAATTAAATAGCCACTTCATATTAACATTAGTTTAAGATTAAAGTGATGATGCAGTAAAATTTAATAATGAAAAAATAGGTGCAAAAAATGTAGTTCAGAAAATCATCTGTGCAGCTTACATAACACCATGAATATTTCACTAAAAGCATTATCTTAAGCATAATCAACAGCAACAATCTGTGGATTGAAATGATCTAACAAGACAGGCAATGTTTAGGGAAAGGAGTTTATTGTAATCCACTTAACATTAATATAATTTTTCATGTTGTGATAAACACTTCCAAATACATATCTGGAAACTCCTTTCACTACACATGACCGGTCCAGAGAATACCTGTTTCATATGTTTCCACACATTCCAAGTCGTAACATAGGGAAAGCAGTATGGAAGTTTCAGCCACAAACAGCAAGCCAAAAGGGTTAATAAATTATATTCATACAATTGATATGCAGAGATATAGCTACCCCACAACAAACTAAACCCACAGCGCAGGGAAGGGCTTTCTCAACATAGAATACAATAAACATTATCTGACCTGGTAAGATGCAACATGATCCACAGAATGAGGCAACAAAAATCACAGGTTTATATTTTCAGACATCACAATAGCAAACTATGTAAGGAAGGTATGGCTCTCTTTTCAGGGGGTGAGTGGCTTGTCATGCTTCTATATTTCAGCTTGAACAATAATTTTGGCTCTTAAACTATGAGGTTTCATTTGGAAATATTCTCTTAAATAAAAGACAATATGAAATGAATAATCAAGGACAAATAATAAGTAAAGTGCATAAATTTTAAATTTGATTAGCAGCTTGTGATATTTGTGCAATATATAAGATTAAAAAAGCATAACAATATTAAATATTTTGTGCATTGTTCAGGGGAGGGAGACATTTTTGTGTGAAATCATTGGTTGTAATGCTGAAGCAAAGTGGTTATTGTAACGAAAAGCATTATTAGGATAAAAGCATTTGATAGTAGGCAAGTTCTATTTAAGCATCGCTATATGGTATGAATGTAATTTGGGTAAACAGAGTGGCCCAAAAAATTTAACACATAATGTAGATTGGTACTTTAAGGATCCAGTAACTTAAAATCAGAGAACATCATGGCCTGTATACAGTTGCCAGTTAAGTTATATAACCATCCAGGCAACTTCAAATAGTTTATAAATAGTAGAAACTCTCTTGTAAATGCATTATTTTTTGACAGGAAAATCTAACAGCAGAATTAGCATATGTTTTATTATTATTTTGCCAAGATAATGAATGCATTTGTGAAAAATTAAAAATTATCTTTTCTTTTGATTAAGTTGAAAATTTTAAACACAGAATGTTTCAATGCAGAACATAAGAAATGTTAGTGAATTATGTCCAACCATTTTTGAGAAATTTATTTTTGTTATTTATAGTTAACCACTTTTGATGTGCCAGTAAAAAGTACTCCGTTCCAAAGTTATTATATGTGTACTAAATTTTTATTTTAAATTTACAAAATGAACATTAAGAATTGCAAAAACTTCTTGTGCTTCCTGTGTAGATTGTGTCATGTTTGACAATTTGCCAACATTTCACTCCACCTGTGTCAAGCTTGTTCTATGAGCTACTGCATAGCCAGTAGTGACAGTAGCCCATAGAAGAAACTCAGCACAAGCGTAGTCAAATGTAGGTGAATCCTTAAACGTGACTCGCCTATACCGGAAGCAGAAGAAATTTCTGGAATAGATAATGGCCATGGAAGCCTGCATATCTACTTAATATTAGGAATTATTTTGTAAATGTGTTTTCAATTTGTTGAAAATTATTTAACTGCAAATTAACTGCTTAATATTTTCTCAACTACACCACATGTTTCAGGTCCTTACTATCTGGAATTTGCCTGAAAATTACAAGCATTTAAATTAAAAACTGTGGTATATATACCTTTTTGAATAGTAATAGCTTTAACAAAATCCCTCTTGAAGGTTGTATTTATTGATTCACAACATAGTGCACTAATGTAAATATTATATTTCAAAGCACGTGCTTCACTCAAATTATAATGCACATTACTTCAATGCCCATGTTTCCCTAGCCTTTAACCCACATTTGCCAATAAATGCTAAGTTTTCATAGATACATGTCAGGATAACAAGTTAAATGTTAACAAATTTTCCCTATCTGTGTCTGATGGCAATTTAAATGATTTAAACCAACTAGTATTGCATTATCTTATTAGTTGGAAAAACCAGTTTAAAAATTCTGTGCCAAAAAAATAAAATGCATTGAACACATTTACATGCATGCAACCGTGACACTAAAATTGTTCAGGAATAGCTTGTATCACAATTCATAATTTCTGCATTTGGAGGTTTCACTCAGTTTATACACAAATGCAATTGTGATGTTGGCAAAAATTGTCTGAAAGTTTAGCAACAAGCGCTCTCAGTTACTCCTTAATATTTCTGTTTTCCACTTGTAGATACAGATTTCCAATAAAGGAATTATAAGAGTCAACAGAAATATTGAAGTCATGCTTTGAACTGCTGGTATACCAAAAGTTGCAGGTAGAATTTGATTGGTTTATGCATATTATAATAGATCTGATCTTTTAGGAATCTATGAGCCATGACTCATAACTCCTGGCCATAAATTGTTTTGAAAAACAGTAATTTGACCCATTTTGGGTTTAGGGACATGCAACTCAAAAGACAAATTAGTTTAAGAACTAAATACAATAACCTTTTAAGCAGACTATTATTATGATGGAACTAATTGTTCTTTCACACAAGCCGAGTGTTGGACAGGGTTGGAAAGGTAGAATCAGATGACTGAAAAATTCAATGCCATAGCCGGGATTTGAACCACGGATCTCCTGGTCTCCGTCCGGTTGTTCTAACCACTGAGCTACCATGGCAACATGCCAGCATGCCATTAAATTCTCCAGCTGACTCGAATTTTTCCCGGTAAACCACAAGGAGATCTCAAATTGTATTGAGATGTCATACCCCAATGGCGACTTACATTCTTTATAAGTACTTAAGTCCCGGGCTTTTAGTTTCAACCACTATTAGGTCAATTAATGGAATTAATTGTTCTTTCACACAAGTCGTCTGTTGGACAGGGTTGGAAAGGTGGGAATCAGATGACTGAAAAATTCAATGCCATAACCAGGATATTATTATTATTAATTATTATTATTATTATTATTATTATTATTATTATTATTATTATTATTATTATTATTATTATTATTATTATAGTGCTCCTATAGTTACTTTTGTTATTAATATATTTATATTTTCACCATCGTATGTTTTATTTTTTTTTCAAAATTGAAATGAATAATTTCTGGAAATTGAACATAATTACACTTCACAATAATGGACTGTATTTTAGATACACTTGCTCTACAAACACAAACAAAATTTCAGCTTTGTATCTCATACTTTTTGAAACATAAGCATCGAAATAAGAAAAACAGTAAGTTTTGGAAAATTTAATTTGAAGCATTAGCTCACTTTAAATGAAATTAAAATATTAGGTTTCATATCTTAAAATATTCCTAAAAGATCCTTTATAATGATGTATAATATGATTTATGCTTTTTGTGTACTACAGTTTAAAGTATGAACATATTTATTCCTCCATCTATTCATGTATCAGCCCCGTTAAAAGGCAGCCAATCTGAGCCCTATTAATACTCTTCCACCATGATGTGTAGAATCTTTTGGCACACTCTGTATAAAAGCTCCAGTATTTGCTTGGTCAGGTGTTCTATTACATGCAAGTGCAAAGATTATTGACCATCCACCATGAGCTCAGTAATCATTCCATCTAGAACTAAAGGATTGCACTTAAAATAATTTAAACAGATCTCTAAAGCAAAGATCTGGTTATCTTAGGCTTACAATTAATTTCTAAATTCAATATTTTGTAAAAAACTATTAAAAGTGGATATGACAGTAAAGCTTTGTAACCTTAAAACATAATTAAAATCTTATGAAGCTATTTACTCTAAAAGAAATTGTACCTGAGTCTTTGGTAATTTTCTGGCTCTGCAACTATTACGTTTTTAACCAAAATGATATAAATCATAGTTTTGTAAAATATGTCTTTAAACAATTCAGTTTTTCTGGTGATGTTTAACAATAAAAATGATCTCTAATTTTGATGCTTGAATTATTTGCTTACATTTAGGCAAATGCTACGTTTGCACACACACAAACCTCATAATCTCGCTGTACAAAGCCTTGTAGAAAACAATAGTATTTAAGTTGATTGTAGTATTTCTACGCTGGCATTTAGTGATTTAAGTAAAACGACAACACAAAGTTTACGCTCCTTTCTTTTGTTATACTGTTATGAAGGTAGAGTTCTGAGTCAGCATACTTTAAATCTTATAGTAATAATAATATTATCCTCTTACAACACCTTTTAGGTGCATTTGCTATGCTGAAGCACTATTAGCATCAGCTTCTCTTTCTGTCTGTACACAAGGAACTACTCCAGGATATACTGAGTTATAGTTTATGTATAAAGCAATCTTAAGAAAACTTGCCGACACATTTCAAGGTTGGTTGAAATCAGTACAAACTTAACCAACAATTTAGGCAAGATGCTTAACATTAAAGAGTTGGAATTTTGTATATAAGCTTATTCAGAAATGAGTAAATTTCAGGTTTTTATTTCATACAAACCAGGAAAGTCAGAAATACATTCCACACATCACTGAGTAAAGGCAAGTTTTTAAAAGCAATCTTATAACTTCTATTCAGTGGTATAAAGTGTTGGATGTTCATTGGTGAGCACAGGAAAAACACTCGATGTTTGATGTGAATCTTTCGTTCATGTGCAACAAGTCAAGGCTGGTTCACAATAACCAAGAATGGAAACCAGAGCGAGAATGCATTAATTTATAATGTAAGCATTCAATTGCAAGAAAGGGGGGAGGGTATACAATAATAGATTTGAGAGAAGGGAGGGTAATGCTACAAGGGGAGCAGTATCCAGACGTACTAGACTCAGGAAAGCAATGGAGAAATTTATGTATCAGGACAAAATAAAGAACAAATAGGGAAAGGAAGTAAATTGATACGCAAAAAAAGAAAATAGGAGTAAGACGGAGATGTAAACTGAGTTCATATTAGTAACCTATTCACAGATGGTAGGTATATTAAGAGTAAAAATAAGTAATTAGAAAACGAGATTCCAGGTTCCGGTTCATTATACGCAGACGATTTTATGATAGGCACCATATCGTTAATAGGGTTACAAAAGCAATAAATGAAATTCAAGAAAGTGTGAAAAATCTAAGGTGACTGACTCAATAAAAGGCTCTAAGAAACAAAACCAAGGTCTGAGAGAATAATAAGGAAGGTAAAGGGAAGAAAATGGTATAGAAAAGTAAGAGAAGCAAAAGTAAGTGAGTGAAAAGGCCAGGGAGCCAAGCAATCTGAGTGGCCCAATAAGAAAACAAGCACCAGACAAATTGTACAATAGATGTAGGGGTATAAACGAATATACATTGTATGTATTGTAAACATGTAGAACAAATTGTACAAAAAATGCATTCATTCATTCATGTAAGCATTCACAATTAACAGGAAGCTTTACTGGATTCCAGGAATGGGAAAGAAGACTTGGTCAAATTTTAACTTTCTTGTTCTCATTCCTGGGGACAGCATATTAGATACATACTGTACATATTAGACCTTTCAGTGTAGAAGTTATTCAAGGCAACATTGACATGAAACAGCCCCTAGAGCTCTCTCTAGTCGCAAGTTGGGAAAGTGAAACCAGAATAAATTGCAGCAAATGTGGTCCTAACTCTCAAATTCATTGAGCATTGGTTCCTCTAGTGAAAGCATCACTTGTAATTTGTTTACACACAACTAAAAACTGGCTATTGCATCAAAAAAAAAAACCTGATGTGTTACATTTACATGACTTTCTCTACCCTCTATCACTTATTAGTGAGTATACAAATTATTCTTACGAAAGTCTATTTTCCTATGTACTTCATTTTAATTGAGATAAAATTTTCTGGAAATAGCTACATTACGCTTTCATTATAGACACAAAGGGAACAGCGATAGTCAAATGTTTAAGAACTAGACACTATATGCTGGCCTTAAAATTCCATACTCTTTCCATGACATTGTAAAAACAACTAACAATCGACAGGTTTTAAAAGAATGGTTAAGTAGTAAACAATTCAAACCATTAATAATGAATATCTTGGAAATGGCTGATGGCATAAAAAAATTATTTTAAATAAATTGTGTATTTTAAAGAAATCTACATTTCTTGTGTAGCACGTTTTCATCTATCACTTAACATTTACCAGTTATACAAGATTATACAAAATTCCTTCTGAATGAAGATGACTTTACAGGCTATTCCCAGAAAATTCAAGACATACATTTTGTCATCTAAATATCTTTATATATGGTATTTAATCAAAATCATTAGAGCCATTTTTTTTAGAAAATAAATAATTTCGAAAAATATTCCATCTAAAGGGTAGTTGGGGTGGCTAATTTTCTTGATAATCTGTGTCTCGCAACTTTGGAAGCTATTGAACTTAAATACTAAGTTTGGTATTTCCAACTTTTCATTTCTGAGTTATGCTGTTAACAGGCGTGCACATGCACACACAGACCTTTTTCTAAAAATTCTCTTTTGGGGGGGGGAGTTAGGGAGCCTTAAAACATATATTTCCAGTGAAATCTCGACATTAAATTTTTGGATGGAATACAATACTACATAGAGTAAGTAACAATAGTAAAAACTACAAAGAACAGCAAAAACCTGTAGAAATTAACAGAGAAGAGTAAAGAACAACAAAACCTTTATTGTGCACCATTAATAAAGGATTGATACTTTCACTACAGGAATCAGAAATAGTAATCAATCTGCATTTAGAAAAAGGTTTGTTTTATTGAATGTTGATGTTGGCAAACTGCACTATACAGGGTGTATCTTTATTGGTGTCGTGTTCCTGACATCAAAACAGTTATGCAAAAGTCGTTCACAATGAAAAATACTTTTGGAGACATTCCCAGAAAATTCAGGATATACATTTCATTTGTCATGAAAATATCTTAAGCATATCATATTTTAATCAAAATCGTTAGAGCCATTTTTGAGAAAATTAAAATTTTCGAAAAATGTTCCATGTAAAGGGTAATCTGGGGTGGGGGATTTTCTTGAAAACCTTTGTGTCGCATCTCTGGAAGATACTGAACCTAAATACCAAGTTTGGTGTATATCCGACTGTTCATTTCTGAGTTATACTGTTCACAGACAGACACACATACGGACATGTTTCCAAAAGTGCTTTTTTTGGATTCAGGGGGTCTCAAAACATGTATTTCCGGTGAAATCTCGGTATCGAATTTTTGGGTGGAATACAATACTTCCCCTACTTACTATACGTAGTAGAGAAAGTAAAAATATCATTGGCAGTTACAAACAAACGATATCCCAATGCATAAAATTGACTTTCCACTTTGCTATCGATGTGGTCATCAATACGCATTCCATTCTCTTTACCAAGGTATTATGAACCAAAATTGGTATACTGTTCTGTTCCCAATTCTATTCTGGTTTCCAACCTCTGGTTATTGTGAACCATCCTTCACTTCTGCAATAGATTCAACAAACAGCCACCTTTCATAAGCAAATTTACATGTGGCATAAAAAATGTAATAACTAGGAATTAGTGATGGAAAATCTTGATACCAATACTGATTTTTAATGCTCACTTTACACAAAACTATAAAAGCAAAACTTGTTCACTGAATTCTGTTCTTATTAGTAGTTTTCTGTCATAAACACATGTAACCAATATTATTTAAATAAAATTCTAGTGGCAACACACTCTAACTTCACTCTTTCAAGATAATTACCTTGAATGCGTTTCAAAGACACCTTGTCTTCATCATCATCATCTAAGAGCCACTAACGAGTCTGTTGATTTCAATGTAGGTCGCTGTTGGCTTCTTGACGACATCATTTTTGGCTTGATGTCTTTGAAATGCATTCAAGGTAATTATCTTGAAAGCTAACTACTTCACTGTGTTTCCCATCAATTGTTATGTTAAAACATGTAACCAATTTTGTATTCTACACTAATAAAATCTGTTTTGTATGTTAGAGTATAAGTATAGACGAATTGTAAATAATATTTTGTAATATTTTGTGCTTGAACTAAACTGTTTTTTGGTGGTATTGTATAAATGATAGGCCTAAATTGTAAATAGTATCTGATAATATATGTGACTCAACTGAAAATTACTATTAGTGTTATATAAGTGCCAAATTTAATTCTAAATATGGATTGTATAAGTAATATGCCAAATTGTGAATTGATAATATGCTAATCCTTCTATAACAAATGTATGTTAGTGAGAGTGTAAGTATAGGCTGAATTGTAAATAGTATCTTGTAATCTGTTTTTTGTGGCGTTGTATAAATGATAGGCCAAAATTGTAAAATAATATTTGATAATATATGTGATTTGATTGAAAATTACTATTTGTATTATATAGTGACAAATCAAATAATAATAATAATAATAATAATAATAATAATAATAATAATAATAATAATAATAATAATAATAATAATAATAATAATGCCACAGATTATATATCCCCTATTATATAGGCAAATCGCATCAGGAACACAACAAACGTAGCCATTTTTCCGATAAATCACATGCAAAGTGGGTACTGCCAACCTAAATAAAAAGTGCGCTAAATATGCGATGTGCTGTTGTTTCTGCAAACGTGAATGATTCGAGTTTTAGACACGCAGATCCCTCGGCTACGCTTTGAGGCTGAGGGCTATCAATCTCTTGGCTACGCCTTGAGGCTGAGTATCTTACCGGCTTTGGTGGCATTATTCATATGTTGGCAGCATTACGTTAGAGCAAGCGTATGGCATAGAGTGACATCTGTTTGACTTACGACACATCATTTTCATTGCTGTGGGGCACACTGTAAGAGGAGATTATCGAAGTTCACATGTACTTTAGTTATAAATATTTTTGTATAGAAACTTTTAACATTGTATTTTCTGAAATAAATGACTTATGGGTGGTCTGGTTCACCCTGTATAATCTCAAAGACCACAAAACTTTAAACTTCCCTCTATCTAGTAACATACAGACCTCACAGCCTCTTTGATATAAAATAATTGAAATCCACACTTTCTTTTTGAATAAGCTTATATAAGAGTTTGATGAAAATTTGACACATTTTAAATTTGATTGAAACAGATAAAAATTAAAGATAGTGTGTACAGAGACCCTACTAAAATTATAATTTTATTAATTAATGCCAACAATATCTGTAATAATGTTTTAACAGCTCTGTTGCATTATTTTGATCACAAAACAAATGCACCTGAAATTTAATGCTATGTGTACATTTAAGGAATTGTTTATGTTAATAGGAGAGAAGAAATTAATTCTGAATTTAAAACTGTGATAAGTGAGAATTTAAAGCTATTGCTAGAGCCTGGATGTAAGGCAAAATCCTTTCTACTTGGGGTAATAAATCAAAAGTTAGATACAATTGTGTTTTGAGATATTTGGAAAGGATAGAATCAGTTTTTATCTTGGCTATTTTAAGATCTAGCTGCCTAAATGCCAATGTTCGCCTTTTTAAAATCAACTTAAAATTGTTTCAGTTTATTTTCAATTTCTCTATTGCACTCAGGAAACTCTAGATGATGGTCTCCCTACTCTCTTGGAATTTGATACGGTAATTTGTATCACAAATTACTCAGATGTAATTAATGATAGTAATATGAATATGTATTTTTATGTGACATTGATTTCAGAGGTTTATTAATTGTAATTATTATTGGTAAATAATAATATACGGCTTTACTGAAACTGTCAACAATAACGCAATAATGCAGCGATGGGGTGAGTTGTTTATCATTACCGGGAACCAGGAAGTTACGTAATGTTTCGCGCCTTTTCGGTAGAAGCTTCTGGAATGTTTCCCTAAAAGCAATATGTATTAGTGGTTTTCATTGGATAGTAAAATAGACGCTAATGTTGGCGCGTTTTATTAGCCAATAGCAGTTCATTTATAATCTTTAGGCGTATCTTGATGCAGGCCTATAAATAGTGTAGGTTCGAGGTAGCTTGTCTCCCAGTTCAACAGAATTCTCCGTACTCTACACGTCGGTCTCTCAGTTCATTTATTT
Source organism: Deroplatys truncata (assembly GCA_030765065.1). NCBI lineage: Eukaryota > Metazoa > Arthropoda > Insecta > Mantodea > Mantidae > Deroplatys > Deroplatys truncata. Next base: position 114,997,285 of record CM060982.1, read on the forward strand.
CGCCAAGTTACACGCAGCAGAATTACGAGAATTATTATAAAGTATTATACATTTAAAAAAATTACATAAAGTTGAAGTACGTGAGTTAAAAGTGATAAATAAGAAGTTATTACAAACAGTTTCAGTTTGGCGAGTATCCAGATCCATATGTAAAAGTGTTTGTGAACGTGTTCGGCAATAAAAGTTATAAAACCAATTTCTTCGTCAGTATAATTTCTGGATAAAAGATTCCTTTCCGATTCACACCCTGCAAGAGTTAAATGTCTACCTAAATAGCTAGCCGGAGAACATTTAAAGTGAATTATTTCAAAACTGATGCAAATTGCCATGCCAGAGGGAGCTACGAACCAACCAACGAATGACGTCACAAGATGGCAACGCGTTAAGTAAAGCAGCACAACATATGATCTACAAGTTCTAATAACTTACGCTATTAAATATTACGTAAGCAACATTAATACAACTTCAAATTTAGATATCATTTACATTGGAATGTGATCAATTTTTTTATGGTAATGTTTGCTACTGCTAAGGATTTCTCTCTGAAAGTGGGTTCCCCAGTATCAGGAAGTATTGTATGGAAAATATTTTGATGAATTGTGATAATCAATCAATGCTGCATGAAAACAGACCTAACATCATTTAGTTATAATGCCTAAATTAAATCAACCACTGAAAAGTGAACTTTACAGTTATGTTAATGAATTTTGTGCCCATACATTTTCAACTGATGGGACAGTAGCAGTGCTTAATGCCCATACTTACCACATAAGGCACCACAGGCAGTGGACATTGATGATATGTACACCCATGGACAGAAAAAAAATGAGTCATCCTCTGATTTCATGTGACGATTGGAGGGCTTTGGGTACCTTCATAACAGCTGTGTTCACAACGCACATGCAGAAACTGTAAAATGGTCATGGTCTGTGCCTGTAAGTGCAGTGGTCACCTTATAATGGTGTTTCTCGGAGGTGATGTTTATAAGCTACTGAAAACATGAGGGTGGAATAATGTTTCATTGGCCAAGAGGTTAAGAAGGTACTGCTTGCACTCATGAGCTTCTCGATTCAAATCTCACATTAGTTACTGTTATTTTTTATGTTAATTTTTATGACTGAATGTGTAGAACAAAATATTGTAATACAACTTTGCCATTTTAAGCACATAAATTCATAATTCTACTAAAGCACTCATTTTAAATAGGTAAAGAAATAAATACAAATAAATTATTATATTCTAAAAATAAAACGTGCAATAACAAACAAAATTAATATTGGCTGTATGAATCCTGAGCACGTATAACTGCCCTCAATTTTTGGGTTATAGATGAAATTAAATCTCTAGTAATGTGGACAAGAACCTGCAACATCCCAGGCTTCTTGAATTTGTGCCCAGAAATCAAGTTTTGCCCTTCATGCACCTATAGGGAAATTCAAGCGCAGCTCCCTTTTCCCCTCAGCCCACACATTTTCAAGGGTTCAAATCTGGTGAACAGGGAGGCCAGTCTATCATTCTGATATCCTGCCTCTCTGAAAACCAGTTTGAAACCTTTCAACGTATGTGAACAAGGTGCCTATGTTGTACAAATTCAACAATTCCATCATGATATCTTATCCTCACAGAGGGAATCAAAATACTCTCAAATTACTGCGTATTACGCACTGTTCAGTGTATCGTCAAGCTGCCACAACACACCTAGACCATCCCTTGATATCCAACAAGATACAGATATGCGACCATGATGAAATTGTGAAGCCACTATTTGCATCGTAATAACTATTCTATTATGAACTTTACCAAATTCTGTGTATGAAATGCACTATACTGAAAATAAGCAGTCACTCAGTGTTGACTAAACATTATACACAAAAGAAAATAAGACATGTGCGCTACACGTGAGAAGTGAATCTGCACAGAAGTACCCTACGCTTTGCCACAACGCTACAGAGAAGACACATGGAAGGTAGCATGTTTAGTAATGCCATACAACTTGCTGCAGTGGCTACACAACTGTACTGCACATGGTGTAAACAAGGTGCTGTACTGTGTAGGACTTATAAATTGGCATTCAAGACATGACTCATTTTTTTTTGTCCACAGGTGTACATGCAATAAAATATTTGGGAAGGAAGCATTCCAGGCCTAAGTTTAGGGTACCTACCCAGCATTTGCCTGTTATGTTTGAGGAAAACCTCAGTCAGGGAGGATGGTCCTGGTAGGATTTGAACCACCCACCTCCTTAATACCAGCCTCACACATTAGCATGGAGCCATCTCGCTACTGATGGAACATTTTATTGTGTAATATTTGTGAAATGACACTTAATCATAAAAAAAAGTATTTTATAAATCAACCCGGGTTAACAAAGCACAAATCTGTTCTTGCTTCAGAGTGGTGAAAAAAACACAGCTGCTTTTTTTCAAAAATATTTTTGAGTGCTTTTTTAAAAAACTTTAAATCGAATTGAATTCAATAGCCATTGCCACATTTAGTGGGGTCACAGTTTTCATTAGATTTGTGTAAATCATTAGTTGGTAATTAATTTTGAAGACTGAGAAGCTAGTAACAGTGATGTGTCATAATTTAAAATAGAGAGAGTTGAAGGTTGTTACACTACATCACTAAAATGTTCTTACTTGAACACGTTTCGGGAGAACAGTTTGCTCCCATCATCAGCATGTTTTCAACTGATTTTGCCAGTTATTGTCTGGGGAATGTGTGTGGTTAGTGGTGTTCTCTTATGCTGGACTGATGAACCTCCAAAGGCTGCTGGATGGTGGTAGTTTGAAATTCATTAGGTGATTCCTGTGTTTGACGATATGTATTTTTTCCCAGATGGCCAATTCATTGCTGCTGTTGATCGGTTTTAAGAGTTTTATGTTTGGAGTGATTTCATGGTTTGAAGACCAGAAATGATGTGCTACTGCTGATTTATCCGTCTGTTTTTGGTAAATGCATCTCATATGATCTTTAAGTCTTATTTCAAGATTTCTTTTGGTTCTTCCTATGCATACCAGGTTACAGTCATTACAAATTATTTGATATATACCAGCTGATTTATCATTGGGGATAGGGTCTTTTGTTCTGTTGCATAGTAGTTTCTGTATATTGTGGTTATTCTGTGGAGACAGGGTGATGTATTTCTTGAAAATCCTTAGAAATTTATGTGTCCAAGGGTGGTAAGTGAACTTCATCAGCCCAGCACCAGAGAACACCACTAACCACACACATTCCCCAGACAATAACCGGCAAAATCAGTTGAAAACATGCTGACAATGGGAACAAACCATTCTCCTGAAACATGTTCAAGTAAGAGCATTTTAGTGACATAGTGTAACAACCTTCAACTCTCTCTATTTTAAATCATTAGTTGGTGTTGGCAGAGATTAACAAAAGAACATTTACAACAATACCATGGTAATGTGCAACAATAAAGATGTATAATTTGTATTTGCAAGAATTATTTTCATTGTGGCATATACACTCCAAGAACTTTACTAATTTTGAAAGGTCTCCTAAACATATTTGAGGTAAATCTCAAAATTAGTGAAGTTATTAGAGTGTGTGTGCCACAATGAAAATAATTTTTGCAATTACACTACTTCACTAAGTTTTTCCCTATATTATTGGTATTATAATTATGATCTTTAACAATTTGTAATACCTTTTTTAAATTTACTGTGCCTTTACTAATGTTTTTATTGCCTTTTTTGCCTACCTATTTTGATTGTTATAAATGTGTAAACATCCAGACTCTAGCTATCGCTCTCTCTGTTTATGAGATGTGCAATAATCTACCAAAAATTAACAACGGAGTCTTAGTGATATAGAAAACTATAAAATAAATAGATAAATAAAAGTTTAGTTAATTATATGCAAACAGTAAGAGCATATCAATGAAAATGGTGAATAACATTAAGCCAAATACATGACATTAATTTATGAAACAGAACTAATTGAAAATGTTTTGCTTGTTGTTAGAAAAGAAATTCAAACTTCAGTAGTTTGCTTAGATTATGCTTTCTTGTATGCCTAAACAATATATTTTAAATAAACAATAATGTATATCTATTTCTCTAATTGCGAACCTACAACAATGAATCATAATGGTGCACCTCTATCAAGATATTTGAATGCTATGGTGATGTTTACATGAAAGATTTGCACACAATTGCCATGCAGACCATTATGCATTTAATGAACATGACTTTGGTTTCGTGCAGATTAGGAACTTAATTTCACAGGTTGCAAAAGATTTTCATCACCCATTGAAAAAGCAATTAAGTTGTTTCTGTAATAGCAGCAAATGTTAATTAAACAAATAAAATAAAGCACATCTCCTTAAATATTGTCTGAAAAGACTGTATTCTATGTGAGAGGCCACACTTATAATCCTACCTGAAACTCGGAAAGCGTTGTACCCCTTGACTGCCTCCCCTATTCTCAGTGGCACCAGCACAAAGGGGAGCAGTGTTTGCAATGGAATGCAGAACATTAACGGCATCGGATGAAGTGATGACAGATGGTAGTGAAGCTTTTCTCCGAACTTTAGGAGCTTTATTTTCCTGTTTGCCTCTGCTCAAATCTGCTGTTGTATTTCTTCCCCGTTTTAATGAACCTTCCCTACTGCTTTCCCTCTGATGCCGAGTCAAACTTCCCAACACTGGATCAAAGCAAAAGCCTGTCTGATCATGTCTGTCAGTTGTGTCTAGAAGGTTATTCAGTTCATCCTGCTGACGTCGAGCAAGCTCCTGAATGGCAGCCAAACCCACCTGTTGTGGGGGCTGGGGTGTTGGAAAATTGTTGTTATTAATATTGTTGACCATATGGTCCCCTTTGTTAAGTACATACCTTCCTAACATGCCTACAACTGGATCCCTTTCCAGAAGGTAACTTGAATGCCCCAATTCTGTAAGAACTTGGTTCACATTTTTAAGTTCTTCTAACGAGATTATCTCTTTGTTCTGGTGTGTCTTTTCTGATTTTGGAGGAATATTTTTTAGTAGATTTTGATCTTCGAGAAGTTTTTGTATTTCACGTTCAAAGTTTGGAATTTTTGCTATCACTGCAGCTGCACTCTGATAGTGATATTTAGAACCAGTCTCTGATCCATAAGCCGACGGCGCAAGAGGTGCAGGAAGTTTGCCCGAATTTAACACATCTGACCCTTGAGATTTTGCACTATGTGATTGCAAATCCTTCGAACTTGGCAACCCTCCACTCAAAGCTGAATTATGTCGACGATGACTTTTTGACAAATCCCTTCTATCTGTCTGACTAGATCCATCCCTCTTAGACGATCTCTCACCAGTGGAAGTTGCATGTGAAATCTCTTCCTCCACCTCACCTAAATGCTCTGCTAGATTGTCCATACTCGGAGATTGTTTAGTTCCACAAATGGCTCCTACATTGTCATCTGGAGATGTAATAGAATCACTTGTTACAGTTTTGGCACTACCACTAACCCCACTATATTTCCTGTCCTGATTGGAAGCTTGTTTAAGACTTTTGTTAGGATACTTTCCACTGCCTGTGCTGAGGCTACGTTCACTATTTGCACTTGCAGCCCGGAGTAAAGCAGAGGGTTTCTGTCCGCTATTGTTACGATGCCCGATATACTCAAAGCTACCACAGCTATCGCCCCGATATGAGTCTTGGCCATCCAACGACCGAGGCAAAGGGCTGCAGCACGTAGAATCAATTGTGTTGCTTGCCGCAGCAAGAGCCAAGAGTGTAGCTGGAGGAAGAGTCTCTGTATTGGTAGCTACTGTGGATTTGTTACTCCTGCTGTGTGAATTGGTGGTACTAGAAAGGTCTCCACTACCATCACATGCTCGCTGTCGTGCTGGAGACATGTTCCAATCTTGACGTGCAGAGCTAGAACTAGATGTCATATTGTTTCTGTTACTACGGTTACTAGGGAGATGGCCGGAAGGGGAGAAGCTTCTTGAAGCTGAAAGGTTTGATGCGGATACATCCTGAGATGGGGCAGTATTTGTCAACTTTGAACCAAGAGCCTGGTTGCCCACATTAGCATTGTTGTTATGATTCCCTCCTGCCACATTACCAGTAAGATAACACTGTGCTGGAATATAATCAAGAGATGCTCTAGGCGAGTTTTCCAGTGAAGACGAAGGATCCACTTGGATATCTGAAGGATATAGCCACTGTTGAGTAGAATTCCGATCCAGAGGTGGAGGGGGAGAAGGAGAGGGTGAAGCATCAGCATCTGTGGTTCTGCTGTAGCTTTCATCAGATGAACTGATGCTAGGTGAGTGATTAAGAGAGCTAATTTCATCAGCAGAGGAATGTATCCTTTGCTGAACTGGACTGGAGAAGTAGAAACCAGATGCCCCTTGTAAACTTTCATCTGAATAATGTCGCTGAAGATGCATAAGTGGGTTATTATGACCACCACTGCGAAGTTTTGTCCGCACCGATGCCTCCTGGCGATGTTCCAAGGGACGCATGGGAAGTGGAGGGAGAAGAGGCTGCTGGTGAGGTGGTAACGGAGGAGCAGATGCAATGTGCTGCACCCGAGACTGATTTCTGTGTTGACGTGCACTATGACTAGGAGAAGACGACTCTCTCCCTGGAAGTTTTGGCAGTGGTTTCATGTAAGGCTTCATTGCAACATTACTGCTACTTATTTCACTACCCGTATTACTCTGGTGATGCGCCGTGCTACCACTATTGTTATTGTTGTTGTTATTGTTATTACTACTGTGAGCCATGTGGTTGCCACTGCTAACCCGGTTTTTACCAGCATCTGTCAGACCTCCCCGAGGCCAAGGAGGTGTGTAACGGGTCACATCCTGTGATCTAGAAACTCCTTTCGAAGTTACAGAAGAATGTCCTTGGAAGTTATTAAACTGCTGTCCGTTTTTATGAGGAGGTAGAGGGGGTGGCGGTAGGTTTGCAAGGTCATCCAGATCTTTTGCTCCCACTGACCTCTGCTGAAGAAGCTTCTTGCCACCACCACCACCACCACCACCACCACCCCCAGAGCGTTGCTGCAATGACTGCTGAGTGGGAAGAATCTTCAACATGCTGCCACCACTCATTGGAAGCAGTGGTTCACATTCCCCGTGTCTTGTTGCACCATTTTCTCGTAGCGGAGGAAGCCTAGTTGTATTTCTCATGAGATTCATACCAGCCACCGAGTAGTTGCTGTGATGAGAATTGTTGCTACCACCGTTGCCACCATTAGCACCACCATTGCCACTCCCACCTTCATCTCTAGAGGACGAGCGCTTATTCCTGCCATTCATCTCAGAGGTACCTCCTTGCTGCATTTGATGAAGCAGGGCCAGAGGAGTTGCAACTCCACCATACATATTCCCTGCATGGAAAAAAATACTAGCATTAATATCTTTGAGTTGCCAGTGCTCTGCAATAAAAATAAATTCAAATTTCTAAAACTATTATATATCTTCACCTTGTCTCATTTTTTTCAAATCAGAATTACTCCAAAAGTGACATATCCACAGAATCAAAATGTTAAGATAAAAAGCTGTTTAAAAAAAATCTGATGTGTTACACTCATGCCTTTCTCTACTCTTGTACAAACTATTTTCACAAATGCTTATTCTCCATCTACTTCATGTTAATCGAGATAAACATTTGCAGACTCTATCTTATTGTTAATTTTCTTGTAGGTGTAAGGGAATATGGTAAGCTTTAAGTGATAGTCAATTCTTTTAAGAGCTGGTTGCTATGTGGAGCATTGCATTCTCTTTGCATGTCCAGGACATAAGTAAAATAAAGCATTTTTGGAAACATGTCCATGACTATTTGTCTGTCTGTGAACAGCATAACTCAAAAACGAAAAGCCGGATAAACATCAAACTTGGTATTTAGGTTCAATATGTTCCAGGAATGCCACACGAAGGTTTGCAAGAAAATCCCCACACCCCAAACCACCCCTTACATGGAACATTTTTCTAAAATTTTTATTTTCTCAAAAACAGATGTAACGATTTTGATTAAAGTATCAAAAAGTCCCCAAAAGTCCTCTTCGTTCTGAACGGCTTTTGCATAACTGGTAAACCGCAAGAGAGAGACAAAATTTTGCTGCATAAAAAATGTAGATCTCGTTAAAACACACAATATATGTCAAACGTTTTTTTTGTAAAGTGAACTATTTTCAAGATATTCCTTGTTATTTCTTTGAATTTTCCAATACTTACACTTTTTCTAAACTGAAAATTCGTTGCTCTTTTTCTATGTTCTTGACATGCAAAGACAATGACATTTTACACATAGCGACCAGTTCTAAAAATATTTGACTATTGCTTAAGGCGTATTATGTACCCCTTGTTTTGTATTTGCAAGGACAATATAGAAATACAGTAGCCTTTAAGCATAGACATATCTCTTAATAACTGGTTGCTATGTGCAGCACCATTCTCTTTGCCACAGATTAATACTCTTTGCATATCCAAGACAAAAAAATGAATAACGAATTCCCATTTGAGAAAAAATATAAGTATTGGAAAATTTAAGGGAATAACAAGCAATATCTCGAAAATGGTTCACTCAATAACAAAAATGTATATGACATAAATTGTGTATTTTAACGCGATCTACATTTTTTGTGTCGTAAAATTTTGTCTGTCTCTTATGGTTTACCAGTTATGCAAAAGTCGTTCACAATGAAGAATACTTTTGGAGACATTCCCAGAAAATTCAAGATATACATTTTATTTGCCATAAAAATGTCTTAAACATATGATACTTTAATCAAAATCATTAGAGCCATTTTTGAGAAAATAAAAATTTTCGAAAAATGTTCCATGTAAAGGGTAATCTTGGGTGGGGGGATTTTCTTGAAAACCTTCGTCTCGCATCTCTGGAAGATACTGAACCTAAATACCAAGTTTGAGTTTATCCGACTGTTTGTTTCTGAGTTATGCTGTTCACAGACAGACACACACATGGTCATGTTTCCAAAAATACTTTTTTTTGGATTCAGGAGGCCTCAAAACATGTATTTCCGGTGAAATCTTGGTATCGAATTTTTGAGTGGAATGCAATACTTCCCCTACTTACTATACTAGTAGGGAAAGTAATAACCTGCCTGCATTATAGTAGAGAAATTTTATTATTGGCATATTATGTCTTTCATTCATTGAAAATCTAAGAGATAAGAAGTAAATCATGTCTGTATGAGTCTTTGGTATCTTGTAACTCAGATTTAAATTATTTGGTATTAATCATTTCTGTTTATATCCAGATTTTTCTTTATTAGTATGGAAAGTATTTGTATCCAGAATGAATGACTTTTGTGTCTTATACAAAGACAATTCTCTTCATTGTAAATAAACTCAACATAAAGAATAATGATGTACAATATTAGACACACAATGATTATTTTAGGGAATGGACCACCAAAACATTGGCTGACGTTATTTTTGTAACGAGAGATTTTCTATAATAAACTGCTGATGGCAATTAAAACATTAAATGCCTGGGGGAAATCTAAAAACAGCATTAAGGTCTTCAGGATGCAAAAGAAAGTAATAAGAATTATGGCTGATATCTGTAATACAGCTAGCTGAAGCCATATTTTAAAAACATATAAAATTTTGCCTTTAGCATGCATGTTTATATATGAAACACTTAACCATACAAAACAAAACTTAAATTCCTTTAAAACAAATGAAGTTCATTCACATGACACTAAAGCAAAAAACAATTTATTTGTAAATTCACACAGAAACAAACTCTATGAAAATAGCTTCACATATGCTGGTCCACACTTATATAACAAACTACCTCAATATAGACAATTGGGATTCAATATATATTTAATCCCAACAAAAATTTAAAACGGTTTTATTTAATTTCTTAATGGACTATAGCTTTTATAGTGTAGATGAATTCCTACATCATGAAGTAGGTAGTGTAAAATGTTAATTTGTAAATTATTTTTTATAACTCAAAACTCTGTATCGTTTTTCATGTATCTTGTTATTCTTTTCCTTTGTGTTTTAACATTTTGTTGAATCTTATGTTTCTGCATTTGTAATTATTTATGTATTGTGGTATATTTTCTTTGTATTTTAAACTGACGTGTCCTATAACATATATATTATGTTTCTATGGATGAAATAAATACAACACAATGAAGTAATTTCAGAGTAAATTAAAATAGTTCTATTTGAAAAATGTTTGTATAAATATGATGACTTGTAAATACTATACGTATTTTGTTTTATGTTTTTTTCTGTTCACATCTGCTACATAAATTTACTTTTGACAATGTCAGGAAATTGTATTAGTACACTGACAGCCAATAAATGATTTGCTTTGATTTGATCTGTTTTCCATCAATAATTATTTTGTTTTCACACGAAGACAATTTTAATCATTATAGAAATTTAGTGTTTACTTGACAAATTCAACAGAAAATAATTTCTAATGAACAATACTGTGCAGTTAACCTGTTTAGTATGTGAATCAAGGGAAATGTTGAAACTAACTTTAAAGAGCTAGTAAACCAGAAGATGTAGTCAGTATGATGGTATTTACACAGCATTATAAAAGATATTTTAGAAATATTTTAAACTATGACTCTTAACTCAAAAGTTTTTCTCTGACTGACCAAGAATTCTTTATGGAAAAAAAGTAAAAGAAAAACATCAATTTGGTTCATTGTGGGTTTTGTTAGGCAGAACTAACATATTAAGTGTTTTAAGGACTTATATTTTTCTGTACTTGTTCTAAACACAATGATCTTTAAGAAGACTATTATGATAGCATCCTAGTTACCTACTTTTGTTAATAACATTTTTCTTCCAAATTGGAATTCATATTTTCTATAAGAAAACCATCATTTTTAATTATACTTCACAACAATAGTCTACATTTTAGATATACTTAGTTCAAAAACAATGCAAAATTTCAGCTGTCTCAAATACTTTTTGAGGCATGGGTACCTAAACAAGAATAATACAAAATGCCATACATTCTGAGTTGAGGCATTTGCTTACTTTAAATTGAATTAGAATGTTAGGTTTCATATCTTAAAGTAGTGTCATAAATTTCTTTATAATGCTGTATGAACAGTGTTATACGAGGGCTGATCAATAAAGACTGAGACTGATTTTTTTCTGTAGTTTCCGATAGTTTTATGTCTCTACCATGAATACTTGGAAAGAGCAGCGTTTCGGAATGGAATGATTTACCAGCATGCAGTTCCTCCCCCTCACACTACTGTTACAGCAGCTACTACACATCAGTATTGGCTACACTGAGGAAGCACATTACAAGGGAACGTCCAGAACATCATCGGAATGGGTGGCGACTTCATCACGACAATGCGCTGCCTCACGTCGCAAATCAAGTCCAGGAATTTTTGGCTAAATTCAACATTACCTGTGTGCCGCATCCGGCTTAAAGCCCCGATCTTACCCCCTGTGATTTCTTTTTATTCCCATCACTAAAGGCAAAGCTCCGGGGCATTCGATTTGAGAGCACTGAAGCAGTGCTAAAGAAAAGTGAGGCGATTCTCAAAGACCTGACAAAGAATGGCCTGCACCATGTGTTCGAGGACTGGCAGAGACGATATAAAAAGCGCATTCAGTTAGGAGGGAACTACTTTGAGAAAGATCATGTCAACATTGAAATGGAGTAATAAATATCTGTGAAAAAAAATCAGTCTCAGTCTTTATTGATCAGCCCTCGTATTATTCCAACTTTTTGTGTAACAGCAGTTTAAAATATGAGTATATTTATTTTGCTGCTTAAACATTCTCAAGTACTAGTCTCCTTGATTCAAATGAGAATAAAAACATAAAGTCCAGGGTTAGCATGTTAAACCACAATTTCATGAAATGTGTCCTTAAAAAACATTTATGTTTCTGCCTTAGTTCTTTACTCAAAAAAACAATCACAATTTTAATCAGCATTTTAACCGAAATTATATGATTAAACACAATTTGACAAATTCTAATAATTTTCTGCTTTTCATAAGTGAAATGTAGCTCTTATTCTGAAAATTCCTGTTAATTTAAGCTGCTGCAATTTTAAAAATATCAGCCTGGTTAGCTTCATCAGACTATTGGTTGTATATTCTTGAACCTGTTATTAATATAGAAACCGACTTCAAACTTTATAACACACAACAATGTTTCAACATAAGTTTAAAATCAAGACATCTTATTTTCACTACAATACCAGTAAAGGAGAAACCTTGCAAAATTTAAGTTACCCTCTACCATCATTACCTAAATTTAGTCCATATCCCATATCAGAGAAGTGATTTTCTCTTTGTCAAACGTTATTGACTAGTACATGAAGGGCCCTTATAGACATTAACATTATAATGTTCACAAATTATTTACACATGTAAGTAAGAACACCATGTTTGGTATGTTGCTGCTAGTATAAATGTGCCAGCTCTATAATTGGTTAAAAACAAGCAATTCAACACTTTCAGTCCCTATGTTCAGTATAATATATATATATATATATATATATATATATATATATATATATATATATATATTAGCAGGCTTAAACCAATTAAAAATTGCAAATTTTGTTATTTCCTTCCTTTTTTAGTTTAAATGTAGAAAAGGTGCTGAAGCAGTCCTATCAACATCCATCATGCCAATCACCACTTTTTACCATAGATTTAATAAACTTTAGATTCAGATTTATTCAGCAATGTAAAAGTCACCATAAGAACCATGCTAGATGAAAACATTCGCATGTACCTTGGCTCATATTCATTGTTGTTTCTTTACTTTATAAACACTTGAATTCTCACTCATGTTCAAAGAAGACCGCTTGTTAATGGCTGCCATTTGCAACTAGCTGGAGATTAGGGGAATGAAGAGGAAATGTCCCTAAGCATTGGGACATTTGTGCTTTTTAGGTAACTACAGGAGCCTCATTTGAGCTTCTGCTTGGGGGAGGGGGGGCAAAATTGCCTGAAGCAGTTGTCAGAATTTTTATTGAATTTTAATAACACATTTATCTTAAGAAAAAACCATCTTTTATCTTTTAAATGTGAAATATTTGTATTCAAAGTACAGTTCCAGTAATTTTTCTTTTGGTAGAGCAATAATAACCAGTAACTTAATTATTTCTCATAACTTGGGGGGCGGGCAATTGCCCCTGAAATGATGCCCCTAGGTAGTTTATGGACAGATATCATAATTGGTTGAAAATGGAGGGACAATTATAAGGTCAATTATTAATTGTTATTTATCAGCAATCTGTTGAAACAAATCAATGCATTGTCAGTATACCTAATTGGATCTTCAATCTGTTCATACAGAACGCAATAAGAATATAAAATTATCCAAACAAAGCTGATGGCAGCTGCAAAGACTGAAATTAATTATACAATGAAATCCTGGAATTTTCCTATTTTCCTGAATGCAGTTTAGAGGGAGAACTTTTATTTTATAAAAAAAGCACATATTGTGAGCTTTGTTACAGATTATATAGTATATTAATAATGAATGCAACCAGAAATAAAGACCAGTGTTGAACAAGATAACAGCAAAAATGACTGCTATAAACAAACATGTAGGGATTTCTAGTGTGTAGGGTTGAGTTTTTGAGTTTTTTTTATTTATGGACGCTCTTTAACTGCTGTGGTTCTTAGCGTCCCATTCTATATTGGGCATGAAAGACCGGTAATTTTGCTCAGAGGCCTCTTTATCAGGCTTGAGGTTCTTTTACGTGCCGTAAATCTACGACACGGGACCATCGGCTTTGCTTCCCTTGCGAAGGAAGCCATGCTAAGGATTTTTACGCCCGAAAAAATTCATCGCTCTCCGCCGGGTTTGAACCCGCGATCTTGGGAACTAGAGGCTAGCACGGTACCACTAGTCCACAGAGGATGACATGTAGGGTCGACCTTCAGCTGATGAAAGCAATGGCTCTCGAAACTAGTCCTGTATTATATTAGTGTAAGAAGAGTGTAGTGTTACAAATCGACTCACAAAATATTTCTATATTTTGTTTTTTCTTTTTCGGTTCCAAATTATTTTATTTCATAAAACATTATACAGTCCACCATAATCTTGCAAAACTTAATTTACTTCTTTTTCTTGCCTTCCTTTGCAGCCTCTGGGACAGCATCCTGGTTTTCTGCTGCATCCCTCAGCCTCTTAGCTCTATTCTAACAAGGAGAGCATCAGTTCTGGCCTTTCTCAACGTAGCAAAAGCACTGAACTTCCTCTCTTTTGTTACCTTACGAGACTTGGATTTGACGGCAGGCTGCTTAATTGGCATTACTGTCGTCTTCAGTTGTGTTGCTACTTTCTGTTCCTCTTTGGTAGCTTCACCCTTGAGGCAGTATTTTTAACACTTAATGATTTCAGTCTAATTATATAATATAAAATTCAATAACGGCCCACCTTAAAGCAATATGTGTATAAATAAAAATATAAAAAGTGTATGTAACAGTCATTGTATTAATGTTTATATTATTATATACATGTTTAATAATGTTACGTGAATGTATTACGTAATTTAATAATGTAGGAGCTATGAGAATATAGGTCAATAGTTGCTAACAATGAGGTAACCTTGTGGCAATAATGAATTTGAACGTTTAATAGTACTACTAGTAATTCTTGGAGCAACAATAATGTAATTTTTGAGACAGTTTATAAATAGCCAATCAACAACCAGAAAAAGCTTAAGTTAAATGAAGTCTATTGGAGTAGGATTAGCCAATCAGAGACTTGAAATACAGAAATTTACAAATTCAGGCGGTAGAAAGCAGTTCAGTTGCTAGTAGACAGCATTCCTAACTGGATGCGAGATGCGTCCTCGAGAAGTTTATTACGTATTCAGTGTGAGACGAAAATTCATTATGGCGAATATTATAAAATTTACGTGTTTAAAAAAAGTGCAAGTAATTAATAAATAATCTCACAGCTCTCTATATCAGTGAAGTGTTATTTAATTGTGTCAAGGATTAATAAAAGGAGTGAAGTAAAAATTATAATTTTTGTAAGCCTACATTCTTCAGCCGCACCACCCCCTGTTAAGGGAAACATGTTTCTACAAATTAATACTGATGCAACCGAGGCAAACATAAATATATATAATATTTAAAGAAAACATAAAAATACAAAGTTGATTCTTGAACATTGGGGCGAAGGCCACCAGAACTTTGTACCATACGTGGGGCAGTTATTTCATCAAGTTAGGCTCCCCAACGGTCGAACAACAATACAACTCCTCCTACAATACTCCTTCTGCACCCTTCTTCAGCTTCTTCTTGGGATTTAGTGGGAACAGTATCAATTTAGACCAATTTAAGCTTGTTATACTGACACAAGTGACGGTGTAACACAACAATAAATTGGTGGCATCATTACAATAAAACTGTTTTGGTACCAATCAACTGACATGAACTGAGACATGCAAGTGTTTATATCTAATGCAGTTCTTATGGGAATTGGAGAATAGCACCACACCAAGGATTTGAATTTAGCCTCTGATGATGAAATCCTGGCTTGAGCTAACTAAGTTATAAACCTGTACAGCTTAAACAGGCAAAGTAGTTAGCATAGTCTGTCAAATTTAAAAAAAAAACTAGCTTTAGTCAAAAATAAATTGGGACTGAAAGGGCTAAAGAAAGCTAAAAACTGATGTCATTCATAATGCATGATTTTCTGAAGCAAATGTTTTAGAATAAATAATGGTTAAAACCAATGGTTAGATAACATGTACTATGCTATAAAAAATCACAATTTAATTTAAAGTTTGTTACTTACTACATGAGAAAAAACAACAGTTTCCAGAAAAATTATAAACACACATACTTGCCAACTTCCTGAAATTAAAACCCATAAAGCTTTCCCTTGTCCTGGAAAGCATAATAATTTTGCAATCACATGGAATTTAGAAAGTGTAAAATATTCAGTGCAGTAAATGTATAAAAATTATGTGTAAAATAAATGGAAATTCTGTTTTATAAGAATCCTTGAAGACCTGTAGTACTGCTTTTTTCAGTCAGACATGCTGTAATTCTTCCTGGTAGCACAATAAACAGGTATTAAAGCAAAGAACACTACTTCCTAGGCTGTATACAGGTTTCTAGTCTATATTTTACATTTCATAACATGAACTATAAACAATAACTGTCACAAAAAATGGGAGACATATTCTGCAGCCACAGAAAGTGAATCATTTATGTGAGGCAATTAACTTTACACTTCACGTGAGGCAGTATTTTTAACACTTAAATAATTTCAGTCTAATTATATAATATGTAAATTCAATAACAGCCCACCTTGAAGCAATATGTGTATGTAATAATTTGTAAAATGTATGTAACAGTCATTGCATATGCTTATATTATTGTATTCATGTGTAATAATGTTATGTGAATATATTAGGTAATTTAATAATGTAGGAGCTGTGAGAATAATAAGTTAAAAGTTGTTAACAATGAGGTAACCTTGAGTCATAATGAGTAAGAAAGTTTAACAGTACTACTTGTGATTCTTGGAGTAACAATAATGTAATTTCAGTGACAGTTTATAAAATAGCCAATCAACAACCAGAAAAAGCTTTAGTTAAATGAAGGTATTCTATTGGAGTAGGATTAGCCAATCAGAAACTGAAATATAGCAAAATTTACAAATCTAGAAGTCAGTTGCCTGCAGACAGTGATTGTAACCAGACGCAAAAAGTGTCCTCAAGAAATATAGTATTCGTGTGAGACTAAAAGTAAGTTTACGTGTTAAGAAGTGTAATTAATTAATAAAAAGAATCTCACAGCTCTCTATATCAGTGAAGTGTTATTTAAATCCTATCAAGCATTAATAAAAGGAGTGAAGTAAAATTATAATCTATGTAAGCCTACATTCTTGTTTCATCACAACCCTGCCAAGATATCCATGTTTCTAAAATAAATACTGACGCAACCGAGGCAAACATAAATATTAAATACTTAAAGAAACAGTCAAATTACAAAGTTAATATTTTTTTTAAACTTGGGGCAAAGGCTACCGGAAACTGTTTACTATACGTGCGGTTGCAACTACAAGTTCGGCTCACCAACAATTGAACTACAATACAATTCATACTTCAAATTGGCTTTCCCATACGTGGTGCAAACAATGTAAAGACAACACCTTTCTGAAATTCATCTATTACTAAATGTTTGCATCCATTTACTACTCATTGTTTACTAGAGGTCACTAGTGGTGCTATCAGATTTTAAATCTGTATGCTTCATTTTGTTGCAGCCCAATGAAGGGGGATCATGATCATGACGAAGGATAGACATACAGATAAGTTCTGGCCTATCATAGCACTGTATACCAATAAGCACGGTACATTCAGTTTGTAATCTTAAGTCAGAATACAATTCAACAGAATTTGATGCTTTGTCATGTGTGTTTTGAAAATCTCTAATATTTTGAATACAAGTATTTTCTGCTGTAAAAATGCCTCCTTTGCCATAAAGTTATAAAACAGCTTTCCCTCCCATACATTTTATGGGCAAACCATAAAAGTTGGCAAGTATGAACACATGAATGCTAATTTTCTACCATTACAGTCACACTCCAAGGCACTTACATTCAACACCACCACAAGCTTTTGTTGAGACTTTCATGTATCATACATCCATCACAACCCTGGTAAGATAAACACTTAGTGAAAAATTATTTGACTGATGTGAGCAGATTTCAGTTTTATTTTATGCATATTTCTAAAGAGAAAGTACAAGAGAAATATTTCTGACACCACGCAAATGCAAACAGCTTTTATTGCTAAACATATGTAATTAAATTTAAGAAAACTGATGGTATAGCATATCAAGAGAGCAAAATCAGGAAAAGTATTAATTCTGTTAGCTAAAAGTAGTTCCAAAGTTCTTTCTTGAGTCCTAAAAGTTTTAATCATAGTCTTTACTTACCCCCTCCCATGTTAGCAGTACTGCGCATCCCAGGAAGATCATCAACTCTAACAGTGCCTGGTTGTTTCCGGTCTGTTAGAAAATACGTTGTCATGTCTCCTTTACCTTTCACTTTCACCTTTCCACGACACTGGAACTCATATGGAAAGTTCTTCAGCACCTGATACACTTCTTCTGTTACCTATACCATTAAAATAAATAATTAGATGTCATCGAGAGCATAAATTGAAAAATATTATCAACTGTGGCTTGCATTTTATTTCATTGTAGTAGTTATCAGTATAATAGTTTGCAAGTTATAACTCTTAAGGTTTAGCAATGAAAATGCGCAATATCACATTACAATTTAGTGCTATACACTTGCCAGTCTGCTGCTGATAACACCATGCACAATGCTCCAGCTATTCGGCTAAAGGTCAACTTTGTTCCTCCTCTCCTTTATAGTCCCAGATTGTCTTCAATTAACTGTAACACAAGTGAGCCAAACAGATGGCTCAGGGTATGTTAGCAGAAGGCTGACAAGTGAATGGCATTAAAGTATGATGCAATATCAAGACTTTTCATCGGTTAACTTTTCACAGCTATAACTTGAGAACAAATGCAAACCTTTTGTCTCCAATTTATCATTAAAATAGGATCCTGGAGAGCTAGTAAAACCTGACATTTGTGGACAACCTATATAAAACATTAAAAATTTGATTCGGAGAGTGAAAAAATACTTTGAAATTGTAACAAGGCAGCGGGAGAAGGTTTGGCTTTATTTAGAACAGGAGTAATATACTTAGGCCAGTTTCACCAGCAACGATAATCTTATTTAACTCAGATAAAAGGTGTTAAAACAGTGTTTTGGTAAAATAACTGCTTCACCAATCAGTGTAATGGTTGCCGAGGCCTGTAAACATGATTAAAGCTTTGCTGGTCATTTTCACCATTTATGGATTGAAATCGAAGTTAGCAAAGCAGAAAGAAAACTGATGCCGCGGGTTTGGTTTTGGAGAATGATGAATATGAAGGTAGTGATGATGAATATGTGCAGAGCGAATGGATCAGAGAGCGAAGCAATTATTAGTTCAATATACCTATATTATAATATAGATTTTGGGACAAAGTTTTGTCTCGCATAATATCCTGCAAGACTCCATTGCTCGCACTGCATCTGCGGTCAAGTGGCCAACATTCTGGCTTCACAATCCAGAGGTCCAGGGTTCCAATCCTGGCTAGAATGGGAGGGCTTTTTTTCTTTTTAATTGGAATTTTTCCCTAGCCTCCACAGAGTCTGAAAGTATGCATGTGGGAGTGAATACAAGTGTTTCAAGATAGAAATGATTGAAACCTAATGCTAAATAATCTACAGTCAATGAGTTGTTTCTAGAGTCAAATGCCCCTGATATGGTTATAAAAATTCTAGGGAGCTATACAAATGAAACTTTAAAAACTTTACTCTATTTTGAAACAAAAAGAGCAGGAATTGGAATTTCTATTCAACATGTCAACAGTTAAGGAATAGAAATTTCATTAATAAATTAAAGATTTGTGCACTGTAGGATCTATAATCTCTATTGTGTCATGTACTGTCTCTCCTGGTACATGTTCCACTGCTCTTTACAAAACACAAATGTTTGTATATATTGTTTCATTCTCGACACATTTTATGGCACAATAAAATATAATGAACATTCAGTTTCCACCTACTCTCTTTCTTTCCACAGCCTACATATTTATTTCATTGTCCTCCATCAATTGTTTCATATGTGAAAGACTTTAATTTCAGACCCAAAGATCCATTTTATTCATATGAGTTCACAGTAGTTTGCAAACTGCAGAGCTTCAAAAGCACAACGCATTTGTCTGTGCTTCAATCAAATGCAGTTTTGATTTTCGACATGTACAGGAAAAGGCACCAACTGGAAGTACAGACAACATTTCTAGCTTGTTATGTATGAGAAATTGCTAGCTCGTATAACATGCATAAACCAAAGCTACGATTTCTTTACCTGGTGAAATGTGCTTCTACATTTCAATGATAGAGATGTATAACTGGGTTTACATAAACCACAACAATACGAACACTTATCACTGTTGGCGAAACTGGCCTTTAAAGGAGATAAATAATGGATGTATAAGGAAAAATGTTTAATGTTCAAGATGTATATTTGGCACTGTATTTTGAAACTAAACAAACCAAATTTTGGAGAGAAAGTGTTAACTATAATGGGTATGGAAGAAATGCAGCTTCATAAAGTGTGGGCTAAAAATAAGCAGAAAATATTTCTGGTTTATATGAAGCAGTAAAAATGTATACATACTAAAGTTTGTTACTAATAACAATAACTGTGTAAAACTTCTGTAATGTTAATATTATGTATGGAGAAGGTAAAAAATAAACTCATTCACTCATATATAGCTAGGAAAATATTTAGAAAGGGCAAAATGGTTTACAATTGTGAGAAAATGAGTGGAGGTGGAGTGAAGTAGGAATGGAATTGGGGTAGTTATTTGTTATAAATTAGAATCTCTTGCCTATCAACCATCATCTCAGAGTAGTAGTAAAACTAGAGGTATATCATTAATAAAGTTTATAAATTAGATATTTAGGTTATATTAACAATAATAATGATACATGCTTCAGTAATCTACATTTTGCGTATTAAGAATGTGGAAAATAAATTCATTCACACAATAAAAAAATATTTTAAAAAAGGTACTAACGAAGTAAACAATGCATAAATGGTGCAGTGCAACACAAATAATAGTTATGATAAATTGACCATAGATCTTTGATTACTTACATGGTATCTCATTTTCACAGTATTGAACTTATGAAAATGAAAATCACTGATGGTGCTTATACAATATACATTTCATGCACTACTTTAAGAATTCAGGGTGATAAAATAAAAGCACCAATATTTTGGGAAGTTTGACACAAAGAAGAAGTACAATAAACACGGATCCTACAATTTATACCTTCCAAGACAACAAATAAGAAAGTATGTAGTTTACTAAAATTTATGAATTACACAAACAGAACTTTACCATTATCTCTTCTGTTTAACTAACTGTCTGCTATGAAGAATCAAGAACAAATGCTTACTGTTTATTGCAAATGCAGAATGTAACTGTTAATTTTATTTAAAGATACTGGCAGAACCTGATCCCAGAAGAGTTTTTCTCTTACATGTCAGTATATCTATTGACAATGAGGCTGTCACTTCTCAAACACAATTAATACTTCTAAGACTTATGTATAGTGTTTCACCCCTGGCATCCTAAATTATGTTAGGTACGTCTTAAATTGAAATTAAGTTTTACATATGGACGCTCTTTAACTGCTGTGGTCCTTAGCGTCCCATTCTATATTGGGCATGAAAGACTGGTAATTTTGCTCAGAGGCCTCTTTATCAGGCTGAAGGTTCTTTTATGTGCCATAAATCTACAATACAGGACCACCGGCTTTACTTCCCTTCCGAAGGAAGCCATGCTAAGGATTTTTATGGCTGAAAAAATTGATTACCCTCCGCTGGATTTGAATCCGCGACCTCGGGAGGTACATCTTATTTTACTCATGTGATTGCACTCATATTTAGGTTAATCCTTATAATTTTCATCAGAATTTTCACTTTAAAGATCTACACTTCTAGTTTTCATTTGCACTCTTACTGAAAATAGTGGCAACCTCCGATACATTTTCACGAAAACTCTGCCAGAAGTTTTTCAGCAACAAATTTCACTGCATTTTTGTGTTATTGTAAAAGAACTGACTGAATAGTGAATAAGCACACAACTGTAAAGAAAAAAAACCCTTATTATTTTTTCCCTAAGACATGAATAAGAGTACAATTGTATGTCCAATATGTAAGCAAAGATGTCTGAGAAGTATATGGCACATCAAGAATATATAGTGCTTGGAAGTAATAATGCACATTTAAGTTAACCATTCTCTACAGAAAACTACAGAATGGTTGCTTTAAGGTGGGGCCACAGATTGCATATATGCATGCTCCGCCTGCACTGCAATGACCTCATTATTTTTCCACTGTACACTAGTGGTGAATGACTGCTCAAGGCTACATTTATCAGCTGTGTTATACTTGTACTGAATGAGTTGCTTTCTTCTGCTCATGCCTGAAGCATTAGAGTTTGTGCATTGTGCATCTCAAAGGTGAAAGTTTATTCAAGATATCTGTGTGGTGTGTGATTTGCTTATGAGTATTCTTGTTATTAGTCCACTGAAATGCCTATTGACAAATTCATGCTTGAACAACGAAATTTTAGGTAAGATACGTACGTAAAAACCAAATTATTTAGACAGCTGTATCGACAACTTCATGAGAAATTTCCTGGTATTCCAGTTCCAGGTAGAGAAACTGTTAGGTATCTGGTTAATAAGTTTAGGACAATGGGATTGCTAAACCTAAGAAGTGAAAACGAGGAAAAACCGAGGAAAAAATTACAAAATTGGTGCATCATCCAAAGTTTATAGGAACAATCCGCACACCATAGACGAGCTGAAGGACAATATAAAAACAGAAATTATGAGAATTACGCAAGAAGAACTTATGCATGTGAATGGAAATTTCATCTGAAGATGCTAAGAATGCCTCAATGCAGTTGGACTTCACTTTCAACACCACTTATAAAAAGATTAGTACTCATTATAGTCTATGCTACCATCACTTGTGAGAGTAAGTAATGCAGGAGATTAACAGAAAACCCCAAACCCCCTAGGGCCAGTTTCACCAACCGATGTTAAAAATACTCTTAACATCTAGTTTGTTAACAAGGTGTTCAAAGTTTAACATAAGGTTAAAACTTTTGCGTTTCATCAAGATTTTACAGCAAATTGTTAGCTAACATTTTGTTAATGGCAAAGAGAACTGTGAACGCTAGATTTCGAGAAGATGGTGGCCGAACTGCACTGCTTCTGAACGTACTCCGATGCACTTTTGTCTACGTATCGCCACACTCTGTGTCAGTAGCCGACAACTATTTATATTCATGGCAATGGCCATGTGATTTTCTCGGTTGTTTGAGGTTAGAATCACAATGCAACTGAAATAAACGTTTCACCATTTGAAATGCATTAATTAACATCTGATTAATAAGTATAGACATATTGTCAAGTGGGAAAAAGCCAACAGTCTTACATTAAAGGATAAGGTTGCAGCCTGGGACAAAATTCACGAGTAATTTAATTGGAACGGCCGCGTTTTTCTTAAGTCCAGTAAGCAACTATGGCAATTTTATGCTAACATAAAATCTGCACCAGAAACGTTAGGTGTGAAGAGCGTTTAAAACAGTTTAAAACTGGTGGTGGACACTGCATTGAAACTAACGTAGACAAAAACGTGTTATCGCTGATTAAACAGACCCGAAAAAAAATAGTTTGCTTCTTGAAGCAATTGCTTTGAAAACTTTCCGGATAAACCCACAAACGGTAGTTTTGGAAATACCAACATAATCACAAGTAAATGAAAAATGTTAGTAGCATAAAATCTAAGTACTTAATTAGCACTTAGAAAAAAGAGGCATGTTTCTGTTGGTAGTAGTATTCTAACCTCTCGTATTTTGCATAAAACCATGCACATGACCCCTTGGACAGTCTATGTTGCTTTAAAAATTCCTCCTTTTGCAGAGTTTCAAATTTATTATGATGTACGACTACTCCTCTATTAGGAATGACATTAAAAAATGCCAGTTGTAGCAAACTCGCATCAACAGCTTGGTTTGCGGCAGCCATTTTCCAGTTTCTAACATTTGTTAAACGCCTTAACACAGGGATATGGGGATGTTAACTTAACACCGACTTTAACACATTGTTAAAGTTAACATTGCTTGATGAAACAGAATTTGTGCTACTTCAGTGTTAAATCAGTTTAACATTCTGTTAACATTTAGCATCTGTTGGTGAAACCAGCCCCTAGTGTAATAGACAGTATGCGGAGCATGCATATGCATACTCCGTGGCCCTGAATATAGCGAACGCTCTGTTTAAGATGAAAATTTGCATACTTATTCTCAAAACATTAATAAATTAAAAGTAAAATGAGTAAGAAACTTGGTAAACCATTGGTTAATTGTATTTAATTCATATGCTTCTGCAGTTTGTATCACCTTTTTTAACGCACAGCCTTAGTGTTTTCCCAGTGTTTCTAAACAATTTCTTTAATTTTATCTTTGTGCATTACACAACATTGTTTTTACATCTGTACATTTTATTTTGAGACAAAAACACGGGGTTAGCACAAATGATTTACCCAGTTTTGTTGTCATGTATTGTGCAAAAGTACTGAAACATTACCAATGAAAAGAGAAAATAGCCAAGTTTTAAAGCTAGTTGTCTGCTTAAATGAAAAGTGACTGTGCCACTGAAAATTGATTTTTTACACATGTCATTGTCTTACAACCTTTGCTG
Organism: Deroplatys truncata; assembly: GCA_030765065.1. Lineage (NCBI taxonomy): Eukaryota > Metazoa > Arthropoda > Insecta > Mantodea > Mantidae > Deroplatys > Deroplatys truncata. Next base: position 115,021,605 of record CM060982.1, read on the forward strand.
GAATTCAGCGCAGAACTGATGATGTTGATTACCATTATTTTAATAAAGGAGTCAATGTACATAGTTACAAACCATATAGTTTTATTTTCAGACATTTACACAGAACTTTCCATAACATTTGCTGTGGTAGACCAAGCTCTCTGCTTGTCTATACAATCAATTTCCTTGCACTTTGCATTTAAGATTCTCTTATGTGCTCAACAGTTTCACTGGAGACAGATAGGCATCCAGTTACTATAAATCTTTAATACTGAAGGCGGGTGTTGGTTGTCATTTTTGAAACCGTACCCTTTGCTTCAGTATCTGCCATTGATTCTGCTACTAGCTGCTACAATGCTCCCATGTTCGGATGAAACAATGCCATCTTCTTCCCCCTCTTCCGTATTCTCCTCACTTCCTTGATACCATATCTTCTTTCTCGTTAGCGCGCGTGCAACTTCTGCCTCTCCTCTCCCCTCCTTGGTGAAACAATTCTCTTGGGTGACGTCACTCCTCTGGCTCCTCCCTCCGCCTCTGTTGTCACCACCATTGCAGTCCTACCGTGCTCAGCTGATTCAACTGTTTGGGCCCTCCTTCTGCTTGACGTCATCACATGGTCATCAATTTTCTCCTCTCTGCTGTTAGCTACGCTGTTTGGACTAGCCTCGCCATTACGTACTTCTTTCTCCATGTTTGCTGCAAGTGCTACAATGGTTGGCTACGAGGTCTTTCTGTCAGAGTATGCGTGGGCAAGTGTGAAAGGATAACACCAGTTTAAACTGACTGATAAATTTAATGTGATTCTAATATTTGAGCTATTGAAGCGAGTTGCCAACCATTTGAAAATAAAGAATGGAACTGATTATGGATCGTAGCACTGAAAACTTAACAATTGAATTATTATACCTGCTAATTTCTGCAGTATCAATTTTATGGTTTGAAATAACTGTTTCCACAATAAAAGAAACCAAAGTGTAACTTTCCATGAGTCACTAAAATGCTTACCAGCAAAACCCCTCGCAATGACAGCTAAATCTTATTCACAAGCATGTCACTGAGTGCTTAAAATAATACACGAGTAATCACCAGATTAAGTGACTAATTCTCAAGAAAACGTGTCACAAATATATGCATGAAGGTGTGCACAAATGAATGTCTCTGATTATAATGCATGCTCTAATATTAACTCAAGCTCTGCCTACATATTACTCCCCCCACCATTACTGCATATGCGCTCCAATCTCAAAACTCCTGTGCATGTATATGTGACATTGTTACTAGGCGGTACCTCCCCAACTCTCAGAATTTCATTGGCTTTTTCTTTTTCAGAATTTCTGCCTACATGACTGTTCAAACATACTGAACTTATAACCTAACTGCATTTAAGAATCTTTAAGTTACTGCTTTTGCTCCTCATGCTGTTACTAATGACTTTGCTTAACATGACTCGCTAATTACCTTTTTCTTTGGACAAATCTTTCAACTCGAGCTTATTACATTATACATTGATTTGATATATGGAAATTATTTATTGCAGTTATTTCTTTATCTTACTATCATTTCTTTATTTAATTATTTATATCTTCCCGTCAATAGTTACACTATCAATACCCATAATGTACAATATTTTTATTTGGTCCTTCCTTATAATATAATGTACAGAAATGTGTTTGTACAGTGGTTACTGACCTAGTTGGTGAAATTCAAGTATGTAATATGCACGCTCTTTTCCTGTTGCCACTATTTCTCATACCTTGCCACATAGTGGCCAAACAGGTGACAGGAGACTAAATGATAAAAATTATCAAAAAATGTTATTTATAGTTGCAGTCTTATAAATTAGAATTTACTCTTTAGTTTGATATGTATTTTATCATTATAAGCAAAATGCTTATGTTTTAAATATATTTTTAAAAATGATACTGCATGTGCCATTTTATATTGTGAATTCTTCACAGGAAGAAAAAAAGAAAAAAGAAAAAACACTGCTTTGGAGTAGAGAGAGAAACTTAAGCACAATTTTTAGGGTAAATTTTGCTCTACAAACTGCTATTACTGTTACGTATGGCAGTTTCTATTTGCTCAAGCCACTGTTGGCTTGAGAGAAAAGAATGGCTCAAGTCATTCAACAAAGAAACATGTAGTTTCTTTCCTTGCAAATATATAAAAGTTCGTTTTCTTCAATGTTTTTGAACAGCTTTATCTGCAAATGACATTTTCTAGTATAAATGACCTGTTTTCTTAGAAAGTATTAAAGGTAGCTTAATTAAATTTTAGGATGATAAAAGGGACCTTTAAGTGGTGTTGTGGATCTACTTTGGTGGTAATAGCATGATTTGTTATTTATTTTTTAAAAACTGCTGATAAAATATAATCCAAAGATGGTATAATCGAGAAAAGAATCCTAACTTCCTTAGTAAATCAGCTTATTGAATAGAAGTACATACATTAGTGAACTATAAAAATTTCAGTTCTGATACTTTAAATAGTTTCTGAGATAATGCATCATGGATTTAGTAGATTGCCAGGATACAGGGCACCAGGGTAGCACAGTGGTTTCATTTCTGGCTCTCATGCTGAGGGTCTGGGGTTCGATTACCAGCTTTGCAGTGGCAATTTTAACTCGGTCCTAACCACAATTTCACATCTGATTTGCTCATGTGGTTCAGAGTCCACGGAAAAGCTGTGGTGCTCATTCCACGCCATCGTCATCATCACCCTACCATCGGAGGCAACGAATTTCAGCTGCTGGGTGCCTCCACCGTAGAAGTGGTGGAATGAGGTATCCCCTGAAGGTCATATGGGGAGCATTAGAAATGACAACATTGGTAGGATAGGGCCTTTAATCCCCCCTTTAATAGAACTTGTTGATAGCATCTGTTTCAATACTGTAAGCCTCAATGTTTTCATAAACACATGACAATGAAATTGGGTAAATCATTTGCGCTAACCCTTATAGTTTAAAAGCATCTAAAATGAACATTTTACAAAACAGATGAACTAGCAATTGTAATGAATCATGAAGACAGTAGAGCAATACCTGTGTGTGATTTGGAAGTCCAGTTGAATCCATCCGACTTGCCACATTCACAGTGTTGCCCCAAATGTCATACTGAGGCTTTCTTGCACCTATCACTCCAGCAACTACAGGACCTATGTTTATACCTGAAGGATTGACATTAAAACAACTTTTAAAATTTACCTTTTTTCTTAAAAATTAGAACCCAAATTCTGAAACATACTGATGAAACAGAAGATTTAAGTTACTTACCTACTCTGAGCATGAAGTTGTTATAAGAGTTTTCATTGATATTGAGCAATTTCTCTCTCATGGCAAACACAAATTCAACCAAAGTACTAAGGTAATAACCTGCTGATGTTTCATCATCATCCAAAATTCGAAGATCAGGCATTAATCCCACAGCTGCCATGTATGTTGAGCCAACAGTCTTTATTTTATCAATTGCTTTGAAACGCTCTTCACCCAATAACTAAAACAAAAACAAGTCTCTTTGATGCAAAACTAGCTTTCTGATATTAAAACTACCTACTATATGTAGTTTTATACCAAGAGTAACAACCTTACATAAACAAGCCATTAACAACTGAAAGAACAACCATATCCAAAAATAATGAAATCCATTCTTACAATACTTGAAAAAATGACTACTATAGACTACTATAGATCAATCCATGTTAAAAGAATATCACATAAAAATGCCAATGTGATGGGAATCAGTCTATATAATAAAATTACCAACAAGATTAAAATTATTATCTGGCTCCACTTTTAAGTACCATCTGAAAAAATTCCTTATTCAAAAATGTTTGTATAATATTGACGAATTGTGAATTATAAGTTTTTTTCTGTTTACTTATACTTCCATCTTCTACTATTTATAATACTGACGAGGCTAACATTCTGTAATGAATCTACGGCTAATAAAGATTGAATTGCATATCCTAACTCAGTGTTATACATTAACACACTTGCCAACTTCCTGAATTTGAAACCATAAAACATTCTCTAATCCAGCGAAGTGCACTTGCTTCGCAATGACATGAAATTTAAAATATGTAAAATGTTCAGTGCAGTAAATGTACAAAAATTACATGGGAATTCCATTTTATAAGAATCCCTGAACACTCAATAGTGCTGCCTCTTTCTGTCACACTTGCTGAAATTCTTGCTAGTAGCACAATAATCATACATTAAAAGGAAAGGCCACCGCTTCCTAGGCTATACACAGATTTCTAGTGCATATTCTGTGCTTCATAACATGAACTATAACCATAACTGTCACAAAAAAATGGGAACTTATACCTCACAGGCATAGAATGCAAATAAAATAAACAATTTATGTGAGGGAACTGACTTTACAGTTCACATCATTACTGAATGTTTGTGCCTATTTACTACTGGTTACTAGAGATTGGTGCAATAACAATTTAAATCTGCACACTATGCTTTTTGTTGCAGCACAGTGAAGGGGCGCAATGGAGAGAATCTATTGCATGGGTAAGAATCGGAGCATGGAGGCTAAGAGGGTTAAGACAGGGTATTCCTCAGAACCAATGTCCGATATGTGGTGGGTAATGAAGACATTGAACACATAGTATTTAAGTGCCAAGGAACAGAAAATTGGAGAAAAGAATTTTTTAATAAGAAGTGGTTGAAGGGGGGATAGAAATACACTGATGATTGAAATGATATGCAAGGACGCTAGAAGCATTGGACAGTTTTTGTGTAAAGTAAAAAATAAATGGCTTTGGACAGTGGAAAGAGAAAAGTAAGAGGTAGCGCATCTTACTTTGAATGGAAAACTACAGTGAATGTGTGATGGTTAAGTAATCAATAAATGAAAAGTGAAAAACAAGTGGAAATGGGACATGGGAAAAAAGAAAAGAAAAAACGAGCAAGATAAGTTATTGACAAGAAATTGTAAAATGTAAATAAACTGTAGTGATTGTCTACTGAATGAGTGACCAGGGTCAAGGTGCAGTAGACAATCAAATTGTAAAACTCTTAGACTGTCTGTGATAAGGATAGACACACGGTAAGTTCTGTACACTGTACACCAATAGTGTGATACATTCAGTCTGTTACAATATAGTACAATAGACTTTAATGTTTTGTTCACGTCCATGGTGAAAATCTGTAACACTTTGAATCTGCCAACAAAGCTGTAAAAATGCCTCCTCTGTGCAGTCATGAAAAGCCTCGCTCCATGCATTTTATGGGCAAATTGTAAAAGTTGGCAAGTATGAATTTGTATTTACACTAATATGCTACTACAATTACCAGCATAAAATAGAGAAAAAGCTTAACATGGAATGGACAATATGACACAGGGCTGTATTTAGAGGGGGATTTCTAGGGTTCAACCCCCCCCCAAAACTTCTGGCAGTTTTATTTATTTAAATTCATAGCAAACCAATATGGGAAAATGTCGTTAGATAACAGCAAGTCTATTGCTAGTAGCACATTTACAAGAAAAGGGAAACTTAATATCATCGCCTTACATACATCCGGTTTTTGAAGCAGTCTCCATGTTTTGTGCTGTAAGGTGAATATCTTCATTCTGGTGAGTTTTCTTGTCTATATAATGTCTCCAAGCAATTTTCTTATCCATGTAACGTCTATATACTACATAGTAGGTACATGGTAACTGTGTGGGGTACTGTTAAGTTTAGATCTACTTTGGAAAACCCCCCGAAAATTTTTTTTCTGGGTACGGGCATGATATGACATACCAGCACAAGTGCTGAGAATACTTGAACCAACAGAGCAGACATTTCCAAACTTTTGGACTCCCTCTTGGAATCAATTTTATGGCCTAAGGCTAGCAAGGAGGAAGAGAGGAAATGTAAAGAGATATATAAGTATTTGTGCTATGGGCATTCAATGATATTTCCTGTAATATCCCCATTTATTCTCAATTATCACAATAAACATGACACTGTCAAAATGTGGTTATACATAAAAGTTCGAATAACATTCAAATTAAACCAGTTTTTTTCCACAACAAATGTTACATGATTCGCAAAGCAATAATAATACAATAAACTCAATTTAATTATTCATCCAGTTCAACTGAAATATTATTGTTCATTTTTCTTCAAAATGTTTATCAATCAGGCCTACTTCCCGCTCAACCTTGTCGTCTGACTGTATCACACTATGATAAAGCTAAAGATGTGACCCACAATAATGAGAGCATATTTATGCACCTGGAAGAGGATGGGCAGATGCTTTAAAAAAAATGCTGCTCCATTCTTCATGCCCTTTACATTTCATAACCAACAAGTAGCCAACAGCAATTACTGCTCAGCCCTACCCCTCCCATCCCCTTCTTTCGTTAGTCATGTAAACACTCTATCTGTTGTTTTCAGCTATTTCTGCTATCTTGAGCCCAGAACTGAATTGTTAAGAGTCCTCTGTTAGAGGACGCAGGAAATTTAACTTGGCAACATTTTGAATGCAACTTATAAATTTTCTTATTTGCTGACGGAACGTTTTGTTTCTTTATCTTTAATTTCAAATAAAATATTATTAACATTAAACTTTTAATAGTTTAAAGTATTGGTCCTATAAACCAAAAGTAATTCAAATTTTTAAAACTTCAAAGTAAAGTAAATCTTATCATTAATTTCCAAAATTAATATTTTATTTGAACTACGCATTTTTTGTTTTATTTTCTTGGAGTAGCATGCAGCCCCTAGGAAGTGCACAAGGAGCCTTTGGGATTTTGCAGAGTATAGGTTGGGAAACTCTAAAATAGAGTGATTACACCTTGTTTCTATTCACTATGTATTAACTAAAATCTTCATTACAACCTCTGTAATTTCTGCTTTTCAACGATAGTGTTTTTTTGTTTTAATCCACTTTCCATTCATGCTGTCCTGGTAGAAAGTTGAATTTCCAATATTCAGTGCTGGTAACCTAACCTACTTTTGTGTTATGCCTATTTTACTGCACACACACATATATGCATGAACTATATTAAATCCTATAACTTTTTATATATTTATTATTGCAGCATGGAATACAATCATTCATATTTAATAGTTGAACTTTACTATTAAATGGGGCTTTACTTTATTTTTATTTATTAATATTGACTTAGGATTTAATTTATGTAGCAACTAAATATAAGCTGCAAGTTACTGAATTTTTTAAGATCAACAACCAGACATGGATATCGACCGTCAGTTTCTCACCAAGGTTAATTTAGTGACCTTGCTATTGGAACCACCATGTTGAACACACATAGTAATTTTATTTTCGTATTGTAAGGCTATTCCTATTATTCATTATTGTCAAAAAAATAGAATGCAATACACATATGTTAAGTGCATTAGAGAACCATGGAAGTAGAAAATACTTGACTTTGTCTTGCTGCCGTATCTTCATTTTAATATGAGAAAATGTTAGCTCTAGTTGCTATGAGTTTAGAGTAACTGAACTTTGAGAAGCTTTTTATTATTATTATTATTATTATTATTATTATTATTATTATTATTATTATTATTAT